>JAUDYJ010000001.1:318108058-323108058 GCA_030761175.1 Masticophis lateralis | reverse complement strand
AAAAAATTTCTAAACACAAGGATTTAGTGATTAAATATAGACATGTTACAAGCTTTGGAAATGAGGAATGATTTGGAGACAAAGACAGGTGATACATTTTTAGTCTTCTCAGGATGCTAGAGTTTTGAGATCATCTAACAATATTTGCTATAGAGATCTTTATTTACTCAATATGGACAGACTGAATAAATTATCTATAAATTTAATAAATAGATCTAGAGGAGGGAGGCATTAGTAACTGAGGCTAAATCAGTATTTGCTTTAAGCCCAACAAAAAGATGCAGCTAATCATTCATCTTTGTGGCAGTGAGGTCAACATCTGCCAAGATGTTAGGTACAGCATCACAACTGAATTCCTTGTGCAACATTGCTAGGTATACAAAAAGGACTGCGTTTTGACTGCAATACCTCACCCAAAATCTTGGAGGTTTTGACACACCTGTCCTGGCAGATACCCATGTTAAGATGGATATTTTAAACTGATTTATTGCAAATTTCCTGTTATCTATGTAGTTCTTTTTGTCACAAATCCCACCATCGAATTGCAAATGAATTGTTTCACTAAAAAAGCATATGCATTTTCTTTTGTTTTCTTGACTGCTCAGCAGAGTATGAAAGAACTTGAATGTTTTCTTAGATTTCTTTGTAAGCATAACAAAATACAAGTTAAGATTTTGAAACATCATTCTAAATCAGAAACCCATGGACCGGAGTGAAAAGTTGTATTTGCCTCACTGTTAAGAATCCAACAACATATGCTTTTTGATTATTGGAGCTTTGTGCACCATGAATTAAATTTGGGGGGGGGGGTGCTTAAAACAAACAGTTTAGAGTATATTTCTCCACATTGTGCCTGGGGCCTCAATATTGATTTTACTGGATTAAATGAACAGCAAAATTAGAAGAAGGAATGGAGAAATGATGAAGAGAGTAGAAAAAACTGGCATCTGATAGAAATCTATCTCAGTTAGAATTACTCCTTTAGGTTTCATTTTGTTTAAATTAAAAATATTAAACAATTGGCAGGATTCTGATGGATCCCAAGAAAGATGTCTATGATCATATTGGTCCAAGAGTTGCACATTGGGGATTTCATGTCTAAAGCATTTAATTAAGTTTAAAACATAAGTAACAATATGTGCAATGAAATGTTTACAAAGCTGTGATCGTAAGTCAAAATAGACAAAATAGTATCTTGATTCCTGAATGTTTTAAAAAAGATTGAAGTCAATTAATTTGGTTTATTTTCTGAGTCTTTTTATTTTAGATTTTATTTATTTATTAAATGTATTGGATGCCCAACTTATCACAAGGTAACTCTGGATAGCTTACAGTATTATTTTGAGACTTCATATCTCGAAGCACTATGCTTAAATGCTATTTATCTTCAGCCAGGATTTAGATAATTTTAACAACTGGAGAAAAACTTTTTACATTGAAAAAGGAAATAATTTTGTCCTTGAAAAATTCAGATTTTTTTGGTTTATAGAGTTCTGCTTGATACAGAAAGGCTATGTTTCAACTATCTATCAAGTAAGATTGGGCAAGTGCTAACTTGGGCATCTTATGGCCAGTGGGCCACCTCTGGCCCACGGGCAGTCCCAGCCCAGTCAGTGGTATCAGATGGCGCATCAGCAGTTATGAGGAGAGCGGCGAGGGGGAAGGTGGGCAGCATCAGGGGGCTAGGGTAGCAAAAATCAGGGTGATAATATTTCACAACAGTCCCAGGTTCTCATGGGGTCCCTTGAGAAAATTAATTGCTCACCCCTGTGTAGCTGGATGGCTTTTAATGGAAAAACAGTTTTAGTAGTTGACTCCAACACTACTACTCTCTCCAGAGCAGTTTGTGTTGCTAGGATCTTTTTTACCGCACTTCAACAAAAGCAAATTCTTTTCAAGTAAGTCCTTTAAAAAAACAAAAGAATTTTAAATATTAAGTGCCCTGAGCACCTGGTCCCTGATATTTGAATGGACAAAGGGCCCTCATTTTAAACTGTTCTTGGCTACAATCTGAAGCTCTTACATGAACATGTTGGTAATGTCCTTGATCCATCCATCGTCTGACTCATGGTCCTTTTCTTCCTTTCCTCAAACTTGCTGAAGATAGCCATTTTTTTCTGGTTCATCATCTACTCATTTCACATGACCAAAGTATGTGAATTACTGTTTGCCCACCATCACCTCAATATAAATGTTGTCCAAGACTGACTGGTTCTTCAAGAAGTCCTTATTACTTTCAGTAATTAACTCAAATCATTATTTGAAGGTATCTTTTTTTCTCTTATTCAGTGTGCAGACTTTACAATGCATTAAAACTGTTCAGTCTATTTCCTCTATACAAATAATCTTTTCCTTCAGGATCTTGTGGAAATTTGTCACTGCCTTCCTGCTCATTATCTCCTCCTTGCTTCTATATTTATCTTTTTTGAGCTAAAAATATGGTGCATGTAGCACTTTTTCCAATTTGTTATAAAATTGTTAAATGTGTTCCACCATTATGGATGTAACAGAGGCTTAGACCTGTACAACAGGTTAGTTAGACCTGTCATTGGGTGGGGGGCAGTTTAACAGCCTAGCACTTGCATAATAATAGCCATTGTTTTGCTAGCATTCATTTAATATTTTGTTGCTTATTTTACCTATGTGAAAATATATGGTTGGGATGAACTCATTTTTTGTGGGGAAGCTGTTTTTACTCTATTCTCCACCAATATGGCACCTGCAAGAGTCCCTCTCCAAGAATCCCCCTCCAAGAGAGATGGGTGGCTAAGAAATATAAAAAAACAAACAGACAAACTTAATATCTGTGAAGGAAATGCAATGGAATCTGGCTTGAGTAATCAGAGCCATCTTGGTTCTTTACTCAGAGAAAGCCACTTAATGGAAGGAATCTCATACCTCTTCAGATAGAAACCTGCCTGTAGAATAGTATTTTTTCCTCTCTAAAGAAAAAATGATCTGAAAACTGTCCCTAAGGTAACACTGCTGAAAACAACTGGAAATCACTAACTCTAGGATTTTTAAAATTTTTTGCTATTTTAAAATAGTTTTGTTACAGAGAAACAGATTAAAACCCAAAACCTACAATAAAAAAGGACCGTCAGAATCAAGAAGGTCTGAGGGATATGATTTGTTATAAATTTATTTCATCTTCAGAATTTCAGGTTGCACCTTTGCTCCAGCACTTTTTAAAATAGAACATTTCGCCTATGGCAACATTTGCCAAGTTTACATTGAGTCCCAGTCAATGTTCTTAAAAGAGGCTTAGATTAATACCATTAAACCATGTTGTGTTTAGTGTTATATATGACTAGTTTAATTCTGAATCCCCCAACCCGCCCTGATTTAGCAGTGTAAAGTTTTTACAAAGCTCTTCAATTCACAACATCAGTATGAAAGACCCATATGTACAAACTGTGACCTGATAATCCCAAAATAGTCAGACAGGATTGTTTTTTTCTCTCTCCCAGTTGTCTTGGGGGCTGAAGCTGGGGCTGGGGTGAAAACAATAAACCCACAAAATCTACCAGATATTTATATGGCAGGAAGAAAAAATATATAAGCTTATAATTAATACCACATTTTTGTCAATGTCAACAAGTTGTAAATTCATGTTTGCAAATATCACAAAAGACTCATGAACAACAACTCAGTTTTATACTGTAAGTAATGCCGGATCAATGGTTTAGGATTATCAATCACTATTGCCATATGCTGTCTATAACAGTTCAAAAGCATCCTGGAGAAAAATCCTGAAAAACACATACCTTACGGTATATAATAATGCACCTGCATTAGCTAAATATATACTGTACACAAGTCTTATCAGCATTTTATCTACCAAAGATGTGAGATTCCACTTTTAAATACAAAGCAGATAGCCAGTAATGTATACTTATAATACAGCCCTCTTTTTTCCTTTGTTTTTAAATCTAGAACAATTTGGTCACAATGCACCTTTGATATAAAATCATTTTAAATTTTATTATTAATACTCAGGACATTAGGATTGCCAGAATTTGGCTATTCTTCTTTCAATAGCATCTTGAGAACTGCTTTTGATAACAAATAAAACTGGGATTGGCATCCACCTTTAGGATGCTGAAACATGTTATCCATAATCCATTCCAGCTCAAAGCAAAAAAGACGTTACTGTGATGAGAAATACCATTAGGGTGCAAACTCACCACTAAATCTTTCCTCCCCAAAGATTACAACTTTTCTTTTCTTTTTTTCTTCTTTTTCTTTTGGCTGGAATGTTTAATAAATATATATCTAGAGAGGGAAGGCAACAACTTCAAATAATTCAAACTCTTTACTCAACTCATCCCTCACCTGTTAACACATATTCATCATGACAGTCATAGACCCATTTCATTGGTGTATTTTTTAAAAATTATTTTCAAATGGCCTAAAGAAAAATACAATAATTTAGCCTCAGTATTACTAACACAAATCTATTCATATGATCAATGGTGTACATTTAATACTGATCATATATTGAAGTCTGTGTTGTTGCCACTGCACACTTAGTTAAGGATTGGTGAGATGAGCTTTGATTCACTGACGAATTCAGAGCATACTTCCCAATCCTGATTATAACCACCTCATACTATTTATAAAGTTCACACTGAAGGAGCACCAAAGGAAGTTTGGTACTCAAAAGTTGCTTATACCAGGAAAAAAAACTTCTTAGTATTAAGGACCTCTATTTTTCATGGCCCTATTCTGTATAAACATTCAACTCAAGAAGATGTGCAAAAAGGAGGAAAAAAATGTCAAATTACATCATAGTTATCAGAGGAAAAAGATGTTACACAAACTCATAAGAAAATGACAATCTTTTTTTCTCTTTTACTATAAATACATTTAACAGTTTAGCAGAAACACAAGCTAAATTTAAGATTGTTCACATTTGAAGTTGTATCACTCTCTGCTAATGATAAATAAGGAACAGGTCCTGACAATGGAATTTGGACATAGCAATTTTCATCAACAGATCTTTTGAAGACTGGTTTAAAGGGTTAAAACAATGATTTTTTTTTTAAGTTCTGAAAAGTCCATCTGTTGTCCAAACTTTGGATTGAAGTCCTTATTTTTTTTTTTACTTAGAGACAGATATATACAGTGCTGTTGTAATAATGAAACAAATGTGAAATCTACTGTAAAGTTGCACAATACAGAAAACTGCTGCTCCATCTTCTACTACATACATGTGTGACTCCACAGGTTAATTAATGCTGCTTTGTTTCTTTTTGTTAAGTTGGAATTATTCCATCACGTCTAAGACCTCTTTTCAGTTCCAAATCTTCCAGTTTCTTCCATAGTTCTTCACGTTCTTTCTCTTTTTTCTTCTCACTAACAAATTTTTAAAAAATGGCAACATTTTAACACCTGAACCACTACAAAACAGTATTAGATGTAAATTATGCACCAAGTATCCAATTTTCTCTGAAGAATTCTAAAACTGAATATAAAAAAAGATAAATGTCATAGTAACATTATGGATTTAAATAACAATACAAGCAAGTGGTGTCTTGTAATATTCAATTATTTCAAGTCCAAAAGTTGCATCATTGGCTCTCATAATGTATCTGAATTTCTTCACTGTTGAATGAAAATGTACTCTAGATAAACAAAAAATTGCTAAAAGTTAATGAAATAAAGCTATGTATCAAATATATATTGTGCTATTGTTTTTTTAAGAAAATAAGTTTGTTGTTAATTCCTGCATTTAAAGCCATTTAAAACTATATTGTGTTTAATGTATCTCTTCACTGAGCAGTTACAACTGTACAAAGTCTAGTATAAACTTGCACTAGAGGGGTACATTTTGTTTCTAGGAATTACTTTTTTTGTTTTCTCCTTACTTATAACATTCCTGTTTCATTATGTATGAAAACATTTGTTGGTAGCATTAATTTTCACCCTGAACTGTAATTGAATGGTGATCAAAATTTTTGAGACCAGCTTTTTACAAAATAATTATTTTAGATTTGTATATTTTTTCCCGTTTACAAGCTCTGTAATATTTCATTTTCCATTTTTCAAAGTCCAACTAATCTACCATCAAAATCTGTATAATAGAATGAATCATTCATCCCTAGAATGAAAAATACATATCAAACTTATGTAGAAACTATAGTATGGTACGTAAATGAACAATCTGAAATCTTAGAACTTTCTTTTAATAAAAACCAAAGCAAAAAAAAAAGGGGTTGCATTCTATAGCTCATCAATGTTTTCTGTATTTATAATTACCACATTGCTGTTAATATCTGGTTCTAAACAATATTTTGGTTGGATTTGTAATAATTGAAATGTTGGCTTTATTTTTTTTAAATAAAAAAATAAACAAACCACGCCAGTGAAGAATCATTCTTAAATTATAATTTCTTCAATTCTTATCTAAAAAGGATATAGTTTTAAAATATATTTGATGGAAAATCAATGAAAATTAATTTTGACAATCTGAGTTTAACTAATATAAGATTCCAGCCAAGATGCCCAAAATATGATAGTTGTATGCTTGACATCCGAGATTATACAATTTCTCTATGAATATGAATCAAGTTTACATAATGATTCATATTATATATGAGTTTTTCTATAAATTCCTGCACATTAAACATTCTGTCTAGTTGAAAGAAAGAGTTAATAAGAAAGCATAATATAGAATCAACTGGTCTATACCACAAGGTAGAAGGCACACATCATATTAAGAGCATCTATCACCCCACAAATTACATTGCATATTTCTAAATTTTTTAAAAAAGCAGTAAGCTACGAGAGCCTGGTAATTGAATTAAACAACATTATGGCCTCCAAAAATATGTGAGAGGCTATACTAACCTAACAAGGCTTGATGACATACAGTACCCTTCGCTTTGCTTGTGGGAACCCCAAGTGTCACAAAAGAAACGACTTTCACCAAGTCGCAAACTGCCCAGAGTTCCCGAAGTTTCCTCATTAGTTTCACCTGCTGCTTTGGATAAGCTGAAATTTCAGACAAAAGATGAACTATAATTGGAGAAGGATTATTAAGGAAAAGACAGAGAAACATTTTATCTAAGGTGCAACTAATGATTGTATGAATGGCACTTCTTCTAGATCCTGCAATGTCAAAGCCTTGGATGTATCAAGATAACAGATGCAGAAAAGCAGGACTGAAAATATGTCACTTTGCTCAGAGAGTTCAGTAAATGATCAGGTAGAAATCACAAGGGTTAGTGTCAAATGCTTTCTCACCCCACCAAAAAGTCTACTATATTCTGAACACTATCTTCAAGCAAAGTGATGGTTAAATTGTTGAAGAGTTATTATTTTTTTTGTAACTATGATTTTTATTAGACCTAAATTCTTGATACATGTAAGTCTTTAATAACATAGAGCCAAAAGAAGTTCTGTGAGGAATGCAAGTTCACAAGCTACGCAATGGGTACTGTATCTCATAAAGGGAGAAAAAAAATAACCATCTATGTCTTGCAAGGGCCAGGCTAATGAGCATGCAGGGAGAAAAAAATGAGGCATTGCAATCAATTGTGTGTGAAAATTATGCAATTACTGCAAAAAGGGAGGGAGGGGGGAGGGAGGGAGGGAGGAAGGAAGGAAGGAAGGAAGGAAGGAACCAAAAACTGCAGGTTTTATGCAAAGCTGACAAAAAGTTTTAAAAAGTTACCGCTGGCGATCTGACTTGTATGTTGCTGTGAGCTCATCAAACATGGCACTATTCATTTCCATAAATGCCTTCAGCACATTGTATACTAATGCCACAATAGCCCTGTAAAACATGAAAGAAAGTCATCAAACTGCTCAAAAAGAGCAGAAGAGCAGTAGAAAACATTTTGTAGTAGTTTTGTTCTGTGTTCATGTTTGTAATATTCAAATTCCTTTCATTTTACTCACAACAGGTAAATTATTCTAATCTAATCTCAAAGACTTTAAGACACCCTTGGAGACATTTCATTTGAATGATTTATGTCAGCTTCCATACCTAAAATGTTTTAGGCTTTTGTGCATTTACAACAGTATTAAAATTGATTAAACAAATTTTCTGGATGTAGTGGCCATAAAAGACAATAATTTTCTTTTGATATATGGCCTTTCTTTACTTCCCCAAATCTATTAGGAACCCATGCTAATTTTCTGCAATCTGGCCCAATATTAGAAAGGGAAATTTAGACCTATATTTTAACAATGCTGACAGATACAAATTTGAAAAACAGAAAGAAGTTAAAATAGTTACTTGAAGGCACAACAGAAAAAGAACATTTAAATTTGTTAAAATGTTAAATATTTAACATTTACATTTAAAATTGTATTTCTCACACTCTATTCTTTAAAAATGTGGAACCTCAGAAAAAGATCTTTATTATAAAATTAAAAATACTGATCTTATTAGGCCCATACCTAAACATAGGTGGGCACTATTTTGAAGCTTTAGTTTCACATTTTTCTTCACAAGTTTTCTTTCACTTAACAATTCTTATTCAGTTCCTCAAAGTCATTTTCTACTGCAGAGCACACTGAATAAAACACCTTATGAAAAGCATTGTGAAAATTTTTGTAAAAATAAACTTAATCAGGTTCCATCCCCCAAAATATGCATTTTCAAGTAGCAAAGGGACACTTGATTCTTTGTCAGATGACTGAAATAATATAATGGTCTACATTTCCCTAGTTGGTGTTGGTATACAAGATACCAAGTAAGTATAGTAAACTACTGATAACTTTACCACCATTCATATGTAGTTCTCCATATTACAATACAAAATAAAGCACTAAATTCAAACAAATGTACTGAAAAATCAACAGCAACAGCAACCACAACAACTTACGGATTCCAGTGTTCTTTGGAAATCCTGTATAGACTGGAAAACATGATAGGAAGTATTACATTGGAATTCTCCTCTATCAAACTCATTATGTATTCATTATTCCAATAGTAAAGTGCTCTTTCAGCCACCTTGATATAAAAAAAAGAGTATTATTTTCAAAACTGTTCATGTCTAATTGCAAACAAAAGCAAGTAAAAAAACTTGCCCAAAAAAAGAAATTGTAACAGTAACACCCAACTGATAAAAGCAGGAATCTGCTTATGTAGAGTAAATTTTCTTAGCTGTCTCTCCCAGAAATTCAATAAAGATTTCCCAACACTGGCATGTGTGAGTGCATACTGGGCCATAATTGTCTGGCCCTTCAGACTGCATTAAAATACTCCATCTACCATCTTGCCAGTGTTGACCCCAACCCTACAAATACTTTTGTGTTGGTGGGAGGAGAGGAGAAAATAAAGTAAAGCAACTTGCAGTCAAAATTACTAGCTCAGAAGGGAATGTGGACAAGGGCAAAGACAGAGTTCTCAGAACCACTACTGAAATATCATAAATTATTTCCTATTCCTGATTATTGACTTCCAAGAAACTATCAAATTCCCCCCCAGAATGGTTGGACTGGTATATACCAGAAGAAAAATGGAATGTTCCACAGAACATCAAAACAGTACATCCTGCTAATTTTGTATAACTCTAATTAAATGCCCTTAATTATTTCTCTCTTTGGGGACCTGAAATATTAAATTAAATCTGATGGAGTCTACTGACACCGAAAGATAAGGGACAAGAGTCCACTGTACTTAGAAATTATGCATCTTTCACAATCGTATATACATTTCCCATCTATCACTCTTCCCTATCCTATTAATTTTTCTATGATTTCCATGGGCAATTAAAAACAAATGTTTTATACCTATCTCCATTTATTTTTCAGTAAACTATAAGAATTTTATTAGAATGGATCCAATACTGTTTCTTTCATAACAATTTCTTTCCCTACTAGAAAGAAAAGGCGTGAGTAGTAGATGATGTGGAACTTGCTTGTCACAAATTATGAAAATCTTGCATGACTAAAAACAAGAAACAAAAATCCTGAACCTATTCATCTAAAAGGAACAAATATTATTACAAATTTCATTATATTTTTTCCAGCAAATAGAATCTCACCAGGCTCAAGGTTGACTCAGCCTTCCATCCTTTCGAGGTAGGTAAAATGAGGATCCGGATTGTGGGGGCAATAAGCTGACTTTGTATAAAAAAGAATACAGCTTTGGGGCGGGGGGGGGGAGCCCTACTAAGCAGGTATATACAAAAGTATGAAGGCTATTGCTTAACGCATTGTAAGCCGCCCTGAGTCTCCGGAGAAGGGCAGCATATAAATTGAACAAATAAATAAATAAACAAACAAACAAACATTGTCCTTTTAAAAATAATGGCAGTTATAATACTAATAATATCAGCAACTATTACTAGTATAATAATATCACAGAAAGCCATTTATATCTATCTGACTGAAATTTGTTCAATCATCTTCTCATACTTAATTTGTAATAATAGAAATGATAGAAATGGACTTCTGAAGAAGAATTAGATCTAATGAGGATGTCAGTTCCAATCAGGCTCCACATTAATGTTTAAACCATTTTCCAAACTCCAATCTGAACCTAATCTTGCAGACATAACACATTTATAATAATTAGTCTCATCTAGTTGCAATACTGACCTGAAAATGGGGGCTAGAGACACATTTAGCTAATTGTTTAAATAAGGGTTCCTGAATTTTGACAAACTGTGAAGGTTCAATCACATCCAATATTTCTTCCAACTCTCCAAGAAACATGACCTGAAATAACATTTAAAAAAATAAATAAATACAAATATATTTTCCTTACAACCTATCTATTACGTTTCCAAAGAAGCATCAATTCAATTGAATTTTATGAACAAAAGCAATGTTCATTTGCTAATACTAGCTGCAATTATTGGGGTGTTTCTTAAGAAATACTGTAAGTGCATTTTTAATTGATAATATCACGTAAAGAATGTTTCAAAATTGTTTATTGTTTTGTATTTCAGATTGGCACCTATTAAAAATAAGAGTTTAAATATTACTTTTAAGAACATCCTTTTACATTTCCAGATGGCATTAAGAAAGTATTGCTTTATTTCTACCAGGATATGGGGCTAAGAATATTGCTTATGAAATACAACTGATTGCTGTCCCAAGATTACCCTTTTTCTTAGTAATCTATTTTAAATAAACAATCTAAGCTCATCAAATATACCTCTTTTTGACTGCAAGTTTTCGGCCAGAATTTCATTAAACCTCTAATGACCTAAATTAAAGAAGAAAAAGTAAACAAACCAATTAGAAATAATAATATACCAGTCCGCAAAATTTTTATTCAATATTTTAAAATGTTCATCTGTGCATGTATTTCTTATATTTACAGGTTCTGTGAGTGAAGGGTCTTTCTCTAGAAACTGCACAATGCAATACGCCAACTGCAGAAACAAAAGAAAACATGCACATTAAAATCTTTAATTTAAAGGAAAACAAAAATAGTTATAAGCGACTAAACTTGATGCATAGTTTGAATCATAACTAGTAAGGACAGAATGCCCATCAGTATTTCTTGGTTCTTTCATTCTACTTTTTGCCACAGAGTCTTCCACCTTTCATTAACTGTAATGATAATCTGGGGGATTCCTTTAAAACAGAACAAGGAACAATGAATGAAGCTGTAATATAAAAGGACAGATTAGGGGTTCCCATTTTACTGCATTACTTTGCCTGTCTGTAAGTGGGCTATTTGGGATATAGGTCTTATTTCACTACAAGCCATACTCTGCTTCTGCAAGCAAGACTCCAACCCATTTGTTCTAAATCACATTCCACAGTACAGGTAGTCCAGATAATACAGGTAGTCCATGATGACTGATGTACCATTTAAACCAGGGGTGGGGAACGATGGCCCTTTTATGACTTGTGGACTTCCAACTGCCGGAATTCCTGAGACAGCCATCGTTCCCCACCTCTGATTTAAACAGTAACAAAAGGACATTTCTAGTAATCCTTGACTTACCACCATTCATTTAGTGACTGCTTAAAGTTACAATGGCACTGGAGAAAGTGACTCGTGCCCATGGCAATATGATCAAATTTCAAACTTTGGAGGCTTGGCAAGTGGCATATATTTACGAAGATTGCAGTGTCCCAGGGTCCCAGGTGATCACCTTTTGCAAACCTGACAAGCAAAGTCAATGGGGCAGCCAAGTTCAATTAACAACCGTGTTGATAACTTAACAACTGCAGTAATTTACTTGGCAAGAAAGGTAGTAAAATGGAGCAAAATTCACTTAACTTGCTTAGCAATGGAAATTTTGGGCTCAATTGTGGTCATAAGTCAAGGAGTACCTGTGTGCCAGAGCAATTACATAAATGTGAATTTAATAACACTTACAATTCATCACTAAATAATTTGTCTTTAAGATATTTTTCCTTTACATTTCTGGCAGCATTAAGCACCTTTGGAGAGTTTATGAGATGAGTTAGTGGCTTTGTAGAAAATAGATATATGAAAAGCTAGCAAGGCTACATCTGCAGGAACATTAAGAGGAAACATTTATTTAAAAAATGCTTTCAATGATTGAGGTTAGGCATGCAGTATGGTAACAATTACCAGTTTAAGAAAAGAAGAATATTCTAAAACCTAAAGTACAGGAACCAATTAGAATTCATGCTGGATTTTTTGCACACCATGATCACATCTGACACAAGTAGTTAATTGTATATCATCAGAAGCAAGCTTTTTTAGCTCTATCCATACTCCTTACTGGATAGAAGGGGTTGTTTTTAAAACATAAAGCACTCCTCTTATTTTCTATAGTTCCATTTCAGATACAACCTTCAACTGACATAGAATTCACCAAGACGTAAATTAAGAAAAGAAAAAAAATGTAAGCAGATTATTATGACTGTTTGCTTTTCCTCAATCAAATATGGGGACGTATAAAACCCTGAATTTCCTACTTCGAAAGATAGCAGCTACTAATAAACAGACACAGATATAGATTGCTGCTTAATCTAGAACCTATTTTATTTTTGGTGACGGAACCCATTCCATTTTTGTTCTCATCCAAATGTGCTAATTTGTAGGGGGAAGGGAGGGCTTCTGACTCCCCAAAGCTGTATAAATATTTGAAGTCTTTCTTTTGTAGTCTCAGAGCATCCATGACTTTAAGGTAGAATAAATGCATCAGAAGCATAAAATAGTTTAACTCTTAAAAAATTAAGGGAACCTACCCGGCTCTGAATTTCAATCATACTGATGTGGCTTAAATCTATGCAATATCATTCATTGTAGCACAGTTACCAAAACAACATTCATCTTTCTGCTAGATGTAGTAATAGTACTTAGACTTATATACTGCTTCACAGTGCTCTTACAGCCTTCTCTAAGCTGTTTACAGAGTCAGCCTATTGCCCCCAACAATCTGGGTCCTCATTTTACCCACTTCGGAAGGATGGAAGGCTGAGTCAACCTTGAGCCTGATGAGATCTGATCTGCCAAACTGCAGGCAGCCAGCAGTCAGCAGAAGTAGTCTGAAGTACTTGCACTCTAACCACTGCACCAATGTACCTCTCAGTGCAACATTAAATGGTGTTTTAAAAAGTCTAAGTAAGATCTAGTCAGACCACATTTTTTTCTATCACATTCTTAGCACTTATCAATGCAGGTGCAATCTCTGTCTCAATTTGTTCACTTTAGATGGCTCTAAACCACATCAATTTGCTTTCTATGAAATGCATATTGATCACACAATACTAGGTAAAAGGATGAGGTTTAAAAGTTGAAGTAACCTCATTTTTAGCTTTCTAAAATTTTTAGTTTCTGAGTTTAAATGCTATCAATTTGCTCTGGTAATTTGGCATTTGCAATTTTTTGAATACTTGCTTTACACCTTTGCACAGATTTTCAAAGACTTGGATGTGTAAAAAGATTCAGTTTTAAGCTAAAGAAACCTTCAAGTCAAGTTTGACTCCTACTGGCTGCACTGACCTATCCATCCTGTTTTCTTGGCAATAATACTTAAGCAGTTTACCACTTGCTTTGCCCAGGATGTCTTTTGACTTCCCAGTCGAGCCTGTAATTTTGGAATTTCCTCATGGCTTCCCATCCAAGAAGTAACCAGACTCAGCCAAGACCTGACAATATATGGCAGGTGGTTGCTACTGATACTCCGTATTAGGGGACTTAAACTATTTTTACTGTAAAATATATTATTAAAATTTATTGTTTCAATATTCTTTTTTTCCTTCAGTTTTAAAGAAAATTAAAGCAGAAAGCAGTGATTTCTTTGATTTGGGCTTAGCAAATTGGGAAAATCCAGTTACTATGACATGTTTTATAGCTTAAAGTACTATAAGAATCTAGTCAAATGTGGCCTATTCGATAAACCTAGTTTACAATGGGTTGTGAATGGGTTAGAACAATTTGTGGACCCAGCTTCTTTATGCATGGTAGTAAATTTGTTTTAACTTAGTAATATTCTACATTGTTTATAGAACAGAATGTGACACAGTTCTTACAAAAATGTAATACATATAGTACTTAAATTTCTACCTGTGCATGGAACAGCGATAGACTCCTAACGGTATGTAGAGGGATCAATACTTTCACCAAAAACTGTTTATGCTCTGCTTTAAGAGGTAAAGCAAAGCCATTGATAATACTAGGAATAAGAAAAGAAGAATTTATTTATTTATTTATTTGTTACATGATCTATAATTTGCTTTTCCTCCAAACGTACTGAACTCCATCTTCATTTTCTTCCCACCACAAAAACCCTGTGAAATAGATTGAGTGCAACTGATCCAAACCCGGTCAGTGTCCATGGTGAAGAGTGGACTTGAATCTAGATCTCCCTGGACCTTGTTCTATATCTTACATATAATGTATTCAATATACAATATTATTATTATTTATTTATTTGTTTAATTTCTATACCACCCTTCTCCCGAAGGACTCAGGGCGGTGCACAGCCAACAATAAAACAAACCCAATACAAAACTTAAAAGCAATTTTAAAAACATATTAAACAATTTGGCCCTAATCGTTAAAAAATAAACCCCAATTAAAAATCATGTTTAGGCCAGCCCAGCTTGTTGGAACAATAGCGTCTTGAGGGCACGGCGAAAGGTGCATAGGTCAGGGATCATCTGTATCTCCGGGGGCAATTCGTTCCAGAGGGCAGGTGCCCCCACAGAGAAGGCTCTCCCCCTGGGGGCCGCCAGTCAACACTGTTTGACCGACGGCACCCTGAGGAGTCCCTCTCTGTGGGAGCATGTTGGCCGGTGGGAGGCTATCGGCAGCAGAAGGCGGTCTCATAAGTACCCTGGTCTTAAGCCATGGAGCGCTTTGAAGATGGTCACTTGCATTGCACCCAGAAGACCACCGGAAGCAGTGCAGCTCGCGCAGGAAGGGTGTTACATGGGTGCACCAAGTCGCTCCCATAATTGCCCGCGCAGCCGCATTCTGGACCAGTTGGAGCCTCCGAGTGCTCTTCAAGCCCCACGTAGAGCGCATTACAGTAGTCCAGACAGGAAGCCCCATGTAGAGCCCCGGAGCCCCATGTAGAGAGCATTACAGTAGTCCAGACAGGAAGTGACGAGGGCATGAGCGACTGTGCGCAAGGAGTCCCGGTTCAGAAAGGGCGCAACTGGTGATTCAGAACCTGACAAAAAGCCTCCCTGGCCACAGCTGTCACATGCTTTTCTAGCGACAGCGGCGCATCCAGGAGGACACCCAAGTTGCGGGCCCTCTCTGTGAGGGCCAAGGCCTCACCCCCATTAGTCAGCGTTGGAGCCAGCTGGCTATACCAGGACGCCAGAAACCATAGCCACTCAGTCTGGAGGGTTGAGTCTGAGCCTTTTTGTCCCCATCCAGATCCGCACAGCCTCCAGAAACCAATATAATATACAATATACTGAAATCTGAAATTTTTATATTACTTTTAATGAAGTAAACTTTTGCTAATGTATAAATAAACATAGCTTTAACACATAAACTCTAATTAAAGAGTAGTATATTTACATAATATTACTATATTTATATCCTTAGTTGGTTGTAAAGAATGGGACTTCATTACCTTCCTAATATTTCCAGCAGTTCAGCCACACCATTGAAGTGTTCAGTTTCATAAACAAACCTGCAAAGCAAATTGCATACATTAAATGTTCATATTTATTCAGTAATACTATCATGTAACACCAAAAGAAATTTCTTGTGCCCTTATTCTCTTAAAACTTACCGTAAAAAAATATTATTAATCTGTTTTCTGATAAATGCTCTAAGACCAAGGAACTTGCCATAAATTCTGTGTAAGACTGTTTTTAAATAGTCCCGTTCCCGAGGATCTTCACTATCAAATAGCTCCAAAAGCTAAAAAAATAAAGTAATATACAGCGGGTTACAAATGCTACTTGACTTTCAGCTTTTAATATCTCTGAAATGCTGTATTCTATCCCAAACCTGCACTTTTCTGTTTACTATGTTCCAAAATCACATTGGTTTTTATCATCATGTCATTAGTTTTTAATCTTTCTGCCTAATTCTTGCCATGTTTCTTTATTAGCAAGTGATAGTCGAAGAGGGTCAATTCAGATTTCCTGCAGGATTTAGGGTGTATATTCATATGAAGCAAGAAATGCTTCAATTAGTGGATACTGGCAAACTCTTGTATAAAATTTGTAGTTGTGGCATTTATGATTCCTTGAACTTAGCTGTACTTCTCCAAAGTTAAACATTCATACAAAATATCCCTTGAACTAAATGAGTACAAGTAATTAAACATTACTATTCATCTTGATTAACAAAGGCTGGTATATTTATTAGTACCATAAGATAAAATAAAATAAAGCTCTGTACCTGTAATACAAATTTTTGATCTATATACTTTTTGGCAATGCTGGGCTGAAATTCTTGGCTTTCCAAAAATCGTATGAAAAATTCATATACAAGCTGCAAAAAATAATAACACAGGTTAATCCTGATTAAATGCATGTTATAATTCTACTGCACATATTAATATGTTATTATTTTTGTAATTTTTGTTAAGAGAAAGTAGTTTAACATAAAGATAAATTTTGATCATTTCAGCTCCCCAGCTGCTGCCCCACTTCTCATATACAGAAGCCCAAAATGTTCCCCATGTACACACTTTCTGTTGATGACACTACTGTTCAATCCAATTTTTTTTAAAAAAAATAAATAAATCTAGACAGAGGGTCTTATTTCCATGTGTTCACATAAATCTTTGTAACTCAAATCTAGTGCTCATTCATTCTTATTTAACTATCATCATCAGAACTCACGCTAAGAGCAGACACTCTCCACCTGTATACTTATTCACTGAATTGTCAAATTTCCCAGGAGTAATCAACAGCATATTCTTTTTGCCCTCCAGACTTTTGAAATCACATAAAATAAAGCAATTGCTACATTGAAGAGAGTTAATTAATACTCATTCTTGCTGGTAGTTATAATCTTTAATACTATTATTTGCAAACAAAATGAAAGTTTCCTAGAGTACATGTTATCTCAGTTTGCAGAGCTTGAATTCATTGAATGAGTTTACCAAAAATGTAAATATTGCAGAATATATAGCTCATGCTACATAACTAAGCTCTATTTCATACTGAATAAACTAAATGATTAATCTTTCTTAAATATAAAATTATCTTTAGAGTTTTACCCCAAAAGCATTTTATTAAAATAAATTTGATAAAAATAAAAAGTCCCATTTAAATTTTAAAAATCTTATTTTAAATTTTAAATTTTAAATTTTAAAAATTTGAAACCCTGGTTTCAAACATCCCACTGATGCTCCCCCAACATCTGCAATAGCCTATCCCTCCCTATTATAGTTTTGAGAGCTATGAAAGCATGGCTCTTCAGCAGGCATTTGGGGTTGCTTGAAGACTGCTAAATAAAATTACCTGTAAATGTGGCCATGATGCTTCAAGAGTGGGTTCATCTTCTTCTGGATCAAACTCATTGCTATCACTTGGAGGAAGAGTTCGGAATATATTGCAAGAAACCTTGAAATGGCAAAGAAAGAATGTTCAAATTTCTATTACAAAAATCAGCTAGTTAAGAAATGAGATGTAGCGATTAAAATAGAATATTTTTGGATAATTTACAGATTATAAGAATTAATTCTACAAAAGATTCTGGAAAATTATTCTTAACAATTTATTGGCACTATATATTATGAAGAATCTAATAATTCTTGTCAGATTTTTTTACCCTTGTAATAAAAGCAGGTATCAGCTTCTGACAGCACTAAAGAGGCTACATTGTTGCTACTACAGGTAGTCCTCAATTTACAACCATAATTGAGCCCACAATTTATGTTGCTAAGTGAGATGTTTATTAAGTGAGTTTTGCCCCATTTTATGACTTTTCTTTCTACATTTGTTAAGTGAATCACTGCAGTTGTTAAATTAGTAACACGATTGTTAAGTGAATCTGGTTGTCATGAAAGAGTTGTTCCTCATTGAGTTTGCTTGTGAGAAGGTCACAAAAAGTGATCACATGACCCTAGGATGCTGCAACCGTTATAAATGTGAGTCAGTTGTCAACCATCCGAATGTAAATCACAAGACCATGAAGATCCTGCAACAGTTGTAAGTGAAAAATGGTTGTAAGTCACTTTTTTCAGTGCTGTTGAAACTTCAAATGGTCACTAAGTGAACTGTTGTAAATCGAGGACCTGTACTCTAAACTGATTAGCACCTTTAAGTTACAGCCTGAAGGAGCTACACTATTGAACAGAATAGGAAAACGTTTGTATCACATATTCTTAATCCAATAAAGGAGAGTATCTGTAGCTCAGGGTTAAAATGAGGGGCACCAAGAACCCTAATTTTTAATCCAGGTCAAGTGAGAATACAGGTTGTTCTCAGCTTATGTCCACAATTGAGACCAGATTATCCATTGTTAAGCAAGGTAGATGTGAAGTGAATCACACCTGATTTTACTCCTTTTTTATCACAGATGTTCAGTTGTTAACTGAAGAGGTTGTTAAGCCAATCTTCCCCATTGACTTTGCTTATCAGAAACTGGTTGGGAAGATTGTAAATAGCATCATATGACTTGAGACACCCCAACTGTCATAAATACATCCTGGTTGCTAAGTGCCCTATTTTGATTATGTGACCATGGGGATGCTGCAAACTTTGTCAGCATGAGGACTGGTTCTAAGTCCTTTTTTCAACCACTGCAACTTTGAATGATTATAAATTGAGGACTACTGTACTGTATTCAAAACCCATTTCACTAGTTTTCAAGATATCATTTCACTCTCAGTTTCAGTAGGACACGGTTTATCAGCCAGTATGACTGGCTGGGGAATGTCAACACATCTTAGAGTTGCCCAGTCTGGGAAACACTGGATTAAGAAGTTTAAATGCTACAAAAACCTTACCAGGATTTGAAATGAAGCCCCCATTTCTCTGTCTCGTTCTCTTTCATATATACCTATAACTAATGTTACGAGTTTGAAAACAACAAATTTTCATTTACATTTTAATACATAAAAACTGAAGACTGGAACTCCTCATTGCTTGCTTTGGCTCTCTTGTTTCTAGCTTTTAATTGCATCATAAAAAGTATATGATGTTACCAAAGTTTCAATTTTTAATGGCATTTTATTCTTCACGTAATTTATTTTGTTCTTCATTTCAACCATGTTTATTTTTCCCATGGTTTTACTGTGATGAATCAACATTCATTACATAGTGGGACAATTTTATACCCTCCCCCCAATAACAGCATAAAAGTAAATGTGTCCTCAATTTGAACTTGACTCTCAACTGCAATCTTGCAGTTTTGTTGTTAAGGATCCAGTCTCTCACTACCTTTTTCTAGGATATTTTTTCCAATTTACCAGTCTTGCCAATGACATTGGTATTCCTTGCCTAGTTTATCAAATTAGTCAATACTGAGTAAATGATATCACTTGTAGAAGTACAGCATTAATATAGAGTATTTAAAAGTTTATTATTAATTTAAAATAACGAATAATAATCCATACACTTTTCTATATGTAAACAAAAGAAATATAGCCACAGGATTTGATAGGCACTTCAGTTTTTTTATCAAATAAAATACACAGCAACCACTTCCAATTAAAACACAGGTACTTAGAAACAGTGACTAAGAATAAGTTGTTCTGCATGTCCTCACCACAAGAGGGTGCATTCTAATATACTGCTAGTAAAAACAAGATTACTTTTACTGAGATCTTTAGAATATATCTCACACAGCATGTTATTTCCAGAAGAAAGAATCCTTATAATTAGTAATAAATACCATAATATATTTAATCTTTCTTTGGTGCATAACTGTTAACATAATCTATGTTCTATTTTCCATAAATTAAGAGCCATCTCACAGGATCAATGTCAGCTATTCATACATACATATTTGACTAGGCATGGACAACAGAATCAATCAAATTAGGAACACTGGGAGAAATGAAGAAGGATTCCTACAAAGACTCTTTCCAACAGTTTTATGTTCCAATGGATATAGCATTTGTCATTTATCCTTACAAATATAACTTAGTAAGAGCCGCGATAGCGCAGTGGTGCAGTACTACAGGCTATTTCTGCTGACTGCCTGCTGCTTGCAATTTGGTAGATCGAATCTCACCAGGCTCAAGGTTGACTCAGCCTTCCACCCTGCTGAGGTGGGTAAAAAAACCCAGATTGTTGAGGGAAATATGCTGACTCTGTAAACCGTTTAGAGAGGGTTGTAAAAGTACTGTAAAGTGATATATAAGTCTAACTGCTATTGCTATTAATCATAGCATCATAGCTGGCACTTATCATAGTAATCAAGGCAACTCTAATTTGTTAAAACACATTAAAAATTAAGAAAACTATTAAAGCTGAGAAAAATGACACTGATAATCACTTGAAAGAATGATTAAATATTCTGCAAACCAGAACATATTATCATCCGTGTTATAGAAATGATTACACTTTCTACAGAAATCGTATATCTAATCTGAATTGTATGTCCTTTAATTTTCCTCCCCACCTCCAAATAAAGAATCAACAATGTGGCATGCTTCTGAGGAGCAGAAATAGCCTCTATTTTAAACTATCAGAAAGGTAATTTTAGATACCGTGTTTCCCCGAAAAAACAACCTACTCAGAAAGTAAGTCTTAGGTTGATTTTTACACATTTGCCCAATTTAAGTCCTACTCCCAAAATAAGCCCTAATTAAAACCTTGCCCACTCCAGGATGCACAGGTAAAAATTAAGCTAGGATTGGGATGGAGGGAGCTGCCTTACTTATCTTACCTTCGGATAGTTGCAGCCAGGCCTTGCACACCTCAGCCCATTTCTTTTGCTGCAGCCGACAAGACTTTCCTGAAGGCCTCTGTAGCCGATCAATCCGGAGCTCTGTTATTGGCTGCAGAGTCCTTCAGGAAAGCCTTGATGGCCTTACCTGAAGGCCTCTGATAATGAAAAAAAATGCCCAGGGCGATGCGCACAAGTGAGGTGAATCAGTGGACGACATCCTCCTCCCCACCCCCAAAAATAAGACCTAGTGTCTTTTTTTGGTGGTAAAAAAATATATTTAAATTAATATTTAAGTTAATATTGCCAATCACTGACAAAAGAGTGAAAAATTAAGATTTTGGAGATAATTTCAGGTAAAAGGGGAACCCTGTTACATGAGCAATAATCAAAACTTTTTGTTTATGGAAATAACATTTTAAACATCTGTAAAAATTGTACTATTTAAAATACCTGATACAGACACTTACTCAAAATGAAATATTTTTTAGAATAAATACGTATCACTGGATGGGTTTTCTTGCAATTCTTGAAGCAGACTGTTACATCTCTCATAGGAACATTTGTCAATTGACACACCAGAAATCAAATAAGTATACTGTTTACAGGATTAATATTTATAAGATGCTAACATTGAGGCTAATATTTTGACATCCAGGTTGAATGATTGATGGCTCAGACTTATGATAGTGCTAGAAAAAGTTATTAGCCTGTGGTTGCTAGCACACCACAAACTTTCAACATGAGCCCCACGGCCCCAAAAGTTCTTACCAAATTAGAATCCTTTAAAGAAGAGGAAAATTATTAACTGGGAAGAAACTATATTAATTGAGTTGTTTTAACTAAACTGTTAATGAGTTTAATTTAATTTATTCCGATCCAACTTGCCATTTTATAAAATATAGATAGTCCTTCATTTACAACCATTTGCTTAACAGTTCAGAGTTATAACTGGAAAAAGTAATTTATGACCTATCCTCAAAATTACGGCTATTATAACACCCCCACAGTCATGCAATCCTAATTTGGATGTTTGGCAACCAGCTGCAGAATTCTGCAGTTATGTAATTACAGTTTTTGACCTTCCTAGCTAACTTCCAAAAAGCAAAGTTTATGAGGGAAGCCAGATTTAATTTAATTACCAATTTAATTTGCTTAACGATCACAGTAAAAATGGTTGTAAAATTGGGTCAGGTCTCAGTTGTGGCTGTAAGTGGAGAACTATCTATATAGTATTCAAAGACCAAATAGAACCAATTGGTATAAAAATATGCT
Organism: Masticophis lateralis; assembly: GCA_030761175.1. NCBI lineage: Eukaryota > Metazoa > Chordata > Lepidosauria > Squamata > Colubridae > Masticophis > Masticophis lateralis. Next base: position 323,085,572 of record JAUDYJ010000001.1, on the reverse strand, counting down.
GATCCTCTATCAGAAAATTCCATAAATGGCAAAGAATTCTTTATGTACAGACGAAGTATAATCATTAAATTAAAAATTCAAGTTTAATGCCTCCAGGTAACATACTGCTGAAACTGTAGGAAAACTGCCAGTTTTTATTACTGTAATTTTCAATCAATGTTGAAGGTCTGATTTTAGCTTTTAAGGGTATTAATGTACCCTTATACAGGTTTTTGTTCTTGTTAGTTGCAAAATCATGTCCGATCCATCGCGACCCTATGGACAACATTCCTCCAGGCTTTCCTGTCCTCTACCATCCTCTGGAGTCCATTTAAGCTCACGCCTACTGCTTCAGTGACTGCATCCAGCCACCTCATTCCTGACATCCCATTCTTCTTTTGCCCTCAATCTTTCCCAGCATTAGGTTCTTTTCCAGTGAGTCCTTTCTTCTCATTAGGTGGCCAAAGTATTTGAGTTTCATCTTCAGGATCTGGCCTTCTAAAGAGCAGTCAGGGTTGATCTTCTCTAGGACTGACCGGTTTGATCGCTTTGCAGTCCAGGTTGCAGGAGTCTTCTCCAGCAACATAGTTCAAAGGCCTCAATTCTTTGGCGCTCAGCCTTTTATGGTTCAACTTTCACAGCCATATATTGCAACTGGGAAAACCATAGCCTTGACTTTTGTTAGCAGGGCGATGTCTCCGCTTTTTAGTAAGTTTTCTAGATTTGCCAAAGCTTTCCTCCTCAGGAGCAAGCGTCTTTTAATTTCTTGGTTGCAGTCCCCATCTGCAGTGAACTTGGAGCCCAGGAAAATAAAATCTGTGACTACCTCCATTTCTTCCCCATCTATTTGCCAGGAATTGAGAGGCCGGATGCCATGATCTTAAGTTTTCTTAATGTTGAGTTTCAAGCCAACTTTTACACTCTCCTTCTTCACCCGCATCAAGAGGCTCTTTAGTTCCTCTTCAGTTCCTGCTGTTAGAGTGGTATCATCTGCATATCTTGGAGCCTTGGTGGAGCAGCGGACTAAAGTGCTGTTAAGTAGCGCTTAGCTGCCAGCTGCCTGCAATTACTGAGAGTTCAAATCTCACCAGGCTCAAGATTGACTCAGCCTTCCATCCTTCCGAGGTAGGTAAAATGAGGACCCAGTTTGTGGGGGCAATAAGCTGACTTTGTATAAAATATACAAAAGTATAAAGGGTTAGCAGGATCCGCTCAGCCTCCAGGCGGTCAGTTGGAAGGATTGGGGCTCCGGGTGGCGAAGAGACCCCTGTAACAGGATTATCCGATCGTCTGGAATCCGCCAAGGAGGGGCCACCGACATGGACAGGAGGTTGGGAAACCAAGGGTGACGAGGCCAATGGGGGGCAAGAAGGATAACTTCCGCCTGTTCGAGAAGAATCTTGCGTATTACCCTGGATATTAGAGGCAGAGGTGGATAGGCGTAAAGGAGTTGATCCGCCGGCCAAGGGCAACGGAGAGCATCCACTGCTTCTGCGCCCGGAGAGGGAAAGCGGGAAAAGAACCTCGGAACCTGACGGTTGGAGTTCGAGGCAAACAGGTCCACCGTGGGGGAGCCGAACCGGAGGGTCAATTCCCTGAAAAGGGACGGATGAAGACTCCATTCTGAAGGATCTATCCGCTGCCAGCTGAGGGAATCGGCACACGAGTTTTCTGACCCCGAGATATGCTCCGCCCGGAGTGATGCTAGGTGGGATTCCGCCCAGTGGCACATCTTGAGGGCTTCTTTCAGAAGGGAGCGAGAGTGAGTCCCTCCCTGCCTGTTCACATGCGCTTTGGCCGTGATGTTGTCCGTTAGGACCAGGACGTGTTGACCAAGGATGTGAGGTTCGAATTCCTGTAGGGCCAGGAAAATGGCCCGCAACTCCAAGATGTTGATGTTGAGGAGCCTCTCCTGGGGCAACCAGAGGCCTTGCGCAAAGTGGGATGCCAAATGCACCCCCCAGCCCGAGAGGCTGGCATCCGTCGTGATTACCACCCTGGTGACCTCCCCAAAGAAGGAGCCCTGGGAGACGGCTTGCGATGTCCACCAGGTGAGAGAGTCTATCACTGAAGGGGACAAGGCGATCCTGGTGAGGGAGGTGGCCCGTCTGGCTCGTTGGAACGGCAATAAGAGCCACTGGACTTCCCTGCTGTGGAGGCGAGACCACGGGACAATATCATATGAGGAGACCATTTTGCCTAAAAGGCTTGACAGGTCCAGGAGGGACACGGAGCCTGACCTTTGGAGGCTTAAGGCCATATCGGATAGGCTAGACTGGCGATCCCGGGAGAGGGAAACCCGTAGGGCAATTAAATCGATGACAGCCCCCAAGTGCTGAAGACACGTAGAGGGATTTAAATGGCTTTTGGGCCAATTAATTGAAAAGCCATGTCTTCTTAAAATATCAATTACGGAAGAAACGTCCCTGAGAGCCTAGGGATGTGACTGGGAGAGGACCAGGATATCGTCTAAATAAAACAAAACACGTATAGGGACGGAGGCAATATGGCCCATGAGGGCAGCCATCACCTTAGTGAAAGCCCTGGGGGCAGAAGAAAGACCAAATGGAAGGGCAGTATACTGATAGTGTTGCCCATTGTAAGCAAACCGCAGAAATTTTCGGTGGGCAGGGAGGATGGGGATGTGCAGGTAGGCTTCGGTGAGGTCAATAGACGACATGAAGTCTCCCTTACGTATACAAAGTAAAATGGTGTGTAGGGACTGCATTTTAAAACAACGATAAACTATAAAACGATTGAGGGACTTAAGGTCAAGGATAGCCCTCCAACCTCCCGAGGATTTGGGAACAAGAAACAAACGGGAGTAAAAGCCTTGACTTCTGTCAGGGAGGGGAACGGGTTGGATGGCACTAATGTCAAGCAAATGCTGAATGGCCTCCTCGACCCTGGTCCGCTTAACTGGAACTCTGGAAACCGAACAAGGTAAGTAACAGGGGGAGGGGAAGAGAACTCTAGCGAAAGGCCAACTTTGATTGTATCTCTGACCCATAAGTCAGAAACGGAAGCATCCCATTGATCGGAGAAAAAGGAGAGACGGCCGCCGATCAAGGAGTCAGGAGGGGGTCTAACGGGGACGTCTGAAGGATCTGCCCCTGCCACCTCTAAAGGGACGTTTGGGACCGAAACGGGTTCCCTGTCTGACCTGATTGTCCTGGTGACCAGCTCTCGAGGAGAAGGGGCGCTGTTGCCGATGATGCTGGAAGGTGGAATCGGAGCCTCGAAAGGAGGAGGGACGAAAATTCCCCTGGTGTCGAAATTCAGACCTTCTGGAAAGAGGAGGGAGGACTTTGCGGTGGTCCTTGGTCTCTACAAGAAGCGGATCAAGCTGGTCCCCAAAGAGCTTGCCACCCGAATAGGGTGAAGCGGCCAGGCGCCATTTGTTTCTTGCGTCGGCTTGCCAATTCCTCAACCAAAGCAGGCGTCTAGAAGTAACTGATGTGCCAATCGCCTTGGCCGAGAAGCGGGCCGCATTAAGGGTGGCGTCGGCGGAATATTCGATGGCCGCTAGGATCTTATTAATATCTTGATGAGATCTGTAATCAGTAGCCGGAATGCGGTTTTGTAATTGGCGGAGCCATAGAATGGTGGCTCTATTAAAAAAAGATGCCGATGAGGAGGCTTGGACCGCCCATGCGGAGGCTTGGTGCCCCTTAATCAGAGTTCTCTCAGCCTTCTTATCTTCGGGGCGAAGATATTCTTCGGATGGGCCCGTAAGAGGCGAAGGAGAAGTCAGAGCCACAATCGGAGGGTCGACGGTTGGGACTTGCAAGAGGTTGGAATAATCGGGAGCCATGTTATAAAACCTTCTGTCCAGGTTGTTAGGTACTGGACCAGTACTGGGGGCCGACCACTGTCGTTTGAGGACATCGGAGAACAGTTTCGGGGCAGGAACAACATCAGAATGTGTTGTGGGCTCCTGAAATAAAGCAGAGGTAGGATCAGGAGGCACGGAGTCGGCCTCGGAGCCAGATCCGGAGAGGCCCAAGCCAGTGGTCAATTGAGCTTTGTGGAGAAGGGAACGAAAGAGATGCGGCTTGAAAAGCCCTACAAAGGCCGGTTGATCCGGCTCGAGGCCCTCATCCTCTGATAGATCCTGATCAGGAGGAATCTCGCCCTCAGAGAGGGAGCCTTGGCTGGAAGAATCCTGATCATAGGGATCCGCCGTCTGTTCCTGCACATAGTCTCGACCCCGTGTTGTAGAATGATGTTGGCGCCCAGAAGAAGATTGTTGGTGTTGTTGAAGTCCCTGGGAGATGCCATGACGGATGGCTTCCGAAATAAGCTCTGCCAAGGGGCGCTGCATATCTGCGGGCAGATGGGAACCTAGGAAGGCCCCGCGGGAAGTCGAGCCCAAGGAGGTGCCTGGATCCCCCATGGCCGGAGGGGGAGGGGGAGGAGGGGGGGCTGAGAGGTCTGATTGGCTGGGCAGGCATCCTCTGAAGGGAAGACGGAGGCCACATCCGTAGCAGGAGAAGGGTCATCCTGAATGGACCTGTCGGGTGACAAGGAGGTCCAAGGAGCCTGAGGATGGAAGGATTGCGCAGGGACAGGATCAGGGGAGGCCCTGGCACGCGCCTTTTCGAAGGCTTTTTCCATTGCCTTGTGGCGCCTTCTCTCGTCCTGAGATGAGGATGGGGCTTTGGATCTGGAAACTTTCTTTGAAGATGTTGACCTGCCCTTGTGCTTGTGGGCCATTGAAGGGCCTTCGCCAGGATCCTCCTGTCTGCTTCGTTTACTGGAGGGCCTAGCGCGAGTGGAGGAAGAGGTTTGGGAATCCGCCATAGTAGCACCAAAAAACCTCAGAAATCAAATAAACTCTTTCTTCTCTATTTTTTTTTTAAATTAAATTTAATTTAATTTAATAAGGCCCAGCCAGTACCTGTACGAATCTGCCGGCTCAGAAGTAGAAAAGCTCGCTAGCCGAAGGTCTTAAGGCGCGAGAAGGTTAGGCGCGGGAGCAGCTTCGCGCCAGTCAGTTGGTGATGCAATCCTTCAGGCCTGATAAGAGCTGCGGCGCCTTGTCGGTAGCAAGCGGCGGCAAGGAAATTTAGGCGCGAAGTGGCTGGTAGAAACTTCGCGCCGCCCAGCTGTCAAGGAGCTCCGAACTGAAGGAGCAAAGCCGCGCTGCTGCGATGAGAAAGGGAAGTGCGGAAAAAAAAACCGTCGCGCCCGGCAGCGGCAGTAGGAAGGCGCGCCAAGACGGCGATTCGCCTCAGAAGTAGGAGAGCCTGACAGGAGCGCACGGCAGAGCTGAAAAATATGAGATCGTGCGTGCGATGGAAGAGACAATGCCCGAAGGCAGGTCTCGCCGCCGGAGCGGCCCTCAGCGGAATCAGGCACCGCCTTTCTCGCTGGAAGCAGTAAGAGTCGAAAATAGTCGCTAATAGCCAAGATTGAAATAATTAAGTCACTACGAACTCACAGACACGTCTGTCTCTTGCAGACCGAGCCGTAAAACTGGGATGATCAGGAAGGAGTGGGTCTAAAGATTCCAGTTGGCTCGGTCTCATTGGGCAGCAGACCTGGCACTCACCCATGCCTGACTGCTGTGGGCGCTAGGTCGGAGAATGAGGACCTGGATTGAGGGGGCAATAAGCTGACTTTGTATAAAAAAGAACACCGTGGGGGGGGGGGCAAAAGCGCTACTATGCAGGAATATACAAAAGTATGACGGCTATTGCTTAATGCATTGTAAGCTGCCCTAAGTCTCCGGAGAAGGGTGGCATATAAATCGAATCAATCAATAAATAAATATCTGAGGTTGTTGATATTTCTCCCGGCAATTACAACTTGTGATTCATCTAGTCCTGCATTTCTCATGATGTGCTCTGCATATAAGTTAAATAGGCAGGTCAACAGTATACCACCTTGCCGGACTCCTTTCCCAATTTTGAACCAATCAGTGGTTCCATGTCCAGTTCTCACTATTGCTTCTTGACACGCATATAGATTTCTCAAGAGACAAATAAGATGGTCTGGTACTCCCATCTCTTTTAAGAACTTGCCACAATTTTTTATGATCCACACAATCAAAGGCTTTAGCATAGTCAATGAAGCAGAAGTAGATGTTTTTCTGGAACTCCCTAGCTTTCTCCATGATTCAGCGTATGTTGGCAATTTGATCTCTAGTTCCTCTGCCTCTTCGAAATCCTTCCTGTACTTCTGCTAGTTCTTAATCCACATACTGCTGGAGCCTAGCTTGTAGGATTTTAAGCATAACTTTACTAGCATGTGAAATTAGTGCAATGGTACGATAGTTTGAACATTCTTTGGCACTGCCTTTCTTTGGAATTGAAATGTAAACTGACCTTTTCCAATCCTGTGGCCACTGCTGAGTTTTCCAAATTTGCTGGCAAATTGAGTGTAGCACTTTTACTGCATCATCTTTTAAGATTTTGAATAGCTCAGCTGGAACAGTGTAACCTCCACTAGCTTTGTTGTTGCTCAGAATTCCTATGGCCCATTTGACTTCACATTCTAGGACAGTATTGGTGAACATATGGCACATGTGTGGGAAGTGGCATGCAGAGCCATTTTTCCGGGCACGTGAGCCGTTGCCAAGCTCACCTGAAACTGTGCATGCGTGCATGCCCCAGCTGGTGTTCAGGCCTCTGGTGCACACGCACACAATTCAGGGGACACAGCTGGTCTTTGGAGCTCTCCTGCGCATTTGCGCATGCGTGCAAGATTGTGCATGCATAAGCAGACAGCGTTTGCATGTGTACATTGCATGCGTGATAGCTGTGCGCATGTGCATATGGTGTGATTGCGCATGCAGCGTGAGTTATGCACATGTGCAAAAGCTGTGCAAAAGCTGTGCAAATGTGCAGATGGTTGCACACGCAGCACGTGGGGAGAAGCCGCACGTTACCGCGGATGGCACATGAGTACGTGCAGGGCACGAAGTGCGTTCCTGTTCGGCACTTGGTAAATAAAAGGTTTGCCACCATTCTAGGATGTCTGGCTTGAGGTCAGTGATCAACCCATCGTGATTATCAGGGACATTAAATTCATTCTTGTATAGGTCTTCTAAGTATATAGATGCAAGTATATTCTAGTTGAAACAAGTATTTATTGCACATGGCTTCTTTTACTATTTGCTTTGCCTTTAGATCTTTTTCACTATTCAGATGATGCCAAATCATATTAACATGAAGAAAAAACTAATGCTATAACAAGAAAACTTTTATTTATTAGCGATTTATATGATTAAAAAAATCAGGTAAGAAGAATATTTCTTTAATTCAACGAGTCAAATATAATATCACCAAATCATTATCAAAAAACGGCCAAGGAAAATAAGCTAATATCTTGGTTATCCACTTGTAGAGAATACTTGTACCTGGCAGTCCAGTTTCCCATCATTTCAATGGACCTTATATTTTTATTTTTTTTCAAAATAAAGATATCCAACTTCATCTTATTTCTGGATTAGACAAAAGTATTTTTCTGGAATTCTATTTTAAAATTCCTCCTTTCTATGAAAAACACAAAGATCTTATAATATATGTTCAAATTATATAGAATATTTGTTAAAAATCTGCTACGTGCAACATAACTTTGGGGAAAAGATAATGTAGGGAAGATGGGATTCTGAGTTACGCACACACTGTTCTAAAGTAAAAAAATTTCTGCAGAACATTTGCAGTTACAGGGATGACTTAGCAGATGCCCGTAACAGCAACATACTGTTGCTGTGATACTGGCCTGGCACCAAAACAGCTGTTCATCATTATAATCAGGAAAAATATAACAACAAATATGTGCCAGTCCATATCTGTAATAAGAAAAGACTAGATTGTCATTTCTCAGAAAGAGAGATGTAGGGTCTCCTGGTTTGGCTGGGGGTTGGACTAGATGACCTACAAAGTCCCTTCCAACTCTGTTAATCTGTTAAAGAAAATAACATGTGCTATTATTTTTCCAAGTAGTCTTTTTCCTTCTAGAGAAGTAGTGGACTGCATCCACAAAATAATTATCTAGATATAATTTAAAGTTAATCCCACATACAGTTCACTAAAGACTGAGTCTACAAATTACTATCATATGAATATTTCTGGCTAGAGATGCCCTTTTTCAGAAAAATGAGTAGCTTTTGTACCAGCTAAATCTGGTATAAAGCAATAGCTTTATTAAAGCAATTCCAGTTAGTAGCCCTTTAAGTATCCAGAAATGATTTCAGGGCCCAAACTGTTAACTACTATACAGCAATCAAGATTATTTTTGGTTACCTGGAGATCAGTCTAATGGAATTTCACTACTTTGCAAATCAAAATAATAATACAAGATGCAATTGAAACTACACTTTAAAAACACTGATTTATAATTATAGCCGGCACAGAAAATTTCTTAACCTCACAGATGAACATTATTTTTTTCCTAAAATAATAAAAATACTACGTGGTGTTTAAATAAAGCATAAAATCTTTCTGAATTGTAGCAAATTAACATAAAAGCCCTGAATATAAATAAGCTAAGAATAAAAGATGCCTTTATATTCCCCCACTTCTTCTACTAGGCATATTATTTAACTGAAATTAAGAACAGCAGCAATTTAAATGCCTTTCCTGTTTTGCATTTGAAAAGACTAATGTGGAATACTAACAGAGATGTAATATTCTTATTAAACCTGCTTACCAAATAATGGTATCTATAAAGCATTTATGATTTTCTAAAAAAAATAACTTACCATTCTAACTACTTCAGGGTAAGTCTGCTCAGTCAAACACCCTCTGCTTATTGTAATGTAATCCACAAGTTCATTAAGAGTTGAACGTTTGTATTCTTTCATTTTAAGATCTGATAGTGTGTCCATGAAGTCAAAAATAACACAGCACTGTTGAAGTTTCTTTAGAAACAAGTCAGGTTGATCTGAAGATGGAACGTCTGCAAGAGGAAAAGAAAAAGAATTATTATTATAATAATGTTATAATTATGTTATTGCATAAAACAAATTGTGATTTAAAAGACAGTAGCATAACTAATAACATATTTTTGGCAAAATAAGGACAATTGGTGATTTTTGATACTTAACTTTTTGGGCAGAGAATTATTTATTTAGTCATCAATTTGTAATACTTGTGTATTATTTTAGCAACATAGCTAGGTCACTGATTTGGAGTTAAATTAATGGTGGCTTAAATAGCCTAAGTCCTAGAAAAGAAAATAACATTCTAAATTCCCACCTAACAGAAGTGGAATATGCTGAACAACCCATATATCTTAAAGAGAAAAAAAACCGAAGAACAAATATTACTAAAAATATAACAGCACAAGAGAGGTATTACATAAACGTTCACTTCCCTCAAAACTTTTTGACGGGCTTGATGATAAGCAAAACAATCTGCTACTTGTAATAATTTTAAGACAGAATATAAAATATATTATGCATATATAATTGTGGCATGCAATAACTTCATCTTCTATAATGTTTAGTAGTTTTTACATGTTACTTGTGCAAAAAAGAAAAAAGAGAAACATGTTTTATTAACTTTTTATTTTATCACTTTAATAGAACAAAAATACCCAAAATGGAACATATGAGAAGAACTAAATAAAAAAGTGCGCACATACACATAGACACACAATATGTATACAACTCAGTTTTTAAACAACAAATTGAACCTTGGTCATACAAAATCATATTGTTCTTTGATGGACAGCCAATTCAGGCTGAAAATTCACACATTTTGCCAAGCCAGCTTTTGGTATCTGGTACACTGGTGTATTTCCTAACTTTTTAAAAACCAGAGAGCAATAGACTTGGTGAATAGCACCAATTCTCCATTCCAAACTTCTTGTGATTTATTAAATATTTACTTTAATAAAATTATTTAATTACTATCAAAACTGATTTGTCAACTTAGTTTTAAGAAAACTATCTATAGGAATGACTGAAGATGCAATACATCTGGTCAAAATAAGAACATAACAAATGTTTATTTGAATATGTTGATGAAGATTCTCAGCCATCCATTCAGTTTTCTGAATATATTGGCATTCAAAGGGTTTAGGCAGGCTATGTTCTTCTTGTGTCTCTCAAAGATTTTTGAAGTATCATTAACAATGAAACAAATTTTCATGAAATCCTGAATTCCTTTCCCAATTTCATCCAAATGTATCTATGCTTTCAGTCCTGGAAAAACAATTTTTTGGCTGTAATTTGTTGGAGAGGAACCATCTCAGTCAGGAGGAGGGCTCCAGCAGGGACTCATTACATCAACACAAGCGATCATTCTTGTAGCCTGTCATTTTAAAATCCACATTAAAATCTATTTCAGCCTTATCCATTAGAACTTGTTCCTCATCCATAACATTATTTACGCACAGTCTATTTTGGCAGAGATTGCTCCATGAGGGAGTGATCATAGACACTTTGTCCGTGGTCTCCCTTTCACCGGAGAGACAAGACAGCTTACAGACTTTGGCAAGGTGCATCCAGAACAAAGGTACAATATATCTGGCTCTCCTGTCACAACTCCTGGGCAAGATGGCGTCCTACATTTCCATCGTACCGTGGGCACTTCTACATTCAAGGTGAAGCAAATAGGTCTAGGACTGGAATGCCAAAGCAATCTGCCAGTTCCTGAAATAGGGTGGGGTACAGGCACCATTCTGAATGGTCCACAGTCGCTGTGCTGAGGCAGTCCATCTGCACATTCCGCACCCCAGAAATGTGTTCTGCTCTTATGGACAGAACGTGTCTCTCCGCCCAGAAGCCCAGGTGTTTGACCTTTTCCATGAGGGACCTGGAATGGGTACCCACTTGGTAGTTGATGTGGGCCTTGATGGCCACGTTGTCCATCAAGACCAGAATGTGTTGCCCGGCCACAGTATTCTGAAATTGCCTGAGATCCAGGTGTGCTGCCCTGAGCTCCAGCCAGGTCCATCCTTAGTTCACTGGCCTTGGGCTATCAATGACTGGAGATGGGCTCCCCAGCCAAAGAAGCTGGCCTCCGTTGTGATGGTCAGACCGTCAGGCTCTTTGAATAGGCATCCCCTGTTGATGGCCTGGAACATCCACCATTGGAAGGACTGCAGTACCTTCTGTGGAACTTGAACCCTGGCTGTTGAGTTGCTACAGCTGAACCTGAACCAGAAGGAACCATTATAGGGTCCTGGCATGTAGAAGTGCCCACGGTACGATGGAAATGTAGGACACCATCTTGCCCAGGAGTTGTGACAGGAGAGCCAGAGATATTGTACCTTTGTACTGGATGCACCTTGCCAAGGTCTGTAAGCTGTCTTGTCTCTCTGGTGAAAGGGAGACCGCGGACTAAGTGTCTATGATCGCTTCCAGATAGAGCAATCGGGTGGTCGGAGAGAAATGGCTTTTCTTGGTGTTGATCGAAATGGACGTTGGACTTACCTGATACGTCCTTTCTCAGCACAGGGAAACCTCAGTCAGAGCATGGGGGCTCGCTCCATCTAGGCACATCACCGAGTCTACCAATCAAAGGGCTCCGCCCTCCAGGCCACCCCAGTTCTTCGGCGAGGGCGAAGGTGTAGACTCTTGTGACGTGTCTTCCTGAAATGATAGAGAATTAGATGCCACCCTCCCAACTCACCACCGGACCGGACACAAGGTGGGTGGGGCTGACTGAGGTTTCCCTATGCTGAGAAAGGACGTATCAGGTAAGTCCAATGTCCATTCCCCAGCTTGGGGGAAACCTCAGTCAGAGCATGGGGACATACCAAAGCTCGTTGTCACCAGGGAGGGTGAATAGCCGGTCCGGTGCCCATCAAGCAAGATGGACCAACTGAAGGACCTGTCTGCCGAACGATGCATCGGCCGAAGCGAAGGTGTCAACTCTGTAGTGTCTGACGAAGGGGCTTATGCTGGTCCATGTGGTGGCCCTGCAGACTTCCTCAAGAGACGCCTGGTAGACCATGCGGCAGAGGTGGAGGCACTCCTGGTCAAATGGGCTGTGATGCGGTGTGGAACCGGGGAGCCCGACTGGTGGTAGGCCAAGGCGATGGTTGCCCTGATCAAGCGGTCCAGTGTGGAATTCAAAGTCGCATCAGCCGAGTATTCAAGAGTGGTAATGATCTTATTTAGGTCCTGATGTGACCTCGAGTCGGACAGGGGCAGACAGGCTTGGAGCTGTTTGAGCCATAACAAAGCAGCCCTGTTGAAAAAGGAGGCTGATGTTGAGGCCCGGATGGACCAAGCTGTGGCCAGGTGACCCTTGAGAAGGGTTTTCTCTGCCCTTTTGTCCTCTGGGCAGAGGGAGTCCTCCGCAGGATCGGTTGGATGCGAAGAATCAGTCAATGCAAGATGGGAGGATCCACCTTGGGAAGCTGCAACAAGTCCACTAGTGGAGCGGCAGAGTTGTATAGCCGCTTGTCTAGCCCATTGGGGTTTGGACCGGCTCCTGGAAGAGACCACTGGCACTAAAGAATATCAGTGAACAATTTAGGTACCGGAATGGTCTCTGGGTCAACAGTGGGCTCGGCAAACATGGCTGTAGCGGGGTCAGCGAGAGCAGACGAGGCAGATGACGAGAGTGGAGTACCCAATCGAGTTGTGGCAATTGCCTTAAACAAAAGGGAACGGAATAGTTGAGGCTTGAAGAGGCCTACGAATGACGGTTCGTCAGGGGATAGGCCCTCCTTGTTGGACCAAGCCTGGTCCTGGTAATCATCCGGCTCCGAAACAGAAGCCTGGTCCGCTGAAGACTGTGGGTCAATACGGCTGTATTCAGAACGTGAATCTTCCAAATCCCGAGTGGGTTTGAGGAAGTGTAGCAGGGGCAGGTGGAAGTGGGGCCTGCTGAAGGTACTCAGTTAGGCTTTGTCTAATAGCCCAAGAAATAAGGGCTGTCAGTGAATCCGCCATTGGAGTAGGAGGAGGAGGAGGAGGCTGGGGCGGTGGAATTGCCATTGTGCCCTGAGTAGAAGGGCCGGGGTCTGGCAAGGTCTGGAATAGCCTCTGAGAGTCAGGAGGAGGTGCTCCAGAAGCGGTGGTAGGGACATCAAGAGAGAGGTCCCTCACCGACCTAGTGGATCTAGCCCTAGAGTCAGAGGCCATAGTGGGACCTTCTGCCTCACTCGAGGAAGCCTGGGCCTGCGCCTTGAGGAAAGCCTTTTCTATGGCTGTGTGCCTCCTCTGCTCCTCATGAGAAGGGATGGAGGCTGAAGGAGGAGGAGGAGGTTTCTTTGCCCTGGATCTCTTGGGTGGAGGAGGCAAGGGGCTAGAAGATCCCTCTAGGGGATCGCTGTGATGGCGGTGTCTGGAGGAGGATAAAATGGCTGCTCCGGAGTCAGACCGCATGGCAGCTGCCATTTTGAAATCTATTAGACGCGGTCGAGCGGTCTTCAAAAGGAGAGGATTTACCTTCCCAAAGCCTCAGAGGATGATGAGAAGCACCGTCCAGCTGATGTCCCAGGCGCTGAGGCTGCGGTCGCTAGCCAGCCGGCACTAAATGCGACCAATTAGGCGAGCAGCCGATCCAGCCGAACAATCTGCTAGGCAAATGTCTTTTAAGCGCAGCCGCTCCCGCGATTGGGAGGAACTCCAGCTGACAGGCGCTTGAAGCCTGCAGCGATAAATCACCAGCCGAATTTTTCTGAGGAGAATTTGAGAGCCAAAGTCCAATCATTTGTTTAAATGAGCTAAAGAGGCTCGGCTAGCTGGAAGACACGTCTAGTCAGCGTAGACCGAGTCGAAGAACGGGGGCGGCCTGGAGGGCGGAGCCCTTTGATTGGTAGACTCGGTCATGTGCCTAAACAGAGCGAGCCCCCATGCTCTGACTGAAGTTTCCCCCAAGCTGGAGAAAGCCATAGTCCTGGAGTACTAGATTGTTGTCTGTAGGTCCTCCTCTGCCTGGGGCTGGAGTACGACTAGATCAGGATATCGTCCAGGTAACACTGGACTCAGATTAGCTGAGCCACCAGTGCTGCCAACAGCTTTGGTGTCCTTGGTGCTGATGATAGACCGAAAGGCAAGGTCTTGTATTGGTAGTTTGTTTCCATAAAAGAATCAGAGCTACTGCCTGTGAGAAGGTACATGTAGGTACACCTCCATCAAGTCTATGGAGGTGATGAAGTCGCCCAGTCAGATGCTCTCCAGTATTGACTGGAGAGATTGCATCTTTAAACATTTGTAGGTGAGGTATTTGTTCAAGCTCTTCAGATCTAGAATTTTTCTCCGCCCCACCCCCACCCCCCAAGAAATCAGCTCTCTAGTGCCATCTGGTGACCAGGCGCAATAGTATATTGGCTGCAAGAGGCTTGGTTCTTTGCAAGGCTCTAGCTCTCATTCCTCTAAAGGGCAGGAAATGACAGCACCTCTCATATGAGGGCTTCCCAGGCCCTGGCTTCTACTAGCTTTTTTGGCTTTGGCCAGTTCAATGGCTTTTTGGCACCATTTGGCGTCCTTTTCAGCCACTTTGGAGCCCCTGCTGCTCACAATGGCTGTTTTATGGCTCTGAGCCATTGCTCCTTTGGCTGGAGGAGCCTTGTCTGCAGCTCAGGGGGGTGGGTGTTTATAGGAAAAGCCCTATTGTCCCCTTCCTGTGGCTGGTGGAGGGCTCTGGATTCGCCATTTTCCAGCGCGTCGATAGGCAGAACTGACCCACAATGGGCTGCTGCTGCCGCAGCCTGTAATCACACCGATCGCACCAGCTACTGTCAGTATACCCAGATGAAGCCGGACAGGGACTGAGTCCCCTCCGCGGTTTGCACGGGATATGCCAGGGGCCTCGGATCATTGGCATGGAGCCGGCTCGGATTCAAGCCCCTCTCTGATGTGTTTGCCTTTTGCAATGATTTCCATCAATTCCTCCCCATACACACACGCACACACACAAAATTTGGGTGGCCCAGACCACAATAGACTTTAGTCATACTTCAAAAAAATGGCTTTGGAACTGAACCATAGATGAGCCCATTTTTTGCAATTTCAAGTGGTGCAGGTATATATGTTCAGTATGTATGTATATAGCATGTGTATTTGTGTGTTATGTATATGTTTAAGCAGATATACAGATAGCTACCCATCTCAGCAAGGCAACTCTGGGCAGAAAGTGCAATTTAAAATATCAATGTAACAATAAAACAAAGAGGTTATAAACATTATAATCATATTAAAAGCAAAAAACGGCAGACTCAGCTAACTTTCCAAACCCTATACCTGGGAGAACAGCAAGATCTTAGGGTTTTCTAAAACATCATCAGACTTGGACTAATCTAAATCTTAGGTGGGATGGTGTTCCAAAGAAACACATCCTGACTCCCACTAAGTGATACTCTTTAATGGATGGTGCTTGGATCATGCCCCTCCTTCCAGATCTAATGGGGAAAGTAAAGATAAAAAAGAGTTGCATCAGAACATTATATGGTAGGTTGAGAATCCACTGTAGTACCCAGCAAGCCAAACAACTTGAGAACAGGCACCTATATAAACAATTCAGGCATAATGGGCACCCATAAGCATTGTTACAAGTTATCTGTGCAACACAGTGGGGAGAGAAAGGAAGAAACAAGGTACAAGATCAACCACATGACATACCCTGCCATACATCAAAAACATTTCAGAAGCAGTAGAACACAATTTCTGAGTTCTGCAAGTGGGCACTGCACACAGCCCAGAAGCTACCATACAAGGACAAATTATGCATTGTCAATATCACCTGGAGGTGGAAAATACTTCCAATGTAATCTACCGGATACCCTGCATGGATTGCTCCTGTGACTATGTAGGAGGAGGCTAACCACCAGAATGCAAGAGCACAAGAAAGCCTTCAGACAAGGAGACACAAAGTCATTGGTAGCCTCACATTGCAACAAACTAAGACACACATTCAGTTTTGCAGCTACCAAGATTGTTGGATGAGCAGATACAAAAACAGCCAGGGAAGTAACTGAAGTCTGCTAAACTGGCCCGTCAGTCAATACGAGCGCTGATTTACCACCAGTTTACCAAGTATTTGGAGGCAGGGGCTTGACTGTACAAGGAAACAACAGCCAAAAACTTAATAGCCGATCTTCAACACCCCAAAACTAAAAAGCCACCTACAACCAGGCACTATATAAATAACACAGGGAGAGAATAGGCTGTCTATGGAGATCCTCAATCATCCAAGTCATGGTTGTCCCAAAGGTGCTTTTTTCAAGAGACAACTGGGCTTTCTGGACCAGAAAGTCCAGTTGCCTCTTGAAAAAAGCACCTTTGGGACACACACAATAGTTCAAAGCACTTAATACTAACCATATTGACACTGACTGAAACCAATCCCAGAAGAGGAAGGAAACTAATGCAGATGTGTGCCTCAACTCCCAACTCCTGGAATCAATCCAGGATACTGTGATAGATGCTTTTGAATACCACCGAGAGTTCAAAAGAACAACAGGATGGGCACACTACTGCTATCCCACTGTTGCCAGAGGTTATCCACACATGCAATCAATGTTGTTTGGGTTCCACCTCTGAGCCTGAAGCCAACTGAAAGAGGGTTAAGATATACAAACCCTGGAGTCAAACTTTAGTGAATTGGGTAGGAGTATAAACAGTTTTAGTAAATCAAATAAATGCTTTTGCTCCTTTGAAAGATTAGAGAAAAACTGCAGAATAAGGAAATAAAGCTCCTGTTCTCTTGCTGTCATAGGTCAATTATTTATACTTTTTAGCAAGCTCTGAAGCCAAATCGGGAAGGATGACTAATTTCTTTGTTTCTAAAAACATTTCTTCATAAGAACCATTAGAAGCTGCTCATTCCCTACTTATTGAAAATGTAATACTCTATATCTCGTCTTTGAATTAGTACCACTTCCTCCTTCCTCCTTTCCATCTGCTATATCTTTCATTTCAGTGCTTCACTTCTTCTCGTGCATTCAAACATTTTCTGAAGCTCTTTAGTTTTCTTATGCATAGATTCACCCCCCTTTCTACAGTATCAACTTTACTCAGATTTTGTCATCCTTCTACTTGTAGAGATATAACATGACAATCAGCTCAAAATTAGTGACTACTGGCTCAATTTCAGATGGCAGCTCTTAAGTTAATATTGCTCGATACACATCTCCAATCTGACGTTCAATCATGTTATCAGCCAAAACAATTGCCTCTTCTGTTGGAGCCAAGTTCTTATACACAGGAATAATTGGATCAGCAGCTGGTAGGGATTGTTCTATCTCCATCCAAGACAATACCACCCCGGTGGGTGAAATGGAAGCAGGAAGAGTCTGTTTCATGTATTTACAAGGCATTCAATCTCCCCCAATTCAAAACTTAGTAGAAAATAGTTTAATTAATATGTCTGCTTACCAATTATTTTTAACAAGCAGTCCAGATAGAGTTTTCAAGCAGCTCACAAAGGGAGAGAAGAACAAACTGCAATTCAACATGACTCCAGTTTGGCCAGGAGTCAAATTTGTTTTGTTCTTCATCTTGTTTTTAATCTAACAACTGAGATCCACAGAGCATCAGTAAGCTACACACTGATATCCTTAACCATCAGCAGCCAGAAATATATAATGAAATAAAAGAAGCTGAAATAAAGTAGAAAATTAAAACACAAATGAACCAAGAGAACTTCTCTAGTTGTGCCTGTAGATGATTACAATTACAGAATTTTAAATAATCAAAGTCTTGGGCACTTAGAATCATTTAATAACTCACTAGAGGGTAACAAACATCTATACCTGCTGTTCTATGCAATCTAAGATCTTCAATTTAGATATCACCACATAAACCAATATACTGTTGTCTATATTCCACTAATTTAAAAGTATATACAATGTACTTACATATATAGTATTTAAGATCACTTACATATATTAAAGCATCTTAAAAGCAGAAGACAAGAAATATCAACTGGACCAAAAAAATTATCTGAGCAAAGGACTCAGAATAATGTCTCCCATCTTCAGATCACATATCAACTGCTCTTGAGCAGCATAATTGTATGCATTGGAGTCTCAATTACCCATCCCAAATTCATGTGTGTCATGGAGGTAATTAATTGCTGAGACTTCCCAGAAGCCTCTCCCAAATCATGGAAATTGAAATTCTCAAATACCAATAGGACAATCTCACATGAGATCCTATAGTTCAGGAAGCAATTAGTCAGGCAGCAGGATAGTAAATGAGCAAGTTCCCCAACCTGTCACTACAATTTAATTTTCACACTCTATCACTTCAGATTTGGTGTTTACCAACAGCAGATGCTATCTGTGATAGTGACTCCTAAACTGAGGAATGAGCCTGCAGGGCAGAATCTTGGATCAGCATTAAATCACTTGGTCTTCCTTGCCCTATGATGGTGTTCTCCATGTCATTCACTACATTATCTCCAACCATGGCCACCAAAATTTGCTTTTTTAACCCCCTCATCTTTATGCCACCCACAAAACCTGCTGACATGTGGCTTTGCCAAAGCACCTAAGGAACTAAAGTCATCCTGAGCCATCTCAATCTCAACATATACCATCAGCCATATCCAGATATACTTTAGCAAACAAACAGTTCTGACTTGCCCAACCAACTTATAATCACATGTACTACAACAGCTTCCCCTCAATAAGAGCTCCATCAACAGAAAGGTTACCTTCCTAACCTTATTGTGGGGTGAGCACTCTCACATTCTCCTTGTTTCTTATTCAATGAGAACGTGAGTGCAAGTACTTGATCCAGTTGTATTTCCTCCTGGTCTAATATATTCATTTTATGCCTCAGTACTATCAATTTCTCTTTGACCATTTTGTCTCCTGGACTTAGCTGGAGTTTCTTTTCCATGTTTCCAATTTCTTCTTGGAGAATGTTATGTACATTCCTTTTTTTTTAAATTAACCAAGCAATATGTGATGTACCTCCTTGCACCTAGCCTGTGATTCATCATCACTGGTATTAGGCATCTATTCCAATTACATCAGCAAGGGAAGCAATGTCATCCTCCACCCCCACTTCACCCTTACTGTCCATTATTTTAGAGAATCATATATTAGCCTTGGCTTCTATCTTCCATTCTCTGCCACATAATTTCTTTTCAGTTCTAAATTCAAAAGGTCCACATGGCCACCATGTTTCATCACTAGATCATCATATCCATTCAACTTTCTAAATCTTATCTAAATTCACATATAACTTCTCATGTGGCCTGGAAAAACACAAGTTTGTCTTTGAAGATGACTTGAAAACCTCAAGTAATGAGAATGTTGCATAAACTAGGCACTAAAATGATGGTGGCATTAACAGGAAGCAAATTTGAGTGGGTAGGCTATTTCAAAACTATCATTGGGATAGAACACATGCTTTCCATTCCTAGTAGGACTAGTAAAACTGTTTGAAATTTTAGTGTTGCTTAAGAGATAAATCCAAGATTTCTATAAGAAACCTTTCTATATTTTTGTATAAAAGCAATAAATCTTATATGTTACCTTAAAAGATTAACCAGTATTATTATAAAAAATTATAATTAATTTCGTTAGATGCATCCAGTTTTTAGAACTGAAGAGAATATTTTATAGATACACAGTTGTTAAGCAGAGAGAGAGAAGGGAAAAGGTGAAATGGTGGGAAGAGAGATGAGGGACAGGAATACAATAATTTATGTAGTGGTTATAAATAAACAGTTAAATGTCTTTGTTTCCAAGGAAGCAGATTTGTCAGTATATTGCAGTAAAAATAACCAAGAATCCTGTAATATTAGACAATAAAGCAAATGCCATTAACCTATTGTTAATATATTTTCTTAAAACTGGATGCCAACACAGAGAAGGCCCTCTTCTAATTCTCTCACAGAAAACTACTTTACTTTGTTTATTTAAATGCAACAGCATGCAACTATCCTAAAATCACAAAAAAATAATAAAATATAATCATAATCAAGTGGTGAATGTAAATCATACACCCTTTAATATAGTTATTGCCAAGGCTCACCATTATTGCCAGACCCCAGGTATAAGGCAAAGGAAATACATTAACCCCTCTGGAGATAAAACTATAGTGGATCATCTGTAGGCCATGTAGTCCCCTAGTTAATCTTCAGTCCTAGTTTCCTCAAGGTTATCATGCTGAAATTTACCATCTATGAAAAGGGTTGCCACAATTGTCTGCTAATTTGCAGCAGCAAATGAACAGTTTTTATTCCATTCTGTATTGAAAGCCAGGTGGGTGACTTTGAGCATCTCTCTCTCAGCCCAACCCACCTCCCAGGGTTGTTGTTAGGAAGAAAATAGGAAGAGGAAGTTGTGTTGGATATGTTCATCACCTTGAATTATTCGTAAAAATAATAAAAGTGAAAGGAAGGAAGGAAGGAAGGAAGGAAGGAAGGAAGAAAAGGAAAGAAAGATAGAAAGAAAGATAGAAAGAAAGAGAGATTAAAGAAAGATATTTATTCTACATAAACTAGAAGAAAGTACAGAAAAGCACTTTAAAATAAGGGAATACATATTATTTTGCTGCATCAGTTTATGCTACTAATAAATGGTTAAAGATGTCATTTAATATTCTGGATTCTTTTTTTAGAAGAAATAAATACATTGTTGTTTTTATAAGACATGATAATCTCTTTGTTGAGCAAGCATTTTTTAAAGGCAGTTTCTATCAAAGGTGCAAAAAAAAAAATAGCATCTGAAATAATGTGTCTTTTTATTTCATCAATTAGATTGATGACTTCCTTCTCTCCTGGATGTACAAATACACACCCTTGAAGTAGCTATGTCTGGAATGTAGATTTTCCATCAAGCTACAACTTACTTCCTCCATAGCCAAACAGAATGCCAACAGCTCCTCAAGCAGTTCAAGCAGAGGTTTACTATCTTGAAGAAACAGTACTGGAATAACTAGATTTAGAATGAACTCAGTTGCAAAATCTAACCTTTTGTACCTAGATTTCTTTTCAGAAGCACTCAACACAGACATGAGAGCTTAACAAAACATTAGATCCTTTTGAGAGTACTGCATGATTGTGTGTACAGAAACATGTATTTTTGCCATTTTGGCAAAAATCTCAGCATACTTAAAAGATCATACCCAAGAAAAATATATTTCGGAGTGGAGAAAATGGATCAACTATATCCAGAACAAGTACCAAATGAGAAGACATCAAATCGTGTATGAATGAAAATAAAGTAAAGAAATGTTGTGTTAATTATACTGGAGTTAAGGTTTCAGGGGAGGATTTGTTAACTTGAGTATAGATAGAATAATTTAGCTGATGTTTGTTTTTCTTTTAATACCCTGTATTTTGCTCTGGGAAGTCAGGGGAAGGGAGGGGGGTGGGGGAAGAAAGGGGTGGGGGGGATCTTGGGAGGGGGGGGAATGTTGTTATTTTGTACTTTTCTAAAACTTTTCAATAAAAAAAAACATGTATTTTGTAGAAATTATATCTTGTTCAGCCCTTGAGCTTAGATGATATTGAACTTGATTCTAAAATTTACATTACGCATAAATTATAACTTTCTCAAAGATATTAGTAAAGTGAGTTCTAAGAATCAAGCAAAAGTCAGGCATAATTTTGGGGTTGTGGGGTTACACCTCCAATGTAAAGCTCCTCCACTGGAACTCCAAGCAACTGGCAAAACTAAGCCAGGTCAGGAAGGTTGGAGACAATCTCACTCCAGAGGACAAGATGTTCCAAAGGGTAGGAGCAACAGCAGAGAAGGCTCTTCTCCCGGATTCCGGCAGCCAGAGTACCCAGTCCATAGGGCTCATAGCATGCCTCCTCCGCCAGTACAGGTGGGGTAGGCCAATCTGATTGGGATGAGATGTAACCATGCCGTGAAGGGCTTTAAAGGTGATTACCAACATCTTGAATTGCACCCAGAATCAAAATGGCAGGCAGTGCAGCTTGCAGAGTATGTTGAAGCCCCAAAAACTACCCACGTCATCACACTCTGCACCAGCTGTAGCTTCCAAATGTTCTTCAAGAGTGGCTCCATGAACAGAGTGTTAGAATAGTCCAAATGCGAGATGACTAGGGCACAAATGACTGAGCACAGGGACTGAGCATCAGGAAAAGCCGCAACTGGCATACAACCCAACATTCTGCAAGCGTCCTCTTAATTGCAACTGCCACCTTCTTTTCAAGCAGGAGTTGCGAGTCCAAGAGAACCCCCAAGTTGTAGTGCCATCCCATTCAGAACTAAAGATGTCAAAGTCCCGAATCTTGGGGCCTCATGCACCCAAAGCCATTTGGTCTTGCCAGGTTTCAGCTGAAGCCTGTTGTCTCCATGCAGGCCCTCACAGCTTCCGGGTGTTGACAGAGGGCAGGAACAGCATCACTTGGGTCATTAGGATTATACAAAGAAGTCTTTTAATGCTTCTTTGGAGATGGTTAAGATTTGACTTGGACACAGAAGAAGCAAAGCAAGTGTGTTTTTTTTCAGTTACAATTCTATATATCCTATAATAAGTATACTAAAAAAAGGTTCCTTGAAAAAATTGAGTCAGTATGAACTCTTTACAGTCGCAAAGAGGATGGTCACAGTCACAAAAAATCCTGCTTCCATGTTGTTTCAAAAGTCTCTTACCTCTATTGAATTTTTTCAGAGAAAGAAAGAGTAAGGAAAGTTAAAATCACTTCTACCTTTCTCCAGTAAGATGTTTCCCATTAGCAAAGAATATGTGGACAGCTCATAACTCTAATACAGATTATTAAATCCTTATGAATATAAGTATGCCTTAAATCACCTAAAACAATGCAAATTATCACTACTGTGTTTTTTAGGAGTTGCCCATATACTCATGTTCTCTTCCCCAGATCTGAGATATGAGATGCACTTATAATAACTGATTTGAAAACAGTCCTAAAAAATTGGGGAGAATAAAAGCAGAAACAAAATATACATTCATGCAGGTAGGACAGGCAGTGGTGAAATCCAATTTTTTTTACTACCTGTTCTGTGGGAGTGGCTTGGTGGGCGTGGTGTGGCTTGGTGGGCATGGCAGGGGAAGGATACTGAAAAATCTACATTCCCTCCCCACTCTGGGGCCAGCCAAAGCTGGTATTTGCGGGTTATCTGAACTACTCAAAATTTCCACTACCAGTTCTCCAGAACCTGTCACAACCTGCTGGATTTCACCCCTGAGGACAGGGTAAAGATTTTTTTTTTTCTTCCTAGCATTTTTCCACAAGTGCAAGGTCTGCCTTTTTCCCCTCTGGATCAACCAAGTGTTGATCCATTGGTTGCAACTGGAATTGATCAACCAGCTTGTCACCTGAGACCGACTCTGATGGCTGAGAAAGAGTAACTGGCCCAAAATCATCCTGCCTTATTCATAAGAGCCAGCTATGTGACTTTAAGTCACTCATCGTCTCTCAGCCCATGATGTCAGATCGGCGACAAGCTGGCCGGTCAATTCTTGCTGCAACCAATGGACCAACATTGTTGATCCTTTCCCAAAAAACTGGCCCCTGCACTTGCTTGAAAACGCTAGAGGAAAAAAAAATATCACTACGCCTAGTCCTTTTATGACTGTTTATTTTCTTTCTGTTTTTATTCTTTCTTTTAAAATGAATGCTATTTTTATATTATTTTAATATATTGTTCATAATATTGTATGTTAACTGTTCAAATTTAAACAGCTTTGAGCTTTCTAGTTATTTGACCCCCTCCCCCCCAAAAAAGATAAAGTTCCCTTTGTCTCCTGTTCACTAAATGGACATGACTATGTTGTTGTAATAGAACTGGTCCCAAATTGGACATGACTATGTTGTTGTAATAGAACCACCAGCTGAAGGTGAAGGGCCTCTCTAGAGAGACTAAAGAGACATTCCAATTTAGAGTCTGTTCAAGAGAGGAAACATCTGAGGTCAAATCCTCAGGGAAGGCAGATAGTTTGGCCAGATAATATAGAGATCAACAATAAAATATCTACTTGTGCCCATCCACTAGTGGTTCTAGTCGCTTGGACTTGATAATTGTTTTCTTCACAAATAAGGAAAGTTCAATGCCTTCTTGCAATTTTTTCAACTTTCTAGTCTCATGCAACAGGATTTCCTACTGGCCTGACACACCTTAGCTTTTTTGAGATACAAAGGCTGGCTAGATGCTGTCATTTGCAATAATAACCTTTTAAAAAAAAATTGAATGAAAATTGTTTATGACTTACCAAATCAATGCAAGTACTATAGCATATTTCCACCAGACATTTCTACTGTCTCTTATACCTCCAAAAGAGCTGTTCTGGAAAAATCAGGGACTGAACAGAACAAGCTCTATACATCACAAAATACAGCCAGAAAAGAGTACAGGTAAACCTCAACTTACAACAATCGCTTAATGTCCGTTCAAAGGTAAACCAGGCTCAAAGCAAGTTACTTATAACCTGTCCTCAAAGTTGCGACTACCACACTCCACCCCTGTGATCATATGGTTACATTTCCACGTTTGGCAACCGGACCAATAACAACCAGTTGCAGCACCCCAGTTAATTGCATTTTGCAACGTTTTTCACCATTTTCTAGCAAGCAGTGTCAAACCACATCCATTTGATTAACTGGATTAGGAGTTATGATCACATGATTTAACCTATCTAGATCCGTTCCAGTCAGACTTCAGGCCGGGATACAGCACAGAAACGGCATTGGTCACATTGGTTGATGATCTCTAGAGGACTCGGGACCTGGATTGTTCCTCTGTCCTAGTCCTATTGAACCTTTCAGCGGCTTTTGATACCATCGACCATGGTATCATGCTGCGCCGGCTGGAGGGTTAGGAGTGGGAGGCACCGTGTTGCAGTGGTTCTCCCCCTTCCTCTCCAGTAGGATGCAGTCTGTGTTGGCAGAGGAACAGAGATCAACCTCGAGTCGCCTTAATTATGGATGCCACAAGGGTCGGTTCTCTCACCCCTGTTGTTCAACATTTATGTGAAGCTGCTGGGGAAGATCATCTGTGGTTTTGGGGTGGAGTGTCATCTGTACGCTGACGATACGCAGCTGTACATGTCCACCCCAGACCACCCCAATGATGCCCTTGACGTGTTGTCTCGCTGTCTGGAGGCTGTGCAGATCTGAATGGGGAGAAAGAAGCTCAGACTCAACCCCTCCAAGACTGAGTGGCTATGGCTCCTGGCATCTCGGTATAGCTGGCTATTGGGGGTGAAACCTAACTCCCTCGGAGAGGGCTCGCAATCTGGGTGTCCTCCTGGATGCATGGCTGTCCTTAGAAGAACGTATGACGACTGTGGCCAGGGGGGCTTTTTATCAGGTTCGCCTGATGTACCAGTTCCGTCCCTTTCTGGACTGGGACACCCTGCGTATGGGCACTCATGCCCTCGTCACGTCACGTCAGGACTACTGCAACACTCCCTACATGGGGCTCCCCTTGAAGGGCACCCAGAGGCTCCAACTGGTCCAGAATGCGGTCATGCGGGTGATTATGGGTGCGACTTGACGCACCCATGTGACACTTCTCCTGCGTGAGCTGCACTGTCTCTCAGTGGTCTTCCGGGTGCGGTTCAAGGTGTTGGTAACCACCTTTAAAATGCTCCATGGCTTAGGGCCCGGATATTTATGGGACCGCCTTCTGCTACCAGTAGCCTCCCACTGACCAACACGCTCCCCCAGAGAGGGGCTCCTCAGGGTGCCGTCTGCAAAACAAGGCAGCCTAGCGACCCCAAGGGGGAGGACCTTCTCTGTGGGGGCACCCACCCTCTGGAATGAACTACCCCCTGGAATATGCATGATTCCCGATCTCCGTACCTTGTGCCGGGCCCTGAAGACCCTATTATTTCAGCAGGCTGGCCTGGCTGAATAAAAAACTTGGACAGGGCATTTTAAAGTAGGGGTTTTAATGGAGGGAGCCAAATTTATTTGTTTTAAATGGGTTTTAATGTTGTATGGTGCATTGTTTTATCATGGCTGTACACCGCCCTTAATTCTTCGGGAGAAGGACGGTATATAAATCTAATAAACATAACAAACATTAACATTTACTTAATAACCACTGTCTTACTTAACAATCAGCAAAGACGATTGTAAAATCGAGTTTTATCATATGGTGACTCAATTTACAACCACAATGTCTAACAACCAGGATTCCAGGCTCAATTGTGGTTGTAAATTGAGGACTATCTGTATCAGCAACTCTCACTTGCCTCTCACTAACATGGTTCTTTGAATCCAAATCAAAAAAGTAGATTCATACTGCTCCACAAAAAAATCCTGTATTTATAAAAATCTCTCATTTTGGATACTGTTTCTACAAGTTTTCTAGTGCTTCACACTAACTGAATACTTACCTTTTCCAACCAGTACTGTATAAAAGATGCATACATTCTTTTATTTATTTATGTATTTATGTATTTATTTATTGGTTCAATTTATATGTCGCCTTCTCCGGAGACTCAGGGCGGCTTACAATGCGTTAAGCAATAGCCTTCATACTTTGTATATCCCTGCTTAGTAGGGCTTTTGTCCCCCTCAAGGGTGTTGTTTTTTATATAAAGTCATCTTATTGCCCCCACAATCTGGATCCTCATTTTACCTACCTCAGAAGGATGGAAGGCTGAGTCAACCTTGAGCCTGGTGAGATGCAGTAATTGTAGGCAGCTGGCAGCTAAGTGCTATTTAACAGCACTTTAGTCCACTGCTCCACCAGGCTCCTTGTTTTGCAGATATATTCCCATTCTTAAGTAGTGACAAATTACTTGTCACACTTCATTTAACCAACCATTAATCTGACATGGCTTATGTTTCTTTAACCATATGCATCATGATTTCCTTCTCATCCACAATATAGCATTTATAACATTTGCTATTCATACAGCAGCAAGACTCTTGCAGTTACAATTTAGAAGAGCAGAACTTTGAATTAAGAGAGTAGTAGAGATTACAGGTAGTTCTTGATGTACAACCAGTTGTTTGCAACTATTCCAAGTTTTTCATTCATTCATTCATTCATTCAACTTATATACCGCCCTTCTCCCCAAGGGGACTTGGGGAGTTATGACAGACTCCACCGAAGGTATTTATGATCTGGTTCCAAAGTTCTGATAGGTGCCCCACATGACTGCCTTTTAGGCACTGGGCAACCAGCCCACATTTACGGTCATTTGCTTAACAACAGTGTTCAATTAATCACCATGGCATTCGCTTAATAACTACAGTGATTCATTTAATGGCCACAAAAAAACTGCAAAATTGGGTTGAACATGTGATAACCTGCTTTATGACTGCCAGGACTTACAACCATAATTGACTAGATCTATCACTATTGAAAGTTGAGGTTGTATCTTCAACTAGTATCAATGGAAAATGTATTAAATAAGATGACGAATGCAATTCAACTCAGGTGAATGGTGTAGGTCTTATAGCAGTTTGCATATGTGTCTCCCACTTGTTAAGGGATCAAAGGTAATGGGACAGAATAATAATCATAAATCAAACTTTCCCTTCTTAATACTTGGTTGCAAAACCTTTGCAGTCAATCACAGCCTGAAGTCTGGAACGCACAGACATACCAGACACTGGGTTTCATCCCTGGTGATGCTCTGCCAGGCCTCTACTGCAACTGTCTTCAGTTCCTGCTTGTTCTTGGGACATTTTCCCTTCAGTTTTGTCTTCAGCAAGTGAAATGCATGCACAATGGCATTCAGGTCAGGTGATTGACTTGGCCATTGCATAACATTCCACTTTTGTCCTTCAAAAACTCTTTGGTTGCTTTTGCAGTATGCTTTGGGTCACTGTCCATCTGCACTGTGAAGGCCGTCCAATGAGTTCTGCAGCATTTGGCTGAATGTGAGCAGATAATATTGCCTGAAACACTTCAGAATTCATCCTGCTGCTTTTGTCAGCAGTCACATCATCAATAAATACAAGAGAACCAGTTCCATTGGCAGCCATACATGCCCACGCCATGACACTACCACCACTATGCTTCCCTGATGAGGTGGTATGCTTAGGATCATGAGCAGTTCCTTTCCTTCTCCATACTCTTCTCTTCCCATCACTCTGGTACAAGTTGATCTTGGTCTCATCTATCCATAGGATCTTGTTCCAGAACTGTGAAAGCTTTGTTAGATGTTGTTTGGCAAACTCTAATCTGGCCCTCCTGTTTTTGAGGCTCACCAATGGTTTACATCTTGTGGTGAACCCTCTGTATTCACTCTGGTGAAGTCTTCTCTTGATTGTTGACTTTGACACACATACACCTACTGCCTGGAGAGTGTTCTTGATCTGGCCAACTGTTGTGAAGGGTGTTTTCTTCACCAGGGAAAGAATTCTTCGGTCATCCACCACAGTTGTTTTTTTGTAGTCTCCCGGGTCTTTTGGTGTTGCTGAGCTCACCGGTGCGTTCCTTCTTTTTGAGAATGTTCTAAACAGTTGTTTTGGCCACGCCTAACGTTCTTGCTATCTCTCTGATGGGTTTGTTTTGTTTCTTCAGCCTAATGATAGCTTGCTTCACTGATAGTGACAGATCTTTGGATCTCATCTTGAGAGTTGACAGCAACAAATTCCAAATGCAAATAGCACACTTGAAATGAACTCTGGGGCTTTTATCTGCACATTGAAATTGGGATAATGAGGGAGTATCACAAACCTGGCCATGGAATAGCTGAGAAGCCAACCTTTCGTCCCTTAACAAGTGGGAGGCACATATACAAACTGCTGTAAGTCCTACACCGTTCACCTGAGTTGGATGTACATACCCTCAAATTAAAACTGACAGTCTGCAGTTAAAGCACATTGTGTTTGTTTCATTCCAACTCAATTGTGGTGGCATATAGAGCCAAAGATGTTAGAATTGTGTCGATGTCCCAATATTTCTGGACCTGATTGTATAATCGAAGGTTAAATCTTAGGTTCAAATAAAAGACTCTATTTTTTAAACACTGCAGCCAGACTCACCTATTTTCCTAAACTGTTTATTTGAACTGGATTAATTATGTCAAATAGCAGCATTGTATCAAGCAGAAATTAGGGTCAGAGTTATTTCTCTTTTGTTTGGGTGTGTATGTGTGTGTGAGAGAGAGACATGCCAGCAAAGTGAAATTAGGCATTTTTGACACACTGAACCCAAATGTTTCACCATCACTGTAATAAGTGAAGAATGAAAAATAATTAAAGGCTTTTTATTTCTAATTCTCAATTAGAACCTAAATCACAGTAAGTGCAATAGGACAGGGTTAGATGATTGATGTGAGCAAAAAATGGTAGAAGCAGAAGGACCTGAACATCCAGAATTTTCTAAGCAAACACCCATGCTACACCCTTCTACAAACCACAAACTATACCAAGCTTCTTCTAAGACTCCATCAACCCTTTACCTCTTTCAGAAGCAAAAAGTTAAAAAATTAGCAAACTCTAAAACAGTCATACAATAAAATATTGAAATACTCTGTTCCCCAAATATTGAAGATTAGATTAGTACTATATAATCTCAAAACTATACTTCATAATTTCCACTGGAACTCACCTCTTAGGCCATTTTTTTTCTATGAGGGGAAAAATTACCATAACTAAACACACATTTTCTAGATTTCTAAATCTCCAAATCATTAGCAAATTTTAGTCTCTCTCAGAAGAATTCTGCTTTAATTCAGGTTTCTAGTGAACCTATTCTAATTGGCCTGTCAGGATAGGATCTTACCAAATCCAAACTACAAATAATCAAGTTTATAAAATATTACAACTGCAATTCTATATAATTACATTTAAATATCCTTCCTCCTTATGCCATTATCTCATCCATGTTAAGGCCTCTCTGTTTTATCTATTGGTGTCAGCCATCCACAAAAAAATTCAGAAAAAAATATCTTGGAAGATCTGATTTTTCAAACAGTGGTGTCCATAGGAAGAGGAAGAAGAATCAAAATTGAAAAGATGGCAGACGGAGGATTGTAATGCAAGCTGTTCCTCTTTTGAAGCTGCAATGAAATGTTAAAACGTGTACAAAACAGGCAGAGCTTGCTGCAGGCATTATTTTGCTGATTTTGACATACACGTGTCCCATGGATGCCACTGTTTTCAAATATCCCAACTAGTTACTAAATTTGTTTCCTTGGATATCATTATTATTATTATTATTATTATTATTATTATTATTATTATTATTATTATTTAAATTTAAATGCCGCCCTTCTCCCATAGGACTTGGGGCAGCGTACAGAAATTAAAACCTATAGCAATAAAAACCCCTAAAAACAGCCAATATAAAAACCGCAAATAAAATAAAATCTCATAACAGATCAGGGAAATTGCTGAAACAGCCATGTCTTCAGTTCGGTGCAGAAAGGGCAGAGGTCAAGGGCCATCCAGAGCCCGATGGGTACCTCATTCCAGAGGGTTGGTGCGGCCACTGAGAACACCCTCGTCCTGGGGGCCACCAGCCGACACTGTCCTGGGGGCCATCAACCGACACTGTCTGGCCTATGGTACCTGGAGGAGGGCAGCCCTATGTGACCGCACAGGGCGGTGGGAAGCCAGTAGGAGGTGGTCCTACAAGTATCCCAGGCCCATGCCATGAAGGGCTTTATAGGTAAGAACCAGCACCTTGAAGCAGATCCGAAGAACAACCGGCAGCCACTGCAGCTCACGCAGGAGGTGTCACATGGGAGTAATGAGAAGCTCCCGTAACAACCCACGCGGCCGCATTCTGGACTAGCTGGAGCCTCCGGGTGCACCCCAAGGGCAGCCCCATGTAGAGGGCATTGTAGTAATCCAGGCGAGAAATAATGAGAGTGTGAGTGACTGTACAGAGGGCATCCGTGTCTAGGAAAGGGTGTAACTGGCGCACCAGGCGAACCTGTGCAAAAGCCCCCCTTGTCACGACCATCAGATGATCCACCAAGGACAGCTGTGAGAATCAAGGAGGACACCAAGATTACGAATACTTCTAGAGGGAGCCAAAGACTCCTCTCCCATCTGAAGTGATGGAGTAGCTAGATCAGGAGATGCCGGCATCCACAGCCACTCAGTCTTGGAGGGGTTGAGTCTGAGCCTGTTTCTACCCATCCAGATCCGTACTGCCTCCAGGCACTGGGACATCATGATTCATGATCATGATTATAGATCTTCATGTCACCAATAAGAGCATATCCTTTAACACTGAAAATATCTGAACAAAATCTAGAGCCTGTGTTTATATGATATTCACAGCCTTCATTACATGAATACAAACCACCATGTGGTTATAAGTAATTATTTCCTGTAATTAGAAACTGGGATTCCCTATGGTTTTCTGGAAACATACTTTATTGGGAAAAGCAGCTTTGCTACTAGCTGTGTGAAAAAGACTTTGATCAAATGCCTCAACAGAATTATGACAACTAAAGATTGATGACCGCCCCCCCTCCAGTTCTGATTCCAAAATATAACCATATTTCATTGCAACTGGATGTGTGTGTGTGTATACACACATACATACATACATATATATGTATACACACATACACACACATATATACACACACACATATACAGGCGCACACACATATACATATACATACACACATACACACACACACAAGCTGAATACCCATGCTCCACTACGAAACTATGTGATTCAGCTTGATAAATCAACACAGCTTGAAAATTAATGAGTAGTTGCGATCGGCCTCTCCTCTAACCTTCTTTCCCTCAGCCTTGTCCCACAGAAGCCTCCCCTATCCTATCCCCTGCTTGTTGCTATGAAAATAAAACTGAAAGTGAACCTCCTCTCCTCTGCTTGTGTTTTGCATTTGGAACAGATTTATTTTGAGGTGGGGAAGGGGAGTAGAACTCCTTAGCATCAGAGCGTGGAACAGATTTCTTTTCAGGTGGGGAGGGGGAGCAGAACTCCTTAGCATCAGAGTATGTTAATAATAATATAGAAAATACTAATGCTCTGATGGTCATTTAGAAAAATCCTTCCTTAGTGAGCACCTAGAAGCCAAGAGGAAGATACGTGGCAAATTTCAAGTTTGTAGGCTTTACAGTTCTGAAGATTTCGTGATTAAGGCGTGAGTGGTTTTCACTCTTATATATATCAATATATGCAACATTGGTAAGCAATTCATTAGCAAGTTGTAAATAATAAGGAAATATGGTTATCCTTTGTTGAAATTACATAGTATTTATACACCCATATACACATTCAATATATGTACCTTTACATATGCATTTTAAAAAATGTTTGCATTACTTTCCCTCTCTTTTGCTGTTGCTGTTTTTTCTATCCTTCTCTTTTCAGTTTTATAAAATAAGGGCAAAAAATATCCTTCTTTAATGTAGATCTCAACAGGGAATAAAGGCAGCAATTTTAGTTTTTTATTTGCACAAATACTAACCAAACCCAGTTCACCAAGGGATTCTGAAGTCTTTGAAATGAGGCAGATATTCTATACATTAGAAAAATGAAATGATAAAAAAATAATGAAATAACAAAATTCTGTGAACAGAAGAGCATCAATACAAATACTTGCTTACTGATCCCTACATTTTTCAACATTTCATTTAAATTATGGAGTCATCATAAGATATTTATTTGTTATTATATACAACATAAAAAATAATCAACTTTTATAATATACACAACCATTTAAAATGCACTTCCAGTCAAAATAACAATTGATAAATTGGTAAAACTTAGCATATTTAAAGTAAGCATATTATATAACATTTCATTATCTTAAAAACTACAGGAAATACTGTATGTTTGCTGAACACACAAAATGTTTGACTGATTTGAAATACTCACTTCATAAAATAGGGTTTTCAGGCAGCAAAACATCATCCACAAGTGTTATCTGTCCCTCTCTAGTGGCTACAGCTAATCACTGCAATTTGCAGAAGATATTTGGAGCATCCAAAATGACAAAGCTTATGAGAAACTTCTTTATGAGAAATGAGCAAGGAAACTGGTGAAAGGTATTGGTGGATAGTAAACAAAATTAAATGGAAGAGAGCCATCACTTGAAAGTAACATAGTCAAGTAATACCTTCCTATTGTCTGTCAGGCCATAACAATTATTCAGCACACCAAAACAAAGAAACAGGAAACAAACTATGAATTTCTTGTCAGTACATCAGTTAGCAGATACACCAGTCAACTGTCTTGTACACTCAGCCCTAAGGGGAAACCAGATTCTGTTTCTGCTTGTTTTTCATGTACAACTGTGAAAGAAGTATATGACCTCAAAAGAAAGGGCCTTCTCAGATGTGGCTTTATGAGATGTCTACAATTTACGATTGGCAACTTAAAGGAATCCTGATGCCCACACTGGTAATTTTTAATGCAGAACTAAGCCATTCTTTTTCTTTAACTATTTTCTTCAAATAATTTTATGGGCTTTATTTTAGGTGACCATATTATATTGGGATATATGTTTTTATGTAATTGTACTATATTCTTTTTTGGTATGTATTAGCATATTGCATTATTTTTAATATTTTAAGAAACTTATATTTGCCTTTGTCAGCAGGCAAATTAGAAATGAAACAGAGTAAACTAAGTTATTTATAGCATTATACATAGTGATCTGAAAGCTAACTTGAGTGTCTCTAAAAATGAATGGACTTTTGGCTACCTAAGAGCCCTTCAGTGTTTATAAAAACATAGTTATATCCTCTTCGAAAGAGTGTTAGGAAGTGGGATTCAAAAGCAGAGAAAGCGAATAGTTTCTTTATTCCTGAGCATTACTCCTGGGAGTGTTCAGAAAAAACTGAACTGTTAAGAAATAGATTTTATTTAACCGGGCTTAGGAATTCATGCACAGTGTTTCAAACAGCCATGGGGGAACTGGAATCAATACAGTTGGCAGGGAACATATAGGTAGGCATGTGAGAGACCTTCACTGTGAAGTTGGTAATACAGGTATCACTGCTAATTATTGTTAATTGACAGTGTAAAATAATGTTTTAATCTTGAAAATAGTGAAGCATGGAAGTTTTATTTATTTTGAAAGGGCTGATGATAATTTCCTTTTAAAGTTTACATTTGCAACCATATTTTAAAAAGTGGATGACAAAGATTTTAACAGGACATTCGGCCACAAAGAATTTGTTAAGTGCAGATGCAATAGACTGTTAAAAATCACACTTTTGGCTATTTATAATGAAATAGAAAAAGAAGCCCCTTATCAAAAGTGATTGGTGAATAAAAAAAAAGAATCCAGGTGAATCTAGAAAAGCTATACTGTCAATCTAAGTGCCTGTCCTTTTTATATAGTTGATCATTTAACAACAGAGCATTTTCAGACTTCCAAGAAACAGCAGCGCATCTTCAGACCTCCATATCAAATTATTAATATAGGATTTTAGAATATATTAAATTATATACTTAGATTTTCAAATGGTTTTTGACAAAACTCCTTACCAAAAGCACCTAACCTATTAATATTCATAGGAGAAGATAAATTTTCATAACAGTTAAAGCGCAAGAAGCATAGATTCACAACTAATAAATACTGGTATATATGGTAATGTTTGAGATATTAAATAATTTAGGTTATTAAAAAAATCACTAAATTACTATATGGCGACCCCCCACGTTCCCCATGCTATTGGCACGCGATGGCATGATGGGACCGGGTGGCCTGCTTTTCATCCTCCCCAGGCTCCAGAGCCTTTCTAGGAGCCTGGGTAGGACGAAAGCGACCTTCCCCACCCGCCCCGGAGGCCCTCCAGAGGCTGGAAACAGTCTGTTTCCTGACTTCTGATGGCCCGGAAGGCCCGAAAATCAGCTGGCCGCTGCACGCATGTGCGCTGGAGCTGAGCTAGGGCAACACTCGCATTCCCACAGATATGGCTATGTGTGCCATAGGTTCGCCATCATGAGTCTAGGAGATTGGCTTAAAGAAACCAGATATTACAGCAAATATTGCTTAATGCCTTGTAAGCCGCCCTGAGTCTCCGGACAAGGGCGGCATATAAATCTAATTTTAAAAAAAATTACACAAGAGCCAGTGAGATACCAAAATTGCTGGAGTAGATACATTTTTCAGAAAGTTTGGGAATTTTAATGATAAAATGAAAGGTGAGGGATTTAATGACCAAACCAGAGTCCAAATTTTTTCCCATACTTTGAAGAGAGCCTTCTATGTTTGACATTGTGAGTCTTGTACAACACAGAAAGTATTCCTTTGATTTAAAATGATGTAGAGGCATATACCATAATTCATCAATAGATCAAGTAAGATCACATGAAGAATGGTTACAGGAACTGGGCATGGCTAGTCCAGTGAAGAGAAGGACCAGGAGACATGGAGACATGATAGCAGTGTTCCAATATTTGAGGGACTGCCACAGAGAGGAAAGGGTCAAGCTATTTTCCAAGGTACCCAAAGGCCTGACAAAGAATAATGGATGAAAACTGATCAAGGAGAGATTCAACCTAGAAATAAGGAGAAATTTCCTAACAGTATATCTATATTCCTATATCAGAGATATAGGTTTCCAATTAAGAATTTGATTCTATATAGGTAGTCCTCACCAACCATTAAGTCGTTAAGTACAATGTCGCCAATTTATGGCGTTGGTTCTGATTGTGTTCATGAAGCGAATCACTGTGGATCATTAAACACAACTTCACATGACCATGACTTGCAACTTCCTGCTGGCTTCTCCATTGACTGTTTGTCAGAAGCCAGTTATGAGTATTAAAAATGATGATCACATGACTACAGAATACTGCAACTGTTCTAAACATGCGCCAGTTGCCAAATTGTGATGAATCACAATCATGTGACTGCAGAGAGGCTGCAATGGTTGTAATTTTGAAATCAGACATAAATCTCATTTTTCAATGCCACTGTAATTTTGAATGGTCACAAGTGGCCACAAGTAAGCAAGTACAACCTGTAAAGACCTGTAAAAATCTTCCCATTCTTTGTTGTTATTAAATCACGTTTAAAACTTGGGTGATCAAGAAGTGGGAAGACAGGGAAGACTCAAAAGTTCATAATTATTTGCATTTCTTCCTAAAGTTTTAAATATGAATTTGTGATAATAGTTATTAATGTCTTAATACTAGTGATGAATGGGGATCCAATTTATAGCCATTTAAATGTTTTTTAAAAAAATTTCTCAATAGCATAAATTACTTTAACTGAAAAGCACAGACTTGGTACACTAAACTTATATCATGCTTTTGCTTATATGTATGATCCTACTTTTTAAAAACTATACATAAATGAAGTTTTTACAATAAACAAAATTAAGTTACAAGCAAGTAATTACAGATCTCTGAAATCAGGAATAGAATTTTAAGATAAAATTGAGCAATTTTACTAAGCAAAGATAAATAAACATATTGCCATGATTGAAGTTCTGTTTATTTTTGATGAAACACCACTTAAACTCTATATTTTGGGTAATAAAAAGATGGATTACATATAAAGGCAATGGAACAGCATAGACAGTTAATCTTTATTTTCATTTTTTACTGTGCTCACATTTGCACACTAAAAATGAAATTTTGTTGCCTGCTCTCCAGGGTGTATTTGATTTAAATCAAGTCGATTTAAATCACAATTTCAATCATTATTTCAATAACTAGTAAAAAGGCTTAATTTAAATCAACTTGATTTAAATCATAATTTTTAAAGAGCAACTGTCATCTTTGTCCCACAGCGGCTCCTCCTCTGACCTGCTGATGATTCGACAGTCCCAATATTGCAGAATATATAGACTCATGCTACATAACTAAGCTCTATTTCATGCTGAATAAATGAAATTATTAATATATCTTAAATAGGAAAAATATCTTTAGATAGATTTTTATTCCAAAAGCATTTTATTAAAATTAATTTGATAAAAATAAAAAAATCCAATTTAAATTAAAAAAATCTGATTTAAATTTAAAAAATCTGAAAATTTAATTTTTTTTAAAAAAAATGATTTATCCATCCTGCTGCTCTCAAAAGTGTACACATACATAACACACTTAATACACATGCTATATATATACATATATATATGTATATGTGTATGTGTATGTGTATGTGTATACACACACACACACATACCTACATATATAGCTACACCTATGGTGGGTTATCTCTGGTTCGGACCGGTTAACAAGAACCGGTAGTAAAACTAGCGGGATGCCCCGCCCACCACCCGGATGCTGTCATCAGCGATCTGCGCATGTACGATCCCGTTGCAAACCGGTAGTAAAGGTAAGTAGAACCCACCCCTGACCTACACCTATATATATAACTACATACACATACACATACACACACACACACACACATACACTTTGAATACATATCAGAAAGAGGAAGCTTGAGAATTCACAATGTTGATACTATATGGAACAAAAGTGTGACTGAATCTGAATGTTCTGCTTTGGATATCATGAAGCCTCCTCCCAGAAGGTAACAAGGAAAACAGGTTGTGAAGACGCTGTATAGCATCTCAGATAATACTGCAGATCCTGCTCAAACAACACTTATATGCTTTGTCCTGGATACATGGAGGTGAACTGTCAATAATCTTTTCTGCTATCCTCACCACTCTCTGCACTGCCTTCCTGTATGAAGCAGTAATGCTTCTAAACTATACAGTAATGCAATATGACAGGATGCTCTCAACCGTCCCTCTATAGAAAGTGGTAAGGACTTTTCTCATATGACTTAGAAAATGCAGGCACTGCTGTGCCCACTTCATCAGTGTCTTGCTATTGAGCGACCAAGCCCAGCCTACTTGTTAGCTGCACACACAGAAACTTGATGCTAATTACCTCCACAGGTAAATCATTAATACTCAAAGGTGTGGGGCTGTGCCTGCCTTTTCTGAAATCAACAATGATCTCTTTAGTTTTTCAAATGTTTAAAAGAAGGTTGTTTTTATTACACCAGTTAACTAAAACCTCTACCTCCTTGCGGTAATTGTCGTCCTGAATAAGGCCCACTACTAATGTATCATCCGGATATTTCACAATATGGTTGGTGACAAACCTTGCACAATAGTGATGGGTCAACAGGGTGAACAACGGTGGACTTAGGACACAGCCTTGAGGAGAACCTGTGCTCAAGAAAATGATGTTAGAAATATTAATCCCAACTCGCACATACTGGGCCTATCAACCAGAAAATAAAGAATCCAGTTGCACAAAGGAGTATTAAAGCCTAAAACAACCAGTTTGTCCACTAGATGTAGAGGAACGATTGTATTAAATGCCGAACTGAGGTGGAACCATTATAGGCCTGAAGTAACAGAATTGAAGGCCTGGCAGCATTTTCCCTCCCTCCCGCTTATGCCAAAAAGAATGAAGACAGAACTATTTTCTAATATTCTTTTGTTTTCCCAACTTTAAATTTTGCTAAGTGTCATATTCTTTCTCCAAGATAACCTCTGTAGGTAAGCTTCTGGAAAATCAGTGAAGTCCCAGAAGAATAGAAAAGAGCAAATATTCCTAAATTTTAAAAGGGAAAGGAGGAGGATAAGGAAATTTACAGATTTTCAGCTTAACATTCATATTGGGCAATTTTTTGAGCAGATAGTTAAACAGTCATCTGTGAACTTTTAGGTAAGAATGCAACAATTAAGAAGAACCACCATGAGTCTGTCAGAAATATGTCAAGTCACACAAGCTTTATCCCTTTCTTTGAGAGAGAATTGCAAGTTTAATAGATTTGAGAATGCCATTGACATACTGTAGAATATCTTAACCTCAGCAAAGCATTCAACGAAATATTTTATAATGTCTTAATAAAATTAATTAAAAATTAATAAAATGATAAAATATAAGCCAGATGATAAATCTATTAGATGGCTTCATAACTGACTGAACATTTACATCCAGAAAATACAGACATATGGTTCTACAACAGATTGCATAGTAGTACTGAATGAAGTGTCCTAGAAAAGCATAAGTCATAATTAGAGGTAGTCCTTGATTCATGACCAGTTCTTTAACTGAAAAGCACTTCTAGCTGTTGTAAAATGTCACACATACCTCGTGATCACATGCCATAATTTGTAAAGTTTTTTCCAGTTTCTACCCATTTAGGAGAATAGATTAGGACTTACAATTTATAACTCTATAATTCACTTAATGACCACTGTAAAAATGGTTGCAAAAAGGGGTTGATCATGTGGGTGCCTCAATGTATAACTGACACAGCTTACGATCAAACTTCTGGTCCTATTGTGGTCATATGTTCGTTCATTCATTCATTCATTCATTCATTCATTCATTCATTCATTCATTCATTTTCTATACCGCCCTTCTCCCGAAGGACTCAGGGCAGTGAACAGTTAAAATGACATACATATAGAATGTGAATATAAATAATTAAGCCAGTTTGGCTCAACAGTTAAGAATCTTCAGCATAAAGATTTAAAAATTAGAAAAGATTTATGCCAGACCGGCTTGGTGAAAAAGGAAGGTCTTAAGTGCACGACGGAAAGTACGAAGATCTGGGATCATTCGTATCCCTGGGGGTAACCTGTTCCAAAAGGTAGGTGCCCCAACAGAAAAGGCTCTTTCTCTGGGAACCACTAGTCGGCATTGCTTTAGTGATGGCACCCTGAGAAGGCCTACCCTGTGGGAGCCTACTGGTTGGTGGGAGGTTATCGGTTGCAGAAGGTGGTCTCGTAGGTACCCAGGTCCTAAGCCATGGAGGAGTTTGAAGGTAAGAACCAACACCTTGAAGCGCACCCAGAAGACCACCGGAAGCCAGTGCAGCTCGCGTAGGAGAGGTGTTACATGTGAGCGCCATGTCATTCCCAATATCACCCGCGCAGCTGCATTCTGGACCAGTTGGAGCCTCCGTGTGCACTTTCAGGGGAACCCCATGTAGAGAGCATTACAGTAGTCCAGACGTGAAGTGATGAGGGCATGAGTGACTGTGCGTAAGGAGTCCCGATCTAGAAAGGGCCGCAACTGGCGAATCAGGCGAACCCGATAAAAAGCACCCCTGGCCACGGCTGTCATATGCTCTTCTAAAGACAACCGTGTGTCCAGGAGGACACCTAAGTTGCAAGCCCTCTCTGTGGGGGCTAATGACTCGCCACCAATAGTCAGCGATGGTATCAGCTGGCTATATCGGGATGCCGGCATCCACAGCCATTCAGTCTTGGAAGGGTTGAGTCGGAGCCTGTTCTTCCCCATCCAGATCCGCATGGCTTCGAGGCACTGGGACATCACTGCAAGGGCATCATTGGGGTGGTCTGGGGTGGAGATGTAAAGCTGAGTATCATCAGCGTAAAGATGGCATTGCACTCCCAAACCACGGATGAGCTCACCCAGCGGCTTCACATAAATGTTGAACAAAAGAGGTGAGAGGACCGACTCCTGTGGCACCCCACAAATAAGGTGTCTTGAAGTCGACCTCTGCCCTCCTGCCAACACAGAATGTGACCGGTCAGAGAGATAGGAAGAGAACCACCGTAGAACAGTGTCTCCCACTCCTAGCCCTTCCAGCCGGCGCAGCAAGATACCATGGTCAATGGTGTCAAAAGCTGCTGAGAGATCTAATAAAACCAGGATAGAGGAGCAACCCCTATCTCGAGCTCTCCAGAGATCATCAACCAGTACGACCAATGCCGTTTCAGTGCTGTAACCAGGCTTGAAGCCGGACTGGAACGGATCTAAATAGACAGTTTCATCCAAGTACTGTGGGAGTTGCTGCGCCACCACACTCTCAACAACCTTTGCCACAAAACGAAGGTTGGAGACAGGACGGTAGTTTGCTAGAACAGCCGGATCCAGAGAGGGCTTCTTGAGGAGAGGCCTCACCACCGCCTCTTTCAAGGTGGAAGGCAAGAAACCCTCACATAGAGAAGCATTTATTATCTTCTGGAGCCAGCCTCGTGTAACCTCTCGGGAAGCCAGTACCAACCAGGAGGGACACGGGTCCAATAAACATGTGCTTGCGTTCAACTTCCCCAGTAACCTGTCCACATCTTCAGGGGTCACAGGGTCAAACTCATCCAAATAACATTCTCAAGATTCGCCTCCATCACTTTGTCTGAACATATCCAGTCAGAGTCCAAGCCTTCCCGAATCTGAGTGATTTTATCGTGTAGATATTGTACAAAATCCTCAGCTTGACCTTGTAAGGCGTCTTCCCGTGCTCTCAGATGGAGAAGGGAGCGGGTCACCTTAAACAGGGTGGCTGGGCGATTATCTGCCGACGCAATAATAGCGGGAAAATAGTTATATTTTGCCGCTGCTATCGCCACTAAGTAGGTCTTAATAAATGATATAAATATGTTGAAGGCTACATTACAGTATAAGAGGAATTTGCCTGGGCTGTAGTGGTAGCAATCATGAAAAGAATCAGAAACTGGACTTGACCCAACAATATGATGCTAAAAAGTCAAATTTTGTTTTGAATACATTAACAGGAACTTGAACCACTCAATTCTACTTCTGTTAGGCCTCAATTAGGATACTGTGTCCAGTTTTCTACAGGCCTTCTCGCACATTCTTACCAGACAGAAATATTCAACATTAATACCAAAACAATCTATAAATGAAATGCGGCTCCTTTAGAAAAATCTTTCTTTTCAACTCTGTGGAATAAACCTTTTCTACAGTGTACATAATACATTCCTACCATTTCAACCTGTAATCATTTTCAATTAAAAATCCAAACATTGTAATATGTCCTTATATATACAAGTTTATTCTGCATCATATATTTGCTTGAGACTCAGAATATAGATAGCATAAAACAAGCTTATATCAGTATTACAATACTGATATTAATATTTTCAATTACTCTGTTCCTAATATAGAATTTGTCTTTTTCACAGCAGCCAGACGTTGGATAAACATATTCAAGCCATCCTGCAGAAACCCAATATCCTTCCCTTGGACAATCAGTCTTAGATCAAATCCCATCTATATTAAGTTAGGACATTTTGTTTGAATAAATTCACTTAAGACAATTTGTAAAACCTAAATCTTTTTATCACTTCTTTTAACAGCACCAACTAAAGATGTGAAGAGTCACAAAAGGCTCTGAAAAAAAATGAGGAAAATGAAAATAATATACATTCATATACTTCCACTCCCCAGGTCCAGATTTATTGATGAATCTATGATGATTTATTGAGGAATTACTTTCCATGAACATGTTCTGTTGGAAAGTATTAAAATCAGTATAACTAGATCTTCTCAGCTTACTTAAAAGATTTCATCAATAAATTAAATTCTGATAAGTAGTTCAATCAAAATACTTATTCATTCTGCCCATTTTCCTATCACGGGGTCCAGAGGTGGTATTCACTTACCTTCCCTAATGGTTTGCAAATGTGTGCGCGCATTAGCACATTGCTCATACATGCCATCTTTGCACATGCGCAAGGCCCTCCGCGCATGTGCAGAGCCTCGAAAACATGAAAAAATGGGATGTCATGACGTCCATGCAGGTGGGCGGGGCATCCCAGTCGGCCCTACCAGTTCACCCGATCCGTATAGAACCGGCTAAATACCACCACTGATGGGGTCTTTCATTTGAGCAATTAATATTACTCTGATATAGAAGAAATATTTCATGATAATGAAAAATGAATGCAATATAATTTCAAGAATATCAAACATACATTTTGAGAGGGAATCCTGAAGTAAACTTATTTTTACAATACAGAGTTAATACAGAGATTCAACTTTCTTGAAATCAATAGTCTTCATTTGATAGATGAATTCTTCAGCTGACATAATTATACCTGCCGCCAATACAATTATTAGCTCTTTAAATATATAATTTCTACCTAAATCAATGAAGTCCTGGCAGGTAGTCAATAATTCAAGTTAACATTCTAGAATTAAAAGGTAAAATGCTCTATCAAACCTGCATACCTGTACAACTTACTCATTGAGTAAAAAATAGTCCTAGTGTAAAAATTGTCATCAAGCACTTCTGATATGTACTTAGTTTATTAGTAAATGATTTTTTTTACAAATTTGTGCCTAAGACCTGTAATTTTTTGATGCCCTAAATCTGCAAATCTCAATTAGTAAACGTTTTCCCAGACATTAAGAAATTAAACCAAATTAATATAGTAATACCTAGACTGAATTATAAATGAGTATACAATTTAATTTTTAATCATGAATACAGAGTCCCCCATCATATGAACAGTAAAATAGAACTACATTATCTCAACAACTGTTACCACAACCTAGTTAGGTAGGATGTATGTTTTGAACACTGAAGAAATGACCAACAGTATTACTAAATATTTATTCACCTTTGTGCAATGTAATGGTGGTATTGAGAAATCAGAAACATTCTCTTATCCCAACAATTCAATAAAGAGATTTGAGAAATTATGAA
This sequence comes from Masticophis lateralis, assembly GCA_030761175.1. Lineage (NCBI taxonomy): Eukaryota > Metazoa > Chordata > Lepidosauria > Squamata > Colubridae > Masticophis > Masticophis lateralis. The sequence continues at coordinate 323,042,413 of JAUDYJ010000001.1, read as the reverse complement.
GTATGTAACTCAGAACTTATATTATAGATAATGTGTGATTACAATTTTATATGAATAATTGCATATTAAGTAGGTAACTCGTAGAATTCCTAAGCAGTATTTTTTAAATTTAATTCTAAGTCTAGCACTCAAGGTTTTTCAAGCTCATTTTGTCCATGATCAAATATTCCATTTAATTATAAAATACAATTTTATATTTTAACTTGTTAGAAAGGAATCTAAGGTACTCAAACGTCTTGTAGGATTGGAGAGGAAAACAAGCCTTTTTAAATAAATTACTATTCTTTGAAGTCGAGAATACCTCTTATGAAAAATGTGGCATGTTTTTCTAACAATTACAAAACAAATCAATGTTCTTGCACAAGGTTGCACAAGGACTGGACACATGCAAATATATTTCCCCTTTTAAATCATGGTAAGAAATTTCCTGATCACCATTACTTCCACATTAAAAATGATTCTGTTTATGGGATGGTTAGTTTGTTTTAGTTCAAATTCAAATTAATATTTTTATTAATATTTTTAATAAATGAAATTAATTCACTTTCTCAAAAAGACTGTTGGCATTGCAATACTACTTGGAAAGTGTACTCAATTATAAAATAAGCATCTTGTATACAGAAGGTTCCATATTAAATTCCTAGTATCTGTAACAATCCATAAATTATTTATAATAATTAGGTCATAATAGTTTAGAATATTGCTTAGCCATTATAAATCTGTGAAGCAAGACTTTTCTAATTATTACCACTGTCTCTTCTCTTATATAATTTCTCAATCATCATTTGATCAGTCAAATTGCAATTTTTTTTGGACCCAACGTAAGGAAAGTCAGCTCCATTACTTTCAAAGCATTTTAGTTTTGGTAGATTTATGTAAAAGTCAAGTGTCACATGGAATTTTATGCTGAAACTTTAAACAATACTTAATATTCAAATCCAGTATTGTTTCATTTAAAATAAGACATAAAAACCAATCAAAACTGATAGAAATCAGATATTTTAAAGCAAGAAAGTTGACTGCAGTGTTTTAGTAGAGCAATGCAAATGGTATCACAAAAGGTATTTTGCAAGCGAAGCACCCTCCTCAAAATATTAAAATAATGAGTTGGTCCTAACAGAAGTGTTTTCTACACATATGTATGCACATAGAGAAAACTGGAGAAAGCCTACAAAGCAACTGCAGTACGATTTTCAGAGGATCTGGCTACTTTGTCTGAGGACATACTATATAGCATTAGGAAAGGACAATATATTCTTTACTCGTCTTCTCCAATATCTGAAGTTTTTTTAAAAGTAGACAAGTTGATTGAGGTTGAATTTGAGTAAAGACCCAATCTCTCTCTATCAACAAGGTATGTTCATAAGTCCAACACAAACCAATTCTGCCATACAAAGTTACAATTATCAGGCTACTTTCACTACTGTAAGATACATACAAACTTTTTTTTCTGCTTGACTCTAGCAAAATGATGATGCATCATCTTTGTTCATTACAATCTATACCTTGCTCTTTGTAAATGAACTAAATAACCAGATGGAAGAGAAAATGTGAGCAGCTGTTGAACAAAATGAAGATAGGTTCAAATAACCGAAACTGTTCTAATACCTATTTGCCATATTTACAAAATATAACATGTAGTGAGAACTATACTTTTCCATAGGTTGTAATGTTTGACAGTAAAATTGTGCCCAGAATAGAAAACAAACAATTCCTGCATCATTAGGTATATATGCCTGTCAGGCTTAAAGAACAGCGTATCTAAATACATACATAGAAATATTCAAATTTACTAACACAATAGTAAATGTGTATACAAATAGACTTTGTATAACCATTGTTTCTCAATACTTAAAAGGGCTACAAAGCCTTACCTTTTAGCAGAGGCAGTGGAGTTAACTCAATAGGCTTGCCCTGAGACCGAAACTGGGAGGAGCTTTGCGACCTCTTCTGCCTAGCTTTTCTGACGGACTTCCGAGAAAATCCGTCTACTTTATCCACTGATGGAGGAGTGGTTGGTGCTGAGGACATATCCCTACTGAAAAGAACAGACATTATTTCTAAGTAAAAATGAAGAAAAATTTCTAATCTGTCCATGTTTTACTCTCTCAGTCAGATCACAGTACCAAGTAATAGTCAACTACTGTGCATAGTTTAGTGTATCCTTCCTCAAACTGCATACCTTCCAGTTGTGTGGAATTTTATCAAGAATTCTCCAGCCAACTTGACCAATGCTGACAATTCAAGAAGGTAACCTCAATATATTTGAGGAAGAGTGTCTTTAATACACTGGGCATATGTAGTAATCTTTTTTTAAAGCCCCATTATCCTAAACCAGTTCTGATTACCCTATCTTGAAAGCAACTAGTGAGATCTATCAATCAACAGTTGAACTTTTCAATGTTGTCTGGCTTTACAAGTATTTCAGTTTCCTGTGCCATTAATTTATTTTATTTCCATTGTATTCTACTTCTTCTGAGATACTCTTCAAAATTTTCCTGCATCTATTACATTCATCTGCCACTAACAGGCAGAGAAAACAAGCCTGTAATATCTTAATAGCAATAGCACTCCAGTAATACACACAGACACACACGTTTACATACATACATAATACATGTAATACATTTCTTCTACAACTATTATACTTTGGCAAGAGTATGTGTCTTCCAGTCATCACAATTGAAAAATTCCACATTCAAGGACACATCCAATAACAGTTTATGCAAAAGTTAGACAGTTAATATATCTGCTATTATGCTACTTTTATCTTTTGCTTCACAGAAAATGGGGGGGGGGGGCGGTGGATGATACATAACTCAATTGTCTATTTAAACTGAAAATTAAAGCCTTTTCATCATTACATAGCCTTCCCATCAGATAGTGATTTTCAATCAGAGGTATGCTGTTGGAACATAGAAGCTGTCTAAGTTAGTTATAGATCAAGTCCCTAAAACCATTATGTATGCTCCCTGAACATTCAAGGACTGTCCCTCTCACAGCTAATTCAGATCTGGGAGGAGCTGGTGGACCAGATTTCTACTTTTGCTTTTCACATCTTATCTCTATGAGCATTATCAGTCAAGTAGCTGCTTCCTTCCTAAACCTGGTATGTGGCATCTGGTCACCTTTCTCAGTGAGCCAAACATACCACTCTGCATTAGTTAAGCAAAATGTAGGGAATAGCCTGGGTAAGAGGAAAATATAAATGCAGCAGTAGCATTTCAGTAAGCACAAGATTAATTTTTTTCAAACTCATAACTTCATAGCAGTTCCATGCTATGATCCTTTTCTCACCTTGCATGTTTTAGTGGTTTTCTCCTCTACTATTTTCAGTCCATTCATGCGAAAGCATCTATTTATATAGCAAATACATGGAGGCTGAGGAGATTCTTAGAGTATCTTGGCATTCAGACAAGTTTAGCTCACCCTTGCTCATGTTATAAGAGAAAGACTTTTGTGTGCTACCACCTTTTAATGATGCCAATAAAGCTAAAGATGGTAAAGTAAATATAGTAAAAGAATGTCCAAATAAAAATAAAAATGTTTTATTATCTTTAAATATATATAAATGTTCTCCTAGAAAAAAAAAGTGGTCTTTTGGGTTTTTTGATAGAAATGTAGGTCTGAGACAATATATTAAATATATAATATCAAGCTTTTAAATCAAGGCTTATGCCCAAAACAGATTTTCTACTAAGCATAATAGTAAAATTACATATTATTTTAAAAAACTCACTAAAATCACTACAAGATTCATCTTTAGTAAATTTAATCAGGTCAATAAGCCCACACAATGAGACATCTACACAATCTTTTTAAGACAAAGGGTATTATTACCATGATGAAACACTTATGAACACTAATTTGAATTTATCTCATCAAACTGGAAATTTGACATCTGGGTATTATAAACTTTTAGCATGACAATATAGCTATAAAATATAAGTGGGACAAACCACAATTGTGTGCGTAAGAGCTATTTTTCTACTACAAAGATCACATCAACTGATGTTCAGTGGGAAAAGCAGATTTATCAAAATCAATTGCTACTTTATCAAGTCATTATTCTCACTGCCATCATTGCATTGTTTCACCAAGTTGCATAGCCTAGTATGAAAACATAGTGATACTTGATTAGTATAACAGTTATCATTTTTAACATAACATAAACAATTTATATGTAGGCTTTCTACAAGAGTATCATTGCTATCGGTATTTTTAGTTGCATGAAACTAGCACCTTATGCATACTGAGAAATGTTCTTCAAATAACAAAAGTATTACTTTAATTCCGTTGGGAATCAGAAATCCCCACCAAATACTGTAACATGGACAGCACAATTCCAGCCACTAAATCCTATAGTTCTACAAACCTTCACACCACCCCCCATCACTGTATTTAAGACTAGAGTCTTAGATTCTGAATATATTAAGGATGGTTTATATTTGCACTGCCCATTACTCTTAGAAAACATTATCTCCATCCCTTCAGAAATATTTCCACAGTTCCACAAAAACCAAACCACTCACTATATTAACTGACAAGTCCTCAAGCAGATCAATTCTGCTGCAGGATCATTGTGTCAACAAGAAGCAACACTTCTCAGCTATAAATTTAGTATTAGTTCTTCTCTCCTGCTTTATAAATTATTAAACCTCATTCTAAGTTAACCTTCTTTAGCAATACGGATAAACAGATCGTGAAGGGTTCCCCCCCACTTCATATCTTCTAAAATAGGACCTCATTCTTTAAAAATGGGAATAACAAATTATACTTGAAATAACTGCCATTTATTAAGGTGAACCGCAGCATTTATCCCCACCACCGGCACCACCAAGACAGTGCAGAAATGAGAAAGATTATTTTTAAAGGAGGTGATGGAAAGATGATGATTACTATAAAGCAACTGATTTATCACAGACGTCAGAGATTGGGAGAAGGGAAAATTAGGAAAGAAGGTTGGAAAAAAAATACCAAGGACATTAAAAGGGAAGGGACCCTTTGATAACAGAGGAGACACCAATCCCGATGTGCGATCGGCTGCTCGCTATTGCCTATGCTAGATGACCCTCAAGAAGGAAGAGATCAAGTCCTAAAAGATCGCGTGCTTGGTTTGTACAGAAAACCCTAAGCCGCTCTCCTTCCACCGGCTCCCTTTTCTCCGCCCCCTCTCTAATAATGTTCCCCGATTTCTCCCCGTCGGCAGGCGGGTCGTCGGCTTCCCCGGCCTGGTAAGCAAGTTACCTTGATCCCTCCTGGTAGAGAATCCGGAGACAAGAAAAGGAGAGAAAAGGACGAGGTCGATCCCTGGTTGAAGCGAAGGCGGCAAGCCTAGTCGGCGCGTGTCTCTCCCTCCCTCTCTCTTTCTGCGGTGCGCTCCCTGCCGCAGAAGCAGCAGCCGCAGCCTGGTAGGCCTCGTCGGCCTCCCCAGCGCAAAACGACGTTAGCGGCGGAGTCAGGATCGGAGGCGGCGGCAGCGGCGGCAGCAGCAGCAGCTTCCACTCGGTCCCATGCAACGCTCCGGGCCGGGGCCTCTCCCGCCTTTCTCCTCCTGACGAGCCGACCGCCGCTTGCCAGGCCTCCTCCTCCTCCTCCTCCTCCTTCTTTTCCGCGGCTGCTTCTCTCACATTCCCGGCGAGTCGGCCTGGGGAAAGGAGGGGCGCCAAGCGAACGCGGCCCGAGCTGCCTGCGGGGTGCGAGGAGGAGGAGGAGGAGGGGAGGAAGAAGGAGGCTCGGCGAAAGCTAACGAGAGGCGGCGTTCTGTTGGAGGCTGCGGCCTTCCTCTTCTTGTTCCTGGGACTGCGGGCGTTTCTGCAGCTCTCGCTGGTTTCTATTGTCAGTCAGTCAGTCAGTCACTGAGCTCCGGCCATGGCCCGCTCACTCGCGCCCTCTCCCGCTCTCGCTCGCTCGCTCGCTCTCTCCGTGGAGCGCGCACCTTCGCTCGCTCGCGCTCGCGCTCGCGCTCACGCCGTCACCCAAACCAGCCGTTCAGTCACAGCCGAACATGCTACCCTCCACCGCTCCGCCTCGCGCACACGCCCACGGGCCAGAGGAGGAGGCGGAGCCGTTAAGCTGCGCGCGACGCTCCTGTCACTGAAGTACGACGCGCGGCCTCATTGGGCAAGAAAAGCACTCAAACAGGCCTCCCTCCCGCCGCTCCCGCATTTGTGTTGGATAGGCCCGTAAGGGGTGGTGGTCGTGCTGACGGGGTGGGGGTGGGGGAGGATTCACGCCGAGATGAGGAAGAGCTCCCTGTGGTAAAGTGTACAAGGCGATTAAAGAACGCTGGCTTTTCGTCTACAAAATTAGAACGGCTCTGCCGCTGACGGACTTGCTGGGGAAAGGTCCGGTTTTCCCTGGAATTGCCGTGGGAATTTCTTTACCCGGATGCGGACAGTACCGTGAGGCACGAGAAGAGCTCCGTCAACAAGAGTTCCGCGCGCCGCCCGCCTCAGTGAATGGTCAGTTTTCCACCGGTCTTCAAATTAAACGGCTGTCTTGTCATTTTAAAAATAATAATTATAATTTTTACAAATGAAATGACTTCTTTTCTGGGCCTGGAGCAAAAAGCTTTGCTAAGTTTGGATTCTTCTACTCCCCCCCCGCGCCCCCCCCCCCCATAAATGTTATAAGAAAATCGATTGAAGCGAACCGGGGCACTTCCTGCGGGTTCCGAGTTTCCTGAAACAAAAGGTTTGTTTTGTAGGTTACCACAATTACTTCTCTGCTTCTCTAACGCTTCTCTGGCTTCATTTCTGTACGGTTGGAAATGTGTTGCTTACCTGTCGTCTGTTTTCTTTTGAAAGTGGAGGATTTAATGTTGCCTTGAAATTCAGAGACCCTGAATTTGGCATGGAATTGATAAGAATTTGATCCGTGAATTTGAGAGAGACTTTTCCGAAGGGGCTTCTTCACACAGCCAAAAATTTGAATGGCCAAGTAATCCAGGCAAAGCAAAAAGCATTTATTAAACGGGATTAAAAGTTTTTTACTGAGTTTGTATACCCTGTTTCCCCCAAAAATAAGACATCCTCTGATAATAAACCCAATTGGGATTTTGAGCGCACGGCAATAAGGCAAAGCGCTTATTTCAGGGTTCAAAAAAGAAATAAGATGGGGTCTTATTTTCAGGGAAACACAGTAGAAACAGATGGTACCCATATTCACTTTATGTGATGCCTCAGAAAGCAAGTGATCAAACAATAAAACTGATTAGAGTGTGAGAAAGCATTGCTTCTAGGTGACATTCCATTAGTAGTAAATTGGTGAGTTACATTACTTTCTTATTATATCTTCTTTAAAACTTACACGTGTTTTCAAGGACTTTAACAATATGCTGTATAGAAGTAGTCCTCGATTTAGGACTGTTTCATTAATGATGGTCTCAGAAAGGGTGCTTTATGGCCTGTACAGCACTTCAGATTGTTGCAAAACAGTGCATCACCACTCTTTAGTCACATGATCACAATCTGGGTGCTTGGCAACCTGTTCACACTTATGAAATCAAAGTAGGGTTAGAGCTGAAATCTTTCGGCAGGGAGCTTTTTCAACCAGCCCCCAGAGATGAATGAGACTAGAAATCCAAGCAATTTTTAAAATTCCTGAGCAGAGAGAAAGTGCAATAAGATAAGAAGTGTGGGTTGCAGGGGGGGGGAGGGGCGGGGGGAGACTTATGTGTAGCCTGTGCCAGGCCTCCCAAGGTCTTCTCCACCTCCCTCAGGCACTCAATATGCCTTACCTGGTACTCCATACGCTCAATAACCTTAACGACCAAAAGCACCTGGTTTGAAGTCATTGAATGAAGCAGTCATGGGACATCTTGTTTTAATGACCACTTTGCTCAACAACCAAGATTCCATATCCCAGTTGTCATAAATTGAGGGCTATCTATATTTAGTTGCTGAAAAGGCAAGCTCTTACATACCAAAAGATGGCCCTGGCGAAAAAGAGAAACTTGTTTTTCTAAAGTTAGAAAAGGGGCCTAGACTGCACAACTAAAATGCTAATGTAACCCTTATTAAAAATGCTAATAATGAAGCCTAAAATTCCAGGTAACAATAGTATATTGCATTTATTCTCCCAGCTAGCAATTTTTAATTGATGGAACATTTTCAGATTGAAGGTTTGCAGTATGGTTCTGTGAAGTAGAATTGGATTTTGACAGGTACGTAGGTATTGTGTGCATTAACAAAATGCACATTAAACTTAAAAATACAAAGCATGATGAAACAACTTGAAAAGGTGACTGAAGTGATTTTTGTGATACCAACTTTTCCATTTGAGAAAATTAAGAACCAGTTGTAATCAGGCTGGTTCAATGCAGTAACATAACAGTTACTTTTTAGTTTTTGACCTCTTTCGTTTGAATAATCTATGCAACAGTAACACGGATTGGAAGATTCCTATATTGGCTGTTTAGAATTTTTTAATGTGATAGTGATTCCAATCTCCTGCTTAGAAATTGAACATGGCAGGCTGTGTTTAAAGATATACAGTTAATCTGGGGACACAAATGCTGCTTATTAGAATTGTAAGATGCTAGATGTTAAGAAAGAAAGACCAAATAAAATTTAATTCACTTAATAAAGATATCAAGCTTCACTTTCCTTCAACACATTCTAGCATTAATCATTACATCATTTTGGCCTCTCATTAACATAGATTTCTTCTCTTATTCTTTTTTTGCCAACTAAAACATTTTTCACTCACCAGTCAGGCCCTGACCTTACTAGTCTTCCAGAAGGGGCCTGAAGGCATAATTTTGCCATCAGGCCTATAGTTCTTGTAGTGGTAGTATAGAAGCCACAAAATAGCTGGACGATTAGTGAGACTGATTGCACTGTCCCACCGATTATGTTTTCTTGGGATTGTAATAGTTTTGATTATTTTAATGGATTTTTGTTGTTATGATTTTGGTTATATTTTTCTCTGTAAACCAACTAAAGTCATATAAAAGATGGGCAGCTATAGAAATCAAATAAATAAATTACATCTGCTTATTTGAGCTGTTTCGTGCTTTTTTTCTTTCCAAAGGGTAGGTTATCAATCACTGGTTCATAGTTACCTCTGCAAATGAGAATTTATCATGCAAAAAAAAAAAAAAGGAACAAGAACTCAGATGTTTCTTAAGACAAATTGTTTGCTAATTTATGTTTCAATTTATGTTTCAATATTAGGACAGGGTTAGAAAAAGGAAAAAATGTTTAACTTATTTTTTTAAATGTTTATATAACATAAAATGCTTACAATATATAAAATGTTTAGGGTAATCAGTTGATACTATTAAAGCTATACCTTGTAGAAAGTGACAAAGAAAATGAAGAACACACTTCAATCCCTGTTTGGAAAATGGAGGGGAAAGACAGTGACTATGCCTTCATTATGTGAAGATATTGTTTAAACAGTATTGCAGGGGCAATATTGAGGTTGATCTCAAGTCTGATGTAGTTACTTTGTTGACTTCAACGATATGAAGGAGTACAGTACCTCACTGAGACTGCTGTGCATTAATTTTTTCTATTATCTATCTATATTTTGTGTCCATTCATTAAAAAATAAATTCTGAAGTCTGAGATGTATTAAACTTTTCTTAGAGACTATATTTATAAATAAATATCTATTTTGAACCTCAAAAAGAGCAAGCTTTGCTATATATACTATTTTTGTTATGTCAACTTTAGTATGTATGTGTGGTCTGTCAGTAAATCCTCTGATTTTGGATCATAGAATATTCAATTTGAAATGCCCAGTCTACACACATAAGCAAACCTTATTCACATTGAGATAGCAATCCTATATATGTGTTCATTTTTGATTACATGTACTGTTTATGTGATGAGTTACATTAGCAGAAGTTTTTTTCATAAATTATTTTGTTCTTGTTTTTATTAACCAGGGATAAATGAAATTGCTATTTATATACAGGTAGCTCTCGACTTAATGACCACAGTTGAGTCCAAAGTATCTGTTGCTAAGCAAGACAATTAAATGAGTTTTGCATCATTTTACAGCCTTTCTTGTCACAGTTGTTAAGTGAATCCCTGCAGATTTTAAGTTAGTAACAAGTTGAACAAATAAATAAAAACATGGTTTTTAAGTGGATCTGGCTGCCCCATTGACTTTGCTTGTCAGAAGGTCGCAAAAAGTTATCACATGCCTCCTTGGAAAAATGGAAGGCTGAGTCAACCATGAGCCTGGTTAAATTTGAACTGCCAAATTGCAAGCAGCTGGCAGTCAGCAGAAGTAGCCTGCAGTACTGCACTCTAACCACTGCGCCACCGTGGCTCATCTTGCTCAGATCATATCTTGCTCTGATTTATGTAATTCTGAGGTTATCTCAGAATTATCTCTGAATTATCTCTGAAAGCAACATAGTTCAAGTAGAAGGTCTGGCAAGGTAGTATAATCCATCATATAGGGTGTAAATATCTGCCTTTGATTTAAATGACAAATGCTTGGTAAGCAAAAATTATTTGTGTGGTTAGGCCATTATATTTATAAGGCTTTTTAAGTATTGTGAGATCAGATGTTTCTGAGCACCTTTAAGTATAATCATCTTCAAAACAAATTGCGGGGGGGGGGGGGGGGGGGAAGTCTTAGAAACAGTTCCAGAAATTAGCAGTGCACTTCAAATTACCTCTCTAAATTGTACCATTTAATTGTATATATCTCATTTATATACAGCCAGAATCCAAAGATGGTCATGTTTTTTCATTAATTTTAAATTTGTCATATTAATAATCCCTAAATATAATGGTCCTCCAATCTAGAATTTTAGAGCATTTTACAATATTTAAAGTAGAAGTATAACTTTAAGAAGTTAAGCTAACTGAAATGAAATGTGACTTGATTATTTGAAATTGTTTAATATCTAGGACTTGGAAATAAAAACCCCAGGAATGTGGGATTTCATTCACAATATTCATTGATATTTTGATACTTGTCAATTTTTTTTCCAAAATAGAAATTTAACATTTAAGTTAAATTTCTATAAACCCATGCGCCTTTTGCTAGGAAACTGATTAGTCACACTGTATTTCAGTTGACTGTGTATCCTGAATAAAATTGCAAATGAAATTTTCTGAGAATCAGATAGATTCTAGAAAACTAGAAATAGCAGTTATTTCTCAACTGTCTTAGCCAAAGGTTCTGAGATAATTTGCATAAATCCTGCCTGTTGGCATCATTGGAATGAGTAACCTCTACTTTTAAAAACATTTTACCTATTCTTGATTTGAGAACAGCTCTTAAATCAACTTGCAAAGATTAGAAAATATTATCCCAATTCTTATTCTTATACCCCAATTCAAATCTTCTAAGGGTATCATTCTCTGCTGATGGAAAAATATCAATATTTATTACTGATTTATTAGAGGTACCTTCATACATATATACATTCATTTTCCAAAGTAGTAATTTAAGAAAACTGTTTTGGTTCAGTCATTTTTTCTGGGTTGAGAAAACTTCAAGGATTAAATTCAAATCTATATTGACAAAGCCTGAACAAAGTAACTAAATGTTTTGGAACATGGGAATTCAGTTAAAATATTAACTCTGTGCACAGTGCAGAAAGATACATTGAATGTCTTACAATATACAAAGCATAGTTTTAAGAAATACAATGTAATTGCCTGCTCTATATGATTAAACTTGCTCTGAATGAAAGAGGAATCCTATAACTGCAGTTTTAAATTCTTTGATGAAATATTAAATATAAATCAATGACAAACAATAAAAAGTAGTATTTGAAATAGCCAATTCCTTCCTGAATAATCACTGCTGCAAAGTTTCAAAACTTGGGTCTGATTTTGGATGCTATTTCTTTCTTAAGAAATCGTTTTTATGAACTTCATTTCCAGATGCATTTCAGCATGAAATATCTGTTGTATTTTTAGTTGCTATTCTGAAATAATCTTTGTTAAGAACAGTTTTGAGCCACAGCTCATTTATTTTCACCATTTTGTTTCGCCCACTGGTTAACGGGCTTCTATGCCAATGTCAAACCAGGAGATAAAGATATATTTTTCACCCACTATTATTCCCTTGTGCCTAGTATTTGGAATTATGCTGTTCCAGCAGGTATGTTATAGAGTAGCAAGATTGATAACCCATGACGAAACATGTCCTCCATGCAACCACTTTTAAAACCATACTAATTTGAAACTATTACCACATCATCTTTTAAATGCCACAAGATAGTTATGTGGTATTTTCTTTTGCCTATTCTAAATCTCTTAAAAATTAGCTTTATTGGATGACATCTGGTGAGGAACAAACTATGGCTGCTTTCTACATGCCAGGTGTGATTTTATGCATGTCCTTCCTCATCTCACATTTTGCATATTTTCCAGCTCTATTATATCCTTTCTCAAGAGTATTTTAATTTGTTCATACCAAAACTTTCAGCGATTTGAATCCCTAGTGCTGCGTAACAGGGTGAGCTCCTGTTAATTGTTCCAGGTTGTGCCAACCTAGCAGTTCGAAAGCACATAAAAAATGCAAGTAGAAAAATAGGGATCACTTTTGGTGGGAAGGTAACAGCATTCCGGGTGCCTTTGGCGTTTAGTCATGCCAGCTACATGACCACGGAGATGTCTTCGGACAGTGCTGGCTCTTCAGCTTTGAAACAGAGATGAGCACCACCCCATAGAGTTGGGAATAACTAGCACATATGTGTGAGGGGAACCTTTACCTTTACCAAAACTTCGCATAAAAGCACTGGGTATTTTATTTTAAATCCTTTTCTTAATGATCCCTAATCCCTAAAATTCACCCTTTTTTTCATTGCCTCTGCACACCAAGTCAATTTCATTATTACTAAGACTCCAAGATCCATCTTAGATGACTCCAGCATACATATCACTTTAATGTTACTTAAAATAAATCCACTTTTGCCATTTGATTGACCATCCATTTTAAAAAGATGCTTCTTTTTTCTCATTTATTTTGGTATTTATCACTTGTAATAATTCAGCACTACCTGCAGTATTCTCCTGCTCATTTCTTACTTAGGTCAAGATCCTTTGCAAATAAGTCTAAAAATAGAATTTTAGAAAAATTCAAGAAAACCCTTACAGAAGGGTTTTTAATTATCATTAATTACCATTTCAACCATTTTTTTCTATATTTTTTACATCTTTTTTTTAAATTGTGTCACACTGGCACTGAGTAAGATATGAGGAACAAATTGCACATATCTGCTAATAAGATCATTGCTAGAGAATCCCTTAATATTTATGTTCATTGTTAAAATTGGTCTTGACAAAGACCTTTTTGTGAATACATTCCGTGGTTTTCCCATGTTTGATCTAGTGTGAGAAGGATCAGCCAGCAAACAGGGTACAAACAGGCCCAATTGTGGTTTGAAGTATTGATCCACAATCTTCGAAGAGGCCCCTTCTGTGTACTCTCCCTTATACTACTTTGCGGACCCTGAATAGGTTGAGAGTTGAAGTGCCTAAGTGTAAAACCAATATGCTATGAAGTGGAAGCTCTTGTTATCTGCTAAGAGCCTCTACTTCAGCATATTGGTTTTACACTTAGGCACTCTCAACCTATTCAGGGTCCTCACACTATGTGAATGTGGAGAGATGCAGAGCCCAGCCCTTCTGCTGGTATGTCGGCTACTACCATAAATATGTACTGATAATGACTTGTTTTGGCCAGTGACAAAGCCAAGAAGGTGGCTTCATTCTGGCAGTTTAAAGTTTGATCTAGACACACAAGAAAAGAAGAATGAGGAACAAATCAATTACTTTTACTAGGAGGTTAGCAATTTTATATCTGAATGTTCAAATGGATGTCATCAGATCTGATTATACAATATAGGTTTAAGTACACTTCACTGAAAACAATAAGAGTAGTTCAGGTAAGTGCTTTTGATACCAAGAAAGTAATGTTACACTGGATATAGACAGAGTGTCTATGCAGTGATACTAAACCAGATGCTTTCCTGTAATATTTTCACTGTGGGAAACTCTTTTGCACAACCGTTGTTGACGTGTAGTGTGAACAACTGAGCAGTGTTATACAGTGACTACTCTCACCAGCTTTTCCCATGTAGTAGGTAGAGGCAGGGCCAGATTTTCCTATAGGCTAACTAGGCTTCAGCCTAGGGCCTCAAGATCAAGAGGGGCCTACATTCAAATTGTTAGCAAAATTAAAATTACACTATTCTAAAAACAGTGAACACTAAAATACTGAACCGAAAAAAATGGGAGGTGAAAGGGCCTCATAAGTGGAATAGCCTAGGGCCTCTTTTCATCTAAATCCGGCCCTGGGTAGAGGAGATGCTGAAGCATAAGGTAGCAAAAAACATTGACTAGGTTGCTTAGAGGAGGATTAGCTGCCACTCTGGATAAAAACAGGCTACAAATTAGTGAGAATAACAGAAATAAATTGCTATTAGAATTCTTTCATATCAAAAACAAAAATACTGAAATCAATTCAAATTGCATTTCATTTGGAATTTTAATGTAACTCTAATAAGCAACATATGAAAAGTATTGCAGTTCATATAAACAACTAAATTGAAGCTGGAAGTACATATTATTTATATTCTCAGTTCCTAAGAAACAATGTGTACTTGCACATACCTTCTACTGCAGCAAGATATTGTGTTTATATTATACCTTGTAATTTAACCAGCAAATTTTCTCCTGGTTCCTTTTTTCTTGCTGATTTTGTTTCTTTGTAAAATATTTTCCATAATTCTTACTTCTTTGTTTTAAAAGGGGAAGCTGTGTATTCAGCTGTATTATGTCATTAACATGAAGTATCCATTTCTGAAGGAGAAAAATTGGCTATAGAAAAAAATTGGAATAGAAAACATATATTTATCATGAAAAAAATAAAGTGAGCAACCTAAAAAAAACAGAATTTTAAATCCCATAAAAACAGAACTTTAAATCCTGTGGCTGTCCTATACCTTCCAAAGTCTTCTAAAACCTGAAGTATAGGCTTTCCATGAGTCTATTAAACAGGGATAATCCCACTGAAACTAATTGAAGAACAATTCTGTTTGGAATATTCTGGGTGAAAAGTTCTATGAAGTCATACAGAATTTTAAAATGGAGATGCATACAAATACCGTATTTTAGTTAACAAGAAACATTTCTAAAGATACTAAAGACAGCTAAATCCCTCTAAATTCTTTTTTTAAAATTAATTGTGCTTACTATTTTCAAATTTATACCAGAATGCACATAGACAATCAGATCAAGAGAACTCTCAGTGACCTTACTAAGAAAGGTCAAATCGCTAAAGAAAAACAATGACTGATGAAAAGAATGGACCATTCTCCCATGCTTCTATGGATGCCCAAAAACACATGAGCCAGATATACCTCTCTAATTGTACCAGGGACCCCAACCTACAACATTGTACTAAAGAATTGACAAAGAAGCTTGGACACTTCAGAAAGGGAAACAAATACTCCACCAACTCCTTGCTACAATGCCTCCAAAGAATCAAAGACCTGACAATAGATGAAGATGAAATCATGGCCTCATTTGATATAACAGCACTCTTTATATCCAAAAACCCATAGTGAGCAAAAGAATCCATGACACCACTACTATACAGCACACCTAACCTAAACAAATACATCAAGATTGAAATAACCGTAATCATAGACTTCCTCAACCTTTGTCTGACCACAAAAGTTTAGTTTGATGGACAAATATATCAATAAATCAAAGAAAGACCTATGGGGTTGACACTTTCTGGACTCATAGCAGAGATCGTAATGCAACACCTGGAATCTACAGCACTCCCACGCATACAACCCAAGTTAAGGATCTGGTACTAGATGACATTTTTGTCATAATAGAAAAGGAACAACTAGGGAACTATTAACTATTAATCTCTTTTTGCTTTGTTGAATTTGCTGTTTATTACATTATCTTAGTTTGAACTATCTGATTTAATACTTTTAGCTGCTTTCTATGCTTTTTTCCTAGTCCACTGGAGTTGGACAATCAATAAATTTAAATAAATAAGTAAATAATATTGCAGTTTTAAAGCAATGTCAAAAATTAATGGTTTGAAAGGCTCAACTTTTCCCCTGCTGCTCGCTTTTATGATCAGCTCTCCATTTCCTAATTATATTTTTCCTCAAATTGATTTGAAAATCCATGGATCAGTTCTAAAGCTCTTTGTTCTTGGACAAAACATGTTTTTTTAAAATAAAATCAACTGCTGGCTGGGACCAAAGCCAGATTTTCAAAGCTTTTTGGAATGTAGGAATAAAAGCTTTTAATACTAAGAGGCAATCCCACCTTCCCACCTCTCTGCACTTCCTGCTCCCTCCCTTCCCATCTTTTAACTATAATTTTTATCTTTTATTTTTTGACTGTAGCTCCATTTTTATCATTTTAGAAACAAAAGTTTTAAGGCTTTTAATATTGTAAGCTACTCAGAGTCACTTTGAAATGAGATGGGGGCAAATAAATAGAATTAATTAATTAATTAATAAAATAAAAATATTAATCTGGAAAAAATAATTTTGGAGACAAATGTGAATGGTTATTGCTTAATTACAAAGTGAATTTTCTGTTCATAAATATAAACTTATACAGGCAGACCTCAACTTACAATCAAAGTTGGGAACTGAACTTCCATTGCCAAGCAAAGCGGTCATTAAGTGTGTTGTGGTTGAATTTTTCATCTTTTTTTGCCACAGTCATTAAACAAATTACATGGCCGTTGAGTGAATTAAGTGATTATTGACTGTTTCACCCTTTGACTTTGCTTGTCAGAAGCCAGTTGGGAAAGTCACAAATAGCAATCAGATGACTCTAAGTCTTTGCAACCATCATAAATAAATGCCTGTTGCCAAGTACCCAAATTTTGATCACATGACCATGGTGACCTTGCAACATTCATAAATACAAAGACCAGTCCTACATCACCTTTTTCAGCAACATCATAACTTTGAACAGTAATTAAATGAATGGACATAAGCCTATGATCACCTGTATATTTTTCATTCTCACGCACCCCTCTATTTTTTAAAACAAAATGCAAAGCACTATAATGGCTCTGTTACATATAATGGAGTAACACAATTGCAAAGGAATTTCAGTTCACATAACAATTCTAAACATTTCCCTCCTAGTCCTCTATTTTCTTCAAATTTCTTCAAATCCAAATATTCCTTTAATCTTCTACCATTGTTTTAGGGGTACAAAGAGGAGGAAATTACTTTTTTTCCCAAGAGATGCCATTTTGCTTGCAAACAAATTCTATTGGATGCAATATATTAGCAACCCAAATTTAGCCACTTTGATATATTTTTAGCTTTGCATTAATAAACAAGCTCAGACACTTTTCCTGTGTGCTTGTGTGTGTGTGTGTGTGTGTGTATGTATGTATGTATATATATATATATATATATATATATATATATATATATATATATATATATATATATATGACAAACATACACACACACACACATATACATATTCTAGATATAGTAAGATATGATATTAATATGATATGATTAAACAATCCTGCTATGTAATCTTCCAATAGCTTATTGGGAAGAAAAAATCATCTTGCTTGGATTTAATAAAGAATAATCATACTATCTTACAGAATGTTATCTGATGTGTTCAATGATATGTCCACTCTAAACATTATACTGTACAGGTAGTCCTTGATTTATGACCAGATTGAGCCCAAAATTTATGTTGCTAAGTGAGACAAGTGAATTTTGCCTCATTTGATGGCCTTTTTTTGTTACTGTTGTTAAATGAATCATTGCAGCTGTTAAGTTAGTAACAGCTTACCGTTACCGTTAAGTGAATCTGGCTTTCCCATTGACTTTGCTTGTCAGAAGGTTGCAAAGATGACCCACATGACCTCGGGACACTGCAACCATCCTAAATATGAGTCATAAATATGAGTTGCCAAGTGTCTGGATTTTGATCATGTGACCATGGGGATGCCACAATGGTTGTACATGTGAAAACGTAAGTCATAAGTCTTTTTTTCAATGCTGTTGTAATTTTGGACTATTTCTGAACTAACTATTCCTACCAGTTCAGTTTCTGAATGATGGTATTTTACCAGCAAAATCACTTTTTCATATATTTATTCCCTTTTTTCATATACAACTCAAAGCAGAGAACATACCAACATTTCTTCTATTTCCTTTTTTCCCTTTATACAACTTTATGAGGTGCATCTGGTACATTTGCTATATCTACATACTACTAAAACTCTGGTTCCCGTAACCTTTAACTAGGTGAAAGAATGCATCATAAAGCATCAATTTTTGACCAAGTGAACTCAAATAGGAAGACTTACAGAATGTGTTGAAAATCCAGAACCCATGACTCCCCGGAATTGAAATTTGGCAAATTTTATAAAACATTTTATGACATAATAATTATCAAAAAACCTATTTATGGCATAATACAAAATGTCATAAAACATTTCCTGTGGTCAAATCTAAAGCTTGACACAGTTCAACATGGGCTATTTTCAAGCCAGATACAATTGATAGTGGTAGCAGCAAACATGATATTTACATAAATGAAATAGTTTAGAGAAGGCACTATTCATGTAGTGAATATAGCGAATCAAACTGGGAGCCAGTTTGGATTAGTGGTTAAAGAATCAGGCTAAAAAGCAGTCGACCATGAGCTCAAGTCCCACCTTAGCCATGAAAGCCAGCTGGGTGACCTTGGGCCGGTCATTGTCGGTCCAATCCATCTCACAGTGTTGTTGGGAACATACCGGTAGGTGTGTTGGATTTGCTCACTGCTTTGAGTTATTTGTAAAAATAACAAAAGGCAGGATACAAATAAATATGCCTTTGTTTTAATAATACAGTTTATATAATGTGAATCAATTTACCATATTTTAGTAATCAGGAATACTGTTCCAGGGTTATTTCAGGTGATACATAAAACATGTTTTCCACATGATTAATTCAGTTGACATGATAATGACGTTGACTAGGTGAAACTGTAGGGGTGGGGAAATTGGAATTCGTTTGCTCTAGCTTTTCATTTTTCATATTGAATGAAAGAGACAGAAAAACAGCCCTGCTTAATGTTACCTGTATCCAAGCAGTTAACTTCAAACCAATAAAAATGTGGAATGACCTTTTATAAAAGAGAAACTGGGAAAATTCTCTTCTTGTTCAGTAGTTATTTCATATTAAGGGTGACAAAGCTTTTCCAAAATCAGCCTGTCTTTATTTTCTATCTCTGGGACCATGTTGGTTTTTGTTTTTTTTTTTCTCAAGAAATGTGGCTGCTGCTCTTTCACAGATGCTGTTATTATGTGAACTTTTAAACAAAAATGACAACCTCTTAGTGTGATGACCCAGGGCATGGCACAGATGCAACACAGTCAGCTGACAGTTCAAACCACCCCTTTTATTGCTCCAAATGTTCCCCAAACGCTCCCAAGTTTTTGACAAGTCTCAGAGCAAAGTGATACACCTCCACACACATACACCTCCAGCAGCCTCTGGCTGCAAGTAGTCCAGCACAATGCTGTGAGCACAACGGCTACAAAACAAGAAATCCAGCAGGGCAAGGGAATAAGTCAATTAGTCCAGGAAGCAAAAGAACAAGGCAATTAATCCAGGAAGCATAAAATAAAGCAAGAAGTCCAGGAAATGTCCAGCGTCGGCAATGGCACACTCCATGAATTCAGCGTTTGTTCTCGACAAATGCCCCTCCCCACAGCATCTCCTTAAGTCTCAGTCCGCAGGTGTTCCTTGTGGAGAAGGGCAGGGCACTCTCCTTCCAAGTACTCAGGTCAGCCTGCGCTGTTCCTGCCTTCTCTTCACTCTCTGTGCTTGAGGATCAGGAGGGGGTGGTCCTTGCTCATTGCCTGAGCTCTGTCTCTCATGTTCACTGCTTAGCCTCTCTTGGTCATCCTGTCCCCATTCTTCCCTGCCTGCAAGCCATCCCAATCCTGAAAGGCCCTGGCCTGACTCAGCCTACTCCTCCCCCTATTCCTCCAAAGCCAACGAAGCCGTCCCCTCTATCTCCGTAGGCTCCAGTTCCAACTTGTCTTCCTCTACAAATTCAGGCTCTGATGGGAGCATGACACTTAGCCTCAGAGAGCTGTATCTTCATAATCTAGAACAGGAAAATTTGGGTGTATATATTACTGTCAACCTTTGGGTGCATCTTTGGGCTTTTGAAGTAGGAATACAATACAGTATGTAAACCAGAAATGGCCCTTGTTGTCTTTTTTACTTATCAAAGAAAAGACACTAGAATTAAGAATATATTTTTCCGGTGTCTCCTGTTCTTAAATTTCTGAACAGCCAATTGCAAGAATTACAACATATGTAGGCAGGAATGAGTAACTGAGTTACAATAGTAGGTCATGGGCATGCTTGATCAATCAGTGATAATAATCCAGTATTCTTCCCAGCAAGATATAGATTCTATACTATATTTACAAATCTGGCTCCTATGGAGGCTTTTATATGCAAATTGGATAGCCTCTGCCCCTACAAATGTATCAGTGTGATACTTTAGCAACTGTGGAACAGCCACTAGATCTGTATCTATTTCAGGGGTAGATACTATTGGGGATAATTCAGGAATTACAATTGAGTCCCCAACCATGTCACGCAATACTTCTGGCTTTGCTGGCTATCAGAATGTCTGGTCTCAGTATGAGTTTGCTCAACTAGTTTCAGTTGCTTGTCCTGATCTTTTTTCAAATTAGAGAAGCTCTTAACATGATTCTAAGGTACCACTTTAGAATATCACTGATGTTTTGCATATTCAGTGCCTACACTGAACTATACAATAGAAAACTTGCAAGCTTTAGATTCAGTTTGATATTTTTTGCAGTACTTGCTCATAAAACACTTGAAACTCTGGACAGATGTCTCAGGTTCTGTATAGTGGATATAGAGTTGATATCTTTATGTCGGAGTCAGGGGTATCAAACTCAAGGCCCGTGGGCCAGATCCAGCCCACGGGGTGCTTAGATTTGGCCCGCAGGGCCAGCCTGAAAACAGCAAAGGAGCAGCCCACAGTGCCTCTGTCAATGAAAAGGGAGTTCCTGAGCTCCGTTTTCACTGGCCAAGGGTTGCAGGTGGTCATTGCAGCCGAAAACAGAGCTTGGGAACCTGTTTTTGCTGGCAGAGTGCTCGGCCTACCAGAGATGCCGCTGACACAAGTGACAAGCTGCTCCCCCCCCCCAAGACAGACAAACCTTGATGTGGTCCTTAATGAAATTGAGTTTGACACCCCTCGTCTGAATCCAGGGGTGGGGGGAGTGATGTCAGAAATGGTTTATTTGTGGCCCATTATTATTTCCTAAACATTCTGGAACACCTATTTTATGTCATAGTAAGTAGGTCATGCCATGAGTAAAGTATTATTGTTTAGGCATCTTTTGGGATGTTTCAATTTATATGATGACTCAACTCATGAATTGCAACTCTGAGCAGCTAACAAATTCAAACAAAATAAAAATTAAAACATAACTGAGGCTAGCCCACCTTAAATAATTACCCATCCACTTTCCAAGAGCTGGTCTATGTACTCTCCTGGCCTAAAGGCTGGGGAAAGGCCAAGCCTTTAAGACCTTACTGAAAGCCAGCAAGAAGCTATTCTATAGGGCAGGCATCCCAGCAAAACAGATGTGCCTCCTGACTGCCACCAGATGATACCTTTATATAAAGAGAACCTAAGCATCTGTCAGATATCATGGGATGGGCACTTCAAAGGGTTAGAGAGTCCTTACAAGTACTTAGTCCTGTGTCATGAAGAGCATGAAGAGTGTCAAACCAGCATCTTGAATTGCACCTGAATCCTACTAGGAACGAACACAGCTCACAAAACATGATTTTATATGGGCACATCAAGTCCAGTGATGAAATGTAAAATTTGTTACTACTAGTTCTGTGGATGAGGCTTGGTGGTGGGGGTTTAATGTGACTGGGTGGGCGAGGTCAACTTTTTTTTTTTTTACTTTTAAAAGCATTTTTTTCTAAAGCAACCTCTTCAGCCAAAGAAGTTGCAGTAGAAAATGCTTATAAAAGCTTCTGATGATCAGGCAACTCAGCTGGGATTGTCAGAGGCTTTTAAAAGCATTTTTTTTTCCTACGACCTCTTCGGCCAATCAGGTCCGAACCGATAACATTTTACACCTGATCAAGTCATGCCTATAACTACTAATGGCAGCATTATGAATGTCAGTCTCTTTAGGTAGACCAGACCAGACGAGTACACACAGAGGAACAAAGTTACCAAACAAATCTTACAGAAGATAAAAAGCTACCAGAAGGAATGATGGAATGTGTTACAAAAGACCAAGCCTGTTAAAAAAAAGGTTCAGAAAAGGTTCAGAATTTTCTAGATTCCTTTGTTGATCATGTTTTTGGTCTCCTGGATGAAGAACAATTGCCACAGCTCTCAAAAACCAAGGAAGTGGAATCTCTAGGCTTTGTAAAAGGAAAGATTCCGATCTGCATCCTGAAGAGAACAAAAGCAACAGATGGTAATGAATGGAGATCCTCTACAGGGAGGAATCAAACCATCAATCTATTGGCTTGACAGTCTACCAGTTGATGCATCTCACTTAGAGAATGTAACAAATACTACCGGATTGTTAAGGCCAGAGAAAAAAATCTCTTTCAATCAAGAGGAGCCTTTGATGATAAGAGCCCTGGTGTCACAGTGGTTAGAATGCAGTATTGCAGGTGAACAGCCCACAGCCTGGAGTTCCATTCTGACAGGGCTTGAGGTTGACTCAGCATCCCACCCTTCTTAGGTTGATAACATGAGGACCCAGATTGTTGGGGGAAATATGCTGACATTGCAAGACACTCAGAGAGTGCTGTAAAGCACTATGGTGTGGTATATAAATCTAAGTGCTGTTGCTATCAGTGCATATGGGAACAAATATATAAGCAAATTTACTTTAAACACTGCAAGACACTATGAAGCACTGGGCAAGAAAGTCAAGCAATTTTAGGAACTTCCCAAACTGGTATGGAGGTTTTCAAGCCCTATGAAGAAAGGAGAAGAGAGCCAGGAAACAATGCAATTAACAAGGACTAAATAGAAAAATTGGTGATCACAAAGATCTTCTATTTTCTATACCTGTCTCTCTGAATTCTGCCCTCATTTGATAGCTCTCTGAGCCAAAGCTGTATTGGAAGAAATGTCCATCTGGGTTCAGTTCCAAGTGGGACGAAAGACACTGGAAACATGAAGACTGCTTGGAAGGATGGTTTAATGGTGAACAGGACCACTTGGGTTTGAAGTCCTGGGTAGCTGAACACATGCAGTGGAGAGTGAAATATATTTATACCCTCTCTTGGGCCTTGCAAAAAATGTATCCTATTGGTTGTTGGACTCCCGAGGGGCTATGCAGGGGTCCAGCTAACCTTGTAGGCTGTTTGTGTCCCAAGCTTGGTTGAATCTTGCTGGGCGATGCAATGAAGGGCAATTTCCTATTGTGGCTGAATGGCTTTGCCTTGAAGGATAATCCCATCATCCTGGAGCTGAGGTCTTTTGTTTTGTAGATAAGGTGTGGTTACCTTGTAGATAACCAAAATATCTGCTGAGGGCAGGGAACTGGGGTCTTTTGTTTCTGTTTCCTTTAAGATTTTTATTTCTCTTTTAGGGGAAATATTCTGCCTTTTTAAAAATTTCCTAGAATAGTTTATTCTTCTAGGAGAGGGGTGGGTGCTAACTTTCTACAAGTGTAATACACTTGCAAAAAAAGAAAAAGAAAGAAAAGCAAACCCCAATACATTCTTGCATAGTATCAGAAACAAAGGAAGTTATTAACTCTTGCTATACTTCACTGGTCAGATCACACCTTGAACATTATATACAGTTCTAAGTACTGCATTTTAGGAAAGCCATTGACAAACTAGAGCAGGGGTCCCCAAACTTGGCACTTTTAAGGCTTGTGGACTTCAACTCCCAGAATTCTCCAGCCAGCATAGCATAGCTGGCTGGAGAATTCTGGGAGTTGAAGTCCACAAGCCTTAAAGATTCCAAATTTGAAGACCTCTGAACTAGAGTATAGTCACAAGAGAGTTACCATCAAGTTAATAAGGAAGAAGCTTGAAAGAAAATCTTATGAGGAGCAGTTAGAGCCACTGAGTTGATCATACAGAAGACAGGGAAAATTGCTCAGGTTTGTTCTAGAAGACAGGACAAGAATCAATAGTTTTAAACTACAAAGTAGTAGATTTTGGTTGCTCATTAGGAAAAAATTCTTAAGAACCATTCAACATTCTTATATTTTAATTAACATGTAGACACAGTCTTTGCCTTGAGAGGTAATGGATTCTTCTTTGGATGCTAACTTCTTGAACCTGAATGGCTATCTGTCAGAGATGTTGTAATACAATCCTACAGTGGATAGAAAGTTGGACAAGATAATCTCCAGTGGTGGGTTGCTCCTGGTTCGGACCAGTTCGCAAGAACCGTAAAACCAGCAGGAGGCTCCACCCACTGCCCCGGATGTCGTCATAGGTGATATGCGCATGCGTGGAAGCTTGGCGCACGCAGCTTTGTTCACGCGCATGCGAACCCATTGCGAACAGGTAGTAAAGGTAAGTAGAACCCACCCCTGATAATCTCCAAAGTCCATTTAAATACTTAGATTCTATTATTTCTATATCTTGTTGTAGTCCAGTGAACTTACAAAGCCTGCTCTGTTTACAAGAGGAAGGATGACATTTTCAATCTGTTTTCCAACTTCCTTTCCTTCTTCTTTTCCCTTCTTCTTTATTTCAGCAAAGCATACAATGCCTCCCAGGCACTCTTAATAAAGAAATGCCAAAACATGAAATGGATGCAGAGCTGGGTGAAAACTCAATGAACATATATCAATCGTTTCACATTAAACTGGAAGGAATTGAAATTCCTCAGATATAGAGCCAGGCTTGTCTCTTGAAAACCCAGCCCTCTAATGCTTGAACTGCTTAATTCTCACATTAAATGCAGACTCCTAGCCTTGAGAAAATACAGAATCCTATTTTTATCTTCATTCAGAACCCAGAAAGCTGAGGAATAATGGAGACAGCTACCCACTAGGAGGTCTTTCAGAACCTAGATAATCTGCATTAGGATTTATTTTCTCATATGTATTTTCTGTTGGGAAATTTTTAATACAAATAATAGCACCCATATTTTTTTTTTATTAATGGTGACATTTCTGAAATAGTAATGGAGTCTGGTTGGTTAACTTTATTTGATTTGTATGGTCACCAATCTCAATATTTTATTTTGGGCAGCGAACAAAGTAAATTAAAAATAAATGAATACATAATTTAAAATACCTAGCTGAGGAACGTGTTACAATCCATGGTTGTTAGCACAACCAGGATTTGGGACTTTTCAAAGGCTTGGGCCCCCAGGCCTTTAAGGCTTTATAAAACCCTAGCATGTCAGGATCATCCTAATCTCCGGGGGGGGGGGGGTGGATATTCAAAGGAGTGGGTGCCTTGGCAGAAAAGGCACTTCTTTTTACATTATTTATTTCATTAATTGTTATTAAAAGCAAAGGCGAATATTACTTTGAAATGCTTTCTTGATATTGTAAACGATATAAGTTCTAAAAGTAGAGATAGTCCTTACTTACCAACCACAATTGGGATTGGCAACGTCATTGCTAAACAATGCAGTCATAAAGTGATCATGTAACCGCACTGAGTTACAATATCAATTTTGGCTGCAGTCATTAAGCAAGTCACCCATGATTGTTAAGTGTAATACCATGTAACTGTGCCTGCAACTTCCTGCCAGGTTCCCCATTGACTTTACTGTGCTTGTCAGAAGCTGGCTGTGAAGTTGCAAATATGATCACAACCCCAGGATACTGTGTCATAAATGCATGCTGGTTGCCAAATATCTCAATTACGATCACATGACAGTGGATATGGTAGAATAGACTGCAGATTCAACAACCAGTTATAAATCTCTTTCTTAGTGCTGTTGTGATTTCAAATAGTCATGGAACAAGTGATGAAGACTACCTCTGAGGAAAAATATGAAATATTAATATTACAAATCAAATTATTATGTCTAGTTTAGTCAGATTTTCTAGTTTATTGATTTTTAATTTGAACTGAATAATCATTACAACAGGTATAGTAAACTAAATGGGTCAAGTTCCTTTTCTTGGAATGGCATTTTTACCTTTCAGTCCAATATAAGTAATTGAACAAGAATAGCAATAGCACTTAGATTTATATACCACTTCACAGTGCTTTAGAGCCCTCTCTAAGCCATTTACAGAGTCAGCATATTGCCCCCAACAATCTAGGTCCTGATTTTACCCGCCTCAGAAGGATGGAAGGCTAAGTCAATCCTGACCCTGGTGAGATTTGAACTACCAAATTGCAGTCAGCCGGCAGTCAGAGAAGTAGCCTGCAGTACTGCACTCTAATCACAGCTCTTGATGGCGAACGAATCTCTGCATACTGAGACAATCTTTAAGCTTCATGACTAGTAAATCCATTCTTCTGCAAATGGATGAAAAATTAAATGAACAACTTGAATAATTCCAAAATATTTTTCATTTTCTATTTGAATTGGGCACTGTTTGTAAAGGTTTAATTGGATATATTGTGAATGACTTATTGCTAAACAAGCAAAGCAAAAGAGACATTTACAGATACAGCCCCATAATCAGAGGTGAAATCCAGCAGGTTCTGACAGGTTCTGGAGAACTGGTAGTGGAAATTTTGAGCAGTTTGGAGAATCGGCAGCGGAAATTTTGATAATTCGGAGAACCGGCAGCAGAAATTTTCAGTAGTTCGGAGAACTGGCAAATACCACCTCTGGCTGGTCCTAGAGTGAGGTGGGAATGGAGATTTTGCAATATCCTTCCCCGAGGGGAGGGAATGGAGATTTTGCAGTATCCTTCCCCTGCCACGCTCACCAAGCCACACCAAGCCCACCAAGCCACATCACGCCCACCAAGCAACACCCACAGAACCAGTAGTAAAAAAAATTGGATTTCACCATTGCCCGTAATATTATAGGTAGCTCCCTTCCAGCTAGTTTCTATTAGTGGTTTTGCAACAGTAAGATAGCTTCCCAACTAGAGAAAAGTCTTCAGAATCAATCTCCTATAGCTGGCTTTTTTATATTAGAAACTTCTAATATAATAAGGCTTTTTGTGTCTACAGCTATCACCCTTCATGCCCAATCGACAACTGCCACTTAAAGTAGGAGCACTGAAAATTATAGGTGGACTCAGAGTGATAGTAGCAATAAACATTAAAGGTAGAAAGAAAGAGTTGTCTGAAATAAAGTGCAGTGAAGCAGGACAGGAATTCCTCTGTAAAAAGGAAACATTTCTTAACTGGCAGCAACATTTAGGAAATTTGCTTCACTGCAATTCTCCTATCACCTTTGATCTAACTTCATGGCTCTTTTATTACCCAGCATTCTTACGTTTTAATCAACATATAGACACAGCATTGTCTCAAAATAAATCTATTTTCACTATAGAAATATCTACACATGATTATAAAATTTGTGATTATAAAATGTGCATGTTTTCCAGTACTTTTTTTTACCCCTTTTCAAGTTGAGAGAATGTTTTTCACATTCAACTGCAAAAGAAAGTGAAAAAGCAGCTACAAATTTAGTTATTTAGACAGATTTTTCTTGTTGAAAAAGCAGACACTGATATCTCTGTGTTTTTAACAAGCCTTTGCAAAGTATATCAGGCAGTAGTAAATGTAACCTTCCATATGCCCAGTTCTATGAAGATATCCTTAAGGAAATAAATCCTTATCAACTGATTCCCTTCACGATTATGCTGAAGCACATTTCTTGAAACAGGTAACAAGTAGTTTCAAATCCTTTTACAATCTTTTACAATCAGAACAACTAGCCATAACCTTAAATTCTTTTATTCTTTCTGTCCTCAAGTTAGGCAATTTCGAAAGAGGCCAAAGTTAAATTCAAACCTAAACTAGAAGCATGCGAATACATGGTCACCATGTATTGGACCTTATCTAGTTCAAGATGTTTGACTACTAAACTACTTGATTTTGGCTGCTCAAGAGCAAGTTATTCAGACTAGGACTGAAGAATCGTCAAATGATTCAAAGTGCAGATTGTGCAAAGAAGCAGAAGAAGCAATAAATCATATACTCACCTTGTGCAAGAAAATTGCACAAATTGATTATAAATAATGACACAACACAGTTTCCAAAATGATTCACTGGGACACCTGTAACAATTATTACATACCAATAATGAAAAATTGGTGGGAACATATAGGTACTTAAAAAGTAGTAAAAAATGTGCAGGTTAAAATCCCACAATTTCCAAATACAGATGGATAAATTCTTGGCTGGTAACAACAAGATATAACTGTGGTTGAGAAAAAAAAGAAAGTATGGATAAATGTGGCAATACCAGGGGATATGAAAATAGAAGACAAAGAATTGGAGAAGTTTACAAGTATCAAGATCTGAAAAGCAAAATGGAAAGATCATAGCATAAACTGGCCATAGTGACCCCTGTGGTTATCAACACACCGGCTGCCATTCCAAAAAATCTTGGATGGCACTTAGAAAAACTGCACATTGACAAATTTTTCACCTGTCAGTTACAAATATGGATATTTGTATATGTGTATGCACATATACAACAGTAATACATTTTGACATGCAAGGATCTTGGAAAGAACTCTATGTATATGAAGGCCAATGCCAGCTAAAGAACTGGCAGCTGTGATTTTACATCTTTTTGTGTATAATAATAATTTGTGAATCTTGTATGCTCCCCCCAAGTCTCAATGATTGTGAGTTTATAATAAACAAACAAAATAATTAAAATGTAAAGTCAACATTCTGGTAGATTAGGGCTTTTTCTCCTCTCTCTACCAAAAACTCTTCTCTCCTCCTTCCTCTCAAAGTAAACATTTTCTAGATCGTTCCTGACATCTCAAAGTGTGGAGTTCCAAATAAGTGAATCCCAGTGTTGTAATGATAGTGCCCTATGCAAATTAAGACATGGACAAATCTTCAAAAGAAGCCGTACAAAATAGAATAGCTTCCCCAAAATATTAGTTGTTCGGTTTAAATTAAGGCTCAGTCACCTTATCAGATAGCAAGCATGTTCTCACAATATAAAAAACTCAACTTTGGAAATAGAAAAAAAATGAACAAAACTTCATAAGAGTTGATATACCAACACTGAATAGTCTTGAAGAACCTGTCTATCTCTTGAGATTAAAAAAAAAAAACATATAGAATAGTGGGTGCCATCTAGTGGTGACACAGGCCCTGATGCTGTGGGCACCAATTTGCCAACTTCCACCATTTAGATGACTGCACAACAAAGAAAAACACTCTGCTACTAAATACACAAGAGCATTAATTTTACCTCCAAATTGTTCTTTTTCCAGAAAGAGAGTTATAATTCTTTACCATCTTGAATCAATATGTATTTCAAATCAGAACAAAGGTAACATTTTATAGAACCTGGGAATGGACATTGCAATATAAGCTAATTACAATTCATGTCTCCTTTTAGGTCTCCTCAAGTACCATGATTGTTCTGTAACTAATTTGATCTCTTTTGATGGGTGATATGAGTAGTCTGCTTTATCAGGTTATTTAAGCCAATCTCCCTCCTCCTCAGTATTGACTCCAGTTTTTAACAGTATTAAGATAAAATTTAAATCCATTTTTCATCAAATATGGCCTGCAAACCAACTACTCGCTGCAATTTCTTCACAATCACAGATCAAGGCTGCTTCAAGTCCCACCTCCCTGCATGTATCAATATTGTAATGATTTGCAAAAATACAGTTCACTGAAACATACAAGTAAGACTACAAGTAGCAACATTTATTTATATATGTATCAAACTTCCTACCCACCCACCTCCCTCATAGGGGGGTTTTGGGTGGTGTACAATTTAATCGGTATAATAAAACATTAAAAACCATATAATTTAAGGTTTAAAAAATTAAAAAATGTAAAAGATTATAAAATTTCAAAAGATGGAATTCCAAGCTGGAGAGACTAAGAATTGTTAATATAGACAGAGATTTTCATAAGGCCGACCAGCCTGGGGCTGTCTGGGGCTGTACCTCCCCCCCCCCCCCAAGACCACACAGCCAGGTTTTGACCCTTCATGAAAGACCAAGAGACTGAGGCTTTCCTCACCTCAGAGGGAAAGATGTTCCACAAAGTAAGGGCAGCAGCAAAACAGGTCCTCTTCCTTGATCCCGTCAAAGAATTTTTGAAGAAAAATTCTTTGATTGACAGGGTCTGTAGCATGCCTTCCCTGACTGAATGAGTGGGACAGGCTGATGTGATGAGAGAAAGTGGATTTTGTATGTAGCCAGGCCCTATGCCACATATGAATAATAAATTGTAAAACATTCTTGTGTACATTTCTTATACTGGAAGATCAATCCTACCCAATTGGACTCCATTGATTTCAACTGAGTGGGGAAACATATTCACAGTGAAAGCATAAGCAGTGTCCAAGTTTAGAAAATTCAGCCATTTAAAACTACTACAGCTTTTTGAAAAGTCAACTCATACAAGCAGGAATATTGTTGTTGCATCATAAAAACAAATGTATAATAGCATAGATTTTTGTGTACAATGAAAGAGGTTCTAGCGCACCCAACAGTTATCACATTCAATTGCCTTTAAATTTCAACCACTCTTTTTGTGTTCTACAACACAAACACACAGAGCCACCTCTTTAAAAGTGTTAAAAATGGAACTCTTCATTTCTTTACTTTTTTTTTGTTTTCAAGGAATGTTGATGAACTTTTGTTTGCTGATTGACAGAGGAAGTCACTTTCATAGAAGTCTTCTTACTCAAAGCTTTTTCTACAGCTCCTGGTTTCCATAACAACAACTCTGCATCCTCTCCTCCTGTAAATAGAGAATCATCAACCATATCCCAGTAGAAGGAACGAACAGTAGCTGAGTGTCCTCCTTGAAGTATTCCCACAGAATTCAGTTTATGAGCACAACACTCTATGAGACAAATGCTTCCTGTTGACATCCCACCAAATACAAACAATTTGTCCACTTTTTCATGATAAACACCACCAATTAAGTAATCCAGTTTGATATTTTCTACTTCTCTGACATCTGGAATATGCAATAATGTAGTTGACATTTCAGAATCCAGCTGAGTAAGATCCCAATAACAAAATCCTTCATCATGTGTCATGCAGTAAATCTGCCAATAATCTTTTCCAGCCCATCCAATAGAACTTACAGAAGAATCGGAGTTACACGTAGAAACCAGAGCATTTTCTTCATTGTCTTTGTTAATATCAAACACATTTACCAATCCATCAGTTGAGCCTGAAGCAAGCAAATGTGGTTTGTTGGGATGAAAACATACTTTAGTTACATCATTGTTATGAGATTCTGAATAGACACCTAGTGACTGTTTGCTGGAAGGGACACTATTTGTGCAGCCTCTCGCATCCCAGAATGTTACAAATGCATCTTCTTCTACTTTTTCTGTGCCAGCACATACTACAAGGTCATTGCAGTTTATATCACAGCTAATGAAAATATCTGAAGGATTGCCACAAAACAACTGTACAGGCTTCACAGCAGATGAACGAATATCCCAACACTTCAACGATCCATCACTGCCAGCTGAAAATAATATATTTTCATTTGTATGTGCAAATCTGACACCACTTAGCAATGCAGGATGACTATTATATTCTTGTAGCAAGCACAATGTCTCCCTGTTGTAAACTCTGATTGATTCATTGGAGCAGGAAACAGCCACTAAATGGCTCCCTTCTGCTCTTGAAATATCTATGTCCAATAAGTAAGATGGGTCTTCGGTTAGTGAACACCGTTTTGCTATTTGAAGCCTAGAAAACTGTTCCTTGATCTTCTCCATGGCAACTGGTATTACAGCTGCATCCAGGAAAGTAAAGATCTGCAATAAATAAAGACACCAAAATAAATCAACTTTACATTGTTAATCACTACTATAATATCCTTCAGCACAGAGAAAAGATTGGCACCTTTAACCTCATTTACCCGTCCTTTAATACTTTATACATGAATAGACAATTTCTCTAAATCTGAGAGCCATTCATTACTAAATCTGAGTGCATAAGGATTCAAAGAACTATCAGCGTTCCATAAAAGTTTGCATTATAAAGCAAAGCATGGCATGGTCTTCTACATCCCAGCCCCAGTCAGATGTGCTACCCATCTCATTTGGATAGCACTGGGTTATAAATGACTATCATAACAAACAGATAGATTGTCAACTCTGAAGCTGGCCTGACTGGGGTCAGATATTGATATATAAGCATATACACGTGCGTGGTAGTGATTAGGATGCTCAACAAGGGGAGAGTGGGGAAATTCAGATTGTAGTCCTCCCTGAGACAGAAAAGCTGCCTTTATGACTTTGGCCAAATATTCTCTCAGCCCTAGGCTGAGAAGTTGAATAATAAATTCTATCGTCCAGACCAGTCTGGTATATTCGGATTCAAATCTATACATCCTACAACATGGCTAATATTAATTACCCCACAAAAATGGCAATAAAAATGGGAATAGTCAAATTTGTTACACTTCCTATCTATCCAATGAAGGAAATCTTTATCACAGCCTCAATTAAATTGGGTGGAACTTTTAAAACCAAGTAAAACATCTTCAAAATCAGATACGGCCCATGGACCTTAAATTGACAAGCCACTGGTTATTTAAGATATTTGTAGCTCAACTTTTGCAAAGCAACCCAACTGAAATAAAGAACAAGTATATTTAAAATTGTAAAACTGAACTGAATACAATCAGTATTAGCCATTGTATGTCGTATCATTGTCCACTGACAAGGAGATGAAAAAATACAGTTTTGACCAGGCCCCGAGAACTCAAGAAAAAAAATATGAGAAACCTTCCATCAACACTGCACAATCACAGGAAAAACTGATGACCTTACTAATTATCAATGTATATATTATTTTCCCCCCTTAACACATATAGTATTCCATTCACACTGTAAAAAACCTCCAGGAATGCCAAACAACTTCTTCCTCCATTACTTAACACTTCTGCTCTTTTACATTTTCAGCTGTAAGATAGGCATGTACTTTAATCAGGCATGAAGTTTCTCAATGTCTGTGTGACATTGAGCCTGATTTTTCTGTCCGGGGTGGGGAGGTGACTTTTAATCTTGAGACCACTGCATCATCCCAAGTCCATCAAGGCAAATCACCCTGCCACAGAAAGATGCCATCCACCCCCTTCTCAATACCACCAGCAGGCAGGAAAACCATCTGCTATTCTTCACAGCAGTGCTATGATGGGCAATGATTATGACAGATGACTAAGTCTTTACAGTTAGCTATCCATGAGGATTCACTCCCCATTTGTTTTCTATCTCTCCCAGCCAGAAATCAGCTGCCTAGGGCTAGCTAGGCTAAGAGAATTGGTGGGCAAAAGGCACAGGAGGGTTTTTTACCCCCTAGGTCTCAGAGCCAATTTCCAGCTCAGTGATCTGGGTCGGCTTGAATAGGTGGCAGCCCAAACAATGACTGACAAGATAGGAGGACAAGCACAGATCGGTCTCTTCAGCTTCGCAAGATGATTGCATCTTACCTACAAATTGTTGCTCAGGTTGCTTCGGAACACAGGTTAGTGCTCTTCTACAAGAGTTGTAAAGCAGCCAAAATAGCAGCTGAGGGTGTGCTCTGTGACGCGGCTTCACCATACAACCTCGGCACTACCATAAGTACAGCTGGCCACTGCTGTGATGTTATAGGAGTAGGGGGAATTTGGCTTGAAAGAATTGAACTGCTGCTAAAAGCAGATTGGTTTTAAGGAACAGTGCTCGGGGACTAGAGGAAAGGGGAATGCCCATAGAGGCCTAATCTTGCCAGTGGATGACAGATAGGTTCTTGCTACCTACTGACAGTTGGTCAATGAAGTTACTATCCGCAGCAAAATTATCAGAGCTCATTACCTGTTTCCAGGAGAAAACACTACTTGAACATTGTTACTGCTAATCATTGTAAACTAATGTTTATTAAACTGTGGTCTAAGGAACCTGGGTGTGTGTGTGTGTCCAAAGCCCTTTTCAGGGGTACAGGAAATCAAAATTCATTGCAAGATGTTGAAGACATTTGCAAACATTTGAAACAACACTACTCTTCTCATTGCTATTTTGTATTTGTTAAAAAATATACAGGTTTTCCATGAAAAACATTTTTGTTAATATCTAACAGGTTTAATGTTTTTACAGGAGTCAATAAATAAATATACCACAAGTGCATCAATTTTAATTCTTAATACAGTAAATATGGGTTAAATGTAATCCACACAAACAAAAGCTCTTTTGGGATCATACATAATTTTTAAAAGATCTACCAGGCAATTTGGCAAAACCACATGACTGTCTGCGACCTGGTCAAGAATAAGCTTTGCTGGATGGAAATAGCTAAATAGACGGCACACCAGGATAGGAAGATCAAAGGGCAATCTTAAGAAAATGGAGCTTCCCTACAGAGGAGACTTTATGTGAATGTGGAGAACAATCCATCTCACATATACTATGGCGCATATGATGACTTTCAGCTTGCACAGAGGAAGACCTCATGCTGGCAAGAGAAAATGCTGTCAGTGTGGCCAAAAATAGTTAGTTTACCTGCTCAGTGTTGAACGCTGTATGCCTGTAATTTGAAGGTGCTTCAGATACAGATAAAGAAAGTTCAGTTCAGATAATATAAAGGTAACCTTAGAAAGGTAAATAAAAGAGGTTGTTGGAGCGTGTGCAGACCATGCTTAAAAGAAATTGGGAAACATCCACACACAGCTGGGGTGCGAGCCATCAATTTATTGATTTTTAATACAAAGCTAAGATTTGTTCTTCAAACAAAGAGCTTGAGAAATACTCTCATGTCAGAACCCAGTGGGCCCTGAATTATTCAAATACAGATCTACACCCTCCAAAAATCTAATCTGTTTGTAATAAGTTTTTTTTTAATCTGCATACATGTGTCTTTGTACACATGAAGATGACACACAAAGTGGCCTAATCCTCAAAATATATGCAACCTTGTGAAAAATATGATTCAAGCCAACTCAGTATTTCAACATTGTTACTTTATTGACAATTCAACTTAGATTATTTATTGCTTTGGAAAGAGAAAGGAAAATGATGCAAATGTTTGAATCTGCTCTGTTATTAACATGAGCAATTCAAGAAGTAGCATCTACAATGTATTTGAATTAGATTGTCTTGCTCACTCTTCATTTGCTTGAATTTTCTTCTTGAAGCATATGTGTTCAGCCTAACTAGAGCACAATTTCCAGAAATAAACATAAAAAACAGAAGGAAAAGCTATCTCCCAAATTACAAATTACCCTGATCAATGGCTTTAACTGTAAGTAAAGTTTGGTCTATTAGTTAAGGCACCAAGCTAGAAACCAGGAGACCATGAGTTCTAATCCCATGTTAGGCATGAAAGCCAGCTGGGTGACTTTAAGCCAATCACTCTCTCAGCCCAACACACCACAAAAGGGTTGTGGTTGTGGGAAATAGAAGGAGGAAGGAATATTAGGTACCTTCCCTACCTGAATTAATTATAAATAATAAAAGTGGGATTTTAAAAAATCTAATAAAGTCCCATCACAAGGATGCCCACAAAGTTAGTTTCCTATATCCAAGGAATTCTCTACAGCACAATTACAAGGGATTGGGACTTCTTTTAAGAAGCAATTCTACTGAACATTCTTCTGAAAATCCCTCTAGCCACACTGGCCATGAAGGCTAAACTGACCTCAGCCTAACCATCCTAAATCTGCATCAGGCAAAAGCATCACAAAACATTGCCCAGCTCCTAAATTCTGTTCACTAATCCTGAGTGCTGCAAAAGTGCTGCTGCTTCTGTTATCTTTCAAAAGGAACAGATGCACACACACACACCAAAACCATGCACTCCCTTGCAAATTTAGCATTTGCTGTACGAGGCATTTTTGGTAAACTTTAATAAGACAGTTAAGAACCCACATTAGGTAATTTAATTTCCCTTATGGGCTACATTTTGCTTTTAACTAGAAAGTGGTTTATAGGAAAATAACCCAAACCAAGTATTTTGAAACCCTTTCATTTCGAAACCAAAGAGTGATCTGCTCTTTAAATGGCTCAAACCAGTATCACCGAAGCATAATTCTCAATGTATTTTCCCCTTCATAAGTGGTATGGAGAACAAGTCATCATTTCTTCCCTAGAATTCCAGCATGCGGGACCTGGTTCCTTACCTCCCACCCCTTTAGCTTGCCAGAGAGACAATTCCAAAACCAGGGTTGATCAGGAGAAGGAAAAACACTGAAGAAGTAGACAGGAAAAATGAACGAGGTAGAAAGAGGGAAACTGTCTCAGTAAAACCTTCCCTTTAACTTTCCCCTCCAAACAATTGGAGCAATTGCAGGTTTGTTCTTAGTTGCCAAATGATTTCTTCCCATTCTAGGACAGGAGTTAACACATTTTCCTCCTTAGGAATCTGAGGGGGTTGCCCCCAAGGAACACCAATATGCCATCCAAGGAAATGGGGCACACATTTCTGTTGTTGTTTTTTGTTTGTTTTTTAACATACCTTCCTGGATCAAAGTGTGAAATGGATACAGGTAGTCCTTGACTTACAACAGTTCATTTAATAACCGTTCAAAATTACAACGGCACTGAAAAAAGTGGCTTCTGACCATTTCTCACAGTTACAAACTTGGCAGCATCCCCATGACCATGTGATCAAAACTGAGATGCGTGGCAACCGGTTCATACTTATGACCGCTGCTGTGTCCCTGTCAGGCCTGGAAGCCATCTTTTGCATTGGATTGGGGAACTTCAGGCCTCGGAGTCTTCTTTCGTTGGGGGTGTTACTTGGAACCCTGACAGTCCCAAGGTCATGTGATCACCTTTTGCAACCTGCAAACCTTTGCTTGCAATTGACAAAGTCAATTAGAAAGCCAGATTCACTTAACAACCAGGTCAGTAGCTTATCAACTGCAGTGATTCGCTTAACAATTATGGCAAGAAAGGTTGTAAAACAAGGCAAAATTCAACAAATGTCTCACTTAACAACCGAAATGTTGGGCTCAATTGTCGTAAGTCGAGGATTACCTGCACTATCTAGGATACTCGGGAGAAACCAAATATTGGGCAGGGTGACACACTCAAACCACTTACCATAGCTTTCCTGATTATTGCCTCAAATATTCTGTACTATAATTCCAGGCCTGCCTACATATTGGCTCCGATATTGGCTGCTGTGGCTGGGACTGATGGAACTTACTCTAAAACACCCGAAAAGCTCAAAGTGAAAAAGCAGAGGATGCAAGCTACATGACAGCCGAGTACTGAAAGTCTGGGGTTTGACTCTCAATAGTTTTAAGCAAGGAACTCTCTTCGCCTCAGCCCCCATAACTGCAATATGATTAATCGTACGTTTCAAGGTGTTCTATGAAGCACATTGTCATTTTTGGAAAAAAAAAAAAAAGAAAAAGAAAAAGATCAATTAGTGCATAAAGATTCACTTGAATGTAATGGGGGGGGTTAACAGAGAAATGTACTTTTTAAATATCAACACTAACTGAGAGACACCTTTTATTATAAGATATATTTACTAGATCAACAAAGTGCTTGTCTGAAATTAAAGGAACAATATTGTTCAAATTAAACTTGCTGCCTGCCTCAAAACGATTTTTTTTTTAAAATTTGATTTATATGCCGCCCTTCTCCGGAGACTCAGGACGGCTTACAATGCGTTAAGCAATAGCCTTCATACTTTTGTATATTTATACAAAGTCAGCTTATTGCCCCCACAAACTGGGTCCTCAATTTACCCACCTTAGAAAGGATGGAAGGCTGAGTCGACCTTGAGCCTGGCTAGGATTGAACTCAGAGAAATTACAGGCAGCTGGTGTTAATTGCTGCCTTTAGTAGGAGGCAATAGCCCCTACGCTACACAGGCTCCTGAATTAGATCCAGTGCTCACAATTTAAACCAAAATACCGAACAATACTGTATGTTCATTCCTATTGACAATCTTCTACAATGAAGCGGTGGGTGGCTGAAATTCATTGCTCCATTTTGAAATCGCCCAACTGCCCAGAGGAAAAGAATAGAGGACATATCCTGGAGAGCCAGCGCCATCCGCAGTGAGCTTCGCCAAAATAGTAAATGTTTTTAGGTTCCCAAACAAATTGTTCAAGCTCTGGGCAAGACAATCTCACATTAAATTCATTTGTTGGAATTGTTACTGTGACTTGTAAGACTTCAAAATACAATTTGAACAGGGAAATCTACTTTCAGTTTTAATTCAAGGAGGAAAAGTGAGCTTTCAACAGCCAGAAGCCTGAAGAATCTTGTCCTTAAGAAGCTTTGGGTTATCTGAAAACAAATTTGGAACTTTCCCAGACTGCTCTTGTATTAGGTAAAAAAGAATCAATTCTATGCTTTCTAGAGTAATATTTACACTTTGAGGGTACCGCCTTTTATAGGAAAAACCAACACCCCAAACAATGGAGGAATAGCCAGTAATGCTGCATTTTTATCAGCCGTAACATTTCACTGAATCTTGTTTTGGACATGTGGAAAAATGTCAACTGGGGAAATCAAGGTTGTCTGTCTCTTTAGGAATGAAATCTTAAGGTTAAACAAGCAATCTAGTTAAAAATAAATCTCTGGGGTAGCCAGCAACTCTTGCTCTTCTTAAAAGGAAGTTGCTGCTACATTATGATGGGAGAATTTGAAAAGGGACCTAAAATTGGTGGGAAACATAGCCAATCGTGGTTTTCCATGCATAGGAGGACATTATGAGTTAGGACACTTCCTAATAGCAGAAATTAACAATGCAGATATGAAGCCTCTATAAACTTGAGATATTTTATTTCATAAAATCATGATCTTAGAATGTCAGTCTCAAGGAAAAAAAATGCAAACTTTTTGATTTAGCACAAAAGGTCAATGTAACATAGACTAATTGTATCGATATGCCTTTTCCTCCAGTGATGTAAAAAATACATAATAAAGCAAACTACAGCATAATAAGATTCATGTACTGGTAGGGTTTTTTTGTTTGTTTGTTTGCTGGATTATGTTCTTTTGAAACATTCCTGTGTTCCAAATTAATTCAGCTCTTCATCTAACCTCATGCTACATAATTTGTGCAGAGAGCCAGAGGCAAAGAGTGGCATATTTACCTTCCATTCCAAGTTACAGCTCCAAGGACTTTACAAGCTCTCTGTCTTCTTCCATTCTTAGTTCATTCATTCATTGGGGCCAACTGGATGCCACTGGGCTGTTCAAGGCAAGAGGAGTGGCTGGTCCCCTGCAACTAGAATTTGGAGCTATACCATCTCCCACAAGTAACACTGGATCTTGAAAATTGATAGTCCTGACAGGTCTGTCTTCCATGAAATTCTCCTAACCCCTTTTAAAGTCAATCTCATGGCTATCTCCATATGTTGTGGCTCTAGATAACCAAACACAACTTTCACAATAGAAACTTTAATAAAGTCATATGGTTTAGAAACCACTATTGTGTTTCCTCGAAAATAAGACCCTGCCTTATATTTTTTTGAACCCTGAAATAAGCGCTTGGCCTTATTTTCGGGGAGGTCTTATTTTGGGGCTCGTGGAACAAGATGTGGTTCCTCTTGCCATCTTATCTGATTTCCAGATCTGCATTTAAATATTTTCAGGGATGGCTTATTTTCAGGGGGAGGCTTATTTTAGCACATGCAGTCAAAAGCCTGATTGGGCTTATTATCAGGGAATGTCTTATTTTCAGGAAAACAGGGTACAAAGATATCTAAAGAAACATGGATTGGAAGGATTCACATGCAATATAAAACCATGGTTGAAAAATGAAAGAATGAGAAATTTGCTGTAGAAAGATTTCCAATGTACAGAAGATGGCATCTGGCTTTTAGCCAGTTCTCAAAAGTTACAGAAAATGACAAGAATGATCCATAATGAATTCCAATATTCAATTGTCATTTGAAAAACAGATGAAAAGGACTAT
This sequence comes from Masticophis lateralis, assembly GCA_030761175.1. Classification (NCBI taxonomy): domain Eukaryota; kingdom Metazoa; phylum Chordata; class Lepidosauria; order Squamata; family Colubridae; genus Masticophis; species Masticophis lateralis. Next base: position 323,002,390 of record JAUDYJ010000001.1, on the reverse strand, counting down.
GTTGTTTAGGAGCATATTAAAAGTACTAAAGGACTGAGAAACCATCTCCAAGAGGTCTGAAAAACTTGCCCAAGTGATCTTTAATGATAGTGGAATATCGAACATTGTAATGTTCGATGTCTGACACACTGGATATAAGCACCATTTCTTAAGCTAAAAAGAGACCTATGAGTCATTTAATCCTACAAGGTTTTCAAAAATAGACTAGTGATTCATAAATTACATTCTTCCTCCTCCACTTAAAGAGAATACTTCGGCAATGATGAGATTTTACAATGATTTCCACATCCCTGAGAGCAATGCCAATGGTCCATGTAACCACCCAAGAGCAACTCCCACAAAAAAGCAGATAGTTTTGTATTTATACCAAGGTTTATTAATGTCTGCCAAGAATGGGCACAAGTTCACACAACGCATTTGACTGATTCTTTGTTACCGATTCTCTCAGTTACTAACATCTTTCCTTCTCACTTCATTCTGAATGTTTGTAATAGTTTCTTTCATGCTGCCCTTATTACAACATTCTCTTCCTTTCTGAGTCCTTGTCCTGGCTTTCCAGCATCTTTGAGCTTCAGTGTCAACTTGCTGTCTTTAAATATAACCTACTAGCCTACTATATCCAAAGATGGCACTGAAACTCAAGAAGCTGCCTGCCTTATACCATCTCAGTCCCCTATTCAGCTCAGGTAATCATGCAATATGACCATATGATAATTCTGTTCTTCCATCATTCTTCCTAGACCTCACCTCTATTCCTCTTCTGGAAGAAGAAGAAAATCAGCAGCTGGTTAAGAAAATTGGCGTTGGTCTTACCTGATACGCCCTTTCTCTGACAGGCGGGCATGGCAGTCAGGCAAGCGGGGGTGACTCGTCTGTGCTCCAATGGGACCGAGTCTGCTGAGCGAAAAAGTCCCGCCTCTTCCTGTTATCCTCCAGTTTTGAGATGAGGGCAGACCAGCAGACTGGCGTGTCTAGAGAAAAAGAAACTAGAAAGTTAGAACCCCCCACCCCAACAACCAGGGCCCAGAGAAGCAGGGTGGGGCTGACTGCCGTGCCTGCCTGTCAGAGAAAGGGCATATCAGGTAAGACTGACGCCCATTCTCCTAACGGCAGGAACGGCAGTCAGGCATGGGACATACCAAAGTGAAGTGTCCAACTGGGAGGGAACATGCTGGCCCTGTGATGCATCCTTGGAATGGACTCCCTAAAGCACCCTCCTACCAAAGGCAGCATCAGCCGAAGTGTAGGAGTCCAGCCAATAGTGGCGGATAAATGGTGTCAGAGAAGACAATGTGGCCACCCGGCAAACTTCCTCCAACAATGCCTGCGTAGACCAGGCGGCTGTTGTAGCCGCACTTCTGGTGGAATGGACCATGTTGTTGAGGAGAACAGGTAAGGCCTGAGTCTCATAAACCGAGGAAATAGTTGCCCTAATCCAACGTCCCAGCACCGTAGCAGACACCCTAGATCCCATCGATGCCGGTTGAAATGAGACAAAAAATACCTCGGTGTGTCTGAATGAAGAAGTTCTAGAAATGTATATCCTGATGGCACGTCGGACGTCCAATGTGTGCCAAAGTCTTTCCAGGCGGTGTGGGGGTGAAGGGCAGAAGTTGGGGAGGACCAACTCCTGAGCCCTGTGGAAGCTTGTATTAACCTTTGGGATGAAAGCCGGATCCAGACACATGACCACCCTGTCGCTGTGGAAAATGCATAAATCCTTCCAGAGAGACAACGCAGCCATCTCCGAGATTCTACAGGCTGAGATTATTGCGAACAGAAAGGCTACTTTGAATGAGAGGAAACACAGTGAAATCTCCCTCAACGATTCAAAGGGAGGTCTGGTGAGAGGCGAAAGGACCTTGTTAAGGTTCCATGTGGGGAACCGGTGGACTGTGGGAGGACGAAGATTAGTAGCACCCCGCAAGAAATTGTAGATGAGAGGATGTTTGGCAACAGAATCAGAGGAGCCGCACATCAAACAGATGAAAGTGCCGCCACCTGCCTGCGAAGAGTGTTAGGCGCGAGGCCAGAAGCGTAGGAATGCTGTAGGAAGTCAATGATGTTGACAACAGAGACGGAGGTAGAAACCAGTTTGTGCTGCCTGCACCAGATCAAGAAAGATTTCCATGTGGCATCGTATATACAATTACTTGAAGCCCTGCGGGAGGCCTGGATGGTGGTGATCGCTTCCTGTGATAGGCGAGCACCAGTTAGAAGGAACCGCTCAATATCCAAGCGGTTAGCCAGTACCACTGCAGATTTGGATGTACTAGCGGACCCTGTAGGAGGCAGATCTGATCGTCTGGAATCTGCCATGGTTGTTCCACTGACAGAGCCACGAGGTCCGCGAACCATGAGCGACGCGGCCAATGAGGAACCAGAAGGAGCAACTCCGCCTTCACTTCCAGAAGCCTCTGGATTATCTTGGGAATCAGAGGGAGGGGGAAAGGCGGAGAGGAGGAGCCCAGGAGGCCATGGGTTGCACAAGGCATCCACTGTTCTGCCCCTGGAGATGGAAAGCGAGTGAAAAACCGCGGAAGCTGGTGATTGGAGCTGGAGGCGAATAGATCCACTGATAGGGAGCCGAAACAGGTTATCAATTCTTGGAACAGCCATGAGTGGAGGCTCCACTCTGCCTGGTCAATCGAAGACCTGCTGAGGGAATCGGCAGTGACATTTGTTGTCCCCGATATGTGAGTTACTTGGATAGAGCGCAAGTGGATTTCCGCCCAAAGACCTAGGCTCCTCAACTCCTGCATGAGAGCCTTCGAACGAGTGTCCCTCAGCCTGTTCACATGGGCCTTGACAGAGACGTTGTCCATGAGCACCAACACATCCTGTCCTTGGATCAGATGTTTGAAGTGCTGGAGGGCCAGAATGATGGCACGGAGTTCCAGGACATTGATGTTGAGCCCTTGTTCCTGAAGGGACCATTGACCCTGAACCAGATGAGGGCCCAGGTGTGCCCCCAGCCGGAGAGGCTGGCATCCATCGTTATTACAAGTCAGTGAGGCTCGAGAAAGCAACTGCCCTTCAATATCGCATCGGATGTCCACCAGGTCAGAGAGCGGAGTACTGAGGTAGGTAGTGTGATCCGAGTCAAGGAAGAGTCCGTGCAAGCCCATTGGAAGGGCAGAAGCAGCCACTGAAGTTCCCGACTGTGGAGGCAAGACCAGGGTATGATTCCAAAGGAAGACACCATTTTGCCCAGGAGGCGAGACAAGCCTAACAGGGAAGTTGAACGTTGCCTACGAAACCTTGAATTGCCTTCACTCAGTGCACAACCCAGTTGGAAACACCTCTGCGCAGGTCAGAACCAGAGGAGAGAGATCGCTAGCCAAACGGTGTGTGCGATAATCCTGGCGCGGAATGAGCCGTCGCGCCAAATAAGCTGCAGGGTGATAGCCCGATTTGCAGCAGGCCTCCACGTGGCAGAATACAGCGGGCCTCCAGCGGGTGTGGCAGGCAAGCTCGTGTGTGCCAAAAGCGATTCTGCCAGCCGGCAGATCGCTGCCGCAAAGCGGCCGTCAGCAGAATCAGGCAAGCCCTTCACGATGGAACAGTAGTTACAATAGAAATCTCCGAAACTCTGCAAAAAGCAATACAAACTAACAGAGAGACTGTAGACACGACCGTCCATGACAGACCGAGTCGAAAAACTGGAGGATAACAGGAAGAGGCGGGACTTATTCACTCAGCAGACTCAGTCCCATTGGAGTATAGACGAGTCACCTCCCATGCCTGACTGCCATTCCCGCCGTTAAGAGAATGTAAGAACAGCTCTACCACAGCAGACCAAGGCCTACCATTTCATTTTTTACACTGCATCATCAACTGTCTCTACCATAGCCCTCACTAGCAAGAGCCACAGATATAACCCTCTTCCATGGTTATTCCCTTGCAACTGGCATGAAAGTAGGTAACTGAAGTCTCAAGTTGATCGTTTATGGTTGGATCTGACTTCATGAGTTACCTCCAAACACTTTTAAAGCTATATAATTTGAGATGATCATGACATCTTCTAATAAAGGAATTCCACAGATTATTTGCTGGAGAAAGTACTTTCTTTTTCTATTCTAAATCTTCTGCCAATTAGCTTCATTGGATGACTGCTAAATTTTAATTGAGGTCAATTAAAAATCATTTCAGATCAATGGACATATCTGGATTTTGAGAGGACTTTGTATGTGATTAATATTTACTAAAACAACTTCTGTCTATATAGGAACATGGAATGCTTTGCAAGTCCTGTTCAGTGGTGGGTTGCCCACGGTTCGCACCGGTTCTATAGAACCAGTAGTATAACTGGCAGGAGGCTTCGCCCACTGACCCTGACATCATCAAAATTCTGCGCTGGCACACAGCCCCATTGCAAACGGGTAGTAAAAGTAAGTAGAACCCACCCCTGGTCCTGTTTCAGGTTAATGAAATTTAATGAATTAAATTAGAGTTGTAAAACACTTTCATAATAAACACAAAATTGTTCATTTCTGAATTAACTTTTGTAACATTGAATAGCAATCAGTCAATGAGGTTAATTGTATTATAAAAGTGACCAGATTAATCAGTCAATGTAATTTTTTTTTTAATCCCAGAACTAAACTAGCACTCTGTTTTTATAGTAAAAAGCCAGAACATGCTATGTCTCATCTGAAAAGCATGCATGTTTTCCTGGACAAGTTTTGTTCTTGTGCAGATGAATGCTTATTTAATTAAAATAAATATGACTAGCCAACTAAAATTAATCATCAATGAGTCCTACAAAACACAGTTCCTTGTTCTTGTATGGCTTCTTTCTGCCTTGCCTGGATGATCAGATCAGAACAGAGCACTGCTTAATGTACTCCAGCTACCAAAACTACTTTTACTTGTAGAAACTGCCCAGAGTGACACTTGATTTGGTGCATATTATTGGAAGAACTAATATCACAATGAGATGGACAAGTGAGTAGTCCAGATTAGTGATACAATGTCCTACCAGAACTGAGACTTTTGATGAAATTTTTTCACTTCAACATCATAATTGGCTGTTAGGATTAAAAATATGAACTATCTCCACATTAGGATCTCACACATTTGCAGGAGATCTCTCATGGTTTATGGTACTTATCTGTTTTATACACCGCAGCTTAACTGACCCTCAGTAGTTCACAATCATAAAATCAACACAATAAAATGCACAACAGTAACAGTAACATAATAGCATATAATGTAGAAAGGGGAGAGGGAGAAATAGCCCATGGTTCTAGACAACCAAGTAACTTACAAGGTTCCAATTATTTGCTGTGCAAAAGAGCTGTGTTCAGCAGTTCTCTATTGCCAGCAAAGGCACAATTTGAACCTCAAGATTGATCCATAAGGTGGGGTTCATTGCATAAAAGATGAGTCCCTTTTGAGTCCCTATACCTCACCTTATTAAGGGGACTATACTAAGCTTCTCCTCCTGGAGAAAAGGCATAGAGGATGATGAGTTACAGCCAGAGATGGTCCTGAATGTATTCTGGCACCAAGCCATATGATATAAATATCTGACCATCTTAAAAGCAGCACTTTATGAAGCCTACAGATAGTCAGTGATGCCTGCATAAACAGTCAATGGATGATGGATCTCATTATCTTGTAATACTATCAAATCTGTCAAATATACTATTTCTGCATTCTTTCATGAGAGTTTGTATAATTTTGGCAGACACATACACAAGAATGCTTATATCTTATGACAATATTTGATATTGTCACACATATTGATATATTATAAGCCAAGATTCATGAACACATAGGTGACAAACTGGGGCTGAATTCAAACATTCCAATCAAAGGAGATGGACAAAGTTTTAGGAAACTGTTTACAGAAGATAAAATTCTTCCCACAGAATTCCATTAATAATTTCAATTTATCTCAGAGGCTACAACTTTCTACCTTTCATACAACTGGACTTCATCAGCTTTATGAAATATGCATGTCTGGTTAGTAACAATCCTGATTTCCAAGTAGATCTTTCCTTCCCAAGAAGTCTTTCTTTTAAGCATATATCTCTCAGCTTTCTGACCGTCTCAGGTTGTTGGGTGGCTTAGAACCACTTGTTTTGTATCTGGGGACACAGGACTTTCATTTAAAGGGCTACTGCTTCTAGCTTTACTGTTAGATTCACACAGGTTCTGGATTCTTGCTCAGAAACAAAGGTAACTCCTCCAAAGGTAACTCCTCAAATCAACTAAGCTTAAGAATTTTGCACAATCAAAATAAATACAGCTTCTGATCTAAATTTCAGTAAGTTTCTTCAGAGAAGCCACTCTGTTCCATTTTTGTTTCAAGTTTGCATGTGTGAGCCATTGTTTTAATTTTTTTGCTTTTCCAATTCTAGAATTTTCTAATTCTAGAAATTGCTGGAACATACTGACCATACCACTCCCTTCCTTCTGTTTTTCAGTGATTTGCTTGAACATACCTGTATTTACTATAAATGGATTGATGCATATTTATCCGTAGTCTTCTTGAATTCAAGTTTTATCGTACTGAGTACCCTGTTCGCCTGAAAATAAGACATCCCTGATAATAAGCCCAATCGGGTTTTTGAGCGCATGCGCTAAAATAAGTCTCCCCCAAAAACATTTAAACATAGAGCTGGAAATCAGGTAAGACGACAAGAGGAGCCCCATCTTTCTCCATGCGCCCCAAAATAAGACCTCCCCCAAAATAAGGCCAAGTGCTTATTTCAGGGTTCAAAAAATATAAGACAGGGTCTTATTTGCGGGGAAACACAGTATATTTTATTATACTCAGAACAGAGTATAGTTGCTTGAAATAAACAGCAATTTTTAAACCTGGATTTGTAATCCGATGTACTAACTAGAAATTGCTGGCGGCACCCTTACTGTTCCTTAAAGGCATAAAAGGTCAATTGCAATTGCCAGTTGTGTTGTTTCTTCAGATCCTATTGTCTTGGAAACCTGGTTTATATAATAAGAGTGCATTAAAGTGGGTATCACAAGATAGCTGGAAGGTCCAACCCAAGAAACATTTCAATGTGAAAAGTGAGTCATGCTCAGAGTTTAAAATATCACATGTTATTGTTTGAAGGTCTGAGAAGTACCATCCAATCGTGGGCTACTTTAAATGACCTTTTCTTTGAAACAGTTCAGCAGTTCACATATTTTCTGCCTACATTTCCAAGAACACCTTCAAAACCTTTCTCTCTATCATTATGCAGGTACTATGTGCTAGCAGTACGATCTATTTTTTTAAAAAAGATACTGTAAATTTGAAATCTGATTATACCAAGCATTGGCAATCTTTTCAGGCACCAATTTGTGAGTGCTCCTTCCAACATTTTTCAATTGATGGTTTTATTGATGCCTGGACTGTTTGATAGACACACATATATCTCATTCATTTGTCAAATTAAAAGAAAAAAAAATAACCTTGACAAATTACAACTTTCCTTTCTGTGGGACAGGGAAGTTCTGACCTCAAAATCAAATGGTTTAACAGTTTAATGTCTAGACATATTGTCCAGTATACTGCATGTTGTGATAGGCCAAAAATCAGACCAAGATAAAATCCCTTCTGAATTTTTTCCATCTTTAATATATACAATCATGTTAGCATATTTTTATCATTTTCCCCTAAAATATTTCAGTTTATTTTTCAATTGAATTGTACAGCTTGTATGTTATATTAAAGATGGGAAAAAAATCAGAAGTGATTTCTCAGTGGTCTGATTTTTTTTACATCTCACAAATTTGAGAAAAAATTAAGAGGAGTATGTAGACTTTTTACATCCATTATATACAGTTCCTTTCAAAATCCACCCATGTGCATTATTGTATCATAAATATTATTGTATCATAAACATTTTGCTGAGAGGGCGAGAACTGTGGCTGAATCTAAGGCTATCATTGTAGGAAGATCAAAATCAGAAACTTCTCAAGTAAATTTTATTTTTCAACCATTTCACCACAGCAATTCTCCACACAACCAACCTCCCTTCCACAAAAATCAAAACATAAGAATATAAAGAGAAGAGTGAAATCGTAAAAAAAATGTGTACTTTTCCTCGTTTATTTATTTATTGGTTCAATTTATATGCCGCCTTTCTCTGGAGACTCAGGGCGGCTTACAATGCGTTAATCAATAGCCTTCATACTTTTGTATATATCTACTTAGTAGGGCTTTTGCCCTCCCCCCAAACAAGTGTTCTTTTTTTATACAAAGTCATTTTATTGCCCCCTGAATCCGGGTCCTCATTTTACCTACCTTGGAAGGATGGAAGGCTGAGGCAACCTTGAGCCTGGTGATTGCTGTGAGATTGCTGTGATTAGAGTGTGATTGCTGTGATTCGTTCAATAAATTCAATTATCTTGACCACCATCTAAATAATGATAGAATCACAAAGTTGGAAGCGGTCTTGGAGGGCTCCTCATCCAACTCGCCAAATCTCCCACATCATTTAATTCTTTCTTTCCTTTTTTCTTTCTAGATGCAGAATTTTAAATTTCAACTTCTTCCGGGTTCTTGAGCCCACATTTTAGACCTGCCCGAAACTTTTGGGATTTTGCCTTTTTCTTCTAAAGTGATATCCATTCCTCTAAATTCCTCTATTCTAAAGTGACATCCATTCCTAGTTTTGGGTCATCTGCAGATCTGATACTCATCCCTACAACCCCTTCATTTAGGTCATTAATATAACTGTACCACACCAAGCTCTGGATTATGCCTTGTGGCACTTTATTTGGAAGTTAATTAAGAAAAATCTAAAAGATACTGCAATATTCTGTGCAGATAGTAAAATGGTCCTGCAGATGAAGAGCTCTTCACCAAAAATATATGAAACTGGGGAAAGTTTAAAATATTATTTATCACAGGAAGATTTTATATAAAGTATATATTTATTAAGATTTATAGCCCACCTTTCTTTTTTGTAAGTTTTATATAACTCATGGTATATAATGTTGCCTCCTCCTAGTCTCCCAACACAACAACTCTGTGAAGTTGGTTAAGATGAGAGAGAATATTGGCCCAAAATGACTGGCCGGTGAGCTGCCAGGGCTGAAGATGACTTTGAATCCGAATCTGCCTGATTCCAGGCCAATATCTTAATCACTGTATCACCGGTTTTCTCATACCTCCATGGGATTTACGAAGACTGAAATTAAATACCCAATTCTTAACTGCTGTAGAGATAAAGAAGATGAAGACTCCACATAATACTAAAAATAGAAATCAAAAACATAGTAGGCAATTGTGTGTTTAACACACACACACAAACTATTACAGAACAGAAAAATTATTGAAGCAAAGAGTGCTCTGCTTTAATGTTTTAAATTTCAGCTTGGAGAATTCTCAATACTAATCAGAGGTTGTTGAGGACAACGGAAAACAGTAGAGAGAACCATGCAATAGTAGACGGTAAGGATAAAATAACCTGATTGAGCCCATATAGAAAAGGACCTATCTGTCACTTGTCGAGATAAGGACTGTAAATCTGAGTCTCCTGTCTGGCATGCACATGATATTGACAATAAACTGGCCTCCCTTAGAGGATGTGCAAGTACTGTTCCAACATTATATGCAGGATGCATACATTTATAAGAATTCTAGAAAACTTTGCTCTAAGAATGATAGTCAATAAAGCTGATAAAGCTGGTTTCAGAAAAGGGGATGGGGGGAGTGAAAGAGAGAGAATAGGAAGAAGCATTAAGTTCTGGTTGTTTTTATTCCACTGGCCTATTGTGGCTTGATTTTAAAAGAATAGCATTTTCTGCATTTACTTACTAAGCACCTCAAAGACTTCAACCAGAATCAGGGTAATGATTTCACTAATCAAAATGTCTAAATGCTTTATTGCTGTGATTTACTGGTAGTATTATTGGCTGCTTCAGAAAGCCCTCCTTGACTGAAACGGTGAAGTAGGATTAGACCATGTTAACACTTGAATGCCAGATCATCAAGAAAACTCAAAGCTATAGATTAAACTGTGAAGTCAAAAAACTTCATAGAAGAAGGCAACAGCAAGCAACTGCCAGTCTTACAAAGAAAACTACCTCTGTAGCCGCTGTCCCCAAGATCGGTTCTTTCAATTACTGCCCTCAATGGGAATGATAATGTCATTCCTTAGTTAGCCCACTTGATGGCACTAAGCACTACAGCCAAAAGTTCAGCACCTGGAAAATCTATTACTCTGGGTCAAGTTACCCAATTTGGACCAAGTATAATGTTTCCTTTTGTTCAAAAATAGGGATAGGTAATGTTTGATGCTCCAGATGTTATGTGCACTGCAGTGCTCAACATCTTCAGCACCAGTGTCTAAGCTGGTTAAGCAAAAAATTGGAGCTGAACATCATCTGGAAGGTTACACATAATCTATACCTACCATAGAAAAAAGATGGCAGACATCTGTCCCAAATCTGACCTGATATCTGACACAACCTTATAACTAAAAGGCTGCTTTTAAACGATGGAAAAGTTGTCTTTGCAGCCGAGTTCTGCACCCAAAACATCCAACAATCCCGACCTCAATTTTTAGCTGATGAATTGGGAAGGAGGAGGAAAAGCAGAAAAGTGTGCAGCAAGGACGTTTCAGTCCCGGCATTCAATTTATAGTATTCCCTAACCACTCCCACCCCCCCGAGCTGTTTTGCTTTTGCTCTAAGATTTCTAATCATTGTTTTACTAAACTTCCATTAAAAAAAAAAACTTATTCCCAAACTTTAAGAAAATATTTTGGCTCAAATAAATTAATAGACACACAAGCTACCACAAGAGAGAAAGCACCGTTCACACGTGCAAAAAAAACAGAAAGGCAGATTACCTCTCGGAGGGAATAAAACGAAAGTTCTGTTCCGTGCGTACGTGCGCGCGTGCGTGCTCAACGTTTTTTTTCCTGCTTCAACGTTCTCTCCCGAAGCAATTCCATTGGCTGGCTCTTCCAGCAGGAAAGGCGCAGACGTCAAAAAAGCAGCGCAATGTTGCGTTGATAGGTCAAGAAAAAAAGGGGGCGGGGCGCTTTAAGCACGACCCAAAATCGTAATCCGCTGACTATGTAGAGATAAAGAAGGAAAAGAGAAGAATAACTGTAACTTCCGGTTTTCGTTCAGATGCCTCCCGTGGGGGAATGTTTATTAATTTATTTGAAGAGTCGTTCTTTCCCTCCAAACCCCTAATCTGTTTGAGAGTCAGTTGTACAGCACCGCAGATTTGCTTCAAAATTAAATCCTTGATTTTTGCACTTGCAAAAATCCTTGTGGCGTTCCGCTTGGTGAAAAGTGGCTTAAGCGTGGGCTTTCCCCCCTTATTATGTCTATGCAGATTCTCAGTCATCCAGATCATGGTTGTCCCTAAGGTGCTTTTTCAAGAGGCAGCTGGACTTTCTGATTTTTCTTTGAAGATCTTTTGCTTCTCATTCAAGAAGAAGAATTTTTCTTTTTCAAAGAAAAATCAGAAAGTCCAGTTGCCTCTTGAAAAAGCACCTTTGGGTCCCGCCCCCCCCCCCCCCCCCGCGTCCCCCGTCTTAGTTTCAAATTCAATATTTTGGTTCAAATAAATTAATTCTATATTTTTCTACATTTAGGCAAGAAAAACTAAATGCACAGGTACAGTATATGTGGCACTTCGCTAAATAGTAGTAACTATGAGAGGGATCTTGGAGTCCTAGTAGACAACCATTTAAAAATGAGCCAGCAGTGTGCAGCAGCTGCCAAAAAAGCCAACACAGTTCTAGGCTGCATAAACAGGGATAGAATCAAGATCACGTGAAGTGTTAATACCACTTTATAACGCCTTGGTAAGGCCACACTTGGAATATTGCATTCAGTTTTGTTCGTCATAATGTGAAAAAGATGTGGAGACTCTAGAAAGCGCAGAGAAGAGCAACAAAGATTATTAGGGTACTCGAGGATAAAACATGAAGAACGGTTGCAGGAACTGGCTATGTCTAGTTTAATGAAAAGAAGGACTAGGGGAGACATGATAGCAGTGGTCCAATATCTCAGGGATTGCCACAAAGAAGAGGGAGGCAAGCTATTCTCCAAAGCACCTGAGGGCAGGACAAGAAGCAATGGGTGGAAACTAATCAGGGAGAGAAGCAACCTAGAACTAAGGAGAAATCAGTGGAAACAACTTCCCTCCAGAAGTTCCAGCACTGGAAGTTTTTAAGAAGAGATTGGATAACCATTTATCTGAAATGATGTAGGGTTTCCTGCCTAAGCAGGGGGTTGGACTAGAAAACTTCCAATGTCACTTCCAACTCTGTTGTTCTGATTTCTTGTTTTTATTTTAACTGGATTTTTTGAAATAGCGTTTCTGTTTAATTAGCTAGCTTGGGGAGTTGCTCAATCTATGAACACTTAATCTGTCCTAGCAGAAATGCACTTCTGATCAAACTGTAATTTCCAAGAGATACCAGCAGGTTCTTGCTGCTCTATTGCTGTTGGCAATATTGGTGCCTCTGTTGAGATTACATACTTGACATTCACTCTTGGTGTTCTTCACTAACCGCACTCCCACTATGATGAGGTAGCAGAGCAGGTCATGTGAAGGTATGTATGCTTACTCCTAAATAAGTCCCACAATTCAGTAAGGCTTAGTCTGCAATTACCAGGCATAAGATGGAATCTCTGAAACAGGTTTTATTATAGACACAGATGATTAATTTGTTCATTTTAGGTTACTAAATAGGTAGGGCTCATGCATGTAAATGTATTTTATAATGAGTATCACTGCAACTTAAATTCACGTACTACAGACTGCAAGATCAGTAGATAATATATGCTTCTATTTTCTTCGCACCTTACGCCTTAGTATCAGTAAGAATATTGTTGCTTTCTTTTAATTCTTTGCAGGACATTTGTCCCCATCTTGTGCTCAGCCTCCTGAGGCAATGACCTCTCCAGAAACATCCCGTAATTTGGTAAGAGAGACACAACTATTCTCTGGGGATTGCCCATGCAAATTTAAATTTCATTTTGTAAAAAAGGAGGAATAAATTCGGTTCTCTTCCACTTAACAAAAAGAAACCAGTATTACAGGTATGCTTCACATTAGTTTTCTCAAATGGAAAGTTACTGCAGGCGAATTAGAATAGACTTTAGCTCAACATCCTCCTATCTGTTGAGATGATGCAAGTTGGCAATATGCCAAAAAGTGAAGCAAAGGCTCCACATGTGGGTGGTGGAGAGGCTTGTGAAATGAGAGCAATTCCCAACATGCCTTAAAAAAATCCCGTCTCTGGCTATGCTGGCCCGATGCAAGCTGAGTATAAAAGGGGTATGAAACTAATGTTGAGCATCTGATCCTGCCATGCCATGCAATCTAATATTTCATTTTTAATGTGGTTTCCAGGGTCCTTTTATGTCATACCACAATAGCACTTTGTTTTTTTGAAGAGAACAATGGCAAGAGAACAGATTTTTGAAAAGAGCTTGCAAAGAGTCAGTGTGAGTAATCTTGAGGAGTGTGTAAGGTAAAGATAGATAGATAGCTTTTATTGCAGTCAGAGACCAAATTAAATACATATAAAAAGGGGGGGTAGATTTTACAATTGTAAATAGATCATGCGACAAGGTATGTATGCGACATGTGTAAGGTAAAAGATTCCCCTAATCCGGTCATCTCCAACTCTAGGGGGCATTGGTCATCTCTGTTTCTTGACCGAGGGAGCCATCGTTGTCTGAAGATAATTTTGTGATCATGTGGCCAGAGTTTGCCAAGGTGCACAGAATGCTGTTACCTTCTCACCAAAGTGTACCTATTTATATCTCCTAGCATTTGCATCCTTTAGAACCGCTAAGTGGGCAGGAGTTGGGCAAGTAATGGGAACTCACCTCATCGTGCAAGCACTCTGGTCTCAAACCCCAGCTGTTAACTTTCCAGTTAACAAACTCAGCTTCTTTAAGTGCTGAGCAATCGCGTCCCCTGATGAGTGGATGCTGCTGTCCTAAAGTATTTGACCCTTTACCAGAATCCTTCCGACACCATGAGTTATGTCCTTATGTAGCTAATCACTCTGCAAGCTGGTACTCCTCTATCATCATTTACTACCCCATAATGGAGAACAAAGTATATATTGCTGGGCAGACTACATTTGTTCACTTGAAATAAGCAAAGATCCTGTATCTAGTAAATGAAATGGATGACTAAATTGTGCGCTCTTGAATTTACCTGTCATCACTATTTTCATGAGCAAAAAATCCTAAGAGCAACTGGGGCACGAGAAGCAGATTTGTAAATTCATCAACAAGGTATAAATACATCGTGGTAGCCTTTAAACATCTAGTGGATTGTTATGTTCTGTGCCTTTAAGAGTTGGGTCTTGTGTTACAGATTCTGTACTAAACAAGATGCTAGAATAAATCTTTTATGATAGTACTCTGTGGTTGGAAGATGAAGCAAATGGGACCTGGTTTAATCCAGGCAAATTGCAATGCTAATCTGGAATTGGGATTGTGATGGGGAGCAAACCAGGGGTGGGTTTCAGCAGGTTCTGACCAGTTCTGGAGAACCAGTAGCGGAAATTTTGAGTAGTGCGGAGAACTGGTAAATATCACCTCTGACTGGCCCCGCCCCCCATCTATTCTCTGCCTCCCAAATCCCAGCTGATCGGGAGGAAATGGGGATTTTGGAGTAACCTTCCCCTGGAGTGGGGAGAGAATGGAGGTTTTACAGTATCCTTCCCCTGCCACGCCTACCAAGCCATGCCCACCACGCCATGCTATGCCCACAAGCCACGTCCACAGAACCAGTAGTAAAAAAAATGGAAACCCATCACTGGAAACCATTAACCCCCACTGTCCCCTTCCACTGGCTGGGGTTGTTTAAATAGAGACTAGATGGCTGGTGTGGATTATTGTAGTAGTGGATTCCTGTATAGAGCAAAGAGTAGGACTATTTGTTTTTCCAAATGAAGGCCAATCTAAGGGGGGGGGGGGGGGAATCTATCAGGCAGATGAAAGAAGAACTTCTCTTGTGTCATTCCCAACTACAGAAAGCTAGGACTGAATTGTGTTCCATATTTTTGATCATTGTAAATTAATACAATTGAGTGTTAATTTCAATGAAAAAGATAATATATAAATCAAGGAAATTCTAATTGGCACATGCCAATTAGCACACATATGCTTATTTTGACCCCAAGGTTTAATATGGCTATCCAAGGAGTGAATAAACAACTGGGGGTCAAGAGGAGTCAGAAAAAGTCTGGGGGACACAATAAATAGTCAATAAATGATTAAAAGTCAATTGGAGTCAAGTAATTTTTTGGGGTCTCTATAGACTTTTATGCCAGTTTTTAGTCCTAAAAGTGAGGTGGCTAATTATAAGACCGGGTTAATGTCAGGCACAAATAACCAATAACAGCATTACAAGTTTATTACATGCTATGTTTATACAAGAATCTGGTCTACTAACAGTGAAGTCAAATTGGCACTAGATAAGAGTCAACACAATTCATAGGCGGCTAGATTTATGTCTCTTATGGCTACATAAGGATTCCAAACTGATGATGCATTTGACCCCACCTTTGGACTTTGCCTGGACATCTTCTACAGTTTCCCAAGGTTGGATGGTCAGCTGCCAGCAAGAGTGGCCTTATGTTATTGTTAAAAGGAGCCTGAATAGCATAGGGGGCTAATGCCTCCTACTAAAGGCAGCAATTAACATCCAGCTGCCAGTAATTCTGTGAGTTCAATCCTAGCCAGGCTCAAGGTTGACTCAGCCTTCCATCCTTTCTAAGGTGGGTAAATTGAGGTCCCAGTTAGTGGGGGCAATAAGATGTCTTTGTATAAATATATACAAAAAGTATGAAGGCTATTGCTTAATGCATTGTAAGCCACCCTGAGTCTCTGGAGAAGGGCGGCATATAAATCAAATTTTTAAAAAAAATCTGCTGTGTTGTGTGGCCTCATTTACCAGCATGCTTTGTGTTGTGTGACCTTCCACCCTCTCCCTTGTCAGTCTTATCTCCCTTGTCCTAGGAAACTATATCTACCTGAATTCATGTTCACCCAGGAAAGATATATCTACTTGTACTCATTCACCTCACCAATACTAAACCAACTATCAGTAACCTTGTTGATATTTGCGGGATCGCCTTTTGCCACCAATAGCTTCCCACCAGCCGGTAGGCTCCCACAGAGAGGGCCTCCTCAGGGTGCCGTCAGTCAAATTATGTTGACTGGTGACCCCCAAGGGGAGATCCTTCTCTGTGGGGGCTCCTGCCCTATGGAACGAACTGCCCCCGGAGATATGTATGACCCCGACCTTCGTACCTTTCGCCGTGCCCTTAAGACTTTACTATTTCAACAAGCTGGTCTAATGGAATAATGATTTTAAATGGGTATTTTTAGTCTTGGGGTTTTAAAAATAGGGCCAACCATTGAATATATTTTAAATTGTTTTTCATTTTTGTTGTTATATGTTGTTTTATTAGGGCTGTACACCGCCCTGAGTCCTTCGGGAGAAGGGTGGTATAAACATTTAATAATAAATAAATAAATAAATAAATAAATAAATAAATAAATAAATAAATAAATATTTTCATATAGTTAAAATTTGGGGGTCAACTAACAATTTGAAACTTAAAATCTGACTCCTGGATGAAAGCAAAAATCAAAACCTATTCATACTGACTATCAAAAATGATTGGGCATACCTCATAAATTTTATTGGGCTTAACCTGAATTTTTTTCCCCACTCATAAAATGTTTGAAGGATCTTTTAGACCACAGATTGAAGAGCTTTGTCACTTGCCTGAATCGAAAGCTTCCTTGAGCTTTTGAAACAGAAGTATTGTAGCACTCATAATCTGGACAGATTACTGTAATCCTTATCAGTGAGATTAATCAGAGAAAATAAACTGGTAATACACATGCTGCCATACTTCCCTTTTTGTCTTTATAGACTTTCCCATAAATGGGTGCCAAGTAAAATTGAGATAATTGTTCCCCATGATGACAAAAAAAGTTGCAAAAATCTTATTATTCTCTTATATCTGGTGACTGCAAATCACTGAGATTGCTCCAAGTAGAGCAACAGTCAAATATTCATAAGCATAAATATCCATATGTTCATAGATAACACTACACAATATCCTGGAGTGTATTCTTCGTTCTTTGTGTTATTTTTTACATGTGTTTCTTTTTCTTCTACTTTTTCCCAATTTTGATAATGGTTTCAAAGAAATTATGACTTACTGATGACTAACAGAAATATTTTATATAAATTTAATTTTAAAACCTGATTCCTCAGGTATAAAGTAAGTTTTTTTTTTAATTTTTGTAAAATAAAATATTTTTATTTTGCCTAGAGTCAGGCAAATGAGTGAGCGGCGATACAAATTTTCTTAAAATAAATAAAAAGAAAATCCTCAGAGAAGAACAGGGAATTTTTTATCAGATGCAAATAGCAAACGTGAGTGATTTTATAAATGGGAGCATTTTTAGGTTCAGCTAGTCCAGTATTAGGAAAGATCACTGTTTGCAGATTAGAAATTTGGAGACTATGCCCTGGTTGGTATGCTAGTCATAGAAGGATGATTTACAAAGAGACTTCTACCTATCATCCCCTCTAAATTTTTCCTTGTTGGATTTTCTTCTTACACCCAGCCTATTTTTGTGGTTAGCATAACAGATGCAGAGGGAACTTTATGGAAATTTCATATTGCCTGAATCAGTTTTTCATGACTGCAGAAGAAAATTCAACACATGATATACTGCCAGAAATAATTGTCTTGATAGTAGGAAGTTACCTTTCTCTTGCATTAAGAGTGATAAACAATGGGAAGATTTGGATTCAAATTCAATTGTAATTAGGTTAACCTATTGCAGGAAATCAATGTGTATGAAGGTGATTTAAACTTTGAATATAAAATGAAATACAATAAATATAATTATTTGCAAATTAATTCAAAATTGGCTAGGCTCATACCATATATGAAGCCCAAGCTCAGTTTCTGAGAGGGAGTTGGGCAGCCATATATAAAAATGTTCTTAAATAAGTCAGCCCAACTGTGTTATATTTGGGTATAGCACACAATGTGAACTTTCTTCCAAATAATAACTCTTGGGGTTGTGAAGCATCTGGAATTGTGAGAGATTCCTAGGGGGTGGTGCTCATCTCCATTTCAAAGTCAAAGAGCCAGTGCTGTCCAAAGTGGTCATGTGGCTGGCATGATTAAACGCCAGAGGTGCACAGAATACTGTTACCTTCCCATCAAAGGTGGTCCCTATTTTTTTTACTTGCATTTTTTACGTGCTTTCAAACTGCTAGGTTGGCAGAAGCTGGGACAAGTAATGGGAGCTCACCCGTTAAGCAGTACTAGGGATTTGAACTGCTGAACTGCTGATCTTTCAATCGACAAGCTCAGTATCTTAGCCACTGAGCCACCTAGATGTACACAAATTTGTAGATGATGTTTCCAATCTCAGCAATGAAGCTTACGTAGCAGTTTGGGACAAGTTCCTCTTCTTGCAGCTTAATTTATCTTACGGATTTATTGAAGAAATATGCAAAATAAATTATAATCTAGCTGCAGCCCTTAGGTTAGGGTGGAAAAATAACATTAGTGGTAATTCTGTATTTTTAAATTACTTGGCAGAGATCAAAAGTAAATCTGAGGAATTACACAATGAACTCCTTAAGGAACAGGGAGGGGAATTGTTCAGGCTTGTCCTTAAAATGAAAAGACATTGAAAAGATTTAATCTGCAAGAATTTCAGGATTTAACATTAGTTTACGCACAATATTCAGATCTACCTGTCACAACTAAGTTGGCAGAAATCTATAGTGATGATTAAATATGGTGTGGATATCTAACCAAAGGTATATGTAAGGAAGCATCAGTATTAGCTTACACATCTCAAAGGGAGTCAACCTTGACCTAGCCACAATGGTCCCAAAGCTGTTGTCCCACTTAACTGCTTGTCTGCTTTCTGGAAAGAGAGTGATGCCTTCCAACTTGGCCAATTAAAATATTAAACAAATTATAGCCAACAAGGCTATTAGTCACAACAGCTATTTATTGTAGCTGTATCGGTACTGATGCACCTCTAATAGGTTTCTAAAGAGACTGAAACCTCATTGCTATTATTCTTGTCTCATGAAGGTATTGCTTGAGACTGTGGTAGCAACAAATGCTGACCCACATAATCCTTTGATTTAATCCAGCAGGACCTTTCTTTTTAAGTGGTTTTGTTCCTGCCCATTATCTTCGTTAGCACTTGCTTTTAAGATCTGGAATGAAAAGGAAGAATTCAAACTATGGTTAGCGTTGTTTTAGAAAAACACAGATTTGCAGATATACTTTGCAGTGCAGTAATGGGAGCTGGGCATTAAATTTTGAAAAAAAAATCTAAGCCTTCAGCTCCTGCCAATCACCCTACAAAATTGCTTCCAATATCGTTCTCATATCCAGGTGTCTCAAAGTAATCAATCTGGGAGGATATAGCTTAGAGTCAATTCAGACTGCAATGAGGGCATTTAATAATTTCTTCTCCCATCAAATTAATTAACACTTTTAAACCTTGACAAGTTTAAGATGTGTGGGCTTCATGCTGGCTGGTGGATTCTGGGAGTTGAAGTCCACACAACTCCCAACTTGACAAATTCGAAAAACACTTAAACTTGACAAATTCGAAAAACACTACATCAAATGAACCATTCTCCTTAGAGACAGAAATCGTATATACTAGTTGTGCTTTTACTTAATCTTTTTTTTTCTTTTTGAGGGGCATTTCATGATGTTACTGTATGGTCTTTTAGCTACACTCCTGAGGTATGTATAAACATACCCATGTAATTTTCTTAGCAATAAGAAATGGATTTCAGACTGCTATCTTCTGGGATGTTTTCCATTTTACAGTACTTTACAGCCCTATTATTATGTGATTTCTCTCAGTCAAGTATTAAATAGACATCTGTTTTTGCTTCCAGGAACAAACAAGGGCACCTGGTATTGCTACCTATAATCTGCCATCCCCAAGTGAATAACAGAATAACAGAGGCTTTGCAGATCTTCTAGTCTATTCCCTGCTCAAACAGGAGATCCTATGCCATTTCAGACAAATAGTTGTCCAATCTGTTCTTAAAAAGCTTCAGTGTTGAAGCAACTTGTGGAAACGATCCATTCCACTGGTTAATTGTTCTAACTACCATGAAATTTCTTAGTTCTGGGTTGATTAGTTTCCACTCATTGTTTCTTGTCCTGCCTTCAGGTGCTTTAGAGAATGGTTGACACCCTATTCTTTGTGGGAGTCCCTTAAATATTGGAAAACTGATAACCTCTAGTCTGTCTTTTCACTAGACTAGATATACCCATTTCCTGCAATTCTTCATATGTTTTAGCCTACAGTTCCCTAATCATCTTCGTAACTTTTCTCTGCACTTTTGAGTCTCAACATCTTTTTTATATTGTGGTGACCAAAACTGGATAGTTTTTCCTGGAAGTAGAGTCCCAGAAAATATTACATCTAGACCAGTGGTGAAATGTAAAATTTGTTACTACCGGTTCTGTGGGTGGAGCTTGGTGTGTGTGGGGGGGTTGATGTGACTGGGTGGGCATGGCCAACTTTTTTTTTTTTTTGCTTTTAAAAGCATTTTTTGGCTGAAGAGGTTGTAGAAAAAATGCTTTTAAAAGTTAAAAACAAAAGCCCTGATGATCGCACGGCTCAGCTGGGCATGGGGGGGGGGAGGGATTTTTGCCACCAGTTCTCCGAACCACCTGCCATCCGGCAGATTGGGCGATCCGGTCCGAACTGGGAGCATTTTACTCCTGATTGAGACCTTAGAGTTGAATGAAATAACTGACTTCTGCTCAGGGAAACTTTGTAGTAGTTTTTTGGCATTTTGTAGTTCCATATCATCTCCTGCAGACGGAAGAGCTTCCAACAATTGCTTGGTTTTTTACTCAGTAAGCAAAAAGATTTCAAATTGCCATAAAAAGAAAATCCTCTTGTGAAATGCATTAGAGATTAATTTCTAGAGGGAACTATCTCAAGTTGATTCACTGCAAGGATATTTTTACATTCCCTTTGTGCATCATGACTTGCTCTGAAGGATAAGAATAGAATGGCTGGATTTCTAAGGAAGCAGTTTGGCAAACAGAATTGTCCTAAAGCAACAATAGACCAGACTTTCCTTCACAATGGAGGTATTATATTAGAGAAAATCTAAACTCCCCCAGTGACAAGAGGGATACACTAGATGACTTCTGAAATAATTCAGTGTGTAAATAACCTGTCAGTTTTGTCTTGCTCAAGTAGTGGTACACGATTTTTCTTTTTTTTCAATTAACTTGTCTGACACTTGATCTTCTTGGGAAAAGGTTGAATAGTTTGAAAACCATAGCCGACCTTGTAAAGAAAGTGCAATTCCCATTTCTGAGCTATTCATAGAGAGATTAACTAATATGGGAGTAAGCCCAGAGACAGCATCAGAGAACACAACTCTCAGAAATTACTTCATATGATGCTGGCAGTGTATTGTAAAATGAATAATCTAGCAAGTTTTCAGGAATGAAGAGATTCTTTTCAATTCAGATCTCCTGCACTCAGAAATATTTCATGGAATATTTTTAAACAGGTAAAATCAATAAAAGTAATAGCTTTGGTCTCACATTGATAGAGAAGGGGAGATAAAAACAAGAATACAAGGCAAGTATAGAAAAGAGTGCTACATTGGTTTTTTTGATCATGTTAATAATTGCCCTAGCCCTGTGATGGCAAGCCTATGGCACTGGTGCCACAGGTGGCACATGGAGCCATATCTGTGGGCACACGAGCGTTGCCCTACCTCAGTCCAGCACGCATGTGCACACTGGCCAACTGATTTTCGGGCCTTCCGGAAGTCGGGAAATGGGCTGTTTTCACCCTCCAATTACAAGACCTACCAGGCCCACCATGCCATCACGTGCCAAAAGCGGGGGGAGAGCGGGGGGGGTCATGTGTGCATGCATGGGGGGACAGGGCGCATTGAATTATGGGTGTGGGTATGTGCGCACGCAATCCCCCCCATTATCCCCGCTTTTGGCACATGATGGCAAAAAGGTTAGCCATCACTGCCCTAGCCTGTCTTAAACGTGCTTGTCTCTTTCCTACTCCACAGATCTGAAATTTCCAAAAATTCCCTACATTGATTGCCAATGCATCTCTCTGTTTTTAGGCAACTGTTTTTTTCCTAGTTCTACACAGAAATGTCAGAGTTGAATGTGGAACCTTTTACTTGAAAGTCATATACCATCATGCTGAACCATGGATCAGTCCTTGTACCTGTACACATCAATTGCCTAGTACAGTACTTTTGTCAACATCATTAATGAAACGGGCAACACCACTTTCCATTTCCCAGACTTTTAAAAAGATGTAATAAGTTACATAAATATTTTTGCAGTTGTTCTTGGCTACATTTTATTTTATATTTTGTATTATACTTTTTATAGTTTCATTAGCTACAGTGGAGACTCTTGTAGCTGATTTTTTAAAACCAATTTATGATATGCTTGAATGTGTTGTTGAAAAGGGTTCTTCTGATTGCCCAATTACAGCTCTATTTCATTCTGCATTACATCCACAAAGTAGTTTACATAAATCTTAGTGCTGATGAAGCCCACTGTTACCACCACTTTATGTATGTAATTGTTAATAAATACGCATTGCTTTTCATTTCTGTGTAATTCAGGTCCATGGAACGATTTAATATATGTCCTTGATGGTTTGATGAGAGTTTTCAGGTTCCAAGTTAAGCAAAATAACACAAAATAAATGTAAAATGTCAATGTGGGATTTAATTTCATCTAAAGATAGCATAAAAAAATAATATACAGAATAATAGTAGAATATACTACAGTGCATGTTTTAAAACTTTGGAGACAATTTGTTCATTAAAATATATACCCAATGAAATGAACTCTTTCAGCGATTTTTTAATACTAATTATAATAGTGCTAACAACCTGAATAATATATCCCACCCAAAATCGCAAGTTACTTGCAACAGTCATTCAGCTCTACAGTAACTATTTTTATTGATATTTTTTTTGTTTTTAAAAAGCATGGCAATAAATGAGAATGTAACAACGAAGTATTTTTGTGCTTTCATTAAGATTCATTGCATTTTTAGGAATGTAAAAAAAACAACCCTTGTTTACCTAATTTCTTTTTAAACTTCTTTTTCTTCTGGTACACACTGAACAAAAAAACTATACTAGCTTGGGAAGTTAGTATGTACCTAATCAAAGCAATTTGCAATAATTGCAGAAGAAAATGTACCAGTACTGAGTCAGTATGCTACTTTTTTAAACTTGATAACGAAAAAATAATTATTCACAGATTATAATTCAGATGTCTGTTTATGTTCACGTAAATAGCTTTTTAAAAAAAAGTTTTGGAAGTCTTAATTAGTAAGTCCTGATCAATACCAAACTGCCCTTAGCTCTCACATCATTTTTAAAAGTAGCCACAGGCATCTCATCAAAACCTGTAAAATGATGGACATGACCCAGCTACCCTGCTTTCCTTTGCCTCTTTGACCCAGAGCCTTTGAGCCTTACCATGATGGTAGGAATAATTATGATAAAAGGGGGGGGGGAGCCATCTTCCCAAGGTCATGAAACTGGACCATGTTAAGTTCTCCATGTCCAAGCTGAATTATTCTGGACTACATTTGTAATGACACATTATCGGAATGCAAATGCCATATGCCAAATTCCTAAATTCCATACTGGAAGATAACTGCTATTTTTGTGACTAATAAACATAAATACCGTAGAAAGGCAAAGCATAAAAGAGGCTGGCATGATACAAAGGATCCAGTGTTGTGGTCTCATCTACAGAAGAATGAGACCAGAGAAAATGGAATATCCCCCCCTCCCCCCCCAAAAAATGAATTTAGAAACATTTCAAAAATAAGACAAAATATCAGTGCCTTATTTGAAACTATAGCAGGAAAACAAAGCCAAGAGACTACAACTAGATGTGTATACTTCTAAACATTGGAGAATATTTATTCTTTTTAATCCGAGAACCAGAATGCATGGTACCTAGCATCCAGCAAGAGTAATTTAATTATATACCTTCATAATGTCTCATGGTCGTGGGCTCTTTTTTTATTATAAATTATAGACTCTTGGATAATAGCAATACACGTCCTCCTTCCATAACCCAACATAGAGATATTAATTCCTAAACATTCAACCTGTTTAAGAATTCTGGAAATTTGCATTATTTGAATGTTCTAATGCAGGGGTCTCTGACCTTGGCAACTTTTAAGACTTGTGGACTTCAACTCCTAGAATTCCTCAGCCAGCTTTGCAAAGTCCACAAGTCTTAAAGTTGCCAAGGTTGGAAACCTGTTCTAATGTACTGTTACTATCAAAATACAAGTTCCTCATTCATTTCCACCCTTTCAGATGAGGCCCAATAAGAGCCGACTAGTAACACTTCTATGAAAAAGGAAATATGGTCTACAATAGACCACATACCATATACCGGTAATCCTTGACTTACAACAGCTCATTTAGTGACCATACAGCAGAGCTGAAAAAAGTAACTTATGACTGTTTTTCACACTTATGACCATTTTGCAACATTCCCACAGTTACATGATCAAAATTCAGACACCTGGCAACTCATATTTATGGCAATTGCAGTTCCCTCAGGCATGTCCTCACTTTTTGCAAGCTTCTGTCAAGCAAAGAGAATGAGGAAGCCAGATTCATTTAACAACTGTGTTACTAACTTAACAACTGTAGTGATTCACTTCCACTACTGTGACAAGAAAGCTTGTAAAATGAGGCAAAATTCATTTAACAAATGTCTTGGACATAATTGTAGTTGTATGTCGAGGGCTACCTATAGAATTTTGCAAATCGTAAGACTCAAATGAAATTAAAATGGTTCCATTTTCTGAGTTTTATAATTGCAAAACTTTATGTTGAAAAGAGGCCCCGGGGAAACACAACACAGACAACTGTGATAATATCACTGATAAATCAAAGGCTTAATTGCCTTAATTTACACAATAGGATGTACCATGAACATGTAACTTGTAAGAACGTATTCTTACAGGTAAGAATATGATAGCAGCAGCAATTTTTTGCCTTTACCGTACATGATCGTTTGGCTATCTATATTCTCTATATATACAATGTACACAGTAGGCACTTTTGGGACAACTGGGAATAGAGATGAGGTCTGTGTAGCACCACAGATTCAAAAAGCGTAATAGGATTTGGAGTGCCCGTTCAGAACAGTTCAAGACACTGTGTCTCATTGGGCTCACACAAAGTGCCTTTCGCACATGCCGTGTAAGCCCAGAAAAAGTGCTTGTGATTTAATGGGTTTCCATCATGTGACCCACATGTAAATAAATCATCATTTGCCCTCTGAATCTGGATTGCTGTGTAGCCCTAGTAGAAGCATCCATAAAGGCAGTTTACAAGTGCATAAGAAGTTTGTAAACAACACATATACTGGAGCACATCAATCCCCCTAATGCAGTGTTTCTCAACCTTGGCCGCTGGACGATGTGTGGACTTCAACTCCCAGAATTCCCCAGCCAGCTCTGCTGGCTGGGGAATTCTGGGAGTTGAAGTCCACACATCGTCCAGCGGCCAAGGTTGAGAAACACTGCTCTAATGCATTCACTGTGCATTATACAACCGTGAAGATTGTTTTAATTTTGCTGGTATAATACAAAGTCAGACATATGAAAGAATACACTCTTTTTCTGCTCTTCCTCCTCCTGTTTACCTTTCTTCTATGTACCCTGCTGTTCTCCAAAGATCTCTAGGACAACAAAGACCATGTCAGATGTCATTATGTCACAAGAAAAATAAAGGCTTTCCCTCACTAGTTTTTGTTTAGACAGCAGCATGTCACTGATCAGAAATAATAGGCTCCATGACCTTAGATGTAATTAGTACCATAATACATTTGATTATTTTGTGGAGCAGTTTCCAAACAAAAAAGGACAACAGAACCTTTTTCACAATTTGATAACTGATCTAATAGCATGGGAAATACAATGCAACAGTACAAGTTTGTATGTTTCTTATTAAAGCCACCATTGTTACGAATATGACTTCATTTGAAATCAAGAAACTTTATGTTAAAAATATAATTTAACACTGCATTAATTTCAGCTATAAATGCCTAATTAAAAACAGGAGAATCAGGAAAAATGTATTCTTTCCAATAACATACAGTATATTACACTTAAAAATATCCATTGAAACAGTATTAGAATGTGAATTAAAGTGGGTAAGCCCCACTAAAGTTTTTAGTTTACATAATAAAAATTATTTTTATTAATCACGTTGCAGCCTACATTTTAAAATATCTAGCTAATTTAGAGTATGTTTATACCACTTTGTAGTAGTTGTGTATGTGTATCTCACAGTATGTGGTGCATTCCAACAGAAAGGCACAATTATCAAGCAAAGAATACAGTACATGGAATAACTGGTTTGTGTTCACAAATTAAAAATACAGAGTACGGAAAAGGCTCTAAAGCTATCAGGTGCTGTAAGCCAAGTTTCATTAAATTTTAGGTTTATTAGCATAGTGTCCTATCTGTGTGTAGGACATAGGTATGTATATGAGAAGGAAAAAAAGCTTTTTCATTATAATATAGCCATTTGTGGCTGAGGGATATGACATGGCTTTAATTGACCATAGATAGAGCTTCTGGATCAGCTGTAAACATAACTACTTTAACATATTTAAATAGAGAGAAAATGGTGCATTAATAGTCTGATGCGTATTTATGCTTACACATAAATCCATTTGCTATTTATAATGTTGTTACAATAGTAAGACTTAAACATGGCATTTCTCAAGAACCTGAATCTATAAGGTTTTTAACCAGTATCAAAGATTTGAGCTCACTGCCTGCCACATACACTTTTTGCAGAGGCAATATCAGCACTTCTCAAAAGGCATTCCATCTCTCGCACAGATCAACTGTCCATCACTGTTTCCATATGAAGAAAACACTAACACGAGGACAGTCCAATTAGGCAAAATAAGAAAGGAACCAAGAAAGTCACTGAGAATCCCACTGTTCCATAAGTAATATAGCGATAAGGCAGTTCAACTTCCATGTGCTGTCGGGCTTCTCGAACATCTGCACTAGAAATACCGAAGACTTTACAGGCCAGTGGGATGGTGACCTTCTTCATGATCATTCTGACCAGCAACAGAAAAACTAATCCAATCAAAAATCGCAGTGCAGCCTTTCCAAAGAGGTTTAAGGTGAGCGTGGGAACCAACGGAAGCATTTCTTGTGAAGGATCTAGCATTCGATTCAGTCTATAGGTAGCATAGGAGCCACAGGCAGTTCCAGCACCGCTGCCCAAGATCTGAGCTGTATCTCCTCGGGATGTGCTCCATGTGTCTAGAGTGAAAGAAAACACTCCCAAGGCAAGATGAAGACTGATAATGACTAGTGGAGCATATTTGAAAGTTAAGTTGAAATTATCTACTAGATCCACAGTTGGAAGGAAGATGACCAGGATGAGAAGAGCGTAAAGAAAACCAGCAATAACATCCTGTTGCAAGAGATAGGAAAAAAATTAATAAATTATATGAATTATGACAGTTTTACTGAATATAAATTAGATATTTTCAAAATTCATTTCCCAGAAAATTATTTAGAGAAGATTCTGAAATCATACATTAAAAACAAAGGAAAAAGAAATAGATTACAGTTGTGTATATCTTTTTCTCTGCAGAAAGCAGAACAATTACAGTTAAGTACTCTTTTGGAAGAAGATTTTAATATACAGTAACCGACAGTTATTGAGCCAAAGCAGTAATGCTATTTATTCAGATAAATGAAACATTTGTGGAACAAGATCACATATCCCTGAAGATAATTTCCTGCATAAAATTTATATAATCTCAATCATGCTATATCTCTAGTTACCATGAGAAATCTCAAAATGTGTACATCTAGGCAGAAGTTTATTTCCCTAAGACAACATTACTCAAAATCCAGAGGTTTAGGGTGCAGCCCCTGTGTGTGCACAGCTATTCATGACAGAAAGGGGATGACCTTTATTTGAGGAAGGAGCCTCAGGATATCAAATGAGAACAAAGAAGCAGTAAGAAGAAACTATTCCTCCAGAACTTCAGAGAGTTGCTGAAAAAAAATTAATAGATTAATTTAAAGACAAAAATGAGCTGGACAAACTGTATACATAAAATGAGTGACAGAACTTTATGTACAAAAATGACATCAAGATTAAAAAATCATTTTTTAAAAATGACATAAGTAATTCCATTGACATTTTACATTTCTCTACTATAGGCAGTCCTTGATTTACAATGAAGTTACAATGGACACCCCACCCCCCACAAAGCTACTTAACTATTTGGTTTCAGAGTTACAGCCGCTGCAGTGCCCCTGAGGTCACATGAACAAATTTGGGTGTTTGGCAAGCCGCCTGCCCTTACAAGTGACCTCAGGGACATTGTATCACACCTCTGGTTATCTCCCTCCATCCTGCCGCGCTCAAAGCCCCACAGGCTTTGAGTATAGTTCCCATCCTGCTGGGTCCCACACTCCTTTTCCCACCTCCTCTGTCACCAATCAGTCACTTATCTTTACTGCTGAATTCCTAATAGCAATAGCAATATACTGCTTATATACTGCTTTACAGCCCTCTCTAAGAAGTTTACAGAGTCAGCATATTGCCCTCAACAATCCGGGTTCCCATTTTACCCACCACAGAAGGACAGAAGGCTGAGTCAACCTTGAGCCTGGTGAGATTTGAACTGCCACATTGCAGGCAGCCAGCAGTCAGCAGAAGTAGCCTGCAGTACTACACTCTAACCACTGCACCACCGTGGCTCATCTCATACTAAAAGCAGCTGCTTCTCTGCATAGCCTTCCTATATAGTGGAGGTCAGGCGGCTCTGTCCTAGAAGAAGACACCATTTCAGAACAGCCTTGGTGAATCCAGGGACGCCCAGGGGAAATTCCCCAATTCAAGCTCTGCAGCTCCAGAGCCATTAAGATGAGAAGCAGACCTCAGGTCTGTAGGGACCTCAAGAGGCAAGAAGTGGAGTATGGGGTAGCTCAGAGGGTAGGGGAGGCTTTGTGAGGCCTGGGGTAGGGGTATACTAAGCCTTCCAGGTTTTTCCGTCCCTGAGGCGCCTCTTGCTCACTCAATGACTATACTGGGGAGAGCAAGGATGGGATTGTTAAGCGAGGAAATCATGTAGGTGCCCTTTTTTAAGGACCGTCACTATTTGCAACAGCAGGCTCCATTAGAGATATAAGTCAAGGACAACTTGTACTCATATACAAATGGGATAAACATAGAAGAAAATATTTCCAAGAATTCTTTCCAACCTCTTTAGAACTAATGGCCAGAAGAGATTCCATATTGACTTCTGTGTAACAAAGAAGTGACTTGCCTCTATGTCTAAGTGCATATTTCTGCTCTCCTTGAACTTTGCACTTGTGAATGTGTGTGCATTGGGAAGTAAAGGGCTACCAGCTTCTTCAAGATAATGCAGATCAAGAAATAGATCCTACAGGATGATTAAAACTATACAAGAAGTCCTTGACTTACAACGTTCATTTAGTGACCGTTCAATGTTACAACATCACTGAAAAAAATGACATGACCATTTTTCACACCTATGACCATTGCAGCATCCCCATGGTCATGTGATCAAGGGTCAGACACTTGGAAACTGACTCCTATTTATGATCTTTGCAGTGTCCCAGGATCATGTGATCACCTTTTACAACCTTCTAACAACGGGGAAGGTTCACTTAACAACCATGCTACTAATTTAACAACTGCAGTGATTCACTTAACTGTGGCAAGAAAGGTCATAAATGGGGCAAAAATCACTTAACAAATGTCTCACTTAGCAACATAAATTTTGGGCTCAACTGTGGTCGTAAGTGGAGGACTACCTGTATTTGATTGAAGTAGTTATAACAGAAATGGGCAATTCTCCCTGTGTCTTCCGTTTAATACCCTGGGGAGTGGCAGGGAGCAGGGGAGAGAAGCAGTTTGAATCTTTTTCCAATAATTTTCTGCTTCTCTAGATTTAACACATCTTCTGCACCTGATATTTCCCTAATGGCCCTAGTGTCAGGGTTCTAAATAACTCATCCTTCCAAGATCACCTCCCTGACTCCTTGTAAGGGCTGGCTGCAGAAGGTCCCATGAGTCACATGACCAGGAAGGATGAGTGTTTGGAATGGCGCAACCAACAATGTTCTGAACTGATAATCCAATCCATGCATTTTTGTCTGAAATGACATAAAGGATTAAACAATCTCTTAACACATAAATTAACCCTGTGAGAAAGAGATGGGATGACTATGACTACTAAGACAGTTCAGATCTGCATCTCAAAAGGGTCTAGAAAAGGAAACAAACTCCAAATTAAAAATTATTATATAAATTATAAATTATCCAACATTTGAGTGCATGTGTATGTTATCCATGCGCACGTATTGGGAAAAATGATTAAGTCTGTATTATATGTGCTTGTACTCAAGATTTTGGCTGTTTAAACTTCTTTAATTCAGGGAACCAAGTTAGGTAGACTTCTGAAGTCAATGCAATGTCTTTCACTGAACTGTGATAAAGCAAAGATTCATTCAAGTTGAGCTCATATAGATAGTCCTCAACTTACAACCGTTTGTTAGTTACTGTTTAAATTTTGTTGTTGTTAGTTGCGAAGTTGTGTCCAACCCATCACAACCCCATGGACAATGTTCATCCAGGCCTTCCTGTCCTCTACCATCCTCTGGAGTCCATTTAAGCGCATGCCAACTGCTTCAGGGACTCCATCCAGTCACCTCATTCTCTATCCTCCCCTTCTTCTTTTGCCCTCAATCTTTCCCAGCATTAGGCTCTTCTCCAGTGAGTCCTTCCTTTTCATTAGGTGGCCAAAGTATTTGAGCTGTTCAAAATTACAGTGTGATTTATGACTGTTTTTCATACTTATGACCATTGCAGTAAGTATTCATTTACTTTCCCTACCGGTTCGCAAATGTGTGCGTGCATGCGCAGAGCCTCGAAAAAGTGGAAAAATGGGACATCATGACGTCTGCACAGGTGGGCGGGGAATCCCACAGTCGCCCCTACTGGTTTGCCCGAAGCAGATAGAACCGGCTGAATACCACCACTGAGCCCCATGGTCACATGATCAAAATTCAGATACTTGGCAACTGGCATGTACTTATGATGGTTGCAGTGCCTCAGGTCATGTGATCTTCTTTTGTGACATTCTGACAAGCAAAGTCAAGGGGGAAGCCAATTCACTTAACAACCATGTTACTAATTTAAAAACTGCAGTGATTAACTTTTCAACTGTGGCAAGAAAGATCATAAAATGGGACAAAACTCACTTAACAAATGTGTTGCTTAGTAACAGAAGTTATGGGTTCAGTTGTGGTTGTAAGGACCACCTGTATACCATTTGTAGAAACAACACAGACATGGTTGCTCAGTACCTTTTCTTCCTCACTTCTCATTCTTGTTCCAATGCTGGTATACTTACTAAATACTAACCAGATCCAACCCTGTCTAGATCAAGATCAGCCAAGGTAGTTGCTGCTATCTGATACAAAATGGGTCATTCTGGGCTCCATCAGAGGAATAAAGGGGAAGCCCAGCCAGAGATTGAAAAGAAGGCCAAAACAGGAAGGAATATGTGCTTCCATGCTCCATGCAACGTAACTTGTTTGACTGGAGGGAAAATACTTTGCAGTAGTCTCCAGCCTAATCCTGGTCAGTACGATTATTTTCTGCCTATCCATTTCATCAATGGAGCCCTCAAACAGTTGGAGTTTTGGCTCTTCAGGTTTGAAATGTGGCTAGAGGGGGAAATGCTTCCTCTGCAGCAGAAGATAGAGCTAAGACTGAGAAGGAGTGCTTAGACTCTACAGCAGTGTTTGTCGAAGTTTGCAACTTGAATTGGCTGGGAAATTCTGGGAGTTAAAGTCCACACATCTTAAAGTTGTCAGGTTTGACAAAAACTACAGGATGGCAAGACATTTAGCTCCACCTTCTAGATGGATTAAACTCGTCTCCAATTACCAAATGACCAAGTATAGCCTAAATGTTGCTGTAAGAGATATCATCGTCTTTTACAGTAGAGCTTAAGCTGACATAATTTTTCAGAAAAAATGCATTACAATACGACTATTATTTAATGTTAAGTTTTTAGTATTTATGATTTTTTTCTTACCAGAACTGTATGCATTCCCATATATACTCGACTGAAACAAACAAGAGAAGACCAGCAAATTGCGAGAATCAGCCCGTATATGAAAGGATACTAGAGAAAGAAAAACAAGACATTGTTTTGAATCAGATAACTATATAATTTCCCAAGTTATTTGCAACTGAATTTTTACAATACATGGATGCCATCATTCAAAATAGTAATTTACAGTACAAGCATAAAATACAATTATCATACACTTTTTTCACTTGTTCGTCCTTGATTTCAAATTTTAGCACATTCAATACACATTTTGGCAATTACATTTCATCATTTGTACATAATTCAGCTTCAAATTCTGTTTTCTCTGCTCAATTCCAAACCTCCAGCTATCAACCTTGAATTTTTCTCTTAACTGTGTGTACAAAAACTACTGAAAACTAAATCCCTCTGTAACCAATTGTTCCCTGGGTTTCATTTTATAATCTCAATCTCTGCTACTTTGATGTAGGTAGACAACAATCTGGCTATTGCAAGTGAAAAACAATATAGACTGCTTTTTTGGAATTGATAAAGCTTTCTGCTCACAGAAAGAAACAGAACCAACCCTTATATTTTATTCTTCTTTCACCAGAGAAGTGTTTCTCAGTTAAAGATAAATTTCTAACTGAAATCTGAATGTATTTGATCACTTGGTCTGATTTATTTTGACTTATGATCATTAATTATGTGCCATCAAGTCATTTTTTTCTCCTAGTGATCACGTAGGTAATTTTATCCATGATGATTTATCCCGAACCTGTCCTTTCATATCTCCAAATGTGTACTCATCACTACTACTACTGAGTCTGTCCATCTTGCTGCTGGTCATTCTTTTTCACCTTCTTTCATTGTCTTAAAAGTCCTCTTTTATTTTCATAGAAGTCATCAAATTCAAAAATTCAACCTTGCAATAAACTGTTGGTTTGGATGTAATAAGACTCCTGCTTTGAGCAGGGGGTTGGATTGCAAGACCTCCAAGGTCTCTTCCAGCCCTATGATTCAGAAAATAGAGGACAAGAACCATACAACTTGGCATAATTCTGATATAACGATTACAAACATACATGGTATCATTTACAAAATCCATCCTACTTGTCTGCAGCTGAAATTATTTTAGGACTTGTTGGAACACTCTTTAGGACTATGTTGCCTCACAATCTGTTCTAATATTAACAGACTATCCTGCTTTCAAAATCTTGGATTTGTACCATATCTCTCCATAAGGAATAAGTAACTATGGCTTATGAGAAACCCAAGTACTAGAGCTAGTTAATACAGAACGTGATGTGACCCCTGAAGGATTTTTGCACAAAGAGATTGTAAGATATTTTCCTTCACATACCATATAGTTAAAGAATGGAACTCATTATCATAAGATAATTAAAAAGATCCAATTCATGGAGGATAAGATTATCTGACTAGTGACTGCTCTCAATTCCTATTCCTGGAAAGCCAAAGATGATGTTATGCTTATATTCTCCTTGTGAGCATCTGATAGAGATCTGGTTTATCACTGAAAGCTGGACTAAAAAGACCTTTAGTCTGAGCCAATAATAATGTTCTTATTACCCTTTGTGACCTTCCAAGGGCAGACAGAAATGCCGGCTCAGTTAGAAAGCAATTACTGGTTGAGGATTTTCAGGTATACAGTATAGAAAATAGCAAGTGCTGGTAATAGTTTCTTTGGAGACTTCTACTGATCTGCTGGTCCCTAATTTCCACCTATTAGATATTAAAATGCAATTGTGTAATAACATATATATTGGCAATTTGTAGCTTTTCTATATAAATTACCCAACCACTTGGCTAGTATTTTCTTCTGTATCCCCTCAGAATTTAATATGGATTGGCATGGATTGCTTTCCTTTCTTCTTTGAAAAAGTCATATATATGTGTGTCAGGACACAGGCAATTCTAGAAGAAATAATTAAGCTAAGAGATAATGTGCACAAGATCATCAAGGAGAGACTGTACCCAGTTTCAAAAATAACCTTGATCAATCACAGAGAAGAATTGAGAAAAGACATCTAGACCACATTATTTGTCAAGCGAAAATTATTGGTTTGTAAATTTAGTATTTTAATTCTATTATGATTCTGAGCAGCATAAAGTATCAATTTAAAACAATAGAGTATAAGCAAAAATGTCCACAAAAATAACAGAATTTTGGCAAAACAATCAGCCCAAGATGTTCATTTAAATACAAATTCATTTTCAGAAGACTCTGAAAGTTGTATTTTCATAAAGTAAACAGTGCCCATATAAATAAAACTATATGCTACTTCAGGAAAAAAAAAAGAAGAAGAAGAAATCTTGGTTAACCATAATTCATTGAAGAACACACAATTGACTGAATTTACACAAGCCTCAAATCAAGTAAACATTAAGCCAAAACTAAACAAGCCACATTCTAGCTTATCAGTGTATTGTATAATACATATTGTTCACATCACATATAACATAACACTGTTCGTGCTACATATAAATTCATATTATTTGACAAATATTCATCCTAGGCAATAGTCCACATATCACACATATTACGCTTACATCAGCTATTTTCTTAAATTTTCTCCCTTATAATTATTTTCTTTTTCATTTTTAGTACTTATTCTGACAATATCCACTAAGTTACGTACTGATTGTTTAAATGTAAAGGTAAACGTTCCCCTTGCACATATGTGCTAGTTGTTCCCGACTCTAGGGTCAACTCCGTTTCAAAGCCGAAGAGCCAGCGCTATCTGAATTGGTCTCTGTGGTCATGTGGCCAGCATGACTAAACGCCAAAGGTGCATAGAACGCTGTTACCTTCCCACCAAAGGTGGTCCCTATTTTTCTACTTGCATTTTTTACGTGTTTTCGAACTGCTAGGTTGGCAGAAGCTGGGACAAGTAATGGGAGCTCATCCCGTTAAGCGGAACTAGGGATTCAAACCGCTGAACTGTCAACCTTTCGATTCACAAGCTCAGCACCTTAGCCACTGAGCTACTGTGTCCCATATTGTTTACTATGTTCATTATTTTCCCTATCAAGCACAACTACCTTATTTTTTTAATGTAATTTTCTCATCCAGACTCATTTTGTCTGTGGTGATAAAAGATACACACACACACACATATACAACTGCTTAAAGTGCCCTTAAGAAAACTCATAGGCAATTGAAGTGACCCTGTGTGGTGACAGGGAGAAAACAAAGTTAGGAGCCTAAGGCCCAGTAAACCAGAATGTTTCTATTCACTGACCATATCTCAAAGATAGCACAGCTAGCATGCTGACCTAGCAGGAAGGGATAAATAAATTTATCTAAAATATTCCTGCGTCATGCTTAATTTTCACTATGTCTGCCTTTTCTTTTGTCCTGCCTTTGAAATGTAATGGACCAAAGATATATACTGTAAGTTCTGATTCTGCTTTTGCTCATAGCCACTCAGCAAAGTATCAAAGCTGTCCTAGGAGTCTAGTATATACTGTATTATTGTTTGTATGCACGCAAATAAAATTATGTTGTATCTTCAACGTGATTTGGTTGCTTTAGGTGAGCCAAGTTTTGGGTGCAACATTCTGTCAATTATTTGCCACAAATTATTCAAGTTCTCAGCCAATGAACAGCTTCATCTGCATAGACACGAATGGAATTTATTCCCGAAATCAATATACTCTTCAGCAGCAAATGGTCAACATTTATTCATAAAAACATTAAATAACCAAGGGGATTGGATTGATTCTTTTCCGACTCTTTTCTCCATGCTAAATCAATTTATTCTCACACATGGTTTGTTGCCTTCTAAAGCCTTTGTTCTTGTTGCCTTCAGCAACCACCTTCAACTCTTCCTTTATGTAAAACATTCCATAATACTAGTCTAATACTTTATCATACATTTTCCCTAAATCAACAACTGTAAAGTAAACTTCTCAAGTCAATACAC
Organism: Masticophis lateralis; assembly: GCA_030761175.1. Lineage (NCBI taxonomy): Eukaryota > Metazoa > Chordata > Lepidosauria > Squamata > Colubridae > Masticophis > Masticophis lateralis. The sequence continues at coordinate 322,966,233 of JAUDYJ010000001.1, read as the reverse complement.
TTCTCAGTCACCTGTTGAAGAACAAAAATTTGGACTGCACATTTCTGCCTTGCATAAAGCACACTGCATTTCCTGAATTTTATTTATCTCTTTATAAGCACTGCAACACCAAACTTTCCAAATGTTGAATACCTTCCCAGCACAACTTAATAAAGTCATAATCCCCCTACAGTTCATGCAGTCACTTTTGTTACATATCTCCACAGAGGAAAAACAGTGGCGTTCCTTCAATCAGTAGTCTCACTCACATTAAACAACTTGTACAGCTATTCTGCAAGCAAAACACACCAATATTTTAATATTTATCTAGCTATCACCATCTATTCCTGCAGCCTTACCAGTTTTTTCAACATTCTTTACAATGTATGATCCAGGGGTGAAATTCCCTTCCCTTCCCTACCAGTTTGCCAATGTGCGTGCGCCATCATCTCCACATGCACAAAGCTTTCTGTGCAGAGCCTTCCACAGCCACCACTATCAGTTCGCCTGAGCCTGATAGAACTGGCCGGATTTTACCCCTGGTATGATCTTCTTTTGATCATTTTTTTCTTGGGCACTAACATTTTTCATATTTATTTCAATTCCCCTCTTCAACATATCACTATCATTTCCATATTGATCTCCCATATACTTCTTTCAGCATTCTCTTACTTCATCCCAATCATTCCATCATCTTCATTATTATTTCCCAGGTGCTGGCTCCTTGTTTAGCACTCTTCCTTTATTTTCATTTTTTTAAAAAATTCCCATCAAAATTGCTTAGCATTTTTTCTGCCTCTTTTGAACTTAACAATCTCTACTGGGCTGAAGGTATAAGTGGCTGCCAAGGTTGGCTTTGAAAATTATCCCCCAGCAACCTGAGAGGAGAAAAACATATCTAAACCAGGTCCGAAGATCAAAAGCTTGTTAAAATATAGAAAAAAGGGTAAAGGCCATGCAACTGATCAAGAATGACCATTCTTCCAACATTTTAGAAATTAAAACATTTGCAAATCTCTTTGCAAACATTTATTTATTTTATTTTTATTAAAAAGTTTTTTACAACAATTTCCCCCTCCCTCCTCCCCCTCCCACCCCTCCTCCCTCCCTCCCCCTCCCTCCCCCCTCCCCCCTCCCCGGACTTCCCAGAACAAATACAGGGTATAGCATTTAACAAGCATAAGCTAAAATATTCTAACTATTATAGACTCCTAACTATTCTTGGTCTTTAACTCCCCTTTCAACCAATGAAACATAGTTCAAAAGAAAAAGAAAAAAAAAGTGAGAAGAAAAGAAAAAAGAGAAGATAGTTCTGTTTTCTTTCACGAACTTATTTAAAACTTTTTAGTCCAATACTTGTTTTGAATATGGTCAGTCCATCTTCTCCATTCCGATATATCTTTTTTCATTTAAATAGTCCTTCACATATACTTAAGTTTGTCATCTCTGCTAGATTCAGTACTTTTAATGTCCATTCTTCAATAATAAGTAAATCTTCCTTCTTCCTGTACAACTCCACCCGGCATCTGGCTAGTGTCATTGAATTCAAAATCAGCTTAATCTCTTTAACCATACAATCTGTGAATATACCCATCAAACTATAGGATACATTTTATCTTCCACATAAAAATATTTTAAGCAATCCACCATATTTTTATCCAGAATACCTTAATACTTGTCCATATTAATTAGTTATATCCATTAAACCTTCAACCAACTATCATAATCGAGTTAAGGTAACAACCAAATTGTCTGCAAATGCTCCCTTTATTCTATCCAACCCACACATTTTACTCAACAAAAATTCCAAAGTTGTACATTTCTTCTATTGTTTTCAATAAAAAAAATCAATTCAGTCAACCAGATATTTTCTTTACCTCAAAAATTATTAGCACCGCAGGGACTTGGTTACTCTTCCCCAAATATTCTAGTAAATTAACAACTTGCCTTACATTAGTCTTCATTTAGCTATCATTGATAAATCCAGTTTATACATTTTAAATCATTTATTACGTAACTGTCATTAACCTCTTTGCTACTATTTTAATCAAAATCTTATAATCTGTATTTAAGAATAATATAAGTCATCCTTTGAAGTCAAAAGAAAGCAGGCGTAAAAGCTATCCTCCAGAATGGGGGTATATCTCCTGCAAGTTATATATTAATAAACAGTTCCTTAAGTGATCCCCCCATTTCCAACTGCAAATTTTTGTAGAAACCGGCTCTTTTAATAAAAATTTATGTCTAGCAACCCAAGAGTTGAAACAATAAGCTTTGTCAGATTGCCATTCAAAATTTACTTCTTGATCTTCCATTATCTGAGCAAATGCCTCTGCAAAAATCTCTTTCAAATTCTCTTATTTTCCTTCAAACCTCTCATTTTCAGAACAAATTCCATGTCTCTATATTGTATCATTATTACATCTGACTCTGCTCTCTTCTTATTCTGAGATTTTCCCAATGTATCCTCCAGATTTCCATCAAGTTGCTCAATTTCCTCCACTTTCTCCTCCAATGGTTCAATATGGCTTGCCCAACTTTGAACTTCCACAGTCATATCTTCTCCAGTTTGCCGCTTTGGGGTTTGGATAAACTCTTTAACTTCAGCCATCTCATCAGCAACAATCTGCATTTTTACTTTTAATCACAGCAGCAATTCTTTCCTCTGTAGCATTAAGGGCTTCCAGCAACATTTCATATGTTACTGTTTGTAATTCCATTGGAGCAGAGAAAGGTTGCAATTTAGACATTTGACTTTTAGGAACAGCAGTCTTTCTTTGTTGTGAAGCATCTTTGAGTTTCAATTTAGTTTTACTCAGTATTCAAAACGTCAAGTCCACTAGTTCCAAAAATTTCCAATCCTTAAATAATATCAGTCCTTTTTTTCCCCCGAAAAAATCTCCACTGTAATCTTTTTCGATTTAATATCTTCTATCTTTCGATACAAAAGTCTCCAAATTTAAACTGGGGCTGCCAGTGTTGGACGAGGCTTTCCTTGTAACTTTTTAACTTTCACTTTCCACGCCCCATTAAAGCTCAAGTGCCATCTTGCACTTTCTTCACTTAGTATTTTAGAAGGAAGTAATACACATTTGGAGTTAAAGTTAAAATACTTGCAAATCTGTTTCTCCTGTCTTTGTCTGCCTGCTTCAGTTCCGATGTTAATTCAAATCATTGTTTGAAGGAGTGGTTGCGGCGTCTTGCTCTGCATAAAGCAGAGTCGTTCCGAATCCGGAGCTCTGACGGGCTTTCCAGGGAGCCCTCACTCTTCAAGCCCCAGAATCATTCCTGGGGCTCTTGGGGGGCTCTACCTATACCTGTCTGCTTTCCTCTCCCCCCTTTACCCGAGGAGAGTTTTCAAGCCGCTAGACAGCTGATTTTCGCTGTTCTAGTGGCTTTTACGAGATTACGGGGCTGGCACTCTCCAGGAGCATCTTCAACGCCTTCGGTGCCACAGGAAGTCAACATTTATTTTTTTTATAGTAATTTTATTACAATTAATTGTAACATTACAATTGTAATGTTTAATTGTAAAACATTACAATTAAAAAGGTAATACAAATTAAACATATTAAAAATAGAAAGTGCAGAAAAGAAGGAAAAATGAAAATAAAAAAGAAGGAAAGAATAAGAATATGGTAAAGAAAAAAGGAAGCATATAAAAATTTACTTCCTCCTTCATCACAAGAATAAACAATTTTAGTAACTTATCACCCTTTCTTAAAATACAAGCATTTTCCCCATATCTTATCTATAAACAAATCTGTAAAGCCTAATTGCTTAGTCCTGTTCTATATTTACTCTGTATTAATAAGTCTAAGTGTTCTTCTCCTGTAACTATAATCCTTAGTTTCTCCTAATTCCCTTAGTGTCCAATTTTCAAAATCTATCCCATAAATTTTTTTGTATTCAAAACACCAGCATGTTACCACAGAAAGAATTCTTATAATTACTTTCAAAGTCTTATTTCAAATCCATCTGGAACATATTGAATAACAGAGTTGGAAGGGACCTTATAGTTAGATTTATCTAATCTGAACCACTGCCCAATAACAATAGAACTTAGACTTACCGTATTTTTCGGAGTATAAGACACACCTTTTTACCCTCCAAAAGGGGGTGAAAATTTAGGTGCATCTTATACACCGAATGTAGCCCTGCCACCCACTGGCCCCCACCCTATGGCCTCTGCCTCCCAGCAGTTACCTCCTTGCAAGCAAACACCAAGAAAAAACAGCCCCATTCAGCTTCAGCATAGGCTAATTAGCACAAGTTGATTAGATCGGCCTCCCGACTCTCAGCTGATTTGCTCTCAGCTGTTTTGCTCAGCTCTTGTTTTGCAAGCTCTTTGCTTGCTGCAAAGAGTGCTGGAGCAGATTTTTTCCCCCCTAGCTAAAACGAAACTGAAAGTAAAGCAGGCTCTGCTGCAAGGTGACAAAATGAGGCAGGGAGAGAGATTTCTTTTTCTTTTTGCTCACCAAAGAAGGTAGGTGCAAACAATGGGAAATTTAGGGCAAAAGAGGAGAGTTCAAGATTTTAAAACACAAAAGAAAAAAAGGTCTATTTAACTAGGGAATTGTAATAATTGAGATACTATTAATTGTATATTGTGTTGAAAGCAGAAATGGTTAAGTTATGGTTTGGAGGAATATATGGGGAAAATTATTTGGTTTTTTATTATTATTGATAAATATAATTAATTGATTTATAAGAAATTGGATTACATGGAAATAATTGGAATATTCATGTTCATATTGATTAATATATAAAAAAGATAGTTATAACTAATTGATTTATATAAAAATGTTGAATTTGTATTAAAAATTGTAATATTAAATAATTAACCAATGTGAGGATGGATATAAAAGTAGATGAGAATGGGAAGGGGTATAATATAGAAGGGAAAAATTGAATTTGATTAAGATTAGAGATGAGAATGAAGGGTAATATTGGTTTTTTAAAAAAAACAGATGAGGAATAAATATGGCAAAAAGGAAATATAGAAATTGTAAATTTAATTGAAATGACTAAACACTGTTTAAATTTGTGAACCAGCCAAATACTCTATTCAAAGAAAATACATTGTATGTTTGTATGTGTGCTTATCTAAAAAACAAAAACTTTTTTTTAAAAAAACCAAAAAAGTAGGTGCGTCCTATACTCCAAAAATACAGTATATACTGTTTCACAGTGCTTTTACAGCCCTCTCTAGGTGGTTTACAATTAGCATATTGCCCTCAACAATCAGGATCCTCATTTTACCGACCTCAGAAGGATGGAAGGCTGAGTCAACCTTCAACCTGGTGAAATTTGAACTGCCAAATTGCAGGCAGCCAGCAGTCAGCAGAAGTAGCCTGCAGGACTACATTCTAACCACTGTGCCACCTCAACTCCTCAAGCAGGAGACCCTACACCATTTCTGACAAGTGGCTTTCTAGTTTCTTCTTGAAAGCTTCCAGTGATGAAGTACCACAACAAACAATTGGGTGTGGCGGCTGATTGCAGGAGCTGCCTCTGCAAGGCTGTTCCACGTGGATGGCAGGTGCAACCGTTAGGTAAGGGCATGTGAGGCACATGGGGTATGTTCCTCCCCACTTTCTCCCCCTCCGGCCTCGCCTCCTCACCTTGCCTTGTCTGCATGGCAAGCAACAAGGAGGCCAAGCGACATGTGGGACGCGTCGCTTGGCTTCCTGCTGTGTTTGTGGCTGTAAAAGCGGCCATGCTTTCTGGGGGCGGCGGCCTTAGCAGCACCTGCGAAGCAGCTGCTTCGTGGATGGTGGGATGCCCTGCTGCAACCATCACACTGTTAGATAAGGAGGGTGTGAGGGGACCTTGCTTGGCCTCCTGCAAAAGTGGTCTGAGCAGCATCTGCAAAGCAGCTCTTTCGTGGATGGTGGGATGGCCTGCTGCGACCATCACACCATTAGGTAAGGAGGACGCGAGGGGCATGTCATTTGGCCTCCTGCTGCTTTTGTGGCTGCAAAATCGGCAACGCTTGCTGGAGGAGGTGGCCTGAGCAGCACCCGCAAAGCAGCTATTTCGTAGATGGTGGGATGGCGTGCTGCGACTCTTCAGGAAGCTGGTGCAAGGGGCCACTCATCCCCTGCCTCATACCAGTACATGGGGGGGGGTGGAATAAGACCCTCCAAAAAGAAGCCCTAGCCATTTTTTCCTGGGTCAAAAGAAAATAAGACCTGGTCTTATTTTCAGGGAAACACGGTAATAATTCAAGTTCACCATGTTGTTTCTCCAGACTTTGAGTATTTGTATATAGGCATTTGAGATCTTTATGTCTGACTCTATGTATGCTTCCTATATCTCCTATTTGGTGTTTGAATTTCTCTTTCTTCCCTTCAAATTTGTTTTGTTTTCTATCTGTACCCTTAGTCTGCTTCTAACTTTTCAAAATCAACATTTTGGCCATCTTTTTGCAGTTAATTCCAAAACAAGATATTTTAAGTCCTTAAATTTGTATTTAAAATTTATTTCACTAAAATTTGAAGGAAGTTACATCCGGTGTAGTAAAACATATTCTGATTTTTTTTCTAATCTGAAAAGCAGTTAACAAGCAATTTCCAAAAGTGATTAAGAAAGGAAGTATGTTAACCTATGTCCATAAAAGCATTGACCGTGTTTTGAGCAAAGATAACACTCTCCATCTCCTAGAGCTCTACCACAAGGAACAATTATTTGGAGTATATGATGGCAATCCCAAATCCTCTCTTTGTCCAAAGAGGAATCCCAAAGAGCCAATCCATTTGCCTACTCTTTATTCCTCCACAGTTGTGAGCTCTGCTCTTAGCAAACATATTTTCAGATACCCATTTCTTCACCCTGAAGAACCTCTTTGCAAACATACATTTAGAAAAAAAAGTAAATATAATAATTCTGAGTTTACTCAGAAATAAATTCACCAGTTTAAAAAGTTGTTTAATTTAAATTCATTCACTAGCCACTTCAATGGATCCATCATGTTAAAGATTGCAAATATATTTAAAGATTAAGGACGATTTCTACTTCCACCACCATCAAACTGTTTTTCCCCTTAAGAAATGACTTATGTAGGCTTCCGGTTGGTGTTCTCTCCGTCGCAGGGCGGCTTGTTTGATCGGTCGCCGCCCCCGCCGCCCGTAGAGCCGCTTTTTCGATCAAAAAGCGGCTCGGAAAGCTCCCCTTTGGAATTAAGGGGGGGCTAGAGTGGGCAGCTTTAGGTTGAGCCCCAGAAGCGCTACCAGGGTGGTTTTTGTGCTCTGGCAAGCGCTCTGTGTCTGGGCTCCCTCTTCAAGCTGCTGAATCTCTGAGCGGCGTGAGACCTCTGCAAGACAGAGCGAGACGGAGAGGGTAACTCCATCTGTTACAATATACTTCTAAATGAACTACAACGAATTTGGTGAGACCTGGAATTTTTTATGAGAATTATAACTACTTTAAATGGACTTTTTTTTAACTGTGGAAAGTAAGCTGTCTCTGTGTGAAAGTGCTTGAAAATGGCGGCTGATTAAAATGGAGCTAGCGAAAGGAGAAAGCGCAGCAAGAAAGTGAAAGTGTGCCTGCCTGTAATTGTACTGAGTCTATTTACAAGTTTTATAAGTTCCTTCTAACTGCAAAATACAACGGACTTGACTCCTTTTCTGTAAAACTGGGGAGGACAGGAAAAGGAGGAAGATTTCTTTCTGTTTTTCAAAGATTTAAATCCTGCTCAGGCATGGCTTCAAAGAAAACGGGGGGGGGGGATTCCCCCACACATCAGACAAAGGAAAAGTTAGTGTCAGCTTCAAAACAGTCACAGGACAGCGAGACAGAGGATTTGAAAGCATTTATATTAAACATACACAAATCCTTGGGAGAGCTTTCTGGAAAAATGAGTAAAATGGATGAAAGGATGGGAAAAAATCAAAAGGAAATGAAGGAGATGGTGGAGGAAGTGAAGGAGTTGGTGGAGGAAAAAACTGATGGATTATATCAGAGTGTAACTAAAGTAGCTACAGTTCTTACTGATGCCCTGCTGGCTGTTGAGAAAAAAGTGGAAGACTTAAATTCTGAAGTGGAAGCTAATAAGAAGGAAGCAAAGGAACAGATGTTTAAGGTGGTGGTGCAGAGCCAGAGGCTTGAAGAGGAGATCACGATGTTACAATTTCGGAATATGGAGTATGCCATAAGACTGAGAGGTTTAAGGGAGAATAATAGAGAGAACTTGAGGGCAACTTGTGTGGAAGTTTTGGCCAAGATCTTAAAAGTTGAACCAGATGTGATTGCTAACAGAATTGATAAGCTGTACAGAGTCAACTCACGTATAGCGAGACAGAGGAATTTGCCAAGAGACGTGGTGATTTATTTTACTGAGAGAAAATTGAGAAATGACATTTTGCAAAGTTCTTTCCATACCACTGTTCAACATGATGGTAACCAAATTGGTGTTTACAAAGAGCTGCCACCAAAAATGTCAAGAGATCGGAAAGATTTTGGCTTTCTTGTAAATGAGTTGAAAAAGCGTCAGATCCCATTTAGATGGGATGCTCCTGTTGGTATCATTTTGCGACATGAGGAAGTAAGATATCGTATTAATTCTGTGGAAAAGGCAGAACAGTTTTACAACAATGTTCTTAAAAAAATTTCAATATCACCTCGTTCATCTACACTTTTACCTATCGAAGATATCTCAGTGGAGAAGGTTCCTGAAGAGGGGATTCAAGAAGTAATTTTGCTAAAAGAAGGACAGGCAACTCAAGAAGCAGCAAGGGAGGAAACTCTAGGTGCTGTAGGAGGTCTCTCAGAGGACTCGCTAATAGAACTTCTTGAGGCTAAACCAAAGCAATCTAGAGCTACAAGAGAGGTGGAGCCTGATCTTGATTTATTGATGCAAGAACCAAAAGATCAACGTATAACCCGAGCCACAGAAAAGCAAAGATTAGAGAAACAACAGGGGTCAAGGATACCACAGGAAATGAATGGTACAAAAGGGAAAAAATTATACTCTGAAGCTGTGGGAGGGGCGAGACTGAAGACATCGGCTGTTGGAGAGAGTCTTCGTCAAATGCTCAAAGGGCTTCACTCATTTTCAGAATGACACTCAGACTCTTATCATGGAATGTGAATGGTTTGAACTCACCACAGAAAAGAAGAAAAATATTTCATTATTTGAAGCAATATAAAAATGATGTTGTTTGTTTGCAAGAAACTCATATTAGAACCCAGGACCAAAAATTTTTAATTTCAAAACTTGGATCACACTTTATATCTTCTAGTTCTGCGAAATGGAATGGACTTGTTTTTTATATTTCCAAAAGAATACCAGCTAAACTGATAGAAGCGGATGATGAGGGGAGATACATTGCAGTTGAAATAAATATACAGAATGTTTTGATACTTCTAATTGGCATTTATGCCCCGAACCAGCAGCAGGAAATTTTCTACAAAGTGCTGAACAATAAAATATTGCAGTGGAATTATAAGTCCTTTTTGATTATGGGTGATTGGAACGGGGTGATTGATACAACGCTTGATAAAAAGATGTCGGCCAAGAAAGGGAATAAGCTACCACCGACTTTTTTTTCATTGAAAGAAGAAATGGATTTGAAGGATGTATGGAGAATTCATCATCCCAAAGAATTGGATTTTACCTTTTTCTCTGATAGACATAAATCCTTTTCGAGAATTGACTTTATGCTGGCTACTACTGATTTATTTACTATAGTGACTAAGACAAAAATATTTCCCAGAACTTTAACGGATCATAGTCCGGTGTGGATGGAGATAAACTTGGGTAAAAGAGAGAGGAGATCTTGGCGTATGAATGAAAATTTATTTAGATATGAAAAGAATATTATGGACCTTAAGAAATATGTTAAAGAATTTTTTGATATCAACTTGAACAAAGGTACACCTATTGAGATTGTATGGGATGCAAGCAAGGCTTATATGAGGGGTGTACTGATTTATATGTACTCTAAATACAGATTAATACGTCAGAAGTCAAGAATAGAATTGGAGACAGAGATAAAGGAGAAAGAGCAACTGCTTATTAAGAATCCGACTGATGAGAAGGTACAATTAACGATAAAACTCCTGAAAGATCAATTTCAAATACTGATGGTGGATCAAACAGCAACTAATCTGCAATACGCTAAACACAATACTTTTTGCAATGCTAATAAACCTGGCAGATGGTTGGCTTATACTTTGAGGAAACAACAAAGTTCTCGTATAATAAATACTATTGAGTATAAAGGGAAACAAGTGCATCAACAGAATTTAATACATCAAGCCTTTCTAGCTTATTATTCTAAATTGTATCAAGATGATAAAATTAAAGAGGATTTTATCGATGATTATCTGCAGAAGATGAGAGTTACAAAAATTTCAAGTACACAAAGTGATAGATTGAATCGACCTATAACATCTGAAGAGATCTTATTTGCAATAAAACAACTGAAATTATCTAAAGCTCCTGGGACAGATGGTTTGACAGCAGTATATTATAAGACTTTACAAGTGGAATTGGTTGAGCATCTCAAGGAATTGTTTTGTAATATTCAGCAGTGGGGTAAAATACCCCCCTCGTGGAAGACGGCTTTTATTTCACTGATACCTAAAGAAGAAGAATCTGTAAAACCCGAAAATTTTAGACCAATATCTCTCCTGAATACGGATTATAAAATTTATGCTAAAGTATTAGCCAACAGATTAATGCCAGTTATTCAAGATGTGATTCATGAAGACCAAGCAGGTTTTATAGAAGGTAGACATATGAAGGACAATGTCAGGCAACTCATAGATTTGTTGGAATATCTTGAGAAAAATAAACAGACATCTGCGGTGCTGGTGTTTTTGGATGCGGAGAAGGCCTTTGATCGAGTCAACTGGGATTTTCTAAAAAAGACCTTGCATAAAATGGATTTTGGGGAACAGTTTATACAAGCGATTTCGGCAATTTATCAAGAACAGACGGCACAAATTATTATTAACGGTAGTTTAACTACTAATTTTAACATACAGAAAGGAACAAGACAAGGCTGTCCATTATCCCCATTACTGTTTATTTTGACTTTGGAAGTGCTGTTGAATGCTCTACGGGACTCGGACAATCTGAATGGAATAGTTGTAAGGCAAAAAGATTACAGAACAAAGGCATTCGCAGATGATCTGGTTGTTACCCTAACACGACCTTTGGAATCAATCATCCAGATGAAAAACATTATAGAGGAATATGGTCTGGTTTCAGGTTTTAGCCTGAACCAGAAAAAGACTAAGATGATAGTTAAAAACATGTTGGAACCACAAAGGAATGAACTTGAAAGGTTGGCAGGCTTTGAAATAGCTACAAAGGTGAAATATCTAGGGGACCAAGTTGCAGCATCCAATATAAAACTCTTTCAAAATAATTATGAGGAACTCTGGCATAAGATTCAAAAGGATCTTGAAATATGGAAGAAGCTGCAACTATCTTTGCTTGGTAGAATAGCAGCTGTTAAGATGAACGTTCTACCTAGATTTCTGTTTCTGTTTCAAATGATTCCGGTGCTTAAAAATGATAAGTTTCTGATGGAATGGCAAGCAGGTTTAAATAAATTTATTTGGAATGGGAAAAAACCAAGAGTTAAACTTAAAATTATGCAAGATGCTCGTGAAAGAGGTGGCCTCAAAGTTCCAAATCTACGTTTATATTATGAGGCTGCAGTGCTGACACAAATTGGAGATTGGATTGGAACAACAAAAACAGAAATTTTGAATATAGAAGGCCATTGCAATTCGGATGGCATGCATATCTACTTTATGAAGATAAGAGAGACAGTGTATTTAACAGTCATATTTTAAGACATGCTTTGATGAGAGTTTGGAAGAAGCACCAGCTTCAATTGGATTACAAACTACCTTTGTGGTTGGATCTTGGGCAGATTATGCCAAATATAAAGTCACTCGGGGGGTTGTTGTATAAAGAGATACTTTTTAATGATGGGGGCAGATGGAGATTGAAATCTTTGAACACCCTGTTGGAAGAAGGAGTGAACTTAACTTGGTTGCAGTATTTTCAACTTCAAGCAAGATGGAGAGAAGATCAGAAAATTGGACTAATGTTACATGAAGAAGATTTGGTCACTCAGATAAAATGTAAAGGGCCGATGCATATTAAACGAGTGTATAATTTACTGTTAGAAAGAGATTCAGAGGGGGAATTAGTTAAAGATTGCATGATTAAATGGGCGCAAAATTTTGAAGAGCCTGTAATGTTGGAAACTTGGGAAAAGATCTGGGTCCAGAATGTTAAATTTACACAGGCACAGAACTTGAGGGAAAATTTTTATAAGATGTTTTATAGATGGCATTTAGATCCTAAGAAGTTATCATGTATGTATCCAAATGTTCAACCTAAATGTTGGAGGTGTGATTGTTTGGATGCAACATATTTTCATATTTGGTGGACGTGCAGAAAATTGAAAGCATTTTGGATTAAACTTTGGTGGGTAATGCAGAACATTTTGAAGAAAAAGCTTGAGTTTTCTCCTCAGTTTTTTTTGTTGGGAATAGTTAAGGGTTGTTCAGCAACTGACACTAGATTAATTTTACACATGATTACTGCAGCTAGATTACTGATTGGTCAATATTGGAAGAAGGATAGTGTACCTACTATAGAGGAATGGATACTGAAGATGTCTAATTTTGTAGAGATGGCTAAAATTTCTGCATACCTAAAAGAAAGGACCCATGAAGTTTTTGCTAAGGAGTGGAAGAAATGGGTAGAATACATGAAGAATAAATATCAAAGTAAGAAGTTTCAATTAGCACTTAACTGAATTTATATTTTTCATATTTAGAATTAATCTAAAAGAGAAATGTATTGAATTTGATAATTTTTAATTTTTATTATATTTTATGCAATTGAATTTATATTTTTAATATTTAGATTTAATTTTAAAGAGAAATGTGCTATGTACTGTTGGATTTTGAATTTGATATATGTAATATTGGGAATTATAGTTAATGCTATATATTTACATTATTTATATGATGTTGTCATATATTGGTTTAAAAGAAAAATTTTTTTTATTACTTAAGGTTAAAATTGGTTATAAAATAAGGTTATAGCTTTTTCTTAGTTGGGTCTCACCTTAAAAAATTGTTAAATATTGAATGTTAATGTTTGTTTAATAGCGGAAGTCAAGGGGGGGATTGGGGAGGGATAGGGGGGATAGGGTGGGGGGTGGGTGGGGGGTGGGATGGGGAAGGGGTTTTAAAAATAAACTGTAATGTAAAACTTTTCCAATAAAAAAAAAAGAAATGACTTATGTACAGTATATTCTTACTTTTCAAAGTGAGGTGGCAAACTATAGAATATTGAATATTAAAACGTACCGGCATATATATGGCTGTCACAGCAACATTATGTAAAGTTCTTGTAGAGCCAATGTTTATGTCACTTTATAGAGAGAGTTTTCTATAGAAGCAACCTGGTTTACCCAAATATGAGAAGGAGCATACTGCTTCCTTTTGCCTTTCAACCCCAATCCAGGAGCCCTTAGGGAGTCGCTTTCACGACAAACTATTTTGTGTTAAATTTATATTTACTGACCTTTATTTCTTAGTCAGTAAATATAATTTATATATATACATATATATACATACACACATAAAGACATATATACATACATGTGCACACACTATATATACAAACACACACACACAAAATATGTATCATACACACACACACACACTTGTGAATTCTATAATGAAGGAATAATTTGTATTCCTCATGCATGTATGGAGAAGGACAGATAGAACAAAAAAGAGGTTTATTTCACTATCTGTATCTCTCACAACTAAACTCCATTATATTCAATGAGGTTCATTCTTGGGAATTTCTGCACACAGCCAGTCTTAAATTATGTGAAATGTTATTGGTATTTTTTAATGTAAGTATGACTGAAATAAGCAGCAAAGCTTGCTGAGTCAAAAATACTTAAACAGAAGTTGTTGCTTGGCAGCATTCAGAAATAAGTAAAAAAGATTCCAATTAGGATTTCGTCATTGGCCAGACAGAGACCTAGCAACCATTATGTTTCTACAAATATTGGCTATTAGACCTTTTAAAACTTTCACTATTTCAAAAAATCCATTTCTATTTTTTTCTGAACTAATTTTATCCTGAGAATATCCTGGAGAAAAGCTGGGCCAAAAATTCTTCTAAATTAAGCATGTGCCAATAGCTTTTAGAAAAAGAACAATAGTTTCAGGAAACAATCTTAAGTGCTTATGAGGGCAGGATTTGAAAAGAAACTCATTTTCAGGTCTGAAGTGTTTAATGCTTTAAATTTATTGCACAATTGCTTATGAAGTAGGCATCCCATGTGTAATTAAAAAAACCTGACTGGACCTAGCTGGACAGGAATTCTATGGCAAGAGGTAGTATTTCATGACACCATCAATGTCTTTCCTAGTTTAGTCAATGATTTATTGCATTTACAGTCTTCCAGTGAGCATCCATAACTAATGATAGACTTTAGCTTTAATCACCATACACATAACTCAATTAAAAAACAATCCAGTGATTACTTTGCAAATATATAAATCGATTGATCAGTAAATGCATGAAACATTTTGTTTAAAGCTAGTTACTTATGGCCTAAAGCATGTTTCTGTGTGTGTAATGAAGGAATGAATGTTTTATGTTAGAAGGGTAAAAACTAAGTAATATATAAAACAGTTGTCAACAATGAAACTTGCATGAAATGAACTCTGTTATTGGATTAGGCCAATAGTTCAATGTTTTGCATCTCACAGCAATCAAACAGAAGCAGTTTCCAGGAAGTAAATGCTTCTTGGTACATGTTATTGCTAGACAGAAAGAGAAATATTTGTACTTACTAACTAAAAAGTTCCAAATTAACTACAAGTTCTATATGCCACTCAGTTACTTTATTTGAGTTGGCCAGCCCTATAAATCTATGAGATAAATGAATACTGGATTTTTTTTCTTGATAATAAACATATTGTAGACCTGTAATTATTTAGACTTTTCATTTTTCAGCTATCCATTTTAAGGAAAGGAGACCTGAATTACACACAGTATTCCAAATATTCAGAGATTTATAAAAAATCATTATTTGGCCTGTTTCCTTGTTGATTCCCTTTCTAATAATTCCAAAAGAATAATTCTCATAGTCTTTATATTATTTAATTTAAAAGTTCACCAATATTTTAAACTATGCATCGGAGATGAGATTTCCATCTTAATATGACTTAAAACAATTTTGACTTGATTAAATTGTACACGAAGCACTGAAGACTTGCCTCTGGTGTTTATGCATTAGAAGTTTCTATAGATACTGCAACCTCAGCAACACTTCATTGTATTATCAAAATGTCTGATGTTTGCTCCTCAGCTAGAATTTCAAATCTTTATAAGATACTCATGTGTCCTATAACTCAGCTATTAGGGACCCAGAATAATAATATTTAAAATGAACATATTCACATTCTTTGAAGGAGTCTCTTTAAATATTTTTGGAGAGGGAAAAATGACAAGTGTATGGATAGTTTAAATTAAGGAAGACCAATGTTCCCAAGGATTCATATTTAAAACATATCAAATAACTACATAGTACTATTTATTCTTTCCCAATTGTAGTAATCGAGATACTTTCATTCTGGAATACAGTATGATAAATTTCAGGAACATACTTAGTACAGTTCTAATTATCTGAACAGAAAAAAAACCCAGTTAACTCCAAAGGTGTACTAGTGAATAGCTGATCCAATGAAGAAGGTAGTGATTTTTTATACTAAAGTTAACTTTGTGTTTTGCAAAAGAAATAGCTTCCATAGTCTGTGCTGCACAATAAGCTGTTATTCACTCACTTATTACTAATTTTCCTGATGTCTTAGATAACAAGGCATGGCCAGTGGTAAAATCACTGAGAGAATCTCAGTCTTTCTCACATATCGGTATCTCCAAGATGGAAGGAAAAATAGACTTGGTACTAGTTCCTTCCTCTCCCTATAACTCCCTGGACCATTTGGAGCAGATTGATAGGAAGGAAATCTCTTCATTTTACTAGACTGGAAGCTGCCTGCAAACCAAAAAACTCTATCAAAGTATAAAAGGAAGGATTTCAATCTTAACCAATACAATAGTTTAAAATTAATGAAAGGAAATATAAAAGTTAAACAGAACTTCACCAACAGAATCATAGATAGAACTATTATTAATCTAGTAATATGTTGTCATAATTATGTCAAAACTATATATATATATATATATATATATATATATATATATATATATATATATATATAAATATATAAAGTATTATGTAATAATTCCTATCCACCCAAGTTCACTTCTAACTTAGGCAACTCCTATCATAAGGTGGTTTCCAGAGACATGCAATAGCTTTATGGAAGGAAAACATGAAAGACAACAGAAGAATGAATACTAAATCTTCTAGAGCAGGCTTGTCCAACCCACAGTCCACAAGCTGCAGGAGGCTCTGGACAGCTAATAATGTGGCCCCACAAGATTGTAAACTTATAACATTATTATGTGATTTTAGCAATATTTTTCATGATTTGACTGCACGGTATTTGACTACAGACTGTGTAGGTCAAGAGTGTCAAATTCAAGGCCACAGGCCGAACCTGACCCGTCAGGTGCTTAGATCTGGCCCGCAGGGCCACCCTGGAAACAACGAAGGACCAGCCCACGGTGCCTCTGCCAGCAAAAATGGAATTTGGGAGGGTCTCCCAGACTCTATTTTTTGCTGCAACTGTCTCCTGCAGCCCTCTGCCAGTGAAAAGAGCTGGGGGGAGGAGGGGGGCACGAGCACCATTTTTGCTGATAGAGGACTGCAGGAGGCCATCACAGCTGAAAACGTGGCCTGGCAGGGCTGCATGCACCCACCCCGAGCTCTGTTTTCACTGGCAGAGGGCTGCAGGAGGCTGTCCCAGACGAAAACGGGGCCCACTAGCAGAGGGCTGACAATGAATGACTGTGCCGACCCTGGCCACATACCCTGCCCCACCAAGATCAAACACAACCCTGATGCAGCCCTTGATGAAATCGAGTTTAACACCCCTGGTGTAGGTGACAATTGAACACTGTGTATGGGAGGGTGAAAAACTGCATATTTCAGATGTTACATGCGCTTGTATGACTAGGCAAGTAAAATGCAATGTTTGCTAATAATATCTATGTGATAAATATGATGTATGTGTGCCTGTGAAGACAGGTGTTTATTGTTATTAACCCAGCAAAAAAATGCTAAGTTTTTTTTTGCTGGGAAGCAGACATGTAAGTTTTCTTGTTTAACTTTGTACATGGGCTTGATGTATTATTTCGTAAAATAATTTAATAAGTTAAATAAAAACTTTTTAGCAGCTATTTTGGAGTAACTACAAAAGTGAATGAAACAGTTTTTTGCTTATCATATTGATACATTTACATATACAGCATTGCTAATATTTGAAAAAATGGTTACCTGTTTATTATTTTTTTACCTAAACATGGCTTCAACATCATATCAAAAAAAACAGAACACCCCAAAAATTATGCATGAAGCAAAAGTGTTCAAAGAAACATGGACAGACAAATACTTTTCTGTTAATAAGGCAATATGCTTAATTTGTAGGGTAATTGTATCAAAGTTGTAATCAAAGATTACAACTTGAAAGGACATTATAGGCAAAAGCATGTTGGGCCAAATTCGATGCATATCAAGGATTGTTTCATAAAGACAAAATAGCAGAACTGAAAAAATTGTCATCTCAACAATTTTTTTAAAAATTATAATTCAAATAGACTCTATTTGCAAGTTAGTTATGTGATAGCATTTCTGATTGCAAAAAAATCAAAACTATTTCTTGATGATAAGTTTGTTAAGCAATGTAGGGAAAGCATGGAACATTGTCCTGATTTTTTAAAAAATGATTTTTCTAAAATCACTTGGTTTTGCCACACTATAGCCAGGCAAATCGATGAAACAGGTAAATCTATTAAAAGAGCTTTGAAGAGTAAAGCTGCTAATTTAAATTTTTATCCTTTGGCAATAGATGAAAGTATTGATGCTACAAATAGAAAATGGTTCAACTTGCCATTTTTATTAGGGGTACTGATAATTGAGTACAATTTCACTGAAGAAATGGCTTCTTTGGTGCCATTAAAAGACATAATTAAATGTCTTGATTTGTATGATGCAGTAAAAATTACATTAAAGCTATTTTTTTTACAAACATATCTGGTATAGCTACTGATAGCACCACAGGTATGGTTTGTAAAAAAAAAAAAATTTAAAACTGATAAAGATGGTGCAATTGCCACCAGCAACTGACGCTTGATGAAATATCACTGCATCATATATATAAAAAAAATTATGTGCAAAAGCTCTGAAAATGGATGTCATGCAAATTGTCATCAGAGCTGTGCATTTCATACGATCCAAGGGACTGAATCACTGCCAATTCCAGGAGTACCTTAAAAGTATGGTTGCTGGTTATAGGGATATCATTTACTTTTCTGAAGTAAGATAACTAAGTTGGGGTAAAATATTGAAGTTTTTATGATTTGCAAAATAAAATCAAGTCATTTGTAGAACAAAAAAGAAAATTTGTGCCACAATTTGAAGCTGAAAAATGGCTCACAGATTTAGCATTTATGGTGGATTTGACCACTTGTTTAAATGAGTTAAGCATGTGTTTTTAAAGGAAACATCAACTTGCTGTTGCAAACAATAAGAGCATTCAAAATGAAAGTTATGGCTTGTTCAAGTTATGGCAAATAATTTTATACATTTTGATACATTGACAAAACATAATCCTGTGAAAAATATGCAACCTTGCTTTCAGTTTTGATACAGGAATTTTAAAAAAAACATCAATGTTTTTAGGGAAATGGGCCCTATATATATTAGAACTTAAATGTTAGTTTACTAGAATTCTTCTAAACTGAAGAAAATTATTTAAGATAGGAAAAATTCTGGAATGCTTTACTAATCTCTTCTGTAAATTGTGACAAACATCTAAATCAATTCAGTAATGTAGAAAATACTTCAAAATTCTAACTAAGAGAACAGAAAGTAAATCTACTGTATTTTTTTTAAAAAAAATCAAATTCAGGCGTGGCCTATATCATCTGGCTTCAGGACTAATTTTCATGCGCTCCAAAATTCTTAGCTATCTAAGCATTTACCTGGGAACAGATACTATCCATTTTAAAATGGATTAGAAAAATAAAATCTGTTTCATATATTCAGGAAATTGTTTCACCAGCCACAACCAAACGTGAAATATCTTAATATAAACTAAACCGAGTTCTTACCTGCCACCGTCCATAACTGAGTAGAAATAATGAGACAGGAATGGCAGTGCCTGCCATGGCGTGAGTTGAGGGCATGCTATATTCAGAATTGTAGAAAACCTCCAGCTTCACTACCGGGGGAGAAGCAGGCCTTGGCCAACGGATAATATCCTTGGTGCACTGACCCCAATACATGATCCAAACCCAAATAATGATGAGTCTCCTGCCCAGCCAAGGATCCACATTCCAGATGCAGAAGGGGAAAAACATAATGTAGAAAAGTTCATTGCCCAGTTCTGTGCCAAAGCTGAAGAGATAATAAAGGAAAAAATTATGGATTCTGAACTTCTGCGATATGGATTCTCCAGTTAGAGAGTTGCGGCGAGGGTGGCTTTTTGAGACCCATTTCTTCCGCTTCCCTAGGGATGCTGGATGCGATTCCACTCCACAGGTGTCTTCAGAAACCATCCCATTCTTCATACCATTGGAGTGGCTCTCCTGATGTTTCTCCTCCCCGTTCCAAGAACCTGGGGACCCGCATCGCCTGCCACTTTCACCCTGCGTCTTGGCGGCAGTGCAGTTCCCGTTGGCCAAGGGGGGCTCTGCGTCCACCGTCTGAGCAGAGGAGACAGATCTCCAGTCTGGTAGTGCTTCCACGCCGCATAGTTTTTGGAAACGGGCAACTTTCTCGGCATCCCGCAGGTAACAGATCAGGCGATGGAGCAGAGACATGCTCGTTCTTTTGTCAGAGGGCAACTCAAGAAGATAAATCCGAAATCCAGGATGGGGAAGGGAACGAAAAACAAAAACCAAAGCAGGGAAAAGATCTGGAAGTACTTCAAGGGCAATTTTCTGTTTCCAGCAGAGCGGAGTTTTGTTCTTTTGAAAGTGAGAAACGGCTGGCAAAACAAGGGGAGCCGCTTCAGCAGATGACACAGGCACGGGACCTGTGGGCGCAGGGAAGGAGCTAGGGCAGGTGTGACTTCATAAAGCACGTTGGGAAGGACACCAACCTTGCTGGAGAAGGAAGGGAAGAGGGGGGGGGGACGAGAAACAACGGGAGTAATATATGGGGCAGGAGAGGAGTGGCTTCGGGATAGGGAGGAGAAAGCGAAAAAAAACCACCCCAAAACGAACTCAAGCTAACTGCAGCCCAAAAAGACCCAGGGGAGGAGGAGGAGGAGGAGGACGGCAGGTTAACCCGTTGGGGCGCGAAACTGCTGAGAACGGGTTCACCTCCAGAAAAGAGGGAAGCGGCCGAAGAAGAACAGCTCCGGATGGGAAATCACGACGCTCCGAAAAAAAAAAAAAAGGCGACGTCAATCAGGCGCTCAGTCAGTCGACCCGGCGGCCGTCCCGCCTAACATCCCCACGCAGCCTCTCCCCGCTCTTCGCTGCTCCGCGCAGCACCAATTCCGTGTTAAGTCCCGCCTGCGTCTGTGCCTGTGGCTGCTCTTGCTGAGCTGGGGCGCGCGCACGCGCGATTCATCCTTGTCCGAGGAATCCGGGGGCGCGCACGCCAGACATGAACCGCAGGGCGTGCGCGAGCTGGCAGAGGTGGGGGGTGGGGGAGGAGAGCGGGAGGGTAGCGACCAGGTGTTCGCTCCCGTAAGTTGCTTCTTAGCCAAATCTGTATCCCATCTGATGTCGCTTCTCTAAGGCATCTAATAAAAGCCCACCAAAATTGATAATCACAATATTAAAGCTAATACACATCCCATAAATCAAACACTGCAATTTACAATACCAGCCTATTTCTGGAGTAAAGAAAAAGAAATAAATCATAATAAGTATAAATTTAGCAATAGCCCTTATATATTGCCCCATAGTGCTTTACAGCACAATCTGGGTGGTTTACAATATCAGCTTATTTGTCCCCAACAAATCTGGGTCCTCATTTTACCGACCTTGGAAGGATGAATCAACCTTGAGCCACATCTGGATCGAACTCCAGGCTGTGGGCAGAGTTTGCCTCAATATTGCACTTTAACCACTATGGCACCAGGGCTCATTTTAATAATTCACTGCTTAAAGTACAACAAATGATTTCTTTTTCTATAAATAACATTTTTAAAGCGGAACTTTATAAAGTTCAGTCCTGGTCATTAAGGGCTACCAGAGACAATAACATACCTATTTTAATCTTGATCAAATAAGCCAACTTTATATTCCTTTCTTTTACTTTTGACAATCCTAGAACTTGATTTCTTGTCATCTTTTCTTTGTCTGTTCCCACTTTAATAAGTATCTTTTAACTCCAATATTAGAAAGTTATCTAGCTCACTCTTTTTCTTTGTTAAAATATCAGTCAGTTTCATTTGTAGATGCAGTGTAACTTCTTGTTCCAGATCATTCCCAGAATCTGTAATTTTTAAATCCACTTTCAAATCAGTTTCAGACCTATCTGGTAAAATTTCCTCTTCTTCAATATTTTCTAAACTCAAGTCTTTTTGTAATGGCATATGGTTCCAAAATTAACTTGTGGATTCCTTATTCATGACTATCCTTCAGCACATTATGTAGCCTCATTCTGTATTAATACGAATAAGTGTTTTTCTCCTTAATTATAACCTTTAGTACCTTCTGATTCCTTCTAATATCAAAGCTTCAAAATCTTACTTATATTACATATATCAAATATTCAAAACAGCAGCATGTTCCCACAGGAAGGATTCTTATAATTACTTTCAAAATATTATTTCAAAAATAAATACATTTTAAATCCAATTTAGTCCATTTGTAACTTTCCAAAATCAATGTTTAAATCACTTTTTTGCTGTTTATTCCCACAAAATATTTTTAAATCCTTAAATTTCTGTTTATTTTGATAAGGATTGAAGGAAGCTCACCTAGCGTAATATAACATGATGCTCTGAAAAGCAGTTAATAAGCAATTTCCAAAAGTAATTAAGAAAGGAAGTATGTGAACCCCTGTATCCATAAAAGTACCAATTATGGTTTAATGTGGTGATCCATTATTTCCTAGACCTCTAACCCATTGCCTGGCAGCCACCTTGTGAGGAACAACTGTCTGGAGCACATGTGGGCAATTCCAAGTTCTCTCTTGGTCTGGAGAGGAATACCATGAAATTATACTGAAAGACCAAAGCCACATTTATAATTGTGTGGATTTGAGTAGGCCCCTTCTTGCTGTATCGTGCTGTGCCCCCTTTCTGATTACGTTCTATCTGGCTCTAACTAAGCTCCATGCCCCACCCAGCAGCTCCTAAACTTTATCCCACTTCATCTCTGGATTTATGAACCTCAAATAAACAAATTGTACTGCTCCCAAACAAACTGCATAGACATAAATTGACAAGGTTTTGTTCCCCCTTGTCTCTTTCTGAAAATATTTCCTTTCTAGTTTTTTCAAGAAAGCTTTAAGGGTGGAGATTGGAAAGTTATGCAAGTAACAATGAGTAAGAGGAACAAAGATTTTTAAAAAATCCCTACCAGTCCAGTTGCACAATCAGTGATTCTTTCATTGTTTAAATGAAGGTTTGGAATGGATGCATAGAAACTTCTCGGGAGAAAAGCTAAGGCATGAAAGCACTGCAATCAGAAAACAGTGTAAAGCACTGGATATGGTTTCACATAGAAAATTAAACCTCATTATGCTGTGATGAATCATAGCTCTATTATTATATGCAATATGGAGGCATACAATATACTGTATATATTTTAAATATATAAAACTAACCAGCAGAGTGATTGTGTATGAATTACTGCCTCTGGAGAGAAGCACCTATTATCTACTGTCTCCTACATGCTACCATATCCCTCATAATCAATGTTTTCAAACTTGGCAACTTTAAGACTTGTGGACTTCAGCTCCCAGAATTTTCCAGACAGCATAGCTCTGCCTTATAATATAGAAATTTCAGGATTTTTTAAACCAAAAGCTGCTTCATGAACCTTGTTGAAGAACAAATTACAATTAACAGCATATATGGAATGTTTTTGAATATTCACTAAAGTACCACATGTATCATATTAATTACAAAAAATACTGAAAAATCCTGTGACATACTTTGAGCCTTTGAATTTATTTGAGAGGAAGAAAATAACCCTAAGAAGCAGCCCAAAATCTTTCCAGAATTAATCACTTTCAGACTGTGATTGACTGTGATTGAGAGAGAGAGATGAGAGATTTGAGAGTCGCCAGGAGCTTTATCAGAAGCTAGTTTCTAAATGGAGAATGCTTTCATTCCCAATTCCTAATGCATATGAGTCATCTACTTCAAAGTTAAAGGATAAATGCAGCAGCCAATCAAGAAACAGTCCCTTTGTCATCAGTAGCTATGTTTCCTTAGCCATCAGAATTATTTAATAACAGATTCTGCCAAAGTAGTACTCAACAGATCGTATGTATTTTCCAGGCCTGAAAATGCCAAGTTCATTTTTGATAAACAATAATAATCAAGGTTCTATTTTAAAATGGCCTAGAGATACTACATTTAGATAGCATCTCTCTCGCTCTCGCTCTGCAAACATTATGAGCTCCAGAAGTGTAAAAAGATATTTGCCATATCATGTTTGCTACTGGTCTAGTCAGTATCTTGTAATTTGATTAAATGCAGGTCTCTAAAGCTTCAGTTACAGCACAATTTATTTGCCGTACAATTTCTTTTTCTCTTTTCTACCTCAGTGCCCACATGTAGATCAGGTTTGTGTATCATGGTAAGCCAATATGTGATTATTTCAATTTTGGCTTATTGTCTAATATAAAAATAAGAACTCAATTCCTGGTGAATATCTAGATATAGCAGTATCCATAGCAAACAACGATGGCATGAGAATAAAAATCCACATGTAGTGATGTCACTTTGATGTACTTTTGTCCTGTTGTCATGGCATTTTGTGTGATGATGTCCCGCTGGGTCAGAAAAGGTGGACACACTCCTAGCCCTTTCCCCTAAATTTTGGGGAAATTTCGCTCTGATGGTAGCGAAGAAGTGGGCCTTTTCTGTAGCAGCCCCTGCCCTGTGGAACACTCTGCTCTCGAAGTTTGGCAGGCCTCTGTCCTCTTAGACTTCTGTATAGCTATGGAGAGCATTTGGCTTTCCCCTTGTAGGAAGAAATATCCTTCTGGGTTCAGCTCCAAGTGTGGAAAAAGACCCTGGAAACATGGAGACTGCTTGGAAAGATGGTTTAATGGAGGACAGGATCACATGGTTCGAGGTCCTGAACAGAAAAAGGGGCGAGACACAGTGAGACCCCGGGGTTTTATGCCCTCTCTGACTTTGAACTTCCTGGGGCCTAGAAAGAATATCCTGACTGATTGTCAGACTCCCAGAGGGTGGGGGTCTTAGCTAGCCTTGCTGGCTGATGTAATCTTCCCAGGTGCCATGTGGTGAGTTTCTGTTGCTAGATGGGTCCTATTGTGTTCGTTTCTGTTGCTAGATGGTTCCTACTGTACTGCAGATGATGGTCCATTGACAAAGACTGAGTTTCTGCCTTCCTGTCTTCCTGGGGGCAGGAAGATGGGAGCTGCTTCGTCTTTAAAACATGCTTTTCCTTTTCTCACCCAGGGAAACATAATATTCTGCCTTTTTAATATTTCCCAAAATATTTCATTCCTCTAGGAAAGGGGTGGGTGCTAACTTCCTATACCCTCAAGCACTGGGATAAGATTGGATAATTGCACATTAAAAGTATGACTTGGCACCAGCCTTGTTGTGTTTAATGTATAAATACTTTAGCTTGTTAGCTTTATAGTTTTAATAAATTTTATATGTTGTTTTAACTTTAGATTGAGATCCGCCCAGTTTTAACTTGGATTGGAAGATGATGATAGACTATATAAATATTTTAAGCAAGCAAACAAATAAATGAAGTACTCTCACACATGTTGTCCTTTGTTTTTCCTTGTCTAGTCTGGCAAATCCCATGCACAAACACATCCACTCAGTTTTACTGGTGATGGTAAACACATGGTTTGCCACTCCTTTCTTCAAATATTTGTTGGCTGACAGCCTTGGTATTTCCTAGTAGTTCCCATTCAAATATTAACCCATTTAGCTTTTGAGTCCAGATAAGATTACCTAGGTGTTGCCAATTATAAATGACTTATGATGTACAGGTAGTCCTTGACTTACAACAGTTTGTTTTGTGACCATTTGAAGTGAGAATGGCACTGAAAAAAGTGACCTATGACCATTTTTCACACTTATGACCATTGCAGCATACCCATGGTCACATGATTTACATTCGGATACTTGACAAGTGGTTCATATTTACTACAGTTGCAGTGTCCAGAATCATGTAATCCTCTTTTGCTACCTGACAAGCAAAGTCAAGTTAACAACCATGTTATTAACAACATCTACAATGATTAACTTAACCAGTGTGGCAAGAAAGGTTGTAAAATGGTGCAAAACACACTTAACAAATTTCTCACTTAACAACATAGATTTTGAGGTCAATTGTGGTCATAAATTGTGGACTACCTGTATTCAGCAAACCACGGCTTAATGCAGTGGTGAAATATAAAATTTGTTACTACTGATTCTGTGGGAGTGGCTTGGTATAATATGAATGAGTGGGTGTGGCCTACTTTTTTTTTTTTTTTACTTTTAAAACCATTTTTTCTACAACCTCTTCAGCTGAAGAGGTTGTAAAAAAAATGCTTTTAAAAGCCTCTGACGATCCCAGCTCAGCCGCGCGATCATCAGAGGCTTTTATTTTTTTTCTTTTAAAAGCATTTTTTGGCCAAAGAGGTTATAGAAAAAATGCTCTTAAAAATTAAAAAAAAAAGCCTCTGATGATTGCACAGCTCATCTGGGTAATGGGTGGGGGTGGGGCAGAGATTTTTGCTACCGATTCTCCGAACCACCCGCCTCCATCGCTACTGGATCGGGTGATCCGGTCTGAACCGGGAGCATTTCATCCCTGGCTTAAGGAATTTGTGAAGCCAGCCATGACATCAAGGTTGATCAAATTATTATAACATTTAACACCAAGCATCCCACAAGTACCTTACTTCTTATTGGGTCTCAAGTGTGGTGAAACCCTTTCCAAGTGCTACTGTGGCTGCCCTTAAAGTGCCTTGTAAAATTGATTCTAGAAGCTCAGTCACTTTTAAATGAACAGTATTAGGTTCCATTCTTGGTTTCTAAAAATGCTCAATTCCCTTGGGTACCTTTGGATGCCCAAGAGTTTTGTCCAGTTGTTGTAAACTAGGTTATATTACTAGATTATTATGATATTACTAGATTATGCAGCATCCATCTCTCCTCACAGCTTTGTCTAATTGTTGCTGAATGTGACGTACAAAAAACATAAGCATCATGGCTTCAGTTAAAAACTCAGTCTAACACTTGCAGCTTTGTGCATTTGACTTCCTCCTTTGGTCAAGGCAAACATTCAGCATGACTTCCTATCTGTGGCTTCTTTGCAAATACAAAACTACACTCCAGATAGGCCATTCATATTTTTATCTCTAAAAGCTATGCATTCCCCTTTCTTTGGTTTTTAAAATGATTTCATTGCTTTCCAAATTCTTATGTAGACTATTATGATTTTGATAGAAGAGAATACTTCTAGCTCAGGGTTGAATTGTAAGGTCCTTGGTGTTCTCTGAGCTTCGTTGTTTTCTTGCAGATGTTTCATTAGCAAACTAAGTAACATCAGTGCTATTAAGATTTCAAAGCTCATCTTGATTCAGTTCTTTTGTCATACAAAGCCATGATTTACTTTAGTCATGTTTTGTTAAATAAATGGCAACATTTTGAGAAGACAGACCCTTCATTAACCTGAAGTCACATTGAGTTCATTGCCTCCCTCCCCCAAAGCAGAATCTCTCAGAAGTGGATGCTAAGGAAAGAAAAACAGTGCACTTTAAATATTCCAGAACCACTTCTTCAATAGAATTGGCAGTGTTGGAGCAGAACTAGTAGACAGATAGAGAAAGAAATAAAATTTCCCTCAATGGGGAAGAAAGCAGTAGTGGGAAAACCCTGCAACAGGGCAAGGGAGTGAGAGAGAAGACCCAGAAAGAGATGACAGAGGAAGGGAAGGAGGAAGAGGGAGGAAAGAGACAACCAGGTAGAGATACCTCCTCAGTTCTGGCACCTGGTGGAATAAAACATTTCTAACCTTTGAAGTAGAAAATTGTGTGACAGAAATCTATTGTACAAAGATCATTGGAAATCAATTATATAGCAGTCCACTGAGTTCCTAAAAAAAATTCTACCAATACATTTGGTTCAAGTATGATATGCTACCTGATTGTGGCAATCAATAGCTGAGTTTACACTTCAAATGAAGGTATTTCTTTCAGCTGAATTGCACTCCGTTGCAATTAGAGTATACCATCCCCAGTCCTTTGTGAACTTCTGCATTCAGCCAGCAATTAAGGGTGTGCAAACTGAACTTATCTTATTGGCATAAAAAAGCCACATTATAATAATTAGATAAGGAAGTTATTGTGTGTGTTAAGATAAATCTGTTAATCTGTTAATCTTCTTATCCAAACAGGCTGTAATCCAACCTGGACTTTTAAAACAGATTGCCCTCTTGGGCAAGTTCTCCTGCATGACATTACAATGATATTTGGTTTGCTCCTAAGTTTTCCAAATCTTCACCCTCCTCTGTATTCACTCTGAATTGTCGCCATCCTTTTTGAACCATGCTGCTCAGAACTGAACATTAGTATTTCATATGGGATCTCAGCAGGGCACAAGGGAGTGAAGCAATTACTTCCCATGATGTGTATGCTCCTGAGATTGTGTTGTCTGTTTTAGCAGCTGCATCACATGCTAGCCTGTGAATAGTTTGTGACAATCAAAGAAACTTGGATCCCTTTCACAAGTACAACCAAGACAGGTGGGGATGCTTCAGGGGTAGGTTCTACTTACCTTTACTACTGGTTCGCAACAGCATGCACAGATCGCTTATGATGACATCCGGGGCGGTGAGCAGAGCCTCCCACCAGTTTTAGTACTGGTTCTTGCGAACTGGTCCAACCAGGGGCAACCCACCACTGGGATGTTTGCATTGTGCCTTGAATACATCTTAATTGTGCACAAAACCCCATGATCTAATAATATACAGTACTTCTCTCAACTGTACAACTCTGCTTTGCATTGTGAACCCAGGAAGAGCTCTGCTGACTTTCTTGCTATAAGCACACATAACAGCAACATGCTATGATGTTACCTATTGGAACAATTAACACCCAAGCGATGTTTCATAGACAAAAGGGTAGACTTTATCTGGCTTAAGGAATGCACCTACCAGAAAGAGAGAAACCCATCCAAGCTAAGGATAATCAACTTACAATTTGAAACCTTACCTTAACAATCAAGGATTTCAGAAGCTATCCATTTAGGCCTGTGGCAAAGCTGACCTTCCTTTTGCAGCAAGGACAAAAAGGGCAAAAAGATTGGGCAAATTGAGAGGGAGAAGGAAGAGAAAGAAAATAAGATTTCAGAGGGGGGAGGGGGGAGGCCGTGTACCTTGCTGATATCTGAACTACGGGTTACTAAATTACCCCAATTGTTGGGATCATATAACACACTAGGCTCATAGTCTGGGTTCATACAGCATATTGAACCACAAGCTAGCCAAGGGCACTTTCATTCTATTTCAATTTGAAAGCAGTTCTGGACCTCTGTATTCTACAACATCAGCAGTGTTGGAGGGCTGACTTGATTTATTCCTTGCTCAGCTATAGCATAGTTGAAACTGCTGTGATGGCAGGGAGAGTCTGTCTTTCTTTGTGCTGGCATTTCCCCACCAGAAGAAACTCTTGCCTCATGCATCCTCCTGGCTCCTGACCTTTAGATCTTATCCATTAAGAGAAATATTCTTGCACGCTTTGCAATTCTCCTTCAGCATTAAGAGTATTGGTAGAAATTTAGTCTTTTCCTCAGGAACAATCTGAGGATGTTAGGCTAATTCATTCCTTCCTTCCTTCCTTCCTTCCTTCCTTCCTTCCTTCCTAGATGAAGGGAAATGATTTTTGCCATTGCAGCATCTGTAGACAACTCAAGGTGTGGCCCTGTTTTTTTGCTTGTTCTCAGCATTTCAAGTCAGCAGAAGTGATCAAGAAATACTTTTAAATTCCATGTGAAAGTTTAGGAAGAGAAAACAGTAAGTGTGGGAAAGTGCTTCTAATGCATTATGTGTAGGAGAGAAGAGACAGTAGCAGAGAAGAAGTAAGCAACCTTGTCCATTTGGGACAGACGTCCCTAGCTTCCCTAGCTTTAACACAGATAATGTTTTAAGGAACACTCCTCAATATTAAAAAAAAAACAAAAAAACAGTGCCCATTCCTTATCTCTATGAATTTAAAAGAGAAGCTCAGCTGCCGTCAAAAGTAGATAGCTCCTGGATTTGATAAAATAAGCTTTATTGCCATTTTTTACTGTGAGCACACTGGCACACTTTAAAAATGAAATGCTATTGCCTGCTTTCAAAAGAAAGTATATATATTTGCCTAATACTTTAACAGCAGGAATTGTTATTTTTAGAATTCCAATAAGGAAGGAAACCAAAACAGTTAAAGTGGTTTGGACAGTCAACCACCGCCTTTCTTTTTTATATATATTTTAACAAATCCATACCAATCAGGTTTCAGGCCAGGGTACAGCACGGAGACGGCATTGGTTGCAATGGTGGATGATCTTTGGACGGCTCAAGACAGGGGCTATTCCTCTGTTCTGGCCTTCTTGGATCTTTTGACGGCCTTTGATACCATTGACCATAGTATCTTGCTGCGATGGCTCGAGGGGTTGGGAATGGGAGGCACTGTTCTACGATGATTCTCCTATCTCTTGGGCCATACGCAAGTAGAGTTGGCAGGGGGACAGAGGTCGGCTATGACCTCTGTATGTATGTATGTCCCCCTGCCCCCTGCCGCTCACTTGTGGGGTGCCCCAAGGGTCGGTCCTCTCGCCTCTCCTGTTTAACATCTATATGAAGCCTCTTGGGAAGCTCATCCATGGTTTTGGGGTGCGGTATCATCAGTATGCTGATGATACCCAGCTTTTTATATCCACCCCAAACCAGCCCAGTGATGCCTCGATGTGATATCCCACTGGAAGCGGTACAGTCCTGGATGGGGAGGAACAGGCTCCGACTCAACCCTGCCAAGACCAAGTGGCTGTGGGTACCAGCATCTTGGTCCGAGCAAGATATTCCATTGTTGACCATCGGGGGTGAGGTGTTACCCCCTGTGGATAGGGCTCGCAACTTGGGTGTCCTCCTGGATTCACGGTTGTCTCTGGAAGATCATGTAATGACTGTGACCAGGGGGGCATTTGCCCAGGTTCGCCTTGTGCGCCAGTTGCTGCCTTACTTGGACCAAGATGCCCTATGCAAGGTTACTCATGCACTGGTCACCTCCCGTCTTGACTACTGCAATGCTCTCTACCTAGGGTTGCCCTTGAAAACCCCTTGAAGGCTTCAGCTGGTGCAGAATGCGGCTGTGGGGGTTGTGATGGGAGCATCCCGTCACTCCCATGTTACACCCTTCCTGCGACCTGCATTGTTACAGGTTGACCTTTGGGTGAGGTTCAAGGTGCTGGTTATTACCCACAAAGCCCTTCATGGCCTAGGCCCTGGATATTTGTCGGGCTACCTGCAGCCAGCGACAATCCCCAATCGCCCAGTGCGTTCCCACAGACAGGGCATCCTCGGGGTGCCGTCGGCCAGACAGTGTCGGCTGGCAACCCCCAGGGGGAGAGCTTTCTCTGTGGGTGCACCCACCCTCTGGAACCAACTTCCTTTGGAGCTCTGGATGGCTCCTGATCTTCGCTCATTCCACCGCGATTTGAAGACCTGTTGTTCCGTAGCTTGGACTGACGGGGGCTTATTAATCAATTTTAAATTATTTTTAAATTGGAATTTTAATTTTTACTGTTTTAAGAGGAATTATGCATTTTTACTGTTGTGAGCCGCCCTGAGTCCTTGGAAATAGGATGGCATATAAATTGCATAATAAATAAATAAATAAATAAACAAACAAACAAACAAACAAACAAACAAATATAAACAAATATTTTATGGCTTGTAAGCCTGATTGTTCATGGTAAAGTGCCTTATCATTTCTAAAGTCCTTTTTAAAAAATTACGTGCAAAACAAAATATTAAAGAATCATCAGAGTTATTTTGAAATGTAACAAATACAATGAGTTCCTTTGTCTCACTTACACAATGATATCTGCTTTAATATCCTTCCTGGAGTTTTACTAAAATGGGTCATAGAAACACAAATCCTTTACAAATCTAAGCTTATACTGACCAAATGGTGCAAGCAATGCTTCTAATGCGATCAGCTAAAAGGTTAAGGTTTCATAATTGCTGCCTTAAGTTTCCTCTCCTTGACAAGGGTAACTTTAAATGAGGGGAAGCCTCAGAAATTAATACTAGTATCCTTGTCAAAGTGCTGTGCCTTTGGGCTATCTTTGGGACAACTCTTAGAAGTAAAATTATCATGCAGATGTTCTATGTTCACAATGGCAATAGAAATAAATTATTGTTTTTTCTTTAAGATTTGGGGACAAAGGAAGATTGAATGATTCCAAGAACAGATGTTTCAGTCAGGTGGAAAACATTGACACCCTAGTGGTGGGCTGGTGAAAATGCAGTATTGTAGGCAAACTCTGCCCACAGCCTCGAGTTTGATCAAGATGACTCAGCCTTCCATCCTTCTGAAGTCAGTAAAATGAGAAGCCAGACTGTTGGGAGCAATAGGCTGATATTGCCAAACACCCAGAGACTGTTGTAAAGCATTATGGTGAAGTATATAAGCGCTGTTGCTATTGTTATTGTACCTCCGTTCAGAATCTTAATACAGCAATACTGAAATCATAAATCAGTTTCGCTTGCTATTTGCAAGGGAAACTGCAAATAGCAAGCGATACCTGGGGGTAGGATTAGGTGCAATGGTGGGATTCAAATAATTTAACAATCGGTTCTCTGCCCTAATGATTTCTTCCAACAACCAGTTCACCAAACTGCTTAGAAAGTTAACAACGGGTTCTCCCGAAGTGGTGCGAACCGGCTGAATCCCACCACTGATTAGGTGTCTCCAGTTCAAAGGATCAAGATAGTAGTATTAATAAAGACTTGTGTTGATGAAAAATTATACTGAATGAGCAGGATCAGTGATTAGTCAGAGTGGGCATAAAGTCAGTGGGAAACTGGAAAAAGTCAATCATGATTTTTATTTACAGGTAGTTCTCTACTTACAGCAGTTTGTTTAGTTTGAAGTTACAATGGCACTGGAAAAAAGTGACTTAAGGCCATTTTCCACACTTATGACTGTTCCAGAATCTCCAAGGCCACATGATCAAAATTCAGATGCTTGGCAACTGATTCATATTTATGATGGTTGCGGTGTCCTGGAGTCATGTGATCACCTTTTCCAATCTTCTGACAAGCAAAGTCAATGGGGAAGCCAGATTCACTTAACAAACTTCTTACTAACTTAACAACTGTAGTGATTCACTTAACAAATGTGGCAAAAAAGGTCGTAAAATGTAGGGGTCTGCAGTCTGCATTTGTGCAGGGATTTTCCTATCTTGGATGGCAAACCTCAGATAAGGAAAATTCCTTGCACGTAGGCAGAATTTGGCATTAGTAAATAAGCCCCTAAGTCTGTAAACAGGAGTAGAGGAAATGGGATATATGTGTATTAGACTTTAATTAAAGTCTAACATTATAAGTGCTTAAGCAAAGCAGTAACGATTAACTAAAGATTCTAGTTACCTGGAATATTCTGTGAAGCAATGAGATGCTGCCAAGTACGTTGTAACTTGTATGTAACAAACTATATAATGTCACTATGTAAGACAATAAAATCACCACATACATCCTCAGCCTTTGTGTGTGTGTGGTCACTCTACAATAAAATGGGCCAAAATTCACTTAACACATATCTTACTTAGCAACAGAAATTTTGGGCTCAGTTGTGGTCGTAAGTTGAGGACTACTTGCTTTTACGTACATGCATTCAATTTCAATAGCTGCCCAACTCAGCCAAGTGACTCTGGATCAGTGGTGAAATCTAAAATTTGTTACTACTGGTACTGTGGGCATGGCTTGGTGGGGAGGTAATGTCACTGGGTGGGTGTGGCCAATTTTTTTTTAAACTATTTTTTCTACAACCTCTTTGGCGAAGAGGTTGTAAAAAAATGCTTTCAAAAGGCTCTGATGATCCCATCTGAGTTGCCTGATCGTCAGAAGCTTTTTTTCTTTTAAAAGCCTCTGCCAATCCGGCAACTCAGCTTGGATTGTCAGAGGCATTTAAAAGAAAAAAAGCCTCTGCCTGCCAATCAGGCAACTCAGCTGGGATCATCAGCTGACGATCCCTTTGAGGATCCCAGCTGAGCTGTGCAATCATCAGAGGCTTTTTTTCTTTTACTTTTAAAAGCATTTTTTCAGCCAAAAAATGCTTTTAAAAATTAAAAGAAAAAGCCTCAGATGATTGTGTGGCTCAGCTGGGCATGGGGGGAGGGATTTTTGCTACTGGTTCTCCGAACCACCCGCCTCGATCGCTACCGGATCAGGTGATCTGGTCCGAACCGGGAGCATTTCACCCCTGCTCTGGATGGCCTACAATTCTAAAATATAAACCAATTAAAACATTAAAGCACTAGAAAATCCTCAAAATAAATAAATACAAAGAACAGATGTGATATTTATTTATTTATTTATTTATTTATTGGTTCAATTTATATGCCGCCCTTCTTCGGAGACTCAGGGCGGCTTACAATGTGTTAAGCAATAGCCTTCATACTTTTGTATATACCTGCTTAGTAGGGCTTTCAGCCCCTCACTAAGCAGGTGATTAATCAACTAACAGTAAAGATAAGAAATGTGCCTGTAACATATTCCAAGCCCAGTTATGCAACCATTAACCACCACATCAAGCTGACTCTCACTATAGCGATTATTATATATTATGTATTTTGTACAATATACAGTATTATATATAATATATATTATAGAATGTGAAATAAGATATTAATTATATATAATTATGTATTAGATATTGGAAGTTGCTATTATTAGGCAAATCCCATATAGCAACTGCATCCACAATGACAAGGTCATCATTTGTGATCTCTTTTTGGCCTTCCCATTGAATATGCCAGTTGACTTTGTTGGAAGATTGCAAATGATGGTCACATGACTGCAGAACCTATAACCATTGTAATTGCAAGCCAGTTGTTAACACCCAACTGTGAATGTGTGACCATGGAGGGAATGTGACAGCTGCAACTAAGAGGAATGGTGATAATTTCCCTCGTATGGCACCATTGTAACCTTGAACGGGGTTGCTGAATCATTGATATCAAGACTATCTGTACTCAGAAAGGGCTTTAACTACTTAGTTAAAATCATGCATAAAGAATCAGGTCTTCAAAGCTCTGACCTTGGGTGAGTCCTTCAATTAGCCAGGACCTATACTATGTAGGCTTTATAGACAACAAACCAACAACTTGCACCCCAAAACAAAATGGCAACCAAAGTAACTTGTGGGGAAGGTGCTACAAGCCAAGGCATGGCCTTCACTGCCCATGCCACTGCATACTAGACAAACTGAAGCTTCTGGATGGTCTTCATAGGAAGCCACACACTGCATATTGCAGCAGTCAAGCTGTGTGGTGCTCGGGTTATGAGTGACTGTCTCAAGAGCCTCCTGTTTAATCACCCTAAACACGGCTGCTAGATGTCTATTGGTGAATAAAGGCAGAAAATAACACATGCATTTTACCATTGTTATCTCCACAAGGCAGTCCCAAATATAACTCTTATGTGTGCTTAGTTTGATCACTACTATATCAGAAAATGATGGGCCTCACTTCATTAAAACACATTTACCATATCAAGGCTTGATTACCCTTAAGTACCATTCAGAAATTACAAATGATAATGAATGTTTATAGGAATTCAGTCACTGAACTCCAAAAAGGCTTACTGGTAACCTAATTTTGAGAACATATTGCTTGTTTGCTGGGAAGCACTTATCTGAATCTTCCATGACCTCTCTTCTGTTATCCTATTTTGTTTTTAAGCAGATGAACATCTTTCCATATAACTCTTTTGCTGGCCTTTGGAAAATTTTAAAAATTTAAAATTTAAGCTATTGGTGAATTTGTATTGTTTTCTAGTGTTTTATTTATTTTGGATTTTAAAGTACATTATGTTGTAGTTCCATTTATACTTCACAAAAGTAGTTTATTAATCTGCTGAGTTATTGTGAAGGTTACTTAGACCTTCTTAAATGTTTCTCTGTAAGTTGTAAGTATAGTTTCTATCATACCTCAAAGCTAAACTGCAAAGCTAATTTTTTTTTATTGTCAAAGGTGTGCCTGAATTAACAAAAGGCAAAGAGAGTTAAATTTTCCAGTGTTGGCAGGAATTTGGGGAAATCACATGATAACCCTCAAAGCTTACTTCCTTTGATAGCATTTTTCTGGCTGTCAACTCACTCACATATTGCTGGTTGTTTTCTTGAGAGTCTTTAAAAATTTTAATTCCATTTCTCAGGTAAGTGGACCGTAGCTTACAATTATGTTTGAACCCCAACATTGTGAACCATAGTTTATATTTTAACTATCTGGCATAAACCATGGTAAACCCACCCATGACATCCTGGAATGTGTGAACTCAGTGTTTTTGGCCCTAACCCTAACCCTTCAGTTAATGGATATAAGGTGAATGATGGCCAATCAATTATTATTTAAGCAAGGGCTAACAAGCTCAGAACAAATTTGACTTCAACTAACCAAGCCTTTTTCCCATCTCCCAAATTTTTTGCTGAGCCCTTCTTCCCTGAATCCCCCCTGTCTCGTCCCCTTGCATCTTTTGCCTCAAACTTCAAAATTTTTGCTTGCTTCTGACTTTTGCTGTAAGATCCTGTGTCTTGTTGGTGAGTTGTTGCTTCAATGTACTGAACTGTTAATTTCTTTCTCCTTTTCACCTGAAGCACCTTTATTAATTGAGCTTTCTTTATATCTCTCCATTTTTCAACTGCTGCAGTTTTTTAAGATGACCAATTGTCCTCCTTTAGGGAGGACAGTCCTTCTTTTCTAAGTTCTGTCCTCTCTCGAAAAGTGTCCTCCTACATATCCTCCTTTTCGATATTTGAAGACTAATCTGTAAATGTCGGTATTCAATCGATGCCGATCCGATCCGTTGCATGTGATATGATGTATTTGTATTTGACATGACGATTCGTCAAGGCTCGGTACAGTGCAGTGAGACGCGATTATGAGATGCATGTGCTCCACACAGGAGAATTGTCTTGAGAAAGTGAGCTGCACACAAGAGTGTGCCGTGCACATGTGGCTTTGTTTACTTCTTACCAAAACACAACACAGCACACATGCACGCCTTATACTCATTGTTGCAATGAATAAAATTTTTCTTTTATTTACATTTTTTTTCTTTCAATTTATTTGTGTCCTTCATCTCATTGTTAAAAAGTTGGTCATCTTAAGTTTTTATGGTGAAAAAGTAGTGTGTTAAACAACAAAATGGAAGCCTGAGTTCAGCCCCAATCTCAAGGACAAAAGATGTCAGCAATAAAGCCATTGTTTCCAATATATGTGCCCCTCTTTCCATCTTTTATACTTGTCCTTATTGTCTTTCAGTTTAACAGAGTTCTTTGTGCAGCCATACTGATTTCTTTTGAGATCTCTTATTTTTCTTCTTCATATGAATTGTGCTACACTGGGCTTTTATAATCTCACTTTTCAGTTTTCCAAGCTTCTTGGGTTGTTTTCCCCTTGAGGATTTTCATCCATGGAATCCTTCCCAGGCTCTCTAAGTTTATTGAAATCAGCTCTCTTAAAGTACAAGACTCTTTGACTTTGTTCTATTGCTTCTGCTTGCATAATGTCGAATTCCAATATTGCATGGTCACTTCCCCTTAAGGTTCCTATAGTTTCAATGCCTTCTTTCATTTCATCTCTGTTAGCGAGAATTAAGTCCAGTTTATGAGTGAGAACTAAATCCAAGAGCAGTGTGTCCTTAAAGGTTAAGCATATAGAACCAAATGCATATGACCAGATCTCTGGGTTAGTTTTTGTTCTTCTGAATGGACCAACTGAGTTTGATTTATTCACAGGGTGGCAGCTGAAAGAATATGTTTGTGTAACTTTCACCTCCAAGCTATTTCTTCCCTCTGGTGACCTTCCAATACAATCACAATAGCTAAACATCATGGGAGCCCTAGTTGACGGAAATTCTACAGATCTCTAACTACTGAAACTCCTGTACTGCTGAACTCTGGTGTGAATGTAGTGTATGTGCATTTGTAATAATGGTTCAATACTAATAATGTGCCAGCAGAGGACTGTCCCACCCAGAACACTGAAGATTTGGCTTAGCTTCCATGAGAGTCTTCTCAGATCATGGGTGTATGTTTCTCCAAGTTGGGAAGTCACTTCATTTCACTCTTGTGGTAACCCTGGTGAAGGTGTTATGTACAAATGATCTGGAAAGTAGCTGCACTGAAACTCCAGGATCCATAATTGTCTCCTTGCTTCAAGAAACGGCACCTTCTTTGTGCTGTTGCCACAATCAATCAACCTTCTGAACTACTTTCAAGCTTTAGAGCAGGGGTGAAATTCACTTACCTTCCCTACCAGTTTGCAAATTTGCGCGCGCTGTCGTCTGCGCATGCATAAAGCCTTCTGCACATGCGCAGAGGCTTAAATTCATCACAAAAAAGCAACATCATGATGTCCGTGTGAGTGGGCGGAGCCTCCCGCAGCCACCGCTACTAGTTTGCCCGAGCCGGATAGAACCAGCTGAATTTCATCCCTGTCGTAGAGATTCCATTTGTGGAATTGGAACAGACCAGATTCAAGGACACATTCCACTATCGAAACTCAATTTTGCATAGCAGGCAAATTGGAAATGTGTACATACAGTATGGTATGTACATATATGTACAGTATGTATCCTTGAGTTCCTGAAAAAAGTGATGTATAAACTTAAATAAATGAAATGATACCCTGAATCGTATAATTTCCTTTCGCTTGGGTATGGGAAGCAATAAATAAGCAATTCCTTACATGCCACATTTAGTAAGTCTTATTCGTAACTACAAGATGTAAGGAAGCTTTAAGTGTGGTGGAATATTGACAATGGCTGGTACAGAGGTCAAATCCCCACTTAGTCATGAAGTTCACAGTTGAGTCACAGTCCCTATCTCAAAGTCCTATTTATTTATATGGAAGTTTGACATATCTGGGATGATTATAACAAACAATGGCTATATAGTAGGAATTTCCTCTTTGCTACCACCTAGTGGACAGCCAGGTTTGCAGCAGCCCAAATATGGTATTTATTTGTTAGATCATTTGCAAGTCATTCTTCTTTGAGCTATTTCTGTTACCTGAATCAAATAAACCTTTGTAGTTGCTGAAGCACTTTCTAAAATTTTTAATAGGCTGAGGAAAGCCAGTAAAGTGAACTTGAATAAGATGGCTTTGTATAAAATAGAACACCGCTTGGGGGGGGGGGGGGGGCAAAAAGCCCTACTAAGCAGGTATATAAAAAAGGTATGAAAGCTATTGCTTAATGCATTGTAAGCCGTCCTGAGTCTCTGGAGAAGGGTGGCATATAAATTGAAATAATAATAATAATAATAATAATAATAATAATAATAATAATAATAATAATAAGAAGAAGAAGAAGAAGAAGAAGAAGAAGAAGAAGAAGAAGAAGAAGAAGAAGAAGAAGAAGAAGAAGAAGAAGAAGGAGGAGGAAGGGCCAGACAAAATCTGCTCCACAACCCATTCAAACATGGTGAATACGAAAAAAATGAAATTTATGCCGGCTGAACCGTCACCCGGATTAACAAGGCTTCCGTTGGATGCTATGGCTCCTGGGCATTCTACGAAAAATGAGCTACAGGGCTCAGCTCCCTCTGCTAGGCAACCAGGGCATGGAGCTGACAAGCTACTGGAAGAAAAACCCCAAAAGCGAAAAATCTGGACTAAGGAAGAAAACACCTTTATTATGGAAGCTTACTATCAGTCTAAGCCAGCAAAACGTGGATTTCAAAAACGAATGTATCGGATTTGGAAGATGAACCATACGAACTGTGACACCAGTGAACAAAGGTTAATGGACCAACGACGTGTAATCCTAAACCACAAATTTTTCACTACAGAAGAATTAATAGCAGTAGAAGAGAAAGCAATTAATGGTCTGAGTACATCAACAAAGAAGAGTAACATCAAGAATGATTTGCAGACTCAAAAGCAAATTGAGAAAAAAAGGGAGGAAGAGGATACTGAAATGGATGAAGATATAGAACAAGGAAGCACTGAAGAACAAAAACCAAAAGATAGTGCTCAATTAGCTGGAAAAATAAAGCATCAAATGGAAGATGCTGAAAGAACACGTTTGCCAAAACTGAACCAAGTGAACCGGAAAGAATTGAGAAATATACTAAAAAAGGTCAATGAGGCTGTGCAAACTATTAGAACCACTACATTAGCCGAAACAAACCAACTGATGTATGCAGCAGCCGTCATAACCTCCAAAGAACTGGGGTTGAAAATACAAAAGAACCAAAGTGGCAAGAAGGGGAAGCCTAAGTGGAAAATTCGGTTAGAATTGAAGATAAAAAAATTACGTGGAGATTTGAGCAACTTGAAGAACCTAAGGCAAGGTCAGTTAAAGAACAAGCAGGTCAAAAGCAGCCTGGAAGCAAGATACAATCTGAGGAATAAGGAGATTGCGGTAGTAATTGAAGAGCTGAAGCAGAGGGTTGTTGCCATCGCCGAAAAGATTAAAAGGTATGAAAACCGAGTAACTCAGTTCAAAGAAAACTCACAGTTCAGAGCAAATCAGCACCAGTTTTATAAGAGCTTAGAAAATAGAGAAGGAATAACAACAAATGAAAAGCCTGATAAAGAGAAAGCTCTGAAATTCTGGAAGAATTTGTGGGAAAACAACAAGAAGCATAACAGAAATGCAAAATGGATCAAACAGGTTGAGGACTCTATTAAAGTGCATAAAATGGAAGACATGAAAATAACAAAAGCAATGGTGCAAAGACAGTCAAGAAAAGTGAAGAACTGGAGTGCACCTGGGCCAGATGAGCTACATGGCTTCTGGTTAAAGGCACTTACAAGTGTGCACAAAAGATTGGCAACCCAGATGAACCAGGTCCTAAAAACACCTGAAAATGATGAATGGATGACAACTGGAAGAACATTTTTGATCCAAAAAGTTAAAGAAAAAGGAAAGGATCCTGGAAACTATAGGCCAATCACCTGATTGCCAACAACATACAAGCTTCTTACTGGTATCGTTGCAAACCAAATCTATGGATACCTGGAAAGAAATAACTTGCTTCCTGTAGAACAGAAAGGATGCTGCAAAAACTCAAGAGGAACAAAGGATCAATTGCTGATTGACAAGCTAATCCTAAAGAACTCAAAGAAAAGACGAACCAACCTGTTCATGGCTTGGATAGACTATAAGAAAGCGTTTGATTCAGTTCCCCCTAGCTGGATGAAGAAATGCCTGGAAATCTTTGGCATCAGCAGAAACATACAAAAATTCATGGAATCTTCAATGAACCTCTGGAAAACAAAACTTATGGCTAATGAAGAACTAGGTGAAGTTGAAATTAAACAAGGCATTTTCCAGGGCGATTCCCTTTCCCCCCTACTTAATATACTCTCAATGCTACCACTGACAATCATTTTGAAAAATCTGAGCTGTGGATACGAACTTGCAAAGAAAGGACTAAAAATCTCGCACTTGATGTACATGGATGATTTGAAGCTGTTTGGTAAAACAAAAGCTGAACTGAATTTATTAACTGAACACACAAAAGAATTCGGCCAAGACATTGGTATGCAGTTTGGAATTGACAAATGTGCAACAATAGCAACCAAAGCAGGTAAGATCATAGAAGAGGATGGAATAGAACTAGAGAATGAAGAAACGATAAAGGCAGTAAAATCAGAAGAAGGCTACAAGTACTTGGGGATTTTAGAGGCCTCTGACTTAATGCATAATAAAGTCAAGGAAATAACTTCAGCCAAGTACATTCGGCGAATTCGTAAGATATTAATGTCCAAACTGAATGGAGGAAACATCATAAAAGCCATAAATACCTGGGCTATACCTGTGATTCGATACTCTGCAGGAATAATTGACTGGACCCAGATGGAGTTAGACAATTTGGACAGAAAAACAAGGAAGCTTATGACAATGAATCATGCCTTGCACCCTAAAAGTGATGTTGACCGATTATATTTACCAAGAACAGAGGGTGGTCGAGGACTCCTACAAGTAAAGCAGATTGTGGAGGAAGAAAAATGCAGCTTGAATGATTACATCCAGAAAAGTGAAGAACCAATGATTAAGGAAGTAAATAAAGGAGGCCTTTTAAAGACAACTAAAACAAAAGCAGAATATAAGAAAGAAGTAATTGAGCAGCGAGCTGAAAATTGGAAAAGCAAAGCTCTGCATGGCCAATACTTGAAAAGTATTGAAGGCAAAGGTGACCAGAAACTAACTTGGAACTGGTTAAGATCAGGAGTACTGAAAAAAGAAACAGAAAGCTTTATTTTGGCAGCTCAAGGACAAGCCCTAGCCACAAACTGCATGAAGGCAAAAATTCAACATGTTACCACCAACAGCAAATGCCGCCTCTGTAATGAGAAAGATGAGACAGTCGACCACCTGATCAGTGGATGCAGCAAAATTTCACAAACCGACTACCTACAACGCCATGACCGTGTTGCTAAAATCATTCACTGGAAATTATGCCAGAAGTTTGGATTTGAGTACAGCAAAAACCACTGGGAACATCAGGTTGAGAAAGTTCTAGAGAATGAGAAACTCAAGATCTTGTGGGACTTTAGGATTCAGACTGACAGGCACTTGGTCCACAACACACCTGACATAACAGTAGTTGAAAAGAAAAAAGTATGGTTCATTGACATTGCAATACCTGGTGATGCACGGATTGAAGATAAGCAGCAAGAAAAAATCACAAAGTACCGAGACTTGCAAATCGAAGTTGAGCGACTATGGAAAAAGAAATCATGTGTTGTTCCGATTGTAATTGGAGCCCTTGGAGCAATACCCAAAGGGCTACCCCGCTATTTAGAAATTCTAAATTTACCGGACCTGAACATTTTGACTCTACAAAAAACCACCTTACTCGGAACAGCTTACATCCTCCGACGATATCTTTTTTTTTTTTAATTGAAAAAGTTTTACAATACAAAAATTTTTCCATTTTCTCTCCCCCCCAATCCCCCACCCCTACCCCTCCCATCATCCCTCCCCAACCCTATCCCTCCCTATCCCCCCCGACTTCCGCTACAAGTTTAAAAAAAACAAAATTTAGAACAAGGGAAAAAGAAAAAGATTATTAAATAATCAAATTCTAAATTAAACAAATTTCGAAAGAGGAAAAGAAAGAGAAGGAAGGAAAGGGCAAAAAAGTAAAAAACAAACTAGCAAGAACAAACATTAATATATTTAAACAATATTATAATAAAAAAAATAGTTATAGTTAAAAACAGCATTATAGTTCTATCCTAACTACACCCTTAACTATAGAAAAAAAAACCCCCAAAAACATAAAACACAAAAAATATATATGCATATGTAGTTATAATCATAGTTATATCATAAAGAAGATTATCTTTTATTTAATTCATTTCTCAGTCTATATAATCCAAATTTCGATCTTCTCTTCAACTTGATTGATGTCAAATATATTTTCTCTCATAAATCCGCTTCAATAATCTTCATCTTGCCGCTGCCCCCATCAGCAAAGTAAAACATTTCTCCACACAACCCCCCGAGTGACTTTATATAAGTAAAATCCAACCACGAAGATATTCACTCCTCTAGGAAAAAATCATTCCAACTAGCTTATACTATACCTAAAAATAAGCTTTTGCAGCCTTTCAAACAAAAGCTGCATTCCCAGATGTTCCTTTGAAATTAGTTCAAATCCTGCCACCCTTTGCAATTCAACCCTTCGGGTTATAAGATGTTTTCAAGTTCTTAGTCTTCTCCTAGATGATATGTTCCACCAAAGTATATAATTGGGTAACCAATGATCGCTGCTAGTTTTGCAGCAATCTATCAAAACTCAGGATATCATGTCCAATCCAGGATAAACTTCATAGTAAAAGTTTTTATAATCCATTTTAATATGTGAGTTTAAAATTAATCCAATTTAGAATGAACTTTTAACCAGTTATTGTACTTAATCCATTTTTTCCAAATCTTTCAATGCTTTCAGATTCAGTATCAAGCAATTCACGATGCTCTTTGAATTTATCACCTGTGGTTTCCAGTCGGATTTCTTCGTTGAATTCTAATTCCTGTCGATTAGCATCAACCCCCATGTCTTGAAGAGTATTGGACCTCTGCTGCTGGTCATCTCGATGTAAAACTTTGTTTTTTGAATCTTCCTCCAGTAGTTCAAGGTCTTGTAATCCCCCAGAAACACTGGGGTGTTCAGTTTTCTCATCCAAAAAATCCATAATAGAATCCTCTGGACAACCACCAAAATCTCCTTTTACTTTTAACACACTTTGATTTTCTTCTTTCTTTTCACATTTTGCAAACTCTGTTTTTGACTTTTTATTCTTGAGATGTTTCGGTGCTCCCTTAAAAATATTTTGATAAAAATATTCTGCTTTTTCAATAGTATTCAAACAGTGTCTCACACCTTGATATCTAAAAATTATACCAGTTGGAAAGTCCCATCTAAATAGGATATTACTTCTCTTCAATTCCTTGACCAAAAAATCAAAATCTTTCCTGTCTTTTAAAACCTTCGAAGGTAGCTCTTTGAAGACCCTGATTTGTGTGCCAGCTACCTGCAATCTATCAGAATAAGACTTTTGTAGAATATCATCTCCTCCGACGATATCTTAACAGTTCCTAGGTCCTTGGTTAGGACTCGAGCTGCTGAGCTATTAACCAGCCTCAAAGGCTGTGAATCTCACTACAGATTAACCAATAATAATAATAATAATAATTTAAAAGTGAACTTGAATCCTGACAAAAACTGAAGACCTGGGAATAGAAAGGGTGTGTGTGGTAATTTCTGAGTGTAGAAAAGTGTATGTGTTGTTTTGGATGGGT
This sequence comes from Masticophis lateralis, assembly GCA_030761175.1. Lineage (NCBI taxonomy): Eukaryota > Metazoa > Chordata > Lepidosauria > Squamata > Colubridae > Masticophis > Masticophis lateralis. The sequence goes on along the minus strand of JAUDYJ010000001.1, from coordinate 322,921,862 downwards.
GAGCAATTTTCCCAACAGAAGATAACACAAGGAGAAAAGAGATTACTTCCTTTGCTTTAGTGGCCCACATAGTCTTAACCAATTTTGGTTGATTTATTGACTATGGCTTTTTGTGACCTTTTCAGGGAGCTTCCAACAAGCAAAGTCAATAGGGGAAGCTGGGGTTGGCTTAACCGTGTGATTCATATAATGACCAGGATTGTTCATTTAACAACCGTGGTGTTTCTTGGAACCCTGACACCGTGGCAAAAAATGGACTGAATGGACTGTAACTCACTGCATAACTGCATCATTAGTGATGGAAGTATCAGTCCCAACTGTGTTACTATGAAACTGCATGAGTGGTGGGTTCCTCCCGGTTCGGCCGAGCCCGTAGCAGTGACAATATGACATCACTGAACTGATTCTCTTTGTTCGGGAGCTGGGCCCTCCCACCCCCTTACCCCACATTATTCTTACCTTTTATTTGGCCCTGCCCCCAATCTATTCGCTGCCTCCCGAGTCACAGCTGATCAGCTAGAAGGAAAAAAAACTGTTTAAACTCTTGCTGCGGGGCTTCAAAGGGCCGCCCTACAGCTGATCAGTGTTAAAAGGCAGTGTGTGGTAGACCAGTGCCTCCAAAAATAAATGGGCAGATTGGAACGCTTCAAGAACAAATGGATAGACTGGTACAGCTCTGCAAGCAATTAAAAGTGTGGTAGACCAGTACCTCTGCTAAATCCTAAAGAATTGTCACATGACAATCAAACCACGTCCATAAAATAAGCCACACCCACAGAACCGGTAGTAAAAAAATTTAGAACCCGCCCCTGAACTGCATGTATTATTTACTTATTTCAATAATATGCCTCCCATCTTGTGGTTCAAGGTCACTTGTTTGGAAACATTAATTAGTCAATAATTTTTCAAATAAGACCAATGTGGTGGAGTCATACCAAAATATTTCTGGGGGAAAAAATGTGTTGGTCAATCTGGAGGATTCTGAAGTACTAGTATTTAGTTTTAAGGAACTAGCTTGCCTGCAATTAAGAAAACCTGGAGAATGATGTATCTGAGAATCTGAAGATCACCAGCAGAGCTGTACTGGATTGTAAGAGCAGAAAGATAAGAGTAGCAGGTCACAAAGTTCAAGGCAAATTAGTTAAGATAAATCCTGCAGTACAAGAGATGATCCTATTTGCAAGCAGCTTTATTACCTAAGAGAGGGAATTTGAACTGACAGTCTACAGTTCAAAGATTACCCTGAACACAGAAAACCAAACAATGTTAAACTGGGCTTGCGATTTTGAATTTTTGAACATTCCCATTCCATTCCCCCAATTAAAGCCAATGCTGCTATTTGTCCTGCAAATGAATACTTACAAATATTTACTAATACCCATATAGGTTTTCCTCTATATATCAGGTAGCAGCTGGAAAGGAGATCTTAATCTATTGTTGCATAACGTGTAAAGCTGTAAAGTTCTAATAAATTCTGCCGGCATGCTGCCCTTCCCTCCTCCCCCTCTCCTCCCAGTATAAGGAGATTTTAAAAGAAGATTTGCAGTTTACTATGTTGTTGAGATCCGCCATAGATGACATTTGGGAGATCTGAAACCAACTGCATCTCCAATGTTGTAGGTTACTCAATCCAGTTTCTAGACCTCAAATGGGCAGGGTAGACCGTGGCATGAGCAGGCTTGTTAAGCAACCTTTAGAATTTTTTTTTATTATTATTCAAAGATGCAGAGGAGGGAGGAAATACACTACTTCTATATTTCTTGCTTTCAGAATTTCCCCTTCTGGACTACTACGTCTTATCGCAGTGATGTGAACTTATCACACATGGGTAACAGATGATATGCCATGTCATTTTTATCGACACACCAGCGTGTCCTATTTTTGCTCAATTTTCTGAGGCTGCAGAAGCTGCAGGAGAACTGGTGTGCTCTTGAATGTCCTCTTGACCTTTTTGGAAGTTGTGCCAGAAGGGTGGTGCTCTGGCATGGAGAGCTCCCAAGAACCTTTTGGAGTCTCCAAAAACCACAAGAAAATGGGATGTGAGTCAACACATTTCTGGGAGGCTGCAGGGGGTCGCGTGAGAGCACAGCCCTGTCATATGACTCCCAGCAGGTTCGAGGCCATGCGCGTTTTCATGTGGTTTCTGCAACCTGAGAAAAACATGGGAACTTCTCTTGTGATTTTTGGAGGCTCTAAAAGCCACATAAAAATGCTCTCACATGGCCTCTGGATCAGTGGTGAAATCTAAATTTTTTTCCTACCGGTTCTGTGGGCGTGACTTGGTGGGTCATGTGACTAGGTGGCCGTGGCTATGTAGTCATGTGACTAGGGGGGTCAAAAGACAGAAACTCACTTTAACAATGCTATAAAAAGTTTTTTTAAAAGTTCTGAGGATTGTGCGGCACAGCTGATTGTCGCAGCTGATTGTTGGAACCTTTTTTTAATTTTTTAAAAGCATTTTTTTACTACCTATTGCCCGAACGGGTAGTAAAAAAATACTTTTAAAAAATTTTCAAAAAGTTCAGACGATCAGCTGTGCCGTGCCATGGTCAGAACTTTCTTTTTACTTTTTAAAGCATTTTTTAAAATACTTTTCCAAGAATAGGAGCCTGTGTAGCGTAGAGGGCTAATGCCTCCTACTAAAGGCAGCAATTAACACCAGCTGTCTGTAATTTCTCTGAGTTCAATCCTAGCCAGGCTCAAGGTCGACTCAGCCTTCCATCCTTTCTAAGGTGGGTAAATTGAGGACCCAGTTTGTGGGGGCAATAAGCTGACTTTGTATAAATATACAAAAGTATGAAGGCTATTGCTTAACGCATTGTAAGCCGCCCTGAGTCTCCGGAGAAGGGCGGCATATAAATCAAATTAAAAATAATAATAATTAAAAAAATACTGGTTCAGGCAAACCAGTAGTATTTTCACTACTAGTTTGGGAGAATCTCCCTGAACCAGTAGCATTTCACCCCTGCTCTGGATCCTCTAGAAGTTGCACAAGAGGGCCATGCTCTTGTGTGGCTTTTGTAGCCTCCAGAAAGCATATAAGAAAAGGGACATGCTTTCCTGTTGTTTTGGGAGGCTGCAAAGCCATGCAAGAGCATTCTCTGAAGTTTCCAAGGTGAAACTTGTGTAAAACTGCCTAAAATTGGAATTTTTTCCTGAAAGGGACTTGGGGCTCAGGCAGAATATTTATTTGACCTACCCGTCATATAATTCCTATCTTCTTAAGTGTCTTTAGATTCTATTGCTGTTTTGCAACACATGGAGATGTCTAACAGAGTCAGATTTCTTGAAAATTATTTGAATCTTGAGAGGAAGGCAAGCATGGGAAACGCTACGTGTTTTCTCTCCCACCACCTTCCCTCTGTTCTTCCTCACTGAGAAGTAGATACTTTCGATGTCAGCGTTATGTGTTAGCACACAGCAACAAAGAAGTAATTAATTGATGCTAATCAAATCAAATGCAATCTGTTCCATATTTTTTTTTTCAGTTCAATGGAAAATTACTACCGTATTAAAAGTAGGGTCATTTTTACTGCACTATTTTAAGTCCATTAATAATCAGTGTGCATATTGTTTTCTCTGTTGTAAGTCGTGCTTTTTCTTTCACTCTTTCTCACTTTATACTTTTGCGTAATTGCAGTTTTCCTCCCGTTCAATTAATGTGTTGCATGAAACTGTTTTTAATAATGAAATTGGAATAATAACAAATATTTTATTTATTTATTTAATATCTTTTCTATAGCTGCCTACCTCCTTTAGTGATTTTTGTACATGTGTCTCAGTTTGTTTTATTCATATTTCCTTTTTATAATTAATGGACATTTTATGTAATGCATAACACGATGGAATGTGTATTTTTTTTAAAAAAATAAATGGCTAGTCAAATAATTCTCTTTTGTCCAGGGGAAGGGGTTAACATGCCAGCCAAGTCAAGTTTGGCATTTTCTGAATTTTTAATATGCAGAATTGAAAAGGTTTGACATCACTGCCCTATCCTATTGAAGGCCTGCTTGGAACATACATTTATTTATTAAAATCAAATGTTGTTACAGTATTTTCATAAGGATGCCTATTTTGAAATTTTAAGGAACAGACTGTCTGGTCTTCGTATGTGTTTAATATGCAACATATTTTTCAAAATGTAGTTTGTTTTGTCCCATTCCGATTGGTTTTTGAGATTTTGCGGCAAAGACTTTGGAAGCATAAACATTTATTGTGTTGCAAGGCCCCCTGGTGGAATATGGAAGATTATGTATGCATTCGTGTATGTATATATGTATGCATGGCTTGATTTACACAAAAGATTAAGCCAAGACTTCCCAATCTTTTGGGGGGTTGGGCACATTTGAAGTTTTGAGAGCATCAAAATGTAGTTGCCACAGAGTTTGTGGCTAATCACAATACTTATTTATTTTATAAATAAATAAATAAATAACTTATTTTATTTATTTATTTATTTATTTAATCTCTTTTCTACCTCCTTTAGTGATTTTCCGTAGCATACATAAAAATAATAAAAAATGCTTAAAAACCAGTAAAACGATCCATTTAAAATAAAAACAACACAAACACAACAACACAAAAACCAACTAAAAAGCAAAGTGGCAAAACAACAACAACAGTGCATTCTATTAACTATCATAGAACCATCTAACAAGATCCATTCTACTGTGGATTTATACCAAGCTAGCTGACAAAACAATGTTTTAAGAGCCTTTCAGAAGGCCAATAGGGTTGGGGCCAACCTTACCTTGGGGGAAAGGGGGAATGATATTCCATAGAATGGTGGCTACAGCAGAAAAGACCCAATTTCAGTCCTTGGCTGACAGGAACTACACAATTACAATCTTCGGCTTCAAGGATGAATTCACCATTGCCAGAATCCACCTCCAGAACCCATTTATGTGACAACAAACTAAGCCTTAGACTCTTTGGGACATCATTGGAAATACAACCTTGTTTCAACATGATAGCTTTCCATTCATCTTTTAAATCAAAGACTATTTTTAAAAATAGTGGGGCAAAGTTCTGGGTGAGCTCCAGGGATTGTATCAGCAGGGACACTGTCATCTTCTGCTGCCATACTTCTAGATGGGTATTTTCTTTCATCCCATTTGGCTACACCAGAGTCTAAATCTAGTCATTCATCTTTCTATATTGGCAACCTTTGGAGGCAGCAACATGAGCCCTTGTACTTAGTCATGTTCCCAGTTAAGAGTGGAAAAGAACTTTCCTGATTTGGAAGGAATGCTTTCATTGCTATATTTATCTATATCTACAGGCTTTAGCAAGAGAACAGAAGGCAGCGTTCGGGCTTTTCTGCATTGAGCAAAGGCACTGAATTGATGAACAAGGAATACAAAGGACAGATGCAGGGGCTTGCATACATTCATCACACAGTGATGTAATTTGCACCATGATGTCATCTTGTAAACGGCACGATATTGTGGAAAAAATAAAAATTAAAGTATATCAACAAGTAAAGAAAAAAAAATTATTTAACAGCAACTCCTGGATCTCTGCCACAGGATCAGAAGCCCATGCTTCAGCAAACAAAGTCTATTGATTTAAGCACTGATTTATCTTTTCTTTCTTCTTGTTTTGTACATGACCCAGTTCTTTCTCTTTCACATATATATGACTGTGTGATGTTTCCTCCAGATGCTTCCCCAGATGTCAGTTCGGAGGAGGATGAACCAATCCCAGCACTTCAGGAGGGGGAGTTGGTCAATGGAGCCAAGCAGCTGGCTGAGAGTGAGTTGCCTGAAGCACAGCTGCAGCAGGACAGCCCTGAGGCTTCAGTAGGGAAAGCATGCAGTTGCAGCCAGTTAGCGATGAGGAGAAGGAACTGCCTTCTGCGCCTGATCTGAGAACCCACAGGGCAGAGAAAAGGCAGGAGCAGTGAAGGTCAGCCTGATTAGTCAAGAGGAGGCAGCCTCTGCCCTCTGGATCGGCTGCTGACTATTTAGCATAGCAGACAGATGGAGGTGATATTGGGAACAATGTGTTCAATCCCTAGCTGTGTGTTTCCTGGTCATTGCGATTCCAGCCTTGGATTGACCCCATGTCATGTGAACTCTGGACTTTTTTGGCCTCTTATATTGTGGATTTAATTTTGCCTAGTGAATTTATCTGGTTTGGGAAATTTGGTTAGTCTAGTGAAGAGGAGACATGATAGCAGTGTTCCAATATTTGAGGGGCTGCCACAGAAAGGGATGGGTCAAGGTATTTTCCAAAGCACCTGAAGGCCAGAGAAGGAATAATGGATGGAAACTGAACAAGGAGAGATTCAGTCTGGAAATAAGGAGAAATTTTCTGACAGCGAGAACAACGAACCAGTGGAACAGCTTGCCTTCAGAAGTTGTGGAAGCTTCATCGCTTGAGACTTTCAAAAAGAAACTGGACTGCCATTTGTCAAAAATGGTGTAGGGTCTGCTTGAGTGGGGGTTGGACTAGATGACCTACAAGGTCCCTTCCAACTCTGTTAATCTGTATATCTATAAGTTGCATTGATACTTTGCAGCCTACAAGCTTGGAAACATTAACTTCCAATAATACTATCTTTATTGGATCATCTAGTAATACAGAATGCTCAGAGAGAGCAAGTTCTTGAGCTGATAGCATTTTCAAGTCCAGATTTATGACTTCACTCAACTTTCAAGTGCCTTGTGGACTCAGTGGCTATTGCTCTGTGGACTAGCATTCGGCTGCTTTTGGCTGGGCTTAATTGGGACAGCTCTGGGTTTTTAATGAAGGGAATTGCTGGGGAATATTAATAAACTCACTAGCCCACTGGGGTGTGTGTGTTTGTGTGTGTGTTGTGAATGAGTGAGTGAGACAGCACAGACTGGTTCATTTAACTGTAGGTTTTTGGGGTTTTTTTAAAAGCAATACTGTCTTATATTTTTGTATAACATATCATGCATTTGTGCAATGTAGTTATGTTCAGGGTCATCTTGGGGATAAAAAAAGTCAAGACGATTAATGGCAGAAGCCTACCCCTTTGCACCTGTGTGCAATAACAACATGTATACATATAAAGAGTAGAGCTTTGATTGCGCAGATGTTATCATCATCTTGACCTTTTGGATGTGAGCTTCAGTGGGGGAATGAGGAGAGATGTCTGCAGCAACTCAAACTCTGCCCTTATGTATTTTTGTGATGGAAGTAAAAAAAGAGGGACAGAGGTTGTACTATGATATCCATCAGAACAGTGTTTCTCAACCTTGGCAACTTTAAGATGTGTGGGTCTCAACTCCCAGAGGAATTCCAGCTGGAGAATTCTGGAAGTTGAAGTCCACACAGGTTGAGGAATACTGCATCAGTGGTGAAGATTTGTGGTGAGACCAACAACACCTGTTACAGTGAATGTGAGTAAGAGCAGCAAAGGAGGCTCACATCTACTGTAGATGTAGGGAGCTGTAAAATTCAAGGAAAGTCTGCTTTTGCAGACTTCTGAATTACCTTCTAGTGCATAGGTGTCAAACTCGTGGCATCACGTTGCCATCATGTGTTTCACAATGTTTTTTCCCTTCCCGGAGCTGGGATGGACGTGGCCTGCACTTGACGCATCTGGCACACAGGCCACCAGTTTGATACCCGTTTTGTTTTTTTTAAAATTTGATTTAGATTCCACCCTTCTCCAGAGACTCAGGGCGGCTTACAATGCATTAAGCAATAGCCTTCATACTTTTGTATATTTTATACAAAGTCAGCTTATTGCCCCACAAACTGGGTCCTCAATTTACCTACCTTAGAAAGGATGGAAGGCTGAGTCAACCTTGAGCCTGGTGAGATTTGAATTTACAATAATTGCGACAGCTGGAGTTAATCCCAATGCATTAGTCTTCTGAGCTAACAGGCCCTGTTAATGTGCTTTCTAATCATCAGTAGGCTGATGGTACACAGTTATATCTTTCATCCCTGGGCTGGCCAAGTGAGGCTTTCAAGATTCTATCAGAGTACCTGGCAATTGTATGGATTTAGAACCATCTCCAATTCAATCCTACCAAGATTGAGGGAGTTAGGACAACCCAGATATTGGAATAGTCAATCTTTGATCATGGGTGGGATGTCGCTTCCTCTTTCAAGGGTAGTGAACAATCTTTCTGGACTCATAGTTCCTGCTTGATGAGCAGATGGCAGACATGGCTAGGAAGGTCATTGTTAACTTTCATTGATTCTGTTTAGCAAGGTTAGCACACTTTGAGTTCCTAATATCTATCGGGATCATGGAAACATGCCGTCTATGAAGCAGCATCTACTCTGTGGAATAAAGTCCCACCCCACCCCACCCTGATCCAGAGGTCTCCAACCCTGCTGGTGTTTTGAAGGGCCTTGAAGAAAAGAAAGTTGATTCTTTTTTTCCATTCCATTCCATTTTCTATTGTTTTACTTTTGTGTGTGTCTGATTGTATCCTTTTTTCAAAAAGCGATTTTACTTGTGAATTGCCCAGAGTTGATGGGAGTCAGATGGCATACAAATATTTTTTTAATCTGCATGAGAATAACAGTAAAAATGCTGTCTCACTGTGTTTCTTGTTGAAATAAAATCCCCCTCCAATACTGATTAAATTCCAACACATTCTCCCAAGTCTTTTAAGTGTAATATAATTCATTCAACACTTTGTGTAATGTTTTAAAGATTACTCACTAGATGTCAGTATTGCTTCTACAAATCTACAATTTAGTTGGCATTTGAATATAAAATTTAACTTTATCCATCAAATAATCTTTGAAGGAGTCATAAACGGAAGATGACTACATTTAATAGCTCTTTTTATTTTAAAAAGCATGTCATGTGCCGTTGGTTGGATGTCTCAATACCCAGGTTTATTCAGAAATAAATTAGGTATGGGCGAGAGGTCTGTTGACTCTCTCTCTGATGCTCTGAATAGATTTGTTGTGAAGAGCTCTAGAAATCATGCCATGGACTATGTATCCATTGTGAGTTAATTAGATCAGGGCTCTCCAACCTTGGCAACTTTAAGACTTGTGGACTTCAACTCCAAAGTTGAAGTCCACAAGAGTTCCTCAGCCAGCTTGCTGACTGAGAAACTCTGGGAGTTGAAGTCCACAAGTCTTAAAGTTGCCAAGTTGGAGACACCTGAATTAGATCAAAGCCTGGGCTCTACTGTGTTTATCTGCATTTCTCCATGCTCTTCCACACATCTTGTTACTGGAAAATGTTTGATCTTTTATTTCTGAACTTGTTTTTTCTCAAGTCAGGCCTGGATTACTGTAATGTACATGGTGTGTATTTGAACATGAGACTGCTTTGGAAGCCATCACTCATGCCAGGTTACTAAGGGGTGTTTTATCACATATACTGTTTGCCAGTTACAACGGAACTACATTTATGAGAATGGGATTCCGGAAGTATGAAATTAATATATCTGAAGAATAAAGTGAACTAAGAAGCCTGAGGCCAAACTGTCAAGACAGAATGCAAAATTGAAGGCCTTAACAGTAAGATCCTATACTCATTTTCATTTTAAAAAAATATATTATGTATTGACTGCAAGTCAAAACCTCAACTTCCTGTGGAAAATGGCTGTTTGAACATGCTCCTTTTTTTGTATGTGTGTTTAGGAGCCAGAGGGCTTATAGCTCAGGAATATACTTTGAACCCTGAAGAATGTTCCAGAATTGAGGAGCGTTCATGAAGTTGACTTTTGTGGGGGGAGGGAGAGGGAAAGATTCACTTTTAATTTTAATTAAATTAAATTTTAATGAGTTTAATGAATTCTACAACCCAACAAGCAGACAGAGACTTCAGAGGATAATTAGAACTGTAGAAAAAACAAATGCTACCAACCTGCCTTCCATTGAAGACCTGTATACTGCACAAGTCAAAAAGAGGGCTGTGAAAATATTTATGGACCCCTAACATCCTGGACATAAACTATTTCAACTCCTACCCTCAAAACGACGCTATAGAGCTCTGCACACCAGAACAACTAGACACAAGAACAGTTTTTTCCTGAACGCCATCACTCTGCTAAACAAATAATTCCCTCAACACTGTCAAACTATTCACTAAGGCTGCATTATTATTACTATTAGTCTTCTCACCATTCCTATCACCCATTTCCTCCCATTTATGACTGCATGACTGTAACTTTGTTGCTTGTATCCTTACGATTTATATTGATATTGATTGTTTCCTGATTGATTATTTGTACCCTATGGCTATCATTAAGTGTTGTACCGTATGATTCTTGATGAATGTATCTTGTCCTTTTATGTTCACTGACAGCATGCATCAAAGACAAATTCCTTGTGTGTCCAATCACACTTGGCCAATAAAGAATTATTCTATTCTATTCTATTCTATTCTATTCTATTCTATTCTATTCTATTCTATTCTATTCTATTCTATTCTATTCTATTCTATTCTATTCTATTCATAGTTTTCTCTGTAGGCATTGGAGTGTGCTATAGACTTGTTCTAGCTTTAAAGAGAGCTCAAGGAAGCCAATCTGGAGATATTGACATCAAGTGAGTGATAGGATAGACAAAGGTGGAAAATAGAATGAAGAACAAAGACCTGGAGCTGGAAAAAAGCTTGGATAATATGGTATTGCTTAAGTTTAGAGAGAAAAGGTTTTGCTTAAGATTTTGAGCAGATCCTGAATATTTTGGTTAAGACATTAAAAAGGCAATGATTCAGGCATTGTCAAAACTATTGATAAGGTAAGATACCAAAATTTCTCTCTCTCTTTAAATTTGATTGAGAGTTTGGCTTTGATAGACTCTTGGAGATAGAAAAATGGACATTCAAAAGAATACTTTTTTTCAGAAAGACATAAATCTTTTTCAAGAGTTGATATGATATGGATTTCAAAATTTTTTGCTAACAAGATAGTTCAAGTAGACATTTTACCAAAAACTTTTTCTGATCGCAACCCATATTAGTTTTATGTATAAAGTTATGGAAAATATGGATTTGCAGGCAATTTTAAATGGTATAAAAGTATTAATCCAAGAAATCCTATGGATTTTTATTGTTTTTCTTTTAAAAATCATAGTATTGTTAACCTTATGTTCTATTAATATTTTATAAGATGTAATGTATTATGTGGATGTGGGTGTATTCTGTGGGAGTGTATGGACTATGTTGCTGAGGAAGCATTTTTAAATTCAATAGTAGTGTAATTATTTGTAGGCTGGGCTTTGTACAAAATGCAATACTATATGATGCTAAAGCATCTTAATCCCATTGAAGTCCTCTGGTTTTCTGCCTGGCTCACTGTGAGCCAAGCGCGACTGTGATTCAATTATCTGCCTCCACGAAGTGTTACTAAATCACCATTGGACACTATGCTATTTTAAGTAAGAAAGCAAAAAGATAATCTCTGTTCTTATTTCCTTGTCATATTTACAGTTTTTATTGGTTTATAATATAAAATACAAAAATACAAACGCAAATAGAAAAAAATAAGGGAGGGAAAGGGGAAAGGAGAAGTGTAGAAAAGAAGGGGGAAAAAAGAAAAAACGACACTGATTTATTTCCTTGTGAGTAAATAAACTATTGTGATGAATACAATGTTTTTTAAACTTGGCAATGTTAAGATGTATGGATTTTAACATTCGGGCTGGGGAATTCTGGAGTTGAAGTCTGCATATCTTAAAATTGTCAAGTTTGAAAAAACACTGATCTAACAGGCCGTTCCTCTGGGAAAGGAACATGGCAGAGAGACACCTTAAGTTTAAAGGAGATTTGAAGCATGATAAAGAGACTCAGAATAACCTTAATTATGCTAGGTATAAATTTAGCAGGAGTAGTGCTTTGTCAAGGTTTCTGTTACATTACTGTATTAGCAATAAAATCACCTCCAGAAATACGTTTGTTGTTTCCTCAGTTCACCAGCCTCACCAGCCTGAGTACTGCCGTTTTCCTCAGCTGTGTGCTTGGTGCTTTCAATATTTTTTAATTAACAAGGTGGAAGTCCCACTGAGATTGGCTCATTATACCATCAATCTCAGGCAAAAGCTTGCCCTTCCTGTCACCCATAAAAGATGAAGGGCTCCTCTCACCCTCCCCCCCCCACCCTTCCAGGAGGGTGAAGCATTTTGCAGGATTCCCTGGATGGCTTCTAACATGGGTTTCTTGCATTCTGGGGTTTAAAGAAGCTTGTATCTTGAAGCCCTTGATCCGCTCTGAGCCTGGTTGTTTTCCTGCAAACGTTTCATTAGTGCACTGATGATGTTATTTAGTTGGGTCAAAGAATCGAGGCCTTTGAACTATGGTGCCGGAGAAGACTCCTGCGAGTCCCTTGGACTGCAAGGTGATCAAACCAGTCAGTCCTAGAGGAAGATCAACCCTGACTGCTCTTTAGAAAGCCAGATCCTGAAGATGAAACTGAAAGACGTTGACCACCTAATGAGAAGGAAGGACTCACAGGAGAATGCTGGGAATAATTGAAGGCAAAAGAAGAAGGGGACGGCAGAGAAGGACGGCTGGAGAGAGTTGGCATGAGCTTAAATGGTCTCTGGGGGATGGTAGAGGACAGAAAGGCCTGGAGGAACATTGTCCATGGGGTCACGATGGGTTGGACACGACTTCGCAACTAACAACAATAACAATGAAATGTCTGCAAGAAAACAGTCAAGCTCAGAGAGCACTAAGGATTCCGAGGACCCTGATTGTTGGGGGCAATATGCTGACTCTGCAAACCGCTTAGACAGGCCTGTAAAGCGGTATATAAGTTTAAATGCTATTGCTATTCTACAGTTCAACCCTGAGCCACAAATATTTTATCGGAAGCTTGTATCTCCAGGCTTTCAGTACTGAGAAGGATAATGGGGTCCATGCTTGCAATACTGAGAAGTTGGTATACTAGCATTTGGGAAACCCAACCCAGGTTGATAGATAGGAGCTTTAAGGCAGAGGTCTAGCTCCAATTGGGATTATACTGGGTTAGCAGACATCCAGCAAAAGCAATATGTGACCTCCTTTTTGCCCTCATGAGCTCTACTCAGCAGGCAGCACCTGAAATTCAAATACTGTCCAGCTTTTGGAGTATCTAAGAAGGTATCTTTTCTGGAGCAGCTTTTCTCCATTATACAGGACTTCCCCAATAAGTGGTAATCAGAAACTGATAAGCTCTGCTCTGTGACCTTAATTAGTTGATTAGTACCCTCCAGCCAACTTTGACTCCTGTCTAAAATTGATAAGACCGTAACCAATTACATGCTGAAGGCTTTTGCCTCCTAACCAGCTCTAGAACATTCCTGTGATTGAAAAATCAATATTTTTGATGCTGGAGAAAGTAATGTCATATACATGTATATCTAAGTACATTTTCTTTCTTTCTTTTTCTTTCTTTCTCTTTCTTTCTTTCTTCCTTCCTTCTTTCCTTTCTCTCTCTCTCTCTCTTTTGCAATTTTTCACTTTTCACTTTGTCATAGATGCAAAGAAAATTAAATAATTTATCTTCCTTTCCCTCCCTCAATTTGTCCTCCTTTTCAATTGTCCATGAGATCTTTTGTCTGTTCTGATTTCTAGTAACCCTCAGACTAATGGATAAACAAAATGCTAGGACTAAGAAAATTGAGAAAATGAGGATTATTATTACGTTGTATGTTATAGTTTTCTTAAGTATGTCTGAATAAAGAGATACAGCCATCCAAAATATTGCTTGCGGTAATTTGGAAGGAAAGGCTTTATCTTTATTTTTTATTGATTCTATTGTAATTTCTTTGTTTGCTGTGAACCTTCAGAGTCATTAATAAATTCTGGTTGGTTGCCTAGTCAACCAGATGTTTAGACTGGATTTGGCATTTTTATCTCTATGTTAAGTTATTCCCAAAGAAGAATGTTGCTTTTTTTTGATGGTGTATACCAGGGGTCTCAAACTTGATTTCACTGAGGGATGCATCAGGCTTGTGTTTGATCTTGGGTGGGGGGGCATGGCCAGCTTGACATCACTCATGTCAGGGGAGCCTGTGGCAGCCTGAGAGCTCTGTCAGCAAAAATGGGCTCCTGAGCTCTGTTTTCGGCTGAGACGGCCTCCTGCAACCCTGTGCCAATGAAACTAGAGCTTGGGAGAGCCGCCCATGGCCCTCTCAAACTCCATTTTCAGCTGCGACAGCATCCTGCAACCCTCTGCTGGCGAAAACAGAGCTCAGGAAGGCCACCCACAGCCCTCTCGAGCTCCATTGCGAACCAGTAGTAAAGGTAAGTAGAACCCACCCCTACAGAAGAGGATTTGGAATACAGAGAAATTAACAAATCTAAAGGCTGCAATGCAAAGGAATACTGTACCTCTAAGGCAGGGGTGAAATCCAGCAGGTTCTGACAGGTTCTGGAGAACCAGTAATAAAAATTTTGAGCAGTTCGGAGAAACGGCAAATACCACCTCTGGCTGGCCCCAGGAGTGGGGAGGGAATGGGAATTTTGCAGTATCCTTCTCCTGCCACACCCATCAAGCCACACCCACCAAGCCACGCCCACAGAACCAGTAGTAAAAAAAAATGGATTTCACCACTGCTCTAAGGTGCAGAAATAGAAGCTGCTAGAACACTGGCAGGTATCCATTATTATCAGCCTGCTCAATTTTAATAAGAAATTAGTTGAGCAAAAGGAGAAATTGTATAAACAATACCTTAACTGTGTGATTAAAATTGATTGCCACAAGATCAAATGTAAAAAAGGAAAAGAAGATGCTGAGATTTTATGGTTCTTCTAAAAAATATAGTTCTGTCATACTTAGTCTGTCCTGTATAAATCAAACTGGTCCTCTCCATGTAAGCCTCTTTTGTAGAAGAGCTCCAACCCAAAATAGAGCATCTTCTCCAAACAGTAACTCTTGATAGGGAAAAAAAGAATGTTGTTGAAATAGTAACCGTTGCTACAGTACTCAGTCCCCAAAATACCTGTGGAAAAAAAAGGGGGGTGGGTGGGAAATGGAAATCCAGCTGATGCACTCCAAGTTACTCAGCTCCAAGGTCTCTATTCTTTTAATTCTTGCTTAAGGAAATGGGGAGAAGAAAATTACTGGGAAAATAAATAACAAAATCAAAATTGGCATTTTCTTACATTCCTTCTTGGAGGCTGTCATTCCTGTGGGAATATTGAGCACTGGAAATGAGATTGTCCCAAAGACATCAATTACTTTCAAGCATGAATGAGCAGCCCTAGAACAGAACAAATGTATGTAATTGCATCTTAGCATGTCCCTTTTCTTTTCCACCAATTCCTTTGTGCAGTGTAAAATACCTGAAAAGCTGCCTTTTAAGCACAGAACCTTCTTTTTTCAGTGTCCAGTCATTGATTCGTAGGGTATGCCTTTCTTTTCCTCTTTAGCACACATTGTATGAATTCATTTGTGCAGTGCAAAATACCTGGGAAAACTATGTGCTGCCTTTTAAGCATATTAGCTCTCCGCTTCACTATCTACTCATTGATTCCCAAGATATCAATTTCTTTTCCTCTTTAGTACATAACTGTAGAAATTTCTAATTAATCTATTTCATGCCTGTCTCTTTCTCTTTCTATCAGAGACGTGAGCCTCATCCTTTTCTTCCATGTTCCTCTCCCCTCTTAGCCTTTTGGGATAAGATTTGTTCTGCAAGCTCATAACTGCTATTTCCTTTACCTTGACAGTATTTATATTTTTTATTTATTTTATATCCCGCCTTTACTTACTGTGGAGGCTGTATTTCTTATGATTAGGCCTGTTCAAGAAGACAACCAGTGCTTTGAATTCCACCCCACCCCCACAAGTTTTCTGGCTTGTGGGACATCCATCATTCTTCTGCTCCCAGAAAGACACCATACAAAAATAATCGGAAGGAAATCTTCCTTTCATTGGCTGAATGCATCACTTGAACAATCAAGCTTTTATAGCAACTCTGGAGAACTGCATCCCACAAGTTCTGGGGAGATATATGCTATTTTTCTATAACTACAAGAGTTAAGAAATAGGTGAATTAAAGCTTGGGGTTTTTTTTTTCTATGTTAGAACATAGAAATGCTACAATTTATAGACAAAACCTCTTTAATATTTGCTCTAGATTCAGGTTTATTTCATGAAGTGTTATTTCAGACCATGTTTATTTCAAAAGTGCAGTGGAATGTTTATTGACTATGTTCATTTATCTATTTAATAGTGCACATCCAGTCTGACTGCTGAGCATTAGACAATATCATTTTCCCAGGATTGTTATTAACAGTTTATTGTCTATAAATTATGGAGCAAGAAGGCAGATGAGATCACATGCATGGAATAAATTGTATAAAATAAGAACGAAAAGCCAATAAAAAAAGTTGATTGCTATTTTCTGTCCTGTATTTTTTTGAATTCAGAAAATGAAACCATATTTACACTGTCAACTTTGCTGCTTCAATAAGATGCTAAACATGCGCACAGTGACATTTGATGTGTTCACACGGCATTGTTTTTCTACAAACAGCTGTTACATCTTTCCTGGTATGATTCACTGTGACTGTGTTTTCATTGCATTGAGCTGAAGATGATTAATTCCTGGAATCAGATCCTCAATCGCTTGTGACCCACATATTTGGGATGACAATCTGTGTGCCAGGGATCAGCCCAGAGACTGGTGCCTCCTGCTTACAATATATCCACCAGTTCTGTACCCTTGCCTGCAGCTTATATCCATTTTTCCCCTTGGAGAATTACATTTTCATGTCAGCTTCTTCACTTAAAACATTGTTTTAATGTTAGAGCTATTTATGCTTTCTGTGACACTTTAAAGTATGGGAGGGGGCATTCTGCTCCCTTTTGCCTTTCAGCTCCAATCCAGGAGCCCTCAAGCAGTCGCATTCATGACAAACCATTTTATACCAAATATATATATGTATTTCCCTTTAGCCAGGTTCTTCTTACGTAGACCAAGATTTTTATACAGCCCTAGTTCAGTGAAATCACAATCCACTAGTTTCTAGGCTTTTTTTCTGGCAGCCAGCAAACCCTCTGCTGCCCATTGGGAGACTAAGGAGGCTAAGATAGATCTATTTCTACTTCTATTGCTGGCTACCAGAAAAAAAGCCTAGAAATTAGTGAATTGTGATTTCACTGAACTAGGGCTGCATAAAAATCTTGGTTTACGTAGGAAGAACCTGGCACAACAGAAATATACATAAAGCCTACGAAAAGGAAAGAAAACAAATACTGTACTTTTACAGGGAGGATACATGGGATGAGGGTGTGGCTAACTGATGAGGACTTATAAGTCCGAAATAGATCTATCTTAGTCTCTTTAGTATCCCAATGGGCAGCAGAGTGTTTGCTGGCTGCTAGAAAAAAAGCCTAGAAACTAGTGGATTGTGATTTCACTGAACTATGGCTGCATACAAATCTTAGTTTACGTAGGAAGAACCTGGCTAAAGAGAAATACATTCATACATACATACATACATACATACATACGTACATACATACATACATATTTGAGAAATTATAAACCACTCATCTCTCCTTTTTAAAGTATGCCTAGTTTTTCCAATTTTTATCAAAAAGCACCAACATTCAAATGGACAATTACAATACTGAAAAAAGAAATGTAAATAATAATGTATTTTAAAATGAAATTTAAAAAGCACGAGAATCTCCTTTTGGTAGCATGACTACAAAGCATAAATGTTTTGAACAGTTTTGCAGAGCCTTTCCTACGATATAGACAATGAGCCTCTTCCTAAAATTATCAGTGCTGTGTCTAGGTTGCATGGGGCAGCTGTGTCTAAATATATTTACTAGTCTCTTAAAAACAAAACAAATTTCTCTTGCTCTGCCTCTTTATTTGGCTTCCTATCTTTTGTAAAAGGAAATGGTATGGAAAGAAAATCCACACTGCCAGAATTATGAACAGCTTTGTGAAAATTAGGGAGGCAAATAAATTAGGAGGCAACCATATAAAAATCCCAGTGGAACAGCCTACATGGGGTTCATCTATGTGAAATACTATGAATCAATGCAGTAGGCAAGACAGAAACAATTCTTGTCTTCTGTCTGAAGAAGAGGATTGGAGGAAAGAAATGGGGGAAAGCAAAGGACAAAGAAAAGCTGGAAGACCTGGGGACAAATTGAAGAAGCAACTGAGATTTCAGATCAATTCATAGGGTTTGAAATATCCTTCATGTAAGCTTTAAGATAGTAAACTGATATTGTAGGGATTATAGTTGCCTGTTTTATTCTATCGAGTGAGTTGAAATTTCATGGATAAGAATTTTAAGAAATCATCCCATGAAGCAATCAAAAACACCTTAATAGCATCTGCCACTACTATGTCCCTCTTAAACCTGCCCAGAATGTTACTAACCATTGATATTGTTGGGTTCCTACTAAGGACTAGAGGCAGGAGATAGCTCTACATCATGCTGCCTACAAATATCAGCAACATTTCCTGGCTCTTGTGTTGTCATTGCCAGTTATCTCTGCAAAATGCAAACAGCCTTTTCACGGCACCAGAAAGTAAAAGGCAGGCATATCACCAAAATTAATTCAAGAATTTTCAGCAGTAGTTTTATTCCCATGTTAATGTAACAGTTGCAGCATCTGGAAATGCATCAAGAATGGAGATGCATAGGAAACTGGTCCTATTTGAGAATAAGGGTCAGTGAGGAGTCCTTGAAGAAGAAGAAAAATCATTTGCCTAAGAACGAAATATTGCCATCTGCTTGTTCTTTTCCAGGAACAAAAGTCATGAATTGATATAATTTACTGAATAGCTAACACTGCAATTTTATAAAATTTTATTCTGAAGTCCGAACTATAGAATTCAGAAAGATTTTTCCCCAAATGGGTGTGTATTGCACAAATGGAATATTCCAATTCAAAGCTAAAATTAATCCAATTTATGACTAACACAATTTCTCTCTGACATACTTTTTGCACTACAGGCTTTTTTGACCTGAAATCTTTTCCACCACTGATGTTTGATACTGAACCAAAATGGAATTTCAGTTGAAGTCCTGCCAATCAAGGAGCCACTCAAGGCATTTTACCGGAAGAAAAGACTGATAACCTTTCACAAAAAGATTACGATTTTCAGTTAAGAGATAATGCAAATTAATTTTGGTGTAAGGTGTTGAATAAGCCTAGAAAATTGAGGTTTAATTAATAAATCATGGTTAAGCCAATGAAGGCTTAATGCACTGAGAACCTCTCACTGTCTGTAGTATTGGATGTTTTTCCCCAATGTTGTAACGTGTGTTTTATACAGCTAAATCACAAATAATAGGATGAACAAAAATGATAAAGTCAGAAGTGAGCAGAATTTTCCAGTAGAATCATAGAATCTCGGGAGTGGTTTGCTTTCCCATAAAGTGACAATATAAGGATGGAGGGGGGGGGGATTGCCAAGGTGAAACTCAAGTTCTAACCAACCATACCCCAAATTGTAACATTTTGGGGGTAGTTAGACAGGTATGTGGAAGCAGAAACAATTATATAGAGAAGTGTAGAATGCATGAAGCGATGAGAGAAAAACAATGGGTTGTTTCATTCTGTTTATCAATCAGCGTTTTATTGGATAAATGGGCAGACTAGACATATGCATTTGATGAATAAATAATAAATGTGTATGGCTGGATGTCTCAACCAGCAATGAGGATGTCACATTCTGTACTAACTGCAGTTTCTGGATCTAACATAAGAACAATCCCACATGGAATACATTACTGTGCAGTAATTAAGTATGAAACAGCCATGTGAACAAGTAACTAGGTCATCCCTGTCCAGGCAAGGGCATAGTCAGTATATCAACTGAAGATATAGTATAGCTCCTAATAAAAGTAAAAACAAACCGATAGAGCCATGATGGCGAACCTATGGTGTGCATGTCAGAGGTGGCACACAGCACCGTTTCTGTGGGCATGGAAGCCATCGGCCCAGTTCAGTTTGCTGCGCATGCACATGTGCCTCCCGTTAGCCAGCTGGGCTTCAGGTCTCTGCCACACACATGGTGGGGGCTGCATGCATGCATGCAGGGGGCACAGGCGTGCATGCAGAAGGCATGTGCATGTGCGTGCACGCGTGGGGGGCTGTGCATGCATGCGCAGGGTGCATGTGCAGGGGTCACACGCACATTGCATTTTGGAGGTTCGGGTGCGCATGTGCATTGGCACGCACATGCTCGCACGCTTTGGGCCCTTGATCTGGAAAAGGTTAGCCATCACTGCGATAGAGCATGTTACACTTACACCTTATTAGGGATTGAGGTACATAATCTGAGAAATTCAAATCCTGCTCAAAATTCCATTGATTCCATGTAAACTTTCCCTTTGGGAGAAAGTAATCATGGTGGTGGACTGCTTCTAATTTCCCTCCCCGCCCCCCATCCTTCTAGAGTGGATATACTAGAAACAGAGAATTGGTAATGACTGAATAGGTCATCAAGCCCAATCTCCTTTGTACTGCTTAATTCTCTGCCCTCTTCTTGAGTGCACCCACTGACTGGGTATAGACACATTATTAAGAGTGATCATCATCATCTTGAAATCAATTGGAGGAAATATTCCCTGTTGATCCTTTAGGACTTCTCCAAAATTCTGGCTTTGATAGAGGAAAATTTCCCATTATTATTCTGGGCAGTTAGAATTATTCATTGTGATTTTAGATTTGTTTCTCTGTTGGCTTCATTCATATGAAGTCCTTAAAAGTTCACTAGTTGATATGTCAACGTATCTTTATAGAACTAATCTATGGGGTGGGTTTCTCATACTTACATATTTACTGTTTGATTTTCTGTTTCATTTGTCATTCATTTCATAATTTCAATATATTCTTTACATGCAAAGTTAATCTTTGATATGGACAAAACTGATCAGATTAATGCTAAGATGTAAACCATATTATTTGTTATACTTTTTCTTTTTTGTTGTTAAAAATAAAAGGAAGCATCATGCTAATCCTTAACTGGCTCTACAATATATAAATACAGATGAACTGACTGAAGTTTTCACTACAACTCTCAGGTAAGACTCTCTCATTTGGCAACTGCCACTCCTGGGCCATAAATCACTTGTGTGCCACTATGGCCACCTGTGACCTATCCCCCCACCTGGCAGCATCCAACTCCCGAGTCTGAAATCGTTCATGCTCATTTATGAACTTGCCTGCCAGCCTGCTTGCAAGCCACCTGGGACTTGCAGCTTCCTGCTGGTTTCCTTAGTGAGTTTGGTTGTGGGAAGGTGGCAGGAAATTGTGAGGAGGTCCTTGCTTAATGACCCGCAATCCTGGTTTAAAGACAACAAAAGGGACTGCTGGAATTGCCATTGCTTAAGTAATGTGGGAGCATGACATTACATTTTAAAAACTGCATTGCTCAGCAATGGAAATTCTGTTCCCAATTAATGTCATTAAGCAAGGACTAGCTATTCCTCCAAAATTCAACACTTTCCACATCTAGAATCCTAGGCAATAGCCTAATCACCCACTCTTAATATTGATCCTGTTTACAGCATGGCTATGATTTAGAGCATTGTGTATATTATTCTTTATATAAGCTACGTTTAAAAGTAAGATGTTGCCGACCAGTTGTTCTACAAACTCCAAACTTGACTACTGCACTATTTTTATATGAGATCCTTCAGACTCAAAGTTATGCCATCGACACTGGTTCATAATGGATTGGATTCAATTCAAGGTGGATGATAGAATTACTGGTAGCCTAGAATTCACTTGACTAATGGCCCACATGTAATAAAACCCACAAGACGACAAGTTTGAATTATGATATTTAAAAGCAGGCCTCCTCTATGATGATCCCATGCTCTGAAATGACTTATCTTTATGTGTAAGAAACCACAGTCGTCTAACTTCATTAAGGAGGCTATGTCCCCCAGGTGCCGTCTTATCTACTTGGTTGATTTAGCACTGAGGCAAGCAAAATTTTGTGACTGATACATTAGGAAGCACTCTTGGGAAAAAAACCTATAATAAAGATGTGACAATCACATCAATTTACTACTGTGCAAACTAGTGAGATTCCTCACTTCCTCTTCAGCTTCCAGCATTGGAAAAACTTGGATTTAAGCTCTTTCCAAGTCATTGATTCTGTGATCTCTGTTTTTTGGACAGGTTGACAGATTACTAATGAAGTGCTGGGCTGCTGCTGCTGCTGCCAATTATGTTTATTTCCTGCGAATGCATTGCTTATGTAGTCTATGTGCCATTCTTGGAAATGAAGACTATTTATTATTAGATATGACAGCTAGTCTGGTTTGGTAATTAAGGTACCAGGTTACAAACTGGGAGACCGTGAGCCATAGGCACCCAATTAATTGGATGATTTTGGGCCAGTCACTGTCTATGGGCTCCAGGAAGAAAACAGTGGCATATCATATTCAAAATGCTTCAAATAAACTGCAGAGACTAATTCAGGCAGTCTGCGGGAGTCAACAGACTTGAAGATACAAAAAGAAAAGTAGAGAAAAAAAATATTTACAACCAGCCTTTCATTTTGGAGTTCAAAGCTTGGCTTGGCAGCTAACTTGCCAGTCACTGGTTTTATTTGAATCTCAAAACAAAAAGGAAAACCTTACAACCAGGTGGACAAAGAGACTGATAATTATCATGGAAAATAATCATAGGTACATTCATGCCTGCAATGCAAGTATATTCTTATATGATCCTTAATTTAAATTATCCTTGCTTGTTGCTATTTTAAAATGATGATCTCTTAATATATTGTTTATGTGTTGCATTTTATTGTCATTATTATAAAAAGAGCAGATAAATATTTTAAAGCAATCAGCTGACTGTTCAATTGGAAATCAAAGAACGGTCATAATTTGAAATCTCTCACTATACAGTCCTAAGAATGACTCCGATTGATCAAAATTCATTTTGTTATTAGGAGAAATGTGCAGAAAACCCATTTACCCCAATTTAGCATATACTCAACAGACCAGAACTGAAAGGGATTTCCTGAAATGAAGCAGAGAATAGCAACAATGGAAAACGTCCAATTCAAGATCCTTAGCTTTGGAATTGACTAATTGCAATCAATTTAGATTGCAGTTTCCCTACTTTGAAGTCAAAGTGCTCTTACATGGGTGGAATGTTACACCCCAAGGCAATCGTTTTGTGAGCATGTCCATTACAGGCTTTCAAAATTCAAAATAAACTTTCTTAATCAAAAAAGGTGGGAATTCTGGATTAATTTCATGGAAGTGGTTGATCGTTCTAGACTAGCCTGTTGGCAGTTATTTCATTTGTCTCTATTTTACCTGAGTGAAGTTAATTTGCTCAGCTTTTAAAGCACTTAGCAAGGCTTGGATGACGCTTCGGAATTGATTTCGTGCAAAAGATACGGATTGGTGCCCACCCACGTGATTTTAAGGACAGATCCTTATTCAACTGTCCCAAAAGTGCTTTTTCAAGAGGCAGCTGAACTTTTTCTATGAGGACGTTTCGCTTCTCATCCAAGAAGCCTCTGAAAAAGAGCTGAAGAAGCTTCTTGGAAGAGAAGCGAAACGTCTTCAAAGAAAAAAAAAAACCCCAGAAAGTCCAGTCGCTTCTTGAAAAGGCTCTGGGACAACCATGATCTGGATGACTGAGAATCTCCATAGACCTTATTCGATGTATGCACTCTTAAGAGAATAAATTCTCCGAAGTGAATTGAGCATGTAGGTCGACTCCGAGTTAATTTCACGATCACACCTTTCTGGCTTGCAGAAATTTACTCCTACGGGGTTTGCCATTTGCTGAGAAGCAGAAGGGACCCGGTTTAAACTCCAGCCCGGCTAGTCCCGTCACACAGCGCCTGTTCTGAGGAAAAATTCAGCGCTCGCGCCATCTTCCTTCCCGGTCCGAGGTTAACTTGACGAGCCCCACATAACACAACTCAGTTTTCCTTTGCCCGGGAACTGAGCAGTCCACGGGGCCCCCTCTCTCCTCCGGCCACAGCAGGTGCCCTCCGCCTCTCCCCTTGGCCAGCCTTCCCCCTTCCCAGCCACGTGCTGTTTGTTTGTTTGCCTGGCCAAAGGGGGCGGTGGAAACGAACTCACGCTAGGCTGAGAGCGAAAAAGAGCCTCCTCCTCCTCCTTATTCCTCCTCTCCCGGGGGCGGCCTGGCGGGCCGTCGGCCAAGGAGAAGGGAGGGCGAGGCGGGGAGCCGCAATCTCCGTTTCCGACATCCGAAACGGTCACGGTAACGGCCGGAATCGGAGAGATCGGGCGCGGGCCCGGCGCCTTTTTGGGCGGAGTTTGCGCTCCTGAGGGGAACGGCGAGGGCGTCGAAGACCAAAGCCTCCATCCTGTGAGGAGGGAGACGGATCCAAGCGGGGCCGCCCCAGAGACCTTTCCCCTCTCGGGCTTGTCCTCGCTCCCTCCCCTTCCAGCCCATCGTCCACCTCCCGTCCTCCCCCCACAGCTCATCTGGAGCTAGGACCGTAGCGCGCGCGCCGAAAAAGTGAGTCTTTTTCTTCGTGTTTTTCTCCAGGGAGAGGCAAAGAGAGCTGCCGCCGCCGCCGCCCCGCGCGGGGATGCCCATTTGTAGCTACGCCAGCCGACAGCGTCGGGGGCTTCTGAGGCGAGGGAAGCGCCGCCGTTGCAGCTGCGGAATGCCCTTCCCGCGTAGACGGCTTGCAGTTGGGGAAACGAGGAGAAGGAGGAGGTCTTGCGCGCCCGCCAAGTTTCTGAAGCCAGCAGAAAGAGCCGCTTGAAGCTTTGAAATAAAGGGGGATTTATTTTGTTGTTGGCGTTGCTGGTTTTTGTTATTGTTGCTGGTCGAGTTACGGGTAGTTTGCTGAAGCATCCCTGAGTGAGGAGGTGGAGAGAAAGATCCAGTCTTTTCCCACCTACGGGGTGTGTTTTTGTGTATATGTGTGTGTGTGTTGCGCGCGCGCGCCCCCCGGGCAGCAAAAGAGCTTCTGCTGTAAACTCTCCCGAGAGCGGAGCCAAACATGCCTGGGCGGGAAAGATTAGGTTGAAAAAGAAAGGGGCCATTTGCTCGAGTTGACGGGGTGGAGGGGGGGGGCGGAGAGAGGAAGAAATCGAGCCCTCCCGTGGCGTGCCTCTTTCTCTTGGAAACTTCCGTTCCCTTCCTCCGCCTGGCAGGGACCTGGGATGCCGTGGATCGGGTCCAAGGAGCGACCCGCCTTTTTTAGGCTGAGCCCTCTTTCTCTGCTCCCCCCACCCGCTTCCTGACTGTTCCCTCCGTCACTTTGCTGGGCGATTTCCTCGCGCCTGCATTTTATTGGCTGGTTGCTTTACCTGGCGGCCTTTGTTGTCTGAAGCCGCCTTTGTTCTCTTGAAGGTGTCAACTCCACTTTCTCTTCCCCCCCCAACCTATTATTTAACCCGCTTCTCTGCTCTGATAACGGAACGTGGGACAACTCTACTGAGTATGCTTGCTCTGTACCGTTCTCCTAAATTAAAAAAAAGAAAAAGAAAAGAAACCAGCGCAGTTTTGGACTGGTAGTGGGAAAAACAACAAAGACATTTTGAGATTGGGAAAAAAAACCCCATAAAAATAGTTAGGGACAGTCAGCTATGAAGTAGGAGACTGTATGGTGGCCCAAGTTTCTACTGCTTTACAAGGTGGTGGAGGAGAAGAAAGTATTTTTTTAATTTGTTTTGTTTTGAAATGATCAAAGTAGAGAAATCTTAGGAAAAAACAGAAGTGAATTTCATTAATGTTTATTAATAGATTTCTATTGTATATTTCAAGGCAGGATACTGTTTCTTGCCTGTTTACAAAATTCAGGAAAAATCAGCGACATGTAATAAGTATGCATATTCATAGCAAAAAAATAGTGTACAAAGTAGGCAGAGGATGAAAGTTTGATTTAAAAGCAGGTACAGATTACCGTAGTTCACTACTTGGCTGCAAGGTGGAATTTAAGAAATCTGATATTGCTTAGATTTATGCAGATTAGAAATGAGTCTTGGGGACAAAGTGGATTGTGGATGAATTCGAATAGAGGCAATCCTTTCATCAGACACTTCAAGAAACAACTTCTGAGTGAATGGGATGGATGATCTTTAATTATATAAAACTGTCACATTAGATGTAATTTTTGTGAGGAAGTAATGCAAACTGGATTAGAATGGAATTTGCTGTGAATGAAATATAGGCAATGGAGAAATACTGTAGTGCAAAGATACTTTATGGCAATTACTGTAACATGAATTGGAGGGAGTACTTGTCAACCAAGAATACAATTTCACTGCAGCTGTGACTACAAATCAGATTACAAATTACAACAAATGCCCTTTCAAGATATCTTACAAAAATAAAATTATATGAAGATAATAACACAGAACAAATCAATCATTAATTTTGTTGTTCATTGCTTCCAACTCTTCATGACCCCATTGCCATTATTTTACCAGAATTGTCTGTCAAGTAACTGAATTTACCCCTATTATGTCATTGGTATTAGTGTCAAACCATCCTGTCTTTGTCAGTCTTTCTTAAAATTGCCTTTAATTTTTCTAAGCATCAAGATCAGATACCAGAACTGACTCAGTAGAAATCTTGAAAGTATTTTGTAAGACTTTTGTAGAACAATTGTTAATGATGGAGCATGAGAAACCACAGGTGGTTTAATTCATATTTGTTTCTAGTTGAAACCTTACCTATGCCCTGAGTGCCATAAATGCTTTTCTCTTTCAACCTTATTCCTCCCTCTCATAAATAGGAATCCTGCCCCACCTTTTGGAGCTGTGGTAAGAAATGCTGAAGAAAGTAGATGGAATTTTTAGCCATACTTAGAGTAAAACTTTTGAAATCAATGGGCCTTAATACTGTGAAGCATTCTCATCCTGCCCAAGATGTTGCTAAAATGTCAAGAGATGAAATAATTAATTATACTATAAGGCCACGTGAGAATGATGTGATATGGATGTGAAAACTAAACCCAAAACACCTGAAAGCTACTATTCAGAGAAGGTTGTTGTGAAGTATAGCAATTGTAGGGTTGAAAGTTCTTGTGAATAGGTGGCTTCATCATTTCTTGTATCACCTCCTCATTACTTTGAGGAACTAGAATATTTCTCCTTTTTTCATGTTCTCCTGTATCTGTTGCTTACATCAAGTCTAGATTGGGACTAACGACAATTAGAGCTAACTTGAGTTGTCCTCAAACCAGAACTTATAATTGTAGGTTGTGAATTGTAGAGGGAATACTATTGACTTTTCCCAGAATTTGACTTGACTATATACGTAACGTGAAACCATAAAAGTAGGTGGGACTTACAGGTGAACGAGAAGCCTCAGAAAGAAAATGATACTCTCAAACCCTACAGCTCATTTCTGTCTTGGGAACCATAATCTGGAAAGCTCTACAGTATTTATGGATTGGGTTCTGAAAGGATTTTCAAATGCCAATATAGTGCAACCATAGTGCAACTATTCAAGAAGCAGTTGGAAAAAGATGAGCTAGTGATCTTAAAATGCTTTTTTTTCACTTAGCTGCTCCTAGCTGAGTTGCCTGATCGCAGAGGCATTTTTTCTTTTAAAAGCTTCTTTTAAAAGCCTCTGACTATCCAAGCTGAGTTGCCTGATCGTCAGAGGTATTTAAAAGAAAAAAAGCCTCTGCAGATCAGGCAATACAGCTGGGATTGTCAGAGCCTTTTGAAAGCATTTTTTTTACAATCTCTTCACCAAAGGGATTGTAGAAAAAAATGGTTTTAAAAGTAAAAGTTAAAAAAATGGCCACGCCTATCCAGTCACATTATCCCCCCCCACCAAGCCACGCCCACAGAACCAGTAGTAACAAATTTTAGATTTCACCACTGAGTTAGAGGTAGAAGATGAAAAGAGACTGTCAATTGTACATCGTTAAGCTTTTAATCAAAATATAACTGTACTCTATAATCAAACTTCGTAAACCTCAGTGCATTTGTGCAACATGCTTTTCTGTGGTTGAAGCGAAGTATGATCACGCTTAGCCCAGCAGTTAAATTTCCATAGTTTGTTTTGATTTCTTCTTCAGTTGATATACCAGCCATCCTTGGGGAGCTGAGTAACTGGCACTGTTTATTAAAAGCCTAATAAGTACCGTATTTTCCGGCATATAAGACGACTGGGCATATAAGACAACCCCCGACTTTTCCTGTAAAAATATAGGGTTTGGGCTATACTTGCTGTATAAGACGACCCCTCTTCCAACGCACACCAAATAAAAATTAAAAAACATCAACTGGCTCACCCACAATGTAAAAGCAGCTGTGCTAGACCCAAAATGGCCCCTGCAACAAGCAGGAACCTCACACAGCCACAAAAAGCCCAAAAACCCAACTTTCACATTTTACACACACAAAATTCCACATACAGCTTTGTGAGATTTTGTCGTTTGTGTAGTTAGAGTGAAACACTACAGAAACACACTAAATCTCAGAAAGTGCACAAATATTATTTTATTTTATTTTTATTTTTATATGAAAGCTAAATTTAAAACTTCCTAGCCTAAAACTTAGACTTAGCCTTTAAATGGCTAGGTCTAAAAAAGAACAATTAAAAAAAAACCCAATTAACTATTTTTTTTAAAGCTCCCAAAGGGGAAAAAAACTTACCCAATAGAACAGGGGTCTCCAACCTTGGCAACTTGTAGACTTCAACTCCCAGAATTCCTCAGCCAGCTTTGCTTTGCTGGCTGAGTAATTCTGGGAGTTGAAGTCCACAACTCCCTGCCTACTTGATTGCAGGCAGGGAGATAGTTGCTTGCTGATGCAATGGATTGCAGGCAAGTGAAGCAAGGCAAGTGTTGTGGCTAGCAGCTAAGGTAAGGAAACTGGAGGGGGGGATTTTTGCTATGAATTAGCAGGCAAAAATTAGCAGCTGGGATCGCCAGAGCCATGTAAAAGGAAAAAACTTTTCCTTTTACATGGCTTTGGTGTGTAACTCAGATGATTAGCGGCAACTCAGCAGGCAATTCAGCTTGGCTCCTCATAGCCATTAAAGGCTCATCAGAGCCTTTTGGGCTGGTCTGCCTCGTTAGAGGAGAACGACACCTGGCGTATAAGACGACCCCTGACTTTTGAGAAGATTTTTGTGTGTTAGAAAGTCGTCTTATACGCTGGAAAATACAGTAAAAGTATGATAACGTGATAATAGGCTGATCTTTTATGTACTATTTTTATTTGGCTGTTCACCGCCCTGAGTCCGCAAGGAGAAGGGCGGTATACAAATCTAAACAAACAAACAAACAAACAAACAAACAAATAAATAAATAAATAAATAAATAAATCTGCTTAGGATAGAGGGCAGCTTATTTTTATCCATTCCATATTTATCATGAGAAATTTTGTATGGAAATTTTGAATATATTCTATAGAAATATTATGTATGTATTCTATAGTAAATCTAGGTGGGCTCCACTTCTATATCTTACCTCTCCACTCCGTTTGGATAGTATGTGAAGCTGTGACTGTCCCAAGCAACTGTACAATAAACCACGATTCTAAGCTGTGGTTAAAGTGATCACAAACTTTGGAAGAGATTAAATATAATTTTGCAGTGAATAACATTTTGTTTCCCCGTCATGAAAAGCTTAAGCCATTGAGTTCTGCAATTCAGCTTATTGAAAATATTGACATGGGTTATGGGATTAGTTGTTCATGCCATTTATCATCAGGATTCATACTTAGCAATGATGGCAGTAATGCCGAAGAAAAAGAAAACAATGAAATTCTTCAGAGGGCAAGAAATCTATCTAGCAATTCAAAAAAGTTTTCATTAAGATGTGCCATTGTAGAAAATGAATTTATGAAAAACTAATTGTTTAAAAACAAAAGATTAATTCTAACTTGAACTCTTCACATGTGGGTCTGATTAATAATATCTGAGACAGTCTGTTGTTCAGCTAGCCACTATTAAAGCCTATGTGATAATTTAGAAAAGCTGCTTCAGAAGATCAAGAGTCCAAACACAACATCTTTCTAAAACTCTTTTAAAGCAGTCACATACTTTTTCTGTGATTGCATGGCTTCACATTGCAATTGCCGCAATGCCTCATGATCCTTTGGAAAGGATGCAGCTGTTTTGAGTTCCAGATAGTGCAAAGATGATCCACTGATACTCTGAAGCAGTAATGGAATGGGTAGATGATCTTGGAGGCCAAAGAAAAAGATGCTGTCTAGGGAACAGTCAGATAAGAGAGGGGTCTCAGTAACTTAACAAGCAAGAAAGAAACTTAGGAAGGATCCATCTTTTCCATCCA
The DNA here is from genome assembly GCA_030761175.1 of Masticophis lateralis. Taxonomy (NCBI): domain Eukaryota; kingdom Metazoa; phylum Chordata; class Lepidosauria; order Squamata; family Colubridae; genus Masticophis; species Masticophis lateralis. The sequence continues at coordinate 322,891,724 of JAUDYJ010000001.1, read as the reverse complement.
AGAAGTTTGCATCTTTAAACTTGCAAGATACTCTTAATGCAGGGGTGTCAAACTCATGTCGTCATGGCAGCATCACGTGATGTATCGGGACTTTTTTCCCCTTTGCTAAACCAGCGCACGACATATCCAGCCCGCAGGATAGGAATTTGACAGCCTTGTCTTTTTTTTTTTAATTGAAAAGTTTTAAAAGTTTACAGTTATATTCCCTTCCCCTCCCTCCACCCTTCCCCAACTCTCACCTCCCATCCACCCCCCTCCCTACTTCCCAGAGCAAAATACAGGGTATAACATTCAACAATCCTATTCTAACATAGTCTAATTAACTATAGCCTCCTACATCCCTCTTGTACTTTAACTCCCCTTTTGCTAAACTAAACTTGAATATTTAATAACATCTCTTTATTTATTCATAAACTATTTGAAATTTTTTAGTCCGATATTTACCTTGTCTTAATGTAATCTTACAATAAAGTAGATTTAGCTTATCTAGATGTGTTTCCTCTCTCATTTACTCAGGAGTTCTGACATCAATTTAGTAAGTCTGAAGATACAAACTTCCCACTGCTACTTTTACCTGTCTGGTCAATTAGGACAGACCCTTCCTAAGTTTCTTTCTCTATCATTAAAACCTGTGGCTCCTCTCTCTCTTGTATGATTGTTTTCTAAGCAGTATCTCTTTCCCTCATCCCCCAAAGTCACCCACTTATTCCTTTACAGAAGCATGTTTGTAGAATCAGATCTGATGTATTGTTTGTACACTCCAGCTCTTCCATCACTTTCAGTCAGCATGACTGACAGTTGTATTGACTGGAATGATAGGAACTGCAGTCCAACAGCAGGTATACCTGTCCTTTGTGACTCCAGATTAGAGTCCATCCTAATCTCTCTGGAGGTGCCAAGGATTAGGAAATGGACCTTCCACATACATACACTATACCACTGAACTACATTCCTTCTGCTAGAATGCAGATTCCCAGACTTTATTTTTATGACTGACCCAATATTTCCTGGTATCATTTCACACATCTATTTTTTCTACAAACCAAAGAGCATATAGTATGTAACTCATAATTTAAAAAACAGAGTTTTGACCTTTCCAGCCTGATAAATCTTGTCAGGTTTATCATTCATTCTCCTTCAGTATTTGAATTTGGGGATGGCAAGTGATGAGACATGATGTTATTCTCTTTGGAAATCATCCTTGATCTCCATCATCAGAAAAATTTAAATTGGTTGTAAAAGTCATGTTTTACTACAAAATAGCTTATATCCATGATGGCTAACATTTCCCAGACCGAGTGCTGAAAGCGCGCATGTATGTGTGCGAATGCATGCGCGCATGTCCAACCCCCCAAAATGCAATGTGCATTTGGCCCCTGTGCATGCACCCCACCCCCATGCATGCATGTGCACCCCTGCATGTGCCCTGCCCCCCCCCCCCGGTTGTGCATGTGCGACAAAGACCTCAAGACCAGCTGGCCAGTTGGAGGCATGCACGCATGTGCGGCAGAGCTAAACTGGGGTAACAGCTCATGTGCCACAGAGAGGACACTGCATGCCACCGCTTTGCCATCACGGGTTTATCTGAATGAGACATTTAAATTCTCACTGGTCCATTGATTACCCTGAGAGTCTCCACCTTCAGCAGAAAATTATCAGTCTGTGACAATGGATTTATTAAAGATTCCCATGTCTTCCTTTCTTTGCCCACAAGATCCATGGGGACTTACTGGGTGTAAGAGAAGAAGTCCTTGTGAAGAGTTACAGTTTCAAATTCAATGGCCCATTTCAGCAGTCAGAAAGGAAACAAAAAAATAAATAGTTGCCAATGCATGTTACACTTCCATTACATTCCTTGTGATTTTCTCAAGATAGAATTCCACTAATAAAACAGCCAGGCCAAAGTGAACAATGTGTGTGAAACATTGTTAGTAAAATGATAATGCGTGCATTTCTTTTTTTTTTTAAAAAAAAGGCTGCTTCTCCTTGTTTCTCATCTGCTTACCAAGTTAACAGTGCTTTAATTGCCAATCTCTCATTTGCTCCTGTCTTGCTATCTTTTTGAACAAAAGAAGCCCAAAGAACTTTTGCTTCAGCATTTCTACTGCAGAGATGTTGGTACCCAGGGGAGGGAGGGATGCAAAGGAAAAAGTAGGTCATTCTATGCTATATGGTGCATCCCCAACAGATTTTCCTTAATTGGATTTGTTTTACTGTTGTTTTAATAACAAGACCCCTCTGTTTCTCCTCTCTGTTCTCCTGAATGAATCTTATTTTTCATATTTCGCTTGAATGTGCTTTCTTCTCCCTGTTTTTAAAAATCAGTATTAAAAATTAATAGGATATTTGGGTTTTTTTAAAAAAAATTATACTCCCTTGTGTTGCTCAACGAGGGTAGCCTGTTTCACTTGATTTAGGAGCACAAATTAAATATGAGATAAGTGTGAGCCAACTGTGTTATGCCTATGCTGGGACATTTTCTTCTCTGTTCACACAACTATGGTGAATCCTGTTTTTTTGGTGTGTGTGTGTGTGGCGGTGGCAGTGTCTATCATTTAGCACCATCTTCCAAAACATTCCTCTGGACTTCTCATATTTGGCATTCAAAGCTGATAAGTCAGTTTCTGCTTTATTAAAATTGATTTGAAGTATCACAGGAACATTTCTACCAATTCTAGCCCCAGAACTTCTCCAGGAGGATTGATCCCAAGATACTCTGCATTTTAAAAAAATCATTAGGAATATCTCTACTCATTCTGGCCCAAGGTGTCACAGAAATATCTCTATTAGATTTGGCCACAAGGTAGTTTAAACTCATTACTCATTTAATTGTACATCCCAGAGCATCAGGCATGGCATTTAAGCAAAGCTCTGCACAGAATTTTAACAGGAGACACGGTGAATGGGAAACCCTTGTTCTGCCGTGACCGAATTAATCATATACATTAAGAACTGTGTGAGAAGAAGCTGTTTATAGCAGTTTATTGGTATCCAGATAAATAAATAAATAAAGCAAGCAAACTGCCACCAGCACATACCAATATGCCCTATTCTGTTTTGGTTTTGACCTTTACAAAAGGCAGAGAACAGCCCTCCTACAGAGTTTTACAGTGTTCAATGTCTAATCAGCTTTCCCCAGTGTAGATCTTTATAGAGCTTTTAGGCCAGGGGTTCCCAACCCCTGGTCTGTGGACCAGCACTGCAAAACAAGAAAAGCTCCATCTGTGGGATGCAGGTAGCCTGCGAAAACATCCCCCCTCTGGTCCACAGAAAAAACATTCTCCACATGGAAGCAGACCTTGATGTCCAAAAGGTTGGGGACCACTGTTTTAGGCTACAGTTAATTTAAATTTAGTAGCATACTGAATAAGATTATTTTATACTTTTTAAAATTTTCTATCCTTTTTTTCTTTGTTCCAATACTCAAAATATCTTACAGCAGTAAAAATGCAGAGCACAGATAATAAAATTGATGCAATTAAAATCAACCCAAATTTAAAATCAATACTCGAAATAATTAAAAGTCTGACTTTTAATGGTGCAATAGTTAAGGTGCTGACCGGGAAACCAGGAGACTGAGTGCTAGTCGTGCCTTAGACATGGAAGCTTCTGGATGGCTTTGGGCCAGTCACTCACTCTCATTTCAACCCACCACACAGGGCTGATGCTGTGGGGAAGATAGGAGAAGATAGAAATATGGGTATGTCTGCTGCCTTGAGTTGTAAATGAAAAAGGCAAGATAAAAATCTTTAAAAATCTTTAAACAAAAAGATGTCTCTTAGCTGTCTTCCTCAATTCTAGGAGAAAAGGAGACATCATCTTGGGAGATCAGTCAGTAAGCTGAGAGCCACAAAGGAACCACAGAGTCTTTCCAATATATTTGATAGCTGAACCTCTGGCAGTAGCACATCTTCCAAAAAGACTCCACTTGTTTTAAGTAACTGAGCAAGTTCATAGCAGGTGCTATTCAGACATTAAACACCTAAAATTGTGACCAGTAGGCAATTGTCAGACAATGCAGATTTTTTGGACTAGCATCATGTGAATCCTGTACCTTACATCAAGTTTTAAGTCTAGCTTCACAATTTGCACCTATTTCAATTTCCAAATACATTTTTAAGGACAGCTCTGGAGGAAACTTGCTGATGACACTTTGATAACGTTTTTAAATGGCTCAAATGATATCTCTGATTTCTTGGGCAGAAGTATTTCTTCACTTATTCTCTCTTTTATGGTTAAATACGTGTCGGTCTGAATTTGAAAGATAGCTTTCTGCCATTTCACAAGAGGTGTTCTGCACACTTTAGCAATCTCCTAAATTGATGCTTGCTGTAATAAATAGGTCCATAAAGAAAATTGCAATTCATACTTTAGAAATAGCATTTGAAATAGTACATACCTTTAATCTTAAATTCATTTTGACAAGTTAAAACCATACAACTAAGTAAAATATTAAAAAGTCCTAAATCGTACTGCAACAAAGCATCCAACATTACAGTTTCTCTTACTATATTTGTATGTTTATAAGGATATGTACATTATAAGGCTTTTTGTAGAGAACTAGACAATCTGTGACCCATTGGGCCTTCATTTCAGAGATATTTCCTTATCAAATTCCTCAATGCCTTCAACAATAGCAGAGCTTCTAATGTATTGCCTTCATTGGAAAAGTTCTTAAAAATTCAGGAAGATATTCAGAGATCTATCTTCCTTGAAAACAGCCCATGTTGAGCTGCATATGTAGGACAGTCAAGCATCAGGAGTTGTCCACAGGAAACGTTTTATGGTATTTTATCTGATGCCGTAAAATATGCACTTGGAGAAGCAGTGGAAGACTGTTTTGGCAACACAGAGCATGACCACAGAGAACCTCAAACTAAAAGACAGTGCAGTCCTGAGGTGGATGGGAGAGAGAGAGAGAGAGAGAGAGAGAGAGATTCGGTGTAGCCACAGCCTAGAATCTCTCAGAATACATTTAGTAGGTTATAGCTTTAGTTTGGCAAGATTCTGTCCAATAGGTGTAAGCAAATAAAGGACTGAACTAAATTGGACTTGGTGTGTTGTCTCTGGGCTTGAGCCTCACGAAAAAAATTGTAAAATTTTCTAAAATTTGCCAAATTTCATTCCACAGGATTCATGATTCCAGATTTTGGATATATTCTGTAAATTTGCCTATTTGAGTATCTTGGTTCAAAAATTGTTACCCCGCGATGGACTGTTTAGCTCAGTTAAAGATTACACACAAACAATATTTTTTTCAGTAGTATATAGATGTGCAATAAACCTCCATAGAATGTATCACACAATTGGAAAACACACTTCTTTGATCTAGTCAGAGAAGCCCTGCCTTAAATATTGGGTGATTTAAAAGTTTTGTCCAATATATTATCTTCCAAACTGTGTTGTTCTATTTTTCCTCTAATATTAATGCAGGTATTCCTTGACTTACAAGTTTGTTTAGTGACTGTTCAAAGTTACAACGGCACTGAAAAAGTGACTTATGACCATTTTTCACACTTACAATCATTGCAACATCACCACGATCATGTGATCAAAAGTCATGCCTGTCAAGTGACTCATATTTATGACGGTTGCAGTGTCCCCAGATCATGTGATCACTTGTGACCTTCTGATGAGCAGTCAATGGGGAAGTCAGATTCACTTAACAACTGTGCTACTAACTTAACAATTGCAGTGATTCACATAATAACTGTTGCAGGATAGATTGTAAAATGGGTCAAAACTCATGTAACAAATGTCTCACTTAGCAACAGAAATTTTGGGCTCAGTTGTGGTTGCTAAATCGAGGACAACCTGCACTTAATTTTTCACTTAATTGGAAGTGAATACATAAATGGATTCAAACTTCCCCTGATTCCTCTAAATTAATATTGTCTCAATGGATTGATAACCATTTCAAGCTTCCAGCTGAAATTTTAAAATGCCTGCTAGCATTTAGATACTCAAACAAGGTAGTTTGCCACTGAGCTACAGCCTTGGCTTAGAGAAAGCTTGCAGTCTTCATGCCAATGGTGATTTTAGCTAGAGAATCCAGTCTCTGCATATTCCAGACACTACACTGTGAATGATTTTTAAGATATGTACATCTTCTATTTCTCCCCACCCCCTGGACCAAGACTCAGCATCCTTAGTTGGGGGATGGGGGAATGTTTATAGCCGTATTGGTTTTGAAATATTGTCTTTTTTTCTTACGTATCACTTAAAACCGTTTGGAATGGAAGGACAGAGAAATAAACAGACAGACAGACAAACAAACAAACAAACCATAAACACAATATTGTTACTGCTATTTTCCAGCTTCTGCTATGGAAATCTTTCAATGTGTTATTTAAGCTAAGTCGGTATTGACCCTGAAGATGGCATAAGTGTAGCCATATTTTATTGTAGCCTTTGAATGTTTTTTTAAATTAGCTTTGTAAGTAAATGAATTTAATGATACTTCAGGCTTGCCACTTTTTAACTGTTGAAGGGGGGGGTTGTAAAGATAAAGGGGGATTTATTTACTTTATTTACTTTATTTACTTTATTTTTTGGGACATTTTTTGGCTTGACATTTTGGTCTTTTCTTTTTCCTCTATGAGATTTCAGCTGTTGGTCTATTTATATAATGGTGGCAGGCTTCCAAGCCAAACATAATGGAATATGTGGCTCTCTCACTTTTGGGAATCAACATCTTGCTCTTTTGATGTTTGATTTCTAAATTGATTTTTCCTTCCCTGGAATAATCTCAGTTAAGCTGCCCATCAAATTTACCACTCCAGAAATATATTTGCCTCCCTCCTAAGCCCATGCTTTTTCTTATCAATAGAGAGGTTCTTTGTTTTAGACTGGGCTAATATCAAATAGTTTCCCAGATTATAAAATCTGTGGTGAAATTGCTTTTCTTTTCCCTGCAGGCACACTTTATGCAAATAGATAATCAGGTCATGGTTGCTGTGTACCTTCTAGACTAGTGGGGGTCAAATTATTCTCCAAAGCACCAAAGGGCAGGACAAGAAACAATGGATGGAAAGTAATCAAGGAGAGAAGCAACCTGGAATTAAGGAGAAACTTCCTAACAGTGAGAACAATTAACCAATGGAACAGCTTGCCTTCAGAAATCATGGGTGCTTCATCACTGGAGGTTTTTAAGAAGAGACTGGACAGTCATTTGTCTGAAATGGTATAGGGTCCCCTGCTTGAGCAGGAGGCTGGACTAGAAGACCTCCAAGGTCCCTTCCAGCTCTATTCTATTCTAATTCTATTCTAGTGCAGGCTAGACCCAGGCTCAAATCTTCATTCAACCATTAAGCTTACTAAGTTGATTGGGCTGGTCCTCCTCAGTCAGACTTATTGGTTTATGTTTTAAATACCTCTTGAAATTTCTATTAATACATGGTGACAATGGGAAGGAAACAGTAACAGCAAATGATATCAGGAAGTTTTTGTACAACTGATGCAATTTGTATTGTTTGCACAATGATACATGATGCTTATGGTATTGTTTTGAATCAAATATGGATATAGTGCTTATTATATTCTCTTTTTCTTAATATGAAATCAGCACTCATCAATTGGGTAAAGGAAGGCATCTATCTTAGGGAGACAGAGAAAGCAAGATGGAGTGGCTTTGGGGTTTTGGCCTTCAACATCTGGTGGTTTATCATCCTTGACTCTGGATGTGCTTGGAGGTTCTCCTGAACTCATGGCTCTTGTTTGATGAGCAGGTGTCTAAGGCTCCTTTGCACAGATCTGTCTTGTGCACCAATTACATGTTTTCTTGGGCTGGGAGGCCTCACAATCACTCATGCTTTAGTCACCTCTTAGCTGTGTTATTGCAAAGTGATTTACCTGGAGCTGCCCTTGAAGACCACTCAGAAGTTACAACTGATCCAGAACATAGTGGTTCACACAATATTGGTTATGCATAGGTTCATCCATATTATAATTTTGTTGCATGAGCTGCATTGATTTTTTTTTTAATTTACAGGTTTCATGCTTGTTTAATTTGCTTAAGATGGGTGGCCATATAAACACACTGTTAGTAGTACTACTATGAGCTTCTGTGTGGTTACCTGAAATGGTAGAGTTCAGAATGTGGTGGGCAGTTAGGCTTTACCATGTGATTTTGTTTTAGTGTCCATTAAACTCCAACATACAACTATCAGAATCACATGGTGCTGTTTTCCCTGAACTCTACTAATATGTAGCTAATGTGCAATGTGGGATTTAAATGTATTTTCATTAAAATAATTCTTGCATGTAGACAATTATTGTGTTAAGAAGAAGCACGGTTTTATAATAATCTCTTTCGTATTTGAGTGGTTCTGCGTTCAGACATTCAGTCCTCCCTTCTCCAGGGACATAATGATGTGGTACAGTCCAGAAAAAATCTGCTTCTCCTGCATACAAAGATCAGTTTTAGGAGTGATAATGGAATTTTATGTTCCTGATTCCTCCAGTAAAAATATATATATATCAAAGTTTCTGTTCAGTACTTAAAAAGGAAATTGAAAGCTAGTTATACAAAGCCTATACTAATCTTATATATTTCCCAAGGAAGTTTTCTCTCATCTGACCTGTGTTATAAATTAACAGTGTATTGCTGGAAATATTCATTTGCTTATATAGCAAGGTCTGGCCATATAAGGGAATAAAGTGATTCAGAATTCTTGGCAGGATCATAAATAAATACTCTCTGGGGAATCAAATGGAACAGGCCTAACTGTGTGGACATTACTGTGTTTCAATAACATTAAAACAAACATAAGGTAAAACAATGTAATGTAGAGGGTGGAGAACTGGCCTCCTGTTGAATCCAATCCAATCCAATTTAATCCAGCCCAACAAACAAACTTCCATGTTCTGCTTCTTCAAGGGGCACAATCCCAGGTTATTGTGTTGCAAGTTGTTTCCTTATAGAATCTTCCCATTCTATCACAAAGAAATAATTATGAACATTTTTTCACCAGATTTATCAGTTTCCCCCCTATGTTTAGTTTTAGAACAAAGTATAGACTAGATTTAGGTTAAATTTGCACATGGTATTAAATTTGGTCTTTTTCATAGCACAAAAATAAACCACAATTGACTGGCTTTGCATAACACTTTAAGCCATAAACCAAACAAATCCCATTCTGACTTACTATTATGAGTGAATTGAATCCCAGAGACTTCACTTCTGTTGCACAAAATTACTGTTGACAGATCTCCCTTCCATGTATTCATCTTGCCTTTCTGTTTTTCCATTAGATCATGAAGTAAGGATTCCATCAGTTAAATGTTGATTGTCTGTGATAGAGAGATTTGTTTTTAAAAGTTTTAAACAAATAGAAGTGAAGAGGTGTTTTTCTCAGGACTGAGGAATTTTGATCCAAAACGGTACAGTATGACAAAATTGTATGGATTGGACATCTGCTACACCTCAGTAGAAAATAATGTAAATTTACTGCCATTTTTGTGGTGAGTGGAAGGCAGATTTATTTGGCTCCTATATGTGCTCCCAATTTTTTTGTTTGTTTCTTTTTTAGATCTTTCACTAGCTGATAGCACAGATCTATTGCAATCAAGTCCATGAACTTTTCTTTCATTTAGATGAGTTTGCATTGTCTATAGCAGCTCAATATGGGGTTTTTTTTTAATTAAAAAGTGTTAGCATTCAAAAGTTATGCAAGTTACCAAGTTCAGAGCTGAAACATGAACTCTGTTGCAAAAGGAATTTGCATGGGTACACTGTGGTAGCTAAGATACAGATAGGACAAGAAAGACTTCTTGTGTCAGGCAACTTACTTTCAAAGCTACCTTTTAATCTTTTGTTGGTTCAGCTACTTTTGTATCTAACCTGCTGTAATAATTGCTGAGCAAGAAAAGGTTCCCATCTTGCAAAAGATTTATTAAGGATGAAATAAAAGAAACTTCTCTCTTGGACACAATAACTGAAAGCACCCCAGGAAGCTGTCAGTTTGACTTTCTAATTTATCTTCGCTCTTTCCGATCTATGCTTCACATTTTTTTGGATTTTTCAAGAAATATATCTTCTGTTTTTGGCAATGACCTTTGCAGACATGGAGGTGAGCCAACAGGAGTACAACCTAGAAAGCTAACTGATAGATTTATGATTCAGAAAGGAGTAGTTCCAGGTCCAGATATTGTAAGCAAACACTGTTCTTAGCAAACAGAAGCAGGTAAATTGCCTTTTTATTTTTTTTTTAAGGCTAGAGGCTTTTTCAGAAAGCATCAGTTTTACAAGAGAAATCTAGTCCAGTTGACTGCTATTAATGTTGGTTTCTCTTCTAGGTTTCCATCTTCCATCTGGCCACTGAAATGAACTTACAGTGATTGCTTGCCCAATGAAAAGCATGGAACCTCTTAAAACTTCATTGGTATCTGAAGAACAATCTTCTACAGAGATTGATGATCGTCATTATTCATTGCAAGGTAGGCTTTGTTTAAATGCCACAAAATATGTATTGATCTTTTTTATGCAGCAGATGTTTATGGTCATAGCTTCATTAGAAGATTATGTCAGATCACAGGATAGACTTGAAATAAAGTAAAATGAATAAGATTAATCTAACTTGGTACCTTGCTTTTGATCATAATCAGCTGGATTCTTCCAACAAAGAAATATGTTGTCATCTGAATACTGATGTTGTGCTAAGCTATATTGCTGTTTGTTTGGTTTGAGATCAGAGCATAGACATTGTTTTATTCAAAGCTAAGAGCCATTTGTCTCTGAAGGCATGCCAAGAGCTTCATTCCAAAAACAGTGGATAAAGTGATTTTAAATATTAAATTTAATATATTTGGAATTGAACTGAAATGCTAACATATTAATATGTGTTGAATATTCTCCAGGCATGTATTTTTATTCTTTTGCTACATTAAAAACTACAGTTTGGATTGGTGAGATTACTTAAATCTTTTAAAGGATGAGACAATTGCAGGCATTTAAAATCATATACATTATATAAGAGCCAAACCACTACATACAACTGAGCATAGTTTAATTAATTCTGGAGGTGCTTTTTCCAAAGGCAACTGGTCTTTTATTTTTTGAATGAAAATCAAGAAGCTTGCTTGAAGATCCAAAAAGCTTTTTTAAGTTCAACTGAAGAAGCTTCTTGGATGAAAAGTGAAATGTCTTCAAGCAAAGAAACAGTTGCCTTTTGAAAAAGCACCTTTGAGTCAGCTATGACCTGGATAACTGAGAATCTCCATAAACATTCTGGGTTATACATTTTTATGAATAAATTTCGCAAAATTCTAAATGTTTGAATTTATGCTCTGAATCTTCATTTAATAGCATTAGTACTAATTATTTCCTCTTGTTAAGAGGTGTTCTATTTCATTCCTTGAAAAACCTAATTTGCCTTTTGAAGAATGATGTTGAAATATCAACATTCTTCAAGTAGGTGAAACCTAACACAAGTGAACCAATTCCAGTCCATTGGAAGTGATGTCTGATATATCCAAACCGAGTGGTGGTGGTGGTGGTGGGGCAAATGGGAGCCTTCCAAAGGACATGCCTAAATTTTAGAGGAGGATTTTTGTATAAGGTCAATAAAATTGAGCTTTTCAAAGGTTTTGCACAACCTTAATAGAAATAATTTTGCTTTCATATCCTTGGTCTTGTAAAGATTTTTCAAGAAAAATTTCTGATGTTCAGAAATCCTCAGCCCAAGTACTTAACTGTTTTGTACTTTTTCAATGTATAGAGTGGAGGTGCTTGCTTAATATGAAAAGGTAGATTGAAAAATGGGATGTTTGTTTATTTAATTTTATTTCTGAATGGCATTACAAGTAAACATTGTAACCAACTGAGCAGTATACATATTGAAGGCAGCATGTCACCTGGGGCTGAAAAAGACTCCTGATGATAAACCTGGAGAACCTTTGCAAACATTGCAGAGAACACTATGCTGTACAGATGAACACTCTATTCTATTGTAAATCAGTTCCTTCATAACTTTAAGAATATGAGATGCAAGTTGGGTATTCCTTTAATCAAAAAGCAACTTTCATTCCTGCTGCCAAAATTATGGATTTAATATATGGACAAGATTATAACAGATCATGGCTAACTTTGTACAGGATGTCTAAATATGATTTCCGTAAAGATGATTTAGTCAATTAACCACAATTAATTGGCTTCATAACTAAAATGTATGTGATCAGTGTAAGATAATGATTATATTTGTTATCTGTATTCTGTGATTAACTTCGGTTTACTGAATTCTGTCTGTTTCTGAATTACCAACAGAAACTGGACTAAAATGACTAGATAAGCAAGATGTTGTGAACAGATTGACAGAAATATGATTTAAATTACTCAACATGGCAAATCATTTTTTCCAATTTACTGTATTATGTGAAGCCAGTGTAGTGGTATGAAAACCACTTGATGAATTTTATATAACATGAAGCTTTTATGACATACTAAGACAACAATTGTGTCTTGATTGATAAACTATGGATAACAATGTGTGAATCCAGTATATATAAATATGCCTACAAAAATATATTCTTCTGAACTTGTTTTTATTAGTTCAAAAGCTAATTGCAAAGGAGGGATAGAGCAATCTGTAAAATCTTTGACAGCTTGCTTGCTCACCTGCATGGAATTCTAGCTGCTTTTGGCTATTAGGCAAGTTACAAGCTTGTATCTACATGCTAACAATGAAGAAAGAGTAACGAGCAATTGTTTGTCATCTTGCATAGTCACCTTCCTGGAATTGTGGTTGGCTAGGAAAGTAGATAAGCCAAGCCTACTCTAAGTGATTTAATAAATCAAAAGTTTTTTGGTATATATCTTGACATTATCTGTCTTCTTATTGATACACACTTATCATTTGGAAGAGAAGGAAAGTGCAGTTCAAAGAAAAATTTTAGCCCTAGTTATGAATACATCCCCACTTCATTGCAAAAAAAAAAAAAAAAAGGGAAATTGCTGTATAATTTATCGAGTTGGTATTCTGTTGCTAGTAATTTTCCTAGCTGGTTTTCATGAATTTATGCTTTCCTTTATGCAGACTTTATACTTTCCTTGAAAGTCTTTTTATGACCAGTTATACAAACTTCTGTAAGTCAAAGTCAAACATCAAACCCACAAGTTCATATTATATATACATATTATAAATACTGCTTAATGTGGTCCAGTGATTAGAATGCAGTATTGCAGGCTGACTCTGCTCACTGCCATTTAATCCTGACTGGTTTATTCAGCCTTCCATTCTTCTGAGGTTGGTAAAATGAGGACAATATGCTGACATTTGTAAACTGCTCAGAGAGTGCTGTAGAGCACGATGGAGTGATATATAAGTCTAAGTGCTATTGAAGTTATTTGCTGTGGTGCAATAGCACCATTGTTTAATATTTTTCTTTAGAAAGAGAAATCAGTTCAGGTATGTCTGCCACCACACCCAAGGATGAAGAAACTGTGAATACATTCCATGATGACTCACAGCATTTTCCATTTGATTGAGGTGCTATGCAACCACACTGTATTTAGAGAAATATTACCTGAAAGACAGATTGTGTGATTTAACCTGTTGCTCCTTAGTCTGAAAAAGTTCGTATGTCCTTCCTGGAGACAAGAGAACTAAAATGTGGATGCCAACAGTCTCACTGATATATGAAAATCCGAGAGGCATCATGGGGAAAGTAATCCAGGCTACACCTAACATTATGGGTATAAATATCCATTTGGGCAGTGGGACTAAAAAAGTGCTTTCTTCCTTCTTGCATGACCCAGGTATCTTCTTAATTCACCTGGGACACATTTGTGTATGCTGGAATAATACAGAAAGGAAGAGGAATCCATTCTGCTAACTGACAACAATGGTTACAATTTGTAGTTGCATGCTCTTGTTTGCAGTGTATGAAGGAATAAATTAATATTTCTGATGTTGTGCCACCTGCACAGTTACTTTACAGATAAGGAACAATTTTATTTTATGCTGCTTCTTGGGTAATGATTTAGAGTGACCTTCAAATATCAAAAATTAGTAAGGCAACAATATTGCAGTACTTAAAAAAATGAATAGAAAAGAAAGAACATTCATCCATAGCATTCCCACAAGGAAGGCCTGGGTGGAAAGGCAAATCTTCAATAAAGGCATTGCGGGTAATCTTTGACTTACAAGTTTGTTTAGTGGCCTTTCAAAGTTACAGTGGCACTTAAAAAGTGACTTATGACAGTATTTCACACTTACGACTATTGTAGCATTCCCATGGCCATGTGATCAAAATTCAGACACTTAGCAACTGGTTCGTATTTATGACGGTTGCAATGTCCTGGAGTCATGTGATCACTTTTTATGACCTTCTGATAAGCAAAGTCAATGGGGAAGCCAGATTCATTTAATAACTGTTTCACTACCTTAACAACTGCAGTGATTCACTTAATTGTGGCAAGCAAGGTCATTAAAATGGGGCAAAAATTCACTTATCAAATGCTTCACTTAGCAACATAAATTTTGGGCTCAATTGTGGTCATAAGTCAAGTCTACCTGTATAGTAAGTTCTCATGGATTTCAGGGGAAAGAGCATTCCAGACAGCAGGTAACATCATAGAGAGGTTCCCTATCAGTAACCTTAAGAGAACATTGCCAATCACAGCACACACAATAAGACCTCTTCTCATAAACTTATTGATAATCCAGTTCTGCAATGGACAAAACAGTCTGGAAGTTAGACTACTACTACTTGTTTTACACTTTATAAACCCAAAGAAGAACTTTGAACCTGAGTTGGGAATTAATTGGCCACAAATGCAGTTGCTTAAACACAAGCAGTAACATCTATATAAATGATCCCCTTCTCAGCAAACAAATAATTGCAGTCTGCATCAATTGCAGCTTCAAAACCAAATATATCATTCTACTGTAATTTCAGTGTATGGTTACTGGTGTACACCAGCCAAGGCTAGAAATAGGCAGTAGGCAGACTAAAGATAGACATTGTTTTTATGATGCAATATTGCTTACAAGTTCACTGTCTATTGTTGACTCTGGATTATGCTATTTATCAGCAGTGCTGCTTACATGACTTTGCCCCAAAGCAAATTAATTAATTTTAGACCTATGGACAGAAAGAAGAACTCTTCAGAGATTTGGTGACAAAGATTGTAAGTACTGATCTTCCCTCCATCACACCTGTTCTGGCTTCTGGTTCCCATGGATACCAAGCCTGAGAGTGCCAGGAAAGGGAATGAGGTGTGCATCTGGGAGAAAAGGAAGAGGTGGGTGTGAACTCCCATTGAACAAGCCTGTGCAGGATTTACATTCCATGCCTGCTGATCCAATTTGCACACCATCTGCCAAAGCACAATTCCCTTTCCTAACCTATTTAATTCTCATGCATAGGACCCAATTCAACAGACATTTGGAGAAATCAGTTGTTAAAGCAAGTCCTCCTTAATTGAATGGGCCATTCTCATACTTTCTATCAGAGAAGAGATATGAAAATATTAAAACATAAACTAGAAGAAATATCAATAACAATAATAATAGCACTTAGACTTATATACTGCTTCACAGTGCTTTCCAGCCCTCTCTAAGCAGTTTACAGAGTCAGCCTATTGCCCCCAAGAATCTGGGTCCTCATTTTACTGACCTTGGAAGGATAGAAGGCTGAGTCAACCTTGAGCCGATGAGATTCAAACTGTCAAACTGCTGGCAACCGGCAGTCAGCAGAAGTAGCCTGTAGTACTACATTCTAACCACTGCGCCACAGCGGCTCTTAGAAAGTTGTTGCTTTGTCCTTTATTTATACGGAAAGAGCTGCATCTTCTAAAAATTAGACTATTTGTCACAGTTTATCTTGTGACTTTGTTGCATTACCATGTTCTTGGAAATATCATAAAATATTTCCATTGAGTCAGTTTCTGAAAGATGTTTTGTAAATCTTCATATAATAGATAATAGGGTAAAAGTTGGGTCACAGCAGCTTTTCCCGGCTTTGTGTTAAACTAAAGATGCCATAACAACATCAGCAATTGTCTTCTTGTCAGGAAAACTTCTAAGTTATGCAAAATATATCCATATTCAATTCCTAGCATTGACATATTAAAGAATCTCGGGAATAGATGATAGAGTAGTGTCTTCAAAGAACCATCTTAATTCAAATATTATTATATATAACCTCTGCAAATCTCATAATTAATTTTTAAAATTAATCGTGATTGGCAGAGATTACATATAATACTGGGAAAGATAGACCAATGATACAGCTGAACCCAAATTCATTCATTCAGTTACATTTTATTTTTTAATAAAATTTATACACAGATTTCCCTTTTTATACATCTGCTTTAAAATCTCTGTCCATGGCTGTTCATTTACTGTTCTTGGAATTTCAAATAATTCTTGAGTATTGAGTAAGTTCCATCCCCCTTTTAAAAGCAGAAAGGGGATCCTTATCTGCATCCTACTGATCTTGAGTTATTCAAATATTCAGTGTAGCTTGCCTAATTATTATCATGTGCAATCATCTAGGGTATGTGATTCTAGAGGCTAATTGCACCAACCCTATGTTTTGAATTGGGGATTGGGGAAATGGGAGGGGGGATGAGCAGTGAGAAAGATCTGATAGCGTATGATATGAACAAACACATATACAGATGAGATTTATTTAATTGAGAATTAACCCAAAGGTTTCTTGTTAATGAGGTTGTGCAGAGAAATTGGCAATAAACTAAAACTGAAAACATATAGCAGATGTGGTGGGCAGGTAAATTAAAACATGAGAAACTGCTTGCCTTGGGGTCCATCAACTGGTTCACCTTACACCTTGCATTTTGTAGTCCTAGGTATATAGACTTTGACATTAATGCCGTTGATTTCAGTGGCATTTGGCAGAATAGAAATCAACTTGTGGTTAGCAGTCTTCTATAGTAGCCTTGTTCAGCTTGGTGCTGGGCAGATGTGTTGAGTCCTTAACAAGCTAAATCACAGCAGAAGAAAGTTATGAAGGTGACCCATCAAGATGTCCTTTTAAACTACAATGTTATATATTTAAATATAAAATAAAATAAAATTAATTAATTAAAGATGGAGGAAAGGAAGTATACATGAAAAATTGTGACAACATAATCATATTGGCCATTATCCTGTGGTAAAATGAGTGGAAAATAAAATAATATAAAATATAAAATAATTTAAAATAAAATAATAAATAAATAGTGCAGATTAGAATAAAGCCCCCAAAGGAAAATCAAAGAATGGCAGACTTCTGATAATGTATGATTTCTAGCAGTGAAAACAAGGGCATTGATATATGACTTACACCAGTATTTCAGTATTGTTTAATCTTGGATTTTCAGACTTGAGTACTCTTTGGATGTATGAACCTCAGCCCCCCTCCCTCCCAATTCTCTGCTAGCTTGAACTTTGCTGAGAATTCTGTGGATTGACCTTTATGCATCTGGAGAGCTTCCAAATGGGGAAGGCAGTTGGGATGCAATGGGCTATAATTGCTCTAGACATTAACAAAAGTTACTTGAGATTTTGGGAGTTTTCATGCAAAATACTGCAGCTGTCACATTGCCTTTCTCTGGTGTGGATGATCAATAGTTATTTAACTTTGGAAGAAAAGATCACCTTGCATATGTAGTACTTTTAAAAAGGAAATGCATCATTTCTAATTCAATATCTTGAGTAAAATGTATTGTAGGTCAGTCAGTTACTCTAAGCAAGCAACTGGAGCAAGATAAATCCAAGATAATTTACAGTCTTATTAAAATCCTCTGACACAAAGAGTCCATTCATCATTCCTTCAGATGTGAAAAGTCTGTTTTAATGAACCACATGGTAGAAGAATGGGAGCTTTTGCAAAATTATTACATCCTGGAGTTGTCTGGTATGGAAAAAGAATAGCCTCGTGCTGAAAATAAATGAGGGGGAACTGTGGAGGGTGGAAGCAACAGCTGCAGTGGGGACTGAAATATCATTGGGTACCCTAGGTAGATAATTACTGCCTGCAGAGTAGTAGTGGCAGGCTATGCGGTCTTTTGATTGCCACAGACTTCATTGAATTGTGAACAGTTTGATTGACTGAGGCTGCAAGACTTTATGTATAACTTGTCTACGCTAATATTTCTCAACCTCACACACTTTAAGATACGTGGACTTCAACTCCCAGAATTCCCCAGGCAGCATGTTAAAAGTTACTGAGGCTGAGAAACACTGATCTAGGCCTAGGGTTTATTAATATCAATTGGATTAGTTTTGAACTGTTATACAAAAGATAGAAGTAGTGCATTGCAGAGTGTTCAGAAAGAAATGCCACTGAACTGACTTGGGGCTAAAATGCTTTTACACTATGCTTTTATTTGCTTGTTTAAAAAAATTAATTTCATAGGTGCTTGATAGAAACCATAATGGCATGATATATATCATATGTCATTGCACAAAATGTATACAATACCTAATTTAGTTTATTTGCATAATGGCATCATGATATGCCCCACTTCCCTAGAAACCATTGCTAATTTCCTTGTCTTTCAAACAATAGGACTATAAGAGTAACCCACAATGAAATATATTTTAACAGTAATACAATAAAAACAGATTTCTGATTTTGAGGGGGGTTTTTTGTTTTCTTTTCTGATATTGTAAACTACTCAATTTCTTCAGATTGGAGTCAGATACATGTATTCTAAAGTCAACCAGTAAATAATACAATATAATTTATTAATACCAACCTAGAAGATAGCATTGAAAATTGATATCATCATTATATCTAGGCTGGGCTTCCAAGTTGTGCTAAGCTGTAGTGTGGTTTGTTTGGTTTTCACTTAGCATGTCATGAGAACTCAAACATGGTAGTTTGTAAATAATGGTGGTTTTTTTGTTTATTATGATTAGCCAATCCACTCAATTGTGGCTTTTAAAAAAATATGCTCACCCAGAGTCAAGCGACATAACCTAGCAGGATGATTGATCCATGTCTATGTGTTAAGGTGCTTTCTAAATGCTGATACACACCTCCAATCTAGTGCCCTATCTAAGAAGTCCCATGAAAGAACAAAAGAACCTTGAACGGTGCAAAGCATTTAAAAGGAGCCCAAAGGTGCTTTTCCAAGAGGCAACTGGACTTTCTGGTTTTTCTTTGAAGATATTTTGCTTTTCATCCAAGAAGCTTCTTCAGCTCTGACTGGATGGTGGTGAATAGAAACATCCATTCAGAACTGAAGAAGCTTTTTGGATGAGAAGCAAAAAGTCTTCAAAGAAAAACCAGAAAGTCCAGCTCCCTCTTGAAAAAGCATCTCTGGAACAACCATGACCTGGATGACTGATAATCTCCATAGACATTTAAAAGGAACTTTGGGCAAAGTACAGTGGTGTTAACAAATCAGTCCTCCTCAAAGTGTTAAAACAGCCACATCTCCTGGAAGCTTGTATGTGACTGCTGCAAACATATTCCCCAGTCACATGTGTATGCACAGATATTTTAGCTGGAATCACAAGTGAAGTAAAGCAGTTGTACATGAAGTCACAGCCAAAGGAAAGTGGCTGTGTATGGACACACATGTGGAGATAACAACTTTCCTAGGTAGTGCACAAAACCATGCTCCCTTCCAGTCCATGGAATTTCCCCCCCCTCCACAGAACCAGTCCCTGGTGCCCAAAAGAATGGGGGCCACTGCTTTAAAATCCAGAAAACCCAACAAGAAGGGAGCTGTCAGCTAAAAAGATAGCCATAATAGTAGCCAAGTTGGCTGCTCCAATTTAAATCTATCTCTTCTATCTCTTGCTCTGATGTTGATTCCTCAGCAGGTCAAAAAATATCTGTGCCTCTGTGTAAGGAAAAGCAGTCTGATTATTATTTCCTTCGCTTTTAAAGATGCAAAAACTCTGGCACGCTGAGTAGTGCTTGTCATTTGAAGACTGCATCTGTGCCCGACAATATATACTGCATTAATCTTGTCTGCCTGCCTGCCTGCCTGTTTGTCTGTCTGTCTGTCACATTTTTAAACCACCCATCTCCCACGCAGAGGGCCTCTCATTAGTGAAATTGTTTTAGCACAGATTGGGAGAGTTCACCCTTGCCCCATCTCTAACTTGACCTGAGCCATTAAAGAAATCCAGCAAGATCTCCTAGGCTTGTCTCCTGCATTGTCATCCTTGAAATTCATTTGCTTTATTCTTTGGTTACACGAAAGTTTGTCCTTCTGTGAGAAAGTAGTTCAACCATTTAATCCTTCTACTGTAAGGTAATAAGCTCTTAGGCTCCTCTGTCAACATCCTGTTCGCTTCATTAACTTCCTCCATTTTGCTTTCCTTTGAGAAAAATGCCTCTTTTTGATGCAGCCATTGTCATTAAGGTATCCCCAGAATTCTCTTAAGAAGGAAACCTTGCACTTGCTTTTTAGTTAGATAGCCTTGAGAAGATAACCTTTATTTTTTCCTTTTTTTCCCTTTTTGCCTGGATCATATCAGAAATCATTAATAGTCCTCTGATATGCTCAAGTGTAACCAATTACTGGAGTTAGATGTGCCACCCAGGGGTGGGTTCTACTTACCTTTACTATCGGTTTGCAACGGGAGAAGCTTCTGCGCATGTGCAGATTGTCAATTATGACATCGTGGCAGGTGGGCGGAGCCTCCCACCACTTTTACTACCCGTTCTAAAGAACCGGACAGAACCAGGAGTAACCCACCACTGGTGCCACCATGTTTAACGTTTTCTGTTTCTGCTATTTAATACACTGAAAACAGTTTCCAAAGTGCCAATCAGGCGTTATGCAAATAATTGCCTCAGCAGAAGCTGGGTGCCTATTTCTCTGCACCTCAACAAAACCAATCATGGAGGGTAATGCATATTCCCGGCAGCCTAAAGTGCCTGTAGTAGCATGGCAGATCTCAAAATATATATGTCATTAACTGCTTGTTTGAAGAAGAATCATAAATCATGTCAGGGATCAAATCTATATTAATTTATTGATTGATTGATTGATTGATTGATTGATTGATTTGATTGGTTCGATTTATATGCTGCCCTTCTCCGGAGACCCAGGGTGGCTTACAATGTGTTAAGCAATAGCCATCTGGCTTACCAGCCATCTGGTAAAATGAGTTTTACCTACCTCGGAAGGAAGGAAGGCTGAGTCAACTTTGAGTCAATATTGGGTGATGGGAGAAAACAATGCAAACTGGAACAACTAAAGGCAACTTGGATCTGGCTCATCATTGTGTATGGGAAAGACAAAGCCAATATCAAGGACCCATGGAATTGAAAAAGAATTTGTGGGACACTGTTAAGCCATTGGGGTAATTCTGCCATGGTTAGAGTGATATAGGGTATCATTAAGCTCCGAATGTTATGCTCAAAGGGATGCAGGCTTGCTCTCCTTGGCTGCTATCACCTTCCCACCATAAAAAACACAGAACACTGTTTACAACTTGAGTCACATGATGACAAGGGTCATATATGAGCCACGGTGGGACCAGAATGCAGTACTGCAGGCTACTTCTGCTGACTGCTGGCTGCCTGCAATTTCTCACCAGATCTCACCAGGCTCAAGGTTGACTCAGCTTTTCATCCTTCTGAGGTGGGTAAAATGAGGGAGCAATATGCTGACTCTGTAAACCACTTAGAGAGGGCTGTAAAACACTGTGAAACAGTATATACCATATTTTTCAGCGTATAAGACACACTTCCCCCCCCCCCCTAAAAGTGGGTGAAAATTTTGGTGCATCTTAGACTAAATATGGGCCTGGTTTTGGCTTCCTGAGCCCTCCGTGTGTCGCATTTTCACCCTCCCCGGCCCCCAGTAGTACTCTGCAGTGCTCCGCATGTCCCAGTTTTGCAAAAAATGGGCCAGTTTTTGGTCTCCCAAACCCTCTGCATGTTGTGTTTTCACTCTCTCCGGCCCCAGAAGCACACTTTTTGGCAAAAATGGGCCCGTTTTTGGTAAAAATGTGATATCTGGAGCACTGCAGAGTGCTTCTGGGAGCCGGGGGGGGGGACGTGATTTGCGGAGGCCAAAAATTATTGTTTTCATGTTTTCCTCCTGTAAATCTAGGTGTGTCTTATAGTTTGGTGCGTCTTATAGTCTGAAAAATATGGTAAGTCTAAGTGCTATTGCTATATCATGTTTAACTATTGTTTTGGTAGTAACTTGTTGAATGTGATATAGTGGCTGGGTTTATCTATTGCAACTCATAAGTCACAGATTTCCATCCTACTAAGAAATTGGATTCCCACAATGTCCTAAACCTGTACTCTATAGCCTAGCTATAATGGAATGTATGGGCCACCTTGAGGAACAAGGAGAAAAGATGCTGCTTAGGAAACAATCAGACAAGAGAGGGAGAAGCCCCCAGTGGCTTAAAAGTCAGAGAAAGAAATTTAGGAAGAAGCCATCTTAATGAACCAAAGCGGTTAAAAGTGATAAAAGGAAAATTGCAGCTTCAGACTTGCAAGGCTAATGTAGCCTTACAATAAAATAGAATTAGTTCATCTAGTCCTATTTCCTGTCTGGTTTACTTGGGAGGATACAGTATTGGCATAAGGGGTACACAGTGTTTGGAACTTAATTGCCTAATTCTCTCTGCAATGGTTTTGAAAATATTAGCTTTCCTGTTGAAAATCCTTATGCTAATGATTTAATCCTTATTTGAATGAGGAACAAGATAATCCCTTGTGACTCTTTGCATAACAAATACTGGTGAACCGTATTTCAGATGCAAACTTAATGCTGCCTTCAGTCATCCTAGAAATGTTGAAAAATATCTAGCTAGCAAAACATTTTAAAAGGATATTCAAAGTTTTAAAAAAACACCTTTCTTACTCATGAAGTACAGTATGAGTATTTCTCATTGTAAACAGGGATTTTAATATATGTGGGTGATATAAGTTAGCATTTTTTCTAAGAAAAGTATATTTTTGAAAGTAGAAAGTAGTCTTTGGATATTCTGTAAAGTCTATGGATATTCTCAGTCATCCAAGTCATGGTTGTCTCAAAGGGGCCTTTTCAAAAGACAACTGGACTTTGTTTTTTTCCCTTGAGGAAGAAGACCTTTTGCTTCTCATCCAAGAAGCTTCATCAGTTGTGACTTGATGGTGAGGATTGAAGGATCATATTTCTTTGCAGTCATCTGGTCATTAGCACTGAGTTAGCACAGTCAGAACTGATGAAGCTTCTTGGATGAGTAGTGAAAGGTCTTCTTCCTCAAGGAAACAACATAGTCCAGCTGCCTTTTGAAAAAGCACCTTTGAGACAAAGGAGAAGTAAATTGCTCTCTAATTCACCACAGTAGCAGTATCTAGAGCATTTCTTAGATTGTTGGGAAAGGAAATTGCACTTTTGCACACTTTTTTTTTAAAATGGGGAAAATTGATAAAAACCCACATATGGGAACAATATGCACACGTGTTTTACATAGGGGGAGCAACAGACAAATGATGCAAAGTTTGTGTCAAACATCAGGAATCAAGTACATAAGGGCATCTTTCATGTGGAGCATCAAAATGCTCGAGTCATTTTGCCCTCATCATGGTTTACTGTGGATGCCACTGGCAGAAGGAACAGCAACATTCTTCTTGGGGTAGCTTGCTTTGGTTTGCCAAGAACATTTGCCATTATCAATGTTAATGTTGCTATCACAAATTCAATTTTGATCAAGAAAAGAAGCTCAGTACAGCTTGCTGCCACATCAGAGGTATTTAATAATTTTTGCATGTGAAGAGAAAAAGAACTTGCCCCTTCTGTAACTTGCCTTTCTCTTAAGGAATTCAAATTGCAGCTGGGTTACCTATGCCCCATCAGCTAAAAATGATGTCTCTGCAAAGGAATGGTATCATCCAAATTCAGTGTCTCCAGCCAGCAAAAACAATATTGAAAAAAAAAATCTGTGAATGATAACAACAGGTTGTATAGTCTGTTTGCACTTCTAGATATCTCTAGTTTTCCATTTGGGTTCTATGGATGCTAAATTCCAGGTTCTTTGTCTTCTTTTTTCTTCTACATTAGCAACAATTCACAACATACATCTGCAGTTCAATAGGTGTTTGTTTTCTCTGCAGTTTTTAGAGATCCAGAGCATATGTGCTTGATTAAGTTGCAGCCTCACTGAGCACCAAGTCAAGGTGCTAGCACTAATAAAGAGAATAACTCAATGTGATGCAAGACTAGGATTGCTGTTTAAAAACATTGTACATTGGGAGAGCACCGTTAAGCCAAATATAAAGGAATCTCCCCCTTTCATTTTTTTCCCACTGAACACATGCCCCTGCAAAGAATCCTGTGTATGAATTTAAGTATTTTTAGCTTGGTGAAGTAATACGCAGAGGCAATAATCCTTATTTCCATGCATTTGAAATATTGTCACATATGTTATATGATACATTTGTTTTTTGCTCTGGAGAATAGGGCTGAAATCATATGGTCACTTATTAACAAGAAAAAGATACTGATTTTCATAGAATCAGTATTTGCTATTACATTCCAGATATGTCTTTTGTGGGTGGGAGGGTGATTTCAAGTCAGTTTTTATTTTTAGAGATTGCCTGGACAAGATTTTGGAACTAGTTTGCCATTGCTTTCTTCTTAGGCCTAAGAGAGAGCAACTGGCCCAAGTCACCCAGCTGGCTTTGGGCCTAAGGCAGGAATAGAACTCATAGTCTCTAGTCTGGTGTATAAACCACAACACCAAACTGGTTCTCTATTTAAATAAATAGTATGCTGTGAGCAGATGATATGTATGCATGCTGTGCTTGCTTGTCAGAGGCTTGAATGGAGGGATGTTATTTGAAGGCCCTGCTTTTTCTTGAGGCTTTTAGTTTTTAAACTAAACTGCTTAGAGAGGGCCAGAAAGCACTGTGAAGCAATACATAAATCTAAGTGCTATTGCTATTGCTAAATGTGGATATTTAAATGAGACCTTTAAATAGACTTTTCCAAACCTGGAGCTCAAATCCTTGGACAACATCAGTTTGGAGAAAGCTAAAATAGCATACAGCTTTTAAAAAACGATTGAAGTTGATGTCAAAATAATTAATTTTGTTTTCTCTGACAATTCTATTTTATAGATTGTTTCAAAATACATATACAACCATGGGTCATAGATCTGCACCATTGCAAACAATGCATTCTCAAGAATTGTAATTATTGTCTAACTTTAAAGTCTGCATCTCTCATAGTATTTTTCATAGAGTTGCATAGACTCAACACCTGTGGGAGCACTGATTCCCCCCCCCCTTAAATTCCATAAATGATAATCTGGCTATCTAAAAGTGTTTTATACCTCTTGTTTTCATTCATAAGCAAAATAAGCATTAAGAGTAGTAAATATATTTATAACCTCAAGTATAATTTATAAATAATTTTATATTTTTTTGTTTTTATTTTACAATATAGCTGAGCAAGAGGATACTCAAAAAAGAACTTTCACAAGCTGGGTGAACTCACAACTAGAAAAGGTAATGGCATAATGGTGATGTAGAATATCTTTTCTAAAATATATGTACAGTATAATAATGTTTCAGTCCATTTTATCTTATTAAATATTTGAATCCCATAGGAAAATTAAATAGAAACAGAAAGTGTTTACAGTGAGTATCAAAACTTGGTGAAATGTCTGAATTACTTGTAGGGCATGCATCTAGGGCATAGAACTTTTTTTCCATGCGTGTAAAAAAATAACTGGTTAGAGCTGATAATTAAACCAGCATTGTGGATTTATTGGCTCAGTTGGTCATCTTTTACCACTTAAACAGCACTAGATTGAAGTATGACTCAGCATATTATAGGGTAGCTGTGTTGGTGGCACCTCAGTTCAACAGATCCGAGAATGGACAACCTGTTTTAGCCCATTTGGAATAGTGAAAGTTTTGCTTGCACTTTCAATAAATTGCTGATATGGTAGATAGTCACAAAATGCCCAATGATCAAGGCTGGTGAATATTGCTCCCAAACATTCCTTGTGGTCTCTCAGAGGGATCAGTAATTCAGCAGTTTACAGTAGCTTTGTCTTTTGAAGGGTAGGGAAAGGACAAGCCCCCACCAGGTTTATTTACAAATTGATTTAGAAATCTATAAATACAGAGATGATGCTAGAGACTGATGCTTTGTTTTTCAAATTGGCAGATTCTTTACTATCATTATATGTACTACTAATTAAAGCATATGTTTAAAAGCCTGTGTAGCGTAGGGGGCTAATGCCTCCTACTAAAGGCAGCAATTAACACCAGCTGCCTATAATTTCTGTGAGTTCAATCCTAGCCAGGCTCAAGGTTGACTCAGCCTTCCATCCTTTCTAAGGTGAGTAAATTGAGGACCCAGTTTGTGGGGGCAATAAGCTGACTTTGTATAAATATACAAAAGTATGAAGGCTATTGCTTAACGCATTGGAAGCCGCCCTGAGTCTCCGGAGAAGGGCGGCATATAAATCAAATTAAAAAAAAAAAGTAATAAAATCTCATGGAATAGGAAGCCTAGCAAGAAAGTGTTGCTTAACCTATAATTGACAGTATGACAATAGCTAGCAGGTTTTTATGATGACCCAGAGACTAACACACTGAGAACTAGTGGAGCCTGGTGGCTCAGCAGACTAAAAAGCATTGTGATTAACATCAGCTGCCTGCAATTACTGTAAGTTCGAATCTCACCAGGCTCAAGGTTGACTCAGCCTTCCATCCTTTCTAAGGTAGGTAAATTGAGGACCCAGTTTGTGGGGGCAATAAGCTGACTTTGTATAAAATATACAAAAGTATGAAGGCTATTGCTTAACGCATTGTAAGCCACCCTGAGTCTCCGGAGAAGGGCGGCATATAAATCAAATTAAAAAAAAACCTGGTTTGTACAAGAGCCCCTTTGGTCCAGGAGAAAAAACAAAATATGCATTCAATTATGCATACCATCTTGTTGTAATGTATATTAAGGCTACTATAGTATATATAACCAAATATACATAATTATTCTGCAGCATCCATCACCTTCTCTTATAGTGGACTTGTATTCAGACATTGGGAAGGGACATGTGCTTTTGGATCTACTGGAGGTCCTTTCCGGACAACAATTGGTAAGAGTATTATGAATAACTCAACCACAAGAATTCATAGAAAGGCTTTGTACATGTTTCTCAGAGTCAGTTAACCAAATAGCCCAGCTGAGGAAAACATAGGTGCATTTCCTAAATCTTTTGTTTACTATGTATTTATTTACTTTATTTATATCCAGCCTCTTTTATTTTTTTATAAAAAACTGAATACCCAACACACATTCCCTCTATTTCCCCCACAACAACAATCCTGCTGAGGTAAGTTGGGCTGAGAGACAGTCACCATTGACAGTCCCTTAGTCACCTACAGTACCCAATTGGCTTTCATAGGACTTGAACTCAAAGTCTCCTGCTTTCTAGCTTTATGCCTTAATCACTAGACCAAGCTCAGTGGTGGGTTGCTCCTGGTTCTGTCCAATTCTTTAGAACTGGTAGTAAAAACATTGGGAGGCTCTGCCTACCCACCCAGACGTCATAATTGACAATCTGCACATGCACAGAAGCTTCTGTGCAGAAGCGCGCACGTACGAAGCGAGCATGCATGCATGCTCCCATTGCGAACCGGTAGTAAAGGTAAGTAGAACCCACTCCTGACCAAACTGGCTCCTGCAGCAATATGCCTCTACTCAACTAGATGAAATATCTGAATCACAAAAGCAAACTACCTAAAATGGATAAAATGCACCATTCTGTTAAAGACAGTTTCTTGTCTTTACAAGATTTTACTTTCACTCTTTGTAAGGCATTACACATACATAGATATTCCTGTAATATTTAGAAGAACAGCAGTAGTACCATATAAGAGGACAGAACCAAAGTAGAAAATAACTTCAGATTACAGTCATCTTCAAATATAGCCAATTATTATTACATCCTTGAATTGTCCTATTTTTATTGTCACTTTGCCTTGTAAGATTGCAATCAAGAATATATATTTACAAATAGTGAAACATTGTCACGGCTGAGATTGATCAAACTCTTCTTTTTTGTTTCTTTGTATTTTATAGCCACGTGAAAAGGGATCGAACACTTTCCAGTGCAGAAGCAACATTGAAAATGCCTTAACCTTCCTGAAGAATAGATCAGTTAGTATTCCAGCTTTGAAAGGAGCCTGAGTTTACTTAGTTGCTAAAGCATTAAATGAATTATTAAATGAATTATTCAGTGTCTATTTCCAACAATTTCACTACAAAATTAGTTACAGAGCTCAGCTATATAAGAACATTTTCCTACCTGTGAAGGACATCCAGATTGATTGTTAGGTTTCTGTGATATCTTGTACTTTTATTGTATCTGCTTTTTGCAATAAACAGACATAGAAGTCCTTTTTTGGTGCCTGAATAACAATTGAGCAAGTTAGTTGTTACTTTTTCAAGGAAGAGAAGCAGATATTTGTGCCCATCAAGAGTTGAATTTGGGGCACTATGTTCTCATTTTAAAGCAAGCTTATTTTCTTTTTATGTCTAACATTGGATAGAGATTGTCATTGTAAAAATCATACACTAAAGATTGCAGATTTGTAACACAAGCCATTCTTTCCTATGGGTGTCCTCCAAATGTCCTGGGATTGTAACTCCAAGAATTTTTCCTCTTTCAATTGACTGAGAACTTTGGGAAATAATCTCAGCAAATCTGGAGGCTCCTAGTATCTTCTTGTTCATCAAAACAATAAATCCACTTTTTTTCTAGCTCAAACTTATAAACATCCATGTTGCTGATATCATAGAAGGAAAACCATCCATCGTGCTCGGTCTCATATGGATCATTATATTGCATTTTCATGTAAGTATTAATCATCATAAAGAGAAAAGTTTTTCAAATTTTTCAAAGTTCCAATTAGCGGTTGTCCCACAATTTCAATACAGTATTGACTTTGTCAGTTCTGCTTCTTCTACCACAGCTAAACCAAGAAACTATTTCAAACATATAACTTGTAATGTAAAATTATTATAGCATTTGCCATTGTATTATCTCTCCTTAAATTATGGTCTTTTGGCTACAGTCAATAATTTTGGGAAGTTATTTATCCTATTTTAGCATGGCTAGTACATATTGAAGTTCGAATATTATGTTATTTATAATTGCTGTTACTTGTTGAATGTTTTCTCCATATAGTTGATAAGGAAAATATTGAACATTTAGTTACATATTTTTTTCAACTCAGATATATAGAGTTGAGATAGAATAGTTCCTAACACGATACTAACCACAATGTAGTGGGTCACTATACATATTTAATGTGATAGAAAAGCCAAATCCTGCATGAAAAATGTGTCTTGTCAAAATCATGGCTAACTAGATATTTTTTGGTAGTCTTTTTTTTTTTGCATCGTTTTTCTGGCTGTTATATGAGGAGCAGATCATATCAAAATCAGCCATTTGAATTAACTCTTTCTTTTAGGTATATAGTCAGACATTTTCAAATGCATTTTTCTCTTTCTTTCTGATGCCCATGGATAGATTGAAGAATTAGCCAAGGCTCTTTCTTGTGGATATAACCATTCATCTCTGGACAGTCCAAGCACTGTGGATTTATCACCAGCAGCAAGCCCAACAGCTAGAACTAATGTCAAAGCAAAGGAACGATGGAAGATATCAGCGAAGAAGGCTGTCCTGCTGTGGGCTAAGGAACAGTGTGACAGGTATGTCAAGATAAGAAAATCAGTCTGATCCTTATAAATCTGTTCTGTCCCATTTCTACATTTATTTGTTTATTTTAAACTTTGAGCCATAGGGTAATTGCAGACAAACACAGATCTGAGAAGCAGCTACATCTATATCAGCATATTGGTCTTAAGTATGAACCTGACCAGTTTGTATCAGGATCCACAAAAATTATATTCTTCAAAGACCTCTAAATGCATAACATAGTATTTAAAAGATGTACCTCAACAAGCACATTGAGAATTATTTTCCAGCTTCTTTCTTCATAGAAAGTTCACAGTATGAAATATAACAGTACCCGAAGGTATTTAACATCTCATAAAGCCATATTGTAGGACTTAAAATTCTAAATCTAAATCAAAAATGTAGAGGAAAAGAGAGAGAGATGGAAATAAGGAATAGCAACAGAGGAAGAAAAAGAGGTGCTTCTTTATGTTACTTATTATAAACGGATGTTGGACTGACATTAGAAAGCTGCAATATAGCAGGCTCTAGTTCAGAGTGTGCAAGGAATAAATGTAGTTTACTATAGGTGACTTTAAATAAAGATTATGGGAGGCTTTCCTGATTCCTTCCAGATGTTTTGGACAACAATTCCAATAATATCTGCCCATTACAACTACTTGGAATTTATGGGAGTCAGAGCCTGAAACATCTGCTATACATTAGTTGAGGAAGACTGTATTGAATAAATTCATTATGCGTGCATAATATACACAGATTAATAGTATGCAGCTTGACTTTATAATGAATGCAGGATGAGTTGGGGGAGCTAATTAGAGGTTGGTGTTGTAGCATTATAAACAAATCTTTTTGGAGAGGTAGGTGGCTGTCCTTCCAAACTCTTGCATAGTAATCAGACTGGTAATAGCTGTTGGGATTCTGTCCAGGAGATCAAAAGAGTTGGGTAAGTTATGCTGAAACAAATGGCAAGCTGATTTCCTACTTCCCTCTGTGCACATCTGAAGCTTCTCCAGTAAGCGTAGTACACAAAATTATCTGCCACAACATCCTACCTGTCAATGACTACTTCAGCTTCAACCACAACAATATATTAGCACACAACAGATACAAACTTATGGTAAACTGCTCTAGGCTTGATTGCAGAAAATACGACTTCAGCAACAGAATAGTCAATGCCTGGAATGCACTACCTGACTCTGTGGTTTCTTCCCCAAACCCCCATAACTTTAACTTAGACTGTCTACTGTTAACCTCACCCCATTCCTAAGAGGTCTGTAAGGGGTGTGCATAAGTGCACCAGCGTGCCTATTGTCCCTGTCCTACTCTCCCCATTTATTCGTATCCATTTCATGTATTCATAATCATGTTTATACTTATAACTGTAATCTTATGTATGCTTGACAAATAAAAATATATGAAAAAAATAAATGAAAATGAAATGAAAGTTCAGCAAATGATGCCTGTGTTGATCAATGAGCCATTTCATCTCTGCATCCAGGAAACACCTATTAGGTTGCACCTAAATGCAACCTAGTCTCTACCTGTGTGGAGCTTTCTTATTTTCAAGTCTGTATACTGCTTGTGATGGAAGTTATGTACAGGATTGGGAAGAGCTTTTATAATTATGAATTTATGGGATTGTTGGGCTAAGTGGGCATAGGAAATGAAGGTAGTATTTGCTGAGTCTTTTTGTAGTTCTCTGTTGTACAGAAAGAACACAGAACTGATTTCCTATTTTGCAAGTCGTTCAATTACTCTTCTAACTGAATAACTTTTATTTCATTTTTCATATATAATTAGACAAGAAATCTATCTGATACAAGTACATTCCTTCCTTGTTTATTTTCAGTTTAAGTTGTTTGGTCAGCATTCATCTGGCTGAACTGCATAGAAAGAAAGTGTGCTGTAAGGAACAAATGGTGTGAAGTTTCTTTCAAAATATATTTGAATTATGTCAGTAATCAGTTTATTATGCCATGGAAAAGAACCACCCTTCCTCTAACTTTTAAGTTATAATTTCCGAGAGAGTTTCTATTGAAAGTCAGGGCAAGCTATACAGCACCTCCCACATTTTCTATTTTCTTTTCTTTAGAAAAATCTATCCATACATTTGTTAACAGAGCTTCTTTACTTTGGTCTTTAAACTAAGGGTAGAAGGATTATAGCTAGTTTTAAAATCAGGGTGAGCGAACAGGCTGGTATACAAATGTTTATTTTCTTCTCCAGCATAATATTTCTCCCCTCTCTTTAATTGTGTGTGTTTTTAAATGCTTTTGATCATAGGCATGGGTCTATCAGCGTTGCAGATTTCAAATCCAGTTGGAGAAATGGATTGGCTTTCTTAGCCATCATTCATGCCTTAAGGCCAGGCTTGGTTGATGTGGAGAAAGCAAAAGAGAGAACAAACAAGGAGAATCTGAGAGAGGCGTTTCAAATAGCAGAGAAGGAACTCAGTATACCCCGGCTGCTTGAACCTGAAGGTAACTCATAGATTTTACATGCACTTTATCTTCAATCTACTTGGTGTTGAGTTTTGTGTATCATCAATCCCAGCAGTGCTTACTGTATTGTGCTGGTTTATTCTATCAATTTTGGTCTTGCCTTGCTTTCCCTTGCCTTAATATTATTAATATTAGATTATTAATGATATTGGATTGGAACAGATAAAATGATACGACTATTAAGGAAAATCAACATTATGCATATTAAAAGTGGCAGTGACAGAGATATAATCAAACATGTACTTTGCAATTTTATTTAATATCACTATCAAGGATACATTTCTGTAATCCTTTTGATTGTTTTTAGCTATACGAAGTTATTTTAGACCAAACCACAGATCCAGGATGCACCAGGATGGTCTAATTCTGGAGTTCTAGTATAAGATACTTAAGAGGGCATGGAGTGAAGGAGAACTCTGCAACCTCTTCAGCCATGAGGGCTCTTCACTGGGTTCTTCTGGATTGGATTTAGAGCTAGGTCTAACACTGTGAAAGAAATGTGATGGCTCAGTGGCTAGGATACTGAGCTTGTCGATCAAAAGGTTGGCAGTTCAGTGGTTCGAATCCCTAGTGCCATGTAACAGGGTGAGCTCCCATTACTTGTCCCAGCTTCTGCCAACTTAGCAGTTCGAAAGCAAGTAAAAAATGCAAGTAGAAAAATAGGAACCACCTTTAGTGGGAAGGTAACAGCGTTCCGTGCGCCTTTGATGTTTAGTCATGCTGGCTCTGTGACCACAGAGACTCTTCAGACAGCACTGGCTCTTCGGGAGATGAGCACATACTGTATGTGCAAGGGGAACCTTTACCTTTACCTTTACCTAATACTGTGAACAGATTGTTTACAGGCTTTCTTGGTGAATCATTTATCCACCCCACCCTACCCTCGAGAACCTTATTTAGGCTGATAGCTGCATTTCCAAAAGTAGCAAGCTGGACCACACCTAAAATATTCAGAAGCTTCTTCTTGGAGATTCTAAACTACTTTGACATTGAGAAAGGGAGCTGACATATATTGGGTGGCAGAGATTTCATGCAAAGATGGGAAAGGCTATAGCATTTCATTCTTGCTAGGGGTCCAGAAGTATTTGTCCCATGATTTTCTTCTCTATCTGGTATGTAAAAGGAAGGAACGATAATATAATTTCCCACACGGAAATATCAGGGTGAATCTCTGTAATCTCTCAAATACTTTGAAGGAGCTGTCTTACGTATGAATTATCAATATTGTTTCCCAAGGAAATAAGGCAGCAGGCAGGAGACAGAAGCATTGGGGAGCTAAATTGGAAGACTCTCTATCACATTGAGTCTGTCTCCTGCCTCTGCACAAATTTGAGGAGGTAAAATAAAATTTTGCCCCTCATTGTTCCATAACCAATTGAACCACTGTGAGAATAATCACAGTTAATTGCTGCATTGTCACATAACAATACTTTTTGTTGAACAAGCTATATCGGTTTCATTTATGCATAATGTTAAATTAGAATGAATGGTTCATAAACCGTGCTAAATTGAAATCCAGAAAAAATAATTGATTGTGATCCAGACTATTTTGCAACCCACCTCAAATACAATTATGGGCAATGCAGATCTAATCAGTAATATACATAGTAGCTGGGTTTTCCGGACAGCAGTTCATTGTATTATTAAGAAGTTTCTACTTTGGAATATATTCAAAGCTCTTCGCATTCCACAGATGTTGATGTCACCAGTCCAGATGAAAAATCCATCATGACTTATGTGGCTCAGTTTCTCCAGTATTTTAAAAGTTTACCTGTGGCTGAAGATAGAATGCAGGTACAGTATGTGATATCTAAATGTTTTTAATATATATATTTTGCACCCTGTTTTCCCCCCCAATTTTATCTATGACTGTTCTTTGTAGAAAATCTAGGCTGTGATAAATTTTATTTTTCAGAATTTGATTAGACCTGCAGCTAGTTTAGGTGGAACATTCACTGATAATTAATGTCTCTTAAGATTATGATCTTGTTACATATATAATGCTAAATCATTTTTAAAAAATCATGGTTTATTAAAACAAGTAATATGTGCTAATGTGCTAATGGTTTGGTTCATACATTACACTAAATTAATACAAAAAGTTCATATGATGGTTTAGGAGCCTAGGTGGTTAGGAGCAGAGATTAGAATGCAGCATTGCAGGCAAACTCTGCCCACAGTCTGGGGTTCAATCCTTATGAGGCTTGAGGTCCATTCAATCTTCCATCCTTCTGAGGTCAGTAAAATGAGGGCCTGGATTGTTGGGGGCAATATGCTGACTTTGTAAACCACCCAGAGAGTGCTGAGACGAGCTATGGGGTGATATATAAGTCTAAGTGCTATTGCTATAGCTCTAGTGCAATATGTGAATTCAGTGAGATTGATATATTCTAGACACTGTATCACATGCTAAACAATGGTTTATTTTAACCATATTTATTGGGTGAAAGATAGAGGCCTCAGTCAGATTATGCTGAATTATGCTGTAAACATTCAATGTTTGGGGTCAAACGACTTACTGAGCCAAAACTAAACAAGTGATATGAATTAGAAGCAAATATATTTCACAGATGTTTGCAAAACAGTCTATAAAGAGCAAAGTCTCTGAGAACAAGAGTAACAAAACATTATTTTCTGTAACAATGCAAACAGGAATATCTGTACAAGTAGATACATTTGTTGTTGTTTTCCAGGGAAAAATCAAAGAGACCTTGAGCTGGCTCAATGCACAGGAATGCAAGTTAACGAAGTTGCTGACTGAGCTAGAGAATGAATCCTTCTACAGGAAGTTTGAAGTAAGTAACTTTGTAAATTTATCCTTTGGAGGATTACATTATATTACAAGAAATATGAAATAATAACAACGGACCCCTTTTTTTGGTATCTTTTTATGAAATGAAGATTTTGGATTGTGCCTTAGTAAAGGCCTGGCTTTGCATGATGCCACGCCTTCTCTACTTTTTATGCAGTAGGACCTAATCAAAATAAAATTAGATTAATGATCAAATGTTTATGCATATGAAGCACAAAATTATTATTTAAAATGATAATTTTAAAATTATTATTTATAATATATAGTGAGTATTACCTGTACCATGATTTTTGGCACCGAGTGCACACCCATAATGCGATGCGTGCACGACACCTCCCCCGTGCATCCCATCCCCGTGCATGTGCACGTGGTCTTCCATGTGCTTCGCCCCCGTACATGTGTGCAGACCCCATGCATGTGCCCCGCCCCCTGTGCATGCACACGTGTCCCCTGCATACTCATGCGCGACAGAGACCAGAAAACCAGCTGGCTGGTGGGAGACGCATGTGAATGCATGGCAGAGCTGAGCTGGTGCGATGATTCGTGTGCCCGCAGAGAGGGCTCTGTGTGCCACCTGTGGCACGCATGCCATAGGTTCGCCCTCACGTATCTATACTTAAAAAACAGTAGCTTTTAATAGTATACTATACTTTTAGTATACTATTAAAAATAGTAGCTTTTCACAATAGTATTTGTTTTTACAACTTTTTTTTTAAATAGTAGTTTTCCACAATGATTAAAACTGAATAAAACATACGAAGATAGGAACATTTTATGTTTTGTGGCAGTCTTATGTTTGAAGTGGACTGAAAAACAATTGGGCGCATCTAGATCATCTAGTGTTAATGTATTTTAGTCCCCTTTTAAAACCATGTATCCATTACCACAATACATCCATTAATATGTTAGCTTCTATATCTCTGGTGTTATTGAAGAAGCCAATCATAATTGCATAAAAATATTAAAACAAAATAAGCCACGGTATAAAGAATTTACCTGTCGCTCAGGAAATTGATAATAAAGATTCCGACTACTGAGAAGAATCAGATTGAAATATTGTTGCTTAGTTTTCTGTTCCAATAACGGCCAAGCAGAACAGATAGACATGGGTTGTGTTTTTGCAATGTGATTTATCAGATAACCTAAAAATCTAACACAAGTAGTCCTCGACTTACAACCATTCATTTGGTGACTATTCAAAGTTACAATGGCTCTGAAAAAAATGACTTACGTCCATTTTTCACACTTACGACCATTGCAGCATCCCATGGTCCTGTGTTCAAAATTTGTATGCATGGCAATTGGCTTGTATGTATGATGGTTGCAGTGTCCCAGGGTCATGTGATTGCCTTTTGTGACCTGACAAGCGAAGTCAATGGGAAAATCAGATACATGTAAAAATGGTGTTACTAATTTAACAACTGCAGTGATTCACTGAACAGCCGTATCAAGAAACGTTGTAAAATGGAGGCAAAACTCACTTAGTAACTGTCTTGCTTAGCAATAAAAATTTTGGTCAAAGGATTGTGGTCGTGTTGTCAAGGATTATCTATAGTGGTATTAAAACAACTTGTGAGAGGTTTTAATCTTGGTTAATTTTTGTGGAATAGGCTGTTATTTGAATCGACTTCATTTTGCATATAATTCTAGTATGCAAATTATTATTTATTATATGTATAAGCTGACCCAGTTGTAGAAAGTGTTTAAATGATATAACCAGGTTAAATTCATTACGTGAATATTCTGCTGTTCACCTGAGCATCCGTTATTCAAAGATAAACTACCCTTGTATCCAGTCCCATTTAAATATCATGTTCTATAACCATTGACAATCCTATCCTCTTAATGTCCCTAGTTCTTTTAAGTATCTGACACTAACTATATTGAGTGCACTTACTCTTTTAAATATTAATTTAAATCCCTAGGCAATGCTATCATTTACAGAAGCATTTAATGAAGAGAAAAAAGCCTTCATTCCCATTCTGGAATCTAAAAGAAAAGGGCCAGAGCTGGATGAAGATTATTCGGAGATGAAGGAAGCATGGGATAACCTATCCTATCAGGTCATTAGGATGTTCGCAGGAATTTGCATTTATTTTGTTGTTGTAAAAGATTTTTTGTTCATGCATTTGAACATGTGGCTTCTATGAGAACACATTTCCTGTCATACAAATATGAAACAAAGATGGGAGCAATAGAATATTTTGCCAGTCAGAGGGGTAACTTATATGCTCAAACAGAACAATGGAATGGAATGGAATGGAATGGAATGGAATGGAATGGAATGGAATGGAATAGAATAGAATAGAATAGAATAGAATAGAATAGAATAGAATAGAATAGAATAGAACAGAACAGAACAGAACAGAACAGAACAGAACAGAACAGAATAGAATTCTTTATTGGGTAAGTGTGATTGGACACACAAGGAATTTGTCTTTGGTGCATACGATTTCAGTGTAGATAAAAAGAAAAGATACATTCATCAAGAATCATAAGATACAACACTTAATGATAGTCATAGGGTACAAATAAGCAATCAAATCATAGTAGAAAACAATATAAATCGTAAGGATACAATCACAAAGTTAAAGTCATTCAGTCATAAGTGGGAGGAGATGGGTGATAGGAACGATGAGAAGATTAATAGTAATGCAGACTTAGTGAATAGTTTGACAGTGTTGGGGAAATTATTTGTTTAGCAGAGTGATGGCGTTTGGGAAAAAACTGTTCTTGTGTGTAGTTGTTCTGGTGTGCAGTGCTCTATAGTGTCATTTTGATGGTAAGAGTTGAAACAATTTATGTCCAGGATGTGAAGAGGCTGTAAATATTTTCACAGTCCTCTTTTTGACTCGTGCAGTATACAGGTCCTCAATGGAAGGCAGGTTGGTAGTAATGTTTTTTTTCTGCAGGTCTATTTATCCTCTGAAGTCTGTGTCTGTCTTGTTGGGTTGCAGAACCAAACCAGACAGTTACAGAGATGGAGATGACAGACTCAATAATTCCTCTGTGGTATGGTTCCAATATGCTGGTACATTTATATAACATAAAGTATGAATAGTTGAAGGAGAAACTTTTTAATTAAGCAGTGGAACAGCTTGCCTTCAGAAGTTGTGGGTACTTCATCTCTCAAGATTTTTAAGAAGAGACTAGACAGTCACTTGTCTGAAATGGTATAAGGTTTCCTGCTTGAACAGGGGCTTGGATTAGAAGACCTCCAAGGTCCCTTCCAGCTCTATTCTGATTAAGCAATATGCTGGTATATTTTTGTGACATTTATTTATTTATTTATTGGTTCAATTTATATGGTGCCCTTCTCTGGAGATTCAGGGCGACTTACAATGCGTTAAGCAATAGCCTTCATACTTTTGTATATACCTGCTTAGTAGGGCTTTCGGCCCCCCCAAAGCGGTGTTCTTCTTTATACAAAGTCAGCTTATTGCCCCCACAATCCGGGTCCTCATTTTACCTACCTCGGAAGGATGGAAGG
Source organism: Masticophis lateralis (assembly GCA_030761175.1). Classification (NCBI taxonomy): domain Eukaryota; kingdom Metazoa; phylum Chordata; class Lepidosauria; order Squamata; family Colubridae; genus Masticophis; species Masticophis lateralis. The sequence continues at coordinate 322,853,288 of JAUDYJ010000001.1, read as the reverse complement.
CTGAGTCAACCTTGAGCCTGGTGAGATTCGAACTTGCAGTAATTGCAGGCAGCTGGTGTCACTTAACACCACTTTAATCTGCTGTGCCACCAAGGCTCATACTTTATTTAAGACATAAAGTATGAATAGTTGAAGAACCAAAATTAATAGCATTTCTCTGATTTATTTGTCTAGATGACTGAATGGAAAGCGAAGCTGGACAATATGTTACCTCCATCTCTAAATGCCACTGAGACTTGGCTGAAAGAAACAGAGCAGCATCTGGCACACAATTTACCCATTTCTCAAGATCATTTGAAAGCAACAGCTGCCCTTGAAGAAAAATTAAGAGCTGTACAGGTTGGTTAAGTAAAGTAAAATATTTATTTTTTTAATGTATTTATTGATTATATTTATTTGCTTCCGATCTTGTGGGCAGCTTACAGCATAATAAACATTAAAAAACATTAAAAGCATTGAATCTAAAATGATAGAACAAACAAAAATAAAAGCCATCCGGCAGAACTAGAGTTTAAGGCTTTTACAAAATGTCAGGAAGGTGGGAGCCAATCTCACCTCAGGGGATAAGGTGTTCTGGAGCAAGAGCCATAGAAGACAAGGCTCTTTTTCTGGACCCCACCAGACAAAATTCCTTTTACTAATATGTATTAGTAAAATACATCATCTTATATATTTGCCTTGCTTAAAGCAACCGTCGTGGCATTTACTGTTATTTGTAGCACTATTAGCATTGTAATACAATCAGAAATGCCTTTTTCCTATTATTTGGGGTACTGTGAACAATATTGAGGAAAAAAGGACCACAACCTTACATTTGGTTCACTATATAATAGAACAAGAATCTAAACAATCAAGTAAATCCAACTTACACAAACCATTTTTGTAAGCAGCCCACATTCGCCCCAAGGAGTGAGATGGGTGGAATATAAATTTAATTAATAAATAAGTCAAATGAGTAAGCATGCATTTCTATTAGCATTTGTCTTCTACTGTAGTATATACAGTTTTAGGATGCATTGCACAACAGATACAATAGATTTGGGGTTGTTTTTCAAATGATTGGCTGAAGTCACATTTTGAGATAAGCCAAAACTCTTGACATTTCCCACATTCTTTATGCTGGATGAGACATTGTAAGACATTTAAACAATGACTTCATTCAGCCTTTTAGTGCTATTGAGTGGAAAATGTAAAGGGCGACCAATTCTAGCATTGCTCTGAATATTATCTCTTTGGGCAAATACAACCCCAAGCATACTCACCAGGCGTCATCAGTGGGCTCTGCTGGGTTTTGGGGCTTTTGGCAGTTGCCCAAGAATTACAGCATCTGATAATATATCCTGGGGTGCACTATAATATAAAACAAGGTAAAATAAAAAACAATGTAATATTCTGGCATGTAACTTCATATTGTACAGTAAGAATACTATCAGCTCTTTAAGCTCTTTCTTTACTTTCTTTAAGTAAAGAAAGATGCAATATTTCAGGATCTGTCTTTATAACCATTTTTATAAACTATTCCATAATTATTCAATGATACTTTTCTTTGAGAAATTTATTAACGTATTGCTGTTCTGTCCTATTGCTAGAAAAATAAGTGCACATATAGATGAATAAATGATGCTTTAATTGTAAGACATTTGTGAATAGTGCTTCTGTTTTTAGAATTCGATGGAAAGTTTTCAACAACATTTGGAAACCCTTCAGTCCTTTGACAATAGAGATAATGCTGGAATGCTGGTAGTTCCACCTCAGAAGCTGGAAGAAATGAGAAAAAGGTTTGCGATGTCAAATTCCTCCTTTGATTTGCTGCATTCAGCTAAATATAATTGTGTTCTTATCATATTTAGTAGCCTAACTACAGACCAATGGTGGGCATCTCTGCTGCTCTTATTGACACATATACTGTATGCATTTCCCACAACCTGATATCCTCCAGATGTGATGTATTCACTAGACTGGGGAATTTATTCATCCCAGGATCTGATTTTCCTCGTAGGCAAGTTGTGTGGTCTTATTCTCCCCATGATCAATTCAAGCCTAGCTTGCGGTTTCTCTGAAAGCACTGCCTGGATTAACATGTTTAATTAGTTTTTTTGGGGTTTCATATAAATATAAACTAATTCAATAGTCTGAATTTTCACCAAACAAAGTTAGAACTAATTAACTAAGATTAAGTCAAATTAAGCTCACCAGGAATGTATGCAAACATAGCAAACAGTGGTGCTCTAAATTATATGATTAAGCATCTGTACTTTGTGCAAATCCAGCTAATAGAAAGCAAAATGTAGATGGGCCACAGCCCTGATTCAACACAGCTCTTCTTACATTCTTTGTTTCTGGAAATAATGCCAATTTCCTGACATTTGTCATTCATATTTTTGTATCTAGTTTATAAATGTATGAAGCTATTTAATTCTGAATCAGACTGTTGATCCATCTGGTTCAATGTTGCTTCTATTAATTGCTAAGGGTCTTTTAAAGTCCTTCAAGACTTCATACAGTTGTTAAAGTCTTGGCTGGGTTCTGAAGGCCCTCTAGCAATTGTGACACTTTATTTTGCTCTTCAGGTGCATCTACTTTATTCTATAATTCTTGCACCATCATGATCAGATCACAGCATTTCTTGTTCCCAGTTCAACCTAACACATCTGTAAATTGGTTAGTAGTAAAGACAGAACAACTTATTTAACTGGTAAAAAGCTGTGCATTTTTCTAGATCACAATGTGTTTTATAGAGTGCAGATCAGGCTCATTGGTTTTGTCTTACATTTTATAGACAAGATGTTGGGTTTATTTTCAGGTTCAGCAAAGTTCAACTTGAAAATTTCAGCCTTATTGTGGAATACTACTGCTCATCCAGCTCAGCTGTCTTCAACGAACTGACATCTAAACTGAACATCTGGAACATCAAGTTTGGAACCAAGGAGTCTGTGGAATTATTGCTATTAGATTGGCATGTAAGCATTATAGATAGTTGCTTCTTGGATAGCTATGCAGAAGATACTAAAAAGCTGAATCAAAGGCACCCATACAAATTCTGTACATACTATTTATTAATTTTAATTTTAATTTTTATTAAATATTTTATCCTACCTTTATAATTAACTCAAGGCAATGAACATAAATAATACTTCTTCCTCCTCCTATTTCCCTACAACAACAACTCTGCCAGGTGGGTTGGGCTGCGAAAAAGAATGATTGGCCCAAAGTCATCCAGCTGTCTTTCATGCATAAGGCAGGACTAGAACTCATAGTCTCCTGGTTTTTAGGCCAACACTTTAACCACTGCACCCATCTGGCTGCTCTAAGCAAGTAATTTTCATTCAGATATGGATTATGGATTTAGCATGTTAAAAGTGCCATATCTTAGCTGCAGTTGTAAATAAGTAATATATATTTTGTCAAGGCTTTGTATAGGTATGACAAACTACTTCTCAGCAATGCATCCCCCAGCAGACCCAAGAAGTTCAGATAACTACATTCATTGCAGAGTATCGAGAACCCATTTGAACAAAGCAATTCAGCGACTAGCAGTGTATAGGAATCCTGCCCGTTATCTGTATGAACTGCTCTCAGGTTTAAATACTGGGCTCCTTCCTTCTGCCTCTTCAGGTCAATAGCGTTTGAGCTACTTGCTTTTTGTCCTTGAAGAGTTCAACTATCTCTTTCCCATTTTAAAAGCAGCTTTCTTGCATCAGAAATTCTCATTTTATCAGTCTTAATTCTTTTTATACGAACATCCAGCAGATGTCAGTGTAAATCTACAAACATTTAATAAGAGGCCTAAGAAAAACAACAATTTGTTTCTCCAAGTAGGAAGACTTGCCAAATGTTGTAAGGTCTAAACCTTGACAGTGTTGTTGGTGGTTTGAGAGGCAGAGAACACTATTCACTCTTGAACTGCCTGTATAAAGTCCTGTTGTTTTTAAAAGCTGTTTGTTAAAGCTTTGAATTAATTAATTTCAATTGAGATCATATATTCTGGGACAATTGCATATTTCAAAGTTCATGCCTTGTACAAACTATATGCTGGATGAGGGTTTTTTTAAATTTATTCTTTCATCATGTTATCCTCATGGACATTTTAAGTTTTTAATTTTTTTTCTTACCCTCCTCCACCTCAGCAGATTCCTTGCTTTTATCCCTTACTTTGTCTCCGTTTCAGCTGATCCATATAAACTCAGATAACCTGTAAATCTCAAATTGAATTACTTCTAATTCTCTGCAGCGGCAAACATTTCTTAAACAAAAGTGTCATTTTATTTTGGGGCAGAATTTTATTGAAGAAAAAGATTTTCTTGGTCAACTCGACACTGCATTACAAGTATGTGAAGCACAGAAGAACAAAATGATAAAGGCTCCTAATTTGGGTAAGAATTCATAAACATCAGAGTGGTTCTGCCCAGGCTTCAACATTCCCTTGATTTTCAGTGCTTGGTTTGTAAGGATTATTGTTACAGCACCAGAATCACACAATCCATGAAATAACAGCAATTCATTTAAAGAAATTTAAAATTTAAGGGCGTATTAAAAAAAAAGGGGGGGGGAGGAACTGTCAGAGGATACCTTTTCCTTCTTGAAAACAACCTTAAGAAAATGAAATGTTTTCGTTAGGTATGAAATAGAGAATATTGGATAGAGACAGAACAAAGGAAGTAAAATGAACTAATGGAATGGCTAGAATCTTGAACCTTCAAAGACATGCATTTGTTACACCGTCAAGAGATATTTGGTCTTGTCCTCACTAAGGTAGAGAAAAGTACAAATTTAGCTTTTCAAAAAGATGAGCCCACCTATTCCCAAGTGTTTTCATTTTTAGCATGAAGTGATTTTTATTGTATTAGTAATAAGCATTTCATGAAAGCAATCTGTGAAGCCCCAAAATAGATTCAGCATCTTCCTGAGAACAACAGAGTATACACCTTGTCTTGGAAATGGGAAGAATTCCTAAATTTTTAAAGATTTTCAGGAAAAATGACTAAATAATGCTACCATGATTTTGTTTGGTGTAAGAAAGGGAAGAAAGAAACACTGAGAAGCTTCCTGAATGCCTGTTTCTTGACTTTGCTTACCTGTGACTGATACCCTATGACCCACTAAGCTGTATTAGTAAGATTTCATTCATCTTTAAGGTAGCTATTTGGGACAGAACAAACAATATATTATGTACCTATTATTCCCTTGTTAGTAGATACATACATGTTTTCCATCTTATGGGAGCCTACTAAAGAATGGTTGGCAAGATGAAGTGAGACAATTTCATTAAATATAGGATGAAGGCTTGATCCTTATGTCAAATTTACTTAATGGCAGTTCATTCATATATATATAAAGAAATGAATTATAATTGCATGTTAGAGTCTCATCCCAATGACAAATGTATTTACCTTGTGCAAGTTGTTCTCTTTCAATATTGATTTTTGATCTTAAAATCAGGAAAGTAGAAAGTCTTTGTATACTAACTGTGGAAATGGTTAATGATGTTATTATTTTAAAATATTTTAGAAATTGATCCTGAAGAAACAGTCAAATTGTTTAAGTTGACAGAAGTTCAGATTTCCAAGTGCAGAGAATACATTAACAATATGAACGACACCTTAAAAAAAGTTTTATCGTCTTGGGCCATCTATGCGGAGAATATCCAGTTACTAAAATCTTGGCTGGAAGAGACTCGAAAAGACCATCTTAAGAAGGTATTTTTATTTTTTTTCCAATTATTGAAATTGTTTTGATAATTATGGACGCACCATAAACATCATATGGATTTTAATATATCCTTTAGATCTCCCCAGAAACTTTGGCAGCCTGGAATTCACGGCATGGTTCCTTGAATGAAGCTGGAAACTTTTTGATTGAATCCAGCAACACTGAAGTGGGATCAGCTGTTTCTGGAGAATTGAAAAAACTGAACAGAAAATGGGCTAAGCTTATAAAGAAGACAAAGTTTGTGAGTGGACATAAATATTTTATTTTCTTAATTAGATTAAGTCATACTTTACAGTACAATGAAGTGTTACAATATTAATACCGCACTGTACTGTGAGGTTAGAAATTAAAAGAAGGAATAAAAAGTTTCCTATTACCACTTTGGGTTTAAGCTCAATGCCAGTAGTTCAGTGTTAAATTTACATAGCAATAGCACTTGCAATAGCACTTAGTCTTATATACCACTCCACAATGCTTTATAGCACTCTCTGAGCAGTTTATAGCATCAGCATATTTTCCCCAACAATCTGGGTCCTCATTTTACTGACCTTGGAAGGATGGAAGGCTGAGTCAACCTTGAGCAGCTCAGAATTGAATTCCTGGCTGTGAGCAGTGAGTAAGCCTGCAGTTCTGCATTCTAACCACTGTGCCACCACTGTGCCTCCATATTATATATTTATGTATTAAATCTGCAGACTCATCCCTGTTTTTTTCCGAAAGGATTGAAAAAAACTCAAATGAAGTGATAGGCAGCCTCCCCCATATAAATGCTTATGAGATGTGTCCAATTTTAATCCTATCATTCATAATCAATTGCCTTTAATTTTAATATTAAGTAATATTTTAGTGAATATTATTATTCCTTCTGTATTTATTTTTTTTCTTTCTATCAAGTTAAATTAGAATTCTGCGGCGTAGCTACTAATCTCAAGGTTTTCTTATACTGCATTTATCCGTTTTACAGAAATGGAATTTGCATATGACTTATCAATTAAAGTCTTCAAAAGTCATTGATGTTTTTGTAATAAATCAGTAACACAAGAGATTTATTGTGTCATAAGCCTTAATAGACCTACTTGCTTGTTTGCATGAAATATTCTTAATTAGTAGATTTTTTTTAAAGCATGGCAAAAAGACCTTGATATATGTTGATATTGCCACATTTATAAAACTCCAAGTCTATACAAGAATACCATCCATTCATAATAGTTATTATTTTATTGTGCTAATTGAGAAAATCAATTAAAAGTATCACGTTTGCAGATTCTTGGATGACTTTTATTAATACAAACACATATATAGAATAAAGCCATCAAAGTCCAAGCAGCAAATTTGGGGATTAAAATAAATGTTGCTTGATGTTTGTAGGAAATGAAATTGTTGAGGAAGCAAGAGGAAGAAATGATGTTAGTAACAGATAACAATGGAAATGTTGAGACTTCTAGGAAATTCAATCCAGACGTGTTTAACAATCCAGTGGAACCCTCAAAAGAGCTTCCTAAAACGTGCTTTGAAAAGGCAGAGGTAAAGAATCTGCTACTTTATATATAAACTGGATTTTTTTACTTGCCTTACTTGCTGCATTCTGAACTAAATCTCTATTTTTGCCATTCATTATGGGTGATATAGTTTCTGTGCATTTGCTGGGAGGGAAAAACCTCACCTGTAATCCTGCTTCCAAATCTGCAGATGTATTGGTTTAGGACTACCCATCTAAAAGAGCTCATACTGGTACTGGGTAGTTACTCATCTTCTTATGGTTGCAACATATGGCCAACTGTATGCTGTTTTCAAATTACTAATAGCTGGGGAACAATAGTAGAAAGAAATTTATTATTATTAGGGTTCATTGCAGTCAGCCAGATACTCAGATTGGGTTTGGCATTTTTGTCTACCCATCGAGTCCTTTCTAAGAAACTGGGATAGGCAGATCTGGATGTTTGATGATGTTACAGATATCATCACAGGATGTAAGCTGTTCCCAGTAAAGCTGCCTTTTGCAATTAACTGATGGCGAATTTGTCCATGCCTATGGTGTTCAAATGGTGCCCTGGCTGTTTTTGGGATTGCACCCAAGACCCCTATTACTATTGGTACTACCTTTGCTTGTTTGGGATCTTCTTGCTGCAACTTGCCAGGTGGTCCACTGTTTTCTTCAGCTTCTTTGCATAGGTGGCATTTGCTTGCTGTTGCTGTCTTCTCAATTCTGGCTTTGCATGTATTTGTTCTTAAGGCAGAATTAGTCCCGCAGTCTCCTCCTCCTCCTTGTCCTCCTCCTCTTCTTCCACCCCAGGGAAATCTGATTTACCATTGTGAGAAACAAAATATTAAACTTTGGTTTAGCCCAATATGGCTTGGTTTGTGTTTTTGTAATATCTAAGAAGTATAGTATGAGTCATATTGACCAATGTTTGACTTAGGATCAGGTGTATTTCTGGAGAAGATCTGTCAAAACCATTATGCTGCCAGGCATGGCCACATAATTGAAGCTCCCTCCTACTTTGTTTGTGTCGCCCACATAAAAGGGACCAAGGCTTCAACCTCACAGTTGGAGCTGCTATCTTGACTTTTAAACCTTCCCTGCAGAAGTTTCTGCTAAAGTTTCTAGACTCTTGTCAGGCTTTTGTCACCCAGGAACGACAGGGGAGCAATCCAGAGTTCAGTTCTTTATTTGCCTACATACAATAGACAGAGCACTTATATTTCCTGGGCTATTGCTTACCTCTTTGGCTTGGTCAGCTTGATTCAAGCCCACTTTGGGGAGTTCTAAAATTCAGTTACCCAGAATACAGGCTTGCATAGACTTCTAATAGTATCTTATTGGAAAATGGAGCTTTCTTGTTAGGCTAAGCCCAAGAACAACATGGAACAATCCAGCTACAGTAGTGGCCAAAATTGTGGAAACCTTTTGGGAAAAGTGTATTTTCTAAAACTAGCTAATAACACCATTTTTGGGGGGAGTAGTACCATAAAATTATATATCAATGGAAAGATAATTTAATCAAGAAAGTAATGCAATAACCTTTATAAAGGACTTGCTATTAGAATAGCAGTTACAGTATAAAGAAAAAAAGTGAAACACGTAGAAAAAAGGAGATATACAAAAATTATCACGTCAGTTAATACTTAGTTGGGTAACCTTTACAATGAATATATGGCCTTACAACGTCTTCCCATGAAGTGAACCAAGTCTTGTAGTCCTGCAGCTGTTATAATGTGAAACCAAGATTGAATGATTGCTTCTATTAACTGGATTTTATTGGCGGGTCACTTCCAACTACCAAGTTTCTTTAGTCGGCTCCATGGATTTTCAATTGGGTTAAGGTTTGGGCTATTCCCAGGCTATTCCAGCAGTGGAATATGATTATCTTGAAACTCCAAAAAAAAAACCAACAACAACAACAACAACAAAAAAAAAACTTGGTGTTTTTAGCCATCAAACCTCAAAAATACACTTTTCCCAAAAGGTTTCCACAACTTTGGCCACTACTGTAGAGTTCAGGACTTTATTTGCTTACATGCAGTAGATGAAATCTTGCCAAACTAAATCCTTACTTCTCTTACCCTGGGAGATTTTAGGGAGTGGCTGTCCAAACTCTCTTACTTGTCTCCAATCCAAGTCTGGGTTGGGCTGCCTCTTGTCTCCCACCTAAACCTTCAGGAATATGTGGCCACCTGCTGGGAAATGGCTGCCTCACTGTAACCCATCACTCTAGCTCCCCTTCCATAGACACCACCTCTCACAGCTTTTTTCAACATTTGCATACAGTGTATGGATATTCATGGCATAATTTTTTTTAAAAAATATCAACTGTAATCTCTCTTCCTCTAACTGAAGTCCATTATTTCATATTCTGCAGTGAGTGAGAGCGGAGTGAGTGAGAGATAGGAGGTCTTGACCTTATTCTTAGAGATATTCTTTTAAGTATTTGAAGGATGTCATCATATTCTCCCTCATCTATCTTTTCTGAAGGATAAGCATACCCAGTTCCTTCAATCCCTCTTCATAACAGTTTCTATTCTCCTACCATCTTCATTGCCCCTAGTTGAACATTTTTCAATTTTCTCTGAATCCTCCCTAAAGTGTAGTAGCTAGAACTTGACACAGTACTTGATGTGGAGGTCTGATCAAAACAGAATATAATGGGATGATTTCACCATTTAGAAATGGTACTTCTGTTTACGAAACTTAAAATTGAATTTACCTTTTTTGCAACTACATCTTGTGCTATATTATCTTTATCTTATCTTTATATTTTCCATTTTCTAGTTTTTAAGAGAATCAGATCCATAAAGGAAATGTTTAATGCGGTCCTATAAGAGAATGAATTACAGAAATGTACACAATCCTGAAATGTATACATCTTCCCATAATTGTTTGTATTTTGATAATGGTCAGTGGGATTATTTCAGTTCTAGAAAAAAGATTTTTTGTATGCAGTGAATGTAAGTTTACAGAAAGTTTAGACAGTAAGTTTTCCATCTTCCACCTGAAGTCTCTTAATAATTGAGTAATAGGAAAAGATGAACCACAGGTCTTTTGATGATAGTAGATACATGGCAAGACTACATTATGCTTTTTTCCTATGCTTTTTCTTCCTAGATTGTTCCTATTAGCCTTCAGACAGATCCATGTACACCAGATGAGTTCTTCTCAGAAGATGAAGATAAGCTAAACTTTGAAAAAGCTCACAAGGAACTTGAAACAATTGTTCTAAAAGCTGTGCATCTTGTAGGCCAAAAGACAATTCCTGAAGAACCACATTCAAAATATGAAGTGAGTTAATTCATGATACCATTACATAATAAGCATCCTGAAGGGCAGAGTACTGTGGTTGTCATAAATGAAAAACAAAAATGGATACTATGCGAGCTTTAAAATACATGTTAAGGATGTTTCCAGACAGAAGTAAAAAAAAAAAAAAGTATGCTCTACCAGTGTTCCTTTTATGATAGCTTGAGCTCTGTCAACATTTTAGAGGTAGAATGGATTCTTTAAATCTTGTAAATGATTAAGGCATCCATTTTACCTGCTAAAACCAACTCCCAAAACAAGTTTGGCCCTGTGTATTTTTGGAATGAGGTCCTCAAAATATTATGCAAAATGTGGTGCAGTATTTGAATTGATGGAAATTGTACATCTCTGATATAAATAATCTGGACTGTGAAAAACACCAAAGTGATGTCTCCAAATCAAGTCTGAAAGCACATTTTTCAGTTAACACATTTTATTAAAAGGCATAAGCCTTTGTGAGCTGCAACTCCTGCATTGGCTGGAAAAGATATTACCAGACCCCTGATTTTTTGCTGCCATAGATTAACCACCTGTTAACAAAAAACAGCAACCTTATGTTTATTAACAGTTACAATTTAAACACCACGGTTAATATTAATATAAAGTCTTTTTCTTATCTGTAAAATTTTAAGTTGTCTAAATCATCATAGTGTTAATCATCTCTAGTTCATATGTACAGATACCACTGTACCCAAATAATATAATGTATTACTTGTATCTTACAGTTTAGTAAAACAATATTTTTCTTTTTTAAAAAAAGGAACAGCAGTGCCTGTCCCTTCCCTATTTTCCTTCTGCTTTCGATTGTAAAATAATTGAAATATTGTAAAGTAAATGAAATAATTGATTCATCACTTATATCTTTTATGGACACTGAGAATTTATGCACCAAAGACAATCACACTAGGCCAATAAAGAAATCTAATCTATTCTATTCTATTCTATTCTATTCTATTCTATTCTATTCTATTCTATTCTATTCTATTCTATTCTATTCTATTCTATTCTACTCTACTCTACTCTACTCTACTCTACTCTACTCTACTCTACTCTACTCTACTCTACTCTACTCTACTCTAATTTCCTGCCTAAGCAGGGGACTAGAAGACTTCCAAGGTCCTTTCCAACTCTGTTATTCTATTCTATTCTAAATATGATGGCATGTCCTCTAGGGATGCAGCTTCTTGGTAGGAAGCTGCAACTAATATTTGTAAACAAACAAATATACATGAGTGTTTAACTTAGGAATCCAGTAGCCACCTGCTGGTTTTATCTAGTGAGGGCTGTGGGGCTGAGATCAGCACATGGCAGAGAGGAGATACTTGTAATTTCCCTATGCAGTGCCCCAGAGTTATGTCAAAGATTTAATGGGAAGATCTGTGATGGGCCCTATCTTCATGTTAGGACTACAAAAGCTATTCAGTGAATTATGTCCTAGGGCCTCACTCAGTGTTTCTCAACCTTGGCAACTTTAAAATGTGTGGACTTCAACTCCCAGAATTCCCCAAGCTAGCATGAATGCACTGAACACACATTTGATGAGCTGTTCTTGTTCTGTCAGTGGTTTCAAACATGTTATTTCAAAGGCTTTCCCTCCATGTCCAGCAAACCTTCTTTTAAGCTGCAATTCTACTGGAATGGGGAGGACCCTTATATCACCTTGCATGCATCTACTTTGAGGTGGGGGGGGGGGTTGCTGTTTTGATTATCATTCCGTAATTTTAAGTCATTTTCTTCCAGGAGGCTTTTAGCATCTTGGATACTAACATTCTTAGCAAGTTTTTGAAAGCAGCAGAACAACTGAAAAGCATTTTATCGGCTCATGAAAAGGCACTGGTGGAGGAAAGGAGCAAAGATGTTTGTGAGAGATGGGAGGTGAGAAAATGTGCTTGGAAATAGATATTTTAATCAAGAAGAAGCCACTTGATCATTTAATATTTATATGAAATGTTTGCAGGATATTTTTTTTTGCTGCAGCATGAGTGATATAATGGTGAGAATTATTAGCTTCATCCAAAGAGACTTAGGCTGAAGACATGTCTCAGTAAATTAGTTCCACTAAGTAATGATGGACAAGTTACTATTATGTGGTTACCAGAACTTTCTCCATATTTACAGCAACTGTATAGAACAGCTGGGGGGGGGGGGAGGCAGAAAGAGAGGTGAACTGGGCTGCAAGACTGGCGTAGTGGCAGCATGACTGGCCGGCTTGCATACATGCATACAGCTTGACTTGTGTGAGAGGTGCACATGCACACAAATGCCTGTCAGTCTGCTGCTTGCGCAAGTTGAGTTGCATGTGCGTGCATGCCGGCCAGTGACTCTCGCGGCCCAGTTCCGAATAGGCCATGACACGGTAGTGAGCCGTGACCCAGGGGTTGGGGACCCCTGGTATAAAGGATGTGAGTCTGTTGCACATCTACCTCCAGATGCAAATTGTGGCTCTCCATTACTACTACAACTTCTTCATTTGGGGGATTTTGGCTGGTATCAAGAATACATAATGCATTCTTTTTGCTGATCTTGTACAAGGATTTTGGTGTATGTTGCCAGGAGATTCATTGAAAGTGTGTGTATGTTCATGCATCATGTAAAAATGGCCTGATATATGCTTGGCAGAAGTTTAAGACATAACCTTTTTAGTGACTGCATCCAAATTTTATTTATTTCTTAAATTTTTGTGCTGCCCATCTCCCCTGCAAAATGACTCTGGGTGGTTTGCAGATTATTACAAATTTTACAATATTCCATGAAGGATTTGTCCCTTTGTGTTATGAAATAGACAGTGAGCTCTTAGGATCCAATCTGGGTCAGTCACCGGAACCAGAGGTTTAGTCTTCCAAGCTTCTGGACTCATGCTGGAGCCCATCCTCAGGGAACTTCTCTCTACCAGAATTAGCTCTCTCTGCTAATTTATGTTCTGTTCTATATTTTCATCTGTATTTTTCATATAATCATGTTTTAACTTGCTTCCATTTTCAATAAAATAGTAAATGGAGTTGACCAGGGGTGGGATCTACTTACCCAGGGGTGGGATCTACTTACCTTTACTACTGGTTTGCAACAGGATCACGCACACATGCTTGCTTCGCTTGCACGTGCACCGAGCTTCTGCACAGATTGCCTATGATGACATCCGGGGTGATGGGCGGAGCCTCCCACCTGTTTTACTACCAGTTCTTGTGAACCAGTCCGAACTGGGGGCAACCCACCACGAGCAACCCCTCCCACCCCCGCTCCTGGCATGCGATGGCCCGGTAGGCCCGTTTTTCTTTCTCACCTGGCTCCAGATCCCCTCTATGCATCTGGGGAGTGTGAAAACAGACTTTCCCACCCCCTTGAAGGCCCTCCGGAGGCCCGAAATGGCCCATTTCCCAACTTCCAGTTTGACAAGAAGTTACTTTTTTGCTGTCTCCAGCCTCCAGAGCCTCTCTAGGCAGGACAGCAAAAAATGTTTTCGCCCTCTCCAGATGCATAGAGGGGATCTGGAGCCAGGTGAGAAAGAAAAACGGGCCCTTCCCCCCCCCACTCAGGCCCTCAGGAGGCAGGAAACAGCCTGTTTCCCTACTTCTGGTGGGCCCAAAAATCAGTTGGCCAGTGCGCACATGAATGCATGTGTGCTGGAGCTAAGTTGGCATGCCCATTGGTATGGCTACGTGTTCCACAGGTTCGCCATCATGGCTATAGACATTTGTAATGAAGGAAAGTGCCTAAATATACCAAACAAATATGTAGAGGAGTATTTTGTGAACCCTTCTATATTCTCTCTCTCTCTTATCTACATATCCTCTGGATTAACTTTAATCTTTTAATTACAACTTCATTCTTTCATGTTTATTTTACTGTTAACTGCCTCAAGTGGAAACTCAGGAAGATTGTAATGAACAGACACATAGCTTGCAGGGTTATTCTGAAGCTAAAATGTTATTCTGATCTTAGAACAAGATTTTGATTGGAAATTCTTCCCTTGGTGCTTAAAATGAATGTTTGGATTTGGCTGCCTCTTTTGCAGGCTGCTCGCTGTGAAATCATGTCCTATATTCACCTGAATTTGAAAATTGAAAGAGAGAAGTTCAATAAGACTTTTTCAAACCTCAGTAAGCAGATAAATAAAGAGAAGAAACTGCTCAATGCCGGGAAAACCAAAGGACTTATTGAGGAGCACGAGGTACCATATAAAACTGGCATTCTCTTTTGTTTCTCAGACATTTTTTTTAATTTTACAAGCCACCATGTAATGGGTCAGAATTACAATTGTGGTTCCCCGATATCTCAATGCCGTGGGAGATTTTTCCACTCTGTTTCCTGATATCATTGTCACTGGGAGAGGCCAAGAATGCAAACTGGAATTGTCTGCTGGGAAACAATGTAAAACTGAATGATGCTGTAATGTAACGATGCTGTGTTTAGCTGCACGTCCCAAACTGAAATAATTATAACCTACTAGTTCAGTAGAATCTATGTACCCGAGCTGAAACTGTGTATATGCTGCCTGTCTATAATAAGTAAGGATATTTTTAAAAATCCAAAATAGTACCTGTGAGGTAAATTACTGGTGAACACTGGATAAATATTCTGGTCCTTTTAGTTCTTTCTTTGCTATTTAGCTGTCCAGTGCTTTGGACTCCCCTCCCTGTTGCTAAAAAAAGTGCCTTGGAGCATGTCCCTTTTTTCAAGTGTGCCAGACAGATGTTACATTTGCTCTGCTGCATACTCCAAGGCAGGGGTCTCCAACCTTGGCAACTTTAAGCCTGGAGGACTTCAACTTCCAGAACTCCCCAGCCAGCTTTGCTGGCTGGGGAGTTCTGGGAGTTGAAGTCTGCCAGGCTTAAAGTTGCCAAGGTTGGAGACCCCTGCTCAAAGGCACCTTTGGATATTGAATTTGAAGCACCATATAGTCTGGTTATTTAATGGAGCAAAGAGCTCAACATCACATCAACAATGACAATTGAATATCTTAACAGGTCAGCCCTCTGGCTGATGAATTTCAGCAGACATTCCTTATCCATAGTGTTACCATAGCCATGATGCTTCAAGAATATGGTTGATTAGGTTAGGTTTAAATGTGTTTGTGGGACTGCCATTAAGAGTTTTATGGGACAAGTGCAGGTGGTTTCAATTGTCAGTTAATAAGTATATGGAGTACTCAAGATGGATGTATCTGCATTTCTGTATCCATTTAGGCCTTCTTTTCTCAGCAAGGTAGCCTGGGTGAGCTTAACACTTGCTTACAAGCTTTGAAAACAATGAGTGATAAAATAACCAAAGTGGAAAAGGAGTCCAAAATAAAGCTGCCAATTGCAGAATATGAGCAAAAGAAAAAAGAACTTCAAAAATGTGCAGCAACTATTTATAATGAGCTGGTATCTAGGACAGGCGATGACCATTCATCTGAGAAAGGGTGGGTATTTTCAATAACTAGTGTCGGACTATTAATGTGGCATGGGGTCACTTATAGTTGGTTTAGCATCAAATAAAATTGCTTTTGTGAGAGATTCTTAACTATTTCACACCTTTGACCATCCCTCATTTCATGGCTGGAGTAATGGATTTCATTATGCTGTAAATTAAAACCAGACATTTTGCAAAAAGTTAGTGTGGTAAGCTATTTTGAGGAAGAAGCTTATAACTCACCATTATGTGTAATTGGCACTGAAATTAAAGTACTTTTTCTGAAAGGGGGATATTGGGGGAAGCAAAAAAAGACTAAGTACAGCAGTGGGGTGATTTTATGCCACCAGCTCTAACCATTTTTTACATGCATTGCAGTATCACATGTGCCCAAAAAGGACAGAACTTATAGCACAATATTGTAATTTTGTTTTCATCATTGCAATGAAAATAGCAAGTCCCCGCAGATGCTACTGTTTGTGATATATGAATAGAACATGTTGCATTTTAATTCCAAAGAAGAGCCAGGGTGGAGATGAGAGGGAGAGAAGACAAGAAATGAAGTTTGGGAAACTTTGAATTCTTTTCTCAGTAACATTAAATAGGATTGGGATGGTGCTTTTCTTTTTTTTTTCAGTGTTAAGATGTATTTTTCATCTAAATGATGTTATTTCATTTTAAAATTCAGAGAGTTTACACCTGCGTCAGTCAATGAAGAGAAGGTATCATCTCAGAATCTTGAAGCTGAAAAGGTAAGACTCACATTTTAATGTTCATGTAGATCAGCCTTCCCTAATCCAAAACTGAGTTTGGAGAGTTGTATTTCAACTGGTTGATGAAGACGGATGTATGTAGATAAACGTCTGTAGATCAATGCCTATTTGTTATTATGTGACAACCTGAAAAATAGTCTTACATGGATCACAGAGCCACATAGTAGAAACCTGAAATTCATAAGATGCTGTAGAATTTGCCCTTCTTTGCACAAATTTTTTTCTCCATTGGTGATTATAAGGTCTGTTTAGTATACCATAACATTCATGCTATTAATTCATTAATACCTTTTGATATCAAGGCTTTTAATACAAATTGTTATCCTATAATAAGCAGCTACCCTGCATTCTCCTCAGATACAAACACTCTGATGCATCACTTCTACATCATCACCTACTGACTTTTACCTCCTTGGGCTTCCAGAATGCAGCTGGTTAAGCCATTCTTTCTCAATCTTAGCCGCTTGAAGTCCACACATCTTCAAGTTGCCAAGATTGAGAAATAATGGGCGTAGAAGTTGCAGGTCTCTTCTGCCTAAAAGTTCTCTCTCACTGACAAAGATGTTTTGCTTGGACACTTCAGACCTGTCGGATAGCACATGGATACAGCTGGCTATGGGGACAGTGAGTTGAATGAGAAGGCAGTGAAAGTCAGAGACATGCCTACAGATTCAACACCATTGCCTCATAGCATGATGATTCAGATGACATAAGTTACAATGAAATTTCATCCTTTGCATGCAAAGTCTGCTGTATCAAGGCCTTTCAAATAAAGGTTTTCCTGTATTGCAACTTTTTAAAAGAAGCAGAAAAAAGTTATTACAATTCTTCCTGAAATCAGGCATAAGTTATTCCCTTGACAGCCTCGGAATTCCACGTCTGGATAAAGCTAATTTAAAAATACCTTGGAAGTTCCCATTAGTCTCAACAAGAAAACAAAAAACAAAAACCCACTGATAATAGTTTTGAATAAAAATATATAGCCAAATTTACTTATTCTGAATAATCATTTATTTATTCTGTCTAAAAGAAATTGTGAGGAATAGTATTGGCTACTTTCATAATTCTGACTGGTAAACCAGGGAGCAAATCTCAGATGCTTATTTGAAAATTCAGATTGATTTAAAAACTACCTTCTATAAGCATTTTAGATCTGTATTCTGTAAAACATGTATTTTCTAGTCTGAGCACATTTTACTATTTTACCATTCCTAATATAAGAAAAAAAATTACAGTGATAAGAACATTTGGCTTTAGATATGGCTGAATGCAGCCTTTATGTATATGGAAAGTTCCTCTTTATCAACACGAATGGGAAAACATAAATGTTCAATGTCCCAACTTTTCTCATAAAATGTCCTGAATTAGGATAAAATAAATCTGTGAAAATAATTTTCCTTGTGGCTTTATAACCTTCAGTCTTTATAAGCGAAGTATTTAATTTTGGGGGTGAGATTTCTTTTATATGGAAAATTAACAATGTTTCGTTCCATTGAATCTATATAATTATTTTTATGGATATTATACATTACAATTACTTAACTATTTTGGTTATATTTTTAGGATTCAGAAGATGTTTCTTGTATAAATTTGGAGCCAGAAAAGGAAGCTCAAAATGGCAGACACCATGCAGAAAAATTGGAAAGTGATGGAGACTTGGCCTTAAAAAAATTAAAAGAAAGGTATATTTCAGTGTAAAATATTGAATGACAAGAAATAGGTATTTGCCAGAAATATCTGGAATAAATTTGCAAACCTCTTTTTTAAAAAATAAAAGTGAATCTTCAAACTGGTTTACCTTGTTTTATTCTGTCAGATTCCAGTCCTAGAATTATTATAAAGAATAACATAAAATGCATTTTCCTCAATTTTTTCTCTTTAGAGTAGTCTGAATAATTATTTTAGATTTCACAATCATTTGTTCTTGAAATAGGCTAGAGCTGTTTCAATCGAGTGAAGTGCCTTGCTTTGTCTCCCTTTAAGAAATCTCCAGTGTTCCTTCCTCAACCTCAGAAATCAGATCTCTCCTGGTTGGATTTGCTTACTTGCATGCTGAACATTTAATTTAAGAACTTGCTTCTTTTTGTGCATGGTTTTTGTGGCCTCTGGCCAGAAAATAAACTTAAACATAAAAACCCCCCATTCATTTAGGATATACAAGTAAGAAGATTATTATATAAATCAAGATGGCTGATAAAAGAAATGAGAAAGTAAAGCAATAGGAAAGAAACGGTTGTATTATTTCATGAAGACGAGGAGGAGAAGGCAGCATTAGAAGAAACCGGAATCTTGTTTTCATGTCCAATTTTGCATAATATTACTAATAATACCATGTTTTCTCTTAGCTATGACACAGCAAGACATAATCTGAAGCTTCATCTAAAGAGCATCAGGGACACTATAACTCCGTCTTTAATTGATGATGTGAGAAACATTTCTTCCCTCCAGAAGAAATTGCAAATACTGGAAGTAAGTGTTCAGATGCTTTCCTAAATTGTCTATTAAGTCAGGGTTTCTCAGACATTTAGCACAAGTGACTATGTTTGGAATTTTGAAAGAATATAATGGATGTGTTGATGAAATGGTTATTAGGTCAGGTGGAGCCAATTACAAAATACTTGTAAACCAGAAGACAAACAGCCTACATACGATACAACTACCTCCATTTGAGTTTCTGACAATGATTCAGGGGCCACAGAGAAACCCAGTAGCAGTGTTAATATAAGATTCTGCTTGAGGCTGATGCTTTGGTTTATATCCTGTTAACTTCATATTAATTAAAAAAAAATTTTTTTTAAAAAAAGATTAAATTGGTAAGACAGGAAGTTTGACTGATTGCAAAGAATGTCACAATGCAATTCACTACACACAAGCACAAAACATTATCTTGGGATATTATGTATCATCCAGTAGGTTCCTATGCAGAGAAATGAACTGGTTGTGCTTTGTCTCAGTTAACACACGATGGTAAACTGTGGAAAAAGGCATAGTTGAACATTATTTCTGTTTTTGTGTTTATAAATCTGATGTTATTTCAAAAATTATAGGACGCCATTAATAATTATACATTTTGTTTCAGGCTTTAGATAGCAAAGGTGATTCTTCCTGGAAGCTGTTTGATTCTGTGGCTTCACAGTTAGCGAAGTTCTCATGTGAGATGGACTTGGAAGATTTGCACAAAGAATGGGATGAGCTCCAGTTTGCTTTAGATAAAAGGTACAGTTGGCAAATTAAAATTTGAAGAAGCAGTGGGCTAATTGACTGGACATAAGGGAAGCACACATAGATTTTGTCTTCAAGAAAATCAGTGATGCCCTGTTCTGAACCAGTCTGACTTATCAGATGGTGTGAGAGATGGAGAAAGTTAGTTCAGTTTACAGATTGCCTCTTAAGTATTCAGCTGTTCATGTGAAGAGGGGATGGCTTGTACTCCTTATGGACTGAGACCACAGAAAGTGAGAAGAAGTTATAATGCGCAATCTGGATTGATTTCTAGGAAGGTCTCAATTTTTAAAAAAAGAAAAGTCATACTCATCTAGCCTTGAAAGGGAACAACAGAGATTCTCAAAAAATGAAGATAACAAAGATGTGCTCAAGTTGCCCCATCACTATGAACTTCTAAGGGAAGTCGTAGTAACTGATACCAAACGTATCAAATTAGATATCAAGGTTCCAAGTAATACATTCCATTCAATAAGAACTCCGAGGCAGTCCATTTCCTCAAAGAACATTTTATTGGGACATATCAAATTGGCATGTTCCTGTTGAAAAACTGGCTCTAAGTTCCCACTGGTTTTTCACCCAATTAAAAGTAAAATTCCTCCCAGAGTCTCCAGTCACATGGTCCAATCAGCATGCAGCCCAGTTGCTAGGGGGCCTCAGTCTCCACCTTTCGAACACCTGCACCTACGTCCTCGATTGCCATGGGAAGGAATTTTATTTAGGCTACAAAACTCCAGCTATCTCTACAACCCCCTCCGTGGCCTTTTCACTCCAGGCTGTATCAGCCCTGAAGACACGAGAAAAGAAACTCCCTAGAGAAAACTACAAAAAGGAAAATGGCCACAGTTAAGCTAACTTCAGGGTTGACATTAGATTTATTAAGCATAGCACATCCTCATGGATGGCCAGTTCTTTCAATAAGTTCTGCAGGCAACAAAAGTGATTTTGGGAAGTTTTGCTTTTTTTCTAGACTTTTTCCTTATGCTCACGTGGGCTAGATATTTTAAACAAAATGGTGAGTTGGGGCGTTGATTATCCTCCTCCTGTTAGTCAAAATTTTACAAAGCCTGGCTGATCCTCAAAAGCTAAGACGTATGAACTTTAATGAAAAAGCCAAAAACAGAAATCCTTGGGTGTATACCATATTCTATGTTCATAGAGTTGTATCAAGAACTATCCTGTCCTTATATATTGTACAACATGTGGAGACATTTCCTTAAGTGATGTCCTGTTTTGCACTTGCTGCCCTGCAGGATGGAATCTTTAAAGGCTGCTTTGGCCCTTGTTATGCCAATAGAAAACGAGTGGGTCTTACTCTGCAGATCAGAAGAACAGCTTTGTAAAAGAGACATTCCACGTTGTGTGATGAGTAAAACTGATCTTCTGTACAAGAAAGTGAAGGTTTGTACTGATTATGTTGAAATTTTCTTTGGAATTCAAAGCACACCTATCCATCTTCAATAGGTTAGCACTAGATTCTTCTACCCTGTTTCCCCAAAAATAAGACATCCACTGATAATAAGCTCAATTGGGCTTTTGCGCGCATGCGCTAAAATAAGCCTCCTCCCCCCAAAAATAAGCCCTCCCCGAAAATATTTAAACGCAGAGCTGGAAATCAGGTAAGACGGCAAGAAGAGCCCCATCTTGTTCCACTTGTCCCAAAATAATAAGACTTCCCCGAAAATAAGGCCAAGCGCTTATTTCAGGGTTCAAAAAATATAAGACAGGGTCTTATTTTCGGGGAAACATGGTATATTCACAGAAATCCTAAGTACAAAATTGCAAAAAGAAATTTTCAGAAAAGAATTTGGAAGCAGAACTGTTGAAGGCTCTTCTTTTCTCAGTTCAGTTTCCCAATCTCAGCCACTTTCCTCTGAGGGAAAGTGGTAGAGAGGTTCTGAGTCTTTCTTACTTTGTATTTTCTGAATAGTTTTTATCCCAGAGCTATAATTGCATTCAACAATGAACTAAAGGGCCACCCTTTAGCTGTTGGACAGCATTACTTGGTCTGTTGTGTGGATGTTTGGGAGGTTCAGGGGCAGGCAATTTGTGGTGGGTGGGGGTGTGTTTGGGGATTGTTATATGTGTTTGGGCCTGGTCTTTGAGGGTTAAATGAATTTTGTTGTATGGGTATACTGTGTATATACGTACATTGACAATAAAGTTAAACTTAATAAAGTTAAACTTAATTATGCTATAACTTTTATTATGGCCCAAAGACTTCTTTAAGTGCTTTCCTCCAAATCTGTTTATTCCCCTAAAAGAATAAAAGTGTCTGTTCATCATTTTTCATCTACAAAAGTAGATGTGGTGCTTAGGAATATAAGAAACTAGAGTACTTTATATCAAGTTGAGCTGTTGGTCCATCAACATTGACTAGTAATAGGTTTTTAGACTATCAGGCACAGGTTTTTCCAGCCTTACTTAGAGAAGTCAAGTTTTCAACCTGTGCCTTTCTGAATAAAAGTATGTGGCCTAACATTTTGCTATAGAGCCATCTCTCATTCCTCGGATTTATTAAGTATAATAGCATTGTAGTTAATAATATGCATAAAACGTAGTTTCCTGATCCTATCATTCTTTCTTTAGAAAATTCAGGCATCTATATCAAATTGTATTGAACAATGCAACAGCCAAGAACAAAAGAGCCCTGCAGGATGGACAATTGACCAAAGAGATCGGCAGGCCATTGGTTTAATGATCAGCGAGTATAAAATACGGTTAGAAGAACTGAGTCAAAAGATACAAGCCATTGAAACAGTTTTACAAGATTTTGAAAGTTTTCTGGCTTCCCTGAGACATATTCAATGTTCTATGGGTGCCTCTACATCGCTGAGTTGGTCTCCACAGTCAATGCAGGAGGTTTCTCACATGGAGAAAGAGGCCAAATCTCTAGATGAGAAATTCAAGCAACTTCATATCTATTTGGTAGAAGCTGAAAGCGGTGAAAAAAAGATGAGCTGTGAAGAGTTGGTAGCAGCTTTACTTGTAAAGGAATACCCCTCTATTGGTTCTGAAGCCACTCAGAATCAAAAGACTGAAGAATTTTCCTTGAGAAATAATGAGCTATTTAAAAATCTTCAAGATATATATGATTCAATCAGTGTGATAGGATTGAGGGACCCAACAATTCCTGCTATTTTGCAAAGGTGAGAAAATTTTTTTTCACTAATTCTTAGATCTGATGGTTGGGAATTATGGAAGTTGAAGCCCTCCTGGAAACTGGAATAGTGATAAAATAAAACATAATAAATCTGAAAGGTTTATTTTTCAGGAGGCAGCTGGACTTTCATGTTTTTCTTTGAAGACATTTTGCTTCTCATCCAAGAAGCTTCTTCAGCTCTAACAAGAAAGTTCAGTTGCCTCCTGAAAAAGCACCTTTGGGACAACCATTACCTGGATGACTGAGAATCTCCATAGACATAATAAATCAAAATATTTTAAAATAAAGAATATCAAAATAGTCATAGTGAAATTATAAGGTATCAATCTGTTTTTTTTTCTCCTGATAATATAGATTGAAGTTGCTTGATGAACTGTGGAAGAAGCTGGATCATTGTGCTCCAGAAATGAAAGCCTTGAATGAAATTAGTCAATTTTCCCAGTTGCCAAAAGCCCAGGAGAATGAAGTCAGTCAGCAGTGGAGATTTACCCAGGACCTATGGAAGAAGACTAAACTTGCCATTACTGAAAAGTAGGTCACAATTCTATATTTTTATGTGCCTCCAAGGAAGTCCTACTGGATTTCAATAAAACTTATTTCTGAATAGATTTCATTAGGACTGTACTATATACTATATATACGCTGTTCTGCTATATTTCATGCCGCTGTAGACTGAGATTTTACCCATCTTCACACATTGCAATCAATTAGAGATAAATGATGACTCATACTGGAACACATAACTTCCCTTTTATATCTCCTTTAATTGGAAGTTAAAGAACTCATGAAAATGTGTTTATGTTTATCAAAATTATTAACTCTCAAACAATTCAGTTATTGGAAGCTAAGAGCAAGCCATATTTTCTGGTTGAGGGAAAAATCAACTTGGAACTTTTGGATAAAATACTATAAAAAGAAAATGATGAAAAATGTGTCTAGAAATTGCAAAAAGAAAATTTATTTTTTGCAAGAAAAAAATATACACAAGCAATATATTTAATAAGTGAGTTGACTTGTTCATAGAAAGCCAGGATTCTCATAAATCCTGGCTGGGTCAATTCTCTTACTTGGAAATATTGCATATTACAACTTTTGGGGACTGGGCCAGGGGTGAAATCCAGCAGGTTCTGACAGCGGAAATTTTGAGTAGTTTGGAGAACCAGCAAATACCATCTTTGGCTGGCTCCAGAGTGGGGTGGGAATGGAGATTTTGCAATATCCTTCCCCAGGAGGGGGGAGGGAATGGGGATGTCACAATATCCTTCCCCTGGAGTGGGGTGGGAATGGAGATTTTGCAGTAGCCTTCCCCTGTCGTGCCCACCAAGCCATGCCCACCAAGCCACACCATGCCCACCAAGCCATGCCCACAGAACCGTTAGTAAAAAATTTTGGATTTCACCACTGGACTGGACCATTTTTAAATTATAACTTGACACTACATGATTAAACTTTAGTTTGTGTAAGAAACTATGTTTATGTTGGTAAAGAAGTAGGATGTCATGGAATTAAACATTTTCACTATGGAAGAATGAAAACTCCTCCTCCTTGCATTCTAACTGGAGGAGTCCAAGAAGGGATCTTGGACCCTTCTTGGACTCATGGCCCCCTCACGGCCATTCTTATCCTCTCCTTGCTCACTTTGTATATTTGTTTTTATAATATTTATTTTAATTATGGACTGTTATATTTTTATATGCGTTGTTTTCATATTTGTGGTTTTACTTGATTGTTGTATGTTGTCCAGAGTCATTTTTAGAGAGAGGAGTAGCTATAAAAATTTGATTAATAAATACAATATAAGTATTCTGCTGCCAGTGATGTATACAGATAGTTCTCATTTAGTGACTGCCTGGTTTAGTAACCATTTGCAGTTTTAACTGTGATGAAAAAAAAACCACTTTATAATCTATTCTTACCTTTAGGATTTTTACAGATCTGTAAGCTGAAGTAAGATCAGAAGCACAGTTGTGTGTTCATTTAACAACCGCCTTGCATAATGATCAAGTTGCTAGTCCCAATTGTGGGAGACATAGATAGTCTCTTTTTCTCTTTACACGGTCAGTTATCTTCATAATAAATTGATGCCAATTATCATAGGCATCTATCATAATTAGAACAGCAGCGTAGGAGTGGGAATAAGTTAAAGTGGAAATAAATTAAACTCATCTCCTTATGTAGTATGATTCTAATTTTAATTTTCCTCTAAGATGGTATATGAAACTATGAAAGAATATTCCTGCATGTAATCCCTAATTTAGTCCTAACAGGCACTAATTCTCTTTCTCCTTTTTGTGAAAGCTTAGTTACTTTGGAGTTGAATGGCCATACTGGATTCCTACATGTTCATAATCATTCAAAAATAAGATTCTCTAATTTTAGGCAGGTCTGTAAATGCCTTCAATTTTCTTTTGACTTTGTTCCCTTCTATAGGCGTGAGTACTGTAAAAGCACAATGGAACTCTTGAAGCAATATCAAAGCTGCAAAACCTGTTTGACTAGCATTATTCTGAAGCAAGAAAATGTCCTATCACAGCAAGCCTCTTACATGGGAAAAGAAAACCTGCAGAAGATAATTGCTAAGGTGAAGTTTTAGGGAATTTTTGTACATACGAAACTATTTCTCTGGTTCTGTGCAAATGAACAACACCATATAGCATTTGGTGATGGGCATGGGGGCACAATGCATTGACAACTGGAAGGCTTTCATTTTAAACAAAGACCTAGCAATTGTCATAAGTATTTTTTCTCCTTCACTGCTGATCACCGCATTAAAAGACAGCTGTAATGTTTTACATATATCATCAGTTATATACTGCTTAAGTACAGTATATAATCAGTTGACACAAAGATCTAATCCAGGGGCAACAAACACAAGGCCTGTGGGCGAGATCTGGCCCATGGGGTGCTTAGTTCTGGCCTGCAGGGCCGCTCTGTAAACAGCGAAGGACAGACCCGCGGTGCCTCTGCCAGCAAAAAAGGATCTTGTGAAGGCAGCGCACACCCCTCCCAACCTCTGTTTTCACTGTTTTCACTGACAGAGGGTTGCATGAGGCTGTTCCAACCAAAAACAGAGCTTGCAGGGGTCATGTACGCCCCCCCCCCGAGCTCCATTTTGCTGGCAGAGGGTCACAGGAGGCCACCGCAGCTGAAAATGGAGCTCGCAACCGTACCTTTCTTTCACAGGCACCCCCAACACAAGTGATGTCAAGCTGGCCACATCCACTCCGCCCCCACCAAGATCAAACACAACCATGAGGCGGCCCTTAATGACATCGAGTTTGACACCCCTGGTCTAATCCCTAGTCATGAAATCCTATAAAACCCTCAGTTAAGAATATTATCCTCAAATTGAACAGCCAGTGTATGGCTCAAGAACACTGTGTTTTATGGGCAGAAACTGTGTCTTACTTTTGGGTCTGTTGCTGTCTATGCAGTACAACTAGTAACTTATAGATTCATAGTGAACAAAGATAAAATCCTAATAATCCTATTCTATGAGTATGTATAGCATGTTCTAATGAAATGGGAATTATGAATGTGTGTAGATTACAGTCCAGAGATGAATTGCTTGGTGCCCTTTGGCTAATACCTATTAAGCACCGATTGCATTCCTCCCAGCCTGCCGCAGAGACAATCTGAAAACAAATCTTCTCTGCTATGGAACACAGTCTTCTTAGCAGTGATTCATTGGAGAAGCCCCACCTGTGCACAGTGTTGCCATCATCACTCCATGGGGAGATAGGAGACAAAGCTCCCAAGCCAACAGTCTTCATGCTTCTTCCAGGCCTCATCCTACAAGTGTTGAGATTTTTCATCTGTTACCATGTCTATAGGCAAAGCTTCCTATTTATTAAGATATAGATAAGTTTCATGCAAAGCCTTACTGTAGGATAGAGGAAGAATTACTCAACTTTCCATAAAACATGAAGTATATCTCTGAAACAAGATGTTAATACAGGTAGTCCTTGACTTACAATCTCGATTGAGCCCAAACTTTCTGCTGCTAAGTGAGATTTTGTTAAGTGGATTTTGCCTCATTTTATGCCTTTTCTTGCCACTGTTGTTAAGTGAGTCACCACAGTTGTTAAATTAGTATCACGGTTGTTAAGTGAATCTGGCTTCCCCATTGACTATGCATGTCACATGACTCACGGGGATGTTGCAGTGGTCATAAGTGTGAAAAATGGCCATAGGTCACTTTTTTCCAGTGCCGTTGTAACTTCAAATGGTCACTAAATGAACTGTTGTAAATTGAGGACTATCTATTTAGGATATTTGAGTATGACAATAATATTTCCATGCTTGAATGGGAAATAAAGTTTATCATTAGACAACAATGTCAACGTTAACAAAATATATAAAGAAAAGAGGTAGATGATTCATAATTTGATAATACATGCTTGTTAGCTTACTTGCCTTGAAGATTTAACTACCTCAAAGAAGACTTGAAATGGGTCATTCCATTTCAGAAAATCTTGCCATCTCTTTCTGCATCTTTGATAGTTAAATAAAGGCCTAAAGATTTCTCATTCTTGGTCTTTTAGAATTCTCCCCAGCTTATGCATAATGTAATTAATAATAGGAGTCAAAATCCAAATACTGATATATCTTTCCTTTCTGCCAAGATTGTTTTATTTGGATTAAACAATAACATGAGCATTTTCTCACACATCAATTGCTATATTAATTCACAGGTGCAAGGAGAGGATCCTTAGCTGTGGGTTTGTTTTTTTAAAAGGGCTTTGGCCTTTAAAACACAGGTCTGCCATGTCATTCCTGATATGGCTCAATTCTGCATTGGCATTTCTAAGGAAAGAAATTGATCAGAATTCTTTTTTTTTCTCCAAAGTGTGTAGAGTTTCATGCTTATTTTTTTTTTCTGTTAGAAGAATAAGAGGACAAGTTGTCTATCATCTGTTGCTTCAAAACCTTTGTCCTACTTTCTCATTGTCTAACTGGAATGTACTAAAAACAGAGTATTGTCTGACAGGGAACAAAGCTGTCATTAACAAAAGCTTTATACTTGCCAAGTGGTAAAGGTCAGTGCTCCACTGCCTGTGTTTGTGCATTTTGGGGGCATAAAAAGAGCCACTTCAGAAGTCCCAAGTGGAAAATAAAAATGTTATTTTGCAAGTTTCAGAGACACAAATTTGGTGACACAATTCTGTAAATTAAAATGGGTGATTTATTTTTGGAAACAACTGTCATTATCAAAGGAAGTATTCTATTACTTGAAAAACAATGTTTATTATTTTAATATAGCGAAGGCCACCAACCTTTTGGGCACCAGGTATTGGTTCTGCGGTGAGAAGTTTTTCCATGGACTGGAGTGGCCATGGTTTTGCGTTCTGCTTGCATCCCATGGATGGGGCTTCGCTTGTTTGCACAGTCCAGTTACTGGTGTGCCAGTCATGGACCGGATAGTTGGGGAACCCTATTATATAGAACAAAATATTTGAGGTTTGATTTGCTATTAACAATATAGGTCCTGCTTTTAACATAGTTTTGCCAGTATAATTCAATATTATACGAACAGTATATGGCAAACGTGTGAGAAGAGAATTGCGGGTCCATATATTTGAAAAGATGAATAAGTCAACAAATAAACCTGAGAGATAGCTATTATGCAAGTTAATGAAAGAAAGCATTTGCATAAAAAGGAAGCAGAATATTTCCCAAGGTTTAAAATATTTAAATAGACTTAATTTTTAATAAAAAGTAACTGAATTTTTTAAAACTTGGAAAATAAATAATAATAAAGCACAGCTCCGTTACTTTTTTCCTCATTCTTGTTTTATGCTGAAGTGAATATAAATATTGATAATCAAAGGAAACGCATTACCTCTCCTTTTCCATTTTGACAAGTTTCTTACTCTTTAGAATTTCCCACAAATGCAACAGACTTGTTCATAAATGGGTATTCTCATCTTTTCATAGGTCAACATGGCAAAGGAAGAATTTAACAGTTACTCTGAAGATGTTGATAGATTAAACCAAATGTGTAAAAATCTTCAGTCTCAAGTGAACAAAATGAAGAGTTTTGAGGAGCCCCCATTTGAGAATGAGGCTAATGCTATTGTGGACCGATGGCTGGATGTATGTTATATAAGCTAACTATGTTCCAGGTTATCATTCATTGTAATAATTAATGTTGACTTCCAAATATTATTCGAAGTAAATGAAATTAAATTTAGCATGATGAGGAACCTAAAAGGAGGGAAATTTGAGTTATAATTGGAGGATGCTTAAAACAAAGTGGGATGCAAAGAAATGCAAATTCTTGTTGGAGATAATTCTCAAAGATGTAAACAAACAAGCAATATTGTCTTGTGCTGTTTATATTGCTTAGCACTCCCAGGAGTTTTTCCATTAGTGTAGATCTTAAGAATGCCTTACTTCAATGCTTTAAAAAGTTAGAGAAGGATATTGACTGCCTAATGAATATGCCTAGGCAGTTCCTAACTAAAACCAGTTAGGACACATTATTGGGAGCAGATTCCATCTAATAACTCAAGCCACCTTGCCAAACCTGTCTCTAGAGTCTGGAGAGCTATTGTGATCTTTGATATGATAATCTTTAAAACCATATTTGGCAAGAAACTGGCTGTATCCCATGGGAACATTGGATTACTTCCCTCCCCTTATTTGTTTCTGTGTCTGGCTTCATTTTACCTTGCCTCTCTCTTCATGTTCTTGCTTGATTAGAAAGCTTTATGTTCTGTTTCTTTCTCTTATTTTGGAAAACATAATTCCCTCTTCCAGCTCAATGAACGGACTGAAAGCTATTGTGAAAACCTGGAAAGAGCTCTGGCTTTATGGGACAAACTTCTTAACATATCCAGTTTGATTGACGAATGGTCAGATGCAGTGCAGAAAAATTTAGACGATGGGAAAGTGACTGAAAAGGAATTGGAAGAACTGGAGGTATGGTTGATGGGGATTATTTGTCATTCTATAAGTGCAGGCAACTTTTTCTAAACTAGATGGAGAATGGGACAATGCCATCAAGCTGTGATTCAAGATATAAAGTTCTGTATTTTTTGTTCCTCCTCGTTCTGTCTTCCATAGTGCCACCCTTTCTGTTATTTTTTTCATTTACTTAATGATCTCCATGAACACTGCCTTCAGGATGCTTCCTTTATATGTACATCCCACTTGATATACTGGCTTTCTTCTCCTCTGCTTGAATGCAATGATAACATCATTTATAAAATACCCTGTGTTTCCTTATGAGATGCAGATATGAAAAAGATACGTTTGAAAAGCTATTTTTATCATGAAAAGGGAATTTTAATTCGAAATGATAGTAGGTGTTTTAACAAAATTTAATATGAGATCTTCAAAACCCTTACTGTTCTTCTATTAAGATGCAGCCTGTTCTAAAAAGGAATAGGAATCCAATGCAAATATTTTGCCTGTCATGAGAAATTTCTTTTATTTTCAGTCAAATCACTCCCTTATATTTCTCAGTATTACCTACATTAGTGATGGTACCTCTGAGGTGGTAGCTCTGTGATGGTTCAAATAGCAGTCTCTCTCCATCATATCTGAAGATGGCAGAAATTGATCTTGGGGTCTTCAATATGCAAAGTGTGTTATCTACCACTGTAAATAGCTTGAGACCAATAGAGTATTATATTAATATATTAAATCCCTGCTACCTTATGTAACTGGATAAATATCCCGGATATTATTTTGCCTTCCTTGTGAAAACTTCAAAGCCTTTAACACATGTAGTAAGGCCACAATCAGGGATTTCAAGAACTGTAGCCATCTAAAAGACTTTATTTTGCCTATTTATTTATTTATTACATTTAGAGGCTGTCGGCTGCACCCTGGTTCTTGGTGATGTACAGCATGAAACAATTAAAAATAGAATAATACAGAGATCGTGCAAAACATTCTGTAAATGCTATCACCATAAATATCTCAGAGTACCTATCAATCATTTTAGTCCAAGCCAGGTTTTAAGGACTTATTTGAGTAGGATCAGAGTGGGGGCCACTCAAGTATGACCAAACTATGAGGGACTATCCTAAGGGCCTTGGTATACAAATAACAATATTTGTCAAGTTCTCTTCAGTCATTGCTTTAACTGTAATTCTTCAAAGATGCCAGGTGGGTATGTTGATAAGGTTGTCCAACTCAACACCAGGTGGTATACAAAATAAAATCAAAAGTACTTAAAAACAAAAGCAAATTAATGGAAGGGGGACACATACTTTAATAGAAACACTGAACACCAGGTGGGTATATCCTGGTCTGTCCTAGAGTCAGAGGAATAAACCCCAGGTTTTCAGAGATTATTTAAAGGTTCAAAAGGTCAGGGCAGCCTAAATCTCCAGGGAGATGTTATTTCAAAGAGCAGATGCCATGCAAAAAAATGGCTTCTAATTCCTATCAAACTACATTACTTAATGCAGTGTTTCTCAACTCCAGCAACTTTAGAACATGTGGACTTCAGTTCCCAGAATTCCCTAACTGGAATAGGCAGAAATGATGGGAAAGAGGGAATCCCTCTGGTATTCAGGCTGCATGCCATGAAGGAATTCCTAGGAGGTAATCATCACTGGTAATCAGTGTAGTTTAACAGCAGAGATGCTACATGGGTATCCTGAGTTGTGTTCATAACCATTTATGCCATTACATTTTGGCCCAGTTGTTGGTTCCAGCAACCTTCAAGGGTAGCGGATTATGGCTTCTATTCAATACTAACTGGTAAAATAAAATTTATAATTGGATAGTTTGTACATAATTTGTTTTCTGTATCTTCTCAGGCCGATGTCCTGTTCCAAGAAAAAAAGTTAGAGGAATTTGATACACAAGTGGATGAAATTCAGGATCTTCTTAACGGCAGTGAACCCCCACTTGAACTACAGGTGAAAGAGAAGGAATAACAAGAATTATGATTGTGGTTGATATAACAGGCCTGCCTATCTTTGTTGTCCAAAAAGATTTTCTATCCCTTCATATTGCCTTGCAGTAATGAAAATAAAGCACAATTGTAAAGGTCTGTTTTGCCATCAGGTCTGCCCCACTGCCTCAGTTGGACAGTGTAGGATAATTGCTATTTCAGATGGTATTCAGCATCACTGTCTTAGTTTCCTCTCCTTGACCAAGGATACAGGAGCAAGATGAAGGAAGGAAAATACTTTCCATTCTGTTACTTCTCTTCAGGCTGACTATCTGATACTGACTCGAAGTGCAATATGTTGGAAGTAACAGAATCTTTGGTTCTAGTCTCTGAGCTATGTTATCAGATTACAACCACTAAGATACAAACTGGCACCATCTGATTGTTCGTTATATCTAGAGGTCTTCCTGAGTCCTATGAAGAAGGTTCATTTCTTTTCTTTCACTCATTAAGAAGGTCTAGTTCTCTCTAGATGACTATAGGAAGAAATCCTCAAGAAGACCTCTTCCTTGTTGTTTAACTTCAAGTGAGGAAGGTTGAGTTGGTCAGGAATTAGCTGGGCTCATATCTAGGCTGAAAATGGTCTCAGCTAGTGGTTTCTGGAGTTTTAACAGTGAGATGCAGGAGCTCTAATTCAGTTATTGTTCCCCTCCTAGTCATCTCAGTTGAGATTAAAAGGATTGGGACATAGGTTAATTCTGTGTACACTCTGAGAAACAGAAATCTCTGGAAATTTGCCTTGCCAGAAGTGCCTAGCAATTACAATTAGAGAAACCCATAAGTGTGTTTGTGGCTCAGTATATGCATCTCTGTGGGTGGGGGTGGGTGACGGTGGGTGGGGAGACTGCCTTCCTCATAAGTATTTGAGTATCTGTGTAGAAGGGGAAACTTCTCATAATCATCTCTGTGTTTCATGTCAGGAAAGGGTATAACACTAATAAAGATACTTAGCTCCTAAATTAGACATTTTGGGGAGGGAGGACTGCAACAAAACATTTGCACAACTTTTACAACTTCCTTTGCAGGCCATGAAAGAAGGGAAATATTTTCAGTGATGTTCTCAAGAAAATGCTAGAAATATTCTGCCGAAGTTATGGGGAAATTATTTTAACAAGTAGTGGTAGTGCATAGTAGAAATGATTTTTCTGAAGGAAGAAATATTCTGTCCTAAAGCACATACATTGTTGCTTCTGCAGTGACTGTTGTCCCTAATTAGTTGCGATGGTGTTGGTCAACATCTCATTTGAATGGTAGATTATGATAGAACATGGTCCCAAACATATTGATATGAAAAAAAGACTTGGCAATTTTAATTACAACACAGAGAATTACCCTGAAGATAGGTTCCAGGATGAGTCCAAAAGCTTGGAAGGCAAAACCTCTGGTCACGGTGACAGATCCAGATTGGATCCTGCAATATTATCCTGGGACACATATATTTGCCTTCATTTGTGAATTAGAACTGAATTTCTTGATTTAATCCTCTGAAACAAAACTCACTAGATGGTAAGATTTTGTGTTGGAGTGAAGGAAATTTACACTGTAATGTTATCATGTAGACATTGTTACTGGCTATAAGGGAAAAACAGAAAAGAATTTGAACATGGAATGCCCTTTTCAGTAACAATTAGTTTCAACCTTTTAAATAAATCTTGGGTATACCTAAAATATGAAATGTATTTATCAATTCTTGCAAAAAAGAAGGAAATTGTCATTTAAAGGCAGATAAGTATAGCAATATTTCTCTCAAATTTGTACTAAATAGTCAATGAGAACTCCTAAATTGGCATCTGTTTTTTTTTTCCTTTTCAGGTTATTAAATCTTCTCTTTTGAACAAAATGGAGGTAATAAGAAAATATTTACCAAAAAAGTCAGAACCCACTGAAGTCAATGGCAGTACCACAGAGCTGAAAGGAGACCTTGATCTTGCCAAGACTCAAATCGGAATGACAGAATCACTTCTGGAAGCTTTATCTCCTTCTGATCCTTTGGAGATTTTTACAAAATTGGAGGTACTTCAGACATATACAATACCATAAAGAAGCATCTTTAGTTTGTTTGGCAATGCAGATGATATTCCATCTGAAGATAATATTTTGAATTGCTCTTATAATGACATAATGACAGAATTTCAATAGTTGATGCAGATATCACAGGATTTTGAAAAGGATCAAAAAATAAGGAGCTCCATCACTCTCTTCCATGTGAATTTCCTGTATTCCATTCTCCTGATGCCTTTCACAGTAGTTAAACATTATGTCAATGTCAATCTCAACCATGATTAATATGATTAATATGAACCAGGATTCAGAGACTGAGTTTGTACAAAACATTAAACCAAAATGGATGGGCATATAAATAAAAAAAACCAGTGTACATAGGTTTAGCACAATCCAGTTATACTTGGATAATATTCACACATAAATACTAAGCCATAATGTCATTTTTGAATTGTGTTATGTCATAGTTGGGTTATTTTAACTTACTCAACAAGCTTTGGTTTGAAATCTTACTTAGCAGTATATGTGAACATAATGTATCATAACCTGAGGTTTGTAACTAGCTTCAAAAACTTATTAAAAACAAAATCAAATCACGTTTTCTTCTGTCAGCATTGCCAGATTATTACATTTGGACACTGGTAATTGTATATTTATATGATTGCTATTATTTATGACTGTGCAGAGTTTTAAATTCAGTAGGGGAAAGCGTGATGCATAGCCTGTGAGAATAAGCACATGATATCTTTTGTCATATCTTTAAATCAGATATGTCAGATTTGCCCCAACTTAGAACATTTAGGAAAGAAAGACCCTTGACTCCATTTGATTGAAATGATTGAAACTGAAATTGAGATTGAAACTAAAGTTAAGTGCTTGCAATGAAAGTAAAGCTTCATCTGAATATTCCCACACAAAGGTTACACGTTCCCCCCTTTTCTTTGTTCTCCTCCCTTGACCAGTCTATCGGTGTCCACTAGGATGCCTTTTGGATGTTTTCGCAACAGCTTGGATGTTTGACACCTCTCACTGCAGTTTCACATTCGGTTCCCAGGCCAGGTGTCCTTGGAGGCTGATTCATTCTGGTCCCCTTGCAATTTATGGCTAACTGGTTCATTCCCCCTTCCTTGTAATTTATGGCAGGATGCCATTTTCCTGGGCTCTGTATGATCCCAGGAAAAGATGCAACTTCTTTAAAAAGGTGCTAACCAATGTCATTTGAGCATCCTTAAGGTTTGTGATTTCCTTAACTTTCTAGGACCTAGTTTACCAAAATTATTTCCAGATAGGTTTTCTGTCAATATGTAAAAGATTTTCCCTTTCTTATTTAGGAAATACATCAGAAGATTCTTCATCAAAAACAACATGTGAAATTGCTTCAGAAAGGGACAGGCTATCTGAACCCTGATGTTATTGAATTAAAGAAGCTGCTGACAAGTATCACTGATTTATTTAATTCAAAAAAACAAATATTTCAGGATCACTTTACAACTCTCCTGAACTGTGAGTGAAAAGTTATTATTTTTATTTTTCTTAAGTTGTCAATTTCAAGCAGTCTCTGTTTTCTTTAAAAGCAAATTTTAACTGGGGAAAATAGTCTGAATTGACAGTTGCCTTATGTAAAAGTGTTTTGGAGCCACAGAAAGGAACAGAATATGATACTTAAAACTGTTTAGAAACTTTCATGAAGTAACTACTTCAGATTTTGTTATGCTTAAGA
Organism: Masticophis lateralis; assembly: GCA_030761175.1. Lineage (NCBI taxonomy): Eukaryota > Metazoa > Chordata > Lepidosauria > Squamata > Colubridae > Masticophis > Masticophis lateralis. The sequence continues at coordinate 322,817,600 of JAUDYJ010000001.1, read as the reverse complement.
TATAATTACTGTAGTAAGTATATAGTAATATAGATTTGTAACTTAATTTTAAAGATATAATTGTGTGGACGGGAAACTTTTTTCAATTTGCTTTAAATATCTATACCGATGATTCTTTTTCAATGTAAAAGAATTCTTATCCAAAGATTTAATATTGTTTTTCTGATTGATACTTACATTTGTAAAGGCTTTATATCCAAGACCAAAGAGCCCAGCAATGACAGAGCTAATTGCTTTGATTCAAATAATGAAGCCCTGTGTCTCTTCATCCTGCTAATCTTTTTTTTTTTTTTTCAAATTTTAAACTGCATCTTCCTACAGACCAGTGCAAGCGTTTTGATGATTGGTTCAGCAACCTCCAGATCTCTCTGGAAGAGTGTTTTGATTCCTCTGAAACAAAAGATATGGCGGAAAAGAAAATTCATCAATTAACGGTAAGGCATAAGACTGCAAATTGTGTTGACTGATTTCCTTCAGGATTCTTCAGTTTTTAAATAAATTAGCCCTGTTTTTCTCACATTAAAACTGAGGGGGTGTTTTAGTTTCACATATTATGTATTGTGTGTTCTTTTAGAGTACGAAAGAGCAGAATTGTTAAATAGATTAAAGTTGTAGTGCTACATAAACTTAGTGTGGAGAAAATGTGTCTCGGAGAGCAGTGTAAGGATTGGCTACCAGATCTGTGCTGCAAAATCTGAATAACCATGAACGGCAACCAAAATATCTAGAAAAATTGAATTATTTGTTACTATCTTGAGTTATCCAGATTTTTGCAGCCCTTATCTAGTGATTCTGGTAACGCTACGGTTCTAGAAACATTTTACTGAAACTTACTTCTGTAATAGACCACTGATTCTTCAATAGACCGATACATAACCTAGTTTAATTTTTGATGCAGTCAGTAGAGGGCAAATGCCTTCTTAGAATGTACAAGTTCTATCTGAAAGAAAGAAGGGGGGTGGGTTTAAATCAATGCATGTTACACATTTTTCTAATTTTATTTTTCCTTTTGCTATATTTTTAATCTGTCATTCCTCCAAAGCTGTCAGACAAATAACACATGGTCATTTTATCTTTAAAAATTTATCTTTATTGAAAGGCAACAATGACTGTGAGGTAATTATTGAGTCGGCTATTATGGATAATTGGGATATTAAAACTGAGTCTCCCTGGCCCAAATCATATATTCTATTGAAAAATCATGCATCAATGTTGAATGAAAAATCAATTCTGTAGCTGCTGATCAATTGCCTATTCAAAAATTGTCACTTATTGCAACAATCAAGGAGTGAGTTTTGGATAGATGGTTGGATGGATGAATGGACGGATGGACAGACAGACAGAGAAACTATAAAACATATCAAACAATGGCACCAGTGAAAAGATTGCTAATCTTGGATAAATCTCTCATTATGTTTTTTTTTCAGAGTTTCCTAAATTTTGAAGACAAAAGCAATGATATTGATGAGGTGAAGACTGTTCTGAACCAGGTGAAAAACTATTTGCCCAAACCAGATGTCCATCGGTTGAGTAACTGGGTGAGGGACCAAGAAGTGGAATTGCAAAGAGTAATTTCCAAATGTCAGTCACGAAAAATTGAGCTTCATTACTTTCTTCAGCAGTTTGCTAGGTAAGAAGCCAAAATGAACTAAGCTTGTCTCATGTATATTCTGATCCAGAGTGATTAGATAGACTTTAAATCTAGTCACCCCCAAAATAAGTTTTGAGATTGATGTATTCCTCCTCCTACAGTACTAAATAAGTAAATAGGTAAGCTTGCTGAACTAGGCCAAAAATTATTTTACATTATAGCATTAAGTAAGGGACGCAGTGACTCAGTGGCTAAGATACTGAGCTTGTTGATCGAAAAGTCGGCAGTTCAGTGGTTCGAATCCCTAGTGCCACATTATGGGGTGAGCTCCCATTACTTGTCCCAGCTTCTGCCAACCTAGCAGTTTGAAAGCACATAAAAAATGCAAGTAGAAAAATAGGGACCATCTTTGGTGGAAAGGTAACAGTGTTCTGTGTGCCTTTGCCATTTAGTCATGCTGGCCACATGACCACGGCGACGTCTTTGGACAATGCTGGCTCTTCAGCTTTGACACAGAGATGAGCACTGCCCCCTAGAGTCGGGAACAACTAGCACATATGTGCAAGGGGAACCTTTACCTATAGTATTAAGTGCTACTGTTCATGGGTTTTTCTTTTAACAGCTTAACAGGATTTTCTTGTAAGTGTTTCTTCTATTTCTTTGAAGGCTTGAAAAGGACTTTAAGAGTCTGCAGAAGTGGCTAAGAACTCATGAAGAAAAATGGCAACAAGTTCAAAAAGAAAGGACAGAAATTGAACATTTTTATCAAATTCTACTCAAACAAAGGTATTTTGTCTGAGCTATAGCAACTCACTTAACTCTGCTTCTCTCTTGAGAGCTAGTTTCAGTAGAATACTCATGTTTTCTACTGAAAATGTTCCTATCTAAAAACGTATTTTCAAAGATTTGGTATTCACAATTGAACACAAATTTATGTATATTTCCCCACATAGGCAAAAAAGTAAATATAATGATTTTGAGTTCTACTTAATCTCTACCTATTAAAAAAATGACTTTTGATGAAACAGAAGAATACAAAGAATATGATTTTAAATGCTGGATCATCCTGTCTTGGTCAGTTGGGGAAAAAATTGATACGAAGGTTGATAATTAACTCAAGTTGCCCAGTTCTGACAACATTTAATGAATGATGACATAGATAAAGCATGGGGAATAATGATGACAATTAAACTTCACATAATTGTTATTCTTTTACAGGGAATGGTTTGATTCTTTTGATTGCCAGGCAAATTATTTGAAAAACTCAGGATTTTTCAAAGATGAAGCAGTTCTAGAATCTGCCCAGTTTGTCAGTAAATACAAGAGGCTGGTTAATCATGTACAGAAAACCCTTGGAGTTACTGAGATGTATTGTGTAGAAAGAAAGCATTTTGAAGAACTTGTCAGGAACATGTTTTGCTGGGTGGAAATTCTAAAAAAGCCTCTCTTGGAGATGAGTGCTGAAGAATCTGAGATATCACTGGAAGAAAGGTTGCTCAAAATCCAGGTACCAAAACGTAGTTGAAGCTCTACATTTTATTAATAAAACAATCATCTAATAATTCTTTGTTTAGTCCTTTCTCATTGCAAAAACTTTTAAAAAAAATACTTTTCTTGAATTTTAGTCTTAACTGTTCCGTGCTCTGTTTGCAGCTACTATTTATTTATCTGTCTAAAAAACCCCAGTAAAACACTGAATACATAATCCAGAAGGAAAGTCTGGAGAAAGCATCTGTCAGTTAACCAATTAAAATATTCCAGAAGAGATCAGCCACTTATTTTAACAGAGGCCTGGGATGGAGACAGGTTTTAAAAGTCTGCTTAAAAAAAGCCAAGTGAAAGTGGGCATATGAATTTCAGATTACATGGTGTTCTGGCAGACCACAGTAAGACAGAGAAGCCTACTTCCTGCATCCCGACAATTGATATTGTTTAATTGATGGAACCCACAGCATGCTAGTCATGTTAGAATGTACAGGACAGACCAAACCCATCAATCAGTAGCCCTCAAATAATCAAAGTGTGTATCTTTATAGGTAATAACCAGAACCTTGAATTGCATCCTGAAGCATATTGACAATTAGTACAGCCACGAAGTAGAGTGTTATGTGAGCATACCTGGTGCATCAGAAAAATTTGTGCACAGGCTGTCTTGGGCATAGTTGTCACCAGCTGCTGCATGCCAGTCCTAAAAGGGGAAATACAATTACATTCAGGACCAAAGATGGAACCACTCCAAGCTCAGAGAATCAAAACAGCCACAGACACTCAAGTCTTGTCACGCTTAAGTTCTTCTCAATCAAAGGCCAAACATTTTCCAGATATTGACAGAATCTTGACAGTATCACCTGTCCAAGCCACAATCAAAATGTGTAACTAGGTATCATCAGCATAAATAATACTGAATCTGAGGCCAATGGATAACTTGTCCCTGCATCTTATGGGACAGCATTTTTGTTCAATATCTATTTTCCTCTGAGAGCTTCTTCTTGGCAACAATGTCAATTAGTGGTCTTTCCCACATTTAGAACCCCTTATTCTGTCAGTTTTTCATTATAATCAGTCCATGTTTCAGAACCCTTAACTTTTAACTAGCACAAATTAAATTAGTGAAATAGCAAAGTAGTATTTTGGTAGTTCAGTATCAAAGCTATGGCTCAGCAGACTAAAAGCATTGTGATTAACATCAGCTGTCTGCAATTACTGTAAGTTCGAATCTCACCAGGCTCAAAATTGACTCAGCCTTCCATCCTTTCTAAGATAGGTAAAATGAGGACCCAGTTTGTGGGGGCAATAAGCTGACTTTGTATAAATATACAAAAGTATGAAGGCTATTGCTTAACATATTGTAAGCCGCCCTCAGTCTCCGGAGAAGGGCGGCATATAAATCAAATTTTTAAAAAAAGCTGTAGAAGATGAACAGGCTAAGCACAATGGCGGGGTTAAACATGTCATCAGTAAGGAGTCATTGCATTCTCCCAAGAAACACAAGTCAAGCCCCCTGTGAATTCTATTGACTCTTATCTGGCACCAATTTGGCTTGACTATTAGTAGATCAGATTCTTGTGTATAGGTAGTATATAATAAACAGTGCTTTGAATTCAACCCTTGTTCCTAATTACTAGTACCTGACAAAAGCACTTTATAAGTTTAATAAGCACTTAATTGTTTTATTTATTAGGCAGCGAACATATCCTACTTATCTTCCTCCTCCTATTTCTTCCATTCCCATTCTCTCCAATATTGCAATGTCTTCCAATATTTAGGGAATTAACAAAAGAACTGGAAGCAGTTTATTAACTTTCATTGTATGATGTTTAATTGGAATGACAATTTTTAAAAAAGGGTTGATTCTTTTGATAATTTTACTATTTATTTGGCCTGGGTGCTAGATCAAAACAGTGCGTAAAAACAATTATCTTCATGTTATTTCTTTCAATACAGGAGGTTACTTTGTTGAAAGAAGAGGGAAATGCTAAATTGCAAACTATCATAGCTGTTGGAGAACATTTGAAGTGTGATGATAAGAGCAAGAACTTAGCTATTGAGCAGATAATTTCTGATGTCCAAAAGAAGTGGGACTCCACTATTCATCTGGTTATTGGCTATCTAAAGTAAGTAGCCTAGATTACACCATGAAAATGTCCACTGAGTTGAAAATGCAGAAGAGTCATTCTATAATAATGCCATCCAGTATAAAACTCTTCCAGAAACTCTACACTCAAATAATATTGCATGTTTCCCTGAAAATAAGACCCTGTCTTACGTTTTTTTGAACCCTGAAATAAGCACTTGGCCGTATTGCCATGCACTCAAAAGCCCGATTGGGCTTATTATCAGGAGATGTCTTATTTTGGGGGAAACAGGGTAATGGAAAACTGAAGATTTTTGACTGCAAGCTTTTAACTAATCACTGCAGAAAAAAATTATAAATGCATTTTTTCTATATATATATATATATATATATATATATATATATATATATATATATATATATATATATATATATATATATAGCCCATTTCTTTACTACATACAGGTTACTCAAGGCAAATAATGACTATTAAAATTATTAAAAATTACATTAATTTTAAAAAGAACAAATTTAATTACAAAAAGATCTGGTAAAGAAGGCAGGGACCCCAGAAGTTGATGACCACGGCCATCATGATGACCCTTTGCCAGCGAAAACAGAGCTTGTGAGGGCCACATATGGTTCTCCCAAGCTCCCTTTTCGCTTGGCCCTCCCACGGTGAGTCTGCTGCTTCCACGGAACAGATCTAAGCACCCCATGGGCCGGATCCGGTGCCTGGGCCTTGAGTTTGACACCCTTGTCCTATATATTCACTGGTCAATTAATTAAATGGATATTGATTTGTTTTCCCGTCATAGGGACCAGGAACAACTCCAACATCAAATGGAACACGTGAAGCAGGCAGAAGATGCCATCAAAGCTCTCTTTTATGAAGTAGAAAAGCAGAAGCAAGGATTAAATGTTGATATTCATCCCAATTCACAACAAGGGCAAAGTCAGCTAAATAATTATTCTGCACTTCTGAAAGAAATTGAAGGCCTAACGCTTCTCTTAAATGAACTAACAAGGCAACGCAATTCTTTGGAAACATGCACTAATAGCTTCAGTGCAGAATCATTGATGGCTTTACAGCATCTCTACCAATGTCTTCTTAGTCGATTACAGGTTGGCATCATGGCAGATTATTGGTTTGGAAGATCCAGAATGAAACTCTGTTAGTGTATATCTTGCAATATAAATGTTCATTAGATGTGGGATTAGATTTGATTCAAACAAACAGGTAGGATAGGATGAAATGGGATCTAGACCATGCCACTTCAATTACCAGTTGGGTATATTTATATTTATTTATTTATTTATAAAAATTTAATTAATTAGTAAATTTATATAGCTATCTCATTCTCACACAGTAATTATGGTGGCTATATAAAGTTGTTTAATAAATAAAATATATTTGTTTGTTTGTATATGGGTCCAGGAAGATAATATGGTATTTCTATGGAGAAGTCTAATGGTCTTCAGCAAATACTTTATTATATTGGAACATTATCTATGCATGCTGGTTTTGATCTTGAGTTTCTCCTTAAATCGCAGAATACAACAAAGCTCTTGGAAGGCTGTGTGGAGGGGCACCAGCAGTGTGAAGAGTTGACAACACTTTTGATAACTTCTCTAGAGGAGTTGTGGGAGCCTGTGGGTGCAGAGCAAAACCAGGTCAGGAGGAATTTTATTTCCAGTGAATTTAAAAATCAATGAACTAGAAAGAATAATAATATAATAATAACGATAGTATATTAAACTTGTATGCCTCTGAATATCGAGACTTGGAATGGCTCACAGATAATCAAGGAAATTACAATAAAACCCATAAAACCTAAAAGACAGCAAACACAATGAAGTGAGGGGGTCTCACTCTCCCTTGTCAAAAGACCTTAATGAAGAACTAAATTCAATGAAATTCGGGCAACAGTGTTTCCATCCCAGAATAAAAATAATGATTGATAAAACAAGAAAAGGAAATATTGAAAACTAGAATTTTACGAACAGCAACTTTTTATTTATGTCTGATTATTGGCACATAGTTTTTATCAATGTCAAATGAGAGTGCTTTCAAGATTACCACACAAACAATTAAACTGAACAAGGATAAAAAGAACTCTTGCTATGTGCTCCACAGCTGCTTTCTTACACAACTGAGTCATCTTACACAACTTATCTAGTAGTCAGATAAGTCAGATAGCTGGGAATCAAGTAAAAGTAATTGATATTATTTTAAAAGAATATATAATATATTTAAAAGCCTTAGTGGAGCAGCAGACTAAAGCGCTGTTAAATAGCACTTAATTGTCAGCTACCTGCAATTACTGCAAGTTCAAATCTCACCAGACTCAAGGTTAACTCAGCCTTCCATCCTTCCAAAGTAGGTAAAATGAGGACCCAGATTGTGGGGGCAATAAGATGACATTGTATAAAAAAGAACACCGCTTAGAGAGGGTCAAAAGCCCTACTAAGCAGGTATATACAAAAGTATGAAGGCTATTGCTTAACGCATTGTAAGCCGCCCTGAGTCTCCAGAGAAGGACGGCATATATACTGAATCAATCAATCAATCAATCAATTTTGTGTCAGCACCGCCTGATGCGAGCTCTCATTCATTTCATTGAACAAGGTAGATCTGAATGTGCATTCCCTTGGGAGCATGGTGCTTTTTCTTTTACAGATAGACCTCGATGTACGACCACAATTGAGCCCCAAATTTATGTTGCTAAGCGAGACAAGTATTTGAGGTTTGCCCTATTTTATGACCTTCTTTGGCAGAGCTATTAAGTGAATCACTGCAGTTGTTAAAGTAGTAAAACAATTGTTAAGTGAATCTGGCTTCCCCAGATTCACTGTCAGAAGGTTGCACAAGGGGATCCCATGACCCCAAGACACAGAAACCATATAAATACATGCCAGTTGCCAAGTGTCCAAATGTTGATCATGTGACCGTGGGGATGCTGCAATGATCATAAATGTCAAAAATGGTCATAAGTCACTTTTTTCAATGCTGTTGTAACTTTGAATGGTCACTAAATGAACTGTTGTGAGTTGAGGACTTCATGCATTTACCTGAATATGGATATCAGTTTCTGTGCAAATCAGAGAACAAGGATGATCCCTGACAAAACAAATTGCCTTTTGTTTACTTCTCTTTATGAACTATCTAATTTCTTATAAAAAATGTCATGAGTGTTTTATCCTAACTATTTTATTCTCTCCGATAGCATATTTATAGAAGACAATAATATTGTCAACTGTGCAGATTCTCTTGTCATTATGATCTCCTTGCACTTTTTCACTTAAGGTACAATATGATATTCTTTGTCAAGCTGAATACAGACTGCAAGAGGTTGTTGCGCTAATGGACTCCATCCGTTTGGAACAGACATGTATGAAGGATGAGATAGATGCACCCCAAATTAAGCCGAAGCACCTTAAAACTAAATATGGAGTTGAGCATGAGACTGAGGACATCCACAGTGATATACACAAACATAAAAAGGAGATGGATAATGAAACAACAAATAGAGAGAAACTGGTAATTTCTAGCATCCTCTTTGCTCCCCAAGAGTTTAGTTCTGTGGAAGAAATTTAGTAATATTCTGGGATAAATGTCCAAAGGGGGAGGGGGGATCAAGAATTGCTTATTTCCTCTGATTTTTTATCATATTATGTTATGTTATTTGGAAGGAGCTCCTCCTTTCCATTGAACATGGGATTATAGACAATTTCAATAACTCATTTTACCTGGTGTTTTCACTTATTCCCAAATAAATACTGAACTTATTTTCACAAGCCCTTTTCTATATGTCTTCAACATGGAAGGCTAAGGAGGGATCAATCAGGTTTTTTGGTAGCATCGTATATCTGGAAGAATTTGTTGCACAGTGAGGTTCCCATGACTATAGGGTTTCCTGCCTGAGCAGGGAGTTAGATTAGAAGACCTTCAAAGTCCCTTCCAACTGCTGTTCTGTTCTGTTCTGTTCTGTTCTGTTCTGTTCTGTTCTAGTCTAGTCTAGTCTAGTCTAGTCTAGTCTAGTCTAGTCTAGTCTAGTCTAGTCTAGTCTAGTCTAGCCTTTCAATGCAGATTTATTACTCAGACTATTTCTGGGTTCAAACAATTCAGTTATATTTAGTATTTGCTTCCTGCTTGTAGAATGGTTCTTTATAATCCAGGAGAAAATTTCTGCTGCTAGAATAGATGAAAAGGAGTTTTCCATTGTTTGTGCCCAGAAGCCTCTACCAGCATTTGCTTTGAAAAAAAGGCTGTTACTTCCTCTACAGGGATTTTAGAGAATGGGTTTTATGGAAGACAGAAGCAGAATTGTTAAGATTTAAATGATCCGAATATTTATTTTATTTTACAACAATAAACGTGCAGTGCAGTTTTTCTTACCCTTGGCAGTTTGAAGATGTGTGGACTTCAACTCCCAGAAATACAAATCGAAGCCCCAGAGCTCACTGTAACAACATTGCTAAAAAGGCATTAAGAGTTTTCTCTCTGGTAATGCTACACTTCTAACTAGGGCATACAAAACCTTTGCCAGACCTCTCCTTGAATACTGCTCACCTGCCTGGAACCCACACTATATTTCGGACAGTAATACATTAGAGAGGGTCCAGAGGTATTTTACAAGAAGAGTACCCAAATCCTCTGCTTGCAATAAAATTCCTTATACCACCAGGCTTGAAATGTTAGGCCTGGATAACCTTGAACTATGCTGTCTACATTCCGACCTAAGCTTAGATTATCTACCATAACGTCCTATCTGTTAATGACTACTTTAACTTCAACCGCAGTAACACAAGGGCTATCAATAGATACAAACTAAATATAATCCACTCTAACCTTGATTGCAGAAAATACGACGTCAGCCAGAGTAGTAAATGTCTGGAACACTCTACCTTGATCCTGTTATTAGTTTCTCTAACACCCATAACTTTTACCTTAAACTGTCTACCATGGACCTTACACGTTTCTTAAGAGGTCCCTAAGGGGGTGTGCACAAGCACACCAGTGTGCCTATCATCTCTGTCCTACTATCCCCATTTATATATACTCATTTTATGTGTTTATGGCTATGTTTTGCTTATTTATATCCATTTATTTGTGTCATTTTTTCATGTGTCCATGTCTATGTCTATACTGATACTTGTTTCCTTGTACTTGTTGACAAAATAAATAAATAAATAAGCAAACAATCAAACAATCAATCCCCAGCCAGCATTCTGAAGTCTACACATCTCCAAGATGCTAAGGTTGGAAAACACGGGTATAAATATATAGTTGTAAACTGTCTAAAGTCATTCAACTAGGTGACCTACAGATAATTATAGTAAATAAATTGATGGTGATAAATAAATAAAGATTGGCTGCAGTGTGTAAAGGAAATAAACAACGCTTGTGTGTATGCCTGTACATAAGCACACACATGCTCAGAAACTATTCTGAGATGGTAGGAATATTCTTAATTGAATTTTATACAGAAAATAAGGAGTTCAGCAAAAGTCATTTAATATCATGTAAAAAATAATTTGTGGTGCTTTATAAGCCTGCATGGAGCTTTTATTTTTTAATTGAAGTACCAGGTAGTAAATACTGTACATAAATCTTCCTTTGTAAACTTTAGAGCTAATCAGAAGCCGGCTTTAGCTGGGAATAGTATTAAAAGCAATGTATGCTTAGGTATTTTCTTTTCAGCTAAAAACACGGAAATAAGGCATTGCTGAAAAAAAAAGATGTGTAAATAGTTTTCAGTGAAATTACAATTAACTAGCAAATGTTGGGATTAAGTGAGTCGCCTCTGGAAAATGGGTAGTACATAAGTCTAATAATAAATAAATTAAATAAAAAAGTTGTAACCTACTGCTCTGAAACATCAGGAGTCAAAATTGGAAAGTTGCCAAATATAATGCAACATTCTTTTTTTAAACTTTTAAATCAAACTTGCAGTCATGTGTATATATATATATATATATATATATATATATATGTATGTATGTATGTATGTATGTATGTATGTATGTATATGTATATGTATATGTATATATATATATATGTATATGTGTGTGTGTGTGTGTGTGTGTGTGTGTGTGTGTGTGTGTGTATATATATATTTGCTGTTTAAACATTTTATTAGATTATAGAATAAAATGCAAAAAGCAAATAGGAAGACCCGGGGAGGGGGAGGGGAAAGAGAAGTGAGGGAGGCCGGGAGTGGTGGTGGTGGGGGGGAGTAAAAACTACAACTTTTTACTTTTCCATAATAATATAAACTAGCCATTTCTATAAAGACAAATCAATCTAGTTGATAAACCCAAAATCAAAGTTTTTTTCCACCTCAAGCAGTCATATTCTTTTGACAGGATGTTTTGTACAATAACAGATTACTCAGAGCTTAAAAGTTCTAGATCTTATTAATTTATTCATTTTTCAGATTTGTATAGACATTCATTTCACCAAACAAGTGACTTTGGACAGCATACAACAATGCTAAAAAACAATCGTTCATAAATAATAATAATTATTAAAAACATTAAAATTTTATTTATTTATTTATTTATTTATTTATTTATTTATTTATTTATTTATTTATTTATTTATTTATTTATTTATTTATTTATTTATTTATTTATTTATTTATTTATTTATTTATTTATTTATTTATTTATTTATTGGTTCAATTTATATGCCGCCCTTCTCCGGAGACTCAGGGCAGCTAACAATGCGTTAAGCAATATCCTTTATACTTTTGTATATACCTGCTTAGTAGAGCTTTTGCCCCCCCCCCAGGTGTTCTTTTTTATACAAAATCAGTTAATTGCCCCCACAATCCGGGTGCTCATTTTACCTACCTTGGAAAGATGGAAGGTTGAGTCAACCTTGAGCCTGGTGAGATTTGAACTTGCAGTAATTGCAGGCAGTTGGCAGCTAAGTGCTATTTAACAGCGCTTTAGTCCGCTGCTCCACCAAGGAATGATAGAACACATCTTTAAAAAAGAACAAAAGTATGTTAATAATAATGGAGCTGTCTTACTAGTATGCAGTCCTCTGGCGTTCCCAGGCCTTGATGGCGCATCCAGATCTTGAGGACCTTTGACAATTATTATCATGTCGTATTATGAATATGAATATCAATATAATACATAATATAGTATAAATTCATATAATATGAATGTGAATATGGTGATAACATATAATAATTCTCCAACTTCTTCTGCAATCTTCGCTTGACTTAATTATTTCATTTTCCTGTCTTTTGAAGGAAAATTCCTTCAGAGTGAAAAATCAACTGGACAGAGAAGCTCCAGAATTGTTTCCAGAATGGTTGACACGTAAAGTACAATTACCCAGCTACTTAGCACTTGAATCTGAGGAGAGAGCAGCTGCAATTACTGGGGTAATCTTTTACTCTCCCTGACAATCTAACTTTCAAACATTTGATAGAATGGTTTTGAAAAAGGTTTTTTGTGTGTGCGCTGTTTCCATAAAATAGTGGTTATGATATGGAATGATGAGGCCTGGATTAGTAAGGGATATGACTTTACAGTCATATATTGTATATTCCTGCTTCTTTCCTTATAAGTTTGCTGTTTCTCTATTTTGAAATATCTGGTTTATTTATTCCCAGAATATTGCTGATAGGTTATCAGAGAGAAAGCATCGTTACAGAAAATGTGCAGCACTCAGACACAATTTAACTGTCCTGAATAACTCCTCTGAAAATAATAAGTAGGATTTTCTAATTCAATGTTCTCCAGCTGCTTACCTGAAGAAAAGTCTGTGGATAATCCTTTCCTGATACCAAATCCTGAACTCTTCCATAAAGTTCTGTAGGATATGGACCAGTTGGTTTATTCTCCATAGCATCTTCGTGTATTTAAGGACATCTATAAAAGGATGAGTCCTGAGTGAATGTGCTTCAAGTCCTTTCGGAAAACATTAGCACATCTCTTCCATAGCAACAAATTTACCATTGCTGTGCTTTAGGAATTAATCTGCTGCTATCACCTTCTCCTCCCACTCTTCCAGCGGGGAGAAAAATGTCCCACAGTTCTTTAGATGAAAGAAGATTGTAACCCTCCACTGCATTTTCTTTCCCAGCAGCAGGAGGGAGAGCAGGTAAACAAGTGACATATGGATTGAGAGACAACCTCATATTCTGGGTTGGTGCCTCCAATGCTGTGATTATTGTCTCTTGCTGTTGCTGAGAAAGGAAGCATCTCATAGCCATGATTGGTATTATGAGTTTATTATGCCAGCATTTTGTCCTCTCCATTGGCTCTTGGCCCTTTTCTGGACCTAGTTCAAAATGTTGGCTCGATTTTCATAGTTCTTCATAGCTTTACACCATAGTACTTGATGGATTCCTTGTTTCAATCTGTGCCTGTTTGTACTTTTGAGATCATAATGAAAACCATTCATGTGGGCTTTCATAGGACTGCTATACTGCCTACTATAGTGCATTTGGGCAGAATACGTATGTTCCAGATCTCTTCTATTAAATGTTGCCATCTTATGGTATCTGGGAAGTGTGCCATCTCTGTGGCTGCTCCTGTCCCTGGAACAAGCATCCTCTCAGAGATACAGATGGCACCCACTTTCCTGGGTTCTGAAAAGCCCCTGAAGGTTGGTTTTGGTCCTAGGCCTGGCATTTATATGCTGTTGGGCTCTTTTGCTGAGGGGTTATTTTTGTCTATGCTTTTAACTGTTTTAGTTAGTGTTAGATTTTCTAAGGTACCCAGAGTCTGCTGCAGTGATAAATTTAAATAAACAAACAAACATGCGCTACAAAAACTGGATAACCAACAGAAGGCAACAAAGAGATGCAGACAACTCTTAATACCACTTTTTTGCTGTCTAGATGTAGCTTGTATTCCCCACCAAATCCTGTACAATGCCCTCTGCTATTTTTGTTATGCTTTCGGCAACAAGTTAACGTCTTATCCAAGGGAGTTATAATTTTTTGGGGGGCAGCAAGCCCATAGTCTTTCGATAAGTAGGAACATGCAATTATAATCAGGGAAACTAAAGCAGAGTGAGAGTTTACAAATGCAAAGCTGTTCATAACTGAGATCTTTGTGATTTTTCTGGCAGTGGTCAATCTATATAATCCATAATGCTATCCATACAAATTGATGAAATAAATTCAAGAGGTAGGCAAGCATAGTAGTTATAGGATGGTTGCAGCTGTCAAGACGCAGTAGAAAAATACTCAGAACTAAGATAAACAGATACAAGAACCATCAGCATTGGACAGTGACTTTGCTTATATTTACCATACTGGATGTTTTTCTTCAGGGTCAACTTGTGAAAAGTTGAACAGTCCCGCTCCTTCTCTGGGAACTCTATCAAATCCATCAGGACAGTGTGTTAAAGATGCTTATACCATAGGGCCAATGTCACTTGTACATGTTGCAGACATCAGTTGTATTATACTCTGCTGCATTCTCTTTCTCTGCCCCTATGATACTCAGTAGAGTACTGGGAGCTGCCACAAGTTCTTTTCCTTCAACTATTGCTGCTTACTCCAATGGAAGTGGATACAGCCAGGACTAAAGGAACCTCATGGACCAATGGAACAAATGAAGCTATCTTTTACAGAGTCAGAGCATAGGAATTTAGACAATGGAAGGATTTATACACCTTGCAGACAGCTGGTCATTTGAATTCTTTTCATGAGTTGTTGAGGTCACCTGAAGGTTTATCTGTGTGATCAGGGTCACCTGAGTGGTGCAAATGGGTGTGGAGCTTTCTTGGAACTGTTGAAAGAACTGTGTTGTAGACTGGAGATAGAGACGGCTGTTCAATTTTGACATAGATGGCCTCTTTGACCCCTCTTTCAAACTCTCTGTCCAAAATGTGGACTTTGCTTCTTCAAAAGAGTGGCCTTTGTCTTTTAAATGCAGATGGACTGCTGAATGTTGTCCTGATATAAACTGTCAGTGATTTCAAGCATAGGTCTTTCCCAGTCCAATTAGAAGATGCCAGTGACTCAACCTGTCCATTCTGTATGTGCCATATTCTACATTTTATTACAAAACTAGCCCAGTGTTGCCATTTCTGATAGAAAACAGATTTCCAGACGAAGATATTTTCTATATAATCGTGTTGAACAGTGTTGCCTTACGTAACCTGAATTCTCCTCATGGATACTTTCTCCAACTGCAACAAAAATACTTAAAGGCAGAGGAAGACAAGCTCATAGCCCCTTTGTATGTCAAGCTGCTTCAACGTATAGAGAGTAAACAGACTGAATCTGGTTAGTAGGGACCCATCTGCTCCGAATTATAAGATTACAGCCATAGAAGAAGAAAAACTTTTAGGCCAATTAACTTTGTCAGAGCTTTGAACAACCTCATAATATTGTTCCTTGGAGAGGCGTCTGTGCAGATGTGCTTTTCTCTGACCTTTAGCACCCCTTTATTCTATTATTCTTTCACTATCTTTCCATTAAGAAAGCAATTGACATTTCAGTACCTGCAGTCCCGAGAAGGTTATGATTTTTCTCTCTTTCCCCTCCTTTCTCTCCCATTCTGCTTCTACTTAGCAGGAATTGAAAGGCAATTTGATGGAAGCCCACAATTTCCAAAGTTCAGCAAGCCAGTGTGCAAAGCAGCAGCAAAAATCAGAGCAAATACTGGCAGATGATTATCCCAATGAATCTCCGCAACAGCAGCATGGCTATCAAAAGAAATTGCAAGCAACATGTGCCTGGTCAGAAATGCCTCAAACCATTTTGCCATTAATGAACGGAAAGGTAATGGAGGCTGACCCTACTCCTTTGTCCATTATACATCCATCTCTGGAAAGCAAGGTAATAATCTCTGTTGTTGCACAACTTCATTGAAGGACTTGGTTAAGTGCTATTCTTGTGCACTGCTAGCTCTTCAGCCAGGATAGCCATTAATCCATAATTCAATCAATTTCATCCTTTCTCTTTTCAGTTTCCAATAGTGGAGAGGGTGGGCCACTGGTCCAAGAATACTGGTTCATGTGACTCTGAGCAGGTTAAACTTCTCTTTATTGTTAATTCTTTAAAATAAGATTTGGCTTTTGAAATAATGCTTGTTTTTCTCAGTTTCACATGTGCATTTTCAGATCTTTATGAGGGAGGGGGAGAGTTATTTCAAAACCACAACTAAGAAAGAGAATCAGAAAAAAGAAAAAAAATGTGAAAAAAGAAACAACCAATAAGTGAATAGTAGAGAGATCTACAGCATTATAAAATTGAATGGTCGAGCAAAATATCAAAATAATATATTTTTTCTTCCACGTATTTATGTATCTTACCACATTTTAAAATATTCTTTATCAAAATCAAATTAATATGCAGTTATTAAGGTGATAGTAGGTTTAATAATATTTCACAAGAAAATGGTAGGTTGAAAGAAAAATTTAACTTTTAGAATTTGTTTCATTCTATTTTCCAAGTTTTTGAAGTTTAAATGTTGCCACCAACATGGAAAAATGATCTGATCTGATCAGTGCATTTCCAACAATTTTCCATTGCCTATTTTGGCAATTAATACTGCTGTAATATACCATTGATGATGTATTTATTTATTTATTTACTTATTTAATTAATTGTTTGATGTAGTCATCATCTCAAAATCTCAACCTTGGATAGTAAACAGAAGAGTAAAAACCAAAGGAACAGGTCCAAATAGTAACTAACAAGCAAATTATATTAATTTACTTGAAGTGCAATATTCACCATAAATGTAATATATTTCCTCCTTTGAAATTCCCATTATTGCACTGTTGCATTTGCCAGCAATGGGAATTTCAAGGGAAGAAAAACAGTTGGTCCTTCAACATGGTGCCTTGTTTGCGTTTGTTTCCATCCAGCAAGGTTCAGACATTCCAGGTTCCAAAAATGAATTTTCTTTTTTTCCCCTTGATTCTTGACCGCTAAAGTGATCTGCTAAACACGGTTAACTTGCCAGATGTTGTTATGGGTCAGGCAATGTTTGACCACTTTTTCTAAACCCCTCCCTCATGTATGGCTAACTCATCTTAGCCAGAACAATGAGTAAAGTGGAGAGGATGTGCCTTAAATCAGGTGATCTTGCTTCCAGCAAGATTTGTACCCAATACCTTTTTCTTCAATAAAAAAAAATCTGGATGATTGATATAGGAGTAATTAATTGTTCTGTAGATTGCAAAAGAATTTATGCCAAATCAATGCAGTTACCTGTTTGGATTTCCCAGCAGGCTTATCTTGAAGACCAAGCAATTGCTGAGTATGCTGAGCTGGAACAAAAGATCAACAAAGTGAAAATTTGGACTGCAGAGTTAGATATTATATTAATGAAAGATCAACTGAGAGAGATAGAGGTATGGAAACAATATGTTCATCGGCATGGCTGTAAGCACTCTGTTAGTTCCTGTTATATCTTATCCTCCCATTCCATCTCTCAAGCACATGAGAGCGTCATAGCTATTTCTGGGTAGTGCAATCTCATGCCATTGTATATGTGAGTATTTCAACAACATGAAAGAGATAATAACACAGATTGTTCCCACCAATTGGCATCCTTCTACCCAAAATAGCATAGGAGGAGTTTGTATGAGTGACCTCACCTACAATGATGCTTAAAAGTCTGTGAAACCATTGGAACTTTCCACATTTATGCATAAATATATCTGTTTTCCACACAAATCCTAAAAGTAGGTAAAGAGAATGCAGTTAAACAAATGAATTGAAAACCTCATTTTCAATTGTACTCGTTCCTTTATTTTTGAGAAAAATGATCCAAAGCTACATATTTATCTGTGACAGGAGAAATGGGATATATGAGGAGGTGTCATTTCCCCTTACTTTTAAGCAGGGGTAGAAAATGTCATGGACAATACGGAGGAAACAGTCATAATGAGCTGCACATGCAGCTCATTATAACAATTTCTTCCCTATTGTCCATGACATTTTGCATTTTGCTCAGGTCCCCTTTCACCTTAGCAGCTTCACTGGCCTTGGTGCTCTAAATGTGGACTTTTGGGAAGTATCTTGACCATTTGTAGTTAGAAATACAATGCCTAGTAAATAGGTATTTAATCTGATTCAGAAAGACATAAAAATGAAAATTCCTTTAAAACAAACAAGAGAAGACCCACCTACCTTCTCTGATTTTCTGTCATAGGATTTGTGTCTGCAGCTAGAAAAGAAGAAAGCTCAAGCTTTGTCAGTGTGGCCAGAACACTCAACGGTGGCAGAAGGAAGTCAACCAAACCATCAGGGCGCCCACAGTGTGACTTATTCCAGTTGGGACAGACTCCTGCAAGAATTAATGGCTGCTAAAGAGGCCAAGCAGAATCAGTTTAATTTAATCAATCGCTACCACGAATGTCTTGCTACTGTTCAGTCTTCAATGAAACAATTATTAGCAGAAAAAGAAAACATATATACGTAAGTTCCTGGACCATGTTTCTACATCGGTTGGATCTGATATGATTCGCTTAATTTATTGTTAATGTGTACATCATAGAGATGAACCTTTTCGTTCATTTATTTTGTAATTTATTACATTCCCAAAGGGTTGAGATAGACATAGAATAATATGATTTATATACAATGCTAAGCCATAAATTGTTGAACTTTCCTATTGTGGCTTAGTAAATCAACATAGGGTAGGAATGAATAAACATTGTAGTTGCAACAATTATTGCTACGGTATTATTTATATATATAATATCCGTTCTTTGAATGGTTCCAATTACTTTTAAATGTTAAAGTCATACATATTCATTCTTAGTAATTACATTCAATGTATGGAGGAGCTTCAATGTAATTTAATATATATGTGAAATATGGTTCTATATACCTGATTAGTGAATGCATGTTGAGTAAATTGACCAAAAAAAAATTAAAGATAGCTATACCTGTTTTTGCAGACGGGGACCTGTGGAAGACACAGTTCTTCTAGAGAATTTGAACAAATTGTTGGCTTCTCTACGAAAAGAAAATAGTCTTTTAGATAAACTGAGAATTGAACAAGAAAATCTATCTAGACATCTATCCACTCTGGACAAAGAATTAGTACAAAGCCAGGTGGATCAAGCAGAGCAGTGGTGGAAACAAATGGAGGACTGTCTTCAAAAGAAACAGTGCTGTGTTGCAGCAGAAGTGGATGAGTTTAAGCTTTTCATGGACAAAGCACAGGAACTCCAAAGTTGTTTACAACAGCAATATGATTTGCAAACAGGCCTGAGTGCTCCTGGTACAGAAGAGCGTCCATGCCCTATCTCGATTCCTTTAGAACTACGCATCCTTAAACGAAACATTTCTTTGTTAAAAAGAAATTCAGAAATACAGATGAAAAGAATGTGGAGCAATCCAGGAAAAACAGCCTTAGAGAACACAATAAACGATCTTCAGAGCCAGGCAGAAGAATTGGAGCAAATGACCCCTAAAGAGAATGTTCAGATAACTGACAGTCATCCCCAGACAGATGAAATAAGAAAAGAGATAGAAGATGCCATTTTGGGGAACAAAATTTTAATGCACCATCTTGACGAGAGGGCAGCACTCTTTCCAGATGATCTCCTCTCACAAATTAAATGTTGTAAGGCTGTAATCAGTGATGCTAAAGAAAAAGAGCCAACTTTTATAAGGCTAGCAGATGAAGCCCAGCATGCCGCTTCTCACATGCCATCAAAGGAGGATTCTGCACTTAGCATCCTTTCACATGAGTTGCAAACTGGTTACCGATTCCTTATTTTGAAATTATCTCAGAAGTTACAGCAGCTGGAATCTCAGCTTGGAAAAAGAGACAAACTTTTTGCAAATATAGAGAAATTTGAAGCACAACTTCAAAAGATCATGGCAGCGTCTAGCTTAGATATTGATAAAGCAAATATAAAGTCTGAGTTTGACCACATGCAGAATCTTTTACAAAAGACTCCCAAGAAGATCCAGGAGATGGAAGCCCTTGTAGATGCAAACTGCAACGATTCATCTGAAGGATTAAATGCTTTTGAGCAACTATTTTTAAATGATTGTCTGAGAAGTCTGAGAAGTAGAGCAAAGCGGGTCCATAGGGTAATTCAAATTAAGGGTCATTTAGTAGAACACAAAATGGGTGCCTATAAAAAATTCTCAGAAGAGATAAGGGCCTTACAGCAAGATGTTAGCAATCTTCATTTTGATGAGCTGGAGCTAAGTCCAGAGGAATTACTGACTAAGAATCAAGTGATAAAAGGTAAACTGAACATATTTAAAGAGAGAACTTTAGCCATCCAATCACGTTTATCATACCTGGACCAATACCAGGAGATTTGGAAATGGCTGGATCCAAAATGGGATACATCACCACTTGATGAACTGAAAGATCAGTTCTGCAAAGCAAAAGACAACCTTGACAAGAGAGGCAAATGTCTGAAGAATTTATTTGCAGAATATGACAGGCATCAAATAGTTCTAAGTGAGATTCAGGCTATAGTATCTAGCATTCAGAAAGAATGTGGTGATTTAAAGGATCTTACCAGTTCTACTCCTGAAGCCAGTCTGATATCAGGAAAAAAATTGATGTGGAGAGTTGAACATGCCAAATATATAACTCAAGAAGCATTCAAGCTATTCAAGAAAAATAAGTCATTTAGTGCCTCTCTCAAAAAGGCCAGCATGAAACAAATAAAGTCCTTGGATGCAAAAATAGATGGGCTGGAACAAACGATCTGTTCTATGATAGTAGCTAATCAAGAAATATGCAAGTACAAACAAGGTTTCCAAAGTAAGCTGGGCCACAGTTTAAAGACTTTAAAGCAAATTCAGTCTGAGCTCCAGCAGCCGATCCTACTTGACTTGAAAATTCAAATGATTCCCTATGAAATGATGTATTGCAAAGTGCTTAAAGGTGCTATAGAGGCAGAAATCCGTGCTGCTGAAGATATAATAACTAAAGAGAAATCATCTGCAAAACAATCATGCCTCCATTCTGAGAGTTTAGATAAAGAAATAGAGGAATTCCAAAATCTGAAAATACAACTGAAAGCAGACTTTGCTAAACACACAGTAAGTAATCCTGGCAGTTTTGTTTCTTTGTAAACAACTTTACAAACTTTGGTTGCTTTCACATAAGGATTGATTATGAAATACCATGGTTTCTTCATCTATATTTTACATGATATTCATGTAACAGATTATACTCCTAGACCTTGTAAGTTCTTTGTCTCTCTCTCTCTCTCTCTCTCTCTCTCTCTCTCTCTCTCTCTCTCTCTCTCTCTCTCTCTCTCTCTCTCTCTCTCTCTCTCTCTCTCTCTCTCTCTCTCTCTCTCTCTCTCTCTCTCTCTCTCTCTCTCTCTCTCTCCCCTCTTCCCTCAATAGATTAATAATGCCACAATTGCATTTCCATCTTAACTTATACTGAAAGAAATTGAAATTTTGTAAAAGACTGGTGATACTACTAAAATAAGAAGGGTGCTGTAATTTAATCTAATAAAATATCCTACGGAGTCCTTGGAATTCTCTGAGCCTGGTTGTTTTCTTGCAGATGTTTCATTACCCAACTATGTAACATCTTCAGTGTTGTGCTGTGCATTGCATTGCAGTATATTGCACAATATATGCAGTGGAATAAAATGTCCATCGTTAAAAGCTTATACTTTTGACAGTGCTTGCATTTTTGACAATGATTGTAGTGACTATCTTTTGCTCTGACATAAGTACAGTAACAAAATATTCAGATCTGTGGCTATTTTACTGGCTTGCCATCCGAAGGACTGGTTTCTTTTCTATGACCCTGTCAGTTTATTGAGATGTTTGATGGATTTATAGAAGTTATAGAAGATAGCTGTTATGAACAAGTTCATTTGCCATTTGGCCCTTGACTTTGGAATGTTCTTTTCATTGCTAGTCTCCAAAAATTTTGAGACACATGAACATTTTTATTTAGAATAATGTATGATGACTTTGAATAAATAAAAGCTTCTGGATGTTTCTTTCATAATAGATATCTGGTTCAGATTTATATGTATTTTAATAAAAATAATAATTCAACACACACACACACACACACACACACACACTATATATATTCTGAGGTTTTCGTGGGTGTTTGTATGTAGGTCTTTGGTTATTCGGGTGTTCTCCCACATAGAATTGGATGTGTCTTGGCGACGTTTCGACGAAGTCTCATTCGTCATCTTCAGGCTGGTGTTTTCAGGCTTCTAGGAGCACAAAGCCGAAAACGCCAGCCTGAAGATGACGAATGAGACTTCGTCAAAACGTCGCCAAGACACTTCCAATTTTACGTGGGAGAAGACCCGAATAACCAAAGGCCTACATACAAACACCCAGAAAACCTCAGAAAACATGTGTGTGTGTGTGTATGTGTGTACAGGTGATATCTCGGGTTTCTTCCCGTGTAATTGCAAACATATCTTTAGAAGGATTGCAGCGACATTTCGATGGAATCTCATCCATCATCTTCTGGCTGATGTTCTCGGTTTGGTGCCGAGAACATCAGCCAGAAGATGATGGATGAGATTCCATCGAAACGTCGCTGCAATCCTTCTAAAGATATGTTTGCAATTACATGAAGAAACCCGAGATATCACCTGTACACACATATATACCCGTGAAAACTTACACAGATATATATATATATATCTTTGTAAGTTTTCACAGGTATATATGTGTGTACAGTTAATATCTCGGGTTTCTTCCCGTGTAATTGTAAACATTTTAAATATATGTTTACAATTACACGGGAAGAAACCCGAGATATTAACTGTACACATACACACACACACATAATTAGATTTATATGCCGTCCTTCTTCGGAGACTCAGGGCAGCTTACAATGCATTAAGCAATATGTATTATTAAATACATATTTAATACATATATGTATTATTAAAAATTCTAAATGAACTAAGCCACCTTTAACAACATTGATATTTTCTGATATTTTTCAAAAATATTCAAAAAAGAGTTAAAACTAAACTAAACTAAACTAAACTAAACTAAAAAATATGGAAACTAATTAAAATATTAACAAACTAAATATAAATTTAATGATAATCATGCAATTTAAAAACAAACAACAGCTGACCAGTGAAACATGCAGCAGAACCTTTTTTTCAAGGTTGTTTTAGCTTTGGAAAATTGTTAAAAACAACAAAAGGCGGGCATAGGCATCTGTAGGCTCTTTGACCATCAATTAAAACTTGCGGGCCGGATGTTTTAGAGAAGAGGAAAAAAGTTGTGATACGTCACATGACGATAATGCGTCATCACAAGTGTGACACCCCTGAGTTAAAATGTCCACCAGCTAACAGACAGGGAGTTAGATCAGAGCTACAATGGAATGCCTTGGAACTGTAATTCAAGAAATCATTTGGGAGAAGAGAATCATTTTTCAGCCTATATAATAACTTTGCTGTTAACTATTTATTTGCGCAGGAAGCTTTAGATGAAGCTTTTAAAATGGTGAAGCTTTACAACAAAGCTGTCGAAAAATCTGCAGATCTCCTCGGTCAGTGTGAAGCCTTTCTTTCTACTCCTCTGCTTGATTTACCTAAACTAGAAGAATCTCATCTTGACTTTGCCAAGAAACAAGAAGAATCCGAGTCTGTGAAGGCTGAAGTGGAGGCATTAACTTGTACTCTGAAAAAGTCAATTAAATCAAAAGCCAAACTGCAGGTGGAGAAAGTACTTGATGATCTAATTGCTAGGAATTTGACAATCAAAGAGCAGAGCGAAAAGAGAAATTCTTACATACAGAGGTAGGATGAACATTTTCATCATTTCAGGGATATACAAAACTGCCCTATCTGAATCAGAGCACTGATCCATCTACCCTAATATTGTCAGTGATTATTAGAGTGAATGATGAGAACAGTTAGTCCAGGGTTTACCATCCTTACCTGGACATGCTAGAAATCAAACGTTACCATGTTCTGAATGGAAGATGGGTGTTGGTCCTTTGAACTGCAACACTTTCTCCAATTTGCCTTATTTATGTTACAGCCTCCTTTTCTACTGAAATACTGAACATGTCTTACAATGAAAACACAGATAAGCAGTATAACATTAGTTCTCAATGTACAATTTCTACATAGCAGTGTCATCTTCCTGCCATTGCTCCTTTCATTGCCTCCTATTTTTAAGCCTTGTCTTCCGTTTCACCCAGAAGGTGATTATCCTTTTGGTAGCTGTTTCCTGAACATCACCTCCCTATAAGTTTCTTGGTTAGGGTTTTCAGGTGAAGCAGGTAGAAAAGCTGGCTCTGAACAGTATCTATGCTGCTCTAGCCTGAAATGATCCTTTCTAGGCAACAACATCTTTCATTCATGAATAACGTATATTTTTGGTTTTAAAATATAGATTGATTCTTTAATATTATTGAAAACTTTGAGAGCTGCAACAAAGTGCTATAACGTATAGTGCTCGTTAGTAAAATTCCAGATAGCCAACCAGCCAATGGTTCTTTTGCTAGAGCATTGAAGACATAGTTACTCAAAAAAAAGAGGGGAGGGTGTACATAATTTTTATTACATTATATATTTGTAGTGAGCAGTGAGATGAGATAAAATTAAGAAATCATGACTGGGCTATTAGCTTCAGAGCAAAAAGGAATTCACAGCTGGTCACAGTTTTACTATGTTGCCCACCTGCTCATGATTCAGTAAAACCCACCAGCCTAAAACATTCTTGTGCATTCTTGTGTAAAGTACTATTTAAAATACTGTGTAAAATGATTGGCAAGATCTGTCAATTTTTCTCCTTTACTACCAAGAGTTGAAAGCTGACAATGCATAATTCTATTATTTGGATCAATTTAAATAGTTTTATTTAAATACTCTCGCATCTATAGGTATATGGAAAAATATCACAGTTTCAAAAACTCCAAAGAGAGGATATGTGTTGAGCTTAACAATGCAGAAAAGGTGCTTTGGAAGTGTTTTTACTACATTCCAGTATCTTACAAAGAATCTTTAGAGCATTCAGAACAAAACAAGGTGAGAATGCGGTCATCATCATCATCATCACTATCACCTCCATAATTTAATACTTTATGTATTGCTTATATGTCTTCAGAATCATATTTACAATAGAAAATTCAATGCACACCACACAGGCTGTAACAATTACAATAATTTATATTCCAAATAGTTATTAATGTTAGTCTTCAAAGGTTAGCTGACATTATGGTCAAAATGTGGGTAATGGATGCAAATCTGTATTAAACCTGAAACAGATGATTGCAAAGAAACAGACTTTTTGGTGACTCCTTGCTTGCTGTGAAGTGCACAATTTTAGATACAGATTTGCTGCTTATTGTGGGTGCTTGAGATACTTTGGCTTGATTGTCACAATTTGTTTTTGTACTCTGCCTTTTTCCCAACTGAATGATTGAAACTCACTGTTTATACATTACTCTTTATACTCTCCTGTATAGATGCTGTTGTCCCAATTACTTTCAACCAAAGAGGAGCTAATGAAGTTGAGGCGAGATGCACAGTCTCTAAGCTTCATGTGCAAAGAAAACGATGGAGTGTTGATTGTACCCATTGTGTCAATGTTGTGGCTGAAGTGGCTCTATTTGTTCAATATCGCAAAAGAATGGGAGGGCAAATGTGAAGAACAGAACCAAGAATGGAAATCTGTCAGTGAAGAAGTAAGTAATAGGGAAACCTGACTGATGTTTTCAAGCTCAGTTGTATGTGGACTTGTTTGATTGTCTTAAGTATAGGCAGGTTTAAAAAGATAAAACTGTCCGATTTGTCACATAAAAATGAATGAAGGGCAGAAGGGTAGTAATACAGATAATCCTCACTTAACAATGTAATTGGGACTGAAAACTTCATCACTAAGCATTTCAGTTGCTGTCGTTAAATAAATATTGTGCAATTGCAGCTCTCTGCAATCATGCGATTGCCATTTGCAACCTCCTGCTGGGTTCTCCATTGATTTTGCTTGTTGGACTTGGTAGTGAAAGTTGCAGATGGGGATTACATGATGCTGCAATTATTGTAATGAGAGTTGTTTGCAGTAACCCAAATTACAATTCAGATGACAGCAGGGACACTGTGAGGGCCACAACTAGGAGGAATAATTGTAAGTCCCCTTAGACTTAGACTTATATACTGCTCCATAGTGCTTTACAGCACCCTCTGAGCTGTTTACAAATGTCATGCATTTACCAAGCATGAAAGCTGAGTCAACCTTGAGCCGGTCAAGATTGAACTCCTGGCTGTGGGTACAGTTAGCCTGCAATACTCCATTCTAACCAGTGTACCAACATGAGTCCTTGTTGAACACAGTTGTGAAAATCATGCACGGTGTGGAGAAAATATAAAGGTTAACTTCTCTTACTGGAATCTGCGGTTGTCCAGTGAAGCTGAATGGTTATAGGTTCAGTGGCTATCAGTAGATAATAGATATTGCTGTACTTTGTATTGAGGATTAAATGTGATTTGGAATGAAGTGGCTGAAACGCACAAGCATTTCATTTTGCAGCTTGTAGTTGCAGCTGCCACTTTTATGCTCTTATTTTAAATAAAAGGACTATATTAAAGCCCTTACCATTATATTTCTTACATAAAATGGATATTTTGATAAGAGCAATACTGCAAATAATTATAGAAAAATAAGTCCTCCTATATTAAGAGGAATTTATTTCCAGATAAGTGTGCATAGAAGTGCAACTTCAATCTGCTTAGATGTCTTTTCTATGTATTTCTCTGCCCCATCAATATTTCTCTTTTTTTGCTTATTTTCTTTCTAGTTGGAACGAGAAACAATTATTCTAGACAATCTTCAAGAAGAGCTCCCTGAGAGCCTCCAAGACAAACAGCAAGCAACCAAAGAAGAACTGGAAGAATTTCTGGAATCCGCAAGCAATTATATAGAAAATGTGGATACTGAGAAATTGTTGCTACGCTTAATACTTTGCCGATTAAGGAACATTCTGAGAGTCCCTGGGAGTTTGTCTGGAAAGGAAAGCCTTCCTATTGTCTGTGAAATTCAAAACATGCAGCAACGAACAGAAGAGTAAGTATAAAATGGACTATTGCTGAGTGAAGCTATACAACATTTTGTACAAAGTTTAATTCTGATTTCAAAATACATTCTGATGGTTTTTCTTTACTAATTTGAAGTTTGAGCTCCTGATTATCTGGCAAATGTGCATAAATTCCAGACAGAGAGTGGTATTTATAAACAAAACAAAACAAGGATTTACTTCTTCACCCAAGCCTTCCCAAGATCAATGCTGGAGGAATGTTTTAATATCTATTTACACCCAAGTTTTAAATGCATTTGTTTTATTAACTATTGTATTGTTATTTCATGTGATGCTAGTACCTATACTTTCTAAACCCCACCACTTTGCTTTGTATTTAACTTGAATTTTGTTTTTGCTTATTCCATTCTTAGAGTTGCTGTGATTTATGGTCCCTTATTTGGGCATAACAGGGCATTCATTCACTTACTAACTCATTCATTAAATTTGTACATCTCTTGATTCCCAACAACTCTGGGCTGTTCACAAGAAAACAGAAAAACTGTAGCACAATAAAAATAATTATAAAAAATAAGCAAAGGGAAAAACTAGGAAGCATGCAAACACACAAAACCATAAAAACGGGCTACACCCTTCCAAGCTGAAAACCTGGGGAAAGAGCCAGGTCTTCAAGAACCTCTGAAACACCAGAACCCACAATCTTTTTCTACTACTTCTTAATAGTATTTCTAATGGAATTTCTTCAGGCTCTGTCAAAAGGCTCAAACAGAAAAAGAGGCCGTGCAGTCCGAGATGGTATACCAGACCAAGTGCAGTGAAGAACTGAAAGCTATGAAGACTTCATTTCAGGGCATCATATCCCAACTCTGTGACATAGATTTGGAAACCCCTGATGAAAAGGCATTGAAACTTGAGGTTGGTAAGAAGCTGCTTCTGTAGACGGTAGACTAATAGGTTTTAGATAAATAAAATACTTGGTGTCCACTTCTTGAGTTGCAAAGTGGCCTTCCAATACTAAGTCATAATTATTAGAATTGTGTTGTCTTTTTTTCCCTTCTACATTTAACTGCTTAACAAACATGGTACCCATCCATACACATCTAACCAGAAAAGGAATGCTGTAGAGTTTCTTTTCCATTCCATTTGGAAAGCTTTCATGTATGGCTTATTTAGATGACCAAATAAGCCATACATGAAAGAGCATTGAAAAGGGTATATAAACAGTCGGAGAATGCTAGCTTTGGAACAGATTTTTGAAGGTGGTATAATCCAAACCTTCTCATAGTCCAAAAATCCATAAATGAATCTTTCCTGCTGGCTATCCAGCCAATCAAAGAGACAATACTATTTACAGAGGTAATCTGTTCCACAAACACCTTTCCCTATTAAGAAACTTCTTCCAACATTTAGCCAATTTTTGTTTCTTTGCTGTTATTACACACACTCTTTATATTTTCACATTTATTCTCTTACTGTGAAATAAGAAACAAAATCCAATATTTTGATATCTTGGAATTAAAACAAATAATTGTAAATGAAATGTATCTCTCAGCAAGAGATCTAAGTTATTTGGCATCAAAATGTATTTCACGGTTGTTCATGCCAGAGGATGTAGACCAGATTGAATTTCTAGGCCACAAATATTAACAACTGTCAAGTTTGTTTTATCCTGTGAAAATGATATCCTTCACACAGAACTGGAAGGAGCTGTTTTGTTTGGATATTTTCATTAAGATGACACCAAAACAAATGGCCCAGCAAATGTACTTTTGGTCACCTTTTGTTTTTAGGGTTTTTGTTGCTGTTGTTGTTCTGAATCTGAAAAGCTCTTTATGGAGATTAAATCAAACAAGCATTGTGTCTCCATTAGCATTTCATCTGTCAATAAACCCTGGCAATACAATGAAAAATATTGGGTTTAATGTAGTCTCAGTAAATTGAAAAGTATGATATAAAACAAAGTAAGCATATTTCAGGTTTTGCTCTGCAAAGCTTTCTCATGAAAAAAAAAAATCTATTTGTACCTTAGATATAGTGGGAGAAGTTATTTCCTCCAACCAATCTTGAAGTAATTTCTAATTCTTTTTTCGTTTTAGGAGATTCAGAGAGTAGTTGAGAGCAAGAAGCAAATCATGGACAACCTACAAATCAAGTTCACTGAAATATATAGCATAGTCCCAGTTGGTATTGAAGAGCATTTGGAAGACTGCAAGGGAATGTTACATGACCTGGAAGAAAAGGTAGCACCATCCTACTTAATTGTAAAACTTAGGGAAACTCCTGCTAAAAGTCCAGACTTATTCTAGTTAATTGTTGTTTATTCTCCAGAAAATTATGTTTGGGGTTTTGCTTCCCATGCTTCTCATGCTAACATATTTATCTAACTTTTATTGTTCACTATCCCTTTCACTAACCTGATAGGCAGTATTTGAAGAAATCCTCAGATAATTCTCCCAAGTCCCTTGGGAGTTGGGCGGCATAGAAATATGATTAATTAAATTAAATTAAATTAAATTAAATTCTGTAAACTATAAGATACTGTGGTTGGTTTACTGTAGCACATTTGTAAATCCTGACTTTAGAAGAGTAGACTAGCTTCCTAAATTGGGACTGAGCAGACAACTTGCAAGCTTTTTGGCTAGATAAGAATCTTTATTGTGGATAGGAATGAAGTCAAATCAACCTCCTGTCAGTGAAAATAAGGTTCTCTTATATCCATAGTGACTCAAAGCCTTTTTCCCTGATCTTTCTCATAAATTACACCCTCTTTTGCCTGGTATTGCTAGCCTTGATGTAAGTGGTAGTTGAATGTGTAAATAACTACCAACTCTGGCCTGAGAAACATTGGCTCTTACACTTTTCGTACCATCAAATAATTTTATTACACCTTAGGGCAATGTACAGACCTAAGCTAGATGTTAAATATTCAACTATAGAAAGGATAATTAAAGTAGAGTGGGGAGTTATTCATAATCTGAAAGAACTGATTGTTAAGTTTTTAAGTTTATTTTCTGTTTTTCCAATCCAGGGCTGAACTTTTCTTTCTTTTTCTCTTTACTATGGTAGGTCAGCACAGAATTCCTGAAAAATTCCCCTCACTACAGTACAGAGAAAAAAATAGAAGACATTAACAAAGGCTTACAAGCTGTTAAAAATATGTTACATCAAAAGAGCGAGAACATTTCAAAAGCAAAAGAAATTCAGAAGGTAACATCCCACTTCTTTGCTCCAGATGAAGCAATGAGCTTTCTTTCCCTCAAATGATGTTGATTCTGCCCTCAGAACTACTTGTTTAAACTATACTTGCCTTAACCAGGTGTAAACGTGGAAGTAGAGTGATATCTTTAAAATAGAAAAAATATATGCCTATAGTAGGCAACAGCCATCTAGCTGAACCCTTGCTCATTCATTGTTTTGTTCTCTTTCATGCAGAGAATCTGGGATTTGCTAGATCTTTGGCATTATAAAATGAATGAACTGGATTCAGAGGTTCAAGATATAGTGGAGCAAGATCCCCACCAGGCTCAAGAATTGATGGATCGCTGGATGATACCTCTGCAACAATACCAACACGTTTCGCAGCATGCTGAACGTAGAACTACAGACTTGAACAGGGTAAAAAGATGACTGAAAAGGTCATTTATATTTGAAATCTGGATGCTTCTAGATTCCCTCCAGTCAGACTGCATTGATCTCAGCTTTATCAATTGCACTGCAGACACATATTTTAAGGATGCATCTGTCAGTGTGGCCAACGGGGTGAATTTCTACATGGGTATAATTTCATAGGGCCTGATAGAGCTCCACAAAGTGGAGAGGTTCCCTAAATTCTGAATATATGGCATTATCTTCAAAACTATGGTAGATACTCAACTGAGATCTCACAGTATTTCTTATTTCTTCCTTTAAAGAAAATAATCCTCATGCTCCTGAAAATAATAACAAAAACAGACACCATATACATAAAAGGCAAAGCAGAAATGTCTGTTCCCTGAATAACTTGTTATTCCTTTTATTTCCAGACTTTCTCCAAATATATGCCTTATATTTTAAACCAGAAATTAAAAATTAAATTTTTAACTGCTGTGCTATTTCCTGAGAATATTCAATTAAGACATACAATGAGTATAATCCTATGATATTTACCTACTGACAAAAAAGTCAGTAGATAACGTTTTTTACACCCCTTCTTCCTCCACAAATTGCTGCAGAGGAGATGATGAGAAAGTTCTATTGCATGACTGGAAATCTGCTTGGGAATCTGGATGACTTGCCAATGTTTCAGATACCTATGTATTATTTTGTGTAAAATAATATGTGATATTTTATATTAAAGGCTGCTAGCAAGTTGGAAGAATGTGATGAGCTCCTGAAAAGCATTCAGGTTTGGCTTGAAAACACCAGCCACCTATTAACAGAGGAAGTGAAAAGCGACTCTGCAAAAGCTTTGAATAAACATGCCAGTGTGCTTGAGGTAAATGGATATGCAACTAAATGATGGGAGCAATTTGTTGCTTCTCCTTGAGAGTGTATGTCAACATGTTGCTTCATTGATAATGATCAGTACAGTACATATGCTAGGCTAAGTAGATGCATTCAGTAGCCTGAAATTAGGAAGTTAAACAGGGTCAATTTAGTTAGCATTTTGGTGAGAGACGAATAAGGAATAGCAAGGGAATAGGCTAAATAAGAAAACTTTAAAAAATCTTGGAAAAAGATTTAATGAGGGAAAGCCAATATGAGGGGAAATGTTTTTACATATGCTCTCATCTTCAGTATAAGGTGAGTGTGTACCTGTGCCTGTATAACATAACATAGGATAGGATAGGATAGGATAGCATAGCATAGCATAGCATAGCATAGCATAGCATAGCATAGCATAGCATAGCATAGCATAGCATAGCATAGCATAGAATAACAGTTGGAAGGGACCTTGGAGGTCTTTTATCCAACCCCCTGCTTAGGAAGGAGACCCTACACCACTTCAGACAAATGGTTAACCAACATCATCTTAAAAACTTCCAGTGTTGAAAGTTTTTATAGAAATATTGATGGTACTGCACATGACAGCATTTCTGTGCATATAAATTCAGAAGTAAACCTCACTGAATCCATAGGAGTTTGGTTCTCCATAAATGGATAATTATAGATAAATGATTATCTTATTGAAGATCTTATAGTTGGGAATATAGTATTATGCTAATTGATACCTGGCTTTATATTCCCAACCAATTCATTAATGCACATATTTTAAACAAATAAGCTAATTTCCATATGTTGGACTTGATTGACTAATTAGGAAGAATTCAGAACCAAAATGAACAGCAAACCAACAAGTAGCGTTTGCTTGAAAAACAGAGGAAATCAGTACATAATTTGTGATTAAATGCCAGGGGAGTTCAGGCAAGGAAATTAAATACCACCACTCAACTGGAAGTTTCCTGCATAAATTTATCAGGATACCCCTATTTATGTCCATTTTTTCTTGAATATTAATATATGTTTCACTATATTTTTCCTGTTGTCAATGAATTACTATAATTAAAACACACCTGAAATATTCAGAATATAAGGTTTGTGTGCTTCCTTTATGCATTTTAATGGCTTTGCTTTTAAAAAAAGAAAAATAATACTAACTTTTCTTCTCCAGATGGCATTAGAAGATTCAGAACAAAAGCAAAATATTCTTAGTGCTATTTCCCCAGAACTGAAAGAATTGTCCCCTTTAATTGAAACTGACAGTACGGTGCAGGAATTGAGAGAAGTAAATGAGCAAATTAAAGTCTTACAGCAAAAGATAATGGAAATTCTTCCATGTATCCAGGATTTGGCTGATGTAAGTGTGTATTATCTAACAATAAAATGATTTCTGTTTGATTTAGTAAGGTTCAGATACTGTTCTTGATGTTGATGATTTAGCCAACTATTTAATACAAAACAGACAGGCCTTGATCAGACAATTTTACTATAGTGTAGCAAGAGAAAGACTAGAGAAAGATGAGATAAATTGAGACAGTGGTAGACAAGAAAGGTTGTGCATTTATTTCAGGTATGTTCTTGGGAGAGAAAACAACATAATATTATTTAAATTCGGTATATGTGTCAGAAACACTTGGAACCAAAGAATAGTGAAATATCAACAAAACAGCAAATAAAGGGTGAAGGTATTCTTTTATTGGTCATAAGAGCAAAGGCATAATTCATTCAGCATCACCTGGTTTGGCTTCATATAATTCTAGCTTGGGCAAGAAGCAAATTTGATAACTTGTGGTTCTCATAACGTTTAATATATTAGACACTTTTTCAGTATTAAAAATAGAGAATCGTATTTGTTGGGCTTAATGACAAATGATTTAATGAGGGAATTCAAGAAAAATGGATGAAAAATGGCTAATAATGTAGCACTCAAGGGATGTGTGGCTTTTTGGATATAAATAAAGGCTTCCTGAGTCTTATATTGCTGCGAATCCATCATTTGTTTTGCATTTAAGAGACTTCAGCAGAGAATAAGTACTATGATTGTTTCTGAAAATGTAGGATGTTGAAGCTATTGAATCTGAAGTGAAAACAATGGAGAAGGACATAGAAAAAATGAAGACTATATTGTCCCCCTCTGAAGACACACTTGCTTTTTCTCCAAGGGAGCATCTTAAACATTGTAAGGTAAGGTAGTTCACTTTGAACAGGAACTGGAAAAATCGACATAGGAACAATTGTAGTGTAATATATACTGTATAGTGCTATATTAGAAGCCAGGTATTTCTAAATATTGCTATTCTTGAAGTAGTCCCAAACTTTTGAAAATGTAATGATAGAGTTTTCTCCCTCCCACTTTTTTTTGCTGTTCCTTTGTCAGTGCTATAATATTTTTAAAAACTGCCTTTTAACTCTGAATGGCTCATCACCATAAATTTCTACCATTAACCTTCCACCTGTAGCTGCCAAATAGCCCCCATCTGCCAAGTGAAAATAGTGGTTCATTAGGTGTTCAATCAAGAATTGGGACAGTTCAGCAGGCACAAAGCAAGATGTGCTTTAACCCAAGACCCAAGGTAGAGTTAGCAGCTTTATCTAGCCAGACGGAGCTCTTTCATTTCAGAGGACATTTACTTTGTGGGAAAGATGGTTTAGTGTTACAGAATTTGAGCCAACAAATTCTCCTGAGAGGAAGAAGAAAGGTGCTTGGATTCTGTTACTAATGTTCCTGGTTCAAAGCAACACATTGAGATCATCATTTCCATGAGCAGGAAGCTATTTCTGAAATTAATTTTGCAGATGTATATAGTGGGGAGGAAAGTGAGAGAGAAATACAAATGGGTGCAATTCTAGATTCCATTTGAGGTATTTTGAAAATCATGCTGTCCTAGTTTTTCTGAGATCAAATATGTGAAGTATTTTGAACATAAATATCTGAGCTTCCCAAAGTGTTATAAGCCTGCTGAGTCTTGCATACTTCTTTCCCTTCCTTGTTAATACATTCTATTTTAGGTTATATTGGCCCACATCTGCCCCATGAAGAAGGCTCTGGCTGAAATGCAATCCTATAAAGCAAAATTGAGATTGACTGACATGAGAATGCAACCTCTTTCAGTATTCCAAAGAACTAAACAGCTTTTGAAAGAGCTGAAGGTTCTAGAAAGACTCACAGAGAAACAGAACATCCTACTTGAGGTAAAAGCAAATTTGATTGAGTGGTTATTTGTGAATTTTCTTGGAAAATACCTTCTGATTTTTAATTATTATTTGTTTTCTGATTAAGATCATAACACAGGGAGAAGCTAGTTCTTGAATCTTATGCATCTGGTTTGGTTGATTATTTAAAGCACAGGTCACTGGAAATACCTTGTTTTTTAAATTAACTTGTAGTCAACTGCAATAATAAATCACATATCATACAGCACAAATCATAACATCCATGATCTGGAACGCTCTGAATAAGCAAAAGCAACTTAAAAATGTATCTGATTCCTTTTTCTCACATGCACAGCAGTACAAATATCATTGACTAAGTAATCTAGTGATTAAAGCCCAGGGATCTTTTAATGATACACAGATGGAAATCATTTTTTGCATATTATCTATGCATTTGATTGAAATGAGCATAACTGATATAATATTAACAATGTGCATGCAACGTGATTGTTTCTTTCTTACTGCAATTTAGTTAGACTATTTCAAAATAATTCTCAGAAGCTTACAAATGATGCAAAAATAAAATAGAAATAATAATAAAACTCCAATAACAATCGACTTGAATGTATTTGCATGCTCTCCCTACAAGCAGAGCAACATCTTTTTACTGCTAAAAAGGAAAACAAGTGTACTGCTTTAGGAAAACAAGTTTACTGTTTTCCTAAGACTGCTTTATGTACCTCTCCAAAAAGTATGGCAGAACATATCAGTTGTTTAACCAGGTTGCACAATATTGTGTGAATTCAGCCAGTGAGTTATGTTCTACCTAAATACAGGCAGTCCATATTTAGCGCGCACAATATGGATTGGCAACTCGGTCATGAAGTTAAGCAGTCACTAAGTAAAACCATGGCTGTGTTTATGACCTTACTTTAGCTTTGCTTTGCTTTACAAACCTTCAAAGGTTTGTATGAGGACTGGTCACAAAATTACATTTTCATTGTGGTCACAACTACAGATAATCCCCCAAAAACCAATTGTTGAATGAGGACTACCTTATTTTGCTCCATGTTCAAGATGGCAGTATCAAAAATGATGGCAGAGCAGAAAATCAGGAGTAGATAGCCAAAGAATGCAGAAAATATATTATCTAATAATTTTTATAAAGAAAAGCAAATCCCCCTACAAATATTCACTATTTCTACCTTCTAAAAGCCAAAGAATCACTATTGGAGTAGTTGGATTAAATGAATTGGTGTTCCCACTCATTAGGAAAATATTTTCATATGTATATGTATATCCAATTGAAATTAGAATCTGAATGTGAGTATTAACAGTTTATTAGAATATATATTCCATTATCCACCTTGAAACAATTCATAGTAATTGCTGATATTTTGTTTTAGCCAATTGTAAAAGAGATGGAAGAAGTAGAGCAACAAATTGATTTCCTAAAGCAAAGCCAATTCCCAAAGAGTAATTTAGATGAATTGCCCACGGAAAATATATGGCCTGTTCAAGACCCCACCT
Organism: Masticophis lateralis; assembly: GCA_030761175.1. Classification (NCBI taxonomy): domain Eukaryota; kingdom Metazoa; phylum Chordata; class Lepidosauria; order Squamata; family Colubridae; genus Masticophis; species Masticophis lateralis. The sequence goes on along the minus strand of JAUDYJ010000001.1, from coordinate 322,781,301 downwards.
TCCTCAAGGTGAGTTTTATAAATTACATTGCATGCCTTCCTTCATTTACAATAGACAACTGTTGTGAAATTGCTTGAAGCTATTATATTTCCATGGTTAGATCCTTTCTAATAACCATAGGAATCTCTATTTTTTTGTATGTATATTGAATCATATTCTTGCTTCCCCAGAACCATGGGTACAGGATCCAAAATCTCTTCTACATTTGTTCTGAATTTGATTTCCTAACATGGCAAAAGAATAACCACATTAAATACATAAATAATAATCTTTAAATTATTTTTTTTTAATTTAAAAACTAGGAAAATTTGGATTATATAAATTGCCCAGAGTCAGTTGGAGTGGGCGGCTATAATAAGTTCAATGAAATATTTAAATTTAAATGAAATAACTATAATTTATCACTGAGAGCCAGTTTGATGTAGTGGTCTTGGAACCAGGAGACAGTGAGTTCTAGTCCTGCCTTCCTGCCTTAAGTATGAAGCCAGTTGAGTGACTTTGGGTCAGTCATTCTCTCAGCTAAACTCACCACACAGGATTGTTGTTATGGGGAAAATGTAAGGAGTATTTTGCATGTTTGCTGCATTAAAAACTCCCTTTTTATGACCCTGCAATCCCTTAATTCAGAGTAAAGTCGGGGCAACTGGATGGTGCTGGGCATTTATTGGCCGGATGCCCTTCCTGACGCCATGAGGAGTTTGCAGCAGGTATTTTTTGTGTGTATTGTCTAGGAGAGAAATATCTTCCACTACCTAGGATTGAACTCTCAACTTTCTGAGTGGCTAAAATTCAATGCCTCTCATGTTCGCGGCATTGAATTACTTATAAAGTAATAAAGGCAGAAGAAAAATCTAATAAATAATTACAGGTAGTTCTTGACTTACAACCATTCATTTAGTGACTGTTCGAAGCTACAGGGGCATTGAACATAGTGGCTTATGACCAATTTTCACACTTACGACTGTTGCAGATCCCCATGGTCACATGATCAAAATTTGGACATTTAGTAACTGCCTGTATTTATGACTTTTGCGGTGTCCCGGGGTCATGTGGTCACCTTTCATGACCTGCTGGCAAGAAAAGTCAACAGGGAAGTCAGATTCACTTAACAACCATATTACTAACTTAACAACTGCAGTGATTCACTTAACAACAGTGGCAAAGAAGGTCATAAAATGGGCGAAATTCACTTAACGACTGTTTGGCTTAGCGTTGGAAATTTTCGGCTCAGTTGTGGCCATAACTCATGTACTATCTGTAAATGTACTTCTGTACTTCTCCTTCATGGCTCTGTTCTTTTTGCAAAGTGTGACTCTAATTAGCATACTACTCAGAGTATAATTATTTTTCTTAACATGATGACATATCCCTGATTGAATATATAAACAGGTAGTGAAGAGCACGTTTATACATGCACAAGGATGATGTGGCTTAGCCCCACTGGTTCCCTCAAGTGATAGGCCTTAAGTCCTGCACTCACAATCCTTACTATTGCAACTTCCCACATTCTGGGCTTGGGGTTCTGTCTGTGTGCTGTCACCATATCACTCTTCTCAGAAATATTTCCTCTCTTCATATTTTCTCAGGAGAAGGCAAGCCAAAATGCCTTCTTTCTATCTTCTTGCCCTTCTATAGGTAGCAGAGTGTCTAAGTTGTGTGGCAGGCTAAATTCCCGGCCAGAATGACTACAGAGTTCAGAAGAAGGTATTATTATGTAATGTAAGGTTAAGTAGCTGAAAGTTGAGGAAAAATTGGAGAAAGGAATTTTCATAAATTTTCTGGACTTTGACTCTCAGCTTATGTTCCAGGCAGAAATATTCACTACAAGTAGAACAACGTATCATATAAAGAAATGAGATAGATCAATGGCATACATTTTAAAAAGCTCTTACATCATAACTCTCTCTGCGTTTCATTAAATGGCTACTCCCTCCAGTTTTTAACTGATAGTGCCATATTAGGAGGCCAGGTGTCTTATTGTGATGAAAGACAAAAGAGAAAAGCAAAGTGGAGCTGCCTCCACCCCTTTTCAAAAGCTCACCTGAGAGAGTCCCCATTTATTTGTATCCTTATTGGTCATTCAGATTTTAACTTTCTTGGAGTCTTCTGACCTCAATATCTACATTGGCAAGGTAAAATTGATGAATTAACTTTTTCTGACCCTCTGGTAATGTTTGTTTCCCACTTCACTACAAAACACTAGGTATTAATGCAATTTTTACAATTCTGTTTTTCAAAATACAAATCCTAACACTAGTATTCATGCTTTATTGTCTATTACTTTCATTTAGAACTTAAAATCATAAGTTGCTCCTGTTTGGGGAGATAGAGTTGGGCAAGAAACCATACTTGTGTCTTCCTGTTTGAATAGACTCACTTCTTATTGTTTGTTTCACTTACTTAGTCGCAAGTGAATTTATGCATCCAAAATGTCATGTTTTCCTTTTTATGCCTAACCTTTATGGAAAATACATGCTTGTGATTTGCCACAGTGCATTCAATGGTTGTTTCAGAATGCTCTTCTGTGTTAGTCATATGAATTAGCTGGCGCCGCCCAAAGTGCTAATTGCTTTAAGATTTCTTTAGCTTGTCAGAGCTTAATTATATTGGGACTCGAAGTATAAACAAAAGGTGGCTCCAGAAGAGGTGAAAATTTTCTAATCAGAGAAGTCAACTATAGAGAATGTAATGCAAAAATAAATTTAAAAATCTGCCAGGTAGCATTGTGCACTCAGTCACTTTTTTAAAAAAAGCTAAGAAAAGTGGAATAGATCATTTTTGCTGTGATGGAATAGAATATGCTGCTGAAATAGAATATAAAGTTTGAAAAAAAAATCAGAATCCACCAAAACTATGTCTGGATGAAACCCATAAATATTTTAAATTAAGCCTTGTTGGAATTGGGGAGAGTTTACAGAATTGACTAAAATTTCTACAAGTTGAGACACCGCAACTCTCAGAATTTTCATTCACTGCTACAAATTTGGGGAACTGAAATCCTCTTACCTGGAGTGTCCATGTTGGGAAAGAACATGAATGCACTTTACAGTGGGACATTAGTAGGAAAAATACTAGTTTAGGCAAAGGGAGAGGCTTTTCTCAATAGACCTAATCTTTGCACAATTCTAATATATTCATTCAGGGGATGCAATGACTCAGTGGCTAAGATGCTGAGCTTGTCAATCGAAAGGTTGGCAGTTCAGCGGTTCAAATCCCTGGTGTTGCGTGACGGGGTGAGCTCCTGTTACTTGTCCCTGCTTCTACCAACCTAGCAGTTCGAAAGCATGTAAGAAGTCTTCTGACAGTGCTGGCTCTTCAGCTTTGAAACAAAGATGAGCACCGCCTCCTAGAGTCAGGAACAATTACTACATATGTGTGAGGGAAACCTTTAATATACTCATTCATGTGCTTTACAGATATGAAATTATTATTATTTAGGTTGATTATAGCTGCCCCACTGGGTGGCTTACAACATCCAAAACACAATTAAAACGTAACAGATTATAATAGCATAGAGGATAGTAGCCTAGAGAAAAGCAACTATAATAACCAAAAACATGCCAGGGACTCCACTAATATGCCAGCCCCAGGCCTGAGAACAGAGTCAGGTCGTAAGAGCTTTCCAGAATCCTAAATGAGTGGACATCATACATATCTCTTGGAGGATTCTATTCCAGAGGGCCATCACCTTGAAGCCTGTACACATAAAATTGCTTGGAATTATTCCTAGATGGACCCATTTTGCTGCAGGTCTAAAGGAGATGCCTGGAGAGGACTCTTGCCCGGTTATCTGGGAATGGTTTGAGCCTGTTGGACCTGAGGAAGTGGACAAGGTCTTAGAACTGTGATATCAGACACCTGCTCTTTAGATCCATACCCCTGCAGGGTTGTAATGTTGCCCAGAATGACTTCTCATGAGTTGGGCAGCCATATAAAATGAAAATAAATGAATAAATAAATTACATCCTCAATATTGGGGGCCCAAACAATCACAGCCATAATTACTGAGTCCTATAAGGATTGAACTGGAGTTTGTTCCTCCATATTCTTCACTTAACAGCCTCCACATACTGAGTTAGTATGGTAACAGCTTCATTTGCATATGAACAGTTGAGGTGCATATTTGTCTGTCATCATGTAATAATGAAACCAACCCTAAGTGACAGATGAACTCATTTCATAAGTTAGCTTCATGTAGATGTTAAACAGCAGTGGGGGAAAGTGTTGTACCATGAGACACCCTACACATGACCTCACCCAGCAATTTCATGTTGATATTAAACAATAATTGGGGAGAGTGTTGTGCCATGAGATTCTCACAAGCCTGAGTATCAACTCTCTGGAAATGACCACTGAAGAATAGCAATAGCAATAGCATTTAGACTTATATACCACTTCATAGTGCTTTATAGGCCTCTCTAAGCAGTTTATAGAGTCAGAATATTGCCCCCAACAATCTGGGTCCTCATTTTATGACCTTGGAAGGATTGAAAGCCGAGTCAACTTTGAGCCTGATGATATTTGATCTGCCAAACTGCTGGCAACCGACAGTCAGCAGAAGTAGCCTGCAGTACTGCACTCTAACCACTGCGCTATGACAGCTTAAGAAGGAAGTGATCCACTGCAATATAGTGCCCAACATTCTTTTTTTTTTATTGAAAAAGTTTTACAATACAAAATTTTTTTTTCATTTTTACCCCCCCTCCCCAATCCCCCCTCCCCAACCCCTCCCATCCTCCCTCAACCCCAACCCCTTCCCTCCCCATCCCCCCCTGGCTTCCGCTACAGGTTTTAAAAAAAAACAAAGTTTAGAACAAGAGAAAAAAAAAAGATTATTAAATATTCAAATTCTAAATTAAACAAATTTCGAAAGAGGAAGAGAAAGAGAAAAAGAAGGAAAGGAAGAAAAAAAAGTAAAAAAAAACAGACATTAATATATTTCTAAGACAAACAGTATTATAGTAAAAAAAAACCATTAATAAGCATTGTAATTCTATCCCAACTACACCCCTTAACTAAAAAACCCCCCAAAGACATAAAACATAAGAAATATATATGCATATATAATTATAATCATACAGTTATATCATAAAGAAAATTATCTTTTGTTTAATTCATTTCTCAGTCTCTATAATCCAAATTTCAATCTTCTCTTCAACTTGATTGAAGTCAAACATATTTCCTCACATAAATCCTGCTTCAATAATCTTCATTTTGCCGCTGCCCCCATCAGCAAAGTGAAACATTTCTCCACACAACCCCCCGAGTGACTTTATATAAATAATATCCAACCACGAAGGTATTCATACCTCTAGGAAGATTCATTCAAGCTAACTTATACTGTACCTAAAAATAGGCTTTTGCAGCCTTAACATTCAAGCCTTGAAGAAAAAAAAAAAGAGAAAAAAAAACCAACTAAGAGCTGCATTCCCAGATGTTCCTTTAAAATTCTTTCAAATCCTGCCACCTTTTGCAATTCAATCCTTCGGGTTATAAAATATTTTCAATTTCATAGTCTTCTCCTAGAAGATGAGTTCCACAAAAAATATATAATTGGGTAACCAGTGATCGCTGCTAATTTTGCAGCAATCTATCAACACTCAGGATATCATATCCAATCCAGGATAAACTTACATCTTAAAAAAAAATTTTATAATCCATTTTTTCCAAATCTTTCAATGCTTTCTGATTCAGTATCAAACGATTCACGATGCTCTTTAAATTTATCAACTGTGGTTTCCAGTCGGATTTCTTCATTAACTTCTAGTTCCTGTCGATTAGCATCACCCCCCATGTCTTGAAGAGTACTGGACCTCTGCTGCTGGTCATCTTGAAGTAAAACTTTGTTTTTTGAATCTTCCTCCAGCAGTTCAAGGTCCTGTAATCCCCCTCCAAGGTCACTGAGGTGTTCAATTTTCTCATCAGAAAAATCCATAGTAGAATCCTCTGGACAACCACCAAATTCTCCTTTTACTTTTAACACACTTTGATTTTCTTCTTTCTGTTCACATTTTGTAGACTCTGTTTTTGATTTTTCATTCTTGAGATATTTCGGTGCTCCCTTAAAAATATTTTGGTAAAAATATTCTGCTTTTTCAATAGTATTCAGACAATGTCTCACACCATGATATCTAAAAATTATACCAACTGGAAAATCCCATCTAAATGGGATATTACTTCTCTTCAATTCCTTGACCAAAAAGTCAAAATCTTTTCTGTCCTTTAAAACCTTCGATGGTAGCTCTTTAAAAATACTGATTTGTGTACCTGCTACCTGCACTCTATCAGAATAAGACTTTTGTAAAATATCATCTCTCAGTCTTTTATCAGTCAAATAAACAACGACATCTCTAGGCAGATTCCTTTGTTTAGCCAGACGTGAATTAACTCTGTAAACTTTCTCTATAGAACCCAAAATTAGTTCATCTTGTAACTTTAATAATTCCGCAAAGGCCTTTGCACAAGTTATTCTTAAGTTTTCTCTGTTGTTTTCTTTTATCCCTCTTAGTCTAATTGCAGATTCCATAGCCTTAATTTGAAACATAATAACATCATTCTGAATGTTCTGATTTTTGGCCTCTGCTTCCAGAAGCTTCCCTTGTAATTCTTCTATCTGGGATTCAAATTTACTACTAATCTCAGTCACTTTCTTCCCCATTGCAGCCACCGCAGTTGAAAGATCTGAAGCTACTTGAGCAATAGTTTGACTTAGTTGGTCATATTTCCCAGAAACCAGCTCCTCAAGATCCTTCTGTGATCCTTTTATCTTATCTACCACACTCTCTAAGGACTTTGTAATTAACTCTTTTAGATCCAGCTCTGTAAGTCTCTGTAAATGAGACATTTCAATTTTATTCATCTGACTCAAGGGGGAGCCCCCCCTTCCTTTAAGTTTAGGCATCTTTGCTTTTAAAAAGGACCAAAAAAAAATTCCTTCTTACTTCAATAGAGAAAAAGAGGGGGGGAAAAAAACAGAAGAAATCTATTTAAATCAGCCTTTGTTCCTTTAAATTCTTTTTCTGTGACAAAATATTTCTTTCAAAGTCTTTCAGGACTGAACTCTGGATTCCATTTCCGCTTTCACTTTTCTTTCAAGCAGAGCCAGTCGCCATCTTAAAAGACTTTCACTTTTCTTCCTCTCCTTCCCCCTTCCCCTCCTTCCTCCTCCAAAAAATCAGTAGAGAAAAATCCATACTTGCTTTAACTTATCTTCTCTCTTTTTCAGCTTGCTCCAATTATCAATTCAATTGTGGTGGCGCCTTCCTCGTTGGCGGCGGGCTTTCCCATGCCCGCCGGCTTCTCGGCGCGTTAGAGCCGCCGCTCAGCAGGCAGGCGGCTTGAAAAACCTGCTCCTTAACGGGAGGAGCAGGGAGAGCTTCTGGGGGTGAGGTTGAGCCACTGAGTTGCCCCAGGAATTTTTCCTTTGTCCTGGGGAAGGCTCAGAGGGATGGCTCCCTCCCTACCCCCAGGGTATGCTCCACGCCGAGAGGGTCCTCCGCTAATTACCTAATTAGCGGAGCCAGACGCTGGGAGCAACACCACAAGTGCCCAACATTCTTAATACCCATGGTTAATGGTTTCAAAAGCCATTGAAAAATCAAGGAGCACAAGGATGGATGCACCATTCTCATTGTGAATCTGCCTGTCAGGTATGCCTCCTTTCAGTACTCAAGAAAAAAAATCCAACTCTATTTTTGTAGAGAAAGGTACTTTTACTGAGTTTGAACTGAATGCAACCAAAGAAAAGCAATGTCTGAGGCAATAGGCATGAAAATCACATATATAAAGCATTCTAAAACCCTGCCCCCAATGGTCCAGTCAGGATTATCCAATCCACATCCCCTAGGGATCATGTGGAGTGCAGCTTCTGATGGCTCCATCCTTCTGGTATGCCAGGACAGTTGACCTTGACTGGTTATCAGCGCACTTCCCAGCTGCAGAGAAACGCTAAGGAAAACTTTCTCCAATTACTCCACCAGCTCACTTCCCCCCTTTCAACTATCCAGACAGCTCCCCCCTCCCCCATTTCAGTGGCAGCCGTAGCAAGCAAGCAATATAAAAGCGGAGGCTGACACTACCAAAGTTAACTGATAAGTCAACCAAGATTGTAGTCATGTTTTACCTTGGTCTAAAATCTTACTGAATCAGGTCTAGATAATTCTTTTCCTTCAAGATCCTGTATATATACCTGCCATTTGATCAACTTCTCCACAACATTTTCCAAAGGGAAACTGGAAACTAAATGAGAATTATCCAGGGTAGAGGATTCCAGCAATGGTCTTTTAAGAAGGAGATGCATCACTACCTTCTTCAAGGCCAGAGGAATCCCCCTTTCCTGCTCCTTCAAAGATCCCATCCTCTGATTGCCTCCCAAGCCACCCCCAAGGAGCTAGGATTTAACAAACAAGTTGCTGAGCTGGCCGTTTGTGGGACTATGTTTACTTCCTCAGGAGTCAATGGAGATAATTGAACAAGACTTTGGATCTGCTAAATTGGAGGCCAACTTCAAGCAAATCCAAGTATCTTTATTCATTAAATAGCATGAATCACAACCCTGTAGATGGTCCTGTTATTTCATACTGACATTTGTAAGAAGCAAGAAATGGAATAATAGATTGAAATGAAAAAGAGTAGCCCAAATATTTTGAAGCTGAGAGAGATAGAAAAGCCAATTAATTCATGTGACCTATGTGCTAGATCTATATCCTGCCAATCCACTAAAATTGTGCTCATTGGGATGCTTTTGACCCTCAAATTACACCAACACTAGCAAATCTTCCTGTAATATGGATAGTATGCATCCCTAATTAAAGTGGATAATTTAATTATTCCTTGATTAAGATGAAGGATATCCACCTTATACAAACAATCTTTGGCAAGGTTGCCAGCACAGAGTAGGAGTGGAAGGATTACCTGTATTGTATTAGGATACGTTTTTGTGAACTTGTAATACAAAAAAATCATTTTTGCTAATTTTCCAGTTTTTCCCACTTGAAATAGGAAAAATGTTTTAAGAAAAGAAAAAGCTCTTCCAGAGAGGCAGGAAGTGATGCTTCTGTCTTAATTAACCTACTTTGCATACTATTATGAGTAAACTCCATGCTATCTGTCACACAAAAACTCCTGACCACTTGCCCTTCAGGAATTCAGCTCCCAAATTCAGGCATACATCTATGAACGTTCAGAGTACTGTTCAGTTTCCAAATGTCCCTCTAAGCTATGGCTGGCAGCATACAAATCCAGCAAGCTTTACGTTTTATATTGCGTCACTTGGCTTGGTTTTCAGCTGTGCTAAGGAAATGCTTTAGTGCAAAGAAGGCACCCAAAGACAATCATGTAGATCATGCTATAGTAAGATGTTACAAGCTGTTCACAATTTTCTTTCGTGTTCCCATTTTTATGAGATATGTCATGTCTCAATATTATTGTTCCGTAGGATGAGGAGATGGAAAGAGTAAAGCAACAGATTGCCCTATTATGCCAACAGAAAGAGAATATTCTAACAGCTATGAAGAATGCCTTGGTGGAACTTCATCAGAATCAAGAATCACCAGAAACTGAGGATAGTGACTTAGAATCACCAGAGGAAAATGGAAGTGCTGTTGAGTTGCAGGTAAGTTCCTTCAACTGGTTTCATAGAAATATGACATGCATGCATGTGTATGTACATATACTGTATATGTGTGTGTATATATGTATATATGTGTGTGTGTGTGTACATATGTATGTAATGTTCTAGCATTTTTAGCTAGGGCTAATAATTTCCAGAGATACAGGGTGGCCACAAAAAATGGTATCCTTTTGTTGATTTTATCCTCAGTAACTCAGAAGGTGTGGCAGATGTTCCTGCCTGGTATGCTGTCATTTTGTAGTGCGTTTTCTTTTGTATATACCACATCATTGTCTAAAAGATAGGGATAAATGTATGATCAGCACTGTTTCTTGCTATAGAAAATCAGAAAGACAAGCCCTTAGACATCAGAATTTAGCATTTAGGAGGCCATTGATTTTGAACATAAAAATTATATTCTATTCAAAAAAATTTCAGTTTCTTAGAAAATGAAGGCTTTTTAAAAACTGTAACTCAAAAGTTACAGTTTTACCAAAATCAGTGTATCTGCATTAGTTTTACTAAAGTCAGTGTATCTGCATTAGGAGGGATTATGGGGCCCAGGTTTCTCAATCGGAATTCACTATATATTGAGGACCCAGTTTGTGGGGGCAGTAAACTGACTTTGTATAAATATACAAAAGTATGAAGACTATTGCTTAATGCATTGTAAGCCGCCCTGAGTCTCCAGAGAAGGGCGGCATATAAATCAAATTAAAAAAAAAAAAGTAACAAAGATAACTATTTTCAGCCACTTCCCATTTGATGTTCTATGGCCATTCACAATTCAGTCTCACTATTTTGCCTATTGCAAAGGCCAACATTAGGCTGCTATCTGCTAGTAGAGTATAAAGATAGCTTTTAATCTAACCAGAGACCATTCACTACATATTGTTTTATTTCTAATCACTCAAATGAACAAACCAATTAGAAATATTAATAATCATTTCTGCATTGTTTTAGCCAATCCATATTTAAAAGCTGCAGTAATAATGGGTTTTTTTGCAATTATTAAAGTCATTGAGTGGCAATAAATCATTGATTGGCAATAAGATGATTCAAAATATTAATATCCACATTAGCTCATAAACTATAAAATACATACATGGGTGTTGGGCGCATGTATCTATGAGATGCTATTTTCAAACTGGGATTATTCCAGAGTGTAAATATATTGTGAAAATAGTACTCAGGATTATTCTTTCATCTCAGCATCTTCCAAATGTGTCTTGCAACTTTCTATGCTAGAAATAGGGCTACATTTAAAATTTTATAAAGGAACTAAGCCAGGATATGAGAAAAATTATATAATAGTTGGGTTTTTTAAAAAAATTGAATTCTGTAAAGAAAAGGTCAGAATATATATCTAGTGACAGTGCTGAAAATCAGAAAAATTAAAGACTTCATCATTATATAAAAGCCATAGCTTAAATACTTGGGAGAGGACGGGTAACTTTCTCATAAAATATGTATTAATAATTTAATATTAAACAATAATCTGAATACTTTTGAGGCAGTTGCAAAAGGATTTTTTTCTAAATTTATATTTTACCCTTAAAGTAGGAATAGATTACCATTACATTTAAGTTTTGCCAAAAATGCAGTGGGATTTTAAACCATCAGTTTATGTCATTGTTATCCTGAGATAAGTAGTATGAAACATATACATCTACAGATAAAGATATATTTACTGGAATAATTACTTCATATTATTTTTAAGAAACTGAAACACCACGTAAACACTGTAATTTTTATAGATTTCCATAGATAACACTAAAGACTATAAAACATACATGAGACTAATGTAGTTAATTAAACAACCTAAGAGAAACCTTGCAGGAGTGAATTCCTGCCCTGGAGAGTGGGATTGAAATAGATGACATTTCAATCCACTTCACCATCTAACCCTTCCATCCTGTGTTTTTGTCAAAATAAAATAGATGCTGAATAAAATGTAGAATAACTTAATATAGCTATAAAATAAAGAAGTGCAGGGATCTGAAAAATGTTGTAACTGAAATGTTGTAACTGAAGGACTAAAAATGTTGGACAATAAACAGATTCCTGTGACATTATATGAGATTATGTCTACAAAACTACTTAATTTGATTATTTCTTACTTTTTCTGAGAAGCATGCATTATTTCCTGTCAGATGGAAGGTATTTAAGGGCTGCCATAATAACTGGGGGTTTCTTTCTCTGCATGCTGCAGCCCAAAAAGCGAGGCTCCCTGGCTTTTTTACCTTCCTTGGTTGAGGAAGCAGAAGACAGTTCATTCCACAATGAAGTAAGTACACCGAGGAGTATAATAAGAGCTTTATTTCTCTTATTAAAGAAATAAAAGAAGGCAGTGAAAGTGAGCAAGTTAGTCATGGCAAAGTTATACTGATAACTTTGGGAATGAGCAGCATATCAGACTTGTCTTCTTAAATGCAGATTTTGATTATGGCAGTATTATAAATAAGAGATTTGAGTGGCTCCCACACGTATGTTATTGGGAAATTATTGAGGATCTGTTTTTCTCCTAGACTCTGATGACAGTGTGATTGTGGATCATCTTTTTGTTTTACTCTTGTTTTATTTTGATCTGCTTGTTTTGGCTTTTTTTTTTTTTTTTGGCATTTTACCCTTCGGGTCGGTTATCTTAGTTACATGTTTTTAGTTGTGAGCTGCCCAGAGTTGTTTAAGAGATGAGCAGCCTATAAATTATTTAATCAAAATAAATAAAATCATCCATGCAGGACTGAACCTGTCTTTGCAAGACAGTTTGCAAAAAAGCCTTCAGTAATAGCAAAAACTGCTGCTTTATTTTACAATCTTTCCATAATATTTGTGGAAAGATGTAAATTGTTTGCCCATTGATAAATGCATTCAAATCTGTTTTTAGTAGATGCAAGGGGTTCATCTACTATTGGTGAGGAAGGGAGTTTTAATTTGAGGTTGCAGTACTATCTTTGCAGGAACTGTGGTGGAACATTACTTAGAATGCAATATTGCAGGCTAGTTCACTGCCAGGAGTTCAATTCTGACTGGCTCAAGATTGACTCAACCTTCTATCCTTTCGAGATCAATAAAACGAGGACCCAAATTGTTGGGGGCAATATGCTGACTCTGTATACTGCTTAAAGAGGGCTGTAAAGCACTACGAAGTGGTATATAAGTATAAATGCTCTTGCTCTTGCTATTATATCTCTTCTGCAAGTCCCTCCTGTTGCTTTTGAAATAAAATGTGACTGAAATGTCTGATAGGCATCTTCAACTAAAATCTTCATTCCCTCAGAGTGTCTTTCATATCTAATTCAAAGAAGCAGGCTGTATGTAGATTTAGAGAAGCCATCTAAAATAAGATCTAGCACCAACTATGGTGTCTGAACATTAATTTTATATTCAGAATATTTTCCATAATTGTGAATTGTTTTAATTAACTATTTTATTTCCCAGGGGTGCTTTATCAGAACAAGAACAAATGCACAGGCAGAAATTACTGTTTTTTTCTGGCTCTAAATATGGACAAAAAAACTTAATAACAATTGATAATATGGACAATCCATGAACAATATTGCTGCAGTTATTCTCATCCCTATGAACTTTGAATAATCCAGAGTCCTTTCTTAGGATTATTTGGTGACTTTATTTCCAACTTTTGCAGTTACATTGGTAGTTGAACATCTAATTTTGGGTGGCTGCAACTTTCAAGCTAGAATCTTAACAGAAGGGAGCAACTTCATAGGAAAAAAAAGATCTCACTTTCTTTACAGGAGGCGGATACTGACACCCCAAAGGCCATGTCCAGTGAAGATTCTCTTGACAGTCCAACCAAGGTGAGTGTCATGGCTATTAAACCATTAAAAATTTAAATTTGCCTTTAAAAATATAATGATTTGCTACCTAATCTTGGAAAACCAAAATGGTAAAAAACAAATATATTGCCCAGCTATTGATATGTATGTTGTATTCACTTGTAAATATAATCATAAAGAGTTTTCCCCAACTTGGAACTTTCTAGATGTGTTGACTTATAGCTGTGATCCTCCTTAGCCAGTGTCTTGAGAAAACTTGGGTTAATTACAATTTCTACATGATAACTCAGAGCATTTATATTCAGATCTTCTGTATATTGGTATAATATGATCTAATCCAATAGTACATTCTGTACTAACTAAGACAATGTAATTTATTTTCTTGAGATATAATAATAATACTAATAATGAAAGGATTCAATAGGTGGATAAAAATGCCAAAATCAGTCTGAATATCTGGTTGACTGGGCAATGAACCAAAATAATTACTGTCATTATTTATGATTCCTTACAGTTTTTTTAAAAAACTACCAAAAGCACATAGTCCTGTATTATTAAAAGCATTATAAAATAGAATTATATCATACACAATAGCTCTAATTAAAACAAATAGTAGAGGATAAATAAGAGTAAAGTCTAAAGGGACTAAAATAGTTTTTTTAAAGAATGCCTGGGAAAAATAAGGCTTAAAAATAAGACATTATATAGCACTTGAGAAAAAGACCACAACCGATGGGGGACAGATCTAGGGAGGGAGCCCTAAGGAGTGCCACTACTGAGAAAGCCCAACTCTAATGACTACCAGATCCCCTCATCTGCCAAGAGAATCTGAAGAAGGACCCCAGGCAGGACTTAAAGTTCAAAGAAAGTTGTATATCCCGTTTTCCAGTTACAAATATTTCAGCCGTCACACCCATGAAACTCAAGGCACTATTACAGACTTGGGAGAATGCCAAAACATTGTTTTAAAAGGGGAGAGCAGAATGAAGAGGGGATAAGCATGCTTGCTTGTCACAAAATGCTAAAGGAATCTTGAGGGCAGGAAGAATGGAACGACATTGCTCAAATCTTCGTTTACAAACCACATTTGACAACCTTCCTTTTTGTGAAGAAAGAAAATTTCCCCTTTCTGCTAGGTTTTTATTTTATTGTTTTTTAAAAAAGGCATTTAATTAGGGTAAATGCCTTTTTGAGACCAAAGTTCAAAAGTAATATGTAAATATTTACTCTGGGGCCTACTCTCCAGCTTTGAAATGCAGTGCCTGGAATCTTATCTGACAAGCACTAGAAAAACACCTTTCTGTAGGTCCTGTGGGATAGCATTTAATAATAAACTATGAATCAGCCGACTTCCTGTTTCGTCAGCCCTACCTGTGGAAATGCAAATGAGTTGCTAAGAAGCCTGTTGTGACGGATCACATGTTGTTGCTAGTGGCCGAGATTACTTATTCTTTCTTTCTTTCTTTCCTTTTTTTAATGTAAATATACCTATATATATATATATATATAAATCCCATTTGGCAAAGTGTGCGAATTCATGCTGCTTTCTGAGCACGTGCTCACTGCTTTAGGTCTCATATATCCTAGAGAATTCGGCTGTTCTTTCTTTCAGGGCAAATCTTCCACCCAACTCACCAACCCTCCCGAGTGCTTATGGAAATCACTGAGCAACACAAAGGCAACCAAGGACACGGTTAAGTCTGATTCCGAGCCGGCTCAGGTCCTCCATGTGTGTCAGGCTCAGATTGCTGAGCTGGAGCTGTGGCTCGATCAAGTTAAAGAGTCTCTAGGATCAGAAGCTCAGATCTGCCGAATGCAGCAGTCAGTGGAGCAGCATCTAGCTGCATGCCAGGTAAGAGGAAGAACTGGCTAAACTTCACCACTGCTTTCTGTAAACCATCAGCTTCCTTTTAAGTCATTCTACACAGCAGCTAATGTCTCCGCTGCTTTTACTCCTTGTTCTCTTTGAAATGCCCCTTTAGCTAGATGGGTTAATTTTAAGGGGCGTAGCTAGATTAATTTCCCAATGCTCTTGACTCAACCAATCTCTGCTAACTTGGATAAGCACTACAAGACAAACAATCTCAATCTTTCTTCCATCTCATTCGTAAACAGGAATGGGCAGAATATAGCCTGACATTTTATAGCTGATCAACAAGTGTTTCCAGTTCCCAATTATTTAGCAGTAGCAGCACCAATATATTTCCCATCTAAAAGGAGCTATGAGGTAATTAAGTTTTGAGATAATCAGGACTGTGAACTCAGTTCGGTGCTGATTATGAAAACTAGCTCCTACACAAATATTCTGAAGGCAGTGTGATACGTTTTGAAAAACACATTTTGGCTGCTGCTTCTATATCTCTCAGGCCCCAAAGTGTTAAAACTTCAGTACCATGCAGATACAATAAGACATTTTGTCCTAAATGCAAGATGCTGACCTTGTTGTCCCCTGATTATGAGTCCTCAATGCAATGTCTACTTATAAGGGTATGAAATCAATCATTCAGCAATCTGGAATTCCAGTTAACACTCTTAAAAAGCACTCTAGTCAGCATTATCATGAATATGAAATTCAAACTTCATGGACAGTGCCAAATGAAATATAATGACCTTAATCAAGTTTCTAGCCCTTATCGTAATGAAGGTGGCTAAACTCCATGAAACTACCATACGAAAAATCCTAGACTATTTCCAGGACACGAGTCCACTACCTAATGATTGGGCTGTACTCCAAGCTAGATGAAATTTTCAGGCAAATATATCTTAGTATATATTTCAAGCCTGTCACATTTCAAAGAAGTAGGCAAAAGGGTGTTTGTGCTTAGCTTCTTTTTGTTCATGATGTTTTAAAGCACAAAAAGAAAGCATAACTTCATTGAGAAATAAAATGAAAATGTCAAACATTGTTACTGCTTTGGGTCTTCGGAGAAAGGCGGCATACAAGTTGAACAAATAAATAAAATAAATACTTCTTTTGTGGGTTAATGGATGCCGGTTTCCCCAGAAATAATAGGTATGAAGGTTTTTGTGGATTTTTTAAAAAATACAGTTTAAGAAGATGATTGAAAGTATTGCTAAACTTTCTATTGTTTCTGGACAATTTTCTACAGACAGAATATTTCAGAATAAATTACTTACAGATTTACAGCAAATTTCTTATAGTGGGACTTTTGTACTAAGCCTCACCAAAGTGACTTTTGAAGTAGATGGGAAGAGAACTGGAACAAGAATACTTAAACTTTATCATTTGTGATATTCAGGGGAGTAGTGATAAAGAATTTGGATTCTAATGTTTTTGTATGGACCCCAGAACAAACTACACAGGTCTCTTTATCTCATCTTTTATTAGATAAGCAAAATCTCTGGTATCTCTTGGGACGAGTATGGCAAAACGCCACTAAATTGGAACACTTCTTGCTATAGCGTACCTTCTAAAGATACTCAGTGAAAATAATAAGGGCTCTATTAAAAAGCTAATAATTATGAGCCTGTACTAAAAAAGACACGGTGGCTCAGTGGCTAAGACGCTGAGCTTGTCGATCGAAAGGTTGACCGTTCAGTGGTTTGAATCCTTAGTGCTGAAAAATGGGGTAAGCTCCCATTACTTGTCCCAGCTTCTGCCAACCTAGCAGTTCGAAAACACCTTAAAAATGCAAGTAGAAAAATAGGGACCACTTTTGGTGGGAAGGTAACAGCATTTCATGCGCCTTTGGTGTTTAGTCATGCCAACCACATGACCACGGAGATGTCTTTGGACAGCGCAGGCTCTTCGGCTTTGAATGGAGATGAGCGCTGCTCCTTAGAGTCGAGAATGACTAGCATATATGTGCGAGGGGAACCTTTACCTTTTTACTAAATTTATCTTTGCCTTTGAAACCTGCTTTTAGATATCCCAAATTATTACAGCAACACACTTCATGGATTCAGAGAAGCTCATGCTTCTGAGTCACTTGCCCCTGTGGCTGATCATTGGGCTGAGCATGTCAAAAGAAAGTAATCTTTTTTTCTATTGCTTGGTGATTTTGAAAATGTTATCCACAAATCATGAATATTGCTGCTGCCCGTATTTTCCCTCACATTGTGCTTGCCACAGTTCTTTAAACTTGGCTTCCAGGCCTCTTGCTGTCCCATTAGACCATCTGAACATTTTCCAGTGTGTCCTTAACACGGGCATTCTGTTCCTGTTAGCCAACCCACTGTGGTCACTCTGGTACCTTTTTTTTCTTTCACATGTGTCCCTATTGTTAATTTTTCAGGCACCAAGCTTATGAAATGATGTTAGGGTGATGTTACTCTATGAAGAGGAAACAACTACCACCCAGAAAGTAACAGTACAGTCAAACAAAGCAGTGAAGATATTTCAAGTCTATTAACGCTGTCGCTCAGATTGTGTTTTCAGGCTTGGGTCCTGCTCATTTTCAACACACCTCCTCTAGATGGAATTTGCCATGGGCAGTGTTTTTCAACCTTAGCAACTTTAAGATATGTGGATTTCAATTCCTGGAATTCCCCAGCCAGCCAATCTAGCTGGGGAATTCTGGGAGTTTTTTTTTTTAATTTGATTTATATACCGCCCTTCTCCGGAGACTCAGGGCGGCTTACAATGCGTTAAGCAATAGCCTTCATACTTTTGTATATTTATACAAAGTCAGCTTATTGCCCCCACAAACTGGGTCCTCAATTTACCCACCTTAGAAAGGATGGAAGGCTGAGTCGACCTTGAGCCTGGCTAGGATTGAACTCAGAGAAATTACAGGCAGCTGGTGTTAATTGCTGCCTTTAGTAGGAGGCATTAGCCCCCTACGCTACACAGGCTCCTAGTTGAAGTCCACACATCTTAACGTTGCCAAGGTTGCAAAACACTGGCCTGGAGAAAGTGTATGCTGAAAGTCTTCCTGGTCAAGGAGAAGGATGATGGGAAGGAACAGAGGAGAACATTCTCCCTCAGGGAGCCCCTTGAATGAAACAGCTGGCTCGAGTAGCAAGATTGGGCTTTTCCTGGTGATCTTTCAGAAATTTAAGACTAGGCTTTTTTAAAGAGTTGTTGGACATTGAAGGAGCAAAAATGAACTGTGTGGGAATGCTTATCTGGGATAGAAAGAGTGGCTCTGGGTTCACTATGGTATTGTAATATGTTCTACAGTGTTACTTGTTTGATCTTTATTGGCTCTTTGGCTTTTTAAGCTGATAAAAGTCAATCAGATTAATGCAGTGCAATCCAATGCACTGGAATGATTAATAAATATGTGGAAGGGGAAAGTCAGAAGTGGAAGGAAATCATCTCAGGTGGACATTTACAAAAGAGTTGTAGGATGAAATTGGGACACCGATATCACTGTATGAGGCCAGTCTTCAGATTTCTGAGACCTGTGGCTCTTTTCCCTTTCTACTAGAAAAATGAGATCTACAATATATATAATAAAAAAGACAGTTCCTCGGAATGTATGCTTAGCTGAGACTTTTGTGACAAGTACATGAAATGCATAAATTTCTATTTTTGATTCCTTCATTCCTCCAGATCCTCAGAAGCCTGAGGTGGGAGCAGGATAGGGGGTCACTTTTAGATAGGCCTTTCCAGGCATTGGAGCTGTCGGCCTTTAAGCTTTAGGATCTTCAGTAAATAAATGTTTTGTGAATGATTAACTGCTTGAATTCCTCAGATGATGTTAACAGAAATTGAACAGAAAGTCATGTGGCTATTGGAGGAGTGCAAAGGCACGTCCACTACCAGTAGTTCAGGCCTCGAACAAGAAACTGAGAACCTTTCCTTGAACCTTAAAAATGTGAAGTGCAAGTTGGAAAAAGTCCAGCGCATGCTCCAAGAGAAACACACAGAAGAACAGGTAAACTGAAACGTCAAGAAACTTGAAGAGTCATTATTATGCTGCCTGACTGCCAACAACTCTTATTGCATTTACTTAAAGCAGACTTCCTCAACCTGATGCCCTTCATTTATGTGGATTTCAGACTCCTAGAATTCTCAGCATGGGGAAATTCTGGTAATTAAAGCCCACTTATCTGGCAAGCATGCAGCTTGGAGATAAGTGGTGGAAAGGGTGTGTATATGTGCATATACTGCATATTAATTATGACTACAGGTAATTCCAGCCTTCTGAAAGTTGGAGCTTTGTATGCATCTACTCTGGGATCATAGTTGCCTGAATCCCCAACACATTTGCAGAGCCCTAGGTTGGGGAAGGGCTAGCCTGTGGGGATGCTTGTGTTACAATTACTTGTGCCTTCAGCTCTACTTAATGTTATGTCTATTGATCAGAAAATCAGGCATTATTATTTTGCTGAAAAGTGTAGGTCTGCCATGTAGGTTTGTAGATGGGGAAGAGATAACAGTTGCTTTTCTTGAACAACTTCAGGCACATCAATAACAAAATAGCTCATTACCAATAGCAATCCTTTCCTGTATTGTGCTTCTTTCTCTGTAGTTTGTTTCTAGCATGTGGTGTCCAAAGGTAAACCATCATTCAGTGTAGAGATGGGTTAGATAGCATTCACGGGTTTGCAATGTTGCAAAAGATTGCAACATTGATTATCTCAGTTATGTATTTCTTTTAACAATTTCAAATAGTCGTTCATCTCAAACCATGATTCTGGGTGGTGAACAATTATAAAATCAATTACAACCAGAATAAACATTATATACACACACGCACTCATTCATTCATTCATTCATTCATTCATTCATTCATTCATTCATTCATTCATTTTCTCCATATGTTGTCCCCCCACCCCCCCAGATCTGCAGATATTGTCCCTTTTCTGCTAATGGTATTGTTTTGTCAGCATAAGAATCTACATTCATATACCCTATTTTTTGGAGTATAAGACACACTTTTTTCCACCCTAAAAGAGAGTGGAAATGTTGGTGCGTTGTATATACTGAATTTAGCCATTTTTGGTCTCCTGAAGCCCCGCCCCACTCGTCCCATTTTTGCAAAAAAATAGGCCCATTTTTCGCAAAAACAGGGTGCACAGAGGGTTTGGGGGGCCTGCAGAGTGTTCCTGGGGGCCGGGGAGGGCAAACAACTTTTTTTCTTACTTACCTCTTCAAAATCCTGGTGCATCTTATTTTGCTAACCGTTAAGAAAAACCACAATAATCCCAGCTGTTTACAAGAAGCTTCAGACTGGTTTATATGTATGATATGGATGCAATCTGACTGCAAAAAAGGCTTTTTTTAGTAAGGAACAAAAACACTGAGTCAGAGAGAGTACAAATGGAACATTAGCTCTCTGCCATTGGGCCTACCTTCCTGGTTCCTTATGATTGTCTGTTCATAAGTGCCCATAATTGGATTTAGTTTGCTGCAAAAAAATTTTTTTTCCTTGTGCTTAGAGATGACATGGCCTTGGTGATAATGTATTTGGGGCAAGAATAGCAACAATTATTAAAACTATTTGAAAACCATTTTTGAAACGTTGTGTGAAAGTGCTCCAGGATTGCTTCATGCAGAGTCTCCTTTGCTCCGGAGGGGGGGGGGGGGCGGGGAGGAGGATAGGAAAAGAGAAGGAGAGAACTGGGTTGCAGCAGCAGGAATGAATAAATGAGCATTGTGGACTGTGATTACAAAACTGAAGTATCTTCACATGGCCTCCAAGCCACCTCAGAAGAAGAAAGTTGATAATGACGAATAAAAATATTATTTCACTTCTCTGTCATCACTGTAGGCTGCCAGAGAGTTCCAGAGTCGATTTAAAATGGTTCCCCAAGCAAATATTTGTGTACACAATAAGGTCAGGCTCAAGCATAGTGTACAGTGGTGGGCATGTCTGGCAGGAAGAAGGTCCCAGATTCAATTCATGTATTTCCAGAGAAAACTCCTGCCTGAAACTCTTGAGAATTCCTGTCAGTCATTGTCAACAGCATTGGACTCGGTGGAGCAGTACTCTGACTCAATATATGGCAGCTTCCTGCAATTCTAACATACTGTGTTCAACCAGATTTGGTGGATAACATGAATACAAGGATAGGAATTTAAAGGAGAGAAGCCGTGGGTAGTAAGCAGCATGAATTCCTTCCCTCAGTAGTTGCTTTTTGCCTGTTATCCTTTCCCTACTATCCATCTGTCTATCTTGGCCAGCCTTCTTGTCTTTCTGAGAGGAAAGTGACAGGAGTAGGAAGGCTACAGGGAGAAGCAGCAAGATGAGGAATGATTAAGAACCTCCCGCTTCTCTCTTCTTTTAGCGAAGGAAAGTGTTTCCTAGTCCTTTGCAATCATTCTTTCTGTGCATATTTTCATCAGAGAAAGGTTCTTACTTGTGCATTTTTACTGTGATGCTTCTACTTTATTAAAAAAAAAAGATAGCATAAGAAATTATAAAATGTTTGCATGTTCTCTCTATATTTATAGTAAAATATCAGTGCAAGCTTCTTCTAAAAAATAGTATCCTTTCTCTTTGAAGAAGAGCACTAATGAAGAGACTCCTGTCAACTTCCCACAGTCACTTCATTTGGATTCCTTTACTTCATTTCCAAATGGGACCTCAGAAAGACCTGTGTTCATTAGACCAAATGGTTTTCAGCATAAACAGGTAATTTTTATTTATTAAATTACATGCCATCCATCTCACTGTCCAAGGCTTGTTTGTTTGTTTGTCAGAATTTATATGGCTGCCCACTCACTTTCAGTGACTCTGGCAGCTTACAAAAAATAAAAACTCTATATAAACAGAAAAAACAAACTCCTCCCACCCTCAGCTCCCTGGCAACAAAGCCAGATAGGCCATTTGATGGGCTCTATTCCACTCTAGGTTTCTGAGGCCCGTTGGCAAAACCAGGTCTTCAGGGCTTTGTAAAAGAGTGTCAAAGTGGGAGCTAATCTAATCTCCTTTGGGATGATGTTCCAAAGAAAGGAGCCACCAGAGAGAAGGCCCTTCTTCTAGGTCCTGCCAGATGTTTTACTTTAGGAGAGGGGATCCATAATATTCCCTTCAGATAACCTGTTCCCAAGCTAAGAAGGCCTTTAACAGAAACCACCAGGATCTTGAATTGTACTCAGAAGCAAATCAACAGTCAATGCAGCTCCCACAGGAGAGGAAACGTGTGGGCATATCTGGGCTTGTACAGAACCATGTGGCCTGCTACATTTTGAGCCAATTGGATACTTCTAAATACTTTTTGAAGGCAGCCCCATATAGAGTGCGTTGAAGAATGGGAGGTGATTAGGGCATGACTGACTGTGAGCAGGGATTGTTGGACCAGGAAATGGCATAACTGGTGCACAACCTCCTCAACTGCCACCTGCTCCTTGAGCAAGAGTAGTGAGTCCAGGAGAACTCCCAGATTATGCACTGGGTCTGTCTGGGCCAGTTCCACCCATCCAAGGCCAGAGATGGCAATTCTCCACGGACCAAGGAACAAGTTACATAATGCAGTGGGATTGGTCCTCTGGGGTCAACTGCTTTCCTTAGCTCTTCTGGGATGAAATAAGAGAGTCTCACTTTCAGTTTCTTGCAGTTCCCTCTTCTGAATGTTGATCTCAGAAAAGCAATAAACAATAAGCGAACATCTGAATTTGTGGGTTCCCAATTTGATTCCTACAGCATCTTATGATGAAATGGTATAAGGCATTTTTGTTGGCAAACTCCTACTTCTTACACTTCAGTTTTTCTAACTTTGTTTTTATTTCTCCTGAAGGAACTGCTGCTAAAGCTGTCTGAGCAAGACAATCTCATTGACTTCCTAGAAGTGTACATGGAGAAAATTCAGCCTCAACCTAAATCCAACACAGTTCTCGAACTACAAACAAGGTACAGTTGGCAACCCCTCTCCCCTTTAGCTAATCTCAAAAATCATTAGTATCTCAAGTCTGCACACAAGATTAGAAAATTTAGAAATATCTTGCAAGAAGATAGTGTTTCAGTGCCTTCCATGCTATTGCCAAGAAAATGTCATGGCCATGTCATGTAATCACCATGGGCAAATTCAACTCAAGAGAACCAAATACAATATAATGCAGAATGGCTTTAAAGAGGAGTTAGTGAAAACTTCTTTTCCTTAAGTTTATCTTTTCATCACTACAAAGATAGGTAACCAATTATCCTCCAGATATTAGGATTTCAGTTCCCATTAGATCTAACCAACATTGGTAAAGGATTGCAAGAATATTACTCCAAAATATCTGAAAGAGCCAAAGTTGTCTATACTGCACTTAATGAATTTATATTAGAAGCATAATGGCTTATGCTCAAAGCAGCATCTGCTACTTTCTTTTTTCCAACTACAGTAATAAACCGAGAACCCATATGATAGCATAATGTGACATTACACAATCTTGGCATATTGCTGGGAAAATGGAGAGAACCTGAAGTTGCAGTTTTCAGTGGCAATCATATAAGCCTCATTTCTTCATTTCATCTCTATATCTATATTAGAAGCAGGATGCCGATATAGTTAAGTCTTTGATGTGATCCAGGATTCTTCACATTCTTATATTCACCAATGTCTCTTTTTGTTGCCTTTCACTACATTTGTTTATTCATAATGGGGATATGATGCTAATCCAGCAATGAGGCAGTCAGCTCAGGAAATGAGTCTCTTGGTTTGACTCCAAAGGACCAAACAGGTGATAAGTGGCAATATTTACAAGAAGAACTGCTACTCAAGAAGAATGCTCCTCATTGTCAATTGGATGAACTTCAGGTTAGTACATCACCTTTATTCTTACTAACTTGCAGGTCAAAAATATAAGAAGCATCACACAAGCACCATCAGATGTTAAAAGCAAATCTGAGGGAGCCGTGCAGGTGTTGTCCCATATGGCAACAAGATGTGTGGCAACCATAATTCATCGATGTACCACAGCATACTTTTTATGAGTGCAACAGATGCCAGAGTTTCTATTGTCAGAAGATTTAAAGCCTGCTGCTTGAGTGGATCCATCATTCCAGAATATGATGACGATCTAGCTTTAAATTATACTTGTTTTTACTTTTTTTTTTGAAATAACATTATACAGTAGTCTTGACTTATGATCACAGTTGAGACCAGAATTTCTGTTGCTAAGCACTTATGGTTGTTAAGTGAATCATTCTTGATTTTATGACTTATTTTGCATTGATTATTTAAAGAACAACTGCAGCTATTAAATGAATCACATGGTCGCTAAGCAAATCCAGCTTTCCTCATTGACTTTGCTCGTTGGAAACCAGCTGGGAAAGTCCCAGATGGTGATCACCAGGATGCTGCAGCTAAATACATGACAAGGGCCCAATATTTGATCATGTGAGGAAAAGTCATATGTCATGTGTGTGAAGTCAGGTCCTACATCACTTTTTAAAGTGCCATTACAACTTCAAATAGTCATTAGATTGTAAATTGAGGACTACCTGAGGGGGGGGGGTTGTCTGACCCTACCTATATGTCACCATGAGTTTAACCTGGAGCCCTTGTCCAAACATGTTTTGTTTTTTTTCCAAATATTAGATCTCTACCAAAATAAATATTCTGCCCCTGGGTGCTACATCAAGTGTGAGAACTCCAACCATTGAGGAACTAAAAACATACACAGCACAGCTTGACAATCTAAGCCAGGAAGCTTCTACTCAGGTACAGGTACTAAAGACATTTCTCTGAGTTATGTAAGTAGCCACCAGGGTGGTTGAATAGGATCCAGCTTTGGCATCATGAAATATCTGCTTTCAATGCAGTTAAAAGTAAAAGTTTCCCTTGTCCAGTCATGTCCAATGCTCATCTCCGTTTCCTAGCTGAGGGGGCCACCACCTATAAAATGACTGTATCATAAAGCAATTTGGAAAAGTCGCTTAATATTTTCCAGACTCATAACTTTGTTCTTGAAAATGGTTGTGTTCTATGTTTGCACTGTAAATATTAAACAGTGGTCTTCAGGCCAGGATTTTGGAAAATGCAGTTCCTTATGTAAGGGTGAGAAGTTTTGGATCTAATAATATGACTGCTTCTACGTAACTCTGAAAATAATACTATCTTCTACAACTATCTTCCTCTACAGCAGATCATCCTAGAGATCACTTTCAAGTTACTTGTAATGCCCAATATAGAGGGGCTTTCTTTGCATCTTCACATTCTTTATCATCAGTTAGTATAGGCAGCACTGAGATAGAAGGACAAATGAACTGTCTTACTATAAGCTGTTTTCTTAATAGATAAAAATAATAAGCCACAGATATATCTCCTGCAACACCAGCATGAATATACTTACACTGGTTCATATGCTGCTTCCAAATAAATAGGAAAACCATGAGAGGTAATTGAAAATACATATCTTCCCATTTTGTAGGAAAATGAAACAGGAGAAAATGCATTAAGTCTGGATGGGAAACTCTTTGAGTTGTTTCTGGCAATCAGCCGCTGCCTGAACAACATGGAACAGATTTTGGGCACCTGTGTACTCTCCAGTGAAGAAGCTCCTGTACAGCAAGTGCTTTATGAGGTCAGTACAAATGGGAGAATCTATGTCATGGGTGTCAAACTTGCAGCACTGTCTCATCACATGATATTTTGTGATGTTTTTTCTCTTTGTTGAGCTGGGGTGGGCATGGCCTGCATGTGACACATCTGGCCTGTGGGCCATCAGTTTGACACCCCTGATCTATGACTTCATGAGGTCCAAAGCAGTAAGTCTTATATTTTTGCACAATTCCAAAAAACATTCACCATAATGGCATTAGATGTAGATGTTTCCTAAGAATACTAGCTTTTATTAAGAATAGGGTTGTCCAAACGTCAGAGCCAGAATTCCAGTATGGTTGGCTAGGGAATTCTGCGCGTTGAAGTCCAAGGTTTTAAAACTGCCCAGTTTGGACATCCTAATTTAAAAGAAAGAAATGCAAATTTTTAGCCACTAAAATTGTCCACATGTGTTTTAAAAATTGGAGAACATACCAGAAAATCTCAGAAGTTTAAAATGGGGATCAGTTTTCATTTTAATACCATCTGATCAAATTTGTACTTAACTGAATTAACAGGATTGGATTGAAATATAGTTACTCTTCCAAATATGTACTTCTTTGAATTTGTTGATACAATTCTTGGCTCATGAAGCAGTGGGTGAAGAGTAGCAATTTTTCCTGGTTTCCTCCATAACCATCTGCTCAAATCGACTCCCAAGTATTGGAGTGAATGTCAGGAAGTGTAATTTCCTTCCAAGGAAAAGTGGACTATTTTGGGGAGGCAGTCACCAACACTTTGGGGGGGGGGTCTTTGTTGCTGCTTTCAGGGGCCATGGGGAGTATGCAAGTGACACAACTGTATTATCAGAGGATATCAAATTCTTCATGTTTTGGTTGGTGATGATAAGTTTTCTATTTTATAATATATTAAGCTAGCAAATGTTTAATGCACATGGTTTAGGACTTTTATGATTCTGAAAATCTGTCAGTTGACTTAGATTATCTACCCCAGCTTCACAGCATTCAAAATTATTGTAATATCTGAACTACAATAGGTTTATATATTTTTAATTCCATTTACATATCCCTCCATGTTTACAAAGGGCAAAAAAGTAGGAAAAATCAGGATATCGTACTGAGATAAACATAAAAAAAATGATTAGTTTTTTTCTATTTCAAGCAGAATGTGCTGCAGCTAATAGAATTTACAAAAAAAAGTATAAAAAGTTAAAAACAAATTAATGCTTAAATTGATATTAAATATGTTTAGTATCTTGAAATCCTAATGAAAGAAATGCATCATTGTAAATGGTGAGGAAGTGGGTTAAACACAATTTCTGAAGGAATGTATTTCATAGCTAAGGAGCAATGCAGGAGAAGGCCATTTCCTGTTTTAGAAAAATGAATCTCTGACTATTAAGGTATATATAAAAGGACTTTTCTTGTTTATCTTAACTACATACAGTTTATAACAATTGCTCTGTAAATACCACTACCTTAAACTGTACCTATTAAACAGCTGGCAGTCAGTGCAGTTCTTTCTATACAGATATTACATAATCCCTGTAGCCTATTTGCAACTTCAAGAACATGTCAAAGATGTCCAAGAAGAACACCATGGAGTATTTTCTCAAGAGGGCGAGAGATACAGTATAAGAATGCCCAAGTCTCATGCTGATATTGAAACTTCTTTCTTGAAAGAAACAAATGGATATTGATGGATTCTACAAAAGCCATATTTACTTGCCTATCTCACCTACAATCTGTTTCAGACCCTCTCTGCAGAGCTACAGAAACTTCACACAGATATTGGAGATAAGAAGGATGATCTTCTGAAGTCCATCACTTCTGCCGGTGGGAATTCTGAGAGATTCTCCCAGTGTTTTAGCAACTTGCAGGCATGGCTCCAATTGACACAAACAGCTGCTGCTTCTAGAAGCGAGTCTATGAAAACTGAAATGGACCATAACATCAATTATCAGGTATCACAGGGTTAAGTTTTCATTTCAACTTTTAAAATCTATTAAAAAGACAGCTCACCAAAAAGACATGTTTCATCCTTTTTCAGTTGAAATGTTAGTGATCTCATATCAATTCACATGTGATCAGATTTACAGAAACCTCTTAATTCCTTGTGCCTAATTATTACCTAGAATTTTGTAACTACAGTAGTTTTGTTTTATAGTCATAAGCATAATCTTTCTATTGTACTCTTGCATGGACATCCCAAAAGAGCACAATTTCCTATATATTTATTCAGGTATAAGTACATGCTTACATAAAGCTTTTACTCACAAAGAAGCTTATCTGAGATAAGACCCGTGCTTGCAAATGTAATGCAAACCGGATCACCTTTACAGATGATTTAATCTTTGATCTCCACAATGAGAAGTAATTTATGATTATGAAACTGGACTGCACTGTGAGTGTAATTTCTAATACCCTCCATTTATAGAGACTCTTTTTCTCCCCCTCTCCAAATGTATATACATAAAGAATGATACTGATTAAACAAGCCATTTGAATTGCAGCTTCATTATCCCTTAATTTTGCATAATGCATTTCTGGATTTATATTGGATTTTTTATTTCTTGTTTTAGAATGAAATCAGGCACTTGTATGATGCATTGATTGAGAAAAAATCCTCATTGCAACAGTTTTTCAGTGAAACGAATGGACATGATATTTCTAAGCAATTCCAGGTAATTAAAATGAGACATGAAAATCAGGTGTAATTAGGTACCCAGCATTTTAACTAAATTCTTTTATTTTGCTTTTAATTTCCAAAAATCAAATATTGTTTCTCGCTGTGAATTATTTGTATATTTATTTATTACTAAATGTTTGTCTTACTTCTGTCAGTAATCTTTAATGGTGCTAATTAATGTTATTTACAACTAACTGATTTGCTAGTTTATAACACATTTCTACTATGCTTATGGCATTGCTGAAAACATCTAATTGGATTTTAAATATTCTATTAAGGAGAGCATGTCATATCAGCTTGGTACTTGGCTTTTTAAGTTTTTAAATTTTGATTTTAAGATGTTACACCTGTTAAAAAAATTGTTGAGAAATCTTAAAATGTCACTGAATGTTAAAATACTGAGCCCTAAAAAGTTATCTATTACCCTGTGCTACTGCCAGTGGTGTCCTCTGATGAAAGTATAATTGTTTGATTAACTTTCCCAATGTTAATGTACGCTGACATGGAATCAGATCATGCCTATAATATTTTCTCTCTTTAGAATGTCCAGTAAAATATATCTAAAACTTAATCTTACATTATTATTTTCTGCCTACCATCCCTTCTATATTATTTACTATCTCTGATAAAATATAGAAACATTATTATCAGGGTATAGGCAACTTGTATTTCGTGTTACAGAAGAAAAAAAGGAATCTAATGTCATTTTTTTCCTATGCTATTAAATCTAGTTTGCCCTAAATTTTCATTAGAACAATAAAAAGGTCTCAAGTTTTTAAGCTACAATTGACAGTTTCTGATAATCAAGTCAGATGCTTAGTGCCAATAAAATTACAGTAAGACAGAACTATTAAGCAATGAGAAGGATGACAGCATTCTTGTAGGTTTTGCAAAGCTTGCAGAAGTGCAAAACAAAACAAAACAAACAAACAAACAAACAAACCCAAAGGGAAAAACCCTAAATTGTCATTAATTTATCCCCCCCCCCCACACACACACAATTCACACACACCAATTCACAGAAAACTAAGTAATACGTTCACAAGAATGGGCTTGACTATTTTAGAAGAGAGCACAATTAGCTAGAATGTCAAAGAACTGCATTCTGTACCACAACACTTATTTGCAGATCTCATTTGTAAATCATTGTTATAAGTTCCTAGATAAGAGTCCTCACTCCAATTATGCCAATTTGTATGGAGTGTAGATTTCTTTTAGTTAGGCCAGTCCCATTTTCTACTTAACGAGTGATAGTTTTATTCTGTTATTTGATAGATATAATTCAGAAAACTGTCAGATCTTTCCTCTGCCTCAGAAATATCACTGCTATTAAAAACCCTAGCCTAATTCTGAATAATTTCATATCTCATTCAGCAAATGGACGTCTTTGAATCGGAACTGCAAAATTTCGAGACACAGGCAGCTAAACTAAGAGATCGTGGAGAAAGAGTTCATTTGCCAGTTGCTGTAACCCATGACGTGAATAAACTAGAGGTAAACATGCTGAATAACAAATGGACACAAGAACTGAACAAAATGAAATGCAACTGATCCGAGCATGTTGAGGTTGAGGTTAATTGGGGGAAAAGGCAAGGGCACAAGATAGAATTGCTAGAAATGAGGGTGAGAAAATACATGATGGTCAAATACAGATAGTCTTCAATTTACGGCCACAACTGAGTCCAATATTTATGTTGCTATGGGAGAAATTTGTTAAGTGAGTTTTGCCCCATTTTACAACTTTTCTTGCCACATTTGTTAAGTGAATCACTGCAGTGGTTAAATTAGTGACACCGTTGTTAAGTGAATCTGCCTTTCCCATTGACTTTGCTTGTCAGGAGGTCACAAAAGGTGATCACATGATCCCGGGACACTGCAACCGTCATAAATATAAACCAGTTGTCAAACATCTGAATATAAATTACATGACCATGTGAATGCTGCAATGGTTGTAAGTGTGAAAAACAGTCACAAGTCCCTTTTTCCAATGCCATTGTAACTTTGAACTGTCACTAAATGAAGTGTTGTAAGTCAAGGACTATCTGTACAGCATATAGAAGAGGGGTTGGCAACTTCCTTCTACACAGGGTCCAAAGACCATGCCACTGCCACCACTTACAAAGGACTTACTGCTCTGCCTCCATTGAGGAGGCTGATGGAGCCCTCCCCAAAATGTTCACCCAAAGCGACAGCGTGTGCTTTCTCTCTCTCTCATGCACCAGATAAACATATATTTTGGGGGGAACTTGGGCTAGATGATTGTGGGTAGCAGACATATCTGACCTATCAGCTGTAGGTTGTTGCCACTGAACTAGAATGTGAAATATGGCAATTTTTCCTAGCAAATAACTAAATGGTCTATTCTGGAGGTGATCTAACAATTGATGACTTTAGAGCCACATCAGCCAGTTTGGTGAGATCCAGATGGACACTGTAATTTGATGGGGAAGATATAATAAAGAAACATAAAAACAATCCTGAACTGCATCCAGAGAAGAATGGATTTGGAAATGCAATGCTTGGCTTAGCCAATCAAAATTTGTAGATTTGTAATGTATATTTGTCAAAATATGCAGTTAAATTCTGATTGCTGGTCATCCTTGTAATATAAAAATGCATTCTAGAAGAGTAATAATATTAATACTTTGTGGTATCGTGAGGGTTATTGACTTTGAGATGCCACAAGTATCTCTGTATTATAACTGTCTCATAAATAGTTCTAACCAGAATTTCATTTGATTTCTAGGAGGTGTTGGATGACCTCTGGGAGTTCCTAAGAGTCAAACAGAAGGAACAAAGTTCTTCATTCATTAAGGAACAACAGTGTGAAACTTTGTTACAAGGATTTGCAGAACTCATAGATCTTGGGAAAAAGAAGCTTGTTTCAAAGCTGAAAATTACCAGTCGGTCTGATTTAGATTTACATTTGCAAAATCATAAGGTATAAACATCCACTTAAATTACACTTAAAGGTATTTTCCCATACCAAGAAATCATTGATGGATTTCTATTATACACACAATGAATAAACCACAAGATGGGTTAATGTGTTTTTATTTATTTAAAACAGCTATATAGTCATCCACCTTAGAGCAAATTCTGGTTGACTCCCAATCCTCTCATCCTGTTAAGACTGTAACAGATTTCCCACCATACACTGAACCACAAACTATAGTTTTACCCTACACTACCCTTACGTGAACCCAGCCAGTGAAATCATGGCAACACTGAGATTCATTGTTTAATTTTATCGTATGTTTCAGGCATGCATGCATAGATTCATTCATTGGTTAGAAGGAAATGGCCTTACTCAGAGCTCCAGGCAGTGATTCTCTTAAGAAGTGCACTACATTAGCTTTTGCATTACCATTGAATGAAAAATAACAACTTGCATTTAATTAGTGAAAAAAGATCTCTGCCTGGAGGAGGGTTGCTAGTTTTGCTCATCTTGAGGTGAATGGTGCCGTAGATTACTGAAACTAAACTGACACTGCTTAGATGACATTGCTTGGGGAGAAAAACGGGGAATATTCATTTGTTTTATGCTTATTTTTCTCTTAGAGCTTTTAATGTAATCTCATTGCAAATGAGCAGAGGTAATTTTATAGGAAGAGGAGGGGTTGTTGCTGTTATGTGTAATCATAACATCTATCCCGGGCTATAATTACTTTGCTGAAAGTAAAATATAGCCTTGATAATGAAGATGAAAATTTATAGACTGCCCAGGAGAACATTTGAATAAATACAAGTTGATTCCTTCTTAATTTCTCTGAATGTAAACTTCGGGGAAATAGTTACTTCCATTTGGCATCAAATTAAGAAGGCTGTAATTGTTTGCATGTTGCATATGGCAATGCCTCTCATTTAAAATATTAAGAAAAATATAGTTTGATTATTTGACTGAATTTTGAGATTCAAAGATGTGTGTGTTTGTGTGTGTGTGTGTGTATAATGTTTCTCCAGAATTGTTAGAATTAGTGTTTGATGGCAAAGATACCTTCCACATTTCATTTTGGATTCAATCGGATAAAGAAATAAAGTTCCTTACACAGATGAGATATACCTTGCTTTGTTTTAAATCAGATTAGGATTTAAATTCAGCTATGTTACCGGAATAACATTATCAGTTCTACCATAAGGTCCAATTCTTCTACCAATTTATCCATCAGTTTCTGAGTCAACTTTCTTCCCTTGGTTTTTGAGTATACACCAATAACTAGGATAAGGGAAGCAAGGTATATGAAGCAGAAAGTGGCCATATAAAGATGAATAATAAAATAAATAAACATAATTTTGGCATTGATTCAAATATCAGTAGTTTGGGAAAAGGGATCTAAAAAGATCCCTTTTAAAGAAATATAAGTTTTCCGACTTTTCTAGGATTTGCTTATTTTTGCATCTGCAAGCCCAGCAATTTTCTACCTGTTTAGGGAATGACCAACAACTTACATATTTTTGTAATATTTAACATATGAAAAATATTGGCATGCTTGGTTGAGTTGCAATGAATACCATTGTTTACCATTTTGCCATTTTTAATGCTGTTAAAATATAGATCTCTGTGTATTTGTTATATTTGCTGTTGGTAAAAGTTCGAAAGAATGAAAGAGAATGGTTTTTTTGTATTATTGAAACATCCAGAGCAAGCGCATGTAGCAGAAATATTTTAACTTTATTTATGCTCTTAAAAGACAAGTGTGTTCTTTTTGAATAATTATTTTGTGAATATAATTATCTGTACTTATGTTCCTATTCTTTTTTGAACATAGAGCTTTTTCTGTAAACTGAACGGCCATATGCTTCTTGTACAAAAAGTGGCAGCTTCAATATTACAAAACAGGGAGAAATACTGGAAGGATATGGTAGAGAAGAGCAAATCATTGGAAGAACAAGCTATTCAACAAGGAACCCATTTGGAAAAGGTTTTACAGGTCAGAGAGTAAAATAAAACAATGTGACAGATTCAGACAAGTCTGCTACACTCAGCTTTTAACCCAGAAGTTGAGTGAGAGTATATTAATTTAATTTTAATTAATTTTACATACATTTGGAATTTATCCAAACTCAAAACTGGCTTGATACTGCTACAGCATACAATTTTGGACTAATTCAGCAGAGCTGATTAGATTAAAATATTTTTGTACTTGCATACCCATTAAATAATCTACCATGTTGAGATTCAAGGTCATATTTGTAGTGGAGGAATAAAATACATTTGTTTATGTTAGATACAACATGCTTCCCAATTTGGCACCTTTATGATGTGTCAAACCATAACTCCCATTGCCCCTATAAATTTGAATAGGCCTACATGTTTGGAAGAAACCAATTAAAGAAAATTATTTGATACAATCAGTTTACTACTGGTTTTGGGAGCTACTAACAAATGCTCTTCATCTTACAGGACTGGATGGCATTTGATGAGAACTACGTTTCATTCTGCCAAAAGCTGGAGGCAATTTCACCCGCAGTGCCTTTTGTGGCTTTAGTGGAAGAGACAGAAGAAAGAGTAATGGAAAGGACCCATCTCCTCCAGGTATTGACTTAAACCTAGGCTGTGTAACTTCCATTGTAACTATGGCCATTATTGAATAAAACACTGTATAAAAGCTAATACTTGAATAATCTTTCCTCTATTTGTAATTAAGGAATTGAAGGTTAAACATGTCTTTAGAAACTTTACTTTGTTGTTTCATGTAGTTCTATTTAAGGAGGACATTGACAAGATGAAGTATGTCTTGTGGACAGCATCAAGATGATTAGGGGCTGAAAGAAATGGTTAGATATGTTTGGCCTAAAGAGGAGAAGACTTTTGGGAGACATGTTAGTTGTCTTCTAATTTCTGAAGTTCTGTCATGTGACAAATGGTACAGAGTTGTTAAAGAAGGCAAGACAAAATGGGTTTAAGCAACAACAAAGTAGAATTTAGTTGGACATCAGGACAAATTTGGTGACAGAGAGAACTATTCAACAGTGGAATAGAGTGGCATAGGAAGTTATAGTTTCTGGTGGAGGTTTTAAAATTGAGTCTGGATGGTTGATACAATAGTATGCACTGGGCCATAGGGTGGATTAGAGGATCTCCAAAGTCACTTTCAACTCTTACATTCTGTGATCCACAGGAAACATGGCACTCTTCACACCAGTTAGGCATTGAGTCAGAAGACAATAGATGTAAATCAATTATCCTGAGAGAAAGAAACAAGCCAGCAAACATGTACAGTTTCCTCTTAAGAAAGTGAAAAAAAAATCTAAATAAAGTAATAGATATGGGAGAGATCATATTTTTTCCCAATTAATGCTCGTGCAAAATATTCATTGCAATTATAAAATATATTGATTGCCAAATTTGATTTAATTAACACTAATGATAAATAGATTTGTCTTTTTGTGTGAGATTAAAGAGAAATAAATTAGTAATAATGTGATCTGTTACTTTTCATCTATAATGTTATATAATTTCTTTGTTGTTTCTCAGGAAATCCAAAAGAACATTGAAGGGGAAGAGGCTAGATATTATCAAATAGTGAAAGAGGGGAAGAATTTGACAGAACTTCTGAGCTGCCCTGAAGTGCAATCCAAGATTGAGAAGCTAGAACATCAGTGGTCATCTTTTTCCCAAAGAGTTGACCATGAACTACAAAGACTTCAGACATTGCACAAACTCTTGTCCAGGTAGGAGTTACGTTTGCCTGCTTTTGAAGGTCAGCTTCCCTCACCTGGTACTCTCAATAGACATAGTTCACATAATTCCCTAGCAATCATGTTCAAAATCTGAAAATGACAGATTGGGAAAGTAGACCAGTTCTTAAAAAAACACCACATAATAATAAATATATTAAATATTTATAAGCTTGACTCAGCCTTCCATTCTTTCTAAGGTAGGTAAATTGAGGACCCAGTTTGTGGGGGCAATAAACTGACTATAAAAATATACAAAAGTATGAAGGCTATTGCTTAACGCATTGTAAGCCACCCTGAGTCTCTGGAGAAGGGCGGCATATAAATCAAATTATAAATAAATAAATAAATAAATGCTGAATATAAAATGGCTACCAAGCACCTAATAACATCAATACCTAACTGGCCCCTAATTTGGGGGAAAGAACTTCCTAAAGGTGAGATGAATTAGGGCTTGTCCTATATTGGGGGTGGGGGTGGGGGTGGGTGGGGAGATCAATTAGGGCTTATCATATATCAGACGGAAGATGAAACCAGAGAACAGGAGCAACCACAGAAAAGGGACAGTCCCTAAATTCCATAGGATGACAACATTTAAAAGAGAGAAAATGGAGCATGCCTTCCCTGTGGGAATATGTTCTTGGCAGAAGGTAATCCCTCAAGTAATCTAACCTTATGCCATGTGGAGCTTTATAAATAATAAGCAGTAACTTAAATCATACCCAGAAGTCTATCAGAAGACAATGCAGCTTGTGGAGTACAGTGTTATATAGACTTAAAGAGGACACTACTCATAACTAGTCATACTGTTGTATTCTGGGCAAATTGAAGCTTTCAGATCACAATAGCCCAGTCAGAAGCATATCAAGGTGAATAACCATAAGCAGGATTGCGTGCAACTCAGTAGTGGTTTCCACTTATCTTTGCTACCATTTTGGAATCGGGAGCATGTTTTTTTTTTTTTAATTTGATTTATATGCCGCCCTTCTCCGGAGACTCAGGGCAGCTTACAATGCGTTAAGCAATAGCCTTCATACTTTTGTATATTTATACAAAGTCAGCTTATTGCCCCCACAAACTGGGTCCTCAATTTACCCACCTTAGAAAGGATGGAAGGCTGAGTCGACCTTGAGCCTGGCTAGGATTGAACTCAGAGAAATTACAGGCAGCTGGTGTTAATTGCTGCCTTTAGTAGGAGGCATTAGCCCCCTACGCTACACAGGCTCTCTCTTGCTTCACTTGTACATGGTGCTTCTGTGCAGAACCTTCTACTCATGCGCAGAGTGTCCGTGATGATGTCTGGGTGAGTGGGCAGAGCCTCCTGCCACCACCACTACCAGTTCACCCAAACTTGTAAGAGTTTGCTTGTAAGTAGAAACCCACCACTGGTGCAACTGGCATATAAGAATGTCTGAACATCTGTTAACAGATAGCATATGGAAAGCTACTTTTTTTCTTTTAAAAAAACAGCAAGAGGAGAAATAACTGAAGTTATCTAAAGAGTGAGAGAGAGTAGACATTTTTATATTTTCATTGCTCTCATGTAGGACTAGCAAACCTATACTCTAGATATAGCCCCCAAATTCCATCTGCCAGGATGCTCGTTAATAATCCGGTGATTATTAATTGCCTGATAAGCCTGTTACCAGTCAGAAACATGGTGGTTTGAAGGATCTGTAGTGACTTATTGATTCTAGTTCCTGATTTGTTTTCTTTTGTTTTTCCTGAAGTTACAACAAAGACTCAAAGGAGCTCAATGTCTGGTTGGAATCTGCTCAGCAAAATGTGAACTATTGGAAGGAGCAGTCTCTCAATGCATCTCAGGACCAGAATACTGTCAGGAACCATATCCAGAGTTTGCTTGTAAGTTAGATAGTGTTTATGTAGCAGAAACTGATGTAAAAATACAAGGACAATCTTGCCATTTAATTTTGTACATTGCCTCCAATACAGGCCAACCATTTCTCTAGAGAGCTCAGGGCCTATTAGTGAAATATGTTTTTTTTATTTTAAGTTTTGTTGCTAAGAGCCATTAATAAACATACAGCATTCTCTATATATTTGCTAATGCTACTTTATGAAGTCATTTTCAAGCCCATTATACAGTAGAACCTCTGGTCATGAATGTTTTTTTGTAAGCGCCCAACAACAGCGAACTCGTGTGGCCACTGCATTAATTTTGCATTAATTTTGGTTAGGTTCAGGTCACAACCAAATCGGGTTGCGACCAAAGTTATGGAACGAATTATGGTTGTGACCAGAGGTTCTACTGTACTTCCTTTTCTAATCAATCTCATAGGATAAAGCCTGGTTTGCTGCATGACACTCCAAAGGCTAGATTTATACACTATACTAATGTGATTTGTTTAGTGTGGTTTATTAAGGCTGGGTGAATAACTCTGTTGTATTTTATGATAATAAATTACAGTTCAAAATCATGGTTTGTTACTGACTATAGTTGTGACTTGGCGTGATTTTGGTATGCAGAGATATAACAATTATTTATAATGTTCTGGCTTATTCCTGATTTGGTATTACAGTATGTCCCATACAAACCTCTAACCAAACCGCAAAGATGTAATGCAAATGAAAGAAAATAAAGGAAAATTGTTCCAAGTTAGTCATAATTGTTTACAAGACTGACTGTTCAAAAAATTGAGCTTAAAACTAACATTGACTTAATGTGATATTTGAATGTAACCTCAAAGCCCTGATAGGTTCCAGATGGAGCTTGGGCCATTCCCTGAGGCTCTGGCACACGCCTCGGCCGGAGACCTGGTGGCCGCCTGGGATAGGGCGGCCGCCGGAGCTCTGGATCGGGTCGTGCCTTTGTGGCCTCTGACCCGGCGGCGATCTCACTTGGCTCCTTGGTTCACTGAGGAACTGAGGGAGTTGAAGCGCCGGAAAAGACGCCTAGAGAGTAGTTGGAGGGCCAGTCTTGCTGAATCTGACCGGACACTGGTGAGATCCCATATTAGGACTTACTTAGTGGCGATAAAAGCAGCAAAATGTAGCTATTTTGCTGCTCTTATTGTGTCATCAGATAATCGCCCGGCTGCCCTGTTTAGGGTGACCCGCTCCCTGCTCCACCAGGAAGCGCGGGAGGACCCCTTGGAGGGTAGAGCTGAGGATTTTGTTCAATATCTGCATGACAAAATCACTCAGATTTGGGAAGATTTGGACTCCGACTGGGTGGTCTCGGGGGAAGGGACCGGGGCAGGTCTTGAGCATCTTATCTGGACTGAGTTTGATCCTGTGACCCCTGAGGATGTGGACAGGATACTGGGTGGACTGAACGCGACCATGTGTTTATTGGACCCGTGTCCTTCCTGGTTAGTGCTGGCTTCCCGGGAAGTGACACGAGGCTGGCTCCAGGGTATTATAAAGGCTTCATTGGGGGAGGGTGTCTTTCCTGCCACCTTGAAAGAGGCGGTAGTGAGGCCTCTCCTCAAGAAGCCTTCCCTGGACCCGGCAATGTTGGTAAATTATCGTCCGGTCTCCAACCTTCGCTTTGTGGCGAAGGTTGTTGAGAGCGTGGTTGCGAAACAGTTTCCCCAGCACCTGGATGAAGCGACGTATCTAGATCCGTTCCAGTCGGGTTTCAGGCCTGGGTACAGCACGGAAACGGCATTGGTCGTGTTGGTTGATGATCTCTGGAGGGCTCGGGACAGGGGGTGCTCCTCTGTCCTGGTCCTGTTAGACCTCTCAGCGGCTTTTGATACCATCGACCATGGTATCATGCTGCACCGGTTGGTAGAGATGGGGGTGGGAGGCACTGTGTTGCGGTGGTTCTCCTCCTATCTCTCCGATCGGTCGCAGTCTGTGTTGGCAGGGGGACAGAGGTCGACCCCAAGGCCCCTTATATGTGGGGTGCCACAAGGATCGGTCCTCTCGCCCCTCCTGTTCAACATTTATGTGAAGCCGCTGGGTGAGATCATCCGTGGTTTTGGGGTGAAGTACCATCAGTACGCTGATGACACTCAGCTGTACATCTCCACCCCAGACCACCCCAACGATGCCCTTGAAGTGATGTCCCGGTGCCTGGAGGCCGTGCGGATCTGGATGGGGAGGAACAGGCTCAGGCTCAACCCATCCAAGACCGAGTGGCTGTGGTTTCCGACGTCCCGATATAGTCAGTTGGCGCCATCACTGACTATTGGGGGCGAATCACTGGCCCCCACGGAGAGAGTTCGTAACTTGGGCGTCCTCCTGGATTCACGGCTGTCCTTGGAAGGGCATCTGATGGCCGTGGCCGGGAGGATTTTCTATCAGGTCCGCCTGATCCGCCAGTTACGTCCCTTTCTGGATCGGGACTCCTTGCTCATGGTCACTCATGCCCTTGTCACTTCCCGTCTAGACTACTGTAATGCTCTCTACATGAGGCTCCCCTTGAGGAGCACCCGGAGGCTCCAACTGGCGCAGAGTGCGGCCGCGCGGGTGGTGATGGGAGCGACATGGCGTTCCCATGTGACACCTCTCCTGCGCGAGCTGCACTGGCTCCCGGTGGTCTTCTGGGTGCGCTTCAAGGTCCTGGTTACTACCTTTAAAGCGCTCCATGGCTTAGGACCTGGGTACTTGCAGGACCGCCTACTACCACCAATAGCCTCCCACCGGCCAGTACGCTCTCATAGAGAGGGTCTCCTCCGGGTGCCGTCAGCCAAACAATGTCGGCTGGCAGCCCCCAGGGGGAGAGCTTTCTCTGTGGGGGCACCTACTATCTGGAATGAGCTCCCCCCAGAGATACGGAGGATCCCGGATCTGCCCACCTTCCGCCGCGCTCTTAAGACTTTTCTATTTCGCCAGGCGGGCCTGGCCTAACCACTCCCCGTTTTTAGTGTTAAATTTTAAAAAATTTTAAATTATATTGGGGTGTTTTAATTCTGTCCGGGCCAAATTCATTTCATCTGTTTTTAGTTGGTTTTTAAATTTTGTACGTATGTATTTTTATTGTTGGCTGTACACCGCCCTGAGTCCTTCGGGAGTAGGGCGGTATATAAATCCAATAAATCCAATAAATCCTAATCCTAATCCTAATCCTACTGAGTCACGCCTTCTACGGTTTTCTCCAGACCACCTACCACTGCCATTACCTTTAGAGATAGCAGGCAGATTCTCTTTTATGTAGCTGGTTGTGTCATTCACAACCAGCATATGGGAATGAATTATATTATAATCTATCCGGACAAGAATCATTTATGAATTTAATGTCGAAGTATAATTACTGTTGGAAGATAACAGCTAGAACTGATAGCTATTTTATATAAGATTGCAAAGAACAATTTCTCCTCTCAACTTTTATAGCTCGTACATTTTTATGTTTTAACCCTCATTCTTGCAATTATCTTTGACTTTCTCATCTTGCTTCCATTTGGTCCCTACTATCATTAGTCACCTATCTGTCCAGAGGGCAGACAAAAATATAATGGCAAATGTCAATACAGAAAGTTTGAACCTGGGTCTAATTGACCTAAGTGTACTTTTCCATCTAAACATACAGTACTGTTTTTGGATGCTCTAAAATGTAAAATATAAAGAATAAATCATGTTGAGCAAAGGTTTGGACTTTGGCCTCCTCAGTCTATTCCCAGCTCTGTCAGGATACCTAACTAGTGCTTGGCTTATTCTTTAAAAAGTGGAGGGGTGGGGGGTAGGGGAGAACAATATTTTATCTTGGTTTAAAATGTTTTCATAATTATATTAAATTATTAATATAATTAATAATTGACAAGCTTTTTTAACGCAGTATGTTCATGCATATCATATTTTTTTATTTTATATGTTTCTTCAGGAATTCTCTAAAGAAGTTGATGGTAAATCTTCCTTGAAATCTTCCGTCATAAGTACTGGAAATCAGCTGTTGCTTATTAAGGAATCTGATGATGCAAAGTTGCGCTCAGCTTTGGCAGAGTATGAGCAGAGATGGACCGACCTGGTTGTTCAATTACCAAGCATCCAAGAGAAGTTTCACCAGGTAAAAAGTAGTTCATCAGCAAAGCTACTAGACATGAACAGCTTTGAAGACTGCCATAGTTATTAATTGCATACTGCAGAACATTACATTGATCTGCCATTTCTCTGTTTTAGAAATCTTATCTATCTCCTTTATATATGGTGAATCCATCATTCCGAAGTACTAAATACTACTTACCTTTGTTGCCATTCTTGCTTGTCATACTGATTACAAGCATTTGTATAAAACTCAAGGATGTTGATTCATAATTGTCCACTAAAAAGTTTGACTGAATTTGCTCAATACTGTTCTTTATCTTTGACTTGTAATAGCAAATGTCTCAGAAGTTTAAAACATATTAGACAACCCTTAACCCCTTCAGTAATCATTTCAGAGGTATTTCCTTACCAGATTTCTCAAAGTCTTCAATAATGATAGACTGTCTTCAGTGGAAAAGTTCTTAAAAATTCAGGAAGATATTCAGAGATGTATGTATCTGCCTTGAAAATAGCCCGTGTTGAATGGTATTGCAAAGTCAAACATCAGCAGCTGAACAGCGGGAAATGGTTTATGACACTTTGCATTGTGTCCTAAAATGTTTTATGATATTTTTATGTCATAAAATATTTTACAAAATTTTCCCGATTTCAATTTCATGGGAGTCACGGGTTCTGGGTTTTAGTCACATTATGTAAGTTAGTCCATGACCCTTGTTTCAAAAATTGTTGCCCTACAGTGCACTGTTTTGCCCAGTTAAAGATTACAGACAGGAGAGTTTAGCATATGATTCCTTTATAGTCGTGGGAGAAGAAAGTAAGATGATTACACGTGTATC
The DNA here is from genome assembly GCA_030761175.1 of Masticophis lateralis. Lineage (NCBI taxonomy): Eukaryota > Metazoa > Chordata > Lepidosauria > Squamata > Colubridae > Masticophis > Masticophis lateralis. The sequence goes on along the minus strand of JAUDYJ010000001.1, from coordinate 322,739,335 downwards.
ATGATGTCCTCATGTGAATGACATCAGCTATTGCAATCTATAACCAAGGAGCTCTTGATTGCCCTTTATTTTTATTTTTTTCGAAATTTTTTCAAATTTTTTTTAAAACATAAAATACATCTTTTTAGAGCAAGGGTTTGGTCCGGCATAAAATGAGTAAAATTATTGACATTCCCTCAATCAATTTTGTTCCAAATTTTATCCATTTACAGCTTTAAAAAAAAGAAAAAAAAAGAAAAAAAATATTATTCTAAACATTAATCATTCTACTATTACACCCAAAATTCTAAACAATAAACACCGTTCTAAATGTTTATCATTTTAACAATCAATATTTCATATATATTCCTCAATCCTAAAACCCATTACCTCAAATCTATATTTAACTTCTCTTAAATGATGTCTAATATCCATAATCTTGACAAAAAGTATTTTCCTCCTCTCTTAAAGTCATTTCATAAACAATCAACATTTCCTTCTATAGTTTGTTACTTCCACAATACTTTATTTTATTTACTTCAAGTTTATTCTCATATTTTATTGAATCTAATTTTTAACTGGTTCATAGTTTAAATATCTATTTCCCAGCTGTATTTTCCAATATTCCTGTCTGTATTTATTTAAACTGGTTCACAGTTTAGCTACTATTCTCCAGTAAAGTCTCTTCCACTTCCTCCTAAATTTATTTTTTAGCTGGTTCGCATCTTAATCAGCTGCTTTCCAGCAATGCTTTCCATTCCTACCTTATTTGTAAAATCGGGTCACAGCTTTGCTTTCACTGATCTCCAAAATCGTGCTTTCCTCCACTCCTAAATTCATTTATTTAACTAATTCATAACATTTATCTCTTAGTCAGTTGTTTAACTCCAAATTACTTCGGAATGTGTTACCAATATTGTTTTCCAATCTGTTCTCCTCCATATCTCTTATCAATTTAAGATAAAAGTATATTCCAATATCTTATCTCCTATTGTCTCTTAAGTTTTCTCCCATTACATGCTTATTTCTTATTTTCAATAGGAAACATTTTGAAACACTTTAAAATCAATTTTTTATGGTTCTTAATTCTATAGATAATTCTTTTTAACACCCAATGCTTTTAAAGGTAAACATTTTCTTCCAGATTATTAAATCTGTAGGTAGTACTAGTTAAAAATTCAAAGTTTAAAAAAGGCATTAGAACATCCATAAATCATGTTTTTCTTCAATCATTTATGCTCTTATTTCTTAATCAAATTGTTTATATATTTATATAAAATAATAATAAAAAGGAGAGAATAATAGCAATAATAATAATAATAATTGCAGTAAAAGAAATACAAAAAAATAAGGCAACACTAAAAAAGAAAAAGAAAAAAGGGAGAGTAGAAGTATAACAACAGAAGTCAAACGGATTAAAAAAGAAAATAGAGAGAGGAAAAGAAACAAACAGAAAGATACTAAAAGAAAGAAATAGAGAGAGAGCATAGAGAAGAAAAAGAGAGAGAGAAAAGTATCTCCTAGCATTATTCAACCACCCAGAAACCGTTACATTCATTTAAATTAAAATATAATATTTTGTTGTCTTGTTACATAATATATTCCATTATTCCTTTCTCCAGTCTGTCCAAATATGTATCTTTTCCATTTCAATGTCATCAAAGTTATGAGTTCTACAAAGTTAATTCTGAAGCTATTCCATAGATGGTATCATCATGTCCTTCTTCTATTGCCACACCCTTCTTTTGTTGCCATGTTTATTTAGTTCAGTTTTCATTCTTCCATGTAATTTCTTCTTTCTAATCTTCAATAAATCCTCCAGTGAACAGATTATGTATCCTAAGTCAAGTTCTCTGAGTCTTTTCCTAAAATAGTCAAGTTTAAACAACAAGCAACAAAGTTTCTCTTTTTAAGTAATAAGCAGCCTGGAATTTACACTTTCACTTTTCAGCTGGCAACCATTTTATCCATCTCCATTTGTCTTTTTCCTTTGCTTTTGAAGGCATAATTGTTTCCTCTTCTCCTTCCTCTCTCCCAAACATAGTCCAATCTCATTTATCCACCAAAAAGTAAAGAAAAATATATCCAGATCTGTAATTAAACATTTCCCAAAAGTCAGTAATTTATGTTATCCACCAACAGGTCTATTATCTTTGTGCCCCAATAGTTCTCAGCCGCTGTTAAGGCTAGGGCAGACTAATTGTAATTCAGCGTTTGTGGGCAGTTCCTGCCTGGGTTGATGTCCACTCACCCGGCATGCAAACTCCTGGCTCTGCTCTCCACTTCTCCTCTTCTCCTCCTGTGCACTGTTGTAAACTGGTTGCTGTGGTCTCAGGGCAGCCGCCATGGCCGCCGTTCCACCACCGACAGTGCAGAGGGCAAGCCTCCGGCCCCGAGGAACCTGCCTGTTCCTCTTGGCCATCTGAGGGGTCCCTCTCTATCCCCCTGTCCCTACAGGACAGGGTAGGTCCAAAGACCTACCAGCGGGAGCTTGGCAGACAGGGTTTTCGCGGGGCTCCGAAGAGCCCCCTAATTCCCCGTTTGTATCCCCGCAGCGCCAACCGGAAGTTCCTTGATCACCTTTTAGAACTTCCTACTTCTCTCCCAGTTATGAAAAATGCCCATTCAGAAAACCACCTGCATAGCACAGTTCATCATGTAACAATATGGAAAAGATTCCATAGGAAAATACTTCTAATTTGAACATTCTGTGTTTTTCTTTAAATATCTGAGAAAATACATTAGATTTTGTTCCTTTAAAAAAATAAGTATAATAGTATAATTTTCTAACAGCTACAGATGGCAAAATTGCCATCTTATGAAGCCATCACAGAACTGAATGCCTGGATGAATTGCATAAATCAGCAAAGAAGAGATGAGGTTGTAATTCATTTGCAAAGTTCTGCCAGCTTGAAAGACCTTCTTAGGAGGTACAAGGTAAGTGAGACACTATAAGTTCATGATGTCTAGAAATGGTTTCATTTCCTTTGGGCAGAAAATAAAATAATATCCAAATAAGAAATCATACTATGTGATCTGTTTGAGTCAACGGAGATCAAGAGAAAGGGAACTAGTATAATATTCTATATATCCTTAGGAAGTGAATGCATATCCTTGCATCATCGATTTGGTCCACCACGGACGGTCTGTCTGTCTGTCTGTCTGTCTGTCTGTCTGTCTAATCTATCTATCATGTATCTATCCTAATATTGTCTACTTCATCTTATTTTCCCCCTACCTATCATCCTACCACACTGGGTGTCCAGTCAGCAATTAGCAGGTTTCTGTCACGTTTATCTGTATGAGTTGTGGGAAGGTGAGGTATTAATATTTGTGTGTCAAATATTTATTCATTCCCAAGATAGATTGATATATACAGTCAGGCTTCTAAATATCTGGAATCTCTATGTAATGTTTTCTTCTAGAGTTTTCTTTCCACTTCTAGAGATCTATTATGCAGTTAATCTGTGGTAAGACAGGGGTCAATACATCTGTCAAAACGTTGTTGTCAGGGTTTTTTTTCCCACTGAAGGCTTTTCAGCCTTTCGTTTTGTCTATATGACCAAATGTTTTTTCCCCCCTTTTGGAGATTTTCTGTGTTTAATTCACTAATATTACCATGCAAATAAAGCTAGATAAGTAGTGCTAACACTGTCACACAATTATTTATCGATGTCTTTAAATGGTATCATTCTTTTATGGATCACTCATAAGAGAAAAATGAGTTAGGAGGAAAAAAAGGGAAATTTAAGCATACTTATAAAATCCTTATAGGAATCCTGTCTCTCAGAAGGAGGAGACTGCATCCAGCAATATATGGGCAGTAATATAGAAAACATTTGCCTTTCCTTCTCTCAGGATGTTTTTTCAACTGAACTCACAATCTCTTTCCAATCTGATGCCTTCACAGATGTATTGTACTACAACTTCCATCGCCCCCACTGAAATGATCATTATAGGCAGTTACACTTTTTAAATGCCCATGATTATTATGTTCTTTAACTATGAGCAAGGGACTTGGCCATACAATTATGAGTTATTATAGCTTTGAGCATCTATCTTGTTGTCACTTAACAACCGAATTGGTTATAAAGGAACAAAACTCTATTTGCTGCATAGAAAACATGGGGTTTTTTGACAGAGTTGTATTTTACGTTTCTAGGAATATGTGATGGAAATGAACTTTAAACAATGGATAGTTGATTATGTGAACCAGTCACTACTACAGTTGACACCTTGTGATGTTGAAAGCAAGCGTTACGAGAGGACATCATTTGCAGAATGTCTCGGGGAATTGAATATGAATTGGCACCATTTGCAAGGGACTCTGAATGAAAAGGTTTGAATGTCCTTTAAAACCTTTTGCGGAGAATGTGATTCAACTTCAGATGCGCCTAGTGGAAGATCACCCATCCACCACAGCTTCATTGCTTTGTTCTCTGTACTGCAGCGAACTCTTCAGAATGGTAGTTGGGGTCCTGCCTGGAAAGGCTGCAGTTGGAGAAATCAGGCAGAGAGGTCGATGCAATTTGTCTCCACCCAATTTGTGATTTGCCTACATTCATGCTGCTCACTGGACAAAAGCCTATCATGGTGGCATTCCTATCCCATCTGCAAGGTCTGATGTTGTTCAGATCTGCATCAAGGGTTAAAAATAAACAAAGATTCTCCAGGCAGCTGTAAAGCCAGCAGGAACTAAAGCAAATATAGATTTAGTTCTCATCTATCTTCCCTAATCCATAGACCTTAGTAAGCCTGCCTTATACCCATGTTGGTTTATGTTGCCCCACTGTCACAGCAGCCAGTCAAAGGATAGGACTAATACAATGACAACACAATCGTGTTCTCTTTACATTTCCAATTAAATAAAGTAGTTTAAAGTTACTATTTGGAGGTGGTCTGAAGCTTTCTTCTGTTATATCTGAGTCCAGAAACTCTGCTACAATGATAAATTAAAATATGAGGCACTTTGTAGAAAATGGGGGGAAATATTCTTTCTTCTATGCTTATTGCCATAAACTAAAATTTTCAAAACTTTCCTAAATTTTGCAAATAATTACAAATTGTCCCCTATGCAGATAAAGGAATTGGAGCACATTTTGGAATCTGTTGTTAAAAATGAAAACAAAGCACAATCTTTGGGCAGCTGGCTAGAAGCACAAAGCAGAAGGCTAAAACATTTGAAGAGCCCAGCAAGTTCTATTCTTGCACAGGGCACATTAAAAGACTGCAAGGTAAATTTTCATTTTGTTGATGACCTTCAACATTTTAATCCTATCTTTCTTCCTATATATTCAGGACAATATATGTGAATTTATCCTTGAAATTCAAAAACAACACAGTAATTGTCCACAACCATTAATAAATCCAATCCATTCAAATTTGACCTAATAAAAACAGATCACAATGGAAAACAAAGAAAGAAGGGAAATAAACTCGGACATCTGCTCATATAAATGGATCTATAGAATGGTCCCTCAGGGACAGTTTGGTGAAGAAGAAAAAAAACTAAAAAATAATTGATCTTAGAACTGCCTTTCAAAAGGGTCTGTTCTGTTTTACTCCCTGATGTAGCTGTAAATGCTCTCCTGGTCAACATGTGCCAGGGAGAAAATGCAGGAAATGGAGCTTTCCAGTAGAATTAACTGGGCTCCTTTTTGACTAAGATGGAACTGGAGAGCAAATGAATCTATTGGAGCTTAAAGAACATTGTTCCACATGTTCTTTAAGCTCCTGAATGGAGTTATATAGAGTTTGTAGAAAAACCAGTATGGTGCTAATGCATTACTTTGTTTCTCTTACAACTGAGAATGTATAAGGTCATAAAAAGAGCCCTGTTGGATCAGACCAAAGAGCAATTTTGTGTTTCACACTCTGGTCAATCAGAAGCATATACAAAATTCCAAATTTCCTAGGACTGTTGCGAGTACTGGATGTATTCCAGAATCTTCAAGAATAGTAACTATTGATAGCCATACCCCTAATGAATTTGTTTTATCCTCATTTAGTTGGTGGCTATTCACATCGTCCTATCCCAATAGCTTATCTAGTATATTAATTACATTGGTTTTCTCTGAGCAGCACTGAATAGACACTGGCTCATTGACGAAACCACTGATACTTTCTCATAGTGAAACCTGGAGCAAAATTCCTTTGACCCTAATATATCTAGAGGATACCATGTTGAGGAAGATTGTGTTATTCTCAAAATAATAGTGGCAAATCATATTTGCTGTGTCTTTCTTGACTCTTCCTCTTACAAGGTGCAACATTTATTTTTTGCTTTATTGCTATGGTTACCCCATTCCTCTACTATAGTCAAACTGAAAAGTAACAGCAATTATGCTATTTATTCTCTGCAATGTTTTATTGAGCTCTGGAGCATCTTCATTTTTCTAGCTGAGAGATGGAGATTCATTCCAACTAGCCAGTAAGAAGCTTTGTAAATAAATAAGAGACAGATTGAAACTCTCTTAGTGAGCAGGTACACACACCAGGGGATAGAAGAAGGGAAACCAAGAAGTTAAATAAAACCAGGAAGAATTTTTCAAGATTTTAAAAGAAAACTTTAAAAATGAACAAGAGATATTTCCCCACCTCCAATCTTAGCCACGTTTATAAATAAGCATACAGTATATATCACAGTTTATATTAAAAAAGTAAGATCATGGCCTACATAAATTACTTAATTTGGTTTTTGTACTTAATTTACATAAAAGATACTGCTGTTTCTGATTAGGGGGGAAAGTACCATGCCAACATACTTCTAATATTATTCTTTGCTAATAAAATTATGCATGTAGCTTCTCTAACTTAGATTTCCTAATGCCAGATGAACTCAGAAGGTATCTAAACTTTACAGATGCTTGGCTGTTCTTGCCTTGATTAATGTTGTCTTTTCTTCTTACATGTATAGTCCACCTTTTATGCAAGTAGAAAAAGGCAGTATCTGTATTTTCACCTCTTTTACCTTCATCTCTACTCCTGTGATACAAGTTAGGCTAAGAAACAGTGACTGGACCTGATTCAGGAATAAGCAACTCTTTCAGACAGCAATTATCGAAACCATAATGGTAAAGATAGTGGATTGGAATTTAAAAGACTCATCTTCAAATCATAAAAAGCAGTGTGGTAGATTAGGTGTTACACTATAGAAGGGAAGAGCCTTATGTACATCACCTTGAGCAAAAATTGGAGGAAGTATTATATATAATCCCATAAGAGAGAGTCAGTACTTGTTTAATAGACACTTTTACTAAGGATTTTTTCCAAGAATGGGGGATTTAAGATAGATATGCATTGAGCCGCGCAGTGATTAAAATGCAGTACTGCAGGCTACTTCTGCTGACTGCCAGGTCCTTTCAGTTTGGCAGTTCAAATCTCATCAGGCTCAAGGTTGACTCAGCCTTCCATCCTTCCGAGGTTCGTAAAATGAGGACTCAGATTGCTGGGACCAATATGTTGACTCTGTAAACTGCTCAAAGAGGGATGTAAAGCTCTGTGAAGTGATATATAACTCTAGATGCTATTGCTATAGCTACCCCCATATTGACTTTCTCAGATGGGAAACAGAATAATAAAAGCAAACGGAAGTGACAAGAGAAAATATTCTAGGACATATTGAGAGACTACACAGTAAAACTCCGCAGATCCTGATGACATCCACCTGAGAATTTAAAAGAGTTCAAATGTAAAATTACTGATCTAGCCAAAATATGCAACTTGTCTCTCAAATCAGTCTCAGTGACAGAGGACTGAAAGATAGCTAATGTGATATCTATTTTTAAAAAAGAACTTAGGCGAATTCTTATCAATTATAGACTGGTCAACATCATCATGTCTATCCCTGGAAAATTTGTAGAAATGGTAGTCACAGGAAAAAAGACTAAATATGTAGCAGAACAAGTCTTGCTGAAGGAAAATCAGCATAGTTAGTTTAGTTTAGTTTATTTGGATTTATATACCGCCCTTCTCCTTGCGGACTCAGGGCGGTGTACAGCCAATTAAGAACAAACATACAAACATACACAAGTTAAAATTTCTTAAAATAATAATATAAATGGCCATAAAATTTAAAAATTAACATATTTAAAATACAACTCTAAAATACTAAAATGTTATAGGAATCAGGCTAGGCCGGCGAGCTGAAAGAGATGGGTTTTTAAAGCCCGCCGAAAGGTTGGGAGGTCAGAGATTATTCTTAACTCTGGAGGCAGATCATTCCAAAGGGTGGGTGCTGCCACAGAGAAAGCTCTCCCCCTGGGGGTCGCCAGCCGGCATTGTCTGGCTGACGGCACCCTGAGGAGGCCCTCTCTGTGGGAGCGAACCGGCCGGTGGGAGGCAATTGGCGGCAGAAGGCGGTCCCGTAAGTACCCTGGCCCTAAGCCATGGAGCGCTTTAAAGGTGATTACCAACACCTTGAAACGCACCCGAAAGTCCACCGGCAGCCAATGCAGCTCGCGCAGGAGAGGTGTCACGTGGGAGCGTCCCGTCGCTCCCATAATCCCCCGCGCGGCCGCATTCTGCACCAGTTGGAGCCTCCGGGTGCACCCCAAGGGGAGCCCCATGTAGAGAGCATTACAGTAGTCCAGACGGGAAGTGACAAGAGCATGAGTGACCGTGCGTAGGGAGTCCCGATCTAGAAAGGGTCGCAGCTGGCGAATCAGGCGGACCTGATAAAAAGCCCCCCTGGCCACGGCCGTCATATGATCCTCTAAAGACAGCCGTGAGTCCAGGAGGACGCCCAAGTTGCGAACCCTTTCCGTGGGGGCCAATGACTCGCCCCCAATAACCAGCGATGGAGTCAGCTGGCTATATCGGGACGCCGGCAGCCACAGCCACTCGGTCTTGGAGGGGTTGAGTCGAAGCCTGTTTCTCCCCATCCAGACCCGCACAGCTTCAAGGCACTGGGACATCACTTCCACGGCATCGTTGGGGTGGTCTGGGGTGGAAATGTACAGCTGAGTATCATCAGCGTACTGATGGAACTCCACCCCAAAACCACGGATGATCTCACCCAGCGGCTTTACATAAATGTTGAACAGGAGGGGCGAGAGGACCGACCCTTGTGGCACCCCACATACCAGGCGCCTCGGGGTCTACCGCTGCCCCCCTGTCAACACAGATTGCGACCGGTTGGAGAGGTAGGAGGAGAACCACCGTAAGACGGTGCCCCCCACCCCCAGTCCCTCCAACCGGCGCAATATGATACCATGGTCGATGGTATCAAAAGCCGCTGAGAGGTCTAACAGCACCAGGATAGAGGAGTACCCCCTACCCCGGGCCCTCCAGAGATCATCCACCAATGCGACCAATGCCGTTTCGGTGCTGTACCCAGACCTGAAGCCGGACTGGAGCGGGTCTAAATAGACGGCTTCATCCAGGTATCGGGGGAGCTGCCACGCCACCACACTCTCAACAACCTTCGCCAGGAAGGGAAGGTTGGAGACAGGATGGTAATTTGCTAAAACAGCTGGGTCCAGGGAGGGCTTCTTGAGGAGGGGCCTCACCACCGCCTCTTTCAAGGCAGGCGGAAGGACACCCTCACTCAAAGAAGCGTTTATAATCTCCTGGAGCCAGCCTCGTGTAACCTCCCGGGAGGCCAGCACCAACCAGGAGGGACACGGGTCCAGTAAACATGTGGTTGCGTTCAGTCTTCCCAGAATCCTGTCCACGTCCTCGGGAGCCACAGGATCGAACTCAGCCCAGATAACACTCTCAAGACCTGGCTCAGTCACCCCGCCTGAACCCACCCAGTCGGCGGCCAGGTCGTCCCGAATCTGAGTTATTTTATAGATAAAAATAAATAGATTCATAGATTCATAGATTCCATAAAGAATCAACATAGATTCCGTAAAGAGTGAGATGGGCGGAATATACCTTTAATAAATAGATAAAGGTAAATCGTGTCTCAGCTCTCTTAAGAGTGTTTTAAAATGCTGAAATGCATGAAAGTGAACCTCTTGACTTTATATATTTAGATTTCCAAAAAGCCTTTAACCAAGTTCCCCATCAAAGGCTGGTAAGAAATTTAGTGGCATGATTGCCTGTCCTTTTATGAATTGCTAACAGAATTCAAAATGTAAAAATAAATGGGCAACTCTCTCAATCGAAGGACAAAACTGCATTCCCTTAAGACAGCTTTCCAACCTTTCAGGTTTGTGGACCAGCAGGAGTGGGGGAAAGGGGATTGTTCTGTGTGAGTGGCAGCACACGCATGCTTGCCCCTCCTCCCTCTTCCACAGCCCAGTTCCAAATGGGCCATGGTATGGTACTATATTGAAGTCAAGGATCAATAAGATTTTTGAATCAGTGTTCAGTGTGGAAAAGGCAAATTCCATGTTGGGGATCTTTAGAAAAAGATTAAAAATAAAATTGACAATTCTGACATTCCTTTATACAAATCCACAGTCCATCTCCACCTGGAACACTGCGTATGCCTTTGGAAAGGATATAATATAATTGGAAAAAAGGACAACCAAAATTATTGATAGCCTTCCTTATGACAAAAGACTGCCTGGAACTCTTCAGTTTAGAGAAAAAGGATCTGAGACAGGGAGTATAGGATCAAGTTGTACAAAGCCTAGAGAAAATGGATAAGAGAACAAAATGTCTTTTTCTCAAAGCAGTGAGACTGGGAGCTATCCATTGAAACAGATTGGAAAAGATTTAGAATGGGCAAAAGAGACTTATTGATGTAATGCGTTATTAACCTGTAGGGTTACATAATATTGAACCGGTATGTTACACAGTTTTAAGGGTAGATTACATACATACATACATGCATATATGCATGCATGCATGCATGCATGCATGCAAGCAAGCATATATATCTATATCTACTGTATACCTCCATACCTCCCCCCTCTCCCTCCCTCCCCCCCGCCCAATATCAGCATGTCTCCAAATACAAAATTCAGGGAACAGTGATGAAAAAGAGAGGTATGTCTTCATCTCCTGTTTATAAGGTATGAGAACTGAGAAACACTCTACTACTGGACTACTATGAGACTTGATTTGATCCAATTGGGCTATGCTTATGTTGTTCTTAAGTACTAAAAAAACCCTTTTGTTCCATTTAATTTAACATGTTACTTGACGTTGATCTTTAGAAAATATGCTCCACGTTTAATGTTAAAATGTTGATCCCCCCCCCCAAATTCTACTCAAAGAATAATGTCTTTCCTCTTATGCCTATTTATCAGGTGTTAGAAAATCAGCTTGCTGTGAAGTCTAAGGAAGTGGATCAACTGAAAAACAATCTCACAGCTTTAAAGGATTGTGCTGATACTGCCAAGAAAGTAGGGTTCACAACCACCGAATTGGCTGAAATGAGAACTAACATTATCAATCAGGTTTGATATCTTTATTTTTGGCTATGTAGAAGAATTAATGACTTGTTAAATGTCACCCAGTGGTTTCTTTCCAAGCTAGGATTTGAAACCATTCTACACAAAGATAGGATCCTCGAAGGGAAAATGAGATATTCTTAAAATATGTATAAAGGAAAGAAAAACAGATAATAAGTACAATGTATAGTTTGGTCTGAAGACTCTCAGGTTTTCTTGTGCAGTTCAGCGTCTGAATGAATAGTTCTGTTGCATGTCTGCAATCATTTGAATTCAAAAGTATTGTCTAATCTTTCTTAATTTTACCATTTCCATTTATATCTGAAATGCTCTCATCTACTTAAACAAACCTTTGTTTGAGAGAAAATTAATGTATAAATGTTCGTAGATGATTGTAAATGATGTTACAGTGGATCTAGACAGAAAAAGGATATTTCCTGTGCTAATGATTAAAAGCAGTTTTCCTACTCACTCACATGTCCAGAATTGAGAGGATGAACTTCTGTTATGATTATTAGAAATTAAAACTATGATATTTTCTGTGAACTATACGTGCCATCCTACTAGATCTCACAAATCAACATGGGAGCCAGGGAAGCTCCATTTGCTCCTTAGTAACTCGGACTTAAATATATTTTCTCTAATACTGAAAAAGAAAATCAATTATTTTTATTGTGATTAAAGACCAACCAGTGCAATCTAATAGTGAAGTTAATGATATGTCATCATTATGAATAGTTGCTACTGATTGTTTATCCTCCATAATGTGCCTGATTGTTTTGGCATTTCTTAGTTGATGGTTATCCCCACCTCTTAGGGTAGTGAATTCCACAAGATTGTTATGGGTTGTCTGAAAAAAAGACTTGAGCCTCCTATTAGTTCATTGGATGACCTGAGATTCTGAAAGAATAAACTCTGTGCTCACCTTCTATATATCGTATCTGATTTTTTTAAAACTTTCAGAATCATAGGCCAATAAGTAAATAACAAAACTTCTGTGCTTGGTGGATATTTTTGACAGATGGCTAAATTTATAAGTTTTGACACATCCTAAAAGTCAGTCTTTACTGAGATCTCAGTTACAAGAGAATATAATCCACTATTGACCTTCTGTAACTGGAAAAGTCAAAAATTGGCAGATTTTGTCTAGCACATCATGAAATGTGAAAAGCATCATGAAATGAGACTATTTGCACATCTAGTCAAATATTGTCTATTATTCTGATTGGCACTAGCTGCTTAGAATATCATCTTTTACTTTTCCAATTTGAAATCTTAACTGTTAATGTTTTTCTGCATGTGGGCTATCGTGGCAAAAGTGAAATATGAAACCCAGATTTTATCTCCCAACTCAGTCATTAATTCATTATGCTTGGTACAATAACTGCCAAAGTTCTGTAGATGCTGCTTAGCTGCAGTTAGTTTTTAACAAATCTTTGAAATAATAGAAACCCAAAACTGTTTAATAGCGATTTTCAGCTTTCATGGAACAAAAACTGCAAAAACTTGCAGCTGAGTTGTCTGTTCCTTCTGCAGTTGAAAACTCTGCAGGCATTTCTGAATTTGTGAGTTTTCCTGCTGAGATGTCAGCATTCAAGAGAGTGAAACCAATACTTTTATTCCGGTACGTATTCCTTTAACCAAGCATGCTGGAATGAACTCTACAAGCACAACAGGACTTTGTCCTCAAATTAAATTGATAATGAAAATTATTCTAATACTGCGGTCTCTTATACAAATTGGTGATTTTTTTTTTCTTTGAACGTTTGAAGCATGTACTAGTACTCCTGAAATCATTTATATATTACATTATTAAATAAATACTTAGAGGGTTTTTTTATCCAGCATGTATTAGAAAGAAAATGATGTAATAGAAAATCAACAGGGGGTATCTCTTGAGCAGTTTTCAAATGTCCTAGTAAGTAATTTCATATACATCCTTTTTAAGCACAGGCTTGTATGTTTGCAGGTTGCCCAGCTGAAGTCTTCTACAGAATCTGCTTTAGAGTACTGGAAGACTTACGATGAAGTTTGGGATGAAATCAGGCTGATGCTTGCAAATGTTGTATATTTCCTAGAGCATAGCAAGAATCCTTTCATTACAATGAAGTCACTGAAAAAGCAAGTGGAAGATCTCCAGGTATGTTTCACAAAGACCAATGTGCTGAAATCCATGTGCTGGTTCCACAATATTCCTTCTTAAAAATAAGGAGCTGCTCTAGAATAACAAACCTGTGTAATTGAAGAGCTCAAGGTGATGTACATAAGGCTCCTCCCTTCTATAGTGTAACACCTATTCTACCACACTGGCTTTTTATGATTTGAAGATGAGTCTTTTAAATTCCAATCCACTATCTTTACCATTATGGTTTTGATAATTGCTGTCTGAAAGAGTTGCTTACTCCTGAACCAGGTCCAGTCACTCTTTCTTAGCCTAATTTATAACACAGGAGTAGTGATGAAGGTAAAACAGGTGAAAATACAGATACTGTCTTTTTCTACTTTTTTTACTCATTAATGCCAAATGAGTATGTGGCGGTGTTGTATGATTGAATCATAACAGATATCCTGGGCCCATATGCTGTTCCTCCCACATACTGTATTTCTCCAGTTTGAAATGAAATAGCAGATTGGTTTATGCAAGACCTAAAAACCAGAGAATGAACATCAAGAACAAACCCTGATGCTTGATCTTGCTTGGAGCAAAAGCATAAATCATGATTTTACAGATGAAATAAACCAGCAAAACTACAATTTCCTCTAACTTGGGAAAAGAGAAAATGATGTGCCATGAGCAAGATGAGAGAGAGAGCATGAACCAGCATCCTTTAGGGTTTATATGTAGAGAGCTCTTGAGAGTTAATCTGTAATGAGAATTGTACTCCATTAGTTTTAGGACTATCAGCTTGGGAGAAGCACATATTCTTCGTACAAAGTTAGTGAGTTTTCTCACTACGTTTCTAAGCCCCATAGGATCAAGAGGTGAGAAGACGTTTCTGTTCTCCAAGCCTCCTGAAAGGAAGAGTGAGTCTGGAAGACACACCACCAGCACCACCACCACACACACACACCTTTTGCCAATCTAGAAAAGCATGCCCACCAATGGCAACCTTGTCACAACCCATACCCTGCTAAATTGGTGAGAATATGCTGTTTTTGAAGGATGGATATAAGGTAGTGTACCAATAACCATCTCAAGCATCATCACATTTGTAACTAATTAAGTGGCATTTCTTTCTACAGTCTCTTCAAGATAAAGCTGAGGGAAACAAAGAAATCTGGGCTAGGCTCCAGACTGCTGTTGATAATCTGAAGAAAGTGTGTGATCCCTCATTCTCAGAGATTATTGAGCAAAAACACGAAGAGGCACGCACAAGGTACAATACTTTTTTTCCCCCTTTCACCATTTAGAAGTCTGACTTCAAAAAATTATTTCTGGATAATATAATTGAAGTTATTGCCAGCAGACATAAGATAGTGTTTAATTTATATAGGAGATCAATAGAATGGTTTTAATTTGGTCATCCTTATCTTTTAGGGACAATGTGATTGTGTAAATCACTTTAGTTTGCTCTGCACACTGGACACTGTTGTGCTGATCGCAACTGTTTATCTAAATTTTTGCAATGATTTTTGCAATTATAGCCTTCCTGGGCATAAAAATAAGAAAAAGTTAAAAAAGAAAAAGGACCCGATGGTACCTTAAACTAAGGATTCAGTCTACCACCATTGCTTTAATTCCAAGCAGAAGATACAAAAAATATTATATTGGGAAACTTTTTAAAGGCCCTCATGCTCTTCAGACTTTAATCTCATTCATTTTCTGTGGCACAAGTAAATTCAGTCCATTTGCACCATACCACTTCCAGTAGCTGGCATGCACTTAGTTGCTTGCTCCCAGTTCTAACCAATATCTTGAATTGTACCCAGAAGTACCATATTTTTTGGAGTATAAGATGTACCAGACTGTAAGACGCACCTACCTTTTTTGGTGGGGAAAACAAGAAAATAAATCTGCCTCTTCCTCTGCCTCCCAGCAATTTGCCTCCCTACAGCAAACAGCCTGATTTACTTTCATTTTCGTTTTCAGCATAGCTTGATTAGCACAAGGGAAAAAAAATCTGCTCCAGCAATTTACCTCCTTGTAGCAAGCAGCAGAGGCCCGCACAAAACAGCTAGTCGGGAGGCCAAGCCAATCAACTTGGCTGATTAGGCTGTGCTGAAGCTGAAAGGAGCTGTTTCTTCTTGCTGTTTGCTGCAAGGAAGTAACTGCTGGGAAGCAGAGGCCAAAGAGTGGGGGCCAGTGGGTGGGTGGGGCTGCATTCGGTGTATAAGACACACCTAAATTTTCACCCCCTTTTAGGAGAGAAACGGTGTGTTTTATACTCTGAAAAGTACGGTAAATAAGATGCTCTGAGTAGAGATAAATGGCACTGAAAAGTACTTGGAGTTCAAGCAATAGTAGAACAGTCACACTGCTCTTATCCTTGCCAGAAGTTTACACACAAACACAACCAGTGTGTTTTCCGTCCCATACCCAGGCTTAAAGCCAGACTGAAAATGGTCCAGGTAATCCTTTTTCTTCAGGGTTCTATGCAACGATAGCTCTACCAACTTCTTAACAATCTGCTTCAAGAAGAGAAGGTTGCAGTCAGGTTGTATATTGTTCAGGTAAGGAGAAAGTGCATCACTGCCTCCTTCAAGATGGGCAGTACCAACCTTCTCATGAGGCAGGCTGTTTGTGAGCTGTGAATTGAGAACATCCTCTTTGGAACTATCATTGGGCTTAGGAGGCAGGAGTTACAACCATGTTGGTTGGGTTTCCTCCACAATATTACTCGTATGAGAAGAAATCCTGTGCTTGTTCCATCATTGCCTCCAGTTAAAGACAAATGGGAAAGCATTGGAGGGAGGAAAAATGTATCTTCCTTGGAAATTGAAGTTTCCCTCTGAAAGGCATTCTTCCTGCAAAGAGACCTTAGAGTAGTGGTGAAATTCAATTTTTTTTACTACCAATTCTTCTGTGGGTGTGGCTTGGTGGGCATGGCAGGGGAAGGATACTGCAAAATCTCAATTTCCACCCGACTCCAGGGGAAGGATACTGCAAAATCCCCATTCCCTCCTGACTCCTGTGGGAAGGATATTGCAAAATGTCCATTCCCACCCCACTCTGGGACCAGCCAGAGATGGTATTTGCCAGTTCTCTGAACTACTCAAAATTTCCGCTACCAGTTCTCCAGAACCTGTCAGAACCTGCTGGATTTCACCCCTGCCTTAGAGGCTTATTGGAGTTTAAGTAGAAATATTTTCAGCCTCCAGAACAAATTGCTTAATTCTGTTATTACAAATAAATTAGTGGATTTTGTTTTCTCATTTTTTTAAAAAAAAATAACGCTAAGTAAATTTCTTGCTCTTGTATTCCATTTTTATCTCTTTTATAGGTGGATATTGACAAACAAAAATATTGAAGAGAAACTACATAAAGCTCGTGCACATTTGCACTTGTGGGAATTCTATACAGAGGTTTCAGCAAAACTAGACAAATATGAAGAACAGTATGATTCCCAGTTGATGCCTGATACACTTTCAAGCTGCACAATGGATTTTCTTATGGAGAAGGCAGAGAATATAAAAGTAAGGATGGAAGAATGTAAGAAGAAGCCAATGTTTCTTTTCCCCTGACTTGAAAAAGAGGCCAGCAAGGTTGCTGCCCTCACAGAAGGGCAGTGTCTGCTTTTGTTGGAGGAGTGAGTAGCAGGGAAGGGGACTCTTCCTCTTCTCTGCTGCCTGCTTCTTATGTCCCTCCCAAGTATGAGTCCCTTGCTGCCAGCCCACCACAGACATCATGTGAGCACCATTGTCATCTCTATAACTTTTGCATCAGTACTCTCCAACATGCATGGTGGTAAAGGTAGAGATTGTTGTAGTGGAAAATGGCAGAGGTTGTCAGCAGGAGTATCTTCCTTGTAGATAACTCCCATCAGGTAAATGTTTTACTGGAACCAAAAAAGAGAAAACTTTGGCTCTGTTCTTTCCAGCAGCCACAGGAGGCATCCAGCCCTCTTCTGTAGTAGGCCAGTTGGAATCCTAGAGCTCACTGACCTCACCCAGGTTCCTCTTTCATGAAAATCAAAGGTTTGCATAGGGAAGGGCTTGTATTTTTCCACTGAAAACCTCCTTTCCTGCCAGATCTGTTTGATTCAGTTTCTTGCTGCTTCAGCAGCACAATGATCTCAAGTTGATCTTCAGATGTAAATTATAATTGGAGGGCTATCTTAAGGCTCAAGTAAGGGAATTTCTAATCCATCACTCTAAGTTTCAGTATAACCAGCTAGTTGCATTTGTAAAGCTAATTGGCTTAGAGGATTTTCCCAGCATATACCAAAACCCGACTGTCCATAGATACCAAATATCTCAATTTGGAATTGATTGGAATGTTGCTTGTTGCTTTGTTTCAACAACAAAACAACTTGGCCAAAAATAGTATTTGATCAAAATTGAAACTTGCATTTGTCCTGTAGACTTCCCTAATGCAATTAATTTTTTTATATGAAGAATTGTGGTCATGAAAATCACAAAACACAACTTATTATCCTTTTCTGATCCTATTTTAGACTTCTGTTACTAACTTTGCAAAACTGTAAATTCACTTTTGGGATGCAAAATAGCACACACCCACCAACAGCGTTACTCTCAATCAAATACTGATGACATTAAAGTTTGGTGAAGGAAACAAAATCCATTTTTTTGTTATTAAAATGTTCACTATAATTTATCTCTACAAAGGTGATTCAAAGAAAATTAAAGTAGAACAACAAAACAGCTGTGTTTTAAATGTCTTGGATCCAATCCTTGAGTCAGCTCATGTTGGTAAAGACTTTTGCCAGATGAATAATTATATTCCAGTTTCACCCTGTGTGTATCAAGGTATCTGTACAAACATGTGCTTTCAAAAAGAAGTGTAATTATAGGTGGGGGAAAGCAAAAAGCAATGATCTTTTCCCACAAATTTCTCCCAGATTGGGAGAAATCTGGGAGAAATTTGGGAGTAAATTTGGGAAATTCTTACTGGGAGTAAGAATTTCCAAACCCCTGATGGAGGATAAATCTGAACCTACTATTTTTACCAAGGAATTCAATTTCTTGCCAGAGTAGCTAGGGCAGTGATGGCTAACCATTTTGCCGTCATGTGTGAAAAGTGGGGGGGGGGTTGTTGTGCTTGCACCCACACCCATAATTCAATGTGCCCTGCCCCACTCATGCATGCGTGCATGACCTTCCTGCTCCCCCCGCTTTTGGCATGGTGGGAGGCTTTCTTGGAGCCTAGGGAGGGTGAAAACTGCCTTCCACACACCCCTGAGGCCCTCCAGAGGCCGGAAACAGCCCATTTCCTGTCTTCTGGTGGGACTGGAAGGCCCGTTTTTTGCCCTCCACAGGCCCCAGAGGCTTTCTAGGATCCTGCGGAGAGTGAAAACAGTCTCTCCCACCCCGGAGGCCCTCTGGAGGCCGAAAACAGCCCATTTCCTGACTTCCAGTGGGACTGGAAGGCCCAGTTTTTGCCCTCCCTAGGCTCCAGAGGCTTTCTTGCAGCTTGGGGAGAATGAAAATGGCCTTCCCCACCTGGAGGCCCTCCGGAGGCTGGAAATGGCCTGTTTCCCAACTTCCAGTGGGACAGGAAGGCCTGTTTTTCACCCTACCCAGGCTCCAGAGGCTTTCTAGGAGCCTGGGGAGGGCAAAAACCGCCTTCCCCACCCCCACCCCCAAGGCCCTTTGGAGGCTGGACACAGCCCATTTCCTGATTTCCGTGAGGCCCGGAAGGGCCGAAAATCAGCTGCTCTGCGTGAGAATGCACGTTGGAGCTGAGCTAGGGCAACACTCGCATGCCCACAGATATGGCTCTGTGTGCCACCTGTAGCATGTGTGCCATAGGTTCACCATCACAGATTTAGGGCTTGTGGTCCTAGTCATGATTCCAAGTTGAAGATATTTCAGCTGGTCCTGAGTGCTTACCTTTATTACAACTTTCTTCTACACCAAGATCTTTGACCTTTGAACTAAAAAAAAGTGTGTATGGTAGTATTCGCAGAATCAGAGCCAGGCCACCTCCATTTTGTATCAATTTAACAGATCTATATTGTAGGGGGAAATATTTCAGAATTTTCCTCAGTAATACTGTAAAAAGTAGTAACACAGCAGTAGAAATGCTTCTGCTGCGTTATAATAATATAGAAGAAGCTTTCTACAATATAATTCCTTGACTCTGGACAACAGTTTAAAAGAAAAAAAGATAATTTTGTCAAACAAGAAGCAATTGGTAAAGCCATCTGGTGTTAATAGTCGTCCCTCCGCCCCACAACCTAACAAAAAAATAGCAGTGGAGAGCTAAACAATTCTTCTTTTATAAAGGGTAATTCTAAAGAAAAACCCTAATGGATGGGGATGATTTTTTTTTCCACTTTCTTTTCAGTTGTGAATGACTATTAAGAATCTGTCGGACCACTTGTTGTGCTTTTAAGCCTAATCTTCTTTTTTCCACCGTGCTAACAGTTTTAGCTGAGGTTGAGGATTTAGGGTAAAGTTCTCTGCATTTTTGCAAATGGTTAGAAAAGTGTGTGTGGCCTTAATAAATTGCTCAGGATGCCTAATATGAAGAAATTAAAATGGACCCCTTTGGAGCAAGGAACTCATTTAGCCTGAAAAGCAGCAGTGACAAGGGAAAAAGGGTTTAGGAAGCCAGGCAAGCATCAGTCCTATTGGCAAAATTTGTTGTTAATGGTAGTAAATTAGCATTTTCTGCTTATTTGATGCCCATTAACTACAAAGCTGTGATTCCCATTCTCAAAAGCATGATTTTTAGGTAGCTGGTGTTAAGTGGAAATGGTATTAAATTATATACTTTGTATGAGGTGCTCCTCAATTGCATTTCCCCCTCCCTTTCCATAAAATAGACCTACCAAGCTATAGTTTTCTTAATTTTCTTTGTATTGCTCACCATATACAGTCAGAAAGTTAAAGGGAATTAAGCATCCCAACAATGTTCAGGATTGAAGATCTGGGGCATCATCAGTCTAGTTAATCTAGGTTTTATGTGAAGGCCTCCTTACTAACTTTCAGAAGATATAGTGGTTTTGTTCAAATATACTCTCTTCCAGAATTAAAGTGCTTATGACCAGAGAGCGTGGCTTTTTGGTGCCATGGTTGGTTTGCAAATGGTGGCTATAATAATTTATTGTATGAATGGTGTTTTAAGATACTTCAAGTGAG
This sequence comes from Masticophis lateralis, assembly GCA_030761175.1. Lineage (NCBI taxonomy): Eukaryota > Metazoa > Chordata > Lepidosauria > Squamata > Colubridae > Masticophis > Masticophis lateralis. Next base: position 322,718,744 of record JAUDYJ010000001.1, on the reverse strand, counting down.
TCTGTGAGCAAATTCATGAATCAGATAAGTAAGAAGCGGGAAAAGTAATAGGACTTTTTGAGTTCTGGGACCTGATTCCTCCAATTTGTTACCTACAAAGATAACCCTCCCAAACTCTCTGCATGTATATATCTCAAATCAGTTGTACTTTATTGAGGAATCTTCTCGTTTGGTTAGCTTGTTGTAATCTTCTCATTACAAGGTTGTCATATCTAGAAGATGCAGGATAGGATTAAGGTTGGACTGATGTATTTCCCTAATCTGATTTTCTAAACTCAGACCTTTTCCACTTTTAAAAAATCTACTTATGAAGTTGTATAACATTCTCCACACCTCTATTCTATAAACCTACCAACTTCAATGTGTCTTATTCCTCAATTAGCACACTCTAGAGCAGGGATGAGCTTAAATGGACTCCAGAGGATGGTGGAGGACAGGAAGGCCTGGAAGAACATTGTCCAGGGGGCTGCGATGGGTCAGACACAACTTTGCAACTAACAACAAAAAGCAGGGCTGTCAAACTTGTGGCCCTTGGGCCGGATGTGTCACGTGCTGGCCACACCCCCAGCTGGTTAGCGAAGGGGGGAAAAGTCCCGATACATCACTTGACGTTGCCACGACGACATGAGTTTGACACCCCTGCTCTAGATTATTGTTGAAAAATTTGTTGTTTTGTGCTTTCCAGTTTTAAGTTTATAAGGACTGTTTATATTGCTACTACTGTTGATATTGTAACATTGTTTTGAATTATAAGATTCTAGGATAAAGTTGGGCACATTTTTTCAGCTACATGTAACAGTTTTAGCACTGGATTTATAGCACAGAAGACTGCCCCATTGGAAGCTGAGATCTAATTTGGGAGACCTGTGTAATATTCACAAACTGCACTTCAGCTGCATTGTATGAACGTTCTTGATGCCTTTAGTGCCAATAGCAGTGAAAAAATCACGGCTTGAAAATGAGCATAGACAAAAAGACAGGGAGTAAGAGTTAGATTAATAGTTCGCTCTTCCAGTGCCTCCTTATAATCCGGCCGGTAGAATCTTAGTTTTGGGATCTTGCATGGCTTCTCTTAAGGCATAATTCCTTTATTTTTAGAGACTGCAACTTGGCCTTCAAGACATCAAAGAATATTATCTTCAGGCTTCTGAATCAGGCGATACTAGCATCACTCAGTTGGCTGAACCAGAAACACAGAACTTTCTTCAGGAGAAACCCCAGCTACTTCAAAGGATCTCCTACCTGGAAAAGATGCTACAGATGAAAGCAGATGTTTATCAAGTACTGCTAATTGCTTGATATAAGCATTTTCAGAAGAGAGTGGGAAGTTGTATAATTTTCCTGAATGCTGTATTTAGAAAATACCTTTCATTTATATATCTGAATTCCCCACGGTTTTGGTATAATGAGCCACCCTGGAATTTTGAGAATGTATTCTGTCACTGCTCATTTATATATATTTTTTCAGAAAGCCATCCTTTGGAGAGAAATATGAGATTGAAAGCTGATGTTTGATATTTATCAAGCTAGCTACTAATAATGTTTTTTTTTAAAGATAAAAAGTCAGGTGACAGGTACATAGGGAAGATCTGCAGGCATGCTGACATCTTGTCAGAGACTGCAAATTAATTGTCAGGGCAGTAGATAATTCAAGGTTCTATATGATGCAAAATTTGGCCTTTTCAATTTTTATTTACATTTTAAAGTGTTAAATCTCTGCTTTACAGCCATCCACAGCCCATTTTATTTGTTACTTGCCATTTTTTTCAGGTAAACTATATTTTTGAAACTATATGCTAAATCAGATAGAATACCAGTATTTTATAATTCTTTCTTCCCCCAGTATGGGCTTTTACAACTGGAGAATTTTGGGAATTCCTTGGAAAAACTGGAAAATCATGTTAAAATTTCCACAGAAATACTGGACAATTCATGTGAAAACAATAAAAATTTGGAGCTACTCATGGTAAGTCTGTGTTTATAGTTTTGTTGTTGTTAGTTGTGAAGTCATGTCCGCCCCATCGCGACCCCCTTGACAATGTTCCTCCAGGCCTTCCTGTCCTCTATCATCTTCTGGAGTCTATTTAAACTCACTCCTACTGCTTCAGTGACTCCCTCCAGCCACCTCATTCTCTGCCATCCCCCTCTTCTTTTGCCCTCAATCATTCCCAGCATTAGGCTCCTCTCCAGTGAGTCCTTCCTTCTCATTAGGTAGCCAAAATATTTGAGTTTCATCTTCTAAAGAGCAGTCAGGGCTGATCTCCTCTAGGACTGACCGGTTCAATCACCTTGCAGTCCAAGAGACTCGCAGGAGTCTTCTCCAGCACTATAGTTCAAAGGCCTCAATTCTTTGGCACTCAGCCTTTCTTATGGTCCAACTTTCACAGACATACATTGCAACTGGGAAAGCCATAGCCTTGACTATACACAATTTTGTTGGCAGAGTGATGTCTCTGCTTTTTAATATGCTGTCTAGATTTGCTATAGTAGTACAAAATTAAGACAGTTAAGGCAATGAAGTATTTCCTGAGTGTTTTGAACTCTAACTCCCATCGACCCCAGGCATCATGATATAATCAGAAGATACTTTGGGAGTTAAAATTCAAAATATATGAAAGACATCAGGTTGCAAAACAGATACAAATACAGATTAACACAGTTGGAAGAGATCTTGTAGGTCATCACTTGAGAGTTTCAAGAAGAGATTGGACCAATCTCTTTTTGAAAGTCTCAAGAGATGAAGTTCCCACAACCTCCGAAGGCAAGCTGGTTGGTTGTTCTCACTGTCAGAAAAGTTCTCCTTATTTCCAGGTTAAATCTCTCCTTGTTCAGTTTCCATTCATTATTCCTTGTCTGGCCTTCAGGTGCTTTGGAAAATAGCTTGACCCCTTCCTCTCTGTGGCAGCTCCTCAAATACTGCTATCATGTCTCTCCTGGTCCTTTTCTTCACTAGACTAGCCATGCTCAGTTCCTGTAATCTTTCTTCATATGTTTTTGTCTCCAGTCCCCTAATCATCCTGGTTGCTCTCCTCTGCACTTTTTCTAGAGTCTCAACATCTTTTTTATAGTGTGGTGACCAAAACTGGAGTATAGAGTGGTATTAGTACCTCACTTGATCTTGATTGTATCCCTCCGTTAATGCAATTTAGGATTGCATTGGCTATTTTGGCTGCTGCTGCACACCGCTGGCTCCTATTTAGCTGGTTGTCCATTAAGACTCCAAGATCCTTCTCACAGTTACTGCTATTAAGCCTGGTTTCACCAAGTCTTTGTGTACTTTTGGTTTTTCTTGCTTAAGTGTAGAACTTAACTTTCCTCTACATTGAATTTCATTTTGTTAGATAGAGCCCAATGTTCAAATCTGTCAAGATCCATCTGGATCTTAAGCCTATCCTCTAGGTCAGTGATGACTAACTTTTTTGCCATCACATGCCAAAAGTGGGGGGAGTGCAGGGGGGTGGCTCCCACATGTGCCCACACCCATAATTCTATGCGCCCCGCCTCCCGCACATGCATGTGCGACCCCCCCTGTGCTTCCCCCACTTTTGGCATGTGATGACAAGGTAGGTCTGTTTTTCGCTCTCCCCAGGCTCCAGAGCCTTTCTAGGTGAAAATGTCCTTCGCCACTCCCCCAGAAGCCCTCCGGAGACCAGAAACAGCCTTTTTCCTGACTTCTGGTGAGCCCAAAAGGCCCAAAAATCAGCTGGCCGGTGCGCGCATGCACGCTGGAGCTGAGCTCGTATGCCCACTGATATGTCTCCACGTGCCACCTGTGGCACACGTGCCATAGGTTCGCCATCACGGTTCTAGGGTGTTAGCTATTCCTGCCATCTTAGTATCATCTGCAAATTTGTGGAGTTCCCCTTCCATTTCCTCATCTAAGTCATTTATGAAGATATTGAAAAGTGCTGGACCTAAGACGGAACCTTGTGGCACTGCTTACTTCCCTCCATGCAGACTTAGACCCATTAAGGACTACTCGTTGAGTATGGTTTGTCAGCCAGTTGCGAATCTATCTGGTGGTGATGCTATCTATCTCACTTTTTTCTAGCTTATCAAGAAGTAGATTGTGGTTTACTTTGTTGAATGCCTTGCTGAAATCTAAGTATATTATGTCCACAGTGTTTCGCTGGTCTACTAATTTAGTCACTATGTTGAAAAATGAAATAAGATTGGTTTGGCATGATCTGTTTTTAACAAACCCGGGCTGACTGCTAGTTATTACTTTACTTGTTTCTAGATGTTGGCAGATCTTTTTTTTTATTATCTTTTCCAATATCTTCCTGGGTATTGATGTTAGGCTCATGAGTTAGGCTCATGTAGTTTCCTGGATCTGGTTTTTTTTTCCTCCTTTTTTGAAGATGAAATTTTTGAAAGGCACCAATATTCAAGCAAAATGCCTTCCTTTTCTTAGTACACAGCCTCCAATTTCCTTAGCTTTTCCCCACTCCCAGTTGCAACCATATCATGTGTGCCTAAATGTGTGTTTGTTTCCATGCCTAAATTGGATTGTGCATATTTCACTCTTTATCTGTACATGGAACATGCCAAACTAGGTGTCACAGCCATAGTATGGTTGAATGTGACACATTTTTGCATCGTTACCCAGAAGTCTTTCTGACAGAGATCAGAATAACATCACATGTCTATAGTTCCTTGTGAGGCATGTTTTCACATGCTCTGCAACTCTGAAAGGGAGTTTACAAAGAAGAGATCCTGGCTGGGACATGTAATTCAGCAGTCCTAATGTACAACGCTCAATTGTGGCCAGTTGTAATCACTTGATTCACCAAATTAGCATAAAATAGGGCAACCAGTGATTACCATTCTGAACTATTTTGAAGGAAAGCAAGATATAAATAAATCTAATAATTGCAATTATAGAATTATAATATAAGCTCTACATTGTGTAGGGATGGCCAGATAGTAGATTTTGGTATTGAGCAAGGATTTCTGACTTTTGACCTGAAAATAAGTTTTGGATTTCTTTATTTTGTGTGAATAAAAGTGCATATTCTGTTGAATTGTTCAAATTCCTGGTTTCAGAATAATTTAGTTCCAAATGTATAGTGTTGCTCTGGTGCTGTTTAATAAACTTCCAGTAAATAATGAAAGTTTATTAGTTCCAAAAAAATGACAGGTGGGGCGGAGGTGCTCTTAGACCCAATGATATTTACCCTTCCCTGGTATCGCAAAGTAGTCTGAAAACTTCTCCCATTAATAAATAGTTATTATGCTAATTTCTATGGTATGCAACATTGTATAGAGAGACCTGGAGGTTTTTGCTCCTCTTCATATATCAAAGAAGTGATTTGCTCTTTTGGATAACATTTGCAAGAAATCAAACTAACATGATTTTCTAGTATTTAATTCGTTTGTTCTTTTCAGAGCCAGTTACTGAGTCTCGCATCTTTGTCTCCTGAAATGGAGAGATTGAATGAAGTCAGCTTTAGATTGCCACTCTGTGACTTCACTGTAAAGAGATTACAAAATCTTAATCGGCAGTGGACACAGAAAACAGCTCTAGTTCTGGAGCAATGCAGGTAAAGAGGGCTTTTTGTTCATATTGTGATGTAACTCCATCATAGTAGTTTATGTCACTTTATTTGTACCGAAAGTATTTAACGTCTTGAGAGCTCTGTGACTAAACTATATTGTATATGCGACATTTTCTTTCACAGCTATTTTCTATAAAGCAGTCTTATTCATGTTTTAGTTTTGGTTGCAGTCTAGTAATGTTTCCATGCAACACTCATGGAATAGTTCCATGAGATAGGATTTTTGGAATCTGCTTTTGAATATATGAACTGCAGCCCAGAGAGTTGAAAGAAATTTTTAACAACATGCAAGTCCCAATGAGCACATAAGACAGCATCAAAAATGAAGACATTCAAGTTATAGAAAGAGTTTAGCAGAGAGTGGGATATTTAATCTGTGTCCAAAATTGGTCAACCAGATTCTTCTTCCGAGCTCCCATGCGCTGGAAGGACTAGCTGTTTTAGACCTTTTCCTTGCTGTGTGTTTCCCACTTTCATGTATTTAGGGAAGCACAATCTGTGAAAGTTACAGAATAGCCATTGATAAACCTCATTGTCCATGATATTAACTAAATTTCTTTAAACTCACCTAAATCAGATGTTTTCAGTTAGTTGCCATGGACACTAATCTTTTGAAAAACCCTTCTACCTTCTTCTTTTGAATTTTTTACAAATTTTGTTTAATTTTATACAAAATTAATGGAAAGCTGGCATGCTGCATGGAGAAAATTCTGTACGGTATCTAGAAGTCAAATAAATAAAGTTCTTAACTCTCAGTCTTTGTTTATGAATGTATCCTTATGTATATCCCAAAGCAAAAGTAAGGTGGAATTTAATAATCCTTGGGACCTACAGAGTCTAACAGATAAAAGCAGTTCATTAATTTGCCTTTTAATAAACTATTTTTATGACTGGTCATATCCTTTATAGTTGCTATTTTGGTTATAGATAGCTTTCCTCCTTCATAATAGCTATTTTCTTAAAGTGACCATTATATACTATCAATGTTTTAGCCTTCAAATATGAGGAATCTCTGATTTAAACTGTTGGCTAATCCCATTGCCTGACTTCCAGCAGCCTATTTACAGTCTTAATTCTCAGGCATTCTTTCACTACTTTATACCCTGTAAATACTGATGGCTGGAAGTGAAGAGAATTAGCATCTATGTCATTGGGAAAGTATCAAATAAAGGAAGGCTACAGTAGATAGATCATGGAATATATATATATATGTTTTCTGAGGTTTTTACGGGTGTTTGTATGTAGGTCTTTGGTTATTCGGGTCTTCTCCCGTGTAAAATTGGAAGTGTCTTGGCGACATTTTGACGAAGTCTCATTCGTCATCTTCAGACTGGTGTTCTCGGCTTCAGCTTCAGCCAAGAACACCAGCCTGAAGATGACGAATGAGACTTCGTCGAAACGTCGCCAAGACACTTCCAATTTTACACGGGAGAAGACCCGAATAACCAAAGACCTACATATATATATAAATAAATAAATAAGTAAAGGAAGGCTACAGTAGACAGATCATGGATAATATGTTTGAACTACAACAAGTACACCTCTTGAAACCTATAAGATTTAAGTTAGTCATACCTAATTTAACCCCCAACTAAGTCTGTCCTGAAGTCATTTCATTTCTTTCTTTTTTTAAAATTGCAGTGAACTGCAGAAGCATCAATCTGATGACAAGAAATTTCTTCAGCAATGTCAGAATTGGGTGCAGTTTCTAGAGAAAATGAAAGAGAGATTGAAACAGAACATGCCGGGTACACTTGAGAAGCTACAAGAGCAGCAGAAAGAATATGAGGTGATGTTTCCAGACGTTTGGCATTGATCCAAAGAACTGGGAGTTTGGTATTTTCAGTATCAGCTTTAAAACTGATATTCTTTCAGTTCATTGAACTATAATAATGATTAAATGTTATTCATTACCTACAGATATTACAAACAGAGATTTCCATTAATCAGCAAATTTTCAGTTGTCTTGTGTCAAAAGCTCTGAATATGTTGGAATCAGGAGAAGCAGAAAACAGGTAAAATACATGACTTGATGGTGTACACTTTGGTTTTTATGGCTTTCAGTAGAAACAATGTGAACCCAAGCACCAATCATTTTTAGAAAAGTTAAAGCTGTCATTACAGATAGTCCTCAATTTATGACCAGTTGCTCAGCAATCACACACAGATTTTGATCGTGGACTTCTCAGGCGCTACTTAGGATCTAGATCTGAAGTTCCAATGCCCCGCCCCGCAGTTACATGATCGCACTTGGTGAACTTGAAAGCCAGCCCACATTTACAACTGTTTACAGAGTTCTGCAGTCCTGTTAACAGCTTCTGTTGCCAGAAACCAGTATTTGCTTCCAGTTTCTGGCAGTGCCCATTGCCCAAAGGATTCACTTATTAGGCACATTTGCTTAATGATCACTGTGATTCACTTAACAATCACCACAAAAAATATCATAAATTGGGTATGGTCATATGGTGACCCACTTAATGACTGGCATGACTTATTAGTGTAATTCTAGGCTCAATTATGAGGGCTATCTGTCTAAATTAATGGATATGAACATTTGGAAAAACCAAAAATTTGATCTTAGGCTTAAGTAATATCCAGTGCAGCTAACACCCATGGTAGAACAGAGAACTGCAGAGCCCTCCCAGCATCTTCTGTTTATCAGTGTTGTTCTGCAGTATTCTATGACAACTTCTATTGTTTCAAATCTGTAATTTCCTACACCTGCTTACCTGGACCCACTGAATTTAAACTTTTAGGATGAATGTCTCCACTTCTGCATATACTGTATATTCGAATTAAACTTACTCAGCCTTTTCCAAAATAGTTCATTTCAGATTGTAAGAGCTACAGTGCCCAGAATTTCCAAATAGCTGACAGACCCTTTCTGATATTTCTATAAATCAATATAATTGTTACTTAGCTTTCAGCATTTCTTCCTCATCATAATGAGGTAGGAAAGTCAGTTTTTCTATGGGTCACAAATTTCATAAGCTCCAGTGTACATATGAGAGCTGAAATCCAAAACAACTGGAGGAAACTTGGCTACTTATGCCTGAGGTTTTATATTTTAAAAATAACACTGTTTCCATTCCTGCTGATAAATCATGAAGTCAATTCAGTTTATTTACAGTCCAAGACCAATAACTAAAAATACATAATTTTGTGTGTGCGTGCATACGTGTGTAAAAACACAAGCCTGAAACTGCTCACGATAAGAGCATAAGACAGCTTCTATAAACCTGAGATATTGTTAAATGTTTGCAACCTTCTTCTGAAAATTAGTTGTAAAGAAGGAACATGGTTTCCTCGCGGCCATAAAAGAACCAGATTTTCTAAGAATGAGTAGTATACATTTTATTTACTATTGTGTGTAAGGGGACCATTTTAGTAACACACTTTTATAGTTTCAACCTCCATATCTGTGTATACAGAAGTGCAGTGTTCAACAACCTGGAGCGGATTTGGCACTCTTAGATGGCCATATCCTATAGTGACATAGGATACCTACTAAATAGCACCCTGGATCCAAAGCCATATGTCTACAGTGTGATGGTAGCATGATACTGTATTAACATATCACTCTGGTTACTTTAGAACTGAGTTTATCTCCAGGCTCACTCAGCTGAAGGAGCAGTGGCAGAGTGTAGTGCGGATGGCTCATCGGAAGAAGAGTGACATTGACAGCCTTGTAAAGCAGTGGCAAAAATTCACAACCTTACTGCAAGATCTCACAAAATTCCTCATGGACACAAACAGCTACATAGCTGCCGTGAAGAGCCAGGAGAAGTATCGCTTGGATCAAATTAGGAATCTAAATCACAAGTTCAAGGTTAGGCCTCCCACTTGCTATAATCAACAATAGACCACATTAGCATATTTCTGGAAAATGAAAATGGGGTAAACCTGGATAGATGTGTTCCACGGTTCAGATTTGTTTGTTTGTTTGTTTGTTTGTTTGTTTATTAAATGTATACGCTGCCCATCTCACAATTCAAGGCAAATCTGGGTGGCTTATAATGTAATAAAGCAAAGATATAAAAACAACGTAAAAGCAGATTAAAATTACAAAAGATTAAATACAGACTAAAAAACCACCGATTTGGAGAAGAGCAGCGGTAGTACCTTCTCTGTCACTGCATCAACCACCTATAGCTTCTCCATCAGGACCACATGCCAACTGGCAGAACCAGGTTTAAGGCTGTTCCTGAAGACAGAAGGGTGGGGGTAGAACTCACTTCCAGCGGCAAGATGTTCCAAAGAGTAGAGGCCGTGACAGAAAAGACTGCTCTCCTGGACCTCACCAGCTGAAATTTCTTGGCTGATGGGTTCCACAGTAGCTCCCTTTTGCCAGAATGAGTAGAGTGGGCCAATTCCATAATGGTGAGATGCTTCTTCAGGTAATCATGCCATAAAAGTGATGGCCAACATCTTGAATTCAACCTGGAAGCAAACTGGTAGCCTGTGCAGCTCCAGTAACAGTAGGGTTACATATACTACCCTAGAGGCCTCCAGAACTATGCTGCTTCATTCTGGACTGGCTATAGCTTCTAAATACTCTTCAAGGGTAGCCCCATGTAGAGGGCATTGTAATATTCCAAACAAGACATGACCAGAGCATGAGTGACTATGCGCAGGACCACATGATCCAGAAACTGAATTTCATACTCATGTACCTCACTTGTATTTCTTTCTGATATAAATTGTAGGTTCAAATTACATTAATAATAATTCCAATTTATTGTTGAATTATTATAATTATTTATAATTCCAAATGTTGGAATTTTTTTTTACTGAACTGACTCTAGGCATTTTTATTTTAACATTGTTGGCTATAGAATGGGTGTGTGTATAGATACATTTTTTGAAAATAAATTGATTATTTTCTTTTGGGGTTTTAAGCTCTTCAGTACAATTTTCTCAGTTAAAGTGGTATGCTAGTTAAAAACATATTTCTTTTTTTAAAAAAATGAAATTGGTGCTTTCCTTTTTTTTATTTAAAAGTTTTTTCATTTTTATTTCTCATATACATACATAAATGTACAATCTCTTATCCATTACTAATCATACATATTATTTTTGACTTTCATATTAGTTCATTCTTCATTCTAAAAAAATTGAAACATACTCGAGATTGCTCTTCTACCATTCCATATTCCTTAATTTATAACAATCCTTCCTCTCCTTCTCCCTTTTTTCCCTTCCCTCTCTTCTTCTATCCCTTTCTACTTTCTTCTTTCCTCCTCTCCTTCCCCTTCTCTCCTTCCCCTTCTTTTCCCCCACTTCTCCCCTCTTCCTCCCTTTCTAACCTTCTCTCCTACTCTTATTTCCTTTCCCTTTCCTTCCCCTCCTTTTCCGTTTCTTCTATCCCTCTCTCTCCTTTCTCCCCTCTTCCTATCTATCCCTCTACTCCTCTCTCCATTCCTTCTCCATTGTTGTGTTTATTTTCAATTCAATATATTTTCAATATATTGAAGCAAGCAACCCTGATATTCTTGATTTCTTTTCTATTTTGCTGGTTACGTATATGTTATCATTCACATACATTTATATAATAACCCTTTTTCCATTTTCCCCCTCCTTCCCCCTTTTTCATTTACTCAGGTGTCATCTGGGTTTCTATTCCTTTTTTGTCTTTTCTCTCATTCACTTTTGCCCTATCTAATTTGCTATTTTCTAATCTTTTATTCATATTCCTTTTCTAACCAACCATAAAACCGTCCCCCTGCCTTTATCTTTATCTTTTATTTGTCTTTATCTTTTATTCTTAATATGAATCTGTTCATTTCTGCACATTCTAAAATTTTCTTTATTTTATCTCCTTCTGACGGGATTTTTTCTGCTTTCCAATTTTGTGCAACTTCTGTTTTAGCCGCTGTTATTATATGGATGATCAAATATGTATTTTCTTTACCATATTTCTCCAGTAAAATACCCAACAAGAATGTCTCTAGTCTTAACTCCATACACTGGTGTAGCATTCCCTCTAACCATGTTCATATTTTAACCCAATAATTCTTTCTTTCCTTACACAACCACCACATATAATATGATCCTGGCGATTGATGACATTTCCAACATTTAGCTGAGTTATCTTTAAACATTTTTGCTAATCTTTCTGGTGGCATATGCCATCTATAAAACATTTTGGGGGTAATACATTTTTAGGCCTGGGTTTAAAGACTTGGCTATACCAGTAAAAGTGACTTATATTAGCAGCTGTCATCTCAGCTTCTTTCTCCCTCCTGTGGAATTGTGATAATAATAGATTTCTGGAAGGATCAGTATGTCTTTCATTCAGGCATAACGCTAACCAGAGGTAGCTGAACTTTTTTTGGCCCAGGACTGCATTTTAAAAATATTTTTAATTACTTTCGCTTCCCAGGACCACAACAGAAGTGGAAGTAGTGCTATAAAATCTAGAGTAATGTGGAAAGGCATATATCCTACTAATATTATTCAAATAATTCTTAAGGAGATTTTGTTTTCAAATAGTTGTGTAGATATTCTTTTGCATCTCTGTATGTGTCCTTTCAATACCCTGCCAGCTGATCTTATAACTGTAACAATGATTTATATTTGATGTAATGATAACAATTTGGGGTTTATTTGCTTGCTTGGTAGAATAAGGAAATACTTCAAAAGAGGTGGCAAACCAGATATTCTTTAATCTTGGATACTGGGGAAAAGTTACTTGGCATGGTAGCCCCTGAAGCAAAGGCTGCCATGCAGCTGGAGATGAACAAGTTGCGAGCTAATTGGGACAACACACAACTTCAGCTGGAGAAAATTACCAGGCAATTTCAGGGCACCATACAGGTATCTTGCATAAATCAGTTATCTTTACTCTATAATAAATCAATTGGTTCTAGAGTTCATCTTTTTGTGTGAATTTGCCATTTATGGAAGGTTGTTTTGTTTATTTACTTACTGCAATTAATATACCAATCCAATCCAGAAAATCACTGGCTTATTTCTATCTCTTGTTATCTAATTCTTGGATTTACTGCTTCTAGAGACTGAACGCAGACTCTTTTGAATATATAGAAAATGCTTTAATATTGAATTGTATTTTGTAGCTTCTTACGCATTTGCTGTTACGGTTATTATTTGGGGAGTATTTTTCTATAGGACAGAGAGGTAAGGTGATAGATTTGTTGGAAATTTAATTATTTTTTTGATTTAAATGTAAATTTTATTCTGTATAATTTTGGTTTAGGATTTTGCAGTCCTGTTTTAATTTATAACTGCAGTACAGTAAATGCTTAATTAGTGGTTCTTTCAAAGATCATCTATGATTATAGAAATTACTACTAGATTAGTAACCCAGAGCATTGCTATTGTGTCTAGCTAGTGCTAATCTGATTGCTTAAATATGTTTGATTTTGAGGCAAAAAGAAGTTCTGCATCCAAATTGCTCTTGCATTCTCGAGAGCATAGAATTGGAAGGAACCATTGAAGTCCATGAGTTCCACCTGCTGTGCATAGATATCCAAATAAAAGCATTTGGTTATCTAGCATCTACTTGCACACATCCAATGAAAGGCAGTTGCATACCTCTCTTGATAATTTGTTCTACCATAAAATTCTCTTTCATTATGAAGATTTCTCTAAGAGAAATCTCTAAGAGAAATCTCTAAGAGAAATCTCAAAGAATAGCATATTTGCAAATCAATGCAAAAATTATGAGAACGTTAAAGTGCATACATTGGCTATAGGCAGATAATAAGAGGCAAAGAATCTTTGTGAATATTATTTTTTCCTTCCTCTGTATTATAAGGAGAATCCAAAATGTATTGGAGGTTATCTGATAGCAGCAAAGCTTCTACTCATTAAACAATATTTATTGCTCATCATGAACTCATTTTTCTTCTTTGAAATTACAGACCTGGGAGAACTGTGAAAGGCAAGTGAAGGACCTGGGCCATGTTTTACTAGAGCTCAAAGGAAGCATAAACAAACCTCTTCCTATAGAACACGATGCATTGCCAGCAACCTTGGAACAAGTAAAGGTATGTCTATGAAAGCCAAGATCTAGAACAGTTTGAGGAACATCAGTTTTAATATTTTTCACTGACTAATTCAAGATATACCTGCACAACAATTCTTGATGTTCTAAAACAAGTTCTAAATTGGATTAGAATGCTGGATTAATGCAAATGGAACAGTTCTGAAATTAACGGGGGGGGGGGGGTAACAGAGATTTTCTCTCCAAATTGAAGAGAAGATACAGTTCTTCAGCTCAGAAATAAGCTGAAGTATTGAACAAAGACGTATTGAACAGAGAAGATGAATCCACTGAGATTTCTGGACCCTGCTTACCTACAATCACTATTATTAATTGAAAAATAATGAATGTGACATAGCACTTTTTAAAAATTTGACAAGAAACCTTCACAGTTGCTACTCAGTCAAATGGTGCACGTTGTTCATTTTGGGGTTAGTGAATTATGTGAAATGAGACTCAGTCAGCAACAGTGCAAAAGTAATTGTGCAACTATCTAGGTAACTAGATTTGTTTGGAAATTAATCCCCATGAATTCAACTGACTGTATTTCAAATTACTTTACCTTGGGTTTCTTTGACTTATTTACTTTTAGTTGGGAATAAGCATTATCAATTCCAGTGAATGTTATTCCAAGTAAACAAACAAACTCCCTCAATTTTGAAATGCTAGAAGAGTAATTTTGTTAAATTTCTTCTGGAAGAAAAAAAAATAGTCTCACATATGTCATGCTGCATCTTAAGTGATCTTCTCTCCAGTTGCCTCAATTTTAAGAGGCAACCAACCGAAAAAAAGGCAAGATCCCAACACAAAAGGACCTGCAATCTCTCTCTCTCTCTCTCTCTCTCTCTCTCTCTCTCTCTCTCTCTCTCTCTCTCTCTCTCTCTCTCTCTCTCTCTCTCACACACACACACACACACACACACACACATGCAAATTGCTGTTCTCCTTTCCCTTCCCTCTTGTACAGACCAATCACAAGATTAACCAAAAGATTTGTAGAAAAGAGAATGTAGAGGCAAGCAGGCATGCACATATGCTCACCCCCCACTCCGCCCCACCCCACCCAGGAGCTGGCTCTGAAAGAGCTGTTGTTTTCCCATTGGTGTTTCCATGCAGGTGCTGGAGAAATCACTCACCAACTGGAGCCAAAATGCAAAAGAACTTGATGTACAAAAGGTGAAACTGGCTCAATATATCCTCCCAGAAGATATGATGGTGCTGAGAGAACAAATTGAACGTTTGCACAGCCAGTGGGAAGAACTCTACCTCAGAGTAAGTCGTTTATTTGGACACACTGATGTTTGAGATTGGCCATTGCAAGGCAACATGAATATGACTCTTCAATTTTTGTAAAGAAACACAAGATAAGCTTGAAGTATTTAAAGCCCTGTGGTTTTCTAAACCATACTGTAAGCAAATGTAGCTTTTTTGTGGCTGTGAACAAAAAAAACCAAAAAAAAAACCCTGCTACGTTCTTCATTTGTGGCTATAGTGTTCCCCCAAATTCTGAACGTTTGGAGCGCTTTAGAGAAAATTAAAGATATGACGTTCTAGAAGTAGATCAGCAACACTGACTGTCTTTCAACGTGATCTGAAATGACCCGTAAGAGAAGGGCAAAGTAGATGGTTATTCCTTATATTTTTCACTGCATACATTTTTTAAAGATGTCTCTCTTTGAAATTCCTCAAACCTGACTTCGTTCTGCGTGTTGTAGATGGAGGTTTCAAACATTGGGAATGAGCACACATTTTCTTCCATTACTCAGTACTCTTGCAGCTTATGCACCTCACAACTGTGCATTACATTTCGCCCCCAAATTCTAATCGCCCCCAAATTCTAATCTGAGGCAATGATATCCCATTGATGGAGTTCCCCCCTCAGCAGTGTCTACTTGCTGCTAATATAAATATTTTGTTGTCTTATTGCTTTTTAACATTTTAAAAACTTGAAATAAATTGGTGTATTTAAATTGCAGTAGGCCTTACTTTGAATTAAGTATGCTGGATTTAACTGCATGGCTACAATCATAATACATGTTTAGCTGGGATCAGTTAATTCTTTCTAGGTTCCTTTTTCATATCCAAATCTAACATAAACATTTAACTAACTTTAATACATTTAAATTTTAACCATTTTGAGTCTAACCTTATTTGTTGATATTTCTCCTGCTTTACTAATTTTTTTATTTTAGATTCTAGACTAAATATATGTTGTCATTTTGCCCACTATACAGGAAATTGGTTCAGAAGTGAGAAATTATTGTTGGCCCAAGGCCAGATATGGTCTGCTTTTGCAGCTGTTAAACTAAACAATGCCATGATTTGGGTTCATATATTGTCTGACACATGGTTTTGCTTAATGTGACTTTTCAAATCATGGGTCTGATTATAGTTAAGGAGGAAGGACTTTATAATGAGTAACCATGGGATGTTATAATTTAGTTTATCTTAATCATAATCCAACATGACATTAAACTCTACATGTTGTATAAAGCCATCTGCCAATAGTTAACCCTCTCATCTATGGGATATGGGTATCTTGGAGATCATACTTAGTTAGAATCCAAGTCTGATTCCCAAATTTATATTGTGATGGGTCTGTTATTCTGAAAACCAAAACACGATTAAATAGAAAAAAACTGCATCAATCCCTCATCTTAACTTTAGCTATACCATGTTTTAGGTGCAAAAAATGGATAATTAGCATGCCCCATTTTCTTTCCTACCAGTATCCCTAACCCTAAAATGAAATCTCCAACAAAGGCCTATTGTTTGAAAACAATTAATGGAAAAGCCCAACCCCTTCCTATGTTAAAAGTGAGGCAGTGCAGCTGCCCAAGAGCCCCTCAGAATTAACTAGCCAGATGCTTCTGCTGAAACAAAGAGGAAAACAAACAGCAGATGGACTGTCTGGAGCAAGGAGACCGGGAATATCAAGGGCAGGGTTTTGGCATGCCAACACCGTAGGGAGCAGTACAGAAAAGTGTATAAGTTGCTCCAGACAAAAGACAATTTAAAAAGGATGCAAATTTTTCATATGCTTGTTAACTTACAGAGATGCAAATTCCAAACCTGTTACTCCAGAAATATAGTTCCCTTCAATTTATCCAGAAAGCTTAAAAGAAGTTAAATTTATCTGATGATGACAATCTTTATTGTTATTTCTATCATTATTATATATAGAATTATTAATATTGATTATATTTTATTTTGTACCTAATATTTTAAATTGATTTACATTACTGGGTTTTTGGGTACTTTAGAAATATAAAGATACAGGCAGTCCTTGACAGTTTTGTTTAGTGACCGTTCAAAGTTACAATGGCATGAAAAAAGCGACTTACGACCATTTTTCATGTGATCAAAATCCAGACACTTGCCAACTGACTCATATTTATGACAGTTGCAGTGTCCTGGGATCATGTGATCACCTTTTGCGCCCTTCTGACAGGCAAAGTCAAAGGGGAAGCCAAATTCACTTAACAACCATGTTACTAACTTAACAATTGCAGTAATTCATTTAATAATTTTGTAAAGAAAGGTCATAAAATGGGGCAAAACTAACTTACCTGTCTCACTTAGCAACAGAAATTTAGGGTTCAGTTGTGGTTATAAATCGAGGACTATCTGTAATTCAAATTGACAAGGCCTCATACGACTTTACCACAGAATCCACCACATTGTAGCAATGATCTTACATTCCTGAATGCTGAGAAGATGCAAAGTAAAAGCAGATTGAAGCTCTTTTAAAATAGCTTGTCTTTCACCAGTGGCCATAATAAATATAGCTATGTATGTAACACAGCCTGTCTGTTGTCTACCTGAAATTTAAACCAGAGTACACACAAACTACAAGTTGCATATTTTTATGGCCCTCCTCAAACATAATATTAAGGCATATATTTTTGGTTTACTGTGATATATAGCAATAGCACTTAGATTTATATACTGTTTCACAGTGCTTTACTTCTAAGTGGTAGAGGGTTTACAGAGTCAGCATATTGCCCCCAACAATCTGAGTCCTCATTTTACTGACTTCAGAAGGCACTCAGAATCGAACTCCTGGAGTGAGAAGTGAGTTAGCCTACAGTACTGCTTTCTAATCACTGTGCCACCACGGCTCTATTAACTTCTATAATATAGGAAAGTTACCCAGCTTTGCTTAGTGTCAGTTTTGCTTAGCACATCACAGTGTCTTATTCAGATACCAATATCTTTTAAAATCCAGGATAACATTATGTTTGAACACAACATGTGTTGCCATCCCATCTACTTAACTCAAATATGTCTCCCATGCATAGGCATATTGCTCAATTTTGCCACTTTAATGGACTGACAAGTGAGATGATTTGGTGTTTTCTGGATGTAATGAAATGTAAACTTTACATATCTTTGTTATACCAAAGATGTTTCCATCACTAGCCAAAAATGGGGAAAAATATTATTTGTAAGTAAAGGAATTGTTTGAGAGTGTTACCGGATTCTGCAGTGAAATCTGTAGGGAAAAATATTCTTTTTACCTGCTCTTGGATTGCAACAGTAAACTTTGGCTCCTCCCAAAATGTAATAAAGATTAAATTTAATTAATTAATTAATTAATTTAATAAAGACTAAATTTAATTAATTTAATAAAGATCAAAGACGTGGTGGCTCAGTGGCTAAGATGCTGAGCTTGTCAATCAAAAGGTCGGCAGTTTAGCAGTTCGAATCCCTAGTGCCGCGTAATGGAGTGAGCTCCCGTTACTTGTCCCAGCTTCTGCCAACCTAGCAGTTTGAAAGCACATAAAAAATGCAAGTAGAATAATAGGGGCCACCTTTGGTGAGAAGGTAATAGCGTTCCGTGTGCCTTTGGCATTTAGTCATGCCGGCCACATGACCACGGAGATGTCTTCGGACAGTGCTGGCTCTTTGGCTTTGAAACGGAGATGAGCACCGCCCCCTGGAGTCAGGAACAAGTAGCACATATGTGTGAGAGGAATCTTTACCTTTAAAATATTTAATTAATTAATTAATTAATTGAATAAAGATTAAAATTAATTAATTAATTTAATTAATTAAATTTAATTAATGTCATCTATATCTTCCTCCATAGGTTTCTCTGCACAAGCAAGAGATTGAGGAACGACTCAATGCCTGGACTGTGTTCAATGAAAAAAATAAGGAGCTGTGTACTTGGCTGATGCAGATGGAAGAAAAAGTCCCTCAGTCAGCAGATATCAGTATTGAAGACATGATAGAGAAACTGCAAAAGGTGAGTAAACTTTATTGATGCACACAGAAGTTTATTCTTGCTTAGGTATGCTTGCCATAATGAAATTTTAGGAGAGATCAATAAGAACTAACTTAAAACACCTTGACTTAATCTTCTCCTTTTCTCGTAAGTGCAAAATGAACAAATCCTTAGTCTTCTGGGGTGATTATTTTTTAGTTATTTAAATTGATACCTAACCTTTATTTTTTTTAAAAGCTTACAAGATATTATAATATGAGAGTTTCAGATCTTAAGTGTACAATTGAAAAGTTGTGATGCACAAGGAAAAATGGAGATGGAGGAAAAAGATAAAATATAAGCTTAACTATTTTTTCTTCAACTTTGTGTAACAGACATCTAGGAGAAATTAATGAAAGGGTCAACTGTTTGTTTACAGTAGCTAGAAGGCCAAAGGTGTTGTAATGGTTAGGCTTCTTTTCTTTTTCTGTGCTCAGTAGGCTGATGGTAGAACTATTATTTAAAAGCAATTCTCAAGGTCTGTTGGGCCTTCTTTTAATATTTAAGGCAATGCCTTATTTGAGGCAAGCTGAGCTCCTGGTAATTTCAAGGATATATCTATGTAATTTCCTTGGCAAAAGTTTAAAGTTGCTTACAGTTGACTTCTTCCAGGATATTTTTTCAACTTCCTGGTCTGTCTAGCCAGCTTTATGATTCAAGGGGTTCATTCAGACAGTCTCTTTGCCAATGCTCCAAGAGAATTGATTTAATTTTTGCAGAGGACATAGCCTCTGCATCCATTTTCCATCCAGCTGCTGAGACAGGCTGAAAACAGGGATGGGGATCGTGTCCTCTGGGACTTCAGTTGCTAAGGAGAGCCCCTTCCAATCCAGTCTGTATCCCCAGGATCATTTTTGCTTTAGTTGTCAGAGAGAAAGAACCTTATCCTGCAGCTATTTTTTGTGGGGTTCAGAGGACTAAATGTGAATCTTCTGCCAGCAAAGAAACATAATAGAACTTTTCTTCTGTTAAGATTTGGTTCAAGGACAATGGCTTGCTTGTCCAGAGCCAGGTTGGAAAAGGATCTAAGACTGTTCAACCTCACCGCTCCATCCCTCTGGTAGCTCCTCCTCAGCAGATTGACTCCTCTTCCCCATTTAACTAGTGGAATGTTTTACTAGCCTAGGGTAATAGAAATCATAACTCTTTTTAAAATGAATACTTTATTTTCACCCCATGAAAGGGAAGCATTAATAAACAAATGAAAGAAGAAAAATGCAACCCATGTTTTCTGGCTGAGGCTTAGAGTTAAAATAAGAGGGAACTGGGTACAGTATTTTTAATATAACCAGCTATTGGGGGGGGGTCACTGAAAATACTAGAAACCTACATTTAAACTTTTTTCTGTAGAAGTCTAACTTTTGTTTCTACCTTTTCCATTTCATGCAAAACGTATTAATTTAAAAGTTTAAAATTCTCTTGTTTAGGATTACATGGAGGAAATCCATCTGTTTAACGAAAGTCAACTAGTTCACTTCAAACAAATGGGCAAGCAACTGATCAAATCTAGCAACCAAAGTAGAGGGGCTGAAATTGAAGAGAAACTCAACAAAATTAATGACCGCTGGCAACACCTCTTTGATGTCATCGGAGGACGGTAAGTCTGTGTTCATTAGTTGGCATATAAGCATAGTAAAATTATAAAAGAAATAACAACTTGAGTAGAAGATTATCTGAAATAGTATATATTTTCCTGCTTGTGCAGGGGGTTGGACTAGATGATCTCAAATGCCCCTTCCAAGTGTATTATTCTGTTAGAATCCTCAAGGTTGATTTATGCATTACATTTTAGGCAATATGGTTCTACAATGTAATGTGTGATGGTAATTCATCTATGTTTTATGAGTATGTGCTACCCCAACATCCTGTTTAGAAAGTGGTATGATTGGTTGGTTAACTGCTACTTTATGTTAAACATGTGCTAAATGAAAAACTGGTGAACACATCATATTTCCTTCAGAAGTATGTCTATTGACTGGCAGTCGCTGTCCAACATTTTAGCAGTTGTATTTTCCAAGAATTGCCTCTGAAGCGTACAAGAATTAGTTTTCCATGACTGCAATATCAGATATTTGGATTATATTGTAATATTGGTACCGTGTAATAATAATATAAGATTTGCAGAGTTTTCAGAAATTTAGAAAAGAGACAAAGAATGAAGAAAAGAATAAGAGATCAATGTTTCAGCCTCCGAGGTTTCCTGGAAAGATTAAGAGAGATTTAGCTGAACTGAGACATTGTGCATGCATTTTCTCTATAAAATATCATTGATTTATGTGTTAGGGAAAGCATGGTATCATAAAGATCTTTACTTCACTCTTAGAGAGGGAGACTAGAGAAATCAATTATTTTGGGCACTTGGATAGGAGGTAAGAATAAAATTAAAATATGGCTTCATTAATCCCGTATTGCAGAAGGAAATTTATTTATTGTAAAAGATGGATGAAGTGAACCTGTGCTGGATTAAGGTGCAGTCTATTTTTCCCTTAATTTATGCCAGGAAACGATTCCGTTTGCATGGATTTATACTATTCTCATTCCAAGAAGCTTCTTCAGTTCAGCTGGAGAAACATCTTTGAGGAAAAACAAAATTCAGTTGCCTTTTGAAAAAGCACCTTTGGATTTACACCTGTGGTCCTCTTTGGGCGAGGAGTTCAGTAATGGAAGGAAAGAATTAATCAATAATCCAAATTTATAGCACATCTCATCCAAATATATCCTCTTTTTAAAATAGTATTGCCAAAATTTCACTAAATGGTGGTCATAAAATCTATGTATTTTGTGCAAATAATTGTTGGTTTTAAATCAATTATAACAAATATGTAGGCCATACATATCTGAGAAGCATTTTAATGGCAACAAAAACAACTTGGGAGCCACTGGTCAGAACAGATCATTGTAGTAAAGACATGGCTTCACCTTAAAGCAATAAACAGCTGGAGACATATGGACAAATTAGACAAGTTTTTCACTTGGTTCTTGATGTGCTTCTTATCCTTTGCTTTGCCATAAGGCTCTAGCTGCATGGGCCTTGTCATGTTTCCACAGTGCCGAAGCACACTTAGCTTCTGTCATGCATAAAGGCTTGCTTTGTGCAGGGAAGCAGCTGGAAAAGGATGTGTATCTAACCAGGAGCAGTTTGGGGAACTTGGTGTATCTATGAACAATACAACAAGAACAAATGAATAACAGAGAGACATCTGTTTTAATGTTGGTGCATGCAAATTTTGTGGAACTTCTTGAACTGTTTTATGTAGCAACATTGGAGATACTTTGAGACATGGGAAGAAGCCTTAAAAATTAAAAAGCACAAAGCGTTCCTCATTTGGAGGGTGAATTTTCCCCCAAAAAATATATTTCTGTGTTCTTTAGATCAGAGTGAAGCTTTCCCCTACCAGGGTGCTGAAATGAAATAATATATGTGGTCCTAATACATACACCAAAGAGTGTGAATTTAATTTTCTATCTCTGATAGGACTTTAAAATGCTTTCTACTGCTCTGCATTATTTTGTTAATTATTTTGTCTTTCATTCCTCTTTCTTTGATCCCATACTTATGACATTTAGAAGTTTCTGGAGCAGAGAAATATTTTATGTGTTTGCAATACTGTGTGAAGTATATTATATAGAGATATTGCTTTGTAAAGATACAGAAGATTAATGAACCAAATGCTGAATGAGAAGTGTCAATTATTCCTGATATTACATTAAATCAAAGAGTATATCATTGAAGCATTTTTGCAATTCACACCATTTTATGCTACTTGTGTGGTAACATAAATGATACAAATTAAGCCATTTTCATAATGATGTCATTGGATAAATGATGTAAAGTGATGCAAATGATATCATTTGCATAATAATGTCATTACACAAATGAATTAAGTCATGGTGGAATTTAGTCTGTTCCATGCAGTCTGTTGCTTCAAGGTCTCTCTATTCCTGGTCTTATTTTATAGAATATTTTTGCTAATACAAGCAGTTGAAATCCTGTAAAAACTGCAGGTGTGCCATTCAATCTAAAAGACAAATTCAAGATTAAATTCTCAAAATAAGATACATGCTGCCAATATATTTTTAGTCAGGAAATTGTAGTGGTGTAATTCTGTCATTGCACAAAGCTTTATAGACATTATTAATAAGCTTCTTTGGCTGGTTTCCCATGTAACAAATCAAGGAAATGATTTGTGATACTGTTGAGGGCAGAAGACAGATCTTTTCCATAAAGGAAACCTAACTGTCCTAAAAAGGGATGTGCAATGCACTGTGTTTCAAGGACACAATATTTTGTGCAATTCAGGAATGTAGGTTTTGTCTTGGAAGAGTCATATCTCTCCACGCATTCCAGGGGTGGCCTGGCAGTTTTTCAGAGCTTAATGCTCTGAACAGGAAGCATCTTTTCCTTATGAAAAAGTCTTGTCCAAGACATCATAAAGTACTTTCAGTTTGAAGGATTGACTTTTGGGAAACTGCAACAATAGTCAATCTCATACAGCTCTGAGGAATGAAAGTTCAGTCAATGAGTGCATGTCTGCTCCTAAACAGGTTTGCTTAAAGCAAGTTAACAAATAGGCAACAGTATGTTGATTAACATAAGAATGTCTCCTTTTTGGATGGAATGTTTTGGACTATTAGAAATGATAGCATGCTGCGTCCTTGCGCTCTTAAATTACGTTGTTTTTTTCCCCTTCATAAAGTGTTCAATCTCTTTTGTTGTTTATAGGTTATCAAAAATAATAATAAGACTTGGAAATGCCTCAAAGTAAAATGATCATAGAAAGATATAAATTGAACAAAGTTGTATTTTATGATATCCCTCTCATTAGTCTCTTTTAAAATGTTAAATTTGAAATACAGAGTTTTAATAGGCTCCCACAATATGCTTTCATTTTTTCATTAAGGAGAAAGAAAAATGATAGATATTAAGTATATAAATTATGAGTCATGTTTTGCATAACTCGGTTTACCTTTTTAAGCAGAGAAGCAAATTGCAGCCTGCAGGTGAGCCTATTAGCACACCTCCTGCAGTCACCAGAATCTTCCAGATTAGGACAATGTAAAAATAAGTTTTAAAAAAACCTTTAAAACTCTGCCTTGATATGCTATGGGGGAAAGGGATAAAGTGGTTATTTAGACTTACAAATCTCTTCCCCATGATGGGCCCATATCTATCCTTGAGGGTTCATACTCAGCCAGCGCAAGTAGCCCTCAATTTACAATTATAACCACAGTCATTGCAATCGTAAGTCAAGACATCACATGACTTGATTTGAAATTACAAACCTTTTAATGATGGTCATTAAGCAAACAACGCATTGTAATCCATTGTA
Source organism: Masticophis lateralis (assembly GCA_030761175.1). Classification (NCBI taxonomy): domain Eukaryota; kingdom Metazoa; phylum Chordata; class Lepidosauria; order Squamata; family Colubridae; genus Masticophis; species Masticophis lateralis. The sequence goes on along the minus strand of JAUDYJ010000001.1, from coordinate 322,694,582 downwards.
ATTTCAAATGATAGTTAAGCAACCAATCATAAGTCAAAGACTACCAGTATTATCAGTACTGCAGTACACTAACGTATATGATTGCTTTGCCAAAGTAGCATAGTTCTCATTCATCAGGTGTTATTTGGAAAAATACTTGTTTTCATATTTACAAAGTAGCATATAATTAGCTGTTTACCTGGTTTCCTGTGACAACCAAGTCACATCTGTAGCTGTACATTATCTACCCATAGAGACCTTCAGATCATCTCCAGGATACTAACAAAAATACCTCTTAGATCCTGATTCCATTGTTTCCTACATCCCTCTTCCTGTGCCTTGAGAAGTCCATTGGCACCTATATTATACTATTTTCAAGGCAGTGCTGAGTAAAAACCACTTTTCTTTCATCTTAATCCCAATATCCTCATCAATCTTAAAATCTTATTTTGTGTAAGATTTTATATTACAAAATTATTACATTGTATTTGTAATACTGTTGTTTTTCTTTAGTTGTCTTTCTTTTAATTGCTGGTTTTGTTTCCTATGATTCTCATCTTCTCTTTTACCACTTGTAATGTTTTTAAATGTTTTCTTCTACAGCATCCAGACAATGCTTCCAGTAAAATAAATAAATAAACTTAATGTCAAAATCTAATATTCCCCACCCTCATATTTGGTGTCTATGACAGGGAATGGAGCAATATAGAGTATGATCGTGTGAGATTGTAGTCTAGGACACATAAGTTATGCTACATAATAGAGTGGGAAGGGAAGGTGTTTAGCAGATGTCTGCCATTTGAGTAGCATTTTCACACTGAGAATTATGGTCCTGCAAGCAAATCACCTGCAAGTAAAAAATAGATTTTTTTTAAGAGAAAAAAAAAGAGTTGGTTCCTTTTTTTTTTTTTTTTTTTTTTTTGCATTTTAGCTCTTTCAAGCCAGCCTTGGTTTGAATCTGGTATTGTTGACAGATACCAAATCAGAAGAAAAATAGCATTTGTTTTTTAGCAGCATTGTTCATCATGGACCTATGGGTTCGTGTATGGGCATGTATGCACCACACTCTCTCTAGTTAGGGCTCAAAGGAAGGAAAGGGGAAGGCCTGAGATTCCCCCCTCCAATTCTCTTCTTTCTATGTGGGAGAGATGTTAAGGCAGTGATATTAAATAGGGCATCCAAGAGGAGGGGTTTCCTCTTCCTCCAGTGCTCGGCTCAGTCAGATGCTGTCCCTGCAGCTTTGGAGTGATAAGCTAAGGAATGCTTTTCCCTTATAAACAGTAAGTGCATTACTGGTCGTCAAGGGTCTGGTGAGAATAAAATTGTACGATGTGGTAGGAGCCTTGTCTGTGTGCTGCAGCAGCCTTGGGGGATGGGCCCAGCGCTTGTCAGAATAGATGGCGATGTGTGTGTGTGGTCCGTGGAGGGAGGATTAGACAAAAGGTGTGGTGGGGGGGAGGAGAATTGCAAGCCAATAAATAACATTCAGGGGCTTCTCCCTCTTGAAAACAACCCTTTGCTTTCCTCATCATTGCCGAAAGAGATTAGTACCTGCCTGTTATGAGTAAATGAATTGACAGCAGGACAGGTCTGCATCCCCCACACCCGGCCACCCCGAATGCTGGCTCTGTCCGTGGAATCGGGCATGAGTAGAATCCATTTACATAAAGGCTTGCAGTTGCATGTTGCTTATGATGTCTCCGGGGAAACATGGCAAATTTTTCTCCTATTTGGAATATTTATTTATTTCATTTTTTTAAAAAAAATCCTGCCTTATTTACTAGTTTGGCCTTCATCAGATTGGCATCAGATGCTTTGTAATGTCCCAGGTCCCTTGATCTTGTTTTGTATTTTCTCCAACAACAGCACTGAAAAAAATGACTTATGACCATTTTTGACCCTTATGACCACTGCAGCATCTCCATGGTCATGTGATATACCTTCGGATGCTTAACAATTGGTTCATATTTATGATGGTTGCAGTGTCATAAATGTCATGTGATCACATTTTGCAACTTTCTGACAAGTTAAGTCAATGGGGAAGCCAGATTCACTTAACAATGTGTTACTAATTTAACAACTTCAGTGATTCACTTAACACATGTGACAAGTAAAGTCAAAATGGGGCAAAACTCAGTTAACTGCAGTGGCGCAGTGGCTAGAGTGCAGTACTGAAGGTTACTTCTGCTGACTGCTGGCTGACTGCAATTTGGCAGATCGAATCTCACCAGGCTCAAGGTTGACTCAGCCTTCCATCCTTCAGAGGTGGGTAAAATGAGGACCCAGATTGTTGGAGGCACTAGGCTGACTCTGTAAACCACTTAGAGAGGGCTGTAAAAGCACTGTGAAGCAGTATATAAGTGCTATTGCTAGTGCTATTAATAGATTTCTCACTTAGCAACGTAAATGTTGGGTTCAATTGTGATCATAAGTTGAAGACTACCTGTACTCTCTAAGGTGTCACGCTCCCACGTGACACCTCTCCTGCGCGAGCTGCATTGGCTGCCGGTGGACTTCCGGGTGCGTTTCAAGGTGTTGGTGACCACCTTTAAAGCGCTCCATGGCTTAGGATCAGGGTACTTACGGGACCGCCTTCTGCCACCAATAGCCTCCCACCGGCCGGTGCGCTCCCACAGAGAGGGTCTCCTCAGGGTGCCGTCAGCCAGACAATGTCGGCTGGCGACCCCCAGGGGGAGGGCTTTCTCTGTGGCAGCCCCCACCCTCTGGAACGATCTCCCTCCAGAACTGAGAAGAATTCCCGACCTCCGGACTTTTCGTCGGGCCCTAAAAACCCATCTTTTTCAGCTTGCAGGTCTAGCCTGACCCCCTTAAATTTTTTAAGATTTGTACTATATGGTTGGGTATTTTAATATTTAATGGTTTTAATTTCTTAGCCAAAGTTATATGCCTTTTAAGAAATTTTTAACTTTTGTGTATTGTTTTTATTTGGCTGTCCACCGCCCTGAGTCCGCAAGGAGAAGGGCGGTATACAAATCTAAATAAATAAATAAATAAATAAATAAATAAATAAATAATTGCTCAGGAGACTTATCAAATTCAAGTAATATATCAGCCCCACTATTCAGAAAGATATTTAGATTGAAATATAAGCATGCATTTTGCTTAACTTTCTAAACCATATTGTTAAAATAAAAAGATTTTAAAAGTAACATTCATTCTGTCATGAGCATTCAAGTTGCCTGGTAGAAGTTTTTCGTTTCTCTGCCATTCTCTGTATCTCTCCAGAAACTTCTCAAGAAAATTCCCAATCACTTGGAACAGATTTTGAAAGATACATACAACTGAAATAGGGGAAGAAAATAATATCGTTCTGGGAATATCACTTTTAACAGATTTAGGGAAATTGGAAAAGTTGCAGAGAACAAGATGATGATCAGGAGACTAATAGGTTGCTCCAACAGCTTAATTATTTAGAGATATCAAAATATGTGATCAGGATCCTATTTCACCCTAGAATTTTGCTACAAATAGAAGATTTTTCATCTCATGTTGGAAGCAAAATGGCTGTTTCTGTCAGATGTAAGATAATACTTCTGAGATAAAATACTTTCATGCTAAAGTGACAGATGATATAGAAATTAATATGTTTGTACAAAATAGCTGTTTTTGAACCATATAGTTCTCCTTTGTTCTAAAGAAGTGTCAGTAGTCAAGTAGTAATTTGATTGTGTGGTTACTTCCCCCAACCTGATTGGATTGAACTTCAGCTTCTCCAAATGTTGGTTGGGATGACTGAAACAATACTCCACAATAGCTTGAAGGCAGCAGCTTTGGGTAAGTTGCTGCTTTGAATACAAAGCTTGATGTCTATTGAAATTCAATTAAATGAAAAGTGACATGCCACAACTATGCACATATATACAGACACCCTTTCTTACATGCTTTATGCTTTTCTTGATTATGTATCCTTTCCTCATTCCAGAGTGAAGAAGTTGAAAGATACCTTTGCTTTCATACAACAGCTGGACAAAAACATGAGTCATCTTCATACGTGGCTGGCACGCATTGAGTCTGAGCTTTCTAAACCTATTGTTTATGACATCTGTGATGATCAAGAAATACAGAGGAGACTTGCAGAGCAGCAGGTAGGGTGGGAAAAAAGTAGAATTGAAAGAGTTGAGCCAATGTTTAACTCAATTAGCGTTCCTGAGATCATTCCCTTCTTTGTGTATCAATGTTAGATATTCCTCTTCCCAAGTCTTTGATATTGTTTTATTATTTGAATTCCATGCATCGTCTTCAGTAATGGTTCTACTCAATTCTCTTCCACAATGTTATACCATAGAGCAGGGCTGTCAAACTCCTGGCCCATGGGCCAAATGCGTCATGTGTTGGCTATGCCCACGCCTGGTTTAGTGAAGGAGAGAAAAAGTCCTGATAGGTCACATGACGTCGGTGTGACACCGTGAGTTTGACATCCCTGCCATAGAGGGCCCATCAGCCCATCTGGGCCTGGTGCTTTATTAATTTTTTATTGCTTCTTTAATCTCTTAAATTATTATTAATTTGTTCTTATGTAAAATTTTAAGCTTTGAATTTTAAATATATGTTTCTAAGTTTCTTTCATCAATTTCTTTTATTTAGAATGCAATTCCTTAAATAAAAAATTTGCAGATTCCTCTATTTTTTATTTTTGTATAGACTGTAATAATTTTTCTTTCTGGGTGTCTCCAGACATCCTTTCTTTTTTCTAATTTGATAACCCAGAAGTTTCCCTGATTTGCATTTACAACATAATTTTGTTGGGCATAGTTTATCTTCCACTGAAGTTCTACCATTTCCAATACATCTATTTCTTTATTTAGCTTTCTTAATACTTGTCGGTCTAGAATGGTTTTACAAAGCTTTTCTAATTCCTTTATTTTCTCTTCAAATTGTGATTTCCATCGATTATGAAAGATTGCATTTTCCAGCTGTGGTCTTTCAGAGACATTCTTCTTTGATTCATCTCTCCTGCAAAAATAATATTTCCAATTATTTATAGCTTCGTTAGAAGCTCAGATTGGGGCACTGGCTTTAGTTGTAGTGAAGTGATATATTATAGCACCAGAAATTGTCTACAAACTCAGTACACCCCAATGTAGACCCACGCAAAACAATACTGAAACTCATGGGGGTAGTCTCTATCAGTATATCTATCTAACACAGAATATTAAAGTAGAATCACTCAATTTTAAACACAGTTTACTGAAGAACAAAGGCAGAACAAACAACTAGGAATGCTGCTGTTTTTATGCCCTGCTTGTAAACTTCAGAGGTGTATGTTTGTCTACTGTACGTAGCGCAATGCTGAGTTAGATCATTCTATTAGTTTCACATAGCAATCTTTTCATGTAGTTTAGAAAACTAATCACTTGGAATGCCTTTTAATAATTTAAAAGTGTCCAAGATTTGCAGTTTTTATTGAATGCTTTAGGTGTCTGAATCATGAATTGCTGTGGTCAGTTCCTACCTTGTCTCTATAATATATAGTCAGAAAGAAATAGGAAAGAGAGAAAAAGATAATCCATTGAGAAGTTTTCTTGAACATTAAATGAAAGAAAGCTTTGTAGGAATACTTATATTCATGCAATTTGCAGTATTTTCAATGGATCTTGACCAGCAGAATACCTGGATACATCGTGTTGCATTGGCTATGCCCTATGGCCTTCTAATTTAATTGATAGAATAAGAATTTCAAAGGAAAACCTTACAATCTAGGCTAGTTGGACTTCTTACTATATGATTGAATACAAGCAAATCATTTATATATTGTTGTCAAGAAAATTATATAGGTGGATCCATAAATTTGCCATGTGTTAAGCTTGATTCAAAGGAGACTAGTTTTTAAAGGATATGCAGGTAAAGAACATTGATAGTAACAGGTAATACCGAGACTGAAACTTTTAAGGATAGAAGAATAACATTTCCAGAAAGAATTTAATGTTTGAAAAAGAATGTCTCTGATGTCCATTCAAATAGATTATTTGTATATCAGTGCTTTTTAACTACCAAAATGCAAAGGAGGAAGTGCAGTAGCAAGATTTTGTTATACATAGGATGATATAGTTTAATATTTAAATATGCTATATTTTAAAATCAGTGGAGGAATGAAACGTTTTAGTGTTCATCCATAATAATCCTCCCAAAATGTAATGTTAAGGAAAAAAAACTTAGAATGATTGCCACTATTGGGTTATATGTGCAGCTTCTTATTTGAAGAGTGTATGTACTCATTTGACTTATTACCAACAATGTGTTGTAACTAAACATATGACTAATATATAACAATCATTAGAAAAGTCTTTGGGGATATGGAATGTCTGATTTTTCATATGACATATCAATGGCTTCTTTTGTTGAGTTGTATGAAACTATACACTATACCAGGAGATGACTTTTTGCTCATGGTTGTAGGACCTGCAACGGGATATTGAACAGCACACAGCAGGCGTGGAATCAGTCTTCAATATATGTGAGATCTTGCTGCATGATTCTGATGCCTGTGCCAATGAAACCGAATGTGATTCAATCCAGCAGACAACAAGGAGCTTAGAACGGCGGTGGAGAAACATCTGTGCCATGTCTATAGAGAGGCGGATGAAGTGAGCCATTATTTCTCTTCTTTCTCAAAAAACCCCCCAGAATATGTTAGTTTTTTAAACAATGTCTATGAAAAGCCCAAATAATCTATTCTTGAAAGAAAGAACAGATAAGTAATTTACTGCGTAGGAAATATTAGCTTAGTGCTACAACTTATGTTCATTGGTCTCTGCTTCATTTTCCGTATAAAAAGAAATGATGTAAAAATCTCTACCCCTTAACTAAAAACTTCAAAATCTAAGGAAATAGTAGAATACATTTATTATCTGGGATGAGAGAATGTAATTGTCAATGGTTGATTCAGTTCTTTGCTCCTAGTTGTGGTAAGTAAAGCTAGAATAAATTATCTAAATAGTTTTAAAATGCCTTCTTTTAATATTATTCCAAAATGACAAATTTAACTTTTGATTAACTTACATACTACAAGGTACAGATTTTCCAGGCACAGAACATGTACTGTATTATATATTTGGTATATGCATTTTTCTGCCTTTGAAGTTTTGGTATATGTCTCTGGGAAAATGCCAGAATGCAAACCAAGACCTCATAGTTAAGATTGAATACTGTATATATCTGATTGTATATCAGTCTACAAACCTGACATCCATGGCTTGGGATTTGGGATTAAAAGAAGAAATAGCCAACTGAGATATAAGGAAATTGAATGGAATGCATGCAAATACACATCCCTGCACTTTCTATAAAACATGAAACAAGTCTTTAAAAATTATCTTTTTGAATCATTTTAATTTAGTACTTCAAGTTAAGGTCACATATATCTTTTTCTATCCAGGAGGAAAGAAATTTTAGTTAAAACTTTGAATGTTTTTCATTCAGGATATTTCTGAATGCTAATGGAAGAGAATATATCAAGGTCAGGATATCCAGCTCTCTGAGCTTGATTGATTGATGTCGATTTCATAGCATCAGCAATGCCAATGCTAGGAATATTTCTGAATGCACTTTTTTAGTTGAATTGAGTATAGTTTATTGGATTGATTTGGATTGGATTATTGGATTGGATTAGGTTTGGTTCAGTTTAGATTGAAACATAAATGAATTTGATGCAGGACATGTCTTGCCGAAAGGGATTCATGTTTGCAAATAAACTGTTGCTGCTTGTTTCTGCAATAGGATTGAGGCGACTTGGCGACTGTGGCAAAAGTTTTTGGAAGATTACTCTCGTTTTGAAGTTTGGTTGAAAACAGCAGAGAAAACTGCAGCTTATCCTAACTCTTCAGAGATTTTGTATGTAACGGCGAAGGAAGAGTTGAAGAAATTTGAAGTAAGAACTCCTTTGTAGTTTTTCCATCTTTGTGTACAGATGTAAATTAGGTAAATTTACCAAACTGTGATATCAAACATATCCTATATTTTAATTTGTCACTTTTCTTGGGTAGCAAATTTCCTCCTTATTATTTTGAATGCATTAATTTTAAACCATTTGGAAAAAAATAATATAAAATACATTTTTTCCTCAGGCATTTCAGCGGCAAATTCATGAGCGACTAACCCAACTGGAATTAATCAATAAGCAATATCGGCGATTGGCCCGTGAGAATCGCACTGATTCAGCGAACAAGCTCAAGCAGATGGTTTATGAGGGTAATCACCGATGGGACAATCTTCAGAAACGTGTCACAGCAATTCTCAGGAGACTTAAGGTAGTTACAAACAGGTTTGGAGGCAAATGTCTCTGGAGATTCTCATGTCATGGTTGTCCCAAAAGTGCTTTTTCAAGAGGCAACTGGACTTTCTGGTTTTTCTTTGAAGAAGCTTTAAAGCAGCTTCTTGGATGAGAAGCGAAACGTCTTCAAAGAAAAACCAAAAAATCCCAGTTGCCTCTTGAAAAAGCATCTTTGGGCTCGGAGACAAAGCAGATATTGGGAAATGTGTTTTCTTAAGGGAACAAGAGGTTGAGTTACGTAGTGCAGAATTGGCAACTTTAATATACAACTCCCAGAATTGTCCGACCAACATGCATTTTAAAGCATCTTAAAGTTGCCACGGTTGAGAAACTCTGCTGTTGTGGAACCATCACCTACACATTCTGACTTCCTAGGTAAAATTGTTTCAGTTCTATACTTAGCCAAATTTGCAGAATTAGGGAATTGTAGTAACTGAGAGCAAATTGGTGTAGTGTAATGTAGCAATTGATATACAGTGGGGCAAAAAAGTATTTTGTCAGCCACCAATTGTGCAAGTTCTCCCACTTAAAAAGATGAGAGAGGCCTGTAATTGTCATCATAGGTAGACCTCAACTATGAGAGACAAAATGAGAAAACAAATCCAGACAATCACATTGTCTGATTTGGAAAGAATTTATTTGCAAATTATGGTGGAAAATAAGTATTTGGTCAATATCAAAAGTTCATCTCAATACTTTGTTATATATCCTTTGTTGACAATGACAGAGTCAAACATTTTCTGTAAGTCTTCACAAGGTTGGCACACACTGTTGCTGGTATGTTGGCCCATTCCTCTATGCAGATCTCCTCTAGAGCAGTGATGTTTTAGGGCTGTTGCTGGGCAACATGGACTTTCAACTCCCTCCAAAGTTTTTCTATGGGGTTGAGATCTGGAGACTGGCTAGGCCCTCCAGGACCTTGAAATGCTTCTTAGGAAGCCACTCCTTCATTGCCTGGACGGTGTGTTTGGGATCATTGTCATGCTGAAAGACCCAGCCACGTTTCATCTTCAATGCCCTTGCTGATGGAAGGAGGTTTGCACTCAAAATCTCACGATACATGTCCCCATTCCTTCTTTCCTGTACACGGATCAGTCATCCTGGTCCCTTTGCAGAGAAACAGCCCCAAAGCATGATTTTGCCACTCCCATGCTTCACAGTAGGTGTGGTGTTCTTTGGATGCAACTCAGCATTCTCTCTCCTCCAAACACGACAAGTTGTGTTTCTACCAAACAGTTCTACTTTGGTTTCATCTGACGATATGACATTCTCCCAATCCTCTTCTGGATCATCCAAACGCTCTCTAGCAAACTTCAGACAGGCCAGGACATGTACTGGCTTAAGCAGGGGGACATGTCTGGCACTGCAGAATCTGAGTCCCTAGTGGCGTAGTGTGTTACTGATGGTAGCCTTTGTCATGTTGGACCCAGCTCTCTGCAGGTCATTCACTATGTTGCCCCATGTGGTTCTGGGATTTTTGCTCACTGTTCTTGTGATCATTTTGACCCCACGGGGTGAGATCTTGTGTGGAGCCCCAGATCGAGGGAGATTATCAGTGGTCTTGTATGTCTTCCATTTTCTAATTATTGCTCCCACAGTTGATTTCTTCACACCAAGCTGCTTGCCTATTGCAGATTCAGTCTTCCCAGCCTGGTGCAAGTCTACAATTTTGTTTCTGGTGTCCTTCGACAGCTGTTTGGTCTTCACCATAGTGGAGTTTGGAGTGTGACTGTTTGAGGTTGTGGACAGGTGTCTTTTATACTGATAACAAGTTCAAACAGGTGCCATTAATACAGGTAATGTGTGGAGGTCAGAGGAGCCTTTTAAAGAAGAAGTTATAGGTCTGTGAGAGCCAGAAATCTTGCTTGTTTGTAGGTGACCAAATACTTATTTTCCACCATAATTTGCAAATAAATTCTTTCCAAATCAGACAATGTGATTGTCTGGATTTGTTTTCTCATTTTGTCTCTCATAGTTGAGGTCTACCTATGATGACAGTTACAGGCCTCTCTTATCCTTTAAGTGGGAGAACTTGCACAATTGGTGGCTGACTAAATACTTTTTTGCCCCACTGTAGTTGTGGTTAATGTAGCAATAGCACTTGTATACCACTATATAGTACTTTACAGCAGTCTCTGAACAGTTTACAACATCAGCATATTGCCCCCAACAATCTGGGTCTTCATAGTATTGACCTCGAAAGGATGGCAAGTTGAGTCAAGCTGAGCTGGTCAGAATTGAACTCCAGGCTGTGGGCAGAGTTGGCCTGCAATACTGCATTCTAACCACGGTGCTATGAGGGCTCTTATAGTCTCCATGCAGGCATCATATATCAGAAAAAGATCAAAATGTCCTGGATTCAAATCCATACTTTGGCATGGAGTTTGCTGAGCGAACAGCCTCCAGATTGGAATGTGCTGTGCTTGTTAAATAATGAAAGAAAACAGTTTCTACCAATCCTTGCCAGTTATAAACTAACGGCGGGTAATCTGGACCCTTGCAAACATTTTGTATGACATTAAGGACATTCTATAGTCCTTAATCATTGGCCTTGCTGATTGGGTCTGATGGGAACTGAAGCGCAAAATATTTGTCATGCAGTATGTTATCTAATTTTGTGTTAAACAAATTATTGTTAGTGTTAACTTATTCGAATGAGGCTAATGATGCTAATATTTCCAATGCTTATAGAGAAGTTAATATTTATGGGCAATTATAAGCTTTAATAAAAGACTTAGAAAGGTTCATAGGCAATTGAATAATGCTGGGATTCAACAACTATAAACCGATCACAAAAGTGTGCATCAATTTTCCAACCCTTCTAATGAGACCTTGTTTAATATACCTTAAACTAGAGCAGGGGTATCAAACGCATGTGGTCTCATCGTCATGTGACATATCATGACTTTTTTCCCTTCACTAAACTCGGCATGGATGTGTCCAGCACATGGCGCATCCGACCCATGGGCCAGAAGTTTGACAGCTCTGACTAGAGGGGTTTTTTTTTTCTTGTTATACTATTCCTTTTGCCCTTGTTTTATTTGGAGACATTAGAGATTCAGTCTACAACCTCCTGCATGCACAAACTTGGTTTCAGTCCTGAATTTAAATCATGAGGAGAACTAAATGTGATTAGAATGTCAAACTAAGAAGCAGGAGATTCAGCTTCAAATCCTTTTTAGTCATTAAATTCATTAGACCAGCCATATGCATGTATTCAAGGCCGAACCGAGATGACTTCACGTTTACACCTTGTCAACGGAGGGGCGTGGACCAGCCGCCATGAGAAGGCGGCTTTCTGGACCTTGAACCCTGGACGCTATGGTTGGCACTGGTTCATTGCTGCCATTCACCACAAGAAGGGGTTGATTAGGTAACCAAACTACTGTGAGAGGGTAGTTGGACTTTATTTCCTGCCCCCCTGGATTGTGGTCGTCTCGGAATTTGGACTTTGTCCCCTGTGGTGAGAGGACAGTGGACTTGGCCCTGTGAACAGGTCTTTGGGATCCCTCCATGTCTTCTTTTTCTTCTCTCCCTTGGACCTTTATGGACCCTCAGGCTATGGTCGTGTTCACCCGTTAAAATCAAGATGTACTCAGCAGCGGAGCTTCTTGGTCTGCGAGATTCCCCCCTCTCGCAGGCTTGGCCCTCCACTCTATCGAGGGCCTACCTCGATGACGGGTTTTGGAACCCTGAGAGGTGGCATGCCGCAAAGAGGGGGTTGCGGGGTTTTTTAAAATTGTCTTTGTCTAACCTTTTAGGGGGAGGGGGGAGGGGCGGGAGGGTTATAGGCCGAGCTCGTCACAGGGGCCTGAAATGGGAGGCAGGGAACGGGGTGAGGAGGAGCTCACTGCAGAAGGTAAGGAGGGTAACTCCATCAGAGCCATGGTTGGGAGGGGCAGATATGGCAGGAGCAGGGGGCCGTATCGTGTGTTGGGGGCACGTAGCCGCTGTCTCCAAGCAGTGGCGTGCCTCGGCCCTCAGGACTCTTCTCGCTCCCCGAGTTGTTCAGAGTTACGGCGTCCGGGCCTGAGGTTGATGTTGTGTAATGCCAGGTCTGTGGTTAATAAGGCCCCCCTCATTTATGATCTTATTCAAGAGGGGGGTGCGGACCTGGCAGGTATTACGGAGACCTGGTTGGGCCAAGAGGGGGGGGTCCCCCTCGTTGAGATGTGCCCACCAGGTTTCTGAGCATTTCATCGGCCAAGGGCCCAGGGCAGGGGTGGGGGGGTGGCGGTCATTATAAGGGAAAGTCTTGATCCAAGGGAGACCACTGTACCTCAGATAGCCGGATGTGAGTCGCTCCTGGTGAAGTGGGGCCATGGTGTGTGGGTGGGCTTGCTGATCGCGTACCTGGCTCCCTGCCACGTGACAGCGAGCTTCTCAAAGTTATTGCCGAGCTGGCCCTGCCCGAGCTTCTCAACGTTATTGCCGAGGTGGCGGTTGATACCCCCAGGCTTTTGGTCATGGGGGATTTCAACCTGCCGTCTGTCGGTGAGGCGTCTGGGTTGGCTCGGGAGTTTATGGCTTCCATGACAGCCATGGACCTGACACAATTAATTCTTGGCCCCACTCACACAGGAGGACACACTCTGGACCTGGTTTTTGTCTCTGGTCAGTGGTTGAATGGCCTAGATGTAGGGGATATAGTTATTGAACCCCTGTCATGGTCGGACCATTCTCTTCTGAGGCTAGACTTTCTGACCGCCGAATCCCACTGCAGGGAGGTGGAACCGATTAGGTGGTTCCGCCCCAGGCGCCTGATGGACCCTGATGGGTTCCAGAGGGAGCTTGGGCCAATGCCCGAAACTCTGGCTCACGACTCGGCCGAGGACCTGGTGGCCGCCTGGGATAGGGCGGCCGCCAGTGCCCTGGACCGAGTCATGCCTTTGCGGCCTCTGACCCGGCACCGAATCTGCCTGGCTCCTTGGTTCTCTGAGGAGTTGAGGGAGATGAAGCGCCGGAAAAGACGCCTAGAGAGTGGTTGGAGGGTGAGTCGATCTGAATCCGACCGAACACTAGCTAGGTCCCATCTTAGGACCTATTTGGTGGCGATAAAAGCGGCAAAGCGTAATTACTTTTCCGCTCTTATTGCATCGGCTGATAACCGCCCAGCCGCCTTGTTCAGAGTGACCTGCTCCCTCCTACATCAGGGAGCGCGGGAGGACCTCTTGCAAGGGCGGGCTGAGGATTTTGCACAGTATCTGCACGATAAAGTCGCTCAGATTCGGGAAGGCTTGGACTCTGACTGGGTAGATTCCAGCGAGGTGACTGAGGCTGGTCTTGAGAACGTTATCTGGGATGAGTTCGATCCTGTGACTTCCGAGGACGTGGACAGGACTTTGAGGAGTTTAAACGCAACCACATGTTTATTGGACCCGTGTCCTTCCTGGCTGGTACTGGCCACTCGGGAAGTTACACGAGGCTGGCTCCAGGGGATTATAAATGCTTCTTTGAGTGAGGGTTTCTTGCCTGCCGCCTTGAAAGAGGCGGTGGTGAGGCCCCTCCTCAAGAAGCCTTCTCTGGACCCGGCTGTTTTGGCAAATTTTTGTCCTGTCTCCAACCTTCGCTTTATTGCGAAGGTTGTTGAGAGTGTGGTTGCGCGCCAGCTCCCACAGTACCTGGATGAAACCGTCTATCTAGATCCGTGCCAGTCCGGTTTCAGACCTGGGTACAGCACGGAGACGGCATTGGTCGCGTTGGTGGATGATCTCTGGAGGGCTCGGGACAGGGGTTGCTCCTCTGTCCTGGTCCTGTTAGATCTCTCAGCGGCTTTTGATACCATCGACCATGGTATCATGCTGCGTCTGTTGGGGGGTTTGGGGGTGGGAGGCACCGTGCTACAGTGGTTCTCCTCCTATCTCTCCAACCAATCGCAGTCTGTGTTGGCAGGGGGGCAGAGGTCGACCTCGAGGCGCCTCGTTTGCGGGGTGCCACAAGGGTCGGTCCTCTCGCCGCTCCTGTTCAACATTTAGTTGAAGCCGCTGGGTGAGATCATCCGTGGTTTTGGGGTGAGTTGCCAACTGTACGCTGATGACACTCAGCTGTACATCTCCACCCCTGACCACCCCAATGATGCCCTCGAAGTGATGTCCCAGTGCCTTGAAGCCGTGCGGGTCTGGATGGGGAGGAACAGGCTTCGTCTCAACCCTTCCAAGACCGAGTGGCTGTGGATGCCGGCGTCCCGGCATAGCCAGCTGGTGCCATCGCTGGCTATTGGGGGTGAGTCATTGGCCCCCACAGAGGGGGCTCGCAACTTGGGTGTCCTCCTGGATTCACGGCTGTCCTTGGAAGGGCATCTGGCGGCCGTGGCCAGGGGGGTCTTTTATCAGGTTCGCCTGATGCGCCAGTTGCGCCCCTTTCTGGATCGGGACTCCATGTGCGCAGTCACTCATGCACTCGTCACATCTCGCCTGGACTACTGTAACGCTCTCTACATGGGGCTCCCCTTGGGGTGCACCCGGAGGCTCCAACTGGTCCAGAATGCGGCCGCGCGGGTGATTATGGGAGCAACAGGGTGCTCCCATGTGACACCTCTCCTGCGCGAGCTGCACTGGCTTCCGGTGGTCTTTCAGGTGCGCTTCAAGGTGTTAGTTTTGACGTTTAAAGCGCTCCATGGCATGGGACCGGGGTACCTGCGGGACCGCCTGCTGCTACCGATAACCTCCCACCGGCCAGTACGCTCACACAGAGAGGGCCTTCTCAGGGTGCCATCAGCCAAGCAATGTCGGCTGGTGGCCCCCAGGGGGAGAGCCTTCTCTGTGGGGGCACCCACCCTATGGAACGAGCTGCCTCCAGAAATTCGTTTGATCCCGGACCTCCGCACTTTCCGAAAGGCCCTTAAGACCTATTTATTCCAACAAGCCGGCCTTACTTGATTGATTTTAATGGGGTTTTAACTAAATTTTTTCGCTATTATTGATTTTCTGGGGTTTTAAATTGGGTATTTTAATGGGGTTGAGACTTTCATGTGGAACACCAATGATTTAATTCAATTTTAAAATTCTTTTAATGTTTGTATTATATGTGTTTTAAATTTGGTTGTTCACCACCCTGAGTCCCCCTCCCAGGGAGAAGGGCGGTATATAAATTGAAATAAATAAATAAATAATAAATAAATAAATAAATAAATAAATAAATAAATAAATTGTCTTGTAGGATTGTTATGAGGCATGCAAAAGAATTGCGTATATTGCCCTAAACTCTTTGGCAGGAAAGATACCTAAATCTAATCATTACATTTATATAATTGACTAACAACATTTGAGTGATCTTAATCAGAAAGATTACCAGATATGCTCTGTGAAATTTACAGCTTGAGATACAGGGTAGAGTAAATTAATTTTTGTTTCATTGGTTCATAGCACATCAACAGACTTTAAGATGTTACTAAATAGAAGATTTTTAAGGGCACTGTGTGTTATGACAACTATTGCTTTGAGTATCTATATTATTTTATTGCCTTTAGCACTTTACCAATCAATGGGAAGAATTTATGGGAACAAAGGACAACATCATCCTTGTGTGGTTAACAGAAATGGATCTTCAGCTGACAAATGTGGAACATTTCTCAAAGAGCGATTTTGATGACAAAATGCGGCAGCTTAATGTAAATATTGACTTTTTTTAAAAAAAAATTGTTTCATAACAGATTGGCTTTCAGACATCCAACTGATTATCTGAGCCTGGTGCTTGTATTTGGTACCCATATATCTATTAAGTTCATTTAAATAAAGTCCCATAAATTAAGAGAATACTATTTAAACTGTTTGCTATCTAAATAAAACAAAGCTACATTTAGGATATCTATAATAATAAGTTTGAGGTCTCTTTTATATGCAGAGTTGATCAGTCCTTTCTCGCCACCATTCTTGGCCAGTCCGGCTTAAGGATATTTATATAGGAATGTGTATAGGGACCCTATCAGATTCAGAGAATATTCTGCTTTAGCATTCGGCTAAAGCTCACATATAATCAAACACAAACCAGAAATAGCATATCAGAAGCAGCCCCAAATTGCAACTGCTCTGCAGTTCCTAGAAAGCAAAGCTTTACTTTTGTGTACCTCTGTAAAGTGAGGGAGTGTACATATTCCTTATGCTTTGGGCTTGTACATGTCTCTTAGCCCTTTTGGGGTTCAGGAGGCTGGCTTGCCACCACATCATCTTTCTCTCGGAAACCTGAAAGATCTGGAAAGTAATTTGCACCCCATATTTTGTGAGAGCAACTCAGAAGAAGTTTATCCTTCCTTGCTAATAGCTTGCAAATCTCATTGATTCTATTATGATGGCACTTCTTTATGTTGGGTTGACATATTTCTGTGACATAAAGCCAAATCAATTGAAAAACAAACTGGTAAATTGATTAATAAACTAATATTTCTGTATTCAAAGTTAGAAAAAACTACCTTTTAACTTTAGAAAAGGCAGAACTTTTCTTGAAGAGTGGACAGACACCAAATTTTTCCATGCTGAAATATTCTGTGCTTCTCCTTATATGTTCCCACCCTCTCTTTATGAGTTTGATTAATCTGAATTGCACTAATTAAGTAATTTGTGCGGTAATACTTAGGAAGCATAATTATCTGTCTTTTAAACAGGGTTTCCAGAGGGAAATAATGCTAAATACCAGTAAGATTGAACAGTTGATTGCGTCTGGGTTATATCTGATTCAAAAAAGTGAACCAGAGGATGCCATTATACTTGAAGAGGAACTAGAAGAATTTCGCAGTTACTGCCAGGAAGTCTTTGGCCGAGTAGCCCGATTCCACCAAAGACTGACATCCTGGCATCCAGTAAGAACTAATGAAGTTGTATCTTTGTGGAAGTCGTGTTGTTTCTTTGCCAATAGATTCATTTTCAAAAGCCATGTAGATAAAGAATAAAAGGCATGGAAGATGTATTTTCCAAACTTCCAATAATGAAAACACTGAGGGTTTTTTCCAAGTTAAGGAAGGGGTTATTATTATATCCAAAGTGTTTTTTCTTTGATTCCAGGGCACCTGGAAACTAAGCAGGTAGGGTCTGATTAATGATTAGATGTAGCTGTAGATGTAGTAGATATAGATGTCTATATGCTGTGATTTCTAAAGAGAAGGAATGTGCATGTGTCTGTGTCTGTATGCATTTATATATGTGGGTGGATGGGTGTATACCTGTGTGACATAAAACACAGGATGGGATAAGAACACTTTGTTCTAATTAAAGGACAGGTTACTTCTTTTCTAAGATTGTCAGTAGTTCCTGATCTGTCTCCAAGAGGCATATGATTGAATGCTTCAATCACAATTAAAATAGAGCTGTAGCATGATCAAGGTACTAAAGTTCACGTAGAGTTGCAGAAAGCAATCTTTGTCACAGCTGGCTGGAGAATTCTGGGAATTGAAGTCCATCCATCTTAAAGTTGCCAAGGTTGAGAAATATTGGCTTAGAAGAAAGAAAGGAGTGGGTAGTTATAGTTGGGTAGCTAATAAATTCAAATAAGTAATCAACACTGAGAGCACAAAGTAGTTTCAGAAGTAATTCATGTTAGTACTTGTGTTCAGTATCAGTATTTCTGTTGTCTTGTTGAGGGACTGGAAGATGAAAAAGAGTCTTCAGAAAATGAAGCTGATTCAAACCATTCAAGGGGGATACCAGCTGATCCTTGGCCAAAGAAGACAGTTCAGGAGGGGCCACCATCGCAGCAGTCCCTCTGTCACCTCATACCTACTTCAGGGGGCCCTGAGAGGTCTGGCTGTGAGACACCTGTCAGCGTTGATTCCATTCCACTGGAGTGGGACCACACCGGAGATGTGGGAGGCTCTTCCTCCCCTGAGGATGAGGAAGAGGATTCATTCTTCAGCGCACTCTCAGGTAAATTCCAAACCACCATCCTATCAAGAAATGTTAATACTCACAAATACACAAACAGTTACACAATCCAAATACACAAAAGCAGTTACCCAGGTTTCAATTTTTAATCCTCAATAATTGAGCTTTGCTATGCTCCAAATTCAGTCATACCCATTTTATATATCACACAGAATGAGATGGAAAGGTAAAATGGAAGCTATTGAGACCTAAGAATTAAAGATGAAGTTGTTTAGGCTGCCTTAAAATGCAACATTGCAATTCAAAATATAATTCCAATAATTTGCTCTATGAGAGCCGGTGCAGAAATTGAAATGCAGTCATTTGTCAGTATCCATCCCCTAAGGATTATACTGTAATACTCTTCTCCAATGAAAAAGCTATATATATCTAGATATTAGGGGAGAATATGAAGAAAAAGATATATTGTACATACCGAAATGCATTATAACACATAAATTGCCTAGAAAATCAGAACACTTGGCAGAACAAAAGTTCATATATGAGGGGGGAAAGGGGGAAAGAATTAGGATGAGAGTGAACAAATTAACAATGTATAGATGGAGAAATGAACATATTTATCCATCATTTCTGAATGGAACAATTTCACTCTACAACTGTGGACAGTGCAATATTTTTGAAGGAGAGGAGAGGTTCTCAGCTTGGCAGTAAACTATACCTGACATGTTGACTTGAAATATTTTTATTTGTGACTCTGGAGAGCTACTGTTAGTCATATTATACTGTGCTGCATAATAGTGACAAATAGACCTGCTATAAAATAATGTACTTATGTTGGTAAAACAACATTGCATGCTGAAAACTACCACGTCAAGTGAAAAATTTAGTATAGTCCTTCCTGATATGCTACTTACTTAAAGCAGGGAACTTGTTATGCTGATAAACATGTAGGGGGAAAATGAACCTTTTCTCTTTCTCTATCTCAATACTTCTGTTGTTCAATTTGTTCTTATTTATTTTCTTTGTTAATCAAATCTACACACTGCCCTCTTACTCTGTAATGACTTGGAGTAGTTTACAAATTACATTCAGCAAAGCTTTAAATGTGTAGATTGGAAAGCAAGAAGTAATTGTGAGGAAAAGAAAAACAATGCTGTGAATATTTCACCCCGGTAGAGCTTCTGATTTCCTATTTCCCATGTCGACTTCCCAGGTAGAAAATCAAGTGGAAAATACTGTGAATTGGGTAGGATACACTGTATATATGTACTGCTTAAGGAGAAAGTGATCCTTCTCCCTTAATGTACTTGCAGTTGCTGCATATACTTTTAAAAAATATTTCAGAAGGCATTTTTAAAATATGAATGTGGCTTTCCCTGATCAGAGCCTGGCTGCAATCATTGTTTGAAAACCTTATATTTGTGGTCTTTCTGATGTCAACAAACATTGCAGGAAACAAAAATTATTAACTTTATAAAGAAGAAGCCATTGAGGGCTTTTGCCAATTTATTTATCCCTTTTATCTGTATACATAGTGGCCCTTTTCTTCTTTTGCCTTTTCTTCTTAGAACTATTAGGAAAATTAACAGTTTTAAAAGAATAGCAAAAAGAGATGAACAGTGGATATTTTTATAAGGCCATGTAGCTAAATGGTTGCTGCCTTTATATTTTACTTCAGGGCACTTTGACCACTAGTTTTATTTGGAAAAAGAATGCTCAATTAATAGATATTTAACAGGATCCATCTGGGGCTGCTGTAATGCTACATTCTTGTATGGTGGGAAGGGAAGAGTGAACAGACTCTTTTGCAAAGCAAATGGTGACGTTATTCTTTTTTCAGATGTAGAAATCACTGAACATCCTGAGGCATATCTTAAAATGACCACAAAAGCTTTGAAAGCAGCTTCTGGTAGGCACCTGCTACTGCATGTGTCTCAACATGACAGTTTCCCTGTGCCGCACGCTGTGCTCTTCACACCTTTCTCATATGCAGGTTTCTGATTCCCTAGCTTGTATCAACACCATGCACCAATTGGCTCGTGGTGGGTTCTCTCTTTTTTTTTTATTTGATGCTACACCATCCCCACGTCTCTACCTAAGTTAAGACGATGCATTTTTAGTTCTCCATACCAATATAAAAGCATCAAGGCCTTCGTTGCTTGTTCCTCACAATGTGGCATGCATCGGCAGTTTCGCTGGTTCTCTTCACCTGTAGGACAACTTAGCTTTGCTTTAAAGTTCCCTTTGCCATTCAGTTTAGGGACTGACAGGATAATCGGGACACTTCTTTATATTTGTAGCCCAAAATGAATGAGCACTCATTACTCTTTAGAAAAAATTAAGGTTCAGATACCTTCTTGAATGGAACCTGATACAAATATTAAAATCTTTGTTGACCAATCACGTTCTCAGCCCAAGAAGCTGAATATGTATTGATATTTCAGGCAGAAAAATTGAGTGGCATTTCTCTAAAAGTCTAATGGTAAGAAAATATTAATACGCTAAATAATTACCATTAGCTGACCTATAATACAATCCCCAAAGCTGCCTCCTGAAATAAGATATCTCATTCTGCTTACTGCTGGGGCCATGCATCAAGCCCAGAAGTGTTTTTCAACCTTTCCCAATCTCTTCTTTTTTTATGGTGGTAAGAGCTCATATTTTCTTTGGGCATTTTCAGGGGGAAAAAAAAATCCTCATAACTGCATGGCTCTCATTTCACTGCCCATGAAACACTGCTGAAAGATGTTTGCAAACAAGCATGCTTTGCAAAACAAATGGCAATATTATCCATTTTTTGTCATGCCACCCTTCCTTCTCTGTAAATGCTTTTAATTATTATTTTTTCTCCCTTCATCCTGACATCTAATTTTCTGTGGTTTCCTTTTACCATGTCGCACAACAGGGAAATCTGCTGAAACTCACATATGGCATCCTTCAGAACACCCAGTTTGCCGAAACCATTCATACAACCAGGAAGAGATGGTTAGAAATGTCTTATCAAACAACGAAGATTCCAGCACATCCTACAAACCAGGCAATGTAAGTCTGGGGTGCCTATAGAGCATGAAAAAACAGGGCTAAACTAGCTGCTAAAAGACAGGCTAACTAAATGTTACACACATATATGATAGTGGAGCTTTTTCAAGACAAGAAAATTTGGAGAGGGGGATATCAAATTATATTCCATTTATAAATTTCTCAATAAAGAATAGATGGCTGTGAATCTGTGCTATAAATGTGAGAAGATGATATATTGCCAGAAGACTTATTTACTTTCTATTCTATGTATTTCAGGTGAAACCAATAAGCACTAGGAGTATGGATGACATAAAAGATATTTCCAGGATCTTGCCTAGTAAAGATTCTCAAGATAGCCAGAACTTCATTAGTGTTTCAGCCACAGAGAAACAGCCAGGTAGGTTAGCCATAGTTCCTGTTAATTTTTTAAAATATATTTGTTTACCTATGAAAGTAATGATTATTTAAGATTTAATTTTTCTCCATGTAATAGCATCATCGAAGTTAAATTTCTCGTAACTGAAAAATGGGGAATAAATACATAAACGTAAGCACTTTAAATCTCAATAGAAAGAGAAAAGGAACAGAAAAGAGGCAACTGTAATATGAATAGATGCTATTACAATGATTAATTTAAAATACAATAATCAGAATTTCTAATATACAATGGAAAGATAATCAAAGAGATGAACAAACTGAAATTAAGATTAAAAAAGCAAGGGAATTTGACAGAAAAAAAATCAAGCATTGATCAGACCAAACGACCTCCCAAAACTTTGAGATGTTCGACTTGTGCTGAAACATCATTACAAAACAGGGGTGGATTCTACTTTTTTTTTTCTCATTTGATTTATATGCCACCCTTTTCCGGAGACTCAGGGCAGCTTACAATGCATTAAGCAATAGCTTTCATACTTTTGTATATTTTATACAAAGTCAGCTTATTGCCCACACAAACTGGGTCCTCAATTTATCTACCTTAGAAAGGATGGAAGGCTGAGTCAACCTTGAGCCTGGTGAGATTCGAACTTACAGTAATTGCAGACAGCTGGAGTTAATTACAATGCATTAGTCTGCTGAGCTATCCAGGTCCTACTTACCTTTACTACCGGTTCGCAACGGGATCGCACACGCGGACTTGCTTCGCTCACACACGCCTTGTTTCTGGACATGGGCAGATCGCGTCTGATGATGTCAGGGTCAGTGGGCAGAGCCTCCCGACAGTTTTACTATCGGTTCTATAGAACCGGTCCGAACCGGGAGCAACCCACCACTGTTACGAAAGGTCTAAATGGATTTCCCAAGTGACAAAAATTTCATAATCTAAGCTCTATATAGGAGAAAGGTCTATTTATATGTTCTTATTCCTTCTACTCCAGATTTGATAGGATAGTACCTTGAGTAAGTAGTTGGGAAGGAGCACATTAAATCAAATAGTCCTTCTGGTCCAGTAGTGGGTTGCCCCCAGTTCTATAGAACTGGTAGTAAAGCCGTCGGGAGGCTCAGCCCACCGACTCTGATGTCATCAGACGTGATCTGTGCATGAGCAGAAGTAAGGCGCATGAGTGAGCAAAGCAAATGCACACACATAATCCCATTGCGAACCGGTAGCAAAGGTAAGTAGAACCCACCCCTGTTCTGGTCCCAAAAGTGTGTCTGCCTTTATTTCTGGCTTAATGTTCACTCACAGGAGAATTAGACTGGCAGAATCCAGAGGTAACATAATAAATTTCTAATTTAAAATAATTCTTCCTGTAAATACACTTTTTGGAAGTTAAACTATAAAAAGCATGTTTTCTCTTTGTAGGAAAATTTAATTCATGGGAAAAGTCAAAGATACACCACACTAATGTTCTGAAGGGGTATATGACCCCCCTCCTACCATCCAACTATTCTGCCATCGCTTCATTTCAATTTACTGCACTGTGCACTGCAAATGAGTTTGAAAATAATATTACAAAAAAAAAACCCCTATAGATAATGTATTTACTGTAATACTAGTAGAGGCACAGCCCTTAAAATGCTATCCTGAAATTGACTCAGATTTCATTCTCATATTGTAACTAGCATTTGTGTTTGTGAGACTCGTTGTGTTGACTTCAAGGAGACCAGCATGTGCCCAAAATAATGTTGATCTGACCCAAAGTTTTTTGTTTTAAACTGAATAATTTTGTATTAAACTGCAGGGTCTATTGAGAGATGGGAACTCCTTCAAGTTCAAGACCTAAGCAACAAGCTGAGAATGAAGCAAACGTGGCAGCAGTGGCAACAGCTGAACGCTGACCTTACCAACATTGATATTTGGCTGGATAAAATGGAAGAAGAAATGGAGGGGTTGCAGGAGGAAGAACCACAGCCAGTCAACAGTATTCAGGCCATAGAGCAGAGAGTCAAGAAACTGAAGGTGATAAAAAAAAAAGCTGAAAAAGAAAAATAATCTCTTTGATCAACACATGCAGTATATCGCTGATTCAGACAGATTGCCTACTAGCCTTGCAATCTTTTTTTCCAACAGTGGATATTCAGATGTTGCTTGGTACTTCTTTCACGGTGCCTAATATAGCTAGTCCTCGACTTAATGACCACAATTGAATCCAACATTTCCATTGCTAAACAAGACACTTAAGTGAATTTTGGCCCATTTTTTTACCTTTCTTGCCACAGTTGTTAATCACTGCTGTTGATTTTGCTTGTCGGAAGATTGCAAAAGGTGGGCCTATGACCCCGGGACACTGCAACTGTCATAAGTACATGCCAGTTGCAAAGCATCTGAATTTTGATCACGTGATCATGCTGCAACGATCATGTGAAAAATAGTCATAGGTCACTTTTTTTCAGTGTCATCGTAACTTCAAATGGTCACTAAATGAATGATTGCAAATTAAGGGCTACCTGCAGTCCCATGAAAGCGCTGTCTGTGCATGTGCATGCAAACAATGCAAGTTGCAAATCCCCTCTTTCACATCCTTTGTGCGGTCTTTGTCTCTGGGTGTTGCATTTTCCTTTTCTATACCATGCTGATGACAGTAGGGCTCTTTGGGTCAGAAGTCAACCCGAAAACCACTTGACACAAAAAGGACATCCTGAGGTTCAGTCATTATAAAGCTCTCATAGTATAGCAATAGATCCCAGTGAAATGAGTGGATCCAACTTTCACAGGCTGTGTTTGAATAGCGCTTGTGCTTTTGACTAAACACCGGACTTTTCAATAATCAAGGTGTCCTGTGTTAACAAAAATAAAACCAACTTCGCGACTTTGAATGTAGTTTATCAGCTTTCCTTTCCAATTTTCAGAATACACTGTAGAATACTAATAATCAATTTGTAGAATACACTGAGAGCCAGTGCGGTGTGGGAAGAAATATCCATCTGGTTCAGTTCCAAGCCGGTAGAAAGGCACTGGAGAGAAAATGGAGGCTGGAGGCTGATTGGAAAGAGGGTTTAATGATGAACAGAACCATCAAGCACTTGTGATTCTGGGCAGCTGACCACATGAGAGTGAGGGGTTTTTATATCTTCCCTTGAGCTTTGCACTTGAGCTTCCTGTTCCTATGCTAGAACATGGATCTTGAGTGAGGGCATTTGCTTATGAATAGAGCTATCTAGTTCTCAATAAGCTCTTTATCTCTTAAGTGCTGACATCTGCTGAGGGCTATTAAGAAAAGTGGGGCTGCTTTTGGTCTCCAAGAGTATGTTTCCCCACTTCTCCTTTAGAGAAATATAATATTTTACCTTTTTAATATTTCCTAAAATATTTCATTCTTCTAGGAGAGGGGTGGGTACTAACTTTCTACAGTGGTTTAGCTAAGATGATGGTCTGGGTCAATCAGAGTTCAATCTTAGTCGTTGGAAAGTTTCTAGGTGTCTGGGCCAATCACTTCTCAGCCCAGCCTCCATCGCAGGATTGCTATGGTGGAGAAAGTGGTGGATGAGGTAGTCCTATGAATATTGCACTGAGCTCCTGCAGTAAAGATATATACATCTAATAAATAGAAGTATTTTTTTCCCCAACCATATTTGGGTGCTGCTGCTTAAAATCACAGTTGCTGCTTACTTTTTTTTTTTTTTTTTTTTTTTTACAAAGAACTCAAATTTGTTTTATTTTTTTCCTTATCAGGATATGTTTAAAGCCTATAATAACTACAAGGCCCTTGTACTGTCTGTTAATCTGACCAGCAAAGATTTCAAGCAAACAGATAGCACTGGATGCAAGGAGCTCCAGAACAGACTTCGACGGGTAAATTTACGATGGGAGAAGGCAAATATTTTACTGGAAAACTGGAAGAAGAATTTACAAAAAGCTCTGATTCATTGCCAGGTAAATAGCACAATAGCACGTTATGTTTGTACCTTATTATTAACAAATTAAAATTACTAGGTTAGCAAATGCCTATGTACAGGCAGCCTCTATGTTTCCTTAGTGACCATTTAAAATTATGATGAACAAATAGTAGTTACAGCCAGTCCTTGGAGTTCTGGCCATCCCAGCATTCCCCCATAGTCACATCAGTGGTGGGATTCAGCCAGTTCTGTCTGGTTTGAGCAAACTGGTAGTGGCAACTGTGGGAGGCTCCACCCACCCGATTCTGACGTAATGCATGAGCACTGCGCATGGACAGAAAGCTGTGCGTAAGTGCAGAGGATGTGCGCGCTCACATTTGTGAACCAGTAGGGAAGGTAAATGAATCCCACCTCTGAGTCACATGATCACAATCTTGGCATCTCGCAACCAATTCACACTTAAAGTCTGTTGCAGCCCTGCAGTCATATTAGCACCATTTGCAAACTTCCTTGACAGCTTCCCCAGAAAATCAGTGGAGAAGCCAGAAGGGAAAATCACAAATCACTGGAGTAATCTTCCATTTTTGTATTCTATCCCACAGCCCTGTCTTGTGCATCCAAACTGTGCCTTCCATGCATCTCCTCACAATGCATGCTTCCCAACCCACATTACATTTCTTTGCATTTCATGCACCCTCCTCAACCCTAACCATGTATCTTGCATACCTTCTGGCCGTTGCACACCTTCCCCAACCCACACTGCACCTCCGCTGCACACCTCCTTGCTTTGTCCTCTCCATCCAGCACTAGCTACTTACCTAAGACTTGCAATTTCCTGCCCTCGTGACTTTGGCTGTGGGAAGTTGGCAGGAAGTTGCCTCATCTAATAACACCCAACAACATGGGATTTGGTTAACGATGGCAATTGGAATGATGAAATTTAATGATAAAAATTCCAATCCCGGTTGTAAATTGGGGACTACTTGTAATTTTAATGAATCAGCTGCCATAAAGTTACATCTTGAGGTTACTTAATGTGTTTTTATATGATTATTTTCTGAAAAATAAGCATTTGTTTCTGCAGGATTTTCATGAACAGAATCAGAAACTGCTGCTGTGGCTGGCTGCTGCGGAGACACGGAGGCACCAAGCACAAGTTAAGGAGCCAAATGCTGATCCTCATAGAATACAGGAAAGTCGAAAGGAATTAATGGTAAATTGGGGAGGGGGGGGGAACCCCTGGAGTATCTAGAGACAAATTATTGCTTCTCTGTTATATTCAGCACTATGCACTGGGCCTTCCTTTGAACAATGGGACTTGGTCTACTCCCCACTACAGAGCTCAGAAATCTGTTCCATAAATTTCATTAAATCACCAAATCAGATTTGAAAATGTACAGCGGGAAGCAGACTCTAGATCAGGGATGTTAAACTCAATTTCATTGAGGGCTGCATCAGGGTTGTGTTTGACCTCAGGGAGGGGGGGGCAGTGTGTGTGTGTACAAGGTGGACATGACCAGCTTGAAATCACTCATATCAGGGGCATTTGTGGTGACCAAGTGCTAAGGCAGGACTTCCCTCAGACCTTCCCTCATGCTCATTATAATCTTCCTTCCTTCCTTCCTTCCTTCCTTCCTTCCTTCCTTCCTTCCTTCCTTCCTTCCTTCCTTCCTTCCTTCCTTTTCTTCCTTTTCTTCTTTTTCCTTCCCTCTTCATTCTTCTTCCCCTTTTTTCTTATTTTTCCTTTCTTGCTCTCTTCCCATCTTTTCTTCTTTTTCTTTCTCTTTCTCCTATCCTGTCCCTTCTTGCATACTCAAATGCAAAAGGGAAAACATTTCTCGTTTTGTTTTGTTTTTAGTTTGCTTTGCTAGTCCTCTGCCAGTGAAAATGGAGCCCATTTTTGCTGGCAGAGGGATGCAGGAGGCTGTCATGTCCAAAAGTTTTTATCCCAGAGCTAAAATTGCACTCAAGAATGAACTAAAGGGCCACCATCAGTGAGCTGTTGGACAGTATTACTTGATCTGTTGTGTGGATGTTTGGGTGGTTTAGGGGTGGAGAATTGTGGCGGGTGGGAGTGTGTTTGGGGATTGTTATGTGTGTTGGACCTGGTCTTTGGGTGTTAAGGGAATTTCATTGTATGGGTATACTGTGTATATATTTACAATGACAATAAAGTTATTTATTTATTTATTTATTAAAAGAGGCATGTGGCCCTACCAAGCTCCATTTTTGCTGACAGAGGCATTGTGGGCCGGTACTTTGCTGTTTCCAGGGCAGCCTCACAGGCCAGATCTAAGCCTTGAGTTTGACGCCCCTGCTCTAGATAAACCCAGAAACATATAACATCAACCTGGTTCACCTATCATGTAATTTACATTATGGCTTATTGTGATTTTGTGTTAGCGCGTTATATGAACCTAGCTATTCTGATTTATAAATAGTTAAGTTTTAATGTATTTTTCCTTATTTTGCCCCCCCCCCTTTTTTTTTTTTGCTTTGTGCTACTTACTTTTTGAAGTGCCCGTGGCATGTTATGCAAACCTTTCAATATTTCATAGGTAATTCATTCACGATTTAGAATTATATATAAACAAGGACTCCAACCAACCATGGTTATTGCAACCCATGGCCCATTGCAAATGTAGGGGTCCAACCTTGGTTGACTCACATGTATTTGATTGGATATTGGAATGCCAAGCATCAAGTTTTGACTTTTTGGCATTGGAGTCCTGTTTGTTGTTTGCTGTTAATATATGTAAACATACATTAAACATAATATATGTTTAATTCACATGAAGCAGGGTTCATTGGAAAATAGTTATATTGTTTGCATGTATAAAGTCCAGGTGTTCAGCTGCATCTCTAATCCAAGACTATCTTGGAAATACTACAATCAGCCAGAGTGAAGTGAGTGGATGACATAGTGTATGATTCTCTAAGGCGGCAGCTTCCTATGGTTGTTAATGTTTCCTCTTATATCCTTTAAGCAACTGGAAAAAGAGCTTCTGGAACGGCAGCTTCAAGTAAATACTCTACAGGAAATTGCTGCATATTTGCTTGTCAAACCTGACGGAGAAAAATATATTGAAGCTAATGAGAAAGTCCATGTTATTGGGAAGAAGCTTAAACAGCTTCTTGAAGGAGTTTCATGTGACTTAAAGGTTTCACAAGGAAGACAGGTAGGTTGGACTGCATGTTCCAAATCTGATTACTACAACTCTAACTTTGGAGAAATAACAGAGGTAAGGCTTTCGTCTTGTTGTTCCTCTAGGATGTAAGTACATATCAGGTGAATGGGGAAGAATTGGATTCTGGAACCTATCAATTATCAGAGAAATCTCCTGTTTCTAAAAATAAGGCAAGTTGTTTGGTGATTGTTTTATAAAAGACTTTTCCCCCCTTAATTTGTTTCTTTTTCTCTGTCATCATTCAATCTTGATAGGTAGTCCTGGACTTACAACCATTCGTTTAGTGACAGTTCAAAGTTACAGCAGGAGCGCTGATGGATTTTTACATGGCCGTTGCAGCATCCCCATGGTCACATGATCAAAAATCAGATGCTTTGCAACTGGCATATACTTATGACAGTTGCAGTATCCTAGGCCATGTAATTTTGCAATTTGACAAGCAAAATAAACAGAGAAGCCAGATTTCCTTTAACAAGCAGGTTACTAACTTAACAACTGCAATGATTCTTGCCAACAACTGTGGCAAGAAAGGTAAAAAAAAAGAGGGGGGGAGCACAATTCACTTAACAAATGTCTTGCTTAGCATTGGAAATGTTGGATTTAATTGTGGTTGTAAGTCAAGGACCACCTGTATATGCTTTCGGGTACCCTACTGACTCTCATGGTTTTGCCCACACAATCAAGTAAATCCCATTGTTTAAGGGATACTTTATCTATATTAGTATATTCTTGGGACCCCATGATAACTGGCAGTATAGAGACCATGGCTGAGGGGATGCATTGTACAGCCAAAATATTGCTAGGCTGACTGTACTTATATGCAACTTAAATGTGCTTTGTACACATTTTGTACAAAATGTGTACATGCTATTGTTTTGAGGTTTTAATGTTTTTAGGCCAGCAGTAGTAATCACGTTTTAAATATCTACAGGTTGATGAAAAGAAGATCCTGCAGAGTAACACCAGGAGCAATGTTAGGTAATGCTTCTCAGTTTCTTCTGTGAACTAAAAATTAGTATCAAACTCTCCCAATAGATTTAGAGTCCAGTAAGAAATATTGATTATTTGAATGCAAATTTGCTTAGCTGTAAGAAAGGCTGAACAACTTAGGGTCATGTAGAAGGAAGGAGAGGTGATGTAATCCTTTGTGCCAGACTCCCCTCACCCCCCACCCAAAAAAATCCCCAAAGTCCCCAGTGGATGAATGATTATTTGTATTTCCCTTAAAAAAGAAATTCATTCAAGTTTGAATTGAATTCATTGGATTCTCCTTCAGAGACATAGATGCAGGGGTGTACTGCTGGGGGTTTGCAGGGGTTCTGGAGAACTTCTAGCTAAGATTCTATGCCATTCAGAAAACTCCCAAATCCCACTCCTGGCTGGCCCCTCCCCTCCCAGGAGTTCCCATGCGGCCCGTTTTGGATGCAGGTAATTGCAGGGCGCACACAGAAGCTCGAGGGTGAAAAAGAGGATCTCCACAGGGCCTCCAGAGCCTGTGGAGGCTGTTTTCGCCATCCTGGAGGCTCAAGGAAAGTCTCCAGAGCCCAGGGAGGGCAAAGACGCCCCTATAACATGTGTAGGAGGCCACACCCACCCTGGCCACGCCCACCCAGCAACTGGGCAGAGAACCCCTTGCTAAAATTTTTGAAGCCCACCCCTGCATAAATTGTGTCAGAAATATGGAAGGAGGGGTGAAAGAATCAGTCTTCTCTTCTTCTCCATGGTCCAAAGCAGGGTAATGGCATGACCACAATGTCATGTTGAATTCAGTTCTTAAACACTAGCTGTATGATTGCTAATATTTAAGAATTCATAGTTTTCACAATGTATGACTTGTTGCAAAATGCTTATGACACTTCATATTAAAAACCATGGGGTTTGGTGTAGAATTATAAGTGTTAATAGTTCAAATCACAAAAGTATTTCATTCTGAAGCAATTCTTAACAATATTTTTGCGAGAATTCAATCCAGAAATTGGTTTTTGGCCATGACATTTGGTATGCCGAGGCTTGAAGAGGTGGTGCCAGTCAGACAGGCAATATAGGGCTAGATTGGAATCATAACCTCTCTTGGTAGAGAGAGAGTTAGTAAATTTTGGGGTCCTTGGTGGTCTCTGAACTTGATTGTTTTCTTGCAGACATTACCAACTAGGTAACATCATCAGTGCCAGAAGGGAGAGAGGTTTGCTCTCTGTTTGTATCCAAGTGGCTTGCCCTGTTTATAAGTTGTCCTCTGTTTGCAGGATGGAGGAGAAGGAAGTGACTGATTCATTTGCACCCAAGAAGTATGCTTTCTTCTGTCGTGTCCTACGAGCAGCATTACCTTTGCAATTATTCCTCCTTCTCTTGTTGTTTTTGGCCTCCTTGATCCCTGTCTCAGAAGAAGACTACAGCTGTACTCAAACCAACAACTTTGCTCGTTCTTTCTACCCAATGCTACGATATATTAATGGACCTCCACCAACTTAAAGACATTCGATTTTTAATTAATATCTTCTATGGAGTCTTCTTTTTATGCTGCTAGAGTTTGTCCAGAATTTCAGTTTCTTGGTAACTTCAACCAGGGCTTAAGAGGCACCAATGAGTAACACTGACAATATTATGTGGAGATCTCTATTGCACTCAACAGGAACCAAACTAGGAGACTTTAGCTCATCTTCTGAGAACATGCTATTGCTTCTCATCATCAAGATAAAGATCTGTTAGCAATTTCAGTACTTGGATTGGGTGGGTAACGGCTGTTAATTACTTAGAGCTTTGTACAGGAAAGCTGTTTCTATATATTTTCAAACTATAAGCAATGTACTTTATACTCTTTGCACAGTGTATGATCAATCAGTGATCTTCATGCCAGAAACCTGTGAATACAGAATTTACAAGACTGTGTCTTGTTAGCATTAAAATAATTTCCCAAATCAACGATAAATGAATAATCCTCTAGAAAGATCTACTGCATAAGCCCAATAGTAACAGGTAGGAGCTAGAGTTGCACAACAGCATGGCTGCATTATTCTGTCTTTTCTCTTTGTTTTGGTGAGTCTTGCTGAGAACTTCCTGGTGGAGTGAATCCATCATTTTTAATGTAAAAAAGAGAAGTCCTTTTTCAGGTGGTACTTTGCATGCAGGGAGATCTCTTTCTGTATTTTGCTATTTTAGTGGAAAGATAACTTCAATTTTTAAAACATTTGTTATACTTTAGAATTTTAGGAATCTTACCTGTTCAGTTCATGAATATGTATATTTCCAAAACAGATTTTTATAGTACTTAGATTTGTCTACTTTGTCTGATGTCCTCTTTTGTACGGTTTTTATAAAAAGAAATGAAAATGCTACATGTAGGTAGCCTTTATTGATTATAGTGTTTTTTTAAAGAAAAAAATAGTGTTGATTATCTCACACACAAACAAATGGATTTTGTAGACATGCGGCTTTTTAATTAAACCCATTTATGTTTCATTTTCTTTGAATAACATACAGTAAGTCAGAAATTATTTATGCAAGGGCAAAATCATTCCTGTGGTCAAGACAGCAGTATACTGTATATGTGCACAGACAATATGGGGCCTTTATCTTCTTTCTCTCTTGATTCTAAGAATTAGCATATGACATTCCTGGACAATTCTGATGATGAATTACAGGAAATTGCAGATCCAAATCAGTGGGAGTCTAGTAGCACTTTTTCTGACTTACAAAATAAGCTAATGGAAGCTTATTTATGTTAGCCCCAAAAGGTGTGAACAAGCTTCTGATTTTTTGACTACCATAGATTAACACAACTCTCCTTCTCTAATGTCTCCTATGGGGAAATTACAGGGAATTAACATAAATAAAAATAAAATATATCCTGGATCTTAAATGAGAGAGGAGGAGGGAGGACTAAATGGAGAAAGGAGAGGCTTGTCTTATGGAGATCTACAATGCCTAGATGACAACTTTTAGCTTTAACTGATATGCAGTATCTCTATTTGCCAAAGGCTCCATATCAATGAGTACCAAAGGGATTTTTGAATTGAGGAGGTATCAAGTGAGGGCCATTGTTTTCTTGCCACTGCTTCAGGGCTTTCTGCAAATCTCTGCTCAGTCTTTTTTGAAAATAGAATGCTGGGTTAGGTGCCTTCCTAACTTTCAAGCAGGATGCTGCCTTATCAGTGAGAGTCATCACATTTAAAATGAATCACATTTAAAATGAAGTGGATTTCATCTGATGGTTAAAAAAATGCTTTTATTTAAATCCAAATTACACTACTTTTCTGTACAAGTCAATCATGTTTTCCTTATTAAAATTCTGCTAATGTTTGCAGTAATTCTGCCTTTGTCTCAATACTTTATAAAATCAAGTTTTCAGAGACTGATTATAGCAAATGCTGGGTCTGTCATTTCCTGAATTAGATGTAACTGTTTCTATCTCAGTACTATAATGTGTGACCTCATATTGTCTTACTATAATTAAGTTCTGACCTCACATTCCCATAACAATTGAATCCAGAGACAACCTGACATGTTTATAGTCTTACATATATTTCTTTCTTCTACACAAAACCGATAACAGATCTCAGATATATATATAAAAAACTTGCACAGCTGATGAGTCTGTAGCCTACCAGATAATATTTGGTCATGCCTGTCAATGTTTCTAAGCATTACCTATGCTGATTGGTAGTTACAGAGGTTAAGATTTTTGCATCAGGAATCCCCTCATGGGACTTTTCTTATCTTTAACAAAAAATTTAAAAAAAACCTTGCCCCAATTTAGGGGACAGGAGCAGGGGTGAAATCCAAAATTTTCCCCTACCAGTTCTGTGGGTGTGGCTTGGTGGGTATGGCAGGGAAGGATATTGCAATATCTCTATTCCCACCCCACTCTGAGGCCAGCCAGAAGTGATATTTGCTGGTTCTCCAAACTATTCAAAATTTCCGCTACCGGTTCTCCAGAACCTGTTAGAACCTGCTGGATTTCATCCCTGGAGGAAAGTCTAAAAAGTAATAGCCAAAGAAAGCAGACTATGATTGCAGTTGGTCTTAGATCAGTGGGTGGGGAACTATGGCCCTTTTACGATCTGTGAACTTCAACTCCCAGAATTCCTGAGCTAGCATGTGATCGTTCACAGATTGTAAAAGGGCCATAGTTCCCTACCCCATCTTAGATATAGTAAGCAGCCTACCAAAAATTAATGTTTGATTAAGCACTATCCCATTAAAAGATAACCTTCCCCTTCCAAAGAAGTAATAAACATAATAATTCAAGGGACAGTTAGATAAATAGTCTCTTTCCTGTCTTACGTGGCTATTTTTCTCCCACTCATATGGACACAATATAAGATAATGTACAACAAAAAGTATTAATTTATAAAAGTCAGCTGCTAATCCACATGATCCTAGAGTAGGTCATAAAGAGATCAATCTCTAACTACCTTGAAAATAATGCGGCAATTACCGGATGTCAGCAGAGATTTTTCAAGAACATGTTTTGCCAGAGCAATCTTATCTTATTATTTGATCAGATAACTTCCTTAATAAATTGTGGGGTAGCTGTAGATTTCAGTTTGACATTTGATAAAATACCTGCATTCTGAACAATAAGCTTGTTAAGTTGGTGTGACAAATGACTACATAGCTGGCTGGGAAATCAGAGTTAATCAGAATCTTCTCATCTTATAAATGTGATATCAGGTGTGTCTATAGGCTGGTTCTAAAAAGACAGCAAGGTGGGCGCAACTACATGATCAAAGCCTCTGTTTTATTTGCCAGTGACCCAGGACTTTGAACATGTGGTCACTTCTGTCATCTTGACTTTTGTTACACCACCACCACCACCACCCCCAAATTCCCCAGGTTCTGCAAGGATGAGTTAAGGAAACATACAGACAGACCTCTTCACAAAGTAAGATTCAGCCTCTGGTTTGTTTGTTTTTGTTTTTCTACAGAGGAAAAAGTTCCTTTCCGTAGACATGACTGCCTATAACTACAATAAAATAATGGATAAACAAATAGATTGGGGTGGGGGTAAAGAGTCCGTGTTTTATTCCTGCTGACTGCCTGGATGAGTCTGCAGTTTTCTTGGCAAGAGTATTTTTGGAAGTGCCATTTGATTTTGCCATTGTTTCCTTGCTAGGGCTGAGAGAGAGTGACTGGCCCAAGACCAGCCAGTTGGTTTTATGCCCAAGATGGGAGTAAAACTCACAGTCTCCTCATTTCTAGCCTGGTGCTTTGACGGCCATACTAGACTCTCTTAAGAAAGAAAATAAATAGGAATTCCCCCTTTTATTGCCAGTGCTTTGACTCCCTCATTGGACTTATGCTTCCTTAGTTGGATATTTGCCCAGTCAAGTTTTTCACTAGCATGTGAAATGGTATGAACCTGGTTGGTTTCAAAAAACTGCAAAATAAACTAGTAAAATAGTGCAAAATTCAGCTCAGTTGAAGAAAACTGTTTGCTTCATTTATTCTTTCACCTTTGTGCAGGAAATACAAGAAAACTATATTATCCATATAGTATTTATGCAGTAATGTCAGGATTGTTTATAAACATGCTCAATGTGTGTGTGTGTGTGAGAGAGAGAGAGAGAGATTAGGGTGATATATTAAAAAAGAAAATTAGGTGTTCAATTAAGGAGCAAAATCTAAAAGTCCAGCAAATGGCCAAGTACCAACCCAGATCTCTCTCCCCATCCCCAGCTAATGCACAATTAATGTATGTGAAGTTTTTTAGAGGGTCTAACAAATGTTGAAAATTTTACAAGCTAAAATTTGATGGGGAGGGGGAACCACAGAAGAAAAGTGCCTGTTTCAGCTGCATTTCAGAGCATTTCAGCTCAAGTGAATGACAGTGACAATCCTTTCCTTCCTTCATTTATCCCAAAGCTGTGGGTTCCAAGACATAATTAGCAACCTATGTTCGTGGTCAGCAACCTGTGGCTCTAGAGCTGCATGTGGTTCTTTCATCCCTCTGCTGTGACTCCCTGTCACTGGTCAGCTCCACAAGTGATAGGGCTTTCGGTTAGGACAGGTAGAGGAAAAAGGACGCGGCACTAGGAGAAGACTCTATGGTGAGAGAACAGGACTTCAGGTCAGCTCCAGAATTGAACTTCCGGTTAGGACCTTTGTGGCTCTTTGAGTGTTTAAGGTTGCTGCCCTCTGCCCTAAATCAAGATAGTTTACCACTTTCCCCCCCTGTTTTTTCATTTTTCTTTTGTGCTACTCAGAAGCCCAACATGATTAGCCAGTGTGTTAGCAATTCTGCATCCAAGGATTCATGAGACCTCAATGAATCTCTCAAGGGGTCTGGCTTTCTGTAGTGTTTCAACACAATCTATCTCATCACCAGGTTCTCTCCAGGAGTACAAGTACCACACCAACTCACTGTGAATTGTAGCCAGCACCATGCCAACTCGCTGTGTGAATTGTAGAAATCTCTCCATTGTCTAAGGGCTCACTGCCAGTCATCTAGAGAGCTAGTTGGTTCAGGAGATATTGCAGAATCCTGCAGGGTCAGGCGTCCATACCTCCCACCCTCATTACTTGAGATAACAATACCCTCCAAGATCAGCTGGCTCTGCTAGGAAGTTTCCCTCCAGCATGCCGCTTCCTAGAAACTAGTATGGAAAGTTCTGGCATTCCAAATGAAGCTGATGTCTACTTAGACTAGGGATGGGGAACTCTGGCCCTTTTATACTTGTGGACTTCAACTCCCAGAATTCCTGGGCCAGCCTACAAGTCATAAAAGTGCCAGAGTTCCCCACCTCTGACTTAGACCAAACCTCTCTGTGTCTGTATCTAACAAGAGATCCCTGAAGTTCAAATACCACAGTGCTTACTATTAATTCAAGTCCCATCCATTCAGACCTTCATCAAATCCCAGGGTATTCATGAATTCTTGAACCTACTTCATGGGTATAGATATGTATTTCTACCTAGCTGACTTGCTGATCTAAATCCCATTGTCTGATTAGTAGATGAAGGACATCCAGACCATGAAGTAGCCCCTTGAGGACCTTAGTTCTGCTGAATAAGATCCTACATTTTTCAACTATCACACAGTTTATGACATACCTAACATTAGTTCACAACTTTATTCTATTGCTTAACTCCAAAACAGCAGAACAACTATGTGAAAGTTTACCATCACTATCACTTGTACTTCAATTACCTGTCACTCCTATATTCAACGGCTGTTCTGGAGAATTATTTTAACATAATGCCACATTTATTTAATGATTAGCTCTTCAACCAGAAGAAAAAGGCCACTTGAAACAGTCATTAACCACTTGTCTGAAGAACTAATTTCACCCTTTATGCTAGAAATTATGGAAGAGGATTGCCATATAAATGTTCCATCCTCAGTGGGATAAACACATAAGTTGATCCATAATGGCCTTTTAACAGATGGAAACAATCTAAGTATTCTACCAAAATGTACCTGGAAGGAACCAATTCTAAACAACATCAGTAGAGAGCAGATCCTTAGCACAGAAGTCATATTGAGTGCTTGAGCTATAACTTAAACTGAAGCTGTTTGTTCAATACTTCTATCTCCTGTATGGCATCATGCTGTAAAAATTACAGCATCAAACCATTAAAAACTTTTCAGATATTACATATGCGAGCAGGTGAGTTTGGCAGGAATAATACTTTGTTTAAGCCATTGTTTCTCAAGTTCAGCAATTTTAAGAGGTGTGGATTTCAACTCCCAGAATCCCCCAGCCGACACTGGCTTAAACATAGGCTTAAGACATCAGTAGGCGCATAGCTCCCAGCAACCGGTAAGATCCCACAGAGTTGGTCTCCTCCGGATCCCATCAGCTAAACAATGCCGGCTGGCGGGCCCGTGGGGGAGGGCCTTCTCTGTGGCTGCCCCAGCTCTCTGGAACTAGTTACCTCCTGAGGTCCGGACCATCCCCACCCTATTGGCCTTCCGAAAAGTGGTGAAGACCTGGCTTTTCTGGCAGGACTGGGGCCGTTGATTTCGCTTTTTTAAAAAAAAATTGATTTATATGCCACCCTTCTCCGGAGACTCAGGGTGGATTACAATGTGTTAAGCAATAGCCTTCATACTTTTGTATATTTAAAGTCAGCATATTGCCCCCACAAACTGGATCGCTTTGCGATCTGACAAGATCCGGCCATGAATGGTATGAATGAGTTTTAATGTTTTTAATGTTTTTAATTTTTAAGTGTAGTGATTTTTTGAGTGTATTGTGAGCCACCCTGGATCTTCGGAGAGGGGCGGCATATAAATTGAATAAATAAATAAAATAAATAAATAAATTTGTGACAATGGGGACACACTTATTTTTATTACTATTGTTTTCACCTCCAAAGGCCAGATGGTTCTGATACAGTGATATCACTAGAGTAGTTTAGGATGGCATTTGGCCTAACTCTTTTGCAACTGGGAGGAATGAGGAGCTTTGAGATGCACTTTAAGTTTACTTGTTGTTTTTTTTTAAATAAAAACTTATGCAGTACAACTTTAGTAACAGACCTGCGATCACCAAGAGTAACAGAAAAGGAGTGACTCACCCAGATGTAAAGCTGCCTATTGAATTCCTATCTATGCTGAGGCCTTTTTTTTTTTAGTTGAGATTTCCTCCTCTGAAATATTTTTCTCATCAGAATGGCAAAAATTAAAGGTCAACCATTATAACATGGTGAAATAATGAGCCTAAATAATAAACTAAGAAGAATGAAAAAGACTAGGACCTTATAGAATATTTTTATTTTTTATTTATCACTTACTGTACATCCTACAAACACATTACTTGGGGGGGGGAGGGAGGGACAAGCTCTACATTTGTAGAAAGCAGCTGAAAAAGTGTCAGATTTCACACCTTACCCCAAATTTGGCTTATGTTCACAAAATACTTGGAAAGGCACCAAAAATAATTCCAAAAACATTTCAGTTTTCAAGCTGCTAACAATGAAAATACACATTCATATTTATTTTATGGTTTACAAAACACCATAGGCAAGGAATGCTATGCAGGCATGTGGCAGGAGCTACAGAATGCAGATACCTTTAAACTCCGTTTTGTGCAAACAAGGCTCATCCGTTCATTTATTTTCTAAATAATTGTGATAAGCATTGCAGTGGGAAAAGAGCAGTGAAACAATGCAGATCCACAATGAAATACCTGCCAAAGCAGCAAGGTGTGGAAATAGCCAACTGCTCATCATGAAAGATAGGTTTTCAATCCTAAAATGAAGGGAAATCATCTTGTATTTTGATCAACCACCAGATCAAGCAGAGGCTCCAGATTGGACCTTATTTCTGGTTCCCAATGCCATTTTTCAACCATTATCCATAATGTATGCAATTTGGGACTTTGGTGTCTGTTAGTCTTGTACAAAAAGACATTATCTGAGGAGCCTTTGTTAGTTAAGAGTGTCAATGCATTGACTGGGTTAGGATTAGGGTTAAATCATCAAATTGATCTTTCCAGCCCCCTAATCCGCCTGTGGATCCTTTCAAGTCAGCCCAATAGGTCACAAAAAATAATTTAATAGAGTGACAGAATATTTTTTCCACAGGTACAACCATGAGGCTTTTAAAACAATTATTTCAAAGCCACACAAGGTTAAACAATGTTTGCACCTGCCCAAAGAAATAAAATACATTTTGAGAATGCATTTCTATCACTTTTTTGAAGAATACCTTTACTCTTTCTATCTACCTTTCTTCAGTTAGGTTTATTTCAAATTTGTCCTGTTGATTTAAAGGGGAATACATAAGGGATTAAGGTTTAAGAGAAAATAATTGTCTCTGAATTTGTTTGGAAGGCCAATAATTTCAGAAAAGCTGGTCTCTTTTATTTATAGAGTTATAATAATGTAATAGGCAGTTCATTGTCATTGTGCTTCCATATTAGAAGTCACTGGGAGTTTTGTTCAGTGATAATAATCACACTCAAGTTGCCTGTTGCAGATTTCTTATGCAAATGTCAATAAAAGAAATGCATATAAGATACATCAAATGCTTTCATTTGTGCTCACAGGAATTGCATGCTGAAATCAATGTCCGCAAACAATGAACTAATATTCTCTATATCCCATTCAAGCCAATAAAATATTGCAATGTAAATCTTGGAGAATATCTATGGGATCACTGTAGTCAAAAAGGTTTGGATGGCCAATTAAAATATTTTTAAAAAACAGAGAAATGGAGATGATGTTGGTAGAGGAAAAAATACATGAAGGTTTACAATGATATAAAATGACCATGCCAAATGTGAGTCTGAAAGTTGTGACATTAATGCATTGGGAGCATTCTGTATCTGCACATGGCCTTAAAGGCAACATTAACTCTTCAATAAGACATGTACCTGGCATGCAGAAAACTTTCATTTGGTCCATGCATCTCCAGACAGTTCTGTCTTCTGAGACCCCCAAGAATAGTACTAAATGGAAATTATTGTACTAAATGGATTAAAAC
This sequence comes from Masticophis lateralis, assembly GCA_030761175.1. NCBI lineage: Eukaryota > Metazoa > Chordata > Lepidosauria > Squamata > Colubridae > Masticophis > Masticophis lateralis. Next base: position 322,654,583 of record JAUDYJ010000001.1, on the reverse strand, counting down.
CTTGGAACATGCATTCCCCAAAGTTAACATACGTAGTGTTAGAAGAAATCTGGCATTGTGACTATGGACAATATTCAATAAAGCTCTCAGCCTGTATAATTTACTGCATCATCATAAATGCTGCAAATCTTATTCAACTATCTTAAATTTTCTGAGATTTTAGTAAAGATTGCCCACAAATTTTCAAGCAGAGCATTCCTTGATACAGGAATAAAAGTTAAGCTTCTCAAGAATTTGAACACTGTACTATTTTTAAATTGTTGAAGAATTACATTTTATGCAAAGCCTTCACAACATCTATTCTATCTTGTCCTATTGTCCCCGAAACTGAAAAATCTTGGATAGGAAGTGAAATGTTTTCAGAGAAAAACCCAAGAAAATCCAGTTGCCTTTTGGAAAAAAGCCCCTTTGGGACAACCGTGATTGAGAAGCTCCATAGATGTCTTGTTCTCTTCATTCTATACTTTACAAAGGCTCAATCAGCTTACGGACAGTTGGGCTAAAAAAGTGCCTGGCTGCATTTTTTGCATTTCTCTGTTAAATTCCTTCAATTGTACTTCATGTTTAACATGATTTTTTAAAATATTATCATATTTTGCCATTACATTAAAAAGAAAAATATTTTAACATATTGATGCGATAAACTTACATGTCCTCCAAACGTTCCTGAGATAAATTTCCGAAGTATTTCTTTACAATACCTTCACAGATACATCTACACACAAGAAATTGGTCAATGGGTGACTGTAAAAACAAATGGCAATGTGTAAATGTGCTACCACAGATCAAACACTAGATACATCAGTAATAACCAAACACAGTACTCTCTAAGAACAAATCTCATAATTGCTTAATGGTATTAGATAAAATAATTGTTCCTATAAGATAAACAAAGCAAAATGAAGAGAAAGACACTATAGGGTGAAGTGTAATGAATAAATGAAGTGATGGGGGAAATGAGGGGGAAAATTACAAAACAAAGAGAACCTGGGGACTCCCATTTCCTTAATAGTTCCTCTCCTTTTTACTTAACTGTGTATAACATGGTAAAGCTAAAAAAAAATATCAGTCAAATTCTCTCTCACACAATTATTCTGTTTTCTGGTTGCAAGTTTTCTTTTGTTCCATTCTTAATTAAGTAGAAGAGTTTCACATTATTTGTACAAATCTTTGAGGATACTTTTTTTTAAAGGAACACATATTTATACACATTTGCCAGCATCCATACTTTTTGAAAACAAGTTCCCCCTAGAAAAAAATGCATTTTGAGAATTTAAGTATATGCATTTTTGGCTATAATTTTTCAAAAGTACATATTCCTGTTGTGATGTTGCTTTGAACTCTGAACTGTTTAACAACATTCTAAAAATAATTCTGACTTCAACATCTTCAAAAATTTGAAGCTATAGAACAGCACCTTTTCATAAAGGAAGGTGCAAAGCTAAAGCTTTTCGGGTGAAAATGAAAGGTGTTCCTTTAATAAGGGAACAAAGAAATGTTTCTTTAGGGCGATGAAAACATCTAGGAAAAAAATCCAGGAAAGTACTGGAAAGCAGAGACAAAAGAGGCTGAGCTGGAATAATCCAGAAATGTAGCCATATTTTACTATTGCAGAAACTTCAAAGGAGTCTGATGCTTCCTTTGCAGATGGACAGATTTGTTATGGGATCAACCTCAATGGACAAAGAACTCTATTTGGCAAGAGTGGTTGTGGGCTCTCCTATACTTCTTTTACTCTATTTGGTTTTTATGTTTTCTTTCCTCAAGATAATAACCGTAACAGTAACAGAGTCGGAAGGGACCTTGGGGGTCATCTAGTCCAACCCCCTGCTCATGCAGGAGACCTATACTAGAGATTTGAACTGCCAATCTTTCTGATTGACAAGCTCAGTGTCTTGGCCACTGAGTTACCTAGCTACCTAGCCACCTAGGAATCAAACTGAAGGGCCAAGCTCACCCATACTCGAAAGCCAGCAAAACAACCCAAAACCGTGTTCTTAAGTTCTGCCATTCCTATATGTAGCTGATGTTATCACATGTGCAGCTGGGTGCTGTAGTGAAAGATGCATGAAGTGTAGTTCAGGAAAAAAAATGCATTTATCAGACATTGGGAAAACTATGATGTTGAACTTTCTGCTGCATTCTATAAACCCCAAACGCTGAATTTTTTCATTGCTTTCATTAGCACACAGAAAAGTTTCAGCCAAAGCACCTTTTCCCTTCCTTGGGTTTTCTAGAGCAGTGTTTCTAAAATTTGGCAGCTTTAAGATGTGTGGATTTCTACTCCCAGAATTCTCTAGCATAGCTGGCTGGAGAATTCTGGGAGTTGAAGTCCACAGGTCTTAAAGCTGCCACGTTTGAAGACCTCTGCTCTAGACAGCATGGGGGCTACTCTGAGAGTTGAGCTCCATACATCATAAAGTTGCCAAGGTTGAGAAAAACTTCTCTAGAGCAAAAAAACAAAAAACAAAAACAAAAAACAAAAAACAACCCTAGTTCCGATTTTAGTCCCAACTTCCCTTCTGTGCCAGCTGAAGAGGTGGGAGAAATGCTCTGAACCAAATTGGAAATGATTGACCACTGGAATCCTGAAGAATTTCCATTGTCCTGCTCTAGACTTCAACTCTATGCTTTGTTCCATACAGAAAAGAGCAGAGCAAAAGTACTTGCTCAAAATAAAAGTGCAAAAGCCTGTTGATGTGTCAAATTGCACCAGCTAAGCATATCTAAATTATTTTATATGCATAGAACTGAATTTGATGTTTCCATAGATTGGCTGTTCTCAGCTTTTATTTTTCATGCTAATCACTAGCATGATCAACGAGAACCAGATGCAGTGGTTAAGTCACCAGGCTAAAAAGTAGGAGATTGTGAGTTGTAGTCTTATCTTAGGCACAAAGCCAGGTGACCAGTCTCTCTCAGCCCTAGAAAGAAGCAGTAAATCACTTCTAAAAAAACTTTGCAAAAAAACCTGAAGGGGCTTGTCCTGGCAGTCACCAGAAGTCAACACTGACTCACAAACAACTCCCCATAATAAATAAATAAAATGCTACATTGAAATCAAAAACTGTTAAAGGATCGTTGAAATAGCCCATGGTCAGCAACATGGCATCTTCAAGCAGCATCCACAATCTTCTCAAGTGTCCCTAAGATCCCCCCTCCCAATTAATTCTTATTATTCCATTTTAAATATTTATTTGCTTAAAACTCCAAGATTTGACAGTCTCACACAATTTTTGTAATTACTTGTATATCATGCCCGGCGCATGGATTATCTGCAGAACCTTTACCAAATCCCAGGGGTTCCTGGCAGCTGTGGCCACACAGATTCCTGATGGGAATGAAGAGTTAATGGGGGAAATTCCCTATCAAAGGATATTCCCCTCCAAAAGAAAAGAAAAAAGAAAACGTCTAATCAGTGTTGTCCAATTGAAATCAGGCAGCTTTTCCATGACTTTCCTATTAACCAGTAGTTGTTAATTTTCCCCTTCTGAAGCCTGAGGTTTCTCAAGTTCACAATCAAATAGTAACATAAACAGTTAACATTCTAGGAGTTGAAGTCCACTCCTAAAGTTGCCAAGGTTGGAGACCCCTGGTTTAAATCATTTGAACTAATTATTGACTGTTTCAGACAGAACAGGTCTGATTTCAAAGAAACAGCAAGGAAGCCTTTTTTCACGTATCCAACACACAAACCTTGGAATGGAGGGGCGTCTTTAAGAGAGTGTCACCTGCTGAACTTTAACGTGACTGAGTATAATTAATTTAAATAATTCATTAGTGGTTGTTTTTTAATTATTCTCAGTACTTACGGTTGTTTACAGATAAAATATAATGTGGATATTTTAATGTTGCCTATATTTTACAAACTGCCTTAGAATATATTATATGTAGAAAGAATCAATGCATAGATTTTCATGACCGGACAGAATGAAACTGAGATGCATGATCTTATATTCAAAGAAGTTTAGGACTTTAAAAATAATAAAAAAAAACAATTAATTGTACCCCAAATAGAACTGACAACAAACAGGGGTGTCAATATCGTGCCTAATCTAATTATGAAGGTCTATCAATGAGAGGTCAATGGACATAATGCATGTAATGATGTCATGATGTAAATAGTTGCCTTAAATAAATATAGCTATCTAAAGATAGAAGATGTGTTTCATTATTTTATGATATTGTGGCTTCCTGTAGCTGTTACTGTTCTTGGCTGCCCTGTTTTGTATCAGTTGAAGTTTCTAGACACTTCTTAAAGAGAACCCAACATGAAGAGCAGTGTAGTCAGGCACAGTTCACAGTTTCCAGGTCTGGTTCAGCGATGGTTCAGGGATACTAAACCTTTTGTTCTTAAGGGCATTTCCTAGGCCAGTGTTGGCAAACCTTTTCAGCACTGAGTGTCAAAATGGGAGCGCAGGCGTGCACGCATGCTGGAAACCAGAATGCCTGGTGTGCATGCGTGTGCCAGGAAGATGATTGTCTGGGTTCCGGTGCGCACATGGTCTTCCGGTTTCCGGTGCGCATGCACACATGAAGACCAGCTGGCTGGTGGCATGTGCACGTCAGAAACCAAAAAATCATTTTCCCTGGTGGTTTTCACGCATGTGCGGCTGCTCTTCTAGTTTCCAGCATTCCTGCATGCGTGAAGACCAGGTGGACGGCACGCCGGAACCCAGAAGAGCAACGGGCGATGGCTCGGGTGCCCGGAGATGACTCTGCATGCCACTTCCAGCACGCGTGCCATAGGTTTGCCATCCCAGTCCTAGGCTAACTTCTTCATCCCGGGTGCTTGCATATAAAACTCACATATGAAGCAAATCATTTTACAAGCTTTAGAATAATGTATGCATTTAGATATTCATATGGAACAATCATGCATACACAATTCCTTAACTGTCCTTAATGATGCCACCAGTTCCGACTATGTTTTACATATTTGTGTAGGGCTGCCTCCTACAATGAGAAGCTGGTAGGGATACATGAATGTGATTGACAGGGCTCATGGGTTGGCACATGGACATGCATAAGGTGGTTAATCAGACACATTCTATTTGGTCCTCCATTTCCTATTTTGTACTTCCAGGCTTGTCTGTAAACACCTCAATCTCATATAAAATAACCATAATTATTTTTGATCTTCAGTACTTCAAATATTACATCACTATTCACAAATGCTGAATATTCATTGCAATAATTCCTTCACAACAATAGCAGTATATTGTACAAGTTTCTAAGAGGAAATAAAGCCACAGGTACTTGAACATAAAACTCAAATGCATGGTAAATGCTTAGATAGCAGTCAAGACAAACTAGGGTTTTAAAATGCTGCCAGTTCATTTTATCAGAATGAATCTAGAAATGAGCTCTCCAAACCAAGGCTTTGCAATTAAATTATGAAGACCTGCTGATCATCATTCCCCTTTACTAACTTATCTAAAGTATATTTGCACAATGGAAAACCATATTAAATGTCCGTTGCAATTAACAAGCTGAACGACATGCATTTTTAATGCAAGCAGTTTTTCCTCTTTGCTCTAATGTGCAGCTTGATGCATTGATGAACAGCGTCATGTCAAACTATTCAGTTTCTTATCAGAAGTTGCCTCTCTTTCTGCCCTGACAGATATTCATTGTGAGATTTTAGGTTTTTGAGTTGTCCAGCTCTCCTTTAAAAAAAGAAAAGAAAAGAAGCTTATATTGGCATCTACCTAGGATACCATGAAGCTTAAGGCTGTTTTGGCAGTTAAATAATCTCCTCTATGGTAGAAGGCACTCCAGAAATGCAACGTTTGATAAAACCATAAATCATCAGCTGGTTGTTCAGTTCCAACCACATGGGGCTTTTCTAAAACCATCTAAGTTAACAGACAACATTCAGTCTGAAAAAGATTAACAAATGGTCCAGTAAAAATTGTAATGATGCCGTAGTTTTCTTAACAGCAAATATTCGAAGTTTTGATCTGGATATTTCTTTCATTCTTTTTTTTTCCTTTGGGTTTCTTCTCGATTTGGACTTCTATGAAATCACTGCTGGACTTCATCTGTTGTCTCTGCTGGTTCCAATGGGCTATTCTCAAGATTGGAGACAGGTGTTTTCCTGTGGCTGCGGACTGTGTGAGCATTGAGCATCTCCAGCAACAAATCGTAGACCGGTACTACATTCTTGCACTTCATACTAAGAAGATGCTCCATCCCTTTGTTACTGTAAAGAAAACATGGTGATCAGAGGTGCTCTAGGAGATTTTACAAGATTTTTAAATGATTCACACAACTGCACAATGCTGCATAACAGAATATAAGAATATATGGAAGGTATTTGTTTGGACCATGTAGCCGACGGGTGTCAAACTCGCAGTGTCACGTTGCCATCATGTGATGTTTTGCGAGGTTTTTCCCCTTTATGGAGCTGGGGTGGGCTTAGCCTGCGTGTGACACATCCGACCCACGGGCTGCCAGTTTGACACCCCTGATTTAGCCCAATTCCCTGCTCAAAGCAGGAATTCTACAACGGCATCCTTGATAGATGATGAGTGAGATCTTGCCAGCAATGCAAAACAAAAATGGATTTAGAATATTAAAATTAATAAAATATAAACATTAATATTAAAACTTTAAAAACTAAAACAGAAAACATTTGAAAGAACATTTATAAAATAAAATTGAAATTGTTAAATACTTCATGACTGGATTCAGGAATTCAGTAAACACTATGAAAAATTGGACTATCTTTTGGTCTTCTAAAAAAGTTTTTTATCATGGCACTCACAGGAATTTTACTGCAGGGTTCACCTTCTATAGCATTGGAAACTCATTCTGGGGATGAGACATTAGTATCTCTCATAAGCCATTTTATCACATGAGCTATTTTGAAGCTAACTTCTAGCTGACTTGAAAAACTAAAATTGGGCAAGGAAGACTATGATCCAATAATCCTTTCTCTGGGTGGCCAATAGACAAATTCAAAAACAGAATTCAAGCAAGTCTGCCACTTAGGAGTTTCTGGTGTTCTCACAATTGTGACTCTGGGCAGCACGCTTAGTATAAAATCCCAACCAAACATACATGATAAGAAAATACAAAAAGTAATGGCAGCTGAGAACAAACACAACTCTCATCTTAAAAAAGACAAACTCACAGTGACAGGCTCTTTTAACCTCCTGACCACAAGCCTGAAGTTCAATCAGTTTGCCTCTACTCCTTTTCTAGCGTACTTAGATTGCAACAGATATTGAGGAAGAATCTGCTTGTATGCAGAGCTGGGAGGCAGGGGGAAGCAAGATCAAAGCCAAAAGAAAAACAGACCTCCTCCAAGCCATCATATTGTCTGGTTCTGGTTTCAGAGAAAACAGAATAGATCCAGAATGTGACCAGTTCAGTCCTTAAAATGAAGAATATCACAAGGACAGGCAAGCTGTGAGCTGATTTGGAAGAGCACATAGAAGGCTGATGAGGAAACTCTTCATTTTCTATAAATCACTGGGTGTGTGGTTTCAAGTTTGAAAACCAATGTCTGGATAAACCAGACTTGATTTGGAGGGGAAGGAACAGGAAGATTAGATGGAGTTCAGATACATTATGGATCCATTGGAAACCCTGGATCTAATTGCTATTTACCCAGTAAAGTAAGTGAAAGAAAAGCATTTAAAATGAAAATTATCATTCTGGCTAATGTAGCTTGCTGGTTGAAGTAAAGTCTGCCCAAATGCTGCTGGTCAGTTACCAGTTTGAAACAATGTTGTTTTTTTTCAGTTTCTGAGCAGCCAGAAATTGGATTAATGGAAAAGTTTCTATAAAAAGCAAAATAAGCCAAAAGCCAGCTTGTGCTATTTCTTTTTTTCACTGATGGAAAAGTCAATATTCATTAAGCCAATTCCACGTAATGACTCAACCTTTTTTAATGTGTCCTTTAAAAAGTATCAATAAATTTTCCAGTGCCAGGTCAATGTATTAACCCAACCACCGAGCAGACTTTCATTGCCATCACAAAGTAAACAACTTACATGGAAGAGCTGTGTAGAAGAGTTTGAAGGGGGGGAATGAACCAGGTAATCTAATCAAAATTATTCTGCTCTTGCACCAAGAAAAAAAAATGAGGATTATTAATGGCATTGTCATTCAGCTGTTTTGAGAGACTGAGGATGAAATAAGTTGTTTTAGTTCTGATAAGCAACACAAATAAGATTTGCCTTTATAGCTGGCTGGGGAATTCTGGAAATTGAAGTCCTCACATCTTAAAATCACTAAGCTCGAGAAACACTACTCTAGTAAGGCAGGATTGTTTCTTATGACTTCAGCTACACTGAAGCTAAAGTTTTGTGTCCTAACTCAGTATTTTGAAGTGAACAATGCATGATTTTTCACTTAGGCTGACTATCTTCTTAACTTGCTCTGAGGAGACTTCAGAGTGAACTACTGAAAAACTGGGTGCTCCAAAAAGTCACACACCGTTCTAGGCCTTACTGAGCTAATATAGCAGGTCAAGCCAATCGGGGTTTGGGCCAAGGGGAATGGGGGAAGCAGGGGCCAACCCTTATTGGTCACCATTTGCAATCAGATCCACTGAGAAGCAACATTATTCTTTTGATGGTATATAGAGCTATCTCTGCTTCCCTGTATTTCTTCTATTAAGATGGGGAGAGCTTTCTTGGTAGCAGCGTCTTGCTTATGGAACTATATCACCAGAGATGCTCCTAACAGCTCCCTATCATCATTGTTGATTTTTGATCTTTTCAAGACTCATATGCCTGCCAACCCAAAGTACAGGTAGTCCTTGACTTATGACCACAATTGAGCCCAAAATTTCTGCTCTTAAATGAGACATTGGTTAAGTGAATTTTGCCCCACTTTATGACCTGCCTCAATTGTTAAGTGAATCACTGCAGTTGATAAGTTAGTAACCCGGTTGTTAAATGAACTGGCTTCCCCGTTGACTTTGCTTGTCAGAAAGTCACAAAAGGTGATCACATGATCATGGGGATGCTGCAAAAGTTGTAAGAAACAGTCGTAACAGCCCCTTTTTCAGTTTTGTTGTAACTTTGAACAGTCGCTAAATGAACTGTTGCAAGTTGAGGACTACCTGGATAAATCTCTGAATAGAGAGAGCCCATCCGCTTTGCCAGTGCCAGGTATGTGCATCCAAGGACAGCAATAGAGCCTGCATGCCTTTTTAAAAAAAGATTTAGATGTTCATTAAACTGATACTTCCAAAGGCTACAGTCCAAGCCAACTCTAGCCAGCCAAAGTGGGCTAATGTCTTCCTCATGGTTCGTCTTTTCTTTAACCTGGGTGGAGACTGGACAGCTGTTCAAATAGTTGGTGTTTCAAGGAAAGGATTAGCTTCTGAAAGGCCTTCAAACAGAAGGCTGTTCTTTTAAAGAATGACCTAGGAATGGCACGCTAACAAAAGCCCGGAATTTGATTCACCAAGGTTGCTTATTTGCTTAAATGTATTAGCCACCTAATTCCAATGGATGGTCTCTCCCAAAACATTGGAATCCATTCTGCTCTGTACAATGTGTGTCATAAAATTAGTGCAAGACTAATTTTTATTGAAGTTCCACTGTGTATCCACTGCTGTTACAGTCAGTGATATATACAATTTAGAGGTATAAAATAGAATAACAGAGTTGGAAGGGACCTTGGAAGTCTTCTAGTGCAACCCCCTGCTTGGGCAGGAAACCCTACACCACTTCAGACAAATGGTTATCCAACATCTTCTTAAAAACTTCCAGTGTTGCAGCATTCACAACTTCTGGAGGCAAGTTGTTCCACTGATTAATTGTTCTAACTGTCAGGAAATTAGTTCAAAGTTGCTTCTCTCCTTGATTAGTTTCCACCCATTGCTTCTTGTTCTACCCTCAGATGCTTTGGAGAATAACTTGACTCCCTCTTTTTTGTGGCAACCCCTGAGATATTGGAACACTGCTATCATAGTCCTTCTTTTCATTAAACTAGACATACCCAGTTCCTGCAACCATTCTTCATATGTTTTAGCCTCCAGTCTCCTAATCATCTTTGTTGCTCTTCTCTGCAGTCTTTCTAGAGTCTCCACATCTTCTTTACATCGTGGCAACCAAAACTAGATGCAGTATTCCAAGTGTCGCCTTATCAAGGCATTATAAAGTGGTTTTAACACTTCACGTGATGTTGATTCTATCCCTCTGTTTATGCAGCCTAGAACTGTGCTAGCTTTTTTAGCAGCTGCTGTACACTGCTGGTTCATATTTAAATATGAGGTAACAAACACTTAGTATTAGTATAAACTTGCAATGCAATTTGCCAGCTCAAATGTTGTTATAAAAATCTTTCTGGGCACGGGCCTGTGTAAAGGTCTAAACATTTTCATAATTGAACAATGTAATATTTTTGTACAATAAAATGCACTTTTCTTACAAATACTGCTAAAACATTTAATTATCAGCTTTGCAAGCTGGCTATATTTCAGCAACTTGAACTTGGCCTTGTGTTTTTTAAGCAAAAATTCTGAATGAAGCTTTCTTCGGGAAAAGCTAATTATTATCATATCATAGAAAGCATTGCCTTCGATGAATTTTGTATTATATTTATAAAATCCTTGTTACAATAATTCTAATAGCTTAAAAATGATTAAGTAAAAACCTACTGCTCAGCCCAGTGCTCTTAAAATTGCACTGTAATGTATTTAATCCATAGAATTAATGGACATTTATATTAGTTTTAATTTTTTATTTGTATACCCCCATAAACCCTCAAAATTACATTTTAATTAAACTGAATATTTCAATTCAATTTGTCCTTACAACTGAATTACAATTCATCTATGTAGGATGATAATATTTACATGCCTGAATATTCTGTCATTAAAAATAAAATTCCACAGATAATGTATTAGATTAGATTAGTATATAAGTCTAATTAATAAATAAATAGATTATATGAAAACTGAGGCAAATTTTTATCGTTTAATCTTTTTTTAAAGTCTATTTCTCAAAAGGAACTAATTGGCCCATCAAAAAGAGACATGCTTTGGAAAACAAAATGCAATAGCTTTAGTTACCTGTTGTTCTCCAGCAATAGATCAGAAACATACCGCCTTTTCTCAGTAGAATATTTTGTTTATAAGAAAATTCAGAATATAATAATATGGTATCCAATATATAATGAACATCATATATAAGTATTATAGATGTTGTATTATGCAAGTGAAATTGCTGAATATATTACGCACAAATGGATTATATATGTTTACAATTACATTAATAGGCAACATATATAAAAAGCTATGTAATAATTCATGAGGAGAAATGAAAGCAGAAATGAAAAGTAATACAAGGAAGTCATTTCTCCTCCTTCACTATCAAAGGCAAAAACAGAAAACAGAATAAGCCACTTGGAAGGGACCTTGGAGGTCTTCTAGTCCAACTACTTGTTTGGGCAGGAAACCCTACACCACTTAAGACAAATGGTTATCCATTCTGTTCTTAAAAACTTCCAGTGTTGGAGCATTCATCACTTCTGGAGGCAAGTTGTTTCACTGATTAATTGTTTTAACTGTCTGGAAATTTCTCCTTAATTTTAGGTGGCTTCTCTCCTTGATTAGTTTCCACCCATTGCTTCTTGCCCTGCCTTCAGGTGCTTTGGAGAATAGCTTGACTCCCTCTTCTTTGTGGCAGTCCCTGAGATATCGGAACACTGCTATCATGTTACCCCTTGTCCTTCTTTTCATTAAACTAGACATACCCAGTTCCTGCAGCTGTTATTCGTAAGTTTCCAGTCCCCTAGTCATCTTTGTTGCTCTTCTCTGCACTCTTTCTAGATAAAAAAGATAACAAGTTGCAAGAAGACATCTCCAACACTATCTAGAATGTACTTACCTTGCATGCCGAACATGAGAAAGTAACATCAACAAATTTGCCAAGCGAGTTGTTTGTTGGGGTAAAGGGACCCCACTCTTTGCAATGACCCACACCAATGCATCTGTCACTGAGTTTAGCAGATGGCTCAGTTTTTTGTTGCTCTCAGGTTCTTCTGTAGCAGAAGACAGTGGATACATGCCTGCACAAGAGTACCAAAAATCAATGTTATAAGGAATCCTCCTTCCCTTCCGATGATTTAATCTGAATTAAACATTTATCCTCTTGGGTCTATATAGTTCACAATGAGGGGTAACTTTTCAAGATTTAAGGTAGGAAATGTAAAAGTTTTCAACTCAGCCTGAAGATTATGGGAACCAAATTTAGAAATCTTTACATACAGAGCAACTACTCTGTAACTAAGCTATAACCTTACTTTCTGATATAATAATAATAATAATAATAATAATAATAATAATAATAATAATAATAAGTTGAAGAAAGAGATAGCTACTTCTGTCTGCACAAGACCAAGCCAAAAGAACAAATGCATACAAAGCCAGAATTGGAGAAGACAACAACAGATAACAAGTGCTCCCTTTGTAAAGAAGCTAAAGAGACAGTAGCTCCACCTGGTTAGCTGCTACAAGAAGATTGTAGAAACTGACTACAAACAATGCCATGGCAAAGTAGCAAAAATGGTCTATCAGAATATCTACCAAAAATATCATTTGCCTACAAACAAGAACCGGTGGGATAAAATAAAGAAGGTAATAGAAAATGAAAAAGCTAAAGTGCCCTGGGACTTTAGACTTCAAATAGACAGGCACCTGTCAAATAACATCCCAGACTTAACAATTGTTGATAAGAAAGACAAAAAAATCTGTGGCAGTGGACGTGGCAATACCTGGAGACAGCTGAGTAGAAGAGAAAGAACTGGAGAAGACAATAAAATACAAAGACCTGCAAATAGAAATAGAACGACTGTGGCAACAGATGTAGTAGTATAATACTAATAGTAATAGGCACCTTGAGTGCAATCCAGTGGTGGGCTGCTGCATGGTTGCAAGGGTTCAGGTGAACCCTTAGCTCTGATCACTGGCTGGGCCCACCCATCCACCCCTGTTCTATTACGTACTTTCTGGGTCATTGGCTGGCCCGGCTGCGTTCCGCGCCACCCCTGCTGTTCTCACCGGAGTTGCCTGAGCTGATTAGGAGCCTGTTTGAAGCTCTGTTTCTCTCCCAAAGGGGCGCGTGCAAGCGAAGCGAGCACGTGTGCACTCACGCTCACAACCAGCGAACTCTTTGTTACAGAAAGTGCAGCCCATCTCTGGTGCAATCCCAAAACAACTGGAACACTACTTGAATACATCGGCATTGATAAATTCACTATCAGTCAATTGCAAAAGGCAGCCTTACTTGGAACAGCTTCCATCTGCAATGCTACTTCTAACACCGTCAAACATCCACATATCCTAGATCCTTGGGAACGACTCAATAGGCAGACAAAATTACCAAAACCAGTCTGAACATGTGGCTGACTGCTCGACAGGCCATAATGATAATAATGTAATTGACAAACATTGTAAGATATAGCAATAGAATTTGGTCGAGGTAAATGTGCTATAGTAGCAATAAATTGGGGTTAAATCACAGACAGTAATGAAACTGAAATGCCAAATGACCAAACCATCAGAGGTCATCAGGATGAAGTCTAACAGTATCTGAACATTCTACAGCTGGATAAAATCAAGCACGGTCAAGTTAAAAATGTGATTAGTAAAAAAAATACATCCGAAGAGTAAGAAAATCGCTAGACAAAACTGAATGGAGAAGACACTATTAAAGCTATCAATACTTGGACAGACTTGTGATATAATACAGTGCTTGAATTATTAACCTGGACATGAGCCAAACTAGACAGTTTGTTCTGAAAAACAAGAAAATATAAGACTATTCACTATGCATTATATCCCCATAGTGATATTGATAGATTAGCCCGCCCCCACAAAAATGAAGGCAGAGGTTTTCCTCATGTCAAAATAACTGTTGAAAAAGAAAAGTGTGCATTGGCTGATTATGTAAAAAACAGCCCAGAATAAACATCAGTGCAAGTTAAAAATTGGAATGTATTAAATGTTCAGGAAACAAAAAATGAATATCAAAATAATGTAATAACGAAATAGAATGCTGGCAAGGAAAAGCATTACAAGGTCAATGTCTACAAAAGATTTAGGGGACAATGGATAAAAATAAAGCCTGGCAATGGCTTGTAACTAAAAGAAAAGAAAGAAAGAAACAAGAAATTAAAGGGTTGATTTTAGCTGTCCAAGAGCAAGCTATTTGAGCTAATGCAATCAAGACCAGAATTGAAGAATTGTAAAATGATTCAAAATGCAGATTGTGCAAAGAAGCAGAAGAAATAGTAGATCATATTTTCAGCTCATGCAAGAAGTTCACAGAAACTGATTATAAACAATGACATAACACAGTCATCAAAATTATTTGCGAGGACATCTGTAAAATTATCTTGTGCAAATAATGAAAAATTGGTGGGAACATATAGTTTAAAAAAATAGAGAATATTATTAAACATTGCTGAGAACAGACACCATATTAGCCTTGAATGAAAAAATGATAATAATTTAATGTCTATTCTGAGGCAGTAGCTGTGAAGATGAACTTTCTCATTTCCAAGAAATCTTTCTCAAAAATCCAGAGAAAAGTGCTGGTGGTGGGTGGAAGTTGGGAAGAGGGGTGGGGGAGTGCTTGTGTTTAACCCATGTTTCCACCTTATTACAGTTACAAAGTATATGAAAATTGCAAACATGCTTACTGGATCTTATCCAGTACCTGAACAAAGTTTTCCTAATAAGTAGGAACTATTCTCTCCCTTAGTTTTCCTCATATATTCTCTTGGCCCATAATACTACACAACTGGGACCAAAGAAGTAGCTGAAAAGTGATGTGAAATATTATGTACAGCTCCTAATTTTTTTTGTCTCTGCATTGTGAGTTATACCTGTGAAAGTAAGTCATAACTTAGTTCAGGAAAATCTCCAATTAGGAGGCAGAAGTTCTGATATTCCTAATTGTCTACTAAATTCAAAGTACACAAAGTACACAGTTTTTTGATGTGCTGATAGCTGAGATGGTTGCCCTTTCCAGGGTGAAAAGTGAGAACCAATGAGAAGAAAGAAACAGGCAACAGAATGACCTTAGTCACTGCAATTTATAAGTATCACTTTTGGAGTCAGCTCTACAGGCTTAGAATGGGATGGCAGCAGATTGGCAGTTTTCCAGGCAAGTAAAATTGAGTGTTAAATGTTTGGCTTGTTTAGTAGCTGTGAGGTCAGTTAGACCTACACTGGCACTTCAGACACTGTGATGTAAAGGTGGAGAAGTTATCTAAAGCTATTCAAAACAGGAGTTGGCACCTGGCTATGCATTTGCAAGGCAAGTTTGTATTCTTCTGTCTTTATTTCACATACGTACAGATATAGCAAATCCAGAAGCTATTTATATTACCAGTTGAATTGCTCCATTCAAATTGATTTAATGCTGATGCCCAAATATCTATAAAGAGGTTTACAGTTCAGTTGGGGGAAATGTACTACCTATATCATCTATCTATCTACCTACCTACCTACCTACCTACCTACCTACCTACCTACCTACCTATCTATCTATCATCTTGTTTTCCTGAAAATAAGACATCCCCTGATAATAAGCCCAATCGGGCTTTTGAGCCCATACGTTAAAATAAGTCTTCCCTGAAAATAAGCCCTCCCTGAAAATATTTAAACATAGAGTTGGAAATCAGGTAAAACGGCAAGAGGAGCCCCATCTTGCTCCACAGGCCCCAAAATAATAAGATCTCCCTGAAAATAAGGCCAAGCACTTATTTCAGGGTTAAAAAAAATAAGACAGGGTCTTGTTTTTGGTAAAACACAGTATCTACCTACCTATCTATCTATCATCAATCTATCATCTCTCTATACATGCACATGCACACACACACACATGCATGCACATACACACATATACACACACACTAATTGCTAAGAGAGTTCTTAGAGATTTAATTGTTACAGACATGGAAACTTAAAGAATGCCAACTCAGTGACTAACAGGAGTGGGATTCTAATCTCTGGTTGCTAAAACAAACAACAAGTATAATGAGATATCTCTAAGACTAATAAATCTGCTACTGAGTGAACCTATACAAACACGCACACACACATACATATTTCACACAGCTATTTATGCAGAGGTATCTCAATTTTCCACTGTCTTTTTAGTGGTCATATTTATCTAGGAAGTTAGTGGGTAATGTTCCAAGGATTTATTCTATTAGATTTAATATATTTTTAGAATTCTGTGGATGCTATTATGAGAGTGTGTTGTGCATACAATGGCATCTGCAGGCACTGTAAATGACACTATGCTCAGTCTAGCCAAAAGTCTAGCTGTTTCTTTCATGCTAAGACTTAGCAGGATATCACAGTTCCAAAGACCACCAAATTGTTGCTGAATGTCGGCAGTATGTTCTGGGAGACACTGAATCTTTCAAAAAGCTGGGTCTTTGGCCACATGTGGCTCACAAAATACAATGATCTATTCCTCATTTGCATTATAGATTTGGGGGAGAGTGGAAAGGAGGTAGGAAGGAGATCCTTAGGCTATTTATCAACACATGCTTGTTTATTCTTGATAACAAGATCTGAGAGAAGACATCATCTATTCTTTTTTTAAAAAATCCAGCAAAAAATAATAATCATGAAATATCTATCAAGTAGAAAAGTTATTATTCTTAATGTGATATACCTGCTTACAAATCATAGGCTAAGGTGTACATTTCAGAATGCATGAACATTAAGATTTAATTATTTTAAACAATTCAATACATATTAATATAATAATTCTACAATTGTATACATTTACGTAAATCATATTTGTGTTGTATTGATTTCTGATAAGTCATTTTCTCTTGAAAAGAACAGTAGTTCATTTTTAATCAAAACATATTTGATTTATGAGTCACAATGTAAGTTGTACTATTTTCATTGATAAAAAATCTAGAAGATGTCATACGACTAGATGATTATACTGTTAAAGAACACAGCAATCATAAATAGTTTATGTATTTATTAGTATTTATTACATACATACATTTATTCTATGTATGTAAAATCATGGGAGAAAAAAAGACAAGATTAAAAAGTAAGTTGTTTTGTTGCTAATTAATCAATCAGCCAACCAACCAACCACATTTTACAGCCTGGCACCCTCTTCAGGATACCAGGCTGTGACTTTAAATCACACAATTCCTATTATGGTAATCAGTGTAATAAAAATTGCTTTTTCAAAAGGCAACTGGACTTTCTGTTTTTTCTTTAAAGAGGTTTCACTTCTTATCCAAGAAGCTTCTTCAGCTCTTCTGAATAAGGAATTCTGCCTTATTTCTTACTTTCCAACTCTATTTCATTCAGACTAGTTCAGGGACCTCTTGGGACAGAGTTTGGTAGCTTGCTGATATGCCATCAAGGGTCCCACATCCCCCCCCCATGGCCTTGGCTTCTCTGCATTTGTTAACAGTTTCAAAAAAAAAGATTTAACTACTCTTGCAGCTGCCCATCAGAAGATATCTTTTATAAACTGACCCTCCAATACACATTTTTTTTCTTTTATATTTCATCTTTCTAGACTGCCCATCTCCCTCAAGAATCATATGGATTGTGAGCATACAGGGAGAAGAAATGTTAGAGATGGTTGTGCTTCTATTCTTTGTGAAGAATGATAATAGAGCCATTGTTGAAAATGCAGAGCAGTGGCAGGTGGGTAGTGTAATAAAGGCAGTGGTTAAAGTAGAAGAAATGAGCATTGATTGGCTGCTTTATACCAATTATTTCCCCCTTTTTTTAAATGGAATCCTTGGAAAACCCAGTTCATCTTGCAAAATATTGTGTGCAATTGGAGAGACAATAGGGAAGCAAACAATCATGAGATAAAAGCCAGGAAGGCAATCAAGCATGAAATCAGCATAGCAGGATTTATTTGCGGTTCATAAGTGGCAGCACCCAGTATGGAAAATCTTTAAGAACATGCAACTCTGCTTACTATGCGGCTTATATTCATTTTGTCACTCTCTTTATTGCCTTCTCAATATATTTGGTTACTCAATCTTTTCTTTGACCATTACATTGTTCCACATTGAAGTGTCCAAGACAAAATGCCTTAGAGAAAAACAATAGTTTACAACATCCTAAAAATACTAATGGTGATTACGTTCAGTTAAATTAGCTTAGCTAATTAGCTAAATTAACTAAGCCGTTGTTAAGAAAATGGCTCTTCTCTGAAAATACCGATACTCTATGTAAGTTTTAAATAGAAAAACAGTGGCTCACATGAATCCCCCTTTCAGGATAATGCCATAATTAATTATAAAAGTAAACACAAAATAAATATCATATTCACAATTCAGACAACATTTAAAAGGTTTTGAAATTCGCCTGCTTTCAATGAGAGCTATCTAAAGGTCCCTAAAATAAAACAAAAATAAATTTGACTACAAATATGTTTTTGAAGTCAACCAGATAGGCACTTGTGTTTATTATGATGATTAGCCTCTCAAGCACAACTTGAGAGCCTGGATAGCTCAGCAGACTAAGCATTGTAATTAAAACCCAGTGATCTGCAATTACTGCTAGTTCAAATCCCCAGGCTCAAGGTTGACTCAGCCTTCCATCCTTTCTAAGGTAGGTAAATTGAGGACCCAGTTTGTGGGGGCAATAAGCTGACTTTGTATAAATATACAAAAGTATGAAGGCTATTGCTTATTGCTTAACACATTGTAAGCCGCCCTGAATCTTCAGAGAAGGACGGTATATAAATCAAACTAAAAAAAAAAAACTGTAACCATCACTGATTCATGGGCTCATTGGATTGTAAAGGAGGCTCCTTTTCTCCAATACAACTGATAGTGAAAAGAGTCCCCTATTGCTTTTGATAATGGCAGAGAGACAACTTATATATGAACATGCATACACATGTATATGCATGTATTACAACAGGTGACATCAATTTAAAAGGGAGAAATATGTTTTAACACTCTCATTTTTTAATGTAGGAAGTAACCTGCGTAATTTGATCATCAGATCTTGTATTTGGGGGTCAATCAAAACAACAGCCCACAGAGGGGGAGGAGAAACACTGATCTGGAATGTACAAACTTAATTCCATAGAAACAACTAGGAAAACAATTAGATGCATGCACACTATCATGCAGAATGGCACAATATAGTTGTTCTGCCCCAGCTACAGACCACAAAGAACGCAGCACACACAAAGTCCGTACAAACCTTAGTTTATTAATTAACGACTACTAATGAGCTTTTTTAGTAGTTGTTCAAACACAAGTACAGTTTAAATCAGTCTTTTCTGAACAAGGACTGTTAATTTAACTTCATTAACAGCTGACAAGAGTCCAAGAAATAGTAACTCAATTCTGAGGCACAGTATTTCAGATAACCGTAAGCTTACTGTGGTTGGCAGAATGCCCAGAACCAATTTGCAGGAAAAATGACAAGAGAGAAGCAAGAGCCAGTCAGACTTTTCTGGAGTCAATACGCGAAGAAATATGAACAAAGTTGTTTTCTGCAAATTGCCTCAGTCATTGTCATTCCTTAAATAGGCTAGGGGAGTGGCCAATTAGCCCCAAGCCTTACTCGCGAAACCTCCTCCTGAGGAGCCATTCCTGCCTTTTGGCAGCTCTGCGCACTCGTGCATTGAGAAGAGGCGCCTCCTCTTCTTCTTCTTCACTTATGGGAGCTTCTGGAAGTTCTGAAGGCCCTGGCTGAATCCCCGCCACTCCAGCCTCCTCATTGTCTGACTCAGGTGCCAGCTGCACAGGCAGCTGGCGAATCATCACACAAGCTTCCTCGCTGTCGGAATCAGCTACAAGCTGCACAGGCTACTGGCGGGCCACAACACTAGTGACCTAGGTCTTAGGTATAAAACCGTTATAATATAAGGAAGGGAAAAGCACTTTAGGTGTTTTTATTTCATTCACCTGAACAGTACTTGCGTCCTTTGAAATTTTTCCTACCACAACCCAACTTTTTGTCTCAATAATAAGCACAGCTTGACATGACTGAAACTTCTACTCACTGGAATTGAGAAGAATCATTGCCTTGACACAGAGATATTCTTTGTGCTGCAATTTCAGCTCTCGAAGCCTTGAAGTTGTTGCCAAGAGCATGTCAAAGATTTCCAAAATTCCTTCTACACATTTTCCCTCATCCCTAATTTGAAAATAGTCAGAGGATTACTTGACATACAAAGCATGCTTTCCACCAAAATACTGCATTTTATTCCAACATATAGTCACATTTTGCCTCTATTAAGTGGTTCATATTTTATGTACACTGTGCATATTTTAAGCATTAAACGTTCAACACAATCTTTGTTCATTTTTTAAAAAGTGAAATCATACCTTCATTATAAGTTAACTCATGATCATATTCTTTTAACTTTCTTGCTTCCAGCAGTTTATCTTTCTGTCTTGCTGTTCTGATGCTTAAAACTTCCTCCTAAAATTATATTTCATTCAACCTAATATCCCACACATATTTCTAGAATGACCAAAAATTCCAGCCTTGTTTTGACTAGTGAAATCACAACTGTACCCCCCTCCACCTACAGTTTCTTGCAATCCAAAAAAGCAGTACCATAGTTAAAAAATGGTTTGTGGCTATAAAAAAAACTGCCCAACCTAACACTAGATTGCTACAAAGTACAGTACTTTCTATAGCCTTTCCAGTTAACTCCAACTGAACACTTGTTCAGGAATTGGTCAAGCTTCTTTTAATATCATTGCCAGTAAATCTGCAGGAGGGGATGAGCAGGGGTGAAGTTGAACTGAATGTTAACCATGATAGTTCATGCAGGAGAAAATATTTGGGCCTTCCTGAAAAGAGTAAAAGATTGTGTTTGCTTGTTAATGCATTTTCATTCAAATCTTTAACTTCCAAACATACATGCAAGTACAACAATACTTATCTCTTACCTGTCAAGGATAAGATCTGGTGCAAATATGAGCTTCCCTGGGTGATCAATGGATCTCCACATTAGACCCACCATTAATACTTCCAACCAACAGCTTTCCAAAAGCCTTACTTGATCATATAGACTCAGTTCTATGAAACCTTTAAAAAAAGGGGGAAAGGAAAGAAGGCATACTTATATCATGAATACCCAAATATATACACCTTCCTTGTCTCCAGAGCAATATAAATTCTTTAAAATTTAAAGTTATCTTCTTGATTCACTTGAAATTAGGAAATCCATGACCTAAATTCTTAGAAATTTGTCAACTGTTGATTCTGAGTGGTAGACCCTTCCTTCCTTCATCTACTATCTATATTGGATGGCAAACATATGAATTTTGGCTTTATAAAGGTGATTTATTAATAAATAAATAAATAAATAAATATATTCTGGATGCTTATTGCAAAGGATTCTACCCGACATGTTAAGATTTTGTAAAAACAATAAGCTGAAGATCAAAACAGCAAGGGTAAACCAACCATAACTACAATCATCCGGTGCCCAAGGCAAGGCCTGAAAGGACCATCAGGTCTTTAACAATTTTCTAAATGACATAACGGTTCTCCAGAGGGTTATCGTTCCAGACAATAAGGGTCACAGATCCCAAAAGATAACATTGTTTAATTGAAGGAACGTATTTAACATCACATGTTTTTTATTAAGTCAATCCTCTATATACCTTAAATGTTATGGTATTGAGGGGGACAATGCAAGATGTAAACCACAAAACTATATTTGATCCTACATCTATGACCTGAACAGGGATTTCCCTGTTTTGTCTTCACTTCCCATTTCTTTTCCTACCATTCAATTGAGGATTCGATATTTCAGTATTTTAGAATCCACATGAATCGGATTAACCAGCCTTTGGGGAAAATCTTTCAACATTCCCTTCTGCATTTAATTTGCAATTTTGTATGCTCTTCCCATTTCACTTGCAGGCTAATATACACTTAGCTACCTGAAGTTACTACTAAATGAAATAGATGGATGGTGATGGATAAAGAAACCAATTGCTTATCTAAATATTCTTTCTTAGGAACATGAGAGTGAATGTGTGTGAATTTAATGGCAAACTATTTTTGTACTTTGGACATCAGATTAAATCAATCTGCAGACAATAACAAAGTCTCCCTTTTGCACAATGCTGCATTTCATTACATTTTATGTCATGAAGAAAGACAAAAATAAGAGAAGGAAAGGCATACAAAAATAAACCGCATTACTGAAGATTAGGAAAAGATCTTCCCCAAATTTCAGCAGAACAGTACCAAGCTCTGTTAACTATTTATTTTGTTTGTTTGTTAAATTTATATATCACCCATCTTCAGGGGTGGGCTTCAGATCCTTTAGCAACGGGCTCGCTGCCCTGTGGCTGGATGGGTGTGGCCATGGTGGGCACGGCCTAGTTATCCACCTGCACCATGGTGGAGGGGGCGTTTTCCGTCCTCCCCAGGCTCCAGAGGCTTTCCTTGAACCTCCAGGAGAGCAAAAACAGCTTCCCCTGGGCTCCGGAGGCCGGAAACAGGCCCATTTCCAGACTTCCGGAACCACCAGTAGGCCCGTTTTTTGCCCTCCCACACCCTCTGCGCGGCCCCTGCACTTACCTGGAATGATGAACAGGCTGCGTGGAGACTCCTGAGAGGGGTTGGGTGGGGCGAGGTGAGGTGAGGTGGGAGGGGAAGGGAGGGAAGGGGAATGGAGGGGCAGGGCGGTATGGGCGTGGCCAGCCAGAGATGGCATTTGGGGGTTTTCCAAACCCTGGCAATCCTTGGCTAGAGGATCGCCCAAACCCTGCCAAACCCCCAGGAACTCACCCCTGCCCATCTTGTTGTCCAATGCGATTGTATAAGCCTTTACCATGTATTGTCAAACCTTTAACTGTTATACCACTAACTAGAACTTCCATAGAAATACAGGCAGTCCTAGACTTACAACAGTCTGTTTAGTGACTGTTCAAAGTTACAACGGCCCTGAAAAAAGTGAGTTATCACCATTTTTTACACTTATGACTGTTGCAGCATCCCCATGTTCATGTGATCAAAATTCAGATGCTTGGCAACTGGTTCATATTTACGAAGGTTGCAGTGTCCCGGGGTCATGTGTGGCGACCTTCTGACAAGCAAAGTCAAGGGGGAAACCAGATTCAATTAACAATTGTGTTGCTAACTTAACAAATGCAGTGATTCACTTAACAACTCTGGCAAGAAAGGTCATAAAATGGAGCAAAACTCACTGAAATGTTTCACTTAGCAACGTAAATTTTGGGCTCTGCTATGGCCGTAACTTAAGGATTACCTGTATTTAGGAAATTCATGGATGGGGAACACCACAATCCTGCATCCTTTACCTGCACTATAGCCGAAGACCAGGAGCCACAGAAATTAGTTAGAAATGAATCAGCTGCCGTCTCCTATTCTAGCTGGCACTTAAAGCAAAGCCTTATGGAAGAATCAACCACTCACTTAAGAATGTCATAGTAGAGATGAAAAAGTGTTTTTTTTTTTAAGAGAAAAGGAGGAGAAAGAGGAGGAGAAGAAGGTTGTAAGAATTTATACATAAGGATGTGGAATGAAACTTCACTGCTCTCTTTCTTTAAAGAAAATGTGCTCTGGTAGGGAACGATTCTTATTAAATAAGACTGTAGAAACAAGATTTAAGTACTAAGAACACTATAGTATTTATTTTATTTATCCCTTCTTTTACTTATTTATTACTTTATTGCTTTATTTACTACTTACTGTCTAGTTTGCTTCAGTTTGTACATTGCTACATTTCTGAAGGCTCAAAGTGGCTTTTGTTCTGCCTATATTTCAGAGGGATGTAATCTACAGCTTTTGGCTAATGAGATCACAATTACCCTTCAGACATTCTACTTTTTTCAAATGTTACAGTGCAATTCCCAATTAATAAAAAATTAATTACCAAAAGGAATATTACATGCAGTTTTAATGTAACATGTATTTAGAAATATATTCTTAAAAATATATATATTTAAAATCTACTTGCATGAACCTAAATTTTTAAAAAAAATTGTGACCTGCCCAGAGTCAGACAGTATAAAATTTTAATAAATAAATATAAACAGTATTTGTATAATTAGTTTTTTCCCCCTTTTTAGCCTTTTCAGGTTTCTTATTCTTAAATTAATTTGTGATTTTTCTTGCAGATTTTTACTATGTTGAAAGTTAGTTCAAAGTCTTCTGAAACCTTTGGGTGCAGCCCTCAAAACTCACAAAACTTGTCACCAAATTATAAATGCTATTGAGATAGCATTTATAATTTGCCTTGGTGGAGCAGCAGATTAAAGTGGTGTTAAGTGACACCAGCTGCCTGCAATTACTGCAAGTTCGAATCTCACCAGGTTCAAGGTTGACTCAGCCTTTTACCTTCCGAGGTAGATAAAATGAGGACCCAGATTGTGGGGGCAATAAGCTGACTTTGTATAAAAAAGAACACCACTTGGGGGGGCCGAAAGCCCTACTGAGCAGGTATATACAAAAGTATGAAGGCTATTGCTTAATGCATTGTAAACCACCCTGAGTCTCTGGAGAAGGGCAGCATATAAATTGAACCAATAAATAAATAATAAATAAATAAATAAAATATTAAAACTCCTAAATGTGTGGGATATTCTTGCATTGAATTTATTTATTTTATTTTATTTTATTTAAATCCGACACCTTGACATTGTATTTGAAGAGGAAATGCATTCTGTAGTTGTAAAAAGGTTATTCATCTCTATTTTGTAAGTGAAATATTGTGTGGACATTTATCCAGACGAAAAAGGTTTACGTTAATATCTGCAGTATCAATTTTTTAAGATGATCACACTTCTATTCTGCCTTCCAACTTTCTCACACCACAGATGTATTCTACAATATAAATACAGAATGCCAATTTGATTATACAGATTTAATTTAGCTAGTATTTCTCCTGATAGTCAGATTAATAAGGAAAACAGGCCACTCTGAATCAAAAGAAACAATATGGATGAAGACAAATGCTTGTAAAAAAAAAGGCTTAGTCATGACTGTGGTAGACCTATCAAAATCAGTAGAACTTCAGTTAATTATGATTACATTAAGCCAGATTTATTTCAAAGTGCTCTTCTAAATATGAATATAGTTAGATCCAAGTTAGAGGAGATTTTTTTTCAAAGTGGGAGGAAAAAAAATAACAACTGCATAATGTGAATTATACACATTCTATCTCCATTGCTGTGAGTGACAAAATAAGTAGGGAAAGTAATCAAAAGTGAAAATAGATTCATTTCCCAGCTGAGTGCAAATGTCCAGAATTCTCCAATGATCAAAGTAAAATTACTATCATCAGGACCCCCATTCAGGTTATCAAATACCTCCAAATTTCATTTAAGACTTTTAATGAAAAGCAATAGGCAAGTGGCTACTGTATTCTTTTTGTGCAAACTAAGTCCTTCATTTTTTTAACTCCCCCACCCCTTCCCCACATATATATATTGTTTTTTCACTGCAAAATTTGTTAAACTTTTAAACTTTTTTATTTAAAAAACATTTAGGAAGATTTTAAATAACTTTTGTTAACTGTGCTCAGATTGTTGAAATCAAAATCTATGTATGTAATTGTC
Source organism: Masticophis lateralis (assembly GCA_030761175.1). Taxonomy (NCBI): domain Eukaryota; kingdom Metazoa; phylum Chordata; class Lepidosauria; order Squamata; family Colubridae; genus Masticophis; species Masticophis lateralis. The sequence goes on along the minus strand of JAUDYJ010000001.1, from coordinate 322,629,032 downwards.
ACCAATATTAGGCATTATTGTAGTAATGTCTGAAGCATTATTGTCTTTGTATCCTAGTTGTAAAGTTGTGTGGCCATGATGCAAAGCTGAACTGATTATGGTTGAATGTTAGGAGAGTCTTCTGACAATAAAAAACAGTTTGACAGTAGAATCAAAATACAGTTGTTTTAATTGTCTTCATATGTTCTGTCCTTCAAATCATATGGTTAGTCTTTTATTGACTCCTGCCCATTCTGTATTAGGATTGGAGTAGATTATACTGTAAATATAGTTGCCCAGAGTCCCTTGGGAGTTGGGCAACACAGAAATGTGATAAATCAAATCAAATCAAATTAAATTCCATCAAATATATGTAGAATACAATGCAGTTACTCCTTGTTGTGGTCCGCCAGCAGCCTGCAGAACTGGCAGCGGAGTTGGACAGCGACAAATCTGAGGAAGAACATGGGCCAGTCCTGGAGGCTGGGGAAGGCCCAGATGAGGGCTCTGCGTCAGAGGCAGAGATGGGGCCAGGGCCATCAGGGAGTGATGTGCGGACTTTGGAGCCTCCAGAGGCTGAGGGTAGAGAAGCAGAGGAACAGGAGGAGCCTGTTCCTAGTGCACGTATGAGAAGAGCTGCAGAAGGCAGGAGCAGATAAAGCAGAGAGGACAACTCGGGAGTAGGGCCAAGAGATGATTGGTCCCTCCCATAAGGCTTAAAAGACCAGCAATGGCTCTTGGCCTCTTTGCCGGAAAACAAAGTTGAGAGAATTGATTCTTGTTTCACTGTATTCATTTCTTGTCGGCGTCTTCTGCTTCTAAACTTTTGCCAAGAAAAGCCTTTGGCAGTTTGCCTAATTATCCCAAGGTCGGTGATAAAATGAGGAATGGTGTTTTGAAGAATTTGCTTTAATTTAGTTTGGACTACGCTGAGAATGAGTTAATTCTCAGCTGTTTTAATAAAGTCTGTTTGTTTTCAAACTGTTTGTATTTAATACTAACTACTTGGGCCTGGGTCACAACAGTCCTGTACTTATGACCGCAACTGAGCCCAAAATTTCTGTTGTTAAGTGATACATTTGTTAAGTGAGCTTTGTCCCATTTTACGACCTTTCTTGCCACAGTTGTTAAGCGAATCACTGCAGCTGATAAATTAGTACCCCGAATGTTAAGTGAATCTGACTTCCCCATTGACTTTCCTTGTCAGAAGGTTGCAACAGGTGATCACATGACCTTGGACACAGCAATGCTCATAAATATAAACTAGTTATCAAGCATCTGAGTTTTGATCACTTGACCATGGAGATGCTGCAAAAGTTGTAACTGTGAGAAATGGTGATAAGTCACTTTTTTCAGTGCTGTTGTAACTTTGAACAGTCACTAAATGAACTGTTGTAAGTGGAGGACTTCCTGTACATGTAGAAACTTTATAGCCACCTGACAGGATGCTTTAATGGGAACTTTTTTTTCTGAGCAGAAGATTGGACTTGGTGGCCTAAAAGCCCTTCTTAACTTTTGAATTTATAATACCACTGTTCTTTGGTAGAACTTTTATTTATTCAGTCTGGACTACAACGGTTCTAGCTATTGACTTCATTACTTTAATATTGATTTAAACCTTGCTCACAACATTACAGTCAAAATGGTCCAAACGGTATATAAATGGGAGCCATCTGCAGATTCAAGGTACATCCCGTATCTGCAAATTGAATGAAGATAAGTCTTTTTTTAAAAAAAGAATATGACTTTCACTAAGGTAAAAACGGCCTGGTGGCTTAGCAGACTAAAAGCATTGTGATTAACACCAGCTGTCTGCAATTACTGTAAGTTCGAATCTCACCAGGCTCAAGGTTGACTCAGCCTTCCATCCTTTCTAAGGTAGGTGAAATGAGGACCCAGTTTGTGCAATAAGCTGAATTTGTATAAATATACAAAAGTATGAAGGCTATTGCTTAACATATTGTAAGCCGCCCTGAGTCTCCAGAGAAGGGTGGCATATAAATCAAATTAAAAAAAATTTTTTTTTAAAAATGTCTTGTTAATAATTGCTGGTAAATAATAAACTCTTATTCATCTGTCAATACATGAAGGGCTTCAGATGTATGTATCCATATATGATGCCAGCAATAACTAGCAGGGAATTTGTATTTATTCATACTCAACGATCTCATGACTTAAAAGTTGTATCTAATTTGGGGGCTTTTTTGTTTCTTCTCTATCTCTTACTTACAATGATGTTACAACAAAAAGAAGTCCGACTATCTTATTTTTAAGGAATTGTTTAGCTACAGCTATTTTTCTCATAAAGCTGGGATTACTTCTACTTTAAAAATGTAAAAAAACAACCCCTGCCAAATTAGCTAACCAGGGCTTTTAAGCAAACTAAAAGTAGCACTAGTCATAATAGATCAATTGAAAGTAATATTCTTTATAGAGAATATTTATATTCTCTTGATAGAGAAAACCTTAAACGTTGGATGAAGTACCGGTATATGGTCAAAAAACAAGGAGGAAGAATCCCATAAATACAAACGATAGATACAAGCTTGTTATCTAGATAATTTCCTGACTCACACTGGTAAGTCACAGCTGTCTAAAGATAGCAATTGAGAAATTCAAGTTTTTAATACAAATGAGTGAAACTGTTTTTCCAAAACAGAAACCTGGGTTCTGAGTGAAATGCTAAAATGAAAAACAAACCTCAGGGGACCCCAAGTTGTCTACTTGAAACAAACAAGGGCCAAATATATCACAGGGTCTTATTCAATTCAGTGATGAGAAAAAGTAAAATTTTCCACTTAGGCAAGAAGAACCAAATGCACAGGTATAGAATAGTTTAGTTGGTACCTGGCTCAAGAGCAGTATCTGTGAGAGGAAGCTAGGGATCCTAGTGGACAACCACTTATGTATGCTACAGCTGCCAAAGAAGCCAATGCAGACATAGGCTGCATCAACAGAGGAATTTAAAGCACTGGGAGCATAACTAGTATTTCTCCGGTGTACTTGTCAAAAGATACAGCCAGGAAAAGTGAGGAAAATACTTGAAATGAAGGAGTAGATCAGATTATTGACCCAAGCATTCTGACTAGTCCACATATCTTAAAGTTGCTAAAATTGAGAAACACTGCTTTAGAAAACAGAATCAGGAGGAACTTGACAAACTGGGCAAAGCCTAGCAAGGTTAAATTTCCACAATGATAAATGCAAAATCCTCTATTTGCATTGGGAAAAATCAGAGGTATGAATATAAAAGGATACAATACAAAAAGTATCTGGGTGACTCATAAACTGGATATTACCCACAATGTGATGCAGTTGCAAAAAAAGCAAATGCAGTTCTATATTGTATCAGCACAAATATAATGTTGAATCGAAAGATGTCCTTGTTTCTCTCTATTCTGCTTTAATTAGGCTGCACCTACAATATTACATTCAATTCTGGGCACCACATTTTAGGAAGAGTAGTGGCAACCACATAATTCCCAGAAGAGAGCAACAAATGATAAGGATCCTAGAAAGAAAACCCGCAGGCTGTTTAGAAGTGTTGAGTATGGTTATATTCAGAGATTGCCAGGAGACATGATTGTTTCTTCAAATATTTGAAGGGTTTCATATAAAACATGGTTCCCCAACTTTTATGGCTTTGTGGACCAGCAGAGGGGAGGGGAAGAGTCCGCATGAGTGGCAGTCATATGCACACACAGTTCCATTTGCACGAACAGTGGGCACACGGGCCTGCCTCTCGCACAAATAGAGTTCATACAGAGGTGTTTGCCTGCTGCTCAGGCAAGTGGGGATACACCAGTGGTGGGTTGCTCCCAGTTCTGTTCGGTTCTTGCGAACCAGTAGTAAAAGCGGCGGGAGGTTCTGCCTACCCGGCCAGACGTCATAATGGAGGATCTGTGCACACGGTCCTGTTGCACATTGGTAGTAAAGGTAAGTAGAACCCATCCCTGGGATGCACACATACTCACCCGCCACTTCTGTGGCCTGGTTCCTAACCATTCAAGGCCTGGTAGTGGGCCTCAGTCTGGGGATTGGAGACCCTGGATATAGAACATGGTCCAGAATTTTTCAGAGTTGGTCCAGAAGACAGGACAAAACAAGAAACCGTGGGTTTAAATTACAAGACAATACATACGGTTGAACTTGAGGGCAAAAATCTGAACAGTAAAAGCTGTTCAAATATTTAACAGCCTGTCTTGGAAATTGGTAATTCAATTTCACTGCGCTGGGAATGTTTAAATATGCTGGATAGTTTTGTCAGGGATGTTATAGTAGCATATGCCTATACTGGGCTGGGGATTAGACTACCATAGATGATCTCCTTGATCGGGTATGGGTTCTACTTACCTTTGCTACTGGCTCGCAACAGGATTGCGCTCACTTTGCTCATGTGTGCACCTTGCTTCTGCGCATACTCAGATCACCAATGACAACATCCAGGCAGTGGGCGGGGCCTCTCGCCGGTTTTACTACCGGTTCTTGCAAACCGGTCTGAACCGGGGACAACCCATCACTGTCCTCGATCCTGTGAAAGTTTATATTCTATGTTTCTACTTTTGCTCCAAACAATTGCTCCAAACCGAGGTTGTATTACCAAATAATAATGCGATCATTGATACGTTTTTCTTGTTGTAGGCCCTAAGTTTTGTTAAAAAAAATATTTATACTTTTTATACATATTTATATTTCGAATGTCATATTTCCTTACCAGGGATTTTTTTCGCCCAACCAATCATATGGACCAATTCTTTATCTGCAAGTTTCGTCAAGGACATCATCATGGAAGCTTCTGTAAATGGTCTGTTGGGGCGACTCACCAACACATTTGGTGGTTCAGCTTCAAGTAATATGGAGACAAACTGTTCTGGGCTTATTGCATTGCCCAGGGCTTCTTTTGCTTGGATGATACTGTCGTTATTCTTTTTCCCTTTGCCTACACAATGCACCAAATCTTCTGGATTGCGATGGCGGCGAACGATACGATACCCACAACGCTCTCTTCTTGAACCTGAAATTTTGAAAAATGATTGACCTAATTTAATATTCCAGTAACTTAATCACTAGAATCAGAAGTCCTCAAACTTGGCAGTTTTAAAACTTGTAGACTTTAACTCCCACAATTCTCCAGCCTAGATTAACTATACACGTGTACCTAAATGGAATAAGAAGAGTTGATTGCCTATTTTCCCAAAGTCTACCAAATCCACTCTGGAAAATTCCGGTGAGCAATTTCCAGTTTAGTTTGCACACATTCAATCCCTATACCCAGATCAGAGCAAGTATATGTGACATTTAGTTCCTTTTTGTTTTTACAGTTGTAATGTTCTTACTGTTTACGTGGTTTTATCATTTTAGAATTGTAAGCTGCCCAGAGTCATTTGGTTGACTTGGGCAGCTATAGAAATTGAATGAGTGAGTGAGTGAGTGAGTGAGTGAGTGAGTGAGTGAGTGAGTGAATGAATAGAAAATTGAAATGGGAAATAAAATACTGAGTGATCATCTATTCTGCACCATGAAGTAAACAAGTTAGTGATGGGTATGATGCAGGGATGCTATTCAGCAGGTTCTGACAGGTTCTGGAGAACAGGTAACAGAAATTTTGAGTAGTTCAGAGAACTGGCAAATTCCACCTCTGGTGGACCCCAGAGTGGGGTGGGTATGGAGATTTTGCAATATCCTCTCCCAGGAGTGGGGAGGGAATGGGGATTTTGCAGTATCCTTCCCCTGCCATGCCCACCAAGCCACACCCACCAAGCCACACCACATCTACCAAGCCACGCCCAAAGAACCGGTAGTAAAAAAAAATTGAATTCCACCACTGATATGATGTATCCATCAATCTAAACAAAGCAACATTTTTACATCAAATATTTTTTTAAAAATCAGCCTCCAAGGACTTCTAGTAGCATGGTAATCAAAAATAAAAACAATAAAAAATAAAATAGGTGTTAAACTTATGTTGCTTCTTGTTTGGGGGGCTTTGGAAACTATTGGGGGCTAAATCTGGCTCATAGGATATTATCAAGGTCCTTATTGTAGACCTTGATTCTCTGGTATGATACATTTATTATCAGAAAAGAGCCCTGGCGACAAGAGAGGAGCTGATTGGAAATCAGGATCCCAGGTAGATGGTAGGAAGCCAAGCAATTAATTTGGCTCTAAATCAACTTTATTTTCTGAATTCTGGACAAATATAACATCCACATAAAAGAGCCTGCATGACGCAGAAAGATGCTGCAAATTTGCTAGAACGAAGGCACAATGTAAGTCTAGGTCAGCATAATGAAATCTTGATTTAGTTACACTGCGTCCAGAGAACAAAGCACTCAATTTCCCAGTTCCATGTTTCTTCCAAAATCAGTATGCCCTAGCCAGGGGTGGGTTCTACTTACCTTTACTACCAGTTTGCAATGGGATCGCACGGCAAGCTTCTACGCGTGCACAGAAGCTTCTGCATTCTGTGCAGATCGCCTATGATGACATCCGGAGTGGTGGGTGGAGTCACCTGCCAGTTTTACTACCGGTTCTTGCGAACTGGTCCGAACCAGGGGAAACCCACCACTGGCCCTAGCCTAGTATAGCAGATCCCACAAAAGGATCATCTGATACATACAGTCCTTCTCTTCTTCAGCAGATGATCAACAACTGCATTATTAAAACGTTTCTATTATCTATTTTTTTCTTTTTTCTTGATCTTGAAACTCTCTCTCTCTCTCTCTCTCTCTCACACACACACACACACACACGCACACACACAGACAAAAATTGGATCAGATTCTTCAAATACCTGCTTGTATGTTTCTACTGCCATTTATATGTTCAATCCAAAAAGTTGCCAACTGCCAAAGTTTCCATGGCTTAATCAAGCTAAATTTACAGATACAACCACAGTTTCTGTCTTGGCATTTAAAGCTATCCATAAATACAATAGAAATGGAATCCGCTCAAACATAGTTTATCAACCTTCCTAAGAACAGTGACTCACTTTGCAAAATACTATATGGTGTAGCCAGAAAACTAGCTGTCTGATCTGACTATGGACAGCAAACAAACATTTCCTGGCATCCACATGGAGCTCAGCAGGAGCTTCCATCCAAGACATTTACTCTGATTCCAACAGCGTGTAGCCATAGACCATTCCTCATATCTTCCTCAGCCTTGTTTGGAACTGCATCCATGAGGCAGCTCTCTGTGAAGCCTAGAGAGACTGGGGGTGGGGTGGTCGATGTTAAATGGAAGCTGAAGGGGAATTTCAAACACAACAGCCCTACATTTTTAAGATTCACAGTTAGGGACATTGTTGCTGCTGTGCACACTGGAAAAGCAGTTTTAAAGGCAGAGAAGGATGAGAGGATCTATGCTTCTACTCATTACTTTCCTGTGGTCCACTATCTTCTGGACTCCAACTACCTATCGCAGCACTTAGAAATATTACTAAAAGTAAGTTTAAATACCCTGCCTGCCAACTATTTCTCTTCTGCACATGGAGGAGCATGTGCTACTCTCTTCAAAAGACAATCAGGACTCACAAAAGTATACAGTAGAAATATGTCTATGAGCAGAACAATAATTACGTTGCTGAGACAAGCATTGGAGGAAAGTTAATTTGGATCAGTCTGTGATTCAACTCAACTAACGAAGTAGGAAAGATACACGAAGAACCTATTTTGTGATAACTAGACTCTAGAAAATGGTCCTGCTAGAGAGTCCTTATGGACTGGACAAGACGCAATGTTTCCATACCAGTCTAAAGTTGCCAAAACTGGCCAATCTGATCTCATTTCCCCAAATTCTATGTGAACACACAGCCACAGAATATCTAATAGACTGTGTCAGATTGCATCTTTAACGAAACCTGTGTCAGGATAAGGAAGTGAACTTTTGAATGGCACTGGGTATACATATGTTTGTAAGAAAATGGCTTGTACATAGCCCATGCATATGTCTTGTATCAGTAATCTGACTGGAACTAAGTATAAAGGGGAAGGAACACAGAATAGGTACAGTCACATAATATTATTTTGTGTATGTGTGCCTTTATGTCAGTTTTTGACCCCAACGACTGCCCAGACTAATCCGTGCAGTGCCTTTGTGTAAGTTTTTGTGGCAAGGTTTTGGGAACATCGCTTGTTATTAAGAGCTGTTGTGGCACAGTGGTTAGAATGCAGTATTGCAGTTTGATTCTGCTTGCTGCTAGGAGTTCAATTCTGACCGGCTCAAGGTTGACTCAGTCTTCCATCATTCCAAGGCTGATAAAATGAAGATTCAGATTGTTGAGGGCAATATTCTGACTCTATAAACCGTTTAGAGAGTGAGTGCTGTAAAGCACTATGAAGCAGTATATAAGTCTACATGCTATTGCTACTCTACGTGCTGTTGCTATTATTTCTTTCCTAGGGCTGAGGAAAAGTGACTGGCATAAAGCCACCTGTCTAGCTCCATGCCTAAGGCAGGTCTAGAACTCACAGCCTCCCAGTTGATGCCTTAACCATTACACCAAAGTGGCTCGTACATCCATGTATACATTTTCCACAATTATGAAATAAAACTAGTTTCAGTATATTAACTTCATGCTAAATGTGTACAAGGCTTTACTTCAAAAGAAGTAAATGTAAATGTGGAACTTGTACAGTCTGACCCAAGGGATCAGCTTAACTTCTGAAATGCAAAGAACAACCTGAGCCACGCTGACCACAACATTCTTATCCTCTCTGCCAAGTAGAGCAGAGATGGCACAGTTGGCCTTTATTTGTTAAGAAGTGACAGAGACAGGAGGGAATGTCTCTCCATTCCCAGTTACAGGGCGATCAATTAGGATGCTGGGCCACAATTTGGATTTAATGGTGATTCTGGACAGCCAACATGCTTCTCTATATTTTAGTCTTCTCCCAGGAATTCTCCCAGTCTTCTCCCCTTTCATCTCCCAAATGAAATTTAATGTAGAGAAAGGTAAAGTCCTACACTTAAGCAAGAAAATCCAAAAGCATACGTAAAGACCTGGTGAAACCAGGCTTAATAGCAGTACCTGTGAGAGAGATCTTGGAGTCCTAGTGGGCAACCAGCTAAATAGGAGCCAGCAATGTGCAGTGGTAGCCAAAAAAGCCAATGCAATCCTAAACTGCATTAACAGAGGGATACAATCAAGATCAAGTGAGGTACTAATACCATTCTATAAAGCCTTAGTAAGAACACACCTAGAGTACTGCATCCAGTTTTGGCCACCACACTATAAAAAAGATGTTGAGATTCTAGAAAAAGTGCAGAGAAGAGCAACCAGGATGATTAGGGGACTGGAGACTAAAACATATGAAGAATGGTTACAGAAACTGGGCATGGCTAGTCTAGTGAAGAGAAGGACCAGGGGAGACATGATAGCAGTCTTCCAATATTTGAGGGGCTACCACAGAGAGGAGGGGGTCAAGCTATTTTCTAAAGCACTTATGGACCAGACCAGGAATAATGGATGGAAACTGAATAAAGAGAGATTTAATCTGGAAGTAAAGAGAAATTTTCTGACAGTGAGAACAATCAACCAGTGGAACAGAAGTTGCCTTCGGAAGTTGTGGAAGCTTCATTGCTTGAGACTTTCAAGAAGAGATTGGACTGCCATTTGTCAGAAATGGTGTAGGGTCTCCTGCTTGGGCAGGGGGTTGGACTAGATGACCTACAAGGTCTCTTCCAATTCTGTTAATCTGTTAATCAGTACTGATCCTCTCCTGCACTACTGGATTGCAGTCCTTAGCAATTCCAGAAAGCATAGACCACAGTATCCAGCTATTCAGGAAATTATAGCCTGATGCATCTTGAGGGTATCAGTTTGGCAAAGGCTATCGTGTATGATTCTCCTGATTGTTTAAATGTTCTTTTCTTTTTCATCATACCTTGCCATTTTAAATTTTACAAAGCAAGGGGGGGGGAATCTCTTAGTCCAAATCCAACAGAAAACCTAGGAAACAGCACACTCTCAAATAGAAAGAATAATGCAGATATTATTACTCAGAAATACCAATCAAGCACAACAAAACATCACTGAAATCTTATCTACTTAAAAACTGAGAACACTGTGTTTCTGGGAATAGAGGAATTTGCCAATTTTTATTTTTCTCAATATTTTGTTCCAACCATGAATTTATTTCATTCCAGAACCAGATCAGTATGTGCATGTTGAGGAAATTCACATGGATTTTTCTGTAAATTGTTCTCTAATACTTCCACTTGTGTATCCATTTTTTTTAACTTGGAAAATATAAAATAATATTGGGGAAAAGGCAAATTTCCACACAGTTCTGCAGTCTGGTTTGCATACAAATTCATGAAAGCAGAATTCAGAAGAATGGTTTGCCCACTATGCACTGACACCCTCATAACAAAGATGACACTTCTTACAGGTGTTTGCATACTTCAGCCCATATTCCCTTTCCTTCTGGAACACAAACAAAACACATGTTCCATAATTATTAGTTTCAAACTTCCTTCTACAACAATAATAACCAGAAATTACCCCCCTTTTAAACTGAAAACCAACATTAGTAAGACCCTAAGACTGTGATGGCGAACATATGGCATGGGTGCCACAGGTGGCACACGGAGCCATATCTGTGGGCACACAAGCGTTGCCCTATCTCAGTCCAGCACGCATGTTTGCACTGGCCAGCTGATTTTCGGGCCTTCTGGGCCCACCAGAAGTCGGGAAATGGGCTGTTTCTGGGCTTCCGGAGGGCTTCTGGAGGAGTGGGGAAGGCTGTTTTTGCCCTCCCCAGGCTCCTAGAAAGGCTCTGGAGCCTGGGGAAGGAAAAAAATGGGCCTACTAGGCCCACCATGCCATCACATGCCAAAAGCAGGGGGGTCACACGCTCATGCGTGGGGGGACGGGGCGCATTGAATTATGGGTGTGGGCACACGTGCGCACAATCCTCCACACTACCCCCGCTTTTGGCACACGATGGCAAAAAGGTTAGCCATCACTGCCCTAAGAGTTGCAATAGACAAAAGCATCTATAAAATACATCATCTTCAGTCCAAACCCTAGTTCATACTCACCAAAAGATATTAATGACTAGCAATTTTATTAATCTCTTTTTCATGTAAATAATCAAAATGTATGCTTTTTTTAAAATTGTTGGTTCTCTGTCCCAAAGGTGCTTTTTCAGGAAGCAACTGGGCTTTCTTGTTATGCAGATGACCAGCTGTCTGCAAGGGATATAAATCCTTCCATTCCCCACTGTCTTGTCAGAGTTGAAAAGCTTCTTGGTTGAGAAGCAAGATGTCTTCAAAAGAAAAAACAGGAAAGTCCAGTTGCCTCCTGAAAAAGCACCTTTGGGACAACCATGACCTGGATAATTGAGAATCTCTACAGACTGTTGGTTCTCTGGAATTATTTTTTCCTTTCATAAATTCTAAACCTAGGTGGTATTTATTTAGCTAAAGATATTAGTGCTGGAAACATTCACATGATTACAACATGCAAAAAAAGAAAACCTCTGGCAGTATGTTTAAATTGGTTGCCTATTAAATAATTCATAGAACTGAAACTATTTTTTTCTGGAATATAATATCTGCCCAGTGGTGGGTTTCAAATTTTTTTACTACAGGTTCTGTGGGTGTGGCTTGGTGGGCATGGCATGGCTTGGTGGGCGTGGCTTGGTGGGCATGGCAGGGGAAGGATACTGTAAAATCTCCATTCCCACCTCACTCCAGGGGAAGGGTACTGTAAAATCTCCATTCCTCCCCACTCCAGGGGAAGGATACTGCAAAATTTCCATTTCCTCCCGATCACCTGGGACTTGGGAGGCAGAGAATAGATGGGGGTGGGACCAGTCATAATTTTTACTACCGGTTCTCCGAACTACTCAAAATTTTTGCTACCACTTCTCCAGAACTGGTCAGAACCTGCTGAAACCTACCTCTGATGCTTCCAAACTATGATGCACACTAAATAATATTCCTGCCATTTTGAGAATCAAATTTCAATTTTTAACAATGAGATGTAGTCATTATGAAAAAAATGAATGGACACATACCTACACACGTAGATACTAACATATATAAGAAATCAGTGCCTAGTTCATCTGCACATGCTGTATTGCCATCCTCATCAATAAAATAAGAAAAATAGAAAGACACATTGCATTGTGCAGTTAGCACCAGAAATGATCTCACCCAATTACTGGTATGTCTATCTCACTGTCCTAGTGGGTGAATGACCCACAGAGTCCCTTTATTGTACAAAGTCAGCATATTGCCCCCAACAATCTGGGTCCTCATTTTACCCACCTCAGAAGGATGGAAGGTTTGAGCCTGGTGAGATCCGAACTGCCAAATTGCAGGCAGCTGGCAGGCAGCAGAAGTAGCTTGCAGTACTGCACTTTAACCACTGCACCACTGGGGCTCCTAATTTTTATTTATTTATTTTATTATTAGTTTGGCAAACAAGTACAAGATAGCAGCTATAAATATGAACATGGACATGAACGAAGGAAATGAATACAAATAAATAGGGACAGGGACGGTAGGCACGCTGGTGCACTTTATGGATCTCTTAGGAATGGGGTGAGGTCCACGTTAGACAGTTTAAGGTTGAAGCTATGAGGGTTAATACCTGTATTCATATCTAGCCTTTTCTCTAAAGAAGGGCATCTCCTTTTTATTTATTTATTTTATTTATTTGTCCAAGAAAATTTGAACAAAGAAAACTAGAAAATCAAAATGTGACAGGGATGATAGGCATGCGGGTGCACTCTCCCTCCCTCCCTCCCTCCCTCCCTCCCTCTCTCTCTCTCTCTCTCTCTCACACACACACACACACACACACACACACACACACACACTTAGAGGCCTCTTAAATATGGAGTGAGGTCCACAGAAGTTAGAATTAAAGCTATGAAAGTTTTCCTGTTTTATACTTACAACAATCCAAAGATAATATTTAAGCTGATAGTAAACCTCGCTAAACATTGCACACTAATTTCATAACTGGGTCATCATTAATTTCATCGTTCCAACTTTATATACTGGAAGAATTGAAATCATGAAGAGATCAGTAGGCCAGCTGGGGATGATGGAAACTGTATTCTAACAGATCAGGAGGGTATCCAGTTGGGAAAGTGGCTAATATCCTCCTTTCAACTTTCTCTCCCTCTTTCATCTCATGCAGATATTGTTATTTCTCAGTTTTATTATTATGATTCATGTCTTCTCAAAAGGAACTGCACGATATTACAAGGGCCTCTATTTGGTTATTTATAGTTTACTTTGGTTGACTATGGAAAACTCAAGATCACTATAATTTGCAAGATCTCACTCAGAATGAACACTGAAATTAATCAATGGAATTTTCTTTTTGGGAAATCACTCGTTTTATATTTGTTCAACAATGATCAATGCTCAGCCATTGGCTAAATATCCAGTCATAAATGTCACATATGAGTTGGTGAATTACTGTGTTGTTTTGATTGAAATTGTAATGTAACCTGACCAAACCATGTTGGATAAGTATGAGATTCTTACCTCCAAGATTGTGAGGGCAGAAAATAGTTCTAACTTCACACCCCAGCTCAGTGTATTGTTAATGCTGATTTATTTTGAATTAACAGATGCATGTTGAACAATAGAAGGTTTTCCTTTTAAGTGATCAGGGTGAGCATTTGGTCCCTTCTGCTGTTGAGATATGCTTATTTTTATCTAAGCAACCTGAAATCAAAGCTGACATACCACTGTACAGTTGTACTGCAAATAATCTGCATAGTTTGGCTGAGATAACTTAGCTTTTATTTCAATGTATGTATGCATGCATGTATATTCCATTTTCCTCTCCCAGAATAAAAAGATAATGGCTGAATTTATGGGCAAGACTCCTAATAAGTAAGACACTGTTTTCTTCATGGAAAACAGATTAAAAACTTAAAAAATTCATCTGCAATGTATAATGTTAGTAATATTTTACTTTTAAAAATTGCCCTACATTCTGTTACTCAGAAATTTAGGAAACCATTCTTGTATTTTGAAAAAATATAAACTTTCTCTCTCAGATTATTTATTGTACACCTATATGAATAAAATAAAAACGAACGTATGTATACTGTATGATCAAAAAAGCATATTACAACCAGAATATTTAAATCTTGAGAGATTAATAAAATAAAGTATCAAGAAATGTTTTGATCTGAGTTTAGGTATACCAAACCTACCAGGATTTTGCAAGAATTAGCAATTCAGATATGTAATATAATAAACCAGAATATTTGACAAGCACTACATATATTCAGATGTTATGCTGGATTACAACTACCATTTTCTCCAGCCAGTCCTTTGAACAGGTACTAGTTTAGGCTGGTGAGTATAGTAGTTAATAGAGTAACTAAACAAAATGAAGATTATGCAAATTTATTGTACACCTGGCTTGGTTATTGTGCTTGGGTTTTGTTCTGCTTTGTTTGTTTATTAGCAAAAGAATAAGCATAGGAAGATGCCCTGTCATTCATTACTTAAATTCTTCATCATTTTATTATGGTTCCAAATATCTATTTATATGTTTTCAATATTTCAAAAAATGGTTTGCATATAAACATTCTGTGTTAAATAATAGCAGTTCATTGGCTGTTATTGATGCCCTGACCAGAATGTAATCAAAGTTGGAATGAAAACATAATTCACAATTGCGAGGAAAAAAAGCAACTATATTTTAAAAAATCATTTAAAAATTGTACTATCTACATGCATAATCTGGAAAGATATAAGATGCCCAATCGTATTGCTTTATGAAGGAATCCTTTGGATGTGCTAAACAGTTCCTCCTCTCCACCAACCAATGAATTCATAGTCCCTAAGTACGTACATTCTGTACACATTTATATATGGACAACTTCATTATTGTGCCAGGCCATCTGTGGCAGTATCAAGTAGCTTCTGGAGGAAAATATAGGTCAGGATAGGAACATCATACTATTACTAAAACAGTTGGGAAAACGCTTCCTAGCTACTATTTAAAGCTTCTTTCCCTGCAAAGATTTAGCATGGATACAGAAAGTGTGGAAGTGTCACTTTCCCCAAAATATATGCAGACTCCATTACCAACACCTGGGATGCATGACTGTCTCTACAGATCCTGAAAGGGACAGCTGTAAATACATTTAATCAAAATTGTTGACAAGCAGACCTGTAGTAATGCCTTATTATCGTGCCTAATCATTGAATGCTGGTATGCTTTAAAACTCTCTGCAGCAGTCCTTAATGCTCAATACATAAAATGCTCATTGACGCAGAAGGATTGTTGGATGCTTGGAGATGAAGCGTGTGTGTTAGGCCACTATTGTTCTAATGGGAAAGTAGAAATGAAGTCCAGGTTATATGGTAAATGCCATAATTTCAAATGAAAATCATCAGGACCCTGGATTAAGTGTATTGTTTTTGGGGTACTGTTGAAAATAATAGTTTTGTAACTTTTGTTGACATCCGTATTTACATGCATTACTAAACCCTTTTCATTGATTTTTTTTTCCTGAGGCTGAATTTTTCACTGATTTTTTTCCACTAAATTTTCTTAGTTATCATGGAACTGTGATGTTAAAACTGTAAGTGGTTTTAAGAGACTTCACAGTACCAGAACAAAATAGAGATAAGAAAGTAAGAAAGGTATTTTTTCATTACATGTCTCATGTACACATTACAAGTCTCTAGAACTAAAGTCAGCAGATAAGATGCGTATCAAATCAGGCTTATTGCATCAGCCAAAAATTTCACAGATCATAAATTACCATTCACTCCCTAGAATACTTTGCTTAAATGTTAATTCAATACGGTAATAAAAATGTGGCCAAGCCACAATCTGAGCAAAAATACTAGCAGGAATCACATAATCTATTGATAGTTGACAAATCAAGGAGTCCTTTTAAATCTGCACAGTCAGTTATCTCCAAGCAGGTCTTTATGTGGGCAGAAGGCAAAAAGCAACATCACAGTAAACGCATGTGAGTTGGGTACTTATACTAACTCAAATAGCTCAAACAAGGACACTCAACCCATAGATTATTGCAATATTATTGTATATTTCTGAATGGACTTGTTGAAAAACAGCAGAGAAGAAGTCATGAGAATTTGAAACTCAATATTATCTTCAACTAGCCTCTTTAAAGTCTTACAGGGAACAGTATATGGAAGACTTCCAGTCATGCCTCTGTCATAGCCTAATCACTTAATATTTTCCTAGATCAGTGTTTCCCAAACTTTTGACATATGTGTACCTCTTCTATAATTTTGTAACGCTGAATACCCCTCATAAAAAACATATGCTTTAATAAAAATGAAAATATATTTATTTTTTCTTTTTTTGGTACATACACAAAATAAACGAAAGTTATTTTGTTCCTGTTTCCCAGTTTCCCAGTTCCCGTGTAAAAACTGCGATAAGCACCTATTTCTTTCTTTGTTCTGTGGGCGCAACTAAGCACGGTGCAGTGGATATTCCCACATGATCCCCACTAAACTCCGGTGCAACGTGTACCCCCACCAAACTCTTCCCGTACCCCTGGGGGTACGCATACCCCACTTTGGGAAACACTGTCCTAGATGTTTTGTTGCAATTAGAATTTACTGTCTAAATGATTAACAGCTAAACTCCCAGGCAATTCTGGAACCTGGAATCTCACACATCTGGAGGAAAGAAGTTGGGAGAGTTGTTCTAACTGGGAAGTTAGCACAGTAGCTTAAAATACTGATAAAAATTTGCTGGGATGAGTTTTTCGCCAAATTATTTTTCTCATCCAGAGTAGGATAAAGCTGAGCTTCAGTAATCAAACAAAATTTCAGATCCACCTACTACTGACGTTCATGGAATTTACACATGCATAACTGAGGTTCTGAATCACAGTGTGCATCTGCATTTGGAATTCAAGCAAAATTTTATAGGAGAAACCCTATAAGAGAAAATTCCCCCAAGGAACAAAGAACTTACCACATTTCATCATCCCTACTTCATAACATTTCCGCAGTCGGCAGGCCTGGCAACTTTTGCGTCTGTTTTTATCTATTGTACATTGGTTTGTCGCTGGACAAATATAATCATTGTGCCCTGGAGGGAGGGATAAAGGAAAGTACATTTTAAAAATACTGTGATAAAGTCTTAGATATAGTCCTTGTTTTTGAGAATTTCTTGTTTTGTTATTTCTTGAGTTAGCTGGTTAGACTGTCCTTGTAGAACCCTTAGACAGCAGCCATGTGAAAGGCTTCCAATCCCAAATGAAGACTGAGTCTTGCAGGCTGAGATGACTGCATACTGAATAGAGGAAGAATGACCCAGAAGTGTCACCTGTGTCCTTGAGCTAACAAAGAGCCCCTTAGCAACACAGAACATGGGGAAAATGTGTTCTCCTTGTCCTCATTCAGTGTAGATGCAGGTTGCGTTAGGGCTGCGTATTCCTTAGGGTTGTCTCATTGCGTTACTTTGCTTAACCAGATTGCAGCTTGCCAATAGAGAAGATCCAGAATGAACATGTCCTCCAACTAACAAGCAGCCGGGGAAAGAAGGATCTTCCGTAGATGCAGGGGTGCTTAAGGAAAAGATTAGAATAATAGAAGTCTTATAGGCGTATAACCTTTGAGAATTTATTTGAAAGGCTGGAGAAATACAGCATGTAAAAGGCCTAAAGAGCAAGACAATCCTGTATGCTTCAGTTCCTAAAATGAAAGCAGCGGATGCATTTTGAAAGACCTTTTAGTAGAAACAGACAGATTGTGGCAAGCTTGTCATAGAAAATGACTGTGATCAGCAAAAGAGGCTTTTGTTTTGTTTTTGCAAACTACAACATGAGAGAATTAAAACATTTCCTTTTATTTTGGTAGGCTTCTCATCCTTGGACTAGATTTAACCTCTCTACAAAGATTCAGCAGAGACCATGAAAAGTCTGGAAAGACAGTTATTTCCTTCTGTGGAGAAGTAGAGAAATGCCAATTTGTGGGAAAAGTTCATATATTCCCACCAATTCATAGTGATAATTACTCAAAGCAGATGGTTTTTCTTAAATTTATTTGACAAGCAGGCTTCTTTTTAAAGGGGAAGTTGATAATACAAATTCTGGCCAAATGATAGTGAAAGCAAATTATAGCCGTTCAAAAATGAAGGCAAATGAAGGCAAATTTTCTTAGTGACATTTTATGTCAACCTTTGTCTAGAGGATATATATGATGTTTGGGGTTGAATGCCTGGACTTAGACCATGATGTTCTGAGTGAAATGTTTGATAAGACATCAAGGTCAGTAGGAGGCTATGGGCAAATTTTGCTTTCCTAGTTTAGCCTAAGAATGATTGTTAATATGAGGAAAAGAAAAAGATCATGTAAAAATGTAATTGGTTGGTACTAAATAATTTTACCATTCTACCTCTCCTATCTTCTTAAGGATTATCATAAAAATCCTTAGTTTATGTTAAGAATAAACAGATTAGATTTTTATTATAGACTTTGGCTACAAGAATAAGAACTTGGCATGCATTTAAGACCTAGATGCAGATTACAAAAATAATTGTTTATCTCTTCTTATATTGTAGATGTGTCTTCCATTACTGAATCTCAGTGTCCTAATAAACTATAACTCTGCTTAACAATTAACCAGTGGAATGGCTTGTCTTCAGAAGTTATGAGTGCTCCATCACTGGAGACTTTTAAGAAGAGTCTGGATAGCCATTTGTCTGGAATGGTATAGGGATGGTATAGACAAGAAGACCTCCAAGGTCCCTTCCAACTTTGTTTTTCTGCTATAATCTTCATTTCATCTGTTTTCCTCACCTTCAGGTTTATAAGTTCTAACAAGCACACATATAAAAGTCCAAAGTGATAGAGACAGTTTTGATGGTTACTTGGAAGGAAAAAAAGGGTGGAAGGAGAAAAATACAACTGTAAACCACTCCTTCTCCCTGAAAACCACTTGTCCATTTCAAATCTGCTTCCAAAATGGCTTCCTCTTCTAAGAAAATTGAATAGTTTCCTCACATTATTCAGAGATGTCATTCCAATTAAAAGGCAGCTTGAACTCTATCAGTTTTATTATATTTGTGCATTTAATGAAGGGGCTGATTTATACATTGATGCTGATACCAAAAAGAACACAAAAATCTCATCCCAATTTATTATTTGTAGAAAAGTCTGTTTTGCAAAACTGTTGAACCCTTTTTGAAAAACAGAGTCTGTGTAGAACAGATGTGATCACAGTGTTTGGCAGTGAAGTTTGATTAGAATCAAAGGTCCCCTGGAAAAAAGATAAAAATGTTCTCATGCCAAGACTTCAACATATGTCATGGCCTTCAAAAGGTTATCTTGTCCAGTTCTAAAGTGTAGGTGACCAAATCATATGCCAGGTAAACACTTTTGCTTTTTTCAATTACCTTAATTTGTTACACCCAATTTCATATTGATCCTACAGATCTGAGACCTATTGAAACAATGATATTTTCTTAATTGGAAACATAGATTTCCAATTAAGGGAAGGAATTTGTCCTGGGATTGAAACAACGTACATAAATACTTTTGAAGTGAGCAAAAACTGAGAAGATGTACATAGAATCAAACTGTGAGATTTTTTTCATAATTGCCACTGAAAATAGGACTTTGATTTTTAATCAGTAGATTCCATCAACTAGCTGATATGCTAAAGGGAAGAAATGAATCCAGTTTTAATGGTGAATCTAAAAATGAAGAGCGCTTCATTTTTGGTACTTTTACATATTTTGAGTCTATTGTTTTAATATAATTGGAAATGAAAAGGAAATCTTAAATGGAATGTGCAAGAAAATGCTCTTTGAGCTCCTTTTCGATGTTGTTCCATTCCATGTTCATTCGTTTTTTTTAAATGCCCCCTATCTCGCCAAAGGCAACTCTAAACAGCTTACAATCATTCAGTAAAAATGCCATAAAAACATTAAACAATAAATAGAGATCTTACATTTAAAATGTAAGTAGTTAGCCCTGGTTCAGTGATTAAAAAAACAGAAACCTTATAAGATGTTATTAATAATAGAAAGAAATACAGTGACCTGTAATTAATGCTAAATTGTTAGTAACTATACATAATAATTCAATTTATCATGCACATTGCTAAATCTCTTCTAAAGCCTCTCTTAAATCTGCAATAATCATGCAGATGGTATAATATTTTAGATGTTTGCTTGGCTGGTGTTAGGGAGTATCAGTTTGTGTACTGTCCCTTAATTTCAAGTGCAAGATTTCCAACGTATTGAGAAAAGAAATACCCAAAATTGTAAAATAAAATCCAAACTAAACTTCACACTTTGTTTTGGAAGGGGAAAAAGGAGAGAAACTCCTCCTGAAATAGAAAAAAAAATAAAAATTCAGTTCTGTATTAATAGTATCGCCTTCAGCCCTCTTCAAAATATTGTGCTAATGTAATTAAGACTCAGGTCTCAAGGAGGTCTGCAGGGGGATTGGGTCAAAAATTCCAAATGATAGTTGTAACTACATAACTGAAGTGCTGCCTCTTTTTTGATTGTATCATGATCCGCCTATGAAAGGGGCGGGGTTTTGATGCTGGCTGTCATCTTGATTTTGTTGCCTCTCTTCTGCATACCTCCCTGGTTCCTCTGTGTAATTTATCTTCATATTCTTACAAAAATTATTGCATTCAAATTAATTGCTTTCCCCGGGATTTCCTGTTTTCCCTACCTTGGATGCTTCTTTTGAAGAAGGCTTTACAGCCTTCACATGACCAAACCCCATAATGATATCCAGAGGCATAATCGCTACATACAGCACAGAAATGTGCATCTCTTTTTGAACCAGGGCTGTTTGTGGTGGGACTGGTACAGTCACTGCTGCTGTTTTTTCTTTTCAGGGTGTCTCTGGTGGCAGAAAAGGAGAAAATCTGTCATCAAATCATACAAAGGGATGTGTATTTTGCCTCAACAATGTTCTTTTTTTTAAAAAAAAATCATCCACATGAAATTTTTCAGAGTGTGAATTGCAGTAAAAGAAAGCTTAAAATTACAGAAACTTGCATGGATTAAGAGTCATAAAAATATAATACTTATTTTTCAGAACACGCCACAAGCATCAGTTATTAGAGTATGTAATGTATTAAACAGGAATATTTGACAAGCATTAGATATGTGAAGTCAGATGTTTTGTTAGATTACAACTATCACATTCTCCTCCCAATCATACTAAGCAGTTTAGTTCGGGCTGGTGAATATAATAATTAGCGTAGTGATTAAGCAGAATGAAGATTGTACAGTTAGGACTTTATCAAAGTCATGCAAAGTTACTTGTGCCATATTGTTTGGCCAAGTGAAGCAGTTCCTTAGGCAGGAAAAATCAATATCACAAAGAGTATTAATTGCAAAGCATTCTTTTATTATTTGTTTTTTTCATTCATTCACTTTTATTATTTGATTTTTTTATTCTATTTTTATTGCCAGGGACAGGAGCAGGTGCTCCTGCGATAAAGTTTTTTGACTGGTCTTGAATAGTATAGATTTTATTTTGGGATGAAGGGAGGTTGATTCCATTTGCTGTCCTTGCTATGGATCTCTGGTTGTCCCATGGACACATTCCTCCAACAAATGTGCAAGAAGAAAGCTTTGGTCTACCAAATCAGAAATTTGATAAATGCAAGAACTTTTTTAAAGACATGCATTTTGTTCCCTTTTGAGGCCTGAAACATTGCTTTAGCTGCACAGCCATCCACAGGGTGAAAGGAAGTTTAAAAAAAATCTAGAAAGCAGAAAAGAGGATTTCACTTATGATCATCAAAGTCTTCCAATGTTTCAGTCACACGGTTGAATCTTCCATCTCAATGTTTCTCAAACTTGGCAACTTTAAGACGTGTGGATCTCAACTTCCCCATGCTGGCTGAGAAATTCTGGGAGTTGAAGTCCACGCATCTTAAAATTGCTAAGTTTGAAAAACATGGCTCTAGCCTGACTCTGTTTTATTTACACACATATCCCAGAACATCCCTGCTTACATTTACACTTCATAGTATATATGAATTACAGTCTTTACCTCTGAGACAAAACCAGTGTCCTCTATTCTTTCTTGAGTAAAAGGGGATTTGATAACCTTCTCCCTTTCTTGTCAACGATCAGGGACAATGTGCAAGTCCAAAGGGATTTGAAGAATAGATGAGCAGAAGAGAAGCCACTACATTGAGAAGGCCACATATAAGCACCCATAGGTTTCTTAATTGTGACAAATGTTTCAGAAAGAAGAAAAGGCTTCAGAGAGCATGTGTCCTTTTCTTAAAAAAAATTCTCCCAACTAAAGCAGAGTTTTACATGTCACATTTGAAAACAAAATCCTTCATTAGGAAAAAAAATGAAATAAAATGCCCTATGCTCACTTAATCAAGTAAAGGGAGGGGCCAGCTCCCTATAGTTCATATTCTTCCCATCTTTGAACTTTTAATTTAAGTTACAATTCATGAATTTTCAATACCACAATCATTGTTTCCATGGCAATAAATTGATATCATGAACACAGCATTAAGACGGCACCACAAAAATGAAACAGAAGGGGAAGTGCAACTGTGAAAGAGAATATGTGCAAAGGCAGAGCATTTTGAAGATGAGAAATCACACATTACACTTACCCTTCAAAAGGAATAGAGGGTTTCATTGTACAATTCCACTCAAATAAGATATTCTATGGTTTGCTGAGGAACTAAAAGAGTGTCCCATGTAGCCTTCTCCAACCTATTCTTTCCAGATGTGTTAGTTACTATCTCCCATGATATCTGGGGATGACAGCAATAAGACATCTGGAGGACAGCTTGTTGCAGATGACTGAGACAGACCTGAAATGATCTGAAGTCCAAACTAGTTCCATCAACAGCCCAAAATTTCTATTCTTACTTCATTTTTATCCTACCCCTTTTCAAACTGTATGGAGATTCTCAATTGTCCAAGTCAGGGTTGTCCCAAGATGCTTTTCAAAAAACCAGAAAGTCCAGTTGCCATTTGAAAAGCACCTTTGGAAGTCCCAAAAGCAATACATGATGTTCTTATCCATTGTTTTATAGCTGACCTCAGTCTTGCATGATAGTTCTTGGACTAAATACTTTTTCTTTTCAGGAATGGTCAAAACCATTTTGCTAGCTGAGGCAAAGGATAAACAGATGTCCTTCACCCATCTCATACTGCTAAGGTGACTGGTCTACCAGTCTTACTTTAATGCATACAATGTGCTGGTTTCCTCACTGTATCCAGAAACAGGCCAGCTAAGAAGGACAGATCATAATCAGGGTACATGCAATATTATCTTCTAATTAAGCAGGCTGACACAAAGAAAGTTCAGCGGGAACAAGTCCGTCTTCCTCCAGGCAGGGGTGGAGGTGTTTCACTATGCCTAATAATAGACCAGCTTGGCTCCCTATCCTATCCTCATTCAGGTATTTCACCATTTCCTAATTGTTACACCAGGAATCTTCCCATAGTCATTTTATTAATAAACTGTTCTTGAACAAGTAGACTGTATGTTACTTGCAGAAGAAATTCTATATTATCCAGAAAATTTATCATCCTTTGTCCCATAACTTTAGTCTCTTTCATAGTCACTAACCTACTAAATCTCTATACTTGGCAAGATTTCTACCCTAGAGTTCCCCAATACCATTTTGATTTTCATCAAAACAAACTTATTTCCAAGTATAGTAGTTATACAATAAAGCTGAATGATGGAAAATTCAGAATAGATAGGAATTCTTAAAATGCCTCTGATTATAGGGGTGGTCTGAAATCAAATTCTTAGTGCTTCCAGAATGGTTGGAAAATTTCTTTTTAAGCTTAAAGCACCTGTTCCAAACTGAAATAAAGCTATTACCAAGTTGTAACATGTCCAGAATGGCTAGAACGCAAATCTGGGCATTTAAAACTTCTAAGTTCAAAATGCAAAATTAATACAAAATGTTTGTGCATCTCTAGTAAATTAATTAAACAAAACAAAATTACCACTACCACAGGATGAAACAATAGCCACAGATATGGGCAGTCTTATCATGGCATTAGACAAATTAATGAAGGATAGAAAACCATCAGTGGCTACTTGCCCTGATAGTTATATATTTTCTCCAGCATCAGCCCCTCTGCATGCCAATTTGTGAGGAAAACAGAAGGGTACTGTGTTCATGTCCTATTTGTGTACTTTCCCTAGTTCCCAAGTTCACCACTGTAGGATCAAAATGCAGGATTTGTTTGAGGTTCCTCTTCTCCAATTATACTGAGAGTCTATCATATGCTAATTCCACCCATTGCATATGGGAGAAAATGGATGGTCTAGAAAAATAATTCTCCAGAAAAAAGTAAATTATTTAATAAATATAGCTCCTTTTTTCCTAAAAGAAAAAAAAATCAGCTTTGAAATGAGAAATAATCCCATTGAACTCTATTGCTAGCATAAATCACAAATACTATGCAGGTACAATTTTGCATTATCAAAAACTCAGTAATATTTTTAAAAATAGTCCTCTTCTGAATATATTTATTGCCCTTTCCCAAGATTTCTGTTCTCTTACAACATCCCCTAAATGTCAAGCCAAATGTCTGAAAGTTCAAGTTTCATCTTAGCTCCGACTTCCAATATTTAAACCTGTGGCTGAACTGTGTTCATATATTCTCATTTAAATAAGAGTTACTTAAGAACATGGATAAATATTAAGAAGTTCTTTTTAAAAAAATATTTCAAAGCAGAGAGGCAAAATAGATATTCATGAGGTATCTCTGATTGGCTGTCCCAACTTTGAAAGCAAATTGAAGGTAGAGGAAAGATCAGAGAAGTAATTCTGGGGAAATAATTTGTGCTATTTTCTCCCTTTAAATCAGATATGGGTCCTTCAAACTGCTATCAGACAGATTTCCAAGGAAGGGAAAAGGCTTATCATCTTTTAAAAATCACTCTCTTTCTTCACCCCATAACCTACATTTAACCACAAATATTCAGACATTTTGCCTAGGCATTTGGGACTCTGTTTCTTGGTCATACTACACTGGATGGAATATTTAGCACTAGATAACAGTAGATAATTTTTAAAATTACCTGTGAATAGGCAAGACGTGATCCACAGGTCGGGCTTCACACCAAGGGCTTTTTGGTTGCTCTGCATATAAAACCGATGATTGGCAGTGTACTGTCAGAGGAGAGATGTGACCAGAACTGGACCACAACATGCTCGGACTCGCCGCCTGCCTTAAAGTGGCATTTTCTGAATCACTGAAATTGGCCGGAATGTTATAATTCATCATCGAAGGGCTGTAGAAAGCCATGGCTGAGTAGTCGGGTCTGTTCTCCATATAACAGGATGGAATGTAGATCGGGCTGTCTTCCACAGTCAGAGCAGCCTGGCTGCAGCTGAAAGGGATGGGAGAGCTCTGCTCAGAGATGGCGCTTTTGGCTTCTCTTTTACTACATCCGAGTTCTTGAATTGGTGGCAAATAAGAACAATCCTTGTGAGACGATGCACAGAGGGACATGCTGGAGTGAGATGGATGCCAAATGTCACTTTCTTAATCAGTCATTCCCCCAACATTTAATCTGGAAAACAGCAATGCTAAGGCTACATAAAATACATTTTAAAAAAAAGAAAATCCCCCCCTCCTCACCCTCACTTCCTAGCTGTGCACGTCTGGGGCAACAATATGAACAGTAAGCAGCTTTAGCAGACCGATGAGTACAGAAACAGTCCTACTCAAACATAAACGTGGTGATCCTATGAGAACTGAGAGTTCCGCTGCCTGTGGATGGGAAAAGTAATTCTCTTGAAATCTCCCATTCATCTGAATCAGAGGTGGGTGACTTGAGGCTCCAGAACCAGGTTTTAAAGAGTCTTTCACCCAGGTGTGAAATTCAGCAGTTTCTGACTGGTCCTGGAGAACCGGTAGTGGAAATTTTGAGCAGTCTGGAGAACCGGCAAATACCACCTCTGGCGGGCCCCAAAGTGGGATGGGAATGGAGATTTTGCAGTATCCTTCCCCTGCCACGCTCACCAAGCCACACCACGCCCACCAAGTCACGCCCACAGAACTGGTACTAAAAAAATTTGGATTTCACCACTGCTTCCACCCCCAACTCAAGCAAAACTCAGCAGTATGGTTTCTCCCTAATTTGAGGCAAGAAGCACACAAAAACTACAGCATCAATAGCAATATTACATTCAAGAAAGAAATACAGCCCAGGACTCCCAGCCCAAAACTCATGAACGAAAAATAAGGAAACCTTTGCTCTCCCTACATGCATGCATGATATGACCCAGCTTAATTTAGATCATGGCTTCACCAACTGTTTGGCTTTTGCCCTTCTAAAAAGAAGTGAGGCTTTCAGACATCCAAAGGCTGCTTATCTCCAATCAAAATAATCTAGTAATAGTGACTAATACTGTTAATCTGAGGAAGGGGACAAGTTTCACTGTGTACACTCAAATATGTCAGCACTGATGTTATGCCATATAGAAATGATATATGTTCATCCGAGATTCATCCTACATTGGTAAAACCATGCTGCAAATTTCCAGGGTAGAAATACCCACCATGGTCATTTCAGGCCCAGAAAATTGCAGGTTGCATGATTGCAATGCTTCTCCAACCCTTAAGCATTTTGCTATCTGAGGCGAAGGGCAAGCTGCCATTTTTACGTCACATACAAGTTACAAAAGTCAACCCAACTGGCAGTTAAATTATACTCTAATCAGAGATGGATTTCAGCAGGTTCTGACCAGTTCTGGAGAAGCGGTAGTGGAAATTTTGAGTCGTTTGGCGAACCAGTAGTAAAAATTCTGACTGGCCCCATCTCCATCTATTTTCTGCCTCCCAGTTCCTAGCTGAAATAGGGATTTTGCAGTAACCTTCCCCTGGAGTGGGGAGGGAATGGAGATTTTACAGTATCCTTCTGCCATGCCTACTAAGCCACATCCACCAAGCCATGCCACGCCCACCAAGCCACACCCACAGAACTAGTAGTAAAAAATGTTGAAACCCACCACTGGATTGCGAATAACAAGAAGTCTGACAATAAGGCCATGATGGTATCACGTGGGTGGGCCAAAATGTTTTATCCCATTTTAAACTTGCTTTCTGGTGAGGTTATGTTAATATATTGGGTTGGGGGGGATGCATTTTAAAATCACAAGGACTGCCAATTTATTGCTATTCTGCTTTGGCATGTTGACTAGGGACCTGAGGGGAAGGGAGCTGCAAAGGAACCAATAGGTTGCAGCATTTGATGTGGGTTCTTAATGGAATATATTTTCATAGAAGACAATATATGAAGCTCAGGGCTATACTTGTAATAGATAGAGTCTAGCACAGAATATCTTCTGCCTACTACAGCATCTTCTTCTGGTTTTTTCCTCCAGTAGATATAAGGGTTACCAGAAAATGTTTACTTGATATGTGCATTGGTTGATTGTTATTCTTGTTATTCTTCAAAGAGGTATAGTAAATTATATAAATAGAATAATTTTCATATAATTTGGAAGCTATCTTGAGATCACCACTTCTGAAGTTTAGAATATAAATCTTCTATTGATCAGGGGTCAGAAACTAAACTGGGAAATTGAAACTAACTGTCAGACCTGCCGCAGTCCAATCTCCCAGGAAAGTAAAACTGTCGACTCCATTTGGTTGAAGTGAAAAGGCACTTTTACTAAGAGATGTTGGTTACAGTAAAGTAAAGTGTAATCTAAAGGTCCTGCACATCAATATAGAACTAACCCCTGGTTTCCCCTAGCTCTCCCCCATGGTCCGCTGATGTGTACCCAATCTGACACTGCCAAGAAGTTTTGGGAAACACTTAAAAAACATTTCAATTCTTACTTTGTCCATCAATCTTTGACTTTTTAAATAGCTTTGTACCCCTTTCCTGTTTATCCCTTGGAGTCAGTCCCAGAGGCACAGAGAAGGAAAATAATGCAGGAGGAGTAGCAATACGCTGCTCAGTCACAAGTGGAAAGGGGTAAGGGTCATACTATTAACTGAGATATTCAGAATGGAGGGGAGAATAGAAGAGGCCAGGACTAAGTGTAAACAAGAACTAAGGAGATAGAGTGCCAACTTATTTAAAGCTTCCTAGTCCCTCAGTCAAAAAGTTAAATGAAATGTGTGATAGGGGCTTTGAGTAGCATAGGTAATAGTATTTATCCTGCAACATCTTCAGTCATTGAAGCCTACAAAGTCCTTCATAGCAAAGGCCAGATCTGTATGACTACATCTCCAATCGTCTCTGCTTATCCATTGATTGTATCCATATACAATCTATATACAAACCATATACTATTACTTAACATATTGTAAGCCGCCCTGAAGTCTCCGGAGAAGGGCGGCATATAAATTGAACCAATTAATTAATTAATTAATTAAATATGGGTATCCTCCAGATCCCTCCTAGTAAGTCATGACATTTAATGGTACCCAGGAAATATGTGTGTGATATCATGGCACTTATCCTATGGAACAGGATCAGCACAACTCCTGAGATTTGGATAGCCCCGACCCTCTTGGCTGTTTGCTTTGCAAACAGCCAAGAAGAGCTGGTCCTTCCCCTGAGGATTGAATCAAAGTGTTTGGTGCGCCTGTCTACATTCTGTTGTGTTTTTGGGTTGCTCTGAGTTAGTGGTCTTTTAAATTGTTTTTTTTTAATTGTTGCTTATTTTATTATTGTTAGCCCATCAGCACTGTGTGTCAAGTAGATGGCCATCTGTGACAATGTACCATGGAGAGCCTACAGCCTCCACAAACTAGGAATTGGCTTCAGTCTAAATAATTAGGATAGCTAAAAGAGCGTCCATCTCATAGTTGCTAAAGGCAGACTGTCTTGTTGGTACAAAATAATAAAACTCCACTTTACTAGAAGAAAACACTACTGCAGGCAGCGGAGGCTTATCTTTTTATGTCACCAGTCTTAACATCTTATCTGATCATTCCAACATTAGAGGTGAAACTGTTTCCTTCAGTTTTGAATTCTAACCGTTATTTTGGCAATCTGTTGATTCATAAACATTTGTTGCCAGCATATTTCCCCAATTTTCATTTCATCCTCACTTCTATAAGAGGATGTTGCCTCAGCAGGGAGCTAAATTCAATTGACACTTTGAACAGGCTGGAAAGACTAGAGAGATGATGAGTTATAAGATGCTGAATGGACTGTTATAAGCCCTTAACCTCATTTTTGCAGCCTTAAACTTTTGCGGAGCCGGGGAGACAGATTGCTGATCCATTGAGGCAGAATACGCTTCTGTTGCCTTCTGCTGGGAAAGCTCTGAATAAAGCACTGATTACCCAACCCTAAGACCACTTACATTAGGGCCGTGATGGCAAACGGAGCCATATTGGTGGGCATGCGAACTCAGCTCTGGCACACATGCGCACACCAGCCAGCTGATTTTCAGGTCTTCTGGGCCCATTGGAAGTTGGCAAACATGCTATTTCCGGCCTCCGGAGGGTCTCCGGGGGAGTGGCGAAGGCCATTTTCGCCCTCTCCAGGCTCCAAGAAAGGCTCTGGAGCCTGGGGAGGGTAAAAAACAGGCCTACCAGGCCCGCCATGCCATCGCATGCCAAAAGCGAGGGAAGCACAGGGAGGGTCACACACACATGTGTGGGGGCAGAACGCATAGAATTATGGGTGTGAGCATGCACGCGTGCGACCCACGCTTCCCCTGCTTTTGGTACACAATGGCATAAAGGTTAGCCATCACTGCACTAAGGTTTCCTCAACCTTGTGAACTTTAAGGGGAAATCTGGGTTAAAGTCCACACATCCTAACATTGCCAAGGTTGAGATACATTGACCTACACTTATTTTCTCCAAACTGATTGTCTGGGATTGGTTGAACATACCTGGAGGGCAATTAGTTAGAAAGGCTAGCCTATACGAGGCTCCTGTAAAACATGGACTAATTTCTGGACTAGAATTTCCAGATCAAGGTTTTCACACATTGTGAGTACTGTAGAAAGTTTTATTTCCTAAACAGAGGGGGGGGGGAATAGAGGTTTTCAATATGTGCAGGTAAATATATCATAGACATTTCCCAGGTGGTTTTGATTATTTTCCCTTTGGTTATTTTCTTTCTAGCTGATTAATTTTTAAATCAACACAGGGAAACCAAGAAATAACAAAATAGCCCTTAAATGCAGAAAAATCTCTTCCCTCTCCTATTTTCTATCATTTTCCAGGCAAAAACCCAAAGCAACAAAATTAGTTGCCTTGCAACAAATATTTGGTTCTCTTTGTCCCAGCAAAAATATATTCAGTTTTCCTAATAACTTTGGCCCATTAATACCAAAGGAATTAATGACTTTGCAATTTCATAATATCAAAGACATTGATTTTCTTAATCAATCAGAAAGTAGAAGCCAACATGTTCTAGTGCAAAGGGTTGTGGCAATTCTAGTATGTGAACTTTTATAGGTTACCCTTGTGTTTGCAAAACAATTGAATCTTACACTGTGGCTCCAAATATTGTATTAGGATAGCCAAAATACAGTGCTGATAAGCTTAATACACCTAATGTTGAAAAAAATAAGTGACCTAGTAGGATGTCTAGCAAAAATGTTTTGCCATTATACAAAGGATTATCCAGATGGTTTACTGAAGTAATTGAATATCAGTTTAGTTTAGTTTAGTTTAGTTTAGTTTAGTTTAGTTTGGTTTGGTTTGGTTTGGTTTGGTTTGGTTTGGTTTGGTTTGGTTTGGTTTGGTTTGGCTTGGCTTGGCTTGGCTTGGCTTGGCTTGGCTTGGCTTGGCTTGGCTTGGCTTGGCTTGGCTTGGCTTGGTTTAGCTTAGCTTAGTTTAGCGTAGTTTAGCTTAGTTTAGCATAGTTTAGCTTAGTTTAGTTTAGTATGAGATCATTATGGCTGAAGATTTTAATCAAGTTTTAAATCTTTTTTGTAGATTATAATATTGTTTCAGCTATGTTTAATTCTCAAATGAGAAAAGAAGTACTGTACACTTATATGTTGGACTTTTAATGGTCAGGTTGCAATATTTCCCAGAGAGGATATGTCTTTTTTTCCTAACTCTATATCAGATTTATCCCCGGCTTGATTATTATTTATTATCTCAAACCTCAGCTGATCAGATGGATAAATGTAATATGGGCTCTATTGTTACATCTGATCATGCTCCAGTAACACTATCATTTGTTGTAAGAAAAAGTTGTCCTAATTTTTTCAGGATGGTATTTTAAAATAGTATTATTAAAAAATGACTCACTTTTTATAAAAGAGAGAAAACAAGAATTTGATTTTTTTTAAAAAAAACAGACTCACACACAAATGAAACCCTCTAAGCCATAGCTGCAACCTTCTTTTCTACAGGGGTTATAAATCCAGAAGACTTCCAAAAATAATCCTGTTTTGCACAGGGAGCCCAATTCTGTCAGAGATGGAATATCCCCAGAATTAGCGGGGGATCAAGTTTGACCCTGAGCTTGTCCACATCATCCAGCCCCCAGCGGTCTCCAGTTAGGGCTACTGCAGTCCAGAGTGACCATAATTTCTAATGTTGGCAATGTTGATATAAATAGATAGTTTAAATTCAAATTCAAATATCTTTATTTTCGTCTTTGCCCAGTCTATAATAGATTATTTAAATCCTATTTTAAGATAAATGTTGTAAAGATGAATATTACTGATATATGTCCTTAGAAAGTTTCCTATGCCAGCAACTTTAAGGTATTTCAAGTGTTTAATTTCTCCTTGTCATTGCTAAGAACAAATCCCACTCATTAGGAAAGTCTGTAGAGTTAATTCTTTTCCAGGAACAATTGGAAGAAATTGTCAATTCAGTTTCTACAAATTTAAAAAAGAATTTTGCAAGACCAACTGTGCCCACTTCTGGTCAAATCATTGCAATTTGTCCAGGAGACATGGTTTAATTAATCAGCCACTGGGGACATTTGAGAGAAAATACTGCTGTTTCTCCATCTTTCTTGAATCATTCTACCAAGAGATATTTGTTGACCAAGTTGGCAGAAATTCTAGGTACTATAATTCCACTATAGCTTCCTTTAGAAAGGAGGAAGCTGTTCAAAAACATAAACCTGGATTGTTCCCAAAATCAGATTCCCATTAAAAGAGTTTAGCTTACCTAGACAGCATCTTCTGAGAACAAAATACATCTTAAGAGATTTCTAAAACAAAAGAAAATACAATTGTTAATCAACACATGTGCCTGTAAATTAAGTCTAATTGTATGTTTGTACAATAATGTTTTTCCCTATTTATCTGTCTTCATTTCTTTCCCCAGAATTTCTCTAAATGCCATATTTTATCTTGCAGTGTTTGTTTTTTTCAGTTGAGCACACAGTGGCCTAATCCAGACTAATCAGAAAACAGCAAAATTCCACTTTAACTTAAGTCTACAAACAGACAGATAATGATCTTAACCATGTCATGAAATATACCTTTAATAAAATAAACAGTACAAAAGTACATGTTTGGTCTTAATTCAGATGGACCTCCTATTGATTAATTGATCATGTGCTATCAAGTCAGTGTCACCTTTTAGTCACTTCATAGATTGACCTTTTCCAGAATAATAGCTGTCCACATCGTAGCCCTAAAAATTTAATTTTTCCAATAATGCACCCAATGCTAATATCAAATCCATGCACTTTGGTGTTGGTTCTCCTCTTCTTTTTCTCTTGAGAATTATAGACTTCTCAAGAGAATTAGATCTTCATACAAAGTGTCCAAAATATGATAATTTGAGCCTAGTTATTGGTGCCTCAAATGAGAAGCCTGGACTGATTTATTGTATAATCCATTTGTTTGTTTTCATGACTATCCATGATAATTTCAAGAGTCTTCTCCAACATCTGAATCAGAGGTGGGTTTCAGCATGTTCTGACCAGTTCTGGAGAACCGGTAGTGGAAATTTTGAGTTGTTTTGAGAACTGGTAGTAAAAATTCTGACTGGCCCCGCCCCCATCTATTCTCTGCCTCCCAAATCCCAGCTGATTGGGAGGAAATGGGGATTTTGCAGTAACCTTCCCTGGATTGGAGAGGAAATGGAAATTTTACAGTATCCTTCCCCTGCCACGTCCACCAAGCCATGCCCACCAAGCCATGCCCACAGAATTCGTAGTAAAAAATGTTGAAACCCACCACTGTTCTGAATATCTTTTCCAAAGCTTTGTAAGTAACTTACTATGTACTAGTGTGCAGCATAGTTCCTGACTGCTGGTTTTTAAGATGATCTTAAAAGCCAGACTGTGAATTGTAGTCCTGTTTTAGGCATGAAGTCAGCTGATTAAGCAAATCACTCTCTGTCAACCCTAGAAAGAAGGCAATGGCATTGCAGTCTCCAGCCACAAACAGCAAATTTTGTTTGCATTTTCTGTCAATTTCAGATTGAATTTGACCACAAAATTCATTACTGTCCTCTTACTAAGATCTCAGGTAGAGATCTCCCCCCCCCCCGATATTAGCACAAATCTTACATTACATTTACAGCACATGCATTGTTGCCATTCAATCCTTTCCTTAATCTCAGAATTAAACAACTCAACAATGTTTCATCCAGTTTAATTAATTTTTTTCATATCAGCCATATTAGCCATGTAATTTCAAAAATTGCAATATATATAAAATGAATAGTGACAAAAGTGGATGTTGCAGATTATAGAAAAACTGTTTAATTGTAATGTAATTATAGCGATTGTGTATGGTATAAATTTACAAGATGAAATTCATATGATTTAGATAATATTACAGCATAAACTGCTGATTGAGTAGGATAATGTTTCTCAGCTTTTACTGACAAATTAAAAAAACCCAATATTTTAATTTCTTAACAACAATACTTAATGTTATCAGCTTTATTGATTTACTGATGAGTTATACTTGATATAGTTTTATTATAATTAAGAAGTCTCCATTAATTTGAATATATTATTTCTGTTTACATGGAAATACAGTCAATCCAACTATGAAACAAGAAAAATAATTTTAAACAAAATATTAAAATAGAATAGAGGCTCAGGCTGAACAAAGATATTTTTCAATTGCCTAAATCAGCATTCGTAGATACTTTAAAAAGATAACCCTTGCTAAACATTCATATATAAATACAGTTGGATGCAAAAGAAAAGAAGCTGCTATGAAAAAGAGAGCAAAATCTGTTTAACAGCTAAGAAACAGCAATGATGGAAAACATCTGTGGCTGTTTCAGTCAGGTTTTTTTTAAAAAAATAGTTAATTAAAATACACAAGCAAATAGGAACTTGTATGTAGAACAAACATGAAAACAAAAATTAAGGGAGAAATGGGCTAAGTAAAATTTTTAGATCTAGAATCCATATATTAAGAGCGTTGATGAATATGCTGAATATTATAAGTTACATTTTAGAGAGCTGCAATAGAAGGAAAAGCCACCAAAATCAGAGTAGATGTTGTCAATTTAACGTGGAGTGCTGTCCCCTTTGCACTGCAGTTACTATAAGACACATTATACAGTGTCTGCTAGGCTTCCAATCATAGAAAATATTTTTTAGTAAGAGAGTAAGATTGCCAGAGGAAGACAGAAATATCCATTCCATCAGCTTGCCAGATACTCGGAGAGCATTTGATATAGCGTTTTTTTTTGGGGGGGATGCAATTAAGCATATTACTTTCTTAATATGTAACTTAAATAATAAAACTGATATTGAATAATAAAACTGTGCCATGACTAAAATTATATTGACTTTAGTTTTTCTCATAAGAAAAGCAAGGTAAAGGCACGAATTTAATTAAAATAAAAGAACAATAATATCCAATATAAGATTTCATGAAATATCATCTCCACAAACTTTGAAAGCAGGTTTTTACATTATTTTTATGGTGCTATTCTGTGTTTCTAATTATTCTATTTTGTTCTTCCATTGCCAAGATACCGACTATTCTCAGATCAAATACAGAATCGATGCAGATGTCATGGTCAGAGAGATTCATAGAGAAATAATTAAATTGGGATAAACACAAAATACATCCATACGCAAACAGGAAATAGATGGTATCTGAAAGAATGATCTGGAAAATCTACTTTAAGGTCTCTTACTTCCATAATATTATATTGGTTGTTGCTAAATGAGGTAAAAAAAATGTTTTAAAAAGACAAGTGAAGAAAAATTACATTTATTACAGTAAGACTGAATAAAGACATTGAGATTTTGCAGATGTTTCACAAATAATGTGAACACCCTGTAAATCCAAAGCAGCATGAACGAATATTTGTTTAGTTGCTATTCGTTAGCATTTCAACTAAGCCAAAGCATGTAAAATTGATGCATGATTCACATATTCTTCCTGATATTTCTTGTTTTTCTTCTGCTGCCTTCATGTGTAAAAGAAGTTTTATAAAGTCATCACGTTATTTATTTATTTTTATTTATACACTGTTCCATGTCCTGAGCCCCAAGTAATTTGCAGAAAAAGGACAATATCTCATCAAACTTTCATCAAAAAAAAAATCTGCATAAAATAATGTAGAACTGCCTAGGGGTCTTATGGTTGGAGAGGGCTACTTTGTATACATTAGAGATCGCAGTGATACCAATGCCCAGTGCATCAATTTTGTGCTTTTATGGATCCTTAAAGCACGTTTTGATTATTATCTATTCAGAATGATTTTTTTGTCTTAACCCTAACATGTTAAAAACTGCAAAGTAGTGCAAAGAGACAGGAATTCATGGCTGATATTATTAGGCTATGTGAGAAGAAATGTTGACATTAAGTTCAAAATATGTTCTTTAAAAGGAGATTTGTTTTAAAGGAAACTAATATTGCCAAAATAGAGTGATGGCCAAAATGCATCCCATCTGGCATGGATATCTGGGAACTCCTCAGACGTTTATAGTATTGATCCCTAAAGCCCTTTGCCAATCATCAGAAGTCATTTTTAAGAATAAAAAAATACATTATTTCCTACTGATTATATTTTCTCCTTCTGTTTTGGTTCATCAGAAAGATGTGTTTTCTCAAAAAGAAAACAGCTGTGAATTTAAGATGGCCCACGTAGTGAAACATAAAAAAGTAGACAAAAAGGAAAATGATAAACAGAAACAAAATTTGTGTGCAAGGCCCACTGATCCAATATTTCAATTCCATGAATGTGTGCACAGTTATACTGTGTAGGACTATATGTATGTGAATATACAGTATATAAGTGCAATAAGTCATTAACTGATAAGCTAGCACTGCCTGAATTCAAAACTACTCAGTAAATTGTTTGTAAAATTAATCAATTCCCTCATCTGTACATATCTACCAGTCTTTCACACAGAGAGAAATAACTTTTCCACGAAGAAACACCAAGTGCATGCACACCATCCTACTTCAACAGAAACAGCAAAACAGAAGGGAAAAAAATACCCTAAGATGCCCCAGATGTGGGCAGAGAAGCTGGACAATAATTTCACTACATTTCTTCCAGAAGAATAAAAAATCCACAGCCCTTCCTTAGGGAAAGATTTCATCATCTATATTTGTCTGTTTGTGGTTTTCTTTTTTTAGCAGGCTACTTCAACTTCAACTTCAACTACTTCTTCTCTGCACCAGTTAAACACCAGTTAAACAACCTTTTTGGAGTCCCTTCAGAAATGTGAAGTTGTCAAAAGGCCTATGAACCCATTCTTGATCTATCTCTGCTCAGTATCCTCTCCTGCAGAACTGCTACAGACGTAAAGTTGAATATGTGGACTATGTAGTGAGGAAAAGCTCCCTATCTCTCTTGGACACTTGCAGAAGCAGGAGAGAGCTGTTCTCACCCACTCTCCCTATGCCTCCGTTGACATGCCTGAAGGAAGAGATGAATACTGGCTCCTAAAAGTTATGGGTTAATAGAAAAAGTTTACACTTTCCAACCATTGATTGTGCCGAATTATGACCATCACTGATACCACAAATTTAAGGAGAATGAAGCTTTCATCTTGGATTCATTTTGAAGTAGAGCAAATTCTCCTTCTATCTGAAATATGAAAGTGAGTTCTATGATTGCTATGTGTGAACATACACATGCCTATTATACTTGTCTTCCGTCATCAAAACCCTCATCGCTGTCACCTTAGATTTGCACACTTGTCTTGACCAGTTCACTAGTTTAATGAAAGATTAAAGAAGCAATTGAGCTTTTGGATATTATACCACATAATGTTGCAGTCATAGTCCAAATTAGTTATTAGCATTCAATCATCAACAGCACCACTTCGTTGGCAGCCGCAGGCTCTAGGAAGTACTCAAAATGTCCAGCAGATATATTTTTGTGCCTACAACTATCCACAAACACCTAACAACACAGGCCCTGGTCACATGGAAGACGAAAGAAATTGTATCTGCTTTGGATATTGTTGACATCTGAAAATAAGATGTCATTGAAGTGATATCACCAGGAGAAGCAATGTTTATGTGAAGCACTCAAATATTCTCTATTTTTTTAACATCTGAATATGACTCCTGCAGTATACAAGTAAGGAACTCCCTGAGAACCTTAGAAATATGTATTGGGTAGATTACTATAATCTGATTTAAATTAGTTTTGGCTTAGAAAGATGTAATACAGGCACTTCTTGTTATTTGTGATACAGGTAGTCCTAGATTTATGACCACAATTGAGCCCAAAAGTTATGTTGCTAAGCAAGTCAATTTTTAAGGAATTTTGCCCCATTTTATGACTTTTGTTCCCACAGTTATTAAGTGAATCACTGTTGTTAAGTTAGTAACACGGTTATTAAGTGAATCTGACTTTCCCATTGATTTTGCTTGTCAGAAGATTGCAAAAATTTATCATATAACCCCAAGACATTGCAATCATCATAAATAAATGCCAGTTGCCAAGCATCCAAATTTTGATCACGTGATCAGGGAGATGCTGCAATTATCGTGTGAAAAAATGGTCATAAGTCACTTTTTTCAGTGCCTTTATAAATTTGAATGGTCACTAAAGGAACGGTTGTAAGTCGAGTTGTTATATTCTGTGAAAATACTACAAATACAAATACCCAATTAATGAAAGTTGGAAGTATTCCAATAGTTTGTCACTCCACATGTCCACAAATATGCACAATAATACTGATTTTGAGGTTACAAAAACATTTTTGTGAATAAACAAATTCATAAATACAGAATAGCAATAGCACTTAGACTTACATACCACTTCACACAGCTTTACATCCTTTTCTAAGCAGTTTACAGAGTCAGCCTATTGCCCCAAACAATCTGGCTCCTCATTTTACCAACCTCAGAAAGATGGAAGGCTGAGTCAACCTTTGATTCAGAATCAAACTCCTGGAGTGAGCAGTGAGTTAGCCTGCAATACTCCATTCTAACCACTGCACCACCATGGCTCTAGAACCAGTGAATAATAAGTAATACCTGGATAAATGCTGATATAAGCGAACAGTTCCCAAACTCTTGGAAAAAAATAAGATATGACATAAATTAAGAACATAAATCATAACTTTGAAGTGAATCAAGTCTTTGACATATTCTGGCATTATAGATGCTTCATTTGTAATTCAGTTTATTACTGCCACTTGCGTAGCTGTATCATTTGATCTGATTGACAGATCTCTTACCACATAAAAAAACCTGAGGAGGGGCACCACATGCTAACCTTCTCTCAATCCAACAACCACAGGATGTGTTAGACCTACAATGCCTCACATTCTCAGCCAGCTAAGGAATCCTGGAACTTGAAGTTAAACAAGTCATCCAAGCCAAAAAAAACCCAAGACAATATTATTTTACCATGTGATGACAATTCATTCATGTATATTTAATCTAGTAACATTTCTAAAAGAATTCCTAAGCTCCTCAATCTTATACTGAAAATAACCAAAATGATTGGACAAGCGGAAGTAATTAGTAAACCTCAATAGTCATTGCTTCTTTTGCTTGCCTCTTGAGGAGAAGTTGGAATACAAATGCTGGAAGGAAGTCTACAATCAGGAAGTTCCCAAAATAATTTATTCCATGGGGATAAGATCTCTTCTAAACTTTACCACTTTGGGGGATGGTGGGGAAATATGCAAGCAACCAAAGATCAAGGATAATATTCATCCTTTCTTTTTCTCACCCGTCCTTTGAGCACACTCCTTGTAGAGCAGGGAGCAATCCTACTTACCTTTACTACTGGTTCGCAATGGGAGCGCATGCACAGATCATCAATTATGACATCCAGGAGGGTGGGCGGAGCCTCCCGACACTTTTACTACCGGTTCTATAAAACCAGACAGAACTGGGAGCAACCCACCACTGTTGTAGAGTGGAATGTGGATCCAGTGCTATCTAGTGAGAAGGTGCACTTGTTCTTTTGGCAGTGCAGAAAATGTTGGTCATAGGAGGAACTTGTTTCTCAGGATTACTTCTCTGGGTAAAAGCAGTGTAGAGCAGATTAAGGACACCTTCCTTTTTGGCCCCTCCAGGGAGAGAGAGTTAACAAGAGGAAGTAGCATCAGCATTGCATCAGCACCTTCAGAAGCAGCTGCTGTCTCCATGTTGAGGATGTTCTGTTGATACCAAGGACTAGGCCAAATGCCAGATGACTCTATCTAGGTCTATTCACCTGCACTCTCCCTCTGCAGTGCTCTCCTTGCTGAAGTACATTTTTTCTCTTGGGGCAACAAAGCAGGGATTAGCACACCCAGGCACAGAGTAAGGAACCAAATGAGAGTATGTTCATTCATTGTCTCTCATTGGGTGACTCGAAGGAGCAAGAAAAGGAGAAATCAAACAGTGGTTTGAACAAGCAGGCTGGGCTTCTACTTGCTCATTAACTGTACATTCTCTCAATGAATAGTAGGATTGACAGGGTGATTTGGGACCAATAAGGCCAATTCACTCTGTTGTAGCAGATGGCAACTGAATCATCTGTGGGCTCCTCTTCAGCTTTCACTACCTGTGGCACAACATGCCCCAGGAACCATTTTTGTATGACACTGTATGCTCTTAACTCCAGCCCACTGCTTTTTATTTTTTATGGGTGGCGTGGGGGAGGGAGAGAAAATATAACAATCAAAATATTAATAATGATGTCCTTTTTATTTATTTTATTATTATTTTATTTCTTTCTTTCTTGGATTTATTTATCATCTCAGTCCAATTTGAACTCCAGGCAAGATACATAATCCAGTAATCAGAACATTATAATAAAATTAATGGCAATAAAACAATACAGAGAAGTCCCCTGGATTGGACACATCTGTCAAAAAGAAGAAAGTACAAAAGGCAGAATAATAGGCAAAATAATTTATTTGCTTCTTTATTTGCCCACCCTTGACCATTGGTTGATGATGCCAATAGGAGCTGAGATCTGTCCAGCTCCTATTGGCCAATTTAAGCTGTTGTGGGCACATCCCTTCCCTTTCACTGACCTCTTTGGCACTTTGGTGTGGTTTGGGGGAGAAACTAGAGGCCTAGTTTCGAAAGAAGATTTTATCCACATAATGCTGACCTGTGCTTTCCAAACAGATATCAGTCTTATGCAAGGTCCTTATCTAAAAAACTACACTTCTGTTCAGCACTGACCTGACTGACAATCATAGGTGCAGAACACCTCCCATAGCTGTGATCTTTAGCAACTTGGCAGACAGTTATACGCACTGCTTCGATCCACTTATACTCCCATAGCTCTGTCCCAGGGATGGGTTCTACTTGCCTTTACTATCGGTTCGCAACGGGATCGTGCACGCACGCTCGCTTTGCTCACACATGTGCCTTACTTCTGCGCATGCACAGATCGCTTCTGGTGACATCAGGGTCAGTGGGCAGAGCCTCCCGCTGGTCTTACTACAGGTTCTATAGAAGCGGTCCAAACCGGGGGCAACCCACCACTGCTCTGCCCCACCATACATTAAGGAGAGCAACTGATGGTTGTTTTTCCCACTTGCAGGTAAGGCTTGGTTAGAGGGAAACATAGCCAGGAGAACCACTCATCATTTCCCTTAATGTGTTCCACACAGTACCATGCGTTGACTTCATTACAAAGTAGTATAGACTTAAACTTTAGGGCATCACAATTATTCCAAGCATCAAGGACGTATAGATCATACTTAATCGGTTTCCTGGTTTTTATTCTATGAAGGGTCTTCTCCACAGCTCAGTTACAATACAAGAGTTACAACTCTTATGTGGAGTACAGCAGAAAATTAAACTGGCACAGATTTTGCCATCCCCATTGCCAAAGCTGAAAGGATCTACTCTGGTTTGGTACTGGATGCTGATGTCCTTATTCCTCCTGCAGAGGAAACTGCTGTCCCCTCTCCACAGGCTTTCTTTTCAACATCCCCAGCTGACAGGAAAACCATCTTCCAATCATAGCACTGCTGTGATTGATGAGGTTGTTGATAGATGACTAGATTTTCAGGGCCAGCTTTTTGTTAGAATTGGTTTCCACTTCTACCTGCCCCCTGAGTAGAGATCAACTGCTGAAGCTGGGAAATGTGGCAAGAGGAGAGGAGGTTTTTTACTTGCCAAGCTACCTCTGACCCAAAGACCCGGATCAAGTCAAATTTGCAGCTGATCAATGGTGGCAGCAGAACTGCACAGTGGAATTGAGTATATGATCTCTCTTTCTCTCCCTTCCTCCCTGGTATTTCATGGCATAACCCCTCACAAGCTGTTCTTGAACAGGGATTTAACACTAACTCCACAGACTTTGACAGAAGTGGGTACTTCTGCTACCTAAAACAGAGTAGATTTTGAATGGTAATGCCCAGAGACTAAAGTTAATGTAGCTGATAGGTGCTGGCCAGGTCTCACTGCCTTGTATCATTCTCAGAGACTCTTCCCATCCTGCTTACAATCTTTTTGGATTGTTGCTTTCTAGCAGAAGATACAGAACAATTAAAACTCAGACCACACATTTTCTGAGTAGTTTTTATCCCAGAGCTATAACTGCACTCAACAATGAACTAAAGGGCCACCATTAGTGAGCTGTTGGACAGTATTACTTGGTCTGTTGTGTGGATGTTTGGGTGGTTAAGGGATGGAGAATTGTGGTGGCTAGGAGTGTGTTTGGGGATTGTTATGTGTGTTGGGCCTGGTCTTTGGGTGTTAAATAAATTTCGTTG
Organism: Masticophis lateralis; assembly: GCA_030761175.1. Lineage (NCBI taxonomy): Eukaryota > Metazoa > Chordata > Lepidosauria > Squamata > Colubridae > Masticophis > Masticophis lateralis. Next base: position 322,587,015 of record JAUDYJ010000001.1, on the reverse strand, counting down.
TATGTGTATACACACACAATTTCTGTGTATAAACACACAATGCCAATTAAGTTATTTATTTTTATTTTAACAAAATGACTGATGAGTATTGCCTCCTCAGACTATACTTACAGCAAAACTGACACAGCGTGTCAAATGCCTTAGGGGGAAATCACTAATTCAGTGTAATCAAGAGTGACAATCAAGTAGGGAAAGACTTTAATTCCCTACACCAAGGATAGGTCGCCTTTTAGTGGCTTGCATGGCACATCGAACAGTTTTTAAGAAACTGAGCACTAGATGAAGCAATGCAATTATACATAAATGCATGTAGATGGGGATAAGTTTTTCCCCTGAATTTTAGGTGGGAAGTATTTATGTTTCATTTTATATTAGAAAATTATTTCAGTCTTATAGGGTTTGTCATCATTTTTGTACCTTTTCCATTTCAAAAACATGGGAAATGCATAACCAAACTATTAATTAAAATTGCTCTGTTTCACTGAAATAATGTAACCTTCAGTGTCTAATGTTCTCAATTAAGTGTTGGCTACATCTTCTGGAAACTAGAAGTATAGTTAGTCATAACAAAACTGGAGAGCATCAGGTTAGGGAAGACTAAGGCAAAATATAATTTAGGAATTGGGAAAATGAAAGCAAAGATTCCAATAAATATGGGAGATGCATTTGCTATCCTACTCGAATTACCACTACACACCCATACCTACACCCAATGTCCTTCATTGTTTAAATGTATTTGTTGTAAACAGACTTAGCCATTGAAGTACAAAGAAATACAAAGTACATACAAAGAAGCTGGCATAATTTTGTATTTTAACCTGCATACTGAAAACCTTCAAATATGTATTTCTTTGCAGTGCTACTGCATTGTCCAGTTCATGTTTACCCAAAATCAAGAAAGCTGCATGAGAATTGAGAAATACAAATGACAATTGTGTTTTGCAAAACAAAATTTGAACCTGCATTTATGCATCTTCTAAGGAGACCAATTGTTCTGGCTCATCCATATCATTTTTGGGGGATAGCTGAATTGCTACCCAGCTTTTTGCCATTTATCATTTCTAGTGCTATAATTTCTGTTTCAAAATATGTGAACAAGCACCAAGTCAGCATTACAATTTTTTTCAAAAAGGCTTAAGCCTGTAATTACTTTTAACTTTGTACATGCTTTATGAATATGAAATTATGGATATACCTTATGAAGTTAAATGTATACTATCAGCCAACAAAACTCTGAAGTTTAATTTCTGCTTTGAATAGGACTGCATATATAATCTTCTATGTTTCTTCTTCTTTGCCCCACTGGGCAGAAGTGAATCAAGCAACAGTCTGAATGTCTGTCATTACTGAGAAACAAATAAGTAAATACTGTGCATATTTTCCACGGGACAGGGTGAGGGGTGGGGGGTAGCTGGAATGTTGCTTGGGAAAGACTTGAAGAGGATCCAGAATGAAATTTATGACGCTCTGAGGCAGTGTTCCCAAGATAGATCATATGAAGCTATCTTAAGTTGAGCTATTGCTCACTCTAGCCAAAAGTTCTATATTCTGATTGGTAGTGGCCCTTCTGGATCTTGAAGGAGATTCAATTCAGGAATTGAAACTGAGATTCCCTATACAATGGGGATATAATGAATTTGACTCACACTTATGAGATGATTAATATTTCAGAAATATGGAGGCCAAGTCTCCTTTAGCATACAGAAAGTTGGATTTAAAAAAAACACAGGTTCAAGAGGCCCTTCCAGTCAGCACAAAGACACATCATTCAGGCTTTGGGTCCCCATCTGTTAGGAGTGTCACCTGCCTTGACAATATAGTAAAGTGAGTTACAAACCTAAGAAATAACCAAAGATCCCGTTTTAGGTATGTTAAATTTTATTCTTCTCGGGCTAGAATTTTAAATGAGCTATCTCAAGATAAAATCAGAAATGTCATTGTTCTCAGCACAAAAAAAAAAACTTTTCCATTGTACTGCTCAAATAACTACAGTAACTCTATACATTTGGACATTAGACATGGGAGTTCCTTGTCCAAAATACATACTTATCAGGCATACTTTTCTCCAATCTATTCAGAATTGTATACTCTGAAGTCAGTTGGGGTTTTTTTCCACAGTGGAATGATAAATATACCTATTTGTCATATTAATATATAGGTGAAACAAACATTGCAATTCTATACATCTCTCCTTTTTCAAAGTACTGCCACCCAAATCAACCTGGGATTACAGCTAAAAGTAACAATGGCTGGAATGCCCAAGAGATAACAACCCATTTCTATATACGCTGGGAGATTTCTTCTTATATAAACACCCCACTTCAGGAGATTAGAAATTCATGGGTTTTTTAATGGTGAAATATAAAAGAAAGCCCCTATATTGCCAACAAAGAAAAAATATAAGCCATGTTTGTACTGAGAAGGAGGGGGGAAGCCTAAGTTTATTACAGTGGTTCATGCTCAACCCTAGGAAGAAAGCAATACAACTCACTTCCAAAAATGCTGCTGAGAAATCTGCATACAAACTAGAAATTAAGGTAGCATATCCAAGACTAATAAGGAATGCTGGAATTGGAAGCCAATTATTTAATTATAAATGCTATTTTATTAAGCTCTTCTGTAATATTCCAGAAACAATGGGTCATAAACATAAAGAAAGAAAATATTCCTCTGAGAGCTCTAGGGCAAATCGATTTTATCTGACGTTTCAACAGACAGCTCAGTAGGTCTATTTATAAGATCACTCAAACCTCATATTTATTGCAATAACTGTGAGGTCAAAGAAACTTTACTGACATACAGAAAACTTATTGGCACAATTAAGTTTATTTGTTGGGGACTATAGTTTCTCTGTAATTTTGAGTAAAGTACTGACACAAAATTTTGAGCACTCGTGCTACTGCCAGAATTTTCTTCTCAAGGTTTCAGTTGGAGAGAGGAAAACTTAATAGCTCATATCATAAACTTCTACAGACCGGGAGATCTTTAAATAAATACATTTGTCTATGTCATTCTCAAGCTGAGAAAAAAACCACCTCAAGCTTGGAAACTGTCTTTTTTCCAGAATTATTCTCAAACATATAATATGCCCCTCTTTGGCACACTGATTTTATGATTATGTATAGTATTCATGTATTATTTACATATATGCCATAGACATGCACACAGAGATGAAATATATAAATACCAGTACATACCTGACTGCCTTGTAATGAACTGTGCTTGACTTTGTAATCATTGATGAACATTAAGTAAATGTTGAGCAAGGTTTCACTTCCAGCATTTTTGTTGTGGCTGTTTTGTTCTCTTCCCTTAATTTCACCAATGCAACAGCTGTAACAGGAGCAACTCCTTCAATACACCACAGGGCAACCAAGAACCCAAATGCCCGTCTTTATGAAGCAATATCTTGCCAGCTTTGGAGCACAAGATCACACATGTATGCTCAGTGTTTTCTTTCTCTGGGAAAAGCGAGAGCTCTCGATTTAAGTTCCTCCTCCTTCCTGACATAACAAATTTCAGAAGCTTGTTAGTCACTGCCTATTCCAGCGCTCACACTAGTAAGCATTTGTTCCAAACTAATGTATTCTCGTCAGCAGAGAGGATTATCTATTAACTGACAACAAAGACCTAATTATCGTAGGATGCATTTGAATCACACTTTCCTACTGTCTCTGTTTGCAGTAGGTAGATACCTGCTCCTGATCTAAATAAAACCCTCCCTGTCCCTTGATTTGCAGTGGAGAGAGAAACTGAAAGGGAGCTTAGATTTTAGGTATTATTGTGTGTACACAGATTGTAGTGAAATTCTTCTAGTTTGAGTTTATATCTTGGAAAAGGAATTGGGATTATCTCACTTGAGATGCATCTGACAATGCCAGGAGGGCAAAGCATGGAGCATATGATTTGTGCTGTCGTCTTCTCCAAACTGACTATTGATTATTAGAAAGTGTGCTTGATCTGCACCTTATTGTATGCCATAAAAACAACTAGCTAGTCCCACCCTCCAGTAAACTGGACTTGTTTTAAGAAAAATATTTTTTTCTTTCTTTTTGTAAGGAAGATCAGTCGTTTTATATCACCAGTTTAGCAGAGGTTCTTCTGGACAAATGTATTAAAGCAACTTTATTGGGAAAATTGGCAAGGTTAGTGATATTACTATGGAATTTGCTATTCTGATAGTTCATGTGGGAAAAAAAGAGTTTGTCAGAGTCATTTTATTGCATCATAGTGTGATAAAGCAAATATTTTAGTCGCTTTTATATTCTACCCTTTTGTAATCAATAGCATAGACGTGCATGTTGTAAAAAAAAGAAGAAAACGCCTTATTATAGTTGCATATAGTTAAATGCCTTAACATAGTATATTAATCTACATAGTTATTATGTAGAACAAGTAGAGGGAAAAGATGGAGCACTAAAACAGTAATATTTAGGTAAGGATTAAGGAGTCATAAATACATCAGAGGTATTTCCTTGGACTCAATAATATGGCAGTGCCTGTTATATGACACTTTTGTCCACTGTGCTTTCCTGATACAAATTAAATTGCAATAGCTAAAATCCTTAAAATGGCTAAGATCCAGTTTAAGATCCTATAATGTTACAAATCCAAATTAGAAAGCAAAATGAAAAGGATAATGATAAATTATGTTAACTATGTTAACTTATATGGCTGTCAAACTATTTGCCTTGAGGGGGTCCCCCCTCTCTCAAGGCTGGCCATCCGGACTATCAATGAATTTCCTTGATGATGGATTTTTGAATCCTGAGAGGTGGCATCGAAAGCAGAGGAATATTAGGGGTTTTTTAGAGGGTATTTTTATTCATTGTCTAAGGGGGAGGGGAGGAGGGAGGGTGGTATTTGTACAACCAGGGTAGGTTTGGGGGGCAACTCTCCAGGGTCGGGGCTGGTCCGGGCAGGGGGCTGTGGCATTGGGGGTGCGGGGTTGGATGTCAGAGGGGGGAGTGGACCTGGCAGGTATCACGGAGACCTGGTTGGGCTGCGAGGGGGGTTTCCCCTCGTTGAAATGTGCCCACCAGAATGCCGTGCATTTCATCAGCCGAGGGTTCAGGGTAGGGGGAGGGGGGATGGCGGCTATTATAAAGGAAGATCTTTGTCCAAGGGAGGCCACTGTACCTCAGATAGCTGGATGTGAGTCCCTACTTGTGAAGTGGGGTCATAGGGTGCAGATGGGCTTGCTGATTGCGTACCTGGCTCCCTGCCACGTACCAGCAGCCCTGCCCGAGCTGCTCAACATAAGAGCCGGGGTGGCGGTAGATACCCCCAGACTTATGGTCATGGGAGATTTCAACCTGCCATCTGTTGGTGAAATGTCAGAGGCAACTCGGAAGTTCATGGCTTCCATGACGGCCATGGACCTGATCCAGTTAGTTCAAGGTCCTATTCACATGGGGGAACACACTCTGGACTTGATTTTTGTCTCTGGTCAGTGGTTGAATGATCTAGAAATAGGGGAAATAGTTATCAAGCCCTTGTCATGGTTGGATCACTCACTCCGTCGACTAGACTTTCGAACAACTAACCTCTGCTGCAGGGAGATGGAACCGATCAGGTGGTTCCGTCCCAGGTGCCGGATAGGTTCCTGATGGAGCTTGGGCCATTTCCTGAGGCTCTGGCTCACGACTTGACTGAAGAACCTGAGATAGAGCAGCCACTGGAGCTTTAGATCACGTCATGCCTTTGCGGCCTCTGACCCGGTGCCGAACCCAATTGGCTCCTTGGTTCTCTGAGGAGCTGAGGGAGATGAAGTGCTGGAAAAGACACCTGGAGAGCGATTGGAGGGTCAGCCATTCCGAATCTGATCGGACACTGGTGAGGTCTCATATTAAGATCTACCTAGTGGCGATAAGAGCAGTAAAATCTAATTATTTTTCTGCTCTTGTTGCATCTGCAGATAACTGCCCAGCCACCCTGTTTAGGGTGACCTGCTCCCTACTTCATTTGGGAGTGTGGGAGGAGCCCTTGCAGGGTAGGGCTGAGGATTTTGTGCAATACCTGCATGACAAAATTGCTCAGATTAGGGAAGGCTTGGACTCCAACTGGGTAGGTTCAGATGGGGTGATGGAGGCGGGTCTTGAGAGTGTTATCTGAGAGGAGTTTGACCCTGTGGCTCCCAAGGATGTGGACAGGATTCTGGGTACACTTAGCACTGCCACATGTTTATTGGACCCGTGTCCCTCCTGGTTGGTGCTGGCCTCCCGGGCAGTTACATAAGGCTGGCTCCAGGGGATTATTAACACTTCTTTGAGTGAGGGTTACTTCCCCCCTGCCTTGAAAAAGGCGGTGGTGAGGCCCCTCCTCAAGAAGCTTTCCTTGGACCCGGTTGTATTAGTGAATTATCATTCAGTCTCCAACCTTCACTTTGTGGCGAAGGTTGTTGAGAGTGTGGTGGCGCAACAACTTCCCCAGTACCTGGACGATGCTGTCTATCTGGATCCATTCCAGTCGGGCTTCAGACCTGGTACAGCACGGAAATGGCATTGGTCGCATTGGTTGATGATCTGTGGAGAGCTCGAGACAGAGGTTGTTCCTCTGTCCTGGTCCTATTAGACCTCTCAGCAGCTTTTGATACCATTGACCATGGTATCATACTGCACCAGTTGGAGGGGTTAGGAGTGGGGGGCACCATGTTGCAGTGGTTCTCTTCCTTCCTCTCGGACCGTATGCAGTCTGTGTTGGCAGGGGGTCAGAGGGTGACCTCAAGGCCTCTTGTTTGTGGGGTGCTGCAAGGGTCGGTCCTCTCGCCCCTTCTGCTCAACATTTATGTGAAGCCGCTGGGTGAGATCATCCATGGTTTTGGGGTGAAGTTCCATCAGTATGCTGATGATACTCAGCTGTACATTTCCACCCCAGACCACCCCAATGAAGCCCTTGACATGATGTCCCGGTGTCGTGGGATCCAGGCCGTGCGGATCTGGATGGGGAGAAACAGGCTCAGACTCAACCCCTCCAAGACCGAGTGGTTGTGGTTTCTGGCATCCTGGTATAGCCAGCTTTTGGCCCCCACAGAGAGCAGTTTCCTCCTGGATGCATGGCTGTCTCTAGAAGATCATATGACGGCGTAGCCAGGGGGGCTTTTTATCAGGTTCATCTAATTCACCGGTTGTGCCCCTTTCTGGACCAGGACTCCTTGCACACGGTCACTCATGCCCTCGTCACCGCCCATCTGGACTACCGTAATGCTCTCTACATGGGGCTCCCCCTGAAGAGCACTCAGAGGCTCCAACTGGTCCAGAATGTGGCCGCGCGGGTGATTATGGGAGCAACACGACGCACCAATGTAACACCTCTCCTGAGTGAATTGCACTGGCTCCCAGTGGTCTTCTGGGTGCGATTCAAGGTGTTGGTGACCACCTTTAAAGCGCTCCATGGCTTAGGACCTGGGTACTTACGAGATCGCCTTCTGCTAGCGATAGCCTCCCACCGGCCAATACGGTCCCAGAGAGAGGGACTCCTCAGGGTGCCGTTGGTCAAACAATGTTGACTGGCGACCCCCAGGGAGAGAGCCTTCTCTGTGGGGGCATCTGCCCTCTAGAACGATTTGCCTCCGGAGTTATGGATGATCCCTGACCTATGCATCTTTCGCCATGCCCTCAAGACGGTTTTATTCCACCAAGCTGGGATAAAATATGAATTTTAACTGTGGGTTTATTTTTAATACATTGGGGCCAAATTATTTAATATGTTTTTAAACTGTTTTTAAATTGTGTACATGGATGTGTTTTATTATTGGCTGTACACCACCCTGAGTCCTCTGGGAGAAGGGCGGTATAAAAATTAAAATAAATAAATAAATTATTGTTAAAAATCCCCAAAGAAATAAATGTATAAATATAAATTTGTATAAATAAACATTTATACAAATGAGATTTCAGTTGTTCTCCCTTTTTTACTTGGAGCTGCCATATTTAATGGAATGAGAAGGTAGACTCCCACCCAGATAGAGTGGGCCCTGCCCCTGCATCTCCAAAAAGCCAAAGGAAGGAGTAGGTTTTTTAATGCTCCTATATATAAAATTGTGAGAGTATCTCCTGCAATGGACAAAGTTAACAATTCTGAGCAGGATTTAGCTTATCCTTTCAACCTGATTTATTCATTTTTCTTTTCTTTTTTTCTTTTTTTCTTTTTCTTTTTTTTACTTACAGGAAATTTCATTCAGATTGGTTGAATCCAGTGGACTATCCTGCTTTTTGCTTTTTAAATTTTAGGCAGAAGCGAGCACAGGAAATATTGATAAGTTTATTCATCCTAGAGGAGAAATACCAGAAGAAGAAAATGGGGATTCTTCAAAAGTAGGAACTGCCATCTATAGGCAGATCCTGAACAGTCCACAATACCATTTCATTATTCTGCTATCAATGTATTCTAATTCATATATAAACCTATCAGGTTTATCTAATTGGTCCTGCCTTTGTATTTATTTGTGTAATTTCTAATCTTAACAAGCGTTATAATTAAATAAATGCAGAGTTGATTGGGCTTTATAACACTTTTTTTTGGTATCATCCTTTGCTAGTTTATAAACTATATCAAAAAGCACACTGTGCATATGTTCCACATAAAACACAGGCCAGCTATGTTTACAGTACTTGTATGAGGTTATGCCCAACCAATTCAAATCATTAAAAGAAAATTAAGGAAGACTTAATTCTTTCTCTAGGTCAATTCTAAACTGATGGCTTCCAAATTTAGTAGGTCTCTTCCCACCACCCATTTTCTAATGCAGAGTAGTGTCCTCTATTGTGACTTTACCCATGTTCTCACAATTCCTCTTACTTAATCTGATGCAGTTTCATCACACTGAATTTCAGCTAACAGACATGCTGCCTGGAGCCCTACATATTCTGTATCTATGAGAAACCGCTTACTTCCTGTCCATTTAATTTTCAAAAAGGTCAAAGTATGTGTCTTCTTATTTAATTAAATATTTAACCACTGTTTTTTCTGTCTTACTGAGAAAACCAGGCTGGCTAGTGACCCCCTGAAAGTCAAGAAAACCCATTAAAAATCTGAAGACAAAAAAAAAAAAAAGCAAAACTTACATAGAGACTCAATCACAAAACAAAATACACAAGCAGCAACAACATGCAATGTCCAGCCATTAATAAAGAGTTTGATGTCTATAGTCATTTTGTCCACTGAAATGGTGAGACACATAGCAGGTCATCAGCCAATTATCTTCCTTTGGTTCCTTTCTAATACAGTATGTATAGCTAAAGCTTAGTGTATAACTTCCCCCTACATGGTTGCAAATACAACAGGTTCATCATCCATTCTTCTTCAAACACACTGTTCAGGGAGCCAGTTGTTCTCAAAAAGAGGAGTCAATCAAATTATTGAGGTGAATTCTTGATTTATTTCCATTTGGAAATTCTTTCTTGGATATATTTCCACAAGCGATGAAGGAAAAGCATTTCCAATGGTGTCTACAGGCTACCTGATTCAAGAAGTCTTGTAAACTCTTATGACCTATATCAGGGGTGTCAAACTCAAGGCCTGGGGGCCAGATCTGGCCCATGGGGTACTTAGATCTGGGCCCACGGGGCTGCCCTGGAAACAGTGAAGGACACTCTTGGTACTTCTGCCAGCAAAAACAGGCTCCTGAGCTCTGTTTTCGGCTGCCACAGCCTCTGCAACCCTCTGCAAGTGAAAATGAAGCTTGGGAGGGCCAGTTGCAGGAGGCTGTGGCAGCTGAAAATGGAGCTCAGGAGCCCGTTTTCACTGACAGAGCGCTCGGCCCATCATAGGTGCCACTGACATGAATGATGTCAAGCTGGCCACACCCACCCCTAGCCATGCCCATCTGGCCCTCTGAGGTCAAACACAACCTTGATGCGGCCCTCAATGAAATCGAATTTGACACCCCTGACCCACAGAATATACTGTAGCTTCAGCCTCCTTTCTAGGAACTTTCAAATTACTTATTTCATTTTTGGCCATTACTTCACTGGATATGCTTTATCTGCTCTGTTTAAGCACAAGACTTAAAAATCAGAGATATCTATATCCTTTGACTCTAGCTATGCCCCAGGTTCCACTGGTTTCTCCCTACCAGTAAAAGACCAGGATTCTTAATCTGAGTTTTATCACTGGGATTGAAGGAACTTTCTATGTTTCTGTCCTCATAGGTCCGGGAGGTTATCCATCTAAGCAGAATATTGCATAAGTCTTAGACCAGTGATGGCTAATCTTTTTGCTGTCGTGTGCCTAAAGTGGGGGGAGCACAAGGGAGTTGCGTGCGTGCGTACCCACACCCATAGTTCAATTCGCCCCGCCCCCTGAGCATACACACATGACACACACACATACACGTGCAACCCCCGCTTTTGGCACGTGCTGGCCCGGTGGGCCCGGTAGGCCTGTTTTTCACCCTCCTCAGGCTCCACAAGCTTTCTTGGAGCCTGGGGAGGCTGAAAACTGCCTTTCCCACCCACCCACCCCCGGAGGCCCTCCGGAGGTTGGAAACGGCCCATTTCCCAACTTCCGGTGGCCCAAAAATCAGCTGGCCGGTGCACACATGCACACTGGAGCTGAGCTAGGGCAATACTCACGTGCCCACAGATATGGTGTGCCACCTGTGACATGCGTGCCATAGGTTTGTCATCATGGTCTTAGACCATCACCCTAAAACTTTCTACACTGAATCTGGACTGCTTAGATGTCCAAATGAAAGATACTGTATAAGCATAAGAGCTACCAACATGTGGAGGAGTTTATTTGTTCCTTTTCAACTCTTCCAAAACAGGAAGTTTCTTCCTGTGTAGACTGGGCAATGCTACAAGACAAGACCTCTAAATAATTTGAATCATATATACATATGCATGAATATACATTCACGTTAGTTTAAAAGGCATTAACTCATCATAATCAACTATAAGAAATAAGATAATTATGTCTATTGAATCATGTTGCATACAAAATCAATATTAATCCAGAATCTCTAAGATAAGAAAAGAATCTTGCTTAAAATACAGAAAATACATGCCATGTTGCCACTGTACAGACATGAGGACAAAGCATTTGAAAGAAAAATCAGAATCATCTCCTACTGTGCACACTTTTTTCATTCATCTGACCTAATATCATGCAGCTTTTTAAAACTCAGTTCTGTCTGCCACTGATAAATCAACAATCTCCTTAGCAGCAATTTAGTAGAGCTCAGAAATTGTAAAAATAATAAGAGTAATAAAGAAAATAATAGGGGCCTGATAAGAACAAATTAGACTCTCTCAGATAAAACTCGTTCAAAAAGGAAGAGCTACCTACATTTTGCTTCCTTGGCTTAACGATAATCATTGTCAGAGTTAGTATCAGCCTGAAGGCACCTGTCCTCTCTCAAGCCATCCCCTAACCTTTCTCAAGTACAAGTACAAAATTAGGTGAAACCTGGCTCAAAAACAGTAACAGTGAGAAGGATCTTGGAGTCCTAGGGAACGATCACTTAAACATTAGCCAGCAGTATGTGGCAGTAGCCAAAAAAGCTAATACAATCCTTGGTTGCATAAACAGAGGTATAGACTCAAAATCATTAGTACCATTTTATAAAGCTTTAGTAAGACCACATCTGGAATACCGCATCCAGCTTTGGTCACCACATTACAAAGTTGAGACTTTGGAAAAAGGCCAAAGAAGTGCAACTCAAGAAGCCTGCTCTGGATCCAGCTGTTTTGGCTAACCACTGTCCGGTCTCCAACCTTCCCTTTTTGGCAAAGGTTGTTGAGAGTGTGGTGGCATGGCAGCTTCCTGGGTACCTGGATGAAGCTGTCTATCTGGATCCTCTCCAGCCCGGCTTCCGGCCTGGGCACAGCATGGAAAGGGCATTGGTCATGTTGGTGGATGATCTCTGGAGTTGCTCCTCTATCCTGGTCCTGTTAAATCTCTCAGTGGCTTTTGATACCATCGACCATGGTATCTTGCTGCGCCAATTGGAGGCATTAGGAGTGGGGGGCACCGTTTTGCGGTGGTTCTCCTCCTATCTCTCCGACCAGTCACAGTCAGTGTTGGCAGGGGGCAGAAGTCAACCCCAAGGTGTCTTGTTTGTGGGGTGCCGCAGGGGTTGGTCCTCTTGCCCCTTCTGTTCAACATTTATGTGAAGCCGCTGGGTGAGATCATCCATGGCTTTGGGGTGGAGTTCCATCAATACGCTGATGATACTCAGCTGTACATCTCCATCCCAGGCCATTCCAATGATGCCCTTGAAGTGATGTCCCGGTGCCTGGAGGCCGTGCGGATCTGGATGGGGAGTAACAGGCTTCAACTCAACCCTTCCAAGACTGAGTGGCTGTGGCTTCCGGCATCCTGATATAGCCAGCTGGTGCCATTGCTGGCTATTGGGGGCAAGTTATTGGCCCCCACAGAGAGGGCTCGCAACTTGGGCGTCCTCCTGGATGCACGGCTATCTTTAGAAGAGCATATGATGGCCGTGGCCAAGAGGGTTTTTTATCAGGTTCACCTGATTCGCCAGTTGCATCCCTTTCTGGATCGGGATTCCTTACAGTCACTCAGGCACTCGTCACTTCCCGCCTGGACTACTGCAATGCTCTCTACATGGGGCTCCCCTTGAGGAACACCCGGAGGCTCCAACTGGTGCAGAATGCGGCCGCATGGGGGATTATGGGAGCGAGGGGGCGCTCCCATGTGACGCCTCTCCTGTGTGAGCTGTATTGGCTTCCAGTGGTCTTCTGGGTGCGCTTCAAGGTGTTGGTTACCACCTTTAAAGCGCTCCATGGCATAGGACCTGGGTATTTGTGGGACCGCCTTCTGCTGCCAATAGCCTCCCACTGGCCAGTTCGCTCCCACAGAGAGGGACTTCTCAGGGTACCGTCAGCCAGGCAATGTCAGGGGGAGGGCCTTCTCTGTGGCAGTACCTGCCCTCTGGAATGATTTGCCCCCAGAGATACGAAGGATATCAGATATCCAGGCCTTTTGCTGTGCCCTAAAAACTTTTCTTTTCCATCAAGCAGGGCTGCGTAAACCCCCCCCCCCTTTTTAACCCTTTTTTTAGTGTCAATGGGTTTTAGTTGGGATGTTTTAAATTTTGGGCCAAAGTTGTGTAATTCTTTTAATAATTTTTAAATTTTGTACTGGTATGTTTTTTATTCTTGGCTGTGCACCACCCTGAGTCCAGCAGGAGAAGGGTGTTATACAGATTGAATAAAATAAAATAAATAAAAATAAATAAGATGATTAAAGACCTGGAGACAGTATGAAGAACGGTTACAGGAATTGAGTATGGCCAGTCTAGAGAAAAACGGACATGGTGGCTCAGTGACTAAGACACTGAGCTTATCGATCAGAAAGGTCAGCAGTTTGGTGGTTCGAATCCCTAGCGCCGCATAATGTGGTGAGCTCCCGTTACTTATCCCAGCTTCTGCCAACCTAGCAGTTCGAAAGCATGTAAAAAATGCAAGTAGCAAAATAGGAACCACCTTTGGTGGGACGGTAACAGTGTTCCGTGTGCCTTCGCCATTTAGTCATGCTGGCCATATGACGACGGAGACGTCTTCAGACAGCACTGGCTCTGCGGCTTTGAAAATGGAGATGAGCACTGCCCCCTAGAGTTGGGAACGACTAGCACATATGTGTGAGGGGAACCTTTACCTTTACCTTTACTTAGTCTACAGAAAAGAAGGATTGGGGGTGCCATGATAGCAGTATTTCAATAGCTGATGGACTGCCAGAATGAAGAGGGGGTCAACTTATTTTCCAAAGCACCGGAAGGCAAGACAAGAAACAATGGATGGAAACTAATCAAGGACAGAAGCAACCTGGAATTAAGGAGAAACTTCCTAATAGTGAGGTCAATTAACAGCTTGCCTTCAGAAGCTGTAGGTGCTTCATCACTGGAGGTTTTTAAGAAAAGACTGGACAGCCATCTGTCTGAAATAGAATAAGGTCTCCTGAGCAGGGAGTTGGACTAGAAGACCTCAAAGGTCCCTTCCAGCTCTATTCTGATTGATTGATATTTCCATCTTTCCCAGGCTATGGGAACCTTGTTGCCATAGCCTTCAGAATGGGGATAGGATCAAGGCTGTAGACTCGGCTTTACAGAGTCCTTCTCCTAGGACCTTCTAAGGCCTTCCTCAAGTAACTAGAAGGCTTGAAAGCTTATAAAAATCTCCCAAGAAGAAACGAAATACCTGCCTATGACCCTCCCTCCTACAGCAAATAATTCATGACAAAAAAGTAGCAAAGAGAATAAAGTGTGTAGCTGTGTTCAGAAATTAACATGACAGTTTGCCCAGGCTTGGTATGCATTTGGTGTTTGCTTAATATTTATCTTAAATAAATAAAAATCAATGTAATATATTAATAATATATCTTTGCATGTCTATATATGTATAATATTTATTTATTTATTTATTTATTTATTTATTTATTTATTTATTTTGTCAGATTTATATGCCTCCTTCTCCTGTAGGACTCGGGGTGGCTCACAACAATAAAACAACCCGACAATAAATAAAAATAATATTAAAAATGAAAAACTGATTAATACATTGTATCAATATTGTGAGGATAAATGAATGCTCATTTTTTCATAAGTACAAGATACATATTATTTATATTTAATAGAAAGGCGCCAGTAGAAATCTATATTTGAATCTACAATATATAATTATATTTTTATTGCTCAATAGTTGTATTAAATATATATATTAAGTATAGCATGCGTCCATGTGTGCACGCACCTTTTAAATTCCTACCCGTTTAATATATTGCGGAATAAGACAAATCCCAAAGTTTATTTGACATTGTAGAAAGTTAGCATTCACCCCTCTCTTGGAAAAATGAAACATTCTAGGAAATATTAAAAAGGCAGAATATTATATTTTCCCTAAAGGAGAAACATGTTTATAAAGACATAATCTCAGAGCCTCAGCTCCCTGGTCCCCCAACAGATATTTTGGTGTCAACCTATCTACAAGACAAAAGGCTGGGCCAGCTTATCTACAAAACAAAAGACTTCCACGACATGATAGGATTAGCCCTCACTCAAGATCCAAACCAGGACAAAGCCATTAAGCCATAATAGGAATTGGCCAACACCCTTTCAGAACACAACCTTCTTCATTACATCATCACCCAGCAAGATTCAACCAAGCTTGGGACTCAAGACAACCTATAAAGTTACCCTGCATAGCCCCATGGGAGTCTGACAACCAATCAGGATCCCTCCCTTCCACAGGAACAGGAAGCTCTAAGGCGGGGCCCAAGTCAGGGTATAAATATATATGTTTCCTGAGCTTCCTGTTCCTGTGAAAGGGCATGGATCCTGATTGGTTGAAGATATATATATATGTGTGTGTGTGTGTGTGTGTGTGTGTGTGTGCGCGCGTGTGTGTATGTATGTATATATATATATATATAGATTGAAGATAGATAGATAGATATATCTTCTATGTGCTCAGTTGCTCAGGACCTCAAACCATATGGTCCTGTCCACCATTAAAGAATCTTTCCAAACAGCCTCCATGTTTCCAATGTTTTTCTCTCCACTTGGAACTGAAACCAGCAGACATTTCTTCAAACAACAGCATTGGGCCCATCTCCCTATAACCAGGAAGATGATTGAGCAAAACGTTGGAGCCTATTATGTTGGGAAAAAGAGGAAACAGACGATAGATACCATCCTGCTAGAGTGTTTGATTAAGACCTACTCATAATCTTATTTCCAGGATTACTGGCATTGATACCTTTTATACATGAACTTTTTTTTAGCTTCCTCAATCTCTTTTTTTTTCTGATATCCATCTTTATTTTGAAAATATGTCTTAACTTTGTATTCAACCCTTATAAAAGTTGGTCTAGTGATTGGCTCAGTTGATTAGGGTTCTTTCCTCTGCACGATCTGTTCCTTCATCTGAAAAGAAAAGGAGGGAAAAAAACCATCCTATGGGATTGTTACTTGTTTTTCAGAATCGAAATTGGACACTACTAAGCTTTTGAATACGCTACTTGGCTTCAGTACAAGCTGAGCTCAATACTGAACCTAATTCAGATATTCATTTTTTTAAAAAACTGAGGAATAAATTTCAGAAAAAGAATTCAGTATTGCTCTGTGAATGTTCCTATGTATTTCATTCCTCTTGATCTGACTTCTCAGATGATTTTGGACTTTCTTTTTTGTTTGTCCCCATTTTGTTGAACCCCAATCCCCTTCACTCTTAAAAATTTACCACACTAGTGAGGTCATTCTAGTTGCAAAGCAACCGCTAAAGCACGCGTTCATAAAGATAAAATAATGTGAATACTAGCAAAACAAGCAGCTGCTGAAATAAAATGAACAGTGCAGCCTGGCAGGAATGCAAGGCTGTAAAAAGCTTCAGTACTTTTAAGATGAAAAAGTCTAAAAAGCTTAAGTGACTAAACATGGCTTCCAATGGCTTCCTTCTCTCTCCGCTATAGTGGGAGCATTCTATTATGGACTGTCGGTCCAGGTAAGACCTGGGCTAATGTACAGTAGTCTTAGCTAGGAAAGATTTTTGTGCCAATACTGGCACAAAATAATGAACTCTCTTGGTTTGTTATTTGTATTCCCATTTTAAGTATTTATTTTTTCAATTATTAATTAATGGTAATGATGAAAATATCAGCCGGTTTCTTTTATATACACAGTGTAAAATCTTTTCCATGTCATTCTTATAGGCTGTCATTTTTAAATCCAATTTCAGCTCAGTCTCAGTCTTGTCTAGTGAAACTTGTTCCTCTCCCACACAGACTATCTATAGAGTCAGATGCTCTTAAAAGTAACTAAATAATTTTGAACTATATAATGAGTCCATTGTTCACAAATAACCTTCAATGTGCCCATTGCTAAAATATTTTGCTCCATTCTTTATTAATAAATCGAAGTAAATGTTCTCCTTTAATTTTAAACTTTAGTTCCTTCTAGTTCCCTCTAGTGTCCGATCTTCAAAGTTCCTTCCTATGTTGTTTTGCTAAAATAATGGAATTATTTCTAAAATAATTCAAAATAAAAGTATTTTTATGGGAAGGATTCTTATAATTTATTCCAAAACTTTATTTCAAGTCCATTGGGACCCATAGTCAGTTTTCAACTTTCCAGAATCAAATTTCTAATCACCCTTTTGTTATTTATTTTTTTAAAGCCTTTAGATTGTATTTAAAGCTTCTCATAACAAAAAATCACTTCAGTTTTCAGACTTGTTGATCCAAAGGTGCCTAATAGCTGAAAAGCAATCAACGAGCAATGTCTGAAAGTGATTACAAAAGGAAGGATAGTATGCAAATCTAGGGAACCTCTGAAGGCACTAACTATGATTTGACAAGGATGGCTATTCTCTCATCTCTCAGTCCCTTATTTCCCATTGTCTGGGAAATTACAAACAGCTGATCTATTTGCCAGGTCTTCATTCTACTATAACTGTCAACTGGAGTTTTGTTGAGTCATCTTCAGTTCATTTCATTTTCATAGCTTCACAAAAACTTGTTGATGGTCTGGAAATCAACAAGGACATACAGGTGAAACTCGAAAAATTAGAATATCGTGCAAAAGTTCATTTATTTCAATAATACTACTTAAAAGATGAAACTAATATATAAGATAGACTCATTACATGCAAAGCGAGATAGTTCAAGCCTTGATTTGTCATAATTTTGATGATTATGGCTTACAGCTCATGAAAACCCCAAATTCACAATCTCAGAAAATTAGAATATTGTGAAAAGGTTCAATATTCTAGGCTCAAAGACTCCCACTCTAATCAGCTAATCAAGCCATAACACTTGCAAAGGGTTCCTGAGCCTTTAAATGGTCTCTCAGTCTGGTTCAGTAGGAATCACAATCATGAGAAAGACTGCTGACCAGACAGTTTTGCAGAAAACCATCATTGACACCCTCCATAAGGAGGGAAAGCCTCAAAAGATAAGTGCAAAAGAAGTTGGAAGTTCCCAAAGTGCTGTATCAAAGCACATTAATAGAAAGTTATGTGGAAGGGAAAAGTGTGGAAGAAAAAGGTGCACAAGCAGCAGGGATGATCGCAGCCTGGAGAGGATTGTCAGAAAAAGGCCATTCAAAAGTGTTGGGGACTTTCACTAGGAGTGGACTGAGGCTGGAGTCAGTGCATCAAGAGCCATCACACACAGGCGGATCCTGGACATGGGCTTCAAATGTTGTATTCCTCTTGTCAAACCACTTCTGAACAACAAACAACGTCAGAAGTGTCTTACCTGGGCTAAAGACAAAAAGAACTGGTCTCTTGCTCAGTGGTCTAAAGTCCTCTTTTCTGATGAGAGCAACTTTTGCATCTCATTTGGAAACCAAGGACCCAGAGTCTGGAGGAAGAATGGAGAGGCACACACTGCAAGATGCTTGAAGTTCAATGTGAAGTTTCCACAGTCTGTGTTGATTTGGGAAGCCATGTCATCTGCTGTTGTTGGTCCACTGTGCTTCATTAAGTCCAGGATCAATGCAGCTGTCTACCTGGAGATTTTGGAGCACTTCATGCTTCCTTCCGCAGACGAGCTTTATGGGGATGCTGACTTCATTTTCCAGCAGGACCTGGCACCTGCCCACACTGCCAAAAGTACCAAAACCTGGTTCAATGACCATGGGATTACTGTGCTTGATTGGCCAGCAAACTCGCCTGACCTAAACCCCATAGAGAATCTATGGGGCATTGCCAAGAGAAAGATGAGAGACATGAGACCAAATAATGTAGAAGAGCTGAAGGCTGCTATTGAAGCATCCTGGTCTTACATAAGAAGTCCTCAGCAGTGCCACAGGCTGATAGCATCCATGCCACGCTGCATTGAGGCAGTAATTGATGCAAAAGAGGCTCAAACCAAGTACTGAGTGTTTTTGCATGCTTATACTTTTCAGAGGTCCGATATTGTTCTATGTACAATCCTTGTTTTATTGATTTTATGTAATATTCTAATTTTCTGAGATTGTGAATTTGGGGTTTTCATGAGCTGTAAACCATCATCAAAATTATGACATTGTCTAGAACAATGTTTCTCAATCTTGGCAATTTGAAGATGTCCGGACTTCAACTCCCAGAATTTCCCAGCCTGCTCAGCTGGGGAATTCTGGGAGTTGAAGTCCAGACATCTTCAAGCTGCCAAGGTTGAGAAACACTGTTGTAGAATATCTTATATCCTATGTCTGTGTTGGCGAACCTATGGCACGCGTTCCACAGGTGACACACAGAGCCATATCAGTGGGCACGCAAGCGTTGCCCTAGCTCAGCTGCAGCGCACATACGCATGCTAGCCAGCTGATTTTTGGGCCTTCTGGTCTCACAGGAAGTTGGGAAACAGGCTGTTTCCGGCCTCCAGAAGGCCTTCATGGGGGTGGGGAAGGCCCGTTTATCACTCTCTCTAGGCTCCAGAGGCTTTCTAGGAGCCTGGGGAGGGTGAAAATGGCCTTCCCCACCCACCCCCGGAGGCCCTCTGGAAGCCAGAAACGGCCTGTTTGCCAACTTCCGGTTCCACCGACCCCCTCTGCGCTCCCCCTCCTCCCGCTTTTGGCACACAATGGCAAAAAGGTTAAACATCACTGTCCTATGTTTTAGGGGGAAAAAACTGATGAGCTGACTGAATCATCATATATTCTCTTTGAGGAACCTTGGAGAGATGTAAATGTTCTTCAAAAAGGAAAGGAAGGCTATCAGTCTGACATTTACAGGAATTCTAGAGTAGATCATGAGATGAATCTGTAAGTACCTGAAAAACAATTAAGCAATTACTAGAAGTCAGCATGGATTTGTCAGGAACAGGGCTTGTCAAATTGGGCTTATCTCTATTGTTTTTTTAATTGGATAACTTCCTTATTAGAAACTTCAACTTTTTTCTTGCATAAGTCAGACTTTCCCTAACACCTACACACCTACACAGACACACACACACAAAAGCAAACACACAGAGAGACACTACTATGTCCTGTTCCAAGCACCATACTTTAAGAAAGATTCAAACAGTCCAAAATCACATGAAGAGATAGCAAAGGAACTGAGGATCTCTAACCCTGAGAATAAAAGGCAGAGGTGGGATTTGAAAGTACTCTTCTACTATCTTTAAAATATTACAGAGAAGAAAATTAAGGTCTGTTTTCCATCACTACAGAGTATAGGACATAAAATATTAGATTTATATTACAGGGAGGCAAAATCTGGTTCAAAGTTTAAAAATTTCCCATTAGTAAAAATAGCTTGTTAGTGAAATCAACTACCCAGACCAGTGGTGGATTTTCTCTTCCATAAGTATGGTCAAATGGCAACTAATTATTCATTTTCTGGGACATTAATTATATTTATTAAACCAATCTATATAGCCGCCTATCTCACAAACAAACAATTCTAGGCGATGTACAAAAGAGCTAAAAACAGAATAAAGGAAGGATAAAAACAAATAAAAATAAATAAAATAAATACATTAAAAAGTATAAAATCCAAACTAAAACAAAGAATAGTAATAGAAGGGATGTTAAAAACCACACTAATTCACCCGTGCACTGGGGTCCACAGGTCTGCTGGCATAACCAGGTCTTGAGGAACCTCCAGAAGTTCAATAGTGACAAGGCCAACCTCACTTCAAGGGAGAGAAGATTCCACAGCATAGGCACCATAGCAGAAAGCCATCCCTACTAGGGCCTGCCTAACCTAGGGTGGTTAGATTCCAAGCAACGGAACACATAATATGCTTTGTCTGCTGGATCTGGCAAGACAGGCCAATGAAATCAGGGTGAGATGGTGATGAAACGGTTCCCTGCCATGAAGGCTCTTTAAAAACAAATTAATGTATTTTAATTACACTGAGCACTTTGGTCTAAATGTCTCCTTTGAACTCTATCATTCTGTGGTTCTAAATAGAGACCAGTTTTGAATGAGACAGTAATTGCTTTTGTCTGCTTCGTGATGTAAGTTGTTTTATGTGCTGCTTGGTGGTTTGAGTTGATTCTTTTAACGCTGCTATTATTTTAATATTTTTAGAATAAGTATTACTTGAATAGTCAGTTTTATTGATACTACAAACATTACTTGGAAATATTTCTTCCTCATAAACCTAATCTCTACTGCCATCACTATCACCCTTACAGTTAAATCTACAAAAATAGAAAAGGACAATAACTGTCAATGAACTGCAAAGCTTTATGTTTCTACAGGTTTCTTACTACTTTCCTCCACTTGCAAGTGCAGATTTGCAGCTAGCTAGAACTTTTAACAGCTGACCAAAATTGAACTGGATTAAAATTACTCAGATTATTTTCAAACTTTTAGACTTTTTTTAAAATTGGGAGCTGTCCAAAGTTGGTTATAAAATGGGTGGCTTTATAAATCTTTGGAATAAAGAAAAAAAATAAAATAAAAAAAAATGTTCAGCCCCCAGATGAGATATTTGCAGCCTGAAACAGGTTGAAGAATTTTATATATTGCTCTGGATCCAAATCGGTATATTTTAATATTACACAATAATGCAATGGGCATGAGTCCTCTTCCTTCCTCTCCCTTAGCCTATAGCTGCAACTATTGGATTGGAAACGGAAGCTGAGACTGAGTTAAGAAACACAGCTTTTCAGGTAGGTCACAGGTTTGGTCTTCACAATCTCCTGTGAATTGGAAAAGGTGATTTGTAAACTTGGACAGCCTCTATCAGTCAGTTTTGGCAGTATAGACAGGAGCCATCAAAGATCTGATCTGGTCAGCTTTCATTCCATTTCTGTAGAGTTATATACAGTACAGAAACTATATAATTTCATTCAGTATTAACCAAGTCCAACTTTTTTCCAATGAGAATTTTCTTTTCTTTTCCCTTTCAAATTATTGAGACATTCTTTATTTTCATAGAGCAAATTAAGCAATACGTTGCCATATGTTTGCTCATCTTCAGATATAGTAATAATATTTGAGTAGTCATTTTTTTCCCTTCCAAATTGCCTCAAGTCGACACCCAGCTCATCACTGAGTACCACTGAGAAAAGATAGATTCTGAATAGTTCTTTCCATCTGACTTAAAGTTCATACTTCTCCCAACTCCAGTCTGGAATTAAAACTATACGATAAGCATGAAGAGGTAATGCATTGTTTTTTTTAAAAAAAGCAATCAACAGTTTCCTCCCAGCCCAATACTTGATTGAACTTCTTCATACAATATATAGATAGTTATTTAGGACTAAATTCTTCAGCTACTGTATTATAAGTTTTGTGTCATTCAGACTAGAAATGTTCAGAAAGGAGGTCCTGAAGAGTATATAAAGAAGTAAACCTGAATTACCTAAAGTGGATGAGGTGCTTATAAGGCACCCAGACCTATCGAAAACTTAGCTTTCTTTGTTGTTCAGTGCCAATACTTGGCATAAACATAGCTTTGGAGTGGTCTGCTTTGAGAAAATTTAGGACTGATGAGAGATTACAACATGTTTCCTTTGCCTAGCTTGCTGAGAACTTGAGTTGCTCAGAAGAACCCACTTTGTTTGTTTCAACATCTCTGCATTTTTATCTTTCAGAAAATGGTTTTTCTCATGACATAAAATTTTTATGAACAGGGTCAGAAATCACAAGTATTCAAGCTCAGGGCCTCTTCAAATATTACCCGTGTAAAGACCTGTTTTTAATTGTCTGTGATAACTTTTTTCTCCTCATGAGCTTCATAACCTGTGCAATCTTGCAGCTGCCAGTCCTGAATTTATTTTAACTTTCTAGGAGTATGATCTTTTCTTCCCATGTTGTCAGATCTTTGAGGTTCTCCTGAACAGGAAAGAGTTACCATGTATTATTGCCTTTAAAAGTAAAGGTAAAGGTTCCCCTTGCACATATATGCTAGTTGTTCCTGACTCTAGGGGGCGGTGCTCAACTCCATTTCAAAGGCGAAGAGCCAACGCTGTCCAAAGATGTCTCCATTGTCATGTGGCCAGCATGACTAAACGCCAAAGGCGCACTGAACACTGTTACCTTCCCACCAAAGGTGGTCCTTATTTTTTCTACTTGCATTTTTATGTGCTTTCGAACTGCTAGGTTGACAGAAGCTAAGACAAGTAATGGGAGCTCACCCTGTTATGCGGCACTAGGGAGTCGAACTTCTGAACTGCCGACCTTTCCATCAACAAGCTCAGAGTCTTAGCCACTGAGCACGTTATTACAATATAATGATGTTAGAATATAAAATAAACTTACTTTAGAAAAAAAAAACTGGGATTCTCCTTAAGGACTACTGAAAAGTCATCTTGCATGCCTAGATACTTTTACAGCCAAATCACGGTTAATTAGTACTAAGTGTGAAGCAGTCATAGCCCTCAGTAATATCTATTGGGAGTTATGGTTTCAGGTTGTGGATTAAGTAACTTGTTACTTTTGCACCATTAAATTTGGCTGTCTGACAAACTTCGTTGTGTTCTAACTCTTTGCCTGGATTGAGATCCTTCTTCTCTAATTGACTGTCTTTCTTATTTATTTTACCTTATTCTGGGCTTAGCTGAAAAGAAAACATCATAAGTACTTTTTTTTAATCATTTGATATTCACCAGATGGATGGACTTAGAGATAAGTTATTCCATAAACAGAAACCATATCCAAGAAACATTGCTTTTGAGTTCAGTCCAGCTAACCTCCTCAAATTGGAGGATCACTAATTTATTTATATCTACTTACCTACCCATCTATCATCTATCTATCTATCTATCTATCTATCTATCTATCTATCTATCTATCTATCTATCTATCTATCTATCTACCAATCCCCATTAGAGAAGGTAATCCTGACTATATTCGACAATCATCTCACAAAGGGCTCTATGAATTTAAAACCAGCACCCTCTGGAACTGATTAGGAACAGATTGGTTTGGCTTTGGGACTAACTTACTCATTACTATATTGTTTCTCCAATTGTGAATATTGTAACGATTTTTCATTTGTGTTAGATTATATGACTATGTTTCTGTTGCTTCCCTTCCTTCATCTTCAGTCAAGACATCTGCATTACTATTAATCTTCTCATCGTTCCTATCACCCATCTCCTCCCACTTTTGACTATACGACTGTAACCTTGTGGTATCCTTGACTGTTTCCTAATATGATTTGATTGCTTATTTGTTCTCTATGACTATCATTAAGTGTTGTACCTTATGATTCTTGACAAATGTATCTTTTCTTTTATGTATACCAAGATATGCATCAAGATAAATTCCTTGTGTGTCCAATCACACTTGGCCAATAAAGAATTCTATTCTATTCTATTCTATTCTATTCTATTCTATTCTATTCTATTCTATTCTATTCTATTCTATTCTATTCTATTCTATTCTATTCTATTCTAACCACCACATGTACCAAGAGGCTAAGTTATTTGTAGGACTGCCTCTCTACTGTTATTTTTACCCATCCCATAGGGCTTAACAGTAGGGTCCTTTCAATTAAATAATACAATCTAATGCAGGGGTCTCCAAACTTGGCATGACTGGCTGAGGAATTCTGAGAACTGAAATCCAGAAGTCTTAAAGTTGCCAAGTTTGGAGACCCCTGATCTAATGGGACCTAGAAAGAATGCCTTTTCTGTCACAGTGCATTTCCTCCAAAAGACCATACTCCCAAGATTAGACTGGCCCCTTCTCTGTCAGTCTTTCATAAAGCATCATAGACCTGGGCCTGAGGATTAGGGGATTAGATGATCCATTGAGAGGTTTCTATTGATTGTTTTGTTTGGGTTTATCTTCAGCGACCCTTGTAGGTTTTTATTCCTTGTTAATATTTGTCTTACTTTTGTGTATTGTTGCAAGATGGGCAGCTATATAAATCAAATAATAAATAAATACAGTAAATACATCTATCTTCCTGCACCAGAGTTATGAATGAGTGGCCCGAGAATATCCCCACCAACCATTGGAAATTCTTTCAACATTCTGAAAGGACAATAGGCTTGAGCCTTCCTTGCTTCCCAAAATAAGATTGGCATTCATCATCTATGTTAATTGTTTCTTTATGAGTCTCATTAAGACCACATCCACACATCCTCCAATTTCTGCTCAAAGATGCCCTGCCAACCATTTTTAAAGGTGAAATCTTCATGGCACAACTTTCTTCCTTCCTAGTCCATAGACTTGGAATTTTTGGATTGGGGGCAAACACATTCCTTGATTAGGCTACCGTTTTCTGCTTGATTGTTGGCATATGAAAGGGGATTGTTTAATCCCTGCATATCTGGTGTTGGCTGCTGGGTAATTTGTGTTCTGGTCTTTTTCATCTTCTCCCATTATAAGGCTTGCTACAAATACAATATATGACGCTTGTGGCAATCAGGGTGATGATACCGCAGGAGCTGGGATCTCTTCAATTATGAGTACTTTCAGCTTGCCATATATAAAAAAATGACCCTGCCAACAGACAAGCCACTCTGCAGGGCAATGCATTTGCAACCTGATAAAGAAAATACTGTCCATTGTGTGTACTCTGCCCAGGGGCAAGCTAGCTCATATCCTGAGAAGCATAAGACTGAATCCCCCTCTGCCAAAAGCACAGGAAAAAGAGCCACATATTTGTTGCTTTAAATAACATGTGCTGGTTGTAAAGGCTCACATTTGGAAAATAAAGGTTAAAAAGAGATCTAAATAATCATAACTCCAAAACTTGCTTTCGTGGTTCTTCATTTCCAATCCTGCATGTTGCTACTGCATCATTCCACCTGCCACTCCATCTGCAGAAACACACAAACACCAAACAGAAGGAGTAACTCCTGGCTGCATCATCCTGCGATCACATTATTTATTATTTTATTTTATTTTATTAGATTTATATACCGCCCTACTCCCAAACGACTCAGGGCGGTGAACAGCCTCAAGGTAAAATACATCATACAAAAGTTTAAAAACTATTAAAAATACATTAAATAATTTAGGCTCAAGATGAATTTAAAACACCCAATTTGTATAAAACTTAAAAGCCAATTTAAAAGGGAGAGTCAGCCAGACCAGCCTGCTGGAATAAAAATGTTTTGAGGGTGCGGTGGAAAGTGTGTAAATCTGGGATCCTCCGTATCTCTGGGGGGAGCTCATTCAAAATGGCAGGTGCCCCCACAGAGAAGGCTCTCCCCCTGGGGGCCGCCAGTCAACACTGTTTGGTCGACGGCACCCTGAGGAGCCCCTCTCTATGGGAGCATACTGGTCGGTGAGAGGCTACTGGAAGGCAGTCTCGTAAGTGACCTTGATTTGCTACCTTTTTTGCTGATTCCCAGCAAAAACGCCCATTGGGGAAGCTGGATGTTGTTTAACAATCGTGATTTGTTTCATGGGCAACATAATTTGT
This sequence comes from Masticophis lateralis, assembly GCA_030761175.1. NCBI lineage: Eukaryota > Metazoa > Chordata > Lepidosauria > Squamata > Colubridae > Masticophis > Masticophis lateralis. The sequence goes on along the minus strand of JAUDYJ010000001.1, from coordinate 322,560,735 downwards.
CATCAAGTCAGGTCCAACTCAACTTATGATGGAAATTCTGGTCCCAATTGCGGTCATAAATTGAGAACTACCTGTGGGGATTTTTTTTTTTTGCTTAAACTGTTCCATGTGCTCTTGTCCACCTGATCTCCAAAAGTGATATAGGGAGTAGTGGTTGGTAAGAATCGGTGTCAACCCAGCCCCACTTCATGGTAAAGCAGAAGTCAAAATTCCCACCAGCTGTGAACTGGCCCCTGAGAGATAGTTAAACCACTGCTGTAGCCATCTGTCAAAACTTGCCTTCTCCCCCAAACTCACCCCACATTACTTGTTATGTCTTGCCCCACAGTAAACTGTTAGGTCAGTCCTATTTTGTTACTCAGACAGAATTTAAAGTTGTTATGGGGGCTGAACAGTGGTAGATTTCAAAATTTTTTACTACTAGTTCTGTGGATGTGGGTGTGGCTTGGTGGGCGTGGCAGGGTAAGGATACTGTAAAATCTCCCTTCTGTCCCCAATCCAGAGGAAAGTTACTGCAAAATCCCTATTTCCTCCCGATCAGCTGGGACTTGGGAGACAGAGAATAGATGGGGGTTGGGCCAATCAGAATTTTTACTACCGATTCTCAGAACTAGTCAAAATTTCCGCTACTTGTTCTCCAGGTCAGAACCTGCTGAAACCTACCTCTGGGGCTGAACAAATCACTGCTGGCTTAATATTTGTGGAGATTCTCAGTCATCTAGGTCATGGTTGTCCCAAAGGTGCTTTTTCCAAAGGCAGTTGGTCTTTCTTTGCTTTTCTGTGAAGATATTTCACTTCTCATCCAAGAAGCAGCAGCTTCTTCTTCTCCTTCTCCTTCTCCTTCTCCTTCTCCTTCTCCTTCTCCTTCTCCTTCTCCTTCTCCTTCTCCTTCTCCTTCTCCTTCTCCTTCTTCTTCTTCTTCTTCTTCTTCTTCTTCCTGAACAAGCATCTTGGACAAGAAATGAAACGTCTTCAAGAAAAAGCAAAGAAAGTCCAGTTATCTTTGGAAAAAGCACCTTTGGGACACTGCTGTCTTACTTTGTTCCCTGGTAGACTGGATAAAAGACATTAAACTGGCTGTCAGGAGAAGCCCTAAGCCCCCCCCCCACCCCACTTTTTCACTTTCAGTTCTCATTTCCCATCATGACTCCTTCACCACTTTCTCTCCTGAATATTACCTCCCCCTTCTTGTACATTACTTGGCTGTACAATTATTAATTCCTTTCTCTGGGAGCTTTTACTGTTCACCTTTTATATTAACTGCTTAGTCACATCCTTGCATGATTTACACCCTTAACCTCCTAAAATAGTGGAAACGATGCCTCAATGCTATTTTACCCAGACAACACTGTGTGCTTTATTACAGTCACCAATTGGTCTCAGGAGAATATTGAGTACTGTGCTGTTAAAAATAATTTTCTGATTAATTATCAAAAGACAAAGACTGTAATATTTGCAAAAGACCCTAGGGCACTATCACTGAGTAAGTTAATTGCTTGAAATATCTGGGAGTAGCATTCATGATTCAGTCAAGGAGGCTGAAAAGGCCATGGAGACAGCATAGGAAAGGGCTACAGGCAATGGTGGGATTCAGCCAGTTTGCACTACTTCGGGAGAATCGGTTGTTAACTTTCTGAGCAGTTTGGCAAACTGGTTGTTGAGAGAAATTATTAGGGCAGAGAACCGGTTGTTAAATTACTTGAATCCCACCACTGGCTACAGGTACCTTCAGACTCAAAAGAAGCCAGTTTTCTGCTTATTGTCATCAAACAGTTTCATGCCGTTTTTAAAATCATCTTTATGTGGAGCATAATTTGGTCCCTATACAAATAATTCTTCTCCAGAAGCCGTACAATCCAAATGGCAGATTTCCAGGTGCATCTTTAATGTTGCCATTATATAAAAGGGAGACTTGGGAACAACTTTCATTATTGATTGAAGCTTAACTGCTCTTCCATAGACCTGGCTCCTCTAATAATTTCTGCTGAATTTCAATACTGCTGACTTAATTCTCACTTTGGTTGTTGGTTTTTTTTTTCTGTTTCTCTTAACTTTTTTTCTCTCAAGACTCCATATTTTTAAAAGCCCCCCCCCCAAGAACTATTGTGTGTAATGGTTATATTTCTCAACATTTATCCAATTAAAATTTTAAATTGATTCAATTGCTTCTCACAATGAATTGAAAAGATTTTAATATTATATCACTTTTCAACATAGGCTGGTAAATAATTTTGATTTTGAGACACACACACACACCCCAGGATAGAGATCCTAGGCACACACTTTAAGAAACACTGGTTTCTTAAGAAGAAACACCAGAAACACTTTAAGAACACAATGATTGGGGCCAGGTGCCCCCTTAAATGATACATTCTGGATCCTGAATGGCAAAATACTGTAAGTGAAATATTTTCTTTAATCCTGGAGACTGAATCTAAGCCTACTCCCAGCTAAATCTCTTACTACATCGACACTGTCTAACCATCAAGGAATCTTCTTTCAGTTTAATATTCCTTCATTTGCTCTGGTAGAGGGCAAATCTAATAGTACCTACCTTTGTGGTTTAATGGGGAATGAAACTGTTGGTCATGCTCAGCTATAAAATGGAAGAGCTGGGGTGGCACAATGATTAGAAGGTGTTCGATCATGACTGGCTCAAGGTTGACTCAGCCTTCTGTCCTTCCAAGATCAGTAAAATTGAGGACCCAGATTGTTGGGGACAATATTCTGACTCTGTGAACTGCTTAGAGAGTGTCTGTAGCACAACAGACTTTCTGTGTTCCTTTTAGTAAAGTTTCCAAGCCACCAAGATTGTTTCTCGCTGATGTGAATGAGGACAGACAGCCTGCTGTAATGTAACAAACTTGTACACAATGCCACATAGAGCACAGCAACCGATAATGAAAACATACCCGTAAAATTTATTTCTCTCTCCAGTTGCAGTTGCTTTTTAATATATTGTTCAAGCATGTTTTGTGCATTTTCTCCTTATGCTTTTTGTCCAGTATAGCTTCTTACAAGCACTATTCTGTTTCTTCCATAACATGCCTAGTTTTTTGCATATTTTTTTATCTAAGAACTGACCCAGAAAATTTGGAGAAGTGAGTGTATGGTAGTATTGGGAGAAATGCAAATATTCCCAATATATGTTACCTAACCCTAACTCTAACATAGCCATCCAAAGACAGCTGACTCTGAAGCAGTTGAGAGGGTGCTCCTAGGGTGAGAGCCTGGGTTCAGCAAGTGTGCCAGTGATGAATGCTAGGGGTCTCCCACCTGGAGTGAGAGTCGGTGGAGTGCTGAATAAATCTACCCTCTCTCCAGCTGTCCAGGGACAGGGTTCAGCTTAGGAGGGAGAATGCATATGTATTGGGGGGTGGGAATGGAGGCATGGGAGGCATTTTGGCACTGAGAGCCAGAATTACAGTGCCATGGGAAATCCCTTCCTCATTCACCTGCCATGGCTCTGACAGGAGGAGAGTTAGGAGGAGAGGGAAGTTCACCTTGCAAGCTCTTCAGAAGGCAACATATATAGGGATGATTGGCATGGGTTGTTATTGGGGGTGGTTTCTATTTACCTTTACTACCAGTTCACAATGGGGCCATGCGCATGCACAGAAGCTTCCTGATGACATCTGGGTCAGTGGACGGAGCCTCCTGCCAGTTTTACTACCAGTTCTTGCAAACCAGGGGCAACCCACCACTGGTTGTTATGGTAGTCAGAGTCACAATGGTTAGAAGGTGAGCAGGCCATTATAAGGGAAGATGCCTCTGATGTATAGTTCCGGTGGCATGTTCTGGCTCCCTTAAATCCCTCCCAGCCCCTGGACATCAATGTATTCTCCTGCTATTCAGCTGCTGCTATGAATGCCAGATCAGGTAATAATAATAGCAATAGCAAAACACTTAGACTTATATACAGCTTCATTTTACAGCCCTCTCTAAGTAGTTTACAGAGTCAGCATATTGCCCCCAACAATCTGAGTCCTCATTTTACCCACCTCAGAAGGATGGAAGGCTGAGTCAACTTTAAGCCGGTGAGATTTGAACTGCTGAATTGCAGCTGATGTAGCCTGCAGTACTGCACTCTAACCACTGCGCCACCTCGGCTCTTATAATACGGCTTCCCTCATCCAAAATCTGATTGAAAATGAGCAAGCATCACCAAGACCTGACTGATTGCAGATGAGGGGGGGTCCCCTCTCAGAGATGTGCCCTTCTGGGTTTAAGGTTTGGCACAAACAAAGCCCTGGGGCAGGGGAAGTGGGATGACGGCAGTCATCCAAGAATCTCTTCTGGCCTTTGGAGGTCTTGCTCCCTCAGTTTCCAACCATGAAACCCTGTTCTGGATCATCTAGGATTGTTTCTACTGTATCAGCCTCCCCTTTGGCATAACAACCTTCCTGCCAGAACTGCTGGAGGCCATCTTGGGGCCGGCAGTGAGGTTTCCTCAGCCTTATGATCCTGCGGGACTTCAATCTTCCATCCCTCGGCTTGGCCTCAGAAACAGCCCAGGGGTTCATGGCAACCATGGGCCTATTCTTTATCATCAGGTCCAACTCTGAACTGTGGTCAGACACCATATATGACCTTCTTGTTGGAACAATGGCAACATGATCTGTTGTGGACCTTTGTTTCCATGCTGTCATGGGCAGATCATGCCCTGCTGTCCTTCAGATACTTATGCCACCAACCCCCTTTGGTAGGGAGGATGGGCCCATTTAGATGGTCTGCACCCAGTGACTAATGGGCCTGATTGGGTTCCAGAGCTAATTGAAGAAAGTGCTGGGGACTTTCTCTGCATGCTCCTGCCAAAGATCTGTAATGTCCTGGAATCAACAGTGGTCAAGGCTTTGGACAAGATCATGTCTTTTTAGCCCTTCTTGACCCATCACTTCTGACCCTCCCTGTGGTTCATGGAGGAGCTTCATATTCTGAAAAGGGTTAAGAGTTGCCTAGAGTGCTGTTGCAGGAAAATGAGAGATGACTCTGACTGGACAGAACTTAGAGCTGCTATTAAGGCCCACCTCGTGACAGCAGGAGTGGCAAAACATCACTATTTCTCCCCTCTTGTTGCATCTGCAAAAGGTTGCAGAACTATGCAGAACTATGCAGAATGTGATGGCAAGGCTGTTTTTGGGGCCCCCAGGGCGTTCCTCTACATTGGCTTCTGGTTTGCTTCTGGGTCCAATTCAAGGTGTTGGTTATCATCTTTAAAGCACTTCAAGGCTATCTGGGTTATGTCATCCCAATGGTATCCCAACAGATGGATTGGGTATTAGCATGCTATGGAATCTCTCAGGAATTCCACATTGCAGGATCCAGGAGAAAAGCCTTTCTGGCCATGGGTCCTGCGCTTTGGAATATCCTGAGGTGAAATCCATACTCACCCTCCTGACCTGTAAGACTCTGGTGACCTAACTCTATAAATTAGTCTGGGGTGCCAATGGGGAAGGTATCACTCTGGAGGTGGCTATTAGATTAGGAGAAGACTCCATCTCTCCCCATGATCTTCGTGCTCCCTTCTCCTCCCCATCTTTTCATGATAAATTATTATTACTATTTATGTTGTTGTTGTTGTTCATATTTATTGTTTTATCCCTTTTAATTTTTACTGGTTTTAATATTTATAAGCCACCCAGAGTCACCTCTAGATGAGATGGGTGGAAATAAATACATACATACATACAAAAATACAAACATACATATATATATACTTGTAAATTGTAATCACATGATCCTTATCTGGAAGTAAATCCCATTACATTGAATAGACCTTATTTTTTTCATATTAACATCTATAGGAAATTGGTTCATTTTCCTGATTACAGATTACAAATTTTTTGGACCATGTTTTGCTTGCTTGCTTGCTTGTTTGCTTATGTATGTATGTATGTATGTATGTATGTATGTATGTATGTATGTATGTATGTATTTTACAGTATTTGTAATCACCACAATTGCAAACCCCAAAACAAGAAAGCAAATAATATAATCAAATATGTCTGATAAAAAGTGTCCCATGCTTTGATGGAGATCATCATCCATCTTTATATTTTACTGGCCCTAACTGGTTTCAATTACAATATATTGTTGATAGGTTGACCTACTATGGCAAGTGTAGAAATAGAATATTAAACCCGAAATCAAAATTGCAGATTAAGAATTGTTCTCACATCCATCAGATCCTTTTGTGGTTGAATGATGTAATTGTCTATGTCCTTTAAATTTCTGGTTCTAATCAGAAGGGAGAAGCTTGAATTACTCCTTTTTTTAAAAAAAATGTAGGAATCCTTACAAAGGACTGCTTTAATAGTTATCTATAGCAAACTTTCCCTTTTATTAGATGCTTAAGCAAAATTGCATAATCAGGTTTAATCTCATTTTTACAGATAAAATTGTTTATACATAATCCAACTGTAACAAATGACTGAATATGGTCACCTGCAAATCACCAGGCTATGCCATATTTCTAATAAAAAATAAACAATTGGAGGAGTGGGAGGAAAAAAGAATGTAGTTGATCTGTGAAAAAAACAAGTAATAATTAGTCACAAACATGACTAGAAAATAGATACAATCATATTGCAATACCCATTACTTCAATCCTCCAGGATTTCATGCAGTTCTTGAGAATCTTGGGTATGGTCTCCAAAGCTAAGTTCTAAATTGCTGCTAAATTGTAAATTTTACTGCAACAGGAGGAAGAAAATATATAAAACAGAGAATCCATTAATTGAATTTTATTTTGCCATGGCTTTGCCTTGAATATTGTACTTAAGTGTAATATTTTGCATGCTACTTACATGCTAAATAAGGTTCTCAATCCAAAACAAGAATTTACTTCCAAAAAAGATACTTCTTGATGAAGGAAAACAGAGCAGGTATCTGAGTATACTCTGAATCCCACCTTGGGAGAAGAAATCAGTAAAGCTTTAATGGTTTTTCATGAATATGCATATAAGCACATATGTTGTCTGGAACAGGGATGAAATCCAGCAGGTTCTGACAAGTTCTGGAGATCCGGTAGCGGAAATTTTGAATTCGGAGAACCGGCAAATGCCACCTCTGGCTGACCCCAAAGTAGAGTGGGAATGGATTTTGCAGTATCCTTCCCCTGGAATGAGGTGGGAATGGAGATTTTGCAGTATCCTTCCCCTGCCACGCCCACCAAGCCACACCACACCCACCAAGCCACACCCACAGAACCAGTAGTTAAAAAAATGGATTTCACCACTGGTCTGGAATCCATTTAAAGTGGGGGCCTATTTCTGACAATCAGATACAAGTACATCAAACTCTCTGAGATGGCAAAGCCCAATCTTTCCTGTAAACACATCTGGAAGCTTAGTGGCAGGCAGATGCATGAGAATGCATAAAATGAGAATGCATGACCGTGCATAAGAGCACCAGCGTGCCTACCGCCCCTGTCCTAATGTTTCTTCTATTTGTACCTATTTTATGTATCCAATCCAGGTTTATACTTATTACCAAATACGTTCTTGACAAATAAAATAAATAAATGAATCTCTTTTTGAGATCATGACTTCAAGAACTTCCAAGATTTTTGAGATGAGTTGCACTCTGGATTTAAAACTCTTCTGATGGAGCGAGGGATCGAGACCTCACAGCAAAAGAGTCTCTCCACAGAATACGGTTCTTTTGCTCAAACCCAGAATTAGTGCTATGATTCCCTCTTTTGAAAACGGGAGGTAATTATTTGATGTTTTGTTGAAACTTTACTTGTAAATATTTGTAGAAAATGTGCCGGGCAAGCTGTGCAAAGAATTTGGGAAAGCAACAATTAAAACAATTCAATTATTTTTTTTAAAAAAATGCATCACAAATGTTATTAATATTTTTAAGTATATATTACTTGGACCAATCATGTTGCTTGGCATCTACTGTTGACTGTCCAACGTATTTCGGAATCTAATTTGTGAGATGATTTCTTCTGTCTTGAAAATGTTCAGCAGTAATGAGGGTATTTTACCTTGTCAAAAAATGATTTGGCTAAAACAGCTTTAAACTACTCAATAACATCAGAAATGGAAGAAGCATAAAGTGATCCAGTTACTTGGGAAACTTCTGGATTTAGTAGTAAGTGTCTTATTTTATGCTTGAATGAGTAATCAAAACTGTCTCATTTTCTGCAGTATTGATAACAAGCATAAAGGCAGGCTCCAGCTGTATAAGAAAGGATAATAGTTTATTACTTCCCCCTTATTGTCAGAAAATCAACAGCATTTCACAGATTATCTAAGGGGACACCCTCCCTTAATTTGTTGTTTTAATACATGGTTCTTGAGCTCAGTGTTTGGGGGGGGGGGGAATTATGCAATCTCTCTTATGGACACCTAGGTTGTGATAGAAGAAAAAGTGTCTGTCAACATTCTCTAAAATCACAACAGCTACATCCAAGCAATCTAAGGCAATTCAGATGTTATCTTTCACTCAATTATTTTTTTTCCTATTACATGTGCATAGACAGTAACCTGCAAAAAAATATCTGACCTTAAGAATTGCAATCATGCCCATATTGTATCTCTGCTCTTAGAACTCCTCAGTCCCAGAATATATTAGCGCTGGGATCATGTTGATTATGGGAAAAATTTCTAAGAAAACTTGGTTTTCTTTCCTGCCCTCTCTTGAAGGGAGAAGACAACCATACCAAATATTCTAAGTCCCAATCACACAACAGCAAGAAGACTTTGGTTCACCATTACTTCCAGGCTGGTAGCAGCTAATTTATTTGACTTCTGGATCTCCTTATCTGAAATAATAACTATAATCATGAGAAAATCCTGTCATTACCATGCCGCTTTTCTAAAGTCACGTATCTGTAAAAAAAAGCAGTAGTAATAGTAAAAATGACACTTATCCTGACGAAACTTCCTAATTGTAATCAAGGAGTGAAAGTGATACGACCAGGGAAAAATAGTTACTACATCAAGTCTGTATTTTAACTAAAGGCTCAGAAAAACACTACTTTTTTTTTAGTTTTAATCCACCTTTATTTTATTTTTTTCTCTTCATTTTTTTGGTCAACTGTAGATAAGTGAAGCTGTACTTCTTCAATGTATTTCTTCTGAAGAGTCTGCCTTTGTTCTTTTCTCTTTTCTCCCTATGCAGTTCTCAGATATCTTTAGGGTATGAATAGCTTTTTTCAGTTTGTTAAATACGGTGCCAGTCCTCAATTTCACGAAGTGTTTTTATGGAGCACTTGGTGGTTCACACTCCTTCTGTGCCCTACCCCATCCTCAAGCTGTCCCTCTGTGAGCATATTTAATTAGTTTTTAAGAGCTGCTAAAAAAAGAAGCTAATGATATACTTTGGCAGAGGAGAGAAACAGGAGCAAATGCGAAAGGAAGAAGCGTCTCTTTTCTTCGCACTCTTCTTGCTTCTTGAAGTGATATTTTCTTCTTCGGTGTGCAAAACCTATTAGAATCCATCTGCAATATTTGTTGGAACTTTTTTCTCTATATTCAAAAAAGTTTTATTTTCAAATCAGCATAACCTGGATTTATTACGTGCCTGTTTATTGTAAATATTTATATGGTACCTCTTACTTTAAAATTTATGAAGTAGTTGATAAAACATTCTATATGGTGGTTGTGTATTTGGTGGTTGTGCCTGTTCTATCACCACATCACTGAACTTCGGAAAGCTCCAACTTACTGGCCTTGATCAAGGCTTGAAAAGCAGGTTCTTCACCCAGGCACTGGCCCAAGGGGTGGATGAACCCATCCTGTCAAGCTTTAAGAGAATAATTGTGACATGTTTTTTTTTTATTTGTGGTTTCGGTGATCTTTTGTTTACTTGTTTTTAATCTGATGTTAGCTGTCCAGAATTGCAAATAAGATTTGGGCAGCATATAGATTGATTAATCAAGAAACAAACAAATAAATAAATGCTTACCAAAGTGTATAATAAAAACAGAATTAAAATGAAATAAAGAGAAAACAAAATTAATTCAAATAGACTACAAACATATACTAAGATGTTAATGGTTAGGGAAGGTTTCAAATGTGTAAGGCAACCTTTTGCTTGTTATGTTGCTTGTTATTGTTTATTATTTTCAGCTCCTAATACAAGTACTTGTAATTGTTATATGTTTTTATTATTTTAAATGCCATATTTGGTATATAAGTATTTGTAAGTTCGAAAGCACGTAAAAAATGCAAGTAGAAAAATAGGGACCACCTTTGGTGGAAAGATAACATGAACCTATGGTGTTTGGTCATGCTGGCCACATAACCATGGAGACGTCTTCGGACAGCGCTGGCTCTTTGGCTTTGAAATGGAGATGAGCACTGCCCCCTAGAGTCAGGAATGACTAGCACATATGTGCTAGGGGAACTTTTACCTTTACAAATACTTGTAATTGTTATATATTTTTATTATTTTAAATGCCATATTTGAGTCATATAACTGAAAGATGATTCTAAGATTTGATAGAGAGAGAGATAAAATAAATAGTGTTAATAAATAGTGTTTGGGTCTGGAATATCACATTTTCTATTTATTTTTCCAAGGACTCAATTTATTTACAATAGCTACCCAGCCTGATGCTTCCGAGTGGGAAAATCCCTATAATGGGAGCTTCAGTCCAACACATAGAATGGAAAAATTGAATCTACAGTTTTGTTTTAAAGGATTGAAATATACCTTACCATTTCTGCATTTCAAGCAATAGGGAATCTGTACTTCCAATGAAATAGAACAGCTTAAAGCAGTTATGAATGAGTAAATTACATCATTCTGTTTTACCTCTATGAAGAACATTCATTATATTGTTGCTGTTTTATATGTTACCTTTGCCTATAGGAAGCGATGTGAATTAAATTTATGAAGATCTACCCATGTGAATCTACCCATATTGTATTAATTGTGAACATTTGGTTAAGCAATTCACAATGAAGCAAAATGTAGTTTGTCCATAGGCCACCCTATCATTTACCATATATTTTTCCACCCTATATTTTCCCTAATAGATTGTTGATATGGGTGTGTTCTTTTTTTGTTATCGATGCCATAAAGTTCATTGATTTCATTTGTTAGCCTTTGACCAGGCTGGTTAGACACTATGAGAGCTGTTGCTTATCATATCTGAAGCACATCGCTTTGGGGAAGCTACCATAAGTTTGTTTTTAAAACTTATTTCACTTTGTACCTGCTATGACTCCCACAGCTGAATGTGTAGGGATTGACAGACACAGTTGGCTGCATGTAGTCCAATCCTGATTGCTCAAATCTGTTATTTGGGTCACTAATCCAACATTGAACATCACTTGTTCCAACGTTGCAATGGGAAATAGAACAGGGCTTCTTCAATCCATTTGGAACGGCAAGGACAATAAGAATGAACCTGGTTTCAATTAGTGAAGAATCTTTTAAATATAAGGTCTTAGCTACAGGGAGAGGAAAATCTTCATCTGTTTCAGGATGTTGTATTTTCTTGGACTACTGCACTCCCCAGGTGGTGTATAGATGGTAAACCAACTTTCTCCATGCTTTGATTTTGCATTAGTACTGTTCTGGGCAGTGACCCTTTTTAGATCTATAAACAAACTGAAAGAGATTTGGAGGAAAGCAATGAGGATATTTAGTGGTATGGAAACACAAATCTAATGAAAAAAGGGAAGTGATATGTTTAGCCATGAGAAGAGAACATTGCAGGAGAGAGATTAGAGTCTTCTTCAGGTGACATATATTCTATCTCTGTGTTGAAAAAATAACTAATTTCAGGGGGTGGATTTTGGATAGATAAAATTAAGTGATGTATAATCCAAGCCAAACTGATGGTTATGACAATGAAAAAAAATGCTTTAGAAGCAAGTAATAGTTACAGCTTTGAATTTAATTCTTTGTTAAATTAAACCATGACTTATTTAACCTTGATTTGAATACACTACCACAGATGGGTTCACACATAAAGCTAATCCATAAACAATGCCTGACAAGCCCCAGATGCTTGATTTACAGATCATAGTGTAGTAAAACAAAGTGTAGTTTGCTTTTGACTCAGGGATGTTAAATTGGCCCCACCCATTGGATCAACAATCCAGTACTATAGCACATATAAAGGAAAATGCTTGCAATGTAAATGTTCAGTTGTCTTTCCATAACAGTAAAGAAAAAAGGAAAATAAAAGAATTATACCCAAGAATTCATTCAGATTGATTTAGAGGTTCATCACTTCAAGGAACAATTAAAATGGCATAGCTATATTTCATACATGCTACAGTCTTGTATAAATTCCCACAATACCCTATTTAAAACCACAACTATTCTAAAAGTTGCCTTTCTTATTGAGTTTGCTTTGCATCAATATATATGTTAGAGGGGGGGGAGGGAATAGACATTGAAAAGAACACCGAGGCAGAACTTTGACCATTAAAATCTTAAATGAAACTGTTCTAATCAAATACTTCGTTCAAATTTCCTATTAGCCTGAATGGGATATAACTTCATTCTTCTGAGCCAACAGGAAAGAAAATTTGATGTTACTTGACATAAGTAAAGGCACATTTGCTTTATGACCGCCAAAAGGTCAGGAACATTTTGTGATTGCAAGAAATTGCATCTATTACAAACTGTAGATTCTCTAACTGCAAATGTGACATACGCTCAGAAGATCACTAGAGGGGGGGGGGTTTCCTACTGGGACTTTTTGAAGCTGGGAGCAGTAAGCTTTTCAACAGGTTCAAGAAGTATTGAAGGACAATAATATTTGGTGAGAAAAACCATGAAGGTGCTTTTTCAATGCCTCAGTATATAGAAAAAAGACTTGCCTTTTTAGTTTTCCCAAGAATTGGGGAGAGTAGGAGGCTATGCAGAGCTGTCCCTTTGTCCATTAAGTTTATCTTATCAGAGCAGTACTTGTCAATCTTGGCGACTTGAAGACATGTGGATTCCAACTCCCAGAATTCCCGCACCACTCATGCTAAACTGGGGAATTCTGGGAGCTGAAGTCTACCCATCTTCAGGTTGCCAAAATTGAGGATTACTGCAATAGGATTTAGTCAGATCATGTTGGTTCTTTATAATCACAGACAAAGATGTTTTCCATCATCTCCTACCAGAACATAAAGATTCCAGAGATTGGACCTGTAACTTTCCGCATATTGAGCACATGTCCTCTACCACTGAGGTGAAAGATCTAATCCATCTCAGAACTTAGTTTTTCTTTCAGTATGTACCAAGCCACTAAGTACTCAAGGCTAACAAAAGTTTAAAAAATGGAATCTTAAAAAAAAATCAATGTCAAAAACAATTAAGAATTTTTAAAAAAACTTTTCTTCTTTTCATTATGTAGCAAGGATAGTTCAAGTTCAAGAACTTACAATGGCTAAGAGATGGTGCATCCAAGACATAATATAAAACTATTGGTAAAGAAGCAAGCATCATATAGTATTGTAGTGTAGTGTAGTATATTGTTATATTATTATATTATTATATTCTATTATTATATTCACAAAATAGTGTATATTAATTGTAGAATTTTCTAAAAGATTGTTGAGTTTTTAGCTACTATTTAGAGGGAGAAAATTACTCTTGAATCAAGATGGACCTTGATTCCATCTTGGAATCCAGTATGTACCAGTATGTACCAAGTATGTACCAGTATGTAGGTACATTCCAGTATGTACCAAGCCATGTGGACAGGTCCTATATATCTTTGGGACTAGCTCCTTTTTTCTGCCCAGATCACTTTAACAATTGCTTCCTTTCACAATTTTTGGAATAAGAAAATGGCCACCAGAACATAAGTAGACCAGGTACATTAGCTTGATGTTTGTTTGCCCTCCCCACTAAAGGGGCAGAGAACAGAATCAAAAATACCATTAAAAACCACAACATTGTGAAATAATCAAATCAGACAGTCAAACCAGATAGTCATAAATTAAAAGGTAAATCCCACGATACTCAAGAAAGAAAACCTACTGGTGGAGGGCAGGGACTAATCTTAAAAGTTAGTCCTTCATTATTGCATAAATTTTCACATGCATCTGCTGAGTAATCCACGAAAGTTTATGCAACAGTAAATTGATTGGTTTTTAAATGTCTGTAAAACTCTTACTTCAAAAGACACATTTCCCCTGTGGAACTTTCTAAAGTTAAGCGGGACACTTTTCTCTTCTCAAACATTTATTTCACTGTAGTACTTGGTGAAATCAAGTACTGAAGTTTTCTGGGGATTGCCCTAATTTAGGCCACAGTGAGGAAATTAAATGATTGAAATGATTCCTCAAACAGAGTTTCTCATCCCAGAAAGTAAAATTTCACTTGATGTTCTATTTTCTTACATGTACAGTTCTGTTTTCTTTCTGTTTACACAGGTCTCTTTTCACATTAAAATACATACCGATATGCAGCCTGAATTGATAACATTCCGGAAAGGGATTGCACTTGATTTGCAGAATATATAATCTGGTCTGTACATATTTCAATGAACCATTCGATTCACTTTCCTTTGTCATATTACAGTATTTCATCTCTTTGCATCAGCAACTTTCAATTTAGCATCTAGGCCCAGCTCCTGTTCTCATGGAAACAGTTTTCAGCAATAGGGCTTCAAATCAAAGGCAGTTTTTTAAAAAAAAAGAAAAAGAAAAAAAGAAAAATGATTTAGACATTCGCACTGGTCATCTTTTCTTGGAAACCCAACCCCTGACAGATGTTTTCCTGGCTCTCATTTATTTGCCCTCTTAATTAGTGATGCAAAATTTGATGAAAGAAGTGGTTGAGCAGAAAATAAACAGTGCAGTTCACTATCCCTAACCTAGCAAATCCCAAGTATCATATATTAAACTATAGTCATGTTAGCTGGGAATGACCATCCTTCTAGACCAGTACACTCAGAGTGCCCCCAGTTGAGGAAAGCTGTTCTTTTTCATACAGATCTATTACTACCCTTAAGCCGTTGTTTAAAGTGATGGAGCGGTTAAGGTGTTAGACAAGAATAGGAGTAATCCAATTTGTCTTCAGCCACTGAGATTGTCTTAGTGACTTGGTGTCAGCTCATTGACTTATTACTCTCTCAACCCAACCCCCCTCACAAGGTTGTGGTTGAAGGGTTAGAACTGGAAGATGGAGTGCTATGACCCTTATCTCTCAGAGGAATTTGGGACTTTCTAAAATTCGGAAGACATATGTAGAGAAAGGGTACCTGCAAAAAAAAAAAAAACCACATTCTGTATAATAATATATTACATATTTGAACATACGCATTGGGAAGCATACATTATGCTCTGTGTCATGTTATTAGAAGAGGGCTTAGCATAGGACAGGTAGACATCTATACACATAGATATATGTATGTATAACACAAACACACACATATTACACACGCATATATATGTATACACACATAATACATACATACAAAACATACACAGACGAACACAGACATAAATGGTCCCATTCAACATTGTTCAGGTTAAAATAATAATAATTAGTATATTGGTAGAACATATAGTTGTAAAAGTAGTAAAAAAAACCAAGCAGATTAAAATATTGTGGGATTTCAAAATGCAGACTGATAAAGTCTTGGCTCATAAAACACTAGAGTTAAACTTCAGTTGAAAAGAAAAATGTGTGGATAATTGATGTAGCAATTTCATGGGATAGTAGTATAGAAGACCATGAATTGGAGAAAATCAAAAAGTATCAAGATCTGAAGATTGAAGTTGAAAAATTATGGCAAAATCCAGCTCTGGCGGTCCCAGTGGTTATCAGCACATTGGATGCCATAGCCAAAAAGCCTGAATGGTACTGAGAAAATCTGCACATTGGCAAGCTTTCCATCAATCAATTGCAAAGAGCCACATTGCTTGGAATCTCAAATATACTACTGTGATACATTAAGACATCCCAGGTTCTTGGAGATAATTTGATGCATATGAATGCCAACACCCAGCTAAAGTATTGGCAGCTGTGGCTTCACATTGTTGTGATCCAATAATAATAATAATAAATTCCAAGTGATGCTAGGACCAAGGGGAAAAAACAATGGCATGACAAAGAAGCAACAATGGTCCACTAGAATATCTGCAAGAAATACCAGTTGCCTGCAAGCAAATATTGATGGTATCACAAAATAGATAAAGTATTAGAAAATGAAGACTTAACAACTCTTGATAAGAAAGATAAAAAGATCAGGAGTGGACATTGCGGTAACTGGAGACAGCAGAATAGAACTGGAAAGAAAATCACAAAATATGAGGACCAGCAAATAGAAGAGAATGGATTGTGTGAAAGAAAGCAAAGATAATAACAACAGTAATAGGTCCTTTGGGTGCAATTGAGAATTACATGAAATGCCACTTGAACGCCATTGGCATCAATAAAATCACCATCAGTCAATTGAAAAAAGCAGCTTTATTTATTCCGAAGACCTGGGATAGGAGATAGGCAGATGTTGTTTGATGATATTAAAGATATTGTCACAATATGTAAGCAGCTTGCTTTAATATCATCAAACAACATCTGCTTATCCTAGGTCCTTGGAAACTCAATGGGTGGACAAAAATGCCAAACCCAGTCTAATCACCTGGCAGATTGTACAACCAAACTTACTAATAATAATATTCAGAGAGATCTCCTGCAGGCAGAAGCACAAATGTTTTTTACATAATTGCTTTCCAGTATTCTTTGGGCTGGAAAGAATAGTGTCGTGGTACTTCTGGAAGTTCAGAATGTTCTCCATGCATTCTTTTAGAAATCCTGACTATAAAGCTGTAAAGAATTATTAGCAGATGGCACATGTGTAGACTATGGGGGTAAGATTTTATGTGGATCCCTTGAATGTGAAATGTCAACATTGTATTTCATTTGGAATAAATCCTATTGTTGTTAGTGGCACTCACTCCTATAAGATTTCTAAGTTCTACCATATCGCAAGATCTAAAATGGACAGCTGACATCAAAAATGTCATCAAAAAAGCACAACAAAGAATGTTCTTTCTATGCCAACTCAGAAAGCTCAAACTGCCCAAGGAGATGCTAATACAGTTCTATAGAGGAATTATTGAGTCTGTCATCTGCAACTCTATAACTGTCTGGTTTGGTTCTGCAACCCAAGACAGACACAGACTTCAGAGGATAATTAGAACTGCAGGAAAAACAATTGCTACCAACCTGCCTTCCATTGAGGACCTGTATACTGCACGAGTCAAAAAGAGGGCTGTGAAAATATTTACAGACCCCTCGCATCCTGGACATAAATCGTTTCAACTCCTACCCTCAAAACAAAGCTATAGAGCACTGCACACCAGAACAATTAGACACAAGAACAGTTTTTTTCCCTGAATGCCATCATTCTACTAAACAAATAATTCCCTCAACACTGTCAAACTATTTACTAAGTCTGCACTACTATTAATCTTCTCATCATTTCCATCATCCATCTCCTTCCATTTATGACTGTATGACTGTAAATTTGTTGCTTGTATCCTTACAATTTATATTGATACTGTTTCCTGATTGCTTATTTGTACCCTATGACTATCATTAAGTGTTGTGCCTTATGATTCTTGATGAACATATCTTTTCTTTTATGTACACTGAGAGCATATGCACCAAGACAAATTCCTTGTGTGTCCAATCACGCTTGGCCAATAAAAAATTCTATTCTATTCTATTCTATTCTATTCTATTCTATTCTATTCTATTCTATTCTATTCTATTCTATTCTATTCTATTCTATTCTAATTCTATTCTATTCTATTCTCGTGTCCAGGAATATGGTGTAAAACACTAGTATATCTATGCCTATTCATCCAATACAGCCAGGTGTTACAAAAAAAGAAGCACATGGGGGCTACAATGCTGGTATGATTCACTCCCTCCACTGAACAATAGATGGCTAATCAGAGAACTGCTGCTCTTTTTTTAATGTGATTTTAAAAAGCCCATGCAATCAATTGCTTATGACTGGACACTGATCTTAACATTTGCAGAGTATTTGTTCTGTGTATGAAGATGTTACATGGGGCAAAGCACAGTCATGCAGAGGAAATGCTAGGCATGAAAGGGTAATATAATGTAACTTTTCCCTGGCATGTGTAGGCGAATTGCATGAAGCACTAACCATACTGGGGGTGCATTCACACTGCATTTCTAGTGTGCTTCTAGAGCTGCATTTAGAACTGGAAACTTTCCGAGTCCTGGAGAGCTTGCATGTGTCCAGTTCTGAGTGAGTTCAGTACTTGAGCTCTTTCTAAAGTAGTACTGGAAGACTATGTTGCTGCTGGCTCTTTTGTTCTTTTAATTGTTTTAATTATTAAATTAGGCTTTAATAGTTCTGGAAATCTTGCTCACTAATATATGATCAAGGATTGAATGAAAGGCGATTTTTAAAAGAGATTGGACAACCATTTGTCTGAAATGGTATAGGGCAATGCCAAAAGTGGGGGGAGCATGGAGGGGTCACACACACGTGTGCCCACATCCATAATTCTATGCACTCCCCCTCCATGCTCCCCATGCTGTTGGCACACAATGGCACGTGGGCCCAGTAGGCCCATTTTTCACTCTCCCCAGGCTCCAGAGCCTTTCTAGGAGCCTGGGGATGGCAGACACGGCCTTCCCCAACCCCCTAGAGGCCCTCCAGAGGCTGGAAACAGTGTGTTTCCTGACTTCTGGTAGGCCCAGGC
Organism: Masticophis lateralis; assembly: GCA_030761175.1. Lineage (NCBI taxonomy): Eukaryota > Metazoa > Chordata > Lepidosauria > Squamata > Colubridae > Masticophis > Masticophis lateralis. Next base: position 322,542,076 of record JAUDYJ010000001.1, on the reverse strand, counting down.
CCAAAAATCAACTGGCTGACGCACGAATGTGTGCCAGAAGTAAGCTCGCGTGCCCACCAATATGGGTTCACGTGCCACCTGTGGCACCCGTGCCATAGGTTCGCCATCACTGGTATAGGGTCTCCTGTTTAAGCAAGGGGTTGGATTAAAAGACCTCCAAGGTCCCTTCCAACTCTGTTATTCTGTTTTTCTCTCATGAGATGTAGCAGGATTTCTCAGTGTTTATAGCCCTCTCTCCTCCCATCCCAATATTAAGTTGGGAATGAAGCAGGGATTTCAATCCAATAGTATTTAATGCTCCTTTTATCTTGCTCTCACTATATCCAATTTCTAAATGCTGCCACTGGATCTAGATGCTGAGCTTTTGTTCCAGAATTCTCAGCTTTATTATTTTAGATTGTATTTCCTAAAAAGCTTGATGGCTTTGTGTGAATTGCCTTGAAACCAAGCGAGGAAGAACACTATACACATCTTAAAATAACATCAGAATGAAATGAAACTGTGGGGGTGAAATGGAGAAAATGCACAGATTAGTGGGTTACAAATTAGCGGATTTCAGGAATACAAAGAATACTTATCAAAGAACACATATCAAAGAATCCTTGATGCTCTCTACATTTGGTTGCTTGCTTGCAGACACTTCATTATTCAATGAGGTAACATCATCAGTGCTGCCATGTTTCTTCAAAAATAAGATCGGGTCTTATATTAATTTTTGCTCCAAAAAGACGCATTGGGACTTATTTTCTGGTTTGGTCTTATTTTCAGGGAAATACGGTACTAAATGTGTCCATCTGGCTGACTATCTTAACAGGCTTATTTTGGGGGTAGGTTTTATATTACAATTATCCTGAAAAATCATGCTAAGGCTTATTTTTCAGTTGGGTCTTATTTTAGGGGAAAACATGGTAGTAAGTGTGGGATTTGCTCCCTGTTTACAGTATATACAATAACCTGCCCTTGGTGATGCTGTGGTTTTCTCCTTGGTAGTCCCTTGATTAGGATATTGTTTTCTGTTTGCTTGTCTGGTGTTAAATTTCTGCTTATGGGGAAACCGGGTGTTGAAGAGGTTGTATTCTGGTCTTTTTCCTTCCTTCCTTTATTCCTATAAATGAAAAAAAAAATAGTATCAAGCAACTGGAAAGAGCTGCCTGGCACTCAGGCAAATGAGCCATTAATAGACTCATAGAGACAAATCATTTATGGACCATTCAACCAACCTCAGAGAACATCAAGGATTCCATCAAAATGAGCTTCTCTTTGCCTGAAATCCAAAGCATCTTATCCCAACCTGATATCCAACGGGCATGTTGAAACAACATGTTAGGCAAAGCATATCTGAAGTGCAAGCAGAAGGAAGGGTATGTTGGATAGCCGATATCAAGTAAAGCATCCGATCCGGATTTGTTTTCCAGATTCCTGCAAGATTATCTATGAAGCGCTGGTAGACCTATTTGAATTATCATCTCTAACATGAAGGGTGGTTGCAGTTCTTCCACTGCAGCAGCCGTCAACCATGGATTTGTGAAGTCATTCCTATGCCTGGATGAATGAAGTTAGGTGTTCGTCAGGAGTAAAAGAAGTTTGTTTTCATTCCCTATCCCTTTTTTTCCCTTCCACTGCTAGACAGAAGGCCAGGTGTCAGCTCGTATTTCAACCTATTTTCAGGTGCTGAGGATTTATCACAGGCTGTTCCCAAGGAACTATTTCTTTTGCTTGATTAATCACCAAGTTTATGTTCTAAAGATCAAGGGCAGAAGCCCAGCCTCACCAGCTGTCCCCCGATTTCTGTTCCATGGATTCTTTTGCTCAGCGCTGTAACTATCCAAAGATGGTGCTTGTCTTTCTTATTACAAGAGCACCCTCTACTGTTATCACATTGACATACTAACAGTATTCCAATATTTTTTTTAAAAAGCAAAATTAAGTATATTCCAGAGCAACTCTCAGTTATTGAACCATTGTAGAGGCAGAATAGAAGTTTGCTATGCCTGTCTAAAAGGCCCAAGATAATCCTAAAAGTTCTGGGAACAAGACAGGAGGCACGATTGTCCTCCATGTGCAGTGAAATACCATTTCTATACCATTCTGAAAATCAACCAACCTTTTTTTTTCATTACACAAATCTGTTAGCATTCTGTCATTTTTCACTGAACATGTTTATAACTCCAGTTATCTGTATATATTCTCCTTTGATGGCCTCTCCCTCTTTCTATCTCCTATTATTATTTTTTTATAAAAATACTGAGAAAAATGTAGGGACTTGGACTAAGGATTCCCCAGGTACCTTCCAATATATATGTTCCATCCGTCTATATTTCTCCTGTCCTTGTTTTTTCCTTCACTGGAATGAAGAAAATTGGAATGGTTAATTTTATTATTTCCTTAGCTATTAGAGTTATTTGAACTCCTTTCCTCACTAGTTTTTTCCTACCTTTGACTGCTCTGAGTGGATTAATGTCTGCTTTCTTGAAGTGCAGAATATGCATTCAACTATATTCCCCTGAATTTCCTTTAAAAGCAAGGAAATGATATTTCCCTTTTCACCCAATGTTGTGCTAAATTCCACTTCGTTAAATGGGTTTTCCCTATTGACTAGCATCTGTTTAAAAACAGCTAATCCAGAATGTTACCAACAATACAAATTTGGAATTTTCTGGAAGGAACATACTTTGCATACATTTGCTTCTCTAGTGATATTACCATGTTTCCCTGAAAATAAGACCCTGTCTTATATTTTTTTTGAACCCTGAAATATTGTAAGTGCTTGGCCTTATTGCCATGCGCTCAAAAGCCCAATTGGGTTTATTATCAGGGGATGTCTTATTTTGGGGGAAACAGGGGAGAATCATTAACATCCCTCCCTCCCCCCAATCAAAATAACTTCATGCCTTTTTGGAAGATATGAAGTTCGGTTTTATTTATTTATTAAATTTCTAACTATTTATTAAATTTTTATATTAAGTATTCAATTTATACGATTTGGAAAACAAATCATTAATTACATTTTCACTTGGTTGGATGTCCCAAAGGTGCTTTTTCAGGAGACAACTGGACTTTCTTTTTTTTATTTTGAATATTAGGTTGGGTGAGCATTAGTCATCACCAACAGGACTGTTTTTCTTCATTCTTTTGTTTACTCTATAACAGTGATGGCTAATCTTTTTGCAATCGCATGCCAAAAGCAAGGGGAGTGCGGGGTGGTCAAGTGCGTGCCCACACCCATAATTCTATGTGCCCTGCCCACCTGTGCATGTGCGCATGACCCCCCATGGTCCCCCCACTTTTGGCATGTGATGGCACGATGGGCCCAGTAGGCCCGTTTTTCGGTCTCTCCAGGCTCCAGAGGCTTTCTAGGAGCCTGGGAAGGGCGAAAACAGCCTTCCCCACCACCCCCTGGAGGCCCTCTGGAGGCTGGAAACAGCCCATTTGCCAACTTCCAGGGGACCCAGAAGGCCCAAAAAATCAGCTGGCCAGCGTGCGCACACGTGCTGGAGGTGAGCTAGGGCAACACTCATGTGTCCACCAATATGGCTCTATGCTCCATCTGTGGCACGTGTGTCATAGGTTCGCCATCACGGCTCTATAACTTTCACAACCTCAGCAAATTTAAGATTGGTGGACTTCAACTCCCAGAATTCCCTGAACCTCCCAAAATTTGGCTCTACACTATTTCCTTTCTTTTATCTGTTCGTTTTGAATAAATGTATTCATTCAGATGTATTAAATGTATTCTTCAGTTGCTACACTCCAGTTGTAAAAAACATCCCATAAATCTCCCTTATAGCTGTAGGTGATGGAGCCTATTTCCTAGTTGTATTAATGGCTGTTTTTACTATTTTTTCCTGGCTGCTGTGAGTTTCATTTGTATTTTTTGTATATGTATACTGTGCGTTTTTTACTTATTAATACAATAGTCATAATGACCAAAGTTTAGGCATAGGTTATCCTTCTGATTTAATAAATAAATAAATAAATAAAAATGAGGAAGGAAGTGTGAAATGGCAAGTAAGAATGTCTCTTTTCCCTTTCTCAACATTTATGCTATGTTTGAATATCTCATTTTAAACAGAGTAATTATCTATTATAAAAATTAGACATTACGGAAAATCATAAAAAATTATACCAACAAAAGCAGTAGTCTTTGGGGAATTAAGCACATTTTCCTTGTTTAGAAGGTAGTCCTCAACTTACAACAGTTTAGTGACCAAAGTCACTAAAGAGCATTGGAAAAAGTGACTTATGACCATTTTTCACATCTACGACCATTGCAGCGTCCCCATCGTCACATGATCAAAATTATGCAAGGTGCTTGGCAACTGACTGGTATTTATGACGGTTGCAGGGTTTGGGGTCATGGGGATTTTACTTAGCAAAATCAATGGGGAAGCCAGATTCACTTAACAATCATGTACTAATTTAACAATTGCAGTGATTCACTTAACAACTGTGGCAAGAAATGTCATAAAATGGGGCAAAACTTAACAAATTTCTCACTTAGCAACAGCAATTCAGGGCTCAATTGTGGTCATAAGTCGAGGACTACTTGTACTGGTTTTTATTCCTTCCATGATTGTAGAATCATATCCAACTTCTATGAGATGGGAAGGTAACGTGAATATCTGACCAAGAATTCTCTCTGCCATCTTTATAAATTTTTGTATTTAAAAAAATACACTACAATAATCAAAATAATTCTAATTTATTTTATTTCACAATCGGTTAAACACCGTCCTAATGTTAAATCAAGAAGCAAAAAGTTAACCAACAATTGGAGCAATGCTTTTAAAAGACATTGAGCTCTGCCTCTGTTTTTCTTGGCTGTGTGTTCCCCCTTCCCCTTTTATGTTATGCAAAAACAAAACAAAAGTTTAGAAATTGAATCCCTAAATCGAATGATTGCAACAGCCTGCTGATAATGTTGGTTATTGATCCAAAGGTATGCACTGATAGAAACTATTCAAAAACGTAACACGGTTGCATCAGGACATTACTTAATGACACAATATTAGATTCTAGTATCATGGTAGACTTTGGACTTGCTTTTTCATGAATAAAACATAACTTACAGCTGAGGAATTTAGAGCAGTCGGACAATCAGCACCCTTGAATCAGCCTGAAATTTTCTACATGAGTACAGAAGAAGTAGGAGAGCCTATTGGGTTGGTCAGGTCTTAAGTTCTTTCCTGAAGGCCAGGAGGATCAAGGCCATACAGACCTTGAGGGTGATACTGTAGCATAGTTGGGCAACAAGTCATCTTATCTGAAATTGGGGTCTTTGGCAAATACAACCTGCTGTGGTTAATCTGAAATGGAATAACAACTTTTGAACATCATTATATCTGCAGATAAACATCATTATGTCTGCAGTGAAGGAGGAAGAATTTTGCCTGAGCTCATATCTATAATATAAATTACAATTTAACATTCCACCTGAAATGGTCCATAGCAATAATTGATTTGGTGAATATTTGCCCATTTCCATCCAATGACAGATAATCACTGTCTTTCCACATTCCCATTCACTTTTCAGTCAACTAATGTAGGTTGCATCAAAATTACCTGATGCTTCATTGAGAACTAGATTGCACACAAACTTCCATTTCAACTGAAAACTTCTAATTATTCAAATACTCAAAGCTGCCTTTTAATCATTTACATGGACAAGGTTGGACTAAATGTGCCTCATCTATCCAATCATCACTCTGAGAAATCTTGTAAAATACTGTAATGCAGATATAAGTAACCAGCTATTCAAGTACCCAACTCAACTCAACTCAACTCAACACAAGATTATTACAGTCAAAGGCCAGCTACCCAACTGTTGATATTCCTTTCTGTTGAAATGTCAATTTGTAAATTTACCTGCTCTTTCTGAATCATTTGAATCATTAAAAGAGTCAAGATGACCGCAAACTTAGTCTTTCCCAGCTCCTGAATTGTTAAAATGCATTTTATATTAATAGGTAGCTTTGTTCATTCAGCTATCCTGAGATGCTCATTGGTAAAATAATTATACTTTATTGCATGCCTAGTCATTGTAAAGATAATTTGAGGGTGCAAAATGGAAGAGACAGATATAGATTTCTGACAAAGCATGGCATTTGTATCCATCATTCATACACAATATATTATATTCGTGTAGAACTAATCCACAGCATTCAAACATTTTGGCCCAATATTTTTATCATATTTAAGTCTGGAATTCTTGCTTATTAGACTATGATATGCACATAGATCATCTGTTTATTTTCTTTTATCTCCCTCTGATAAACAGATGAATAAATTTAATGTGAATAACTCAACATATTATTTAAGCTTTAGTCCTTTCCCAAAGAAATAAAGCATTCTTATCAAATTTATATCTATACTTGAATGTGTTACTTATTTAGACCTTTCTAGCCATTAGAATAGAATAGAATAGAATAGAATAGAATAGAATAGAATAGAATAGAATAGAATAGAATAGAATAGAATAGAATAGAATAGAACAGAACAGAACAGAACAGAATAGAATTTTTTATTGGCCAAGTGTGATTGGACACACAAGGAATTTGTCTTGGTGGATATGAAAACCAAGATTCTAAATGTATCTGTTTTAAACTATTCAACCTGATTTATTTATCTGATCTTAATGAGAAGAAGCAAATAAAACAAATTCTTCCGCATACTAGTTTAAGAAAGCAGACTTCTTAAGTTAAATACGCAACCACGGGTTTTATGTGTAATTCTGCAATAATCATTGCTGTCTAGCTTTCTCCAGATTACTGGTCTACAAGTGCTATCTTCATCATCCACATGGTCAATGGTCATTCTGCTTGGGGTGGACAGGAGTCTAGGAAAATTGTCTTTCCTCCCATATACATAGATAAGTTATTAATGCCTGGCTTTACACATTATGTTAAACAAGTAGGTGGCTTGCAGTTTTTTTTTAATGTGCAGCATCTTACTAGCCGCAGTGGTTGGTAAAGTTCTATTAACATTTGGGTGGATACACTGCAGTTTATTTAATAAACCTGGATAAACCAATGGCTTATTATATTTATGGGCTAGCCTATTTCTCTGGTCAGAGACAGGATACAATCTTCCAGTCATTCGGCAGAACAAAAAACAAAGCATCAGAGTGCCAAAAAAGAAAAGAAAAGGCAAAGAAAGTACAAATATCAACCAAGTAAATGTTGTTTCATTATTTCTCCCTTCAAATACTGTTTGAAATATCCAAAATGCCATTTAGGAACTATGTTCCTAAGGAGAAAGCTCACAAACTGAATAACAGATTGTAGATCAAAGGTACAAGCCTGCCATCCTCAGAATAAGTTAATTTCATTTGGTAGAATAACTCCACTTATGTTTACATATGATTAAAATCTGTTTGAAGGCCTTCCTGTGGAGTCATTATGGTGTTGTGGAAGATCCATAAAGATTCTGACTTTCAATATTAGAATTCTCAAAATACTTGTTTGCAGAAGAGAGAAGATTTTACAAACCCTGTCTTATTAGGTTCAACTTAAGGAGTTTCAGCATCAAACTAAACGAAGATGGAGCCTTCCCCATCTTGTATTTTGTCACTGCAAAATATTTAGTTGTTACATTTCTATTTGCGAGCTCCATAAAGCACAGGCTTCTAGCTCCCAGACCACTAATTAGTCCCAATCAAGGAAAACAGGCACATTGAAATGGGTGCAAAACATTCAGGGGATGTAGAAGATAATAAAACAAGCAGAATCAGTGTGATCCTTCTTTCAGCAACAGTTACAGCAATGAGCCCAACCAAGGACTGACAATAGGAACCACTGAAAGGCCAAGAGAACATGTAGAGATAGTCCTAGACTTACAACTGTTTGTTTAGTGACCATTTGAAGTTACAATTGCACTGAAAAAAGTGATTTATGTCCATTTTTCATACTTATGATTATTGCAGCATTCCCAAGGTCACATAATCAAAATTTGATTGTCACTTGGCAACTGGCATGTATTATGATGGTTGCAGTGTCCAGCCTAAGCAGGGGGTTGGACTAGCAGACCTCCAAGGTCCCTTCCAACTCCGTTATTTTCATCTATTCTATTCCTAGGGTAATAGATCACCTTTTGTGTCCTTCTGAGAAACAAAGTCAGCGAGGAAGCCAAATTCACTTAATGACCACGCTACTAACTTAACAACTGCAGAGATTCGCTTAAAAACCGTGGCAGGAATGGTCATAAAAGGGGGCAAAACTCACTGAACAACTGTCTTGCTTAGCTGAATTTGGACTCAATGGTAGTCATAAATTGAAGATTACCTGTATGTGTCCAGATCCACCGCAGCCAGATTGCTTTCAGGAAGAAACTTAGCAGCCATCAGTGGTCGGTTCCTCCTGGTTCTGGTGCCTGTAGCGGTGACGATATGACATCACCGAACCAGTTCCACCGCCCCCACACTATTCTTACCTTTTATTTGGCCCCACCCCCAATCTATTGCTGCCTCCTGAGTCCCATCTGATGGGCTATAAGGAAAAACTGTTTAAACTCTTGCCACGGGGCTTCAAAGGGCCATCCTACAGCTGATCAGTGGTAAAAGGAAGTTTGGTGGTAGACCAGTGCCTCCAAAAACAAATGAGTAGACTGGTGCCTGCAAAAATAAATGGGTAGACTGGTATAGCTCTGCAAGCAGTTAAAAGCCTGGTAGACCAGTACCTCTGCTAAATCCTAAAGAATTGTCACATGACCATCAAGCCACGTCCACAAAATAAGCCACGCCCACAGAACTGATAGTAAAAAAAATTAGAACGCCCCCCCACAGACATCATCAAATCATGCTGCTGAGAGCAGTTCTCCCCCCCCGTCCCCCGTCCCCCCCCCCCAATGCAGATAGACTTGACAACTGCCATGGATGCTATTATCAGATCTGGTTCATGCCCAGCACTTTCCTCTTGCTTGCACCATGAAGAAATGTTAAGTAGATGCTTAAAGAAGCCTAAGTGACCCTGACTGATCATGAAACTGTGAATAGGGTTCCACCTGCTTAATTGATTAATACCTTTATTCTCAAGAAGCTAAAAGTGATTTACATAGACATCTAGTCTTTTTCATTTATCCCCATAAAAGACTGGTGGTCAGGAGCAGGATGGGATGTGTGTGTCAGACAGACGAAATGACAACCATCAATCAAGGAAGCTTGCTTCTTTTCTACTTGTGTTGTTGCACGTCTGTAGAAAGAAATGAGAGCTTCCATCTTGTCCAATTCAACCCCCCCATTAATACTGCTGCCCGTGGTTCAGGTTAGGCGGAGAGTGTGTTTGTTTAAAGTCACCCAATGAAATTCCTTGGTTAAGTGCATTTAAGTCTGGTTATGCTCAGTCCTGGTCCAACAATTTATCCACTACTAGAGCATAAAATCCTGGCTTTCCTTACTGTTTAAAATGGGAGACCACTAGGAAATCATGGGCTTTAAACTAGACTGGGTAATTAAAAATAGATACTATACTATACTGTGCTGTAACAGCAAAACACAGTATAATGCCAAAACCTGTTTGCCATTACAGTACCTCCTCCTGGGATATTGCCAAAGGAAGTTACATACAGAAACCCATACCAATCACCAGTAATTAAACCAATAATTAAACTCGAAGAAGGCGGCAATTTGTCTTAATAAATATCTCTGTGGTATTCAATTTGTTATCTACCGATAAATATTAGGGATGCGGTGGCTAAGATGCTGAGCTTGTCGATCGAAAGTTCGGCAGTTCAGCTGTTCGAATCCCTAGTGCCGTGTAACGGGGTGAGCTCCCGTTACCTGTCCCAGCTTCTGCCAACCTAACAGTTCGAAAGCAAGTAGAAAAATAGGGACCACCTTCCCTATCGGTGGGAAGGTAACAGCTTTTCGTGCGCCTTTGGCGTTTAGTCATGCTGGCCACATGACCACGGAGACGTCTTCGGCTTTGAAACAAGAGATGAGCACCTAGAAGGAAGGACTAGCACATATGTGCGAGGGGAACCTTTACCTTAAATTTCCCCTAGTGTTTTCAAATATCGAATACACAGACATAGACACAGACACAACACACACAATACAGAGAGAGAGAGAGACAGACAGACAGACAGACAGACAGACAGACAGCATGAATTCTGGGAAAATCTAGTCTTTTTTCTGCAAAACAAGTTGTGCCATCTGATCCCCCAAGTGGTGAGTTTTATGCAATCTGCTCCCGAGGAATTGAAGCCTGTCGTTTACTTCTAATTCAAGCAGGTCGTTTACTTCTACGTTTAAAAGGTGCGCAAGAGACAAATAGACCCTGTTAGGAAGCATCAAGCTTTCCTCATTGAGCTGTGCTTTTCACAGCCCGCTTTTTCAACGAGGGGGAAACGATCGTTCCACCTAACTCGGGAGGAGCGGGAGGCGCCGGGGATCGACTGGAGAGGACGACGCCTCCTGGATCGGCTCCTAGAAAGGGGTGGTTCGGGACCTTCGTGCGCGCGCGCGCCGAAAGAAGTGAGTTCCTGCTAGTCTGGGTCCACCGCCTCCTCCTCTTTCTCCTCTCCCCCGCCTCCTGGCGGAAGGCGGGGAAGAGAGGGAGGGGGAGCACGGAGGGCGCCCCGGGTTGGCTGTCCGAGGGAACTCGCGCCCCGGGAGTGCCGTGCAAAGTTTGTGGCCACGTGGGTAGCACGCGGAAGGAGGAGGGTCCCGGGGGTTTTTGAACTCCTTCCTGACACCATCGGAGCCTCTCTTAGCGCAAGAGCTGCTGTTGTCCGGAGAGTCGCCATGCCTTCCGCGGAGATCATCAGTGGGAAAACCGTTTCCGCGTAAGTTCTCTCCATCGTCTCGGTGCACGGAGTTGGGGTTGGAGATTCACGCTGTTATCTGTTATCTTTTTCTGAAAGAAAAGAAAAAAGAAAAGAAAAGAAAAGAAAAGAAGGGGGGGGCAGCGGGAGACTTTCCAGATTCGGGAGGGCGGCAACACCGTAAATGCGTCATGTGGTATACCTGGCCTGTTATCTAGTAGAGGGGTCTCCAACCGTGGCAACTTTAAGCCTGGCGGACTTTTGCAAAGCAAAGCAAAACTGGCTGGGGAATTCTGGGAGTTGAAGTCCGCCAGGCTTAAAGTTGCCAAGTTTGGAGACCCCTGCTCTAGTACATAGGTATGATGAAGAATGTGCTGATCAGAACAATCTAATAAATCCTAAGAATCCTAACTTTACAGTCCAGTCTAACACAGTATGAATCTTATATTAATCTCTACTTAAGAGATAAATCCCATTGAATTCAATGAGATTGCCTGCAGATGTTTCTCATAAAGAGGGATGTCGGGGATCAGCACTTGCTTGGTAGTCCCTGCAGTAACTCTGCTTTATCAAGTTGGGTTGTGTTTTGCTCGTCCCAATAGCCAGCCTGTTTGCAATTTTATTTTGTGGATGTCTTTCTCAAAAGCACATTAAGAGATTTATTTGTCCCTATGGAACAGTTAGTTGGTAGGAAGCTGAAATAGTCACAGTGACTCTTTGTGCATATCAGGTCACTTTGCTTAATTGTGGTCTGTTGAATAACTATTAGGGTTGTCACAGTGCTCTACACCAGCACCTAACCATATTATGGCTTACAATAATGAGTGAACCTAACCAATGTCGCCTTTGAGAAACTGTGGGCCAGGCTTGGCTTCTCTTCCTACTGAGGCATACACATTTGGCACAGGAACATGAAAAGTTGTTTTTCCCACCTTAACCATTTTTAGCCTAACATTAGCTCCTCTGCCTTAGTAAATTTGAGTTGTTCACTCTCTTGAGTTTGGATTTTAGAATGCTAGACAGCTCTTTTTTCTTACCTGCTCTTTGCAAACAGAATCATGCTGAATCTTTTATGTACAGAATTTGAGAAGGCAGAGCATTAGAGCAGATTCAAGTGCCCACCTATCTATGAAATTTGTTAGGGGACCCTCACATAGTTGACTGTGTTCTCACAAAACACTGAACCATAAACTAGGCAACCACATTTAAGTTGACGTATCAAGCTAACCTGTTTTGGATTAATGATTCAGTATGTTGCCATTTGATAAAATTGTGTGTGGGGGGGTCATACATTACTCTAGTATGTAGTCGATCAAAATCACAATGTCACTTTGATTATACAAGTGACTTCTCTAAGGATTCTTCCTTTTTTTCCCTCTGTAAAAATGCCCTAGAAAGAAAGGTAACTGAAGCAGTATTGAAATTACAGAGTAGCTAATTTGCTACTCCTTTCTCTCCTGAGGGTAGAACTGTACCTCCTAACCACAGCAAGGGAGGCAGGATTTCAACAGGCACTTGAATTTGGAATAATTGCATCCAGTTTGTATTAAAGGCACACCACTTCTAATAAGAAAGGGGTGGCGTGAAAGTGTCATGGGATTAAAGGAAAAATTGGTAATAAATCATGTCTAGATTTGCATATATCTCATAGAGTTCTAATAAGCATGGGTTTTTTTAATTTGTATATGTGTCTGTGCATTGCGGTTGGTGACATTTGGAAGAGTTGTTTCTTCCCGTTTGGAAGCTGAGGTGGTTTCTTCTAGGATGGGACCTGTCATCAGCAGTGATTGGTTATGCAAAAGGGTTTCATAGAAAATCACAGCACAAGATTTTAGTATTAAATTATCCCTAAATCCAGAAAGATTTGCACAGAAGATATGAACTGACAGATGACCTGCCAAGAAGTGGAAACAGGCCTGTTTTTTCTTTCTCACCAATTCCTGTGCCTTTAATGGTTGTGTAGTTAGCCATTGCCTACTCTCTTGATTCCAAATTGTGATTCTTCCCCTCCTCTGTTTCTTGGAAGAGAACTTCTAATTATTGTGCAAGTTTGTTCTATTACACTGATTCGGTTGGGAGGTTGCTTGCATAAGCAGCTTCTGGCAGGAGTTAACCTATATAGGTTTTGCTATGGTGCTAAACTGTCAGGTTCACAGAATTTTGATGCTTTCCTGTCATACTATAATTGCCAGAAAATGCAGAACAAGGTCCATTTAAAAAAAAACTGCAGCTGTCCAATTTGGATGTCAGGGATGCACAGTTTATTTCATCTGGATGCTACACTTGATCTTTGAATAACAAAATGAATATACCTGGGAGTAGATACCACATTATAGCTGGCAATTCTTGGCAGACTTTAGTTGATCTCAAAAAATGATAAACTAAACAAGTTAGTATTTAGGTGGGAGAGCACCAGGAAAGCCCAGGACTATGGCCTGGACTGGAAGCTGAAAAACCATCTGGAAGAAGATAGTGGCAACTTCTCCTGCTTTCTTGCCAAAAAACAAATGGGCATGTGAACAGGGTTGTTGTATTTTTCATCTGGTAGAGTATATATTGCTGTAGGCATGCAGGTTGTTTTGTTTTTGTGCCTTCAAGTCAGTATCGATTCCTGGTTGACTGCCTGAACAAGTCCATGCAGTGTTCCTGGCAAGATCTTTCAGAAATAGTTTGCCATTGTCTCCTTCCTAGGGCTGAGAGAAGGGACTAGCTCAAGGTCACCCAGCTGGCCTCAGACTAAGGCAGGATTAGTTTGTTCAGGTTCCTTCCTCAGTTACCTACTACACAGACTGGCTCTCAAATATGTATATAAACAAATTAGACTTTTAAAAGTATATTTTCTGCACTTTTTCAAAATGTCTCAATAGCACATTTCTAAATAAAGCTATGCAAAATAGATGTATCATTTTTTATTTTTTTCAAAAGGCTAATGGTAGCCTTTCCAGCCCACATCAATTCCCATAAAGATGGTGCTTAATTTCTAGATAGATGCCATCTAATCATGGGCATCAAGAGAGGTCTCCATAGATGCTATCATATGGGTGTCATTTTGAGGACCCACACTCACTCAACTTTGGACTTAGTTTTAAAACCGTGGGAAGGGAGAGCCTATCAAGACTTTTTCTGAAGGGTATCTTTGATTTGCTATCTTTCTTTATTGCTCAGAGCAATAAATCAATCCAATCCAATCAATCATGGAACTCAGAGTTCCATGATTGATTAACATTTTATATCTTGATCCTGAAATTATACATATGATACAAAATGTTTGCTGTCTTTTGAAACCCATTCACTGTTTTAATGCAGAGGTAGGGAATCTTTACTTCTTTATGTGATGTTCAACTCCCAAGTCTGTTGGCTGCGTTGGCTTGGGCCAAGAGAATTCAGACCAGAAACATCAGGAAGACTGCAAATTTCAGACTCTGCTTTTAAAATCGTTTGTATAGGTGCCTGGTTGGCAAAGGTTCCAGTTTTGTTTTAAATAAATCACACTAAGAAACCTATCAAGAGAAGGTTTATCACTTCAGGCAGTACATTTTGTGCACACAAACAGAAATAGCATTAAGAAAACCAATTCTGCTATTTTAGGGTTTGTTGGATTTTGACTACCGATAGGATTACTGAGTTTTCACTGTATTTTTCTACCTAACAGAAGAAGTATAAGGACTACAGTTTTGCACAATTGGGAAAAATCTATAAAGTTATCTCATTTCAGTATAATCTAAAATGGAATTATCTTTATAATATAAAGCCTGCATGCCAAGAGCTCTTTGGTGCTCTTATTTATTTGTTTATATTCTATCTTTATTATTTTTACAACTAATTAATAATTTCCTTTTCCTCACCTGGCTCCCTTGTAGGCCCCTCCATGGACCAGATCTAAATACTCCACAGGCCAGATCCGGCCCCCAGGCCTTGAGTTTGACACCCCTGGTTTAGCACAATAGGTAGACTCAGTCTTATTTTTCCAGTAATCTAATACTGGAAAACAATAGGAGTTCCTATAATTGATGCATTGTGGGAAAACAGACTCCCAATTTATAGGATTGTGAGCATATCTGGAATGCTGAGAGCATGTTATTGGCAACCTGATTGGAGTTGGAGTTTATTCATTCAAAATTGGAAGCTAACATGCCCCACCAGCCGCATGCATACTGTCACAGAACACAAAAGATGGTGGGTTGAATGCAGTTCAGTGCAGTTTGTGTAGAAGCATGCTTGCCTTTTCATTGAAAAAACAAAGATAAATTGAGCTAATAAAGAACATTCTCAGAGACCAGAAAAATGATGCATTTTGCCTTCTGGTAAAGTGGGTAACTCCAGTCAGGTTGCCAATAACATGCTCTCAGCATTCCAGATATGCTCACAATCCTATAAATTGGGAGTCTGTTTTCCCACAATGCATCAATTATAGGAACTCCTATTGTTTTCCAGTATTAGATTACTGGAAAAATAAGACTGAGTCCACCTATTGTGCTAAACCAGGGGTGTCAAACTCAAGGCCTGGGGGCCGGATCTGGCCTGTGGAGTATTTAGATCTGGTCCATGGAGGAGCCCTGGAAACAGCAAAGGACTGGCCCACAGTGCCTCTGCCAGCAAAGATGAAGATCACAAGGGCCGCAGGTGGCCCTCCCGAGCTCCATTTTCACTGGCAAAGGGTTGCAGGAGGCCATCACAACTGAAAATGGAGCTCAGGAGCCCATTTTTGCTGACAGAGCGCTCACGCCACCACAGGCATCCTGACACAAGTGATGTCAAGCTGGCCACACCCACCATGCCCCCCCCCGAGGTCAAACACAACCCTGATGAAATTGAGTTTGTCATCCCTGTGCTAAACCATAATTTGTTTGTGATTTATTAAATAATATATTGTAATGAGCCAGACCTTAAACTATTCTTTGCAATATTTCAATTAGGCCAAATCAGTCCGTAGTCAATTGAATAATATGAAACCGTTAGGCCTGTTGCCTATACTTTGAAGGGCTTTTATCGATCAAACATAAGTCAATAGAACTTTAATATTGCCCAATGCTGGATGAAATCCAGCTGTTTTTGTCATAGGAATTGTAGGGTGAAAACATCACATATGGTCCCCCACGGACCAGATGCATCACATGCTGGCCCCGTCCCCTCCCTCACCCAGTTTAGCGAAGGGGGAGGAAGTCCCAATACGTCGCGTGACAAAGCTGTGACGACACGAGTTTGACACCCCTGGACTGCAGCTTCTTTATTCTAACTCACTGGTTCTGTTGCCTGAAGTTTATGAAAGTATGTTCACTATCTCTGGAGACTTTATTCGGCCCATCCCTACTATGGGGAAAAAGAGTGACCAATAAATGATTGACAAATCCAAGAAATGCAGCTGTGTTAGTCTATTGCAAGAAATGACTGGTTGCACCACAAAGACAAACTGTTTTATTATGACAAACTTTTCTGAAGTGTCTATGTTGCCAGGCTACAATTTAGTAACTGTTTTTAAAGCTTGAAAATTGTGTTGATTTGGGACTTGAACCTAAAAGAGAAAGTTGGAGAACAAAAATAAATATTCTCCTTCTTTTAGGCCTCAAGGGGGTGTTGAAGAACAACAGAGTTGGAAAAGTTACTGTGTGAGATTGTTTCAGATAGATTTCATAAAGGGAGGGATCTAGATATCGGTATATCTATCCTTCCCAAGCTTTTTGGGGGAGGATATCATGAGTTTAGAATTCATAAGGCTCATGTGCAACTGATTAAACAGCACTTCTGTGAAATTTAAGGGAAAGTTTCTGTTCTTTACATCTTGCGTGGAATTTTCCTTTCTAGCTGAATTAGCACATGAAGCAGCTACAAGAATTTGCTCTTTTAATGACCTTTGGAATTGAAAGCTGTTGCAAACATTTAACATGGCCCATATTGGAAAAAACAGAATGAATTTCAGCTATTGTGGAATAGTGGATAGCTTTGTTCTTGGTCTTGGGATGAGCAGAGAGCAAATCATTTCTCAGCCCCAGAACTCATTGGGCAATCTTCAAGCAGCATTGTTTTAAGTCACAGATTATGCTAAATCATGATTTGTTTACCCACAGGTTTTTCAATAAGCCACATTTATGTGGCATAAAGTATGCCATGCATTCTGGCATACTTTAACAGAAAAATGTATGTTGCTCTTTATTATAGAAAACTACACAACTCAATGATTGTTGGGTCTTTGAGATATTTTTCATTACCTAAACAGTTATTTTATTTGCCACTTACGGGAATTCTGTGGCCAATATCTCATGCCCTTTCCCTTCCTGTTCATTTGGAAATATAAATTAGAGATGTTAAATTAATTTGCTTGATTTGCAAATTAATTTCATCAGGCCCTTTTATAGCCATCTTAGGACTATTTTAAAATTGCTTTACATTTATGAAGCAGAAGGCAGTAATAGAAATTTTGCTATTTAGTACATATGAGAAAAAAACATTTGGGTGGCAAAAAGTATTTTATAATCTGCAGTACAGGTAGTCTTCGATTTATGACCACAGTGGAGCCCAAAATTTCTGTTGCTAAGCGAGACATTTGTTAAGTGAGTTTTGTCCCACTTTATGACCTTTCTTGCTCTGGCTGTTAAATGAATCACTGCAGTTCTCAGGTTAGTAACATGTTTGTTAAGTGAATCTGGCTTCCCCATTGACTTTGCTTTTTAGAAGGTCGCAAAGGGTAATTACATGACCCTGTTACACTGCAACAGTCGTAAATATGAACCCGTTGCCAAACATCCAAAATTTGATCACTTGATCACAGGGATCCTGCAGTAGTCATAAGTGTGCAAAATGGCCATAAGTAACTTTTCTCAGTGACATCGTAACTTTCAACACTCACTAAATGGATTACCAATATTAGAAGTAGCTGGGAATTAGCTCTTAGCAATCTGAAATGGATGTGATGAAATTAATGGAGTGGGATTTGGTGAAATATTAACTGATAGAAGAAATGTCCATGCCACTCAGCTCTTTTATTCAGTGGAAATTACTAAATCTATTTGGTCAGTAAGAGTCGAAACTGGTTTGATGACACATAATCAATAAACTAAATATTGTGAAATTAAAGCTAACAGAGACGTTAATTTCTTACAGGGCTATCTCAAATGTTACCTTGAAAAACAAGTATTTGTAATATTAGGAAAAGTTTAAGGAGATCATAGGTAAAACGCCTTCTTTTGGTTCACCCAAAATCACCCCCTCTGTCAGTTGAGCCTGCATTTCCCCTTCTGACCTTCTGCCACAGTATCATTATCTTAGTAGATACACCAAGTTGACTTAATTTATTATTTACTGTTTATAAAATATATTTATATGTATCTTAATCTGTTCACCACCCTGAGTCCTTTGGGAGAAGGGCGGTATAGAAATCCAATTAATAATAATAATAATAATAATAATAATAATAATAATAATAATAATAATAATAATAATAATAATAGACATTATGGGAGATTAGAAGGATGACTGGCGTTGTTTTGAATGCCAGCCTGTAAAGAAAATTAAGACAAAAATAACTAAAAATCAAGTCCTTCCAGGAAAAAGTGAGAAAATTAGGTAAATTTAGCTTTGAAAAAAAAATCACTAAAGGAGTATCATGTGGAAAGATCAAGACTCAAGAAGATCTACTGTGTGAGCCCTGACTCTCAAAGCTGAGAGAAGAATGGCCAAAAGTCCATTGACTCCAAAAAGTGAGGTGGAAAATATTAGGAGTTCAATCCCTGGCTATTGTGTATATTGGGTTTAATTTTTGTGTTCTCGAGCAGACAAATCTGGATTTCTTTTGCGACTGTAATTATGCAGCTTCCTTTATTGTGTCAAGGCTCTGAAATTTCTGCTTTTGGGTGCAGGATGCAATTCTATGAATGCAGAGTTGATTTATCATTGTACTTGTGTGAAATCTGACATAAGCTCTGTTTAAGCAGCATCAACCATCTCTGAATCTTCTTGAATCCTTGTTAATAACATTTTATAATGTCTAGAAAGCTGCTTTCTCACATCTTGTCAACTTTTTAATCAAATAGTAACTTGTTTCGTGTGTTGTATTAATGCAAAGTGATGGGGGGGGGTGATATTAGATATGATGCTGCCCTTGTATTTTGCAAAACATGGTTTATGATTTTGCATCACAAATAAACTCAGCCAATTCTAGCTCAGGAAAAAATAATAGCTAAGCAGAACCTGGCTTAATGCAATATCTGTAGCGGGTAATTATTAAATTCTACTGGTCTTTCAAACAACGTTAAGAAAAAAAATATCTGCACTTGCACTCTGGGTTCACCAGGTGGCAATGAATGCTGTCTTGTTAATTTTACAAGAGTAGAGTGTATGGTAGTAAATGATGTGTGGTAGCAACTGGCTTGTCAGTTTTATTTTCTTCTTCAACTTTACTTTTCTCTAAACCAGACCTGGGCATTTTACAGCACCTGGGCTATATCTGATCCTTTGGCTGCCCCTGTCCGGCCTGTTGCAGGGCAATCAGAAGTTAGAATAAGACATAACATTTATTCTTATCAGTAGAAGGTAATCAAAACCATATAGTTTACAATTTTTTATAAAGCAATAAAGTTGATAGAGCAGAATTAAGTTTAGCATATAGGTTTGACCCTTAACAACAATCCCAATTTCTCATGTGGCCCCTTAGGAAAATCAGTTGCCCACCCCTGCTCTAAGCTAAATATTTCCGCCTAATAATTAAACATAAGAAATACGTTGCATAATATTTTGCACAAGAAAAATATTGATGGTTGGAGAGTGAAACCAGGCCTGTAAGGCATAGACTCAAACCCCAGTTTTTCTTAAAAGTTTAAAACTCATTTGGGTCTGTCACTTACCTCACTTACCTCTTATTGCATTCTTTGACAAAGTGACAAAATTAGTGGACCAGAGGAATGCTGTCGATACAATTTACTTGGACTTCAGTAATAGCAATAGCATTTAGACTTATATACCACTTCATAGTGCCCTACAGCCCTCTCCTCTCTAAGTGGTTAACAGAGTCAGCCTATTGCCCCCAACAATATGGGTCCTCATTTTACTGACCTCAGAAAGATGGAAGGCGGAGTCAACCTTGAGTCTGGTGAGATTCGATCTGCCAACTGCTGGCAACTGGTGATCAGGAGAAGTAGCCTGCAGTACTGCATTCTAACCACTGCGCCACCACAGCATTTAAGGCAGTAAAGCACTTGCTAAAGTAGACCATAACCTACTACAAGATAAAATAGAAAAATGTGGGTTAGACAGCATCACCATCAGATGGATTCGTAACTGGCTGACCAACTGCACTCAACATGTAGTCCTCAATGGAACTGCATCTACATGGAGGGAAGTATGCAGTGGAGTACCCCAAGGCTCTGTTTTAGGCCCAGTACACTTCAACATCTTCATCAATGATTTGGATGAGGGGATAGCTGGGGAACTCATCAAATTTGCAGATGACACCAAGCTAGCAGGAATAACCAACACTCTGGAAGATAGGCTTAAGATACAGAAGGATCTTGACATACTTGAACATTGGGTGCTATGTAACAAAATGAAATTCAATGGTGAAAAAAGTAAGGTCCTACATTTAGGCAAGAAAAACAAAATGCACAGGTACAGTATATGTGGTACTTTGCTCAATAATAGTAATTGTGAGAGGGATTTTGGAGTCCTAGTGGACAACCATTTAAATATGAGCCAGCAGTTTACAGCAGCTGCCAAAAAAGCCAACACAGTTCTAGGCTGCATAAACGGGGATAGCATCAAGATCACATGAAGTGTTAATGCCACTTTATAATGCCTTGGTAAGGCCACACTTGGAATACTGCGTCCAGTTTTGGTCGCACAATGTAAAAAAAATGTGAGACTCTAGAAAGAGTGCAGAGAAGAGCAACAAAGATGATTAGGGGACTGGAGTCTACAACGTATGAAGAATGGTTGCAGGAACTGGGCATGTCTAGTTTAATGAAGGACTAGGGGAGACATGATAGCAGTGTTCCAATATCTCAGGGACTGCCAGAAAAAAGAGGGAGTTAAGCTATTGTCTAAAGCACCTGAGGGTAGGACAACAAGCAATGGGTGGAAACTAATGAAGGAAAGAAGCAACCTAGAACTAAGGAGAAATTTCCTGACAGTTAGAACAATTAATCAGTGGAACAACTTGCCTCCAGAAGTTGGGAATGCTCCAACACTGGAAGTTTTTAAGAAGAGTTTGGACAACCATTTGTCTGAAGTTGTGTAGGGTTTCCTGCCTAAGCAGAGGGGTGGACTAGAAGACCTCCAAGGTCCCTTCCAACTCTGTTATTCTGTGTGTTTTTTTCCACAGGATATTATGTAACTGTAAAATCAACAGACATATTGTAAATGATAAATAGTGACAGTAACATTCTGTTAATGTTTCTTGTCAAACTGTCTCAGATCCAGTTCATACATTGTTTATGAGGGGTCCTTTGTGCTCTCTGAGCTTGGTTTTTTCCTTGCAGATGTTTCATTACTGAAACTAGGTAACATCATCAGTGCTAGTAAGGAGTGGGGTTTGCTCTCAGTTTCTATTCTACTGGCTTGTCTGACAGTGTTGGTGTGGGTGGCCTTAGAGATTCTCTGAGCTGTTTGCTGTTGGCTTGTTTGGCGTATTGGTTACGTGACTGATGTTAATCTTGATATTAATCTATGCTCGCCTGGGTCCTGATTGCTGCTAGGGAGGTTGTGTTCCCTGTTTGGTTTGTTAATTGTCTCTTTTGTAGTATGTAGTTAGCTACATATAACAAACCCCACTCCTGACTAGCACTGATGATGTTAGCCATGTTGGGTAATGAAACATCTCCAAGAAAATAACCAAGCTCAGAGAGCACCAAGGGTCCTCCATTTCAACCCTGAGCTACAAATATTATCCTTTATTGATACATTTGTCAGTTGGCCGCTATCCACATCCGTTTTTAAAACTGCCTTTAATAATTTTCCTTGTTAGACTTCACCTCATTTTAGGCAACTGCATACCTTCACAACTGCACTGTTGACTCTCACCATTGATAAGTGACAGCTCATGACATTTTATGAGCAAAGAAAAGAAAGTTGTTCAATCATCTTTACTTGGGCACTTGGTGGATTTCTTCTTCTTTCTTAATTCTGGTCAGCAGCACAGACTTCCACGTTTGTGGAATTAGAAACAGGAAAACTAAATGGTGCAAATTTAAGTCTTGGGGTTGTCTTTGGAACTAGATCCCACTTTTTTTTTAAAATCTACTATTAATTGTTAATGTTTATTTTCTCTTTCCCACCTGTTCTTTCTAGCCAAGTAAGGGAGCGACTGAAGAATCAAGTTGCAGAAATGAAAGCAAAAGTTCCTGGTTTCAGGCCAGGCCTTGCTATTCTGCAGGTAAGGGCTATATATATATATTGTCACCCATAGAGTCAAGCCAAGCATATGCAGGTAATCTTTGATTTATGACCATAATTGGGAGTAGAAGGTCTGCCCCTAAGTGAGGTGTTTAAGTGAGTCATACCCAATATTGCAATCTTTATATTGGAATTGTTAAGCAGATCACCCCGGTCATTAAGCAAACCACGTGGTTGTTAAGTGAGTCTGGTTTCCCCCATTGACTTTGTTTGCCAAATCCTGGCTAGGAAAGTCACAAATGGCAATCAAGCGAACCCAGGATACTGCAACCATTGTAAATACGTGCAAAGCACCTGAATTTTGATCATGTGATGGTGCAACAGTCATAACTCTGAGGACCAGTTATAAGTCATTGTTCTCCATTGTAACTTGGACACTAAATGAATAGTTGTAAGTCAAGGACTATCTGTAATAGTTTTGGTGCATTGTTATTTTATAGCACCTTAGTTAGAGCTGTCCCATTCATTTCCATAGACCTTACAGTCAATAACAATTCAAATGAATATTTTTTTTTTGTACTGTGAAGGGTCTACATAATAGCAAATTGTTGACAACACAATTTAATATGTCGTGTGAACTATGAAAACTTTATAAGGAATGGCAGATGCATCCAGAGAGAATTTTTCTGGAAGTATGCAAACTCTGAATTCAAAGGAGAAAAAGAAACTTCAGAGCATGCAGTGGTTCTCATGTAATATCTGTCAGCAAGTCCTTAAACTACTGGGATTATACTGTAGCCACAAAAACAGCGACATGATTCCAGAAAAAGCTGCATCTATTTTAAAAGTTGCCAAGAGATGCTATGTGAATGCTCCAAAGTGCCTTTTCCCCCTTTGAATTCAATGTTGTACACAACCTTAGTGCCTTCTCTTGAATTTTATATGCAGTTTAAAATGGGAGAAAGTATCCAAAAAGCCTTTCATGATGCCAAACATTTTATTTCTGTTTCTTTTATCTTGTATTTATGTTATTTAGGTGTGTCTGTAAACTCAGAGTGAGCTCAGTTTGAGGAAGACATTGTGTTCTACATTACTAGCACACTTGTAAAATTGCATATTAGCTTAAAAAGCAGATTAAATATGAATATATTCATATTTAGAGTGAAGGTTTTAAAGTCTGCCAGATTCCAGCTAAGCACACTAAAGTTCTCCCCTGTTGATTGGGAGGAATTATGTAAGAAAGAACGAAGTCTGTATCTTCGGAGGCAGATACAAGATCCCAGTTGAGCTAGTGGCACAGTGAAAATATAATTTGGTTTTGCTCAAAAAGACCATTACATATTAAATCTGATTGAGTGAAAACTTTAGGCAGGGCTGTCAAACTCGTTGCCTGCAGGCTGGATGCGTCACACGCTGGCCATGCCCATGCCCGGTTTAGCGAAGGGGAAAAAGTCACCATATATCACGTGACGTCGCCGTGACGACACAAGTTTGACACTCCTGCTTTAGACAATAGGTGTAGTGGTTGAGGCACTGGCCTAGAAATTAGGAGACTGTGAGTTCTAGTCCCACCTTAGGCATGAAAATAACTGGGTGACATTGGGCCACTCTTTCTCTCACTTTCGCAGCTCAACCCACCTTGTGTGAAAAATAGGAAGAAGAAGGGGTAAAATGTAATAAATAGATAACCAAGAAACTTGCTTATGTAAAAACATTACCATTTTTTATGAGATTAATAACATGTTATTTGTTACACTGTACTGTACCCAAAATTGTTTTCCAACCGCCATTAAAGTAACAGATTAAGATGAAAAGGGATTTCAGAGCAGTACAACATGTTATTAGTATCATTTTGTTCTGTTTTGGCGATATCCAACTTCTTGGAAGAGTAAACAATTATCTAAGATAAAGAAATATATTTTAGAATTGTGCAAAAGGTTTTAAAGTCATGATCAGAACACTTCAACTTTGAAATGCTTTCTGTAAATTTAGTCTTCAATAGCATCGGTAAAAAGAT
This sequence comes from Masticophis lateralis, assembly GCA_030761175.1. NCBI lineage: Eukaryota > Metazoa > Chordata > Lepidosauria > Squamata > Colubridae > Masticophis > Masticophis lateralis. The sequence goes on along the minus strand of JAUDYJ010000001.1, from coordinate 322,517,982 downwards.
GAAAGGCCTATAATAGTGGTCTCCAACCTTGGAGGCTTGGTGGCCCAGTTGGGGTTGGGGGGAGAGAACTGGCTCTCTCAAGTTGAGCTACACACATGCATTGGCCAGCCGGTCATGCGGCCCAATTCCGTACAGGCTGTGGCCTGGTAGTGGGCCACGGCCCAGGGGTTGAGGAACACTGGCCTATAAAATAATCTGATTTATTTTCTCCCAAAGGTTGGTGACCGGGATGATTCAAATCTCTACATTAGCATGAAGCTGAAGGCTGCCGCTGAGGTAATTCTGCTCCCCCCGCCCCGTAGCATTAGATACAATGAAACATTTTGTTCTTATTTGTGAATTTAGCTTCAAGGAAATGGAGATACATAGTTTCCAGTTGTAAAGTGTAATTGTAACCATAACTTTTCTTGTTAGGATTAATGGATAGTCAATTACAAAAAAGCAGTGGAAGATTAGTTATATGTATGATTGCTGCCACCCACAGTGTAGGACTGGTTGGCAAAGATGACAGAACTAGCTGAGATGGCAGCATTATTTGATTAGAGAAAGATCAATAACTACATTTATTAGTGACTGGAAACCTTTTTTGCTGAAAAAAGGAGAAAAATTATGGGTTTGAAGATTAGAAAGGGTAGCTTATGGAAAAAGGAAAATGTGATGTAAATTTAGACAGTAAAATATAATTATAACCACTATCAAGGAGATTGGAAACTGTTTCTGTCGTAGTAGAAACTCTCCAAGATCTTTCCTTCTGGTGGAAAGGCTTTATGACAATTTTTTTCTTCAGCTGTACAAAGTTAGGATAAGTAGTCCGTTATGGAGGGCTGTTGTGGTAACCAAGGATAATTTGCCAATTTGTACAGGGGCAATTGCTAAACAAATGCTTAATTAAAGATATAGTAAAGAAGTACACACACATATACAGATAGATGTGTACGTACATATAAATATAAAAACTTGTTTTTATTTCTGTTTCAAGACCAGAATTGAACACATTAGTTCTTATTTTCCCACACTGTATTGCAAAGACAGATGATGAAACTCTTGCTTTGTAGTGTGACAAAGAAAGTTGCTTGGTTGCCTAGACAACCTAGGAATACATTTTCCTGCCTTTGCCCAATGAACATTTTAACCTCCTGCTATATACCTTTTTTGAACTCTGTATGAGGTTATAAAGCTTGCAAAATGAGACTGTTTAACGTTCATCTGAACATGTCTCAGTTCATAAACTCTGTCATTTATTTGGCATTTTGTTTTCTCAGATCGGGATCAATGCCAATCACATCAAGCTGCCAGGCACTGCTACAGAAGCTGAGGTAATCCAGTTCACTTTAAGACATGTATGCATCAGCTGTAGGTGATCAGATCAGTCTCACCTGATAGTATGTTTTCTGTTGCCCCTTGGAAATCAGTATCCTGAACCATTTCTGAAATGATTGTTTTCTTTCTAACATTAACTACCTTTGGTGTCTATAATTTAACATTTTTAATTTGGGAACTTCTTTAAAAAATTACCAGGCAAAAACAGTGGCTAAAAATGGCATGTCATGTCAAATAGCAATAGCACTTAGATTTATATACCCCTCCATAGTGCTTTTACAGCCCTCTCTAAGCGATTTACAGAGTCAGCATATTTTCCCCAACAATCTGGGTCCTCAAATCATGATTTTCTACTTATGTACTCTTGAATAAATCATGGTTGGCTATGTGGACGCATTGAACTCAGACATAAAGTTTATGTGTGCTGCTTCATTTTTAAATGATTCAGTTAATTAAAAATAATAAATGAAAAGCATACAATACCAACCTAAAGAACCTCTAATAGATTCCAGAATTATCATTAGGTGAATGGCTACAAGTCTGGATATTGTTTAGAAGTATACTTTTTTAGGGAAAGAAAAAAAAAAAACCAAAGATAAGCTAAAATGATAGAGAGTCCTTAATAGGCAAGAACTGGTGGCAAGGAATAACTCATTTATAATTTCATTAATTATAATTTCATTATGCTCTCCATAACAACCATATTTCAAGAGATTCCAAATGTGAGCTAGGAAGGTTGGGATCACTATCATAAACTGTGAAATGATTACAAACCATAGCTAGGTTGACATAACTTACTAAGTTTTTGTTTGACTTTGGTTTAGTGCAGGAATATCCAACCCATGATTCATAGGCTGCTTGTGACCCTGAACAGCTAGTAGTCCAGCACCACAAAATCATAAATGTTTAACATGTGATTTATATACATTAACTATGGTATATTATATATTTTATAAGAGCCCCAAGACAATTCCTCTTCATCTAATGCAGCCCAGACAAGCCAAAAGTTTCGACACCCATGGTTTAGCAGGTTGTTTGATTAGCCCTAACATTGCATTTGGATCCATTCATAATTATGAGGTAATATTGAGAATAATTCCAGTTTGTTAGAGCTGGTAAGTATTTCTGTGCCCCCTATACAATCAACCATGCTTGATGCCTCCTGACAGCAGGAGGGGTTGAAGAAATCAGGAAGCCTCTTTTGTGGTTTGTCAGCATTGCCTCTGGCTTGTTTCCCTTCTTTTCACCATTCCTATTAACTTGCAGGTGCTAAAATGCATTAACAATTTGAATGAAGACCCTGCCATCCATGGGTTTATAGTGCAATTGCCTCTGGATACAAACAAGCCCATCAATACAGAGAAAATTACCAATGCTGTGGCACCTGAGAAAGACGTTGATGGGTATGATTGTTATAAAATATGTATGTTAATTTATTTGGGGGTAAAACTCTCCTGTTGGGAGTTATAGTCCCAAAACATCTGGAGAACTAGTTGGGGAAGGAATACATTAAAGCAGTGTTTTTCAAATTTCGCAACTTTAACATATGTGGACTTCAACATCAAATGCCAGCTGGGAAATTGTGGGAGTTGAAGTCCACACATCTTAAAGTTGTCAAGTCAGGAAAACATTATATTAAGGAAAAGCGAAATAATTTTCTTTGAAAGTGGCTGCTTTTAAAAGTGTCCAGTCACTAGTATATATGTTAGGTTTCCATTTTGCTTTTATTCTCACAGGAAGAAAACTTCACTAGTATAAGTAAATATTCAAGCAGAAGATCACCAAAAGTTAAGCTTTAATAACTTATGTTTACCATTGCCTTCTTCCTTGAGCTGAGAGAGAATGATTGGCCCAATGTGACTGGCTTTGTGCCTTGGTGCCTAAGGTGGGACTAGAAATATCTCGCTTAGTATTAGCCTGGTACCTTAATTGCTAAGACAAACTGGCTGTTATAAAATTACAAGGGAGGTAGTTTTTTAAAAATTACCATATTTTGTTATAAACATGGAGCAAAAAAAGTTGCATTAAACTAAGTAAGCTCAGTCTACCTAATTCAGTGATATGAGTATTTAGGAGGTCCTTGACTTGTGACCACAAATGGGCCCACAATTCAGTGATATGAGTATTTAGGAGGTCCTTGACTTGTGACCACAAATGGGCCCACAATTTCTGATGCTAAATGATACATTTGTTAAGTGAGTTTTGCCCCATTTTACAACCTTTCTTGCCCCTGTTGGTAAGTGAATCACTGCAGTTGTTACATTAGTAACATGATTTTTAAGTGAATCTGGCTTCCCCATTGACATTGCTTGCCAGAAGGTCATAAAGGAGGATCATATGACCCCAAGGCACAGCAACCATTGTAAATACAAGTCAGTTGTCAAGTGTCTGAATTTTGATCATGGGACCGTAGTGATGCTGCAATGCTAAGTGTGAAAAACGATCAAAAGTCACTTTTTTCAGTGCCGTTGTAACTTTGAAAGTTCGCTAAGCAAACCATTGTAAGTCGAGGACTACCTGTACTCCACAAGGTTTTTTGTAGTTCCTCCCCTACAAAAGTTTAGATGGGAATAAAAAATTCAGAGCCATCTACAAAAGTTTAGGTGGGAAGATAAAATTTCCAGGACTGCTAATTCAGCTGCTTTGCTTTTTTCCTTTTTAGCTTGAGCAGTATAAATGCAGGGAAGCTGTCACGTGGGGACCTCAGCAACTGCTTCATTCCTTGCACACCCAAAGGATGCATGGAACTTATCAGGCAAACAGGTGAGCAAGGAAAGGGTGGGTCTTAATTCACAAGAGCCAGGGAGACACGTTAGGTACCATGAGTGATTATGGGGAAGCTGGAAAAGGAATGAAAGAAAACACAGACATAAACACTTGAGTGGCAACTCAGTTGATGCCTTATCATAAATGGCAACTTAGCTCAACTGAAGAGAAATATTCCCTCTTTGAGGGGGATAGGCAGTTCAGAAATGTGAAAATTAAATAAAATGTTGGAAGAAGTATGTCAAAGCATTCAAAGACACTGTGCTTTAATTAATTCATATAAATGGGGCTGAAAAAACTTTATTGCTCTTTTCAAGATTCTGTATTTACCCCAGAGTAGCATCAAAGAGACCTTAGTAAAATGTCTTGTTTCTTTGATCTTACTGCTTGGAGCTTAACAGATACAAGCCTTAATAAAAGCATGATTTGGGGGCTTTTGGGTTGCTTTTTGTAAGCCAGAGATGGATCGTAAACTGAACAGAGCACAGCTTTTGTGATGTGACTGTGACTTCTGGGTTCTGCATTTCAGGTGTTCAAGTAGCAGGCAAAAAAGCTGTAGTGATTGGGCGCAGTAAGATCGTTGGGGCTCCTATGCATGACCTGCTGCTTTGGAACCATGCAACTGTGACCACTTGCCATTCCAAGACTGCATCACTGGCTGACGAAGTAAGGCAGGAAAACTGTGACTAAAATGATTCTGGGTTTAGCCTATGCAAAGTGTGTTCTGCCAGGAAATGCATCGATCTTCTCTCTGGTTCCTTTTTCCAGATGGTTATAGTTCAGCAAATTAATAGGATAGGCTATCATGGGAAGTAGCAAATGTAATTCCATACTAAAGTGTATGTCTCTATATGGAAAATCCCAGGAAAATATGTAATTTCCTCTTGGAAAGGATACTGGAAAATAGCAGACCTCAGTTTGCAATATAGGATCCCTTCTTTAAATCCATGTTCAAGTAGGCACTTGACCCAAACTAGTACTTCATATTTGGATAGTGATTTTCCGGTTCAATATAGAAACAGGAAGAAGAGTCTGCAAAAACAAATACAACCATGTTGAGCCACTGTTCATTGGTCTGTGCAGATTCACAACAAGCCAGTTTTTAATGAACAATTATTAAGCACTCTAGTCAAAGACGTATAGAATTTTGAGGGGAAACATGTACACTGTGTACACAATTATTAGGCAAATTGTATTTTGGAAGATTAATTTTATTATTGAACAACTACAGTGCTCTTGATCAATCCAAAATGTTAATAAACCTCAAACCTGGATATTTAAGAAAGTAAAAGTGAGGGTTTTGGCTTTCTTAGGAGAATACGTGTGCACAATTATTGGGCAACTATTAGTGTGCACAATTATTATGTGACTAAATGGAAAACAAAAATTTGCCCATCTCATTTATTTTCATCTGTTAAAGTGAGAATCTGTTAAAGTGAGAACAATTCAAAACATACAAATAAACATTTCTGACATTTCAAACAAACAAACAAAATCTTATGGAAAGGTAGCCTGTCAAAAACCGGGTTCTCCCTGGTATGCTATAATTTTTTTAGACAGGAAGGGAATGCACTTTTGTTGATTTGGATGTGTGTTCCAAAAAGATGAACTCTTGCTGATAGGTGGAATATCTGATAACTACAAAACGTTGGGGAAATGATTTCCGTATTGATGTTTATGTCAAAGAAGGGATCCACATGTTCCTCAACACAAATATATATATTCTTATTTTAATAAGCCAAAATGATTTATATTCATATTATAGGACATTGTTAAATAGATAAATCACTTTAAAGAGAGGGAGGCACAGCAGGAAAGAAAGAGACCAAATTTAATGACCAAAGTTTATTTATGGAACTAGGTTAATACAAATTGTGCTTGCAGGTCAGTAAAGCAGATATCCTGGTGGTTGCAGCTGGCAAAGCTGAGATGGTAAAAGGTGAATGGATCAAGCCAGGTTCAGTAGTGATCGACTGTGGAATCAATCACATTCCAGGTAATGTTGAAAAATGACTTTGAAAAACTGTTAGTAGATATAGAATAAAATAGAATAGAATTCATTATTGGAATAGAATAGAACATGTTAATTAGCATAGAAATGTATGTGGAGATAGGTAGGAGAAAATGGTTACATTCATTAGTGGTTCAGTCAGGCAATTAAAAATCTTAATTTGGAAGTAGATCCCACTGTTTGAAGTTTTGGGGGAGGAATGGGGAAATTAAGGATTAGAAAGTGAAGAAAAAAATAAAATTATGCTATAGAAACTTGAAGATAGTGATGTTTTATATATATATATATATATATATATATATATATATATATATATAGCCATTTGATCTCTTACAAGTGGAGATTGTTATATTGGCAATTTGTCGTAATAAATATCCCTGTAGTAGTCAATTTGTTGTCTACCAGTCAAATATTAGGGATGTGGTGGCCCAGTGGCTAAGATGCTGAGCTTGTCGAAGGAAAGGTCAGCAGTTCAGTGGTTCGAATCCCTAGTGCCACATAACGGGATGAAGTCCTGTTACTTGTCCCAGCTTCTGCCAACCTAGCAGTTCAAAAGCACGTAAAAAATGCAAGTAGAAAAATAAGGACCACCTTTGGTGGGAAGGTAATAGCGTTCCACGCACCTTTGGTGTTTAGTTATGCTGGCCACCTGACCACAGAGACGTCTTCGGACAGCGCTGGCTCTTTGGCTTTGAAATGGAGATGAGCGCTGCCCCCTACAGTTGGGAACTATGAGCACATATGTGCAAGGGGAACTTTTACCTTTACTTTAGTCAAATATAGAAATACTAGGTCAGGCATAGCAACGGTGCCTTCCAGACATTGGAAGTATTCTGAACTCCAGATGGATCAGATTTTATGTAAAATTAGACCCTCTATCTCAGTGGTAGATAAAACAGTTTACATACATATATACAGTAATAAAATCCCTAAAGGAATTCCAACATCAATGTAGTAGCAACAATACAAGCAACTTGTATTGGCACTCTGCCTCTAAATACCAGTTATTAAAAAAGATAAAAACTGCAGCACAGCTCTTCCAGAATACCTGTCCGTCTGTCCATCTGTCTCCTGAAAGTCTGTTCAAAGTGTTTGTGTGTGTGTGTGTAGATAGACAGACAGACATGGAGGAAATGCAATGCTAGCAATGAATGTATACATTAATCTTTTCTGTATCATAGCAAAATTGAATCCAAGGAAGAACAAACAGCAACTTTTAGTGTGTCTGTCATAGTATTTCTGTTGATGTATGATTTTTACACCTTTTCAGATTTGGCTAAGTTTAGACAATGCATTAAGCAAGCTATATATCGTGGTTCACGGTAGTAATCCAAAACCGAACAATAAATAACTTTTAGCCAATTATTTGTTCAGTTGGATAGACAATCTCATTAGGATTTTGGATAAAATAATTATTTCCTTACTGAGAAATTAATTAATAAACCAGAGATTGGTTGCATAAGGTTGCTCTTTACTAAAGTGGAGCTTCTCTACCCATCTGCTCTCCAGTTTAAGAAACTAAGAGGATTAGTCACACCTGTCAAACAGTTGCTATCCTCCTACTTGCTGCACTTCTAGAAAGGCTGCTTTTATAAGTGATCTATCATTAATTGCACTTAATTAATCAAAGGGTTAAATAAAGACGCTCATTTTCTTCATGTTTCTTAGCAATTGTGGCTCACTTCATCACCTGCCTTTGAAGATGAGGAAAAAGCCCATAAAGTACAATGCTAGCTAGCTGAGTCATTTCTCAAGAAGAAGAGAAAAACCCCAGTTGGCTCATTCCCACATTGGGGGGGGGGGGATGTTGAATTTGAGCTTGCAGTAAGCTAAGGTTCATGGGCCACACATGGCTCTTCATGATGGTGGAGACCAGCCTGATAAAGAAAATGCTTAGGGAACATCAGGAACCCAGCAACCCCAAAATGTGTTATCTATTTTTAAGGAGGACGATCTATCTTCCCAACCAGTTCAGAAGTATATGCGCCCTGTGCATGCTTTGCTTGCACACGCATGTCACATGCACACGTGTACCCTCTGCACATGTGCAAACCCTTCTGTGCCTGCGCAGAGGGTAAAAAACAGGTTACTTCCTGGTTAAAACCAGGAAATAATGACGACCAGGCGGGTGGGCAGAGCCTCGCGCCACCATCGCTACTGGTTCTCTGCACCACTGGACGCCTTCGCTAAAGACTCGGCCGAACCAGGAGCATTTCACCCCTGAGGAGGATGTGAGATTTTAAGACAGTCTTTTTCAAACTTTAAGATGTGTATCTCAAAGGTGCTTTTTTGAGAGGCAACTAAACTTTGTGGTTTTTCCTTTGAAGACATTTCGCTTCTCATCCAAGAAGTTTCTTCAGCTCTGACTGGATCCTTCCATTCCTCACCATTCAGTCAGAGCTGAAGAAGCTTCTTGGGTGACAAGTGAAACATCTTCAAAGAAAAATCAGAAAATCCAGTTGCCTCTCAAAAAAGCACCTTTGAGATAACCATGTCCTGGATGGCTGAGAATCTCCATAGACATTTAAGATGTGTAAGATTTTTTTTTCTTTAAAACAGATGTCGGCCAGTTTTAAGGCTTTAAAAATGTACATGTTGGTTCCTCAGACCATTTTCAACCCCACCAGAGTGAATAAAGACGTAGGCTGTCCTCACTCCCTGGGGCACAAAGCCTTTGCTTTGCCTGCTTCAGACTTCCAAAGGACAGTTGCTGTATCTCTCAGTTGCTCCCAATGTTCTGGCAATACTTTGATGTCAAAGGAAAATGTTTTGGTGGGAGTGATGCTGATAGGCAGAATGGCAATCACACCAGCCATTAGGGTATTATCCTTAAATATGTGGTAAGCAGCTAGCAACCTGATTGTGAGAAAATTGAGGCTCCCATTAAATCCCTGCCATTAGTTTGATAACTGCTGCTATGGAGACCCAGGCTACTTTTGTGAAGCTTCAAGAGGCAGCTATAATTATTTAGAGCTTTTTGTTTGGTGCTTTATTGAGGTAACCATATAAAAGAATCCCATGCCAGGACTAAAACCATAATTAAAAACAATAGAAAAAGTGCTTTGGGGTGAAGTCATTTACATAGATCTGGTATGAAATTATGGTAATATTAAAATCTATTTATTGTATGTCCTTGTGGATTTTTTTAAAAGAGTAAAGTGCTTTAGTTCTCTGCTAACTAGCTTTTAAGAAAGGAGAAAACCACCTCCAACATTTTAATTTGCCTTGACTTGCCATTAGAGTCTTGTTTCTAATTTGTATTCCTTTTCTTTCCTTAAATGAAATCCGAGAATCCTGTGGAAACCAGGATATTTCATTACATGTCTTTGTAATGTGCAATAAAGAAATGCTGCTCCCTGCTGCACAATATTTTTTTGCAGGATGCAATCTGGGTTGGTCACTGGGACCAAAAGTTTAGTCTTCCAAGTTTTTGGATTTCTGCTGAAGCCCATCCTCAAGGAACCTCTCTCTACTGGAATTGTAAGGATTTGATTTTGATTTGATTTTATTAGATTTATATACCGCCCTTCTCCTTGCGGACTCAGGCCAGTACACAGCCAGATAAAAAACAAGGTACACAAAAAGTTAAAATTTTAAAAACAACTAATATAAATTTGGCCGATAGTTAAAACAATGCAATTTAAAATTAATATCAAAACTCTAAAAATTCTAAAAATTTTTACAGGGATCAGGCCAAGCCAGCAAGCTGAAAGAAATATGTTTTTAAGGCCCGACGAAAAGTCTGGAGGTCAGAGATCGTTCGCAACTCTGGAGGAAGGTCGTTCCAGAGGGTGGGAGCTACCACAGAGAAGGCTCTTCCCCTGGGGGTCGCCAACCAACATTGGGCTCCAGCATGAATACAAAAGCTTGGATGATTAAACCTCTGGTCCTAGTGACCGACCCATATTTGGATCCTGTAACATTATACTGGGACACACCTTCAGTCACGTTATTTTTTTTCTATTCTCACTTATTCTTCTTTAGCAACTGAGGCTGATGGAGCAAGTAAAAGTGCCAAGAGTATCTCTTCCCATTTTAGAGCAATAACAAAACAGCTAATCTTCCAAACAATCACCCCAGTTGCCTGAAGCAGTAAGGATGTTTTTAATAAATGCAAAAGTTGCCTTCTATATTGCTGAAACCAAAAAGTTCCTTTTAAAAACCTTCCCAATCCTGATTAAAAAGTACTTTTAGTAAACCTGCTGAAATCCTGAGTTAAACATTATTTTGAAATGCCAATTCCACCATATTAGAGCAGGATTATTGTTCCTTTCCCATCTTTTCCTTCCTTCACTAATCTGGAAACTTTTAGTTTTCTGGCGGACACGTAAGTATCTCCATTTGCAATTATGAGACATGCATGACATTGAGAGCAAATCTTGCTTCTTGAAGAAAGCTATTGTTTTCCAGAATTCTGCCCTCAAGCCTGGATCAGTCATGTTTATTCACAAGCATGCTAACAAAGCAGTTTTTAAACAAATCTGAAAGAAGAGGACTAGCTGAGAATGTGCTAACTCAGCAGTGCCAAGAGGAATATTGGCGTAGATGAAGATTTTTGTCATTGCAAACTAACCTAAAGCTTTATTTTCTGTTGCCTCTCATTGGAGTGATATGTTTTGAGGGTACCATTTTCCTCCAGTGTGTTCTTATCTCTCCTTCACAGATAACACAAAGGCCAGTGGGAAAAGGGTTGTTGGAGATGTAGCTTATGCTTCAGCAAAGGAAAGAGCAGCCTACATCACCCCTGTACCTGGTGGCGTTGGACCAATGACCGTTGCAATGCTGATGCAAGTGAGTACCTCACTTTGGGGAAGAGCCTTTTTTCATTTTCCACTAAGTTTCTGTGTAGTACAGATGCCTAGCAGTACTCTCTGTTTCATCCCACACAGCTTTAAATTCTCTAGTTTTCCCAAAATACCTTTAGATCATGGCCAATCTTTCTCATAAGATTCTACATACAATATAATTAGGGATAATAATAATAATCCTCCAGTGAGACATTGACTTGACATGGTGGAGGGGGTGGGGCTTGCATACTCCAAGGAGGATGAGAGCTATGCCAGAGGTTTAACTAAACTGCACAAGTCTCATCAGAGGAGCTAGATGAAGAGTGTCCGTCCCGTAAATGATATGGTGAGACATAATTTACAAAAACCCTTATTGGATGAGTTGATACCCAGGTCAACAAGGACCACAGTAGGTATTTCTGGACATCTGGTGATAAATACGCTCAGGACTATTGCTGAACAACTAGTGCCAACACTTGCAGGACTAATGGAATAAAAGTTGTTACCCATCGCAAATATGCAAACACTGAAAACAAAGAAATAATGATCTGCTATTACAAATGAAATCCAGTGAGAAAGGATATTTGAAAAGAACCCACCAGTTCTGGAAAGAACAACGTCCAGAATCAGAAGTAAACAAACCAACTAATATACAGCACTGCTGTAGTTATAATTGAATAGCTTTGATGCAAAATCAACGAACAAGAATAAAAGCCAAACAGTGCATCACCAAAATGAAAATCAGGCTGGAAAATAAGACAGCCTGCTAAAGGTTAGATGCAAGCAAGCTAGAAGGCATGAAAGAAAAGTTGAAGGCGAAGAATAAACCATACCTGATCAAGCAATGTCACCTAGAAACAAGGACAATTGTGGCTCATTGCACAATCAGCGATGTTCAGACTTGATTTTGCATTTTTGTCCCTCTGTCAAGTCTCTCCCAGGGACCTGGGACAGGCAAATATGGATGTTTGTGATGTTAAAGGTATCATCTCAGGATGTAAAGCTGCCTTCTGCAATTGACTGATGGTGATTTTGCTAATGCTGGCTTTCCACAAACAAAATCAATGGAGAAGCCAAAAATTGCTCCCACTTCTGCCTCCCCCTCCCCCTTGCCAGTGCTTTTGTTGCAATGATTGAAAAAAAACCCTCTCTATTTTCTGCTTTTTTTAAACAATAATTAAAGGCATCTCAATAAAACTTTAATAATAATTATTATTATTCTTTTTTCCCTCCCAGGTTATAAGTAGAATGCAGAATATTTTTTCTGCTCATTTTATTTACAGGCCATCTTTTGAATATATTTGGTTTTTCAGATGAGTTTGACTGACCTTAAGTTAGTTAGGGAGTTTTGAGACAGAATAAGAATTGGAATCCAGAGGTTCAATGCAATAATATTTTTTTAAAAATAGAAACAGTGAATAATATAATCCACTGTATCTCAGATAAACAGTAAAAAGCACTTATATTAAGCTGGTGCCTTCCAGATTTATTTATTTTCCAAATGTTAAACATATACCATCCCCACCTGCTAAAATGCCCAGCTGGCACAGGGCATCAAAAGTCTTCTTAAAACTTAACCACTGTAACACATCTGGAGAACACAAGCTGAGAAAGTTTGGGTTAAATTGAGAAAAAGGCCACTTTGCAGTGTGTATGACAGCAAATTAAAGCCCTGGACAAGGAACATAGATAGAATCTTGATGTGTATTGAAGTGTTTAGGAAGTTATGCGGAAGTAGGTTTCTGAAGAGTAAATATAAATTGTGCACCAAAAATGCAAATGAGGTACACATATATTTACCTATTTCTGTATTTAAAGGCTATAGAGTGCTTCCTGCCTTTTGCAGTTTATGTTGTGCTACTTAAATTTTCTAAACAAGACAAAGCAGTAGATTATTGATTACAGTAATTAATTTTTATTTTGTTTTCTTTTTTAAAACACCAATTCAGAGTACAGTAGAAAGTGCTCAACGTTTTCTTGAGACATATCAACCTGGCAAGTGGAATATTCAGTATAAACTGCTCAATCCTGTAACTCCTGTTCCAAGGTAAGAAAGAAGGAATAAAAATTAGCCTAGAAAGGGCATGAATGGAAGTTTATATTTGTGCCAGGAAGACAAAGAGTAGGAGAAAACTTTTATAGCCTCTATTGGAGTTTCTGCTGGTATAGAGAAAATGGACAGCAGGGAAAGTAAAAGCAATAGCACGTTCGTTCAAGTATTACAACATAGAATATTTCTTTTCATATCATGCCTTTCTTATGCCTCCTTCAGAGCACTCTATTCTGTGCTCATTTTCTTCTCTCTTATCCAATATACTCTCTCAATTACTGGAAAGTTCTAGGAATCTCAGCTGTCTTTGGGTTTTTGTTTTGATTTTTTGTGGCCTCATATTTTTCCGAAATGCATTTTTGTGCTTCAGTTGCCACTGCTGATTATTGACATTTGGAGGAAGAGTAGCTGTGGATTGCAGGGCTGCAGAAGTAGGAGTAGTTGTGGGCTTCAGAAAGCTGGACTTGTTTGTTGAAATGTGTAGGAAAGCAAGCATATCCAGAAGAAGGATTTTCACCCATTCTTCTTCCTGCTGTATTATTTTCCAAAGTTTGGGAAAGTTTCCACATTGAAGAACATTCAGAAAGCTATCACTTTCAAGGTCCAAAGAGGAAGGGCAAATTTAAGTGTGACTTGTATAATCCCAATATTTAATGAGAGATTAGAATGTTATCTTCTCCTTTCTTGATATAACTATTGTTTTTCAGTGATATCGAAGTTTCACGCTCATGTACTCCTAAGCCCATTGGTGAGCTGGCCAGAGAAATTGGCTTTATTTCAGATGAAGTAGAGTTGTATGGTCAATGCAAAGCCAAAATCTCACTGTCAACACTGAAGCGTCTCAAAGATCAACCAGATGGAAAATACATTGTAGTAACAGGGTAAGATGCCTTAATTTATTTCTACACCCAGGTAAGCTAGCAAGGTTGAGTTTTTTTTAAAACTGACTTGGGGAAAGAATAACAGGTCCTCATGAAAAGTCCATAAAAGCATTTACAATCATTGAAAGTCTTTAGCATTGAAAGGAAAATTCCCTAAATAGCTAACATAATTTTAAAATACTGTACACCAAAGCATAGCACTAGTATATACCAAGGGTGAAACTGGGCCCCAAGGAGACAAATATAAAAAATACCAATTTGTCAACCTCAGAATACAATCTGAACATAAATCAATGAAAGTTTTCCCAAAATATTGAGAAGGGCAAATTTAGGAGAACACCCATCTGATGTTTAATTAAACATTCATAATTATACCATTACAGAAAATGTCCTGTCCCTTTAAACCAAGCAAACATGTACAAAAAGACCTTTTAATGTCCAAGTTGCTTTCTCTTAACATATTGCTACATATTGTAATTTTTTTAATTTATTTTTTTATTATTATTATTTTTAAATTTGATTTATATGCCGCCCTTCTCCAAAGACTCAGGGCGGCTTACAATGCGTTAAGCAATAGCCTTCATACTTTTGTATATTTTTATAGAAAGTCAGCTTATTGCCCCCACAAACTGGGTCCTCAATTTACCTACCTTAGAAAGGATGGAAGGCTGAGTCAACCTTGAGCCTCGAACTTGCAATAATTGCAGACAGCTGAATGTTAATAACAGGCTATCTAGCCTGTTGAGCTAAACCAGGCTCCTATTAAGTGAAATGTGCCTTTATCTGTTTTTTAAAAGTATTCTTATTCTTTTTTTCTAGCATAACTCCCACACCACTGGGGGAAGGGAAGAGTACTACAACCATAGGGCTGGTTCAAGCTTTGGGTGCGCACCTTGGTCAGAATGCCTTTGCCTGTGTCCGTCAGCCTTCTCAAGGGCCTACTTTTGGAATTAAAGGTACAGATTGCAACATTCTATGCCAGAGGCAAAGCTGTAGCTTGCCAGTTGTACACAATTTATGTGCAGTGGATCCAAATTCAGTCCGAGGCATCTCCATTGAAGCAGCTAGCAGATGATAAGAAAAACTTGACTTGTGTTTCTGGATAGCCATTGCAATATGGCATTGTGCCATGAAGTTAATTGGTGGAATGAAGAAAGATCAAGTTGTCCTACTCAGAAACAAAGAGCAATATTCAGCCTTGTCTCTGAAATCCTGTGTTTCTACAGATTGGTAGATTTAGTATTTACTCGCCCCCACTGCAAGAAGCATTAGTCCTGGTAATTTCCAATCTTTGGTAAACTCCAAGGAAAAAGTTTGCTTACTTTTATTCTGCTGGTTGTATAAACTTTGGAAGGGTCAGAGGGAAATATTGATAACCCTCTTTTAGCAACCATTCAGTTACGATGCTGATAGAAAAAAATAACTTTACAGCATTTAAGACCTTTGCAGGTCTGTAAAGCCAAGGAAAGCTGAAGTAAGATCATAGGCACAGTCACAGTGTCACTTAATGATAACTTCACATAACAGTAACTTAACAAGTGAGTTACTAGTCCCGATTGTGATTGCTAAATGAGGACTACCTGTAAGAAATTGGCTAGAATGCACAAGCAGAGGATACCAGCAGAAACATCTGTAGAATTTTCACCATCATGATAATACCCATTATTTAAGTGTAATGTTTTAGCATGCTGATATTAAGTAGATTATAGGCAAGTACTTGACCTATTTTTATTACTGTTAATAAAAAGCAAGAAGGTACCATCACTTGACTTTGGTCCTTGCTAAAAATAATGCATAAATTTTAAAATAAGTGGGGTTTTTTTCTTCCAATGAATAGCTGTTAAACTGTTTAATATTCACAATTTGACGCATGGCATTATGTTTTATATTCCCCATTATATAGGTGGTGCAGCTGGAGGTGGCTATTCTCAAGTTATTCCTATGGAAGAGGTAAACTTCAAATTTATTCCTTTATAATTACACTGGGTGTTTATTTCTCATATGTGTATTCCAGGATGTCAAGATCTACTTGTTCAGAAATTTAGAGTGATGGGAGTTCTTTTCCCTGATATTAGATGGAGAGAATCTGTGTGATTTGATCCTGACGTATGATTCCCAATAGTCATAGACATTCAGCTTTGGGATAGATATTATTTCCAGTCCTTGTCAGTTTTGCATACATTTAATCATAAATCCATTTGACTATGAACATCATTTTTAAACTGATATATTTTTGAACAGATTGCAAAATTTAGAGAAATGTGCAATCAGGATAATCGTTCCAGTCTCTGTGTTCATTCAGATATTAGAAATTAAATTAGTTTGTTTAAACATGTGGAACAAATTAAATTCTCCTCATATATCAGCCTTGCTGTAGATGAACAATTTTGGGGCTTATTAGAGAAATGCTTTTTAGATTAGGTGTATTGTGAATTATAACATTGAAGTTCTTTTTTCCCCAAACATTTGGACCATAAGTTAAGGAGGAGCCTGAGTAGCGTAGGGGGCTAATGCCTCCTACTAAAGGCAGCAATTAACATCCAGCTGCCTGCAATTCTGCGAGTTCAATCCTAGCCAGGCTCAAGGTCGACTCAGCCTTCCATCCTTTCTAAAGTGGGTAAATTGAGGACCCAGTTTGTGGGGGCAATAAGCTGACTTTGTATAAATATATACAAAAGTATGAAGGCTATTGCTTAATGCATTGTAAGCCGCCCTGAGTCTCCGGAGAAGGGCAGCATATAAATCAAATTTTTTAAAAAAAAGGAACTGCAGTAATCCTCACTTTTTAAAGCACTAACTCTGTAACACTTGCCACTTAAAGTGTGGCAAGTCAGGTAAACTAGTCTGGCATGTCAAAGGGAAAGTAATTCTTTGTACATTGAAACACATTTATAGAATTGGCTGTCACACGGCACCTGACTTAGAAAATTAGGCAGATTCAGGGAGTATCTGCAGGGTATGGTATGATTGCATTGGCTTTTTTGGCTGCCGCTACACACTGCTGACTCATATTTAACTGGTTGTCCACTAAGACTCCAAGATCTCTCTCATGGTTACTACTATTAAGCCTGGTTTCACCCAGTCTAAATGTGTATATTTGGTTTTTCTTGCCTAAATGTAAGACTTTACTTTTATCTATATTGAATTTCATTTTGTTAGATAGAGCCCAGTGTTCAAGTCTGTCAAGATCCATCTGGATCTTGAGCCTATCTTCTAGGGTGTTAGCTATTCCTGCCAGCTTAGTATCATCTACAAATATGGTAAGTTCCCCTTCCATTTCGTCATCTAACTCACTACTGAAGATATTGAAGAATATTGGGCCTAAGATGGAATCTTGTGGTATCCCACTGCTTACTTTCCTCCAAGTAGACATAGATCCATTATGGACTACTTGTTGAGTTCAGTTTGTCAGCCAGTTACGAATCCATCTGGTGGTGATGCTATCTATTCCATTTTTTTCTAGCTTACCAAGAAGTAGGTTGTGGTCTACTTCGTCAAATGCCTTGCTGAAGTCTAAGTATATTATGTCCACAGTATTTTGCTGGTCTACTAATTTAGTCACTATGTTGAAGATTGAAAGAAGATTAGTTTGGCATGATCTGTTTTTAATAAACCCATTTCAACTTCTTTGGCGGTACCTTGAGGACAACTCTGGAAAATTGAAGGGAAAAATGGCTATCTGCCTCCTAGCTATGCCAATTAAAAGAAGTCTTGGCATGTCTGCTGGTTTAAAGTAGAAATCAAATTTATAACTAATTCTCTTAATGCTTTATCTGTTCCTAAATAATCAAATGCCAGATGTCTTCAATAACAACCACAAGAATTTCCTGCCAGGTGCTTGACATACATTTTGGTGGCAACAATTTTATTGTGTTTTATAATTTTAAAATGTTTAGTTTCCTAATTGTAATATTTTTTTAATTGTAAGCTATTCAGATTCATTAATTGAGATAGGTAGCTTTAAAAATTGAATAAGTGAGTGAATAAATGAGTGAGTGAATGAATAAATCTCAGTAACTTAGAAGCAATTGAAGGTTGGATATCATGCTAGGGTGGAAAAAGTGTTCAGTGGGTGGGGAGAAATTTATTTTTCTCCCTTCAGAAAGTTCTACAAAAAAATGTAGGAGAAGGCCTCTCTTTTTCTCTGAGAAGGCATTCACATATCAGAGAACTACCCTCTGTCATGCCTCTGGAAACAGCACTGAATCTTGTAGTCTTGATTTGCAGACTTAATTAGATTTAGTTGAAGTGTTTTCTTTTTCCCTGCAGTTTAATCTCCATCTCACGGGTGACATCCATGCTATTACTGCTGCTAATAACTTGGTTGCTGCTGCTATTGATGCCCGCATCTTCCATGAGGCTACACAGTCCGATCAGGTAAATTGATGCAATTAATGACTCTCTCTTCTAGTGTGCCTTGTGCATAGTCTGTTTAGCTGATATTTATTGTGTGCTGATAACTCCTTAATTACATGCTTTGTTCTTTAAGGCACTATATTCACGATTGGTTCCTTCAGTTGATGGTGTTAGGAATTTCTCTGATGTCCAGATTCGGAGACTACAGGTGAGCTTGCTTGCAATCCCCAACCTGTTTGTACTTCTCAAACTATCCTCAATGCTCGCAAACATAGAATTTGATATATATAGCAAGTGTCAGTAGTCTGTCCCATTACTTTCCTGATTCCCACCAATTTTTGAATATACACAGGTATCTTTCTCTATGAGCCTTTTTAAATCTGACTTTTTATCACTACCATCTTTATCAAAAAGGGGATTTGGACCACTGCACACTGCATGAAATCAAAATACTCAAAATTTTAATACATTATTTTCTCTTAAAATATAAAAATGTAATAAGTTAGAAAGGAATATGCATCACTTCCTGACACTTTTTGAATAATCATAGCAATATCTTCCTTTCCTTCAAAGGAATACCGGACCCTCTGTTGAAATAATTCAGAGTTTTATGTTTTTGCATACAGAAAAATGTGCCCTAGTTTAATATGTCTTCCTTGAGGCAGAACAAGGTCTTCCCAAAGTTAGAGGCAAAGGCAAAGTGATGTTAAACAATCATAATTCATATCAGACAGTAACATTGATTTCATATGAAATAAAGCATGACAAGGATGACCCCAAATTTTATCCTTCGGGTATTTCCAAGAGTTTATTTCAGTTTTGCTCATATTGTAGTTGCCTGGGAAGCTATAATACCATTTTTCCTGGTGTTGCTGATTTCTCCTCATAATGTTCCTCCAGATTTTTCTTGAGAAATTGATAACGATGTCTTCCCCATTCCAGTTGCCCATCATAAGTGGCTAAAGATTGCTACCAGTACACACCTAGTATGATGGCCAATGCCTCTGGGCTTGAATATGGCATGATCTAAATGAGATGTGATAGATGCATAGCTACAACCCTGACCTTTTCTGGATGCTTTGCCCAGGGATACACATCCTTTCCTGTGTAAAGGTGCATTTGGCCTTTAAATGGCATGCTGGGCATAGTTTTATAAAACAATTGGTGGGCAGGATAAAAACTTAAAGCTGATTTAATTTAGTTTACATTTCATTAAAATAAATATAGTTAATGTAATTACTCTTCAGTCACCTATTTCATTCTTTTCCCTTTTTCTCTCATTAAAAGCTACAATTTGATAACAATTTTGAAGATTCTATGCAGGCCATATCCAAGCATTTTTGGGTATTCAGGTTAGATTCCATTGTTGTAGCTTTTCTTCTTTTACCTTTGCACTATGTTATAGACAGTGCAAGACACCTGCATTCATTAAAAGAATTTTAGGGGAGGGTGAGCTTTCTCTGCCTATGTATTTTGCTGATACTGAGGGAGCAAAATACAAATTGAGAATTCTGCTCATTGATCTCTTGAAGATAATGCTGTTTTCTTAAAATTGTTGCTGGTTTTAGTGAATAATTGTACTAAAGATAATTATTGAATTCTACTTTTAAGACTTCCAGATAGGTTTTTGCATTTCAGCTGCATTCCTTTATGTTACTTTTTTTAACTACTTTGCTTAAAGACTAGTTTTGTGTAACTTGTCAATTTCTTTCTCTCTCTCTCTCTCTCTCTCTTTTCTCTCTCTCTCTCTCTCTCTCTCATTTCCTTCCTCAGAGATTACATATTATGAAAACGGACCCAGCAACTTTGACAAATGATGAAATAAGCAAATTTGTGAGATTGGATATCGATCCAGAAAGCATAACATGGCAACGAGGTATTGCAGCACAAGTAACCTCCAGAAGAAAAGGAGAAAAGCTGTTTGGAAGAAAGATGATTCTGTCTATGGGGATATGGATTAAAGTCTAAGCACCTGCTGAGTCCTTCACTCTTCATTTTTAGGATCCATTTAGTTTTGGACAATTTTAATAATTAAGAGGCTGGTGCTGTGTTTGCTCTGGAGAAAGATTTTGCAACAGCAGTACAGATTTCTTTCTCCAGAATAAAAGACTTCAGTCATTGTTTCTTACCCCTTAGATGATCTCTCAGTGTCATTTTTCTTTTTCAGGCAGGAAATTCTGGTTTTTATGCATTAGTGGAAAGATTTGTATTTAATTTAATGCAGTCAGAATTTGCTTTTGAAAGAAGCCTGTGCCAAATATTCCAGCATAGAAACAGGAATTATGCAGCTAGTTGCCTGTTTTCTTTCATTTTGTTATCCTTCTCTTAGGAGTTCATGAGTTCATTGTGTTATCTATACTATTGTTAGAGTAGTTATCTAAATTTTCACTTGGTATGAATTATGTGTCGGCCATTTGGAGTTTTGGTCAAAATGATTCTCTCTTTTCCTTTTGACAACTATTTTCCTCAAGGCGTATAACTAAGGGGGTTGGTTGTTTCATTTTTACTTATATATGTAATCTGCTTGGACAGCTTTCATTATCAGATAGATTAAAAAATTAAAATATTCGTAATAAATGAATTCCTTAACTTATTAATCATCAGAGAATTCATTTATAGACTTTCTCATGTTGAACTATTATAGCATATATAATATATGCCTGTGATGGCAAACCTATGGCATGGGTGCCACAGGTGGCACGTGGAGCCATATCTGAGGGCCCACGAGCGTTATCCTAGCTCAGCTCCAGCACACATGTACTCACCGGCCAGCTGATTTTCGGGCCTTCTGGGCCCACCGGAAGTCGGGAAATGGGCTGTTTCTGGCCACCAGAGGGCCTCCAGGGGGGTTGACGAAGGCCGTTTTTGCCCTCCCCAGGCACCTAGAAAGCCTCTGGAGCCTGGGGAGAGTGAAAAACTGGCCTACTGTGTCATCACGTGCCAAAAGTGGGGGAGAGCATGGGGGGAGCATGCACACATGCATGGGAGGGCAGGGCATGGGTGGGCATTGAATTATGGGTGTGGGCACGCACATCCATGATTCCCCCGCTCTCCCCCCGCTTTTGACACGCGACAGCAAAAAGGTTAGCCATCACTGATATATGCTATATAACTATTATATAAGTTCACCTTCCCTGACCAGAATTCCAGTACTGTTCTGCAATTCTATAAAGTGTAGAAAATTATGCAGATAGAGGTCTTGGTGCTCTATGAGCTTGGCTGTTTACTTGCAGATGTTTCATAACTAGGTAACATCATCAGTGCCGCACTAAACTATTAATAATTTAAAATGTACATGTATAAAAAGTTGCTAAGTTCCCCATGTTCACCCTTTTGTCTACCCACCTTCTTTTACGTAGTACTGGATACAAATGACAGGTTTCTGCGAACCATTACAATTGGGCAGTCTCCATCTGAGAAGGGATACGCACGCACAGTAAGTGTCCTTTCTCTTTCACTCAGATTCTTTTAGAATAGCAGCCATTTTTATCCCAACTGAGGGCTGGTTTTGAGCTAAGGGTTTGTGCATCTTTCTCTGTTTTCCAGATGCACCCATCCCCATTTTGCTTCCATTTTGAGGGCTGCTACTACCAATGATAGCAATTGTGTGAAGAAACTTGGCATATTTGAGAATATCTGTTTGAGTTTTTGCCCTCTTTCGTGTACAGAATGACACCATTCTTAAAATGCTCTAGCCTGTCATTGCTCAAAAGGCTGCCATCCACCTGGTGCTGTTCAGATAATCAATAACTGCTAATTAGAAGATCCGAGAAGTGTACTTCTGAGCATCAAGACAGCACCAAATTTGGAAAAGGCCACCACAGATGCTTAGAACTGATTCTGTTTCTAGATTATTGTGATTCCATAATTATAGGTGTTATGTCCTGTCCGTGTCTTTTTAAATCAAATACTCCAGCTGTGTTCAGTTATGTCTATTTTTGACCTTGTTTGCTTTTTATCTTCCTTGCAGGCCCAGTTTGACATTACAGTAGCTAGTGAGATCATGGCAGTTTTAGCACTCACCAATAGCCTGGAGGATATGAGAGAACGCCTGGGCAAAATGGTGGTCGCCTCCAGCAAGAAAGAAGTTCCAATCACCACAGAAGATCTGGTAACTGGACATAATTCTGTTTGGAAGAAAATACAAGTCTAGAAGACTCGGTTCACTAATTTTCTGAGATTATATGTGCTTTAACTATGGCAGAAGAAGCCAGCTTCAGTCATATCAAGCAGTGTATGTTGATTGTTGGGGTTCCTGCAAAGCTAAGTTCAGTGATCCTTGTCTGATTCAGGATTTCTAAATGTGTAAATAATTTTAAATATTAATTATGTTCCCCCAAATTTCTGGCAATAAAGTTTGAAAGCATGGAGGAAACTGGATTCTAAGTAAAGCTTAAGCATGGCCATCTGAATTTGCCTTTCATGACCTACTTTTATACAACAAAAACTGAGAAAATGGCTTGCCATGATTATAAAAAGTAGGTTTATTAGCTTGAAATGCCAAAATCTAAAAAATGTGCAAGAACTGCTACTTAAATAATTTTTTCTTCTTATTTCCTTAGGGAGTGAGTGGTGCCCTGGCAGTTTTGATGAAAGATGCTATTAAGCCCAATCTCATGCAGACTTTGGAAGTAAGTATAGTTTGTGCAGATGCTTTTTTACTGAAAATAGTGGCATACATTAAAGTACAGTATATTCCAGTGGTTTATTTGGATTACTGTATCATCACCATTGTCATTAGATGTTTCTGCTGATTATCAGATAAAAGGGAAGACAGCAATATGATATCCATAGGAAGTATGACACATAAGACATCCCCAGCAATATCCATAGGTTCCCAAAAGTAAATGTAAAATAAAGTTGAATAATTTATTTGGAAATTAAATAGGCTTTTAGATTTTTTACAAAAATGCATTTAAAATTTTAAAAAACTGGTAAGATTGTGACACTTCACATAATTCTTCCTCCAAATTTCAGATGCCAGCATCTCACAGGTTTTTGAGACATGAAAAGTTTATAAAATGCAGTGTTCTCTTGAGATTTGAGAATTTATTGTTAGAATTTTGGATTAAATCATCGGTTTATTTATAACCCCAGCTATATCAGCTTCTAGAATTCTGTATAGCATAGGGGATGATGATTTGTGTCTTGTGGCCTTCTTTTTGGAGTTTTCTTTGTAATTTAAGAGAATGATTTTTATTATTTATTATGAATGCTGTTCATTTTTAAAGAGTAAAAGAGGTCAGTGTTTCGGCCAGTATTTTTTTGGATTTCTTTTTTTTTTTACAAAATCTTCCATATCTCATACAATTGGCTGCTCAGTCCTGTTTCTTCTCTACTCCTCCCGCATTGCCAACCACTGTGGAATTCATTATCATTGATTACTGGAATGGCTTTCAAAGGGATTAGATAAATTTATGGAGGGTGAGTTTTCCAAAGCTTGTTTGTCTTGAAGTTTAGTGTTATCTCTGGATTGGGGCCTGCGTGCCTCCAAATACCAATTGCGGGGGAGGGGGGGAATGAGATGAAAAACTTTCCTGCATCTTCTACTTGTGAACACATCTGAGGCATTTGGTTTGCCATTTTGAGAAACAAAAGTGTGAACTAGGATTGGTGTTACTCTTGTCCTGCAGCACTGTTTTTATGTTCCTGTATTTGCTCCTCTCACAATTACTCCATTCTGCTTACTCACCATCTTTTAGCTGTTTTCTTTCCTTTGCATAAACTACCTTGGGAAGCATTTATCTGAGGGGCTTACATAAAATGAACCTGTTTTCCTCAAGCCTACAAAATTCACACTCTTGCACAGCTTTGTTTTTCTCTGACTTACAAGTTCTTTCACAAAGTTGTTGTCTTTGTATGCTACACAGACCACTTCTTTTCCATGGCAGTTCAGTCAGGGATTTTTCCCACTTCTGTTAGACTTTCTACAGCTTTTTATGTCTCCTCCTAATTTCTGATGTTGGTGTCTTCTGTCTCTTGCACCAATAAACCAAAAATATGCACCAACATCTTTTGCTTGTCAATGAATTGCTACTCATTTTCATGCATTGGTGCCTCATAGGGCTTTTGCCCTCGTTCTTTCACCCACCCCTCTAAAATTATTTATGGCACAACCCTAACACCACATTTCATCCCTCTTTCATCACAAAAATAGTATTATTGTTTCTTCTGTCCTGCTCTCCCTCCTCTGTGTTTTTTCCTGTCAGCTTTTTAATATTTTGGATGAATGAGACATGTATTAAAAAGAGACTGAGTGAGCAAGAGCTGCCTATTCCTGCAAGGAGGTGCAAAATTCAGATATGCTTCAATACTCTCTTTCAGATACCACTGGGCTCTTCTTTTAAAAAAGGAAGACCATATAAATGCAGGGAGTTTATAGATTTGCAAAGTAGATATCATTTGGGGAGTCCCTGAAGACTCTGAAGATTCCCTCCCCCAGACTTGTTTGGGTTTGACCAGAAACATTGGAGAACTTGGAGAAATATTGGAGAAGATTTCACTAGGCTGAATGTATTTTTGCTGGAATGCCCACTTATAGTACTCATGATGTTAGGTTACTTTCCTTGTGATGCTTTTTTTTTTTTTTGCCTTCCAGATGCTGTAAAATTTTACAGTGCTATGTGTGCTTATCTATATGAGTAACTTTTACTGAGTGTAGCAATATATCCTTCTAAATACTGGAAGGATATGTTGGTTTGGCGTGGTTTAGATGACAACATGCTAATTTTCCTTCCTTCCTTCCTTCCTTCCTTCCTTCCTTCCTTCCTTCCTTCCTTCCTTCCCTCTTTTCTTTGTTTCTTTCCTCTGTTTCTATTCATATCTTGCAGGGTAATCCAGTGTTTGTTCATGCTGGTCCATTTGCTAACATTGCTCATGGGAACTCATCTGTCCTGGCAGACAAGATTGCCCTGAAAGTCGTTGGCAAGGATGGGTTTGTTGGTAAGTCTTTTTTCATCTTCAGACCTGGGTTTTTTTAATAAAATACATGGTATACGATGTAGTGAAGACTATTGGTTTAAGTGCTTTTAAAGATTGGGAAGGCAAATGCATCAGAAACTACTCTCTCAAGAGTCATTAGTCACAAGGGTTGTAGAGTTCTCCATGTTTAGAAGTCCCATGTCTATGAGGCACAGCAGGAAATGGTTACTCCTATTATGTCTTGTTGGTGGACTCTCTAGGAGCTGACCACTAAGGGAGAAGGTGTTATTTAATCCAGCAACCAGGCTCTTCTGATATTCTTACTGCCTAATTTTAAAGAAAGAAATGGGATTGGATGTGCAAAGTAACTGAATTAGAGAGTTAAAAAGAGACATTAATTTTCTCAGCTAAGAAATTAGATGAACTACAATAGGTACTGTGAATAGGTACTGTAAAAGAATGCTCAAGTTAATTATGGGTTAACAAAAGATTTTCTGAGAGAAATAAAATGACATGAAGTCTGTTCTATCTTGTTTTTTTCTGGAACACCAGCTTTTTTTTTAAAAATTCTTTAGGCTGGAGAAAGTCTCATCTAATTATTGACATGTTTTGCACAATTATTACTTAGCCTGGTATTTGTTCAGTTACCATCTTGGAAGGATTCTTGCTATACTATTCACCCTAGAGATACCCACAATTCAGACAAAAGGAAGTTATAGTTGTGAGATACCTATGACAGGAGACCTGCAGATGTAAACTTATTTATTAGCATTGCTGTTTCCTTACCTGTTCTCTCTCCTAGCTTGTATAGATTGTTGCTAGATCTGTGCAATTAGGAGGAGGAGGAGGAGGAGGAAGGAGAGACATTCCTGTTCCTAGACTTTCTTTGGTTCTCTGAGTATTTTGCTAATCCACTGCTGCTCTTTGTTTTTAAATTGTAAACCTTCAGTCATGTCATCTTAATCATTTAAGCAATTCCAAAATGTAATTTATAAGAATAATGCTATGCAAAAAAAAAAAAAAAAGCAGATTGCACATAATAATGAATTTAATTATTCTGCATGCAGTGACTGAAGCTGGCTTCGGAGCTGATATTGGCATGGAAAAATTCTTCGACATCAAGTGTCGGTATTCCGGTTTGCAGCCTCATGTGGTAGTCTTGGTTGCCACCATCCGAGCTCTGAAAATGCATGGTGGAGGACCTACGGTATGTGCTAATCTTCGTTTTAGAAAATTTGGGATGCCATGATTGATGCTGAGCTCAACTAATAATACCAAATTCTATTGGCTAGATTTGCCATCAGCAACTCCCCATTATTTCTTTGATAGATGAAGATAATAACTGCCAGATTTCTTGGTATCTTGTCCTATTACTTGATAACCTGAGTGGGCCTTGCAGTCATCTTCAGAGGCCCTTTGGAGGCACAACCAAGTATCCCTGCCAAATGAAGTGGCTGGAATGGAGAAAAAAATCTCAGTTTTAGGGATCTATTTTGAAATGCCTTCTCCAATAATGCCTGGATTTGTGCTGCGGGGAAATTGTCTTTTCCAGATATTATAATTCTGCATTTAGTTGGAATTTTAACCCAGTTCTATATTGGAACATTTAATTTTATGTTTTCTGTGCTATGTGATTGTCCTATTGGTTATCTTTTTGTTGTAGTTTTAGAAATGTGTAATGGTTTAATAGTGCTTTCTCCACCCCAGAGAACTTCAGTTATTTTGGAAGATCAGAAGCAATAATCATTGCTTGATAGTGAAAGTGCTCCCAGATCGTCTTAGTAATTTCTTAAACCACATATTTTCACCCTCTTTCTTCTCATTGGTTATTTGTCATGTGTATATTAGTGTAAAATTAAAAACCAGCTTTCACCAGTGCATTCTGATAATGGGAAATTGCACTTGTACTGCATATTTTGATCCCCATTTTTTTCCATCCTCTTTCTGGACCCTGACAAATTGGATTAAACTGCAGCAGGGGAGCATATCATGATATGACAGAGGATACAACCATGGTCTTCTATTGCTGTGATAGGAAAGACTATGAACATGTGTATTTTATGTGTAAGATAATTTCTGTAGCCTAACACCTGGAATAAATTGCATTTTTGAGGCCAAAAAGCTATCTAGTATAATGTACAATGTATAAGAAACAGAAAGGAATCTTAATGACACTTGATGTCATGTGGTCCCTCCTCTTCCTCAAGGAGATGCTTTCATGTTCTTCTCTACACAGGATAGAACTTCAGAGTTACTTATTCCTTTCCAGTGTGGCTTGCTTCATGCATAAAAGAGAACTTGTGCATAATACTAGTGATGGTGGGATGAAATAAGCATTTTTTGAATTTGACCAGAATAACTTTTCTATAACATGATTCCCAGTTCAGAAGATACTCTACTACACATTATTTTTAAAGGAAGCAGAAAGTGACATGTTTTTTCTAGCCCATAGCAAGAAGAGAAAGATTTCATATAATGAATGCTAAATTTGGGGATCCTGTGGTAGATTTGCTTAGAAAATGGTTGCCATGGGAAATTTGCCTATTCACAAAATGGCTGCCACAATCACAAAATACCTACTTACCAGAAACAAATTAACCTCCTAGTGTGCTCTGTACTGTCCCAGTGGGACCTTTTGCAGACCAAATGCATTCCTATAAATAATAGTAAGGCTGCAGCTGGTGTTTTGCTTTGCTCTTTATTTTCAGTCGCTAGAAATGAAGCGTACAGGAACAGATTTCTGTCTCTTCTATATGGCAGATTAGCAATCAGTTTCAGAGACCAGATGGCCACAGACACCAGGCTAAAAGAGTAGTGTGTCATGCACAAATAACCAGGAACAGTATTTGAGTTCAGAGCATTAAGAGTTTATTCTGCCACCTATACACAAGAATCTGAGCAACTAACACCCAAGCTGAATTGGTGCTAGATGAGGGTCAGCAGAATTCAGTGGGCTGGACTTGGGTCTCTTGTGGCTATTATTCCAAAGTAATGACACATTTAACCCCACCCTTCAGCTCAGTCTGCTTATCTACAAGAGAGTCCACCAACTTCTGTAAAGAGATGGCATTACAACAAAGTCCATTTAAATTATTAGAACAGACTGAATGACCTTCAGAGACTATAGCCTTCTGTTTATGTCAGCAGGATATACCAAGAGGGGCATTGAACAGTTGGTGTTCTGCTGTCCAAGTGATATAAGAGAGCAACACCCAGTTCCCAGAACACTTGATCCTCCTGTCTTGAAGTTGTACATACCAATCCAGAGTTGCTATCAGTGTGGGCCTAGAAATGGAACTGGGCAATTCCTGAATATGGATATTCCAGATTTGGCAGTAGAGACCAACTTGGACCCAGGGTGACCTGCCACATTAAGATATATCAGTCAGTTTGAAGGAAAGAGAGAAACATGTGACACCAGCAATAGGGATCCCTGAACTCTCGGACTTCCAACAAGCAAGACTGAAGAGAGGGCTAGCAGTAAATATGACAGATAAACAAACAGTTTCCTTAGTTTCCATTTGACTGAGTAGATGCACCATTTCCTTTGGAAAACTTCCTCTCAGATGTAGCAATTCACTGTTTCCCTGCATGGGACTTGTCATTAGCACTTAGGATTTTAATAACTAACTCCTTTAAGCCCATTAGACAAATTTCAATTACTATTCTTATCTTGAAAACAGCCTTTTAGTAATCCTAGCTTTTTATATGATGTTTGGTAATTAGGGTTGATCTCAGAAAGGATCTACTGTGTTTCCCCCAAAAATAAGAACCTGTCTTATATTTTTTTTGAACCCCGAAATAAGCTCTTGGCCTTATTTTCGGGGAGGACTTATTATTTTGGGGCACGTGGAGCAAGATGGGGCTCCTTTTGCCATCTTACTTGATTTCCAGCTCTGCATTTAAATATTTTCAGGGAGAGCTTATTTTCGGGGGAGGGGCTTATTTTAGCGCATCCGCTCAAAAGCCCGATGAGGCTTATTACCAGGGATGTCTTATTTTCGGGGAAACAGGGTACATATTTTCTACCAAATCAAGATGGTTCTAATACTAGTTCCCTGCTTCAGGCTCATAGTCATTTCATTTAGCACAATTTCTCAACTATTTCCTAGTCCAAAATCAGCCTAGGGAAGATATCTGATTCCAGCTGGATATGTTCAGGACTTAGAGAATTTACCTCAAATTCATTAGAGAAGCAAAAGACAACAGTCTGTTTCTTCCATAAAGCAGAGAATCAGGGAAGATGAATTTCTGCTCCACAATATATGAATGGATTGAAGAATATTTTGCCTTGTCACATTGGCCCACTGTGGAAATACTGTTAGAGTGTTTCTGTTGGCTTTTATCTATGGTGACTGAGACAATCTTTTTGGACTGTTGCCTTTTGCAGAAGATACAGAACAATTAAAACTCGGACCACAAATTTTCTGAATAGTTTTTATCCCAGAGCTATAATTGTACTCAACAATGAACTAAAGAGCCATCATGAGCTGTTGGACAGCATTACTTGGTCTGTTGTGTGGATGTTTGGGTGATTTAGGGGTGGAGAATTGTGGTGGGTGGGAGTGTGTTTGGGGACTGTTATGTGTGTTGGACCTGGTCTTTGGGTGTTAAGTGAATTTCGTTGTAGGGTATACTGTGTATACACGTACAATGACAATAAAGTTATTGTCAAGAATGGTCATTTGCTTTAATTGTGAAATATGTTTCTGCTTATCAGAGATCGATATAACATTCCATTTTTAGGAAGAGGAAAACCAGATGGCCCTAGAACTAAGATGAGAGTTAATTAATTGTATTCTTATGCTAACTATTACACTGATGATTTTTAATTTGAGGGGAGAGGATTTTGCTGCATCCAAACTCTTTTTCTTGGCCATATATTGAATTGAACATTCTAAATTGTTATATAAATTCAAACAAGAAACAATGGTAATTTGAATACATATAAAGCAAATGGGGAAGATATTCTGTAAGAATTATAGGTATGCACTTTAGAAGAATTTCATAATTCTTTTGCATTCTCCATTCATGAAATCTGCTAACAGATTTCATGAACAGTTTGGAATACAAAAATATAAAATTGAGATATCAAAAGAATATATTTCTGTTCCTTGATTGTCTTGTTCTTAATCTTTTCAGGTTATGGCTGGAGTCCCCTTGCCCAAAGAATACATTGTGGAGGTAATAATTGTACTTTTGATTGTATTTTGAATGTATATTTTATTTTTTTAGTTTATTTTTCTAGATTCTTCTCTTCAGATTCATTGTCAGATATCATGCTACTATTTCGATAACAATAACAAAACAACCTTTCAGATAATTCCTTGTCAAAAAAATAAAACCAAAGCAATTTCAATATAGATCCTATTGTTTGTTCTCTCTCTCTCTCTCTCTCTCTCTCTCTCTCTCTCTCTCTCTCTCTCTCTCTCTCTCTCTCTCTCTCTCTCTCTCTCTCTCTCTCTTTCTCTCCCCCCACCCCCCCATCTCTGTCTCTCCCTCCCTCTCTCATACACAATTCAATTTTGGTGTCTAGTTAGGGCATCAGGCCAGAAACCAGAAAACCATGAGTTCTAGTCCCCTGCTAGGCATAAAACCAGATGAGTGACTTTGGACCAGTCATATCATGAGAACTAAGTTCTGTGCTTGCACAATTAAGTGTGCAAGCACAGAACTCACTATATAACTAGCATGCCTTTTCTGATTGGCCTTTGGAGAGGCCAATCTCCAGTCTCCATTTTACTTCCCATCTAATCAATTGCGGGCAATTGTTTACTTTAATTTATTTGTTTTTTTAAAAAACTAACTGTTTTGATTTGATTTGTAAAGCATCTTGAGATGTGCAGTTGTGGTGGTATAAAAAGCTGAACAATTTATTGATTCAATAAGCTATAGTCCAGATCATTCCTCAATTATGCTGGCAACATTCAGCAGCAAACTTTTTTCATAGGAGATGGTTGTAACTTTGACAGCCTGTTTCTTCTATCTTCCCATTCCCCTGAAACTGAATTTAGGTTCTCTTTGAAAATTCATGCCACTGTAACCTATGGAGAACTATCGGTGCTCCAGATTGATAGGTATATGTGGCCTTTTCAGCTGCCTAGATTTCCTTCCTGACTTGAACTATAATTTGCATTGGCTTCATTTGTATTATAACCTTGTGATTTGAATTTCATGAATTTTAAACAGCAGACTGAAACCAAGGCTAAAACTTTATCTCTCTACAGATAAACTTTTGAACAGGGAAAAAAACTAAATAAGCTCTTCTCTCCCTCCCTCCCTCCCTCCCTCCCTCCCTCCCTCCCTCCCTCCTCTCTCTCTCTCTCTCTCTCTCTCTCTCTCTCTCTCTCTCTCTCTCTCAAAAATGGGCAAAACAATCATGCCAGTGGTAGCATTAAAAAAAATAAGGAGGCAAGTTTGGTAGAGAAACTCAGGGAATACTTGAATAAAGAAGGCTTAAATTGAAAACCTTGCCTAACGGGTATCACAATAAGGAATGAACTTGTCCAACTAGAGGCCTGCCAGATTAGCGGGACTGGAGTCTCCACTGTAGTCAAGGTAGAATTTCTTAGCTAGTATCTACAGGAAATCCTTGACTTAGAAACACAATAGAACCAAAAATTTCTGTTGCTATGTGAGACATCTATTAAGTGAATTCTATGATCTTTCTTGTCACAGTTGTTAAATGAATCACTACAGTTGTTAAGTTACTAGCATAACTTAACAACTGCAGTGTTAAGTAAATCTGGCTTCCCCATTGATTTTGCTTGTCAGAAGGTCACAAAAAGGGATCCCATAACCCTAGGACATTGCAACCATCACAAATATGAGTCAGTTGCTAAGTGTACAAATTTTGATCATAACATGGGGATGCTACAACAGTCATATGTGTGAAAAACAGTCACTTCTTTCAGTGCTGTTGTAACTTTGAACAGTCACTAAACAAGCTATTGTAAGTCAAGAACCATTTATATAAACACTTAGTGACTGTGGGGTGGAGAACAGGAGTTTAAAATAGCAGTCCATGGCTATTCTGCAAAGCACTATAAGGAACTCATGAAATAGGCTGCATGGATCCTGATTCTAGCTTCTTGCTACCCCCAAAACCCCTGAGTTTGCCCCACTGATTCCTTGGCGGCACAGTTTTCTGCAGTTTTGCTATACAGAAGCAAAGAACCTAAGAATTACATACAAATGTACTTGTTATGATGTTTCTCTTCATAGGAAGTTATTATTAAAAGGCAGAAAAAGATAAAAATACTAAGTCAGAAAAACTAAAGATGAGGAGATAAGGTAATATGGGGAATGGAATACAGCTAAATCTTGTTAACACTGAGAGCATTCACTGTGCCTCTCCATATGGTTCTATCTTTGCAAAACCATTCTTCTACCACATCTTTTTTATAAAATATATATTAGACAGAAGAATCTTAAAACTGCTAAAGGCTTGTACATTTGATCAAGAACAATTTTTATGAGATTTTAAACATTT
Source organism: Masticophis lateralis (assembly GCA_030761175.1). NCBI lineage: Eukaryota > Metazoa > Chordata > Lepidosauria > Squamata > Colubridae > Masticophis > Masticophis lateralis. The sequence goes on along the minus strand of JAUDYJ010000001.1, from coordinate 322,485,398 downwards.
ATTACATCAGCAGTACTCATCTGAAGATGCTTCTAGCTATTTTAAAGAAGGATGTTCAACAATCTATGGAGCAGTCTTTGTTAAATCTCCATCCTGCAAAAGTCTCTTTAACAGAGAAGTTGGATAACGTGGTGCCTTCTAGCTGAAAATGGAGAATTGTCTTCACCTTCCCCCTCTTTCTGCCATTCTTCTTCTTAAAAGATGCTGTCTTTCTTTTTTGTAGTTTCTTAAATGAAACTACTTTTGCAGTTGAATGCAAACAGTCTTTCATTAAAATTGATCCAACTTAGCCTTTTTAGTTCTCTTCAGTGTGTCTTTTTTTCCTTTTTTATTGTGAATAAAAAAGTGAAGTTTGTAAATAATGTAGATTAAACCACACACACATTCCATTTTCATTCCAGCTTTCTTTAACATTCAACACTTGATTGCCACAAAACACTTAGCATTTGTTCCTTCTCTAAACTAATCCCTTGAATTTTCTTTGTCATGTATAGAATATTCCACTTCTGGAAAAAGGTTGTAGTAACCTGCGCAAGCAAATTGAAAATGCCAGAATGTTTGGTGTTCCAGTAGTAGTTGCAGTCAATGTATTCAAGTAAGTACAACATGGTCCATAGTACAACAAAGTTCAAAGTCCACAGTTTGCCGGGGATGCCATCTACCTATGTTCTTTAAAATGTACCCAACAAGAAAGGGTTCAAGACATAAATTATTGGATAAAGCTAGAACATTAAATTTGATTAATTAAAGTTGGATTTAAATGTAAATCACAACAAATACATTTGACATGATTATTCTTCATATAAGGTAAGATCCCACAGAGTTGGCCTCCTCCGGGTCCTGTCAGCTAAACAATGTCGCCTGGCGGGTCCACGAGGGAGGGCCTTCTCTGTGGCTGCCCCAGCTCTCTGGAATCAGCTACCTCCTGAGGCCAGGACTGCTCCCACCCTACTGGCCTTCCAGAAAATGGTGAAAACATGGCTTTTCCAACAGGCTTGGGGCCATTGATCTCACCATTGCGATCTTGTGAGATCTGGCCATGAGCGGTGTGTATGGGTTTTTAACGTCTCTTACTGTATAGTTTTTATACTGTCTTTGTTGTAAGCCACCCAGAGTTCTCGAAGAGTTGGGCGGCATAGAAATATGAAAAATAAATAAATAAATAAATAAATATTCAGTAATTTTCTCCTTTGTTCACATTAAAAGTACAATTCACTCGCAGCTTTTACAGATGCTCTCGGTACTTCAAGAATGCAGGAAAATGGGGTATTAAAATCTAAGATAGAAGACATGGACTGTTATCATTCTACATTGCAGGAAACAACAAGTTGTTAAAATTAATGCAGATAAAATATTAACATATGTTAGTTTTGGGCAAACACTACAATCTTTTCTAAGGTCTATTGAGCCAGGAAGCCTCATTACTGAAGTGTTTACCTCAGATCAGATTTTCAGAAACCTGGTTCACACATACAGGTAGCTGAGTGGGTGGTAATTTGAAATGTGGTAAATATTCGCATGTCAGATCACTTGTAGGGGTAAATAGAATACATCTTCTACCTCCCTCCTAAGCCATCTGTTGGTCTTCTTGCACGTGTTTTTGTGTTATTTGTATACAAATGTAATATTCACATTTCATGGTTTTCATAGTTCAGGGTTTTTTCTGTTGTTGTGAGAAACCCAGAGTTGTGGGCGACCATACAATTTTTTTAATAAAGTAAATAAACTGCACAGATTTGGGTAACAAGAGATCTGCTGCAGTGACTCTATTCTCTTATGTTGCATATCCATTTCAACCTTGAAAAAAATCAAAGTGCCCTGACTTATCAGGCAAGGCTTTTTCATGCTTGCCAGATGATTTGAGGGAGGTGATCTCAGAATGTCATGAAGATGAAATGCTTAATGATTTGCAGCAAGCATTAATAGAATAAAATTAAGTCTTCCCCAGCTTATCTTACCTTGTTTAAGGAATATTTCATCTTATTCATCTTCTGCTCAGTGTAGCTAAATTGCTTCTATAGTTTTTGCTCCAGAAATCCCGTCCTTCTAGATTCAAGTCCTGAAGCCCAGCATACCCAACACACTTTTGCACCTCCTAGTGGTGGTGACCCATTTGGGTAGAGAAGGGTTTTGGGTTTCTCAGTTGTGTTTCCCACAACTGTTTGAGGGAATGGCTCAGTTCTCCATCCCACCTTGAAGGGTTTAGGGAGTTTTACAGGGCTGAAAAGTACAGCAGGACTCCCAGCCATGTTTTGCTTTCTTTCTACCCTGCCCATATAGCTTTTATACTCAGTCTGAAAGTACTCACTCCCTAATGTTGAGTATTTAATTCTCAAGGAGGTTGGTGTTTTTCTTTCACTATGATTTCCACCAAGATTAAACATTTTGCATAGTTGTTTTTCTCTTTGTCGAATTATTCTCTTTTATTTTGAATGTGTTTGTTTAATCAATTAATATAACCACCTGCTTGGTAGGATGTTCAACGCTGACGGGTGGTTTGGAGAACTGGTAGCAAAAATCCCTGCCTCTCCCCCCCCCCCCCAACCTCTTCGGCCGAAAAAATGCTTTTAAAAGTAAAAAAAAAAAAGCCTCTGATGATTGCGCAGCTCAGCTGGGATCGTCAAAGGCTTTTAAAAGCATTTTTTCTACAACCTCTTCAGAGGTTTTAATTTTAATTTCAATTTTAAATGCCTCTGACGATCCAAGCTGAGTTGCCTGATCAGCGGAGGCTTTTAAAAGGAAAAAAACCTCTGACAAGGGATCGTCAGCTGGGATCATCAGAGCTTTTTGAAAGCATTTTTTACAACCTCTTCACTGAAGAGGTTGTAGAAAAAATGGCTTTAAAAGTAAAAAAAAAAAAAACCTGGCCACATCCACCAAGTCACAAATTTTAGATTTCACCACAGGTGGGTGGAGGAGGAGTGGAATGGAATGGAATGGAATGGAATGGAATGGAATGGAATGGAATGGAATGGAATGGAATGGAAAGAAATAGAATTAAGAATAGAATAGAATAGAATAGAATAGAATAGAATAGAATAGAATAGAATAGAATAGAATAGAATAGAATAGAATAGAATAGAATAGAATAGAATAGAATAATAATTGCTCAAGTATGATTGGACACACAAGGAATTTGTCTCTGGTGCACAAGTTCTTAGTGTATGTACAAATAACAAGTGATATATCATAGATAATAAATAAAATATAATAAAGTGAAATACAATAAAATATGTTGCTCTTTTGACCAAATGAATGAGGTAAACCAAATCAGGAAACTATAACAAAAAGACTATCACTACAGTTTATCAAGATAGGCTCCAATAACAAAATCTTGCAAATTTATCTGTAGCGTCTCTCCCCACCCCCCACTTTTTTCTTTTTCTTTTAACTAAGTCTGAGTCTGTGCTCTACTTTCCTGCTTAACACATGTTCCGGATCTGTTATTTGTCTTAATGGCTTCTACAACATTATCTCCATGGCTCTCTGGAGAAGTACACAATTCCTATATAGCCACCTCGTCTATCTTTTTGGCTCAGTGCCTGAGGAAGAACCAGCGTCTTTTTAAAGGACAACAGTGACAGACCAACTGAATGTTAATGATGAATCAGCTATGGTTAGCTTTAACCATAATCATCACAATTTCAAAACGAACCGTGGCTAGCAGTAATTTTAGTCATTGTATGCTACTGAAGTTCAGTAATGCTGAAACTGGAAAGATGCTTTGTACAGCACAGGAGGCAGGTCATTTCCAGTATATTAATTGTAGTCAGTGAATCGTTTGAAAGGTTAAGTATTGGCATATTGGCATTCTAATAGAAAGCCTGGTAATGTTTCCCTTTGCAGATCAGATACAGAGGCAGAACTACAGCTGGTCATCCGGTTGGCTAAGGAAGCTGGTGCTTTGGATGCTGTCAAGTGCACCCATTGGGCTGATGGGGGTAAAGGAGCTGTGGCATTAGCAGAAGCCGTGCGGAGGGCATCACAGGCCCCAAGCCATTTCCAGTTCTTGTACAATGTGGAGGTAAGACTTTGTTTTGAATCTTATATCCTTTTAGGAGAAATTAAATGATAGGGAAGGAAATACAAAATAAATAGATGGAAACTATGGCTTGTTTTCTAACTTTGTATAAAAAGGAACGGGTTCGCTATGAGACAGATTGGCTGGCTGATTGTATTAATGCATAGATGCACATGCGACTCAGCATTTGAAAGGAAGACAATTTCTTTTACAAATGATTTACAATATGGACAAAATGACAATACAGTAATAGAAAAAGATTTCTCTTTTTTTCTTCCCTGCCTTCGGGGGTGGATGTCATTTTAAATGCATCATTTCAAGTAATTACAGCAGTTGGCAGAAATCAGTGTTTTTGCCTTAAGATTATTCTGTTCTACAGTACCCGTCACTGAAAGATTTTTCCCTTCAGCTGGAGTCAACTTTGGCTCCAAAATCATAATGAAGGCTAAGGAAAATGTGATAATCCTATTAAAAATAAGATTGTGAATATCAAAGGAAATTTGAGGCTCACAGCTTAAAAACTGTGAAATATGTTAATAGATGCTGAAAAAAGTTAGCTGGGTAAAAATCTGGGATGAAGACAACTCCCTGGGGGAAAATCCTTTTACTTATCTAGGTTCTACAGTGTCCTGTTTTATTTACTGGACTCCTCTGGAAGGAAATGCCGTATTTGAAATAAATAATTTCAGAAAGTGAAGAATCTTGAATATAGAGCAGAGTATTGGGATTATGACAATAGGACCAGATATGTGGGATTATCACAGCTGGTTACAGAAATATTTGTCTTGGCTTCCATGGGGTTATTAGCTGAATCAGATTTATAAATGCAGACAAATATCCTGGCTCTCTTCAACTAAATCTAATTCAGGTTTCATGATCTTTGACTCAGCAGCACAATCAAATTATTTTCCAACATAGTCTGCAGCTATTCCCGATAGCCAGAACTTGATTTTTATGTTCAAGAGGAAAATAATATAGTTTTAAAACTTAGTGTCTTGATGATGGATGATTTGAAAGAATACTTAAATTTACTAGAAACCAAGCTGTTTTAGTTGACATTAAGTTTCCATCCACATTTTTTTCTTTCTTACCAGCTCTCAATTTTAGTGTACTGCACAAATTTGAAACTCTCTTGTCATTCTTGTCAGGTTTCTTGATATTTCCACTTCTTTTATGAAGTGTTTTGAGAGATTTATTCGATGGAAAAGCACAGACAGAGAGTTATAATTTTAAAATGGTATGTGTTATTGTGACTTACAATTGTATGAAGCTACATTTTACAGAGTTTATACAGTTGCAATGTATGGCTGTGAAAGTTGGACCATAAGAAAGGCTGAGCGCCAAAGAATTGAGTCCTTTGAACTATGGTGCCGGAGAAGACTCCTGCGAGTCCCTTGGACTGCAAGGCGATCAAACCGGTCAGTCCTAGAGGAGATCAACCCTGACTGCTCTTTAGAAGGCCAGATCCTGAAGATGAAACTGAAATACTTTGGCCACCTAATGAGAAGGAAGGACTCACTGGAGAAGAGCCTAATGCTGGGAAAGATTGAGAGCAAAAGAAGAAGGTGACAACAGACAATGAGGTGGCTGGATGGACTCACTAAAGCAGTAGGCATGAGTTTAAATGATCTCCAGGGGATGATAGAGGACAGGAAGGCCTGGAGGAATGTTGTCCATGGGGTTGCGATGGGTCGGACATGACTTCGCAACTAACAATAGTAACAACAACTTATATGTATTCATCAGCGTGGTTTAGAAGTTTCATCGAAATGACAAAAGTTCTTTGTCTTTCGTATGTGCGTGCAATATGACCTGTGTATAAAACATATGTATGTCACAGTGTACATTTTATTATTCCCCACCCTCTGGGAAAAAGACAATCTCAATAAGTATGAAGAATTGCCATCATTTAATAGTAGTAGAGAAACAGATCCCAGAAGCCCTGGGGAGGAGAGAGGCCTGGATAGCTCAGCAGACTAAAAGCCTGTTATTAACATTCAGCTGTCTGCAATTATTGCAAGTTCAAATCTCACCAGGCTCAAGCTTGACTCAGCCTTCCATCCTTTGTAAAGTAGGTAAATTGAGGACCCAGTTTGTGGGGGCAATAAACTGACTTTGTATAAAAAATATACAAAAGTATGAAGGCTATTGCTTAACGCATTGTAAGCCGCCCTGAGTCTCTGGAGAAGGGTGGCATATAAATCTAATTTTAAAAATCTAATTTAAAAAAAAGCTTCATCTTTCCTCCCAGAGGAGGAGGAATGTGCATTTTAGCTCCCCTATGTGCATTTTAGCTCCCCTTTTGTGCTAAGCCAGGGGTGACAAACTCAATTTCATTGAGGGCCGCATCAGGGTTGTGTTCGACCTCGAGGGGTCAGGTTGGCATGGCCAGGGTGGGTGGAGCCAGCTCAATGTCATTCATGTTGCACCTGCGCTGGCCCAAGTGCTCTGCCAATGAAAAGAGAGCTCAGGCACTCCATTTTCACTGGCAGAGGGCTACAGGATGCTGTTTTTGCTCCATTTTTGGTGGCAAGAGGTCATTTTTGCTCCTTTTTCACTGGCAGAGGCACCAGGGGCCAATACTTCATTGTTTCCAAGGTGGCCCCACTGGCCAGATCTAACCACCCCACAGGCCGGATCCAGCCTGTGGGCCTTGAGTTTGACACCCTGGTGCTAAGATATGGTTGTTTTAACTACAGATTGTTGAATAAGCTTTACTAAGTCCTAACTAGCACACCATGTTACAGCTTTGACTCTTGTTCAGTCAGGAAAGAGAAAGCACATTCATGTGTCATGCTTTCGTGGGTTTATGTGGTAATTGTCACCCCACAGTAACGCTGCTCAATTGGACTATCCTGGTTGATTGTGCAGGAATCGATGTACAGCAATACAATACAGCAGTGATACTTTTCTCTGCTAAAGTAGCAAAACTTCCTCCCTATAGATGCTGATAGCAGAGAATATTTGTAGCTCAGAGACAGTGGGGTCCTTAGTACTCTCTGAGTTTAGCTGTTTTCTTGTAGACATTTCATTATCCAACTAGATAATATTATCAGTGCTGGAAGGGAGTGGGGTTTGCTTTCTTTGTATCTATTAGTGGCTTTTCCTGTCAGTATAGGTGGGAATGTTCTTGGTGGCTTCTTGATTAGGCTGTTGTTTACTGTTAGCTTGTTAGATAGAGTTGGTATCCCTTGGTTGGGATAATATTAATCTTGATGTTAATCTCTGCTTATCAGGCTGTTGATTGCTGGTAAAGAAGTGGAGGGGGGCTGTTTCTTTTCTGGCTTTTTAAATTATATCTTTTGAATGATATGTAGATGTTAATCTCTATGTGCCTGTTGATGGCTGATTTGTCAGAGTGCCAGGATTCCAGGAAGAGTCACTTCATGTGGCAGTGAAAAATACAAAGCGAGCTGGGGACTCCGTTGTGTGTGCTTCAAACATGTCACTTCTCCTAAAATAACTTATATCTATGTAATTCACATATCATGTTAAATCATAGTTGGTGGTGATTGAGTGGGATGTCTGAACCAAGTCATAGCTACTTATTCCTGGTAAGCCATAATGTCGTTTGTTTGGTTTTGGTTGAGCGTGATATTTCAGCGTAGTCTATGTCTATAGCTGTGGGGGGGGGGAGACAGTTTCTAATAACTGTGGGAGCAGCCATAGGGGCTTCAGCCTCCAGAAAATCCATATTATTTGTATATGCAGATTACTGTCCGCTAAAAGGAAGCTTTTGTGAAGTGGCATCAGGCCTCTTGTAATTTGTATTATATTTTATCTAAAGAAATACCTAGAAATAGCTGTTTCTGTGAAACTGGACTGGTATACTCTGCTCCAGACGAAATGATTTTCCCAAGCCAGTGACTCCTGATTGTGTGGAGATTTTCAAATCGATTTAAAAGTTTGGGGAATTGCAAATCTAAACATAGATTGCTGGTGTCCTTAAGATTTATATTGACTGTTTCCTTATGACTATCATTAAGTCTTGTACCTTATGATTCTTGACGAATGTATCTTTTCTTTTATGTACACTGAGAATGTATGCACCAAGAAAAAATACCTTCTGTGTCCAATCACACTTGGCCAGTAAAGAATTATATCCTATTCATATCCCGGTAGTAGCAGGTTGGAGGATTCTGGCCAAGTTTGTCTGCTTCCAAACTTCCCATTTTCCTGTTGCAATTACATTGCAGTACATTTTCTTATGAAAAAAAAGATGTTTGATGAAACTGCAGTGATTTTCTACAGTCCAAAGAGTTGCTATGCCTTAATTTGGTATATTGTGAGGATCGAAGAAACTCTGCCTGACATGTTTTTCCCCCTTTTTTTTTGTTTTCCTAGCTGCCAGTTTTAGAGAAGATCAGAATTATTGCACAGAAGATCTATGGAGCAAATGATGTTGAACTGCTGCCAGAAGCTGAGTTCAAAATCATTCAATATACCAAACAGGTACACCTACAGGCATCTTGTTTCTGGGCTAAATTTAATGCAACTTCTGAATATCTGGATATACAAGGCAGAATTGGGCATAGCTATATTTTTAAAGAAGTAAAACTAGTGCAAAATTCTTTAGAAAATTTTCCTTTTGAAAGAGAAGACTTCTTTCAGCATTTTGGCATCTTTCAGCATTTCGGCACTTTCATGAGATGATATTCAACATTTCTTGATACAAAAGTGTAGGAGAGATTTAACTGACAGATTAACAGAGTTGGATGGGACCTTGTAGGTCCAATCCCCCACCCAAGGAGGAAACCCTACACCATTTCTGACAGATGGCAGTCCAGATTCTTTTGGTTAATTATGTATTACATATATCATACAAATGGTTTTAGATGAATTCATACAGAAGCATTCTTTCTATGTGTTATACAAGGATTTTTCTTCTTAATTTCCTGTGGATCCATTTAAAATGCATTTTGCACTTTTCAGATTTGGCAGTTTCACTGGATCTTTAGTTCACTGGATATCCCAGAGTGTGTGAAGGGCCCTGTTTTTTTGCTTAAATTGGCACCTGTGATGGCATTTTTTCCTGGCTGTCATATATATTTAATGCTGGACCGATCTATCTGGAAAATGCTTTATATATTCAGTACCAGGGGCACACCTACAACATTAAAGTGGGCAGACAATGTTGAAATGAAAGAGTAAGAGTAGATCTGTGTCACTTCCTTGCAGAACTTCCCCTAAGCAGGGACCCTTCAAATAAATTGGAAATGCAACTTCAACATGTCTACTCAACATTCTTTTTTAATGTTAAAACTAAAGCTCCTTGATAGTTAGAAAAGAGATGCATGTGATTGACAGAGATAATCTAATAGCTCAGATGCAGTTGATCTGTTTAAACTAAGAAAGGCTAGAGCCAAATGAATGTGACTTTGTATAATTTGGTAACTTTTTTCTGGCACACTCTTCAAGTGATGTCCTTAAATTATTGTCTCTTCTCTGTTTGTCATCTAGGGATTTGGAAACCTGCCCATCTGCATGGCTAAAACCCATTTGTCATTGTCTCATGACCCAGAGAAAAAAGGAGTGCCCACCGGATTCATTTTACCCATAAGAGATGTCCGAGCCAGCGTGGGTGCAGGATTCCTTTATCCCTTAGTAGGAACAGTAAGTGTCACAGTGTCCGAGTTCCAAGTAACACCCCCAACAAAATCAAACTCCAAGGCTTGAAGTTCCTTGTCATATTGGCACATTTGGGAAAACCCGAATCTGAGAGCTTCCGGGTTTTCCATACCCCAAAAAAAGTTCAAGACCTTGCCCCCTCACCCATCAGGTACTGTCCGGAACGCAAGATACCTTCTCATCCTTCTCAACACAGGGCAGGGCACAATGGCCTTGACTTTCTATAAAGAATTATATTTTGACTACATATCTTCTTCACTCTATACAATCTCTCCTCCCAATTTCCCACAGTAGAATTTGTGGCAGGCTTAAAGCCTGAAGGCACAACGGTAGAAAGATGGCTTCCAGGTCTGACACATAGTTTGGAAATCTTGTATTAATATAAATTGGATTCAATTGGGTTAGTATTGGATTATTTGGCTTCAGGCTCCCTCTATTTTAAAAAAAACTGCATGAAATTCTATACAATTACTAATATATATCAATTATAAACTAATATTTTAGGTCCAATAGGCAGTTGGTACCTGTAGGAACCATGTTGGCCCCCTCTGAAATAAATGGCATTTATTTGCTGACTTTTTATTCATTGACTTGTTCTTGGAGTGTGTTCCTTTTGATTAAGGAACTCTTTCTTTCCTTCAGCATGTTTTGTATGGTTTTTTAAAAAAATAGATTTCTACTAAGCACAGTTCTGCTATAACATTTCTGAATCTAGATTAGCTTCTCATATGTTATGGGCAATATCACTGGCTTAGGGTCAAGAAAAGGAGGAAGAGGAAAAAGAAACACATTTTCTTTCCAAGTTATATTTTTCACCCCCCAAAAATGTTCTTTGGTATAAATAGAAAAGCACATATTGTAGCAATGTTCAGAGGAGTAAAACATTTTGTCTTGTGTAAGCATCTTCAGTTTGAATGACTTGAGTTTTAATTAAACCTTGAGTCTTCTATACAAGTCAATCCATAGTACTAGCTGATTTTTTAGCCTTCTCTATGGGACCAAATGATAATAAACAAGGTTGAGAATTTAAGAAGCAAGTTACTTGACAAAATCATGCTACTTATGGTAATAAGAAGATAAACTGGAGCATTGTAGTAGGAAATCTCATCAGCCCTTTTTGTATTTCTGTGTATATGGTCTTGAGAGTTTACTGGAATTTATTTATTTATTTGGTGCCTCTTGTCAGTGTTGATTCCTGAACAAGCCCATGCAGTTTTCTTAGCAAAATTTTTTGGAAGTGGTTTGCCATTGCCTGTTTCCTAGGGCTGAGAGAGTGAATGTCACTCAGTTGGTTTTGTGGCTAGGGTAAGACTAGAACTCAAAATCTCTCAGTTTCTAGCCTAGTAACTACTACACCAGACTGACTGTATCTCTTGCTAATATTCAGAGGAGTCTTTGGGTGAAAAGAATATGTGCACTGGAACAAAGAATGACTGCTCCCCTTCGATCCAGAAACCTATTGCATTTTGGAAGTAAAATGGACCATACAGTAGTGGCAGCGATCCTATAAAATTCAAAAATGCCACACGACACAAGGGTTTCCTCACTCCACTTCCTCTTAGATACGAAATAACCCAAGCACCCAGGCTCGCACCATAATACCCTATAGCAGGGGTGTCAAACTCAAGGCCCAGGGGCTGGATCTGGCCTGCAGGGTACTTAGATCTGGCCCGCGGGGCTGCCCTGGAAAAAGCAAAGGACCAGCCCACGGTGCCTTTGTCAGCAAAAATGGAGTTTGGGAGGGCTGCCCGTGGCCCTCCTGAGCTCCATTTTCTCTGACAGAGGGTTGCAGGAAGCTGTCACAGCCAAAAATGGAGCTCGGGAGCCTGTTTTTGCTGGCAGAGTGCTCGGGCCACCACCAGATGCCCCCAACATGAGTGATGTTGAGCTGGCCATGCCTACCCTGGCCAGGCACACTCCACCCTGCCCCCCAAAGTCAAACACAACCCTGATGCAGCCCTTGAAGAAATCCAGTTTGACACCCTTGCTATAGAACATTGTTGGTTCCACTTTGGAAGTCTATGGGTGCAGTTAAAGAAGAATGCTAGTGTATCCAAAACATATGGAATGAGTTTGTAATCTTAGCAAGATCCATAAAATATAGGTAGTTCTAAACTTAGACCACAGTTGGGACCAGAATTTCCATTGCTAAGCAAGGCAGTTTTTTAGTGAGTCATGCCTAGTTGTATTACCGTTTTTGCCATGGTTGTTAAAATGAATCATTTAATAGTTGTGAAGTGAATCATGTGGATATTAAGCAAACCCAGCTTTCCCCATTGACTTTATCAGAAGCTGATCGGGAAGGTTGCAGATGATGATCACATGATACCAAGAAACTGCAACCATCGTAAATACAGGCTGGTTGGTGCCAGCCTGGATTTTGAACATCTGACTATAGGGATGTTATGACCAATTGTAAGCCACTTTTTTCAGTGCTGTTGTAGATGAACAGTCACTAAATGAATGATTTTAAGTCGAGGACCATCTGTACAAATATATGATGGCTCCTAACTGCTGCCTCATGTAATGGTCACTAAAATGTCTTTCTTTTGTCCAATGGAGAGATTGAAATAAGTTTCCTACCTTGGATTTAAAATAACTGGAATGGTTTCTAGAAAAAGTAATATAGGGTGAAAAATTACTGAATTTCCTTCCTAGTTTAGCTTTTTAAGAGAAAGGGGAAAGAGCAGGGCATACAGTAGAAGGTATTATGTTGCAAAGAAAAGATTTCTATAGGAAAACACCATAGTGCTCCTTCTCCAATAATTGCTCAGACTTTTACCATGTTTATATTCTATTCACATGTCCTATATTCAAGAGAGTACAAGATTGTAGCCTTAGCCAATGCAGAAACGATAATTTCAAGTTTAATGAAATGTTTGGTTAAGATAGAGCAAATGTATCTTGAAAGTAAATGTTTTTCTTGTTGAAAGGATTGAGTAATGCTTCTTGGTATAGTCTGGAAGTTATAAATCCCCCACCCCCGCTGAAAAGATTTATGTGGATTTGTTTCTGCTGCTTCTTTTTATACCTGTTTCTTTGACATGAATAAATTGCTATGTCATTTGTCTGCCTAGTCTGTGAGCGTATTATAGCAACTTTTCACAGATTTATAGCCCTCTCACATGTTGCTGCTGAGGTCTGCAACAGTGATCATCCTAACTTTCTATTAACTATCACATTGGCTGCCTGCAAAAGTACCATTCAGAATTCAGGTGTCAAAATCCTGGCTTTTATGGTCCTGTAAATGGAATTCTGGAAATGATAGGTCTAGATTCTGGTGGACAGAAAAAACTCAGGGTTGGAATGTGGTATTCCCACCACATCCCTAGATTGCATTTACCACATTTGTCTTCGTAGACAGAGGACTTGACCAAAAGCCAAAATTACTAAGCATAGATTATTTAAAATGGATTCTTACGCTGTTGTAAAAACAAGTAGGAACAGTTTTTAAGGTATAATGAGCAGGAGTAATAGAACTAATCAATTCAGATTCCTCACTTGAAGCACAAATACCCAGGTTCAAATTATCATATTTTGTACCCATTATGCAAAGACCTAGCTCTCTGGAAAAGATTCTAACATTAGGAAAAGTGGAAAGAAAGTGAAAAAGACAACTAGAAGCAACTTTTCAGAACAAACTCAATTGTAGTTTGACTGATGAATCCACCCTTCCCTGGAAAGTATCTCACTACTTGGTGGCTGGTGCTAATAAAACTTACAGCTTTGGGCGGAGGATGTGTGTGCACCAAATTATGATGTAATGATGAAATAATTGCATAGACATAGATTTGCATTGTGTGTGGATAATATTTTCCAGATGCATTGAATCCCAAATCAGAGAAGTTGAATTTTTCTGCTGGGCTTCCTTCTCAGTATAAAACAAAGGTTCCAGGGAGTACAAGGAAATGTTTAGATTCTTGGCCCCATGACCAAGTAATTTTGGAATATGTGTTTCAGATCAGTTATTTTTTCATTCTAGATGAGCACAATGCCAGGACTTCCTACTAGGCCTTGTTTCTATGACATTGATCTGGATCCTGTGACTGGAGAAGTAAATGGACTATTCTAAGACAAATCAACAATCAAAAGTGAGTATTTGTGAACATCAGTAGATGTTGCTTTACTCTGTGAACCAAGAGTTTGCAGATTTTTGAGAGGATTTGGGCTAATGGGTACTTTCACAAAACATCTGCCACAGCTAATCATCAGACAGTCATTTATTAAAAAGCAATCAATGATCTGTACCACCTTGTCTTTTGAGATGAGTGCAGATAGATGGATGCACAAACAAAACACAAAGCTGTAGCTAGCCCCTCGTTTTTTTTCCAAGCATGGTGGTGAGGTCAATGTGGGATCCAGAGGCATTGCTGGACATTAACTGTTAAGTTTGAAGTTAATGCTTTGTACCAAGTTCCTTCAGTTTCTCTTCGTTAGATTTGCTTTGTAGTTTGATTATCTTCCTTGTTCCCCTTCAGTTTCAGTTTTTTTCTGAGTCCTTCTTAATATGTAGAGCCCAGAACTGTACATATTACTTGAAGTGGGATGTGCAGAATTAAGCATTCTGTAAATTTCATCCTTTTTCTATAATTTTAATTTTGTCTTCTATGATAAATCTTTTATTCAAGTCATTACTACTGAAAAGAAGAGGCCCCAAGGACTGATTCTTTTGTTCTTGGCATCCAACGCTGTCTCAAATCTGATGAGGCCAAACTGGCTGAGTATGAGTTATATTGAACACTGCCTGAATACAAATTTCAAGCCAGCTATGTATCTATTAAACTATTATGCCATCCAGATTCCAGCCCACATTCAACTATCTTGCTGATAATTATCTGCTTTCCGCCAATCCAGATATAGTATGTCTACAATATTCTTATAATTTAAAATAGGTTAATTTTAAAAAAGATACACATTGATGTTGTAAAACTTGTTCTTGACAAATCCATATTTTTATGGTGCTTGCAAATCCATTTTTTTAATGATCTGCTCTAAATATTGCTGTAGGTTGATTTTGTAGTTTACTGCCACTTTTTTTCTCTTTTTGAATATCAGGCTGACATTTGTTCTACTCCAGTCGTCTGTCACTCCATCAGTTCTCTAAGATTTCTCAAAAGGTTTCATTCAGACTATGATTTCATTCTTTCCCGTTCTAGGATGCGGTTTATTTTTCCCCAGAGATGATGTTTCTCTCAGACATGAACATCAGTGCTGCCATTCTGATTTTCTCAGTTTCTCAGTGGAATACATTTTTGCTAGGGTGGCAGTGTGTGGGAGACCTGGGGTCAAAGAAGACTGAACCAAAATAAAATTAAAATAGTTCTTCCATTTGTTACCTCTTAGCTGTTATCTTTCCTGAACAGTTTGAAATATTGATTCTTTTCTTTTCTTTTTATTTAGAATATATATCTAAATACACCTTGTAAAATTATTCCTTCCATTCTTCACTAATGTCAGTAAATTCTGAGTTTTAAACATTCATGAAATCAGCTCTGTAGTCTCAGACTACCTACTTCTATCCTTCCTTTGTGATTTGTTCTTCTTTCCATTTCCCATTATGTATTCTTTTTTTCAGCAATCCTCACTAGTTGTTTTGGGCAGCCACATTTAGTAGAATCATTTGCTATATTTGCTGTTAGTATCTCCTTGTTTAGGAATTTGCATCCGCCCTGAGTTCTTTTTCCAATTAGCTTCTGCTGATATGGAATGTTACTTACTTAACATTGTTCTGCATTTATTAAAAACAGTTTTTTAAAGTCCAGGATACATGTTTATCTCCTCTCAATTTTTATTTCTACTAGATTCAAGCATTCAAGCATCAGGGTCACCCTTCCAATATCCTGCTTCTTCCATTTCCTCAGCTAAGGGTTTTCTGTTTGCCATCATCAAATCAAGACTAGCTCATTCTCCCATGCATTCCTCCCAAGTTTTGAAGGAGAAAATACATCAGGAATTTCTGAAAGGACTATGCTTGCCAAAAATGTGTCTCCAAACATATGTCAGGATAAGTTGAGTTGATAAGTTACTTCAGCAGCAAAAGTAGTTCAAACAATGTGAAGAATTATTATTTTATTTAGCGGAAAAGAGAATTTCTATTGGATTTTGGCAGTCTGTGGCTTCCTCTTTGGGGAAGAAGGTCCCAAAAATACCATTATTGAGCTTTGGTGACACCTGTTCAAGAAAAAGTATGTAATTTCCCATTTTTTCCAGTGAGAAAATTACACAAAAGTCAGTCTTCATTTAGGTCTAATCACACTCAAAATCACTTTTCAATCTGGCTTCTTTCAACAAAACACTGGAGGAAAAACACTGGAAGTCTCAGCCATATCAACTCAGTAGAAATAAAAATATGAGTCTTGGCTGTCAAAAGCTTGTCTGCCTCTCCATTATCATGATATATTGGTAATCTTTTCTTTGATATTCATTGGTTTAAAGATATGAGCTATTAATCAATGTGGGTCCTCCAAGTTTTATATTAAGGGAGGCATAAAATAATTTGTGGACAACATAAGTGGAAATGTTTTCCTTTTTTATTTCCAGATATTGAATAAATTATGTTATCATTGATTTTTATAGCATAACAGATTATAACATGGCTCTTTATTTTGTATGATTCATTTATTATGTCCACTTTTGTTACATAAGTAACTTAATCTCTCTCTCTCTCTCTCTCTCTCTTTGGCAGATATTGGAGAAACTTATTTTGACAAAAGTTGAATAAGCTCTCTGTGGTTCCTAGAAGTCTTTGGAAAAAATTTAAGCTCTTATGTTTTTTTTGAACACATCTTAATACTGTAATTTTAAACAGTGGTATGCTTTTTAGTTGTGGCAAACAAAAGTCTATATTTTTGACAGACAAGTTCACAATGCAAACCTGTATTCCTTATTAAAAAATATGGCTTTAACTTTGGATCCAACCTGATTAAATAAAATTTAATTATGAACCATACAACTTTTATTAAGTCTATTACATTTGCACATGAGTAAACAACTAAACAAAAACATAACTTTAGATGCTACATAGCTATTGCAACAGGCACTACCATGTAATAATATATGTCCATGTATTGCATCTTGCCATGTTAGGATAAAATATAAAGTTAATCCTCCTTTGAATCCATGCACTGAAATAAGCAGAGTTAAGTCCCATCATTTTTAATAGGTTTAACCTAAGTAGATCCAAGACTGGATTTCTCACAAAGAAAGTAAACTACAGGTTTTAAATACACTTTTGTTTGAAAAATATTTTGTTCTGTTTAAAATCTGGTGGGTTAATGGTCAAAGACTTTAAGTTCACTAATTAATCAGTTATACTTTTCTATTTTAGTTTATGTTACATACTAATTCCTATTTTTAAGAAGAAATATTTTAACCAAACAAATTTGATCATTTTTATGCTTAATTTTGGTACTGTTATATGAGCTATTCAGGAGGGGACACCTCCTCTCTTTGCTACTTACAAAAAAATCTCTTGTATATTTTTTCCTGAGATTTTTCATGTTTATTCATTATTTAGATTTGCATAGCCAGCACTTTAGAAGATAGGCTCAAGATCTAGAAGGGCCCTATCCAACAAAATGCAATTCAGTGGAGAGAAAAGTAAGGTTTTACACTCAGGCAAGAAAAACCAAATGCCCAGATATAAAATGAGTGGTCCCTGGCTCAACAGCAGTAACTGAGGGGGATCTAGGAGTCGTAATGGACAACCACTTAAATATGAGCCAGCAGTGTCCTGCAGCTGCCAAAAAGAGCCAATGCAGTCCTAGGCTGAATCAACAGGGGGATAGTATCAAGATCATGTGAAGTCTTAGTACCACTTTTTATTACTTTGGTAAGACCAGACTTGGAATACTGCATCCAGTTTTGATCACAAATAGCTCTAGAAAGAGTGCAAAGAAGAGCAACAAAGATTATTAGGGAGCTGGAGGTTAAAGCATATGTGAATGGTTATAGGAACTGGGTATGTCAGTCTTAACAAACAGAAAGATTAGAAGTGACATGATAGCAATCTTCCAATATTTGATGGGTCATCACAGAGAAGAAGGGTCAACCAATTATCCAAAGCACCTGAGGGCAGGACAAGAAGTAACAGATGGAAGCTTATCAAAGAGAGATCCAACCTAGAATTAAGGCGAAATCTCCTGACAGTGACAACAATTAATCATTGGAATGACTTGCCTCCAAAAGTTGTGATGTTCCATCACTGGAGGTTTTAAAGAACGGACTGGAGAACCATTGTCTGGAATCATATAGAGTCTTCTGCTTGAGCAGGAAGTTGGACTAGAAGATCTCCAGGGTCCCTTCCTCCATTTTTTAAAAAATTAGATTTATATGCCACCCTTCTCCGGAGACTCAGGGCAGCTTACAATGTGTTAAGCAATAGCCTTCATACTTTTGTATATTTTTTATACAAAGTCAGCTTATTGCCCCCACAAACTGGGTCCTCAATTTACCTACCTTAGAAAGGATGGAAGGCTGAGTCAACCTTGAGCCTTGAACTTGCAATAATTGCAGACAGCTGAATGTTAATAACAGGCTATTTAGCCTGTTGAGCCTCTATTTAGCCTCTATTATTTTGTTAACTTGATAGTGATTAGATAGATACTTTGGATAAAGAAATCTACACCTGGCCTGTCCGGTTACATAGATTCTGATGGTGGATCTGGAAAATTCTTGCTTTTAAGGCCCTGGAGGATTTTTGGCCCTCTACATATGTTCAGAAAGAGGTTTGATCATGCCCAGCCAGAATAATAATAGCTGACTGGTGGGAGCTGTAAGCCCACAGAAATAGCTGGCTGGAAATTGTACACATTTTGATACTCTTGCTATTTTTATTCACTTACTATAGACAACTTTAGACAGGTCTGATTTTAAAAAATAATCTGATATCAATCCAAAAACCTTCCATTTGATGCTGTGTTGGCACTATTTATGTTTGGGGGGGTGGAGATGGGAACACTCTCAAAAGACCTAGAAGATGGAGAGATTCCTCTGGATGGTGTTTGAATAGCCACTCAGTAGCCCCAAAGAAATTGATGTTATTCTATTCTATGGAGATTCTCAGTCATCCAGGTCATGGTTGTCCCAAAGGTGCTTTTTCAAGAGGCAACTGGACTTTCTGGTTTTTCTTTGAAGACGTTTTGTTTCTCATCCAAGAAGCTTCTTCAACTCTGACTGGATGGTGAGGAATGGAAAGAGTATAAACTGAAGAAGTATAAGTCAGAGCTGAAGAAGCTTCTTGGATGAAAAGTGAAACGTCTTCAAAGAAAAACCAGAAAGTCCAGTTGCCTCTTGAAAAAGCACCTTTGGGACTTCCACAGTCCTATTAGAACTGTGTGTGCTTCAGAATAAGCACTTTGGATGTTACATGAGTGTAGCATCTCTCTGCTATTCATTAAAAAAAGAGATGTCCAGAGAGGATGGTCAAAAAAGTAAAAATAGTGGCTACGGGGGTACAGTTGAGCCCTTGCTTGTTTTTGCAATGTACATAAATACTGGTTGTCAAAGCTTCACTCGCACTATCACAGATCATATTCTGACTTTATGTCTATTCTTTGGACTCTCCTGAAAGGAGCCCAGCCTTTGTTGCCTTAGCTTCAATGAGCAGATTCCTTAAAGCAGCAGCATTTGGAGTATTGTTCTTCCAAGTTTGTGCAGAAGCCTGAAGAAAGTAGGGTTCTTTTAACAAATAGGAGAACACTGCTAGGCTAGGCAAGATCCGAACCAATTCTTCTGAATCATTTTTGAAATATGGATAGTCATACCCACATGCTCATGTACATACAGATTACTCTCAAATGTGTAAATTAAAATATATTTGCTGCCAGATTTGTAATTAAGAGAAATAAACTGGCGTCCTTGAAAAGCTCTTGAGCACACTTGTGATTAATGTAGAGGAACTTGGTGAGTTTCATTACTTTTCTGGGCAGAGCTTCTGGGTATTTGAGGTGGGGTGATAAGGGGAGATATTTTATCTGCAATGCACCACAATGGCTGGATTTAAAGTGAACTCCTTTGTTTTGAAGGAAGTCTTGGTGGAAAGGAAAGCAAAAGAGCCAAATATGTCATATTTTTATGCCTATTTGGATTCATATTTATTGCACCACTCTTCCTTTAAAGAGATTATTAGTTATAACTTGCACCTCTCTCTCTTTCGAAATTGTTCAAAACTCACTTCTATATATCTTAGTCTCTCTTTCCCCAACTTAGGGCTTCCTAGATAAGTCTAACAAGTATCCCAAGGCCTAAGTAGACAGACAAGGATAAGCCCATTTTGCATAATTTGAGCTCCTGGCATCACCAATTTAAAAGTCTAAATAATGCATTATAGAAAAGCATTTGTGAATGGTTTCCCAGAGAATTGTTGCTTGACACAGCAAACAATAGTGATTAGATATAGACACTAATGAGATTTAAGATAGTTGTATACAGTACTGAACTAAAAATATCCTTCCTTCACTTTTGTCCTTCCATCTTTTGACACAATTTTCTGATAGTTTGATCTAGAATCTGATTTTAGGTGGGAAGCTTCCTTTTTTCTTTGATAGCTTGCAAAGTACTATTTGTTGCATATTATCTCACTTCCACATGGTATCTTAAACAGCCATATGAATTAGTAGCCACGCAGTTGCTTATTGAGTGGCAGCCATATAACTATTTTAAGAAGCAGATCTGTGAATCTTTTTGCATGCTGCGTATTACAGCTGTACATAAATTTGAAGAGCTTGTATCCTAAACAACCCTGGGAGAAACAAGACTGGCTACAGCTTCATGTCCAGTTGGTGGCCAAGCTTTTTGCCATGCAACTAATTTTGTAACTATGATAAAATAATACCAAAAAAAAATAGTATTGGTTGTCACAGGAAGGACAAATATATACTATATATCAGTGATGGCTAACCTTTTTGCTGTCTCGTGTCAAAAGCGGGGGGGAGTGCGGGGAGGTCACCCACATGTGTGCCCACACCCATAATTCAATGCATCCTGCCCCTGTGCATGTGCACGTGTTCCCCCCACCACCACTTTTAGCACATGATGGCCCGGTGGGCCTGGTAGGCCTGTTTTTCACCTTCCCCAGGCTTCAGAGGCTTTCTAGGAGTCTGGGGAGGGCAAAAATGGCCTTCCCCACCCCCTTGGAGGCCCTACGGAGGCTGGAAACAGCCCATTTCCCAATTTCCGATGGGACTGAAAGGCCCAAAAATCAGTTGGCTGTCACAGATACATGCTGGAGCTGAGCTATGGCAACCGTCACGTGCCCACTGATATGGCTCTGTGTGCCACCTGTGGGACCCGTGCCATAGGTTCGCCATCACGGCTATATATAACTAACTGTGGAGATGTCAGAAATTCCTGTAGCAATTATTTGATTGTCTAAGTATAAAGAGTTCCAAAGTGTTATATGTTCCCTTTGGATCTTTTTAAACATATTAAAATAATATAGTTGATGCTTGTAGAGAATTCAAGGCAAGGAAGCCAGCTAGTTCGATGGTTTCTTAACATAGTAATTCGTCATCCTATAATAGAATGGCTCATGTGCCATGAGGAATAAATCATGGAAGCTCTTGGCACATAGCCACCAGCAAGTTTCTTGTTTTATGTCTACATGATTTATTGCTATGCCTTTGGAAGTAGGCAAACATTCTCGCTCACTGTAGCCTAGTCAGTGCCATTTTTTCCACGTCTCTGCATCAGCTGTGATCCAAATGATTCAGTCATGTCTTATACAAAGACTTAAAGCTGAATTCTGTCCTTACAGAAGCCTGTATAAAATCACAATTTGATGATATCCTAGAGGTCATCTGTCCAACCCCCTGCTCAGGGCAAGATTCACACATATCTCTGACAGATAAACTTCCAGGCATTGTCTGAAGATCTCTAGGAAATGAGAACCCACAGTTCATACAGTCAAAAAAAATCTTGATGTCTAGGCTGAACTTTGTTCAATTTGGTTTTAACCATACTTCGTCGCTGCATGAGTCCTAACTACATTTGAAAGAAGACACAGGAACTGGGCTTCTCTTGGGGAAGGATGTCAGGCATTTTGGCTTTCCCAGTTAAGATGTTGCAGCAGGTGATAGGAAGGTTTTTTTTGCAGGTATTAACCAGCACAAAGCCAATCTACTGTGTATATGAATATGCAAAGCTAAATTGATAAAATCATAATTAGTTGTTCAGTTGCTAAGTTGTGTCCAATTCTTTGTGACTCCATGAACCATACATAGGACACCAAGCTCCTCTGTCTTATACTGACTCCCAAGGTTTGCCCAGATTCATGTTTATTGGCTCAATGGCATTATTTAACCATCTCATCATCTGCCGCCCCCTTCTCCGTTTGCCTTCAAGCAGATCAGAATAGCTACAGTAGGTGTGTGTGTGTGTGTGTGTGTGTGTGTGTATGTATATGTATGTATGTATGTATAGTCCGCAAGGAGAAGGGCGGTATATAAATCGAATAAATCAATCAAATATATATACAGAGAGAGAGAGAGACACTTCCAATTTTATGTGGGAGAAAACCCGAATAACCAAAGACCTACATACAAACACCCGCGAAAACCTCAGAAAACGTGTGTGTGTGTGTGTGTGTGTGTGTGTGTGTGTTGGTTATTCGGGTTTTCTCCCACATAAAATTGGAAGTGTCTTGGCAACGTTTCGACGAAGTCTCATTCGTCATCTTCAGGCTGGTGTTCTCGGCTTCGTGCTTCCAGGAGCAATTGCCGAGAACACCAGCCTGAAAATGACGAATGAGAGTTCGTCGAAACATCGCCAAGACACTGGTCTACCCCAACATGTGGGAGTGGGTATGCTGCTCCCTTTTGCCTTTCAGCTCCAATCCAGGAGCCCACAAGCAGTCACATTCACGACAAACCATTTTATACCAAATTTATATTTTGCTGATAAAGAAATAAAGGGAGACTAGTATTTATCTATTTCTATGGCTCAGAAGGTTAATTCAACTGCCTAACATGCAGGAAGTCCAAGTTTGAATCCAAGTAAGGGTATGATTAGCTGATGAAAGCTAAAAAGCTTGAAAAGCTTGAAATATATACACATACACAAAAGCATATATATATACACATACAAAGAATGTTAACTAAAACCAGCATTAAAAACAGAGTACTAAGAAGCTTGCTTCAGCTACACGTGAGTGACAAAAGAGGAATGGAAATAAAATTAATAATCAGAACAGTACTGTATAAACGCTAAAATAGTAACATAAAATCACTAGTTCTTAATTATCCTTGCCTGATTTTGCGTGCTACCACACAAAACCTGGCTACCTTGCAGGTTATTTCAGGATAAATGTCAGAGAACAGAAATCGCATAGATTGTCAGTTGGGGAATCCTATTTTGCGGTTCAGGGATGTGATAATCAGGTGCTATGAAAAACCTACCCCAGAGAATTGCTACGTGATCTGACATAAATTATCTGCTTTAGAATTTTCAGTCAGAAAATTGTACTGTATTGTACACTGTAAAGGTTCTGTGTGTGGTGGTACTAAGAGTAACAGTAAAAATAGAGAATGCTAGGGAAAATGGTGTTAATGAGTTCCAAGCAGGTTTTTTTTTTGTTTAAAAAAAAAGATGGATTCACAAAGTCATATCTCACCTACATTTTATTTGCTTAGCCAAGGGATATGGGTGCTGAAGAATTGACATGATCCACAAGGTGGGCACCATCCAGAGCTGACTTGTATTCAATTACTGCTTCCATGATTTTTCTTAAGGATCATTATCAGACTCACATCCTAAGTTTCTGTTTCTGATTCCTATTTTGTCTTTGTATCTAATTCTTAAATTTCAAAGATTAGAATGAGAAAATTAGTATTCAAAGACCCCCTTGAATTCCATGCATGTAGTTTTGTGCTTCAGGAGAGAAAGTTGTACTTTAGGTCTAAAAACGTGGACTCGTTTTACAACAAAAGTTGACTTTGCTGCAGTTATAGCCCTCACCACTTTATAACCAGTGAAAACCCACTGATTAGCAATGGACTTTATCATATATTGATAGACCAGAGCAGTCATGGGATTACCTTCGTTTCTCATATAAAGGTAGTCCTTGACTTCTGATGTAATGGAGCCTGCCTATTGTGGTCATATATTGTAATGTGTAAAGCACATTATCAGACCTTTTTTACAACTTTTTTTGCAGTGGTAATTAAGCAAAGCCATGGTCCTAAAGTAAGCATGTTAGTTTTAAAGCAAACCCATTGTTCATTATGGGCTATTTTGCAAAAAAACAGAAATAAAATGCCAGTTTTTGGCAGAAACATAATAAAATGTGGAACACTGCTAATAGCCATAAATGTGGGCTAATTGCCAAGTAAGCAATT
This sequence comes from Masticophis lateralis, assembly GCA_030761175.1. Lineage (NCBI taxonomy): Eukaryota > Metazoa > Chordata > Lepidosauria > Squamata > Colubridae > Masticophis > Masticophis lateralis. Next base: position 322,461,416 of record JAUDYJ010000001.1, on the reverse strand, counting down.
AGCCCACCTTACTCCCAAGTAAGGAGCCTGTGTAGCATAGAGGGCTAATGCCTCCTACTAAAGGCAGCAATTAACACCAGCTGCCTGTAATTTCTCTGAGTTCAATCCTAGCCAGGCTCAAGGTCGACTCAGCCTTCCATCCTTTCTAAGGTGGGTAAATTGAGGACCCAGTTTGTAGGGGCAATAAGCTGACTTTGTATAAATATAAATATACAAAAGTATGAAGGCTATTGCTTAACGCATTGTAAGCCGCCCTGAGTCTCTGGAGAAGGGCGGCATATAAATCAAATTAAAAAAAAAAAAAGTACCCAACGTGTGGCCATGTAACTCAGGGGTCCCTAATCTGTGAGCTGCAGCCCACTACCAGGCCATGGCTATTTACAGCCTGATTCATGCAAGCAACGGGTACCAACACTCACAGCCTCACTTGCAAATGAAACTGTGTGCACCCATGTGTCTGCCCCTTACACAAAACCATCCCCTCTTTCCTCCCCACGCCCTGTGCCATGGTACCAACCCAGAAAGGTTGGGGAACACTGATTTAACCATGGGGGGGGGGGGGGGGCTGGCCATTGGCACTTCAGAACCAGGTTCATTGTAAGTATCTTTGAGGAGGTCTGTTGTAATTTTGAATGGCAGCTAAGTGACCAGTCGTAAGTTGAGAACTACCCCTATTGGGTTCGCATGATGCTCATCTGACTAAGAAACCCTGTATCAATAGGCAAATCCTAATTTTGAACATACAAGATGCCAGGCTTAAGTCTGCGCATCCCTCTCAGGACATTTGTGCTTGTCATTGCCTAAAAGATCCAGCCTTCCTGCCACCTGCTGCTTCTCAGGGAGGGTGGGGTGGGGGTAGATTGCAATTCCCAAAATCTGTTAGTGTCCCTGGTGGCTCAGTGTGTGGCCACTGTGGTGGAGAGGTTTAAGATGCTGGGATAGGACTGATGCAAATGCCTCTGGACCAGGCACAAGGCCCAGATGGTTAAGAGAAATTGGGGTGGGGGGGGCTCTGAATGCCTCTTAAGACTCTTGCCACCGGCTGAACCTGTGAGGGATAAAATGAACAAATCAGGGCAGTCCTGCTGGTGCAGGTCAGGGAGACCAGGCACACCTAGCGTGACAGGCAGCTTTTATTCCATTATCACTTGCAAAGGCTGCAAGTGGGCACGAGTGCCTACAAACCTGACAGCTACACGTGTGAAGAAAAGCCTTGCAGGCAGCCACCAGAAGCGCGCCCGCAGCGCCACACAGCCTGCAGCTTCACCTTCTTGAAAGCTTCCCGTCCATCCGCCGCAGGGCGATGACCCTGGAGGGCCAGGCGGCGGCCGGCGGCGACAAAGGGCGTCGCTGCTGCGCCTGAGCTCCGCCAGGACCCTCCTTCTCGGGGCGACTCCTTGGCATCGCCAGAGCGGCAGCGCCGAGCGGGCGGGCGGGCGCGCGGGCGAGCTCCGCTCCTTCCACCCTCCCCGGGAGTTAAGTGGGAGGATCTGCCGCGGCAAGCGAAGAAGGGACGGAAGGCGCTGCCGCAGCCGCTCGGAGGCGAGCGCTGACTTCAACCGCCGAGGCAAAGAGGCGCGGCGGCGGATCGGAGCTGAGAACGGCTTGGAGAGGGAGCAGGTGAGCCCGGGAGGGAAGCGGGCGGGCGGGGAGGAGGTAGCCAGCCTTCGCGGTGCCCTGGCCGGAGCCGAGGCGGGGAAATGCAAAGCCGAGAGCGCTGGGGTGTGGGTGGGGGGGAGGTTAAGGTGATCGCCCCCTTGAAGGAAGAGCGGGAACGTGCACCGTGCGAAGGGCGCTGAGCGGCGATCTTTGCAACGCGTGGCTGTATTGCTAATGCCCGCTCCCCCCCCCCCCCCATCTCCCCCGCTCCATCTTCCCGATGCACAAGGACATTTTAAGCGCGCGCAACGCAAGGACAGCTGCTCGGTGTGGGTGGGTGGGTGTAGAGGAGAAGAGACGGCGGGTTCTTTGCTCGGTGGCTCCAAACTGGAAGCAGCATCTCCCCCCCCCCCCCCACACCTCTTCTGAGTACGCTTCACGCTCAGGGAAGTTGAGGGAGCTTTTCTCTTGACATGGAGAGTAACGAGTGGAAAAGTCCCCGCTGAGCGTGCTTCGGAGGAGGCTTTGTGCGGCCAAAGAGGTTTCAAGGGGAAATAGCCGCTAACGCTCTTTTGTTGCCGGGTGGGGGTTAGAAACGATGCCCCAGTAATGGGCCTCCTCCTTGCAGGACATCTCCCTTGAGTATGTGCATCGTGCCTTCAAGCAGACCAGAACTGTTGCTTGGCATCCTCAGTGTTTTTGGACTGTGAAATGGGAGCCATCGTGGGGCCATTATGCTGGCATGGGATGCTTGAAACAAATGAAGGTCCCAAGCAGACAACTGTTTCCTTTAATCACCAGGAACAGTAGGATAAGCTGGGTTGCGCGCTTTTCTGACTAGAAGTAAGCACCCCATTTTGTTTCAGTTTTCAAGATTCTGCATTATCATACTTGGGATCTGGTGTAAAAGGCTAGGTTTTGAACCACAAGACCTCCCGAATATATGAATATACGCTTGAGTTTGCCACCTTAATTAAACTGGTTGCCTCCTGTGCTGAAACCAGCTGGAAATGAAGCTGGTTTAAGAAGCTGCTATCTGGATTTCAAGCTTTGGTAAAAACCGCCAGCCAGGAGTTCTGTCTGGACAGCAGTCACCAGGGCCCTGATTGGTGCGTCACCCTGCTTTTTTTTTAAAAAAAAATCCTTCCTACCCATGCCTTGAAGGCAAGCACCAATTGGGCAGACTTTTGAGAATATTCATTTGCATGAGCAAACAACATTGCTGGTCATAGACCCAATACAGTCTGAAGTATAATGTTGTTCGTTGAGTTCAACCCCAAGCTGAGTGCAAGAATTCTTGCTCATGATGAATGGATGAACTCTACAGGTGAGCTGGTGGGAAAATAACCGGAGGCGTCCCTGTTTCAGCTTCCTGCTGTCTTTCAAGCTAGAAGAATAAATTCTTGTCAATTTCATCCAATTCTTGCTTTCTGCCAGGATGTGGCTTGGCAAAAAGCCCCAGTATATAAAAAAAGGTTCAGCCATTAATGTTATTGGATTCAATAAATTCCAGGAGAACTGAGAGGCACATCAGCACTGAAAGAGAAGAGAAAGGAATGGGGTGGGTGGGTGTTTATATATGTGCGTGTGGGGCATGTGTGTGCATCTGCCTCTTCTTTATGAGTGTTTGGGGAAAGTTTTGGTGTTCCCTTGCTCTTTTCTTTGCTTGCCCACACTCTCTTTTTCTCTGGCACACAAAATCTTTTGCTGCCCTTCCCTTTCTCCTTCATGTAGCCTTCTCTTCCCCTCCACACCATTCGGACCCCAGGTTCCTGTCCCTCCATTGCCATTTCATTGTTTTTAGGATGCTTCCATGGGACTGATTAAAACACATAGAGAGAGATACTGACGTACACACAAACACAGAGTTAAGACTCACAGTTTCACTGGTCCATCAGTAGACTAATTAAATAGAACCTCACCCCCCCCCCCAAGAAAGATTCAAACATGAATGGTCCACCTGTGGACTGGTCTAAGAGTCTAGGAAAAATAGCCAAGAGTGACCGTGATTAAAGGGATGATGCATGCACAGCACAGCCAATTGATAGCAGGGCTGGCATACTGCTTGGACCAGCAGAGACTGGAAAATTACTTTTGACCAAAAAAAAAAAAAAACCCAAGGAAAAATGGGTGACCAGGGGCAGGTTGAGGATGATGTCATGCATTTGTAAGCAAGCTGCCCAGCAACACGCCAAGGCAAGTGGTATATGCAAATTAGCGGTAGTGTCTCTTTTATAAATCAGAATTGTGGATCAGATTAGGTGCAAAAAGTAGAAGAAGAAATGCGTAGATAATGTAGCTGACACATCCTGCAATGTTTAATTTACAGTACTGTTGATAAAAAATTAGATGTTTTGTGCACCCACATCTCCTTCCACATACATACGCACACACACACACACACACAATATGCTGGTCTCTTCTTTGAGATAAGATTCATGCAGCTTCTGGGGAAATTATCTAGAAAGAATTCTTGATGGCAAAAATGTATGATTTTTGTCAGCTAAGAATAACAAGTCTGCTTAAATAAGTGATCTTCAATTGCTGTTTGAGAAAAAGGAAGTACAGTTTTGACGGCGGCTGCCATTCCTTCTGGTCAGTCCAAGGATTTGCAAAGTTGGAAGAAGAAGAGGAAGCTTCTTTCCATGGCAGATCTGGCACAGAGCTTCATCTTTCATGCTGCTGTTGCAGAAAATCCCTACTTCCGAGATGTCAAGAAGGCTTAGGCTTTTTTTAAAAAAAATACTAATTGCTTTGATGCATCAGGGACAGTGGTGAAATCCAAATTTCTTTACTACCGGTTCTGTGGGCGTGGCTTGGTGGGTGTGGTGTAGCTTGATGGGTGTGGCAGGGGATGGATACTGCAAAATCTCCATTTCCACTCCACTCCTGGGAGAAAGCTATTGGAAAATCTCCATTCCAACCCCACTCTGGGGCCAGCCAGAGGTGGCATTTGCCAATCCTCCAGACTGCTCAAAATTTCCGCTACCGGATCTCCAGAACCAGTCAGAACCTGCTGGATTTCACCCCTGATCAGGGACCATGGGTTGTCTCATGTGGACCCTCTCTAGCCTCTTCTGTCCTATAGTGAACCCTACTGAAGGAGAACAGCAGAGTTACACCATCCATGTGTTGGGAGGAAGGGGCCTTAATGGCAAGCGCCTACCATGCAATGGGCCCAAGGGTGAAGCCCATCCTACAACCCAGTTCTAGGATGGGCTTCAGTGCAGAGAAAGCTTTTGTCCATAGCACAGGACAGGCTTGGTGAAAACACCTTCCCTGGGGTGGGGCATGGGTGAAATGGGAAAAGCCAGCCATGATTTTTCTTATGCAATTATCCACTGCATGAGAAGGAAATCCACACAATGCTATAGATTTTCAATATTTGCTGATCACCTATAAAAGTGAAAAAGTCATCACAGCCTTCAGATATAATCTCAGCTATAATCAGAGGTTTCTACCAGTATAATAAAAAAAATCAAGAGAGTAGCCCTGACCCAGCAATTGAAGCTTTGCCTGTTTTGTTACATCTATCACACATGTTGTACAGGTAGTCCTCGAGTTACAACACTTCATTTAGTGACCATTCAAAGTTATAATAACACTGAAAAAAGTGACTTTTGACCATTTCTCACACTTATGACAGTTGCAGCAATCCCCTTGGCCACGAGATCAAAATTCAGATTCTTGACAACTGACTCACATTTATGACGGTTGCAGTTTCCTGGGGTCATGTGATCTCCTTTTGTGACCTGACAAGCAAAGTCAATAGGGAAGCCAGATTCCCTTAACAACTGTGTTACTAACCTAACAGCAATGATTCACTTAACAACTGTGGCAAGAACGGTCGTAAAATGGGGCCAAACTCATCTGACAAATGTTTCACCTAGCAACATAAATCTTGGGCCCAGTTGTGGTCATAGGTCAAGGGCTTACCTGTACCCATAACAAATTAACTTTTGATTTTTTTAAACCATGCCCTGTAGAAGCCCTTGCCTCTAATATTAATCTTGTCTATTCAGAAGTAAAGGGAAAGAAAATAAATCAGATATCCATCTAAGAAGGAATGACCGAAGAAATACTCTACATGGATGCTACTTGTGCCCACTGTTAAGGCTGCCGCAGGAAGGCTGCCTGCAACCTAATAAAATTAAATGGAATCCATCTTGAATCTGATAAAATGTTAATCCTATTAAAAGCATATATAAATGAATGAGTAAAAGTAATTACCATAATGAAGCCAGGAGTATATTTTTAATATGATTAAGTGATAGATAATGTATGCCATAGCAGAGAGCATTATATAACTGTTCTTCCCACCTGTGTGAAAAGTGAGAATATCTCTTCCATATGGAGTTTTCTGTCTTTAGTTTATATAAGCAGTTATCATAAAATTGTATCTTAACATAATCTGCTCGGTCATTACTTGGGATATTTGTTTGACATCTAACTGATTTCATATTCTGATGTCTCTATTTAAAAGTACTCAGTGGGAAGGCTTAAAAAATAGCCTTCGGTGTAAGTAATAAGAAACACATATTAACAAAAATATGGCTTAATTCACATTATCAGAGCAAGACATGCTTTGTACTAACCGTGGATTTGTGACTACTAGTTTCTAGCCTGGTGCTTTAAACACTATACCAGACTGGCTCTCTTAATAAATATAACAATAGATGATTACAAGCTGCTACTTTCCCTCATTGGAGCCAGTGCACAGTAATTGGTAGAATGGGTAGACCTCAGTGGTGGGTTCCGCCCAGTTCCACCAAGCTGGTAGCGGTGATGATATGATGTCACTGAACTGGTCCTGCCCCCCCCGCCCCCCACCCCCTGTTATTCTTACCTTTTATTTGGCCCTACCCCCAATTTATTGCTGCCTCCTGAGTCCCAGCTGATGGGCTATAAGGAAAAAAACTGTTTAAACTCTTGCCGCGGGGCTTCAAAGGGCCGCCCTACACCTGATCAAGTGGTAAAAGCCAGTTTGGTAGTATACCGATGCCTCCAAAAACAAATGAGTAGACTGGTGCCTGCAAAAATAAATAGGTACACCAGTGCCAGCAAAAATAAATGGGTAGACTGGTACAGCTCTGCAAGCAGTTAAAAATCTGTTGGACCCGTACCTCTGCTAAATCCTAAATAATTGTCACATGACCATCAAGCCACGCCCACAAAATAAGCCACACCCACAGAACCGGTAGTAAAAAAAATTAGAACCCACTCCTGGTAGACCTGCTTGTATAGACTATGAAATAAAGAAGCATTCATTCAAATGCATGTTTGCAGCATGGTACATTTACTTTGCGACTAAGTATTTTATAAAATAGCCTTCAGTGTAAGTAACGAATGTAAAGAAACACATATTAACAAAAATATGGCTTAATTTACATTATCAGAGCAGGACATGCTTTGTACTAACCGTGAACTGAGATGTACAACCCAGATGTACAACCCAGAAACCACATTTTATGGTTGATTGCTCCTTATTTTTTCTTGCTTCACCTTTATAAATTTATTGTTATCTCAAGTTCCATCTGATTCTAGAAGGGAACCAGTCCTGGTATTTACTGTAACCCTTACATCATACCAAATCATATTTAGTATAAACCATTTCATTTATATCCTTACTAGGTGTAAGCCTTGATTAATTACCATAACTAACCTATCACAATACTATTGACCGAATATATCTGACATACAACTTGATGCTAGGGTTAGGCCTTGATAAGTAATAGTAGTAGTTCCTATTTTTGTTGCTAAATTGTGTATGAAGATAGGTATGATGGACTGAACAATATATAGAAACCAGTTACAAGCATTGAAAAGGAATACATAAGAATATTATTAGCTAAAGCTGAAACATCGTTTACAAACATCAAATAGCCAGTGGTTTTTTAAACAGGGCAGATGGATTTAAATACTCAAGGGGGGAAAAAAGCTTAAGAATCCTTAGGGCTTCTTCGGGATGTCAGATGTTTCCTAATGAACTCTGAAAATGTGCATTTATATTCACTTTTTTAAACATGAGATTTGTAGTAATTTTTATTCTATCTCTTATAACGATAAGGAAGACTGATTTAACTATGTAATTCTGTGATACCAGACTCCAAATGTTACACTGGAACTACAAGGCATAAATTTATGTCTATAACTATGATTTAGCTTTTGGGTCTATTCATTCAAGTTCAGGGTATGCACATCGTTAGCAATAATAATTCTTTTGATGAATAATATTAGAAGAGCTGATGATGGGAAATTTTTAATTTCCAAAATGAGGGTTATTAAGATTGTGCTTTACTGCATTTCTGATGAAGAAGCAGTATCTTGAATGCAGTTCAAAGCATTAATATATTTAAGTACTTGTTTCAAATTCTAATGGGTCAGTCAGTGGTCCTGGGATTTTCAAAATCATGTTAGCTAAGTGATTCATAGTTGCTTGGTTTATAATGGATGGGTTCATTTATCAGGTTAACTCAAAGTAAACTTACCACATCATAGCTTAATGTAACAACTGGCTTATGTCAGTGACAATAATTCTGGGCTGGTAATAAATTATGTGATGTGTTATAAAACTTCTCCATGTTTGAAGAAGGATTTTTCCATTCTTGATCATGCTATTTTGGTGCGGCCAATTTCCCCAGCCTTTGTTTCTTTTTTCCTATTAGTCTAAATATATAGTATATAGAAACCAGCTACAAGCATTGAAAAGGAGTACATAAGAATATTATTAGCTAAAGCTGAAACATAGTTTACAAACATCGAATAGCCAATGGTTTTTTAACAGGACAAATGTGAATGTGTTCACATATGTATTTTATTTATGTTGCTTGTTTTCTTTCTGTGCAACTGAATATTGTACTGGATACTTTGAAAAAAAAAAGGTTGTGCTTGAATTGAAATCGTGCCTCCCTAGTTTTAAAATAAATTGGGACAATGAAGAACTTCAAAAAAGTCTCTCCAAGCATAGGGACACTGAAGGGTAAAATTATCCACATAAGGTTCCCCGCCTTCATTTTTATGCTGCTTTTCTGTCTGGGGATTTTCAAGTAAGATTTTGGATCCCCTGATCCTGGTTTATAATTATGGTATGAGAGGAAAGAGCAAATTCTGTATCTGAAAGCATTTGGATACTTTAAAAATTATATAAATCTACAAGTTGCTATTTGGATTGGGTGTATAATAACAACACTTCGACATATATCGCTTCATAGTGCTTTACAGCCCTCTCTAAGTGGTTTACAGGGACGTGGTGGCTCAGTGGCTAAGATGCTGAGCTTGTCAATCGAAAGATCGGCAGTTCAGTGGTTTGAATCCCTAGTGCCGCCTAACGGGGTGAGCTCCCGTTACTTGTCCCAGCTTCTGCCAACTTAGCAGTTTGAAAGCATGTTAAAAATGCAAGTAGAAAATAGGGACCACCTTTGGTGGGAAGGTAACAGCGTTCCATGCGCCTTTGGTGTTTAGTCATGCTGACCACATGACCACAAAGACGTCTTCGGACAGTGCTGGATCTTTGGTTTTAAAACGAAGATGAGCACCGCCCCCTAGAGTCAGGAACGGCTAGCACATATATGCGAGGGGAACCTTTACCTTTACCTTTAAGTGGTTTACAGCGTCAGCAAATTGTGCCCAACAATCTGGATCCTCATTTTACTGACCTTGGAAAGATGGAAGGCTGATGGACTTTTTAGGTTAAGGACAAACAGGAGATATAATAGGAGTACATGAAGTAATACATGGCATTTTAGGAGTAGAAAAGTAAAAAAGAAAATTCCTGTTAGTGGTAGAATTCTTCAGTGAAATTGAGCACTCAGAAATTTAGCACAGAACGAAGGTTTCTCTTCTTAGTAATGTACAAAAAAACACAAAAATAGGTTTATCTATGAGAAAAACAATCCATTAGTGACATCTGAAATTGTACAAAAGAGACTGAAAACTTTCAGATAATAATTTAATGAGTGTTGAATTCTATTATACCTCCTTTGATGACCAACTTTTTTTCGTTTTTGCTAGAAGAGAAAACTTTGAGGTTGTGGACTAATTTATTAATGGAACATCAGTAGCAGAATCCCAATAATAGTCTTTAACAGAGTTGGTAAGTGTGGCTAATAGCTACTCTTGAAAGCCATTGAGCAATCTTCTGCTAGTCTTTAGTACTTACTAATTACTGAAGTCTTACTGAAACAAAAAAACGTATGAAAAAGGCATATACAATACTTGGTTAATAGACTTCTGTATGTGCCTTTGTATCCTGGTGACTGCAGGGACAAATCCCTTGCCATTGCCTGTGTCCTAAGCATGAAAGAAAGTGACTGGCCCAAGGTCACCCAGCTGGATTTGTGACTACTAGTTTCTAGCATGGTGCTTTAAATACTATACCAGACTGGCTCTCTTAATAGATATAACAATAGATGATTACAAGCTGCTACCTTCCCTCATTGGAGCCAATGCACAGTAATGGTTAGAATGGGTAGACCTCAGTGGTGGTTCCGCCCGGTTCCGCCAAGCCGGTAGCAGTGACGATATGACATCACCGAACCGGTTCTGCCCCCCCCCCGCCCCCACCAACCCACCCACTGTTATTCTTACCTTTTATTTGGCCCCACCCCCAATCTATTGCTGCCTCCTGAGTCCCAGCTGATGGGCTATAAGGAAAAACTGTTTAAACTCTTGCCGCAGGGCTTCAAAGGGCCGCCCTATAGCTTATCAAGTAGTAAAAGGCAGCTTGGTGGTAGACGGGTGCCTCAAAAAACAAATGAGTAGACCGGTGCCTACAAAAATAAATGGGTAGACCAGTGCCTGCAAAAATACGTGAGTAGACTGGTGCCTGCAAAAATAAATGAGTAGACCAGTGCCTGCAAAAATAAATGAGTAGACCAGTGCTTGCAAAAATAAATGGGTAGACTGGTACAGCTCTGCAAGCAGTTAAAAGCCTGGTAGAGCAGTACCTCTGCTAAATCCTAAATAATTGTCACATGACCATCAAGCCACGCCCACAAAATAAGCCACACCCATAGAACCGGTAGTAAAAAAATTTAGAACCCACCCCTGGTAGACCTACTTGTATAGACTATGAAATAAAGAAGCATTCATTCAAATGCATGTTTGCAGTATGGTACATTTACTTTGCGACTAAGTATTTTGCATAACCTTTTCTCACTACCTCATATCAATTGCAGTGTTCTTCCTGATTCTGTTCCATTCCTAATACCATGCAACAAACTTTGTGAGAGCAAAGATAATGTGAGTAATAACCTTGGTATATATGCTTCATCAGTAACAATAACTGGTCACAGGTTTTCATGCCCCCATTGGAGCCTGAATCTGTGGAAGAGGACGAGCTGGAGCCTACGGAGATCAAGTGGGTGGCTTCATTGGCTTTGGAGGAATTTGGGGAGGAGCAGGCCAAGGCAGCCCAGGGCCCCTCAGGATTGGGACAACTTGTTAGCAGGGAGGAACGGGGGCAGGATGATGAAGAGAGGGCAAGCAGTGAACATGATGAGTGATGGAGCTCAGGCAATGAGCAAGAACCAGCCCCTCCTGTTCCCCGAGCACAGAAAGTGGGGAGAAGGCGGGAACAGTACAGGCCAACCGGATGACTTGGGAGGGGAGTGCCCCGTTCCTCTTCACAAGGCACACCTGGGGACTGAGATTTAAGGAGATGCTGTGGGGAGGGGTATTTGTTGGGAACAAATGCTGAATTGGTAGAGTTTGGTGTGCCAGTACAGACATTTGCAGGACTGCTTGCTTCTTCCTGACTTCGTGGACTCAGTACCTTATTCCTTACTTTGTGGACTCATTGTTTGTTCCTTGTTTCATGGACTCATTTCCCTGTTCCTTTGTTTTGATGGACTGGACACAGCCAGAGACTTTGCTCTGGGACTTGCCAACAACATGGGAGCGTTTGAGGGGAAATTTAGAGCATTAAAGGGGAGTTTGAACTCTCAGCTGGCTGTGTGACCTTCGTGCCTTGTCCTGGCTCATCACACAGGTGGTCCGGCCATATCTTTTCTGGACTGCAAGTGTGAAAGCCCTTGTTTGAAGGGGTGTGTTTTATAGTCATACCTTTTGGGCAGGGTGACCCTCCAAATGAGGCTAAATTACTGGGAGGGGGAGGGTTAGTTTTTTAAAAAAAATTGATTTACATGCCGGCCTTCTCAGGAGACTCAGGGCGGCTTACAATGTGTTAAGCAATAGCCTTCATACTTTTGCATATTTATACAAAGTCAGCTTATTGCCCTCACAAACTGGGTCCCCAATTTACCTACCTTAGAAAGGATGGAAGACTGAGTCAATCCTGAGCCTGGTGAGATTTGAACTTACAGTAATTGTAGACAGTTGATGTTAATCACAATGCTTTAGTCTGCTGAGCCACCAGGCTAAGTAGCATGGCAGCTAAGATAGTTTCCAGCTGTCTTAGCTCCATGGCCCACAGAGAAGGATGCCACCAATTCACCCACTTATCCCAGATCTAATAATCAAATCCTATCTGGGAACAATGATTCTTCTTGGTCTTAGGTAGTAGTCTTCAAAATGAGTACAGTACTACAGAGGTTTGTAATGGAGGATCTGAACTCAGACCTGGGCCCTTCTGCATGCTTTGATGTACTGTGTACCATCGCTGAGCCAGAGAATTTTCTGATGTTACCTGAGCAAAATGATGGATGAAAGGTTGAATGGATGGACAGTTAGATAATTAGATGACAGAAAAGATGATATTCAGAGCATATGTGTACCAAATATATATATATATATATACTTGGTATATATATACTTGGTATATATATCCAAGTATATATACTTGGTATACATATACAAATACATTTCTTTTACAATAAGTGCTTTATAATTGCTATAATTCCCTTGACATATTTTTAAATATATCATATAATAGCAGCAAATGCTGTTTGAAATACACGACTGTTCGGCAATTTAAGTTTTCATCTATTTAAAAGCCAGCTGTGGCTTTTGCTATAATATTGGACCTGTACATAGTCTTTATCATTGGAAGCTGTTTTAGTCATTCATTTAGCCTATAGTTATCAGCAGTTCTGGCAGCGTGTCTTCTAGATTTCAGAAAGAAGTTAAAGATGTGTGGGTGAGTGCAGATATAACCAATTTTCAGCTCATTTTTCCATGAATACCATGCCTGCTGATTTTTTTTTCTTAAAAAAGTAATAAATATAGAAAAAGTACAAAAGAGGAGTCCCTGCTGATTTTATCCCATTAGTCTTTGCCGACTCTAGTGGGTGATGCTGCTCTCCATTTCAAGGCCATTGAGCCAGTGTTGTCCGAAGACATTTCTGCTGTCATGTTACCTTCCCACCGAAGTAGTATTTATTTATCTACTTGCATTTGCATGCTTTTGAATTGCTTGGTTGGCAGGAGATGAGGTGAGGATGGGAGCTCACCCCCATGACATGGCGCTTGGGTCTCGAACCTGGGCTGCCATCTTTGCAGCTGACAAGCTCAGCATTTATAACCACTGAGCTACTGCACCATCCCTATACAGAAAAAGACAGGAGAAAAAATTGACAGAATTGTCAAGGATAGAGTGAAGTTTGGCTTAGTTTAAAATACAGGTAGTCCTCAACTTACAACAGTTCATTTAGTAACCATTCAAAGTTACAACGGCACTGAAAATGTGACTTATGACCATTTTTCACACTTACAACTGTAACAGTATCCCCATGATCACATGATCAAAATTCAGGCACTTGTTAACTGACGGTTGGAGCATCCCAGGGTCATGTGATCCCCTTTTGCAACCTTCTGAAAAGCAAAGTCAATGGCGAAGTCGGGTTCCCTTAACAACTGAGTTACTAACTTATCAATTGCAATGAGTCACTTAACAACTGTGGCAAGAAAGGTTGTAAAATGGGGCAAAACTCACTTAACAAACATCTCACTGAACAACAGAAATATTGGGCTCAATTGTGGTCGTAAGTCGAGGACTACGTATATTGATTGATGGATTAGATTGGATTGATATGATTTGATTAATACACCCACCCATCTTAGTGACTTGAATAGGAATTAGGATTCTTGGCTTTAATGGCAAAAAAAAAACTTTTGGGGGAGTATATGCTTTCTTAAAATATCTTGTGATGTTGATGCTGAATGATCACATGGAGTTTCTATGAGGTACACAAGTGAAAAAGTGTCAAAAGAGAATCCCACTTGCTGTCAACCTGTGGGACATTTCTGTTTATAAAGGGAGGAGGGCCCGGGGTGGGATTCAGCCTATTCGGTCTGGTTTGGGCGAGCCAGTTGCTCTGACAATCACCTGACAGCAAACCAGTTTGCTCCGACCTTCAGCTGGGCCCGCCCACCCTGCGCTATACCTACCTTTATTTTGTTCGTTTGAAACCCAGCTGATTGGTGAGGCAGAGCGGATTGCCACACCTCAGCTGTTTTTAGTGCTTTTAAAACTGCTTGTAATGGTCTTTTCTAATGGACTGCGTGTGCATAGTGTGTGCTCAACGAACCGGTTGTTACACCGGTTGAATCCCACCGGGGGGGTGGGTTAGATTCTTAGCCATATTTTTAAATTAGATTAGCCATGTAATTTGGAAGAATTATAAATACTGTCCTGAGTTTATTCCTAGGAGCATTCATCTCTCCACGGATCCCTTGAGAGCAGAAAATTCAAGTTCTTGACAGAATCATTTTATGTTTCTAACACATGCACCTCAAAATGCTGAGGAGTGAATCCAGGACCTTTTAAAATGTCAGATATATATCTTCCCACTGAATCTTGGGGCTCTTAATAGGTCTGGATGAAGAGTTTCAGGCCTAAGGATGCATTGAATGGGCGTATTTCAGGGGCTTAATGATTCATGCAGCAGTTGCTATGGAAAGGGAACTGAGCCTATAAATAAGCATCCCTCCTAGAATTTGTATTGTCTTTTCTAAAGTATAGCACCCTCTATGTTGAAGATTGGGTCAAAATGTTTTGGTGTAAAGAGACTTTAGGGAAGCACCCTATGAAATTGTTGGCTTGCCATACCTTGGGTCGTCCCTTAATGAATCAGACAGGTAGTTTAAATACAATTTGGTATGTAAAGAATATGATTAGAAATTAGGAATTTCCAGGCTCTTTTGTATCTGGTACAGCATGGAGCTAGGAGTAGTGAATCACTATCTAGGACAGAATAATTTCTTGATGCACTAAATCAGACCTCCATAATTTGTGAATGAGTGAACCAGGAACTATGCAATAAAGGGTAAGCAGTAAACAGCAAGGCACCCTTGATGAATGCTCTAAGTTAGGGGTGTCAGACTCAAGTCCAGCAGGCCAGATCTGCCCACAAGGTGTTTAGATCTGGCCTGTGAGGCTGCCCTGGAAACAGCAAAGGACCAGCCCACAGTGCCTCTGTCAGCAAAAATGGAGCTTGGGAGGCCTGCCCATGGCTGTCCTGAGTTCCATTTTCACTGACAGAGGGTTGTAGGAGCCGCCGTGCAGGGGTGAAACGCTCCCGGTTCGGACCGGATTGCCCGATCCGGTAGCGATGGAGGCGGGTGGTTCGGCAAACCAGTAGCAAAAATCCCTGCCCCACCTCTCCCCATGCTTAGCTGAGCCGCACAATCATCAGAGGCTTTTTCTTTTAATTTCTAAAAGCATTTTTTCTACAACCTCTTCGGCTGATAAAATGCTTTTAAAAGTTAAAAAAAAGCCTCTGATGATCGCGCGGCTCAGCTGGGATCATCAAAGGGATTGTCAGCTGATGATCCCAGCTGAGTTGCCTGATTGTCAGAGGCTTTTTTTTCTTTTAAATGCCTCTGACGATCCAAGCTGAGTTGCCTGATTGGTAGAGGTTTTTTTTCTTTTAAAAGCCTCTGACAATCCAAGCTGAGTTGCCTGATTGGCAGAGGTTTTTTTTTTCTTTTAAAAGCCTCTGACGATCCAAGCTGAGATGCCTGATTGGCAGAGGTTTTTTTTTCTTTTAAAAGCCTCTGACGATTCAAGCTGAGTTGCCTGAATGGCAGAGGCTTTTAAAAGAAAAAAAGCCTCTGCTAATCAGGCAACTCAGCTGGGATCGTCAGAGCTTTTTGAAAGCATTTTTTACAACCTCTTTGCTGAAGCGGTTGTAGAAAAAATAGTTTTAAAAGAAAAAAAATTGGTCACGCCCACCCAGTCACATTACCACCCCCAAGCCAAGCCCACAGAACTGGTAGTAACAAATTTTAAATTTCACTACTGCCTTTGTGGCTGAAAACAGAGCTTGGGAGCCCATTTTCGCTGGTAGAGCGCTCGGGCCACCACAGACACTCCTGACACAAGTGACATTGAGCTGGCCACACCCTCCCTGACTATGCCCCCCCCAGCCCCTCCCCTGAGGTAAAACACAACCCTGATGCAGCTTTCAATGAAATTGAGTTTGACACCCCTGCTATAAGTTCAAGGCAACAACAGGATTGCTTATTGCTTTTTATTTTATTTACTTACAGATAGTTGTCAGCTTATAACCACAATTGACACCCAAATTTATGTTGTTATGTGAGACAATTGTTAAGTGAACTCTGCCCAGTTTTATGATCTTTCTTGCCACAGTTGTTAAGTGAATCAGCTGATAAATTAGTAATATGGTTGTTAAGTGAATCTGGATTCCCCATTGACATTGTTTGTCAGAAGGCCGTAAAAGAGGATCACATGATCCCGAGACACTGCAACCGTCATAAATACGAACTATTTGCCGGGCATCTGAACTTTGGTCACATGACCATGGGGATGCTGCTATGGTTGTAAGTGTGAAAAATGGTCACGAGTCACTTTTTTTCAGTGATGTTGTAACTTCGAATGGTCACTAAATGAACTGTTGTAAGTCAACTACCTGTATTTACTTATTTCTGGATTGGGCTTAGTAAAGGAAAACAACTAGCGCAGAGAGATGCTTTGCCCTGGGGCTGCTGCATTGCCTCAATTTTTTATTCCTCAAATATAGAATGGCTAAAATCAGATTTACCCAATTTCACAAGATTTTGGAGTTTCCAAACAAGGCACTGAGATCCAGGGTGAAGTACTGTAATAATTAAGGTGTTAGACTAGACTTCAGGAGACACAAGTCCAAGTCCATCTTCATCCATAGAAACTTACTGGCTGACTTCGGGCCAAATGCTCTCTTAGCCTAAATCCATTACACAGGGTAATTGTGGGGATAAAACAAAGGGAGATGCTAAGGTGTCTTGTGCTCCTGGAAGAAAAATAGCAGGGGTGAAATCCAGCAGATTCTGACAGGTTCTGGAGAACTGGTAGCGGAAATTTTTAGCAGTTCAGAAAACCGGTAGCAGAAATTTTGAGTAGTTCAGAGAACCGGCAAATACTACCTCTGGCTGGCCCCAGGGTGGGGTGGGAATGGATATTTTGCAGTATCCATTCCCTGCCACGCCCACCAAGACACGCCCACAGAACCGGTAGGAAAGAAATCTGGATTTCACCACTGAAAAATAGGCTAAAAATCTAACAATTGATTCACCAACCAACGAAAAGCCATGCTATCTCTTACATTTATTTTCATTGGGGTAACAGGCCCCTGAAAAGTTTGGTGATCCAGCATTGCAGAATAAAAACTGAAAGTCAGCTTGGAGTTAAATGCAAAACAAAAAGTAAAAACTGAATGACTGGTAGCAAACAACGGGCATTGCAGGCTGCAGATGTAATCCCAAACATTTCCAATCCAAAATATTCTTTGCCTGAGTCCCTAGAGTGCCGTTGCAGACTGTAATAGGGGATGCTAGCAAAAAGCCTAACTTACTTACCAATTGTTCTGTATGCATAATGTGCAAACAAGGAATGGGAAATATGTGGCCTTCTGATGTATTTTTTATATTGCATTTTTATGCTAATCTGTATGCTGCCTAGACTCTTTGTATTCATTGATTTATAATTGTAAATAGGGTTGATTTGGGTCATGAGATGGGTGGCATATATATTTAATAAATACAGATAGTCCTTGACTTACAACAGTTCAATTAGTGACTGTTCGAAGTTACTATGGGAGTGAAAAAAAGTGACTTTTTTAGGACCATTTTTCATACTTATGACTGTTGCCGCATTCCTGTGGTCACGTGATTTACATTCAGATGCTTGACAATGGGTTCATATTTATGATGTTTGCAATGTCGCTGGATCACGTGATCCCTTTTTATGGCCTTCTGACAAGCAAAGTCAATGGGAAAGCCAGAACGGCATTGCTAATTTAACAGCAGCAGTGATTCACTTCACAAGTGTGGCCAGAAAAGTCATCAGATGAAGCTAAAATCACTTTCAAATTCCTCACTTAACAACATAAATTTTGGGCTCAATTGTGGTTGTAAGTTGAGGACTACCTGTACAAAGAAATCAATAAATTAATTTCGTTGGACAGCTAGTTTCATTATCCCTTACCATTGTCCATATTGTCTAGATCTGCCTGAAACTGGAGGCAATTTCAGCAACATATAAATTCTAAAGACACATTATTTATCCCTTTTGAAGTTCATAAAGCTGCTGATGGTGCTACAACCGTTTTCTCTTCTTATTTGCGCATCTGGAAGCTTCAGTTTATCAACCTGGCTGTACAGGGTAATTCAAATTCAGAATCTTCCTGTATTCCACTTACTTACATTCCTATAAAGAGGTGCCTGCTTTGTGGATATCATGCAGGGTGAGAAGCCATTTAGGCAAAATTGTAAACACTTCCTTAATAAAATAGCTTACCGGTAGTTCTTTGGAAGATTTGTTTGTGTGGGTGAATTTAGCATGCTGCTATTCATTTTCCCCCCCTTTTCTTTCCCTCCCCTCCTGCAGATGCCTGCAATGCCATCCCACTGAGGAAGAAAATGGTCACATTTACAACCAAAGAAGCACTAGCTGGAAAATGGATTGAAAGGCAGTAAAAAAGCAAATGTGCAAGGTCCTGGGGTAATTTCATCCCATAATTGATCAGCAAAAAAACCTTTTCCGATGCTGTGTTTTGAAGGTGTTTCCAAAGTAAATCTTTGACTGGGAAGCCATATGTAGATTTGCAAATGGCTGTTGTCTCTTGTGTCCCTTACTAATGGAATAGGAGGCACTTTGTGTGTTGATTTTCAACCTATTTAAAACATTTTAAATGTTGAACTTGTGATGGAATATCACCACCACATCAAAATACATGTGTAATTCCTTCAGGAAGAGAAGAGCACTGTTACGAGTTAGCTGTTAAAAAACCTCTTCTTCTATTTTTTTAGCTAACACCTTGAGGCCAATTTTGAATTATAATAAATTGACTTTATTAATAACTTACTGACATACATCTGAAAAAGATTCATAGTGATTTCCTTTCTCTAATAACTATTGGGAATTATGCTTCCAAATAAATGGTTTAACATATCATCTCCAAAATACAATTGCCAAAAAGAAACCATAACCAAGTGATATTCTTTTATTGTAGATCAGCCTCAATTGTGTCTTTCCAATGAAACATTAGCAAAGGAACCAATTTTACAGAAGTTAAAATGGAAGCCCAAAATATGGAACATTCAGCAAAAGGAATTGAGATGGACACTGAGCAAAAATTGGAAACTTCAAATACAACTGATCCAATTATCGCTCCTGACAGTCCAGCCAATAAGGCTTCTATCTTTTGCTTTAAGAAAAGGAAAAAGTATTGTGAGAAGGGAGAAGGGAAGGATGGGAACCATGAATCCAATTCACTTAGCTTAAGGCCTGCTAACCAGTCTTCTGACATGGGGCACAATGAAACAGAGGTTTCAAATCCATTTTGGACTTCAGGAGGGGCTTGGCTGGCTTTCAAACGACTAGTGACATTAAGGAGAAGATCCAAATCCTCTCTGAAGAAACAAACACAGGCTTGTTCTCGTGTACATCTAGATGTGGACATAGGAGATTCTGGCAGGACACGATTTCCTAAGGACCATGCCAGTTCTGGTTCTAAAATTCCCTGCCTAAAACTTTCCCGAAGCAAAAAAAGGGCCAGCCACTCTGAAATAATAGAACAGCCTGATTGCGAGAAAAAAGGAAATGAAACAGAAAGCATCCTGAATAACAAAAGTAAAGAACAGCCAGAGATGGTGGCTATGGAAGTTCCACTTGATACAAAACAATCTCCCAGCAGAGGTCTTCAGGAAGGAGAAAGTGACAGTGGAGCCATGATAAATATGGAAAATGTGTCACTCTCCAATAGAGAGAACACGTTTCCTGATCCCAATTGTTATATTGACTGTGGAGTTCCATCAGAAATAATCCATTCTGAAACAGCACTTGTAACTGAAGAAGAGAAGCAAATATTTCAGTTACATCATGGAACCCTCTATGGAAACTTTGAAGAGCTGGAAAATCAGAAGTTCAGTTTTAATGTTGAGATCAGTCCTCCCATTCCTCAGGACCTGCCTGAAAGTGAACAACAACTTTTAGGAAGAGAGGGAACCAAAGAGACCAAGTCACAGCCATTTGGGGCAGGCATTGATATTGTGGCCAAAAGTGAGGATGCTGCTGCAAAGGAAGGTCATTCCATTGAAGTGATGTTACATTGCAGCCCATCCGAAATGGAAGACGAGGTTTCAGACATACCGGTTTGTTTTGATGAGGAAGAGAAAAATGAAGTAAACCAGTTTACCATTCCTGGGGCCGGCATTGTAATCATGATCACTGAAGCTGAAGATGATCAGGATGAGGAAGAAGAATCAGCCCCTACCTGTGAAATGTTTGCATTTCCCCAAGCCATCAAGCAAAAAGGGAAGAAAAAAACTAGCAAAAACAAAACTTCTACTGCAGGGTGCAACTACCCAAAGGAAGAGCAGGCATGCTCCCAGGTCCCATCTTCCTTTGGCACCAACAACCAGGAACACTGGACTTCAGAGCAATATGAAATGCTGTTGATTGAAACAGCTGCCTCGCTTGTGAAGACAGCCATTCAGTCATCTGTTGAGCAGCTTGTCAATGAAATGGCTTTGGAGCAAAATAAACAAAACAGTCTTTTATGATCACAGGAGCCTCTTTGTAAATTAGAGGCAGGTCGGCTACAGTATCAGGCAAATGGAAGCATTTAAACAAATTGGCTTGTGCTAGGAAACAAAGTACCATTTGGATTTTCTTTGCCCATTGCCAGCACTGCTTGATCCATCCTTAATGACCAGTTCAGTATTAATGCTGCGAGGAAATATACCAGATGTCCTGAAGTGTTTAAACTTAGCATGAGAGATTAGGGAGGGTCTTAATTCCTTGAGATATTTGCAATATCTGTAATTAACTTAATTTTGCATGTTGGTATAATGGATGTATATTGTATAAACAACTTGTAAAAACAAGGTGGGGAGGGTCTTTTGCTGCATGGCGACATGTCTTAATGGTTTACTCTCTATAGTAGATCTAGGAAAGACACCCATTCTCTCCCTTTCCTTTCTTCTCAATTTATTTATTTCATTTGCAAATACCAAGTTATTCAAGTATTACTGTCAATGATTGAGCAGAGGTATTTTTAACCCACTGCCTTTCGGATAAGTTTGGCTTTTCTTAATTTTTAGCTGAAATTACAGGAACTGGTGTTCCACATCTGGAGGTGAGTAGGTTGGAGAAATCTGGCTCTGGGTAGGAGAAATTCAACTTATTATACAAATGGATCCAAATCAGGGGTCCCCAAACTTGGCCGCTTTAAGATTTGTGGATTTCAACTCCCAGAATTCTCCAGCCAGCTATGCTGGCTGGAAAATTCTGGAAGTTGAGGTCCATAAGTCTTAAAGTGGCCAATTTTGAAGACCTCTGCTCTAAATCAAGCTGTTAAAGGTTCCCCAAAAAGAGCTGAGGAAAGGAAAAGGAATTGATGACACCCCCATCCAAAACAGAAATTAGATTGAGCAACAGTATCCAAAAACCATATTTTTTCACATCAAAGCTACCCATTTCTACTGAAGTAAATGACTTCAGTGTTTCTGAAGTCCTACCAATCACTTTATCAAAGAATCTCAGCCCCATCAAGAGAGAAGCAAACATTTCTTCAGAGAAATTGACAAACTCTATTCAGAGACATTTGTTATGGTAAGTTTTAAAGACATAAAAGATACTAACTGCCCACAATGATTTTATTAGTATAATTTTAAAATAATGACAAAGAGTTTAATCCTTGCCACTAAAAGTGTTTTCCACTGAGCACAAATTCTGAACTACTTTTAATTCAGATAAAAAGAGCTCATTGGGGCTGAAACAGCGGGTTTGTGTTGCACTGTGAACTACCTTCCCATAAATCCAATCTAAATAAGACAGAAGGAGAGAGGGAGAGGGACAGGAGGAGGGGCAGAAGAGAGAACACACTAAGCCTAAATCTTTCAGAGGCCGCTCTAATTCCAGACTCTGGGGAACATTCAGCTGAGTTGTTCAATTCCCTTTGCTTCAGGACAGTCAACTGGAGAGCTGGCTGCTCTGGCCTCCTTTACTCTCTGTCTCTCACGAGATCCTTCCCAAATTGGGTCAGTGAGTCTCTTCTCATCTAGCCATGTTGGAGAACTCAGGACTACAAAAACCTTAAAATAGTTCTTGCCCTAGTTCCATGTAAGGATGGAAAATGGATAGAGTGATGGAAGAAGGCAAGTGATTTGTTCAGAGCTCTAGCGAAGGACTGCTTTCCCCACTAAGGTTGTACACATTTTGAAATCATTTGAAAGTCTTTGGGATCTTATAAAAGCACCACATCTCTGTGATCCAGTAAAGCAGCCCCTTTTTTTCGATCTTCTTCACCAACTTGAAGACGGAAACAGATCCTTTAGTTAATGGAATGATTATTACAATTCTTTAAGCAGATACATTTTTTTCAGACTTGCATGACAGCCTTAAGAGACAGACATGCCTTTTTGAATAGTAGAGATTAGTATCCTTGCATGAGGTCTGAAGTATTTCTCTGAATGGTAAAGAATGAAGAGCAAAGAAGTTAAGGGAATAAAAGGGTAGTAGAGAAAGAAGAAGAGATTCTGGTGCTTTTTTTGGTTCTAATCTTCATTTTTCTTCCATTTACAACTGAGGCACCTCAACCTCTCTGAAACAAGCTGAGAACTTAAAGAAAACATCAAGGAACTGTTTTAGCAAAAATCCACTCTAGCTTAAAAAATTCAAGGGTTTTGTATCCTCTGGTGTGCATTGGGAGATATTTGGAGTACACTGAATTAAATAGGCTGTTTTCAGAAACTTAATTCCCACTTTATCATGCAAAGAAAACTCAGTGCAGCCAAATTCCATGAATATAAATTAAGAAATATCAGGCCATGTTTATAAAATGCAATGAATGAAAGAACAGAGAAGTATGAAAGTTGTCAACAATAAAATATGGTAAAAAAGAAAGCAAAACAAAACTTCAAAACTTTCTAAGCAAAATTACAGTAGTAGGGAAGGCCACTAGATGCTGATCCTCCAAATTTTCCAGATCATCCAAGAAATTCTATCTATGTGGTTATTAAGAGTTGACATTGGCTTGACAGCATTTAATCAATCAATGAAAGCTTTTTAGAGCAGCAAATTAATTCTTTATCAGGTACTGGAAGACTTTCAAGGAAGGAACTTGGTGAAATTCCATGACAGATATTTCATA
Organism: Masticophis lateralis; assembly: GCA_030761175.1. Taxonomy (NCBI): domain Eukaryota; kingdom Metazoa; phylum Chordata; class Lepidosauria; order Squamata; family Colubridae; genus Masticophis; species Masticophis lateralis. Next base: position 322,438,263 of record JAUDYJ010000001.1, on the reverse strand, counting down.
GCATTTCCACCATTTCCGCATCAACATACTTTGTAAAAGTACCTGTTTGAGATTGTTTTTTTAATACAAGTCTTAAAAATAAAAAGGATCTAGATCATCCTAAGTGGGCTATACGTGAAACTTGCTTTCTGTACATGTTACTGTTGTATTGATTACCCAAGGACCCAAATAAATTGGATGAAGGTATCTCATGTTATCATCAGGAAGGGAAGGTACAGTCACTACTGAGATCTCTGAGCAATTAGGTGTGTCTGAAGCTGGATGAGACAGCCAGTTTGGTGTACAGTTATGGCATCAGGATAGACACTGGGAGATGAGCTTTAGTCTCACCTTAGGTATAAAGCCAGCTGGGTGACATTGGGCCAAGCACTCAGTTTCAACCCTAGGAAGTAGGCAATGGCAAACCATCTCTAAAATGTTGCCACGAAAACTACTGGAACTAGTCTATGCTGTTGCCAAGAGTCAATACTGACTTAAAGGCACATGTGCACACACCTAAATCCATACGTGAGCCGTATGAGACAAGTAACTGGCTTTCAAGGGAAGTTTACTGTGGCTTGTAACCTATTCTATACTCTACTGGCCCTATTCCACTAAGGAAAAGCAGAGAAATGCTTGAGAAGAAATGATGGGTTCAGAAATTACAAAATCCATAGTAATGAACTGGCTGCACGTCCACATCAGTGGTGGGTTGCCCCGGTTTGTAAAACTGGCGGGAGGCTCCACCCACTGACCCAGATGTCATCAAAGATGATCTGCGCATGCACAGAAGAGCATGCGGGCATGATGCAAACCGGTAGTTAAGGTAAGTAGAACCCACCCCTGGTCCACATGAAATATTTGTGTCTTGTGTATAGCCACACGAGGCACAGCTCATCAGTGTATAGGACTATTATATTGCAGCCACTAGATGGCCATGCCAGTTTTGAGAGGGTGGCTACAGAAACTGACTTAATAAATCAAAGAAATACTGGAAACTATTACTTCTTTGCTGCCATTAATTAATGATTGGATGACTACAGCACAAGTATGGCAGTTCTACTGTACATGAAGCTGGGAAAGGCTGCAGCTACTTCTATCCTGACCCTAAAATTGTTTGTAGTGTGACAGGAATATGCACCATAAATGCAAGGTTGTGCATTTTGTTTCCTATTAAAGTAACTGTTAGAAAATTCCTGTGTGTAATTTCCAGCTTGGTTTGCACTCCGCACACTCACTGTAAATTCCCATCTCTAGATTGCAATGAACACATGCACTTCTCAGTGCATCTGGCAAAAATATGGTTTGATGTTGTTTATTAAAATCAAAGCAGGGATCAAAATCAGCTAATTGGCAAAATGGAGCAAAAGGCAAATAAAAATAAGGAGAGAGAGAGAGATGAACAACAAAAATAGTTTACATGATGAATCCATCTAGGCATATCAAAAGGTCTCAGAATTTTCCAGAGCCATTGGAAACAATCCCTGTGCATAATTAGCATGGGCAGCCCAAAAGGGAATAGCTTGCTTTGATCCATCTGTAACCCTTTCAGTATATAATGGCAGTGGAATTGAGATGGGAAGTGTTTTATTTATTTAGCTTATTTATATGGTGGTAGAATTATACTAAGAAAATACCCCAGTGTCCTTTACCACTTTGGTGTCGAGATATGGGTTGGTTCCTTTATTCTAAGGAGATAGCCTCAGAATCTCCTAGTTTATCTGCAGAGATAGTCTGCAGTGACACACAAGGACATATGAAGTAACATTCCCAGTGAAAGGCCCTGAAAGGTCATACAAGCAAGCATAGATAATTAATCTCTCACATTTGGAAAGACATTTCAAGAGATGCAATCACTTTTATTTTTTGTCATGTTTCATTTAACCATTTCTCAGTAAATGAAAAATCCTCACTAAGTCTATCTTTGGACATAGATTTAATAGTAGCATTTCCTTAGCAACCCATCTGAGGTAGTCTTCACTTTACGACTGGCCATTTAACAAATGTTTGAAGTTACGAAGGACTTAAAAAGTTACTTATGACCTATCCAAGAAGTTACAACTGCCGCACCGCCCTGTGGTCACATGATCATCTTTTTAGGCATTTGGCAACTGGTTTGCATTTACAATCTGTTGCAGCATCCCGAAGCCTCATGACCATGTTTAGCCATGGTTTTTGCCATTTTCTGGCAATAAATAGCCATTGGATAAGCTGGATTTGGACTTACAACCATGTGATTCACTTAATGACTTTGGTGACTTGCTTAATGAGCATTGTAAAATTCAGTCTGGTCACATGGTAACTTGCCTTATAATTGTAATGACTTACAACCAAAATTCCAGGCTCAATTGTGGCCAATGACTACTTGCATTGGGTTTGTCTCATTATCCAGAGCAGCTGTTTCTCAGCACAGTGTGCAGTTCCATCACATCCAAACTGTACCACTGTACACACATAAATATTGCCACTATTTGCTTATCTATTCCATGCTGCTTCAGCTAACTTTGCAACCTAACAGTGAAGTCTGGTTTAATCTTTATTTGGAGTAAATTGCTCTTGAATTCCCCAAACTCCTCTGGATTCCTTCATCTCTTACCCTGTCATTTAGTAATGTAATAGTGAAGCATTGTATAAAAACACAGATCAAAATCCCACTATTGGTTCACACAAAAATTAAGTGAAGTTGAACAAAGCAGCTGCTTTTTATGTTGCAGTGGGTCTGAGTCTAAAACAGTGAAGCAGCTGAATGCCGCTAGCTAGCAGGAGGAGGACAATTTAAGCAATGTTCAGCAGTGCTCAGAGCACATTAAAAGATTCCCCGATACTAGCAATCATTTAAAAAAAAAATCTATGCATTTTGACGTTTTTTTTTCCAATCAACCAATGGCTGCAAGATGTATTTGTCTTCATTTACCTATGCAACAGCCACATTATTGGTGTTTTAGTAATTAATAGTCACCGATCTGTTGGTTGATACTTTTTCAATCGCCTCAGCAAAAATAGAAGCTTACCAGAGCAGAAAGGATAAATTACAAAAGCATAGTTTTGCCCAGCTAGAGGTGAAGTACACATTTCATAAACTATATAATCTGGCTTTTGTGTGAACTTACTATAAATAAGCTACTAGGATGGAAAACAATCAGAGGCATGGCTGTAGCATAAAGAGAAGTGGGGAGGGGATGTAGCCATTTCTTTCCAACCTCAATACATTGGAGTTCTTCCCTCTACTTCATTTGATTAAAATGAAGTAACCAATCCTGCCTCCCACCCACTTCCCCACCCCTGCTGCAATTTGCAAACCAAAAATAGGAATAAATGCAGGAATAAAATGCATTTAATATATGGTGTCATTTGAGTCAAGGCGGAAGCTCATCAACGCTATGGAGAAGAGCAATATTATTCCAGTTTTTCACAGTTGTAGTTCACTAGCTAGCACGGTGAGATTGCCAATTCCATGGTTTGGGTTTAAATTATTCCCATACAGTTTGCCCTTGGAACATCTTTTGGGGGGTCTCCCCAGTGACACACTGGCATGTTCTTTGTTTCTGGACCTGAAGCTGAATCCATCCTTGTTACAGGTTAGAAGCAAATTAAAAACTGTATCCAGTCTTGTACTCTGCTGTTTTTAAGCTGCTCAATTTTAATGGGTTTTAAAATGTTACTGATTGTTAAATGTAATGAATTGCCTACAGCTGCAGTATAGGAGTAAATGGGATATAGATTTTAAAATATTGAAATTGGGAAATGTAAATTAGGTTTATTTAACCTTCACCCACTGATATTCTTGTTTTGCTATTATCTGTAAGAAATGGTTCGACGTTGTTTTAGGATGCACTGGAGAAATCTAAGCAGCTTACCACCTGGCTGTTAAAACTCCCTCTGTCCCATTTCCTTTCTGGTGTAAATAAGGCCATAGCTATTATTTTAATTTAGAAAACATGATCCTCTTGTGAGGGCTCATTGTTTTCCAAAGATTAGACACATCACATCATAGAAGATAATTGCACACAAGACTTTATTGTAGCAACACCTTTCCTGTTGCCCTGGATTAAGTTCCTTCTCTTAGACTTTTCAAGTTGATAAAGCCATGTAAATAATTTTTAATGATCAATTCTTATAACAAGTACTATGTTTTCCTGAAAATAAGATCCTGTCTTATATTTTTTTGAACCCCGAAATAAGTGCTTGGTCTTATTTTCAGGGAGGTCTTATTATTTTGGGGCACATGGAGGAAACCAGAGGAAATGGCAGGGTCTGGCTGCACATGCATTTAAATATTTTTGGGGACGGTTTATTTTCAAGGGGGGGGGGCTTTTTTTAGTGCATGCACTCAAAAGCCCTATTGGGCTTATTATCAGGGAATGTCTTATTTTCAAGGAAAAGGATAAAAGTCTTAAAGTTTGTAAAGTGACATTCAATCTTTGTCTCCCTCCAATGTTGTATTTATTCATCATATTTATACAGCCATTTATCTCACATGACTGTGGGCAGCGTACAATAAAAAACATACTATTAAAAACATCTGCACCAGTGGTGGGTTCCTCCTGGTTCAGCCCGGTTTGGCCGAGCCGGTAGCAGTGACGATATGATGTCACCAAACCGGTTCTCTTTGTTCAGGAGCTGGGCCCTTCTGCTCCCCACCCCCTACGTTATTCTTACCTTTTATTTGGCCCCATCCCCAATCTATTGCTGCCTCCTGAGTCCCAGCTGATCGGCTAGAAGGAAAAAAACTGTTTAAACTCTTGCTACGGGGCTTCAAAGGGCTGCCCTACAGCTGATCAGTGTTAAAAGGCAGTGTAGTGATAGACCGGTGCCTCCAAAAACGAATGAGTAGACCGATGCCTCAAAAAATAAATGAGTAGACCAGTGCCTGCAAAAATAAATGGGTACAGTTCTGCAAGCAGTTAAAAGCCTGGTAGCCTCTGCTAAATTCTAAAGAATTGTCATATGACCATCAAGCCATGCCCACAAAATAAGCCACGCCCACAGAACCAGTAGTAAAAAAATTTAGAACCCACTCTGATCTGCACCAATTCTACACATACTGACCAATAGCAAACACACTGTGGCCGTTGTAATATGAGCATTGGTCACTTCCTCACTGCCACAACTTAAACAAGGCAATTGCTAAATGAGAACCACCTGTTTATTAAACTCCTAAAATAATATTTTCATACTACTACATTGGTGGCTTTTTTGCTTCTTATAAATCAATGGATTTTTTAAAAAGTAAGTATTAGGGTTAGTGTCAGTATTCATTACTAGATTAGCAGAGGGGATTTGACAATGCAACCACTTCACTATTTCATCCTTATTTTGTGATCCCCAAACCTGTTGACACAATCATGTTCTGAGGGACTTATAGAAGGGTATCAAAGATGGAGTTGATTCATCCTCGGGCAGGGTGGTGATATTCCACAGTGAAGATGCTATGGCAAAAATAGTCCATCTCTCGAGTCCCACCAGATGTAATTCTTCCAGAGACAGAATCTGCAGCATGCCTTTTGGTCCATGATGATCCATGCCAATTAGAAGTCAGTATCAGCACCTTGAATTGGACCCAGAAGCAAATTAACAACCAATACAGCTAGCAGAGCAGAGGTATAATGGGTGCTATTTCCATGCCACCACATTTTGTACCAACTGAAGCTTCCAGATATGCTTCAAGGGCAGAGGCATAGAAAATGGTGGTGGAGATTATTAAATGAAGCCATGTTTTTCAATCTGGTGCCCCTCCACTAATATTAGGACCATTACCTTCTCCTGATTTCCAAGGACGATAACTACAGCCTCCAGGGTATTAATCTGCAAGGTTTATCCCATAATGGTGCATCATTTATTCCAACAAGCCGGCCTTGCTTGACTGATTTTAATGGGGTTTTAACAAAATTTGTCGATTGATTTCAGGGGTTTTAAATTGGGTATTTTAATGGGGTTGAGACTTTTAATTGAACGCCAATGATTTAATTCAATTTTAAAATTTTTTTAATGTTTGTATTATATGTGTTTTAAATTTGGTTGTTCACCGCCCTGAGTCCCCCTCTCGGGGAGAAGGGCGGTATATAAATTGAAATAAATGAAATGAAATGAATGAAATCTTGTCCCTCATGTATCTCCAGGTATGAAGCAAGTCTTGCATTTCCACACAACAAGCAGTGAAGAACCTTGATAATGGTTACCAAATCTGGGTTGCCAAAATTGTGATGTTTGCTAGATGGACATTGGAAGTATTCTTTTACTGCCATTTAGCAGTTGTCTAGATGTTTGCAGCCTCAGTATGATCACTCTATTTAAAACGGATGTAGTGTATTTGCTTATGGTAACAATTTCTCTGTACATATTACTACCATATGAATGAAAATAACAATGGTAATGGAAATCAATGCAATGGAAGATATGAAGCTAAGCTAATGTACCAACACACAGCACAATGATAATGAATAAAAGTTTAATACATCACCAAAGTACCTCTTAATTTTTATGATTGCATATGAAAGTGCAATTATTTGAAAGGAATAATATGTTTGCCCTGGTTTGAATCTAGCCACTTTGCTGCTTGCTACATCTCTACATGTTTTTTTTAAACTACATAACTATGCATTCAGAAAAGGTGCAATCTAAAAGTTATAGAACACAGGGAGAATCTGCCTTTTTGGAGTTTGTAACTATTACAGGCGATAATTTGTTTTTCTGTTCAAATTGTTTCAGATGTCACGGTACACCCAGATACACAGACAGGCATTCCAATATTTTCACTGGTTTTTGTATTTAAAGATAAAAAGGTGTTCAAGCTGTGTGTTAAGTCATACTAAAGAGTTATTCCTGAAAGTGAACTGAGCAATGGAACAATTCACCCACCTTTCAGCTGTATTGTGGCAGCACAAAGAGCACAGTAGGAAGAAAGCAAAGCAGCTCTGCAGCCAGCTTTGCAAAAATAGTTAATATAAAGTTGCAAGTTAGAAGGAAGGCAAGAGCTATTTGGAGAAAATGAGCTTTCAAAAACAAATAATCTTAGTTAAAAGTTTAATCTTAGACTTAACTAAGTCCATCGATGGATCATCGATGCTTGGCTTATTACCTTTGAAATAGGTTGGAATGACAGCTCTTGGAATTCTTAGCCACCAGCACCCACAAACCATATAGACGAACACATCTGGAGGCCATCACGTTGGAGAAACATGCAGAAGAGACGCTTTAAGTTGTGGTATGCTTTGGAGAAGTTAGCAGCACTCAGATGATCTAGACAAGTGATGGCTAATCTTTTTGCCGTCGCATGCCAAAAGAGGGGGGAATGCGGGGCGGTTGTGCATGTACGTGCCCACACCCATAATTCATTGCACCCCGCCCCCCACTCATGTGCACATGACCCCACCTGCGCTCCCCCCACTTTTGGCACACGATGGCATGGTAGGCCTGTTTTTCACCCTCCCCAGGTGCCAGAGGCTTTCTTGGAGCCTGGGGAGGGTGAAAACAGCCTTCTCCACCCCTGGAGAAGGCCCGTTTCCTGGCTTCCGGTAGGACCAGAAGGCCCGAAGATCAGCTGGCAGCACATGCATGTGCGCTGGAGCTGAGCTAGGGCAATGCTCGCATGACCACCGATATGGCTCCGCGTGTCACCCGTGGCATGCGTGCCATAGGTTCGCCATCACAGATCTAGAGTAATATCAGAAGCTGCATGGAGGTGTCCCTGGAGTTACCAAGAACCAAGCTGTAGTGAGATACACGCAGGTAATCCTTGGTTTCACAACCACTTTTTCAGTGAGGGATCCCTGGTGCTGTCTGAGTTTGGCTGTTTTCTTGTATGTGCTTTGTTACCCAAATTAGGTAACATCATGAGTGCTAGTAGTGAATGGGGTTTCTGTTGGAAGATAGGACTGAGCTGAATGAGTGGTAGTTACAATCAGTCCTCAAAGTTCATTGTCCCAGCACTCTTTGGTATGTAATCAGTCTGGGTACTTGGCAACCAACTGCCACTTACAACAGTTGTAGTGTCCCGTGGTCATGTGATCTCCATTTGTGATTTTTCCCTGCTGACTTCCTACAAAGTCAATTGGGAAACTGGCATAGGTCAGAGGTCACTCTGGTGTCTTCCACCAACAGCAACTACACCCACCCCACCACGCTTGTGCCAGATCCATCCCTTGCACACCCTGTAGCCGCCATACCAAGCCCTGCCATGTTTACATTGCACCTGTCCCTTGTATGCCCTCCTGCGCCCTGCAGCAACCACTTACCCATCAGCTTGTGAGCTGCTTAGGGCTTTGAACTTCCTGCTGTCTTCCCCACTGACTTTGGTTGTTTGAAGCTGGCAGAAATTTTTCAGGATTAATAACCTACAAACCTTGCTTAACAATGTCAATGGAATCTGCTGGGATTGACATTGCTATGTGATGCTGTCATGTGACATTGTGCTTTACGACTGCATTGTTTAATAAAGGAAATTCTGGTCCCAATTACCATCCTTAATCAAGGACTACTCACAATTATTTCTTTATAAAGTTCAACATCTATTGGGCTGAACACAGGAAGTGAGGGATAGGTTAATTTTTAGTGAAAGCACATGCTTCAATGAAGGTGGAAAACATCATTGGCAGAGTTTAAAACTGGCAAGAACTGATTTTTCATAACACAAGATAGCTCTCTATTAGCACTTGGCTGCCATCTAATGGCCAACAAACTCCTATCGTTCTGAGAAAGTTTGTGCTGAAATGAAACTGAAGGCAAGGTGCAAAGTCACAGTATTTGCAGCTGTAGCCAGAGAAGGGTAACTAGAACCTGAAGGAGGCTTCCAGCACCTCTGCCTTCCTACTAGGCCAGAGCACAGAACATGATCTTGCATCCTCTAAAAAGGCCTTAATTCTAGAAAGTCTCTCCAGGGACACTCTTTTTGTAATAAACTGCAATTTTATATTTTAAAAATTATACATTGCTTTGCAAAGATATCACTCTTTTGCATATAGGAACTAATGCAGGATATTTGTAGAAAATCTTCAAAGGTATGTATGGGGAAAATACCAATACCGTGCTCTCGTTAACAAAAAGATTTATGTGATGATCATCTATGCTCCTGCACACTGCAGGAAATACAGGTAGACTAATACATTGAAATCCTTGGATTACAATGACAATTGGAATTTCCATGGCTAAGTGATGCAGTCATAACGCACGACATCATGGTAACTGTATCATTTAGCGACAGAAATCTCAGTACTTCCAGATGACGTTGTAACCCCAGGACCACACAGGTTAAGCAGGTAGAGGCAGGAGTCCCAGATTTGAAGAAGCAGCTCAGCGGGTGTGTAAATGCTGCAGAGGGGTGCTCTGGACAGGCTCTGAAGAGCACAGGTGGGCAAAAAAAGCAGCAGGAATGACTTCTGACTTCCTGCAAGCTTCCCCATTGGCTTTGCTTGCGAACTTTGGAAATCACATGATTGTGGCGAGCAGAAACACTGTAACTACAAGCTGGGCACCAAATGCCTGTAATCCAGACATGTGACTGCAGGGATACTATAACAGCCAGAATTCTAAGGACCAGTCATAAGTCCCCCTTGTTCAGCACTGTTGTAATTCTGAACGGTCACTAAATAGAATGACAGAATGACAGAAAATAAGTGCTTGTAACCTGAGGACTACTGTACGTATCAGAACAAAAGACCACACTGGAAAAACCATTCTACCTGTCTCTCCCACTACTTTCTACCAAACCTTTTAGCTCGGGAGTTTAGGAACAGAACTTAGAAATGTTTGTATGCAAAGTATATATTCTATCACTAGTTATGTTGTTGAGTGATTAGTCAAATTTATACATCGCCAACCAGTGGTGAAATCCTGTTTTTTTTTCTGTGGGCGTGGCTTGGTGGGCATGGTGGGTGTGGCAGGGGAAGGATACTACAAAATCTCCATTCCCACTCCACTCTGGGGCCAGCCAGAAGTGGTATTTGCCAGTTCTCCGAACTCAAAATTTCCACTACCGGTTTTCTACAACCTGTCAGAACCTGCTGCATTTCACCCCTATTGCCAACTCTCCATAAACCCATCATAACTTTTATTTCTATGTTCCTTAATTTTTAATAATGAGTGAAGAATTTAAAACATCAAATTATTACCAGAATCAATTGGTGTATGCTTTAATGCTTTAGAAAGCAAGATGCCTTCAGTTAATGTCATAACCCACTCTATGGTTATCACCTTAACTAATAAACGAAATAGCATTAAGTATCAATTAAATCTCATTGTACCAGAAAGAAAATGGAACACCCACTCTCTAGTATACGTGTCTATAGCAAACGCAAGGAGGGCAAGTAATGGAATATGTTGTGGTGTGAACCATGTGATTCACATGTTCTTTGGTGGCCTGGTTTCCTTTTACCCCTAACTCTTTCAAGCATAATTGCTTTCTCCAGTGAATTCCCCCCCTTGACATGGTCAAAATAAGTAAGACGCAGTTTTGTAATTTTGAGAGAATGCTAGCCAGTGTAATCAACCATTTTACTTCTATGTAAGAAATAAGGATAGAATGTAAACTAGTACTTCCTAATCTCAACAATTTAAAGCAAATTGATTGGGGAAATTCTGGGAATTGGAAGTCCTCATAAGTTAAGTTGCTGTGTCTGATAAACATCGATGTAAACATAAGAGTGCTCATATTTAGCAAATAATTTTGACCCACAGGTAACAAAGTAAATTTTTTCAGACATAGAAAGTACTTGATCACATTAGTAGAAATGTTTAGAATTATATACATTTGTTGATATTGCTTTGCATTATAGTATTATTGTAGCTTCCAGGCTACTTATCAGTTAAGTAAGGTGGGAATGAGGCAGAAAAGCAATTTAGTTTATCTGGCTAAGCTGCTGCAATAAAACACTGAAACTGAAAATTTCCTTTGCTTTGCTGTGTTAATAAAAAAAACCAGAAAATTCCCAAAAGGTATCTTGAGTGCTGTGCCTTGGATCAACCTCCCACACGCTCATAACAAAGTCATTTTATTCAAATTACATTTCAGTGTATAACAATTTCTAGCCTGGCACAGGAAATAATGCAACTGAACAGAAATTTTATTTTACAGTACTTGAATTGTTTAATCTAATTTTATCATAATTAGTAAACTAATCAGTGACACACTATAACCCTTCTTTAAACTGAAGAACATTAAACAGAATATTAATTTAAAACGTATTTAATTTAAATTAAATATGATTTACAATAAACATTTTCTTTTATGCAATTTCCCTTTGTTGTCCTCACAACCTGATGTATCACGGAAAGCTGTACAGGTGACATGCCAGCATTATATGGCTATTACTAAAAGTATCTGTGACTACCACATTTTCCACAACAGCGGACTGAGCAGAACATGTACCACAACCCAATGTTGACAGAGAATAGCATTCCATGGTCTTTTAAATTCCAGCAATCCGTCTGAACCTAATAGTTCCCGCATGTGAAATTTCCATTCTTTCAGTGGCTCTGATTGTATTTCTCAGCAATATTTTACGTACAAAATATTTTACATATTTTATGTACAAAAAAAAGATCTGGCTATATCATATGCTTTTTCCAAATGCATTCCTGATGGCATTCATTACTGGGGATATTCTGGAAAACAGCTGACCTACCAACAAGGAACATACACAGGGTGTCTGCCATGTTGTATTTCAGAAGAACAAAGAACTCCTTCAGCAGTATTCATACAATAGGGATGGATGCATGAATGCACAGGCTACAAACTTGCAGGTCGAAGAGAATGGAAAAGGAGAGAACTATTCCACAAGTATGGTATCAATGCTTTCTTGAGAGAGGTCAGGATCCAATGCGTTTTGTGACTCCACCTGAGCTTGTGAGAGAGTGCCGCTTTTCACCATACTTGGGATCCAATTGTCACCATATGGCTGAAACTTGACGGCTGCTGTGTTGCCAACCCTCTGGTATCGGGCAAATTTGAAGTGTTTTCCTTTGTGCGTATACATGTGTTCAAGAAGTTGGTTTTTTCGGAGAAATTTGTGACCACAAACAGTGCAGCTGATCTTTCTTTTCCGTGAAAAGGAAAAGTTACAGTTTAATTCCACAGGTTCTGTGTCCTTGGAAACCAGTGACAGCTGGCCAATTGGCAGTGCCTCTAGGTTGGGGTGGCTGGGATATTCCGAGTAGTGCTCATTTTCTTTCTGAAGGAAGGAACTGAGTCGGTGGCTTTCAGTAGCTTCACAGTTTTCACTGAGTGGCTGTAGTTGACTAAGGTTATTGCTTTCCAAGATGGAGGTGGGAACCCTGAAGGGCAATGATTCTGACACATGAGTAAACAAGTGTTCACATAAATTGTTCCTGGATTCAAAATGTTCCCCGCAGTACTGGCATAAATGAACTTTGAGGTTTTCTTTGGAAAAGGATGGACCCCTGGGATTTGGGGAGGATGATGTGTGACTCTGAGACACAACTGGCTCTGCATCAGTCTTCTCTTGCTTTATAGTCACAGGTGGGTTTGCAGACTCCTCTGGTGGTTTCCCAGCTGTCTTGGTAGAAGGATGGGAAACCTGCTGGTCCAAAGACCCATCATCCAGCCCAATTGCCAGAGATAGCTGGAGCTGAGGGTGATCTCCCTGATTAGTGGCTCTATTACCAATATTGGTTAAATTTTCCTTTGCTTGGAGATTCTCCTTCATAGCCTTGTGTGTGGTTGAGATCTGAATCCCATAAAGGTTTGAAGACTGCACAACCTCTGGAGAAAGCATCTGGTTCATTTCAATTGCCATGCGGGAAAGATAGTCAGCATGCAGGAAACGGATGCCTTCTTCTAGTCGTGTATGATTGACCATCTGTTTAGGTCCTTTGCCAGTGTACATTATATGAAGCAAGTAGCTGAATATGTCAGGTTGGATATCAGTGGGCTGAATCTTTATGCATTCACTGCTTGAAACAAAAGTGAGAGTTAAGTAAGAACATCATGGTTAAAGTTCTGTTTATAGAACAATGAAGACAAGCATATTCGGTATGTCTCAAAAGAGCCTTAAGAACCAATATGTTAATTAAGATATACAATTTCAGGGATTTGGAGGCCCTTCTATAAATGCATAAAATGGAATTCCAAAGTAACAGTCATGTATAGGTGCATAAAATGTAAAAAAATATTAGGAAAAGTATCAGTTGTGAAAATATATTAAAATGTCACTGCATATCAGGAAGAAAAGCTGGCAGATACTCTAGGCCAGTGATGGCTAACCATTTTGCCATCGCGTGCCAGGAGAGGGGGGGGCGGGGGAGGGTCACATACACACGTGCCCATGCTGATAATTCTATGAGCCCTGCCCTGCACATGCGCACACAACCTCTTCCTCTCCCATCTCCCACTGCTCCTGGCTGGTATGGTCTGGTAGGCCCGTTTTTCTTTATTACCTGGTTCCAGACCCTCTCTATTTATCTGGGAAGGGCGAAAACAGCCTTTCCCACTCCCTCGGAAGCCCTCCAAAGGCCTGAAACGGCCCATTTCCCAACTCCCGGTGGGACAGGAAGTGACGGCTTTTGCTGTCCCCAGCTTCTCTAAGAGTCTCTGAAGGCTGGGGACAGCAAAAAATGTCATTTCCTGTCCCATCGGGAGTTGGGAAATGGGCCGTTTCAGGCCTTTGGAGGGCCTCCGAGGGAGTGGGAAAGGCTGTTTTCGCCCTCCGCAGAGGCATACAGAGGATCTGGAGCCAGGTAAGAAAAAAAAACGGGCCTTCCCCACCCCCAGCCCTCACCCCCTCCGGAGGCCGGAAGAAGCCTGTTTCCCTACTTCTGGTGGGCCCAGAAGGCCCGAAAATCAGCTGGCTGGTGCTGGTTTGGAGATTGCGGCCACCATCCTGACTTTTCCCTGGTGACACCCATGAGGGAAGTGTGTTGTTTTGAAAACTGCTCCCCATTCCTGCATTGCTTTTAACAGCTCTCAGGAGTGAAGCTAATAGAAGTGTTTCCCCCACTCAAGTGGTGACTTGATGCTGTTAGGAGTGACAGCAGTGCTGTCCTCTGAAGATAACAGAGATGAGAAAGGAAAGCTCGGGAATTTTTCTTGCCTCAAAAGCCAGACACCCCAACTCATAAGATTTAGCACCCAGAAAGGATTATTTGTAATTGTGAAGAAAAGAAGAAAAAAGAGGGAGGAAGATTCACACCTAGTAAACTGATGGATAAGAGGAAGCTTACATTTCTTAAAAGTTACAATTTCCTGCCAACTTCTCCCACGGCCTCCTTGCCCTTTTTGCGGAGTTTCCTCCCAGATTAAATCAAAGATAACATCCCTATTTTCAGCTGAAGAAAAGGAGGGGAAAGTTCACAACAGTCTCTCCAAAGGAACACTGAGCTTGTGGAAGAGTTTCCATGAAGTTCACAGTTTCCAGGCAATAAACAAGCACCAGATATGCTTCTGTTGTCACTGCAACCAAAACATAAATGGCCACAGACTCACACAGCCCTATGATTGAACGGGAGAAGAACCATCCAGCAGTGGGACCCTCCAATAACTCTTCTGCTATGAAACAGAATCTTCTCATAGTAAGTCTGTTTTCTGATATATAACTGTATCCTGTAAACCAATATTTTTCAAACTTGGCAATTTTAAGACATGTAGACTTTATTTCCCAGAATTTTCAGTAACACAACCTAAAGTTGCCAAGTTAGAAAAATGTTCCTATATAATAACCTATATAATAATTAAAATGAAGATCATCTTGTCCATCAGATAAAATGATCCCTTTTATCTGAGCTCCTAATTTACTATCTTTATTTTGCAGGCCATTTGGAGGATAAACAGATACATTATTTGTAGTCATGCCCACCAGAAATTTCCATGATATATATAGAGGCCAGCAAATAAAATGCTAAAGATTATGTGAGAACTGTAATTTTTGAAGCTCCCATCAAAAAATCAATGTGAGTCTTAAATGTTCTTCAAAAAAGGACACTGACTTACCTTGTCTGATGAATGAATATCATCTTAAAATAGTTGGAAAAAGCAGCCAGGACAGCTCGATGAGCTTTGAAGTAGACATCTCCAATTGCAACTGTGCAGTCACAAAGGAAGCCAAATTCTCGCTGCATATTGAGTTGTTGCAGGAGGATCAGGCTGTGGCTTGCTGTATCCATTGTGCTTCTAGGAGACAAAAGAAGTTATCTCAAGGAACATGCTAACTTCAGTGCTGGCAACTGCAAGAAAGCCTGCAATCTACTGCAAAACACATTACATCAGGTATGCCTTGCAAGAAAACAAAATCTGAGCCTAAAAAGATGCTGTCAGTTAATGAAGATAGATGTCTTCTAAGTAGCAGAATTGTTTTCAACTCTGTCTTTTGAGGGACACAATGTCTTCTTGTCCTGTTTTATCTCCGTAATGGTGTGTGGAAACGGCCTTGGGAGAAGGAGGATGAGCCACTGTAATTACTGGTAAGACTGATGTCAGCCTTGTGAGATAGTACAGACAAGAAGCATGTATGGATAAAGTAATACTACTTTACTACAAGCTTACATTAATAGAATATTGCAAGCCTGAAATTTCTCCCCCATCCATCCATCCATTCCTACCACCATCATCTGTATAGTCAAGAAACTAAAAAGGATCCTCCTGATATGCTTGCCACATCCACATTCCTGCTGAGGGCAAAGTTGCCTCTAATCTGATTATTCCCCTAGTGTGGCTCTTTCCCTCATCTCCCAAGGTCATTCTCACAATCCCACATACAATTACAATATCTCAGGACTCTTTATCAAGTTAGAGTTTTGATGCATCTATTTTGGGCCAGGCAATCTTTCAGAGGCCAAAGACAGTGTTAGTGTTCAGTTAAATTCACTGAAGCAATGAAGTAAACTGGGTGATATTGGTTTTGTATTTCCTTTTGAATAGGGAAATGTCTATGAAGAGTCTCAATCATCCAGGTCATAGTCAAGTCATAGTCATAGTCAAGCTGTTTTCCAAGGCACCCGAAGGCCAGAAAAGGAATAATGGATGGAAACTGATCAAGGAGAGATTCAGCCTAGAAATAAGGAGAAATTTTCTGACAGTGAGAACAATCAACCAATGTCACTGGCCGCTTTCAACAAGAGATTGGACTGCCATTTGTCAGAAATGGTGTAGAGTCTCCTGCTTGGATGGGGGGGCGGGGGGTTGGACTAGATGATCTACAAGGTCCCTTCCAACTCTGTTATCTTAATCTAATAGTTGTCTCAAAGATGGTTGTTTTTTAAAAAGGCTACTGAATCGGGGGGGGGGGGGGTTGTTTTTTTGAAAGAAGATGTTTTGCTTCCCATCCCGGAAGCTTCATCAGTTGTACGGGATGGTGGGGGAGTCACCAGTACAACAGGTATCCTTCCATTTCCCCCACCATCTAATACAACTGTGAAGCTTCCTGGATGGGAAGTGACGCGTCTTTTTCTTCTTCCTCCTCCTCCTCCTCAAAAAAAAAAAAAAAAATCAGTCCAGTTGCATTTTCAAAACAATCACCTTTGAGACAACTATGACTTGGATGACTGAGAATCTTCACAGACATTTAACCGTACACTTTGGGATGAATGTTCTTTTGAATGGGGACACTTTTAAAAGTTTTTAAACGGGTGGTGAAATATTGAAGTGCTTAGTTTTCTTATTTCCTGTCTACCACTATTAAGGAAGGAGAAGGCTTTGAGGACCACAATGAAGGATATTAGGAGACCAGATGAAGCCCTAAGGCCACATATTGTCCAGTTCTGCCCTAACTAATGATGGTAGGATTTCAAGGGAAGAGATGGACTGGATGACATCTTTTTTCATGTAATGTAAAAGATCTTGTCAGGAAATAGATAAGAAGGACCCAAGTCATTATGGAAAATAAGAAAAAATGTCACCTAAACCAGACAAAAGAAATTGGGTTTGAGCACTTGGAAAACCCCTCCCCAAATTCCATTAGAGCTACCAGATTTGTAAATCAACAAGGCCAGAGTACAACAAAGCCAGTCTTGTGACTCAACAAAGCAAGGACTCTAGGAGATAAAGGGGTCCTGAAGACCCTGGAGTGTTTTTGGATCCAGACTAGGCACTTTTCATCCCTTTAGCTAGTGCCTGCCAGAAGAGTTGAGGCTAATTGTGGCTAAGTATGAATGTGTGTTCACACGTACATACACAACACATGTGAAAAAGCAAATATATGTACAGTATACAATAGTAGTGAAATTGAGACAGCTCTATCCGGATTGCGTGATCCAGTAGTACTGGCAGTGGGAGGCTTCGCCCTCCTGCCCGGAATCATCACATCCGTTTTTGACCCTCTGCGCATGCACAGAAGGCTCTGCGCATGCATGGAGGCGCACGCTCACATTTGCAAACCTGTAGCGAAGTTAAGTGAATACCACCCCTAGTATATACATTGTAACCAGTATAGTTTGCTGTTATTTAAATTCACTGGGTTACCACGTATTCCAGGGGTGTCACTCTCACGTTGTCACATCGTCGTCATGTGACATATTGGGATCAGCACGTGATGCATCCAGCTCGTGGACTGCAAGTTTGACACCCTTGATGTATTCTAAAGAACCATTTGTGGATCAGCGTTCGATTGAAGGTGATTTGAGTGTACCTATTTTCTAGGGCTGTATGTGAGTAAATGACCATAAACCGAACACAGCAGCTCTCATGCAACAGTTGCAATAACGCATGAAATGACAAAAATATGAGTGACCACACGTAATGACTACCGATCTATGGAAAGAACAATTGGCACACTGGCTCTACTTGTACTTGCTCTGATTATTATGGCCTTCAGATACTATTCAAGCTAGAGCAACTGCAAATTATCTTCAGAGCTACAGATGGAGCATCTCTATATTTGGAAGACCTGCAGATTCATAGCCACTATTAAGATTTAGCCTGTCCTTCTAATTGTCTAAGGAACCAGGTCAAGACTTTCATCATATCACTAGTCTAGTTTAACATATTGAAAGAATAGGCAGGAAACTTAAAACCAGAGCCCAGAATTATGATTATGAATGTCTACAAATTCAATGCTATTGCAGGGCATTGTTTTAAATATATTGTTGTATTGGTTGTTTAATATTTGTTTACTGGGTTCAAACATAATTTAGTTGGATCACCTTGTAATTATTATAGGGTTTTTTTTGTTTGTACTTCATCTTGGTAAAGGTATATATTAAATGCATTAAATTCTTAGTACATTTCATGGAGTAAATATAATGATACTTTTGAATAAGAATAAACAGGATGGCACTCTTAAATGATTCAGCCTGGAGTGTAAGAAACATCCTGGAGGGAAATAAAATCTACTCCCCTTTTTACTACCTTAGCATTTGGGAGATTGAATCTGAAAAATGAGGTCATTTAAATTTCACCCTTCAGAAGCTATGCTGGCCTGATACATTTACTTATGACCAGCCAAACAATGGTTAAGTCACAACAATTTTCTGAAGTTATGCAAATGAGTTTACACAATATTTTTACATTCTCTGAATCCAGTCAGTATCTTTGGCAGCATAAATGTAACTTGTTTCTGAGTTACAGTAAAAAAATAAAAGATATAATATATCTGGGACAGGGTGGCTACTGGGGCCTTGGACCGCGTCGTGCCTTTGTGGCCTCTGACTCAATGCTGATCTTGACTAGCTCCTTGGTTTTCCGAGGAGCTGAGAGAGATGAAGCATTGGAAAAGATGCCTGGAGAGCGACTGGAGGACAAGCCGATCTGAATCTGACCGAACACAAGTGAGATCTTATATTAAGACCTACCTAGTGGCAATAAAAGCGGCAAAGTCTAGCTACTTCTCCGCTCTTATTGCATCTGCAGAGAACCGCCCAGCTGCGCTGTTTA
This sequence comes from Masticophis lateralis, assembly GCA_030761175.1. Taxonomy (NCBI): domain Eukaryota; kingdom Metazoa; phylum Chordata; class Lepidosauria; order Squamata; family Colubridae; genus Masticophis; species Masticophis lateralis. Next base: position 322,419,470 of record JAUDYJ010000001.1, on the reverse strand, counting down.
GGATGACCCGCTCCCTACTTCAGCTGGGGACGCAGCAAGATTCCTTACAGGGACGAGCTGAGGATTTTGTGCAATTCCTGCATGATAAAGTCGCTCATATTCGGGATGGCCTAGACTCCGATTGGGTAGATCCAGGGGAGGAGACGGGGGTAGGTCTTGAGAGCGTTATCTGGGAAGAGTTTGACTCTGTAGCTCCTGAGGATGTGGACAGGATTCTGGGAAAGCTTAACGCTGCCACATTTATTGGATCCATGTCCCTCCTGGTTGGTACTGGCCTCCCAGGAGGTTACACGAGGCTGGCTCCAGGGGATTATAAATGCTTCTCTGAGTGAGGGTTTCTTTCCCGCCGCCTTGAAAGAGGCGGTTGTGAAGCCCCTCCTCAAGAAACCTTCCCTGGCCCCAGCTTTATTATCAAACTATCGTCTAGTCTCCAATCTTCGCTTCGTTGCGAAGGTTGTTGAGAGTGTGGTGGCGCAACAACTACCCCGATACCTGGATGAAGATGTTTATCTGGATCCGTTCCAGTCGGGCTTCAGGTCATGATACAGCACGGAAACGGCATTGGTCGCGTTGGTTGATGATCTCTGGAGGGCCCGGAACAGAGGTTGCTCCTCTATCCTGGTCCTATTAGATCTCTCAGCGGCTTTTGATATCATCGACCATGGTATCCTACTGCACCGGCTGGAGAGGTTAGGAATAGGGGGCACCGTGCTTCGGTGGTTCTCCTCCTTTCTCTCTGACCATTCGCAGTTTGTCTTGGCAGGGGGGCAGAGGTCGACCTCGAAGCACCTTATTTGTGGGGTGCTGCAAGGATCGGTCCTCTCACCCCTTCTGTTCAACATTTATGTAAAACCGCTAGGCGAGATCATCCGTGGTTTTGGGGTGAATGTTCATCAATATGCTGATGACACTCAGCTATACATCTCCATCCCAGACCACCCCAACGATGGCCTTACTGTGATGTCCCATTGTCTGGAGGCCGTACGGATCTGGATGGGGAGAAACAAACTCAGACTCAACCCCTCCAAGACTGAGTGGCTGTGGCTTCCAGCATCCCGGTATAGTCAGCTGGTACCATCACTGACAATTGGGGATGAGACCTTGCTCCCCACAGAGAGGGCCCGCAATTTGGGTGTCCTCCTGGACTCACGGCTATCTTTAGAAGACCATTTGACAGCCGTGACCAGGGGGGCCTTTTATCAGGTTCGCCTGATCCGCCAGTTGCGTCCCTTTCTGGATCGGGATGCCTTGCACACAGTCACTCATGCCCTAGTCACCTCCTGTATGGACTACTGTAATGCTCTCTACATGGGGCTCCCCTTGAAAAGCACCCGGAGGCTCTAACTGGTCCAGAATGTAGCTGCGCGGGTGATTATGGGCACATCTCATTGCACCCATGTAACACCTCTCTTACGCGAGCTGCACTGGCTCCCGGTGGTCTTCCGGGTGCGATTCAAGGTGTTAGTTATCACCTTTAATGCGCTCCATGGCTCAGGACCTGGGTACTTACGAGACCGTCTTTTGCCACCAATAGCCTCCCACCGACCAGTTCGTTCTCACAGGGAGGGACTACTCAGGGTACCGTCAGTCAAATTGTGCCGACTGGCGACTCCCAGGGGGAGGGCCTTCTCTGTAAGGGCTCCAACCCTTTGGAATGAACTGCCCCCTGATATACGAAACATCCCTAATCTCCGTGCTTTCCGCTGTGCCCTCAAGACCCTGATGCTCAATCAGGCGATGCTAAACATGTTAACTGGGAATGATTAAAATATTATCTAATTCTGGGTTTTATTTAATTTGGGCTAAACTATGTTATAATTTTAATTATCAATTTTATGATGTTTATGTATCTTTTATTTTTTCTTGACTGTACACCGTCTTGAGTCCTGCGGGAGAAAGGCGGTATAGAAATATAATAAATAAATAAATAAAGACAAAAATCCTTTTTTTCCTTCTCCCTCTACTGTTTGCTTTTTGTACTTTTCAGCTTGTATTAGGTTTTTAGACTTTGCATTTTTAAAGTTTAATAAAATTATTTTTTAAAAAATAAAAGTAAATTAGTGACATAACTTCACAAAACAAAATATGAATTATGAACTAAAAGAGAAGCAACCCCCAAGTACAGTACAACAAAAAAGCAATTCTTTATCCAATTCTGGGAGATAGATTCTTAAAAGAAAAAAAAAATCTGTCCCGCCTATAGTACTAAAACAAAACAAAAAAAGTACAAAAAGGTACTCTCGCTATTGTATAATACTCAGGATAAAACCACTAGAGTCCTACTGAAGGAATCTTTACAGATCTTTCCAAATCAAGTTCATTTGCGCCAACAGGTTCGTTCTCTTTTTCTCTCCCCAATACAATTATTTGGATCTTAAGACTTTCAATACAGTAAGTTTTGTTTTAATACAATGCACAGATATTAACCTAAACTTAAAAGTCAGAATCTAAGCGCAATTTTCCAATTAATGTCATAAAAGTGCCGGTCAGAGAGCAGTTTCCCCTTTCCCGGGGTCCCAGTGTTTTATCTTTTCCGGTTCTAGTGGAACATGGCGCTCTCCACCTTCCCTGACAAGGGAAGATGGGAGTCGCAGACCCAACATCTGGAGGGCGCCAAGTTGGCGAAGCCTCAGCTGATAAAACCATCAAGCTTCTGGGAGGGAGGGAAGAGAGAGAACTGAACTACTCGTCACCAGCAGGTTGGCAGCTGCACGGCCCCTAAAACGGCTCCACTGAACTCCTCCAAGAAGCCGCCGCCGCCGCCGCCGCCTCTTAAAAAGCCACCAAGGCAGGAGCGGGGTTGTTGAACTCCCCGACTCCCTCGCTCGCTCGAGGGAAAGCCCCGAAGGTGGGAGTCGGAGAAAGCGACACCCGCCTCCAGCAAGACGCCGCTCGGTTTTCCAGGCCGCCTTGCCGCCGCCCACAGGATCTGCAAAACGCAGCCAACGCCGCCGCCAAATACACGAACGTGTTTGCGTGGATTGAGACAAGCCGGCGGCCAAGCTTGCAGCCTCTCTTAAGGGTCCGTCCGGTTCCTCTTTCAGCGCTCTGCTAGCCCAGGGGTGGTCAGAGGCCGCAAGCGGCTCCCGGCTCCAGAAAGACCCTCTCCGGCCTCCCTGGGGAAAGCTAAGGCGGGAGGAGCGGGGCGGAGTGTTGATACAAAGAGAAGGCGCATCCGCCTCCCCTTACGGACCCCGAAACGCACCCAGGCAAATCCGGCGCCAGCACTGCAACCAGCCGGTACCTCGGCCGGTTGATTCCTTACCCCGATCCGCCCTTGACACAGGAAAGCGGTAGGCGACAGCGGCACAACTGGGGGGGAGGGGTGGCGTATATACACGCAAGCCGCTCTCTCTCGCTGCCGCGCGTGCGCGCGACCATCGGCCTCCACTACCAGCTCCTCACCACCCCCACTTTCCTAGGCAGAAGGAAAAAAGGAGCCTCGTTTCGAAAGTAGAAGGTGGAAGTCGTGACCGCTGGCTGAAAAAAAAGGACAAGGGCTGAATTGCACCGCTCTAGGCTTATTAGGGTCCTTCTCCTGGGTAGTAACTTCTTTTTTTTATGTTTTTGAAAGAGAGCAAGCAGGGAGATATTGGGTATATCTAATTTAATGTAAAGAACTGTGTGTGTGTGTATGTGTGTGTGTGGCATGATTGCAGCACTGTTCCAATATCTAAGGGGCTGCCCCTCTTAGATATTGGAAGAAGGGGGGGGGGTTGCCTGTTCTCCAAAGTACCTGAAGGCAGGAGAAGCAGCAAAGGATGGAAACTAATCAAGAAGAGATCCAATCTTGAAATAAAGAGAAATTTCCTGACAAAACAATTAAATCAGAGAAATGACTTACCTCCAGAGATTTTGGGCGCTCCCAACACTGAAGGTTTTTAAGAAGAGATTGGACAACCATTTGTCTGAAATGGTATAGGGTTTCCTGCTTGAGCAGAGGTTGGACTGGAAGATCTCCAAGGCCCCTTCCAAACTCTGCTATTCTGTTATATTCTACTTATATATACCTGCACAATTAGCACAGAAGCTCGCCAGGGTTGTGTGCTCTCTCCACTACTCTTCTCTCTATACAGCAATGACTGCATCTCAAAAGATCCCTCTGTTAAAATACTGAAGTTTGCAGATGATACAACAGTGATTGGTCTCATTCAAGCCGATGAATCTGCATACAGATGGGAGGTTGAACAACTAGTCTTGTTATTCAACCTCCCAGAACAATCTTGAACTAAATACACTCAAAACCGTAGAAATGTTGGTGGATCTTTGAAGAAAACCTCCTATACTAGCACTTCTTACAATACTAGACAAAACAGTATCAACAGTAGAGTCCTTCAGATTTCTAGGTTCTATCATATCTCAAGACTTAAAATGGACACCTAACATCAAAAATGCCATCAAAAAAGCTCAACCAAGAATGTTCTTTCAGCGTTGACTCAGAAAGCTCAAACTGCCCAAAGAGCTGCTGATCCAGTTCTACAAAGGAATTACTGAGTCTGTCATCTGCACCTCCATAACTGTCTAGTTTAGCTCTGCAACCAAACAAAACAAACACAGACTTCAATGGATAATTAAAACTGCAGAAAAAAACAATTACTACCAACCTGCCCTCCATTGAGGACCTGTATACTGCATGTGTCAAAAAGAGGGCTGTGAAAATAGACCCCTCACATCCTGGACATAAATTGTTTCAACTTCTACCCTCAAAATGATGCTATAGGGCACTACACACCAGAACAACTAGACACAAGGACAGTTTTTTCCCGAATGCCATCACTCTGCTTAACAACTAATTCCCACAACACTGTCAAATAATTTACTAAGACTATTACTCTACTGTTCTCTTCCTTACTAGTATCTATCTCTTCCCACTTATTACTATAACCATGTTGCTTGTATCTTTCAATTTATATTGTTTTTGTTTCCTAGTATGATTTGATAGCTTATTAGTAACCTTGACTATCACTAAGTATATCTTTTTATTTTTGATGAATGTATTTTATTCTCCTTATGTGCACTGAGAGCATATACACCAAAGACAAATTCCTTGTGTGTCCAATCACACTTGGCCAATAGAGAATTCTATTCTATTCTATTCTATTCTAATTCTATTCTAATTCTATCCTATCCTATCTTATCCTATCCTATCATTTTCAGTGGGGGAGCTGGCAAATGACCCTGACCCAAGTGTTACCTTCTAAGGAAGAACAGAAAAGAATCCCTCCATGCAGATGTAGTTTCATTAAGGACTATGTGTTGAGTGTGGTTTGAAAGCTCACAGGACAGAAGACCAAGGCCTCAATGTCCATACTGAGCAAGAGAGCTCCCGTACTCCACCACCTAAACTTTGGTTTATGGCATTTCAAGTGAAGTAACACAGTTCCCATCTGAAGAGCTTTCTTGTCTCATTGTAACATAAAACAGAGGTTAACCTAATGTAATTGGCTGTCTACTTTTGGAAATGCCATCCAGCCTTAAATTTATGGACAACAGCTTTAAATTTATGGACAACATAGGAAGAGCCAACACAATAACATTGGCTGTGTTGTTGTTTTATTTTTGTTTCATGCCTTTATTTTTACATATAAGGTAGTGAACATATCCAACTCACTTTCCTCCTCCTATTTTCCCAACAACAATTCTATAAAGTAAGATGGGCCGAGAGAGTGACTGGCCCAAAGTCACCCAGCTGGCTTTCATGGCTAAAATGGGACTAGAACTCAGCCAGTTTCCTAGTTTCTAGCCTGATGCCTTAACCACTAGAAATGCACAGTTCAGTCTGAAGCTGTTGGAATTGTTGGATAAGGAAAAACAATTATTCAGTGGCCAGAAACCTCACTTAACTTGGGGGCAGGGGAGACTGAATATAGTGGGGAATGTACTGTGATACACATCTGGGCCAAACCAAGAGTTTGGGAGAAGTTCTTCCTTGGTTTCAGAGGGAAATCTTTTCAGCCTATTTTAATAATTATAATTTCCAAATGTTCCAAGCCTTATGACACAAATAATGTTTCTTTATCATTGTGTTTGGATAGAATTTCAGATGTTGCACGAAAGGAATTCAGCTCTAATGCATCATGTTGTATACTCTTGTTTAAGGAGAATCTTATTTTCCAATTATATGTTTAACTAAGAATCAACTCCGTCTTGGCAGTGAAGAAATAGGTACTACAAACAAGCAAAACACAAGTAGCTTAAAATTTAAGCATTATAATATTGAACAATGGAATGAAACAAAGGAATTGATTTGGACTCAAGATTATACTTTGGCACATGATCCAAGGGAGACTGGCTTCTGCAGTTAAGATATTTGGGAGGAAATGTCTTTGACTTTGAAGAGCTCCTAGAAAACAACATTAAAACAAACAACAAAAACCTTTCAAGTAATTTAGAATAGGTAACTGATTAAAAACATCTAATCTCAGGCTGGGGTTTTAACAGAGTGCTATGGGAGGATAAGGAAACAGCAGAGGGAACTGATTTGAATTCTATGCTTGTTTTCATTAAAGATTTAGGACAGATCTATGCTAAACCTGAGTTTTTTGATGGAGAATCAGATCAAACGGGGGATGAAATCAGAGGTAACAAAATATTAAAAATTATAAGCCAAGTTAATCAACCAAAAATAAATAAATTTCTCAGTTCAGATAGTGTTGCCTATTTCTTTTCTAGAAAAATATGTATTTTTTTTTATTTTGAGATTTGTTCCTGAGGACTGAAACCAATCTGATTCCAATATTCAGAAAGAAACCAGAATAATAAATATTCTTGTTAGTATAGTATCTGCTCTAGGGAGGTACTGTAATGGTAAATATTAATGAATAGCAAAATCATAGCCTTCTTGAAAAGGAGCCACTATGGTTTCCATAAATGTATATCTCACTAGATTTTTTTTAAACAAGTAGACAAGATTTCTTAACAAATAGACAACTCAAGAGATGTGTTTTCAAAAAGGTGAGATCCTTCATCATCACTCCTGAGTTTGATGAGTGCCTTCATCAAAAGCTCCTGAGCAAACTTAGTGGTCAAGAGTAAGAGATCAGGTACATCATGGAGGCAGAAATGAGGTCCTACATGCATGCCAACAAAAATATACATTTAAAACCATGCAATATAGGTTGAATGGAGATTTTTTTCCTCACTCAGAATGTTAACATTTTAGGCAATAGAAACTCAATGCAGTGAGACTCAAGGCAAATCTTGTGAGCATCTCAAATGCATTAATTTAACCACTGCAACACAAAATGCTGGATTATATGAGCCTAAGACTTGATCCAGCAAAGCTCTTATATTCTTATTGCTTGGCCTATATCACTTCAAGCTGGAGATGGTGGTGCTACAACACATTTAAACTGCTAATGGGACATCAAATTTTAGATTACAGCATTTCCTTTGAAGAAAATTAGGAGGACAAATTTTATCACTTGACTGCATTTTATCTGATGATTGCAGAAATAGATTGCAAAGGGGAAATAGTTAATTTATGTCTGTTACAGAGGAAGACGACTTGTTTTGATATTCAGATAATATAATATCCAAAGTGTGCATATTGCATTCAGGCAGCACTGTTGGAAACAGTGGAATGGAGGTAGGTTAGTTTTTCCAACTATATTTTTTTATCATTTATTTTCCTTCTGTTGAAAGAATTGGAAAGATAAACTGCAGACTAGGGTAACTGCATTTTAGTCTAATATATTGTGCAAAAACATCCCATATATTTAAGTTATATGAACCCAGAAAACTGTGATAAGTTAACACATTTTAGACAAAGAAAGGGATGGGAACCAGGACAATATGGGAATGTACCTGGTTCAACCATAAATATTAAATACTGGAAAACTTAGTGTAAAACAATAAAACAGATTTCATACAGTAAAGTAAAAAAGACCCCCACCCTAATCCCTCCAAAACCCAAAAAATCCTTTTCATTTGACTTTGAGTGTTTTGTATCATTTTCCCTCTTCCTGTAGCCCACCTCCAAAATGATTTGCTACCTGCTTCAAAATCTGATCTTTCCAGTCTCAGAAAAAGGCAGCTTTGGTGACTAGAGCAGGAGTCTACAAACCTGGCAAATTTAAAACTTGGTTGGCTGAGGAATTCTGGGAATTGAAGTCCACAAGTGTTAAAAGACTCTCCTCTTAAAGGCGGTCTCAAAATTTGATAATCCCTGGACTAGAGGAAAGGTGGGAGAAGGAACCGTAAGGTTTTGGATTGGAAATGATTATGTAGATTCCCTTTCTTTCAACATTTGCAATGCATGCATATATACATATTGTATTGGTTGTTGTTGTTTTTTGAGACAGCTGAATCAAGTCCCTGAAATTTTCTTGGCAAGGTTTTTCAGAGGTGGTTTGCCATTGCTTCCTTCCTAGGACTGAGAGAAAGTTACTGGCCCAAGATCATCCATCTGACTTCATGCCCAAAGCAAGACTAGAACTCTCAAACTCTTGGATTCTAGTTTGATGCCTTAATCGTGCATTCACCCAATTCTCCTGTCTGTCTCAAACATGCATTGGGCAACATTAGTAGCAAAGTATCATACGCTATTAGCGAGACACACTTTCAGAGTTCTATGTCTATGGTTGTGCCAAATATTTTTTGTAAAAAATAAGTTTTGCACATAGAATTATTTAGGAAGGTCAGTTACTCTCAGGCCAGCTTTGTTCGCATAGTGGTTGTGAGGATAAAATCAAATGAAATTACTACGTATGCTGATTTGATTTATAAGAAAAATAGAACATTACATGCAATAATTATTTGTGTTATTCTTTCTTTTAAAGGTGCCCATTACAGTTACTATTCTTACAGGGGACCGAGGAAATCCACCCACCCTAAAAGCAACATCTTTGAGTCTCGGAATATACATTTATTACAGAAAAGGAGAGAATGAACAAAAGCCTGGTGGCGCAGTGGACAAGTGTTGTTAAAGTAGCACTTGCCAGCTGCCTGCAATTATTGCAAGTTCAAATCTCACCAGGCTCAGGGTTGACTCAGCCTTCCATCCTTTCAAGGTAGATAAAATGAGGACCCAGATTGTGGGGGCAATAAACTGACTTTGTATAAAAAAGAACACCGCTTAGGGGGGGCCGAAAGCCCTACTAAGCAGGTATATACAAAAGTATGAAGGCTATTGCTTAACACATTGAAAGCCGCACCGAGTCTCCGGAGAAGGGCGGCATATAAATCTAACAAATAAATAAATAAATACATGGGAGATGCTCCTGAGTATTTTCAGTCTGAAAGAAATAAGTCCAGGATCAATATGCCTAGTTCACATAGGCTAAAGTGTAAAGTTTTGCTTACTCTGTTAAACTTCGTTAAACATGATTAATACCGTACCATTCTGCTTGATCCCAACCCAGCGTGATTTATGAAGAGAACTATAGTTCAACGAATCGTTGAATACGCAGACCCAATATTTTCATACAACTCAAAAATAGGCTTTTGGTAAAATGGTGGAATTAGCGAAGTACCGTGGGAAACGTCACTTTGCTCTAACTAAATATGAATAATAGCCTTTCCTGGGAAAGCAGCAAACGACGAAGCATCTGCCTTCCCCTAATCCTGACCGCTGGTCTAGGCGAAGAAGCAGCATCCCGGGCGCCAGAAGCCACGCTCTCTCCCTCCCGTCTTGGCGGCACGAACGCGAGCCTGGCGACAACGGGATGGCACCGGGCTGCTTCCTGCCGATACGCCGAGGGCCGGCCGACTGTCCCGCGGTCCCTAGGAAAGGGCAGAGAAAAAGAGCGACGGGCCGCGTCGTGCCTGTACATTGGCCACGACCGCACCAGCCGCAGCAAGCAGGGCCAGGCGCCGCTTGCTGGCCGCCAGCCGGGGGGAGGGGTCCGGCTCAGTGCGGTCGCGGCAAAGCCCTGAGTTTCTTCTGCAGTAAGAGAGCAGCGGCAGCAGGCGCGGCCGGGGGCGGAAGTCCTTTGTTGCTGCAGCAGAGGAGGAGGCGGCCGCCGCGCCGGCAGAACAGCCGGGGCCCTTCTTTGCTCCGACGCCTCCCTAGCGCTTTGCCCGCAGGTAAGAAGGGGACGCGAGGCTCGCCAGCGCAACGAACAGGATAGGCCCCTGGAGGTGATCTCTGTTGCGGGGCAACGGGAGTCGAGAGCTGGGCGCTGCGACGGCTCCAGGCCTCGGGAGGCCGAGCGGAGGAGTGGCGGGAAGGGTCCCCGGGCGGGAGCGGAGCAGCGTGGCCGATTGCTGGAAGAGGAGGGGGGGGGGGGAATGGCTGAGGGAATATGCCTCTGTTGTCGCCCGCCTTTTGAGAAAGCGAAGCGCCGGAGAATTTTCCTTGTTCACGGCCCTCTGTTGCGCGCCGAGCACCAGAGGGAAAGGCGGCGCCAGCCCGCCCGCTCGCCCGGCCTAGTGGTGGGGCTTTCCAGCGGAAGCCACTCCTAGCTGCGATTCAAGGCTGTTGCTGTTGCTTCTCCTCCCCGATGATTGCACCATGTGGCTGGCGCCTCGTACCGCCATCGGCTTTCTTAACGGAGGAGCGCAAAAAGAGCCGGGCGGATCTTTTCCCTTCCAAAAAAAGTTGTGCTTGGGGTCGGAAAGGCTTGCGGGAGCGTTGCTGTCGCCGGCTGCTTGACCGAAAAGCTGCCATTTGTAAAACGCTGCGCTGGTCAGTTTCCCCAGCAGTTAATTTGCACTTTGTTGGGATTCAAAGAGAAATAGATAAATGAGCAAAAATCGGAAGGACCCAGCCTGGCACGTCAGTCTCAAACCGGAGTATAAAAATATTGTATAACTTTATGGGTAGCGTAAATCAAGGGTCTCCAACCTTGGCAACTTTAAGCCTGGCGGACTTCAACTTTGCTGGCTGGGGAATTCTGGGAGTTGAAGTCCGCCAGGCTTAAAGTTGCCAAGGTTGGAGACCCCTGTCGTAGATAGTAACAGGGTTAAATTTTTGTGTTCTTCCTATTGAGTACTTTTTCTCTACTCGGATATATTTTGAAACTGCTTTAGTTTTTTAAAATTTAAATGAAATCTTGGCATCATTTCATGGAGAACATCCCCCATCCTCAGCTGTTGGATCTTCAATACCGGATGAAGTTTTTCTCTCGAAATGAAACTTAGAAACGTTTTAGTCCTCAAAAACCGAGGAGATAAAAGGAAGGCTAACATTTGATAAGATTGCCTGCCCTATGTATACACAACACTCCTGTACAGAGTTCAAATGTAGAGGAATCTGATGATAGCCTTGAAGGACGTGTGCAATAGCTCAGTTCTGAAAGAGAGGAGGCAATGGGGAAAAAATCCTCAAGGATTTCCCTGCTTTGATAGCCTTGGTATTAGAATGGGGAGAGAGAAAAACTCAGGCTTCCAAAAATGTGAAATTATACCCTGCAAGAATAAAATAGTGCTTCAGTTCTGTAGTTTTGTTTCCTGATCTTAAAAAGCTGACAAATGTATCTTTTAAAATGTATATCCCTTAGTTTGCACAGTATTTGAATTTTAATGAGAATATAAACATTCATTTCCGATAGAAAATACTTGGTTATATGATAACCATAAAACATGTCTAGGAAGGAACATTAAGTCAATAGCAAGTTACATGGGTTCAAGACTCTAGATTCAATTTCTGACAATTCTAACTGAAAAAGTTGATGCAGGTCTAGTGAAAAGTTACCAATCTGCAAAGACAGATACCCTTGGTTTATCTACACACTAACACACTGTTAACTTACTCTGGGTTAGTGAATAAATCACAATTACTTAGACTCACATACCGTACTAAATTATAATCCATAATAAACACTATGATCTACCATTATCAAATGATTGGCAGCTACTGTGAAGCAATCTCACTGATTTTTTTTTATCAATGGTATTCTTTAAAATTAGCTCAGAGCCCTCAATCTATGTATCCAATAATTTTGACCTTGTTTAAATACCTTCTTTGGTTTGAAAAGAATTTCTTAGAAAGCTGTGACAATCTGTTTGAATTACATTAGTATTAATGTATTTATTTTGATTAATTTTTACTTCTGATTTCTAAAATAGATATCTGTACAGTATTTAGTTTTCTAGCACATTGTTTATAGACATTGTATAATCTTAAATACTGGATTTGCCAGCGCTTTTTCTGTTATGTATTTTTAACAGAAAATGTCTTTCTTGCATTCTTGCACTCATTCTTGCATTATCTGTCTAGCTGTCTATCAGATTTATTTGCCACCATCTTGTGGTCCAGGTGACTTTTTAACATCCATTAGCCATCAAATCTAATTAGAACAGAGATGAATGTGTGACCCTGTAAGGCCGTGATGGCTAACCTATGGCTCGTGTGCCAGAGGTGGCAATCAGAGCCCTCTGTGGGCACGTGTACCATCCCCAACTGCTCTTCTGGTTCCCAGCACTCATGCACGCCAGCCAGCTGGTCTTCGTGGGTGCTGGAAAATGGCCAAAAACAGGCCATTTTCCAGGCTGTTTCCAGGCCATTTTTCGGGCTATTTTCAGACTGTTTTCTAGGCCGTTTTTAGGCACTGCATGCATATGCGTTCCGGTTTGGGCACTTGGTGCCGAAAAGATTTGCCATTACTGTTGTAAGGGCTTTGAAATTCTAATAAGCTGGTATAGCCAATTATGAGGGATCCTGGGAGTTGCAATTTAATATCTGCAGTACCACTCATCTAGAGAACTACAGAATTGCCTGCAAAGCATAGGGACCTTATGAAATATCCAGAATTCACAATCATGCAGTATCACATTTCAGAAGATAGCAAGCTTTTGAGTTTCCGTTGTTGTTCTTCCTCAGCCATTGACACATAGTGATCAGAGATTATATATCTAGTCGCTGAAAAATATATCTTCCATACAATATCCAATTGTTCTAAAATAACCGTCATGGTATCTGTGAACTTCCACTCATATTTCATCAGCTGCTTAACTTAGTTTGTGAACAATGAATTAATATTCCAAAAGTTAATTCTGATTTGAATATTTATTTGTCATAAGAAAGCTTGTTTAGTAGATGGAATAATGGAAAAGTAAATCATATGTTGATATTTGGAAAGTAACCACTAGTATTAAGTCTTGGTTGCTGCCCGTTAATGGTTTAATGTGCCTTAGCATTAAACTAAGACCAGATGCTGAACTATCAGAAATTTAATTATCAGAACTGAAGCATTAAAAACTTATATCTTCTATACTTTGGTCATTAAAATTCACTGTCTTTTTTCAATATTTCTTTAGACTTAATTTCTCATAAAAAGTTAGATCGTTTGACTTCTAGTTGGTATATGTAATTTTGTGGGTTACTCAAGCCTGGGACATATTTTCAGTGCCAATAAGCCATCCAGAGTTGTCACAATTAAGTAACTGCAAATATTCTGACCAGATCTCCTTTTTAAAAAAAATAATAATAATTCCTCACATGAATTGTTGGAGGGGAAGATGACGGAGATGAGTAAAGCCATCACAAAACCACATTTCTGATAAAGAAGTAGCACAAAGACCACTCATATCTCTCTGCGTTATTTTTTGAAGGGAGAATTTATTTTTCTTTGTGACATCCTTACCACATATAGCATGTATGTATATGACTTTGTCTATTTCTCCTCCACTGAATTCTTGGCAAACTATAGTCTATGAACTGAAACTACTGCTGCTGCTGCTGCTGCTGCTTAAGCAATTGATATGGAAGGGGAAATAGGAAAGATGGGGATCTTTGTGAAAATCCACTATTTCAGACAGTTTTCTTTCTTGCCATTAATTTAAAATTTTGTATGTATGCATTAACAGAAGCCTCAGATAAAGTATCACAGCTCTTCCCCACCCATGCTTAAAAGGATGTTGACAGACTGGAAGAAGTGCAGAAGAGACCTACAAAGATGATAGCAAAGTTTAGAGAGCAGATCAGATGAGACAGAGCTGCAGGAACAGGGTAGGTTGCTTGCTCAGAATATTTTATTAAGTGATTCATTGAATCCTACCTGATCTGTTTTTGCAGGACAAAGTATCTCTTGTCCTCTGTGCAATTTTAGGGAGATATGAATTTCCTTCTATTAAAATTGTTGTCTTGTGTAAATGCAATGTGCTGTGGGATAGACAAGCAGTTAAGCTGAACTGCTGTAGTAAATAGCTAAGGGCCAATAAGGACACGATGATGAATCTGTAACTGTAGCCACCATGGTTTATTGCAGAACAAAGACAGACACAGAACACAAGTGGAATTGGAGTTAGGCAGTGGCATTGAAGGTAGGATGTTTGAAACTTTACTCCCACTGTAATATTTTCAACATCAAAATGTATATTTCTCTCTTTCCTGCTCTGCTATTAGACCCATTGGAGAAAAAAGATAACAGCTTAGATTGATTTATTTATCTTAGTTGTCTCCTATCTCATTGCCAGCGATTTCTTTAAAATTGTTGGCAAATCTGATCATAGGTTTTTCATATTTATCTTGAAGATCATAAAGTTAGTGGTTCTTTACTTCAACCACATTCTGCCCTGATTCTGGACTCACATGATACTCGTAAGTCAGCCTTTTCCCAAGGAGATATCCTCTAAATATGTGAAACTCTTCAAGAATTCATTTACCAATATAGCCATTGCTGAGAATTTTGGTAGTTGAAGTTCACACACTTGGGGAACAAACAGGCTGGGGAAGGCTGCCCTATAACTTTAAATATAATGATACCCATTTTTGGCCTCCCCCCGCCTCCAGTAGCACTCTGCAGGCCAAAAATGAGGCCCACGGAGGCCTCCAGGGCATCTGCACACCCGGTTTTTGATCTCTCCTGCCTCCAGAAGAGAGAGAGAGAGAGGGAGAGAGGGAGAGAGAGGGAGAGAGACAGGAAAACTGAGTTTCCTGAAGTGGACCACTAGACTCCTAAACATCTGAAAAAACGATCTACTAAAAAGAAAAGTCAACCAAAAGAGCAACGTGCAAACAAAAGCAAACAAAACACCCCCAGGAGCAAAACAAATAAAAGTTTAATTTGTGTGCATTGTTTAATGGACTGCTAAATTGGCCATGCCCACCTAGTCACATGACCTAGCCACACCCACACCAGCCAGTCTGCCCCCCCCAACAGTCTGAGGGACCATAAATTGGCCCCCTGTTTATAAAGTTTGAGGACCCCTGCCCTAAACTTTGAAATCCCAATACTCTAAAAGTAAGAATAAATAAAAAGCAAAATAAAAACCCCAATCCTAAAATGTCTGCTTCTTCGCTTCTTGTGACATCATTATAATTCATTATAACTCAGCCATATTCTCTGCAACTCTCAATGCTGACATTAAAAACAATGCATCACAATTACAAAAATGGGCTAATACATTACAGTATACTATACCACACCCACTCTTTCTGTGTGCGTGTGACAATGTACATACACACACAAACATTTGAGTTTTGGGAAAGGGATGCATACACACACAGAAACACACATTTAGTATGATATGAATTGTCCAACGAAAGCATTCAAAGTCTGTTCTAAGGACAATAAATACTTTACATTATCAGGGTTATATAACACTAATTATAAATAACTCTGAAGAGAGAAGGGATGGAGAAGTCAATTATGGGAAGAGAGAGGGGAAAGGGTGGGAAAAAAGCTGAGGAGATTGAAAAAACAAACTAAAATGTTTCTCCTGTGCTCAGAGAGTGCAAGACCTGATACGTACTGACCCAAATAAAGAATTCATTATTGCCTATTGCGGCTTCTCCATTTTGAACCAGTAGAAATGTTTTGGCTACAATTGTTATCCATCTCAGTCAGCATGATTTGAATTCCAATCTTAAATATAAACTTAGGTTAGGGAAAGCTGGTTTAGTTAGAACCAGGAGGCGATCAGTGTAAATTGTGGAACAAATTTCAAGATTGAGAAATTAAATCACCATTAGTAGACTGCTCAGTTGAACATCACTAACATTGCTCTAGTCTAAGGAAAAGATTCTAGAAGTTTTTTTGCTTATTTTTAAATAATACATTTATATATAGCAGTTTATGTTGCTTATAAACCATTTTGGAAGAACCTTTAAGGATTTAATACAGATGTAGCATCTGTCACATTTTATATGATCTTTAGCAGAACTAGAATGGGGGTGGTACTTCTGTCTTTCTGTTCCTTCTCCTCCTCAGTGGCTTTTGACCACAGTATCCTTTTAAACTAGTTGAAAGATTTGGGGGTTATTTGGGGGGGGGGGGCAGTTAGGATTCATTGTTTTGCAGTGGTTCTCTTTCCTTAATGGCCAGTTGTAGTTGATGCTGTTGGAGTAGGGGAATCGGGAGAGATTGCTCCTCAGTCTTTCCAGTGTATGGTGTCACAGGGTTTGACATTCTCCAATTATGTAAAATTTGCATGAAAGTCTAGATGAGTTCATCTTTTGGTTTTGAGATTCAGTATCATTCATACACTACCCATTGATCTTGAGATATGTTGTGCAAGTCTTATAGAATGAAACAGACTCCAACTTAATCTTACTGAGTCAGAGTATGGATTTTAAGGCCCCGCAGATCTGGGAATTTTCCATTTTTAGTTTGGATGAAGTTATACTTTTCCATTTAAGACTGGTGCTCAATCTGGGATCTTGGACTCTCAGCTCCTGCTTCAAGAGCAGATGGCAGCTATGACCAAAGTATCTTGTATACATATGTGCCCTTTTCATGATCAGGAGTCCTTGGCCTTCTTATTCTTGTAATTAATACAGCATAATTTATTATGCATATATTTCTTTGGAAATGAGAGCTGTCTATATATTTGACTTAAATTTGAATCTAAACTTTGTTACTATAGATCTGAAGGCTTTCTGTAGAGGCAGAAAAAATCAGAAAATTGTAGGTAAAGTTATATCAGTTCCTTCTTCTAGATAAGACAATCTTATCTCTTTGCTTATTGCCTAACCTTCCTTGGCATCCCTCCCCCATGCCTATGAAGGTGTGGCTGCTAAAGAAAAAAAACAGGAAGGAATACAATTGAAAATATTTGGGACCTCGAGTACATATTTCTAGTTTTCTGAAATCTCTTCCAGCTTTCTTAATCAGTCTCTCAGGAAATTCTCAAGAAGCAAAATGTGCACCTATGCATGATTACTTTTTATATGGTGTAAATATAATGTGAAATCCCAATAAAGGAGAATAGTTGAAGCTCAGGATTGAAATGAGGGGTCTGTGCTGCTCTCTGAGCTTGGTTGTCTTCTGGCAAATGTTTCATTACCCAAAATAGGTAACTGTCAACTCTGAAGCTAGCCTGACGGGGGCCATATTGGAGGCTTCAGTGCTGCCAGAATGGTGCTGAGGGATAGGGACGGGGGAATAGAGATAGCTGGGGTTTTGTAGCCAAAACAAAATAGTTTTCCCTATGAACCAAGGACATTCCCACAGGTGGTTGAAGAGAGGAGGAGTGAAGTTTCCAAGCAACCAGACAGCACCTTGATTGGACCATGTGACTGATTGTTTGGGAAAGGAGGGGGAAACGTTTGCTTTTAATTAGGGGAAAACCGCGGGAACCTTTAAAGTTGGTTTTCACCAGCTTGTGCCAATATGATACATCCAATAAACATGTTCTTTGAGGAAACTGCTTGCCTCAGAGTTCTGTTTGCTATGGGTGTATTACTTGGAACCCTGAAAGTAACATCATGATGTGAAATACAATGTGTAGCTAGGTTCTACATAAACATAGTAGGATTGCAATCTTATTTAATTCTTAATGATCTTCCCTTGAATGAGAAGTCAAAGGATTCTTCCGAGCCATATTCCTAAAGGTCTTCTAGACTGAAATTCAAAATGGAAGATCCTTTTGTTTATTGTGATCTCTGGGAATGTGGTAAATAGTTATGGTCATATGATGTATGATGGAATCTGATTATTTCTGTTCTCTAAACATAACTAATACTTGTCCTTTTCTCCCTTTCTATTGGCACAGGTTGTGGTTCAAGCAGAAGATGGCAAGGACTAGCCATAGCAATTATGTCCTTCAACAACTCAACAACCAAAGAGAATGGGGATTTCTCTGTGATTGCTGTATTGCAATTGATGATATCTACTTTCAGGCGCATAAGGCTGTCTTGGCTGCTTGCAGTTCTTATTTTAGGATGTTTTTCATGAGCCAGCAGCAAAGCACAGCACAGTTGAACCTCAGCAACATGAAGATTACAGCTGAGTGCTTTGATCTCATTTTACAGTTTATGTATTTAGGGAAAATCATGACAGCCCCAGCTAACTTTGAGCAATTTAAAGTAGCCATGAACTCCCTACAGCTCTACAACGTGCCAGAATGTCTGGAAGATATACAAGATACAAACTCCTCTGGTTTACAGTGCTCTTCTTCTGCTTCCAGCACTCAAAATAGCAAAATGATTTTTGGTGTTCGGATGTATGAAGATACACAGGCTAAAAACAGGAGTGAAGCAAACAAGTGGGGTGCTGAGCCACCAAGTTCTACTGTCAGTACTT
The DNA here is from genome assembly GCA_030761175.1 of Masticophis lateralis. Taxonomy (NCBI): domain Eukaryota; kingdom Metazoa; phylum Chordata; class Lepidosauria; order Squamata; family Colubridae; genus Masticophis; species Masticophis lateralis. The sequence goes on along the minus strand of JAUDYJ010000001.1, from coordinate 322,401,063 downwards.
CCCAAAGCAGAGAGGTTGATGATGAAGCTTTGCAATTAAACAATTTCTCTGAGCAACCTTTGGAGAGTTGCAAAAGGACCACTGTGTCAAAACTCTCAGGTGCCAAAGACAGAGTGCCCAATTCACGGCGCTTTGGAAGAAGTTTTACCTGTGATGGCTGTGGCTTCAGTTTCAGCTGTGAGAGGCTGTTAGATGAGCATATCATGTCATGCACTAATAGGCATTCTTATCAGAACCCCAGGTATTTGGGGTCTGAGAAGGACAGCAGTGAAAGGGACTCTACTTCTAAAATGTCAATTTCCCAACTGGAGAAATATCAAGCAAGTGCAAACCAATCTGTTGAGAGTTCTTCATCCACAACATCAAATATAACAAGTGGAAAAAGCAGGGGTGCCTCATCAGAGCCATTAAATGAAGAGCGAAGTAGAGCCACAGAAAGGAAAAGGATTATTGTCAAAATGGAACCAGATGATAACCCTACAGATGACCTAAAGGAGTTTAATATTGTTAAAGTAACAAATGGCAATGATTCCACTGATAATGAAGAACTAGATGATGATGAACCTGTTTATAGATACTACATTGAGGAAGATGTCAGTGAAAATAGAAGTGTTAGAAAGGCTCTTTTAAAACCCCACATGCTTATTGGTGAGCAAGCTAGGAAATATATTAAAAGTACCAGAGTCCTTGCAAATAAAGTCAGTGCAAATAAAGCCAAGGAGGTGACGGAAAATGCATCTTGTGAACTGTGTGGTCTGACAATCACAGAAGAAGATTTGTCTTCTCATTACTTATCCAAACACATAGAAAATATATGTGCCTGTGGAAAATGTGGCCAAATATTAGTAAAAGGGCGGCAGTTACAGGATCATGCACAGACTTGTGGAGAGCCACAAGACTTAACCACCAATGGTTTGAAAAACATGGAGGAGAAAATTGACTTGGAAGAGAGTCCTGAAGAACAATCTGAAAACCAAGAAATGATGTACGTAGACATGTTAGATGAGTTTGGAGACAGCCATTTTCAGATGAACACACTCCCCAAAAAACAACTGTACAGGGATTCAGCATGCCCTTTCCGATGTCCTAACTGTGGATTACGTTTTGAAACAGAGAATTTGGTAGTTGAACATATGTCCAGTTGTTTGGAACAAGATCTGTTTAAGAATGCAATTATGGAAGAGAACGAAAGGGATCACCGACGCAAGCATTTCTGTAATCTTTGTGGGAAAGGATTTTATCAGCGTTGTCATTTGCGAGAACATTATACTGTGCACACCAAGGAAAAACAATTTGTTTGTCAGACATGTGGGAAGCAGTTTTTACGAGAGCGTCAGCTGCGCCTTCATAATGACATGCACAAAGGCATGGCCAGGTATATCTGCTCCATTTGTGACCAAGGGAACTTCCGAAAACATGATCATGTTCGGCATATGATATCCCATCTATCACCTGGGGAGACAATTTGTCAAGTCTGTTTCCAGATTTTTCCAAATAATGAACAACTTGAACAACACATGGATGTTCATCTGTACACATGTGGGGTTTGTGGAGCCAAATTTAATCTGAGAAAAGATATGCGATCTCATTATAATGCTAAGCATTTGAAACGAACATGACCACATAATGCTTGTTTGACAAGACCTAGAACAAAAGCAAATGGAACACCAAAGCAAAATGAACAGTAGTGCATAAAAAAATTGATCAGCTGGTTTTTAAATGTCTGTTTTTATCTTTGTTATAGGGTCTTAAACTACAGTACATAGCATAAACAGTACCTATTGTTTCATTATTACATTTTTATTTTTGTCTCATGTTAACTTTTTGTTGGTTTTTTTTTTTGCCAGAGTATTCAAGCTATTATTTTTAAACCCTCAAGTTTTAAAAGCATGCTGTAGTATTACCCTAGTCACTAGCTTCTATTAAAAAGCTTCTCAATTCCATCAACATAGGATGCCTGCTTTTATATTTCTTTGTGTGGTTTATTTTTTTTTCTCCTTTTTTTCTTGTGAACAATTTAAATTACATAGATTTTAAAATATGCAAAGATAGTCTTAAGGCCAAGAAATAATTACTGGATACTATCTACAACAGAATCCACCATATTTAGGTATATAGAAATTCATGGACATACTGAGTTGCAGGATGTTTTTTGCTTCTGTTACAAGAATATAAGGTTATCTTTGATATCCTGTCATTTGCATTTCATGTATCCAGCATAATTAGTGCATTTTGTTACTTCTGCAACAGGTTTGTGAGATGAAATGAGGACTGCACATACGCTCCAAACTTCAGAATCATTTTACATATTTGTATTTCCTGTATAATTTTACACTATTGTAATCTGCTCTAAAGATGTGCTGCAGCTGAAAATATGTGTTCCCATAAATGTGCCCATAAGATAATTAATAAAATATCTGGAATAGAGCTTAAATCAAAAGCAAAAAACCTTTTGCCTTCCAGATATTTTAGGGTAGGCCACAAGTGAATTTGAGTCAATTCAGTTTAATGGGAAAATGTGCAACTTGAAATCATGTTTATTCTCATTTCTTTTTTAATGTCATGTTTTCTTTTTTTCTAGTTGACTTTACCTGGTAGTCTAGACAGCAATCTATTTTATTCCTAAGAGAGAGAATATCTTTTTAATTGGATGCTTTTGTCAAGGAGTTCTCTTATCTGTATAAATTTTAGGGGCTTTCCTATTTCTTCAATCCTTTCGAATTCTGGAAACTCCAGAATTGAAAGTTGGTTTGACTTGTTTACTGAGGATGGGCAGAAATAATTGAAATGTCAGTCTGCAGTGCTTGTCAACTTTGAAAAATGATTCTGTAAATTTCATGTTAAGAGGGGATATTGATGCTGCTTTGGTTTCTTAGAGAAGCAACTATGCATTTTCCTTTTTTCTACAGCGCTCATCTTTTTTTCCTGTATTCACTTTGAAACTAAGGATGATTGAATCACTTTTATCATGGGGATAGGGATCTTCCCCCTTCTGTAGCTTCACTTTTTAAAGCTAAAAACTCTTAGTTTAGAGATAGCTTGTGGGGTTCCAGATGTTGCTGAAGAACAATTCCACATTAGCCAATATGCTAATACTAAAAATACTGAGAATTGTAGTTCAGCATTTGGAGTGCCATGGATTGGCTTAATCTTCCTAGTGCTTGTTGCTTATAATTTCTTAAGCATTAAGTTCCTTAATTTGAAAGCAGAAGAATGAATATTTTGTAGGCTAAATTGTGGACTATATTATTGAGGAATAAGCTGTGTGTGAAAAATGTGTGAAATGAAAAATGAAAACAACTGCCTGAACCATCCTGGACATTAAAAAAAATCTTTATAATTTACCTTATTTTTTTAAGAACAAGAACCATATAATTCCAAAACACTTCCACGCTGCAAGGATTAACAGTCCTACACTTGTTAGTTAACTGCCCAACTATGTTATAAGAGTAGATTACCAGTTCTTCCTCTCATTTGACTGCTATTTCTTCAACACCAACACATCCAGATCCTCCTACTGAGCAGGATGTGGTTTTCTCCACCCAACCCATTTTTATCTTCAGTAAAGACTCTAGAATCCAGGTCTCTACAATATGCACAATTCCCATAAGGAATTTGAGGCTAAGACTCTTTGGTTGTATCACTTTTCCAGGGATAGGCACTCTTTTAGGTCAAATGATGTAAGTCTACATGCTTTGGGAGACATACATAAGCTCATGGCACATGCATATATGGGATGATAAAGTTGCATGGAAATATTCCCAGATAGATACAAAGCCACCATTACCTGTGATTGATAGTGTCATGATCATTCAAGGCAAGAGAGAAAAAATTACCTCCATAGGCAGCAATAAAAGTCATGCTCTAAGGAAAAAGAATCTGGATTTTCATCCCTTTTTTAATCCAATAAAAGGGGAGAAAACCATTCCTGCTCCATCCTTAGCAGGACTGTTGCAATTACTCCATGTCCCTTCCATGTAAAAGAAAGAGCAGATAAGCAGAACGAAAGTGCAAGTGTAAGGGGTTGGTATGTATGTATAGTGTGTATGTGTGGAGTGTTGGGAGCCCGGGAAGCTTGTCTGTCACATTGCCAATGCCTGTTGCAATCTACCAAAGAATCCTGTACCATTGCACTGCTTCCAGTATTTCTGCACGTTATTGTTATAGTTTGCTCTAATTATACAGCTATTGCATCAGATGTCAAAAAAAAAAAAAGCTGCTGTGCCTGATGTAGAAATTAGTTTAGAAAGAAATAGGCCTGCAATCAATATATAACTTCAGGAATGTGCTATGTTGGCTCATATGTGACAAACATTTACACTTTTTGCAATGTACAAAGCTCTTTATACAGTATATAGTTTTATTCATTTTTCAAAGATATTCTAGCTGCTGATTTTGAAGAAAATTAAGCAGGTTTGCATCTGGTTACTATGATGAGAGATCACTAGGAAATCCCAAGGCTGTAGGCTAGACTAGAAAGCACAAAAATATCTCAAAAGGGAATGGCAAATCTTTTCTATATTGTTGCTAAACAAAGCTACATGATGGTTTACATGTAATCAGATTATAGAGTATGGAAGTCTTCAAATTTATTCAAAATAAATCATCTGAGTTCAATGTATATTCTTCCAAATAATTGTGTTAGTTTAGAATTCATGTGTATCCCTATTTCTAAATGACTGGTGGTAAAGCTAGATTTTGGATTATACACTTCATGTGTATCATAAAGATTTCTTTCAGCAATTAATGGGAAAGCTTCCAGAATATTCTACCCAAATGAAAAGTATAGTATTTTTTATAAGAAATACCAAAATTCTGAAAGTATCATACAGCCTATACCACTTTTCTTCCTGGGAAAATACATACTTCAAAGACATCCTCATTTTCTTTGAAGCATCTTTATATCTTCAAAGCATGCAGAGTTACAGTATTTATATACTAAAGATAAAACATCAAGCCCACTGATTGATAGATAGCCACTGCAGTTGCTTCAGCATAGAATAGCACAGCCAAGTCCAATTCCAGATCCAGGAGACTATCCAACAGATACTTAACATAATCCACAACAGTTCTGGAAGGATTTCCACAATTCCTCTATCCAGAAGAGATCACTCATCCAAAATTCGTTGCTAGGTGGCTGTCCAGCTGGTATATTTCCTTACCTATAGCAGTGGAGGAAACATAGAAGATGGCATATAAAGTATCATCTATGTTAAACTGGAAAAGTACCCATGTACTGTTAATAAGACTCTTAAATGATAAATATCAGTGTAGACTGTCTACAGTGATGAGGTGGGAGGGAATTGTCAAGTTTTTGATAGGACCCATCACATAGTTTGTAAAATGTATCTAGATTTGGCAGCAGAATCTAATTGCATATTAGATCAATATTCAATATTGAATATTAATAGTAAGAGGAATTTGTAGGTGGAATTATGAGAGATGGTAGATTCTCCTATGTTAGACAACCATTTGCCTGTAATGTTTAATTTGGAATTCTGCCTAAGCAGGTTAGTCTTGAAAGTTGTGCTTCACATTAAAAGCAGCATCAACAGGGCTCTGGTTGAATCACTAACATACATCAGGATTTCTCCAAAGGGACCTAGCATAAGACCACAGATGGAAAAGAATGAAGCTTGACTTGGGGATTTTCTGACATTTCAACCAGGCTATGTAATATTAACTGCAATTTAAGGTAAAGACATTAACAAACAATAATAGGTTTCTCTAATGAAAAAAACAACTTGATGTAGTTGCTGCCAAGGTCTTTTCTTATTTTTTTTAGAATTTCACTGAATAAATGGCTAGCCTCTTGTAATGCTGTGCCAAGGTTCAACCGACAGATAAGATTGGAAGCAATTAAGCAAGCTCCCAAGAATCCAAGATTTTCTGATAAGTAGTTTTTATTGAAGAAAATATTAGAAGACATGACAATAGAATTCCAGTGACTACTGTGTCTGAAGAATAAACTATTTATAAAATCAGTATTTTAAATTGTTTGGGGCTTTCTCTTCTTGTGTGTCCCACATACTGTAATGGACTTCTCAATTCCCATCTTTTAAGGAAGAGGCCCAGTTTCTATGTTTTGGCAACAGATCTGTATTCATACTTACTTTCTATGACAACATGACATACTATTTTTTTTAAAACTTTACAATGAATACTTGATTAGTTTAACAGCTGATCAAATCCTAGGTAGCATAGAATACCTGAACCAAGGTTACCCAGATATTGATTAATAAGCTTCCTGAAAACTTAGCAATATGAAATCATGGCTATTATTATAACAAGAAAATATGAATGGAGAAGAAACTGGAAATTGGTAGATAAAACTATTTCAAAATATTTCCCCCCTGGGTTGCAATCAAAAATCTTTCAGGAAAATTCTAAAGGCAATTTTTATCTAGAATGTCATATAAATCTATTAGCTTTAATAAATAAAATAAACCAAAAGAAAGACTCATGTATGATATATGTAACATTGCCTTATATCGTAGCTTGAAAATGATACTATATGATACAATAATTAAATATATGGATACTATAACTATTCCTAATAACTTGTTCTTTCTCTGTAAAATTGAAAAAAATGCCATTTACAGTGGGGGTCAAGATCAAATTAATCTGATGTGATTCTTTAATTACTTTAATTCATCTGTTGAGAAAAGTAGCACTGAGGTTTTCTTTCTTTTAGATTCTTGCCATCTACCTCTTGCTACCACATGGTGTCATCCTTGCTCATAAAAAGCAAAGCAATTCTTGGAAGTCTTATTTTTTCTAAATTTCACAAGTATTAAAAATCAGTCTTTAACAATTGCCATAGTCCTGATCCTATTAATTAAACACAAAGGCTTGAGTGTACCCAATCATAGCCTAAGCAAGACAGACAGACATACTCAGCCTCGGAAATGGTCTCTCTTCCAGGTATTCAAACCTTTCTGTTAATTTACAAAAAGTGCCTATTAGTTTACAATACAGTGACCCATCACAAGACTTTATTAACAAAAACCAGCACCGGCTTTTTTTAATCTATCCACTCTCATGTAGGTGGACGTAAGTTAGCATGACTAGTCTGAGTCACTATATACTTAAGAAAATAAGTGCTAGATTTTTTTTTAAGGTTGATGTTCTTCAATCCAGCACTAGTGCCCAGCATCACAGCAGAGGACAGCATGGCATGGCCAAATCCCAGTCTTTTTTTTTCTCTTCTATATACTTGTTAGCACACTTATTAGTAAGTTATGGGTTTTTTTTTTACTTTGTTAGCTTAAAATTCTAACATAGCATTGCCTACGATCAAATTTACTGTATAACCAGTCACTTATTGGGATAACTAACACAAATGAACTTACTTTGAAAATGATATGCAGTAAGAAAATATTAAATTTGCTATCCTTATTTGTGGCAGAAAATGATTACATAAAGAGGAGTGGGTACAAAATTACATAAAATATATTCATAATTTATCGCAATCCCAAGTAAAGACAATACGCAAAGAAAATTGTCCAGAAAATTGTCAGGGGTGTCAAACTCTCGGGCCAGGGGCCAGATGCATCACACGCTGGCCACGCCCACCTGTTTTAGTGAAGGGAAGTTGCAATATGTTACGTGACGATGTGATGATGGGAGTTTGACACCCCTGGTTCAGATAATGAAAAATGAGCTTACTGAAATGCAAACCTCCACAGAACATATCATGAAAAAAAATCTAGATGCTTGTTTGTTTGATGAAACTGGTATTATAATTGTCATCAAATTAGAATAAATTGAAATGAAATAAAAAACTTTCTGCTGTCTATTCTATATATTCTGCTGCATATATATCAGTATCAATGGTGGGTTTCAAATTTTTTTACTACCGGTTCTATGGATGTGGCTTGGTGGGCATGGCATGGCTTGGTGGGTGTGGCTTGGTGAACGTGGCAGGGGAAGGATACTATAAAATCTCCATTCCCTCCCCACTCCAGAGGAAGGATACTGCAAAATCCCTATTTCCTCCAGATCAGCTGAGACTTGGGAGGCAGAGAATAGATGGGGGTGGGGCCAGTCAGAATTGTTACTACTGGTTCTCCGAACTACTCAAAATTTCCGCTACTGGAAATTTCTCCAGAACTGGTCAGAACCTGCTAAAACCCACCACTGAGAAATATTCATCTAACCTAATATAATACAATTATCAACATGGAATTTTCTTATTGTTGGAGATTGCATGCCTTCACTGTGTCTAACATCTGATATTCAGAGATAAAACTGTAAATTGGCATTCTGCATTTCATAAACACAGCATGCAAGCATGTTCTGAAAAACCTTGGTTATTCTAAAGCATATGTGCTAAAAACATCTCATATGCACTAAAATATGTGCTAAAACATCCAATATGAGGTATAAAAATGCTATTCTAATTTTAATACCAAAGCTAATGTTGAAATCCTATTTAAAGTAAGTTTCAATAAACATAATGGGATTTACTCCCACCTAAATTTGTAAATCCCATAAACTGTTTAGAACCCTCACAGGCAGAAGTTATTTTATCAGATCAGTATGAAAATTTAATAATAGCTTTGCAAAAATGAAAACAAAGTTTAGCAATTTTAAGGTAATTTCATTAATTGCATACAAGGAAGTTCCACTTCCCATTAGCATAACAAAAAGTTGAAGCAAATTCAAGAATGATCAATATATAAAAATATATACTTAAATTCTCTGGCATGTGACTAATAAAAATTACTACTACTAAAATTCATTTAATTCCCTCCACAAGGTGAATTTAAAATGATATAATATGGGAAATAATTAGTGAGGTCATTTTATTACTTCTTCCTCAAAAGAGTTAAAATATAACTTTACCTTGTTCTGATTATTTCAAATACCTATAGTGTGATTTTTTTTTATTTGGGATTGTAAACCATCTTTTATGAAAATTTAAATTAGAAGGGATGATAAATTAATTAAAATAATTAAATTATTTAATTGGGAACACCCTTTTCCTATTTTCTGATTTTTTTCTCCTTATGATACATTAAACATATGGCTTAAGTATATGAAGTGAGAGATTATATTTGTAACAAAATAATACACTTTCATTTGAATTACATTAATTAACTATGGTCTAAAACATGGTGTCAAACTAGTGGCCTGTGGGTCAGATGTCTCTTGTGCAGGCCACGCCCACCTGGGCTCCAGAAAGGAAAAAACACCACGATACGTCATGATATGTCACGTGACACAATCGAGTTTGACGATCTAAAATGTGTATGTGAATGCTTTCTTCTATGACCTATGTGATGGAAATGCTTGTTGAAAGAATAAACAATTTTAAAGAATCTGCTTAGACAAAGATTTTCTTTTTCTCCCTTTTCAGAGAGAATGACATTTTTTATACACATTCTCAACACATACTGTGCAGAACTAATCACATTTCGTTTCTGGTTTTACCAGAAATTCACCATCAGATAATTTCTTGCACTACAACAAAAAAGGTAAAATTATTTTCCTCTCTAGCTCTTTGTTCAACTGTAGAATTTGACATTAAGTTGAATTTATAAACAGAGACATGGAAATTACAAATATAAAATGACTGAATATAAAAAGACTGAAGAGAACATTTTTAATTGTTCTCTTCAGTCTTTCTCTTTATTATCCATTTCCTTTGCAAATTCATTTTTCCATTATGTCTTTCATTGTCCATTCTAAACATAAATACCAGTAGGAAGAAGAAGGAATTCTGTGTATGTTTGCCATCTTGAGGTTACTTATAAGATAATAAAGGATGGATAAAAATCTAATAAAGATGCTATAGTGTTTAGTTTTATTTCTGGTGATTGTTTGGAGAAAACCATATAATTTTCTTAGCAACAGTAGTGGAAATAATTTGGCATTAATTTCTTTTAGGATTTTTTTTTTCACTTCCCAATTATACAGCTTGGTATAACCTTTTGGTCTTCTATCAAAGTACCAACTAGGTCCAATTCTACTTTGACTATGAATCCAGATGAAGTGTCTAGGTCCTGCCATCTGCTAAGACATATTCCAAATTCCAAACCTATTAGCTTAAACTTCACTATTCCAATCTCCTACTTCCAAATTAATTTCCCAAGGTCATGTGCCATTAAGCCTATATGCCAAGAATATGTAAATCAAGACGACAAATGCTGGGAAAGTGATTGTGGTAATAAAAAATAATCTGGACAAATGAGAACTGCAATAAAAAGTTGCACTATAGAATATTCATGTTTAGAAATACTTCATTCCTCCCTCCCTCTTCTTTTTCTGAATATTGTACTGATTTTATCTAAATGATTAATAAACATTACAATATGTTGTCACTGGCTATTTCATCCTTACTAGTTGTTTTGGGAGACTTTATGATTTCTTTTCAGAGGATTTGTTATTCTTTTGCAGTTTCAGTTTCAGTTTTATTGCATTTATATACCGCCCTTCTCCCGGATGGGACTCAGGGCGGTTTACAGCCATATTAAAACAATCAGATATAAAAATTAAAACTAATAAAATAATTAAACTGTTTGGCCGTAAAATTAAAACCCCTACTAAAAACCCTATTAAAATTTAACACAAATTTAAGTCAGACTGGCTTGGTGAAAATAGTAGAGTCTTCAGGGCTCGTCGGAAGGCACGAAGGTCAGGAATCTTTCTTCTATCCGGGGGTAATTCATTCCATAGGGCTGGAGCTCCCACAGAGAATGCTCTCCCCTTGGGGGCCGCCAGCCGGCATTGTCTGGCCGACGGCACCCTGAGGAGGCCCTCTCTGTGAGAGTGTATCGGACCATGGGGGATATTCATTGGCAGAAGGCGGTCCTGTAAATATCCCGGTCCTAAGCCATGGAGTGCTTTGAAGATGGTGACTAGCACCTTGAAACACACCCAGAAGACCACCGGGAGCCAGTGCAGCTCGCACAAGAGGGGAGTTACCAGGGAGTGACGAGTCGCTCCCATAACCACTCGCGCAGCCGCATTCTGGACCAGCTGAAGTCTCCGGGTGCTCCTCAAGGGGAGCCCCATGTAGAGAGCATTACAGTAGTCCAAACGGGAAGTGACGAGAGCGTGAGTGACTGTGCGTAGGGCATCCCGATCCAGAAAGGGACGCAACTGGGCGATCAGGCGAATCTGATAAAAAGCTCCCCTGGCCAAGGCCGTCATATGATCGTCTAAAGACAGCTGTGCATCCAGGAGGATGCCCAAGTTGCGAACCCTCTCTGAGGGGACAAGATCTCTTCTCCAATAGCCAGTGATGGAACCAAATGGCTATATCGGGGCGCCGGAAGCCACAGCCACTCTGTCTTGAAGGGATTGAGTCTGAGCCTGTTCCTCCCCATCCAGATCCGTACGGCTTCCAGGCAGCGGGACATCACGGTAAGGGCATTGTTGGGGTGATCCGGGGTAGAAATGTACAACTGCATGTCGTCGGCACACAGTTGACACTTCACTCCGAAACCACAGATGATCTCACCCAGCGGCTTCACATAAATGTTGAACAGGAGGGGCGAGAGGACAGACCCCTGTGGCACCCCACAAGTGAGGTGTCTCGAGGCCGACCTCTGCCCCCCCCGCCAACACAGACTGCATATGGTCAGCGAGAAAGGAGAACCACCGCATAACGGTGCCTCCCACTCCCAAACCCCCTAACCGACGCAGCATGATACCATGATCGATGGTATCAAAAGCCGCTGAGAGATCAAGAAGGACCAGGACCGAGGAATATCCTCTGTCCCGAGCCCTCCAGAGATCATCAACCAAAGCTTAAGGTTCTTCTTTTGTCATTTATTTACATAAGAAACCACAAAAATGAGCTTGCTGTCAGTATTCAAAATGTTCTAAAAATTCTAAACATGCTGTCATCACCTTAGAAGCAGTACAGTATATGCAAGATAGGGTCTATATTCCTGCAAGACTACTTCCAAAAGTTGCCTCTCCTACACGATTTGTCAATGTTGCATGCTCCAGGTTCCATTGATAAATTTTTAAAAATTATTTATTAAATGTGTTTGCCATCTATCTCGCTGTGAGATGACTCTCATGGCAGGAGCAGGGAATGATGGCCCTTTTGATTTGTGGACTTCAACTCCCAAAATTCCTGAGTCCACGATGTTGGCAATTTTGGGAGTTGAAGTGCACAAGTCACGAAAGGGCTTTTTTGATGGTTGCAGCATACTGCTGGCTTATATTTAAGTGACTATCAATTTAATATAATATTTAATCATATTTAAATGACTGACTTCAGTGCCCAGAGAATTATAGGGTGCAGTATAAAATATAGGGTATATATAGTAGAGTGCAGTATAAAGGCAAGAAAACAACAGTTTATTCTTTATTCATAGTATTTGTTAACTCAAACAAATTGTTAACTTCCTCCAAAGACAGGTATTTTATTTATGTTTCATGATCATGTTATTACAATAACCTATAAAATATTCTTAATCTTACATAGTACAAATTACTACTATATTGCCCTGATTTCTTTTATCTGCAGTGCTGCTACCTTAACTTTAGTCTAAATTGCCCTACACTTGCTGCAGCTTCAATCCTTCATTGACTTTAGGTCCTTCCTGCTCTCATATTATTTTTAGGAAAAGTACATTACTTGACCTATTTTAGCACTACATGCTGACATGGCTATTTATCTAACTTGAAAGATTTAATTAACTCCAAAGGTTTTTCACTCAGGTACAAAATGGTTAAGGAACTTTGAAATTATGTTTCTGTGAAGGAGAATGGATTCTGTACATACCATTTTTAATAATTCTGGGGTTGAATACTGGTTAAACAGATCTCAATTCTGAGTTTCAACTTTGCTGAGGCATTGAAATGCCAGACATAGACTCTTCCTTTTAGCCTAATCAAAATGGTAATGGAGAGCAGATCTCAGTAACTGAAATACATGACACTTTCACACAGCAGTCTAAAATGATGGATGGGATCTAAGCAAGTTTCAGTCCCTGACCCCATCAACAACCACATTGTTGATGAAATCTGTTAGAACTCTGTTGGTTAAAAAGGGGGAAAGTAGTTTACTTTAAAACTACAGCAGCTAAAAATGGCTTTAAGATGCCTATGAAGACATATTCATGAATTCATGTCATAAAAATGGTTACCAGGATATGTTTGTGCCAGTTAGAAGACAAGAGAGTGAATCCCCAGTTTAGAATGTTCTAAGTGCAGAAAGCCCACCCCAGGGTCCTAAAAGCATTGTCCCTTTCTATGTAGTTCAGAAATATACACTCTCTGAAGTTTTATGTAGCTATCTTGGCTTACATCCAATATGCAAAATCCCTTCGTCTTTCATTTACTTATTCTCCTCGGTATCTTTTATGTTCTAAGCCAGCAGCCACACTTTGTAGTACAGAATTCAGTACATTTAATTGTGCACTGTGTAAAAAATCTTATTTCTTTTGAAGATACTATCAGTAAACTTGAGATCCATTACTATTATTATCATATACACTACAATATGAGATCACAGCTGCCAATTCTTTGGTTGGTATTAGCCTTCATACACATTGAATTCGTCCCAAGAATATAGGATGTCTTCATGTAGTAGTATTCATGCAGATCAAACAGTATGGCCTTTTATAACTGAAAGATAAATATTTTGCCAATGCAGATATTTTCTAAATGCTGCCCAAATTTTTTTGGTATGGCACCCAGTGTGCCAATAGCCACTGTTATTATATTTTATCACTTTTTCAAAGTACATGTTTGGTCAACTAAATATTAAAATAATATTTTCTATTATTTCAAAACTAAATATCCCTATTTTCTCTACACAACTCTCTGGAGGGTTGGGCTGGAGCGAGTGCTCACTCACCCAGCAAGGGAAGCCCAGAACAAACTGTCTCCAGCCTTCTAGCCCAGCACCTGAACTTGCTCTCTTTATATTCTGAAGAGACTGAAAAATAATGATTTTCTATGTGGAAAAAAACTGCATGAACCAATAAACTTGCTTTAAAAAAAGACCTGGGTGTGTTTGTGATACATTAGTTTGATGTAAAAGACCCATAACCTGACAGTCAATAATAACAGCGCGCGTGAGGGGAAGCAAACTCAGTATATGCTCAGAAGCAATGCTGTGACTGGGCCCTGCTTTGCGTAAAGTTTGCGATAGTTCAGTAATTTTCCCGTTAGGGAGCTGATTTTTTCCTCACAGAACATTTTTTTCCTCAACCTTCGCTTCCTGCTCCAGCCGGCCGACATGCGCCCCCTCCCCCCCCCCCCCCCCCCCGTGCGCGCCCCGAATCTTCTAGGCGCCGCTAGAAGCGAAGGGAAGGGCTGAACACCGAAAGTAACTTAAACATACAAAACGAGTTTAACCACTCGAGTCACTGGAGGGAAGGGCGTAACGACCGCCCAAAAGGCGGTTCGAGACCGCCCAAGGAGAGCTCCCCGAATCTTTATTGGTGGCTGATGACATCAATCCTTCTAGTCGGAGCGCGCCTCCTCTGGAAATTTCCAACTGTGACGGAAGAGGGGGCAAGGACATACCAAAGCGATTGGTTAGACATCGGTAAAGAATGACGTGATTGGGCAAGTGGCTTCTGGCAGATTCCAGAAGCTGGTACACTACGAGTATAAAAGGAAGCTGAGGCGAACGCAACGGCAGATCGCTGAGGTTGTCCGTTGTTGGCGTGTAACCGTCGGCTCCTGAAAACTTTCATTTTAATCCGCGAAGTTTTAGAGGGATATTGATCGCGTTCCTGCAACCATGTCGGGCAAAGCGCCTGCGATAGGCATTGACTTGGGCACCACGTACTCCTGCGTCGGAGTTTTCCAGCACGGGAAAGTGGAGATTATCGCCAACGACCAAGGCAACCGCACTACACCGAGCTATGTTGCCTTTACGGACACTGAACGCCTCATCGGAGATGCAGCCAAGAATCAAGTGGCTATGAATCCCAACAACACCATCTTCGATGCCAAGCGTCTCATCGGCCGCAAATTTGATGACCCTACGGTGCAGTCCGATATGAAGCACTGGCCTTTCCGTGTGGTGAGTGAAGCTGGGAAGCCCAAGGTGCAAGTCGAGTACAAGGGTGAGAACAAGTCTTTCTTTCCTGAAGAAATTTCCTCTATGGTATTGACCAAAATGAAGGAAATAGCCGAGGCTTACCTGGGTTGCAAAGTCCAGAGTGCTGTAATTACTGTACCTGCATACTTCAATGACTCCCAACGCCAAGCCACCAAAGATGCAGGTACCATTACAGGTCTCAACGTATTGCGCATCATTAATGAGCCCACGGCTGCTGCCATTGCCTATGGTTTGGATAAAAAAGGGAGCAGAGCAGGTGAGAAGAACGTGCTGATCTTTGACTTGGGTGGTGGCACATTTGATGTTTCCATTTTGACCATTGAAGATGGCATCTTTGAAGTGAAATCTACTGCTGGAGATACCCACTTGGGTGGAGAGGACTTTGACAATCGCATGGTGAGTCACTTTGTGGAGGAATTCAAGCGCAAGCATAAGCGTGACATTGCTGGCAACAAGCGAGCAGTTCGACGGCTCCGCACAGCCTGTGAGAGAGCCAAACGTACCCTGAGCTCCTCCACCCAGGCTTCTATTGAGATTGACTCATTATTTGATGGCATTGATTTCTATACATCCATTACCCGTGCTCGTTTTGAAGAGCTCAATGCTGATCTCTTCCGTGGTACTCTTGAACCTGTGGAGAAGGCTCTTCGTGATGCTAAACTAGACAAAGGACAGATTAATGAAATTGTTCTGGTTGGTGGCTCAACTCGTATTCCCAAGATCCAAAAGTTGCTCCAAGACTTCTTTAATGGAAAAGAGCTAAACAAAAGCATAAATCCTGATGAAGCTGTAGCATATGGTGCTGCTGTGCAGGCTGCTATTCTGATGGGTGACAAATCAGAAAATGTGCAAGACCTCCTGCTGCTTGATGTAGCACCACTTTCTCTGGGTATTGAGACTGCTGGTGGTGTGATGACTGCCTTAATCAAGCGCAACACAACTATTCCCACCAAGCAAACTCAGACCTTCACTACCTATTCAGACAACCAGAGTAGTGTGCTGGTTCAAGTGTATGAGGGTGAGAGAGCCATGACCAAGGACAACAATCTGCTGGGCAAGTTTGACCTGACAGGTATTCCACCTGCACCTCGTGGTGTGCCCCAAATTGAAGTGACATTTGACATAGATGCAAATGGTATCCTCAATGTTACTGCAGTGGACAAGAGCACAGGAAAGGAGAACAAGATTACAATAACTAATGACAAAGGTCGCCTCAGCAAAGATGACATTGACCGCATGGTGCAAGAAGCAGAGCGTTACAAGGCAGAGGATGAGGCTAACCGAGAACGAGTAGTTTCCAAAAATGCCCTGGAATCCTATGCATACAACATCAAGCAGACTGTGGAGGATGACAAGCTGAAAGGCAAGATTAGTGAGCAAGACAGGCAGAGGGTGCTTGAAAAGTGCCAAGAAGTGATCAACTGGCTCGATCGAAACCAGATGGCGGAGAAGGAAGAATTTGAGCATAAGCAGAAGGAGCTAGAGAAGCTTTGTAACCCCATCATTGCCAAATTGTACCAGGGTGCAGGAGCTGCTGGTGCTGGTGCTCCAGGTGGTGGTCCCACTATTGAAGAAGTAGATTAAGCTACCATGGACTAGACTGTATGAGCAATTGCCATCTGCTCTACTCTTTCCCCATGGAGCCTGTGGGTGTGTAAGGAGGAGGTATTATCTTGCTCTCTACTTTATTGGAAAGCATTGCCAGCTCATTTTGTTGCAGATAAAGTTTGTCTTAATATTAAGATACCTATGCTAGTTAGTGGATGTTTGGTTTTTATGTTCACTGTTGTAAATATCTACTTGAGCATTACAATTGAGGGAAGAACATTTCAGAAGAGTATGGAAAATGTTAAACATTAAAAAAAGTCTTATGTTATTTTTTGGCAACTTTTTGGTCTGATTATTTTGAAATTTTGGTAATAAAAGTTATTTGAAGCATGCATTTTCTTTTTTCCCTTCTTTCTAAGTGTAAGTTTTTAATAGCATGCAGGGAGTCTGCATGCAAGTATGTGTTGCTTTTACTTGACAGTAAGAGCTGTAATGGTCAACAGGTTAAATATTTTATCATGTACTGATGTTAAAAGATATTGCAGGTAGGATATTTTCATGAGGTTTTGAATTTTCAGAATGCACTGTCTGATAATAGTGAGAGATAAGTTTACTACTAAGCAGAAATTTGGCAGGCAGAAGGGGGTTTAGCATTACATTGCCATGCTCAGTTTTACACTACATGCTAGTTAGCAGATGTATTCTGACATAAGTGCCATCTTTGTCTTTGCCAATTAGCAGCAATTAAGTCTTGCTTTCCTTTAATTAAAATTATGCACTAGCCTGCTAAATCCTGTAATAATGCAAATATCACTTGCTTTAAAGTTTTAAAAAAGCTTCAAAAGCAGAGACTGGCTAGATTCATTAAGATACAGAACCATCTCTAATTAATTTTGCTGCCATGACCAGTTGAACAGCTAATGTCAGCATAAAAGCAATTATATAGGATAAAAACTTAAGATGAGCTTTAGAAAGTGGATCAGAGTGGCTTGATAAAAGAAGCTAAATGGATAACATTTTACACGGAGATCCTGACACATGGGAAATAGCTGAGGTTAATAAAATCTTTGAAATATAATCAACTACTCTAGCTTTTGCATATATCTAAGAAACCATTGAAAAAATGTGCATGCTTGGATATAATTCATGACAAAATGTGCCCAGGGCTGCAGCTGCAGGTTAGGAATGAGTAACAACTGGTGTCTATTGAGACCTTTGGTGTGATTGTTCTGATTATCATCAAATGGTAAAATCAAAATGCTATTTATTGAGGTCAATCCATATTTAATAATCTATTCAGGCTACTAATGTTCTGCTAGGATAGCCCAAGTTGAATAAGAACCTTGAACTCTTTAGATACTGAGCTACAACTCTCACAGCATTTGGTCAAACAAGCTACGTGGAGCTGTTAGGAATTCAATGTATAGAGAATTGTAAGTCCCCTTCCATGATTACCTTAACAATTTTCTATGGAAAATAGGTGGCTGAACTTGTCTGTTATGACTTAATACTTGATCACACCAGCTATTTTTTAAAACTTAGCAATCTAATATTTTTTTCTAAAATACCTGAAGCATCTGAGTAACTTGATCAATGGTATGTATGATAGAGAAAAGATTGATAAAGATCTTAAAATATTTTGGGTACCACAAATCATTTCCAATAGCTTTTTCAAATCATATAACAGTTTAAATTTATTTGCCTGTATGTGTGGATAATTGCTTTTTTGGAACAATATAAATTTATGCAGGGTATATTTATTGTACACACATGCACAACCTTTTCTCTATAATATAATAATTAAACTAATAGCTAGTTATAGTTGTTATTCATATAGTATGTTTAGACTGGCAAACAAAAGAATTAGCTAAGTCTAACCTATGTTTAGCTAGTGTTAGTCATAGTTTTTTTGTGGGCTGACTGTTCTATAAACAAATCTTGCTAAATTTTTGGTTCAGTGCATTTTGACACTTCCTGCATGGGTTAATTCAGTACCCAGGCTAAAATGCATTCATTCACATAAGATAGTAAAGTTCATTTAAATGACAGAACATTTTCAGAATATAGACTTACTTTAATATGTATGCTAAATGCTTTTGTATCTTTGCTGATTTGGGTCTACTGTAAACAATTTATAAGTTCATCTGCCATTTAATATGGATATGAATATTTTATTTCAGTTGCAAGTGGCCCATGACTGAGAAAAGCATCTTCAACACTACTAAATGTACAAAAAAAATCTTATCTTTCCTTGGATTTAGTTATTTTACAAAAAGATCAAAAGAAATATATTTTTTAAAAATTAGACCAGTGATCCTCTCTAATAGTGCAGGAAGGTCTCATTTAAACCTGTAGGATAGATATGTAGCAGGTATTGTTGTGTTAGATAATTTAAGGGCTAGACCTCATACTAAGAATCACTTGGAAGTAGCAAAATAGTTTCCCTTAGGGAATTTAAACTGATGCAAAATGGACGTACAAAATTGGGAAAAAAGTTTCCCAATTTTGTATGTAATACAAGTTTGATTAAGTCCTCACTCTTTTTGTACCCTTTACTATGTTTATGCAGTTTCTTTTAGTGGAAATACAGAGATAAGTTGGTCATGTATCACCAACATTTGGCAGGTCAATGTCCTTTCCTATGTACAGCATATTTGAATTTTCAG
This sequence comes from Masticophis lateralis, assembly GCA_030761175.1. Classification (NCBI taxonomy): domain Eukaryota; kingdom Metazoa; phylum Chordata; class Lepidosauria; order Squamata; family Colubridae; genus Masticophis; species Masticophis lateralis. The sequence goes on along the minus strand of JAUDYJ010000001.1, from coordinate 322,381,809 downwards.
GTACAGATTTTGTGTGTGTGTGTGTGTTCCTTCAAGTTGTTAATTCCTGGCAACTGCTGAGTCAAGTCCCTTTCAGTTTTCTTGGCAAGATTTCAGAAGTGGCTTGCCATTGCCTGGGGCTGAGAGTGACTGGCTCAAGGTCACCTAGCTGACTTTATACCAATGTTAGGACTAGAACTCACCTGGTGCCTTAACTTCAAATTGGTTCTTCAGGTGCAATAGTTCAGGTGCAACTTGGTCTTGGCTGGAATTTGGCATTTTCACTTGTTTTCTTTTATTAAATTTTATTGGGACTCCCAATTTCTTGGAATACTATAACATAATATGGAAACAGGATTATTCTCTTAAAAATTACCATGCAAATTATTACTGGCCTGATGTGGTTTGTTTTAGTTCAAAAATGCCTAATTCTAACAGCTATGTGGGGTTGGTTAATACTTCAAGCTTGTTACAGAATATGTATTTACCGTAACTAGTAGCCACAGCCATTTACATCCCTGACAAGCTGCTTGCACACCTCTACTCTGTGTACTGTATATACAGTGTATATACAATAACAATGAAATCAAATGTGTATTGATAGCAAGGTATTACTATACTTTTTGCCACCATTGGCAGTTTTACAATTAAAAAGATTAAAATGCTTTTGGGTGTGTTTTGTGGTAGAGAATTCCAAAATTCAATCTTAACCTGCTCCTGCATGTTTTTTTCTATCACAGCAGCCTCATAAGTTACCTTATCTTTAGAGCAACAAAACTAGTATGGTGTATTTTCACTAATGTGTATTAAATAAACAGGATTCTTTCTTCAGAATTTTTTTGTAAAACTCTTATGTCCACTTCTATGCAGAGCTGCAAGAAAAAAGAGAGACCTGTAACATTGGCTTGAGCAACGTATTTTGCTAAAACATAAGCTAATTGTGGCATATTCAAGATATTACAGCTCATTGTGATAAGCCAGATGTTTCCTCTCTACAAAGAAGCACACAGGAATATTGATCTATAACCTGCTAGTAGTAAGAAAATATCTGACTTTTATAGCCATATTTTGCAAACTCTTCTACAATACTCCTTATTCCTACTTCATGAGCAGACATGTTTATTACCCTAGATTGTTTCTTTTTGGAAAAAAACCCCAATTGAACTGAATTCTTATATAGATTTGTACTATTGTATCCTAGGGTGTGTATGCATAAATCAGATCAGTTCTAGCAAGGAGGCTATGTAACATACTCCTGGATAAACAGGTTTGTTAAACTGTTTGCAAAAAGCAAACAGGGTCCACCCTATTAATAGGAAACTTTAATTGTATGCATGCCTGGAAATTGCTGCTAGCCCCAGCTTGATCATATTTGCATGCCAATAAATGTTACTGTTTTTTTAAAACCTTTTCTGACCAGATCAAAAACTTGTGATTGCTGAAATAAAAATATTTGAAACTGAAACATACCAAAACAAATGAACCAGATGATGTTTTTCAGTATCTTAAGATCGCTATCACTACATGTTATGCAAATTTATCAATCTGATTCTAGAAATGTTCAGGACACCAGGTAAACTATGTTTCCACCACGTTCAAAATTCAATTAAGCCACCTGGTCACAATTCTAAACTGACCATCTTAAAGTCTTGATATGAAAGAGCTTCTTGGGTAAATATTCTCATAACATTCTTGGGCTTCTGGTAGACTGAAGATTTGATTCCTCAGGATTTGTGGAAGCCAGTATTCCTGTTGGTGTATGAATTGTTCTGAAACATTTTGATTACAGTATAAAGAATATTCTTAACTGTATTCTACACCATTTTTATTGGCTTTTTTTTTTTTTGATACATATTGTTAGCTGTCCAGAATTAGCTGCTGCCCAGAATTAGCTGTTTAACAGTTTAAGACAGGTGGTCATACACATTTTGTAAAAAAGTAAGTCATTGTGTGCTGTTTTATACATAATACATAGTTGAGAAAGCCAGAATCCTGCTCTTGGATGCCTTTCCTATCTTGATCTTGTGGTTGAAATTTGGAAAACCTTTTTGTAAACAGTACAGAGAGTCCTTACTTGACTCTGTATTGTTGACTTGACAATTTAGACTGGCAACGCCATCACTAATCAATGTCATTAAGTGAAAAATTATGTGACTATCAGATTTCCAACATCAGTTCTGCTATGGTCATTAAACGATTCATCTGCTGTAATTAAGCTGGCCTGCTGCCTTCTCTGACTTCGCTTGTCAGAAGCCAGCTGTGAAGCTCACAAATGCTTGTGGAATGTTGTGACTGTTTAAATGTGCATTATTATGAAGTGCCCAAATTGCAGTCAACTGACTGTAGGGCTGCTGCAACAGTCATAAATTCAAGGCCTGTAAAGCTACTTTTTCAGTGCCATGGTAAGTTCAAACAGTCACAAAACAGGACAGTTGTTAAGCAAGGACTACTTGTAATTTTTAAAGGAGCACATTTCTCCTGACATTTGTGTTTCCTGCCACTATCTCCCCTTTACATTTTGCAAAAAGTTGGATGTTCTAGCTGTGTTTCTCATCAACTTTTAAGAAGTGGGAATTTCAACTCAACAGCAGAGTTCCCTAGTTAACATAAGCTTTTGTGGATCACATACTATATGCATGACTGATAAATATTGTGGTCAACAATACATTTGGCCAAAATAAATATTAGTTTTTAAGTTTTCAGACAACTTCTTGGTTTTGATACAAAAGACTATCATTGCAATAAATCTTGAACTTATTTTGGCTGTATCTTGACAAATGTAAGAAACAGTTTTAACACATTTCCTAGCCATTCTGGCTGTTGGATGTGAAAGGCATCTTATTTGAATAGACATTTGCATTTGGATGAATGCATGTTTATGCAAATATTAAAATCCTTACATATTAAAATCCTACATGTTGAGTAATTCTAGAATTTCTACAGCAAATGCACAAACAATTAAAATTATGGGCAATGAAATAAAAGTAGATTTGAGATAAAATCTCATCTAAGTGATATAGTTTTTTCTGTAATTTTGATTAATTTACTTTCTTATTTTTAGTTCTTCATCTACAAAATATGTATTTTTAATTATTTAAAGATGATGATCAAGGATTAATAAGGATTAGGCCCAAAGCACTCAGCATATAATAAACAGGAAGAGTTTGCAAAAGTCAGAATTTCAATTAGGGATACAATGCTAAGTAATTTGCTAGAACACAGTCTATTTCAGCAGTGTCTCCAAATGGCATGTTTATGATTAAAGGTTGTTTCTTGATAGACTAGTCACAAAACAAATTCCCAGAAACATTAAAATGGATGGCAAACCTTTTACAGAGAGGAAAATAAAGACCAGCTGGTTATTCCAGTTTTTCTAAATTTAAGTTCTTTTTGAGGTTATTGAGCTGAAGACTTTGATACAAAATAAAGCTGTCATTCACCATTAAACTCAAAAATTCTTTAAAGCCCTCCCCATGCCTGCAGGATTGAGGAGGGCTGGTCTTGTTAATCATGTAAAGCAATATCTCTATAGTGTGAAATTGCTTATGTTATACTTTATACTTTAAGATGCAAGCTAAACATTATTCACTTCTCTAAATTTAAAATCTCTGGATATCTGTTGCAAGACAGTAATGAGAAATGATTTGAAGAGAATACAAAATATGCTTTCATGTGTGACATACTTAAAAAACAGGCAAAGCTTTGTTTGAACTATTGCAGTCGCCATTCTGTGTTTTTTTTTAACCATAACCTATGAACATTCCAAATTATGTATTTGACCACAGAACAGTAAACCCTTGGCTTGCAACCTTAATCCAATTGTGAGAATTTCTCTTCCTGACAAACCTTTCTCTTTTACTCTTCCTAACCAAAAAGCAAAGGGCATAGAAGATGATGTGATCAAATGGAAAAGTACAGTGCACGTAAGGGAAAATTCTTAGGTTCCATTCCTAAGGCTAGGAACTGCTTTTAGAGAACAGAAGACAGCATTTGGCAGGTAATCAGCCGGCACAGAAATAAATAAATGGCAGCTGCTTTACTGGGAATTAATTTAGCAGGGCACAGTTCAGTATAAAGGTAGCTCTAAATGAATATTCTCTGGAAAGCCAGAGCTGACATTGTCTTATTAACCAGATATATAAAGTTATAAATGTCCCATCTATTCCTATCCTTTCCAATGTCCGTTGATAAGCAGGTATAATTTTTAATATGTACAAAGGTTGAATATGTTAAAAGTCTCCAACAGGTGTACTGATATGTTAGAAACTGATGTCTTTAGAATGTCGTCTTTGGTTTCAGTTTATGGAAGCTGCTGCGAGAAAGAGCTTCAACTTAAATTTACTGCTGAATGCAAGTAGTTTATGGTAATGACTGTGTTGACATGAATTCTGTGCATCATTGAGCCAAGAAATGAAAAGGAAATAAACAGATAAGAACTGATTTGTTTAATCAAAAATAATGTAGATCACTTGTGGCAAGGACCAACACATTTTGCATGAAACAGGTTGATGAACTGATTAATAACAACTGATGGATTACTCAAAAGGAAACTGCTTTCAAGCTTGCCTTTTCACAAGAACATATGGGTCATGTTACTGATGTCTTCACTACTGGACTGTTTTGTGCAAGATGGGTTTCTTGCATGTGAATAGCAGAAATGAATGTTCAAGAGTTGAAATCTTCCAACAATTGAGTCCTGTTAGAAGAACAAAGCAAATAATTTATTCAAAACGTGTCAGGCAGTGAAACATGAGCTTATCATTATGATCCAACAATGAATATCCAATGAATATCATTACAAAAGTTCACTTGTGGAGTGGGGAGAGATAAAACCCAGACTTTGGTAGGAACAAAACATAAAGCTTTTTGGCATGCAGGAGGTGTTATTCACATGGATTTCTTTGAACCTGGCACCAGGATCAATTCAACACTGAAAACTTAAACAATTGTTAAACACAGCTTGGAGCACAAAAAAGAATTTTTGCTGCAATTTGACAATGCTAGGTCTCACACTTCACCATCCATCCATCCATAATTAAGAAGCTAGGATTCACCTTCTCTTATCCAAAATTGAGATTTTTTAATGGGCATCTGTTTGATTTAAATGAAGAGGTGTAAGGACTGTCAGTATATGGTTAAAGAGACAAAGTTTGGATGTATTTCATGATGGAAGCTTGTCAATCTTTGACAGAATAGCACATAGTGGTGATTATCTGGTGAAAGGTAAAGACAGGTAACAGAAGAGTTAATTTAAGAATTATTTCCCTGTTTCACTTATTAATATATCCCTATTGAAACTAAAGTTAATCAGGTATTTCTTTTAATTTTCATAATAGATGGTTTATAGGTATGCCAAAAAAATCAAAATAGCTTTTTATATTTTCTTTGCCAACAAGGGGAGCTGGTCATCTTTTAGCACCTGGGTGTTGTGATATGTTAAAACAAATAGGTAAAAGACATCTCTCTCTTATGTACATGTATATATACACATACATACATATATATCACATATTTGTAATGCCCATATACCATTTTATTTTGTAAAACTTTCCCAATTTCAAACTGCCATAGCAAGAATATGATGGATAATGAATATTCTGCTAGACTTTTCTATAGCATTGATTTCATAATGGACAATCAGATAACATAATAACAGAGTTGGAAGGGATCTGCAACCCCCTGTAGAAGCAGGAGACACTATATTATTTCAGACAAGTAGTTGTCCAGTCTCTTCTTAAATGCCTCCAGTGGATGGAGCATCCACAACTTCTGAAGTCAAGTTAATTGTTCTCACATTTAGGTAATTTCTTCTTAATGCTAGGTTGCTTCTTTGTGTTTGTATTATACTGATACAGAACTGCAACTGAGAAATGCAGAAACATGATAGAAAATGAAAGCTAAAATGTCTGAAGCATTAGTAAGGGAGATACGATAAAGGTATATAAAATTATAAACAAGATAAATAAAATAACAATCAGTAGGTACTATTTAGGCCATTGAGTCCAACCCCTCTACTCCCCACCCCCCATCTTTGCTGCAAGAATCCAAGCAAAACCACCCCAAGCAGACATCTAGCCTCAGCATGAAGACATCAAGTGAAAAAAAGCCACCTACCTCTTTGGGTGATGCTATTGTTGAACTGCTCTTAGGAGTTGGACTTTATAAAGGTTTGCAATGTATTGTCTGGGATACTTGAAAACAACCATTTTTATAAAGCAAATTTAAAAACAGAAGTTTTCTACTGATGATTGGTAGTTTCCAAGTTGGAATAGTTTAAAAAGGGAATTAAATTTTGACAGATGAAACTATACTTGGCTGCTAAATACCAAATCTATATTGCCTCCAGAATCAAAGTCAACAGCTTTCTCAAATCTAGCTCTGGGAAATATGTGCAAGAGGCATCTAGTTGGATACTGATTTAATTGGGAGCGCATTTTAATTCAATTTATCTTAACAGCTATTGATCTAATGAATGGGCATGATACTGTAGCCTTAACAAACAGAAGCAGATGAAGGAACATTTCTGTTTGGATTCTGCTTTCATTGCAATTACAAGGCTTAACTTGTTTCCCTATCAATTTCTCTGTCTGTTCTTAATAAATATGCATTGTTGCTGCCAAATGTCCAGAATATCTTTGGCAATAGCAATAGCAACTGCAAACACAAAAGAACACTGTGCTCTTCTCAGGAAAGGTCAAAGAACCAAAACAAAGGAGCAATGAAAGCTTGAGCAAATTTTACAGACAAGGCACAGTTGTACATAGTGTACATTAAAAAGATGACTTAAATTTAAGTATAGAAATAGGCAAACTCTAAAGTCACTTTGCCTTCTTCTGACTGAAGCAATGTGCATTTTTTCTAACTCTTTTCTGCAGTCATAGATTCTAAGCCTATGTAGCAAGGTCCATTTAAAGTTCATGATTATGAAGAAAACACATGTTTTATACATTTTTATAATACTTGCTTTTTATCCAAGTGCTTTAACACTGATTGGCAAGAGAATGTGCTTTGATACATCTGTAAGATTGTGAAACTACATTCTAATGACATTTTAAAAAATAAAACATGAAAATTCATTGAGGGCCTGGATTATTATTGTGGTAATCAATTTGGTGATCTCAAAGATACTTCTTGTCAGGGGTTCCGCTCTATTATCAGAATTGTGCCTGTACTTCTATGCTTTCTAACCTGTCCCTGTTTTGTTTCCAGCTGGAAAAGATGTTGGATAATACTGGTTGAGAATCAGATTTTTCTTCATTAAAAAAGGCCCAAGTTGGGTGGGTGGCTGCACAAAACCAGTGCCAACACCCCTTCCTTTACTTGTATCTTTTTAGCATATAATAACAGTAGGCACATTCTTGGTTGGTTTCATTACTTTTTAGACAACTACTTGCTTCTTTTATCTTATATCTACTACACAAGTCTACATCATCCTCTATAAATACTGGTATGTGTCTGGCACATCTAAAAACAGTATTTGGCATCAAATCTATATTTGTTAAATTTCTAAAACAGTGAGCATCACATTTTTATATGAAGTTTACAAAAGGAAGAGAAAAACCTATACCCTGAAGGCAAAGTGAAAACAAAACTCCAAAATACAACGCAACCCACAAATCACAGTACCTAAAGATAAATTTATTTTGAAATAAACCAGCTGTCAAATGTATCCTGCTTTTTCCAACATATTCTTTATATTGTCTCTTCTCAGTCAAGCTTGTTGCTGAATAGGTGGAGGATCTGTTGAAACAGTAGCTTTCCAAACTATTGGATCACAGTTCTTAGAATAGCTGCCTGGGTATTCTGGGAGTCCAACTATTATTATAGCTGGTCACAGAGTCAGCCAGATATTTAGATTGAATTAGACCACTCCTTCCCAAGAACCTAAGACAGGCAGATGTTTAATTATAGTAAGTTATTGTTAAAATTATTAAAGTTATATATTATGGTTGGTCATAGAGTCTGTCAGATATTTTTGGCATTTTTATTCCATTGTAGAGTTTTTAAAGACCTGCGATAAATGAATGTTTGGTGATGCTAAAGGTATGTAGCAGCATATCAGCTGTTCAAAGTAAAGCTACCTTTTGCAATTTACTAATGGCAATTCTGTTGATCACCACTGGTGTTCAAATGATGTTCCAGATATTTTGGGATTGCACTCAAGGCACCTATTACTATTAGTATTATCTTTGCTTTTTTTTTTTAATCACAGTCCTTCTGCATTCCACTTCTATTTGCAGATTTTCATTTTCTGGGATTTTCTCCTGTCCTTTTTCTTCTTGCTGTCTCCATGTAGAACATTCATTATTGTTCAGAATAATATTGCTTCATCGACATACGGATTATTGTTGTTAAATACTACTCCAGTGAATTCCGGAGGCAATGAACTGGGGAAAGCAGAAAATTACATCTACAAAAAAGTGCCTTGACTCAGCTAAGTAATATTAGGAAGGGTTGGATTAAAGCAGAGAACTAAGATTTGCCTTTCCTGAAGGAACTCAAGGTGACCCACGGCAGCGCTTCTTTTTCCAAGCTGATTCACGCAGCGAGAGGGAGGTTGTCCCAAAAAAACAACTAGCCCAAAGTTATCTAGTGCTTTTCCAGAATAAAATATGCCAGTCCCAAAGTTCAGCATCTACACCAAGATGATTCAGTCACTAAGTTGTTTGTTACAGACGAGTATATATATATTGGGGGTGGAGGTGGGGGTAAGGAAAAATCACAAATTGAAAGGAAAGGGCAATATTCTATTTCGTTCAGCTGCCACCATTTTTATATTTTTTTCTGCATATTACTCTTAGGAGACCTCTCTCCTCCTCCCTCTGCCCCCCACCCCCATTTCAAAACTGTTCAAACTGCCACCCGTGGCTGGGTAGTTTTGCTCTTTCGCAGCGCGAGGGGACCTGAGGGAGGAGCAGTGAGGTAGGGGAGTGGGTGTTTCAAGAAGTTTAATCAAAATGCAGTTAACAGTGATAAGCCATCATTAAGAGTGAATATATACATATATACATACACATACACATACACATACATATATATGTAGGAAGAGCTTTGATGGCACAGCAGATTAAACTGCTGCTAAGTAGCACCAGCTGCCTGCAATTACTGCAAGTTCGAATCTCAGCAGGCTCAAGGTTGACTCAGCCTTCCATCCTTTCAAGGTAGGTAAAATGAGAACCTGGATTGTGGGGGCAATAAGCTGACTTTGTATAAAAAAGAACACTGCTTGGGGGGGCCCAAAAGCCCTACTAAGCAGGTATATACAAAAGTAAGAAGGCTATTGCTTCATGCATTGTAAATTGTATATACCGCCCTGAGTCTCCAGAGAAGGGCGATATATAAATTGAACCAATAAATAAATATCAAATTTATATTTTGCTGATAAAGAAATAAAGGGAGACTAATATAGATCTATTTCAAACTTTTTAGCTTTCATCAGCTAGCCATACCCATACTTGGATTTGAACTTGGGCTTCCTGCATGTTAGGCAGTTGAATTAACCTTCTAAGCCACAATTTTTCCTTTCTTCATCAGCTTGAGCCAGGGGAAAGATTAAGTGTTTACCGAGACACCTGGTCTACCCCAACATGTGGGAGGGGGCATTCTGCTCCCTTTTCAACTGTCTAACATGCAGGAAGCTCAAATTCGAATCCCAGTAAGGGTATGGCTAGCTGATGAAAGCTAAAAAGTTTGAAATAGATCTATACTAGTATCCCTTTATTTCTTTATCAGCAAAATACAAATTTGATATAAAATGGTTTGGCATGAATGCGACTGCTTGAGGGCTCCTGGATTGGAGCTGAAAGGCAAAAGGGAGCAGAATGCCCCCTCCCACATGTTGGGGTAGACCAGGTATCTCGGTAAACACTTCATATATATATATATATATTTATATATTTATGAGCAACTGGAGGCAACTCCTAGAGAGGCAGGATATGCATCTCAGAATAAAGCTGTGCATAACCACTGTAACATCTTTCCTTTTCATATTACATAAGCAATATTATAAACATTGTAAAACATTGTAAAAGTTCCGATGAAAACAACTGTAACATCTTCCCCTTTTTATATTAACACAAACACATTAGAAATATTATAAAACCTTTTAAACTTTATAAAACATAAAATATTATAAAACATTATAAAACATTGTAAAAGTTCAGATTGTAAAAGAGGAGAGTATCAACACTTTCTACAGATTAAGTCTGCAGGTGGTCACGAACATCTGCCATTACGGATGACAAATGGCCCTCTTGCGCCGACTGGCACTCTTTGCACTACGGGCTTCTCCGACCACACTGAGACCGCTGGGATCTTCTCACCAGTTACTGAGGTGTCCGGCATTCGATTGCTATTGGGTATACCCGCTTGCTCCAAGCTCTCATTAACATTGATCTGAGGCCCCATCCCTGTGCATTTCTTATTGTAAATGGGTAAGTGCGGCATGGTAATACCAGATGCATCTGGCCTGTCCACAGGAAATGTAAAATTGGGCTGCTCAGCTATGCACAAATCTACCTGATTGCGACAATATAGAGTTCCTTCAACATCCACTAAATAGGAGCGTGGAGCCACTTGTTGTAAGCAGCTACCCATTTTCCAGTGGCCTGTTTGATCTCCAGGCAGCGGTCTCATCTGAATCCGTTCCTCAATCTTCAATTCTGGGAAATCTCTAACTGATTTGTCATATCTTGCCTTGACTGCTTGTCTCTTCAGCCATAACTTTTCTGGAACCTCTTGCATCACAGAGGGCTCAAGCAGCTTGTCTGCCACTGGTAAGAATGTCTTTAGTCTCCTTGACATCAGTCTCTGTGCTGGACTACTGTCCATGCCCTCAGTTGGGGTATTTCTCCAATATAGAATGGCTTTTCATAGGTCTTTATCTTCATTGTGAGCTTTCCTACATAGATTCTTAGCGATCTTCACAGCTGATTCAGCTTTGCTGTTGGCTTGTGGATGACATGGTGAAGAGGTCACATACTCGAATTCCCACTCAGCGGCAAATTTCCTAAATTGCAGGCTCGTAAACTGAGGACTGTTATCCGAGGTCACTTTATTGGTTGGCCAAGACGTGCAAACTGAGCCTTGCATCTCTTAATGGTAGTCTCAGCCGAACAGTCAGGAAGGAGTTCGATTTCCCAAAAGTCAGAATAATGATCACCTAATATTAAGTACTCTTTTCCTGCATAGTTGAACAAGTCCATACTAACAATCTACCAAGGACGTGATGGTATCGCATGTGACATCATGGTTTCTTTTTGTTGCGAATATGCATATTCATTGCAGGTGGAACAATTGCTAACAAAGTCCTTGATTTTGCCTTGCGTGTTGGGCCAGTAAATGCACAACAGCATCTCTGCTCTCAGTGACTTTGGCACTATGACTCTTGGGCCCTTGTACAAGATCCCATTTTGTACGGTGATCTCATCTCTAAAAGACCAGTATTCCCTTACTATTGCAGGAACTGCCTCCTTCTCATCTGGCCACCCACTCAGAACAATAGCCTTCAGTGTCTGTAAAGCTATGTCAGTACCTGTGTGATGCCTAAACTGACATATGCGCTGATTTGTGACATTTTCTCCTTGATTAACTTCAGCAAAGAAAGTTTGTTCCTGTTGCAACTAGCAAACCATCTGATGCTCATGTTCTCCTCCAAGTGTCACCTGATCTAATGTAGCCCTACTCAGGGCATCACTGATATACATTTCACGTCCTGGCTCATAGACAACATTGAGGTTGTAATTCTGTAAGATAGGCGTCATGCTCTGCAGCCGTTTAGGACCACACAAAAAGGGCTTCTTGAATATGGCTATTATCGGCTTGAGATCAGTTTCGGCTGTGATTGTATCCCGGGCATAAAGATAAATGATGGAAATGCTGGCAGGCAAATACAATACTTAAGCATTCCTTTTCAATTTGAGCATAATTCAACTCGGCAGAAGAGAGCGCTCTGGACGCATATGCAGTCGGCTGACCTTCTTACAATAGACAACATCCTAGGCCATTTTTGCTCTAGTCAGTTTGAATAGTAACAGTCTTTGTGACATCATAATATTTTAACACTGGAGCAATGGTGACCAAGCATTTTGTCTCCTATACTGCCTGGTCATGCTTGGGAAGCCAGTGCCAAACTGCATCTTTGTCCAGAAGGTGTCTCAATGGCTGTCTGACAGGTGTCTGACAGGTGCGGCAGATATTTTCCTAAATAGGTTACAAAATCAATAAATCTCTGCACTGATTTAGCATCAGCAGGCAGTGGCATCTCCACAATGGCTCTAATCTTATCTGGATCAGCTTTTAAACCTCGTGAGGACAAGATATGCCCATGAAAGCGGACTTCTTGCACCTTAAACTTGCACTTCTTGCACCTTCTTTACACTGAGCCTTAACCTCACCTGCCTACACGGATCTAATAGTGCTATTAGCTTCTCATCATGGTCATGCTCAGCTTCTTTGTCTGTTTCACCACAGCCAACTATAAGAATATCATCAGCTATTGGCTCAATTCCACTGAGCCCACTTAGTAATTCGTGCTGCTTTCATCGATACACCTCTGGTGCTATGGAAACGACAAAGGGTAATTTGAGCCATCTCAAATTACCCCATGGAGTCCAGAAGGTAGTCATGTAGCTACTTATTTCATCCAGTTTACCCTGTAAGAAGGCATCTCTGGCATCAAAAAGTGTGAAAATCCGTGCTTTGGGTAGCTTGTGGAAAATGTCATCAAGTATTGGCATTAAGTAATGTGACCGTTTCAGGGCCATATTCAGAAACTTAGGATCAATACAAATTCTAATCTTTTCCAGCCTCCTAATAACAACCATGTTGCTTATCTAATCAATGAGCTCAGATACTGACGTAATATGTCCTTCCGCCTCATATTTATCCAGTTGTGCTTTAACCTGCAGCTTAATAGCTATAGGCACATTACCTGGAGCACTGTGTATTGGAGAAATGGTAGAGTCAAGTTCAAAATGAACCTCTCCTGGAAAAAGATACTATGGGGCCCTCAAACAGCTCCTTGTAAACTTGGAGGATTTGCTGTTTTGTCAATGGCCTCACCAGAGGTTTGGGGGGGGAGTGTTAACTCACAACATTGTGTAACTCAGCTGGAATGGTGAACTGCATCAACCGCAAGCACTCACATGTTGATCCTGACAATAGCGGTTTCTGATCAGCTTCCACAATCTCAAAGTCAAGTTTATAAATATCCTCATGTATGCTGCATTCTGTTTGAAATAGGCCCAGTGAGTCCATTAGTTCCAAGAATATAAACTTCTGTTTAGTACTACTAGGCCGAAGAAGTATCTCAGATGCCAGTTTCATTTTATCCTTTAGTTGCACCTGAGTCCAGCTGGCACGGTTGAATTATGTTGTTAAACCTGAGATTTAAAAACCATTTTTTTGCCCTTAGAGTGTACTGCGCCAATGCATTCTTTCCTATAAATCACATCAGTGGTAAACAAGGATGCATCCTCTGAAAAAAAAGAAAAAGAAAGGATGCATCCTCTGAGTCTGACATTTGCTCAATTATGTGCAACTTCCTCACTTCCCTTTTCCATGCCTGACACACTCCTGCAAAGTGATTTAACCTGCCACACCCTCTGCAGGTTTTCCCATATGCAGGGCACTGCTCTCTCTCTTGTATATGAACAATATACAATATATATAATAAACAAGCCGCAATACTTGCATGCTACTTGATTATTTGCTAAAAAATTATAAGGCTGCATTTTATGCTAGCGCTTGTGTTGATAATTCATCATACTTGGCTGTTGTTTAGAGACTGTATTGACACAATAACTAACCCGCTCTAGAGCTCTCAGTCGTTTGTCAGTAAGTTCTATAGTCTGACACATCTCAACTGCTGCTTGTAAGCTTATATTATGCTCCCTCAAGAGGCGGTGGCGGTGGCGGTGGCATGTGCTTTCACTGGTAAAGCCCAAAACTATTTTGTCCTGAATGAGTTCATCCCTTAAAGGGCCATAGTCACAGCTTGCAATCTTTTCCTTTAAGTGTGTGATGAAGGTATCTATTGTTTCACCTGCTTCTTGCTTGCAGCTGCCGAATATATATCTTTCATAAATGACATTTTTAAGAAGTCTAAAATAAACCTCTAAAGCAGGAGTCACCAACCTTTCGGACTTCAGGGACCATTAAATTCATAATTTTAAATCCTGCAGACTACTAATACGATCTGCCTAATGACTGAGTAGGTGGGCATGGCAAGGTGGTCATGTGACTGGGTGGGAGTGGCCAACTCAATGTCACTCATGTCAAGAGACGCCTTGCCAGCCTCTACTTGCCACACCTCGCTTGCCTGCTGAGCTTCCTAGGGCCCCAAGAGGAAGCAGTTGCTGGACCTAAGCAGCCACCATGAGAAAGAGCTGGTTCAGTTCAAATTGGATCTGATCTAGAAAGAGGCTCAGCAGAAGCACCTCACTGAGGACTACGAGCATAAGCTTTCCAAGCAGAGGGAAGACCTGCAAGGCCAGGTACCAGCACCTGGAGGCTCAGCGGGCTAAGTTGGTCAGCCAGTTCCAGGCCATGATGCTGTCCCACTAGAACAAGGCCCTCTGGCTCCTTGCCACCAGCAGCACTTCCCTCCAGCCTTTGCCCAAAGCCCCACACCAGGAGGCTGAAGCAGACTGCAAGTTGGAATTTCTGCCCTTCTCCGATCGCACAAAAAGACCCAGAAGGGGGAGACTCTCTGCAGCAACACAAACGTTCATTGCACGTATCTGGCCCAGGGGCCGTAGTTTGAGGACCCCTGATTTAGTGCAATATAAAAAATACAAATAATTTTTCTGTGGACCACCAAAATTTTCTCACAGACCACCAGTTGGTGACCGCTGCTCTAAAACATCTAGGATAGCTTTGATGTCGCTTTTTTGCTCCTCAGTGATGGTTAAGTTGTGTTTATAAATGTGGAGGCATTCACCGCCCATCAATCTCCTTAATGTGGTGGCTTGTCCTGCTGCTGGCTTATCATTCAAGCCTGTAGCTAAGGAATAAACTTCAAATTCTGCCCTAAACTTATCCCAATTGCTGCTGCAGTCTCCACTCACCCTCGTGGCCTCAGGCAGAGATATCCTGTTAGCAGCTGCCATGCTTCAACTGCTTGGCTTCCGGGAGTTTGCCTCAAATGTATCAGGAAGACATGGATTCAGACTTCTGACGCCATGTTTCAAGAAGTTTAATGAAAATGCAGTTAACACTGATAAGCCATCATTAAGAGTATCTCTATCTCTATCTATCTCTGTCTCTGTCTCTGTCTCTGTCTCTGTCTCTATCTACCTACCTACCTACCTACCTACCTACCTACCTCACAGGAGCAACTGAAGGCAACTCCTAGAGAGGCAGGAAATGCATCTCAGAATAAAGCTGCCTACACAGCTGACATAACCACTGTAACAGTGGGGGCGGCTCACATATGCCAAGAGAGCGGTTGCCAGGATACTCTGGTAAACAACCCCTGCAGCATGTCCCAGCTACAGTTTTTGGAGCTGCCCAAAGGAGTTTATTTGCCGGTAAGTGAGCCTTTGAATGGGTCTGCTTGGATCTGCATTTCTTTGGAGGAGGCTTTGGGACGAGAATACCCTGGGAAATGATTCCTTCATGTCCCAGGACTTTGAGAAACTCCACAATCAATGGGACTTATGATATCAAAGGTGCTTTTCCAAAAGGCAAAAAAGCCTCCCAGTCCAGCTGACTTTTGAAAAAACATCTTTGAGACATGACCCATTGAAATCAAAAAGTTTTCCTTTGAACAATCATTTTAAGAGTTACTGTTTAAGGCTGGTATTTTGAACAAAATAAAAAATAGGCAAAATATAAAACGCTTTAGACAAGTGGAGCAGATTTTCCTATCACTACTGATATGGAGAACATTTTTCTAATTCCGGATAGTTTATAGAACAGGATTTTAAAGATACTGAAAGTCATACCTCTTTGCTACTGTCTAAATTTGTACAGCTCAAATAAAGAGCATTTGGCAGTGAAATGCTTGTCTTCTGAATACTCCCCCCCGCCACCTTTGGAAGGTAAGTTAAGGGACATTATAGTTGCATAATCTGAATAAAATTCAGGAGAATGTTGTACTATGCTGTCCATACCCTCCTGAAATGCAGACAGGCTTTCTCTTCAAGGTAATTAAGTCATAGGCAGCTTGCCCCTATAAGGTTTGGCACTTCAGGTGATTGCCTGAATTAACTTATAAGTAATAATACCTGATAAATAACAAAGGTGGAATATAAATAAATAAAATAGTCTGCACTGCTAGCAACTGAATTCATTTGTGTTCCTGGCTGCAAATTTGATATATCAGTAACTGAGTTTAACTGATTTCTAAACTATGGTCTATTTTAAATATTTTCAGTTGACCATAATTAACCCTGGCTTGTGGTACTGGAAAGAAGATACTAGAACGCTCGAATTTTCATGGTAAGGATTCAGTTGCCTCTCTGACTTTCACCTTTATTTTTAAATTTACCAAGTTTTATACTGCTTCTAATTTACAAACCATGTAAATCAGTGAAAATTCAAATCAACAATGAGCAATACTGAAAGTATCAATCATTAATACTTCTATAAATTATTTTCCAGTGGCTGAAAGCAATAGAAATATTTTTAACCCAGCCTTTTCCAATCTGACAATGTGTTGAATTTCTAGTCTCATAAACCTTTCTATTATCTACTGAACGTTCTGTATGTGCTAGTGTAAGTCAAGGCTCATAGTTTCTCAGTTTTGGTAGGATTATATCTTTATTCCCCAGACAAGCTGGTTGGTAAGAAAATTAGTAGTGGTGGCACAGGATATTTTAAACCAGTCAAGCAATTATTCCCACATAATACATACCATCCAGTTTCATTGTCTAGCACCTACTACTGCTCCTCTTATCCTCAGCCACAATAGAGATCTCTGTGCTGTCTAGGAGTTATTTGATTTTAATTTGATTTTGATTTTATTAGATTTATATACCGCCCTACTCCCGAAGGACTCAGTTATGAGTTCTCAATCCAATCCATCTGAGATACTAATATGCAAAACAGTCTACTAATTTCAGTTTTTAGTTGCATGCATTACTCTCTATTCATATGAATTTTCTGTTCATAATTATTTGACTTTTTATACTGCAGTGCCCAGCTTAAGGAAGAACCTAAGGACAGTAAGGAGAAAAATAAGAAAGGCAAGACTATCCAATTTCAGGAACTTGGAGCAAAGCCACTAGAAAGGTGATATTATTTCAAAACCAATAAAAGTTTGGCTATCTAGTAATGATTTGTGAGTTTGGCAGTGGATGAATCTCAGTTAGGATGTGAGAGGTCCTGGGTTCAAATACTGAGCAAGGACTGTCTGGTGATGTTGGTGCAGAAGATTGTACTTTTGGGGATGATTATTGCTGAGCATAGAAATATATGGAAAATATTTCTGATATCTCAAATACTTTGCAGATGAATTCAACTTTCTGTGCCTGGTATCTTGAACTGGTCCAGGTTATAACAGATGCAATTTGGACAAATAATCTTTGATATAGGGTGATCTATATGATCTCGCTCTGAGTGGATTTATAGTGATTAAAAGTGTTATGTTGGCTAATAAATAAAACTTGTCTATAATTTTGGCTGTGAATTCAAATTATTATTTTTTTTGGATTGGGACTGCTTTATTAAAGAACAGAGGATTGGTAGTCAACTATTACATTTCTATCATTTGAGGGCTGCGTGATGGAATATGAAGCTGTTGAAGTTTTTGCCTAAGGCATTACAATGTTATAGGATACTGTATGCAGTATGTGTTCCTCCTCAGTCATGAATATGACATGTCTGAGCAAGATGGTAGCTTACATCCATTTCTCAAAAGGATAGTGATAGCGCTTCTGTTTCATATAAATAGTATGTACATGATTGTGATCCAATGTATTCTTCTTTAGAACTTTACTGCCAGAGAAATTCTGCTGAATTGAGACACAAGATGGAACCCCTTGATTACAATCTTTGAGTTGATTATTGATCATAGCCCCCTTAGAGTGAATAGATCTGATATTTTAAACCATGTTGTGGCCTTTGGAAAGTGTCCAAAAGTTAAAGTACCCATTTATCTCTCTCTTACATGCTCACAAACAGAGATTTCTTTCTTTCTTTCTTTCTTTCTTTCTTTCTTTCTTTCTTTCTTTCTTTCTTTCTTTCTTTCTTTCTTTCTTTCTTTCTTTCTTTCTTTCTTTCTTTCTCCTATTGGACTCGGCGATGCACAGCCAAGAATAAAAAATATTCCAACACAAAATTTAAAATTATTAAAAGAAACATATAAATTTGGCCCAAAATTTAAAACAATCCACATTACAATTTAAAATATCCAAGGGTGGGGTGGGGTGGGGTGTTACGCCAGCCCAGCTTGATGAAACAAAAGGGCACGGCAAAAAGCCCAGAGAGCTGGTATTCTCCGTATCTCCCGGAGGAGGTCGTTCCAGAGGGCAGGTGCTGCCACAGAGAAGGCCCTCCCATTGGGGGTCGCCAGCCGACATTGCCTGGCTGGCAGCACCCTGAGGAGTCTCCCTCTGTGGGAGCGTACTGGCCGGTGGGAGGCTATCGGCGGCAGAAGGCGGTCCCGCAAGTAGCCAGGTCCTATGCCATGGAGTGCTTTAAAGGTGGTAACCAACATCTTGAAGCGCATCCGGAAGACCACCGGAAGCCAATGCAGCTCGCGCAGGAGAGGTGTCACATGAGAGTGCCCCGTTGGTCCCATAATCCCCCGCGCAGCCGCATTCTGCATAATGCAATTTCTTCTGATTTTTTAGGGGTGGGGGTGGGAAGGAGATTAAGAGGCAAAATAAGTGGCATAAGCTTCTGTGAAGGAAAGCACAAAAGCAATATATGATCATCTAGGTTGAAAAACATTACCCCATCTGGAGTAAATCTAGAAAAAGACACTGTTGGGTAGATAAAGAAGCAAGAAAGAACATTTTTGTATGATTTTTAGTGGTTCAAGACTTATCTATCTTTCCTTTTTATACTAATTATCAGTAACTTTGTTTTACTCCATTTTCATTGATGCAAAGTTCTACAACTGAATAATGAGAATTGGGCCATACATTATTGCACACCATAAGCATGTTTTGCATAAATAGGATATGAATTGAAACAGAGAAACTCAGACTTTCTTGACTTTATGTAATCTATTCCAATACTACCTCAGTTTTTCATATACCTGAATTATGTAGAACTGTTGTGTGTGTTTTGCCTTTAAATAGGTACAACAACAAAGAGTTATTCTTTTTTTAACTGTAGGTCAGGTCCTCATTATTTTCGAAATCTGTTTACCTTGAGTGTTTCTTCTGGAGAAGACAAAACCCCTCGGCCAACCAAGAGAGCACTGTCTGAACTCATAACTCTAGAAGATGTTAAGTGTGAGTAAGGGAAGATGTTTACACTGAATGGCTGGGCTTGGAAACTTGGTTAGGCTTGGAAACAAAGCCAGGCCAAGCCAGTTTGAATTTGGATGGAAACTGTTTAGAAATTCCAATGCCATAAACTGCACTGACAAGTTGAAAAAAACATTCTGAAGAAAGGCAGTGACAAACCACTAGTATATGCTACAGTTGCTAAGAAAACTCCATGAATATGACCATGTATACCTCACAAGCTGAACCTAAATTGAGGACAGATTTTTCCCCCTTCTTACACTATCCAGATTCCACTCATTTTGTTGCCAGATCTGAAATGGTTTGAAAAATTTCTTATGTGTTTATATTACTTCAGTAGAAATGTTGTCCTCTATTTAAAAAGATAGTTGCCCATTTCTGTGCAGCGCTGAAGGTGCAGATAACAGGTGTTCAACTAAAAGATGCCAGCCCTGCAAATAATTATGATTAAAGAGCATAAGAATACCAAAGGATAAAAGAAAACTACTCTGTGTTACATCCTGCTTTCACAGACCTCTCAATATCTTCTAAATTTCACTTATTTTTATGATTGGGATAGAGCATATGCTTTCATAAAGCAGATTCATGGGAAGTTTGGGATTAATAAATAAAATATGAACATTCCTTAATGATAATGCTTTCCTTAAATACTTTGTTGCTTTTCTCCTGTGAGGAATCAGTATTCTCATTTTTTAAAAGAAAGAATTGTACCTTTCATTATTATGTGTACCAGAAATAGGCATTTATAATAAAAATAGCTTGGTCCAAAGAATAGAAGTTCAGCCTAACAGACAGGAAGCAGCAGATGAAGCTAAGCAGAATCACATCAGATTCTTGTACTATTAGCACAGGGACACCACAAGGCTGTGTGCTCTCTCCACTTCTCTTTATATACCAATGACTGTATCTCAAACAATCCATCTATTAAACTACTGAAGTTCGCAGATGACACAACAGTGATCGGTCTCATTCGAGACAACAATGAATCCTCATACAGACAGGAGATTGAACAACTAGCCTTGTGGTATGACCAGAACAATCTGGAACTGAACACACTCAAAACCGTAGAAATGATGGTGGACTTTAGAAGAAACCCTCCCATACTACCACCTTGTACAATACTAGATAACACAGTATCAACAGTAGAGACTTTCAAATTTCTAGGTTCTACCATATCTCAAGACCTAAAATGGACACCTAACATCAAAAACATCATCAAAAAAGCACAAGAAAGAATGTTCTTTCTGCGCCAACTCAGAAAGCTCAAACTGCCCAAAGAGCTGCTGATCCAGTTCTACAGAGGAATTATTGAGTCTGTCATCTGCACCTCTATAACTGTCTGGTTTGGTTCTGCAACCCAACAAGACAGATACAGACTTCAGAGGATAATTAGAAGTGCAGAAAAAACAATTACTATCAACCTGCCTTCCATTGAGGACCTGTATACTGCACGAGTCAAAAGGAGGGCTGTGAAAATATTTACAGACCCCTCGCATCCTGGACATAAACTGTTTTAACTCCTACCCTCAAAATAATGCTAGAGAGCACTGCACACCAGAACAACTAGACACAAGAACAGTTTTTTCCCAAACGCCATCACTCTACTAAACAAATAATTCCCTCAACACTATCAAACTAGTTATTAAGTCTGCATTACTATTAATCTTCTCATCATTCCTATCACCCATCTCCTCCCACTTATGACTGTATGACTGTAACCTTGTTGCTGGTATCCTTACGATTTATATCAACTGTTTCCTAATATGATTTGATTGCTTATTTGTTCCCTATGACTATCATTAAGTGTTGTACCTTATGATTCTTGATTAATGTATCTTTTTTTATGTATGCTGAGAGCATATGCACCAAGTCGAATTCCTTGGGTGTCCAATCACACTTGGCCAATAAAGAATTCTATTCTATTCTATTCTTAAACCTAGTTCAAATTGCAATTTACTTATAAAGGTTCTTTGTTGATTCGGGAGCGGTAGTTATTTCTAGGACTGTCCACCTTGGAAAATAACTCAGAAATGCTTTGAAAATCATCCAAACAGAATCTTTATTTATTAAAGCAGATGATTTTTTTTCAAGCTCCCATGTGATTTTGAAAAAAAAAAAAGGATGCTGCTGTTTTAATGAGTTGAATTACTGCCGTTCATGCAAATCTTTAAGGAGCTGTGAAGTGTCATAGCTATGGTTTTTCGGAGCTTATTTTTTCAGTGTTTTGAGGAAGTAAAATAGGTAGACTGTCCTGAGTTGTTATGAAGGAACAGTTGGATGTAGTTTTAAAAAATGATATAAGCTTTTTGTAAGTTTTTAATTGCCCTGGTGGCTGGATATGATGATATGTGTAATTTCACATATCTGGAGGAGATGGAGTTCATCCCAGGTGCGGGTTTTTATTATTATTTATTGGATTTTGGGGGTGTTTGGGCAAGATCCCTTCCATATAGATCACAGATCGTTCTGTATTGCTGTAAAACTAAGCTCTAAGCTGACTTTACCCTATAGATTTTATCATCTTTGTGTATGTATCTGGGTTTTTCTATAAAGGATGTAGCTTTCCATCCCATTTAAAAATTTTTATTGGTTTAAAAAAGGCAGTTAAACAATGACATTGTTTAACTGCCATGGTGCTCTGAGCATTAGATTGGGTTTCTTATTTTATTTGTTTGTTTCAATTTTTATACTGCCCTTTTCCCAGGGGACTCAGGGCGGTGTACAGCCAACAATAAAACATACCCATATACAAAATTTAAAAACAGTTTAAAAACATTAAATAATTTGGCCCAGTGTATTAAAAATAAACCGACAGTTAAAATTTGTGTTTATAACAGGTGCTCCCAAATTTCTGCTTCTTGCAAAGTGGAGGGCCTTGGCATGTACTTCCAAATTTCTGAAAAGGTTGGATTAAGCAGAATGGCTCATTATACTTTTCTTTCTTTGTAAATATTTTCAGATGCTGCTTTATTTCTGGCACATGAAGATGATTCCATTCACGTTTCTTCTTTCTCCTTAGTTATGAGGTACATATTGAATATTTCTGTTACATGATTAGAAGCTTGTGTGTTTTCATTTATGAGCAAATCAAGAAGCTGTCAAGTTAAAGCAAATCGGTTAATTTACCAATGCTTGATCCAACCATACATCATCTCCCACTAGGCCTGGAACAGTCAGGAGGTACATAGATTTAATAATCGGATGGCTATATTTATAGCACCAAAGACCCTCTCAACTTTCTTAGGATCAGTAGAATTAAACATTTCCCAAGTAATCTACCCAGAATTTATCTCTCAATTCCACAGACTTACAATGCCAGAGTACATCTCAGAATGGATGTAAGCAACTTTATCCAACCGATGCCTTGAACATTGCTCACAGTGGTACTGCAGATATTTCTCTGGTCTTTCTTTACCCAGGAAGAAGTGGGTGATCTTGAACAGGGCCACTTGTTGGCTACCTATAAGCGTGATAAGAGTAAAAAAAATAATTGTTTCATCTCCCTTACTTTGACAAGAAACTCTCACTGATGCTTAGCACTAGCACTAGCGATAGCACTTAGACTTATATAACGCTTCACAGTGCTTTTACAGCAGTCTCTAAGCAGTTTACAGAGTCAACATATTGCTCCCAACAATCTGGGTCCTCATTTTACCCACCTCGGAAGGATGGAAGACTGAGTCAACCTTGAGCATGCTGAAAATTCGAACTGCCAAATTGCAGGTAGCCAACAGTCAGCAGAAGTACCTGCAGTACCGCATTCTAACCACTGTGTCACTGCGGCTCTTCCTTAGCTTTGTTTTTCATCTTTCTCCAACATCCCTCAAAATGTCTTCAGGCATTAATTTCCATTTTAATCTCCAGGTGTTACTTTGAAAATCAGGAAGCTGCTAGGATCCCAAGATAAGAAACTGCCTACAGGTGTTGGGAGTCAAGTGGCATACACATTTAACCAATACATTAGTAACACCTGAGCAGGCACAACTGGATCCAAAACCACGTTGCTTTTTTATTCTAAGATGATTAAGGTCTCATTTGAACCAAGCATTGTTTTCTTCAGCTGTGTCTTTTACAGCTGTGCACCATTGAACAACTGATTCCCAACACTTTGCCATCACCTCTCCAAAATACCAATCAGCAGCCCACTCCAGTCTGGTTCCTGGCCAGACTGATAACATAGGATATCCTGAATAGCTCAGGAGACCACTGTGAAGGCTGTGCCTGTTGCTGTCTCTTGTAGCCATTAACCTCTGTTATATCCATTCATATCTGACAGTGGGTCCAAAGACCCTTAAAATCTTTGTCCTTCACAACTTCCACCAACTATCATTGATGTATTTCACTAATAACTCCTATGGACTGTCCTTAATGCCATCACATCAGACAATCCTGTTAAAAAAACAGAACCAAACCCCAAACAAACTCAGCTCATTTCATTCATTTCTGAACATTTTGTCTTCTACTTTCCAGCTTCAACTGTAATAAACTACACAAGGGAAAAAATAGAAAGGATAAGATATTGAGATAAATAAGGGATCATATGGTGTCACTTTATTTGTATATGCTTTGACTCTATTATAAAGGTAGGGATACAGAATCTTTCTCCTGCTAGTCTGTGCTTTAAAAAGGCCAAACAAAGAAGTGGTGGAGGCAAGATAAAAACTACATCTATACAGTATATATAGAAGCCAAAACCACTCACGAATTAATCACGAAATCTCCAGAACTGTAAAGCCTACAAACTTGAAATTTGCCATGTATGTTCCTCTTGGCTTCTAGGTGCTCACTAAGAAAGGATTTTTTGAAATGACCATCAGAGCATTAGTATTTCTTATATTATTATAACAGGCTCTGATGCTAATTAGTTAAACATTCTACTCTGGAGAGAATGGGATAGCATAGGACAGGCTTCTGTGGGGCAAGCTTCATGGAGAGGAGGGGGTAGAAAGCCTGAGGGAGAGAAAAGGATAGGAGACATTTCTGTGGGCTGAGGGAGAGAAGGGAGGTCTATGGGGCCAGACTGAGGGAGAAAGGGGGTAGGATAAGAGAGGCTTCTGTGGAGCCAGCCTGAGGGAGAGGAGAGAAGAGGCTTTTATGGGGCCAGCCTGAGGGAGAGAAGGAGAGGAGAAATCTATGGGGCCAGCCTGAGGGAGAGAAGGGGATATGATAAGAGAGGCTTCTCTAGAGCCAGCCTGAGGGAGAGGAGAGAAGAGGCTTCTGTGGGACCAGCCTGAGGGAGAGAAGGAGAGAGGAGAGGCTTCTGTGGGGCTAGCCTGAAGGAGAGAAGCGGAGAGGAGAGGCCGATTGTAACTACTCATTAATTTTCAAGCTCTAAGTGTCGATTTATCAAGCCTGATCACATAGTTTTGTAGCAAAGCATGGGTATTCAGCTAGTTTAAATATAAATTGAATTAAGATGAAATTAAATAAATGTAGGTAATCTAGTTATTTCATATTTATTTAATAGTGTTCACTTTCTTTTTTATTAAGAATTATATTAAATAGACACGACAAAGAAATCAAATACCCCCCTCTCGATGGATGGATGGATGGATGGATGGATGGATGGATGGATGGATGGATAGATAGATAGATAGATAGATAGATAGATAGATAGATAGGAAAAATGGCCCTCCCCCCAAAAAGATAGTAAGAAAAATAAACTTTCCCCTTTATCATCAGCTAACATATCAATACTGAATATTGTTGTCTGTTAAATATAAACAGATCTTAATTCTATACAACTCATTTTCTATAAAACCCACTTTAAATATTCAGCTCCCCTTATTGATCAACAGAGATCCAATAAAAAATCAATAAAATTGCTAAGATTCTAAATATATAAACCTCCTTTCCATTTACTCTAAATCCTCTTTGTCCCTCTCTTAACAATTAAAAATTGCAAAAATAATGGAATTGAAAGCTATTAAACATTTTTTGATTTAGTCAATTTAAACATTACCAGAAATAACCCTTTATTTAAATATTCAAAAGTTGATAGCATAAATGTTACAAACTAATCCATTATATCATTGAATATTTCTAAAGGAGAAACAATTCAATCCAAATACCCATTAAATATCACCAAAGATAGCAACTCATTATTTAATCACAGACAAATAAACCAATTTTGTAGCTTTTTTCCTTTTTCTTCCCAGCCATTCTTAAGTCCTATAGATACATTCTAACTTCTATTTTTTATATTCTCTTTGTCTTTTCTCCTGAAGTTCATCATATTTATCCAAAACCATTTGTAATTTCTATTAAGTAATTCCAATACATCTCTTATATTTAAATGTAAAAGGATAGTCCACATCACTTTTAAAGTACATTATTTGTATGTTCCTTTGGATTTTTAAATATTCATCCACTTGGAAATCCAGTATTTTGATCTCTTTGTTGTAATTTTTAAGTCGCTCTGAAAGACCATTTTTATTGTCTTCAAAGGAATTTGTTCATCTTCAGTAGCAACTTTAAGTTCCAGGAGAGAGTTGAAAAACTGAAGCACTTCATATGCTCAAAAATCAAACATTTCCTTTCAAGTTGCTGTCATATGCTTTAGTAATAGATCTTCAAAGTCTTGTTTGCAAAATGTAAACAAAACAGACCTTTCCCACAGGAGAGGATCTAATTAATTTCAAAGCCTTTCTTTAAATCAGTTTTACAAAGGCTTAGTTAGCATTTGAACTTTTTAAATCCTAAAGTACTTTGCTGTATATTGCCAGTTACAAAAAACATCTTACAAAGCTAATAAGACTTAGTTTCCTTTCTTTTGAAACAGATTGAAGGAAAACTCACCCAGCAACTTGTAAGCTTGCAGTTCTGAAGGCTTATAAATCTTAAAGAAACTGTACAAAAAATAAATTCCAAAGTGATTAAAAAGATGAGATTTGATGAAACCTTAAGTCCATGAAAAGCTGCATTTATAGCTCAGAGAATGATGAAACCCATGACTCTCAGCTGATGGCAAATAGCTGCAGAGGCATCAATTTCTGCTGTGTGTTCACAAAAATAAGCTGTTGAGGAATACATATGAGCATATCTTCAGATCTCTCTTCGTTCCAGAGAGAATTCTGGCAGATGGGACTTCACATACAACTGCTTTTTGGCTGTAATGCCCCTACAATCTGCATGGAGCGGGAAAATGTGCCTTGCCTCACTAGAAACTCTCTGCAAGAGAAAGAGATCTTTAAAGGTGCTTTAAAAAGTATTTTGACTGATCAACGTGTTTTGGACATGAAATAGCAAACTTGCTATCCAGGTGATCTTGGAAAAAAAGACTCTTCTCTTGTTAACATGCGTTGAAACTAGGATTGGGGAGAAAACAAGTTGGGTTTGCTTTGGTTTGGCATCAAAATTTCGGGTACATATATATCAGCTGGAAGTTGGGCTCCTTTTGACATATATGTAGCTTCATTCATTCATTCATTCACTTTAGATGACTGCCTATCTCAAATTCATTACTCTAGACAGCTAGTAGAAGTTAGAAATACAGTCAAACATAATAAAAAGAACATTCACATAACCAGCATAAATAACATGGATAAAAAACAGAATCAATATAACTACTGCGTAGCTTGTGTCCCACATCTAGATTCCAAACTTATTGACAAAACCAGTCCTTAAAGCCTTAGAAAAGGAGCAGGACAAATCTAAACACTGGCCTGTCAGGCAGGTGTGGTGTGATATAAAAGAAAGGACAGTTCCATCTCACCTTTCTGCTGCCTCCTGGACCAATCAATATCGGCATTATTTATAGACAAGAACCTTTAGCTCTTCTTTTTTTTTTTATTGAAAGATTTTTCAAAATTTTACATACATAACCCGCCCTCCCCCTTCCCTCCCTAACCCTTCCTCAGCCTTCCTCCCACCCCCCACCTCCCTTACCTCTTACCCTACCCCTCCCCCCCTACTTCCCAAAACAAGATACAGGTTATATTATTCAACAGTCATAAGCCAACATAATCTAATTATAAGCTCTTACAACTCTCTAATACTTTAATTCCCCAAACATCATACTAAATTTAATTATATAATAACATAACATTCTTATGTTTATTCATAACCTATCTGCAATTTTTTAATCCGATATTTCCTTTGCGTATAGTCTATCCATCTTCTCCACTCTCTCACATATTTTTCATTTGAATAGTCCTTCAAATAAGCCGAAACTTTCGCCATCTCTGCTAATTCGCATTTGTCAAATATTTCTGATCATTTGTCCTTATGTGTGTTTCTTGCAAATAAATTATGTCATTTTTAAATTGTTTCAAATAATGAAATTTTCCTCCTTTTCTGTGGTGAATTTAAACCATTGACATTCCAGGTTAAAAACCTAAACACCATCTTCAGGCTTTCGAAGCTTAGCAAGAACCGATTGGAATTCATCTTGGAATTTCTTTTTCGGTCTTGCCCCTCCCATAGCTTCGTTGCTTATATTTGTACTTTCTTGCATCAGTGCCTGAGCTTGTTGCATCTTCAGTTCTTGCTCCTTGCGTTTGGTTACTGCTCTGGTTTGTCTTTGCTCTTTCACATCTTCTGCTTTCTCTATTATATCCCATGTTTGGGGAGAGCGAAAAATGGGCCTTCCGGGCCACTACAAGTCAGGAAACAGGCTGTTTCTGACATCCGGGGTGTGTGTGGGAGGCTGTTTTTGCCCTCACCAGGCCCCGAAAAAGCCTCTGGAACATGCAGAGGGTGACAAATGGGCCTACCGGGCCCACCTTTTTGCTGTCACATTGTACGCGCATGCACGGTGGGGCAGTGGCATTGAATTATGGATGTGGGCACGAACACGACCCCCCCCAAAGCTCCCCCACTTTTGGCACCCGACAGCAAAAAGGTTAGCCATCACTGGCCTATGCAATATATAGTCACCTGCTTAGGACTGCTAAATTCAAAAGACAAATTCAAATGTATATTTTAAAAATCTCTTATTAATCATTGTAATTTGATATCAACTTTTGGAAGAGCTTTGAAGGTTGCATCTCAGTCTTCAGGTAAGGCGGATTTTTGATGAGCAGGAGTGATGCTGGATGGAGAAACAGTAAGGGCAGAGATGTATCAGACTGGAAGAGGCGGAGGGTTCAAAGTTGAAAGTAAGGGTATGCTTATGCTGAATTTTGGAGCATGGAAAAAGCAACTATGGAGAGATTAAGAACTGTCAAGTGATTTGAAAAGTGGTTTGGATATACACATTGGATGTTCTGTATCCTTGCCCAAATAACTGAATTAGTGGGATTAAAATGTATCAGTGATACGAATGAGGATGATAAAATCATTGCTCCTGAAGCAAAAATTATTTCCCAAATCCTAGTACCCTGTTCCAAGTAAAAATCTCTTTTGCAATATGTGACTTTTAATTTTGTTCTAGGTGTAAGCAGTTGGATGATTTCCTCATGGCTTTGTTGTACTATATTTCCTTTTATCTGGAAAAAATAACCCTGGAGATGAAACCCAAGTCTTTTATGGGGTGAGTAACTTTTATGCTTTCCTAAGCAGATTCCCATAACTACAGTATGTACATAATATTGTATGGTGAAGTCTTGGTACTAAGGCAAAAGGTATTTTCTTTCTTTAGAGATTGTGCACTCAGAGGATTTCCCGGTTTGATCTTTACTAGACTGTGCAAAAAGTTTTCTCCATCAATGGAAGGTCTAGCATTTGGAGACCAGGTTGCTCAGAATGCAATACCCTTGCCCAGTGGTGGGATTCAAGTAATTTAACTTCCCTAATGATTTCTTCCAACAACCAGTTTGCCAAACTGCTCAGAAAGTTAACTACCGGTTCTCCCAAAGTGGTACAAACTGGCTAAATCCCACCACTGTCCTTGTCCCATTTTACAAATCTGCACGTATTTTTCAGTGTCAAAAATTCCAAATTCTGTAGCAAGAATGTAGATTTAGATTTAACTCAAAGTGAAAATTTAATCAATTTGTGGGAACAAGGACTTTCAAGTGTAAATTACTTAATTCTACCCTGAGAAACTCAGCTTGAAAAACAAGTTTCTAGCCCTTTGTGATTCTGAAATACCTGCTGAAGTCAGAGAAGAGGCTAAGATAAATTTTACTCATCAAATTAGCTCCAGTGATACTGCTTTATGACCCGGGGAAATAGCAAGTAGTACATAGTAATGTAGGTTACAGAATATACTCTTAGCCCACAATTTGATAGCCTTGTAATTAATTTTTATTTTATTTAGCATGATGATAAAGACCTGCCTTGTTTAGGGAAGGATGGCTAGGGCTCAGTGCTTCAAGGAATACCTGATATTAGGAAGCTCTCTACTTTAATTCTCTGTAGTGCCAATA
Source organism: Masticophis lateralis (assembly GCA_030761175.1). Taxonomy (NCBI): domain Eukaryota; kingdom Metazoa; phylum Chordata; class Lepidosauria; order Squamata; family Colubridae; genus Masticophis; species Masticophis lateralis. Next base: position 322,352,099 of record JAUDYJ010000001.1, on the reverse strand, counting down.
TCTCATTATGTGGGAAAGAGGTATTAATTCAAGAGAAGACAAAAGAATTAATTAATTCCAGTCAGAGAAGACACAAGAATCAAGCTATATGGACAACAGTGCTATGCAATAGGTCACCGTATATAATAGAGAGAATAGGTAAATGATGTAATGCTTTCAGGCTCTGTGTTCTCTTCTTGATGATCTTATGACAGACTTGCTGGTTAGAGCCATATATTTTGAAGTTCCAGAGTGCCTCCTGGAGCTCCATCCATATACTGTAGTTTTCATCCTCCCATCCCTTCATGACTTCATTCTTTCTTCAGGTATTTGCAGTGTGCTCTTTAAGATATTTGATTCACCACCTCTTTATTTTTTTATTTTTATTTTTATTTTATTTTGATTTATATGCCGCTCTTCTCTGGAGACTCAGGGCGGCTTACAAGGCGTTAAGCAATAGCCTTCATATTTTCTTATATTTTATACAAAGTCAGCTTATTGCCCCCACAAACTGGGTCCTCAATTTACCTACCTTAGAAAGGATGGAAGGCTGAGTCAACCTTGAGCCTGGTGAGAATTGAACTCGCAGTAATTGCAAGCAGCTGGAAGCTAAATACTACCTTTAACAATAGCATTAGTCTGCATTAGTCTGCTGTGCCACTCAGGCTCTCTTAATGGTCTTCCTCTCTGATTCTCTATCCTTTGATCCTTTTTAGGTTTCTTCTACCAGAACTTTGAAAATTGGTATGATTTATACAATCCTGTTTTAAAGGTGGTCAAGCCAGTATCTGGATCTGAATATGTATTTCTAGTGTACAAAAATGAAATAACTACAGGTAGTCCTCAACTTACACCCACAATTGAGCCCAACATTTATGTTTCGAAGTGAGACATTTGTTAAGTGAGTTTTGCCCCATTTTGCAAATGCAACTGCAGTTGTTCAGTTAGTACCACGGTTGTTAAGTGAATCTGGCTTCCCATTGACTTTGCTTGTCAGAAGGTCACAAAAGGTGATTTACATGACCCTGGGACACTGCAATCATCTTAAATTTGAGTTAGTTGCCAAGTGTCTGAATTTTGATCACCTGACCATGGAGATGCTCCAGCAGTCATAAATGTGAAAAATAGTCATAAGTCACTTTTTTCAGTGCTCTTGTAACTTTGAACGGTCACTAAATGAACTGTTGTAAGTCAAGGACTACCTGTAATAATGATCTGTCTGTTTCCCTGAAATATTCAATATTAAACTAAAAGCAAGGCTGAAAGTCCTCTAGTTCATGTACTGTGTCTAACGCTGGGCTTCCAACTTTAAGATAGACAAACAGAAATAGTTCTGGATACCAAACGTTGTTCCTAAGCTACCATTACAAGAAGTCAACTTATTGTTGAATGTTAGGGGATCATCTTAAAGTCTTTTAAGTTATATATACACAGAACCAATTATTGACAAAGAAGTGCTCTCTGAATGAGTTTGAGCAAAAGATGGTTCTCAAGGATGCTAGCTTGGATTCCTGCACTGAGCAAGGGATTGAACAATCCCCTCCAATTTTGACTCTCTGAACAGAGGGCTGTGGGATGCATTCCAAAAAGGGGATGGGATTGAGATGAAAAAGTATATAGGTTCAGAATGAAAAAAGTTGACTTAATTCATTTTAAATTTAATTACAATTAATATGAACATTCACCATGTGCTTAACTTTTTCCTTTTATCATATTAAAATTACAACCTGATGGATACCTTATGGCAGGACTGACCCTCATTTAGTTTAAATTAAATTAGTTAATTTAGTTTAAACAATCCTGAAGGGAAGTTTTGCATGATGAATTCAGTCATAGAACAAACATTTACTTGCATCAGGAAATGTTTTATATTGTGTTGGATCACAACTTCCAGCTTTTGCAATAACCCTGCTGGGATTTTGAAAATGTCAGCATTAATGTTTTCTTCCTTCTCTTGACCTATGTAGGGCATTGTAGTACTATCCTTTCTGCTGTTTGTTTGAGATGCATTATAGTTCTACTATTAATGGTAATCTGGTATATATGTAAACTATTTACATATATACCATGGTAATCTGGTATATATGTAAACTGGTAATCTGCTATATATGTAAACTATCATTGGAGTCTTAATAAATTGGGTAGGTGACTTTTATGATGCAGTGTTTACAATGCTTTCTTTCATTAACTCAGAAATTCCCAGTGTTGATAACTTTTCTGATTTTCTAATTGGGATTAGAAGATTGGAAATGCACTAAACGTGGGTTGAAAAGCCTAGGCCACATCTGACTCTATGTTTTTATTTGATTTGAAAAAGTGTCTGCAAATGATCAGTTCAGAGCAATATATATCTCTCCCGCTACAGTCTGCCGCATGTGGAGGGAAAGAACAAAGTATCAGGAAGAGATGAAGAGAAAAGGTGTCATAAAAGAAAAAAAATGGGTAGCTCAACTCACCATTTACTTGTTCTATCAGACCTATCTATCAATATGTATTCAGCTTTGTATAGATATTTTCAAGAAAATGTTCCCCAGAACAGAAATAAATTAAAAAATCCTTTAATTTATATATTTTTTTTTGTCAAACAGAAAGCCCAACATCCTAGAAAAAAAAGAAATAAAGGAAAACCAAATAAAGCTAGCAGTGACCAAAAAGCACCTTGCTGAAATGTACTGTATTCTTATCCTTGGATTGGGAATGTCTGATCAGCATCACATGGCTTGTGGAAAGTAAGGAAATGGGTGTGCCTTGAAAATATTTTCTCTGAGTGATGGATGTTTCCTCATATTGCCCATCAGAAGACCTGCACCTATTCTGTCTTTTCCTCATGAATATTTTGTGTGTGGAAAGAATGATAGAAGTGGTGAGACAATGCACAAGGGTTATAAATCAACCTCCACCACATTTCATTAAAGTGTGTGGGTAATTGCATGCTGAACTCTTTCCCTGGATAGACTGAAATAATGTGGTTCTAAATGTGATGTCATGCTATGATCTGAATGTGATGTCAAGTCATATACACTATGTATAAATGGCTATAGGCAATGGAGAATTGAAGGCAGATAAATTATTTTCTGAGTGCAAGTAGGGCTGGAAAAGAGAAAAGACAATAGGCAGTTTTGTGAAGTGAAGTGAAGTCCCAATTTTTGAGACCCTTACTAGGAAGTATAAACAGCCAACCAATGTGGATTGTCATGAATTTAGTTTTCCTATTTATTAATACTATAAGATATAAAAATACAAAAGAAAATAGTAGAAAAGGTAGGAGAGGGAAAAGGGAAGGGAAAAGTGTGGGGAAAAAGGGGAAAACAAAGAAAAGGCATTGACTTCCAACTTCCTTTGGTGCAGTAGAATAACATAATAAAATCAGACCTTTTTTACTTTTACATAGTAGCATAAACCAGCCATTTCTATAACAACAAACTGATCTAATTGGTAAAACTCAAAGTCAAAAGTTTCATTTTTTTCCACCTCAAGCACAAAGTCTAGAAGCGGCTGCCAAGTACAAACAAAAATAGTTGTATTTTTGTCTTTAATCAAAGCAGTCAGTCTGGCCATCTCAGCTAACTCCATCAACTTCTGCAGCCATTTATCCATTGTGGGAATCATTGTGGGAGTCCTTCCATTTTTGTGCGTAAAGTAATCTTGCTGCTTTCAAGATATATAACATCAAATTTCCAATTTTTCCCCCAAGTCTTTTTCCATTAAACCTAAAAGAAAAGTTTCTGGTTTTATCTTTATATTCAGTTTGAGAATCTTCGGTATTAAGATTTTTGAATCCTACTCCAACATTTCTTTGCTTTGTCATATGTCCACCATCAGTAGTAAAAGGTCCCTTCTTTACTTTTACACTTCCAACATTTATTTGAAATATCTTTATATGTTCTTGACAACTTATCTAGTGTTAAATATCAACAATACATCATCTTATAAACATTTTCTTTTAAGTTACAATTCAATGTAAATTTTAAACCTTTCATTCAATATTTTCCCATTGTTGAAGCATGAAATTATAACCAAAATTCCTTGCCCACTGAATCATGAAGTGCTTTATGTGCCATTTTCCAAATTAAAATTCAATAACAATTTATAAATTTTAGCAATAATATATTCATGACTACCACATATGAATTCCAATTCATTTTTCACAAAATCAAAAACATTACTCTTTTTGTCTGCTTTAAATCTTTCTTTCAATTGTAAATATGTAAACAAATGGCAGACATGATTCTAACTCCTCCTTAGACTTAAGGATAGGATCAGCAAAGTTAAAAAATATTATTTGACCGTAAGTCCACCAGTCTGGCTTCACCACCATTTCTTGTCTAAAAAAAGCTTCCTGGGGCAACAAATATGGGCTGTTTCCTGACATGTAGTCCCAAATCCAGGTAGCCCCAGTCCAGCAGCAACAAGCAGGAACTCCCCCCCCCCAAAGTTTGCAAAATTAAGACAAAGTTATTTTGTCAGGCATTTTCAGAGAAGTTGGAAAGGTAGAACCCAGCTAGAGTATATTTGTTTTTTAAAGGACCAATGCAGCAATTATTTTCTTAAGAAAATTCATGATTGAAACCTAACATTCCCATCATTCTTTGAAGGATAAGTTTCTAATAATCAATAGGTAATGAGCCTTCCAGTTAGGGGTAGACAAACCTTTCAGTTTGGTTCCTGTCTTGTGTTTCAAAATACAGCTCCCAAATCTTTAATACTGATTTTTCTATCAGGATCTGAGGGAAACTGCCAAGTAGCCTGTTTATCATGAATGCATTGTAAGGATCTGAAGAGATGCAGGCATGTTTATTAGCAGCATTTTGCTATCAGATTGTAAAAACATTTATAATAGTCAGAGCCTTGGACTTGGAAAAAAAGTGTTAGTTGTCTAGGTTGTTCATACTCTTCTTATGTATTAGACTGAAAAAACAAAAGTCTCTTTTAAGTCACATTCAACTTATGCTAATTTTATGGATTTCCATATAATTCTCTTGACTGGGATATCGGAGTGATTTGCCGTTATCTTCTTCCAAGCCAGTCTCTTTGATTCCCAGTACAGCCTACAGAACTGTGATCTCCTGTTGGTCTCCCAATGAAGCACTGAACAGGTCCAATTCAAAGTCAAAGTCAAAGCTGGCTAGGTGCTGCTTCCCAACCTACTGCGGTTGTGCATATTGCATTTCTATTACAGGTAGTCCTTGACTTACAACAGTTCATTTAGTGACCATTCCAAGTCATGGAAAAAAGTGACTTATGACCATTTTTCATTCTTATGACCCCTGCAGCATCCCCATGGTCATGTGATTTATATTCGGATGCTTGACAACTGACTCCCATTTATGACAGTTGCAGTGTCCCAGGGTTACTTTTTGTGACCTTCTGCCAAGAAAAGTCAATGGGGAAGCCAGATTCACTTAACGTAACGTAACTTAACGTAACTGTGTAACTAACTTAACAATTGCAGTGATTCCCTTAACAAATGTGGCATGAAAAGTTGTAAAGTGGGGCAAAACTCACTTAACAAATTTCTCATTTAGAAACATAAATTTTGGGGTCAATTGTGGTTGTAAATTGAGGACTACCTGTGTGTTCTTTAGCAAAAAAAAAAAAGACAAAACTGTTTAGCAAATTTACATGGCCACCCACCTCACTGAATCTGACTCTGGACAGCATACCACCAGCTTATGTTTAAAGCTATATCCTAATTTGCATTTAATTGCAGCATAAATATGGGTTTATCCCCTTAACACAGCTTTCACCTGGTCCCAACCCATGAATGAAATGTATACTTTAGACTCCCTTAAATAACCTCCTCCTTTTTTCTTCATACCATTCAAAAGCTGCTTCAGCATTTGTCAAATCATTACCTTGGAAAAAGACAGATGAGAGATTGCAAGTAGCAAACCAAGTTAGGACAATTTTCCACCTGCTCAAGGGTGTGGACTAGCACTGGGGCTTGGTACTGGGAAAAGGCCCTTTCATTAGTTTTCTTAACTTCTATGACTGTCTGAGAAATTCTTAACCTGAACTTAATTATTCAACCTATGAAGTGCTATTTTAAATAACACATGATATGTATTACCTCTGAAAGAACATCTGTGTTATCTCTCAACAACAATTTTGTGAAAGGTCACGATTAATGAGAAAATTATCACTGCCTATGTATACTACATGTTATTTTTTTCATAAATCTCACCATTTATAGTTCATCCTCCTTCCTTCCCCTAGATTGATTCATGTATATATAACACATAACTCAATCGAATCATTTGTGACTATCTTGAAGTGGATTCCTGTCCATGAAAACTTATAGATGGGTTAATCTTTAAAGTACTAATAGTTGCTTTATTTTCACTAAAGGAGGATAAAAATGAACTAAGCTCCTTTCTAATGCATTCACATGCATTTTCCTGTCTTTAATGATGATTAGTGTGGCAGGAAAGATACCCTCTTAGCCAGTGTAAGCTTGGGGCACAAATCAAATATTGTCAGCAAGGCCAATGATTAGCAGAAAGACCAAAGAGAGCAGTAGAGGACGCATGGGAAAGCAGCAAAAAACAAAACAAAAAATATCCTCCAAGACAAAATGATAAGAGAGGAAGATTCAAGGGCATACTATAGAAATAGTTGAGCAAATAAAATATTATGCAGGTGTCCTAAGCAGTATTTTTCCTGCGAGATCAAATTTGGGTTGGTCACCATGACCTGAGATTTACTCTTCTGGGCTTTTGAACTAATGCTGGAGCCTGTTGTGGCCCCGTCCTCTGAGCCTATCCCTTTGGAGGAAGGCAACTCTGAGCAGGAAGAAGAGGAGCCAGCCAGATCTCCCAGCCCTCCCCCTCTGGCACCGGCTCAGGTGCCAGCTGAAAGAGAGCCAAGTAGTGGGGAAACAGGTGTCTCAGATGAGAGTGAGGGAGAGACGTCATTCCTGGACGCACGCCAAAGAAGGCGAGAGAAAAGGGTACTGCAGCTGCGGCGTATGAGGAAATCCTGAGTCATTGGATTGGAGTCATAGGATCCATGACTCACTGGACCACACCCAGAAGCATATCTATTTAAGACAGTACAATGGGTCACGAAGTTCGTGACGAACAAAGCTAACTGCACAGCTAAACAAACGGAGCAACCTCGTAGTCTTGGAAGCTGGATGAACGGCAAAGCTACGTAGGTGATTTTCTTGTTTGTGTAAACCAATAAAGTCCTTGGCAGACGGTGTGCATATCGCTGCCAAGGTTGAGATAAGAACTGCAGAGTGTGCCAAGTGAGTCTTAACCCTCGGCTGGCTGTGTTTTTGTGGGTCTCTGAAGGGGGGGGACAGATCATCTTGTTCGTCACCCAAAACTCCATCGTTAACCCACGATGGACCAACAGCTGCAGCAGCAGGTACAGCAGATGCTGGAGGCCAATCAACTTCTGCAACAGCAAGTAGCACAGCTAACTGCACAACTTGCTTTGGGAAATGCTCCTGTAGCAGCTCCACCTGCTCCCCTTCCCCGTCCAAGATGCCCAGTGAACATGCCAGATAAGTTTTCTGGACAGCAGGAAATGTTCCCGGCCTTCTTGGGACAGTGCCAGCTGTACATGGCAATGCGGCCGGAGGATTTTCCGGATGACCGGGTTCGGGTGGCTTTTATTATCAGCTCCCTCTCTGGCACTGCCGCCCGATGGGCCACTCCCCTGTTGCTGCAAGACAGCCCCTTGCTTCTGGACTATCAGGGCTTTTTGCAACACCTGCGCACCATGTTTGAGGACCCCCTCCGGGTGCAGACGGCAGCGAGGCGCATCAAAGACCTCCGCCAAGGCAAGCGCCCCCTGCAGGACTATATTGCGGAGTTCCGATTGCTAGGCCAGGATTCGGCCTGGAATGAGGCGGCGCTGATGGATGCCTTCCAGGACGGCCTCTGCGATGAGATGCAGGACGAGCTGGTTCGGGTGGAGGCGCCACAGACCCTGGACACGCTGGTGACCCAATGCCTGCGCATCGATGCCCGCCTACAACGGCGACGGCCCCGTAGGGCTCTTCCGGAACCACCGACAGTGCCGGCACCCCCGCGTTTCGTACCAACAGCGCCCCGGACCGTACCGCGTTTGGTGGCGACGGCTGAGGAGCCCATGGAGCTCGGAGCAGCCAGACCTAAACTGACGGCCCAGGAGCGGATGCGGAGACGCCAAGGGGGGTTGTGCCTCTATTGCGGCGAGGCTGGACATTTCGCCGCCTCGTGTCCCCGGAAGCGGAGTGGATCGCTCAAGCCTGTTCCGGAGCCTCGGCGTGACCAGCCGGGAAACGGGTCAGGCCTGGCCTAGGGGAAACTCTGGGTCAGGCAGGTGACCATGCCCCGCCGGAGGCGGCGGCTGTGGACTGTGAGCCCCCTCGGCACCTGATTTTGAACACCCGGGTGTTGTTGGCTAACCGTTCGGAGGGGCTCCAGGCGCACGCGCTGGTGGACTCGGGGGCCACCACGAACTTTATGGACCAGGCCTTTGTGGCCCATTACAAGGTTCCCTTGGTTCCAGTGGACCCTCCGTTGAGGGTCGAAACTATTGATGGGCGGGAACTTGTGGCGGGGCCCATCAACTTCGCTACTCAGCCCTTGCGCCTTGCCATTGGGAACCATGAGGAGGCGATCCAGTTTTATGTGACGGCGGACCTGCACTTCCCCTTGGTCCTGGGGATGGCCTGGCTTCGGGCGCACGACCCTCAGGTGGCGTGGTCGAGAAATGCCATCTCGTTCCCCAGCCTGCAGTGTGTCGACCACCTTCGCCACACCTGTGCCGGCCAGGACGTCTCTGCCCCGAACGTCTCCTTGCCTCCGGAGCTGACATCCTTCGCCGACGTGTTCAGCGAGAAGGAGGCGGATCGCTTGCCCCCGCACCGACCCTACGACTGCGCGGTGGACTTGATGCCCAACGCGCCCCTGCCCTCGGGACGCCTGTACTCCATGTCGGAGCCCGAGCTGGCCGCCTTACGGGACTTTCTGGACAAGAACCTGGCCCGTGGGTTCATCCGGCCTTCGACCTCCCCGCTCTCGGCCCCAGTCCTCTTCGTGAAAAAGAAGACGGGGGACTTGCGCCTGTGTTGCGACTACCGGCGCTTGAATGCCATCACGGTACGGAATCGCTATCCCCTGCCGCTGATCCCGGAGCTGATGGAGAGGTTGCGGGAGGCCTCAATTTTCACCAAGCTCGACCTCCGGGGAGCCTACAACCTGGTGCGGATGCGAGAGGGGGACGAGTGGAAGACGGCATTTGGCACCCGATACGGACACTTTGAATATACCGTCATGCCGTTCGGGTTGACCAACGCCCCCGCGGTCTTCCAGCACTTGATGAACGACGTGTTCCGGGACATGCTGGATCGGTTCGTGGTGATCTACCTGGATGATATTTTGATCTATTCCCGGACCCCGGAGAGTCACCTCCAGCATGTCTGCCAGGTCCTGCAGCGCCTGCGGGAGCACCAGCTCTATGCGAAGTTGGAGAAATGTTACTTCTTCCAGACTTCCATAGAGTTCCTCGGGCACATCATCACCCCCGAGGGCATCGCGATGGACCCACACAAGGTGGCGGCCTTGCGCAGTTGGGAACCCCCGCGTCGGGTGAAGGACGTCCAGCGTCTGTTGGGATTCGCCAACTACTACCGGACCTTCATCCCGGGCTTTGCCACCCTGACCGTGCCGTTGACCCAGCTCCTTCGGAAGAAGGTTCCGTTCCAGTGGGGGCCCCCGCAGCAGCAGGCCTTCGAGGTTCTCAAGCAGGCCTTTGTCACGGAGCCGGTCCTGAGGCACCCCGATCCACACCGTCCGTTCGTGGTTGAGACAGACGCGTCCAACGTGGCGATTGGAGCGGTGCTGCTACAGGCTCCGGTGGATGGTGGCACTCTTTTTCCCTGCGCTTACTACTCCCGGAAACTCACTCCTTCCGAGCGCAACTACACCATCTGGGAAAAGGAGTTGCTGGCTATCAAGGCCGCGTTCGAGGCTTGGCGACATCACCTCGAGGGGGCCCGACACCAGGTGGAGGTGCGGACGGACCATCGGAACCTGGAGCACCTCACCACGGCCAGGAATTTGAACCAGCGGCAGATCCGGTGGTCGTTGTTTTTCGCCCGGTTCAACTTCCACGTCACATACATTCCGAGCCACCTCAACCAGAGGGCGGACGCGCTATCCCGTAAGCCGGAATACTTTTGCCCAAAGGACTCCCTTTCCCCCCGGACGGTGCTGCCAGCGGACTCCTTGGCCGCGGTCCAGGAACCGGTGGACCTGCGGACTCAGGTGCTGGAAGCGCAGCGACGGGACGACTGGTCGCAGCAGCGGAGAGCGGACGTCGGCCCCGCGTCCCCATGGACCGTGGAGGAGGGCTTGCTCAGGCACCGGGGTCGGCTGTACGTGCCCACAAGTCCGCTCCGAGCCCTCGTCATGAACCAGTGCCATGACAACCCCGCGGCGGGGCACTTCGGCTTCTTTAAGACCTTGAACCTAGTGACGCGGACTTTTTGGTGGCCTCGGGTACGGCACGACGTGCACGCCTACGTGACGTCCTGTGTGCCATGCCGACAGGCCAAAGCCGCGTCCGGCCCCCCTCCTGGACTCCTCCAGCCGCTGCCGACACCGGAGAGACCGTGGGGAGCCATCTCCATGGACTTCCTGACTGACCTGCCCCTGTCCGCTACGTTCACGACCGTCCTCGTGGTGGTGGATGCGCTCACGAAGATGGCACATTTCATCCCGTGTCGCGGCCTGCCCTCAGCTCGTACCACGGCTCGCCTGTTCCTGCAACACATCTTCCGCCTCCACGGCCTGCCGGACCGGGTGGTTTCGGATCGCGGGGCCCAGTTCACGGCCCGCTTCTGGAAAAGCCTGATGGCTGCGCTGGAGGTGCAGGTGTGCCTGTCGTCATCACACCACCCGGAGACTGACGGGGGCACGGAGAAGGTCATTGGCATACTGGAGCAGTACCTCCGCTGTTTTGTCAACCAGCAGCAGGACAACTGGGCCGAGTACCTTCCCCTGGCGGAGTTCGCTTTTAACAACTCCCAACATACCTCCACCCAGATGACACCGTTCCATGCCAACGTCGGGTACCATCCACGTTTTTTTCCGTTGACCATCATGGACTCCCCTGTTCCTGAGACCCGGGACTTCCTCTCGGAGCTGCAGGCGGTGCAGCAACTGGTGCGGCGGCAGCTGATCCGGGCGAAAGAGGACTATAAACGGTTCGCCGATCGCGGCCGCCGGGCGACGCCACCGCTGGAAGTTGGAGATCGGGTGTGGCTGTCCACGAAACACCTTCCCACGGACCAGCCGGTGAGGAAACTGGCCCACCGCTTTATCGGTCCCTTCCCCATCGAGGCGGTCATCAACCCGGTGGCCTATCGGTTGACTCTACCCCGCTCCATGCGGCTCCACCCCGTTTTTCATCGGTCCCTCCTGGTCCCTGAGACTCCCACTAGCCGTCTCCGCCGCCCGCCGCCGCCTGCCCCCCCAGCCGCAGCCGACGAGGACGACGCCTCGACGTATGAGGTGGACAGTATTCGGGACTCCCGTTGGCTGAAGGGGCGCTTCCAATACCTCATCGCTTGGAAAGGGTACGGGGCCGAGGATTTCACCTGGGTGGACGCATCTGCCGTTCAGGCCCCTGACCTGGTGCGGACTTTCCACGAACAGTTCCCGTCCCGACCCCATCCCGACCGTCAGACCCGGGGGAAGGGCCCTGCGGTGGGGGATAGTGTTGTGGCCCCGTCCTCTGAGCCTATCCCTTTGGAGGAAGGCAACTCTGAGCAGGAAGAAGAGGAGCCAGCCAGATCTCCCAGCCCTCCCCCTCTGGCACCGGCTCAGGTGCCAGCTGAAAGAGAGCCAAGTAGTGGGGAAACAGGTGTCTCAGATGAGAGTGAGGGAGAGACGTCATTCCTGGACGCACGCCAAAGAAGGCGAGAGAAAAGGGTACTGCAGCTGCGGCGTATGAGGAAATCCTGAGTCATTGGATTGGAGTCATAGGATCCATGACTCACTGGACCACACCCAGAAGCATATCTATTTAAGACAGTACAATGGGTCACGAAGTTCGTGACGAACAAAGCTAACTGCACAGCTAAACAAACGGAGCAACCTCGTAGTCTTGGAAGCTGGATGAACGGCAAAGCTACGTAGGTGATTTTCTTGTTTGTGTAAACCAATAAAGTCCTTGGCAGACGGTGTGCATATCGCTGCCAAGGTTGAGATAAGAACTGCAGAGTGTGCCAAGTGAGTCTTAACCCTCGGCTGGCTGTGTTTTTGTGGGTCTCTGAAGGGGGGGGACAGATCAGAGCCCAGCATGAGTCCGAAAGCTTGGAAGAGTAAATCTCTGGTCCCAGTGATTGACTCAAATTCAATCTCGCCTCATTATCCTGGGACATGAAAAATTGGCCTTCATTTATGAGTATTTTTTCTTTATGTAAAAGAAATTCTACTCATTTCCTTACCTGGACCTTCTATCATTTATTCATAAAGACTAGGATGGGCAACCTTACTATTTTTTACACAGTGAGGACTCCCTATGGGTGAAATCACATTACACATATGGTTATGAGTAGATTAAGGGAATTTGGGGGATTTTCTTTGTTGTTTTACCCATGATTTGTTGACTTTAGATTTTAAAACTGCAGTATTCATGTTTCCCAAATGAAGTGGTATAAATTTGTGTTGTTAGTTTTCAGTAATCATGGTTAAAGAGGCCTCTTTGGTCTGCAAACCCTGACTTTCAGGATTGCATATAATCCAGATCACTCTTTGTTCATTTCTCATCTACAGTAGTGGCCAAAATTGTGGAAACCTTTTGGGAAAAGTGTATTTTTGAGGTTTGATGGCTAATAACACCACTTTTTTTGGGAGTTTCAAAATAATCATATTCCACTCCTGGAATGGCTTGGGAATAGCCCAGACCTTACTTAACCCAATTGAAAATCTATGGAGCCAACTAAAGAAACTTATTATTCAGAAACGACCCAGCAATAAAACCCAGTTAATATAAGCAATCATTCAATCTTGGTTTTACATTATAACATCTGCAGAACTAAAAGACTTGGTTCACTCCATGAGAAGATATTGTAAAGCCATAATTCATGCTAAAGGTTACCCAACTAAATATTAACTGATGTGATAATTTTTGAATATTTCATTTTTTCTATGGTGATAATTTTTCTATATTTCGTTTTCTCTATATGTTTCACTTTTCTTCTTTATACTTTATTTGCTATTCTCATAGCAAATTCTTCATAAAAGTTATGGCATTACATTCTTGATTAAATTATCTTTCCATTGATATATAATTTTATGGTACTACTAAAAAAAAAAAGTAGTGTTATTAGCTAGTTTTAGAAAATACACTTTTCCCAAAAGGTTTCCACAATTTTGGTCACTAACGTATACATCTATTAAATATGTACAGATCTTTTCTGTCCTTTTGTCTAGGCTGCTGTAAGAAATTTTTGGTCAGCAGTCTTGCTGATCCTGGCTTGTTAAATTGTCAAGGGACAAAATAAGAGTTAGACGACTCATTTTAAGTGTTCAAGTTGCTTGTTGCACACAAACTGCAAGATGAGATGGCAGAATGAACAGTTTCATTTCAGATTTTAAAGAGGTGGTAGTGATGAGACTTAGGAAGATAAATAAACAAATACGAACACCTCTTAGTATCGTCCAATAAAATCATATCACAATAGTAAGGAAGCTTTTAACCCAATTTATCCCTGGTATGTTAGGATTCCCATTCTGTTCTCCCAAATATGTGGAGTTTAGTTCTTAGAATTCTTATCAATGGCAATGCCCCCTGGGAAATTCTGAGAGTTGAAGTCCATATCTCTAAGGTACCTTGGGAAAGTTGTGCTAGGATTTTTCAGTGGTGTTTTTATCTGCGGGGAGGATATGTGAATATGTATTTAGCATAAGAGGCTGAAGCAGTGCTATTTAGTTTTGTCATCTTAAGATTTCATTATCTCACTGCGCTATTGTTTGTGCTACATGTGTGAACTGGTTTAGAATGAGAAAGACGCTTGGTTATTTGTGAGAGGCACCACAGCAGATTTGCAAAGCCAAACTAGGTGTGGTGTTGAAAGCTTCATAGAGAATAATTTCAGCTGTCAGAAACAATGAAGGAGTTGGATTTTGATCAACAATATTAATACATTTTCCACATCAAAATGAGGGAAACTCAGTGCCGGTTAGGGGTTATAATGAAGGTAACTGAATGGGAAATAATGTTGGGAGTTCTCAGCAACTGAAAGGAACTGAACCTGTTCCTTTCAGCAACCTCTCTTCCCAATAATTTTATTCTAATCAGGGTCTCATCCAATCAGAATCTCATCTTGCCAGAGCATTCAGTGCAACTTACCATGTATTGATTTTATTTTTAAAACCAGATCCCATTCTATCCCCTCCATACATTGTATATCTAATTATTTGTGAATATACAAAATGGATGCCACACCTTTTACCTGGAAATATTACCCAGGTGCACATTCAGCAACATTGGATTAAGCCAGCTTCATTGCTTGCGGTTGGGGAGTGTTCTTCCTTTTCTTGATTAGGCTGAAAGAACCATGCTGACTCTGTTGTTAATTTTAGGTGGAAGCCCATCCCAATGCTATCCATGCAAGAAGCTACATGAGTAAGGTTGCTTAGTGACCCAGCTGGAAAGTCTAGCTTTGAAGAATGGATTTCAGGGATTTAATTATTTCCCCACCCTAATCCACTCCCACCACCTAGTTACAGAAAAGGAAAAGTTAAAAGTGAAGAGTGACTTGAAATAAATCACCTGAGGAAGTAAGGGATCTTTGTAGTGGTCTGATGGGTAACACAAAGGTACTGTTCAAAAGGCAATTGGACTTCCCTGATTTTTTTTCCTTGAAAAACATTTCACCTTCTCATCTAAGAAGTATCTTCCCTTCCTTGGATGAGAAGTGAAATGTTATTAAGGAAAAAACCAAGAAAGTCCAGTTGCCCTTTAGTCAGCACCTTTTGGACAACCATGATCTGGATGATAAAGAATCTCCATAGATGTCTGATGGGTAAAGGAAAAGGTACAGTATGTGAAGCCTAGAAACAATTTATAAAAATATTAAGAGATAAACGATATTTTAAAACAATTTTTCTCCTCTCCCCAAGGAAAATCTTTGTTTCAGTGTACTGCAGATATGAGCTTATGGAATAGGAAACAAGGGGCTGTTTATATTTGCATATACTATCAAAACTTTCTCTTGCTTTCAGATGCAGTAGATACTGTAAGGTTTTTGAATGCAGCTCAGAATCTAATAAGTCTAATGAAACTCTAAACATGAGGCTACTGATAATCAGTTTTTATTTTCTGCAGAAAGCAAAACTGGGTGACCCTTTTTAGTCTTCCCCCTAAAACAGCAGGCAGAGAGAAAAGCAAGTGTGCCAGGGAGGTGGGGGTGGGAACTTTTCCAAACTTCTTATAGTTTGCACAGCTTGCACAAGTAGTCATTGCTATAGAAACATTATTTCATATCATGCAAACCCCATGATTTTTCTCAGCGCTCTGAAAACAATGGACCTTAGAAGGGGAAAGAAATACATTTTCTGGTATATAACTGAAGCTTTGTTAGGGAATGCTATCTCATTAGGTTGCCGAGAATACACATTTTAAGTTACAGCAAACAAGCAGAATCCACATTTTGCATTTCACAGGAAGTTATTTTATTAAGTGGCAATTCGCCTAGAGGCTTTATCTCTGCAGTTGGCACATTAGGTTAAAATGGAGCTCAGCTTCAACAGGGAATCAAAGGTCAAGTTAGGCACCCTCTGTATATGCTCTAATCCTTTCAGGAACCCTTTCATATCCTCCCTTTTTAAGGCAATAGGATGCTTCCTATTGCTGGAACAATTCCTCTCCCCAAGGAAAATCTTTGTTTCAGTGTATTACAGTGTATGTATGGAATAGGAAACAAGGGGCTGTTTATATTTGCATATGACTATCAAAACTTTCTTGCTTTCAGATGCAATAGATACCATATTACAGGTGGTTCTTCTGTTGAATGACCCTTCAAATTTATGATGGTGCTGAATGAGAGGTAGTAATGATTGGCCATCATACTTATGGCCACTGAAGCATCCCAGTGGCCATTTGTGACCTTCTTTGCCAGCTTCCTTCAAGCAAAATCAAAGGGGAAGCTGGGGGAAGGTCACAAATGGTGGCATGATGTCCTCACTTAGTATCTCACAATGGTTCACTTGATGATGGCAACTGGGAGTGCCAGAATTTCCATCGCTAAGTAGTTCAGTCATGTGACATCATGCTTTACAACTGTGTTGCTTAGTGATGGAGATTCTGGCTCCAATTGCTTGTCATTGAAGATTTGTAAAAGAAGAACTTCTGTAATATACTCTTGTACAAGACAATTGCAGAAAATTTAGAGAAGGTTTTATGATTAATACTTTGCTACTTCTTTTCCCTGTTTTAGAAAGAAAATATCATCATCTCGGAAAGACAGGGAATTTTTTGAAGTAAGTAGAGGCTAACATTTATCCTAAGATAAAATTAATTGTATCTCAATTTTGTATGATTATAAAGGGGGGGGGGATCAGATGGAGCAGGTTTTGAGCTGTAATGTATCACATATGCCACTAGAAAGTCAATGATGACCAACATGTCCTAAACTGAAAAAGAAGTTTTTACTAATCTCTATATGCTGAAAAGACTAAAAATGCAATCCTCCCTATGTTCATTCAGTATAATTGTAATTTTTATTTGTACATGTACTTTAAATAGAGAAAAAGAGTTATATTCCTGCTTGCTTTTAGTGCTTGTACAACTTCGCATCCTACGTAGCTTTTGTGACATTCAGACAGAAAAATCTCAAGGAAATCCAGCAAGAAGTTGGTAGATTGCTCCGATCAAATATATTCAATTCTGCTTTAAGAGAGAGAACCAAATCTAGCAAGGAAATGAAAACAGATATCACCAAACAATTGATGAAAGCCACATTTGCCTTTCGCAAGTAAGTCTTAAATTCTCTTTCTCTCTGACCCAACCTACCATTTTGTCAATTATAATAGGGAAAGCTTATAACAGAAATTAAAGAGGTTATAGCTAGAGTTTCATACATGCATACTTGCTCACACAAGCATAGCATTTCCAAATGCTGGAATAGGCTGCAGATTGCCTCTCTCTTCATATTTTAGATTGGTTTTTGTTTATTTTTTTAAAAATATAGCCATGTTTGCTTAAATATTGTTTCTTTAACTTACCTTCTTCGAAGCTGTAAAACTCCATTAGGGACTGGAGGGAGATACCATGTCTGCTAATCACTATATGCTTGCCACACCCAGTTTTTTCCAAATCCATATTGAACTATGTTGAAATACATATGACAATTTGTTCCAGGATAGAAAAAGTATGCTGTGCTCTTGTTAATTGAATGTGACAATGTTACCATGTCTGGCTCCATTGATATTAGGGGGAAAAAAATTGCCTTCTTATTTGACAACTCCCATTAGGACTTTTTTCTGATGTTGTTATATTTTTTTAAAGGAGAACAGATGTTAAGCAGCCAGCCATAAGAAGTGTCATGGATCAGCGATCACCAGTGCTTAGTACTTTGCTGCCTCTGGCTAAAGATAGCGCTCAATATCTGTTTCAGGACCATTATCTTCGTCCCAGCAAAACTGCCCCACGTTATATCCCAGAAGAATTGCCAGAGTTGTTTTCTATTGTGTCACGCACCAAGTAAGAAATAACTTCAGTATCACACATGTAGTGTCAACCTGTTCATTTAATTTTATTTAGCATATTTATTTAGCTACCTATGTCATGTGCTTCTGGGTGACATACAACACAACAAAACTCCATACTATAACAATCTAAAGACAATCAAAGCTAAATAAAACATATGTAAAATAAACAAATAAAACCAAAAAAAGTGGGAAAAGAAATATCAGTTAATCTTGAACAGTCATCATGCAGGCACCTCTTGGGATCTCCAAGGCCAGTGGAAAAAGCATGTTTAAACGATATTCCAGAGGACTAACACTCCAAAAGGGGAAATCCAAGATTACTTCAAATTCCAGGCTGCATTCAAAATTACAGACCACATAACACGCTGTCCATCTCTGACATAAGCCACATTGGCATCAAGTCGATGTTGATGTTTGCATAATGCTATTGCCACTGCAGTCTAGACATCTCAACAGAATGCACACTGGCCAGGCAATCCCAACAGGCAAAAAGTTCCTCTTACCAGCACCGCCAGCCAGATTCCTGCCAATAGCCAATCCATGTCCTGCTACTGGTTCCGCATCCAAATGGAACAACTGCAGATAGGTTTATTTTCAATAAATACATCTGCATATTCATATTTTCAAACTCATTCCTTTTAAACATTACATTTGTAGGCTTATACTTAAAACATGGTAGACAAATAAGCTCCTGGTTGGTTAAAAAATAAATGGCTCACAGAACACCTTTCTCCTATTTATCTGGAATTCCCAGAATCTTTTCCCCATTTTAAGTTAGGTTTAGGTTTATTAGGTTTATTAAATTTCTATACCGCCCTTCTCCCGAAGGATTCAGAGTGGTGTACAGCCATCATAAAACAATGTAAAAATACAAAATTTAAAACAATTTAAAAGCAGATTAAATATTTCGGCTGTTAAATTAAAGCCCACAAGTTTAAAACACCCGATTTTCATTTCTTGTTACGCCAGTCCAGCCTGTTGAAATAGCAGGGTCTTAAGGGCACGGCGAAAGGTACACAGGTTGGGAATCATACGTTTCCGGGGGGGCAGTTCATTCCAGAGGGCGGGTGCCCCCACAGAGAAAGCTCTCCCCCTGGAGGTCATCAGTCTACATTGTTTAACTGATGGCTCCCTCTCTGTGAGAGCATATTGGTCGGTGGGAGGCTATCAGTGGCAGAAGGCGGTCCCGTAGATAACCGGCTCCTAAGTTCATCTTCAACAGATGGTAGAGGCAGGAAAATCTAGAAAAAAGTAACATACTTCATGCTGATACTTAGTTTGGCAGAAATACTAACAAGGTAGATATATTCAATATCAAATATATTTTGGCTAGAAATGTTCAGTCAACTGAATAGCTTGGCTTTTGTGACATATTTCTCATTTTGATGAGTTTTACTAAAAGCATGTGGAAAGAACTGAAAACTCAACCACTTCTCATGTATCACTGTTTTTATGCCAACCTTTCTTTAAGAAACCCAGGACAACTTATATGCTTTCTCCCATCCGCTTTCTCCTTTGATCTTCATAGCACTTTGTGTGAGATATTCCAGAAGATGTTGATTGACTTAAGTCTCCGAATTTGTGCCTAAACACAAATTTAAACTTGTATCTCCCTTGTCATATTCTAATGTTCTTATCAACCACTCAACTGCTTAGATCCCTTAGGTGGCTATTTGTTTATTTATTCAATCCAATTTTCAGTTATGATGAAACAGATCTTACAAAGTTTTGCCAATCCGATTTGATGATGAGAAGATTATTGCGTCTCTGCTACCTAATTAACTTGCTTTATTTTCATACACTTCACTACCTTTACAGTTGTTTTTCTCCAATGAGTTGAAGATTGCATATTGAACTCTTGGGTGCATTAACATCCCTGTCTTTTCTCCTGCAACAGGATTGGCATTATTGGGTCTCAACGCACCAAGTTTGTCCCGCATACACTTTTACCAATTGGAAGCACGGAGGATGAGAAGGAAAATGGGGAGCATCTCGAAGGAAGTGTCTCTTCAGTATTGTCACAAGAAATAACCACAGGCTCTAGCAGGGCTGTTCAAAGCAGTGCCAGTCACCAATCTGTGACAGTTTCACGGGCTACAACTGAAGGAGACTATATTGAAAATCCCCAGTAATACATGCTAGTATGAGGGATACAATGCCCATGTATTAAATCTCTTGGCAGCTTTTTAATCAGCTTTTGATTTTATCCATTATTCATGCCTGAGAAAATATGGCCAGTTTAATACTATTAAATGTCACAGTGCTGCCCAAAATAATAAATGAAAAATCCTTATGAGGACAAATATTATAAACATAGGTTTGGTTTGTACCAGTTTAACTGCTATTGGTATTCAGCCAAAAAATGCTGGGAACTAACTTTAAGTATTTGTAATTTGAATATCAGAAGGTATTTTTACTCATGCATGAATTATTTATGACTAATAAAGCAGTTTAAACTGGAACTTTGGATACTCATATAGACCAAGTTTGTAAATTATGTCTGTTAAACCATGGTTTGCTTTAGTCCAACTGACTCAATTGCTTCAATCAGACACATTTAAAGTTTCTGTTGACATACTGGTTTTGCAATTTAAAGAAAAATCTTTCAACAGAATGTATTGTATAATTAATCAAACGGTATGGTTTTCAAACAGGTAAAAGTATCTATATTAAAATCGAAAGAGACATAGGCAAGAGTATATCTACTTTAGACAGAAGTGTTATTTAATGTGGAAGACAATGTGTAATGACTTAATGTGTAAGAAGAGACTGGACAGCCACTTGCCTGGAATATTTATTTATTTATTATTTTATTGGTTCGATTTATATGCCGCCCTTCTCCGGAGACTCAGGGTGGCTTACAATGCATTAAGCAATAGTATAGGGTCTCCTGCTTGAGCAGAGGGTCGAACTAGAAGACCCCCAGCATCCCTTCTAACTTGGTTCGGTTCTGTTGTATTCAATACAAATGTAGCAAGACACTCTTTTACTGAGTAAAAGAGTATCTTTTACTCAGAGTGTCTTATGCGATCCCGTAGCGAACCGTTAGTAAAGGTAAGTGGAACCCATCCCTGGTTCCTGTCCATTGCTTTTGGCATGCTGAAGGCAGCTCATCTGCATTCGTAGACATGATCTGACAATCAGTTATTTTTAACAGATTAACAGAGTTGGAAGGGACCTTGTAGGTCATCTAGTCTAGGGGTGTCAAACTTGATTTCATTGAGGGCCGCATTAGGGTTGTGTTTGACCTTGTGGGGGGGCATGGAGAGGTGGTGTGGCCAGCTCAGTGCCACTTATGTTGGGGGCACCTGTGGTGGTCTGAGCCCTCTGCCAGCAAAAACAGAGTATGCGGCCCTCTCGATCTTCGTTTTCACTTGCAGAGGGTTGCAGGAGGCCATGGCAGCCGAAAATGGAGCTTGGGAGAGTTGGCCGTGGCTCTTCCGAACTCTGTTTTCGCTGGCAGAGGCACCACAGGCCGGTCCTTCACTGTTTCCAGGGTGGACCCCCAGGCCAGATCTAAGCACTCTGTGGGCTGGATCCGGCCTCCAGGCCTTGAGTTTGACACCCCTGATCTAGTCCAAACCCCCACCCAAGCAGGAGATCCTACACCATTTCTAACAAATGGCAGTCCAATCTCTTCTTTAAAGCCTCCAGTGATGAAGCTCCCACAACTTCCGAAGGCAAGCTGTTCCATTGGTTGATTGTTCACACTGTCATAAAATTTCTCCTTATTTCTAGATTGACTATCTCCTTGATCAGTTTCCATCCATTATTCCTTGTCTGGCCTTCAGGTGCCTTGGAAAATAGCTTGACCTCTTCCTTTCTCTGACAACCCCTCAAGTATTGGAACATTGCTATCATGTCTCCCTGGTCCTTCTTTTCACTAGACTAGCTATGCCTGGCTCCTGTAACCGTTCTCCATATGTTTCAGTCTCCAGTCCCCTAATCACCCTGGTTGCTCTTCTCTGCACTTTTTCTAGAGTCTCAACATCTTTTTTATAGTGCGGTGACCAAAACTGGTATTCTAGTTGTAGTCTTACTAAGGCTTTATAGCGTGGTATTAGTACCTTACTTGATCTTGATTATATCCCTTTGTTAATGCTCTACTCCTACATTACTCAGATTCTATGAATGGCATTTTTGTTTGTGTGCTTTCTTAATCTTGTAAAGTTAATTTTATCCGAGACTAGTTTCAAATCCCAGAGTTAGAAGGGGGCATTAAGTAATGGCATTTTAGTCATCTTGTGAGTACAGGAATCTAAATTATCTGTACTGATTATTTTATAGATCACAGTGTTGTATGAAAGCAGGGAATAGTTTTATTTGCTAAACTGTAGTTCAGCACAGCTACTTGGTTACTTGAAAGTAGCATAATCCATCTTTAGACTATCTGGGCCTGTAAATATAAGAAACCTTGTGTTTGGTTTACTTAGACAATCGATAGTACACAGAATGCATGTTCCTACTCAGTATATATATATAATCCCCTATTTCAATATAATTGCTTATTTTTAAAACAAACCCTGCCCCTGGTAAATGCTATCTTATTTACTTATTTCATTTACTGATTGATAATTTAGGATTGTTTGACTCCAGAGTGACTTTATTTGGCTTACTGTTAGGCCCCCAAACCTAGAAAGAAACATGGTGATTCCTTCAGATCGATTTCTTTATTGTTATACACTATAGACAGAATCTTGCCAAACTGAAGCACTCCACTAGCTACATCAAACCTATATTTTGGGAACTACTAGGGAGGACTTGTCTTCTTTACCCTGTTTGTCTCACACAAACTATCTGGACTGAGCTGCCTCTTATTCCTCTGGAATGTACCACTCCCTTCTGGGAATGAAGCCCACTACATTCCATCACACATTATAAAGAATATAGATACAGTTTTAAAAGACAGTAATAAACAGAAAAGAATACATGTCTGGAAACATTCCAGGAAATACACTTGATGGGCTCAACAACTATACTCTATTCCAGATCCTGGGAAAGAGTCAGGTTTTCTAGGAGACCATTACAATGGGAATTACAGACATATTCCCTTTGTATGAGGGAATTACATTTTTCTAAGTCATCTGTGCTGTACATTTAATAGTTAATAGTTTTTAATGAACATAGAAAATAAAGTACACTTAAATGAAACTTCGAGTATATATTTCAAATGTATTGCATCATTAATTTATAAAAGGAGCTACATTCTTCAAATTGTATGTACAGAGATTTTTTTAAAATGCTATTTCCTATCTGTGGGCCCCAGTTTAATAGAAGTGATGCAGTGAAGAATACATAAGAAAGGGAAAGAAAAAGCAAATCCAGATAGCAATTTTGAAAATTTCATAAATTCTAAATGATAGCTGGAATCAGTTGCGAGGAAGAAGGAGCTACAATGGCCTTTGGCTTCAAATGGTCTAACAGAAAGATCTGCTTTCTATCCTCTATGGCACAATGTGGAAGAAATGCAGAATGAACTGATTAATTAGCTATTTGACTAAATCTTACTTGGTTAATCAGCTAGCAAAGATTTAATTGATTAATAATCCTCTTTCATGTTTTTCCAAATCAGTCTGTGCTGGCTGGATGTATCAACTGATTTTTCTCTGAAGAGATATAAAACATTCTCTAGAATCATTATGCAGAACGTATTGGTTTTGCAATATCTATACTAGAAGCATCAGGTCCTGATTGTCTTCCGGACATGAAGGATAGGACAGATGTCCTTTGTGATTATGTTGAAATGTTACAGTTTTTTACAAGATGCATATAGAGATGTAGGAAGAATGATGCCTTTAGAATTATGAAGGACCAGTTAATGTTGGGAATATATTAGTGCCAATGTGAGTTACTAACAAAACCTGTAATCCAGAGATATAAAGGGCCATGTTAGTTGGTTCTCAATTTAAGAACACCCATATCAAGTAAGGAAAGTATGTTTTGCTGCACACATTGTTTTTTTCTGGGGTTCTGTGTAGAGCCTGCCTACTGGAGGTGGATAGGACCAAACAAAAGTGGATAGATCCATTCTCCCCTTCCTTTTTCCTCCTTGTTTTAGTGCCTGTGTAGATTCTCAGTCATCCAGGTCATGGTTGTCCCAAAGGTGCTTTTTCAAGAGGCAACTATACTTTCTTTGTTCACATCTCATCCAAGAAGCTTCTTCAGTTTTGACTTCCATTCCCCACCATTTAATCAGAACTGAAGAAGCTTCTTGGATGAGAAGCAAAATGTCTTCAAGAAAAAACAAAGAAAGTCCAACTGTCTCTTGAAAAAAGTACCTTTGGGACTCCTTGCTTTATGATATCAAAGGAACAGATGATTACTATTGCCAGAGTTAGGAAGGGCTTTAAACCAAGGACATCTGATTCAGGGATTCAAGTTGTCTATTCTGCCTTAAAGAGTTGATGTAAGAAATATGGACCAGATGATATGTGAATTCTTACAAAGAGCTGCATGGATGAAAAATTACTAAAAATAAGAAAGGGGTGCTGATGCCAACCAAGAAAGATTTTTTAACTGGCATCTGTTACAGAAAATAGCAGAACATAATAATATTTGGGCTGCATTCTGTAATCTGCTACTGTTTGCTTATTACTTCTATTTTGTGTGAAATAATCAATCCTATCAGGAGATGCAGAGAAAATCCAAGATGGAGTGTTATGGTAAGCGTACTATCAGGATAGCATAAAAGCATGGGTAACTTAATCATGATTTACTCAACCTAATTTTCTGGGCTTTTACGATG
This sequence comes from Masticophis lateralis, assembly GCA_030761175.1. Lineage (NCBI taxonomy): Eukaryota > Metazoa > Chordata > Lepidosauria > Squamata > Colubridae > Masticophis > Masticophis lateralis. Next base: position 322,327,658 of record JAUDYJ010000001.1, on the reverse strand, counting down.
CAGTGAACTGAAAGCCAACTATACCCGTTGAGCTTGCACAACCTGCTAAATATAATGCAATAGGATACTTTGTAGCTCAGTATATTGTGCAAACTCAGCCAAGCAGTTCCAGGCATTTTCCTCAGCCATACACCATGATTAGCCTTGAACAGGTCCTCAAGGCAGCTTTGGGCAATGCAGAAATGAGTGCTTTAATTCAGGGGTGAAATCCAGCAGGTTCTGGAGAACCGGTAGCGGAAATTTTGAGTAGTTTGGAGAACCAGCAAATACCTCTGGCTGCCCCCAAAGTGGGGTGGGAATGGAGATTTTGCAATATCCTTCCCTTGCCATGCCCACCAAGCCATGCCCACCAAGGCACACAACACCTGCCAAGGCAGGCCAACAGAATTGGTAGTAAAAAAAATTGGATTTCACCACTGCTTTAACTGCATAAAACCTATCCTACAACAGATGGGAAATACCAATGCAAATGCACTCACCACCCAGTGGCATAGTTCTGCAATGATGATCTACAGCTGCTAATTATGGAACCTAAGAAAATAAGAAGTAGAGACGCTTTGAACAACACAGTGGGCAATGAGTTCAAGAATTACTCATCTCGGAGATTAAATCAAATGCAGAAATTTGTTACAGACCCAACTTTAAAGATGCCATTAAAGTAGCAAATACATAGGTGCGTTATATGAAATGATGTGCATGAAATCCTTTTGAGCCAATAGATGGGCTCAAAAGGTTAAGGTGTTGATCTATAATGCTGTATGTCCAACTTGAAATGGAGAGAGAAAAAATGGAAAAACTGTGCCAGTTGGAATGATAGATAATATACAATAAAAACAACTTTTGGTATTGTCCCTTCAAGCAGTGAATCTACCCTAATGAATTCAATGATCAAAGCATTCAATACATGAAAGCAATCCTGTTTATTCCAGAGGGAAAAAGTGATGCACATCTATAGTTCATCAATAATTCGACTGACATTAATGAAAATTGTGCAAGAGAGTGTAGTATCATCATGTTCTTCACAGTTGTGTGACAAACAAGACTGTGCAAAAAAAAAAAAAATGGTTGAGGAAGATACAAGAAAGTCCAAAATTTAGGCAAAGTGTTTCAGTCACACAACCTGTTTGTTTCAAGTCAGTCAAGGATGGAATCTATGGAATGAAACATTCATATTGGCTTAATTAGAGCATTACTAACATTTGGGGATAAAGAATAATGCCTGCCTTATTGTATTCGTACAAATGCATTTAATCTACAACCTCTTAGAAAAGGATGTTTTTAATATGCATAGCAAGCAGCTGTGGAAGATTTGCTAAGTAGGAGTTGCTCCTGAAATCAATATGAAATTGGCAAAATTTTAGCTTTCTTGTCTCTGCCAAATCATTTAAAATTTGCTAGGCAGTATAGACAACTCTGAATATGGATGAAAGTGGAAAAAGAGATGCTTAACATTTATAATTAAAATTCTGGTTCTGTATATATAAAGGCAAGAGTGGCTATTTATCAAAGTTCCTCAGCTAAACTAAAGTTTTGCCCAGGGACAAAGCTATGTTATCTTCAGGAAAGTGAAGTTTTAGCTCCAAACATGGGTATACCATACTTGCAGAAGCATGTAACTTGCTGAGCTCAGGTTCCATCTGAGAATGAATCATCCTTCTAACAGGAGAAAATGAGTCAGGAGTAAAATTCTTTTCACAAGCTTATTATATGAGTCTCCTTCTGTTTTGTTCAGGAGTCATAAAACAAAAGAACAACTTTTGATAATGTTATAATATATATTACAATAAAAGCAATTTGAAAATATAAAAGCATGGATCTACCCTTCCTTGCACATTTTGGTAATTGCACTGATCCTTAATGTTCTGGTTTAAAGAGTAGGAGAGAAGGTTAGAATGGAGGAAGAAGGGAGGTGTAGGGGAAAGGAAGGGGAAGTAGAGAAGGAGGAGAGGAGGAAAGAAGAAAGTAGAAGAGTAGATGGAAGAAGGGAGGGAAAGGAAAGAGAGGAGAGGAGAGGGAGAAGAAAGATTGTTGTAAAACAAGGGAGATGAAATGGTAGAAGAGCAACCCCAAATATAATTAAATTGTTTAGGATGAAGATTGTATTAGTACGAAAGTTAAAAGAAAATATGTATGTTAGATAAGAATTTGTACATTTAAGATAGGTTTATGAGAAAATAAATAAATAAAAAACTTTTCCCAAAAAATGTTCTGGTTTAGAATGAATTGGTAGACCAAAAAGTGGCATTTTTAAATCTAATTACCAGTACTGTGCATAGACAATTTAAAATATGGAATCGCCAACCCAGTTAAATTTAACACACCTACCCACACATATGCAGACACCAGAAATAAAGTAATATGGGATTTAGAGATTAAATGCAGAAATTCTAACTTCACTAATACCTCCATTCAACATTTGATGCTGGTAGGGCACACTAGAGAAAAAAAAATGGGAAGGCTGCCCATATAACATGTATATGTTATACATTACATTATAAATTACACACATCCAATATAATATCTGTGCTTTGAATAACTACCTCCATGCAAAATTGCTACATTTTTACAAAGCAGACCAAGGCAGCTCCTCCCCAATCACTGCTCTCATTTATCTTCAGAACAGAACTGGAAGTTTAAACACACAAGCAGATCTCTGGGACTTATCATAAATATACCAGGCATTCCTTCTTTCATATTTTCTGAATTTCCGCAGACTCTGCAGATGCTTTTCCTATTTAGGTTGGAGAAACTTTTTTGCACCCCTCAAAAGGGTTTCTTTAAGGTCAGACCAGAACTCTATTTGGGCATGCACTTAGACAGTGGGACTCAAAATACGTGACAGAGGGCAGGACTATGCTTGCCAGACCCTCCCAGATTGTGGAATCTTTGTTGCTCCCCATTGAAAATAGTTTGCTGTCTGGAAGATTCAGACACCTGATTAGGACTGAATCTAAAATCTTTCCCTGCTTGCATTTCACCAGTGTAGAATCATAATCTGGCATGCAATGTTTTCATCTTGTTCCCAGACTATTAATTATTAGATATGTTGGCAGACACTGGCATACTCCACCCATCACTGGTCAGCTACTTTTCTTTTAGCAACTGCCTATTCTGTGAGCATTTTGCACTTTTCTTCTTCCCCAGTTTTGACATCAACATGCCTTCATGGAATTGGACTTGATTACTTGAAGAACATCTCATCTTAATTACATTGTCCTGCCCTACCCGGTCAGGCAGGGAGGATACATTGTGGATTTTTAAAGAATTTCAATGATAGGATCCAGAAAGAGAACCTTCTCTGTCATTGCCCCCACTCTTTACCCACATAGACAGCAGCTCCCCGCTCTTCTGGTCTCACTTTGCCAGCTGGCATTGGTGTCAGAGAGTAATATGCAACCTTGGGGACAGCTGGTGTCATGAGGATGTTCTCGCCATTTTTCAACTTATTAACTGCTAGTATTTTAATCATAATCGCTTACATTTTCTGTTGAATTTCCTATTTATACTTTCCTATTATATCTTTTTATTGTAAACAGTCACTTGCTTAAGTGAGATGTAGAAATTGATGAGTAAATAAATAGATGAATAAAAACGTCTTTGCAAATGTTTAACTAGGAGCTTGTGTGGGATGTATGTTGGTGTAAGAGCAGGTGGCCTATGCGCAAAATCAAGATAGTGGCCTATGATTAAAGCTCCACAACCCACCCACCCCCTTACCCATGTGTTGCACAATATGCATAAAAAGGTGGATCTTCAATCACACAGTTGCAGCTGTCCTCTTCACCTTTTTGATCTCTCCCCATAGAAACTTCTGCTTCCAAACAAAGGACATCAGAGTACCACTATTTTATTTGGGGAAGGACAGGAATTTGATATGCTCTTCTGTATTATGAATGGGATTTATAGATGCAGAAGTTCTCTTTTTCCTCACTCCGGTATCTAGAGACAAACGAGAGATGTTAAAGTGCAGAGTTGTTTATTTGCCGGTTTTCTGTATTTGTCATTTGCAGGCACTCCCCCATCCCAAAAAGAGATCTGGGTTCCAGAAGCTGGTCAGTCCCCCCTCCCCCAACACTTATAGCTATTTCAGTGGTGGGTTTCAAATTTTTTTACTACCGGTTCTGTGGGCGTGGCTTGGTGGGCTTGGCAGGGGAAGGATATTATAAAATCTCCGTTCCCTCCCCACTCCAGGGGCAGATTACTGCAAAATCCCCATTTCCTCCTGATCACCTGGGACTTGGGAGGCAGAGAATAGATGGGGGTGGGGGGGCAGTCAGAATTTTTACTACCTGTTCTCCAAACTATTCAAAATTTCCGCTACTGGTTCTCCAGAACTGGTCAGAACCTGATGAAACCCACCTCTGAACTATTTGCATAATCATGGCAGCATCTGCCTCCCTCCTTCTGGGATTCTTCCTGCCCTAGTATTACCCTGTATCTGGCTATTTAAATTCTGGAGACTGGATGTGAGAAGAGAAGCAGATAAAACAATCAAAGGGCCTTGCCTTGCCTTTTGTCCTGGAAGTGGGAAGAAACCATGTTGCCCTGCCCCAGTGCCAACCCCCACACAGCTTGGCAATGAGACATGTCACTACAGCTGACTGCATAGGGTTCAACATGAAGAGGCCTTGGGATAGTGACAGGTGTGTTGCTGCTATTCCCCTCCTACCTTGTTTCACCACTGACTGCTCTTAATATGAACAGAGTAGGGCTAAGCAGAAAACTCCTTAGATATGAGTTGGGTTGGCTTATCACAGGCTGCTTAATAAAAGTAATTATGACTTTTAGCGACCACATAGATTTTCTTCATGCAAATCGCACCCTAACACGGTTTTCCAAAGAGGTAACCATCATCACTGTAATTGAATCCCTCCAATTTACTGTAGTTGCTCTCTTCTTCTCTTTCCTTCGACTTTTCTCAGCGTTAAAGCCTTCTCCAGAGAGCTGGGTCTTCACTAGAGCCTGAGTGGCGTAGGAGGCTAATGCCTCCTATTAAGGCAGCAATTAACATCCAGCTGCCTGCAATTGCACCAGTTCGAAACTCACCAGGCTCAAGGTCGACTCAGCCTTCCATCCTTTCTAAGGTGGGTAAATTGAGGACCCAGTTGTGGGGGCAATAAGCTGACTTTGTATAAATATACAAAGGTATGAAGGCTATTGCTTAACACATTGTAAGCCGCCCTGAGTCTCCGGAGAAGGGCGGCATATAAATCAAATTTTTTAAAAAAATGTCCAAAGTACAATAATTTGTGCCTTAAGTGAGAACTGTGGATGGTTTGTTTGATGATCCATTTTTTTAAAAAAGCCCTTTCTATGATTATTTTCTTCCTAGTTTGAATGAATACAGGGTGCTTTCTCTCTGCCTTCCCTTCCCTTCCCTGTCCTTTGTAGAGCCACCAGTTACGTAAAATTGGGTCTCTGCTCCACACTCCTCCAATCTACTTAGATCACACTAACCCTAACCCTAACTGAAGAGTCTAAATTCTAAGGATGAAATCCTAGATTCCTTTTATTTAATCTTATCCCCAGTTGCTCTAGTAGAATTACTTCAAAATCTAGGCCCCCGTCCCCGCCCTGGAAGATGGGAATCAAAACCTACCCTCCTTAATATTGACTGCTCGCTTGCTCTGTTGCAACTTCTAATCAATCATGCAATTGTTCTTTTCATGCCTTTCAAAAAAATTTTTTGGGACTGTTCCATTAAAAAAGATGAGCAGTGCCTTCAGACAACATTGGCTCTCTGGGCTAGGAAACGGAGATGAGCACTGCCTCTAGAGTCAGACACGACTGGGTAAAAGAAAATTTTACCCTTTTATAAAAAGCATTGCTAATTCCAGTGCTTGGAGCTGCAGTTCTGTTCTCTCACTGTCTTTGGCATGGCATTTTCAGATGGACATTGGGCAGGCAGTTGGGGGAGTGGAAATGATGATTCACCCCCATCCCAATTTTGATCCTTCTATCCTCTTCCTTATTTCTATAGTAGTACTAACTAGCCTTGGATCTTAATATAAATATAAGCAATTATTACAACTGCTATTGCAGTACACCTCCCAGATCTGCTTTTGAAGCACAAGATGATGTCTGAGGTTTACTTATCCTTTCTAAATTAATTTATCAGTAGTTCGAAAGTTGGTTTTGTTTACAGAAGTGCTCTGAGTGAGATAAAAGTAAGGATTTAGCTCCCTCTGCTGTCTGTTTCCTATCATTACTGAGTACGTGCTATCTTAATAGCCTGGAGTGGACCACTTTTTGTTATCAATTGCAAGGAGTTCTCACTTGTACAGCTTGAAAAGATGTCCTCTGCATAAAGGGCAAATTTGAAAATGTGAAAAAGTCTGTTATTAAGTACTTTGTTACAGTGTGATTAAAAAAAATGAGGATGCCAATTCCTGAGAATACGCAGAAGTTCTATTCTGAGGCTGGAGAGCAGAATCTAATGGACTGTCAATCTATCATCTTCATTTAATGACCCCATAATCCCTTGCAGGGTGGAGTCTAGGCAACTGAATGGAGCAAGCAGAGTGATTTAATGGCTGGATGCCCTTCCTGTTGCCAATGCAGAGTTTTGTTCAGCAGATATATTCTCAGTGCTCCTGGAGAGTGAAATAACTGCCTCTACCTAGGATCAAACTAACAGCCTCCTGATTGTGAGGCGAGAGCTCCACCTCTAGACTACCAGTCTATATTTGATGAAAAAATGGACACTTAGCCACCAGAAATTGTTCCTGGGACAATAACTAGCCCTGAAAAAGTGGAGGCTGATTCGGATAATTGGAATTGAGTGCCCGGCACTCAAAGATAGTGCCAATTGAGAGCTGCTAGGCAAGGCCAACAATTCTGGCTATATAGCAGCCAAAACCTGGTTTCATTCCTCCATTGCAAATTGATCCTCAGCTTATGACCCTGGGACAGGCACTTGTGAACTGCCTTGGCTCTTGGCTATCAGTCTGCCCTCTTAACAATAGCAGGCCTTTTACCTTTGGCTAGTCTCAACTTGATTGATTGACTTTAGCTGTATACATATCTGTGCAACATTTAGAACCCTCAGTGTTATCGCTTTTCCAGCTCCTGTGTTTGCTGCCTTTGGTCAATAAAAGTCAGAGAATTATGTTTTTTCTTTGCCTATTACTAGTCTTGGCCTCATACAGAATATTTGCTTTTTCCTGTTTCAGAAAGTGACATTACTAGTAGTAGCATGTAATATTGACAGGGAATGTAGAATTGCTATTATTATACAGCTATAATTACTGAATTTCTGAATAAATTACTGAATAAACCTGATTTGGGATAAATTGAAGAAATATTCTGTATTGCTATCAGCTATCAAGTACCGCAGTGTAGTGTTTTGATGTTCTTGGTTTACAGTGCAATAATACTTTTACGCTGGTCAGGTTTACAAATTATGTTATACAAAAACAATGTTGAGAGTAGGTATATGGTGTGAAGTGGGTTAATACAGGAAAATGTCAATAAAGGCCTTAAACATTCATGTGTGTTTTATCAGTAAATAAGAAAATGTTAGTCTTAATAACATAAATCTCCAAAAAATTTGACTCCTGTACAGAGAATCTGATGGTTATCTGGAACTGACTAAACAAAGCAATAGACACAATATTGCCTATGTCCTGTAATTCATTGTAGCTAAAATTTTGTAGCCAAATTAAAAATGTCTTAATAACAAATGAATTATGTCTACTGTAACTGCAATTAATTGTTGAACAAATATTAGCAAAACCATATTTGGCATTCATCAAAATTTTCATCTATTCTGAATATATTCTTGGTCTTACATAGCACTTAGAAACAGCACTTATATACCACTTCACAGTGCTTTACAGTTCTAAGCAGGTTTTACAGATTGTTACAGCATAGACTTCCAGCACTTAGACTTATGTACCACTTCATAGTGCTTTACAGCAGGGGTCAACAACCTTTTGGACCTTAGGGACCACTAAATTCATAATTTTAAATCCCACGGACCACTAATATGATCTGCCTAATGATTGACTGGATGGGAGTGACTAGGTGGTCCAGTGATTGGGTGGGCGTGGCCAACTCTACTCACTCTTCTTCTCCCAGCCACTCCTCGCCAGGGCTCCTTCAACATGAAGCAGTTGTTGAGGCTAAGCAGACACCACAAGAAAGAGTTGGCAAAACAGCTCAGTTCAAATTGGATCTGACCTAGAAGGAGGCTCAGTAGAAGCACCTCACTGAGGAGTACGAGCATAGGCTTTCCAAGCAGAGGTAAGACTTGTGGGAATGCAAGGCCAGGTACAGGTGCCTGGAGGCTCAGAAGGCTGAGATGGTCAGCCAGTTCCAGGCCATGATGCAATCCCATTGGACTCTTTGCCACCAGTGGTGCTTCCCTCCAGCCTTTGCCCAAAGCCCCGCACCAGGAGGCCAAAGCAAACCCCAAGTTTGAATTTCTGTCCCCCTCTGACCCACACAAAAAGACCCTGAAGGGGGTCTCTCTGCAGCAACACAAATGTTCATTGCACGTATCTGTCCCAGGGGGCATAGTTAGAGGACTTCTGATTTAGTGCAATATAAAAAATGCAAATAATTTTTCTGCAGATCACCAAAATTTTTTCGCGAACCACCAGTGGTCCATGGACCACCAGTTGGTGACCGCTGCTTTACAGCACTCTTTAAGCAGTTTACAGAGTGAAAATATTGCCCCCAACAATCTGAGTCCTCATTTTACTGACTTTGAGCTGGTGAAACTTGAGCTGGCCAAACTGCAGTCAGCTGGCAGTCAGCAGAATTAGCCTGCAGTACTGCATTCTAACCACTGCACCGCCATGGCTCATGAACCTAAAATCTTGATGGGAATTGTTCAATCTACATGTAGTTCTCATTTAGTGACCACGATTGGGACCAGCAACTCAGTTGTTAAATGAAATGGTTGCTAGGTGAAACTATAAGTGTGCTTATGATCTGATTTCAGCTCTCCTTTGCTTTACAGACTTGTGAAGGTTGCAAATGTGAGGACTGATCATATTATATTTTTATCACCACTGTAACAACAAATGGTCACTAAACAAGGCAATTGCTAAATGAGGGCTGTCTGAATTTCAAAGGGCAGAAGAGAAATACAAATTAAGAAAACAGCAACTTGCCTAAGCATTCTAGATATTAGTGATTGAGAGGTTTCATGTGTAAATATCCACTCATACAAAAATTTAAGTTCTAGGCCATTATTAGATATAAATATACAATGCTGTTCTGTATGGAATAAAGGTTTAGTCTGCATAGCTGTTAATTTTTCCTGCTGTTAATAGACAATGTCAAGACCCCACCTATCCATTCTTATGGTTCTTATTCTTTAAGAACAAGAAACATAAAGGTGATAAAGTGTTTGAATATTTAAAATGCAAAAATGTTGTTTCAGGAAAGGTATTATGATGTTGTAAACTGCCGAGTTGCTTAATAGTGAGATGGGTGGTAGTCAGGACAGTTTACAACATTATACCTTTCCTGAACCATTATTCCACTGGTTAATTATCCTCACTGTTAGGAAGTGTCTCCTTAATTCCAGGTTGCTTCTCTCTTTGATTAGTTTCCAATCATTGTTTCTTGTCCTGTCCTCTGGTGCTTTGGAGAATAATTTGACCCCCTCTTCTTTGTGGCAGCCCCTCAATGCTGCTATCCTGTTACTCCTAATTCTTCTTTTCTTTAGATTAGCCAAACCCAAATCCTGCAGCCATTCTTCATATGTTTTAGTCTCCAGGCCTTTGATCATCTTAGTTGCTCTTCTCTGAATTTTTTCCAAAGTCTCAACAATTTTTTTTTGGTAGTATGTTTTTATAATGTTAAAAATGGAAATAAGTAATGGCTGTACAAAAGAGTAGTTCTTATGAGGGGGAACAGCAAACCTAACAAACTACATTCCTCTTTGAAAAACTGGGATGCAAGTGTAGGAGGTTAGCACCCCCCCCCCCGTCCTAGAAGAATGAAATATTTTTAGGAAATATTAAAGGCAGAATATTATATTTCCCTGGATTAGAAATGGATAAGCATGTTTTGAAGCTGCTCCCATCTTCCTGCCCCCACCCTTTGTCAATGGGCCATTAAGGCCTGGGCCAGTCTATTCTGCATAACAAAGATCTATCTCCTTCAGGCAGAGCCATAGTAGGAATTGCCAAAGATCCAACAAGATAGGATTAGCCCTCTACACAATAGCAGCAGAAACTCACCACGTGACCTAGGAGGCACATGTGACCATCAGCCAGCAAGGCTAGCTAAGACCCCCAACCCCTGGGAATCTGACAACCAATCAGGATACTGTTTCGGGGCCCCTGGAAATGCAAAGCCAGAGAGAGCATAAAAACCCGAAAACTCCCTGTATCTGCCCCTCTTCTGTTCACGAACTCAAGCCATGTGATCCTGTCCACCATTAAACCATCTTTCCAAGCATTCTCCATGTCTCCAGTGTTTTTTTCCCCACTTGGAGCAGAACCAAGAAGGATGTTTCTTCCAACACAAGGAATAGGATCTGGGAAAGCATGGCAATATAGGAGTTCTTGCAGAGGGGAAACAATCTACAAACTCCAAACAGCACCAACATTAAACAAAATACTAGGTGTTTTTGTTTTTTTGTGGGAGTTCAAAAATATAACCCCTGAGCTGGAAATAAATTAGCTTATTTCTCAAAGTCAGCCAATGTTGGGGAACCCCTAAAGTCCAGACTTCTTTCAAATTGGTGAATAGTCCTTGTGTGAAAGTGCCCAAATATTACATGAAGTGGCCCAAGTGAAAACAATTTCTTGAATATTATTTTGGCAGTCTATCATTATTATGTGTCAAGGGGTCATTTTCAACTCTTATAAACTGCAGAGGTATCTTTTCTCCATGAATTTTTAATCATTTTATATAAATTAAAAAAAAACAGAAATGTTATATGTTGTATAATATTTTAACTAAAACTATTTATATATTTAAATCAGGGGTCCTCAAACTTGGCAGCTTTAAGACTTGTGGACTTCAACTCCCAGAATTCTCCAGGCAGCTGTGCTGGGAGTTGAAGTCCACAAGTCTTAAAGCTGCCAAGTTTGAAGACCTTTGATTTAAATGTACCAGACAAGTAAATAAATAGCTTCCACATATCTTTAAACACAGTGAGGTTGATTTCCAGACCTCAGCCATTTTTCTTTCATTTTTGTGCATCCAAAAACCTGGCACATCCAGCATTACCACAGTGGAATATTATGACATGGACAATATCTTATTGGAAAAAATTAAGGGAAAATCTGAAAAAGGGACATATCTGAATTTCATAAAGATAAAAAAATATAAGTTATATAATACAGCAGTGTACTGTATTTCAAACTTGGCCACTTTTAAGATGTGTGGACTACAACTTCCAGAATTCTTGCTGCTGACTGGGGAACTTTGGGACTTGTAGTCCACATCTTAAAGTTGCTAAGAAGCCTTTAGAAGCCTTGCAATATTAATGTTAATAGTATTGCTAAGGATGGATACAAAAGGCATATATCCATGTTTTAGTCTTCTCTACATACAAGTTCACGTGATCATTGATTAAAGAACCTGATCCTCTGCCTGCTCAGGGTTCTGTATTCTGGCATAGACTTCAGAGACACAGACTTCAGAGGATAATTAGAACTGCAGAAAAAACAATTGCTACCAACCTGCCTTCCATTGGGGACCTGTATACTGCACGAGTCAAAAGGAGGGCTGTGAAAATATTTAGACCCCTCACATCCTGGACATAAACTGTTTCAACTCCTACCCTTAAAACGACACTATAGAGAACTGCACACTAGAACAACTAGACACAAGAACAGTTTTTTTCCTGAACCCCATCTCTCTGCTAAACAAATAATTCTCTCAACACTGTCAAACTGTTTACTAAGTCTGCACTACTATTAATCTTCTCATCGTTCCCACCACCCATCTCCTTCCACTTATGACTATGACTGTAACCTTGTTGCTTGTATCCTTACGATTTACATTGATAGTTTCCTGATTGCTTATTTGTACCCTATGACTATCATTAAGTGTTGTACTTTATGATTCTTGATGAACGTATCTTTTATGTACAGACAGCATATGCACCAAGACAAATTCCTTGTGTGTCCAATCACACTTGGCCAATAAAAAAAATTCTATTCTATTCTGATCTGTTCCTATTCCTATTCCTTTTTCATTTTCTGTTTTCTATTATTTTCTATTTCTATTTCTATTTCTATTTCTATTTCTATTTCTATTTCTATTTCTATTTCTATTCTTTACTGAACTGACCCTATAGTAAATGAGGAAATTCATCGGTCATCCCGACCTTTTGGACCAAAAGAAAACCCAAAAACTCTTGAACTCTCCACACTTCAGCCTCCTGCCACCAAATCACCCGTCAGCGGCGGGGGTGTGCGTGGTAGCGGGAGGGGGCAGGCATTCTAAAGGCTAAGGAGCAAGTAGTAGCGGCAGAAACTCTTGTGAATTGCAACGTTCCGCGTTCTAGACGCCTCCGGGGAATCCCCAAACATCCAAGAGGCGGACCAGGATACACTGCAGCGGAAAGTGGAGGCTCGCAGTAGCAGGCAAGGCCTCGCGAGAAAGGGCGGTTTTTGGGGGCTGCGGCTCCTCCTCCTCCGGCAGCGAATGGGCGGCTGAGCCAGGCCTGCGTGGAGGAGGAATAGCGCGAGAAACCGCCGGCAGTGTGTACTGAGCAAGGAGACCGGCTCGGCCCGCTGCAGGGAAGTCGTTCCAACGTGCTTGCTTGCCTGCCGGCGGCCGCCGCAGCCCCCGTCAAGATGTCCGGCGGACGGGTGTGCGCTGCCTGCGGCGGCTCCGACATCGAAGTCGACTCAGCCCGGGGCGATGCCGTCTGCACCGGATGCGGTTCGGTGCTGGAAGACAACATCATCGTCTCCGAGGTGCAGTTCGTGGAGAACAGTGGCGGAGGCTCCTCGGCAGTCGGACAGTTCGTCTCCCTCGACGGTGCGAGCCTTTGTGTGTGTGTGTGTGTGTGTGTGTGGTGGGAGTCGGGCCCGGGTTTGGCTTGTTGGGGTGGGGGGCAGGAAAAGGGGGAGCAGCCCGATGCTGCCTCTGCTACTGCCGGCCGTGACGTTGCTCCCGTGAGCAGTGAATTGCACGTGGGTACCGTGGGAGAATCACAACTCCTCTGCTTCCTCCTCCTGTGTCTCATACAGAATTTGCTTAGTTTAAAAGCAAAGCAGTGCAATGACAAAATCGCCTATGTTGACATTGTTAAGAATACAATATATGTTCCACTGATTAGAACAGCTCTCATGTCAAGAGACGCTGCCTTGTAGCTTTTGCAACCACAAACAAAGTATATTTGTCCCATCTTCATTCTCTGGCCTCACTATTTGCAGCCGCTGATGGCTCTGACGATTCCCCTTTTCCTCAAACTTCTTTCCTTCAGCTCTTTCTCTGGCTTGTTATATCAAATCTGGGGAAGGGGCTACTTTGTCCCATAAGAAATAGCCTCTGAAGAATAATAAGCCCTGCTTCAGAAAGAAGTGAGGGGGAAATATTTATTTTCAGATGCCCATCTGTGTTGTTATAGAGGAAAAATAGATGTTTCTATTAAGTATATCTGTCTGTCTCTTGACATTTCAACTGCCCTTCCTCATAATAACTATGGGTGCCCTTGTTTCATTTGGCTTTCATTCATTCCTTTCTCTACCTACTAGCTTTGTAGTAGATTTTGACTTTAGTGTAGGAGCCTGTAAGGTGTATAGTTTGTGACATTCACTTAGCAGAGAAGTACAATTAAAATACAGTTATGACTTATCCACAGTTGATATACATTTTATTTTTTACTCTTATTGGATCACTTGCCTACATGAATACAGCAGCTGAAGTTGTATGGCAGAGGGCACTGAACATTTTTTTTTCTAGTTTCACATGTTGCATATCTAGAGGACTATTTAAGAACTTTAGGGAGTTAAGTCTATGGAGAAAGAAACACCTATTCAATCTAGGCTACAGTTTTAGACAAATTGAGCATTGTAAATCACAGGTATTATTATATAAATATCCCTGGTATTCTGGCTTGGATCTAATCCTGAATATGAAAGGAATCATCGTGTGTTTTGGAGCAGGGATATCAATAGGCTGATAAGTCTCATCTATATTTCTCTGACACATCTGAACACCTGAAACCTCTGAGGTTTTGCTGACCTCTGACCAATAACTTGATGCAGAAGTGAGCTGCATCTGGAAAGACAAGGATCCCACAAGAAAGGGGTTTCTGGGTTCATGAATTAAGAGGCTGCTTGCTCTGACGGAATTGCATTTCTCTGAAAAAAAGTATGTGACACCAGAGGCACAAGTGTCAGCAGCAAGGAGAGGCAATGCCATAATAAAAGAAATGCACTGGCTGTTAAATTTGCTTCTAGATAACATTTTGATATTAACCTATAGACAATTTGGAACCACTTTGGGAGAATATTTCTATTATACAGAAATGCTGAACAATTGCATTCACCATCAAAGGTGCCTTGAGTCCACGAAATGCAGTAGAAACTCTTTTGAGTATCAACTGCATGTGTTCTACTTTCAGCTGGGAAGCCTTTTCTGTTACACCAATTTTGGAGTGCTTACCCTCTAGAAATTAACCATGGATTATGGAAAACTTTAGAAGCTACATTGGGTAGTTCATGATGGTATGATTAAATTGCTTATAATTATTATTACATTATGAGTTTTCTTGTATTTTTTTGGTAGTATATGTTTTAAAGTCTGTACACTGGTTTTGAAGGTGTCGGTGACAAATTAATACTTTGAATAAATCAAAAGGGAGAGATAATAAATACAAAGCAAAGTGATGGAGAGGGAAAGGATGACATCTTCCTTTTTTTCAGTGCATTGTATCTTTGGTAAAAGCTGCATTTCTTTCAGCATCCAGTGCAGTACGTTCAGGATTTGCCAAAAGTCAGGCCCCATACACAATGTAATATTTAGATTGTATTGAATGTTCAAATCAATTACCATTTTCTTCTAAACACTTCCTCAATCATTTGAACTTTGAACATTCCTAAGTACAGAAACACTTTCTCTGAAAAAAAATTAATGAAACATATTGTAATTGGCCTACAAGTAGTTTTTGAGTCAGAATTGTAATGGAGCCTGCTGATTTTATGTTTTTTTATTGTGGTTCTTAAGTAAACATAGAGGTTAACGTAAGTGTGAACACCATGGTTGTTAACCAAGTTGTTAAGAAATAAGGGTAGGGCAGTGAGTGTAGCCTCTTCAATGGGGTAAATGAGGTTTCTAGATGACAGATGTCAAACCCAATCGTGTCACCTGACATCATCATGTGACAGATCACAACATTTTACCTTTGCAAAGCTGGGGTGGGCGCGAGCTGCATGTGATGCAACTGGCCCGTGGATCGCCAGTTTGACACCCCTGTTCTAGATAATTCAAATTCAGTATTGAAGGGAAATAATTCTGTTAATTGGATGCTTGATTTGGTAAAAAACATTCCTAGTTAATGCTAGTTTAAGTATTGCTCAGTTGAGATGAATAATCTTAATTGAAAGATGCAGCAATTATCATCATCTTGGTAAAGGAAAAAAGTGTAAAACCATGTTTAGATGATACGAAAAATAATTATTAAATGTGCGTGTATACAGATGTAAAATTTTATAAAATATAAAAAATTCCAATGATTTTTTTGTTATTTAGCAGATATATATGTGCCCCGAACCGTGGTAAGTGAAGATGTACATTGATGCATTATTGTCTCCCCTCCATCCAGAATGTTATTAACTGTGGGGAGATGCTCTTTGCTTTGTGGCCTGGGGGCTTCAAGATGCTTGATTACTCTAAGTTGTTCTTCTTTACCTCCTCTTTTACTGCTTCGGGTATCAAGGTAGACAGAAAGTTCTGGTTCTTGCTCTTCTGGTGTCCACAACCATTGTTAATGTTGTAGTGTGTCAATTATTCTTAAGTTATAACTATTTTGTATTAGAGCAGTAGATCATTTTCTGCTGTTCCCATTTCCCCCATTTCCAACGCCCTCCCCCCCCCCCCCCCCGCCTCCTGATTCCCAAGGTGCATCGTTTAATAGTATTATTTGATGCTGGATGAGGATGTTCTGATTTGTGGGTCCTCAAGTGAAGAGCTTTCTCAGGACAAGATTCAAAATTATAGGTGTTCCCACTTACATGGATGTATGCTGGTTCTGATTTGGCTGCCTTGCACCTTTCCCATGGGTAGCCAGAACTGGCTATTAGAGAACTTATTACTTGCAGCTGCTTCTATTTTGAATTACTTGCATTTATTGTACCAATGCTTTTCCTTTGCTATGGCAAAGGTAAACAGTATAATTTTAGCGAAGGGAAAGAGGGGTTTTTTTTTGTCTCCCCAAAGTCCTTCCTATGTAGCAGTGTTTCTCAACCTTGGCAACCCTAAGAAGAGTAGATTTTAACTCCCAGAATTCCCTAGCCAGCAACTGGCAGGGGTGTTCTAGGAGTTAAAGTCAACACGTCTTAGAGTTGCCATGGTTTAGAAACACTGCTATATGAAGTCTGCTCAGAGAAGTAGTTGATGTTTGCTTGCATTAGATTCAGCTCTCCATCTCTAATTTTATGGCATATTTGGAATCATTCCATTTAAATAATCTTTCCCATATGATATTGTATTTCAGAGTTCCAGGCTGACTGATTTCTGTAAGCTAGCACTGTTTATGTATTTATATATTTATAGGTGAGTGTAAGGAACAAAACCCTCAACAGTTGTTTATAGATCAATGTATATAGTTCTCATAGTTAAATCTAATTTATTTTAATTTCCTACTGCTTGGCAAATGCTAAAACTATTTTTGTGTCTTCTCCAAGTATTTGAGTGTGTTCCATTTCAAAACATAGTACATAAATAAATTATAAAATTAATCTACCATTATTAAGATAAAGATATTTTCTAGATGAACTTAATTTATATAGTGATCACATCTATTTTTCTTGGCAACAGTATGGAAGTCGATTGCTACTGTCTTCCTAAATATCTTTTGTTGTCCAGTCTAAGTCTCCAAATGGGGGGTTAGAAATGATTATCATACTTTTTTGTTGTAAGAAAATATAAAATTTTATTTCAGTGTCTGTTAGAAGTTTTCGATTAAGTTGATTGTTTATTTTTATTTATATATGTAATTTGCATGGCTATCATCATTAGCTGGCATTGATTGTTTGAATTGTTAATGGATGTCACTGTGATTGCAGCCTAGGATAAGCAGGTGAAACCTTAAGAGCACAAATTATTTATATGGACTTCTGGATCCTTCTTACCATAGTCTAGTATTAACACATATGAGCAATGTTTGAAAATGAGGTGGAGATGATCGTGAATGAAAAAAGTACTGCTCAGAGAAATCAAGTGTTTCTTTACCTCTTTAATCAGGAAAAACCACATCTTTGCTAGCTGCTATAAAGCAAAATGTAATATTAATATCTTGTTAATTGCTAGTATTTCACATATTGCTCTGTTCTCAACAGCAGTGTATTTGTAAAGAAAGTTCCAATATACTATACAATATACTATAAGTAGAAATAAATATTATTTGCAGAATTAAAACCCTGATTAAAAAAAAACAATCAATCTCTCCCCTCGTATAGCTGACAAAGTGAGGCGAGCCTGTGGTTTAGAGGTAATACATCTACCTAATATGTATGTAGCCCAGGTTCAAATCCCAGAAGGGTATGGCTAGCTGACGAGAGCTAAATAGCTTGAAATAGATCTTTATTTCTTTGTCGGTAAATATAAATTTAACATGCAGAATTAAAGGTTGCAATTCAGTCTCCTGACCTTCTTAAAGGCATTGGAATGTGGGAATAATGTGGGGATGTTACTGGAAGGGATAAGGGTGAATTTTTTTACTTACTTTGTGCGGTATTAAGAGTAGGCATGGGAACCAGAGGCATATGAGAGGAAAACCACTTCAGTTTCCACCCTTAAAATATCTCCCAATCCAAATAGTGATTTTTCAAGCATCGAACAAACATTAATAGGGCTAGAAATTGTTTGCTTCCAAGCAGCAAACTTACTTTCAATCCTATCCTTAATTTTGCTTAAGAATTTTTTTTTAAAAATGTGCCATCTTTTGTGTTTGGGGAAGGGCTGGATACTACATTGGCCACTCCTAATTTAGGACCAGGTTTTAAATATTTGTCTTCATAGCACCTCTGCCCTGAAATTTTGTTTCTAAGAAAACTTGACAAACCACATCTGACATACTACAGTGGCTTAATTTGGCAGATTGATATTTCTGATGAAACAGAAAAAATTACTCTGATTATTGTTTTGATTATGCATTTTATTCAGAATTTAAATTACTTTCATGCAGTTTTAGAAAGTTAGTTTTAAAAGTGAAATAAATTGCTTGTATCATATATTTATTTATTTTATTTATTTATTATTGTGATTTATATGCTGTCATTCTCCCGAAGGACTCAAGGCAGCTTACAATATAACAGTCAACAATACAAAACACAATGCAAATTCAAATTAAAATCCTCATTAAAACTATATTAAAATTATTACATTATACGGTTATTACATTATCAGGTTATTTGGTGGAAAAGCCATGTCTTCAGTTCGCGGCAAAAGGAGAGGAGGTCGATGGCTATTCTGAGCTCGGTGGGCAGACCATTTCCAGAGGGTCAGCGCTCCAACAGAGAATATTCTTCCCCTGGGGGCTGCCAGCCGAAATTGTTTGGCCAATGGCTCTGTAAGAGCGCACAGGACGATGGGAGGAGGGCAGGAGATGGTCCTGTAAATAACCCGGGCCTAAGCCATGTAGGGCTTTATAGGTCAGCACTAGCACCTTGAAATGAACCTGGAGAGCAACTGTAGCCAGTGCAACTTGCACAGGAGAGGTGTTATACGGGAGTAACAAGGAGCCCCCGTAACTGCCCGCACGGCCGCATTCTGGACTAACTGGAGCCTCCGGATGCATCCCAAGGGCAGCTCCATGTAGAGGGCATTACAGTAATCCAACCAAGAAGTAACAAGAGCATGAGTGACTGTGGCAAGGGCATCTCGGTCTAGGAAGGGGCGCAACTGGCGTACAAGGCGTACCTGTGCGAAAGCCCCCCTTGTTACGGCCGTCAGATGATCATCCAAGGACAGCCAAGAATCCAGGAGGACACCCAGATTGCAGACCCTATTGGAGGGGGTAAGAGTCTCCCCTCTAATCACTAATGACCACTAAAGTCCTGAGATGCTGGCATTCATAGCCACTCTATCTTGGATGGGTTGAGTCTGAGTCTGTTCCTTCCCATCCAAGCCCGCACTGTTTCCAGGCAACGGGACATCATGGAAAGGGCATCCCTAGGGTGGTCCGGGGGGCAGATATAAAGCTGGGTATAATCAGCATATTGGTGATACCTCACCCCAAAACCATGAATGATCTCACCCAGTGGCTTCATGTAGATGTTAAAAAGCAGGGGGGAGAGAACCAGTCCCTGAGGCACCACACCAGTGAGCGGCCTCTGGGAGGATCTCTGACCCCCTCTGACCCCCTGCCAATACAAAATGGCCTGAGAGGTAGGAGGAGAACCACTGCAAAACAGGGCCTCCTATCCCCAACCCCCTGAGTCGCTGCAGTAGGATACCATGGTCAATGGTATCAAAAGCCGCTGAGAGGTCAAGAAGGACCAGGATGGAGGAACAACCCCCATCACGGGCCCGCCAGAGGTCATTCACTAGGGCGACCAATGCCATTTCCATGCTGTGACCGCGCCTGAAACCAGATTGGTAAGGATCCAGGTAGCCTGTTTCCTTCAGGAATTGAGGGAATTGCTGTGCCACCACGGTCTCAACAATCTTTGCTAAACAGTGGAGATTGGAGACTAGACAATAGTTGTTAAGAGAGTCCGGGTCCAGGTTGGGTTTCTTAAGGAGGGAACGAACCACTGTCTCTTTAAGTGCAGTGGGGAAGATCCCTTCCCTTAAAGAAGCATTGACAACAGCCTGGATCCAATCTCCGGTCACCTCTCTGGCTGCAGAAACAAGCCAGGAGGGACAGAGGTCCAATACACACATGGAGGCCCCCAGCTGACCCATAATCCTGTCCACTTCATCCACCAGAACAGGCTCAAACTCAACCCAGATGTCCCACCAAGACTAGCCCCGGCCTCCTCAGTGGACTCTGCCCAGTCAGAGTCCAACCTGGTCTGGATCTGAACGATTTTATCTTGCAGAAACTGTGCAAAATCCTCAGCTCTGCCCTGCAAGGGGTTCTCCCTCGCTCCATGGTTAAGGAGGAAGCGGGTCAGCCTGAACAGGGCTGCTGGGCGGTTTTCTGCAGATGTAATGAGAGCGGCGAAATACTGTCATTTTGCTGTTTCCTTTGCCACAAGATAAGATCTGATATAGGTTCTTAGCTGTGTCCGGTCAGATTCCGATCGGGAGAACCTCCAACCACCTTCCAGGCGTCTTTTCCAACGCTTCATTTCCCTGAGCTCTGCGGTAAACCATGGAGCCGCCCGGGATCTGCGTCAGACCAGAGGCCGTATAGGTACGATTCGATCCAGGGCCTCTATCACAGCCTGTTCCCAGGCTGCCACTAGCGCCTCGGAGGAATTGTGGGTTAAGGAGGCGGGAAATGACCCAAGCTCCCTCAGGAACCTTTCGGGTTCCATTAGGCGCCTGGGGCGGAACCATCTCATTGGCTCCGCAATTCAGCGGCGGGGTCTGGTGACAGGAAAGTCCAGCCTAAGAAGGGAATGATCCATCCATGACGGGGTCGATGGATAAGGTCCCCTCTCCCCGATCATATATCCACTGCCCAGAGAGAAAAATCAGGTTGAGTGTGTGTCCTCCTATATGAGTTGGGGCTTGTACAAACTGAGTTAGGTCCATGGCCATCATGGAGGTCACGAACTCCAACACTAACTCAGATTTCTCCCCAGCCAAGAGCAGGTTGAAATCTCCAAAAACCAGAAGGTTGGGGAGTTCTACCGCCAATTCGGCCAAGACATCTAGTAGTGCGGGCAGGGCTGAGGCTACGTAGCTGGGTGATAGGTACGTAACCAATAGACCTGACTGAACTCCAGGATCCTACTTCAAAAGGAACGATTCACACCCGCCAATCTGAGGGACAGTGACCTCCCAAGACTAAGACCTTCCTTAATAACTACCGCCACTCCCCCGGAGTCGTGGCTGGTGGATGACAAAAATTGGAGGGGGGAACACCTCCCTCCATCTCTAACCTGTTTTCAGTGATACAGGCCAGGTCTGCATCCTCTTCGTCAATAAGATCTGGGACAAGGAGGGCCTTGTTCACCACGGACCTGGCATTCAGGTACACCAGCTGGAGTCCAGGAGACCACACTCTGTCACCACCAGGAGGACAGGATGAGCAAAGGGGACAGGAGAGCTCCACCGCTTGAACAAAATGGCAGCACTCTCCAAACCCCCCCTCCCACCACCCCTGCCTCTCCCAAGCATCACAGGGATTGAAAGACTCTCTCTCCACCGAGCCTCTTCATTCCCTCCCCCTCCCCCTCCCCCCTCCCCCCACAACCCTCCAACGGGCCAAATTGCTGAACTGTAAGAGCTGCTCCCAGTTCATCCCTCACCACTGCCTCCCGGGTCCCCTTAAAATTTGATTAAAAACCCTAATTTAAAAAACCCTCAGACCCTGCTTTGAGGCATGCCATCACTTGGGGTTCCAAAACCCGTCCTTGAGGTAGGCCTTCGATAAAACAGGCCATGTCTGAGAGAGGGGAGCATCTCGCAGAGCAAGGAGGTCCGCTGAAGTATAGGCCAGATTAAAACCAAGCACCCGGGATGGTAAAACAGGAGGGGGGGCACATACAATACAGATTGGGGTTAAGACAGGAGCCAAGAAAGTCCATTGCTCTCTCACAGCGATGGAGAAGTCAAAGAGGTTGCGACAAGTATATCCGCAGGAATCAGCTGCAATCACCCTCTCATGATGGCTAGGTGGGGAAAGGCCGCCAGCAGAGCCATAGATCAGTTCCTGTGGTAGAGAAACAGCAGCAATCTTCCAAGATTCTTGGTCCCCCAATCTGAGGCCCACCATTTCTCCCGAACACACTGAGTCCGATGGTGACAATAACAAAGGGATGGGATATGACAGCATCGTAAATAGGAAAAAAGCCAGGGATCAGATGGCGGAATAATACGGAGGGAGATGTCAAAGGACCCAAAGAACAACTGGAGACAGCAAGATGGGTTGGACCAAAGCAGGATCCGGCAGGAGGCAGGGGAGGGAGGGAGGGGTGGGGAGAGACCCCAGGGAAGAGAACAAGATGGAAAATTTATACTTCCCCTCCGGCCGACTCCCATCCCCCAGATCTTCTCCAATTTCACTATTAATAGTGAAATATTAATATTAATATTAATAGTGAATATTAATAGCAATATTCTTGTACATTGGTTAAGAAATCAAAGTAAAAGAGATAGATTGGGAAAATGGGTGTAAGAGAATGATTGGTAAAGAAATATGTGTATATAGAGAAAAAATGGCAAAAAATGTAGCAGAGAATGAGGAATGTGTTTAAACGTGACAGAAAACGCAGAGAGATTGTAGTGGAGATAAAATTTATTCTGAATTAGGGGAACCAGCAGAATAAATGCAATTAAAAATAAAGCCTGGAAATACTAGAAGGGATATTTTAGAGATTTGATGGGAATAATAGTGATACGTTGAAGAATAAAATTGAAATCAATGCTATAAATGCATGTGCCCAAGAAAAGACGGAAGAAGTAGTAATAAATGCTGTGGGAATGTTGAAAAATACAACTATATGTGTTGATGGCATACCTGGAGAAATATTCAAGTATGATTCTGGTTTGTTTTTGTTGTGATTGTATGAATTCTTTAATTATCTTTTTGTAATTTGCTCCTGTGTACTATATTGTAATTTGTTGTTTTTATGTTGCTTTTTATTATTTTGAGTTGCCCAGAGATGGTTGGAGTCGGGAGGCATCAACATTGAATAAATTATGCAAAAAATGCATCTGTGCCTGATAATTAGAAGAATGCTGTTATTGTGCTCCTGTACAAAGTTAACAAAAATGGAGTTAACTGGTCACTGCCTCAGTTTGAAACTGAATGACTTTTTTGTATAATCCAAAGATATAGCATGAAAATTTACTCACGCATTGAAAGTAAACAAAGGTAGACATAGAATGCTACATTTAAAATATGTTTGGGAATCAGATTAGGTAAGTAGTTAGAAAGAGTTTGATAGATCAATACAACAAATTTATGGCGATCTGGAAAATTTTTACCTGCTTCAGTGCAGGAATGCCAGTGATGTAATTCCTATAAGAATTTCACATACAATATGTACCCAGGAGCTGCTGGAGATATTGTAATCAAAAAGCGATTTTCCTTTATATTCAGTTGAAATATGATACAGTCTAAACATTAATGAAAAGATAGCAAGAATTGAATTCACTCCACCTGTAGGCTTGTTACATATGTTTGATGGAAGGAATAAAAAGCTATGAAGCAAACTATTTTGGCAGTAAGGTTGATTATTTCTCACTAATGAAAAATATGTAAACTTTCACTTGAAAAAAAAGTGAGATTGGTCTTATTAAGGTCCTGTGTGAAAAGTTTCTGATAAAATTCAAAATGGGAAACCATTTAACAGGATGGCAAGATTTCATGTTTTATAAATGACAAAATAACAATAGCAATAGCATTTATATACCAGTTTATAGTGTTTTACAGCCCTCTCTAGGCAGTTTACAGAGTCAGCATATTGCCTCCAACATTCTGGGTCCTCATTTTATCTTGGAAGGCTGGAAGGCTGAGTAAACCTTGAGCTGGTCAGGATTGAATTCCTGGCAGGGAGCTAAATTAGCCTGCAATATTGCATTCTAACCACTGTGCCACTACTGCTCTAATAAATATTCATTAGGGTGAATTGGCCTAATACAGGCTAGTTTAATATAGAAGTGGTTGCTTGTAATGTATTGGTGATGGTGGTGGTAGTAGCTGAGATGATAAATCATCTCCAGGTGAAGTAATTTGCTAAGTGTGCAAATGTGGATACGATAAAAGATGCATGTCATAAAAATGTTAAATCAGTTACATTGGTTTTAAAATTTTGAATCTACTAGTGCCCCCCCCTCCCCCCCCCCCCACACACACCCAAAGACTGAATTGGGAAGGATGAGTATCAGATTTTCGTTGCTGGCAATGTAAAAAACCTGGGTCAATTGATTGAGACGATTTGGTCTTGTGACATCATTCATGTTTCTGAAATAATATTTTAACACACATAAATAGATTTGTGGGGAAAAATTAATCCCACTTCTATCCCATTAATGTTTTAGTCCCTTTTTAATCCAGTTTTTGTTCACTTTTAATGTTTTAATTGTTAATGCTTGATGTTTTTAATGCTTTTAACCTAATTGTTATTTTTCTTGTTTTATGATGATGTAAGCTGTTCAGAGTTGTTGTGTGAGTTGAGCAGCATATAAATTTAACAAACAAAATGTTTAAGACAAATGTATAAGAAATGTAAAGATGTTATTGATATATAATTTTCTGCCCAATCTCTTGAATCTGACTATTTCTGGGAGAATATGGCTACATTAGCCCTAGGATTTTATAAAAGTAGTATTATTGTTTTATAATACTTGTTAAAAAAACAGTATGGCTAGATGTGTGTTAGAAACAACACTGAGCACATTACTATGTAGCTTTTTCGTTTGAACTTTAATAGGTAATTGAGAAATATATGGAGGTGAAGCAGAAAATTAATTGTATGATTGTTGATTGAGAAAAAGTGAATGATGAAGTGAATAAGTTTGAACAATGGAGCTTTGCACAAATTATGGAAATAGAGTTTGATTATTGACTGCATGAATGGCGCATGATGAAAGTAAAGCAGGTGAGAGAATAAGTGGTGTACTCACAGAATTTTTCAACATTGATCTAAGAGCAAGGTAAATAAGTGTGACTTTTCCTTGCCTATTTACTGTATTGATGGACAAAGGTATAAGAAAACCATGTGATAACATTAGATATGTGTTGATTGGGAACATGAATGTGCATGAAATGAGTATTTGTCAAAGGAAGTAAAAATGTTTTTTGGTACAGTTTGTTTATACTCACCTTGTTATATGGAAGTTCTTATTAAAACGGGTAACCATATGCATTTAATAAATAAATAAGTTATTTGGAAGTGAGAATTGACTGTTTTAGGAGAAAAATTAATGAACTAGGAATGGAATACTTAACATATGTGGTTAAAACAAATTCAGATTAGGCATGATTAAGTGACAAAAGTTAATTCACTACAAAACAAGCTTGTTAGTCATATGGAGAGAATAAGTATGAATTGAACTTTAAAATACATAAAGTAGAGCGAATGGGGAAGACGGAGAAAGTTATGGTTAGGTAACATTGATTAAATCCTAAAAAGGAGAGAAGTGAGAAGTCTAATGAACAAAAAATAAAATGTGAAATATGTATGGATATGATAGAATCAAGGATGATTTGAAAGGATAGAAAAATATGGAAGGTATTATGTAAAGTAGATTTAGTTACATTTCTTTTTCTCTTTTCTCATTTAGCTTTAGTGTATTTTGTGTACCTGTTTTTATTATTTACTGGTATATCACTTCAAATTCTTTTCCAAGGTCTGCATTAATGTTGCTTGCCTTGAAATGGAGGAGCATGTTTGTAAGAATATTGCTAGTCAAAATCCATAACAAATACTTAGAGCTCTTACTGTGCCTCTTATGGTTTCCTCCAGGTGTCAGTCTTGTATCATGCCTCAGGAGTAATCTCCTAATAACCTTCATGACAACAATAAAGGCCTACTTAAACTCCTCCAGAAGATACTTTGGTGATTGTGAAAACGCTGACTTCTGAATTAGGCCTGCATTGATCCCCTTTTATACTGAAAAGTTGGTTTTATTAGATCAAAAATTTGATCACCTGCCTTTTAATGGGGCTTCTTGGGACCGGAAGAAGGGTGTTATGTATGTGTTGTGTCTGTTTGTCAGGTCCCTGAGAAATTATGTGACATGAATTGAAAGTGTGTTGAACAGAAGATATGCAAGAACAGTACAACTTTTTAAATAAGCTCTCACATTAACATCTGTAAGACCAACCTTCCTGCAAGCTACTGACAGCCAGGGCAAGATGTGCTAAATGAATTGTCGAGTCAACAGGTGCAAGGCCTATGGATTCATATCCCCTTGAAGGGTTGAATATGGAACAACTGGCATGGAGAGTACGCCTGAAGAGTCCTCAGTAAGGATGAAATTGGCCATGTAGTGCATTTTACTGGTCAGTAGCTAGAATTTCAGACTATTACAATTTTATAACAGTATATTTACAGTTTATGTAAATTGCCAAGACTATTGCATTGTGCCATATTTTGATCTTTCATTGCTTCCTAGTGTAGCTACTGAAATCTATGGTTATTTTACAATTGGTTAAATATGCATTCTGATAGTCATATGAACTAAAGTCTGATTATTTTATTTTGTAAACATTAATAGATGAATGTATTAATCTTTAAAGTGTCAGAAAAGTGTTGCTTTTGTTGCAGTAATGCTATTTCTCTGCAATCTTATCAGACTATATTAAGAATATGAAAAACTTGAGATGTTGTAGTGTTTTATGGACCGATAGACCAATGCTTGCTATGTACCGATAGACCTATGTCTTGCTTTTTTTCCTTTAAATGTTTACCATAGTTACTTTGACATATACATTTTCCTCGGCTTATTCTTAAAGGAAATTTATTTGATTGTAAAATGACAGAAATGTGAAACTTTATTTACAGTTTCTATTGCTATTGGTGTCCATTCAGTGTGATAAACGAATATAAATGAACTAGACAAAAACCATACCAAATGAAACAAATCAAATGAAAGTCTTACTAATATTATCATAAAACAAAACAAAACAAAATGTTGCTTAGCATTGGAATTTGTTTACATGCTTGACCAAAAATGATTAAACTTATCTTTGTTCATTAAAAGGAGTCAAAAACAGAACAGTTTTCAGTCTATTGAATGTTATAGATTTGATAAGAGCCCCAATGTGCTGGATGTCAGCTGAGGCCAAATGTTCATAGCAGTGGAACACATTTTATCTTTTCAATGGGCAACTAATAAAAGAAATAAGATGTATAACTCTTCTACTTTGCATTTCCTTTAGCAGTGTTTTTCTAACTTGACAACTTTAAGACATGTGGATTTCAACTCCCAGAATTCCCAACCAGCACGGAACAGTTGAAGTCCACACATCTTACTTACTTACTTACTTACTTACTTACTTACTTACTTACTTACTTACTTACTTATTTATTTATTTATTTATTTATTTATTTATCAATCACATTTATATACCGCCCTACTCCCAGGGGGACTCAGGGCGGTGCACAGCCAGGATAAAAAACAGATTGTACAAACATTAAAACTCATTAAAATTATTAAATATTTTGGCCGAAACAATTTAAAACACCCAATTACAAAACAGATTAACAATTTAAAAAATTTAAAAGGGAGAGCTAGGCCAAATAAATAAAAATGTTTTGAGAGCATGTCGAAACAAACGTAGGTCCGGGATCCTCCGTATCTCCGGGGGGAGCTCGTTCCAGATGGTAGGTGCCCTCACAGAGAAGGCTCTCTCCCTGAGGGCCGACGGCCAACACTGTTTGGCCAACGGCACCCAGAGGAGCCCCTCTCTATGAGAGCGTACTGGTCGGTGAGAGGCTGTTGGGAGCAGAAAGCGGTCTCATAAATACCCCGGTCCAATGCCATGGAGCGCTCTAAAGGTGGTAACCAAAACCTTGAAGCACACCTGGAAGACCACTGGGAGCCAGTGCAGCTCGCGCAGGAGGGGAACCACATGGGAGCGCCACGCCGCTCCCATCACCACCCGCGTGGCCGCATTCTGGATCAGCTGGAGCCTCCGGGTGCTCCTCAAGGGGAGCCCCATGTAGAGAGTATTGCAGTAGTCCAGGTGGGAAGTAACGAGGGCATGAGTGACCGTATTTAACGAGTCCCGGTCCAGATTGGGACGCAACTGGCGAATCAGGTGGACCTGATAGAAAGTCCCCTTGGCCACAGCCGTCAAATGGTCTTCTAAAGACAGTCGTGAGTCCAGGAGGACACCCAAGTTGCGAGCCCTATCCGTGGGGGCCAATGACTTGCCCCCAATAGTCAGTGATGGCACCAACTGACTATACTGGGATGTCGGAAGCCACAGCCACTCTGTCTTGGATGGGTTGAGTCTGAGTCTGTTTCTCCCCATCCAGATCCACACGGCCTCCAGGCACCGGGACATCACGTGAAGGGCATCGTTGGGGTGGTCCAGGGTGGAAATGTACAGCTGGGTGTCGTCAGCATACTGGTGGTACTTCACTCTGAAACCACAGATGATCTCACCCAGCGGCTTCACATAAATGGTAAACAGAAGGGGTGAGAGGACCGACCCTTGTGGCACCCCACATACAAGGGGCTTTGGGATTGACCTCTGCCCCTCTGTCAACACGGACTGCGACCGGCTAGAGAGAAAGGAAGAGAACCACCGTAGGACAGTGCCCCCCACCCCTAACTCCTCTAGCCGATGCAGCATGATACCATAGTTGATGGTATCAAAAGCAGCTGAGAGGTCTAATAGGACCAGGACAGAGGAACAACCCCTGTCCCGGGCCCTCCAGAGTTCATCAACCAATGTGACCAATGCCGTTTCCGTGCTGTACCCAGGCCTGAAGCCCGACTGGAACGGATCCAGATACGACGATTCATCCAGGTACTGAGGGAGCTGTTGCGCTACCACACTCAACAACCTTTGCAACAAAGCGAAGGTTGGAGACTGAACGATAATTTACCAACATTGCCGGGTCCAGGGAAGGCTTCTTTCAAGGCGGCGGGGAAGACATCCTCACTCAAGGAGGCATTTATAATCCCCTGGAGCCAGCCTCGTGTAACCTCCCGAGAGGCTAGCAGCACCAGCCAGGAGGGACACGGGTCCAATAAACATGTGGCTGCGCTCAGTCTGCCTAGTATCCTGTCCATGTCTTTGGGTGTCACAGAATCAAACTCTTCCCAGACAATACTCACAAGACCTGCCTCCATCCTTCCCCCTGAATCTACCCAGTCAGAGTCCAGGTGTTCCCAAATCTGAGCGATTTTGTCATGCAGATATTGTACAAACTCCTCAGCTTTACCCTCCAAGGGGTCCTCCCACGCTTCCTGGTGGAGCAGGGAGCGGGTCACCTTAAACAGGGCGGCCGGGCGATTATCTAATGATGCAATAAGAGCAGCAAAATAGTCATGCTTCGCCACTTTTATCACCACCAGGTAGGTCTTAATATGAGACCTTACCTGTGTACTTGCCAAGGTTGAAAAATACTGCTTTAGGAGACAAGAGAAGGGAAACTTGCAGTGTTATAAAATGAAAACCACATTCTGAATTGCCTGAGAGTTTATGCTGATGAAAGTCTGGATTGACAGCTTGCATGAGTAATTGCAAATAGCCTAGAAATTAGTAAAATATATTTGCATATTCACATACATATAGATGGCCTGGAATAACCCTTCAAAGCAACCACACTAGCATTGAAAGAATGTGGCTGCTTTAATATTTCAAGAAGGTGTACTTTGCTTCCTCTGATGTGCTTTGCAAAATATCTTTTTTAATCATGTGCATACACTTATAGGGTCTATAGAAGTTCTGTAGGTTCTATAAAATTCTCTGGAATAACAGTGAGGGAAATAACTCATCCTGACATATTTTAACCAAAAGCAATTTAAAGAAATACTTCAGGGACATTTGTTCATCTATGAATATATGTGCATGAGAGTGTCAGTCTGTTAAACTCAGTTTTCACTGGACCCAGTTTTTGATAGATGAGAATTGGTTACCCACAGCTAATTGGTTGTTCTCTTATTTCTGTCATAATTGCTCCTCCACTAACAGTGCTGGTTTCCTAATGGTATCATACTGACAAGATGGTTGAGCTGTATTCACTCTGTATTCATGCCTTTTTCTCTCATCAGGCATGTAGCTCATTCATATAATCTTCAGTATTTATGAACAAACCTAACGTCCAAACAGTATAAAGTACTTCAGATTATCTTTAATGCTTAAAATAAGGTAAGCAATAGAGTAGTTATTATAATGTTCACTTTGGATAGGAGGACTTGCATTCTTATCTAGATTTTTCAACAAATTAAGATGACTTAATTATTTCAACTCAACGGAGGGCTATAGATGCGACCGCAGAAGTACCAAATCTTTAAGGCAAACCCTTACAAGAACGGGGACTGAGGGGTTTCTTAAACTTGTGTTTTACTAAATTTTTAAGGGGTTCAGGGGTGGGGGTGGGAGTGGGTTTGGGGGAGAACTCACAGGGGGGAAGGTTAGACCCAGCTGTTCATGGGGCCGCGGGGGGTCAAGATTCTGGAGGCAAGAGGGCTTCTGCTAAGCCCTCTGTCGAGGGTTGTGCGATTAAGATATTGTGTGGGAGGGGCAGATATGGCGTGGGTAGGGGACCATATCATGTGGCGGGGGCTCGCACTCGCTGTCTTCGAGCGATTGCGTGCCCCGGTCCCCCGAGCCATTCCCGTTCCCCTGGTTGTCTAGAGTCTCAGGACCCGAAGCTCCGGCTGTTGTTATGCAACGCAAGGTCCGTTGTCAATAAGGCCCCCCTCATATGTGAGCTCCTTCAAGAGGGGGGTGCGGACCTTGCCGGGATTACCGAGACCTGGTTGGGCCACGAGGGGGGGGTTCCCCTCGTGGAGATGTGCCCACCAGGTTTCCTTGCATTCCATCAGCCGAGAGCTCAGGGCAGGGGTGGGGGAGTAGCGGTCATTATCAAGGAAGGTCTGGATCCGAGGGAGACCACTGTACCTCAGATAGCCGGGTGTGAGTCCATCTTTGTGAGGTGGGGTCGTGGTGGGCAGATGGGTTTGTTAGTCACGTACCTGGCTCCCTGCCACGTGGCAACGACCCTGCCCGAGCTTCTCAATGTTGTAGCCGAGGTGGCGGTTGATACCCCCAGGCTTATGGTCATGGGGGATTTCAACCTGCCATCTATCGGTGAAACATCTGAGATAGCCCGGGAGTTCATGGCTTCCATGACGGCCATGGACCTGACCCAGGTAATTCAGGGCCCGACTCATATCGGTGGACACACCCTGGATCTTGTTTTTGTCTCTGGTCAGTGGTTGAGTGGTCTTGATATTGGGGATATAGGTATGGAACCCTTGTCATGGACTGACCACTCGCTCCTTCGACTCAACTTTCTGACCGCTGCACCTCACCGCAGGGAGGCGGAACCGACCAGGTGGTTCCGCCCCAGGCGCCTGATGGATCCTGATAGGTTCCAGACGGAGCTTGGGCCATTTCCTGAGACACGGACACGCGATTCGGCTGAGGACCTGGTGGCGGCCTGGGATAGGGCGGCCAGTGGGGCCTTGGACCGCATCGTGCCTTTGCGGCCTCTGACCCGGCGTCGAACTCACTTATCTCCTTGGTTTACCGAGGAGCTGAGGGAGATGAAACGCCGGAGAAGACTCCTAGAGAGCGGTTGGAGGGCCAGTCGCTCTGAATCTGACTTGACACTAGTAAGAGCTCATATTAAGACTTACTTAGTGGCGATAAAAGCGGCGAAATCCAACTATTTTGCCACTCTTATCGCGTCATCAGATAATCGCCCAGCCGCCCTGTTTAGGGTGACCCGCTCCCTCCTTCATCTGGGAGCGCGGGAGGATCCCTTACAGGGTCGTGCTGAGGACTTTGTTCAATATCTGGATGATAAAATAACTCAGATTCGGGATGATCTGGCCGCTGACTGGGTTGGTTCAGGCGGGGTGACTGAGGCAGGTCTTGAGAGTGTTATCTGGGCTGAGTTCGATCCTGTGGCTCCCGAGGACGTGGACAGGACTCTGGGGAGACTGAACGCAACCACATGTTTATTGGACCCGTGTCCCTCCTGGTTGGTGCTGGCCTCCCGGGAGGTTACACGAGGCTGGCTCCAGGAGATTATAAATGCTTCTTTGAGTGAGGGTGCCCTACCGCCTGCCTTGAAGGAGGCGGTGGTGAGGCCCCTCCTCAAGAAGCCCTCCTTGGACCCAGCTATTTTGGCTAATTACCGTCCAGTCTCCAACCTTCCCTTTTTGGCGAAGGTTGTTGAGAGTGTGGTTGCGTGGCAGCTCCCTCGGTACCTGGATGAAGCTGTCTATTTAGACCCGCTCCAGTCCGGCTTCAGGTCTGGATACAGCACCGAAACGGCATTGGTCGCGTTGGTGGATGATCTCTGGAGGGCCCGGGGTAGGGGGTACTCCTCTATCCTGGTGCTGTTAGACCTCTCAGCGGCTTTTGATACCATCGACCATGGTATCATGTTGCGCCGGTTGGAGGGACTGGGGGTGGGGGGCACCGTTTTACGGTGGTTCTCCTCCTACCTCTCTGACCGGTCGCAATCAGTGTTGACAGGGGGGCAGCGGTCGACCCCGAGGCGCCTAGTGTGTGGGGTGCCGCAAGGGTCGGTCCTCTCGCCCCTCCTGTTCAACATTTATGTGAAGCCGCTGGGTGAGATCATCCGTGGTTTTGGGGTGGAGTTCCATCAGTACGCTGATGATACTCAGCTGTACATCTCCACCCCAGACCACCCCAACGATGCCGTGGAAGTGATGTCCCAGTGCCTTGAAGCCGTGCGGGTCTGGATGGGGAGAAACAGGCTTCGTCTCAACCCCTCCAAGACCGAGTGGCTGTGGCTGCCGGCGTCCCGATATAGCCAGCTGACACCATCGCTGGTTATTGGGGGCGAATCATTGGCCCCCACGGAAAGGGTGCGCAACTTGGGCGTCCTCCTGGACCCACGGCTGTCCTTGGAGGATCATACGACAGCTGTGGCCAGGGGGGCTTTCTATCAGGTTCGCCTGATACGCCAGCTGCGGCCCTTTCTAGATCGGGACTCCCTGCGCACAGTCACTCAGGCACTCGTCACCTCTCGCCTGGATTACTGCAATGCTCTCTACATGGGGCTCCCCTTGGGGTGCACCCGGAGGCTCCAACTGGTACAGAATGCGGCCGCGCGGGGAATTATGGGAGCATCGGGGCGCTCCCACGTTACACCTCTCCTGCGCGAGCTGCATTGGTTGCCGGTGGAGTTCCGGGTGCGTTTCAAGGTGTTGGTAATGACCTTTAAAGCGCTCCATGGCTTAGGACCCGGGTACTTACGGGACCGCCTTCTGCCGCCAATTGCCTCCCACCGGCCGGTTCGCTCCCACAGAGTGGGCCTCCTCAGGGTGCCGTCAGCCAGACAATGCCGGCTGGCGACCCCCAGGGGGAGAGCCTTCTCTGTGGCAGCCCCCACCCTCTGGAATGATCTTCCTCCAGAATTGAGAATTATCTCCGACCTCCGGACATTTCGTCGGGCCCTGAAGACGCATCTTTTTCAACTTGCCGGTTTAGCCTGATCCCTGCCGCATTTTTAGAATTTTTAAAATTTTAAAATTTTTAATGTTTGTAGCGTCGTCGCATTTTAATATTTATTTGGTTTTAATTCTCAGCCTAATGTATATGTGTTTTAAGTTTTAACTTTTATGTATTGAATTTTTATTTTGGCTGTTCACCGCCCTGAGTCCGTAAGGAGAAGGGCGGTATACAAATCTAATAAATAAATAAATAAATAAATAAACTGTTCCCTTTGTTGTTACTGATAGAGGAAAAGACTGTCAGACAGGGTTGCTCATAACTATTATCCAAAAAGAGTCTGTGCTTTTCATGGTGATGAAAATAAGAGATTGGCATTAGTTTAAGATTAGAAAGGGATGTATTAATGGCCAAGCAACATTGTAGACCATTTGCATAGCTTTGATAATGTACAATACTTAGCTTCAAAGAATTTCTTAGACATCTTCCATGACATCTAAAATCAGAGGATAAACCCATCAGTGTCTCTTAATTATGCTGGAACCTTCCTTGCTTGAGAGGTAGTACACTACTGAAGCCAGTTGTTGGGAAGTATATATAGTTTTCATATACCACTTATTGGATTTCCAGGGATACCTGATTTGTCAGTGTAAGAAATAGGAATGCTGGACTTGATAAATCTGATCTGATTAGTAGGATTGATAAAAGCAAAATCAGAAATGGTAGAGATGAGGTATTGGGAGAAGAGAAAGATTAAGGTCAAGTACAGAACAGGGCTGGTTACATTTTGGAAAGGTGTCAAACCCTTAAATATTATAGTAATTAGTGCGTAGTATGCCTCTGAGAACTCTAATATAATGAATCTGTGAAATTGTTTTTGAGCAGCCTATGTACACATTATATATGAATAATATATGCAGCTTATTTACAAAAAATACGTTGATAACTTGAACTTTAGAGGCTGAGAAAGATGCCAAAAAGAAAAAGAAAAAGAAAAAAAAAAAGCTGCAGTAGCAGCTTGAGGTTCATAATCATATAAGAGGAGCCTCAGAGTCTAGGACTATTGATGTTTGTTAGGTTGAAATACTTAGCAAAAGAGAGTCTGGGCAAGATGTATTGAAATGTTGCCATTAATATGTTATATTTGACAGCTTTTTCTTTTCTTTTTCTTGTAGCAGCAGGAAAAACTCAAACTGTTGGAGGATTTCATGTCAACTTGGGAAAGGAATCACGGGCACAGACTTTGCAAAATGGTAACTTGTAATTCTCTTTTTTATTTAGCCTTGCTAAAGAAAGCTATCCTAGAGCTAAATTTTATCCACTATGATTTTGGAGGGTGTATCAGAGAGGAAGTAGATATTTTTAGAGCATGGCTTATGCAATTCCCTTTAAATTGTGAATTGAGTTGGAAAAAAATTGTACTGAAAACCATAGTTGGCGGCGGCAAATAGTAATTAATGCAAGGATAAAAGCAAGGCATATTTGACATCTCTGTCCTCATAGCTTCCAAATAAATTGCTTTAAATGTCAGATGTACTTTAATTCTAGGATTGAAGCCCCCCCCCCCCCAATTCAGAATAGACCTAGTTTAGCTGAGTCATGAAGCTCAATCTTTTGAATTAAAGTAGAATAATAACCTTTCAAGAGCAGATTGACGGAGGGCAGCTGCACTCAGTAGCTTCACAATAAGAGTATCTTTCCCAGGTGGTGGAATGGGCAGTCTGAGACCTTCCAGAACTTTTGGACTAATTCTTCATTCAATGTGGCAGAGAACAGGAAGAATGGAAAGTAAAATAAAAAAAAAATAGAAAGCATCAGCTTGTCTGTCCCATTAGAAGTGCAATGCTGAAACTAAGTGAGTGTGGATCTGTTAAAGCTCTAATAAAAGACCATTTTTCCACTATAAACTAAAATAGTATGTGCGGTTCTATTCTTAAGCTCAGAAGACTCTATGTGCTTGGTATTTTTGGTAGAATTTGTGAAGTTTCCAGATCAAAATTATAATTCACATTTTCTAATCAAGCTTTCTGCAGTGACAAACAATATGCTGTAGAAAAGAACAAAAGCTTTTGGTTAGATTGGATTTAGGAGAGCAATTTTCTTTCCTTTCTCTTCTTACATTTGAGAAGTTGGAGCTGTAAGCAGATGGAATTTGACTAGGCTTTTGTATTTAAACCAGATGTGGCTGATTCAAAGGCATTCCATTCCCATTCCCATTCCCATTCCCATTCCCATTCCCATTCCCATGCTATCCCATCCCATCCCATCCCATCCCATCCCATCCCATCCCGTGGCTTTATGTTATATTACATTCCAGTCATTGTTCATATGCAATTACTAAATAGATTCTCATATTTTTTATTTTGAATATGCCATGCATTATGTTTAAAAGAAAATCTCATTACAGAAAATGAATGCTAGCTTTAAAATTCATAATTTTGTTTCAAATGTTTCATTTTACTGTGCATTTAATTTCAGTAAATAGCCTTTGCTGTAAGCTGCCTCTTACTTTTCTAATGTAACATTGATGGTCTCATTATTTCTAATAAGACCTATTCAGTAATTTGCTTGATTTTTCTCTCATAAAACTAGAATTTTTCATTAATTACTCAACACAAACGAGAGGAACCTTTGAGTGATAATTCAGCAAAACCCATATTTATTAAGTATCTTTTTAAATGCCACCTGTGTGGATTTTCTAAAAAACAACAGATTTCAATTTGTACCGCTGAATCTGTATTAATATAAAAACAAGGACTTAGCAACAGTAACTCATCACTACCTGGTGGGACTACTACAACATGTTCTATGTGGCATTGCTTTTAAATACCATTTGGACTGAAAATTCAAAAACCCATTTGCTGATGGGTGCTAGACACCCACAACATATTATATCTGTGCTGTGAGTCCTGCATTAGCTGTCAGTTGTTTTAAGAGCAATTTAAATTGTTGATTTTATGACTTGATACTAAGATACCTGCAGGCCTGCCTCCTTCAACTAGAATTAATAAGTCTGGTACCATCTAAACATTAAAAAACTGTTGGGAGTTCTCCACTATTAAATGATCAGAGGAGCCAAAGCCAGGAGAAGATGCTTCTCCATTAAAGCCCCTGTGTTGTAGAATAGCTTTTATCACCAGAAGGAAGGCTGTTTGCCTTCTGGAAGCAGATTAAAATGGAGTTCTTGCAGGGAGCCTTTTTAATGAATGAAGAGAGCACTTTAGAAATTATTTATGTGCTTCAGTTTTAAGGTAATTTTAAATATTTGTTATGATTGCATAATTGCATTTTGATGTTATGGATGTTTTCCATTGTAAATTGCTAAAAGTTACATGATTGCAGTGGTTTGAAACAAAATACTTTAAAACACAGAAAAAATATTAAAGCATGTTAACCATTGACAGAAGCAAAATGGATTAGTTCTAGTTTCATGTCTGTTATGTTGACCTATGATTTCTATCATTTGTGAAAATAAAGTAGATTTTTTAGAACACATTGGTATATTATTTGAGAGTTTTAAGGACTAACATAAGTCTAGTTGAATTGGAAGTTTTCTTGTGGAACTCTTTGGGTGATGTTTATGGAGGATGTTAATTTTGATTTTGAGTCTTTGAATCTTTCCCTAGTGGTGTGAAAGTTCCCTGTCTTTCAGTTCTATACTCAAGACACTGAAATATTACTCTTGCCATTTAGGGCAGGCTCATGAAAAAGCAACCTCACAGAAGATCCTTTGTTTCAAAAATATATTTTTCAGGACTCCCATCAAAGGCTTCTAACCTACTGGAATGAATCCTGGAGCCTTGTTGTTTGGCCGTCTCATCTCCATCAATTTTTGCCCGACTAATCCCTGGCATTATTTGAATGGGGTATTTGGGGTTTAATCAAATTTTGATTCACCAAAACCTTGCACTATAAAGCAACAACAAGAACAACAACAACAACAACACTTTCTTCATAAAACATTTGAAAACGTTGTGCTGACTGTTCTGAGAATTGGGCTTCTCTTTTGGGTAACTCTGCAGCTGCCTTACTGTTGGTGCATGATTGGTAAATCTCTTTCACTTGACGGAAAGGAATGCAGCCTTTTAACATGCAACAAAGTCACTTCTGGCTCACTGCCACACAGTTTCTGAGAATTTTTTTCTAGCAATAAAAGCTGTGTGCTAGTAGATTGTGCAGGTGCTGAAAATGTTTTCTATTACCATATACAATATTGGGGCATGTAAGGACATCCTTTTGGTTTCTGTGCACAATGTACTTGGCAGCCACATTTTTTCCCACGTTTTGGCCAAGTCAACAACGGTTGGAAGTCTGAAAACACCTTTGTAATTTTTTCCCTTATTAGCATTTGGTGATTTTTTTTTAAAAAAAAGGTCATAATATGAGAATTTTGCATTCCATTGCTTGTGATATAGGTCCTGTATTGTCATGGAGAATTTAGACCTTAAAAGAAAAAAGGGTGGGAATCATTCACATAAAAATTGTAGTTTGGAGACAATTAATTTTCTGAAGGATGAAGGCAAAACCTCTGGTGCACGTTGTGGATGGGGACAATACACTGTTATTAGATACACAGATAGTTGAGGATGTGATATGCATGTAGCTGGAATGGCAGTTTGTTATATCCAGTATGAAGACAGTAGATCTCTTGTTTGCCAGTAAATTATTCTGTTAGCCTGTTAGCTAGTGCTGGTGGGAGTTAGTTTTTTAAACGATAATACTTTTTAGTAACGCTTTTTACAGTGCTAAAAGATAATGCAAACTGAAGTCGCAAGGAGTGACAATCTTGCTTAACAATCTGTGATTCTCTTTTAACAATGGCAAAGGGGACTGCTAGGATTGTCACTAAGCCACACAATCATGTGTCATTGCGTTTTACAGCTCATTGCTTAGTGATGGAAATTCTGGTCCCAATTACTGTTGTTAAACAAAAACTACTTGTACATGGTTTAGTTCTTTCCTTCACCTCCATTCAAAACACCCAAATTGTTATAACGTTGACAAAAAATCCAAATTTTTATAAAAATATTCCATATTTTAACCCTGATCAAACTAGTTGACTCTGAATTCTTTATTTTTTGCTTTGAAAGATTAATCGTTAGCCCATCAAATTGCTGTCATAGGATTGAATCTGCAGACTTACCTTCTTCCATCTCAAAGATTGTTTCAAGGAGTTAAAAACCTTACGTAAATTCAAAAATAAATCTTCACCCAAGTCTTTTTTCATCTCTTGATTCATCATTTCTGTTTCCACTCTGATTTTAAACTCCATTTTTATAATCCTTAATTTCTTCATTTTCTAATATTTCTCCATCAGCTAAGATTTGTATTCCCACTTCATGCTGTCTATCCATAAATTCTTCATAGTTTATCTGTCAAGAAATAAATCTACAGGTGCAGAGATTATTGCTGTCAGATTTGTTATAAGTTTCTTTCCCAGACAATTTCAGTTGGTGATTCTGGTTTGTAATGACTGGGGAGGAGAGGCCTCACCTTTGACCCCTATTATGTGGGGAGTCATCGGGATTGGTGTTTTCTCCTTTCCTTTTTAACATCTATATGAGGCTGCTGAGTGAGTCATGATACTCAATTACTCTGCCAAGCATCACAATTTCAAAAATCACTCCCCCCAATTTTAATTACACCACAGCTGAAAAAAAAAATCTATTCAGTTGTCAAACCTAGTTGATGTTGTAATACCACAGAGGTCTGGCATTCTCATAGGGATGTGTTCTCAGGCAAATCAGTTAGATTAATTTATTTGAAAGATATCAAAAAGTCAGCATACCAATATCCTGGGGAAAGGATGCACTTATATTTATTACTTGCATTACAGGTACTCCTCAACTTAGAATATTTGTTTAGTGACTGTTCAAAACTACGACACTGAAAAAAGCAAATTATGATCACTTTTCACAGTTACAACTGTTGCAGCATCCATAGTCACATCATCAAAATTCAGATGTTTGGAAACTGGCTCATATTTATGACAGTTGCCGTGCCCTGGGGTCATGTGACCACATTTTGTAACCTGACAAGCAAAGTCAGTGCAGAATCTAAGTATCTCTTACTAACAGCTGCAGTGATTCACTTAACAATTTTGGCAAAAAATGTAAAATGGGGCAAAATTTACTTAATGGCTATGGCTTAGCAACAGAAATTTTGGGCTTAATTGTGGTGGTAAATCATGGTCTGCCTGTATACTGTATTTCCATCTGATAGAATGTCTGTAAAGAGATGCTTTTTTTCCTTTTAGAATTTGGATTGCATGATTTCTGTTTTCTAAATTCCATCTTTATGTTGTCATACTGTTTAAGGAGAAAGTCATTTGAAGGGAAGATAATTAAAAAGTAATCTTTAACTTATGTCTATAGGTCAGTAATTTAATATTTAGTTTGGTAGGGAATCCAACATAAAAAGATATTCCTCTTTCCTCTCTATTTTTTGTGCTGGAAATCATTAGAAATTCCAGTTTGTTTCTCATAACATATACCCACTAGCAGTTTTAATTCATATTATAATTTTTCTGCACTGTTTATTTTTTTCTCTCCTGACACGACTCTGTGCTGCTTAAGGCCATGAAATGTCTTTCTCATACCCAGAGATTTACAAACTTTACTACAATGTTTTCACAGAAATAGTAAGTGGCAAAGGAAAGGCGCATGCCGAAATACATAGAAATAAGAGAAATGAAGTCTCTCAAAGTCCAGTAACCTTGCCTTGAGAGTGAGAGTCCAAATCCCAACCACAAGGCACAGGGTCAAGCAAAATCTAAGGGACCAAGCATCATAGTTGAGTTGTCAGCCGGTCCAGGTCCAGAGTCACAGTCACAAGATTTCAAGACTCAAATAATATAAAATTTCAAGAGAAAAGACAAGACCCAGAATCTAGGCCAGAGGTCTTCAAACTTGGCAGCTTTAAGACGTGTGGACTTCAACTCCCAGAATTCTGAATTTCTCCAGCCAGCTATTCAGCCAGAATAGCTGGCTGGAGAATTCTGGGAGTTGAAGTCCACATGTCTTAAAGCTGCCAAGTTTGGGGACCCCTGATCTAGGCTAACAAACAACCAACCAAAGGCTTGAGCTTGCTGCTCTTTTTTAAATAGAAGCAACCCCAGTTTTGCTCATTTGGAAGGGCAGGTTCGTTTCTTTACAGAGAAGCCTCACAGAGTACCTTTGTTATGCTTGCCCCTTCACATGTGAGCCTTTACTGGGGGAACTGGCAGCTCAGTTTCTTCCTTTTTTGAGATCTGCAGCACCTGTGACTCCTGGTTACTGGTCATCGTAGCCTCCTCTGCCTGTTGTTGCCCAGGGAGCAGTTTGGCAATTGTGGCTTTTCGTTATCTTATTAATCATGCTGAAGAACAAGTGTAACTAAGAAGGTTCATTTTCAAACTTTTATTACAGTCAGTGACCAGTATGATGTGGGGAGTTGATAGTATATTTGGTAAGGCTGCAAAGAATTTTAATCAATATACCTCTTCATCCAATTACATGGTTTCCAGGGAACCCAACACACAATATAGCTAAAGGTAAAGGTTCTCCTCACACGTATGTGCTAATCATTCTTGACTCTAGGAGGTGGTGATCATTTCCTTTTCAAAGCGGAAGAGCCAGTGCTGTTCAAAGACGTCTCCGTGGTCATGTGGCTGGCATGACTAAATGCCAAAAGTGCATGGAATGCTGTTACTTTCCCACCAAAGGTGGTCCCTATTTTTCAACTTGCATTTTTTACCTGCTTTTGAACTGCTAAGTTGGCAGAAGCTGGGACCAGTAACGAGAAGTTACCCCTTTACCGGCACTAGGGATTCAAACTGCTGACCTGCCGACCTTTCGATTGACAAGCTCAGCGCCTTAGCTACTGAGCCACCATGTCCCTTAATATAGCTAAAGAACTTAGAAAAAAGCTTGGACATCTTCAGAAGGGAGCGAATGTTCTATCAACTCCCCACTACATTGCCTCCAGAAAATCAAAGACCTAATAATAGAAGAAGATGATACTATGGTTTCATTCAATGTCATAGCACTGTTTGCATCTGTAGACCTAGAACTAATGAAAGAATCCATGGCAGCAATACTACACAATATACCCAACCTAACCAAAATGCACTAAAATTATAATATCCAGAATCATGCATTCATCAACCTCTGCCTCACTACCTACTTTCATATTATTTCCTTGTGAGGGACTTTTTTTTAGCCAACTTTTTTGGGAGCAAAAATGCTGGGACAGAATCTCTCCAGCAGGAGGGGAACTTCAGTGTTGGGCTGAGAAAAGAAGCTTGCATTACAAAGATCTGAGCTTCTTTTCTCCAGCTCAGTGCTATAGTTCCCTTCTGCGCATGGAGGGGAACTATCTGCATCTCTTCAGCAGGCAGTTCTTTCCCTTCATCTATTTAATGATCCATGTGGTTGCTTAAAATGATTGCATCTAGGAGAGTCAGGATGTGGCCATAAATTTGAGTTAAGTAATGTACGATCATAATTCCAGGTTTGGTTACAGTCATAAATCGAGAACTACCTGTATCATCATACAAACCCTAATTTTACTGTTTATTTCTTACTTATGAACTGATCATGATTGGTGCTCGTTTCTTGTATTATGCATGAAATCAGGGCTAGGAATCATAAAGCAGTTTTTTAAGCCCATTAACATAAGAGCTTTTTTCCCTGTGGAGAATTAGATGTGTAGCCTCTGTATTGTCAAATTTAGTGGTAAATGGGGTTTGGTTGAAGCTGTATTTAAAATCAGTTAACAGCAGTATAAATACCCTTGAGGAAACTCTGTGTTTTATGTGATCTTAAATTTCATGTATAAAATATTAACTCTGCATGTGCCTGTTGCTGAGCTATAGTTCCTGAACTAAATTATAGGATAAGCAACCTAGTGGCCTTGATATATTGTGGATCTACAGCTATCATTCCTGACCACTAGCCATGCAAATTCTGACAGAGCAGAATCCTGGTTATTTAGTTCTTAATTCTACTAGTGCCAAATTGAGCAATTTAAATACTTAGTTTCATTTGCCCAAGAACCTAAATTAGCTGTGAATTAACAGGTGATACCAACAGTGGAATTGGCTGGGCTCTCCCATTGTTTGGAGCACTAACCTGATGCCTTTAGCAAAAAGCAGCATAGGCATTCCTGCTCAGATACATTGTTCTGTTGATCATTATACTACCTATGCTGCTGAAATATGGTGCAACATTTTGGATTTTGCTTCAAGATGATTGAAAAACTCAGTGTTTTCCAAATGTGCTGCTTGTGCTGAATATGTGTCAGCCCTTTAATGAAGAAAAGACTAGGAAACCAAAGTCAAGCATGCTAATACTAGTTTTATTATAAAATTACAGTAACAGTATCTTGTAAGTCTGAATGCACTTTCCCCTCCCTTTATTTTTGTGACAACTAAGTCTTGCTTGAGATGCTTATTCAATTTATAACTCTGTCTCAGAGTCTGATTTCTTTTATCTGATTGTTGTCTTGGTTGCAGCTCCTTCTGCCCAGTGCAATATTAGAGGGTTTAATCTACGGCAAAATACAAAATGAAACAGTTAAAAGAATGGTGCTGCAACCAATGTATGGTAGTTAATCAAATACCAAATATGGTGGTTTGGATACACATGTCACTTGGCCTTATACCAACTTTCATATTGCTAGCCCAGTCATGCCCTAGTTGGAAAGTGACCAGCTTTTTTTTTTTTTTAAAAAAAGACCTTGGATGAAATTTGTGGGAAAAGATCTAGTAAAATGTAACCTCAATCTGATAGAAGTGAGACAAGAGGGACACAACAAACAAAATAGGAGAATATGCACATGATGTCAGTCAACCCAGAGCATTTATGGCCATATACTGATTTCACTGTTGGTTGTTACCAGATGTGAACTAAGGACTTCAAGTTTAAGTGTCATAGCCATGTTTAAATATTTATTTTGAAATAATGAATTATATAGTGACAGTTCTGTATAAATCAGACTGTATTTAAGTACTTTTTTTTCTTTTGTTCAATCGTGTTCGATTCTCAGAAGCTGCCTGGACAAGTCCCTGCAGTTTTCTTGGCAAAGTTTTTCAGAAGTGGTTTGCCATTGCCTGCTTCCTAGGGCTCTGAGTAAGTGACTGGTCCAAGGTGACCCAGCTGGTTTTCTGCCTAAAGTGAGACTTAGAACTCTTGATCTCCTGGTTTCTAGCTTGA
Source organism: Masticophis lateralis (assembly GCA_030761175.1). NCBI lineage: Eukaryota > Metazoa > Chordata > Lepidosauria > Squamata > Colubridae > Masticophis > Masticophis lateralis. The sequence goes on along the minus strand of JAUDYJ010000001.1, from coordinate 322,284,083 downwards.
TGCCTTTACCACTACACCAAATTGGCTTTCTCTCTAAACATGATGGGAATTAACTACAGACAAGTAAACAGAATTCAGTGTAGGTGAGTGAGAATATTGGTGCTTTCCCGTTTATATTGAGAATACTCTATCCATCTCTTGTCTGCCTGAAACACTTTAGTAAGATTATAGGGTAATAACTTTTATAAGCATATTTACAAAGCTAAGTAGCTGAGTATATTCCTAAAAATGTGCATGTAATTCTTCAGGATAATGGTATGAAAATAAAGATACTAAATTTATAGTATATTACATCTGGAATTTGCTCCATTATGTAAGTATTCATTGCTTGATTGCCTAACATTCAAGTGCTGGAAATCAGTCACATTTCAGAAGCTTGCATATGACTAAAATATTGCAGAGTATCTACTTTCTGTAATATTTGCATAATGTCATTACTATTGCAAGAACAGCATCTTTTGAATGGGTTGTGGAATGGCACAAGTTTGCCATCTACAGTTTATGATCTTTCATAGAAATCTTATGCAGTATCTTATTGATTTTTCAAAAGAGGGTACACCAACATGTTCTTAATGACATTAGTTACAATACCACTCCCCCCACCAAAAGAGCCATGGATTATTTACCAAGCCTATTTGATCACATGTCCCCAGGCCATCAAAGGAACCAGGATGGATCTAAACCTTCCCAACCATTTCATTAGAGTCCATAAACTGAAAACAATCCCAGTTGAGAGTATAAGGCTATTTCAGACTCTGTCTTGAGCAGGTTTATCAGTAGTGTTGTACAGAAGCATCATGGTGGCTAGATGATAGCTGCTTCTGCTATCCTTGTCAAGAAGGCCTTGCATAATTTTAAAAAGATGTTGTTGGACAATATCCTGTTGTAGTAATGGTAGAGAATTGCAAATGTTACATTGTCCTTAACTGCATGGTATAGCCTCAGACATGAGCTCTTACCCTCACATTCTGTTTTCAGGGATTGTTCTTCTATATTTCCTGAAGTTCTTCAGTAAGCCAAAGTGCCTCTGAATCCACAAAAAGGCTACTGAGGGCAATCTTATTAAATGCTTGATTGACCTTAACATTTGACAGAATTATCTGCCAGATTGCTAGGAAAATCCCTAAGCATCCTCTGGAACCTTTCTGGATTTATCAGGTGCTGAGAGAAAATAGCTTTTGCTATCCTGGAGAAGTTTTGGGTGGTGACCAGGGTCACTTGAACCAGGAAATGTTCCAGCTATGGGAAAGGACTCATTAATGTCCTCCCTCTTCATATTATATAGCAACTGCTCCAAAGAAAAACTAGGTCAAATAGGCCTCTGCTTATGAAAATCAGTCCTGAAACTAGCTGGGATGGGTCTATAGTTGTCATGGTGGCTATGAAATCCTTAACCAGACTGACAGACAGGGTACAGTAATTGAAATTCTGCAGCAGTAATAATGGTACATCAGTATGGTGACACTGCAAGTTTCAGATTGAGGACCTTGGTCAGAGCTAAGATGTTGCTAAAGATCATTACAGTGACCCCTTTCCTTCCTTGATGTCACAGCACCTGGAAGACACAAGTGTTTAGTATCTCTAACATTACTGAGCCAGGTCTTGGAAACATATAGCAGATCCTCTTATTCTCTTGGTAAGAGCCATGGTGGCGCAGTGGTTAGAGTGCAGTATTGCAGGCTATGTCTGCTGACAGCCTGCAGTTTGGCAGATCAAATCTCACCAGGCTCAAGGTTGACTCTGCCTTCCAGCCTTCCGAGGTGGGTAAAATGAGGACCCAAAATCGTTGGGGGCAATATGCTGATTCTATAAACCGCTTAGAAAACAGAAAAACAGAATAACAGTTGCACATTGTTGGCTCATATTTAAATGGTTGTACACTAGGACTCCAAGATCCCTGTCACAGTTATTACTATTGAGCGAAGTACCACATATACTGTACCTGTGCATTTTGTTTTTCTTGCCTAAATGTAGAACATTACTTTTTTCACCATTGAATTTCATTTTGTTAGATAGCGCCCAAAGCTCAGGTCTGTCAAGATCCTTCTGTATCTTAAGCCTATCTTCCGGAGTGTTGGCTATTTCTACTCGCTTGGTGTTGTCCGCAGATTTGATGAGTTCCCCATCTATCCCCTCGTCCAAATCATTGATGAAGATGTTGAAGAGAACTGGGCCTAAAACAGAGTCTTGGGATACCCCACTGCATACTTCCCTCCATGTAGATGCAGTTCCATTGAGGACTACACGTTGAGTGCAGTTGGTCAGCCAGTTATGAATCCATCTGGTAGTGATGCTGTCTAACCCCACATTTTTCTATTTTATCTAGTAGTAGGTTATGGTCTACTTTATCAGATGCCTTACTGAAGTCCAAATAAATTACATTGACAGCATTCCTCTGGTTCACTAATTTTGTCACTTTGTCAAAGAATAAGATTAGTCTGGCATGATCTGTTTTTGACAAACCCATGTTGGCTTTTGGTTATTACTTGGTTGGCTTCTAGGTATTCGCTGATTCGTTGTTTGATTATCTTTTCCAGAATCTTGTATTGAGGTCAGGCTGATAGGTCTGTAGTTTCTTGGATCTATTTCTTTTTCCTTTTTTGAATATGGGAACTATATCAGCTCTTTTCCAGCCCTCTGGCAGTTCCCCGGTGCTCCAGGATCTTTGAAATATATAATTCAGTGGTTCTGAGATCTCATCTGCCACTTAGAGAGGTCTGGAAAGCACTGTGAAGTGGTATATAAGTCTAAGTGCTATTGGTATTGCTATTCACCTGTCCCCAAGTCATAGATGAATATGGCCTTATTGACAGGGAGACTCAGTGCTTAGCAGCAACAACTGGAGAACAAATAGTAATTGTGGGAAAGTAATTTGAAAAGTAATACATTTTTCTCCATAAACAAATACAAGTTATATTTATGTACATTCTTTGTGAGAGTTATTAGAATCTGTCACAGGATTATTTTAAAAAATAAAACAAATTTCTCCTAAGTGCTGATTCTTATTCTCCATTTGCCTAGGGTTGATATGTTTGTTTTTATAATTTTTATTTTAATCTGGGTTTTATATTTTTTAAATTGTCTATTTTTATATTTGTTATTTGATTGCTGTGCATCTCCCAAAGTCACATGTTGTGAGATGGACAGCTATATAAATTCAATTAATAAAATAATAACGGTTATAACGATATTTAGTTGTGATTAGTTTTAGGTTCCATTGATTCCAGAGAGTCTATTATTTCAAGATAATATAAACTAGTCTAATGGCACAGCAAAGCCTGATAAACCAGTTGCCTTATCAGTATGTAAAAATATTACTTGTTACAGTTCATTTCATGGAAGAGCTTCTGAGAATAAAAATGTTTCAAAGTGGTGGCTAAATGATAGTAAAATGGAGAATTAGGAAACTTCATTCAGAGAGAGATTCAGAAAGCTATTTTTCCCCTTTTCTTTTTGAACTTTCCCTATCTTTACTTTGAGGTATTTGAGCTTTTTAAAACTTGTTTCCATAACTGTTGTACATTTCCTGTAAATATGAACTGAAGCAAAGTGTTTGAGGTTGCAAGTTTAGGCAACAGATGTGTCCTGAATGTGAGAACTAGAACTTTTAACCCCCATTGACTTCACCACACATTTGTTTCTTCCTGCGTTGGATAGATGTACTTTATTTTAAAGTTCTGGCTGGAAATAGGAATATAGGAAACTCCCTTGAACAGAAGAGTCACCTATTATGTTTATTTCTGAGGTGAAACCTCTAGAGATTCTGGAAGCTTTCTGCTACATAAAAATGATACTATCCTATGTATTAGATATTTACTTCACAGTATGTTAGCTTCTAGTTAAACGTAATAATCTAAATAAAGAAATGGAACAGGGAACTGGTGACCTTGAAGAAATGGACACCATGTTGCCTGATAGTTATTCTCAACAGAGGAGGAGGGATACGATATCATCTATCTCCAGTCTACATCACAGTCCTTTCAACAGTTCCAGAAGACTCCACACCCATTTGCACTACTCAGGTGACCTTGACAACACAGATAAACCTCCAGGTGGCCTTAATCACTTGCCAAAATAATGCAAATAACCATCTGTCTGCAAGGAGTATGAATCCTTCCATTCCCCACCATCCAGTCAGAGCTGAAGAAGTTTCTTGGATGAGAAGCAGAATGTCTTCAAAGAAAAACTAGAAAGTCCAGTTGCCTCTTTAAAAAAGCACCTTTCGCATAATGAATATTCAGTTACAATAGACACCCCAAAATTACATACAACCCTGTTTGAAAGTTAGAATGCCTGCAGCATCCCTGCTGTCATTCATCCTTATGACTGCCCATAGAGACTCTAATACCCCTGCCTCTCTCCTCCCATCCCACCCCACCAGGATCCAACAGCATTTGGGCCTCCTCCCACATGCCCATGACCCGTTATACTTACCCTTTGAAGCTCTCTGGTGCTCCTGTTAGGGAAGAAGGGCAGGCCACATGTTCCTGGGCCACGTGGAGATAGCATGAACATGGTCGCCATTTTGTTACGCTTGCTTGTGGCTGGGGACAAAATGGCAGCCTCCAGACAAACTGCTTTATTTTACTGCCTTAACAATGTCTACACAGAGCTGCTAAAACGTCTGGATACTGCAAAAAGGTTCTGCAGCGCTGTGTAGACTTCATTAAGGCAGCAAAATGAAGTGGTTTGTCCCTGGGCCACACCCCAGCAACCTGAACTCGGTCTCCATTTTATGGGTGAGACAAAATGCTAGCTGTTTTGGGAACCATACCATGCAGTTGCAGAAAGAAGCAAGTGCTCTGGAAGGCCTTGGAGCTCTTCTAAAACTAGGTGAAGAGGAGGATGTTTGGCCTGGTGGGGTGGGAATCGGGCCTAAAGCCTGGGGGGGGGGGACACAAGATGGGAATGGGAAAAGAACTGTGGGGACTCAAGGGGCAGCACAGGGTGTCTTGGGGTGTGTGGGGAAGACCTTGGGAAGGTCAGGAGAGGTAGGCCTGGGCCTGTGCTAGGTTTCCAAGCCCCCCCCCCCCCAAATCCCTGAGGCATCCCGTGCTCCACTTTAAAGACCCGGGCATTTGTTTAACAATTAATTGGGAAGAACAGAAACGGGGGTCATTAGGTGAGATGCTTCACTAGCAACTATCACAACATGCAACTGTAATGGCAATATCCGTTAAAGTCATATTTTGAGGACTATCTACAATGGAATACAAGTCCTATAATCTTTAGTGAGCCTGGTTGGTAGGATAATGAGAACAGTGGTCCACGATACAGCTGACACTGTTGCTTTACAAAACACTAGGCTTAACTATGGCTATATTATGCAAAGCTTCATGGCTCCATATAAAAGATTTTTGTGCTGATGCACATTTTCCATTGATTGATTGATTGATTGGTTTGGTTTATATGCCACCCTTCTCTGGAGACTCAGGGTGGCTTACAATGCGTTAAGCAATAGCCTTCATACTTTTGTATATACCTGCTTAGTAGGGCTTTTGACCCTCCCTAAGCGGTGTTCTTTTTTATACAAAGTCAGCTTATTGCCCCCACAATCCGGGTCCTCATTTTACCTACTTCGGAAGGATGGAAGGCTGAGTCAGCCTTGAGCCTGGTGAGATTTGAACTCGCAGTAATTGCTGGCAGCTGGCAGCTAAGTGCTACTTTAACAGCACTTTAGTCCTCTGCACCATCAACGCTCTTTTGTAATGGAAGTCTACAAAGGAAACAATATATGTTTTTGGCACTTGCCTAGAAGAGTACATTTCTTGAAATTTTGGCTAGAATTGTCTTGTTCTACCAGGTGTGTGCATCTGCGAGAAAGTAAAAGCCACAGTGCTTATGACCTCTCCATTTGGTGGGTGAAGAGAGTTTTGTGTTGTTTACTTTTGGCTTCTTTCCATACAAGTGAAAAGATTTGCAGTTTTGTCCTGTTTATTGGCTGTTTGGAACAGATAGGAGAGGTAGAGCTGAAATCTATCTAGTGTATTGAAAATTAAAAAAAGAAAATTGCTAGAGAACAATATATTGCTATATAGTCTGCATTCTTTTAGATATATTTATGGAAGAAAACCAGAAAGGGTATATAGCCCTACTCCTTTAAAGAGCTATCTCTGTTTATATGAGATCAAAAAATTGTAGCTGAATTGATCAATTCAAAATTAATTTAAATTGAATCTCTGTCTGAAAGGGATGAGGAGTTAATTGCTCATTTAACTTCCAACAGTCCTAAGTGATCAGTGAGAGAGCTGATGTGACATTCTCTAGTTAAGATATTGGACTGGTAAGAGATTCTAATGCAGCCTTGCCAAGGAACCTGAATGGTGACTTTGGGCCAGTCACTATCTTTTAGTTTGGCTTATCTCACAGGATTGTTGTGGGGCAGAAGAGATCTTGTACAATGCTCAGATACATGCACATATCAATTAAAATGTAAAACATAACAAAAAATATAGGTAAGTATTGATCAATTCCCTTTTGATGTATACATTTACTGGGTTGTAAATTCTCTTCAATTCTATGGCTCTTTTAAATAAAGAAGCAATTTTAAATTATAAAGCACATTGTACATTTGATTTTAGAATGTTTAAATCAGTTGATTTTTAGCTATTATGTTCCATACTTCCAAGCTTTAATAATATTTGTTGGAGTCCTAAACGTAACAGTTTAGGATAGTATGCCTGGAAATAACACTGTTGGTTAGGGTTACATCCTTCAGTATAAATCCCTTTCCCTAAATGTCCCCTTGAACCTCCAATGGGCCTATAAAGTTTATTAGATAATAAAATCAGTGGATAGTTAAATCCAATGCTTTATTTGGTATATACATATACAGAATACATATTCTGTAAGAATACCAGAACAAGTTCCCAAAATTCCAAATGTGTCTTCTAGACCAAAAGATTATTTATGAACAAGGTTAGAAGTTGCACACATTGCATACAAGTAAATATTAAGTGGTGTGTCTGTGTGTGTGTGTGTGTGAATAAAATGGGGATGTACAAGGAATATTAAAAAAAATCTTGGGCAGTACTGGATTAAGAGGTACTGCTTCATTATGACACATAATATTTAGAGCACCACACTGTACTGAAGTTTCTGAATAAAAGGGAGAATAGAGCAAAATATGGCCACCTTTCTGCAGATTTTTGAGGATTAGACTGTTAATCCCTATATTTGACCTACTTAGGTAGTTAGATAATGCTCTTGGTCAGGTAGAATGGTCTGTGGAATAAAATGTATGTGATTGACTCCCCAATTAGACAAGATCAAAGGTGATGTTAAATTAAGAGTTATTTATTTCACTTCAGTATAGACGGTGGTGAATCATTGAACCATGCTAATGTGAAGGCTGTTCTGATGTGGCATAAACAGTATTAGTAAAATACTAAGCTGGTACCCTGTTCCCCCGAAAATAAGCCATCCCCTGATAATAAGCCCAATTGGGCTTTTGAGCGCATGCGCTAAAATAAACCTCCCTCCAAATATTTAAGCCCTTCCCCAAAATATTTAAATGCAGAGCTGGAAATCAGGTAAGACTGCAAGAAGAGCCCCATCTCGCTCCATGTGCCCCAAAATAATAAGACCTCCCAGAAAATAAGGCCAAGCGCTTATTTTGGGGTTCAAAAAAATATAAGACAGGGTCTTATTTTGGGGGAAACACGGTATAAATGCTTTATAAATACCACTATTACTATTTTGGAAGATTAAATAGTCCATTTTTTTCTGAATTTGCTTGATCTCTGCATTGGCATTTTGGATGCCAAGTGGGATCAAAAGTTCAGCAGAGAAACCACAGTGTCTTAAGTCTCAAATATATGTCTTTTTCCCCAGGATAATATACTCAGTGGGTTAGGGATTCTGAATGGAAAGCCAGTTTTAGCCAGAGTTATCTTAGCAGTTTCATGCCTGGCTCTATGGAGACTAGCCCAGATTTCAGGCACAGAGGAACTGCAGACATCAGGGAAGAACGCTGTTAGGAATTTTGATTGTATTGTTTTTTAGATGTTTTACATCTTTGTAAATAGTAATCTGTGAGCAATAAAGCATACAACCATAAAGGCTGTATGAGTCTAGACTTTCTTTCGGCTTGAAAATTCCTTATAAATACCATGTTTCCCAGAAAATAAGACCCTGTCTTATATTTTTTTGAACCCCGAAATAAGTGCTTGGCCTTATTTTCGGGGAGGTCTTATTATTTTGGGGTGCATGGAGCAAAATGAGGCTCCTCTTTGCCATCTTAACTGATTTCCAGCTCTGCATTTAAATATTTTCGGAAAGGGCTTATTTTCGGGGGGGGGATATTTTAGCACATGTGCTCAAAAGCCCAATTGCGCTTATTATTATCAGGGGATGTCTTATTTTTGAAGAAACAGGTTAGTAGATCAGGTTAGCTCCCTCCTTACTAATGTTCTGATACCTATAAAGCCAGAGATATTTCAGACAGATATTCCTTGCAGTTATCATTTTATTCTGCCATTTTAACTTCTGTTTCTGTTTGTATTCCTATATCTGATTGATGCTATTTTTATAGTTTCTAGAGAAGATTGTACCATGGTTATACTAATTGAAGTTTATATTCTATGAAAGTCACCAAGAGTCTTAATTGTGGCAGGGTAGATATTCAAGAACAAAAGACAAAAAGTCTTTGTTAGACTTTTTTTAAGCAAGAGTTTTATATTTAGCTTGATTCTCAAGTTTTGTGAAGAAGGTAATAAAAAGATAGCTGGAGAAGAAATAAATAAACAGGAATAAAAAGATGGAAGGCAGAATTCCTGAGAGTTTCTTCTTACTTACGCAAAGTAAAAAAAAAAGTAACTATTCTAATGTAGCAGGACTGAGATTTTCAAAATCTCAGTCTTTTGGAACATGTCATACCCTAGTACCATGATGGCGAAACTGTGGCACGCGTGGCACGCGGAGCCAAATCTATGGTACGCGAGCTTTGCCCTAGCTCAACTCCAGCATATATGTGTGTGCTGGCCAGCTAATTTTTGAGCCTTCCAGACCCACCGGAAGTCACGAAACACGCTGTTTCTGGCCTCTGGAGGGCCCGGGGGGGGGAGGCCATTTTTGCCCTCCCCAGGCTCCAAGAAAGCCTCTGGAGCCTGGGGAGGGCGAAAAACGGGCCTACTAGGCCCATTGGTAACTTTTTTGCTATTGTGTGCCAAAACTGGGGGAAGTGTGGGGGTGGGGGGTCACACACGCATGCACGGGGGGTCAGGGCATGGGGGACATGGAATTATGGGTGTGGGTATGCGTGGACACAACCCCACACACTCCTACCACTTTTGGCATGTGACGGCAAAATGCTGTAGTAGAAACAAAATATTAGACTTTGCTAGTAGAATATATTTATTGACAATTGTATTTCAGTAGATACCATGCAGAGGCTTTGAGATTTATATATATATTCCTTGTGTCACATGTATGTATATAAAAATACATCTATGCCACTAGCTGAAGTGATTATTTAATGCAGTTTGCAAGGAGTTAAAAAAGCATAAAACTGCAAGAAAACTGCATTGCTTTGCTTGCAGAGCTGAATGGAATGGCATTTCATTAGAGTCAAGTGTTAAATTACAGTATTTCTCATGTAAGGAAAATAAAGGTTTTACCAAGCATTTCAAAATTGGTAGAGAGAAAATATTTCTTCACAGGAATTAGTAAGCAGTCAGTATGTGGACTGTACCATAGCAATCATAGCATGTGTATTTTCTTTGTAAATTCATGTATTAGTTTTGTGTGGGAAGCTCCAGCTCACTGTAGCCTCCCAAAACAGCTGTATGCAAGAATATATATATCTCTGCGATCACATTACAGTTTCTGTGCTAGTTTCATATTATTTCATACTTGGAATAGGTTTTCATCTAGCAATTTGGAAATGTTAACAGTCCTAAGAGAAACAGCTGCTCTGTGGCCAGCAGGAACAATTTCTTGTTGGGCTTGATTTAAGATAAGAAACAGATTATTTTTTTGAGTTTAAAATTTATGAATGAGAAAAATTGTGGGTATTCTGCTCTATGCTATGTTATAGGGAAATTAACAATGTTATTACTTATTAACTCAGACAGTTTAAGTTACAGACTGACACAATTCAGAATAGTTGATTTGTTGTTTATTTTAGAACCTACTGCAACTTTGGCACATGTATGAGCAATGCTTAACTTAATTCAAAAAAATACTAGAATTTGGGAATAGGAAATTGCCATTTCTTGTTGGTATTGGTCTTATCTCGAAAATGGCACCAATGGAGCCTGGATTTCCTAAGGCCTCTTAAAAAGGGATTTGTATAGAGGCAAATATACTGAGAATCTCCAGGTGATTCAGTTAAAGCTTGGTTGAATTAAATCAAAGTAATTAATTATCAAAGAAAGCAAATGAATTATTTCACAGCAGTTGGCAGTAGTTTAGAATATGAATTGGAATGACTAAGCTGTTTTGTTGATTATGTATTAAAATTATATCCATAGGCACACAGGCAGCAATTGATTAAAAATAAGGTTTTGATAAGCAAGGTATTAAATGCAGTATGTATGTACCCCATACGAATCAAATGATGCTTAAAATAAAGAACCAATGAATTTTTTTCCATGATATTAATTAATTTGAGCAGAAGCAAATTATAATTCCCAGGACATAAGTCATTTTCTCAGCATAAAGCTACAAGAATAGTGTTCTTGACAGCAGAGACCAATATTTCAGCAAGCTGTTTGATTAGAATAGAGAATAAAACATTGCTTATCTTTCACCTTATGCATTTTTTAGCCAGAGTTTGCCAGAAGGTTAGGTGGGATCAACTGATAACATCCTTGGATGGATAACTTGTAATCAGTGGTGGGTTCCTCCCGGTTCGGCCCAGTTCTCCCGAGCCGGTAGCGGTGACAATAAGTCACCAAACCAGTTCTGCCGCCCCCCCTGCCCCCCATCCTGTGTTACTCTTATCTTTCATTTGGCCCCACCCCCAATCTATTGCTGCCTCCTGAGTCCCAGCTGATGGCTAGAGGGAAAAAACCTGTTTAAACTCTTGCAGCGGGGCTTCAAAGGGCCGCCCTACAGCTGATCAGTGTTAAAAGAAAATAAATGAGCCTGCAAAAATACATGAGTAGATCAGTGCCTGCAAAAATACATGGGTAGACCAGTGCCTGCAAAAAATAAATAAGTAGATTGGTACAGCTCTGCAAGCAGTTAAAAGCCTGGTAGACCAGTACCTCTGCTAAATCCTAAATAATTGTCACATGATCATCAAGCCACACCCATAAAATAAGCCGCACCCACAGAACCGGTAGTAAAAAAATTTGGAATCCACCCCTGCTTGTAATGTGTTGGCAGAATTTTAAACTCAATATAGTTTAGCAACACATAAAAGCCCCTCCCCTCCCCCACCAATCAATAGATATTGGTCCTTAGAAGTAGGCAAGATCAAGAAATAGAGGCAACAGATTTTATAGGAATACCCTATATTATTATAGTGCAGAATAATGCAGTGTTTCCCCAAATGTAGGTCATGTCTAGATAATAAGTCCAACTGGGATTTCGAGCGCATGCAGTAAAATAGGCCTCCCCAAAATAAGCCTCCCCCCAAATACTTAGATGTACATGTGCAGCTGCTGCGCAAACAATTGGGTAAGAGCTGCTGCTGCTGCTGCCCGAGATCAGCAGGCCAGATTCGGTGAGCTGGATGCACCGCTGCCACTCGGGAGAAGAAGAGAGAGAGGAGGCGTTGTGAGAGAGCCCATTTTTGACTTTTTTCTCCTGGGTGGAGGCAGTGCGTTCAGCTCCTTGAATCTGAGTTGCTGCTCTCTGCCGGCGAGGGGGAGTGGGAGGAGGGCAAAGACAACTCTGGTCGTGCCTAGTTTCAAGTCTTCTGGTTGTGGCTGCCTTTCTTGCAGAGCTTCATTGGAATCCGCTGGGAAGCAGTCACTTGGCCCTTCTCGCTCCCCGCAGAGAGTTCTCCTTTGCACCTGACTTGCCTGCAAGAACTTCAGGGGGTTTTTTTGTGACCCGATCTTCGCCGGCAATGCTGCAGGCAAGAATCGGCCATACCTATCCCGCTTCAGGGATAAAACCCCTGATAATAAGACCAAGGCCATATTTCGGTGTCAAAAGAAAATAAGACCCTGTCTTATTTTCAGGGAAACATGATAGAATCTTGAGAATTTGTCAGTTTCTTTCTGCCCCATTTTGTAATACCATCTACATGAAGCAAAATCAAGGCAGAGTTATTTTGAGTTTCTTTTTCATGCTATCCACTTTTCTAGACCTGAGTTATCTTACTTGTCTCCCCTCTTAATAGTTTGTTGCCCTCCAGGTCAGATCTATACTGCTTCACAATATGTTACTAAGGATTCTTTCTTAAAACAAAAGCAAAAAAACCTCAAAAGGGCAGACTAGATGGATCACTAGGTCTTTTTCTGTGGTCAATTTTCTATGTTTCTATGTTATAGGAAACTAGGAGTGGAATTTTGTATGGAATAATACTTAAACCTTGTTCTTGTACTGACCAAAAATTTCTAGACTCCATATCATAGGCATCCTGTTCTTAAATTTAGCACAATTTTCAGGAAATATTCAGTGGTCTGGACCAGGGGTCTCCAACCTTTTGGACCTCAGAGTCCACCAAGCTCATAATTTTAAATCCAGTGGACCACTGGGGGAGGAGGCTCAGCAGCCTTTCGGGCCTAACTGTCTGCTTCTGCGACGTCTTCAGGTGGGATGCCCGAGAGAAAGTGCCTGGTCCAGGCACACAGCCTGTAAACCTCTTTTGTGTTCCTTCTCTCAAGAAGCTTGGTCAAGCTGAGTGAAGGAAAACAAAGACGGGCAGACTGACAGTGGCTTGCTGAAGTTGGTGGCCCGTGCACCCGGGTGAGGAGCTGCTCCGGGATGACCAAAAGGCCAGTCCTGTGACTACCACTACCCTGGAATATGGGACCGGGCTGTGGTGGGGCTGGAAATCTCTGACATAGGGGGTGGCATGTGCAGTGTGCAACTTTGCAGATGATGCAGTGTGCAAAAAGGAGTGCAGCCTTTGCTGGCTGGAACAAGATAATAGTAGCTATTATGGAGGGTGGGTGTGGGTGGGTGGCCCAAGCAGGCTAAAGTGGTGGTGGTGATGGCTGGAAGGTGCAGGAGTGAAGTGCTACTTGCATTTGCATGGCATCAGCATTCCGCCTTCACCATGGTATATTTGTACCAGTTGTGGCACCAAGGCAGCCCTTGTTTCCTGCTACTTGGGGCTCAGAGTGGTAAACCGCATCCAGGAAGCATGACAATTTTTTTCCATTTTATCATTTCTTCCCTACATTACAATACACTGTTCATAACTGTCCTATTTTAAATTTAATCAGCATCAACCTAGAATCTTAACCTTTGAGTTACTTATAAAGTAATAAGAGTGGGAGAAAAATCAAAGAGCAATAGCACTTAGACTTATATACCGCTTCACGGTGCTTTACAGCCCTCCCTAAGCAGTTCACAGAGTCAGCATATTGCCCCCAACGAGGTCCTCATTTTACTGACCTCGGAAAGATGGAAGGCTGAGTCAACCTTGAGCCTGGTGAGATTTGCTGGCAGCCGGTGATCAACAGAAGTAGCCTGCAGTACTGCACTCTAACCATTGCGCCACCGCGGCTCATCTAAATAATAAATTAGTAATTTTTTTTACATTACACTTCTAATCTTTGGAGTATATTGCTTCACAGTTAATAATAAGCTAAGCATACAGTTCTATTAGTTTTTACTTAATCATAAAAATGCTTTGCAAATGGTTTATAATTTTTGTTGTTGTTTCTTAAAGGAAAACGCCAGATCCATCATTTAGGGAACCAGCTGCAACTAAATCAACATTGTCTTGATACAGCCTTCAACTTTTTCAAAATGGCAGTGAGCAAGCACTTAACCCGTGGGAGGAAGATGACCCATGTCATAGCGGCATGCCTCTACTTGGTGTGTAGGACAGAAGGCACTCCACGTATCCTTTCACTGTTTGGCAATCAGACCATTTCAAAATGTCTTGGATATTTCTAGAATTTTATGAATAGAAGATTGTTTTCATATCTGTTAAAGCAATAGGAAACCATTCCAAATTGGATAAATGTAAACAAGTGATGGAGATAATTAATTGGTGGGAATTATTAGATTTAATGGCAGTTAGGAAAAGGTATGGATCAGACATAGGCTATCTGATTAGTTTATATCACAATGTGATTATTTTTCAGGAGAATCTACATCTGTAACCAATATTATAGTTCTAAATCCTGAGAGAGAGACAAGTTCTGTAGGGACTTGTTGACCAGGTAACAGTATGATCAGTTCCAGTCCTGTATAGGCATAGTTAAGAATGATTAAATAAAAGATGTAATTATCTTTTACATATGCATTGTAATTTTAAAAATTGTGTAATTGATCTGGAGTCTAGTCAAGAGCTTGTCCTTTGCGTTAAAACTCTGCTTCTGCTGAGCAAATGGTTTATTGTTTGTACCTTATTCTGTTTTAATTTCGTAAGTCTGCTTTTCCTGTAGCATTTTCTTCTTCTGTTCGATTTCTGGGTATGTTTCCATTATTCCACATTATTCTTGTTATTAGTGAAATTAGTTTCTGATGTCCAGACAGATAAGACATCAGGGTAATTTGAGACAAATATGAAGACCATATTCTTTACAAATATATAATAAGCAAAAAATAATCCTGCAGGAATCTCATTGAGTTGAAGGTGAAAAAAAATAAAACAGGAAAAGGAAAGGTAGATATAAAATTAATATAAAGAACTATAGGAAATATTATAGAAGACAAAATAATAATAAAAAAGATGTGTTGTACCTAATACATCAGAGGTTGGGAAAAATTAAAAAAATATACCAAGGAGGAGAGAACAGAGAAACTAGTGGTGGTTGCGTGGAGAAAGTGAATTTATTACATTATCCTTGATTTATGACATAATCCATGGAAAAACGTTATTTATCATTTACTCGTAGAAAAATTTTAGGTGGTTTGGCTATTGGCAATCATTTCTGCTTTTAAAATTCTCCTTGATCCAACAAACCATTCAGAATATGGGGCCTTTTACCCTTCCTTATTTTCAGATAAACTGTAGCTTAAAACTATTTCCTTCCCATTGATTGCACCATTTCTGGGGTTAGATACCGTATAAGACTACTTTCTAACACAAAAATCTTCTCAAAAGTCCGGGGTCGTCTTATACGCCGGATCTCATTCTCCTGTAACCAGGCAGACCACCCCATAAGGCTCTGACGAGCCTTAAATGGCTCTGAGGAGGGTCGTCTTATACGCCCAGTCGTCTTATACGCCGGAAAATACGGTACCTTTTTCTCTCTACTTGAATTCTAAGGCATCCTAAAATACTTGAATTTGCACACAAGTTCATGCATCCCAGGGTTGTTAGATATGGCTCTTAGGGCCAGACTCCCTCAGACTGGGAGGTCTCCAGAGAACTGCTGAAAAAGTAGGTGGTAACATGGCAAGAATGCCTAGACCACTATTGGTATATTGGAGCTTGATAGAATCTTCCTTCCTTCCTTCCTTCCTTCCTTCCTTCCTTCCTCCCTCCCTCCCTCCCTCCCTCCCTCCCTCCCTCCCTCCTTTGAAATAGACTTTTTAGCTTGTTACAGCAGACCTTATAAATTATTGTATCAGCTTTTCTGGAGAAAAACACTATTCAGTTCCGTATCAGATACTGTTTTTCCTTAAGTTAATGCATTTCACATTAGAAAGCAAACTTTGTTACAATTCATTTTTTTAAATATTTATTTTAAAATGTAAACTACATTGTTTACATTTTGCTGCTTTGCTTTAAAATGTTTGAAATATAGAAACATTTTAAAATATTCATTGCCAGTAGTGTTGTGAACAGTATTAAATGTGCACTTTACAGTGTACAAATAGCCCCCTATATTATGTTGCAAGTTTGTTCTGTAAGATTTCACATGGTTCTATTTACCCGCCATGTTGCCAGGTGTCTGGATTTATATAGTGCCAGACATAATGTTAGCTGCTTGTGAGGAGAATCTCTTCTTCATGTGGCAGGTCAGCTTTTGATCTACCCACGATAATTTTTGCAGGTGTGAGAGATTTTTCTTGCTTTTTTGTTCTTTATTTTTGTCTATGTTTGACTGGTTTTTCCACTTTTATAATTTAGATAATAAATTGAAACGCCATGTAAGTAGCAATTACCAGTTAGCTAGTATATTTTAGTTAGGGTTTCTAAGAGGGACAAACAACAAACTTTCCTCAGTTAAAAGATAAATGTCTTATTTTAACAAGAGATAGCATTGCAGAAGTTGTCAGGGGGACTTTTCAAAAGAGAGCCATTCATCATTTTAAAAATATTTCCATATGTCTGGCGGTGCGGCTGTTATATATGCCCTCTTTTTTGACAGATGGAAATATTTAAAAAATATTTTATGAAATAATATTAGCATTTTAATATTATTTTATTGGCATAAACCGCTTCAGTTTTCCCCTTGCATTTATCTTGACATCTGGTCCTCAGAAAGAGGTAGTACATGAGAGAGGCCATCTGGCTTAGTGATTTATGTGATTCTATTACATAAACTCAAACAGTTAGTGAAATGGATGATAATTTTGTGAACATGGACAAGCTGAATATATTAGAATGACTTCACTTGTACAGAGTTCCATTTAATATTCCTGCTTCCTTGCTTTTTCCCAATATGTTGGCTGCTTTTGTTACTGTGGATATGTCATTTAATTAGAATCAAATCTTATGGAGAATTAGGGAAGCAAGCTCTCTTCCTGGGCAGCTAGCTACATGGAAGCATACCTATAGAGAGGGGAATAGTATTTTAATGTTTTTCATATTGAAAGGCTCCATGCTCAGCTTCTAACACAGGGGTGTCAAAACTTGACCTAAGGGGGCCAGGATGGGGTACCTGTAGCAGCCCGAGTGCTCTTCTAGCGAAAATGGAGCTCAGGAGGGTTATGCACGTCCCTTTTTCCATTTTCAGTGAAGAATTGGCCCCGTGGGCCAGTTCTTCACTGACTCAGATCTAAGTATCCAGCGGGCCATATCCAGCTCATAGCCTTTGATTTTGACACTCCTGCTCTAGCATCCTCCAATTAAACAGATCAGAGATCAAGTAGTGGACAAGATATTTGCAAAAGTTTTGGACAGCTGTTGCCAAGCATAGTGGACTGTGATCCTGACAAAAGAGAATATTTGTAATGTACAGATGATCTTTGGAGTCCTTGGAGCTCTCTGAGCTTGGTTGTTTTCTTGCAAATGTTTCATTACCAAACTAGGTAACGAATAAGTGCTAGGAGAGTGGAGTTTGTTTTCTTTTTATATACTAGTGCCCTGTCAGTATTGGTGGGAGTGTTCTTGGTGCTTTCTTGATTAGGCTTTCGTTTACTGTTGCCTTGCTTGTTTGAATTGGTATTTCTTTGATTAGGGTATGGTTTACTTCTAAATTGTTGGCCTTGATGTAAATCAGCTTGTTAATGGCTGATTTGTCTGTGTACCAGTTTCTAGGAACTCTGTAGTGGTTTTGGACTTGGCTTGGTCTAGGATGCTCACAGTTTCCCATTTGAAACTATGGTTAAGTCTGTTCATAGAGATAAACAACATCTACATACCATTCAAAAGAGACAATCAAAGAGTGAAAAAGGGAATAAAAAAACCAAAACCCCTCTTCACCAGCAATTAACACTAGACAAATGGTCTGGTCTGTTGAAAGGTTCCTATGATTCTTCAATCACCATGCTTAATAATGTATCTTACTGTATGAAATGAGAAGTCATATGCTTATTCCATGTACCATATTTTTCGGACTATAAGATGCTATGAAGTATAAGATGCACCTAGCTTTTGGGGAGGAAAACAAGGAAAAAAAATCTGCCTCTGCCTCCCAGCAATTTACCTCCTTGCAGCACACAGCAAACAGCCTAGTCAGCTTAAGCACAGCCTGATTTAGCACAAGCAGCTGATTGGCGATTGGATCGGCCTCCCGGAATACCACCTATCAGCTGTTCCAGGCTGTGGGGATCACTGCCCATTGCTGCCATTGCTGCTGTCACTGCCCATTGCTGCTGCCGCCTATCACCACCTTTACATACCCCATTTTCAGCCTCCGTGTGTCTTGTTTTTGTCCCATTCCAGGTGGCAGGAATTGCTGCCACTGCCACCTATCCCTGCCACCTAAAATGGGCCAAAAATGGGGCACACGGAGTCTGAAAATGGGGTGTGTGGACGTGGCAATAGGCATCAGCAGCGATGGGCAGCGACAGGTGGTAGCGATCCCTGCAGCCTAGAACAGCTGATAGGTGGTATTCCGGGAGGCCGATCCAACTGCCAATCAGCGGCTTGTGCTGAATCAGGCTGTGCTGAAGCTGATTAGGCTGTTTGCTGTTTGCTGCAAGGAGGTAAATTGCTGGGAGGCAGAGACCGAAGGGTAGGGGCTGGAAGGTGAACAGGGCTTTGGCAAAATTCACTGTATAAGACGCACAGATATTTCCACCCACTTTTTTTGGAGGGAGGGAAAATTCATCTTATATACAAAAAAATATGGTATATCTATACCTCATGCACCTAAAAATCACGCTTGGCCAATAAAAAATTCTAAAATATAACTTCTATGAATTTGTATATTTATTGCATGCCTTCAGAGTATTTTTCTTTCTCCTTAATCCATATTTCTTTTTATCCAAATGTTGTTTTCTTTCTTTTTTTGTCACCATTCATGAATATTAAGAATAAGAGAAACGTCTCAGATGTGAAAGGTGGTTGATCTTTAGTTATTGATCTAATCAATAACTAAAGACTGGTATTGAGGTCCTTGTACTACCAAAGGGACAATATTCCACTGAATGAGAATAGCCTGTGTCTTTAATATCTTGGGAATTACATACTTTTAATTCTTTGCTAGACTTTCAGAAAGCAGGTTCATCCCTAACACTTTTTTTGTCTCAAAGGTAAGGCTTTGGGAGGTGTCTTCCATTGATCAGTTGATCTGTTGGTTTTGTATCCTGTTACTCAACCTGTTGTGGGACTTGATCCTATTGGATTTCCCATCTACATGTTATTTGACTGTTCTGTGGATGACTTCGGCCCTAAAATTCTGTACAGCCCTTTTACTGACTTCAAAGTCTTCACTAGAAGCAATCTTAATCATAGTAATATGGTCTAGAACAGTGATGGTTAACCTTTTTGCCATCAAGTGCCAAGAGCGGGGGAGCGCAGGGGGTTGCGCATGTGCGTGCCCACACCTATAATTCTATGCGCCCCACCCCCACGCATGTCACGTGACCCCCCTGCGCTTGCTCCACTTTTGGCGCATGTGTGCCCACGATGGCAGGGTGGGCCCGGTACGCCCGTTTTTTGCTCTCCCCAGGCTCCAGAGCCTTTCTAGGGGCCTGTGGAGGGCGAAAATGGCCTTCCCCATTTTCCTACTTCCAGTGGGTCCAGTGAAGCCCTCCACAGACCAGAAATGGCCCATTTCCCTACTTCCAGTGGGTTGAGAAGGCCTGAAATCAGCTGGCCAGTGTGCGCATGTATGGTGGAGCTGAGCTCACGTGCCCACTGATATGTCTCCATGTGCCACCTGTGGTACCCGTGCCATAGGTTTGCCATCACGGGTCTAGAACATGCTGGTTGAGGAATTCTAGGAGCCAAATCCATAAAACCTAAAGTTACCAAGATTGAGAAACACTTGTCTAGAAGAAGGCTGTCTGTGTATTTTCCTGGAAAAAAGCTGAGTTTTTCTTTAAAGGATGTTGAGTATTGTTTTTATGTTTGCATTTGCTCTCAACCTTACATATAAACTGAGGTGTTTCTTCCAGTACAACAAAATAGAACCCTCAGATTTCATCTACACAGGTCTGTTTATCAATGAAACAACACATCTGTGAACTCTACTTCAGAGCGTTCGCTGTGCAATGCTGAGGGACTCTTTGAAACAGATTTCAACAGACTGCATGAGGCTGTAGGGAAAAAGAGGAGGTAAAAGCTGTTATGTAAGCAGAATTGTGCTTACGCAACCACAGGTATCACTTCATATGATATTTTGAATGCTGCTTCTTTTGGTATACCTTTAATTTCTTTTCATCATTCGCAAACGGAAGGTTTATTGTATTGTTCCCCAGGCACTGTGATATTTATTTAGAACATTCTTCATATTGGAACAAAAGAAAACTTAGAATAGAATAGAATTTTTTTATTGGCCAAATGTGATTGGACACACAATATAAGCTTCATCTCACTCAGAGCTGCCTATTGTGACAAGTCTCCATGATTTTAGGAGAAATCTTTTCTAATTCTGGGACTTTATTTTCTTTGGAAACAGATTTTTGGGCTATCACCTTGGGTTGAAAGGATATAGGAAATTGCTTTTTATTACTGAGAATCCTTTCCATGCCAGTACTGTTTTTTAAATTTGGATTTTAACTAAAGAATGGCAATCTGACTTCTCTCTGACCCTGCAATTTCACTTCTGCATCGTGTTGGGCGAATTACGTGCGGGAACTTGTGCTATGATCTTGGCAGGAAAGTACTTGCTACTGCTTTCTGTGGTGTAACCAAACAAAGGAGGCAGCCGAGACCATTTGTTTTTAAAACTTTCAGTGGACGTGAAAGTTTGAACTAATACTGAAGTTATTCTGCTAAGAAATATAAAGTCTGTTGGTAGAAGATTTTTGAAATGTGTGTCAGTGAGATTTTAATTGTGCTTGTCCTTTTACCTTTCTTCTTGGGATTAAGGATAGTGAGTCTCTTTCTTGTTTATCCTCATGCAGCATTTTTAAAAAATAAAAATACCTTGGAAGTTAGAGTCAAATCTGTTAGTAAAATCATGGTCAGTGGCCAGAATCCTCCACCATTTTAAGGAAGATTAATAGTTGTGGATAAAGTTTATAGATCTTCAGGTTGGATTTAGGCAGGGGTGAAATGCTCCCCGTTCGGACCGGATCGCCCAATTCGGTAGCGATGGAGGCAGGTGGTTCGGAGAACCGGTAGCAAAAATCTCTGCCCCCCCACCATGCCCAGTTGAGCCGTGCAATCATCAGAGGCTTTTTTTTTTAATTTTTAAAAGCATTTTTTCTACAACCTCTTCGGCCGAAAAAATGCCTTTAAAAGTTAAAAAAAAAAGCCTCTGCTGATCGTGCGGCTCAGCTGGGATCGTCAGAGGCTTTTAAAAGCATTTTTTTAACAACCTTTTCAGCTGAAGAGGTTATAGAAAAAAATGGTTTTAAAAGTAAAAAAAGAAAAAGTTGGCCATGCCCACTCAGTCACATTACCCCCCCAAGCCACGCCCACAGAACCGATAGTAACAAATTTTACATTTCACCCCTGGATTCAGAGATGGGTTCCACTTACCTTTACTACTAGTTTGCAGTGGGAGCGCACGCTTGCATTTCTGCGCATGCACAGATATCCATGATGACATCGTGGCAGGTGGGCAGAGCCTCCTGCTGGTTTTACTACCAGTTCTATAGAACTGGACCGGACCGGGAACAACCCACCACTTGTTGGATAGTGTCCTGGGCTTAACTTTTTATTTACAAGTTGTTTGCTTCCTGGGCTCCTGCTCTACAAACAAGATGCTGTAAGAAACAACAATACATGATAGTCCTATAAATGATCTAGCAGTGAGGACAGTTCAAAGTAACCAAGTGACATAGGAAACAACAAATTAAGCCAAAGCCCTTACTCATTGCCCTGATCTGGGCTACCCAACCTCTAGCAACTACTACTAACTGGGAACAGGTTTCATGATAGAAAAAGGATGAAGCACTGATCCAAAATCTACCCTTCTTCCATTTTCCATGGAATAGTGATATACAATGGAAAGTCAAAATGATCTCCCACTGAATACATGGACAGAGTCATGCAGTTTACTTGGCACACTCATTGCTTTCTTCTAGGATGATTTTTATAGTCTGCCAGTCCAAATTCAGTCTTTTGCTTGTTAGTCTCACATTTCTCACTGCTTAACTTCCCAAACCAGACAAAGTCTGAAAAAGCTGCTACTTAACTGTCCTTACAAGTAATATATTATAATTTATTTGCTTCTCCTTTGTGGCTTAAATAGGATTTGAATATATATGTAAGTTTCTCTACTATGGTCCAATATTCTTTATTGTTTTGGATGTTTAGCATGTTTTCCAAATTAGGTCTTTTCAAATTTCTTATAGATATAGTAGTCTTCACATGTATTAATACAAATGTCTTGAACTTTTTTCTGTTTCTAAGCTTGATTAAAGTCAAGGAGCAGTTTGGATATTGCCACAGATTCTAAGCAGCAATCAGTATCTGGAAGAGCTGTCTAGTTTTTTTTTTAAACTAGTTTCACCAGTTATTTGACAATATATGGCTAAAACCATAATTCGGTGTCTCATTATTTTCCATGTGTAATGTTTGTTTTAGAAAGGAAATTGTATTGAATATATGGGTGCCAAGGGAGGGAATGATTAGGAAAATTGTTTTGAATAATGGAAGATTTGCACAATGGAAGAAATTTGGCTTTATTTTCCCCCTCTAACAAACTTTACATAAGAGCTGTAACAATGGGGCTAATATTTCCTACTTTCCTATGTTCATATCTATTCTCACAAATTAGTGTAACCCCGCCATTGCATCTGCAATAGAATATTGATACCAGACTATAAATATTTTCAACATCCATTTTATTAATGTGTTAATTTGCTTATTGTATGTCCATGTCATAATTTTGCTGCTTCATGAATGGGGGTCATCAGGAGAAGAAAAAAAGCTAAGTGCACCTCAGAAATTTTATTTCTTTGAATTCTTAAAGATTAGTAGGTATTGGGCATACAAATTCCAGTATGCTTGAAAAACTAAATCTTTTTTTTTTATTTTAGGAATTGAGGAAATGAATTGAGGAAAAGCATTAATACTTCTAAAGGATTTAGTTTTGTTTTTGTGCTTATTTCATCAGTAGGCATTCTTTCCTGTGAATAAGGTGTAGCCCTTTAAAATTAAATCAGACCCTGTGAACTGGCTTGCAGACAAATCAGACCACGAAAGGGAGAAAAGAAAAAAAAGATGAATTAAACAGGAACCACTGAATCCAAAACTTCTGAACTATCAGCATTGAAACATGTTTTATATTATTTCAAAACTATATCATTTCTTTATAGACAACTAAAGAGTGTGGTTAAGAGCGATGAACACACAATAAAGTTCCATGGGAAACTTTATTTAGAAAATGGGAATGCATCATATTAACAAATCATAATTAAATAAATAGTATTAAATATGTTGCTTATACTTGATGAGAATAATTCAGCAATTTTTAATGTTATTTGGAGACTTAGAGATTATTTAAAAAGGATTTCATTATGTTAGAAGTATAAAATAATGGAAGGGACATAATGAAATTGATTTTCCCAATTGCTGCCTTGTTTTGGCTGACTATCATAATTTGTCAGTATGATTTTGGAAACAATAATATGGTTTAATGTTTTTCTCAATTACATACCAAAATGTGTAATTTTTTACTATATTATACAGATTTATTTACAATCGGCTACAGCAAAAAATAAAACACTTTTATGAAGGAAGGACAGTGCCACCTTGGTTTTATGATCTTGGATTGGTAATATATATTCATTGTCTGTTCATGAGAATTATTTTTCTATTGATTTAGTAGAAATACTGATTAATGAGGTCAAGGTTTAATTTTGCTTTTAAAAGCCGACTTTTAAATAAGTGTTCTTATATGTTATTCCTTTCCATAACACACACATGCACACGCACACACACACACACACACACACACAGAGAGAGAGAGAGAGAGAGAGAGAGAGAGAGAGAGTATACAAATGTTCTAAAAATGTATATTTGAAATTTATCTCTCTATGCCGTAAGAAAATGTTACTGATTTTTGCACTGATGATGTTCTTTAGTTAGGTAATGAAATGTCTTAAAGCATTTCAACTGGTGCAGATTTATTTAAAACATCTGCATGGTGACCTATTTTAAAACAAACTGGGATGGCTTACAACGAAGAGTAAAGCAATATATACACAGCAATATATACAATATAAAAGCAAGAAACAAACAAACAAACAAAAAACCAGAAAAACCTGGCACTGCAGCCATACTTCTTTGATACAACCCAGACATTCCCTTCCCACTCTGACCTCACCTTATCCCAACAATATGATTATGTTAATGCTGAATCAGATTTGTGGATATAACTGCTTTTCTACAAAATTCAAAAATATTGTCTTTAAAAACCCAATTCAAATATCCTTGTTGGCAGGTTTAGGAAGAAGCAAACTTTAACCTTACTAGTTCTTTTGCATTGATATTGGACTAAGATAACCTGAACAGTTTTCTGTTGTGTATGTGTATGCATGGGCTTATGAATGTATGCACTTATAACATGGTTTTTATTGAAATGAAATGTACAGTATTGTAATTAGCAAGAGAATATTAAGCTAGCATTGAAAAGCAATTAAATCAGGGGTGAAATGCTCCCGGTTCGGACCGAATTGCCCAATCCGGTAGCGATGGAGGCAGGTGGTTTGGAGAACTGGTAGAAAAAATCCCTTCCCCCCACCCCATGCTCAGCTGAGCCGCACAAGATCAGAGACTTTTTTTTTTTACTTTTACTTTTAAAAGCATTTTTTTCTATAATCTCTTTGGCCGAAAAAATGCTTTTAAAAGTAAAATAAAAGCCTCTGATGATCGCGCGGCTTAGCTGGTATCCTCAAAGGCCTTTAAAAGGACAGCCCCCCCTTTTTTTCTTTTAAATGCTTCTGACGATCCAAGCTGAGTTGCTTGATTGGCAGAGGCATTTAAAAGAAAAAAGTGTCTGCCGATCAGGCAACTGAGCTTGGATCGTCAGAGGCATTTAAAAGACCCCCCCCTTTTTTAAATGCCTCTGACGATCCAAACTCAGTTGCCTGATTGTCAGAGGCATTTAAAAGAAAAAAAGTCTCAGCTGGGATCGTCAGAGCCTTTTGAAAGCATTTTTTTACAACCTCTTTGCCAAGAGGTTGTAGAAAAAATGGTTTTAAAAATAAAAAAAAAGGTCACACCCACTCAGTCACATTACCCCTCCCCCAAGCCACGCCCACAGAACCGGTAGTAACAAATTTTAGATTTCACCACTGAATTAAATTCAATGGAATGAATGAGTGAGTGAGTGAGTGAGTGAGTGAATGTTTTCCCCACTAGAACAATCAGAATTTCTGAAAACTTCTGGGAACCAGAGTCACCTTGTAGGTGGGATAGACAGTATCGAAATTTAATAAATAACATAAATAAATCATGTATAAATAGAAAGTAGTGGAACACTTGACATGGTGGTAGAGTGGTAGAGTGTAAAGGAAGGAGTGTAAAGGAGTGTAAACATTATTAAAGGAAATAATGTCATGGAAATAAATCACATTTAATGAATAAGAGTCTTAATCCAAAGTGCTGAAGAATAATCAGCTTTGGGCAAAAACAGTAATGACAGAAATGGTTCATATTGATTCACAACCTCTAGTGTAGTATCTCTACACACCCTTGTTCCCACAGATACCCCCCTAGCCTGGTTTCATGTTTGATCAGAATGCAATTGGATGCATATTGGTACAACTCTTCTGTGGCAAAAGGGATTTCAACATTTAAGGTTATAGGCTGGAGCAACAATTTTTAAAATACATAGTTCTTCATTAGAAAAAAAAGTGGAAAACAGAAAACTGGCAAAACTGGCAAAGCAGGATGATTTGAGCCAGAATCATGAGTGCCTAGTCTACTGTGTTTTTTTTTTAATGAATGTGTGTGTATATTTTATTTATGTTATTTTATGTAAAGAAACATCCAGAATTATCAGGTATAGAATAAGTAATACCTGGTTGAGCAGTAGTAACTGTGAGAAGGACCTTGGAGTCCTAGTGGACAGTCACTTAAATATGAGCCTGGAGTGTGCTGCCGCCACCAAAAAAGCCAATTCAGTCCTAGGCTGCATTAACAGAGGGATAGAATCAAGAGCACATGCAGCGTTAGTAACACTCAAGGCCACAATTGGAATACAGCATCCAATTTTGGTTGCCACGATATAAAAAAAGATATTGAGACTCTAGAAAGAGTGCAGAGAAGATCAACAAAGATGATTAGGGGACTGGATGGTTGCAGGAATTGGCTATGTCTAGTCTAATGAAAAGAAGGACAAGGGATTACATGATAGCAGTCTTCCAATAGTTGAGGGGCTACCATAAAGAAGAGGAGGTCAACCTATTCTCCAATAGGTGAATCCCCCAGCGCTGGCTGGGGGATTCTGGGAGTTGAAGTCCACCCATGTTCAAGCTTCCAAGGTTGAGAAACCTTGATCTAGAGGGATAAAAAGAAGCAACAGATAGAAACTCATCAAGGAGAAAACCTACCTAGATCTAAGGCGAAATTTCCTGAAGTTAGAACAATTAATCAGTGGAATGACTTGCCTCCAGAAGTTGTAGATGCTCCTACACTGGAGGTTTTTAAGAAGAAATTAGACAACCATTTGTCAAATATAGAGTCTCCTGCTTCACCAGGGCTTGGATTAGAAAACCTCCAAAATCCTTTGCAACTCTGTAGTTCCGTAATCTTCTCTTCCCTTCCTCATAAAAAAGTACAGAGCCTTTGAAATCCCTGGGATTTTACCATTTGCTCTGCTGTTTGTATAGTACCAGGAATAAAGATTATTTTCTTTGTTATTTTCTCAGGGAATTCAGGATGGCAATTCATGTTCTTCATCCACAATTTTTTTCCACTTAACAATGAGGCACAAAAGAAATCAATGCAAGAGACAGGACAAATATAGCTGTATCCAAAATGACATTATCCACAGTAGTTTGCATAGTAACTATGACTAAAGAGGGTTTTTGAGCTACAATTTTTCCGTTTCTATACCTTAAACCATGGCTAAGCAACAACAGCCTTCAAAGCTGATCCTGTAAGTTTGTCAGGAGGAATGGGAGGTTAAAGACTTTCCCCAGTGACTGAATCTGTATGAGAAAAGTAATATGTGAGAAATGTAAGATTTTGCTAAGCCAGACTCAGGCAAATCATATTACAGTTACTATAGTATTTAAAGTAAAAGAAATCAAGAAAGTAAAATCTCTCTCTTAGGCTGATGAGATCCCTTTAAGGGTTCCAAAGAGATCATTGCAACCTTTTTCCTCTCTCCCCCCACCCCTTTAAAGGTCTATTCCTATCCAAACTGTCATATCATTCTCACAAAATTATAACATATGAATTGAAGGCAGAATGTTTGCCTTGGGCTAGGAGAGACACGTGGAGCTATTGTTTCTTGTAACTGTTCTCTGGAGCAAGCTGCATCAAAATAAATTGCAGCCTTTGTGCTGGATCACAGTCAGATTTGCAACAGGACAGTAAGCAGAAAAGATTTGACTGCCTTTTCCCCAGCATATTGCTGGCAGCTATTATTTTGCTAGAGGCAATTGTTATGTAGAGACTGTATTTTTCTTTTGAAGAGCTTTAGTAAATGCATGCTTAAATATCTCTTGATTTAAAAAAAAAACCCTGATCATGAACACATTTTCACTTGGAAATGAGACTGTTTGCCATCTTTGGAAAATTAAGTGGTTTAAAAGTTTGAAGCTACCTTTATTTTAGTAGAAATATATATTTGGTTGTCAGTCAAAAAATATAATCACCGCAGTTGGTTTTGTTGAGAAAATTAATCGAGTCCCTGGCCCTATAACACAGTAAAGTATTGAACTGTAACATTTAATATATATTTAAATTCAGCTACACTTTCAATACATTAGTTTGAGTCTTCAAACTAAGGATGCTTTCTTTGTGAGCTTCAGATATAAATACAAATGTCTGTCCTTGTGTACATTGGGATAAGTAAATAGCTTCCTAGTACTCATATAAAGAAGTCTTTCTGCTTATGGAGCTATTACAGTGTAAATGGCCTTGCAGAAGGTATTCAGCAGCCATTGAGTAAATAACAATATAACCCTGAAAGGGAGTGAGGAGTGAGGTAGAAACTCAAGATTGCCCTGCCTTGATTCTCTTTTGTGTAAAAGAGGGAAGAGAAAATCTTTGTTAGGCTTTTAAGATTCTGTAATTGTACCTTGCAACAATAAAATAGAGTTGCAAATATTCTTTGTGGAGTCTGTTTCCTGATTTCGCTTACCACTGTGCACAGAATAGCTTGCTCAAGCACTGTTACAACATCAGCAACAATTTTATATTTTCAGATAACAAACCTGCACAACTTGATTGTACAGTTAATGCAGCAGTTGGGACAAGACTTGCCTTAGCCAGGAGCAGTTCAAAAATTTACTGCCTTGCCAGTATGTCTTTCCTCTCATGGAACTTTACTGGAGAAGTTGGAGGAGCCCAATATCAATTTCTAACTTTTATAGTCCAGTGTGTAAATTGTTCACTGCAGGTGTGCTAGCAAAATTTCCTACAGATGAGGAAGATTTAGTTTTGAGTCTGCTGAAAGAAGAGGCAATCAAATATGCTGTGCCCCTCATTGAGCGCATGACATTGTTGGACAATAATTACAGAAATTCATGCAAAGAATTAGACTTGAGAGGTCTAATTGTTTATTCTTGATCAGAATGAAAAGGGGATATGAATATTTAACTGTCTTTGATACCAGGTAGGGCAAATTTGAGTAATAGTGATGCTGTTAAAATAGGTTAATTGAAGTGAGGCCCTCTTTACATTAAAAAAATATTGCCTGATTTTTGGTGGGAGGGGAGTTAATTTGTAGAACTGTATTTGGATGACTTGCTGATTTTTTTTCAAATCCATCTTTGCATTAAACTGACTCCTTTTAAAAGAGTCTTAGAGTAACTCTGCAGACACAAACTTTTTGCCAAGATGGAAAAATGCATGTTTGGCCTTCTCCAGTTGGATTATATGGATTATTGGTTCTCTACCAAATGTGTACAAATGGATCCTAGAAAAGTTCAATCTGTGTTTTTAAGACAAACACTTAAAAAGTAATTAATGTCCTGCATTTTCTCGGCTTTGCAAGTTGTTACAGAAAGCAAACCTTAATTTTGCAGACAAAATCTCTGTCACAACACCTAAAGAAAGGAATACTTTAAATATGTTTGTTTAAGAGCAATCAACATTTCAAGATTTGAAAATTAGAATACTGTCAATTCTGACAATTCTGGTGATAGGCTATGATCAAACAGAGCACTTAGGCAATGTGTTCTGACAATGAGAACAATTAATCAATGAAATAATTTGCTTCCCAGAGTTGTGGATGTTCTATTATTGGACGTTTTGAAAAAGTGACTGGACAACTATTTGACTGAGATGGTGTAAAGTCTCTAGCCTTAAGGAGAGGGCTGGACTAGAAGATATCTGAGGTTCCTTCTAACCCAACTGGAACCAACATGTTTCTAAGTAGTCATGTTCCTTTTTTAGGCCAACAAGATAGAACTCCCTGTGTGGAAAAATACTCATACAAGTCTGATTTATGTTATGTACATTTACTTTTGTCAGACTAGTATGATTCTTGTTTCCTTGAATGTGAATAAATTGTTACACTGTCTGTAAAATTAGACATTCACTGATGAATTAATGACCTAATTGCAATTTTATGTTGTCTTATTTTGTTTGAAATTGAAAATTATTATTTGTAGACTTCTAGTCAGTGATTGCAGTAAGGATTAACAAAACATAAATTTAAGAGGTGTATTTACTGCTCTTTTTCCTGTTTAAAAAATCTTGCAAGCTTGTGCTGGTTACGTCATCATTCTTCTTTTTTTTTGTCAAATGGGCATGAATGGGCTTGAGGAAGGAAAATTAATTTTTGTTATAAGTGGAGATTGACTTTTTTCTCTTCTTAACTATAATGACCTTGTAGAGAGAAAATTGTTTTTCAAATTTTGTGTTTATTTTTAAGCTATTTTTTTGTTCTGAAGAGCAGAACAGATTTTGCTCAGTGGACTGCAGAACTGTAGTGTGGAATTGAATTTATAGAAAAACAGACGGGCAATCTCAAACCTCCTCTCTCACAAACCCTCTGAGTCTGCAAATGCTGGCTCTGTCTCCTGCCTTGGTGTTTTAAGTACACTTTGGTGCTTCTACATTTAATGGCCTTCTCCAACCTACTGTTCTCCAGATGCTTTGGATTACTTTTAAGGACTTTGTGTTTGAAAAGGCTTTGTCTAATCATATAAAGTGATATAGGGTGACCCTTGATGTTATTTCTACCACTTTACAAATGGATATAAAAAAATCTACACATCCCTGTTAAACTTCAACAGAGTATCAGCTTAAGGGTGTGTACCTTTATGCAATATATTATGCAACCATGTTATTTTAAGTTTTTTATTATTTCCCCACCCCAAAATACTTCAGTTTGTTTTTCAATTGAATTCTACAGCTTATATGTTGTATTAAAGGTGGAAAAAAATCTGAAATAATTTATCTTGGTCCGATTTTCTTACATCTCAAAAACTTGGCATTTTAATAGGAGTGTGTAGACTTTCTATATAACTTTATCTTCTGGACTTGAGCAAAATCTAGCAGAAGACAATAGAAATTAGTTCTGTGATAGAATTGCTCTGCCTTTACTAGGTATCATCATGCTTCTGTTGTGTAATTGTTGGATTCTGTCTTGGCTATATTTCATTTTTCGAAGAGTTTGGTGACAGAGTTCAGTTGGTACCAGGATTTCTGATCCTGGTTGGTACCAGGATTTCTGATTAATGTATCTTGTAGCCCAGAAAATAATGATGTTCTGTGCAAAGCGAATATACGGAGGTAAAATCCCTTTTTTATCTGTTGTATGAAGACTCGGAAGTTACAAAAGTGGAAAAGGCTAATGTAACAGTCCTTCCTCAACTACTGGATTTCTCAGTTATAGAACATCTATTTGGTTTTATTGTTTTCCACAATGGATAGAGGATATTGAATCGCACAAATGTAAACAGAGTGGTGAGTAGTTGTAAGGAGTCAAATTGATTAGGCAGAAACAAGAGGTTTCCAAGCTAGAGAAAACAGTTACGTCAAAATAGATCAGATGTCCCTCAAGGGCAGCAAGGAAACTATCTGTTGACACAAAATGGCAGGAGGAAAGAGTCTAGAATGTTAATCCCAGAAAGCTTTACGAGAGGGGTGTAAAGCTCTGTGAAAAGGTATATAAGTCTAAGTGCTAGTGCTAGTGCTATTACCACATAACCAAACCATATACTAATTGTAAGACAGCTTTCCTGATTTTTGATACCAGTGGGTTATGTCTTTTGGTTATACACTGGTACTTTTAAATAAAAGCCAAAGATTGACTAAATGCAGTTTAAACATTTTTGAAATATTAGAATCTTGTTTCAGATAGCCAAGTAAACATTTAGATGTAGTGGATGAAAAATGGTAGGTGGAAATGTTGCATGCAGAGGTCTGTCTGTCTACATGCTTTTCAAGAATAATATACCTGAAACACTGCCTGAAGCTGAGCAGTAATCTGCCTTGAGCTCTGAAGCGCTCTTCAGTATGCTTCATTCAACAACTTTTATCTTTTGACAGCTTAATTCTGTAGCTCTTAAACTGGAGCTTATCTTGTAAATAAAGAAACCATATTGCAGATCATCTTTTCAATTAACTAGGACCCAGAATAAAATAAATTTAGCAACGAATGGGTGATTTCTCACTAAAGGTACTATTTAATACTAGTTCTCCTGTCTCCCACTGTACTTCCTATTCTTAAAAAAATTTTTTTTCTTTAATCCCCTTATTTATTTTTAATTCTTCTCATTTTCCCGTCCTCGTAGAATTTCTGGTCTTTTTCAACAATGTAGTTTATTCTTTCTATGACCCCAGAAAACCCTAGATAATGATTGTTTGACAATTTCCATAGCAATATGATTTTCCTTAAATTATTGTGAAAATATAAAATTGCATCATACCCTAAATGCACTTTATTTGGTAGGATAAGCATGTGTGAGTGAGGTGGGGGGTGGGGGGGAGATCAGTTGTTTATAATATGCCAGGTTATAGTTATCTTATATTTTTGTCTATAGAAAATCTACATATTATTTAATATACTCTGATTATAATGGTTAATTTATGATCTGCGCTGTGATGGTGCAGTGGCTAGAGTGCAATATTCCAGGCTAAGTGCCCACAGCCAGGAGTTCTACTACCTCAAGGTTGACTCAGCTTTCCATTCTTCTGGTAATATGAGAACCCAGATTGTTGGGGGCAATATGGTGTCATTTGTAAACGGCTCAGAGAGTGCTCTAAAGCACTATGGAGTGGTATATAAGTCTAGTGCTATTGCTGTCTCTTTCTTGTTGCTTGTAATAAGGTTTTTTTTCTCAAGGATATTGCCCATGTACAGATTGTAAAAGCATAAAATTATTAATCTACTTACCTTTTAAAATTTCAAAGTCATTAGAAAATTCCTGATTGGGGAAACAAATTTAGGGTACATGAAATTGTAAATTGAAGTAAAGATGCCATGCAGTCAGGTTTGATTTGTGATGACTTCATAGATTCATTTATATCATTTTTGTGCAGTAAGATCTAAGTGATTCACTACTGCCTGCTTTTGGGTTGTTTTTCAACTTCCCAATACAGTTTATAGTCCTGATGTTCCCTTTATTCTCTGTTGGTCTGTAAACCAACCCAACCCTATGTAGGTTCCAGACTAGAATGGCCAGTGCCACTTATTTGCCAAGATTTTACAAGGATTTCAAAATGATAATATACATCAAACTTTCTGAACACTTGCAAGTACTATTGCTTTGTAAATGACAGAATTGCTGTCATAACCGACCCAATTTTGACCCAAACTTTGGCAAATGATAATAAGCCCTCTGATTTCATCACATTTTCCCTCTTTTACCATTATCCTTGATTTAGTGTTTTATTGTAATTTCTTTGATTGTTCTGAGCAACCCAGAGTCACTGAGAATCAGGTGGCATCCAAGTATTCTTATCTATTCACAAAAATGTGAAGTCACAGATGCCAGTTCTTTTAACTGGTGTTGGCCTTCATACGCATCATATTCTTCTCAAGAACATAGGAGGTCATAATGTATTAGCATCAGTTGTTTCCAAACATTTAATGATCCAACAGTGTGATAATGAATTAAACACATTTTACAATCAATCAATAAATTGTTTTTTATCTTTGGTAATTGTGGAGAACCATTCTGTCAATCAGAAGTTGATCTCTTGCCCTATACTTTTACTTTTATTTCCTGTGTATTTTACTGGAAGAATATTTTCTTCCAAATAATCTTGTATGCCGTCTGCTATTACACCTGTGAGTAATTTAAACTTTGTAGGAAGCATAGAACTGTAGTTATAGAACTGTAGTTCCCTGGTGCTATTCCTTTTGTTGGGTCTTTTTGAATCAGATAAATTTTGCTAGTTATTAACTGGTCCCTGATTTCTCCTTTATGCAATATTTCATTACACTGGTTAGCTATAATTGAATATAAGCTAGTCAGATATTTGAGTCAAAAGCCATGCAATTGCTTATTTCCAGGATATATCTAATTTTTAATAATGTTCATTCAGTTTTTAACCATTTCTATTGTTACATTAGTTCTTCCATTTGATTTTTACTAAGCTCATTATCAACTTTTTATCATCCAGCATTTTTGTTACAGATTTTTTTGAGTTTCCCATACATCTTTCCAAAAATAGATTATTTTCTTTTTGTTTTGTTTCCATTTTCAGAGTTTATATTGCCATTTATACTTTGGTAGGATCCTATTATCTGATTGAAGTAGCTGATTTTGCTTAAGTTGGATGATTCATGTCACATAGTGTTCACATTTTCCAGCTATTGATGTTATTTGTTGCTAAAGCTTCCAATTTTTGTGTTGCCAAACCAGTATTTTTTATTGAACTTGTCTTGATCCTTATATTCTTCAGTTTTTTCTTTTTTGTATTTTTTTAAATTACTTGCATCTGATTTTAATTTCTTTATTTTGGCTTCTAGCTGGCTCTTCTACATTGAGATTAAATATGATTTTGCTTTTGGTTTTCTAATTTTGACACTCATTTCTTTTGTAACCACCATTACTGCACTATAGGCAAGCTGAATGGTCTGTTCAATAGATACTACTTTAATCCTTCCCAGTGCCTTATTCACATCTTTCAGTTTAGGTGCTAGGTCTTTCTGGGCGCTACTTTCAATGCTGGCAGTCTTTGCCTTTTCATCAGTAATTTTGCATATACCATAATGTTGTCTTTTATTTGTTCTTGTCAGGATGGATTCATATGTTTTGCTGCTTGATTTTGGAATGGGATCTAGATTTGGCCTGGGGCTGCAAAATGGGTGCTTGAAAGCTGCAATATGAATAGTCAA
The DNA here is from genome assembly GCA_030761175.1 of Masticophis lateralis. Classification (NCBI taxonomy): domain Eukaryota; kingdom Metazoa; phylum Chordata; class Lepidosauria; order Squamata; family Colubridae; genus Masticophis; species Masticophis lateralis. Next base: position 322,249,800 of record JAUDYJ010000001.1, on the reverse strand, counting down.
TTGATCACCTTCAGAATAAAGGTTCAGTGCTCTACTCTACCATTATACTTGTAGTGCATGTACTTTTTCGTGCTTAAATATATTGCTATGTGAATGAGATGGCGGGGTCTCCAAATTTGATATATAAATGAAATAAAAATATCTAGCTTTCAATGATTCGGCCAATATGAAGCATGAATCCTTTCCCCCCCTTCACTTACTATGCTTCTGGTTTTGATCCATTTGATTTACTAAAAATCATATTCGATTCTGGCATTGGCTGGGAATATTTTTATACTTGTAGATTAATTTTTCACAATTGACTTCATCAAGTTCATCAGTGCTATTTCAGTCACTCAGTTCTTGTTCAGATGTGTCTGGTTAAGTTGGAATTTGGGTCTGGAAAGAGCTTGAAAATTTTGCTATTGGTTTCTTTCCTTTCCTTTCTGCCAGCTCCTAGTATATTTATTTTGACATAATAATACCTTGCATGCTTTAATTTGGGTGCAATTGGACACAGTAGCTTGTGTTGAGGATCATTTCATTGTAGTGCAACCAATTGAACATTTGTAGCTACCATGTTTTCCTGAAAATGAGACCCTGTCTTATATTTTTTTGAACCCTGAAATAAGTGCTTGGTCTTCCTGCCATGTCCTCAAAAGCCCGATTGGGTTTATTATGAGGGGATGTCTTATTTTGGGGGAAACAGGGTAGATCTAAACTTTGCTGTATTTAGTGTTCCTTTGTTCTTTATATAGTTTCTTTTGTGAAGGATATGAAATATCCATCTATAAATAGTTGCCAAATGGCTTTGCCCAAAGGAATAATACTGCAAACAAAAGGGGTTTGACTGCCTAAGGGGCTCTCAGTGGATAATATTGAACTGGATCCTATCAAGGGAGACAAATGTTGGTTTGTATTTTGCATTCCAGCCTGAGGAAAGACCTCAAATAAGCCTTGCTCCAGCCTTGTGACCTTTCCTTTTCCCGCAAGTTTTTGAGAATGAAATCATTATTTCTGTGATTCATAATTCTCCAACTTTTCATTCTCTCTCCATCCCCAACACTAGAAAGCTTGCAAACAAAAGGATTGTTTTTACAACTGCTTCCTACTGATAATTGCTCTCACTCAGGCCAGCCCAGCAATAGCAGATCCCACATTTTATCTTTGTTCCGTAGTTTGGCACCTAAACATTGCCAGATATTACTAGTCATGGATTAAATGTTTGTGGTCTGAACTTTTCTTTTTCTTATTTATTAATGGCTCTCTGAATCTCCTTCAAAGGAAGTTGATGACTGATAAGATTTTGCCTTGCTTCCAAAATGTGGAAGCTACTCACTTGGGAGCTGCATTTCGTCTGCACTGTTTTTAATCTCAAGAATGGAGTTAAGCTTTTCCACTCAATTCAGTTATTGTGGCCGTTTTTGTAGGTTTTTAAAAGTTTATATTTGAGCATTTGGTTGTCTTAAGTGTGGTGTGTCAGGCATAAATTGAAACAGTAAAATATAATGCAAAAAAGAAGCATAATTATAAATAATGTCAAATCCAGTCTAAACATCTGGCTGACTGTGTGACTAATCATCATAATAAAAAGAATAAAAATAATCCTTTTGTGTTCTATATTTAATCAGGCAGTATTGTGCTAAGCCATTATTCATTCTTAGGGTTTGCATATGTGCTAGGCAGTCTTTGCTGTGGCAGATTCGAGGTGTTTGAAATGTTTGACTGTAGGATACATAACTTGATACAGAAAATTCTTAAAGTGAATATAAAGAGAAAACCAGATAATTTTCTTTTGAGTTTAATGAAAAAAGAGACCTTGAAAAAATTTTTGGAATTTTGACGGCAGCAAGACTACGTTACGCACAGAAATGGAAGGTCACCTTGATCCCCACAATGGATGAATGGCTGCTAAAATAGATGGAGTTAGCGGAGATGGCTAAATTGACTGTTTTGATCAAAGAAAAAATATAAATACTTTTATTTCTACTTGGAAACCGCTTCTGGACTTTGGGCTTGAGGTGGAACAAAATGAAACTTCGATTTTGGGTTTTACCGATTAGATTTGTTGTTACAGAAATGGCTAGCTTATACTGTTATGTAAAAGTAAAAAGTTGAGGTTTGATGTTTATGCCTTATTCTACTGCACGAAAGGAAGTTGGAAGTCAATGCCTTTTTTTCTTTTTCCCCTTTTCTTTCCCTCTCTTTTCCCTTCCCTATTTTTTCTACTATTTACTTTTGTATTTTCTTTGTATGCTATATTATAAACTAATAAAAACTGTTTAAAAGAAAAAAAAATAGAAATGTTTGTCCAGCTGTTGATATGCTGGCGTCTGCAACTGCTGGAATCTAGGCCTGGGAAGTCTGGTACCAGGTAATTATATAAATTATCATGTTTCCCTGAAACTTGGACCTGTCTGGATAATAGGCCCAATTGGGCTTTCAATCGCATATGCTAAAATAAGCCCCCCCTGAAAATAAGCCCTCCCGCCAAATACTTAGACACATGCACAGCTGCTGTCCAAGCAACACAACATGAGGCGAGCCCAGAGGGGAGCCCGGGCGGGAGGGGGAGAGGGGAGCCCGCCGTCCCAACGAGTGGATTTTGTAAGCAGCTTCCCTCCCTCCCTGCCCTGACTGGAAGTCAGCACGGGGGGCTCCTGCCTCGCTTCCCTGCCTGCCCACCCAGCTCCACACAATGGGAGGGTGCAGAGACGTCCTGCCGTTTCTCCATGTGGAAAGGAGCCCCTCATGGATGGGTGGCAATCAGCCCCCATGGATGCCAAAAACCCTGTGGCAGAGGAGGAAGAGCGGGGAGGGGGGGTCTCTTGGTTGGCTCTGGGGAGGGGTGGGGGGGTCACCTTCCCTTTCTGCCTGCTGCCCACATCTCCAACCCAATCTCACCCTCGGCAAACCTTTTTGTTTTTTGTGGGTCGGATGCTAAAACGGCCTCAATCCGCCAGAACCCAAGCTCTGAGATGGGACTTGATAAGAGGAGCTAATTGAAAGGTTAATCATCCTGACAGCTGAGGTATCTCCCCATTTCAGGTCTCTCTCTTTTTTTCTCTTTATAATCTGCTATTGGCAAGCGGGAAACAGTGTTTTAGGGGGAAGAGGGGTGGTGAGGGGGATGCTCCGACAAGCCCACCAGCCAGGTTAAACACTTGGATGGCAGAAAGGGGTGGGGTGGGGGAGAAGGCAGTCACAATGATGATGCTGACGACTATGCCGGGATGCCAGAGTCCCTGGGATGGCCGCTCTGGCATCCAACTTAGCTAGGTGATCCCCAATGAGCAGAATCCAGAGAAGGGAAGGAGGAAGAGGAGGAGACATCTTACTTCTCTGCCCCCTCTCCCCTCCCCCCCCTCGCTGGCCGAGATCAGCAAGTCAGATTCGGGGAGCTAAACGTGCTGCTGCCGCCCAGGGCCAGAAGAACATGAGAAATGGGGTCTCTTGCAGGCCATTTCTGCCTCATGAATCTGGCCTGCTGAAGTTTAGGGATAAGTTTAGTTTAGTTTAGTTTATTTCGGATTTATATACCGCCCTTTCTCCCAAAAGGGACTCAGGGCTGTGAACAACCAGAAAAATTAAAATACATAAAATACAAAAGTTATAAGGAACTAAAATGAATAAATAAAGTCCTTGGCTTCTCAATTTAAAACCCCCAAATCCATAAAATTCCCAATTTAAAACCCCGAATCCATATAATTAAAAAAAAACCCTATTAAAAAACCCTTTGGGCTAGGCCGGCTTGTTGGAATAGGTAGGTCTTTAGGGCCTTACGGAAGGTGTGAAGGTCCAGGATCAAACGTATACTAGGAGGCAGCTCATTCCACAGGGTGGGTGCCCCCACAGAGAAGGCTCTCCTCCTGGGGGCCGTCAGCCAACATTGTTTGGCTGAAGGCACCCTGAGGAGGCCCTCTCTGTGTGAGCGTATTGGCCGGTGTGAGGTTATTGGTAGCAGCAGGTGGTCTCGCAAATACCCTGGCCCTATGCCATGGAGCGCTTTAAAGGTGAGAACCAACACCTTGAAGCACACCCGGAAGACCACTGGAAACCAGTGCAGCTCGTGCAGGAGAGGTGTTACGTGGGAGCGCTAGGTTGCTCCCATAATCACCCGCGCAGCCGCATTCTGGACCAGCTGGAGTTTCCGAGTGCACCCCAAGGGGAGCCCCATATAGAGAGCATTACAGTAGTCCAGGCGAGACGTGACAACGGCATGGGTGACTGTGCATAAAACCCCCTATAATAAGGCCAAGGCCATATTGTGGGGGTTAAAAGAAGATAAGACCCGGTCTTATTTTCGGGGAAACACGGTATTAAGAAAGTATACATGAAATGTTTTAAATGCTATGCAACTCAAATTTAGTTGCTATGCAGCTAAATGCAATCTGATCACTTAATAAATATTTAAAATTAAAGTGAGCTAGTTTTTACTAGTTTTTGGTAATAAATGCCCATTCAGAAGAATGGATCCACATTTATGACTTCAGCATTTGCTTAATAACTGCAGATTTGCTTAAGGACAATTGCAAAAATATTGTAAAATTGGGTATGGTTCCACGGTTGTCTCAACTTACAACCAGGATAATTTATGACCTGTAAGATTTACTACCTAGGAATGACTACCTGTATAGATATGAATGCATTTTTATTCCACCCACACTCAACTGAATCCAACATTTTGTTTGCTTTAGTAGGATAGATTACAGATAGTTCTTAACTTAAAACCACAATTGGGAATAGAATCTCAATTGTTAAGTGAAGCAAATGGTAATAGCAATAACAATTGCAACAGCATTTAGGCTTATATACCACCCCATAGCACTTTACAGCACTCTCTGGACAATTTACAATGTATTTGCATATTGACCCCAACAAACTGGGTCCTCATTTACTGACCTAGGAAGGATGGAAAGCTGAATCAATCTTGATTGCATTGGTGCTTGGCAGCCAGTTTAGTCTAGTGGTCTAGTGGTTAAGGCGTCAGGCTAGAAAGCAGCAAACTGAGAGTTTAGTCCTGTCTTAGGCATGAAAGTCATCTCGGTGGCTTTGGGCCACTCCCTATTCCCCAGCCCAACTTACCTCACAGAATTGTTGTGTGGAGAAAATAGGGGGAGGAAGGTGTGTTGGATAGGTTTACTGCTTTGGGATACAAATAAATAAAATAAAACCAGTCGTATATGGCAAGCCAGTTGCCAAGTGCCCAAAATCTGATCACATGACCATGGGGTGCATATAAGATATTTTACAATGGCCAGAAGTGCTTTATGGACCATAAAGCACCCTTTCTGGCTCCATCATAACTTTGTGTTGTTGTTAAATGACTAGTAGTAAGTCACGGACTATCTGTATGTTTAACCTTTTCAGATTTAGTTCCCTCCGTTATTTCTGGGGATTGGGGTAAACTCAAGTAACTTTGTAGTTGAAGAGAAATTTAATGTAGATTTGATCTTGTCAGTGTCAGCGTTCCAGAAAACCCCCGACTCCCAGTAAAGACGCGGAAGTAGGCATTTTCCAAAGTTCTCTTTACTAGAAATAGGTAAACTGGCACATCTGGCAAATCCCGAATCTGAAAAACCCAGGCTTCCCTTCAGTAATTCAAAGCTCCCAAAACCACCCCCTTTCTCCTCAATCAATCACATGCTCCAATCATTGTCCGTTCCACCTCAAGCCAGCCCCTGACCACTCCTCCTCTAGATGCTGGCTCACCCTGACCTTGACCGATAGGAAGAACGCTATTATGTCTCCTAACTCCCCTCTCCTAAATCCCCCCTTCTACTTTCCCACACATGAGGAGGTGGCAGCCTTGAAGCTTCCGGCCTAATATGGCTTCCAAGGCTGACAGGCAGCACTTCTAAACTGTATCTTGTACTGGCTTTCTTTTAGCAAAAAGTCCCAGCATTAGGACTGAAGTTGCCTCCTTATTGCTATAACATTTAAGATGCAGTATGAGACTCTTTTGATGAATTCTCATTCATTAGGACCTAGATGCTTGTCAGTGAATTACATTTGTAGAGAATGCAAATGAATTATCTATGTTTTTTCTGCAGTCTCCTTTATCTATTTTGTTCTAGAAGTTTTTAAGAAATGTAGGGGATAGCAAATTAATGAAAATTGTCCTCTGACTTTCCTATGAGTGTTGCATGAGTAAACTACAGATAATCCTTTAATAACTGCCTTGTTTAGCAGTTATATTGATGTAAAAGTAACTTTACTACCAATCCTCATTATGACATTGGCAGGTCTGGGAAGGAAAGGAAACCTGAAGTGAGATCATAGCGACTATCACGGTTTCACATAGGAACAGCTTTGATTAACAACTGAGTTCCCCCCCTCCCCTTGAATAAAGACTAGCTATGTTTATTTATTTAACTCTGGTTCCAAGGAAAACTAATTAAATTCTAAAGTACAGTGCTTTGGTTTGTTGCATATGAGTGAATGACTAATTTATAAGGAAATTAGAGAGTGATACCTTCAAAGAACATAAAAACCCAACCTTCTGACTTCAAAATTACAAACTAGACTATAAGTCCATTCTGGCTGTTTGTATAACTTCATACTTTGTTTCAAGGTCATTCATATTTGAGAACTGGCTTTTACATATACAGATTCTTTTTTATATAGCTTTTCTTTGAAGAGCTAATAAGAACTGATTGGAGGCTGACAAAATTGTTTCTGAGTATTCTGGAACAGTAATAAAGCCACACCCTCTTCTTTTACTGGTAAAATAGTGGTATAAGGGTGTGTCTGTAAAAGATTTGCCTGAAGTTGGATATGCTTATGCAGGCCATGTAAATTTGTGTAGCTTATGTAAGAAGAACCCAAAGAATCAATGCAGCCTCTGGTTTTATTTTTTTATGTTAAGCTAAGTATGACTGATTTACAATACCAGTAGATCTTTGCATTTTACTCTAACACAATATATGCATACTTTTAAAAAGCCTGCATACTACACGTTTGTATCGAAATTGCACATCATATTCTTGTAGTGTGGTGCATTTTTATTGACAACTGAACAGTAGATTATGGAGTTTTTTCCTTAAATCTTACTTTTGTTATGGCAGTAAATAAATCACTAGCTGCTTCTGTTTCTTCATCTGCAGTATTAGAACAATTAAGATTTACTATATAAATTAATGTAAGTATTATTGATTTCATTAAGGATTTGCTAGTTAAATGACCATGGATATCTCATTTCTACCTAATGAAATACAACGATTTTGGCAATTTACTGAACTAAATCAAACTAATATTCAGTATGTTGCTTACTCAGCTGAATGATTTACATACATTTCTTTATTTAGCAAATTTATATGGCTGCCCATCTCAAAGAATGTGACTCTGAGCAGTGTACAGCCAGCAGCAATTAAAAACAATATGACAACTATTTATTAAAATAATGTGACTAAAATAAATATAAACAAAACCCAAGATTGCTGGAGGATAACAACCACTTAGGTACAATATAATGTTGATTAAAAGGAAAATAAGCTTAGTACTTCATTCCAAAATGCAGCAGTCTGCTTCTGAAATGATTTTGAGAATAAAATGGACTGCAAGTGAACAGATGTGGGCAGAGGGAGAAAGAGCAGAGCAGCCCAATGATTATTAAAAATAGAGATACAGTGGAAATTTGGGATGTCCAATGTATAATTGGACATGCTTCCCTCTTCTTTTGACAATATTTACCAGATAATGCTGCATGTGTTGAACTAAAGGTACATATACAATTTACTAGAACCTAGTAGAGACCAGAATTTGAATTGGAAGTTGGGTTCACAGAGCAATCCTGATTTTGGGACAACCCATAGCTATTTTTATAGAAGGCTTTGAGAAAAAATCATGATTTAGTTAAAGCATGGAGAAATGAAGTCTGGGATTCTGGATTTTATTAAGATTTATTCTCCATTCCTTGTGACAGTTGCTATGTTAGGCACAGAGGCTGCTTAACTTTGGCAGAGGTTTTGTGCCTCTTAACATTCAGCTCTGTTTTGAAATCTGTATGCATTGTTGGCCGAGGTAACTATTTAAACCTTAAGCAAAGTTTATAACATATAAAGCCAAGAACAAAATCCAACTTAAATACTTGTCTGCATCCTCCCTTCCCCCTCTTAAGTCCTCACCGTTTCTTTGCTAAGAATTGGAATATTTAGATGTCCTGTTTTGTGTGCTTCCAGAATAAAATGTTTTTTGTCTTTTTCTTGTTGACAGTCAAATATTATACATTAGGAATGTGTATGCTTTTAAGTTCCTTAACCTCAGGAATAGACATGCTGCTTGACCTCAGTGACCTCCTTCAGGTAATTGTAACTGCTTTTGTTTAAATATTTTGTTAAAACATTAACACATGCCAAAAACTGAAAGCAGAGAAATTATAATAGTAGCTTTATTCAAGCAACTTTTGTTGTCTTTTTCTCCCATTTAGCTGTATTGGTTCATTTAGTGCAATTAGAATCAGGTGTTTGGTATATATCACTCCATTTTACAAACAACAGATCAACAATATAATTGTGATGCTAATAATTAGGTTGCCAAAGCTGTGGGCTTTATACTCTGTTCCGATTTATGTTTATGTATTCTATTTTAAACAGATTTAAAAAATACTAGCAAAAGCAGGTGTTCAGTTCTGTAAAGCTGGAGGGAAATTATTTTAGCAGAAACTTCAGAAGTTGGCTTGAAAGAAGAATGCTGACAAAATTATACATGTATTATTTCTTAAGTAACAATTTCCCAACTTGGGGCTCATCAGATAAATTGGGATGGAAAATCCAAGAATATAGCATCTGGAATGTTAAGAGATGATTTCCCCACATATATTATAATGATCGTCATCTGCATGAGAATGATTTAATATGCAGGGTGAAGCAAAAACCAGAGGTCCTCAACCTTTCTGGCTTCACGGATTGGTGGCAATGGAAGCAGTGGGTCCCCCCCCCCCCCATGCACAATCTAGATCCTGCACGTGCTCAAACAAAGCTTCACATGCTCACCCATTGCTTGCATACCCCAGTTGCCAACAGGCTGTGGACTGGTACCGATCAATGGACCAGGGGTTGAGCATAGACAAATACAGGTAGTCCTCAACTTACCACAGTTCATTTAGTGACTGTTCAAAGTTACAACAGCACTGAAAAGTGACAAGACCGTTTTTCGTACTTATGATCATTGCAGCATCCCCATGGTCACATGATTATGTGATGCTTGGCAGCTGACTCATATTTATGACAGTTGCTGTGCCCTTGCACCATGTGATCACCTTGTGTGACCTTCAGACGAGCAAGGTCAATGAGGGAGCCAGATTCGCTTAACAACCACGCTACTAACTTAACTACTGCAGTGACTCACTTCACAATGTGGCAAGAAATGGTCGTAAAATGGGGCAAAAGTCACTTAATACCTGTCTCGCTTAGCAACAGAAATTGTGGACTCAATTGTAATCGTAAATTGAAGACTACCTGTGCATTGCCATCTTAATAACTATAAATGTTATTTATAGTTATTAAGTATTTATTCATGTAGAAGTCTCATAGGACTGTTCATCTCATATATCATAACCTTGACCAGTTCACAAAACAATGAGAAAACATCAAACCATAAGAAAAACTCCTGCTATCTCAAAGAAAATGTTTCTCTACATATCAGCATTCCATTTTGCTGAGCTCCGACCTCACTCTACCTCAGTGCTTGTGACGGAAGCCAGTTCTTTGAGGCTTTCCAAAAGGTTAGGAATGAAGAGGCCTGTTGAATCCCAGGGGAAAAGGTGCATTACCTTAGTCCCACCAGATGGCAACATTTAAGGAATGAGACCTAGAGTGTGTGTACCGTATCTGCTCTGATAGAATGAGCACATATGTTCAGGGCTTTGAAGATGATAACCAGTCCCTTGAATTTTACTTAGAAAGAAAGTAGGAGTGAGAGAACTGAGCCCTGAAGTAACCCACAGTGCAAGGACCTGGAGTTTGACACGACCCCCCAGCACTGTCTGGAACCAACCACAGAGGAAGGAAGAAAATCACCGCAAAATTGTGTGCTGGAGCTGGTTTAGAAGAATATCATGTAAATGGTATCAAATGCCACTGAGAGTTATAAGAGGGCCAGGATGGATTCATATCCACCCCTCCCCCATCCTGAGCCTTCCAAAGATTATCCAAACACAACCAGTGCTATAACCCACCCTGAACCCTGCCTGAAAGGGGTCCAAATAATCTGCTTCATCCAGAGTCCCCTGAGTGCCTACCGGACAAAAGTTGACCTGATTGTCTATCACAATCAGGTCAAAAGCAGTTGGCACTATCCAAATCCAACCACATGCCTCCACCCAGGAGGCCTTAACTGCCCAAGAAGGCCAGGGTCCAAATGTATCCCATAAGTTTAAAATGACCATTCTGTTTATTGTATGTACAGCAGTGGTAAAATCCAATTTTTTTTACTAGCAGTACTGTGGGCATGGCTTGGTGGGCGTGGCAGGGGAAGGATACTGCAAAATTTCCATTACCTGTTCTCCAGAACCTGTCAGTACCTGCTGGATTTCACCCCGATGTACAGTGCTGAGGATTCTTCTGTTACCTCATCCTAATTGTATTTAAATAACTGGCATCTTCTCTTCACCTTTTTCTTCCTAGCATTTTTGTGCAAGTGCAGGGAATGCTGTTTTTGGATCAATTGAATATTGATCTGTTGGTTGCAACAGAAATTGATTGACTGGCTTATCTCCAGAGCCTGATATAATGGACTGAGAAAGAGTGACTGGTCCAAAGTCACACAGCCTGCTGTCATGCCTAAGGCAGGACTAGAATTCCCAGTCTCCTGGTTTGTAACCTGGTGCTTTAACCACTAGACCAAACTGACATTCACTCACTTAATAGGACTCTAAATTTACAATACTTTTAACAATACTTTTAAATTATAATACTTATAATTTCATTTTTTTTTAACAGTAGATGAGCTTTAGTCCAACTGAACTCAGAAAAACTTATTTTTGCGTAGACATATATTTGCGTAGACGCACGCCCTCTGGAATGACCTACCCCCGGAGATACGCAGGATTCCAGATCTCTGGACCTTTCGTCGTGCCCTTAAAACCCATTTATTCCATCTACCTGGGCTAGCCTGATCCCATCCTCCGTTTTTAAATTTGAAATTGATTTGAAATTGGGTTGTTTTAATTCTTGGCCGAATAATATTTAATATTTTTAATTGTTTTTAACTTTTGTATACCATGTTTTATTCTGGCTGTTCACCGCCCTGAGTCCGCAAGGAGAAGGGCGGTTTATAAATTGAAATAATTAATAAATAAATAAATAAATAAATAAATAAATAAATAAATAAAATAAATAAAATAAACAAACAAGCAAGCAAGCAAGCAAGCAAGCAAGCAAGCAAGCAAGCAAGCAAGCAAGCAAGCAAGCAAGCAAATAAATAAATAAATAAATAAATAAATAAATAAATAAATAAATAAATAAATAAATAAATAAGACTATGCGGCTGCATTCTAAGAGTAACTAGTTGGCAGTATATTAGGCTTGTGGGGGAAAGAGTGAAATATCCTTAAGGTCTTTGCTTATGATGTATTATAAGAAATCCTTATTAAACGGGTAATTTGCAACATCATTCCTATCTTTATGATATCTGGTTTATCTCTTATGGTCTTAGATATATTGGATTAGAGTACATCTCACTTAGCAAGTGCCTTATTTAGCAACCATTCTTGGTTATAATGGTGATGAAAAAGTAACTGCACTAATTTTCACATTTACAACTTTTACAGGTTTGTAAAATAAAGAAAAGCTTCATAACCACAGTTGTGGTTTCACTAAGTGACTAATTAACTTAATGACAGAGTTTCCAGCTCCAATGTGTTTGCTAGAAAATGACTACTTGCACTGCTAAATCTTATCAAAAGTTTTCAACTTTTCTTTCTTTCAAAATGGTGTTCAGCACAGACCTGTATGTAACTACATATAGGTAATATGTAACTACATTATGTATTATAAACTATACATTATTTTTTCTATTGTGCCCTCTTTCAGTCATATGCCTTTTCTGAAAATAAAATTGAAAATAAACAAACAAAACAAACAAAGAAACTGAAGATTTGGATACCAAGCCGTCAGTCTTTATAATGGAGAAATGATATATTCTGTATTAGTACATCTTATCAAAATACCTCCAGACAGAAAACAAATAAGTAGGCAGGTTTATGTCAGTTACAAACCTTCATTTTAATATATGTTAATACAATTCGTTTGAAGTGTCTCTGTTTAAGAAACACTTTCTTAAAAAAAAATACTTAATTTATGAAGTCAATATTAACTCAATGGAATTTATTATAAGCCCAAAGCTGAATTCCAAAATAATTTCAAGAATTCTTAAAAAGAGCATTTTAGATAATACTTTCCAAAAGCAAATCACAACTCTTTCGTATAGTAGTAATGAGGGAATGTTGATTATCCCTACATGTGTTGGGTGTCCCACAAAGAGTCAATGGTCTTTCCAGAATAATAAAAAAGGATAGCTTTTCTTTTTCAGTAAGGAAATCAGCCTTTTCTGATGTGATCATAACCAACAAGAAAGGCAGAGTAATCAGACTGGAATTAATTGGAGAATTAACTTTGGGTAAAAATAATTGTGTAATACTGCGCTTCTTGATTTTACGGGGAAATTAAAAGGAAATGAAATCATACATCTACCTTGAAATTGAAGATAATGGATTATATGGCAGGAATAGTTAATGGAAAAAATAAGTCAAAACTTTCTGAAAAATGGAGAGACTAAAAGCAAAACTGCACACAAGTCCAACAAAGAAGAAAAATGGAAAACCGCAGAAGAAGCTGATAGTTATTTTTTTTAAAAACACCCACAAATAGGAGACAGAAAGAGGAATAGAAGGAATCCATATTATTAACTTAGGTTTGTAGAGATATTATCAAGAAAATTAAAACTCAAAATGATCTGAAATTGGTAAGCAAAATAAGTTTTTTTTCAAACATATTGGAAAATAAGAGAGAGAAAGAAACTGAGCTATTGAGAGAAGATGGCATAAAGGATACCAGATAACAAAGGCAGAATTATTCAGCTCCCATTTTGATTAGTCTTCCCTAAGAGGATTTCTCCTATTGGCTGTCACGGCAGTCATGCATGGGTGGTCAGCTGTGGCAGCCTATTGGACCGGGCCATCTGGAAAGCAAAACTCCGCCCCCTCTTGCTCGTCCCCAGTTTTTCGGCTCGGTCTGCCTAGGACAGATCGTGTCTACAGTGCTCTTCAAAAAAACAAAAAAAAAAAAACAAAAAAAAAAAAACGGACTTTTGACCACGGATTGCCTTCGGACTGCTTTTGGTTTGCCCCTTGTTTGGTTGCCGGCTGGCAGTTTGTTTCGCGTGCGCACGAGTTCGCTCTGCCTCGCTACGCTCGCTTCCCGCTAGCACGGCTGTGCTAGCGGAGGTACTTGAAACCTCCCTCGGCTTTGTTTTTCATCTCCCGGAGGCAATCAGCGCTCCGGCTCTGTCCTTCAGCGAGCGGCGGTTTCGCTATCTGGCGCCCGCTCTAACAGCTGTTTGGCGCGAGGCTTCAAGCCGCGCCGCGGAGCACAATCGAGCAGTCGGTCAATTCCCCTGCGCAGAGGCCACGCTACAGCAGACGAACCTGCAAGCGCAAGTATCGGGGGGGATCCCCTGTGGCTATTGGGGCTCCGGGAGGCAATTTCTTATCGCCACGTGGCATTCACAAAATGGCGGACGCAGCCAAACAGCGCCTTTCCCGCCAGGTTCAATCGAGGGGGAAGAGGCCCCAAGAGGTGGACTCTGGTGAAGGCCCCTCTAAGGGAAAAGTTTCTAAAACAAGGGGCTCTAGCAGAAAGGATCCCTCAGCCCCCCCAGCCCCTAAGTCCTCTAGGGATGAGGAACGCCGCCATAAGGCCCTTGAAAAAACCTTCTCTAAGGCCAAGGCCTCAGCTTCTTCTAGGCCTGCCGCCGCTAGCACTGAGTCTGCCTGCTCCTCTTCTTCTGCTAGGCCTGATGTCGTCCATAGGCCTGCTGCCTCATTATCTCCGGATAGATCCAATTGTGGTGAAGCCATGCAAGACTCTGAGGCCCAGTCAGTCTTTCCTATAGTGTCTGATTCTCATATTGAGACTGAGTCTGCACAACACGAATCACAGGAACTACCTGCCCAAGAATCTGGTCAAAACCTTCAATCATTTACTAATATTCCCCCTGCTTTGGCCTCTATCATTTCTGAAGCCATTAAGCATGGCATCTCCCAGGGCTTACAACAAAGGCCTTCCTCCCGCTCCTGTTCTCACCACCATTCCCCTGAATCTGCTTATCAAGAGGCCCTTGAGGAGCCTGAGGGAATTTGTGAGACCGGGGATGCTGCAAGCCAATATTCTCTTTCTGATGGTGAAATTGTACCTGACCAAGATTTGTCAGAAGATGAAGGATTAGAACCTGACCAACCAGCCTTCATTGGCTTATTTCGTCCTCATATGTTTCGCTCCTTGCTCTTTAAAGCGCAAAACGTTACTGGCCTTGGAGGAAATTCCTCTTCTTCTTCTGGTTCTGTTTCAACATCTGTTGATCCTAATGCCTCTCTATTCCAGGAACCTACTGTCCAGAAAGAGATTGTTCCTGCGCCCAAGTTATTCTCTGATGTCCTTCTCCGTCAGTGGTCCTTTCCAAGCTCAGGCCCAGTCCCTAATAATTTGGATAAGAGATTTTATAACATGACTTCTGAATTTTCTAACCTTCTACAGGTTCCTTCAGTGGATGCTCCTGTTTTGGCCTTGTCATCCTCTTCTCCCCTCACAGGTCCTCCGGAAGAGTGCTTACGCCCGGAGGAAAAGAAAGCAGAACGAACCCTAATCAAGGGTCACCAAGCTTCGGCCTGGTCAGTCCAAGCCTCCTCCGCAGCATCTTTCTTTAATAGGGCTACCATTCTCTGGATATGGCAACTACAGGCTCGTTTACCAGCATCCGATCAACGTACCCATCAAGACCTGAACAAGATTCTTGCTGCAGTTGAATTCTCCGCGGATGCGACGCTCAACGCTGCGCGTTTTTCGGCCAAAGCGATTGGAACGACGGTTACATCCCGCAGACTCCTCTGGCTCCGCAACTGGCAGGCAGATATCAGGAACAAATGGCGCCTCGCATCTTCGCCTTTCGCAGGTGATAAGCTTTTCGGGGCCCCACTCGATCCCCTCCTTATCGAGACGAGAGACCATCGCAAGATTCTGCCATCTCTGCATCGTCGCCAAGACAACCGTTCTCAGCCATACTACCGCTCCCCTCCCTTCCGGGGCGGGGACACCGCCTTTCAGTCTCAACGTTCTCATCGTCCCTTTCCGGCTAGGACCCCTCCTCCGCAGGACACACAGGTTAGGCAAGGGTCTAGATTGGGGTTTAAACGGCCCTTTCGGGGGGGCCGGGGCCGTCCCCTCCGGAGGTCCCGCTGAAAGTCATCCTCACCAGGCCATAGGCGGCCGTCTAACCCTCTTTGCTGATATCTGGGAGGGCACTGTTTCAGATGCTTGGGTCAGGTCCACTATCCGCTGGGGTCTTTCTCTAGAATTCCACTCCAATCCCCCGGAGCGGTTCCTGGCTTGCCCTCCTTCTCGGGACAAATCCAAATTTGATCAACTTAATCTGGCCATTCAACACCTCTTGGAAATTGAGGCCATTCAACCTGTGCCTCTCGCCCAACAAGGGCAGGGATATTACTCCCGTCTATTTCTGGTTCCCAAGACCTCGGGGGGCTGGAGAGCAATTCTAGACCTCAAATCACTGAATAAGCATATTTTCTATCGTAGGTTCAAAATGCAATCATTGCAGACCATCCTCCTCTCCATCAGGGAGGGGGATTTTATGGCTTCAATTGATCTAACTGAAGCCTATCTCCATATTCCTATTCGACCTGACCATCGCAAATTCCTCCGCTTTTTCCATAACGGGCTCCACTTCCAGTACAAAGCCCTTCCCTTCGGGTTGTCTTCAGCCCCTAGGGTCTTTACCAAGATTATGGCATCTCTTATGGCCCATGTTAGTTCCATCCCCGTCCGGGCTTTGTATTATCTGGATGACATCCTCATCCTCTCTAAATCACCAGACCAGGGGATCAGGGACCTCAACAGGGTGATCCAGGTTTTACAGGACCATGGGTTCTCCATTAATTGGGCTAAGAGCCACTTACGCCCTTCTACCCGCCTTCTTCATTTGGGGGCTATCATAGACACCATCAAAGTAGAAGTTTTCTTATCCCCTGAACGTCAGAAGAGCCTTGCCACCCTGGCCAAGCGCTTTAGGCGGGCCCGAACGGCCTCCTTGCCGGACCTTTCCACCTTACTAGGCAAAATGGTTTCCTCTTACGGGATTGTCCCTTGGTCCCGGCTCCATAGCAGGGATCTGCAATGGCTGTTACTTCCCTTCCAACGCAGCTCTCCGACCCTGCCCAAACGACGGATCCACCTGCCTCCCACGGTTCTATCCTCCTTCCTGTGGTGGACATCTCCGGCGCTGGCAAAGGGCACCAAGTTTCTCGAACCTCGACGGGCAATTGTCACTACAGATGCCAGTCTCAAGGGTTGGGGCGCTCACCTGGATGCGCTCACTGCACAAGGCCTCTGGTCCGCCCAAGAACAGTCTCTCAGCATCAATGTTCTAGAGTTACGAGCTGTTTTCCTCGCCCTTCGGAAATTCAAACAACACCTACAAGGGCGAGATGTCCTAGTCCTCACGGACAATACTTCGACCAAGGCCCACATCAACCGGCTGGGCGGCACCCGTTCTCGGATTCTCATGCAGGAGTCTCTGCGTCTGGGTCTGTGGGCGGAGAAACATCTGTCTTCCCTGAAGGCGGACTACATCGCAGGGAAAGACAACGTTCAGGCCGACTTCCTCAGCCGCACGACCGTAGATCACACGGAGTGGAGCCTTCCTCCTCACCTCTTCGACCAGATGACGGCACGCCTCGGACTTCCGGAGGTCGACCTCTTCGCCTCCCACACCAACCATCGACTACCGCGATTCTTCACTCGCTTCCCATCGCCAGGAGCGGAGGCGACCGACGCCCTCCGCAGCCCCTGGCCTCGAGGCATTCTCCTTTATGCTTTCCCGCCTCTACCACTGATTCCCAGGGTGATCCGCAAGCTCCTGTTAGAGAAGGCAGAACTGATCCTCCTGGCTCCTCATTGGCCCCGTCGGGCTTGGTTTGCGGACCTAGTCTCGCTCTCAGTCCTCCCTCCGTGGCACATTCCTCCCGATCAGATTGTCCTTCGTCAAGGAGACCTGGAACACCCGGATCCAGGGTCGTTTCAGCTGACCGCCTGGAGGTTGAACGGAGCTTGCTGACCAGGGCACGCGTATCTCCCGATGTAATTCCTATCATTCTTGCGGCTCGCCGTCCCTCCACGATTCGCATCTATGGCTCGTCCTGGAAGGCGTTCCTCCGTTGGTGCGGTAAGAACAAGTTGGACCCCTCTTCAGTCTCTGTAGTCCAACTTTTGGATTTTCTTCACAAGGGCTTCAAAGCCGGCCTCTCTCCTAACACCTTACGCCGTCAGGTAGCCGCCCTCTCATCCATCATATCTAACAGAATCGGCTATCCCTTGGCTAAGGATCCTTTCATCAAGTCCTTCCTTAGAGGAGCTACCAATCTACGACCACCGGTGATTCACAGGTTCCCCACTTGGGACCTTAATAAGGTCCTTACAGCTCTCACCAAGCCTCCGTTCGAACCCATCAGAGACATTAATCTCAGGTTTCTATCTCTCAAAGTTTCCTTTCTCGTAGCTATCACATCTGCTAGGCGTATCTCCGAGTTGGCTTCCCTTTCCGTCCGGTCAGATCTCTGCATCTTCCATAAAGACAGAGTTGTGCTCCGTTTGGACCCTGCCTTCATTCCAAAGATTAATTCAACCTTTCACAGAGCTCAGGAACTCATCCTCCCTAATTTCTGTCCGTCTCCTCAACACCGCCTGGAAAAAGCATGGCACACTCTTGATGTGCGCAGAGCGTTGAAGGTTTATCTGTCACGCACGTCCGAATTCAGACGGACGGAAGCCCTTTTCGTCTCATTCCAGCCTGCCTCCATGGGAGGGCGTGTCACCGCTACTACCCTTGGCCGCTGGTTGAGGGCCACTATTGCGGTTGCGTACGAAGCCCAGTCCTTACCGGTTCCACGCCGCATCACGGCGCATTCCACCAGGAGCGCGGCTACCTCGGCCGCTTGGGCTACTCAAGCTCCACTGGAGGAAGTTTGTCGGGCTGCGACTTGGACGTCGGTGACCCCGTTTATACGGCACTACCGTCTCGACACTTACGCTTCAGCGGAGGCTGCCTTCGGCAGGAGAGTGCTGCAGAGCATCCGGATTGATCCCTCCCGATCGGACATGTAGCTTTGGTATGTCCCATGCATGACTGCCGTGACAGCCAATAGGAGAATGGGCGTTGTACTTACCTGATACGCCCCTTCTCGATGCAGCTGTCACGGCAGTCAGCCCCACCCTGTCGGCCTTCGGTGGGCCGGGAACGCTGGACCGGGGAGGGGGTGTTCTACTTACCTTTCCATATTTTATTCTGTAGACACGACGGCCTTCTGGATACCTTCGCCTCAAAACTGGGGACGAGCAAGAGGGGGCGGAGTTTTGCTTTCCAGATGGCCCGGTCCAATAGGCTGCCACAGCTGACCACCCATGCATGACTGCCGTGACAGCTGCATCGAGAAGGGGCGTATCAGGTAAGTACAACGCCCAATCTCTTCCACTGGGTGTTTATGAAAAACAGATTCAAGGAACATAGTTCCAGCTTGATTCTTGAGAGAAATATAGTCAAAGATCTATTTACTTTGAAAGAGTTTAAATCTCAAGAGATAGATGAATTGCATTCTAGGATACCAAACCCTCTGATGGTCTGACTGAAGCTCTATTCTTATCTTTAAAAAGTCCTAAGAGAATGATTGAAGTACCAGATGTCTGGAAGAGATAAATATTCTTTTCTTCAGAAAGAGGGAAAAAAGAATCTGATCAAATACTAAAGCAATTCTTCTGGAAACACCTTGAAAACAATTTAGTGATTTCTAAAGTTATTTCGAATATGTTAAGAACATGTCATTGTTGGACTTTATTTATTTTTTAATTGGGAAACCTGAATGGATAGGCCAAAGCCTTGGGGAAGCTGTTGAATGTTATGCAGAAACAGCTTCCAGAGTCACCTGTGAAGTGGATGATGCTGATGTGTGGGGACTTTGTGATACTGGTTTAATAGAGGCCTCAAAGCCTGGGTATGAGGTGGAATTTTTAGAGCTGATAGGAGCCAATGGCATATGGTCAGGTATAACCAATGTATTTGTTTTACTGTATGTCTTGACTCGCTGACCAAGTGATGCTCTAATGAGCTGTCCTGATGCTTGATGGCTGTTAGGATCTGGTGTGGATAAATAGTAGCCAAATAGACTAATTTGGCTCCCTAATTAGTGTGTCCAATACACGGAATAAAATTATAGAGGTTTTTGTGAATTTAGATACTTAATTTTTGATGGAAACTGTTACTGGTGAATAAATTCTGTCTTGACTTCAAATGAATCATTAAAACATGCCTTTCTAAGCTGTCTAAAGTTAATCACTTTAGCCATTAGAGCTTTTGAAGAATGGTGTACAACTATTTTTAAAGCAAAGAAATGTATTCAGTATTACATAATACTCTTTTTATTAAACACAGCAGGTTCTCCCAAATTTTCCAAAGATGAACTTGACTAATCTAACTAGAATTGTTTGTGACAGAACTGTTTTAAAATCTAACATCAAGAATTGATCAGGAAGAGAATTTATAGGTGGCAGCCCAATCCATGACATTTTAATGTTTTTAGGTTGCGTTGGCAGAATTGCAAGAGACTAGTGGCCATTGGTCCCCATGCGCTTGCTGCCTCTTGTGTGCACACCCCAGCCAGGCTGACCACCCCAAAATCATGTTTCCCCAAAAATAAGCCCTAGTGCTTATTTTGGAGCCCCCCAAAAATATAAGACCACATCTTATTTTGGGGGAAACACGGTATTACCATCTTTGGAGCAATGCCTAATCAGTCATTACTTATCAAAAGTGCAAAATAATCCAGTAATTTTTGAAAATGAAATTTGTTTCATTATCCATATTTCCTAAGGCATATAAATTGAAGGAACATATTAAATTGATTCCGTTCCTATTGTTAGCTGCCAGATTTTTATGCTGGAAAACTAGAATGTACCTTTCATTGAATCAGAAATATTTTGAAGTAGTGGAACTCGCTTTGGCTGAAAAAATAATATGGCAGTGCTTATTTTACTTCCAATATTTTATGATTTATTGCTTGTTCAAATCAATCAATCAAATTAATCAATCACAGTATTAGCTATCTAGTTAGTATATAACACATAGTGTCATTATCAGGAGATGTGGTACAGTTTTTCCTGGGCTACTTGTTTAAATTGCAGAGACAAATGTTCTTTTTATGATTACCCATTTGAAAATATTGATGTATATTTTAAAAGAAGATAGCATAGCATTCAACATAATTTTAATGTGTAGCATTAAAACAAAAGGTAATGGGAAAGCATTCTGACAAGAACCATCTTTCCATCTTTAGCAGTTCAGCTTATCTGAACCACATCCCACCAGTTGTTCCTTGGCTCACTTGTTTTTGAATTATTAGGCCAAGTCCAATGGCTATGTTTCCCAAGAATTTTCAATGGTCCTTGAACTGCAACATTGCTCTGCCTCAGTGATTAGAAATAGTTCTAAAAACAGCTGGCAGTAGAAGGGGGTGACAGTGGTGAAGTCAAGCAGGAAGATTCATGGGCAAGGGAGAGGATTGATCAGTGAAGTAGGAAATAAGTTGCAGTACTTGATCCAGAGTTAGGCTTAATCTCCTACATTACCAGGTATCTTTTGCTTTCCTTATGGATCGGGAACAACTGGGCTAGAGGATAGTACTTTATTGTGATTGTGAGAAAAACTCAGTGCAAACAGCAGTGGGGATAAAATGGACTAATTACCTGATCAGATGTGGAGCAGAGTTTAAAGCAAAATCAGCATTCAGATGATTTGAATTAGCTCACACTAATCTGTGTTTTAAAAATATGCATACTTTTTTTCAAATAGTGTAACTTCTCTATGTCTCTTTTTCTTTCCATCTGCCTGTCTATTCAGTGACAAGAAAAGTCTCAAGTAGGTGTTACAGTGGGTGTGTGGAGTATTGATATTCTTCACTTGGACATACTGTTTTTTCGGTAAAGTTAAACTTAAACATTTGGTACAGTCAGATTTAAATTAAAAGATCTCCTGGTGTCCTTTCTCCTAGTGTAGCTTGTGTTTATTCTGCCTATTAAATGGTACCAAGGATAGAGTAGAAGTTTTTGTTTGTAGCTTAACAGTTTTGAAATGAAAAAAAAATGGAATATTTCCATTGTTTTTTGTCTAGCCACTGAAACTTGGGCAGTATTGAAGTACAGAACAAAATTGAGATATTCCCAACTTCTGTTACACGGTCAGGTGCTCAGATCTAAATGCTGGCAAACTTGAGCATCTGATATTGTTGGGAATAGCTAATAGCAAATATGGTACTTAGGGCAGAAAAGCAGACCCTGAACAGGCAGTCAAAGCTTATTAGTATATATCCTTGGCTCCAGAAATCCAAGTCTCTGGAATGGCAAAAGACACTGAAGTTTTATCATAAGTAATGTAATCAGGTTGGCTCACCATGAACTGCCCACAGTCTCCACTTTTTAAACTCCCAGCACACTATTCATACAGTCCCCAAGACTTCTAGTAATGTCAGATAATATACATTCTAGCACTAAATAAAACAAGTAAATTATCCTTTTGCTTTACCACTGTGTGTGGTCTTGCACACATACATGGGTAAGAAAGTGCTAGAGCACCTGCCCAGCCATGGCTGATCCCAAAAGCTCAGTCTAATTAATACTTGGCTAAGAAATCAGGAGTCTGATAGTACCTTATCTGACTCACACAAGCATACGCCTTTTAATAACATTGACTAGTTGAAAAAAAGCTAGCAGAGTCCTGAATTTTTTTTGTCGTGGCAGATTAACAAAGCACTCCCTCCCACAATATCTCCTTGGATAAAAATAAAAATCATCAGGAAATACCAGATCTGTGGGATATCCCAGCATGTGGAATTCTGGGAGTTGAAGTCCACACATGTTAAAGTTGCCAAGGTTGAAAAATTCAGGGATAGACTAAAAAATAAGCACACACATAAACAAACCAATTTTGAAATGAGTTGCAAACCATTACCACTTGCCAGCAGAACTACATGCCTTTGTCCATGGAGTCGCTTGGTGTCAGACTTGATTCTAAGGAGACTTTATCTAGTGTTGCAGTTCAGCACCGTCAGATATCTGTAATTGGCCACATTAGTGAAATGGTAGGCCTGCCCCACTGATAGCTAGTAGTATCTCTGTTCTGCTATGCATTCAATGGGGTGGCTTGGGTTTGGCTATACAGGGAGATTACTCCCAAGCCCTTCTGTTTCTGCTAGGCAGAAAATTGTTGATCCTTTTAGAACAAAGGTAGCAGTTGTGTATCAGAGCTGGTCAAAGAATACTTTTTTTTATTCTGAGTAAAGATTTAAATCCATTACAAACTTTATAAAGCCCAGGCAAATAAGTAGGGGAATTCAGGAATCTGTTTATCTCTAAGATAAATAAACCTACACAGAAAACTTTTAAGAATTTTAATCTATATTTTATTGTATATTGCTAAAGCTTTATACTTTGACCCTGTATTTATTTTCTCGGCATAAGCTCTGTAATTGTGTGTTTTATCTAACTTGGAATGTCTTCTTTTAACATTTTAATATGAAATGTAAATACATAGTAAAATGAACTAAATTTGTTACTATACAGTAGAACTTCCAAATATTTTAAATATACTAATAAACAATAGAACCAAATAATACTTTCTTTTTACAGCAAAATTACCTCTAAATTAGAAACTGAGCAGCATAAGATTTTTCTGTGGAAGATTCTTTTAAATCGCGAGCTGTGATTTGAACAGCTTTGTATATTTTATATCTTTTGCTGTTGGATGTTTGGCATGTGACTAAGTTAAAAGGGATTTTTGCATTCCTGCTTTTCCTTTTTTTAAACAAAGGTCGATTTTATTTATCTTTTCATAAGATTGTTCTTATGGGAAGAAAGGGAAGAGGAGAAGAAAGAGATGATTCCATTTATCCATGCTTCAACAGCAGAGGGATAGGCAGAAACACCACAGAGTTTGTTTCTTTGTTTCTTATGTTTATTTTTCCTTTACATTTGACAGAAAAGCCAAACTGATGATAAAAACCTTCTGTCTCTCATAAGTGGGAGTAAGGAGTAGAAAGCCAGGTGATATGCTTCCCAGAAGATAGGGGGCAGCAAAGTTAGGGTGTGTGGACCCAAAAGACTTCAAAGAGAGGTTTGAGACCTTCAGCCTTTTGCTCATATACTAGCATAATGATGGCAAACTTTTGGGCTCAGTATATCAAAAATTTAGAAAACGTCTATCTTAACTTTGCTGGTGTCACCTCCCCCCCCCTTTTTTTTCTTGTTTCCATCTGGGTTTGTTTTCTGTGCTATTTCTGTTACTTTCTTTTGTTTTTATATTTTTCCTTGTTTTAAAATGTTTTTAGCAATTTGTAAACTGCACCGAGTGGCTAGAATCAGGGGCCATCTAAAATTAATTATTTGTTGTTGTTGTTGTTGCTGCTGCTATTATTATTATTCCAGAAACAGACGGGTAAATGCAGTTTTGTTTATTCCGGCAAACTGACATTGAGAGGTTTCCCAGTTCTGGAACTGGTTAATTTTATTACCGCTTGTAATAATTGATAGCCTTAATTGCTTTGTTACAATGCTAAATTGGGCGATTTACTAAAAATGGCATCGTGCATTTTAATGAGTTTTGAGTTATACACATTTATATAATTTAGATCTGTCATTTTTTATATTTCTTTGTTTAATACAATTGAAATATCCTTCCTTATTTTGAAAAAACAAACAAACCTCATTGCACTATAGATTTTTACAAGCGCAGGCTTGCAGATAGAATGTGGTGGTGGGGAGACTCACAACAATCAAACATTGAAGAGTAGAAAATAGTCTCTTTGTGCAGAAACTGCTCTAAATTGATAGCTAAGGTTTGAAAAGAGAGAGCTAGAGAATGTATACAATTTTGAAGTGTGGCAGCCTGAGTAAAGAGCAGTCTAACTGCTCTTATTCAGTGGGTTAATTTGTCCACAAGGACAACTCCCATTTTCTGGACAGCTTCTTGATTTAGTATAGTATGAGCACATAATCTATAGTTGTATTAAAGAAATAATTCAAAAGGTTTAACTGACAATGAGGTCAGAGAGTCTTAATACATCTATAAATGCCTCCTTAAGAAACCAGTTTGACTCTCTCAACTATCACTTGTTAATAATTTTTTCCTCTGAAATATTTCTTTTGTCTACTCCTGAATGAAACTGTCAGTTTTAAGAATATTTGAATGTTGTTCAGTTTGTTTTTATTAAAAACAAAAAAGAAAGTTGGCGCTGTGAAGCAAGTGGTACCAAAAAGGCAATAAAGATTCTGTTGATGTGTGGTGTCATTTTGCCTATCAGTTTTATTTGATTGCATTTGTATTATTTTACGTAATTCATCCAGTAGATTTATGAATTAATTAGTAGTATTTCTGTTTTGTTTTTAGATGCACATGCAAAATCCTTGTGTAGTTTACTAAAAGTGAAAAAATATTGTAGAATAAATCAAAGTAAAAGCAGATCTTGAATAAAAACTGTGTAAAAACCATTTATTAAAAGACAGATACTAGGTGTAGTGCATGATTGGGTCAGGCCAAATATTAAAAAACAGTTTAAAAGGTATCAAAAACACATCAGTGTTGTCTTTTGATACATATTAGATATTTGATCACATTCTTGCTTTGCTGCAAATGACAATCTTCCATTGGTTACTAGCTGGAATTAAGCCACTTAAGGTACAATAAATGGTAGATTGGGTTGTTCCTGCCATTCCACTCACTCAGCTGGCTGGTTACAGTCTGGCAGTAGCAGAAAAATAAAGGAGAAGAGTATCTCTGAATTATATAGCCACAGACATCCAGGAAGAAGAAAATGGAAAGTACTATTGAGCACAGATTTTAATTTAGGTAGCAAAGCCACATAAATTTTGAGGACTATTAATATTAGTTCTGTAGGAAGGTTCCAGTTTAATCTCTCAATTTAGCTCTTTAGCTTTTTTCAGCTAAAGTTTAGATCAAATGCTTAATAATATTTTTTGAGTATATGAACTAAGTTTTACTTTCCCATGTCTTAGTAAGTCAATTTAGACATCTGAAATCATGCTAAGAACTTTAACTCTTATTTCTATAAAATATAAATTGAGAAATTATAGTTTACGATTGGCAAACCAGAATCTGAAATCACAATGTGCAGTATATCACAGAAGTGAGTACAACCCCTTGTCACGTTAGAGTTGTCTGACGAAATAAGATGCCTCTCACATTTTGATAATAAAGAAAAAAAAACTTTTATTTGTTAGAACAACGTCTTCACGGACTCATATGCAGTCAGGAAATGACCTCTGCTCCATAATCCCTCCCTTTCCTGGCTTGCTTCCTTATCTTATTGGTCATTATCTAAATCATTCTACGGCCGTCTCTCTTACTAATCCCACAGGAATTTAACCCCCTCTTTACTATGTCAGCACTGGAGGCTGACATCCGGCCCCTCTCCCTTCATTCTTCAGCAAAACTTGCACAAGATAAAACAACAGGTCTAATACCATTACCCCGTCTGGGACTGTGTCCCACCCCCTCCCGGCCTGTCCGGGTGATCTGCATGGAATTTAGTTATAAGGCGGTCAGCTTGAATGTTCGTGCTCTTCACCCATGATGCTTCTGACGATGGGTAACCCTTCCACTTAATTAAGTATTGGAGGCGGCCTCTGTGCCACCTCGAATCGAGAATTCGCTGTACTTCATAATGAGTTTGGCCCCCAATGATCAAGGGCCCTGGGGAAAGGGTAAAGGTGTGCGTAGTGCTCGATGTAAATCTCAGCTGCATCGAGAAATTGAGCTAGCAGGTCCGGATCCCCATCAAATTTCCCTCTGAATTGGGGTGGTTCCACCCTCAGTGGCTCTCCTCCCATTGTGGGGGTCTGTGAGCCTGCCCACGGTGCCCTTGGGCTTCTTCATCATCTCTCATTTGGGTGCAGGGGAGTGATGCCGTGGCTGGGCTGGGTCGCTTGCTGAGCAGGGAGGGAAGCCCTGAGTGCATTTTGGAGCTTTCTTCTCTCATCTTTTTTTTTCCCTTGTGTGTGTGTGGGGGGGGGGGGCTATGCTGCCGTTTGGAGAGCCATAGAACCTTCCCCCTTACCTGCCACTTGATTGGAGTCCAGCAAAAAGGCATCATAATTTTTTCCTTTTCTGAGGCAAACCTCCGGTGGAGATAGTTTTCTTCCATGGCCTCTGATAAGGTTGCTACGGAGACATCTGAAGGTCTGCCAACGTCGGCGTGGAGTAGATTAGGAATGCATAAATATTTTTAGAAGAAAAGTTTTTGAAGAGAGCATTTCTTTTTGTTTTAAAAAACATTTTCCTGACTGTCATGCTAGAGTTGTCTGACGAAATAAGATGCCTCTCACATTTTGATAATAAAGAAAAAAAAACTTTTATTTGTTAGAACAACATCTTCATGGACTCATATGCAGTCAGGAAATGACCTCTGCTCCATAATCCCTCCCTTTCCTGGCTTGCTTCCTTATCCTATTGGTCATTATCTAAATCATTCTATGACCGTCTCTCTTACTAATCCCACAGGAATTTAACCCCCTCTTTACTATGTCAGCACTGGAGGCTGACACCCCTCACATTTTGTAAATATTTAAGTATATCTTTTCATGTGACAACACTGAAGAAATGACACTTGACTACAATGTAAAGTAGTGAGTATACAGCTTGTATAACATTGTAAATGTGATGTCCTCTCAAAATAATGCAACACAAATGTCTAAACTGGTGGCAACAAAAGTGAGTACACCCCTAAGTGATAATGCCCAAGTAGCCATTTTCCCTCCCTGGTGTCATGTGACTCGTTAGTGGTACAAGGTCTTAGGTGTAAAGGGGGAGCAGGTGTGTTAAAGGTGTTTTCGCTCTCACTTTCTCATACTGGTCACTGGAAGTTCAACATGGCACCTCATGGCAATGAATGCTGAGGTTCTGAAAAGATGAATTGTTGCTCTACATAAAGATGACCTAGGCTATAAGAAGATTGCCAAGACCCTGAAACTGAGCTGTAGCACAGTGACCAGTACTATACAGCGGTTTAACAGGACAGGTTCCACTCAGAATAGGCCTTGCCAGAGTTGACCAAAGAAGTTGAGTGCCTGTGCTTAGCGTCATATCCAGAGATTGGCTTTGGGAAATAGACATACGAGTGCTGCCAGCATTGCTGCAGAGGTTGAAGGGGTGGGAGGATCAACCTGTCAGTGCTCAGACCACACGCCGCACATTGCATCAAATTGGTCTGCAGGGCTGTCATCCCAGAGGGAAGCCTCTTCTAAAGATGATGCACAAGAAAGCCTGCAAACGGTTTGCTGCAGACAAGCAGACTAAGGACATGGATTTCTGGAACCATGTCCTGTGGTCTGATGAGACCAAGATAAATTTATTTGATTCAGATGGTGTCAAATGAGTGTGGTGACAACCAGGTGAGTACAAAGACAAGTATGTCTTGCCTACAGTCAAGCATTGTGGTGGGAATGTCATGGTCTGGGGCTGCATGAGTGCTGCTGGCACTTGAGAGCTACAGTTCATTGAGGGAACCATGAATGCCAACATGTACTGTGACATACTGAAGAAGAGCATGATCCCCTCCCTTCGGAGACTGGACTGCAGGGCAGTATTCCAACATGATAATGACCCCAAACACACCTTCAAAATGATCTCTGCCTTGCTAAAGAAGCTGAGGGTAAAGATGGTGGACTGGCTAAACATGTCTCCAGACCTAAACCCTATTGAGCATCTGTGGGGCATCCTGAAACGGAAGATGGAGATGCTCATGGTCCCTAACATCCATCAGCTCCATGACATCAACATGGAGGAGTGCAAGAGGACTCCAGTGGCAACCTGTGAAGCTCTGGTGAACTCTATGCCCAAGAGGGTTAAGGCAGGGCTGGAAAATAATGGTGGCCACACAAAATATTGACACTTTGGGCCTCATTTGGACATTATCACTTAGGGGTGTACTCACTTTTGTTGCCAGAAGTTTAGACATTAAATAGCTGTGTATTGCGTTATTTTGAGGGGACATCACATTTACAGTGTTATACAAGCTATATACTCACTACTTTACATTGTAGCCAAGTGTCATTTCTTTAGTGTTGTCACATGAAAAGATATACGTAAATATTTACAAAATGTGAGAGGGTGTACTCCTGTGATACACTGTAGATAACATTGGTACATTGGGGTTTTCTGTAGTTGGTGACTATAGTTACGGCCACTACTTTGCATCTGAAAAAGCTCCTGCTCCATAGAAAAGGGAGTGTTGAGGATGATTATGTGTGCAAGTCTAAACAGTTGCCCTTTTAGATTAAAAATCCTAATCTACACTTTAAGTTTTAAATTATGGATTTCTGATTTTATTGAAATCTCTGGTTTGAAATTGTGGATATATTCACATATAATTTTGATGGTGGATTTGTGATCTTGATTTGTTGAACAATATAAGAGTTGATACATTAATCCCCAAACAACTAACTGTATTATAGTTTATATTTACATGTGAATTCAGCCAATTTCTTCTTTGAATTTTTGAGATACTGGAATAATATGGTATATTTTAAGAACATAGGTGCTTTTAAAATATCTGGGGAGATGTAATATGGTATCTAAATTGAAATTGTATTTTACAGATACTGGGGCCTAATAATAGTTAATCATTCCACCTGTATTTCCCTTTTGCATTTATTTTCTTTGCCTCTCTCTCTGCAATTTATTTGAAATTGGCTATGACAGACTTTTGCTTCCATTCTGCTGACTTAACACTGAAGCAACCTAGAGGATTGTTGTTGTTTTAACTTGCCACAAAGTAGACTAGGTAGAGAGTAAAGAATGATAACTCTACTACCATCAGTGTTTGTTCGATTTTTACTTTATAAGTAACTAAGGCGCTGAACATGCCTAATACTCCTTCCTCCTCCTCTTTTTCCCCCACAATAACAACCTTGTGAGGTGGATTGGGCTGAGAGAGACAGAGGCTGGTCAAAGTCTAGAATTCATAGTCTCCTGGTTTTTAGGCCAGCATTATAATCACTACACAAAACTGATCCATTAATTAATACATGCATTACCCCTTTCTTTAGATGGAAAGATATGAGCATAACTTTAATGAGAGAATTAGAAAGTAGTACAGCTTTTGGCTCAGATGTCTGTTTGACTTCTCAAACAAAACATGGATTGTTGACCAGTTTTCCGTAGCTACTCAGTGAAAAAGGATGAAATTACAACTTGGCAAAAGTGTTAAACCTGTAGGGTTTTTGATTTAAAAATCTGCAGTAAAATTTATTTTCAGTAAATTGATAGAATATTATGTAGTGCAGAGTTCTGTAGTGCATACAGTAAAGAACAAATGATTAACAAGCATGGAGAATGTAGTTACCAAGAGTTCTTGAATGAGATGATTCATAGCCTGCTGTCCATAGATGTATTAAGAAAGCCTACTTTGAAATTCTGAACGTTTCGAGGATGTTGTTAGCATCCAGTTTTTCTGGATGACACTGCAGTGACCTTTTCTCTACACTTTCTGCTATTTGGTTAATTATTTTTCCATTGTTCCAATAACAAAATAAAATTGAGAATAACATGTATTGGTAGATTATGAGCTTTGGGTACTGTAAAGGAAATACAAGTTGACTATTTTGCACCTCCTCCCTTTGCCCTGGGAAGACGTTTATCTGCTTTGCACTTCTCTTTGACACCTCTGAGGATAAAGTGCAAGGCCGCTTGCTTCCTTGTTTTTATTTTTACTTTTGTTGCATGTGGCGTGGTGAAGAGATTTTTGAAACTGCAGAAACTGCAGCAGTTTATGGCAGGATAGTTCTTGTTCACAGGGAATTTCACCTCCACCTGATCTCAGAAAATTAACTTTCATATATTGGAATAATGCAAGTGCTATGTTACAGTTTGTATATTTGCAGGATTGATGTAGCTTCTTTCTCCCATATATTTCAAAGAGACAACCTGGAACTCGGACCACTGAAGTGGAAGAAACAAGACACACTTTTAATATTTTACTTACTAGCAATCTTTCAATTAGGAGCCATGCTTCTTTAATTCCAGTAATATTAAACCAATATAAACTTTCAGTTATTTGGGGATTGGTTGTTTATGTCAGTAAATCATTATAAATTAGCTGGTACCCAGTCAGCTACATAACATTAAAATATGTTTGTAAACCTGAATAAAAATGCTTAGGAAAAAATAAAGGGCATTAAAAGAACATAGAAGTTCACATATGAAAAGAATCTTAGAAAATGACAAAGCATTTGTTTTTGTAGAATACAAAACTGTTTTTGTAGGTTTGCATTAGTACTGTAGAGAGGCTTTAAACTACTCCCATAGAAACCACTCCCATACAGTTTTCATGATTACTCTTTACTGCAGAATACTGTGCTGTATTCAGTTTTGTTTTGGAAGGTCATCTAAGATTTAGAAGCAGCTTTTCAAAGGAAGGGACTGCTGGCCAATGAGATCAGTGAAAATTGGTTACCCTACCTTATATAAATATAACCTGTTTTTCCCTCTGGTAGCACAAAGTCAGAATTATGTGCAATCTATTACGGGTTTTTTCCTCCTCCTAAATAATTTGGTAAGTAATTGGCTGTGTCAGAGAAATTTGGGGGTTATTTGAAAACATTTTGATGCTTATTTAAAAATTACATGATTATTTTCAGGCTGTTTCATCTAAAGACAGATTTATTCTTCTGCTTCTTAATTCAAAGAATCATTTTTTTCCTTTATACAGGTGAACGTCTATGTGCTGGGAAAAACGTTCCTTCTGTTGGCCCGAGAGCTCTGCATAAATGCTCCAGCTATAGGTATTTTTAAATAAGAGTTAGCTTTTGATATGTAGTTACATTGTGCCATTATTTCATGGCAGCTTTTCAAAAATACTTACATGGGCTGTTTAACTGGTATTTAAAGATACTTCAGAATTAAGACTGAGGAATGAAAGATGTCTATGTAAGCTTAGGGTTTACCTTAAAACTGAAAACAGTTACTTCTGTTATCAGTGTGACTTCTTCCAGTTATATCCATCTTTTGAAGTAACTGTAACAAAACATATACTTGAACTAACATTCAACAGAAATAAAATAAGGATGGTAATAAGTGGACTTAATGGCAAATGATGCTTCAGAGCATGCAGAGACATGAACATGGAACATAGCCCAAATATAGAATATTGCACTTGCCAACAGCTGATTAAATGAAGTTTATTCTTTCCCAGGATTATATGTGATGAGGACTTCCAATATTAAAAATAGAAAAGGAAAAGTGAATGAATAATGAAGAGCTTGATTACTTTAGAGGGATTTGAGGCCTGTCTCCTTGAAGTTTGGGATTTGAGGCCTGTCTCCTTAAAAAAGGGGCAGTGCTGCTTCTGCAATTTTGCAAAATCCAAAACATTATCTTTCTACATCATGAGTTGTGGACAGTAATTATAATAGTGATGTTATATATACCACTGACTCTGTGACCTGGTTCATGCATAATGCTTAGACATACTATACTGTTAGCTTTTCTAAGCTATTCATTATAACTTAGACTTGTATGCAAACCAGGTCATTATGATTTGTTTTGAAAAAGATGATTTAAAAAAAAATCGTGTAAGAGCTCTATAGACAGAGTTTAAATGCACAAAGAACATTTCTATGAAAAAAGAAATGTGCTCATGGTACTTTTGCAGAAAACAGAAAAATGCTCAACCATTGTCTTAGTATCATAGTCTAGTGTGTGGTACTATCATAGTCTAGTGTGTGGTACTAATCCCTACAAAAATGTTCTTAACAGCTTTGATGTATCAACAGTGGTAATGGCATTATACCATGGATGTCAGAACTGAACTGAACATTTTCATTAAGTCATTTCTGAAGATACTGGGAAAGTGATGTGATGTTAAAAAATGCCAAAATTTACTGCTAACAAAAACTAGAATAATTTATTTCTGACATTCTGAATAATTTATATACTATTTTAGAGTGTCTAAAGCACTTTGGGTATATTATCTGAGTAATCTTAAAACAGACCATTATCCTTGAGAAAGTGGCTTGCCTGTGACCATATGGAGCGGTAATGGCAGAGAAGACATTTGAACCAGGGATGTTTTGACTAATGCTCCTAGCAACAGTGCTGGCAAGCTATGTGAGATGTTTCCCTAAATTAGCTTGTTGTGCATGCTGGTTAGATGATTATGCTGTTGGTTTCACATAGTAGCATATGTATTTAGGATATCAGACATGCTCTTTCAGTCTAATTACTTAATAAGACTATAGCTGTGTAAATGGACCTTATAACTCTATCAGGAATTTTAAATTTTCAGAGATGGATCACAGACACTATTAATAGTATCATATTAATATCATATTTTAATATATGAATTTAGCACAATATTGAGATTGAAAAGATATTTGCTTTTATCTCGTAACTTTAGATTGATGCTTATTAAAAAGGTTACATGAGGAACTATATTGGGCATTATATATACCCATATTTCTGTTAAATATTTGTGAAGTTTCCTCCTATAGTAGAAATGTGTCATGGAAAACAAATCCGGAATCCCCTTGGTTACATAGCTCATAAGCTCCTTTAGATCTTGGCAGATACTACTTTTCTGACTTACCCTAATTCATATATTGCCCAGTTAAGTGCCTGTGGCTTGATGAGCATACGTCTCCATTGCTGGATGAACAGGAGTGAAAAGGACACTAAGTAAAACTCATTTTGTACAGCACAGTAGCTGCAAGATAACACTTTGCGATAGTTTTGTTGCTTGCCTCTTGGGCTGTCTCTATAGTTACATATACAGATGGCTGACAGTCTCCTCCTGGGGGATTATTAAATTATAAATACTAAATTAAACAGCTTGATCATCAGTTTACTTACTCAGAAGTAAATGCCACAGTATTCAAAGTAGATTCCTGTAGTATTCTAACGTTGAAAATCAAGTGAATGTGCTTATTATTACATGATCTGTGACAAATCAGTTTGGACACATGGAACCTAGTAGTGAAAAATGTTTTGTGAGAGGAAATAGCTGCCTGCCCGTAGTTATTAGCTTACCATTCTGTAAACAAACATAGGACTGAGATTTTGAAAACAGTTTCAGGCCTGTTTCCACACAATACAGTTAAATAAATGAAATAAGGGCCTGGCAGCTATATCGATATAAAGCTTGATTGGTGTGTGCTGGGTAGATTAATCATGATCTATGAATACAGTCATTGTGACTGGCTTTTGCTGGTTAAGAAGAAAGCACTGTATAACAATTTGATTATACTTTAGATTCTGTCGCTGTGTTACAGAATTCTAAAATTTTAGATGTGCTTTTTCTTTGTACACGTTTGTATCAAGAGAAATTCATCTCCTGGAAATGGTATTTATTTTACTCATTATGTTTTAGGAACAAACATTTCCAGAATAATGCTATATAAAAATAAATGTTTGTTCTGTAGTGCAATCTTAGTTTCAGATGTGTCTTCAGTCTTAGAAGTTTAGCTTACAGAAATAGATGTGGAATTATAGCACCTTAAGTTTCATCTTTAAAAAAGTGTTACTATTTCTGCATATATTGATATGGTTCAAGTACCAGAAGATTAATAATGAGCAAAGCATGTAAGGATTTAGGACAAGTAAAAATGTTTTATATTCAACAGGTTCTCAAACTGCTCTACTTTATAACATTCTAGTTGAGTCAGTCTCAGCCGTTAGTTGTCTATATACAAAATAAATGCACATCATGTGCAATTTTTTTAAACATTTCTTGCTCTGCATACTGCAGTTTAATAATTAAGTCAAATAGCTTATGAATAAATAAAATAAGATTAAATTCAAGAGCATTCCTTCACTTAGTTTCATAGCCTGATGGTAAATAGATAAGTAAGTACTATAATACTCTGACCTGCTCTGCAGTCTTTCAATCAGATCAGAGTATCTATTAATATGCAGAACAGCCCTGGAATACAATCTAAGTGAAATGCATCATGCGTAGAAAATGAGTTCAGGTATTTGTCCTCCTTGCACTCCTGTGCCATTGGTGCTGTCTGAGGAACACTGGAATTGGAATGTCACTTTTCCACACTGTACTTCAGTCATTCCCTCTTGTCCAAAATAGCTGAGTTCATTGCCATCTAGAATGGCACTTACATTGTAAAAGGTGTCTTGCTCAACCTGCACAGGATGCTCAAACCATACTGAGAAAGTGTTACTAGATCCATCGGATGTAAACTTTGTCAGATTCTGGGCAAGTACAGTGCCTAACCTCTTCAGTTCAATTTTGACGCTGTATTCAGCTTTTCCACAACTTGACCCATAGAGTCCCAGTCCTGCTATAAATATCCTTTTATCTACAGCAAACTGGATACTGTCACATCGTCCCCTGTACCTCCATTGATTGCTGCGATATGCAGATGATTGAAATCGATGGCATCTTTGAGGTACAAGTCCTTTCCGCTTTGTTAGTGGAAATTCTAACTTCGGTTTATTTGCAGCAGTATACCACAAGAAAATATTATGTCTTTCCTCAAGGGTCAGGATGTCAGACTGAGCAGCCCCATTGGCAAACTCTTCCAAAGTCATGGTTGGAATCCGAACCAAGTATAAAGCTTTCCCTAATACATTCCTCTTGTTCCTTGGTGTAATTGGCAGCCCTTGTCGCTTGCATTCAGCCTCAGCCCAGTTCAGAACTGCCTCGAACACCACAACCTCCTTGGTGTTTAGTGCTTCCCGCATCACAATGATCTCTAGCGTCTGTTGATCTATTTCACAGAAGCCCTCCGATTTCAGTGCCATTTCAGCTTGAGCATCAATGACTTCCCAGCAGCGTTGTGTCAGCTCTGGTTCCTCAAAGAGCCTGCTCTGAGACAGCAGAACACAAGCATTCTTGGCCTCTAAGCTAGTCTCCAGAAAATTGACGCAAGCTTTTGCTAAGGCTGGGACAATGTATTTCTTGGCCGCGTACAGAGTAGCAAGCACAGTGTCTGCTTCCAGCTCGATTTCATCACTATACATGTACCTATGAATATAAAAAGATTCCTTTTTTAAAAAAGAAAAATACACAACTCTTAGTTACAACTTTCAATTTTTTTTTGATGATTTTAAACTTTTACATTCATGTTCCTTAAATTTTTGCTTTAAAAAGTCATGCAATTAGTAACTTGTCTTAATTACTACTTACTTTAATAAGATTAGGAAAGCAGCAGGTTCTACATCTGGTATATGGATTTCAGACTTGACCTCTGCAAGATCTCCATAAAACATTGCGTAGAAGACCGAACTACCCACTGCCAATACATACTGCATTAAAAATTATAAATTCGAAATCAGGGATTGGTAGGCAGAGAATCAAATACATTAATTTTCCTATCTCCCACTTAGCTATAATGGTTTAGATCAGAATATATCAGCACATTTTTTTGGAAACCCGCTATTACAGTTTGGATCCCCCCCCCCCCCACTGCGACTCAACTGCAGATTAACTGCAAGGAAATTCATAGCAATAGGACTTAGTCTTATATACCACCTCGCAGTGCTGTCAGTGGTTTACAGAGTCAGCATATTGCCCCCAACAATCTGGGTCCTCATTTTATCGACCTTGGAAGGATGGAAGGCTCAGTCATCCTTAATCCGGTGAGACCCGAACTGCTGATATTCTGATATTTCTAGGCAATTGTTTTGTTGCATTTGTGCAACAGTGTCCTCACTGAGTTAAGAGGACAAGGGAACAAGCATTTTTTAATATACAATTCATCTACATGTCACAAATAGAAAAGATCCCACCAACCTTGTGAGCAGGAACTTTCTTTGCTGCCCCCACTGGGCCCACAATGAAATGCACATCAGCCATAAGTTCACTGTTGAACATCAATGCGTTTCTGTATAGATTTACAAAACGGAACCATAATTAACCCCATACCTCTACCCTTGCCATCCCATATTCTTTCTTCTTCTCCCCTCCCAATCAATGCAGGCTACCCCTTCCCCCTCTTTTTGGAACTATTTCAATCATTACTGCAATAGCTCTTTTCTGTGTTGGCTTGTGACCAGAACAGGACAAGTAGCACTGAGTAGTAATGTTAAGAAAAATGCTCAACTGACTACTGTGATTTCATGGGCACCCATGCAGTTTTCTTGGTAGCGCTACAGAAATAGTTTATTAAATGAGAGGTCTTCCAAGATGTTTTGGGCTTCCTAGATAGTCTACTGCCCTGGTGTTCCCTGAAGGGTCTCATCCAAATAGTAATGAGGTTATCCCTGCTTAGCTTCTGAGTCTAGGTGTGATCAGCTCTAATTAGCTGAGCAAGACAGGATCAAACCTCCCCAATTTCTGGAAACCCTTCAACTCCCCACGAGCACAAGAGGTACCCCTTGGTTATACCAGGCAGGTGAATCCCATTGCCTGTTATTGCAATGGAAAGCACTGGTGCGGGAGAGCCCTTTCAGAAAGCCAGCACAAAGTTCACGCCCAGGTTCTTGCAGCAAGTGCCGAAGCTTTTCGCTCCGAGTCTCTTTCGCTCCCAATCTCTGCCTTTAAGTTGCCCTCCCTTCCTCTCGCTCCTGCCGCCGCCTCACAACGCGTTTCCTTCTCTGGGCTGCTTGCCCGAGCGGGGCTTACCTCTCTCGCAGGGTGGGGTGGAAGGACTGCCAGTTAGCGCTCTCCACGTTGTTGTTGTTGAGGTTTTGCAGCGGCGGCGGCGGCGGGGGCTGCGCGCTCTGCTGGAACTGAAGGGCGTTTTTCTTGGTGTTGGCGGCGGCGGCGTTATTGCTGTTTGCGAGATTGGTATTGGCGCTGGCAGGGTAAAGTTCCGCAGCCATCTTCTTTTTGAGGCCCAGGGGCAATATCTCATAGCATGCTGCCCCTTTGCTGTTGGCCCGGACGCTCTTTTTGGACTTCTTTAAGGTCTCTGGAAGCAGAAGAAAGAAAGTCAAACACTTCATGATCCGTCCATGGAAGCAACCATGGTCCAGGGGCATCAGCGGGAGGGACCCCCCTCCGCGGCCATCAGTCGAGCGCACTCTCGCTTCGAAAGAATTACAAAAACAAAAACAAAAAAAACAACAACCACCCTTTGAAGGACAGCAAAAACAAACTACAGCGCCTTGTTTGAAGGATTGGTGCCTAAAGCATCTTTTGTGTTCCGGCTGGTGGCGCAGCGATGATGCTTTAATGACTCATCGCTCACCTGGCGGTGGGGAGGGAAGGACGCTGGGGATGGTGCAAGGCTCTCCGAAGCTCAAGCCGCGGGGCAGGACTTGCC
Organism: Masticophis lateralis; assembly: GCA_030761175.1. Lineage (NCBI taxonomy): Eukaryota > Metazoa > Chordata > Lepidosauria > Squamata > Colubridae > Masticophis > Masticophis lateralis. The sequence continues at coordinate 322,212,259 of JAUDYJ010000001.1, read as the reverse complement.
CGGATCCCGCCCCAGAAAGTCCCAAGGAACTGTCACAATGCCGATTTTCCTTTAAGAGACGAGAGCAGCCCTCGACCCCGGGGCAATGTAAACTTCTGCCAAGGTTCTTGGGGAGGCTGGAGGACACGCGAAAGCGGGAAACCCGGCTTTCGCCCGTTTTCAGGGCAAAGGGCGAACATCCGCGAAGCAACTGTAGATCTCCGCTTATGGTTGTTTATTAGTATTATTCCACAATTCAGGCTGCAAGTCCTCCGTCTCCCGAGCGATAAAATCCCAGAGGCCGAGGGACCCGAAGGAGAGAGGCATACGATCCGGCCGCTTTTTTTTTTTTTAAAAAGAGCAGAAGTTTTTTTCCCCTGTCCCTTCCCGTCTCTTTTTCGCTTTTAAAAGCGAGACTCGCCAGGCCAAGCTGCAGGAGAGGGAAGCATCCTCTGACGCTGGAGTCCGGGTCCTGGTGCTCCCCAGCGCCGGACTGGAGATGCTTCTTTTATCTCGCCTCCTGGCGAGGCTGCGTCGTCTCCTTTCTCCCCTACTTCGAAAGTCGGCAGGACTAACCGCGTCTTTGCAGGACCAGCGCCCGCGGCCGTCCGCGTGTGCGCTCCACGCGTGTACGTGCTTCCTCCCCGTCTCCCCGCTGTTGTTAGCACCACCACCACCTCTTCCCAATGTTGCTGCTGCTGCCGCCTCAAATAGTCAGCAGCAGCGCCGCGCGTCATCGGCGGCTGCTCCAATGGCGAAAGGGCACAAGAGGGGAGGGCCGGCCTCTCTCGCTAGACAATATGTCATTCTTCGCTCGCTCTCTCGAACCGCCTACACGCCCTCCCTCCCTCCCCCCCCCGCGCTTTCCTCTCCCATCAATCCAATCCCCTCCTCCATTTGGGAAATTTACAGGAAACCCAAATTCACTCTCACTGTTGGATGGAGGGGAGATAAATGCACGCGCGAGCAAACACGGGGGGGAAAAAAGCTGCTGCGGCGGAGCAATGGGAGTGACGGCCAAACGTAAAAACCTTCCTTCCCGCCCTACCTTCCCTGACCGCCCTTCCCCAAAAGGAGTCGCAGAAACTCTTCCAGAAGTAAAAACCTGTTTAGAAAAAGGGTCGCTGTTCCTTCGAGAAGAAGGAAAGTTTTATTATTCATTGTTTTAAATTGGCATGCCGGCTCATTCCCTTCCATCTACCCCCTCTTTCGGTTGCTTGGGAAATTCTTCCCCCCCCCCCCCTCCACCCCCGGGGAGATCTCGTCTGAGCTTGCCTCTTGCGGTGGCTCGCTCCCAAGGCGATCGGGGTTAGGCGTCAATAAACGCGGCCGGTATGAATTGTGCCCTGGCGTCAGCTTCGATGCCATCTAGCCGGGGGCGCTTTTAATTTTGGACCGTTTGCAAAATACGGATGGATGGATTTGCGGGGGGGAGAGATCTTTAGGAAATCGCTGGAGGCAGCCCGCGTTGAGCGCCAGCCATCCTGCAGTTCAAAAACTCGGCTGCGGCGCCGATCCTAGCATCTCTCCTCTTCCCGCTTCCCCAGTCACGCATCCCCTCCCGGCAATTCCCCAGTAGGAAGCAGGTACCCCGGCCGCTCTCTCACCAGGCGTCCCTTTGCCCGAACCCAGTCGGGAAAGTTTGCACTGCAGGCTTATCCGTGGAGTCAGAAGCCATGATTATGAAAACGCCTCGCCGATCCCAGCCTAGCGCAGCAGTTAAGGAGCCTTTTCTGTGCGGCCTAGCGAGGGCGCCCATGCTCCTTCTGGCCGTCCCCTCGCACAATGCTCCTTTTCAGGCATCTTTTCTGGCTCCGTTTGAACTCCTTCCCCTTTGAGCAAAAGCTTGGGGGTGGGGATCTACCCAAACCAGTGCTTTTTCAAACTTTTATCGGCCTGAAAGCAAGGCGGAGTTATCAAAGGTGCCGGCAAAAACTGGAGAATTTTCGCCCAAATTCTTCGAATGCTGAGAGTCCTGTGTCTCGTTTCATTCTTAACATCTTGAAACAACTTGGAAACTGATGTGTGTGTAAATGACTTCAGACCTTAAAACCTTATCCAGAAGAAATAAAAACAAAAAACTGTCCAGGAAGTTGGAGCCAAAATAAATGTTATTGTTTTAAGACTGCAACATTTTTTTTGTACTAGTTGTAGCTTTGATGCAAGAAACTTCACAAAGCTGGCTCCCCACAAGCATTTTTTTAAAAAAATACTCTACTGCTAATAATTTGTTCCAGAATACACTCTTATTGACATTGAGCTGACTGGGTTTCAGTTATGAATGTTCAAGATTTGCCCTTCTCCAGTACTTTGGCATTTCATCTGTCCTCCATGAATTTGCAAAGATCACATAGTTTCCCAACTTTGGCAACATTAAGATGTGTGGACATCAACTCCCAGAATTCCCCAGGCAGTAATGTTGAAGTCCACACATTTTAAAGTTGCTAAATTGACAGACACACAAAGGGGTTCCATAGCCTTCTAAGGAGAGAAGTTAACAAGGGAGCAGACTAGATTTTCTGATAGTCACTCCTGCATTGAGTAAATTCACACACAATCACCCTCCGTGCAGTTTCTACTCTTTCAAGAAGGTACTCACAGGTTCTTACACTTTTGTTCCTGGCAGGAATGGTGTATGACTCTACTCCAAATATCTTAATTTGAGAAATTCCCAATTCCCTTGCATTCCTTTTGGCCTTGGGATTTCTGCCCAAAGAATCTTGATTAGTACTTCTCCAAGATTTGATATGGCTCTCTTGAAATCTAAAGCACGTGTATGCATGTGTTTATTTTTTTGTAGCTCTTTGAACTCCAATATGACATAATCACTTCCTCCTAAAGCTGTAATTGCTTTCATCTTATCAACCCATGCTTTCTTATTGGTTAGAACCAGCTCTGAGAGATTCAATATTTTTATTCTTCTGAAAGACGAAATTATCAACAAAATAACTGAGAAACGTAGTTCTGGCCCAGTTAGTTTTTATATATGGTAGATGCCTGGAAACCTAAAATGTCTTCTTATTACTATTTCTTCCAGAAAGTTGGGTAGTTTGTCCAGGATTATATTTTCTAAGATAATGTTTGTAAAATTTATGTGTAGGTACTTTGAAAACTAAAAATGCTACTGAATTATTATTTTTATTCATATACAGAATTGTGCAACTGTTATAGATAGATTAATAAATTAACTTATTAGATACAGTCATGGGTGTAATTTTCCTATTGTAGAATTTATTCTTAAAAAGTCTTGGTAATTGGCATTGATTCCTGATAATTGCACAAAATTATATGTGTTGTTCTCCCAGCAAAAATACCATCTAGAGTCTTTTTTACTTGAGCCACTGGGATAATTCACATGAATAAATACTTAAGCAGGAGTGGGTTCTAAATTTTTTTACTACTGGTTCTGTGGGTGTGGCTTATTTTGTGGGCATGGCTTGGTGGGGGTAATGTGATTGGGTGGACGTGGCCTTTTTTTTATTTTTAAAAGCATTTTTTCTACAACCTTAAGAGGTTGAGCCGTGCAATCCTAGCTGAGCCGCGCAATCATCAGAGGCTTTTTTTTTTAACTTTTAAAAGCATTTTTTTGGCCGAAGAGGTTGTAGAAAAAATGCTTTTAAAAGTAAAAAAAAAAAAGCCTCTGATGAGGTGGGGTAAGTGGAGTAAGCAAGCGGCGACCGGGCTGGGGACTGCTTCAGGGCGTGGCGAGCCCCTGAACCGGTTATTACTGGTTCTCCGAACTACTACAAATTTTTACTACCGGTTCTTGCGAATGGGTACAAACCCACCACTGTACTTAAGTGATTTGCTGCTATCTTGGTGGCCTCCCATCCAAAACTAAATCATCCAACCTGTTTAATTCTGTCAAGATCAGCTATCTGTTCCACATACCATAGCCTACCATTTGTATGTTTCTGGATTAAGGCGAACAACAAAACTTGCACTGCTTGTCTTATTACTTTATAGACCTTCAGTTTGTCCCTGACCTTCTTGCAGAAGGCAAAGTTATAAAATGGGTGAGTCGTGAAAGGAAAAACCTCTCTCTGCATAGTTCTGTCCCCAGACTAGTATTTTCCACAAAGGAAGGAAGCATTTGTTTTTGTTTTGCTCTGCAAGGAGGAAGAAGTGTTATTCTGTGCAGGAGAATGCAGGAAATAATAATTCCCCATCATTTGCATGAAGAAAGGCACTTCACGCATAAAGAATGAAAACAAGTTTGAAGGCACAGTCCAACTCATGCTTCTAAAGATCTGGGGATCAGCCCTCAAGGGTTTGCTGTACCAGATTTATGTAGTTGGAAACTGTATTTCTTGTTGTATCTGAACAGGGGCTTTAGTGTTACATAACAGTCCTTTATATATATCTGATTCTGACTCTCTCTCTTTGTAAATATGTTTACCTTCCTCTTCACCCAGATTACCATCGCAGCTAAGAAATATAAATGGAGCAACAGGATCTTCTCTCAGAGACAAGCTTCTGGCATTACCATTTGGCTTGCTAATTAACACACATATTATACCAAAAATGTCCAGGATTTGCTTTTAATCTGAATGCTAACTTTTTCCTAAACAGGTTATCTTATAGCATTTGATTTAGTAGCATCTACAGTATATAGCTAACCATCATAGTTAACTGAACGTTTGAATTTCCTTTAAAAATATTAATGTATGCAACTCTCCTAGTTAATTATTTAGGTTTTTTTTTTTTTAAAATGTACTGCCTCTGGTTATCTGAAAATGTGTATGTTATGTAGGTGATCATGCATATGCATAGTCTTTATGAACACATGAAAATAAAAAATAGTACATAATGTCAACATTAAGTTTAATTAATTTAAGTCCATTTCAGACAAAGCCCCTTTATTTGTGGAATTGCTCAGCAGGGTATCAGCTAAGGACATGGGCTTCAATTTAATAGTTAACAATTGACATCAGAGGAAATGAGAAATTGGTATCTCCAGTGAAAAATTGGACAAAGCTTGGTCAATTGATTTGAGTTAGTTTCCCAAAAGACATAACATTTCTTAAAGTGGCAATGTGAACAGCCAATGGGATGTTTTTAAAAAATTGGATAATTGCTCAACATCATACTGCATTGCTTAATATATGAAATTGTTTACCTACATAAAACCTGAAAGCTCAAAATCTGACCAAAAAATTATTTTTATTTTTATTTTATTGTGTGCCTCAAATAGTAACTAACAGAAGACAACTAAGCCTATTAAATATATCCTTGATTTATAACCACAATTAAACACAAAATTTCCATAGGTAAGCAAGGCAGTTGTTTAGTGAGTTCTGCCCCATTTTACAATCTTTTTTTGCCATGGTTGATAAGTGAATCACGTGGTCATTAAGCAAATTGTGAGCCGCCCCGACTCCTATGGGAGAAGGGTGGCCTATAAATTTTAATAATAAAATAAATAAAATAAATAAATCTGGTTTCCCCCATTGGCTTGCTGTGAAACGCGAGACCCTGTGACAGTGCACCTATCAGTTGCCAAGTGCCCAATTTTTGATCACATGACCATGGGGATGCTGCAACAGTTGTAAGTATAAAAACTGGTCATAAATCAGTTTTTTCAGTGCTGTTGTAATATCAAAATAGTCACTAAATGAATGTAAGTGGAGGACTATCTGTAGTCTAGAGTTTTTGGGCTGTAGAACATGAAAATATTATATATCCAACAGCAGCTATTATGGTGTTGGCCTTCATTCACATCAAATTCTTGGCAAAAACCTAGGATGTTATAATGTATTGGAGTAGTATTTGTGCAGATTCAAGGAGTGTGGCATTTTGTAATGGACAGATGGAAATTTTTGTTAATGCACAGATTTTGTATTCCAAGGCTTTTCAGTATGGTACCCAGAGTACCAATAACCACTGAGACCACCACTCCAGTTTATCTTTGATTTTGATTTTCAGAACTTGATACTTTGTGATTTTCTCCAATTCTTTGTCTTCTGTTTTATTCTCTCCTGCTATTGCCACATTAATTATCCAAACTTCCTCCTTTTCAACCACAGTTAAGTCAGGTGTATTACATGCCAAGACTTTTATTAGTTTTTATTAAGAAACCCCATAATATTTTAACCTGTTCCTTTTCATCTACTTCTTACCCAGTTTTCATTACTGGCACATTATAATTTTTACATATTTTTACAGATAATTTTTACAATTTTAGCAGATGATTTATAGTGTTTGTCAATGACTGAATTTTGATTTCTGATTTTCCATAAAGCTTCAGGTTGTCCATAGAAAGCAAACATGTATTTTCTTAGCATTTTTTGCTGTTTAGTAGCCAAAATTTATTTTCTTCAAAATTACAGTGAGATGAAAGTGAGATCATAGCAGTGACAAATGATAAGGATGATAATGAGTTTCCCTGGAAGATATCTCTCCTAATATTAACAAGCCAATATTTTTCATTTCCAATCACCTGTCTTCTATTATTTCATTATTTTTTTCTGTAAATATTCTGATGTTTTTACTGACACCAGTTGTTTCCAAACATTTGCTGATACAACTATGTGGTTATGATCAACCACAACTATGTGGTTATTAGCAATCTAAACCATATGTAAATTTGTTTTTCAGTTTTCATAATTCTCCCAAACCATTTTCACAATCAGCACTTGATCTTTTGTCCGGCTGCTTTTCCTTTTATTGCCTTTGTGTTTAACTGGAAGGGTATTTTCTTCCAAATAATCTTGGGAGCTTTATGCTATTATTCCTCTAAGTAATTGAAACATTGTAAGCAAGCATGTTATTGGGTTATAGTTTCCTGATGTTTTCTCTTTCACTGGGGTGGTTTTTTTTTTTTTTTGACTCAGATAAGTTTTGCCAGGTATTAATCAGTTGCTGATGTCTTCTTTATGCAATAGTTCATTATGCTATTTAGTTATAATTAGATGCAAGATAGTCAGATATTTGAGCCAAAAGCCATTGTTCAGTTCTAGGAGATTACCCAGTTTTTCATCCTTTTCACTTGACTTTCCTGCTGTTATTATTAGGTCTTCGGTTGATTTTTACTAAATTCATCTTCAATTTCTTTATCCAGCCAGCGTTGGAAGACTATGATGGTAGAATAGTAGGGTCCTCCTAAAACCCACTTTCATCTCTACAGTTTTAACTGTGTTCAGCTCCAGATTGTTCTGGCTGCACCACAGGGCATTTGTTCAACCTTCCATCTGTTTGCAGACTCATCACCATCTCAAATGAGACCACTGAAAAGGACTTTGCTATATCTCTTTTTTCCACTATTACCTCATACTGATTTTTTGCAACTCAGCTATTTTAGCCTTATCCATACCCTATGCCATGATACTACAAGACTCTTTTGCATGAGAAATTAATGTCTGAAATGCTGATAACTTATTTCCTCTTTTGCTTCACACTTTGACATTTAGGTGGTAGTTCTTATTTTAGTCATTATGTGCTAGCCTGTATTATTTTGGCAGATAGGCAGTATAAATTATTTTTAGATGGCATGTTAACATTATGATTCAAATACATTATTTAAGGATTGTAAAATGACTTAATTCCAAGGTAAAATTACAATACAGTAGCTTTAGCTATTTATGATGTGAAACTTAAGATCAAGCACCCTTCCCCAAATAATATATGACATCTACATGAGAAGACCATTTGATATTTAAAACTGACAGTGTTCTTCAATGAAACGCTTTGGAAACCATGATGGTTTCCTGTCATTTCATAATCATAGCCAAAGCTGTCTTCTGGTAACCATAATAGCTTCTTCTATCTTCTGGCATATATTTTAATGTCTTGGTTATTGAATATAATTGTTATGATGGGGAATAATCATTATTTATGCAAGTAATGACCTTAAAATCTTGTTTTCTTTTTCTGTAATATTGAGGAATAATTATAGATCAGAGCCATGCTGCTAATTGCATAGCAATGTAGCATAAAATTCTTTAAATTACAGGTAGCAGCTATATAGGTAGACATTGATTGCACTATACCTGCAAATCATTCAAATCATTAATCCACATCATCAAAATGGAGTAGTAGACTACATAAAGTTGTATTTTTGAGATAAATAATCCATTGCATTTAAATTGTCTTCAAATATTTCTGGTTTCAGGGACTAGAAATCAGTTATCACTAATGGTGTTAATTTCATGGCATAGTAGATATACTTATTAGTATAGAAGAACTCTCAACCAATTTGACTTTTTTAATGAAAGCTTAAGTTAATTTTTGGAAGTTATTTTTTTGGCTTGGTTCTGTTGATTACTTTAAATTCATCTTCAGTAAAGAGGGAGATACAAAGCAGAATTAGTCTGTGTGGTAATAATTGGAACTGGCTAAAACTTTCATCTATATACAATGGCTTTGGAGATGAGAAATTTAATACTTCTGTAGAAGCAAAATAATTTCATCTGTTAATGTGGCATTTTTAACTAATGTGATATCTTCAAAGAAGTCTCAAGAAATACTAAATTACATATGGGATGATTTTCCTCTTGCTTGTCATCCTTCTGGATGAGGATATTAATCATCAGTATTAGTCTCCTCAACCAGGTGCTTCCCAGGCATGTTTGGGATTACAATTCCCAATTTTTCATGATATCATAATTTTACAGTATAGTTCTGTAGGTATAGTGAGTTTTGGTCTCAACACATTTGGACAAGGAATGGCATTGATAAACCTGTGTGATTGTACATATTATTCATTGCTACAGTTGCTGCATTGATCTATGACATATCTTAGATTTGGAAATATGGAGTCAAATAATAATTTTAGGGATTATGCTTAAGGGCTATCAACACTGATTGATTAGACTCCACTATTTATTCTGTACTTCATAGTTTATGTGGATATATATATATTTAAATATTTCAAGTGTGGTAGGTCTTTTTTAAATCATGTGTCACAATGTATTCTACTTGGTTTACAAATTTAAAATATGTAGCCTTTTTTCTAGCTAGTACTAATTCCTCCTCTGCTGTTCTGTTTTGCAAGAACATCAGGATTTACTTGATTAATGGCAATACAGCATTTGTATCTATTTCTACTGAAGCTTCAGAAAAAAAAGGTGGTCCGTTTTAAACAGACAATGAATAAAAAGGAATATGCAAAACATCTCTCCTTAATTTTTCTTGATCCAAAGTAGTCACCTTCTACAGTTCATTTTTTAAAGAGAGGTTGCTTTGCGTGTGTGTCTCATGTGACATTTGGTATCTTTCAGTTCACTGAAAGCTGTTCGTTGTCAGACATGTCCTAATGAAAGGGGTGGTGAATTTTGAATAATGCCCATTCTCCTAGTAGTCCTTGTATATCTGATTTGAGCAATGGGAAAAATGGTGCTGAGAGTTCCAGAGGGAAGAGATAATCAGCAAAACATCACCTTCCATTAGTAGAGGTTTCTGCCAGAACAAAGACCTTCCACAAGCACAACAATTCTTTTTGTTCCTAATAGTAAACACAATCTCGTGTCTACAGCTGGAGAAACAATAGGACAGTGAAGTGTTTTCTGTAAATCGAGTAAATCTGAGAAGGCTCTGTATAGAAGAGAAAAAGTTATGGTTGGTAATAAGTAACTTTTTTTCCACTTGCTTTGGGCAGATCCGTGTTTATATATTCCTCGTTTTGCACATATGCTCGAGTTTGGTGATAAGAACCATGAAGTCTCCATGACAGCTTTAAGGCTCCTGCAGCAGATGAAGAGAGACTGGATGCACACAGGTCGACGGCCATCAGGGCTTTGTGGTGCAGGTATTGCAGAACTGAATCGTGAATCGGAGTGTGTGGAGTGGCAACAGCTAGTGGCAAAGAAATGTGTTATGTATATTTCATTTTGTAAGAAGCAGTCGCATATATTCACCCTTAGAATGTCATGCTTTTAGGCGAATCTGTATATACAAGTTTAATGTCAAGATGAATCAAGTTAGATATAAACTTTAGGAACTAATCTAACCCTTGGCCATAAACCAGAGTATCACAGAGGTCATATTATTCCACAAGCAGAAAGTGTAGATTACCTATAAGGCATTGTATAAAACTTGTGTAAAAGAACATGAAAACAATGGATTACACTGAACCTAAATCTTATGGTTTAACTGAATAACTGATAGTTTAAGACCCCTAATTATATTTAGCAATGTCTTGGCATAAACATATTAAGGGTGTATTTATTAAATTTGTTCGCTGCCCAGTTTGCCATAATCAGGGCAAGTAGGTCAAGCTATGGTACTATCATGGCCTTTATATAAGAATCTTATATAAGGAACACTGCTATCATGTCACCCCTAGTCCTTCTCTTCATTAAACTAGACATACCCAGTTCCGGCAACTGTTCTTCATATGTTTTAGCCTCCAGTCCCCTAATCATCTTTGTTGCTCTTCTCTGCACTCTTTCTAGAATCTCCACATCTTTTTTACATTTCTTTTCCTTTTTTTTATTTCTTCCCAAGTAAAATATTTTTTAGTTGGCAGCCACCAATTAATATTTCAATTGTGGCTTTCTTCCTGCACCTAATAGAAGATGAACAGAATTGTTGAGATATAGCAATAGCAACAGGATATAGACTTATATACCACTTCCTACGGTAGTGCTTTATAGCCCTCTCTTAGCAGTTTACAGACTCAGCATATTGCCCCCAACAATCTGGGTCCTCATTTTACCGACCTTGAAAAGATGGAAGCAGTGGTGAAATCCAAATTTTTTACTACCGGTTCTGTGGGTGTGGCATGGTGGACGTGGCTTGGGCGTGGCAGCAAAAGGATACTGCAAAAAGTCCATTCCCACCCCACTCCAGGGGAAGGATACTGCAAAATCCCCATTCCATCCCCACTCCTGGGTTAAGGATATTACAAAATTTCCATTCCCACCCCATTCTGGGGCCAGCCAGAGGTGGTATTTGCCAGTTCTCCGAACTACTCAAAATTTCCACTACCAGTTCTCCGAACTGCTCAAAATTTTCAGTTTAATCTTTCTGCAGTCCATCAGTATTTTAAAATTAATATGAGAAATAGAATTTCCAATGCCACTTATATGATTTAATGTATTTCTTTGCTGCCCTCCACCTTGGGTGCCTTTTTGATGTGATTCTTTTTTTATTTTCTAGCTCTTCTTGTTGCAGCAAGGATGCATGATTTTCGGCGCACTGTTAAAGAAGTAATCAGGGTGGTTAAGGTTGGTGAATCAACATTAAGGAAAAGGTAAGTCAAGCTTGTAATTTGCTTTATATTTTACTTGAGATTAGAGCATTTCTGAAATTTATTATTTGCTGCATTGAAAATAGATCTGTGTTCCCTTTCTGGAAAGACATCTTTTACGAACAGAACCCCATCCTTTGATTAAACTGTGTCTTATTTGGGGCCAAGGAAGTGTACTTTCTCTGTCATGGTGGATGCTTCCCACTAGGATGACCCTCTAGAAGCGACTTTCTTAGGCTTTGGGTAGGCTGGTTGGAGCTTCCACCGGGTGATACAGTATCTGTTTTATGTGTTGACTGGATTTGCCATCTGCTTAGTGTTTTGTATACATTTTAGTTTTATATTGTTTTATCCTATGAGCTGCTTAGAGTCAGTTTGGCGTTGGGCAGCATCTAAATGAAACAAACAAAGCAAATACATAAATAAAATGTACAGATTTACATAGAAGTTCATTTTTACATAATTTTTGTCAGTTACATAGAATGTCATAATGGAATGTGATCAATACTGCACATGAGAGTCTAACTGGAGCTGAATCCAAATATTGACTGCATATTGATGGCAGTTCTTCTGTCTTATATTTTGGAAATTGGATGAGCAGTTGCATTTCAGAAGCTGAAATTTCATTGAGGAGGTAGCGTTGAAATGACAGTTAAACATAAACATTTAGATTGGAACCAGCTACCTGCAAGCAATTGATTTGTGGAACTGACGTGAGTCATCCATGTTTCCTTCTGTCTAAATCAGTGGTTTATGTCGCAATCCTAGGACATAACATTCTGGTCTGTTATAGATAGGCTGTTTCCTTTCCTGTTAAAAGATACTTCTTCCCAGTTATAACTGTAATTAAAATACAGAGCAGAAGCTTGGTAAATCCAATTTTATGGGTTTATGTTGGCCCAAAGCTCAGTAATGAATGTATTTCTTTAGTCTTGTTCTGGAATGCTTATGGGATCTGCAAAAGATCACATCTTAAGAAAAAGATACTAATTCTGTTGCTCCTAAGCAAAGCCTACAAATAGATGGTGCACCTAAACCTGAAAGTTTCCCCATAAATTACTTCTGGAAATGTATCTTTTTCTATGTATAAAGTGTCTCCCTGTTTTGAAATGAATGGGGAATGACATCCGTCGGGAAAGGGAGCTTTATGCAAAATTTTTGCAAAGCACTAATGGTTATGGCAGCTGTTCAAATGTCATGGTTTCTACAGGGATGTAAAGATGTAATTGTTTTATAGTATTTTATTTTTTATTTTTAATTATTTAAAGTAATAAATTGAACATTAAAAAAAGGGAAATTTAGACTTTGGTGTTGTGGACTGTTTAAATAAAATCCATAGGACATATTTACTTTTTGCAGCTAGATAGAATGGAAGCTGATTCTCTATTCAATTTGCTGAGGATAAAAGATTTCTATTAAGCCCCAGCACTGTTTAATTTCAAGAACACAGCTTATGTAAATGTATCAGCTTTCTGAAATAATGTAATTTGGGTTTGTGTAATATAAGTATTCTGTGACTAAAAATTTCCTTTTGATGCTCCATATTTACCTTTGAAAGACAGTGACGTCAGATTATTCTTATTGTTTTATATACAAAATGTAGTTTCTTATTGTTTTTCTTGTCAACCATAAGTATTTTGTAATACCATTTTTACTCTTTAATAATTTGCATTTACAGGAACCTTAAATTCCATTGTAACAGAAAACTTCCTGTTTTACTGTTTACTAGAAAGTAAATAATTCCAGTATTAACATATTAATTTTGAATTACTATGTTTACAAAGTAAAGTTTAAATTTTGCCTGAAACCATTGAAATTAATAGAAACGGTTTAGGCAAATGATTGTTATTTATCAATATATTTCAATATTACTTTTGATAGTATTTTTTTTTACTGTTATAACCATAGGTCATAGCCTCACACAATGCAAAAATCACTGACTTAAAATACACATTAAAAATAACAAATGAAACCTCAAACGTAGTTTGTATAAATAAACTATGTAGGAGGGAATAAAAAAACCTATAATAAACATGGCAAAAGGATCACAAAATTTCTGAAGTAAACAAATCTGCAAAATATAACCCTCATTACTTACATGAATCAAAAGTTGACATGGCTTAGAGCAGCTGCTCAAATAAAGACTGTCACAGCTGTGAAGGTCATACTATTCTTAGGAAACAAACTTTCTAGGGGGTTGGTCAAGCCCATTTCCTTTTTTGACATTGGAGCTAAATATTTCATTGTGGCTGCTAAAGAGGCATGATGAACAAATAATGAGGAATATCACCTTTAATATCTCATGCAATGAAGTCATAGGCAAAGATTGTAGGGAATTTGCCTATAATTTCTATCCAGTATAGCTAAGGCACCTCCTGTATTCTGTTTTATCATGTAACTGCTGCCAATTAAAGAGGGATATGGATCAAATAATTTCATTTAAACATGTTCTTCATAGCACACCATTGAGCAGTCTTTTTTTGATATATAAATTGATGCAAATTGTTGTACTAGGCATCTTGGATTTATATCTTTGTCTTGCTGTTAAATGATGTACAGTGATTTTCATTCTGAGCATATACCATTGATGGGATGCAGGCATTTGGAAGTTGACTTGCAGGTAGTCTCTGGATTCAAACCCTAACTTGCCTAGAGTAATTGACATGCTTGAAATAAAACTTGACATTGGAGTTTTTTGTGTGTGTGTCATATCAGCCAAAATGTGACAAAACTGGCTGATGTTATCCTTATTATTGGCAAAGAATGATGCATTTGACACAGCTACCCTTACACCTTCTATATCATATTAAAATAATTTTATGTGAAAGTCTCAATTGACCAAAATCATGATGGCGAGCAGAGCTCTGTATCTTGAGTTCATTTGGTGATGACCACAATATATGCATATGGAAGATGGTGACTTTGAATGTAAGAGGAATATGTGAAAAAGCATATGAACAATCAAAGGAAATAAAAGAAAGCAAAAACATTTGTTATGCATCTGTGAAACCAAGAGAAAGGAAAAGGATGGGAAAAATACGAAATCCAAGTGATCTGATCTGTGGGGTGGAATTGATTCATACATGAAGGGAAGTGAATGTATATATTTAATTATGTACAAAATGGCTAAAATGTCTGCCAGAAAGAATGAATTTGGGTCATCTAAGTTAATTCACATTAAAATAGGTAGCCAAAGGCTGTCCTATTTTAATACTGTCAAGATTATATTATTTCAGAACATTTCTCAAACATACTCTCATCACTACTTAAAGGTAATCTCCACTTACAACCACAATTAAGATCAGAATTTCAATAATAATTCATGACCGTCATAAGTTGAGGAACCTATGTGATCGAACCTGTTTTTATGACTATGTTTACAGTGCAGTTCAGCAAATCTTGTGGTTATAAGTCCAAATCCATTATCCCAAATATGAATTTTTGGAGCTCGAAACCAGCAGAAAATGTCACAAATCTCAGTCTTGTGATCACAAGACACTGCAAGCAGTTGTAAATGGGAGCTGCTTTCTAAGTGCCCAAAATGCAGTCATGTGACCGGGGGGGGGGGAGAGGAAACAGGTCATAAATCACCTTTTTTAATTACTCCGAATGATTGTTAAGTGATAAGCCAAGGATTACCTGTATATTGGACAGCCTTTAAAGATGACCTGAAACAATTGGTTCAGAATGCAACAGCCAAAGTATTGACTGGTCTACACATGATGTACAGTATGTTCCAAGTCCAGCATAGACTTCTTACAAGTTTCCAAGTGAAATTAAAGTACATATTTTAGCATATAAAGGTTCTTTATGGCTTTGTAGTGAGGTACTTGTAGTATTGTCTTGCACCTGATTCCTTAGGAGAAATTGCATCATCAGCTTGTGAAGATGGAGATACTTTTCAATTGCTGCATCTGCATTACAGAACAGCCTCTTCTGAAAATATGATCGGCCCCCATGCTTCTAGTTTTTGGGTTATTAAAAACTGAACTATTCTGGAGAGGCTTTGAAGTTTTAGGAGACCTGAATCCAGCTAATTCTGCATCCTACTTCTCCCAGTAGCTGGCTAGTTATCTTTTGAAAACTCAGAATCAAGACAATAACTATCTTCCACTTCTTTATATTATTCTTGACTAGAAGCATGGTGTTTCTGGACTTATCATGACTTACAGCCATCGATAGACTGAAAGCCTTGTCATTCTAATTGAATAGTTTTTTAGCTGATCAACCTACTGATTTGTGGACTTATCCTCTATGAATTTATATGCCTCAGAGCAAGCTAAGGCATAGTAAAAACTCCCTTTGAAAACCATCATTATAATTTATTTAAGCTTAAAACCTGCTGATTTAAGGCAGTAATAAAGCTTATAGTTAGTAAGACATTTTGCAGTTTCCAAATGATTCAGAAGGATTATTGGTATACAGTTTTCATTTTGTTTGAGTGATAGCAAATGCATTGAATTGTAAAAGAAGCACATTCAGTTGAGCAGTTGTTTAAAATGAAGGAGCGTGAGTACAAAATTTGTGCTTTGAGATGTTTACTCAGGTCATGCACATCAACTAAATTGACAGTGTTATTTACTTTGACAAGGTAAACGTGACAGCTGAATTATTTTTCCAGGATCTATAATTATAGCTGTATTTATCACAGATTCGTAAAACATGATTGATGTTTCTCAAATAACCTCACATTATATTGCATTTATCAAGGGCACATTCAAAACAAATCTTTTTCACTAAGCTTCCCTGAGCTCAATATTTTTTTCTTGAAGCATTTAGATTCTTAAAATGCCATTAAGTAGCAGTTGGTTGAATTAATAAGTACTTGTTTCATGTAACTCTCTTAAATTGTGCAAATTGTTTATGGAATTGAGGGCCTCTGACAAGTTGCTTGAGATTTTATCTGGGAAAAATTTTGCATAGACTTCTCATTTGTTTTTTCTCAGCATAGACTACCAGAGAGGAACTCTTGATCATATACTTTAAATTCAGAACCTCCAGATTCAGTAATTGGCATCTCTGTCTAAGACAAGGAAGGACTCCTGTTTGAACCAATACTCTTTTAGTTCAATCAGTGGTTTTACTCCATATACAGCAGCTTCCTATGTATTGGGCTTCGCACAGGCATACAAGAAATTTCTAGATGCTGACTCTTCATTGCAAAACTGGCTTACTCAGCAGAAAGCTGATACAAATAGTTTAATTTCTTACTTTCAGACAAGAATGAAACCACAAAAAGATCTCCCTATCTTCCTACTTTGACTAGCATCAAGGTTTGTGTGCACACGCACACACACACACACACACACACACACACACACACACACACACACAAGTTGTATTCCTAGATGCTAATTGTAATTCCTTCCATCTTTCTGAATCAACAGATCATTGGCTGTTCCTTTCCTGGGGTTGTGAGGCATCTAATATATGTTTAACATAACATAACATAGCACAGCACAGCACAACACAAGTTACACGACACGACACAACACAACACAACACAACACAACACAACACAACACAACACAACACAACACAACACAACACAACATAACATAACATAACATAACATAACATAACATAACATAACATAATATTCTCAGTAGCTAAGGAACTCTTAGTTCTTGTGCTAACAGCTTCATTCCTTACACCATTTCCATATCTGCTGCTTTTTGTTTCTCTTTAAATCTGGCTGTGTCAGCACTTCTTTCCTTCTGTCTGTCTGATTTTTGATGGCTAGAAGGTGTTTTTTCCCTTCTTCAATCTCCATTTCTTTGATGGAGTTGTTGAAATCTCTCTCTCAGAGCAATCCTGACTGGCTAATAGAAAAGAAAACCTACCCAATTACAGGAAATGGATTAATAAGCTTGTCATTCAACTTTTTTAATGGTTCTGTAGAGGGGAATAAGAAAGCCAGATATGATTTTTAGCAACAGTGGGGGTTGGGGTTTTTTTTTGGTTGTTGTTGTTGTTGTTGTTGTTTTTGACAGAGATGCTTGTAGCAAACCTGGGTGCAATCCATTTGATTTTACATGACTTGAAGATTCTGAAATGAAAGAAGGCAAAGAAATATTCACCAAATAAAAGTAGGTGATAACTCTAGCATCCTGAACTGGTAAAATCTTGGAGGCATGAACTAAGTTGTGATTAGCAAATTCAGATACAAGTAAAAAGTGAGGTCATTTATCTGATTGGTACTTTACATGGCAGTGAAGATTTTGCTTTATGGAAGCATTTGTGCTCTCAGATTTTCTGCTTGATTATTGATGATGGGCAAGAGTAGCCGGAGTTTTCTAGAGTTTCCAAAAAAATGCCATGAATTGGGGGCCCTGCTCAGAAATGAGATGATGGGTTCTGGAAAACTTGCTGAAAGATCAGTTGAGACAGAAGGGAGGTGACAACAGGAAATAAAATAGGCTTTTTGAGAAAAGAGATTACGTATCTCCAACAGGGTATCCAGTTCTGTAACATTTGATAAATCAGTTAGAATGTCCAAAGAAACCGTATCCCAAGCTTCCTATGTGGAGGAAAGGGGACATAACAATTCAGATGGTTAAAGTCACAATTGGGCACTGTCACAACTGAGCAAGTCACGGAAAAAACCATTGGTCATTTTAAATATTTCAAAGTTTCTAGATGACTAGTTGTCATGCCAGAATCACAATACCTGTTCCCTTAAGGAAAGATGGACAAAGGTGTTCCTGAAGGTTATCTCTATGAGTTCACATACATGGATCTTGCTGTACTATGTAGGATTGCTGAATTAGAGAAAGAATTTCTTTTGTCACTCATGGATGTCAGAGGAAAAGAACATTTTTTGGGTGCAGAATGAAGGAAGTAAGAAATACTCTAGCTTATGTGATAAATATTCAGACTATTTCTTCTGCAAGCTAGAATATAAGAGAGATTGAAGTTCAAACAAAGAAAAATATGCCCACTGACCTGGCACTGTGTGAACTTGTGGGCAATTTGTAAGTGTTCCAATTTTTTATGGCCAATCTGAACTTCTGTTGGGTATTGAAGACCTTTGAGGATGTTATCTATACTGTAATGCTTCTTTGTTAAATAACATAGTTCCTTTTGTTTGGAAGGAAGGGGAGGAACAAGAACAAGTTGCCCTTACACTCTTGACTAGATTGTAAAAGGGTGGTTCCTAAGGCAAAATAGAAAATGTATGGTTTGATAAGAAGATGGAAGAAGTTGGTTGATCTGCTGGGTATTAGACTCAGATTTGCGGTTATCCAACATGGTCAGATGAATCAACACAGCAATGATAGGAATAAATTTACACCTCCCACAATGAGAATCAAAAGTAGCTAAATATTGACAGTTCTCTTACACGTGAATCAAACTGTTAGCTCCTCTGAGATTAGTAAATCTCAGTTTAGTAAAAAATATGTGTCTTCTGCAAGCAGTTTAAGAGTTCTACCTCAACAAGGGATAGTAATCAGGGGTGGGTTCTACTTACCTTTACTACTGGTTCGCAACGGGGCCGCACGTGCACTCTTCTGTGCAAGCGCAGAAGCGTTTTGATGACATCAGGGTCAGTGGGCAGAGCCTCCCGTCAGTTTTACTACTGGTTCTATAGAACCGGTGTGAATCAGGGGCAACCCACTACTGATAGTAATTCTAAATTATTACAGAGCTCATTCATGGGTCACACACAAAAAATCATCCCTCGTTTTTAACCCCAAAAACGTACAAGTGCTGATAAGAGGAGGGGCATTTAATTTGTTTTAATATGATCCTTGATTTCCATTCAGCATATAGTTTACCTTTAAATAATATAGTCAAATCAAGTGTGGGCAGTCATTGGAGAAGTCTGTGGGCACATCGTCTCCCATCACACATGTGGGTGTATTAGGTTTTGAGAAATGTTCTAGAAACTCCCTGCAGTTTTAATTGTGAGAGGCTTATTATAGGGCTTGCATTTTAATTTTCATGTGTTTCCCCAGCGTGTCAGGAAAGTGTTGTCACTTTTAAGTATTCTTTACCAGAAGAGTCACAAAAAAGGGGCTTCATATTTTAAATAGTGTCTCTAAGATAAATCTCTCTCAGAAATTTAGTGTGACATGGAATAAAACATTTTACAGTATAAAAAAGAAAATAAGAGATATGGGAATCCACTTTTGACCAATAGCAGAGTTGTGATAAAGGCAGTTGTGAAATGAGAGCCAGGAACTAGAAATCATAAGCTGTAGACTAGAAACATGCCTTGGTCCTCGACTTTTGACCAGTTGTTGAACAAAGTGGCTGTTAAATTGAGTGCTTCACTCAATGACTGCAATCCTGTAATTCCTGGTTGCAATTGTTGAATAATTTTGTAGCATGTTAAACTAAGGAATGTGGGATGGCTGGGGAGAGAGTCACTAGGAGGCTCAGGAATGGAAAATCTTCCCTGATGAAATCCATGTAAGATTTTCAGGGCCTGAGTGGAGAGAAGCTCATGTGTAGCCAGTGCTGGACTTCCTGGGGCTTCCCCCATCCATCTGTGTGCTTGTTTCCTTATTGTTTCCTTATTGTGCTTGTTTCCTTATTGTGCTGCTTCTCTACTCAGAAACTGAAAATCCCCTCCACTGAAATCCAAGCAGGATTTTCAGTCCCTTGGGTGCTGCCTGCACCAGGCCTCCCAGGACATCCTCTCCCTGTCTGAGGCAGCCCATGTTCCTTATCTTAACTGCACTACCTCTCTGCTCTCTGATTAGATTTCAGGTCCCTCTTTTCTCTGGGGGATGGCTGAAAGAGTTGCCTGCTGAAGGAGTTCAGCTCCCCTTCTCCAATTTGTGGGAGGTAAGTCCTCCAGTGGAATAAAGGATCAAGTCTTCAGGATCTGAGTTAATTTTCTGCAACTCGCCGAAGGAGTTCAGCTCCCTTAGGTAGGCAGCTCTTTCAGCCAGCTCCCAGAGACGAGAAGGAATCCTCTCAATAGACAGCAGCAGCTTGCAACCTTCCATTTTGTAATCTCCTTCATTGACTTTTCCTTTCTGGGGAAGCCAGCAGAAAAGATTGCCAATGGCGATCACATCATTATGGAGTCCTTGGCAACCTTGGTCCCATAAGTGGGACCAGGTTTCTAAGTACCCAGATTGCAATCACATGACCACAGGAGTGGTGGTACAGTGTTTTGCAATGGCTGGAAGTGCTTTACAGACCATGAATTACCCTTTCCAAGGCCATTGTAATTATAGACCGTGGTTTAAGCAAATGGTCATAACTCAAGGGTTACTTGTACTGTACTGTTCCTATCCAACCAATCTCTCAGCTTGATAAGGAAATTTCTATTTTGTGTCCTGCTTACAGGATCCCAGTGACTCAGGCTGGATGAATAGAGTTCATGTAGAGTTCCCTAACTTTTACTACATGGCAAGGGTTCCTGCCCATAGTTTGGGGGCTTGGAGCAGGAAGACAGCATGAACTCTTGATTCTAGATAAGGAGAGGAAGATGACACTCAAGAACATTCTGGTTTGGAATGTAGATTTGCTCCTTCATGCCTGTATTCTATTAGTGTCACTATGTTTCTGAAATACTGCTTAGGACGTAACTGTGTGGTTATTTCTACCTCCCAATCCTCTCAGCACAAGCCATGAATATTTTCTCAGCATAGTATGTAAGGGTGGGTACATTGAATAAAAGGCATGTGCTGTTGCACGAGCTTGTAGCCAAGAACTGAAGGCATTTTCAACCACTAATATTACTTTATAAGCTATACACATTCTTAGCCTGCATTGGTAGTCACTGGAGAATGCATAATGCATTTATATAAAATGACAATTGCTTCAGCTTTAGGCCTGCGAAGAGGTAAACGAGTTCATGTAAATTACAGAACCTAGCAAGCACTGTACAAAATAACAAAAGGTGCTTTCAGGGATGGAAAAGAGTGCTGTTCAGTTTTCTATTGTGTAGTGTGCCAAGTTTTGAAATTTATCATGAGCTTTGTATTAAACAGAGCAAACAAGATAAGGTTATATTATATATCTGGGAGAAAAAAAACCATACAATATTGGTGGTTAATAGATATGTGTCAGTTAAGATAGATCTTAAATCAGCTGTCAAGCAGATGGCTGACTTTGGAATTTAGGATGTTACCAAAAAGAAAAGAATGTTGGTTATGAATGGAAATAACTTGGCTTTATTTGGTATCTGGCTATGAATTTCATTGGGTACAGATCAAAATTATTTTGCTAAATTAAGTAGTGTCTTGAACTATGTAAAATGATTTTAAATTGTATCATTGGGTGAATTGTACACTTTTTGCCAGGGTATTGGACAGTGTTCCAATTTACTGTAGGTACACTCTTAATTTTCTTTTAGTAAGACATGAGCAACAATCTCTTTCTATAGAGTAAGTGCCATTTTCCAATTTCCTTCAGGAATTTCTTTCCTTTTAACAAACAATTTGTTACATTGATAATAAATATTTCAGGCAATACTCAGTATTTTCATTTTCATGCTCATTCCTTTTAGGCAATAGTCCACATCACTTTTGGTTTTTAGAGTCACAAAGTCATTACATTTCATCTGATTCTGTTGCTTCATTGTTTTGGCCAATGACTAGCATTGATGTATAAATAAGAAAGGAAGAAGTGGGCTTCTCATGGCATGCAGCAGTGAATATTTATTATGATCTTGAGTGCAAATCATGAATTTGCATGATGAGGAATTCTGCCTTTTTAATAAAAAAATCTGGTAAATGCAGAACATATATTCTTTCATGTCCTATAAAGACATACTCTTCTTCCATAAATGGGGATCAACTATCCTTGGATTCAAAATGAAGAGCATGTTTATTGCATTATTGGGATTTCTGAAAGACATTGTCTTCTCAGCAAAAGCTGCCCACTTGTTAAAATTATTGATGAAGGTCTTTTTAGTTGTTTAATCTTTTTATCCATTATCCATTTTACTTTTTGACATGTAAGGTCCTAGCAAAAGGTATCACCCTTGCAATGGCAGATATATATGATTACCAAAGTCCTCCAAAATGTCCACCTGTGTGCCAAGTTTAGCAAAATCTATGTAGCTACCCATTGGATGCCTTTTGTGGGGTAATTTTCTCTGAAGTGTTCTCTTCTGAAGTTTGTGAAATGCCTAGTATTAGATCCTTTAGGAACCTGCTTGGACTGTCTATCTGTCTCACCACATCTTACTTATATAAATTTTGGATGTATGATACAATGTTGGTTTCCTTTTTTGGTAATAGGTTTCATATTCTTTAAATTTATAGCTGCTTTTAGTTTGTTTTAATTATTTGATTAATTACTTATTTTTTTTTCCAGACACACTTTAAGATGCATTATGAGGAGTAGTATAGATTAATAGATTAACACGTTGTTCCTTGCACTTTAAGCAGAAGTGGATGAGAAATGCTTATTGAAAATAAAAGATTACTGAACTACAGAATAGTATCAATGCTGACTACTACTGTGTAGGCTGTATCTAATATTGTATCAGTGAACTTTCAGTTGTATAACCAGATATGTTTGCGGCACCCTCTAAATTGAAACGGACTCACTCTTAAAAAGTTTCCAGAAGTGCAGTTAATTATATCACATAGAGAAATTGGATAACATCTGTCTGATTCCCAGTTGCTCACAAGGCACTGTATAACTTATTGGCTTAATGTTTAAATCCTACATGGCTTGCATTTCTAATATTACAAATTTATTTGTGCATTAGGATCTACAGGACAGGTTTTTCCTCCAGAAATTTCCTCCCTTCTGTATCAAAGGGTCTATATCAGGGGTCTCCATGGACTGGACCCGGTCCATGGACTGGCACTGGTCTGCAGCATCCCAGAAACCAGGCTGCCCAAACAAGCGAAGTCCCATCAGCAGGATGCAGGCAGCACACAAAACCACGCCCCCTTCGGTCTGCGGTCTGTCTCAATGGAACTAGTCCCTGGTGCCCAAAAGGTTGGGGCCTGCTGGTCTATATAGCATATGGGAAATGACCTTCTCTTGAGCTGGTGAAGCAATTGTGGATGAAGACAGATTAGTTGCAAACAAACAAACAAACAAACAAACAAACAAATAAATAATAAAGCAGATACAAGACCTTAGGTAATAAAGACATCTTGATATCAGCAATATGTCCCAGAAATGAAAATTGATCTCAACTTCATATTGAGATCACAAGATATAACTTTACATTACAAGATGTATTTTATTTAATCTAATTAATTTAGTGGACATTTTAATTCCCCATTTTGTAATTAGGTACAATGTTTTATACTAATCATAGACATTAATTTGGGAGCTATGAGTTGTATATCTAAATGAACAATTATGATGAAGCTCTTATTGTGAAATACTCTAAATTACAAAAAATTATCTAAATCCAAAAAGAGATTTTATTGTGTAAGTATTAAATGAGATTATTTTTCCCCATTTGATACTTACATACCAGTTGAAATAGATAGGGCCATTATAGTTGGTCAAAAGCTTTTAATGTTTAAGGTTAAAATGACTAGTGCATTTTTGGTGCATTTCTCATTAAAAATACAATTTAAAATTCTAATAGAATCTGCTATTTGTCCACCTTTAGTAAATCTATCTTGATCCAAATTTATATAATCAGTAGTTAATTTGCTTGATCTTTTGACCAAAGATCAAGACTTATAAAAGTCTTTTGATTTTATTCAAAGTACTGTTGGTTGATAAGATTCAGCTCCGTTAGTTTTTGGTATCATAACTAACCATTTGATAATATGAATCAGAGATGTGATTATCCTGTAGTACTGAGTCAAACAAAAGAATGAAAATAGAGGGCAATTATTTTTGAAATAATTTGATAAACATTTACAGTAATATTATCACTATTTAATTACTTGTTATATTTCTTTGGAATATGGTTGCAATATGTTGTATGAGCTGCTTAGCTAGGAGTGACTGTAATTGAGTGTAGAAAATCATTTATTTTATTTAAATGTACATGCTCTGATTAATACAGTTAGCATAAAGCTGTATACCACACACACACACACACACACACACACACACACACACACGTGTGTTCTGGTGTATTCGGGTCTTTTCCCATGTAAGATTGAGAGTATCTTGGTGACATGTCCGACGAGGTCTCACTCGTCATCTTCAGGCTGGTGTCTTCGGCTTCGTGCTTGTGCGAGGAAAGGGTGATTGGAACTGCTGTCTCTCTATAAATACTGGTGGGGTGGGGTGGGGTGCTGGCTTTGTTGCTGTGAGTGGGTTGGTTGAGTGTGTTGTTAGATGAAGAGTGAGATCTCGTTGAAACGTCGCCAAGATGCTCTCAATCTTACATGGGAAAAGACCCGAATACACCAGAACTTGCATACCTCTACCTGTGAAAATCCATATATATATATATATATATATATATATATATATATATATATATATATATATGTGTGTGTGTGTGTGTGTGTGTGTGTGTGTGTGTGTGTGTGTGTGTGAAGTCTCATTCGTCATCTTCAGGCTGGTGTTCTCGGCTTCGTGCTTCCAGGAGCAATGTGAGATTGCAGCTGACCCTTCCTTTTAACTGCTAGTGGGGGTGTGTTCTGATTGGTTAGGGGCTTGGCTGTGCTCTGATTGGATGGGGGCTTGGTTGTGCTCTGATTGGCTGGGGGTGTGTTCTGTTTGGGTGGGGGCTTGGTTGTCGGCTTAGTCTGAGTTGCAGGGGGATTTGAGCTGGTGAGCTGCGTTATTGTTTGGCTTCGTGTTTGTGGTCGTGAGAGCTTTTCATGGAGGGTGTTGGTCTGATTCATGTATGGATTGGAGGGGTTAAAAGTGGCTAATGATGCAGCTGCGGTCTGGCTTCTGGTCCTTGGTCGTGCCTCATTATCAGTGTGGGTTTGAGTCTGCTTTCTGCGTGGATGTATGGTGGTGACATCCTGTGTGGCTCTTGTGACTGTGGGTCTGGTGTCATTCATCGTGTTAGGGACTCATTTGTCAATAAGGGCGGGTTTCCAAATGGCTGGCAGGCGGGAGGTATTGTCTCGTTTGTTGATGCTGTGTGGGCGTTTTTCTATCTCGATGGCTTCTCTGATTATTCTGTCATTAAAGTGTTCAGTTTTGGTGATAGTTCTGGTCTTTTTGAAGTCAATTTCATGTCCTGTGGCTTTAAAGTGTTGGACCAGGGAAGAAGTTGGTTCCTCTTTTTTGAAGATGCTCCACCCAATCAGAACACAGCCAAGCTCACACCCAATCAGCTCACACCCCCACTAGCAGTTAAAAGGAAGGGTCAGCTGCAATCTCACATTGCTCCTGGAAGCACGAAGCCGAGAACACCAGCCTGAAGATGACCAATGAGACTTCGTCGAAACGTCGCCAAGATACTTCCTATTCTACGCGGGAGAAGACCCGAATAACTAAAGACCTACATACAAACACCCGCGAAAACCTCAGAAAACATACACACACACACACACACACACATATACACACAAACACACACATATACATACACACACACACACCCCTCTCTGAATATGCTTTAATAGAGTTATTTTAATCTATGAAGCTTTCTTTTTTAATTTATTTGCTAATAAGTCATATGCCTTATTGCCATGCTAAAATTTCTGTTAAATACATATCTACTTGGAGGCAATTTTATTACATTCCAAGATATCTAATCCTCTTCTCTTTCCCTCTAATCCTCTTCCCCTTTGAATCATTTTTATTAATGTCTTTATAACTTATACTTCTATATTTTAACTCTACTCACTTCTTTTAAATAAAACAAAAAAGAACATACAATAATTAATGTTATCATTAAAATTATAATTAACATTTCTTAATAAAACACTAGTTTTTAATGTGTGTGTGTGTAAACATGTGTTTGCATGTGTTAACAGAACAGCTATATAAGTAGTACTAATGTATAGAAGGCTATATATTTTCATAATGTAAAACCTATATTATGCCAATTGGTAGGAAGATTCCAGTGGTTGCATGGAAAAATAGGTATTATCTCTGGAAGCTATTAAATACATGAGAATTATTATCCCCAGGAAAATATTTACTTCAGTAAGTGAGAATATTTAAAAATACATTATCCAAATGAAACATATTGAAGAGAACAGTAAGAAATACCCCTGTTTATGCAGAATAATTAGTGTTGTGAAAATAAATCTTTCCGGCAAGATAGATACATATTTTTAAAGTAATGTTTATGTTGGTTCAACATAAATATTTTAGACAAATTGATAAGCTAATGGTTAAATTCTTCCAGAAAGAACAAACATTTCAGCCCCTGAGGTCTTCCAATGGCAGACCTCTCAGTGATTGTTTTGAAACAGCAGCATTAAGTAAGAGATTTCTGGATTCCTATATATCAGTTTCAGGTAATCTCAGAAAGTCTTAATTAACATAATGAGTTTTTAACATATTATAGTTGTTAGATGATAGGGTTCTTATAATCTGTCTTGAATGTAATCTGCATTGGCATAAGCAAGAATCCTTTCCTTCCCCACTTCATCCTAATTTAAATTCTATATCAACCTAGCCACTCTATGGATCTGATTAAGTGAAGTGTGGAGCTTATGTCTTTAAATAAAATTAGTTGAAAAGTATACTACCAGAGTTCTTCAGACTCACAAAAGATTTAAAGCAGGGGTGTCTAACTCGTGTCATCACAGCATCATCAAGTGATGTATCAGGACTTCCCCCCCCTTCACTAAGCCAGGCGTGGGTGTGGCCAGCATGTGATGCATCTGGCCCGTGGTCTGCAAGTTTGACAATCCTGATTTAAAGTCTGGAGACTAATTGTCATTTCAAGCTTAGACAGCTTAATATAGGTTAAACTTGCTTGCAAAATTAGGTTATAATGATTCTTAAGTAAAACTGGGTAAATGACAAGATGTTTACATTTTGAAAAAATGTGCAGTTTGTTCCTGCTTTTTGATATATACTTCAAATGGAAGAAGATTTTGCTTGTCTATCTTGCCTATTGGTCATTTGTTTTGGTGGAATGGAATACAGAAATGAAACGTCTGCAAGTAAACAAGCTCAGAGAGCACCAAGGACTCCACAGTATAGAAACGGGTTTATTTCATATTTGTATATTGTTTTGTTGCGAAAAATTTTGTATGTAAATTTGGCTTGTATATTGTGACAATCATCCATGAATCTTTTAATATATGCTTTTAGACTTACAGAATTTGAAGATACACCTGCAAGTCAGCTAACAATAGATGAGTTCATGACCATTGACCTGGAAGAGGAATGTGATCCTCCTTCATTTACAGCTGGCCAACGAAAGATAAAGATTCAACAGGTGAATCTTTCAGTTGTTCATTTCCCTAATTCTTAATTCCTTTTGTAATAGGAGTTATAAAGCTCTGCCATGCTATCTTCATAATTTTATCCTACACTCTTTCACATCTGAAGCCCGAAGTGACAAAAAATCCCATACGTATAGTGTAAATATATAACACCAGTAAACTATGTAGTAATGTCTGCAGTTCCCTCACTTCATCAGAGTCTAATTCAATAAAAACATTCTGAAAAACAAAAAGTATCAAAATCTGCTTAAATTCTTTCCCACTTATCTTGATCATTAAAAAATTATTTTTTTTGGCAAAAATTTCTCTTAAAACACTTGAGACTTTTCCAAAACAGCTGTAGATCTTTCTAGCAGCAATCATAACTGGAAATGAACAATTGAGATTCAAGTCTTTCTGAGCTTTGATCAGTAAACAATAGTACAAGAATTTCTTATACTTTTGCTTCAAATGTGAATACACCCACACCCACACACGTACATGTGCACGCACACAAAGACACAGGCACACACACACACACAGCATTCAAAGCAGTTGCTTTTTTTCCCTTCTGTGTCTGTGCCATAAAGTGGAGGAAACTTCTCTTTTACACCTGGATATTGTTTATACAATGGCAACAAGATTCTTATCAGAATCCACTGTTACAGTATCACTCCCAATATATCATCTGATCCCATTTCAATGTTTCTTCCCTAAGAAAGGCATTTCTCAGCCACATAATGGACTTGCATTAGGTCAGTTCTGGGTCCTTGGGTCAAACAGGGATAATGTTTTTATGGGAGGAGAGTTGGCAGTGGTTGTTACAGAGAGGAGTGGTGTTTTGCCTCTTAGAGGAATCATCCATGGATTTGGAGGTCTTAGATAAGATCATCAGGTCTCCAACTTTCCCTTTATTTAGGGATTTTTATTTAGTTTATTGAAATGATAGTAGAGGAAAAAACTATGGCATAGCCTAGATGAAGCAGTTTACCTAAACCCTTTTCAATCAGGATTCTGGTCTGGGAATGGGATGGAGAAAGCAATGGTTAATTTGGACCTGGTCTTCTTAGATCTCTCTGGTTTTTTTTACACCATTGACTATAGTGCTTTTGTTGATATAGTACTGTATTTGATAATTTTGAGGCACTGTTTTGCCATGGTTCCTCTCCTTCCTCAATAACAGATTCAAATTAGTGGTAGTAGAGGCTGAGAGTCAGCCCATTGATCTGACAGATTTGTGGAATTCCACAGGGGTCAGTCCTTTCTTGCTTTTTAACATCTAAGTGAAGCCACTTAACATCTAAGTGAAGCCACTGGGTGAGGCAATCCAACTATTTGAGGTATGGTGTCATCAGTCTGTCTTGGGAAAAAAATCTTCACTCTGCAGATCCAGTTTGGTGTACTAGGCATCAGTCTAGAAACCAGGAGACCATAAGTTCTAGTCCTGCCTTAGGCACAAAGCCGGGTGACCTTGGGCTACTTACATTTTCTCAGTTTTAGGAAAGAAGGCAGTAACATACCTCTTCTGAAAAATCTTGCCAAGAAAATTGCAGGGATTTGTCCAAGTAATCTCTGAGAATCATCCAAAATTGAATGAAATTAAAAATCATTAATTTGAATGGGGCAAAAGTGTTCAATCTGTCTGAAAAACTCTCACAATTGTTTACTGTGGTTTTACTGGAGTTTATTTGTGCTGCACAAATTCTCCTAAACAATGCACACTTCACCTCATAGTGTGGTGGCAAATGTATTCTGACTTACAAGAATTGGGTTTTTTCTTATGATACATGTAAGCTTGTTATATTGCATGTAGATTTCTTCTCTTATGTATGCCACATTCATTCTTCTACCCCAATTAGCAAAGGCCACAGCTGGAAAGGTATTTGCTTGATAATTAGTTCCAACTCCCCCTTGCTTCCAAGTTCTGCTTTCATTAAAATTCTGTGTTTTAACTGGTCCAGTTTAAAATAAGCATTGCTATTAATTATGATCAAATTGCATTGGAGTCGTTCCAAAATGTTGCTTGCCAAGACATGCAGACTGTCACTGAGTCAGTTTTCTGAGATAGATATTTGTGAACAATTATTAATTTTGCATACAAATTATTACAGCTGTTAAAAAAAATTGGGGGGCTGGATTGAATTTCCCTCTAGAATATTTTCTATAGAACTTTGGGTATAGATATTCAAAATCTAGTCTTTATTTGTGACATGTAGAAAGGTTTTTTAAAAATCTCTGTCAGACCTTAGCTGAACTTTATCCTATTGAATGTTGTTGAATACACTTTAACATGGAATAATGCCATCATAAAGAATTGGAGCTCATTCAAAAGGATTTTTGCAAAATGAGCAAAGGAGGAGGAAAAAATGTATTTATCATTAGGTAAATGCCACATCTGTAAAGCATTTTCTGATGAAAATATGTAGCAAGTGGCAAACTCTTCTCAACTATAGTCTTGCTCCTGGAAAGTAATACCTGCCTGGCAATTAAACTTAAGAGGGAAAATAATTGCCAACAATGGACTTTCAAGGCTCCAGGGAATAGATTTGGAACTGAGGAAAATATTCAGAAGGCTGAAACCCCAAGGGCACAGGCCCAGCAACATCAGTAGATAATAATACCGCCTAATATACTTAGTACAAAAATTTCTAACATCTCTTTTCTCTTTTCTCTATCCAGCTTGAGAAGGAATTGTCAAAAAAGCTTGAAGAATTAGAAGGTAGAGTATACATTCTATCAGTATTTTTTTTCAAATTTTTATGATCGCTTATCTAATCAGTAGAAATCTGTCATATCCCTTGTTTTGATCTTTTTGACAGTTTCCTATTGTCCTAGAAGAAATGTATTGCAAGATATTATAACTCTTAGCCCAATATCAAATCTCTCTATAATAACATGTTTAATGTTATTCGTTCAGAAAATCTGAGTACAGTTGTCATCTATTATGGTGTTAGTTTATCTGGAAGATTGTTCATTCCAACTGATTATCTAATTAATGTGATGTATTTGCCTCACTGGAGAGCCCTTTCTTTGGCCAGATTAACTGTTCTGCCATCCATGTTAATGGAAGACAAAGCTAAAAACATCTCAGTGCAAGAGCATTTATGTCTTTACTTGGTGGGGGAAATTGAGACAATTTCATATGTGCTGCTCATTCTATATGGCCTGGTGCACAGACTTTAATAATACATGTCCTGGTAGACATCCTTAGAAGGATTCTTAACGTCTTTCTATAGATTTTGGGTTTTTAAATGAGCAGACATAAGACAGACAGACATGCGTTTTAAATAGGTTAAAGAAATAGGCTAAATCTAAATTGATTTAATTGTTAGAAAGTTTCATTTTTCCGTTCTTTCCTTTTTTATTGTCCTTTTTTATATATAACTGACAGATGGTCTTTGACTATAGCTAAAGTTTATTTACTTTTCCTTCATTTCAATTACGTCCAGTTTCCTTTGCCCACTAGTGATTTTTCTGTTTCTGGTAGGTGAAATAACAAGCTATCAAGATGAAATAGAGAATGAATTAGAAAATAGCCGGCCCAAAGCAAAAGGAGTTTATGCAAATTACAGCAAAGATGGTAAGTTGATCTGAAATCCATTAATCAGGTATATGCTTAAATATGAAAATGATTGTATGGCAGTTTGGTAATAGAGGCATACATTCCACAAGATTGATTTAAAATATGGCAAGAGTGGGATAATGTAAAAAAAAATGAATCCTTTAATATAGCACCTGCAACCTAGAATCTCAAGCTTTTTCGTCATTGCCAGCTATTGGAGAGATGAGTTGGTGGAATGTTATTTCATGGGAAAGGGAGATTGAATTTGATCTATGCTAGTACTAGCTACCTGACCTGAGAACACTGATTTCCTTCCCAAGTATCTTGAAAATGGAATTCCAACAGCTGCTAGAGGAAGGGACAGGGAAGGCGTGTGAGTTGGTGAGGGCAGGGTACTGCAATTATGCAGCTATGGAATTATGCAAGTATGATATATAAATAGCTTCATTTTTGTCCCGAGCCTTTTGGCAGCCTCTCAGCTTTGCAAATTAACAAATACTTTAAAAAAAAGTGATTGTGGCAATATAATGTTTGATTTCACAATTTAAAAATAAATAAAATAAGTGAATAAAAATCAAACACCAAAATTTTTATTTTCTCCAAACGGTGGGAATGGCAGTCAGGCATGGCAGTCAGGCATGAGTGATGACTCCTGTCTGATCCAATAGGACCGAGTCTGCTAACCAAATAAGTCCCGCCTCTTCCTGTGACTATCCTGTTTTTCGACTCGGTCTGGACTTGGACGGTCATGTTTACAACTGCTCTTCCAGATAGCTCTTTTTCCTGGGTATTCTTTATTTCAGCTTCCCAACGGGATTCGTTCCATCGTGGAGGGCATAGCCCGATTCCGCTGAGGGTCATGTTGCGGCTTCGGACTGCTGGCCGACCGATGCAGTGGCGGCGTGCACAAGCTTGCTCCACCGCACTAGCCAGAGGACCCACACTCATTGCCATCAGGAGCTGGGTTATTGCTGCATTCAGAGCCTTCGCTCAGCAGCTTGTTTGCACAACATTTATTTTGCGCCTTTGAGCCGGACAGCTAGCGTTTTTTACGCTTCCATGGTGCCGGACTTCTGGAAGGCTTCGGAGACCCCTTCGCCTTTGTTTACAAAGTGAGTAATGGCCTGGGAGGCCGCAGCATTATTCTGTTGGAGCGGGACTTTCTACTACCCTGGGCCCTGAGATACCATCTTTGTCTCTGGATGTATCAATCCAGAGAGAGACTGTTAATACTCCAGATGCAGCCTCAGTGTTTCCTTTGGCTCCCTGTGAAATGCCCCCCCCCACCTGCTTCTCTGGAACATTCCTCCACCCAGGACACCAGGGTGGACACCTTCAAGCCCATGGCGGCAGGCCTCAGACAAGGGGAGGAACAGGTGATGGAGATTCCGCCTGCATTGGCAAATTTGATCTCGGAGTCCATTAAGCAGGGCATTGCCCAGGGACTTCAGCAGGGGGCCTCCTCGGAAGTGTTCTGTCCCCCTTCCTCACACAGGCAAATGTAATACCAAGCATGCCTGCCAATATTTTATTAGGTAAACAGATTAGAATTCTTGGCAGACCAAGGTTTTGGCAGCAAACTGCCGAATGCCTGCCAAGATGTTTTTACTCCCATAAAATAGAAAAAGACTTATCTTCAGTCCATTCCAGGAGCAACAGTTATCCACGAGGCAAGAGTTTAGTCAATGTTCAGTCCAAAATATATCGAAGCCAAATTTCAGAGATCACGATGTAACTTTCAGGGCTTAACTTTGTCCGTCACAAAGTCTGAAGAGCAATCTCACCCACTTTTATTCCTGGTGGGGTGTGGCTCCGTGACTCAGCTCAATCTCTGACCCTCCCACGCCTCTTCCGTTGCTGCGCACACTTATTCCTCCGACGCTGCCTGGGATCTAGCCAGGATGCATCATCCTCGCTCCCTATCAATTGATGCTCCGATATGCCTTCCTCCTGGCACATCCCAGGCTGTTCCTCCTGGCCTTCAGATGGAACCTGAGGCATTGTCAGAAAGGAGGGTCCTGGAAAGGGAGTCCTTGTCAGTTCCTCCCCATCACCTTCTGAGTCCTCTTCCTCTGTTAGGACAGGCTCAGGAGTCGGGGTCACAACAGGAGGTTTCAAGTTATGTCAGCCGTCATAGCCAGTCTCTGCGGTCTCAGTCAATAGAGGGCGTTGGAGATGGCTGTGTTCATGCGGCTTGTCCCGATAATGTGAGCCAGGGCTCTCTTTCAGAGGAGGATGTTGTACTTGACCAGGATCTATCTGAGGACGAAGGCCTGGAACCAGACCAGCCTTCTTTTGTTGGTCTTTTCAGGCCTCAAATGTTCCGGTCCTTGTTATTCAAGGCTCAAAACACCACGTGCCTGGGGGGAGTCTCCTCTAGATCGGAAGTAAATCCAGTCACGATTGATCCTGCGTCTTCCCTCTTTGAGGAGCCTTCTGTTCAAGCAGAGGTAGTTCCTGCTTCTAAGTTGTTCTCCGATGTTGTTCAGAGGCAGCGGTCTTTCCCTAGCTCGGGTCCTGTCCCTAACGGTCTAGACAAACGCTTCTACAATATGGCTTCGGACTTTTCTACTCTGCTACAAGTTCCTTCTGTTGATGCTCCAGTGGTAGCCCTTTCTTTGTTGTCTCCTATTACGGGATCTCCAGACAAATCTCTACACCCTGAGGACAAGAAGGCCGAGACAACCTTGATTAAAGCCCACCAGGCTTCCACTTGGTCAATTCAGGTCTCATCGGCTGCTTTGTTCTTCAGTAGGGCCTCAATCCTCTGGCTGAGACAATTGCAGGATAGGATTCCCTCTTCAGATTTGAGATGTCATCAGGACATCAATAAAATTCTGGCTGCGATGGAATTTTCAGCGGACGCTACCCTCAACGCCACCAGGTTTTCGGCCAAGGCCATTGGCATTTCAGTGACTTCTCACCGTCTTTTATGGCTGAGGCATTGGCAGGCTGACGCCAGGAATAAATGGCGCCTTGCTTCATCACCATTCTCTGGAAACAAGTTGTTCGGTGCCTCTCTCGAACCTCTGTTGATTGAAATTAAAGATAGGTGCAAAATCTTACCATCTTTATCTCAGCGTTCGGATTCTCAACAACAAGGCTCCTTTCGTTCCCACTCCTTTTGTGGCTCAGACAGTGAGTATTACCAACAACCATCTCAACGTTCCTTTCAGCCCAGAGGAAGTCACCAGCAGGATGGTCAGGTTAGACAGGGGTCCCGATTTACATCTAGGCAGCCCTTCAGGGGCAGGAGAGGCCATCCCTTCCGGAGGTCTCGTTAGTCCTCCTCCAGATTCCTTGATTGGGGGTCGTCTGGCTGATCAGTGGGATTCTGCCATTTCCGACTCCTGGGTCAGAAATACTATTTGTTTTGGTTTATCTCTCAAATTTCATTCTAGTTCTCCTCAGTTGTTTCTTCATTGCCCCATGTCACATAATAAAATTAAGCGGGCTCAGGTTGACTTAGCTATTCAACACCTTTAAGGCCATACAAGTGGTACCCTTGGCTCAACATGGGCAGGGCTTTTATTCCCATTTATTTTTGGTACAGAAGTCCTTGTGGGGGTTGGAGGGCTATTATTGATCTTAAATCTTTGAATCAGCATATAGTCTATCGCCGGTTCAAGATGCAATCCCTCCATACAATTCTGCTCTTCATCCGGCAAGGGGATTTCCTTTTGTCCATTGATTTAACCGAAGCTTACCTTCATGTGCCCATTTGCCCTGCCCACCACAAGTTCCTACGTTTTTGTTACAATGGAAAGCATTATCAATACAGGGCCCTTCCCTTTGGTCTCTCCTCTGCCCCCAGGGTGTTTACAAAGATTATGGCAGCCCTTATTGGCCACATCCACGCACTTCCCATTAGGATATTGTTTTATTTGGATGAGATCTCATCCTGTCGCAGTATGAAACCCAGGCCCAATGAGACTTACATAGTGCACTTCAGGTTCTGCAAGATCATGGGTTTTTGGTTAATTGGGCCAAGAGTCAGTTAATTCCATCTACTCGTATTCAACATCTGGGGGCTGTGATCAATACTGTGAGTTCAGAGGTTTTCCTAACGCAGGAGTGCCAATCTAGCATTATTGACTTGGCAGGTTGCTTCCAGACACAACGCTCAGCTTCTCTCCTGGGTTTATCTCACCTCCTTAGGAAGATGGTCTCTTCCTTTGGGATCATACCTTGGTCTCGTCTTCACAGCCGAGAATTACAATGGCTTCTCCTACCATTCCAACGAGCTCGCCGAAGCACCTCGGTGACAAGGATTGCCCTTCCTCCGGCTGTTCTCAAATCTCAGGCCTGGTGGATGTCAGATGCCATGACAAAGGGCAGCAAGTTCCAGGAACCTCACTGGATAGTAATCACCACAGATGCCAGCCTGTTCGGATGGGGCACCCATCTGGGTCCTCATCTGGCCCAAGATCAGTGGTCCCAGCAGGATCGATCTTCAATATAAACGCTCTGGAGCTACGAGTCATCTACCTGGCTCTTCTGAGCTTCGAAAGGCACATTCTTGATTGGGATGTTCTAGTTCTGATGGACAATGTCTTGGCCAAGGCCCATGTGAATCGGCTGGGAGGAATTCGTTCGAGGGCCCTCATGCAGGAAACCCTCCATTTGGGTCTTTGGGCCGAAGCTCACCTGGCTTCTCTTCAAGTGGCTCACATATCAGGTGCAGCGAATGTCAAGGCTGATTCTCTCAGCCATACTCCTATCGACCAAGCAGAGTGGACTCTCCATCCTCCCCTGTTCAGAGAATTGTCGGCTTGCTTCAGCACTCCTGAAGTGGACTTCTTTGCATACAGGACCAATCATCAGCTCCCGAGATTTTTCTCCCGGTTTCCCACCCCGGATGCGGAAACTGTGGACGCCTTATGCAGCCTGTGGCCTCTTGGCTTCCGCTAATATCCCAGGTCATCAGAAAGCTCTTGCAAGAGAAGGTAGAGATGCTCCTTCTAGCCCCACACTGGCCACGCCACCTGTGGTTTGCAGACCTTGTATCTCTTTCGGTGGAACCCCATTGGAGATTTCCCGACGAGAGGATATTGCTCCTACAGGGGTTTCTGGTTCATCCAGACCCTCAGTGGTACCAGCTAACCACCTGGAGATTGAGTGGTTCCTGCTGACGAGAGCTCTCATGTCTCCCAGTGTCATCACTACAATTCAGGCCTTCCGCAGAGCATCCACCAACTGCATATACAATGCTACATGGTAAGCCTTCTCCATCTGGTGCAAATGCAGGAGCTTGGTGCCTACTTCTGTGTCCATTATACAGATTTTAGACTTTCTGCAGGATGGCTTCATATTGGGTCTTGCACCCAACACCCTTCGGAGGCAGGTGGCAGCTGTTTCTTCAATCCTAATGTGAGGTTCATCCGACTCCATTGCCAAGTATCCTCTCATTCGGAATTTTCTGCGGGGCGCCACTAACCTTAGTCCCCCGGCCATCTATCCGTTTCCTACGGGGGACCTTAACAAAGTCCTCTCGGTTCTCACCAAGGCTCCCTTTGAGCCGTTGCGGGAGGTCAACCTGCAGTTCTTCTCTTTCGAAGTGGCGTTCCTTATTGCCATCATCTACGCTCGCCGGATCTCGGAACTAGCTGCCTTGTCTATCTGCCAGGATCTCTGTATCATCCATAGTGACTGAGTGGTCCTTCGCATGGACCTCACTTTCATTCCAAAGGTCAACTCCACCTTCCACCGTTCTCAGGAGCTTGTGTTCCCCAATTTTTGCCCCTCTCCTCGCCATCAATTGGAAAAGATCTGGCACACATTGGACGTTCGCAGGGCTATCAGGATCTATATAGCTTGGACCTCATCTTTCAAGTGCACTGACGCTCTCTTCATATCATTCCAGCCGGCCTCCATGGGATCCAAGGGTACGGCCACTGTTCTAGGCCGATAGATCAGAGCTACCATTTCCTTGGCCTATGAAGCTCTGGCCCTACCAGTGCCTCGGAACATCACGGCTCACTCCACTAGGAGTGCGGCCATTTCGGCAGCCTGGTCCATGGAGGAGGTGTGCCAGGCGGCCACCTGGGCATCTCCAACTCCTTTCATCCAACATTATCAGTTGGAAGTCTATGCATCAGCTGACACCTCCTTCAGCAGGAGGGTTCTCCAGGGAGTCTATTCGGACATCTTACCTGATACGCCCTTTCTCTGACAGGCGGGCATGGCAGTCAGCCCCACCCTGTTCTTTAGCTGTCCCTGGCTCTCGGGAGGGGGATAGAATGCTTTAATTCTCTTGCTTCTGTGTTGTAGACACGCCAGACTGCTTCGTCTCCCTTGTCTCAAAACTGGATAGTTACAGGAAGAGGCGGGACTTATTTGATTAGCAGACTCGGTCCTATTGGATCAGACAGGAGTCATCACCCATGCCTGACTGCCGTGCCTGCCTGTCAGAGAAAGGGCGTATCAAGTAAGACCAATGCCCATTTTATAGTTCAACTGGTCAGGAGACTTTTGGGTGAAAATATTTTGGATCAAGAAATTGCTATTGTCCCAACACAAAAAGTGAATTTTGGAAAGCTGAAAATGGTGAAGGCATTTAAGTGAGTTTTAAATGGTTGAATGCCAGCTCCTTGAGCAGCTACTTGGGGAAATCACTTGAGCTAAAGTGTGCAAACACTTTTGTATGAAATTATAAAATTTAAGAGAACAGTGTATGATTTTATTTATTACAAAAGTACTTCAATTTAACAGAACATTGCTGGAAAATATCTATGTTATTTTATTATAGGAATCCTTGACTTAAAACCAGGGGTGAAATCCAGCAGGTTATGACAGGTTCTGGGGTCTTCCTGGGGTCGCTGCAACCTTATACCATGTTGTTGTTGTTGTTATTATTATTATTATTATTATTATTATTATTATTATTATTATTATTATTTCAATTTATATACCGCCCTTCTCCCCGGGAGGGGGACTCAGGGCGGTGAACAACCAGATTTAAAACACATATAATACAAACATTTAAAAGAATTATAAAATTAAATTAAATTCATTTGGCGTTCCAAATAAAATTCTAACCCCATTAAAATACCCAATTTAAAACCCCAAAAATCAATTAAAAAATTTTGTTCAAACCCCATTAAAAACAATCAAGCAAGGCCGGCTTGTTGGAATAAATAGGTCTTAAGGGCCTTTCGGAAAGTGCGGAGGTCTGGGATCAAACGAACTTCTGGAGGGAGCTCGTTCCATAGGGTGGGTGCCCCCACAGAGAAGGCTCTCCCCCTGGGGGCCACCAGCCGACATTGCTTGGCTGATGGCACCCTGAGAAGGCCCTCTCTGTGTGAGCGTACTGGCCGGTGGGAGGTTATCGGTAGCAGCAGGCGGTCCCACAAGTACCCCGGTCCCAAGGTTGATTCAGACATGTTATACCATGGTATATTATGCTGCTGGGCTGGGGTGGCTGTGGCTGCAGCTGGAGCATGCTAAGAAGTCCCTGAGCTACAGCCTGGTAAGCCCCAGAGCTGTGTAGTTCTAGGTCTGTTTGCCATCCTGCAAGGCAGGGTGCAGGACAGAGAAAAGGGTAGAGATAGAGTGGGAATAGGCAGTTGGGAAGAGTTGAAGGGGAGACAGGCTCAAAATTGGAAGGGACCAAGTATAAAAGGTCTTGGAATGGGGTGGGTAAATTGGCTAATGACCAGTGGAATCTGGTTAATGATGGCAGTAGGAATTGCTGAGATTGCCATAGCTAAGTGGTGTGTCACATGACATCACACTTTATGACTGCATTGCTTAGGAATGGAAGTTCCAGTCCCAATTGCTATCATATCTCAAGATCTACCTTTAATTTGATTTGATTTTATCCTAACCCCTGAACCCAAACTCTACTACTGCCTGCCTGTTGTTTGAAGATGCTTCCTTCAGCTCTGTTGCTGGTTTTAGGTTTATTGTATTTTAGGTTTATTCTATCTTTATGTACTTTCTCATCTTTGTTATGGCTTATAACGTGCAGTGACATGAAGATAGCCAGAGCATTGCCAGCAAATCCATGTGCTTTTGCATGTCAAGAAAGACTCTTGTTATTTAGGTTTTGAAGTTATTAGAAATTGTCTTTAAATGCTGTTTTAGTGTTGTTTTCATATTTTCATATATTGTATCAACTAAATATATACTTGCTTTATTAAGACTATTCTTAATAAATAATGCTATAAATAAGATTTTTCCCCCAATACATATTCTGTGCTGTTGATGTACATACTAAACCCTTCAAGCTTTCTGAAATTTATGCTGACTTGCATATAATATGAAGTAATAATCCTTTTCTGATATTGTTAAATTCCGTTTTCCCTATTTTCCAAAATTCATATTTTTATACTGGGTGAGACTTGGGAGCTGATCATGGCTCAGTGGTGGGGCTGTTGCTCTTCCTATTTTTATTATTTTAGCAATAATGGTAATCAGGGTGAGGGAGGCTGTCAGTTAGGACTAAAACTATGCACAATTAAGGAGTACTTATTTATTTATTATTTATTGGTTCAATAAATAATAGAGTCTTCCCCGGAGACTCAGGGCGGCTTACAATACGTTAAGCAATAGCCTTCCTACTTTTGTATATATCTGCTATATCTAGTAGGGCTTTCACCCCCCCCCCCCCAAGCAGTGTTCTTTTTTATACAAAATCAGCTTATTGCCCCCACAATCTGGGTGCTCATTTTACCTACCTCAAAAGGATGGAAGACTGAGTCAACCTTGAGCCTGGTGAGATTCGAACCTGCAATAATTACAGGCAGCTGGTGTTACTTAACAGCACTTGGTTGCTGAATCTTATTTCTTTAATGGCCCCTACTACATGATTTAGATTTCAATTCTTAGAATAGTACTTCATTATTGAAGTGCAATAATTCACCTACAAGATGTAGAAGAATTAATTCCTAATAACATCACTCATGTTTGTAAAGCAGACTCCGCACCAGTTATCATGAGTTCATTCAACTCTGGAATTCTGTCTGTATTTTCAAAGGAGAAGTGGTATTGCATCTCCTGGTACTAATTGCTATTTTGATGAAAGTGTCAGTTCTACAAATGATTCTTTCCTATTGCAAGGATAAGTTTAAATGTACCACCTTTCCAACCCCCCAGCCCCCGACCTTCTAGTCCTGTCACTGCAATGTTTTTTGTGGCTCTTGGGAGCTAAATTGAAAATGAGAAAAAGTTTAGTTGTCTGCCATAAAAAGTCCCCTGCCCGTTTAATATTAAGTGATGACTAAGTGGTTAGTAGCATTCAGAAGGTAAGTGAATATACTTCTGCAGAATATAAAAGCAAGATCCTGAGTGAAAAGATATATTTTGAGACCATTATAAGGAGAAACCAACACAAACTCTAGTGGCAGTTCCAAAATAGAGGTCTCACCAAAGAAAAGTACTTAATTGTTACTATTTTGAAGGAACTAATCATTGGCATGAATTATTACATTATTAGATAGTAAACTGGATATCTGGGTACCAGTTCAGTGTAGTGTAGTGATTAAGACATCAGGCTAGAAATCAGAAGACTGTGCATTCTAGTCTTGCCTTAGGCATGAAAGCCAGCTGGGTAATTTTGGGTCAGATACTCTCTCTTGGCCCTACCCACTTCATAGATTTGTTGTGAGAAAAATAGGAGAAGAAATGAGTATGAATATGTTTTCTGCCCTGAGTTATTTATAAAAAAAATAAAGATGGGACAAAAACCAATCAGACAGACAGACAGACAGACAACAAACAAACAACTTAGGATATAGTATTGCTCAAGTGATGTGAAGCCTGGCTCATATCTCAGTGATTTTGCTTAAAATCCACTACATTGAACTCTCAGGATATTTCAGTATTTTACAGTTGTTATTCCATATATTTTTTCCAACTGGAAAAAATTGGTCTAATTTGAACCTACTCCTAGACAACGGAGTAAATGTAACACTCTAAGCTACATTAGGTAATGAACTGTCTGCAGCAAGGACATCATTTCTGGGATCTCCTCACATGGATTACTCTTTTCCAGGATGAAACTCCTAGTGACATTGTACAGTATGTGGCATTACACAATCTGTTAAATATTATGAATATGTTGCTATACTTGATATTGAGTTTCATAAAAATGGTTGTCAAACATTTTAAAGAAGAAAATGTTCTGTTTATAACTGGAATTTGAAATAATATTAAAGCATGGTTGGACACAATTTACTAATTTGGATGGGACCACTGTCAGCCTACTTTCCCAGGCACATTGAGTTGGCAGCGTGGAAGCTCTCTGTGCTAATATGGCTTCCAAAACTGACAACCACATTGGGAAAGATTCATACAGTATATGTTTGTTGATGTACTGCATAGAGATTGCACACATTAATTTGCAGAAGAAATGAACTAGACCTTTTGGCTTTCTGAAGATATGACTTTGATCCTTTGACAAGCACAGATAATAAACTGTTGAAAGGTAGAAAAATAATCTTGGGAACCTTAAGAAACTCATAAACTCATAGCGTATCAAGCACTTAATTTTATCATATCTGATAACATTTGATCCTCTGTCATTAAAGATTGCATAGAAGATACTATTTCAAGTATATTTGGAGATGAGGATGGAGAAGATGAAGAACTGGCAGCAGCTGCAAATCATCTGAACATGGACTTTTATAATGAACTGCTTGATAAAGACAGATCAAAGGAAAAAGAAATTTCTGTAAGGCCATCTGCTCTGGAATCACTGCTTGGACCTCTTCCTACTGCAGCCAGTCTTGGAATAACAGAATCTATAAAAGAATGTATATTGACTAAGGACCGAGACCATAGTAAGTATTAATTTATTTATAAATTATTCTTTGAATTATCACTGAATTACGATCCTGAAAAAGTTTGTGAACATCTAGAAATGTTGCAGTTTTTTTAATTAGTTCCATAGATTTTCTTTTTATTTGACATGTTTTCATTA
This sequence comes from Masticophis lateralis, assembly GCA_030761175.1. Taxonomy (NCBI): domain Eukaryota; kingdom Metazoa; phylum Chordata; class Lepidosauria; order Squamata; family Colubridae; genus Masticophis; species Masticophis lateralis. The sequence goes on along the minus strand of JAUDYJ010000001.1, from coordinate 322,170,368 downwards.
ATTGCTGGTGTTTATTCTTTTCAAAATAGATTTGTTGGCTTACACTGTACATCTGTGGTTTTCGTATAATGAATAAAATGTGGTTTTCTTCATCCCCTGAAAATGATTAAAACCCTAGTAAGGAAAGAATTAGTTCTACCAGAAGAGAATATAAAGCATGTCACTCAGGATTGAACTGAGGAATTTTTGATGTTCTTTGAGCTTGGTTGTTTGCTTGCAGACTTTTCGTTGCCCAACTAGATAACATCACTGGTGCCTTATACTTCACATTTTCTGGGTTTTACTGTTCCTTCATAATAAATGCACTTACAGTCTGAAGACTCCTGAATATCTCTGGGATATTTGTAGGGTCTCATATGGCCTTGAGGTTGATTGGTAGAATATTTAGCATCCGCACTGTGACTCACTCTACCACTGGAGATGAGACCTGTTCCCATCCTTTTGGCCTTCCTGAAGGGTATTAGAACTTGGTTTGGCCAGTTGGCTTGGAGCCACAAGGGAGGTGCTCACCACTGGTTGATGGGGTCAGAAGATCTCATCCCCATGGTGTACATCTCTTGATCCTGGTTTTAGGTATAGTTTTAAAATTTTAATTTGCATAGTTATAATATTTTAATTGCTTTTCCATTTATCTTTTTATGAGCTGTAAACTGCCCAGAATTGCCCAGTAGGGGAGATGGGTGGTATATACATGTAATAAATAAAAATAATAGTAATTTTATTGTCTGGTACTTTTATCATGACCTACTAGAGATTGCCTATAATTCATTATAGCTTTCCAGTTGAACATAGAGGTACTCTACACAGAGGCACCCTACCTACAAAGAAACAGAAATCTAATTTGGGCCTTATCAAAATAGCGGGTTGTCCAGGGAACAAAAACAGAATGCTAGAGTATATAGATTTGTATGCTGAGCCAAAAAGATGTCCCAATATTTTTTGAATCAGACTCATCAAAACATAATATTTCTGGAGAATAAAGGGTAGCAGCAGACCAGCCAATGGTGTAAAGTAGATAAACCTGAGTCATACACAGGCTTTTTCTCCATTTAGAGGGAAATTATTTTCAGAGTATATTATGCCTCTTACAGAGTTTACACTCAGTTTTCATGTGTCAGAATTGTGAGAAATTATATTTACAATTTTAGCAAGAGTTGTCAGCTTTCCTGCACATGCACACACAAACAGGGCTGAGGACTATATTGCTCACCTCTTTTTTATATATCTAATTTGAACCAGACATACTGACAGATTAGCTGACTGCAGATGCAGAAATTCTACCTTGTTTAATCAAGTGCGGAGTGTAATAGCTGTGCTTGTTTCTTGATTCCACTTTCAGAATCAAGTACCTGTTGTTTTCTGCAGCCGTTAATTTCCTTCTCATTTTTGTGACTTTCCATGACAGTGTTGTGTCCTTTTATCATCATCACTTTTTACACTCCTATCCCTGCTCCACACCCTTACCCTTATTAAAGGTGCCTTTTGATCTTCAAAAGCTCCAGATCTGAGGCTCAGGTAGGCTGCATACCATCCATTATAAATGTTTAAGAGTAGTATAAATCTATAGAGAATTTTTTAGTGCCATTTGTGTACTATAGAGCAGCTTTCTTCATCTGGTGGCCTTTGGGTATGTTGGACAATCCTCGAAGTCATACAGCTGAAAATTCTTGAGGCAGTGGTTCAATACACATGGAATGTACCCTAACAGACTAAAACAAGAGAACTCTTCCCCAATTCCTTCCAGAAGTTTCAGCTACAGCTTCTATTAGTTTTAGCCTCGTAGCCAGTAATCAAGAGTGATAGGGATTGTTAATTCCAAGTACCTAGTTCCTAATTTTCCTATTCTCATTTTAAGGAACTTGGTAAGAAAAGTTAGTTCATTGTGTCTTTTTATTTTTTATTTTTTAAAAAATGATCTTTATTTACATTTATAGTTTAAAAAAAGACAACAACACATCAAACAAATAACAAAACAAGACAACAGAATAAAGAACATAAATACATATAGATAATACCTCCTAATCAAATATTTAGTACAAACTTATACAGTAAATTCATACTATATTCCGGAGGAGACGAAACAACCTATTTTAAATTTTTTAATCAATCAGGTCTATCCGACCTCACTTTAAGTATATAATAAAATATTGTCAGTAAATACGATGCCTATTTATATTCTTCTAATTTAATTTCGATGTTCTTTTCAATAGCCAAATATACCATTTTTTCCAAGATAAACTTGTTTGCGTTTGGTCTCTATCTTTCAGTTTTTTTGGTTAGTCTATCTGCTTCCGCACAATCCAAAATCTTCTTTATTATTGCTTCATCAGGAGGGATATTTTTATCTTTCCAGAATTGAGCAAACGTTATTCTCGCTGCAGTGATGATATGTAGTATGAAGTACTCATACTACATCTTTTTTTTATATTTTCTGGTTTGGAGCCAAGCAAGCATGTCTCTGGACGCAATTCAAACTCCTGGATTAGGACTTCTTTCAGCCATTTTTTAATTTTTCCTGAAAATTTAATTTCTTCTGGACATGTCCACCATTGGTGATAATAGGTACCGCGTTCAAATCCACATTTCCAACATACAGCGGACTGTCCATTAAACATTTCTGCCAATCTATCTGGCGGAAGATGCCATCTGTATAACATCTCATAAATATTTTCTTTATATATGGTAGATACTACCAATCTCATATTTCCCCACCCAATCTCTTGCCATTTTTCAAGATGAATTGAATAACCAAAGTTTTTTCCCCAGGCAATCATCATATCTTTTATTACTTCCTCGCCAATCTCTATCTTCATCAGCAATTTATAGCATTTGAAGATCATGCCTTTTTCCTGGCCTAACAAAATTTTATCTAACTCCTGCAGATCCACATTTATGCCATTTCTAGCTCGATCTCTTTTATATTTTGATTGGATCTGCAGGTAATTCCACCAATCCAATTGAAATCCCTGAAAGTCCAGCTCCTGCTTTGATTTTAGCTTTCCACATGCGTTCAACAGATCTTTATACGTTAATTTTTTCGCCAAGTTAAATAGTTTGGGATATGTCAGGACTTCCAAAGGTGATATCCAACGCGGTGTTTTAATATAATAATTTTTACTAACCTTCTCCCAATTTCGAATTAAAATGTTCCTTATGTAGTGCCAAGTGAACCATTTACTTTGTGGGGTATTATCTCGCCAGAGTGTCATATGCCAACCTTGTTGTAAGTCATGGCCTTCTATCCTAAGAAGACGGTTATTATTTAAAGCGATCCATTCTTTGATCCACACTAATAAGTAGCTGAATAATAGTTTTCCCAACATGGTAGGCTCAGACCCCCTCTTTCTTTTATCTCTTGCATCATTTTTCTTTTAATCTGGGGTTTCCTCCCTTGCCATATAAATTTAGTTACAGCCTGATTTAAATCTGTAAAAAAAAATTTGGATAAATTCGCTGGTGCTATTTGAAAGAGAAAGTTAAATTTTGGTAAGATATAGGATTTTATTGTTGCTACCCGTCCAAGGAGTGACAATTGGATTTTACCCCATTTGTCTAGATCTTTCTTTACTTGAGTTAATAATTTAATATAATTATCCTCCTGGATGCTCAAGCATCTACCCGTTAACTCAATTCCCAAGTATTTGATTTTACTGACCACTTTAAATCCTGTTGCTTCCTCTAGATCCTGTTTACATTTCTCTAGAATATTCTTGGTTAAAATATTTGTCTTCTTTTTATTAATTAGCAAGCCTGCTGCAACCCCAAATTCCTCAATTTTCTCCCAACAAAGATAGGCAAGAATTTATAGGATCTTCCAAGATAAAGGCCATATTGTCTGCAAAGGCTTGAGTTTTATAAATCTGATCCGTGATTTTAAGGCCTTTTATTCCTTCTTCATTCCTTATTTTACGCAATAGGGTCTCTAACAACAATATAAAGAGTAAGAGGGAGAGAGGACAGCCCTGTCTTGTACCCTTACCAATAGAGAATTCCTCCGTCAGATCACCATTTATCAATAATCTGGCAGTTTGTTTAGAATAAATAGCTTTCTTTCCTGTCGGTAGGCTTTCAGATGATCTCTCAGCCCTGGAGAAGTTGTAATAGGAGAGGATGCTACTATCGAAGCTGTATGTTTCTTCATCACTTTTGTTGATGTCACTGTGGTGAACATATTAGCCAAGCAAAGGAGATTTTCCCACAATGTCATACACTTAAGTAGTCTACTTTGAGTTGTATAGACAATTCAATTTTTTTATTTGGATCTCTTATTACTATTTGATCTCAATTATTTACCAATATCCTACAAATCTAAATTCAATTCAAAGTTATCCTATCTATACATGACTAATTACAATATAGTATTAAACAAACACTATTTTATACTAAATATTTTTTTCTTAATATAATCTTAATCTTATAATACACACTAATAAACACACTAATAAAATAATAATACACAATAATAAAATAATACACACTAATAAAATTATACTAGATAATAGGTCAAAATAAGTGGTTAGATAATCAATTAATCCTCAATTATTTATGATTAATGAAAATTAGAATCTATAAATTATCTTCAGTTGTAATTAATTAGCTTATTATACATATATATTTATAGTAGAATAATAGAAAAAGAAAAAAATTAATATAAATTCAGAAGGATATTAAGTTCAAACGCTATTCCAGTTTGTTACAGTAAAAGGAGGCTAGGCGAAAAAAAAAAAGCTCACTCTCAATAATCCTGGGGAGGAGGGGGGATCAGGAAGAGAATACCCCCTACTCATCACCTTCAATTTCACAGTTACTGTTTCAGAGAGTCGTTACTCTCTTTTATAGAGTTTCTCTCAGTTGTTGTCACTATTACACCAGTTCCACTTCAGTCCTTACTCCACGTAAACGGGATTTTGTTCTTCCATTTCACCAAGATTTCGCAGCAGTGAAAAAGCTAAAGTACAAATAAACAAAGGCTTCCTTCACTTACAGTCTTGACTGCCGCTATCCTTTTCATTCGCTGCTCCGCCTTGTCAGTGTCAAATTTCGTCCCGTTCTTCTTTTTCTCTTTTCAGTATGTTCCGTTTCGTCTCCCCGTGCCGGTCAAAAAAAAGGCAGTGTCATTGGCTTTGGGGCCGCTATTCCGCGGCCCTCTTCTTGTCCTCCGGATCCTCAGAGCTCAGGCTTCGTTGCAGCAAGGGGTCACACATCCCTCCTCGCCTCCAAAGAAAGCTCCTCTGCTTCCCTAACCTCTCCTTTATTTTGCTGAGAACGGCAAAATAAAGACAGGGAGGCTTGAGAAGTGTTAGCTCCTCGGCACAGAGGAGCTAACACTGTACCAGTCTTTCCGCCATGACAAATGCATCGGAAGTCCAGGTTATCTTTTTATTTAAACATGCTCAGATTTGGCTTTATTTATCATATTTTTTCCTAACAGTACCCATAATCACATCATAACTTTCTTTACACTTACTGAGGCGTGCATTATTTTTGTGTTCCTCATAGCCACTTGTCAAAATCTTTTAGTTTGTGCAGATTACTTTCAGCTTTCTGTAAATGTGTATTCCGTGTTCATACCATGTGAAAAGGTTTCTCTAACTGGGTGATGATAAATCTTGATAGGAGCAAACCTTTTGAATCAAACCTTGTATTTACAGCTCATAAATTTGAGCGTCTTTATAGACTATTGTATCTTTGATTGAGCCTTTATTATACTGTTAATGAGATGTGAATTTTTGCAACCGGCATAATAATGCAGAAACCTTCTTTCATCTATCCTCTGTCTGCTTTATCCACAGTTTAGTTGGTATAAAGTGCAGTTGATACAAATTTTATTGTTTAATAAATGTGTGGATTGTGCAATCATGTTCCTTTTCTACCTATGCATTGACTAGTATAAGTTTCAAGTTGCAGTCCCAAAAGTGCTTTTTCCAAAAGGCAGTTGGACTTTCTTGGGTTTTTTTCCCCCCTTTGAGAGTGTTTCACTTCTCATCGAAGAAGTTTCTTCAGCAGCACTCCTTGACAGAGATGTCATCATTACTGTTACCCTACTTCAGCGCAAGCATCACTACTGCCACCAAGGAGTACCACCTCAAGCCTTGCAGCACAGCCAGCCAGTCTGTATCCCACTGACATTGGCTATCCTCTTCTTCCCGCTTGTGACAAGGCATGCCCAGCTTGGCCCTGATTGTCTTCTTCCTGAGACTGTGCATGCTGTTCTCCAATTGTTATACACCATTCTTCAGATCATGGCTGTGAAAGTTGGACCATAAGAAAGGCTGAGCGCCAAATAATTGAGACCTTTGAACTATGGTGCTGGAAAAGACTCCTGCGAGTCCCTTGGGCTGCAAGGTGATCAAACCGGTCAGTCCTAAAGGAGATCAAGCCTGACTGTTTTTTAGAAGACCAGATCCTGAAGATGAAACTCAAATACTTGGGCCTAATGAGAAGGAAGGACTCACTGGAGAAGAGCCTAATGCTGGGAAAGATTGAGGGCAAAAGAAGAAGGGGACGGCAGAGAATGAGGTGGCTGGATGGAGTCACTGAAGCAGTAGGTGTGAGTTTAAATGGACTCCAGAGGATGGTAGAGGACAGGGGTTGCAATGGGTCGGACACGACTTTGCAACTAACAACAACAAATTCTTCAGATCCTTGGAAAGGCTTTAAGGCCTCCCAAAGCTTTGCAAGGAGGCTGCACTCTAAATTGTGAGAAAGATGCAAAAAGGGTACATACAATTTGGAGAACAGTGTGTGTGATTTTGGAGAAAGGCAGGAGGTTTCAGAAAGTCTCGGCCTTTGAAGGGTTACGAGTACAGTACACAGGGATTTGGAGAAAGGCATGCATGGTCTTAGGAAGAAGGTGCCTCTCATAGGGCCAAGCTAGACATGTCTGATCAACAGTGGGAGGAAGATGACAGTGAAGGTCAGGTTGGTGTGGCTGAAGTTGAGGAGTGTTGCTATGCAGAGGAGTCCAGCTGTGCAATGACCAAAAGGGTAGAAATGGAGGAGTCCTTCACCTTACTGAGGCTCAGAACTATGAGAGATCAACCTGAGAATGGCTTGGATCGCAGTGGATTCTCACCTGATGACTGCTGGAATTAAATTAATGGGACTCCTCCCAAAGGTGAAGACAGGTGCACACTATTGGGGATGAGTTTGTGTTGTCTCTCTTCAACAGTGAAGGGATACAGGGCCAAAAACATCCTGAAACCAAGAAGGCGCCACACCCATTTGAACCACTCAGGTGACCCTGAGGACACAGATGAACCTTCAAGTGGCCTCAGTGACTCACTAAAAGAATTCAAATGACCAGCTGTCTTAAAGGAGCATAAATCCTTCCATTCCCCACCATCCAGGCAGAGCTGAAGAAACTTCTTGGATGAGAAGTGAAACGTCTTCAAAGAAAAAACAGTTGCCTCTTGAAAAAGTACCTTTGGGGCAACCCTGACCTGGATGACTGAGAATCTCCATAGACATTTAATTAATGAGACAACAGGGAATTCCAGGATTTCTAGATGCAGTCCCGTGACATCATGCTTCATGACTACATTGCTTAGTGACAAAAATTATATTTCCAATTACCATTGTTAACCAAGGATTACGTGTAGAATGAACCCAGATTCCTAATCAGTATGTATGTATGTATGTATGTATGTAGGTAGGTAGGTAGGCATGCATGCATGCATGCATGTAATGTAATTATTTATTTTATTAGATTTATTTGCTGCCTATTTTATTTTGATACATGATATGATATTCAGATAGGTGAACTATTGGGCCATTGGTTAGGCACATCAAAACTTTTTGATCCAGAGGTAGATAGAATATAACAGTGATGCCAATGCCCTCTCACATTTACTTAATGGTTTTAGGTTACTATAATGCTTGGAGTATGGGAATAACCTTCAAGACTGTAAACTTCAGCTAACCTATCTATTAAGCCTGCCCAAAGTGATTATATAATTTCTATTCTTCTATTATAACTGTAGTAGTTATTATTTGGCTTCTCAGCACAAAATCAGAGTTGGTTTACATTTTATAGATTATACAGTTTTGGCCTTGGACTCTTGAGATATTATCTTTGCCATTATATTTTGATTTTGTAGATCAAATAGAGATACTCGGAGAGTAATGCCATTATGAAAGTTCATTTTTAGACTCAGTATGATGTTTTGAGAATTCTTGGATTGGGAAATCCCAAAGAGTTATTAAATTCACTGGATAATCTTGGACCAGTTGTTATGTCTTGAACTAAGCCCCCCCCCCCCCCGCCCATTGGAATGGCCTAAGAACAAAAGGCCAATGGGATCATGTACATGAATGAGAAGCACAATGGTATCCAATATCTGTAGTTAACCTAGGCTATGGCAAGTATTCTCCTTTAAGAAATGGCTCTTTTAGAAGAATTTTCTCCTTCATGGAAAAACATTTGACATAGCAAATTGAATTTGCTTTTATGGCTTTTGATGGTATTTGACTTTTGCTATATAGGTTGATCATGTTTTATTATGCATTGTGTCTTATGCTTTAAAGCGCTATGAAAGAATAGCTGGGAAATGAAGTAGAAATGTGAGTTAATGATTATAAAAATAAGTGGCAGAGTTTTATACTATCCGCACTGAAAAAGCTGAATTTAGTAGTTTCACACATGGCAACATCGGCAGTATGCCACCTTAAGGACACAGCTGTGAGTTTCTACTCCTTTTGCCAAAAATCTTTAATGCAACATCATGATTGATGATGTCACTCATCAGTTTGGCGGAGTTCTATCTAATTTGATCAAATTTGGGGATGTTGGAACATAATGGTGCTATATTGACAACCGTAGGTTTTTTACCCAGTATTTTTTTCTTTATAGGCTTGTTTGTGGAACAGGTTCACATATTGGCTAACATAAAATACAACAGCTTTTTTTCTGGATTGCTTTTTTCCTTTTTTGGCATCTTTTGGGATTCAGAGGTTCCAGGGCCCTGCTGCCATCTAATGTACAAAGTCACCATCTCTTGTCCTCTATTCACTTTTTGTTGGAAGTTGAAATGTGTGTGTACATAGAATTGGCTTGTCCTTTTTCCCTTAAGTATGCAACAACCCCTGAAATTCATCTGTCTTCTTGATCGGCTACTTTATCATTGTATACAAAAGGTATATAATCAAGGAGATGGAGATTGGAAGAACTTGACCTGTAAGTGATCAGGGGGCAAGGGGAAAGAGCTCTGGTTCAGAGGATGGATTGCTTCCTTTGTTCATAGCTTTGAAGCTTATAACAGTCAATTATTTGGATGAGCGGCCATCAGGAACAAGCAAAAAGAATTACTCCTTTGCCCATTTCTTCCTGTTTCCTTTACCTAGAAGCCTCTTATTACAATAACCATAAAAGGCAACTGTATTGCTTTTGATTATTACAGAAGCATTATAGAAAATGAAACCTTGGCAATCTAATGGAATATCCAATGAATCCAAGCGAAAACAAAATCCATTGTAGTTACGTTACTTAAGTGATGATTGTTGTTTGGATGAAATATTGGGCTAACAGCCTTTCAAGACTACATCCGGCACAGAGAGGACTCATCATCACACTTTCTGTTGTAGATGAAGATTTATTAAGCCCTTTTCAGAAGCTGCGATCCTTGCCCTTGGCAAAGATGATAGGAGGGAACATAGATAGAATTTTACTGGAGTTAACTGCTTTGAAGTCAGCATAACAAATGATAGACCAATATCCAGAGCTATGAGAAGCCCTGAGCATGTCTTTGCTCAATTTACATTTTGCCCTAGATGAACCGTTTTATGACTTCTTTAGGACTACTGGGTACATGATGCTAAGCCCTGCTAATAATATTTCTATATTATTTAACTTATATTCGCAACTCAATTCATTTAGAACCTTAATTTTCTAATTTTTGATTAGGAAGTAAATATGAGGCATAGAATATAGGTTTTGGAACATTTTTATCAATTAAATAAATGTTGTGAGGTTTTTAATTATATATTGCCAGAATGCATATATTTCTTTGCTGATATTGTGAAAATGTGATAGATTTCTGATTTGCGTTCTTTAAAGCCACATTCTCTCTATTCTTCAGAGATCTTTTTAGCCAACTGAGAATTTATTGTAAATTGCTAGCAAATTCTGAGATATCCATTTATCAATACTGATGAAAAATGAGATACTTAAAGGCAGATGGTAATGAGAGATTGAGTATTTTCTGGAGTAATATATCAATCATAGAGTTTTTGATGTGCCTCAAAATGTATTCAACTTTAATTGGGCATATAATTGTTTTATAGGCTTGATTTTTGTTTTATTAATGTAGTTGAGAGGTGTTTAATTCAAACTTTTTTTGCACTATGTTCTCGCCTCAAATAACTCCATCTTTTTTTCCTGATGATTTTGTTTCTTTTTTCAAGAATTAAAATAATTTAGAAGAAAATATGATAAGAAAAGTTAGGAAAAACCTCTCCTGCAGTTGCTTCCCTTTTCACACTGAAACTCCCAGTGACTATCAACTTACAGATAGTGTACTTCTTTTATCTTTTGATCATTTTAATAATTCAGTTGATCAGTCAAATTTTGATGGAATTAAGATAAATGCAAATGAATGTAAAACTCCATATAGATGTAAGGGAGATCATGTTGAATATTTCTGAATGTTACAGGGAACTATTTTAGCTAATATTCACAAGAAAAATAAGTGAATATACATTTTATTGGCAGTAATAATAACAATAGAACTTAAACTTATATACTGCTTCATAGGGCTTTACAATCCTTCTCTAAGTGTCAGCATATTGTCCTCAACAATCTGTGTCCTTATTTTATTGACCTCAAAAGGGTGAAAGGCTGAGTCAAACTTGAGCCGGTTTGAACTGCTGGCAGTCGGCAGAATTAGTCTGCAATACTACATTCTAACCACTAACCACCACCATGGCTCAAAAACGGAAAGCATCTTTTGAAATCAAGTAACTGTACTATCATTTCTGATCTTCTAAAATTTTTACATCTTCCCTCCTATCATAGGCAATTATGGTGATTAAGGTATGGCATAAAGAGATACAAGAATAATGAAGGAAAATAAATGCACACAGCCTGGGGATATCAAATCTAGACACTTGGGTTGCTTTTCCAAGCACCCTTTTCTTTTAGATACTTAAGACTGCAGAAATAGTAATGTAGCTGACTGAAACCTTCAGGAGTTCAGTATGGAAAAAGTAGAAAATTAGGGAAATGTGCCAGATATGAGAAGAAGAGATAAAGTTTCTTCTAATATAAGGTTATTTCCAGAAATTAATTCATGTTACCACTTATATAGAGAAATTATAATTCTAATTTCTGACAATAGTCAAAGATCACTTGATCCATTTGACCACTTTATTGATTGTATTCATATCCTCCTTTTTCTCTGTGAGTTCAGGGCACCTTACCTGGGGGGGTCTCTCCCCTTATAGTATCTTTATACCAATACAGGTAGTCTTTGATTTACAACCATCACCTGATCACAGGGATGCTGCAACAGCTGCAACTATGAGGATGGGTCATAGGTCTCCTTGTTCAGTGCCATTGTAATTTTGAATGGTTGCTGAACAAGTAATCATTAAATAAGGACTACCTGTACTTGTGTTTTGGAGTACAGTTCCTGACTTGTTATTTAAAGTGGCCCTTAGTTTCAAAACCCCTGTGCCCTTGAGCTTTATATAAAAGTTGTTTAAATTGACATGTATCAGCCCTGGTGGCGGAGTAGTTAGAATGCAGTACTGCAGGCTTCTTCTGCTGACTGCCACCTGCGTGCAATTTGGTAGTTCGAGTATTACCAGCTCAAGGTTGACTCTGCCTTCCATCCTTCTAAGGTCAGTAAAATGAGGACCCAGATTGTTGGGGGCAATATCCTGACACTGTAAACTGCTTTAAAGTGGGCTGTAAAGCACTGTGAGGTGGCATATAAGTCTAAGTGCTATTGCTATTGAAGGATTGTAGTCTGCCATGTTAGTTCAAGGCGGGTTGGCAGATGATAAAAAGCATCCACAAAAGAGACCTAAAACAAGATGGAGCAATGACATCAGCAAGTATGGAAACATGCAGAAGAGGCCTTCATCCTGCAGTAGATATACAATGGCTAGAATGATAATGAAATTTTATATCTATATAAAATATATATACACACACACTAGGATTATACAAGTTATATAACCAATTCCTTGGGCAAAGCAAGCAAAGACTGTAAATTCATTATATCATTTCCATTATAGTCTTTGTAATTCAGCCTAAACTGTAATTTAAATGTGGAGAGCTAGCATATTGCTGGCACATAATTGCTAATTTCTCATTCTTAGTTTGTTCTTTCTGCAGCTGTCTTCAGCTCCCCCTTTCTTTTTACAATGTTAACAATTGCTTGTCTGATTCAATCTCATGCTCTCTTAATGCAGTAGAATGTACTCTTGAAATGACTTCACTTAAATGAATAGTCTCAATTAGCTGGAATCTACCTATTTTGGCATTTTAAAATGTGACTTTTTACAGCTAGTATTTCAAGCATTCCCTTTTCTAAGAAGGCATTTAAGTTGTCAATTAACTTAAGATATTAAAGGAGAAATTCTGCATTGAAATGCAGATGTGCTGTGGACCCCGCCATCCAAATTTTTTGAATTTTCTCTGGCTGTGTCCAGAAAAAGAGCCTTTTCTGCTTTGGTCCCTGACCTCTGGGACTGTTGTGACCTAGGCTCACGTAGTCATTACAAGACACAATTAGTCTCAAACAAAACTATTATTTCATTCCCATCTTAGTCTAAATTAATTCCAAAACAAGCCCTTCAGAAAAAGTCCTTCAGGCTTATCACAAACCTTTATCTTCTTTGACACCCTGCCAAAGGCCTTTCTTGGCAAAGCCCCACAAAGTTTAGAAGCAAGAGACGCCAACTGGAAAAAAGATTTAGTAATGTTGCTTTCCTACAAAGAGCCCAAGAGCCTTTGCTCTTTTAAGCCTTATGGGAGGGGCCAACCATCTCCTGGCCTTATTCCCGAGTTGTTCTTTTTGCTTTAGCTGCTCTTGCCTTCTGGCAGCCCTGCGCATGCATGCACTAGGAACAGGCTCCTCCTGTTCCTCTGCCTCTCTGCTGTCTGACTCTGGAGGCTCCGGAGTTTGCACATCATTCCCAGATGGCTCTGGCCCCATTTCTGCCTCTGATGCAGAGCCCTCATGTGGGCCTTCCCCAGGTCCAGGACTGGCCCATGGTTCTTCCCAGCCTCCTCATTTTCCGACTCTGCTACCAGCTCTGCGGGCTGCTGGCGGAGCACAACAGGAACATCATGCTACTCCCCAAGGTGAGAACCTCACTCATTCTTTTGGCCTTTTGAAAGGACTTGAAGATATTGCTCTGCCAATTGTCCTGGTGCCCCAATGGAGGTGTAGCGTTTTGGATGTGGTTAATAGAGTAGATACCCCACTGCCTCACAGTGCACACTTTGCTCCCTCTCTTTGTATCTGGGTCGGTTTTATTTTAACTGCATTTTGAATTTAAGATCCTTATTTATTGTTTTAATGTTTTACAATGTATTTTAATCATATGTCTGTAAACTCGAATCTAGAAGCTAGAATCGCCTGCAGTGAAATGGGCAGGCGGGTGGGCAGGTAGTCAGGCATGGAAAAATGTATGTTATGTATGCAGTTATATGTCATGCCTTCAGGATACACCTAACTCTCTTACTTTCTCTTAAGCAAAAATAACAATGGTGACACTAAGCAAGTATAGAGATTCTCAGATATTAAAACACATTTAATTTACTAACATCAGAACAACTATCTGTTAGTTATCCCAGTGAAATTACAGAGGAACAAAAATCTGCCCAAGCAGAAAATAGAAACCTATTCATTCATTTACAAATATATGGGGTAAGTGAATGAATTTATAGTCATGATGTCCATATGGTCAGTTATTTTTCACTGCTGGTAATTGTGAGTGAAGTTGAAGCTAGGAAAAGATTCAGATTCTGTAACTGAAGCCAAGGGTCTATTGTAAGTTAAGAAGAGTATGTTCTTGTAGCCTGATTTTAAAATTGCAATTGTGCTGATAATGAGGTTTCCATAGAATTATTAAGAAAGAAATGAGTTGATCAGAAAAAGGTCATTACCACTGAGCTTAGCATTGCCTATATAGTAGCTATGGTGAAAGCTTTGCTGTTGAATGGCAGTAATGAAAATAACACTATTCCTGCATGGGTTTTACATGGAATTCTCACAATAATATTTAATAATCTTTAAAATTTAATATATGCTCACCAGAACAACTAGACACAAGGGAAGTTTTTCCCCGCATGACATCACTCTGCTAAACAACTAATTCCCACAACATTGTCAAACTAAGACTATATTGCTATTTTTCTTCTCATCCTTCCTATTACCTATCTCCTCCTACTTAGGACTACCCTGTTTCCCCCAAAATAAGACATCCCCTGATAATAAGCCCAATCGAGCTTTTGAGCGCATGGCAATAAGGCCAAGCGCTTAGTTCAGGGTTCCAAAAAAAAATATAAGACAGGGTCTTATTTTCAGGGAAACATGGTATAACCTTGTTGCGTGTATCTTTACGATTTCTATTGCTTTATTTAGTTTCCTAGTATGATTTGATTGCTTATTTAGTATCCTATAACTATCACTAAGTGTTGTATTTTATGATTCTTAATGAATGTATTTTTTATGTACACTGAGAGTTTATTCACCAAAGACAAATTTGTGTGTCCGATCACACTTGGCCAATAAAGAATTCAATTCAATTCAATTCTATTCTATTCTATTCTATTCTATTCTATTCTATTCTATTCTATTCTATTCTATTCTATTCTATTCTATTCTATTCTATAATTAATACAGCATGAAATGCAACTGCTTTGGGGCTTCACCTCCTACAGAATTGATAGTGATAGTCTTACATTCAACCCATAGAAGATTAACAAATAAGATGACCAAAAGGGAAAGAAATGGGTGAGCAGTAGATACTGTAAGACTTCTTAAAACATTGAAATAAATTGGTAGTAGATTCAGAGTCAGTGGAAGAAAACATTTTAATTCAAACCATAGTAAACAGAGACTTCAATCTTACATATAATTGCTTGGAAGTAAATCCAAAGGATTTTGTTGGAACTCATTTATAAACATGAATAGAGTTATATTATCAAGGGATTTCTTGTCAGAAAATTGTATTATATTCACTTGCTTTTATACATGGATGTCTTAAATTAAGGGAAACAACAGTGGCTGTTAGTGTTGATAACTACCAAACATTTAAAATTTGTATTTTTAATAATAATGTGCTGGAGTCAAAGATAAGCAAATACTTAACTAGTATTTCGTTTTAAATTTGGATTATCTAGCTAAAGATATACACTGGTTTTTTATATCACTCTTAAGACATGATAATAGAGTTATGAATTGTTAAGCAAACCATGATGGTCTATTACTCACATAATAAATTCACATATCATGCTATATAAAAGCATGCAGACTATATTATGGGTTATTATGGAGAACTACTTCTTTCCATAACTATGTTTAATTTTAAATGGGGAACAAGATGAAAAGTATTAAACATGTGATTGAAATACATTATTTAGCTACACTTAATTCTAATAATTACTAAATGTAGATAAATAAATTGGAAACAAAGTTAAACTAATAATGTTTTAGGTACTGTGAAATGGCTACATATATGCATAGAGCAGAATAGAATAGAATGGAATAACAGAATTGGAAGGGACCTCAGAGGTCTTCTAGTCCAACCCTCTGCTTAGGCAAGATACCCTACACACTTCAGGCATATGGTTATCCATTCTCTTCTTAAAAACTTCCAGTGTTGGAGCATTTACAACTTCTGGAGGCAAGTTGTTCCACTGATTAATTGTTCTGACTGTCAGGAAATTTCTCCTTAGTTCTAAGTTGCTTCTCTCCTTCATTAGTTTCCACACATTGCTTCTTGTCCTGCCTTCAGGTGCTTTGGAGAATAGCTTGGCTCCCTCTTCTTTGTTAGCTCCTGAGATATTGAAACACTGCTATCATGTCCTAGTCCTAGTCCTTCTTTTCATCAGATAGACAGAGACAAACTAGGCAGTTCCAGCAACTGTTCTTTATATGTTTTAGCCTCCAGTCCCCTAATCATCTTTGTTGCTCTTCTCTGCACTCCTTCTAGAGTCTCCACATCTTTTTTACATCGTGGCGACCAAAACTGAATGCAATATTCCAAGTGTGGCCTTACCAAGGCATTATAAAGTGGTATTAACATTTCATGTGATCTTGATTCTATCCCTGTTTATGCAGCCTAGAACTGTGTTGGCTTTTTTGGCAGCTGCTGCACACTGCTGGTTCATATTTAAGTGATTAGCCACCAAAGGACAGACTTGTATTTGAAATCATCCTCTATTGATTATGTATCAAATCTAAATAAAGCTTATTGATAAAAGGAAAACAGAATAATATTTTTAAAATTGCTCATTTGTGGTACTTGGACAACCAATTGAACAGATCTCAGGTTCTCTTATTACAGTTTTCCCTACATTGTAGTTTTAATTAATTAATTAATTAAAATAGTTAATATACAACTGTGCCTTGATTAGTATGCATACATTTATTCAAGCCCATTTTTTTCAGCAGGATTAAACAGCCACACAATTTGACCTAACTGGATCTTGGTTAAAGGAGAAGTAGAATTTGTGTACCGTGGAGTCAAAGTTAGAAAGTGAAGAAATTACAGCCGTAGTGCCTAAATGTAATATTATTCATTCCATTAGTGTTTTACATTTTCAAACTCCACTAATAATATTGTTGCTGCTGCCACCAACAGATTCAGCTGTCTAGGCATGAGTATTTCCCTGTTTCTATGAAGAATGGTTTTCTTTTACATTGACCAAAACATTCTGCTATATTCTGCTGCATCCCAAATCAATGCAGCTATTAGCGGATGGGAGCAGCTGAGGCAATGCTGGAATAAGCTATCCCCCCCCCCCCACCCACACACACACTTTTTTCCCCCAGAGATGTTAAATAGTATTTGAACATGCTACAGAATGCCCTACAGAATTTGATGACACAAATGCCATGGAGCAGAGCACAGTAACCCAAGCAACACAATCTCTGACTTAAATGGATTATTCTTTAATCAATCTCTGAGGTCATGGTTAAAGTTAGTATGGTGAAGGATAAAGATATGGGAGCAGAACACATGTGCAACTGTAATACTGTACTCTTGGAATAAAGCTTTTCTCCCAACTGCACCCACTCAGTTAATGTAACCATCCTGGCTGTGCTCATCATTTTTTTCATAGCAAAGTCAGCTTTCTAGAAGTGATGTATTTCCAGAATGAAGCCTGTCCTCAGCAGAGGATCAGAATTGTCCTTTTGTGATCTTACAAATAGATGCTTGTAATGATTGTGTGTTTAGCAATCTCAGACTCTTTTATTTATGGCCCCTCTATGTTTCCTACCTCTCTTTTTCTTCTGTAGCTTGGCTAGATACAAAGTTCTGGTTTGGTTGTAGGATCTTGTGCTTTGACTTAAGGCATTTTTGGAACAAATGCCAACATTTTTGAGTCATTAATTTCCTGGCTTTCTTTATCATCAGAAGTCAGTTGACTCAATCCTGTCTTAATTCTTCTATGCCTAAATGCATCACCATTGGAGATGCTTTTGTGACAGCTTTGGGGTTTTTTACAGAGATTTTTGAGGTCTGACAATATTTACCTCTCTTGGTCTGCCTGAATGTGCTGGCATCTTTATGTCTGAAGGTCTGTACATCACAAAGGTTCAGAGTGGATTTCTACAGTAGAAGTACATATTTCTTTCCGTTAAGTCACGGGTCGGCAACTTTAAACACTCAAAAGAGCCATTTGACCCATTTCCCACAGAAAAGAAAACACCGGGAGCCACAAAGGTCCTAACCAGAAGCTCCTCGTTCAATTCTGGAGCTGACTGGAAGTCTGGTTTCCTCACCATAGAGTCTCCTCCTAGTGCGGCGTTCTTTTTCCTCTACCTGTCGTAACTGAAACCCCTATCGATTGTGGAGCTGACCAGAAAACCCACCCCTTGCCATAGAGTCTCCTGGTGCACCATGCTTCCCCACCCCCAAACTGGAAAGTCCTTTCAAAATTGTGGCACCAACCGGCAACAGGAAGCCACAAC
Source organism: Masticophis lateralis (assembly GCA_030761175.1). Taxonomy (NCBI): domain Eukaryota; kingdom Metazoa; phylum Chordata; class Lepidosauria; order Squamata; family Colubridae; genus Masticophis; species Masticophis lateralis. The sequence continues at coordinate 322,152,216 of JAUDYJ010000001.1, read as the reverse complement.
AGAGGGATGAAAGAGCCACATGTGGCTCCAGAGCCATGGGTTGCTGACCCCTGCATTAAGCCGATGCGTTCCAAACCCGGGTAAATTATTCAGAATAGGGTAAAAGTAGTTTTTTTTTGTGTAGTAATACACAAACCGATTACCCAATGACAACAGAGACATTTAAATCAACTTAAAGTGTTACAATGGATGAAAAGTGGTAATGATAAGTGATAAATGGTAATGCAAAAAAAAAAAAAAAGTGCACAAAGTACTGCCTTAAGCCATCCTGGCACCAGGGAAGGAATAATATCTTTTCTTCCTTTTTATGTATTTGAAGATTTTAAAATTACTACAGTATGTTGCTGTTTTACAGTTGAGCTCTTTGTCTTTCCAAAAAATGCAACTGGAAGTGTTCCTTCTTTCTATCCCTTCATCCTGCACAGCTAAGTCATAACCAGCTGGAACTTTGTCGGTGGCCTTTTGTAGAACTGGCACCCACCCCCCCACCCCAATTGTCTCCTACTTCTGCCTCCAGGCTGTTTGCCTTGTTGCTCCCAAAATAGCTAATTCTCCCTCACTTTTTGAATGGAATCATATGTCCACTGAATAGGAAGTGGGATTTTAAAATATTTATCCACCTTAAGAGGATATCATTTGTGATTTAGTTCATGTTTTATTTATATTTATTTCATTGCATTGCTTGCATATGATTTTCTTCAGTCTCTTTTTCAACATACAGTCATTGTAGCAGCTGCAGGAATGACCCTTGTGATTACCTCTCCCCCTCCCCTACTCTAACACAACATTTTTCTGAGGGCTCCTCCCTCCCAATTGCCACTTTTCCCCTTTCTGAAAATGCCATCCCCCTCATATTTGCCGCTGCATCATCATCATCATCATCATAAAAAAAAAAAGAGATAAGTAATAATTGGTACAGTTCAGCTTCAGCTATTGCTTGAAATGAAGTTACAAATTTGTAAATGTCAGAAATTTATTTGTTTGTTTGTTTGTTTGTTTGTTTGTTTGTTTATTTATTTATTTGTCAGATTTATATGCCGCCCTTCTCCTGTACGACTCGGGGTGGCTCACAACAATAAAATAACCCAACAATAGATAAGATTAAATAATATTAAAAACCAATTTAAAATCCCCAAATCCCCAAGTTAAAATCCACGGCAGATCAGGGAAGTTGCTGAAAGAGCCATGTCTTTAGGTCGGTGCGGAGGTTGGGGGCCATCCGGAGCCCAGTGGGCAACCCATTCCAGAGGGTCAGTGCGACCACAGAGAACGCCCTCATCCTGGGGATCGCCAGCCGACACTGTCTGGCTGAGGGGACCCGGAGGAGGGCAGCCCTATGTGAGCGCACTGGGCGGTGGGAGGCTGGTAGGAGGTGATCTTGCAAATACCCCAAATTGACTTGAATAGAAATAATTTTTGCTCAATTTTGTTCTCTTTATTTTTGCATCAGCGTAATTTGCTTCCATTTTTAAAAATGCATGATGAAAACAATTTTTGTAAAAGAGATATTCTGATTTTTCTAGATATTATATTAATTTGTTACATTGTTTTATTTATTTATTTATTTTATTTATTTATTATTAGATTTATAAACCGCCCTACTCCTGGGGGACTCAGGGCGGTATACAGCCATAAATAAAACATTTAAATACAAAAGTTTAAAATAGAATAAAACGAATTAAATAATTTGGCTGACAATTAAAACCCCAATAATTTAAAACAAATTAAAATTCATAATTAAAAGGAGAAAATAACTTAGATCAGGCCGGCTTGTTGGAATAAATAGGTCTTTAAATAGGTTTTAAATTATTGGCAAAGAAGATTTACCATATTTTTCGCACTATAAGACGCACCAGACCATAAGATGCACATTAGCTTTAGAGGAGGAAAACAAGAAAAATAAATCTACTTTTGCCTCCCAGTATCCATCCAATATTCATCTGCCTAGCATCCTTGCATCAAACAGCCTGGTCAGCTTCAGCATATTATTGCAGCCCCAGCATGTGGCTCATCAGGGCTCCGCTCCATTGCATCCACCACCGGTCAACTGAGCTGAGTTGCTGCCAGGGAACACTGGAGCCTTTGCTGCTGAGCAGCTGATTGGCGGTTGGATCAGCCTCCCGGAATACCGCTGAAGAACTGTTCTAGATGGTGGGGATCGCTTGCACCTCTGCACCAACCCCTCTCCCCCCAACTGCAATATTTGCTCTATAAGATGCCCAGACATTTCCACCCATTTTTTGGGTGGGGAAATGTGTGTCTTATAGTGCGAAAAATACGGTAATCATTGAGGTACAAGTAGAAATTCTGTACTTGTAGTAGCAATATCATCAATCACGAAGATATGTTTGGTGATTTTTCTCTCTTTCTGCCTCATTTATACTTTCTTGGAGTATCTTCAATTTATTACATACTTGCATTCATTTCTTTAAAACTGGTCTCAAAAGCTTGGTATGTTGATGTTAGAACTACAATTCCCAATAATCCATCTGGCATGCATAGTAGCAATTTTAAGAAGATGCCAGTTTTGGGGAAGACTGGAATCATGCAATGAAGCACACTAAAGTTGCAATTAGAATACTGTATGTGAAATCTTCAACGGTGGTATTATTTAGATTTGCAAGTCTCTCTTGATTTGTTGCCATGGCAAAATTTCATTGGGAAGGACTCTTTATCAAAAAAAAATTAAAGAAGGTGGCGGGGGGGTGGGGGGGGAGAATGACAAATTTAGCTTTCTTGTATATTTCAAGATAAAATACATTCCTGAGACAGATATAACAGGACAGATTCTCATTTTCTCATTACACATTTGATGAGTTGTAGGTTTTTTTGACCTTCCCACTTGTCTTTTAACATTGGTATTAAGGAACTGCCTAGTACATCAAAACTGATTTCAGGATTTAATTCCATTTTGTGATGGGGAAAATGTTAAGTGGAGTAAAACTAAATCAACCAAAGTCTGTTCTTGTTCTGTAATGTTAAAAGCCCTAGTGGGTTTGATTTTTAATTGCTAGACTATAACTTCACCATGTGCAAAAAACAAAACAAAACAAAAAAACTAGAATAGTACATAAGGGAAATAGGTTTTGTTGAATTAAGTCTTGTTTCATATGTTTGGGCTTTAAACAAATATAAATAGCAATGATAACATAATAATTATGCAGCAAAAATAAGTCTTTTTGATGTTACATAACTAAGAAAAGCCCTATAGTTTAAACTGTCTACAAACAAATTTGTACTGAAACATCTAAAAATGTATATCATAGGTAAAACATCTCCAGGAATTTTGACAACCCCCCCCCCCCCCAATTGTCCATATCAATACAAGACTTTGGGAGGCTCACAAGTAGCTCAGAAATCAAACAAAGGAAGTACAACAACATAAATGGAGGAAGTAATTCTCCATACGGAAGAGAATCCAGAACTGGAGCAATTTTCTGTGATTTTCATGCCCATGGTGATATAATTGTACATCTTTTCTGCAATATCATTTGCTCCCACATGTATTAGCATGAAGAATTAATTATCCATAGAGTTGAAAACAGAGAGACATCCACAAACAGGTTCTTTAGAAGATACTGTATAACACATGAATGCCTGAACAGTATTCAGGTCCTTCTCAATGAAACAGACTTTGAATGTTCAAAGGAAGAAAAAAAGACAAGATGATCAATCCCTAAAGGGCAGAGAGGCTACAACTGTGCCTTATAAGAAGACAAAGAGGAATCTTGAAAGTTGATGATTTGTTAGTATGAGTTATTGACTGACCCCATTTGCCTGTGAAGATTATCAACAGCCAGGAGCAAGGATTAGGGACATGACAGAACATCTTCCAAAAGTTTTCAACTCCATGGATAATTATTTCTTCATGCTAATACATGTGGGAGCAAATGATGCTGTAGAAAAGATATACCATTATATCACCATGGACACAAAAATCTCAGAAAAATTCAGAAAACTGCTTGGGGGATCAGTTAATATTCTCATCTATCCATCCTCTCATTCCACAAAAAAAGAATAGTATCCGGCATAAAAAAGATCTGAAAAGAACAACAAGTAATGCAGATAGGAAATGGAAAATGAAACAGTTCACAAGGGCATTGAGCAATAACTCAGAACCATAGAGCTGGGGTTCAAAAAATACATGCTCAGAATAAGTTACAGAAGGATTCTAACAATAACAAAAAATACTTCATTAGACACATTCAGAGTATAAAGCAAAGACTGAATAAACCAGCTGTTCAGTTGAAATTGCAAAATGCTAACACGTAACCAACTTCTCCCCACATGAAAAATAAAAATTAAAAAAAAAATCCAAGGAGCTATTCAATTCTATTTTGGTATAATCTTCTTCAACAAGTAAGAAGATGAGATTAAACCTCCATGATCAGGTTACTTTCATCCAAGGGTATCAACAAAAGCTACCTGATCATTATGTATTATTAGTTATATATTATCTTTGAGAAATCTTGGACAATTGATAAAAGTGCCAGATGATTGGAAGGGGCAAATTTTGTCTCTTGTTTTAAAAAAAAAAGGGGGGGGGGTAGGGAAGGAGTATCCCAGGAACTATAGATAAATCGATTTGTTACCAATATCTGGGAAAATTCTAGTGCAAATCATGAAAAGAACTGTGAGTACCCTGAAAACAGTCTGGTAATTATTTAAAGTCAACATGAACAATCTCATTTTTTGATCAAGTAATTTCTGTAATGGCCTCTGGAAATGCTATAGATATAGTATATTGCAATTTTCTCTAGGTGAGACGGATGGCACAAATATCTCGATTTAAGGGAGATTGCATGAGAGTGTATTCCATGACATGCATGATGTCAAACCTCAAAGGCCCTCTGATAAAGAGCTGCTTTCAACTTTTTCTGGAAACTGCTTTCCAGAAAGAATTGAGAGGTTTTAATCAACCAAAAAAAGTAGCAATCCAAGTGAGAAATGACATTGCCAGGAGCCCTATCCACTTCATCTGGAGTTGCAGACTAACAAACTGATCCCTGATGACTTCACAGGATAAAGTCCCGGTTGTCTCTTAACCAGCTAGGGTCCATTTCAGCTCAGGTTTTGAGCAGTTTTATCTGTCTGATGCTGTGATTATTCTCCATAACAACCTTCAGCTTGACCATTATCAAATTTAGGCAAGTTTCAAGGCTTATGAAAAATACCTAATTATCATCAACTTATAATTGTTTTCCAGGGCTAAAGTTCACACTTCAAAGAAATGTAGTATTCCATACTTGCTTGTTAAGTTAATAATTTTTGTCATAGTGACTTCATGACTTTCTTGCCAGTGTATTTTAAACATTATATTTATTATTTATTTATTAGTTAGATTTATATGCCGCTCTTCTCCGGAGACTCAGGGTGGCTTACAATGCGTTAAGCAATAGCCTTCATACTTTTGTATATACCTGCTTAGTAGGGCTTTCGGCCCCCCAAAGCAGTATTCTTTTTTATACAAAGTCAGCTTATTGCCCCCACAGTCTGGGTCCTCATTTCACCTACCTCGAAAGGATGGAAGGCTGAGTCAACCTTGAGCCTGGTGAGATTCGAACTTGCAATAATTGCAGGCAGCTGGCAACTAAGTGCTATTTTAACAGCACTTAATCCACTGCGCCACCAGGCTCTTACTGTGCCACCAGGCTTTTACTGTGCCACCAGGCTCTTACAACTGCGCTTTTAACATTACGGAGTCAAATAGCAACACTATTTTATTTCATGGCCCAATACAGGATTAAATATTACAAGAAAAATGAATGGTTCTAAATAATACAAGCTCCAGAAGATTCTGTGCAATTCATTTACTAGTTGGTTGTAAGAGAATCCTTATTTGGATAAAGATTTGTTTCCAGTTCTTGAGATATGAATTGTTGATAGTGCTATGCTTATTTGATAATATAATTTCAAATAGTGTTTTATTCTTTTAAATAGCTGTAGGCCTTTTAAAATGGTGACGTCAATGAAAGTTACAGGATGTAAGCAAAACATATTATATAATGAAGCACTATTGTTCTCAGGGTCTAAAAGGAAACTCTCTGCTCCTTACAAAATCAAGGTGGCAGCAAGGTAATCCCAAATACTACAAGAAAAGTTGAATTTTGCAAATTTTCTGAAAAACAAAATTGCAATTTCCTTTTCCTTATTTCTTATAAGTGGCTAGAATATAATAAGTGTCAAGTGCTGGGGAAATCAGGAGATTCAGGCAGTTCAAATGAGTATAAAGATTTATTACAAGCTTAAACTCTGTACAAGAATCTGACAAACTAGTGATCAAGGGAAATGAGCGAGATATAAGAGAGGCATTCAAAGTGGGCTGGATCTCTTGCGTGTGTGCAGGGACTTGTGACTTACGACATGCTTGATTCCTCCCTTGGGCTCAGCCTGGTCATCTCCTACATCAAGTTCTTGGACTTGGATTTTAAAGGTTTCAACTGGCATTGCCTGCAGTTTTTTAAGTGCAGATTAAAATCATGCACTGAAGATACTTTGTTCATTCTCAGCATTTGGTGGCTGCATAAAGAGCCTTGGTGGCGCAGCTGTTTAAAGTGCTATTAAAGTAGCACTTAGCTGCCAGCTGCCTTCAATTACTGCGAGTTCAAATGCCACCAGGTTAACTCAGCCTTCCATCCTTCCGAGGTAGATAAAATGAGGACCTGGATTGTGGGGGCAATAAGCTGACTTTGTATTAAAAAAAAAGAACACGGTGGGGGGGGGGGGCAAAAGCCCTACTAAGCAGGTATATACAAAAGTATGAAGGCTGTTGCTTAACACATTGTAAGCCACCCTGAGTCTCCAGAGAAGGGTGGCATATAAATTGAACAAACAAACAAACAAATAATAAATAAATAAATAAATAAATAAATAAATGTTATAAATCTATTTGTTGATTTTAAAAATAGTTTGAAAATTATATCCTTGATGATTTGAGACTTTCATTTTTGGATTTTTGAAAAAAATTATGTTGAAATATTGTAGAAGTAATATTGTTTCAGTAATTTTATATTAGTTTTCTATAACCAACTCAGTATTTTTCTTGAATGTTTATAGCCAAATAATGTATACAAATAGCCTAGATTTCTTTGTTTGTTTAAATAGAACAAAACTGCATGGAATACCAAAAAAGAAAGAATCAGCCCACAAGTAAAATAACAGTATGTACCATTAAAAATACTAAAACAATAAAATGACCATCACAACAAAACATAGTGAAATTCACTATGTGTGAATTCACACATATGTGTGTGTTATTCACACATATGTGTGTGTTATTATCAATCTTTTATATGAGGTGCCTGAGGGCTTGGTTCTGTCAGGTATGCCTCCTTTCAATACTCAAGAAAGAAAAACCCTGACTCCATTTTCATAGAGAAAGGTACTTTTACTGAGTATGAACTGAATGCAATCAAAGAAAAGCAAGGTCTGAGGTAATGGGCGCAAAAATCACATATAGAAATCATCCTTAAAACTCTCCCCCCAATTGTCTGGTAAAGATTATCCAATCCACATTCCCCCTAGGGGTCATGTGAGATGCAGCTTCCAATGGTTCCATCCTCCTGATATTCCACGCCGGTTGACCTTGAATGGTTATCAGCACTCTTCCCAGCTGCAGAGAGACGCTGAGGAAAACTTCACCATCATTTGGGTGAGCCGCTGGGTGAGATCATCTGTGTCTTTGGGGTGGAGTTCCATCAGTACGCTGACGACACCCAGCTGTACATCTCCACTCCAGGCCACCCCAACGATGCCCTTGAAGTGATGTCCCGGTGCCTGGAAGCTGTGCGGGTCTGGATGGGGAGAAACAGGCTCCGACTCAACCCCTCCAAGACCAAGTGGCTGTGGCTGCCGGCGTCCTGATATAGCCAGCTGGTGCCATCGCTGACTATTGGGGGCGAGACATTGGCCCCCACAGAGAGGGCTCGCAACTTGGGCATCCTCCTGGACGCATGGCTGTCTTTAGAAGAGCACATGACGGCCGTAGCCAGGGTTTTTATCAGGTTCACCTGATACGCCAGTTGCATCCCTTTCTGGATCAGGACTCCCTACGCACGGTCACTTACGCTCTTGTGACTTCCCGCCTGGACTACTGCAATGCTCTCTACATGGGGCTCCCCTTGGGGTGCACCCGGAGGCTCCAACTGGTCCACAATGCGGCCGCGCGGGGAATCATGTGACACCTCTCCTGCGTGAGCTGCACTGGCTCCCGGTGGTCTTCCGGGTGTGCTTCAAGGTGTTGGTGACCACCTTTAAAGCGCTCCATGACTTAGGGCCTGGGTATTTGTGAGACCGCCTTCTGCTGCCAATAGCCTCCCACCAGACAGTACAGTTGCACAGAGAGGGCCTCTCTGGGTGCCGTCGGCCAGACAATGTCGGCTAGCGACTCCCAGGGGGAGAGCCTTCTCTGTGGCGGCACCTGCCCTCTGGAATGACCTACCCCCGGAGATACGCAGGATATCAGACCTCTGGACTTTTTGTCGGGCCCTTAAAACCCATTTGTTTCATCTAGCTGGGCTGGCTTGATCCCATTCTCTGTTTTAAATTGGAATTGATTTTAAATTGGACTGTTTTAATTGTCGGCCGAAAATATTTAATATTTTTTAATTCTTTTAATTTTTGTATATCATGTTTTATTCTGGCTGTTCACCGCCCTGAGTCCGCAAGGAGAAGGGCGGTTTATAAATTGAAACAAACAAACAAATAAATAAATAACTTTACTCCACCATCTCACTCCTCCCCCCCCAGACATCCAGACAGCTTCCCCCTTCCCCCGTTACAATGGCAGCCAAGCAAGCAAGCAATAAAAAGGTGGAGTCTGATGTTAGGGTTATTCGACATCTACATGAAGCTGCTATGTATGACTAGTTTAATGAAAAGAAGGACTAGGGGTGACATGATAGCAGTGTTCCAATATCTCAGAGGCTGCCACAAAGAAGAGAGAGTCAAGCTATTCTCCAAAGCACCTGAGTGTAGGACAAGAAGCAATGTGTGGAAACTAATGAAGGAGAGAAGCAACTTAGAACTAAGGAGAAATTCCCTGACAGTTAAAACAATTAATCAGTGGAACAACTTGCCTCCAGAAGTTGTGGATGCTCCAACACTCAATGTTTTTAAGAAGATATTGGATAACTATTTGTCTGAAGTGGTGTAGGGTTTTCTGCCCAAGCAGGGGGTTGGACTAGAAGATCTCCAAGATCCCTTCCAACTCTGTTATTCTGTTTTCTGTTATATAAGGTCACTCATCAACAGAGGGTACAATATCATCAGTAAGTTTACTTGTACATCTCTATCTCAGGATTCCATTCAGGTGTTTACTTAGTAATAAAAATAAAATAGTAAATAATTAGAACGTTCTGAAATACTAATTTGGGTAACTTTTTCATGTCCGTCAAAGCTATTTGCCAGAGTTATTTACCAGAAGAAGAAAATAAAATAAAATAACAGAGCAGGGTAAAGTATCAGTAGGTCTCCACCCCATGCTCTTTCTTGGTAGGCGTCCTTTCTTGCCAGTACCAGTGAGATAGAGAAGTATTAGAAAGTAGGAAGTTCTTCCACTTCTCTCTCCAGAAGTGCTTTCTTGTTTCTCTGTGGGCTGGTTAGTAGCAGATCCATACTTTTCTTATGTCTCTTTTATGGGTACTGAGAAGAGTGCATGAATACAGAAAAGAAGTAAGAGGATCAGAAAATAGGAGATCATTCTCATGCTGTGCATTGTGCAGGGAGTTGGAAGGTCCCTTCCAGTTAATGCTGTCTGTGATTCTGTGATTACCCAATAAGTATTTAAGACTCTGTGCAAGCCAGTATAGAAGACTGCATAAGTGAATAAATAGTGCTTTTTCCACCAGGAAATAAAAAATTGCCCAAGAGCTGTCTCTGTCATTACAAGGACCTCTGGAAGGTTTCTCACTTTCTGCTTCCCATTTTATTTTTTTGAAGCTTGCATCTCTACCTCTTCGAGTGCCATGAGGCTTCCCCTGGGAAAGGAGTCTGGTAGGCCAGTCTTCCATTAGGAGATAAAGAATGTCTTAGGACTTCTCTGTTTGACAGCGAAATCTCTGCAGGAGGCTAGTTAGGCTTCTGATGCCAGGTCTGTCAAAGAACAGTAAAACATATCAGAAATCTATTTTAACCATTAGGTACTAAAACCACAGAATGAATAGCAGCAGCTAAACTAATTGCAGGTAGTACTTGATGTACAGTCACAACTGGACCAGAACTTCCATTGCTAAACTATGCAGTCATGGTGTGATGTCACCATGTGATGTCACAGAACTGCATTACTTAGCGGCAGCAGTTCCTATTGCTGCATAATTCCACACAGTGCAGGTTGTTAAGTGGAAATTGGAAGGAGTCCCGTCTGGACTACTGTAATCCTCTCTACATGGGGCTCCCTTGAGGAGCACCCAGAGACTCCAACTGGTCCAGAATGCGGCCGCGTGAGTGATAATAGGGACGACACGTCGCTCCCATGTAACATCTCTCTTGCTCAAGCTGCACTGGCTCCCGGTGGTCTTCCGGGTGCGCTTCAAAGTGCTGGTCATCACCTTCAAAGCGCTCCATGGTTTAGGACCTGGATACTTGCAGGACTGCCTCCTGCTGCCTCCCACCGACCGATACAGTCTCACAGAGAGGGCCTCCTCAGGGTGCCGTTGGCCAAACAATGTCAGCTGGCAACCCCCAGGGGGAGAGCCTTCTCTGTGGGGGCCCCTGCCCTATGGAACAATTGCCCCCAGATATACGAAGGATCCCCAACCTCCGTGCCTTCCGTCATGCTCTGAAGATTTTATTATTTTATCAAGCCAGTCTGACAGAGCAAGGATTTTAAAGGGGTTTTAAATGGTTTTAAAAATGGTTTTAGTCAGGGTTTAATTGCAGCCAATTGATTTAATTATTTTAAATGATTTTCTTAATTTTTGTGTAATTATTGTTTTATATGGTTGTACACTACCCTGAGTCCTTCGGGAGAAGGGTGGTATAAAAATATAATTAATTAATTAAACAAACAAACAACAAACAAACAAATAAATAAGGAGTGCCAGATAAGGAGGGCAGGCTACTACAGGGGTGCAGTAGGTCCTGGACGGATTGGCATAAGCTGCATGCACATGGGTGTATGTTTGAGCCCACTGCAGTATGGCACGAACACAGGCAGATTGGGGAAAGAATATACTGCTGCTCAGTGGCTTCTTGGAGTACTGCAGTTCTGGAGTTGCAAGACCTGTGAATTCAAAGCCTTTCAGAGTGTGAAGCACACTCCAGCCTGACATAGTAGCACAGTGCAAAGAGGCAGCTTGGTGTGATCTGGATTGCAAGAAGCCCTTGAGCCTCAGTGCAGCATTGACAGGTGCAAAACAACAAAATACAAAAAAACAGGTCCACACATGAAGGTTCTAATTAAATGATTAATTAAATTAATTTAAAATTAAAATTAATTTAATATAATTAAATTAGATTCATTACTACAGCTTATGCACAGGAATCTCCTCTGACTAATGGTTAGCATCTGTACAGACCTAGATAAGCATTAACAGCATTGGGGTGGTGGGGAGGTGTTGGACTTTTGTGGTTACGTAATGATTCTAAACTGATGCTTCATTTAATTCTTCCCCCCTGGCTTTGCCAGTCTCTCTCCTATATCCATGAAGCCTAGCACCAGCCCAGTCCTGTAGCAAGGTGCAAAGGGACTTCTTGTCACCCTTAGAAGCCACAGCTGCTTCAGTCCAGACTCGTCCACAGCTGCTGTCACTACCATACCCTCTGTGACCCCTGCTGCCTCAGGTTTTGCTTCCTCTCTCCCTCTGCTGACAAGGTGTGCTGACCACATGAGATCATCTTCTACAGGTCTTGCAAGGAAACGGCGGTTTATCCTCTGGGGAAGAAAACCTTTTGAGGCCAGCAGTTGCCTTGGTTAACAGTGGGAGCAAGAAAGTCAGCTAGAGTGGTTGATGCTGTGGAGGACAGTGGGCCAAAAGAGCATAGATGAGGGAAGATTTACCCCCTCATTTCTCAAACGTTCCATGTTAACTTCGACTAACCATTATTAATAACCATGACTATTCCGTTCCTAATGGTATCCCATGATTTAACCCAGCCCGTGAAACCCTCTATCCATCCATTGAAAGCATACACTCCGGCTTTTCACATCCATATATTGTAACTCCTCCCTTGATGTTCTTTCTAAGGCTGCTGGTTACACCTTCAAGATCATCTCAATGGTCTGGAACCACCCCGCCTTACTTGCTCTTTCCAAGGCCTTTGGTCGCACCCTTTATATTGGTACATATCACATCATGTTCTTATCATGTATGCCAATTCCACCCCTGGTTGTCCTTTTTATCTCTAGCTTTCACCTGACACCCATATATGCTCCTTACTGTTCCACTCACCAGGGTAGACCATCTAGTCCGGGTGGAGCTATATTCTTGGCCTAGCACATTCCGTATACAGATACATTCTTTCATGGGTTGAGTTGAAGTGTCCCTGTGGACATAAGTGTGGGTGGGCTGTGAAGTGTCTGGATTTTGAGCATGCAACCACCATTGTAAGTTTGAGGACAAGTTGTAACTCCTTTTTTCAGCACCACTGTAACTTTGGAAAGTTGCTGAATAAATGGTCATAAGTCCAAGATTACCTTCTGTAATTCTCAAAGACCTCAGCAAATGAATAGGATTTTCATTTTTTTTTTCTTCCCAAGAGACCATTTTCCTGAGACTTGGAACGCAGGGCAGCCTTGCTACGTACTGCCATCTTTCCATTAAGTGATTTTGAGCCTGTTTTGTACCAGTGTCGCACAGGCAGAGAGATAGGAAAGGGAAGAATGAGGCTGTAGCAAAACAGTAGTTAGCAGTGCAGTTTTTCCTGTCCAGGCATGAATGTGTGAAACTGCCTTTATATTGAATTTGACCAGTGGTTCATTTAATTATGGTATCCTGACCAGGGTTGTCTGCAAGGTCACAGCAAAAATCTTTCCAAGGCCTGCATGAAACATTTAAAAGATATAAAACCTGGGGCTTTGCTGAATAAAACTGCACACTCGGTCTTTGAGAAATGGATACTTTCTTTTCTCGTTCAGCCTTAATGTTCAGTTTCTGTAGATTTTAGAACAGGGAGGCAGCAATAAGAGCATGAAGGGCCTGACAGACACTTTCAAGGACTATAATTGAGTTGGAGACTTGATGGAAAGCTGCGGAAACTGCTGGTTCCACCAGAGAGATTAAAACGGGCAGAAAAGGGAGAGAGTTGCTCCTTAACTGTAAAGGCGCTCTCTGATCTGCTTATAGGATTAATAGTCGAAAGCTGGACCTTTTTTTAAAAAAAATAACAGGCAACCCCCCACTCCCCAAATCCATGACTCTGTTGCAGGCTTTGGCTTCCTCTCAAAGAAAGAAAGAAAGAAAAGCATAAGAAGAAAGCAAAATGTGTCATGATTTTCACCAAAACGATCCAGATTCTTTGCTGTTTTAAGATCACGGGCCAGAAGGATAGTAAACATTGCATTTCATGGAAGTTATTGAAGAGAATGTTATTTAGAATATTTGTTTAACTGGAAAGAGGATGCCATTGCATATTTCGCTTGAAAAAGGAGCCAAGAATTGGGATCAACTTTCCTCTCTACTTCTAAAGCAAGGTGCTTTATGGACCATAGATGGCCCTCTTGGCAGTTAAAACAGATTAGCTAGTTTTGTTGATGATTGCAATGGAGTTTACTGTGCTGCGTTAGAACAGCTGTTTTTCTTTCTCAGATTTGACCCTTATAGTGAATGTTGATTTAATAGTCCAACTTCCTTGTTTACAGGGGACAGAAAATTTGGGTATTTGAAAGCCCCATGTACCCTTTTCACTTAATAAATGCCTGTCAGATGAAATGAAGAGTGGCTATTTGTAGACAGGACCAGTAGCCTTCAATTACTCCATGTCCTCCTCCCTCTCCTGAGTTAAGGTTGTGCTTATTTCGGATCAGTTCCTTGTTCTGCAATTCATCAGTTGATAAATGAGTTCTCTGTCTCTTGATGTTGACAGAGGAAACAATTGGCACAAATTCCAAGACAAATTTAAATTAAAATGTTGACACAAAAATGCATCTGCTATTCATGGAAATGGTCTAGTTTACAGACTAGTTTTAAATTCTTATGCACCAGGTACTTTTCTTTTTAATGAAATTTCCAAATATATTTGAGAATATTTATTCTATACAGTGGATCATGTTTGCTATGGTTCAAAGCTGCATATGTGTGTGTAGGAATTTATCATATAATTTGTCCATTTATGACAGAATAAGATAGAAAATGAAAAGGTGGATCATTCTGGGCTCCCTCTCAATTTTGAGAGTGTTGGAAAATATGTTGGATCTCATCCCCCAACTTACTTCCTGTGTTCTTAAGGAAAGATCTACATTCAAGGCACTTAACCAAGATTAGTTATGGTTTGAAACAGGGAACCCAACTGAGACCACAGAGTCACGTGCAGCTTCTCTAGACTCTGAAGTACAGATTCTAGTCCCCTTTCAAAAGCTACAGACAAAATGTAATTTATAATATGATCTGAACAGAAAATTATTAAATATATGAAGAGTAATTGCATTAACAAAACATTTTGAATCCAAACCGTTTAACACACTCCCAGGCTAAAGCCACAATTTGAAGTGTAAAACAGACTATTCCAGTCAATTGGATGATGTTTCAAACAGAAAAAAAAAATGATTTTTTAAAATTTGACATAAGATAGTCCTCAACTTACAAGCATTTGTTTAATGAGTGTTAAAAGTTAAGATGGTGCTAAACGGTGATTTATGACTGATCCTTGCACTTCTATGACAGTCACGTGATGAGAATTTGAATGCTTTGCAACCAGCATATATTGATGATGGTTGCAGCATCCCAGGGTCATGTGATTGTCATTTGTGACCTTCCCAGGGGACTTCCAACAAGCAAAGCTAGAAGCTGGATTCACTTAATGTCTTTATGATATGCTTAACAACGGTAGCCAAACCCCCCCTCCCTCATAAAACTGGGCATGACTCATTTAATGCTTAGAGATTCGGTCCCCATTGTACTTGTAAATTGAGGACAATTTGTATTTCTATGTCTTGCATTCAAAATAGAGCATTTCAAATTTGAAACTGATCAAAATTGAAACATTTTGCAGACTTCCCAGTATCTTCCTGTAATATAATTGATTTTAATATTAACATTATCGTTTTTGCTTCCTTGTTACATTTTTTAAAAATACAAACAGGTGATCGTATGACAGACTGCTATGATTCTCTGGTAGAGTTGAGCCATCTATAATGTGTGAGTTTAAAATTGACACAAACCCCTTTTATGTACTTCCTTGAAACTCCCTGAGACAGCACCATCAAAATTTGGCAATAGATTGTGTGAGAGTTTGTTGCAGAAATTAAATCCAGAAAGCACACATAGGCAGACTGATGCAGCAGGATTCATTAACTTCTTTATATACATAATAATTTACAATACCAATATCAGAGTTCTTCTTCAAAATAGTAGCAGTTACAACACAAGGCAGGAGAGAACAGTTAGTTTCATTTCAGCAGAGCAGACTAGCATGCACAGACTGTTTAGTTTCAGTTTCAATTTTTTGCACAGACTCAGAAACTGCAGACTAAGACACGCCCTGGCTCCAGTCTATCTCAGCTCCCAATTGGTTGATTTAATTGATTTAATTGCTATGCCTATTCATTGGCTGATCTGTTCCAGTTTATGAATATTCATACTCTGACAGATTGCTGTAAAATGGCATTTTAGAAACGTAATAATTACTAGCCAAGACCTCAGCATTTTGTCCTCAGGCAACGTCCACCAGTTGCTCAGAGCTGACAGCACTGGAGTGGATGAACAAATAACCTGGCCTTGTAGGAGGAGTTTGGCCATATTAAATGCACAATAAACAAATGGGTTGCCAAGTTTGAACATGCACTTCACATTATGTTTGCCCTTGCCCAGTAGATGCATGAATTGAACTATGTTTTTTTAAAAGACAGTATTTAAAAATTTGCAACTTAAAGATTAAATGAAGAGATGATGTTTTTGAGGTGTGTATCTCAGTCTAGACAACATCAGTTCAACTAAAAATAAACACTTACCTTTTAATGGGACCTCACCCATCTGCAAGCTCAAATTGTGTGGCATAAGAATAATGCAAAACATTCCGCCTGGAATGGCCTAATAGCACTGCCTGGAACAACACATGCTTAAGTGTTCTGAAGGGCAAAGTACAGGTTGCATTTATGTGCTTACTAAATGCAAAGGCAATTTATGTGAAGTCAACAACAAAGCCATATTGACTAAATTGCTGAAAGAACATCATTGCATTTTTGAATGGACAACTGCTAGGATTTTTTAACTTCAACTCATGTGAAAACTGTGAAGTAGAAAGCTAGAGATAACTGCAGTGCAAGACTTCATTTGCTGAATTATCAATGAATTCATGACTAAAATACGTCTTTTAATAACCTTTTCCAGAAGCATTTCAATCAATATATGATCACATAAAATTGCCTGCAGAAAATGTATATCATCTGTGTGTATCCCAGGAGATAAGTGTGCAAAATATTTCAAATAACATGAATATTAGAATATTATTGAGTAGTTGAAAACACAATCACAGTGTTTGAACCAAAAGTGCTATATTTAGACTAATTACTGAGAAGATTTATGGAATCCTAAGCAACTTGACCTCTTCCAGTTCTGGTACCCATTTCTTTTGGTATTTATTGTTACCTATGTGTTCTAATCCATTGCTTTAGTTTGCAGCCACTTCTTCAAAATGCATTGAGTATCCAGAGTTTCTGCTTCCTGTCCCTCAAGGCTAGGTTGTATCTGTACAGCATTATGATATTTCTTGACAGTAAAACTACTGTAGTTCAGTTTTGAAATATGTCTTTCTCGAAGATTAATAACTCAGTAACAATAGGCAATGATGCAATAGGAGGCTTTTTTTCTTCATTCACTTGCCTGATTGGAGCATTTTCAGGACAGCTTGTAGATTGCAAACTAGAGGCATAGCCTTCACAGTGTGGGAAAAGAGAGGCTTATATCCCTTCTCCAGACCAAACATCATCTTCCCCTTTGTGCCCTTCTTATTTACAATAACAGCAGGTAAGAGAGAAGAGCAGACAGCAGGGCTTAGAAAGGAAAGACAGCTGGACATCTGTGCTGGGAAGCTGCTGCTTTTACACACTATTGTGGAATGTAAATCTGGACAGGTTTCTAAGGGCAACTGTAATTCATTTTCCTGGATTTGGGGTGGACTGCTTAGGCTAGCAGGGTGAGGAACACACAAAGTGACCTCCCCAATTGCTAGCCTTTTACCTAGTTATTCCTCTAATTTCCCATGTGTACATTCATGCATACAAAACAGATGTTATGATGATTAGTGCAGCTACTCAATGGCATTCATCATTCACATGGATGAATGCAGCAACTATTTAGATATTGCATGTCCTTGACTTTGGGCCATTTAAAAGTTCCTAAACACTCATTTTTTCACTTTACATTTAATTGAGTGTTTATCACTGAATTATATTAACAACAATTCTTAAAGAGATGAAGGGCAAGCCTTGTTTGTACCTATTTTCCACAATAATTAACTCCAGTGACAGTTTGTATTCACACAAGAAACAATAACTAGAGAAAAGTGTGGTTAAGGAGAAAAAAACCTATCTTCCCTTTTTTAAAAAAATATGGATAGGCCCCATATGCTGAATGATTGCTTTGTTAGCAAACCAGTTATCAGAAAGACTGTATTTTTAAGATGATTAAAGCCAGAGATTGAATCGGAGTTGATTTGGAATGAATGCATACCATAATTAAAATTTGCCTTACTTCTGTTTAGATGAAAATACTGGAGATGGTGAATTAGATCTAAGTGGAATTGATGACAGTGAAATAGATATGGTAAGAATCTTTCCACCCCCAACTCTCATAGTTGTTTCTATACATATGAGGATATGTTCAAAATTATCAGAGGTTTTTTTTTTTAGGTAAGACTAGTGTTATTGTTTTTCCCTTGAGAAAAATAAATGTTATTCTATATTCTGTTCAGGAATTGCATGTGCTACACAAAAAAATAATACAAAATTCTGTATTTAAATGAAACTGGCGATTGGTAGTAAATAAGCATGTGTATACAGAGAAAAGTATAGGTGTGCAATCTAGCAATAGAATAAGTAGAAATGAATTATTTGTTTTGTTTCTAAAATCAGTATCTATACTTTAAATATAAAAGAGAGTCTTTGGGAAAGCATGAATTGGTTTGAGTGAGAATGGTGTACACAATAAGGATTGTGCTAATTCCTATATATTTGCTGCAGAAATCTTAACACTTTTTCTCTTTATCTCTAGTACATACTTAATGATTCAGAAGCCAGGATAAAAGCAGAACTGTGGATGAAGGAAAATGCAGATTATCTCAAGGAACAAAAGGGTAAGCAAAATAAATAAAAATATTTCTGGTGAGTCTTGCTTGCTTTTTATTTGCTTATGACAGTGTTTACAGATCATTTCTTAGGCTGGAAGGCGTACAAGGTAAACAAAAGCAGTAAACAAACTTACAGGGCTCAAAACATTAACTGTAACTGATCAGTTTAAAGAAAATCATAGTTACATTATTTTAAGATGACTTAGCCCAGACTTAAATTCATTCTTTAATAGAAGGACATAAGCCATGTGTGTGCTATCTTGTAGTTAGCACAGGTACCCCACCTCCACCATATGATAAAATAAAAATACTGCAAACCTCAGGAAAGATCTCTTCAGAACTATGAATGCCGGACATCCTTAGCTTCATCTTAGCTCCATTGTTTTTATTTGGGCAAGTCAGAGATACCTTTGACAACTGCATTACTGACCACTGTTCTAGATTTGACACTGCTACAGAAGGGGAAAAAATCAAGTCTCTGTTTGCTTCCGTCTCCAACCCCCGATTCCTTAAAAAATTATTCCGCTTACACTTCTCTTTTATCTTTTATCTTTTTTTTTTTTTTTTTTTTTAGAAAAAGAAGCAAGGATAGCAAAGGAAAAAGAGCTTGGTATATATAAAGAACATAAGGTAAATAATATTTTTGAAATCAATGATGTCAAAAGAAACATTTGAACAATGTTTAATTTTGTTGGATAAGACCTATATAAAGTATTTCATTGTAAACACCAATGTGTTTTAGAATAAGAACTCAATCTTACCAGTTTGGCTGGCTTCAAAAAAAAAAAAAAAAAAAAAAGGGCTGGGCCAGCAAATAAAAGTCATGGGATCATAATCTTGATTGCTTGTGTGGCTGCTTTGGAAGACCAGCTGCTGGGAAACTGGTGGGCTTTCTTGTACAATTGGTTGGATACTATCAGCTTGTATTAAGATTGTAATATTACAATTTATTCTTCCTCTCTATATTTTTAAAATAAATATGAAGCATATCTTTTTGTGCATTCTATCTTATATATGTTTGTTAAAATCCTCGTCTCACTAATGTATATTATTAACGTGTTTTATGTGTAGTGCATAAATATATATGAACTCCTAGTTAGATGTGGGCTTTTTTTTTTACTGCAGTAATGCTTTTAATGTCATTAAAGCAAATCATATGTAATCCAAACTTTCTTAATTATATATTTATTTTTAAAATAAGTATTCCAAAGCTTGTTTGTCCTACTTAACAAAAAAATAGCTAGACATGTTAAGATAAGATTGGCCTCAAATTGAGCTCCATTTTTATTGACTGCATCCATGCAGTTTTGCTGGTAGAGTTAACAGGTGCTTAGTTTATTGAGATTAGTTAGTGGTTTCTCAGTGCTGCCATAGGTAGAAAAAAGAAAATGCTTCTAACCAGTCCTGTGACCTGTTGGGTCATCCTTTGAGAGAAAGTTGGTGCTGTCTGATTTGAGTGAAATTAAATTTTAGGCTGATCATACTTTTTTTTATCCCGATGGTAGATAGTCCCGTGATCATCTAAGAGGAATATATATATATTTCTAGGAGCAATGTGTGATCGCAGCTGTTTCTTCCTTTTAACTGCTAGTGGGGGTGTGAACTGATTGGGTGGGAGCTTGGCTGTGTTCTAATTGGGTGGAGGTGTGTTCTGATTGGTTGGTGGCTTGGCTATGCTCTGATTGGATGGGGAGTTGGCTGAATTCTGATTGGATGGGGGGGTGTTCTGTTTGGGTGGGGGCTTGGTTGTGCTCAGGTTAGTCTGAGTTTCAGGGGGATTTGAGCTGTTGAGCTGCGTTGCTGTTGTTTGGCTTTGTGTTCGTGGTCGTGCCATATCTTCATGGTTGGTATCAGTCTGCTTCATGTATGGATTGGAGGGGTTTAAAGTGGCTAATGATGCAGCTGCGGTCTGGCTTCTGGTCCATGGTCGTGCCTCATCATTGGTGTGGGTTTGAGTCTACTTTCTGTGTGGATGTGTGGTGGTGGTGCTTCTAGGAGCTCAAAGCCGAAAACACCAGCCTGAAGATGACGAATGAGACTTCGTTGAAACATCACCAAGACACTTCCAATTTTACACGGGAGAAAACCCAATTAACCAAAGACCTACATACAAACACCCGCGAAAACCTCAGAAAACACACACACACACACACACACACACACACACACACACACACACACACAAGCTTAACTGTAATGGCAAACTTCTATAATAAATCAATATTTGCTAACCTTAAACAAATAAACGGAATGACTACAGGCAGGCAAAAAGCAGTGGGAGCAGGACCGACTTCTGACTTCCTGCTGACTTCCTTATTTATTTTGCTTTTAAGGAAACTGACAAGGAATGCTGGAAATCATGATCATGTGAACATGGGGATCCTGCAACAGCCATACATTTGCAAATAAACTGATTTGAACATCATGGAAATTTCAATTCCAGAGGAACGCTGGGCCCTGGATTTTTAATGCTTTCTTTAAATTAGCAGATTTTAGGCACTCCGATTCAAAACTTATTGAGGCATAATGCACTGTTTGGGCTAACTTGAGGGTACAAACAGATAAACACAATAAGGACTTTAGTAGTTACACATTTTCATACCAGTTTTCTCTTTGAAAAATTGAAGGAACATTTATAATAGATATGTTGAAGTTACGTTAGACTTTTATATTTCAGAAAGTACTCTTTAATTTGCATTAATAAGAGAGCAGGGAAGCCTGTGTTATTCATTTGTTTTCTTTTCCCATTAATGAAATTCCATTTCCTCTTTTGGACAGAAATTGTCAGGGAAGATTTTTCAGTTATTAAAGCAGTCCATTGTACTACATTCTGAAATTTCCCCACTCCTTTACCTGACATACTGAGGTCCTCTTTCAAGCTGGATCAGTTGCAAATTCAGGGTTGTTATCATTTGTACAATCACTCCTTTCTTCAGTAGTGACAATATTATGTATCCAAACTCTGTCCCAATAATTATGAAAGAAAGGTTGGGAAGTAGATTTCCTTTTCTTGTAACTGCACATTCCAGTCTTCTTTTTCTAAGATACTACTTTATTCTATGTTAATCCATCATGAAATTAATCATATTATCTCTTTTAATAAAACTTTTCTATACATCTAAATGTGAGTATCTATGAGAGAGATGATGGTAGGGTATAGATTGCCAAAACTCAATGAAGACATAATGCATAGTTAGCGCAAACAGTATTTGCTGCATTAATTCTGATACCCTAATGTTCAATAAATCCATAATTTGGCTTGCTAAATGGTCTTGCTAAATAGTCCTAGTAGTATAGAGAGAAACAAGACTAACGTCTGGGTTCTGCCTTGCAAATGAAAAAGCTGGAGAGATGCAGAAATGATGTAATTTCTTTGAAAAACGGGGGACATCATTTTGGCCAAGTAGTTGCTATTTTTGCATTTTGTATTTCCTCATAAAATCCTAGCAGCATCCCCATCACACCTGCAATTTTTGTATTCAGCAGCAGAGACTAGAGCTCAAGAGCAGAGTACATGCTTTGCATGCAAAAAAAAATAAAAATAAAATAAAATCCAAGCTTGATTCCTAGAATCTTCAGGTAGGGATAGAAATGATGCCTGTTTGATAACTTAGAGGAACCTATAACTTAGAGAAACTATCTATCAGAGTACAGACAGTACTGAACCTGATGTCTGATTTGTTGAAAGCGGCTTCCTCCATTTTTATTGCTGCATTTAAATTCAATGCATTATGCATCTAGTTGACATTGCAGTTGCTTTGAGTATCACATATCATTTCTCAGGGGATTGCATTTATTCAGCCCCATTTTCCAGCAGATTTTCAACTTACCCATTCCTGGCAGCTTCCAGTGATCTACAGTATAGCAGTCCCAGAGAGCCCTTGGACATAGTTCTTTGCTTTTACTTGATCTATCTATGCATCCCTTGAGTCTCATGTTGCAGCAGTGGCTGCAGCGTGCTGTTTGATATTTCCATCGAGATCAGCAGAACAAAGATTTGCAGTAAGTTTTTCTTCTATGCTTGTGTGTCTGTGGGTAGCAATAATGTGATTTATTTTGTACTGACATTTTATAAAAAGCACCACTTGAAAATAATTCTTCTGCAACTGGGACAAATCCAGATTTTAGAAATGAAGAAGCAGAGCCATGGGGAATTGTCAGCATTTAGAAGAACCAATGAGGAGTGTGTGGACTTTCCTAGTCAAGACTTGTAAACTAAAAGACTATCACTTTTTAGCATGAAGAACGGGAAGGAAGGATAGTCTGCAGGCATAGGCCACATTTGACATAATTACTCTGTTTTTTACTAACATCCCAAGAAACACCAACTAAGAATACGTTGTGAAAATCATATATCTAGAAATTTAAGGATAGGATCTTTCTAAGTACATTGGGATCCAAGAATTTGTTTACCACCAAGCTAAACTAAAATCACATTTTCACTTACAAGTGCGTATTGTATTTCAAGTGTACAACCTAATTCATTATGGGAATGCCAATTTTTATGTTTACAGTTTGTTAATGTGAGTCAACAAATTGCAGGTGACAACCCAGATTCAGGCATACATGTCCTTATACCTTCACAACCAGATTGCAGCTCATGTGTTCTGTGTGGAGATTCCTTTGAAGATGGTGTTAGATACAACATAAGGCAGAAATGAGTTTGTTATATGGAACAACACAATAAAACAGCTTACTTAACAATAGGACAAATTTCTGTACCAAGACATGCATTGCAATGATCTACCATTTTTATAAAAGTGTGTATAGTCAAAGCTATGTTTTTTCCCAGTTGCAATGTATGGCTGTGAAAGTTGGACTATAAGAAAGGCTGAGCGCCAAAGAATTGAGGCCTTTGAACTATAGTGCTGGAGAAGACTCCTGCTAGTCCCTTGAACTGCAAGGCGAACAAACAAGTCAGTCCTAGAGGAGATCAACCCTGACTGTTCTTAGAAGGCCAGATCCTGAAGATGAAACTCAAATACTTTGGCCACTTAATGAGAAGGAAGGACTCACTAGAGAAGAGTCTAATGCTGGGAAAGATTGAGGGCAAAAGAAGAAGGGGACGGCAGAGAATGAGGTGGCTGGATGGAGTCACTGAAGCAATAGATGTGAGTTTAAATGGACTCCAGAGGATGGTAGAGGACAGGAAGGCCTGGAGGAACGTTGTCCATGGGGTCATGATGGGTCGGACATGACTTCGCAACTAACAACAACAACAAACCATTATTATTTTCTAAGAATATCTTTAAGAGCTGTATCGGGTCTGAAGAAATTGAGAGATAAATGATGCTGAAGACTTACAGTTTTGCAGGCTGTGAGCTTCTCATTCTATTTTATATTAAATTACAGGTATCTAAAAATGAAAATTAAGCGAGAATTTGCTTGGTAAATGTTATAGAGGAAGGATCCACAAATGTCACTTTATTTTTCCCCCCAAATTGTTTTCAGTTGATACAGTAAATGATTTGGCTATATCTCTCTTGATATATTTAGATTCAAGGCAACTTAATGTTAGATAATATACATTGGATAATGTCCAAAGAATAATGCCACAATTGACTAAATCTTTTGTTTTCTTGACCCATATATAAGTTTTGGTGTATTCGGGTCTTTTCCCATGTAATATTGAGAATATCTTGGCAACGTTTTGACGAGGTCCCACTCGTCATCTTCAGGCTGGTGTCTTCGACTTCGTGCTTGTGCGAGGAAAGCGTGATCATATATAGATTAACATCCTGAGTGCCATCACAACCATCTGCTCAGGACATTACATCAAAAAACACAGGATATCACAACACTAGAACTCAGGATGTTAACACACAGCCCATTACCCAGATCATTAAAACACAAAAGACTAATGGGCACACTTCAAGGACCTCACCCACACAGGATGTTATGAAACAGCTGACTAATCTGCAAACATTAACTCCATCAACCAATCAAAATGTAACAACACAGGCAACCAACCTGCTCACAGCAACAAAGCCAGCACCCCACACTTCCCCACCAGTATTTATAGAGAGACGGTAGCTCTGATCACGCTTTCCTCGCACAAGCATGAAGCCGAAGACTCCAGGCTGAAGATGATGAGTAAGAACTCGTCGAAACGTTGCCAAGATATTCTCAATGTTACACGGGAAAAGACCCGAATACACCAAAACTTGCATACTGTACCCGTGAAAATCTATGAAAACACAGACACACACGTATGTATGTAGGCATGTATGTATGTGTATATATGTATGTATATTACCATCCTTGTGTTTATGTAACACTCTTAATCCAGTCAGTTAAAGATATAGCAGCTTTATTTGTAAGCTTGGTTGGTTTTTATTGTGGAATAATGCACTATGCAAACCAAACCCATTTGGTTACTATTTAGTTCAGTGAATTGAGTGAACCCATTTAAAATGGATTAATTTCTTGGCAAAGTACTTGATTGCAAACTGAGTACAAGCCAGCACTATGATGTGGCTGCAAACAAAACAATAAAACTACAATTTTCAAATCATGGGAGGTAAGGAAGCTATTCTGTATGCATTGGCCACAACCCACCACAAATACTGTGACCAGTTCTGGGCACCATAGAACATAGAATAATAGAGTTGGAAGGGACCTTGGAGGTCTTCTAGTCCAACTCCTGCTTGAACAGGAGACCCTATACCATTTCAGACAAATTGCTGTCCAGTCTCTTTTTAAAAACCTCCAGTGATGGAGCACCCACATCTTCTAGAGGCAAGTTATTCCATTGATTTATTGTTCTCACTGTTAGAAAATTTCCTCTTAGTTCTAGATTGATTCTCTCCTTGGTTAGTTTACATCTATTATTTCTTGTCTTGCTTTCTAATGCTTTGGAAAATAGCTTTACCCCCTCATCTTTGTAAAGCCCCTTAAATATTGGAACACTGATATCGTGTCTCTTCTAGTCCTTCTTTTCACCAGACTAGATATATCCAGTTCCTGCAACTGTTCATCATATGTTTTAGCCTCCATCCCCCTAATCATCCTTGAGATGATTTTTTTGAGAATTTTTTTTAATCGTTTGCGAAGGATTCAATTGAAACAAGGATTTAAAAAAGCAATAAAAATGATCAGATGGTTAGAAACTAAGACCTATGAAGACAAATGGAAGAAATTTGATATATTTCCTTGAAAAAAGATGTTTGAGAATGAGTATGGTAGTACTCTACAAATATCTATGTCCTGTTCCAGTCCACACACACACATACACCAAGGAGTTTTAATGCTTTATTTAAGCATTAAACTCCGTGCTGTACCCGGCTTCAGACCCGGGTACAGCACAGAGACAGCATTGGTCGCATTGGTGGATGATCTCTGGAGGGCCCGGGACAGGGGTTGTTCTTCTGTCCTGGTCCTATTAGACCTCTCAGCGGCTTTTGATACCATCGACCATGGTATCATGCTGCGCCGGTTGGAAGGGTTAGGGGCACCGTTTTACTGTGGTTCTCCTCCTTTCTCTCCGACCGGTCGCAGTCCGTGTTGACAGGGGGGCAGAGGTCGACCCCGAGGCCCCTTGTATGTGGGGTGCCGCAGGGATCGGTCCTCTCGCCCCTTCTGTTCAACATTTATGTGAAGCCGCTGGGCGAGATCATCCATGGTTTTGGGGTGAAGTACCATCAGTACGCTGATGACACTCAGCTGTACATCTCCACCCCAGACCACCCCAATGATGCCCTCGAAGTGATGTCCCGGTGCCTGGAGGCCGTACGGATCTGGATGGGGAGGAACAGACTCAGGCTCAACCCATCCAAGACCGAGTGGCTGTGGTTTCCGACGTCCCGATATAATCAGCTGGCGCCATCTCTGACTATTGGGGGCGAGTCATTGGCCCCCACGGATGGGGTTCGCAACTTGGACGTCCTCATGGATTCACGGCTGTCTTTAGAAGGGCATATGACGGCCATGGCCGGGAGGGCATTTTATCAGGTTCGCCTGATTCGCCAGTTTCTGGATCGGGACTCGTTATGCACGGTCACTCATGCCCTTGTCACCTCACGCCTGGACTACTGTAATGCTCTCTACATGGGGCTCCCCTTGAGGAGCACCCGGAGGCTCCAACTGGTCCAGAATGTGGCCACGCGGGTGGTGATGGGAGCGACGTGGCGCTCCCATGTGACCCCCCTCCTGCGCGAGCTGCACTGGCTCCCGGTGGTCTTCCGGGTGTGCTTCAAGGTTTTGGTTACCACCTTTAGAGCGCTCCATGGCTTAGGATCAGGGTACTTACGAGACCGCCTTCTGCCACCGATAGCCTCTCACCGACAAGTCTGCTCCCGTAGAGAGGGGCTCCTCAGGGTGCCGTCGGCCAAACAGTGTCGACTGGCGGCCCCCAGGGGGA
This sequence comes from Masticophis lateralis, assembly GCA_030761175.1. Taxonomy (NCBI): domain Eukaryota; kingdom Metazoa; phylum Chordata; class Lepidosauria; order Squamata; family Colubridae; genus Masticophis; species Masticophis lateralis. Next base: position 322,125,416 of record JAUDYJ010000001.1, on the reverse strand, counting down.
GAGCCTTCTCTGTGGGGACACCTGCCATCTGGAATGAGCTCCCCCCGGAAATACGGAGAATTGAGGACTTACGCACTTTCCGCCGCGCCCTAAAAATGCTTCTATTCCAACAGGCGGGGCTGGCCTAACTCTCCCTTTTAAATTGGTTTTAAATTGGGTTTTTAAATGTTTATATAAATTGATGGTTTTAAATTTTCGAGCCTAAATTTAATCTTTTTTAAATAGTTTTTACCTTTTGTATGTAAAGTGTATTTTATTTTTGGCTGTTCACCACCCTGAGTCCCTCTGGGAGTAGGGCGGTATACAAATTTAAACAAATAAAAATAAATAAATAAAAACTCAGCAAGCCCCTAGTGTGTCCCCCTTTACTAGAAATACAAGATCCCAATGAGTCAGAGTCTGCAGAGCAAAAGCATGAAGTCAACAGCCAAATACAAAGTCTGAGATCGAAGGATAAATCCACCAATCCACACCAGTCTGAAGCACAAGTCCAAAGTTCCAATACCATATCCAAAATGCAAGGTCCAAGCACAAGATTGAGTAACAAAGCACAGGTCCAGAAACACAAAGTCAGAGCACATGCATGGCAGGGAGCGAATGGTTGTCTTCAACATAGCTCTGCTCTACGCCTGAGTCTAAGTAGTCACCATCTGGTGCAGCTCATTAGGAGGGGTGAGGCTGCCTCCTTACAAGTAGCCTCATTGACCTCCTTTGTACCTCCCTCTGCTCATGTCTGTGGGACCTGAGATCCCGTGGAGGAGGCAGTTCCTCCTTGTCTCCACTATTTGGCTATAGCTGTGCCCTTCTCTGCCCTGTGCCTCTGGCTGGCATTCATGCTTCCTGGTTGTAGCTGTGACTGTTGTGTCTTCTTTTCAGACAGACGCTTGTCCATTCCATTAGCCCTTCCGATGTTCCTAGTCTCTCCTCCTCTTGCCCATCCACTCCTGTCACAGAGTCTCCTGCATCATCCTGATGTTCTTCCACTCCTCTCTGAAATTCCTGAATCCGGCTCTTCCTCATTGTCCAAGCTGGCATCTGAGAAAGCCATTACAATCTGAATTGATATCATACAGAAGAAAGCCAAAAACTCTTTCCCCTTTCTCTTTTCAATCTGGGAATCAATATTTCAGATACCCCCTTGGAAATGTTGGAGAAGCATTGACGGAGGCCTGTTTGATGGCTGGTCTGTTTCTGTAGAATTGAATCATCTCAGAAGTATGGATTACTTCTACTTTGGTATCATGAAAGGAAGGAACACTTTTATTTTGTAGAGTTTTTGAAATCTGAGTATCTGCTTATGTTGCCCAAGGTGATAACAGGGGCAATAGAGGCAGTGTTATTCTTTTATAGATTTTCTTTCCTTTAAGTGGAAAGAGCCTATTTTTATTAATAGTTTAAGAAGGCTTTATGTCATTGTTTTCGAAAGGTTTTGTATGCTTTATTCTGTAAACCTCCTGATGTCTCTTGGAATAGACTGGTAAATAAATGACGAAGCAAATAAATAAATGTGCGTAGTAGAATGTGTAGTTAAAACGGTTTCAAAAAACCTGTCCTCTACGCCTCATCTCCACTGTAACATTTTAGTTTTTCTTTACATGAACCATTATAACAATACAGGGAGAATTATGTCATAATAAATATAAATGACTAGAAACATTGAAGCTCAAAATATTTAAGTCTATTTATAGCATCTAAATTTTCACACACACTATTTTTTCAATAGAATAGAATAGAATGGAATGGAATGGAATGGAATGGAATGGAATGGAAGAATAGAATAGAATTTTTTATTGGCCAAGTGTGATTGGACACACAAGGAATTTGTCTTGGTGCATATGCTCTCAGTGTACATAAAAGAAAAGATACGTTCATCAAGAATCATAAGGTACAACACTTAATGATAGTCATAGGGTACAAAAAAACGATCAAGAAACAATATCAATATAAATCATAAGGATGCAAGCACAAAGTTACAGTCATACAGTCATAAGTGGAAGGTGGGAAAGATGGGTAATGGGAACGATGAGAAAATTAATAGTAGTGCAGACTTAGTAAATAGTTTGACAGTGTTGAGGGAATTATTTGTTTAGGAGAGTGATGGCGTTTGGGAAAAACTGCTCTTGTGTCTAGTTGTTCTGGTGTGCAGTGTTCTATACCGTCGTTTTGAGGATAGGAGTTGAAACAATTTATGTCCAGGATGTGAAGGGTCTGTAAATATTTTCACAGCCCTCTTTTTGACTCGTGCAGTATACAGGTCCTCAATGGAAGGTAGGTTGGTAGCAATTGTTTTTTCTGCAGTTCTAATTATCCTCTGAAGTCTGTGTCTGTCTTGTTGGTTTGCAGAACCAAACCAGACAGTTACGGAGGTGCAGATGGCAGACTCAGTAATTCCTCTATAGAACTGTATCAGCAGCTCCTTGGGCAGTTTGAGCTTTCTGATATGAATTTGAGCTTTCTGATATGAATAAATATGAATTAGGCCCATCCTTTTAAAAAACAACTTGTTGGGGTAGGGATAGACTTCTTTAAAGAACAAGGTCACGGTTTTCAGGATACTGCTACCTGTGGTGGACTGATTAAGAATATGATTTGCATCATGCCTTTAGATGAAGTGAAGATTTTGAGAGATGGAAAGTGTATTTCCTTTCATTTCCAATTATTTTAAGCACACTTTACAGTTTACCTTGCAGTTTTTATACACTTACCACCTCAAAATGGTAGAAAACCACACTATTGATTTTTTTGCCAGAGAGGTGTTGTATTTTTGTGTGTGTGTGTGAGTTGCAAAGAGAGCTTTGATGGGGACAGAATGCTGACTGCTGAGTTAGGACACTATTGTATTGATAATTATGAGTATTAAGAATTATGTCTAGTCTGGTCTGACTTTTGGAGTAAAAGTTCAACTGACACAATGCTTAACATTGAAACTAATCCACACTGTCATAATCAGATTGTTTCAATGGAATCATTTGGGAGCTGCTATCCATTTCAAGACTTTCGCATGCAGGTTGGACTGTAAATGCTAAATAGAATCAATTCAAGGCTGTGTAAATATTGCCTCTGGGGAAATAACTGGGTTTGCTTTAGGTACAATAGGAGAATTGCAGCTGGAATCCCAGAAGGCCAATTCACACAACCAATAAAAAGTTTCCATAGCTCACATCAGCAGGTTCCCATGTTTTTGTATGCAGGAGTACTCCCTGCATATAGGGATGCAGGGGGATTTAGATCAGCACATGGACTATTGAACAGAAAGGAGTATAGTATGAATTAGGCCCAGGCAAGGAGATCTATATATGTGATACTCATAGTTCCATTATCATGTCACCTTTAAAAAAACTCACCCTTTATACAGGTGCAAAAACGTCTGCAAAAGTAAAGGTTTTATGGTTCCTTACATATAATAGCTAGTAAACGTCAAATTATGCTATCTGTTTTTTAAATAGAATTTTATTAGAGATTTTTAAATGAGTAAAAGATGAAAATAGTACAGAAAATGAATTTGAAAAAGAAAAGATATACAAAACTTTAAAAAGAAAAAGTTATTTAAAGAAACAACTTCTGATTTTCTTTATAAGACTTACAAATTTATCATTGTGGAGTCAGTACTCCAGAGTCACTCTTTCATAATTCAACCCTGATTCTCTTCTCTTGAAACTTAGTTATCACTCCTCTCCCTTTATTGGAGGAGATCCAGTCAAAACATATAAGCTATATGATCATTATCATAATCAATTCACTAAAACTGGAAGCACTGTAGTACAAGCAGTAGTAATTTCTCACTTAGTTGCTTCATTATGATCTAAAATTAAAGAAACATTAATTTACATTTCCAACTCAGTTGTCCCTTTCTGTGGGCATAGTAGTTCAAATTTGGATAACAATTAAATTTTATTTCCAGGGTCTACTCTTAAAAATGGGGCCTGAGTTGTTGAAAGAAAACCTATTTTCCTTCAACATATCTTCTTACCAATGCCTACATCTTAGCATTGGTATATAGTATATATATTATCAGCCATTCAAAACAAAAATAAAACTTTTAAAAATGGGACTTTACATGTCGAAGGAAAACATATTTTAAAGACCTACGTTTTAGCATTCATACATGGTATATACGTTGATGGCCATTCAAAACAAAACTTATTTCAGTACATTATTTTTAAGGGAAGGAAAATTCACAAGAGCCTATTCACGTATCAAGCTCTGGATCTACAGGGTGGTAATATCATACTAAAATTTTGACAAACCATTATTATAACTAATCACTTACCCTTCCTGTTCACCATTATTTGTCATCGGAAAATGATATAGTTGTAGCCCATTCTTTGATTTCAGGAAGATTATTCTCATTGCCTCCTAAAACTCCTATTCCTTATGTTTTAATTAAGCCCAAGAAGTCTGCAAAGAAACGGGAGCTGATCCAGGCCAGCACAGCAGGAGAGGCAATTGAAAAAATGTTGGAACAGAAGAAGATTTCAAGTAAAATTAATTATAATGTGTTAAGGGACCTCAACAGCAAAGGAGGTAGCACACCAAAGAAAGATGATGATACCACTGATGACAGCACCAGCATCAAGAAGTTATCAAGGAGAAAGTCTCTTGTGAATCGGAATGTGGCCAATTCGGTAAACCCCGTGGGGAAAAGGTACCACTTTTTTTTTTTGAAGTTTGCATTGTAACCAATGTATCTAGAACTGATGCATTGTTAATGTTTCTTTGACATTTCAATAGTGTTCATTTTATTGTGGTATGTGAGCCAGAATGAATCTGTAGGTCACATCAGCTGGCAGTATCAGCATGGATTAATCATCACAGCCTGGAGGATTCTACCAGAAATGCATAATTCAGCTGCCAGTGGCTTCCTTGATAGAATTGTCAGATGTGTTATGCTAGTTCCTTTTTCCTAAATTATCAGGTTTTATATTAAATGGTATCGCAAGCATGCTGAGATAGTGCATGTATGTATTCCTTTCTATGTTAATATGAAAAATAAGTAGTTATTATCTGTTATGACATTTTGCAAGATTTGATTTAGTTCTTAGATATACTTCTATACCAAATGTTGGTTGCTAATTACTGACTTGCACATAAAGCTTTTTAGTAAACATTGCTTGTATTTTCCTAAAATATAAGTGGAAGAAGAAGCTGTTGTGCTAGCAGGAAAATAATTCCAATTTGGACATTTATTGCATTTGAAATATATGGTCATTACAGACAATTTGCACATTTCTTATTCTCTTCATGTGTCTGCTGTCTATAAAACTAATATCTGAGATCCGAGCTGATTTTGTTCAGTGCTCTTTCTCCCTGGCTATTGTGCAGTATTCTTTAAAGAGACAAAGTTAATTGGCCTTGCAGGCTCATCCAGGAGCATCTTAGTGATCTCAGGTGAGTTTCCTGAAGAGGATCTTGCCCCAATAAAGAATTTGTTACTTTCTCTGTGGTTTAAGTCTGCTCATCTGTCTCTATTACCCATTTCTATCAAAGCTAAACCTTTACTGACTTCCTCTTCAGGGCAGGGCTATTGAGTAAATTGATGCAAAGGGAGAGCATGATGCAAAATGACAGTTAAGGCTCTAGGGGGCAGAGGTTACTTCTGACTTAGAATTTGTTCCAGTGCCAGGGTACCAGGATTCATCCAGTGCCATCCAATTTCTGAATAGCTGTCAGCAGCCCCAAATATGATTCATGCATCATATTGCATTGTTGCAGATAATAATGTATAATTTAGCAGCACTGCTAGCAGCTGCTATCATCACTATTGTTTATTCTTTATAAACTGGCTTGAAACTTTCAGTTGAATGATAATTTCACTGTATTTACAATAACAAAATTATACAAAGTGCTTACATACCTTAATCTGCTTTCTGTAATAGAAACTTCACTTTCTACCTTATTCCTGCTCCTATTATTTCTGGATTCTGCAACTGACTCTTCTTCCTGCTTACTGACTAAAGTCACATTTCCTTACAACCATATAGCTATAGACAAACATAACAGCCTCTTTTTGAAAGCATTTTTTTTATCAAATCCCCTATCACAGGAAATTTCATATTACAATCAGAAATGGAATTTTGTTCTCCTTCCCTAATCAATGCCCCCCACCCCCCCGCGCGCGCACACACAAACACACACACACAAATAGCTTATTTCCAATTAATATAATAGACTGTGAAAGCAACCCAACTGCTGGGTCTTTCATATCTGAATTAGTAGCATGAGACTTTGCTCAAAACTCTCCTATTAATTGTTTTTTTTTTTAATTGAATTTATATACCGCCCTTCTCCCCAAAGGGACTCAGGGCGGTGAACAGCCGAAAATTAAAATAACACACAATATAAAAATTAAGATGACTAAAAATAGATTAAATTAATCGGCCTCCCAAAATTTACAACCCCAAGCTATACAATTAAAAACTAACCCATAAAACCTATTCAGGCCAGGCCGGCTTGGTGAAATAAAAATGTCTTCAGGGCCTTGCAGAAAGTGCGGAGATCCGGGATCAATCTTATTCCGGGAGGGAGTTTGTTCCAGAGGGCGGGTGCTCCCACAGAGCAGGCTCTTCCCCTGGGGGTCGCCAGCCGACATTGCTTGACCGACGTCATCCCTCTCTGTGAGAGCGTATTGGGTGGTGGGAGGTTATCAGTAGCAGAAGGGGGTCTCGTAAATACCTTGGCCCTAAGCCATGGAGCGCTTTAAAGGTGAGAACCAACACCTTGAAGCGCACCCGGAAGACCACCGGGAGCCAGTGCAGTTCGCGCAGGAGAGGTGTTATATGGGAGCGCCAGGTCGCTCCTGTAATCACCCGCGCGGTCGCATTCTGGACCAATTGGAGCTCTGGGTGCTCCTCAAGGGAGGGAACGTTACAGTAGTCCAGGCGAGAAGTGATGAGAGCATGAGTTACTGTGCATAAGGAATCCCGACTTAGAAAGGGGCGCAACTGGCATATCAGGCGAACCTGATAAAAAGCCCCCCTGGCCACGGCCAGCATATGCTCTTCTAAAGACAGCTGTGTGTCCAGGACGACGCCTAAGTTGCGAGCCCCCTCTGTGGGGGTCACTGACTCGCCCCCAATAGCCAGTTATGGCACCAGCTGGCTATATCGGGATGCCGGCATCCACAGCCACTTGGTCTTGGAAGGGTTGAGTCGCAGCCTGTTCCTCCCCATCCAGACCCGCGCGGCCTCCAGACACTGGGACATCTCTTCAAGGGCATTGTTGGGGTGGTTTGGGGTGGAGATGTACAGCTGGGTGTCATCAGCGTACAGATGGCACTGCACCCCAAAACCATGGATGATCTCACCCAGCGGCTTCACATAAATATTGATCAGGAGTGGCGAGAGAACCGACCCTTGTGGCACCCCACAAACAAGGCGCCTCGAGGTCGACCTCTGCCCCCCTGCCAACACAGATAGCGACCGGTCGGAGAGATAGGAGAACCACCACAACACGGTGCCTCCCACCCCCAATCTCTCTAGCCGGTGCAGCATGATACCATGGTCGATGGTATCAAAACCCGCTGAGACATCTAATAGGACCAGAACAGAGGAGCAACCCCTGTTCCGAGCCCTCCAGAGATCATCAACCAATGTGACCAATGCCGTTTCCGTGCTGTACCCAGGCCTGAAGCTGGACTGGCACAGGTCTAGATAGACGGTTTTATCCAGGTACTGCGGGAGCTGTTGCGCAACCACACTCTCAACAACCTTCGCAATAAAGCGAAGGTTGGAGACAGGACGGTAATTAGCCATAACAGCTGGGTCCAGAGAAGCTTTCTTAAGGAGGGGCCTCACCACCGCCTCTTTCAAGGCAGGCGGCAAGAAACCCTCCCCCAGAGAAGCATTTATAATCCTTTGGAGCCAGCCTCGCGTAACCTCCTGGGTAGCCAGTACCAGCCAAGAGGGACATGGGTCCAATAAACATGTGGTTGCATTTAACCTCCCCAGAATCCTGTCCACATCCTCAGGAGTCACAGGATCGAACTCATCCCAGATAACATTCTCAAGACCCGCCTCAGCCACCCCGATGGAATCTACCCAGTCAGAGTCCAAGCCTTCCTGAATCTGAGCGATTTTATCATGCAGATACTGTGCAAAATCCTCAGCCTGCCCTTGCAAGAGGTCCTCCCACGCTTCCTGATGTAGGAGGGAGCGGGTCACTCTAAACAAGGTGGCTGGGCGATCATCTGCCGATGCAATAAGAGCAGAAAAGTAATCACACTTTGCCGCTTTTATCGCCACTAAATAGGTCTTAATGTGAGACCTAACTAGTATTCGGTCGGATTCAGAACGATTGGCCCTCCAACCACTCTCTAGGCGTCTTCTCCGGCACTTCATCCCCCTCAGCTCCTCAGTGAACCAAGGAGCTGGGCAGGTGTGGCGCTGGGTCAGAGGCCGCAAAGGCACGACACGATCCAAAGCCCCGGCGGCCGTCCTATCCCAGGCGGCCCCCAGATCTTCAGTCGAGTCATGAGCCAAAGCCTCAGGAAATGGGCCAAGTTCCCTCTGGAATCTCTCTGGATCCATCAGGCGCCTGGGGCGGAACCACCTAATCGGTTCCACTTCCCTGCGGTGGGGTGCAGCGGTCAGAAAGTCCAGCCTCAGGAGAGAATGGTCAGACCATGACAAGGGCTCAATAGCTATATCCTCTATATTCTGGCCATTTACCACTGACCAGAGACAAAAACCAAGTCCAGAGTGTGTCCTCCCGTGTGAGTAGGGCCATGAATTAGTTGTGTCAGGTCCATGGCCGTCATGGAAGCCATGAACTCCCGGGCCACCTCAGACGCCTCACCGGCCGACGGCAGGTTGAAGTCCCCCATGACCACCAGTCTGGGGGTATCAACTTGCCACTCCAGCAATAACATTAAGGAGCTCGGGCAGGGCCACTGTCATGTGGCAGGGAGCCAGGTACGCGATCAGCAGGCCCACCTGCATCCCATGGCCCCACTTCACCAGGAGAGACTCACATCCAGCTATCTGTGGTACAGTGGCCTCCCACGGATCAAGACCTTCCTTTATGACGACCGCCACCCCCCCCACCCCTGCCCTGGGCCCTCGGCTGATGAAATGCTCGGAAACCTGGTGGGCACATTTCTACGAGGGGGACCCCCCCCTTGGCCCAACCAGGTCTCAGTAATACCTGCCAGGTCCGCTCCCCCCTCCTGAATTAACTCGCAGATGAGGGGGGCCTTATTAACCACGGACCTGGCATTGCACAGCATCAGCCTAAGGCCTGGGCTCTGAAACTCCGGACAACCCGGGGAACTGCTTTAAATCATACTAGATCTCTCCATAAACTGATCCACATTACTTGAGATACAAAATCTGCTCCCCTCTAATGCAATAATCTCTGAATCCAGGACTTTTCTGTTTCAAGTCACTGTTGTTGTCCATTGTCCATGAAATTTCTGTGTCTATTTAGCCTCAATGATTTTGGGTGTACCACAGAATGATTCTAAATCTTTGGCATTTTTGCATGCAAATTATTATTGCTAAAAGGTAACAGGAAAAGTACAAAAAAAATTATGAGGTTTTTATAAGCATATGATTGTCAACCATTATGATGAAAAAAAAAATAATGAAATGTGTATTGTGATTTAACAGGGAAAAGTATTGGCTTTTTTTGTACTTGCACCATAATATCAAACACAGATGGAAGTCACAGGTTTTGCAACTCCTCCACATTGATGCCTGTGGTAGTTTTATTTGAAATGCTAAAACAAAGGGAGTCCCTCTGTGGAGGAGATGGATGGTTTAAAAAAATAGGTAGGTAGATAGGGGTGGGTGGGTGGATGGACGGACAGATAGGCAGATTTTAGTATTATGACAGTAATAAAACACATTCAGAGAAAATTGGGAGTGGATTTTTTTGCATCAGAATGAGTAATTAGCAGTGATAGCAAACAGTTTTTATACTGTTTCAGAGAAACCTGTATTGATGTATCAGTGAAGACATCCAGAGTTAGCTTGTCTCAAAGGAGATTATATCTTTATAGTTCAGAGCTTAAATACATCTTTATCAGCAAAGCACTCTAAATTTAGTCTGTAGCATCACCATTGAAAAGGATATTGCTGTGGTATGATTAAGAAATATGTTTGGCTGAAAACTTGAAGAGTCACTGCCTGCCAAGAATGGACCATACTGAGATAAACAAACCAATGGTCTGATATGAGAGATGGTAGCATCACAGCATCTTGAAAAAGATTGGACGTTTTTGCAATGAGGAAAAAACTATTTCAAGTCTAAAGATTATTTTGATTTCTTAGTATTAAAGATTTACAGCAAGTCTTTTTTATTATTTTCCTTCATTATTGTAACTGCAATACCTTATGCAGGGTACTAATTCATTCCTTTGTTCAGTATTATTTCAAGATGTAATGCATAATTCCTTTGTTCAGATTTGTTCTTCTGAGGTGTTAATAGATAAATGCATTTTAGCCATATAATAATCACAGTAATTTATGCGCAATTAAGAACAAACCGTGCTCCACTTCTCATTTGACAATGAAACTCCTAGTGTGTCTCCATCCAGAAATTGTTACCATAAATCGTACTATCTAATTTGTAGTGATTAACAATCTTCTTGGATTTAGTTTAGATACCTTAAATGTTGAGTAATTTTTAAATTGCAGAAGACGATAGCTGTCTAAGAGTCAACTGTAAGTTGCAGATACCATGTTTCCCCAAAAATAAGATCCTGGCTTATATTTTTTTGAACCCCGAAATAAGCACTTGGCCTTACTTTCGAGGAGGTCTTATTATTTTGGGGTGCATGGAGGAAACCAGAGGAAATGGTGGGGACTGGCTGCACATGCATTTAAATATTTTCAGGGAGGACTTATTTTCAGGGAGGCTTATTTTAGGGCATGCACTCAAAAACCCGATTGGGTTTATTATCAGGGGATGTCTTATTTTCAGGGAAACAGGGTAGTTTAACTAAAAGTCAAACCTTCTCCATTAGCTAATATGGCAGATAAAAATTGCTATGTTTGCACTCAACAGTAGAAAACCAGAATTGTACTAATTTCTGACTTTGAGTTTGAGAAGTTGCAGACAGAAATTTGATGAACATAAACCAAGATAAACATTTGTAATGGTAATCCAAATTATGCTTTAAGTATGATTGATGAGGGCCAAAGATTATTTCTAGGGAAGGTGGTTGAACTGCACCAATGCAACGCTGCATTGTCCAGTCCCAAATCCCCGCCATAGAAAGACAGAGAATATTGTGCTTTGAATTTCAGATTTGCTAGTGGGTATAGAAAGCTAAGTGTAATTTGTACAATTTAACCTAATTGTCCTTGCTGCCACCATAGTCCCTCAGATTTAAATGCTATTGTGCAATATAATAATGAAATAATAAATGTTTTGGAAGATGTTTGCTGGTTTGGAAATACTTATGGGGACTTCAAAAATGACATTTTAAAGATCAAGGAAAACTTTTAATTCCAGTGTGTTATCAAAGGCTAATTACATACAATATGATTTGTTTTATCACAAATGGGAAGCAATTATCTGTTTATTTAAAAAAAGCAAATGACGTGAGATACTCTGGCAAAATACCAGATATTCCCATACATTTGGGGATTAATAAAGAGAGGTGTGCTTGTGTGTGGGGAAGGGGGAAAGGGAGAATAAGTTCATGCAGATTCAATTCTCTGTAAATGTGTTTTAATTATATTTTTTGCTGTATGTAATTGGAACTTGCCTAATAGAAAAAAGGTCAAATATAATTTTCACACACAAAATGCTTTGTTTTAAGCATTTCCCTTTTACTGGCTGTATTCAATATCTACCAGTATTTACTGTAGCGTCATTCATTCCCCATTATTTTTATTTTTGTCTTAACTCTCACCCAGGTTGTGAAGCATGGGATATTGTTATTGGCTAAGTGTTATAAATTTGTGGTTTAAAAAGACATTTCTTTTATAAATGGGGCAAAATTAATATCTATTCCATGTTTAATTTTTCATGAGTTTTTCCAAGCTAGTGGAAATGGACTGTGATGTCTAGTGAAATTTTTGCATATTATGTTTTTTGCTTAAACTGAATTCCTTATTACATTGTTTTTGATCTGTTATATCAAATAAATCTGTTAGCAAAGGATTGTTGAAGTCCCTATCGTATAAAAAGGGTTTCTCTATTTCATGGTACATAAAAATAGCAATATGTGAAGATAGGCAATAGTATAAAAGGGATAAATGCATTGCGTTAATCTTGTCAAAATCTAGGAAGAAAAGAAACAGATTTGCAAAAGACACTGGAAGGTTTTACAACAGAAGCTTCTCTTCGTGTGTGCATCACAGGCTTTGAGAGGCTTCAGTGGGAAAAGATCAGGAAATATTTTATTAGAAGACTGAATTTGAATATCAGGCTTATCCTAACATTGTTCTTGTTCTATTTATCAGAGATAAGTTTTAGACATGGATTTTAGAGTACTATCCTTTGAATTTTCATAAACGTATTATTTATTTATTTAGATTGTTACCCCATTTTTTTACTTCATAAATAATTCAAGATGATGAGCATACAGTATATGAAAAGAAAACAATATTCTGGGCAATTTTAGGATTTCTGTACTTAAAGGAGCTGTAGAGTTCTGAAACTACATCCTATCCTTTTCCATGCTAACTTTCATTTTGGTTTTATTTTTAATTTTAATTCTGTTTATTATGTTGGAGGCTCTTTGTTGAGTCCTCTTCACCCACTTCTATTTCCTATTCCCATCAAAATCATCCTGTACTTTCTCCATGTCTTTTAACTTTTCTTTTTTTCTCACATTCTTTGCAATTATCCTTTTTCTCAGTATACGTTTTATGCAGTATATTTCTGGAATGCTAATTTTTTTTGCAGCAGTCATTCTGGTATATATTCATTTTTCTTATCCAAAGGCTCTTTTACTTTATAATTCTACCAAGCATCTTTTTCATACTTCATATTAATGTAATTCTACACAGTTCTCACATTTATTACATAATTCTTTTCGCTCTCTTCTAAGCAAGAACCATGGGCTTTCTTTCCATCCACATTATGTTGACTGTTGAAGATTAATGTCTGATAATATTTTTATATAGGACATGTCCTTCCTTTTCCTGAAATTGCTCTACATAGTTTCATTTCTTTTATTCCTTTTTTAAACCAAAGTTCTTGACTAAACCAAAGACTTGACATTGTCAAAAATGTTCTGTTCAAAATGATTCATCACCATTATATCCTTCACTAATTCTCTTAATCTGTCATCATAAACAATGAAATAATTTATACTTTTAGAATGATATTCTTTCCTTAGTCGTGTATTTAGCAGAACTGTGCTTAAGCCATATATTTGAAACAAACCTTTTCAAAATATTCACCACTCACCATACCCATTATTTTTTTTCCCTCCAAATTTTCCCATCCATCCATTTATGTTATACAGGTAGTCCTCGACTTACAATAGTTCGTTTAGTGACTGTTTGAAGTTACAATGGCACTGAAAAAGTGACCTATGATCTCTTTTCACACTTATAGCCATTGCAGCATCCCCATGGTCATGTGATCAAAATTCAGCCGGTTGGCAACTAATATTTCTGATGGTTGCATTGTCCTGCGATCATGTGAACGCCTTTTGTGACCTTTCAAAAAGCAAGGTCAATGAGAAAGCCAGATTCGCTTAACAACCTGTTACTCACTTAACAACTGCAGTGACTCACTTAGCAACTGTGGCAAGAAAGATCGTAAAATGGGGGCAACCTAGATGACACTAATTCATATATTCATATATTATGAATTAAATCTATACCTTTAGCGCTCTGTGTATATTTATCAATTCCATCCCACAAGATCAAATCATCTCCATTTAGCCCCTACATACAGTACTTCTCCTTTCTCTTAGTTTGCAGATACACAATATAATCATTTTTCTTTATTTTCTTTTTTGATTCATGCTTTTTACGATTTACTCATTACACATTCCAGGTTGAATTTTTCTTAATGTCATGATTATCACAAAATGGTCTATAGATATTGACTTCTATTGCCTAATAAGAATAGAGAAGTCATAGACTAGGTTACTAGCTGTGATCAAAGCACAGACAATAATCTCTGCTAATGATAGGGAAATGCTGGTCAATTTTAATATATTTGGGCAATATATATGTTACAGATGCAACTAACATCCACCTTTAACCCAAATCATTCAGCTGTTCCATGTAATTTAAGTTCTCTCATGTAGAAACACCTTTGAAAGCCAATATCCTTTTGTCTGCATTCTACCAGATAGGAAGTATAAACAGTATACTGACATATACGTAGGATGTTGGGCCAGTAAGAATATATCTTAGATATTCCAATAAAATACTTGCCTTTGTTGCCTTAGTTGTTATAAAATTCTTATTTATTAGAAGGCAAACCGATAACCCTAAGTTTCCCCAACTCCGGATAGTCTCAAAGATGTCATGTTCCCTTTGACTTTTTTTGTAGCTACACTTACAAAGTATGGGGCCATTTTTTAAAATTTTCTATGAATGCCCCTGGAGTGATTCCAAACAAAACAAAATCAAACAAAATCAGTTTAGGCAGGGAGTCTTGCAGACACCAAAAGAGCTATTGCTAATGCTTTATTGCCAACAGATGCCTTAGTGAGGACTAGTTTGCAGTTCTAGTCAAATCTAAATAAACTTTGTGTTTTTTCTTGTGTGCTTTTCTTGTACCAAAGGTGCTTTTTCAAAACTGGACTTCCTTTGTTTTTGTTTGAAGACATTTATCTTCTCATCCAAGAAACTTCTTCAGTTCTGACTGAAACGTGGAGAATGGAAGGATTTATATTCCTTGCGGTCATCTGGTCAGTAGACCACACATAAAGAATGGGACCAAGAACTGGATATAGAACTGTAATCTAACCAGGATTGAGAAGAGTAGAAAAATTATTGATAGAGGAGAATATTTGTAACTTGGTGTTGAAATGAGGGGCCCTTGGTGCCCTCAGAAAATTATTTCCTGTATTCTGGACTCACACTGGTGCTAATGCAACCCAAGATAGTACTTGACATCAAGCCAACCCAGCTATGGATTTATTTCAGAGTTTTAGATTAGTATCCAAGTGTATATTAAATTCCAATCCATCTGCTGTATTCATAGTTATATTTAAGACCAGCGAATAAACCTGAATTATATATGAAAAATAAAATTCAATATATACAGTATGTGTAAATATGGGCTCAATTCTTTGCAGCAATTAGTATATCTTGTCCAAAGAGAAAGGGATGGTGAAAAGCCCTGGGCACTTCCAAAAGTTGAAAAATATTTGGCTCTTTTGCTTAGGAAGGTCAACTGTTCAGAATTAATTCTTCCTTTCATTATCTATTTTAACTGTTTTTGGAGGGGAATTTGATTGATTTGAATCTTGCCCTCAAGCTTCTATCACTTTCTAGCCGAAGTGTGAAAAGATTTCTGCCTATAATTTGATGTGTTTGGTCTTCCTAGTTTCTTAATGGAGCTCCTATGAATATAGTGGCTCCCATAAATGACCTTGCATGAAGTTAGGACAAGCATTTTTCTTGTTCTCAAATAAATTGAATAGTAACTGATCTTCTAAACCCGCTAGCAATACTGTAGTCTGGCAAATGCTTTTTAAAATTAGGAAGAAGAATAACTTCATAGGAAGAGGAGAGATAGTGGAAGAAAAATTAAGAGAAATTCAACATTAATTGAATACCTCAAAACCATATTCATTTTTGAGTGTAAGGAAGAAATATGGTTTCAGCTTTGATAAAGAAAACCTTCAACAAAATTACACACTACTCGATATACTGTTAGAAAGGAAGTTTTTGATTGGTCTTCAACTTTCATTCTCTTGTCTTATATAAACAAAGGTATGTTTTTGGCAGAAATGTCTCAGGTTTGTATTAGGTAGAAGATACAAATATTTCAGCTAGGGCATTAGGATTTAAAGCTTGCTCCTGAGTATATTTCATAGTTATTTGCCAAATTTAAAAAATGGGAGAGAGATATCTGTCATCAACTTTCATTGGACAACTAGATTAGTGTACTAGATTATAGAATGTGAATATACATGTGTATATACATGTATGTGTGTGTGTACACACACACATACATTCATCCATCCAGCCTATTTATATGGCCACTCATCTCATTTAAAAATGCCTCTTGAACAGTATACAATAAAATCCATAAAACAATGATATAAAAAATATTCCAGAAATCCCAATAATTAAAAATTATTATTACAAGATAAAGAGCTATTAACTCCAATGGAGTCACCTTACCTCAGTAACTCAACAGTCCCTTGGGGCCTCCAGACCTGAGGGGATAACCATGCTTGGGGGTGGGGGAAGTGTTCCATAAAGCGGGATTCACAGAATCTGGCTTTATGGGATCCTGCTTGGATCCTGCTAAGTGTAGCTTTTTTGTAAGATGAGTCCCGCATGTGATGGGGTGGACAGATGTAATTGGGGAGAAGCAATCCTTCAAATAATCTGGCCCATGCCATAAATAACTTTCAGTCTTCAGTGGATTGATTTGAATATATCTACTTACCTACTGTCCTATCAATCTACATATCTAGAATTAAAATAAAATTCCACTTGTAGCATAAAAATATTTATTTATCTGCCATTATATTCTTCTGTATTCCTGTGTGACGTCTAAGGGTTTCATAGAAGGGAATAAATGTAGTTCAGGGTTGAATTATGGGAGTTCTTGGTGCTCTCTGAAGGATGTTTTTTTTGTTTTTTGCTTCCAGACATAATTTTTTTTTGCCAACTAGGTAACACCTAACCTAGGGATTTGCAAATGAAACATAAAATAGGCAAATGCTAATTAGTAAGAGCAGCTGAATAACATGCTAATAACATACTAATAACAACAGCCATTGGGGCCTGTCCTAAATTTACTGGCAATAATTGCATGTCAGATATTTGTGGAGGAGGAGGAATACTTTTATTTATGACCTCCTGAATGACAACAAAATGGGCACCAACTGAACCCTTGGGAGGGAGGATATTCCAAAGTGCAGAAACCACAGGGGAGAAATATTGCCCCTATCTGTAGCTTCTCCAGTGGGAAGATCTTAAGCATCTTTTCCCCAGATGATGAAATAGGGCAGGCCAGTTTTATTTTTCTAAGCACAACATAATTGTTTTCTGCATGTTGACACATAAACTTAGATGTCCCCTGGGGAGGCTATTGAAGCCACTCTGCAAAGCCTTTAAAAAGAGACAATGCCTTTCAAAGAAAAAAGTTCCAAAGGATCACTCTGGTTGCCCTACAGAGACCTTATGCAAATGGTTGAAGCAGCATACTGGAAACTCTTATTATACTTGAGGGAAAGAAGACTGTTGCAGAATCAAGCAATTGCATACAGAGTTCATTTTAATAATACTCTAAACTGTGCCCAATTCATTTACAAATGAATTGTATAAATAACTATGAACATTTTTAAAAGCTCAAGAATCATTTCCAGACTTAGGGGATTTCATATACTGTTCCTAAACGAAATTATTATGTTAAGTTTAAAACATAGAGCAATCCATCCCAATGTATTTGTCTTAAGGCCTTTATTTCTGTAGTATTAGCAATTAGTATGCAGGTATTGAGCCTCATCAGTTTTGTTTCTAAGTTACCAAAGGCATTTTGTCATAACAATGGAACTTTATTGATGACACAATGGTTTATGATTGATTAAAAGTGGCAGATTTATTTTGCCTTCAATCAGCACTCTTACTGACTGTTTGGCAGTGGGAAGATTGGTTAAGAAATAGGAATAGATTTTTAAAATATTAATAAAATTATTATTTTAGTAAGCCTAGTTCTTGGAAAAGCCTAGTTCTTTTGCTGAATAAATAAACGATTGTATGGAAGAACATAGTAGTATTTATAAGGAAACAGTTTGACAGTGATAGAAGATTCAAATACCTAAAAACGGTTTTGCTGGAGCAGACCTATCTATTGCATTATCTGACAGCGATCAACGAAACACCTGTGAAAAACCCATCTTTTAAATAATTAACGTATAAATATCTCACCAACACTTTTGCCGCTGCATTTTGTACCAGATGTAGCTTCAAAGCTATCTGCAAAGGCAGTTACACAGAGAGTGTATTGTAATAGTCCAGTCAGGTGATGATAAGGTCATGAATTATTGTGGTCAGAGTATCCTGATTTGGTGGGGTTATAACAGGCATGCCAGCAGAGCTGAAGAAGTTTCATGGACGAGAAGCGAAACGTCTTCAAAGAAAAAAACAAGATGCTAGTTGCCTCCAGAAAAAGCACCTTTGCTTTGAAAGTGGCTTTGAACCATGATCTAGATCTCTACAGATTTGAGAATCTCCACAGACTGTTAGCTATACAATTTGGGATGAACACCCTTTGAATGGTGTGGGAGTAGGAATGGATTTCCAGAGGGGAGAAAAATTGCAGACTACAGGAACTAGGAGCACTACTCAGGTGACCTTGAGGACACAGATAAACCTCCAAGTGCTTCAAGGACCTTCTAAGGTAAAGGTAAAGGTTCCCCTAGTCATTCCCGACTCTAGGGGGCGGTGCTCATCTCCATTTCAAAGCCAAAGAGCCAGCGTTGTCTGTCTCCGTGGTCATGTGGCCGGCAAGACTAAATGCCAAAGGCGCACGGAACGTTGTTACCTTCCCACCAAAGGTGGTCCCTATTTTTCTACTTGCATTTTTTACGTGCTTTCAAACTGCTAGGTTGGCAGAAGCTGGGACAAGTAACGGGAGCTCACCCTGTTATGCAGCACTAGGGGTTCGAACTGCCGACCTTTCGATTGACAAGCTCAGTGTCATAGCCACTGAGCTAGGATGCAAACAACTAGCTGTCTGCAAGGAATATAAATCCTTCCATTCCCAACTATCCTGTCAGAGCTAAAAAAAAAGCTTATTGGATGAGAAGCGAAACATCTTCACAGAAAAAACAAAGTCCAGTTGTGTCCAGAAAAAACACCTTTGGGACAATCATGAGCTGGATGACTGAGAATCTCTACAGACTCATGTCAGCTAAAGTTCACACAAGATGCCTTTGGTTTGAGGAAGAGCTGAAATTTTAGAAAGACCTCCAAGTCCCAAGCTACATCTTTGGGAGTGAGGACAGACAACCCCTCCCAGAACAACTAATGGTACCAATGTTATTGAATGCTTATTATCATCTAGCTTGAATTTAATTTGCATTTATGTTACCCAGTCCAGATCTTCACAGCATATAATTGCCTAGTTCATTATTCCATGATTTCTTCTAATGTTTCATGTAGTTTTTAAACAGTATGCGGGGTGGGGGTGGGGTGGGGGGGGAAACGACACCACTCAGCCCTTTTGGATCCCACACTGGATTTCCCATAGATTCAACAACTTTTCCCAACCTTAACTTCCACCTTGAATATCCCATTCAAGTTATAACAGAACCAGAATAAAATGATGCCTCCACTTTGAAGACTTGTAGATGGTTCATAAGAATGCCATGTTAATGGTACTGAAAGGTTTAACAGGATCTAAAGGGGTCTTCTTTTTCCCATTAAAGATCTAGCATACATCACATATAAGAACAATCAATGCCATTTCTGTCCCATAAATATGTCTGAGTCCCATGTGAAAAACAACAACTTAGAAATGGTTCTTAAAGTTGAATTTGAGGCGGTGAAAAAGTTATTGAGCTGTTAACATTTCTCTCCCATTGCTCCCTGTTTGTCCTACTTACATTTTCTCTGTTGCAACAAGGAGTTTTCTGGCAGCTTCTTCTGTATCCTTGCTGCTTTTGGATGGCTGACCAGACGTATGCTCAACATCTCTGTGGTTTTCTAGAAGCCAGTTTCCTGCTTGAGCACCATCTGTTCCTATGACAGTACCCACCTTTTTAATACAAACCAAAGCAAGCTCAAAGAGGCTAAGAAAAAAAGCTTTAAAATCTGCTACTGGTTGCAGTTGGATGTTATGTTTCCACCTGAAATCTGTATCTGATGGCATTTGGAAAAAACTTGATTTCTTAAGCCAAATGATTTTTTGTCATACACCCCTCATCAGTTTTCTTGACTTTTGGGAGGGCTAGAAGCTTTTACTAAAAAAGAGTCTATCATGTAGAAGCAGTGAATTAATTCATACCCTATAATTCATACCCCATAAATCACCCAGAATGATTTGCCAAAGCTAAACAATACTTTTATTGAGCTGTAACTCCTTCTCATCTTCCTAATTCTAACATTCTCTGGAAAAGAATTTTTTTAGGGAATAATTTATGTAAGTCTGTGCTTTAAACTTCAAAATTGTGATTCCAATTCTCAATGGAGCCCTATAGAACTGATCATCTGGCTTCACTGGAGTAAAGAATCAAAGCTGAAATTTAAATTTATGATGTGATTTATAAGGCTTAGGGAAAAGTTTGTGTCTGGGGCATGATGACAAAAATAGCTATTTGTGTGGATCTGGCTGGGATGATTGTCTGAGGCTGGGATACCACTACAAAGGACTCTTTCACCCTCCATTCCACAGACTTCAGATGAAGATCTCAAGGTCTAGGTAGGGAAGCAGCATTGGCTTTTCAAATACTGAGATCTCAAGCTCTGAAAAATTCAACACTGAAAAGTATTACTTTGAACTGGGGCCAAAAAACCAGAACAGGAGCCAACAAATACAACACAATGCTGGAATAATATGCTGATAATAATATGTCCCAATTAGCAGTCTTGCAGCTGTATTCTGAACCAATTGCAGTTTCTGGGTCATTTTCAAAGGCTGCTCCACATAGCAACATTTTAGAGTATCCAAAACAGGAGATAATCAGAGCATAGACCATCAAAGCAAGCATAGGATTTAAGAATTTGCTACAATGCCTGAATTAGTTTATACAGCTTTTCTTCTCTTTTTAAGGAAACCTTGACACTAAGCTGATAGAAAGCTATCTTCCCCTTTTTAGAAATTGGGAAATTCCAGATGGTGGTTTTCTTTTTCCTTAGAAGGACTTGCTTCAGGTGTTCTGACTGCATTTCCTTTTTCTTCTAATGGTAATAAAATTATTGTGGGCTAGAACAGATGCTCCTTTGTAAAGCGATTGTCTCTTGACTTTTTCTAAATTCTGTCTCTGGCTATGTTGACCCTCTTTTCCATCTCTAGTGAATTTGTCAATTAAAATGTATCATTTTTGTCCTTCATGCTATTTCCTTATCCCTTTTTTAAGCTATTCAGCATAAAATAAAATATAAAAATAAAATATTAAGCAGATTTTCTGACATCTGATGGGGTTCACAATTCATTACTTATGCATTGTGAAACTATAACTATAAAGTAATATAAAGAATTTTAGTATCAGTATCATTTTGGTAATACATATGAAGACATTCCAAGTATTCAAAAAATAATCACATATAATCATATAAATAATACTATCAATGATCCCAAATGCTTGTATTTGGCTGTAATGATACTTGGCTGTCATGATAATTTCATGTATGCCAAGTACTTTATATTAATTATCTTCTCATTGAAATAATCCAGTGATCTAGGTTAGTATTACTATTCTAGTGTTGTCAATTTATGATGAAGATCAGTTCCTTATTATAAATTCAGGAGTTTTAAAAAATATTTTACACAGAGCATAGTTTGCGTGGAATTTATTGTCATCAGACGTGGTGACAGCTATCAATTTAAGTTGTTCTAAAAGGGGGGGAATGAGACTAATTAAAAATTGGACTATCTGCTAGTGTATTAATTTCATAATCACATACTTTGAATATTAATTGCAAGGAGACAACAGTTGAAACTGCTAGGGCTCTTTTATCTTGGGTGTATTATTTTCCCTCATATGCCACTAAAATTTACCCTTTTGAACCTCAAATGTTACCAGGAGAAGCATGGAATATTTATATTCAGATTGAACCTGGGTATTTGTATGACTTTATCAGATAGAAGACAAGGAAAAACCTTCCGAATCACGATGCTTAAAGTCTTGGAAAATGCTTGGAAGGAGCAAGTAAAAGTTATTTCGTTATGTGCACAAAAGCTTTCAGAGATGCAATTAGGTTTGTAAACATTGTAAAAGTACTTATATCCTCGCTTAGGCCCAAGCAATCAAGTTTTAAGCCTACAAAAAAGTCCAAGCTTAGAGGCAATTTATTTATTGTTATTTGAAGGACTGTCTTTTCCCCTTTACATCTGCCCAACCCACAAGAGCAGGGAGACACGGTATGTTGCAGATCGCCTCTCTTAAGGAAATCCATCTAGTGGGGCCAAGAAGGGCCTTCTTCCAACTGGCTCAGAGTATTTCACAATATTACAGTTTTATTATATATAATATGTATAAAATTTTGATCTTTGATTTTAACTTCCCTGCGCAAAATGTGTCAGTTTTGGGTGTGTGTGGGGGGGGGGGGCGGGCGTCCATTGTACATCAGAATTCAGTATTGTATGAGAGCTACAAATTGTTTGTTCCATTTTTTGTTCCAAAAAGATTTTAATCTTTTTTCAGTAGTACAGGTTGTAGGCAAAAATCAAGCACTGCTGTAGGAAATCTTATCCTTCTAGCCCCTCTTCTAGGGTTTTTTTTCCCACTGACAATATGTGAGAAATAGCCATGCACTCATAGGTAGTATATGATTAAAGACTTACTTAGTCTGACCATCATTTACAAATTCCTTCAGGGTATGCTGAATATCAACTGTGTGCTCAACTTTAGTCTGGCA
Organism: Masticophis lateralis; assembly: GCA_030761175.1. Classification (NCBI taxonomy): domain Eukaryota; kingdom Metazoa; phylum Chordata; class Lepidosauria; order Squamata; family Colubridae; genus Masticophis; species Masticophis lateralis. The sequence goes on along the minus strand of JAUDYJ010000001.1, from coordinate 322,102,737 downwards.
GAATTACATCACCATTATATCATCTTTGGCGGGCGGGGGGGGGGAGAGGTTTAATGGGGAAAAATGAACCCAAATTGTTTTATTTCTTACTGGCAAAAGTAGATAATTGTCTTTAAGACCCTTAGGCCATTTAGAAAGGACTTTGATGATACAAGAGGCCATTTCCCACAATACAGGTATATTTCCCAATTCAGACAAGATCCTAGAGATAAAAATGGCACCCTTCCTGTCCTTTGGGTTACTACCTTATGGGTTGTAGTTAATGTGTGCATTATGCAGATGGATGCTCTTTGATGTAGCAGAATTTGTCATTAGAATGAAAAACCTGGAAGATTGGAAGAGCCTTCAGAACAGCAAAGACAGGCTTCAGAGAAAAGAGAGGAAACTTGGAAATCACCTTTAGCCGTGGATCAAAATGTTGTTATTGTTGTTGTTGTTGTTGTTGTTGTTGTTGTTGTTTTGTCACTGAAGTGATCCAGATTAGATAAAAGTCTTATATCCATGATTTGGGATGAGAGTGCAACAAATTCATTTAAGATTTACCAAACTTACCTGAACAGCAGACAGATTTAAAATGCTGCGACCCCCACCCACCGCAATCCCTTCCTGGGCAGATTAAACAAAAACAAATTATCTGCCTGGACAATTTGATCTGCACATTGACATGTTACAGGTTCCTTTAGTTAAACAATGCTATTTATTGGGAATCCAGAAGTGCACCTTTTCAGTGGCAGTTCCTGCCCTCTAGAATGAGGTTCCCCGCAAGATCTGAATGCCCCACCTAACTGGCGTTGCCAAGAGCCTTCAAGATCTGGCTTTTCACCCAAAGGTGAACTAAGGTCCCCTTTTGGTTCTCCTTTTTTTTCTTATTAGCACTTGATTTGTTTTCCTGCCATCTTTACTCTTCTTACTATGTCTTGTCATTTTTAATGTCTTGTTTTAATGTTTTAAATCATTTGTAAACTGCCCAGAGTTTCTGGGAGTTAGGTGGCATATACATTTAGTAAATAATAATTATATTTCCTCCATTACCATATTCTCAATTAATCTAAAATGACGTTATCCATTTTTATTTTTATTTTTATTTATTTTTATTTTTAATTTGATTTATATGCCGCCCTTCTCCGGAGACTCAGGGAGACTTACAGTGCGTTAAGCAATAGCCTTCATACTTTTGTATATTTATATTTATACAAAGTCAGCTTACTGCCCCCACAAACTGGGTCCTCAATTTACCCACCTTATAAAGGATGGAAGGTTGAGTCGACCTTGAGCCTGGCTGGGATTGAACTCGCAAGTAATTGCAGGCAGCTGGATCTTAAATGCTGCCTTTGTAGGAGGCATTACTCCCCTATGCTACTCAGGCTCCTTTTAAAGTCCTTTTACTTTAAAGGTAAAGTAAAATTAGAGGGGCAGTAAAGGCCTTCTAAGGAAAATACAGAATTTTTAAATAAAGAAATATAGAGCTGCAGTGTAAGTGTTGCTTCATAATCTGTGTGCGGACTAAGACAAAGTAAAAAGCATGTGATCTCTGGTGATGCCCTAAGCCCAAATTAAATAGAATGCATAATTTTTAATTATTAGGAGAGGGTTACCTACCAAAAAAGAAGTTCAAGACCTTTGTAAAAGGGTTTTTTGTTCCTGGGCCTGTGAGTATGAGTATGGTGCCATTCCATGTGACAATGCATGACAAAATGTTTCTTAGGGCCTTGATGATATTGTGATTTATCCTGAATAGATATTTCTTCTCAATGCTTATTAAATATATTATGATTTTACTAATGTCACATTATTATATTTCATAGTTTTTATTTGGGAAAATATTTAGCACAATTTGGCATTTTAACAATATATTTTGAAAGCGTTGTTTGCATCCTTTCACAACATCTTACAGTAACATCTGATTATTATGAAGTTGGTTTTTCACAATGTTACTTTGTCTGATTAGAGGACTATAGCCAGGAAATTTAGAGGACTCTCTTTGACATTTAAACAAGAAAATTGCCTTAATCAGATGCAATTTACATGCAAGAAGGAATGATTTATGTCTTATAATTATGTGTGAATACAGGATAATCATAAAACAAATTTAAGATTTTGCTGACTTCCAGATGACTAGGTGGATATAGTTGTTTAATGTGTTGCATAGCACACACAGGAGGAAATAGGTTTTTTAATTATTATTTTTTAGTTCCTAACCATAATTTCCATTTGTATGCCTACACTAAGCATGTGAATATCAGCAAGAGAAGCCTCATTCAAATTGATACCTGCTAGCCAGAAGGATTATACCATCGTTTTTGTCATGTACTTTTAAAAATAAAACTCTAGCTATGAATTTTGAATCACCTTTGGATAATTACACTCTCTGTGGAATGTTCCTGCAGACAGATGATTATTAGATGCCTTTTCCTTTTCATTTTTCCTCTCATTATCTTCTTTTTATGAGTCTTATCAAATACATACTTATTTGAAAAACAAATATTAACCTTGATCAGAGGAAGTGCTAAGGTTAAACATGTTAATTTTGATTATTGTGCATTTAAGAATCAACTATTACTATTATATTATTAGTATAATTGAGGGCAGATAGCTTGTTATTTGATTCTAAAATATTAAACAGTGTATAGAGCTAATGCTAAATTCTTTCATTTCTCAGTGTTTCAGGCCATCTTCTCTTTCCTCATAGGGATATAAGCTATGCTCCTATGTTTTATGTTTAACTACCCCTCAGAGATCAGAATAACCCAGAGCTTGCTATGTTTTTAGAAGGTCATTAATATCTGGCTCTGCAGAGGGCTTTGTAGGATGGTCTTTGTTCTCTTCAGGAACAGTTTGAGATTTAATACACTATGAATGCTCATTCTTATGAAGATAGAAATAACAATAGGTAGGTGAGAAAATATTCCAACTTTGTTTCAATCATTAGGAAATTTCACTTTGGTATGGGATCTTGTTCAATCTCAAGATACCTATGACAGCAGCAGCACCATTTTCTTGAAATGTCATGCTGGGAAGATGAAGAGCATTGAAGCTATGCTTTGCCTTTTGCTTACCTTTTTAATGGCCTCTTCCATGCATCACCTGGCAGCTTAATTTTCCCAGCTGAACTCAGACAGGGAGAACAGCCTCAAAGTCAGTAATATGGCTGGGTAGATTTGGACCTTAATGAAATTATGAGCATTTCCTATGCTAGGTCAAGGATTCTTGAGAAAAAAGGAAAATTGAGAATTGTCAACCTTCTGGTAGCTTCAACTATATCCAAAAGATGTGACTTGGTGAAGTGATTTCCAATTCCACCAATTTGACCTGTGGTCTAATATACTCAATAAGACCTAAAAGGAAAAATATTCCTTTCAAAAATAGATTTTAAAAACTTGTCTACCTCCAGTATAATTCCGAGCAAATCTAGGATGAATTTCCCATTTTAAATATAAATTGAGTAAGAGGGTTTTGGGTTCTTAAAAATATTCATTCTAATTCAATTTCAGAGGAAAAAAGAAATTGGTAGAATGTGAATATTGACACATATTTTTAAGAGATGGCCAGAAATACGTGTGCATATGGTTTTTTTTATTATACAGTCAGCTTTCAAAAAGTCTGATTGTCCCCTGGCTTCCCATATTTGATTCCAAGGAAGAAATAATGAGGAAATTTTTCTGACTTATTTTCAGATAGAAGAAAGGGTAGTCAGAGTGGCTTCCAAGTGACATAAATATGAGTAGAGTAGAGTAGAGTAGAGTAGAGTAGAGTAGAGTAGAGTAGAGTAGAGTAGAATTGAATTGAATTGAATTGAATTGAATTTTTTATTGGCCATGTGTACATTCATCAAGAATCATAAGGTACAACATTTAATGATAGTCATAGGGTACAAATAATATAAACAATGTCACCATCATCAGGAATGCCTTCTACCATTTCTAACAACAAAGTTGAAAAACACCATCAAAAGAAGAAAGTATTATTATAGGCCACCCTGAGTCACTTGTTTTGTGAGATGAGAGAGAGAGAGAATGAGAGAGAGAGAGAGCGCTTTTGAAAAAATGCAAAGCAGGTTTTAACACAGTTGAAACTTGGAACTTTAATATATATTTGCTGATTTTTAGAAACACATTTAACATGCATTATGTACTTTCTCAAAATGGATAAGCATGTTGAACGTGACTCTTCTTCCTCTCCCTTCCCCTCCCCGTCCAGGCTTCCCACTTAATTGTAGTATTATGAAGGGTTGTAATTTAACTTCCTTTACCTGCCTGATGGCTCCTATGATGTCTGTATGATATAATTTTTAGTTTTAAAATAAAAGCAAATGAAAACAATTGTTTACTGGTTTCTTTTTCTTCTTCTTCTTCTCAGCTTTTGTTCATTTTGGCAATTCAATTTATGCGCTCTTCAACCTTGTCAGAATCTGTTATATTGACTTGTCTTTTTAACTTGTTAAGCTAGAAGACAACTTAGATGTTATCTTGTACAACTCAATTGAAGTCAAAACATGAGCTAAACGGATTCAACTGTGAGTAGGCAAGATGACAAAATTGGTACGATTATATTTTGTCAGAAGAATGTCAGGTTTGTCAGCTTTTAGAGTAAAATGACTTGGTTGATAAGTGCACTTACATTATAGCACTTTCAGGCTGGTTCATCCAGTTTGTATGTTTAAGTTTTTAAAAATTTAATCTGTTTATATTATAGACTAATAAGATTAAATTTAATGATAAATTGATGGTAGGCAAATGTTTAGCAGCGAAAAATTTTGGTTTCAAAGTTTTATTTTATTAAAAAAAGTGTTTTTCTGATTGATTTGTAAGTTTCTTATAAAAAAGCTGCGTTTCATACAGTTTTGATGCTGGTAATTAACTTAAACTAAATGATGTATGGGATTGAAATGTTTTAATTTATTGATACAACTAGGTTTTTTTTCTAAATTTAAACAGTAACTTTTGTCATCTGTTTTATTTCGGGAAGGACATTGGTAAGTTACACTGATTTTGCATTTAAAAAAATACATTTAAAAAATACAGTAACAGTAATAATGATTTTAGCTTCAGTCCTGAATACATATGCTTTAGTAAACTTTGTCAGGTTCGGTGGTATTAACTTTCATTAAAAACCAGTGCTTTAAATTCATTAAACAGCAGAAGTTCATTTAGTAGTTAGGAATGATTCCTGAATATCTGTAGGTAATATATACTTTTAAATATAGTTGGTTACGCATACAATAGTTAGCATTGCAAGATATCTTAAGTAAGGAAGTGGCATTAAAGAACAGGATGCAATAACACTTAATTTTTTAGTCTACCTTGCTAAGTAGATAAAAGCTGAGATGGCAGAAGAAAATGCGCAATAGAACGTAATAGGGATATTCTGCCTGCATTCTGAATTGACTTGAATGCCCTTTTCTGGCCTTGGGGGAATAAGGCAAATATATTATGTCAAATGACTCTTTATGATACTCCATGGGGAAGTGCAAAATCTGATTAGGGCACTGAGCTCATCTTGCTTCTTTGCTCACTGGCGCTGAGAGTGAGGCAAGGCACTCAAAGAGCAGGGTCATCTTTTTCCTTCCCAATCCAACCAAAAAAGAAGAAAATACAATCTATAATAGGTAGGTCACATCTGAGGAGAAAAATTACCATCTGTCTGGGAAGAATGGGTATTGGTTGTTTCTGCTGTTGTTAGGGTGATAGTATCAAAAGAATACATGTCTGCTCCTAACTGTTAATGCCAGATTGACAAAACATGTATTGTGATGTCATTATACAGGTTCTACCCATTTTTACACATATTGTGACATAGCATGCAAATATAATAAGAATTTCCTTGTATGCATGGGGGAGGATGGAGAAATAGAGCTCAGATCCTGATGTTTGAGCTCTGTTTCTGTATCCCGTTGAAGAGATTCCTTCTGCGCATGGAGAAGTTATGACATTCTCCCAGAGGATACAGAAACGGAGCTCAGAATGGGCAGGGGGGAAGAGTGGACATCCTTTGGCAGCAGTTCTTTTCAAGTCAACCTCTAGAGACAAGAGGGAGCCAAAATCCAAGCAGAGAAGAGAGAGGCAGCATGGGTGCTTCAGACAGGTTGGGAAGGCCTGGTGCAGGCCACACACGTGTCTCTCCCTCAGGAGCTGAAAATCCTGCTAGTATTTTGGCAAGAAGGATTTTTAGCTCCTGAGCAGAGTTTCTCGGGGTTCTTGCCCCCCCCCCCCAAGCACCCCATATTTCTTACCTGAGACTCTGTTTGCTTAATGACCTGTGTAATTGCTTTACGACTGCAACTGGGAGTGCTAGGATTGTGGTCATTGAATGAAGCAGTTATGTGGATTATCATGTGACATTTTGCATAACAACCACTTCATTCAACAACTGAGATTCCGGGCTCAATTGTGGTTGTAAATCAAGGAATACCTGTATATCCAAATACCAGAAGAAAAGCTAATGTTTCAAAGATCTAGAATGATCTAGAATGATTTCTGAAAATGCAGAAACTAGGAAATCATCATAAAACCTTTCACTTCTATTGGTAGATCATGTTTAGTGTGGCTCAGAATTACTGCATGGCCTCAGCCTTCCTGATTTTGTATACTTCCCCTCTTAGAGCCAAAACTAATGACTTTTGCCCAGTTTTGGCTCAAATTGTATAATTTAATTATGTATTGTAGACTTGCACAACATACTGCCTGTAGCTCCTCCAATTCCTCCAGTTTTCACCAACATCATCAGCAACATTGTTGCCAGCCCTCAACTAGCCATCAAACAGCTGATTGATGCACCAGTTGAAGCCCACAATTATTTCTAATTTAAAAAAGTGGCCCTTTCCCCTCAATGAGACAGTCTTTTGTCAATGACTTCAATAGGCACATCCCTTCCTCAAGCAGCATTCTGATTAACGAAGTGACTCTATATGGGGTTTGTGTCAACTGTGGGAACACATGCCTATTATAACATTGGATAAAAGGCTCTGAGTTTTGAATCATTAAGTGTCTCACCCCAATCTAAAAAAACAACTGCACTTTCTTTTCAATCATGGCGTATTATAGTATCTGAGCACTCACTGGTGAAATGAAACAGCATAAGGTGCCAATGTTTGTAGCCATGGCAGCCAGCAATTTACTATTTCATATGTCTGGTGTGACAAAAGCTGCTCTCTTATAGAGAGGTCAGGGCATTTAGAGTATTAAAAAGGAACATGCCACAAGGAAAACTGTCCTGTATTTCATGTACAACAAAAGATGAGAATATATATAAAGAGAGAGAGAACTGTGGATAAAAAAGAAATACAATTCTATATTATGTTTTTCTGAAAGCATAAATTGGTAAAGCTGTTAATGTTACCATATATGGGCTGTAAAAATCTGAGTGACTTCTAAATGACAGAAAAGTGTGACTAAAGTTTTCCATATCTATTTGTACCATGCAATGGTCACACACACACCTTTTTTTTTTTTTTTTTGCTACTCCCATATGGTAGCTTGCCAGCCGAAGTTTCTGACATAAACAGATACTTTAATATTTCAAATCCCTGAAATCTTCAGAAAATCTGCTTTTGGCTGCTACTGCTTTGCAAGAGAAAAGAGGATGACTGAGAAAGGCAGAGGGTTTTTTTCCCTATCAGGTAATTGCTTGTTTGGCTAGGGAGGGAAATAATCTGGGGGAAAAAGAATTTTGTTATAGGCACAAATTCCAGCATTTGGACTGCACATTGTATGGAGAAAATAGAGGGAAGTTTCTTCTGTTTCATACTTCAGTAATGTAATTTATGATTTTATTGGTTTGCTATCCATCATGAGAGACTGTAAAGGGTAAACTGGGTGTAGGAGTAAACATTCAAAATAAATATATTCAATTAATTCTGAAAGTCAACAATACATTTGCACAGAAGTTCTTTATAACTTTTCTAGTGGATTGACATGGACACTCACTTAAAAGCGTACAAGTGTATAAAGTAAAAAGTTACCAATCACTCTTTATTCTGTCAGTATCGTTGTATTCATTTATTAATCTATTTTTCAGAGTTCTGTATTCTAGATACTTCATTTTTAAAAAATAGCAATAGTACTTAGACCTGTACACCACTCCATAGTGCTTTACAGCACTGTCTAAGCAGTTTACAAATGTCAGCATATTGCTTCCAACAATCTGGATCCTCATTTTACTGACCTCAGAAGAATAGAAGGCTGAGTCAACCTAGGGCCAGTCAGGCTCGAACTCCTGACAGTGGGAAGAGTTAGCCTGCAATACTGCATTCTAACTAAAAATATTAAAAAAATCCTTTATTGACCCTACAGATGGTATATTATCTTCCTCAATCTTGGGTCCTATACCTGAGGCCTGGGAGTTTGAGGTTTCTGTGCAGCATCTTAGCCAGTGGTGAAATCCTACCGGTTGGCGTGAAAAGCTACCGGTTCAGCGAACCGGTAGTAAAAAAAAAAGCTACTGGTTGGTCCGAACCGGTATTTCTGATGATCAGCTGTGACGCGCGATTTAATTTTGCTAGAAAGTAGGAAATCCTGCTTTCTAGTGAATCTAAATCATGCGGCACAGCTGCTCCCCCCCCTTGCTGTTCTACTTACCTTCCCAAGCTTAATTTTTCCATGTGCAGCATGCATTTGGCATGCACCATGCATGCGCGGGCAGCAAACCAGTGGCAGACCAGGGAGGATTTCACCACTGATCTTAGCTGTTCCTTGCACTGCATTCCTCAGGACAGAGAATTCTTGATGTTGTTCCTGGGATCTGTTGGAGTCATTCTCCCAGTTTAGGAATCCCAGCCCCAAGCACTCCTGCCACCACTGGAACTGCTTCCCTGCCCTTTACTTTCCACAACCCCACTAGCTCCTCCTTTAGGCCTTGATATTTCTCCAGCTTCTCATACTCCTTTTTCATTTATTTAGTTGTCCTGAGGGCATGTTCAACACCTTACTCCTAATTGGAAGAACAATAGTAACTTCAGGGTATTCTCAGGGGATGCAGTTTCTTCTGCCATGTCAGGACCAACATATAATAACATTATAATAATAATATAGTAACATGAATTAGTATAAGCACGACTATTACTTTTGAAATGAAAATCCTTTAACATGTTTTTACTGATGAGTAATGATGTGCAAATGCTACTGATAACCTGTCAGTTATTTATGCTGGAACTGCCTTGTACAGTTAGATTGTAAGTTTGCTCTCTAAAGGAGCTATATATCTTATACTGAGGTAAATGGTTCCATGGTAACCAGAGGTAGCAAAGGGTGAATGTGAAAGAAAAGGTGTACCAGAATAGTCCTGAAAAGTATTCTGAAATCCACTTTAAATCAGGTGTTAATTAGTACGCTCTGAACTTAAAACACCAAGCTCTGTAATGGTGGGTAACAGGCAAGTTAGAGAAAGAAGGCACTGGAGAGAGATTAACATGAAGCCAATATTAGTACAGTATCCTGTATTTATATTATAGAACCAAGTTCAATTTTGAAAGACATTTAGCAGAGGATTCTGGCCAGAATTCCGAATAGTAGCAATTTGTGGGGTCCTTAATGCCCTATAGTTGTTTCAAACTCTGCAAGCGCCAGTCCTGTTCAATCCTGAGCTAGAAATATTCTCTGCCATAGGTAGCAATTTAGTGGTCCTGATGAATAGTTTTGGCTGGCCGATTGAAAGGAATATGAACCTGTTTGGATTAGATTCTGAGTCACATTTGATTTAGTGGAATCCATCAGAGCCTTTTGGGAGAGTTGGTTCAGTCCCTGACCGTGAGCTTCATGCTATTTTTAAAAGTACATTTCTACAATTGACCAAAATGCTATTGATGATGGTGATCATTACTTTCAGTTCTATTTCAGCCCTATTTTTCTTTTCATATGGGAATTCCAAGAACTTTAACAGTTTGCCTTCTCTGTTCTGCTTCCCTTATTGGCATTTCCAAAACTTTACAAATACTTTGGAAAGTGGACAGTGCAATCCATGGGATTTATCCCCAGTAAGATTGACATAGAAATACAATTTGTATTTTGAAATTATTTTAAAGAATACTAATAGAAAAGTCAGTCTTACCTGTAAATTCACTAGCGGAGCAGAAATAAGGTTAGTGATTCTTGCATCTCATCTTCACCTCCTGGTACATTTTGGGCAGGGTATATATTAGTGTGGAAGATAGATTACTCTCCTGTTGAAAATGAATTATTATTAATTCTTTGATGTTTGCCTTTCTGACTTGCAAAACAAAACCCTAATATCTAATGAGTGCAATACTATGACAATATTGCAGTATAGATGTATAAGTAATTAATGGAAGCTGTACATTTATTACTAAATGGCAGTAGATCTAAAGAGGGCAGAATTGGATAAAGTGGCTTGCTCCAACTTTTAAAAATTATTTTTTAATATATTGAATTCCTTGCCTTGTATGTTAAGGGTGGTTTACTGTCATTACAAAGTAGAAAAAATTCAGATATAATCACCACCTACAAAATCATCCCATTACATATTCATGGTTCCAAGATAACTGTGTATCTCAAACACTCACATCCATTGCCTAAATAAATTATTGACATATCCAGCAGAGTTTTCTAGTGCATTTCAGATAAGGAAAGAATAAACAAAATTTATTTGATCACTCCAATCTTTCTGGCTTTGTTGATCGGCGGGAGCGGGGGGGAGAATGGTTCCGTGTGAGTTGCTGGCGCATACACAGCTCATTTGCACAAGCAATGGGCACGTACACCTGTCTCTTGTACAAGTGGAACTACATTCACTCACCTGCCCTCCCCTCCCCTTTGGTCACAAATGGAGCTGTGTGTGCACATGCCTGCCACTTCTGCGGCTCATTTCTGACTGGGCTGTGGCCTGGTGGTTGGGGACCCCTTTTCTAGAATGAAGGTTACGGATGTCATCTTCATTGGGTAATCTATAGTACATCAGAAAAGGATATTTCCTGTAAGATAGGAAACAAATATTCTTAAGAAAAGCAATTCCTTTTATTTATAGCAAACACAAAAGCATAGCCTTGTTTGGTTCCCTAAGACAATCAATTCGTAAATTTTAATGCGGCTTTCATTCAGACTTCCTTGCAAGTTTACCAGATTTTATCATTCAGATACAATGTGGCTATGACTTGATTCCCCATAAGGTAGTGACTTCTTACTTACAGTTCACCATTGACATGCTAAAGAATGACTTGAAAGGAAATTCAAGTGTGAAGAACTGGGGTGGAAGAAGACTAACATTACTTTTAAAAATTATCTAGATGTGCCTTGGAAGTTTAAAAGAAACTAGGCAATCTTTCCTGCCTAAACAAAAATTATCCAGACTTTCCATAAGAATTGGATTTGGGGGGGGGGGGGGAGAGAATACAGCAGCCATTTTAGTGACTCACCTGACTTCCTCTTCTCTGTTCTTGAATGCTGGAGGAAGCAAAGAAACTTGCAATCCTTAAGGAAGCAGCATGTAGCCAGACTGTTGAGAACTTCCTTTTCTAACTATTTTATTTTTTTCTATTTTCAAAACACAAATATAATTTTGCTTTCAGATTTTGTGTATTTTACATGTAATATAGATTTGAAAGATGAAGACAGGTGTAGCTATATAATAAAAGCCACTTCACACAGTCAGGTTGCAGTTAGCCATAGTTTGCACTGCAGAAATGTTCAGCTGTCATCTGCCACTCGTCTGGATGCCTAGAGGACCAAACTTAACTTAATAAATTCATTTATGCTGTTCACATATAAAACACAGTGAGGATGGACTGAGATTATAAACTATTGATGCTATCATTAGCCCTGGTTTGGATCAACTCCCAAGAGTATTTATGTGGCATACATATTTGTCATATTCATGGTGCAGATTTTTAAAACATACATTTTAAATACTTCTAAGTTGTATATAGGTTCACATTAGTTTGTTTATCAGAAGTGCTTCTTGCAGTTTCTCTTCCCCATATTCTAAAGTTAGATGGTTTAAGTAAACTTGGCATTTTGTACATGGAATGGTCTTCCCATCCTTTTTTTATTTACATCCTTCCTTGACTACTAAATGCAGTACGCAGAGTGGCTAACAATAACAATAATTATGCAGATAAAAAAAACTGTAATGAAAATATTGAACTCTATTAAAACACAAACTAAAACACCTCAGTATAACCGAAAAATGATTCTAATGTCTTTTTGGTATCAAGTGAACACTTTTTCATTTCAATCCTCTGCAAAATGTAACACCTTGAAGAGCAATACTATTTTTTGTGCCATCTACGTTTTTGTGAGTCAGTTACACTTAATCAAGTGTACAAATTATTAATTCTCAGTAGTACGGCATTATGTAAAAAGAGAATATTTTCTGTTAGTTACATTCTGTATTTAAATTGGACTTGTTGGTGTTTTCCTCCTTTGGTTTCTATTTCTATTTGCTGGAATGTTATTGTTTTTATTAATTGTAATGCCATTCTGAGACTTTTTATTGAAAAACATTTGTTATTCATGTTATAAATGAACAATGTAGTCCTTTTGTCATTAAAACTAGAATTTTTCTGGGTGACATGCCAAAATTTTACTATGAGGTAGTTGTTACTGAGCTGTAGTTATGTGACCTTTGTTCATAAATAATTCTTGTCAAAGTATCCTTTTGTTTTCTGTTCTTTGTTTTTTATTTTGTACAGGTTCTGCACGTAAAGCTAGTAGTTCAACAAATTGTTTTATATTTGAGTTTTACATCCTTTGCTATTGGGCTTCATGCCAAAGTTCAGTATAGAACCTGCATTGGTTGTGCTTGTGGATGACTCGTGGAGTACAGCTTGCAATCCTGGTTCTCTTTGAACTCTCAGTGGCTCTCAGGATTACTGACCATCGTATCCTTCTGAACTGCCTCTGAGTGATTGAAGGGGGAGGGCATGGTTTCACATTGGTTCTTCATTGTGAGAGGGCATTTCTAGTTGGTGATAATGAGGGAATGATAGATCTGCCCAAAGACTTCTATTTTGTGGACTGCCTTTCAAATTTGTTGTGTGTTTCTACATGAAAACACCAGGAAACTAATCAGTTTTCAAGAGGCTTGATTTGGTCAATATTGTCCTTGGGCCAATCAGACAATATTTATTTATTTATTTAGATTTATGTGGCTGTCCATCTCATAGCGACACTGAGCAGCTAACAATGGCTGAACAAACACATGAAGTAAAAAAAGGATATCAACAAACACACACATACACACACACACAGAGAGAGAGAGAGAGAGAGAGAGAGACCCTGGAGCACATGCAGGTAGGTCCTCACTGCTTTCTGAAAGGCCGGAAGGGCTACAAAGGCCAGAAGGCCAATATATTCTGTTCCAAGGGCCTGTTTTCTGGGCCCAGCAAGATGACTTTCTTAAATAGACAGACCCGTAGCATGTTTCTCCTGCTGGATCTGATGGGACAGATAGAAACAATTGGGGAAAAGTGTTCCTGTAGATGACTCAGTTCCATTCCATAAATTGCTTTTTAAGTATCAACCAGCAGCAAGAATTCATGGAGAAGATGTAATATGGGCATGCTGATGCGCACCCATAGTTAGCCACACTATCACATTTTCAGTTATGATATTTTGGCCAAAATGGTTTTGTTTTGATTTGTGTTGTATGGCCACCAATCTCACATAAGTGATTCTTGTAAGGCTGGATTAAATCAAATGCATAAGAGGTGATGGAGGTCAATATCTGCCAGGTATAGCATAAGGAAGATTGCAACTTGAAATGTAAATGGAATAAAAAGAGCAGGAATTAAGAAGGAGGAAAATAAGAGAAAATAGATACATTGAAGTGGGACTATGAAATTATGAAAGATGTAATAGAGCTAATTACTCTGATGAAGTTGGTGAACATATGTAGGGAATGAAAGTTAGAAATGTAATGATAAATATGTTGGAAAATATGAATTGGAGCCTTCTACATTTTGCAGTGAGTGCATATGAAGGCATGAATTAATAGGTAGTTAATATTTGTATCTTAAGTTGCAGTAGGTGGAGGTAATGGAAGAACCAGAGTTGAATTTGGAGAAAAATATGAAGCATTTTGAATAAATGCAATCCAAATTACTGGTTTCAAGGTATTTAATTCTTTATGGCTTCCCTTCCTTATAGAAGTCAAAGACTGCCCCATAGAATCATAAAATGTTGAAGGTGGAAAGGACCTGATAAATCATTTAGTTCATCCCCTTGCTCAGTGTAGGATTCACTAAAACATCTCTGGTAGAAGACCATCAATCTCTGTTTGAAGATCTCCAATAAAGGAGAATTTATAATTTCAACTAGTAGCCTATTTCACTGTTTGACAACTTGCATATTTGTTACGTTCCTGTTGACATTAACCTGACATTTATAGTTTTAACTCATTCATTTGTGCTCTTGTTTTCTGGGGCTGTAGAGAATAAGTCCACACCCTCTCTTGAATGACATCACTTTAGATATTCTCCTCAGTCTCTCCTCATTCATTTCCTTCAAAATGGGCTGGCCTTTCCAGACTGCTTACACATGCTCATACACACATACACACATACATGTTTGAAGTAAGACTACAGTATCTTTGCTTCTTTTGTTTGAAATAACCTTCCCCTGGAGATGTGAGCGGTCCCCTTTCTGCTGGTGTACAGGAATGCTATTAACACAATAGAATGTTTTTATACGTCACATGAACTATGGATGCTGGAGTTGGTTCATAATTTAATTAGTATTAGTTTCATGTATTTGTCTTATGAATATTTTTATTTTAATGATGTCAGCTACCAGGAGTCATTTTAGAGTATTCTGGTATATAAAGAAGAAAACAAATAAAATTTGTGTCAGGCAGGAAATTTACCACACGTCATTGGAAGATCAGAATGTTTATTACACATTTCATAACTCAAAAGCCAATGTTGATAATATAATAGGCTTGAATTATAGAATGTTTTGCATGAAAATGGGATTGAAGGCTGGTTGTTGAATGCTGTAAATGATATACAATTGAGCTGAGGCATTTCTGAAAATAAGTGGAATATTTATTGATCTAGGAATCAGGAAGAATATGTGATGTCCACTTAGTAATTCAGTACATATGTAAACAAAATAAAATACAAACAGAATCTTCAATTAAAAAAGATTTGGTCTGGGATGTTAATGTCGCAGTACACTCTCACATAGAAATCCATACTGGATCGGTTAAGAATCTGAATAATTTGCAGTTATTGTTAGATTATATGATGAGAAGTATGGATCTGAAAGTGATGTATTAAACACCAGGCTGATTGTATTTGATAGCTGAACTGGAGGGAACAATTTTACATATTGAGAAACCAATACTTGTTCTAAAACATAAAAATAAATGCTAGTAGGAGAGTAGTGAATAATACACAGTATGTAGCAAGTTCATAAAAAAAGAAAAAAAATGGCTGAGTAAAGAGCGTGCTTCTGCCTACTTTGTTAAATACTAGTGAAAATTTGATATCTCAATGGAAAAATAAGAGTTCAATGCAGTGGAGATGGGGTACTTATAAAGTGTGTGCGGTAAAACAAGAAGAGATAGAGTCAAGAATGAATGGACGCTGGTTGAATGTGGTTCGGAAGCAGAAATCGTTGACTAGCGAAGATAAAGTAGGTTGAGACCTTAAAAAAGAATGAATGGGGAGTGAATTCCAACACAAATAAATGAAAGCAAAGTGAATTGGTTAAAAGTAAGGAGAAATTAAGAAAACAGACATTGGGTAGAGTTGATGGGATTGTTAAAAAAAAAGAGGTAAGAAGATTAAAGAGTATGGATTCCAATGAGACCAATGATTGAACAATAGAGAGAATTAATGTATTAAAACTGTTTCCTCCTTTTTCTTATATTTTGGTCTTTAATTTCTTTTTTATTACCATTTCTTATTCTTTTATATGTGCTCTGCAAAAAAATTGCTGATATCAAAAGAGTATAGCATGTTGGATCTGTATATTTACCTATATGTGTGGCATTTTCAAAATAAAAGGATTAAGTTTCTTTCTGCTCTGTATCAAGAACCTAACATTTTTTTCACTCTTTTTGTTTGTTTATGTGTAGGCTAAGACCCTTGATTTCAACCCAGCTAGCCAAAAAGCTGGCCACAGAAGAGGTATGGTATTGATCTGAACTTTATTTCATTTTCGGAATCTGGAGAGATTTGTCATCATACTTCTCCTTTCAGAGTTAGGTTCAGCTTTATGCTAAGCGTATTCTAAAGCAGAAGGGCAGACTTCATATTTCAGTTTTAAATGTCTAGTGATATGATTACTCTGGATTTTGTTATACACTATCCTTTTCCCCTTTATATATCTATTTATAAACTATATTTTGGAGCTAATGACATTTAACCAAAAATATAGCATAATGCAATATATCACAACAGAGTAAAATCCAAATTAATTTAACTACACAGCATTAAACAGGCCAGCAAAGCAATTGCTCCCAAATAATCTCTGGAATTACACAATTTTGGATGGAGAGCGTAATGGAAGTAATAGCAGAGCAAATGGTCCAAGAAGAATGTGGATTCTTCTTGGAAAAGACCTTGTCTTGGGTAACTTCCAGTCAGCAACAGCAGTCTGAGACTCATTCTCATGATATTATCTTTTCTGTAAAGAAAGTCAATTAATAATCTCTAGACTGACTAGGTGATATACTTCATTATAATTTAAAGGTATTTTTTATGGTAATTACATTAAATGTACACAAAAGTTACTGCAATACCCTCTGTCACATTTTGATTTAAATTCTGTGGTTGGAACATAGAACTACTGGTAATGTAATAGTCATTGCTTATCACTGGCTCATTCCTCAGTGTGAGGATGTAAGACAAAAGTAATTTTATTTTATGCATACAACCTTTTGTTAAATTATAGACTACTTTTAAGTACTACTGTTGTACAGAACAATAAAAAATAGCTATTTATTTCAAACCATAAGTAATATCTATCTTCATTAGAATCTGTTGGTTGTTGAATATATATTTTTCCTGCTATCGATGGGGAACTGCAGTCTGTGGAGCTCCAGAAACCATACATGGTCTTGATTCTTGTGGAGGAAACTCACAGTTGATGTCAGAACCTGCTTGCAATATTTTCTTTCATTTCTGCCTCTAACATGTTGTTGTTTTTTCTGAGAAAGGTTTTAAGTTTTGCTCATTAGCCAGCATATAGAGAGATCAGATTCCCTGTTGGTAGTAGATATTCTTTTGAACAATGTGATGTACCTCAGCAATGTTCTGTTGGTTTCCAAATTGCTGGCATTGTTTAATAATTGAATGTAGACTGAGTTGCTTTGAACATAAAAAGACTATTTGTACAGCATGGTTTACTCTAGAGATATCAAGACAGATGTTGAACTACAATATTCATCAAATGTGACTGTTGGCTGGAATTGAAGGCTAACACATTCTGCATTTTCTTTTACATTAGTTGATGCTTTGTTTCATCAAGTGGTTTGCCAGTTGGTTTCAATTGCCATTCTAATTGAAACATGGCTTTCCAAAATCTCAGGCAAACTTCTTTCCTAGTCCTATTTTCTAAGATCTTTTCATACCAGGGATTGCACTTGAGATGTTTTGCATTCAAAGCTTGCATTGTTCCATTGAAAAGAGGCCCTTCTAATTAAACAGTTTGATGCAAAATTGCATAATGAGTTATTGATTCTCTTTCTAATTACAGATGAATACTATTTAATTCATTAGAAGTTATGCATACCATTTTTAATGTTCTGCTTAAATAAAGGAGATTTCTAGCATCAGATTGCTTTGGCTAAAGCTAAATTTTTACAGAGGCTCTCTTTCTTGCATGTTTAGTTATCTTCATACCATTGTAGCCATGTTTTGAAATATCAGAATAACAAACAACAGTAATATTCCTCGAGAAACCTATAATGGCCTTGCTGCATTTGATGTCTCTCCAAACATCTTGAATTACAGTTTCCATCATTTTCCAGCCATATGGCTGTAGCTATTCTGACTGAGTAGAATTGAGTTTATTATCCTCTACATTTACTTGGCACAAGCTTGGAGAAGACTGGGATATCACTTTCTTAGGCTGAAGCTTTGATAGAATGACAATTAAAGTGAGCAAAACAAGTTCTTAGGTGGATTTTTAAGGGGAAGGGTGAGGATTTTTAAAAATAACTTTTCTTCCTTTATAGGCAGTCTTTCCAAGTACTCAGACAGAAACTGAAAAGGTTGAAAAATCAGGAACTGTGCTGGTGGAAACTGGGCCAGTATCTTATAATCATGAGGAGGATGTGGAAGAGGAAGAAATTGAAGAGGAGGAGGATCATTGTGTGAGCGCCCTTAAACTAATGGGAGGAAACGGTAGGCTGTTTTATGTACTTTAAGACCCCCCCCCCAAAAAAACCCAAAGAAGATCCCCACTCCCCAAAGAATCTATAATGGTGTCTCACATGAAAATATCTTTGTGGCTGCTGTTTCTCGGTCTCTCACCAGCAGATTTAATAGAAATATCCTGTGGGACTGTTCAGGTCAAATTTATTTACTGTATTTTAGTTATATTTATCATATTTAACAACTGGGATGACAGCGGAAGGGAGGCAGGTTTTGTTGTATAGAACTTGCTTGACATGAATGTAGACTGTGAACCTTTGGTTTCTATTCTTAACTCTGTACTCCAAATGACTTTTAAAAGTTAATTAAGTGAACAAGGATATAGATTATCAATTAACATTTAATGCTATTACATAAATGGATTATAGCCTCTGGTTTTCAAACATAAATAACAATCATAAAAGTTCTCCCCAAAGTCAGTAAATAATATTCAATAAGGAGACCTGGGGTATACCTCTGTTTGACTATTACAATATGCTTCTGTATTAAAGCTTTCATTACAACATAAATATGTACATATAGCCAGTGCTTTGATGTGGAATATACTAATAGTATATTGTGAGACCTAAAAGTGTCATGGGGAGATGGCTGGGTGGAGTGTTGATTATTTACTGTGTAAGTTTCTCAATACCTTTAATTTAGCAATGGATGCTGATTTCAACTTTTGTGCAGGAACTATAGAATAATCGTAACACATTGGCTTGATTTGAGTGTAGGGAATTGCATTTCCTGTGGCATATGCAATTATAATTGCATTACCAAAACACTGTGCCCTATATTTGCATGTCTGTATTTGCTGCAAGAAAGTAGTTTGGTTTCAGGTCCCGCAACATGGCCAGTCACCCCAGTTCGGATACCCTATCACCTTGAACTTTGCCAGCTCTGTAACTCCCAGCTGATCTCATATTTTTTCTCTCCGTGCTGCTCTTTGTGAGGCAGCTACTGGCTGTGCAATGCCTTCCCCAAGTCATTTATGTCCTTCTGTAAAGTGTGTGAGGCCTTCTGAAGCCTCATAGGATGGTCACGCACACTCAAGAAGAAGGCCTTGCCCAGCAAGCATCAGCCTTGTGAAGGGTCAGGCTCAGTGCACCTTATCAGCAGGAGAAAGAAGATGACAAACTTCAGCTAGTGCAGGGGTGTCAAACTCATGGGCTGGATGCGTCACACACTGGCCACGCCCACTCCTGGTTTAGCGAAAGGAAAAAAAGTTGCAATATGTTATGTGACGATGGGAGTTTGACACCCCTGAGCTAATGGAATCAGGGTAGCAGAAGCAGCAGAGTGTAGGGTGGCCAAAAGGGCAGAGATGGGCTGGGGGAGGAGATGGGTAGGGGAGGTGAAGCATTTCTGTGGTTGTAAGGCTAGGTGGGCTACCAAGTGCCCAAACTTTGATCAGATAATTGCAGGGGCCACTGCAAACACTGTAATTTGGGAAGTAATTTTATATAGAAGGTAAATTTGGTGCAGTGATTAAAGGCACTGGGTAAGTAACTGGGGGACTGTGAGGTTTGCTTAAGGCATAAATCCAACTGGATGATCTTGGCCAGTCACTCTCTCTCAGCCCTGGTAAGAAGGCAGTGGCAAGCTGCTTCTGAAAATCTTGCCAAGAAAACCGCTGGAAGTAATTTAGGCCATCTCTAGAAGTAAACACTGACTCAAGCATTAAAAAAAAAAAGTTTACCAAAAAGAAGAAATATATTTGAACACCATAAAACTAAAAGACAGCACCCAATCAGATGGGATGAAAATGAAAAAGAGATTTCATAAGAGCTTTTAAAGGAGGTTGGTAGGATTAGTTTTTGTAAGATTACATAGCTAGGTATAATAGAAAAGTCTATGAAGTAAATGACCAATATACTTAGCAATTAGTTAGCATAAATATTCCTAATAAAACCTTTCATTAGAACCCTTTACCTCAAACTGGATTTCTTCAAGGGACAGATCAACATTGTAGTTCTCCTCCATGGGGCAGCGGGGGGGGGGGGTGGACAGTGTGCAGCAGCAGGACGGATGCCTCCTGCAGCACCCTACTGGTCAAAACAGGGCATGGGGGTCCTGCGCCTCATTTTCACTCTCCATGGCCTCCTACAGCACTCTGCAGCACTCTGCTGGCTGTTTTCAGCTGGTTTTCCAGCCGGTTTCCTGCTGGCAGAGTGCTGCAAGAGGCCATGGAAGGTGAAAACGAGACATGGGGTAGGGGGCGGCACACACAGCCCGTTTTAACTGCCAGAGACACCGCGGGCTGGTCCTTTTGATATTTCGAAGCCAGCTCCACAGGCTGGATATAAGCACCCCGCGAGCCAAATCCAGCCTTTGGGCCTTGAGTTTGACACCCCTGTAAAGTATATTTGATACTTTACAAGTTATAGTAATTTATTCGCTTGGTGACTTAGGTGACCCACTTTTGAGCTTTGGTTCTTTTCAAGTGCTTTAGTTGACTACATTTCTATTTTATTTATTTGTAGGTTTTATACTTCCCTGCTTATTTGTTTTATTACACTGGTAGGGACTATTTCTGTGCCCTGAGTGAACTTCTAGCTTATGGTAGACTATCTTGTGATGATGTTACAGCATCTAATAATTTTCCTTCCTTTGTTTTTAGATTATGGCTGTGATGTGGAAGATGACGATGGGTATTAAACTTTTCTGTCTCCAAATGGAAATGGTGGGAGAAGCCACTAGTAGTAAAAACAACTCTTCCTGCCTTGGAAACAAAGGTTCTGTTTGCTGTGGATTCCTGACAGTTTCCCTTGACCTACAGGCAGGCACTGGAGCTTGACTTTAGAATACTTGAAATGTTTCTGATATGGATCATGACATAAGAAAAAGTTTAACTGAAGCATCAGTTCCAGAGATGAAAGAAGAGCCAAATAGCTACCCAAACTTCCTTTGGACTTACCATGTCCTGGATTCAATAATATATATTGCTGTAAAAATGTGTACAAAGAAGAATTGTTACAGAATGCTAGACTTTTGTGTGAATATATTTGAGACTTGAACTTTTTTAAAAAATAGAACATTTTTGAGTTATACTGTTTACATCAATAGGATTCTCAAAGCAGAAGTTTGTTTCTGCTATAACATCTATATTTTCATGCTTTGGAAGTGATGAATCATATCAAAATGGGCAGACAGCTTTCTTTGGAAACAAGTTCAAATGTATTATTTGTTTGTTTGTCAATACTATCCTAGGATCAGACCATTGCTTGCCTGTAATCTCTATGTCAATGTAAAACAGCAGTTATATTTCTTGCTTTTAATTCCTTACAAAAAGTTGCTGTATTAGAGTGGAGACCTCATGGGTGTTGCTTCTTTGCAAGGCGAGTTATTTTGTATTCCAAGAAAATTAAGCTAGGTCTTCCTTTAAACTCACTGCTACTATTAGAGAAGGGGCAAGCAAAGGCTAGGCTGATGACAGAAGGAAGGAAAGCTCAACAGATTAACATCTGACACTCTTTTTTTTTTTCTGACTGAGGACCATTTCACAAGCTTTCTGTGCCCCATCCCAGATTTTATTTTTTTAATTTTAAAAACAAGATGATATCTCAGGGCAATTTCTGTCCTCTTAACAGAAGTGTCAGATTTCTCTCCAAGGTAATGTCTTTGTTTTGTTTTTTAAAGTTTTTTGAACTATTTTTTTTTCTCTTTGATGCAAAGTAATTTTATATTATGTAATGATGTCATGAAGGATGTATTTATAGGTCAGCAGTGCAAGAGGCTCATCTATCCTTATTTTATCAGTTGATCAGTTGGTATAACTAGCACCCTGAGAAATGTAAAACAGACTAGTAGTTTCCCCACTTAAATTGTGTAAAACAGATTTTAACTCTGGTTCCTGTGACATTTTTGTACCACTACATTTATTTGTTATTAGAAGCAGAAGCATTAATGACACTTTTCATCTTTTGTTATGGAAAATAGTTTTTCCTGTTTAAGTGAAAGACACCCAGTTTTCATGTTTATCTTTATATTAGCCAAACTACCTCTTTTTGCCAATGCTTAACTATACCAACTCAAAGTGGGATGGTGCTTTTATTTCATCCGCTTGAAGAATGAAGTGGAAACCAGTTTTTTTCCCTTTGTTTCCAAGACCAGGATCTCAAATGGCAAATGGTGTCTTAATTACACTGCTTCAGTTTGCAAATTGGAATTCCTATGAGGAAATGGCATTCCATGCAAATGATCCTTTCCAAATAGGCAACTTAGCATAGTAAAGAGAAATGCAGGCATTTTTTTACAGAAGCTTTCAATCAATGAACACTTCACATTTAGACTGGCACACTTGGGCCAGGTACAGATTTATCACCTTATTAAATTAAACTCAAGGTGCTGGTTAAAGGTTAGCAATATATACAATTAAAAAAAAGTATGTCTAGTCCAGTGAACTATTCCTGTGGGGGGGGCACTAGTACTTGTAAATTTACAACTCTTTTTTCAATAATACTTTGTCCAGTTTTACTCTGAAAAAGATTGTTATGGTAACATAATTTATTCATTGCTAGAGGAACAAGCAAAACAAATGCTTTTTTTTGTAAGCACTGAATTAGGAGTTTGCCAACAATTAGCTTGAGCAGCTGCTGCTTTGCCTTATGGCAGGATGAGAAACCTGTATTGCTCCAGAAGTTGCTGAACTACAACTTTTGGAGGTCCCAGCCAGCATGGCCAATGATGAGGGATGCTGGAGGCTGACATCCAACACCATCTGGAGGACCACAGGTTTTGCATCTCTGTCTCTTGAGTTCATTTGTTTCCAAAGAGATGTTTCAAAAGAGGTAAAACCTCTGCTTGGTGACTTTACCTCCTCATTGCATTTGAGAAAATGAAAGTCTCTGTCAGACTTCTTAGAATAGAAATTGCTACTGCTTCAAAGAAAGTATTATGTTGGCAGAGGAAACACACACACACACACACACACACGAAATCCATAATTTTGGAATTAGATGTAACTTAGTAATGTTTGTGTCCCAGATCAATTTCATAATAATCACATAATAATCAGACACCCAACTGTACCTATGTGGTTGGGTTCTCTATGCAGCCTGGCAAGTTTCTTTTTCCGGTGTAGTTCTTCATAGCACAGATTGACCCCATGGAGTTGGCTATGCATTGTAACCAGTTCAATTACATATCTGGATTGCAAGTTACAAAACTGGAAGGGGTGGAGCAGGGACATCATGGATAAACATGCAATAGGCACTTCATAATCAGAGTCTGAGCGGATCGGGGTTGGCCATCACTGTAATCTCATTTAAGCATTTTTATTCTTGTTGGGTTGCAAAATAAGCCACAAAAAAAGGAGAATTGGGAGTGAAGTCATTCTTGTAGGGACTTGTAATATTAAACCCTTTATCCTATTTAATTTTCTAATAAAAATGCTGTTTCAAGGAATGTTTATATATGCTTGTTTGCAATTTGTTCTTGGAAGCCATATCTTCCTTTTGCATCACTGTTCTGTTCTCTATCTGTCTTAACATCCAAGCCTCTCATCCTATTCTTTGGAAAGATGAAATGAGAGAGCCAAGAATTGGTCTTAAATAGTTTTGCCCATTGCATACTGACATAATTGTTCAGCTGCATAATTTTCCTAAACTGAGCCAATCAATAATATTTATTCAGTCAATGACCAGCAAAAATTTAAAAGAACGAAAACAGTCAAGCAAATAAATACAATAATATAGTAACAACTCACGGAATAAATCTATAAAATTCTGACATGAGCATTCATTATCTCATGTTCTCATCAGATTTAAATATAATATGCAGTGCTTTTGTTAAAAAATGACAGAATAGGTAAAAAGTATGTAGTTGAGAGAAAAAGCATTTTTGTAACTTAACTATGTGTTTACAGCAAATGCAACTGTATTCTGAATTCCATCCACTATCCGCTATTTGCCCACCAAGAGCATTTTAATGTTGGGTCTAATAGTGTTGCAGATCCTACATTACAGAATTAACCAGAGCCTTGGATAGCTCAACAGGCTAATAAGCAGACTAAAGCCTGTTATTAACATCCAGCTGTCTGCAGTTGCACCAGTTCGGGTCTCGCCAGGCTCAAGGTTGACTGAGTCTTCCATCCTTTCTAAGATAGGTAAATTGAGGACCCAGTTTGTGGGGGCAATAAGCTGACTTTGTATAAAATATACAAAAGTATGAAGGCTATTGCTTAACGCATTGTAAGCAGTCCTGAGTCTTCAGAGAAGGATGGCATATAAATCTAATTTTTAAAAAAACCATACAAAAGTGAAAAGGTGGCTTTGGAAGCATTGCATTCCACTATGCCATTCAATTTGGACTTGACACTGATTTTTGTCCTTTCTATTTGCTCTATCCTTCCCTGTATATGCTTCACAAAGACTGGAGTTATTGTAATAGCTTCTTACCTCCTATCTTCAAGCTTAATTTTCCCAAGAAGAATGAAGAAAGGCAGAAACGGCACTAAGAATCCATTCATTTGAGTATATGGCCTGATAACTTTTGTTTAAAGCATTTTTGTTGTGCTGGAACTACAGTTTTGCTTCCTCCTACATTAATTTCTGAATCAAGCTATCTGATCTAGGGTGCAAAAAATTTACTGCCAGATGGCAGTAAAAGACGGGAGTTTTTTCATCTCTCTTTGCGACCACCTTTTGGTTATTCAGATATTTGCCCAGACAGGATAATCCTATATCTATAGATGGAATGTTTGAGAGCCAGTATGGCTTAGTGGTGAGGCTAGAAAGTGGGAGATCGTGATATCAAGTTTAGCCTTAACATGAAAGCCTGCCAGGTGACTTTGGGCCAATCATTCTCTCTCAGCCCAGCCCATTTTAATTTGCTGTGGGGAAAATAGGAGAAGGAAGGTGTGTTGGATATGTTCACCGCCATGACTGATTTGTAAAATAATGAAGATGAGATAGAAGTAAATAAAATAATAAAAAACCCTAGACATTACATTTGCTTTTGTATGCAATACATTGCACAAATTATAGTTATGATGAGTTGTGGTGCAGTGGTTAGAGTGCAGTACTGCAGGCTACTTCTGCCTATCACCGGCTGCCAGCAGTTTGGCAGATCAAATCTCATCAGGCTCAAGGTTGACCCAGCCTTCCATCCTCTGAGGTGGGTAAAATGAGGACCCAGATAGTTGGGGGCAATATGCTGATTCTATAAACTGCTTAGAGAGGGCTGTAAAATGATATATAAGTCTAAGTGCTATTGCTATTGTGAAGTCAAATAGTTAATTATTGGTATTTTAGCAGGCAAGGAACAGAGCTGAGCCTTTTCTTTCTTGTAAGATCCTGATGCAAATCACTTCTTTGAAGCTCTTTATTTCCATTTGAGAGAGACCTTCACTGACACTTTTAGGATTTTCCTTTTCAATAGCAGCTCTGGAATAGTGGATTTTCATCAAGATTGTAACAAGGGAAGAAGTTAGCTTCCCCTTTCTCCCCCCTGCAATCTGAATCAGCTCTTTTTTAACCCCTTTTAACACTAAGGGGTTAAAAGTAGATCCCAAGATCTACTACTTTGTATTTTTAAAAGGAGACCAAAATTTCTTTAATCTCCTATCTAATTTTGTCTTGAATTCAGTTCTTTTTTTATAAACTGGAGATAATAAATAGGTCACAAGGAGGCTGCCAGTTCAATTCCTGTTAGATCCATCCAATCATGTACTGGCTGCTTCATGTGGCTATTCTGTGTGTGTACCTCTCTCTCTCTCTCTCTCTCTCTCTCTCTCTCTCTCTCTCTCTCTCTCTCTCTCTCTCTCTCTCTCTCTCTCTCTCTCTCTCTGCTGTTTTTGCTTCCAACTGCACACTGGGGAGCAGACCACTGTCTGAGGACAGAAAAATATTTGAATTTATCTTTACATATTTAAAGATATCCAACCTGCATCAAAGTTTATGATTCATTTAATTTCATAAGGTCTTTTTTTCCATAATTCATTTCTCTTTGATATAATTAAGCTTGGGGAATACACATGGATAAGCAGATGCCACTTTCTGATTCTGTGCTTGCTTAGGCAAAAACAACAACAACACAGAAAGGCAAGTGGTACTATTAACCTTCATCTGCCACTGTAATATTATGCTGAAACATTTTGTGGAATTCCCTTGAAGTAATTTGGATTATAGTCTCATTTCAGATGAAACGTAGGAGTTCAGGGACTGTTGGTTTTAAATTGTGAAATGTGTGTATCTTTCCTCCCTGGTACACATGTTTAAGGCATTCAATTAGGCAAAATATCCCAGCTGTTGCGTTGTGTTTCTGCACCCTGTAACCTTCTTCATTCTTTTGTCACTGAGCCTCCTTAATTCTTCTGTCATCTGGCAGCTCAGCCAATAGGCAGGTGGTAAGCCAGGTGTTTGCTGCATATGCCTGTTTGTAGCAAGCCCCCCTTCAGCATTTTGAGAACGATGACTCCCTGGAACCCCGACCTTCACACCAGTGGATGTCTGTACACAACCAATTAAAACTAAATTGTGTGTCAAGCGATTATCCCAGGCATCCCAGGAAAATGAAAATCTAGGGTTTAGCAAACAGCACAGAGAGGACAAACATAGGTTATGGCTCTACCTCTTGCAGGTATTTGGTATTTTAATCTATATATCAAACATTCACATTTAGTATCTTATCTATCCTATGTGCTATTTTTCATGGAAGTTACATTCTTCAGTACAGGAAGCTTTAAGCAGGAGCACACAGCACTGGTATGAGCCACAGTGGTACAGTGGTTAGAGTGCAGTACTGCAGGCTACTTCTGCTGACTGCCGGCTGCCTCCAATTTGGCAGTTCAAATCTCACCAGGCTCAAGATTGATTCAGCCTTCCATCCTTCTGAGGTTGGTAACATGAGGACCCAGATTGGTGGGGGCAATATGCTGACTCTATAAACCACTTAGAGTGGGCTGTACAGCACTGTGAAGCGGTAAATAAGTCTAAATGCTATTGCTATTCCTACTAGTTTTAACTACCGTATTTTCCGGCGTATAAGATGACTGGGCATATAAGACGACCCTCCTCAGAGCCATTTAAGGCTTGTCAGAGCCTTATGGGCTGGTCTGCCTGGTTACAGGAGAATGAGACCCGGCGTATAAAACGACCCCCGACTTTTGAGAAGATTTTTGTTTGTTAGAAAGTAGTCTTATATGCAGGAAAATACAGTATATTGTTTGCATTCTCTTTAGATCAGTGTTTCTCAACCTTGGTAGCTTGAAGATGGGTGGACTTCAACTCCCAGAATCCCCAGCTGGAGGATTCTGGGAGTTGAAGTCCACCCATCTTCAAGCTACCAAGGTTAAGAAACACTGCTTTAGATTGTGTGGGAGTTCATTATTTCATGCTGCTTTATGAATTGTTCATTGAAAAATATGCGTATTGTCGTTGCTGTCATTTACAAGGCCATTGTCTTTAGTATACACAAATTCCAAACAATCAAAAAAGCTCTGCAGGCATCCTGGATGGTTCCTGTGACTTACATCATGAACCACACTTCTATTCCTTGTTTCACACGCATGCATTATTTATAGATATTTTAAGCCATATGTTACTACATGCTCTTGCAGATCTATCAATATATTTTTTAAAAAACCAAGCATTCATTTTGCTCTTCTTTTTCAAAAAAAGCAATGTTATACTGAATGCAGAAAAGAAGTAAGAAATAAACAAAGAAATTCAAGATGTACAAAAAGCAAAATGAAACAGGTAAAAATAAATTACAATACATCAACACCATTAGTTATATCTACAAACGATCTAGCTTTGAAACTTGTCCTTATTTTCATCAATACACTGTTTCATATAATTCTTTTATCCTTAAAAATTTCCTTTTATCCTTTAAAAATTTTCAGTTCTCTATGTAAGAATCTCATAAACTCCAGTCAGCCCCAAATTCATCTTTTGGTTATTTCTATATGACAAAATCACTTCAATGTATTTTTTTTAATACTGATCACTCGTATTAGGTATCCATTTATTTATAATGTTCTTTTTACTTTATAATGTGTAATTCCATTCCCACAGTATTTAGCTTCTGTGTTTCTCTTGACATTCCCAACTCTCGCTTCCATATATAAAGTAGACAGTTATGCCTAGGAAGATCTTTGCACAGATTTATTCAAGATCGCTCAGATGGTGCAGAATGCATCTCAGTAGGCCCATGTAACATCTCTACTGCAAGAACTGCACTGGTTACTAGTGAGAATCCAATTGCAATTCAAAGTTGCAATGCTGATGGTCATGACACCATACCTGGATATCTCTGTCTTGTCTCCAGTTATCTCTACCTCTCTTATAAGATCCAGTAAATCTGGTGTACTCCAGGTCCCATCAATTCAACAGTGCCACCTTATACTGTAGGACTGAGGAAGCATTATTCTATATCAATACCTTTTCTATGGAAAAGTTTTCCCCCTGATATTACTTTGGCTGGTCTTTAAGACATCTCTAAACATCTGGTTTCTTCTCCAAGCCAGGATATTATGAGAGACTGTTAGGGGTGTTAGTTGTCTCCCTTACAGTATACTTTATCTCATTTTGTTTTATTTTCCTAAATTTGATGGGTCATCACATATCCTTGTCTTTTTCCCTGTTCAATATTGAACCGTTCACTAAGCATTCCACTTATTCTCATGCATGCTTTATTTCCATCACAAATTGCTGTTCTTGCATTCAGTAACCAACCATACACTTTACGTACACAAAACATTCTACAATTCAAATCCACTCACTTTATCCCATGATTTCTCTGAATGAACAAACATACAATAAAACATTTCATGTTCATATATTTCCAACTGATCGATGAACAGCAAACACCTGGTCTGCATAAAATTGCATTGCACTTTTACTCAAAGTTTACTCTATGCCACCTCTTACATCCTTTCAATTAGAGTTCTGCCAAATATGTTCCCAAGCACATTTAGCAAACTCCCCCCTTGTAATTTTTGCATTCACTCTGCAACCATTCTCTTTGTATAGAAGAATAATAGCAACATTCTTCCAACTTTTAATTCCATTCAATCTGCCAGAGACCCCCTTATTAGTCCTCTTCATTTACTTCCAAATGGGTTTTTTCCACCAAAATTACTTTTTCTTTGTATTAAAATCTTAACCATTCCTTCCTCTTTTATACTACATTCTTTGCATCATCTTTTTTTATCTTTCATTTATTTTTTTTTAATGAAACATTCCCTTACATTCATCTTCCAGAATCCACAGCTTCCTTCATTTTAGCAACCCACCAAACTGCTTTTATTATATTGTCTGTTGATGTAGCTGTTGATGTAGTTCTGTGGTGCTCTTTAATTCTATATAACAGGGTTTCTCAACCTTGGTCACTTGAAGATAGGTGGACTTCAGTTCCCAGAATTCCCCAGTCAGCATGGTTGGAGAATAGGTCTCCTGCGTGAGCAGGGGGTTGGACTAGATGACCTCCAAGGTCCCTTCCAACTCTGTTACTGTTACTGAAGAAGTTGAAGTCCACCCATCCACACGTGGCCAAGGTTGAGAAACACTTATATAATGTTTCAAGCAATCTTCCACATCCACTTTCCTTGTATATATTATCTGTTCATTCCATTGTCAATTATGCACTAATACTTTTTTCATACACAATTGATGTAGCCTTTTCTCGCAGTCATTCTACTTTCATTTATTTCACTTTTTTATTTTCTTTCCTGTTCAGTTTTCCATAACATTTACAATTAACTCCCCACCCACACCCCCATGGATTAGCCCACTTCATCCTTGTACTCTTAATTATTTCAATCTTTCATCATAAATGTTCAGATGAATCATGCTTCCAGTTTTATATTGGTTTTGTTTTTTTGCAACATGTACACATAAATAGGCTTCCACTTAAACCACATATTCAAAACAGAATATTGCTAGGCAGATACTCAACAGCCATCATTTGCCTTCATTCCTGGCTTTCAATCACTTCTGTATTTTCTTGTCTCATTCTCACCCATCCATTCATGTCACCTAGCAAAATAATTTTGAATCTATTAAATGCTTCTCATTTTTTAAAAGCAGTGATTTAAAAAAAATCACTTCCCAATTTCCCTAACCTTTATGGCTTGGTGGCCCAGTGGGGGGGGGGGGGGGCAAGGAAGAGGGGAACCAGCCTGCCTGTGCATGTGCCAGCCCGCCATTTGTACAATTTGAGCTCATGCGTGCGTGCTGGCCCGCTGTTTGTGCAATTTGAGCTGTGTGTACACGCATGCACTGGTCAGCTGCTCATGTTGCTCAGTTCCAAATGAGCCATGGCCCAGTAGTGAATTGCGGGCCAAGGGTTGGGAAGTCCTGTTTTAAAGAACAAAACCTAGCTTTCATGATCTTTACCATTTATTCATCTAAATTCCAAGTTGCAATCTCTCATATGCCATAGTCATCACCAGATTGTCCTATAGACATTGACTTCCACCACTCATTATGACTTAGGTCCATCAAGGCTTTCATGTAAACTCCTGGCCTTGTGTCTGTGGTCCATGTTGCATTCTGTGCTAATGGTAAAAACAATACTGGTCAGTTTTGACACATTTGATCAGTATGCCACAAGAACCATCACGGAAGCTCACATGTTATTCTACGCTGCCCAGAATCACACTAATCATGCTAAATGAATACATAATTTCTATGTAGTACTGTATAGGATCTCACCAATTATTAGGGGATATGTGCAGAGTATTGATATATATGGCTCATTTTTTAAAAAAATGGTTATTAACTTTTTTGTGACTCCGTGATGTACAAAGATTCCTTGAATAGCTATTTTCACTTCTATCAAGGAAGGCATGTCTAATCGGTGAAGAATGTTTGTATCTTTTTGGAGATTTTTTTTTCTTGAACAATACACAAAGTCACATTTTTCTAGTGACTTGATTATACCAGCAAGAGATTATGTTAAACATGATTGTCATCCTTTGTTAGATATAAAAATGGAATCATTTTTCTTTAATACCTTGTGGCTTCTACAAACTTCTGGTAGGATTGAAGTTTGTAAGTGGATAACTAAGAATGGCAGCCTCAAGGTCTCAAGCTGTGAAATTTAGAGATAATTCATGGACAGCTGTTCTAGTATTACTCCTCAAAGTGTCTTTCTGTCTATCTATATCTGTATCTGTATCTGTATCTGTATCTGTATCTGTATCTCTGTCTCTGTCTCTGTCTCTGTCTCTGTCTCTGTCTCTGTCTCTGTCTCTATCTCTATCTTTATCTCTATCTCTATCTCTATCTCTATCTCTATCTCTATCTCTATCTCTACCTCTGTACCTATACCTATACCTATACCTATACCTATACCTATACCTATAATCTATCTATCTACCCTGTTTCCCCAAAAATAAGACACCCCCTGATAATAAGCCCAATCAGGCTTTTGAGCACATGCACTAAAATAAGCCTCCCCCGGAAAATAAGCCTTCCCTGAAAATATTTAAACGCAGAGCTGGAAATCAGGTAAGATGGCAAGAGGAGCCCCATCTTGCTTCACGTGCTCCAAAATAATAAGACCTCCCCGAAAATAAGACCAAGCGCTTATTTCGGGGTTCAAAAAAATATAAGACAAGGTCTTATTTTCGGGAAACACGGCATCCATCTATCTATCTATCTATCTATCTATCTATCTATCTATCTATCTATCTATCTATCTATCTATATCTTTCTGTCTATCTTCAGTTTGCTATGAATACAGGCAGCAGAATTGAATGATAAAGTATATACTTTACATGCAGAAGGTCTGAGGTTCAGTCTATGACAGATATAAATAAGGTAGGAAAATCCCTTGCTTTGGGAGACACAAATATGCATAACATTGGGCTCAGTGACCCAAAACTTTAATTAGGTATAAGAGTGGAGTAAAAGCATGTATTTTACCATATAGTTTCTATTGCAACAACTTTTCTGTGTCAGGAGCCATGGGAAACTGAACTCCCTTATGGTTCTCAATGCCTGTGAAAGAAGTAATCATGGCATAGTGAAAACCTTGGGGGAGTGCTCTTCTTTTCCTAGGGGAGGAAGGAAGTACCAAGGCTTAGCATGACTAATAAAAATCTTCTAAAATATTATTGTGTGATGGTGATCTAATGTTCCGATATTTCACACACTATTCATCTGGGAATAATTTCTTCCACTCTGTTGTGGTGGTCAGAGTGAGAGATAGAGTGAATTAAACATCTATCAAACTGCACAAAATGACTATATCAGCTATAAGGGTGTGGTGCCCCCAAATACTTTAATAGAACATATACTGACTCTTCCGGTAAAATCTTGCTCATGGAAAACATTACTATTTTTAGCCATGTGGGGAATAAATCTTCTAGGCTTCCCATCTTTTATCTACAAAGCCACTTTCCAATAGCACTTCTCACTATAGAACACTTAACGTTGATAATAATGATGACAAATTGCTTTGCCTTTAAAAAGAGAGGTGTTATCGTTTACACATGTGACCTAAAGAAAAAAGGAGCTGTGCATGAAGAGTCTGTAAAAGGAGGTATGAACCCAATGGAAGTGTTCACTATCAGCAGTGGGTTTCACATTTTGTTGCTAACGGTTTGCCCCACAAGTGTATGCTTGCTTTGCGCATACACACACCTTCCGTGCATGTGCCCAGCCTTAAAACCATGCCTAAATAGGATGGCATAGAGCCAGGGTGGGCGGGCAGGAGAATCTGCCAGCAGTTCACCTGAACCGACTGAAAACCACTTTTCGGCTGTTCACGATCAGTTGTCTTAAGGTTCCAAAATTCAATCCATGCACCCTCATGGTTTGCGTCAATTACCTCAAGTGTACTGTAGTTCCCTTTCAAATATGTTGGTGTAGAACTCTCATCATCTCCACCTAATACACTACAACAGTGTGTCTCGACCTCAGCATGCTGAGTGGGGAATTCAGGGTGTTTAAATCTACACATCTTAACACAGAAGTGCTTTTTCAAAAGGCAACTGGACTTTCTTGGGGTCCCTCCCCCCCTTGAAAACATTTCACTTCTCATCCAAGAAGGTTCTTCAGTTCCCCACCATTCAGTCAGAACTGAAGAAGCTTCTTGGGTGAGAAGTGAAATGTTTTCGGGGGGGGGGGACCCCAAGAAAACCCAGTTGCCTTTTGAAAAGCACTTATGAGACAAACACGACCTGAATGGTTGCGAATCTGCATAGACACACATTTTTTAACATTGTTGAAGTTGTAGAGCTGAGGCTGTAGAGGCAGTCATCTTAGCTGGTTAATAAGTATAGGGCCAACACCAGAAGAAGATAGGTTCCTCTGTCCTAATGATGTTGCAGAGATAGTCAAAAGATACTTCTCTTTATTCTTTAAGGACAATTGTCCAAAATGCCTTTATAGTTTTTCAGTAAGTAGCCATTCTGGGGGGGTGGGGGAGATAATTTTAGCTGACACAATTGTGGTCTGTTTTATAGTGCACTCCCATTCTTTTGTCTGATGGGATAAGATACCTATAATATCTGGACTACCTCTTCTGTAGAAGTATGGAATCAATGTCAAATAAAGGTTATTAAACACATCCCTTAGAATATGAAGGAAATAAGCAAAAATGAGATGCTGTGTATCAAGAGAGCTGTCTAGACAAAATATTATACTTGTCAGTAGAAGCTGTTCAGAACCTTAGGCCAAACCACCCTTAGTCCTGCCAAACAGCAACAGAGCCAGGTACTCTGTTCATATGTCATGGACCCATGTCTAATGTAGAAGTAAATCCCATTAAATCCAGAGGAATTTACTCATAGAGCAGCAGTCCACCTGTCTGGCCTAGATCAATATAAATTGCATAATTTTTATAGTTCATAGAATTATAAGGCTGGAAGGGATCTCAGAGATCTTCTAGTCCAACTTCCTGCTCAAGGCAGGAGCATTATACCATCACAGTCAAATTGTTGTCCAGTCTATTTTTCAAAACTTCCAGTGATGAAGCAGCCACAACCCTAGGAGGTAAGCTATTCAGTTGATTTATTGTTGTCACTGTCAGAAAATTACTCCTTACTTTTGTGTTGGGTCTCTCTTTACCATTACTTATTATCCTGCCCTCTGATGCCTTAAATAAATCAATCCCTTCTTTGTGAGACCCTCTCAATTATTAGAAGAGAGTTATCATGTTCCCCCTAATCCTTTTCTTCAATAGGCTAGACATATCTAGCCCCCTCCACTATTCATTATACAAAATAGCCTCCAGACTGTTTATCATCTTTGTTGTGCCTCTCTGCACACTTTCCAGGGTCTCAACATCTTTTTTGTACCATGGTGCCCAGAACTAGACTATATTCCAGTTCGGTATAAAGCAGTACTGTCACTTCTTGTTGCCTTGACACTATCACTCTTTTGATTCAGCCTAGGACATTTTTTGGCAGCTGCCATACACTGCTGCCTCATACTTATGTGGTGGTCCCTCAGGACACCTAGATCTCTCTCACAGTTACCAGTTGATCCAGGTACCATCTTTTCTATTCCAATTCCATTCCAATTCCAAAGAAACGCAATGACAAAGAATGTTCAAACGATCACATCATTGCACTCATTTCACATGCTAGTAAAGTTATGCTTAGAATCTTACAAGCTAGGTTTCAGCAGTATGTGGATCGAGAACTAGTACAGGCAGGATTTCGAAGAGGCAGAGGAACTAGAAATCAAATTGCCAACATACGCTGGAGAAAGCTAGGGAGTTCCAGAAAAACATCTACTTCTGCTTCAATAACCATGCTAAAGCCTTTGATTGTATGGGTCATAACAAATTGTGGCAGGTTCTTAAAGAGATGGGAGTACCAGACCAGTGGTGAAAACTAAACTGGTTTGCTACCGGTTTGCTGACTGCACATGTGTGCTGCGTACCAAGTGCGTGCTGCATGCACGCGTGCAGTGCGCACCAAATGCACGCTGTGCATTTAAAAAGCTACTGGTTTGGTTGAAGCGTTAGCTACCGGTTCGGTTAAACCGGTAGCTTTAAAAAGCTATGATCCGATGATCAGCTGTGCTGCATGGTTTAGCTTTGTTACAAAGCAGGAAAACTGATCCCACCCCACCCCCCACCCCCGTTCTATTTACCTTCCCAAGCCTCCTTTTGGTGCTTTTTAAACTACCGGTTCAACCAAACCGGTAGCTAACTACCAGTTTGCTCAAACCGGTAGTTTTTATCACTACTGGTTCACCTGAACCCGAACGAACCAGTAGCATTTCACCCCTGTAGCAGACCATCTTATTCGTCTCTTAAGAAACCTATATGTGGGTCAAGAAGCAACAGTGAGAACTGGACACGGAACCATTGATTGGTTCAAAATTGGGAAAGGAGTCTGGCAAGGCGTTATACTGTTGCCCTGCCTATTTAACTTATATGAAGAGCACATTATGAGAAAGGTGGGGCTAGATGAATCAAAAGTTGGAATTGAGCTTGCCGGGAGAAATCTCAACAACCTCAGATATGCAGATAATACCACTCTAATGCCAGAAAGTAAAGAGGAACTAAAGAGCCTCTTGATGCAGGTGAAGGAGGAGAGTGCAAAAGTTGGCTTGAAACTCAACATTAAGAAACATTAAGAAAATGAAGATAATGGCATCCAGCCCAATTCCTAGCAAATAGATGGGGAAGAAATGGAGGTAGTGACAGATTTTATTTTCCTGGGCTCCAAGATCACTGCAGATGGGGACTGCAGCATCTTTTAAGAAATTAAAAGATGCTTGCTCCTGGGGAGGAAAGCTATGGCAAATCTACATAGCTTACTAAAAAGCAGAGACATCACCCTGCCAACAAAAGTGCGTATAGTCAAGGCTATGGTTTTCCCAGTTGCAGTGTATGGCTGTGAAAGTTGGACCATAAGAGAAGCTGAAAGCCAAAGAATTGAGGCCTTTGAACTATGGTGCTGGAGAAGACTTCTGCGAGTCCCTTGGACTGCAAGGTGATCGAACTGGTCAGTCCTGGAGGAGATCAGCCCTGATTGCTCTTTAGAAGATGAAACTCAAATATTTTGGCCACCTAATGAGAAGGAAGGACTCACTGGAGAGGAGCCTAATGCTGGGAAAGATTGAGGGCAAAAGAAGAAGGGGAGGATAGAGAATGAGTCTGGATGGAGACTGGATGGAGTCACTGAAGTGGTTGGTGTGAGCTTAAATAGACTCCAGAGGATGGTAGAGGATAGGAAAGCCTGGAGGAACGTTGTCTATGGGGTCATGATGGGTCGGACACGACTTTGCAACTAATAGCAACTAATACATTTAGGGTGGGTTTTTTTCCCCCTGTCTAAGTGCAGGAGCTTTCTTTTCTAACCAGTGAAGGCCTTTATTATTCAGGCAGCCATGAAGGCCTTTAACATCATTAAAACCACCATTGAGGCCTTTATCATTCAGGAAGAACTCTGTTGAATGTAACTCCTGGAATCTCCCTACATTTAACAGGGAACCTTTAGTGACAAAGTGTTAACAATATAGGCTGACATTGCACGTAAAACTCTTGATTTTGAACCTGAGAAACATGTGATAAGAGTTAAACTGTGCAGTCAGTAAGCTTTGTGAATGAAGCAGATGCATTTAGGAATAATGAGCTGTTCAAAGGGCCCAACATCTTATGTCTCTTTAATTAGTAATGGAGGAGAACATTGCTGAGATTTAGGGAAAGAAATTGCTAATTGTAGTGAGGGTGCCGATCTCTGAAAGATCACCATCCATCTCCCTCCCTTTAGTGCTCATTTTATTATGGAATGCTGCATTAAAGCTTTAATAGGGTCTCTATTAACTGGCAGATGGTTCCCGGAGTCTTTTTTAAACATGATGACCAAAGAAGCACTGCAACCTTTTCAAGTTACACTTCAGCAGATTATTGACTCCCGAGATCTTAAAAGATTTTCCTGTTTCCCTTGGAGTATTATGGCTTAATTCTATTTGATTCTTTCTGCTTTAAAAAAAAGAACCATGAGATTATCTCTAAAGAAAGGGAACGTGGAGACTTTGCAGCCAGAAGATCTGCAGTATGGATGTAAACAAAGTTAAGGCGAGAGAGAGAAAAAAATACAATCCTATCATTACAGTGTGAACATGTGCAGGTGGATGCAGAAGTTGTAGCCACTGGGGCTTTTTATTCAAGTGGTGTCAGGTGTAGGATTGCATCCTTCCCCTTGTTCAATTTCCCTGGAATTTCCTGATTAAAAATAAATGAAGGCAGCAGCCCTTGAGCTCCACATCTGTTGCTTGGTAATGTCTATTTGTTACATTTTATCCCATTTCTTCAAATGGTGAGAAGTTTTAGAAGTTTACCAGTCCTGTTTTCTTTGGATGGTTCTAGTGCAAGCTTTTTGATACTTTAATGTAGTTGCAATTTTTATAATTGTTTACTTCTGTGTTACATTTTTGATCTACACAATAACTTATGTGAATTACAAGGCTGAGTTCAAATATGCAGAAGATAGGTAAAGCCAACATGCACTAATTTCCTCCAACTTATTGCTGTAAATTCTTGGATCCTTATACTTTTAGAATACTGGGATGAGGAAAGTTGACTTAAATTCTCTAAATCTCAGCTAATCATTCTCAATGATTCTCAATCAACTTTTGTTGATGCTGGTAGTGTACAAAGTTCTGTGTGTGATTCACTGTCTTGTTTTAAGACTGAGGTATTGCACCAGAGTTACCTTGACCTACTAGGGTGGGGAGCAGAGGTGGTATTCAGCAGGTTCTGACCAGTTCTGGAGAACTGGTAGTGGAAATTTTGAGTAGTTCAGAGAACCGGTAAATACCACTCTGACTGACCCCACCCCCACCTATTTTCTGCCTCCCGAATCCCAGCTGATGAGGAGGAAATGGGGATTTTGCAGTAACCTTCTCCTGGAGTGGGGAGGGAATGGAGATTTTACAGTATCCTTCCCCTGCCACGTCCACCAAGCCATGCCCACAGAACCGGTAGTAAAAGTTTTTGAATCCCACCACTGGTGGGGAGATGACTGGAGAGCATCACATTCCTGCCATTGGTCTTTCTCTTTGTTAATATACTGAAGTTACTTATGAATATTTACTGTTGTGATTCTCCTCTAGAATGCCTGATCTATGTCAAGATTCATAATATTCAACTGGTATTTGAGGTGATACTATGTGCTGATAGTATCCTGAAAGAATGCTACTGTCAACTGCTAAAGATCAGAAAATGGCTTTTCTTTTGTTTGCCATCCATGAATGGGACAAGAAATTTGGATAGGACCATTTTATTATACCTCCATTTACCTAGATACATACAAAGGAACAAGGGCACATTAGAATTGTAAATAATTATATGAAAAAGCCATGACTTCTATCAAGAAGTCTGAAAAACCATTATATGGAGACCAAATGCCCAGAAGAGGGGAACAAAATGCTGCATTTAAAACTGTAATCACTAGTAATAATAGTACTCTCCTAGCAGTTCTGTTTCCCCATTAATTGAATATCTGTAGTAGGGAATAAGCTCTGAAGTACAGTACACATTGAATATTCATTTGTTTGGCAAAACTTTCTTTGAAGTCCTTTTGAAAAACTACAGGGATTTTGATGTAAGCACCAGTGCCAAGAGGATTGAAGTATATAGATAATAAAGCACTTATTCATTAGTGACCTTGAGGTGTTAATTGTGGCTCTGGGAATTATTTCAATTCAACATTTATTATAAAGTTTGATCAAATTGAATTGGGACCCACAAAGTGGAACCAGCGTATTTCAGCTGACGCAGAGCACCCTTTTAGGGATCACCGACTTGGCAGCTGAGTTCGGTATGTTCTTAAATTCCTTCTACCAGGAAGTTGGTAGTGTCAGAATCTCATGTTTTAAGGATTGCTCTGCTTTTTCCTCATTCTTTATTTATAGAACTTCACCTGTTCCATTCTGTGGTGCACTTGATCGATTTCTTACAAATTTCTCTCTTTGGTCAGACCTAGATTAGCTCACAGACTTTCTAAAAGCTGTGTTAATTATTACTCCTTTCAAATATCTGATTTTGCTATGATCTGCATATTCAGTATGTGTGTACAAGACTGTATTGACTTAAACTCTCAGTCTCAGAGGAATGTGAAAATTTTATAGGAACTATGTTGAAGAGTTTAAAACTATGTTTTAGAGGTCACGGCTACGTGTGACTTCTGATGATGAAGTGATGTAGCTTTGATGTACTATACTGTACTGTACTGTTGTCTGTATTTATTATTATTATTATTATTATTTATTGGATTTATATACCGCCCTTCTCCTTCTCAGGGCGGTGAACAGCCAGATAAAAATACAGTATACAAAAGTTAAAAATCTTAAAACCCATATAAACTTTGGCTGACAATTAAAAACAGTTTAGATATTAAAATACAACAACCCTAAAACACTAAAAATATTAAAATTCAACGGGGATCAGGCTAGACCGGCAAGCTGGAAAAGATACGTTTTCAGGGCCCGACGAAACGTCCGGAGGTCGGGGATCGTTCTCAGTTCTGGAGGAAGAGCATTCCAGAGGGTCGGGGCTGCCACAGAGAAGGCTCTCCCCCTGGGGGTCGCCAGCCGGCATTGTCTGGCTGACGGCACCCTGAGAAGGCCCTCTCTGTGGGAGCGAACCGGCCGGTGGGAGGCAATTGGCGGCAGAAGGCGGTCCCGTAAGTACCCTGGTCCTAATCATATTATATATGATAATACGTATATATCATATCATATATCATTATCATATTATATATGATAATACGTTCATTTATTTTCCTTTACCGTACATAATTTATTTTGCCTTGCACCAGCATTTTCAAGTCTTGCATCTCCCTTAATTTAGATGCTTTTTAGCATCAGGAAGAACCAAGGTAACAAATGATATTGCTTCCTTCAGTTCCACGTACAGAAATCCTCTACACTGGCAGTAAGATAGCATCCCCCACCTACCTGAAGACAGCAAAATTATTTAGTGGGGTTTCTATTCCTAGCAGTGAACAAGTTGTCAATATGTAAAATAGAATATTATCTCGAGTGCTGAGTGGGTGCATAAGGGGAAAAAAACGTAGTCAGAAGAAAGAAGGAGGGTATTGATCCATCATCTGTGTAGAAATAAGGTTATTTTATTAGTACAAGTGGCTTCTGTAGATGTAATAATACTAATTTTAGAAGTGCAATAGACCTTCCTCTTGGGCTTGCTCTGCCCATGGAAAACTTAAAAGCATGACAGCAATACTACAAAACCTTCCCATCTGTGTTGTTCAACAAGCAATATCTGGAGGCATATTGCTTTAGAACTGGAATACTATACGTCATGGTCAGTAGCTGTTGATAGCTTTATGCTTATAAATTGGTTTCCATTCTTTTATACTTTTCAACAACCTGTTGCAGCAAATACTACAGTTTAATTGTGGTGGGTGGACCAATTTCCCCATCTGTCCCATTCAGGTTTTCTTGAATAATCCTCAACATCCCAAGGCAGCCACTTCCCTTTACTAACCTGCTTTCCACCCCAAGGAGCATAACAAATTAAAGTTTAATTGTGTGTATTGTTTGGACTGCTAAATTGGCTATTCCCACTCAGTCACATGACCACTTAGCCATGCCTGCCAGCTGGTCTGCCCCCCCCAACAGTCTGAGGGACTGTGAATTGGCCCCCCATTTAAAAAGTTTGAGGACCCCTGATCTATATCCTACAAACCAGTCCAGAACATGGGTGCACTGGCTCCCAAGATATGTAATTAAAGGTGCCGATAATCTGTAAATCCCTAGATGGCACAGGACTGGATTATTTGTGGGATTACCAGTCCTTGATGGTATTTGTCTGTACCACATGTTCTAATAGAATTAGCATACTTCAGGTTTCTTCTTCCAAACAATGCCTTCTGGGAAGACTAGCAGGTATTCTTTTTCTGCTGTAGTGCCTGCCCTCTAGGATCATCTCTCCCCACCCCCAATATATGTGGTTCGTCCTGACCCTGTGGGCTTTTAGAACAGTGTTTATCCACCTCAACCACATGCTAAGAGTTGAAGCCCATGTATCTTAGAGTTGCTGGGTTCTGTTCTGTCCCCTCCCACGAGTGGCCTTGCAGAGGCTCAAATAGCCCAGCAGTAACAAACGCAGGCTAGAGAGACTGAAGCTGGCCCTTTAATAAATAGTTCTCTTCCAAAGCGTATATTAGTCCAACAGTTACCGGGCAATGTTCCAAAGGTTTTGGCAGACAGCCAGCAAGCTAATGCAGGAATGCAGACTCTTTGTCAAAAAACTCAAACTAACAGTTGTAACTCCACTGCATCCAAAACTCCAACAAATTGTTCACCATGCCTTTCCAGCCCAGTCACACCCCTTTTATACTTTGTAGGATGTGGCCCTACGTCTCCTGACCATACCTCTTAGGACGTGGCAATAACTGTTCTCTACAGTGTCTCTCCTACGTCTCTCTCTTGCATCCAATAGAGGCTCCCCCTCATCATTACCGGCCTCTGTTTCCTCCTCAATTTGGCTGGGGTTCATAGGCATGTCAGCAACTGTCAATTCTTGCTGACTGACCAGTGAAGAAAGCCTCTCTGGCACATAGCTCATGACAGCTTCCTCCTCCTCCATATCATCCTCCGAATCAGCATATGAAGATCAACCAGCCTCCGGGGCCAGGGTCACAACAGGTTCTGAAACATTGCTTTAGAAATACATTTAGAACCTGGTTCTTTTCAGGCAGCCAGGATAATTGGAGGTCCTACCTGGAGATTGTAAAATAAATTTGGATTCCCAACCATCTATTATTCTGAGTGTTGTTTTTAACTATATTGGCCTGTTATTTGTTTACATTGCTGTTTGTTGATTGTACACCACCCAGAATCACATTTGTTCTAATCGGGTAATGATATAATTTCATAAATAAATAAAGGGACCTACTTTCTCTACACAATGTATTATTTTATATACTTCTATCATCCTTTCCCCTCTGCTTAAGCTAAATAGTCTAAATATTTCATTTTCTTTTACCGCAGAGGAAATGTCAATTCTTCACTTTAAGCCTCTATTCTGCATCTCCAGGCATTTCCTAGGTGCAGAAGGATGTATAATGAATATGGATAACTGAACTGCATCTCTGCATTCAGAGTATCAGAGTACCAGCTTTATAACAATTCTATTGGACTCCTTGATAATCCTCTTAACCCGTTTACAGATGGGGCCACTAGGCACTGATGCCAGCAATGGATTGAGTAACCTACCATTTGCCTGTTCATATCTCTGAACTGAGTATGTTGACAACTTTCACGTTGACAGCTCCCTGGCCCCATTCTTTTCTCCCTGTCTTTTGCATTTCTAATATGGAATGAATCTAAAATGTAGCCTGAATTGTTATCCTGCCTGCAAAATGTAATTTAATTTTTTCCTTCTCTTAGTGTTTGATGAGAGCCCCTTTGTATTTTCATGCTTTAATACAATCTGGCACATAATTACAAATGACTCACCGATAATCTCAGTCATAGAGCTCTCTGAAATTAGATGCTAATTCAGCCTAGAATCTATGTAGCAAGAACTAAGAGAAGTTGATTTGTAATTATTTCAGGGTGATTCTTTTCCCCATTTTCCTTTTAGCAGGGAGTTGCGCTACAGACTTTTAGAAGCTGAGAAGTCAATAGATCCCATTTTTCAGGCTACAGTCTCAAATAGCCAGGATGATCCATGTAGATTTTCATTAACCCTGGGCTATGAGGGTTGAGATGGGGAATATTCATTGTAACCTACCTAATGGAATGTCAGCAAACATATATAGTCCAAATAAATCCAAACAAGGAATTTCCTATAAACCAAATAGGACTTTCCCTGTCAACCAGAATATTTCATGGATGGGCCAAGTTGGATGTCATGAGGAAACATGGCTGCCTTTTTTGGCATCCTTCACACCTCCTCCATGAGTATATAATAAAAGAGGGTACCGCAATATATTTATTTTTTCTTTATGCTCTCTCCATGGTACTTGCTGACATTTACATTGCATCTGGCCAACTCCATGCTTCAGGATGTGTCTTCAGAATAATTCTGCCAGCAGTTCCAGGCTGGTGGTGGCCATAGATAAGAGCCAGTTTGCAAGCTCTTATTTTGGTACTCCAAAATGAAACAGACTAATGCAGTGTTTCTCAGAGACATTGCAAATAAATACATACATACATACATACATACATACATACATACATACATACATACATAAATGGATGTTGACTGTATCGTTACCTGCTACTGAGGGCAGTAGATCATACTGGAATGCTGGGATCCCCATTAGATTGCTACTGTTCATGTTATCATCCTGGTTGGAATTTTAGTTTTACCCAGGAATCTATAATTAGCACCTTATATATGTAGGAATAAAACTGGGTTCCTTGAGATTATCTAAAGATAGGTTCTTAACATTCAAAAAGACAATCAAGTTTATTAAGGAAGTTGCCTGCTCCCATAGAAAACTAATATTTCTGAACATTCTGCCAATTAGCTGGGGAAAGGAGAAGCAGGTAGAAAGGATTCTGTTCTTTCTGTAGGAGAGAAGCTGAGGGAGAAAACCCAAGAATATCCCTTCAATTGGGAAAGGTGAGGAGAAATCAAGAGAGTGCCTTGCTTACTACCTCTACTTCCAGTGCATTTACTGGTTAAAAACATAAAGAGTACAAAGAACAGTTCCTCTGAGATGTATCTGTAACAATAATGATATAGTCACCAACATTAGTCACCTCTAATAACCTAGTCCTAAATGAATTTGTCTAGTAAGCCAATGAAATTCCAGAATTAGCATAATGTATCGACCGAAGAGAAATGTCTCAAGAACTATCTTCTAATATTTGAGGTGATGTCACAAGGAAAAGAAGATAGACTTGTTTTCTAAGGCACCAGAGGGCAGGACAAGAAGTAATGGGCAGAAGAGAGATCCAACTTAGGACCTAAGGAGAAATTTTTTGATAATGAGAATAATTAATCAATTGAATAGCTTCTCTCCTGGGGTTCTGTCTGCTCCGTCTGGCTGGAGGTTTCGAAAAATAGACTGGACAGCTATTTGACTGTAATGGTATAAGGCTCCTGCCTTGAGCAGGGAGTTGGACTAGAAGATGATTCTAAACAGAGAAGGCAAAAAACAAAACAAAACAAAAAAAAACCCCACCCCAAGATAAATTTCAGCATTGTTGTGGGAACCAATTTAGTTTTCATTAGAATCCCTAGAGGTATCAAATTAGGGTCAAAATCAAAATAGCTCAGGAGGCTCAGCTCTTGAACCTTCAGAGCAATCAACTAGAATGCCATGGATACTCAAGCACGAATCTGTTCCTGCGTCACTTGGAAGAATTCTACATGTAGATTCAGTGCAGTACAATTTAACCAGCTCTCTGCCTTCGCGCAAGATTGTTACATGAGCCCATTTATTTTGGCTGCAGGGCAATCCAAATTGCAAACAAAACTAAAAACAAAGGTTTATGGAACTTTTGGGAGTCAATGCCCCCAGCACCCCCTCTGTTCCCGCTGCCTC
The DNA here is from genome assembly GCA_030761175.1 of Masticophis lateralis. Classification (NCBI taxonomy): domain Eukaryota; kingdom Metazoa; phylum Chordata; class Lepidosauria; order Squamata; family Colubridae; genus Masticophis; species Masticophis lateralis. The sequence goes on along the minus strand of JAUDYJ010000001.1, from coordinate 322,057,990 downwards.
TTAGCCCCTGAGCATCAGCTACCATAGCAGCTCCACAGACGGGAAAGTTGGCTTGACATAATGGGTAATATAGAGTCTTAACCGTTTCTTTCTATTTTTCAGCAGGGAGGTGAAAGCACTAGGCTGCTTCAGAGTTTAACTACCTTTTCTGTCCCATTTGGATGGAGTGTGCGATGAGGACATTTTAATGGGTTTCCAGTCTCTTCCACGCTGGATTCAGGGGGTTCCACCCTCTTTGGTGGAGGATCGTCTTTCACTCCACCACGTTTGGGCTATCCCCTTTTGTTCTCTGTCCTCTTCAAGGTTCTGCGTTGCCATTATCGACTTCCAGACATGGAAAATCAGGCAGGAGAAGTGGAGATTCCAATTCCCTGCACCGCACCAGCATGATGGTACCCCGAAAGTTTCCTGTCCTGTCCTGTCCTGTCCTGTCCTGTCCTATCCTGTCCTGTCCTGTCCTGTCCTGTCCTATTCTTTTCTCTTTTCTCTTTTCTCTTTTCTCCTCTTTTCTTATTTTCTATTCTATTGACTTCAGTGATGGGCTGGAAGTGTCTCTGTATAAGTTCTGGTTCTACATGTAAGATGTAGGTATTTTGTTTACCCTTTCTTCTTCTTCTGCCATCACTGTAGCCTATAATCACAATTAGAGGTGTTTCAGAAACGTGTCTAATTTCAAAATTGCTGTCAGGATTTCATGCCACCTTCACAGCTTTCAATGGGTAATTTAATAAAGTTGGAATGATAGATTGGTGGCTAGATAGCTTTATCCTATTACAAATGCTCAGGTTTGATTGCAAAGGACCAGAAAAATACATATCACATAATGAAAATGTAGGCATAAGTACAGATGCTAGCGATTTATTGTTTTCCCCTTTTCTGTGGATTGGAGCTAGAAACAGTTTGTTGCTCTAAGAATAACAGCAACCAGCTGTTGGGCATTGATTGAATGGTGTTTTTTGCTGACTCCTATTGGTCATTTGTAGGAAGAGCTCTGAGTGGCTCATTGTGTCCTTACTGTGTTCTCAGCATGCCCTCACCATTAAGAGGTCAGCAGGAGTGGAGATGATTGGCAGGTCTCTTCAAACTATTTTTTGAAGAATTGGGAAGTGGAAGTAATTCTGTGTGGAAGTGCTCATCACCTAATTAAGATTTAAAACTGCAGTTTTTGAATTATTGGGAGACTGCTGTTGAGCTAAAGCAAGTTGCCTCTTGACACTGTATATCAGTGCAGTACAACAAAATATATTATTTGTGGGTTTTGGTGTGCTTTTTAAAGATTGTTAACATCATTTAAATAGAATGATGTGTGTCCATTTCAGACATTCTGGTGCTTTCCAAATCGCTGGTCAAGCTTTTTTATTTCAATGGATGAAAGACACTGCTCACATTTTTTTTTCTTTGTAAGGATCAGGGCTGGAGACTCAAAAAAATAAAACAGAACAGTTCTGCATTTCCTTTTTTCACTTTTAAGTTATTTGATGCCAAATACAAATGGAAATTTGATCTGCCTGGAGGAAGGGTTTTCAATTGTGTATAAGGGTCTGTGAGGCCCAGCTTTTCAGTCTAGTGTATTGCATGTACAATGCAAGGTTCAAAGGAAATCTGCATTACCTCTTCTTATTTTCCATTGTCTTTAATGGAGCAGCAAGTACAGATGGCAGGTTGAAGCAAAGCTGGTTCAGTTTGTCCTTCAAAAGCTTATTGAGATAAGAGGCCATTGGCCTTAGGAGCACATGGATTTCAGCTGTTATCTTCAAAGGGGAGATACACAGGAAAGGAAATGTTTCATCCCTTCAAAATTCAATTGGTCTGGAAGCAGTGATGCTCTATGCCCTGCACAGGGAACTGTCATACGGATTTGAGCTTGCTGCTCCTGCTGTATGATCCCAAAAAAGCACTGCAGCAGAACTTAATCAAAGCTACCCCTTTAGTCTGACTGATCAGAGAGCATCAGTTCAGGTTGTGTTCAGGACAGGATGCTTTGATCTTTAGAGAAAGAGAGAGAAATGCAAAACAATTGGTTAAGCAAAACTGAAAGCTTATCTAGGCCAACATCTTCCCCCCTGTGACCAACCAGATGTTTCTGAGAAGTACATATTAGGGCAGGGATGTCAAACTGGCAGCCCATGGGCCGGATGTGTCACACGCAGGCCACATGAAAGGGAAAAACGTCATGATATGTCACATGACAGCAATGGGACATCACGAGTTTGACACCCATGTGTTAGGGAGTCTATAAGATATTGTCAAAAAACAAACAAACAAACAAAAAAACCCAAGAGGTCCAACACAATGGTGTGGTCAAAGCCATGCCTGTTTTGGATGTGTATTGCATGTGTGATACATATTAAAAGAAAAAAAGGATAATCTGGATTGTACCATTGTGGCTGCCAGCTTGATTTTTTTGATGATACCCTGCAGACACACCTGTATAAATAGGACACGAAAATATCAAAAACCTATGTTCCTTACAACAGTCACTGTTGTAACTCTGGAGACCCTGGGGAAGTATTTAGCCATAATAAAGAATAAATACTATAGCATTTCATTTCTCTGTGATTTAGCATTTTAAAAAAAAATCCATGGATTGTAAACATTATCATCACATCTTGCATCTGAGAGTTTCAGAAATTTCTGAGCTGTATGAAGTATTTTGCTTGTCCTGAAACACGTAATACCAGTTTCATCAACAAAGGTCACCATGATCATCACAATGGAAATGATGAATTAAAAATTAGCATTGGGTTGTGGAAGACTGATTTAATGTCATGTGAAGATGAAACTCGTGATAGTGTAATAAAAAAAAAAGGTTTAAAAGGAAAAAATGGGTTTGATGGATTTCCGTTTTGCAAAATGGCTTGAACAATATAATTAAGGAAAATGAACTTATGCTAAACGAATGCATGATATACTTCTTAATGTCCCACAGGTAGAAATAATTTCATCTTAATACTGTATGCACTCTGTGAAAGCAATCCTATGTGTCCTTACACTGGAGCTGAAGTTCTTTCAGTATAAAAGGACTTAGTAAAACAATAAACTTTTTTTCTTAAATGATGTTCAAGTACTATCAGCTGGCAAATAATGAAGGCTGCTGGGAGCTATAAAGATCCACAGGTACAGTATATTAATATGACATACTTCTTAAATTTTGGATCTTTCTAATTGCATGTGTTAGAGTTGCCCTTGCACAGATGTATACATACCAATACATGTATGTGTTCAGACAGAAACAGCAGTAATGACTATGCATTTCTGCATTAGGCTTACCAGTATATCAGTTTGCAATGAATGTCTGAGACAGCATAGGACCAGTAGGTCATAATTTCCAACCCCTACTCTAAGTAACATGCTCTGCAATGATTGCTCTCTGGAAAATAACTCTTCAATAGATGAGATTACATTTTATGTTGAATTTCATTAGCAATTTTACATACAAAGAGCTTCATCTAGAGTAGATGAAGCTCTCTGAATGACAAGACTTACATGCACTGTAATTCCAGATCCTTGAAAGGTTGAACAACCTTTTCTGCCATGATTTTTCTTGTCCCACTAATGGGTGTTGTGAAGATTTGCTGGTTGAAATCTATGAAGCCCTTTGACAGATAAGAGTCAGCTGTACGGCAAATGTACTATTATCTTATTAGTCATGCAGCCTAATTATCTCGACTTGAGAGCTGTATATGAAAAACAGAAAGAAAAGCAATTGATCAAGAGCATTGGAGGAGGACTGCTCATTATCTCACTCAAAGGCCTCTTTTGGCAGCCTCCCTCTCTTTCCCTAGCAGTGATATTCTGATGCTTTGATCTCTTACAGCAGACACTGTGGGGCAACCTGGCCCAAGCTGGTGTCCTCCAAATGTGCTAAAGTTCACAGTCCATTAGAGTCATTGGTTGATTTTCAAGGCTCAGGCTTTGAAACATGAGGTGTAAACATAAAGATGTTGTCCCTGACAAGAGGGGGCACTTATACTGCCCTTCCTCTTAGCCACTTTGCCTTGTTTGCAAGTGCAACACCATCCCTCAAGATCAGCATCTTTCAGATTAATAGAGTTGGAAGTGACCTTGTAAGTCAGTGATGGTTAACCTTTTTGGTACCGAGTGCTGAAACTGGAGCAAGCACCAGCATGCCGAAACCCAGAAGAGCAGCTGCAAATGGTTCCTCATGCCACCTCTGGCATGTGTGCCATAGGTTCACCATCATGGTTGTAGGTCATCTAGTCCAGGGGTCACCAAACTTTTGGACCTCAGGGACCGCTAAATTCAAATAGGCAGACCACTAATATGATCTGCCTATTGACTGGCTGGGTAAGGCGTGGCTAGGTAGTCATGTGATTAGGTAGGCATGGCCAACTTGATGTCACTCACATGGAGGGGTGCCTTGCCAGCCTCTACTTGCCCCTCCCCTCCCAGCCATTCCTCGCCTGCCTGCCTGGGCTCCTTAGGGCCCCAACAGGAAGCAGTTGTTGGAACTAAGCAGCCACCACGAGAAAGAATTGGCAAAACAGCTCAATACAAATTGGATCTGGCCAAGAAGGAGGTTCAGCAGAAGCACCTCACTGAGGACTAGGAGCATAGGCTTTCCAAGCAGACAGAAGACCTGCGGGAGTGCAAGGCCAGGTACTGGCGCCTGGAAGATCAGCAGGCTGTTATGGTCAGCCAGTTCCAGGCCATGATGCAGTCCCACTGGAATGAGGCCCTTCAGCTCTTCACCACCAGTGGCACTTCCCTCCAGCCTTCGCCCAAAGCCCCGCACCAGGAGGCTGAAGCAGACTGAAAGTTGGAATTTCGGCCCCCCCTCCAACCCACACAAAAAAGACCTAGAAGCAGGAGACTCTCTGCAGCAACACAAATGTTCATTGCGTGTATCCGGCCCAGGGGCTGTAGTTTGAGGACCCCTGATTTAGTGCAATATAAAAAATTATATTTTTCTGTGGACCACCACATTTTTCTGGTGGCCACAGACTGCCAGTTGGTGACCGCTGATCTAGTCCAACTCCCTGCCAAAGCAGGAAACCCTACATCATTTCTGATAGATGGAAGTCCAGTTTCTTCTTGAAAGCTTCCAGTGATGATCTTTGACACGAGCTGCAGATTTGGCAAAATTACACAGGTGGAGTCTTCCTTGGACTGGGAAAAGGTGGTACCCATTTTTCAAATGCTACCCCTATTAAAAAAAAATATCAACAAGCCCCTAAACCATGATGCATATGTAAAAAGGAAAAGAAAAAGAGAAAAGTATCATCCCCAATTGCAAACATTGTCTCAGTCTGCTCAGATGAAATTTATTGCCCAGGAAACAGAATGCCATTTGAAGGGATTTTCAAACTAAGAACTTTGATTCTTTTTTTCCCCTTTTTCGTTCTTTTTTTTTTTTTTTTTTATAAATAGCGAAATTATACCTTTGGTGTTTTGGTGGGGGATAGGAAAGATATTTGTTCTAGTTTTCTTACATTGTCATTTTAATTTTGATGGGCAATGGTTTACAAGCTATTTCAAGCTTTCTGGATCTCTGAGAATTCCTGCGTTGACTAAAGACAAATGCCCCAATGATTATCCATAAAATCCCTATTAATAGGTTTATCATACAAATAGGTTTGACCAGGATTGTCCCGATCTGGCCTTTCAGTCCAGGTAACTTGATTGGTTGACCAAAAAGTCCAGAGAAGGACAGCTGTCTGTTCAAAAGGTATGTATGAGTGCAGCCATCTGTCACCACCCCACTCTCCCAGGGGTTGTGCACGGGCAGGGAGTGGAGGAGGGAGAGTTTTGTCAGGTGGCCAAACTTGTGCTCTTTCCTTGCTTAGAGAAGATGATTTGAGCCATCTGTCAGATGACTGGCGCTGAAAGAGCAAGTTTTGAAAGTATGCGAAACTGCAGTTTCTGCTTTGCCAGACAAGCTTGTTCATCGCAACCTTTGCCTTGGGTTAACTGCTTGGAAATACAGTGAGTTGCCTTTTATTAGGCTGAGGGACGTTTTATGAAACAATGTGCAAACTTCCATGATAAAAATCCTAGAAAGAAATTCAGAGGGGGAGGGAAGAAACAATGAGGCTTGTGTCTAACCCATCTCCACACTATTTTGTTTTCTTAAAAAAACAAGTGATACAGAGATGGAAGAAAACCCCAGTGATTAATCCTCCCCCCCTCTCCCCCATGGACCACACGCTGGAACGGAAGTAGCACTCCAGAGAGCTTGGCAGCTGCTTGTGTCTGACCAGCTCTTGGTGACTCTCTTCCCAGGTGTTGTTCTCTGTATCAACCCAGCTGCATTTTGGCACATTCCATCTGGTTTTTATTGAGGATTTTGCACAGGATAGTTAACGGCTTGGATCTTTGGAATGAAACGAGTTAGAACTGTTTCATCAATGAGTAATGTGTGAAATGAGGTTATAAGGGCCTCTTTGGCTATCTGAATGGAGCCTTGTCATGTATCAGTTGCTCTTCATCAGTTTTTCCTCTTGTTCCTTCCTCCCTACCCTGCCTATGACCCAGACTGCTTAGTACTTATCTCCCTCTGTCTCCGTGGCTTAATGGGAGATAAGAAGAATGAAAGAGCAAGAGAGAAAATGCAGGCACTGTTAATTACTGGGATGACGTGGCACAGAATTACAACTAGCCCAGCCTTTGGGCAAAAGAACAGTGAAGAGATGAGTGGAGAAACTATCTATCAATTTTGCCTACAGGGACAAGCAGTTTCTTCAAAAAATGACACAGACATGTGGAATAAAGGAACTGATGCAGACAGGGAGCTCGAGGATGAGGCCAGAATCACCAGGGAAAACAGGGGTCTTACAGCAAGCTGGCATGGACACTCTTACTAGATATAACAGCACTGCCTCATGTCCTTCCTGAGTCGTATGGCAATTTGAGAAACTGTAAAGTGGCAATGCAGTGGATTTGATGGGGTTGGCTTCGGTTTCACAGGAAGGATGGGTGGTGATGATGGGATTGCCCATTTCCAACTGGATGTCCTGGTGCCAATACAGGGAAAGCCTTCCAAACCTGTTGGCATGGGGATGCTGGCTGGGGAATTATGGGATTTGAAGTCCAGACATCTTAAAGTTGTGAAGTGTGAAAAATACTGCCCTAGGGTATTCCCAAAATGGCATTGGTTTAGCTTTTTCTCCAATTTGGCATCTTCCAGATTGGAAGATTGTTTCCAAATTGCTTTTACCTGCAGCCAGGTTCCTAAAGAAGTTGGAAGCTGTAGGGCAAAACAACGGGAAAGGGCTGCTTTGGGATGTAAGAAGTTGCCTTTTGAATTTTTAATAAGGCCACAAATAGTTGTGCAAAATGAAGACAGTGTCTCTCTACTCAGCCACTTTTGCAAAGAGGCTTCCTATGAGAATAGCAAAAGAAATCCTTCCAGAGCAGTGGTGGGTTTCTACTGGTTTGCCCCGGTTTGGGTGAACTAGTAGTGGCGGTGGTGGGAGGTTCCACCCACCTGCCCAGACGTATTCACAGATGCTTTACGCATGCGCAGAAGTGCCACGCGCGCTACCAATTCCAAACTGGTAGCAAAGGTAAATGGAACCCAATACTGATCCAGAGGCCAGCTTGATATAGCCCTAAGAAAGGATGACTTAATGCTGTTCTTTCCGTGTTTAGAGAAGATGATTTGGCTCAATAGTTATGGCAGCAGAGACCTGTTTGGAATGAGGTTCCTATCACAGAAGGTTTCTAAGTAGACCTTTGTGATCTACATGGACACTCTCATGAGTAAGGTTGTTATGGGTGGGATTTGGATGTATACCTCTCTCTGAATTACTTTGAGCCTCATAATATGGAACACCTATGAGTAGTGCCACTATACAGCTGCAGGCTCAGGATGGGAATCCTTCCAGAATTTAGTTCTGCAAACATCTCAGGAAATCAATGAAACGTCTTGGGGAAAGCAATCTAAAAAGCAGCTCTATTTCAGGATATTATCTGCTCTGGGAGATATAATTTTTATGGATTGTGGGTTATATTTGGCCACTGAAAAGTGGGCCAGGGTTGCAGTCCAACTTGTGAACAGGACAAAGAAATTGGTAGGGCCAGGACAAAAGTTATATTCCAGTTAATTTAAACTTGAATTTAATTTATTAATTTAATATGATAACTATCTGAGCTTGTAACAACTGTACAGTTACACTGGGTGGCAACTTTTAGAGAAGCTTTGGGACTTGTGCATACTTTTTTGGGCCCATGGAGCCTCAAGTTGTGCACCCATGGACTACACCACCCAACAGTAGCTTTCTAAGATTCCAAAGAGGTTCCTCCCAGCCCTATCTAGAAATGTCCAGAGACTCAACCTGGGGTTGTTTCTTCATGAAGCATAGACTTAGTTACTGAGACATGCTTGAGTGGCATTCTGCTTAAATTAACCCCTTGCTCAGGCCTAGAATTGCCCTTCTGTTCTTGGCACAAGTGAAGCAGTGTCTCGTATTTATCAGGGCAGGGAAGACAAAAACAAGCTGCTGCTTGGTTTGTTGTTTCAACCTGCAATTCAGTGTGCCATGCAAGGAAAGGACAGATTGATGTCAACAAGTATTAGCAGAACCTGGGATTCCAGCCAGAGGGACATAAATGTTTGGACTCAGGTGTTTATGTCAACATGGCAATCTATCAAAATCCTCAGACTGAAGTTTGGTAGAGATTAAAAGTGCAACAGGCAATGAGAATATGATGCATTGAATTTCAAGGGATGGCAAAGCTGATACCTGGCAAACAGAGATGTATGCTCTTACTCTCCAAAAGCCAGCTGGTGTTTCAGATATAACTTTTCAAAGAGTATGTGCACACAGGGAAAAAAAATCAAATGGCAAGTACTGGTAAATTGATATATATCAGCGTCTCATGCCTGAAGATGACATTTTATGTAGCTATGTTTTGTTCTGGGAAAAAGCAGTGGCAAACAGCTTACTAAGAAAACTACAAGGATAGCAATAGCACTTAGACTTATATACTGCTTTATAGTGTTTTACAGACCTCTCTAAGCAGTTTACAGAGTCAGCATATTGCCCCCAACAATCTGGGCCCTCATTTTACCCACCTTGGAAGAATGGAAGGCTGAGTCAACCTTGAGCCTGGTGGGATTTGAATTGACAAATTACAGGCATCCAAAGTCAGCAGAGGTAGCCTGGTGTAATGAATTTTAACCATTGCAGTGATGTCTGCATGCTGTTCCTGCTTTCATCAAAATGTGCCTGCCAAGATAAGTCCATCCATGTATGTGCATGGCAGTCAAGAGGGTGAGTCTGAGAAAAGCTGCATCCTGCTACTGTGCTGCAAGCCCCACCCGTTTTAGACTTGTGTCATGTCACACATACAAAAGGAGTAAGGCTTGGGTTGGTATGATGTGTCTTCTCTTAGAGTGAATCTTTTGACCTCTCAAGCAAATGTCACTTTGTGGATGGATTTTGAGATTTAGAATAGAATAGAATAACAGAGTTGGAAGGGACCTTGGAGGTCTTCTAGTCCAACCCCCTGCCCAGGGAGGAAACCCTACACCACTTCAGACAAAGGGTTATCCAACATCATCCTAAAATTTCCAGAGTTGGAGCATTCACAACTTCTGGAGGCAAATTGTTCCACTGATTAATTGTTCTAACTTTCAGGAAATTTCTCCTTAGTTCTAAATTGCTTCTTTCCTTGATTAGTTTCCACCCATTGCTTCTTGTTCTACCCTCAGGTGCTTTGAAGAATAGTTTGACTCCCTCTTCTTTGTGGCAACCTCTGAGATATTGGAACACTGCTATCATGTCCTTCTCTTCTAAACTAGACATACCCAGTTCCTGCAACTGTTCTTCATATGTTTTAACCTCCCAGTCAGTCTCCTAATCAACTTTGTTGCTCTTCTCTGCACTCTTTCTAGAGTCTCAACATCTTTTTTACATCGTGGCAACCAAAACTGAATGCAATATTCCAAGTGTGGCCTTACCAAGGCATTATAAAGTGGCATTAACACTTCACATGATCTTGATTCTATCTTGACTGACTATTTTGACTGACTTGATTAGAACATTCAACTTGATTAGAAAGAAACATTTTAAATACATCAACTATGTTCCCATTTGAGGGGTCTGAAATTATTTCCTAAAATTCTATGGTTATAAAAATACTAACTTTCAAAATGTCTCACATATTGCTCTTTGCTCCCTGGTTACAGATGCTGTGTCATTACTATTTTTAAAGCCCAAATGCTAGTCTTTCATCTATTTTTTGGATTATTCATGTAGGTGATTTATCCAATGAATCATTCTCATTGAATGAGAAGTCAATAAATTGTGCCTGTGTGTCAATGTTATAAGGAGCAATGCAATGAATGAGGGCACAATTTATAAGGAAATTCAAATTATCTTCTTAAAGGTAAAGGTTCCCCTCGTACATATGTGCCAGTTTTTCCCAACTGTAGGGGGAGGTGCTCATCTCTGTTTCAAAGCCAAAGAGCCAGCGCTGTCTTCATGGTCAGAATGATTCTCTAACAAATTGAAAGACAAAAAGGACAAGTATCAAAAGTGGAAAGAGGGGCAAATAACTAAAGCAGAATATCAGCAAATAGCCTGAGCCTGTAAAGATGAAGTGAGGAAAGCTAAGGCTCACAATGAACAAAGGCTTGAGACTAAAGTAAAAAATAACAACAACAACAAAAAGCTTCTTCCAACATATTAAAAACAAGAAAAAAGTCAAGGAAACAATTAGCCCAATGCTGGGAGAAAGTGGCAAGAAGGTGACAAGCAACAGGGAGAAAGCAGAACTACTTAACTCATTTTTTTGCATCTGTCCTTACACAAAAGGAAAAAACAGTCCAACCTATCAAAAACAGCACCACAAAAAACAGATTAGGAACACAAGTTAAAATAAGGAAGAACATGGTAAGTGAACAACTGTCTACCCTAGACAAGTTCAAATCACCAGGACCAGATGGATTTCACCCCAAGGACCTGAAGGAATTGGCAGACGAGATCTCAGAACCACTGAACTATATCTTTCAAAGATCCTGGAGCACAGAGGAACTGCCAGAGGATTGGAAAAGAGCTGATGTAGTTCCCATCTTCAAAAAAGGAAAAAAAATAGATCCAGGAAACCACAGACCTATCAGCCTGACCTCAATACCAGGGAAGATTCTGGAAAAGATAATCAAACAACGAATCACCGAACATCTAGAAGCCAACCAAGTAATAACCAAAAGCCAACATGGGTTTGTCAAAAACAAATTATGCCAGACTTATCTTATTGCATTCTTTGACAAAGTGACAAAATTAGTGGACCTGAGGAATGCTATCGATATAATTTACTTGGACTTCAGTAAAGCATCTGATAAAGTAGACCATAACCTACTACTAGATAAAGTAGAAAAATGTGAGTTAGACAGCATCACCACCAGATGGATTCCTAACTGGCTGACCTACCGCACTCAACATGTAGTCCTCAATGGAACTGCATCTACATGGAGGGAAGTATGCAGTGGAGTACCCCAGGGCTCTGTTTTAGGCCCAGTGCTCTTCAACATCTTCATCAATGACTTGGACGAGGGGATAAATGGGGAACTCATCAAATTTGCAGATGACACCAAGCTGGGAAGAATAGCCAACACTTCAGAAGATAGACTCAAGATACAGAAGGATCTTGACATACTTGAACATTGGGTGCTATCTAACAAAATGAAATTCAACAGTGAAAAAAGCAACGTTCTACATTTAGGAAAGAAAAATAAAATGCACAGGTACTGTATATATAGTATCTTACTCAATAATAGTAATTGTGAGAGGGATCTTGGAGTCCTAGTGGACAACCATTTAGATATGAGCCAGCAATGTGCAGCAGCTGCCAAAAAAGCCAACATAGTTCTGGGCTGCATAAACAGAGGGATAGAATCAAGATCACGTGAAGTGTTAATACCACTTTATAATGCCTTGGTAAGGCTACACCTAGAATATTGCATTCAGTTTTGGTCGCCATGATGTAAAAAAGATGTTGAGACTCTAGAAAGAGTGCAGAGAAGAGCAACAAAGATGATTAGGAGACTGGAGGCTAAAACATATGAAGAACAGCTGCAGGAACTGGGTATGTAATTTAATGAAGAGAAGGACTAGTGGAGACATGACAACAGTGTTCCAATATCTCAGGGGTTGCCAAAGAAGAGGGAGTCAAACTGTTCTTCAAAGCACCTGAGGGTAGAACAAGAAGCAATGGGTGGAAACTAATCAAGGAAAGAAGCAACTTAGAACTAAGGAGAAATTTCCTGACAGTTAGAATTAATAAGTGGAACAACTTGCCTGCAGAAGTTGTGAATGCTCCAACACTGGAAATTTTTAAGATGATGTTGGATAACCATTTGTCTGAAGTGGTGTAGAGTTTCCTGCCTGGGCAGGGGGTTGGACTAGAAGACCTCCAAGGTCCCTTCCAACTCTGCTATTCTATTCTATTCTATTCTATTCTATTCTATTCTATTCTATTCTATTCTATTCTATTCTATATGCCAAAGGCACACGGCATGCTGTTACCTTCCCATCAAAGGTGGTCCCTATTTTTCTACTTGCATTTTTTACATGCTTTCGAACTGCTAGGTTGGCAGAAGCTGGGACAAGTAACGGGAGTTCAGAACTTCTGAACTGCTGAACTTTCTTTCTTTCTTTTTTAAAAATAGTTTTTATTAAGCATTTTTACTTTTAAAAACCAAAAAAAGGACAAAAAACACAACAAAAAACAAGACAAACATAATAATAATAAACAAAACAAGACCCTTATGCATTGCCATGTATATTCTGCTTTTATATTAAACTCTTCTTAAACTGCCGACCTTTCAATTGACAAGCTCAGCATCTTAGCCACTGAGCCACCACATCCCTCTCATTGCCTTCTTACTCATCTAGAAAGTGCAAAGCAAGACTATGATTTTAAGATTATCCAGATCGTACTTGATCACCAGATGTTCACTTTGCTCCCAAAAGACATTCCATTATTATTTCTGTCTGGTTTGTGCTGCCCTATTCATTTATGGTGAATCATTGTTGTTCTTGGATCCAAGACATTTTCATGGTCCCAGTCAATGGACTGTCCTTCTTAGGATAGGCAGCTGTATTACATATACCAGCTTTCCATTCTACAGTCTTATCAGATTTGCTTCCCAGTCATGACTTGGACTAGCTACTGTACATGTTAGGTAGCTTTTTCAGACTCATGTCTCTTAGGAATGCCTTCTTTTTTCTTATAACATGAGTTTTACATGTTTTATAGATGCATTCCTCTGCATCTGGCTAAAACCAATAGGGATTTAATGAACTGCATTGTCCTCACGTATTGGCCTCAGGAACTGAGGTTTTCTCTGTGTCTCCATTTCATGTAGTGGTGTAACTACCTGCAGGTAATAATGGAATGTGGGGAATGAACTTGAAGAAAGGGGGAAAGAGATGTCATTTAGGACAGGGGTCTCCAACCTTGGCAACTTTATGACTTGTGGACTTCAACTCCCAGAGTTCCTCAGCAAGGCTGGCTGAGGAACTCTAGGAGTTGAAATCCACAAGTCTTAATGGTGCCAAGGTTGGAGATCTCTGATTTAGAAGACAATCAGAGAAGATAGAAAGGAGTCCCTAGAGGCTTAGCAGTCAGCAAAAGAAACTTAGAAATGAACCGTCCTAATGGATCAAGCAGTTAAAATGGCAGTGGGAAGTTTGTACTTTCAGATTTGCAAGATTCTGTTAATGTAGCTTTACAATAAAATAGTTTTAACTCGTCTAGTCATGTTTCCTGTCTGGTTTATTGGGGAAGGCTGACATCAATCTTGCAAGACCAAAAGTACAAAACTTCCCACCTCTAACTAACCCACTGCGGTCCCTGCCTCTCTTGTCTGATTGTTTCCTAGGCAGCATCCCTTCTCCTCTTTCCCCCAGGTCATTCCCGCATTCCATTACATGTTCTATCTCTTCTTCATCCATCAGAGATAAGTGTTTCATCCAGGCCTTGGTTTCCTCTGTTTTATAGCTTGGACGATTTGATTCCCTGGTGTCTCTAGGATGAAGAAGAGTGCTAGTGATAAGCTTCTTGGAAGCCTTCCACAAGGACTTCTTATATAGCTAAATGAAATCCTTTCAGGGTATCACAAGGAAACAGCAGTTTAATCTCCTGCTATATCAGGTTCATCATGTTTTGGCCTTTCTTTCACATTTGAAATAGCAATAATCTCCTGGCCCCTTTATTCCTCTTGTTGATAGGCATTTCTCCCTTTCTAACCTGCTAATGAAATGTTGCAGGAAAGGCCTAGCACATCTCAGTACTCTGGCATCCCTGCAATTTCCAGTCATTTCATCACAAATTAAACCCTGATGTTATAGCCTGCAAGGATGTTCGAAACAGGAATTTCACAGGACCTAACAGCTAGGGATGTGGTGGCTCAGTGGCTAAGACATTGAGCTTGTTGATCGAAAGTTCGGCAGTTCAGCGATTTGAATCCCTAGTGCCGCCTAACGGGTTGAGCTCCCATTACTTGTCCCAGCTTCTGCCAACCTAGCAGTTCAAAAGCATGTAGAAAAATAGGGACCACCTTTGGTGGGAAGGTAACAGCGTTCTGTGCGCCTTTGGAGTTTAGTCATGGTGGCCACATGATCATGGAGACGTCTTTGGACAGCACTGCCTCATCGGCTTTGAAACGGAGATGAGCACCGCCCCCTAGAGTTGGGAATGACTAGCACATATGTGCAAGGGAAATCTTTACCTTTTTAAAACCTAGTGTGGTCAAATGGTTGTGTGAGGTGATAAATTATATTCCAAAACTCAGTCATATTCTGTCCCAGAATGGCATGTTCCATTGGAACTCCATTTTTCCTATCATTTCTTTTAAAGTAGGAAAGAAAGAAAAAATAGTGGCAAGATCAAGAAATTAAATTATATGAATATTTCACAAATGATAAATAAATCTGATGTCCAAATGAAGGTTCTTAAAAAAAATTGCTGATTTGTATTCAGACTTTCTTTATATTCTGAGTTAATAAGGCAGAATCTCTCGTGAATTGGTAACTAGTTACAAAAGAGAATCAGAGACGGTTTTTGAACTGAAGAGATTTTCAAAGAAGGATCTCCCAGGAAGTCCTCTCACAACCAGTGCTAGATAAATGATCTAGAGCAGTGCTTCTCAACTTTGACAGTGTTAATTTGTGTGATCTTAATGTTGACAAGATTGAGAAACATTGAACTAGTGTGTCTGAGATGGTCAAGTTCATTAAAATTATTAAATTCTGCAGGAAAGTAAAATAAAAGTAAAATGCAAATAATTTTCCAAAGTGGATACATTGTCTTCAAAATGAGAAAGGTAGTTCAATGTAAAATGATGCAGTTTGGCATGCATGCATGCACCTCCCCCACACACATACATCAAATGTCACTGATAATAATAACTAAGTTGCAAATGATAGGAAATGGGATCTCAAAGCCATAATGGAAAACACAGGGACAAATATTATCTGTGTGCAGTTGTTGTGTGTTTGCATGTTTTTTTAAGCAGATACCATGCTTGGAATACTCAGCAAGGGAACTGGAGCTACAACTGCCAATATAGTTTTACAGTGAGATTACACTTGTAATGTTGTGTACAGTCTTTCTTATCAAGGTGTAGGGTTGAAAAAGGGGCAAAGGAAAAACAAATGAGCCAAACTAATTAGGGGCTATATCAGCTCCTCCCGAGGAAAGAATATTATAGCTAGAGATTTATTAGCATAGAACCAAATTGGGCATGGTAATTCGTGGTCAAAATATATTAAAAAAACATGCTTGGTATGAGGAAAAAATAGATAAAGTTTTTTTCCTCTTACATAGGAACAACTTGAGTTCATTCATAGAACTGGAATGTGTTTCTTTACATAATTCATAATTAACTTATGGAATACTCTGTCCTCAAGTTTGACAACAATGAGAAAAATGGATTATTATGATCAGGAACTAAACAAATTAATGATCCGGCTATTAATGAGCAATAATTTTGATAGCAATTTACTATCTTCTGAATCCCAGGCAATATTACCTTAGGTGCCAAATATGGAGAAGCTCTCCTGTCTATACCAGAGTGGTCTTTCCAAATGTGTCTGGCTGGTCACAGAAGACTGCAATAATTGGGCTTGGTCTAGTCCAGGAAGGCTCTTCTACTGTTTTGAGTAATGGGAAGGAGAAATGTACATGTTGTTTGATCCTAAATTTGTATGTTGGTAGTTATGAGTGGATTTTGGATTTTTAAAAGGCACCAAGTCCTCTGGTGAGGAAATAAAGCATGTGTATGAGGTAGTTAGGTTCACATACCAACTCAGATTCTATCTGTGTTGATCTATATTTAGCTTCAGAGTTTGGGTTAACAATTCTTCTCAGTCAAGTATTCTTTAAGTAGTAAAGTCAAAACTGACATTGTGTAACTAGTGAAAAGGGATCAGATGTCCTGTGGCAATGGATTCATTAAGAGCAGGCACTGCCTTTAACATTCAGCCCATTCCCAGACACTCCTCTTCATCTCTTCCTTTATACCAGATGAAACCCTGCTGAAGAGCTTTCTTGTTTTGGAGAGCGGCCAAGGAAGTGTAAATAGCCCAATGTTATATTACCGAAAATGCTCTGATTCAGAAATCAGTCACCAAGGTTTAGCAAAGGAAAACTATCCTCTTGTAGCTGCATTTCCTTTCATCTGTCTCTAAGATGGCAAGAAGAATGCCATAAATTCCTTGGGTTCAGTGGCAACAAATCGTATTAATGGCATGTATTGTTATTTGATAGGGCAGTAGCTCTAATAGCCTGGTGTCTGTGGAATCCAGCACCTCGGACAACTTTAGCTAAAAAGATGCTGCATGAAGAACAAAGTCCATACCTTTTCTCTTCTTTCTGGTCATGTATAAAGAAATTTATGCATGCTGAAATTCCAGAAAGGATGTAAATCTCTTTCAGCTTTAGGACTAATGGATAGTCAACATCAGCTTCATGGAATATTGTGGGAGCTGTAGGACTTTAGATTTAGTTAATCCCTGACTACTCTTGCCAGATGCCCTATATTCCTTCTTTTGTTCCTTTTTGTCACTGAGCTAACAATTGGATTTGGAGGCATTTTTCAGGGGGCACAAGGTTCCAATGTAGGCAAAGCATTCTCTCTGTGCTCTTGTAGGAAAGGAGAAGAGCTTTACAGCTCCCGGGAACACCTTCCCATGCAATATAAGACTATCTTACGCATCATCTTACAAGGGATGTGGTGGCTCAGTGGCTGAGCGATCAGAAGGTCGGCAGGTCAGCAATTCGAATCCCTAATGCCGCGTAACGGAGTGAGCTCCCGTTACTTGTCCCAGCTTCTGCCAACCTAGCAGTTTGAAAACACGTAAAAAATGCAAATAGAAAAATAGGGACCACTTTGGTGGGAAGGTAACAGCGCTCTGTGCGCCTCTGACATTTAGTCATACCGGTCACATGACCATGGAGATGTCTTCAGACAGAGCTGGCTCTTCGGCTTTGAAATGGAAATGAGCACTGCCCCTACAGCTGGAAATGACTAGTACGCATATGCGAGGGGAACCTTTACCTTTACCTATGTATCATCTTTGTCACTACCTGATAAACAGCCAGCAATAATATTGGATTCATACGAATTTCAGAGAAAACTTCTGTTTGTAAATTTATTTTTCAATGAAACAGCAAAGTATTTGCTTTCAGTTTCAGTTGTCAAATTTAGGAGAGAATATTTAATTATGACATTTCCTCATCATTGTTGGTTTGCCAAGGGAACATTAAAAAATCTGACCTTTTTGTTCCCACCTTGGGATAATCACAACAGATTTGAGATGTCATTGTCACCACATCTGAAAAAAGTGCAGTGGAATCCAAGAGAGACTAATTAAATTATTTCCAGACCTGCCAGATTGTTACAGTCTTGTTTTCTTCAGTGTTTCGGGAGGATGCAATGGCCAGGGGAGTAAATAGGGGTGGGAGAAGGGCACTTACTGAATTGAAAGAATTCTAAAAAAATAAGATCAATCTGGTTTATTGTAAAATATACAGACTAAGGCATGATTTGCAAGATTAACATCCCAGTTTGCAGAATTGTTGATATTTGATGCCTCATAAAATATAGAAATAAGAAATAAAAACCAACTGCCTGTGGTCCACCTTTAATCAGTCTTTTCTTGGTCTTTTTTGTTTGTTTTTAGTTTTATGCTGTGAAGAGGGGAAACAAGGCATATATCCATTGTTTAATTTCAAGATGTAATAATCTAATCATTATTAGATTAAAGCTCTTTGTGGATAGCTTTCTTGTTTTCTTTTTCTGTGGTGGCAAAAACCCTGGATTTCTGCCCTTCTCTTTCATCCTGGATGTCTGAGTTGACACAACATAAGCTAAATCTAAAGCTAAGTTAAGAAACCACAATTGCTTTCATCACATATCAGACTGAACAGTTAAATCATAATGTGCTTAATTTGCTAGATACTGAATTTCAACCTTAATTTAGGTCAATCTCTAGTACTTGCTCTGTGAATATTAGCTGTTGGTGGTGCACCAGAAAAAACATGGTTCCCTCTCTGCAGATTCCATGCTGGTGAAGATGAAGCCTTGGTGGCGCAGCAGTTTAAGTGGTGTTAAAGTGATACCAGCTGCCTGCAATTACTGCAAGTTCGAATGTCACCAGACTCAAGGTTGACTCAGCCTTCCATCCTTCCGAGGTAGGTAAAATGAGGACCCGGATTGTTGGGGCAATAATCTGACTTTGTATAAAAAAGAACACCGTTTGGGAGGTGGTGGGGTGGTGGAAAGCCCTACTAAGCAGGTATATACAAAAGTATGAAGGCTATTGCTTAACGCATTGTAAGCTACCCTGAGTGTCCAGAGAAGGGTGGCATATAAATTAAATAAATAAATAAAAAAGATAGGATACATAAATGGCCTCTTTAGAGATGGATTTGGAAGCCCTTATTTTGGAGTTGCTTTTGGAACAAAATCAAACATATTAATTCCAAACATCCTAACAAGGGAAGCCAATGTGATGGGAAAAAGGCATCCTCCTGTTTATGCGAGGTGGCAGAAAGGCTCTATTGGCACTATTAGATTTTTACTTTCCAGCAACTAGGAAATATCAAGTAGGAGTAACAACTTTTTTGTTGTTAGAGGTAGCTTGTCTAGTCCTGCAGAAGGATGCCATCAGAGAAATGTAGAGCATTTAGCATTATTGCTGCATTACCAGGAAGAAAAGCTTAGCCCTGATTAAAAATCTGACTATACAAATAACTGAATGGCACAGGACAATACCTTAATCTGAACTCCCCCAGTTTGATAGTGATCCTTTCCTACAGTAAATTGTAACTGGTTTCTGAACATCTGTCTAACTATGTACATGATGAATCCTCAGCCATATCCTGAAATGAATGTAAATTTCAGCCATATTCAGCCTTTTTATTACAGAACCAGGGGTAGGCTTCAAAAAATTTAGCAAGGGGTTCTCTGCCAGGTTGCCTGGTTGTCATGGCCTAGTCAGCCTCCTGCACTACGGCCGGGGGTGTGTGGCGTTTTTGCCCACCCCTAGCTCTGGACACTTCCCTAGAGCCTCTGGGAGGGCAAAAACAGCCTCTCCAGTCTCCGGAGGCCCTCTGGAGATCGGAAGTAGGCCAATTTCCGGCTTTCCTGAACTTCTGGTAGGCCCATTTTTCACCCTCCCCAAGCCTCCATGTGCACCCTGCACTTACCTGCATCCAAAACGGGCCATGTGGGGACTTCTGGGAGGGGTAGGGTGGGTGGGGTGGGGCAGGCCAGGAATGGGCCTGCCCTTGTCACTTCCCGTCTAGACTACTGTAATGCTCTCTACATGGTCTCTACATGGGGCTCCCCTTGAGGAGCACCCGGAGGCTCCAACTGGCGCAGAGTGCGGCTGCGTGGGTGGTGATGGGAGCAACATGGTGTTCCCATGTGACACCTCTCCTGCGCGAGCTGCACTGGCTCCCGGTGGTCTTCCGGGTGCGCTTCAAGGTTTTGGTTACCACCTTTAAAGCGCTCCATGGCTTAGGACCTGGGTACTTGCAGGACCGCCTACTACCACCAATAGCCTCCCACCGGCCAGTACGCTCTCATAGAGAGGGGCTCCTCCGGGTGCTGTCAGCCAAACAATGTCGGCTAGCGGCCCCCAGGGGGAGAGCTTTCTCTGTGGGGGCACCTACTATCTGGAACGAGCTCCTCCTGGAGATACAGAGGATCCTGGATCTGCCCACCTTCCGCCGTGCTCTTAAGACTTTTCTATTTCGCCAGGCGGGCCTGGCCTAACCACTCTCCGTTTTTAGTGTTAAATTTTAATCTGTTTTAAATTATTTGGGGTGTTTTAATTCTGTCTGGGCCAAATTTATTTAATCTGTTTTTAGTTGGTTTTAAATTTTGTATTTATGTATTTTTTATTGTTGGCTGTACACCGCCCTGAGTCCTTCGGGAGTAGGGCGGTATATAAATCCAATCAAATCAAATCAAAATCAAATCAATCAAATTTGGGGTTTCTCTGAACTGCACAGAATCTTAGCTAGAGGCTCTCCCGAACCCCTGTGAACCCCCAGCAGCCCACCCCTGTATAGGACACAGAACTCTTTGGGAACCCACTTAACACATAGCTATAGCTTCTAGTTAAACCACCTCTTTTTAATTATCTTCAATGGCTTGTTTCTGCTCTCCCCTCTGTTCTCTGTTCTGTTTCTGTTCTCTTTCTATTTCATAAAAATCATCCTATTGGAAGGACCCAGTCCTTTGCTCCTTTACGAAACACAATTTGAAGGGCAGGAGACATGGACTTACCTCTGACTCAGCTGTTGCAATGCCAACCCACACTTTGTAGCCTGAGGAGCACCTCCCAATTATGTTATTATTAGAAGATGCTCCAGGGTGGAGCAGGTGAAGAGGGGGCAGATGGCAGCTATGGCTAGAAAGGCCTTTGCACAACTCCTCTAGTGTGCTAACCGTACCCATTCCTGGACTGGGAGACACTACTCAGAGTGACTCATGCTTTAATCACCTTTCTGTGGTATCTGCTTCTTCTGTAAGATCTGACAAAGTCAAGCATGCTTCCGGTTCCAGCTATCAAGTAATGGCATCCGAGGGTATCCAGGAGGTATGCCTTCTCTCTTCGGCTCTTCTCTGGAATTTCTTAGCTGACATGGACTGCAGCATGCCCTTCTGTTGGTATGATATGGAAAGCCAATTCCATTGGGGTGAGATGAATCCTCAAGTAGCTCGGACACATGCCATAAGATTTTATAAGCAATAGCCAACACCTTGAATTGGACCCAGAAATAAAATGGTAGCCAGTGCAGTTCACATAACAAAGATGTTACATGGGCTACTCTAGGGCCTCCCAGAACTGTCCGTACAATCGCATTCTGAGCCAGTTGCAGCTTCTGAATACTCTTCAAGGGTAACCTCATGTAGAGCACATTGCAATAGTCCAGGTGAGGAATGATCAGGGCCTAGAGCAGGGATCTGCAACCTTAAACACTCAAAGAGCCATTTGGACCTGCTTTCTGTTTCCCACAGAAAACAAAACCCTTCCCATGCCTGACTATTTCTTGAGCGGCCACAAAATTAGCATATGTAGTTGAATTAAACATTCTGTTTTCTTCTAAAACTTTTCTTTTCTTGGATTTATCCATGGTTGGCCTACTGGGGGTTGAAAAGCTCAATAAATCATGTGCTGGCGGGTGTCACACATTAGTGGTTGTGACACATATTTTGAGTGACTGGGAGCCGCAGCAGAGGGGTGAAAGAACCGCAAACGGCTCCAGAGCCGCAGGTTCCTGACCCCTGGCCTAGAGTGACTGAGTACAAGGGATTCCTGATCCAGGAAAGGTGCAAATTGCAAACAACACGGAGTTGCACAAAGAGTCTCATAGCCACGATTGCCATTCCTGCTCTTCAAGAAGGATTCAAGAGTCCAGGAGTATCTCCAGGTTGCACATCAATTCTGGAGCAGGGCTACCCCTTCCATAACTAATATCTTATCCTAATATAATCTGAATACAATTGAAATCTAAGTGATCTTGTCATTCTTATAACCCAGAAGGTCTCATCCACATACATACCACACTGCTGTTCACTGAGAGTCTTTATTGCATTCCCCCCTCCCCTTTATGTAATCAATAGCTGGTTAATCATAATAGGAGAGAGAGAGAGAGAGAGAGAGAGAGAGAGAGAGAGAGAGAGAGAGAGAGAGAAAGAAGGCCTTCAGACTGTCCATCAACAGTGAGCATCTGGATACGGGGCTGATGGGATATAGCTGATTACCTTCTTTCTCATTTTGCCTTTTATTTGAATTATATTCATTATTAAAATTTTACTCATTCTTTTAAAGGCACACCTACAAATATAAATAAAAATATGAAAAAAAATATTATCCTGCAATCTTTTGTTGATTCATAAAGGGTTACCTTAATTAGATATATTTTGAAAGGAAATTAGGCAGTTGCACTGCTGCCAGTGGTGAAATTCAATTTTTTAAAAAATTACTGGTTCTGTGGGCATGGCTTGGTGGGCATGGGGTGGCTTGGTGGGTGTGGCAGGGGAAGGATACTGCAGAATCTCCATTCCCACCCCATGCCAGGGGAAGGATATTGCAAATCTCCATTCCCACCCCACTCTGGTGCCAGCCAGAGGTGGTATTCGCCGGTTCTCCAAACTACTCAAAATTTCCACTATTGGTTCTTCAGAATCTGTCAGAACTTGTTGGATTTCACCCCTCACTGCTGCCCTGTAGATTCTACCATATGTGGGTCTCTCTAGTCTCCATCTCTGATTATTTGATTATTGTAAGTTTTATATCTAAAATACAGAGGGAAAAACCAGTGTAGGCTTGTTTAAAGATCCAATTTGATGTAGTGGTAAAGGCACTAGGCTAAAAACAGAGAAACTGGGAGTTCTGATCCTGCCTTAGGCCCAAAACGAGCTGGGTGATCTTAAGCCTGTCAGTCTCTCCACCCTAGGAAGGAGGCAATGGCAAAACACTTCTGAAAGTCATGCCAAGAAACCTACAGGGATTTGTCCAGACAGTCGGCAGGAGTCAACACTGACTCAAAGGCAACTCCCCACCAAGAATAAAAACAAACCACTTGTTTTATGAAGAAAAAAATCTTGCAAGACCTCCAATACAGGAAACTATACTAGAATAATTTTGTCTGTCTGCCTTTTGCTCTTGCCAGCAATGTAGCCCACTGATCCCAAAAACTGAAAGAGTTTAGGGGAGTGGGGGGGTGGGGTAGGGTTTAGTTCTTACTTCTGCAAGTACCCTCTCTACAAATGATGAAAACAAAAATGATGCTGGAAGTTCACTTTTCAAATGTTACAGTGAAACAAACAAACAAATAAATACAATTCAGTAGAAGATTATGAATGACAGTTCCCAGAGAATATGAACTCTCCTCCCCCCACCCTTCATTACACCTTTGTGAAAATAGATTTTCAGCTCTTGCTGCAATCAAGATGAAATATCAAAATAGGCTGAATGTTACACCCACTCTTAAGATATTCTTTCACAAATCTCTCTGCAGGTCTTCAAGAAATATGCCATCATTGGGAAGCTCATACATTGGCATTAAATGTAGGAGAAAATAACAGTTATTATGAAAATGTATTTGGTTTGTATATCCACTTTACGTCTTCCTTTTTACAAAGCCATGGGTTGTTGTTGTTTTTTTTTAAAGAAGAAAAGATATTCCGTAATTTTGAGATGTGTAAAGAAAACTGGCCCAGGGAATCTTGCATGAGTGAGGATGCAAGGCCAGAGAGGTGGAGGTGCTTAGATGCAGTTCTACTGTTGATGAACCTGAAGGCCTGAAAACCTTTTCAGATCATATTTTTGGGCTTCTAGTTTTTGGGGATGGGTTTGGATTTAGCTGGTGTGAAATGCAGGGGGTGGGAGCAAGAGCTGGAGCAGGGGCAAAACAATGGAACATTATTAAGATGGATTGCAAAAAGTGACCATTGGGCTGCTATGGACCTCATGTTAAGATACATACAAATAGCGGGCTATATATTTTTATTTTAAACAGATCCAAAACCTACATTTATTGATGATTTAAACTTAGCACATTAGAAAAATGGTTTTCGCAGACAAGGAAAATATTTATAATCTTTAGAATGCAAACCGGCTTTTCATCTTCAGAGTGTTTCCAATCAGGAGCTAATTAATCCTCAATATCCCTATGAGGTAAATATATATGTATTATGCATTGACATGGAGGGTATGTTTGATCTTTCCCTTAACAAGTCCCCGAAGCCTTGAAATTCACAGAGAAAACAGGGCAGTCAGGGAGGGAGCATGGGAACCAAACACACAACCCTGCCTTTGAAATCAGAAATACTTTCATTTGCACATCACATTTAGGAGAAAAAACTGTGGTGTCTGGCAAGCACATAAGTCTCAGAAGAATGGGTTTGCCCCATTTATTTAAAAATGAGTTTTAATGCACAGTGGAGCAGTTGACTTGGGAAGGCTTCTTTGATTCCGAAACAAAATTATGCAGGCAGTTTTACTTCCAAAGCAACAGTTGTTGTTTGGTGTCACAGATTAATGAAAACAGTGTCACATTTCCTAGAAATCTAACTGAATTAGATCCATACTCCAGCAAGTAATGTTGTAAACCCATGAGATGGAGGATTGGTTTGAAAGATCTGAGCAGAATTATGTTCCATTTGGTGTTTGTGACAGAAACAGTGCTAGAAAGCATGCACATAATGCTACAGATGCTAAGAGAAATAGGAGATGTGTCAAGCCATTTCAACTTTCTTTCTGAAGTGACATCTGATGTGCACAGAGTGCTGGGTTAGAAATGAATGGTTGTAAGGGTTGCGTGTCAACGGTTACATAGTCAGGTTCAGAAGCAGTAAATAATAAGCGTTTAAAAATGATTCCTAAGAATTGTTTTGGATTTCACATGAACATTCAGTGGTGGGTTGACCCCAGTTCGGACCAGAACCAGTAGTAAAACCGGCGGGAGGCCCGCCCACCGCCCCAGATGTCATCATCAGCGATCTGCAAATGCGCAGAAGCAAAACGTGCGCATGAGTGAAGTGCGATCGTGACCCTGTTGGCAAACCGGTAGTAAAGGTAAGTAGAACCCACCCCTGCAAACATTGCACCACTTTGCAACTGCCCAGAGTCATTGGGTAGTTACAAATTTAATAAATAACAATAGTAATGTATGCATGTCTATTGGGGAGCTTTTTGCTGGCTTTTGCACATACCTGGAAAAAGATTCTGCTAGTGTAAAAATTACCGCTACATTTGATTTATTAAAGCAACAGCATCTTTCTTCAGGTTTATGCAGCAGCTTCCAGTGGCATCTAATTGTTCCTTGTTGGAAGAGGCTTCATCACTACATTCTTCTATTCTTTAGCAGTGCCTGCCCCATAATGCAAACTGGCAACATTGAAGGTAATTTTTGAAGAGGAAAACCATATTTTTGTTTCTCCAAAGTAAAACTGTTTCTTATCTGATCAGCCAAGAGTTGAATCAAGTGCAAGCAAACTATCTCTTAAACAAAGTCTTTTCCCTCAAGCCATAATAGAAAAAAAATGAATTGGAGGTATCAAATAGTTAGGACCCAGCCCTCTCTAGTCTGAGTTAAGGATAAGCAAGCAGAATTTTTTGCTTATTTTTGAAATTACTTTTTTTTATCATTGTTGTTATTTTGTGAGTGAGTGTGTGTGTGTGTGTGTGGGGGGGGGGTAATTATATTATGTCAGATGCAAAGACTTTTTAAGTTCTGGCTTTCAGAGGCTGCCCTCAGATCTGAGATTTTTGGAACAATGAATGCCATCTTGTATACGTGGATGTGAAACTGAAATAATCTAGATTTTTCTTAGTTTGGGGTGCATTACTGTTTATTACTCCCAACTGTTTTATTCATTAAACAGACCACAGAACAAAATAAGAGGTAATGGGTTGGGCTGTGGGCTCTGCTCTCATAAGCCTTTCTTGAAAAGAAATCGAAAAACAATTTAGTCCTTTTATTAGGTTTTTTACTACCTTGTAGGGAAAGAAGATGGGCAGGGAGGAGAGGCATCTCAGAGAACCTGTTTGTGTCTCAACCATCTGTGCCTATTGTGAAATTATTTCCAAGACCACCCTGAAAAATCTCCTGTACCTGTTTATTCATTTTTAATCATAATGACCTGCTTGCTTTTCAGCAGGAGGTGGGTAATTTGAAAATGCAATTACACCTGTTTTCCAGCTGCTTTTTATATTCAGAAATCTTCATTGGGGTTGTGTTTGCTGGGGCTCAATCATCACATTTGTAGCAATGGCTGTGCATAGCAGTGAATCGTTTCATACTATACGATTTGATGAGTCAGGTTGCTGTGGAAGCTGTACTGGATGTGCAAAAATGTTAAAGGACTACATCCACATATTGATACCCTTGGCAAAGAGCTTCTGAGGATGAAGGCACACATTACGATACCAAGAACTGGGTCTCCTTTGGATTAATTTCTCCTCTCTAACAAGAAAACATTGCAATGGCGACAAGTAGTAGTAACAGCAAGAAAAAGTTCCTGAATATTGCAATACGTTTCCATACATTGGAGCGAAGGTCACTGAACAGTTGTCTTCTATGGATTGATTTATCCTCTGATACAATATAATAATAATAGTACCCATGTTTCCCCAAAAATAAGATCCTGTCTTATATTTTTTTGAACCCTGAAATAAGCGCTTGGCCTTATTTTCAGGGAGGTCTTATTATTTTGGGGCCCATGGAGGAAACCAGAGGAAATGGCAGGGACCGGCTGTGCATGCGTTTCAATATTTTTGGGGAGGGCTTATTTTGGGGGGGGGCTTATTTTAGTGCATGCGCTCAAAAGCCCAATTGGGCTTATTATCAGGGGATGTCTTATTTTAGGGGAAACAGGGTAGTAATAATAATAATACCATCAAACAATATCTGACTATCCAATCCTTGGGCAGGACTCAAGAGCTGCAGAAAAAACAATTACTACCAACCTGCCTTCCATTGAGGACCTGTATACTGCACGAGTCAAAAAGAGGGCTGTGAAAATATTTACAGACCCCTCACATCCTGGACATAAACTGTTTCAACTCCTATCCTCCAAACGATGCTATAGAGCACTGCACACCAGAACAATTAGACACAAGGACAGTTTTTTCCCTGCATTACTATTGCTATTAATCTTCTCATCTTTCTTATCACCCATCTCCTCCCACTTATGACTGCATGACTGAAACTTTGTTGCTTGTATCCTTACAATTTTATATTGATTGTTTCCTATTATGATTTGATTCCTTATTTGTTCCCTATGACTATCATTAAGTGTTGTACCTTATGATTCTTGATGAATGTATCTTTTCTTTTATGTACACTGAGAACAAATGCACCAAAGACAAATTCCTTGTGTGTCCAATCACACTTGGCCAATAAAGAATTCTATTCTATTCTAATAGATAGACAAATAGATGGACAAAAATGCCAAATCCAGTCTGAATATCTGGCTGACTGTGCAACCGGTCCTAATAGTAATACAGGTAGTCCTTGACTTACAACAGTTCATTTAGTGACCATTCAAAGTTACAAGGGCATTGAAAAAAGGGACTCATGACTGCTTTTCACACTTACAACTCTTGCAGCATCCTTAGGATCACGTGGTCAAAATTCAGGTGCTTGGCAACTGGTTCATATTTATGTCGGTTGCGGTGTCCCAAGGTCATGTGATCATCTTTTGCGCCCTTCTGACCAGAAAAGTCAATGGGGAAGCCAGATTCACTTAACAATCATATAACTAATTTCACAACTGCAATGACTCACTTAGCAACTGTGGCAAGAAAGGTTGTAAAATGGAGCAAAACTCACTTAAGAAACATCTCGCATAGCAACATAAATTTTGGGCTCAATTGTAGTCGTAAGTCGAGGACTACCTGTAATACGTTTTCTCCTCCTCCTCCTCCTCCTCCTCCTCCTCCTCCTCCTCCTCCTCCTCCTCCTCCTCCTTTCTCAAGTTTACAGTGAACTTCAATAAAATAAGGAGAACTTGTATAGAAATATAGAAAACTCAGCAATTGGATCCTTTCTCCATTGCCTCCTCGAGATGCAATTTGAAATAGCAAGGCGCCATATTGTAAGGATGTTCTCTCTTTTTCCTTACAGGATGTGAGGCTCCTCAGTGTTTATAGTAATAAATACAAAAGTAATGTCAAAAATGGTTGTAGAAGTACTTTTATGTCTATAGATTCTTCTCCATTCCATTCTCTACTTTTTATTAACCTACTTCACTTTCTACTTTGTCTATTTTAGGGGCTGGAGAGGAAGGCATTTTGGAACAAACCATTTACACGGCTTTCTGGTTATTGATAAAGACTATGTTTTTTTTTTAAAGTAGAGGAAATAAGGAAGAAACAAAAAAACAATAAGACACCAGGAACAGATGGCCTACCGATAGAACTATACAAAGCTTTGAACGAGACCCTGGATGTAGTACTAACTCAACTTTTCAATGCGGTATTATTGAAAGCTAACACTCCCCAATCATGGAACGACACATTAATCACCCTGATACCAAAACAAGATGCAGACAGAGAAAATATTAAAAATTATAGGCCAATTTCGCTGTTGAACGCAGATTATAAACTCTTTACATCAATCATGGCACACAGATTAAAAACATTTATAGCAGAATACATACACGAAGATCAGAATGGATTCATACCCGGTAGACAAATCCAAACAAATACTAGAATAATAATGGACACATTAGAATTTTATGAATATCACCCGGACAAACAATTGGCATTAATATTCTTGGACGCACAGAAAGCATTTGATAACCTGAATTGGACATTTCTAATAACACAATTACAACAAATGGAAGCAGGAAACAAATTCATCTCGATGATACAGAATATATATAAAAACCAAAAAGCGAGAGTATTGATCAACGGCCAGACATCGGATTGCTTTGAAATTAAGAGAGGAGTAAGGCAGGGATGCCCATTGTCCCCCTTATTGTTTATACTAACCTTAGAAATACTATTGGAAGAGATTAGGAGGGACAAGGAGCTGTCCGGACTTAAGATAAAAAACCAACAATACAAGTTGATGGCATTTGCAGACGATGTGGTACTGATAGTAGACAACCCCCTAGAGGTCGGCACTAAGGTGTTGAACAAAATACGACAATTTGGGAAAGTAGCAGGACTAAAAATAAATATGCAAAAAACTAAAATTATAACAAAAAACATTGCAAAGGCCCAACAAGGAAAATTGGAAGAGTTAATGGGGATACAAATAACGAAGAAAATTAAATATTTAGGGATACAAATGACTAATAAAGTATCATCTTTGAAGGAAGATAATTATTCAGAACTTAAAAAACAAATTGATAAAGACCTGCAGAAATGGAATAAACTACAATTATCAATGATTGGGCGTATATCGACAATAAAAATGAATGTACTCCCACGAATTTTATACCTGTTTAGAGTAATACCAATTAATCCCGGCAAAGCATTCTTTAAAGATTTGGATAAGATGACTGCTAAATTTATATGGCAAGGAAGAAAGGCCAGAATAAAATTAAAATATTTACAGGATGCCCAAGAAAGAGGAGGGATGGGCTTACCTAATTGGCAACTTTACTACAAAGCGACAGTATTAACTTGGATACGGGAATGGATTGATTTACGAAATAGAAGAATATTAACAATAGAAGGGCCAGACTTAACCAAAGGATGGCACGCATATTTATGGGATGAAAAATACACAAAACAGGGACAATTCTGCAGACATATGGTTAGAGCACCTCTGATTAAAATTTGGCACGAGATTAAAAAGTCGCAATACATGGAAATGCCAAGATGGGTCTCCACGATGGAGGCTCAGATTTACCCTAACACTCTAGACCCAAGTAAGATGAAAACATATCAGGAGCTCCTGACAGAAGAAGGAAATTTAAAAACAAGAGAACAATTAAAAGAACAAGAAATAGAATTGGATTGGCTACCCTACTTTCAATTAAAAACCAAATACAACTCAGACAAGGAGAGATATGGAATACAACGAGAACCAAGTCAATTAGATAAAATATTTGTAGGCCCCATTGAAAAATCGATAACAAAATTTTACAACTATTTACTAGCACAGGTATTACAAGAAGAAATCGTTAAAGATAATATGATTGCGTGGGCAAAAAACTTTGGTTACTCGTTACAGTTAGATGAATGGGAGAAAATTTGGAAATATAACAAGAAGGTAACCCTATCAACAGCATATAAAGAAAATGCATTAAAAATGTTTTACAGATGGCATTTCCCGCCGGCGAGAATCGCCAAGATGTACCCTAATGTATCACCGGGATGTTGGAAATGTAGGGAAAAAAAGGGAACTTATTATCATATGTGGTGGCTCTGTCCCAAGGCCAAACAATTCTGGAATAATATTAGGATAAAATTAGAACAAATAACATCCCAACATATATCGTTGAAACCACAGACTTTTTTATTAGGAATATTTACAGAACATTATGACAAGGACATAAGATATTTAATCACACACATCTTGACAGCCGCAAGGATTTCGTATGCACAACACTGGAAATCAGATACAATCCCAACCGACAGTCAAATAATAACTAAAATCATGGAATGCGCAGAAATGGACAGATTGACAAAAAAAATACAAGATAAAGAAGATTCGATGTACTACCAGGTGTGGCAAAAATGGTACCAATGGCTATCTAAAGTGAATAATTGACCCTGCATATAGCAAAATGAATTTATACAATATACATACAGATATACATATAGTTAGGAACATATTAGGAAGATATCATACAAGAACATGGTGAATGTAAAATCAAAGGTACTAATAGTAAATTAAAGATGGATTTAACCTATTATGTATATAAAAAGAAAACTATAGAAATACGACTAAGGATGTCTAAAATTAGGAATTTAGCTACCGAGGTGAAGGTAGTTTGTTGTTTGTTTGTTTGTTCAACGTTATTGTGTTTTTCTTTTGTGTTATGTACGTCTTTTAATAAAAAATTTAAAAAAAAAAAAAAAAAAAAAAAGATAAAGACTATGTTTATACTCCACTCCCCAACTTGGGGGAAATTGCATGTCTTTTACTCTCTACTGTGATAGGATAAGTATCCAAAGTGTGGCATGCAACTGTGCCATCTTTCTTGCTAATTTTAGGTTACTGGGATGCAGATGTTATCCTGGGGCAGAATGTAGGAAGCCGAGTCCAATCTGATTCTAATCTGTCCTTCCCATCACTTGCTACCCAGTACTTTGGCCAGAGATGCTGGCAGTTTGCCTTCTCATTGGCTCATGTAAGGTCTTCTCATAGGCTTCAACACCTCAGGTCACCCAATCAGTTCCACTCCAGAACTGAGAACCCAACCAAACTCATTCCCTATAATGTGGATTTTCTTTTTAGAATTCAGTGCAAAGCTATTAAATTTTCCCAAATTATTATATGCACATACAGGAACTTGCACTTTTTTATCTGCTGTTTATTTTAATTACGTGTGGTGTAGCTGAATAGACAGTTGCTACATAAATGGACTGACTGCTTCATTTTATAAACACAACCAGGAACCCAGTAATGAGAAGAATTCTACATGAAATACTGAGACCACAAAAAAGCAGATTGGCTAATAAACCTGATACTTGGAAACTCCCACGTTAAAGAGAAAAAAAATAATCGAAGTCAAACTTGTAAAGCATTGGCGGGCCTCTGGGTATGTGGCGGACCTGAAATAAAATGTGAATAACTGTTTTGAAGAGCAGACCAATTCAAGTTATGCTTAAATAAGTTATGCTTAAAGAAGAGAGAAGAAGAACCAGAAATGTGTCACGACACATGTAAAAAGGGGCAGGGCTTTTTGTACACATTATTGTGTCCACCATTTTGACTTCTCTGATACTCACCCACCCTGTGGGGATCTTCTTTTGCAGCTGCTTGTTTTAGGGCCTTGCCATGAAATGACAGATTTATTCCCTGTTTTGAATATAGGCAGCCCTCAACTTATGACCTCAATTGAGCCAAAAATTTATCCAATGAATTTTGCCCCATTTTACGACTTTTCTTGCCACAGTTGTTAAATTTGTTAAATTAGTAACACGGTTATTAAGTGAATCTGGTTCCCCCATCGATTTTGCCTGTCATAAGGTCGCAAAAGTGGATCAGGACACTGGACACTGCAACTGTCATAAATATGAGTCAGTTGCCAAGCGCCTGAATTTTGATCACATGACCATGGGGATGTTGCAATAGTCGTAACTAAGAAAAAAACGGTCATAAGTTACATTTTTTCAGTGACATTATAACTTTGAATGGTCACTAAACAACTGTTGTAAATCAAGGACTACCTCTAGTTAAAAACAGTATTGCATGTGGGAGAAAAATATTCTGTCTCATCAGACTAATCGTATTACATTTGAATCAGCTGGGAGAGATCCTCTCAAACCTTTTTGCATTAAGTTATGGATTAATAGATAATTTTCAGATTGACTATTATCTTTTAAGTAATTGATATATCTCTGTCCTGCATCTCTTTAGTGTCAAAGAGAGCAAGTCTTCATAAAAGATAGGATTAGAAAGGAAGACCGATGAAGATAATTTGCAAAAGAAAGAAACTTTTAATTAAAAGTGTAGAAAGGTCACTGAATCTTACAATCAGATTACAGTGCAATTATAAAACAGATGGCAAGTGTCCCAGCAAACAACGGGAGCAGTGGTCTGGAAAATGGGGTAGTAGGGGCAATGGTGAAGAGTGCAGAATTCAACGATCACTCACAGCCTAAAGCTAAGCAGATAAAGTGAAGTTATGATACACCTGCATTCCAGATTAGAGAATTTTCTTCCTTCCTCTATCTTTCCTCCTAAATCCATGCCACTTGATTTTAGAATCTTAGACTTACTAGATTTAATTTTAATTAATTTAAACATTTATTGAAGATTGGTAGCATCTAAAAGAGGAGTAGCGTAACTCTCCAAATATTACCAAACTATAACCCCAAAAACACCGCTATTTCAGCATGGCCAATAATGAGGGATGCTGGGAGTTGTAGTTTAGCAACAATTGGGGGGGAGGGCAGGGGTTCTTTAATCCTATCTTAGAGGAAGGATCAGGGTCAGAAGCAGAACACCTGTTGTTGTTGTTGTTGTTGTTATTATTAATTAGTTTTATATACCGCCCTTCTCCCGAGGGACTCAGGGCGGTGTACAGTCATGATAAAACAATGAACCCTACAATATTTAAAACCCATTTAAAACAGAATTAAACAAATTTGGCCTTTCTAGTTAAAAACCCATAATTTAAAATACCCTGTCCAAATTTTTAGTCAGCCAGGCCAGCCTGTTGAAATAAGAGGGTCTTAAGGGCCCGGTGAAAGGTACGGAGATCGGGGATCATACGTATCCCAGGGGGTACTTCATTCCAGAGGGCGGGTGCCCCCACAGAGAAGAGCCTCAGATAGCTCAACGGGCTAGATAGCCTGTTATTAACACCCAGCTGTCTGCAATTATGCGAGTTCGAGGCTCAAGGTTGACTCAGCCTTCCATCCTTTCTAAGGTAGGTAAATTGAGGACCCAGTTTGTGAGGGCAATAAGCTGACTTGTATAAATATACAAAAGTATGAAGGCTATTGCTTAATGCATTGTAAGCTGCCCTGAGTCTCTGGAGAAGGGCGGCATATAAATCTAATTTTTAAAAAAAGGCTCTCTCCCTGGGGGTTGCCAGCCTACATTGTTTTGCCGACGGCACCCTGAGGAGCCCCTCTCTGTGGGAGCGCATTGGTCGGTGGGAGGCTATTGGTGGCAGAAGGTGGTCCTGTAAGTATTCAGGCCCTAAGCCATGGAGCGCTTTAAAGGTGGTAACCAACACCTTGAACCGTACCGGAAGACCATTGGGAGCCAGTACAGCTTGCGCAGGAAAGATGTCACATGGGTGTGTCAAGTTGCACCCATAATCACCCGCACGGCCACATTCTGGACCAGTTGGAGCCTCCGGGTGATCTTCAGGGGGAGCCCCATATAGAGAGCATTGCAGTAGTCCAAATGGGACGTGATGAGGGCATGAGTGACCGTGCACAGGGCATCCCAATCCAGAAAGGGACACAACTTTTTATCAGGCGAACCTGATAAAAAAACCCCCTGGCCACAGCCGTCATATGTTAGTCTAAAGACACCCGTGCATCCAGGAGGACACTCAGCTTGTGTGCCCTCTCCGAGGGGGTTAACATTCGATGGAACCAGCTGGCTATACCGGGACGCCGGGAGCCATAGCCACTCAGTCTTGGAGGGGTTGAGTCTGAGCCTGTTTCTCCCCATCCAGATCCGCATGGCCTCCAGACAGCGAGACATCACGTCAAGGGCATCATTGGGGTTGTCTGGGGTGGAGATACAGCTGAGTATCATCAGCATACAGATGACACTCCACCCCAAAACCATGGATGATTTCCCCCAGCAGCTTCACATTAATGTTGAACAACAGGGGCGAGAGAACCGATCCTTGTGGCACCCCATAGATAAGGCGCCTGGGGGTCAATCTCTGCCCCCCTGCCAACATAGACTGTGTCTGACCAGAGAGGAAGGAGGAGAACCACCAAAACATGGTGTCCCCCATGCCTAACCCCTCCAGCCGGCGCAGCATGATACCATGGTCAATGGTATCAAAAGCTGCTGAAAGGTCCAATAGGACTAGGACAGAGGAACAACCCCTGTCCTAAGTCCTCCAGAGATCATCAACCAATGCGACCAGTGCCATTTCCATGCTGTATCCTGGCATGAAGCCCGACTGGAACAGATCTAGATAGACTGCTTCATCCAGGTACCAGGGAAGTTGCTGCGCCACCACACTCTCAACAACCTTCGTCACAAAGCGAAGGTTGGAGACTGGATGATAGTTCACTAATACAGCCGGGTCCAGAGAGGGCTTCTTGAGGAAGGTCCTCACCACCGCCTCTTTCAGGGTGGAGGGGAAGAAACCCTCATTCAAAGAAGTGTTTATAATCTTCTGGAGCCAGCCTCGTGTAATCTCCCAGGAGGCCAGCACCAACCAAGAGGGTCACGGGTCCAATAAACATGTGGCAGAGCTCAACCTACCCAGAATCCTGTCCATGACCTCAGGAGCCACAGAGTCAAACTCCTCCCAGGTAATACTCTCAAGACACACTCCCGCCGAATTGGAGTCCAAGCCTTCCCAAATCTGAGTGATTTTATCATGCAGGAATTGCGCAAAATCCTCAGCCCTATCCTGCAAGGGGTCTTCCCGCACTCCCACATGAAGGAGGAAATGGGTCGCCCTAAACGGGGCGGTTCTCTGCAGATGCAATAAGAGTGGAAAAATAGTTAGATTTTGCCGCTTTTATTGCCACTAGGTAGGTCTAGATATAAGACCTCACCAGTGTTTGGTTGGATTCGGAACAGCTGGCCCTCCAATCACTCTCCAGGTGTCTTTTCTGGCACTTCATCTCCCTCAGCTCCTCTGAAAACAGGGAGCTAATTGGGATCGACACCGGGTCAGAGGCCACAAAGGCACAACACAGTCCAAAGCTCTGACCAGAGACAAAAATCGAGTCCAGAGTGTAACCCCCCGTATGAGTAGGGTCTTGAACTAACTGGGTCAGGTCCATGGCCACCATGGAAGCCATGAACTCCCGAGCTGTCCCCGATGGTTCACCGACGGAGGGCAGGTTAAAATCCCCCATGACCATAAGTCTGGGGGTATCCACCGCCACCCTGGCTATTAAGTCGAGCAGCTCAGACAGGGTTGCTGCCACGTGGCAGGGAGCCAGGTACGTAGTCAGCAATCCATCTGCACCTCACGACCCCACTGTTGCACTCAGGATGTTGCTGAACTGCAACTTCCAGTTCTCTTACATCATCATGCTTCTTAGCATGCTGACAACTGTTCTAGCAACAAGTGGATGTCACAGTTGCCCTATCCCTACAATGAAGCTGATTAAACATAATATTTGGAGAAGGGAAACATCAGAGAAGGGCTTTCCTGGAACACTTGAAGTCTCCAAGTTGTTTCTGGTTACTTAGGAGGGATACTGCATCAGTCTGGAAATTCTCACACTGATTCAAAGTGTCTTGAAGTAGAATCCATTACACAATCTGGCATTTCAGAATGACTCAGGTTTCAGGTAAGACAGATGTTGGTAGCAGCTGCAACCATTCTGAATTTTGATGAAGAACATTGGCATTTGTAGTTCAACAGCATCTGGAGCAGTGGTGGGTTTCAAATTTTTTTACTACCGGTTCTGTGGTCTGGCTTGGTGGGCATGGCATGGTTTGGTGGGCATGGCTTGGTGGGCATGGCAGGGGAAGGATACTGTAAAATCTCCATCCTCTCCCCACTCCAGGGGAAGGATATTGCAAAATCCCCATTTCCTCCTGATCAGCTGGGACTTGGGAGTCAGAGAATAGATGGAGGTGGGGTCAGGCAGATTTTTTATTACCGGTTCTCCGAACTACTCATAATTGCTGCTACTGGTTCTCCAGAACTAGTCAGAACCTCCTGAAACCCACTTTTGATCTGGAGGGTCACAGGCCAACATAACTGAAGAAGGCTGGACTGGCCCAGTAGTGGGGGGCTCTCAAATGAGACTTCTTTAAGGATATTTACTGCTACAGATATAAACGTTGATTTGTTCTACCTCATCTGGTTGCAATCATTTTACTGAACTTTTTCCCCCCTCAGATGATTGAATTCTTCACTGTCACTTCTGACCTTCATTCTTAATGGCTTTGGATGCAACCTTTCTACTACTTGCCAATTTTGTTTGGCAAACCACAAAGGCATATTTGAAATCTGTTCGTGCTGTGCTGTTCCTGACCGGACAGAATTAAATATGCCAGCAAGCAGTTTGGTCATATATTTGTGGGGTTTTTTAAACCTTCCTTTAGTATTATGAGTTATGATTTGATTAAGCATGCCTGTGATCATCTATTGCGACACTATTAATCTGGATTGCTTGTAATCTTGCAGACATAATGGAGTAGCTTTTCTAGGAATTACAGTAAAGCAAGCAGCAGGAAAAAAAACAACTCCCAACTCTACTTCTTTTTTTTTGGCTTAATAGAAAAGACACAAGACATAACTTTCCTCAAAAGACTATGTATCACTCATAATTACATTGCTGATTTCAAAGATGCAGATCAGGGGTGTCAAACTCAAGGCCCGGGGCCCGGATCCGGCCCACAGGGTGCTTACATCTGGCCCACAGGGCCACCCTGGAAACAGCAAAGGACCGACACACAGGCCGTTATTGGCTGCAACGGTCTCCTGCAACCCTCTGCCAGAGAAAGCAGAGCTTGGGAGGGCCACATGTGCCCTCCCAAACTCTGCTTTCACTGGCAGAGGGTTGCAGGAGACCGTTGCAGCCAAAAATGAAGCTTAGGAGAGCGCTCGGGCAGAGCGCTCAGGCCACCACAGCAGCGGTGAAATCCCCCCGGTTCTATCTGGCCTGCTGAACAGATAGCACTGGCGGCATGAGGCTCCGCCCACCCTCTGGGATGTCATTATGTCCCTTTTTTTAACCATCTGCATGCATAGAAGAGGCACTCCTGCACATAGCGCGGATGCATACTTCCATTCCCAAATCAGTAGCAAAGGTAAGTGGATTTCACCACTGCACCACAGGTGCCCCCAACATGAGTGATGCTGAGCTGGCCATGCTCTCCCTAGCCACCCCCCCACCCCCCATGAGGTCAAACACAACCCTGATGTGGCCCTCAATGAAATCAAGTTTGACAACCCTGATGTAGATCCTACTCAGCCACAAATATCTTCTGGACTGATAACTTTGAATCAGCTTTTTCCCTCTGTTACGAAGTAGGATTGCTGAGTGGCTAAAAATGGAATGTTCCTACTGTATATATCAGGGTAGGGAACCATGACCTTTTCATGACTTGTGGACTTCAATTCCCAGAATTCCTGAGGCAGCCATGCTCCCAGATTCAGGAATTCTGGGAGTTGAAGTCCACAAGTCCCCACCTCTGCTATGTATGCTTGTTGCCTTCATGCCAGTCAAATCAAGGAGACTAAAATGTTTATCATTATTTGGATATCATCAGGGCTGTGGCCAGCAGAGAACATGCATTAAAGCAAATAAATATCCCCTCCCAATTAATGTGTTGTCAAAGTAACAAAATCAGTCAATGCAAGTATAACTCAAACCATAAGCCACAAAGTCACAGAGGAAAAATCTTCATCTGAGAAAGACTGCAGTTTGAAGTTTTAATATAGAATTCCTATATTTAGCTCTAGCATTCCCAGTTCTGTCGTTCAAACACTCTCCAGTCCTGACCCTGCTTAGCTTCAGAGCTCTGACAAAATCAGCATGCTCACAGGATTGGAGGAGTGAAACCTGTTGCTGTTGATTTCTATATGGATGAGTGCATGCATTAAGGGTCTTGTGACACCTTAAACACTAACAGTAATGGATTCTCCTTTTGAGCTTTGGTGTATTCAAATAATTCCTGAGTCTGACAGTCGATCTTTAATGAATATATGAAGGTTCATGGCCCTTCCTCTTGAGTGATTTCCTCCCTGCTACCTATTTCCCCCCTCCTCCATTTTTTCCTGCATTCCTGCAAACCACAGCCTCAAGAATTAATCTGAGCCATATTCAGGAGTCCAATTTATGGGTCATGACCCACCATTTGGGAAGCTATTTCCTACATCTCCTGCTGAGGGGAGTCTAAATGAGAGGCAAAAGCGGGATCCGTTTTCTGACTCAATGTCTTCTTTCAAATGTGGGTAGGGATAGGTTTATGGATAAAACGTTTTTGCAGGCACTCAAATATGACTTTATTGCTGGAACCTGAGATGGGCCTAAAGAAAAACTGCAAATATTTCACACAAAGAGCTTCTGTGATCTGTTTTAGGGCATATTTGCAGAGTCCTGGCTCTGAAATGTCTATCAGGCTTATCAAAGATCTAGTTATGCTGTAGATCTGCCACAATCTGAAAAAACTGGAGAGGGAGGTTTATGATTAAAATATCCAACTTTTTGAAAAAGAAGTAACAGAGGGAGCCAGTTTAAATTAGAAAGGTGGCACCATGTGTGTATGTCACTGTTGGTGTAACTGCTTTCTTTTTCTCTCATGTTTCCATTGAAAAGCATCAGCCCCGAAATTGCCTTTTAATCAAAATGTACATGTCTATGAGCCAAAAGTAACTTGGGTGATGGAAAAATCTTTATTGGAAAAGCACTACAAGGCAAAAAGATGAAATCTATGCCATGCCATGGTTTAAATCCTATGAAATGTAAAATCTAAGACAGATGTTTTCTGATCAGAATTCCCAATGCCTTGTTCAGTTTAGTGCAGATTACTGTGAATCCATGAGATGCATGGAATGGAGATCAAAGCTACTGAATTTAGAACAAAATCTAGTCAGAGAGAGCCTAATAAGTATCTGGAGAGGAATGGACAACCCTAGGCTATATCTGGCTGTCCAAGTCTCTTCTGATGCCCTAGAGCAGGGCTCCCCAAACTTGGCAGCTTTAAGACTTATGAAATCCATAAGTCTTAAAGCTGCCAAGTTTGAAGACCTCTGGCCTAGAGGTTCCCTCCAACCATTATTGCTGAAAATAAATGTCCCCAAATGATAGTGATAATCCATACAATAGGTTCATCATGTTCATCGTTTAATAAATTACAAGCAAAACCATCTGTAGCTTTCTAAAAATTCTCTTTACCTCCAGAATTGCCTGAAAATCCCATTATCCATCATTGCCCTAGTCTCAGTAGCTTTTGGCCTAATCGCAAAAGAGAACTGTGATTCTGAACCATAAAAAATTTGCCTCCATTATGCCAAGAGAGGTTTCTTGTTATGGAAATCAAATTTTATAGGCCATAGATTCCAGAAGTAGTTTTGATGGGTGAAAGTTTCTGCCTTTGTTACAATTCTTGTGGGCAAGAAAACATTAGTAGGTTGTTCCTAGTAGGTTGGTTTAAGAAGAAATAGATCATTCACACATAATTCTAAGTGGTAAAATTATATGTTTGGATTTGGCTCAGTGTATTTCATAAATATAGTCATTGTGGCACACAATTTAGTGTATTGTATGAAACCAGAGAATAGGAAGTAGTAGAAGGTTATCAACCAAAAGACGGTTAAGTAAACTGTGGCTTAGTACAGTGTGTTAACCCAACTCAATCCTCCCCTGCAGGTGTTAAGGGTCACCAGGTGATAAAATCCCATCTCCAATTCTCTTGGCCTGTTGAAGGCTAAGTTGATACTACTGCTTTGTAGTGATGTTAAATGGATAAGAAAGCTCAAGTAGGCTTAAACTGCATCAGGTTTCCCTTCCTTGCTTTTACTGTCCTCTTTCTTCAGTTGCTTCAAATGACATGCACAGACATTTATGGATTAATGCACAGTTGCCCACAGAGAGAAAAAAGCAATCGGTTTGCAGGACCATACCCAGTTTTTGTACTGGTTGCAGTCTCCACTAGTAAAGCACAAAGTACATTTGAGGGAGGGTGACCAGAAGCACCAGAAGATGAGGCTCATTTTGTAAAATAGAGAGCTTTAATAGATCATTTGGGATGCAGAGAGCAGTGACTCAATGTTTTTGAAAGGCCTATCTCCAGAAGGATGCATCAGGCTCTAGGAACCACAAGTCTTTGCAGATAGCACAAAGATGAAAAAAAGGGTGCAGTCTGTATTGTGAAATCCCAGTGCACACCCCATCCTTTTGTATGCATGTCTCAACATCAGATGCAAATGCATAAATCATGGACTTTGTGTGGTGATGTCACAATGGAAGTTTCCTCCTCTTGCTCCCCCGCAGATACCTAGACTGTCAAATCCAGGTCACTGGAATACTTGTGGCATACTTTGCATTTGAAGGCAAAAGGTGCCTTCAAATGCAAAGTTTGGAGAAAGGGAGAACATGAATGTAGCACCTCTCTGCAACCACACTTACTCTTTTCCTGTCTTCCTTAGAAAGACACTTTGGCGTGTTAATTTTGAACTGCCACAATGTAGAACATTTGCACCCTTATGCAGTCTCCTGCCATTTTGAGGATGTGACAGACAAATATGTGATGAACAAGAATTCATGGAAATCCCTCAATTTTGAAATGAAACTGTTAAAGTAGAAAATCTCTCTCTCTCTCTCTCTCTCTCTCTCTCCCTCTCCCTCTCCCTCTCCCTCTCCCTCTCCCTCTCCCTCTCTCTCCCACCCCTCCCTCCGTCCCTCCCTTTCTCATCTTTCTTAATTTTTGCATTCGCTAGTGTCTTGATCAGTGGTGGGTTTTAAATTTTTTACTATCGGTTCTGTGGGTGTGGTGGGCATGGCATGGCTTGGTGGGCGTGGCAGGGGAAGGATACTGTAAAATCTCCATTCCCTCCCCACTCCAGGGGAAGGATACAGTAAAATCCCCATTTCCTCCCAATCAGCTGAGACTCGGAGGGCAGAGAATAGATGAGGGTGGGGCCAGTCAGAATTATTACTACCAGTTCTCCAAACTACTCAAACTTTCCTCTACTGGTTCTCCAGAACTGGTCAGAACCTGCTGAAACCCATCTATAGTCTTGATCACAGAAAGATCCAGCCATAGCTGATCCCAATAGACCAATCTGGTAATACTTGATTAATAAATCATCAGTCTGGTAGTACCTTTTCTCCCTCACCAGATTTATTAAAAGGCATAAGCTGAAGCTTACACATGCCTTTTAACAGAATTGGTTAGAGAAGATGCTATCAGACTCCTGAAGATGCTACCAGACTCCTCCGTCCCCCAATGCATCCTTGAATAAAGATTACTGGAAAATACTAGATCTGTAGGATAGCCTAGTGTTTTTCAAGCTTTGCAACTTTAAGATACATAGACTTCAATTCCCAAAATTAGTCCATATATCTTAAAGTTTCCAAGGTTGAAAAACACTGCACTATATATTGGAAAATGAAAAGACATTCAGATTCCAGAGCGCTCCAGCATGTTTAATAGTTTTTAACCAATTTGTCTCAATTGGGTCCCTGAGGATTTAAGTTTCTATTTAACATAACATTTAGTTGAATGAACAGATTGGGTTTTGTGTGCATAAGGAGACAATAGTAGGGGGTGGAGAGGGAAGACGGGACATAATTCACAGAAGCAGTAGAACTCCCTTATAAGGGAGCAATGCCTGTATTATCAACATCAATGGAGACAATTTTTCTACCTAACTTCAAAGAACTGTAGAGTTCCTGACTTTGCTTTTAAGTCCCCTGCTATTGTTCCTAATGACAAGCCTGTCTTTGGTGTATGAGATTCCATCAATAAGCTCCTTTATAGATTGGGAGGAAAGGGGCCCTGGACCCTGGGCACCTCAATACAAGCCATCCCTTTGTTTCTCTTCTGCCAGAAGAAGCAAGAATACAAGCCTCGGGGGCAAGGAATGCACTAAAGTTCAAAGGCTCTGGGTTGCAAATTAACAGGTGAGCTTAGAAGATAGGAAACCCTGCACTGGGAAGTTTCTTTTGGAATTAGAATGGG
Source organism: Masticophis lateralis (assembly GCA_030761175.1). NCBI lineage: Eukaryota > Metazoa > Chordata > Lepidosauria > Squamata > Colubridae > Masticophis > Masticophis lateralis. The sequence continues at coordinate 322,015,513 of JAUDYJ010000001.1, read as the reverse complement.
GGGTGGGGAGAAAGAGAAGGTGGCTATTGTTCAAACTTACCTTTAAGAGATGGGCCACTGAGTTCAAAGATGAAAGGAAGAGATGTCCAAGTTTTTTGGCTAAGGAAGTCTTAACTAAAGAGGTGTTTTCCTTCATCATCCATTTGTAGCTAAATGGGGAAATCTTAAAGGATCATTTATCTACCAAGTACAAATACAAAAGTAAATACAATTTTTGTGCTTAATCTTGCCTCAAAAGTCTTTCAATTTCCTGACTTCCTTTCAGGAATGTTTGCAGGTTTGCAGGGTGTAGAAGAAAAAAAAAACCTTAAGCAGCTGGAGCTTTGATTGCACCATTGTGGCTGCATCTTGATTTTTTTTTTAAAAAATCATAACCTGCGGACTCCCCATTGCATGTCAGATTTAGAGTGCAGCTTCTTCAAGACAGAGATTTGTCTGACTGTCTTTACAAAACACTACATTGACAAATCGTTTGATTAATGACACAGCAAAAACTGCATTTCAGTAGCTTCCACTGTTTTTATATTTTCAACATTTCACACTCAATGCATATAGGATTATGTTGCAGGAATTCATATTTCATAAGAGCCCCATGATAAATTTGGGGGCGGGGGGGTTATCAGAGTATTTCATTTAATACTTAATATTTCATTGTCTTGAATTTTTTTTAAAAAATCATAACCTGCGGACTCCCCATTGCATGTCAGATTTAGAGTGCAGCTTCTTCAAGACAGAGATTTGTCTGACTGTCTTTACAAAACACTACATTGACAAATCGTTTGATTAATGACACAGCAAAAACTGCATTTCAGTAGCTTCCACTGTTTTCATATTTTCAACATTTCACACTCAATGCATATAGGATTATGTTGCAGGAATTCATATTTCATAAGAGCCCTGTGATAAATTTGGGGATGGGAGGGTTATCAGAGTATTTCATTTAAAATAGGAATTCAATTTAATTTGAACACCATGACCTTGGTGAGTGGCAAGACAATGCTGAAATGAGCGGTGAGCACGATGGTTCTGTTCATCTCTTTAGAAAGTAGAAAGTAAGACAGGTGCTGCAAAGGCCTCAGTCTCATCTAGCATAAGGGATACCAGGTGGATGGGCATTTGAGGAAGATGGCTCACCTGTAGCTACCTGGCAGCATAAATCTCTTTTCTGTCTCTACTAACCTAGTTTGAGATGAAAAGCAGGAAAGAGATTTATTTATTTATTTAGCATATGGCATAGCACACATGGACTAGCAGGATATATTAATATTTCACCTAGATTAGTAATATTAAAAAGATCTGTGTTCAAATACCAGTGTCTAGGCCATCTAACCATTGAAGGGCAACATAGTTTATATTAAAAAAATCAGGTTGATTTGTCTGAGTGCCAAGCTTCCAGGAATCCTCTTGTATTTTGGAATTTGGCTTGGTCTAGGATGCTCACAATTTCCCAGTTGAAATTAGTTGAATCTGTCCTTGCATTGTGAGGTTAAGGAGTTTTCTGACTGTTAGTTGGTGTTCATGGATGTGCTCTGCTAATCTTTTGACTGCAGTGATTAAGAAATAGATGCCAGAAGGTCTTTATTTACATATTTCCATCCAACAGATGAAATATCCCATCTATTGTGATTTATTCATTTCCACAATTTCCTCATGTATTTAAGTTACCAAATTACTTCCAAAAATGAAAGGGGGGGGGGGATGCATCCTTCTCCCCTATGGCTGCATCCTGTTCTTGTGGAGCAACAGCCAAACTGCCTCTCTAGGATCCAATGCTTGTGACAAAACCGCAAAGGAGTTGGACCATTTCACTGGCTGCCCGCTAAGTAGCCTCTGGGGAGAATCATGGGGGAAAAAAGCCTTTTCTTTATCAAGTGATTTTGCAGACTTGCAGGGAGGCAGCTGTTGGTGGTTCACAGCTCACATTTCCTCAGAAAAGTGCAAAGTCCCAGCTGGACTTCCTGATGATAGATTTTATGGATTTTTCCCTCTAGTTTTTTAGTCCTCGTATGACCAGGCTGTTAAAAACTACAGTAAGCTGCATTGCTGCACTATATGGTTAATGTCTCCTCTTGTTAATCCTTTTCCTTTGTTCTTTGAAAAATCTACTGAATAAGCCACTTGTTTCACCCTGGTGGGGAAATAACACTTTGGGGGCCTCTTTTCCTCCCTGTTTTATGTATAACAGAAGCACAGTATAGTATTTACAGTCCCCTGCCAGATGTTGGCTCTCCCCCATCTCTGCCTCCTTTTTCCATGAAAGAAAGAATCTGTCAGCTTTGGTCCTGTTGCTGAAGTCTAGGAACAGATAAGGTGAGGAGGCTGTGTTTCTGAAAAGGCCTGCTACATCAGTGAGGGGTGATTGACACATTGCAGGTATGATTATGCTGTGGTTCCATTGTTAAAGGATGATAAATGACTCTTCGCCACTTTGAATAGTAGGCTAAGGAGAGCTGCTTTGACAGGTATCATTTTGAGGCAGTTTCACTTACACTGAAATGAGTTGTTTTGATCAGCTGATTGTTCAGTGAGATAAATAAAAGTATCTCATAAGACTTGAAGAAGCTTTGTTTGAAAGCCAAATGAAAGCTCTTAAAAACATTTCATTAAACTTTTTTTTTGCAGTTGTTGGGGGGGGGGAGAGATAAGGCAACAGAGATTAACAAATGCTATTTTAAGGGACTGTTAACAAGATATCAATCAGTAGGATATGCTTCAGTGTAACTGCATTGGACAACCAGCTAATTAAATAAGTAAAACTGAGTTAGCATAGTCCTTTACAAAACCATTAGTTCTGAGATTATTGATTCAGTGTAGTCCTTGGGGCCCTTTGAGCTTGGTTGTTTGATTGCAGCTCTTTCATTCCCCAACTAGGTAACACATGACACTGAAGTTGTTACATAGTTGGGTAATAAAACATCTGCAAGCAAATAACCAAGCTCTAAGAACATCAAGGAAATATGTTTGTACCTTTTCCAGAATCCATCCATCCATCCATCCATCCATCCATCCATCCATCCATCCCTCATCTATCTATCATCTATCAATCATCTATTCATCTATCAATCTATTCATCATCACTCATCTCTGTCTCTCTCATCTATCTAATTTAAAACATTTATATAGCCACTCATCTTATATCAAACTCTAGGCTGTTCCCAATCAACAATTAAAACAATATTAATAAAAGCAACATAATGCATATATCAATTAAAACCATAAATATTAAAAACCTGGCATCACAGTTAAGCTTCCAGCATTCTCATTAAATCCTGTCATCTGTCTCATCCTATCCCAGTCCTTTGGGGAAAAGCCAGATCTTAAGTGCTTTTTGGAGAGCTAGAAGGATAGAGCCCTGCAGAACTTCAGCAGGATTGGTTTTCCACAGGGCAGGGGCTGCCATAGGAAAGGCACACTTCCTAGATCCTGTAAGATGGCAATGCTTAAGGGAAGGGACTAGGGGGGTGCCCACCCTATCTGATCTAGTAGGATGGGTAGATTTCCTTAAGGAAAGGCGGTCCTTCAATGTTATATAATCTTATGAGAAGAATACCCAAATCAAAATAGCTTTGGAAGCCCTAGGGAAAAAGAGTGGAGTGACCTAGATAGCTTTTCTTTATTAATAAGCTGTTTACCAAAAGTGGCTTGATGCCAATCTGTCCTTACCTATTGGAATTGCATACCTTCCCTTGAAATGCACAACAACACAGCTAAAGCTGTGGTGGCTTAATCTAATGAAAGCCTACAGTTTTCGTGGTGATATATTTGACCAAGGCAGCACATGAAATTAGAGGTTGTTTTAACAGAATCCTCTATATTTGTTGCCTTTGTATCGTGCCATGTCTCAGAATGCTTTTTGGCTAACGATGCACTTAGCCTTCACCTCCGGCTACCTGAATGTTTACATATCTTCAATTTACTTCTATTTAACCCTAATTTATAGGGAAGCTGTGCAATTGCCTGCCAAGCATTGAACTACATGGAGCTATTCTTGCTGTCTCTCCCCTCCCCCCCACAACTCACAAATCCAGTAGGCTCTCAATCGTAACTTTATCTTCCCCTCACCAGTCGCAGGTCTATTAAAGTTAATCGCCTTCATGTATAGTATTACCATTCAGCTAATGAAAAATAGTTGTCTCCCAAGGTAACATGTTATAACGATAGCTTTCTGTATAACCACAGTAAGCTTTTGTTTCTTTAAGCCTGCCGGCTTGCTTGCCTCTCTCCCCCCAACTGCAACCACTATCCATATACATTAATTTTGCACAAAGAGGAGGAAGAGAAATTGAGAGGAGAGAGACATTTAAGGAAGAGAAATGGCAGGTCAAGAATAAGGAAAACATCCCTTAAGAAATGGATAGGATTCACTCTAATAAATTATCAAGTAGCAAGGGGAGCATTGTTGTATAAATGAGGTGGGATGGGAGTTAGCATCATTTGGAAATAAACCAATAAAAGAACTTTAATTTATCATCAAGGACAATTACAGAATACACTGAATGTTTTAGCAACATACCATAATCCACTTCCTCACTCGGCTTCCCTATTAGCAATATAAACGCAGAGGATGTTCAGACATGCATCAACTTAGAAGCAGTCACATTTTGGAACAGTGGTGGGCTTCAATTTTTCTACTACCCATTCTATGGGTGTGGCTTGGTGGGCATGGCTTGGTGGGTGTGGCAGGGGAAGGATACTGTAAAATCTCCATTCCCTCCCCAATCCAGGGAAAGGTTACTGCAAAATCCCCATTTCTTCCCGATCAGCTGGGACTTGGGAGGCAGAGAATAGATGGGGGTGAGGCCAGTCAGAATTTTTACTACCAGTTCTCCGAACTACTCAAAATTTCTGCTACCAGTTCTCCAGAACTGGTCAGAACCTGCTGAAACCCACCTCTGTTTTGGAAGTGTAGTTTCCATCTTGGCCACGGAAAACTGATGTTCTGCAAGGCTTGTAGAGGGAAAGCAGTACACAGCATCCCCACTTAAGCATTAACTAGCTGGTGTTGCATCACTGCAACTTCTGGCCACTTTCCACAGTATTTTTGGAAAAGTGACAGCCTTTAATTTACTAGATTTTCAACTTTATCCCTGGGTTTTTACTTTAATATCCAGGTGTTTATGGAATAGGGATTTCTTTGCATCACGCCTCCTTTGGGCTAGCTTAGAGAATAAATATGTGAACCCCATTGGCTCAATTTATAGTAATCAGAGGCAGTCTTTTTCAGTTTTGAAAGTTACCAGAAAGCTTTTGTTATTAAGAGGCAAGTAGCTAATTTTTCATCTGGAATCACACGAAAAGCTGAGATTTTTGAAACAATCCTAATTTGAAGATAGGGAAAATGTTTTATTGGATAAGAAAGGGATAAATACTGTAAATCGATTGATACTGATTATTTTAAAGATTTCCGAGAAGCTATAGTTTCAATTTAACTGATCTGAACCATTCATTAGCTGTAGAAGCAATTCAACAAACTAACATGACTCATGTTTTAGCAGCTTCAGAGGCTGTATTTGAAGCAAAACCAACTCTTTATATGAAATTTAAAAAAATGAAAGTGCTATTAATAATAATATATAATACATGGAATGAGAAATAGTGATATCAAATTGTGTCTTATCATTTTTAAAGGGTCATTAAGTTAAATGTGAAAGAGTAAGGAACACTTAATAGAAAATTATTCGGATTCTCATAGTAGTAGAAGAGGCTAAATATAATATTACTGTTGGTAACAGTATGCCAGCCATATAAGAGGAACACAAAATCATCCAAAGTAAGACTTAAGCTTAGTCATGACAGGAAAATTGCTACTTAAAAAACCCAATGGGACAACTTCTCTTCTGAAATCTTCCTATGGGTTTTAATGGAAGAGGGAGAAGCCACAGAGGCTGTAAACCACACAAAGAAGATTGTACAATGCAAAAAAGGGACACGTATGCAAACCCTACTTCACGACTAAATAGGTAGGCACATTTCCCCGTAATAAATTATCCAATTTTTTCTGTGCCTTTCAAACAATTTCTAAAGTATATTCTTCAGATTGAATGAGTGGTATAAAAAAAAATGTATGACAGTTGATCTATCCTTTATCAGAAATTGGGTTCAAGTCAGTGGTGAAATCCAAATTTTTTTATTATCGGTTCTGTGGGCGTGGCTTGGTGGGCATGGCAGAGGAAGGATACTGCAAAATCCCCATTCCCTCCCCATTCCTGGGGGAAGGATATTGCAAAATCTCCATTCCCACCCCACTCTGGGGCCAGAGGTGACATTTGCCGGTTCTCTGAACTACTCAAAATTTCCACTACCAGTTCTCCGAACTACTCAAAATTTCTACTACCGGTTCTCCAGAACCTGTTGGATTTCATCCCTTGTTCAAGTTCAGTTTTAAGACTATTGAAAAAACAATATTATAGTTTGATTAAGACTTTTTAAAAATGTATTATACATAATGATGAATATGAATTTCCTTTTTCATAGTTGCCATCACCATTCCAGCTGTGTATTCTGAAAATCCACATCTCATGAAACTTTATATGTTTTGCAAATGCTTGTGCAAAAGAACCACAACAAGGAGGTCAAATGTTGCTCGTATTTATTTTATCATTTTCAGTTAAAACCATTGAGTTCCATTTTGTTTTTCAACACCAAAAATGTCTTCCTTTTCAAAAATTGTACACCAGCAGTAACAAGTAATTTAGCAATTAAAAAAAAAACATGCTGTGGGAATGAATGTATAATTTATAAAGGTGATAATGGAATAGCTTATAGGTTTTTAGCTATTGCCATTTTGTTTAGTGTTTCTAGTTCAGCCAAAAACATAAGACAAAACAAAATCAAGCTTTTCTCACTACAAACAATTCCTAAATTTAAAAGGATGTTCTGTGCACATCCAAGTTATGTGTCACGTAAGCTGAAAGCGAAGCAAAGAGAGTTCCTTTCCAGTTCTCATTTGGATTCTGTTGTTGATTGTACTAGACACTGGGGATTAAAGGCAACTGTCATGCAGATGTTATTGGATGCCACAATAAATCATAAAGTTCTTCCTACCAATAGCACAGTGTTACACATTTCATTTATTAAAATGATTACATATTTATATTTATGGGGGCATTAATCTTGGATTATTTTTGCAGTGACAAAGAAAATTAGACATTTAATGCTTCCCTTTTGAGGGCTCTCTAATAGTTTGAAGCAGCCTATAAATCCAATAAATCAATTATTAAACTATCTTTAGAAAGTAAAAACAGAAAGCTGCTGGAGCCTGCTGTTGGATGTGTTCCCATCCACCTAGAAACAAGACAGAAGTAAGCCTGGGAGATAGACAGCATGTTGGAAGGCTACATATGGTTGGAGTTAGCAGTGTCCCCATCTAGCATTAGGATGAATGCATCAAGAGCTGTGGCAGTGCAGTGGTTAGAATGCAGTATTGCAGGCTCCTTCTGCTGACTGCCGGCTGCCAGCAGTTTGGCAGTTTGAATCTCACCAGGCCGAAGATTGACTCAGACTTCCATCCTTCCAAGGCCTGTAAAATGAGGACCCAGATTGTTGGGAGCAATATGTTGACTCTGTAAACTGCTTAGAAAGGGCTGTAAAGCACCATAAAGCGGTATATAAGTCTAAGTGCTATTGCTATCTTGGCAATGTCCACCCAAGTAGCCATTTTTGTGAGGAAAGTGTCCTTATCACATTCTCAGAATTTCAAATGTGGCCAGTAGATTCATCATCTGGGACTCTTGCAGAATGATTATTTTCTGAATGTGTCCTTGATGCTTATAGTCTGTTCAATCAATACACATGTAAATGAGAAATAAAATTATTTTAGAATACTGTCCTTTTCCAAGAAAATTGACCCAGAAAGCTATCTCTGGAAGTTTCTAGGTAATATAAGGTAATATAAGGTAATAAAAACCTAGTTATTGTTCTGAATGCTTTGCAGGTGGGAGGGGTTTTTTATTCAGATTTAGGAAGAACTGAACCAGGAGGAATCATTGGAACATCATTAATACAAATGATATTTGAATTTGGGGTAAGACACCTGTAGTAAATGGACATGCAACCCTACATTCACAGACTCCCAGGCTCTATCATTCCCAGGGTTTGAATACATACCTTTCCCACAGGCATGGATTTTTGTACATAACCAAAGCCTCACAAGAGAAGGGTTTTTTTTAAACAAACACCCCCTCCTTGCATGATAGAAACCAAAATGTACTTGGGTGAGGAAAAGAGGGAAGTGTTGTGGTCCACCAGCAGCCTGTGGAACTGGCAGCCATGTCGGACAGTGAGGAGGCTGGGGAGGAACATAGGGCAGTCCTGGAACCTGGGGAAGGCCCGGACGAGGGCTCTGTGTCAGAGGCAGCAATGGGGCCAGGGCCATCTGGGAGTGATGTGTGGACTCCGGAGCCTCCAGCGTCGGACAGCAGAGAGGCAGAGGAAAAGGAGGAGCCTATTCCTAGTGCGCGCATGTGCAAAGCTGCCAGAAGACATCGACAGTTAAAATAAATGGGATGACTTGGGAGTAAGGCCTGGAGATGATTGGCCCCTCCCATAAGGCTTAAAAGAGGAGCAAAGGCACATGGGCACTTTGCAAGAAAGCAACATTGTTAATTCTGTTCCCAGTCAGCATCTCTGTTTGATTCTGGAATCTGTGTGGCTTTGCCAAGTAGGTCTTTGGCAGAGTGTCAAGGGAGATAAAGGTTGGTAATTATCCCGAAGGACTTCTCCTGAAGGACTTTTTGCAACTAATTGGGACTCAGGTGTGAATGAACATAATTCACAGCTGTTGCAGTAAAAGAGGTTTTTGGTGACTACTCGTGTGTTTGAATGACTCAGGAAGCCTAGGTCACAACAGGAAGCCTTCTTGTCCCCCATTAAAAAGAAATCTACTAAAGACTGGAGAAAGTCCAGGAAAACAAATGGGGGGCTTTAGTTTCTGCTAGCAGGTCATCCTTAGAAGTAGGCAACAAAGTCTAGCTAGGTATCATGCCTTGTTTAATTTCTGTTACTGTAACGAGAACTTTTTTTATGTGTAATACTAGAACCAACCATTCCTCTACAAATATTCATTGGCTTTATTACGACATTTTCACCACCATGAATGTTCTCAGCTGAAAACTGTACTCTAAATCAATCTTACCTTTTGCAATCAAAAACTGCCCTGCCCTATATTGGCAACTCTCTGAGTATTTGCAGAGTGTTGCCACATCCCAAACTGATTTTTCTCCCATTTTCTCTAGCTTTGACTCCCTTTTGTCATGGATTTTCTTTTACAAAGAAAACTCCAACTGACAAAGTTGGAACCTTGATTTTGTATCTCATTGCCCGCAGTTGCTTTTCCTTGCTTGCTGCACAAGCTTCTTTAGTTACAACAAAGCCTAAAGGGTCTGTTTCCATCATGTTTGCACTCACCCACTTTTCATGCTGCTATGGCTAAAATGTGAAATGTTTAGGATGTCAGTGGGGTTAAAGGTCCAGTTCATACCTGACTTGTTCTAAGATAGGAGCACAAGTTCCATTGGAGCCCATTGAATCTCTACAGAGGGAGAATTTGTGCTGCTGACTGGTGGCCATTTTTTCTCTGATCCTTGTAGTGACTGGTGTCTTTAAAAAGCCCTTTAGTGGATGATTGATATGATGTCTTTATTTCAAAGCTAAACTTGTGAATATAAAGTGAAGCAGTTAAAATAAGTGTATTCACTCAGAGTTAAGTTACCGTACTTTGTTAAGTACATCTTGCAGATGTGCTAAATTACTCATTGCTTTCTGAACTGTCATGGACTGTGCTTCCCCCCACCTCTTTTAATAGTTCTGATAAATGTGCCTTCTACTATATGCATGGAAAAGTATATATATCATTTTTCAAAGGGTTTTCTTTTCATGCCATGCAGTAAAGATCCTCCCACCCACCAAGAAGGAAGTCATTGCTGTGCAGAAGCCTTGGAAGGTACTTTAAACTAGCCATTAGTCTAGTTTGTCTTGCTCAAAATAAGGCACATTTATTACTAAGAGATTATTCATCCTATTAGCTAAATGAAACTTTAAGGAAGAAACTCACTATATCCCTGAATTCCAGGTGCAGGGGCAACTTCAAATAGTTATCTGGCTGCAGATGGAAACAGAGTAAGTGATTATAAGGAGTTCAGTTTGATCCAACAAGAATTCTTTTATTTTACTGAAAACTAGAATAGAGAGTGGTTAAACCTTTGGCCTGAATCTGAAGGTGATGCCAAGTAGATTATCTTGAACACCATATAAGAAAGGTGGGAGTTATGTACCCTGTTTCCCTGAAAATAAGACATCTCCTGATAATAAGCTCAATCGGGCTTTTGAGCTAAATTTATATTTAAATTTAAATATTTAAATGCGCTAAAATAAGCCTCCCTCCAAAAAATAAGCCCTCCCTGAAAATATTTAAATGCAGAGCTGGAAATCAGGTAAGATGGCAATAGGAGCCCCATCTTGCTCCATGTGCCCCAAAATAATAAGACTTTCCCCAAAATAAGGCCAAGCGCTTATTTCGAGGTTCAAAAAAAATATAAGACAGGGTCTTATTTTCGGGGAAACATGGTATAACAAATAAATACATGTGAAAAGATAGTAAAATATGCAATGACAAATACAAGGTTAAAAAAGAACTGTAGTGCATGGCATCTGTGAAAAACAACAACAACAAAAACCCAGATTCAGCTTCCAATTTCTTTGGAAGGTCTGTAAAAGCCCCCTGCCTGCAAAATTGGAGGACACTGTTCACATAGCATAAGGCCCGATAAAAACAATAATATCACTTTGTATAAGTCCGCTGTTTCCTAAATTCTTATCATTTCAGGTGTTAGATCGGCGCAGGAAAGAAGAGTGACCAGCAGAGTTCAAGTAACAACGTTTATTAACGGGAACTGAACTGGCGCTGCGCTGCCGGAGCTCTCCTTATATTTGCTCCGGCAGACGCACCGCCCACTGACAGGGATTCAAAACTCCCGCCGAAAGGATCTTCAGCCAATCCTAGGCGGATGTCCTTATAAGGACATAACATCAGGGAAGGATGAAATATAGGCACAGAACCCAATGACAACTTTTCCAGGCATAAAGTCCCAGATACAGAATCAGTAACTTTAAATTTTGATTGAGAAAGGATGTTGAATAAAGTGAAAGTGAAGATCACTTTCCTCTAGTAGCAAACAGAGATTTGAGGGGGTGAGGGTGGTGGTGGTGGTGGGGGGGGGTTGAATTGGAACAGGCTTTTGAGTCACCTACAGGGTTCTGCATTCCAAGATGTAGGCCGAACAAAGACAGAAGCCAGAGCCGCTTTAATTATTTGTTTTCAAAGAAATTTATTAAATATAGTATTATGATTATATATTTAATAATTTTTCTCTCTGCTCATTTAAAAATTTACAACTCAAAGCAGTTTTGGAGGGCGTCTGGATTACTCTCAAATCCTGTGGGCCCTGAAACCCAGAATTGTGAACGAAGATGGTAATTGGTACATCAAGTCTTTGATTCTTTCCTGAGTTGAAGCATTTCCAGATCTTTGAAAATGCTGAATTATTAGTCGAACAAAGATAAAGGCAGAGACACATTGCCTGGAAGTACACTAACCTAAACTATAACACACCTTTTCCTATTGGGGTTATGTGAGTCAGTATGACACATCTGGAAGGTGTTGGGTTGGGGAAAGTAACAATATTCAGGATGCACCAAAGGTGGTTTTCAGCACCTCTGACCAGTTCTGGAGAACCGGGAGTGGAAATTTTGAATTTCCAGAGAATCAGTAAGTACCACCTCTGACTGGCCCCGCCCCCAACTATTCTCTGCCTCCCGAGTCCCAGCTGATTGGAAGAAAATGGGGATTTTGCAGTAACCTTCCCCTGGACTGGGGACGCAATGGAGATTTTACAGTATCCTTCCCCTGCCACGCCCACCAACCCATGCCATGTCCACCAAACCACACCCACAGAACCAGTAGTAAAAAATTTTGAATCCCACCACTGGGATGCACCCTGTAAAAGTGTGTAAAGGAAAAGACTGAGCTTCCAACATCATTACTATAGGCCTGTAGTAAGGATGTTGGAAGCCCAGCCTTTCCATTTACACCCTTATTGCCCTTATTGTCATGAAGTCCCACTTAGCAGTCCCCTCCCTTGTGAAAATGCTCCACAACAGGCTGTAGGCTGCTTTTTAAACCCAGGCCTAACACATATAATATCTTTGGTGCCAAATGACTCTTCTTTGCTCTTTGAAGGCCTGTTGATACAGCCTGCAGCGTTCTGCTTATTTATCCAGAATGGATTCATTGCCTGGTTAAATAAAGCAACATGTGTTCCTCAGATTGGGAAAGGGGTACATGGGCAGCATTTACCCAGCTCAGTCATTTTAATAGCAGCCCAAACCTTGTTCATTGAAAGTGTGTTTGCTGACAATGTTAATTGTTCTCTTGGTCTCTCTTCTGCCAGGAAGAGCAAGAGCATCTCTCATCGTCCGACTCTCTTCCTTGCTTTGCGGCTGTTTTTCCCCTCCATGATGCCATCTGTTCTCTCGGACACTGACTTCTCTGAGAAATGATTTATCTATATGTTCTGCACTTTGATTTTCTTCCTTTGGGGAGCAATGTCTTTGTTCCTCTGGTGTCATCATTCAGCTTTCAAGCCCCGTGCAGAGGATCAGCTTTCTTTTTGTTAAGAAAGTTCATAAATCATATTTTGCTGCTCTTCTCTCAATTTTCCATTTGGCTTAGCAAATATTTTACACTTCCTTAGTAGATTCTCAAAGCATTCTCCAGTCATTATATTGAAACAGCCAGTTTAGTTGGGGTAAAGATCAGTGGTGGGTTGCCCCTGGTTCAAACCAGTTCTATAGAACGGGTAGTAAAACTGGCAGGAGGCTCCGCCCACTGACCCTGACATCATCAGGACGCTTCTGTGCATATGCAGAAGAGCACGCACAGCCCCGTTGCGAACCATTAGTAAAGGTAAGTAGAACCCACCCCTGGTAAAAATATATTTATTTTCTCACACAATCTCATAAGACTTCACTCAGAAAAAAAAAGAACAAGATTGTTATGCTCTTCGTCAAAGTGCATTAGTAATAACCAGAGTTCAAACAACATCCAAAACTAATTAATATTCAGCTTTGGGAGGGAATTGAGACTTAATACATTGGTGGTACACATAATCTACCCTCAATAGCATAATACAGAAAATCTTTTGGTCCTTCAGACTGCATTGGTCCTTCAGTCATTGGGAACTATTGTGTAAATACAACTATTTCCAGCTGTATATGTCTCAGGCTCTGCTTCAAACTTACTTATTTAAATCATCCCCTCTCAGTTTATTTTCTTCATAAATACTAGCATTGGGCTTAATCCTAAAAAATGTTCAAGATCTTTTCAATGTTCTAAACATTATGGGGCCAGTTGGAAAAAGTAAATAAAATACTGTTCTTTTTAACATATATATTGGGTTGTCAAATAAAGATAGTATGATGATGTTTGAGTTTAAAAAAAAGCCCCCAGAAATGAGAGGATTGATAAAAAGAAAGTGTACGGATGACCAACATTTCTTGAAGAAAAAAACAGATCAATTTCCATTGTCTGGGTTCCATCTGGGTTTTTTAAGAGTGATAATAAGCCTTTGGGTAGATATTGGATTATTAGGATTTTTCTGAAAGCAATTGTTTATGCCATTAAACAAAAGGCTCAAAAGCAAAAACTCAGTAGTCATGGGATAAGAGGTCAGCTAGTCTCATGGCAGTGGTGGGATTCAATTTTTTTTTACTACTGGTTCTGTGGGTGTGGCTTGGTGGGCGTGGCAGGGGAAGGATACTGTAAAATCCCCATTTCCTCCCGATCAGCTGGGACTCGGGAGGCAGAGAATAGATAGGGGCGGGACCAGTCAGAGGTAGTATTTACTGGTTCTCAGAACTACTCAAAATTTCCAAAAAATCTAGAGCAGGGCTGTCAAACTCCCAGCCCATGGGCCGGATGCATCATGCGCTGGCCACGCCCATGTCTGGTTTAGGAAGGGGGGAAAAGTCTGGATATGTCATGTGATGCCGATGTGATGACGTGATTTTGACACCCGTGATCTAGAGGTTGGAATGAGCAGTGAGATGGCCAGCTTTGCTGATCCAGGTACCTATATTCATAAACATAACTGCAGAATTTGAGGCCATTTATGAAAGAGTAATTTGCTAAACAAAAGAAAAGAAGAAACAAACCAAGACAATAGTATGTGAATATATACATCCTTGATGGGGAAAAGTCCATGACAAATATGAGTTGCATTGAAAGAGAGAATTTTCCTGCATGCAAACGGATTTCTCCAATCAATAGACAGCTACTAGGAAAGAAGGAAAAATAGGATAAGTGTTTAAAATACCTTCCATGAATGTAGGTTGCAATACAGTCCTACTTGCTACTCAATCCATTGAATAGAAGCTGGCATGGCAATGCCAATGTTTGCTAATGACTTGTGGTTCCCTCCTTTCATCTGTATCAGGCTCTCTGTCCATCACTAATTTTGTTTGTTCTAGATTTTTTAATTGGAAGCTGGATGCTAAATTGGAAGCTGGATGCTGCAAAATAAATAAATAAATAACTAAACCAGCAGCTGTTAACATCATATTTCTGCTCAAGAATCCCTCTGGATGCCATAGAGGTCTCCTAGGCTTTCTTAAGCAAACAATTATTATGGATGGCTGCAACCCAGTATTATATTTGGGTATGTGCCCATCTGCTCAGGAAAAAGACAGATGTAAACTGTAATGGTAGAGAGCATTGGAGGCTGGAATTGAACTAGATATAGCCTGAGTGGGTGGTGGGATGTTCATTACCACTTTGCAAAGCCTCCCTCACCATAACAGCCATTTCATTTAACCCACCAAATGATGTTAACTAGATTAATAAAAAAAATGTGTCAGTGTCTTAGAGTTTCAATCTTAGGAGGGGTCTCAATGACCATAACAACAATTTTACACTTAACTAAGTAACTGGGTGGCAGCAACTGCAGTATTAGTAATAATACTTGAAATGTACTTTTGATATTTGAATACTTTGTGTACATTATCTATGTAAACTTTGTAATAATCAAAGATAATCTTTGATTTTATGATCACAATTGAGCCCGGATTGATTGTAGGTTGTTTTGATTATTACACAATCAGCAGATGACTTGACTTGATTCTACAATTATTTTTATAATGGTTATTAAATGAATCACATGGTTGTTAAGCACATGCTTGATAAGCAAATCCAGCAGTAGTGGGTTACCCCGAGTTCGGACCGGTTCTATAGAACTGATAAAAAAGTTAGCAGGAGGCTCCGCCCACCGTCCCCGACATCATCAGGAAGCTTCTGTGTATGCGCATGCAGCCCCGTTGCGAACCATGAAATCTGGCATATCCTATCAGCCAGAAAATGGCAAAAAACTGTTGTAAATTGTGGTGGTGTGACTATGAGCTGCTGCATCCTGTTGTAAGTGCAGTTTCTAAGTGCTCAAAATGTGATTATGTGACCACCTGTCTGGAGGTCATAATTTTGAAATTGGTTGTAAGTAGCTTTATGAAGCCTGTCATAACTTCAAATCATCAAGTGCCTGGTCATTAACTGAGGACTATCTGTAGTGAGTAAAATCAATGTTATATTTCATATTATAGCTAGATATTTTTTTCCTATATGTTAACTGAAGTTAGAAAATTCAGTGAAGGGATTTAGAATGACTTTTACAGAGCTACATTTCTGCAGTTCTTTCCATTCCAGATGAAAATGACCACATTAACAATATTGTATTATTAGTATTAGTATTAATATGAGAATTACATGAACTGGTAATTATTTTTAAACTCTTCCTTTTTAGCCTGTACTTAAAATTTTGCGACAACAGGTAAGCTGCAAGGAGTGTTCCTTTGAGAACCTCACTTTTCATGTCTAAGCAAATTCAATTATTACATTTCTATGGATCTTTAGGCATTAGCAAAGTACCTGTGACTCTATTCATATCTCTTGAAAGGAATAAAAGAAACAGATTTTAGCACATTAAAAGTAACTCTGTGACTTATCAGCAAAATAAAATTCTGAAGGGCATGGAGCCCACTTTGATAAGAAAGAAGATGAGGAAAGAGCCTAATAGCTTCATGTGAAGTAGAAGTGTGCACTGTAAAATAAATCAATATTTCAGAAACCTTGAAAAGGAACACAAGAGGTAGGTAGGTAAGATATTGTTGGAAGCAGATAACAATTTGCTTAAGCATAGAAGTTGTGGGTACCTATCTATGCAGTCTAAACCTTGGGCGATCGATGATAGCACAGCCCAACATGGTGGTTCTTGATGACTTTGTGAGTTGGAATTATGGTGTTGATGTCCAGCCCTTCAGCCTGGGTGAATGACACCTAGATTAGAGAAGGACTATCCACTGTAGCTATAGATTTGATTTGATTTGATTTGATTTATTAGATTTATATACTGCCCTTCTTCTTACGGACTCAGAGCGGTGCACAGCCAATTTAAAAAACAAATACACAAAAGTTAAAATTTCATAAAAACAAATACAAATAGCCGTAGATTAAAACAAATACATTAAAAGAATAATAAAAACTCTAAAAGTAATAAAATATTTACAGGAGTCAGGCTAAGCCGGCAAGCCGAAAAAGATAAGTTTTTAAAGCCCGCCGGAAAGTCGGGAGGTCAGAAATTGTTCTTAACTCTGGAGGCAGATCGTTCCAGAGGGTAGGTGCTGCCACAGAGAAGGCTCTCCCCCTGGGGGTCGCCAGCCGACATTGTCTGGCTGACGGCACCCTGAGGAGGCCCTCTCTGTGGGAGCGAACCGGCCGGTGGGAGGCAATTGGTGGCAGAAGGCGGTCCCGTAAGTACCCTGGCCCTAAGCCATGGAGCGCTTTAAAGGTGATTACCAACACCTTGAAACGCACCCGGAAGTCCACCCGCAACCAATGCAGCTCACGCAGGAGAGGTGTCATGTGGGAGTGCCCCGTCGCTCCCATAATCCCCCGCGCGGCCGCATTCTGTACCAGTTGGAGCCTCCGGGTGCACCCCAAGGGGAGCCCCATGTAGAGAGCATTGCAGTAGTCCAGGCGGGAAGTGACGAGAGCCTGAGTGACTGTGCGCAGGGAGTCCCGATCTAGAAAGCCTGATACGCCGCAACTGGCGTATCAGGCGAACCTGATAGAAAGCCCCCCTGGCCACGGCTGTCGTGTGATCCTCTAAAGACAACCGTGAGTCCAGGAGGACGCCCAAGTTGCGAACCCTTTCCGTGGGGGCCAATGATTTGCCCCCAATAACCAGCAATGGTGTCAGCTGGCTATATCGGGACGCCGGCAGCCACAGCCACTCGGTCTTGGAGGGCTTGAGTCGAAGCCTGTTTCTCCCCATCCAGACCCGCACGGCTTCAAGGCACTGGGACATCACTTCCACGGCATCGTTGGGGTGGTCTGGGGTGGAAATGTACAGCTGAGTATCATCAGCGTACTGATGGAACTCCACTCCAAAACCACGGATGACCTCACCCAGCGGCTTTACATAAATGTTGAACAGAAGAGGCGAGAGGACCGACCCTTGTGGCACCCCACATACCAGGCGCCTCGGGGTCGACCGCTGCCCCCCTGTCAACACGGATTGCGATTCCAGATCAGTCCTCTGGATAATAGGAGTCTATATTTTATCTCCTGGCTGCCTGAGTTTCACCAGGGAAGACAGACAAGATGATATCTTATTTATATAATAAAAATATAGTGATCTGGTTCACACATCGTGGTAGCTAAAACTTTGTAATAATTATCTGATTTATATAACATACTGTATGTGGCTATATTCTGTTACTCCCAGTTATGCAATGGAGTTTGGTTGGGGAAATTCTTATTTTCATTCCACGTGTCTTATTTTCTGTCTTTTAAGAATAACTATTACTGTAGAGTCATTAAAGCAACATTAACATACTTCTGGACCTTTTCATTTCCTTTGAATGAGCAAAAATAAGTTGTCTGCACACAGACTTTTTTTTCTGGCAGAGATTCAAAATTTGTATCCTATCAGCAACCTTGGTTGCCCATATAGATGTCAAAGAGGCTAATTGGGGTTATACTGAATTCTTGAGATCTCATTCACTAAATGTATTCTCAACATGTGTTTTGTGACAGGAGGCAACTCCCCCTCCATCAAACGCTCCAGGCCTCAGTTAAACTGCTGCTGACTGCATGAGGTTGGGCTAAATGGAGCAATAGGTGAGGCAACAATCAAAGGTAGCTGTGAACACCCATCCTCTTTCTAACACCTTCTCTTTTATGCTGTTCGGATACTTTTCCTTCTTTCCCCTCATTGGCAGGCTGCTTTTAGTTTTTGCTGGAAGTCTGCATTGAATTTCTGTAGAGGTTTTATTTAAATGAACCAAACCAGAAAGTTTTAAAATTAACCTATGTCCCTAGAGCCATAGATGATCCTCACGTTGGTTTGAGTTGGGAATGTATTGGGACTCCAACTGCAGAGGTTCCTAAAATAAGTGGATTTCCTGGACCATTTTCAGCCAGATTTCAGGTCTAGGCTGGAGTTAGAAATTGCAGTGGTCATTCTGGTGGATGACCTTTGTCATGACCTGGATGTGCCTCTCGCTCTTGGTTCTTTTACAGCTCTTGACAATCTTCAATACCATTGACCATGGTGTCTCTCTGGATTAAGTGTGAGAACGGGTATCAAGAGTTCTGCTCCATTCTGAATGGACGTTGCCATTCAATGGGAAAAAGAGAAAATGTCATCCAGGTGGGTTGTTCATTGTGGGATGCCACAAAATACATTGGTCTTTCCCCTTCTATTCAACATGTGAGATAGAATGAGCCACGGTGGCACAGTGGTTTGAGTGCAGTATTGCAGGCTCCTTCTGCTGACTGCCGGCTGCCAGCAGTTTGGCAGTTCGAATCTCATCAGGCCGAAGGTTGACTCAGACTTCCATCCTTCCAAGGTCTGTAAAATGAGGAGCCAGATTGTTGGGGCCAATATGCTAACTCTGTAAGCTGCTTGGAGGGGACTGTAAAACACTGTGAAGTGGTATATAAATCTAAGTGCTATTGCTATGTGCATGAAATCACTGGGAAGAATCATGTGTTAATTTGGATGCAATCATCAGTATGCTGATGGTAACCAATTATCTATCTTTACTTTACCCAAGCAGAGTGAGGGATGTGGTGGAAGTCTGGATGGAAAGCTGAAATTGAATTCTTAAAACCCAAACATGATGTTTATTCAGAAACCATCTGGCATGTCCTGCTCCAGAGATAACTTAGGCTAGAAAAGCACTCCTCAAAAGAGCAAATTGTGTGATTTAAGTATTATGAGACTTTTATACTCACAGTTACAGCTAGATAGGCATGTGGGGCTGGCAGGGGGAGGTGTTATCCCGCTTCTACTGGTGCATCACATCTCCTTTACCAGAGCATGAAGCACCTTGCCTTCAGTTCCTCTCGAAGTGACTACTATAATGCTGTATATAGGGGACTGCTGAGAAATTTCAGTTGATTTCTACAACTGAATTCAGAATTTAGCAACTGATTTATGGCAGATGAGAACTGCAATATCCTATAAGGTCAGTTTTGTGGGAGCTACATTGACTTATGAATATGATTCAAACTGCTGGGTTTGACCAGTAACATCTTTTAATAGATTGGAATGTAACAACTTGCAGGAAGGTCTGGTTTCGATAGAATTGTCGAAGTGTAAATCAGCCTTGTCTTCCCCCTGGAGTAATTGCACTTAATTAGAGACGGATGGATCTTGTTTTCCATTGCTGTATACTTTAATGAAAGAAAAACTGAAATATATATATTCTAATAAAGATTTTATTATAAAAATAGAAAAACTAGCTAACTACATTTTTACCGGCAGCTTATCATACAGACGAACAAAGGAAGTATAAATCAGGAAGTTAGAAAAAAAAAAGAATGTAGACATGCGCAGTAGCTCTAACTTTCACAAGACTAGTCTTATCTCTGTTGCTATAGATACATGATAAAGTTCTCTGGCAGGCTAACGTAACGCTCAGAATGGACGCTCGGCTGACAAATACATAATGCAGTGACAAGAATTGATCCATTTGGTTCATTCATTGTGAATGGGGTTGCTAAAATATTCTCATCAGGGGAAGGGAGGGGCAAGGCCACAACATTTTTCTGTGTAACTTCCACTATTGTGGAATAGTTGATCATGATGGTGTCTTTGCTAATAGCATTTTGGAAGGGATTCAAAATGGAGCTTTACTCCAGGACATTCGATTTATGATGATTTAATGAAGGAAGTTGTTTATATGTGTGCTGGGCTAGGGTGTGTGAGATTTTATATTTTCATGTTTTGTAAACAGCTAGAAACTTTTGTGATGTTGTTAATAAATAAACAAACTAGCCAGTCTTGCTTTCATCTCTTGATGTCTACTACCAGGAACATGGTGTCCAGCTTTCTCTTTTCCAGCAGCAGCCTTTCATTCATCCTTCTGTTAATGCTTGGGCCATTAATGTTTAAAACCAAAACAAATATACAGTTGTCAATCTTAGAATTCTAAGTAAAAAGGTAAGGGAGTCCCTGCAGATTTTACTTTGCCAGTTTTGGCGAGGACGGGAGTTCACCCCATCATGTGGAGCTCAGGTCTCAAACCTGGGCTGCTGACTTTCCAGCCTACAAGCCCAGTGCTGAGCCACTACAGAGCCCTTAGAATTCTAGCAATACTGAAATTCCACAGAGTTTCACAGGGCTGTGTGTATGTTTTAAAATAATATTTCTGGGAATGTTCTTTTTTCATTTGCCTTATGAAATAGAAACATTTGCAAACTGTCTTTGAAGATTCTCCATATTTTTTTCCCCCTGGCAACAGTCAGTTTTCCCTGTAATGCTTCAAAATGAGTAATAAATCCTTAGCACAGTTCCTCAGTACAGGAAGAATGCCTTTCCTTGTTTGCATTGGCAATAACGTTGTAAACATTTCTGAATTTTCCACCTAGCATGTTATACTTCTGTTACTGCTGATTGCATGCCTCACTTGGTTAAGAGCACAGCCAGATGGCCTTGTTAAAATGCTATACATCAGTCCTTGAGTCAGCAAAAAAGGATGCAAGTATAAAATTTGAGGACCTGCCCTATTTTGCCTTCATAATAAGGTCTGTGATTGGTGCTGTTTCAGTACAGGATGAGTACAGAAATAAAGAGATTGATAGATTTCTTTTCCCTTCCTACCAAATAGTCTTCAAGGGAAGCCCTATATAACAAACACACACACACACATCACATTGCAGTACTCAAGCTATGAGGCAACTGGGGCATGAGTGATTTTTCTGAAGGGTCTCTCAGTCACATGGAGCTGTGCAAAGTCCTTCCTGGTCACAGCTACCACTTGCTCATTGAACAGGAGCTGTGAGTCCAGGAAGACTCCCAAGTTACGTACCATCCTTCAATGAGGAAGTACTACCCTATCCAAAGTCAAAGATGAAATATCCTCAGATCTGGAGAGTACAAACATCCACAGCCATTTGGTCTTGGTAGGATTGAGTTGGAAACTGTTCTTCCCCATCCAAACCTATCCAGACTTCAAGCATGGGAACAGAACTTCAAAAGCTTCATTTGGCTGGTCCAGAGTTGAAAGATATAATTGGGTATTACTGATGATACCAAATAACAAATGACTTTACCCAGAGATTTTGTGTAAATGCTGAAAAGTAAAGGAAAGAGGATGGCCCCTGAGCAAAGAAGAGGACTGCTGTAAAACAGTGTCCTCCCAACCTCATACAGCCAACTCAGAAAAATACCTTGGATGATAATATTGAAAGCTGCTGGAGCACAAAATATATGCACCACTTGTCATCCCAGTTCTGCCACAGGTCATTTACAAATATGACAAGCTCTCTCAGTAATAAACCCCAGATGTTCAAGTTACTATCAATTTGTTCTAGTCATGGCATTTGGATAATAGCAATATTTAATATTTTTTAAGTTTTTTGCAAAATGAAAAAGAAAACAGATTCAAAAAAAAAAGAGACTCTAATGACAAAAAGAGACCCATGTATACATACATAACTGTCAAATTTTATAAATACCACATATGTATTTCTATCTAAAATGACATTTGCACAGAGCTGTTATTAGATTCTAATAGATTAAAAAGTAATTTAATATATTATCGAGCCCTGGTGGCACAGTGGTTAAAGTGCAATATTGCAGAAAAACTCTGTCTCCAGGCTGGAGTTCGATCCTGATGGGGCTCAAGGTTGACACAGCCTTCCATCCTTCAGAGGGCAGTAAAATGAAGACCCAGATTGTTGGGGGCAATATTCAAATAATGTTTTTACATTGTAAACTGCCCAAAGACTGCTATAAAGCACTATGGGGTGCTATATAATCCTAAATGCTATTGCTATTATAATATTGTTAACATTATATTTCTGGTATCATTCATTACTGGTTTTTTTCTAAGCTCTTCATCACATCACTATTCAGCTAGAAATTTTTAAAAAACTTTCAAATACTGCTGATGCAATGAAAGATTTAACAATTGGAATTTATTCAGTTTCTTATTTTTTTATCAATTTATACATTTTAGGAAATACAAAGTATAAAACAATAGCAGGGTTCATTAGAAAAGATTAGTAATTGATTTTCTAAGTACCTTTGAAATCTTTTCATTGAAAGCATAGTCTAATTGGGTACTACCACCAAAGATCCTGATAGGTACCAATTTGCCAAAAATAAAGATTTTTATTGCATAGCTTTTGAGAAGTGAAATGCCATGTTTGCATAATCTTGATAGTATATTCTTGGTTACTCATGAAATAGATTTAAATGATTTTTATCCTACAAAGAGTTCTAGTGAGATTCATCATCTTCAAATACTTTATTATGTGACAGACTTTATTAAAACTTTAAGATAACCCGTAATACTTAACATAAGAATTTTATTTGACATTGATGAGATTCCATGATATTAAATGAAGTATAAACACACTTTTCTTCAAATGTTGCTAATGATCTTTTCTGATTGAATTTAGATATCTTACGAAGAAATGACTGAATGTGACATAGTTGATGCATGATAATTTCTTTTCAAAATATATCTAGTAGTAACAGGGTCTCCATCTCTACAGTACTTCTCTAATAATGGAAAATCCTAAATCTTCTGTTTCTTAAAGTGCTTAAAAAGAAAGTGATCTAACAATGAGAGAAGATGAAAAAAGTCAGGAACTAAAATGATTGTTACCTTACCAATCTTCTAAAGGTACATTTAAGTATGGATTTGAAATATTAGATATTCATTTCTTACTGATAGGAAGGATAGTACCATCCCCACCAAGAGGAAATCTAGTATTAACTCAGTTTGTATCCATTGAATTTTGGCAATTTGAATAATAAAATAGAGTATTGAATAATTCTATTGCAGCACATTCTAATTTCACTGATACTTTAATGCCTGGAAAATACATTGGGGAAAAAAAACTTGTAATCATACATTCATATTGTCTGAGAGCCTCTACAAATATGAAGAATGAAGTTTGACATTTCTTTTACAAAGAAAGCAAACACACTTACACAAAAGGTTGCTTATTGCACTTGAAGGGATATTCTAGAGAGTTTTCTGATGGCAACAGGGTAATCTCTGATCTGTTCATCTTAAACTGTCAGTTCACATTAGGATTACTTTTTTATTTATTTTTATTGCTTTTAACATAATAACAGAAAAAGAGAAAGTAAAGAAATAAATACTAACCTCTTTCCTTTTTCTGTTGTATTGTTTTCACGTTTTAAAAACATTTTTTACGTATACATTTTTTAAAATAGAATGTCAGTGTTTGCAGTTTACATTAAGATTACTTGATTGAAGTTTGAGAGTAAAGCACACTATAGTGTTATATTCCTGAAATAAAGAACATTTATTATACTTGATAGAATTATGGAACCATGTGGACTGGGTCCAAAAAATCCAAAGGAGATGAAGCATTGAGATCTTAGATCTGAATTTGCATTTCTTTTAATTTATTTTAAATGAAAGCCACCCAGGGTTGCTTTGGTTAGTTAGCAAGCAGTATATAAATTAAAACAACAAACAAGTACTTTAAGAACAAGTAGTGGAGAAACATGCATTACATATAAAGAAGCCAGGTATTCCAAAGGACCAGCCTTAGTCAGAAACTTTTTGACAGAATTTTAAGAATTTTGTTCTTAAATTATTTGAAAGAAAAATGACTCCTTCAGTCATAAGAGCAGGGGTGAAATCCAGCAGGTTCTGACAGGTTCTGGAGAACTGGTAGTGGAAATTTTGAGCAGTTCAGAGAACCGGTAGCGGAAATTTTGAGTAGTTCAGAGAACCAGCAAATACCACCTCTGGCTGGTGGGGAGGGAATGGGGATTTTCCTGTATCCTTCCCCTGCCATGCCCACCAAGACATGCTCTCAGAACCGGTAGTAAAAAAAATTGGATTTCACCACAGCATTTTTTGGTAGCACACCTGAAGGAAATGTACTTATTAGGAAATCACAAGACAAAGCAGGAGAAATGTACAAATCCAACAGGAATTTAATTAAAATTACACAAATAAAAAGTCAACTTTATAATAATATATACTAGGCTACTAATTCTGATCAGAGATAAAATAGATAAAATCAAGGTAATATTAGAACATTATAAGATTATCCTATGTAAAATATATTAGATTGGGCCATGGTCCCGCTACTGTGCCATGGCCTATTCACAACTGCCCTGTGATTTAAGAACTTTGCCTACATCAATTTTGCACTACATTCCATATTTGTAATATGTTGTTCAATAAGCTATATTAGTTGTTCATAGTCCCACTTTAGTACTTGTGGAGAAAATCCATAGGTCTGTAATTTGCTTAGAAGGGGATTTATCTAGAAAGACTTACAGATACCTGAGAGCATTAGGGAGGCAAGGTCCTTGGGCAAGAAGACAAGTTTCAACTAGTAGCTAAAATTAAGAGCTAGATTCTGGCCTCTGTCTTCATCATTAGAGTCGCAACAGGGCACTAGAAATGCTACTCAAGGAATTTGGACTGGACTTTTTCTGTGGTCAACCAGATAATGGACCAAACTGTTCTCTGTAGGTGTTCTGAGACAAAGATTTGATCATGAAATCTCTAGCAGAACAGAAACTCATACAATCTCTATGTGATCCAAAGAAACATGTTGCTTTTCTACAAATTGAATGCATTATTTCTCTCTATGTATAATTGTTTAGGGATTCAAAATAAGAAAACAGTGAATATGGCATATGAACATGCTCACCCTCTCATTCATTTAGTGTGACTTTTACTACTATAAAGTTGTTAATAAGTATTAAATTGACTTATGCTCACAGTTAGACATATATAGAGAAAAAAAATTAAGTGTTGAGTCTGAAAAAAGAAACTGAAAGCATTCTTTAAAAGCTTGAAGATTTGTAAAAAAAATGGGGATTGATAACTTAGCATCTATCAAGTTCCTTATCTCTATTTAATTTTAAAATTGTCATTATCATCATCATCAATCATTTAAATTATTAAATAGGAAGTTGCATGCTTCAACTCCAAATATCATCGTTTATTTTATTTTCAAGAATGTCCTTGAACTCCAGATAGATGCAAACTACTCTTAGAAAATAAAAATGGTGAATGGCTACAGAAAAACATAAAAATGTTTTGACATATGGGAAGCATTCTGGGAGGTTACTGGGCTTACCATTTTCCCTATCATTAAATGGGTATTTCGCAGGGCTATGCAAAACGTAGGAAAGCTTCAGCATTCAATGAAAGTCCAGTTGAATTATCCCATAGAAGCAGATTCATAAGTCAAGGCAAGGATCTGCTTTGAAGTAACACTTCAAACAAGGTGGGATTTAAGTGCTTTGTAGACTTTCAAAAGGTTCACAGTTTCAATGACTTTTTCATAGCTTCTGGGGTTGTTAAAGAAAGTGGATAATGTTATAACTTCAATTCCATATCTTTTAAGGTGAGACAACTAAGACGACTTTGGCTATCATTTGCCAAATGAGCTCTCCAGCTCCTTTGTAGAACTCTCTCTTATACTAACAGAAGGTTATACTTTTGTGCTGGGTCGGCCAATGCAAGTGAGAATTCAGCTCAACTCTGGCTATTCTCAGTGATGAGTTCAAGGCTGACCTAGCTTTTAAAGATGATACAAGGAGAGCGGATTTAACTCTTTTGATAATGAGTGAATATGTGGCAAGCTAATATTAACAGGTACAAGGCCAAATGTTTATTGCTTTAAAATTAGAGATTGGGATGGGCAAGCCTTATCAATGGTGTCCCTATTATTTTATATATGTCTAGCCTGTTTTCCCCAAAATAAGACATCCTCTGATAAGCCCAATTGGGCTTTTGACCGCATGGCAATAAGGCCAAGCACTTATTTCAGAGTTCAAAAAATAAAAGATGGTCTTATTTTCGGGGAAACATGGCATAAACACACACACACACACACACACACACACACACACACACACGGAAACATACTCTCTCTCTCTCTTTCTCAAGGCTCTATATTCACTCCTATTTTCATCCGGTTTTGCCAAAAAATGAAGCTGCATTAGGCATTTTGATGTTTTCCCATTATAGCCTGATCACTACATAATCCAATCCAATCTCAGAGTAACAAATCTGAATTGGATTGCCCTTCAAACTATGCCCTTCAAGCTATTTTAAATTGAATTATGCCCTTTTAAAAATGTTAATATTTAATCTGAATTGAATCAAGGATGATTTGCACAGGCCTAGTAAATTTGGTAACCTTGGCTACCGAGCTTGTTCACTATAGTAGCCATTTTATGGGATACACTGGGGATACACTGTCAAAATGCCAAATCTGCCAAACAGCTGAGCAATATGGACTCCATCTGGTGCAAGAACTGCTGAGGCTTCAAAGATATGAAATCTGCTATACAAGATGAAAGTATGATATCTCAGACTGAAAGATTGAAGATATCCTGAATAAAATCTATTGATTACTTACATCTATAGATCTTTTTTTCTTTTAGCTGAATCATTATTGTCACACTGACAAAGCAATGAAGGAAGTTAAGGAAGATAGGCAGGCAAAACTTGCAAAAACGTAGAATACTAAAGCAACATTAATTCATCACACAGAGTTTCACTCGACTATATCCAAGACTGGAATACTAGGGTGTTATTATGCTCAGGATGACCCTTTCCTTAACTAATCCCTGTGTCCTCACCAGCAGTTTGGAAATAGTTTTTTTTCCAAACCTACCAACCTAACTGCAACCACATTACTGGAATGAGGAGTGAATGCATTTTTGCTTGGCCGCTGGCTGGATTTCTGCTATTCAGCTTCATAAGGGACAATACTTTCTTTCATTTGGCTCTGTTCTATTCGCTGAACAAAAGCTCAAGAAGGAAGGCGAGGCAGGATAAACACTTCACAACTGTTTATTGGCTAACAATAAAAGCTAAGAGTGACTCGCTCTGCTTAGTTAACTACCTTGGAGAGTGAGTGGTGTTTTGACGCATTGACAGCTCTTTTATACTGAGCTGTCAGTAGCTGGGCCAATCAGGAGCCGCCAATTTCCTGCTGGCTGCTTGCCGGCATACAGACCAATCCGCTGCTCTATTGACCACACGTGCTTGCCATTCGGACTTAACACCCCTTTCTTCCAGGTGGCACATGCGTAATTAGCAAGGTAAGCTGGGCATCTCCGGCTCCTCCCTGATCTGCACAGCCCACTGCATTCTGTTGGAGTAGGAGGATCTATGCTTGGCGCTTCTGGAACTCCTGGAGACTGCTTTTCAACTTTGGTGGGGGCCTTGTGCGGCAGCGCGGGTACAGGAACAACAGGTGAGTCTGCAGTCTGCTGCACTAGCAAGCATCTCTTTTGGAGGCAAACTGTGGCGGAACAGTTGGTCCACATGCCTCCGCCAGGTACAGCCATCCCCCAGCTGAACTCTGTATGACCAGGGCCCTGTCACCACTGTTAAGGATATTTTTGAGTTACACCTGAAGTTGTGGCTTATAAAGCAGAGTACTGTTAGAGTTTTATGCATGGAAACATTTTGAGAGTAATTGTGAATAACATACAGACAAACTGGGTTTTATAGTATTTTACTTTTAGGGGAAAGCAAAATCATAGTCCTTTAACAATCTAAGTCTTAGCCATATAAAGTGCAATATAAGATCAATCCAGGGATATAAAATCTTCTTACCAGTTTGTAGAAAAATACAAGGAACAATCAGGAACAATATAAAAACAGTTCAATAAATATCAGAAAGCAGTAAATAAATAATCATAATCAAACAATTGACCATAGAGAGACCAATAAGAGTTACAGTGTAGCAGCAGGTAAAATGGTGTAGTGTTCACACTAACCATAATTTAGCTCTCCTTAAATACATTGGCTACAGAGCTCAGAGCTCAGCCAATCAGGATGCATAATGACTCAGCACAGTTCTTAAAACTACATAATACATTCACATAATACAAACATACAATTTTGGCTTATATATATTTCCTGGCCAACCAATTAGGTAATAATCATTTCTTAACATATTCCCCTTTGGACAGGACAATATATAATGGTTCACAATCTTAACCCGTAATTCTCACAACATGTCCTATGTTTGATCGCACCCTGTGCTTTGATAAAGTTGTCAGCGAGATTATTCTCCGACATACAATATTCCAATTTTATCATATTGTTCTGTATACTCTGCCATACATTTAAGTATCTAATTTCAGTATATTTAGACCTCGTCTTCACAGCCAAATTAGTCGCCATTTTTATAGCAGCTTGGTTGTCTTCAAAAACTACAATTGGATAATTCACAGTTAAGCCGATATCTATCATTAGTTGTTTGTAATATATTAGGTCTGTGCAAATTAACGACAAACAAGAAAATTCTGCCTCCATGGTGGATAAACTAATATGCTTCTGCCTGATCGATTTCCATCCAATTAACGAATTCCCTAACATTACCACAATACCTGATGTAGATTTTCTTGTAGATAAATCAGTAGTGAAACTAGCATCAGCATATGCAGTCAGTATCAGATCACAGTTAGGTTCTAAATATAACGTGTAATGCATTGTTAGTTTTAAGTATCTTAATATTCACTTTGCAATGCCTCTCTGTTGGTTCTGCATTATATCTTGCTAATTGAGTAACACAATAGGAAATATCTGGCCTCGACCAATTACTGATATACAATAGACTTTCTATTAAAGATTGATAAATCTCTTTACTAAACACAGGACTTTGTATATCTCCATGTTTGAAATCCTGACTCATAGGCGTTTTTGCTGTCTTACATAACTCCATATTATAGCGCTTTAACACTTGGTTAATCTTGCTAGATTGAGACAGTTTATACCCTCTAGCAGTTTTTATAATACCAAGACCTAAATAATGTTTAATATTACCTAGATTTCTTATCCTAAACTTATCCTGTAACAAATTAATAATTTCTATTGCTACCTGTTCGGTCTTCGTTATGATAGCAATGTCATCTGTAAACAAGAATAAAAATGAAATCAAACCATTTTTCTTCCATTTAAAGAGACATTTGTCTGCTACACCTTCCAAAAACCCATAGCATTCAGTTCTTTCACTATACACGTATTCCACACATACCCTGATTGCTTCAAACCATAAGGGCTCTTTTTAATTTCCAGCAATCAGTTCATTCATCCATTCTTACATCTAACGGCTTCTTCATATAAATGTTGTGACGTAAAGGTGCATGTAAATATGCTGTCTCCACATCTGTATGAGTAATCTGATAGTTATTCTTCGCTGCCCACACTAGCGTTGTTCTCAATGTGGTTGCTCTTAAACTGGGAGCAAAAACTTCATTGTAGTCTCTTTCAGACTGCTCAAAACCTTGAGCAACTAAATGTGCTTTATGGGTTACATTTCCATCAACACCTGTCTTTAGCTTATAAACCCATTTACAACCTATTAACTTTTCTCCTGGTGGTAACTAAACATTTTCATAAACATCTAACTCTGTTAAAGATTTGAGTTCTCTATTCATAGCCTACTTCCATGCCATTCGATCCTTTTCAGGATACATTTTGATATCATCATAGTTGGAAGGTTCTACATTTACTTGACAAACCATACTTGCTTGATATCTGTCAGGCAGATTTCTTACCCGAGTAGATCTTCTAGGCAATATAGGGCTCATAACTGGTATTTTATCTGACTCCTCCCTTAAACCTTCTTCTTCTTCTTCTACATCATCTATATCATCTTCATCAGGGGTATTATTGAACATTTGGTTATCAATAATAACATTATTATCATTTCTGTAATCAGCTTGCTCAAGCTTATCCCAACCTACATGCTCCAGGAATTTTGCGATAGCGCTACAATAGATACTAGTGGTTCCTGGTGCCCAGAATCTAAATGATCTGTGGTTTGATTCATATCCTACAAAAAAACATTTTTTCTAGCTCTCTGTTGTCCTTTTTGTCTTAATGGAGAGGGAATATGAATCCAAGCAGGAGCACCAAGCAGGATGCAAATAACTAAGATTAGGTTTTCTACCATGCCAAAGTTTAAACGGTAATTCACCAGTAGATGAATTAACAACTTTGTTTAACACATGGTTAGCACACATTATGGCTTCACCCCATAGAGTTTTTGGCAAACTAGAATCTGCTAACATAGCTCTAGCCATAGCTTGCAGTGTTTGACCTCTGCATTCTACATAAGCATTGTGTCATGGTCTATACTGGGCAGAACGTTTATGCTCAATACCTGCCTCCTGCAACATATTCTCTAACCTTAGATTAGTGAACTCAGTACCGTTGTCTGTTACCAAGCAAACTACTTTATATTTCTGTTTTCTTTCTACAAATCTTAGCCAGTTGTTAATACGCTGAAACGTTTCAGATTTTGTTTTCATCAAGTAACAGAAACTATATCTAAAGAAATGATCAACAATGCTTAGTATATAACAGGCTCCCCTAAACTGGGTTGTTTAGGTCCAATTAGATCAGCAAACACCACTTCTAATGGTCTCAATTATCTGAACGGGCAACCAGTGAGGATCCACCCCCCTGGTAATTTTGGTCATACACCCACTCTCCTTCTTGAAAGGAGCGGGCCCTGCTGATTGAGTCCAGGGGTTTCTCAGGAAAATAATCAGGGTGTAAATGGTCCAGGTCTGTTCTCAACCAGTGGCCCATTAACAACTCAGCTGGGCTGCGGTTTGTTGTTGAGAGTAGGGTCACGTGCTGCATTAACAAGTAGATGGCTAATTTAGCTTGCCAGTCCCTGGGCCCTAGTTTGGTGAGGGCCTCCTTGGCTGATTGCATAGCCCTTTCAGCAAGGCCATTCCCTGCCGGGTGGAATGGAGCCACTGTGATGTGCCTAATGCCATGTCTTGCCAAATAAGTTTGGAAGGTGGCTGACATCAGTTGAGGCCCATTGTCTGTTACAATTATGTCAGGTAGGCCGTGGGTTGTGAATAATTTTTTTAGTGGCCGGACTACTGCTTCCGCTGCAGTTGAGGCCATTACCACCAACTCAACCCACTTAGAATAGGCATCCACAGTGACCATAAAGGTATGGCCTTGGAATGGGCCCACAAAATCCAAGTGAACTCAGGACCAGGGGGCCTTCAGAACCTCCCATTCTCTAACTGGAGCTATAGGAGGGGCTGAGCTGGTGCGCTGGCACTGCTGCCACTCTGTGACCCAGTTTGAGATTGCTTCATCTAACTTGGGCCACCATAGGTAACTGTGGCCTAAAGCCTTATGCAAGGTTTCTAGGACTTGCCGTCTTAGTTCTACAGGAACTACCTGGTGCCCCACAACAGGCAGCCCTGCAATGTGGATAGTTTCTGTTGCGGATTTTGTAGGGTTGGAACTCAGAATCTATTTGCCCTAGGGGCCATCCCCTCCTCACCCAGTCAAGGACCTGGACTAGGACTTTGTCCTTTGCTGTGTACCTAGTGATGTCAGCAGTAGACACTGGACTCTGTTGGTCGTCAATTTGGAGAATTGATGAGGCCGGAGCAGGGTCATCAACATGAGCAGGAAGGGGTCATCTGCTGAGTACATTGGCATTTCCCAAGTCCTTACCTGGGCGATGATACAGGTAATAGTTATAGGCCGCCAGGAACACAACCCATCTGGTCATCCTTGGGGACAAGATCTGCAGGAACTGGTGATCGCCAGCCAGGATTCCCAACAGCAGCTTGTGATCTGTGAAGATGTGAAAAAAATGGCCATATAAGTAATCATGGAAACATTTAACACTGGCCACAATGGCCAGCGTCTCCTTGTCGAAGTGCCGGTAATTTCGTTCAGCGGCAGATAGAGTTCTTGAAAAATATGTGATGGGGGCCTCGGTCCCGTTAGGTAGCCAATGGCTCAAAACGGCCCCCACCCCATAAGGTGACGTATTGCAAGTCAGAGTCAAGGAAAGGTCGCTGTCATACTGGACTAACATAGAGTCCAATGTGAGTAGCTTTTTTACAGCTCAGAAAGCATCAGCCTCCTTGCATCCCTAGGTCCAAGGCATTGTTTTATCAAGAAGGCAGTGGAGTGGCTCGGTGACCATTGCCTTGTGATGCAAGAACATGTTTTAAAATTCAAAAGCCCCAGGAAAGCTTGTAGTTCGGATCTGCTGGTAGGCAGTAGGGCGTTTTTGATTGCTTGCACCTTCACAGGCGTTGGTACAGGCTGGCAGCATCAATGAGGTAGTCCAAGAACTCCACCTGTGGCACTCCCAATTTGCATTTGTTGAGCTTGAGTTTGAGCCCTCCTTGCCAGAAACAGGATAATATGGCATGAAGGCAGCTGGCTAGGTCAGCTTCTGTCGTGGCAGACATGAAACTGTCATCAAAGTAAGGAATTACTCCCAGCAGCCTGTGCAGTAGCCTTTCCATGAGGCATTGAAAAATGCCAGGGGCGACAAAGATCCCAAATTGCAATCTTCTACAGCAGAATGCACCGTGGTGGGTGACAATTGTCTGTGCCTCTGCGGTGGCAGTGTCCACCTCTAATTGCTGATAGACTTCCTCCATATCTAACTTCACAAAAATTGTGCCATGGCCCAACAAATGCTGTACCACCGGAACAGGATAGGGGTGAGCTTTTAGTGCCTTATTGATGGTTGCTTTGTAATCCACGCAGATGCGGATAGAGCCATCAGATTTGAGTGGAATGACAATTGGTGTCTCCCATCGGGCATGATCCACCTGTTCCAAATTGCCTTGCACTTACAATTTATCAATCTCTTTATTGACTTGTGCACGGAGTGCAAAAGGCACTCTACGTGGCTTAAGCCGTATAGTGGTAATTTTGGGATCCAAATTAAAGGAAATGGGTGTACCGGTATATTTGCCAAGCCCTTCACTAAATACATCTGAGAATTTGCTGAACAAGTCAGAGAATACATCAGATGTAGTGGCATGAATACTGGTAATAGCCAATCCTAAAGCGTCAAACCATTCTAATCCCAATAAACTGGGTAGCGCACCATCAACAACAATTAATTTAAGGTGGCCACTGAAACCCTTGTATTTGATCCTAAATCTCCCTGGTCCTAAAACTGGAATGTGATTACCTTGGTAATCACGAAGCCGGTATGTACAAGAGGCTAAACGCCTCTTTGCCATTGAGGGCACTAGTTGTTTAAGAATGCTCCATGAAATTACTGACACGGAAGAGCCAGTGTCCAATTCCACTTTACAAGGTTTACCCTCTATGAGAACTGTAAGGAATTTTTTTTCCTCAAATCCGACTTTGTCTGACTTATAACTGTTTCCGGGTGGCATCCTAAATGTATTGTAAGTTCTACCTTTTCTTTAATTACATTCTGCTTTTTGCCTCCTTACTTCCATATAAATTTATTAGGATTGGATCTGGTTTGTCTTGTGCTGATAGCTTCTAAAAGTAATTACTCAAGTCTTCATAATTCTTAATTACTGGATGGTTTTATATAATCAGTATTGAAGTGTAAAACACATGCACATCACATGATGAAGTGTTCAGAAAACTAACAAAATCATACACAAAATTATTGTGGCTGCTTCAGGATATTTTTTGAAAAAGACAATTGTTTCTTCTAATGAAGACAAACTAAATTGATATTGTCTCTCTCTTTCCAACGTTCTGACTTGCTGACTGTATTAAATCTCAAGAAATAGGTAAGCAGAGGTCCTCAAAATGCATATTCCCAATTCTGCTAATAAAATCTAGGCATCTTGCAATGAAAAGATGTCACCTGATTTTGGAAATGCTGGATTGCACTTGCAAACTCATGCTCTGAGAAAGAAAACCCAGGAGTGAAATGTAAAATTTGTTACTACCAGTTCTGTGGGCGATGCTTGGTGGCATTGCTTGGTGGGGGTGGGTGGGGGTAATGTGACTGGGTGGGTGTGTCCAACTGGTTTTTTTTTAACTTTTCAAAGCATTTTTTCTAATACTTTGAAAAGCTTCTGCTGATCAGGAAACTCAGCTGGGATTGTCAGAGACTTTTCAAAGCATTTTTTTAACTACCTCTTCGGCCAAGAGGTTGCAGAAAAAAATGCTTTGAAAAGCCTCTGACAATCCCAGCTGAGCCACGCAATCATCAGAGGCTTTTTTTTTAACTTTTAAAAGCATTTTTTCATCGGAAGAAGTTGTAGAAAAAATGTTTTTAAAAGTTTTTTAAAAAGCCTCTGATGATCCTGCAGCTCAGCTGGACATGGTGGGGGTGGGGGTGGGGAAGGGATTTTTGCTCCCTTTTCTCCGAACCACCCGCCACCATCGCTATCAGATCAAGTGATCTGGTCCGAACCAGGAGCATTTCACCCCTGAGAAAATCTGAGAACATATTTTTAAGAGCAATATATAATTTAAATTCAAATATACTGTTCAGTTTAGCCATAGTTATGTAGATATGTAATGCTTGCATTAATAAATGAAAATAAATATGTTTGGGGACCTTAGTTTATCAACCATACATTTAAATGCATACTTTTTGGCTTCATATATTTGTAATAATGTTAAATGCTTGCTTTCTCTCATTCCTCAGATGAAAGAAAGACTATATTGCCCCTTGTCTTGATATGCTTTGTGGAGTCCGTATATAGGTAAAAGAAGGAAGGCAAATCATAGGTAAATGTCGATGAAATCCATTGGCCTGGAAAATATGAACTGCAAATAGGGCTAAGGCTTAAAATAAATAAAACATATTGCTCTTGATAAAATATTGAAGATGATAAATGAAAGCTGTGATATAAAAAAGTAATGGAATCCAAGCCTAATAATGCCACTCAAGCTTTTGACAATGAGGGGTGAAGAATGAGCACTCTAGTTGTCATGGTAGAATAGCTGGAGGATCACACTTGTGCATATTTATGAGGAGACATTTTCATATAATGACCCAAAAAGCCTCAGTTTATTGGAGATTCCTTGTATGGAGCCCAGAGGTGCTTTTTTAAAAGACAACTAGACTTCCTTGGTTTTTCCTTGAAGACATTTCGCTTCTCATCCAAGAAGTTTGTTCAGTTCAGTTCATGAAACATCTTCAAGGAAAAATAAAGAAAGTCCAGTTGCTTTTTGGAAAAAGCACTTTTGTGACCTGGATGACTGAAAATCTCAATAGACCTTGTAGGGAGCAAGCATGATTTGAAGCAGATTGCAGTCACTTCAAATAATTGGGCATTAAAAAAATTCTTACTTTTGGTTGACAATGATCATAGACTATACTATAATTGTAGGTTCCAGCTTCAGAATATCTATTACTCTCTATAGCCCAGAGGTGCTATAGCACTTATTTGTGTGTAGGCCCTGTGATGGCACCATAAACCATAATAATCCAAATTTCTACCTTAATTAGACAAAATTGACCACTTGTTGAATTAATTTGTTTTATGTCATTATTTATGTGTCAAATTCCTCTTAAGGAATTTGGCACATAAGCCTGCCCTATCACACCATAGCATTGATGGATTAAAATATACTGCTCAAAAAAAATAAAGGGAATAAAGGGAACACATGCAGAAGACATCCGAGATCTGAATGAATGAAATAGCCTTATTAAATACTTTGTTTGTTACATACAGTAGTTTATACACTGCTCAAACAACTAAAGGGAACACAAAACTATGTAATGAACAAAGTATTTAATAAGGCTATTTCATTCATTCAGATCTCGGATGTCTTCTGCTTGTGTTCCTTTTATTTTTTTGAGCAGTGTATATGATGATTCGTCACTCATTAATTCAGAAAGAAAGGTTAAGTAACTCATGGGTGTGAGCAGGTGTAGATTAT
Source organism: Masticophis lateralis (assembly GCA_030761175.1). NCBI lineage: Eukaryota > Metazoa > Chordata > Lepidosauria > Squamata > Colubridae > Masticophis > Masticophis lateralis. The sequence goes on along the minus strand of JAUDYJ010000001.1, from coordinate 321,979,249 downwards.
GGGCACGGTTGGAGGCGCAGGAGTAATTTCTCCCCTCTGGTCACTAGATTCTAGATTCTGCCCCAATCTTTCTCATCCGGCATTTGCCCTTTTAATCAGTATTATTTTCTGGGTTCATTCCTTATAGGACACACCTCTTCCCCACCTCCCTATTTTGAAATCAACTCCTTTATAGGCTTCAGTCAAGTTAAAGGAAGGAAGAGTGAGCCGCCATTGCTTTATTTAAGGAAGACGTTTTGTGTGATCTTAAAATGGCATCAGTGAAGACTATCTTAAAAGGCAGCATCCACGCTTTGCCCTGAAAATAAACTGGGCTCTTGATTATTATTTGCAAGTGTCTCTGCATTTGTTTCAATAATTTTATCCCAGTTAAGAGACAAGGCTGTGCAACGATTGATCAATTTCAATTATCCAGCTCTTAAAGAGCTAGCTAGCTGAACAGTCATGACAGTGTCTTCATCCCTGATTACTTGGGCGATTCTTCCCTGCAATTTCTCTGGGTGTGTCTAATTGTACCAACCAAATAAAAATCTGCTTGGCACAGGGATTTTTGGCATGTGTGTATGTATATACCATATTTTTTGGAGTTTAAGACATACCTTTCCCCTCCAAAAAAGAGGGTGAAAATCTGGGTGTGTCTTATACTCTGAATGTAGCCCTGCCCAGCTTCTCAAATGGAGGTTTCAGAGGCTGAAAAAAGCATCAGAAATGAAGCTTCAGAGGCTTTTTTTCTGAAGCTCTGTTTCGGAGGCTTTCAGAGGCAGGAAAAAAAGTTTTTTCTGAAACAGAGTTTCAGAAGTTTCAGAGGCAGGAAAAAAAGCAAAAGCAAAAAAAAAAAAAAAGGCAAGGCACAAGAGCTCACAACCAAGGAACCTGTTGCTAAAATTCACCTCTGGGAACAGCTGATTGGGGGTATTCTGGGAGGCCGATCCACCTGCCAATTATTATTTTTTTTCTCAATTTCCTCTCCAAAAACTAAGGTGCATCTTATACTCTGGTGCATCTTATACTCCAAAAAATAAGGTAGATGTACACACATACATTTATGATTAGAAGTTATTTTCTCATTGATGTATGTATTTCACATCATTTGGAACTTGTGAAATGCCCAATAGGGGTCTGGGAGAAGAGGAAGACAAACCAACTTAGAGGAGTCTAAGTAGACTTCCAAAATTGTGGAATGGTTCAGTGACATCAGACTCACCCCATTCTTGCTGCAAAGCCCTGATTGGTGAATGTTTTCCACTGCCAGGAACAGCCACAAGAACAAAGGAGAACACCAACTGCTTTGCCAATAGCAACAGGCTCAATTTTAAAACAGGTTAACATGTTCCAGAAGGGTGTTGCAACTGAATCAGGATGGGCATGATGAAGTAGACAGCCAATTTAATAACAGCATAGTTTTGTGCTGTTATAAGAAGTGGGAAATATTTTGACTCAACAGGGGTGCAATAGAGGAAGTATACTGTGCCCTACTATATTGCAGTTTCTATAGGGACTTATAAACTTCCTTAATAAAGCCTTTTCTAAAAGATCTATTGGGCAGAGCAGATGAGGTATAAATGTTTTATAAAGGATTACCGATAGTCCTTTCATGTTTCTTTACTGTGGAGTTCTTGTGCTCTCTGAGCTTGGTTGTTTGGTTGCAACTAGATAAAGAAATTACTTAGGTGGGTAATGACCTGCAAATAAAAACCAAGCTTTGACAGCACCAGGGACTCCAGAGTTCAAATCTGAGCCTACAGATATTCTCTTCCATTGTTTCCCTAATGCATGAGTTTATATAGGTTCACAGCATTGTTTCATTTTTAGAACTTCAGGCTCAACATATGAAGATTACATACGGGATGCTATCTAAGCAAGGGTGCGAGATAAGGAGATGTCCCAGGTTGAAAAGTATTTCTCTTATTAATGGATTGTCCATGTCTATGAAATAACCGAATGTGGAAGATATTAAATTTATTGTGTATGCCAGATATTCTTCTTCTGGAGCACCTTTGCGGTGGACAATATTACTCCCTGGTGGAATTATAAAGCACATGGGGATGCAGTTGTAGGCTAGGACTTCATTGGAAGTCCTCCAGTAGTCACAACTAAAAACATATCAGAACTTTCCTAGGGTACTCATCTTGTCTTGAGACTTAGATTTTCTCATCAGTAAGATGGGAACAACAGGAAGTAACCTTTTAATGGAACAGAGGTACTTCGCAGAAAACATTATTATTATTATTATTATTATTATTATTATTATTATTATTATTATTCAAATTCGCAATACAATCAAAACATTTTCAGTTCCGTGGTGCAAATACATATACACAGACTTTTAACTTGCATACACATAACATTACTTCTTATGAGTAAATTTTATCCAAAAGCTATTACAAATAATAATACTCAGTCCCTTAAAATACAAGTGATAGTTGTTTATTTCTTTAAATCATCATTGGTTAGCTAGTAATTAATCTCTATACACTATCTCATTTTTTATTTCTTTTCTCTATCCACTCATACCACATGTCCCACATGCTATAGTATTCCAAATCTTCTCTGTCATTGATTTCTAGAGTTAATTTATTCATTTCGGCGCACTCCAGTACTTTCCTAATAACAAATTCTTTAGATGGTAATTGTTTTTCCTTCCAATACTGGGCAAAAGAAATTCTTGCAGCTGTCATTATATGTATAATCAAATACCTTTTCTTTTTTGCATAATCTGTTTTCAGGATTCCCAGCAGAAATACTTTGCAGAAAACTTTTATGAAATTGTGATGATCACATTTTCAGAAGCTGTTATTATGGTGATTGGGCATTTTGGGCATTATAGTTCAACACATCTGGAAAGAGTCAGTTTAAAGAAGACTGAACATTTCACATTTTGATTATAGGCACATAATTACTGTAATAATTCTGGGTCCTGGAAAGATAAATACAGATGATTGTGTTCTTTTGAGAATAACAAAAGAAAAATAACTCTTCCATATTGTGTTCACTCTATTTTTTGCATTGAAGAAGCGTTTTGGAAATAGGTATAACAGCCTTTTACTTGTTTGGTATATATGGTTTACAGCTTGTGATCACAGATGAACTGTTAGATTCCTGGGACACTCTGGGTCACAGATTGAGCTTAATTTATTAAAGTTAGAGTGTACTAAGCTGCTTGATGCTATTATCTGGCTTACTCCCTCAAGTTTTTCATTAGGAAAAACAAGGGGGAGAGGATCATGAAAGAATATTAAATTTTGCTGAAAGAGAAAAATAGGGAAACTCATTTTCTCTTATAATAATAATAAGACCTGTGATCAACCAGTGGAACTAAATGGTTGGAGAACCAGGACAGAAAAAAAGAAAAAAAACCTGCATAGTAAAACTACAGTTTGTTGTGATATGATGTAGTGATGGCTACTAACTTGGATAGTCTTAAGAGAAGACCAAATTGGCCTATAAAACTATCAGTACCTATCAAAGGTTTTAATTCCAATAGATAGGGACCAAAATTATTGACCTTACCTCTTACAGAACTACACCCCCCCACATACATTTAATTAATATATGCAGGAGTTGACCATTACATCTACTAACATTACAGCAATGAGAGAGAGCTCTTATTTTTGAGCTAATCTTACTCAGTTTTTGATGAGGATTTTTGATTGATTCCAATGTTTGGTAAAATATTCTGTGGTTCTTGAGTGAAGTGCACATAAATCAATGCTGATTATTTAATGGTGATCACAATACAAAGCAAAAGGTTGGTTTAGAGGAACACCGAGAGTCCATTGGAGTTGGGCAGCTAATAAATTAAAACAAACAAGAGTTTTTTAATCTCCATGAGTTTGGGAGAATTTAGACTTCATCTTCAAAAGATGTGCGTTAGATTTAAAACCCTTGTTAATGTTGCAAACAGGTCAAAACAACTTTTGGATTAAAGGATGAAGAAACGTTCTATTTTTTTCAGAAAGTACATTTGGAAGTCCACATCTAAGTGGTTATACTTTGCCATTTGGCAATATTTCTTACATTTGGGCCACGGTGGGTGGGTGAGGCAAAAATGTTAACATCTAAAAGAACCCCAAGCCAAGCAGATGCATTTTGTGGGAGTACAATGGAATAGTCATTGAAGTGTTTGATCTTGCTAAGTGTGTTGTGCCTGGCTGTGAACAAAGGACTGCCACATAACATTTTAACAAGCAGGCCTATCAGTTGATTATCTCATACTGCCACATTCTGTAATTCTCCAAGGGCAACTGTCACACTTACATATGCTATATAAATCAGAAAGGGGAATGTGTTGCTATCACAGATGGCTGAAGAAAGAAAGATGACCTTGGACTTAGTTACAGTTGTAGTCTAGCATAAGAATAAGAAACATCCAGATGGAAGCAGCTCAAATGATAGGGTACAACCAAGAGAGCCATATCTTGAGGCAAAATACAGTGGTGATTTTTCTTAATCTTTGAGTTGGAAAAGTTTATCCAGCTTTGTTTTGTTTTAAATTGGTGTGTGATATAGTGGCAGCCCTGTTTAGGGGGATGACAGCAAACACATTCCTGGAGTAGCCACTCAAGGAACTATATACAGGATATAGACATGATATTTATGTTTCTATCTATTCTGTTGCTAAAACAGGAAGAATGGATGAAAAGATTAATTGGTCTTTTTTACAAAAAAAGACCAATATAAATCTCTGATTTTACTCCAAAGGCGAAGAAACGAAAGTTGTGGATAAAATACCTTTCAACTCAAGCTTGATTCACAGGGACTTCATAAATATGCCCGTGTAGTTGTTTTGGCTGTTGTACAGTGGTTTGCAAATTCATTCTTCCGGATTTTTTTTTTAAAGTTTCCAGAGTACTTTTATAATCTTCCACCCACATTCTAAGCAGACACAGGTTTGCTTAACTTCTCAACCCAAGGTCAACCAGGTGTTACCTACTGTTGAGATACATGTTGATATGCCATGCTGAATCAGTCCGTTGACTCACTTTCCCCCTTCCATTCAATCATGTCTGATTCTCAGAGACTTCCTGGACATGTCTGTACAGTTTTCTTGGTATGGTTTTTCAGAAAGGATTTGCCATTGTCTCCTTCCTTCTGCTGAGTGAAAGTGACCAGCTCAAGGTGGCCCAGCTGGCTTTGTGACTAAGGAGGGACTAGAACTCACAGTTTTCTGGTTGCTAGCCTGATTCTTCACCACTGCGCCAAACTGGTTCTCTTGACTCACTAAAGGTGTAGGCAAACTTTTTGACCTGATATTTAGATTTGGCATTTTGACAGCATACCCTGAATGCTTTCACAACATGTCTATCATATGATAAGCCTAAAAGAGCTATTTGCCATAGCTCCTCCTCCTCCTCCTCCTTTAAAGATAAAGTTTGTCTTATTTGCAGACAAAGCATCAGTTTGTAGCTACCTAGTATTTTCTGGGAATGTATTTGGGGCTGAAACGAAGGCCAGAGATTTACTTAAAATATAATATATTGTTTGAGGTTGTACAGTATTTTGCTTTGAGTACGCTAACTTTTCATTTATTTTTTAATAAAAACTAAAAAAGAAAAATAAAGTTTGGGTAAGGAGGGGCATCACTACTAATGGAGTTCTACTCTTGATTGATTGTAACTCTGTAGAGTTCAGGCAGGAAATGTTCCCAGCCTTCCGGGACTAATCTGGGAAACATTTGTATGCAAAGTAAAAGCTCTATTAATATGGAAATCTGTAGTATTTGGAAAATGGGTAGTTTGTACTGTGCCACACTGTTCATCTTCTTGTGCAATGCGTTATTGATAGCTCTTCAGAATTTTCCACAGAAGATTTTTCCTGGCAAATGGAATCTGAATCCTTTCTCTAGATATGCCAAGGATTAAATATGGGACCTTCTGTTTTTAAAGGCAGAACTTCTCTTCCTTGTGTGTGTCTTAAGAATTTTCAGGAAACACCCCTCAAAGTATCTTTTGCATAATGTGTCGGTACTTAACCTCCCATGATGCATTAATATACATACTGGGTATCAACTCTATTTATATCTGAAAAATAAGAACAACCCATGCAGTACTAGTGCTTACCCTCAAGTAATTCACTGTGCCATCCTTAGCTAATCTCCTTTTTTCACTGTGTCTAATAGCAGGCCCAAGTTATCTGTTTCTTGGTCAGCTTTTCTGAGAGGCAGCTAACATGGTTAACCTGAAGCCGAACTGTTATTATATCTCATGTGTAGGAAAGAATGTGTTTTCTGAATTGTGTTCTATCTTGTTTACTGATTTCCCATAGTTCTGAATATTGATGGTTATCTGACTGCTTCGCACAATTGGAGAATTCTTGTTTCTCTCGTCCTGTATAGACAAGCTTATACCCCATTTGTCTTTTTTTTTTAAAAAAAGGAAAAAGAAAGCAAAAGAATTGTGAAACAGTATAGCTGACAAGCAATGGATAATGTCTTGAAGACGAGTTAAACAGAGGAAACAAGGAACAAACTCTTGGAATGCTAAGAAGATACAATCAATGGTTCACCTTCAAATAGTGGTAGAAATAAGCAAACTGAATTATATTTCTCCCTTACGTAAAAGTGCCTGCAAATTGAAAATTATTATGTTATGGAGAAATGTTTGCTAGTTTTTCTTTCATTTAACATAAGGGAAGCCACTTTTGAAGTCCACTGTTGTTGTTGTTGTTGTTTTTATTTTACTGTTTGTTGTGCAAGCCAGACTAAAGAATCCATTAAATGCTTAACTTTGTTAGATGCTCCTGACCTTCTCTTTCATTTCACTCCAGGTTTTGAAGTTTTCAAAAATTCAGAAGCAAAATCAAATGAAATGGAGCACCTGTCAGATTTGTGAACCTGGAATTCAATGGAAAGATGCTGTCAAATTTTCCAAATAACTTTCAAGTGCAGGGTGAGGGTTTCTCTTTTCTTGAAGGCTCCGGAAAAAGCAAGAAGGGCAATTCTTGATTTTCTTCTATGCTTGTAGGAAGAGCTGTTATATCCACTTGAAGAGGAGCTTGTCCCTTATACTGTAGTGAGGGTTAGCCTTTCCAGCAGGCAAAGTGAGGAAGTTGATTTAGGGAAAGGAAAAAATAATTTGTGATTTAGCATCACTGCATTATTTTCACTATTGAGCAAAGCCCTTGTGAGGTTCTGTGATAGCTTTGGGTCTTACACATTATGAAAAAAGCATCATTTGTTGCTCTTCTCTTGCTTTACTTGCTTTGTTTGTGCCTTTGGAAGATTGAAAAAAGAGTTTGGGGACCAGTGTTGGTTGTTCGCTGAGTAAAGGCTGCTTATGAACTATGGTAAATAGAAGGGGAATTTCAGCAATAGGCCTGGGTCCAAATTGTGGGTGTAAGCTAGCTTCCTCTAAATGAGGTCTAGTTGACAAAGCAGCTATGTCTAGCTGCTAATTTGGGTATCCAAAGAAGTTTTAATGAGCCATTGTCTAGCATGTGATGATTGCAAAGTGTGTGCTCGTGGGATTTTTTCCCTTGGAAAAACCAGATCAGTTTAGATAGTACAGTATGCATTTTTCACTTGGGCAGGAGTATTTCCTTAAAACCATGTAACTGGACTATCCCAAGCAGCCAAATATTTTGAAGTAGCTCTGCCTCTCCATTCAGGAAGCATAGGATGGCCACAAGGAATAAATGTCAGCAGCAGCAACCAAAGTATCTAAGTATTTAATGCACAGCAGGTTACCAAGCCACAGTAGTACAGGAGAGATAAAATTAAATAACTCTGGATGGATTTTGAATGGCTCACTCACTTCTCTGCATACAAACAATGTTCTGTTCAAATGAGATCATAATTTTGAATAGGAGGAAATTCAATTTAGCATTACTGAAGGGTAATTAATTTAATGCATGAAAAAAGTCAAGAAATGAGGGGTGGGGGTGGGCAAATGTATTTGGTATAATGAAAACACATTACCCTCTAAATTAACATTTCCGCAAGTTTTAACAATAGCATGTAGGAGAGTGGTATTAGCAGAAAATGTGAAGCTTGGTTAAAGTGGTGATTGATAAGTAAAATGGACACAAATAGAATAATAAAACCATGAGGTTGTGATTCTGTAGATGTGGAATCAAGGAAAGAGCTGCAAAGTATAATTTAGTTATATAAACTTATATTAAAATGTTTAGTCAAGTCGGTTCCAGGCTTAGTATAGATCAGCTGGCAGAGTTCACCATCCTGAATCTTCTTCTTTTGATTAAAGCTCCTTACTTAGTTTGTACAGAGCACCTACTATTAGCTGCTCTGCAGTAAACTGTGGTCCATATAACCCCTCCAGTTTAGATCAGAATTATCCAAGAGGCTATATATAAGAAAGGCTGAGCCCCAAAGAATTGAGGCCTTTGAACTATGGTGCTGGAGAAGACTCCTGCGAGTCCCTTGGACTGCAAGGCGATCAAACCAGTCAATCTTAGAGGAGATCAACCCTGACTGCTCTTTAGAAGGCCAGATCCTGAAGATGAAACTCAAATACTTTGGCCACCTAGTGAGAAGAGCCTAATGCTGGGAAAGATTGAGGGCAAAAGAAGAAGGGGATGACAAAGAATAAGGCGGCTGGATGGAGTCAATGAAGCAGTCAGTGGTGTGAGCTTAAATGGACTCCAGAAGATGGTAGAGGACAGGAAGGCCTGGTGGAACGTTGTCCATGGGATTGCAATGCGTCGGACATAACTTCGCAACTAACAACAACATATATTTATTTATCAAATTTCACATCCATCTCACAAAAAGAGACTTTGGATACCATACAACAATTGATAAAACAACAAGCATGTAAAACACGATTACAGTTTTTTTTTAAGGCACAGGAGAGAATAGATGTTAACTGCATTAATGAAGCCATCTTAAAATTGCACTGGTTCCCTGGGATTCCCAAACCTGTTGACATAGTCAGGTCTTGAGTGACTTTGGAAAATCAGTCGGCCTGGAGTTAACCTCACTTTGAGGGGGAGAATCTCTTCCCAAATTGCAATAAGGGCGGTACCCAACTGCAATCAAATCTGAGCGACTGTCCAACAGATGCTATATAAATTATTCCATATTCCCCTGCAAGAGGTTCTCTGAGCCACCCTACCTAAAAGGGCTAGTATCACCCCAAACAGGCTGCAGGACAGCCATCCATGGATGCAATAAAAGTGGAGAAGCACTAAAGCTTTGGGGTCCTTACTTCCACAAAGTAGGCCTTAATAGCAGCTCTACCCCATTTTGTCATTTGCTCATTAATTAGCTCTATTTATTACTATGGATTCTCTAGATGGATTATCACCATCATGGTTAAGGAAATCTATTTGTCTGAATATTTATCTGGGCTTAATAGGAACAATTTAGCAATTACCTTCATTAGAATATTGATGCCCATTCTTTCAGCTGAAAGAAGATAGTAGGTGCTGTTCTAATCAAACAAAAATCACTTTGTAGATAAAATTAAATCCCCAAACTCATCGCTCTATTGAGAGGATCCCCTTGCACCCTGTTTTCTTCTGCTGCATGCAGATGAAGGATTCAGCTAATACTCATTGTAGAGGTTTGCAGTATTGTCAGATTTTGGTGTAGTATCAATTCCTTCATATAATTGGGAATTGATTATTTGATTTCATATTTGATCCTGACTAAACTGAATCAAGGGATGTGGCACAGAGGTGGCACACAGAGCCCTATTTGTGGGCACCCATGCTGTTGCCCCAGCTCTGTTTCAGATCTCTGCCACGCATGCGTGCGTGCCTCTCACCAGCCAGCTGACCTCTGGGTCTCCGCCGCACATGCGCGGGCACACATGTGCCAGCATCTTACAATTTGGGTGCGTGTGTGCACTTTGGGCACTTGGTGCCAATCCCCTGATAATAAACCCAATCGGGCTTTTTAGCGCATGGCAATAAGGCCAAGCGCTTATTTCAGGATTAAAAAAAATAAATAAATAAAAAATAAGACAGGGTCTTATTTTCGGGGAAACACGGTACATAATATTAGGCAAAATCCAAGATAGACATATTATGTCTTTACATCTATATTTGTGTAAACTAAACATTTTAACAAGTTTCCTGGTATTCTTCAATTGGGTTGGGGTTATATCTCCCATAATTTCCAAACAACATGGCCATGCTCATAGGAAATTATAAGTAGTTTAACATATTTGGTAAAGACCAGGATGAGATAAGTTGGTATCCTATAAAGCCATAGGATGCATCAGTTGCCACATTTCTTTAAAGATTAGTTTATTGCCATCCAGGATTCCTACCTCTCAGAAGCTGTTTTAAGCTTGGTATCAACATGATGTCATCATATATATATATATTCTGCTCAGCCAATTACTATAAACTTTGGCATAAAGCAACTGTAAACTGTGAGAAAGTCAGCAGGAGATCTGTGTTTCTGGAGTAGTTCAATCATTCTCTGGACCCAGAAAAGAGCGTGGGAGGTGTTTTTTAGGTTATATTTTTATAAATAGATCTGTTAACAGGGAAATCCACCGAAAAAAATGGTAAAGGCTTGAAATTTGTAGTTGTTTTCCCTTCTTTGTTGTATAAATCATGTGACCTTATAAACAAGCTGTGACAATGAATAACCTGAGGTGAAGGCTCATGCTGCCTTTTCCTGTGTTTTCATTCTCCTCCTACATAAATATAGCAGGAAAGATAGTGTTTAATTGTAAAAGGAAAGAATGAGATTGTGATAAGCGATTAACTACAATCCCATCCCAACGAAATGCCATCTTTGCATTGGCTCTAAGCCTCTTGCAATTTCAAAATGTTCATTGTTTTTTTTTCTTGGAAGCCAAGAAGTCTTAACTTCAAGATATTTAAATGTTGGATTATGACCAAGTGAGCTATTAGTTATTATTGCAGAAGAAAACATTTCTGTGTGGCCACTTTTGAATAAGTTTTTGACTCCTGGTGATTGCCTGGGCTAGTCCCTGTTTTCAAGGCAAGGTTTTTCAGAAATGGGTTGCCATTGTCTCCTTCCTAGAACCAAAAGAAAGTGACTGGCCTAAAGTCACTCAGTTGGCTTTGAACAGAAGGCAGGACTTAAACTCAGTCTCCAAGTTTTTAACCTGATGCCTTAAGGCTTAAACGCTATACCAAACATACTCTGGACTAAATGTTTGCACCCGTAACCTATACCAAGGAGTGCATGCATATATGGTTTCTTGCTTGGTCAAAAAAACTATGATAATGTGCTTTATATGATTATACAATTTAGATTCATCCCATTTATCTTGCCTGGTTTATTCAGTTCTTCTTTAATTTGAGTTAAACTGCTGGATCACAAACCAGCTATTTTTTGAGGAGTGAAGTCAGCTCACACCAGGAAGTGCTGATTGAGTTTCATTGGCAGCAATGAGCTTTTATCACAATTTCCAGAGTTTAAAGGCCTGAGAACACAGGAATTGCCTGTTCCTTATTTATTTCCTGGTCAGGTGCAGGAGAGGCACTTGCAGGGTTAGATTTTCCATGAAGCTGCACAGTATGAGTAGTCTTTGCAATGAGCTGAACTTTTACACAGAATGAAGAACAGAGCTCAGTCAAGGCTTAGACTTGGTCTTCAACCTGTTAAGCATCATGTGGTGATGATAAAATCTGCTAAATAGCACTCAGCAATTAAAGAAGACCAGACCTATGATCCTTTAAGATTTGAGCAAATTACAGTAGCATTAATTAAACATTGGCTCTCTGGACATTCCTGAGCGCAGATGGCACCCTGCAGATGGAATGCCACTATTGATATGTACAGAGCTAGTTAGGCCTTTAAACTGAGCTCCTGCTGATCACAGAACAATTTATGTTAGCTGCAGCTTTAGGTTTCTGATATAGGAGTGGGAGTGGAATAGAAGGTGCCCCTTGAAAAGAAATTTTAGTTGGGAATATAGTCACTTCTCATAAACTAGGCAGAGTATTCCTGTCTTTAAACAGCACCATGCACGCAGTCCTAACTGGGATTTAGTCACGCTTAAAACAAGATAGGACTACGAGGCATCCTGATAGAATAGCTACTTATGCATCACCAGAAAGTGGATAAAATAGGATACAGATCCGCATAAAAGTTGTGCATGTTTCTAAGTGCATTGATAGATGCAGTACTAGCATTTAAATAGAGTGACAATACATTTTTAAATCATTCTTTAATAAACTGTTGGAGAGATTATCTTCATCCACTAAACTGTTTCCTTCAAGATGAAGAATGGAGGAGAGATCATCCTCCTGTCCTACTCTCCATCTCTATTCTGCTGCCATTATATACATTACGGGTTAAAGCTGGATCAAGATGCAGCTCTCCATGCTAATTATGTCCAACATTGTTTCCAGTGGTTTTGGAAAGTTTGAGACCTTTTGATATAAATGGACGGATGATTCCTCCCTATTGTTCATATCTCCCTCCCTATTTTCCTCGGCCTTTTGCCCTATTTTGCCAGTTAACTGTGTTTTATCTTAATAAATAACATCAAGCCATGTTTTCGTTACTGAGTGCATATGTGTTCGCTTTGATCTGGATCTAGGAATTGCCTGGGTGTGTGCTGAGTGTAAACTATATCAGAAATTACCAAAGGAATTGTCTAACATAAACTACTATACATATGGACTGGACAGCCTTTCAAGAATCTTGCAAGAATTGTATAACTATACTTATATATGTATAATCATATATGATATTTTATTAGAACAGAGAAATGTTTTATGTTTTTGTTTAATAGTTGATGGGCCTAGCTGGGATAAAATTAGTTGATATGGATATGGATGTGATTTATTATATTTTATTATTAGGGGTTAGATTTTGGTATATAATTAGTAATATTAATATCGATGAATTTGAGGAAGGCATGATATTTTTTAATTGGGTTTAAATATTATAAGTATGATGATTGATAATCTGTTTTTTTTAGTTGATCGGTGTAGCTGGGATAAAATTATTTGATATGGATATGGATATGATTTATTATATTTTATTATTAGGGGGATTGATTTTGGTATATAATTAGTAATATTAATATTAATGGATTAGAGAAAGGTATGATATTATTAGTCTTTTTTATCACAATATTGTTAATTTTAGGAAAAAAATTTATTACTTCTAGGTTTATTTGTTATATTACTTTGTTATATGTACTTGTTTTTCTTAACTTGTAGCGGAAGTCAAGGGGGGGATGGGGGAAAATGGGGTGGGGAGGGGGGGAGGTACGGGGGGAAGGGGGGGTTTGGGGGGGAAATGGAAAAATTTTGTATTTTAAAACTTTTTCAATAAAAAAAAAAGAATCTTGCAAGAATTGTTCCATAAATGTTCTCTGTAAGATAGAAGCCCAGACATCTTCCTTCTGGTAGTAGATTCTTCCACCTCTATTTAATATATGGAAATGGAGGCTGTAAAAGAAGAATAAAACTGAAATATTTAATCCTTTTCCCCCAAAATGTATAAAAAAGAACACCGCTTAGGAGGGGCCAAAAGTCCTACTAAGCAGGTATATACAAAAGCATGAAGGCTATTGCTTAATGCATTGTAAATTGCCCTGAATCTTCAGAGAAGGGCGGCATATAAATCGAACCAATAAATAAACAAACAAACAAACAAACAAACAAATAAATAAATATGATTCAAAGGCTTTTTCTGATTTATCCCATCAAAATTTTATACAGAGAGGTAATGGCCAATATACATAAAACAGAGATGGGGATTGATATGAATGTTCTTCTGACAAAAACCTGGACATCATGTGTCATTAATACTAAACACTGAATGTCAATCCTGGATTTTTAAACAATGGAAACATAGAATATATGTTGCAAGTGATCTTACAGGTCATCCTCAGCTCTTATTTGGAAACCTCCAAGAAGGAGAGTCAACGATTGCTCAATAAGGGCTGTTCCACTGCTTTACACTTCTTACTTCAGATAATTTCTCCTAACGTAGAGGAAATATACTTGTTAACTATTCAGTGTGCTAGTGTAAAATAGTTTATAAATTCAACCAAACAAATGATAGCTCAGTTGCAGGATGGTTCAAATTTGCTACCCTGTTTTCCCCAAAATAAGACATCTCTTGATAATAAGCCCAATCGGGCTTTTGAGCGTATGGCAATAAGGCCAAGCACTTATTTCAGGGTTCAAAAAAATATAAGACAGGGTCTTATTTTCGGGGAAACATGGTACTAAGTTATCTTGCCAGGTCTGCCAGAGATTTTTAACATGTCCCCTCTCCCTCAATTACTTCAGTGTGATTTACCAGTATGTTTAGATTTCTGCAAGATTGCATCGTAGAAGCCAGTGTTTTGGGGAATCCTACCTATCAATAAAAAAATATCATTACCAGTGTAACAAGGTGGTAAAGAGGACATAGAATCATAAAGTTGAAAGAGCCATTTAAGCCATCATCCAATGACCATCACTCCTACTTTCTAGGCAATTGGTTCTACTGCCAAGTTTCTTTCATCATTAAGAAATTTGTCTAGTATTTCTGTCTTCTGTAGCATAAGACAATAAAGACGAGAGAGGTGGTACTGCAATCACTTCTTTAAGTATGCCCTCATGTTTTCTACAACTTTCTGTTTCTTAACTCAGTTTCTTTTTGTAGTCTATAGCTTTCCCCCAATCACCATCTTTCTCCTCTTCTGTTCCACTTTGGCTATATTTTTTAAAGTGGGTACCTGAACTGTCTTTGAAGAAGGCCAGGATCCAAAAACCACAGTAAGTTGTGTTCCTTTTATGCTGGATCTTCTTTTCATGCTCTGGGAAAACATAAATACTCCCTTACATTGCAAACCATGCTGTCCTTTAAATGTCATTCCACAATATCAATATACTGCCTACAGCTGAAGCCAGAAGACGAAAGCCTGGATGCTCTAACATGAATGCAGAACCCATTGGGTGATTTTTGGAGTCACATGCTGTAGTAGACATGTTAACTGCTTTTTAAACATGTTCATGCTTTTGAATCATGATTTTCAGGACAAGCTAATACGACCTAGACACAGAACGAAGTGGGATATGACATTTCATTCTCTAGATACTTTTGACAACTATTGCAAATGTCACTCTTTCTCACTTCCCATAATTTTACTTCAGGGAAGCTTATATTATTGCACATTTTCTCCAACTTGAATTCACTCAGATGATACACACAGATTAGGAAATTCCATAGGAAATGGTATTATTTCCCCTAATACAGGTACTCCTTCCTCCTTATTCTACTGAAGGGGAGACTTCTGCCCTCAATTTTTGCCCAATAGCACTGCAGCTCGATTTAGCAGTGCTGACAATAATACCGCAGGGCTGCCAATACAAGAATTGTGAAGAAGGAACATATCTTTATTCAGGACTCAGAGCATGAACTTTGAGAACTCTTGGAGAATTGGTGAAGAACCAGTAGTTTGGAAACACCCAGAATGCTATATACCAGTTAGCTTAATATTTATAGTAGGCAAAATTCTAGAACAGATTGCAATCATTATGTCTGTCAGTATTTAGAAAAGAATGTTATCATTACCCCAGGACCTGAATGAATTTGTCAAGAGGAAGTGTGTCAGACTAACCTTATCTCTCTTTATGACACAGCAACTGATTTGCTGGAGCAAAAGAATGCTGTGGATGTAGCGTATCTTAATCTCAATAAATTATCTGATAACGTCTTGCATCATATCCTCAATGTGAGGTTGAGGGATGAATGGAATGACTGAATATTAAATTTGCAGTTCACACCAAGCTAAGGGGATTGACTGACAACTAGAGAACCAAATCTTATTCTGAATGTATTTAGGCTTAAACATTAGGCCAAAATCTAGCAGACTTATGTTCAACAGTGACAGGTTTTGGTTCTACATCTGAATAGAATAGTAACATTAATAAATCTAGGATTGGAGAGCTCTTGCTTGGCAGCAATGCATGTGAAAATGATCTAGAGGTCTCAATAGATTACCAACTCAACATATGAGCAAGCAATAGCAATAGCACTTAGACTTATATACCACTTCACAGTGCTTTACAGCGCTCTCTAAACAGCTTACAGAGTCAGCGTATTGCCCCCAACAACAATCTTGGTCCGCCTTTTACCAACCTCAGAAGGATGGAAGACTGAGTCAACCTTGAGCCAGAGAGAATCAAACTGCCAAAGTGCTGGCAGCTGGCAGTAAGCAGAATTAGCCTGCAATACTGCATTCTAATCAATGTGCCATCATGGCCAGCATATGTTGTAATATAGTAAGCCAGTTTGGCATACCGGTAGTAGTTAAGGCACCATGCTAGAAACCAGGAAAATGTCAGTTCTAGTCCTGTCTTAGGCATGTGGTGCGCCCCTCCCCCTGGGCCCACTTTTGCTTCCAGGAGGCTGCAGGGAAGTCTACTAGGCCCAAAATGGGGTGCGTTTTTGCTCCCGGGGGTATGTGCAGGAGGTCGAGTGCTGCCTATCACACACCCCTGGCCATGCCCACCATGGCCACACCCACCCAGCCGATCATTAGGGCCAGAGAACCGGTTGTTAAATTATTTGAATCCCACCACTGAGCTCAATTTACCTCACAGGGTTATTGTGGGGAAAACAGAAGGAGGAAGGAATCTTATGTATGTTCACCACTTTGAATTATTTAAAAAGTAATAAAGGCAAGATAAAAATCTAATGAATAAATAGCAACTAAAAAGCCATCACAGCACAGTCTTGGAATACAGTAACAGAAATATTACATAGAAAAGCTGGAGCAGATTCAGAAAACTACCATGAACATTAAAGGACTGGAAATCATGTTTTACAAATAAACACTTGTCATTTGATTCTGCCTACCTTCAGTATTTATTTGGTGCCTGTGGTAGTATATATTTACCATACTGCTGTATTTTCCCATACCTGATTTATTACTGATATTTCATACAAAATAGGTTTGAAGGTTGTGTTATTGATTACGTTTTTATTCTGCACTTCTTCCAGAAGACTTAGGAAGACTTAAATTGTTGCCTTTTTTTTTTTATTATTCTCATACCAAACCTATTGGATTGATAAACCTGATAGTAAATGACTGGCCCAAGATCAATAAAGAACTTCATGGCTAAGGGGGGATTTATTTCTCTTTGCTCTCCTTGATCCTGATCTGGCCACAATCACTGCACCACAATGTCATTTTAAGGACCCAAATGATGGAATAAATCGTTATAAATCTTTCAGACACTAATAAATAATTTTGAAATTCTAGGATAGTTTGGAAAGCATCAAAATTGATTTTTATTTACTGTTTTTTTTTAAAAAAGTCCAAAATGTACTTATGCCTCATTTGAAGACCCCAATAACAAAGCTGAGTTATTATTCTTTGGGATTTATGGCATCCTTCCTAACTACATTTATTTAATTTGGGATCATGTAGGCATTTATATTGCTCTCTGTGGCCAGGATTTAACATCTGAAAGAGGACTTTGTCTCTGGGGTTCTTCTTGACAAGGATTGTAAATGCAGAGAGCATTTATCTGGACATCTTTGGTCTCCTGCTTGATGTCTTGCTTCAGGATTGATAACTTTGGTTGGTACAATGGCATCCAGTGACAAACATACTGTGTCTCTTTCACTCATGTCTTTCAGTAAAGGTGTTAAGCGGGTCTTACCTCAGGTTGTGTAACTAGAGAACCTATGTAAACCATATGGGACCTTTGGGTTTCTGCCAGAAGAAAATAGGGAGTTTGATGTTTATTTCTTGCTTGTGCATTCCCCCCCTCTTTTCACTGTAACACATAACGTGACTCCTGGTCAGTGGTGGGATTCAAGTAATTTAACAACTGGTTCTCTGCCCTAATGATTTCTTCCAACAACCAGTTTGCCAAACTGCTCAGAAAGTTAACAACCGGTTCTCCCAAAGGGGTGTGAACTGGCTGAATCCCACCACTGCTCCTGGTGGAATTATTTTAATTAAAGTTGTATTAAAGTTTACAAATGCAAAAATAAAAAACTAATACAAGCTAAAATATATAAAAAGTAAAGAAGCAAAAGTGATAGCAGTCTTCCAATATTTGAGGGGCTGTCACAGAGAAGAAGTTGTTGCACTTGAGGGCAAGGCAAGACGTAAAGGATGGACGCTTATCAAAGAGAGGTCCAACCTAGAATTAAAGAGAAATTTCCTGACAGAACAATTAATCCCTGAAACAGTTTGCCTCCAGAAGTTGTGATGCGACGTTTTTAAGAAGAGATTGGATAGCCATTTGTCTGAAATGGAATATAGAGTCTCCTGCTTGAGTAAGGGGTTGGACTAGAACCCCTCCAAGGTCCCTTCCAATGCCAGAAAAGAACAAGAAAGTAAAAAAAAAAAAACAGAAATGACTCCCCTTCTGCCAGGCAGGTATAAGCAACTTCAGTAAGTTAATACCTTGTCTAAAGGTAAAGGTTACCCTCGCACATATGTGCTAGTCATTCCCAATTCTAGGGGGCGGTGCTCATCTCCGTTTCAAAGCCGAAGAGCCAGCACTATCCAAAGACATCTCCATGGTCATGTGGCCAGCATGACTAAATGCACAGAATGCTATTACTTTCCCACCAAAGTGGTCCCTATTTTTCTACTTGCATTTTTTAGGTGCTTTTGAACTGCTAGGCTGGCAGAAGCTGAGACAAGTAACGGGAGCTCATCCCGTTATATGGCATTAGGGATTCGAACTGCCGAACTGCCGATCTTTCGATTGACAAGCTCAGTGTCTTAGCCATTGAGCCACCACGTCCCTTAATACCTTGTCTAGTATTTTAATAAAAGGAAAACCTCTTTTCCCTGTATATCATCTTTCATCAATTCACAAATTGTAAAAAAAAATCATCATCTTGTTCTAATTAGTGAATATTCATTAAGAGCTATCAGAGAATATCTTATTTATTTAACCTTAATCAAATAAATCCATTTTTTATTCCAATGCATCACTTTCTCTTGAAAATAAAGCAAAAGAAATCTCTCCCCATAACTTATTTGTTATTTATAAACAAATCTTTGAAGCCTGGTCATTCAGTTGTGGTAAAAAACAAGTTCCATTAATAGCTATCAGAAGTAACAACATATATATTTTAACTCTCTTCTGATGGATTAATGATGAGCCTGTAGTGACTTACTCATTTTACTTACATAAAAACCCTATACATTCAAGATTTGGTGAAAAAAAGCTGTTCTTAGCTAAATAAAGCTTAGGTTTCTGTCTTCATAATACACAACAGTGTGGCTCAGCTGTGAATCCAGGAGAATCACACAATGGGCCAAAATCACAGCTGTTAAACAAAATAAGTTGGAGTTATACAGGTATACAAGACTGCCCTGAGGGGAAAACACAGAGACATTTAATGAAACCCAGTCATAATAAGGAAAGGAAATGCTGCCAGATTGAAAAAAAAAAGGACAGGGTAGAAGAGCATATCTCCTCTTAGGAGATATGGTAAGGAAATATTGGCAAAAATGTTTTATCACATTTATCATGTCATTTTCTAGTAGGCCTATAATCAGCAAAAGAGCTAGCTATGATGCCATGTTTGAAAATGGGTCTTGTAGTTCTGCAAGAGACAATTAGCTACTTGACAGATGGTTTGTGATCAGATTCATCACAACCATTCACAAATATGTGGATGCCATAGACAAGAAGTTCTAGTAGCAGGATCAAAATTATATCTTAAGGTAAAATAAGAAATGTATAAAATAAGAAATGTCAATGGGAACTGTCCTGCAAAGCTTATTGCCACATTGAGATAAGAATAGGAGCAGCAACCATAAAGGAGTTAAACAATTTAAGATGTTGGCTCTGTGTGATTGAAGCTATAGTCCCTCAGAGACATGCATTTATTTGCATGATTGTGTCACCATCTTGAAGTTTTTTGACTCCTCACAGGTGCCTCTGGATGGAAATACAGAAAAATGGTAGCGTAAGCCCTAAAATATGCAGCCTGTTTGGTGCTTCAGGTATCAGGTAAAAAAACCAGGAAATGAGTTCTATTCCTTAGGCACAAATCCAGCTGGATGATCCTGGGCCAGTCATTCTCTCTCAGCCTTAGGAAAGAGGCAATGGCAAACCACTTCTGAAATCTTGCCAAGAAAACTATGAAAGTCAATTCTGACTTGACACAAAACAAAAACAAAGCATGGCCTAAGATTAGGCATCTTTCATTTAACCTCCCCTATTTCCTTCCCAAATCTAGACCTACACACTTCATAGCTTTTTGTTCTCCTGAAATGACAAACACACCCTTGCTGAAAACAGCTCCTATTATCTGTTGACTTGGAAGGAAACAATGTGCAGTTAATGCAATAACTGAGGATGCCAACAGCACCAGAGTGACCAGTTTGGGGGGGGGGGGTGTTGACTCTTTACCATCCCATAATTATTAAATGGAGTTGCTTGAGATGGGCAGCTATAGAAATTGAATAAAATAAAATAAATAACTAAATAAATATTTTCTTGGAAAAAACAAAAGGCAAACTTGAAAAAAAGGAAAATGTAAGAGAGGCTCATAAGGATAAAAAATAATTGTTTATGTTTATAACTTTGCTTGATAATGAAAGTTCAAGAGCCAAACCAAGAAAATATATAATTAAATGAAATCTACAGAGCAATTTTCTGAAATAAAGAACTTTCCTTTATAATAAAGGGTGTAGGGTATAGCCTCAACTATTGAAAACTTTACAATCTGTCAACAGCAAATGGAAGATTCCTCTTTTCAGCTCTAACTGAGTTGCCTCTTCCATATGGCACAGACCAAGGCCAAAGCCAAGAGAAGTTTGAATCCTAGTGTAGAAGAAAGCTGAGAAGCTTAGCTGACCACATTTAATTAAATATTTAACTTAGTATCTACTATTATGTGCTGACTATTCGGAATAATATTTAGGCTGTAGCAGTGATGAAATCCATTTTTTTTACTATTGGTTCTGTGGACGTGGCTTGGTGGGTGTGGCTTGGTGGGCATGGCAGGGGAAGGATACTGCAAAATCCCCATTCCCTCCCCACTCTTGAGGAAAGGATACTGCAAAATCTCCATTCCCTCCCCACTCTTGGGGGGGAGGATATTGCAAAATCTCCATTCCTACCCCACTCTGGGGCCAACCAGAGGTGGCATTTGCCGGTTCTCTGAATTACTCAAAATTTCCACTACTGGTTCTCTGAACTATTCAAAATTTCTGCTACCGATTCTCCAGAACCTGTCAGAACCTGCTGGATTTCACCCCCGGGCCGTAGCATTGCTGCATCTGTCCAAACAGTGCTTCCCATTTCTGATTCTCTCCTATTCATATCTTAAAGCTGCAATCCTGCCTTCTTTTGCCAGCTATCCATTTCACAATTATGGGATGGTATAGTGCCAAACTCAAAAGCTTTTGCTGAGCTCCTGAGAGGATACTCATTTCCTGTATGAAAGACTCAAATGTACTGTGATGGTAGGTTAAACCTCAGTCCCCCTCAAGGTTGACTGAAATAAGCAAGATTGAAGGTGCAACAGAGAAGTGCATGTGCATGGGGGTGTATGAACTTTTCTACCACTCTTTGTCTAAGTCATGTTTATCACCTCTCAGTTGGAAGGGAATAAGAAGGAGTGTGCAGGGATGATGTAAAAACCTTCTCAAAACTAAGATGTTTAGTTTAGTAATAAGCAAATCAAAGTTTTTGTTATACATTTAAGTAATAAGGGCAGGATTTAATTTTTTTTTAAAAAAATAATAATGTTAAATAAATAAATATTTTTGTATATGTTGTTACATCTTACAGATCTCCCAGGGGACTTTGGGCCACATACTTTAAGAAACATTAATGCATCTCTGAGAGATGAGCATTCAGCCTCTGTTTGAAGATGTCTATAGCAAAGGAGAATCCCATTATTTCAGACAACACTCTGTTCCACTGGCTGACAGCTCATTCAGTGAGAAAGGGCCTCGTGATCTCTGGCCTGAACTTGTCTCCTTATACTTTTAAATACTGGTTCTGGTTTTGCCTTCTTTGTTCTGTTTTTGATGACAGTTCCTGATCATATATGCATCCCATGGGATGGAAGCTGATATAAAATTATAGGTTCAGGTTTTTTTGACGTCACAAGTTGTTTAAACCAAATTTTATCTTGTAAATTCTATATAATTCTGCAGAGATCCTTATATTTATATAATGTAATGTAGCTATCTATCTTTTTTTAATGATGAGGATTGGATTACACGGCAGCTATTCTAACGTTTTGTTCTATAGCTTATAAATGATGTTTGAACTGTCTTGCAATTCATGCTGGATTTTTCATTTGTAAATATTATTTTATTAGAATAAAAGTACAGAACTATGATTTACTGTCAATTTATTCCTATATGGAATTCTTGGAGCAGTAGTATGATATATTTTAGTCCTGTAGCTAGAAAGAAGAACTGGATTAGAAGAAAAGTAAGAAAAGAGAATGAGATTGTGAAAGCTGACTTCTTTGAATTCAATATTATGTTCAATGCAGTTTGTAACATCAATCATTGATCTTAGCAAGCATTGGGGAGTATAATTATTGCCTACTCAACAAAGCAGGAGCAATTTAAACTGCCTACATGTCCTACTTTATGGGGTAGTCTGCATCCTCTAAATATCCTGGAACCAGATTTTTTGGAATTCAGGGAGGTGTTACATTATGATGGGTTCTGACAAAACTATTATTATGTCTAGACCACATTTGATGGAAAGATCAAGAACCATGAGATTGGAAAGCAGGAATCCTTAAGTGGCTCATCTACAAATACTTTGTCAACTTCAAACTGAACCTGGCAGCAGCCATTTTCCTGTTCCTCAGTTGCCTCACAGAAGGGGAAGGAGGTTGGAATGCCTTACTGGACACAACAGAGAGTTTTCTCATGAGAACCAAGGTCATCTCTACTGACAACAGATAAGGTCGGGGAAGGAGCGACTGGAGAAGCCTGCCAATTAACCCAATTGGTCAACGTGACCTGTAACACTTGAGGATGGGGTTATTTCTGGGGTGAAATTCAGCCGGTTCTATCCGGCTCGGGCGAACCGGTAGGGGTGGCTGCGGGAGGCTCTGCCCACACAGGTGGACGTCATGACATTGCTTTGAGCCTCTATGCATGCAGCACGTGCACATTTGTGAACCGGTAGGGAAGGTAAGTTAATTTCACCCCTGGGTTATTTCCTATTTTAATTATACTGAAACCATGGGAAATATTTAAAGTTGGTTTTCCTTGAGAACTGTGCCAATGTGATGTACTCAGTAAAGAAGATCTTTGAGGATTCTAGTCTCCGAGTTCTGATTTGCTTGGGTTCATTAACCGTAGCCTTGATATACTTTTTATTTATATTTAAAGTATAGTGACTATTTCTCAGCTCACACTTGTATTTTGTATTTACTTACAAATACAGATTAGCATATTGGCTAATAAATACACTAGCACATTATGTGTAGGCTTGGCCTTGAATAATGACTATGATACCTATTGCATCCCATACATTTTAAATTCCAGTTTATATCATTCACATCAAGAATTAGCTTATGATCCTGCAGAGGAGTTGAGATTTGGGTGCATTCCAGAATGAGGCAACATGTCATTGGGAATCTGGCTGACATTTCCAAGTCAGAGAAAACAACAACAACAACAATGAAACAACAACCCTATATTAAATCACCTCATTGTGGCACGGGCAGACTGGGATAGTCTCCAGAGCTATTGGATTTCACTAAAATGTTCTTTTTCTGCCCAGGCATCAACCAGGCTCAAGGCTGACTCAGCCTTTCATCCTTTCTAAGGTAGGTAAAATGAGGACCCAGTTTGTGGAGGCAATAAGCTGACTTTGCATAAAATATACAAAAGTATGAAGGCTATTGTTTAACACATTGTAAGCCGCCCTGAGTCTTCGGAGAAGGGCGGCATATAAATCAAATTTAAAAAAACAAACAAACAAACAAAAACAACAACTACATTTTAGAGCTGAAACTTGCTTTAGAAATCTACATGGACCAATAATGATGATTGTGATGGCCGTTTTCCTGTACTGTATTTCTCAGACTATTCCACTTCCCTTCTCTGCATGTAAGTAGCTTAGGAGAGAACAGACAGGTCTCCAAGAAAGTCCACAATTTACACAGGCTTGCTCAAATTTTATCCACACAACTTCAGTTTACTGAGCAAAGCCATTCCACCGCTCTACTTTTGATTCAGAATAATTGAGATATATTCATTGGTGTGTCCAGGGGAGGGGTAAGGGAGAAAATGACAATATGCATTTGTCATAATGTCAGTAAACATTATGACACAAGTATTAATAGGGGCATTTATATGACTGACTTCATCTTGCATCTTTGTCTTCATCTTAGAATTATTGCAATTTGTTGTGGCTGCCATTAAATATATTTCTATAGCTCTTATTTCCTATCAGGACTGCTCAGTGGGGGACTCCCAAGTTTAAAAGTAGCAAGAATATCCAAGAATGGTAATTGCTTTCAGGCCTGGCTTCTAAGCATCCTCAAAGCATCTGGTGGGCCATGTGCAAAAGCAGACTGCTTGAGAAAATTGCAGGCATCTGTGCTGACTTCTCTCCCTTCCATTTCAGCCCCCTCCCCTCCCATCAGTCAGCACAGCAGAGTTGCCAATAAAGCAGCAACCTTGACACAGGTGTGGGAGGAGATAAGAAGAGAAACAGTTTGGAGCTCTGCAGCTACCAGGAAACAAGTGCAGTAGCCAGAAGAAAAAAAAGGCATTTTCCCCCCTTTCAGAAGGAGTGGACATTGAGAAGAAAAAAGCATAGAGGGGCCCAGTAGGACAAAACACAAAGTGGAAACATGCAAGAGCTCTACAGGGGCAACTGGACTGAGATGAGCAGCTATAGAAATTGAATAAATAAATAAATGCTGGCCGTTAATAGAGGGAAAAAAAAGTAGAAGAATCAGAGAGCGAGAGTGAGACGGGGGGGGGGGGGGAAGGGAAAGGGAAAGAGAAAGGAGAAAGGAGAAAGAATAGGCTCTGTAAGAAGGAAATATTGATGTATATCAGGGGTGTCAAACTGGCGGATGTGTCATGCGCAGGCCACACCCATCCCAGCTCCGTGAAGGGAAAAATATCGGATATGTCTTGTGACAGTAATGTGACACAGCGAGTTTGACACACATGGTATAGAGCATAGTAAGAGTATAGAAGAAATATTGTAATAATAATTGAATAGTAATAGTATATAGTAATTGTGATAGTAATAGTAATTATCATTGTAATATTATAGAAATAGAACAAATATGGGATAAAGGTAATAGGAAACATTTGCATTTAGATTTGTTAGTTTCAGGCACCACATTTTATACCTTCATCTTGCAGAATAAGAAGTCTGCTGATATCTTATAGAGAGAGAGAAAGAGAAAGAAGCCACCTGGTCCAGGGTCCTGTGCTTCTGTGTCTCTCTTGCCTCTGGATCAGGGGTGGGTTCTACTTACCTTTACTACCAGTTTGCAACGGGGCCATGCATGCTCATGTGCCCTTTGCTCGCACGTGTGCTTGCACTTCTGCGCATGTGCAGAAGCTTCCTGATGATGTTGGGGTCGGTGGGCGGAGCCTCCCGTTGGTTTTACTACTGGTTCTTGCGAACTGGTCCAAACTGGGGGCAATCCGCCACTGCTCTGGATCAATCTAATTGGACATGGTTAAAAAAACAAAACCCATGAAATTAACTCTAATCAATCAAGGCTATTCTTCTTTCTCCTTCCCCTAGTCCAGCACCGTCTAAAATGCTTGGATGATTCCCATCATCCTGAAAAGAGATCAGGGCAACAGGTTGGGGAAGGTGGATTTAAAGAAACGTGTTACTGTCCTTTGAGCCAACCCTGCACAGGCAAATGTAAAGTGCTCTCTAAACCTTTTAAATGTAACCAGCTCCAAATTGCCTTGACTTTGAGCTGGTTGCCCATGCATTCTTTACATCAAGATTAGATTGCTTTCTTCCAGGCACGCAGTGCTGATCTTGCATAATCTTCTACCTGTGCAGCAGTTTCTGCCAGCTTCTTAGAATGGAGGGCACCTCACCAGTCTGAAAGTCATTTGGTGCTTAAATGACTGGCTGCCTCAAAGGCCACCTCCAAAAGTAAACATTGCTGTGCTTTTTTCTTTTCTTTTCTTTTCTTTTCTTTTCTTTTCTTTTCTTTTCTTTTCTTTTCTTTTCTTTTCTTTCCTTTCTTTTCCTTTCCTTTCCTTTCCTTTCCTTTTCTTAATGCATAACTATTACTCAATGGATCTCTCTGCCTTCCATCCCCATCTTCAACTGTTGTTTGATTGGGGAAATTTAATTCCTGCATCAAAGCATGCTTATTTTGCATAACTCCTTGAGAGCAATAATATGCATGTGACATCTCGTCAATTTTCAAGGCTATTTATAGCTTGAGTTCTGCAGCAGTGCTGCTCATCTCAATGGCTACCGTCTGCCAATTTCATTTGTCCCTTCACCAGGAAAGCCTAGCTAAACAATATCCCCACTCTTTAATAGCTGACTGACAGCTTTTTCTATTTATAGTTTTTAAAGCAGGACTCCTGAACCTGTGTCCTATCAGACTTCTTTCAGAGCAGCCTGGACTAGGAATAGATAAGCACAGCTCTGAACTATTTGTTCTTTAGAGTATTAATATTAACATTAATAAAGGTTAAAGTTACAAAATGGGGATTATAACAAATACTCTTCTTTCAAGTGAGAAATCTCTATAAAAGCAATTAGGAAGCATTTGTATATTAAATGTTCTTTCTTACAAAGCTAAGGCAATCTACGCCTGCTGATTGTTTTAGAATTTCTATGTTTCTTATCAATGTGAGTATCAGATCTCAAATGGGTGGTGGGCCGCATGGGACCATTCAGGTTGTTTTCCATGGTCTGCAGTGATGCTTAGGAGTGCACTGTGTTTCAGTCATACTGCAAGAGGGGACCTGCCATGGCTGGATCAGTGGTTTATTAATCTTGGCTAGGCTGGGAGGAGGGTGTGATCCAGGGGTAAAATCTACTTACCTTTCCAACCGGTTCAGAAGTACACGCGCCCCACATGGACCCTCTGTGCGTGTGCAAACCCTTCTGCGCATGCACAGAGGGTTAAAAAACTGGTTACTTCCTGCCAGAGAAGTAACTATGGCAGGGCGGGTGGGCGGAGCCTCACGCTGCCATTGCTACCGGTTCTCCAAACCACCGGCTGCCATCGCTACCAGTTCGACTGAATCGGTCCAAACTGGGAGCATTTCCCACCAGGTATGATCCTATGTCCAGGTAGTGATGCTGGTCTTAGCATCAATGTTTTCTTGCAACTGACGGCCCATTGCAGCTTCCCTGATCCTGCAGTAGGATCAGTGGTGGGATTCAACTGATGTAACAATCAGTTCGCTGAGCATGCGCTTCGTTCCACACATGCATGGTTCATTTCAAAACTGGTCTAAAACTTACCTTCGACTGCAGCCTCGGTGAGTAAAACAGCTGAGGTGCGGCAATCCACTCTGCCACACCAATCAGCTGGGCTTCAAAAAAAGAAAATAAACGTCAGTATAGCTCAGGGGTGGGTGAGTGGACCCATATGATCATTGGAGTGAACCAGTTCGCTCTCAACTGATTGTCGGAGCAACCGGCTCACCCGAACTGATCCGAATAGACTGAATCCCACCTCTGAATAGGATACAGCACAGCTAGAGCCTGATGGTGGTGATGGGGCTGCAGCAAAGTTGGATGAGGGGTGGGTTGCAGAGTTGTCAAATCAAATACATCTGATGAGAGAAGCTCTTCTAGAGGTATGGTAGTTGCTGGGGTAGGGCAGGGAGTGTGATGTCATTTGTGGTTGTGTTTCACAATGGAAGATTTTTATCTGCTAAAAATAAAAAAGCTGCTCATTTTCAGCACCTTTCTGACTGGCTAGTCTTTTGTATTTTTGCATTTCTTGTATTAGCTCTCTTGAATAATTTGTGTAGATCTTTGGGACAGAGGGTTACTAGTTTAGTTCAGTGTGCCAACTTCAGCAAGTTTAAGATGTGTGAACTTTACCATGCTGGCTAGGGAATTCTGGGAGTTGGTCCGCCTACCTGGACATAAAATCACATCCTCCTCCCACTTGCCGAGGTTGAAAAATATTGGTCTTGTCCTTCCATGGCACTTATGTGGTTGTGGCATTTGAGTCTCCTGATGTAGAATGGAAGGTGATTTTGTTACAGATCAAGTTCCTTAGGAGCCTGGCTCTCCAGAAGAATTTACTCTTTGATCAGCTCCAGATGCGATGCTCTTGATTTCTTCTCTTAGAATATTGAGAGGAGAAGACCAAAAAATTTGGTAGTCTTCTCATTAAACCCAACATCTGTAGGATCCCCATGTTCTTATCATTTTATAAAGTCATGGAGATCCTTGAAGAATGATCCTTTTTAAATGTACAGGTTATTTTAATATTTTCATTTATGCTGCTGGTGTTTTTTTTTTAATTTTAGGTTAGCTTAAATGGATGATATGCCAATTCACAAAAGGACTACTATGTTGGGCATGGCTAGTCATAAAACATAGTAAATAAGGTATGAACTGCCTTCAGGATACTTTGTATTATTCCCATAATACATATTTGAGTCCAGTATGATGCTAGAGAGCAAGCTATTGTACATAATCTTTAATTTTACATGCTAGCAAAAGAATGGTTAGGAGCATCCACTGAATGTAGGACCCCCACATGGGAAGGAAGATGGCAGATGTTCAAGATGGTTTAAAAAGGCAGAGGAACAATATACATTATTATTAATAACTGGATAACTGAAAAAGTCAAAGGATATCAAATTAAGCCAACATGTGCCTCATTGAATATATATATATATATTCAATAAATAAATATATTTATATATATAAAACCTAGATTGTGTCGAACATTTCAAGCTATAGCACATTCCTAGAAGAATGGTAATCTCAGAATATCTAATTGTCCTCATATCAAACCTATACAATGGACAGAAAGACACAGTCCAGATGGAACAAAATGAAACAAAATAAAAGAGACTCAGATAGCTCAACAGGCTACGTAGCCTGTTATTAACATTCAGCTGTCTGCAATTATTGCAAGTTCAAGGCTCAAGGTTGACTCAGCCTTCCATCCTTTCTAAGGTAGGTAAATTGAGGACCCAGTTTGTGGGGGCAATAAACTGACTTTGTATAAATATATACATATATACAAAAGTATGAAGGCTATTGCTTAATGCATTGTAAACTGCCCTGAGTCTCCGGAGAAGGGCGGCACATAAATCTAATTTAAAAAAAAAAAAAACAGGTTGGACCCAGGCTGGCAAAGGAGCGAGACAAGACTGTATTGTTTCCTTATTTTATTCAGCCTTTATGCTGAATATATACTGAGGAAAGCTGGATTGGAAGAACAGGAACAATGTTTTAGCACTGGAGAAAGAAGCATCAATATCTGTATTTTGCTGATGACTCTATTCTAATAGCCAAAAATGCAAAGTTTCTGCAACTCTAGTAATAAAAGTCAAGGAGCATAGTGAAAAAATGGGACTGATCAAATATAAAGAAAATCAAACAAATGACATAGAAATAACAACAAGCCATACAATTGACAATGAAGACATTTAAGTAGTGGATAGATTCTGCTTTTTAGTATTGGCTATCAACAATAAAGGAACCAGAAGTCCAGACATATGTCACAAACTAGCACTCGGTAGGGAAGCAGTGAAGACCTTGGAAAAGATATTAGATGTGTCTCTACCTATAGTGATCAGAACAGTGCATGTAATGATTTTCTCTGTGACATTTTATGGAATGAAAATTACACTTTGAGAAGCAAGATAGAAAGTGCATTGACACTTATGAACTTTGTGTTGGAGAAGAGTCCTGTGAATATATTGGATAGCCAAGTAAACAACACATGAATAATAGAAAGATTTAATTCAGAGTTGTCACTTAAAGCAGAAATAGCTAGACTTAAATTACCATGTTTGGGACATGCCTTATGAAGATTTAGCTTTCTTGAATAATATATAATGCTGGGAAAGGTGGAATTAAGAAGAAAATTAATAGCAGCAAGATGGATGGACTTGATTCCCAATGGTGACTGCTGCAACATTAGAAGATATGAAGGCCCAGGTAAGGGATAATTCATCTTGGAGAAGGTCTATATGTTCACCTAAAGTTTATTTATTTATAAGATTTGTATGCCTATGTATTTTAAAACACAATTCTGGATGGCTCATAACAACAACAACAATAACCAGAAAACAATTAAAACCAAACTCTGACATCTTAGCTATCTTCCTAAGATGCATCCAACAGAGCCATCTACAGGCTTCCTGTATCTTCACATTTGGGGAAAGAGACCGCTCTTTACAGCCTTTTTGAAGTCTAAAAGGTGGGGGTTTGCAGATTCCAAGGACAGAGAATATTCCACAGGATAGAGGCTATTGTAGAAAAGGTTGCACAAGATAGCATCATTGGAAAGGGATTTGGAGCATACCTACTCTTTACAACTTGATGGGCAAATATACTTAGGGAGATGTAGTCCTTCAAACAACCTGGCCCCATGAATGTAGGGCTTTAAAGGTGATAACTAGCACCTTGAATTGCACCCAGCAAGAAACTAGGAACTAGTAAAGTTTACAAAAGAGCAATATAATATGGGCACCCAACATTGTGCACTGCCGTATACTGGACTAGTTTAACTTCAATAAAGGAGCCTGAGTAGCATAGGGGGGTAATGCCTCCTACAAAGACAGCATTTAAGATCCAGCTGCCTGCAATTACTTGCGAATTCAATTCCAGCCAGGCTCAAGGTTGACTCAGCCTTCCATCCTTTATAAGGTGGGTAAACTGAGGACCCAGTTTGTTGGGGGCAATAAGCTGACTTTGTATAAATATAAATATACAAAAGTATGAAGGCTATTGCTTAACGCATTGTAAGCCGCCCTGAGTCTCCGAAGAAGGGCGGCATATAAATCAAATTAAAAAAAAAATAGCAGCCTCACATGAAGCTGAGACAATAATCCAATTGGGAAGTGACTAGCACATGCAACTGGTGTACAAGACAGTCTGTGGAAAGAGTTGCTCCAAGACACAGCTGCCACTTGCTCGAACAGAAGCTGAGGGTCCAGAAGGGACCCCCAAGTTATGAATCAACTTTGGGAAAGTGCAACCCTGTCAAGAATCAAAGCGGACACATTGCTAACTTGATGGCACATAATCAATGATATTAGAGGCAATGCTTTGTTTTCAGCATGCCAACTTCCTATTTAACTGCCTTATAATTAAGTAGGGGGCAGGTGAGGCAGAAAGCCTGGTGGGCACTAGGGAAATCCCCTCTGGTGGTTTGAATGTATAGTTATATGTACATTACTTAACCTTGTTCTAAATAGTAACATTTGTTGTTAAACTTGCCTGATTTTTATTATGGGATTATGTCACTGATACTACCAAGAAGTAGACAATGGACTAAATAAATGGGACATAGAAATTTTCACCAGAAAAGTGACCCCTGTTGATATATATAACCTTGCTCCCCTACCCCACAACTAACAATATCACTGCTTTTTCCTGCTCTGGGTTGTTATAGTGCATGGGTGTCAAACTTGCGATGTTCCATTGCCATCATGTAACATTTCATGACATTTTCCCCCATTCACATTCGCAGCCCACAGACCTGTGCATTTGGCCCACGGGCTGCCAGTTTGACACCCCTGTTATAGTGCCTTTTTGACTTCTGAACATTATGACATCATTCTCAACTTCCATTTCACAATTACTTGAATATCTTGGAAAAAATCTTCCAAAATAATGCAAGAAAGAAAAATATTATCCTTGCAGGCTAAAACCAGAAGAATAAACGTGTATACAGAGAAGTAACAATACTAATCCATTTTTCCATGTACATCATTTAATTTTTAAAAATTTATTTTTATCCCAGATTCATTGTTTTTATAAATAACTTAAGGTGACAAACTTACCTATGTATGTATGTATGTATGTATGTATGTATGTATGTATGTATGTATGTAAGTATGTATGTGTATACACACACACACACACACACACACACACACACCATTTATCGGCAGTTAGCTTATACTAGATGGTAACTTCAGCTACATGACAAATGTTGAGTCTATTTTCCATCCCCACACCCATTCCTTCCTGCTCTGCATGTCAAAAGCAGCTTCATGTCAATCAGTCCATGTGCTTTGTGTCATGCAAATTACTATTCATTAGGGACCAAGTCAATACCATTAAACAATTACCACTAGTGACCTGACCAGATTTGGCTTCATTTCTCAAGGGACGCGGAAGGCCAATTAATCCAGAGCATCACTATTAGAACATCTGTTGCTTTAAAAAACAACCACACCAAAAAAGCAACAAGACTCATAATGGAGCAATTCAGAGGGAGGTTAAAGGATGAAATAAATTACAGCTTTGTGTAGGTAAATATAGCTTACATATGACAAGAGAAAGGAGGGTAAAACTGTGGGATGGGAATAAGTCGAGAAAAGACTGGAAATAAGCCTCAACTGAATCTGAAGTCTGTTTTATTTCATTCTCAGATAAAATGTTGGAAGCCACCAGCACACTGAGGTAGTCTAGTACAGGGATCACCAACCTTTCAGACCTCAGGGACCACTAAATTCATAATTTTAAATCCTGCAGACCACTAATATGATCTGCCTAATGACTGGCTAGGTGGGCATGGCTAGGTGGTCATGTGACTGGGTGGGCGTGGCCAACTCGATATCACTCACATGGAGGGGCGCCTTGCCAGCATCTACTTGCCCCTCACCTCCCAGCAACTCCTTGCCTCCCCAACAGGAAGAATTTGTTGGAGCTAAGCAGCCACCATGAGAAAGAGTGGGCAAAACAACTGGCTCAATTCAAATTGGATCTGGCCGAGAAGGAGGCTCAACAGAAGCACCTCACTGAAGTTTATGAGCATAGGCTTTCCAAGCAGAGGGAAGACCTGTGGGAGTGCAAGGCCAGGTACAGGCACCTGGAGGCTCAGCGGGCTGAGATGATCAGCCAGTTCCAGGCCATGATGCAGTCTCACTGGAACAAGGCCCTCTGGCTCTTTGCCACCAGCAGCACTTCCTTCTAGCCTTTCCCCAAAGCCCCACACCAGGAGGCTGAAGCAGACCCCAAGTCAGAATTTCTGTTCCCCTCCGACCCACACAAAAAGACCCCAAAGGGGGAGACTCTCTTCAGCAACACAACCATTCATTGCACATATCTGATCATGGGGCAGTAGTTTGAGGCCCCCTGATTTAATGCAATATAAAAATGCAACTAATTTTTCTGCGGACCACCAAATTTTTTTTGTGGACCGACAGTGGTCCACAGACCACCGGTTGGTGACCGTTGGTCTAATAAATGCAGTACTGGATTTGGGATGGATTAATAGTAACAAAAGCTTCGGTCTGTGCAAGTTGAAGATGAGTATGTTGTAGCTCTTCTTCTTGGACTAGCTCCAAGAAACTGTCTTCACTATAGCAAAACAAATTATAGAGGTTTTGTCACATGGAGGGAAAGGGGAGAGTTAATAATTTAAAGGGTTAGGGAATTTTTAATACTGCAATACTTGGTTGTGTCAAGGTCACACTATACTACAATACTGGTATCACCTGTATAATTGGTATCCAATTTATAATCTCTGAAGTCAGTGTCTATAGTGAGCGTATACTTTTAAGGACAAATGGTTCCTAAAGGTGCCTACAGTATTCAATTCACAGTCTCAACCTGCTTTTAAATAAATATCCATAGATTTTAATAGAAATTTCACGTATGTCATTCAGGGATTGTGAACTTACGTTCTCCACCAGCAGGTAGAGTTTGGTAGCCATTCCCGGTGCATTTTTTTTCCCGTTTTCCCACCCTCACACTAACCCTCTTTAGCTGTACCACATTTCCCCAATATGACACCCATCTGAAATATTGAAACTGCCTGTCTCGCTGCCCTTCCTCCCTTGCATCTCACTGCAATATGAACAAGCTCTAGCTACCTTTATTCTTCCATATCATCGTGACATTACTTTCATCTTTTCCTCAGCTCTTGCTGGAGATAGGCTTATGGCATCTTTAGCTATTCAGTTTTAGAGCTTTCTCTTGAAGATACAGTTTTGAAGTAGAGCTTTCTTTGTAAGATAACAGCATGCAATGACATTTTAAGGATGAGGACAATCAGTTGTATTTTGCTATTCATGTTGGTGGTTGGTACAATCAAGTGATCCATAAGGTGTCAGATGAACCCCAGACCTATTGGTCAGTTTGGGCTGATGTATACATGCCCTGAGTACAATGGTGCACTCTTGCCAGACTAATTTGTTTTCCCTTTGATGGAGAAAGAGGAAATAGCAGAATCCAGCTACCAGCTGTTTGAAACCTGCAACTCCCTGTAACCCAAACAGCTGATTATTGAGGTGAGAGACCTGCAGAATAAAGGTCAAGCCAACACCTACAGCAAAATAAACTAGCTGACAGCTACTGGGTGTGGACAGTGGGTGCGGCTGTTCAATTGTCTCTGCTACTATCGTACCATTGGCACAAATATTAGGAAAAAACCTATACATCAAATCATATCAAATCCTATTGTAAATTGAACTTTAGATGAATACATTCCACCATCAATGTGATTTTCATGAATTTAGGCAAAATGATTTGTCTAATTCATTAAAAAGTGATTTTAAAAAATAGAAAAATGAACAGACCAATAGAAGAAAGAAAAACTATTGCACTCCACAAGAAGCTGTAGCTAGAGTTGAAATACTTGAGGGATAACAAGTGTACTGAACTGGTAGGGTATGAAATCCAGGCATCTAGTGTTTATACTAGTCTTGGTTAATCTAGAGTTTTTGTGTTGTCTCAGTAGGTTTCTGTGGTCCAAACAGAACGCTAAAGGTGATATGAGAAAAGATAGTGCTCTTCTATAGGAAAAGAAGTTAAGAGGATTACTACTGAATGTTAGTTCCACATGGTGCTTATCCCTGGTTTGTGTACTGCAACAGGCTCCATTGTGGGGATAGCTATAAATCTCAATACACAGCAGAAACTTATTAACACAACGTGGCTAAATAAGGTTTACATTTTAAGCCTTTTTCTTCTTCCCTTTTCACACCAGTTGAAACTTTGTCATTCTTTTCCTGGCTTGAGATTGGGAAACATTTGCTCAATGTGGACATAATGGTTCTATTTAGCTTGAGAATTGTTGGTTCCTATTTCACCAATTTTAGATCTTAGAAATAGGCAGTTTTACTCAGCCATTGCTGACTGAGTGGATCAGCAAGCAACAACATTCCACAGTGAAACACATTGTCGCAGGTCAGTCACGTATGTATTGTGTTAAAGGAGAATGCTGTTCCACATATATAGCCAAACCAATAGTGAAATCTTCCGTGGGTTGCCACTGGTTCACTGCCCACGCATGCACAGTGCGTGTCAAACGCATGCTGCATGTGCAAGTGCAGTACTCACCAAATGCATGCTTCACATGGAAAAAGGAGCCTTTTGAAGGTAAGTAGAACAGCGAGGGGATGGGAACAGTTGTGCTCCAGCATTCCTGCTTTCTAGTGAATATAAATCGTGCGGCACAGCTGATCGTCAGAAATACCAGTTAGGGTGAACCGGTAGCTTTTATTACTACCAGTTCCCCCGAACTGGTGCGAACCGGTAGCATTTCATCCCTGAGCCAAACCAGGTCTGTCAATACATTAATGCAATAAACCTTGTGGCTATTATTTACAGAAGTTAAAAAAATATCCAGTAGGATAAATATTAGGGGGAAAAGACTGAACTATATTCAGATATGGGGAGAATGGAAAATCTGGGAAGGATGAACAGAATGGAGTCATTGCAAACTGCAACATTTCATTGCAGTTCCCTCTTGGCTTTTTTTGGCTTTTTTTTAATGGTTGTAGCTGTAGGCTCAGAGGCAAAATCAAATGCAAGGCAGTAAAATCACAAAAAACAGGAAAGGACTGCTGACTTCATGTCATACGTTAAATCAATTTCCCAGTATTATTTAATGAAAATGAGATGCTGAATTAAGCACAACTTTGGTTTTATCAAATAAAGCCTTTCTAAATAGCTTTACAGTATATTTTTCTTATGCCAACATTTCAAAACAGCTTTGATTTCTAGTACAGTGTTATGTGCTGTATTAGCTTTTGTTTCAAATTGAGACTTTCTTTATACTGGCAGTAAAATGCTATAAGGCACTATTTGATGACGGCCTATCTCAGAGCAGAACCATAATATTTATGCTTTGGGATGAATGGCTGATGAATCATTGATCTGAAACACATGGAAGCAGAAATTAGCCAATGGGAATTAGCCGTCATGAATTATAAGAGCTGGAAATATTTATTACTGGCATTTACAAAAAATAAGAAAATTATAACACTACTTCTTTTGCAGTTTGTAATGAGGTAATCAAGTATTTTATTTCAAAGGGTAAGGGCTATTATAAAACAAACGTAAAACTGATCAAAATAGATTGCCTGGAGAACATTTTTTTTTTCAAAATTATAGCCCACAGAAAGGTAATTTTGTTTGGTTTTGGGAGAACATAAAGAACCCAGAACATTAGAACACAATGAATGGAATTTTCACATAAAGTATTCCTCTCTGTAACATAGAATAGGTTACACTGAGTGGTCCAATTACCCAAAAGATAGAGTGGCTGCTTGTAAAAACAGAGCAGGTCTCTTACATTATTAACAATTGCATTTTCTTCTATACAATTCCTTAAAATACCAGAATCTCATCTCTAACCAGCATCTGTCCACCTGACCAGCAAAGTTTATAGTTGAAAGTGCGTTAGAAACCTCATCTTCTTAGTTTGACATTGTAAGATAACTACTGAAAGATACTGATTCTTGTAGGGTGAAAAATCAAAAATGTCACTTGGAAAACCATTTAAGAGGAGTGGCTCACAATAGAGAATACACGAGACAAAAGACTTCTTATTTGAAAGCCCATTTGATCATACTCATAAAAAGGTAGAATAAAAGTTCTGGAAGTAATTCTGGAAATAAAATAAAGAAATAATTGTGAGAAACATAGGGGGCCCTTATGTCTCCTGAAGATCAAACAATTTATCCCTTCAGCTCTGTTTTTTTCTTCTTTGGTTGATGAAAGCCCTTCAGGATCTCTCCATCATGTTGTCCTTGATTCAGTGTTTAACTGGGGATTCCAGAAACTGAATGTGAAAGCTCTGGAAAGAAGGGTCTCTGGCTGTTTCTCTTTGCACATAGCCACAGTACAAACATAGCCTAGTAATATATTTTTACCTGCCTTGCCCCGTGACTTTCATTTCTTCACTGATTCAGGGGTAAGACTGGTTCAAATCATCTTTAGCTATACCAATATTACTGGCATTTTCCTCTTTATCAGAGCATCATCCAAGGACATCCTCAGTAAAGTCAGATTATTGATAGCAGAAGTAATAGAAGTAGAGTAGGGCAGGGATCAACAACAGGACAGGAACTGTTGTGCTGGCAGTTTTCTCTTGAGTTTCTTGAGTAGTAACAGTTCAATTTAGTAATTAGGAAAGGTTCCAATCATTTAGAACCATTAGAATCATTAGGAAAGCTGAATTATTTCCTAATAGTGTGATAAGATAATTCTGCTTAAGGATCTGGACTGAAATGTGAGCTATAAAATACAACAAAAAGGATTAAAGTATAAATCCTAGCATTATTTTTCTTTCTTTTTTATCTTAAGGAATCCAGCTTTGTGTACTCTAGTTTATGGCTTGGTGTGATGTGAGAACCTAGCCATTTTGGCTTATTTAACAGAGTATGATGAAGTAAAATTAATTTGAAACAGTATGAATTAGTGTGTTTAAGATCACCCCTCCCCCCGTGTGTGTGTGTGTGTGTGTGTGTGTGTGTGTGTGAGAGAGAGAGAGAGAGAGAGAGAGAGACTTCGGCTGGTGGACTATGCCTAATCAATCAATGGGGCCTTCTCTCTTTGCCTATCCATCTACTAGCAATTAGGCTAGAAAGCAATTCTTTTTTGGCTTCAATTAAAGTCTTTTTAAAAATCTAATTGTGGGCCTTGGAAGGTTAGCCACACAGGAACATTGCCAAAAAAAGGAGTTTCATACTTCGATAATGCCTTTGTCTATATGAAAATTAGTCTTCTGGCTGCCCTGAATGTTACTGAAATATGATCCTGAGGGTTCTGTAGCATGTTTCTTTTCCATCTTGACACAAAGAAAGATATCAGATTTATGTAAGATACGATTTCTCTGTCTTTGCCATTAGCCTTGTTTTAAAGAAAGGAATTGGACTGATTAGCATTTCATTGGACACATTCTCTTTTTGTTCTCAGCAGGACCTGCCTTGACTCCATGGTATTCCAACCATTATTCTCTCTGACTTTTCAGTTTCCATTAAAAATAACACACCTCCCTCATTGTGTGATGAAAATAGGAGGAAAAATTCTCAAGCAAGCTGTGGAATAGGTTGCCCTGTAAATGCAGAATGAGAGTTGAGGGGTTGGACTAGGGAGATCCATTTCTCCTTAGAACTCCATCAGTAACTATGGGCCAGTTACTCTCTCTCAGTTTATCCTAGTTCATATAGGAATTGTGGGGATAAAAATAGAGAAAGAGACTTTTATATAAGTTGTTTTGAGCTTCTTAAAGGAAAGGTGATATGGACATATAACCTCCCCCCCCGCCTCCCCCCCCCCCCGATATAGAACCATTTCACCTTTAATTGTTTCATGAAAGAAGGTATGAAATGATCTTCTCCCTGCAGGAGACAATAGTACCAGTTGCATTTGGCCCAGAGAGTTGTAAAATAAAAATAAAATAAAATAAATAAAATAAAACTTGTAAAATAAAAAAATATCTTCATAAATCATGTCTAATAAAGATTAGTTTTGTTCATTTTGTTAGTAAAATGTTCTTGGATATATTCTTCAATATTCTAAATCTTCTGTATTTATGTTCTGTATTTTCTGTAAACTATTTTCTTATACCAACAATCTAAAACTTATTGGTCCACATCTGGACATTCTTTTAGGAAACATTTGATTGTTTACAGCATAAAGTTTATACTGTGAACATAGTTGGCATTCTGGCTGTATTGCAGTTTCTTTCAATCTCCTCACTTTACCACATTTCTGGTTACGGCTTGCTGCTTAAAGTCTCTTAAACAATGGTACATTTGTATCAGAGTAAATGAAGGAATGAATGAACAAACTGGATGTAATAGGGTTGAATTTCTCTTTGTTATCAAATTGATGCTTCATCACTAATTTCATGGCAATGGACTTTACCTAAAGGTTTGGGTGTTTTCAGATGCAATCTGTTGAGGCAGTTATTGTTTCAGTTTTTCATGCCTCAGTGAAATTCTGGCCAAACTAGTGCATAATGTGTAAATGATAGGCAACAGGCTAATATCAGGTACATCTGATAAACAAACATGGTAGCCCCAAGAAGGGCTGAAATCTCATCTCCTGATATTACCACAGGCAGCAGGCAAATAATTAGTTAAAGAAAGATGACTGAATGCAAAAAATGAATGTGAATAATGAAACAACTGTGACATGAATGAATAAGTAATTAATTGAATGTGATGTAAACGAATGAGCAAAGAAATGAGTGAGGTCTTTTACACCACAAACAAATGTAATTACAGAATGCTATTTTTAGCTTTTGGTAGCAGTACATTTCCTCATCAGCATTTCCTGATATTGAAAATTTGTTACTGATAAGAAAAAATGATTATACAGGAGCAAAGCAGCCATGACACTGTCTTGTCTTATAAATTGACCTATAATACAACCTACTAATATTAGGAGTTACATAGCACATTTTTTTAGCAGCTACCTAGTGTATCCTGGACCGTAGGACAATGTACCTTATCTTTTCTGGATTGTACATCATGTCTCTTATCTCCTCAGGTAAATAACACACTTATGTCTTTGTCCCACTTTTAATTTCCTGGAGCAAAAGAATATGACAGAATAGTTATTTCCTGAAATTTTTATCACATATATACACATTCACTTCTTCCTATATAATAATCAAGCTGGGTTTTATTATTTTACTATAAATTTAGGGGGCCTCAAATACACGCTTACACTATTTTCTCTCTTTATAAAACAAAAATACCACAACCTGGGATTTTGAAAGTATTCTACAGGAAGGGTCTCTCTGCCTAGAATCTGAGGATTGTACTCAAAGTTTGCTTGTAAAGAACAGTGAGACCATTTAATAAAATATAAACAATTTTGTATAGGTTGGGGGTGCTGAAGGCTTTAATGTATGCAGCCAATTTTATATATTTATGCAGCTAATTTTATA
Source organism: Masticophis lateralis (assembly GCA_030761175.1). Lineage (NCBI taxonomy): Eukaryota > Metazoa > Chordata > Lepidosauria > Squamata > Colubridae > Masticophis > Masticophis lateralis. The sequence goes on along the minus strand of JAUDYJ010000001.1, from coordinate 321,939,036 downwards.
TATAGACTTTATTCTGGAGTAATAATAATTAAATTCACTGTATGCTAAAGACAGAAATATCTTTGCTCTTACTGAATTGGACAAAGCATATGCACATGTTGGAGCTGTGCACGCATTTCATTTTGTTAAACTACTAATAAAAAGTCTATTTATGGCAATCAGCTCTAGGATTAAGAAGGCAGTGGGGGGACATTGCCTCTGTACTAGTTTATAAAAATGTCTCTTTCCCTTTTTAGGACAAGCCTCCCCTTCCTTTAGGATTTTTAAATGTTTGCTTATCTTTGTCTCCCAGTCTCATCAAATTAGCTATCCTCCAAAGCATCTGAGGGTAGAACAAGAAGCAATGGGTGGAAACTAATCAAGGAGAGAAGCAACTTAGAACTAAAGAGAAATTTCCTGACAGTTAGAACAATTAATCAATGGAACAACTTTCCTCCAGAAGTTGTGAATGCTCCAACACTGAAAGTTTTTAAGAAGATGTTGAATAACCATTTGTCTGAAGTGGCGTAGGGTTTCCTGCCTAAGCAGGGGGTTGGACTAGAAGACCTCCAAGCTCCCTTCCAACTCTGTTATTCTATTCTAGTAGATCCTACTAATACATAAAGGAAACCTGAGAGAACAAACAATATCAATATTTGGCACCTGTTTCTTTGATTTTATGAACAAGATCTTACATTTTTTTATCCAGCAAAGGATTCTCTAGGGCACTGAATAGTTTGCAAGGATAGAAATTCAAGCTGATTAATCAGACTTTCTAATGAACTGATGAGGTGTCTTCCAGTGATGGTATAGTACTTATTTAGGACAAGGTTGAGCTGTGGGAAAAGCAGCCTGGGACCTGAATTCAGATATGTTTTGGTTAGGCAGAGAAGAATATTACCCATTAGAATAACCAAGCGCTTCGCAGTTGCAGAAAAGTTACTGAAAAGAAAGGAAAAAAGTTATAGAGGGACCCAAATTTATGTATGTGCAGTGTTGCAGCTTGGAAAGTAAGGATATGATTATACTTTTCTTAACAATTTAATTTATGTCAATAGTAGAATTATGCCTGTTATTTTCCCTAACTGTGCACAATACCTGGGGATTGCTTTGGTTGCAGAGTTTTACTGCAGCGTTCAAGGCAATCTAATCATGCAATAAAATAGATGAGAAAGCTTTGAAGGTCTTTAAATTTATGAAATCAACAAAGTGCTTAAGAAATGCAAAATAAACAATCCTTGTATTAAAAAAAGACTAATGATTGAGGTTTTAATTCTAAAGTGAAAATGCATTCCTAATAACTTGTCAAATTAGCCCTCTTGCTGAAAAAGAAATCCTTTCAGGTTTGGGGGTGGGAGTGGCAGGAATGTGAGGGAGCAGAGATGAAACCTTAGCTGTAAACTAAATTAACATAGCTTTACCATTTAAAATATCATTTAAATGGCTGCCTTTCCATATAAAATTATTCCAGAAATGCCTAAGGAGGGCAAAGTGGGGTGAGAATTAAATGTAGATGTTCTACATCAGGTCTGCAACCTTGGCAACTTTACGACTTGTGGACTTCAATGCGCTGGCTGAGGAATTCTGGGAGTTGAAGTCCACAAGTTGTAAAGTTGCCAAGGTTGCAGACCCATGTTCTACATAGTAAGGTATTCATGTCACATCATGCTCAGGAAGGTGATCAATGTGTTAATATAAATCACAAGGTCACCTTGAATGACAGGGATTGTTCTGTGCATTGAAGGACTCTTTTAAGGCTGTCAACTGAGAAGGGTTGACGTAGGAACTCCCTTCCTGCCCCACCCTTTCAAATTATCCATCTAATAAGTTGCAATCATGGATGCCTTTAAAATCCTAGACTCTTACCTGTTCATTCTATGTAACTTACAGTGCTAAAGGTGAGCATACTCAAAATGAATTCAGCTCTGCCAATAGATGAAGGACGCTTTTATATTCTAGGAAAGAGTACCATGAGTGTACATCGAGGGACACCACATGTATGATGCTTCCACAGCAATCCTAGAACCTCTTCAGGAGAAATTTAATATTAGCCTGAGAGAAAAAAACTGGGACAGCTGGCATTTAAAAGAATCACTGTTTAATAATAATAACAATTAATAATCATGAGTAGAGTAGAAGATGCTTCTCATCCCCTTATGCTTTGCCTGTGAGCTTCTTAAATGCATCTGGTTGCTTCTTGTGTGACAGAAAATGCTGGGCTGCTTGACCTGATTCAGTAGCACATTTTTATGTTCTTAATTTTCTTTGTTCTCCCACAATCTTCCTTCTTTTCAGAATTCCCTCATGACTGGGATCTGCCTGATCCAACAATGCATGGGACTTTAGGTATTCTATACATGATTCTTCTCAAATTAGCATCTTTATGTAAAGGCTTTTCCTTATGCTTAATAGCATTATCCAGTAATCAGAAATAGAATTATCTTGGGAAAAGATGCTCTTTTTAGTTATTCTGGTTAATCATTCTAGATAAATCTCCCCTTCATAAGGACAAACAAGAATATAAGCCATCAGACAACAGAACCATTTCTGTGGGTAACTACTGTGTCAACTGTGGTTACCAACTGATTCCAAAACAATTGTAACAAAATGTGCCCAAATAGCAGCTAAGAGCTTAGATCAGTTTAAACTTGTTATTCATTTAACCTATACACTCTATTTCAATAAAGAGAAATACTATGGTGCCAGAAGAAGAATATATCTGAAAATTTGTAGATTAATTTTGTAATTCTGATGAGAAAATGAATGAATTATTAAGATGGTCAAAGGCAGTTTGTGGTCTTTTGTGAGGAATGGATGTCAAAAGAAATGAAATGGCTTTAAGAACATCCTTTTCACTTTGTTATACAGAAGTGAGAGTTTGAAGATCAAGACTATTTCTTTAGATACACGTTTAGTCTATCATTCCTTTGCTTCCAACCCTTCCAGCCTTGCAATATTCAGACACTTTGTTTTGCAATGGATAATCCATTTTGCTTTTTTTGAGTTATACTGGAAAGTGTGGGATGAACATAGAAGGGTCTGGTAAAACTGAAGTTGTTGGTGCATGATGATATGGAGTAAGAAAGCAAACAGGTGTTGCAAGCAACACCCTTGGTAAATTCTCCAGAAAGACTCTTTCATATACAGCAAGTATATACAAGTATTGTGAGTTACACAATGTGAAAGCTATAAGGAAGAGAGAAGGAGGACAAATATTTCATGGAATACCTCCTTGAGAGGCTTGATAGTTGCCAAATTTACTATTTAGATTTCTTTCCAGCCCTGGCCTTCGGCAAAGTTTTAATAAATTGTATTGTCATTCTGTTCTTTATGCTCTTACTAATCTCATGACCTGTTCATGGTTATTTACATATTTGTTTGTTTTTCACAACCCAGAGACTTTCAGGAGCTATTTTGCACAAACACACATTCATATACCCTTTCCAAGTTCTAAATTAATGGTCCCAAAATCAAATTTATTTGCAGTCGCATTATACCTGAAGGCCAGTTTAGATAATATTGGATGTGTTAAAAGCTAGCTCTCATTTCATAATTTCTTCAAGCATTCCACGTGAAATGTGATGAGGAGATATTTCTGAGTTTTAAATTTTTTTCTGAGCCTTAAATTATATAAAGGTATTAAAGTACATACCTATTTAGCAGACTTACTCTTTTTCCATCAGTGTCACATCCAATATTTTTGTGTAACTTGTTGAATATTAATCTGTGTAATATATATTCTCTAGGAGTCTTTTCAAAATATTCTGGTAATAGTAATGTCTTCTTATTTGTTTTTTGCAAGAAACAGGCATACTCTTATAGTTTTCCATATGCAATATGCATATTCATTACTATTTATATACATGTTTTTTTTAAAAAAATGTTGTTAATTTTCTTTTCATTACACTTGATTTGCAATGAACATGGCTTGTTAAATGTATCTGCAGGAGGGGGATTAAAACTAAAACTAATTACAAAGTGCATATTGAATGCGAATTCACAAAAGCTTTCAATGGCAATAAAATAGATTGTTTCTGATATAAATTGTTCTGCAAAAGCAAATGAATAATTAGGTGGATATACTTTTTAGAGAGGTAGCAAAATTCAGGATGAAAAGAAAAGACTATCAAAATTATTTTGGGAAGGGCAGAATTGAGAAACAATGTTATATTTACTTTGACTCCTTATTTATGATGATAAAAGTTCCATTTTTTATATACACATACAGAGCTTTAAATAAAGCTTCAGATTTTAATTAGAAATGCAATTGATCTCTGTAAAAATGTTATAATATAAGTTGCTAACACATCAAAGGAGAGAAATATCTATCTTCTACTAGATCTTTTTGCTGAATCTCTAATGTCCTCTGTTGTATGTTAATCTGTCCGAAAAAACAGTAAAACTTTAAAGCCACCATAAGTTTTTTGACCCTGGCATTTTGCTAAGCAATGGAAGGAGTTGAAATACATGCATTTTAAAGTTGCCAAGTTTGAAAAACAGTGCTTTAAAGAATACCCAGTGCTGTGGTGCCCTTCTATTTTACAATTGTTCAGGAATGAGAGGCATGCATTTTACAAGCACAACCTATTTATTACGCAGTAAATAAACATGCAAACTCATAAGATTACTGTTCAATGCATTGTCTCTCTGCTGAAATGTCCCATTTAAATTTCAGTGGAGGACTTTGGGAGGGTCACAGTTTTGGTTTAACACTATATTTGTAATGTCACAATCTCAGTTTTCTATTGCTGTTGCATAAGAATAATGAGAGAACTCCATGTAAAGAAGAAAAACAAATGATGATGATTACAAGTTGCTGTTATAGCCATACCGTAGCATCTGGCAATGCACAGAGAAGACCAAGCTCCAATAATGCCTGGGTTTAGTTACTCATCCAACTGACCACTTAAGTTCTGGAATAAAGAGTATAAACAATTTCTGTTTAGTACTAAAGGTAAAGGTAAGGGTTCCCCTCGCACATATATGCTAGTCGTTCCTGACTCTAGGGGGTAGTGCAGTGATGGGTTTAAAATTTTTTTACTACCACTTCTATGGGTGTGGCTTGGGGGGCATGGCATGGCCTGGTAGGCATAGCTTGGTGGGCATGGCAGCGGAAGGATACTGCAAAATCTCCATTTCCTCCCGATCAGCTGGGATTTGGGAGGCAGAGATGGGGGTGGGGCCAGTCAGAATTTTTACTACTGGTTCTCCGAACTACTCAAAATTTCTGCTACCTGTTCTCCAGAACTGATCAGAACCTGCTGAAACCCACCTCTGGGGTGGTGCTCATCTCTGTTTCAAAGCTGAAGAGCCAGCTCTGTCTGAAGACATCTCCGACCCTGTTACGCAGCACTAGGAATTCGAACCACTGAACTGCTGACCTTTCGATCAACAAGCTCAGTGTCTTAGCCACTGAGCCACCGCATCCCCTTAGTACTAAATCTGCGGCCTTAATATTTATAGTGGATTTTTCTTTGGTAATTTGTATTTAAAAATTGCATCAGTTTCCATCTAACAAAAGGTGGGAGGTTGACTAATTGAGAATGATTGTATAATCAAATCCATACAATCTGTACTATACTGTAGATTTGTTGTTACATATGGCAGAGCCATATCATATAAGCGAGTAATGTATCGAATTTGTAAACTGCATGAGGAACATAATAAAAATTAATTGAATAGGAAATAAGAACTATTTGTTAACCAGTGTGTGTGTGTGGGGGGGGGGAATTAATCAATTCCTCCCCCCGAGCCTTTAGTCATATAATATTCTGAGCCTTTAGTCATATAATATTTCTTGCATCCTTTCTCTTATTACTGAGAGATGCTAGAGGGAGAGGCAGATGAACACAGAATTGTACAAGGTTGTGACCCTAACTTACCTCCGTGATAAGAAGACTTCCATTGGTTACCTCATCACAAAACCCAAGTCACTTGTTTTGTAGGATAAGTGGCTATATAAATGTGAAAACTAACTCAATAAACTAACTTTGGAGGCTGGGGAAAATGCAAGGAAATGGGTGGATAAAAGAGAGATACAGGTAGTCCGCGAATTACAACATTTCTTTTAATGACCATTCAAAGTTACAACAGCAGTGAAAAAAGTGACTTATGACCATTTTTCACACTTATTACCATTGCAGCATCCCCATGGTCATGTGATCAAAATTTGGATGCTTGGCAACTGGTTCATGTTTATGATGGTTGCAGCAGGGGTGAAATGCTCCCGATTTGGACTGGATCGTCCGATTCGGTAGTGATGGCAGCAGGTGGTTCGGAGAACCGGTAGCAATCCCTGTGCCCCCCGCCCCCAATGCCCAGCTGAGCCGCATGATCATCAGAGGTTTTTTTTTTTACTTTTAAAAACATTTTTTCTATAACCTCTTCCGACGAAAAAATGCTTTTAAAGGTAAAAAAAAGCCTCTGATGATCGTGCGGCTCAGCTGGGATCATCAGAAGCTTTTCAAAGCATTTTTTTCTGCAACCTCTTGGCTGACAAGGTGGTAAAAAAAATGCTTTGAAAAGTTTCTCATGATCTCAGCTGAGTTGCCTGATTGGCAGAGAGGTATTTTTTAAAAAGCCTCTCTGACGATCCCAGCTGAGTTGCCTGATCGGCAGAGGCTTTTCAAAACATTAGAAAAAATGCTTTGAAAAGTTAAAAAAAAAAAGTTGGCCATGCCCACCCAGTCACATTACGCCCCCCCAAGCCACGCCCACAGAACCGGTAGTAACAAATTTTACATTTCATCCCTGGGTTGCAGTGTCCAGGGGTCATGTGATCCCCTTTTGCGACCTTCTGACAAACAAAGTCGATGGGGAAACCAGATTCACTTAACAACCATGTTACTAATTTAACAATCACAATGATTCACTTAACAACTATGGGTAGAAAGGTCATAAAATGGGGTAAAAGTCACTTAACAAATATCTCACTTAACAACATAAATTTTGGGCTCAGTTGTGGTTGTAAATCTCGGACTACCTCTATTCTGTGACAGCTTCTCTGCAAAAGATGGGTTCTACTTTTCCAAGGTATTAAATCCTGTTTCTCGCCAACTACCGTTAGATATAATGGGTGAAGAGGAACTATTAGACAGAAGGTTATTGTTTTTCTACACCCATGATCTGCATCATTTCCTTTCATTCTGATGTCCTTGGAAAATAGTTAGATACAATCAACAACTAACTAAAATTTAAGTTCACAATGTTTAAATGAAACAGAATGCCAGAATGTTCTGGATTTTTATCAGGAACTGGAAGGACTAAGTACTTTACAGCAGGTGGCTGTAAAGTACAGAGCCTGAGTCTAAATATATTTTGTATACTTTTTGTATACTTTTTTCTATCTCTGCTTGATCTTAGCATACTGTTACTTTAATAGTAAAACTCAATCAATGTCACACCTGTACTACAAGCAGGTCTTTTCCAATGATTATTCTGCACTTTCCTCCAGGAACTGAGAATCATTTTAATAGTTATTGAAATGATGCCCTAAAGGATATATGAGAAACTCAAAACAAATTGTGAGTCCAGATTTTTTTTCCCACTTCTAAAATGTTTTGCCACAGGGGAAAAATAGTAACATCTCAAAAATCATTATGTCTGGGTCACTCAAAGGTTATTTTAATCTGTTGAAGAATGAAATGACAACAATCAACATTAGCTGGCAATCCTGAAGATGAACCGGAAGCTTAGAACATTTGCCGAGGGCCATAATTCCAACCACCTATTTATTCCTGCAAGACTTATCCTAGATGAAAACTATTTTTGGAATGGCTGGATATTTCCTTGACTAGTTGGGAGTTGCTGATGGCCCAAAGCACAGAAGAAGAGGCTATTAACCAATCCTATTATTAATCCTCGGGAAATTGTGTGCTAGAAGGAAGTTCTTATTACTATCGTAGGATAATGAGAGGCATACATGGACACTTTTTATAGTATTGATTTTCCTCTGGTACATTTCTGGACCATTAACACTTCTGCTAATAGCTAACATAGGCCTGAGTGATGGGTAGTGTTGCTAAGGAAGGGGTCAATATAGGTAAATAAGTAAATAAATGTCATTAAAAAGCAGTAATAAAATAAAAATATGGGAATGAGTTCTTGGTACAAGGTTGCTTCCTGCTATTTGGTGGGAATCAAGAGAAGTTATGAAATCTTTGGTCTTTGATGAGGGTTGTCTATTTCATTAGTAGCATTTTGGCAACTTGGGTTCTTCTCGATTATTCTCTCCCGATAATAACACTGTAATAAGGAACTTTCCCTCTCCCTCCCGATAATAACACTGTAATAAGGAACTTTGTTCCTCTCCCCTCCCAACTCTTTCTTTTATTACCATGTTATTTACATTGTAAAGGAGAAATCAGGAATTGGTTTATTATTAATACTCCTAATCTGCCGTGGGAGATTTTTTCCCTCCAGTTAAAGAGTGAGTAAAATGTTTTAAATTAGTAAGGAAGCATTCTTCTATGTAGGTCAGAATTGTTCCAAAGCTCTGCTGGATGCTACAAGGTAGAGAACAAATGAGGGCAGACATATGTTAATTTTTTCACTGTCCTCTTTCTCAGGAAAAAAAAGAGGGGAAAAGAAAAATCCAGATAAAAGGCTTATCTAAATTCTGGCAGAGATGCCAGGAGCATGGCAGAAGATTGTGGGGATGAGATCAGATCCATCAGGGGCAAAGCTGCCAACTTTTTTGCTAACCTTTGGGGGGGGGGGCTTTTCAGGTTTGAGATTTTTTTTTTAATATTTAGAAAAAAGCAACCTTGAATTAATTCCAGTTAATTAATTGAGCAGAACCAGGTAGGAAAGGTTTCTTTCTGCCTAGGTAGGAAAGAACGGTTAGTAATAGCAATAAATTGTCCTTTTTTGGCTGTGTTTTGTGGCTGGCTTTTGTCAGCATGGAAAAATGGGATGAGTCTGCTTATCTCAGCCTAGAGGTGAGAAAAGGTCATTATCAGGGAGAGGGAGGTGGGTGGGATTTGGGTTCCACAATATTTTAGTCATTGAATAATGAAGGATTCTGCTAGATGGGGAGGAAGGAACGGGATGCTGTTGCAGGGATCATAGGATCTCTCTTGAACTTTTATCTTGAAAAAAAAAATACTTTTTTTTCTTTTATGGTTTAAGTCTACATGTTAAGAATGCAAATAACCAGGATGATGGCTGACTCATATAGACAGGAAGGATTTAAAGCACAAAAGAGTTGGACAGCTAAAGTCCATTCCCATTGTTGCTCAGCCTTTTCTTCCACATAGATACCCAAAGCCATATGCAATATCCATTGGAAGATGCAGAGATGGAGAACAGCTTGAGCTCTTTCTACTGTGCTGCACATCAATATCTCCACAGTCATCTGCCTTTGCCTCTGTAAATGAATGGCTCTGATTCATTTGAATGGTGAAATGTGAAGTGCTGCACTTGTGAGTCAGCAAAGCATGGCATGCCTTCCATCCTTAGTATGGGGTGGAATGAATGAATGAGTGAATGAATCCATGAATTAAGAATACCGCCACCCCCCCAGCCCCTGGCCAGTTCATTTTTGTTGCTTCCAAGGCCAATCAAGCTGAAATATTCAAGCAGTGCAATTGCCCTTTTTCTGGGAATTTGAAATAAAAAAATATGGTGTTTTATTAAAAAAGGAAAAATTGAAAAGTTCTGAACATGTGTGTCCTTCTCCTTAAGTGCCATCACTGTACCAGTGTAAATCTCCATAGCTCTATGTAGTTAGTAGGTAAAAAGGAAGAAGGAAGGAAGGAAGGAAGGAAGGAAGGAAGGGAGGGAGGGAGGGAGGGAGGGAGGGAGGGAGAGAGAGAAGGAGGGAGGGAGGAAGGAAGAGAGGGTGGGAAGAAAGAAGGAAGGAAGGAATTATCCTCTTCAAAGTGGGGCATCTTCTGTTGTAGAAAGCAATGCAAGAGACCCTGCAACCATTAAAATTCCCTCCCCTACAAAATGCTGCCCTATTAATTATGAACATTTCCCTAGTTGCATGATATCTTTGGAAATTGCAGATTGTATCTCACCCTCTGTGCTAATCCTAAAAAAGGTTAAGTTCTTTATGTTCTCTGAAATGTTCCTGCTTGTCTCAAAAGAAGTTATTTTTGCCAGGATCGCCTCCAGTGTAGGAACCATGTGACTTGTCCCGGAGTTCCAAGCAAAATAAGTTCCAACGTGTTTATTCTCATTCATGCAAACTCTACGCTTTTCTTAATACCGTAACAAGCACAACATGATTCATGTCACTCTCTTTTCTACTCAACACTTTTCTACATCTGATTCATGCCGGGATTCTCACTGTATTGTTACCCTATCACGCATTTCTTTTACTAATTCTTAGTAAAGCTCTTTGATTGGCTCAGTTCAATATGTTTATTCTAGGGATGGGCATCATGTCATGGCCTCCACAATCCTATTTTGAAACTCCTTTCCAAATTAACTCATTCAGTTGTAAAAGATTAAATAAATTTAAGTGAATTTAAGCTAGAATGGCTTCCATATATGCTATATATCACACAGCAAGGCAAATACAAACTTATAAAGTATGGTTTGTAAAGTTTATGTTTATAAATACTGTAAATCGATTGGCATACAAAGAAAGGAGGATGTCAGAAACCAAATACTTACTTACAATATTTTAGTAGGTTTTTCCCCTTCTTTTCCTTCTTTTTTAAAAAGTATTATTTACAAATAGCAATAAATGAAAATTTTGGTCATACGTTTAAAGATTTATGTTCTTTTCATATCATACTGAATGTATTTTGTCTGGTATGTTCAATTTTTTTAATGTTATACTTGTCAATAGTAATTTATATATTTAAAATATTGGTACCGGCTAAACAAAACTCTTGGATGTCTTATTTATCTTCTGAAGCTATCTCTTTGTTTAAACACATACATAACAAATAAATGAAAAGAAATATGCCTAGCATACAAAATGCTGCTGCTTCAAAATACGGCAGCAATGAGGTTTTTTCATTGTTTCATAATTTCTTTAGTCAGTTTCCAGAGATAATTTTAGGCATACAATTCATCTACAGTCTTTAAGATCTAAAACCTGGAAATTATCTTGAGTGATTGGAAAAGTGATGAAACAGTCTACTACCAGATTTAACTGGGGAAAAAACTGGAAAAGTAGGTTGTTTAAAGAAAGACAAAGAATAATTTTTAAGGTTTCTGCTGGGTTTCAAACTAGCAGCATCCTATATATGAGACTGATATTACTGATAATATAACTCAGTAGTGAAATCCAATTTTTTTTTACTACTGATTCTGTGGCTTGGTGGGTGTGGTGTGGTTTGGTGGGCATGGCTTGGTGGGCGTGGCAGGGGAAAGATATTGCAAAGTCTCCATTCCCATCCCATTTGGGCCAACCAAAGGTGTTATTTGACAGTTCTCTGAACTACTTAAAATTTCTGCTACTGGTTCTCCGACTACTCAAAATTTCCGCTACCGGTTCTCCAGAACTTGTCAGAACTTGATGGATTTCACCCGTTATAACTTTAGAAGGCATTAGAGACTGTGGTAACCATTGAGTCAAAGGAACAACCATTCCTACCTCTTCAAAGCAGAGTGTAGGAGACAGTCACGTGCCGCTGGCAAATGGACAGCAGAGCTTTAGGTAACAGATAAAAAATAGTACTTTGAGAGGAAAATATACCTGGAGGTCACCTTCATAGTTTTAAGGATGCATAAGGGGCAATATCATGCATTCCTACCATCCAAAAAAGGTTGGTGGCCTGAACTGGTGATGGGACATTCCAGCACTGGAGATAAACTCTAAACACTCAGAACAAATGCCTCAGGTAGCACTACCTTGCAAGGTAGTTGTCAAGCACCAGGGAAAGCAGAAGGTCCAGGCAGTTCAAATTGGTATAAAGATTTATTTCAAGCATAAGCTCCCTACAAAAATCTGAACTACTGAAGGTCCAAGCAAATTGACAATAGATAAGAGTCAGTGGAATTTAAGGTGGGCTAAACTTAGACATCTTGTGGGTGCAAAGAGACTCATGACTGATATGCATTTGACCCTTCCCTTAGTCGCAGCCTGGTTGTCTCCTACAGTAAATATAGATAAGTAATCCTAGTACACCATATTTGTAAAACACATCTGTAGCTGTATTCGCCTCCAATGCTCACATATGGTTAACCCAAACCATTGAAAACAGCAAAATAGCCTAGTTTCTGGCAACCATGGGAGGACTAGGTTTATTCTATCCCTTAGATGTCAAGCATATTCCAGTGCATTTCTTCTGAGCTTGAAGGAGTTTGTGCTGACCACATATTGGCCTTCCAACTTGTTGATAAGAATATTGGATTTTTTAAAAATAAAATCTACCTTTTGTCCATCTGTTTTATATTTCATCTGCACTTTTGCATTGAATCTATACTTCTTATGTGGTACTCATTTGACTGAACAAAGAGATGAATTGCTTTGTCCCAGGTCTGACCACATCAGAGCCCAAAGAGGCAGCCTGAGGCAGCTCTTCTCTTGAGGACCCATGAGGATGAGCAGCATCTTCTATTGGATAAATATAAGGGACAGGCATTGATTTTTTTCCCTGTAGTCAAAGGAAAAGAAAGAAAGGAATCACTTCACTGAAATGAATCACTTCACTGACTAAGTTTGAGATCCAAGAATAGTAGCAATAGCAATAGCCCTTAGACTTATATACTGCTTCAAAGTTCTTTTACAGCCCTCTCTAAGAGTCAGCATATTGCTCCCAACAATCTGGGTCCTCATTTTACCAACCTCGGAAGGGTGGAAGGCTGAGTCAACTTTGAGCTTGGTGAGACTCGAACTGCCGAACTGCAGCTAGCAGTCAGCTGAAATAGCCTGCAGTGCTGCACTCTAACCACTGTGCCACCTCAGCTCTATATAGTAGACACAAAAAGAAGAGATACCAGGTTGCTGTGCATGATTCATAGTGTGGTAGATGCAACCCTCCCTTGTAGATTCAATCCCATCTGCCATGGTTTATTTACAGGATTGTGAGTAGCATAATTACTAGCTATGCATAGGAAAGTCTTGTCAAATGTGAAAAGTCTATAGAAAGACTATGTTTTTATTAATTGTTGTTTAATAAAAATAAAACTCAACACCTGGATGGGAGCTGTGAGCAAAGCAAAGAAAAAGTCCTATGAGACAGTCCTAGCAGCTATAGAATGTCACTTCTTGTTGAAGATATTGAGGTCCACAATGGACGGAGAACTTTGCAGCCCACCTCCCCACCTGCTGCAGCACCCTCACCTGGACCATCTGATATACCAAGACTCTAAAGGGAAAATGAAGCAATTATCAAGAAGACTTTGATCCATAGAATCCATAATAACCTCTCTAATCCCCAAACACCCCTTTTCCTGTGCTGACTGAAACATATGTCAGCCCTGCAGCTTGCATGCATTTTCTTTCTATCAACAATGGGAAGGAAAGTGTAAAAGCAAAAATAAAACAAACAAGAAAACATGGGAGGAAAAAAAAAAGCAAAGGAAGAAGAAAGCCGCTCTGCCTCTGAGCCTTGGGTGAAGCTGCTCTCCTCCCTTTAGATCTCTCTCTGAGTGGTGTGAGAAATGGTATGCGAACCTCTGTCTCCTGCTAAATGCACATTTTCTGGGTGTTTAGCTAGCATGAAAGAATAGCCATTTCTGCTGATGGAATTCCTGGGAGGGAGCTGTTGCAAGAAGCCTCCTCCTGTATTCCCAGGAGCCCAGACGTGTGAGAAGAGTTGTGATTCCTATACAGAATTAAGCCTGAAGTAGCTAATCCATTTGTAACACCCACATGAGGCAGGTTAGCAAGCCGTCTGCTATTCAAAGTGGCATCGTAGAAGAGTTCAATGCCTGGAGCAAAAATGCAGGGTTGCCAGCCAATTTGAGTTAAAAGAGGTTGGGGGTGCGGCAGGGCAGAGAGAGGAAGGAAGGGAGGGATGTGCTGTTTCCTTCTCTACCTCTGCTTCCTGTCATATTTTGTTACATGCAGTCGTGTTGCATGTAACAAAGACATCTGTTTGTGGCTGGGAGCTGTGAAAAACTGGCGGGTACCATCTGTAGCCATTATAATAAGTATTTTGAAAGCATTGACAAGCCTCACCCCAAAACAGGACCCTTAGAGGTCACCCTCTATGACACTTTCAATTTGAACTATGGCATTGAATCTCTGCGGAGCCTTTTCATTCTGCCAGCACTGAGTTTCTTTCAACTTCCATAACTGCTGATGTCCTTGTTTTGAACTTTCCAAGTTCAGGTAAAATGGAGAGAGACAAAAGAACAAGAAGCTATCTGAAAAGTTCACATTGTTATTGATTGCAGCGTATGTGTGTGTCTGTGTCTCTGTGTGCATGTGCACACACATAAATATGTGTGACTTGGCATGGAAACTTGGCTTAAATTAAATAAATGGGTTGGGAAAAAATGTCCCAGCTGAAAGAGATATAGCATTCCATCATACAGAATTAGTTTTGCAGAAGTTGGCTTTGGGAACTAAACTTCGTCTTCCACACTAGCCTGAGAGTTATAACAACTGTTGAAAACAAGTAGCTTATAATAAAATATTTGAAGCTCAAGGGTTCCAGTAAAAATTGTTCAACTTATGAGAAAAGACAAAAAGGACATTGTGAGGAAAGCATTATATTAGCTAATAAATCATAATAGACACATTTTTACCATTGTAAAATTATTAACATCCTATTTCACCAAAGTTGTTTTTCTCAGCAGAATGAGGAGGAGGCAGGCATTTCTTGGCATTTATTTAATGATTCTTGGCATTTATTTAACTCTTTTCAGAGTGAAAAATATTGTGCACATATTCTTTATGTACAGTAGTCTTTCAAAGAGTCTTAAGACTTCTCCCATTCCTGAAGAATTGTACTCTTCACTATACTTGAATTGGTAGAAAAGTCAACCAGCATAAAACTTCCCTGCTGGCCATCTCCATTTTGCCTCACTCTGTTGCTCTGTCACCTGACACCACTTTAATTTAATTAAAGCCTCACAGAATTACCCACCTTGAGGCTGCTCTTGGACTGTGGGAAAATTATATATTATCTTGGTGTTACTGTGGATATTTAAATTTGTCTCCTTGATTATTTGGGGGCAAGAAGAAGGGAACATGATAAGGACACAGCAGGAAAAAAATGGTTGCCAGCCAGGGCATTTGTTTAGATGCAAGTAGAGAAAAATCCAAAATGCTAGAGATACAGTAGACAGATTTCATACTGATTTGGTTCTATTGTTAAGAAGACGTTCTTTCAGCATATTATATTGCTGGACTACTATTCTTTGGATGATAATAATGCTACCTGTAAGCTTCATTGCAAGCCAGCCCATAAGTTCCTGATTTGAAATACATTCAAATGTTTATGTTCACATCACATGCTCAACCAGGTCAGAAGAAGCCCTGCAGATGCAGTAACACAGCTTGATTTATTTTTGTTATGACTAAACATGTCTATGAACCCAACCTGTTTTCTTAATTTATGGTTTAATATATTGCATAAACATTGGTAATCGGGTTAGGCATGTTATGTGGATGCAATTGCTAATGAGCAAGCCATTAGAAACAATTGTATCTAGCACTTTTCTGGGGAACTTTGATTAATTTCATCACAGAGCCATTTTGTCTTAGTCTGGAGCCAAGATGAACATTGTGAGATCAATGAGGGTAGAGGTCTGTGCTTGCTTAAATAATTTGAAACATCATAATTCTTACATCTGGTAGAAGCATTGACTAGTTACAGCATACCAGTCAGCTTTTCTGGCAGTAATGTCTGATCCTTGAGACCAGAAGCACCATACAAATTAGTCACGGTGCCCACAAGATAGTGCCATTCTGAGCATTGTAGAGAATTAAATAGCGGCTCTTGAACCCAGGCATTTTAAAGAGGAGCACAAAGCAGCACTGCATTCTATTTGCTGGTACCAGCCATGCCCGTAGGTCTAGAATTAACCTGGAATTAAGGAGAAACTTCCTAACAGTGAGGACAATTAACCAGTGGAGCAGCTTGCCTTCAGAAATTGTGGGTACTTTATCACTGGAGGTTTTTAAGAAGAGACCAGACAATCATTTGTCTGAAATGATATAGGGTCTTCTGCTTGAGCAGGGGGTTGGACTAGAAAACCTTCAAGGTCCCTTTCAGCTCTATTTTGATTGACTGATTGATTGACTGAGGGCATTTCTGTCCTCTTTTACACTTGGCTGCTGTATTTGCTGCACCATGCATGCTGGCTTCTGAGGAGACTTTCTTTCAAAATATTATTTTTTTTTCTACTTCAGACTTGCAAAGCTACAGTCTTCAGACTTCCTCTGCATTGCAAGGAAAATATATGGTAACATCTCCCAAAGCAGCCTATTCTTTGTCGAAAACTGGAACTGAAATTTTTAGGCCTTGGACATGCTGGCTAAGGACTCGGAGAATTGCAGTCCAGCATATCTGGAGTGTACCAGGTTGGGAAAGCTGGTAATAACATGCATATATCATGATGATAAGTAATCCTATTGGGAGAGCTTCAGTATGCTTTGAGCTAAAATTGGCTTGCTTTGAGGAGTTAGATGGTTGGCATTGGCAATATGTAAGAATAGTTCCCTCTAGGTCTAATTATTTTTAGTAGTCAAAGTCCCATTGCAATGAGTATGAAACTTACTCTACATTAGATCTTTTTTCCACTCTCCCATTACTTAAACATCCAGGAAAATATTAAAATGTTGCAAAAACATCCTTATGCAGAAATGGCAAGAGAGTGAATAGGATGTTCATATAGGCGAATTATGGCTGTGCTGGTGTTCAGAACACAGCATATACGTATATCTGCACAAATACATTGTTACTTATATCCCTGGTTTGTGTATTGTATGTAATTTGAATTAACAAATTACATGCATTTTTTTTTCATTTTAAATGCTATAAAGCTATAATACATACATGTACCCACGTCATCCTTTTCCTTTTTAGGGTAAGCAACATTACGCAAAAGACAGAATGGATGAAGAAATAGTAAGAAAAAGAAATTAATGGAATGAAGTCTGAAAATGAAAAGGAAACAACACAAAGTAGGCTCCACTAACATTATATTTTATAGTTCTCTATACCTTTTCTAGCATCCTTCCTTCTACCATGCCTCTACAGTACTTCCTACATTGACTTTTCTTTAAACTTCACAGCTCACTATCTACATGCAAAAGAGCCTAGAGTTCAAGGTTTTCATTTTATCATTAAACCTATAATAAACATTCTTTTTTATATTTGTACTTTCCTTGAATGATCTAATGTTTTGTATAAATATGAAGCATAACCCATTGCTGCTGAATGCAATAAAAGTAGTGTGTGTATGTATGTATGTTTGTATGTGTGTATATATATATATATATAATTTTATTTTATTTGCATAGGCTTTTATGTGCATCATTCTTTATGCCAGGCTTTTCCAACGTAAATCAAGATGTTTCACAGCCATAGTACAGTGAAATCTCATTCACCAGTTTCTAGGCTTTCTCAAACCTTAAAGCAGCATTTTGCTGTCTGTTTGGAGATTTGGGAGAGACTGATATATATATCTATATCTATATCTATATCTATATCTATATCTATATCTATATCTATATCTATATCTATATCTATATCTATATCTATATCTATATATCTATATATCTATATATATATATATAGGTCTTTGGTTCTTCGGGTCTTCTCCCGCATAAAATTGGAAGTATCTTGGCGACGTTTTGACGAAGTCTCATTCGTCATCTTCAGGCTGGTGTTCTCGGCTTCGTTCTTCCAGGAGCAATGTGAGATTGCAGCTGACCCTTCCTTTTAACTACTAGTGGGGGTGTGAGCTGATTGGGTGGGAGCTTGTCTGTGTTCTGATTGGGTGGAGGTGTGTTCTGATTGGTATATATATATATATATGTTTTCTGAGGTTTTCGCGGGTGTTTGTATGTAGGTCTTTGGTTATTCGGGTCTTCTCCCGCGTAGAATTGGAAGTATCTTGGCGACGTTTCGACGAAGTCTCATTCGTCATCTTCAGGCTGGTGTTCTCGGCTTCGTTCTTCCAGGAGAAGCCGAGAACACCAGCCTGAAGATGACGAATGAGACTTCGTCGAAACGTCACCAAGATACTTCCAATTCTATGCGGGAGAAGACCCGAATAACCAAAGACCTACATACACACACACACACACACACACACACACACATCCACACACACATATATACATACACATATACATATAAACACATACAACATACAAATGATACATATAGCCATTGTATAAATCTGATTGAACAAGGTATCCATTTTTATTCCTGTAAGCTAATAAACACGAAGAGTTAATTAAACATGAAGAGTTAATTAATTAATTAACTGATAATAAGCATCTGGGAAGGTTTTGAGATCCATGTTCCAGTTTTGATCAGGTCAAAACCTAAATAAAGACTGTCATTTCCAAAGCAAGCAAGAACATCAGTTTTACATGTCACTCTACTGGATATCTGTTCAAAATAAGAGTGTCTCCTGAAAGAAATAATGCAATTATTGCACAGAAATATTGAAGTTGACAAGGGACATCCAGATTCAAGATCATCCTGTAAGAAGTTAGCATGCACCCCTTTCCTAGAAGAATGAGATATTTTGGGAAATATTAAAAAGGCAGAGTATTATATTTCCCTGGATGAGAAATGGATAAGCATGTTTTGAAGCAGCTCCCATTTAAGACCCCCACTCTTTGTCAATGGACCATTAAGGCTTGGGCCAGTCTATTCTACATAACAAAGATCTACCTCCTTCAGGCAGAGCCATAGTAGGAATTGCCAAAGATCCAACTGAAGATAGGATTGGCCCTTTACACAATAGCAGCAGAAACTCACCACATGTGACCTGGGAAGCACATGTGACCATCAGCCAGCAAGGCTAGCTAAGACCCCCACCCCCTGGAAGTCTGACAACCAATCAGGATACTCTTTCTGGGCGCCAGGAAGTTCAAAGCCAGAGAGAGCATAAAACCCCAAAACTCCCTGTATCTGCTCTTCTCCCTTTTTTCTGTTCAGGAACTCAAGCCATGTGATCCTGTTCACCATTAAACCATCTTTCCAATTAGTCTCCATGTCTCCAGTGTCTTTTTCCCCACTTGGAGCAGAACTCAGAAGAATATTTCTTCCAACAATCCTCAGCCACAGAAACTGAACTGATACCAGGGCCAATCCTTCTTTCATCTTAACCAACTTGCCAGCATTGCTACTGTAGGGGGAGGAGGGGGGGGATGACAAAGCAATTGTAATACCCTGTTTCCCCCCAAATAAGACATCCCTGATAATAAGCCCAATCAGGCCTTTGAGCACATGGCAATAAGGCCAAGCACTTATTTCAGGGTTCAAAAAAAAATATAAGACAGGGAATTATTTTAATAATTAATAATTATTAAATTATTCTTATTTTCAGGGAAACATGGGTAAATGTTGAGGTTTGAGAGGTTTTAAATGTGGGCATGGGAGCAGTTCACCTCTGAAAAAGCTTATATTCTAATATCAACTTTAGGTTTTTAACCAAAACACTATAGCTGAAATGTAACCGTTTTGTCCTGCTTTAAGGAGCATGATCTTGAGACACATGGGAAGAATAGCATGATCTTGGAGAGCTATGGGTTGCCCAGACTTCCATATAGCACAGGGGGGAAAAAACCCACACCAATGTGGCAAGAAAATGTTTGGAAGGAATGAGATGCTGATTGGTGTCATTTCTGTGGGCACCTTAGAGTTTCTGTTGCAAAGCACTGTGCTTATCTCTGCAATAATTAATTCATTGATTTACAAATAGGCTGTATAGCCCACTGGGGTGCATTTGAAAAACCAGGAAGCCATTACATTCTAATGGCCTCCCACCCTCCTAGCCCATTAAATGTGCAAATGCTGGAGGCAGTGCCACTTGAGCCTGTCAGTCAATAATTCCAACTAGGAAACATTGCTATCCCTTGGAAGAAAAGAGCAAAATCAGAGGATGTGTTGAGAAGAGAGTTTCGATTATGTATGGCAGCTCCTGACAGGGATCCTGAGCTCCTGGATTGTGAGAATATATCTGCAGGGCAGGAAGATCTTGATCAATATCTAAAGGGAGGGCATTGATTTCTGGGATACTTAAGTTGTTTCTCATGCTGCAATTATCAAAGTTCTTGAATAATACCAGAGATTACCTTGAGCAGAAAGCCAACTGGTGAGAATTTCAATCCAGACACCTCAATCACAGATAGAGCCTTTTCTCTCTACTTTAGGTATTATGCAGTTTTGGAAACTCCCATACACTATTGTTTTCCTCTGCAGCCTTCCTTTACCTGATGCCATCCCCATCAAAAAATTAGGACCACAATGTTTGGGACTTGGAAAAAAGACAACTTAGTGGGTCTTAACTGAGGTGCATAACATTTTGCATGCTATTAAAAAAAAAAGAACACAGGGAAGTTTTTCTTCCTTTTGAAATAACTGGACAAGAGACAATCCTATAAAGCTGACTGGAAGCTTATATAGAACATATGAAAAATGGAGATGGCCACTGACTTGAGTACAGGTCTTTTGAGTATTGTTGGCATGATGATTCAGTTCATCCCAGAGTTTTAAAAGCATACTGTACTGCATGCTTTCGAATACTGGTTTCATCAGAACAGTGACAGGAAAGAGGTATGTCTTTGTGTCCTGCTTGTAAGTACCCTACAGACATTTGATTATGAGAAGAAAAGATGGGACTAAGATGATCCAATAAGGCTGTGATTCTGATCTTATGCTGTTGTCCATAACGTTGGTCTCTTAAAAGATGATGCAAACAACACCTTCAGCTAAATAAACAGACCAATCTGATGAAGCACAGAACTAATGATTCCTGGCAGTTATATTTGCATCCTGCTGATGAGAAGCAGCATCTTCCCACTGGGTGTTCTCCTAGAAAGTTACTCCTGCAGTGTAACCCATAAATCACACTGTGCTTTAATGTCTTTCTATGTCTTCTGCAGGCACCAGTAAAGGTGTACCACTTAGTGCATGGATGCTTGCCTCTCACAAATTGGCAAGAAAGAAAAGTAATGTACTTCTGCAAAAGGTCCTACCCTGGGATAATCACAATAAACAAAGAACACAAATACAAATATCTAATTTTAAAGAAAAGCAAGCTCTACTGTATATTTAATAGGAATAACACCTATTTTAAGTACTTCTGTGTATGTTTTTGTTATCTCTGTATATCCACGTGGAAGAATTAGGCTGTACATTTATACAGTATTTTCTAGATTCCATTGACTTGAATCCCACCAAACAAGATTAGATTGTCAGCTAAATAGGAACATTAGACTGTGACCTTATGCTTGTCTTTACTCTAGGAAAAATGAAACGTGTGAGCAATAGAGGTTGAACTGTGCAACGAATTGGGGATGAATAATCACTCCTGGTTTATAAATGCAACAGCATGAAGTGATAGGATCTTTAGTTAGTTATTAAGGTGCCAATAGACTCCTAATGGTGGAAAACATGCTTTTTAAAAATGTCTCACACATCAGAAATTAACTTACATATAACTTACTTAATATAATTCTAGTCAAACTTACTTTCCTGCAGGGAAATAGGTAAACATGATTTCTCACTAGCAATCCTGGTTCATTCTTTTAGGGTTGCAGGAAGAAGTGATTGTGTTAACGAATACATTATACAAGTAGTCCTTGCTTACCAACTGTACTTGGGACAGGCAACTCTATTGCTAGGTGAATCAGTTGTAAAGTGAAAAGTCACATGACCCAATTTACAACATCAATTTTGGTTGCCGTTGTTAAACGAATCATTGTAGGTTTTTAAGTGTAATGTCACGTGATTGGAACTTACAACTACCTGCTGGCTTCCCCATTGACTTTGCTTCTTGGAGGCTGGTGTGAAGATCACAAACAGCAGAAGGCAGCATCTCAAGGCAATTCTGTCTTCTTCTACAAGCCAACATAAAAAACAAGCACAGTTCTCACAGCACCATTATTGCAACCTAGTTTACATTTGAACACACCCTGCAGATACTCCTAGTTGGATTGCTTCAGTTATTCTAAGACAATCAAAGAACAAATAAGAAATTGAGTGGATATATTGAACAAGGCAATGATTTTCCCAGTTGCAATGTATGGCTGTGAAAGTTGGACCATAAGAAAGGCTGAGCACCAAAGAATTGAGGCCTTTGAACTCTGGTGCTGGAGAAGACTCCTGCGAATCCCTTGGACTCAGGAGTGGGTTCTACTTACTTTTACTACCTGTTCGCAATGAGGCCGCGCTTGCTTGTTTTGCTCGCGCGCAAACACGTTCTTCTGCGCAAGAGAATGTCAGAGTCAGGGTCAGTGGGCGGAGCCTCCCGCCGGTTTTACTACCGGTTCTATAGAACCAGTGTGAACCGGGGGCAACCCACCACTGCTTGGACTGCAAGGCGATCAAACCAGTCAGTCCTAGAGGAGATCAGATCCTAAAGATGAAACTCAAATACTTTGGTCACCTAATGAGAAGGAAGGACTCACTGGAGAAGAGCCTAATGCTGGGAAAGATTGAAGGCAAAAGAAGAAGGGGACGACACAGAATAAGGTGGCTGGATGGAGTCACTGAAGCAGTAGGCGTAAGCTTAAATGGATTCCAGAGGATGGTACTGGACAGGAAGGCCTGAAGGAACGTTATCCATGGGGTTGCGATGGGTCAGACATGACTTCGCAACTAACAACAACAATTGAACAGAAGTGTGTCATGCAGTGACATCATCTTACAGATCCCACTTATAATTCACCTTATTGTGGAGAATGTTTGTGATATACTAGGAGGCAATCTCTTGTTACTGTATATCCAACCAAATAGTGTCTACTTGTGGCAGCTTCCAGAATCTCCAGCAGGGGTCCTTTCCACCTCTGCTATCTGAGTTCATGTCCTTAAGTTATCTTTGTTCCTTCATTTGACCAAATACAATTAGCAAAGCAATTGTATGGAAAAAACTGGAGCAGCATCTCTTGTAGCTGTTAGTATAAAGAACAAAAGCTATTCTATATACAATACTTTGTAGAGGCACCCAGAGATATTCCCAGTGAATACAGCAAGTGCATGCGCACCCACCCATCCACCCACCCACACCCGCACCCATGAATGTGTTAATGAAAAATGGGAGAGAAATTTGTTTACATTTTAATTAGAATTTATCCATTTGCACATTCTGAATCTCAACATGACTTTTTTTTTTAACGCAGATCATATTTTTGAAAGTGCATATAAAATGCATGACGGGAAATACGTACATTGTTTGCAAAAATGTGAATTACGACCTTCATACCTCTTTTTCTCTTGAGTGCTGTCTGTGTTCATGAATGTTGTGTATGTGGGTGTATTGAAACAGAGTGATATGTGCACAAAATGCATGTAATTCTTTTGTGCATAAAGCACCCGTCTCCCCCCACCCCCCCACCCCCGGAGATCTGCATGGCTCCAGCCCTATTTGCCTTTGGAGGGCTCTGAAAACCTCTAATTTCCCCCAAGGATTTGGGCCAGGAGGTTAAGCTGGCTCTGCTATTGATGTGATTTTATAATTGGGATGCATTGTTTCACCTTCGGTGCCATGGGTTATTGTTAGTAGTTGTTAGCTTTAATCTTAGTATGCTGCCTAAAGTTACTGTTGTGGGACAGCAGGTCATATACACTATTTAAATAAATAAATAAATAGTAGTAGAATAAAATGAACAATTTTAGAGAAGTAAGAAAATAGGTGGAATAACGCTTGATAGATTCACCCATCCCTAATTTTAACTGCTGTAGAGCCAAGAAAAACAAATGGTGTGAGTAAAGAATTGTGCCTATGGTTTTACTGCTCTTGTAACTTTAGCCTTTATATTTTGATTAGGTTTTCTAAAGTACCTATATGAATAAAATATATACATAATGTTCCTTCTTTGTTATACACAATAATAACCATTATTAACCATGTTCTTTTCTCAAGTGCAAATCTTTTTGTGGAATGGAACAGGGAAATGAAACAATCAACATAAGAAAGGCAAGCACAGATAGTCCTCAATTTATGACCATAATGGAGACTTTGTCAAAAAAAGATTAAATGGAACTTCATAGATAAAATAAATGATTACTATATATTAAAATGCCTTTAAAATCATTGGAATATAAATGCTTTTGTTGGTGCTAAAAATATAACAATGTTGACAACAGATGGATATTTGTAAAAATGAAATTCCACATGTGGGATGTCATGACTGAGAATGTCCCTTCTAGCTACTACCACTTGTTAACTTTCTATTTTACCACCCAAAGTTACCTCAGTCCATATTTAACTTGCAAAGGGAACAATTGTTTTTTCATATCCCTGAACTGTTAACTGTGTTGAGCTATACAAACAACACTTCTTTATGTTGAAATCTGCTGAAAAATGGACTGGAAGCCATTCTCTCAATTAATGCAATATTTTGAGTGAGTCTGATTTTCGCTGATATTGTAATTAAAAAAGTACAAAACAGTAATTAGATTTCCCTATAGTTTATAGGCATGCAACAAATGATGCTAAGCCAGAATGTAGAATAGGTAAGTTATATCTCCATTTTAAGCACAAAAATAATAAAAATTAAATGATAATTGCTTTGTTTTAGGATTCTACAAATCCTAAACAAGTCCTTACCAGGACCAGAAATTTTGTCTTCCAAGCTTTCAGACTCATGCTGGAGCCCATCTTCAGGGAGCTTCTCTCTAGCAGAGTATGTGCTGTTCTGTGTGTGGTATTTGTAGTGCCTGTTGTAAGTGGCTTTTAAGATGCTGATTGGGGTGTGTTGATAGCTGGCTTTTACATCATTAGCTGCCTTTTGCTTGTGGTGTCTAGCCCTCGCCTTCTAAGTTTTTGATAGGCTGGTGGTAAACCAGCATTCCTGTTGATTGACAAGTGGCCTGTTTCCCAGGCTTCAATCACTTCCCTGGCTGTTTTTGTGCCTGCTCATCTAACAATCTTAGTTGTTGCGAAGATGAAAGTGTGTCCTTGTTCACTGCAGTATGAGGCTACCAATGAGTTCAGGTCTCCCCATCTGTTCTACATAGTCACAGGGGAAATCCATGCAGGGGCTTGGTAGATTACATTGGAAATATCTCCCACCTCCAAGTGATCTTTGCAATGCATAATTTGTCCTCCTATGGTAGCCTCTGGGTGATGCACAATGCCCACTTGCAGAACTCAGATAACTGCTTTTTTTTTTTATGGACGTTCCTTGTTGGTTGGATTGGGACACATTGAGGGCATAGCTTGAGCTTTGTTTTCTAGCTAGCATTAAGATATAAACATTCAATTCTATATGTTTTAATGTCACGCACATGTTTCTGTACACATTATGCCCAAAGGGAATAATATATATGCATTGATGTATGCAAGTACTGTCTTTGATTATTGCTTAATACTTTTTTCTCTTAACTCTTTTTTCTCTTAAGCCCCATTTTATTTATCTGTTTGTTTGAATCTTGGTATTTATTTTGTCATCTTAAATATACTTCCATATTTTACTGAGATAAGAATTTTTATCTCAGTTAGTTTAACCTAAAACTCTTATTTCCACAGAAAATGTGTAGTGCCAAAATGAAATCATTTAATTCATTGTTGTAGTCTTTTCCTTTTTTAAAGATTGCAAGGGCTGATAAGAAAAGTTGGTTTTGCAATCTGTGCTTGACAATGTAAGCTCATCTTCACATTGTTCTTTGACTGGCGCTTAATCCAGGAATTATGCAGCAGCTTTTGGTTTCAACATACTGAAATCTAATAGGCAACGTGCTTTGTAGCTCAATGCAGCTTTTCCTAGACAGGTTTGTTTAATTATTTTGCTAGTCGTCTCTTACTCACATTTCACAGTATGACAGATACAGTTATGCATTTTCTGTACATTGTTTGGTTATTCTCCTCCAAGTGAATGAGGTTACTACATTAGAGCTAGAGAATGAAACAATAATTTCAAATTAGAATAAGGAAGCACTTTGGATACAATTGATGGGGTAGCATAAATATTGAATAGCAGAAATTTTCAGGATTAAAATGATGATATGAGCCAGGCAAGACAAAGAGTGGTCCTAAATTGCTAATTGCTTTGTAATCTCCCTTGCCTTGCAAAACTCCAGTTTAGGTATTCTAATGGACACTTAGGATTGCTTCTTCTTAAACAGACTATGAGGTGAGGCTTTCGAGTCCCAGAGTATCTCTGCCAAAAATATGGAAGCTAGAAGTAAGAATCCCAGCATTTAGCCCTTGCAGTGGGCCCATCTTGGTAAACTAGAAAAATGTGGAATAGACAACATCACCACCAGATGGATTTGCACTGGCTGACAACCGTACTCAGCAAGTAGTCCTTAACTGTACTACCTCCACACAGAGGGAAGTAAGATGTGGGATACCACAAGGCTCCGTCTTAGGCCCAGTACTCTTCAATATCTTCATAAATGACTTCGATGAGAGAATAGAAGGCAACTTATCAAATTTGCAGATGACACTATATTGACAAACTTGAACAATGGGCCCTATCCAACAAAATGAATTTTAATGTGAAGAAAAGCAAAGTTTTACATTTAGGCAGTAAAAATCAAAGGTATAAGTACAGATTAGGTGAGACCTGGTTCAAAAACAGTAACTGTGAGAGGGACCTTGGAGTCCTAGTGGATGGTTACACCACTTGAATATGAGCCAGCAGTGTGCAAAAGCAGCCAAAAACCTAATACAATCCTGGTTTGTATAAACAGAGATATAGAATCAAGAAGTACTAGTACCACTTTATAAAACCCTAGTAAGACCACAGCTGGAATACTGCAACCAATTTTGGTCACCATAGTACAAAAAAGATATTGAGATCTTGGGAAAAGTTCAGAGAAGAGCAACAAAGATGATCAAAGGCCTGGAGACTAAAATATATGAAGAACGGCTGCAGGATTTGGGTTTGGCTAGTCTAAAGAAAAGAAGAATTAGGGGTGACATGATAGAAGCATTCCAATATTTGAGGGGCTGCCACAAAGAAGGAGTCAAATTATTTTACAAAGCACCAGAGGGTAGGACAAGAAACAATGTTTGGAAACTAACCAAAGAGAGAAGCAAGCTGGAATTAAGGAGAAACTTCCTAACAGTGAGCACAATTGACCAGTGGAATAGCTTGCTTTCAGAAATTGTGGGCGCACCATCACTGAAGGTTTTTAAGAAGAAACTATCACTTATCTCAAATAGTATAGATCCATGATAGCGAACCTATGGCATGCGTGCCACAGGTGGCACACAGAGCCATATCTGTGGGCACACAAGCATTGCCCTAGCTCAGCTCCAGCGCATATGTGTGGGCAGCCAGCTGATTTTCAGGCCTTCCGGGCCCACTGGAAGTTGGGAAACTGGCTGTTTCCAGCCTCCGGAGGGCCTCCGGGGATGGAGGGAAGGCAGTTTTTGGCCTCCCCAGGCTCCTAGAAAGGCTCTGGAGTCTGGGGAGGGTGAAAAATGGGTCCACCAGGCCATCGCGTGCCAAAAGCGGGGGGAGAACGAGGTGTCGCACGCACATGCGTGGGGGGCGGGGCGCATTAAATTATGAGTGTGGGCATGCACGCGCGCAATCCCCCTGTGCTCCCCCCGCTTTTGGCATGCAACGGCAAAAAGGTTACCCATCACTGGTATAGGTTCTCCTGTTTGAGCAGGGGACTGGACTAGAAGACCTCCAAGGTCCCTTCCAGTTCTATTCTATTCTATTCTATTCTATTCTATTCTATTCTATTCTATTCTATTCTATTCTATTCTATTCTATTCATAAAAGCTAGCAGATTAGGGTATTCATAAGATTTACACCCTCCTCAAAATCATGCATAGCAAACAGATTTATGCATCTAGCCCCCCTGTCTTGTTGATTAATATGGCATGTATGCCTGAATGAAGAAAACAAACACGTGTAGAATATATAGGGCAAGAGCACTGGGTTGGAGGATTGTGGCCACAGAGCTAGGGTAATGATGCCTGTGGGAGAGACTGAGAATTATTTTTGTTTTGTTTTATTTTCCCAGAGGTGGGGAAAAAAATTTTCCCCATGTTTTTAAGACTATTTTAAGCATATTTTTCACATTTTCCTACTCAAACTGCCTGAAAGCCACACCACCCATTTGGCACAATAATGGCCAGAGGGCTTCTGAGGGGCCACAGATAAAAAGCCCAGGGCTATATATGTCCTCAGAGTCACTGGTTGCCCATCCCTGGCAAAGAAGCTAAAGCACTGGTGTGTCAAGTAAATTGCCAAAATTATGAAAAAAGAATAGATCAGAATTATTTTTACTGTTCTGGTATTTAAAATTAATCTTCAGAAGTTATACTGAATCACATAAAAGGTGTAAGCCTCCTGAGGGTGCATGAATGTACATGTGAGTATAAAAGGCGGAATTTTAGAAAACAACACTTTTTAGGCAGCAAGCACAACGTCCATATAACAACTGGAAAAACTAACTCTGTTGTACTATATTCCATCAATGCAAAAAAAGTCTATTACTGTAATATCAGATATGGATGCTTGGCATAATGTATTGTAAAATGGGATCTGCATATACCTGCTCAGAGAAGCAGGAAAGTTTTATCTTAGCATTTGACAGGAAAATACAGATGTCTGGCTTTCATAATTATGCTTCTCGATCATAATAGATACCATCAGTATTCATTTCCAACTATGGGAATTATGAATAGAAATGTCCTGCACCTGCTTCTGAGATATACAGTTGTTGTTGGCAGAGCTGTTAAGTCTACGGGATTCCAGAGAAACAGATAATTTAATTGCACATACATTTTGAGACTGAAATATGTGTCTCCATGTATGTTAGTGTATACATGGCACAGCCTATCTGCAAAGGCACTTGCTTGTGTTTTCTACCAGAAGATCTAGGACTGACAGCATCTATGTCATTTCTTGCAGCACTTGTTTTTCAAGGCAGTCAGTTGGATTGTTTATAGAATTTATTATAAAGCAACCATCACATGTGTTACTAATCTAAATCGTTCTCTTTTAATAAAAAGGTGCAGTTTGTGAGAGCTGGTGATTGTGTTGTTGTTGTTGTTGTTTTCTTAAGACAATGCTTGATCAGTTTATTACCTCAGGATGATTTCCCACATGGAATATCTAATAATTAGCCACACTGGCAGAACTGATGGGAATATAGCTCCATTTATATGGAAAAGTCATGCTGTTTTGAAAAGCTAATCTGGGAACCGCAATTCATGTGGAATGAAAGTCAGTCAGTCAGCCTGGACCAAAGAGGTTAGCACATCCTTCGCTGACAGAACGGTCCTGTGAAGTCTGGTGGACTTCAACTCCCAGAATTCCCCAGCCAGCAAAGCTTTGCTGGCTGGGGAATTCTGGGAGTTGAAGTCCACCAGTCTTAAAGTTGCCAAGGTTGGAGACCCCTGCGGTGAAGAGTTCCAAATAAGTAAATTTCACTACATCTTGTGGCTTTCCCTCCTAGTCTGTGTCTTTCCAATTGCAACCTGAATCATTTTAATTCCACTGTAAAGTGATATTGGTAATTTCAGTGAGAGTGTAAAGAATAATTCAGTTTCCTGATAGTCCTGAGTACAGTGGAAGAGGTAATGCTACCCCCAATCAACATACTTTTTAAAAGAATTGTATATGAATAGAGTAAAGGCTGATTATATAACTGATTTAGAAAAACACTTATCCCCCCACCAATTTCTTTTGCTATTTACTAGACTCGCTTCATGTATTCTATACATGAAGATTTAATTATAACTAAAGTTTCAAAAATCTGACTCCTGTACAGTTCACCAGAGTTTTTTGTTTGTTTTATTTCATTTGCATTTCCTTCTCATCTGCTGTGCTACTCCTAATGCAATTTGATAAAACACTACTAAAAAGGAATCAGGTGATGACAGTACATATGGCTGCATCAAAACACTTTTTCTAGAGCAGTACCGCAGCCTTTTACCCTTAAGCCAAACACATCTTCTATTCTATTCTATGTTTATGAATTCAACAAGTGTGCATATGCAGAGATCTATGATATAATGCTAAAAACATAGCATTAAGTTTGTTTTTCTGCAGTTCTTTATTACCATGTTTTTGAATTAGTAATTTAGATTTTAGTAATTTAGATTTTAGCAAATCTAATGGATTTACTGGATGGATTTACTGGATAGATTTACTGGAAACAGCTGAGTTGTTGTTTTAATTAATTAAGGCTCTCATGTTTCACACTATATGGTAGCCTGTCTCATTCTATTTAAAATAGGCTTTGTTTCGAAATCATAAATGGAACAGTAGTAGATCTTTGCACTGTGTAAACCAAATGAGTTATTCTGGAAGTTTAAGATTCTTGGCTCTGCCTATTGACCCACATGTGAACTGATAAAGGAAAGGGGATTTTTAATCCTTTTTGCATTACATGAATTGCAGTATAGGCTATGAAAGAGTCTTCCATTGGACACACCAAAACTATTATGTTCCAATGAATGCATCTGGATTCACACCTATGTAGGTGTGTAGCACCTACTATGGCTGTGGAGAGAAAAAAAGCTTGCACAAGCATTACTTATGTTTATATGGAAGGAAGAAACTATTTCCATTTCTTTGCTCCCTCTTGAGAATGAAGCAATGAAGATTAATGGTGGCTTGGCACCCAGCAGTTTTCAACTCCTAGGGGCCATATAGGTTTTTTCCATGACAATCTATCCTAACCTGTTTTGGGTGTGTGTGTGTGTCTCTCAATGATAAACCCATCACCATTGTAACTGAATCCGTCCATCCTGCTGTGAGTTGTTCTCTTTTTTCCCAAGCAATATTGATGAGCAATAACAATTCCTTGAGGTATAGGACAAAATTTAGGGATCACATAGCTCCCCTATGTAAGCAGCTGCCCTTTCTTAATCTGTTCATTACATTTATACTCCACATTTTATTTAGTAGCTCAAAGGAGTATTCATAACATTCTTGCTTCTTATTTTTCTCTGCAACAACCTGTGTGAAAAAGCTGTGTTGACAACTGTCTCAGAGTCACTGGTACTGAAGGTACTGAAGGTACTGTAGATTGAAACCTGGGCTTTCCTGTTCCTAACCTAATGTTTTAACCTGGCTCTCAATGTATCATAGTAGAGATTTTGCATGCTTAAATGAAAGTGTTTATCAATCAAAATGTTGAGTGCTCTTAAGGTTATATTCCATAATATTATAAAACTACTTAAAGATCTTGGTTCTTTGAGCGCTTTTACCATTGTAAACATGGGATAGCAGGTCCATTGATAATAGTTGATCAGAATATGCTGTCAGTAAAAATATAGGGTGGTATAATTTATCAATTGCCATTTGCCTGCAGAAGTGAAGGCAGTAACAGTAACAGAGTTGGAAGGGACCTTGGAGGTCATCTAGTCCAAACCCCTATTCACACAAGAGACCCGTACTAAGGATTCAAATCACCGAATTGCCAACCTTTCTGATTGACAAGCTCAGTGTCTTAGCCACTGAGACACTTAGTCAGGCTAAAATGTTGCTTTACAAGTTTAGGTTCTACCGAGATTTGAACTCGGATCGCTGGATTCAAAGTCCAGAGTGCTAACCATTACACCATAGAACCACAAGGTAACATCTTTCACTTATCATCTGAAATTATAAGAGCCTAGGAAATAGTGACTGGGTACAGCATAAATCAATTCTGATTTGTAACTTCAATAATGCTTATGGTTCTAATTGTGAAAAATATGCATGGAAACCTGTATCTGCTTTGTCTATCTTATAATTATTTCAGTTTACTTTGAAAATGAACAATACAATCCCTCTCTCCAATCTTTTATTGTTGAGGTTGATTCCTTATTATACATTTATTATTGGCAGTGAGATAGCAGAAACAGAAAAGAATGAAAAAAGAAAAATCAAACAAGCTCATACATATACAGATTTCCCCCCACCAAACACTGATTTATATTTCTATCTCTTCCAATTAAATGTTTTGCTCAAAGTTCTCAGGAGCTGGCTGCATGCAGATAAATTCAGCAGCACATTTCAATCATCAGTTTTCAGTTCCTATGGGAGAAAAGTTGCTCTTATGCTAAGCTCTTGTCAAAATGAAGCTCATTCAATTCAGCTACTATACCTTCTAAGCAAGTTTCTGTTACATCAGCACTAAACAGTATTAATTGGACAAACAGTTAATTTTAGCCTGGAATGGAATGTAGGAGCCTGTGCCATCAGTAATGGATTTTCTTTGAATAAACTTTATTCAGTGAAGACAGGAAGTGAAAAGTGAAAAAAAACTATAGTTTTATAGGCCAACAAGTACTAAAGCTGTGATGGACTACCCCATTAAGAGGCAAATTTTCCTTCTGTTGAAATCCTTTCTATGCCTTTTCTGAACATGATTCTCTAAATTTGCCTCCAAGTGTTCAGTTTATTTCTTTTGTTAAAATTTATATCTTGCTGATTTGGTGCAGAATCACTCTTCAGACAGGCCGATATGTTTTGTTTTATTATAATGCATAAATAAGAACAATGGAATGAACACAGATGCCAGGTTAGATAATGTTCAAGTATTTCTTAAACTGTATGTTTTACATTAGCAGGAAAACATCATTATATGATTTTATAGAGAAGGACGAAGGAGAAAAAGAAATACTTGAAAATGTATATCAGATAAAATGGCTTAGTTTTGACCTAATTTCTTGATTAATTGTCTCTTCCTTTCTCCATTCTCAAAAACATTTCACAATTTAAGAATTAAAGCTAATAGAATAACCTGAAACAACAGCAATACAAACTCAGTAACGAAAACCTTTTGAAAGTGCTTTCATATTTTTGTCCCAATGTTAGATAAAACTATATAAGCTATGTAAGTTATATGGTAAGTAATGCAATGCCACTGCATACGGTTTGCCATTTGCCTTCATTCCACTTCCACAGACACTCATGCAAAATAATCAAGAGAGTACAAATCTTTAGAAAGTTTTGCTAAACAATCTCTGCCACATAGCAGAGGTGGTATTCAGCAGGTTCTGACCAGTTCTGGAAAGCCGGTAGTGGAAATTTTGAGTAGTTTGGAGAACCGGTAAATACCACTTCTGACTGGCCCCGCCCCATCTATTCTCTGCCTCCCAAGTCCCAGCTGATTGGGAGGAAATGGGGATTTTACAGTATCCTTCCCCTGGAGTGTGGACAGAAGAGAGATTTTACAGTATCCTTCCCCTGCCACACCCAACAAGCCATGCCCACAGAACCGGTAGTAAAAAATTTTGAATCCCAACACTGCCACATAGCCTCCCCCCACCCTCAATAAAACACTATTCAGTCATTGGCCAGAAAGGACTGAGGCCACCACATTCAGTACTTTGGATATAACCTTTAAAAAGTTCCTTTCTTTTGTTAAGTGGGTTAAAGTGATTAAATGTTAAATTGGAGCTAAAGAAAGCCGGGTTCAAGTGCTTTTCATCTATTGAAGCTCACTGGATAATATGGTGCCAGACACCCTCAGCTGAGTCTTGCAGGAAAAAAAATGGAAAGGGAATAAGGCCTCAGTGGCCTAGGACAGATAGGATTGAGATCTAATGCTTTCTAAACACAACAGACTTTTCACTTTGCTCAAGACAGAGGGAAGCATATTGTTTAAGATGCTAGTTATTTAACGGTTTCGGAATTATACTTATTGTGTTTATGTTTTGATTTTTATAATTCCTTTGAGGTTCACAGTTTCTCTACATTTATCATGTGACAATTTGGTGCCCCGATATTCTGGTTAGCAGTGAGCAGTCACTCCTGGTTCCAGAACAGGAACCACTGATGCACAACATGAATTTGTGCAAAGGTCCTCCTGGCCATGATTGCTACCTGTTCCTTGAGCACAAGCTGTGAATCTAAGAGGACTCCCAGATTGCCTACTGGGCAGGGGTGAAATGCTCCCTGTTCAGACTGGATCGGGTGATCCGGTAGTGATGGCTGCGGGTAGTTCGGAGAACCGGTAGCAAAAATCCCTGGCCCCCCGTTCATGCCCACCCAATCGCCCAGTTCCCACTTGGCAGCTTGCTGCTTCTTTTGGGCTGGCTCACTTTTTCTGCCTTGCTTCAGCTACTGCAATCAGTTGCATCAGCTCAACTCACACCAAATCAATTGCATCAGCAATTTAAAGTTAAGGAAGTTTAAAATTTAGCTGGTTTTATCTAAAAATATAACTAAAATAAAATAAAATAATAAAATATTTGTTCAGCTTTCTGAGATTTGGTGTGTTTCTGTAGTGTTTCACTCTAACTACACAAACACACAAAATCTCATAAAGCTGTATGTGGCATTTTGTGTGGAAAAAGTGTGAAAGTTGGTTTTTGAGCTTTTTGTGGCTGTGTGAGGTTTCTGCTTATTGCATGGGCCATTTTGGGTGAAGTGTAGCTGCTTTTACATTGTGTGTGAGTCAGTTGTGTTGTGTTGTGTGTGTGTGTGTAAAGTCTGAAAGTTGGTTTTTGAGCTTTTTGTGCCTCTGTGAGGTTCCTGCTTGTTGCAGGGGCCATTTTGGGTGAAGTGCAGCTGTTTTTACATTGTATGTGAGTCAGTTGTGTTGTGTTGTGTTGTGTGTGTGTAAAGTCTGAAAGTTGGTTTTTGGTACCTCTTACTGTTTTGTGTACTTTGTTTATTATTTTTATTATTTTTTATTATTGGCCACGCTCACCGGATCACCTGACCACCAAGCCACGCCCACCGGGTCACCTGACCACCAAGCCACTCTCACCAATTAAACCATGCCCACAGAGGGAAAGGAAGGGAAAATTTTTAGATTTCACCCCTGCTACTGGATCTATCTGGGGAAGTTCAAACCTATCCAGCACAAAAAATGGCATAGTCCTAAAACCAGTAGGTTCAAACCCAGAGCTGCTCAGTCTTACAGGATTTAGTTGAAACCTGTTGTTCCCCATCAGAGCCTCACAGCTTCCAGTCACTGGGATAAAACATTCACAGCATTGCTTAATTCACCAAAGGCAGAGACATCAATTACTG
Source organism: Masticophis lateralis (assembly GCA_030761175.1). Classification (NCBI taxonomy): domain Eukaryota; kingdom Metazoa; phylum Chordata; class Lepidosauria; order Squamata; family Colubridae; genus Masticophis; species Masticophis lateralis. Next base: position 321,904,073 of record JAUDYJ010000001.1, on the reverse strand, counting down.
CTTAAGCAATGAACCTATGGCAGAAATATTTTGTGCAAATTTCCATCATTTTTTTTCTTTTTAAAAAGTGCACACATTAATCTAATCTAATCTCATCTGTTAATACCAATGATAATGACACAGTGCTATAAACGTCTGACACTGGTGATGGTGTCTTGACTTTATGAACAAATTATACAGAAATGAGTAAAAGCAATAAAAGACAGAAAATGGTTCTGAGAAACACCTTTATGGGGAAATAAGAGGAAATGGAAAGTAATTGATTTTTTGGTTAATGTGCTGATTTCAGGGAAAATGCTCAGCACCACCTACGCATCTAGATGAGCTCTAGAATGAAATCTTTTTTTTTTATTGAAAAAGTTTTACAATACAAAATTTTTTCCATTTTCTCCCCCCCCAATCCCCCACCCCTACCCCTCCCATCATCCCTCCCCAACCCTGTCCCTCCCTATCCCCCCCTGACTTCCGCTACAAATTTAAAAAAAACAAAATTTAGAACAAGGGAAAAAGAAAAAGATTATTAAATATTCAAATTCTAAATTAAACAAATTTCGAAAGAGGAAAAGAAAGAGAAGGAAGGAAAGAGGGCAAAAAAGTAAAAAACAAACTAGCAAGAACAAACATTAATATATTTAAACAATATTATAATAAAAAAATAGTTATAGTTAAAAACAGCATTATAGTTCTATCCTAACTGCACCCTTAACTAAAGAGAAAAAAAACCCCCCAAAACATAAAACACAAAAAATATATATGCATATGTAGTTATAATCATACAGTTATATCATAAAGAAGATTATCTTTTATTTAATTCATTTCTCAGTCTATATAATCCAAATTTCGATCTTCTCTTCAACTTGATTGATGTCAAATATATTTCCTCTCATAAATCCGCTTCAATAATCTTCATCTTGCCGCTGCCCCCATCAGCAAAGTAAAACATTTCTCCACACAACCCCCCGAGTGACTTTATATAAGTAAAATCCAACCACGAAGATATTCACTCCTCTAGGAAAAAATCATTCCAACTAGCTTATACTATACCTAAAAATAAGCTTTTGCAGCCTTTCAAACAAAAGCTGCATTCCCAGATGTTCCTTTGAAATTAGTTCAAATCCTGCCACCCTTTGCAGTTCAACCCTTCGGGTTATAAGATGTTTTCAAGTTCTTAGTCTTCTCCTAGACGATATGTTCCACCAAAATATATAATTGGGTAACCAATGATCGCTGCTAGTTTTGCAGCAATCTATCAAAACTCAGGATATCATGTCCAATCCAGGATAAACTTCATAGTAAAAGTTTTTATAATCCATTTTAATATGTGAGTTTAAAATTAATCCAATTTAGAATGAACTTTTAACCAGTTATTGTGCTTAATCCATTTTTTCCAAATCTTTCAATGCTTTCAGATTCAGTATCAAGCAATTCACGATGCTCTTTGAATTTATCACCTGTGGTTTCCAGTCGGATTTCTTCGTTGAATTCTAATTCCTGTCGATTAGCATCAACCCCCCTATCTTGAGGAGTATTGGACCTCTGCTGCTGGTCATCTCGATGTAAAACTTTGTTTTTTGAATCTTCCTCCAGCAGTTCAAGGTCTTGTAATCACCCAGAAACACTGGGGTGTTCAGTTTTCTCATCCAAAAAATCCATAATAGAATCCTCTGGACAACCACCAAAATCTCCTTTTACTTTTAACACACTTTGATTTTCTTCTTTCTTTTCACATTTTGCAAACTCTGTTTTTGACTTTTTATTCTTGAGATATTTCGGTGCTCCCTTAAAAATATTTTGATAAAAATATTCTGCTTTTTCAATAGTATTCAAACAATGTCTCACACCTTGATATCTAAAAATTATACCAGTTGGAAAGTCCCATCTAAATAGGATATTACTTCTCTTCAATTCCTTGACCAAAAAATCAAAATCTTTCCTGTCTTTTAAAACCTTCGAAGGTAGCTCTTTAAAGACCCTGATTTGTGTGCCAGCTACCTGCAGTCTATCAGAATAAGACTTTTGTAGAATATCATCTCTCAGTCTTTTATCAGTGAAATAGACAACGACATCTCTAGGCAAATTCCTTTGTTTCGCAAAACGTGAGTTGACTCTGTAAACTTTCACAATAGAGCCCAGAATTAGTTCATCTTGTAACTTTAATAATTCTGCAAAGGCCTTTGCACAAGTTGTCCTTAGGTTTTCTCTGTTATCTTCTTTTATCCCTCTCAATCTAATTGCAGATTCCATAGTCTTAATTTGAAGCATAATAACATCATTCTGAATATTATGGTTATTGGCCTCTGCTTCCAGGAGTTTCATTTGTAACTCTTGTATTTGAGATTCAAATTTACTACTCATCTCGATCATTTTCTTCCCCATTGCAGCCAGTGCTGTTGAAAAATCTGAGGCTACTTGAGCAATGATTTGATTTAATTGGTCATATTTCCCAGAAACCAGTTCCTCAAGATCCTTCTGTGAACCTTTTATCTTATCTACCACACTCTCTAAGGACCTTGTAATTAACTCTTTTAACTCCTGTTCTGTAAGTCTCTGCATATGAGACATTTCAACTTCATTCATCTGATTCAAAGGGGAGCCCCCCCTTCCTTTAGGTTTAGGCATCTTTTCTTTTTTTTTTCTTTTTTTTTTAAAAAAAAAAAAACCAAGAAAAAGAATCCTCCTTACTTCAATAGAGAAAAGAAAAAAAAAGGGTAGAAAAAATCTGTTTAAATCAGCCTCTATTCCTTTGAATTCTTTGTCTGTAACAGGATATTCCTTTCAAGACTAAGCTCTGCACTCCATTTCCGCTGAAACTTTCCTTTCAGACAAAGCCTGTTGCCATCTTAAAGACTTTTAATTTTCTTCCTCTCCTTCCCCCTTCCCCCCCTCCTCTTCCGAAAAAAAATCCGTTAAAGAAAAAATCCATACTTGCTTGAGATTTTCTTTTCTCTTTTCCAGCTTGCTCCAAATGTGATTTCAATCGTGGTGTTGCTCCCACGTCTGGCTCCGCTAAATAATTAGCGGAGGATCCTCTCGGCGCGGAGCATACCCTGGGGGTATGGAGGGAGCCATCCCTCTGAGCCCTCCCCAGGACATGGAAAATTCCTGGGGGGGTCAAAGAGGTTCTACCTCACCCCCAGAAGCTCTACCTGTTCCTCCAGTCGAGGAACAGGTTTTTCGAGCCGCCTGCCAGCTGTGAGGCGGCTCTAACGCGCCGGGAGACCGGCGGGCATGGAAAGCCCGCCGCCAACGAGGAAGGCGCCACTGGAAGTGAGCTCTAGAATGAAATCTTATTACATGCATTCAGCACTTAACAATCAGAGGTTAAGGAACTCCAACAATGTTGTCTCCAAAGTTTTTGGACGGGTATGTTTCTCATTGCCTTCAATCTTTCTCATCACCAGTACTACCAGTATATTTTCTTTCCTGGGTTTAAAAAGAGAGGACCGCCATTTGGAAACTAGTTTGTTCTTATCTTTTTTCCATGTTTGGGAATGACAGGTAAATAACTATAAAAGCAAAAAAAAAGTGTGTGGGGGGGAGGGAATAATTAGGAATTAGCTGTGGTTCCCTTAGTGGGCAAAAGGCATCAGCAGGTGTTCTATGATGTCAGTCCCTGATCTCTGGCTCTGATAATGAACTGAAGTACTGTGTAATCATTAGGAACCTTCTGGTACACTAAAAATGTATAATAAAGCGTTAACTTGTGGTAAGATGGGCAGCCAATACATTTTATAAATAAATAAAATAATCTTTTTTTGAAATCTCTACATCTGCATTTGAAAGGTACGGTACATATGTAAACACAACTTAGTATGCAAAACTATTGTCAGCTTAGTTTCTTTCTTTTGGAAAGGAAGATTGTACTATAATGTTTACTGCTGAATTATGAATACTAAATATATGAACATAAAAGTCCAGGAAGTAATATATATTCCCTATGAAACATTACTAATGTCTGTTTAACTGACCTTTATGACTTTGGACTGTTTCCATCAGTAAAATGTATAATGATTATTGTTTGTTTGATCTTGTTTCTCACTGTAAGGTTTGCAATACACTGAACTTAACATAACATAAACTTCAGTCTTATTGGTCCATGGAGAACTAAGACCAGTATTATGTATGCCTTATGTGTTCTCTTCTCATTTTCACTCACATATTCAATGCATCTGCGTGCAACATGAAAATATAATGGATCTCATCCTTCTCTTCTCAAATTATCAACCCGGAGTTCGTCTTGAGGCACAAATGAACAGGCTCAAATTACTCGACTTAGTAAACATTATGTACAGAGAAGGCTATAATGCTGGGATGAGTGAAAAGAAAGGGAAGAAGAAAATGAAGAAGGCAAACAACATCTGCATACCATTTAAAAAAGACAATCAAAAAGCCAAAAAGGAAACAATCCAAATAAGCGGAAATTAATACTAGGCCAACAATCAAGCAGTAAACAATACCCCAATCAAAGAACAACCAACTACCAACTGAGAGAAACAAGCTAATAGTAAACAACAGCCTGATCAAGGAACCACTAAGAACATTGCCACCGACACTGCCAGCCATTAGTATATAAACAGAGAACTAAATAGCCAACAGTGTGCAGTGGCAGCCAAAAAAGCCATCACAATCCTAAATTGCATTAACAGAGGGATACAATCAAGATCAATCGAGGTACTAAAACCTCTCTATAAAGCCTTAGTAAGACCACACCTAGAGTACTGCATCCAGTTTTGGACACCGCACTATAAAAAAGATGTTGAGACTCTAGAAAAAGTGCAGAGAAGAGCAACCAGGATGATTAGGGGACTGGAGACTAAAGCCTATGAAGAATGGTTACAGGAATGGGTTTGGCTAGTCTAGTGAAGAGAAGGACCAGGGGAGACAGGATAGCAGTCTTCCAGTATTTGAGGGGCTGCCACAGAGAGGAAGAGATCAAGCAATTTTCCAAGTCACCTAAAGGCCAGACAAGGACTAATGGATGGAAACTGAACAAGGAGAGATTCAACCTAAAAATAAGGAGAAATTTTCTGACAGTGAGTACAATCAACCAATGGAACAGCTTGCCTTCGGAAGTTGTGGGAGCTTCATCTCTTGAGATTTTCAAGAAGAGATTGGACTGCCATTTGTCAGAAATGGTGTAGGGCAGTGGTGGGTTGCACTGGTTCTATAGGACTGGTAGTAAAACCAGCAGGAGGCCCTGCCCACTGATCCTGACTTCATGAAAACGCTTCTGCACATGTGCAGAAGAGCGCACGCATGCACACGGCCCCGTTGCAAACCAGTTGTAAAGGTAAGTAGAACCCACCCCTGGTGTAGGGTCTCCTTCTTGGGTGGGGGGTTGGATTAGATTGCCTACAAGGGCCCTTCCAACTCTTGTTAATCTGTAATTTGTAACAACACCCACTCCCTTCTAGCCTTGATAAAGTTACCTAGTTGGGTAATGAAACATCTGCAAGAAAACAACCAAGCTCAGAGAGCACCAAGGACCCCACAAGAAAATGATCAGGAACAGATCTTCGTGCATAAAATCTAACAATATGGTCAGTAAGAGTTAACAACACTTGATGGTACATGGTAATCATCAACCATACTTCTCTTCAGCCATTTAATTATAATTTAGAACCCCATTCTTTTGTAATAGTAATTTCCATGAAGGCATATGAGACATACAAAAAAATTGACCGAGAAATTTGATTCTACACCTCTTTAACTAAACTATAATTTGGAATATGAATTTTTTTCTTTTCACGATTACCCACATGTTATTTTTATGAATCAACTTGCACTTCAAAATGAGAAACATGAAGAAATGAAGTATATATAAAATAAATAAAATAAAATAAATGGAAATGGAAATGGGGCAAAAATAAATTTGTAAATATATGGGAACAGGATTAAAAAAAAGAAAATTGTTGACTGATTTGGCCAATTCTGACTTATCAAAAAAATTACTCTGTGTAACAACACAAAAATCATAAATAATTTAAAAGGGCATAGTCATTGCACAGATAGCACTTGGAATTCTAAACTACTATAAAAGCAAATCAGAGTTATCTATGCAGCTATCATTAAATTGTCAGCAGATCAGAATAAATTATAGTTGTAAGAAATATGTATATGTTTTATTTGATGTTAATAAGGAAAAGGCAGAAAAATGTGTTGACAGTTATCATTTTTCAGTACTTGCAGTTCAATACCCATTTCCAAAGTATTTACATTGTTGGAGCTGGGAAATAAAATTGCTTTTCTAAATATCATTATCTAAGCATATGTAGCTATTAAGGCACAGAGAAAGGATGTTAAAAACATAGTCCCATGGCTGTAAAAATGGTCTTTATGGGCACAAATATTAGCCTAACAAAATATGTCAAACTATTTAGCTTCAGTTCCATCATAAATAAGAATAAATCTTTAGGACTGCTGGAAAGAAAAGACATGTAAGCACTCTTAAATGTAGCAATGTGGAGATGTGAGTCAGAGAAAAGAGTTAATAGGAACCACTGTAATTATAACACAGTGAGGAATACTCTAAAGGCAATTCTAGTGGCAAATCAATAAGCCGAATATGTAATATTTTCTAGTGAAGTATATTTATTTATTAGATTTATACTCCACCTTTCATTCAGGAGCCCATTGTTCATTCAAAGGGGCAAACCTAGGGCTTCCTCCTTCCAATTTTCCAACATGCAGAAACTTGTTGAGATAGGCTGGGTTGAGAGAAAATGACTGACCCAGGGCTACCTGGTGAGCTTTTGTGGTTGAGGCTCTGGGTGTCCCCGGTGTCACTCCAACAATATTGCACAGCTGAAGGGAGTTGACCTTCTTACCACATAAAGATGGCTCTGTTGCAGTAATGTCACTCCAAGGTTGGCACATCTGTACAAATATGCTTTTCTTTAAAGGAAGTGTTGTTTGCTTCAATTATCCACAGATCATGGTATACCTTTCATAGGAACAGAGGAATGCTTATTAAAATTGAAAGTGTTTGTTTTCCTGAATATTTTTGACAGTAATGAACAATGCCAATATGTTTTCTTCAGCATTCCTTGTTAATATGTTTACCTATTCATTTAAATTGTCCTCGGTTGCCCTTTCTCTCAGGTGCTCTTAAAGGCCTCTTATGTCATTATTATGCAGACTATTTGCTGCTTTGCTGCCTGCTAGCTCATTGCATACAAGCTTCATAGATGCCCTGGAGGCCTATGGCTGATACCAGATGCTTATAATATTTTTCCCTTTTTAAAAGCCCAATAGTAGAATGAGTACTGGGCCCAAATGCCTGGATTCACTGATGCAGCTTCCACTTAGCTTCCATGCCCAGTTTGGTTGTGCACATGGACAAAATTAGCAAGCTGCATAACCCCAAAGCATCTTTCAGTGCATAGAGTCTCTAGCAACTGAATCCTCCCTCCCAGATTTAGTCAACTAGGAAAATTTTGATAAAACCTTGGTTGGAATCCCGCTGTTCCTTCATTGGCATCTCCATTTAGCAGAATGTACATTTGTCAATACAACTAAAGCCATCAAAAGTATCTTGAAAGAAATGCTTAAAGTCCAAAAACATGGTCAAATATACCAGTACTAGTGTTCTGCCCCAGCTACGGACCCCAAAGAACATAGCACACACAAAGTCTATACAAAACTTAAATTTACTAAAATAACTCACTCTTTTCTGACTGTTAATAAACTTCTTAAAGTTAATAAACTTCTTAAAGACTGTTAAAAAAAGACCGTTAATAAACTTCTTAACAGTCTACAAGAAACCAAAGATAAAGTAATCACAATCTTACTAAGGTTGGCAGAAAGTCCAGAAGCAATTTTGCAGAGAATCCAGATGCGAAGGAGAATGAACTAAAGTCGTTCCCTACAACTTGCTTCAATCGGCGTTCCTCCTTAAATAGACTAAGGGAGTGGCCAATTAGCCCCAAGCCTTACTCTCGAGGAGACCTCCTCCTGAGGAACCACTCCTGCCTTTTGGCTGCTCTGTGCGCCCGTGCATCGAGAAGAGGCTCCTTCTCTTCGTCCTCTTAACTTAAAGGAGCTTTTGGAGGTTCTGAAAGCCTTGGCTGAATCCCTGCTTCTGGCACCACATCTTCTCTAGCCTCCTCATTGTCTGACTCGAGTGCCAGCTGCACAGGCTGCTGGCGCAACACCACACCAGCTTCCTTGCTGTCAGAATCAGCTACAATCTGCACAGACCACTGACGGGCCACAACAAGCAGAGATTTCTGAGTTTTCTGTCCTCAAAATGGAAAAATAATCTGAAGGAAAGAAGGATTCTAATTTTCAAGTAGCCAGTAAGATAAAAGGATAGAGTCCTGACAGATGTGAGCTTTTTTAGCTACAGTCAATTGACCAAGAAAAGTGATGTTTTGTTCTACAGAATTCTACAACTTTGATTAAAAAAATCACCAGGATTCAGATCAGTGGTGGGTTGCTCCCGGTTCGGACTTGTTTGCGAGAACTGGTAGTAAAACCGGTGGGAGGCCCCACCCACTGCCCCTGATGTCATTGGTGATCTGCGCATGCGCCAAAGTTTCCCGTTGTGAACCGGTTGTAAAGATAAATAAAACCCACCCCTGATTCAGATCCAGCATTACCTTGGTTTAAATCATGTTTTGGTGTTCTTAAATAGTACAGGTAATTCCTCAACTTACAGCTTACAATAGCACTGAAAAAGTGGCTTATGACTGTTTTTTCACAACTAGCATGTAGCAGCATGTCACATGATCAAAATTCACATGCTTGGTAACTGGAATGTACTTATGCCTGTTGCAGTGTCCTGGGGTCATATGATCACCTGCAATCTTCTTATAAGCAAGGCAGAAAACAAATTCACTAATTAACTGTGTTACTCACTTTACGTCTGCAATAATTTGCTTAACAACTGTGGCAAGATAGGTCGTAAAATGGAGCCAACTCACTTAACAGCTGTCTTGCTTATTTTGGGCTCAGTTGTGCTTGTAAATCGAGGACTCTCTGTATTGCAAAGGCATTCAGATACTTATTCTTACTTTGTAACTGGATCGTGTTACAACATCTTGTCAAACAAAAGGGAATTATGTACATTAGCAATCCTAACAGTAAATGACTGCATAATGTGGTAACCTTGCCTTCTCCCTGCCCTAATGGATATAATTTTCGGGCACCACTTCACAAGGGCCTTTGATAGCTGTTTTTCCTTCCAGCTTGAGAAGCTGCATTATAATTTTGTATGAAATTCAAGTTCAGTGTGGCTATAATATCTTATGAATAATTTACACCAACAGCCTTTCTATGGCAGAAGACTAAACTAATTAGGACCTGAAGGAATTTCCATGTGTTTTAGCCACATTATATCTTCAAGATTTTATCATTTCAAAGTCAATGAGTCTAACGTCAGGCTTCTTATGTGTTAATGGCACCGGCAAAAACAAGTTTCATACCCTTACTTCGGTCTGAGAATGGAAACAATTAATGAGCTAAGACAGCATGGGCAGGCTGTCTGTGGGTGTCCATCTGCTTACCAGATATTAAACATTCGCAATCTTGACTTAAATGACACCGTTTTGTTATTCCATTTCCCAGTTTCCCCTTCTTTCTTTCTTTCTTTCTTTCTTTCTTTCTTTCTTTCTTTCTTTCTTTCTTTCTTTCTTTCAAAAAAAAGGGGGGGGGGTAATAAATGTCTTTTATCAATTGTCCAATGCGGCTGCTTTTAATAAATGGTTGGAAATGACAAAATTCATCTCTCATGGCATCAAATTGAAAACTCTAATTAGACCTGGAGTCAAGGAAGATTTCTTAACCCTGATCCTTCTAGATGTATTTGGTCTACTCTAACGTGGTAGGGAATTCTGGCAGGTACCAGTCTACTTGCAATAGAGCCTACTCTTTGGGAAGATTGTCTTAAAGATGCTCATTTGGGATCTGTTCCTACCTGTTTGCTCTGTTCTCAATGGGAAGTTTTGCTCCAAATTGTCAGAGCATCTGAAGATCAGCAGGTGTGTCCACTTTGTGCCTTTTCCACAGTGAGACATCTTGTGTAGAAGGTCTGAATTAAATCTGAATTCAATTAAATTTAGATCCTATTTATTTCCAATATATAAATTTCATAATATAAATAATAAGAAAAAAAAAGTCAAGGAAATAATTGATTCACTAAAGAGAGAGTAGAGTAGAGTAGAGTAGAGTAGAGTAGAGTAGAGTAGAGTAGAGTAGAATAGAATAGAATAGAATAGAATAGAATAGAATAGAATAGAATAGAATAGAATAGAATAGAATAGAATAGAATAACAGAGTTGGAAGAGACCTTGGGGGTCTTTTAGTCCAACCCCCTGCCCAGGCAGGAAACTCTACACCACTTCAGGCAAATGGTTATCCAAGATCTTCTTAAAAATTTCCAGTGTTGGGAGCATTAACAACTCGTTCCACTTATTCTGTCAGGAAATTTCTCCTTAGTTCAACATCTTTTTTACATCATGGTGACCAAAACTGAATACAATATTTCAAGTATGGCCTTATCAAGGCATTATAAAGTGGTATTAACACTTCACATGATCCTGATTCTATCCTTCTGTTTATGCAGCCCAGAACTGTGTTGGCTTTTTTGGCAGCTGCTACACATTGCTGGCTCATATCTAAATGGTTGTCCACTAGGACTCCAAGATCCCTCTCACAGTTACTACTATTGAGCAAGGTATTGCATATATGGTACCTGTGTGTTTTGTTTTTCTTCCCTAAATGTAGAACCTTACTTTTTTCACTGTTGAATTTAATTTTGTTAGATAGTGCCCAATGTTCAAATCTGATAGAGAAATCTTTCTCTATCTTGAGCCTATCTTCTGGAGTGTTGGCTATTCCTGGCAGCTTGGTGTCATCTGCAAATTTGATGAGTTCCCCATCTATCCCCTCATCCAAGAAGATGCAAGGAAGTAACAGGCAGTAGAAAGAAAGCAGAACTGCTTAACTCATTCTTTGCATTGGTCTAGAGAAAAGTAAAGTCTTACACTTATGTATGAAAAACAAAAAGTATATGTACAGATTAGGTGAAACCTGGCTTAATAGCGGTAACTTGGAGTCCTAGTGGACAATCAATTAAATATGGCCAGTAGTGTGCGGCAGTAGACAAAAAAGCCAATACAATCTGAAGTTGCATTAACAGAGGGAATGAATCAAGATCATGGGATTCAATTTATAAAGTCTTAGTAAGACCACACTTAGAACATGGCATCCAGTTTTGGTCACCACGCTATAAAAAAGATGTTGAGACTCTAGAAAGAGTGCAGAGAAGAGCAACAAAGATGATAAGGGGCCTGGAGTCTAAAACATAAAGAACAGACAAGGAACAATGGATGGAAACTGATCAAGGAATGATTCAACCTAGAAATAAGGAAAAGTTTTTTGACAGTGAGAACAATCAACCAATGGAACAGTTTGCCTTCAAAAGTTGTGGGCGCTTCATCACTGGAGGCTTTCAAGAAGAGACTGGATATCAACTTATCATAAATGGTATAGGGTCTCCTGCTTGAGCAGGGGGTTGGACTAGATGACCTATGAGATTCTTTCCAACTTTGTTATTCTCTATTGATTTCCAGGGACAGCGTGTTTAAGGAAATCTTCAGCTGAAAATTACTTCTCCCTTTGCCCTGTACATGTTATATTATTTTCCTTTCTCTCTGTCTTCACTTTGTTTTTCACTTATTTGAAATTTATGGATGTTTTTGTTTTATCATGCAAATACTTTCCGATAATTGTTCGTTGCGGAGGTGGGCAACCTTTTGATGGCTAAAATTGGCCCAAATGAACATTATTGGAGGCTGACAACTGTAAAAATAATGAAGCCATACCACATAATGTATCTGGAGTCTGAGGACAAGAAGGAAACTCAGAGATTGCATGTGGGATTGGGGGTCACAGATTGCCCATCCATTTTTATGCATGTTTGTTCATTTGATTAGATTGTGTTATGTCATTGTTGATTCCATGACATTTACTTTAGGAAAATAAAGCAGAGAGGTATTACATAAAAAAAAACAGTAGGTCATCAGTAACTGGCAATCATCAGTTGGTTTTCTATTCAGATTTAAGACTGCTTTGAGAGCACCACCAATCTTTGAAATACAGAAAAAGCATAATTTTACTTATCAAGTGTAAAATACTAAGCTGTTGTTACATCTGTTCATCAGGGGTGGGTTCTACTTACCTTTACTACCATTCGCAATGGGATTGCGCGAGAGAGCTCGCTTCGCTCGTGCATGCACCTTGCATCTGCACAGATTGCTAATGACAACATCCGGGGCGGTGGGTGGGGCCTCCCATCCAGTTTTACTACCGGTTCTTATGAACCAGTCCGAACTGGGGGCAACCCACCACTGCTGTGCATGCATCCTTATTACAAGGGAGTAATCGAACCGGGCCAGCCTAAGAAATCTTGCAGTCATGCCAATTCTCTGTGTTCATGGAATTTCTCTTTTACTAAGCAATTAGAATATCCTGTGAGATTTTCTTTCAGCCTTCCAACGTGTGTGCTGGTCCCACTTTCCTGCATTTTAAAGAACTTCATGCAATTAATTGCCTTACATCAAAAAGCTTCATGGCCATTCTCACACACTGAAAGTACCCGTGAGAGGAAATGCCTACCTCCCACTACTCATACCACTAAGATATTCTCTCTACTCACTATAGAAAAGGTCTTAGGTACATGCTAATGACTACCTAGACTTGCTCAGTTGAAGTGGCATAAAATTACTTGGTATCAATGAACGAATGTATTAAAGCCCTTGTGATAGACTTCTATCCAGGCCAAGGCAGTGAAAAGGAGTGCTAACTAGAGAAGGGGTGTCAAACTTGCAGCCAGTGGACCAGATGCCTCATGTGCTGGCTCTGCCCCTGTCCAGTTTAGCAAGGTGGGGGGGGGGAGTCCTGATACGTGACACAGACATGATGATGTGAGTTTGACAACCCTGAAGTAGAGCAATCACTTTTGATGTTTGCTTGAAGAAAGTGTTAGCATTATTTTGTTCATATAGGCAAGGATGTTATTTTAACTAAGGACAGCTATTCAGAATTTCTTAGGCGCTCTTTCCTAACTTTCTACATGAGATTCTTTAAAGCATAGAAGCTAGGAACTGACACTAGGGCATTATGCCTATAAAATATTAACTTCATTCGGAATTATGGAACTTTCTGCTCATGCTGTGATCTCATAGATGTATTTGCTGGCTGTGGTAAATGAGGGTGATTGTGCTCATAGAATGGCTGTTTGGGTGTGTCATAATCAAATCTAGCCTAAGAGAATTCACCCATTGAGTTCCCCACGGTTAACTAGCATTTTAATTCTCCTCTTTTCACAGTTTGCGTAGATGTAACTGATATCTATCCAAGATTTACCTTTCTAAGAATCCCAATATCTATTTTGATACTGAAGTTTGTTTCTTTGTTTCTTTATTTATTATAAAATATTTATTAATATATATTTATTATAAAATTTATTGGCCTCCCATTTTACCACAGGTAATTTTTTCCTGTTGTGATACATAACTACCGTAAATAGAGTGGCCTTCCCCCCAAAATATATGGCAGCTTTGCTGGGACCACAGCTCCAGGAGTTCTCTTCTAGCACAACAGATAAGCATTCAGCTCAAGGGTGGTCACTTGGATTTGCTGATTTCTACTTGAGGGTCACTGATGGTGAGTTTCATTGGATCCTTTTATTTTATTTATTATTTTATTTGAGAAAATTTATATTGCTACCTACTCAAGGTGGCTTACAGGACATATTAAATGTATTACTATATGCTTTGATAGAATAGCAATAGCACTTAGACTTATATACCACTTCACAGTGCTTTACAGCCCTCTCTAAGCATTTAGAGATTGCCCCCAACAACCTGGGTCCTCATTATACCAGTCTTGGAAGGATGGAAAGCTGAGTCAACCTTGAGCCTGGTGAGAAATTGAACTGTCAAGTTGGAGCTGGCAGTCAGCAGAAGTAGCCTGCAATACTGCATTCTAACCACTGTGCCACCGCAGCTCTTCATATACTTCATACACTTACTCAGAATACTTCTGAGATATCTTTTAAATCTACATTTGTATTAATGTAAAGTTATGGAGTAGCATTTCTCAACCTTGGCAACTTGAAGCTGTGTGGACTTCAACTCCCAGAATTTCCCAGCCAGTCATGCTAGTTGGGCAATTCTGGGAGTTGAAGTCCACACAGCTTCAAGCTGGTAAGTTTGAGAAACACTGTCATAGAGAATGGTTCAGAAAAGTTTCGTAGGATTGTTTTTTGTTGGCCTGTGGAAAGATAACCCATGCCAAACTGTTTTCCTGATCAAATGCTATTGAGTTTTGTACAGTGAAATTGTCAACATAATGTATTGTATTGCATCTTACTGTACTAATACTCTAAAACATGCATTAAAGATACTGAAGAGCTTGAGAGGAAGGAGAGCTCAGTCTCTTTGACAGGGCCTTTTGTCATATCAGTATTCTCCCTTGATATTTCACACATCAAAGCAAGTAATGGAAATGGATGGAGATGAAACAGGGACAATAGTTGCCAAGCTAAATAAAAGGCTTTCATTAAATATGAAGGTCAACAACAGCTCCTGGAAAGTTGGCTGTGAAAACCAACTTTGTGTGAAAACTTATCCTCTCTTATGTTTTCTGTCTCAAAGGGGCAATTACATCCCCAATATTCATTTTAACTTTCAGGAATAAAAAATAAACATGGCCCAAACATGGCCATGCACATCAGCAAAACCATTACATTTGGGAATCTATCACATAGATTGAGATAAGCAACTTTCTTTAATTTGGAGCAGCACTTAAAATTTAAAAATGGCCCTTCAGGACCACAAGAAGTATGGTGGCAACACAGGAATGTTACTGGAAAAGGCACAGCCAGAATACTGAGCCCGTGTAACTTCATTCAGTGTCAGTTGGTGAGTTTTGAGGAGAAATGGAATCACAGGGCTGGAAGGAATCCTGGAGGACTTCTTGTCCAAATCCTTGCCCAAGGCAGGAGTCTTTATAACTTCCTAGATAAAAGGTTGCCCAACCCTTTTTTTTTTTTTTTTTGAAAATCTCCAGACCAGAGATGGAGCATCCACGGCTCTGGGAGGCAAGCTGTTTCATTGGTTAATGGTTCTCACTATCAGGAAATTCCTCCTTATTTCCAGGTTGGATCTCCCTCTGATGAGCTTCTACCCAATGCTTCTTGTCATGCCCTGAGGAACTATGGAGGATAAATTAACCCTCTTTTCCCTGTGACATCCCTTCAAATATTGGAAGACTGTTACAGGGTGTTCTCTAAGCACTCTCTTTTTTAGGCTAAACATATCTAATTCCCTTAGCTGTTCATCATACAATTTAGCTTCCAGATCCCTTGATGGCAAACCTATGGCACACGTACCCAAAGTGGCACGCAGAGCCATGTTGCCTGGCATGCACAGCATTGCCTGTTCCTCTTCTGGGTTTCTGATGCATATGTGCATGCGTCATTAAGCTGGCCTTCGTGCATGTGGCAGTGCCAGAAACTCAAAGAGCTGGTCTTCTATTTTCTCACGTGAGCATGCACGCCAGCCAGCTGATTGTCACACACACATGCAAGCCAGTAACCAGAAGACTAGCTTGCCAGCACAAATGTACCCACCAGAAACCGGAAATTCATTTTCCGGCATGCGCAAGCCCCCTGGGCAGCTCCTCTTCTGGGTTGTGGCCCCGACAAGTGTGCACAGTGCCAAAAAGGTTTGCCATTACTGCCTTATCTTTGTAGACCCCTTATATCTTTGTACATTGTATGTGCATTAAAATCTGTAATGCTTTTTAAAAAATAATCTATTAATACTAAAGTGATGCTGAATGTTTGTGCTGAATTTCATTGTTGTCACTGAAATTAGATGGTTGTCTTCTGGGGCAGAAAAAAACCTGGAGCTAAAGGTCAAATGTAGTTCATTAGTTATGAGTTCCCTATTCCTGCATAAGTGCTGTAGTCCTTGAGAACTGTATGATAAGCATGGAACAAATCAAGGTAACAGACAACCCATTGGAACATAAGAATCTGTCTTGTATATACTCTGTCTGTCTGATCTCATAACCCATTTTTATTCAAATCTTTCCCAATTAAGTATCACTGTGTATTTTTGGATTATTCTCATCATCCCCAGTCAAAGGCTAGGTAAGGTGATAATTGTAGTGCAAAATATCTGAAGCCCCGAGATTAATAAAAGCTTTATTACTCTATTAAGACTTCTCCCTTTTTCTCAGATCAAGATTGTTCTCAAAGTAATTGCTTGCCTTTAAAGATAACTTTCAAACAATTTCTTCATTTTCAAAATATTTGAAATTTGATAAATGTGAATATGAACTGAATGATAATTTAAGTGGCTGTCAACATTTACTGATGTATTTTTGAGTTTCTGGAAATTCACAACACTACTAATGAGACTATGTGGAGATATTAACCAAATATTGGAATCTCTTCTATTATCTCCCCTTTCAGGTAGGAAAGGGAACAAAATGTTCCCAAAATGGAGCAAAATTTAATTTAAACAATCCTATATATTAATTCAGATGAGTTCACATTTATGGCTTAAGGTGATGATTAATTGACTGAATCCAGTTGTAATTGTGCTTAGATAAGACACTTTGAAATCAATAGAACAAGTGAATCTTAAATTCTCATTTAAATTCTAATTATTTCACACCTACTAACATATGTATAATTAAGTGTATATCCATCCCAATAAAATTTAGGATGCAATTCTGCACACAACAATCCTGCTGTTTTATGCTGCAATAAATATATTAGTCTTTAAGATTCTGTAGGATACTTTTTCAAGGTACACAACTAGAAGTTTTGAAAAATCCAAAAGAACAAAATCTGGACAGGTGTTCTATTGCCTCATTCAAGATACATCAATCCTTTCAACTTGATATTTTGTTATGCTGGATGTTATGCTTGCTTTTCTCTTTGGTTACTCAACCTGGCCAGATGGGTTTTCTTTTGGTAGCATTTAGTTTCCTTTGGTTTCACCTTTAGCTCTTGCTAAATCTGCCTTGCTGGACAAGATCTAACTGAGAAATTGTTATGTTGACCTTAACCTCAAACAGCATTGCCCTTGCCTGCATATTTAATTGTAAGATTTTTCATTAAATGTTTGGGATCAACTACCAAGCATCACCTTTAGGAACATATCACCTAGTTATGCCATACGTTGCAATGGTTAGTATATATTAACTGGATCTCCCTAATTAGTGTGCCATAATAAACTTTTAGTGTATCATGATTAGAAAGAAATCATGCATAAAGGAATCACTGCTGTATACATATCTTGGCAAGACTGTAACTTTGTGATAGTGTCCCATTTGCTTTCAGTTAGATTTAATCAGTGCTATTAATTCAGTCCAGGGCAATTAATCTTGGCTGATCAAAGTACAAGAATGAACCAAGGGACTGCAGTGGCATTGTGATGAGATATATTGCTGATAGAGCAGAAGCATACAATAAACTTAGTTAGCTGTGAGAATTGTGAAGGTGTCCTCTTAAAAGGCAAGCAAAGAACCAAATAAGCAGATGTTTACTACTTTCCTATGATAACTCTGGAATAACATGGGAATTGTTAATCACATAAATAGCTAAAGCTCTGTATTTTGTAGGCACATGTTTGTGTTAGAGGGTTTGCTAGAACGGGATAAAATATAGAAAATAATTGTTTTCTAACACATACCCTTCTATGTAACCTTGTGGCAATATATGTGGCTAATCACCAAACCTGTCCTTAAATGAGAAGAAGCTGCATTGCTTATTCTGATTAGAGCTGCAGCTGATATCTGAATTTGTTTCAGGTAAGCTATTTTTGATGGTCTGAGAATATTTCATGAAGAGCTCATAATCAGGTTTAATTTAATTTTCAGCCCAGATGAATGCAATTGTCGCCATCTGAGATATGTTTGTGTCTAGCTTTTCTTTTTTCTGTTCATATATTAGTTACATGGTGCTCATTGCATAGTGAATGGGGTGATGTTACATCACCTAATCAGTTCACATTTAAATGGATGCATAAGTATCTGCATGAGAAGTTTGTAATAACTAGAAGAAAAAAAAAATACTGGCCAATTTGCTACAAAAGGAACTTGTGTGTTTCAAAGAGTACCCCCCCCCCAAAAAAAAAAGAATTATGTGAAACATTTTGAAATACAACTAGACCCACTACCCTTCAATACTGGATGTCTCATTTTGCCAATGGGAAATCAAATGAGACCATTAGAATCACCTTTAGGGTGGTAGGACAGAAGAATGAAGGATCCAACATGACAAATTGGCTTGTTCAACTAGAACTAGCAATTTCTAGGTTCAGATTTTTATTGAACAATGAAGATCCAGTAAATCATTCTCTCACCCTAATGTACAACACAGAGAGGAGAGTAGATAAGGGAAGAAAAGTGCATAATCTCCTGAGTTCCTTAGTGGAAGGATTAATCTCTTTAAGAGAGTGAGTACATGCATCATGACTATATGAAAAACTGCCTGTACACTTATAAACAATGCAGGTAGAGTTGTAAAAAAAAAGCTAGTTTATTAGCAACTACAATCAGCATTTTGACTTTTGCCTTAAGTAATATTTCAGCAGAGAATGAATACAGTAAGTTCCTTGTTATTTGCTCCATAAAAACACAAACATAACATCCTATTATTGTTGAAGCTTCTGAAACATTTAAAAGGTTACATCCATATAAACCTCATCAGGAGCTGTCAATGTACAATAAGGATTGGTGAGGTATTGGTTAGGTATTAGTACATAGGTACATAGGAAATATATACTTCCTGTGTCAATTATGCTGCCCACAAGTACAATGGAGGCAGCCAATTGTTAATTGATTGGCTAGGCTGCATGAAATCAGTATTGAGGTGAAGAAAAAAAACCATGCCCTTCATCTCATGTAGGTGAATAGTATGTCTCCTGGGAGATATGGATTTTCAATCTGTTAGCTTTCTTGAAGGTTGTGAAGACCTTCTGTTGCAGTAAACTTTTGGTAATTAATGGTGGAGGGATTGCTTATTACCCTGTTTCCCCAAAACTAAGACCCAGCTGGAAAAAAAGTCCTAGCATGATTATTCAGGATGCTCATAATACCCCCAAAATAAGCCCCAGTTAAGATTGTCAGCCAGATGGATACATTTAGTACCGTATTTTCCCAAAAATAAGACCTAACCAGGAAATAAGCCCTAATGTATCTTTTGGAGAAAAATTAATATAAGATCTGGTCTTATTTTTGGGGAAACATGGTAGAATTGTATACATTACATTTTATTATTTATTTATTTATTTAATTATTTAATTATATTTTTATACCACCCTTCTCCCGTAGAACTCAGGGTGGTGTACAGCCAAAGTAAAAACATAAAACACCATAGATTAAAAAAGTTTAAAAGAATTAAATGATTTGGCCCAGTTTTTCTTTTAAAAAACTCCCAAAATTAAAATACCCAATTTTATTATATTTTTTTCATGAATTGGATGAATTTTCTGGGAACTGTTGGGGGTTTTTTTGCCCAGGCTTTCAAGCTAGGAAGCATACCATTGTTGTATAGATATATAGTATAAACAAATAAACATCCATCTTGAATTGGCCTTGCCTATTTTTGAAGAACAGCACTTCAGAAAATATAAATAGCCTGGGATAGGATATATCAAAGGGCAGAACTGTAGCTGGCAATGCTTCAGGAATTTTTGTTATAAGACAATTATTGTGACTGAGGCACAGGAGGGATGGGTGGAGCGGCTTCCAAAAATAGATATGAATGAAAAAATATTTTTAATATGCCCTTTAGTTATTAGTTTGATCTTAGGGAGCACTTGTCATCATGTTCCTCTTGGCTGGAAACTGTACTGAAAATGCTTGGTTGGTTCTGAAGTCTTTTGTAATAAATTTTTCCTATTCAACAGTTAAGACTGGCATATATAAAATTTACTATAACCTTCTCTTTCCTATTTCAGGAGACTAGTGATAAAAGAAGCATTGCCATTGAACAAAAATAGACTTCAGCAGTCTTCTAATTCTTTGGACTTCCATCTCTTTAGAGCTGGAATTAGACATGGAAGTTTTAAGACCTTGGTTTTCAATGACTGCTGCAGTCATTCTAACAATTAAAAAAATTGGCTGACAAGGAAGGAATCCGAAGAATAATATTTCAAAGTGGCAAAACATTTGAAGAAGACACATGTCTTTTGAATATTGTAGAGCTGCCCAGAATGTTTGCCCCTCCTGATTTTTATATTGGAAGTAGCACTGATGATGGAGAGAAGAAATATTTATTATAAAAATTTTAAACCTGCAAATGTTCAACTGTTTTCAAGATAATTTGCTGCTACTGTTTCCCCATCAGTTACTGATTTGACATTTTTTTTTAATAAGACACTTTTGTAAATTGATCCCACCCCATCAGGGATTACATAGGCAACAAAATAATGCTGTAATGCTATAATAGTGTAAATGGTGCTTTATTTATTCATTTAGTTTGAATGCTGCCTGACCCCAGCCAACTCTGGGTGGCTCACAATCATAAAACAACAACAACAACAACAACAACAAAATAGAAATATGAAAAATTAAGCCAAAGAAATCCATATATAACTTCAAAATAATGAAAAGATTGCAACAACAAATCCAACAACAATAACAAAACATCACAGCAGAGGATGCTATATTTATTGGTGTTACTGAAGTCAAACCAAGTCATTATAATGTAATGACTTTTGAAAAAATCATACATAATCAGCCAATGGTCACCAGCAGCAAATGACGCCAACTCAAATAATGGCAACACTATTGCTTCTTTTTGCATTACCGGTAACCCCTGAAATATTGTTGAAAGAGAGAAAGGTTTCATAGAAATATTCGCAAAAATTGTACCACTCTTCTGTTTTATTCCTAATGTTTTGCTGTAGACTGTTCTGTTCATGGAACATTTGCACATTAGAGAGATCCCACGACGTCATTTTGTTACCTTTTGTTCCCCCTGAATTTGACCTATGGAATAGTCTTGATATTCCTGCTGCTGTATAAATTAACAAAATGCCACACTTTTACTCTTGAATGGTAATCAAACTGCCAAAGTATCTGCCTTTACAAATTGTTGCAAACATTTTTCTGAAATAGTCTTTTGAGACTGCAGGTGGATGAGAATGCTGTTCTATGAGAAACATTTTATAGGCACCAGGAAAAAAAAAGTGTGCTGTAAAGAATATGCTAGACTCCTTCATAATGGGTTTTATATTTGTCTCTGTGTGTGCCTCCTGGCAACCACCTGGACTAGTTTCCTGTAGTTTTCTAGGCAAGATTTTCAAAGTGGTTTGCTATTGCCTTCTTCCTAGGGCTGAGAAAGATTGATCGGCCCCAAATCACCTAGCTGGCCTCATGTTGAAGGTAGGACTAGAATTCATGATGTCCCAGTTCTTAGCCTGGTGCCTTATTCACTACACCCAACTGGGTCTTAGTTTTTTAGGCATGGAAGAAAAGATGAGTGATAAAATATATGGTGAAAATATACAACCCTAAAATATTCTAGGTAGCCCCTTCCCGGAATGTTCCTTCTTGGTGCAACCACCAACTAAATCTGCTTGCTCAGGAAAGAGTGGGATCTCCACAATATGGTGGCCTCTGTTCCCTCGCAGGCAGTCCTAGAGCAGACAATGGTCAACAGTACTGATAACCGCTAAAAGGGCAACATAATGAGAATCCTCCATGTCAGAAGTCATCAGTGAGAGTAACCAGTGCCATTTTCATCCTGTGCCCAAGACAGCTTTTGGTTTTCAGAGAGGAAAAAAAAATGTGCTGATTAATTACATTTGCTGATGGATTAATAGCCTATAAGCAAAGGGGGGAAACTTGCCCTGGGGTTATAAGATGATTTATTACTGCTTACAAAGAGAACTAGCTTTAACTTTTTGTTCCAGAAGTTCAATTACTTTTTACTCTGCATGTGTTATACTCTACCATTGTTATTTATTATGTAGATGTGTTACTATTGTAAAATATCCAGACTTAGGCTGTATATGCCCTGTTCTTGATTTGCAGTTGATGGAATTTCTTGGTTAGAAGTCTGAGCTATCAATCATAAGACTACGTTTTCCCTTTTCGTTCTGCTGCCTGGCGATTTCATGAAATCCTAGAATGTGAGGGACCTTGGAGATCATTTATTCCAGCTCTCTACCCAGGGCATAATATATTACAATTGCATGTCCACTAGGTGTCTACTATCATCTATTTGCATACTTTAAATGAATAGATGAAGTGGTCTATTCCATTAATGAACAGCTCTTAACATTTCAAATTTTCTTTCTTATATCCATTTGAAATCTCCTTCCTTGTAATTTAATTCCATTGCTTCTTGTCTTGTTTCTGAACAAATCCTGTCTTCTACATGATACTCTTTTAAATAGCTGAAAACAGTTATCATGTTTGATAACTGGAGAAGAGCCTAATGCTGGGAAAGACTGAGGGCAAAAGAAGAATGGGATGACAGAGAATGAGATGGCTGGATGGAGTCTCTGAAGCAGTCGGTGTGAGCTTAAATGGACTCCAGAGAATGGTAGAGGACAGGAAGACCTGGAGGCATGTTCTCCATGGGGTCACGATTGGTCAGACACGACTTCGCAACTAACAACAACAATAATGTTTGTAGGTTTCTCTTTTCTAGACCAATCATAAGAGGCTCTGACAATTTTTTCTCATAGATTTTTCCTTCCAAGGCCATGCTTAATTTTATTGCTCTCACTTGGACAAATTCCAGCTTCTCAATATCCTTTTATAAACGTTGGTACCCAGCAAGATTATCTTTGGGGAGAGGGTGTCAAAACAAGTCTTGCAATAATGTCCCACAGACTACTATTTCTTGCTGCCCTTACCCATGGGAAAGCAAAAATGCATTCTTTGTTGGCCATTTTTCTACCCTAAAAATATTTATACATTAGCCAAGGAAGCTTTGGGACCACAGAAAGGGACCTGAATTTCATATTAATTTGGAGTACTGAACCAAAACCCATCCAATAGAAAATGTGACATTTATACGTCTTTGTTGTGCGCATTCTTTGACATTGCCAAGTGCTTTAAATCACTTCAGGAGGTGGTTGGACTAGAAAGTTAAATCAGTCAGGAAATAAATATAGCAGTGAGATAAATGGGGGAAGCACGGGTAATGAACATTTTCAACAAATTGCTGCTTTCCCCCCCACCCCCTAGAGACTGTTCTCAGGAGGCAGAGTTTTAATGAGGTAATGCATTGTGCTCACATGGAATTGGCTTTGTGACATTCAGCAGCTTGTTAAGTTTTCACTTGATTGTGATGTTATGACAGTGGCAAAGTGATTCTTGATTGGCTAGATCAGAGAGCAATCAAAAAGAAGAAAATGTTTGTTGAAGATAAATATAGAACTAGAGCGACAACCCAGTGAAGAAACATCAACTACTACATACAAGAGAAACAGACAAAGCGTTCAAGGGCAGGTTTTGACGTTTTGTTTTCCTTGAAAAACAGCCTTTTGATACAAAAAAATTCACTTGGAAACATCTTTAGCATTAAGCAAATGCTGATTTATGGCAAGATCTGTTGAACTGAAAAAAAAACAAAATCCAACCCTGGGTTCTGCTGTACAGTACAGGTAGTCCTTGAATAACAACTACAATTGGGACCAGAAATCCGATCATAATCATTGAAGTCATATGTTGAGGCATCCACATGATCAGATCAGGGGTGGGTTCTAAAATTTTTTACTACTGGTTCTGTGGGTGTGGCTTATTTTGTGGGCATGGCTTGATGGTCATGTGACAATTATTTAGGATTTAGCAGAGGTACTGGTCTACCAGGTTTTTAACGGCTTGCAGAGCTGTACCGATCTACCTATTTATTTTTTGCAGGCACTGGTCTACCCATTTATTTTTGCAGGCATTGATCTACTCATATATTTTTGCTGGCACTGATCTACTCATGTATTTTTGCAGGCACCGGTCTTCTCATTTGTTTTCTTTTAACACTGATCATCTGTAGGGTGGCCCTTTGAAGCCCCACGGCAAGAGTTTAAACAGTTTTTTTCCCTCTAGTCATCAGCTGAGACTCAGGAAGCAGCAATTGGGGGTGGGGCCAAATAAAAGTTAAGAATAACACGGGGGGTGGGGGGCGCAGCGGGTGGGGGGGCACGGGGGGGCAGGGGGACAAATCGGTTCCGTGATGTCATATTGTCACTGCTACCAGCTCGGGAGAACCGGGCCGAACTGGGAGGAACCCACCACTGGATCAGATCTTTTTTTTCATACTGGTGGTTAAGCAAATCACCATGATCATTAAGCAAATGGCAGAACCATTAATTTAATCCATTCTTCTGAATAGCAATAGCACTTAGATTTATATACTACTTTACAGTCCTCTCTAAGTAGTTTACAGAGTCAGCATATTGCCCCCGACAATCTGGGTCTTCATTTTACCCACCTCGGAAGGCTGAGTCAAGCTTGAGCCGGTGAAACTCAAACTGCTGAATTGCAGGCAGCCGGCAGTCAGCAGAATTAGTCTGCAGTACTGCATTCTAACCACTGCACCATCTCTGGGGGAACCTGCAAAAAAATTGCAAACCAGGCTCACATGACTGTGGAATGCTGCAACCAGCTATAAATGCAAACTGGTTGCTAAGTGCTCGAAGTGCGATCATGAAACTGCAAGGTGGGATGTGGCATTTTGTGATGGATGCAAGGGCTTTTCAGGCTGCAAAGGACCCATTCCGATGTCCTCGTAACCTTGAAAGGTCATAAAACCACCGGTCATAAATCGAGGATTATTTATATGCCTTAACTTTACATATTTTCCCCTCTAAGTAAGAACGCAATTGACTAGGACCCAGAGCAGATGCCAGCTGAAATGGTGTGTCCTTTGCAAAGAAACCATCCTGTTGCAGGAAGTCAGTAGTTTTTATCTGATTAGACATGACGAGGGCCTGGTGACAACAACTGAAGCAGGTTACTTGCAGCTGTAGTAGGACAATGATACTATTTTCTTCTCCAGCAGTTTTCAGAGGAGATAGTTTTGCCTGCAGGCTTGATATTATTAAAGGTATTGTTGGGGCGGGGGGGGGTTCAGAGAGTGGGAGAAAGAGAAAGAGAGAGAG
The DNA here is from genome assembly GCA_030761175.1 of Masticophis lateralis. Lineage (NCBI taxonomy): Eukaryota > Metazoa > Chordata > Lepidosauria > Squamata > Colubridae > Masticophis > Masticophis lateralis. The sequence goes on along the minus strand of JAUDYJ010000001.1, from coordinate 321,878,931 downwards.
AGAGATTGTTATAGTTACATGGTTTCTGTTGATCATGTTACCATAAAATTTTGGAAAATTTAAAGAAGAATGGCCTTTTTAAAAAAATGTTCTTAGAAAAATGGTAAAGTATAATTGTAGTTAAAACTTTCTCTAAAAATACATTACACCTATATAAGTGTTATTTATTTTAAATATTTGTATTCTGTCTCCTATAAATTCTGTTTGCAATACTGTGTATAATAAACAGTAGTCAAGATCCAGTCTTCACAAATCAGGTTTTTAATTATGCAAAAATACTTCTATGCATATACCCTTGTCATTAATACCTATTAAACCACTCAAAGGCCGGACCAGAAGCAATGGATGGAAACTAATCAAGGAGAGAAGCAACCTAGAACTAAAAAGAAATTTCCTGACCATTAAAACAATTAATCAATGGAACAATTTGCCTCCAGAAGTTTGAATGCTTCAACACTGGAAGTTTTTAAGAAGTGATTGGACAACCATTTGTCTGAACACTAGAAGACTTCCAAGGTCCCTTCTAACTCTGTTATTCTGTTAATATACATTCATCATCAACCTCATCATCAAAGTTGTTCATAAGAGGGAGAGCTGCAAAGCCATCAAGCCATCTTTGAAAACCCACTAAGATAACTGAAGTTCTTTAGTTGGGAGATAGAGTAAGACATGAATTCTTGTAAATGGGGAAATGTTCCATCTAAAATTCCACAGAGCTGCTACACGTGAAAGAAAAAAACAATAGACTTGTGGTTTAAAATATAGAGAAGTTGAGCAGAAATTAATAAGCTTATCATTTGGTTACTTAACAACTTCATAGGATCAGACTAAAGTGAACCAAAGCAATATTGAAACACTGCTAGTAGAAAAATAACTTTAATGGGGGAGGGGGGGAGAGAACCATGTGGCGCAGTGGACTAAGTGCTGTTAAAGTAGTGCTTAGTTGCCAGCTGCCTGCAATTATTGCAAGTTCAAATCTCACCAGGCTCAAGGTAGACTCAGCCTTCCATCCTTTTGAGGTAGGTAAAATGAGGACCCAGATTGTGGGAGCAATAAACTGACTTTGTATAAAAAAGAACACCGCTTGGGGGGGGGGTGAAAGCCCCACTAAGCAGGTATATACACAAGTGTGAAGGCTATTGCTTAATGCATTGCAAGTGGCCCTGAGTCTCTGGAGAATGGCGGCATATAAATCAAACTAATAAATAAATAAGTAATAATATTGCAGAGTTAGATGGTAGGTCTACTGAGATGTCCTTGTAAATAGATAAATTTTTAGTAGATCAAAAAATGCTCAGAATGTTCACATTCACCAAATTAGCCAAGTGGCAATTTTAAGCACTGTTTCTATGAATGTATCAATATTGCATTTGCATAGACTTCTTCCATGTTAGCAGGTACTACATTTTATTAGTTTTGCACAAAACAAGGTAGATATCATTGGAATATCCCCTACTGAATATGTTCCAATATCAATCTGACATACTATAAATCCGTGATGGCGAACCTATGGCACGCGTGCCAGAAGTGGCATGCAGAACCCTCCTGCTGGCACGTGGGCTGTCACCCCAGGTCAGATCTCCATGGCATTTCTTTTGTGAGCTTCTGTTTCCCTGCAAATGATGAAACAGAAGCTCACAAAAGAAGAAGATCTTACCTCTTGCCATGCTGCCGGTGTTGGGATGCCCCGCCTCCCGCCAGCCAGCTGGTCTTTGGGTTTCTGCTGCGCATGTGTACATGTCCATGCATGCATGCATGCATGTCCACGCATGCACACATTTATGCATGTCCACACATGTGCGCGTTCATGCACACCTTTCAGTTTGCACATGTGCACATGCACAGTTGGGCACTCGGTGCCTAAAAGGTTCGCCATCATTGCTATAAATTGAGGATGGCAGGTGTAGTGACTCCATGACATGGCAGTGGCAGTATGCAAGTGTCACTTGCAAACTCACACAATGCACCCTTGCATATTTTTTTTTATGAAGGGTGGGTCAGCTAAACTCCCTTTTTGCAGCTCTTCTGCTCTCTGAGTTTCCTTCAGACAAGTGTAGAATAATATATTTTAGAAATGGATTAATGATCAACCAAACAAACCAATGGTAGCATTTCTTTATACTGAAAAGAAGATTTCTGGAGGAACAATAAGAAAAATAGTAGCTTTAGTTGTTGCCTGGTGTGATAGCTTTTGATATAAAGCGAAGGAAGGGGGTTAAATAGAGTAGCATTCAGTCAGATGAGTGTTGCTTTTCTAGAAATTGAAATGATATTGTAAGAGAAGAAGAGGCAGAGCTTGGAGGTGGAGTCAAGAGAGGAATCAGTCTGGAATTGATCCAAGTCCACCGCTCTTGGATTCCATTGACTCTTATCCAGTGCCAATTTAGTGCTGATGGTTAGTTGACTACATTCTTGTGTTTAGATACAAGCAATAAATCATCTAAACTGCACCATAACTTGTGGTCTTAATTCTTCGTGCCCAACAGATATATGCTTAATCATCTCTCAGTTTTAAATGTGCTTTATTTATTTATTATTAATTCATTCACTTTTAAAAAGTTTTTTTCTCTTCTCATCTAACTTTTTTTTCCCATCTGAGATGGCTAATGTGGTATTTTTAATTGCAATCACAGAATTCAATCTAAACAATTGTATTTTATTGTTTTATTTTAATTGGTTCCTGCTACAAGGAGATAAAACCAACCAAGGTTTTCAGTTTTCATATGATTGTTACTTTTCCATCACTTCCGAACAATCCATTTGGTTATTTTATTTTTTGGGGGTGGGGGTGGGGGAGGAGTATTGCTATCAAAATTGCACATCTAATTAAAGGACTAGTTGTTTGGCAGATATTCTTTTAAATGCGTAACTGATTATCTCCTTCCTGTAATTGCGGGTTTGTCTATCTAAATTTCCACCGAGTTGGCAGCCAATGAAATTCTGTATCATTCTTTAATTAATCATTTCATCTGTAGCACTGTAGAGCCAAAGATACTTCACTTTCTGTACTAATACATTTTCCTCCCATTTGGTAATATGCTCTTCTCTTATTAGCTATTCACATTAATGTCTGATTGCATTCTACTTCGGTCTTGCTTGCTGCCATCCTTCCTCTTCAGGAAACCCACTTGGCTCCTCTTTCTTAAAGTACTAAAGATAAGAATAGGTCCAGTGTGGATAGATCCATTGTGGAACAAATTAATGTGAACTCATTTAAAATGAGAGATCAAAGCATTTAAATAAGGTCATTTTTCTGATAAACAAACAGTATGACCGAGAGTACCATTTTCTTAAAGCAAATACAGGTAATCTTTGACTTACAAAAGTTTGTTTAGTGATAATTTGAAATTACAGTGGCACTGAAAAAAGTGACTTATGACCATTTTTCACACTTATGACTGTTGCAGCATCCCCATGATCACCTGACCACTTCATCAGATGCTTGGCAACTGATTCATATTTATGACAATTGCAGTGTCCCGAGGTTATGTAATCATCTTTTGTGATTTTCTGATAGAATAGAATAACAGAGTTGGAAGGGACATTGGAGGTCTTCTAGTCCAACCCCCTGCTTAGGCAAGAAACCCTACATCACTTCAGACAAATGGTTATCCAACATCTTCTTAAAAACTTCCAGTGTTGGAGCATTCACAACTTCTGGAGGCAAGTTGTTCCACTGATTAATTGTTCTAACTATCAGAAAATTTCTTCTTAATTCTAGGTTGCTTGATTAATTTCTTGATTAATTTCTATCCATTGCTTCTTGTCTTGCCCTCAGGTGCTTTGGAGAATAACTTGACTCCCTCTTCTTTGTGGCAGCCCCTGAAATATTGGAACACTGCTATTATGTCTCCCCTAGTCCTTCTTTTCATTAAACTAGGCATACCCAGTTTCTGCAGCCATTCTTAATATGTTTTAGCCTCCAGTCCCCTAATCATCTTTGTTGCTCTTCTCTGCACTTTTTCTAGAGTCTCCGCATCTTTTTTATAATGTGGCGACTGTTTTACATTGTGGCAATGGGGAAGTCAGATTCACATCAAAACTATGTTACTAACTTTAGAACTCTAGCGATTCACTTAACAACTGTGGCAAGAAAGGTCATAAAATGGGACAAAACTCACTTCACAAATGTCTCACTTAGCAACAGAAATTTTGGGCTCAATTGTAGTTACAAGTTGAGGACCATTTGTAGCAAAGAAGAGTTGTTGCCTTCCGGCCCTTCATAGGACACATTCAAAGGTCTTTTACAGGGCCCTGTGCAGAATAAAATGATTAGGTGGACTTTCTACACTAATTCATCTCAACTGCTTGATATCCTGGCAGGCAATTATATTTGCTTCTGGTCCTGCTGAATCATCATTCAGGAGAAATTGTGAAACCTTTTGCCAGAGTTTGAATCATTATTTGTTTTTTAAAATAATTTTCCCTGCTGAAATGAATGGGAGGGCATTTAACAACTCTCTTCATCTCCCTTTTCCCTTCCTCCTGCCTTTCCCCCTCTCCATCTTTCTAATCTGTACAAAGCCCAGTTTTAGATACACTCAGAATTTCTAAAAATTTAAAATATAATGAATTAATCCAATCAAAGGCACGGGAAGCATAAGATGTTTTATTGCACTGCATAAGGGGAATTTTAAAATCAAGTTGAAAACTGAACTAGGATAATGTCTTTGGCACCAAAGGGATACTTCTTGTAATGCCAATGTGTATTGCCTTGCAGGGGCATTTCATGAGAAGTCTCAACCAATAAAAGTTTTCCTTCTTTCTTCACTTGACAGGTGATGGACACCTCTGAAGCTTCCAAAGAGCTCAGGAAGGTACATTAAAGAACTCTGTGTTCCTTGAGCCATTCAAAACTTTAAAAACCATCAATATAACCCTCAACTGAGGCTGAAAACAAAGCCTGACAGCTGCATCACATTGCAGGTTATGGTGGGGAAAAAAAACCCAATAACAACCTCAAGATGGTGACCACAATGGTGCAATTAAAGATTCATGTTTTTTTATGCATCACAGATCAGCATAAGTACAGCTTCTCAGCCATCTTTGACTTATCATGTCTTTGACATCTTTTTCCCCTTTCTGCTCCATGCTATGCCAGATCATCAAACCACAGCAAATGAGATTTCTACTATTATCTTGGGAGTGGCTATTTTGTCCGTCAATCCTCTAGATCATTTTACCCAAATTTCTAGGCAATTACCATCCAGACAATCTTTTCCCTCTTTTCATTTACCTTTTCTTTCTCTCTTCCTGTCCCTCATATACAGTTTACCTGGAAGTCCTATATTTGGCTATATTATAAGTTTGAAAAGATAATTTGATGTCAACCAATTTCCTGTTATTATAGCACAAGCAATGGCACTTAGGCTTACATACCGCTCCCCAGTACTTTAGGGCACTGACTGGGAAATTTAAAATGTCAGCATCTTGCCAAATGATCTGGCTCCTCATTTTATTGACCTCGAAAGGATGGAAGGCTGAATCAATCTTGAACTGGTCAGGATCAAACTCCTGGCAGTAGGCAGAGTCAGTCTGCAATACTGCATCTTAACCACGGCACCACAACAGCTCCTTTTACCACTCGTTACTGGCTATATTTATTATGATTTTATTTATATGCAAGCTAGCCCAAATTCATTGCTTCAATTGATAGAAATTTGGCTAGAAAACCTGAAAAAAACCTTAGTCTTTTTGAGAGCTACTGTAACAGTAGAGAAGGCTGGATAGGGATCAAGGAGACATTTGTTTGATTGATATCTTGATGGAAAAATCATTTGCACTTTCCAAGCTACATGCGAACCACAATATTGTTATGCCAACATTATGCTGACATTCACACTTTTTTGAATTTGAAAATACAGTCCACAGCTTTGGAGCATGCAAAAGAAATGTGTGTATTAGGGGAAAATATGCAGGAAGATGTATTTTACAGAAAATCATTTGCAAAAAATGCTATCAGAAACATTCAATATAAAATATGTACATTATGAGAAATGGGATGAAAAAGCACATCATACATTGCAGGGACATTTAAAATGCCAAATTGATATCAAAGCAAACTAAATGAACTAACACTGGTTTGTGGGAAGTAACTGAGATATCAGCATCTCCTTTTACATGCTGATGTTTGAATAAAGATATTGACTGTAGAGGAAAATCATTTGATTTTCAAGATGTGCAATAAGTAATTAAATTTTGTGGTGGTGGTGATTTTGTGATCCTTTTTTTTCTCCTGCTTTTTCACATTTGGATCCATTTTTGAAATCCATTTCACATTTTGGATCCACATCCTCAAAATTCCCCAAAGCTCAAAAGATAGTTTGTCCCAATCTAAAATAAACTATAAATGAAATCAGTTTCACATTGCCTCTGGCTTTCTTTCGGGCATAAAAACGTACACAGTTGTTTCTTAAATTTTTTTTCTGCCTAAAGTAACTGCTAATGTTTACCATGCAACGTATATTTTGTAACTTCTCTCCTGAATCTCTTCTCTGTGCCCAACCACATTCAAAGAAGAAAAAGAGATACTTGACCCCCAATAAAATCCATAAAATCCACCTTGAGGCCCCTTGCCCTACTTTAAGAGAAATTATACAGATAAAGGGGCCAGCAGCAAGACAAACCAATCCTTTCGATGCTATCTTGTTTTATTTGTATATCAATTCTTCACACAGACTTTCTTAGCACATCGAGTCTAAAGTTCCTTTTGTTTAGAATTGTTTATATTCTCTTGTGTTTACTTCCCTCTCTTCCCTTCATTCTCTCAGTGGTTATATTAAAATGGTACTGTAGTACTTGAGATCTTTTGGATTGTCTAAAGGTCTGTTATTCGTCTGTCATTTTTGTTCTATTCCCCCACCCCATTTCCCTTTTAGCATTCATCATGAATGGATCTCTCTCTAGGTTCAATGCTATCAGGGAAAACCGGTCTGCCAATTGGTTTTTCCATCTTAATTTGACTTCTCTTATCTCCTTTCTTTCTCTTTTGTTCTCAACCCTTCCCTTCTTATTCAATTGTTACTACTGTAAGTCAGCAGGCACTGGCTGTTTCCATTTACTGGTTTCTGCCCAGTTTTCAGGCTTAGGAATTAAATTAAACTTGTATAACTTGCAGCAGCTGAGGATATATGTAACTCATTCTTAACTCTTACTGATAACAGTTTTATATTTTCTGACATGGAAATAACAATCTCAGTAGACTGTGCCCCAGATAGCAGGAGAATATTTGAAGTATTTTTATTTTTTCTGATTCATGACCTGTCTATCACTTCCATTTTCTCCCATCTATCTAACCAGATAACATCATCAGGGATCATGAATATGGGGTTTGCTCCCTGTTTATATACAATAACTTTCCCTGCCAGTGTTTTCTCCATTGTCCTTCCTTGATTAGGGTATTGTTTTCTGTTTGATTGTTTGTCTGATATTACTCCCTGTTTATCTGGGTATTGATTGCTGGAGGGGATGTGTTCTGGTCTTTTTGTTTCATTCTTAGCATTTTTATTGACTTTTTTGAATGACATGTGAATGTGGTTTATCTCTGTATTTATTGATGTACTGATATGATGTATTGATGGCTGATTTGTCTGAATGCCAAGCTTCTAGGAATTCCTTAGTGTTTTTGGATTTAGGTTGGTCTAGGAGGCTCATTGTTTCCCAGTTGAATTCATGTGTTGTGAGATTAAGGAGTTTTCATCATGTCTTCTGACTGCTGGCTGGAGTTCATGGATGTGCTCTGCTAGTCTATTATCTGTCTGTCCTATGTAGCAGCCATTACAATCCTTACACTGAATGTTCCAGATTACTCCCGTTTGTTAGCTTGTGAGTCTTTTAGTTTACTTGAGATGTTTTGGAGGGCTTTAGTTGGTTTGTAAACTATCATGGTTGTAATAGTCTTTGTTTCTGAGTTGTTTTTGAAATATGGTGGTGTTATCTTTTTCCTAGTTTGTGTTGGTGGTGCTGTAGTGAGTTGAATGGCCAGGCATAAAGTTACATGGCTATCCATTTTGTTGGAAAATGTTGTATAGGAGTAATCTATATAACCTTTTACAGCCCCATTCTGATAAAGGTTTTAAGGGCCACATTCCAATTCCGATGAAATCAACGTTGAAGAGGGGAAAAAAGATGTTCCTATAAGCAAGAATATTAAGTGAATACTACTTTCTCCCCCTGTTTATTTGCTCAGAAGTCAAGTCTCTTTAGATGTGGTGCCTACCTCCCAAGTAAGCTGGTCTAAGACTGATTATGAAGAATTAAACCAATAAAGTTGCTACACAAATGATTGCCGTATTTGCCTGCCTTACACAAATAGCATAGCAGCCAGTTCTTTCACTCTCTATTTTTCCTGGCCAATACAAGATCATCTGTGGAAGAACCTTTTTCTGTTGAAAGTTTGATGAATTGCTATATACAGAGGGCAATCCTGTAATTAGCAGTTCAGATGAGACACAACTGAATTTAATAAGGCTTTTCTTCAGATAAGAAAGTAAGAAGGTGGAAGACATTTTAAGCATTTTAAGCATAACAAAGCCATCCATGTAGTGCAGATGCATTTGTATGTTTGAAGCAACTTCCTTAGAAAAAAATAAATATTCTTTCACCATCCCTTCCACCCTGACCACTGTTTCATACCATAATTTATTTATATATTGTTAGGAAAAAATATATTTATAATTTATGCCTCATGTTGCATGCATCAGAATTTTATCCAAAGACTTCTTTGGCTCCTCCACAAATCTCTCTGGTCTGCTTCATTCCATTGCAAGAATTGGAGCCTTTAATCATTGATTAAAAAGCATCAAATGAACATACTGAAAACAAGGAGAGAAGAGGAGAGGAGGGAGGGGGAAGGAATAGGAAAAAGATAAATTGATCCTCAAAGAAACAGCATGAAGCCATTAAAGCAGTGTTTCTCAACCTTGGAAGCTTGAAGATGGGTGGACTTCAACTCCCAGAATCTGGGAGTTGAAGTCCACCCATCTTCAAGCTACCAAGGTTGAAAAATACTGCATTAAAGGAAAGGAAAGAGCATATATGATGGTTGTTTAAGCCTGAGATTTATTTCAAAGCAATTTTGCTCTGCCTTAAAAAAAAGAGAAGAAAGAAACTTTTTCTGATCTGTATTTTTGCTGTATTGCTGCTAATTGATGATTGAAATAAAGGGTGGACAGGTCATAATATACAAGTTAAACACAAGATGTCCAACACACCTGAGTTACAGGTGGTCCTCAACTTCCAACCACGTGTTTAGCGATTGTTCAAAGTTATAAGGACACTAAAAAAATGACCTACAACCCATCCTTGCACTTGAACAAAAGTGATCAGTTAAACAAAATTCAGGCGCTTGGGAACTGACATGTATTTATGACTGGTTGCAGCATCCTGGGGTGATATGATCACCATTTGTGACCTTTTCTGCCAGTTTGCAACAAGCAGTCAATGGAGGAAGATGGATTTGCTTAATGACTGCATAATTCACTTAACAAGTGAAATGATTCACTTAACAACCATGGCAAAAAAGGTCATAAAAACTGAGTGCAACTTGTTTAACAATTACCTTGTTTAGCTATGAAAATACTTGTCCCAACTCAGGAGTGAAATCTAAATTCTTTTGCTACCGGTTCTGTGGGCGTGGCTTGGTGGGCGTGGCTTGGTGGTCATGTGACTGGTTGGGCGTGGCCAGTTTGACATCACTCATGTCACTCACTGTTAGAGCCAGGAGCTCCACATTCTGACACAGAAGCACAGTCTGTCTTTCACAGAATGTCACAGAAGCCAGGAGCTGCACAAAAACACATTCTGCCTTTCTGAAGCCCCCAACGCTTTGAGTGTCCCTCTGGCTTGACTGCCCAGGTGAACCTCGGAGCCTTTTCTTGCCCTGTTCTTCATCCTGGAGGGCCGTGCAACCCCCCCTCCCTGCCAATCCTCTGTACAAACTGCCCACCCCGTTTCTGCAAAGGCAGAGCCTCTCCCTTGCAGGGCAATCCAAAGAAGGGAGTGGGATGCTGCTGAAAAAGCCGCCTTCCACCTGGGCCTCCTCCTGCAGCCAAATGCGCCCATCCATTTGTGCCCTTTCCTCCAACGGGTTGTGCTTGGGATGCTTGGAGAGAAAGAGAGCAAGACAGCTCCCCAACCTCTGTTTGTGTGTGTGTGTGTGAGGGAAGGAGGGAGGGAGTGATCTGAAGCTGAGGCACCCAAACCTCAGGCAGTGGTAGGGGCGGCTTCTGTGCAGTCCTGAGTCAGCCAGATCCACCTGACCTACTCCCTGAATCTTGCCGTTCTCCTCGCCCCCTCCCCACCACTCAAGCTGCAGCTTCCCTGCTCAGCACCAAGAAGCTATGCATCCATGGTGCCTGCACCAGCATGCCGAGAGAACTAGAGAAGATCATCACTTGCAAGCAGACAAGCAGTGGTAGCAAGTGTACACTGTGCTGTGTGAAAAATGAGAGGTCCTGTTGTCTCGCAGAGCCTGCCACTTCTTGAGTGGGTGGGGGGAGTGAGGAGAATGGCGCAATGGGGTTGTTTTGTTCGCTGCGGTGGTGCTTCAGGAGGGCAGGCGGATATCTGCAGCTGACAATTATAATGAATATGTCCACCTGCCCTTCTGAAGCATCATCGCGGTGAACAAAACCACTACATTGCTATGGATGCTTATTGGGGCTGAGCAGGGAAGCCGCTGCTTGAGTGGGGGGGGGGCGAGTAAGCTGCTAGCTCTTTCCCTGCAGCCCTGCCATGCTTGCCTGCCTCCCATGTGGGCTTCTGCTTGCCTGCCTTCGCAAGCTGGCCACCGGGGCATCAGGAAGGCAGCATAGAAGGCAGGCAAGCATGGCAGGACTGCGGGCCATGGACAGGTTTGGGGGCGTGGCCAGCAGCCATTGCTCCCAGTTCAGCGAACTAGCCTCAATCTCCTCTACCTATTTATTTATTTATTTATTTATTTATTAAATTTCTATACCGCCCTTCTCCTTCCGGACTCAGGGCGGTGAACAGCCAATTTAAAACCAATGCAAATACAATAAGTTAAAACGTACTAAAATCAATATAAATTTAGGCTGAAAATACAAACCGAATAAAAACTCTAAAACTCTAAAAATTTAAAATAATTTAAAATATTTAAAAATAGGAGGGATCAGGCAAGTCCGGCAAGTTGGAAGAGATGAGTCTTCAAAGCCCGACGAAAGATCCTGAGGTCAGCGATAGTTCTCAGATCTGGAGGGAGATCGTTCCAGAGGGTGGGGGCTACCACAGAGAATGCTCTCCCCCTGGGGGTCGCCAGCCGGCACTGTCTGGCTGACGGCACCCTGAGGAGGCCCTCTCTGTGGGAGCGAACCGGCCGGTGGGAGGCAATAGGTGGCAGAAGGCGGTCCCGTAAGTACCCTGGTCCTAAGCCATGGAGCGCTTTAAAGGTGATTACCAACACCTTGAAACGCACCCGGAAATCAACCGGCAACCAATGCAGCTCACGCAGGAGAGGTGTCACATGGGAGCGCCCTGTCGCTCCCATAATCCCCCGCGCGGCCGCATTCTGTACCAGCTGAAGCCTCCGGATGCATCCCAAGGGGAGCCCCATGTAGAGAGCATTACAGTAGTCCAAGCGAGACGTGACGAGCGCCTGAGTGACTGTGCGTAGGGAGTCCCGATCTAGAAAGGGCCGCAACTGGCGTATCAGGCGGACCTGATAAAAAGCTCCCCTGGCCACAGCTGTCGTATGCTCCTCTAAAGACAGCCGTGGATCCAGGAGGACGCCCAAGTTGCGCACCCTTTCCGTGGGGGCCAATGATTCGCCCCCAATAACCAACGATGGAGTCAGTTGGCTATATCGGGACGCCGGCAGCCACAGCCACTCAGTCTTGGAGGGGTTGAGTCGAAGCCTGTTTCTCCCCATCCAGACCCGCACGGCTTCAAGGCACTGGGACATCACTTCCACGGCATCGTTGGGGTGGTCTGGGGTGGAAATGTACAGCTGAGTGTCATCAGCGTACTGATGGAACTCCACCCCAAAACCACGGATGATCTCACCCAGCGGCTTTACATAAATGTTGAACAGAAGGGGCGAGAGGACCGACCCTTGTGGCACCCCACACACTAGGCGCCTCGGGGTCGACCGCTGCCCCCCTGTCAACACCGATTGCGACCAGTCGGAGAGGTAGGAGGAGAACCACCGCAAAATGGTGCCCCCCACCCCCAATCCCTCCAACCGGCGCAACATGATACCATGGTCGATGGTATCAAAAGCCGCTGAGAGGTCTAACAGCACCAGGATAGAGGAGTACCCCCTACCCCGGGCCCTCCAGAGATCATCCACCAACGCGACCAATGCCGTTTCGGTGCTGTAACCAGACCTGAAGCCGGACTGGAGCGGGTCTAAATAGACAGCTTCATCCAGGTACCGGGGGAGCTGCCGCGCCACCACACTCTCAACAACCTTCGCTAGAAAGGGAAGGTTGGAGACAGGACGATAATTTACCAAAACAGCCGGGTCCAGGGAGGGCTTCTTGAGGAGGGGCCTCACCACTGCCTCCTTCAAGGTAGGCGGAAGGACACCCTCACTCAAAGAAGCATTTATAATCTCCTGGAGCCAGCCTCGTGTAACCTCCCGGGAGGCCAGCACCAACCAGGAGGGACACGGGTCCAATAAACATGTGGTAGCGTTCAGTCTACCCAGGATCCTGTCCACGTCCTCGGGAGCCACAGGATCGAACTCAGCCCAGATAACACTCTCAAGACTGGGCTCAGTCACCTCGCCCGAACTAACCCAGTCAGTGGCCAGCTCATCCCGAATCTGAGTTATTTTATCATCCAGATATTGAACAAAATCCTCAGCACGTCCCTGCCTGAGCCGATCCAAACCAGGAGCATTTCACCCTGTCCCAAATGTAGTTATAAGTCAAGGACTACCTGTATACTATTTATAGCTTAAATTATAAGGGTAGGACAAGAAGCAACGGGTGGAAACTAATCAAGGAGAGAAGCAACTTAGAACTAAGGAGAAATTTCCTGACAGTTAGTACAATTAATCAATGAAACAATTTGCCTCCAGAGTTGTAAATGTTCCAACACTGGAAGTTTTTAAGAAGATGTTGGATAACCATTTGTCTGAAGTGGTATAGGGTTTCCTGCCTAAGCAGGGGGCTGGACTAGAAGACTTCCAAGGTCCCTTCCAACTCTGTTATTCTATAAGTTAAATACCAACAAGCTCCCAAACATGATTAGGCATGTGCAAAACTCAACACATTAAGACCAGACTGTTCTGGGTAAAGATTAGAGCTTTTGTAGGAAAAATAGTGTTTCAAATGAGAAACAGTTCAAGGTGCCCTGGGTGGTCCAACCATGAAATAGGATTGTTTTGTCTGGATTGCTATGTTTAGGATATCTCATATAGCTTCTGATTTGAAGTATTTACTTCCAGAAACCAGCATACCACTTCTGGAATGCCATGGTCAGAAGAAGGTTCAACAGGATCCCATTATTCCTCCAATTTGCCCTTCCTGTGAGTTATATACCTCCTTATATCTACATATGTGCAAATTTATTTCCTATTATTGTAGTGTATCTACATTCTCAAGGTGTCTTAAAACAATTAAATGCAAGCAGAAATATCAGCAACAAATTTGTTTTTACTGGGAGAAAGAAAGAAAAGAAAAGAAAAGAAAAGAAAAGAAAAAAGAAAAGAAAAGAAAGAAAGGGGAAAGAGAGGAGAGAAGAGAAGAGAAGAGAAGAGAAGAGAAGAGAAGAGAAGAGAAGAGAAGAGAAGAGAAGAGAAGAGAAGAGAAGACCCCCTATCTAGCCCAAACCAAATGAGTTGCTTGATCATGATATGTAATTGACATAGCAGTATCTATAAAATTTGGCCAAGAGGATATTCTTAATTAGAACACAAGGGCAAAAAAATAATTGCATAGAAATGAAAAGATGTATAGTGAATACTGGCTTACTTTTACCTTTAGGATGGGCAAGGTGATTCAGAAGATACCAACATGCAACTTTTCACCAGAACATTTTGAACTAGATTGTTTCATTTTAACCTTGAAGCAAATACACCTTTCAGTTCATTCATGTCCTAAATCTGAGTGGCTTTGGGAGAACAACAAGATGGTTTCAGATAATTAACAAGATTATGCATTTTTTACCAAGATTATGCATTTGAGCCTAATTATACAAAACATATCTATATTCCTGCTTTGCCATGTGGTTTATCTTAATATTCTGACACAGAAACTCAGTAACGTCTTTTTGGAACATTTCAGTTGGTTTAAAGTAGAACAGTTTTGCACTTCACACTTTGGAAAGAATCTGTCTCCAGCAGCATTTTTATTTTTCAGTCATGTGTTTTAAATTGTTCCATTCAAGAAACCATTAACCTGAAAATGTGTTCATGTGCATCCTTACAACTTTACTATTTTGCCTTAAGCAACAAAAAATCATAACAGAAAAACACTGCAAAAAATTGCAAGTAGGTAGCAGAGTTAAATGAATAATTGAAATTTTTTGTTTGGGCTGGAAGGGTGAAAAGGGAAAGAGAGAAAGTTATTGACATTCGTATAAAGTTGCAGGTGATCATTGTTTCAATGACAGGATAATTAAGCTCTCATAGGCAATTCCATAAAAACGTTGGCTATGGTATCCCATCAATTAAAACCACATAAAATAGGAGAAAGATGAGGAACAAGCAGGAGAGCAAAGCCAAGTTATGATAGGCATTCAATTCCAAAATACTTTCTGCTTCAAGTATGAATTTTCTCTACTCCAGCTTCCTCTCAGTTATAGCCTCCCCGTGTTGCTATCTTCCAAGAAAATTGTCAGAAAAAAACCCCCTGCCTGCAGGATGGAAGGAGGATATTTTTATCTGTCTTACCATTAGATAGAGGGGAAAGTCTTTTATCTGAATTCAGCATAGGATTGCTCTAAATTAAATCCAATCTCCATTTAGCTTCGAGACTCTATTAAAGTACTTTCTGAATAGAACTTTTTTTTATTTAAATCGATACTTTTTTTAAAAAAATCATTTGCACAGACAGAGAGAATATGAGAAAAGTTATAGCATTTTGGCAAGGAAGGCAATGACTTTGAGACAGTCATGATTCCTGGTGACTACAAGGACTTCCTGCAGTTTTCTAGGCAAGATTTCTCAGGTTTTCCATTGCTTTCTTCTTAGGGCTGAGAAAAAGCGACTAGATTAAAATCACTCAGCTACATAGATTAGAACTCATAATCTCCAAGTTTCGAGCCAATTGGGTTTTACAGCTATATTGGTCTGTTGAAATAAAAATGCCAAAGCAAAAATATGCTGGTACCTTAAAGACTACTATAATAAGCAAACAACTGTGGCAAACACTTAAATAGGGCAATCCAAAAATACTTATTTTCTGCTATTGTTTGATAGTGACTGGATCCGGGAGAGACTAGAGCAGTGTTGGCGAACCATTTTGCCGTCGTGTGCCAAAAGTGGGGGGAGTGTCATGTGCGTGTATGCCTACACCCATAATTCAATGTGCTCCGCTCCCCTGCGCATGTGCACATGAACCTCCTATGCTCCCCCCACTTTTGGCACACGATGGCACAGTGGGCCCAGTAGGCCTGTTTTTCGCCCTCCCCAGGCTCCAGAGCCTTTCTAGGAGCCTAGGGAGGGCAAAATGGCCTTACCCATCCCCCTGGAGGCCCTCCGGAGGCTGGAAATGGCCTTGTTTCCTGACTTCCAGTCCCATGGGCCATTTCTGGCCTCCAGAAGTCCTCCGGGGGGGGGGAAGGGCCATTTTCGCTCTCCCCAGGCTCCTAGAAAGGCTCTGGAGCATGGGGAGAGCAAAAAACGGGTCTTCCCCCCCCCCCCCGAGGCCCTCCAGAAGCCAGAAACAGCCTGTATCCCGACTTCCGTGGACCCGGAAGGCCTGAGAATCAGCTGCGCGCGCTGGAGCTGAACTAAGGCTATGCTCGCATACTCACCGATATGACTCCATGTCCCACCTGTGGCACACGTGCCATAGGTTCGCCTTCACGGGACTAGAGTAACCTGTATTTTCTTTTAGTTGTAGCCGTGGACAACTTTATTTTGCTTTCTGTCTTGTAAGAGAACAAAAGAACCCTGAGATCCCAAATTCCTAAATTTGGCACCAAAGAAAGTAAAATCTGTTTATACCATATGTATGTGCAAATTTACATACATTTAGAGGCTCAACGTATATAAAAAAATGCCGAGACTCTAGAAAGAGTACAGAAAAGAGCAACAAAGATGATTAGGGGGTTGGAGAGTAAAACATTTGGAAAATGGTTGCAGGACTTGGGTTTGTCTAGTCTAGTGAAAAGATAGACAGGGGCAAAATTATAACAATATCCCAATATTTGAGGGACTGCAACAAAGAAGAGGGGGTCAATCTATTTTTAAAGCAGCAGAAGGCAAGACAAGAAACTATGGATGGGACTAACCAAGGAGAGAAGCAACATAGAACAAATTTCCTGACTGTAAGAAGAATTAATCAGTGGAATGACTTGCCTCCAGAAATTGTGCATGCTCCAACATTGGAGGTTTTTAAAAAGAGATTGGGTAACCATTTGTCTGAAATGGTACAAGGTCTCCTGTACAGAGTACTAGAAAACCTCCTCCAAGGTGCCTTCCAACTCTTTATTCTGTTAGATCAGCATTCTATATCCCACCTTTATTAGCCAAGCACTTGGGTCTAGTTGCTTATTAACTGTGCTTTAGTGGTGTGTGCATTTTATTGTGTGTGTGTATTTTGTTTAGTGATTTTTTTTTGATAAGTGTGTATTATTTGGACTGTAAAAATCAAGAAACCGCTTCTTAATGTTCTGCAAGAAATATAGTATTCTCTAACTTCTGATCATCTGAATTGTTGCAAACCAAATACGGTAGTCCTACCAATTTGCCAATTTTTAAATAATTGCCTTTATGTTTTTAATTTAATGATTATGAGCTCCATACATTGTACATAATCTTTTTCCTTTCTCTCCCTACCCCCATTTACAACCACTTACAGGGTCACTGTGTTTTACAAAAAAAGCAATAAAAGCCAGTGATCTGCTGTAGGGGAGGGGCACCTATTCTCATGAAAATCCCAGTAATTATTACTTCTGTGGCTGTATCCTTCATTTCCATTAAAACTGCCTGAAAAAATTCCCCCAAGAATATTAATAGCTTATACAGCTTTGTGGGAAACCCAGTGGTCTAATTAGTGCATGTTTGTACACTGTGTTGTGCTGAATTCAGTGCTGATTGGCTTCCAGTGTTTATCCACAGGCAATGTAAGATTCCCAGTCGCATTGTATGGCTGTGAAAGTTGGACCATAAGGAAGGTTGGGCGCCAAAGAATTGAGGCCTTTGAACTATGGTGCTGGAGAAGACTCCTGCGAGTCCCTTGGACTGCAAGGTGATCAAACCAGTCAGTTTTAGAGGGGATCAACCCTGACTGCTCTTTAGAAGGCCAGATCCTGAAGATGAAACTCAAATACTTTGGCCACCTAATGAGAAGGAAGGACTCACTGGAGAAGAGCCTAATGCTGGGAACGATTGAGGGCAAAAGAGGGGGGGGGGACGGCAGAGAATGAGGTGGCTGGAGGGAGTCACTGAAGCAGTCGGTGTGAGCTTAAATGGACTCTGGGGGATAGTAGAGGACAGGAAGGCCTGGAGGAACGTTGTCCATGGGGTCACAATGGGTGAGACATGACTTCCCAACTAACAACAACAATGTGAGATGTTCACCAGGTGAGCATTTGGCCCCTTGTTGAATAAAATGCATTACATACTGGTTAGCACACAATTTATTTACTATACAGTTCAGGGTTTATATTTTGCTTTTTCCTTTGCTCACTTCATGTTTTATTGCCTGCATTTATGGAAACCCAGGTTCTGATTCAGAGAATTTAGCAATTAGCCATATTTTAGGTCATTTTGCCCTCATTTTTAGTTGTCTAAAAGAAACAGCTGCTTCTTTCACGTAAAGAATGGCCAACATGCCATTTCTTTATAGAATGTTGGCCAGACTCTGACTGATTTTAAGTGGCTGAATAATGTAATTTTGCTTAATAACAACAATAATAACGTGCTCAGAAAAACGTGTCTGTTTTTTGAGACTTAGCTCACAGTTCATAATGCTGGTTCATGCACATTGACACTGCCATGAATATAGGCATTATTACATTGCTACCTGATAATTTAAATTCTTCTCACATATCTTCCACCCTCCCAATAGCACAATTTATGGGAGAACGCTACTTCAAAATTTACTCATGCATCATCCAGTGCATATTCCCAGGGACGAGGAAGATTTTTTTTTTTAATCAGGAAGGTTGGTAGCTATCCCATAACATGCTTGCAAAAAATAATCAGGAAGACGGATGGCTCTAAGTAATAATAAAAAAGCTCACTAGATAAATGTCCGCTTGGTTAGGTAACCTAGTGATGCAGTTTATAGCCATTGATGATGGAGTAATCAAAACTGTAATACTAAATCTTTTTTGTATAAGTACCTAGGAAATATACAAATTTCATTTATACGATCTTATAATTTTTCAACACTTGTACCACAGAAGTGCAAAATAAAGTAAAGTTTACCTTTTATGTGTGTCTATTATAGGAAAGAAGTAATCCATAAATACAGAATAATTACAGAGCAAGGATTTTTCTGAATATATTTGATACTATTGCATTTTTTTAAATGAATGTTTTAAAAAGATATACTGCAATGGCAATATGCTGGTGCAGTTTATTCTATTATACTATATATTATATTATATATTATATTATACAAGGTATGACTGTAACCTTGTTGCTGGTATCCTTACGATTTATATTGATATTGTTTCCTGATTGCTTATTTATAACCTATGACTATCATTAAGTGTTGTACCTTATGATTCTTGATGAACGTATCTTTTATTTTATGTACATTGAGAGCATATGCACCAAGACAAATTCCTTGTGTGTCCAATCACACTTGACCAATAAAAAAATCTATTCTATTCTATTCTATTCTATTCTATTCTATTCTATTCTATTCTATTCTATTCGATTCGATTCGATTCGATTCGATTCGATTCCGAGGTTCTATTATCTCATTTTGCTGAATAGCAGTGATGGTTGGTAATATAGCTGAAGTGGCCCAATCAGTTAAAAATAAGCTATTTAAATACTTATATAATTATAACATGATTCCTGATGACTAACAGCATAGAAAGGAAAAGCAGAGACAGGATCATACAGTCTGCTGCTTCTATAGCAGCTGCTTCACTATGTTTTATGGTAAGTTGATCCAACTGTAGGATGCATTCAGGAAAAGAGATGCTAAACTTCCTTGGAACATTGCAGCTCTATTGTATAGGTAGAATATTGGCTGGTGCAACTTGATAGTAGAGAAAAAAATTATATGCATCACTTTACATTTATTGAGGATCAGTTTATATCATGCATATAAGGTTTGGTCTCATATCTCAGACAGGGCTGAGTATTGGCACAATACGAATAAAAGTGAACAGAATCTGTGATTCCATGATAGACATGCTTTATTTTAATATACTTGGTTTGGATACATTGTTTGTACCCTGTTTCCCCCAAAATAAGATATCCCCTGATAATAAGCCCAATCGGGCTTTTGAGCGCATGGCAATAAGGCCAAGTGCTTATTTCAGGGTTCAAAAAAAATAAGACAGGGTCTTATTTTCGGGGAAACACAATATCAGTAAAGTAGAACTCTTTAACGTAATGGGAAAAAATGCAGGAGAAAACTGTTTCGGGTATTGTTAATTCAAAGGTTATATGCCTTGGGGCATTAATGGCATTTAATGGTACTGAAGCATATGGCCTGATTTTATCAAAGGTTCCATTAATAAGTATTGTTGTCATAATGCAATAATGCTGGGAATGCAGAAATCTCAATACAAATTATCCAGAAAACAAATCAAATGCAGAGGCTTCAAGATTGATGTTGTTTTTCTCTTTTTGCAAGGAAATGCCCAGGTATGATTCAAACAGGCACAGTAAATACAAGCACCTAATAAATGTTCATTTCTCAAAACTACATCAATTTATCTTACAATCCATAGCCCAATACAGTACACAATAATTCTAGATTAACTTGGTATAGCATAGATTTGAGAATCTCGCTTTAACCAAAGCTTGCTTTATCAAACAGGGAGCTATGGAAAATTCATTGTGAACTTCCTTAATGCCTTGTGTCACCTAATCAGCATGTGTAGCAGTATTGAAAGAAGGTAGTGGTAGGTATGGTGTTCAAGAAACCAAGATGTTAGAAAGAAAGTTTAATAATGCCTTCATGTATCAGTGAAATAAATACTCCCAAGCATGTCCATAAGCAACGACATTCCTTATGGCAGTGTTTCTCAAACTTGAGAACTTTAAGATGTGTGAACTTCAACTCCCAGAATTCCCCAACCAGCTATCCCTGTTAACGGGTGACACCTCGAGTTCTAGAAGGGTCAACTGGGTTTATAGATGAGCCTATAAATGAGTTCATGGAGATTTTGGGCTTTTCTGCATGCAGCACTTCAGCAGTTGCACTGACATGAACTGAATAGACAATGTCACCCTCAGCTTCCTATAGCCATCTAGAAGTTCTCCAAATTTTTCGGATTAGAAATGGCAGTCCTCATCCACCTGTCTTATTAAGTAGAATAAGAATTGAAAACATAGTTTCTCAATATTGTAAACCAGCAGTTACTGATGATTATCTCTGCATCTCTTATCCAGGAGCCCCAGTGTCTGTCCTCCAGTCTTTTTCAAAAATATACTTTCTAGATATACTTCTCAGAATGTCCTTTGTCTATCATGGCTGCAAATGTCGGGGTTAATCTCATCAGATACTGTATAATGTTAGGTCTATCATCCCAACTTTCAGGAAGGTCTTTATGAAATATCTAATGAACTTTCTCCTTCAGAATCATTTTTATTCTTTCACCAACTAAGGAACACCCTGTGTTGACCTTCTGTGTTGACTCTGTTCTCAATCACATTTTAAACGCAGTAAAAAGAGAAACATTTGTCCATGCCTCTGTCCTAAATTACCCTTTAGGTGAAAGATGTGTGATGCTAACCAGAGGCAAGGCCAAGATCTCAGCACAAGTATACCTTTCAGAACTGCCTGAGATGAGTCAGAACAAAATTCTTAGTGCTGTTTAGCTTGCCTGCTCTGGACAAGTCTCACAGCCCATGAATGAAGCCTCCTGGTTGGAGCGTGTAGGGTCTTTCTTTCCTCTGATCTGAGGCAACTTGCATTGGGTAAATGCTTAATTAAAATGGATTTGTAATGACACTTGGATGAAGGGCATGACTTCCTTCTCATGCACCAAATAACATTCCTGATGAAACTTTTGCATATTCTATTTTTTTCATCAGAGTAAACAGAGAGCTGATACTTCTCACCATCTGTCTGACCAGGTAATTCTGATTCACTTGGTGACTCACATGGAGTCATGAGGGCATATTTTTTGCCTATGTGCACCGAGGCTTGTTTTACATACTTCAGTGAAACAAAATGACTTTGGATGCCTACGCAAAAGAAGATAGCCCTGAGCCCTTCCAAAGCAGTCATCTGAGCCTGGGGAGCAATGCTGTTTTAATTATTTGAAGAGGGTGCCTTATTTGCATTGTGAACTATTCCCCTTGAAGAATTTGCAGTCTGAAAGAACAGATTATTTTTCCTACACATTTTATGCATCCCTAATAATTGAACAAAGTTTTCCAGTTCTTCTTTTTTTTTAAGGTAAAACTTCCTGGGATTTCATTTTCCTTCTGCCATTCCTTCTGCTTGCTGACTGCATGGTAACAGCCAGCATGGGCCACATTTCTCGTATTAAGTGATTAGAAACAAGGGAGGAAGGAGGGGGATTAGAATGTTTTGAGTTTTGCTCTAATGAAATATGCAGTATTCTAGCTGATTTGGCATTTGTTCTGTAACTGTAGCTAACTTGGAATGATGTAACAGAAAATTCTGGGTAAATCTGTTTTGTTCCAAACTTTAAAAAAGAAGTGTTTTTACATGCATACTTTCTAATTCTCCTTTCCTTAACTAATCTTAATGGGCCTCCACCCAGGGATGTCTCCATGGGAAGTTAACAATGTCAAAATGGCAAGTGTGCCTGGGCAACTGACACCCATTTTCTTTTTAATCTGCCACCAGGAGCTGTGGTGACGCAGTAGTTAACTCTTCCAAGCATCCTTTTGAAGTCAAAAAAATGAGGATCCAGATTCTTGGAGGCAATATGCCGAATCTGTAAACCACTTAGTGCTGTAAAGTGCTATGAAGCGGTATATAAGTCTAAGTGCTATTGCAATTACTCACTGCATAACTTTAATCAAGGATTTGGGGTCTACTATGGCTCTTATATCATGCATTTATGACTTAAGTTAACATTTTAAGAAGTCATCCCCCCCCCCAAGATAATATAGGTCCATGATGGTGAACCTATGGCATGTGTGCCACAGGTGGCACATGTAGCCATATGGGTGGGCATGCAAGTTCAGCTCTGGTGTGCATGCGCGCACTGGCCAGCTGATTTTCGGGCCTTCTGGGCCCACTGGAAGTAGGGAAACAGGCTGTTTCCATTCTTTGAAGGGCCTCAGGGGGTGGTGGGGAAGGCCCATTGTTCGCTGTTCCCCAGGCTCCAGAGCCTTTCTAGGAGCTTGGGGAGGGCGAAAATGGCCTTCCCCACTCCCTGGAGGTCCTTCAGAGCCTGGAAAGGGCCTGTTTGCCAATTTCCTATGGGACCAGCGGTTTTCGCCCTCTCCAATCTTCTAGAAAGGCGCTGGAACCTGGGGAAGAGCCAAAAATGGGCCTTCCGGTCCAACTGGAAGTTGGCAAATGGGCTATTTCCGGCTTCTGGAGGGCCTCGGGGGGGGTATGGGGAAGGCTGTTTTCGCCCTCCCCAAGCTCCTAGAAAGGCTCTAGAACCTGGGGAAAGAGAAAAATGGGCCTACTGGGCCCACCATGCCATTGAGTGCCAGGACCGGGGGAAAGCGGGAGGGTCACACATGTGAGAGTGGGACGCATAGAATTATGGGTGCGCACATGCACATGACTTCCCTCCCCCCTGGCATGTGATGGCAAAAAGGTTAGCCAACATTGGTATAGGTACAAAAGATGGACAGAAATTTCCAGGGCCATGCAACAACAGTAGGGACTTGGCATAGCTATCAAATAAAGAATAAAAAATGAAAATAGTTCCAAGATTTCATGTAATGGTAGCCACAATAGTGGAAAAAGCACAGCATCAACATGACTTTATATAGTGCCTTTAGATCAGTGGTGAGATTCAGCCGGTTCTATATGGATCACGCAAACCTGTAGCAGTGACTGTGGGAGGCTCTGCCCACCCGCCTGAACATAATGCGTAACTACTGCATTTGCGAACCGGTAGGGAAGTGAATCCCACCTCTGCTTTAGCTCAATAATGTTGAAAAGTTAACATGAAGAATTAGGATCTGAAGCTCCAGGATCTGATCTCTTTTCCATCTCATTTGCAAAAATGGCTTCTTAGTCAATTCAGGTAGCTGCCCTAGTTGTTGTCTAAGGCTTTAAGTTAGGAGTGCTAGTTATGATTTTAGTAGTCTGGAAAGGGTCAGTGGCAGCGTGAAATTTAACGGAAGAGAGAAGATTCTCAACAAGGAACATGGAATAATTCTGTAGATATATTTCAGAAATTGATTTCATGGTGGCCTATGAACTGAATCCCAGGTATATTTCCTCCAAATCAAAATGTGGTACTTTTTAGCTTTCATCTTTTCTAGCAAGTGCTTGAAAGTAGAAATCTCACTAATTTGCTGGATTACAAATAATGGCTATCCATGATACATGGATTGCAAAGTCTGTATGACTGCTAGATATCAGGCATGAGATAGAGAAAATTCTCTTCGTTGTCTCTGCCATTGTTGGGTTTCTCCAGTAAGGGGATATAGTATACCTAATCAGTGATCATAATATGTGCAGAATCTGTTTAAGAGTCAGAACTTTCTATAATCTTTTGCTTCAAAGAAGTTAAGATGTACCATGCCTTCTGGCCATATATGAACTCATGAAAACTCTCAAGACATACAAAAAATAGGCCTGTTTCATTTTTCTCATTTAATCTCTTAAACACATTTGCAGGCTTAAAATATTCTGAGCAATTCTTGATTGTTGAGCTCCTATCATCAAGTTTGAAAAGCAATTATTTGAATCAGCTTTAAAAGGAAACTTTAAAACGGTATCTGTAAGATAATATGCTTGGCAACTTATATTACAAATAGGAAGAGTCAATTTGAAATATTAATTGATAAGATTGATGACTTCAAAATTGATAAAGAAGCCTGGTGTAATTCAGACACAATTTAATTCTGGCCATTGGGGATGTGGGATTTTAATGAAAGGATGTTAATTAGTAAATTGCTATCTGTGAAATGGTGGCTGAGCCTTTATTCATGGATCATTTATATGCATTTTGCCCTGCCACCATGATACCAAAGATCCCTTCTGGAAAGGCAGTTTTAGGCGTGGGTTTCTCTCCCATGCCATCCTGCTATATTCTTGCCAAATGTTGCTCAATTTTTAAAAAAAAATGTTTTCCAAATTATATTTATTTATGTAAGCAGAATCTTCCGTATTAATCTTTGCACGCAATCATATTTTAAATATAATTTTCTGGTTATCTTAAATGCAAGGATTAAGAAAGTTGCTTCTTCTGCACTTCCAGCATTTATCCTATCTCATCAGATTTGCCAGGAGTAAGTAAACTTCAGGGATTGGCCTGATTAACAGCTCCTTATTGTACTCATAAATGGGAAATGCAGAAGTTGAACAAGGTTACGTTCCATTAAGTTTCCGCATTTTTCTGGTCATGCTAGATATTATAGGTATGTTAATGCTTCCATTTGAGAGACTGCCTTTTATATTTTGAATCTCTTCACATGTTAAGATCTCCAGAGGAATCCTTGTAATGAGTCCCCCAGTTGCCAAAGCCCATCTGTCAGGTACACAAGAAGCAGGCTTCATTCTCCACCACATACAGGCTAAACAATGCATTCCCTTAACATTTGTGTTTACATTTCTCCAATTTTGCCTGCTTTTAGAATGCTTGTAAAGACGTATCTCTTTAGTGAAAACTTTTAAGATCGGAAATATAAATTACTAACTGGACGCCCGTGCTTCACTAAGAAACTATATGCTCAGGCTTGATAAATTGACACTTGCAGCCTAAAACATAATGTAGAATGTGTAACTCCATAGCATCAGAGTGTGTTAATATAATGCAACTGGCAGTTGGAACAGAGGGGGAAGAGGAGTAGAAGGTCCCAGCCCGCAGCATCCATCAGTATTCATCTGGCTAGCATCCTGTCAGTGTGTGAGAGAGTTGAGGGGTGTTTGGAAACTCAAACAGTATTTGCTGTGTGAGCAAGAAGGAGACAGGAAGGAGGCTGGGCGTGGCTTAGCTCAACTGTTCTGTAATAAAGCTGCTTGATGCTGTGAAAGTAAAACTGACAGTAAAACTCCTCTGCTTGTGTTTTGCATTTGGAACAGATTTCTTTTGAGGTGGAGAGGGGGAGTAGAACTCCTTAGCATCAGAGCTGGAACAGCTTTCTGTTGAGGTGGGGAGGGGAAGTACAACTCCTTAGCATCAGAGCGTGTTAATAATAATATAGGAAATACTAATGCTCTGATAGTCATTTTGAAAAATCCTTTTTAGTGAGCACCTAGAAGCCAAGAGGAACATATGTGGCAAATTTCAAGTTTGTAGGCTTTACAGTTCTGGAGATTTCATGATTAATGTGTGAGTGGTTTTTGCTTTTATATATATAGATTATTTTAAAATCTTACCTGAATTCTTTAATTTCTATGTAAATTATAAACATTCTTTGAAAATTCATTCAAACAGAATGGCAATATATATTGTACATCAAGTAAATAGTATCTAATGAATGTAGATATTATTTGTAGTGTAGATGTCATAGCATTCTACAGTTCACTGTGTTTGTACAACTCTACTCTCTATTGCTTTTAAATAAAAAAGAAAAAATGAAACCTAGGAGATTATTGGAGCAGGTAAGTTTCTAGAACTAATATCTTGAATGTGGGATGTTGACAGAATATGCTAAGGATCCTGTTGAAAATTATTATAGAATATCCATTCCCAGAAGATCCTTAGGAAAATAAAGAGCATTAGGAGGAAAGGTATAAATTTAGATTTTTACTATTCTTTTCATAATGAAAATCCTGTGAATTCCCAAAGCAATGTAAGACTATAAGAAATTCATTTTTCTTTTGTAGCTCTTCATGGAATGATTATCCAAAGGGCAGGGGGGGGGGCGGGCGGGAAGAAACCCCAAAGACCTAAAAGTCTGATAATTCATTCCCCACTATCTTGTCAGAGCTGAAGAAGCTTCTTGGATGAGAAGCCAAATGTTTTTAAAAGAAAAAACAAGGAAGTCCAGTTGCCTCCTGAAAAAGCACTTTTGGGACAACCATGACCTGGATGACTGAGAATCATCATTTCTAAGAAGTAAAATCTGTGGCCCTAAACTGATTAATGAATTTATAGATTGAAATTTTATTAAAATTCTGGACACACATCTTTTGGAGTAAAAATTTGTTCTTCATAACAAGCAATATACAGATCAGATGTATACCAATTGGACAAATGTAGCATACCCACGTGGCTACTCTTTTTAATTATATGCATGCATTCGGCAAAACATGTTACAGAATCTATTTCTTGGTTCTCCTTTGCATATAGCAAGTCTGTTTTATAACAGGTAAGATTATTTCTCCATTAAATTCTAGAATCCCAACTTTGGTAACAATATAGTTTTGTTTTATTTGGAACACCAGCACAAATGTTAAACATGGTTTGACAACTTCCCTCTAAACTATGGAAACAGTATCTATGCTTGTTTTCAAGTCTTTCATTTATTTACTTACTTATAAAACTGACAGTTTTCATAACTTGGTCCAGTCTGCAGAAATCTTAGGGGTGCATATCTGACTGAACATATGAAGGGACAATTAAACAGCTGATTTCAAGATACTTGCTCCTAAGCAATCAGCTAGGCAGCAGTATGTCTCAACCTTGGCATCTTAAAGATGTGTGGACTTCAACTCCCAGAATTCTCAGCCAGCTCAACTAAAATTGGCTAGGAATTCTGGGAGTTGAAGTCCACACATTTTAAAGTTTCCAAGCCTGAGAAACACGGCGTGTGCTAGGGTTAAAAAGCCAGTGGAATTCTTAACTGAGGAAGATTTGGTGCTTACTATTGCAAGGGGAAATTGGAACTAGACGAGAAAACCAATGGGCCCAGTTACT
This sequence comes from Masticophis lateralis, assembly GCA_030761175.1. Taxonomy (NCBI): domain Eukaryota; kingdom Metazoa; phylum Chordata; class Lepidosauria; order Squamata; family Colubridae; genus Masticophis; species Masticophis lateralis. Next base: position 321,851,634 of record JAUDYJ010000001.1, on the reverse strand, counting down.
CTTCTTTGTTTTTGAATGGGTGATCTGGTAGTTTTAAAATTACTGTTTGTTTTAGGTTTCCTGTTTTAGGTGTGCTGATAGTATTTTGTTTTCTGCTAGAGTTATAGTTTGTTTTTGCCATCTTGTGTTCTTTCATAGAAAGGCTGGGTATGAATTCACATAATAATAATATATAATAGCTTAGCAACAGCTCTGCTAGGTTTTTAAAAATGTAATAGGAGAAAAATTGGACCCACCTGATCTGACATAACATGAGGGATCATGGGTCTCTTTAATATAGAACAAAATAACAGAGTTGGAAGGGATCTTGGGGGTCTTCTTGTCCAATGCCCTGCTTAGGCAGAAAACCTATACCCGTGATGGTGAACTTATGGCATGCATGCCACATGTGGCACACAGAACCATATTTCTGGGCACGCAAGCATTGCCCTAGCTCAGCTCCAGTGTGCACGCGTATGCTGGCCACCTGATTTTCTGGCCTTCCGGGCCCACTGGACGTTGGGAAACGGGCTGTTTCTGGTCTCCAAGGACCTCCAGGGTGGTGGGGAAGGCCATTTTCACCCTCCCCAGGCTCCTAGAAAGCCTATGAAGCCTGGAGAGGGCAAAAAATGGGCCAAAAGTGGGGGGATCGTGGGAGGTTGCATGCACATGTGCAGAGGGGTGGGACACATTGAATTATGGGTATGGGCATGCACACGCATGACACACACACACGCCACGCTTCCACTTTTGGCACATGACAGCAAAAAGGTTAGCCATCACTGCCCTGTACCATTTCATATAAATGTTTATCCAATCTTTTCTTAAAAACTTCCAGTGTTGGACCCAAAGATGCTTTTTCAAAAGGCAGCTGCACTTTCTGGTTTTTCTTTGAAGACATTTTGCTTCTCATCCAAGAAGCTTCTTCAGCTCTGACTGGATGGTGGGGAATGGAGAGCTGAAGAAGCTTCTTGGATGAGAAGCAAAATGTCTTCAAAGAAAAACCAGAAAGTCCAATTGCCTCTTGAAAAAGCACCTTTGGGACAACCATGACATGGATGCCTGAGAATCTCCATGGATACTTCCAGTGTTGGATTCACAACTTCTGGAGGCAAGTTGTTCCACTAATTCATTGTTCTCACTGTCAGGAAATTTCTCCTTAGTTCTAGGTTGCTTCTCTCCTTGATTAGTTTCCATTCATTGCTTGTTGTCCTGCCTTCAGGTGCTTTGGAGAATAGCTTGACTCCTTCTTCTTTGTGGCAACTCCTGAGATATTGGAAGACTGCTATCATGTCAACTAGACATACCAAATGCAGCAACCATTCTTTATATGTTTTAGCCTCCAATCCCCTAATCATCTTTGTTGCTTTTCTTTGCACTCTTCCTAGAGACTCAACATCTTTTTTACATCATGGCGACCAAAACTGGATGCAGTATTCTAAGTGTGGTCTTACCAAAGCATTATGAAGTGATATTAACACTTCACGTGATCTTGATTCTACCCCTCTGCTAATGCAGCCTAGAACCGTGTTGGCTTTTTTCACACCTGCAGCACACTCTGGCTCATATTTAAGTGATTGGCCAATAGGTCTCCAAGATCCCTCTCACAGTTACTACTATTGTGCCAGTAATCACCTATATTATACCAGTGCATTTTGTTTTTCTTGCCTAAATGTAGAACATTGCTTTTTCCACCATTGAATTTCCTTTTGTTAGATAGCACTCAATGTTCAAGTCTGTCAAGATCCTTCCGTATCTTAAGCCTATCTTCTGGAATGTTGGCTATTCCTGCCAGCATGGTGTCTTCTGCAAATTTGATGAGTTTAACTATCCATCTATCCCCTTGTCCAAATCATTGATGAAATGTTGAAGAGTACTTGGCCTAAAACAGAGCCTTGGGTACCTCACTGCATACTTCCCTCATGTAGATGCCGTTCCATTGAGAACTACACATTGAATGCGGTTGGTCATGTAGTTACGAATCCATCTGGTGGTGATGGTGTCTAACCCACAGTTTTCTATCTTATCAAGTAGTAGGTTGTGGTCTACTTTTCATATAAAGGTTGTTCACATGTGAGTTCCTTTCAGTAGACGATCAGAGATAGTATTTAGCTTGTTGCAAATATATTTTGTTAAAAACTGAAACCTACATAAAACATGCATTTCACCACTGAATAGTAAACTTTTCACTGGTTTATTACTGAAAGGATCCAAATCTAATCTTCCAATTATGTGAATTTATCACTATATAAATTTGATATTCCCATCTATCTTCAAAATGGCAACAAATACATAAATGCTATTATTGATTCTGGCAATTGTGTTCAGCTTGTGGCAGACAAGTTGTTTGGTTTGTTGCTATGATCTTTGATATATGTCAATAATCAACTGATCGCTCTGGAGAAGAGAAGGAACAGGGAAAAGCAGAGACAAGGAAACCTAGCTATATAGTTGAAATCAGAGATGGGCAACTTTTGAATGGATGGGGTTGCACTTAATGTTCTTTGGAGGAAAGCTTCATTGGCATAATGAAGTAGGCAGGAATATGTTACTCAAGTAGCTGTGGCCAGAATGCTTTGCTCCCCCCTCCCGCCTTTCCAGTCTGTTAAGAAGATGAAGGATTATCGAGAAAAGGAATCTTGCAGTCTTCAATAGTATCGGGTATACACTGAAGTTTACATAGATTTCTGTGTTAAGATGGGAAGAAACCATGCTGAACTAATGTCACTGAAATATGGTTGATGATTGGAAGAAACTCTGGGAAAGATGAAAAAGGCAGGAGTGAGGATTGGATGTCACGGGGGCTTTGGGATTGAATATTGCTCTCTTAAAGTTTAAATAGTTCAAAATGTGATTGGGAAAGATTAAATGCTTAAACATATGACATTGTTTAGTAACAACCTTATTATCTATAAATAGAATTTGGACATCTGAATATATTTCATTGATCTGCCTAGGGAAGATTGTAAATGGATCCATTATGGAAAATTTAACAATTCAAATGTCCAGTTCAGTTAATTCACATCCATCAGAATTCCATTTGCCATTTGTAACCTGCTTCTGGCCAGAATATAATCAGTTTGCTGATTTCCTTATAATTTCTATTATATTTGATATTGCTGCTGAGTGAGTCTAGCTCAATTAAAGGTAGGTCTTGAATGCATCAAATAAAAAAATAACTTTCACTAAATCTCTTTGGTTAATAACGTGATTTTAATTCTGAAGGGTTGCTTGAATCTGCTTTATAAGCATAATGTGAATGTTCCCCTGGAGTCACAAAAAATTAGCTTTGCATATCCCATATCTATTTAACACTATGTACATTCCTTGACTCTTTATAATTTATTCTGGTGTGGCATGCATGAGAATTTAATTGGAAAAATAATGTAATATTGGAATCAACGATATGAAAAATCTGTTTTTCTCTATTTGAATAATATTACCATACATTTTAAGCACAGTGGATTTTCAAAAATTATATAGGTATAAGAGATGGCTGATGCAAAAAAAGTACATCCAGGAGAACCTTTGAAGTCAAACATTTCCTTTGTTGAATGTTTCAGAGATGAGTTTTTATATTCATTTTGGAAAATCCTGTTAACTTAAAGTTAGCAATGTAAATTAGTGCCAATGCTAATGCATGTAGCTTTCTGGTTTTACTAAAACAGCCTTCCCATCTGAATGCCCTTCAGTTTTTGTAATTATAACCACATTTCTATTCTTGCAGTTTAGTGGCCACAACATCTAAAGCTCTTCAATATTCACAAACTTGTTTTCCCCCAGGCTTAAGTCCATCTTTACAATTGTTTCCTTTCTATATTCCTCACAAAGAGGTCTGAGATAACTATAATTATTTTCTATTGGCTTCAAAACACTGAAAACACAGAGAAAGCGCCACTAGCCAGTCAAAGTCCATTTATGTGGCTTCCAGTTGCCTAAAAGGAGACCGCAAATAACTGTACCCAGTCAGTACCCATTTCCTTATCACCAACCTGCAACAGTAAAAATCATTTCCCTCTCCAAATAGAAAGTAAATAAATAGCTGCTACATCCTCCTCTTTGTTTTTCAGTACATAAGTTTGTGTGTGTTTTTCTGACATCAACATCAACTTCCATGATAAGGAGCTTATGCAAATGAGGATCAAGATTGTTAGGGGCAATATGCTAACTCTGTAAACCACTTAGAGAGGGTTATAAAGCCTCTGTGAAGCAGTATATAAATCTAAGTGCTATTGCTATTTAAGTTTTTCCAAGATTTCCTAATCACTTTGCTGCCAATCCTCCATTGCATTTAAAAGACCCTCTGATTTATGAATGTTCTCCTGTTAATGATTTTCAAACCAGGAGTTTTTCCTAATAGCTGTGACCATGGTTACACGCTACTACCATGACTGAATTGAGAAGGGAGGAGATAATTTCTTCATCTTACTTAGTGGGAGAGATACACTCCGAGGGCAGCTTACTGAACTTCTATGGTGACAGGAGGGTACAATAATGGTTGGCTCGAGTCTAGGAACCAGAAGGCAAGAATGGGTGAGAAAAAGGACCATCTACAAGGTTTGCAGGGCCAAAATAATTCAGAGGAAAAGAGCAGTTCCCAAACACCAGAGCTAGTCAGAAATGGCTTGGCCCCCAAAAGCAGAGTGCAAAAACTCCAAGTCCCCAAAACTCTAAGTGCAAAGCATATGTTTATAGTTCTAGATCAGGGGTGTCAAACTTGATTTAATTGAGGGCCGCATCAGGGCTGTTTTTGACTTTGGGGAAGTGGGGAGTGGCTGGGAGGGCATGGCCAGCTTGATGTCACTCATTGATGCTCCATTTTCTGCTGTGATGGCCTCTTGCAGCCCTCTGCTAGTGAAAACTAGATTCACTGGCAGAGGCACCACGAGCCAGTCCTTCGCTGTTTTCAGAGTGGGCCTGCAAGCCAAATCTAAGCACCCCGCAGGCTGGATGCAGGCTGTGGGCCTTGAGTTTGACACCCCTGTTCTAGATGTTCTAATGTCCAATTGTAGTATACCGTTCTGCTTTCTTTCAATGTATAAATGATATAAGGCTGAATTTAGATGCCTCTAGGGAACAGTTAAAAATGCTGAAGTCTTAGCATTTCATAATCCTCTGGTGCAGTCTTTTTCAAAAGGCCTCTTGTGTCATTCAGCATGGTAATTTGCACAATGTTCCTTGTAGAATTAATGATGTCTATAGGCCAGTGGGTAAATGAGGAGTGTGTTATCATTCCAGTTGTTTTATGTAGTTACAAACCTTAGTTGATCAATTGAACTCATTCTTTGGCTATGCATGCTCCAGATTTTAATGTCTAGCATGTTTGTTTAATTTGCAACATCTTCAATTAAACTTGAGAAACAGCAAAAATGATTCAAAACCCTGGCTGAAATAGCTTGCTCAAAGTCTCATTCAATACATCTTCATGTATTTAAATGTTGGACTGATAATCTGATTAATCATTATCCTCAATAGTACACGAAAATGAGGTTCTTTTATTTTATTTTTATTATTTTATTTTTCCTTTTATTTTCCTTTCTTTTGGGTTCCTCCAACAAGCTGACAGATGGTGGCTATTAAATCAACAATGCATAAAAAATTAAAATTATGCTGAAATAATCACAGAAAAAATAGTGAAAACATCATGATATAAAATTATTCTTACATTTAAATAATGTATAAATGAATCAGTTATAATTTAATGAAATGATTGCCAAAATGCAAGCCTCCTCTTTATCTATAATAATATAGATCTATACAAACATTTATATATATAACTATAAATCTCAGTAAGATCCTAAAATCTTGTGATTGAACAATGTTTATAATAAAAAAAACCTCTTCTATAACCCTGTAATCCCAATGCCTCCCCACCAAATCCCACTGACCCCTGCTTTGATAGATTCTTATTGGTTATTGGTTTCATCCAAGAGCCTATCAGTTAAAACTAACATTATATTGATAGCTTGTTAGACCAACACTTTGTTTTCGTTTAATCCTTTGTTTTTTAACTAATTTACTTGGCGTTAGACTCCTCTGTCAATCATATCTTAAACTGGTTTATTTCAAATGTCATTGTCATGCATTCTTCTCCCCTTACTGGTTTTCAAAAGGATTGCCTTTTCAGATGAAGTCTCAGCAATTCATTTAGAGTTGAAAATAAAGTTAAAATATTGCTATACCTGCATCCCTGTGCTTAGTCATTCAAGCCCAAGAGTCATGCTGGATGATTGCAATGCACTCTACATGGGGCTACCTTTGAAGAGCCTTTGGGATCTTCAATTGATGCAGAGTGTGATGGCACAGGCAGTCTTTGGGGCTTCTAGAGTGACCCATGTTACACCACTGTTCTATAAGATGCACTGTTTGCCAGTTTGCTTCTGGTTACAATTCAAGATGTTCATTATTACCTATAAAGCCCAGGATGGCTTGGGTCCAGGTAACTAGAAGAACCATCTCACTCCTATGGGATAGACACAACTCACCCATGCCAGCAGGGGAGCCATGATTCCATCAATCAAGGAATTCTGGCTGGCAGGGTTCAGGAGAAGAGTCTTCTCTGCTGTGGCCCTGAACCTTTGCAAGTTCTTACCCTCTGAGGTGACATCAGCTCCCACTGTCCTGACCTTCTGCAAGAGCCTGAAGACCTGCTAGTTGGCTTAGGGCCCCAGTGCAGAGGTGAGTTTCAGCAGGTTCTGACCAGTTCTGGAGAAGTGGTAGCGGAAATTTTGAGTAGTTTGGAGAACCGGTAGTAAAAATTTTGACTGGCCTTGCCCCCATCTATTTTCTGCCTCCCAAGTCCCAGCTGATCGGGAGGAAATGGGGATTTTGCAGTAACCTTCCCCTGGAATGGGGTGGGAATGGAGATTTTACAGTATCCTTCCCCTGCCATGCCCACCAAGCCACACCCACAGAACTGGTAGTAAAAAAATTTGAAACCCACCACTGCCCCAATGGGAGACTAGTCGTTGATTGACTAATAGCAGCTCCCACATCTGCTCCCCACCACCCCAGTACATTCTGCTCCTTTCCTCCTCCTCTTTTAATTTTAATTATAATCTGTATCTTTATTATGCTTTTATTGTGATTTTATACATTTGTATATATATTTATGGTTTTATTTTGTTTTATTTTATTTTATAAGTTACCTTGCAAAAAAACTTAATAGATGAATAAAATATACCACTAATGTAAGTAAATACAAATTATCAATAGCACTTACACTTTTATACCAATTCATAGTACTTTACAGCCCCTAAGCGGTTTATAGTCAGCATATTGTTAAAACTGTTAATATATATAGTCATTGATGCATAGCAAAACCAGTACCAGTTTTCAAGTAACTGAAGCTAAATCAAATAATGTATGTGTGTATGATCCATTAGACTAATATTTGCTTTTCTATAGAAAATAGTATATAGAGAATATAGTATATGAATATTATATTAGCACTAAGTTATGAGAAAAATAAGCATATCACCACAATTATTGAACAAAATTTAGCACAACACACAACTATTTTTTTTATGTGGAGGTGCTTTAAACAAGTAAAGTATCCTTTTAATTGCTTGTTTTATTTATTTCTTTATTATGGATGCCTTTATTCTGCTTCAGTTATCCCAACTCTAAATGGCTCAAGGCAAAGATATAATACAACACAGGAATCTGAAGAAAAATGTATACAGTATGTCTTTCGTTTAGAGATTGTTCAGTTACAAGAGCATTGAAAAAGTGACATCACCACTCCTCAAACTTACAACTATTGCAACATCCCCATGGTTACATCATCAAAATTTGGGTACTTGGCAACTGGCCTGTATTTTTGATGGTTTTAGTCTGCTGATGTCATGTGCTCACCATGCAACCTTCCCACCTGACAAGCAAAGTCAATGGGGGAAACTGAATTTGCTTCAGGACTGTTAGTCCTTAACTCAGTGATTCACTTAACAATCATGGGATAAAGAATATAACATCCGGCATGACTCATGTAACAGTTTAGCAATGGAAATTCCAGTCCTAATTGTAAATCAGGGACTACTGTACTCACAGAATACTAAAATAACAACCCTATTCCAAATCTAAATTATGGTGAATTACAATACGTTATCTTCATCCTGTCAAAGTTCAGAACAGCATCCCATTTTGCTGAATATCTCTAGGATTTATCATGCATCAAAAACTTTTTCAAAGCTCCATATGTCTCAACTGAATAATGTAGTGAAAAATGCCCAGTACTTTTTTTGAAACCATCTTTGGTACAGACTAGGCTCCTGGACACAAAACTTTCAAATCTCTTTAAAGTAATTTTTGATTTAAGTCTTTCTTGTCAGAGGAAAGTTCAGCTCTGCTTCAGGCTTCAGATTCTAACAGGTTTTATTTTCCAACAGATCTGATGGCATCCTTCAAGCATGAGTTTGGTTCAAGCTTCATTTGATCCACTGCTTAATAGGCCCTATCTTTATCTGATGTTCCTTGTTTACAACATCAATAAATGGCTAGCCTAGCAGGGCACTGACATCCAAGCCTGAGATTATTTTTGATATGAGCCATTTCCATCCTTTTCAGTGGTTCATAAAACTACTGGTAGTAATGTTATTATGTTTGCTTATGCCACCACTTAGGTGAAATATGGTGCATAACTCTATTTTCTATTAGGTACACCAAGCAGAAGACTAGCTTTTGTGCATGGTTGCTAAGAAGGCAATAAAAGGACAAAATCACAATGTGAGGGAAGCTCCTGTAATCATGCTATCAAGTTACAGATATTAGACAAAATATAAGTATTTTGCAAAAGGTAGTGCAAATATCCTGCATTTGCAGTGCTATGCACAATTCAAAGAATACAGTAAGAAATCATGTGTCTCTCCAGTCCCAATGATACTCTGAATGTTTACTTAATTTTTGCCCTTCAGAAAAACAGCCTTCTATTTCTCTCCTCTGATTTCTCTCTGCAGTCCTACATAGCCCCCATCTCTCTTCAACTTCCATATACTGTATTAGTTTATAAAGCATTTCCCCTTTCTGAAATCTCAGGTCTCCAATGCTCTTGCCTGGATTAGGAACTGCCATCCCTTCAAAAGACTAATTGACACTTCATGTATGGAAGTTCAGTGAAAAATTGTCTAAAAGTTGGGGAGATCCTGTCAAATCCTGGTCTGATAGCAAAAACAGACATCTCTTAATTGGAAGGCATCAGCCTCATGGGTGAAAATATGGAACAATCAAAAGCTGATGCACTGGCCAAGAAAGCCAAGATGCTGCCTGTTGATAATATGAAATCTTTTCATAAGAGAAAAGATCAGTATCAGACCAGATGTGTGGCTGCCACTATAATCTGTGCTGGTTATTGTGCCGGATATGCTGCTTGTCAAATCACATCATTCTTGCTCTAAACCCAAGCTGACAGCTACTGAATCAAATACATCAGCTATTGAATTAAAGTTGTCTCAGAAGAAATCATACCAGGATTAAGTGTAATATATAGGAATATACAAATTGTGGCATGAATCTTTAGACTGATTTTATTTTAAACAGTATCACAGAGCATTAGTTGAAATTATAGAAAACTAGGGAAATGTCTGTCTAAAAGATCAGGTATATCTGTGTGGTTGAAGACCTATACAATATAGAATTATATACAGGGAGAATCAGGTTGACAATATCCCTAGAAATTCATAGAAGACCCCTCAACTAGTTTTAGGGAAGATGGACTTTTCCCCCTTATTACAGTATTGTTCTTCTGTGGCATCCTACATTTTACATTTTACAATAGGAAAAAAAAGTAAAGTTGTGTATCAGTGCTGAAATGTGACATTTCTTTCCTTCCCCTAGTGAATCCAGTGAAAAGGGAGAAGGAGAATTTTGGCTGATTTCAATACGAGCCATTTGGGAAGTCTTATCTTTATGGCTCAGCACCTTTAATCTGCATGATTCAACCTTTGATTAAGACTACTAGTTCCAGAAAAGAGGACATATTTACATATCAATTTGTATAAAGTTAGTTTGCATATTTATTTATGAAGCATTCTGAGTCACTTCATCCTATACTTTTAGTAAAGTGTTACTGTTTTTTTTTATTTTCAATCATGTACAATTGTATTTTTCAAAAACAAAATTCTTTATTTTACTTTGGAGTAAAATACTTTATTTTACTTTTTAATTCCTAAGAGGCCATCTGAAGATGGACAGGAAGTCCAAGCAAAAAGAGAGAAAAACAGAGGAAACAATGATGGATATCAATGTTCATTTTGATGCAGGCGATGTTCCTCTTTGGTATGATTCACTGCTACTGGATGATATGAGGGACAAACAGCCAAAAAAAGAAGAGGAATGACAACAAAGAGGAATTAAGTTCAAAGAGGATTGCAGATACTTTTCTCTTCACACCATTACAGTGATGGACTTCCTCATTAGTTTGGTCAACTTCCTTTCACATTATACTTTTATACTGTGCTAGCAATATGTCATTGTACTACTATCCTGTGCTATCTATATAGGTTATGTTGACATCTCATCTCCAGTCCAGATGGTTTCAGTTTCAAAGTAGCATTTCCTCTCTTCTCTCAAAAGTGATTATTTTTCTGTAGTTATGATAGAAGAGCCATGGTGGCATAGTGCTTAGAATGCAGTATTGCAGACTAATTCTGCCAATTGCCAGCAGTTTGATTCTCGCCGGCTCAAGGTTGACTCAACCTTCCATCCTTCCAAGGTCGGTAAAAAGAGGACCCAGATTGTTGGGCGTAATATGCTGACACAGTAAACTGCTTAGAGAAGGCTGTAAAGAACTGTGAAATGGTATATAAGTTTAAGTACTATTACTATTCATTGATCATGTGGTTACTGATTTGGTTAGGGCTGAGATAGAGCCAACTATTATTGGCTCTTTTAGGCTGCTATGGGGACATCCCTATCCAATCTCTGACCATCTTCCATGGCTTTTTTGGCTTGGATCCTTGGCTTCCAGAGAGGCATCTACCATATGATGAAATATAGTTGCTTTTTTAAAAAAAATATTGTGGTCTTCTTTTAAGCATAAAGTTGTGGGCTTCTTATAAACATACTTCAATCCTCTTTTGAAAGAGGATTGTAGTATTCTTTTGAGTGAACATTAGCTCTGTGCTGCAGAGAAAGCTCTTCTAGACTGGGAAAAATAGACATGTTCTACTATCTCTGTCTTGTTGGTATTGTCACCACTGGTGGCCTGACAAATGTTCTGCCAAGAAGGGATTTCATGTGGCTCCAATTTTTACTGTTTTATTTTTTTAGTGGAGTGAGGAGTGCCATTTTACCTGCTCATTTCCAGCTCCATAGCTACCTCTGGATGCTGCCAGCTAGCAGAACAGAAAAGGACTGCCATTCCAATAATTGTCAATGGAGGTTACTCATTTTGAATAACTTCCTTCCTGCTTTCCTGCTGGTAGGTGACATATGGTGGGAGGGAAAATGAAGCCAGGCAAATCCACTTTTCCTAATTTGTTCTGTATTAAGAGCATGGCCAACATCAGTCATAGAACTTGTTACTCAGGCAAAATAAGGTTGGCAATCATGGTGTCAAATTTCATGCCAACATTTTTTTCTGCTAGCTTGAGGACGATGGATAACACTTAGCATGGCCATCTGACTGTGCCAATAGACAACTCAGATACAAATATTCAGTGAAATACAACAAAATAATATCCCTTGTTTCTGCCCTGTTCTCTTATTTTCTTTGCTATTGCTCTTTTTTCTGTTAATCAGTTTCTAAAATGCTTCAAAAAAACTGTTTGAATGCTGGACTGTGCTGAAATGAGTAAATTGACATTTGAAATAAGAGAACAGGAAGATAAACAATATTATTTGATATCGGAGTTATTTTATTTATTTATTTATTATTTTATTTATTGGTTCAATTTATATGCCGGCCTTCTCCAGAAACTCAGGGTGGCTTACAATGCGTTTAAGCAATAGCCTTCATACTTTTGTATATACCTGCTTAGTAGGGCTTTCGGCCCCCCAAGCAGTGTTCTTTTTTATACAAAGTCAGTTTATTGCCCCCACAATCTGGGTCCTCATTTTACTTACCTCAAAAGGATAGAAGGCTGAGTCAACCTTGAGCCTGGTGAGATTCAAACTTGCAGTAATTGCAGGCAACTGGTGTCACTTAACACCACTTTAATCTGCTGCGCCACCAAGGCTCTTTATCAATGGATAGACAATAAAACATGGAGATGTAATAAGAAATATGAAATGAAATTAAGATAAAATGTGTAAACACTTGTTTTCTTTTAGGGGAAAAGAACATTTGTCATATATTGATATTTTGAAGATTTTGGGAGCACGAAAGGATTTTAACCGGCCAAAACACTGTCCGTAATTGTTTGAAAAGATGATGTTTTTATGTTGTTTTCGTTTGAAAATAAAAAAATATCTTTAAAAAAATCCTATTAATCAAAAAATAATGTAAGGTTAAATAGTACAACATAAAAAATACTAAATGGAAGAGTTGAATAGGAAAGGCAAAGCAAAGCAAGGCAATGCTATGTTTCAGGAAGCTCCCTCAACTGGAATTGGATAACTCTCCCCATCCAACTCTCCATGGCCAACTTTCCCCATCCAACTCTCCATGGCCAACTTGCCACAGCCAACTCACCAAGGACAATTTACCAAGGGACAATTCAATAATTCAGTTTAATTACTTAAAATAATTTTTAAAATATTTTATTTTTTTCATTCATATTTCATTTTGTCTTTCCTTTTGCAGCCTTTCCTGACTCTATACCACCATTTCTTGAATATTTATGTAATTCTTGTCCCATAGCGAGTTGTACCATGCTGAGTTGGCTGTGGCAAGTCCTATGGTGGGTTGGCTGCAGTGAGTTGGCTGTGGCAAGTTGGCTGCGGCAAGTTGCTAGGCATTCATAAAGAGAATATCACAGTGAAAACCATGGGCTGTGTCATCACATCAACTTAAAATCATGTTATTCTCAATTCACAGAAAACAGATGTATTTTTGGGCAGGGTTATCTATGTTTTCCATCCTGGTACACTATAGGTTGGTTATTAAAGAACCTCCATAAACTGTCCTATTAATCTAAAACAATAAAAGAGAGGCAAGCAATCTGTTTTACCATTTGGAGGGCTTCAGAATGTAAGTCAGGTCATAATTTTATCACAGTTGCTCAAAGCCCATTTATGGCAGAAAGGAAAATGTCTAGCATTCCTGTAATAACCATGGGAAAATCAGATTATCAGCTTGATTTTGAAACCTCCTCACAACCTAATGCTTTAGATACTTCATATCTCCAGATCAACCTTTCATGAGTTATCCTAGATTGTTTATTGAGATGATTTCCCATTATGGTATTGATAGGTTTAATCAAATAACAATCATGATATTACAATGTAAATCCCACTTCTAATGTACTTGCATCTGAAGTTGCAATACAAATACTTAAGGGCGGAACTTTTGTTACAATATCATGATATCACAATGGACATTTCATCATTTTGGTATCATCATGGTTAGGAATAGCAATTTACAATTTTAAAGATTGAACCTGGCACATTTTATTACACTCTGATATGAGAGAGCAACCAATAAATTTTGTGTCCAACTTTTTTTCATGCGATTTAAATTCCTGGCTGTCCTAATCATCTTAAAGGCAATTCTCTCAATCAAAATCGTTTTAAAGACAAATGATATGTGTATCATTTTACAGTATGGACCCTGACTATTGAGAAAAAAGTAACTATAAGAATGAGTATATTGAGATTTTAAACAGGTTGACAAAACAGGTAAGCTAATATCTCTGAAAAAAAATAGCATCCAGGATCCAATCTGGGTCAGTCACCAGGACCAAACGCTTTGTCTTCCAAGCTTTCGGACTCATGATGGAGCCCATCAGGGGTAGTACTCACTTACTCTCCCTACCAGTTTGCAAATGTGAGTGCGCATTTATGACATTGTCTCTGTGTTCTCTTTTATATAGTGAACTGCATAGAGTTGCTCTGGGGCCAGGTGGTGTTAAGGTTATTTATTTATTTACTTTCCTAATGCAAATTCTGTGATTTGTCTGATAATTCAGAACATTCTTTCTGATGTTCATATTGACCAAGGGAAGGGAAAGATAAAACAGACTGAATATGTACAATGATCATGCGAGATTTTGCTAGTGGATTCCCCTACCACAACTGAGAAACTGACTGCAAATATTGGGGTTTCTCTCATTTAAGAGTGAATGAAGAAGTGGGAGGTTGAGTCCTCCACTTACAACTCCCCCAAGCAAGTTGGTTACAGCTCGTTGCTGATTGGTTAATACGCTAGCAGCCAAAAGAGAGGGAAATGGCTACCCTCTGATTGGTTTCTCCATCTGACAGTCTGGCTATTTCAGGAGCTATCAGACGGCAACAGTTCTGTCAGTGTACTGCTCATGCGGAGTTGCCTTGTCTGTTAGCTGTTGGTGTTAGCAATAAACATTGTGTACTCTCAACCTGGCCTCTGTCGTCCATGCCTCATTCTCCCGATAGAACATGGGGCACATAGGTTACATTTTGGAAGCTGAATTTCCTTGTACAATGACATAAAAAGAACCCTACTGACCAAGTCACAAGGCCCATCTATCATGGTGTTTTGTTTCCACAAGTAGATGCCAGTGGGAAATGGCAAGTGGCCAGTGTCCACAAGTAGATGCCAATGCTACTAATGTGACATGAGTTTAAAAGACCACACAGATGTACGTTCTTCAGCAACTGGCATTCAGAGGTATAATGCTCCAATATTGAAATGCTGAGTTTATTGTCAACTTGAAGAGTCAGTATGTGTATATATGTATTTTAATATTGGGTGTTCTTATGCTTGGAATCCTCAGTGAAGATGAATGTATTATCTTTTGTTGACTAGGATCACCTATTTTAATAATAAGGCCTTTCAAGCTAAGCGTAGTAACAGAAATTTACTGCTCAGCCAACACATTTAAGCTCTTTAGAAGGATGCTAATCTGTCTAGTGATGCAGAAACACAAGCAGCTCCTGCTGGGAGTAAATGTTGATGTTATTTGACCCTTAATATCCATGCCCAGATTTGAAATGACATCTAAGATTTTCAGAAAAGGAGGCTTTATATAGTTTCATTTCACTTTTTGCCTGTTCTTCAAAAGCAAAAGATAAGGGAAATTCTACTTCAAAGAGCCAATCCTTTGGAAAGGCAGCTGATTGTGTTAACCTTGCCTGATGGAGCCACTGGATTATCTGAAGAAGGACTAATCTATGAGCATATACCATTTGTTTGTTTGTTTGTTTGTTTCCTCCTTTTATAAATAACTCAAGGCGATGTCCAACACACCTTCCTTTTCCTATTTTCCCACAACAACCTGATGAGGAGAGGTGAACTGAGAGAGAGAGTGACTGGCCCAAGGTCACCCAGCTAGATTTCATGGCTAAGGCAGGACTAGAACTCATGTCCTCCTAGTTTCTAGCTTCCTGCCTTAACCACTAGGCCAAATTTTTGAAGTTTCGAAAAACCACCTTTGCTGAACTTACTTTGAACTTACAATGCAAGTATTGGATTCAATAATAATAATAACAATTTTAGTGATATAGCAGTGGAACTGAAAAAAATCATCAAATGATTCAAAATGCAGATTGTACAAAGAAGCGGAAGAAACAGTAGATCATATATTCAGCTCATGCAAAAAGTTTGCAAAACTGATTATAAATAATGACATAACATAGACACCAAAATGATTCACTGGAACAGCTGAAAAAATTATCACATGCTAGTAATGAAATATTGGTGGAAACGTAGAGTTGAAAAGTAGTAAAAAATTAGGAGATTAAAATATTGTGGGGTTTCTGAATGCAAACTGATAAAGCCACTCAGAGATGCATTAAACTGTGCGATGGGCAGCAAATAAATGTAATAATAATAATAATAATAATAATAATAATAATAATAATAATGTCTTGACTTATAACATACCAGGTTTAACAGTGGTTGAAAAGAAGAATGTGTGGATAATTGATTTGGCAATATCAGGAGATAGTAGAATAGAAGACAAAGACTTGGAGAAGATCAACAAAATATCAAGATCTGAAAATCAGAGTAGAAAGATTATGGCATAAACCAGCCATGGTGGTCCCAGTGGTCATTGGAACATTGGGCGCCATATTAAAAAAAATCTTGAATGGCATTCAGAAAAATATGTGCATTGACAAAATGTCCATCTGTCAATTACAAAAGGCCAGACTACTTGGATTACATATATACTAGACAAACATTATGACATCCTCGGTTCTTGGGAAGAACTTGTTATGTATGAAGGCCAATACCAGCTTAAGAACTGACAGCTGCGATTTCATATTTCATGTATATAAGGATACTTTATAATAGAAAATGAAGCAGCTAAAGTGCTCTGGGACTTTAGAATTCAAACAAACAAGCCACACAACACTCTAGATTTAACAACTGTTAATAAGAAAGACAAACGAGTCTGGATAATGGACATTGCAGTATCTGGAGACAACAGAATAGAAGAGTAACAACTGGAGAAGATAACAAAATACAAAGATCTGCAAATAGAAGCAGAATGACTGTGGCAGAAGACAGCCAAGATGATATCTATAGGAATAGGCCCCTTGGCTGCAATCCCAGAACATCTGGAACACCATTTGAATGCCATCAGGATTGACAAAAATCACAGTCAATTGCAAAAGAGCTTTACCTAGAATAGCTTACATCTTGCAATGATACCTTCAACACCATCAAACAACAGCATCTGTCTATTCCAGATCCTTGGGAAGGACTCAACAGATGAATAAAAATGACAAATCCAGTTGCTGACTGTGTGAGCAACTATAATTTATATGCTGTCCGACTCCTAGTGACTCTGGGCAGTTTCCAATTGTGAAAACATTTAAAAGAACAAGTAAAAAACCCCAGAAAAACAGCACAAGACAAATAGCAACACACACACACACACACACACACACACACACACACACACTCCTTAGAACAAAGGAGGAAAGGGGCATCAGAAGAGGTTACTGGGGTGAGGAGTGGAGGGAAATGGGAAATTGGAGAGGAAATAAATAGCTCCTGATAATTTTTTACATGTAAAAGGGGGGAAATGCCAGCATTCTAGCAACAAAAATACAAATAGCAGAGATGGTTAGCAGTGATTCATATGTACTTCTGTGTTTTGACAGGGGAAATTTCCTACCAAAAAAGGAAATTCTAAAAGATGATTTAATGGGTAGTTGATGCATTTGTTCTTGCTATTGTCATCACAAAAAAAGCGTCCTCTTTTATACAACCAGGGACATCTGTTTTGTTTTTATTTTTCTCCACCTAATGTACTTCTAATCTCAGAAGCAATTTTGAAAAGTGGCATTTTCTTGCTATTCAGCAGATCATCTCTTTGAATCATTCGCAACCACTTATTTTAGTACTAGAGAAACCTTTAACAACAACAACAAAAACCCTTTTAACAAAAGCAAGATAGACTGCAGAAAGCACAAGTGAGGTTACTTCTCCTATATGTTGTGCGATGATCCTGTGCTATAATCAACAAAATGGACAATTGTCTTCCTAACTGTAATCAGTAATTTGAGGACTGGAGCCTGGGGGTGAGGGAGGCAGGATGGTCATTAGAGGAAGCCAGCTCGGTGACAGACTGCAAACTGAGGAGCTGGTGATGGAGTGGTGGTTCCCGCAGCACTACCAATCAGCTATTTGCTGATCAGCTGATTGAGAGCATGTTGTTCCAGGACAATGCTATGGTTGGCAGTTGAAGAGGCAGATACTCAGCCTTGGAAAAAACTGTAACCTTCATTGCAATGTCAGCAGTGAAGATAGGAAAGTTGTGGGTAAATACCTCCATTAGGGACTCTCTTGTGGCACCAAAAGTGGTGAAGTGTACTTATTTTTCCACTTTTATTATACCTACAGGTAGCTAACCAGAAACCCCATTTGGGATGGTTCTGTCCCTCACAGATTGAGTCATGTACTGGATAAAGTTGCTCAGATTTGTTGAGAGGTGGATTCTGACTGAGCAGTCTTATGGAAGTGAGCATGGTCTGACTCAATTATCTGGGGGAGTTTGAGCCTGTTAGTCCCAAGAAAGCGGTCAGGGTCCTTGGGGCTCTGAAACCTTGACTCCTGTATTTTAGACCCATGTCTCTCCTGATTGATTAAGGCTGCCCAGCATTGGTTCTGCGGCGGGGGTGGTGGTGGTGGCCAACATCTCTTTGTAGAAGGGGTTCACAGTAGCTTGAAAGAAGCTCTTTCTTCAAGAGGTAATTTTTGAGTTCGATGGTTTTGGACAGGGCTGGGTTCTACTTACCTTTACTACCAGTTTACAACGGGAGCATGCATGCATGCGCAGATCATACCTTATGACATCCAGGCGGGTGGGCAGAGCCTCCCACCGCTTTTACTACTGGTTTGCAAGAACCGGACAGAACCGGCAGCAACCCACCACTGGTTCTGGACTATTTTAGCTCAATCTCCAACTTTCCCTTTTTACTGAGGAGATGGTAGACTCACAATTCTAAAGTACCCGGGAAAAACTCTTTTGGACTCTTTTCAACCTGGGTTCAGTTCAAGGGATAATACTAAAGCAGCATTAGTCATGATAGAGGATGATCTCTATAATGGTGGGTTTTAAATTTTTTTACTACCGGTTCTGTGGGTGTGACTTGGTGGGCGTGGCATGGTTTGGTGGGCATGGCTTGGTGGGCCTGGCAGGGGAAGGATACTGTAAAATTCCCAATTCCTCCCAAATCCAGGGAAGGATACTGCAAAATCCCCATTTCCTCCTGATCACCTGGGACTTGGGAGGCAGAAGAATAGATGGGGGCGGGGCCAGTCAGAATTTTTACTACCGGTTCTCCGAACTACTCAAAATTTCCACTAGTTCTCCAGAACTGGTCAGAACCTGCTGAAACCCACCTCTGGATCTCTAGCAGGACAGAGATGGGGATAGGAGCCCCATCTGTTCCCTTTTGACCTTTTGGAAGTTTTTGATACCATTGACTGAAATGTCCTTTTGGTCCATTTTAGGGAATTGAGAGTCTCTCTCTCTCTCTCTCCCTGTCTCTCTGCCCACGAGCTGTCCTTCAGTGGTTATCTGCCTTCCTCTGAAGCTGTTTCCAGTTAGTGTTGGTGCGGTAAATAGTTTGGCCCTAGGCTCTTCATTTGTGAGTGCTTCAGGGTTCAACTCTGCCCTCAATGCTATTTAATATTTACATGTACTGTATATCTATTGGTGAGGGTACTAGCCTCGTCTCACCATTATTACAATACCCAGGGCACACAGGACAATTCTACACTTCCCTGCTGCTTTCAGATCTTAACCCTGCTATAACATATAATGCTGCCAGGTTCTGCTCAGCAGTGCTTAAAATCCATCAAATGATGATGTCCTGTGCCATAAACTACCTCTAATGAGCACTGAGTTGTCATACTAGAATGCTCTGTATTGTGATAGATCTGATCTGCCATATATTAACTCTTATGCTCCACTACACCCATCTAATAGATTCCTTTTAGACTTCTGTTTTTTACTTTGTTTTTTAATGTTTTAGCTTTCTATGATTATTTTTAGACTCTTAAATGTATTTTCTGTGCTTTTAATTGACTATACCCCACTCTGATTTGCCAAATATATTCATAAAAACTAAAGCATATTCAAAATCAATTCCTTCAGAATACGTTCAAAACATGGAAAACATAGGCCCCTAAATTAACAAGACACCCATCCTGTCTTCAGTTTTGTTTTGTTTTTAAATTTGATTTATATGCCGCCCTTCTCCGGAGACTCAGGGCAGCTTACAATGCGTTAAGCAATAGCCCTCATACTTTTGTATATTTTACAAAGTCAGCTTACTGCCCCCACAAACTGGGTCCTCAATTTACCTACCTTAGAAAGGTAGGTAAATTGATACCAT
Organism: Masticophis lateralis; assembly: GCA_030761175.1. Lineage (NCBI taxonomy): Eukaryota > Metazoa > Chordata > Lepidosauria > Squamata > Colubridae > Masticophis > Masticophis lateralis. The sequence goes on along the minus strand of JAUDYJ010000001.1, from coordinate 321,831,732 downwards.
TCATACGGTGAAATTTAGTATTCTCCTGTCATCATTTGCAGGGAAACAGAAGCTCACAAAAGAAATGCCATGGAGATCTGACCTGGGGTGACAGCCCACGTGCCAGCAGGGAGGGTTCTGCATGCCACTTCTGGCACGCGTGCCATAGGTTCGCCATCACGGATTTATAGTATGTCAGATTGATATTGGAACGTATTCAGTAGGGGATATTCCAATGATATCTACCTTGTTTTGTGCAAAACTAATAAAATGTAGTACCTGCTAACATGGAAGAAGTCTATGCAAATGCAATATTGATACATTCATAGAAACAGTGCTTAAAATTGCCACTTGGCTAATTTGGTGAATGTGAACATTCTGAGCATTTTTTGATCTACTAAAAATTTATCTATTTACAAGGACATCTCAGTAGACCTACCATCTAACTCTGCAATATTATTTATTTATTTATTTATTAGTTCGATTTATATGCCGCCATTCTCCAGAGACTCAGGGCCACTTGCAATGCATTAAGCAATAGCCTTCATACTTTTGTATATAACTGCTTAGTGGGGCTTTCGGCCCCCCCCTAAGCGGTGTTCTTTTTTATACAAAGTCAGTTTATTGCTCCCACAATCTGGGTCCTCATTTTACCTACCTCAAAAGGATGGAAGGCTGAGTCAACCTTGAGCCTGGTGAGATTTGAACTTGCAATAATTGCAGGCAGCTGGCAACTAAGCGCTACTTTAACAGCACTTAGTCCACTGCGCCACATGGTTCTCTCCCCCCCCCCCCCATTAAAGTTATTTTTCTAATAACAGTGTTTCAATATTGCTTTGGTTCACTTTAGTCTGATCCTATGAAGTTGTTAAGTAACCAAATGATAAGCTTATTAATTTCTGCTCAACTTCTCTATATTTTAAACCACAAGTCTATTGTTTTTTTCTTTCATGTGTAGCAGCTCTGTGGAATTTTAGATGGAACATTTCCCCATTTACAAGAATTCATGTCTTACTCTATCTCCCAACTAAAGAACTTCAGTTACCTTAGTGGGTTTTCAAAGATGGCTTGATGGCTTTGCAGCTCTCCCTCTTATGAACAACTTTGATGATGAGGTTGATGATGAATGTATATTAACAGAATAACAGAGTTAGAAGGGACCTTGGAAGTCTTCTAGTGTTCAGACAAATGGTTGTCCAATCACTTCTTAAAAACTTCCAGTGTGGAAGCATTCAAACTTCTGGAGGCAAATTGTTCCATTGATTAATTGTTTTACCTACCTCAAAAGGATGGAAGGTTGAGTCTACCTTGAGCCTGGTGAGACTCGAACTTACAGTAATTGCAGACAGCTGGAGTTAAATTACAATGCATTAGTCTGCTGAGCTATCCAGGCTCCTTCATTCACACTTCATTCTTATTTTTTTAATAATGTATACCAGATAAAATTAATCAATTCCATGATTGGGAAATGAAAGTGCATTATAGTTTTAAAAAAATTGTTTACTACCCCAATAATTTAATTAATTAATTATTAATTTAACAGTTCATGATAACCAATAGAATCTGGACCGCTGAACAGGCAAAAAATGGGAAAGAGCTGTGAAAACAGAAAAATGGTTCCCAGAATGGATGAAATCGAGCAACAGCTTGGCATTAAGAAAAAAATGGTTTCATGCTGCCTCAGAATGAGTGAGGGAGAATTATTTCAGCTGCATCAAACAGAGCACTTTCTGATGTTCTCCTTTGCCCATTTATTAGTCCAATTTGTTTGATGCAAATCGAGCGTTTAATGCAAGCCATATAATTGAAGCCAAAGATAAAGGTAGCACAGTTTGAGGCCCTTAAATATCAAGCTTTCCTGTTTCTTTTTTTGGCTGGTAGAATGTAACCTTTCCTGGGATTTTTAGACTGATAACTAAAAGCTGTAACTCATCGTGGAATGAGGAAGGCAGAGTGGAACGAACAGGGAAAGTGGCACACGCTAATTGAGCCATCACAGTGCTGTGTTGCCAAGATGGTAACAACAGCAGCAGATTTTTGAATGATTTTGTTTGCAGATGAAAACAACGACCCTCATTCAGGTCAATGCTTTTAATAATGGCCATGCTGTGGCTTGAAAAGCAATTTACACCTAGGGAAGATCTCATGGATACATTCAGGATGTTTTCAGTATATTACCAGGGTGAACGCAAGGTGAATTCGGGAAGCTGTTTTCTGTCAAGTAGCCGCGTTGCTTAATAACTGCAAGTCAGATGAGTAGGAAATGACAAAGGCCAAGAAATTATCCCTTCTGCTCACACAACTGGAATGGAGGACCGCTCCATCTCCTCTCATCCTTTAGCAACCATTTCCTCCATCATTCGTACGGTGAAATTTAGTATTCTCCTGTTAGAGACCTCTATGTGCTGATGTTTAATGTCACATGACTGAGCCCAGCTTAAGCCATTGACTGCTGATCCAACAGACCACTGCTGGCTTCAGGGCTGTCCATAGGGTAGTGAAGCTTAAAAAAAAAAACACACACAAGAAATAGCTATAACCACACAACACTTGCTAAAAAAATCTTTGATCACACTGCTGTGGTTGATTTTACGGACCCACCTAGATCTTTTTGCAGGCTTCAGGTAATAGCAAAACCACAATGCAATTACTAAAAGAAAGGACATGCAGGATGAAGAACACCAGTGGGGTGAGAATTACATGATCTGGGCTTCAACGACATCTGCTCATTTTTTAAATTTAAAGGTATTCAAAGTATGCCTCACTCAGTTCTTTTCTTCCTCCTCCTTCAGTGCTCTGTGTCAGTGATGAAATCCAATTTTTTTTTTTTACTACTGGTTCGTGGGTATGGCTTGGTGGGCGTGGCATGGGAAGGATACTGCAAAATCTCCATTCCTACTCCACTCGGGGGCCAGCCAGAGGTGGTATTTGCTGGTTCTCCAAACTATTCAAAATTTCCGCTACCAGTTCTCCAGAACCTGTCAGAACCTGCTGCATTTTACCCCTGCTCTGTGTTGATTTCCTGCATTGTATTTCCTCCCCTCCCCTTAATTAGTATAGTCCAAGGATTTCAACATCTGGAAGTAGAGCCTGGAAATAGCTGCATTCCCAGCTGTACTATTCAGCTACCTGTAATGTAATATACATAATATTAAGCTAGTCATTGTGGTTTGCAATCATGGTTTATAGCTCACAGATTGAGGTAAAGTCAGCCAATCACAGAACAGCCAATCCACAAATTGGGGAATTTAAGGCTTACCGCAAAGTTTGAACCAGGCAGTTCTGAATCTGAAGAAGTCTAATTTAAACATTATCCCATTTCCTTCCTTGGTCTTGTGTTTCACCTGGCTTAATTCTCTAGGCAGACACTTGATTCCCCCTCCCCCCTTTTTTTATATATAGCTTTGTAAAATATTATGCGGTAACAGTGAGCCGAAAGTTCCCCGTGGATAACTTTTAGATTAAAACTGCAAGACAAGGAGCAGGGGAAAAGAAAAAGACACATGTTCCTTCTTTCCCTCATCATGTTACAGTGGCCGTTTAATAGCTATACAGATCCTACCTCTTTCCTAATTTGCATTGTATGATATAATTTCCTGATGAATTTCGGGAAAAGAAAATGGCTGGTGAACTTGTTTGTTGCCATCACAACTGTTCTCTCCAGCTTTACTGCATATCATTTTCATTAGACTTGCCAAGATGCTGCCTCTGAATGCAGGGATAAAACTACAGAATGGCCAGCAGTGTGGTTTATCATGCTATTAATGATATAAAATAGAAAAATGCTTACAGGATAAAGGCAATTTGGATTGACTTCAAAAAGCTAAGCATGATCCATTTTGGTTAGTAGTTGGATGGAAGAGTGACAGGAAACCTGAGAATGATAGACTAGACAGGGAATCAGGAAAAAAAATATCCTAGATTAGAAGACACTGACTAACCAATTCTGTACTGCAGCCAATAAAACTGCCTAGATCTGTCTAGAAACCCACTAAGTTTGCTTCCAGAAATCTTTACCTTGACTTTTGCTGCAAACTGTACATTAATGGTACTATATAAATCCTCATCTTTAACCAACAAAACAGTGAAAAACAAGCACAAAAGTTAGAAAGTGAACAGCTAAAGCCATCTTTTGAACCTCCCATATTGACTACTGCAATGCTCTCTACATGGGGCTACCTTTGAAGACCACTCGGAGACTTTAGCTGGTGCAGAATGCGGCCGTGCGGGTAGTGAAGGGAACATCCTGACATTCCCATGTTATACCTCTCCTGCGCGACTTGCATTGGTTGCCGGTTGCCCTCCGGGTGAGATTCAAAGTACTGGTAATCACCTATAAAGCCCTACATGGCTTAGGCCCAGGATACTTGGTGGACCATCTGCAACCAGCAACAGCTTCTCATTGCCCAATGCGCTCTCACAGGGAGGGCCTATTCAGGGTGCCGTTGGCCAGACAGTGTTAGCTGGAGACCCCCAGGGAGAGAGCTTTCTCTGTAGGCGCACCCACCCTTTGGAATCAACTCCCTCTGGAGCTCCGGGTGGCCCCCAACCTTCTCACCTTCTGCCGTGGGCTGAAAACGTGGCTATTTCATCTAGCCGCCCTAGACTGATGGGGTTTTTAATAGAACTTAATAGGGTTTTATTGGATTTTTGCCAATTTTATCATGGACTTTGTTTTTAACAGTTTGTTTGTTTTGTTTACTGTTGTGAGCCTCCCTGAGTCCTGCGGAGATAGGGTGGCATATAAATCCAATTAAACAAATAAATAAATATTGAAGTTTTTAACACATGAACCTAGTTGAAAAATGCCAATGTATTAACATAAAGGTTTTTGGGATGCAGATTTAAATCTGAGCCAAGAAAGAATTTTATTTCTTCTGTATTCAGTGTGTGTGTGTGAGTAGGTGGGATTAATTGCAAGCAGGAAGTTCTAGATTCAATTCTTAGCAGTCTATTTGTGGAAAACAGAACATACATACAAATAAATCCAATATGGCTGTAATCTGCAGGGGAGGGGGGTTGACTCCAAGATACAATCAATTGTATGTAATGGCTCCTCTAACCTCATTCCTCAGATTTTATCAATAGCCCAATTTGCATAAGATTATGAAGTCTTGCAGACTTCTGGCAATCAAAATTCTATCTATAATTTTGGAAATTGTTTTTTGAAAAATTGTTGCTTAAAAGCTTTCTTGTTCATGCTTGAATACACGCAAATATCTTCATTTGTGGGGCAAATGATCAAATGTGCATCGTGACTTCATAATCAAACCTGCAATTTATTTATTTCCATTGGGACATCACTGCAAATGTATAATAATATTTTGTCATTGTGGCTAGTTGAGACTCAGAATTTGCTTTGCTGGAATATTCAATAGCATGGTGCCATGTCCAATAGTTGCCTCTTTCACCTCTACCAAAGTAAAACATTATTTTATGGAAATCAGTTCCCCCCTCAAAAGAATCCCCACCCTGTTCCCAAATCCATACCCACCTAAAATGATAACCCTTTTTCTCAGACAGCCTGGTTTTACTTCCTGGCATTTTAAATCAAGGAAGGAATGAAACTGAATGCCATGCTTTGTTTCGTGCTATTCCTTGGCACAGGTGCTAATGTTTTAAGCAGAGCAGTAAGATCACAAGAACAAGGGTAATGTTTCATATCATTTATTATTATTTCCAGGTGTCCAAAACACTAAGCTTAACTCTTTTTTTGAGGGGGGGGGTTTAGCTTCAACTGTGACTTCCTGTCCTTGCAAATGCCTGCTACATTTGACCATGTAGAAGATGCACCCTTTTCTGGAGGATATGTTTTTCTTTCTCATTTGTATGTATTTAAAGGAAGACCAAACCCAGCTGGATTTTTGTGCTGGCTGCATCCCTGGAATTGTAAATCAAAGGGAAACCATGGAAAAAGGAAAACATTCCCAGACTCCCACTGGTTGCAAACTTGTTACTTTGTATAGAGAATTGTTTTCAAAGAAGAAATGATTAAAATGCTCAACTGAGGTTTTGAATGGCTGGATGGTAAGAAAAGCAAACTGAAACCAAATTCTACAACATTCTACCCTAGACAAACAAATCAGTAGATAGGGAAGAGAAAAGGTTGTCAGCATTCCAGAACAACCCAACTCCAATCAAAAACTACGACTCAGGCATTATCTCAAAACTTCCATTTATTAGAGTAGGTATATTGGCACATCTGGGAAAACCGGAATCTGAGAGTTCCAGGTTTTTCCTCAGTAAATTAAAACCCCAAATCCAGCCTTCTGCACCCATCAGTCCATCACATGGCCCAATCACCATCTGTCCCAACTTGAGCCACCACTTCAACCACTCCTCCTCCAGATGCAGGAGCACTATGACCTTGAGCGAAGAAAAGAATTCTATTATGTCTAACTACAATCACTCCACTAAATCCCCCTTCCTACTTTCCCAAGCGCAAGAAGGTGGCAGGTGGAAGCTTCCAGTGTTAATATGGCTTCCAAAACTGACAGCCAGACCTTTTCTAAAAGCAAAAGCAAATAAAAAAGCTTTCAAATTCAGTACAAGCAAACTTGGATAGGTGGAATTTAAAGGACGGGAACAACTCCTAGAAAGAAAGTTTTTCATACAGTATGTGGGCTTGAATGGAACCTGTGGCTCCAACAATTTGCTACTATTCCTACTGTAGTAATTCTTTTAGAAATGACCATCTACCAGCTTGTTACTTCTAGATTTTAGAGAGGATGGTGAATTTAGCATGGAGGAATTCAGGAGTTGAATTGTTTCAGTTCAGAAATTCCACTCCCAGTAGGACCAGATACGGACTAAATCTATCAAAACTTTGATCCTGAATCATATTATACAGAGCCTTGGTGGTGCAGTGGACTAAAGTGGTGTTAAGTAGCACTTAGCTGCCAGCTGCCTGCAATTTCTGCGAGTTCAAATCTCACCAGGATCAAGGTTGACTCAGCCTTCCATCCTTCTGAGGTAGATAAAATGAGGACCCGGATTGTGGGGGCAATAAGCTGACTTTGTATAAAAAAGAACACCACTTAGTGGGGGCCAAAAGCCCTACTAAGCAGATATATACAAAAGCATGAAGGCTATTGCTTAATGCATTGTAAGCCGCCCTGAGTCTCCAGAGAAGGGCGGCATTTAAATCGAATCAATAAATAAATAAGTAAATGAATAAATATTACAAATTTCTGTTATGCTGTAAGTTGTGGCCACTCCCTCTCTGGGTTTTATTTATTAAGTCTAAGTGACTACCTCAAAGTAGAAGGGGTCAAATTATCCTCCAAAGCACCTGAAGTCAGGACAAGAAGCAAAGGATGGAAACTCATCAAGGAATGAACCAATTTAGAAATAAGGAGAAATTTCCTGACAGTGAGAATAATTATAATCGGTGGCACAACTTGCCTTCAGAAGTTTTAGGTGCTCCGACACTGGAAGTTTTTAAGAAAAGATTGGACAATATAGGGCAGTGATGGCGAACCTTTTCAACACCGAGTGCCCAAACTGGGACATGTATGCAAGTGCAGGCATGTGGGCTTGCTAGAGCGCCGGAAACCCAAAGACTAGCTGGCTGGTGCACGCATGCCTGGTTTTTTGGCCATTTTTTTTTTTTTTTGCCATTTTTAGGCTGCTTTTGGGGCTGTTTTCAGGCCCATTTTCAGGCCCATTTTCAGGCCCGTTTTCTGGGCCATTTTTAGGCCGTTTTTGGCTGCTTACAGGCTATTTTAGGGTTCTTTTTCAGGACGTTTTCAGGCTATTTTGGGGGGCATTTTCAGGCCATTTTCGGGTCATTTTTGGGCCGTTTTTGGCTGTTTACAGGCTATTTTAGGGTCCTTTTTCAGGACGTTTTCAGGCTGTTTTGGGGACCATTTTCAGGCCATTTTCGGGTCATTTTTGGGCCGTTTTTCAGAAACCAGAAGAGCAACTGGCGACAGCGCGTGTGATCACAGAGAGGGCTCTGCATGCCACTCCTGGCACAAGTGTCATAGATTCACCATCACAGGTAAAGGGTCTCCTGCTTGGACATGGGGTTGGACTACGAGACTTAAGAGAGTAACTCTGTTATTCTGTTAAGTAATGCCACCTAGCAGAACCCAGGCCTTCTCTCATGTACCTGCCCTCTAGCACAGCAACGCCCCAGAAATTCACATGGCTCCCCCTTATCAACTTTTTTGAAAATATTAAAAACATGGGTCTTTCCCAGGCCTTGGGTGAGAGCAACGGGGAGAGTGGGGGAGAGAGACTTTTGTCTGTTTTTATCTTCATGGGTGGGGTAAAGTGATGACTGTTCTGCTTTGAATAATGCTCTCTTCTGGGATTTTATTAGATTTTTATTGTTAAACTGCCCAGAGTCATTGAAGTTGGGCTGCCTAGAAATTTAAAATATAAATAAAGTTAGATAAATAAAGTTTATCTTATCCCTCTCCACCTTATCCCTCCCCACCAGTCTTTTGTCTTTTCAACAAAGTAAGCCATCAGCACATCGGATTCATTAGCAGATTTATAAGCCTCATATTTGCTTGAGAATGGTTTTGTGTGCTGAGCTGAGAAATGTGACTCTGTAGGCTTCTACTGAAATGCATAGGATTTCAAATGTCCTATTCCCCCTTCAGTGGATTTTTATTTATCTATTAAATTTGTAGGGTAGTCAGTTCCACTACAACTCTAAGCACTGTACAATACAAAACCACTTAATATGAAGCAAAATTAAACAACGCCATTAACACTTGGGGAAAAAAATCACACTCTGATATTCATCTGACAAAGAGAACACCACCACACATTCTAGTCTAGGGCCTAGAGAAAAGTGGATTTAAATAAAGTCAGGGTGGACACCATTTGAAATTCTGGAAGGATGCTAATTCAGAAGGAAGAGTCCTCTTTCTGGGTCCTTTAGATCACACTGTTGAATCAATAGGACTGCAACATGATGACCCTTGCCTAATTTTACAGGATGGACACCGGCCATGGAAGGCAGTTGGTCCTTCAGATAACCAGACCTATAAGACTAAAACTGGATCAGAAGGCAGAAGAAAATACAAATTACTTGAATTCTGAAAGAAAGTGAATCTCAGGCATATTTACAAGTATTCAAACATTAAGGATGATGGCAATGATTACCAAAAACATATTACTTATACAGGCTATAATCAAGTAAAAAATTCTTCCTTGGTTTACACTCTGCTCCATCTGGTTACAGTAGGTAACATCATCTGGTGAGGTTGTTTCATTCCCACAAATGTTAAACAGGAGTACCTAACTAGGAGACAAAGGAGAAATCACCACAAATGCCCAGGACTCAGTGTTACACTGCAAAGTCAAAGATGTATCCTGGAAGAAGACAGGAATAAGCCACTTTGACATGGCTACTAAGAAAACTGGATGAATGGATTTCTAAGGATCAAACCCAGGTTGAGGGAATCATTAATTTTCTTGACCAACAAGATTCACATCAAAATATAGTGAATTTAGTAAAAACAACAAAAGACTGTAGTTGTCAGAGTATCACTGATAATAATATATTAATATGTAATAATTCAAATTTGTCATAAAATGTTAAGAAATTAAAATTCTTCCCCCTTAAAATTGAGAATAGTAACACTATAATTAATGGTGTGCCTCTCAATATGGCATGTAGCAGCCAAATAAAAACAATTGTTAATTAAGAATGTTAAAGGCAAACAGGAAATACACTTTTTGTATAAGAAGATTGTAACAGCCTAGTAAAAACCAAATAATTCACAGTCATAAATATATTTTAATTTGTGATCCTTCTTTGTTTGATTTTCTTAGTCACATTTTTCTTAATGACTTGGTACGTGTGTAGCCCTAGTTATAATACCAAGATGGGATTGAGTTCTTGAATAAAATTTAAGAACTCAAAAGTTCTTGAACTCAATCCCTAATGCTGGCAGGGAATTCTGGGAGCTGAAGTCCACACATCTTAAAGTTGCCACCCTTGAAAAACACAATGGATTTTTTTAAAAACAGAAACTCTTCCAACTGCTGTTCAATTTCAGCCTGTTCAAGCAGCCTGCTGCCTGCCTTTTCACCAACAGAGGGAGTTCTGAGGAATGATTCCTGGATGATCCAGTAAGAAAAAGAATCTCCCAACTTCTTAATTCTGGATTTATTTATTTATTTATTTTACAGATTTTACATCTATTAAAAAAACAAACAAACAAAGAAGCATATGAAAGTATACATGCTGGTACAACAAGAACTTTATACTAAATTATTGAATGAACAGCCCAGTAACTCAACAACCTTTACCCTTTAAATAAATGCTTTAATTATCTATGTCAATCTGTCCTGTAGCTGGTTGCTTTGGTCTTCTGCTGTTTTTCCTCATCCTCTTGCTGTTACTCATGGCAGTAGTATTTCTTTCAGAAAGCCCCATGTCTTCTCTCCTTCACCCCTTGCTTTGGTTTCTGAACTAATTCATTCTTGACCCCTTCCCAAACTAGCTTCCTATCTTCCATCCTGTCCTCCTCCCATTGCCTCATTCTTAGGGTTGGAGCTACTTAAACTTTAACTGAACATCAGGACATTGTGCAGGAAAATCTTATCTCTTCTCAAAATCTGTACCTTCATCTTAGAGCATCCTGTTTCCTGCTTCTTATCTAGCTACTTCTTTTTCAACTTTAATCTTTCTGGCCTTGCATCCAGCTTCCCTACAAACCTGGGTTGCACATGTATTCTTTATTCTTGAACAGACATCCAAGAGAAACTATACACAGTTTATTAAAGAATCATTGGTTACAATTGCTGGAATAAAGAAATCTCATAATTACGTATATCACCGTGTCTTTGAAATTCAAGTGGGCTATACAACTCTCTTGGCATTTGTCAAAGGAAAACATAAGCCTCTCATTTTATTTCCCCAGCTAAAATGTTGTAACATTATGGCCTGTTTTTACTCTGCATGCTCCTTTACACAATTGTAAAAATGATTACACATTTTCATATAACAAATCTTCAACTAGTTCCAAATTATAGAGAGGTAGTTTCGTAGAGATTAATACAAAGTAGCTATATCATTCATAGAAAGTAAAAATGTAGCTATAAAGACATCAAATTATAACCAAAGTATAGATCATATTGAGTTATAAACTATAGTTTATAAACTATGAACTATAGTTGAAAACCCAATATGATCCGACCCTTGGTTATAGCCAAAGATCTTGAAATATTGTGGATTACTGATTTTGTTTTGTTTAAAATAATAATAATAATAATAATAATAATAATAATAATAATATTATTATTATTATTATTATTATTATTATTATTATTATTATTATTATTATTATTATTATTATTATTATTATGCTTTGTCACATAGGCAGCCAGATGTTTAGATTAGATTTGCAATTTTTATCCACGCAAGGATCTGGATACATACAGTAAACTGATACCTGATTTATTAGAAGTAAAATGGAAGGTTATTGTAATGTTTTGCATGGAACTGTGTTCTCCAACCAGAAAAAAATATCTAGGTATAGAGAATATTTTTGTAGACTGGAATAGTTGTGGAGAGCAACTGGGTCATTTTGCCTTATGACAGCTATTTGTTTTGTGATTGGCCATGTCATTCTGGCAAACATTTGGAGATATGGTATCTCCCTCACAAAACTCATAACATGCTTTTAAAACTCCAGATGTGTTGAAAAATTGAATAATCATGAATGAGACATTTGAGTCATTCTTTGCTGATTTAAAGTCTGCTAAAGCCTTTGAAGACAATGCAGGAGTGGATATTTGTGGTAAGAGACAGAGTAATATTAAAAGTATGAATGGGTGTTGTGTTTAAAAAGAGTACTTAAAAGCTACTAAATCATCATTCTCTCTCTGATTAGATTTAAAGTAATGAATAAAATAGTTTATTTCTATTGATCCATGATAGATTATGTATATGTTTGAAAGAAAAGGCAGGAAAAATGTTACTAATATTAAATATATGTATGGGACAATAAATGAAGGCAGCAAATAGGTATTATATAGCTTTTCTAAATTGTATTAGTTATGGTTGTACATCATTGGTGAATCATTGTGATAAAACCTCATTTTACCAGAATTTCTACTGGTTGCTTGGAAGTCTGAATAGGCATCATGATTTGAATACCCAATGCAAGGAAATAAAGCACGGAAATAAATAAATGTATTCTTTTTGTACTGTTAGCAGTCGGAGCTTGTGTGCAAGTTATTTTCATACTGATACAGTATTGATAATTCGTTCCACAAATTATCATGTGGACTATGTTTTGATATATTTGGTCAATGGCTTAAACAGCTTTGGGTATAACTGTGCAGAAATGACCGCAGCCCAGATAAAACAATAAGGGTGAGGGCAATGGGCCGCTCAAAGAAAGTAAATCTATTTTATAACCCTAACTCAGGCATTAGTCATTGAAGCTGGTAAAATTTTCTAAGTAAACATATTAAGATGTTTAGGACTGAGCTGTGCAAATTTCTTGACTAAATGGAGGTACACAAAGGTGTATGGATTTTTCCTAACCACCAGACATAATACTTGCCTAAACAGGTTGACTTATGTTATGTTGTTATGTTCCATCTCCTTTCATTGGTTGTTAGCATTCTGATGCAGGCCAAATAACATCGTCCACAATCTGATGAAAAATGTGGGTTGAAGGTACCAGTCAATTAATTGTGGGATGGCCTGATTCATGTCTCTACTGGTGGCACTCCTTCATGATTAAGATGTGATCTGAGAACTAACAAAATGAAGGCAATTGTTGAGGAAAATGTATAAAAAAAGAGGGCTGAGCTAAAATATGGAATGTTTTTGCAGTTAACAAACCACAATCATTTGCTTCAAGCTTTTTTGGGGGAGGAGAAGGGGTGGTAAAGAGAGAAGCATTCATTCTGACAGCAGGACATTTCTCTTAAGACTGGGAATTGTTGTGATATGAATCTTGATTGGCTGTGGACCCTCAAGACGATACTGGCATTCAAAGGAAGAAAACAATGACCAACTACTTCTGGAAACTTTGCCTAAAGAACTGCATGGAGTTGTTCATTTGGTTACTAGGAGTCAAGATTGGCTACCATATAGAATTTGCAAGAGAAAATACTATTGAGAAATGAACATCTTATATTTAGAAGGACGTGCTACTTATTCAGTCTTCCAGGGGAATTCTAAACATATTCTAATAAGGCACAACTGAATCATCCTACTTTGCAAACGTATCTACATAACCAGGTAATGCCATATTTTTTTCTCAGAGGACAGACATAAGAAAGGTAGAAATAGAAGAACAATAGTACACCTGCAAAATACCCCAGCTAAATTTATCAGCCTGCACCTTTCACATGCTTTAAAAAAAGACAATCCATTTGGAAAACAATACCGACGGCTGGTCGTTTCTGCGAGCCAAAACTGTAGCCTTAAATCCTGTTAAATACTGTTAAATACGCTGAATCACACAAAAATTATCAGGATTCTCAAGCAGAGTTTTGATAAAGGCTCACAAAATTGCATGTTTATATTATATGGCATTTGTTATTAGCACCATGCCAAACTTTTCTTGGAATTTTTTGGATTTTTTTTTTCCTTCTGCTGCAAAAGATGCTTCTGGTTTCCACCATAATCTCAGGCTGCTTGAGAAATCCTTCCAAAAATTTTTTTTTGTTGGTTTTGATCGTAATTTATTGTTAAGGGTAGTGCAGGGTTCTTTTCTGCCTGACTGGGTGGCTCAGTGGCTAAGACACTGAGCTTGTCGATCAGAAAGGTCGGCAGTACAGCAGTTCAAATCCCTAGTACGGGTCTCCTGCGTGAACTGGGGATTGGACTAGATGACCTCCAAGGTCCCTTCCAACTCTGTTACTGTTACTTCTATGAAGTCTACTTGGTTGCTCAGTCTCCCCAGCCTGATCTGTCCATATCCATGTCAAAAGCACCTACAAAACTAACCAAAGGATGCTTCTGGATTTGCTGATGACAATACTGTTACCCAGGAAATGCCCAATTGCCGAAAGTAATGCAGTTTTTGGGGAGGTTCCATTCATGTCCCCCGCCTTCCAGTCTGATAACATCCTTTGAAATAAATTTTGTTGGAATGTTTTCCTTGAAAAGTAAGTGAAGTCAGAGAGACTATAGTCTGTTGGAGAGATGGTTGTATAATGAGAGACAGACTATTCACACACACCCTTTTTCTGCCTTGTAGATGCAAGAATATCACATTCCCTCAATAGGAATTTCACCAAGATTATTTCTTGCTTGCTTGCTTGCTTTTTTAAAAAAAGTAGTTTTTCATCAGCTTGAATGAGAACTAATTTAAAAACAAATTGGAGAAACTCTTCTTACTATATGTATTCCTGATCCAATTGTTTCCGGTTGCCACTGAAATATTGATTTATTTACCAAATTCCTATCATGTCTTTCCACCAGAAACTCAAAACACTCTGAGCTTTGATTTTTCCTCTCCCTCCAAAACAGCAACCATATGCAGTCAGTTGGGCTGACAGAGCAGCTGGCCCAAAGTCCTTCAGTGAGCTTTCATAGCTAAGGATGGGCTTGAACCTGAGACCCTATTTTATCAACTTAACCACTGCATGATGCATAGCTTGGGCAGTTCTACATGGGCAAAAAGAAAAGCAAAAGGGAAAGTGTCCATTAAAAAAAGACATCGATTTGTATTAGAGATGCATGTCTTGTGTCAGAATGCTAATTTAATCAGAAACATTGTGTTGAAATTGAAGTACAACATACTTTTTGCACTAGTAGGGAAGGCTGTAAGCAGATAAAAGGAATGTTTGTTCGCTGCTTGAGCTAAGTGCTGATGGATAACTTCAAGTCTACTTTTGATATGTATAAATCAGCTTTGTCCAGGACAGCCTTCAAGGAGATAATTGTCTTCTATTTATTAAGCACAAGTTGTTGAAATCTGTTCCTTCTTTGCATAAGCATGTTGAATTCAGGATATAATAGCAGGGACATTGTATTCCAGGGTGCAGCAGGAAAGAGTTGAGCTCAGGTAATTCCTGCATTTGCTACAGCATGAGAGAAGGGAACATTCCCCTTCCTTCCTGCTTCCTTGAAAGACCAGGTCCCTTTGAATGGAATTCTTGGGGAACCACCTATAAAATCCATTCCATTCCATTCCACTCCAACCATTTGTCTGGAATGGTGTAGGGCCATGATGACGAACCTATGGCACGAGTGCCACAGGTGGCATGCGGAACCATATCTGTGGGCACATGAGTGTTGCCTTAGCTCAGCTCCAGCATGCATGCGCATGCCGGCCTCCTGATTTTTGGCCCTCTGGGCCCACTGGAAATCAGGAAACAGGTTGTTTCCAGCCTCCGGAGGGCCTTCAGGGGGATGAGGAAGGCAGTTTTCACCTTCCCCAGGCTCCTAGAAAGCCTCTGGACCAAAAGTGGGGGGAGCGCGGTGGGTCACACATGTGTGGGGGGACAGGGCACATTGAATTATGGGTGTGGGCACACACATGCACAACCCCCCCGTGCTCCCCCACTTTTGGTACACGACGGCAAAAAGGTTAGCCATCACTGGTATAGGGTCTCCTGCTTGAGCAATGGTTTGGACTAGAAGACCTCCAAGGTCCCTTTCAATTCTGTTATTCTGTTAAATAATGGAAATGAACACACTAGTGAGTTCTGCTTTAAAAAAGAGTCCCTCCTTCTCTTTTTCTTCTTTACACTACTCCAGAACTGATTGTCCGCTGAAGTCTTTTGAATATAGGCATCCATCACAAGCCATCATGATGTCACAATGACCTGTGCATCATGACATCCTCTTGCAAATGATGTACTTATCCTCTTGCAAATGATGTGACGTACATTCTGATACAGGAATGTAAATCACGTCATTGCATCACAACAGATATATGGTCATTTGCTTTCCTTTTCTCCTTCCTTAAGAGACATTTGTGTTAAGTCATGGGCGCAAGAAAGGACAGGACACACAGTAGAGTCTAACACTTTTATTAGCTCCGTAAATCACAATGGCAATCCTAGCCGCGGCAGCTCCTTTTATAGCTAGGAGCTGTCCGCAGCTTCAGCCACTGACGGTCCTATGAATTTCCCGCTCTTGTCCCTGATTGGTCCATTCAAATCTGCCATTCAATACTCAACAATTTGTTTTTGAAATTAGGTCAAAGGTCTAAAGTGGTGTTTCAGCCCCTATTTGCCGGTCCCTGAAACTGAACTTCAAAAAGTAAATAAATAATTAAAGTCCCACACCCCTCTTTATCTGGAAACGCTGCTTTCCTTTACTTCTTTCTCAACCTACATTTCAAATCTTTTATGAAGATATTTTCTCCATTACTAGATTTTGCAACTGCAGAAGTAAAATTTCAAACCTTTGCTTATTTGGGAATTGCTACTGTTAAACATATATTTCCTTCATGCAATTGTGTTGCTGGATTGGCAGAATGCTATGGCTTTAGAATTGAACCTCAGTTTACTTTGAAGACAGAATCAATGGTTTGTAAGTGCTGTTCATTATACCCCTTTCTCTTGAACAAAAGAACCTTTCAGAGAAGTCATTGCCGGGTTAATTCCCTTTTCAGAAGAGAATACTCGTGGCATTTTTGGGATTCAATTACTGAAAAGTATAGGTGGAACATGAGAAGTCGACAAGTACTTGGAAAACAGTGGTAGTCTTCAAGGGTGACCTACAAAACAGTCAGCCACATTTCCAGCCAGCTATAATGCTTAGATGTATTTTCCCTTTGTTGGCTAAGTTCCAAGGCCAGGTCTATCTGAAGAGGTGAGAGACATGTCAGATAGTAGCTACTAGCCATCAAAAGGCTTACATTCTGCCTTTCAGAGCATATTTAACAATCTGGTTTTTGCTATTATCTGCAAAAAAAGAACAATAATAATAAATAATATTTTAATCATCAGACACCCCCTCAGGAGACTGAATCCACTAAGAAGCTTTGATTAAAAGACTCTTGAAGCTTCCCTCCCCCCCCTCCCCCAGTTCTGCCATTCTGCTTTAAACATGCTGATGATTGTCAGCAGTTTGTTAGCTTTCAGTCAGATGCAGAGGGGGCTTGATCTGCAGTCTTCCCTTAGTCAGCTATATTTTAGTATTATGGATTTGATTTACATCTAATATTTATTCTCCCATAAGAGGAGATTAAGAGGTCAGGAATTATTTGCTGACATTGCCTCCCATCCTAAGAAATCATGCTACTCCATCTTACCCTAATGCTGGGCAAATCAAGGCAATTGGTGAACATGGCATAGCAAGCACTCAGGGAAAAGACATTACAGGAATACTTCTGAGGCTATCAGGAACATTAACTACTCAACCTACAGCCCAGGTTCTTAAACTAAAGATCTTGTCTTTAATTCATATTAATCCCACTATTTCAAATCTTAGGGTTTTTTTTTAGCTTGCATTCCAAACTTCTTGCAGATGGGAAAATAGTGGGTATTTTCAGAAAGACAATATTTCATTTAATGCCTATCTTAGTAGACTTAGTCCATCAATGTTCACAAGGCACATTTGCCTTGTGAATCTCCATGAAACCCACATCCATTTTCCTTCACAATTTCTCTAGCATGATGATGGTTAAGAAAAATTCCCCGCGAACCCTTTTAATGCAAATTTGCCTGATGTCATTTGTTATTATGTAAGTTTACCTAATGCAAACTTTTCTTAATGTAAAGTTACTCTTTTTTATAAGCAATTTTCAGAACTATTGATTTTTTTTTCTAATGCATTTCATAGATGTGTGTATGTGTGTGTGCATAAGATTTTGCTGATAGATATTAGCACGCATGGTCCATTCAATACTGCAGTACATCTTACTCTAGTAGATTATGAAAAATTTCTACACTAGAATTTCATATTGAATTTTTTTAAAAAACTGCCCCTCATAAACCTGTCCATTTATTAAGATCTTCTTGTGACAGACTGTGAGAAAGAAGGGAAGAAAAGAGGACCATTGGAAAAGAAAGACCTCAGCTCCAGGGAGGGAAGAAGCATGAAAAAGGGACTCAAAGCAACTCCACCTTAATTATGCTAAGTATAACTTGAGCTGGAGAATTGCTTTGACAGGCTTTCAAGATTCTGATATGTTACCATACTAGCAATAAAGTTCTTTCCAAAAACCCAAGTAGTATTTGTTTCCTAAGTACATGAGACTTGCAAAGCTTTGACACTTCTGCTAAGGTCCTGTTTGAAGTGCTTTAATAATAAAAAATATTATTCATATTCTCTCCCTGGTAAAGGCAAATGTCTCATACAGGATTGTCTGCAGGGGAGGTTTTAAAAAGTCAAACTGATGGCTGCAATGCACATAAAATAAGATTGGGACTTTGATCACATGGTCATGGCTGCCATCTTAACTTTTTTTCAATTCCCTGTGAATTACTTTGGTCTCACATGTCAGCAGTAAAATATATGCATATATATGTGTGTATGTTTAATGAAGAAATAGAATGATGTAATAGATTGAGGGGGAAAGAAAGAATTGCTTGTATTTGTATGGTAAATCAAAACACATTCAATAACAAATCAATTGTTAAAGGAGGATTTTCATATATTTTAAAGTGTTGCTATCAAATAATTATGTTATCTGAGATACTTTAGGTAAATCATTCAGATCAGATTTTTCATACTTTTGGATTTGGTGTCAGAAATAAATTGATTACTTCCTAAAGATTAATTGAGTCTGACAAGAAACAATTGAGCACTCTTTAAGACACTTGATGATTTCCGATATATATCAGTTTCTCTCAGCAAAAAGTCATCTTGAGCCATATGATCCCTCACAGATTTTACAGAAACAGATTCCTCTGCATTCAAACAAAACTGAGTGTGAAGGTCACAAATGGTTATCACATGACCCCAGAATGCTGCAATTGTCATATATACATGGCAACTGTCAAGCACCCAAATTTTGATCAAGGAGGATGGTGCAACAGTTCTAAGTGTGAGGATCAATTGCAAGTCACTTTTGACAGTGCCACTGTAAATTCAAACTGTCACTAAACAAATGGTTGTAAGTTTATATATTCTTCCGATTTTCCTTTCTCAGTTTCTCAGTTTGTATGGTAACAATTTTCCCATCTTATTTTGCATTGAAAATTCTTTTGCATTGCAAAATTCATTTTTATATCTCTGTCCTTAATCATGAACATAGAAAGCAGGTATTGTATATGTTTAATTTGCTGTGAGATATTTTTCCTTCTTGTATGTCTCTTTAATTTCCCCTCTTTCATTTTTATCTCCATTAAAATCTTTTGCATCTACTCTTTGTCTTTTCAATTTGTTATTTCCTTGTATAAATTGTCCCCTAAAAAAGTCTTTACTAAAATCCCTTAGTCCTTATATCAGTCCCTTTATTATGCTTAATCTCAAAGAATCCTTTCACGTTTTTTTTACAGCTCTCCACTACTGATTCTTTTTGTAGCAAAGTTTCATTTAGCCTCCATCTGTAAGTTCTAGCTTTCCTCTTATATGTTAAAATCACTGGGTTATGATCTGAATAATCTAGCTTTATCTTCACTTTATTAATACACATGGCAAGTTTTTTTAAAACATAAAACATTTCTATTCTTGAGAAAGATCTGTGTCTTTCAGAAAAGTTTCATATTACAATTTTTAGGTCCTCACATACCTATAAACTCAAAGTTATCCATCATTTCAAAAAAGAAATGTTAATTTGTCTTGTGTTAATTTAATTCCTTTCCCAGAGGTTCTGTCTTTTTGTGGGTACCAATTTTTGTAGGAGAACTCTATTAACTTTTTCCCCAAATCCCTTGAAAATATAGTTGCCTTATCATTTGGAGCATATATTACCAATATTATTATTACAGTTTCATTCAAATTAATTTCAGTCCCTGATGTTTGGCAATGATCATTACTCATTGTCAGATTTGATTGTAATTGCAGATGCAAAACAACTCTTTGGTTGTTTCTGCCAAAATAACTTCTTGTCTCAAATTTTTAAAAATCAGATATTTATTATCTGTTGTTTTAGTCTGTTTCCTGTAGACAAATTAAGACCTGCTTTAACGGGCTTCCTTTACAACAGCGATGGGGAGGTCTCAGTTGAACTCTTTGAATTGCACCCTGATGTTGGTTCATCCCAGGATGCCAATGGGGTGCCCTCCGAAGTCTACCAGCCTTGCCTGAATTGGTTTTAATTGTCCTTTTGATAACTTTGGTTGTAGTTGTTTAAGCTGGTTCCAGGCAATGATGGAGAAAGGTGAGCCAGAGTCTATTTCCATGGGGCATGGTGCCCCTTCCACGTGGACGATCACGTGGAATTTGTCTGACCCCTTGGTCGCAGCATGTGCGATGGTCGTCTGGTTGATTTGTCTGCCTGCGGGGTGCCTTTTGTCCTCTCGCCATGGTTGCTGGGACTGTCTAGATGATCTCTGGTATTCGCGGTCTGAAGCTCTTGGCGGCTCGAAACTTGGCTCTGCCGCTCTACAGGCCTCCGCGATGTGACCCTTTCGTCCACAGCGGCAGCAGGTTGTGTCCCGCCAGCGACATCTGGTGCGAGGATGTTCCCTTTTGCAGCTGGCGCATTGTTCTTCTCGGCTGCCATCTTGGGGTTTTTCCCGCCGTTGGGGTCTCGTGACCTTATGAACGGCCATTTCAAATTCCGATTCCAACCCCGTGGAGTTTTCTTCCGAAGACTGTTGTGGATCCCTGTGGATCTTGTGGATCCCTTTGGATTTCTGCATTGCTGCTGCCGCTCTGTCGGAGGATTCGGCAGCGGTGGCTTCTTTGATGACATCCTTTAGGGAGACTTTCTTTCAGCTGAGGAACTTCTTTTGGACTGTGCAGTCCCTCATGCCGAAGACAATGCGGTCTCGCAGCTGGATGTCTACGTTTTCAAATTCGCAGCTGGCCGCGATCTTCCAGAGTGCCAAAATGAACTCCTTGAACGACTCCCCTTCTTGTTGATTTCTTTGGTGGAAATCAAAGCAGTTGGCTAGAGGAGTGCTCGTGGGCGCGTAGTGCTCTTGGAGGACATCTTGCAGTTCAGACCATGGCATCTGCTCGATGTCCCGTGGTGCCACGAGGTCCATGGCCATCTCCAAGGCTTCCGAGCTGCAGTGTGCTAGGAAGAGAGCCCTCTTCCTGCTGCCGTCTAGGTCGGAGAAGCCGCTGCCTGCCAGGAACTGCCTGAAGCGAACCATGAAGGACTTCCATTTCTCCTGGTTCGGATTGAATGGAGCCAGTGAGATTTGGGGTCCGGACATGGTTCTAGTGACTTGCTCAAGTGACTCAGCTCAGTGACTTGCTTTAGGATTTCGGTGGCGATCATGCCTGTTGCTCTTTGTCGGTTCTTCTTAGTCCTTTGTCGCCAGTGTTAGATCGGCGCCGGAAAGAAACGCGACTTAGCTGCTGTCCGTTCAGAACCTTTATTATGCTGCAAACTGAACTGCCGGCTGAGCCTCCTTATATCCTGCTCGGGCATGCCCACTGGCCAATGACAGTAATTCAAACTTCCCGCCGGTGGAATCAACCAATCCCCCGGCGAATGTCCTTATAAGGATATAACAAATACCATTTTTGTTTTTGCCCCATTTATACTCCATATTAGCATTTAAAATCCATCTTTATATTGAAGGCTTAAAATAGCCTATACCTCAAGATCCCAATGCAATAGTCTTTTCTTCATTTTTTTGCTGTATTTGCTATACTTTGGGCCAGTCACTGCCTCTTAGCCCAACTCACCTCACAGGGATGTGGTAGGGAAAGTAGGAGGAGGTAGATGTGTTAGATATGTTCACTGCCTTGAGTTGTTTGTAAAACTAATTAAGTTGGGATACAAATAAATAAATAAGCAATTCCTTCCTTTGGCTCCACTTGTATCTCCTCCTTTTCCTCTTTGAATCTTTCATAGAAACTACTCACCTTTTGGACTGAATTAAGTTGGTGTCTCTAGTACTTAAAAGTTAAAATTACTCTTTCTAATTTGTCCCAGGGAAAAAGTATCTTCTGCTAAGGTTTCTCAGTCAGAAAGAGAACCTTTTGTTTTGGACGGTATTCTGATAGATTTTTTTTTTTACCAGAATTACTTCTGAATTGTTTATCCTTACAGAACCTGGTCTTTTGTCTTCTTCCTGACAAAATGTGCAAGAATATCTCTTGGTGCTTTTCTTAATTTTACTTACAGTGGTACCTTGGTACTCAAGTGCTTTGAAACTCATCAAATTTGGTACTCAACACATTTTGATGTGAAAAATTTGTCCCGGTACTCATCATTTGTTTGGTACTCAATACACAAGCTAGAATTTGTTGGAGTCAGCTGCTTTGCGATTCACTAGGTTATTCCTTATGGGAAAAATTTGTTTGATACTCATCATTTTAGGTACTCATTTCACCTCCTGTAACCAATTAACGATGAGTACCAAGGTACCACTGTATCTTGTAATTAATTCTGTATGATTGGTCCACTTCTGCATACTTACTGTATCTTCCTCATCCCATTCCAAAACTTTATTAAAGATTCAATAACCCTCTCTCTAATATCCTCAGCATGTTTCTCTTGAACTGACTCAATATTAAACAACATTATTTCTCTCTTAGTTCTAGTAATGCCACACTGCCTAGATTCTTTTCCTCTGTATTACTTCTGACTTATTTTCCATTTTTATTTTATTTTTAACATCTTCAGTACTCTGTATTAGATTCTTCCATATTTGCTAATCTTTCTTCCATTCTCCCTGCAAGTGGAGCTAAATCCATTTTAACTGATGCTGTTACAGAATCAGTCGCTGATGCAGTTACTGATATTATGACATTGTTCTCCAATTTTTCAACCATCCTTTGTAAAATCTCTTTTGTATAATTCCTTCTTCTGTTAATCTCTCTGTAAATGATCCCCTCCACCCTTCTGTAATGTTCATTGCTTTTCTAATTTATAATCCAGAAAGGGGAGGTAAAAACTAAAAGAAAGGATTCTCTCTCTCTTTTTCTATCTTTCTCTCTATTGTTATTCTTTATTCCCTTTCAGTACTTTGTACCTCTGGCCATTGCCATTGACAACCTTCAGTCCCAAAAGATTATGGTATCATGCTCTGGTACGAGGTCCTAAAACAGCATCTGGTGTGACTAAAAAGGCCAAGCCCAGCCCTCAGATTTTGTTGGTTCCAGGACTGCCTCTTTGCCTCAGCCTGCCGAACAAGTGTCTCTTCGAATTGGAGAAGGCCATGTTGCGTCTTTAGCCTCCAAGTTGAAGATCAGAGGTCAAGGTTTCCTAGTCATTAATGTCCATTCCCAAGGCCTTTAGATCCCTCTTGCAAATATCCTTATATCGCAGCTGTGGTCTCCCTCTAAGGCACTTTCCCTGCACTAATTCTCCATACAGAAGGTCTTTCAGAATTCGACCATCAGCCATTCTCACAACATGCCCAAGCCAGTGTAGACGTCACTATTTCAATAGTGTATACATGCTAGAAATTCCAGCACGTTCCAAGACTGCGCTATTTGGAACTTTGTCATGCCAGGTAATGCCAAGAATACGTCGGAGACAGCATATATGAAAGGTGTTCACTTTCTCTCCTGTTGTGCATAAAGAGTCCAAGACTCACTGCAGTACAAGAGTGTGCTCAGGACACAGGCTCTATAGACCTAGATCTTTGTATGTTCCACCAGCTTCTTATTAAGCATACTCTCTTTGTAAGTCTGGAGAATGTGATGGCTGCTTTACCAATATGTTTATTCAGCTCAGTATTTAAAGAGAGAGTATCGGATATGGTTGAACTGAGGTTCACAAAGTCATGGATGACCTCCAGTTCTTGTGCAGAGATTGTAATACAGGGAGATAAATCCATGTCTTGACCCATGACTTGCGTCTTTTTCAGGCTAATTGTTAGCCCAAAGTCTTGGCAGGCCTTGCTAAAACAGTCCATAAGTTGTTGAAGGTCTTCAGCAGAGTGAGCAGTATGGCAGCATCGGCAGTGAAGAGGAAATCTCGTAAGCATTTCAGTTGGACTTTAGACATTGCTCTCAATCTAGAAAGGTTAAAGAGTTTTCTGTCTGATCTAGTCTGGAGATAGATACCCTCTGTTGCAGTTCCAAAAGCATGTTTCAGCATGACAGCAAAAAAGATCCTGAATAAAGTTGGCGCAAGGACACAGACCTGCTTCACTCCACTTCGAATGTCAAAGGAATCTGATGTTAAGTCATCAAAAACTATAGTGCCCTTCATTTCCTCATGAAAGGATCTGATGATGTTGAGGAGCTGAGGTATACATCCAATCTTGGAGAGAATTTTATAAAGGCTGTTCCTACTAACCAAGTCAAAAGCTTTCGTAAGATTTATGAAGGCTACGAAAAGTGGCTGTCTTTGTTCTCTGCATTTCTCCTGCAGCTGTCTAAGGGTAAATACCAGGTAGTGGGCCTGTTGGCTTGAAATCCAAACTGTGATTCTGGATAGACTCTCTCTGCAAGCATCTGGAGCCTCTTCAGTATGACACGGGCAAGCAGCTTCCCTACGACACTAAGAAGAGAGATGCTGTGGTAGTTGTTACAGTCACCTCTGTCGCCTTTGTTCTTATACAGTGTGACAATATTTGCATCCTTCATGTCCTGTGGTACTCCACAGGACCTTTGTACCTCTATAATCATGTGTTTTTTCACAGCACCCGGTTTCCCTTATCTGTTTGTTTGACAAAGTCAGCCAATTATTCTCTTTAGCAAGATTAAACAACACTCTTTCCACAGAGGGTTGTGTTATTTATTTATTTAATTCATAAGTACTTTAAAATAAACTGTTTCAAATTTAACTATCCCCTTAAGTCTGTTTTTTCTTAATTTAAACTCTTGAGAAGCTTTCTGCTTTTAGTTCTTTTTTAAAAAATGGTATAATTGTTTAGTTTTACTTTAATCTTGCCCATGGGTCAGAGATACATTCACCAGGTACCTTAAGCTATTCTGTTGCTATGAAGACCTCTATAACTTTAAAATTTTAAATTTCTATTCCAATATGTGATAGAAAGTAGATTGGATGAGCCCAGTGTCCTTTAAGCAGGCTCAGACCAAGGCTGTGAGCCTGATGATTCCTCCTATTATGGTTTACATTCAAGTCACTTGCAGGATCACTTCAGATCTTGTAGATTTCCCTATGAGGACCTGCCTTTTGAATCACAAATGGGTAATCTTACAACTTCTCCTTGTCTAGAAAAGCTCTGCTGAAGTTCGGTCGGCCCAGGCTGCTGCTAGGCTGCCACTCTTTGCCTCAGTGTCATCCCTGCTGTGTGAAAATGTGTCAGTCCACCATTTTCTCCACCCAAAATTGCAGCTTTCCATACTTCGTGTCTAGAAGCTAAATGCTTGTTGTATGAGACAACATCTAATGCTTTGAACTGTGACATGCTTACCAAAATTGACTGTGCCGTCATTACATTATGCCTTAGTATTTTGCAAGTCTCAGTGGAGGAGAAGCTCATGGAAGATGTATATTTGCGGTGAGACTGTCCTTTTCCTTGACAAGAAAACTTTTATGGCTGGTATTTTACTGTCTTATTAAACATGCTGATGCAGTATTTTTCTGACCACAGGATTAATGATGTCAAGCTCAACATTATGTTGTTGTCTCCTGGGTCACAAACAATCCCTTCACAGTATTATCTGCTTTCATCTTAATGGCAAAAGAGGTATTTGTTTTCATCAGCATTAGCATACAGTTAAGCTTAAGCAGATACAACTAAAGGCATCGTGTCTGTATCTTTTTGACAAAAACATGACTTACTGGAAGTAAATAACTTCCCAAACAAAAGCAAAATATATAATAATAAATCATCAAGAATTAGAATTTCTGAAATATTCCATCTTTTAATAAACAGTTGCTGAAAATGACAGTTAGCAAAAATACATTATAAGAAGGTTATGATATGTCAGAAACTGGGAAAACTAATGGTAGCTGGTAGCAATGAAGGACATTTGAGAAGTCACAATTGAAGAGCAAGATAGAAATTAGCATTAAAGAACAACCTTGGGTGTAAGAACATTCAGAATCCAGAAAGGCTATGCTGCCCAATCAAGGCCTAACTGGAACAAGAATCCTATTTATATCTCCTGTCCAGGAAATTCTAACACAGGTAGTCCTCAATTTACAACAGTTCATTTAGTGGCCATTCAAAGTTACAACTGCACTGAAAAAAGTGACTTATGTCCATTTTTCACACTTATGATCATTGCAGCATCCCCATAGTCATCTGATCAAAATTCAGATGCTTGGCAACTAACTCATATTTATGACAGTTGCAATGTCCTGGGGTCATGTGATCACCTTTTGTGACCTTCTGATGAGCGAAGTCAATGGGAAAGCCAGATTCACTTAACAACCAGGTTACTAATTTAACAATTGCAGTGATTCACTTAACAACTGTGGCAAGAAAAGTCATAAAGTGAGGCAAAACTCACTTAACAAATATCTCGCTTAGCAATAGAAATTTGGGGTTCAGTTTTGCTTGTAAATCTAGGCCCACCTGTAATCCTGTGAGAATGAAGCCAGTCTAAAGCTTTAAAATACTATCACTCAGCCTATTCCAGGTTTAATGACTACATATTGATTTTTGTGGAAAGATCTGTTGTTCTTAACCGACTTTTTGTGGAAAGATCTGTTGTTCTTAACCGACTTTTAGGGGAAAAGTCGGTTAAATCTCATATTTTGGAGTCATTGCCTGAACAGCAATGACTCCAAAATATGAGATTTAATCCCCACTACAATCTCTAGTGCTTTATTTGCTGGGTTGATTTTACAGAGATATTCTATTTTCTTGCTTCATCTTAAATGTGAAAAGATGAATAAGGGCAATATGCATTTTTTTTTAAAAAAAATCAGATGTCACTATATTTGACATTTGGAAAAAACATCTTGTGGATGTTTTCAATCCAATATCTCTTTTAAAAAGACAATGGGGGAAAAAAAGAGAGATCTTATGGATTTACAAGGATTGTTAGTTTCATTTAACCACCTTGGGATAACTGATACAAGTTGGAATTGCATTGAGGGCACAGTGTTAAAGTTACATAGAAGGCATATTTGAAATCCACTTTTTTCAAACAAATGGGGGAAAAAAGTCACTTTGAGCAGAGTAGTAAAATAGGGAGTAAAGTTCTTTTCTCTCTTATTTGAATTCTCATCAAAACTGTCTTTCTAAAAAATCATTTTTTCCCAACAGAATAGAGTGTTATGTTACTTGTTCAGCTATAGATGAAAAAGCAGAACGAGAAGACAATTTTAACCCAATCAGAGATAGAAAAAGACACATTTAGATAGCTACCTGCTTATATTTTCTTCAGATTCCTGATTTTCTTATTCCCAAATTTCTTTTCATTTTTTAAAATGCAGGCACTTGGAAGAATAATGAAGTATTTCAGTGTAGCATCTAGTCTGATTTTCTTGCATTTTTGAAAAAGCTTGAGCCAGTCACTATCAGTTTAACTTATATTACAGGATAGTTGTAAGGCTAAAATCCTTACAACCTTTATCAGGGGGATTCTGACTTAAATTTGAAAAAAAAAATGATGCTATGTGACCAGCTGTGGTTACCTCAAGCCGAAACTGGACAAAACAGAGAATGAAATGTTAAATATGTTTATCTGAAGAAACTGTGCCATAGCTTTGATAGCACTGTTATTTGATCTACAAAGAAAAGATTCATATTGCTACATACATTATATGGTCTTTGGTCTTTTGTTTTTACACACCCAGTGGAAATTCAGCAAAAAAAGTTTTTCTAAGGAACATTTTCTCTTTACATGCTATACTAATTTGCATACTCCGATGAAATAAGTAAAACCAATTGGCGTGCAGCTGGGGAGAAGGAAAACTGCAGCTGATCTGAACATTTTCCTGCTAATCTGACAATCATACACTACCTACTTTTAACTTGATATATGAGGGATAACCTTGAAATGAATTGTTCTTCCAACAGCACTCCATTAAAACAATGCTGGCTGTAAACAGTGGGATAAAAAAGCTTTGGGCCTTTAGAAGGATCTACTGTGTATGGTTCAAATAATGAAGATGGCAGCCAGAATGGAGTGATTGATATTCTGTTTTTAATATTGTTTTTTTTTTTAAAAAAAACTGTTGACTTTTTGGACCATACCTTCCATCAATTCACAAGAAAGTTTTGTTTTGTATGAATATATTCTGTAAGCTTATAAGGTCCAAACAGCAGCTTTTTTTCATTGTACAGTATCAAAGATTTCTCCACACATGATGACCAAAAGTAAGCTCTGGGTGAAAAAGGGAGTACATTATCATTATCACTGTATATTGTTTCATTACCACAATTGGGACTAGCAACGTCACCATTTAAAGAAGCTGTTGCTAAATGAAATTGTGACTGTGCTTATGATCTTATTTTAGCTTTCCTTTGCTATACAACAAAGGTCATAAATGTGACAACTACTCTGGCCAAAAGCTGAATGTTCCTTACATTATGAAGGTGGAGTAAAATGAGATATATTCCCCCTTCCAGTCTACACCCTCCCCCCAAAAAAATTGGCTAGAAGAGGGGGGAAAGAATAGAAAATGGAGGCGTTAGTAGTGGAAACTAGCTAGTTAACTTAATTAATTAAATCAGTGCTGACAACATGGCATAATTGGGTTAAATACATTACAGAATAGCAGAGTTGGAAGGGGCCTTGGAAGTCTTCTAGTTCAACCGCCTGCTCAAGCAGGAGACAAGTAGCTGACCAGGCTTTTCTTAAAAACCTACAGTGGGTAGAGCACCCATAAGTGCTCTACAGTGGTAGAGCACCCGTAACTTCTGAAGGCAAGCTTTTTCCACGAACCAATGTCAGGAAATGTCTCCTTATTTCTAGTTTGGTTTATTCCTTGATTTTGATGTTGTTAGTTGTGAAGTCGTGCCTGAGCCATCACAACCCATGGACAATGTTCCTCCAGGCCTTCCTGTTGATAACAGTAACAGAGTTGGAAGGGACCTTGGAGGTCATCTAGTCCAACTCCCTGCTCACGCAGGAGACCTGTACTAGGGATTCAAACTGCTGAACTGCCGACTTTTCTGACTGACAAGCTCAATGTCTTAGCCACTGAGCCCTCTACAATATCCTCTGGAGTCCATTTAAGCTCATGCTTACTGCTTCACTTACTTCATCCAGGCTCCTCATTCTCTGTCTTCCCCTTCTTCTTTTGCCCTCAATCTTTCCCAGCAGTAGGCTCTT
Organism: Masticophis lateralis; assembly: GCA_030761175.1. Classification (NCBI taxonomy): domain Eukaryota; kingdom Metazoa; phylum Chordata; class Lepidosauria; order Squamata; family Colubridae; genus Masticophis; species Masticophis lateralis. The sequence goes on along the minus strand of JAUDYJ010000001.1, from coordinate 321,802,589 downwards.
CTCCAATGAGTCCTTCCTTCTCATTAGGTGGCCAAGTTCCTTGATTAGTTTCCATTCATTGATTCATTGGTGCTTTGGAGAATAGAAGAATAGATCCAGTTTTTCTTAGGATAGAGATGCCAGTTATGTCAACAGATAGCTTTAAGACAAAGAAGTACATGGCAAATATTTATTAAACAATGCGAGATATCCCCTAGTTGTTTAATATATGCATGCTTATGTTTGCTGATAGCCTGAATTATTTCCAGCAAAAGTTAGATTCTAGAATGCAACAAATAAGCTGAAAATTTATGTATTGAAGAACAACACGGAGTAATGTTTAGCAAAGGAAATGGAGCAAACAATTGCAAATTAAACATAAATGTAAAAATATCAAAATATGTGAACACTGAGGAATAACATTTATTATGGTTGAGAACATAGGCAGGGACTTTTTAAAGCTATACAGAAGTTAAGTAGTATTATAATGGTACTATATAGCCTGGGAACCAATGTTTGGAGAAGAAAGATATATTGAAAGAAATGAAAATGGATGTGTGTAAGAGCACATTCTGCCCCCTTTGCTAAAGCATAGAGAGGTGGGTATGTCTGGAGAAACTGCCATGCAAATAAATAACTGAAGAAGTATGTGTGGTAAAACAAGAAGAAATAGCATCAAGAATAAATGGGTGATAACAAGTGTAGATTAAAAACAAAAGCAAGTGACAAGTACAAAAACATTATGTTGAAATAGTTTGGTCCTATAGGGAGAATACATAAGAAGCAACTTCAAAAGAAAGAAGAATGAATAAGTTAAGTGTTGTGGTTGGTTTGTACTTATCCACAGAAAGAAAGAAAAATTTAAAGAATAAAGGACCTAGTAGAAACCATGACATTTTGCAAGGATATAAAAGCATAGAGAGATTCAGCAAGTGCTACTGGTATCATTGAAGTTTAATTTGAAGTCCTTTCTTTTATCTTTCCCTTAAATTTTGTTTGCTCATTACTTCTCACTCTTGTTTGCACTTTGCAAAAAATACTGATTTTTTTTTAATTTGATTTATATGCCACCCTTCTGCGAAGACTCAGGGTGGCTTACAATGCGTTAAGCAATAGCCTTCATACTTTTGTATATTTTATACAAAGTCAGCTTATTGCCCCCACAAACTGGGTCCTCAGTTTACCTACCTTAGAAAGGATGGAAGGCTGAGTCAACCTTGAGCCTGGCGAGATTCGAACATGCAGTAATTGCAGACATCTGGTGTTTAATTACAATGCTTAGTCTGCAGAGCTATCCAGGCTCCATTGCCTTGAAAGGCAGTGGTATTGAGGTGTGGGCGTGTATAGTATTGTCAAATAATGATGAGAATAAAAGCAATATAGTACAGGTAGTTCATTTAGTGACCAAAGTTACAAAAGCACTGAAAAAAATGACTTAAGATCATTTTTACATTTATGACCATTGCAGCATCATCATTATCATGTGATTAAAATTCAGGCACTTGGCAACTATCTCATATGCACTACTCCCGGTGGTCTGGGTGCAATTCAAGGTGTTGGTGGCCACCTTTAAAGTGCTCCATGGCATAGGATCTGGTTACTTACATGACCGCCTGCTGCCAGTGGTAGCCTCCCATCGGCTGGTACGCTCTCACGGAGAGGGCCTCCTCAGGGTGCCATTGGTCAAATTATGTCAACTGGCGGCCCCCAGGGGGAGGGCCTTCTCTGTGGGGGCTCCTGCCCTTTGGAACGAATTGCCCCCGGATTTACATAAGATACCTGGCCTTTGGGCCTTTCGCCAGGCCCTGAAGACTTTATTATTTCAGCAAGCTGGTCTGGCAGCATGAGAATATTAATGGGTTTTAATTTTTAATCTTTGGGGTTTTAATTATTGGTCATATTATTTAATTAGTTTTAAATTGTTTTAACTTTTGTATTGATGTTTTTTATCATTGGCTGTACACCGCCCTGGGTCCTTCGGGAGAAGGGCGGTATAAAAGTTCGAAAAATAAAATAAAATAAATAAATAAATAATATGTATGATAGTTGCAGTGTTCTGGGATCATGTGATCACCTTTTGTGATATTCTGACAAAGTCAATGGGGAAGCCAGATTCACTTATGAACCATGTTACTAACTTAACAACTGCAGTGGTTCACTTAACAACTATGGCAGAAAAGGTCGTAAAATGGGGCAAAACTTACTTACCAAATGTCTCATTTAGCAACAGAAATTTTGGGCTCAATTATGGCCATAAGCCAAGGACTATCTGTAGTTGTAACAGCTCAACCCAGACTAGATCTTCTTAGAGAAAAATGTGTTAGTTCACTTCACTTCCCAATTCTATTGACAATGACTGATCTTCTTAACTGAGGAGATGCATAAATGGAGCCCATAAGTGGGTAAAGGTGAAGGTAAAGTTTCCCCCCCGCACATATGTGCTGGTCATTCCTGACTCTAGTGGGCTGTGCTCATCTCTGTTTCAAAGCCGAAGAGCCAGTGCTGTCCGAAGACATCTCTGTGGTCATGTGGCTGGCATGACTAAATGCTAAAGGCGCACGGAATGCTGTTACCTTCCCACCAAAGGTGGTCCCTATTTTTCTACTTGCATTTTTTACGTGCTTTTGAACTGCTAGGTTGGCAGAAGCTGGGACAAGTAACGTTAAGCGAGCTCACCCCGTTAAGCGGCACTAGGGATTTGAACTGCTGACCTTTCGATTGACAAACTCAGCATCTTAGCCACTGAGCCACCGCGTCCCTCTCACAAGTGGTTACCTAAAAATTCTGATTATTTTCAGCCGTTGTGTTAAACTAAGGCTTGCTTAATCATAATTTACAGACTTAATTTTAATTAACTATGCTTACTAGTCCATAAATTTGAGTGGATTTATATAGCACATTAAATCATAATGTGAGTTTGTTGTTTTTGTTTTAGTGTATTGTACGAACATAGCTGGACTCTCCAAATGAAGGACCTAAAACAGCAACTTGTCATTGAGGTAAGTTCTCAAATAGAAAACACTTGTCACTGGCCTCCTGAGAATTGATTATATAAATCAACATGGGATAAACTTGATTTTAAAAGCCCTGATCTTAATCGTTATTCAAAACACACACACAATTTCTTAAAGTCAAGCAATGTTTTCTGTCGTTACTTTTAAGTATGACATGTAATTATTTAAATCAATGTATTTGATAGACAGGGAGCTTGTGCCTCCCTGGCAGAGTGACAGGAAAAGCGCCAAATTTTCCCCTGCTTGTTTTTGTTACAGCTCGTGCTACAGAGGAAAGCTGGATTTACTCTATTTCTAGTTAATGGAGGCATTTGGAGACATTCAATCTTTTGTTTATACCTGAAATGTTGTTTGGAGTGGCTTTAGTTTGCATTCAGCCATAATAATTGGAGTAAATTGAAGGCTATCTGTTTTAGTATATATCCCATACAAAATGGAGTGGCTATGGATATTTAAGCCATCTGGATTCAAGGATATTCCATTTTTAGCATGGAAACTGGGCCCCACAAAACAAGCAAAGCGCCATCCAGGGGATTCAGGCAGCACATGAAACCACACCCTCTCCGGTCTTTGGAAAAATCTCTCTCCACAGAACTGATCCCTGGTGCCCAAAAGGTTGGTGGTCACTGTGCTACAGCACAAACAGTTATGAGCCCTTCAGTTATGCTCATCTAGCATCTCTGCTTCATGGGCTGGTTGCCAGTTTGCTTGCAAAGTTGGTCATCACCTCTAAAGCTCTCCATGGCATAGGCCCTGATTATTTGAAGGACGGTTTTGTTTCCTATGGCATACACTTGATTTGTATCAGTGGCATGCTTTACATCCCATCAATTTAACTGCCATTTGATCAGACTCAGAAAGCAGGCCATCTGTCATGGCACCTATCCTGTGGAATTTAAATAGGCTAAGGGAGTGGCCAATTATCCTCAAGCCTTACTCTCGAGAAGACCTCCACCTCCTGAGTAGCCACTTCTGCCTTTTGGCAGCCCTGCGTGCTTGAATATTGAGAAGAGGCTCCTCCACTTCGCTCTCTCCACTTGAAGGAGCCTCTGGAGGTTCCTTCAAGTCTCTGCCTCTGGCACCACATCCTCTTCAGCCTCCTCACTGTCCAACATGACTGCCGGCTGCGCAGGCTGCTGGTGTGACACCACACCAGCCTCCTCGTCGTTGGGATTAGCCATGATCCGTGCAGGCTGCTGGCAGGCCACAACAGAAGACTTGACTCTTTTCTTGGATTAGAAAGCATGGCAGAACATTTTGGGAATATGGGGAGTCGATGACTATGCTTTATTACTCATCCAGAGATTGATCACTTTCTTGTTGATTATGATGGGTTTTGTTTTATTGTGAAATTACAGGTTTATACATTAACAGAGCTGGAAGGTGGTGAAGCTATCTATCCCGCTTTTTTCTAGCTTACGAAGAAATAGGTTGTGGTCTACTTCGTCGAATGCCTTGCTGAAGTCTAAGTATATTATGTCCACAGTATTTCGCTGGTCTACTAATTTAGTCACTATGTTGAAGAATGAAATAAGATTGGTTTGGTATGATCTGTTTTTAAGAAACCCATGCTGGCTGCTGGTTATTACTTTACAGTAATATAGAATACTGCTCAAACGTGTTATAGTGGTATTAGAAATTTGACAAAATAAACAAACGAATAAATAGGGACCATCAGTACCCCGCCCCAAGGGTTCAGTGTGCCAGTACAGGTTACTGGGGAATTGGGTCTCAGAACTGTTTTTGCCCCAATAATTCCATATCCATAATTATGTTTGTCTAGCTTTTTTCTAACACAGAGAAGCTGAAAGAGAGGAGAGAACCAGCTGCTCCTTTCAATTTAAGCAGCCGTGGTTACTGCACCCTACTGCTGCTAGTGGAGGAAAAGCAGGGGAGGGAAATACACCTTCAGTAATTTCATTATCTGAATGATGAAGTCACTGAGAGCATACCACCCACAAGATTATTTATTGCTTTTCCCTGGCTCTCATTTATTAGCATCAGATTCCACTTGTTATCTTCTCTGACTCTTCTGTTCTAAAGGACAGCTCCTCGCTGTTTTCAAGGCAATGCAGAAAAGGGAATTGTGGAAGATTTAGTTTGCCAGCAGGAGGGAAATAAGATGTAACTGTCATAATTTCTTCACAAATATGAAACACACAGAGGCACCCTGTCCAATCTGCATCTAGTAATTTAATAGGGAATGCTGCTGATATAGATTCTCAGTAGGCATAATAGTAAACTACGCTCTGACTCTGACTCTGAATCTTGCTTTTCCACTAGATGGACATGGGACAGCTTACCAGAAAAAATATTGTGCTAGTTCTAGGTTAGCCCCCCATCCTGCAATCTCATCGGATGGTGTATGTATATAGCACTACAATTTCAGGGTATAGAATATTTATGGACTGAATCAGAATAAAATATAGTTTTATATTGCTGATTGGATCCTCCTTTGAACTACAGATAGTCCTCAATTTACAACAGTTTGTTTAGGGACTGTTCAAAATTACAGTGGTACTGGAAAAAGTGACCTATGATTGTTTTTTTTTACACTTACAACCATTGCAGCATCCCCATGGCCAGGTGTTCAAAATTCAGACACTTATCAAATGACTCATATTTATGATGGTTCAGTGTCCTGAACTGTCACATGATCACCTTTTGCAACATTCTGACAAGCAAAAACTATGGGCAAAATACATTCACTAAACAATTATGTTACTAACTTAATAACTGCAGTGATTCACTTAACAACTGCGTCAGGAAAGGTTGTAAAATGGGCAAAAGTCATTTAACAATTGTCTCATTTAGCAACAGAAACTTTCAGCTCAATTGTGATCATAAATCAAGGACTACCTGTAATTGCAATCTTTATTTAGGATTGTTCAGTGAAAAAAAAATGCTGATTTCAACCTTTTGGGGATGTTTGCTGCCAAGTGGCTGCACAATCATCAGTTTAATTTCTCAAAATGTCCTTGGCATAGATCATTTTGGAATTTAATATCATAGAGTGCTAAAAAGGTTTGCAAAATATATTTTTTTTCCATGGTTAATATATGATGGCTGTATCATTGTTTTGGGAATGCCTGTTTTGGAAAAAAAAAATCCTATCACTGAAAGCCCAGCAACTGAAATGAAGTAGAAAACAGGTTAAATGGGGCAACTTTCATATTTTCTTCCTCCCATCTTAAAAACGATGGAGTTGCCTATTCTAGTACATGTGGAGAAGGGCCAAATATTTAACAGACAGTCCTCCAGCAATCTCTTTCTTGTCGTGCTTTGACAGTTAAGCCTCTTTTAGCTGATGATAAACAAGTTTCTCTCCCCCCTCCTCTCTCTCTCTCTCTCTCCTCCCCCTGCCCCCAAGAGACTCTTTCAAAATTGACAGCATGGAATTACGATAATATATGAGTACAAAATTACCTTTCAGCCCAAGACAATCTAAAAACTTTACATTACTTGACATTCACAACGCATTTTTGATTATACATGGAATACACTACCACCTCAAGGAAACCCATAAATGACCTACAGTTGAGAAATCAACTGGGTCTAAAAAATTTGCATACTGAAATACTTTAACTTTGCCTTCTGGCTGAAGCATATAATAATCTTTCATTTTTGCGACATCTTTAGGATTGTTTTGCAGGTACATTTATACACAATTATAGAGATGAAGGGTTAATAATCATCTGTTCACCTGAGGGAACACTTATTGTTCACTAGTTGCCAAGCTAAATTCTATTTTCCTTCTCATTTGCTCAAGCTTTTTAAGATATAGGGAGAATAAGTGACTCATTGAGCCACAGCACATTAATCCTTTTCCTGCTTCTGGGCAGTCAGTAAATTCGGAGAGCATATAGTATTGTTATTGAGTATCTATTTAACATAGTTATAATCCCTTCCTCCTCATTGCTTAGTACCAGAGGAACAATATGACAGTTTGATCTGTAATGGTTGCTTGGAATTATCTAGAGAATACCAAAACTACATTGGTCATTCATGGGCATCCAGGGGAGGAAGGTAGTGATAACTACATGACCATTCGTGGGTATTGGGGTGAAGTACAGAGATAAAATGTATGTGACAATGTCACACAAATTATGTAGCCTTATTTGCATCAGATGTCAGGATGCCAATACATAATGGTCACATTTTCATAATGTCATTGAATGCATGTTATTCTAGGAGGACCATGACTTTGCTGCAGATGCTGTGATCATCATAACCTGCCATGGTCCATGTGGACTATGCAACTTTTATCTCTTGAGGCTTAGTTTCATTCTTAGTTATAGTTATACCAAGTAAGTTATCCATATCCTGAGCAAATAGACATTTGTCCCTAAAAAAATGCATAGTTAGAAAATCCGACATTCAGAACTAGAAATATTGAAGTTATGCATTGTAAAAATGGGGCAAAACTCACTTAGCAATGGTCTTGCTTACCAATGGAAATTTTGGGTTCAATTGTGGTCATAAATTGAGGACTACCTGCATTATTTACAAGAGCCTCCTAAAACATGAAGCTAGTGTTTTTTGAAGGAATGTTTTAGTTAGCCTCATCAGCAAATCTAAATAATTAAAATTTCAATTTAACAAAGTTGAAATTAGTATTGGTTATTTCACATCCATGGAGTGCTGCCATCTTCCCACCATCTTCCCCTATTTATCTACTCACATTTGTATGCTTTCGAATTGCTAGGTTGGCAGGAACTAGGACGAGGTGGGGAGCTCACCCTGTTGTACAATGCTCAGGTATCAAACCTGGGCTATCAGCTTTTCAGCCGACAAGCCCAGTATCTTAACTGCTGAATTATTGTGCTGGTGAGAAGGTAACAGTGCTCCATGACATCATACTGGCTACATGATCATGAAAACATCTTTGGACACCACTGACTCAATGGCCCTTGAAATGGAGATGAGCACTTTCCCCTATAATTAGTAACAACCACCGGAGTAAAATCCGCAGAGACTTCTTTACCTTTTATTCTACATGCTATCAACAAGAATTAAGATATGAAAGTGACTGTATATGTGTGCCCACTGAAGAATTTGAGTTGAAGAGCTAGCTCATCAGGTATTTTCATTTATAGGGTATTAACGTGGGGAAGGAAAATTTTGAATTGGATCACAAGCTATCTCCTTGAACAAGTATTTATTTTGAGTAGAGTGTTTTTTCAAAGAGACAGATTTATTGAAATAATGATGCTAAGACTATGGCTCACATATATACAAACAAATTTCATTTGATACATAAAATATACAAGAATGCATTGAAAGAAGTTATAAAGAAAGATATTTGAGTTTGCCATTCTAGTTTGTGCACATTTATATAACAGAAAGTATTTACACGTTCTAAGAAAGAGTAAGCTAATTGTGCAGCAGAGGCAAATACAAATACATAACAAAGAAAAATTCATGATTTTCAGGACATAAATTTATATGAGATAAAGACCTTCTTTGCAACATTTCAGTTTTGCACTTCTGTTTCACAAGATTAGAAAGATTAGCTAAAACATCAGCCAGCTTTGAATGAAATAGCTCATAATCCTTGTATAATAAAACATAAATATCCAACAAAATGAAATTCAGTGTAGAGAAAAAAAGGTTTTACACTTAGGCAAGAAAAACCAAATATAGAGGTACAGATTAGGTGAAAGCTGGTCCAATAGCAGTAGCTGTAAGAGGATCTTGGAGTCCTAGCAGACAATTACTTAAATTTGAATCATCAGTATGTGGCAGCAGCCAAAAAAGCCAATGCAATCCTAGGCTTCATTAACAGAGGAATATAATCTAGATCGCGTGAATTATTAGTACCATTTTATAAAGCCTTAGTAAAACCATACTTAACTACTGCATCTAGTTTTGGCCACTATATTACCAAAAAGATGTTGAGACTCTGGAAAGAGTGCAGAAAAGAGGACCAGGGGTGGGGTTCAAAAATTTTAGCAATGGGTTCTGGGTGGGCATGGCCATGATGGGTGTGGCCTAGTTGGCCTCCTGCACTATGGTGGTGGTGGGGGGCGTTTTTGCCCTCCCTGGGCTCTGGAGGCTTTTCTCGGGCCTCCAGGAGGGCGAAAATGGCCTCCCCAGGCTCCGGAGGTCCTCTGAAGTTTCTGGCCTCCCCTCTGGTAGGCCCATTTTTTGCCCTCCCTGAGCCTCCGTGCATGCCCTCCACTTAACTGCATCCAAAATGGGCTGTGTTGGGACTCCTGGGAGGGAAGGGGTGAGGTGGGCATGGCCAGCCAGGAATGGGATTTGGGGGTTCTCAGAACTGCACAGAGTCTTAGCTAGAGGTTCTCCCCCAATCCTTGCGAACCCCCATCAGCCCACCCCTGATTAGGGGGTTGGAGGCTAAATCATGAAGAACCATTGCAGGAATTGGGTATGTCTAATCTAATGAATTTTTGAGGGGCTGCCACAAAGAAGAATGGGTGAACCTATTCTCCAAAGCACCAACAGAAAAGACAAGAAACAATGGATAGAAACTATTCAAAGAGAGAAGCAACCTAAACTAAGGAGAAATTTCCTAACAGCGGGAACAATTAACCAATGGAACAGTTTGCCTTCAGAAGTTGTCAGTGCTCCACCATCGGAGGCTTTTAAGAAGAGACTGGACAGCCACTTGTCTGGAATGGTACAGAATCTTCTGCTTGAGGAGGGGGTTGAATTAGAAGACCTCTAAGATACCTTCCAACTTTGGTATTCTGTTATAAAATAAAGTGCTATGATTCTATCAGGATTGTAATGTGTGGAACAACTTCAAGAACTGGGCCATGCAATGAAAAAATACTGTATAGATTGCTTGGCTGTTGACTAATACCAAGAATGTTTTTGGTAGGCAGGGGTGTCTACAGGGGGAGGCCAAAAAAATTAAGATAGCATCCATCATCATTTTTTCACATATATTGTGTCTTTTGGTCACCTGAGACACAGAAGCAATTTTATAATATAATTTTCTTCTGGGATCAAGGTGATTCCAGCAGTTTAAAAGATAACAGCTTTTTTCTTAACCATTTGAACCATCTGGCCCTATGATTTTTGCACATTTTCCTTCTTATATTAGAAAGCTTTGCCGCATGGTGACACTTACAGAGCGAGATGAGTGACAGGTTAAATTCACTCAATACCAAGAGGCTCAGCCATATAATGGCATGTGTTCATTGCAGCTCACAGATATACTTGAGAATTGATAGAACTGATCGTTTTTGAGTCAGAAAAAAAAATATAGTGTAAGAAAGGAGAAGGAAGCAGAAGGGGAGTGTGAAGAGGCAGACAAGGTAATGGAGGTGGCTGATTTTTTTCATTATAAACCATTACAATTTTATTTAATAATTACCTTATATGAATAATTAATGCAGAATCTGTTGTTTAAGGGACATAATTCCTCCTTAGTGCTTCTGCTCCCCAAAAGCCCATCTGTTTTTCCTAGATCCTGTTTTAAAGTGTTAATTTAAATCCAATCAGTTGTATTCTCTACTGCATTCCTATATATGTGCAGTGGTGGGTTGCTCCCAGTTCTGTCTGGGCCTTCTGAACTGGTAGTAAAAGTGGTGAGAGGCTCCGCCTACCCACCTGGACGTCATAATGAACAATCTGAGCATGCGCAGAAGCGCACAAGCCCATTGCCAACCGGTAGTAAAGGTAAGTAGAACCCACTCCTGTATATTTGTATATATTGTTAAAACTCTCCTGTTTGTCTCTGTGTAACACTTAACATCATAGAGCAACACTGTTTGAACCACGGTATCTCAAATGGTCTAACTTAATAGAATGTGCCCAAAATCCAGGACTTCAATTTCTATAGAATCGAAATTTGGCAAATTTTATAAAATATTTAATGACATTATTTATTTTCTATAGCTAGTCATTTCAACATGGGTCTCAGGTGGCAAACAATAATGAACAAATAAAAACAATTACAATATCATACAAAAATAAATATATTTAGCAGCTGAGAAACATTCCAGGCCTCACCAGGTTTTCAAGGCCTTACAAAAGGTCAACTGGGTCGGGGTCATTCTAATCTTTGAAGGGAGAATACTTCAAAGGCTACAGCAGAAAAGGCACGTTTCCTAGTTTCCGCCAGCTGACATTCCTTGGCTGACCTATCACATGCTCAACCTGGGAGAAGATCAGTGGTGGGTTGCTCCTGGTTTGGTCCAGTTCTTGCGAACTGGTACTAATGGCAGCGGGAGGCTCCACTTACCCGCCTGGACATCATCATGAACAATCTGCGCATGTGTGTGCTCCAGCGGTGGGTTCCTCCCGATTCTGCCGAGCTGGTAGCGGTGACAATATGACATCACTGAACCGGTTCTGTCCCCCCTGCCCCTCCCCATGTTATTCTTATCTTTTATTTGGCCCCACCCCCAATCTATTGCTTCCTCCATAGTCCCAGCTAATCGGCTAAAAGGAAAAAAAAATTGTTTAATCTCGGGGCGTCAAAGGGCCGCCCTACAGCTGATCAGTGGTAAAAGGCAGTTTGGTGATAGACAGGTGCCTGCAAAAATAAATGGGTGGACCAGTGCCTGCAAAAATACATGAGTAGACCAGTGTCTGCAAAAATAAATGAGTAGACCAGTACAGCTCCGCAAGCAGTTAAAAGTCTGGTAGACTAGTACCTCTGCTAAATCCTAAAGAATTATCATATGACCATCAAGCCACGCCCACAGAACTGGTAGTAAAAAATTTAGAACCCACCCCTGGTGCGCTCCCATTGCAAACTGGTATCGGAGGTAAGTAGAACCCACTCCTGGAGAAGATGGACCATCAGGTAACCCAGTCCTAAACCATGAAGGGCTTTAAAGCTCACAACCAGCACTTTGAATTGTGTCAGAATCAATGCAGCTCCCACATTAATGGTATTACATATATTAAACATCTGACATGCTCTGTGATCCGTGCAGTCACATTTCGTACCAGTTGAAGCTTCCAAAACACATTTCAAGAGCAGCGCCATGTAGAGCATGTTGCTGTAATCTGGAGAAGAAGGCATAAAATTATAAAATATTTTATGACACAGTGCAAAATGTTGTAAAATATTTCCCATGGTCAACTGCTGACATTTGACTGTGCTATATAGCTCAGCTTGGGTTACTTTCAAGACAGATACATCTCTAAACAAACTCCCTGGATTTTTAAGAACTTTTTCAAAACATTAGAAGCCATGCTATTGTTGAAGGTTTTAATGAGTCTGGATCTCAGGTTGTATAGTCCCTAGATAAGGTATAAAACTGCATAATGTCAGTGTATTGATGTCACCATTTCACAGAATTGCAAACTACAAAATTTCCCCTGAGGTTTGTTGGGGCTTGGAGAACAAGATAGTTTCATATATCTCCTATTTTTTCCTTCTCTAGCCTTTTCCCAAGGGAAGATCCAAACTATTGCTGAATGTGCCATCTCTCAGCTAGGAGGCTCAGAACAACATGGTCACTTCTTATACAGACATTTCATCCTTCTCATGAAGAGAAAAAGTGTCTCTTGAAAAATCACACAGGATTCAGACAAACATTATTTCTTTATTTTGGGTATCACCATTTTCCTCCACTCTGCATTGCAGATGCCTTTTAAACTGCATTGCATATTAATTCTGGGATGCCTTAACAGATGTTCAGCAAAATTATTTTAATAATAATATTGTACTTCTTGACATTTTGCCTAGGTGGCTCCTTTAAATTCTCTCGTATTCTTTGGGAAGAATGTGATGGCAATTCTGTCACTTCAAACTTAAAGCCATTCAACACGAAACTCCATCTGGAAATTCAAAAACTTTAATACTATTGATGGGTATATATGCAACAGAATTTTAAAAGAAACCCCTGCTGTTTTATAAAAGAATCATTATCAGGGCTCTTTAGGGAATGTCATGATAGTGCCATTGACAGAAAATTGTAATATAGATCACCTCAGAGGAGGAATAGCTCTAACAGAGGCTAATTTAGGATGACTTGCATGGAAAAACCAGATCTAGAAATGCATTAAGGAGGAGGCAATTTACCGATTTCATTTTTTCCTGTTCAGTTTTCCCATTTTTATTTGGTTCCATCCCATTTCCCTGTTAGTTTGCAAACACTGTGAAAAAATATGTTTATTTCTTCAAATATATTATTTATTAATTATACTTATTCAAATTTGTTATAGCTGCCCAACTCCAACTGAGTTTATATACAGCTGTGCATATTTGTAACTGTCCTACTATACACAATTGTCTCCAGTATTATGTGTTTCTGAATACATTGCTCCTTTCTCCAGGACAGAAGATTTTGTCCATAGATTTTAAGTAACAACCTTCATTACAGGAAAAAAAAAATTAAAGTGTGGATAGCAATGCAAAACTATACTCAGGTGTGTATGTATGTAAGTTCATATGAAAAAAAATCACCCCATTTATAGCATGCACAGACCTTGTCCCATGATTACATTGATTGGCAGGTAAAAGATAAAATATATGCAGTACACATTCAGTGAGATTTAATAGGCAACATATAAAAACTGAACCCATGGTTCAGTTTTGAACCATGGACATGGAGAAGCTATATTCCCCTTGCCAAAATACTAGAACTAGAGATCCCCGAATAAAATTTTATCCTGGAAATATCAAGATAGACAAAAGAAAGTACTTTTTACAGAACATGTAATTCAACTTTGGAATTCATTCCCACAAGATGTGATCCTGCCCTATCAGCTTGGTTGGCTTCAAAAGAGGATTGGATCAATTCGTGGAAGTCCTGATCTGAATGCCATCTGCTAGGAGACTACTGGGATTTCTTTTGCAGTTGAGTGGTCACTGTGAGAATATACTGCTAGATTGGATGGGGCAGGAGGCCGATCCACCAAGGCATTGCTTATGTTCTCATGTTTTTAAATTATGTTGTTTTTACTAGTAGTTCACTGTTGAGTCAGACTACAGAATGTTGCCTGGAACACTTATTAGGGCTCAGTGTAATGTTTATAGACTTTGACTGTTTCTGGAAAAATGGATACACAACTGATCGTGTTATTTTTCTTTCTTTCTTGACTTCGTTCTCTCCTGTTGTGAATCTTCCATTTGAAGGATGTTGATTCATTGTGAAATATCCTTGCCTCTCATCACCTTTTACTTATAGGGAAGCAGCCTTGAAAAAATGCTTATGCACATTAAAACTCCACATTTAGACTATCAACATAAATAAGATGCACTATACATGTCAAAACAAGTTATTATGTAATAGTGTTTGTGGGGTTTCATGTACTATCAGCATTTTTCATCAGACTTTGCACATGTATGCATGCACTCACACTAAGTATGTCATACAGAAATATCTTCTCTAGTGTTTCGTTTCAATTGTTTGATAATTCTCTATGAAGTATTAAATATAGCAACAAAAGACACCTTCAATTGCATCAAATGAAATTTTCTGTATTGATGTAGATTAAAGTCAAAATGGGACAGAAGGCTTTGCTACATGTAACAGTGAGTGAAACAACCTCGGAAAAATTCTTAAAAGTTGTAATATTGGGTAGCTTTTCCAGTCATGACACCCTCCAGATATTTTGGGATTGCCACTCCAAGAATTTTAAGTCAGTGTAGAAAACATTTGGGGAGCTGCAATCACAAAATGTCTGGAAGTTGCCAGTTTGGAGAAAATTATCATGGATCTATAGTATATCCTATTCAAGATGTCTGAATGAAATCAAATACATTGTTTGATGTAGGCTAATGCGGTGTGGATAGTACTGCAGTGAAATGTTGCTGCTTGGACTGCTCGTGTTCCTTTTCTTCTTTAAAGTGTCTTGCATTCTGAAAAAGGAGGAAAGGTAGAATGCAAATGACTGAAATAAACATATGGACATTAGCTTAATATGTATCAAGTATTGGGAAGCTGTTGTACAGTATAAGGGTGAAGAAGGAAAACCATTTTGAACTACTTTCTTCTATCCCATGATTCATCCTGTTGGTCCTTCTCACTTTTTGGTATTGTGATTTGAGGAATCCTATACTTTGAACCTACAATTTTCTGACAGATAGGACAGCTCCTGCCCCCTGCCCCCCCCCCCCCGCCGCCGCCAATGATAGCTCTTAAAACAAGGGACATCTGGGGGCCATCATGACGGATGTGGGCTCTCTCAGGAAGCTTTGCTAGGGAAATGTTCCAAAAGGTCTTCTCCAAACATCTGTAACTCTCAAGTTGTCTGGGTTTGTTTGGGCAATATTATTTTTGCTTGCTCAGTTGCTCCTTCCTCTACCATTCTCCCATGTCTTCCTGCTTTTGTTCAAACTGGGGGAGGAGGCCCAGTTTGGATTGGAAAGAGGAAAGCACTCACAAGTGCAGTTCTGTTTATTTTTAAATGTCACTGGTGGGAATCACCCTCCCGAGACGCATCACATTTTCCTGAGGAGTCAACCAAGTGAAGAAGCTGTGAAGTCTTCACAGAGCAGGCTTTTCTTTCTTTCTTTTTTTTAAAAAAAGAAAGCATTCCAAATTTGGAAAGTCTGTTTAAAACTCTAACACATTATTATATTGAATTAATGCAAAATTTACAAAGCACAGATATGGCATTCCCATGTGTTTAATTTATTGCCTTAAATGTTGCATTATTACTGTTGTTATTACTATCTATTAGTACTACCATTATGAATGATGCCCTGATCATTATATTTTTGCTATATTTTTATCAGTTCACACACATGCATATACACAACTATTCACCATGCGTATCTGTTTTAGAGTATGCAACATTATCCAGATCAAAGAAAATAAGAAAATTAAAGGCATAAGACAAAGGAAATATAGACAAAACTGCTTTATTCAAATACCATTCACTACACCCACTTACTTTCTATCCTTGAAACCCAGCCTTGCTTCCATCATATCTATACTCCCATTTCATATCTTTTTTCTTTAGGTTTCTTTCCTGTTCATTTTTCAGAGTTTCATCAACTTCCAGCCAGCCAGTCTCAATCTTCCTGATCTCAACTCATTTACCTTCTTTCATACATTTGTTCTGCAGTTTGATCCTCATCCATTCTCTCTATATGACCAAACTACCTCCTTTCATACTTGTGTCTCACTCTGCATTAATTTTGCATTCACATTCATTTAGACTACACTTTGGACATTGTTGTACTGGTGGTCATATTCTAAAACTGGTAAATTACTCATGTTGCACAAGCCATGTCTGTCTTCTCCAGACCAGGACCTATGGTACCTGGCAGCAAAATGCCCAGAACTGGAAATATGATTTTCCAGAGGAGGAGGTCAACTATCTTTCAAAGAACTAGAAGGCAAGACAAGAACCAATGGATGGAAACTAATCAAGGAACGAATCAACCTAGAACTAAGGAGAAATTTCCTGACAGGTAGAACAATTAACCCATGGAATAACTTGCCTCTAGAAGTTGTAGGTACTCCAACATTGGAGGTTTTTAAGAAGTGACTGGATAACCATTTGTCTGAAATATGATGTATCGTGACTTTTTTCCCCTTCGCTAAACCGGGGGTGAGCGTGGCCAGCACATAACGCATCCGGCTCGCCGGCTGCGAGTGTGTCACCCCTGGTATAGGGTTTTCTGCTTGAGAGGGTTGAATTAGAAGACCTCCAAGGTCCCTTCCAACTCTGTTATTCTGTTATAAAGTTTTAAGTCCTAGAATACCCTTAAATATTAAAATAATATTTTAAAGAACTACAGAAAGTGTAGAAACTTGGAAATCAGAATTCCGCTCCTTTCTATTTTGGGCCTTTTGGTGTCAGACATCTTGACCTAAATTGTAGCTTTCTTGTTGCTTCATGGCTTACTGACTTCTTAGCTTGCCTTGGCAGAAAATCAGACATGGGGCTTGGCTAGATTAGAATCTATTCTGCAGACAAAAATAAAGATATATTCAATGATTGCCCATTACCTGTATAAAAATATACCCTTAAAGTTTCTTTCTCTCACCCTTCCAGTTTAATGAGTAGCTGGTGCAGTGCTTGTTGGTCTTGAAATGGAGCTGTTATATATTTACCAAATGGCCATCTCTGGGCTAGGAACCAATGATTCCTATGCTATTTCAATCCTTACAACTGTGACTAAAAAAGAAACAGCTACCAGCCACAGAACTGTTGTCATTCCCTAAAATAAAAGAAAATTTTCTAGGATACAGCAGAACTGGTCTTTCCTAAGAAGCTTCTGGGTTTTTTTTACCATATGACTTGGAAGAGGTTATATTTCTCAAACACATCACTTGGAGGAAAAAAAGAAAAAAAATGACCTGAGCCAGCAATTAATATAGGACACTGTCACTGCAGTTTGAATGCTCTATAGAATTTACAGTGATGATTTGACACCTGGAACCAACATTTTATGTGGTGATAATTTCATTTTCTGTGCTCTCCCTTTGGCAATGCTTCTGTGTTATCTTTTTTTTCCTGAGCAAAAAGGACACACAGACACACATAACTGTTTCAGCCATCCTGTACTTGTCTATTGGGGGCCACGTTTACTACATGACATTGGATAATCAAGGCTTTTTGCTTGTTTTGTTCCCTGCTCTTGAATAGTGAAGCACCATATTTTGGAAACTTACAAATGCCTAATTAGTTTGACATTGAATCTCTGCCAATTAGTGTTCACTGTTCTTAAGAAATGCACATTGGTTTTAAGCATATTACAGAAAAGCTTGTTCAATATGCATTTGGCTGCCTTGTTGGCAGCAGATCTCTTGGTATTTTGTGTGAGAGAGTATTGGCTCTATCTGTTTGTATGTACAAAATGTGTGTGTCTGTGTGTGTATATAAAGAAAATATGCATTTGAATAACATTTGGCCACCATACTGTCAGTGGCTCTGAATTGTTGCTGGGTTGTAATTGTTTCTCATAAAAAATAAAAAAAAAAAACCCAACTAATCTTATGTTTTCAGACCCCAGCCATTTCTCAATGCTAATCTATAAAAGGATTCCCAAACTAACTGAAGTGCTTTGGGCAGACATTTTATTACCCACCACCAGTGCTACAGTGCTGGAAATGAGCCTACAATAACACATTACATGGTTGAAAGCAGCACTACTGGTGAAGTGTCTAAATTATGGCAGTGCACAAAACCGCTTCTCCAAAGTCTTAGCTGAAGTGTGGTCATCTGGGCTGAGAGGAGAATGAGCTAAAAACTTCAACTATGCATTTCTTTGTTTTCTAATGGTCTCGAGTGGTTCTCGACTTATGGCCATTTGTTTAACAATGGTTCAAAGGTACAGTGACCTGGAATAAGTGACTTATGACCTGTACTCACAGTTGTGACTATTGCACTACCGTCATGGTCAATGATCACAATTTGGGAGTTTAGCAATCTGAATTTACAACCAGTTGTGGCATCCTGCAGTCACATGATCCCAATTTGCTGTCTTTCTTGCCAATTACCGCCCATTGGGAAACCTGGATTAGCTTGATGATTATGTGATTTGCCTGACCATTGCAATGATTCACTTAAAAATTGCTGTAAAAATTGTTGCACAATCAGATCTAACTTGACTTATGACCACAGTAACTTGCGATAGAAATTCTGGTCCCAATTGTGGTTGTAAGCCAAGTACTGTCTATATATACTGCAATATACTTATCAGTATTCAACTAGATAGAATAGATAGAATAACAGAGTTGGAAGACCTTGGAGGTCTTCTAGTCCAACCCCCTGCCCAGGCAAGAAACCCTACACCCCTTCAGACAAATGGTTATCCAGTCTCTTCTTAAAAACTTCCAGTGTTGAAGCATTCACAACTTCTGGAGGCAAGTTGTTCCACTGATTAATTGTTCTAACTATCAGGAAATTTCTCCTTAGTTCTAAGTTGCTTCTCTCCTTGATTAGTTTCCACCCATACTGTTGAACTGACAAGGACTCTGTCCTTTTGCCATTTGCAAGCAGATAGGGGCACCTGGAGGGTGGGGGGAGGAATTATGCAAAAAAAAAAAGTCCTTTCCTCTCTTTTTTAAAACTGTCACCACTTTAAAAAAAAATACTAGTCTTTGACAAGCGTGCAAGAGGCTGCCCTTCAGAAAAATCAGTCTTAAGGAAAAAGATAAATTTTGTTTAATTCCTATTTTAACCTAAATTATTAACACTGACATGTTTATCAAAATATCACAAATTAAACCGTGGCAACTTCTGAGAGGTTTATGGGAGCTGCATGTATCTTCTGAGCCTCAGGTTGTTCATTTTTGTTCTAGCCTAAGTGATAAGATTCAATAAAGCCAATACTGTACAGATGAAAAGGGAAAATCATATCAAAAGAAAAAAATGTAATTCTCATGGTCTTGTTCAGTGTTGCAAAATTGGCCACAGTCAATTGGGAACATTTACAAGGAGAACAATTCATGCCTGACAAGGATTTACATTTACCAAAATTAACCCTCACTCTTGTATTGTCTTTTAGTAAATGGCCATGCTCAAATGTTATTCCAGTACAGGAGCCAAAACTATTTGGCCATTTCCTCTATTATAATTAATAATATATTCCAGCATCATCCAAGCATTACTGGGGAAACGTAAACATCCTCTTATATTAGCAAAATGGAGATTGGATGATTCTAGAAGATGTTCCAAGTCATTAGTGGGCATTAGTTGCCAAGTTACAGGTAGTCCTTGACTTATAACAGCCCATTTAATGACAGTTCAAACTTACAACAGCATTGAAAAAAGTGACTTATGATCTTTTTTCACACTTATGACCATTGCAGCATCCCCATGGTCATGTGATCAAAATTCAGACTCTTGGCAACTGACTCATATTTATGATGGTTGCAGTGTCCCGGGGTCATGTGATCCCCTTTTGCGGCCTTCTAACAAGCAAGGTCAATGGACAAGCCAGATTCACTTAATAACTGTGTTACGAACTTAACAACTGCAGTGATTCACTTTTTTAAAAAAAAATTGATTTTTATGCCGCCCTTCTCCGGAGACTCAGGGCGGCTTACAATGCATTAAGCAATAGCCTTCATACTTCTGTATATTTATACAAAGTCAGCTTATTGCCCCCACAAACTGGGTCCTCAATTTACCCACCTTAGAAAGGATGGAAGGCTGAGTCGACCTTGAGCCTGGCTAGGATTGAACTCGCAGAAATTGCAGGCAGCTGGATCTTAATTGCTGCCTTTGGTAGGAGGCATTAGCTCCCTAAGCTACTCAACAACCTTGGCAAGAAAGGTCATAAAATGGGGCAAAATTCACTTAACGAATATCTCATGTAGCAACAGAAATTTTGGGCTCAATTGTTGTCATAAATTGAGGATTACCTGTAATAAAGTCTGCAGATAGGCTCCCATCCTAATGACATTATAGGGGACTCCATTTCTGCTCAGATCTCGGCTTCTGAATGCTAACGCATCTAGATAGCTCTGCTGCCTCTGCTGAAGCAGACAAAATGTAGCATTTTACTTTAAAAGAAAAAAAAAAAAACCCAAATGTTGTTATTACTTGCAATGTAGCCAAACCTAGTTTTTCAAAAATAAATTTATCAAAAATGAAGTGTTTTTATCAAAGACATTATCAGGAAAGCCAGAAACAAAAATTTATTCAGAAACGTTGTCAAGCTCAAAACATTATCTTCAAGATAAGTATAACACTATCTAGGACAACTTATCCCCTGGGCTCACACTCTAAGCAATTCTATCTTAACTCAAATTCTGTTTAATTCTTAACCCCTTTACAGCATCAATTATTTCCTTGCTTTTCATTCCTAGGGAATAAGCCATGTCCCAGAGTAGGCAAATCTATTTCAGTTTCAACTCTCAAATTCTTAACTGAACTTGAACGGATCTACAAGGAAAGGCTGGGATTGACTTGTCATGATCCAAGCAAGTCTTTTAAAGCAGGTCTTTAAAAAGAACATCTAATAAAAAAGCCAGAGTCTACTGAAGAACATCTCAGTGCCTCCGTATAGTAGAGAGTAGAGAGCTAGTTTGGTCTAGTGCAGGGGTGTCAAACTCGTGATGACAGGTTGTTGTCACATGATATATCTCAATTTTTCCCTCCTTCACTAAACTGGGGATGGGCATGGCCGGGGGTGGGTTCTACTTACCTTTACTACTGGTTTGCAACAGGGCCGAGCATACGCGCTTGCTTCGCTGACATGCACGCACATGCTTCTGTACATGCACAGATTGTCATTTATTATGCCTATGCGGGTGGGCGGAACCTCCTGCCAATTTTACTACTGGTTCTATAGAACCGGACAGAACCAGGAGCAACCCACCACTGGGCATGGCCAGTGCATGACGCATCCAGCCATAGGCCGCGAGTTTGATACTCCAGTCTAGTGGGTAAGGCTTCAGACTAGAAAACAGGAGGCTATGAGTTCAAGTCCCACCTGAGTCATGAAAAGCCTTTTCTGGGTGACTTTGGGCCAGTCACTCTCTCACAGCTCAACCCACTTTACAGGGTTGTTGCTATGGAAAAAGGTTGTTGTAGCAGAAGAAATACTTCTTCTACTTCTAGGACTTCTTCTACTTCTAGGATACATATTAGATGTGTTTGCTGCCTTGAGTAATTTGTAAGAATAATAAAGGTGGGATACAAATAAACAAAAACATATATATAGATGCCTATAAAACATTTACTAGGGTCAAAAATATCACCTGATACTTGTGAAATCCTTGGAAGATAGGGAACTCTTCAGTCAAATTTGACATCCAAGAGACCAAGTTATAAAATAATGAACAGTATTGGAGAAGCCATCCAATGTTAATGCTTTATTAGTGCTGCATAGTGGGGTGTTAAAACAAAAATAACCTTCTTATACATTTCAAGCAGATCTAATTAATGTCAACACAATCTTTGCTAAAGAAACCCTCATGTATGCTAAAGAAAGCACTTACCTACATCAAGCTACACGACTGGGTGAGAGGGAATCATCCAAAAAATTAAGATGGTAGCTGCAACCCTGTGATCAACCCTGTGATCAAAGCGTCACTGTTTTTTATAAGGTTATGTGATTTTATTTTTTTTAATAGTAAAATACATAACATCAAAAAATAAATAATACAGTGAAAGAAAAAATATCAAGATACATTTAAACTAAATATAGCAAAGAGAGACAAAATGGTAATTAATGGGGAAAATAGGAGGAGTCTATTTACATAAAACTATCCTCTTTGCTATGCCCAAGTGTCAATAGAGCCAAAGCTGTTCATAAGAAATGAAATGAACTGTATTTAGAAACATAGTTCAACATGATGTTAAGATCTTTAGCTATATTTCATTCCAAAACTGTATTGATATGTGTAATGATTTTAATCTCAAATGAAGCTATAACTGGAGAAGCCCAATTTATATGAGTTAAAGAGCTTTCAAATTCCCTGCCATGCCGGCATTAAAAATATATATATAATGTCCAACCCTTGTTAAATCTTCATTGAGAAGTCCAATAATCATTAAGTAGACAGATTTTCTGATGAACTTTGTTTTTAATTTACAATAAGTACATTTTACACCTGAATCCACCTAAACCATTAAAACTTAAAGTTGTTTATCTTCAAAGCATGCATTTTAAGACTTTTTTCAATCCAATAAAATGTTTAATTTTGTCAGTTCAAAAGCGAGTGCATAGAGGAGATTCAATACCCTGGATCTATAGCCAGTGCTTTCCAGATGAGGACTGAGTATAAGGTCAGAGGACATCACAAAGAATGGGAGAACATAACAAAATACAAAGAGTATAGTGTGATGTTTTTTGTTATCCATGTAAATACTTAAGAACATGATTGGATCACTCAGCACCTGAAAGGGGAAAAAATGGTGAATATTTCAGTTCTGGCCCATTTCATGCAGTTATCAATACTTTGTGACAACTTCTACAACCTTGACAATGGGTTTTTCTTCAGATTGATCTCCTATTTTAAAAATTGCAATCAGTATTTTGATCTGGATCTGTAAAGTGTTGTGGGACAGTACAAATCAGACATGGTGCTTCCATCTGGTTGGCCGTCTCTTTTCTGTTCTCAATTCCTTAATTTTGAACTATATCTTTATTTCTGGATAGGGTAGCTTTGCCCCTGATAGACCCAGTGCACAATTTAGGAGTTCTCCTAGGCTCTTAACTCCTGATTGAAGAGTCAGTGGTCATTGTAGTTAGGAGAGCCTTTGTGCAACTTCCTGTTGTGTGCTAGTTCTGTCCTTTCTTGGATTGGGAGTCCTTGTGTTCAGTCACTCAGGCCCTGATCATCTCTCAGTTAGACATCTGCAATGTGCTATACATGGGGCTACCCTTGAAGAGTAATTGGAAGCGCACACAGAATGCAGTTGCAAAGACAGTTCTGAGGACATCTCATTATATGAGCTGCACTGGCTATTAGTTTTCTTACTAGTGCAATTCAAGGTGTTGATTATTACCTATAAAGCACTCTACAGAATGGGTCCCGGTTACCTGAGGTACCATCTCTCCACAATGGGATTGGCCTGCCCCTATTATGCCAGCAGAAGGGTCATGCTGCAGCCAAGGGACTCCGGCTGGTGGGGTTCAAAGAAGACCCTTTACTGCTTTGGCTCCTGCCCTTTGGAATATCTTACTCCTGAGGTGAGGTCCACACACATCATTTTGGCCTCCCATAAAGATCTTAAAACCTTGCTCTGCTAGTTAGCCTGGTGTCAGATGGGGTTGTGTCATCCTGAGGTAGTACCAGATTAAATAGACAATCCCATCTTCATTCCATTATATATTCCACTATCTTGGCTATTATTTTTGTTGTTTTTGTTGTTAATTTTACTGTTATATTTATTGTCTTATGAATCTTTTATGTTGTTGTTTTTTCAGATTGTATGCCACCCAGACTCCTATGACAGTGAGATGGGTGGCATATAAATGTAATAAATACCTGCAAATTTTTATTAATAAAACATTCAGGGCCATTTTTAAGGGCAGTTTTCCATATACCACATTGCCGTAATCCAAATGAATGCTTACCAGAGAAAAATAAACTATCATCCCAACTCTGCTTTAACCGAAAGTTTATATTCCATCTATGTACTTTTTTAAATTATTATGAAACAAGGGCAAGGCAAAGATTAGCAGGGATCACATATTGAAATGTTATCTATGAAATAATACAAAAATAAAAAGGATAAAAAGATTGGGGCGACTTCCGAGCAATTTCCCTGCAGGAAGCTCAATTCCCCTTAAGGTTTGCCAAGATAAGACATTGTCTTAAGACCTGAGGGCCTTTGGGAAGTTGTCTGCCTGGCTGTGACATAGTTATGGAGCGCTACGAAGTGTCCAGTAGATGCAGCAAATGATCCAAATAATGCCTGATCGGCCTGTGTGAATCTCTTTATCCCTTTGTTGTCTAGAGACAACAGGAAATGAAAGCCAGCTATAAGGTCCAGATGCTACTTCCTCTGTCCTCCCTTCCTCTCCCCTGCTGATTTCCAGATCCTGAAGATCTCCCTGCTTCACCAATCACTTTAAAGCAGTGTTTCTCAACCTTGGCAGTTTGTAGGTGTGTGGGTTTCAACTCCCAAAATTCTAGCTGGGGAATTCTGGGAATTGAAGTCCACACATCTTCAAACTGTGAAGGTTGAGAAACACTGCTTTAAACAATAATAGGTTGAATATTCTTTAGTTAGGTTGTTGGCTTCATGCATTTTGTTTCTCATTTCAGAAAAACAGCATTCCTTTATTTATGTGTTCTTGTTACAGACAAGTACTCACTTGATTCTGGGATGAAACATCTTGACAATCCTCCATTGCAAAACCACATTTGATTTCCCTTATTCTGTGGTAAAGCCTTTTGAAATTGCGCCTGGCCTGGAGTTGTTGTCCCTAAGCTTTCTTTAACTCCAGGTAACAGGTTAATTCCTTCTTCTTTTCTCTGAAGCACTCTGTTAATATTATTGGGAGGATTTTTTTTATTTTTTATTTTTTGCTTTGCAAATACAATTTTCATTTCTGCTCTGCTAATTCTCATCGAGCAGAAGAAAAAGAAAAGAGGAAAAGAAAAAGAAAGAGAAAATTCCCTAAGCTTCAATGCTTTGCAGCTGTGGAATCCTATAATAACTTCTGTCAGATTACAACTACATCAAAGGTATTATATATCCCCAAGTAACACATATTTACTGGGTTTTTCAACAGCTGTGTAATTAGTTCTGGATTACTACTTTCCTCCAACATGTCTTTAAATAACCATATTTTGAAAACTTGCATGTATTCAAAGAAATGGAGGACTCCTCATTCCACACTGTGTTGTTTAATCCCTCCATTTCTATAAAATGATGAAATGTCTTTGGTATTATCTTTCAGATTTATATGCAGAACTATGTTGCCATAGTTTATTAATTAGTGGTCAGAGATTGGAGATTGGATATTAATTAGTGGTCAGAGATTGGTCTATGTGTGCATATTTGTGTCTACACACACACAACATACAGACATGCTAACACCAGCATTAAAAATAGGATAAGCAATCTGGGGCAACCGATTTAGACCTAGAACTATATCTTGCTATAGTCTGGGAAAAATGCCCATCCTTTTTTGGCATGTTTAGGCCTCTCTGCTCATCTCTTCTTAGCTATATCATGACAAGTTCTCTCAGTAGGCCATCCAAGAGTCAGAAATGATGGAAACTGAATTCATCAAAATTTGGAAGCTCTTAAGTGTCTAATCTAGAGAATTTCAGCTTCCTACAGTATATTCTAATCAAGAACTGTTCCCTCCTGTCATCCCCCTCATTCCTGGAGGTGATTTGGCAGAGATCAATTTGTGCTGGTTGCTACAGGGCAAACTCAGAGGGAGGTAGCTCCAGACAAAAAAATCCAATTCATGAGACTTCAGAGCACTTGATGTTTCCATTCTTGCTTAGTTCATTCATGCCAGCTAACTGTCAGAACTCTGAGATGACCAAGAGAATCTGATCAAAGTGAGAGGATGATAAGAGAACTAAAATTCATTTAGAAACATTCCCAGAGGTTTGTTTTCTAATATATGTACTAAGAATTGAAATTATATTTAAGAAAGTTGAACTTGATTCTGGATTATTATGCCGTTGAGGTCTGTGAGTATATATTGTGTTCAGGAGAATAAATTTATGAATGGTTTTAATATGTACCGTACTTCATTGATTGTTGCTGAGACACATTGTGGGGGATGCTGGAAAGTCAAACAAAGCAGAGCTGTTAACCCAGAAGAGGCAGCAAAACGGTAGCAGCAGCAGTGACAATAAACTTAAGAAAAAAATTTAAGAATTACAACTAATTAAGAATTAATTGTAAAACTTAAGAATTATAATTAAGTTTAATTACAATTAAACTTAAGAATTATAATTACAATCGTGAGTCCCAAATCCAAAGAACAGTTGGAGAACTCCCTCCTCCTGGAGAAATCAGTGAAATGGTCAAATATTTCAGTCAATAACAGCCTAATATTGCCCATGAACTAGGAAGAAAAATTGGAGAGACTACTTGTACACTAAACTAGTGCTGAAAAATTGCCCTTTCACTTTCATACTTCATCATAGGCAGCCTGGTACAAATGCACTGGAGAACCAACGCTGAGAGTTGGGAAAGCAAGTTCTTTCTTTCTTCTCAACCACCTTCTCATCTTCCTTTCTACAAGCTGAACAGATAACTAGAACCTTTAGCTTGTGTGAAATGCAACAGCAGAGGCAGTTACGTATGCCTCCAGAAAAGTCATTACTGCAGAAGTAGCTTATTAGTCCTCAAATAGATGAAAGAAAAATCCAATGTATCAAAATGCCTTCCAGGAGCAACTTGAGCAGCACTTTTCCATTATAAGGACAATTAGGAACGTTTTGTTTTGTTTTGTTTTAAAGAAAAGAAAAATACAGAGATGTAGAAGCAGAAACTGGTTGAATAAAAACAAGGAAGAAATAAAAAAGAAAAATAAATGAGTAAGGTCTTAAAGCTATTCTCTGCTAAAATATAAGATGCCCATTCTTGAAAACCTTTTTTTTCAAATATTGTATATTTATTCTAATGTGTTAGGATTACAATTTCCCAAATTCCAAGTATTCATGGCTAAAAATCTGGAGATTAGAGAAGGCTGGTCTACATTCTACAGTTCATTCTATGAAATTTGGCTTTGCTCAGTGCTCATTTTCCAAATCTGAAGTTTGCTCCAGGCCAGCTCCAGATCACTTTATAGTTTTCTGAAGGAATCAAGATTGTAGCTTAGGTATGTTCTTAGATCCATTAAAAAAAGAGAGAGAAATTGATTCCTTTGTGGAACAAAACTGATGTATTTGGGTAAAGTTAGCCTTGCTTCCAGTTTTAAATGATTTTTCACTTGTTCCTAGATCATTTCTAATCCTAATTCAATATCACAGGGCAACAATGTTTGAATCAACATCCCTCAAATGGGCTAAATGCATCCAAAATGATAGAATGCACCCAAAATCTGAGTCTAAGTGGGATTGAAATGTAGCAAATTTGTAATTGCTTTGGTGTTCCCATAGTGCTGCATGGAGTTTTAGAATAGAATAGAACTGGAAGGGACCTTGGAGGTCTTCTAGTCCAGCCCCCTGCTCAAGCAGGAGAATTTATACCATTTCAGATAAGTGACTGTCCAGTCCTTTCTTAAATACCTCCAGTGATGGAGCATCCATGATTTCCGGAGGCAAGCTGTTCCACTGGTTATCCTCACTGTTAGGAAGTTTCTCCTTAATTACAGGTTGCTTCTCTCTCTGATTTGTTTCTACCCATTGTTTCTTGTCTTGCTTCTGGTGCTTTGGAGAATAATTTGACCTCCTCTTCTTTGTGGCAGCCCCTTAAATACTGGAATACTGTTATCATGTCACCCCTAATTCTTTTCTTAGGCTTCTTTCTTTAGGTTCTTTCTTTTAAGTTCAGTAGACCACCTCAACTATCTGGAGGATGAGTAGAGTCCACCATCATTGGCTAGAGAGTGGTCAGTATGGTCAAACTGGCAGGAAATCAGCACTACTCCTGCTCCTACTGCTTTTTTTTTGCCTTTGGTCATTCTTTTTCTTTGTTTAGGTAAGGAAATCTCTCTGAAACAATAACTCAATGAGTCACAATTGTCTAGTTAACCTTTAACATTATTCATGGCTTAGAACTGTAGTACCTTACCAAATACCTCTTCCTTTATGTCTCTTCCTCTACCTTTTCAATCTTACCATTAGGGCCATTTTTAGAGGTCCTGCTCTTCCTCAGGTATGGCAAATATATTAATTTATTATATAACTTGTAACCAACCAAACCCAAAAGACTGCAGGTGGCCTACATGAAAATCACAAATAAATGCAACCTTAAATAAAAATTGAATTAAAATTAAATTAAAACAAAAAGTAAAAGATTACAAATTCAGTAAAGCACTAAAAAAAAGAACTAAAGATATTTAAGCCTCAAAGACACAAGGAAGATTGAAAGAGGTTTTGCTTTTTCTAAGTGATAAGAGTGTGAGGTCCATCTGGACTTTGGGAGACAAGATCATCCACAGCCAAGACTGCCACAGAAGATGGCAGTCCTGGTTCCTGTTTCTTGGGAAGCAGGGACCCAAAATATCCCTTCCTTGGCCAAACACACCGATTTTATTTAGTAAAACGATAATTTGGGTGCAAGCCAGAAAGGGCTTATGGATTTAACCAGCATATTGATTTTTTTTTCTTGGAAACATGTCAGCAGTCAATGCAGTCATCACAGTATAGGCAGCCGACTGGAAAAATAGTTTTCAATCTATCAGCAAGCAAACTGTTACATTCTGCTGGAACTCAAGTCTCATCTTCAAAGGCAATTCCAAATAGGACACTCTGGAATAGTCAATTTACAGTTGGTCGTGAGTCACTATGGGCTATGTCCTCTAAGTAAATGATTACTCAGCAATGGTCTTTCCAGCTGTAACATCTTGATTTGGAATGCCTTCTGCAGCAAAGATCACCTGTTGCCAACTTTTATTATCTTTGCAGCATAAGACATTTTCTTCCTCGTGTATTTTCATCAATTCATGGCTAAATTTTCATATTTGGTACTTTAAAAATTGTGTTACTTATTTAATTGTATCCATTGTAATTGCTTATAATGTCATTGAGTGATTTCATATGTGGTAAAATCAGAGAAATTTAGTTTTACAGGCTTTGTATCAAGTTTAAAAATATACATTCTAGAGATTGAGAAGTTCCCTGAGGATGGGCTCCAGCATGAGTCTGAAAGGGTTGGAAGAATAAACCTCTGGTTCCAGTGACCGACTCAGATCGGATCCTTAAAATAAATATCTGAAAAATGTGCAGCTGGATACAATGTTTATGGATTACTTTCATTTTTGCAAGTAATTTTCTCCATATATAGATTTTGTACACATACTTCCCAAGATATGTGGGTTTTGTGCATTCTTTTTCTTACTGTGTGCATTTTTGGCCTGCAGAGGCTGCTTTACAACACTCAGGAAAGTGTGAATATAAATCTGTTTTCCATTAAAATGGGAAAATAATATTTTTCTCACCTGCCCTTAAAGCAGAAGACAATGTCTGAATAGGCAGTGAAATGGGTCCGGTCCAAGCTAGTTGAATTTAATTCCTAATAAAATAATATGCATTGTAATTCTAAGCATATTTATTCAGAAGTACACCCTACTGTCTCCCATATAATGTAACTCCTACAAAATGTGCTTTGTCTTGCTGCATTAGTCTAGATTATCCTCAGTATGAATGAGTGAGGATGTGTATATATTTCAATGCAGTCCCGAAATCAAAACAAATTTATTTCCACTCTATTACTGCATTAGCTTCAGCCATAAAATCCAGAATATGCTTGCACAACATATCTAGGCTGACTCGTTTTGCAGAGAGAATGGCTTTCATCTTGCTGAATGTGCACAACGTCCTAATCATCTAAACGGCCCGTTTGCTCACGTAAGACATGCCTGGCTCTCAGCCTGCCCCAGACTCAGCAGGAACGGCGTCACAATCAAAGGGCAAGGCTCCATATGGAGACGGGGGTTTATATATTCTTCTTTTAGAACAACACAAAGGCCAACTGCAGTCTCGTGGGATTATGGCCCACCTTTTTCACTGCCTTCAGTACTTCTTGATTAGGGCAGAGTTAGCTGGAAGTGGGGTGGAGGGGAGACCCCCGTCCATGCATTCCTGTCAGTGGCAAATCTGCAAAGGTCTTTGAGACAGCAGCTGTGTCTCGTTGCCCTCCCCCCCCCACGCCTTCTACTTTAGACCTCCGTATTCTCTGGACACAATGAAGGGAGAGTAAGATGGTGCTTCCCCAGGGAAGGCTAAAGTTTCCATATGGCTCATGCCTCAACAGATGCTCTTTCATGGTGACCCTCTCAGCCTCCCTCCTTCCATTGCCTGCCCCTCAATCATGGCACACTGGACAGGTCTTATTCAGCAACCCGGCTCCAGTGAGTCCTTCTCGTGGGCCCCACTGAGCATGACAGAAAGTCTCCAGGGAAAGCATGGTGGGGCTGGGACTGACAGCAGCATTGGTTCCCCCTGCCTGCAAATCCACATATCTTCACCATCATTCTTCCACAAGCCTTTTTTGTGGGGTGGTCTTTTTAAGGCTGAAGACAAAGGAGAGATGTGACACTTGGAAAATGCTATTAGTTTTGCTAACGGCTGCTTGCTTCAGATGCTCTCATCCTTACTTCCTTCAAATTCTTAATGGAAAGTCAGAACCGTGAAAAACAGATGCATTTCTTAAGCCAAAGGATTCCTTCAGCTGACCAGTTTTCTGCAACTTCAAACATCTAAAATAGGACAAGCATCTTTTCTTTTTTTTTTTTTTTTCCTTTCTGTATTCTGGCAGCCAGGCTGATGCAGAGATAAGCACAACAGTCTCTCTTTTTCTCTCTCTAGGCCAGTTGTGTATACTTTCGCTCCAAATTGTCATTAATAAAATTAAAAATGTAATTTTATTATTAATTAATTTATTTATTTAATTTTTTTTAAAATTTGATTTATATGCCGCCCTTCTCCGGAGACTCAGGGCGGCTTACAATGCGTTAAGCAATAGCCTTCATACTTTTGTATATTTTATACAAAGTCAGCTTATTGCCCCCACAAACTGGGTCCTCAATTTACCCACCTTAGAAAGGATGGAAGGCTGAGTCGACCTTGAGCCTGGCTAGGATTGAACTCAGAGAAATTACAGGCAGCTGGTGTTAATTGCTTTAGTAGGAGGCATTAGCCCTCTACGCTACACAGGCTCAATAAACATTTTAATACAATTTCAACAATACATATTTTAACTGTATTTCAACACCTTACTTTTTAAACATATTTGGGTATATTTTCTGCTAGATCTGGACTTGGGTGAAATCTGCAGGATACTTATATTCTAATCTGCACATTACCCTGGGAGAAAATGGAACCGAACTATAAAGAGATACATTCCTTGCCTTTCCTTCAGGAGCTCAAAGGAGTATCCTCTTCAATATTAGGCAATGAAAATCTTCTGACATTTCTTCCTCCGCTTCTCATGCAGTTGAATGAAGGAAAATCTACTTCAAACATTTCTTTCACACTGAGTCATAGTGTGGGAAGGGATCTTGGAGGTCTTCAGTCCAACCCCATATTTTATGGGCAAAGTGTGATGTAACTAATTATGTGCCAAAACAAGGGAGCCAAAGGAATAGATGTACATGTCTGCCAAGAAGCATCCAGTATTTTTGTCCAAATGAAGACAAGTGTTTATGCTACATCTTTTTTTCCGCTTTTATATTTGCATGTGACATCCCAATATATGTACAAAAAGGGCGGATTAATGGTGCTTTAACTCATTGGATCCTCCTTAAAACAGAGTTCCCACCCCCACGCCACCAACTCCAAGACTCATGTCTGCTGCTTTTCAAGGAACATTTTGGTCTACAGCTTCTATTCTTCTATTAAATTTAGGAGGGGGGAGGGGGGAGGGAGAGAAAGAAAGAGAGAGAGAACATTTTCTCCCTCTGCTGGCAATATTTTTTTTTTTAAAAAAGCAGGATGCTGGTTTACTGTAAAGCAAAGCACTAGCTTCAAATATACTTTGTATTCCTAATACAGTAAACTCTCCAGTCCCTGTGGAGGCATTTTAGACAATAAAATAGCAGGTAGATGTGGCCTGTTGTTGCTTTTTCTGAGCAGGTAGACTATTTTTTTAAAAAAATGAGATGGTAGAAAGCATCTTTAGCATCTAGAAGGCTAAAGAGATCAGTAGTGACCACCCTACTAATTTGCATCCCAGCTTCTGCCAACCTAGCAGTTCAAAGTACAAAAACAGGGACCACCTTTGGGGGGAAGGTAACAGCGTTCCGTGTGCCTTTGCTGTTTAGTCATGCCGGCCACATGACCACGGAAATGTCTTCGGACAGCACTGGCTCTTCAGCTTTGAAACGGAGATGAGCACCGTCTCCTAGAGTCAGGAACAACTAGTACATATGTCCGAGGGAAACCATTACCTTTTAACCAAAGGGGTGGTGGTATTGCTACTAGCCACACCCACAAAACATCTATGGTATTTTGTGGCAGCACCCATGGTTTCAAATTCCAATACTTCTATTGGCCCAAAAATGTTGGGCAGCATTTACACACTTGTGTAAAATAAAGCTTTTAGAGCTGAAAGCCAGCTTCTCATCCCTTTCTTATCTGTGTTGTCTCCCCATTCTAGAAGAGCCAAGCGCTAGCTCCTTGAGACACCGCCTTAGAGCTGTGCAATGCTTTGGATTCAAAGGCATTATGAGTTTTTTGGAATAGGTCTGTTCTGCACCCACCAGCAGCTCCATAAATCAAAGGGGGGTTTTTTTGCTTCCTAGGTTGCATAGCAGCTGCAGAAGACAGCATGAGAGCATGCAGCCTTACTACATTACCTTCCATTTTCTAAAACATGCCCACCAATTGTCCTCACTCACAAGGTAATATGCTACTACACTGATTCAACTGTATCTTTGCATTGTTCAACATCCTGCAATCCTATTAGGAATCTCCCTAACTCGACATAAGGACTTCTTTTGTATATATTGCTAAATACTGTAAAAGCCCCAAACTTGATGCAGAAAGCCCTTGTGTCTTTCTTGGCATAGCAGCACACTGGATTATTTGTTTCCTAGATTGTGCCCCAGGTTTTAATTTGGGATGATCATAGTCATTAGGAAGTTTTTTCCCTCCCGCTGCCCTTGCACACATTTGCATTGGCTCGCATTCCTGTTTTATTCTTTTCTCTTTTTTTCCTGATGTTTTTTCCTTTGTTTGAATTTCAGGAAGTACAGTTCCAGCAGGGGGCTGTTTGATTTAAATTTTGTAAATTGCCACGTGCATTAAAGGATGCAATATGCATAATTGCTAACAATAGCAACAGTTCGCAGATTTTCTTTCCCTGCACTGCGCTAGTTTGATGGATTCCTACTTTGTCAGCAGAAATGGAGGGTTAAGACTGAAGAAAACCAATGGGCACTCAGACCTAAATCTCAAGGATCACTAATTGCTCTGAAATAGGGATATGTGGATCCAGTAAATTACTATTGATGCACCAATTGATGAACCATTCATTTTAATTTCTCAGGAATCAAATTTTAAGAAACATTTACAGAATCCACAGTTCCTGCCACATAATTGCATGTGTGTATTTTCCACAATTCCCATATCCCTATGTGATTGTTGGAAGAAAAATCTGGTCTGGTTCCAAGCCGGGAACAAATCGTTGGAAATAAAATAAAGGCAGGCTGCAGGAAAGGAAATCTCTGTTTATTTGATAGCCAGAAACTAGTGACAGCAGCAAGTTTTCGGGGTGGCTGACATAATGAGGTTGAGAGTAGGTGGGTTTTTATACATTCCTTAGGGCTTTGTGATTGAGATACCTGTTCCTGTATAAGATTACATCCTTTAATATTTTAATGGTTGTTGACGGATTCCTATGGGGTCATGTAGGGGTCATGGCTGGTTCTACAGGCAAGAGGGTAAATATAAATCATAGGTGTTTTTTTTGTCTGAGCTAATCTTGTCAGTTTGGATTCCTTACCTGTTGGGTTTTTTATTTAGGGTTTCTGACTGCTCTTTGCTTAGATTGCTAGATAGATTGGCCCAATCTTTCTGAATGGATACAAAATCTGCATTCTTAAAGACTAGCCTATTCAAGCTTCTGCTTGAGGCAGAAAGCCTTTGTTAAGATTTTTCTCATCTTCTCTTTTAGGGCAAATATTCTATCCTGCCTCTTTTTAATATTAAGAATAAAGAATATTTTCATCTGGGGAAGGGGGACCTTCCTGCATGATTATTCCTAATAGTTTCTCCGTGCGATTCCTTAATTATATATTTTTCTATATAATTATTTTCACATAGGCTGTATTGAAATACGTTAAACTGTGTCACTTCCTCAAATATCTGTTGATTTTTATGTAATTTTCTAATATATAACTGAACTGAACTGAACTTAACTGTTCCAGAAAGATAGTAGTGAACTCAGTTCATTACTGCTCTTCACAATTGAATATAAAAGAAATAGATGGTATTTTAAAAAATAATTATATATTAATTATATATTTCAAGCTACCTCACCTGTTTATTATGGGGACAAACTACATTTATGTGTAGGGAAGTACATGTCATGCTGATTTCCTATGAAGATATGATATGTAATATATAAACACATAGATTTACTCAAAAGTCTTCCTAACTTAATGTCCTCCAGGAGCACCACAACTTCCATAATTTCTACTATAAGCAATACCTATATAAGAGTTTTGGGGATTGTAATTCATTTGCAGAATATCAAGATATTCCACAACAGACTGAAGATGTAGTAAATCCCTCTTGACTCTTAACAATAACAGAACCGTTGAGTTGGAAGAAGCCACTGCATTCAATCCCCTGCTCAGTACATCCTCTACAGCAGAGGTCCCCAACCCTGGGCCATGTCCCAGTACCAGGGCCATGGACTATTGGTAATTGGGCCATGCAAGTGGCAGGCGAGCAGACAACTGTGCAAGACTCGATTTGCACAATTGGAGCTTTGCGCATGAGTATGCTCACTTGCATAGATCCATCCCCTCTTCTCCCCCTCACCGCTGCCATAGCTGCTTCCACTGCCGGTCCGCAGAGCCAGAAAGGTTGAAGACCATTGCTGTAATGAGATGGAGATCTAGCTTGCTTGACAACATCTAGTAAAGGAAAATCCACACACTTTTCTGAACAATGAGTTCCATTGTCAAATGATTCTTACTACTCACACTTTTTCCTAACATTCAGAGTCTGACTTCATAGAACTCAAACATTGTACATTGTTCTGTGCCCTCACCAAGAGTTAGTCAGATCTTGAACATATTCTGTGACTTCCTTTCAGGTACTAGAAGACTGTTAGGATGGTATTCTCACGAAGAGAAGACCAAACACAACTGGTTCTTATTATAACAGCCCAGGAACCGAATTTGGATTGGAAAAAAGATGGGCTGGTGTACTTGTAGATTTAAACAATTTAAAAAAAAAACCAGGAAAAAGCAGTAACTCAGGAACATAATATTTTTTTAAAGGATTTTCTACCCATAAGGAAAGTGTTATAATTGATGCATTAATAAAGAAGACAGGTAGTAGCTGTTCTTCAGGAAAAGCAGGGGAAATGTAATACCAGGCATTTCTGTCTGCAAAGTAGCCAATCAAAATGCAGAGGTTGAACTACAATAGTTTTCCCAACCTTGGCAACTTTAAGATATGTGGACTTCAACTCCCCAAATTCCTCAGCCAACATGTATCTGATAAAAAGCTGCATTATTTTAACAACACAGCAAGCCACAACAATGTCATTACAATTGAGATTCTTAAATCCTGCAGTACCATGATCCCCTAAATTTTCTAATAGGATTAACCTCTCTGATATGACAAATTTAGGAATCTGCTCTAAATAAATCTGCTGAAAATCCTTGAAAAATGCAGTGGTTTTGAAAGGTAAAATTTCATATAAAAATAATAATAGATAAAATGGACAGAATACACATGAATACTTCTTAGAAATTTTCTACCATTATTATATGTATTATTTCTTATTACTTTAATATCTTGCAGTATACTGTACTATATGTATCTTATGCTGTAAACAGTTACATGCTTAAAGCAACATAGAAATGTTTGTAATAAATAAAATAAATAGTTACAGCATATCATCTTACAATAAACAGGTATTAATAGAACATAAATTCATTGTTAGCTGCTTAGGTCTTAACATGTTCAGTTCAATTATAGCCATTAAATCAAAACTTAACAAATTTCCTTCTCTGCCTGGATAAACTGGCTGACCTGAAAGTTGGAGCAAAATCCTGTTCAGTCTACAATTTTGCCTTTTCTTGTGCAAAGCCAAATCCTTACCAAACAAGGTTCAGTCTTTCCTTCCTGCTCTGCTTGGACAAACAGGAAAAGCAAACCTGATTGTTTTGTAAACTTACTCTAATGCATGAAGACATTTAGCAACTGATTCTCACAAACCCAACAGAACTGGTTAATTCCTCTGAAAGTAAAGCATCAACATTGCTTCATGAAGCAGGGTGAGGAAGGAAAAGGGCCCCAGCTCCATTGCTTCCTTGTGCACTGTTCTGAAACTTCCTGCACAGTCTTCATTGCTACTTGCAAAAGTGCCAGTTGGAGTTTCAGGGTGAAATGAAGTGCCTTGTCAAGACCATCATGTTGCCTCTTTGCCTCAGTGAAGCACATC
Source organism: Masticophis lateralis (assembly GCA_030761175.1). NCBI lineage: Eukaryota > Metazoa > Chordata > Lepidosauria > Squamata > Colubridae > Masticophis > Masticophis lateralis. The sequence goes on along the minus strand of JAUDYJ010000001.1, from coordinate 321,765,990 downwards.
ATGTCACAAGTAACATTTTTGCACTAAATCAAAGTTGCCTTGCTCAGATCTAGAAAACACCAACATGCAACGTTTCAGATAGAAAACATTAACAGATTAACAGAGTTGGAAGGGACCTTGTAGGTCATCTAGTCCAATCTCCCACCCAAGCTGGAGATCCTATACCATTTCTGACAAATGGCAGTCCAATCTCTTCTTAAAAGTCTCAAGTGATGAAGCTCACACAACTTCCGAAGGCAAGCTGTTCCACTGGTTGATTATTCTCACTGTCAGAAAGTTCCTCCTCATTTCTAGGTTGAATCTCTCCTTGGTCAATTTCCATCCATTATTCCTTGTCTGGCCTTCAGGTTCTTTGGAAAATAGCTTGACCCCCTCCTCTCTGTGGCAGCCCCTCAAATATTGAAAGACGGCTATCATGTCTCCCCTGGTCCTTCTCTTCACTAGACTAGCCATGCCCAGTTCCTGTAACCATTCTTCCAGGGGTGAAATCTAAAATTTATTACTACCAGTTCTGTGGGCGTGGCTTGGTGGGGGGGTAATGTGACTGGGTGGGCGTGGGCATTTTTTTTTTTTTTACTTTTAAAACCATTTTTTCTACAACCTCCTTGGCTAAGAGGTTGTTAAAAAATATTTTCAAAAGGCTCTGACGATCCCAACTGAGTTTCCTGATCAGGGAACTTAGCTGGGATCATCAGAGCATTTAAAAGAAAAAATCCTTGTTTTCTTTTAAATGCTCTGACGATCCCAGCTGAGTTCCCTGATCGGCAGGAAGCCCCTGCCGATCAGAGAACTCAGCTTGGATAGTTAGAGCATTTAAAAGAAATAAAGGGTTTTTTTTTCTTTTAAATGTCTTTGACGAGCCGCACGATCATCAGAGGCTTTTTTTTTTACTTTTAAAAGCATTTTTTCAGCCGTAGTTGTAGAAAAAATGCTTTTAAAAATTAAAAAAAAGCCTGATAATTGTGTGGCTCAGCTAGGCATGGGGGGGGGGGGGATTTTTGCTACCGGTTCTCTGAACCACCACCTCCATCGCTACTGGATCAGACAATTCGGTCCGAACCAGGAGCATTTCACCCTTGCGTTCTTCATATGTTTTAGTCTCCAGTCCCCTAATCATCCTGGTTGCTCTTTTCTGCACTTTTTCTAGAGTCTGGTCTTACTAAGGCTTTATAGAGTGGTATTAGTACCTCACTTGATCTTAATTGTATCCCTTTGTTCATACAATTTAGGATTGCATTGGCTCTTTTGCTGCCGCTGCACACTGCTTGCTATGAGGAAAAGTTTGTTCATGACATGGAAGCTTGCAATGAATACTTGTTGGTGGGGCACTTTAACTAACATGCCGTGACTGAATTTTTGGTCCCTAAAGGACTTTATACAATTGAAAGATACCACGAAATGCAGTTTGTTTGTGATTATGACTATGTTGATATGAGTATTGTGTATCACTGGGCCAAAATATGGTAAAGATGATAAACTTGGAAGACTATTTGCGTGTTCCAGAACAAAACGAACCATCTGAGATAGCAACTGATGAGTTTTATATGAGCAAGCTTCATAAACTGATTAAGGACAATCAGCAAATCATTCAAAGGGAAATTCCTGTCAAGCTTGGCATTTTAAGCAACGATATAGTTATATTATTGATGTTCTTCAATAACAGAATGCTTGTGCAAGATGGATTCCTTACATGCTGATGGCAGAGATGAACATTTCAAGAGTGGGAATTTGCCAGCAGTTGTCACAATGAGAGTGAAGTGAGGAAATTCTTCACAACAGCCTGACAGCTGATGAAACAAGGGGTCATCATCAGTGTGTGAATCAGCATCACAAAGTTTCAACTGTAGAGGAAATAAATCAAAATCTAGGCTTCGGCAGAAAAACTTATAGCTTTCCTCTCTCTTTTTTATGCAGATGGCATGAATTCACATGGATTTTCTTCAATCTGGCACCACTGTCAATTTACAGCATTAAATTGCAACACTCAAAACTTTGAAACAACGGTTAGGCTGAGTTTGGAAGCACAAGAAGGAAATTTTGCTATACTGAAATAGCCTCATACTGTACCTCGTGAGCTACCCAAGAGGTACCCAATTATGAAGTTGGATCTCTCTCTCTTACACCATCTGTCATACAATCCAAACTTGATACCAGTTGACTGTCATCTCTTCTCAGAATTGAAGAAATACCTTCATGGGCCTCTATTTGAATAAAGTTAAGAAGTGGAATGGACTGTCAGGACTTACAGTAATTGAAGAGACAAAGTGTGGAGTTCTTTCATAGCAGGTTTAAAAAGATTGTCAGAAGTATGTAGAAGTTCTTGTATATTGTTGGCAGAAGAACATAGAAAATAATGGTGATTATGTGGAGAAGTAAATAAATAAATAAAAGCTAATTCAATAGATTATTTCCTTGTTTTAATGATGATGATGACGATGATGATGATGATGATGATATTATCCATTCAGTTGAGTCCGATTCTTAGCGATTCTATGGTCTAGTCTTACCACATCTTCCCATCTTGCTTTATTTATTAAAATATACCACTTTAAACAATAGTTATGGAGGTGGAGATATCATTTTCCATTCAATTCTCTTATGCAATGTGATATTGGATAATTTGAGCTCTAAGGAATATTAGAAAATCCTTATAAAGTACATTGAAAACCCACTGAATATATATTTTTAAATCTCCTGAGTAATGTTTACAGTGAATCTTTTCTTTCCAAGAAATGAATTATCAATCACTCCATCTTTCCCTGCCTTCAGTTGTTCTGCTTTGATTCCTTGATGCTTCTAGGCTAAGATCCAGCTGATGGCATCCTTGAAGAAGCCCTTTAATGAATTAATGCCCTCCCAAGTAGATCCTAATTCACAAAAAGAAGATGTATGTTTGATCCTAAATCACTCCAAGTCATCTTATGCAGACCCTATTGATTTCAAGTGCCAGGAAGCTTCACTGCTTGCTTGCTTCTGATGGATATTGCATTATATAGCCTTCACAGCACACAGTGGGATTCAACAGGGCCAGAAATGTAATTTCAGCATGAACTTGAAAGGTCATTAGGACTTCATTTTATTCTTGCCAAATGTAGCATTTATGTTTCTGCCTAATCGACAGTCACTAAAATAATAATGAAAAACTCTTCCTTCCTTCCTTCCTTCCTTCCTTCCTTCCTTCCTTCCTTCCTTCCTTCCTTCCTTCCTTCCTTCCTCCTTTCCTCCCTCCCTCCCTCCCTTCCTTTCTTTCCATTTTATGGCTACAATGATATGTGCTTCAAGAATTAGTTTAGTGTCTGGCGGCATAAGGAATTAAGGGCGTAAAATAAATTTGTCTCAGATTTCCATGGAAACTGAGATCACCCATGACATGAAGTGGACTTCATCAGCATCCATTTTTCTCTAATCAAAAATTTGCCTTGAAATTTATTTATCAATAACAAGTCTTCTGAAAGTTGTACATACAGACACAAATATGGGGATATTGTATTGTAAAAAAACATGTTGGAAATCTTCAGCAGGTGGCAGCACCTGGCCAAACTTCTCTGGCTTGGAAGTTAAACAAGGTCAAGTTGTAGTCAAAAGGCTGGGAAGTCAAAAGCATTCAGGAGAAGTCAATGAAAAACTATTACCACAATACTATAAAAAAGCTAGATAGATAAGTCCATTTAGTTTAGGATGCAAGCTAAGAGGGCATCTTTATTTTTGTATGGATAAATTCTCTATTATAGCCTTTGCCCATCCATCATAAAATACCAAAATATGTAGGGTAGACAATAGAACTATAAGATAACATATAGTTTGATGCTGGTATATTTCCCCTTGATGAATTTTATTGACCATAGAGCCACATTTTTCAACATTTAGGGAATATTTGCAATATTTAGGGAAACAGATGTATATATATGAGCCCTGTGGATTTTGTTATGAGACAAAAGTGAATATTTCTGTAAAATTGACAGTGTAAAACAAAACATACACCAGTGTATTAACAAAACATACATTAATTTACATTAAAAATTATTAAGGTAAATATATATAGAAATCTATCTATCTATTTTTCTATCATCTATCTATCATCTATGAAAGAGAGAGAAATGCTAGAAAAAATCCATGTGTATTATAGACATTTGTGAAAGATAAATGGATGCAGCTATTTTTATAGCATGTTTAATTTTTTAACTATTAAAAAAGGATGAGAAAGCTGAGTTTATACTGACCGGGACATCCCTAGGTGGTTTTGTTCCAGAAGATCTTTATATTAGAGAATATTTCTCAGTATAGCCAGGTCCCTGTCCAGTCTATAGAATCAGGTAATAGCGCTCCATGCACCTTCGGCGTTTAGTCATGCCAGTCACATGACCAAAGAGACATCTTCGGACAGTGTTGGCTCTTCATCTTAGAAATGGAGATGAGCACTGCCCCTAGAGCCGGAAATGACTAGTACACATGTGCAGGGGAACCTTTACCTTTACCTTACGTACTTGAGTGTTTGAATTGCCAAAGTACAGTTGGTTGGGAATAAAATGCTCCTTGAAGAGACACCTACATTGTAGAAGGAAAGCTTCGTTCCCTGATAGTTGCTTAAAGATTTTTTGCATGGCAGTTGGTTCAAAAGGCTTTGAAGATGCTTCAGTTTGCACACAGTCCTCCAAGGAGTTTTGGAACTGATACTGATTTAATCCTTGCATCACATCAAGGTCACTATATTAGTGCTGTGTCATCAATGTAAGAAAACTTTCTAAGCTTTTGCTTGAGGAAAGGATTGAATTAAATAGGATTAAATGATTTTTGAACTCTATGTGACAGAGCAGCATTGACCTCCTTGGAAGTTTTCTATTTCTCCTTTTTGTTTCCACCATTCCTAATATGTAAATGGACCTTTCACAAACAGGTCTTTCAAATATGGAACCCATATTCTCATAAGTTTATCTTTCAAAAATTGACCTGTGAAATTTATATTGAAGAACATTTGAAAGATACATCAGCCACAAGAATATAAGAAGCTGCTTTGTACTGAGTCAGGCCAATGGGTCATCTGGCCTAATATAATTAAGTTAAGTCAAGAAAGACTACAAGATTTCAGATAGTTTTCTAGTCATGCCTAGACTGGCTGGGGATTGAGGAAGTTATGAATTCCACCCCACTTCAATATTATTTACTGTATTTACTTTATCTTTTTTTTTAATCAATTGCATTGGAATAAGCTGCAAGTACAATTCTGCAATTTTATTTTTTAAAGCATGCAAAGAGATTTCACAGCTGACTGATATTGCAAAGCAGCTGGCTGCCATGCCAAAGTGTGTTGATAAGACAGACTTCACATAGTTAGGTTTGGATGTCTTATCTTTCATGAGAATAATACTGTGTTCCCACTGAAAGCTTGATAGGTTGAGTTTGGGCCCCCAATGAGTCAGTTAGATTTAGTGTGTCAGTGCAAGCAGTCAGCTCATTAAATACTTGCCTGCTGGCCCTGGCCTCCCAAATCCGCTGTTCTAAGGTTGCTATTTAAAATCCTATTGCCATAATGGAATGCTTTCCTAATCAGAAAACAAGAGAAGGAGCTGCTGATATCTTATATGGAAAAAAGGGATCCAAAAAGACCAGAGGAAGTGTGTGCAGAAGGGAGCACAGTTGGCCACTAAGGAAAGTGGACAAAAGAAATACTGTGTAAAAAGTGGTGTGGCTTGGTCTTTTTTTTTTTTTATTTAGCGTAAAAGAAGTTCTTACTCTTTAAATCTGTATAAATAGTTTGAGATTATTTACACAGAACAACAGGATAGTGAGAATATATTAAAAATGGTTTCTGGAATTCTTTTCAACCTCTTGATTGCAGCTCAACTCTGGGTCATGTGACCAGGAAGGAAAAAAGAGATGGGCTTAAGAATGGAGCAGTTAGCAATATTCTAACTCACTGCCCAGCTACTTCTTCTATAATATTATATTGTAGAAGGATTTTTTTCTGGTTTTTTTTTCCTTTGAAGCTCCTGGCTAGACGTTTTCAGATACAATATTTTATCAGCTACTTCATCAACATCAAAATTGATCCTGTTCTTTTCTAGGAGTTACGGTATCTTGCTAACACCCAGACAAGACAGACAGATGAACTGATAGATGGAGAGTTCTAAGCAACTTTACATAATTTTTTAAACATTGCATTGGTTCAGAAAAAGATACAAAATAACATGTTTTGAAAGCAAAAGATCCCAGGTTCAGCATCTGGCATTTCCAATAGTTTCAGGAAATTCTCCTGCAGGTTCCTAATTTGATTCCTTTATGATTTGCCTACACATCTGTTTCTGTTCCTTCTGGACCTGGATTCCTTGTTTTTGAACATGAGCTCTGTCAATTTTGGATCACTTACCTGCTTTGTAAGTAACTGTAACTTGTAACTGCTGGATCCTGAACTTGATGCATCTGTATGCAAACTTTGATCTGTTATTGCATTGCCATCTTTCTCCTTGTTGACTCTTTGCAGTAATTCCTGAGAATCTAGTGATTTTCCGTCCTCTCCTGAGAACAAATTCTCTAGTGTGTGTGGCTGCTGTTCCTATGGGGACATTCTCTGCTGGAGGATGTAGCTTGAACCCCTGGCTCTTTACCTTCTGGCTTCTAATTAAACACTAGTGCAAAACTTAGGACTGGAGGATTTTCCCCCCACAGCTAGCAATTAAAGAGCAGAAGGCTTTCAGTAATTTATGAACAAGCCCCATTAAATCTGGTTCTAATGTAGCTACCTTTCTGTGCTCTCTAATTGAAGAGAAAATACTTCCCCCCCCCCCCAGTAAAGCCCATTTTGCTGCATGAGATTTAGTTGAGTAATTTAAACAACCCTGGACGACATTTTTTTTCAAAGGTTTTGCTTCCTGAAAAACTTTTGGCGATTATGATAGACCCCTCCAAACTGAACACAAATAGAATTTCAGAGTGACGGTATCACATAGGAATTAAAAATATGAAATTAAGTTTGAATGATTATACTTTAAATCAAAATGATTCCAACATACTACATGAGTTTTACAGGAACAAAACTGTTTTGCTGTTGATTTTTTTTTGTACTTAGTATCTGATGCATCTCACTATAATGTTCAATAATAGTCAGCATTTATGGATTCCAGTTGTCCTGATATCATTTTTCCATTGTGGCAATGTCCTGATGAAACTTTTCACCATCTTTGTTCCTGATTTTCCTCCCGTTCAACAAAAAGCCTCCCGTTTGCCTCCCAAAAAGAGGGAAAAAGCAAAGCAGCTGGCTGCAGAGCTGCCGGCTTCAAGCAAGCACTGTGCCCAGAAAGAGAAGGGCAAAAACGGTATTTGCGCTGCCGCAAGGGGCCAGCAGGCTGCAGCTGCAGCCAGACAGTTGCCGCCCCCGCACCCATGCCACCTTGTGCTGGCCATGCCCATCCCTCAGGCTTATTTTTGGGGTAGAGGTAATATTAGGCCCACCCCCTGAAAATTAGGGTTCAGCTTATTATTAGGGCGGGTTGTGTTTTCAGAGAAACACAGTACCATACTGGGTTTCTCACACTATCCATTTAATTATTAACATTATCTAGCAAATTAGTAACTGTAATGAGCTTCTTATACTTTCCAGCCCCAACTAATCTTTAGTTTGTAATTATCACCCTAATGAATTAAGATAATCATTTTAAATATATGTTTGTTTCCTCTTACTAGAAACATAAACAAAAATAAAGTCACACACAGAATATATATGTAAGAGTTCCCAAGATCATTAATAATGTAAATTGTTAACTACCAAGAAGGAAAAAGAAGATAAGCATGATTCATTATGCAAATATAATAAGTACAAAAGTGAGTTTTCATGCTAATACTATATATATATACTATATATATAATATGCTAATACTATATATATATATATATGTAGGTCTTTGGTTATTCGGGTCTTCTCCCGCGTAGAACTGGAAGTATCTTGGCGACGTTTCGACGAAGTCTCATTCATCATCTTCAGGCTGGTGTTCTCAGCTTCATTCTTCCAGGAGCAATGTGAGGTTGCAGCTGACCCTTCCTTTTAACTACTAGTTATTTCATTGCAATTAATCAATGAAATTTTGCATGAGCATTTGTATAAGGGGGTGCTCGTTTATTTGGATGACATTCTTATCTACTCTGACAACATGGCCGACCATGTAAGATTAGTACGCACCGTCCTGAAAAAACTTAGGGCTGCTGAACTGTATGCAAAGCTTTCTAAATGTGAGTTCCACCAAACCAAAATTGACTATCTTGGCTATTGCATCTCCCCGGAGGGAATAGAAATGGACCCTGCAAAGGTTCAGGCAGTGTTAGAATGGACAGCGCCACGCACCCGCAAGCAGTTACAGAGTTTTTTGGGATTTGCTAACTTTTATCGACAGTTCATCTCCTCGTTTGCCAAAATCGCATTGCCAATAACTAATCTCCTGAAAACCAAGGGTGAAGAAAAACCAAAACCCTCCAAAACTCTGGAATGGACTATGGACTGTCAGGCAGCATTCGAAAAACTGAAAAGGCTATTTGCTGCTGAACCAGTCCTAAAGCACCCAGATATGGACGAACCTTTCGTGGTGCAGGCAGATGCCAGTGATGTCGCAGTAGGGGCCATACTTCTGCAAAAGAATGCGGATGGAAAATTACAGCCTTGTGCCTACATGTCCCGGAAACTATCCGAAACCGAAAGGAGATGGGCCATATGGGAAAAGGAGGCTTTCGCCGTACGCTGGGCACTTCTAACCTGGAGGCACTTTCTCGAAGGAGCTAAACATCCTTTCGAAGTTTGGACTGATCATAAAAATCTCGAGGCTTTGAAAACCCCACGTAAGCTGTCGCCAAAACAAGTGCGATGGGCCCAACACTTCAACCGTTTTAACTTCACTTTGCGCTACCTTCCTGGCGGGAAGAATTTCATGGCAGATGCTTTGTCCAGATTGCCTCAATACAACAGCACCAGGGAGGAAGTTGTCCGTCCTATTGTCCCGTCAGCCCAACTGGCGGCACCAGTGACTACCCGAGCACAGTCGAAAAGTGACCCAAGTCTGTCGGGTGATTTGCTCCAGCAACTAAAAGAGACTTTAAAAACCGATGAGTGGTTCCAAGCCCACTCAAACGAATGTACACTTCGTGATGGACTAGCTTGGGTTGGAGCCAAATTGTATGTCCCAGCTAATTTACGAGTAACTGTTTGCAACACGCCCATGACTCCAAGATGGCGGGACACTTTGGATTTGTCAAAACCTTACATCTCGTCAAAAGACAGTTTTGGTGGCCCGCGCTAAAAAAGGACACAGAGGCATATGTCGCGAGCTGTCCAGTGTGTGCCTCAGCTAAAAGACCTCCCGGGAAGGCACCTGGTCTTCTCCAAAATGTGGCCAGACCCACTGCACCTTGGAAAGAAATATCCATGGACTTCATTGTAGACCTTCCCGAAAGTGGGGGTTGCACAGTTATATGGGTAGTAACTGATCTGTTTTCCAAACAGGTGCATTTTATCCCATGCACTAAGATCCCATCAGCAAAAACCCTTGCTAAGATGTTCATTCAACATGTATATAGGCTACATGGAGCACCAAAACGTATAATTTCAGACAGGGGAGTGCAGTTCACCTCCAGCTTTTGGAGAGAGTTCCTAATGTTGATAGGCTCCGCCCAAGGACTAAGCTCCGCCCACCACCCCCAGACCAATGGGGCCTGTGAAAGAACCAATGGCGTGCTAGAACAGTATTTGAGATGTTATATAAACTACCAACAAGACAACTGGGTGGAATTGCTGCCATTCGCAGAAGTGGCATATAATAATTCCGTCCATAGCAGCACAGGTTTCACTCCTTTCAAGGTGGCTTCTGGACAAGAATTTGTGCCAATCCCGGAGTTACCTCATGATGACCCACAAAACCCTTCTCTGATTGAGTGGATCGATCAACTACGAGCGACTTGGGCAGTGACTCGCAAAGCGTTAGATGAGGCTCACCAAGCCCATAAAGTCCAAGCCGACAAAAGGAGATGCCCTGCACATGCTTATCAAGTGGGGGACATGGTTTATCTGTCTACCAAGTATTTGCAAACTCCGCAGAAATCAAAAAAGCTTGGTCCTAAGTATGTGGGCCCTTTCCCTGTTACTCGGATCATTAACCCAGTCACAGTTGAATTAGATTTACCCAAGAACTTGCGACGAATTCATCCAGTGTTCCACGTTAGTTTACTGAAACTGGAACAATCATCCTCTCTACGTCCGTCCAAGGAACCTCCTCCTGTTCCCATCCTCATTGAAGGGGAACAACACTTTGAAGTAAAAGAGATTTTGGACTCTAGAAAACATCATGGGAAAGTACAGTATCTCGTAGCCTGGAAGCACTTCCCGTTATCACAAGCTGAGTGGGTGAATAAACGCGATGTTAGGGCACCTAGAAAAGTGCAGCTGTTCCATACCAAATACCCTGATAAACCTTGAGTCATGATAAGTATAAATTGTTGTGATATTACCTCTCCTTTTCTCTGTTTCAGGATTAGAAGCTGTCTCTTCTGAAGGGGGGGCCGAATGTCAACCTCGCTAGTTTTGCTTTGCTGCTTCGGTTGTCATAGAAACGGAGGGAGGGGGGTTTATGCTCACGCGGGCTTTCTAAATCTGAAGAAACGAAACCTTTCCTTAAGCCGTTATCAGTCCAACGGACACTGCATTCCTGGATGCTGACACGGCCAGACGTCTGCTCCCACCTGACCTCTGGAAGACCTGTGGATTGGATGAATTATGGTGCACAAGGGAGGGGGATGTTTTCTAATTGTAACTTTCGCACGTTTTGCTTCAGAATCCTGCTTTCTATGGTTGCGTTCATTTCATATCTAGTAAAAGTACCAGTTAATCTCTAATGGAGTCTGGGTCCTCCTTTCCTGGATACTGAAGGAAGCATACCTGACAGGGGGTGGGAGCTGATTGGGTGGGAGCTTGTCTGTGTTCTGATTGGATGGAGGTGTGTTCTGATTGGTAGGGGGCTTGGCTGTGCTCTGATTGGATGGGGGGTTGGTTGTGCTCTGATTGGCTGGGGGTGTGTTCTGTTTGGGTGGGGGCTTGGTTGTGCTCGGCTTAGTCTGAGTTGCAGGGGGATTTGAGCTGGGGAGCTGCATTGTTGTTGTTTGGCTTTGGGTTGGCTCCACCCAATCAGAACACAGACAAGCTCCCACCCAATCAGCTCACACCCCCACTAGTAGTTAAAAGGAAGGGTCAGCTGCAACCTCACATTGCTCCTGGAAGAACGAAGCTGAGAACACCAGCCTGAAGATGACGAATGAGACTTCGTCGAAACGTCGCCAAGATACTTCCAATTCTAGGCGGGAGAAGACCCGAATAACCAAAGACCTACATACAAACACCCACGAAAACCTCAGGAAACAAATATCGTACCTCTACGGGGAGGAAATCCACCATCTCACCAGGACCTATGAAAAACTCGAAGTCCAAAGAGCTTCCATTTTATGTGACCTTGCATTCCTACGCAACTGCCGAGATCAAAATTTAATCCCTACAAGCTTCCAATTGAAATTCCACTCCAATTCTGCAGCCACCAAACGCATACTGAAAAGAACAGAACTGGCCCTAATCAGAAATGAACTCCACACAAAAAGATTCCTCCTAGACCGTATCAACAAGGATCTCCTCACACTTCACCTCAAACTCAGCAACAAGATCCACCCTGCACTTTGGGACAAATCCAAGCAACTTGCAGTCTGGAGAGCCGAAACACAGACCACCCTCAAGACAGACACACAGACCAACAAACTCCGAAGACTACAAGAACGCCAGAAACAAACCCCTCCACCCTCACAGCCACACATGAAACAAACAGTGCATAACATCTCAGATAGGATCCTCACCAAAGCTGAAACCAATGTCCTTTCCAAAGGATTCAACTTTGCAGTCGCTCCCAAACGCATCCCCACTGAAACCATTATATGCGGAGTTGAAACCAGCCTGACCAAAATCAACCCCGACGATGCAAACAGAATCAGACTCGAAATCACCAACATCCTCTGCACCAGCAAGCCACCCAAAAGCAACTTACCCAAAGAGGAACAGACAGCACTACTTAACCTGAAAGAAGACACCAGCATAATAATCCTACCAGCAGACAAGGGCAACGCCACAGTGGTTATGAACACATCTGACTACCAAACCAAATTAACCAACCTACTCCAAGACTCCACATACAAACCCCTAAACACAGACCCCACCACCTACCTGGAAAAAACCACCAGATCCAAAATAAAAGCCTCCCCCATCAGCGAAGAGATCCAGCAAAGAATCATTCCCAGAGAGAAATCATCCAGATGCCCTAAGCTCTATGGTCTCCCCAAGATACACAAAGAAGAAACCCCACTCAGACCCATAGTCAGCTCCATAGGCTCACCTCTACAAAACCTAGCCAAATTTCTCGCCAAACAACTACAGCCCTATGCAGAATCGGTCACCTCGCACGTAAAAAACTCATTCCAGTTCATAGACATCATAAAGAAACAAAACTTACAGCCCAGTGACCTACTCGTGAGCTTCGATGTCATATCCCTCTTTACCCAAGTACCAATCAAAGAAGCCTTGACAGTTATCCAAAACAAATATAACCCCCCCAAGCACATCCTTGATCTGACCAACCACTGCCTATCCAACACATATTTCATCTATAACGGACAAAAATACAAACAAATAGAAGGAGCACCCATGGGATCACCTCTCTCACCTGTCATTGCCAACCTCTATATGGTGCACTTCGAAACCCAAGCTCTAGAAAAATCCGATCACAAACCGAAACTCTGGCTCAGATACGTAGACGACACCTTCATAATCTGGCCACATGGGAAAGAAAAACTGGACAACTTCCTCACACACCTCAACAGCCTACACCCCAAAATACAGTTCACCATGGAAATGGAAGCAAACAACCAACTTCCCTTCCTGGATGTCTTAGTCTACAGGAAATCCGATGGCTCCCTAGGACACACTATCTACCAGAAGAAAACACACACAAACCGCTATCTGCATGCACTCTCACACCACCACCCAGCCCAGATCAACTCGGTAGCCAAGACACTCATCTACAGAACAAAACGCTTAGCTGACGAACAACACCTAAAAACCGAACTACACACTTTCACTAACGTACTAACATCCAATGGATTCCAAAGAAATAAGATTACCAACCTAATCCAAAAAGAAACCCCCACTAAAATTCAAGACAGAGAACAAGAAAACGACAAAGCCCTCCTCCCATACATAAAAGGCACCACAGACAGAATAAGCAAAATCCTCCAGAAACATAACATCAAGACAGCATTCTGCACAAACCGAAAAATATCCACCATCCTGAGGAACCCCAAAGACAAAATTGAGTTAGAAAATCAAGGAGTATATGAAATCCCACGCACCGCCTGCCCCACCACATACATCAGACAAACAAACAGAAGAATAAGTGCACGCATTGAAGAACACAAAAACTCAGTCAAAAAAGAGGAACCAACTTCTTCCCTGGTCCAACACTTCAAAGCCACAGGACATGAAATTGACTTTAAAAAGACCAGAACTATCGCCAAAACTGAACACTTTAATGACAGAATAATCAGAGAAGCCATCGAGATAGAAAAACGCCCACACAGCATGAACAAACGAGACGATACCTCCCGCCTGCCAGCCATTTGGAAACCCGCCCTTATTGACAAACGAGTCCCCAACACGATGAATGACACCAGACCCACACTCACAAGAGCCACACAGGATGTCACCACCACACATCCACGCAGAAAGCAGACTCAAACCCACACTGATAATGAGGCACGACCAAGGACCAGAAGCCAGACCGCAGCTGCATCATTAGCCACTTTTAACCCCTCCATTCCATACATGAATCAGACCAACACCCTCCATGAAAAGCCCTCAAGACCACAAACCCGAAGCCAAACAACAACAATGCAGCTCACCAGCTCAAATCCCCCTGCAACTCAGACTAAGCCGAGCACAACCAAGCCCCCACCCAAACAGAACACACCCCCAGCCAATCAGAGCACAACCAACCCCCCATCCAATCAGAGCACAGCCAAGCCCCCTACCAATCAGAACACACCTCCACCCAATCAGAACACAGACAAGCTCCCACCCAATCAGCTCACACCCCCACTAGTAGTTAAAAGGAAGGGTCAGCTGCAACCTCACATTGCTCCTGGAAGAACGAAGCCGAGAACACCAGCCTGAAGATGACGAATGAGACTTCGTCGAAACGTCGCCAAGATACTTCCAATTCTACGCGGGAGAAGACCCGAATAACCAAAGACCTACATACAAACACCCGCGAAAACCTCAGAAAACAAATATATATATATATATATATATATATATATATATATATATATATATATATATATATATATATATGCAAGTTTTGGTGTATTTGGGTCTTTTCCCGTGTAAGATTGAGAGTATCTTAGCAACATTTCAATGAGGTCCCACTCGTCATCTTCAGGCTGGTGTCTTCGGCTTCGTGCTTGTACGAGGAAAGCATGATCAGAGCTGCCGTCTCCTTATAAATACTGGTGGGGAGGTGTGGGGTACTGGCTTTGTTGCTGTGGGCGGGTTAGTTGCCCATGTTGTTACATGTTGATTGGTTGATGGAGTTGGTGTTTGCAGATTAGTCGGCTGTTTCATAACATCCTATGTGGGTGAGGTCCTTGATGTGTGCCCATTAGCCTTTTGTGTTTTAACGACCTGGGTAATGGGCTGTGTGTTTAATGTCCTGAGTTCTAGTGTTGTGATATCCTGAGTTTTTTGATGTAATGTCCTGAGCAGGTGGCTGTGATGCCACATCCCGGGTTTTGGTTTGGCTCAGAGTTTGAGATCTTGCCATATGTTCGTGGCGTATGTCCGATCACGCTTTCCTTGCACATCTGGTTTGGACTCTAATTTAGTATTCAGAAAAAAAAATCAATTTTCTCAAACCAATTCAGGATCTATATTGTTCAAATCAGATCCATATATGAAACAAGAATCAGAAATAACTATAGTTAAGAATGGAGTGAATTTGCAGGCACAGAAACCTTCCTGAATACATGAAGCTTTCCAAATTTCAGATCAATAACATGTATGTGTGTGTGTGTCTGTGTGTGTCTAGTTGTTTTCTTGCAGATATTTCATTACCCTTCTAGGTAATAGTATCAGTGCTGGAAGGTAGCAGGGTTTACCAAGTAATGATTGCAAGAAAACTACTAAGCTCAAAAGGATCTCACAGCTCAACCCAGAGCTACAAATACTCTCTTCTATTGGAACCTATGTTTGTTCTGCACTTCCGTTCCAAGGGTAAGCATTTGGGAAATGGAGGTAAGGAGTAAAAAAGAAAAGTTGCAGTGATGACTGCAAATGCAAAATTGGAGTCAGTCAAATTTTTGGCATATGTTGCATGGGTGACATATGTAAAAAAGAGACAAGGCATCAAAGTCTATCTAGTCATGACTATCATTTTAAATTTTTTGACATCACCTGCAGACCCCATGCTATAGACAATGTAATTCCCAGGATTACTGCATTTTACTTACAGTTTAAGGAATAATGTAGATTAGGTGCAGAGTTTTACTTAAAGGAATCCAAATATGCAGGTTGGATGAGTGCAACATTTTTTCAAACTTGGCAACTTTAAGCTTTGTGGGCTTCAACTCTGGGAATGGATGTCAGCACTTCTTAAAGTTGTCACATTAAAGTTGTCACATTGGGTAACAGCCGTAACTCTTACCAGAAAGATGCTAATATGAAGTTGGTGAAGAGCAAAGTAAGAAAGGGACATTAACTAAAAGCCTGTAATTTTTTAGAGCTAACTGAACTTAATACTAAATACTAACTCTTCTTGATACTAAAAAAGAAAATGCACTCTTTTGGATGCATGGATGCTCTTTCACTTTTGGGCAACCTCTGCACCTCCTTTTTTGCTTTGTGCACATCAAAAGACTTCCTTTTGCACCTCTTGTTGTTTGCTCTGCAGGTATTGCACAGTTGAGCAGCAACGTGCAAGCAGCAGCTTTTCCCCAGCAAGCCAGCCAGTGGGCTCCAGTTTGAGTGGCATTCACCAGTGGTAATTCTGTTCAAGTTCACTGCCTTCTTGCCCAAGGGACTTGTTCTGTTTCCATTGATGCTCCACTGATGCTGAAAGAACAGCTTGATTGACTCATGCCCTGACCATGGATATATTATCTGTGGAATTCAAAGGCTTTTCCCTGTCTACCTTCACACGGAGCCTTTGCATGGTGAGAATATTTGCATGGAACAGAGCCAGCTTGATAATGGAAACAGCCTGACAATAACTTCTTTGGAAAGTAAATTAGTAAGCATGTTGAATGGCTTTAAGATTTTGGCCATGTACTTACTATCTATCTATCTATCTATCTATCTATCTATCTATCTATCTATCTATCTATCTATCTATCTATCTATCCATCCCAACTTTATTATTTTTATAAATGACTCAAAGCAATAGTAATTGCACTTAGACTTTACAGCACTCACTGAGCAGTTTACAAAATGTCAGCCCCCAACAATCTGGGTCCTCATTTTACTGACCTCAGAAGGATGGAAGGCTGAGTCAATCTTGAGCCGGTCAGGATTGAACTACTGGCAGTCAGCAGAATTAGCCTGCAATTCTGCATTCTAACCACTGTGCCACAAACATACCTAATGCTCTTTTCTCCTCTTCCCCATGGTTTACAACAACCCTATGAGGAGGACTGGGATGAGAATCAGTGACTTGCCTAAGGTCACCCAGAAAACTATAATTTACAGTTTCCTGATTTCTAGTCTGGTGCCTTAATCATTAAATGAAACTGGCTATTATCTTGACTGGGCTAAAATGGGTTGAGTATCTTAGATTTTAGCATATTATGGAAACCTAGTCATTATTTTTGCATGTTGTGTGAAGTGGGATATTAACTCATAATTTATCTTAATTGCTCGGGCATAAAAAACTATGCTAGCACAGCAATTGTTTTGTTAGGGTGTAGTTTGTTTTGTGATTCCAACTTTTTAGTCTTGGGAAAATTGAGATAAACTCAAAAAGGAAGTAATGCTAACCCTTCATTCTAGGAACTAAGTCTTTGTTTAGAGGGATTTAGAGGATGGGAAGATTTTTCAGAGGGAATTAGGAGTGCTTCCCTTCTATTTTTAGTGCTCCTTTATTTTAAGTTTTGTAAGAAATTCTTAAGTTTAGGCTAGAAAAACTTCCCAGTAAATTCTGGTGATGAAATTGAAGTGATGGGGGTCAGGATGGGGAAAAAGTGCATAGCCTGTCCATGCCTGAATTAAAATCATCAACCTGCTTAAAGATAATCCATTAATTGTTACAGAATCCATCCATACATTGCGTGAAAGGTAAAAGTATATAGAAATAAGATAGGACAGGGAATACAGCCATGTTGTGACATTGTATTTCTATTCAATATAAATGTATGGTAATATTTTTTCCTAACTTCTCCAGGGCTGCATCCATTAGGATCTTCTCTACTTTTATCCCAACCTTCAGACGACATCTCTAATTGAGAAAAATTACCATGGTCTGTGTTTGAATGGAGACTTGAACTGATTCTTCCTAGTCCAAGTCCCATCCCTACCCACTAAAACTACAGAGAAGGCTCCTTCAGAAAGGGTTATGGCATTATCCATGTAAGCTTTTCTTCCTTCTGCGGACTTGAATAAGAAAGGCTATTTTCATTTCACCTCAAATATAATGGTTTCTTGTAACATCAATTCACACATTCAGCTATCAGCCAAGCACATGATAATGAAGAGAGATAAGTTGGTCTCTTCTTTTAGCTAAATAAGTGACACAACACAAGGCATACTATTGAAGTTTTGATAACTATAGTGATTTTTCTTGGGCAGATCCCACCTCTTCCTATCTATGGTCTTCAGAAAAGATGAATGCAAAAAACTTGTCATGCTGAGCCAATAATGAAGTCAGTTCCTTATCAGTTCTGAGTAGAGATGCTGCAGATGAAATTGCAGTGAGCAAAGATGGTAAGAAACCAGGATGAAGAACGTCTTCCCGTGTTGCCTAATGCAACTTTTGAAGTACATTTTTGGAAAAAAGCTTCCAAGGAATTTCAGGGGAAATTAATGTTTTGAGAGGATTCATGAATTTTCTTAGAGCCCACAAACATGGTAACAAAAGAAACAAAAACAAACAAAAAACCACATTTGGGCAGCAAGTGACAGTACGCTTCGAAATATTAAATGCTAGGGAACAAAAAACAATGCAGAAAAGATATATAGCCCTCTTGCCCTGCTTTCTCCATCCTTTTATTCATTATAAGAGGTATGTTTGTTCCTCTCCACTTTGATATACAAGCATAAGCTATAAAGTATCTTCAAAAGATGACATGAGCAGATGACGTGCCGATCTCATGGAATGGGCAAACATCCAACAAACACCAAAAGTAGACCAATTTTCCAGACAGTAGGGAACAAAGATCATCCTATGGAAAAGTTTTGAATTAGATTTTTAAGTCATTCTTGTGGCCTTTTGAGAGACTTTGAAGGTGGAGGCCAAGCAGGAAACAGTTGGGATTGGGGAGGGGGGGACATCCCAAGCTAATTATTACTTACAAGGAAGGAACAGCAGTTTGGATTTGCCAATATCTTAGGGATTAAGGTGCCATTGTTCCTCAGTGAATAACTCTTTACTATAGAACCTTAATTGGAGAGGATATTGTGTACAGGCATTCATTCAATTCAATTCCCTTTTAATTGCTTAATGCTCCCATTTCTGAGACTTGGTAGAAGACTGACTTTTTGAGGTCCATGTTCAAAACAAAAGCAAGCATACTAAAGTAGAAACAAGTTTGAATGGCAGTAGACTTCAGAAAAGTATTCACTGTGTGCTCTTATCAATGGAGATTGTCAATCATCCAGGTCATAGTTGTCCCAAAAATGCTTTTCAAAAGGCAGCTGGACTTTCTTAGTTTTTTCCTTGAAAAAGTTTAACTTCTCATCCAAAAAGCTTCTTTAGATCTGATAGTCAGAACTGACGAAGCTTCTTGGATGACAAGTGAAACCTGGTGAATCCTGGGGAATATTATTTGGGGCTGGCAAAACCTCAATAAAGATTTCAAACCCATATGTGTGTGTGAGAGAGAGAGGGGGGTGGTGGGGGGGGGCACAGGACAATAATGTAATGTATTTATTTTTATGCTGCCCATCTCTCCTATAAGGCGACTGTGGGTAGCTTGCAGGTTATAAAACAAACAGAAAAATAATTAGAATATTCAAACATTTAAAAACTACATAGATTAAGATTTTAAAAACGAAACTAAAACCAGAACTAAATATTATAATAATCTAATCTAATCTAAGGGGTGTGATGCAGGGGTGGTTTCCACTTATCTTTTCTACCGGTTCACAATGGGAGTGTGCATGCGCATGCTCACTTCGCTCGCACATGTTGTTCTGCACATGCACCGATCGTCAGTGGGTGCATGTGGGGTGGGTGGATGGAGCCTCCCCCACCATTACTACTGGTTTGCAAGAACCAGACCGAATCAGGAGCAACCCATCACTGGTATGAGGGCTCAGCAGTCAAAGACTCGGAGCTTGTTAGCTGGAAAATTGACAACCCAAGTTTGAGGCCTAAGCACCAACTAAACTCCCATTACTTGCTTCAGCTCCTGCCAACCTAGCAGCTCAAAACCACACAAATGCAAATAGACAAATAGGCAGTGGTGGGATTCAGCCAGTTCGCACCACTTTGGGAGAACCAGTTGTTAACTTTCTGAGCAGTTTGGCAAACTGGTTGTTGGAAGAAATCATTAGGGCAGAGAACCGGTTGTTAAATTACTTGAATCCCCCCACTGCAAATAGGTATCACTTTGGTGGCAAGGTTAACAGCATTCCATGTGTTTCAGCATATAGTAATACTAGCCACATGAGCACAAAAGCACCTTCGGATAACACTGGCTCCCTCAGCTAAGAAACAGAGATGATACGCCCCATAGAGTTGGACAGAACTGGCAGGGGAAACCTTTACTTCACCTAATCTAATCTAGTGTAAATTGATAAAGGAAAATAGCACAGGTTTATAAGAATATAAAAGATAAATAATACCTCCAAATATAAACAGTAAAATACAGGTGAATAGCAAACAAAACTTAAAATATCATATACTCAAGGACAACATTTGAGAGCTTATAATACTATATTTCATTTCTTTTCTTTTTTTTATGAAAGCATGTCTCTATTAAACTTTGTTCTTGGTTAACACAATTGAAGTCATTTAAGAACAAAACTAGGTGAAAAACAATACATTAAGAAGCTACTATAAATTATATATAAAGTTGGAAAATAAACTCTAAAACCTAAAAATCTTAATTTCATGTTCTATAAGTATTTGTTCTGATTTTTACAACTCTATCTATATGCACATAACTATCGATAAATGATAGCTTAGGATCTTTAATCAAAGCTCATCGTATTCTTCAAGAGAAGAAGGACCAAATGGTCACAGGATACAGATGAGCCAAAATTCTGAACATCTGTTTATGTTTTTCATAACCAAGTGAAAAAAAAAATGCTGGATTGCATTCAAAAGGGGCCAACAACTAATTAGTTAAATCTATATTTAAATTGGGAAAGAGACAGGAAAGACCAAGAGACATATAAAACAGCATATTAATATTTTGAAAATGCATGAGTTGAAATATCTAATAAGTAAATTGCTAGTCCTGATGTGCAGGGTTCAAATTAAGTATAAATAATGTCAGTAGCCAACAGGGTGTTTTTTTTAAAAAAAAAGAAGACAGGTTTTACAGATTGAGAAAGAAACATAGCACCTAAATATTATATAACCTTATGTAAGGATAATAGAAGAGGATTCTTCAGAGGTCCTGTAAACATCCAATTTCTCTATAGGACTGCCAAATTATTCCTTAGGAAACATGGATGCAAGTTATTGAGGTTGTATTTCAATTTGACAAAGCTTTGTTCAAATCACTCCATTGAGACAGATTTGTGAATCAGAGTTGTGATCTACCTTGAAGAGACTTCTTGTAGCTCCTGAAACATTTTGCAATTTTGATAGGTTTACTCTTGTTTTTGAGGTTACTGTAGTTTCATTTCTATATAGGAAGAATGTTGAGGAAAGAACTGAGAACAATCATTCTGAAGGGCTGTCTGACATAGGCATGAATCAATGTCTTTGATCCCTTCATTAAACTCTGCCTATCAGAGTTACTTCGCAGTGATGAAGTTAACATTACATTGGGCTTTCTTGTTTCATTCACTTTTCAGTTCTCAGCTGTGCTCAGAGTAGTACTAATGGCATGCCACATTTTTGTGCTGCTCCTGCTAACACAACCAAAAGATATTTAATCACTTCTCAGCCCTCTGAATATGGACTAAAGGTTGTTCCGGCCAGTAGGCAGTCGTGGCTTAATTTTTATATACATTTTTCATTTCTGAACAAATTTCAGTCTGACAAGTGAATGGGTGCCAGAGTCATACACTGCAAAGTCCAAATGTTTATTTCTGTAGTTGGAAGAGTAGTGGTGAAAAAGCAAAGAATGGCACTTTTTCTACACCACCTTGTTTTTAATACTATGCCTATCTCTAGTACCATGTCATTGTGCCAGCCTACTTTTCCTGCCCATGCTAACTAACAGAGTATTGCCAACAAGTTACAACCCTGACCCAACAAATTCTGCATAGAGTTAGCTAAATTGTGCCAAATTGCCCCGCAAAAGCAGGTTGTCCACCGAAATTGATGATGAGGTGTTCTTCCCAGGAGGAGCCAAACTTGCCAACTAGCTATGCCAATCCTCCTGGCCTCTAAAAAATACAGCAGGCAAAGGCAGTGATGCCACACCATCCCAGAACAGCAAACCAATGTTCATTCTTCTGAAACTATTCAAAAGAAACTTAGCCCTGCAAAATGTCCTGGCTAGTTCTGGCACATTACTCACGAGGCCTTCCTTTTCAGCAAGAGCCATGCTTGCCAACTAAGTGTGCCAATCCGCTGATGTGTCATTAAATCCAATGATCAGAGTCAGCAAAGCTACACCAGCCACAAGGGGCAAGTCAATCCATTCTTCAATGTCATGCCAAGCTGTGTCTCCCAAGAAGTGTCAATGGAAAAGAGTTTGTGAAACACTTTTGGAAAGTTTTACTTTTATGTTGGAGTGGAGCATTTTCTGTAGCAATTCAACACAACTTTTTATAGGTTCTTTACTGGACAATTTGGCAGCTCTGTGCTGTTCTTTCCTCATTCCTATTACTGCCTGTTAAAAGAAGTACAGGGAAATATTCTAATAATTTATTGCTCAAAATTTATTTAGGTATTTATTATCAAATTTATACAGCCACCCATCTCACATAATGTGAATGAGTGGTGCACTCAATTCAACAAAACAATTCAACAAAATAATTCAAAACTATTAAAAATTATAAATATAAACAAAAGAACAGAAAAGTTCATTTAAAACCTTACATGTATCCCTTCTCAGGGCTTCCTTATTTCCATGAGATTCTCAAGCTCACTGATCGAACCAAGTTTTAAGGCTTTTCCAGAAGGAGGGATTAAAGGTTCTTTAAAAGGATCCATCAGCCTTCCCTATTTTCAGCCAATCCTGTCAGTGTTGATGTATAGCCTGAGGACTTATTTTATCAAATAGAATCCTGAAGCAGCTTGAATTGAATCCATTTACTTCCAGCTCTTGAACTGCAATTTCCAGCTTTTTTGTGCTTTCTTCACATCTCAAAGTTCCACTTTAGATTGAATCAGATCTGGTTTGCATGAGCCTAGATAGGAAAACATGATGTGGGGAGCCAATTCCTTTATATGTTCTTTTAAGATCCCTTGAACAACACTTAAGATTCAATTTCAAAATTATTCTACCATCTAGAAAAAGATTCAAATATACAAACAGAATAAAACATATCTAGTTAAAGAAATTGACAGTTTATGGCGGGGAGTGGTGACCTTTTGTAGGCTACGGATACTGTTAAATGAGCTAATGCAATGGGCTTGGCACTCCTCCTATTGCTAAATTAGTGATTAATTGAAGAAAACTGAGATTCTTATGAAATGGGACTCCAAGGTTCATATCTTTTTACTCTGTACAGATTTATGGCATAGCAGCATTTTCCAGTTTAGCCTGGTGACACAGCACAAATTATGCAATTGAAAATATTTTCCTATGCAGGAAATAGAACGTGTTTATTGTCTGTTGCTCTGTTTTAAGTCAGATTAAATTATTTTAATATGCCATATGTTATAATCATGATTATTTTAATTTCGGGAGTTATTTACTGCTATATGTTCCTATTTTAAAACATGGGAAGACTTTGCAAATTATGGCAATGTATCAAGGTAATAGACAAATATGTAAGTGGACTGATGTGTATGTTTTTAAATCATTGCAAGCTAAAAAAAGCATTTAAATCTGATACCTTGCAGTGAAATTCAACTGCATATATCAGCAACAATTTAAACAGTCTTGTTCCTGAAGTGTACAACCTGTTTTAACTGTTAAATGTTTCATTCCCCTTAAATGAGGATGGCAGCAAAGGTTAAATGGGACAAGAAAAAGATTGTGGAATAATGTGGATAAGCCTTGGAGGACACTGCTGTGTTTGTGTGCTCTTGCCACTGTTGGAACCAGAGTCACAAAAGAAGGTGCAAATTATTTATTAGTGCCCTTACCCAATAGACGACATTCACTCGTGTTCACCATTCATTGTCTTTTGAGTATGTTGGGAAGCTCTTTTTTTGGGTAACCTAGATATCTTTAAAAAAAAACTGGGAACTTTTCATAGCTCCTTCTGTGGGTCCTTTACTCAAATCTTGCTACTTATAGAACTGCCATATGGAGCTGGAGGGAAAAAACGGCTGCCAAATTTACAGCCAAGCGTAAAACGTAATTGAAATACAAATAGACATTTGGTCTGTAACTTTTTTCTTCATAGACTTTTTCTTTGAAGAAGAAAGGTGGTAAGCCTCACCGACAGCTGTGTGATAGATAAGCCTCATTCAGGCATTCAGGAATCCTAGCCATGAAGGGGAGACAGAACATGTGCTCCCGCCCCCCCCCAATGCCCTCGATTGACAGGAAAGGTCTGAAATAAAGCTGTAAGTGTATTCAGCTGAAAGAGTTCAGTGCTTAACACTAGCACTTTCTGGAAGGTGCACAGATGGGATAGGCTGGACTGAGCTGAGGACTTCATATAGTGAATTGCCTTGTCTATAATTCACTCAAGACTAGTGTTGTGTTGCCCTAATAGAGAGCATCGTCTCACCTCAGTTGCTTTTACAGTCAAGAGTTAGGCAGTGCATAGTCACATGAGGCCACCCAGTTCATGAAATCAGTGGTGGGAATCAACCATTTCGGGAGAACCGGTTGTTAACTTTCTGAGCAGTTTGGTGAACTGGTTGTTGGAAGAAATCATTAAGGCAGAGAACCGGTTGTTAAATTACTTGAATCCCACCAGTGCATGAAATCATATGATAAATATTAAAAAGATTAGGAGAATTTGTTTCTGCCTTTTTGGGGGGGGGGTGGAAGCAAGAAAATTATCATGTGAACCTTACAGTAGCCTTAACATAGTTAAAAGAAAAACAAAGTGAACCAATTTCTCTCAGAAATTTAGGAAAAACATTCCAGGGTACAATCCCACCTAATCTGAATCATCAGCTCTCCCAATGTCACCCTCAGGTCCCCTAAAAATAATAATGGCAGCTCCCAGCCACAAAAAGGTTGTTGATTCTTTTTATTATTTATTTCTTTAGGAAATTTCTATGCTGCTCACTCTCTTAATGGCTGTGGATGGCTTGCAAAATACCATTAAAGCATAATAAAACCAACATTAAAAGATAACAGATATAAAATAGAAATGCTAAAAAATATCATTAAAAGCCCTGGGAACAGTAATATGACCTGAGTCTTCTCTTGAACTGTAATGAAGAGGAAGCTTACTTGAATTTTAGTGGCAATTTATTCCATAATATAGGTGCAGAAAGTGAAATTGGTTATTAATATCAAATTATCTTTGGTGGGATCCACAAAAAAACTTCTTGGATGATTTAAAGATGCTGCACAAACTGTACAAGTATATGTGTATAGTGGTTATAGAACACAACCCAATCAAAGAAGTCCAACATTTTAAAAATCAAAGGAATCATTTTCAATCTTCCAGAAGGAAAACCACCCAATTAAATAATGATTTGCCAAAGTAGATTTCATTCATTCATTCATTCCCCTAAAAGATATCTTATTGCAGGAAATAAATCAATTCCATCCAGGTAGTTCTTGACTTATGATCAATTGTTAGTGACTGTTTGAAGTTACGACAGACCTTTCCAGGGCTATTTACAACCCAGATTCAAAATTGTGACAGCTGCTATTATCACAAACTCCCACAATCATGTGATTGCATTTTGGATGGTTGGCAACTGGCTCACATTTACTGCCATTTGCAGCAGTCTGGTCACATGACTGCAATTTACTATATATATATATATATATATATGTAGGTCTTTGGTTATTCGGGTCTTCTCCCACGTAAAATTGGAAGTGTCTTGGCGACGTTTCGACGAAGTCTCATTCGTCATCTTCAGGCTGGTGTTCTCGGCTCGTGACCACAATCCGGGTCTTCATTTTACCTACCTCGAAAGGATGGAATGCTGAGTCAACCTTGAGCCTGGTGAGATTTGAATTTGCAGTAATTGCAGGCAGTTGGTGCTACTTAATAGCACTTTAGTCTGCTGTGCCACCAAGGCTCTTATTTAGATTGCGTGCAACCCCACCCCACCCCCGGCATATCTGCAAGTAGGCAAGATTGATTATTTTGTTATCTTTTCTGCACTTGGGGGTGATGCCAATGGTCAAAAAGGCCTTTTTAGTTCTCAGAATTGGGTGATTCCACCGCAAAAAGCTAAAACCTGTAAGCTTTAAAAGAAGAGGCAGAACATTTTGGCCTTCTTCACTGTGACAGTATTGTGATGTAACCAATCATGCTCCTTACATCCCCCAGGCAGAACCCAAAGGAAATGAGCAGGGAGCTTTCCTCATGTAAATAGATGGGGCCCCATAAATATCCTGGTTCCAAATTTAACAAATAAATGCAGCCTGGCACTGCCTGTTGAAATTCTTAAGACTTCCAGCTCCAGTATTTCCTAACTTTGTGTGCTCCCAAAGGAATCAATCTGTCATTTTCACCACCTTGTGAGTGAAATAGGTGGTATCTAAATTTAATACATACATAAATAAATTTAAAAAATATTCATCTTGCATTCGAAACCTTAGCAGCCAAAGTATAGTTTATGAAAGGACAATCTTCTCTTTCCATAAGGTTAGAGATATAATCAAGAGATGGCTGTGCTATTTATCTGTATTCTGAAAAAGGAGAATTCTTAAAAGGTGGGGAAATGACCTGTTTGCATATGGAGAATGATCCTTAGTTCAGGGTAAAAACAAACTTTGAGTCAGGGACTTATTGGCATATAATGCAGACTGAATTGAATGGTATTTATTTCTCAGTAAACATATAAGATTATTCCTACTTCTAAGTGCTGTAGTCCTTGCTTAATTGAAAATAAGAAAAATCCAAATAATAAATCTTTAATAAATAAATCCAATCTCTTACATTTTTCCATCATTTTTGTGTAGAATTCATTTTATTCTTCTATTATAACTTTAGGAATTCTGTGTACTTGATTACACATTGTTTTGAACAAGCAAAGTATTCTTTTGCCCTTTTCTTATCTTTACCCTTCTTACATTCTAGATCTTTCTGGAGGAAATAAAGTACAAAGTTGGTAGCTACAGTCTGAAGTGTAGATTGCAATTTCACAAATGAACAATGAAAGAAACGTAACCAGAGCACTGTTATTTGTGTCATTGTTCATCCAAAGTAGGAAACCACCCTTCAGTTGGCAGAATGCCTGAGCTAACAAAGATTCATGATAAGAATTGCAGAAACCTCTCTTAGAACTGTCAACTATGGGCCCATTTAATAAAGAGTTCTCAGCTTGAAAATGCATTGAATTTAAAGTGAAAATCAAAGATGAAACATGTAAAAGAACACAAGCATAAATTAGATAAATCTCCAAGGTATTCAGGCTGAGATCAAAGGAAGATAGAAGAACAAATTGTGTAAATGTAGTCAAGCAAAAAAAAAAAAAAGCACTTTTGGTTGGTTTAAAAGAAAGCTGGCCCAATATAGTGAATAAAGTACTATAAGGCAATTAAGATGACCTTCATGAATTGAAAGAAATAAAAACTGAGTGAAGGCCATAAGAAAGCAGTACGGCCACCTGAAATCTCTCTAATCACTAGAGAAGGCATCCATCAATGGGGCGTTTCTTCAAGCCCCATTCAGGAATTCTGTGAGGTCAGAGAAAGAATGATTGACCTAAAGGAAGGATATGTATATTTAATGTATATTTAACTAAGTACAGCAGACTGAGATGCATGGATGGCATAAAGATATGGTCCCTTGGCTCATGGACAGGATAGATCTGACAAATACAATTCCTAGACTCAGTTTAAGAATGTCAACTTATGGGGAGGAGACTGTCTAAACTCACTAAGCATTAGTTAAAGAAACTCACTAAGCATTAGTTAAAGAAATCCTTGGTTGGTATGGTTGATTTAGTCTGCTTATTATAGTCCATAATAGGCCATGTTCTATTTTCATATTTATCTTGTCATAGTCTTCATTTTTTAAAAAAAAAATTAGATTTATATGCTGCCCTTCTCCGGAGACTCAGGGCGGCTTACAATGCGTTAAGCAATAGCCTTCATACTTTTGTATATTTATACAAAGTCAGCTTATTGCCCCCACAAACTGGGTCCTCAATTTACCTACCTTAGAAAGGATGGAAGGCTGAGTCAACCTTGAGCCCCGAACTCGCATAATTGC
Source organism: Masticophis lateralis (assembly GCA_030761175.1). Lineage (NCBI taxonomy): Eukaryota > Metazoa > Chordata > Lepidosauria > Squamata > Colubridae > Masticophis > Masticophis lateralis. The sequence continues at coordinate 321,738,068 of JAUDYJ010000001.1, read as the reverse complement.
AGACAGCTGGGTGTTAATAACAGGCTATCTAGCCCGTCGAGCTATCTGGGGCTCTTTTATTATTCATTGATAGAATTTAAATAAAATATGATACATCTCAGCATCATAAGAAATGACTTTAAGGCTTCTATATTTCTTTGACAGACAGTCTTTCACAAACAAAATACCTTCCAATTGATGAGCATACCAGAGAAAGATGTGACTAGGCATGAGGCAGGAACCAATTTTGTTTAAAACTCAAAAGCCTGAAGTGAAGTGGTAAACTTCTGAACAGTCAATTTCACTGTCCTTCATTAGATCTAAATTTGAAATGTCTCTAGCATTTTATGCTACTATCAAAATACTTACGAAATCAGGCCAGAAACCAGGAAATTGTAAGTTCTAGCCTTCCTCAGCTGGATGATTCTGAGCCAGTCACTCTCTTTCAGCCTATCTCAGCTCATGATATTGTTGTTGGGGAAAATAGGAGGTGGAAGAAGTATTGGGTATACTTGCTGTCTGGAGTTATTTATAAAAATAATGAAGCTGCGATAAAAAATGAATACCTAAGTTACAGGATATATGCGCTTATAGATAGGGGGGCCTTAAAGAACTCAAAAGGGACCACTTTGAGGATGCAACCACCAATTTTAAGGCTATTTTACATGAACAAGTATTCAAGATATTACTTAAAATGGTCAAGTTCTGTTTGTAGATTAGAGCAAACTTCTCATTTTGAGCTCGAGACACATGAAATGCATTGAGCACTCAAACTAAATTGTACACCCAATCAATGAGTAGCAGAGCTCGAAGGTCCATTCTGACTCTCTTATTTTGTTATTCTAGTTCTCTGCATCTTTTGCTGTTTGGGTACTAAGTGTTGACAGGCAAATTCAAGAAGAGTCCTTGCTCCCTATTCTAATGGTTCTTAACAGGCCTTGCTTTCAGAGTACTGTATGCTATATTAGATAGGACACTTGTTATGTCCTTATAAGGACATCCGCCGGGGATTGGTCAAATCCACCGGCAGGAAATTCAACTAGCTGTCTAGGGGCGGTGAGACTGCCGGAGCGAATATAAGGAGAGCTCCAGCAGCACAGTGCCAGTATTGTTCCAGCCTAAAATAAAGTTCTGAATGGACCTGAGCTGGTCGCATCTTCTTTCCTGCACCTGATCGAACACTGGCGACAAAGGACTAAAAAGAACCAGAGCATCGACCGCGTGGCACGAACGCCAACTGACCAAGAGCTGACCCGAGCTGAAGTCACTCACTCACGGCAGACCGAAGCATGGCATCACCGCAAGCTCTGATCGTCTCGCTGGCCCTATTCAACCCTGGGAAGGAGAAATGGAGGTCCTACATGGTCTGGTTTCGCCAGTTCCTCCAGGGAAACAGCTACCAGGACCTGGATGATGACCGCAAGAGAGCCCTTTTCCTGGCTCACTGCGGCTTCGAATTCCTGCAATCATTATCCATTATTTATATACTTTAAAGTGGCAAAGCAAGAAAGGCGTTTACAAGATATACTTCGAAAGGAGGAATTTCAAAATATCTTTTTAGACTAAAACTTATGCCTTTTAGTGAGATTTATTAGTGCAAAAAGACACTACCACATTTCTACTGACTCTTGGTTTTTCAGACTGTGTCATCTGAGTTCTCTGCCCTGGATGATGGCAAACTTTTGAAGGCCATCTAATGACTCACAGAATTAAAAGCTTGCAGTTCACAAAGAAAACTGTTAGCCAGACCCTTTTCAATCATTAGTCAGGGGTGTGTGTGTGAGAGAGAGGGGCGGGGGGAGAGACAATGTTATGTGAGTGCAATGCAGAATACAATATGTCCATGAGAGCCTATATAAACCCTTTGACTGAGTAGGTTGTACCTCCTGCTAAGACACATTAACAATTCAACTGTGATGGGAGAGACAATGGAAACTTAACTAAGTTGAGTGCATGGCAGCAAATAATCATTTTAATGGGGGAGTCAGCTGTTCAGAGCAGATGTTTGACCTGCCCAGTGTTCATAGGGGAAGGATAGCTTACAGGAAATATGGCTCCAGTCACATACTATTAAAGACATGATCTATGGCACTAGTAAGATAAACTACAACAAAGAGACAATAGAAGTGAAAAGGTCTTAGCTTTGCTGGCATGTTTTGTGGTTGGGTTGCTATGCACTAAAGCCCCAGTCTGGGCTTTAGACTTCAAAGCCATGGTGTCCAGGTGAGTACAAAAATCTGATGAGTAAGATTTATTGAATTTGGTCTCTTTTGATGAATTTTTACAAGTGGCCATTTCTGGACCATGGAATGCTTAAACCACTCTGCTGTCAACAGAGCAGACTTTTTTAAAAAAATGGTTTAGTGGTTAAATAGATTTTTAGTTCTTAAGTTCTCCTTTGTGTCTGGTTCCAGAGTTCTCTAAATGTCAGATCAGATTCCTTACAGAAATATTTAGAGGGAGCCTATTTACACTGATGCATTGTTCATTTTGGACTAGTGTTTTCTTGTCTCTTGAATTTGCTTCTCTGTCCCTAAATGTGCTCAGGTCTGTCCATTCCTACTATTGCTTCCAATCTTTTCGATTAGACCCAATCAAAATCTCCCAGAAGGAGAAGAGAAGAAATATGAAGATTACCGCACTGCTCTTACACCTATGTTTTCATCTATACATGTCTGGCTCACAGACATGTTGTGAATTGTATACAAACAGAATGGAAGATAAGGAGAATTAGAACAAACATTATAATATTGTGGTTAAAGTACTGAACCAGGGCTGAGAGACCCAGGTTTATTTATTTTTATTCATTTATTTATATCCCACCTTTATTATTTTCACAAATAACTTAAAGGGGCAAACCTATCCAAACCTATCTTCCTTCTATTTTCCTCTATGAGGTGAGTTTATGCTGAGAGAGAATGACTGGCCCAACATCACTAGCTGCAAGACAGATCTAAAGATTTCCTAAATCCTATTGCACCAATGGACTGCTAGTACCCCATGGCCACTTAAATACAGAATTTCACAGTAATAATCTATTTTCACTCAGGTTTCTTGGACATGCTATCAGAAGAGTGAATATCTCAGCTATCTATCCTTTCTGTGGGCACTGAGAAAGTTTGAACATGAAAGTTTCCTCTCGTGTAGCTCATGTAACTGAACTTGTCAAGCTGGGTGCCCTCCATGGCTGTCAACCCCTTATTTTTTCTAATCCAGATATATATGCAAACAGAATGTCCCTACTACTAGTATACCTCCAAAAATTGGTATTGGTTTCATCTACATCATCTCCTTACACTTTGCAACTGTCTTCCCATTCTATCAGTTCTCTAACATTAACTGCAGCCTATTGAGATTTCCCCATCTCTCATATAGAATGAATGGGGGTCCAGCTGTTTTCAAGAAACTTCTCTTTGTGTGCCTGGCTGTGCAGTCTGCACTATTTTGTTATCTAGTGATAGAAAACAAGCTTCACAGTTCAGCTTCCAGCTACACACAAATAAAGAGGAAAAAATAATGTGCTTCAATCCAGAACAGATGCCACACAAAAGAAAAAGTCTGTGCCATCAATTGATTATAAAAAGAATCCATGTTTGACCGTAGTCATGTTTAAATAAAGGTAAAGGTTCCCCTCACACATTTGTGCTAGTTGTTCCCAACTCTAGGGGGCAGTGTTCATCTCCATTTCAAAGCTGAAGAGCCAGCGTTGTCTGAAGACATCTCCATGGTCATGTGGCTGGCATGACTAAACACCAAAGGCGCATGGAATGCTGTTACCTTCCCACCAAAGGTGGTCCCTATTTTTCTACTAACATTTTTATGTGCTTTCGAGTGCCTAGGTTTGCAGAAGCTGGGACAAGTAACGGGAGCTCACCCCATTATGCGGCACTAGGGATTTGAACCGCTGAATTGCCGACCTTTCAATCGACAAGCTTAGCATCTTAGCCACTGAGCCACAGCACATCGTGTTTAGGCTGTGCTTTTTCCTGGAGAAGGTAAATCTGGCCATAATGATTTGTGCCTTTTGTTTTCTGTAATGAGCTCAAGGCAGGGATGTCTTAGATAAGTATTACTGCACTTGCCTTTTTGCAAATAAAGGTGGAACTACAACTACCTGAATCATGAAACATAACTTTTCCAACCATATTGTCTGCACTCTGTCTGAAGAACAATTCCAAGCGGGTCAACATGTAAAAACATTCCAAGAGATATTTGCTGTGAATACTATAATGGAAAACAAAACACCCTTCTTCTCCTTTCAACTATAATCAAATATGGTAGTGATGCTACGGGGTAATCTGTTTGCTTTACTTCTACATTCCCTTTGCCTCAGAAGTTGGCCTTTACTATCTCTAATTTGATCTAGTCTGAATAGTTTGGAGGTACCTTCTATTTGCATGTATGTACTGCATGTGTGTGTGCGTATTTAGATATGTATGTATGTTATGTTTCTCTGCCTCCCCCCCCCCAGAAACAGTGCTATTTAATATTTAATATTTTAAAAAAGGAAGACTGCTTAGAGAGGTTATGAGACAGTGTCCCGCTAAACATCACTAACTTTGAAGACTCAAAGCCTAAACTCTGATTGAAAATAGGAATATTATAAATCCAGATATGGAAAGGAAGGGACTAATTTGATCTTTGGAAATTTAAGGCCTACACTATCCCTTAGAGCACAGGTGTCAAACCCTCAGCATCACGTTGCCATCATATGATGTTTCATGACATTTTACTCTTCGCAGAGCTGGGGTGGGCATGGCTTGTGTGTGACACTTCAAATCAATCAGCTGGTATCACTACACAAAATGTGCACCACTAATTGACATATCCCCATATATGCTATAATTTTAAATACATCCTTTATCTGCTTCCATCTCAATGGAATAAGAGTACTCCAGTGAATAGTTTATCCTTAGCAGTAAAAAAGACTGTTTTACTTCCTAGAGTCTCTTGGCCAGGAGGGATTTGGGGAAAGGACAACCCTCCTTGAAACACTAGAGTGAAACTGCAGTTAAGGCAGAGGTATTCTGCCAAAGGGAGCGAGTCAGAGGTGGGTTTCAGCAGATTCTGACCAGTTCTGGAGAACCAGTAGCGGAAATGTTGAGTAGTTCGGAGAACTGGTAGTAACAATTCTGGCTGGCCCCACCCCCATCTATTCTCTGCCTCCCAAGTCCCAGCTGATTGGGAGGTAATGGGGATTTTGCAGTAACTTTCCCCTGGATTGGGGAGGAAATGGAGATTTTACAGTATCTTTTCCCTGGACTGGGGTGGGAATGGAGATTTTACAGTATCCTTCCTCTGCCATGCCCACCAAGCCACACCCACCGAACCGGTATTAAAAAATTTTGAAACCCACCACTGGAGCCAATGTATTCCCATAACATATCTGAAGCCCAGTGCAATAGTCTAACATAGAAGAAAATGTTCTGTACTATTTTGGAAATCTACTTTTAAATTTTCCCATTGAAATAGATAAAGTTCTACAGGTGAACTTTAGCAAAACAGTGCTCTAAGTATTTACTTATTATACTTATTATACCACAGTGCAAAATGCCCAGCAATTGTTCTGGCAAGGTGGTGGGTGCTTATAATTTCAATATCAGGTCTCTGACTGTTGCTTTGTCAAAGGGAAATGTACATTCATGGAATCCATCATATTTTCAAGAAAGGAAAGAAAGGGGGGAGAGAAAGACTGAAAAATTCAGCAGCCTGATTTGCTTATGCAACAACCCAATTTGCATATGCAAATGTCAGTTTTCTACAATCAAGCTGAGTGATTGCACATTATTGCCTTCTACCTGCTGTGTCTTCCTCTGAAAATTTGTCTCTTATCTGCTTTTTTTTTTTACTATAATATACATTATTTGCAACTTGTAGTGTGTAGTTTTTGTGTTTTGCCTTGATTCAGCATAGCAACAAAGAGTATGCTTAATATTGAACCGTATGGGGAAATGTTATGCTTGACAGCTTTGCAAAATCAGCACTTAAGCTTCATACTGAAGAAATCCTTTGGATTTCTATAGGATTTTTTTCTTCTTCTCAAAAGTTTCTAATATTCATAATGTTGGCATTATATCCTTATGAGCCTTCTTCTCATACAGTACATCAATTTTAAAGGACCCTTTAAAGATAACCACAGAAGCTAGCAAAATGAATTGTTGTAAAGGGCTATATTTTAAAGTGAGCTTTTCTGCTGATATCTTGGGTAAATTGCATACACAAAAGTGTCTTTATAAGTAACCAGCAAAAATCCCACCATAGCCAAAGCAAAGTGCCTCGCTGCCTTTACTGTCTCCTTCTCAGATCCTTTTCACTATCTTTGCTGTCCGCCTTGGGCAGAGCTTCTCCCATAAACATGGCTAAGGCTGTGCTGTGCTTTGGAAAGATTTTCACTACCTTTGCTGCCTCTTTTTTAGAGCCAGCTTCTCCCAAGAACATTTTCATGCGCAGAAAAGAAAATCTTGCTGGCATTTGCTGGAGTGGCTGAGGCTTCCTGTGGCATGGCAAGCAGCCACAGAGCCATGCATTTCTAGGGCTGCTTGTGGGCCCCTCAAGGCAGGATTCAGAGTAGCCAAAAGGGCAGAAATGGGAGGAAGATAGGTGTGGGAGGGGGAGTCGAAGAAGGCCTGGGACTGTAAGTGCAGGCAAGCTGATAAGTGCCCAGATTTTGACCATGTGACCATGAGGGCGCTTGTAATAGCTGCAAATTTGGACATAGGCCATCGATGCATTTTTTTCCCCCAGCACCGTTGCAATTTCAAACAGTTGCTGAATTAATGGTTGTAAGTTGAGGACTTCTTGTAGCTATGTCCATGTTGCCACCAGAAATTGATCTCAACTTCAGAAATATTTGAACCTCTCTCTCTCTCTCTCTCTCTCTCTCTCTCTCTCTCTCTCTCTCTCTCTCTCTCTCTCTCTCTCTCTCTCTCTCTCTCTCTTCATTTGGAGACAGTGACAAATGGAGGATGATGGGATCCTGTTGAAAAGAAAAGTGATTTTCAGAAAGATGTTGAGAAGAAGACAATGTGAGATGAAAGACAGTGTAAAAGCCTACACGGTGATCGGGATCACTATACATTTTTGTTTTGGATCAAGGTGATGAACAGATTGCTTTAATATTCTGTTGGTAGATTCCAGCAAAGAATCTACTTTTCTCACACACGAGAAAAGAAGATTTGGCCACCATAAATATCTCAGCTGTCCTAATGGCCAGTTCCCATGACATAAATTTTGCCAAAGCATTCTCTCCCCTGCTCCACCCACCCACCCACCCCGCTACAAGTACATTGAGATAAATGCTGTGCTTAAAACTGGATTAATTTTAGTCAAGGGACAAATAGATTTATATCAACTGTAGCTTTCTAACAATTAATGTGACAAGCAGCAGAAGATTAGCTGCACCGTGTATCAACACCATTTATAGAAGCAGGTGCTTTTCCACTCTCCTTCTCTCCCTCCCTCTCTCCCTTCCACCCCCTCACCCCTTCCTATTAACATGAGAGTTATTGTATCACTGTGAAAAGAGCAGCTGCTGCTCCTGAATTTTTTCGTCATCCTCTGTTTCTAACATTGGTGGCGAATTAAGGGTATAATGTTGAGTCTTAATTACCCATAAGCTTCACATCAAAGTGGCGACATTTGGGTACCCTTGGAGAAAACATGTTCAGAATGCAGATTTTTCCTTTTGCTTCTACTCCATCTTGGCAGTGGGGAAAAGGGGCCTTTCTAATGTTCAAGGAAACCCTGTGGTTTTTGCCAAATTAAATAGAAACCCCTCGATTGACTTCTGGCAGCCTTTGTGGTGATAAATCAACACAGCATCTTTCAGCCAAAACTTTAAAATATAAGCAGACACCTATTGCCAAAGAAAGAGAAAGAGAGACATGCTAATCTTGACAGGGCACACAGTTTGACACAGAGCTCTGCTTTGGCTGCCTATTTGAAATTGTTGAAACTAGAATTGCTTAAATAGAACTAAGCAAGACTTTTCCAACCTGGGCTTTGGTTGGTATGGTATTATGAGCAGCCTGTTGGGCTCAGCCACCTAGAAATTCAGATCTGGGTTTAGCTCTATTTCGATAAAGAGACAGGCTTAATTATCTTGATGGTGCTCCATATCTGGAGAAAGACTGGGATCTCCCAGTATGTTATTGATGCCATTAACTATATCTCATGTTGGGGATTTGGAAAAGCTGAGCACTGAAAGGGTTTCATTCCCATCTGTCTTTCTCTATCCCGCCACCCAACCCCAATTCTTAGGAATTCTGCAGTCTTATTTTCCTTATTATATGGGAAGCTGGGAAGCATCTATATCAGTGTTGGCGAATCTTTTCAGCACCGAGTGCTGAGACGGGAACTGTAAGAGCAGCTCAAGCACATGCCAGGCAGCTGCTCTTCCGGTTTCTGGCACGCGCATGCATACCGGCCACCTGATCTTTCGATTTCTGGCATGCGTGCACCTGAGGACCAGCTGGCCAGTGCACATGCGTGCGCTGGAAACCATAAGAGCAGCCGCCCAGTGCACAAGTGTGCACCAGGAAGATGATCTTCTGGATTTTGGTGCATGCATGCGCACTGGCCATCTGGTCCTCATGCGTGTGCATGTGCGCCAGAAACCAGAAGATGGGGTGGCCAGTATGCATGCATGCACCAGAAACTGGAAGAGCAGACATCCAGTGCACACAGGCACACCGGGTGGCTACTCTTCCGGTTTCCGGGGCTCCCTCGCACGTGAAGACCAGCTGGTTGGCGGGCCAGAACCCAGAAGAGCAACGGGCAACAGCTCACGTGCCCGGAGAGATGGCTCTGTGTGACACTTCTGGCACTCGTGCCATAGGTTCGCCATCACAGACCTATATGAAACCTCTGGGAAATATCATTTGCAGGTCTGGAGCTAGTTGCAATTAATCTGCTGATGATATTTAAACTACACACCCTTCTCCTTTCCTGCAAGCTCAGGATTAGACACCTTCAGGGCCAATGAATGTCTTCTGGCTGAAAAGGAATTGATGTCTATCTTGGGAAAGCACAAATGACTGTAACTTTTCTTCTTTTTCACTAGCAGAATGCTAGAAGTTTATATTTAAAATGAAGTTTATCAATGGTCATCCAATCTGGTGCAGATGTTGTAAAGTACACTTTTCTGAAACCTTTATTTTTAAATAGAAATACTCCTAGAAATGTGGTGATTGATATATGGTAAATTTTAAGCTAAGGTGGGTCAGGTCTCGTTAGTACTTGGATAGGAGGCTTATGGAAAATATAATATTGTAGACTAAACTGGGAAGTTAAAAAGAAAAAGTTAGTGGAAGAAACTTATGAAAAACTACTTCTGTATTGTTGCCAAGAAAAATATATTGGGTGCTTCTATGTCAATCTCCAGGAACTGAGCATAAGTCAAGAAAGAGTCTTTGTTAAAAAAAAATCTGCATCATTTTTGCTCATAACATGCAATGCCTTTCAAAAGAGTAGAGAGTGGATTGGAAGAGATAGGTCAGGTGAAGATAAATGAATGGTGTTAGTGGAAGTGGGAGCAGCCAAAGAATTCAACAGGTAGACAAGAGGAGGCTGAGTATACATGGCAGGTGGGTCAAAGGGAGAAAGCGCATGTGAACAGTACATTTGTACACATCACACAGTGTCCAATGTGCATTTTAGAAGGAAAGGGCAGAATGCATAATGGATGGGTACATAGTGAATAGACGTCTAGGAAAGAGTGAAGGAGTGATGAGTGGGGAAAGCCATCTGGCAGGTTGATTTTATAGGACAAGCATGCACAGCGCTCGGAAAAACAAGCTGAGCATGCCTAATGGGTAAGAGAGAGAAAAGCTGAGATTGTATGGGTTACTTGGAAGAAGGCAAACAACTAGAAGATGGAGAGGCTTCTATCAGGCAGGGGTGTCAAACTCAAATGACATGTTGTCATCAGATGACGTATCACAACTTTTTTCCCCTTCACTAAATCGGGGGTGGCCATGGCCAGCGTGTGACTCATCCAGCCTGCAGGCCGTGAGTTTGACAACCCTGCTCTAGTGTTTCTCACCCTTGGCAACTTTAAAGATGTGTCGACTTCAGCTTCCAGAATTTCCCAGTCAACATCACTAGCTAGGGAATTCTGAGAATTGAAGTCCACACATCTTCAAGGTGCCAAGGATGAGAAACAGGGTAAGCATAGGTATGTAGGAAAGGATAGGGTATATGGGTAGGTAGGAGAGGCACCTATTTTAGATGCATCTACTCCAACCAATGGGCTCTTAATGTGAAAGATCCTACTAGACCAGGGGTGAAATGTAAAATTTGTTACTACTGGTTCTGTGGGCGTGGCTTGGTGGGCGGTTGTAATGTGACTGGATGGGCATAGCCAACTTTAAAAAAAAAACTTTTCAAAGCATTTTTTCTAATGCTTTGAAAAGACTCTGCCGATCAGGCAACTCAGTTGGGGTTGTCAGAGAGGTATTTTTTAAAAAGTCTCTCTGACGATCCCAGCTGAGTTGCCTGATCGTCAGAGAGGCTTTTTAAAAAATGCCTCTCTGCCAATCAGGCAACTCAGCTGGGATCGTCAGAGACTTTTCAAAGCATTTTTTAACCATCTTTTCAGCCAAGAGGTTGCAGAAAAAAATGCTTTGAAAAGCCTCTGATGATCCCAGCTGAGCCGCGCGATCATCAGAGGCTATTTTTTTACTTTTAAAAGCATTTTTTCCTCAGAAGAGATTGTAGAAAAAATGCTTTTAAAAGTAAAAAAAAAGCCTCTGATGATAGTGCAGCTCAGCTGGGCTGGGGGAGCGGGGCACAAGGATTTTTGCTACCGGTTCTCCAAACCACCTGCCACCATCGCTACCCAATCAGGTGATTCGGTCTGAACCGGGAGCATTTCACCCCTGTACTAGACTCTGTTTAATGCAGCCATCCCTTAAATGGATTGCTTTTCTAAAGTTGCTGTGGAACAAAATATAATGCACTTTTGTCCTTTTTGTGAGAAACACAAATTAGCTAATTGAAACAGAAGTGCAAATTGAAGGATTGTTCATAAGGAATATAATGCTCCTTCCTGAATATAGGAGCTGATTGTTGAAGTTGAAGCAGTGATATAGCATACATATAAGAGATTAAGTGCTGATAAATGTGGGCTGCAAAAACAATGATATCCTGATTTTCTGACATAGATTAGTAGCCAAAATAGACATACTTGCCAACTGAATAAATAATAGAATCCTCAGATACCATTCAGAGTTAAAGAATGATCAATTAAAGAACGACTTGGTAGAACAAAGAATAAAACTAAAGATCTCTGCTCTCCCACAAGCTCTTCATTTGAAATCAAAGATAGATAATTACAAGAATTATTCTGATTTGGGAGTAGACCTATCAATCACTGAAACCCAATTATTTCTTTCCTTTTCCTCCTCTCACTTCACATAATTTTACAAAAATAACCTGCCAGCTAGGAAAATCAACACTCATTGGAATTGTGGATTCAGCTGAATTGAGTGTCTACTATTATTATTTCTATTTACTTTTGTGTATTTACAAAACAGAAGTGTCAGGAGTCCTGCTCTTAAGGGAGGGAGGGGAGTCTTTTCTTGTTCTACCATTTAGAATTACCAGATTATGAACTTAAAATGTAAGTGCTTAAATGCTTAAGCATTTAAAATGCTTAAAACGTAAGAGACAGAACTGGGGGTGGGGGAAGTAAAACATGAAGGTCAGTTTTTAGTGTGAAATGTACAGGATCATTATTCTTCCAAAGTGTGTTACTACCCTCATTTGACTGTTATCACTGTTGTAATGATGATTGGCGCCGAAGTTTTGTTGTTGGTGTTATTTTTTGAAGCCTGAAGAAATCCTTTGGGCTGGATCTCAGTTTCCTATACTCATAAATCTTATCTATATTTAATTATTTTAACTTTGTCACGAGCAGAGTCTGTATCAGTGGTGGGTTGCCCAAGGTTCGGACCGGTTCTCAAGAACTGGTAGTAAAACTGGCGAGAGGCTCCGCCCACCAACCCCAATGTCATCAGGAAGCTTCTGCGAATGCACGCGCGGCCCCGTTGCAAACCGGTAGTAAAAGTAAGTAGAACCCTCCCCTGGTTTGTACAACATATGTTGTGCAATAAGAATTGTGGCAACTGAACTCTGGGGCATTGTTTGAAATCATACCATGCATATAGATATGTACTTACACAAATTCATAGACATATGAGTACACATACGCACCTTGTCTTAAGTCAGACTGTTAATAATACCTACCAGCTGCAAACCCAGCTGATCTCTTAGGCAAATGCTCTTAGTCCAAGCATGCCATCGATTATACATTTTTGTCTAGAACATTGAGACACATAGTTTGCCTCTAATGATTGCCTCTAGTTGCTGTTTGGAGGCTTAACTGACATCACAGGCAACCAATGAAGTCAAGTATCTTAATGCCTCTTTATATTGCTGACCTTCAAATATGTGCTTCAAAACTGACCTAGCTAGGGCACTATTGCCCCCTAGTCTCCATTTTTCTGAACTACAACATGTACATAACATTACATCTGTGATGTTGTCCCTTATGAATGGAATGTCTTCCAATTAGTGTCTGATACTTAATGCTAATTTGCTTTAAAACTATGAAAGAGCCAATGATATGGCTCTTTCATATGGTGAATATCATGGCATGTTAAATATCATGATATATATGCTCAGTGCCTGGATCTGACATGCAGGGGCACATGCATGAAATGTGAGATGGTTGTTCTTTTAAATTTACCTATAATTTTGTGCCCATGGTAGAAAGAGGTTTCTGTACTCTGAACCTGCAGTTGAATTTCAGTGATAGGTAATACTGGGGGAAGACATGTTGTAGGGAAAATGCCAAATGGGAATCTAAGCATTTAACATTAGATGCCTCAAAGTAACTTTATTGCACTTTATTGAACAGAGTACAGGAGTCCCAACCAAAAGAATACAAAAGAGCCCCAAACTAAGAAAGGTTATAGGATGATATACCCCAGAAAGATTACATAGAAATGATAAAGAAAACAATGTAAATCAAATTGTGACCTTTACAGGCAGAATGAACATATAGGAACATTATGGGATGGCCTTACTATGGCTATCTCAGCATCTTTACATTTTTCTCTACTAACACTGACCCTCTGATTCCAGATACTCAACAACAACAAACAGTGGTCTTTATTGAGCCCATATATTGCCTCTCTTCAACTGAAGGAAAGCTAACAGGATTTCAATCTATCATTTGTCTCCTCCCCCACCCCTCTCCAAGATTTGGTTTGCTTGTCCCTTTGTTTCAATGGGACTTTCCTCATGCTTATTCCATGTACAAGCCATCAAACATTATAATCTTCCACCTGGAGTATCGGGGAAGCAATTTCAGCTTGGTGTAATAGAATGATCATTTTTGGGAGGCAAAAAAATTGACAAGTCATGCTCTCCTATTTGAAATGAGGCTTCTAAGCATTGGTGGGATGATCATTTCCACCAGGTGCAGTAGTTTATGGACCATGTCTGATCTCAGGAGCTAAATAGTGTTTGATTAGTAGTGTCTGATTAGTTGTGTCTGATTAGTACTTAGGTGACCACCAAGTAATAACAGGACTTTAGGTTCTCTAAACTAGACTGGGAAATCAAAAGAAAGTTCTAGAAGAAAACATTTTCAAGATCAATAATAAGACACTAACTATCAGCCCCACAATGTAGACCAGCCTAAGAATCAACTCCATAAGAAAATTACTTTTATTGATTCTACCTAATGGTATAAAGCATGTCCTCTAAATAAATGTTCTTTGTGTTATATTAATAGAAGCTGCTTCAGTAATCTGTTCGCTCCCCCCCCCACTTTTTTTTTTCAGGAACACTTGTATACACCCAGAGAGAAGTTCAACTTCTGACCTTTAACCTTTCTCCTCCATCTCCAGTTGGCCTTATCCTTATTGCATAGGTCACTGTATTGCTTTTCAATGCATAGCCCTCTCATGTGTTATTTGGAGGACCCCCATAAATCAATGTCTGTAGAGTGGCTTGTTAGTTGCCAGCTGGAAAAAGGTAGGAAAAAAAGATCCATGAGAAACAATGCTTTATGCAGTAAAAGTATGCAAAACAAAATAAAACAAAAAAGGATAGTAGATTAAATGGGGGGGGGAGGAAATTAAAAAGGAAATTAAACGTATAATTATGCTTTCTGCCCTTCTCTCTATTGAATAATTTTCACCTTAATTTTTTCCCATCCTCTTCATCCTTTTTTAAAAATCTCAAATCTAGAAAACACCAATTTGATCTTTTCTTCTTTCAACAAAAATTCCATATAATATTTCCAGTCCTTCAGATAAAATACTGCTTTTTTTCCTAACCAAATGGGTCAGTTTTGCCATTTCTGCAAGTTCAGATAACTTTATATACAATCTTCCACTGTAAGTATTTTATTGTTTTTCCAACTTTTTGCATACAGTAATCTTGTCATGGTTACCATATACAATATAAATTTCACACATTGCTTTTCCAGTTTCTTGTCCATAAAACTTAATAGAAATAATTCTGGTTTCATCATTATGTTAGTCCTTAATATCATTGGCATCATTGTATGGATCTGCATCCAAAATTTCTTTGCTTTTTCACAAGTCCACTGTGTATGATTAAAAAAAATACCCTCTAAAATTTAGTCTTATTTATCAGTCCTTCAATAAGTGAAATAATATCCTATAGCATGACTATCTCCAAGCAGGGATTGTCATTTTTTACAGGAAGACTCATGGATTGTACAAGAAGACAAACTAGGTTAGGTATCACTAGAGAATATGATTTATAGCAAGATAGACAATATTCGTTTCCTGTCAAATTTGGGATTGCAATTATCAATTTTGGTGGGGTGGAATATTTGTCTGAAAAATACAAAATATATGTTCACCATTCCAGTCTGCTACACTATTACCTGATTGTCTGGCTTCCTGTTTCCATTTTGATATTTCTTCTTCTTCCTTTCTGGATCAACCAAGTGATGAGACCTAATCAGAGAGAAGTTCATGTATAATGAACAAGTCAAGGTCACAGTGCTACCTAACTAATCAGATTTGTCTATGACCTGACCCTGATGACAAATTGAAAAAAATGGGGGGAAAACCCTCATTCATGATAGCTTTGGATATGCCAGCTTTTCTCAATCTGATACCCTATAGATCAGAGATGGCTAACCATTTTGCCATCACATGCCAAGAGGGGGGGGGGGGCTGGGGGAGGTTCGCATGCATGTGTACCCACACTCATAATTCTATGCACCCCACCCTGCACATGTGCGTGCAACCCCCCTCCCCCCAGCTCCTGGCACGCGATGGCCCCGTAGGCCCGTTTTTCTTTCTCACCTGGCTCTAGATGCTCTCTATGCATCTGGGGAGGGCACAGCCTTCCCGACCCCCTTGGAGGTCCTCTGGAGGCCTGAAATAGCCCATTTCCCAACTCCCAGTTGGAGAGAAAGTGACTTTTTTTGCTGTCCCCAGCCTCCAGAGTCTCTAGGAGTCTCTGGAAGCTGGGGACAGCAAAAAACATCACTTCCTGGTGGGCCCAGAAGGCCCAAAAATCAGCTGGCCAGTGCACATATGCGTGCCAGAGCTGAGCTGGCGTGCCCACTGATATGGCTACACGTGCCACCTGTTATAGAGTTACAAACATTGCAACTCTCAATTCATGCCAAGATGGGAAAAATTAGAGCAAAGCAATATGTCATTCATTCAGTTTATACCTCTCCTTCCTTCCAGGATGATGTAGATAGCTATTATTCCTTCACTTTTTACCACAAAAATTCTGTAGGATGGGTTGATTAAAAGGAGAGTGCCTGGCTTCCAGTTACTTAGTAGGCTTCAATTTTCCTAGTTTTAATCCAACATCTTAATTATTACTATAGCTATATTGTACCAGACATACCTGGAAAAAGAAGACATTTGGGCACTTCTGACAGTTTCACAAAAATACCCTAGAATTGTGTTTGTTCAGTCTTCCCTGCAACTGAGTAGACATGCATGCATGCAGAAAAATAGCCAGGATTCTGTGTTCTATTCCAGTGCTCTGAACTTTGAGTAATCCAAATCCCCTGGTGGGTTGCTGATTATGCTTTCATCTTTCAAGAAGGTCACATTATACAAATCAATTGCTAATTCAATTAGTCATGAAAAAATGTACTAGAATGCCCATCAGAGATTATTTGAATCAGTTACATACAGGTGACTAAGCAAAGAAAGTTGGGTTAGGAAGTTTGATTTTTAATCCATAACGTTGTATTTCTATCCCTTTGAACTAAAAATTTCCCTTGATTTGCAATTTATTTTATAGTTTTGAAGCTGCATTGGCATTGATGTGTGTGGCCATGTGTGTGATATGTGCTCCTTATGCTTAATTAATAAGAAGAAGCTTTAAGTATGATCTAATCATTAAAGGCTCTTGATTATGAAAACTCTTGGGCTAGTAGTATCTCCCTTTATTAAAAAGCCAGGAGTCTCAATATACAATCATATGGGGTAAACTTTTCAATCCACTGCCCCTCTCCCAATAAACACAAATCTGAAATGATACCCAGAAATGGCACCTAAAAAGAACAATATTAGAAAAGTAACAGGAATATATAGAAATTCCCCAGGTTTGTTTTAGGACAGTTTGCCTTGGGCAAAGAATTTACAAAAGCTATCTTGGTGGAGAAACAGCTGTGCTGGAATATTTAGGAGATTTAGCAGATGGAAATGTTCAGCTGAGCTTATCTGGGATTGCGAGCCTGGTTGGTATTTGAATGGGAGATTATCAGGAACAGTGAGGTTGTAGGTTAGACTGGGAAGTAAAAAATAAAAATCTCCCGCAAAGAAGGCAATGAGAATGGCCAAGAAAATGGTATGTATGTGTCCACAAAGTCACCAGGAATCAAGCTCAGTTCAATGGAGACTTGATTTTTAGTCATGTTTCATAAAAATTGAACTGAAACCAGTGGTGATATCTTCCCCGGTTTGCCACCACTTCACTGCCCACACAGGCACAATGTATGCCAAATGCATCCTGCGTGCGTGCAGCACAGTGCATGCCAAACGCATGCTGGACATGTGGGCATGTGCAGTATGCGCCAAATGCATGCTGCACACAGAACAAAGAGGCTTGGGAAGATAAATAGAACTGCGAGGGGGGGAACAGCTGCGCCGTGAGATTTAGAATCACTAGAAAGCAGGATTTTCTTTTAAATCGCACGGCACAGCTGATCATTGGAAATACCAGTTCGGACCAACCAGTAGCTTTTTTTTTACTACCGTTTAAACCAAACAGGTAGCTTTTATCACTTATCGGTTCGCCTGAACCAGTATGAACCGGTAGGATTTCACCACTGACTGAAACCATTTGTTTTCACATTCTGACTATATTGTTCTGTCCCCGTCTCACACACGCACCACCACAGACAGTCAATAGTGAAATAATCTAGCCGAAAAAAGTTTTTCTAAGAGCAGAACTGGCAGCAACCCAGTGGCTGGCTGCTAAAAGTTTTTTACTCATGAAGGAAGAATTTTTCAAAGCCAACACACAACAAATACAGGAATATTCAAAAAGTCCAACAATGCAGAGAGGTTGGTTCAATATCAGTTTTTGCTCATCAAAGAACTTGAACGGCCACCACACCCCCTTTTATACCCTGTGGGGTCTGGTCCAGTGACTCAGCCTAATCCCTGGCACGCCTCTTTCTCTGCTGTGTGCGCTTATCTCTGTGACGCTGTCGAGGGTCCAGCCAAGACTCATCTTCCTCATTACTGCCCATCTGTGGCTGCATGGATGTGCTTGGCCCCGGGCTTATCTCTTGGCCTTCGGTATCCTCCGAAAGCATTGCCAGAGAGGAGGGTCCTGGAGAGGGAGGCCTTGCCAACTCCCCTCCTTCACTCTCGGAGTCCTCTCCTGCTGATAATCCAGGCTCAGGGAACAGAGCCACAACATATATTCACACAACACTTAACTAGATGAGAGTGTTGTTTTATTTGGTTAGCATGCTAATCTTGCATAAGTTTAAATTTGATTAGTTTTATGTCTAGACTATTATGTGATCTTAGGGTATTGTGGTTTGATTATTGTTCAACCCACCCCTTCCAGAGGGTCATTTTTTATGGGGACACAAAATCACTTATTCAAGTCACCAGTGCAAAAATGTCTATTTCACACCCAAGAACAGTTTTGTGAATGGGCATTTCTTATACAGTAGAATGTGAAGCGCCTACATCTGATTATCTTCTCATAGTCCTTTTTACCATATAGGTATAGATATAGCAAAATGTATAGCAAAAAATATCAGCTAGAAAGCTGGGGAACTTGGCAGTCAGCATTTCTTGTCTATATGAAAAAGGAATGGGTAGGAATAGATATTGCTGCTAATAATTCAGCATCTTTTGTGTGTGTGTGACTTGGAATGTTTCCAGTTGTGTTCAACTCTGCTTGGAACCTAGAAAGAAGCCTAGATATGGTCCTGCAAGCAGATTTGCCCTGTGCCTGATACTTTGCCTACCAGCTGGGTGGCCTGCTGAACAAGGAGGACAGGAAAGCTGAATCACCAAACAATTGCTTTGCCTACCAGATGCTGCACACTAATAATTAGGATAGGAGCATTCGGCAGTGAATCAGAACAGATGCAATGGAGGCAGGATAGGGATCAGCAATGGGGCAGCAGATTTCTTGCTTTTGTAGGATTCTGCTGACTGAAGAATAGGTGGATAATAGCACTTAACTCAGCAGTATTGTTAGTAGCTAGATCACTGGAGCAGTAAGAGTTGGAAATTGATGAAGACTCCTTCCAAACAACAGTCTTTTGTTTGTTTGTTTTTGTGGGAGGTTTTTTCTCATTTAACTGATTAATTGTCATTCATTACTTGCTGATTTAATATTTAAATAATACATATAGCTAACTTTTTTAAAGAAAGAAAGAAACTCAAAGCAGCTTAAAATAAAATATATAGGGAATGAAAAAAAATCCATAGAATGCAATAATCATATGGGAAATGTTTTTCTAGTCAGGCTCAGGCCATTGCGTACTCAGGCACGTCCCAATTTCAGCTAGGAGGGCATTTTACTGCTTGGTGCCACCACAGAAAAGGCCATGTAGATGTCTCCAAGGTTGAAGGTCTCTGGGGGCCACCCAAGGCCCTGGGACCACAAATTAACTTGAGTGAAGCCAAAATTGGATTCATATTTTCATAAGTTTCTATGTGTTCATTTAAACGGATAGATGAATACACATTAATGCACTCTGATGGTATGATTTTAAAAAAAGGGAAGGGAAGGAAGGAGTTGAAAAATAAACAAGACAGGAAAGGAATGGGATGTACTATACTGATTTTCCTTCTAGTCTTACATTATCTCAGCTTCATCCACACATACATGTACAGGTAGTCCTTCACTTAAGACCACAACTGAGCCCAAAAATTTCTGTTGCTAAATGAGATATTTATTAAGTGAGTTTTGTCCCATTCTATGACTTTTCTTGCCACAATTGTTAAGCAAATCACTATACTTGTGAAGTTAGCAACAGGCTAACAGACTGCTTGTCAATGGGTAAGTCACAAAGGTGACATGACCCCCATGTTACTACAACCACCATAAATATGAGTCAGTTGCCAAGCATCTGAATTTTCATCCCATGGTCATGGGGATGCCACAAAAATCTTAGGTGTAAAAAATAGTCATAACTCATTTTTTCAGTTCTGTTGTGATTTCAAACCATCACTAAATGAACTGTTGTAAGCCAAGGACTACCTGTAAAAATCTGGCATATCTAATTATTTCCTTGCTAGATGGTAGCAATAGCACTTAGACCGCTTCACAGTGTTTTACTCTCTGAGCAGTTTACAGAGTCAGCATATTGCCCCAACAATCTGGGTCCTCATTTTACTCACCTCGGAAAGATGGAAGGCTGAGTCAACCTTGAGCCTGGTGAGACCCGAACTGCCAAACTGCTGACAGCCCATGATCAGCAGAAGTAGCCTGCAGTACTGCATTCTAACCACTGAGCCACTGTGGCTCTGATCCTTTTAAGAAAAGCACTGTGGACTACAATGGTACTCCCCCTCCTTGTCTGTGTGACAAGTGTCTCTTTGTGCTCTGTGTTTCTTGTCTGAATAGAAATGAGAAGGGCAAGAGGAAAAGAGGTGACCTCTCTCACTGAGCTGCTACTCTTTGTCTGTGGCTCTTTGAGGATTTTCTTCACTCTGCAGATCAAGATGAAACTCTCATTTGGATTTTTCCACTTCTTTAAATGTTGATACTCTTAGTCAATCCCAAAGGTATTTGGATAAAATACTTTTAGGAATGGAGACAGTAAAAGGAAATATATTTAAAAACACCCCTTCTTGTTGGGCATGAGCCTCCACAGGAGACACTAATGGCGATCCCAGTTGCGTGTTCCAAGTCTCACCCCTTTTGTATGTGTCACACATGAAAAATGGCCACTAACTCAACTTTTTAGCCCTCTCCAGCAGTTATCTCTGACACTGGGTACACTCCCAGCCCATTCTACATCATAGGGATACAGTGTACATTGCTCTCAGCTACCAGGGAAAAAAAGGCAGCTACAGATGCAATAGATATGCATTTCAATATAATATAATAACAGAGTTGGAAGGGACCTTGGAGATCTTCTAGTCCAACCCCCTGCCCAGACAGGAAACCCTACACCACTTCAGACAAATGGTTATCCAACATCTTCTTAAAAATTTCCAGTGTTGGAGCATTCACAACTTCTGCAGGCAAGTTGTTCCACTTATTAATTGTTCTAACTGTCAGGAAATTTCTCCTTAGTTCTAAATTGCTTCTCTCCTTGATTAGTTTTCATCCATTGCTTCTTGTCCTACCTTCAGGTGCTTTGGAGAATAGCTTCACTCCCTCTTGTTTGTGGCAGCCCCTGAGATATTGGAAGACTGCTATCATGCCTCCCCTAGTCCTTCTTTTCATTAAACTAGACATACCCAGTTCCTGCAACCGTTCTTTGTATATTTTAGCCTCCAGTCCTCTAATCATCTTTGTTACTCTTCTCTGCACTCTTTCTAGAGTCTTCACTTCTTTTTTACATTGTGGTGACCAAAACTGAATGCAGTATTCCAAGTGTGGACAATGCATTAAAAGCATTGTCACATTTCCATGTGAATTTCCATTCGGATCCCATTTTTAAAACAGCTCAGATACATGAAGAATAAAAAGGAATTTATAAACCAACTCTTGACCTATCCACACACCTCAGCAAAGGTCAGGGAATTTAAGCTGCTCGATCTCCAATATTCACATTTATTTCTATTGTAAATATGACTTTTTCTCAGCAAAAGAATGAAACTATAAAACTAAAAATAATGGAGAGGTTTTTCTCTCTTGGAGAAAAAGAGCAACTCGCAGTGTTAATTCTCTTTGATCAAACTTCAAATCCATTTCCCTTTGAAGCTCTCCTGCTTTGGGAGTTTAATTCAACAAAACTTCCCAAGGTGCAGGATAATGCTAGTCCCTTTGCCTCCATCAGACACTGATTCCTTAATAGAATCCATCCTGTTTGCTTAAGAGCTGTTTCGATCAAAACAGTCCAAAACTCAATCCACCCTAAAAGGGTTTCTCTGCTGGATATTAACTGGTTGTGTAATTTTAACCACTCTCTTTATTGTATCTGCAAAAGCCATCATTGGACTTGTCTGTCTTACAATAACTTATCTACAGGCATCTGAGAGTTCAGCGAGTCAGACGCTAACAGCACTGCTGTCCAATTCTTCTTCTAGAAGCATAACTTTCATTAGAATTAAAGAAAGTTGCTTTAAACTCCATAGTCCCTCCACCAAATGCTTTGAATTCTGATAAATTGAAAACACATGAAATAGTAAAGCAAATGAAAGCCCACTGCTAGATTACTGATCTCCTGGGAGGTACCAAACTGTTGCTTTGAGCACCAAAGGAGAAAGTGGCAGAGAAAGTAACACAAATAAATAAATAGGTGCAATAAAAATGGGTATTTTAATTCCCATGGGTTCCTATTTTATTGAGGAGCACTTTGGTCCATTTTCAAATCAGCTTATGGATTTGGGAACAAAACAGAAGCCTGCATAAAAATTCCTATTCCATTTTTTCCCCTGTTTCACTATGAATAGATGGACATTCACATCTCTACTCTTACACCCCCGCATGAAGTTGTTCTCAGCTATTGGAATTTTTTTTTAAAGTTAATATACATCCTAGGATTCTAGATCTATTGGCAACCTCAGAGTTCTTCCTGGAACTGATGAATCAAATATTTACTCAGCTGAAGAGCTACTTGTCCTCCTGGAAGAAGAGGCTAAAGTTGTATCCCTGGCAAACCAATTTAGTCAAGCAAAGAGCTTAACCATCTTGCTGGAACCTTTGTTCAGATGCTGAAGTATTAGCTGGAAAGGATTCCAGATTTCTGCCCGATGGAGTCCTGCCCAGTCAGTGTATGTGTTCAGTTGAGCAGGCAAATGGATTGGCTGGGGAAAAAAAGTTTTAAGCCTTTCCACAGCTGAGAGGATAGTTGAGAACTTTCATTTCCATGACTTTCATTTAAGTGTATGACTCAACTTACCTCAGTTCATTTAATGACCAAGGTTGCAACAGCACTGAAAAAAGTGATTTATGACCGTTTTTCACACTTACCATCATTGCAGCATCCCCACGGTCACATGATCAGAATTCAGATGCTTGACAACTGATTCGTATTAACGATGGCTGCAGTGTCCCAGGGTCACATGATCATTTTTGGTGACTTTCTGAGAAGCAAAGGCAATGGGGAAACCCGATTCACTTAACAACCATATAACTAACTTAACAACTGCAGCGATTCACTTAGCAACTGTGGCAAGAAAGGTCATAAAATGGGGCAAAACTCACATAACAAATGTCTCGCATAGCAACAGAAATTTTGGCCTCAATTATGGTCATAAGTCGAGGACTACCTGTATGCTAGTACAGGAGTCACCAACCTTTTAGACCTCGGGGACCACTAAATTCATAATTTTAAATCCCATGGACCACTAATATGATCTGCCTAATAACTCTGGGTGTTAACTCTAATGATCTGCTGGGTGGGTGTGGCTATGTGGTCATGTTACTGGGTGGGCGTGGTCAACTCAATGTCACTCACATCGAGGGGCGCCTCGCCGGCCTCTACTTGGCCCTCCCCACCCAGTCACTCTTCACCTCCCCACCCGGGCTCCTTAGGGCCCCAACAGGAAGCAGTTGTTGGAACTAAGCAGCCACCACGAGAAAGAGTTGACAAAACAGCTCAGTTCAAATTGGATCTGACTGAGAAGGAGGCTCAGCAGAAGCACCTCATTGAGAACTATGAGAATAGGCTTTCCAAGCAGGGGAAGACCTGTGGGAATACAACGCCTGAAGGCTCAGTGGGCTGAGATGGTCAGCCAGTTCCAGGCCATGATGCAGTCCCACTGGAACAAGGCTCTCTGGCTCTTTGCACCAGCAGCACTTCCCTCTAGCCTTCACCCAAAGCCCCGCACCAGGAGGCTGAAGCAGACTGCAAGTTGGAATTTCTGCTCCTCTCCGATCGCACAAAAAGACCCAGAAGGGGGAGACTCTCTGCAGCAACACAAACGTTCATTGCATGTATCCGGCCCAGGGGCCGTAGTTTGAGGACCCCGATTTGGTGCAATATAAAAAATGCAAATAATTTTTCTGTGGACCACCAAAATTTTCTCACAGACCACCAGTGGTCCACAGACCAACAGTTAGTGACCGCTGCCCTAATATGTCTGATTTTAGAAATGAATATAGTATCCCTAATTGTAGTTCCCTTTTGAGATAAGTGCACTTATGCTAAGTACACCACACAGCCTGCCACAACTGAACTCAAAATAAGCGATGTATAACTTGATCTTCAGAATAGGGCAGGTGCTGTGCCTGCAGTGTTCCACATATGAAGATGGCATTTTGCATCCCAAGCATTCAGCCACTTCTTTTGCCCAGAAGCTTGAAAGTGGCTCTTTTACATCACTGCCATGCTTTAGAAAGTTTTAAACAACAGATTTAATGGATTTACATTAAGGTTATATATCACATGCATACCTTTGCTCTTTCAAAGTCTGCATTAGTCTACTTGTCTTAAAGAACTTCAACAGCACTTACATTACATCATTAAATCTGGAAAATCGCTACTTGAAAAGTATATCGGTAGTTGAAGCGGGATACTATCCTGCAGTCTTACATTAGTGACCCTGATACAGTTAGTTGTCCTGGGACATGAGCTCCTCACCTGCAGAACACATCTTCTCAAAGAGCCACTTCACTGCCAATTAGAAGTGACAGCGAGGTATTAAATGTCACTATTATTGATTCTATTTACTGGCAGTTAACTTCTCTCCTTCCTTCCTTCCTTCTTTCCCTCCCTCCCTCCCTCTCTCCTGCTATTTGCTCAAAACTCTGCATGCCAAGGGGAAGATAAAGCTGCCAAAAATGCTATGGTCCCTCTCTGGAGTTTTATGTTTTGTCAGAGCCTGTCAGAAACCAGGTGCGAGGTATTTACTGGCAGCAATGCCGTCACTGATGCTCTGCTGAGAGTTTCAGGCAAGCCTTAAAAATAATTTTCCGTTAATTAGAGCAGATTAAATGGCTCTCTCCCACTTTATATTTCTTTGTTCTTTCCCCTTATATGCAAGCAGAGCCTCATTTCATCAACCATCGTTGTGCCTTGCAGACGTGTTGGAGTTCAGTTCCCATAATACCTAACCAGACTGGGGAAGATATAGATCAATGTTTTTTCAAACTTGGCAACTTTAACATATGTGGATTTCTTAAAAGTCTGGATGGGGAATTCTGGGAGTTGACGTCCACACATCTTAAATAGTGGTGGGTTTCAAAAAATTTTACTACCGGTTCTGTGGGTGTGTCTTGGTGGGCATGGCATGGCTTGGTAGGTGTGGCAGGGGAAGGATACTATAAAATCTCCATTCCCTCCCCACTGCAGGGGAAGGTTACTGCAAAATCCCCATTTCCTCCCGATCAGCTAGGATTCGGGAGGCAGAGAATAGATGGGGGCGAGGCCAGTGAGAGGTGGTATTTACCGGTTCTCCAAACTACTCAAAATTTCCGCTACTGGTTTTCCAGAACTGGTCAGAACCTGCTGAAACCCACCTCTGATCTTAAAGTTGAAAAACTCTGAAACAGGTTGATAACCACATGTATTCTCCTTCAAGAAGAATGGGGAGACTTCCGGTGGCACCTTCCTCGTTGGCGGTGGGCTTTCCCATGCCCGCCGGCTTCTCGGCGCGTTAGAGCCGCCGCTCAGCAGGCAGGTGGCTCGAAAAACCTGCTCCTTAACAGGAGGAGCAGGGAGAGCTTCTGGGGGTGAGGTTGAGCCCCTGAGTCGCCCCAGGAATTTTTCCCTTGTCCTGGGGAAGGCTCAGAGGGATGGCTCCCTCCCTACCCCCAGAGTATGCTCCGCGCCGAGAGGGTCCTCCGCTAATTACTTAATTAGCGGAGCAAGACGCTGGGAGCAACACCACAATTGAATTGATAATTGGAGCAAGCTGGAAAAGAGAGAAGATAAGTTAAAGCAAGTATGGATTTTTCTTTACTGATTTTTTGGAGGAGGAAGGAGGGGAGGGGGGAAGGAGAGGAAGAAAAGTGAAAGTCTTTTAAGATGGCGACTGGCTCTGCTTGAAAGAAAAGTGAGAGCGGAAATGGAATCTAGAGTTCAGTCCGGAAAGACTTTGAAAGAAATATTTTGTCACAGAAAAAGAATTTAAAGGAACAAAGGCTGATTTAAATAGATTTCTTCTGTTTCCCCCCCCCCTTTTTTTTTTCTCTATTGAAGTAAGAAGGAATTTTTTTTGGTCCTTTTTAAAAGCAAAGATGCCTAAACTTAAAGGAAGGAGGGGCTCCCCCTTGAGTCAGATGAATAAAGTTGAAATGTCTCATTTACAGAGACTTACAGAGCTGGATCTAAAAGAGTTAATTACAAGGTCCTTAGAGAGTGTGGTAGATAAGATAAAAGGATCACAGAAGGATCTTGAAGAGCTGGTTTCTGGGAAATATGACCAACTAAGTCAAACTATTGCTCAAGTAGCTTCAGATCTTTCAACTGCGGTGGCTGCAATGGGGAAGAAAGTGACTGAGATTAGTAGTAAATTTGAATCCCAGATACAAGAATTACAAGGGAGACTTCTGGAAGCAGAGGCCAAAAATCAGAACATTCAGAATGATGTTATTATGCTTCAAATTAAGGCTATGGAATCTGCAATTAGACTAAGAGGGATAAAAGAAAACAACAGAGAAAACTTAAGAATAACTTGTGCAAAGGCCTTTGCAGAATTATTAAAGCTACAAGATGAACTAATTTTGGGTTCTATAGAGAAAGTTTACAGAGTTAATTCACGTCTGGCTAAACAAAGGAATCTGCCTAGAGATGTCATTGTTTATTTCACTGATAAAAGACTGAGAGATGATATTTTACAAAAGTCTTATTCTGATAGAGTGCAGGTAGCAGGTACACAAATCAGTATTTTTAAAGAGCTACCATCGAAGGTTTTAAAGGACAGAAAAGATTTTGATTTTTTGGTCAAGGAATTGAAGAGAAGTAATATCCCATTTAGATGGGATTTTCCAGTTGGTATAATTTTTAGATATCATGGTGTGAGACATTGTCTGAATACTATTGAAAAAGCAGAATATTTTTACCAAAATATTTTTAAGGGAGCACAGAAATATCTCAAGAATGAAAAATCAAAAACAGAGTCTACAAAATGTGAACAGAAAGAAGAAAATCAAAGTGTGTTAAAAGTAAAAGGAGAATTTGGTGGTTGTCCAGAGGATTCTACTATGGATTTTTCTGATGAGAAAATTGAGCACCTCAGTGACCTTGGAGGGGGATTACAGGACCTTGAACTGCTGGAGGAAGATTCAAAAAACAAAGTTTTACTTCAAGATGACCAGCAGCAGAGGTCCAGTACTCTTCAAGACATAGGGGGTGATGCTAATCGACAGGAACTAGAAGTTAATGAAGAAATCCGACTGGAAACCACAGATGATAAATTTAAAGAGCATCGTGAATCGTTTGATACTGAATCAGAAAGCATTGAAAGATTTGGAAAAAATGGATTATAAAAATTCTTTTAAGATGTATAACAATTCGTTAAAAGTTTATTCTTAGTTGGATTAACATTAAACTTATATATTAAAATGGATTATAAAAAATTTTTACTATGAAGTTTATCCTGGATTGGATATGATATCCTGAGTGTTGATAGATTGCTGCAAAATTAGCAGCGATCACTGGTTACCCAATTATATATTTTTTGTGGAACTCATCTTCTAGGAGAAGACTATGAAATTGAAAATATCTTATAACCCGAAGGATTGAATTGCAAAGGGTGGCAGGATTTGAAAGAATTTTAAAGGAACATCTGGGAATGCAGCTCTTAGTTGGTTTTTTTTTCTCTCTTTTTTTTTCTTCAAGGCTTGAATGTTAAGGCTGCAAAAGCCTATTTTTAGGTACAGTATAAGCTAGCTTGAATGAATCTTCTTAGAGGTATGAATACCTTCATGGTTGGATATTATTTATATAAAGTCACTCGGGGGGTTGTGTGGAGAAATGTTTCACTTTGCTGATGGGGGTAGCGGCAAGATGAAGATTATTGAAGCAGGATTTATGTGAGGAAATATGTTTGACTTCAATCAAGTTGAAGAGAAGATTGAAATTTGGATTATAGAGACTGAGAAATGAATTAAACAAAAGATAATTTTCTTTATGATATAATTGTATGATTATAATTATATATGCATATATATTTCTTATGTTTTATGTCTTTGGGGGGGTTTTTTAGTTAAGGGGTGTAGTTGGGATAGAATTACAATGCTTATTAATGGTTTTTTTTTTTTACTATAATACTGTTTGTCTTAGAAATATATTAATGTCTGTTTTTTTTTACTTTTTTTTCTTCCTTTCCTTCTTTCTCTTTCTCTTCCTCTTTCGAAATTTGTTTAATTTAGAATTTGAATATTTAATAATCTTTTTCTTTTTCTCTTGTTCTAAACTTTGTTTTTTTTTAAACCTGTAGCGGAAGTCAGGGGGAGATGGGGAGGGAAGGGGTTGGGGTTGAGGGAGGATGGGAAGGGTTGGGGAGGGGGGGTGAAAATGAAAAAAAAATTTTGTATTGTAAAACTTTTTCAATAAAAAAAAAAGAATGGGGAAAAATATCATTAAGAATATATTAGGACCAAGAAAAAGTTAGCAGCCTTTCTGTAAATCTCAGTCTAAAAGAGGGAGACCCAATCTTTTGGAATTCAGGTAGATTGCTAGACAAAGCTTGGACCAAGAACATACATAAGGAGGATTGAGAATAGTCCCCCTAAAAGTTATTACCAAAATATGTTTTTTAGTATGAAAATTGAATAGAAGATTATTAAATATATGAAGAGGACATGAGCTGCTGTGGTGGTGCAGTGGTTAGAATGTAGTATTGCAGACTAATTCTGACAACTGCCTCCAGTTTGATTCTGATTGGCTCAAGATTGACTCAACCTTCTATCCTTCTGAGGTTGGTAAAATGAGGATTTGCCCCCAGATTGGTGGGGGCAATATATTGACATTTATAAATTGCTCAGAGCGTGCTGTAAAGCACTATGAAGCAATATATAAATCTAAGTGCTATTGCTATTGCTATTGCTGTTGCTTATTTATAATCACTTGTTGCCTCCAGTAAATTGTTGTAATATGCAGTTTGCTGGTTTCACACTATAGGGGCTGGAATAGCTTAATATCACTGATTCTCCTAACTGATTCACTGCAATGTGGTTTAGGTATAGCTATCTTGAAGATAGTCCTGGAACTGGAACTGGAACTTTAGAATAGAGCTGTGTGATCTTGTGATCATTAAATGAGAAAGCTAAAGCAATTTGGCAGTTCAAATCTCACCAGCCTCAAGGTTGACTCAGCCTTCTATCCTTCCAAGGTGGGTAAAATGAGGACCCAGATTGTTGGGGGCAATAGGCTGACTCTGTAAACTGCTTAGAGAGGCCTGTAAGCAATGTGAAGCTGTTTATAAGACTAAGTGCTATTGCTATTGCTATTCAGGGCTATTCACATATAAATCTTAAATAAATTCCTAACACAAATAATTAAAAGTTTGAGTTCTAAACTCAACCAACCCATTTGGTAAGATAAAGAGCCTCGTGATCTCTGGCTTCTTGGGAGGTTAGAAGTAGGGTTTTCCTGGTGGCAATACCCCACTTAGTGAAGAAATAACGTACATTTGACTTCCAAGGAGACTTTGAAAAAAATTCATTTAAACTATTGTATTCTTACTGTTTTATTCATTTATTTTATGATACAGAAAACCTAATGAAAACATCTAATTGTTTTTATTCAAAAAGTGTTATTTTTGTATACTGCTCTGCCTTTTTTAGGAGGAAAAGTGTAATAAATAAAGTATAAATAATGCTTATAAAAACATGAATTGGGGGCACATCAAGTGGTTCACATTGTAATGCAAACCTACCTAATTTTGCAATGCCAAACCAATATATGACCTTCCAAAAATGTGAATACCACCTGCCCCCACCACACACACATGCTATATAGAATTGCATTGTATTAGATGAAAGTATACAAAAATTTGTATCTTAAGCGGAACAATATCTATAAAACAAAGTAGGGAAGCATCTTTTCCTAGGATAATCTCAAGAAATGTAAGAAAAGTTTGGAAAAAGCTGATTGTGCAGGAAAAAGAGAAAGTAGAAAAGGATGAAATAGGCAAAATACTGAGCGTGACTTTCATGGATTCTAGAAGGGTTATTACTCTGGGGTCACCTGAGGACAGCAAATGAATCTAAGAAGCTGGCAACAGCTTAAGAGCTGATTAAGAGCAAATGAATCCTAAGTAATATGGTTCCCCTGTAAAGTGATGTGTGGGGGAGGGGGGACAGAGTGCTATTTAGATGAAAGCACATGCTGCCCCACTGCATCTCTATATCTGTGGTTCTCCCTAATGAAATTAAGGCAGGATGCATAAGAAGGCTGAAATTGGTAGAGGAAAAGCTGCTGATCCACTCCTTTCCCTCTGCAAATTGCTTTCTCCATTAAAAACTTGCAGTGAAAAAGAGGCAGCCCACAGTTGGGTTTAGGATGTTGGCCATGCCTCCTTTGACACCAGCCACCCACCTTAGCCCATTTAAAGCCAGCTTTCCTCCTCTGCTGCCCCTCCCCCAGCTATTCCCCATGGCCAATGGGCCCCTGCCCCTCCATCCCTGCCCATTCACCCAAACATGTCACTGTTTGACCTGGGCCATTGGCTGCATAATTGGGTGGCAGGCACAAGCAATGGTACTGAGGATGCTCGGCAAGTTTTGGGACCTTGCAGATATGTCATCAGGACCAGAGGGAGGAGGAGTGATGGCAGGAATAGTAGCCTCCACTGTGGGGGCAGACAGGCGAGACTGTGTTGGGGGGACTGGGAAGGGAAGGGGGGGCCTCAAGGGAGCTTCACAAAGACAGCTTGGCTTGCAACTTAGTTGCAACTCCAATGAAATTCTTCAATTGCAGAACCAGGGGTGAGTTCCACTTATCTTTACTACCGGTTCGCAGCTTCTGCGCATGTGCAGATCACCAATGATGATGTTGTGCCAGGTGGGTGGAGCCTCCTGCCAGTTTTACTACTGGATCTATAGAACTGGATAGAACCAGAAGCAACCCACCACTGTGCAGAACCCATGCTGGCCTTGGCTTTCACCTGCACAACCCCCCAGCCCCCTACCTGCAATGCCAGAAGCTGCGTTGGCCTTGCTCCTTGTTATTCCTGCCACCACTCCCCTTCCCTCTGGTCCTGGGGACAGATCTGCAAGGACCCAAAACGGGCCGAGCAATCACAGTTCTTTTTTAAAAAAAACCTTGCATCACACGCTGCCCCCCAGCACCATTGCTTCTGCCTGCCACCCAATTGGCTGGGGGCTATTTGTCCCATGCAGCCAAAGGTCCAGATCAAACAGTTTTTGGGTGAATGGGCGGGGCGGAGGGCCAGAGGCCAGAGGCTATGGAGAACAGCCAGCAGAGGAGGAAAGCTGGCTGTAAATGGGCTGAGGTAGGTGGCTGTAGCAGAGGTGAGTTTCAGCAAGTTCTGACCAGCTCTGGAGAACCGGTAATGGAAATTTTGAGTAGTTCGGAGAACAGGTAGTAAAAATTCTGACTGGCCCTGCCCCCATCTATTCTCTGCCTCCTGAGTCCCAGCTGATTGGGATGAAATGGGGATTTTGCAGTATCCTTCCCCTGGAGTGGGATGGGAATGGAGATTTTACAGTATCCTTCCCCTGCCACGCCCACCAAACCATGCCTACCAAACCATGCCACACCCACCAGGCCACATCCATAGAACTGGTACTAAAAAATTTTGAAACCCACCACTGGGTTGGAGGCAAAGGAGGCGCAACCCAGGGTCCATGACTAAATGTCCCATTACACCCACATTACCTACAGAATTATGCTCACCATTGAACCTACTGACAAGCCTTCCCCATTCTGATGGTCTCTGGATATGTTGAAACTGCAAGCTCCACCTTTCCCAGCCACTTTCAGCCACATTGAGGGCTGCAGTGGCAGCAATCTGGAGGATGCTGTGACTTTTTCCCTGCTTCTTTTAACAAGAATTTAGGAAGAAAATCCTTGTGAATAGTGCTCTGATGGTTAAAACCCGTGGGTTTATTTCAGCCATTCTTATCTCTGCAGCCATAAAGAAACAATTTATATCTTAATCTTTTTCCCTTCTTTTTTCACCTGTTAGTACATTTCTGTTGGAATCAATTATTTGAGTAGTTTTAAAAATAGTTGGGGAGACTGATTCAGGAACTTCCTCCAAAATTCAAATGCTTAACAATATTGTTAATTTTTTTAAAAAAGTAATTACCCTTAAAAGTATCATTAGATACAATTAGCCCCACATAGTGGATTAGATGGAGGAAAGAATGACATCATAACTACAGAACGTTCAACTTTAGAAAAACCACAAAATTGTGGGACACTTGATCACCATCCATGTTTAATTTCTATGACTATTCAAGTACATTGGTTTGACTAGTATCACCATTATCTGAGAAAACTCACTAAAACATCAAACTGGAGCATTAATTTTTTAAATGAAATTTACCACTCAATTTCTGACTGAAAATGTCCATAAAATTTCTTTTGTCTTTTTGATGCAATGATCTAAATCAGGGACAGTACTGGATTAATAGATCAGCTCCAATAAAGTATTTTTAGCATTCATGTTATGAAGATTCCTGGTGAGCCCTTGTGATGATGATTTTGGAAATCTAGATCCAGTAGTCCTAAATTTATAGTAATAAAAGTTATTTTACCATAATGTTTTTGCTCAAAGAAATGAACCAGATTAATGCATAATCTGATGGCTCAGTTTCCAGGACATGCAATACCCAGCTCTATGCAGACCCAATCAATGAATCATATTAACTGGCTATGCTCATACATTGCATTGAGCTACCAGTCATGCCAACTCATCCATAGCATTAAGAGGGTAATTCATGAGGATCAATATCCTTTTCTTATAATGAGTCTGTGACTTGGTCCATCAAAACTCTGCGCTATTTCCTTTGATTAGAAGCAACTCTGTAAGTCTGGATCAGAGAAATAGATTACCTTCAAGGGTGAGATCATTTTTCTTGAGAAGATTGCCAAGCAGTACCTGAACTCTGGATCAGATTGCCCTCTGTTCTCCTGTGAAACAGGCTGAGTTCTGGGCTTCATTGGCTGTATTTGCACATGCCTCTTCAAGACCGAGTCCCTGACCTCTGAAATGAGCATGAGCCTACAGCAACAGGATATATCAGTGATGGCTAACCTTTTTGCCATCATGTGCCAGGAAGGGGGGTGTCACACGCATGTGCGCCCACACCCATAATTCTATGCATCACGTCACACGCATGCGTGCACAACCCCCACTCCCCACCCCATTCCTGGCACACGATGGCACAGTGGGCACCATAGACACGTTTTTCTCTCTCCCCAGGCTCCAGAGCCTTTCTAGGAGCTTGGGGAGAGTGAAAACGGCCTCCCCCACCCCCAGAGGCCCTCCGGAAACCCTCCGGAGGCCAGAAATGGCCCATTTGCTAGTCCCACTGGAAGTCGGCAAATGGGCCATTTCCAGCCTCTGAAGGGCCTCTGTGGGGGGGGGAGGCCATTTTCAAGCTCCCCAAGCTTCTAGAAAGGCTCTGGAGACTGTGGAGAGCAAAAAACGGGCCTTCCGGTCTCACCGGAAGTTGGCAAACAGGCCATTTCTGGCCTCCGGAGGGCCTACGGGAGGGTGGGGAAGGCCATTTTCACCCTTCCTAAGCTCCTAGAAAGGCTCTGGAGCCTGGGGAGAGAGAAAAATGAGCCTTCCCCCCTCCCCCAAGGCCCTCCCTACTTGCAGTGGGCCCAGAAGGCTCGAAAATCAGCTGGCCAGCCACGCATGCACGCCAGAGCTGAGCTCATATGGCTATCTGTGACATGCGTGCCATAGGTTCATCATCATGGGGATATATGATGTTAAATACTATAATGGAATGGGAACTTGGGGCTCTGGAAAGGCATATGGTTCAAGAGCTCTTGCTGATTGCAGCTGCTGAAGATCAAGCATTCACCATTTTATGACAGGAAAGAGATATATGATGGATGGATGGATGGATGGATGGATGGATGGATGGATGGATGGATGGATGGATGGATTTAAATACTGTAGGTTTAACATAGTTCTCTCCTGCCCCAATTTATGAAAGCTATGATAATATGAACAATGTGTGACAAAGATGCATCCATATGGTGTCATTATCTTACCTTCTGTCACATAGTAAATGCAGTCCCTAGACATTGAAAATTGGGCATCCTTTTGCAAGAAAAAATTTGGAGGATTACAAAGAAGGACTGGCCAAAATCTTATTTTATTTCATTGTTGTTGTTGTTGTTGTTGTTGTTGTTGTTGTTGTTGTTGTTTTAAATAATTTGCGACTATACACATGTAAAGGGGAGTTAGAAGAAGGTCCTGAAATTAAGATCAGAGGTGGAAGATAGCGAAACTGAGATCTATTTATAAATTATAGTTCTTCCAGAGTAAATATTCCAAAAAGACCCGCAAATCCAGATTATTCCAAAATGAACACTGTTTCTGCCTATATTTCTTTCTGCCTTCTCCTCCTTTTTGCTTTACTAAAACCAATTTTCTTACTTTTGCAATCAGCTTTTCCAAGATTTGCCACCCTCAGCCTTATCATTCAGACTGTCATATGGAGCATGACATCCTCAGTTAATTTCCTACCAGGCACCAACATACCAGCCATATTTATTGACATGCAGCAACACAGTAGATGACATAATAAAGGACTGGCAGGTAGTTTTTCAAATAGACTTTGTGATGTAGCATCGGATTTCGCTTGGCAACAGAAGCGGAAGACAGGGGAGAGGAGAAAAAGGATATGAATCCTTCAGTATTTGAGATAAATGAAAGATCAAAAAACCTTAGGGAAATAATCAATATTGTCTTATTCCTTAGCTTGAAAAGCTGATGCTTCCTCACCATTACTTCTGCTTCAAAAACAAACTCCCGACAGGCTGAAATGTCAACAAGGGTTAGCAGCAGCAGTTGCCACCCACTCCTTGTCATTTTTAAGCTGTCAAAGATTAATGTACCTGACATTAGACAGAATGGAAGCCATGAAAATGCAGCATAATCAGATGATGAGAAACATACCTATTCCAGATAAACTGTTGATGAAATTAAATGAATTACTGCAGTCAAGAACATCTGCAATGTGAATTATTGCTGAAGTGGTTCTCTGGAGAGCTCAACCTCTTTTCTTGGACAGGTTGGTGGAAATTAGTTGAAATTATATTTGTGTAATGGTACAACAATGTGCAATGTGATACTAAACAGATTCACTTAAAAATTATCCCCATTAACCTGAAGGAAATTTACTAGTCTAGGCATGCTAAATGTCTGTAGAGATTCTCGGTCATCCAAAGGTGATTTTTCAGGAAGCAACGGGATTTTCTTGCTTTTTCTTTGAAATCGTTTTGCTTCTCATCCAAGAAGCTTCTTCAGCTCTGACAGGATAGTGGGGAATGGAAGGATTTATATTCTTTGCAGACAGAATATGAAGGAAGGTTAAAAGATCTGAGAATGCAAAGCCATTAGAAGAGAAGACAGAAGGAGGATATGGTTTTCAGCTATCTGCTCTCCATCATTTCAAAATGTAGGCTGTAACATCCTACAAGGAAGTAGATTCCTATTAAATAATAGTGACAATCTGCAATCAGAGAAAAAAGTTTTCCAATACTAACAGTTGTCATCCTGAGAAATGGGGTTGCTTTTATTAGATGCCTTTGGATAGAAGTTAGGCAACTACCAGTTGGGGATAGTTTAATTTGAATTCCTGTACTAAACATACAAGAGATAACTTGAGAGCGAAAAATTTTCAGGGAAATGAAGGCAGTCAACAGCCAGTAACCTCTTGGCTTCTAGGCACGAAATGTCCCAAGACAAAGAACCGGCTTAAATGTCAGGTAGGAGGAAGAGTAGCAATGGCTTAAACAATGTGGCTATAGGGGCTATAGGGGAAAGAATGTTGCTGTAGGGCATCTGCATCAGAGGTGGTATTCAGCAGGTTCTGACCAGTTCTGGAGAACCAGTAGCGGAAATTTTGAGTAGTTCGGAGGTAAATACCACCTCTGACTGGCCCTGCCCCCATCTATTCTCTGCCTCCCTAGTCCCAGATGATCGGGAAGAAAGGGGGATTTTACAGTATCCTTCCCCTGGAGTGGGGTGGGAATGGAGATTTTATAATTTTTTCCCCTGCCACACCCACCAAGCCATGCCCACCAAGCCATGTCACACCCACCAAGCCAAACCCACAGAACCAGCAGTAAAAAAATTTGAATCCCACCACTGATCTGCATGCTGGCAGAGGACACTCAGTTCTTCAATGGGGCTTCACTGTAACAAAGGTTTTTATTTGGTCACATCCTGCCATGTGTCAGAAAGATTTAAGGCAGGTCAGAGTCCAGCAACCAAGTTAAACTGAATGAAGTTGGCAGTCTGAGATTTCCTGGTAAGTGCTGATCAGGGAGCTTGACAGGACAATGGTTGGACTCAATGGTATAAATTTCCAGTTCTGTGATTCTGTAAATAAAGACTTGGCCAAGTATGATTGACATCTGCAACAGCAAGATGTATCAATAAAAAACAGCTCTAGAAGAGATACCAGTAAACGTAAATAAGATAAATGACTCTTGTAAAGAAAAAAACCTGGTTTGGGAGTAGTTTCCACGGAGGAATAACTGGCATGTTTATTTTGTTAAGAGTATCCTAATAAATCTCATGCGGATGGCATTTGATTAAAACTTGAACTTTATTAGCAGTAGCTAGGTTGACACAGCATGGCCAACAGATGTCTCTCTTGTTTATGGATGCAGAAAACCTTCACCAGATGCTGGTAATGAAGTGACTTGTTTCATGTGGCTAAGTATAAGATATCAACAAACCACAAGGAAGGCAAGTGCACATGCAACAAAGCCTCCTCTTTGAAGAGAAAAAAAATCAAAAGGAATATATAAATATCCACAACAAGACAGACAAAAACTGACTATGAAAAGCATCCAAGACTAAACAGCAATATGCACCTGCCAAGACTTGGTCTTCTATGACAAATGCATTCATTCATCACTCTTTTCATGCTGTTTTTTTATTCATTCACATACCCTGGTAATGTCTTCTCTGCTTCAGCTACATCATAGTTTTTAGTTTTTGTTCAAAGGAAAATATTTGCAGGTTGACCTTGAATCTGGACATTTCGTTTGGTATACAACTGATTGCCTCAAACTAAATGGAACATCTTCAGAATCCTGTATCCTCCTTTTCACCGCAGGTTATTTCTGCCCTGTTCATTAATAACATGCTGAGACATACTGTAATTCAATGAAGGAGCACATTTTTTTCAATCCATGGCATAGCCAGATAATGGTGGCAACTACTCCATCTGAGTTGCAGAAAAGTTGGGTTTTTTTCATTATTGTCCAACGTTGTTTTGCTTCCTCAGAAGAACTACTCAGTACTGATATCAGGAGACTATGGTGGTGAGTTGACCCATAATAAAAATTGGAGCAACAGTAAGATAAAAAAAAATGTTTTAAGGATGTAACAGATTTCCATTCTGTTTATATCAATACTTCCCAGCACTGTGATCAGCAGATATTTTGGATACCTCATCAACCCCAGCCAGCCCATCTCCCTTCAGCCACAGTAATTCAATTCAATACATCTGAAAAGTATCCAATTGGAGAATCATAATGAAATGTGTTCAGTTCCATCATTTGTTTGTTTGTTTGTTTCACCAAGCTGAGCACTGACTTTCTACTAGAATAAAATGGATTAAACAAGAGAAAAAGAGACTCATCAATGGACAGTAGCTGTGGCTGGTTACAGGATCTTCCATGTACTATTGAATACTATTCATTACTATTAATAATACTATTGACGTGGTGGCTTAGTGGGTAAGACACTGAGCTTGTCAATCGAATGGTTGGCAGTTCAGCAGTTCGAATCCCTAGTGCCGCATAATGGGGTGAGCTCCCGTTAGTTGTCCCAGCTTCTGTCAACCTAGCAGTTCAAAAGCACATAAAAATGCAGGTAGAAAAATAGGGACCACCTTTGGTGGGAAGGTAACAGGATCCTGTGCACCTTTGTCATTTAGTCATGCTGGCCACATGACCATGGAGACGTCTGCTGGCTCTTTGGCTTTGAAATGGAGATTAGCACCACCCCCTAGAGTCAGGAACGATTAGCACATATGTGCAAGAGGAACCTTTACTTTTATCTTTTTACTATTGAATAGCATTTCTTGAAGAATGAGAATAGAGAAATCTATTGATTTCATCAGAAGGGAACTGGAAATGAAG
The DNA here is from genome assembly GCA_030761175.1 of Masticophis lateralis. NCBI lineage: Eukaryota > Metazoa > Chordata > Lepidosauria > Squamata > Colubridae > Masticophis > Masticophis lateralis. The sequence goes on along the minus strand of JAUDYJ010000001.1, from coordinate 321,700,162 downwards.
CCAGACAGATCTTCCAATTGGTTCAGATAGGGACTTTTTATGCCACTCCAATTAATCTTTGCCAATTGCTAACTACCAACTCAATGGTAGTTTGGACTACCCAGTTTCATCATGATCTAAGCCTCATTTCTGCTGAAATGTTTGCTATGAAACATAGCAAACCCATGGTTAACTGAATAACTGTTTACTGAAGTAATCTAATTGTCTGCAGTTCCATGACATATAGATCATAAAGCAATCATGTAAACTGAGTTCACATAGCATTCTGAGGGTTAATTATATAAATTAATTAGTTTGTGGTTCATATATCTTGCCAACCCAGTCCCAACCTTTTCAACCAACATGCCGTTTGATCCCAGGAAAAGTTATGAGAAACATTCTTTGATGCTATTTTCATTAGATCTATTAAAGCTTCATCCAACCATACATTTTTTATTCTTACCCTTTGCCCAAAATATCACATATTTTACCTGCAACAAAAGTAAATGTGTGACATTTTGTCTCAACCTTTAATTTTGTTTATGTACTGCATAACCATCTACCAGCTGTTAACATCTAGAGTCCTTTTTTTAAAGCATATAAGAAAATTGGGGTCAAAAACAGCAAGAGAGAGCTTTGAAGCTCTGGATATTCCAGGTGACTACATGAAATACATATGGACTCATTTGACCAATGTCAATATATGGGTTGTGGTAATATGACCATAATTGATTATATGCTGTCAAGTTTTTGTTTAATCTCAACAGACACTTAGATAGATTTTCTCCATGACAATCTGTTCCTAACCTAGTCTTTCAGGTCTTCCAATGGTGCATTCGTCACCACTGTCACTGAGTATTCCTGCTGGGTTGAATGTGCCAACATGGGCATTTTATATTACTGCATGCTATGTAGTATACAGAGGTGGCATTCAACAGGTTTTGATCAGTTCTGGAGAATTGGTACCGTACATTTTGAGTAGTTTGGAGTAGTAGTTGAGTAGTTCGGAGTAGTTGAGTAGTTCAGAGAATACCACCTCTGACTGGTCCCGCCCCATCTATTCTCTGCCTCCTCAGTCCCAGCTGATCAGGAGGAAATGGGGATTTTGTAGTAACCTTCCCCTGGAGTGGGATGGGAATGAAGATTTTACAGTATCCTTCCCCTGCCTTGCTCACATATCTAAGCCCACCTAGCAATGCCACATTCATCAAGCCATACCCATAGAACCATAGAACATCGTAAAAGTTTTTGAATCCCACCACTGGTAGTATAAAATGGAGAGCATGTAATACCAGATAAACCAATTAATCCAATTTAAAGGTTTATGGCACTGGAGAGCATATCAACTGATGGAGCCTCACAGATGCAAAGCTGTCTATTCTAGAATGATTTAGAATGAAGGTACTTTGGTATCCTAGCCCAATACCTATTAAGCTTTATCCTAAAGCCAGCCATTTAATATTGATTGTACACACACACACACACACACACACACACACACACACACACATTATAAACTATTTTAAAAATACAAGTTCCAGGTATATTAGTAAAGAAAAAGCAGACATCTTGCGAGCTCCAGAACTTAAAATTTTAAAATAATTATAATTTTATTTTACTTAGCTTTCATCAGCCATCTGCTGACATCGTCAGAGTATTAAACTACCATTACAGAGATCTCTGCCTTTATATGCCATTAATCAATTTGGCTATTGCGCCTGTAAAAGCATAGTCAGTCCTGACCAAACACGGAACAACCCGGCAGAGCTGTCTCAAACTGTAACAGATAGGATTAATGAGAAACAAACCTGGCCAACCACAAGGTCACAGACAAGGCAGCAAATTGCAATGGTTGACAGGCTAACATCATCCCCCACTGATAAGCAAGCTAGGAGAGAGGAAACAGTAGGAATTAAGCCTCCATCATCCAGCATGACGACAGCAAAAACAACACAGCTAATTACAAGTGGAAGATGGCTGGATTAATGGCATATAAAGGCAGAGATCTCTGTAATGGTAGTTTAATACTCTGGTGATGTCAGCAGATGGCTGACGAAAGCTTAGTAAAATAAAATTTTAATTATTTTAAAATTTTAAGTTCCAGAGCTCACAGTATATATATATGAATATATGTGCTCCTGAATAAAATATTCATTGAGGGTTTTGGATGAAGTACAAAACGTACATCTTGCATGTGCTTCACTGAAATCTTTTCTGTACAGGAGGCTAGTAAATAAATTTGTCATGGAGGGATACTATTATCAGTGTTATCACCAGATTTATGCTGCCCTTGGCAAAGGAGGGTAATGTGTTTACCTTTCCTATATCAAAATCTATGTGAAACCTTCTGATATTTTTCAAGTTATCCTCAGTGTAATCCAGTACTTGTTGTGGTAATTGAAAGAGTGTCAGCAGAGTGAGGGTTTATCCTAACTCTCTTTGCTTTTTTCTGTGCTTTGCATTAAATCAGGGAATAAAGTCAACTAAATCATGACTGTGAGGATGAAACAAGGCCCACCGTAAGAGGATATGGTAAAAATTGGGGTAGCCAGGCAATTAGGCAATGATATAAATCTCTAGTGATGAAAGTGCTGGGCTGAAAAGGAGGTATACTAGTGAAAGTTGCACCATAGTAATTATGTTTTTTTAAAAGGCTGACATGTTATGGAGGAGGAATTATTGTATGTTAAAAGAACCTGCATCAGGGAAATTGACATATCAAAGTAGGGGCAATTTGAGTTTTAAACAAATGTTCTCTGGCAGTTTACATGAACAGGTACATAAATCAAGAGAAGATGAATGCAAAAGATTAAACAGAAAGTATGGTTATATAGTCATGTTATTGAAAAGACTGAGCCCTCTCCAGCTGCTCAAGGCAGATCTCCAAGTCAAAGTATCTTGCAAACGTATGGATAAAGCTCCCTGGATCCAGTGGCAAAATGTAAAATTTGTTACTACTGGTTCTGTGGGCGTGGCTTGGTGGGGGGGGGAAATGTGACTGGGTGGATGTGGTCAACTTTTTTTTTTTACTTTTAAAAGCATTTTTTTTCTATTTTGTCCCTCTTTTCCCTTTGTGGAAGCAAAAGTTGGACTTTGAAAAATAGGACAGAGAGTATTGATCCTTTTGAACTTTAGTGTTCCAGAATAATATAGATAGCCAAGAAAACAAGGAAATGGATCATCAGACAAATAAATCTAGAGTTTTCATTTGACTCACAAATGATTAGGTTGAAAATTATCATATTTTGGATATATTATGCAGAGATCTAGTTTTCTTGAGAAGTTTATAAAGCTGGAAATGAAGGAAGGAAAGAGAAGAGAAAAACAGCATCAAGATGGATGAACTTGATTACAGAGGCAATGAAAGATCTGAAAGTCTAGGTTGGGGACAGATGACTGTAGTGAAGGTCTATCTACATCACGGGTGTCAAATTTGTTGCGCCTCGTTGCCATCATGTGACGTATTACAACGTTTTTTCCCTTTGTGGACCTGGAGTAGGCGTGGCCTGTGCGTGATGCATCCGGACTTCAGGCCGCCAATTTGACACCCCTGATCTACATGGTAACTAAGACTTACATAGCTATCCTAAGCACATGATTTAGATCCATAGAATAGAATAACAGAATTGAAAGGGACCTTGGAGATCTTCTAGTCCAAACCCCTGCTTAGGCAGGAAACCCTACATCATTTCAGACAAATGGTTATCCAATCTCTTCTTAAAAACTTCCAGTGTTTGAGCATTCACAACTTCTGGAGGTAAGTTGTTCCACTGATGAATTGTTCTAACTGTCAGGAAATTTCTCCTTAGTTCTAAATTGCTTCTCTCCTTGATTAGTTTCCACCCATTACTTCTTGTCCTGCCCTCAGGTGCTTTGGAGAATAGCTTGACTCCCTCTTCTTTGTGGCAATCCCTGAGATATTGGAACATTGCTATCATGCCCCCCCTAGTCCTTCTCTTCATTAAACTAGACATAACCAATTCCAGCAGCCATTCTTTACTGTATATGTTTTAGCCTCCAATCCCCTAATCATCTTAATGGCATACAATCAATAACTCAATGATTTTCAGCTACTTGAAAGCTATAATTCTAGTCTTGCGGTCTTAAATTATGTTTTTGTTTTTCAGAGTTACATCACACTGCTTGTTTACATTAGTTTCTATTCAACTACTCTCCCAAGTTCTTTTTCACTGAAATTATTACATGCTAAGTAATCTCCATTTTGTGCAGTAACTTTTTGTTTCCTAAGATGAGAACTTTGTGTTTCACTTTATTAAATTTAATTCTGTCATTTTTACCCAATTGTCTATCAAAGTCATATTTAATTTTAATTGCACCATTGCAAATTAGATCAGCATTTCCCACATATGTTTATCAAAGTTATTAATCAACATGTTACAGGACCTAGAACTGAACTTTGTGTCATCTTATTTCCTCTCTCCATTTAGTTTGTTCAGGAACTATGCATAAGCATTTTTGGTATATAGGTTTTGAACAAATTATGTATCTTCTTAGCTGGTGTGACAATGAAAATGGTCCAGTGGTAGGTTGCCCCTGGTTTGGACTGGTTCGCAAGAACTGGTGGTAAAACCGGCGGGGGGCTCTGCCCACCGCTCTGGATGTTGTCATAGCTTCTGCACGTGTGCAGGAGCTTGGCACGTGTGCGAGCGAAGCAAGCACACCAGTGGTGGGTTGCCCCCAGTTTGCACCGGTTCTATAGAAGTGGTAGTAAAACCGGCAGGAGGCTCCACCCACCGACCCTGTCGTCATTAAAATGCTTCTGCGCATGCACAGAAGCTTCTGCACTTGCACAAAAGAGTATGTGTTTGTGCAAGCAAATTGAGTGAGCGCGGCCCTGCTGCAAACTGGTAGTAAAGGTAAGTAGAACCCATCCTTGAAATGGTCTAATTTTTTTTCAAAGGTGTTGTTTAAATCAAGATATATTACATCTACTTTATTCCCATAAAACACTAATCTACCAATATTTTCACAGTAACATGTCTTTTCCCATGGCCAGTTTCTAATGAAAATGTAAAAGTAGCATTACCAGAATTTCTGGAGGTGTAGCTATGTTAACCTGTGCCAGTGGTGGGATTCAAATAATTTAGCAACTGGTTCTCTGCCCTAATTATTTCTTCCAACAACCAGTTCACCAAACTGCTCAGAAAGTTAACAACCGGTTCTCCCGAAGTGGTGCAAACTGGCTGAATCCCACCACTGACCTGTGCCCATAAAACATTTTTGTAGGCTACCGTTTATTTGAGTAAATGAATTTTGAGCTGGCAATGTATGTAAGCAGGTGGTGGGAGGGTGGAGGTGGAAATAAATGCAGAAAATACAGGTAATGGCAATTATGTGATTAATAGTTCCAATCCTTGAAAGGACTGTTGAGAATGATAGAGACATCATAGATTTTGTAAGCTGATTCCCGTTGTGTGATAAACAGACAGCCCATTTCTTTCATTCCCCTTTGAAACAGAATCTTCATTTATTAATTTATTTTGTAAATATGTTTAAGTGCTTCATCTTGTCATCCACGGCAAAGGAGTGTTCACTGAAATAAATTAAGATGGGCATCAAGGAGAAGAAAATACCTCTCTTCTAAAATGGGTGTGCTCATTTGAGAAAAGGGTGTCAAGTAGATCAAAATGTGGTTGTGAGCTAGTTTCAAAGCCCCACCCCATTTTTTGCATGTTTTACAATGCACACAGAAATGTGGGGCTTTTATCCCATAATTTCAGCTTGATTTTTTTTAAATCTCCCAACATGCTTCTAATCAAGAAGAGAAAAGAAAACTGATCAGGGAGAAAAACAGCCTGGAATTGAGGAGAAATTTGCTAACAATTGAGGACAATTAACCAGAGACAGCTTACCTTCAGAAGTTGTGCATGCTCCATCACTGGAGGTTGTTAAGAAGAAACTTGACAGTCACTTGTCTGAAATAGTATAGGACCATGATGGCGAACCTGGCACAGTGGCACGTATAGCCATATCGGTGGGCACCTGAGCTCAGCTCTGGCATGCATACTTACGCTGGCCAGCAGATTTTTGGGCCTTCTGAGCCCACTGGAAGTAGGGAAGCAGGCTGTTATCCTGCCTCCAGAGGGCCTCAGGGGGTGGTGGGGAAAGCCCACCACCCTCTTTCTCCCCAGCCTCCCAAACCACCAAAAGTTGGCCAATGGCCGTTTCTGGCCTCCGGAGGGCCTCCGGGTGGGAAGAGACCATTTTCACCCTCCCCAAGCTCCTAGAAAGGCTCTGGAGGCTGGGGAGAGAAAAAGAACAGGCCTTCTGGTCCCACCGGAAGTTGGTAAATGGGCTGTTTCCGGCCTCTGGAGAGCCTCCAGGGGGGAATGGGGAAGGCCATTTTTGCTCTCCCCAAGCTCCTAGAAAGGCTGGGAAGAGAGAAAAATGGGCCTACCAGGCCCCCATCACTGGTATAGGATCTCCTGCTTGAGCAGGAGGCTGGAATAGAAGACCTCCAAGTTCCCTTCCAGCTCTATTCTGATTCTGAGCCTCTATTTCTCAGTGTTGCCTATTTCCCACATTTGGTCAAATTAACTAGTATATGCCAAGAGCAGCTTTGTCACTGTCCTCAGAAGCAATTCTTCTTTCCTATCTTGCTTTAATCCAGACAGTACATTTCAAGAACAGTACATCACTTTTCAATAGCAACAAGTTGATCCTGGACATTAATCTCTATGCCAAAATCAACAGGGATTCCGGAGATTTGTTCAGTGAGTAAATATGTTGGCTTCCAAATTCACCCAAACAAAAACAGTTTACACAGTACTTGTCACACCTTACTAATGCCAAAGCATATCTACAAAAAGCAGAAGTGGGAGGGAGAGAGAAAACCCATTTGATAAATGTCTGAATGACACAGCTCTAGGTAATAAAACATTGATTAGTTGCTTTTCTGGTAACGTCATCAGTGTTAGACAGTGCTAGAGAGCACCAAGGACAACACAACTTACAAAATATTAAAACTATGTAAGAGTTAAATAAAGGCAGAAGATTAAACTAGCAAGCCCAAAACCCTAGGTGACCCAATAGCAATCCACTCGAAGAAAGTGAGAAAGAATATCTAAACAGCAGGGGTGGGATTCAGCCGTTTCATGTGAACTGGTAGTTGTGATCTGTGTCCTATTTAGCTGCGTTTTTAAGCCGGGTGCGCATGTGTGCAAGTGCATGTGCAAGCAAAACACATGTGCAGAAGGTGCACAGTCACTCACGTTTTCGGTGCTGGGGCAAACTGGTTGTTAAATTATGTGAAGCCCACCTCTGCTAAACAGCGACTGACACATTGGCTAAAAAACAAAAGTTGCATCACTTTAAAATGGGCACAATTGTATATAGAATTTGAAAATTCTATAAAGTTATATCCTAATATTGGCGATATTAACTATGATTTAATAGAAATTTGTAACAAGTATTCATCCAATCCCATTTGCTGGTTTGCTTTAAATACAAGCTGGATAAATATTTGTTGGATATGCTTTGTTTGGATTCTTGCACTAAGCAAAAGTTTGTACAGGAGAGCTTAAATCAGCTCTTCAAACTCTCTGAAATTCTCTGAAATTACGATTACGTTTTGGAGACCTATTCGCTCATGGCCCAGTTTGGTTTCCAATTCCTTGTGGCTGTGTTTTCTTCTTATTATTTTTAAATTGGACTTGAACCAAGCAAGATATCTGAAGCAAAAAGAAGACTGATAATTGTAAAACTGAGTATATGATTCCATTGGGTGGCTCCAGAATATCTGTGATAAGAGAGGCTTCTCATCTAGAATATTTTGGCTATTCCCTTGATTGAAATGGCAATCTACCAGTTTGGAGGTAGGCAAACTGGCGGGAAGCCCCGCCCACTGCCCCGGACGTCATCATCAGCGATCTGTGCATGCATAGAAGCTTCTGTGCATGCGCAGAAGCAAGGCGCCTAAGCGAAGCAAGCACACATGCACGATCCTGTTGCAAACCTACTTAAAGGTAAGTAGAACCCACCCCTGAGTATTCCTCCCAGAATCCCCCAGCCTCACATGTTAATGTGGCTAAGCTTTGAGAAACACTGCACTAGAGTGATGTGACACTGACATGTGCACCCCTCCCCCTTCATCCCACTGCCAGAAGATCTCACCATAGATCCTTTCAAGGCTTGAAACAAGCCTAAGAAGGCAATATTACATGTGTGGATCCCCCACACATATATCTTCCAGAATTATGCCATAAGCATCAGTGGAATTAAAACAGCCTTTGGTTGTTTTGATATACCTTGCAACACTTTTTTCAAAGCTGTCTCTTGCTGCAAATTAGGATTGGATTAATGTTACATCTGATGAATGCGCATGCATTTAGCTGCCTCAGCATGGCATTGGCATTTTGATAATTAGAAAGAAAATTAGACACTCTTGGGGGTCTCCCATGTGAAGATGCTGCTAACTCCTAGGCAAATTTCTTATACTGGTCCCTTTCCCCCTCTCTCTCTCTCTTTGGAAAAAAATCATTAGCTAGACCTGTGAATTTAAACCCCCAGTGAGAATTTTTATTAACAGACAAATATGCAAGAGTTCTTATGCCGCTTAAAGTGTAATTAACCAGCTTCTGAAGATTAAGGGCACATAATCATTGAAGAACAAGAGATGTGTGCACTTAATTTCTCTAATATACTGTGCCCGCATAGTAGCACAGAAAACAACTGGTGGGCCATTACCATGGATTGGGCCCCAGATAAATCTTGTGCTCCAGGCAAAACTACTTACCAGTATGTGGCAATGTTAAAGTACCATTACAAAAACCTAAGTTAGCTTTGGTGACTGAGACACAAATCACACAAACATAGCTTGCAAATAGAAAATTCTGCTATTTTCAGACCATTTGAAACCTTCATTCCAAACTATTTAATAGCCTTCCCTCTAGAATCATGAGTTATGTTCAGCCTTTCCTGACCTGGTGTCTTCCAGATAATTGGGGGCTGGAACTCTCTACTCTTGCTACTTCATGTTCTCCAGAAGAAGTGGATTACAATTTCCACAGTTCCTTGTCATTGGCTGTGCTCTTGGTCCTGATGGAAACTGAAGTCTGAAACTGCTGGAGGACGCTTTCCTCTAATTTGTAACTCATATCTGAATCCTGGGAATTTCAGTCTCAATGTATTTTTAGTGCTTCCACTAAAATATGCTTAATGCTTTTCCCTAGCACCACACTCATGCATCCAGGTGAAGAGCTATTCCACCTCATTAAGATAGCATTGAGCTTAGCAGACGCGAGAGAAATAGGGAAACACGATCTTCTCAGCAATGTAATCAATAAAGCTATTAGGTAGTGCTAAAGATTTCACAGAAATCGTCAACAAGATTTCTTCTTACAGAAGCAGTCAGATGAAAATGGCTTCAAAAAGTTGGGGGATGCTGAGACAAGGTCAATGGCTTCTGAACTCATCCTGTGAAGCATTTCAGGCTATCATGCTATAATACAAAATAAAAATGGACAGCAAAACTGAGTAGAAATATGGAATTCTGAAACAGGCTTTTGTCATCTTCATCCAACTAGGAGTAAATCCCTGGGTTGTATTTGTATATGATCATTGTAGTTCAAATTTTGATTGTCTAAAAATGAGGTAGTGACACCATTGGTGACAAACAATCATATCATAGCTACAGTAGTGGCCAAAATTGTGGAAACCTTTTGGGAAAAGTGTATTTTCTAAAACTCACTAAGGACACCACTTTTTTTTGGAGAAGTACCATAAAATTATATATCAATGGAAAGATAATTTAATCAAGAATGTAATGCAATAACTTTTATGAAGGATTTGCTATTAGAATAGCAGTTACAGTTATAAAGAAGAAAAGTGAAATACGTAGAAAAATGAGATATACAAAAATTATTACCATAGAAAAAAATGAGATATACAAAAATTATCACGTCAGTTAATAGTTGGGTAACCTTTAGCATGAATTACGGCCTTACAACGTCTTCCCATGGAGTGAACCAAGTCTTTTAGTTCTGCAGCTGTTATAATATGAAACCAAGATTGAATGATTGCTTCTATTAACTGGGTTTTATTGCCGGGTCGCTTTTGACTAACAAGTTTCATTAGTTGGCTCCATAGATTTTCAATTGGGTTAAGGTCTGGGCTATTCCCAGGCCATTCCAGCAGTGGAATAGGATTTTCTTGAAACTCCAAAAAAAAAAAAATGGTGTTAGTAGCCATCAAACCTCAAAAATACACTTTTCCCAAAAGGTTTCCACAATTTTGGCCACTACTGTACTTGATCAAAATCACAGATGTTGAACCAGCTCTTTTAGTCTGCTTGCGACTGAGCTATATGAAAAGAGATTTGATGTTTCAGAATGAAAGAAAATGGGGTGGTATAAACAGTTCTGCTATGCAACAGCATGTTTATATAATCAGCGTGCCAATTCCTCTTAATCTGCCTTAGAGTAAAATATTGGCAAACTATCTCTGGTTTATTCTCTGGTTAAGTTAAAAAAAATGTGGCTTCTTCTTTAGCTTTATTATAGGTATGTCCATCTGCTGATTCATTCTTCCTCCTGTACCTGTTTCCTACACATAGTTGAACATTATGTCATGTTAAATACGTTGAAAGGGCAACTTCAGACACAATGACTTTTCAGAAATGCACAACTTACTTATCACAACATCAGTGGGATATAAGGGATGCGGTGGTTCAGTGGGTAGGACACTGAGCTTGTCGATCAAAAGGTTGGCAGTTCAGTGGTTCAAATCCCTAGTGCCACGTAATGGGGTGAGTTCCCATTACTTGTCCCAGCTTCTGCCAACCTAGCAGTTTGAAAGCATGTAAAAAATGCAAGTAGAAAAATAGGGACCACCTTTGGTGAGAAGATAACAGCGTTCCATGCGCCTTTGGCATTTAGTCATGCTGGCTACATGACCACGGAGACATCTTCAGACAGTGCTGGCTCTTCGGCTTTGAAACGGAGATGACCACCGCTCCCTAGAGTCGGGAATGACTAGCACATATGTGCGAGGGGAACCTTTACCTTTTATTCTCTGTCTCTTTCCACTATGTTCCACGCTCTGGAACAAAACAAGGAAAATAAGAATCCTGAAACATCCCATTGTCCTCATGAGAAACCTATACCCAGATCAGGAAATTTATTTCAAATGGAGCATGACAAAACAGATTAGCTCTAGGTTGGAAAAGGTATACAATAAATATGTATAGCCTCTCCTTATTTATTCAGTCTTTACGCTGAATATATATTGAATGAGGCCAGATAGGAAAAAGATGAGCATGGTTTTAAAGTTGGAGAAAGAAACATCAATAACCTGCTTTAGGTTATGCAAATGATTTGCAAGCTTTATTGATGAAAGTCAAGGAGCACAGTGAAATGATTTGACTAAGATTAAACAAAAGAAGACCAACCAGTGTTTAACTTGACAATGAAGATACTGAAATAAAAGGCTTTGACCCTTTGGGACTTTCATAAACAGTAAAGAAATTAACATTCAAGAAATATACCATTGATTAAAACTTGGTAAAGTAACAATGAAAAAATATCCAGATGCTGTGATGTATCTAGACTTGCAAAGGTCACAATTGTACAGGCCATGGTTTCCACTGTGACATTCAATGGAGCAAACGTTTGCTTTAAAAACAACAGGATCTAAAGTATATCGACATTTTTAAATTTTAGAGTTACTCAATACTAAAGCTAGTCAAGAAAACAGGCAATTAGATCATAGAACAAATTAATATAGAATTTCACCTGAGGTAAAAGATCAAACTCCAATTATTATACTTGGGACCCAGTATGTAAAGACAGAGTTCTCTTAAAAAGTCTATAAAGATTAGATGGAAGATGAGAAAGATGATAGGAACAAGGAGAGGACGATTAGCGGCAGTGGTAATGATGCCTATTATATTGGCAATGGGTCTGTTGGAAAACCTGAAGGGTCAGTTTGGGTTTTGATCCAGAGGTGGTATTCAGCCGATTTGGACTGCTTCGGCCGAACCAGTAGCGGAAATTGCGGGTGGGCCCGCCCCCACCCACACACACACCTGCCCACACACACACCCGCCCCAGCTCTATGCCATCCTATTTAGGCACGTTTTTGAGGCTGAGTGCATATGCGGAAGACGTGCACGCCAGCAAAGCGCATGCACAAAAGGCCAGGCACATTTGTGGATGGGGCACGTGCAAGTGAAGAGAGAGAGAGAGAGCACTCACATTTGCAAACCAGTAGGGAAAGTAAGAGAATACCACCACTGGGTGGATCATCTTGGAAAAGATTTATCTACCGTATTTTTCCGAGTATAAGATGCACCTTTTTCTCCACTAAAAGGGGGTGAAAATTTAGGTGCGTCTTATATACCAAATGTAGCCCCACCCACCCACTGGCCCCCACCCTTTGGCCTCTGCCTCCCAGCAGTTTACCTCCTTGCAGCAAGCAGCAAGAAGAAACAGCTCATTTCAACTTCAGCACAGCCAAATTAGCATAAGTTGATTGGAGCCGCCTCCCAACTCTCAGCTGTTTTGCTCTCAGTTGTTTTGTACGGGCCTCTGCTGCTTGCTGCAAGGAGGTAAATTGTTGGAGCAGATTATTTTTCCTTGCGCTAATCAAGCTATGCTGAAAATGAAAATGAAAGTAAAGCAGGCTGTTTGCTTTTTGCTGCAACGAGGCAAAATTGCTGGGAGGCAGAAGCAGAGGGAGATTTCTTTTTCTTGTTTTCCTCATCAAAAAAGGTAGGTGCATCTTACAGTCCGATATGTCTTATACTCCAAAAAATACGCTATGTGGTCCCTATGTGCCCACACCATTTGATGACACATAATCAATTGATCAATCAATTGCCAATTCTTTGTGAGATTAATAAATTCAGATGTCTCTTTCCAGTCTTCCCAAGATAACTACCTGTCTGACTCTCTGCCTGTTTTGCTTATCCCCAACATTCCATATAAGAAACCTATTGGCTGTTAAAGTTACAAAGTACTGCTTCACTACTCCTACTTGGCTTAAATTGCTATTTTCCAGGAGCAAACTGCTTCCTCTGACAAATTACCTGCTGTCCATGGGGGCTATAAACTCTGAGAATCATGGTGCAATTCAGATAGAGATCAGGGATAATCAGTCATAAACAATTCTGACTTTTTCATCATAATCACACTTATTTAATGCATTTCTTTGAAAATTTCATTTTGTTACATTCAGATATTACATTTTTAATTTTTCACAAAAAAAAAAAACCTGCCTTCTTTCTGGATATGGTATCACATTTTCAAATAATTCTATAGCTGACAGCCTTCTGCTATTTTTATTTTTCAAAAATTCCTAGGAGGCCACTGTAATGTGTGAAACAGTTTTAACGAACAGCTGAGCTATCTGTTGGTTCTACGGCTTGTTTTAATCTTGCATTTGCATGGAAATTGGAACAGAATCAGAGAAGAGCAAGAAGGATGATCAAGGAACTAGAAGCTAAGTCCTATGATGAGGGATTAAAAGAAGAGGGTATAATTAGCTTTCAGAAGAGAAGGAAGATTTATTTCACTCTTCAAATATTTGTATGGGTGTTAGACATAAGAAGAGCTTGCTGAATTAGGCCATGGGCTTTTTTTAAGCTCTGCATTCTGTGTTCATATTTTACCCAGCCAGATGCATTGAGAAGTTATCAAACCTGGAGGTCAATAACCCTTTTTACTATCACATCTCAGCAACCGATATTTAAGTATTTAATACATACTGCATTTATTAAGTGTTTAATAAAGCAGCATTTAATTGTGTTGCCTCTGATTCAGAAGGTAATAAACAGCCATCAAAATTAATAGGTTCTGATAACCTTGACCTCTCTCCACCAAATTTATCCGGATCTCCTTTAAAACCATGCAAACGAAGCTGCTATTAACCTAAGAATTCTCCAGGTTAATTATGTAGTGAAAAAAGGTAGCTCCTTCTGTCAGTCCCAAATCTCCCTGCATTTAGTTTTAATGGATGACCTTGAATTCTAATATTGTGAAAGAAGGAGAATGCTATGCATATCTATTCTATGCATGATTTCATGGAGTTCAGTTCTGTTTCCTCCTACCCTCCTTGGTACTGAACTAAAAAGTACTAATTGCTTTTCTTACAGGGGAGTTTCTCCAGCTCTCTAATGGTTTTGGTTGCCCTCTTTTAGCATCTTTCCTAACTTTAAATCTCTATAGCATATTCTAAGTTACTTATCTGAGAGGTCTTGTTGTATCATTGGCTTTGTTTTCATTCCTAGAGACCCAAATATGAAATTTCTTTTTCTACAAGAGTAACGTATTATGTTGGCATTTTCTTTGCAATATCTCCTGTGACTCCAAGACCCTCCTGTTCAATCAGGAAAGATGCAGATGTGATTAAAATATAAGTGAAGTTTGGATTTTTCATGCCCATCCATATGCTTCACTTAATATCTATTTGCATTCAACTGCACTTGCCATTTTCTGGCCCATATTATCCACTTTGGAATTCTCCACAATCACTCTTTGATTTTATCCTGACTAAAATCAACTACATGTTACAATCAGACTGCCAAGATCAAGATACGTTCTCTATTACTCCTGTCAGGAGTAATATACAAAATATACAAAATAATAGATTTATATTATAGGAAAGCAAGTTTGGATTGAATTGTGGGAAGAATATATGTTTATTTCCCCTTTAGTAGGTGTGTCCAAGTGGCAAATAGATGGCCCTGTCAGAGATGCTTTGATTTAGATTCCTGCACTGAATAGAAGGTGGGATTCAATGCCCTTGGATTCTAGAATTCTGCATCATAGATTTGGAAAGGTTAGAAAACTATACCTGTCTATACACAGTGGTGGGTTGCTCCCGGTTCTGTCCGGTTCTTTAGAACCGGTAGTTCGGATGTCAAAATTGACAATCTGCACATGCGCAGAAGCTTCGTATACGCAGAAGCATGCTCGCTCCCATTGCAAATAGGTAGTAAACCTAAGTACCGTATTTTTCAGAGTATAAGACGCACTAGACTATAAGACGTACCTATCTTTTTAGTGAGGAAAAGAAGAAAAAGAAATCTCCCTCTGCCTCTGAGCAATTTTGCCTCATTGCAGCAAACAGCAAATAGCCTGCTTTACTTTCATTTTCGTTATCAGCATAGCTTGATTAGCACAAGGGGGGAAAAAAATCTGCAATTTACCTCTTTGCAGCAAGCAGCAGAGCCCTGAGTAAAACAGCTGAGAGCAAATCAGCTGAGAGCTGGGAGGCCGATCCAATCAACTTGTGCTAATTAGGCTGTGCTGAAGCTGAAAGGAGCCGGTTTTTTCTTGCTGTTTGCTTGCAAGGAAGTAACTGCTGCGAGGCAGAGGCCAAAGGGTGGGGGCCAGTGGGTGGGCGGGGCTATATTCGGTGTATAAGACGCACCTAAATTTTCACCCCTTTTGGGGGGGAGAAGATGCATCTTATACTCTGAAAAATACAATAGAACCCACCCCTGTCTATACAGCATTGATACCTTTAAAGTTAGAGAAGAATCCTGAGAATACCAGGGATAGCCAAGAAAACAAGCTGAAGGCTCGGGAAATAAATCAGCCCAGAGTTCTCACTCAAGGCACAAATTATACTTTATGCAAAGACGCAGCTCTCTAGAGAAGAATGCTGAGGAAGATGAAAGGAAAGTGTAGAAGAGGATGGCCAGGAGCAAGGTGGATGGATTCAGTTACAGTGGTGATGGGTGCATCATTGGGACACTTGCAACAATGGGTAAATAATTGATCGTTATGTAGAAAATCTATCTACGTGATCGCTAGAAGTCAAAAATGACTTGATGGCACATAAACCCTAACCTGCCCCCTTTAAGTGTTTTGATACAAACCACATCGCTGATCGCTGGCTGTGCTAGTTGTGTCTGATGATTTCTGTTAATCAAAATGGAAGTAATCACTTTGGAAAGCTGTTGTAATTAATGCAACAGTATTAAAATCATGCTGTCTTCTAAGCTAGTCAAAATTTTATCTGGAGCTAGTTCCTACTCAGCAGTACTGTAGATTTGTGAGTCTCTGCAACCTAATTGCTAATAGAGATGTCACATTTTCTCAACAGAATACATATTCAAATTACCTGTGGGCTATTTCCTTTCAGAATAAAAGTTGGGAAATAATTGAGAGGAAGAAATGAATGCAAATACATATGACCAGACAGAATTATCTTAATGGAATGCTGTTTTTTGGGGGTGGGTGGGTAGGTGGGGGGATTGGGGCCAGATGGAAATTCTTTCTTGGCAGTGAGATACTTCAACCATGCACTCTCATTATAAGTCAGTTTGACAGCAGATCTTCATCATTATCATTAGTTCCACAAATGTCTTCTGGCACTTAAATGAGAAGTAGGAAACTCAAATATAGAGAGATACAATGGGAATAGTTTATAGGAGAGGAGATGTGGACTGCCTATTGAGTTTTGCAGATGGCTGGTGGGAGAATAAAAGTTGAATTCTTCTCAGAAAGCTTTGAGTTTCATTCCTGTAATTCAGCAATGGTTAAATGTGCTACTTGGCACATTGGGTCAGTTCCAGTGGTGGGATTCAAGTAATTTAACAACCGCTTCTCTCCCCTAATGATTTCTTCCAACAACCAGTTTGCCAAACTGCTCAGAAAGTTAACAACCAGTTCTCCCGAAGTGGTGCGAACTGGCTGAACCCCACCACTGGTCAGTTCTCAAAAAAATAAAAGGTGAGACCAGGACAAAAAGTTAAAATTAAATGTAAAATAAATAAATGCATGGCATTATAGTTGATTACTCCTCATATATGTTCTTTCTTTGGTATTTTCTACAGATTAATTCTGGGAAAATATTACCAAAGTGGCCTGCACATAGCAATTTATGTAGGCATGAGTCAATCTGACATTTTTAGGACCTTGAAATTAAACCGGAATTAATAAATTTCTTTAAAGCTTTCTCAATTTTACAAAAACATAGGCCATTTTTGAAGTGCTATTGGTAGCCATAATAAGAAGCAGCCCAAAAAAGACTCTATGACCAATTTTCCACTCCCATGAGGGAAAAGGAATGGGTGTTTGTAGACATTTTTCTGTTGTGGCATCAATTTATGGGCCTTTTTGTTTCTTGATGTTCTATCAACTCTTTTCCTATTAGACTTCAGAAAATTACTTAATACAAAACTGTTTAAGAGACCTCTAATTCACAAATAATGTCATCCTTTTTTCTTTGGTTATTTGATTTTTTTTTATTATGTTCATAGTTTTAACTGTTATCACTTTTATTGTTGTTGAATTGATATATATCCACGATGGATGTTTTATTGGTGTGATAACTTGCTCCAGAGTCTCTCAATATGCAGCAGGCAAAAACAAAACAAAACTATCAACCAATAATCATTAAATATATTCAGTATTGCCAGTGGTGGAATGTAAAATTTGTTACTTCCGGTTCTGTGGGTGTGGCTTGGTGACGGGGTAATGTGACTGGGTGCGTGTGGCCAACTTTTTTTTTTTTTACTTTTAAAAGCATTTTTTCTACAACCTTAAGAGACTGCAGAAAAAAATGCTTTTAAAAGCCTCTGACGATCAGGCAATACAGATGGGATTGTCAGAGGCTTTTAAAGGCATTTTTTTTCTACAACCTCTTTGACCGAAGAGGTTGCAGAAAAAAATGCTTTTAAAAGCCTCTGACGATCCCAGCTGAGCCGCGCGATCATCAGAGGCTTTTTTTTTAACTTTTAAAAGCATTTTTTCGGCTGAAGAGGTTGTAGAAAAAATGCTTTTAAAAGTAAAAAAAAAAGCCTCTGATGATCGCACAGCTCAGCCGGGCATGTGGGGGGGCAGGGATTTTTGCTACTGGTTCTCCGAACCACCCGCCGCCATCACTACTGGATCAGGTGATCTGGTCCAAACTGGGAGCATTTCACCCCTGAATATTGCCACAGAACACAGGTTGCATACCATTGGTTTACAGTTTTTGATGTTCTCAGTGACCTATAAGTGCATTGCAAGAGGATTTGAAGAGATTCACTTGCCAAGAAAGGATCACAGACTCATCAAAGACGGTTGTGTTACTGTCTCTTCTGTCTGTTTCTTGCCATAATCTCTACTTCTTACATTGATGAAAGGGTTCATGAGAAGGTGGTGAATATGAATATCACATCTGGCACAAGATTAATCATCATTTGAAAAGCAGCAGTGTATCCTATTACCACATAGCTCCGCATGGTCTGTTAGTCATACAGCCTTGCTCCTAACATTTCCTGAGATACCCATATTTACTTGAGAAACAGAATAATAACCCTAATTTGTGCATGGCGGGATGTTTATTTGTATGCATATGAGAGAGTGAGAGAGGGCAGGACTGAGATTGTGGAGAGAAATCTGCATCTCTCTGATGCTAGACTCTTCTCTGAACTTGGCAGTTCATCGTTTTCTAAGCCAGTGGATAGTTCCCACATGGTCTTTGATGTTCATCGATCTTCCAGGTGTCTGTGTAGTTTCTTTGAAGCACCAGACCCTGAGTGGAAAAAATATTCATGCAATGTGCTGAGAGCATAGAAAAGAGCCTTTGTAAATCAGTTTAAGGTTAATAAAAGGTTAACATCCGGAATGTTTTTCTCCTTGTGTATGATCATCCTATAAAAGGATAAATACATTCCCTTTTATACTGTAAGAATACTTGACAGCACTTTCATTTATGTGTTTCCAGGAAATGGGAAAATGAGCATGTGTGTGTCTGTGTGCCATTACATGGTTTCTCACAACTTTCTCACTTTTGCATTCTTAAATTCATGTCATCGCATTTTAAGAGAAATATGAGACTTAACATAAACATACGCATTGTATGTATTTATTTTACTTTTGCCATAATGTAATCTGTATTTCTATACATTAGTTTGATTCACGATATCAGTTTTAAACTTTTTTATTCATGCCTTCTTATAATATTTTTATATAAAATTATGACTCTCTTTTGTCCCGTAAAACTCAGAGCATGGACTTTTGAAGTATAGATAGATTTCATTTCACTTCCCAGTTTGGTGTGGAAAGCATGTATTAGGTAATTAGGTTAACTGAGAGTAAATAAAAACTGGGCTGAATGCATGCAATTCTCTATAACAAGCCTCCTAATGAGCAAAACAAAAGTTACTAGAAGCCACATGGTTGGAAACCTGAAGTTAAAAGAAACAGAAAAAGGCAAGGTCAGGAATAGAAGTCATTGAGAAACATTTCTTTGAGATTAAAAAAAGTTTAGGAGTAAAAAGACATAATATGATTATTCTCCTATTAACTGTTCAGCTAAGGCCAAAGGAGACACAGCATTTGCCTTGCTGCATTTCTCACTTATTGTGGTCTCTGTATATCATAAGAGTTTTGCAGTAAATACAATGGCAAATGGCCTGCCTTTGAGAGGACTGTTATTTATTTGAAATCATCCAATAGGGGTGATAACTCACAACCTGCCATGCTTTGTAGACTATGGCTTCCCAGAAGAGTTTTGTGATGTTCACTATTGCCAAGATTGCAGTCCTAAAATTCAGCAGAGAAGCTGCAATTTTCATCAGAATAGAAGGAAAGCCCCCATATCTGTGATGTTGTTAAAAGTCAATCCAGTTCATACCTTTTTCAAAGGTTCAGAACCATTACAAAAAGAGAATGGAGATTTTCCAGTTGCCCATCTTCAAGAATACTTGGACAAATCTTTAAATAGGCATACTGTAGTTCCTATGAAGGGATGTGGTGGCTCAGTGGTTAAGACGCTGAGCTTGTTGATTGAAAGGTCGGCAGTTCAGTGGTTCGAATCCCTAATGCCGCGTAATGGGATGAGCTCCCGTTACTTGTCCCAGCTTCTGCCAACCTAGCAGCTCAAAAGCACATAAAAAATGCAAGTAGAAAAATAGGGACCACCTTTGGTGGGAAGATAACAGTGTTCCGTGTGCCTTTGGCATTTAGTCATGCTGGCCACATGATCCTAGAGACGTCTTCGGGCAGCGCTGGCTCTTCAGCTTTGAAATGGAGATTAGCACTGCCCCCTAGAGTCAGGAATGACTAGCACATATGTGCGAGGGGAACCTTTATCTTTAGTTCCCATTATGGGGGGAACTCATTTGCCTCTTTTTAAATAAGTAATGGCTTTTAAATATGCAGATACAATGTTCATCATTCTGTTTCTTCTGTCTCTTTTCTTGGTGGTTTCTCCTTTGGCAATATAGCAATCTAGACAAAACTCACAATGCAGCTGACCTGTTTTTTAATGAGATGTATTATCTTAATCAATGGAACCCTATCACATGTAAAACACACTTTAACAAGGAGGAAGTGTATATGGAAGTGAATTTGCTCAGAAATTGTTTTTAGCCTACAGGAGATTATCTTCTGGGCTGAATTGAATATTAAAACTGAGTGACACTCTCTGCAGCACACAGCAACTATAGATTAACTAGTGAAGAGAACTGATGTATTTCCAAATCATTGTCACATTATATTACTGGCCTATAATCAACTGGACCAATAAAACATCCAAGAAATAGATAACAAAATTGCAGAGGAGAGAAAGCTATTAGCTAATCATTTTCAATTGTGTTTCTGTAAATGTCCACCTTTTAAAATGTGCTAAGCCTGATAATTTATTTCCATGAAAACCTCTCATTGCTTTGGGGATAAAGCATGTGTGTTCCCTACTCTATTGTCATGATAGTTATTTGAATAAGATGACTTGGGAAAGCGTCCCTGCACTACCATGCTGAGGTTAAAGCTAGAGAGCAGTCTTTCATGTCTGATGTCAGAAAACCTGTGGATTAGACTAAACACCAAGACAGAAGTTACTGATTCTCAGCAGGATTTTCTTAAGCAGCTTAGCAAAGCCATCCAAAAAGCCTCTTGTGGCTATCAGAAGAATTGCCATTAACGGTAATGCCCATTAGATTAGGCCTGTAAAGTCAGAAGTACATGATTATATTCTTTTTTTGCCTGATTATCTTCTACTTTTCTCAACCCTGTTTCAAAAGTATTTGAATAGTTTTCTTTGGGGAGGGAGGGAGTGGACAGGAAGGTGTTAGCATGTTGTTCCATAGACTGGCTTTCTTTTCTTTGATCTTTATTCTGTGTGGCTTTGTGTTTTATTGTAATTTGATGACCCCACAGTTTTTATAACCACTAGAGCAGCCCTTTAGTCAGATTAGTGGGGTCAGCTGACTTCAGCAACTCCTAATCATGATCACACTCTTGATTCTGACTTCATTTCAGTATGGAAGTCAGACTAATTTCTAGCGTTTCTTTGTTCTTATGATCCCATTACCCATGTCTCCAAGGGTGTCTGCACGCTATGGTCCAAAAAGTGAAGATAGCTGTAATGGTGTGACTGAATCAGTGGTGGGTTGCCCCCGATTTGGACTGGTTCTATAGAACCAGTAGTAAAAGCGGCGGGGGGCTCTGCCCACCAGCCCCATCAGGAAGCTTCTACTCATGTGCAGAAGCGCAAGCACACAGCCCGGTTACAAACCGGTAGTAAAGGTAAGTAGAACCCACTCCTGACCTGTATGTTTCATTTAATCTATTCTGGTTCCCAGTTCATTTCTTAATCCAATCAAATGTATTGTACATTTCTTATCAACATATTCTAGAACAATTTACTGTACTGGAAATATAGAACAGGGTGATGGTGGCAAATTTGGGGTGGGGGGGAGGAGAGGCTGCCCTGCAGCAAAATAATCTTTTAACTCATATTTCCTTAGAACACTAATACTCTTTCTAAGTTTGGCAGGAAGGATAGCTGTGGGTGAAGCAATGCTCATAGCTAGGTAATCATATCTTCTACTTTCTCAAGAGACTGGACATTTATTTGGAGAAATTTAATTCCAAATGAAGTAATATATCACAATATATGCAGTTCGAGTATTGCAACTCGAAAGACCGTCTTAAGTTGTGCTCATCTTCCAGTGCCTACATGAAAATATACAGATAGTTTGGGGGGCAATGATAAAGAAGTGGCTTCCCATAGCTCCTTGTGAGATATCTTCTGGGTGCCAGATTAACCATTAGACAGAAATGTGCCACAGCTGCCGAAAGAGCCAATGTAATTTTGGGTTGCATCAGTGCAGAGTCAAGATTATGGAAAGTGATAAAAGTGTGCTACATTATAGTAGTAAGAGCTCACCTGGTATATTATGTCTGGTCTTGGTCACCATTGTCCAAAAAGGATTCTGAAAAACTGTGTTGGAAGAAATGTCCATCTGGGTTCAGTTCCAAGTGGGGAGAAAGACACTGGAAATAGCCTATGGAGGCTATTTGGAAAGATGCTTTAATGGTGGACAGGACCACATGGGTTGTTGGGTCCTGGGCAAAATGAGCACATGGGTGAGAGAGAAGAGAGATTTATACCCTCTTTTGGGCTTTGAACTTGCTTCCTGTTCCTATGGCAAGAAATGTATCTTGGTTGTTTGTCAGACTCCCATGCTGGGTTGAATCTTGTTGGGTCATGTAATCTTCCCAGGTTGCCATGTGGTGAGATGGGTGGAGAGCTAATCCTATTATGTCCAGAGGGTGAAGGTCTTTTGTGTTGTAGATAAGCTGGTCCAGCCTTTTGTCTTGTAAATAACCAAAGTATCTGCTGGAGGCAGGGAGCTGGGGCTAGAGAGCTGGGGCTGAGTTTCTGTCTTAAAATTTCTATTTCTCTTTTAGGGAAAATATTCTGCCTTTTTAATATTTGCTAGAATATTTCATTTTTCTAGGAGAGGGGTGGGTGCTAACTTCCTACAACTGGAAAAGAATGCAGAGCAGAGCAACAAAAATAAAGTGGGATTTGGAAGGTAAATCCTACAAAGATCACTTGAAGGAACTTGCTGTGTTTAGCCTAAAGAAGAGAAGGTCAAGGGGAGAAATGATAACAGTCTTCCAATATATGGAAAGCTGTCATAGGCAGATATTCTGGATTTATTCCCAAGAGCCCCCAAGGAAAAGACAAGAGCCAATAGATGCAAGCTCTAGATACTGTGAGAGATCCCAATTTGAAATAAGGACAAATTTCCTGACTGTCAAGAGTCCTTAAACAATGGAGCTGCCTGCCTTCTGAAATTGTGGGTGCTCCATCAATGGAAGCATTCAAAAAAAGATTGGACCATCATTTGTCCAGGATGGACTGAGGATTCCTCTCCTGGCAGGGGGTTGATGATTCAACCTTCCTTAGCAAAATGAATCAAATGTTTTCTAATGAAGAATGACATTCCATTCACAAAAGTCCTTAGTGCTCTTTCTAGACTACTCTCTCTTGATCTTTTATTTATTATGTTTTGGAAGCAACTCCATGTAGAATAACTTGCAGTAAATAGGTACTTTTCATATCTCATCATATCTGAGAAATGTTCCATTGTGTTGAGCTAGAAACAAAATTGAACTAACATATAAAACAGGAAAATATTGGGGGAAGACTGGAGATGTCAGGAGGTGGGAGTTTTGTTTTTTCTGTGGTCATTTGCAGCCAGGGTTAGGACTACCATTTTGTCCAAAGTGTTTCCCAGTTGCCTAGGCAACATAAAATGTATTCCCTGCATTTGTGTTTATGTTTTGCAGCAGAATACGGATACCAATACCAAATCTTGTAACTCACAAATAGATTTGTTTGAAAAAGAGTCCAGGCAGATCTGAGATGATATATTACAAATTTTGAGATGCAATTTGAAAATATGAAAAAAGGCAGCAAAATAATCTTTTAGCTCACGTTTCCTTGGAACACTAATACTCTTTCTATACAAAATGAGATGTTGCTGTTTTTTTTTTAAAAGTGAACCAAGTAAGAGGCCATAATGGCTTCTGTGCAGCAAAGGGAGACATCTTGTGGATGAATTCAGAACTGACTATGAAAAGTGAACTTGCTATGAAATGGGCAGCTTTATTAGGGTTGCCTAAAACTGTGTAAAATTTTGTGACTCATATAAATATGTTCAAATAGGATGTTGACTGGAACAGATGATTTTTATCTAGTTATTCGATTATTTTTTAAGCTCCTTTCCTGCCTTTCAATTGATCAAAATGTTCTTAGCATTTCATTTATGTTTAAAACATCAGAACAATATGTAAATTATTCATCAATAAAATGATAATGAAAATAAAAATTAAAGCAGTTTCTAAAAAATGATTTGTTCAGCCATACTGTATGAGGAGTCAACTTCTGACTGATCGCTTAGCAACTATTCAAAGTTACCCCCCTCCCAAAGGCCCTTAGGACCAGGTTCCAAAATCCTGATGGCTGCCCTTCCTCAGCCACATCATCAAAATTCAGGCAATTGGCAAATGTCCTGCATTTACTGCCATGTGCAGTGTCCCACACACATATGGCCACAGTTTATGACTTTTTGCGAAAAACTGGCATCGCTGATAGTTTTGAGCAAAAACACCCCATAGAAAGCCATGGTTCGCTTAACAACTGTGGATTCATTTAATGACCATGTGATTCACTTAACAACTACCACAAAAAAGGCCATAAAATGGGTTGGTCACTTGATGACCTGCTTTATGACAATCACAACTTGTGACCATAATGGGCAGGCTCCATTATGGTCCTAAATTGAGAACTACCTGTATGCTGGGAGGCCCTTGTGGCTGACAACTTCCTGGGATTTCAGAAACTATCACTGAGGAGCAGGGGTGGGTTCTACTTACCTTTATTACCGATTTGCAATGGGGCCACGCACGCACTCTCTTCTGTGTATGCGCAGAAGCGTTCTGATGATGTTGGGGTCGGTGGATGGAGCCTCTTGCCGGTTTTATTACCGGTTCTATAGAATGGGTGCAAACCAGGGGCAACCCATCACTGCTGAGAAGGGGCGATCTTGTCACAGGGTCATCTCTGAGCCTCACGCATGCAACAAGAACACTGAAATGTTCTTGTTTATCTTTTAAGAAATCATAAAAAGTCCCAACAGACTTTTTGGTGAAATTCTTTTCCATTCGCCTTACCAGTCCTTGAGTAAAATTGAAGTGCTACCTCATTTCATATGAATGCAGACATTATACAAAAGCTTCTTTGGTGCAAAAAGATGTCTTTTTAAATCCTAGGGAATGGGTCTCTTGCAGGGGTGAAATGCTCCCGGTTTGGACCGGATTGCCCAATCTGGTAGCAATGGCGGCGGGTGGTTCGGAGAACTCGTAGCAAAAATCCCTGCGCGCCCCCCCCCGCCCGCCTCATGCCCAGCTGAGCCGCACGTTCATCAGAGGCTTTTTTTTTTACTTTTAAAAGCATTTTTTCTACAACCTCTTCCAATGAAAAAATGCTTTTAAAAGTTTAAAGAAGCCTCTAATGAGTGTGCGGCTCAGCTGCGATCATCAGAGGCTTTTCAAAGCATTTTTTTCTGCAACTTCTTGGCCAAAGAGGTGGTTAAAAAATGCTTTGAAAAGTCTCTGACGATCCCAGCTGAGTTCCTGATCGGCAGAGAGGCTTTTCAAAGCATTAGAAAAAATGCTTTGAAAAGTTTAAAAAAAGAAAAGTTGGCCATGCCCACCCAGTCACATTACCCCTCCCACCAAGCCATGCCAAAGAACCGGTAGTAACAGATTTTACATTTCACCCCTGGTCTCTTGAGACAAACAATCTTTCCCTTCTATGGATTGGCATTCTCCTTCCCTTGATGGTAACAGTGATTTATCTATGGCAATGGTCTCCAGACTTTTTTTGATTATAGATCTTTATCAATTTTAAAAAAGGGAGTATGCACCCCCCCACACACACACACAGTTATCATACTGTCTCTCAATATGTAAATACAGTTATATACAAATTGAAAGGCAGTTTGGTGTAGTAGTAGAAGTAGCCAATGGCCAACCACTTCTGAAAATCCTTACTGAGAAAATTGCAGTCTCGAACAATAGGCATAATTTAACAAAAGGGGAGAAACTATCTAAATTACATCCATATACTACTGTGCTATATATTATGTATAGTATAAAACACCAAGCCCAAAATAGAAATGGGATGAGATAAACATGAAATTAACATTTTAACATTTTCTTCCTGCACCCCAACTGAATATCTTCTCCATACTCCATGTGCCCTCTTGTTTGGAGATGACTGATACAGGAAACAAACAAATTAGAACTCATGTTACAGAGCTGCTACCAAAATACCAACCCAATTCCAAATTCCACCTCTCCTGATACAGTGGTGGGTTGCCCCCGATTCGCACCAGTTCTATAGAACCGGTAGTAAAACCAGTGGGAGGCTCCGCCCACCAACCCCGATGTCATCAGAACACTTCTGCGCATGCGCAGAAAAGCACACTCATGAATCAAGCGCACACGTGTGGCCCCATTGCAAACCGGTAGTAAAGGTAAGTAGAACCCATCCCGTCCTGATAATATTTAGAAACAGATATGGCTGTGTTATAACCTAGAGTGATTTGAAGCAAGCAAAATGGTGACAGTACTAGTAGTAAAAATCCGAAGAAGGACATACCGGACTTGATGACACATTTTCAGATGTCTTGGTAGTTAAAATTCAGAGCAGGAAGGGAAAGAAATGGACAAGTATGTTACTCAGACTAAGGAACCATGATGGAAATTCCTTATATAATCACATTGAACCATCACCTGATCCAGCCAGATAGCTGAGGTCACCTGATCCAGCCAGATAGCTGTGTTGGCAATGAAGTACAGCAAACACCAAATCAATATCTTTTGTAATTTAAGAGATTTTAGTTGGCATAGCAAATGAAATCAGTCTAGTTACCATACCCTAAATTCGTTGTAGTTTATGGAATTGTAGTTACATCCATCAGTCATGGTATAACTTGCTGTTGGGAAACTCGTAGAGTAAATATCTTGCCTTATTGGTTGCTATTGGAAGAGGGT
Source organism: Masticophis lateralis (assembly GCA_030761175.1). Taxonomy (NCBI): domain Eukaryota; kingdom Metazoa; phylum Chordata; class Lepidosauria; order Squamata; family Colubridae; genus Masticophis; species Masticophis lateralis. The sequence goes on along the minus strand of JAUDYJ010000001.1, from coordinate 321,673,373 downwards.
AGAGTATTTTGGGGAACAGAGTTTATGATAATCCACATTCAAGATCCATAGCTCATTCTTCTGCCCTGATGGCTGAGATCTCTGCATTCAATCAAAGCTGTATCCTCTGAGGCAATGAACTTTGCAGCCTCCATGGCAATGCAATCTTGACAAGTTGTGTTGCCAATACCAACGACATTTAAAGGGATTCCCCATTCTTACTTTAGTAATATTTTAATAAACCAATGGGATTCAGCTTTCCAGACAGTTACTGATTTGAATGCAAATACAGCACAATCCGTAGACCAAAGCAAAATCTCTAATTTCCATATTTGCCCAGCAGCAGTACATAAGTTTTGCTTAATATGCCTAGCTAGGATGACTGATTATTGTTTCTTCTTATCTGGTACCTACAAATCTTTACTAAACACCAAGTTTTGACAAGCTACCTGATAATCATAAGCCAAAGACTTTGTGGTGATAGGTGTTGTTGTGATCATGATTGATGCTTTGTTTCCTGAAATTAAGAAGTCATAATTAACGCATCTAGTGCCATGGGCTGAAAGAATCATTTTGACAGAAACATCTTGCATGCAGGCACAGAGAGAGGAAAGAATTTATTGCAGTGTAGTGACAAAAATGCTTTCCCAAATAAGAAATACCAGTAAAAAAAATATATATTCAATTACCCCTGTTGCATAGATGTCATTGGAAATGATATCTGTATTACACTATAATTCCATTTTTAGACAATGTAGAGTTCAAGCACAGGGGATCTGTTTTAGCAAACGGTTTACAGCTAAGAATCAGGTTAGAATTATTTATTTGAGTTTTCATTCAATAAAAGAGAATAATGCTTTGGAGTTTTTCTTTTACATTCCACCATTCGTTGCCTGAATGTTCTGCTTTCAATAATTTAATTTATTAAATGAATTTAATTCATTTAATTTAATATACAGGATACCAGTAGACCGAATATTGTGCAGACTTTGAAAGTTGGTCATCCTAGGGCCGTTTTAAAAGCTAACCATGGTTTATTTATTGGCAAACATTTTATTTAGTGGGAAACATACCTTTTATCAGTCAATAGCATTTCTTTCTAAGGCATAAATTGAATCATAAGGCTGATTCATTAATAATTATACAAACATATAATGTAAATTTCACATAATTATCTTAAACCAAGGGTTGTTTTATTTTATTTTTTAAAGAAACTTTACTTCAGCTATCCAAAAATTTCATCTTTTCAGTCTTGGTTCTGCAAAATGTCAGAAGTTACCAGAAATATCAAACATATAATTTACCTCTGATCAAATAGACCAACTTTATACTCCTTAATTTTATGCTTCACGATCTTGGTCTATAATTTGCCCCAGTGATGTCACAGATTTTGAACATTCATCAACTTTTGACATTCCAAAAGATTCTTCAAATCTTTTTTCAAGCCAGTACTAAAATAGTATCTAGTATTCCATAAGAGGTCTATTATATCTATGTCAGTTGCTTTTTAAAATCTCCCTTAACATCTTCTAGAGGTTTAATTATTGGAACCTGCATGCTTTCTGAGATATCTCAGTTCATTTTTTAGAAAGGACTCTTTAAGACAATGATGGCTAACCATTTTTGCCATTGCATGCCAAAAGTGGGGGGAGCGTGGGGGGTTTGCACGCATGTATGCCCACACTCATAATTCAATACGCCCTGCCCCCCCCATGCATGCGTGTGTGACCCCCCCATGCTCCCCCCTACTTTTGGCACATGATGGCACAGTGGGCCCGGTAGTCCTGCTTTTCGCCCTCCCCAGGCTCCAGAGGCTTTCTTGGAGCCTGGGGAGGGTGAAAACAGCCTTCCCCATACCCCAGAGGCCCTCCAGAGGCTGGAAATGACCCATTTCCTGACTTTCAGTGGGCCTGGAAGGGCTGAAAATCAGGTGGCTGGTGCGCACATGCGTTCTGGAACTGAGCTAGGGCAATGCTTGTGTGCCCACAAATATGGCTCGGCTTGCCACCTGTGGCACGTGTGCCATAGGTTCACCATCACAGCTTTAAGACAGTAAAAATTTATACCAGGATTGTAAAACCTTAGTTTAAACGTTGATTGATGCACTCCCACCCCTGCTTTTAAATTTCTGATTCTAGTGTCTATTTGAGACATTCAGAGAATCTCCCAATATGGACTTAGTTCCATTTCAGTCATTTCCCATGGGCGTATTATTTAATTATATACTTCTTTTTAAATTTTCCAAAAGTACAAATATTCCAAATTATTTTGCTGTCCTAGTTTGTTTATAACTTTCTTAAATCAAAATCTTTTTTTTTTTTTTGCTTTTTGTCAATTTGTTTTTAAGTCTCAATTTAAAATATCTTTAGTGAATGGCCCTGAACCCTATCTTCTTTACCTGTGCTATCTACATAATTTAGATTTAGATTTAGATTTAGATTTAGATTTAGATTTAGATTTAGATTTAGATTTAGATTTAGATTTAGATTTAGATTTAGATTTAGATTTAGATTTAGATTTAGATTTAGATTTCTCTATCAGGTCTCCCCTTACTTTTCTTCATTCCAAGCTAAAGTTCCTTAATTGCTATTATCTTTCTTTGCCCACCAATTTTTGCACGTGTTCTAGTTCTACAATGTCTTTCTTAAGATGTTGTGACTACAGCAGTATACAATATTCTAAGATGACATTATTAATGGGGGGGGGGAAATCTGGGTAAGTTTTGGGTTAGGGTTTGGTGGCACTTTGAGCCACCTAACAGTTTAACATTTTACCTAAAGAACATAGCAATAGCAATAGCAATAGCAATAGCAATAGGAAGTCCTATATACCACTTCACAGTGCTTTTACAGCCCTCTCTAAGTGGTTTACAAAGTCAACAATCTGGTTCCTCATTTTACTGATCTCGGAAGGATGGAAGGCTCAGTCAACCTTGAGCTTGGTGAGATTCGAATTGCCAAATTGCAGGCAGCTTGCAGGCAGCAGAAGTAGCCTACAGTACTGCATTCTTATCACTGTGCCACCATGGCTCTTAGAGGACAGGAATAATAGGCTGCTGCTTCTCGGTAAGAAAAATAAATAAATACTGTCATTTATCCCTCAGGCAAGGAGGAGGAGCCATTACTCTCAAGGCCTGTTTATCAAATCTATATGCCACCTGATTCTCAATGACTTTGGCTATGATATTAAAGGTGGGAGAATTATTGGAGCAAGATTAGTCTTCCTGATCATTGAAAGAAGATCAGCAAGTAGCAGTGACTGCTACATCAAACTCAATAGTAGGGATTTTTGAAGCTTTAGAGACTTGACAACTGCCCAAATCTACTGACCTCTAGCACAGCCAAAAAGGAAAGAACACAGAGCTGACTTTCGTATTTGATTTTGGAAAATTAGACGAGCTCTTTTGATCTTCCTTTTTTTAGGGAGTGGGAGGCAGTTTATGTGTATCTGTGTTTCATTATTCTTGCACATACAGGATATTTTATGCCTGTAAAACAGTCATGATAACAGTTAAAGTAACCTGTAACTTCCCAGGAAATTAATCAAGGTAAAGGAGCCCAACTCCAAGATCTGGAGCAGTAAACACAAGCTTCTTCTATCTGAAAATTCTGCCACCTGGGAAAGTGTGGCTTATAAATTAACAGTGCCTTTCAATACAGATGTGTTTGATGTGCAGGAAGGAGAGAAAGCCAATCAAGATGTTTGTTCCAAATCAATCCACAGAAAAATTAAAAGGTCTGCGAATATAAACTGAACAAATATCAGACAAGGAACAGCAGATGGTAAATTGGCACAGTTCTGTATGCCTAAATCACTTTTGGAAATCTTGCAGGAAAAGATCCTTTAATGAAGAACACTTCAAAGCAGCCCTTGAAAGTGTTGTATACCACACCTCATGGCTTTGGCACAGTAGCATGAACATGAAGCTATTTAATACCGGTAGTCCTCAAATTACAACAGTGCATGTTTGAAGTTACAACGGCACTGAAAAAGTGACTTATGACCATTTTTCAGACTTATGACTATTGCAGCATCCCCAGGGACGTGTGATTTACATTTGGATGCTTGAAAACTGACTTACCTTTGTGACAGTTGCAATGTCCAGGGGTCATGTCATCACCTTTTGCAACCTTCTGACAAGCAAAGTCAATGGGAAACTAGATTCACTTAACAACCGTGTTACTAATTTAACAACTGTAGTGACTCACTTAACAAATGTGGCAAGAAAAGTCATAAAATGGGGCAAAACTCACTTAACAAATGTCTCACTTAGCAACATAAATTTTGGGCTCAATTGTGGTCGTAAGTTGCAGACTACCTCTACCCTAGAAAACCACTATTCTTTAAATCAAACTATTAGATTTGACCTCATTGGTATCAGATCTCCTATCTTTTCAAACAACACCTATTAAATGAAGGAATTGTGATTGGTTGATATCAGAGTTCAGTGGGTCAAAGTTGGTCCAACTCTGTTCAACTCTCCATTTGTGATAAATTTCTAATCCTGTAAATCTGTGCTCCAATTTTTAAATTAAAAACTCATAAAATTTCACTAGATTAGAACTAGTGAACATACTGTAAATCTCATGTCCTTATTTAAATTACAGGAGAGAATGTAAGAGGAGATATCAGATATTCTAATTTCAAAGAAGTCTCATTATTAGTTCACTGATACTTTTAAACTCTCCAAGCCCAAAAAAAGAAACCCCAACACATTCCAAGTAGAGATGTATCATGAACTCAACTATTTGTTTTACTACCTTTTAGGAATAATAAATAAAAAATGGTAGATGTTATTTTGATGGGAAAACACATGAAGGATAGATAAAAGTAGATTGGGTTTTATAGGTAGCTCTTTGGGTAACTTATAATAAAACAGAAGGATAGTAGTACTTTACTGTAGCATTAAAAAATCAAATCCCAACTGTCAACTGTACACAGACACAGTCATACAAAGAAATAGTTCTTGCTAGCATTTGCAATTTATATCTATTGGGTGATGAATTGTAGTCAGACAGGTGTCAAGACATCCATCAAAAATTGCCAACTCTATTCTATTGAGGATGTAAGATTTGAACAAAGACTGATATCAATGAGCTTTCCAACACACTGGTGCTACATACGTATAACAAAAGAATTGGTCAGCAGGGCATCAGAATAATTTAGAAATAAAGGATGTTGAAGGTTGCATAAACAGGATGAAAATAGCATTCCTTAATTAGAATCCTATGTTTTATTTTATTATTTTATTATTATTTTATTTTATTAAACATATTTCTATGCCGCCCACTCTCCGAGGACTGAGGGCAGCTTACAACAATCGACAGTATACTAAATAGCATATTGCCCCCAACAATCTGGGTCCTCATTTTACCCACCTCGGAAGGATAGAAGGCTGAGTCAACCTTGAGCCGGTGAAATTTGATCTGCTGAACTAGCAGCCAGCTGAAGTAGCTGCAGTACAGCACTCTAACCACTGCACCATCTCAGCTCTTAGAAAAGGTCCCCAAAATAACAGAATAACAGAGGTGGAAAGGACCTTGGAGGTCTTCTAGTCCAACCCCCTGCTCAAACACCATATACCAGGGGTGTCAAACTTGATTTCATTGAGGGCTGCATCAGGGTTGTGTTTGATCTTGGGGGCTGGGTTGGGCATGGCCAGGGTGGGCGGGGCCCCTGCAGTGGCCCCAGTGCTCTGCCAGCAAAAACGGGCTCCCCAGCTCCATTTTTGGCTGCAATGGCCTCCTGCAACCCTCTTCTGCAACGGCCTCCTGCAACCCTCTGCCAGTGAAAACAGAGTGGCCCTCTCGAGCTCTGTTTTCACTGGCAGAGGAACCGTGGGCTACTCCTTCACTGTTTCCAGGGCAGCCCCATGGGCCAGATCTAAGCACCCCATGGGTTGGATTCAGCCCGCGGGCCTTGACTTTGACACCCCTGTCCTATACCATTCTGGACAAATGGCTGTCCTTTCTCTTCTTAGAAACCCATAGTTATGGGGCACCCCTTATTTCTGGGGGCAAGCTGTTTCACTGATTAATTGTTCTCATTGTCAGGAAATTTCTCCTTGGCTCTCCTTGATTAATTTTCCTTTATTGCTTCTTGTTCTGCCTTCAGGTGATTTGGAAAATAGGTTGACACCCCACCCCCCACTCTTCTTTGTGGCAGCCCCTTAGATATTGGAAGATTGCTATCATGTCACTCCTAGTCCTTCTTGTCATTAAACTAGACATATTCAATTCCCGCAATCATTCTTCATATTTTTTAGCTTCCAGTTCCCTTTGTTGCTAATTTTCCCTTTTGTGTTTAAACAATGAGAAAAACTCTTACTATTTGTATATGTTTTGCATTTGACTATTAGAATGGGATTATATTTATTTAAATGAATACAGAGGCAATTTCAACTCCACTTTAGATCCTATGCCTGTTTTTTACTGCTTAATTGTTGGGAAATGTTGAAAGAATATGATACAATCAACCTTCTCAAAATGTCATATTCTCCTTTTCCTTCTATGGAAGAAAGAATTATTTTCCTATATTCCAGGCACACTCATCCTACATCAGAAGTAAACTATGGAGCAGGTTTCACTGAAACCTCCCTCAGAGGCTGTCAAATTCTCTTCCAACCATTTTTCTTTTCCCTTCTTTTAAAATTATTTTGTATTTTTAAAAAATGGATGCAAAACTTCCAGCTTTATGTTTACTTCCATGCATTCTTCTCCAAGCATTAAAATGGAAGGTGGCTGCAATCCAGGGTTTTGTTTGGAAATGTGTTCTTCTATTCAGAAAAATCACAAAGGAAAGCTGGGACAGTAAAGGCTTTGGGAGACTAGAAAAAAATGAGGGGAATAACCATACCAGTCTGGCTCTTGAGAAATGTGTGTTTTATAATTCACAATGGTTAATATGTCAGCCATATTATTAAGTTATTAAGTCCCCCTTCTCCATAACAGCCCTTTTGCTATGGGGTGAATAGTCCAAAGATTCCCTACTTTTTCTTCTACAAACTTTCACATATGTAGTTGTTATATCTGAATGTATCTATGACCTCTGAGCAAGCTCTCTTCATGAACCTCGTTCTCAAAGCAATAGTGCTAAGAAATAGGCCACTACCACTTTTAAATTTATGTTTCTGTAAGTTAACATTGAATTTAATGATGTGTATGTACCCAAGTATTTATGCTACAGATCTTTAGTCTGTAATTATGCCATTCAAAGACATACACTGAAATAGTTAAACAGAGAACAGAAAACAGATCTTGACCAGAACTTCCCTCAAATGGAATACTGTTGTGACAAAACAAGAGTCTGCTACTGGATTAATCAAATATGGATTGATTACAAGAATACACAAAGAACATATATATAACAGTTAATGTCTCTGTACGATTATCCAGCTGTATAGGAAGAAAAACTACCAGAGGAGACTTTAAGAGAGTTGCCACCTAATAAACAGAAGGGAAGAAACAGGGTCCTAAATAAAGCCACAAAGAAGAGGGAGACAGCTTATTCTCCAAAGCACCTGCGGGTAGGAGAACAAACAATGGGTGGAAACTAATCAAGGAGAGAAGCAACTTAGAACTAGGGAGAAATTTCCTGACAGAACAATTAATCAGTGGAACAACTTGCCTCCAGAAGTTGTTGGTGCTCCAACACTGGAAGCTTTTAAGATGTTGGACAACCATTTGTCTGAAGTGGTGTAGAGTTTTCCGCCTAAGCAGGGGGTTGGACTAGAAGACCTTCAAGGTCCTGTCCAAGTCTGTTATTCTAAATAGACAAATGCAGGGTCAAAATGGCTTTTCTTGATGATGCATGGATGAGAGATATGTATTGGAACAGCAGAGATAAATGTGGAGAGGAAGAGAAATGCAGTGATTGAAATGTAGGTATGCCTATTCTAGTTCCAAATAGCAAAAGCAAAGTTCTTTTACCCAAACAGAGCCCAGTGCTTAATAATTTATTTCAGCTGATTCAATTGTGGATCATGTAGTAGTGTCTGGGATTCACAAATTCTCTTTGTGTCTTGCAGAATGAGGCAAAATTGGAGGCTGAAAGCCTATAGAGCTGTCTTAATTTTCCTTGTGTTGCATGATTCTGGAGGCATGTTCGGGCCTAGTCATCCACTATACAAACCTTGATTCCTATCAAATTTCAATGAGAATTTATTGCTCCTTATCTTAGGGTTATGCATATTCAACACTAAAGGCCAGAAATTTTTGACTCTGCCTTATCAGTCAGGTGTCAGATGGCACTTTGAGATGAACTGGTGGGAGGTATGGTTCTGCTTGTTCTGGCACAGATATTGCAATAGCACCTGTCAATATTTGCATTATTCATTACTTGTCCATTTGGTGCTATTTATTAGCATTTTTATTGCTGATAGATTATGTACTTCTGAGAGATCTAAATGCAATTATCAACATATTTTCTATTTCATTTAGCTAATACATTCCAGCAACAGATGTTCACATGATCACAACATTCTGAGGGGAGGGAGAGAGAGAGAGGGAGCCAGTCACCATCTTCTCACTTGGCATATTCATGCCTTTGAATTAATTGCAAAATGTTAATAAGTATTCTAAAGATGGAGGTGGCCCATAAGCTTCATTTACAACACTGAATGAAGATATGATTCAAGTAACAGGTGTCCTATTACAACCTAGTGAATAACAGTAACAATTTCACAATCCCATTTTTTATTTACATGCTTATGTGTTTATAAGCACTCTTCAGCTATGCGGCAAAATAAACTGGCCTTGAATTGGCCTTGGATCTACCATTAATTGCATTGAAAATAGGATCATACAACATTTCTTGGCTGGACAATACCTACTCACAAGAATCCATCTAGTCTGTGACTTCCAATTGACCAGATAAATGTATAAGGAAGCCAAAAGCCTCTTTAAATTTTACTATGATTTTTTTTTAAGTGTATGCATTTTTGCGGAGTTCAGGACTCCTTCCTTCTAGGAATTGCCAAAGAAACAGTTTGCAAATCTATCATGTAAGCATGTAAAAGTTAAAAAAGAAATTTTGAAAAAAGTTTTTTTTAAAAGAAAGAGAACTTGGTTTTTAAGATAATTAATCTGTTTTTACATTTTATAGGGGGTATTTTTTTAGGGAAAAAAAACATTTATAGGAGAACAAAAGAGATAGAAAGATGCCCTCCAATGCAAGCATCCTTCTGTTGGATGCCTTTTTTTTTCATTTATTCGCTCCTTATTCATCAGTGGTCATTGGAAAACAATATGGGCAGCATGTTAAGAAAGACCATGGTTTTGCCAGAGTTTAGTTTCAGTTGTTCGGTATTATACTTTCTTTGAGCATTTTGGAAGAAAATATTCAAGGCTGCTGATTTTTGTTGACCTTCCTTATGGACTATGTTTCCTGAAACTTTAATGAAGCAAGGGGCCCCACCTGTACTCTCAGGGAGATGAAAGAAAAATGCTGAAGGCACGAGGTGAGAGTATTGATGCAAGAGAGAGAAAGGAAAGTATCTTGGAGGGTTGCAGCAGCTCATTGTATGTGGAACTGAGACCAAAATAATTGGTAATCTGAGCAAAGAGACTTGAAGCTATTGCAATTAAGAAAGGAATAGCTGAACCTTAAAATCTCACAAACCTTCCATAGGTGCACACCAGCTATAGCTATCCAGAAATCAGTATAATAATTGTTTTCTCCCTCCTGTGCACAGATAAGGAGTAAAGGATGGAGAAGCAATTTAGTAAAAGGAAGCAATTACAAGTCCACTTCAAACTTCAACAGTACCTACTGAAGTGTAAGGGCTGGAAGGTAGAGGATCGTACAGGGCTAAGTATAAAGTGAAAGGATGTGAAGCCCTGAATAAAAGGAACAGGATTACTAGTCCTTAAAAGCAAAGATTAAGAAAGAGCTATAGTAATACTGCTTTTATTGCTACTAAAGGTAACTACAGGATAAAAGGAAAACTTATGACTTTGTTAAGTATTGCCACTTTTTATTTGGTAGCTATAATAGTATCACTTATAAATACATTATTGGGCACAGGTAAGAAATTAATCATATATATTAGGCTTCATACATTAGAAATGTATGTTTTGCATAATAAATCAACCTTCTGTTCATAACAAAAGAAACACATTCAGCCTTCTGGTCTATGGTTTGTACCATAACATCACTGGAACCCTTTCACAAGCAAGCAAACCCATCAGATTTTTAAGTGTTTTGAAATACTGTCGTCATACGGTAGGCCTTAAGGGTATAGTAACACAAGAGCTTGCCTAAATATTGAGGAAAATTAATCAGAGATGGTCTTTGCTTCAAACAAACAATTATGCATCACCTCTGAATGGCTTCTCCTCGCTCCTGTGTATTTGTGGAGTGGGAGAAGAATTGCAAGTACAAAGGCTTGATATCTGGGAGGTCTAAATCCATTTACTTTTTCAGTTGGAAGAACAAGCAACTGTGCATTTCACTTTGCCAATATAAAGTAGGACTCTTCCTATTAAGAAAGGGGGGAAAACCCCAAAGAAACCTCATTGGTATGCTACCCAAGAGCTCAAGTATTCAGTGAAGGTGGAAGATGATGATGCCCTTGGCATGTCAGCAAATTGGTAATTGTTCCAGTCATGATTTGCTCTGACACACATGCTAGAGGAATTAAACATCAGTTTCCAACAGGTATGCTTTTTGCTAAAATGCTATTTAACTAAGTGCTCTCTTACTTGCCCTTAAATGTAACCAGTGGCTTAGAATGCATAGCATGGCTACCTTTGAAAGAATTTATAATTTAGTATCATTATGAAGCAATTTTCCTGTATTTTAATTATGCTGAAATAGTGAAATTAATGCCTTTTTTTCTGCATTCTATAGGGATCTCTGATGGAAACTGCAAATCCTCCTTTTTAGGAAGTAATGCCATTTTTCCTAACAATGCATGTGTTGCTCTCTGCCCACTTGCTCAAGAAACATCCTTAGCTGCTTTTCCAACTTGTGTGATGACTCCAGTTGTGTCTCAATTAATTAATCTGACCAGCCATGACTTTCTGGCCCATAATACTCCTTTGTTTGATATTTGTCAGCAAATGCACAAATAAAGGGAGAACTGAAAGATTGCCCTATATATCTGGTCTAAGTCATGTAAGGCTTTGTTTGTTAAGTCCACGCTATGATTTTGAGCAAATTAAATCATAAACCATTGCTTACAATGGAGTGATCCAACAGAAGTTGTAAACAGATTTGAGGAGGGTCGCAAATCTTTTCATCTTGCACATGCATAGTAGGATCACTATCAGAACGTGTTCCCATTCTGCTTGATAAGCCACCAGTTGTTCATGAATGCAGGAGAAGACCTCTGACAGACTGCACTCCTGTTTTGCCTGCCCTCCTAGATAAACCTAGACTATTGGCAGGTCAGGAGAGGGCCCTGATGAATCGTTCTTTGATAGCTAATGGTAATGTTATAAAGCTCAGCAATTTGGGGAAATGGTTAATGCTAACATGAAGCAAATCTTAACAGCTGAATCTGCATTCCCAGCTCCAACGTTTTGTTGAACTAAATATGCTTTCATATTCTCACAACATATCCCCAATTAGGTAATTATGTGTCTATATGTGGTGGTATTGGGGTGGTTGGATTAACCTTAGATGCCACCTGATGCAAAGGTTCCATATGCCTTTTATTGGAAAGGATGTCTAATCATTTGTACAGAAAGAAAATGAGTTGAGACTTATTTCTTTTTTCTTTTTTTTTAATCTCAAAAGTAAATCTGACATAGAATTTAACTCAAATTGGCAAACATTCCTTATAATTCATGACACAGGTATCTACCAGACCCACAATTTTACATTTTAATTTTATAGGACTTATAAATAAGAAAAGATCTTATTACGATGGATGAAATTTATTGCAGTCTATAATTTCATTTAATATTTTTGTCTATGCTGACCTTAGTTCAGGTCAAATCCAGCTGGTGAAATCCAGCAGGTTCTGACAGGTTCTGGAGAACCAGTAGCGGAAATTTTGAGCAGTTTGGAGAACCGATAGCGGAAATTTTGAGTAGTTTGGAGAACTGAGAAATATCACCTCTGGATGGCCCCAGAGTGGGGTAGGAATGGAGATTTTGCAATATCCTTCCCCAGAAGTGGGGAGGGAATGGGGATTTTACAGTATCCTTCCCCTGCCATGCCCACCAAGCCACGCCCACCAAGCCAAGCCAAGCCCACAGAACCTGTAGTAAAAATATTTGGATTTCTCCACTGCCTTAGTTCCTGACATCTTTGCTATGCTTAGAACTTAATAGCTTAAGCTTTTAAAATGATGTATTATATTCAGTCGATTACTGGAAAATGTCTATGACATTTGTAAATCCCTTGTTTATTCATTTATATGCAACTTTTCTCCCCTTTCTCGAATCTTTTTCTTTTCATGTTCATATGTTTTCTTTAAAATGTCTAATTGAAAAAGAAAAAAGAAATGAGTGACTTCTGACAGGAACCCAACTCTGCATGTGCAATTCAGAAGGAGTATGCATCAAAAGATAGACCAGTGATGGCTAACCTTTTTGCCATTGTGTGCCAAAAGCAGGGGGGAGGGGGGTCACACATGTGTGTGCTCACACCCATAATTCAATGTGCCCCAGGCCGTTTCCGGCCTCTGGGGGGGGAGGCCATTTTCACCCTCTCCAGGTTCCTAGAAAGCTTCTGGAGCCTGGAGAGAGCGAAAAACAGGCCTTCTGGTCTCACCAGAAGTCGGCAAATGGGCCGCTTCCAGCCTCTGAGGGGTGGGGAAGGCCATTTTCGCCCTCCCCAGGCTCCTAAGAAGCCTCTAGAGCTTGGGGAGGGTGAAAAATGGGCCTTCCTCCCCCCCCCCCCACGGAGGCCCTCTGGAAGCTGGAAACAGCTTGTTTCCCGACTTCAGGTGGGCCCAGAAGCTCCGAAAACCAATTGGCCAGTGCTCTCATGTGTGCTACAGCTCAGCTAGGTCAATGCTCGCGTGCTCACCAATATGGCTCCGTGTGCCAGCTGTGGCACGCGTGCCATAATTCGCCATCACAGAGACAGACCTTTGTCAGAATTCATTTTGCCCCTGCGTGGATAAGCCTAATGGCTTTCACACACAAAGCTGGATAATTGTTAGGTCTTGCTCCTGTTCTGTCTGGAGAAGCTAGTAGTTGGCTTTGTAGTTGGCTAGTAGTTGGCAAAGTAGTCTTTGTCCAAGCAAAGACTAGAGCAAGTATTGATAGTTAGAATTGTTCTGTCTGGATGTTAACATAAGAACTGATAGACATTCAAAATAAATTAATGAGAAAAAAGAGTAGCTGTCTCAAAGATAAGATTTCAGAGATTATGTAGTATTTTAAATGTTATTGTCTTATTATATATATAAAGTTTATTGTCATTGTACATATATACACAGTATACCCATAGAACGAAATTCACATAACACCCAGAGACCAAGCCCAACACACATGACAATCCCCAGATAAAACTCCCACCCACCAAAAATTCTCCACCCCTAAACCACCCAAACATCCACACTGATGGTGGCCCTTTAGTTCATTGTTGAGTGCAATTATAGCTCTGGGATAAAAACTATTTGGAAGACGTTACTTATTGCCTATGAAAATATTTTATTAACTATACTACAAAGTTCCATCAATTTATTTGATATATATTACTTTAAATGTTAGTGATTAAAAATGGACATATTTATTGATTGGCCAGCCCTAACTCCAATGAAATAAGCCAATAAAAATTATTTATATTTTTATTGGACATTACAGAAGATATATAAGCAAGCATTTAAAAGACAAGAAAAAGGAATAAAAACTGAAATATCAATGAATGAACCATGTATTTTAAAATGTCATGGAAGTTATAACTTTCAGTTTGCCATGAAAGGTTGTAAATAATTGAAAGTATTATATTCCTAAAACAAACTAAATGTCAGTTTTAACTCTAAACTAAGAATGAATATAAAAACTATGGTCAATACAGCATAAATTGCCGGGTAAAATTATAGACTATCATAAATTTACTGTGTATTACTAAAAATCAGTTGGTATCCTATGAAATTAAAATATAGATCCCATACATAGAGAAACCCAAATTTTTGGATATGGTACAGCTCCATATACTAAGTTTTAGCCTAGGATTGGTTTCCAATTTCACTTGAATTCAATGTCAGATTTTATTTTAAGATATAAAATTATTTTAGACATTAAACAATGCTTAAACAAACAAACCCCACAAAAGTAGTAACTATGTGGACAGGTTGCATCTATGAAGTAAAGCCAACAATAATAGCTTAGTTGACTTTTTGATCTCTAAGACAATTTATAGAACGTTATTATGCAAAAGCATGAAATGTTATTTAACTGCCAGAATTCCTTGAGTATCAACTGCAAGATTATGTTCAGTGCACCAGGATGAACTAGATGGCTTATATAATTTATATATTTTCCAAGATCATACATAAGTTTGGAAGACTTTGGATCCAGATTGCTGTACCTTCGTGAGCATCCTTAGAGATAAACAAAACTTTTCTACATGAATTACAATCTTTTTATTATTTAGCTCTGATTTAATCCCATTTTTATTCTATTAATTGTAGATATTTCTACACAGTAATTAACTTGGCATTTTAGCTTGTTTCATATTATGAGACTATCCAGGCGTGATACAGATAAAGAAGGGGGGAGAGCTTTGATTGCATCTGCCATCTTGACTCTTTTTTTTTACAGAGACACATGTGGATGGCCCTGAATCAAGAGGTGGGTTTCAGCAGATTCTGACCAGTTCTGTAGAACTGGTAGCGGAAATTTTGAGTAGTTCAGAGAACTGATAGTAAAAATTCTGACTGGCCCCGCCCCCATCTATTCTCTGCCTCCCAAGTCCCAGCTGATCATGAAGAAATTGGGATTTTGCAGTAACCTTCCCCTGGATTGGGGACGGAATGGAGATTTTACAGTATCCTTCCCCTGGAGTGGGGTGGGAATGGAGATTTTACAGTATCCTTCTCCTGCCATGCCCACCAAGCCACGCCCACCAAACCATGCCACACCCACCAAGCCACACCCACAGAACCGGTAGTAAAAAATTTTGAAACCACCACTGCCCTGAATTATATTGTAAAAGTAGTTTGTAGGAGACATGCTACTTTTGGCAGTCTACCACCTCCATCCCTGGCAAATAAGCTAAAAAATATGAGTGGAGTTCAATTTCTTGCTTGCTAGAGAATTCTGGGAGTTGAAGTCCACACATTTTAAAATTGGCAAGTTTGAAAAACACTGCTCTAGTTTCAGATTCCATGCCTGAACTGAATGTCCCAAGTGAGAAGAGGAAATGTATCACATTTTAGAAGACGCTTGTCAGGTGCCAAAAACTAAAAGATTTGCCCAGCACATATTTCTGTTCCTTGCATTCCTTGCTCATAATGGAAGAGAGGTAATTAAAAAAGCAACACACTGGTTGATAGCATCACTATTGCTACCTCTTCATAACAGCCAGGAGTAACATTAGTTGGTAAATATGTGTGCTTTTAGAAAAGCAATGAGGAACATTAGTGGATGCAGAGTAAAGGGTTAAATGATGAACACTGTGTGAGAATTCATGTATTGTCCCCAGAAATAACACAAGAAAACTATCAAGTTTCTACTCCTTTTAAATATTTTATCTCTTTTAGGACACAACAAAAAAATCAACACTATGTGAGTTACTAACAAACAATAAACTTATAATGATTAGGAAGCTCCATTCAATCAGTTATGTTATTACTTACATTCAAGATGAACTACCATCTACTCTCATCAAAATAAGCAAAGGTAGATACTCTTTGCTAGTTGCAACAGAACAGAACAGAACAGAACAGAACAACAGAACAGAACAGAACAGAACAGAACAGAACAGAACAGAACAGAATAGAATAGAATAGAATAGAATAGAATAGAATTTTTAATTGGCCAAATGTGATTGGACACACAAGGAATTTGTCTTGGTACATATGCTCTCAGTGTACATTAAAGAAAAGATACATTCATCGAGAATCATAAGGTACAACACTTAATGATAGTCATAGGGTACAAATAAGCAATCAAATCATATTAGGAAACAGTCAATATAAATCGTAAGGATAGAAGCAACAAGTTACAGTCATACACTGTATGTTCTTTTCCATCTGTAATGGATGAATAAACCGATTAAAACTAAGTGCCTGATAGATTATTTAATGTAATATAGGGGGTGGGAAATCTCTTCCCTTCTCTCCTATTCCCTCCCTTTCCAACTTCTAATCTTCATTTTAAACACCTGGAATAATTAAACACTCCTTTTTTACATGTTGTACTTTCTTTTAGCTGTGTCTGCATTGCATACTTAATTTTGACTTCATGAACCTCAAGACTAAGTAAGTCTTAATATGAGCTCTTACTAGTGTCAAGTCAGATTCAGAGCGACTGGCCCTCCAACCGCTCTCTAGGCGTCTTTTCCGGTGCTTCATCTCCCTCAGCTCCTCGGTAAACCAAGGAGATAAGTGAGTTCAGCGCCGGGTCAGAGGCCGCAAAGGCACGACTCGGTCCAAGGCCCCACCGGCTGCCCTATCCCAAGCAGCCACCAGGTCCTCAGCCGAGTCGCGTGTCAGTGTCTCAGGAAATGGCCCAAGCTCCGTCTGGAACCTATCAGGATCCATCAGGCACCTGGGGCGGAACCACCTAGTTGGTTCCGCCTCCCTGCAGTGAGGTGCAGCGGTCAGAAAGTCGAGACGAAGGAGCGAGTGGTCAGTCCATGACAAGGGTTCCACACCTATATCCCCAATATCATGACCACTCAACCACTGACCAGAGACAAAAACTAAGTCCAGGGTGTGTCCACCAATGTGAGTCGGGCCCTGAATTACCTGGGTCAGGTCCATGGCCGTCATAGAAGCCATGAACTCCCGAGCCATCTCAGATGTTTCACCGATAGATGGTAGGTTGAAATCCCCCATAACTATAAGCTTGGGGGTATCAACCGCCACCTCGGCTATAACATTGAGAAGCTCGGGCAGGGTCGTTGCCACGTGGCAGGGAGCCAGGTATGTGACTAACAGACCCATCTGCCCACCAGGACCCCATCTCACAAAGGTGGACTCACACCCGGCTATCTGAGGTACAGTGGCCTCCCTCGGACCCAGACCTTCCTTAATAATGACCGCTACTCCCCCACCCCTGCCCTGGGCTCTCGGCTGGTGGAATGCAAGGAAACCCGGTGGACACATCTCCACGAGGGGAACCCCCCCCCTCGTGGCCCAACCAGGTCTCAGTAATACCAGCCAGGTCCGCACCCCCCTCTTCAAGAAGATCACATATGAGGGGGGCCTTATTTACAACGGACCTCGCATTGCACAACAACAGCCGGAGCTTCGGGTCCTGAGACTCTAAACAACCCGGGGAACAGGAATAGCTCCGGGGACCGGGGCACGCAATCGCTCGAAGACAGCGAGTGCGTGCCCCCACCACACGATATGGTCCCCTGCTCTCGCCATATCTGCCCCTCCCACATAACGTAGTTATCACACCACCCTCAACAGAGGGCTCAGTGAGAGCCCTCTTGCCTCCAGAAACTAAACCCCCCGTGGCATCAAAGACTGTCGGGCCTGTCCCTTTCCCCCCCGGGTTTCCCCCCAAACCCACACCCTCCCCCACCCCAGAGCCCCCTAAAACACCCCTTAAAAAAGTACTTAAAAAACCCCTCAATCCCCTTTTCGCGACATGCCACCTCTCGGGGTCCCAAAACCCATCATTAAGGTAGGCTCTCGATAATGTGGAGGGCCAAACCCGCGAGAGGGGGGAGTCTCGCAGGGCAAGAAGCGTCAACCTAGGAAGCATCCAAACAAATGTGGGCCAGAAAGTGGTGGCATGGCATAGGTCCATAGTCATAGTTCAAAAATGTCCTGAAGCAGGACCAGGTCAATCAGGAGAAAAACGCCACTACCCTCTCACGGTAGCGGCCAAAGAGTCTCTGCATTCTGTCTCAAGTGAGGGGATGTCCAGACCACCCTCTCACGATGGTCCAACCATCAAGCAGGCGCATTGGAAAGTCCAAGGCCACTCTCTCACCGTGGCCCGGCAAATTCATCCTGCGGTGTGGCACCCCCTCAGGATGGAAATAACAGAATCGGCTCCACAGGTCCTCCCGTGAGCTGGCCTGTCTTCCAATGGCCAGCCAGCGGAACGATGGAATGCTGCTGGAAAAGCTGATAGAAAGGCCAGGAGTCCAAGCACAGGCAGCTGATGAAGGAGTAGGCATGGTTGGAGGGCCAGCGGAGGACAAGCCAGCAGAACGATGGAATGCTGCTGGAATGCTGCTGGAAAAAGCTAAAGGAAGGCTGGAGTCCAAAGCACAAGTAGCTGGTGAAGGAGTAGGCATGGTTGGAGGGCCAGCGGAGGACAAGCGGGATGGGGGGGGAATGCTGAGGGCTTCACCACGTCTACCAAACGCCCTCTCACCACCGCCAGCTGCCAAACGCCCTCTCACCGCCGTCGCCGCTCGCCACTCAATCCTCCTTGTTCCCCGCCGCGCCGCCATCTTTCGCAGCGCCGCCCAGCGCCGCCCAGCTGTTTTTGGGCGGCGGGAGCCTCCGGAGGCTTGCTGAGGGCTTCGCAGCGGCTGCCCTCTCACCGCCGCCGCCGCTCGCCACTCGCCGCCATTCAACACAGTTTCGCCGCTCTGCGCCGCTCCCCCACCGTGCTGCCATCTTCCGCAGCGCCTCTCAGCTGTTTTGAGGCGGCGAAAACGGCGAAAGCGGCGGGGACCTTCATATTAAGACTTACTTAGTGGCAATAAAAGCGGCGAAATCTAATTATTTCGCCGCTCTTATCGCGTCATCAGATAATCACCCAGCCACCCTGTTTAGGGTGACCCGCTCCCTCCTTCATCTGGGAGCGCGGGAGGATCCCTTGCAGGGACGTGCTGAGGATTTTGTTCAATATCTGGATGATAAAATAACTCAGATTCGGGATGAGCTGGCCACTGACTGGGTTAGTTCGGGCGAGGTGACTGAGCCCAGTCTTGAGAGTGTTATCTGGGCTGAGTTCGATCCTGTGGCTCCCGAGGATGTGGACAGGATCCTGGGTAGACTGAACGCTACCACATGTTTATTGGACCCGTGTCCCTCCTGGTTGGTGCTGGCCTCCCGGGAGGTTACACGAGGCTGTCTCCAGGAGATTATAAACGCTTCTTTGAGTGAGGGTGCCCTACCGGCCGCTTTGAAGGAGGCGGTGGTGAGGCCCCTCCTCAAGAAGCCCTCCCTGGACCCAGTTGTTTTGGCAAATTATCGTCCTGTCTCCAACCTTCCCTTTCTAGCGAAGATTGTTGAGAGTGTGGTGGCGCGGCAGCTCCCCCGGTACCTGGATGAAGCTGTCTATTTAGACCCGCTCCAGTCCGGCTTCAGGTCTGGTTACAGCACCGAAACGGCATTGGTCGCATTGGTGGATGATCTCTGGAGGGCCCGGGGTAGGGGGTACTCCTCTATCCTGGTGCTGTTAGACCTCTCAGCAGCTTTTGATACCATCGACCATGGTATCATGTTGCGCCGGTTGGAGGGATTGGGGGTGGGGGGCACCGTTCTGCGGTGGTTCTCCTCCTACCTCTCCGACCGGTCGCAATCGGTGTTGACAGGGGGGCAGCGGTCGACCCCGAGGCGCCTAGTGTGTGGGGTGCCACAAGGGTCAGTCCTCTCGCCCCTTCTGTTCAACATTTATGTAAAGCCGCTGGGTGAGATCATCCGTGGTTTTGGGGTGGAATTCCATCAGTACGCTGATGACACTCAGCTGTACATCTCCACCCCAGACCACTCCAACGATGCCGTGGAAGTGATGTCCCAGTGCCTTGAAGCTGTGCGGGTCTGGATGGGGAGAAACAGGCTTCGACTCAACCCCTCCAAGACCGAGTGGCTGTGGCTGCCGGCGTCCCGATATAGCCAACTGACTCCATCGTTGGTTATTGGGGGCGAATCATTGGCCCCCACGGAAAGGGTGCACAACTTGGGCGTCCTCCTGGACCCACGGCTGTCTTTAGAGGAGCATACGACAGCTGTGGCCAGGGGAGCTTTTTATCAGGTTCGCCTGATACGCCAGTTGCGGCCCTTTCTAGATCGGGACTCCCTACGCACAGTCACTCAGGCGCTCGTCACGTCTCGCTTGGACTACTGTAATGCTCTCTACATCGGGCTCCCCTTGGGATGCATCCGGAGGCTTCAGCTGGTACAGAATGCGGCCGCGCGGGGGATTATGGGAGCGACAGGGCGCTCCCATGTGACACCTCTCCTGCGTGAGCTGCATTGGTTGCCGGTTGACTTCCGGGTGCGTTTCAAGGTGTTGGTAATCACCTTTAAAGCGCTCCATGGCTTAGGATCAGGGTACTTACGGGACCGCCTTCTGCCACCTATTGCCTCCCACCGGCCGGTTCGCTCCCACAGAGAGGGCCTCCTCAGGGTGCCGTCAGCCAGGCAGTGCCGGCTGGCGACCCCCAGGGGGAGAGCGTTCTCTGTGGTAGCTCCCACCCTCTGGAACGATCTCCCTCCAGATCTGAGGACTATCGCTGACCTCCGGACTTTTCGTCGGGCTCTGAAGACTTACCTCTTCCAACTTGCCGGACTTGCCTGATCCCTCCTATTTTTTAAACTTTTTAGAGCTTTAGAGTTTTATTTGGTTTTACATTTTCAGCCTAAATTTATATTGGTTTTAGTACGTTTTTAACTTTTTGTATTTGTATTGGTTTTAAATTGGCTGTTCACCGCCCTGAGTCCGGAAGGAGAAGGGCGGTATAGAAATTTAATAAATAAATAAATAAGACAGTCTTCTACTCTTCATCACAAATCAGGTACAACAAGACCAGACCAGGTTTATCAAAAACAGCATCCTATTCCTATAGCAAACCTTATACCCTAACAGGAAGCCCACTAGCAGAGTTCAGGACAATAGCAATTGTGTTGCTCAGCAACTGATGTTGTGATATCCAGCAACCAAGCATCTGCATGAAGTTTCTACATATGCCAAGAGAGGAAGGGAGACAATTAAGTAATGAAATGCCAGTGTTTTTCTTTTCATCCCAAAATATTTCTGCCCTGATAATACTTTAAAATACACAGAGAGGAAGGAAGACAAACAGCTTCAATTATGTACACTAACAACTTCTTCTTCCAGCACTTTTTCTCAGCTAAAATGTGCTACAGGCCATAATCTTTCCGTAAAGGATCCGCCTTCTTGGTTTCTTATTTTATAGAAAATAAAAATGGTGATGGCTACAAAATAATGATTTGTTAAGCAACATACCCGTCTGCCTTATAGAACTAGATAACGTGGCCAGGTCAAGCAATTTCTGCAGGATTTTGTTGCTTTCAACAGAATGACAAAAATGGCAAGGTTCCACCCTTTTGGAATGCATGTGTACTGTTGAAAGAAACATCCTTCCAGGTTCTGCTCCAAATGGGAAAAAGACACTGGAGACATGGAGACTGCTTGGAAAGATGGTTTAATGGTGGTCAGGATCACATGGCTTGAGTTCCTGTACAGAAAAGGGCAGATACAGCAAATCCTTGGGTTTTTATGCTCTCTCATTTCCTGGGGCCCAGAAAGAGTATTCTGGGCATTTCCTGGGGCCCAGAAAGAGTATTCTGATTGGTTGTCAGACTCCCAGAGGTGTGGGTCTTAGCTAGCCTTGCTGGCTGATGGTCACATGTGCTTCCCAGGTCACATGCTTCCCTGGTCATAAGTGGTGAGTTTCTGCTGCTATTGTGTAGCAGGCTAATCCTATCTTTTTTTGGATCTTTGGCAATTCCTACTATGGCTCTGCCTGAAGGAGGTAGATCTTTGTTATGTAGAATAGACTGGCCTAGGCCTTAATGGCCCATTGACAAAGGGTGGGGACAGGAAGATGGGAGCTGCTTCAAAACATGCTTATCCATTTCTCATCCAGGGAAATATAATACTCTGCCTTTAATATTTCCTAAAAATATTTCATTTTTAGGATGGCTGGGTGCTAACCTCCTACAGTACAAAAAGGACTGGACCTCCATTATGATGCCAGCATGTCTTTTGCTCAGTTTAACCTCCTTTGTCCCCTTCCTCCTGCCCAGATCCTACAGAACAGACTACAGCCTCATCTGTCTGATTTTGGGTTGTGTTTGCATTCAGAAAAGCAGCCAGTTTGATAAGACCGCAACATTCTAAATGTGAGCGTTGTCCAAATCAATTGCCCAGCTCTGAAGTAAATATTATACTTATTATAACTTCAAATATATTTCAGCAAACTATCCAATTTTCTTGAAGATAAAAGTAGGAGATCCAGCATACTATCCAGGTTTAATTCATCTTGTAAACAAGGAAGAGACACTATGAGATCATTTAATTCGGGATTAAACCTGGCTTTAATCATTAAAACCATTGGTTTTAATAGGCTGCCTTGTTTGGAAAATCTTGCATATTCAGCTAACAGCAATATTCTCCAAGGGAGGCCAAAGAGAGTATAAGATTTGAATGTATATATGCTAGAATATTAGACAGGTTTTATACAATTTTAGTTTCCATTCATGGTTTTAAACAATCATTTAGCCAAGCTCTCCATTTCATTCCCACTTCATTCTACATTCTTTAGGTTCCTTCTTTCTGTTCTGTGTTCTCTGACAACTGAGAATACTCATCCATTATAACACACAAAATGACACAAAACTGGATATGATAATATTTTAGAAGTCAGGAACAAAATCTCAATGTGTTTGAGAAATAGGGCTGAAAATAGAGTAATAGTGGATACATGATGTGGTAATGGCACAAATGCAAAACTTTTAGGATTTTATTAGGTCACAGGGAAAATATAAATCTGCAAGATGGCTTGACTATTAAGAAAGTAAATGTAATTTTTGGCTTACCAATAGAAATATAATTTCCAAATCACAAGAAGCAACAATTCCATTATATTCCACTTTGGTCATATGCCATTTTGAATACCACACTCAACTTTGGGAATAACACCTTAGGAAGGACTTTTCTGTGATGTATCCTTAAGTGATTTCTATGAGGTAACTGTGAGGTTTTCAGGCCGTCTTCAAAATAAGCATTTATCGTAGTGCTAACAGTAACTGGAATACTGGGGAAATGGAGTTGTTAGAAATAATTCAGTATAAGAAATTCCTTTTGATTTCAGCCCTTTCCACAATGGTCATGGTGATGACTTGGTAAGTGGTCTGGAAGATGATTATGATCCTTAACTGATGTATTCTCCTGCTTCTTTGCTCCTAACTACCCAGACTGGGAAAGCAAGCAAGCCCTTAATCATCTTTGTTGCTCTTTTCTGCACTCCTTCCAGAGCCTCTACCTCTTTTTTATAATATGGTGAACAAAACTGAAACTAAAGATTCTATGAGTGGAGATAGAAATTATTATTAAGACAATTTATTGGAGCATGGAAATGAACAAAGAATGTGCCCATGCTCTTTTTTTCCTCAGAACTGCTTCTAATCTTCCCTTTAACTTCTTTAGAACTATGCCACACATACAATTACATCCATCTTCTGAATAATCATTCCCCTTCCACGTAGCTGCCAGATATATTCATTTCTTATCAACATGAAAGAAAAAGTATTAGTTTGGGGAAAGAAAATGAGATAGCTGCTCAGATAACTTTTCCTTTTCTTTCATCTGATCTAAAATAATTTTCAGTCCAGTCATGTAAAAAGGACAGTCTATCAGAGGGTGTCCATCAAAATTCAAAAGCCTGATGAAAGAGGAGGGAACTCATTTGGAGATTTAATATAAAGTCAATGAGAAACCATTTTAATTGATTTTCTATCTGGAAGTATTTAGCCTTCAATATCTAGCCATCATTACTCAATGTCTCTTTGAGGAAACAAATTCACTGAGAAAGCACAGAGCATGGCAAGCCAGACTGAATAGGATCTGAAGTCCAAAACCTCACTTCCTACAATGATTAAGGCGTAAAGTAAAACCTGAATGCAATGTGGTCCTTCCCACTAAGCAGGGTGGTTTTGTTCTATGAAATCTTATACTTCCAATATAACATGTTGGGGAAATAAATCCAACATTACAAACAGTTCTTATTAAAGCCATGATCCATTAATAAAAGTAAAAAAAAACACTGAGTTTGCCATTTCATTAGATGGTTTTCGCTGATCTGAAAAACTAGCTATAAAAATTAAAAGATGAAAAATGAATGGGCAACATTTCAAAGGAAGGCAAGCCTTGAAATATGTTTGTGGATGAATTCTTACAAGTAAAAAATGCCCGTCTCTGGTATAGACTCTACTATTATAGAGATGTATCTGTAGCAGTGCACTATTGCAATTAAGAAGCATCATTCAGATGCACACTCTAGTCCCAGACAATTTGGCTTTCCAGTATTCTGTGAGTCAAATGATCTTCCTGGAAGTACAGCCTGAGCTGAAATAACATGGCATCCCAAATATATCCCTAGGGCCTAAAATAACTTTCACACAGCTAGGTGAAAGACAGAAGCAATAGAGAATAGGAGCAATATATAAGTTTGCCAGGTGGACTAAAATTTTAGGGTCAGCTCAATAGAAGACTAGAAATCTGGCCTATTGGAAGATTTGCTGAGGAGCAAAGGGTCAACAGTACATGATTTCTGCTATAATAATTTAATACTGTGAAAATCATCAATTATGAGGTACAGTATAAGATAACTTTTATAAAAATGTATTAACTTGGTTAATTTGGAGGTTTAGAAATCCTTGCACTTACGCTTTCCCCTTTGTCTAAAGCTTGCTTCCTTCAATTTTTTTTTTCTTTTCTTTGGAGCAGATTGAATCCAGTAGTTTAACCATCATACCATTCTGGTTTGCCAATATTTTAAAAGGCTTCAGTGTAGTGAGCTGGGGTGGAACAGCAGTTAAATTATTGTATGAGAGATTCAGTTGCAGCCCTACTTCAGTTATAGAAACTCACTATAAAAACTACAAGGGACGCGGTGGCTCAGTGGCTAAGACCCTGAGCTTGTCAATCAAAAGGTCAGCAGTTCAGTGGTTCAAATCCCTAGTGCCGTGTAATGGGATGAGCTCCCGTTACTTGTCCCAGCTTCTGCCAACCCTAGCAGTTTGAAAGCACATAAAAAATGCAAGTAGAAAAATAGGGACCATCTTTGGTGGGAAGGTAACAGCATTCCATCTGCCTTTGGCATTTAGTCATGCTGGCCACATGACCTTGGAGATGTCTTCAGACAGCACTGGCTCTTCGGTTTTGAAACAGAGATGAGCACCGCCCCCTAGTGACGGGAACGACTAACACATATGTGCGAGGGGAACCTTTACCTTTTTATAGAACCTACTTTTGGTCAGTTTCTCTTAGCCAAAATGGGGGGGGGGGAGAAAGGAGATAAAAGGAAAGCAGACCTCTATATAAATTGCTTTAGTCTTAAATAAACAATTGCAAAAGGCTAAGTGGGCAGACTTTCTTTTGGGGCAAAAGCAATTATCCATATCAAATTATTAATACCTCATTGAGACACAAGAATACTATACTTGTATTTTACTGTGGCAGAATGTGTAGTATCCTGCCATCTCCCTGTCTACCAGAGACAAGTCTGGTTGAGAATTGTGAGAATTGTAGTCTGGGCATATCTGGAGAGCACTTGATAGGGGATGGACACATGGCAAATTCAATATATAGATGGGGATAAAATCATAATGGTAAGAACAGTTCAGCCCTAGAACTAATGACTGTCCTTCATTAGAATACACTATCTTTATAAAATGTACACCTTGATTTGTCAGGGATGCTTAATTTTAATTCCTGCATAGAGCAAGGGGTTAGATTCAATGGCTCAAATAACTTCTTCAATGATATGATTCTATAGTTTACTAATAATCTGGTTACTGTATTAGGACCAGCTGCTAACTTTCCAGTTTTCAGATGAAAGCAACACAACTCAGAGTATAATATTCATCTAACTTAATTCATTCCATTTGGTGGCTCAGATCCCAGTAAAAAAAACACCTCAATTTGCATGTATTTATTTAAGAAATGATTATTAATTCCATGTGACCTATAATTCTGAATAATCATTTCTGGCTAAATTGTACTCCACTACAGCAAAGGAACACTTTAGAGAAAGTTAAATTCCCTTCTCGCCTACCATTTTGATCAATATTTCAGCAAGACTGCTTCTAACCTGATCAGAATGGAAATCACATTATGATCAACATGGAAAATGTTGGCGCCAAAGGAAGCGAGCTTGCCTGTCATTGACTCATAATAATTGAAGGACTAATTTCTTTACTAGAATCAAATGTTACAGCTGTTCTCCAGAATATCTTTTTATTTAAACTGACAGGAGCCAGCCTGGAGAAAGAAATAAACAAAAAACTCATTGGATGATTATGAAGAATTGAGGTGAAAAAGGTCAATTTTCTATTAAGAATCAAGTTCGATATTGCTATTTTTTATCATTATTTGCTAGCTTGGGAGGATTTCCAACGGTAATGAGAGATTTTTTTTAACAAAAAAAACCCTACCTTTCTTCTTATCTACACTTGATTATACAGTGCTGCACTTACAAAAAAAATACACCACTATTTTTGGAATCTGCACTTTACTTGAGCAGGTAAAGCAGGTATTAAACAATTTTACCTAGGGAAGGGAGTTTAAGTTCTGCTGAAGATGTTACCTAGTCTGGTAACCAAATGTTCAGAAACCAGCCCACAAGCTTGGAGAATGAACCTTCACCCTCATCCTACACCCTAGCTACAGATATTTACCATTATTGCTATGCAAAATGTTTATTTTATTTATTTATTTTTATTAGTTCAATTTATATGCTGTCCTTCTCCAGAGACTCAAGGAGGCTTACAATGCTTTAAGCAATAGCCTTCATACTTTTGTATATACCTGCTTAGTGGGGCTTTCGCCCCCCTCCCCCGCCAAG
The DNA here is from genome assembly GCA_030761175.1 of Masticophis lateralis. Taxonomy (NCBI): domain Eukaryota; kingdom Metazoa; phylum Chordata; class Lepidosauria; order Squamata; family Colubridae; genus Masticophis; species Masticophis lateralis. Next base: position 321,646,484 of record JAUDYJ010000001.1, on the reverse strand, counting down.
CGGTGTTCTTTTTTTTTTTTATTGAAAAAGTTTTACAATACAATTTTAATATGCCTTCCCCCCCAACCCCTCACCCCAACAACCACCCCCTCCCCTCCCCCCTCAGCCCCCCCTTCTCCCCCCCTGACTTCCACTATTAAACAATCATGTATTACAATCAACAACCAACCACTGTTTAGGTGAGATCTGGCTAACAATAAAACAATTTTAAACTTATTTGGTACAAAAAATATTCTAAACTTTTAAAATCTATTACCCCCCCCCCCAGATATATAACCACATGAGTCATTTATAAAAAATCATAGAAAATTTTCGCATACAATTTTTTTAAAAAAAAAATAATAATAATAAAATAATGTTGGGCATCTTAAGTTTTGAATTAAAATATCATATAAATCCCAAAATTTACTCTTAATAATATTTCTTAATCATGCAAATATAAAAATCATCATTAAACAGAATAAACAAAAAAACATCAAATAAGATAACCAATTTAACCTTTTAAAATAGAAAGAATTAAGCTATTTTTAAGAAAAATATATCAAATTCAAACAATACCTCATCATAAAGATATAAATCCAATTATATATTTAATAAACATTATTATGACTCAAGTGCTACTTGAAATTTCTTACTTTGATATTTATTCTGCATGTATACTACCCATTTCTTCCACTCCTTAGTAAAAGCTTCATGGGTCCTATCTTTCAGGTATGCAGAAATCTTAGCCATTTCTGCAAAATTAGACATCTTCAAAATCCATTCCTCTATAGTAGGTACACTATCCTTCTTCCAGTATTGTCCAATCAGTAATCTAGCTGCAGTAAGCATGTACAAAATTAATCTCGTTTCGGCTGATGAACAGCCCTTAACTATTCCCAACAAGAAAAACTGAGGAGAAAATTCAAGCTTCTTCCTCAAAATGTTCTGCATTACCCACCAAAGTTTAATCCAAAATGCTTTCAATTTTCTGCACGTCCACCAAATATGAAAATATGTTGCATCCAAACAATCACACCTCCAACATTTAGGTTGAACATTTGGATACATACATGATAACTTTTTAGGATCTAAATGCCACCTGTAAAACATCTTATAAAAGTTTTCCCTCAAGTTCTGTGCCTGTGTAAATTTAACATTCTGGACCCAAATCTTCTCCCATGTTTCCAACATTACTGGTTCTGCAAAATTCTGTGCCCATTTTATCATACAGTCTTTAACTAATTCACCCTCTGAATCTCTTTCTAACAGTAAATTATACACTCGCTTAATATGAAGCGGTGTTCTTTTTTATACAAAGTCAGCTTATTGCCCCCACAATCCGGATCCTCATTTTACCTACCTAGGAAGGATGGAAGGCTGAGTCAACCTTGAGCCTGATGAGATTCGAACTTGCAGTAATTGCAGGCAGCTGGTGTTACTTAACAGCACTTTAATTTGCTGCGCCACCAAGGCTCTTTAATTTTTAAAAAATTAAAAAAGCAACCATGTCACCAAAGGTTTATGTTGAAGGATTACTTGCCATAACAATATTCATTAAGATTGCCATTAAACTCTCTCCATCTAAAGTATATCCTATAACTTCCAAAATATTGACTTCTTGATCTTTTCTTAAAAAACTCTCTCCAGAGGATTCAGCTTCAGCTTTAGATACTTTAGGATCTTTTTCTGATGTACAAGTCAACAATTGTCTCCCCTTCCAGTACTAACAATCACCCGAAACTATGCAATAAAGCTGAATAGTGAATGATTCTGGACTGATTTAAAAAAATACATTTCTCCAGCTGAGTATAGTTATGGGATTTGCCAGTAGCAAATGTGATACAGCTACAAATTTGAGTGATATTAAACAAATTCATGGTAGCTAAACTTACCATTGATTACTTACTGTGATGGCAGCACACAGTCTTCAAGTTGGGAGCAATTTGCCTCTGATTTGCAATCACAGGAAACAGCAGCAGGAGAAAGTGTTAATTGAATGCCGTGGTTGTGAATTTCCATCAAGCGCCTGGTTACCACTGTGGGAATCAGAATGCTAGACTGGGAGGTAGTCCTTTGGCCTAATCAACAAGGCTATTACTATATTCTTAATGGCTATTAATAGAGAGAAGTAAAGTTTTGCAAATATAAAAGTGATTTTTATAGATTTAAAGATATTTAATTATAGAATATTCCTTGAACACTGTGCTGCAAATTTATGTAACTTACGGAACTGTCTTTCTGCATCATCTGAAAGTATATTTTATAGACAATGGATAGTTGGCCTTACATGTTGCTGGTATTACACAAATGTATATTTTTAATTCTTCGACTGTCCAAGGGAACTGGAAGCATCGCAGCGATACTGGCTGAGAAACAGCAAAGCTCCGATGGGCTTCGCGAAAACCCAGCCAGACAAACCGCTGTCGGTCTTTGGTCTTTGATCTTTGGTCTTTGGACCAGAACTATCTTGGAGGGACAGGGGAGAGAGAGTGGCATCTCAAAAGGTCAAAGAGGAGCAGGCATTATGTCCGCTACAAGCTGGGGCAACCAGATTAAGATGTGACCAGGAGTGGAGATTGAACAGAGTATTGTTACCAGGTGAATAATTGGCCAAATCACAGGTAAGAAGAAAAAACTTTTAAAAGCTTGAAAGAAGTCCCAACGACTAATTAGTGGCTAAATTAAGAAGGGAAAAAAAGGAACTTTAAAACTAAAACTAAAGCCTTAAAAGGAACCTTTCACCGGGATTTAAAACTGGATTTGGATGAAATTAAAACAAGACAAGAAAAAAGGAGATAGAGAAGTATTCTTTAACCAACAAAAGGATTTAATTCGGAGAAGAGGAAATAATCATTTTTGGTGGATTTACAAATGGATATTTTGTGGCTGGAGGATTTGTGAATTGGAGAGAGAGATGTGCTGGTGGAAAGAAAGTATCGTACTAAGCTTATTTATATCATCGTGAGAAAGTTCTCAAAGTACAGTAGGAATGTTTTGTTTATATAACTAGAAAGTGATTGCAAGAGGAGCAGAGAGAACAAAGACTGAAATTGGAATGGCTCAAATGAACATTTGAATTGGACACTATCTGGAAAGGAAAAAAAAGAAAAAGAAAAAAGAGACACTACATGGACTTTGAATTTGAATTATATGCAAAGGAATAATAAATTTAAAAACCCTTGCCTTTTAAATTGACAACATGGAGAATTGGGAAAGAAATAAATGAAAATAAAGATACAGATGATTATACTGAGATTAATAGTGACAGAATAAAAAAGAAGATTACACTGGGATTCACAGTGACAGAATAAAAAAGATAGTGATAGAATAAAAATGGTTAAGGGGAATACATCTCAAAAAGGAAGAGAAGAGAAAGAAATGGGGAAGAAAAAGGAGGAGAAGACATGGGAATGGGAGAAAGGGAAGAAAATATCAAGAAATGGAATTGTGGAGAACGTAAAAGAAAATAATTAGGAGATAGTAAAAAGGAATTTAAAAGATGAATATGCTAATTGAAGAGAAGGATGTTAATTCTAGAAATTATATGTAAAAAGCCATTTAGAAAGAAGATACAGATTATTGTATGTGAGTAAGTAAAAAAGAAGAAATACACTATTTAATGTAAAATAGATCAGTAGATGCAATGTGAAAGACAGATTGGACTATATATTTTGTTGTTGGAAGATGTACAAATTCGAGAGAAATAATAGTAACAAAAGAATTAATCAGAATCAATGATACAAATAAGAATAAAACAATACATGTAAGAAATAAAATAGAAGATATTGTTAAGGGTTGGAAGGTTATACTAGCAAAGGATTTTAGATAAAAATGGAATAAGTTGAAATACATTGTTAATAATTAAAAGATAAGGGGAATTTTGAGAAAATAAATGAAAGAAAAGTTGGGGTTGCCTGGATACCATAGTGGAAAATAGAAAATAGAAAATAAATACAGCAATAGACCCAGAGATGAAAGAGGAGTAGAGGGATGGAAGGAAGGAAGAAGGAGAGAGAGGAATGGGAAGCAAGGAAAGAGGAGAGGAAGGAAGCGAGGGAGGGAGGGGAAATAAGAGTAGGAGAGAGGGTTAGAAAGGGAGAAAGACAAGAGGAGAGGGACAAAGGAAGGGGAAGTAGAGAAGGAGTAGGAGAAGAGGGAAGAAGAAAGTAGAAAGGAAAGAAGGGAGGGAGACGGAAGAGAGTGAGAAGAAAGATTGCTGTACAATAAAAAGGATGAAATGGAAGAAAGGCAACCCCGAACATGCATAAATACACTAGGATAAAGAATGAGTTATTAAAAAATAAAAGAGAATAAATATGAGTTAAAACAGAAAAATTAGAATTTGAGGGTGAATGAAGATGTTTTGATCAAAAAATGGAAAAAGGAAATTTTGGCAAAAATTGTAACTGAGTAAAATGTATTTGAATATGTTGAATTGTATAAGTTACGATATGGCCAATACTCTGTTCATAAAATATGCAGGGGGAAATGCGGGGAGGGGGGGGGGAATCAATAAAACTTGATTTAAAAAAATATTTGATTGTCCAGAACAGCAGATTTTTAAAGGTGTTTTTTAAACACTATAAAGATGGACACAAGTGATAATTTTCAGTTCTTTTCATGATACTGCCTTTCACTTTTAAATAGATGGAGTAGGTTCTGGAATGCAAACAGGAGCCAATATTTGCAGGGCATCTGGTCAAGAACAAGGGTGGCAGTTTCTTACATTCATGAGCCCTGATAAGCCTGCCCAGGAAGTTTTGTTCAGGATCAGAAAAAATCTACTATCATGTTTACTAAATGAGATATGAAAGCTATGGTGGCTGATACAGTGTACTTCCACTCTGACCAATTCTAGTGGGGGATATTCATTCTGCATTCATATCTGAAAGCCATTTTATCAATAGTTCAAGGCATACTATGTATATAAAGCTGACATAGAATGAATAGGGACCTAGCCTAATTTGTGAATAAAGTTTGCCTAGAGGATTTCATTCTTTAATGTTTAAAAAAGAAGCCTTAAAAAGTCATCTCATTGTGTATGCCATGTAAGTAATCGTTAATTTCAAAAAATTGTAAATGCAAGTGATTGCTTTCTGGAAAAAAATAAATATGAGAATGCTACACAAGTATAAGTATTTTTATTGCAGTGAGTTGCAATCAGAGGTGGGCTTCAGCAGGTTCTGACCAGTTCTGGAGAACCAGTAGCAGACATTTTGAGTAGTTCGGAGAACTGGTAGTAAAAATTCTGACTGGCCCCGCCCCCATCTATTCTCTGCCTCCCAAGTACCAGCTGATTGGGAGGAAATGGGGATTTTGCAATAACTTTCCCCTGGATTGGGAAGGGAATGGAGATTTTACAGTATCCTTCCCTGGAATGGGGTGGGAATGGAGATTTTACAGTATCCTTCCCCTGCCATGCCCACCATGCCACACCCACAGAACTGGTAGTAAAGAATTTTGAAACCTACTACTGGTTGAAATGTATTTTCCTTTATGAAGGGCAGGACAGTCCTTGTTCTGAACAAGAAAAAAAATCACCTCTTTTTAGATATGCTCTGGTTGAAGAGCATGGAATTCAAGCCTGGTGTAAAATTAAGAATACTGGTAGGCTTACTGTCTTGAAACTGGCCATCTACAATTAAACAAGTACAAACATACAGATCATTCAAACCACATGGCAGAAGTGTGTCAGGCTAGGTCTCAGAATCTGTGCAACTGGGAAGGGGGTTGAATATTATAAAGCGTGATCGTCCTCAATTTTCTCCACAAAAATGTCATAAACTCTCCAAATTAAAAAAAAGGGAGGGAAGAAAAGGGTCAGTTTTTTTACTTGTCCACTACTGAGAGCTCCAGAACTTGCAAAGAGGCCTGCTGGTGGGTGACATTTGACCCATGGCCTGCACATTTTACACTTCAGAATGAGGGTTCCTTGCTCTCCAAGGACGTGACACAAAACAATATAGCAAAACTGTAAGGTAAAGGTAACCTACATGCACCTACATGCTAGTCATTTCCGCCTCTAGGGGTGGTGGTCATCTCTGTTTCTAAACCGAAGAGCCAGTGCTGTCCAAAGACATCTCTGTGGTCATGTGGCCGGCATGACTAAATGCCAAAGGTGCACAGAGTGCTGTTACCTTCCCACCAAACTGGTCCCTATTTTTCTGCTTGCATTTTTTATGTGCTTTCGAACTGCTAGGCTGGCAGAAGTTGGGACAACTAACGGGAGCTCACTCCATTACGCAGCACTAGGGATTCGAACCGCTGAGCTGCCAACCTTCCTGATCGACAAGCTCAGTGTCTTACCCACTGAGCCACTGCCTCCTTAGCAAAACTGTTCAGTATGTTTTATTGCAATATACATCTTCTCCAGCAACAGGCTATTGCTTTGGGTCAACTCCACCCATCTAGGACTTTCAAGGTGATTCTGCCACATAAATACATCTTTAATACTCAAGTCTTTTAATATCAGTTGAAACAAAATCTATAATGATCTTTGTCGTTTTCCAAAAGTTCTTGGACTAGTTGGGAAGAGGTGCTGTTTCAGTATGGTTGATCCTCTTTTAATTGCTGTTGAGCTTCTGGCAAAGCTCCAGCAGGACTCTCGCCAGGATTACTATTCACAGAATAATAGAGTTGGAAGGGAACTTGGAGGCTGTCTAGCTCACCTATGGTCCTGGAAGTTGACCGATAGTCCTCTTGCCCGTTTATAATAGCTGCCAGCTTCTAGACATAACCTCAGCTTCCCCTTCTGTAGACTGCTTGTGTTCACCTTTCCTGCTACACATCCCTCCACCTTCTTCCCATTCTGCTTAGTATTTGCTTTTGTAAGACTGGATGGGATAAGGCTGTTTCCAGTCATCGGAATATCCTTGAAAACATCCAGGGTGTGGCTTACTTGGCCAAGCAGCTGGAACACTGGCTTGAATGCCTGTGAGTGCACTTCTTAGGGGATAGATGAATGCCTAAGAAAGGGGGGGATACCCTGTGTGCAGAACTGCAGTTACTTTACATAAGAGTAGGCAACAACCCCAACCTTACTCCCTCACAACTTCATCTCTGATATTATTGAATAAGCCATGAAACCAGTGATGGAATTCAATTTTTTTTACTACCTGTTCTGTGTGCATGGCTTAGTAGGTGAAGTGTGGTGTGGCTTGGTGGGTGTGTCTTGGTGGGCGTGGCAGGGGAAGGATACTGCAAAATCTCCATTCGCACCCCACTCCAGGGGAAGGATACTGCAAAATCTCTATTCCCACCCACTCCAGGGGAAGGATACTGCAAAATCTCCATTCCCACCTCACTCTGGGGCCAGCCAGAGGTGGTATTTGCCGGTTCTCCAAACTACTCAAAATTTCCGCTACCGGTTCTCCAAAAACTTGTCAGAATCTGCTAAAAAGCACCCCTGAATAAAACCATGGAGAGTCTCAGAGGGAAAAGTGAAAATGCAACAACAGCACATGGAGAAACAGCATATTCCTCCAGTTAGCAACCAATTCTATTTGTTGCTGCTGCCCTGGGGTAAATATTGTCATCTGTGTAGATCTGTAGCACTACAGTCAATTTCACTAAGATTTCAGGAAAGCTGAGAAAAGTTTGCCACCTTGTGCTTGTTTGTAAAATTGCATACAGTGTTTGAGTTTCTGCTAATAGACATCCAAATGATACAAGTGAATACACACATAATTTATTCTTGTTTCTTTCTATACACTTTGTTTCTAATAAAGCTGTATTTTACAGCTTTATTAAAGGTTTTGAATGGGGTTTATGTCATCCTTGCTCATATATAGGAATATACTATACATATCTGAAAAGGATGGCTGTTAAAATAATTAAACAAATTTAATTAAAATAATTAAATTAAATAACAAAGAAATGTTGGGAGTTACTTTTCCTGATAGAAGGAAAAATATGAATCCTTGCAACTCTGTAGATGTGCATCCTGGGAGTCTCTATATGTTTCTGATCTTTTCCATTTCATGCTCTTTAAAAATACTAATTTTGGAAACCAGGTATCATGTAGAACTCACAAATTTTCCTGACAAGTTCACCAATTTCATACTTTAACATGAATTAATATAGTTCACATTGCCAAATCATTATACAAAGCAGAATAACATTATTCAATTATGTTTCTAGATCTTTCACTTTTTCAATACAGTTCCCTGCTCAAATGGGAAATTTATTTGATTGATTATTAATGAAAATTCATTAGAGGAAATTGCATAATAATAGGTATAAGAGAAAATATGCAGAAAAATGTGTCAGGGAAAGTGTTCACCAAAAAGTGTTTACACACACACACACACACACACACATATTTGTGATCTGCAAGAAACAAGACAAAACATACATTAAAACCATAATAATACTGCATCAAAATGCACCCATATTTTCCTGAGAATTTAAAGAAACCATTCACAAACTCAAGCAAAAATGATGAAAAGTACAACTTATGTATTATTAGGAAATAGTTATTGAGTTATTTTGTCTTGTTCTGTTTTTGTTGAAAAATCAGAAACATTGTCTGGTCTTTCAAGCTTTGGCCCTAAGATTCAGTTCATTCTTAGTATCTTCTACCAACAAGGTTAATCCAATGTTTACATACTAGTAACTTCTAGAAATGATTGACAATCGACTTGCACAAACAGTGTAATGGGAGGAAACTGTCTTTCAGCTACACTCTTCCCAATCTGTTTAAGAATTTATAGGTTAAGAAACCCGTAGGCAGTTAGGAAGCAAAAAGGAAAACTGTCTTCCAAAACAGACACCCGTAGTTTCTTGAACTGGATTCAAAAATAAATGTGAATATTACCGTTCTTTTAAAGTGAATGATACTATTTTCCCCCCTGAAAAGTAATTTTACATTGTTTTTCAAAAAAGAATTAATAATATGTTCACAGTATTACTCATGAATACTTGGTGATTAAATCTTGGTTAATTTTAATTGCTACCCAGATACACCTTTTGCAGAATGGAACGCACCGACAAACCATCCCAAATTGGGCAGAGGCACCCAAACCGTTATTGTGTCCTGTGCATTCAAGAGCAGGGTTGACGCTGAGATTTTTTTTTTTTAAGAAAGAATGATGCCCCATTCGTAATAACTGTATCTCCATTATGAGTTATCCTATCCATTACACAATAGACAACTCACCAGATATTTGTAAATTGTGATTAAGACAATTAGAAAATCCTTCTTTCCCAGGTCTATTGCACTCTTACAAGATTGACCATCAGAGATTTTCTTAGTTGTTCACAATGTTTCATAAATGATTACTTTTGGAAATTATATAATCAGGCATTTCAAAGCTAAAATTAGTCATGATGACTTTGATCTCAACTCCACCATTTTTACAGATGATAGTAAAGTAGGTAAGAGTCCCTCAACTCAAGTTCTATTTTGATGCGTTTCAATTGTTGTAGCCTATAACAAGTTGTGGATCCTTAGCCATGTTCATCTAATACAGGGGTGTTAAACTGGCAGCCCGTGAGCCGGAGACCACGCCCACCCCAGCACAAATGGGAAAAATGTCACAAAACTTCACATGACGGCAATGTAACACTGTGGGTTTGACACCCATGAGCTAATATTTTGGCTCTTCAATCTTTGTCTTTATCAAATAAGGAGGAGATACTGGTTTTGTTGGCTGGTTCCAAGTAAATGCTTTATTATGGGAAATATTTATTCCAACCACCTTCAAGGGGTGGACAAGCAATTACTACTGAAGAAGGGGGGAATTACATTCAAATGAGGTGGAATTAATATTGGGCAGAGAAATTCATCCGTATTTTCCCTCATTGATGCTCATTCAATTTCATTAAATAAAAGTGAATTTGTTTTCAAAAAAATTTTAAAGAAAAAAAAAGGTTAGAGAAGTCCATATGGATGGCATATGGAATTCATATACAGATAGTCCTCGACTTATTATCACAATTGAGGCTAACATTTCTGTTGCTAAACAAGACAGTTGTTAAATGAATTTTATTCCATTTTATGACCTTTCTTGTCACAGTTGTTAAGTGACTCACTACAGTTTTAAGTTAGTAACACAGTTGTTACGTGAATCTGGCTTCCCCATTGACTTTGCCTGTCAGAAATTCACAAAAGGTGACCACATGACCCCGGGACACTGCAACTGTCATAAATATGAGTCAATTGCAAAGTGTCTGAATTCTAAAATTTTTCACTACCGGTTCTGTGGGTGTGGCTTATTTTGTGGGCATGGCTTGATGGTCATGTGACAATTCTTTAGGATTTAGTAGAGGTACTGGTCTACCAGGCTTTTAACTGCTTGCAGAGCTCTACCAGTCTACTCATGTATTTTTGCAGGCACCAGTCTACTCATTTGTTTTTGGAGGCACCGGTCTACCACCAAACTGCCTTTTACCACTGATCAGCTGTAGGGTGGCCCTATGAAGCCCCGCGGCAAGAGTTTAAACATTTTTTCCTTATAGCCCATCAGCTGGGACTCAGGAGGCAGCAATAGATTGGGGGTGGGGCCAAATAAAAGGTAATATAATGTGGGGGGTGGGGGGCAGAACTGGTTTGTTGACATCATATCGTCACCGCTACTGGCTCGATGGAACCGGGAGGAACCGGGAGGAACCCGCCACTGCTTGAACGTCACTAAATGAACTGATGTAAGTCGAGGACTACCTGTGTCTCTTTAATTCAAAAAGAATCAGGGAATGGATGGGAAAGACTGAACAAAAAACTGTAATTTTTTTTCAGGCTTCTTACAGTATCAATTAAATCCTTATTGAAATTAATGCCCTCTAAGGAAGACTCCTGTCCTTGAGAAATTATTGGAGAATTTCACTTTTTCCTGAAGTAATTTGAGATATGGTGGGGGAGAGGAGACTTCATCCTTTTGTGCCCACCTAGAGATTTTAGACTAAGTCTCCATTTGATTCCTCTCCCTGGCTCAGCCAATCCCTCCCCTACATCTACCTAGAAAACTGGTGGAGAATTTTAGGTCTCTATAAGACAAAAGCAGTTTGGTGTAGTGGTAAGGCATCAGACTAGAAATTTGGAGACTGTGAGTTTTAGTCCCACCTTAGGCATGAAACCAGTTGGTGACCTTGGGCCAGTCACTATCTTTCAGCCCTAGAAAGCAGGCAATGGCAAACTACTTCCAAAAATCTTGCCAAAAACTGTAGGGATTAGTCCAAGCAATCACCAGGAGTCAAAAACTGACTGGATCACACACACATACACACACACCCTATATAAGATAATTGGGTTAGAAAGGGCTGGAATAGCTATCAAAGCTGAAGCTGAATTAAAGCATCTGTAATAGATGGTTAGCAAGTGTCTGTTTGAATACCACCAGCAACAGGGATCTACCATCAAACTTCTTTTTGAGTTTTCCTAATATTCATTTGGAATTTATCTTTAGGTCATTATTTTGTGACCAGGAATTTTGCACAAAATAAAATAGGTTGTGGTATCTTTTGGGTGACATCTTTTCACATATGATTATCTATTGGACAATAGCTAATAAACTTTCCCATGGTTCAGAAGTACAGCAAATGGTCAGGTAGATAGGTTCTCTACTACCAGTGGAGCATAAGCATTTATTCAGTCAGGTTGGATGTGAGGGGCATATAAATTCAAATCAGAAGGTGAGTTTGGGGACCAATGGTATCTATTAAGAGCTATTCAGTTCCTATTAATAGAGACTCTTCACTGTTCCCATCTGTTCCCACAAGAGCTGTGGTGGTGCAATGATTAGAATGCAGAACTGCAGGCCACTTTTGACGACTGCCAGCTTCCAGCAGTTTGGCAGTTCGAATCTCATCAGGCTTAAGGTTGATTCAGCCTTCCATCCTTCCGAGGTTGGTAAAATGAGGACCCAGATTGTTGAGCGCAATATGCTGACTCTGTAAACTGCTTAGAGAGGGCTATAAAGCATTGTGAAGCAGTATATAAATCTAAGAGCTATTATTATTATAAGAGTGAAAATAAGAATATGTAGCAGGTATACAACAGGTAATGTATGAGTATATATTAAAAGGAGATTTCACTTGCTTGTCATTTTATTTGTCATGCTACTTTATATTGACATACTGGCTAACCAAGCTAAACTGAGATACTTAGAGATAGAACTGGGCCAGATTACATCTTCCATGCCTGGCTGTTGCATTTTTAATATCCAAGAATAGTTTTTGGAGGTGCCCATTAAAGAGAATTTTGATGAGTCTCTAGGATGTTTGGCAGGCATTTACAGTATTTTCTTTTTCCTCTTTTGGACTTTATCAGATAATAAGTAGGCTTTAAGCATTGGCTTCACATTCCTCTTAAACACTGACAGTTGTGGCAGCTGAGGCTGTTATTTAAAATGATTAAAATGATTATAAACTGTTAAAACACAAATTGTCAACACCACATGTCAAAGCAAATACTCTTTAAAATCAACTGGGGAGCAAAAAAATAATAATAGAAAGTTGATGTTGAAAAAAAGAAAATGTTTGAGTGAACAGAATGTCCATAGAAATGTATTTGAAAAGTTTTATTTTAAGCATGAAGTGGACCAACATGTAGGATTGAAGTTAGAGACAGCAAAATGTTATGGAAAATACAACAGAATAATATAGCAAAGGTACCTAAAGTAAAAAGAGTGGCATATATAATATCACTGCTATGTAAGCTGCACTGGTTGCCAGTTTGCTTCCAGTTCCAATTCAAGATATAGTTACCACAATTTGAGGCCCTTTGTGGCATAGAACCAGGTTATCTGAGGCACCATCTCATTCCAATGGAACCAGCTAGACCCTGTCACACGAACAAAAGAGGCCTTCTTCAAATCCCATTGCCCAAGCAATTCTATCTAGAGGGGGTGCCTTCTCTTCCATGCCCTCTGGAATATCTTGCTTCCTGAAATGAAATCAGCCTCCACTTTTTTGCCCTTCCAGAAGAGCCTTAAAACCTAATTTTGCCAGTTATCTTGGAGCCCTGACGGGGGCACACTATGCTAGGTTGATGGAGTGAGAGACAAAAGTAGAACCCCATATCTTGGTTTTTAATATTTGGATTTGTTTGTTTGTTTTGTTTTATTAATTTGATTATTGTTAATATTAATCTTAATTTTAATGTGTTTAATGTTTTTATATCTATGCTTCCACTCGGGACAGTGAGATTGGTAACAGAATGAATGTATAGATGGATGAATGAGACAAAATTAGAACTTCAGGAGGCAAGCCATTCTGATTAATTGTTCCTACTGTCAGGAAATTTTTCCTTAGTTCCAGGTTGAATCTCTCTTTAATGAGCTTTTACCTATTACTTCTTGTCCTGCCCTCAGGTGCTTTGGAGAATAAATCAATCCCTCTCTTCTGTGACAGTCATGATGTCACCCCTAATCCTTCTCTTCATTAGACTAGAGAAACCTAGTTCCCCAACCATTTGTTACGTATATGGTTTAGCCTCCAGATCCTTTATAATCTTTGTTGATCTTCTCTGTACACTTTCTAGGGTCTCAACATCTTTTTTGTACCATGGTGCCTGGATTCAGTCTTCCAAATATGGCCTCACTAATGCAATGTAATGCAATTTTATACTACTAGAAGGATCCATGGTCCCCAGTGGTGGGATTCAAATAATTTAACAACTGGTTCTCTGCCCTAATGATTTCTTCCAACAACCAGTTCACCAAACTTCTCAGAAAGTTAACAACCGGTTCTCCCGAAGTGGTGCGAACTGGCTGAATCCCACCACTGATAGTCCCACAATATAAGAGGAAATCTAAATAAATGAGAAGCAAGTGCGGTTTACAGTTAATCTTCCTGCCGATAACATTGCAAACAGAAGAGGGCACTAGAGATAACAGAACTGGGGAAAAAAATACTAAATAGGTCATTCTATTAGGGAACTTGTTCTATACAGAAGCTAGGAAAATCCTTTAAAAGAACTGCTTGGAAATAGAGAAGAATCCACAAGGGACATCTCCTCTCAAATTTCTAAAGCAGGCACACCTTTATCAACATTAATGCGGCTGCTTCAGAAGCTCTCCAATTGTCTCTGCATATGTGTACATGCCATGATCCTGGGAAAACAGGATGACATCGCCAGGTCTTGCTGTTTCAGCAGAGTAAGGAAGATACTTAGGGATGATTCACACCGTGGCCAGTGTCTCTTTTCACTTCTACCATTAGGCAGAAGACATTGTAGCATAGCCAGCTGGACAAATAGGTTTAAAAACAGCTTCTGCCCATGGGCTGTCAGACTCTTAAACACAATCACAATCACAATCACTCCATGCACATATGGAAAAGCATGACTAGTCTTTTTTTTCCCAATTACTTGTATAGGGGTTATTCTCTATACTATTTATGTTGTTTTGTATTTTCTGTTATGAATTGCACCAGAGAGGCTAAACCAATTTCGTTGTATATATGATGTACAATAACAATAAAGGCTACTACTATATTATACTAAAAGAAAAAATGAAGCGGCTTTGCATGCACAGAAGCAACCTCTGAAGTTGCCTTGCAAAACACGTGGCTCTTCTAGTTACTCAAAAAGAGGTGCTATAAAGGGCTCCTACTCCCTCTGAAACACCTATTTTGAAGGACTTCCACTGATTCCATGATGTCCACCAAACAGCCCTTTCAAATTTGTAATCGCCTCATTGTGCACCGTGGAGAAGCAGAAGGGAAATGAACATGGATTCCTCTCGGATTATGTTATAGTACAACACACTTATACTAGGCCAGACTATTTAGCTGAAAATAATCTCAATTGTGATTGGATCTCAAGATGTTTTTCCCTATTGCCTGGGCAGGAAAAAAATCCCTGTAGGCTAAGCAAAGCACTGCAACAACAGAAAGCACCTCATATTGCTTCTTTTATCCAGAAAAACTGGCTAATTGATGGACATGTATTCTTCCAGAATGCCTATAATTCAGAGAGTCCCCCCATGGAGCAGTTGACTGCTAATCCTGATAGTAATATTTCTCTCCAATCAGTGGTGGGTTTCAAAATTTTTTACTACCGGGAGTAAAAGTGGCTTGGTGGACATGACAGGAGAAGGATACTGTAAAATCTCCATTTCCTCCCCACTCCAGAGGAAGGTTACTGCAAAATCCCCATTTCCTCCCAATCAGCAGGGACTTGGGAGGCAGAGAATAGATGGGGGTGGGGCCAGTCAGAATTTTTACTACCACTTCTCCAAACTACTCAAAATGTCCGCTACCGGTTCTCCAGAACTGGTCAGAACCTGCTGAAACCCACCTCTGTCTCCAATTGAGCACAATTCCTGCAATGCAGTTATTACCTCTCTAATGCACAGAGTTGGATGTCCCCACCCACCTACATCTTTTTATTTGTATGTTTTTTTTCTCTCTACATAAAGGCCAGAGGTAAGGAGTGCTCAGCACTGCAACAATGCACAAGGGAGGAAGGATTGTAACATTATCAAACTTGCTGTAAAGAATCTGGTCGCCGCCTGTTCATTGAATGACAACTGCTATTTGTGTCTTCTTACAAAGTTCTGCCATTTTAACTGAAGAAAAGAAGGGATACATGAAAAACATAGGCTGCACTCACACTCACTGAAGAGAAGAGGATAGGAAGTAATCAAACAATTTTTCTTTGGTTTCTGTTTTAAATGCATAGGATAATTAAGTATTCTGATAGTAATTTAATTGAGAAATCGTGTGCACAATTGTAACTTTTGGGAAGTCATCAGTTTATTGATTGCTTATCTTGAGATAAATTTCCTTGCATTTCCTAAATACACAAGAGACACAATATTGTAATAATATTGATAAATCAATGATAGGATGATAAATTTCCAACGCAAACCAAATTAGAAATTGCATCTATTTGGGACTTCATTCCACATGTCAGGTATTCTGTTTTCCAAAACTGCTTGCTATATTCTTCTCTTCTGTAAAGGTGTGAGAGATGGAGATGGTAAGGAAGAAAATTAGGGGCTTGAGACCATTTTGTAATCATAAGCAATGGACCAGCCTAAAAATGGATTGCAAACAATCTGTTAAAAAAGACAGGTAAAGAAAGCTCAGGCTTTAGCATGATATCTTTGAAGAAGTCACTGTTCCTTGTTACTAACTTTGCTTCTATCTGCAATAAAGTTTCATATCTACTTGAGTTGCTGGCTTCCCAAGAGAGAGCCAAGTTCCAGAGAAACAATGCCATAATCCCAGAGGATCTCAGAAAAGGGAAGGAAGAGCAACATCCATCTTGTGTTTGGAGATGTAAAATGCTTTTAAATATGGACATTCTATTCTGCTATTTTGGCTGGTACGTGCAGCTTTTAAGCATGGAACTGCAATGGAACTAGTAGGAAGAAGCAATTGGGGTAGAAATAGCCCAGAAATTCTGGTGGGAAGATTCAGTCAGATGCCAGGACTTGCAGATCCATTTAATAGGTATCTCCTGCCATTTGTCTCATAAGACAAAAATCACACAACTTTTCCCATACTGAGTTGCTAGGCAAAAAGTAATCCAATGAACAACAATAGCAATAAATGGAGGGTGTGCTGTGCCCTATATTCATGACCATGTTTGAATATGGATATGCACTTGCTCATGTACAGCTGCAAAAATCCTCTGCTCTTTCCCACATTTGATCAGCCGGCTAAAATGAATGACATGGACTGCTGTGAGAAACTTCAACTCTTCACATTTTTTGCGTGCCTATATCTCAGTCAGATCTATCAGCCCGCAGATTCCAAGCCAGCTACAAGCCCCATTTTTCTTTCCTGTGTGTGCACAAAATACATGTAATGTTTATTACTAAAGAGGCTTTGTCTTGTGGATCACCCTATCAGCTTTCATAAACTCTCCAACTAGAATACTGTCAGCTTAATCTGGGTAGGTGCCAAACAGTGTAGAAGACTATTGAAGAAACAGATGCTTAAGATACAGGAATGGACACATTCTGTACATTCATTTGTGTGCCATTCAGTATTGGAATTTTTCTATTTCACTGTGATGTGTTGGAGGTTTTTTTTTTTTAAGGCAACATAATATAATGACCTTGAGACTGGGTTGCTGGTATCCATTTCAGATGATGAGAGAGAATGGATCTGCCTACCAAACCATTTTGTATTTATTACTTATTATTATGTCTCTGTAATATTTTTTCTTCCAGTTTTATTGGAATAACAGTAAAAATGCATAGCACAAGTGTTATAAATAGGTGGTTTTTTTAACCTTAAGTAGCTTATTCTTTGGTCTAGACAGCACTAAAATAGTGTTGTGGGTCAAGAGAAGAAAAATTCAGGAATGGAATTTAATCTCATGTAAATTTTATTCAGGTCCCATAGTTCCTTGTTAGTGTGACTGAATTATGGGGAATGCAATCCACCAAATATGTAGGAAGTCAAATTGTAGAAATCTGTTTTTCCTGTCCTAACCTGTTTCCTCAATTAGCTCCACAGATTAACCATACCCCACCTTATAAAAACAGAATAGCACCAGTCCTATTCATATTTAATCAGAAAAGGCATGGCTTCTTTTTCTCTAATAGGAGGGAATCTGAAATTGCAGTTTCCTCTTTTAATTTTTTTTAACAAAACCTGCTTGAATAAGAAACAATCTAAAGAGATGTTTTAAAACACTAATATATTGAATGTTGCTTTTCTGTTTGAAATGGGTAAATAAAAGCTTGTAACTCCAGAACCTGATATGATTCTGCCTTGGGATCCTTCAGAAGCTGTCATATTAGACAATTGAATATAACATAAGGTGGAAAGGTGAATAAATATGTGGAAAGTATTAACTGCATTTTAATTTAATTAAATCAATTCTTTAAAATTTAATTAAATGTATTGTAGTGCTCCCCATGCCACTCAAAGGCTAAAAGCACTCAGGTTTAAGAACGCAGCTTTATATGTGGTTGAAAAGGATATAAATGATGAATCATTAATAAAATTTACAAAAGGAAAAATTGTTATTGCTGCTAAGGTGATATTTCTAACAAATAATGCAACTAAAACATGTTTTAAACCAAGTAATGTTTTATGAAAAGCAAAAGATTACAGTACTAAGAACAGCAAAAGTCCTACTATTTTTTTTTAATGTATGTCACTGAGATAATGCCAAAGGAAAAGCTAAGCTAAGCTAAACTGAGGCTCCTGGTGTGTCTATATTGCAACAAAATATATACTCAGAAATATGTCATGCAGATAAAAATGCAGATAATGGGTTTCCAATATGGGAAACATTGTTTAGAACCCAAGTATGGCTTGGAATGCCAGCAGCCAAGACCTAAAATTCTTTGTGTAGGAATTATAACAACAGGAAACTCAAACAATGGTTCTGAAACAAGAACATTTCCTAGCACTTTTGGGATGGTCGCTCCTGCTTCTTAAAGTGGAATCACGCTATGTGACAACTAAAAGAGCTTTTCAGAACTCTGACAATTGGGCTGCTGTACTCTTGAGAAAAAGCTCCAAGTAAGTTCTATATTGTTGGCTTCGTAGTCATTAGGAGATTGACTGCATCCATATTTTCCGAGCATGTACAATTCTCTTGGAAACCAAGATTGACTTGAGCTGCTTTAATCACCTTCTGACCTCTTCTCCTGGTGTTTCTGCCATCAGAGCTGAGGACATATAGCACGTCCCTGCTGGAAAGCTGTCTACACTTCCTTTGTAAACTTTAAGCACTGGCAATGTTTTCCTTCTATTTCTATTCTAGTAGGAAACTTCTAGAGAGTTTGTTAGCATTTTTTTGAGAATGTTGTTATGTTTTGTGATTTGCCTGCTTCTTTTTAGGTTTCAGGACTATATTTTTCTGGTGAACCACAAAACAAATTTTGTTCCAACTATTCTGTTTTTTTTTTTTCTCCTTAAACATATTGATCTAGCCATTAGACAGAGGTAACTCTTCCAGAATAGGAAGTGGTCCATAGGCTTTTATGCTGATTCAAACTAAAATAACTAAATTAGTGCATTCTGGGAGAAAAATGGAACATTTCCAGGAAATGCCAGAACATCCTGTGGCTGGGAGCTAGAAGTACACTTCTCAATGTTTCTTGTGTGTGTGACATTTATTCTGCATAAATTTTAAATGTTTGTATTGTGAACTATTTTGTAATTATGATAAAAGGTTGTATAGGAGTTTTTTGAATAACCAACTAACCAAATAAACAAATAAGGAATTGAGGCTAATTTTAATATCCAGTGCAACCTCTTAAACAACAAAAGTGGTTTGTTCCACAGTTAAATAAATTTGCTCTTAGAATGGATTGAAGACAAGACATTCCTGTGCTCCAAGATGTATAACCTCTAGGTCTTTCCCTAGAACAAAATTATACTGCTATGCTACCCATCCTTGAGTCCCCAGAAAATTTTATCTGCAAAAAGTTCTCTCAGCCCAATGCCTGTCTTCTCTCCAAAATATTCAATGACCAATTTTATATGTTTTTGAAGCCATTCTTGGATAGTCTGTGACTAAAGGAGGGAATGGTACTTCAGTATAGGTACAGTTGAAAATGTCTTGCAAGTGTTCGACTCATGGATTCGGGACAACATGAAGGCAATGCTACAGGGACACAGTAAATAAAAGATGTTTCAAGCCATGCTTTTGGCATGGTTAAGGCAAGTGAAGGAAATACATTGCGATTACTTCTTATCATAGGGATGGAGAGCAACGGGCTGAAACTGAACCCTAACAAGACAGAATGGCTCTGGGTTTGAGGTCCTTTGGTCTATGGAGAATTGCCATCTTTGGTCTTAGATGGGGTAACATTGCCCTAGCTGGGCACAGTGTGTAATCTGTGGATTCTCCTGTACTCATGACTTCTGCTCAAGGAGCAGGTGGCAGTCATAGCCATGAAGACCTTTGTACAACTGCAGCTTGTGTGCCAGTTATGCCTTTCCTGGACCACCAATCCTTGCCCAAAAAGGGATTATTGGGGTTTTTTTTAAATCTTTGTAAACCACCCAAAATCACTGAGAGTGAGAGTGAGGTGGGCAGCTATATAGATTTTCTTAAATAAATAAATAAAAATATATAAAATCATGCTCAAACTAAATAGAATTGTTTTTCAAACTGAGGAAAAAGATAAGCCATGACTTTCTCTAGTCATTGCTTGATGAATAAGTCAGATTCTGGATCCTTCATTCATAAGAAGCCAGAATGAAGCAAATCATATTACTGTACATTTGGTTTGGTGGATTAGCTCAGTTTAAAGTACCTTTAATAAAATAAAACTGAAGAAGAACAGAGAGGAAAACAAGCATCACTGCTTAAAGTTGCAAAATTGTTATTCTGATCATTCAGAGTAGCACAAGGCAAGGCGAATGGGGTGGAACTGGAGTCCTCTTTCCAGTTATCATGTTGTAATAGGTGACATTTGAGTGTGATTTGCTAAATCTTGTTGAGGTCTGTCTGGTCCACATGGTGTTGTGACTTTCCTTCTCTGTACATAATGCAATTTGTGTAACTAGCTTCAGAACAGTGTGAAGATGTATTATGCATGTTTCGAACTTCCTGAAAACCTTGATGCTGAGCAATATTAATAAGAAGCATGTGTTTACTGAAAAGAGTCTATCAGACTGATATGGACATCAAAAATAATAATTTCTTCTGCACGATCAGGGGACCAAAGAGCAATCAGAAAGAACATCTCATTCTGAACTGAATTCTCCTGATCAAGTCAGGTGACAAAATGATAGAAATAATGTAATGTGCAAATCTGAACTACCAGGAAGTTGTTCCCACATTACTGTAAGACTATGGTTGCTGGCATAGTCCTGAAGGGAGACTGAATGGACAAAAAGGCAGTACATCATGGCATGTAAAAAGAAAAAAAATGTTTGGAATTTTATTTTTCCTGCAGGAATGTTTTGCCATTGTGTGAGATAAGCTAGGAAGGGGAAGCTGTTCTTTTCAGGGAGATCAGAAATCTACTTGAGTCTTCTCAGGACCACATCTGATGATCTGTAATATCTCTCCCATCCATCACTCTGAATAAAATGTGGCCCTGGCATGAGCAAAAAGGGGGTGATACAATGGGTCAGTGGTTAAGATGCTGGGTTTGTCAGCTGGAAAGTCGACAGCCCGGATTTGAGACCTGACATCGTGCGACAGGATGAGCATTTATCTTTGCCTACCTCCTGCCCACCTAGCAGTTCAAAAGCATGCAAATAAGGGGTGGGTTCCACTTACCTTTACTACCAGTTCGCAGCAGGAGCACACACGCATGCACAGATCACCCATGACATTGTGGTGGGTGAGCGGAGCCTCCCGCTGGTTTTACTACCAGTTCTATAAGTACTATAGAACCAGACCAAACCAGGAGAAGCCCACCACTGCAAATGTGAGTAGATAAATAGGTAGCACTTCCGCTGGTCACATGACCGCAGAAATGTCTTCAGACAGTGCTGTCCCAATGGCCTTGAAATGGAGATGAACTCTACAGTCAGCCATGACTAGCAGAAAAAAATCTGCAGGGACTCCTTTCCCCTCCTGGCATGAGCAAAGAGAGGATCAGCCTTCTTAAACCAGAGCCACTCTGGTTGCTTTGAATTCCAACTTCCATTGTCTGAACTGCAGGCCTTGGGTTACATTGAATTCCCAGTTGTGTGAACTAGCCCTCTTTCTCTCTTTGCTAGCTTGAGAAAGCTCCACATTCTACACCCTCTCCCAGAGCCATATCAATTCAATCACAAATAGGAGCAAGGCTGAGGATGCTATTCATGAAATCATAATAGGTGGGCATTAACCTGATAAGCAGTATCAGCTTTCCCAGAAACCCAGCCTAACCTCATGAAATTGAAAAACAATAGATTTATTGAAGGCTTTCCTAAAATAGGAGGAAATTATTACTCATTTGAGTTCTGTTCGTGTTAAGGTCAATGGGCTTCCCTCCACCCCCAACTCTAATTGTTAATATTAGATGAAAGAACATTTCCTTTTACATTGTATTTGGCCCAGTAATAGCTCTAAGAAACAGAACGGACACATATATTACACCCCAAAAACATTTTTTGGACTTCACATTGTTTTCTGTTTAGGCTGTTAGTCATTTTCCTTTGACCTTTAAACTAATAATGCCAGACTCGTGTAAATGCAGGCAACAAATGGAGGAACTGAGGCACAAAGTAATTGGGAATTGCTTCAAGATAATCACGTAGGAAACCTTAAATGGAGCAAGAAAATATGGTGCTAACCAGCAAAGTCACTGGCATGATTAATTTAGCCCTTTCAAATTAATTTTGAGCATAGTGAAGAATATTAGATCTTAAAATGAAGATAGGTATAATATTGGAAGAGTAATGTCCACTTTTGAAAGATAATTTGAATATATGAACTCTTCTCTGAACATTTTCAACTAGTTGCTATCCTTACTTTCCTCAATCATATGGGACAATGAATTACAACCTTGTCTAATCTCCACATGAGTACAAGTGTTTAAAAAAATTAAGAGGTGGGGTAGAGGAGAATCAGATATAGAGACCTGCTAATACCTAAGTAAATAAATGCATGTGTCAACCTTCTCAAATAGATCAGACAGGAAATATAATCAGATTAACTAATTCTACTTTATTGTAAAAATCTTACAAATCTGAAAGTACAAATCTCCCACTGTGTCCTTTACTAGTCCCTTCTGAGCCTTTTTCTCCACCCATTATGCAACTGCAGGCAATGCCTTCTCTTATCTGACCATTCCCAAGCAGCATTTCTTTGCCCATTTCTCAAAGTATTTCTCACATAGTGTTGCAGTGTGTTAATGCTTTAAATGGATGAATAATCTATTCAAAGTCTGCATGTTGAAAGAAAACCCAGCATTTATTCACAAACACTGGATATTCATTACTATCTTCAGCGCCTGGTTCAAACCTTCCATCAGCTATGGAAACTCAACAAAATGACTTTATGCCAGTGATTATTTCTGGTCCAACCTACATCAGAGGACTGTTGCATTAAAAAAATGGAAGGAACATGTATTATCTATGTACGCTATGTTGTCTTAGCTCCTGAAAGAAAACTGGTACCGTTGGTTGGTTGGTTGGCTCATTGATTGATTCATTTATTGATTGATTATGTAATATCAAATCACTGTCAACTCTGACTACATAGATAGATTTTTCTCCATGACAATCTGTCCCTAACCTGGTCCTTTAGATCTTCCAATAGCCAAATCACCACTATTTTAATTGAATCTTTTTCCACTGTTGCTGCTAATCCTCTTCTTCACTTTTGTTCTACCTTTCCCAGAATTAATGTCTTGTCTAGAAAACTAAGTTTTTAAAAAAGTAAGATACAAAATCAATGTAGCAATTTAGAAAACAAAATTAGCCAACTGGAGGATTCTGTTTGGAAAAAAATAGGGTAAAATAGTAGAAAGCCTGAAAAACTAGCATAAAAGAGAAAATTATGTATAACCTTCTTAAACTACATAATGATTGCACTCATTTTCTTTATTTCGGTAACAATTATTTAAGCCTCCTTTAAAGCTCAAAAACACATTCAAGAAGTGATAAAATCACCTCTGATAACTTCCAAGGATTTGCATTAACATGTTTTAAATGTCTGCCTGAGGTACTTTTTCATCTGAATTAGCTATACTTTATTTCCTTGACTCATTTTCTGTAATGAAAAACTGCTCTGTTTTGTGTGCTTGCTCTAATAAAGGTGTCCACTAATCCTTTTATGAGAGTAGAGGGCCTTTTTAATTTTTATAAAAAAGAAAGTCCTGGTACCTTCTTTTGCATGCAGCCAATTTACCTCCTTAATTTTGATTCTAATGTATTGTAATATTGTTAAATTTCCAGGAAGTATTTGGCTTGTGAGAGTTACTTCATCATTCTTTACTTTTTATGTTTTATTGATTTTATTGTGACTTTTTTGTAGTGGCGAGCTGCCCAGAGGGATACAAGTTTAATAAATAAATAATTTAATAAATTATTATTAGTAATCTCCAGTAAATTCACAACCTAAAACTGTTGAAAACTTAATATTTCAAGTTCTAGACAAGTGCCTGAGGTCATAGGCAATTCCAAGGAAAGTGGTTATTATTTATATTATTGTTATAGTTCATCACATAGTCAGTCAGTTGTTTAGACTGGATTTGTCATCAATAAAATCTACCCTATGACATACATTTTTGCTTTGTTTCATTTTCTTTGTTTGTTTTATGGTTCTGTATTTAATTCTCTATGATTAAAACAATAAATTTAAATTTTAAGGAAAACCTATTCTCTGTCAATGGATTTCTCTACTAAATGGTGTAGTAGATTTTAAAAATATAGCTGTAATATATTGGTAGTGTCAAGGTTGAATCCAATGTGAAAAACTGGAGATTTCAAAACCACTTTGTGGTTATATACACAACACTGCTAGTTTGGAATTTGCTTCTGCCACCATCTATTTTCTAAGGAGATGCCTCTACTTGGCATCTGTCCTACAACTCCAGTGTTTGACAAAGAGAAATCCTAACCTCTACGTTCTTCCTTACTAACTGAAAAAAAATGATAAAAAGAAATTCTATAACATATTGCTTGAAGGAGAGGAGTCTATAATAACAATGCAATGGACTAATAATAATGCCCTGCCAATGGAACTCTTCTCACCTAGCAAAATAAAGCAACATATTAGTCAACAATTACTGTATTATTCTGTATTGTTGTTTTTGATTATACATTACATATGCATGGCTAAGGGTGGCATTAAATAAATACCTGAGGAGCACCAAGGACTCCACAGTTAACCCTGGGTGCTCTCTCTTGCTCTCTCTCCCCCCTCCCTTCCCCCCCTCTCTTATCTATCTTTTCCTCTATTGAAATGAATATTAGCTTTCCTGCTCAATCAAATTAATATTAATATTAGTAACAGACCAAAGCTCAAAAATAGGCAACTTAAAATAACATGGATTCATCACCTATTGTACCTAATTGAGCTCCAACTTCTGCATAGCAAAGTATGTTTTAAAAAAAAACCCCAGAAGGAACTTCTAAAATAGGCATGTTGCTGCAAGCAGGCTTGTCTGGCTGGCCATATGTTTAACAACTGCTTTCTTTTCAGCACATCGCTCCCACTTCTTCCTACCCAGTTCAAGCAGCAGGCACACGATGGTCTTAGCTACTGTATTGGCTAGGTATAAAAACTTGGGAGAGGGAGGGAAAGAAGAAGGAAGCAAGCCTCTCCATCACAAGCCCCAAAACAGAAGTTTAACCAATATTCTGGATCTTGAGACTCAAAACTAGACATTCTTGTTTCTAGCCTAGCTGTATTGGCCATGCATCTTAGGGAACCTATAATGGCCATATGGAAATTCAGTTGGACACATTGATAGATTGTAAAATGAGAGGGGGGGCTATTTGAATCCCATACATCAGTTGTGCAATTGATTTGGTCCAAAAATGCTTAATTGCAGCCAGGCAAAATTGATTTCACTGCATCAAGTCTTGGTCCTTTTTTTGTACTTTTGAAACAACATGGCTAGTTTACATAGCTGTAGTTTTCCATTTATCTATCTATCTATCTATCTATCTATCTATCTATCTATCTATCTATCTATCATCTATCTATCAAATTTATACATTACCATCTCACTATTTAAGTAACTCTGGGCAGTTTTCAGTTAAAAATGACAAAACTGTATTAAAAAAAGAGATTGTCTGTTTAGGGTGAGTTACAAACAGAGGTAAAAGCAAAGTTAGAAAAGCAGAGGGAACACCTTCAAACCACAACCACCCCCAGATTTTCATGCCACTCATAGATCCCCATGCTTCACACTCTTCTGGAAGCTGATAGATGAGGGCCTGACTGGAGGCCAGGTGTTCCATAGGCTCTTTTCTTAGCCTTTTATTTTATTTTGAAAGACAACTCTTAAACCTTTACATTGGTCAATTTGTTCAGTTGTGTTATTTTTAATCAATGATTCGTCTTTCTATTTACTGTTTGAAAAAGTCAGATTTGAGTTTTGCCACAATAGACATACTCATCTTTACAATAGTTTGCCAGACTTTTCAGTGCGTGCCTCATGCCAGCTTGCATTTGGGAGAGTTTTATTGCCTCATCCTCATAAATCAAAATTGGGATTTTTCTTTTTTTTTTTATTGAAAAAGTTTTACAATACAATTTTAACATGCCTTCCCCCCCAACCCCACCCCAACAACCACTCCCTCCCCTCCCCCCTCAACCCCCCCTTCCCCCCCCGACTTCCACTATTAAACAATCATGTATTACAATCAACAACCAACAACCTTTTAGGTAAGATCTGGCTAACAATAAAACAATTTTAAACTTATTTGGTACAAAAAATATTCTAAACTTTTAAAATCTATTACCCCCCCAGATATATAACCACATGAATCATTTATAAAAAATCATCGAAAATTTTCGCATACAAAATATAACACTTATCTTTTTTTTTTTTAATGATAAAATAATGTTGGGCATCTTAAGTTTTGAATTAAAATATCATATAAATCCCACAATTTACTCTTAATAATATTTCTTAATCCTTCAAATATAAAAATCATCATTAAACAGAATAAACAGAAAAACATCAAATAAAATAACAAATTTAACCTTATAAAATAAAAAGAATTAAGCTATTTTTAAGAAAAATATATCAAATTTAAACAATACCTCATCATAAAAATATAAATCCAATTATATATTTAATAAACATTATTATAACTCAAGTGCTACTTGAAACTTCTTACTCTGATATTTATTCTGCATGTATATTACCCATTTCTTCCAAAATTGGGATTTTTCTATCAGAGAGCTTAGGAGCGAAAATATAGAATAGAATAGAATAGAATAGAATAGAATAGAATAGAATAGAATAGAATAGAATAGAATAGAATAGAATAGAATAGAATTTTTATTGGCCAAGTGTGATTGGACACACAAGGAATTTGTCTTAGTGCATATGCTCTCTATTCAATATTTATTGAATGAAGGAATATTTAAACTGAATAGTTGAAAACTTGAAAACTTGAATAGCCAAATTGTATTTGGTGCTGAGAACAAAGCCCTCAAGAAGGCAACATTCACTGAGAACATTTAAAAACTACTATTTTCAACTTGAAATATTTGCCTGTCGTTATCATAAAACCTCAAATTATTATTTTGATTTTGCACCCAGCCCAAGTAGATTTCATATTTCATTAGAGCTTGAAGATTCTTTTTTGAAACTTGTTTAAAATATCCTGCCCTTTAGCCCCTCTGCCCTTCCTCTTGTATGGTGACAGGCATAAAGAATTCATCAGAGTGATTTTGCCTGGATCCAGTGAAGAGAATTCAAGGAGGGACAGCTGGATAAGTAGAGGGGAACACGGGGTCAGGTTGCATGTGTCTCATCAAAAAGAGCCACAGGTCTGACCTGCTGGAATGAAAGAGACAGCTGAATGGGGAGGGGGAGAGTTATTTAAAGGGTAGAGAAACCATCATCTTCTCCAAAACGTTAAAACTCCAAAACACAAGAAGACAAGAAGATTTATTTTTAATCTCTCAGACTTGGTTTTGATTTAGGTGATGGCCTAAAAAAGAAAGAAGGATCATAAAAAGAGCCATGCTGGATCAAAACGAGGGACTCCCTAATCCAGTATTCTTTTTTTCATTGTCCCCCTTGAAGCACCACAGGCACCCAGGAGTGTTGGTTGTCTCTGTTCCTGGAAACAATGAAGCCATCTACCAATCATGAACTGTGGTGACTGAGACCTTTAGTCTCGGCAAGTTTTCCTACTTGTCTTGCACAGCCTTCTAAAATAGTATTCCCACATTACAAGGCATGCTATTACAAGGGAAGAATGCTCAATCATTCCACTTGCACTGTGATGCCTTTTGGCTGATCCCATCTTTCCCTTAATGGGGTGGGGCTAGCATCTCTGCAACTAGCTGCATGCTGAATGCTGATAGAGTCTCCCTATGTTCCAGAAACCTATATTAACAGAGTACATAAGAATTCAGGGAATATAATAACCTCTTTTTCTTTCTTTCTTTCTTTCTTTCTTTCTTTCTTTCTTTCTTTCTTTCTTTCTTTCTTTCTTTCTTTCTTAACATGTAAAAGCTTCTGAATTCAGAAATTTGCATTTTTCTGATGCTAATTTATTTATTTATTTATTTATTTATTTGTTTCAAATTATAAACCACCCTTCTCCTTGCGGACTCAGGGCGGTGAACAGCCAAAATAAAACATGGTATACAAAAGTTAAAAACAATTAAAAATTATTAAATATTTTTGGCCGACAATTAAAACAAACCAATTTAAAATCAATTTCAAATTTAAAACAGATGATGGGATCAAGCTAGCCCAGCTAGATGGAACAAATGGGTTTTAAGGGTCCGACGAAAGGTCCGGAGATCTGGAATCCTGCGTATCTCTGGGGGTAGGTCATTCCAGAGGGCAGGTGCCGCCACAGAGAAGGCTCTCCCCCTGGGGGTTGCCAGCCGGCGGCACCCGGAGGAGGCCCTCTCTGTGCGAGCGTACTGGCCGGTGGGAGGCTATTGGCGGCAGAAGGTGGTCCCACAAGTACCCAGGTCCTAAGCCATGGAGCGCTTTAAAGGTGGTCACCAACACCTTGAAGCGCACCCGGAAGACCACCAGGAGCCAGTGCAGCTCGCGCAGAAGAGGACAGACACTGGATAGGCAAGATGTTGTTGTTGTTGTTGTTGTTGTTGTTGCCCTTCAGAGAATCACTAATTCATTATTCATTTACTGCAATCCTTGTTTCTGATTAATTACTTATTTTTCCTCAATCCAGTTCTCTCCACAGACATTGGAGTAACATACATTTGGAGGAAGCCAAGTTGGGAAAGGCTGGTCAATAGGCTTACTCTACAATTTAGGAGAGACTGAGTCAGTTCCTGCTTTTGCCACTGTGATTGTAATTTTTGTAAGCAAAAAAATAATAATAATAATTAAAAATTAAAGTGTTTTAAGTGCATTTTCATGGGATTCCTTTTATTTATTTATTCACTTATTTAATTAATTAATTTATATTGCCACCTATTTGCACATGGTGAGTCAAGGCAACCTTCAAAATATAAACCTTCATTTAAAACAATAAAACTAATATAAAAGAATCATATAAATTAATATAAATAATAAAATCACCCCCACCCACTGCCCTGGCAACAGCAGATCACACGAGCCATTTAACGGGCTCCATCCTGCTCTGGGTTTCCCAGGCCCACTGGAAGTACCAGGTCTTCAGCACCTTCCTGAGTGTTAGAGTGGGGGCCATTCTAATCTCTGGGAGAATGATGTTCCAGAGAGAGGGAGCTACCATGGAGAAGACCCTTCTTCTGGGTCCCACCAGGTCTCCCTAGGGAATAGAACCCGCAGCATTCTCTACCTCCCAGCTCTGATGAGTTGGGTAGATGTGACCGAAAAAAGACTGTCCCTCAGATTTATTTATTTATTATTTATTAATTAAATTTCTATACCGCCCTTCTCCTGGCGGACCCAGGGCGGTGTACAGCCAATTAAAAACCAGTACATAAACAATTTAAAAACATCCTAAAATCAATATAAGTTAAGGCTGAAGGTATAAAACCGGCTAAAAACTCTAAAAAGTTTAAAATTTAAAAATGTGTTAAAATATTTAAAAATAGAAGGGATCAGGCAAGTCCGGCGAGTTGGAAAAGGTGCGTCTTTAGAGCCTGACGAAAAGTCCGGAGGTCAGCAATAGTTCTCAGTTCTGGAGGCAGATCGTTCCAGAGGGTGGGGGCTACCACAGAGAACGCTCTCCCCCTGGGGGTCGCCAGCCGGCATTGTCTGGCTGACGGCACCCTGAGGAGGCCCTCTCTGTGGGAGCGAACCGGCCGGTGGGAGGCAATAGGTGGCAGAAGGCGGTCCCGTAAGTACCCTGGTCCTAAGCCATGGAGCGCTTTAAAGGTGATTACCAACACCTTGAAACGCACCCGGAAGTCAACCGGCAACCAATGCAGCTCACGCAGGAGAGGTGTCACGTGGGAGCGCCCTGTCGCTCCCATAATCCCCCGCGCGGCCGCATTCTGCACCAGCTGAAGCCTCCGGGTGCATCCCAAGGGGAGCCCCATGTAGAGAGCATTACAGTAGTCCAGGCGAGACGTGACGAGCGCCTGAGTGACTGTGCGTAGGGAGTCCCGATCTAGAAAGGGCCGCAACTGGCGTATCAGGCGAACCTGATAGAAAGCCCCCCTGGCCACGGCTGTCGTATGATCCTCTAAAGACAGCCGTGGATCCAGGAGGACGCCCAAGTTGCGCACCCTTTCCGTGGGGGCCAATGATTCGCCCCCAATAACCAACGATGGAGTCAGTTGGCTATATCGGGACGCCGGTAGCCACAGCCACTCGGTCTTGGAGGGGTTGAGTCGAAGCCTGTTTCTCCCCATCCAGACCCGCACAGCCTCAAGGCACTGGGACATCACCTCCACGGCATCGTTGGGGTGGTCTGGGGTGGAAATGTACAGCTGAGTGTCATCAGCGTACTGATGGAAATCCACCCCAAAACCACGGATGATCTCACCCAGCGGCTTTACATAAATGTTGAACAGAAGGGGCGAGAGGACCGACCCTTGTGGCACCCCACACACAAGGCGCCTCGGGGTCGACCGCTGCCCCCCTGTCAACACCGATTGCGACCGGTCGGAGAGGTAGGAGGAGAACCACCGAAGAACGGTGCCCCCCACCCCCAATCCCTCCAACCGGCGCAACATGATACCATGGTCGATGGTATCAAAAGCCGCTGAGAGGTCTAACAGCACCAGGATAGAGGAGCACCCCCTACCCCGGGCCCTCCAGAGATCATCCACCAACGCGACCAATGCCGTTTCGGTGCTGTAACCAGACCTGAAACCGGACTGGAGCGGGTCTAAATAGACAGCTTCATCCAGGTACCGGGGGAGCTGCCATGCCACCACACTCTCAACAACCTTCGCTAAAAAGGGAAGGTTGGAGACCGGACGATAATTTGCCAAAACAGCTGGGTCCAGGGAGGGCTTCTTGAGGAGGGGCCTCACCACCGCCTCCTTCAAGGCGGTCGGTAGGGCACCCTCACTCAAAGAAGCATTTATAATCTCCTGGAGCCAGCCTCGTGTAACCTCCCGGGAGGCCAGCACCAACCAGGAGGGACACGGGTCCAATAAACATGTGGTAGCGTTCAATCTCCCCAGGATCCTGTCCACGTCCTCGGGAGCCACAGGATCGAACTCAGCCCAGATAACACTCTCAAGACCGGGCTCAGTCACCTCGCCCGAACCAACCCAGTCGGCGGCCAACTCATCCCGAATCTGAGTTATTTTATCATCCAGATATTGAACAAAATCCTCAGCACGTCCCTGCAAGGGATCCTCCCGCGCTCCCAGATGAAGGAGGGAGCGGGTCACCCTAAACAGGGCGGCTGGGCGATTATCTGATGACGCAATAAGGGCGGCGAAATAATTAGATTTCGCCACTTTTATTGCCACTAAGTAAGTCTTAATATAAGCTCTTACTAGTGTCAAGTCAGAATCGGAGCGACTGGCCCTCCAACCGCTCTCTAGGCGTCTTTTCCGGCGCTTCATCTCCCTCAGCTCCTCGGTAAACCAAGGAGATAAGTGAGTTCGGCGCCGGGTCAGAGGCCGCAAAGGTACGACACGGTCCAAGGCCCCACCGGCCGCCCTATCCCAGGCAGCCACCAGGTCCTCAGCCGAGTCGCGTGTCAGTGTCTCAGGAAATGGCCCAAGCTCCGTCTGGAACCTATCAGGATCCATCAGGCGCCTGGGGCGGAACCACCTAATTGGTTCCGCCTCCCTGCGGTGGGGTGCAGCGGTCAGAAAGTCGAGTCGGAGGAGCGAGTGGTCAGTCCATGACAAGGGTTCGACGCCTATATCCCCAGTATCAAGACCACCCAACCACTGACCAGAGACAAAAACTAAGTCCAGGGTGTGTCCACCAACGTGAGTCGGGCCCTGAATTACCTGGGTCAGGTCCATGGCCGTCATGGAAGCCATGAACTCCCGAGCCATCTCAGATGTTTCACCGATGGATGGCAGGTTGAAGTCCCCCATGACTATAAGCCTGGGAGTAGCAACCGCCACCTCGGCTATAACATTGAGAAGCTCGGGCAGGGTTGTTGCCACGTGGCAGGGAGCCAGGTACGTGACTAACAGACCCATCTGCCCACCAGGGCCCCACCTCACATAGATGGACTCACACCCGGCTATCTGAGGTACAGTGGCCTCCCTCGGACCCAGACCTTCCTTAATAATGACCGCTACTCCCCCACCCCTGCCCTGGGCTCTCGGCTGGTGAAATGCAAGGAAACCCGGTGGGCACATCTCCACGAGGGGGACCCCCCCCTCGTGGCCCAACCAGGTCTCGGTAATACCAGCCAGGTCCGCACCCCCCTCTTGAAGAAGATCACATATGAGGGGGGCCTTATTTACAACGGACCTCGCGTTGCACAACAGCAGCCGGAGCCTCAGGTCCTGAGACTCTAGACAACCCGGGGAACGGGAATAGCTCAGGGGACCGGGGCAAGCAATCGCTCGAAGACAGTGAGTGCATGCCCCCACCACACGATATGGTCCCCTGCTCTCGCCATATCTGCCCCTCCCACATAACGTAGGAATCACACCACCCTCGACAGAGGGCTCAATCAGAGCCCTCTTGCCTCCAGCAACTACACCTCCCGTGGCATCACAGACTGCCAGGCCTGTCCCTTTCCCCTCCGGGTTTCCCCCCAAACCCACACCCTCCCCCACCCCAGAACCCCCTAAAACACCCCTTAAAAAAGCAGTTAAAAAACCCCTCAATCCCCGTTTCACAGCATGCCACCTCTCGGGGTCCCAAGACCCGTCATTAAGGTAGGCCCTCGATAACATGGAGGGCCAAACCCGCGAGAGGGGGGAATCTCGCAGGGCAAGAAGCGTGGACCTAGAGAGCATCCAACAGATAGAGCAGGAAAATGGGGCATGGCATAGGTCCATAAACATAGTCGTAATTCCAGATGTCCTAATGCAGGACCAGGACAATCAGGAGAGAAACGCCGCTACCCTCTCACGGTAGCGACCCGGAGTCTCTGTATTCTGTCCCTGAGGGGGAATGTCCAAGCCACCCTCTCACGGTGGTTCAGCCGACAACAGGTACGTTGGAAAGTCCAAGGCCACTCTCTCACTGTGGCCCGGCAGAATTGTCCTGTGAATGTGGCACCCCCTCAGATAGATGGTAACAACCGGCTCCACAATCCTCCCGTGAGCTGGCCTGTCTTCTCATAGCCAGCCAGCGGAGTAATGAAATACAGATGGAACGCCGAATGCTGATAAAGACGCCCAAAGGTCCGAAGCACGTGGCGGCCTGATAATAAAGGGGCGGGCAGGTTTGAGGGCCAGCAGAGGACAAGCGGGATGGAGGGAAAGGGGACCCTCACCAGCCTCCAATAGGGCCATAAGCCCGCTGGCTGCTGGTCCCAAGCCATGAAGGGCTTTAAAGGTGACAACCAGCACCTTGAATTGTACCCGGAAGCAAATCGGCAGCCAATGCAGCTCCCACAGGAGAGGTGATACATGTGCACACACCAGGTTCTGCACAAAACCATGTGGGATGCTGCATTTTGCATCAACTGGAGCTTTTGGATGCTCTTCAAGGGCAGCCCCGTGTAGAGCACATTGCAATAGTCAAGACAGGAAGTGACTAGGGCATGAGTGACTGTTAATAGGGATTGTTGGTCCAGGAAAGGGCATAACTGACGTACAACCCTCAGTTGTGCAAAGGCCTTCCTGGCCATGACCGCCACTTGCTCTTTGAGCAGGAATCATGAGTCCAGGCTAACCCGCAGATTACGCATAGGGTCTGTTTGGGGTAGTGCCACCCCATCCAAGACCAAAGGTGGTAATTCTCTCTGAGCCAACGAACGAACCCCAACCCAGAGCTACTTGGTCTTGCCAGGGTTTAGTTCAACCCATTACTCCCCATCCAGCCCCTAAAAGCCTCCAGGCACTGCGAGAAGGAGGACATCACTTAACTCTTTATGGACCGAGACATACAGCTGAATATCATCAGCTTATTGGTGATACTTCAGTCCATGGTGGCGGATGATCTCACCCAGCAGCTTCATATAAATGTTGAACAGGAATGGAGAGAGCACCGAGCCCTGTGGAACCCTGCCAAAAACTGTGTCAGAACTTTCAGAAGGAGTAAGCCTGGGAGAACCTGGGCCAATAAAATCAATATCAGGACAACCCATGAAGATCAGCTTCCATTACTCTAGTAGCTCTTCCCTGATAAGAAGAGTTCCCAAAGCTCTTTTCCATACACACACACAAAAATACTGGTAGGGGTTTTGAAAGACATTGACTGTTGACCTCAGATAACATTTTACCTGGCCCACCATGGAGAACAGTTTCAAACCTCTCATTTCTGTAATAATGATTATACAAAAGGAAAGACAAGCAAAGACAAGCTTTGGAGATAGCTAAGGGCAGGTTTCTTTCCATGCTGCCTTGAGATTCATCTTCCTGTTTCGAAGACATGTCATTAGAGTCTGTATTGCTGCAGGGTAGAACAAAGAATATATGTTGTGGATAAATTCATGGTAAATTGCTTTACTCATGCAATATAAATCCAAGATACAGAATAGCTTGTGAGGTCTGTGCCAGTATTGTATAAGCAGCTTCAGGCAAGAAGTTTGATCCACCTCTGATAAGAATCTGGTCCAATCGGGCATCACAGACTAAGATCCACTCCCTCTACTCCCTTTTAATCCTGCCCTTCTCTTGGTTTAGCAGAGTTTAAAGCCCGGGAGTCAAGCTATGGACTCTCCTAACTCTGAATTGTTCATTGAACCCCAGCTTCAATGTACAAGTTCTCCCAATGCACAGGACAAACATACCTAGGCTACCACAGATAAGCTACTTTAATAGTCATGTCTTCTTTCCAAGGAACTTCAGAAATATAGCACTGTGAGGAGAGACAGTGCTACAAAATATCCAATAAAGAATGCTCAGCAGTTTCAGTGAACGATCAATCCCAAGTTCCTTTGTGAAAAGCCATAAGCATGTGGGGATACGCATTGACATTGATTATATGGCGGAAGAGTGGAATATAAGCACAATAAATCAACTTTTTAGTTTTACCCTAGGCCTTGAAAAACCTCTGGGCGGTTCTGACAAAAGGATGTTTACAAAGGATTTCACTACTTCATTCAGTCAGTGTGAGTCACCTTGTCCCAACTCATGAGTAATAAATTTCTTCCATATATCAACTCAGAAGAAAGGAAGAAAACATAAAAAGATCAGCCAGATGTCCAGCTCTCGTTTTATGTAACTAAAGCAGCATGTAACTCCCTCAGTGTAACTGAAACTTCCCAATCAAATATACAAAACACCTCTCATGTCCCATTCAGCAGCTGTGCCTTAGTGGTGTTTGCAGGCTATAAAATTCCAACTGGGTGGACAATGCCAGATAACCTCAACCCTAGTTTCCATATTATAAGACAAGGTTTGAACCTAAGAACTTTCAAAGATGCTGCTGACCTAAAAAGTTGCTTCTGGAAGCCCTGCCTCCTACTTTTTTCTTTTTTTTTTTCCGGCTAGCAGCTGGCATTCAGCTCAATACTGATCTGAACATGGAGTTTTATATAGTCATGCAATATATTCATTGATGGTCCAGCCTTCAAGAATTTGTCTAGCCCTCCCACAAGCCATCTGAACTAAACTTGTGGCAGTGGCGCTGAGTTATATAAGTTAATTACGCTTTGTGTCAATAAATGCATTGTTTTGTTACTTCTTACACTTTTTATGGGAGAAAAGCATATCCTTTTTGTTGAAATTAGTTGACAACTAAGTTTCAATTGCAGCATTGAAGGAATTTACTGGCATCACATTTTTGTGGGTTTTAAACTGTACTTAGCGCAAAATGTTTGGGGAATGATGTCCATAGCAAATTACATCCGCTATTATTGGGATAGAGGATATATGTAGTGCACAAAAAAAGGACAGTTAGATTGAGTAAAAAGGGTGGGAGGGAGGGAGGGAGGGAGCGTGGGAGGAAGGAAGGAAGGAAGGAAGGAAGGAAGGAAGGAAGGAAGGAAGGAAGGAAGGAAGAGAAAGAGGTTATTATATTCCCTGAATTCTTATGTACTCTGTTAATATAGGTTTCAACCATGGGCTTAATGTAGTTTTAGACTTGTAGTTTAACACAACTTGTTATTTAGGTACAGTAGCATCTAAAATCAAATAGATTTCAGTTCTTTTCCTTTTTTTCTTTTCAGTTGCTTCATCAAACCATTGTTAATACAAATCATGATTTACAAACTCACTTCAAACCATGTTTTCATATTCTAAGGCAGCAACTAGTCACGACTCTCAGTTCGACCATTAGGCAAGGTCCTGTTATGTTTCCACAATTTGATATGGTGGCTGACCAGCCTTCGCAGCTGTCCCTGGGTTTCAGAACAAGCTTTCTTCCCAGCAAGTAATGACAATTTTCAAAACAGGATCTTCCACAAAATAATTTTAAAAAGTATATTCTATCACTATTATCCAGATGATCTTTTATCTCATTTTAATTGTATGCTCTTAAGCATGATGGCAATGTTTTTCAAACTTGGCAACTTGAAGAGGTGTGGACTTCAATTCCCAGAATTCCCTAGCCACATTCTGGCTGGGAAATTCTGGGAGTCGATATAGCTACTGAGAAACCTTCCACACTTCCAGTTCTGAGCAAATAGAACTCAAACATATAGATTATGTATAGAGCCTCTAATAATGGAAGTAATATTTACATATTATTTAGTAATAGAAGTAACAGGCATCACAAGTCTTTGCTCAACAAAATCAAAGTTGAGGAAAATCAATGGGAACACAGCAATATGAGTTGGGAATTTTAAAAGGTAGCAGTAAAAAGTCCTTGACATGTAAAAGTTCTTTGGCTTGTAAAAGTTACCAATGAATAGATAAGACAAAAGGATATAAACTTCCACACCTATTTTTTTAAATGCAGGATTTATATTTGCTGTGAAACTTTTAAAAAGTTTCTGGCATAACTGTTTCCACTGTGTGCTGTAGAATTGTGGCTATTTAATTAGAAAATAAATGAATCCAGGATATTAGTGTCTTCTGTGCAACATAAATACATCCAAAGATGTAGAAATGTAGAAGAAATAGTTCAACATTTAACTCAACACAATCTCACATGGGGATTACCATGATCTTGCTCTTCTATTATTGCTTCCTTGAACTTCTGCCATTAACTTATTAAACTAAACTGAATCATTTTATCTTCTACACTCTAATTTGACTGATAAGATTTTTTTCCATAATATTACAGAAGTTCTCAAATGTCTCATCCTGCAACTATTTGATTTGTTTTGTCTTGAATTTATCTAGAATGAAGCTTTTTAGAATGATGTAACCCTAGACAATTTGCAATCTTATTCAGAATGGAAAAACCCACATGCAATAAATGTAAAGAATAGATTTAATTGATTAGATTTGAATTGACAGAAGAACTTTAACATTTGTGACATTTCTAAAGAAGAAACAAAATATCCCTAAGTGTAAAAAAAAAACGAAATGGCTCTCATGAGGCACTAAAATAACTGACCACTAACTCAATGAAGTAAAACCAGATAGAAGTACTAACAATGAATCTAAACATTAAATATTGTGAATACACAATGCAAAAGCAAGAATCATTTGATTCTTGGAAAAAATGAAAGCAATTGAAAAAGAGGAATTGGAAAACAACATGGCAAGATAGTTTATTGATGATGCAGGTGAGATCTTACAAGAACTCAAAGTATCAGTTAGCAACAGTCATTCTGAGATATGAGGTGTCTGAAGTGATAAAACCATTGAATATGATAAAAAAATATCCCAGAAGGCAAATAACGAATTGTTTCTCTAATGCTAATAAGAAGACTTCATGGATTCAGTCATGACTAGAGTTTCTTTATCTTTAACTCAACACGGATCTTTTAAGGCTTCTTGTTTTCACCTGATATTTGACTCTTAGTTGGTCACCAGCCATTTTTGAGCCTTTGTTCGCACATAGGTAAATTCCAAAATTATTTTCTTTTACAATTATTATTTTATACATTTTTCTTTTTCTTCTGGTCTCCATTCATCATGATCCTAAAGACAGAATCATTCGGTTAAAGGCCTCCATAAATATTGTCAGAAAATCTTTAGTTTTCTATTAAGGCAACCATTTTTAGATATACTGTGCATTTAGTCCTGCTCAGTTTAATGACAGCCTTGTATCAAGTCAGAACATAACCAACACTCTCAGTATGCTTGAATTCCATAACAACTGCAGATCTGGGAAAGGGAAGAGTTGATATGGAGATAATTTCTGAAAGACAGAAAGTTCATGTCCTAGATTCAAGCCCTGTCTGATGCAATCAATCAACAAGACTGCATACAGGTAAATACTTTTATTTGGCTCAGCATGAGTTCCCTTCTATTCTTATCCATTCTGCAAGCATTTTTTTTTCTTGTCAGGCAGATCATTTTCCCTTTCCCTTTTGTCAGACTACAAATTTACAAAGCTTGTTTGCATGTGCCGTGCTGGATTTTAATCAAGTTCACGGTGAAAGGAGATAATTGTTGAAGAAGGGAGAAAAAAAACCCCGCACAATTACTTTGCAGCTGACTTCATCACAAAAAAAGAATTTTCCCCAATGACAGATGGTTGGTAGCACTTCTCTGTCCACAGCCCTCAGTGAGGCTGAATTAATCACAAGAAAGTGCGTATACACTGCCATCTTTGATTTGGGACATATCTTGTCAACAGCTATGTTTTATTCATCAGAGAAATTGGACCCTGCATTATTTTTTATTCAGTAGAAGGGTAGGAGAAAGGTGCACTTCAGTATGGAAGTTTTCTAGATACTCTTCCAAGTTTACAGCCTAAGAAGGTAAAAGCAAAAAGTGGTTTGAGAAGTAGTATTTGACGGTTGAAAGTTAAAGATTAATGTTTAAGAGAGCTGTGACTCAGAAGAGGTTTACCAACTGAACTGATCAGAACAGCTGAATTTTTGTATAGCAGCAGCCACAGCTAACTGCAGCAGAATGATCAAGACCGCCTTGGATGGAGGCTATTTATAACTTGGAAAAATTCAGAAAAGGTTTTTCTTGTAACTAGATATAGGCAAATCTATCCAGTTCCATTCAGTTCTTAAAATTAAGTGTGCTTCATCCTATTTTTGCATCTGTTTGCAACTGTTCTTAAAACTGAGTGAAAATTTGTATAAATTCTCTTCCATATTTTTGAATGCATTTGAATGCACATTTCCTAATATATATATGTTTATTACAACTTTATATACACTTCCCCCTCATATACATTGAAGCACAGTTGTTGAGTTATTGCATTGTAATGTTACATTGCAGAACATGATATTTAACTATGTTCTGGCTTGCTGTATTCATGGTTTTAACAGTATGGTTTAGGAATGCTCACATTGTATATAAATGTAATTAATATCTTTCTCTTTTTTAACTGTAATATTATTTGAAGGTCTTTCACCAAAAGATGGCCAGAATTGTCATGCTAAGTAAGGAATGCTGATTGCCTTATCTGTTGGATTTTGAAGGAGGAAGTTGTTAAGTAAGTCTAGAGTAGCATTCACCCAATCTTAGTACTTAGTACAGGTAAGTCCTCAACTTACGACAATTTAGCCCAAAATTTCTATTGCTAAGTGAAACATTTGTTAAGTGAGTTTTGCCCCATTTTACGATCTTTCTTGCCACAGTTAAGTGAATTACTGCATTTGTTAAGTTGGTAACATGGTTGTTAAGGGAATCTGGTTTCCCCATTGACCTTGCTTGTCAGAAGGTCACAGAAGCCGATCCCAAGGCACTGCAACCATCATTTGCCAAGGATCTGAATTTTGATCACATGACTATGGGGATGCTGCAATGGTGATAAATATGAAAAACGGTCATAAGTCACTTTTTTTCAGTGCTGTTGTAACTTTGAACGGTCACTAAATGAACTGCTGTATGTTGAGGACTACCTGTACTCATACAACCGCCATCAACAGTTCCAGCAGATGATTTGATTGTGCATTCAGATATAGACAACCAGCAGAGTTTTCAAACTGCCTCTTCTAAGCCTTTGGGAAGATGCAACTGCTTCAATGCTTCAAGGAGGATATTATTAATGCCAGTGCACTTGGTGAGGTGCCTCTCTGGATCTTTTGCACAGTCTGATTTTATAGCAGATGAAGTTCCTGAGTTGTCTGTTAAAACAGCCTCAAGCACCTCTCACTGCCTTAGTCTGGTGTATATGCAATATGTTCTTACTGGACAAAAGGGAGAATGTCTACAACGTGAAAGCCTACTGCTCTTCATTTCTTTGTTTAATTTATATCTCACCTTTATTATTTTTATAAAGAACTCAAGTCAGAGAACATGCTTAATACTTCTTCCTTCTACTTTCCCCACAACTACAACAATCCTGTGAGGAGGATGGGCTGAGAAGTGTGTGATTAGCCCAAAGTTATCCAGCTGGTTTCATGCCTAAGGCAGAACTAGAACCCACAGTCTCCTAGTTTCTAATCTGATGCCTTAACCATTAGACCAAACTGGCTCTGTTTCCCGGTACATGCTGATATGTACCTTATATAATATAAGGTATATATTTCTTTTCTAGTATACACTGATGCAATGGGTGTACCTATTTAAGCTGACCATATTGACCAAGGTCACATTTCCATTCCTACTGAAAGCTTTGGCATTTAAGATAAATATTTCTTTGCTAAAGAAATATTGTTCACTCTTCCCTCCTTTCTTTTATAGCCCATCTTCTGTTGTAAGATGTTTGCAGTGAGGAAGTATTGGGTGGGCGAAAGAATTAAACCAGCTGATTACCTCCACCCTCCATCATTCCACTTTCGCTAATCACTTGCAAACATATCCTTCTATGGGGGGGGGGGGGGACAGTTGCAGGATTTTGATATGGCTAGCCTGGAGAAAAGAAGGTGTCAGCATTCCAAGTAATGTACCCATAGAAAACAAACTCCAAGGCACTCAAGTTCCTCAAAGAACAGTTTATTGGATACATCATTTTGGCACAGATTGGTGAAAGCTGACTCTGGGGTTTCCTGCAGCTTTCACCTAATTAAAAGTAAAAGTTTTCCCCTTCCCCCCGCCTTCCCCAGTCACTGGTCACATTGTACAATCCAGGTGCTGGCTGGTTACCGGCTCCTCCTCTAGCCAGGCACCTGTGAGAATGTCCTTGGTTCCCAGGGGAAAACTTTATTGTTTTGGCTACAAAACCCCATTTAACTATTTCCCCCCTCCCACTGCTGTGTGGCAACCCTGAAGCTTCCAAGATGGCTTTGGCCAGGCTCACTTCAGGTTGACAGATAGCAGTGTTCCAATAGTTGAGGCATTTTCCAAAGCATCAGAAGGCAAGGTAAGAAACAATGGATGGAGAGAGGAGAGAGGCAGCCTGGAATTAAGGAGAAATTCCCTAACAGTGAGTACAATTAACCAGTGGAACAGCTTGCCTTCATAAATCGTGGGTGCTTTATCACTGGAGTTTTTAAGAAGAGACTGGACAGCCATTTGTCTGAAGCTCTATTCTAGTTGGTTGGTTGGTTGGTTGGTTGGTTGGTTGGTTGGTTGGTTGGTTGGTTGGTTGAAAATGGTACATATTTGCTGCTGAATACTTAGTTCTTCCCATTTTCCTCAAAGACTTTATAAACAGAGGGGGACATTGCCCACGCCATAGAGCATTCAAGAACTTGGGCACTTGAAAAGTATTGTATGTCTTTATTTATTTGAAGTGACAAGTGTTCTCTAGTGCATAATTGATGTCCAACCAGGTACCTGCAAGATCACCAAGCACAAAAAAAAAAAAAAAAGAAAAGAAAAGTGTGCTGCCACTGGAAGCACAAAACAAACTGTTTCCCACACAACACAACAGCTTTGCTATTTGCCATTCATTAAATAAATGAAAAGAGTCAAACAGGTTCAGCAACTGTAGCTAGGAAATATATAGCTTTACTTTCCACTTACTTACATTTTGTAACCTCTTTTATTAAAATGTAAACTTTAAAAGCAGCATTTATCCAGACTCTTCCAAGGGGTTCACACCTGCTCTTGTAGTCAAATAACCATGGCTTCTTTGCTTAGAAGTAGATTGTTTCTAGAAATTTAATTACTTCTTTCTTCTGTGTTGTTGATCTAATTGTTATTATGTTTTTGTTTTCTGCTCCACATAAAGCTGTATTTTGGAAAGCTATAAAGCTACAGGAAACATGC
Source organism: Masticophis lateralis (assembly GCA_030761175.1). Taxonomy (NCBI): domain Eukaryota; kingdom Metazoa; phylum Chordata; class Lepidosauria; order Squamata; family Colubridae; genus Masticophis; species Masticophis lateralis. The sequence continues at coordinate 321,604,327 of JAUDYJ010000001.1, read as the reverse complement.
AAGGTATCCATTGAAGCAGGCTACAGTAAAATTAAATTTGTTATTTTTTTTTAATTGTTCATTTAAAACGTTCTCTAAAGCAAGCTTGTTTTGGAGAACACAGAATTGGTTGCCAAGACAACTACTTGCATGGCAGGACAGATATTTTAGGACAATCTTGTCCAAATGGTGCCCTGCCGATGTATTAAGCTGCAACTTCAAAATTACCAAACAATATGATTTGGTGAAATTGTAGAATAAAGTAAATGAATTAAGAGGTATGGAGAAGTAAAATTTGATTCACAATAATACTTCTATAAAATCAGCAGGGTTGGGTTTCAAAATAACAGAAAGTCTAATCAGTTTGAATGTTCATATTAATTTTTCAGAATTGAATTAAATGTAGGATTGACTAAAATTTGACTTAAAATTTAAATCTTTTCATTTTAAGAATAATATGATCAATATGTAAAAAGTATAAAGAATCATAGGAAATATAGGAAACTCTTCAATTTAACAGACTAATTGGGTATAAGGTTTTATAAAGCAGAAATGTCCATTAGATCCAAATGAGCTTTACACATTTTACATACGCACAAAATAGCAAATGGGATTTTGTATCTGCACGGGAGTATACAATATAAGTACTATTCTGATTATTGCATCCAAATACTGCTAAACTGAAGTATGTTTGTGTCAAGGATTAGTTGTACAATAATTATTTAAATTCAGGACTATAAAAGAAGATGACATAAAGCTAAAATTAATGGTCATTAATTAATTTTACAAATAATTGTACATATATTTATATCAGTGCAAAATTAAATGATATCTCCACACTCATAGATACTTTACTCAGGATACTGTATTTGATAATGATATGAAAAGTGTTTTTTTTTTGTTTTTTTTTTTCACAAAGAACACCTCACATGGTGAAGCTATTTCTGTCTTTAGACCTTGTGTGTTATATTTCAACAAATGGTTTACCTTTCTTAGAACTGAATATTTAGAGAGCATTGCTAACTCCTGATTCCAGAAGCCATTTTCAGCTGCAGAATACAGATAATTCATATAGAAAGTAGAATCAGTCACGAGTCTCTCGTGCTCATAATACCCTTGTTGTTTCCTCTTTCTTACGCTCTTTCAAAGATTTTAGACTAGTCCTTTATGCTCAACTTCTTGGATCTCTGCACATGCGTGTGTTTCATCACATATAATGCCACTCTTGTTTCCTTTATGCCCATGTTTTTTAGTTTTGAGTTTCATCCCATCAGTGTCAATAATGCCTATTGAATCTAGATCTATACTCCATATTCTGTGCATTTGTATAGTCACTGGAACCGTAAGGTCATAAACGTAATCTATTGCATTCTGCATCTATATACTCATTATCCAATGCTGGGTATCACTCATGGTCCTGTATCCAATACCTCACTCACTCCATCTGGGGGAGGATATTCTCCTCCTCCATAAGATTCAGTGTAAAGCCATTTGAACTGGATTCTCAGGGCAGGGGTGCTATTCAGCAGGTTCTGACAGGTTCTTGAGAACTAGTAGCAGAAAGTTTGAGTTCAGAGAACTGGCAAATACCATCTCTGGCTGGCCCCAGAGTGGGGTGGGAATGGAGATTTTGCAGTATCCTTCCCCTGCCACGCCCACCAAGCCACACCCACAGAACCGGTAGTAAAAAAAATTGAATTCCACCACTGTCTCAGGGTATCTTGCACGCACATTATTCCCAACTCTTTGAGGTACGGTCTATCTAGAAGACCCCCACTGGCACTATCAGTATATTCAGTTTTTCCCCTTTGTTTTTTCTCTTTTCCTGGGCCACATCCTTGACTAGAAGAAGTGAGGGAAAAACTCTTTGTGCCCCCTTCCCCCGGCATCTTCATTCTTCTACCCAGCGCTTAGAGTCCCTTGCGCTTAGAGTCCAAGAATAGGCTGTATTATTTGGCTTCACTGATCCTTTAATACCTCTTTTTCCCATCAAGGCTGAGTAGCAATTCCTAGTTGCTCCAAGTAACCAGTTCACTATGGTAATATTCCTTAATCAATGGGAGCCCGATTGTTGCTTAATATAGAATAAGTGACTGCAAGTATGGATAGAATTGTTAGCACTCATTTCTCTGAATCAAGAGGAAGCCTTTTGTGCTTTAAGAGTACAGCCCATCTACAGGCAAGGCACAAGTAAACAAGCCTTTGTAATACGTAGACAAGGCCAACCATAAAGCAAAATGGAAGTGATTTATGGGGATCAAAAAAGAAAAGAAAAGTCAGTATAAAGGCAAGTTCCAACAGCTAAGGTTTCTGCTGGGAATTTGAATAGGCACCACTACTCTCTTAATGGTAATAAACTAGTCTGGATTGTAAATTCTTGGCCAGATTTTCAACTGATATAAATTGGCATCATAACTTTCTTTTAAATGAAGGTGTCCTCTTAAGCAATTATAGTTCTTGTTTTTTACATTCAGGACTACCACGTGGTAGATCTTTCTGGAGAACAGAGAATTTCAGAATGAGGAAAGTGGGGTTGTATTAAGAATTAGAAAATCAGGAAGCCAGGCCTACTTCTACATCTATTTGTCTAGTTCTCCTCATGATGAGCAGTATATGAATATAGCCTGCCATTTCCAATTGTCCATATTCCTCTTTCTCCTACTGAAAAGTGTCATTTGATCACATTAGAGGAATTCAAAATTGTTGTTGCTAAACAGCTTTCCGCAGCACCCAGTAGGCCTACAGCTGTGAGAGAAGAGAGATTATTGATATGGAACAGCATTTTGCTGTTCCCACCTTCTAACCTTGAATTATATTGAGGAGTTCCTGCTTGGGCAACACTTCTAAAAGAAATTCTAAGGCTCTTCATATGAAGAGTATAAAATTTCTTGAAGTTATTTTCTCAATTACTTCACAATTGTTTGCACAATGGCTCCGATAAGCATGCATATAAGAAGATGAAATTCCAGTTCATTCTTTCTTGTATGGTTCCATTGGAATGATCATTCTTTCTTCTAATCCTAAAGTCCTTGGAAGTCTGATTGCAAGAAAATAAATCCCTGACCTATAACATTTGAATAATCGTGCATATTAAGGTTGTGTTTGCAAACTCCACAACATTGGAAAAATTACCAGTCTGAGCATCTGGGATCACATACTGTATACCACCTGTTTCAAGGAGCACTCAACATTAGACTTAAATGTTATCTGTAAATTATCATCTTTCATTTCGCTACCTCAGTTTAATATCTTATAATTTCATACATGTTTGCTCAAAACTAAATTTTACTGCATTTAATGGAACTAATTCAATTTAATTACAAGAATAGATATATATTCATACAGATCTATTGAAAGTATTATTGGATTGCTTTGCTGAAAATCGATGGCAAATTTTATTTTTAATAAAAGTTAAGGCTAGAAAGGGATATATTAAGACTGTACAATCCAAAGATCATCTTCTCTAACTTAAAGTTCTCTGAAATAGCACCAAACTAAGGCAATGTTTTTGGACCTCCCACCTGGTGGAATCATAGCATCATTAGGCTTACTTCTGGAAGGAAGGAAGGAAGGAAGGAAGGAAGGAAGGAAGGAAGGAAGGAAGGAAGGAAGGAAGGAAGGAAGGAGGAAGATAGGTAGGTAGGTGTTGGCCACAAAAACTTTGCCCACTCTTGAACTACAGCCTTAATCCACATTTCTTTAGCAGCAAATGCAGGAATACTTCAAACCAATGTTTTCATATGCACATACTTACGCATAGAAACAGCCTACAAGTAGGTGCAACTCCCACATTTTTCTAAACATCTAAACATTCCAAGTACATTCCTGGTGGTTGGCAGCAGAACTGATAAGAAATTCTACCAAGGTTTCTTTAATGCCATAATGCCTGTAATGCTACCTTCATCTATCACCCAGTAGAGGTCACTACAGAATGAGCAATGGAAGTGAAATTCCTTGAATGAAACATTTAGAATGGATTAGAGCAGGTCTTACTTGTAGTTTTGTTGTAACCTCCTTCAGGAGCTCATTAATTAAACATCAGTTCCAATGATGCTGGTAACACAGTGTCCATTACAAGCAATGAATCATTTGATCTTGTGTGATTAAAAATAAAAATAGATTAAATTTACGTTAACCACTTTATACTTTTCCCCAGAAGGTATGTATTTTGTGGAATGCATAATAAGTATTAACTGTTATCAAAGAAATTATTCAGTGTGCATAATATATATTGTGTGAGCTCATATCAGGCTAGAAATCAAGACACTGTGAGATTTAGCCCTGCCTTAGGCATAAAGCCAACTAGGTAATTTTGGGCAGGCTCTCTCTTTCAGCTCTAAGGAAAAGAAGGCAATGGCAAACCACTTCTGAAAAATGTTGCCAAGGAGCTGCATCAACTTGTCCATGCAGTTGCCAGAAGTCAAGACTGACTTGAAGGCACAAAGTATGCTACATATAACATAATGTAATGTAATAACATATGTATTATAATATAAATAATAATATAAAACAATCTCCAGTGTCTCTTCTGTTCCAAATAATAGATATGAGCCAAGTTCAACACAATCTGAGCCAAGATTAGTTTAGAGACAGGAAGGTTTGTGTGTGGAACGATAGAGTACCTGGCAAATGAAACAAGATTATATCTACTTTCAGCAGGAACTAACCAGCAAAGTGCCATCTGATGGGTCACCCAATGTCTTTCCTCCCCAGCATCAGCAGTGTGCATCTTCTTCATTTAACATCATTCATGAAGTTCCAACATACTGCTGCTCATAGGCATTGTAGGAAATTAAACGCTGGTGGAGGGCTTGCAACCATGTGCCCCAAGAGTAACAAAAGCACTGAAGATGTCCAAAAATGCCGGAAGCAGTGTCAACCATGGCCTATAATTAGTTATACCTAGTGACACCTAGTTGCCTCTACCTTTTCATTCTTCTCTTCACCTAAGGTGACTTCAACGGAGTCAACCTAGAACTCAACTTTTATTTTAATTCTTAAAATATAGGCTGTGATCTTTTCTTAATGTTTTGATTACTGTTTAATTGAATCCAAGGCGACTTAATCTCAAGGCCACACTCGGTTTTACGTGCAAACCCTGGTATTTAAGTACCAACAACTATTATTTCTTGGCTGAAACAACCATATTCAGACAATATTCTCGCTATTGCCTTTTTGAGGCAGGGAAAATTCCTATGCTTTTGGAGTCCATCACTTATTTGGTAAGAATTATCTTGATTCCATGCTTGCTCTTTGACTTAACAAACAAACAAACAAAAAGCTTACAAGCAAAGAATAGTTTTTAATATCACTTTTGTTTGGAAGCATGCTTACCTGGCCAGAAAAAGGGAAAGGGAAAGATTCTGCAGGGGAGTAAATTTTAAAAAAATGGCAACTGCTTTTGAATTGGCAACCCTGGCAACCATTTTCAAGTGTGCCTTCAGCATGTTTTCAAAATTGCCAGGTTACCTGCAAGGTCTAAAAGGTTAAGATTCACACTACAGAGGATGAGGAAGAAGTACTGATAGGTTGCAAGAGAAACATCTGCTTGTTGTGTCAACTTAAATTCTGTTTTCAATATAGTACATATTAAAGTATACCACTATATGCCATTTCGTCTAAATGTTTGGGCTCATTTACAAGTTTTGGGATCTAAGAAGTGGACAGATTATTGTATCTGTTTGGTCTACCACATACTTTAACTTAGATTTAATATGGAATAACAGGGTTAGAACAGACCTTGGAGGTCTTCTAATCCAACCCCCGGCTTGAGTAGAGACCTTATCATTCCAGACAAAAGTTGTTCAAGCCAGGTTCAAGGTTTACATTTAATGTATAACACCTTAAACAACTTGAGGTTATGTTGCAGACTATGTTCCTGATTTCACATAACTATGTTTATCTAGAGGGATCTAATTTTTCTTGAGAGACTTCACATTCTAGAAGTTTTTGTCAGCCTCTATGATGCTTATTTGCTATCGGCTGCAATAGTAATGGGAGAGGGAAGGTATAGGTATTTGCAGTGGTGGGATTCAGCCAGTTCGCACCACTTCGTGAGAACCGGTTGTTAACTTTCTGAACAGTTTTGCAAATTGGTTGTTGGAAGAAATCATTAGGGCAGAGAACTGGTTGTTAAATTACTTGAATCCTATCACTGGGTGTTTGGGAGGGGAGAAATGAGCTGGTAAAGATGTCTTGTGAAAGGGAGGAATATTCTCACCGTCTTCAGTGCAGCTGAAGGGAGTGTTGATAGCCAGTCAAGGTCAACCGTTCTGGCATACCAGATAGATGGCACTATCTGAAGTTGAACCTCACATGACACCTCGTGGTGCTGGGGATTGGATATTCAGCTAGGGTCCTTGGGGGGAGGGATTTGGGAATACTTTCAATATGTAATTTTGACCTTGATTTCTTTTCATTGCATTCAGTTCATGCTCAGTTCATTGCATTCAGTTCATGCTCAGTAAAAGTACCTTTCTCTACAAACATAGAGTTGGGGTTTTCCTTTCTTGAGTTTTGAACGGAGGCACACCTCACAGTTTTATTCCAATACTACAACAAAATAGTCACGGATATCTAGTTTTCCCATCACCTCCTTTCAGAATCTGTTCTATGCTTTAATCTCCCTTAGCTGAATCATATTTGCTGAATAGAAATGTTGAATGCAGAACACTTCTCTGAGGGAATATTTATTATATTATAGTAGAAACAAACAATGCAGCTTTTAAAGTAAGAGTATTAACACGAGCTTCTCTCACTCTATACATATCCTGTCTGTGGTTACAAAATATTTTATCAAACACCTTTAAAAGCAAACTTTAGCCATTAGACTAACTCAGGACTGTGGGATTGGATCATTGTTTGACCTTTGTAACAAATAGTGTGATATAGATGAGGGAAAGGGTCATCTCATCATGTCCCTGTCCATGTTTAGCACTTGGCTTGCAGTTGGTTAAAGTAATCTCTGTATTTAAGAGACAAATACATTTTTCTTCCCTTATGTTTTAGGCTTCATCAGAGGCTTCTTCAAGAGGTAACTTGGAAGCAACTCTTTTCTAGCTGTATTTTTAAATAAATTGATTTCCTGCTTTCTAGCAATTTTAAATCACGCAGCACAGCTGATCATTGGAATTACCGGTTCAGACCAACCGGTAGCTTTTTTTTTTTTTTTACTACCAGTTCTCTGAACCGATAGCTTTTATCACTACCGGTTCACCCGAAGCAGTACAAACCAGTAGGATTTCACCTCTGCTTCGCTACCGGTTCAGAATTGTAAGCACGCGCAGCACCTCTGTGCATGTGCAGAGCGTCTGTGATGATGACTGGGTGGGTGGGTGGAGTCTCCCACCACTGCCACTACCAGTTTGCACAAACCGGGGTGAACCAGTAGAAACCCACCACTGATTTATTGATAGATGAACTAAGACCATATTTTATATTTAAGACTATTATTTTGGTTCTGAGCATTTTATTCTTAAATAAAAGTCCTGCTATTTAATTATTCATTATTCTTTTAGCATTTTGCTTAGGTCGAGAGCATATCCTCCAACAAGGACTACTATTAATTCAAATCTCCAACAATACCCATAGAGGCCTAGGGCTGACTTTGGCCCTGTTTACTGCTGCTGGTATTCCATGCCATTCTCAACAGAGCTCTTTCAGGCCACTTGACCTGCATGACCAAGACTTCAACCTTGAGTACAGATTGAGCTATAACACTTGATAGTTCAAAACTATCCACCACAGAAAAACTCTTACCAAATCTATTACAAAATCCCATAGGTATGTGTCCTAATCCAGTTTACTGTCTTCCATTTTGAAACAACAAATGATAATAAACTTTTCTCAATCTGCTTGATAGAGATGTCTACAAAGTTGTATTCTTTGTTTTCCTGCAAGTAGATTTCTAATCCTAATTGCAGCAAAAATATAAGGCAGCCTTCTTGCAGCTCTCAAGCCTCTCAGTTAAAATGAATATCGCCTTGGTGACAAAACAATGAACTAATTCTGTGTCTATGCAGACTGATTCCAAGCACTTGCCATTCCTTCCTTCCTTCCTCTTTTTTGAGGTATTTGATGTTAAAATAGCTGATTGGTATTGAAATAAAATTTCTTGGGACATATGCTTTGAAAATACATGTAATGTTAAATAACTTTAACAGATAGAGAGAAAACAAAACAAAAAAAGCATGCTATCACTATTAGCCACATTAACAAACCATAAAATTAGAATGCCATTTTGGTGACAGTAGTCAGTGGGAGAAAAAAACAGAAAAGGTCAGGAGTCTAAATAGGGCGTAATGCATTTTTTAAAAATGCATTACGCCCTATTGCATTATGCATTCCATCAGTACGCTGATGATACTCAGCTGTACATCTCCACCCCAGACCACCCCAACGATGCCGTGGAAGTGATGTCCCAGTGCCTTGAAGCTGTGCGGGTCTGGATGGGGAGAAACAGGCTTCGACTCAACCCCTCCAAGACCGAGTGGCTGTGGCTGCCGGCGTCCCGATATAGCCAACTGACTCCATCGTTGGTTATTGGGGGCGAATCATTGGCCCCCACGGAAAGGGTGCGCAACTTGGGCGTCCTCCTGGACCCACGGCTGTTTTTAGAGGATCATACGACAGCTGTGGCCAGGGGGGCTTTCTATCAGGTTCGCCTGATACACCAGTTGCGGCCCTTTCTAGATTGGGACTCCCTACGCACAGTCACTCAGGCGCTCGTCACATCTCGCTTGGACTACTGCAATGCTCTCTACATGGGGCTCCCCTTGGGATGCACCCGGAGGCTCCAGCTGGTACAGAATGCGGCCGCGCAGGGGATTATGGGAGCGACGGGGCGCTCCAACGTGACACCTCTCCTGCTTGAGCTGCATTGGTTGCCGGTTGACTTCCGGGTGCGTTGCAAGGTGTTGGTAATCACCTTTAAAGCGCTCCATGGCTTAGGACCAGGGTACTTACGGGACCGCCTTCTGCCACTAATTGCCTCCCACCGGCCGGTTCGCTCCCGCAGAGAGGGCCTCCTCAGGGTGCCGTCAGCCAGACAATGCCGGCTGGCGACCCCCAGGGGGAGAGCGTTCTCTGTGGTAGCCCCCACCCTCTGGAACGATCTTCCTCCAGAACTGAGAACAATTGCCGACCTCCGGACTTTTCATCGGGCTTTGAAGACTTATCTCTTCCAACTTGCCGGACTTGCCTGATCCCTTCTACTTTTTAAAATTTTTAGAGTTTTGTTCTGTTTTAAATTCTCAGCCTAATTTATATTTGTTTTTAGTACGATTTTAACTTTTTTGTATTGGTTTTTTAGTCGGCTGTTCACCGCCCTGAGTCCGTCAGGAGAAGGGCGGTATATAAATCTAATAAATAAATAAATAAATAAATAAATAAATAAATACTGCAAATATGCCCCATCATCTGCTTTGTGCTCCTCCCAATGAAGCAAAATGCCATGCACATTGTGGAGTAAAAAGTGATCAGTGAAGATAATCAACCTTTTTTCTAAACAGTGCCACTGGAATGATGCCATACCATGTGAGCACTGTGGGAAAACAAAGGCAGCCAACTACACTATTTCTCTCACATTCTCCCCTCACCTATATCTATTGATGCTTTCAAATCAGTCTTGGCTCTGGACAAATTCATGGAAAACTTCATGGTATTTTCTTGGCACCTTTTTCAGAAGTGGTTGACCATTGCCTTCTTCCTAGGGGATGAAATTAGTGACAGATCATTGTGGAGAATATCTATCTCTGTGGTCACTAAGAGTTGGCAGTGATTTGACAGCACATAATCAATTTGTCATTGAATCTTCCTAGGGAAGAGAAAAAATGATCAGCTCAAAGTTATCCAGCTAGCTTCATCCCTAAAACAGTTCTCAAACACATGGTCTCTCTGCTTCTAGCCCAGCACTTTTAATCACAACACCAAATAAGCTTTCTATTTCTATCTCTATACCTAAATACCTGTCTATATGCCTGCAATTTTATCCTTTCAAAATAAAATAAAAATCTGTCTACAATTCTTTACTTGTAACTGGAATAGCAATTTTCTTCGTTCAAGCTATCTCTTTTTGATTTAACCTGATTTGTTAAGGAGACATCTGCTAGATGCCATTTATGTTAAGTTTGACTGGAGATTTCTGATGAAATTCCAAGTCAACTGTATGATCACTATATACTTGTAACATGATTGACTGATTGATTTTACAGAATGTACAGGCCACTTCAGTCAGAACCAACTCTGAATAGCATACAATTTTTCCTGAATAAGTCCAAATAAAAACAACACAAAAGAAAATATAAAGCTACAACATAATTAATAAAATCATCTATATAAGACCCAAGGATGAAATATAATCAGCACATTCCAGTTTCTCAACAGACAAAATTAACACCTTGCCCTGCAAATGCTCAAGGGAAAACCAAATCATTCAGTCCTCAGGGCCTGTTTAAATAACCAGATCTTAATGGCCTTCCTAAAAGCCAGAAAGGGAAGGAGTTCATGAAATGTCTTGGGGAGCAGGGTATTTCCATGAAGTAACACAATATTCTCAAAGGCCTGTTTCCTATGTGACAAGGACAGAGTTGTTATGACCTTAGTAGAGCTTCAAATTCATGCACTTTAGAATTCAGTTCTCAAACCACAATGAAGCTATTGGAATTTCCAGGCTGCCATTTCACCTCAATGATGCCTTGCCTACCACCAATAAACAATTATGTAAGGCAACAGGAGGGCATAATTTCATGATGAACAGGCTTTCCTAAAATGGCCAAATTTCTTCTCCCCATGTCTGCAATTTTTCCTATATTGAGAATTACTCCCTTAAGACTCATCAGTTTCAACACTGAGTTGGGAATGCAGCGTAGTCAATGTCTTCAGCATTGTCAAGGGGGAAGCAGCGGGTTCACATATTCCAGGAGGCAGTTCTTTATTTACTAAGCAATGACTCACAAGCTAGGAATATATTGAAGCAGTTTTCTATATTCCCATAATTGGGTTTTCGTGCCACTTATACCAGTGATACTGGCAGAGGGGTGAGAATGAATCACATGATCGGGGAGATTTCTGTGATTGCAGTCATGCAATGGGATACTTAAGTTCAATTACTGATATGTAAATATATTTCCAGCATGCCAATCACAATATTTAGCTTTTGAGCCTTTGTGTGTGTGTGTTGTACATGTATACAAGCTTTCCTGGCTTATACTGCAGATGACATTCGAGTTGCAAGTTGATTTGCTGTATCTTAAAGACATTCTGTATACATTATTCAGGTAAATGGTACTTTTTCTACATGAATTGCTATGATAACAAGCTCTACTAAGAGGCAGGTTAATTATTGATTAAATTAACAACTGTGGAAATTCATGTAGTCCATGAGAACAAGTAACTGCCTTTTCCAAATGCATGTGTATGTCGCTAACCACTTAGAGTTTTTGATTCAACTTCTACCCCACACAAAGAGGTTGCTAACAACATCTTATTTCCAATAACAGTGTATTCCAACGGCATCAGAGGCTTGTCTGCTGACTGCAGGCAAGTTATTTAGGAAGCCAAGTCTGGTTCATTAACCTTTAAAAAACATGGTTTTATGGCTGGATTGAGAGGGAGCTACATGTGGTAAAGATGTAAATGTAAATTTACTACACTGTTTGGTGGCAGAGAGATTTTGAAGGTATGCAAGGATGAAACAATTGTGTTTTTTTTTTCTTTCCTCAGTAAAATGTCTCAAATACTTCCAAACGTGCCAGGATCTCCTCAGATGCAAACTTCCCTTTGCAGAACCTGGTGAACTGCTTGTGTAACCAGACATGGCCCCATGGTCATTCCAATAATTGTAGTCAAGGAGCATCTTTCTGTAAAGACCTCCACACTGCTCTTACACAGAGGATTTTGCTTTGAAAAGAATAAAAAGAAGATGAGAGGGAAACCTCTTGAACTGGATATATATATTGGTTATTCGGGAGAAGACCCGAATAACCAAAGACCTATATATATATATGTAGGTCTTTGGTTATTCGGGTCTTCTCCCGCGTAGAATTGGAAGTATCTTGGCGACGTTTCGACGAAGTCTCATTCGTCATCTTCAGGCTGATGTTCTCGGCTTCGTTCTTCCAGGAGCAATGTGAGATTGCAGCTGACCCTTCCTTTTAACTACTAGTGGGGGTGTGAGCTGATTGGGTGGGAGCTTGTCTGTGTTCTGATTGGGTGGAGGTGTGTTCTGATTGGTTGGGGGCTTGGCTGTGCTCTGATTGGATGGGGGGTTGGTTGTGCTCTGGCTGGGGGTGTGTTCTGTTTGGGTGGGGGCTTGGTTGTGCTCGGCTTAGTCTGAGTTGCAGGGGGATTTGAGCTGGTGAGCTGCATTGTTGTTGTTTAGCTTCGGGTTTGTGGTCTTGAGGGCTTTTCATGGAGGTTGTTGGTCTGATTCATGTATGGATTGGAGGGGTTAATATATATATATATATATATATATATATATATATATATATATATATATATATATATATATATATATAATTTTATTTTCGTAGGTCTTTATGTGTATCTTTCTTTATGAATAACCAAAGACCTATATATATATATATATATATATATATATATATATGTGTGTGTGTGTGTGTGTGTGTGTGTGTGTGTGTGTGTGTGTGTGTGTGTGTGTATCTTTCTTTATGCCAGGGATTTTCCTACGTATATTAAGATGTTTCATGGCCTAATTTTCAGTGAAATCTCAATTCACCAGCTTTTAGGCCTTTTTAAATATTACAGCAGCTATATGCTATCTGTTTGAGTTTATGTGGGAGACTAGAATGGACCCATTTCTGCCTCATTAGGCTTTGTCAACTAGCCACACCCACTTTTCTTAATTCTGCCCTGTAACAGTCAAATATTTATTATTTTATTTTCGTAGGTCTTTATGTGTATCTTTCTTTATGCCAGGGATTTTCCTACGTATATTAAGATGTTTCATGGCCTAATTTTCAGTGAAATCTCAATTCACCAGCTTTTAGGCCTTCTTAAACATTACAGCAGCCATATATGCTATCTGTTTGAGTTTATGTGGGAGACTAGAATGGAACCATTTCTACCTCGTTAGGTTTTATCAACTAGCCACACCCACTTTTCTTAATTCTGCCCTGTAACAGTCATAAACTCAAACAGTCATAAACTCAAACATAAACTCAAACAGAGATATTTATATATGTATATATATATATATATATATATATATATATATATATATATATATATATATATGTTTTCTGAGGTTTTCGCGGGTGTTTGTATGTAGGTCTTTGGTTATTCGGGTCTTCTCCCGCGTAGAATTGGCAGTATCTTGGCGACGTTTCGACGAAGTCTCATTCGTCATCTTCAGGCTGGTGTTCTTGGCTTCGTTCTTCCAGGAGCAATGCTCCTGGAAGAACGAAGCCGAGAACACCAGCCTGAACATGACGAATGAGACTTCGTCGAAACGTCGCCAAGATACTGCCAATTCTACGCGGGAGAAGACCCGAATAACCAAAGACCTACATATATATATATATATATATATATATATATATATATATATATATATATATATATATATTGCTCAAAAAAATAAAGGGAACACAAGCAGAAGACATCCAAGATCTGAATGAATGAAATAGCCTTATTAAATACTTTGTTCGTTACATACAGTAGTTTTGTGTTCCCTTTAGTTGTTTGAGCAGTGTATAAACTACTGTATGTAAAGAACAAAGTATTTAATAAGGCTATTTCATTCATTCAGATCTCGGATTCTTCTGCTTGTGTTCTCTTTATTTTTTTGAGCAGTGTATATTTTATGGGAATGGATGAACATTAACTCTTGCAAGTGTTTGTCTTGCCATGGATCTGCTGGGAATGAAAATCCAAAATGTGTTTTTAGTGAGATGTATTGCCAACATTCTTTTACATATAAAGTGAAGTAGTTGCCTCATGATTTCATGATCAAAATTCTAGATTAAAGTTTTTAAAATCTATTAATTAATGAAAAAAGATCTCTAATGTAATTCAAAACAAAACATATTTAGGACAAATAAATCTGATTTTTTTTTCCTTCCCAGGAACAAAATTAGAATAAGAAATGTGAACCAAGTTGTAAATAAACTGTTGTTCCAAAAACGCTTGCCAATGTTGCATTTTTTAAAAAATCTTGTTCATACCACAGGTTGTTGTGATTATATTTGTATTGTGAGCAAGTCTGAAAATTTTTGAAAAATGACCTTATTTAGGAGAAGGAAAACCGATGACAGCACTCCATGTAATAAAAGAGCTTCATAAAAATCAAGATTTCCTGTTACAAAAAACTACTATGGATGAAAAGGGGAAATGGTGTAAATCAGAAAACAAAGGCGCTGACATCCGGTTGCCTATATTTCGAGATTTAATGTGAATTCTGAGATGATTCAGCCTCCATGTAATAAACATTTACCCATCTGGTATTTTTTAACATATGTAGGTTTGTTTAGTTGTTTAATTGATATTCTTTCAGTTAAAATACTATTAAAGTTTGGAACAGATACTTAGAGGATTAGATTTGATTCTGACGTTCCATTCAGGACCATCCTTAATATTTGAGTACGATGAAGCAGATACTTCAAATAATGGAGTAATTGGAATTATTCCACTACCAGGAACAATTACTGAAGTGTGTCTATTCCACCTTGCTTTCCTAGATGAGTCGCTGCCTCTGGAACCACTATATAAGATTTCTCAGAATCACTGGTCAAGTGAGCTCTGGTGCTGTTTCTACTAAGGCAGGTGAGTCCAGGAAGGACCATGCAAGAGGACAGAATAAGTAGCAAGGGACAGCAGTAGCAGGAAGGGCAGAGGGGAGTTGGCAGATCCTCTTCCTATCTCAGGGGCAAGTTTTCCTAGACTGACCATACTCAAACTAAGTCCAGCACTATAAAAGGCTGAAAAGGCTATTTCACTATAAAAGGCTATTTCAGCCTCTCCATGAAATAGACATGGAGGAAGATCAGAGTGTACAAGTTACACTACAAATGATAGAAAGAAAAAGCGGAATTGAACAAGATGAGGAAGCTATGCTTGAACAAAAGGTTTATAAAGCTCTTTCTGGATCAGACTAAAGTTTAGAAATATGCATAGTCCATTGCTTCAATAGATCCGAGGTAATATTCAAGACAAGGAAAGTAAAATGGCCAATGAGAATCAGTTTGGAAGTTGTGGGTGCTCCATCACTGGAGATTTTGAAGAAGAGATTGGAAAGCCATTTGTCCTGAATGGCAAAAAGTCTCCAACCTTGAGCAGGGAGGTGGCCTAGAAGACATTCAAGGTCCCTTCCAACTCTGTTATTGTTATTCTGGTGTAGCGATTAAGGCATCAGACTAAAACCTTTGAGTTCTAGTCCTGTCTTAGGCACAAAGCCATCTTGGTGCCCTTGGGATAATCACTTTCATCTCTAGGAAGGAGGGAATGGCCAACCACTTCTGAAAAAACCTTGCCAAGAAAACTGTAAGGACTTGTTCAGACAGTCTCTAAGAATCAGATACAACAGAACAGAAGGGTGGGGGGGAGAGATGGGCAATAGCTTGATACAATAAAACCTCGTCTGTATCCTCTTCCTGCCCAAAAAGACCCCTTATACTCTCACATTTTAATGGTCCCTGTCTTTGCCTTCATATTTAGATCTGTGCTTTTGGCATCCTCTACCTTTTATTCTAGCTTAATATCCTCTAAAGAAGACTAGTGAGGTACCTATTAAATGCTTCCTTCCCAGTTTTTGTAAGAACATCTCGTCACATCCCAAGTTCCTTTTATAAAAGTAATATAGACCAAAACCCAAACCCTTCTTGAAGACACCATTTTCATAGCTAGTTTTTGAATTCCAGGATCCTGATTTGTTTTGTGTCTTGAACTTTTATTCTAGGAATTGATTTAAAAACTATCTGTACCCATTTCCTTCATCTTCCTCAAAGCCTTACAGTTTCCTTTCAAGGTTATTTTTGCTATGTGATTCATTCACATAGGATCAGTTAGAAAAGACAATAGGCCGCCTTTAGAACATCCTATATGCAGGCACTTGGAAGACAATTAAACTTTCCTCATGTCTTACCAAATTCTACACATAGCTGCTCAGTTCCTCTTAGAAAGGCATCAATCCACCTCTTCTTCCTCAGCATGGCTCTTAAATTTCCTTAAACTATGGGAAATCAAATGTCTTCTACAATATTTCATGGCATGGTTTGTTCAGGTGTCTGTGAGGAAGATCCTTGTACCTGATTTTATTGACACTGAGTGGTTCCTGATCTTCCTCCTCTGGGTCACTTGCTATCTATATAATTAGCCCTCTGCCAAAAGAAGGTTTTCTTGTTCCTTGATGTTTGTTTATTTCTCTGCCTCTCCTGGAGAGCTTCAACTGTTCTGTATGTCTATCTGTTTCCATTTTTTCTGCTCAAGCGAGCATGCTTCCAAACAATGGTGATATTAAAACCTAATCTTTTCTTTTGTAGCAACTCTCAGTCTTCTCACTTCTCCTCCAATAAGGAAATAGGCTTGCCCTTACAGCAGATGTAGTTTTGGCCCTGTTCAGGAAGGAAGACAAATATTGTACATAATTTGCAGATCATAATGATGCTTCCTTTGCTGTCCATGTTACTGGATTCTTGCCTGACATCTCCTCTACCTAATTCATTCTGTTTGCTCCCTGAATGATTGTTCTGCTTAAAACTCACAGAAGATTGCTCACAGGATGAGGACTAGCCTGGACTAAAAGGAGGAGGTGGGAAAAAAATGAAAAAGAAGGGGAAAACACTCCTGTCTTATAGAACTCCCTTGCCAAATTTTTTGTTCTTCCATATTGACAATCAGCAGCAGTTATCAATCAGTCAACTAATCCAATCAGCAAAAAAAAAGGAACCCTGGTGGCACAGTGGTTAGAGTACAGTACTGTCGGCAAACTCTACCACAACTTGGTGGTGGAGTTCAATCCTGATGGGGCTCAAGGTTGACTCAATCTTCTTCATTTGGAGATTGGTAAAATGAGGACCCAGATTGCTGGAGGCAATATGCTGACATTGTAAACCACCCAGAGAATGCTGTAAAGGAGTCTGTACAGCTCAGCAGATTAAGCATTGTAATTAAACACCAGCTGCCTGCAATTACTGCAAATTCGAATCTCACCAGACTCAAGGTTGACTCAGTCTTCCATCCTTTCTAAGGTAGGTAAATTGAGGACTCAGTTTGTGGGGGCAATAAGCTGACTTTTTGTCTCTCTTCCTAATTGGGTCTTACTCTCTCATTGGTTCTCCTTTCTGTACTGTTTCTCCCAACCCCCTTGCCAAATTTGGTTTTGCTCTCTCTGATCATTCAATCATATAGTTGTCCCCTCCTCCATCTTCCCTGAGTCTTCATGCCACCCAGTGTCGGCTTGGCCCTTTGGGCTCAGGACCGCAGACAGCACCCCAGTGATCAGGGAGCTGGTTGAAGTTTTAATGCAGATTCGGGTTAATGTCAGGGTTCCAAGTAACACTCCCAATGAAAGACGACTCCGAAACTAGAAGTCCCTCAAAGTTCTATTTTATTAGATATGTCATATTGGCACATCTGGGAAAACCCGAATTTGAAAGGTTCCTGGTTTTCCCCACCAAAAGAAAGTCCAAGTCTTCCCCTGCACCCGCATGTCCATCACATGGTCCAATCAATGATCGTCCCAACTGGAGATGCCTCCCAGTCATGCCACTCCAGGTGCAGGCCCGGATGTCCTTGACTCTCAGAGAAAGGAATGTTATTATGACTAAATATCTCAACCACTTTATGCAATCCCCTCTCCCAGTTTCCCACAATAGTAAGTGTGGGATCTCTTTCCCCTTTGGTTTTTCCTAAACATAGAGTTATAACTTTTCTGCAAAACCAGCATTCCATGTAAAAGTGTTCAAGGTTTAGCTGGTACAAAATGCAGCAGCATTTGTGGATGCTTGTTGTTTGGCACATGTAACACCATTGCCAGGGTGGCGTAGTGGTTAGAGTGCTGTACTGCAGCTACTTCAGCTGACTGCTAGTTCAGCAGATCAGCACATCAAATCTCACCGGCTCTAAGTTGACTCAGCCTTCCATCCTTCCGAGGTGGGTAAAATGAGGACCCAGATTATTGGGGGCAATATGCTATTTAGTATACTGTCTTTGGTGTAAGCCGCCCAGAGTCCTTGGAGAGTGGGCAGCATAGAAATATGGATGATGATGATGATGATGATGATGATGATGATGATGATGATGATGATAACAACAACAACATTGCTGCCCAAGCTGCATTGGTTACCAGTATTCTTCTGGATTCAAATCAAGGTGCTGGTGGCTACTTTCAATGCCCTTTGTGGCTTGGGGCCAGGTTACTTACAGGACTATCTCTCCTAGTGGTACCTATTCATCTGGTTGGATCCAACAGGAAAGGCATGTTCCAGATCTAGTTTGTCACAGAGTGCCATCTGACAGGACCCAGGCCTTTTCTGTCATGGCACTGGCATCCTGGAACATCACTCTCTCAAATGAACAAATAAATAAATTCCTATGTCAAGAAAATATATCTACCTAATCTGACAGGACAGTGGAGCATAAGCAGGACACAGGAGGGAGGGGACACTATCAATGTGCCCCCAAGCACCCTGAAGATCAATACTAAATTAAATTTTAAATGTCTAAAAATATCCCAGTTGAAAGGTCAATGGGATGGAGAATCCACCAAACATTTTCCTGTTTGGTGGATTAAAGCAGTAAGTATAGCCCCATCTGCATGTCTTCTTGATCCTTTCTGCCGATCAAAGAAGTACAACAATTTTTCTCAATCTTGGCAACTTTAAGATGTGTGGACTTCAACTCCCAGAGGATCCAGATGCTCATGAGATTGCAACAAATCATTAGTTTTATTGTATCTCCTTTTATCTCTCTTTACCTGGATTGTTGCAGCCCAGATCTGATAAAACTACATTTTACTGTTCTCATTAAATTGTTTGTAATTGTAAACAATGATAGAATTATCAGAAGATAACTTGGATTTAATTTACAGATATACACATTGTATATCTCTATTTTATAATTGTTATAAGGAGAAGCTGATCAGAACTTCAGTAAAATATAGGAAAATTCAAGATTTTTAAAATAAACTTAGTTCAATAATTTCAAAGCTTACAACTGCCAACAAATGAACATTTTAAAGAGGAGAGCATTTGAATAATAATAATTCAATCTGATGGATTATTTTACTGTTTGGAGGGGAGAGATATTATGCTGTTTGAACTTTTATGAGTGGGGATAAACACACAGTACATTTCTTCAAGTCAGCTTTGTCTACTGAGGCTGTTTGGGGGCAAACAATTCCTTCATGCTAATATCCATTGCAATTCACAAGGGGTTCTTGTGCCATCTGATAACAGACTTCAATAGCCATTTAGCTGCCACAGCTGGCCCTTATTTTTAAAGTTCAAAACTCTCAAATACCAAGTCTACAATTCGAGGGCAGAATTACCTCTGATTATTCTTTATCTTGTATCTTTCTCTGCTGCTCTTAAACAGCATTGTTCTTTGTGCAAACTAGTTTAGACTTGGTGGGGAAGGGAAGGTCTACACACCAGTCTCCCTGAAGCCTGCTTCTCCCACCCCAGCCTTTGGTGAAACTACATTTCAAAAGGAAATCTTGATATAACCTCCACAACAACTGTGGCCAATAAAGTTCCCACCCAATGAACTAACGCTGCAACTAGGAAAATATATTGTTTTAAAGAGGTCAATATATAAAACTCCATAGGGCTTTCTTTTATTTCACCCTCCCTCATCTACAAGATGCAACTAGATTTTATTGAAACAATCGGCAAACAATTCAGTCAACAATATTCTTATCCTAAACGGTAGTTATCAGCAGAGGCAGCTGTTACAATCTTTCATTGGAATACTTTAAAAAGCTCACAGTCCAATTCAATAACGTATTGTTTGGGTAGCCGTGTTTGTTTAGAAGTAAATCACTCATAAATGTGTAATTTCCTGCTGATACCTAATAGCGTTTGGTGACAGGAAGCCATTTAGAACAGGCTGAAATGCCAAGATACGCCATTCTCAAAATTCACTCCAAAATTTGACTTCAGCCTGAGTAGGACAGCCACACTTTCTTCAACCTAAAATTGACATGTAAAGGCAGCCCTTATTATAATGACTGTTTCTGATTCTCAGCTCAGTATGAAATTAGAAATGTGTCACATTCACTGTTTTTTTGGTTGCATATAGTCTTGTTATCAATAACAAACTGATTTTTATTCAAGGTGCAAGCAGCAATAGGCTCCTTCATATCCTGAATGTCCATCTTCCTGGATATGCTGCGGATTAAAATGTTGATTAAAATTTGAGCCATGTTGCTGGTGTGGCAGAGTTGCTGCTGTGGAGAAGGTTGACAAAGACAGGAAGGTACCAGATTATCTTTGTCAAACCTGTGACTTAGAATATGGCTTTAACAGGTAAGATGGGGAAGAGCTCTTTGCATGGAGTTATGAGCCATTGTGGCATCAACAGCTGGCAGGTCAGACTTTGGCATCTTATGTGCATGCAGTTTTTGAATATTATTTTGTGAGCTCCAAAAAGCCAAAATATAAGAAGATAAGGGGAATGGAGAAGAAAGCAGGAAAAGCAGAATTTTGCACACTTAGATTAAAAAGACTAGTCTTGTTATGAACTTTGTTCTGAAGTCCTGCACTGCTTTTTCCAAAACATCTGCCTGTAACTTCCAAAAATAAATACAGCCAAACACACAAAAAACATTCTGAACATTCAGCTAAGCATCCTGAGCATTCAATTGAATAGAAAAGCAGGACATGGACTAACTAAATTCATAAACTATTTCATCATGATCTATTTCATATGTTATTTATTTATGCATTACGCTGCCAGCCGGCCTGTTTCCCCAGAAGCTCAAGGTGCAAACATAGTATTTCCTTCCCCCATCTCCATAATAACAATATGAGAGATGGGTGAAGAGGTAATGCAAGAGCCAAAGCCTCACAGAGACTTTCCATCATTAAATACAGACCTGAACCCTAGTCTTTCAGTCTTGATCCAACTGTTACATCACACTGGTTACAGCAGATTCTATAAACTGAATTGCTTTCTCCTGGTAACTAGGAGGGCCACATGTAGTAGTTGGCAGAGAACAAACTGACCATTCATCTGGTTTCAAGAAAAGGAACATAATAGAAGGAGCAGGAGCAGGTTCGAAGTTCCCATTAAGAGAGCACACTTTACATTGAGAAGAAGGTGTCACATGGTCAGAATCAGATAGATCCTCTTAACTAAGATAAACGGTCCTGCATTTCTTTGGAAATTAATGCAATAATTTTAAATTTTTTATTTTATATATACATATATATAAATTGGCATATGCACATTTATATATACATATATATAAATGGGCATATGCACATTTATATATACATATATATAAATTGGCATATGCACATTTATGCAAATCTGTATCTTTTTTTTTTTAGGGGAAGTTATGATACCTCAGTGGTCTCCCTACCGATAACCTGGCCAATATGATAAAAAAAAATAATCACAGTATGTATGTTTTGGTTGTCTTTATTCTGTTCGACAATCATGATATGAAATCCAAGGAAATGTGCAACGTGAATACCTGCTTTTTCCATGCCAGCTTTTAGAACTGTTTCCTTTTCATATTTCCTGAGTGGTTTAAATAAAAGACAGCCTGGCTATGGCTGTTTTTCAGATTTTTTTTTTCTTTCAGGAAACTCCTGACAGTTAAAAGAAGAATAAAACATTCAAGGAATGTGCTTTAGAGCTACTTTAAGATCTTTAAAAACAAAGATGTAGCTATTTAAAATGTAATGTTTGACTAAACAATATCAAAGTTTTTCATAAAATTTGGAAAATATTCTTCCTTATCAGTCCTCTTGCTTGCTGGGTCAAACCAACGTTTCATAGTCTGTCTTTGCACAACTTGGTGCCAAGTTGTGTTGCATTTCAATTTACAGAATCCCTAGCCTGTTAATATAACTGAAGACTATTGGGGCTTTCTTATGGAAAGCACAATGCATGTTAATATATTAGAGAAATCTAAAGGTGAGCAGTTATTGAAGTCCAAATGGAAGAAATATAGCAAATGCCTCTATTGCTGATCCCAAATTTGGGAAATGAGGGGTTTGTGATAGTGTCCTGTAAGTGACTTGGCATTTTTTTCAATAAATCCCTAACAGGGATAGCTTACTAAGATAGCCCCCCCCCTCCTATTTACTCTCAAGAGCTACGAAATAACAAACTTCCAGTTCTAATCTCAAGCAGAGAATTATTTTCCTCTTTTGTCTTAGCAAGCACCTAAGACCTACTAGAGACTTAATCTTTGCTGGTGCCTAAGCGAAGGGGTAAAGGGGGAGAGAGGCTACAACAGTTGCCTAATGAATGCAACCTCTTTGTGAGTCATATCTATTGATTACCCCTTCAATGTAATCCAGACTCATTGTGGTGCACTGAGGGGAGTAAATATCTGATGCTGTAAGTACAGAGACTATTTTAATAAATCTTTATTAATTGTAAGTATCCTGGATTCCTTCACTAATGTTTATTTTTTATATATATTGCTTATATAAAATATACATTGCTTATATGAAATATATATTCATATATATATATATATATATATATATATATATATATATATATATATATATATATATTTGCAATTATGCTAACCAAAACCAGATAGTGTCCCAAAGTCTGCTCTCCACTTTCAAAAACACATATAGTACATACAGAAACATAATATACTAGGAAGGTCAATCACAACTTGGCAGAAATAACAGAGGACAAGATGAACATAGGTCACTATCCTCTGGCTGAATCTCGCCCAGGAGATCACAGGTCCCAGGGAGTGCCGGGGAGTTGTTAGAAGACAATGTGTGTCAAAGGATTTGCCCTGCATCCTAACCACCAGTGAAACAGAAGAAACAGAAGTGAAAATCAGGTTGGTTCCTAATGATAGGTCTTTTACCACAAATAGCAAAATCTCTTGGGATGGCTTTGGGAAATGGTAAGATACCAGTGGGCTCTGATGAGTCGCACAAAATCCAGCTGGACAAACCGTTGTCGGGAGGCTTTCGAGCCATAGCAGGGACAGTGAAGAAAGGAGAGGCATTTTGTGGACCGCAAGGAATTGGTAATTTCCTTGCTGGAACAGAAACAGCTCTCCTGAAGCAGCAGTGGGGGTGGAGGCCATCTTATGGTGGCCACCTTGAAGCTGGGACCACTGGACCTAAGAATTGAGCTGGAGTGGTGTTTGGATGGAGTGCTAGAACTGGGTGAGATAATTGCCAATTTATTTATACTAAGAAAAAACTGAAATACAAATGTAATACAAATACTGTAATACTGTAATACAAATACAAAATACAAAATATGTAATACAAATATGTATTACATATTTTGTATTTTGTATTTGTATATAATATATAATACAAAATATTTAATACAAAAATAATATTTAATACAAAAAACCTAAGAAGTTTTAGATCTGGAAAATTGGGAAAATATTTCAAAAGGGGGGAAAAGTGATTTTTGGAAGAAAACAACAACTTATATGAGGATTTTAAAAATTTATGGATATTTTGATAATTAATTGGATTTAACAGACTATTTTGTAATGGAATAGAAATGGAGAGTGCCATCTGCTAGAGGAAAGAAAAAGTACTGTAATACTCTACTTAAATAGACAAAACAGAAGAAATAGCAGCTGGAAGACTCGACCTTGGCCATATAGAAGAAGAAAATGTGGACGCTGTGAGAACATTTAAGGAGTGACTGTGTTTTACATCTGAGATTTCGTTTCATTTCCCTTCTCTCGTGGTAGATAGCCTTTTAATTGGATTTGACTGTTGCTGAATTTGGACAATTAATAATTGAGGAGATATTTTTAAATTTGAAGAACAAAGGAATAATTGAATTAAATAGACTTTAAATTTTGGCTAATTGCAAAGAGATACAATTGGGGAGGTTTAAATAATCTTTTAAATTGCTACAAAATGGAGTTGCAGATATATGAAGACTTAATTTTGATGTTTAAAAGTATGTGTGAATCTTTATTAGGTAAAATAGAATAGAAAATTCACTGAAAGTTATAGAAAAAGAAAGTGAAGAGGAGTTTGAAGAGGGAATTGCAAATGAGAAGCAAGAAGTTAACAATGTTGAAGAAATGTCTTCAATTCTGACTGATTGGTGGGGTATGGAAGGATTTATATTCCTTGCAGTCACTTCTTCATGGAAAAAAACAAAGAAAGTCCAATTGCTTCTTGAAAAGCAGCTTTGGGGCATCTCAGTCTTTAAGGAATTTCTACCAGTTCAGCAGTGAGCATGCTTCCCAGGGAGGCCATCCACAGTCTGGGAGATTCAAGAGAGAAACAAGTGCCTTTGAACTCCCATCCTCTTACCTCTTGTGCATGGGAAGGCACCAACAGACCATAAGAGAGGTTACATATTGGGTGGGTTACTTCTATGGGCAGAAAGGCAGCCTTTTAAGTTAGATTTAGACATATTCAGCATCATGTTCAGTGATAGTAATAGCACTTAGACTTATATATTGGTTTACAGTGCTTTACAGTCCTCCCTAAGTGCTTTACAGAATCAGCATATTGCTGCCAACAAATGCAGCAGCAGTCAATTCGTACATTCAACTGCCAATCTTTAAATTACAGGAAAACAAAATTATGTATATTTATGTAAGAACTGGCCAGTTAAATGAATGGATCTGTCCTCTATTAATTCAAGCATCTTCTCTTTAAAAGCAACATATCAATCATAATAATCTATGATAACGAATTTTGTGTGCAAATAATAAGGGATGTGAACATGTTACTTCCTCTTCCTTGTCAATCAAATATTTATCTTTATGTTAAAATGGGTAAACAAGGGATGAAACCATTGACAGAATGAAAAAGGCCAAGGGTGTCTTCAGAGGGGATTTTTTAAAAAGTCAAGATGGCTGTCACAACCTTGAAATTGTGCCTGCCATCATCACTTTTTTGATCCCTTGTCGGATGCCCCTTGAAGACAAATGGCACACACAGCATGCAAAACACTCTACACCACCCCGCATGCTGAGTTTGCTGGTCAAAATAAGTTAGCAGTTGGCAGTTGAATAAGTGCTAAGCAAAAGTGCTAAAGCAGAGCTAGTCTCTAAAAAGACAGGAAGATGAGAGCTTGGAAGTAGACATCTGCTGCTAGCAGTAGGCTAGTGTAAAATGGAGGTCACAGATTGCTAGATCAAAACTAATAACAGGATCTTCCTTCGCAGCAGGGCCAGTAAAGCAGTAGATCCACTATGTGCTCATTCCTCTCTGAATCTGCCCAAACCTATCATCTCTAGAAACTTGCTGGATTATTGCAATGCGCTCTACATGGCGCTACCCTTGAAAAGTGTTCGGAGACTACAGTAGGTCCAGAATGCAGCCGTGCAAGCTACTGTGGGTGCACCTAGATGCACCCACATTACACCAATTCTCCGCGAGCTGCACTGGCTCCCTATCGGTCTCCAGACACAATTCAAGGTGTTGGTTATTACCTTTAAAGTCCTACTTGGCTTAGAGCCAGGCTATCTTCGAGACCGCCTTCTACCGCATAGCTCCCAATGACCGGTAAGATCCCACAGAGTTGGTCTCCTCCGGGTCCCGTCAGCTAAACAATGTCGGCTGGCAGGCCCGCGGGGGCCTTCTCTGTGGCTGCCCCGGCTCTCTGGAACCAATTACCTCCTGAAGTCTGGACCGCCTCCACCCTATTGGCCTTCCGGAAAGCGGTGAAGACCTGGCTTTTCTGGCAGGCCTGGGGCTGTTGATCTTGCTGCTGCGATCTTGCGAGATCCGGCCATGAATGGAGTGTATGGGTTTTTAATGTTGTTTTTAAAACAACTTTTATGGTATATTGTTCGCATTATTTTTTGTTGTAAGCCGCCCAGAGTCTCCAGGGAGTTGGGCGGCATAGAAATGCAACAAATAAATAAATATATAAAATTAAATGTAGTTATTGTGCTATATATAGTGCTTCAGTGTAGCTTTCATGCTGCGTAATTTTGCCCTGAAGTATTTCCATCCATAAGATGGAAGTCCAAACAGACTAGAAGGTTGTAGTGTCACAGTCCAAGCCTCGTTTCTGCATATGACATTGATGGACATATAACAAGGACAGGGCTTAGATTATGATTCCCAAAGCACATTGCACCAATTTTGACTTCCACCAGCCTCCCAAATTATACTGAATCCAGTTTATATTATTGACTGCAATCTGAAAGATCAAATCAGCTACGAACGTTCAGGCAAGGATGTTTCTACTAAATTTTCAGTTTGAAGCACTACTGCCTGTTTCCAGTCCAATGTGCCAGTTCGATGAGCAATCAGTACCACCCCATACATCTTGCTAGGGGCATATTGGTCAAATATCTCCAGAATTATGTCAAACTGGATGTTTGAGATGTGTGTTATTCTCTATTTTTACATCCTGCTGAATTTTCCTCCAGGTAGCAGCTTATCAATATTCCTTATGTCTTGCTTCATACTTTCCTCCCTTTTCATGTCCACTTTCTGGCTTATTTATTTATCAAATTTATATACCTTACCAAAAGTGATAATTTCCCCACCAAACAGGGCCCAGCCTTTAAGTGCAACATTTTCCCCCATATGTTACCAATAGACTCCTTAATAAAATTTCTAATTGCAGAAAACCTCACACAAGCTATATAAATAGCTGCAAATTTAATTCACAGAATTTAATGGGGAATTGTGTCACTGGTGGAGGAAATAACACCTACTGCACTTCCTACCAGAAAATCCAGATCCTCCCGTTATACTGCATATGGTATAATCATCCAATCTTCTTGATGACCTAATTTTTAAAAGTTGCCCAATACATCTATTAATCTATCTATTGGAGGAAGAGGAGACAGTTTATAGGTTTCCGTTTTAATTATGCTACTGCTAAAATTAAAAGAAAAAAAATTGTTTCATTATCCAGTGCTTTCAGTTGCACTCAGCTGCAACTCCGTTTCAAACAAAAGAATAATAATAAAAAAGGACATGACTAGTAGTCAACCTTGTCACTCAGGAGCAGATGAATAACTACAAAGCAATCTCACATTTCCTCTATTTCCTCAAGGACAAAAAAAACCCATCTGTCATTCTGAAGGTAAAAAGATCTTTCTTGTGTTTTTTTTTTTTTAAATCTTTTTCTTTTTAAAGAGAAGATAAGGTGTAGAAGATACCGGTACATAAAAACTAAAACGATGAGTTCACATAAAAGTTACAGTAACTGGGACACAATATTTATGTATTTATTTTGTGTGCATCTGCTATCAAAAAACTCTCAGCAGTATGGAAATATGTTTAATAAATGCATAAACAAAAGCTATGGTTCGGTGAACTGCAGACAGAAAAAATATCAAGGATGTAGTATAGAGTTCAAGATCTAACTTTCTGAAGATATCAGAAGGATCTTAATCAGGATTTGGGGGCAAGGAGACCAACAAGGGTGGCCAGCCGAAAGTCCCAAGATTACTAATGATTTTCCCTTTGGAAAAGATTGCAGAAGGTGAGTAGTGTTTTTTGTTTTTGCCATTCAGAGGTTTGGGAAAATTTAAGCCCTAAAAGAGGATGTCTTAAAAACCTTTCCCTCACCAAAACAGGAAAAAGCAAAAAAACAAAACAAAACAAAACACCAACAACACTGTACTAAATAAGGGGTTGAAGTGGACAAAAACTGGCATTCAGAATCCATATTAACTGTCAGTGTTAACTGAAGCAACATTTAAAGATTCACATGGAGGTTTCTCTTTTTAAGAGTCAATCACTGCTGGTTTGGCCCCATGAGAGACATTCAGAGAGACAGCGTACAGATCTTTCTTGCTGTTCCAAGGAAACCTAAATGCAAGTGATTTTTTTCATATACTGCATATAGCCCACAGCAGAGAAATAAGGTAGGATCAAACAACCATGTAATGAAAATGGTTTAACTAATTTTAATAAGTTAATAATTAAAAATGGAAATTTTAATAAAACCCTTAAAATACTTTTTAAATAGTAAATGCCTTAAAAGTCTATAAAGACCTGACAATACTAATAATTCCCTGACAAAAGACTTTACTTTTGCAAAGCCTCAACTTTGCTCCCAGGTCTCAGCACCAGAACTGGCCTAGACACTGTCCAAGGTGATAACTCAGACTAGCATCAGCTCTGAGAAGGTTTGGGACAAAATATCCTATTGTGAGTCATTTAAATCTTCTAGCAATAAATACTGATCAGTAGGAGCAGAATTCCTGGTGAGGGTACCATTCGTTTTGTTCACTATGCCTTCCTATATTGGGGCCTTGTAGTGAAATGGAAATGGTAAGCCCCAAGTCCAACATCTTAAGAAAACAGGGATAAAAGAACATGATATATACAAGAAAATAACCTTTTTTAACCCTTCATTTATTCATTTATTCAAAAGTTTTATATCCTGAAGATTCCCAGGTTGGTGCATATAAACCTTTTGCAGATTTTTATCACTTAATCTGATGGCTAAACGGTTTCAGGACTTACACATTCTTTCATTAAACTATACTTGCTGTTGAACTGGATTGAAGCAAGATGCTGCTGGACAGATCCAGGAAAGTTACTGTTATCATTATTAAGGAAGAAGAGCAAAACGTATAAGATAATTAATTGCAAGGACTGCTAATTTCAGCAGGGCATGTTTCCTGCTAAGATGTTTTTAAGAATACAGAATACAGATCAGTCTGATTCACACATTGGTTTCTGGTTTTGCGTTTTTGAGTGCTGTATTAATCAGACTTGTAGTTTGCCAAGCAGGGTTTATGGTTTAGTTAGTATATATATGAACCCAATCACTATTTCCTGTTTGTACTACTTTGGGACTCACCAGAAAGCCCAAAGCTGAAGGCTAGGATATCATTGTAAGGAAATTGAGAAAAAAAAATAGTACTTTTGCATTACTTTTAAATGACAGAACACATTTTTTGTTTGTCTTTAACAGAAAATTATTGCCCTTGTAACTCCAGGCAATATCTTCTGTGTCTGTTGGTCAAGCATGATCTGGGTCAAAACGAAGTACAGCAAAGTAGCAAAATGTGCTTATTCTGAAATTATTTTTTCCTGCTTACATGTCTTTTTCTGTATCTTCCACTGGGATTTATTCCAATGTTTTTTAAATTGTGAGAGATTTGCAAGGCCTATCTAGAGGATATTTTCTTGTATTAAATGCAACAATTACATTTGAGCACTGTTTACTTAGGAATTATTTGAAAAGAGTTCAGTTTCTGGGCATTTACATTTAAACTGTCTTCCAGATTGCCTTTCAGTGATTCTCCAGCACCCTTTTGAAAATCTGTACATGTGCCAGTGACTGAAGTCTAACATGTAATTCAATACTTTTATTATTTTGTAAGTACAAGATCAAAGCAAATTTTATTACTGATATTCCAATGTATAAGTAAACTATTTAACATCATTTCTTGACAAACTGTTTAACATCATTACTCTAAGCATTGAAGTCATTTTTGGAAATGTAAATTAAAAGATATAATGTTGCATCTAGTTAGATTGATGTTTTTTATTTATTTATTTATTTATTTATTTATTTATTTATTTATTTATTTATTTATTATTGCAATTTATATGCTGCTATTCTCCCGAGGGACTCAGGGCGGCTTACAAAAAAAACAATATCCAATACAAGTCACAATAAAGTTAAAATTGTGATAGGGCCTTCTCAGGATGCCGTCAGCCAGACAATGTCGGCTGGCGACCCCCAGGGGGAGAGCCTTCTCTGTGGTAGCTCCTACCCTCTGGAACGATCTTCCTCCAGAGTTGCGAACGATCTCTGACCTCCGGACTTTTCATCGGGCCTTAAAAACGTACTTTTCCCAGCTAGCCGGCCATGGGAAATCTTTTTTAGAGTTTTTGATATTAATTTTAATTGAACTGTTTTTAACTATGGGCCAAATTTATATTAGTTACTTTTAATATTTTTTAACTTTTGTAAGATTTGCTTTTTATTTCTGGCTGTTCATCGCCCTGAGTCCACAAGGAGAAGGGAGGTATATAAATCTAATAAAATAAATAAATAAATAAATAAATAAATAAATAAATAAAATCAACAATCCGATTAAAACAATTTAAAATTATAACAATGTACACCCATAACAGATCAGTTTAGTTGATGAAAGAGCCATGTCTTCAGCTCACAACGGAAGGAAAGGAGGTTGGGGGCTGTCCTGAGCTCGGTGGGCAAATCATTCCAGAGGGTCAGGGCTCCCACAGAGAACGCTCTCCTCCTGGGGGCCGTCAGCCGGCATTGGCTGGTCGACGGCACCCTAAGGAGGCCACTTTGTGAGAGCGCACGAGATGGTGGGAGAGCGGCTGGAGATGGTCCTGCAAGTACCCCGGGCCTAAGCCATGAAGGGCTTTATAGGTAAGCACCAGCACCTTGAAGCGAATCCAGAATGCCACCGGCAGCCAGTGCAGTTCGCGCAGGAGAAGTGTTACATGGGAGTATTGAGAGGCCCCCGTAATTACCCACATGGTCGCATTCTGGACTAGCTGGAGCCTCTGGATGCATCCCAAGAGCAGCCCCATGTAGAGGATGTTGTTTCTAACGATATTTATAATGAATACAATAAAAAAGCTAGTCTAACACCAACCCTTTCAAAGCCTGATAATTTTGGAGGAAATATTGACAAAATCACTTTTTAAGAAATCCATACAAAATAGATAGCTTTGAAAAAGTACACCTAGCCTCTGGCAATTCTTGGGGCAAGTTTTGCAGGCAGGATGGTCTTTACATCCAATCCACTCTGACTTCTTGGCTGAACAAATATTGTCTTCATTACATTAAAAAAAAATAAATAGAAGGAGGGAGCAATATAATCAGAGTAAATTTAATTATGCCCTGGATCATCTTTCTTGAATGCATAGTAGTGAGGGCCTGGCATTGCATTGGGAAGGCATTGAGATGCTTGTGTTCACTTTTTTTTAATCACACTTGCTATGCTGCTCAATATCCACATGAAAAGCTGGACTTACTCAAGCAGATGGCACAGAGTTCTACCTTTCTTTTCCATCTTCTAATCTTGAAAAAGTGTTGAAAAATGTAACAAGCTATCTGCAGATAATTATAGATTGAATAAATCAAAATTCTCCAGGCAATGCAGTTTGTATTTCTGTGTAGAATTGGTGTGTGATTCGGCTGGACAACTCCTACAGGCCCAGGCATGAGTTTGGGAATTACTCCTTGACAGACATCTATCTATGTAGATGCAGGTGTTACTAATAGCCAGACAAAGTGTGCTTTTTGCCATATTCCCTTTGGTCTGACAAATTAACCTTAAACTGATCTTGCCCCAGTGAAACATGATTTAGTCATATCATGATTAAATTCTTGCAATATGTGCTATGCTGAGTTCCCCATAAGGTCTGGAAACATCAACTGCTGGAGAAAATATTAATAACAAAGTTTATAGAGGATAAACCAGGAAAACTTGTAAATATTAATATGTTATTCATATCTCCAAATAATCTGGCTATGTAGCTTAATGGTAGGACACTATCTTTGATGCGGGAGCCTGGGGTTCAAAGCTTGCTGGTATCCACCTTACCAGTAGGGGTCCTTAGAGAAAGTCTCCCTAATGTTTCACCTGCCTCCCTCAAAAATATGAGAATGGCATGAACTAGAAGAGTCATGCCAAGTCAGATATTGCCCGGATTAACAAGGTCCACGTCAGATGTTGAGGAATCAGGACAATCTGATAAGTGGACTCAGTAGCATCAGCTGGTATGCTACCGTAGAAGATACCAGTTGAGCCCTCATAACAGTCACTACTACCATGATAACTCAAACCAACGAACTGGTACACATTATAGCCACTATAATCTGGGATATGCTTGGCTACATGATCAAGAAGAGCAGCAGTACATAACCCCGACCCCCAGGGAAAATGAGATTAGAGGTTAAAATCAAGGCAACTCAAAGGGAGGTTAGTCAACTGGTGGAATTACAGAAAGGTGTAATGATTAGGGATAAGACTTGGCTACTGAAAAAATACAAGTATCTGAGTCCATCCATAGCTCTTGAAACTGCTGAAAAAGGCTCACGGCACTGGTTACCAGGATAAGGAGATAAATTAGAGAGGCAGAGGCCAAAAAGATAAATTTTCTGTTCTCCAAAGAACCATCCAAGGTATATTCCCAGCAGTAACAACAGAGCCCCCACAGTAGAAAGTGAATAGTATTCGAAGAACATATGGGAGAAAGAGAAGACGCAGGACACCAGTGCAAAGTGGCGGCAGAACTTAAGAGCAGACCACAGCAATCTCCCAGAACAGAAATCAGTCGCTATCACAGAGGTTAGTCAACTGGTGGAATTACAGAAAGGTGTGATGATTAGGGATAAGACTTGGCTACTGAAAAAATACAAGTATCTGAGTCCATCCATAGCAGAGCTGGACAATACCTGGCCTGGACAGGACTCACACCTACTGGCTAAAGAAACTAACAGTAGTGCATGAACATCTAGCAGTGTTCCTAGCAGTTGGTTCCCGCCTAGACTGGATAACACAAGGAAGGACAATGTTGCTCATGAAAGACCCCCACATGGGAACAGCTTCATCCAACTACCAGCCAATAATTTGCCTCCATAACATGGAAAGTCCTATCAGGCATTATAGCCACCAAATTACAGGACTATATGAGCCAGTATATGATTGCTCAGAAGGGCATTGGGAACAGCATCAGAGGCTCAAAACACCAGTTGCATAGATAGAGCAGTTGCCCAAGATCCAAGGTCTAAACAGATCTGAGCACAGCCTAGACTGACTACAGACAAGCCTATGACTCAATACCACACACATGGCTCTGTGAATGCCTGGGGCTATGCAAAGTCAACAGGACACTAAGAATCTTCGTCAAAAACTCAGTGGGACTGTGGAAGACAATACTGGTAGTCAACTCAAGACAGCTCACACAAATGGCTATCAAGTGTAGCAGATGCCAAAGTAGTTAAGGCTAATGGAGTGGAATTACCAGCGGGCCACATAGCAGACATACCGACGAATTAAAAGTACCTTGGTATCCCACAGTCATATGGGAACTACAATGAAGAGGCAAGTAAGATAACAACATCCAAGTATCACCAAAGGATCAGACAAGTTCTAAAGAGCCAGCTTAATGCAAAGAACAAGATCCATGCCATCAACATATAAATACACCATGCCAGTCATACATACAGGATATAGTGGTATAGTAAGCTGACCAAAGAAGGACATGGAAGCTGCTAATCTAAAGACCCGGAAGCTCCTTACAAATGTATAGAGCACTGATGGCTCTATACATTTTTGCCATCACGTGGCAAAAGCGGGGGGAGCAGGGGGGGTCACATATGCGCATGCCCATACCCATAATTCAATGCAACCCACCCCCTGCCCTCCCCTTGATTTTGGCACGCAATGGCACTGTGGGCCTGTAGGCCCGTTTTTCATCCTCCCCCAAGCTCCAGAGGCTTTCCTGGAGCCTGGGGAAGGCGAAAACGGCCTTCCCCACCCCACCCCCCGGAGGCCCTCTGGAGGCTAGAAACGGCCTGTTTGCCGACTTCCAGTGGGCCCAGAAGGCCCGAAAATCAGCTGGCCAGTGTGTGCACCTCAGCTAGAGCAATGCTCGTGTGCCCACCGATATGCCTCCGCATGCCACCTGTGGCATGCATGCCATAGGTTCGCCATCACGGATATAGAGGTTTTCACCCCAAGTCCAACATTCAGAGACTGTACAATAGCTGGAAGGCAGTCAAGGGCTGATGAATGTCAAAGCAGCTATCCTGGATGAAAACCATAACATCCAGAAATACTCTAGTAAGATGGCACCCAAATATGAGCTGCTGCGAGAATGCCTGAGACAACAGCAAACATGGAAGGAAGATCAAGCAGAGGAAGTGCCATGACAAGACAAGACCCTACATGGAATGTACCACTGACAGATAGTTGAGATGGCAAACATTGTGAAATACTATCAGTGGTTGGGAAGAGCTGGACTAAAAGACTGAGGTACTGATTATAGCAGCACAAGAAGAGACACTAAGACCAAATCTATACAAGCAGAGGCCTACTACACTAGACAGGATCTAAGAAGCCTACTATACACAGAGGCCTCAGAGAAAGTCCAACATGTAGTGGAAGGGTGTAAGATGCAGGCAAGAACAGCATACATTGAATGACCCAACCAAGTAGGGGGTACTGTATTCAGGAACATCTGCACAGAATATGGGTGAGACTAGAGGTAGGTTTCAGCAGGTTCTGACCAGTTCTGGAGAACCGGTAGTGGAAATTTTGAGTAGTTCGG
The DNA here is from genome assembly GCA_030761175.1 of Masticophis lateralis. Classification (NCBI taxonomy): domain Eukaryota; kingdom Metazoa; phylum Chordata; class Lepidosauria; order Squamata; family Colubridae; genus Masticophis; species Masticophis lateralis. Next base: position 321,569,948 of record JAUDYJ010000001.1, on the reverse strand, counting down.
AGAACCAGTAGTAAAAATTCTGATTGGCCCTGCCCCATCTATTCTCTGCCTCCCAAGTCCTAGCTGATCGGGAAGAAATTGGGATTTTGCAGTATCCTTTCCCTGGACTGGGGAGGGAATGGAGATTTTACAGTATCCTTCCCCTGCCATGTCCACCAAGCCACACCCACAGAACCGGTAGTAAAAATTTTTGAAACCCACCAGTGGGTGAGACCATCCTAAATCCAGATGCGAAATCCCACAAAAGGTATGGAGAATAAGAAAGCTAACGTTTTGTGGGACTTTCAGATCCAGAAAGACAAGCAGATACTAGCCAATCAATCAGATGCTGTGGTAGTAGTCAAGGACCAAAAGACAGGAGTAGTGATATGTGTACTACTGCCAAGTGACAGTAACACCAAGAAGAAGGAGGAATATGACAAGCTGGAGTACCAGGGCCTGAAAAAGGAACTGGAGAGAATGTAGAAATAAATATCAAGGTGCTACCAGAGGTGATAGGAGCACGTGAGACTGCGACTCCTAAACTAGGAGAGTGAATCTGATCCCAGCAACAACATCAGAGCTCTTTGTCCAAAAGAGTCCAGTGCTAGGAACAGCTCTGTGCAGATTTCAAATGTCCAACTGTCTATCTGTCTATCAATTTATCTCTATCTCATTCTGAAATATTAGTTGAAGAAATAGCCATTTAATTCTTTAAAGTCCAATCTTCCCCATACCAATATTTTCCAGAAATATGGGATTATAATTGTTTTTGTACTCAATCATGTTATAGTCCAGCCCATTTGGAGAATGACAAGGTGGGAAAGACTGTTATAGGTAATAAATTAAAAAATAGTCTGCATAAATGATAAGTAGATGTTTTCCAAGAAGTTACCTGAACCTGCTTAATTAATGACCTTTGACAGCTAGAACAACTGCCCTACCAACATCTTGGCACCTCATCTATTGGATAGAAAAAGCAAGACAGTCATTTCAGTTTTCCAGAATGTTTAACATTTTTAAAAGAATTTTTTAAAAGAAATATTTCAAGTGTCCTATAGATGTTACCTATATTGAGGTGGCTGAGTTGACACCAATGAACAATTGCCAATCTCTCTTATGAACGACAGCTGTCAGTTTCAACCTGATATATGCAAAATTGGGAAGTAACCAGAATGATCAGTTTTTCATAAATAATTAGCTTGTAGTCTTTTGATAAAATGGAATAGAACACACAAAGAAACTGTTACTATAAGTTTTTTTAAATAATTATGCAAGTGGGATTATTTGTAACCAATGAGTTTATATGTAAGAATTTTATTAAAACTGTAATCTAAGCAAGTAGTGGCAGCTTCACTTATTCACAGTATTTCTTTTTCCTGAAACTACTTCCCTATAAACTGTATATTTGCAACATGTTTCCTTTTTGTTTGCTCAATCATCTTACTCTCAATTATTGGATTTCAACTTTAAACAGACATCTAACAAGGGTGCCAATTTTTTTACAGAGTTCATGTCTGAAACCCTAGGACTACTACTATTATTACTACTGAAATTGACTGAAAAGACAAAGCTCTGTATGAATTTGGCAACGAGCAGGAATCCTATACCCTGACTGCTGATCTGAACAAACAACATAGAGTTATAGACGGGGTCTTGTTCTGCAAAGCAAAGCACAGCTATAGTTTATTTTGACCCTCTGTGACTTCTGGTTAAACAATAAGTAATAAGAGAACTTTTTTTTTAAAAAAAGCAACTTAACTATTAACTAGGAATGAATCAGCCAACTCAGATACTCCAGTTAAAAGCTGCAACAAGAAGGGAGCCGCGCTGCAAGGGACATTCCTCTATGTCCAAGGTAAACACTAGTCTGCTGCCTGAGCCGTGAGGCGGGGCTGGGCCGGAACAGGCAGCAAAGGATGATCTGACTCACTTGCTCCACATGCTCACACAGGTGCAGGTCGAGTGGGTGTGCTCAGCTTTCAGCAGCTGCCAGAGGCAAGAACAGGGCACAGGAATGCAGCATCAGGCATGCGCAGGAAAGCCCTATCGAACAGCAACCCACAAAATCAACAGAAACTAAAACTAATATGGTAACAGAACAACAGCAATAATAATAATAATAATAATGCAAGCTGATTTTGCTTGAACAGGAAACAGCAACACATAGCCAAAGAAACAGAAGGGACATAAGTTAGAAAAAGGGGTCCCCAGTGTATTTTCTTGTTTTTCATGCCACTCTTAAAGATTCAAGGAAAAATGGTGCGCCATCTAGCATCAGTAGAAACGAGGAAATGACCCCATAAGGGGAACTACTACCCTATACAATGATAATAATATCCTCCAGGTTCATATACAAAAAAAAAAAAAAGTGTGTGTCTTCTATTAAGCTGAAGCCCAGCAATTCAAATGCAGCCTCACCCACTGGTCCATCATGGGTGCTAAATGTTTCCGTTTCTTGCAACTGCAAAAGTAGAATTTTCAGTCTGAAACAGCTGATAATAGAATAGAATAGAATAGAATAGAATAGAATAGAATAGAATAGAATAGAATAGAATAGAATAGAATAGAATAGAATAGAATAGAATTTTTTATTGGCTAAGTGTGATTAGACACACAGGAAATTGTCTTGGTGCATATGCTCCCAGTGTACATAAAAGAAAAGATACGTTCATCAAGAATCATAAGGTACAACACTTAATGATAGTCATAGGGTACAAATAAGCAATCAGGAAACAGTATCAATGAGGATATATCATAAGGATCCAAGAAACAAAGTTACAGTCATGCAGTCATAAGTGAAGGAGGTGGATGGTGGGAACAATGAGAAGATAATAGTAGTACAGATTTAGTTTAGTGAAGAGAAGATATACAGATCTACAAACCTTAAGGGCGTTTCTGTATTTGTGAGGTTGCCTTTCTCTAATTGTTTCTGGCTGACCTATAAAATCGAACAGGGTTGCCATGCCAAGATCCCATCAATAAAGCAACGTCATTCTATGGGACCAGGAAGTGTGCCTTCTTTGTATCTGCAGCTGACAATTGGAACAGCATCTCCTCTGAAATCTATATAGCTCTGAACATGCTGACCTTGGGGAGCTTATTAAACAGTTGGCTCTTCCTACAGGAATTGTGTTAGTAATGTTGTGTGAACCTCTGTGATATTGTAAAAGTTGCCAATCCTTTTTGGTGTGATTGTTTTTTACTGTAAGAGACCAGATAACTATCAGATACAGAGGCCTATTTTATACACCACTAGAACTTGAGAAATGGGTATATACTTTATCTTTAGCCAGTAGCAAGCAAAATACACTGCTCAAAAAAATAAAGGGAACACAAGCAGAAGACATCCGAGATCTGAATGAATGAAATAGCCTTGTTAAATACTTTGTTCGTTCCATACAGTAGTTTTGTGTTCCCTTTAGTTGTTTGAGCAGTGTATAAACTACTGTATGTAAAGAACACAGTATTTAATGTGCACCAAATGTGCGCTGCATGCACATGCTGCGTGTTTAAAAATCTACCTGTTTGGTCAAACCAGTAGTTAGCTACTGGTTCAGTTGAACCAGTAGTTAAAAAAAGCTACGATCTGACCATCAGCTGTGCTGCACGGGTTAATTTTGCTAGAAAGCAAGAAATCCTGCTTTCTAGCAAAGCTAAACTGCATGGCACAGCTTATTCCATGCCTCATTGTCCTACTTACCTTCACTGCTGCACACGTGCCAAAAAGAGGCTTGGGAAGGTAAGTCGGGGGTGGGGGGGGAGAGATCAGCTGTGCCGTGCGGTTTAGCTTGGCTAGAAAGCAGGATTTTCTGCTTTCTAGCCAAACTAAACCACGCGGCAAAGCTGATGGTCAGATTGTAGTTTTTTTAAACTAGCGGTTCATCCAAACTGGTAGTTTTTATCACTACCCGTTTTGCCCGAACCGGAGTGAATCGGTAGCATTTTACTCCTGGTTCATCCCTATACAAGTTTCTTGAACATGTTACTGGATTAGTCTGTGTTGGGATTCTGGGGATCACTTTCTGTTTTCTAAGAAATAACTGGCATCATCCACCTCTGAGGAAAGGAGGAACCTATTTGATACCATTGGCATTGAATGGGTCTTACTGGTTTTCAAAAAGGAGATGAAGAGTTTTCTGAAACTCTGACAAGCAGTTGTGCTAAATGCTTGGCTGACCTGTGCCGTTTCTAGAACATCATCCGAAATGAAAGTCACCACAAATGGGAAAGGAATATACCAGCTACCCTTGAAGACTATGTAGAGGCATTTTGGAGCATTTGAACGTTCTGCCTGATTGATAAAACATCAGGTGCTTGTCTAGTTTATTGGTTCCTTACATTAGCTTTTTAAACCCCTTTTTAGCGTTTTAAATTGTCAATGGGTTTTAGTTTGAATGTTTTAAATTTTGGTCCAAAGTTGTGTAATTCTTTTAAAATTTAAAATTTTGTATTGATATGTGTTTTAGTTCTGGCTGTGCACCACCCTGAGTCCACTAGGAGAAGGGCAGTATACAAATTGAATAAAATGAAATAAAATAAATAAATTATTCCTGATTATAAGGAATTGTTATAATAAATTATTCCTGATTGTAAGGAATTGTTATAATAAATCATTCCTGATTGTAAGGAATTAAGAAAGGAATTCTTAATTCCAAGATGCAAACATTTCAAATAAATAATTAAATAATTTAATTACTTTGTCATTCCTTGTGACTTGCTTGGCCTATTCAGAAATAGAGTGGCACATAATGAATAAAAATGAAATTCTATTTCAAGGCTTAAATGTTACATTTTTCTACAATCCTGATTTATTCTTGGTGAAGGATGCTCTGAGATTCTCTAGTTTACAACTACAACTCACAGGATTGGAAGAATCCCAAAATCATTATCAGTCTTGAGAAAAGCCCATCCCATCCCTGAATGTAAAACTCTCCATACATCCCTGAAAAATATACGGGTAGTCCTTGACTTACAACAATTTATTTAGTGACCAAAGTTACAATAGAATAGAAAAGAAGTGTCTTATGACTGTTTTTCACACTTATGACCAATGTAGCATCCCCAGGGCCTTATGATCAAAATTCAGACACTTGGCAACTGGTTCATATTTATGACAGTTGCTGAGTCCCAGGGTCACGTGATAACCTTTGCAACCTTCTGAAAAGCAAAATCAATGGGGAAGGCAGATTTACTTAACAACCATGTTACTGATTTAACAACTGCAGTGATTTACTTAATGTCTGTGACAGGAAAGGTAGTAAAATGGGGCAAAATTCACTTAACAGCTGTCTCGCTCAGGAACAGAAATTTGGGGCTCAGTGGTCGATATGTCGAGGACTTAGTGTACCTGTATGTATATTAAACATATATTGTTACATTTTCATAAGAAAGTGGGCCATAGGAATCTATTCTTTATAGAAACAGAGCACAGAGCTAGTACAGAGGAGAGCAATATTTGTTTCTCCTTTTCTCTAAAAGTTACATAGCTTTAAAACAGTTTCTCCTTAACCATAATATCAAAATAAACCAGACATGTAGATCACTTAAAGATCTGATTTGGTCCAAATTGAATGGACAATATTCAGAAAAATTTACATGTCTTATTCAATAATAGTGTTTTAATAAGAATTCTGCACTGACATAAATAGGCTAAATATATTCCACATGATGGAGAATGAACACAGATATTGATGAAAATTCAGTTTCCTGGTATTTTCAGCAATTCTTTTCCACCCCCAAACCACAACTGTCTAGATGGCACATATCAAATCATAGAACACAGTATAAATAATCATGGCCATGCTTGCTGTGTCAAAAATAAAGGAAATTTAGCTTAATGTAATTGGGGTGGACTTGGAACAGCTTGCCTTCAGAAATTGTGGGTGCTCCACCACTGGAGATTTTAAAGAGGAGACTGGACAAACACTTGTCTGAAATAGTATACAGTCTCCTGCTTGAGCAGGGGGTTAGCTAGAAGACAGTCTCCTGCTAGAGCAGGGGGTTAGGCTAGGTTAGGTCCTTTCCAACTCTGTTCTTCCGTTGTTATCTAGTCCAAAAAAGGAACCCAGAATCTCTCCTTGGCTATGATGGTCTGATCATTCAATCTCTCTGAGTGCTCTGAAACTAGCACTGATGTTGTTACCCAGTGTGGGTAATGCAACGTTTGCAAGAAGACAGCCAAGCTCAGAGTACCAAGGACCCTCCCCTCCCTGAAATCATTGATATTTTGCCATCACATCGTTATTTACTCACAATCGCTATTGATCACAGATAAACCTGCTAAGAACTGCTATATATGTGCCATTTACAGCCCTATCGCTCTTGCAATGAAAAGTGGGGGTGAAGAGTCCAGTGCAAAGTACTTCATAAGGTCCCCCTCGAGCTTTTATGTCAAAGAAGGATTTTAATGACATCTTTGTCCTCCACCTTGAATTCAAAGTTTTTCCTTAGGAAGAGAGCATAGTCCTGCATCCACTGCCCTCCGACTCCACTCATCCACACGGGGAAAAGATGAGGGAAAAGGGAAACCGCTGGAAAAGCCCTCGGGCAGCGCGCGCTCTTCTCTATAGTTTCCGCATGCATTTCCCTCCGACTGAGTCTCTTGCCCGCGCTCCTCTTCTTTCTTTCCGCTCCTTCCATCTCGGCTTCCCTGCAAGGTTAACCCCGCGCCGTCACCCGAGGCTGAAGTAGCAGCATCCGGCATGGAATCAATCGAGGAACTGGCTCTCGGACCTTGCGTCGCCTCCCAATATTTGCGGCCTTTTCGCCTCCGATACCGCCAGGTAAGCAGGCTGGGTGAGAAGGCCGCGGGAGGAGCCGCTGCCTTCTCTTCAGGAACGCCGAGCTTAGCCCACTTTCGCCGAAGCGTTTAGGCCACGCTCTTTTACGCAAAGCCGCTGCTGTGAAAGGCCTACTCTCGGCTTTCCCGCAGGCGCAGCTAGGGAGGCGGCGGGAGGGTTAGGGTGGATTTCCTATCATCGTAAAGAGTCGCTGCTACTGGATGGCGGAAAGGGTCGGCGGGAATTTAGGGCCCAGGAATGGACTCGGCAGGCCGGCAGAGTAGCCTGTGGATACCGAGTCGGAAGCATCTTTTTCTTCATGGGGTTGCCCTTTTTTTCCCCCTTCGGAAAAGGGGATCGAGCGTTTCTGAATGCAAGCAGAATTTTTAGCCCTTCCCACAACAAGAAGAGTGTATTATTACCTTTACTTAGTTACTTACTTACATTTAACTACTTAGTTAAATGGTTTTTGCAATGATTGCCCTTGAATACAGGCACAGGGAGCCTCCCACGCACCCACCCTTTTTGTGGGATTAGCTAGTTTTGTGGGATTAGTTTGTGTGCCCTTTCGCTTGAGCATGCTTCAGTTTTTTAATGTTTAAAATGGGCAAATTCGGGAATAAGGGCTTCTGGGCCTTTAGATGTTTGAGGGATGGCTTGAGATCAGAAAGTGAGTAGGGACTTCTCTGTTGCATCATTCTACAAATTTAGCTGTTTCTGCACTTTATCTACTGCAGAATTTATATCCACACGCTCTGCATTGGGCAGCACAACTAGCATATATGTATGTATGGGGAGTATCAACCAGAATTTATCTCCCTATCTTCTGATATACTTTTCCAACAATTGTTCCAACAAATACAATGCTGATTGGGACAATAGAATTCTGACTGGAATTCTCTGCTTTAGTGAAGATTAATTTCAAGGTCATATTAAAATTGTTAAAACTCACCTATTCCCCCTTTTTCATACTGTCCTGAATAATCCTGCTAGTGTTAATAATACAGTACATATAAAACAGCTTGGTATGGTTATAATGACAGCAGAGTTGCAAAATGGCTACCATTTTAAGACCTGAGTTGACAGTTATATAAACCTATTGAAAGAATCAAAGATTATTTCTGCTTTATCGAATAGTAAGTCAGGTGGGGACAAGGTTCTCAGTGAATAATAGGGTAGTAAAATATGTAGTTGACTAGAATCACACAGTCCATTAAGCTATGAATCAAGTTGATTTCATAGAACATATTGAGTTATGGCTTAGTGTATTTTCTGAACCCAACCAATTGTAGTTAACTCAACAAACCATGTATAACCCAGCCAGTTTTTGACTCAATTAACAGATCATGCTAAGTCTGTTCAAATATAACCAACATTGCTTTATGAACAATGAGACAGTTCAAGCTTTATATTAAAATTTATTTGGTTTTGGTTAACCATGCTTTGTCAAATTAGCTGATTGTAGTTAACTTAATATGTTACTATTAAACCAAGCATGAATTAGTGCAATGTACAAACCCTGTGCACATGTTCAACTTTTAAGTTGTAAGATTAATTCTTAGTGTCCCTTTAAATAGCAAGGCTAGGAAAGATTCTGTTCGATCTGTCAAACTATTATTACAAGAAAACAATTTGAGTAGATGGATAGATAAATGGTTCATCCTAGTTTAAAGATGCTTTATAGATAATAGTAGTCTGAATTAATATTTGAATCTTTAAAAAAATATAAAATTCAGTACTGTGTTTTTTGAAAATATCAAATATTTATTACTTTTATTAACTTGTTGATTCTGTTATAAATGCAATGTATATGAATATCCCACTTAAAAGATTCCTTGAGAAAGGAAGTAAACAATTCTAGTATCTACCAGGGCTCTAAATGGAATCATTTACCTTTTAGAAGTATATATAGTAACTTTTTTTTATCTGAATAGCTTCACCTGAATAAATTCTGCCTTATCATAGTTTGAATTTACAATTGTATATTGCAATATCTGTAATTCTGTAAGATATTTAATACTTCATAGATTTTCATAACACCTTCGCTCATTAGTGAAATCAAATTTTGAGAATGAAATGGCATTTGTGTACTTTTATTATGATTCAGCTTTTCAAATGGTTACAACTAGGATTGTTGCTAAATACCTTAGATGAATAAATGCAGACTTCAGTAGTTTCTTGCATAAATATATGCTGTTAAGAATATAAAAAGAGCAGAAAGTTTGCTTTCTTTTACAGAGAATCATAAGATTCATAATAGTTGGAATTCTGTTTAATTACACATTAGTAATCAAGGACGAGGCCCTCCAAATTGCACTTTAGTTTTGTATAAGAGAGAAGACTCTTATTCAGCAATAAAGATGAAAAAACAAGGTCCCAGAAGAATCAGGAATACACAGCTATTCAGTTTTCATTTTAAGTTTACTCTTCCCTGACCAGATATACCTGAGAAAGGACCTTAATAGCATCACTTTCTTGATCCGGAGTTGAGGTAGAAAACAAGAATGTATGTATATGCCTTCAAGTCAATTTTAATTCCTTATGACTGTCTGGACTAATTCCTGTAATTTTGGCAAGATTTTTGGAGGTGATTTCCCATTGTTGTCTTCTTAAGTTTGAGAGAAGAAGACTGGTCTGAAGTCACCTAGTTGGCTCCATGCCTAAGCATGCCTGGAAATCACAGTCTCTTAATTTCTAGCCTATTGCCTAACCATGACACCAAATTGGCTCTCATATATAGGATATCATCAGCATATTGATAATACTTGATGAACAGATTACTTCACCCTGCAGCTTCATGTAAATGTTGATCAGGAAGGCTGAGACAGTTGAGCCTTGAGGCATCATATAAGTCAGGAGCCTTTTGCTTCATACACAAACCAACTGGAACCAGTCACAGAGAAAAGAGGAGAATCACAGAGAAAAGAGGAGAACCACTGTAACATTGTGTCTCCAATCCTGATCCCTGTAGTCTGGCCAGAAGGTTACCATGATTGATGATAAAGTTCCTGAAAAATGAAGAATGAGTATAGTTGAACCATCTGGTTGTACCAATACATTCCAGCTTCATCAAAGATAATTGACAATCATGATCAATGATGTTGCCAATGTTGGGTCCAGAAATGGCTGTTTGGGGAGAAGGTGTACCACTGTCTTCTTCAAGATAGGCAAAAATGTTCCCTCATTCACTTACCCCCTCATAGGCCAAACCAGTGTTAACAAACCAAGTAAGGAATGGATCTAATAAGCAGGTAGCTGAGTCAATATCCCAAGGATCCTATCTACTTTCTTGGGAACTATAGGGTTAACCATTTGGCAGATACAGGACAAAATTCATATAAATGTATCCTGTCTAAATCTTATTTTGAGTGAATCTGAAAAACTTTATCCAATAAATGCCTTTCGATACTTCTCACAGCAGGCCTGAATATGTGAACCCTTCCTTCCAGCTAAATACCAGGTTACCTTGAACACAGGCATTGGCCATTATCTGGGGACCATCTGTTTGTCATAGTGCTGCTAGGATACAAAAGATCAATAAATATTACCTCTAAATCACAGAGCAAAGATTCACTGTCTGCCCTCCTGTCTTTCTGATATATTGTTATAGTAAAATAATTTAGTTGCTTATTTATGTTTATTATTCTCACCTTATGCTTTCTTGAAGAAGCTTGCTAATAAACTTCATTTTAAAACTGCATATGAGAAAGAACATTCTATGTATAAGCAGATTTGCATGTGAACATAGTTTTCTTTGCCTTTTTTTTAGTTAAAAAGGTTTCCTCTTTCTTTTCTCATGAATTTACTTTCTTTAATCGTGTCCCTTTACACATTGACCAGAATTTCATTAATGTATTAACAGCCAAGTTTAAACAAACTTTAAAAGGTTAGTTTTCTTCAGTCGTCTACTTAATAGCACACTAAAGTCATGAGCTCTGATCGAATCAACATTAATTATTTGCTTCAAGTTTTTCTTGCTGGATCAGAATCCTCTGAACATTTTGTATGAAGCCTGGGAGAGAGCAGCTGGCCTGGACATGGGTTGATGCCCCAGTTGACAGATTGTTGGATTAGAAAGAATATCAAAGGCAGCAGGCAAGATTAGGGATAAGTGAACTTCTAACAGCAGTTTCCAGGAGAAGAGAACAGATGATAAACAATGGGAATGGGGTACTTAGGGGTTAGATGAGAGGTGAGAAGGCCATGGGAAAAGTGTGGCGGTAATCACTAAAGCTCCAGGTTGCTGCACCTCATGAATAGAATAGGAAATGGGATTTGCAGGGACAGATGTGATGAGCGATGATGAATACATTAAAGGCAAAACTTTTCAAGGTGAGTATTCTTTCATTAATCTGCTCAATATAATTATGGGAATGTCTTTGCCTTACAGAAGGTACTGTTTGTGATACACATATTAAAGTAAGAAATACACACTGAGTTGAGGGATTATGTTCTTAAACATGTTAAAGAGTATTTTATTGGATAAGAGAATAAAAAATAGGGCAATTTGTTTTTTATTATAAGCAGTGCTTACATAAAGATTTCTTATTAAAAGTCATGCCTTCGGTTCTATTCTCATTGTTCATTTTTCTGAGAGTTAGCTCTGAAACCAAAATTGCAAAAGTGCCACCTTTACAGAGATCTTTTTTTGTCAGATTGGGTATATGGATTGTTTTTTATTTACAAAATAAGCATGGAATGGGCATTGCAAGTGTACAAAAGTTATGTCAAAAGGAAAGGTGAGTGAAAGCATCTTACCTCACCTCGGTATAATAAGCTGTCTTGTCAATCCTCTGCTTTTAGCTACTGTATGTATTATGCAACCTATTTAATTCATTAAGATACAGAATTTCAAAACATAGCTGTGTTTTGCAGGCAAAATGCTTATGGGTAGTAGTAAAATAGAGACAATTTGTTTGAGTGATTAAGGCACTAGGCTAAAAAGCAGCAGACCATGAGCCTTAACCATACTACCTTAACCATGAAAGCCAGCTTGGAGACTTTGTGCCAGTTACTGTCTCTCAACCCAACCACTTCACAAGGTTTGGGTTATGGGAAAAAAGAAGTAATAAGATGCAATGGATATGCTCACTATCTTGAATTATAATAAAATTATAAAGTTGAACAAATAAATAAACCCTCTAGATTCTCCAGCTTTTATTTAAATTCAAACAAGCAAATTTTGTCATATTCATATTGGAAGCAATTTTAAAAATATGCCAGGAGGATTTTTTATTCTTAAAAAAATTCTGAGTTAATAGCTTTTGTTGCTATTTTATTAATATAGTTCCTATTATAAACATTTTGGAAAGTATGGTCATGTAATAAATAAATACCAGTCACTTGAATGTTAGTGAAATTGGCACGGTTTCCTACAAAGAGGTGGCCTTTGCCCATTTTCTGAAATGTGCATTTTCTGAAATGGGTATTTTAAATATATGGTACTACCATTCATAATATCGGACTTCAGGATAACATAAAGCATAAGGCAATTTCAGAAATTGTATCACTGAAATGTAGTGATATATTCAGAAAGGATTCTGGGGCCTGCAAAAATGGGTTTGGCAATTAAAATTCCCCTGATTTTATCTTTAAAATACACATTAGGTTTGTGATCTCTTGGGAGTACACAAACCTAATATCAGTAACCTGTAAATGCTTCTATAAATAAATTATAGATTTCCATAGTACTCACCTTAATTACTTAAATTACTTTTTTTAAAAAAGAGAGATTTCTTTATTAGAGTTAACTTCTAACTCAAAAGTTTTTAAATCCTTCATTAAGTATCATTAAGGTATTCAGTAAGGTATTTAAAAATATATGATTATTCATAGGTCAGATCCTTATACAGTTTCTGAGGTTAAAAAGTTTATGATGCTGAAGCTAGGCAGAATAGTGCAAGGAGAGACTGAATTTTTATATGCTGGATTGTGTTCGATAAAATGAACAAGCATAGTATCCAAATAACTTCTCAATTTAGGTTGCTGTTTTAAGTACTCTGCAGAATTTATAAGGACATTACATTTGAGATCATCATTTCCATCTCATAATGGTTTTTTGCTCTCCAATTAGGTTATTCATCAGTCCTTTGCTTTATTTGCCATCGTTGTGGGAGGTAATGACAGTCTCATTCTCTGCCATTGCCCTACAGTTATGGAATAGTCTATCAGAAAGTCTGCCACAGCACGCTCTTTGCCTGCATTCAGGAAGATTTGCAAAGCTCAGCTTTAGAGGAAGTTGTTAAATAATATTACTAAATAATGTTTCCATCATTTTGTGTTTTGCTCTGTTTGTTTGTTTTAAAAAGCAGCTTTAGGAATGTGCTTATCCTGTGACATCTGCAACATAGAATTATATTTGCAATTCTCCCTGATAATTATCGCTGCAATTAAACATTTTGAAGTATCTCTCCTAGAATCCAAGTACCATCATTTGTTTACTGTATATACAGTCATGTGAAAAAGTAGATACACCCCATTAAATTATTTAACTTCTTCATCATGTCCCAACATACAACTAATATGATTTGATTGCTTGTTTGTACTCTATGACTATCATTAAATGTTATCCCTTATGATTCTTGACGAATGTATCTTTTCTTTTATGTACACTGAGAGCATATGCACCAAGACAAATTCCTTGTGTGTCCAATCACACTTGGCCAATAAAGAATTCTATTCTATTCTATACAAAATTCTGCAGGGAGGAGTGGTAAAGATTCCTCCTAGTCAATGTTGAGACTGGTAGATAGTTATAAGAAATCCCTATTTGAGGTTGTTTCTGATAATGAAGGCAATTCTATTATTAGAAATATTAGAGCCAAGGCAATGTACTTATTTTTTCCATAGAAGTAAGTAGAAGTACTCAAAGTTGGAAGAAAGAAAGTTTAAAATCTGAAAGTTTCAAATTATGTACCTTGCAGAGTCTGATTTTATAAACATGTGACAAGCCTCAAATAATACAAATCATTAAGTGGTATTTTAGGTATACAATCATAAAAATTGAAATAGGCACTGATGGCTTTGTTGGACTAAAACCCTTAATATTAAACAGATCAAAATTTCAAAACAAGTTATGGCCAAGTATGAATTTCCTTCCCTTTTTTAATTAATTGAAATAAAATATGCAATTTTAATCTTTTGTTCAAGATGATGTTCTCGCTGATCAAAAATATTTTATGGAAATTTTAAAAAATGTATTTACGTTTTCTTTTATGTAATTTATTGCTTCGTCGAAAAACTAGACAAATTCTGCTGGATATATTTTTAAAATTAAACTGAAATAATGGAGGAAACAGATGCATATGATATAGATGTTTTCCTTTTTATATCTTCTATATTTTTTAAAAAAGCATATTTTTAAAAATCTGAAGGTGCTAGTATTCCATTGATTTTGGTAGATGAGTAAGAATTGTGAAGATCTTTGTTATTTTTGTGGGAAGGACCTGTGAGAAACTTTTTTTCTAATTAGAAAAAAAATCTAATGATTGTTTCTAAGCCTTGCCTTCCATTAACCCCCTACAGCTGTCCTTCAACAAGTTGTTTTAATGGCTTTTGAAATAAGTGAGCGGAAAATGGCTTCTATGATACTTGGAGGCTGAGATGCAAACTGCCTTTGCTTTTTATCAGTGGGAGGATGGCTTGTTAAAAGGCTTTTGTGATTTTAATTTTAAAGATGGAAAGGACATTAGATGAAACTACCGAAGTTAAAATAATTATTTCAGTTCTTCTTCAATTATTTTTTTCCATATGCCCCTTTAAAAAAAGAGAGGTAAAAGGTGTACTTAGGCTGAATAATGTTCTCTTATCAGGTTATGGAACACTTTAAATAAGACCCTGTCTTATATTTTTTTGGAACCCTGAAATAAGTGCTTGGCCTTATTGCCATGCGCTCAAAAGCCCGATTGAGCTTATTATCAGGGGATGTCTTATTTTGGGGGAAACAGGGTAGTTACTTCTGTCCAGTGTCACATATCTGATTTCCCTTGGGCACTATTTGTTTTTCAACACTTTTCAAGTATTTTAGAGTAAAAACAGAGGGCTAGGAAGATAATGAAAGGAAAAAGTATTAGGTATGTTCACCACCTTGATTTATTTATAAAAAAATAATAAAGGGATAAGGGATTTTAAAAAATGTAATAAAAGTGCTATTCTTCTAGGCTCTTTCAAAAGCCGCTTAAAAGTAATACTAAGTTGCTTTCATATAGCGTTCAACATCTTGTGACTTTTATAAACATCAATTTTCTTCTCATAATTTAGGTATGGATTGCCACTGTCTTCTTGCATAATGTTTTTTCCCCAAGCTAGCCTGCAGCCCTGAACTTGCCAAATAGTGCCAACCATGTACTAATCAGGACTAAGCTTACTTAGCAATCTAAAAGAGTCAGAGTTAATTAGTCATCACAACCTAGCTGGCTGAAACATTTGCTTGTTTACTTGATATCTTCTTGGGGAAAGCAAAGATGGCAAAAATCTCTTGGTCAATTGGTCCTGTTTGGCTTTTTGCCTCTAAGAAA
The DNA here is from genome assembly GCA_030761175.1 of Masticophis lateralis. Taxonomy (NCBI): domain Eukaryota; kingdom Metazoa; phylum Chordata; class Lepidosauria; order Squamata; family Colubridae; genus Masticophis; species Masticophis lateralis. The sequence goes on along the minus strand of JAUDYJ010000001.1, from coordinate 321,554,671 downwards.
TGTGTTTTATATTCTATTATGTGCCTTCATTAGGGCACTTAAACCTTATTTGGTTCTTCTAAATGGCCATTATCTTAGCCATTATCTCCCATGTAAACAATGCGGAATGCTTTGGCAGAAAGCATTGCAAAAATATTTTTTCATGATTATATTTCTATAGTGTTTACTCAGTAGATGCAATATACTCCATTGTTATATGAATGTACATTAATTTATCTTAATCTGGCCTACATCAGACACCAGACTGGTGTCAAACTAAGTATGAGTAATTCTAACCATTATTTAGAAAGTGCTCATCATGCTAAGTAATATAATGTCTACTTTTAGTATTTTCATATTTAAATCCAAACATTAAAATTTTATTTTCTTTTTCTGGAATCACTTTGCACTGGTGTCAGTTGCTGCATCCCAGTTATAACCATAATTAACTGCTGGCCTCATAATAAACTAGCTACCAAAGAAAATATTGTAGTAATCTCCTGTTTGTATAGTGGTACGAGAGGTGGTATTTAGCCAGTTCGGGCAAAGTGGTAGCAGAAATTTTGAGTAGTTTGGAGAACCAGCAAATACTATGTCTGGCTGGCCCTACCCCACCCACTGGCCCCACCCACTTGCATTACCCGGCCCCACCCACCAGCCCTTTATATCTTGCCTTTGCCACATGGCCCAGCTAATCTCCATGCCTTGTCTCCATGCCTTGTCAGCTCTGCTCACCAGTGGTAAGCATGCCGCCTGCTCGTCCTTCGCCTCTGGTTGGGGCCCAGGGATGCGCCATTCTCTGGCTCTGGCCTTGCCCTGGAGCCTCTGCATACTTGCTGTTCACCTCAGCCGGGTCAGGGAACATGCCACTCTCTGGCTGTAGCCTTGCACCAGAGCCTACATCTGCTTGCCATTCACCTCGGCTGGGTCAGGGAATGCGCCATACCCCCATTCCAGCCTTGCGCGGGAGCCTCCGCTGGCATGCCACTGCCCTCCTCTGGCCTCAAACTATACCCCCCCCAGGCCAAAGCAATTTATTCAGCCTATTGCCTGTTGTGTTAGGCCAAAGGGCCATGCGGGGGGGGGGGGGCGTGGACACAGGAGGGCCAAAGTGGTTTGGGAATGGACCAGATGCTTCTTCTTATCTGTACGAAGTCCCATCCAGAAAGTGCTGCAGCGGAGATCTTGCAGCTGCTTCTTCCATCCCTTGCTGAGCCTCAGTGGCTCACAGAAACTCTGTGCTCTCTGGGTCAGGACCTGCTTCTCTCCGCTGCTGCTCTTGCTGGGAAACTGTCTTGTGCAATTTAGCAGCTGTGAACCACCTCTTTCCTCTAAGTCCCATCCAGAAAGCACTGCGGCACAGAGAAGCAGCAGCCTGTTGAATGCTGTTTCTCTCAGCCACAGCACTTTCTGGATGGGACTTAGATGAAAGCATCAGTTCACACCTCCCAAATTGCACAAGACGCTCTCCCAGCAGTGCGGAGAGAAGCAGCCGCTGCCATGGAGAGCAGAGATGGAGGGGACCAGGCCCCGAAAAGCTGCTCAGTCGAACCGCACTGCGTGGTGGAAGTGCACGCATGTGTGGAAGCCATGCATGCATGCATGCACACACTCACATTTTTGGCAAACTAGTGGTAGAATTATTTGAATCCACCACTGAGTGGTACTTAAATGTTTCTGAAGCTTCAAATTTTCAATATTTTTTCATATATATATGACCGAAAACATGTTCTCTTCTCCATTCAGGTTGTAACAATAGATAAAAAGAACCCAATTAAACAAATGAGTCGAGAAAATTATATTTGTTTGTTTGTTGAGGAAAATTAATCAAAGTTACATATTTTTGTATGGCAAAAGTATGTGAACCTCTAGGATTGTCAGTTCATTTGAAGTAAATTAGTCACGTGTTTTGATCAATGGGATGATAATCAGATGTGAGTGTGAAAGTTCTTGTCCTATTTAAATAACAGTATTCACTATCAAACTCTGATCTTCACAACATAGGCATGTGAAATGTATCATGGCAAAATTTCTGAGGACTTCTGAAAACAGTTGTTCATACTCACCAGCCTGGAAAACGTTACAAAACTATTTCCAAAGAGTCTGGATTTCACTGGTCCACTATCATGCAACATATGTACAAATTGAGACAATTCAGCACCACTGTTACCCTTCATAGGAATGGTTGACCAACTAAGATCACATCAAGAACAAGGTGTGTAATATTCACAGACAATCCCAAAATAAATCTAAGGAATTAAAGGCCTCTCTTGCATTGGCAAATGTCAGCATTCATGTGACCACCATTCAGGAAACACTGAACAACAGTGGCGTATATGGCAAGGTTGAAAGGAGAAAGCTGCTACACTCCAAAAAGAACATTGATGCCCCTCATTTGCAAAGGCTGCATGGACAAGCCAGAAGGCTATCAGAAGAATGTTCAGTAGATGGAGGAGACCAAGGTACAACTTTTTAGCTTGAATGAAAAGTGTTATGTTTGGTGAAGGGTAAACATTGCATTCCAAATAAGAATCTTATCCCACCTGTGAAACATAGTGAGGGCAGTATCATGACTGGGCCTGCTTTACTTCGTCTGGAACAGTACAGCTAGATATAATTAATGGAACTATGAATTCTGATTTGTACCAGCAAATTCAGAAAATGACAGGATATTTGTCTATGAAGTGAAGCTCTAGAGAAAGTGGATCATGCAGCAAGACAGTTACCGAAAAGAAACAATTGTATGACTAAAGAATGGTTAAAGCATATAAAAGCTAATCTTTTGGAATGACCAAGTTCTGACTTAAGCCTATGTAAATGGTGTGGAAGCAGAGGTGGTATTCAGCAGATTCTGACCAGTTCTGGAGAACTGGTAGCAGAAATTTTGAATAGTTTGGAGAACCGGTAAATACCACCTCTGACTAGCCCCGCCCCCATCTATTCTCTGCCTTCCAAGTCCCAACTGATCAAGAGGGAATGGGGATTTTGCAGTAACCTTCCCCTGGAGTGGGGAAGGAATGGAGATTTTACAGTATCCTTCACCTGCCACGCCCACCATGCCACACCCACAGAACAGGTAGTAAAAATTTTTGAATCCCACCACTGTGTGGAAGGACCTGAAGTAGGCAGTTGATGTGAGCTCTGAGTTGAAGCTGTTCTATAAGGAGGAATGTGCTCAAATTCCTCCAAGCTGCTGATGTGCAGAACTGATCAACAGTTATTGGAAATGTTTAGTTGTAATTACTGATACCCAAGGGGGGCACTGCAGTTACTGAAAGCGAAAGTTTACTTTTGCCACACAAATATGTAGCTTTGGATCATATTCCCCAATAAATATATAAATCACCTTTTATATACACCTTTTAGTTAATTTTTATGCAGAAATACTGGCAATTCAAAAGAATTCACTGTATGTTTTCCTATGTCAGCAACATGTCTACTGACATGATCCTCTTTCTTTCAGATAACAGTACATGCTGGAAGATAAAATGTGCCTTAGGAAGTCAATTTTCAGTTGCCTCAGAACTGATTGCATAGCATCCTGAACTACATTTGGGGTTGGAGAAGCTTGTAATGTTACAGTGGGGTGTGTGTGAGAGAGAGAAAGTTTTTGTCATTTTTCTTGTTGTCTGTAGAGCTGTCTGTTTGTGGTATTTATTGGGTTCAGTTTTGGGATGGCACATGGGATCTGTGTGCTAAGGACTGAATGCATTTGGAACACTCTCCTGCAGACACTAGCTGCAAAAGACCCACTTTTGAAGCTATGGGGTTCCCGCTGCTGAGAGGATCTACAAACAGTATAAGGACAACACTGAGAATAACCAGCTGGATGTTGCAGCAGAGGCAGAAACTGGAGTCTCAGGGGCCTTGCTTTCCACCACAATGCTTGTTTACAGTAATATGTTTATTAAAATACAGTACTTCCTTTTTATGTCCCTCATTTCCTTGCTCAGTGCATTCTTGATGGAGCTATTCTTTTTGCATGTTGAATTCTATAAGAGAGAGTTAGACTAAGAGTTACTGACTGGTCCAAACCCATTTAGTAAGTTTCATAGCTGAATGAACACAGTGGCCTTAGCTATGATATTGTGATATCACATTAATAGATGAATGAGCAAAGAAAACATGTTCAGAAATGTTTGTTTTACCTCCTAATGGTGGACAAAAAATATCTTATAATAAGAATAAGCTATAAAACCATAACCTTATGGATGTGTTTTCTTTATAATTGCTTGTCAAAATATAAAACTTATAAAAGTTTATATAAAGAGTGAATGGATATTGTCAGTTAAAATTAAATGGCTTGGAAGTGTAAACCACATTAGAGTAGTAAAAATGATACTAAATCGTTAATAGAAATTCTAAAAAACTAAATAACTAATGTCAGCCCTGGATCCATCTTTGGTCAGACTTTACAGGGCTATCATAGTGGGAATGGGAGGGAGTAGTCATAACATAACAGTGAAGGGAGTAATCATAACATTCTTTCACATGAGACCAAGGTTGAGCGACTGGCACCTGGAAGGGAATGACCAAAGTTTGATGGCAGTGGAGACAGGGGAATGATTGGGCCATGTAATGGGAATGTCACCGGACAGGGCAGGGTGAAAATTTTAGTGTGGGTGGAGGAAAACGTGGGATTTCAGATTTGGATTTTCCCCAGATGTGCCAGTATGACTTCCTCTATTAAAATCTTACTTTGATGGACTTTGTCTCAGAGTTCTGAATTACTATGAGGAGTTTGTTGGAATGCTGACCTTAACCCAAATCTGGAAAAAAAAAAAATTCAGCAGCTTCCCGCAAAGCGGTGCCACTGTCCAGGGTCTTGACCCCCGGCCGCACCCTGATCTACCAAGGAGCGTAAAGACTCAGCAAAGATGGAACAAAGGACAGCAACCCCTGAGGGGGCCACTCGGTCCATTTCTGAGGATGTTTGTGGGGCCATCTGCTACCCATCGGCAACTGTGGAAGCTGAAGCAGCTGAGGGCAAACTCCGGATGGGTGCCCGGCCCAAGGAGCCATCACTGGGACAGTCCCAACAGACCTGCCTGGTCCTGACAGGTGCGGAACCTGGATCAGCAGCCACACTAGGACTGGAAGCTGCGGTGATGACCCAATTGCCACCCAGAATATTAAGCCATCCTGAGCACATAGCAGCCTTTGAGTGGAAGACGATGAAGCCCCTGGAGCTCAGCTAGTCTAGGGAGTGGGGGCTTCTGCCACCTTCACAAAGCCAGTCGCTTGCTGGGCTACCTGAGAGATTTGGCCAGCTAAGTGTGGGATCCACCACCCAGGTTTCCCCACACTCGATCCTGCCGGGTTGGAACTTAGCCCAGCCGATGTTCAGCTTCCCAGGCCCGAGGAGCATGGCGGTTCAAAGTGGGACTTTGGCTTCGTTCCACTCTGCACTGAGTGGACAAAGATTCAGCCTTTCCCCTCGAGTTTATATTACTCTTTAAATAACAATATTTTAAGTGGTAGCAGTGAAGGTGAAACTTTGGAGTTTTTTTTTTTCTTTCTCATTATTTTATTTACAAGCAGACAGCTGAAAGATCTGAAAATTCTTCCCAAGCTTATGTAATTAAACAATACAGAGGGAAAAGCATGCAGGGGGAAATGTGCACAAATGAACTCCATCAAGTTCACATTGACCTAGAGGTACAAAGCGTTCAGGGGCATTGCCATAGTCACTTGTTGTGTTAGCTATTGATGGTACATGACAGAAACTGGCATCAATAGTGCAGCTGGCAAAAAAAGAAAAAGCCTCAATCAAATTAGAACATCCAAGTTAGTTCTGCTTTGCAAACTACATTGGATCTGAAATTAGTTTTCATTAGCTAAAATAGAAAACAGTTAAACAAAATAATGTTTTAGCTAATAAAACGAGGATAGTGTAAGATTTAAGAAAGTATTAAGCATTTCATTCTGCCCTTAGGCACATAATCTATTCCTCAATATGTTTTTGTTGTTTATGGTCAACAATTCAATTATCATGCAGGATAGTATAGAGAGGGAGGATAATTTCATGATAACATTTGAAACTGCCTTGCATGGAGTCATATCATTAGTATATTTGGCTAACTAAAGACAGCTCTTCAGCATATCAGTTCCTTCCTAACTATATTACCTGAGATGCAAATGTTGTCCATAACTAGTAGGAAAGTGATTTCCCCATCTTGCTCCAAATAATTGCTATATTTGGAATATAGCTTGTCAGAGGTTTGCAAAGGGTATTCACATGACCCCAGGATACTGCTACTGTAAATACATACCAGTTGCCAAGCATCCACGTTTTGATCACGTAACCATGGGAACACTGCAAGGGTCAAGAGAAAAATGTCATAAGTCACTTTTTTCAGTGCCATTGTAATTTCAAATGGTCACTAAATGAATGTTTGTAAATCAAGGATTATCTGTATTGAGAACACAGACTTCTACGTCCTTCTCAGGAATGCCTAGATCTGTTTGATTACTGAATATTTAAAAATACATAAATAGATTTCTCTCTGAGAATTCTTTTTTTTTACTTGACAGATGTCAGCATTCAAGCAGTTTCTAATGGTGCATTTTAGTGTAGAGCTAGCACTGCAGAGTTAATAGTGTTTGCTTTTGCTACTAACTTTATCTGTATATATGAGACTCTAGAAAAACATTCCTCAATCTTTTGACAAGAATAGCAATAGGAGCGGTAGCGGAGCCCCCACTTTACTATTGCAAATGTCTGCATGGTAAACATTTTGATGGTTACTGATCTGGGGCAATGAAGAGAAGCCTTAAAAGACCAAATTGATTCCCCATCTGTTATGCCTTCATTATTTTATAAACATGTGAGTTTGTTGAATAGAAGGTAAATCATTGTCATTTTGTGTATTACCTGATAAAATCACCATAAGTACGTTAGATTTAATGTGCTGTAAAGTACACAGAGCCATATAACCATTGGTAACTGTTTGCTTGCTATTAATAATTAGCAGCCTTCATACTGGACTATCAGCGTGAAGTCGGTATTTGGCACAATAGAAACTTTACTGCACAAAGCTGATCTGAATTTCATTACATTAGTAGCAAAGACAAAAAGAATATTTTTCATTTCAATCCATAGCAACATAACATAAAATAGAGAAAGCTATTAAACTGGACAACATTATATCAATTAATTATTTTTTTAAGAGAAGGTACTCCACAACTGTTTACTAACTATAAAAAAATCCCTGAAATATGGGCAGTTATAGGTCCCTTTCTAATTTGAAGATTATTTGTACCCCTTTCAGTCAAGTTTCACGTGTAGATACCGTTTTCTGAAAATAAGACATCCACTGATAATAAGCCCCATTGGGCTTTTGAGTGCATGCGCTAAAATAAGCCTCTCCCCGAAAATAAGCCCTCCCAAAAATATTTAAACTCAGAGCTGGAAATCAGGTAAAATGGCAAGAGGAGCCTCATCTTGCTCCACGCGTTCCAAAATAAGAAGACCTCCCCAAAAATAAGGCTTATTTTTGGGGTTCAAAAAATATAAGAGAGGGTCTTATTTTTGGGGAAACACGGATATTAGACTGAGATAGCAATTGATCATTCTTGTGGATAATCTAAGGCAGGTATAGGATGGGTGCTATGCTTGATCTGTTGGTGGCTATCAGTATGGTTCATTGTGATATTTTTCTGGATCAGTTAAAAAAGTTATAAGTGGGGGAGCCAAAGTAATTCAATGGTTTTCTTCCTTCTCCCAGGGTCAGTTTTATTTGGTGTTGATGGGGACCAGTGTAGAGTTTCTCAGAACTCGGTGTTCTCCCCACTCCTGTTTCACATCTACATGAAACCAATGGGTCAGTAAGGGGTGGAGCATTTTCAATACTGTATGCTGGTATTAGTTATAGATCTCTGTCCAAACCAAATGATATTGTTGAGATTTTTTCTTGGTGTCTGGAAACAGTAGGGGGCTGGATGAGGAGAAACAGATTCGAAATCAACATTAGCCTGAGTGGTTGGAAAGAGTTGGCTTTGACCTTTAAATTCTTCCTTATCAATATGTTACTGTTTTGAGATCCACCTGTTTAATTGTTTTCTTGTTTCAAGCCTAATAACAGTGTTAAGATGAACTGCCAGAGATTCTATCTGTCCACTGACATGGAAAGAACTATAAATTATCTTAGCCAATGTGAATTATTTGACTAGTAGAAGGCCAGAGTCAGTTGTATGTCAAAGCATACGTCCTGTGCCGACTTTCTAGGAAAGACTTTAAACAGTCGTCTAATATAACAGCAATTGCTACCATATTTAGGCTTAACTCAGTAGCAGTGCATAGTTGGTCATGGCTAAAGTAGAGAAAGGTTTGATATCGTATAATGATGGGAAGCTGTCAGGAAATCTCAGGAGTGCACTCCAGATTGAACTGTTGAAAAAAAAAATATTCCAAAAAAAGACAATAAGAAAACCACTTCCACATTACTGCCAAGAAAAATGCATAGATGCACCCATAAAACCTGGCTTTTTTCATCAGCTAATTAGCATATACCAGTATGCAACGCTTCCATTGGAAATTTAGAGAGGCTTTCAAAATAACTATGTCATTTATAATTAAAAACGTACTTGAAAATTGACTGTTTGATTTGCATGGGAACAGATTGAACATTAATATAACATATTACTTATTTATTATGCCTTTTTTTCAGAATGGTATTTCAAAATTTTGGGATTTCATGAGGACACATGACAGGTAAATTTCAAAGACTGGTAGGCAACATGCTCCTGTATATTTATTTTTAAAATAATTCATTTTCTCATTCTCTCTGTTTCACATAATCATATTTATCATTTTGAGACTTCATACATATTTGTGTTGCCAACTCTATGAAGTGAACCTATATTACTGTGTGTACGTAAAATAATTAAACAAGTTAGGAGCGGATTATGAAAAAGTGTGCCATGTTTTTACACTCTGGCAATAAATTGTGGAATGCGCTGCTTTAGCCCCAGTGTTACTTACATATAAAATCATTGGGGAAGGTCCTCAGGAACTTTAAAGTTAAGTGTACTTGTCCATATCATTTAATCAAAATACGCATTTCTTGGATCAATGAATATTGTACAGTGATATGGTGGATAAGGGCCCCTAAACTACAAATGAATCTTGAGAGCAAAGCTGATAGATGGAATTATATGCACTAAATGGGATTATACCTCCTCAATGATTTCCATGAGTAGTCCCTATAGTATTACCAGCTTCAGTATTATGCTTTCATGGTTGGGAACAAACTAGAGGGGTTTATGTACTCATAATCTCAAATTTAAATAACTACAGTACTACCTATGACAGACTGTTTATGAAGGACTATCTTTATGTTTGGTCCTGAAGCTGCATCTTGCTCAACATTTTTATGATGTTTGCTTTAAGTATATACTAACTAATATAACAGCAGTGATGTCCATACTGCTATTGCTTTAGATCCAATGGAATGAGTATATAATATTATCTATTGAGACTCCAGAAGTGTCTCTGGAGCAGCACCTGTCCTCTGGAATGAGGTTCCCCCTGAAATTGATTGATTGATTGATGTATATATTTATAAAATAAATTATTTATTGGCAACCCATCTTACCTCAGAGTAACTCTGGTCAGCTTGCAGTCAAACAAAAATAAAAACTATACAAAGATAAAAATATAAACTATCATGCTGCTGGCATTTCAGAGAGCCTTGAAGACCTAGTTTTTCTCCCAGGCCTTCTGCTAGGATGGGAATAGCCCCTAATTACACGCTGCTGATAGGTTGCAAACGGTTGAGTACTGTTATTTAAATACATGTTTTTTTCATTGGTGGAACAGAGTTACATTTTTACTGATTTATGTTGATTTGTTTATATAGTATGGGCCTTTTAGTCTATAGGCTCTGTCATTTTACAAATTTTAGTGTTTTATTATAGTATTTTAGTGTTTTAATTTCTATTTTTATGATATGCCTATACTTTGCCCAGTTATATACAGTACATGTGATAAATGCATTTACTACTGCAGCTGCAAATAATATATATTTAGTTTTTATAATTTAATGTTGTTATTGATACAAGAATTAAGGAGTTTTGTTTTTGCAAGAACATAAATAGGCATACACAACTAGCAAAGAACTTTTTGTTCAGTTTATTTCTATAAGGCGGATGGGTTGGAAAACACTTGTTGCTTGAATGAGATAAGGTGATAGTGTTTATTAACTGCTATCTGGGAAATAATCTATGTAAAAAATGGGCATTTAAAAAAAAATAAAATCCCCATTGGAAACAACAGAAGCAATGTTTTTAAATTATTCATTTAGCCATGGATTGGGGGGGAAAGTGAGCATATTTGTCCCAAGCTCCCAGAGTTTTTTATGCCTGATTCAAAGCATTTCAAATTTTCTCCTATCAGAACGCAGGAAATGTGAGGCATTCAAATTTTATTGGAACACAGATAATTTAGAATGTTCTGGCTGAATGTTTTGAGTAGAGTTAAAAACAGAAAAATACTCTTTAGGGTATATAGAGCAAAAGCTAGTTTCAAACTTGAATAGTATCTTAGCTTTTGGCACTTAATTCATTTGCTTAATTCTTCTGTCCAGCCATTCAGGAAAAAAAAAAATCAGAATAGCAGCCTAGTTACTCCCTACTAAACCAGCTTGTCAAAGGCATTATGTCAAGATAAATGTAATTGGCTCTTAATTACGCTACCCTTATTGCCTTCATGGGAAGAGAGCTCTGAAGCAAGGAAAGCCAGTTCAAAAACATCACTTAAGAAAGAAAAGGACATTTTCTAGGGGTTATCTCTGGAGGATTATAACAAATCGTTGAGTTGCTGAAAATGCAGTACTTCACAATGCTTTACTATTTTGGGATATAACCATTTTGTAGATTGTTTCTTCAATAAATAATACTTCTGTGCTGCTATAATGTTTTATGGGCAAGTTTGATAGTTTTGATACCATTATAATCAAAGAAACCTTTTCCACAGAATATTTTTAAGATAGTTGTGAACATGATTGCATAAGATGCACGTGTCATGCCAGTCATTTCTGGTCACATAGCATTTGTTGCCTTCCCATGTTCAGCAGCTGTCATGCTGTAACTTTTTTAGTGACTACAGAACACAATATTTCAATGAACCATTTTACTCCATGCTGCAGAATTCCTATTATTCTAGAAATAGGAAGTGCTTCTTTATCTCCAGTGCCTACTCCAATATATGTCATCAGCAATTGTTCCTACTAGATTATAATTTTATTTATAACCCGCTATAATATTTCCTGCTTTGTAAGCCTCTTATATTATTTTCTTTCATTATACGGGACTTTTTCTTTCCCTCAGTGAATCATCTAATTGAGCTCATTCATTTTAGCCTTAAAATACAAAGCTAAGAAATAAGACTTAAGCCCAGAATCACCCAATTATACATAAACAAACTGAATATAGTGACAGTTCAACTTTCATTTCAGGAATGTTTCCTCTTTGTTCTGCTACCATTCAATTAATATTTTATTATAAGATAATGGCTGTATAGGCTTGCTTCATCCATACAGGTCATTTCTTGAAAACGTTTCCCTTCTCTCTGCTATTGTGGTAATGTGATACGCAGTCAATTTCTCTGTTCTTGCTTCAGCAGAACATTCGACACTCTCCCAAATTCAAGATTAAAGATTCAGAATATCCTTTGTTCCCAGAATATTACCTGTGTTCAGCAAGGTATTGTACCATAGGCATAAGGTTGAGGAAGAAGCATTTTTGAATGCTACAGTAGGTGGTATAACATAACCTCTATTAGAATAATACTCCATTAAAAGAAGGCATGGCTAGGTATTGAAGGTGCTTGCTAAGGAAACGGAGTATATTATTCTGGCATATAGGACAGCTTCCCTATATTCTATGGAACCATGACTCAGATCTCTTAGCAAGTGAAAGCTACACACTGTTGGCAACTGTGGTTCATTCAAAAGACACTAATGATAGATTGGGTTATGTCAGCTCAGTTACATCAGCTCTGGTCACTAATATATTAGATTTTAGTACTTATAGCACTTGCACTGTATGTTTGCTGTGTGTGTTATTTATGGCACAATCACTCTATCAACATTATAGATAGTTTGTTGAAAAAGATTTATTTAGTGGCTGTTTCTGTTTTTGTGGTCTCAGTTGTGACGTAGTGTATGTTAAATTCTGGGTATATGTTAAAAGAAAGCTTCCTGTTTTAGAAATGATACATTAAGATTACATTATTTTGAATAAAACCATACCATTCTAAATTTCAGTAACCAATAAGAACATTGAAATTATACTTACTGTCAACTGCAGATCCATATAACTATACAAGCTACTAAACATTATTTAGAATAAGGACAAGGCAACATTATGCAGCTAATTTTGCATAAATACAATTGTCTTAAAGAGGACTAAAGAAGCCTATTACAGTTTTTTAAGTATTCTGTTCAAGGCATCAATGAAAATTGTAGTGTTTGGTAGCCACTTGTGCTGGTCATTCTGTTTCCATTCCCTTCACTTTTCCCAGTATTATAGACTTCTCAAGAAAGTAAGGTCTTCTCATGTGTCCAAAGTCATTTGATTTACTCTTCTGGAAAACCAAATATATCCCCATAATCAAAAGCAAATCTGGATTGATTTATTTTATTAGTAATCCATTTGTTTGGGAGAGGTTTTTTGGGGGAGGCGCTCTTCATGATATTCTCAAGGCCCTTCTTTAATGCCAAAGGCAAATGTGTCAATACTCTTTGTTATCCTACTTTCACTTTCATAGAATATCATGGGGGGAAAACATTGCCTATGTGTTTGTAAAATTTGTGGGAATAGACATGTCAGAAAATCTGAGTATCTTTTCCAAAACCTTTATTACTGCTATACAGTGTCCTAGTCTGCAATCCTGAAAGGCAGAAACCATCCATCACTTCAATATCTTCATTGTGAATTCCAAGACTGATTGCTGTTGGCACTTGGTCTTCTTACTATTTAGTTGCATTCCCATTTTTTACTCTGCTCCTTTTTTTTTTACATTTTTTAATTTATTTTTAACATAAAACATAAAAGAGCATCTTTTTAGAGCATGGGTTTGATCCAGTATAAAATAAGTATAAATTCCAAATTTCATCAATTAACATCTTAAAGGAAAAAAAGAAAAAAAAAGAAACAGAACAATTCTAAACCCAATTTTTTACGTCTTATTTTAACATTTAATGTTCTATTATGTAATCAACCTAAATCTTAAACTTCAAATCTAAACAGCTCTTTATGATATTTGTTTATCGTTTTAATAATCAATATTTCATATATTCTCCTTACTTCAAAGACTCAAATCAAGTCAATTTCTTTTAAATCACACCTAATAATCAACATATAATATTTCATTCCTCTCTTAAAAAACATATCATAATCAATAACTATTCTTCAAAGATATTTCCTTCACTCCTCCTAGTTTTATTTTGGCTGGATTGCAGTTTAATAGCCGGTTTCCAAGAATATTCCTCCACTCCTAACCTTGTTTGTTGGCTGGATCACAGTTTAGTTTTAACTACTTTCCAACATTTTCTCCTTCACTCCTCATAGGTTTGTTTTTAGCTGGATAACGGCTTTTCAGCTTTTTCCAGTGGTGCTTTCCTCCACTCCTTACTTTATATTTAACTGGTTCACAGTTTGGCTCCTTGACTTTCATTATTAGAACTTTGCCACCCCTTCAAGGTAGGAAGGTCAGGAAATAGATAATGCATGAATGTGTGTGACACTTCATTTCTGCAGGGTATAATAACAGAATCTTGAAAGGTTGCTAGAATGTCTCGCTGCCCCATCATACAAAGAGAATCAAGGAAGGTTATTTGAGCTTCCTTCTGATCCCTTTTTCTTTCTCAGGACTGTGTTTCACTGCGTTCAACAGAAGTTAGATTTGAAATCATATTGTAGAACAGGGGTGTCAAACTCAAAGCAAGGGAGCTGGATCTGGCCCACAGGATGATTAGATCTGGCCCGTGGGGCCGCCCTGGAAACAGTGAAGAACCAGCCCACTGCTAGTGAAAACGAAACTAGGGAGGGCCGTGTGTAGCTCTCCTGAGCATTGTTTTCGCTCGCAGATAGTTGCAGGAGGCCATCCCAGCTGAAAACGGAGTTCGGGAGAGCCACACATGGCCCTTCTTAGCTTCATTTTTGCTAGCAGAGGGTTGCAGGAGGCTGTTGCAGCTGAAACGGAGCTCGGGAGCCCATTTTCGCAGGCAGAGCGCTTGGGTCACAGATGTCTCCAACATGAGTGACATCGAGCTGGCCATGCCCACCATAGCTATGACCCCCAGCTCCCGAGATCAAACACAACCCTGATGGGGCCCTCAATGAAATTGAGTTCGACACCCCTGTTGTAGAATATGCTTATTTAGAAAAAGTACACCTTGATATGCAATCTTCTCTAATATATTTGCTTTTTGTCTGTTAATAGCTTGCTTAAACACGTCATATTATATTACAAATTGTGTGTCTCTATGTGTTTTAAATCATGAAGCACATTGCTCCATACTAAGATTGTTTAGATTCAATGGGCATATAAAATTCCTCCATAGTTTATACACTGAATGATCCAGCAGACCTAATCTACTGCATGCTAATCCTGTATCAACTGAATGGAAGAAAGCAGAATTCTTATTTACTTGTTTAACTCGGTAAGCCAGTTAACGAATATGAGATCTTCTGCATGCAAAAGATGCATTGTGCTATTAAGCCATAGTTCCCTTTCATTATGTATTCAATTTACAGTGTAAGAGATCAAAAGTCTGCTGATTGGAATGATCCTTTTTTTGTCTGACATGTTGAATGCCTTCTGTAATTCCAGTCAGAGTATATAATATAGGACCACATAAATAAACAATTTGATCTAGTGCAAGAAAGTTTAGAACTTCTTTAATTTTCATTGTATACAAAGTACACTGTAATTTAGATGCATTCTCTATCAGGAAAGTTATTAATACAGCCAATTTCCTATTCTTGTTGTTGACGATTGTTTAAAGTCTATATTTTATCCTTTAATATAGCTTTTGGAAACTGTTTCTTTTCATTTTTTCCCCAGTATCTCATTTTCATATGTTGATTAAATAACTTTGCAAACAATATAAGTTATTGTGATAATATATAGTTGTAATTTATATCCACATATAATGGATGTATGCAATGGTTAATGGTAATATTTCTTATTATTTTATGAGCTGGATTACAAAAATAGCAGGTCTTACTGCTGGTAGCATTTCAAAAAAAATTTTACTGCAAACTCTTGTGTTAAAAAGAGGATTGATTAAAAAAAATATTGCATAGTTGGAGTTTTAACTGACCCTAAAGGAGTATAAATATTCAACATATTTCCTCTAACCAATGTTCATATGTATCCTCCTATGAAAAAGGACATTACTTTATCATGCTTTAGCAAAGGTACACGGTGGCACGCACACAGACACATATGTGCACACACCGAAAAGTGTTGAAGCGTATTTAGGCTTCATTTCAAACAAACGGAGGCAAGAAAATATGGTATGTTCAAGGTATAGGTAATTTAAATTAAAAATAATGATAATGAAATTGTGAGGAAAAGATAACCATCAAGAGCTCTTGAATTTATATTAAATCAAAATCATAGGAAATTGGTGTGCAACAACAGCGTAACCTCCAAGAATAACATGTTTTTAATCACGCACACACACATATACATGCACATGAGTTAAAATATATTCATCTTTGTATTTTCAGTGCCAATACTGAATCACACTTTTGAATTTTTTTTTTACTGGGAGCAGTGCAAAGAAGCAGTCATAAGATCAGTGTAATTACTTCCCTGTGTTTTGTCATGCCCCCCTTTTTTCCTTTTTTTTCCCCTAAATAAAGTGGATTTATGAAAGGCTAAATGTTTTTTTTGTGGGTTTTCTTTTGAAATGCACAGCAGATTAAATAGCCCCTTAGAAAGATGTTGCCTGACGGTATGTATGATGCTTTGAAGGGCTGAGGATGAGCTAGTAAATATTATGCAAATAAACACACATTTAACCTTCAGTGTTCTTTTATTACTGTATGGTCAAAATTAGGAGCAAGTAAAAAAGTGTGCTAATTAAAAGATGTAGTGTTAAAATATTGCCCCGGGAATTGTTCTCTCCAGCAGAAATTATTCTGTGGACCTGTCTGGTAAAAGAGGGCAATGCTACTGTCTTTATCTAATTGCATAATTTTATTTGATTTGATTTTGGCATCATATGATTCCAGAGCAACTACAGTATAAAATAAACTTTAAATATAATGACATAAATTAAAAAATACAAAAAGATAAATGAAAGAATGGCAGTCTGGAGAAAATATCAACTCAAAACAAAAAAATATCAATCATCTCTAAAAAGGGAAGATCCATCCATCCATCCTACCACAATGCCATGTTTAGGCCAAGTTCAAGGCCTTCCTGAAGACCATCAGGGTGGGAACCATTCATAGTTTGAGACTAACCTCGTTCCAAGGGCATGCATCATAACAAAGAAAGCATCATTCCTGGCTCCCAAAAGGTGACATTGTGTTACCAAGGAGACCAGAGCATGTCCTCTCTGTCATCTGCTGCTGCCCAGGCAAAAACCTCAGAAGATAGGTGATCTCTCAAATGAGTGGCCCCTATATCATGTAGAAGTTTATAGTGACCAACACCTTAAATTATACCTGGAAGCATAACCAGTGCTCCCAAAGCAGGGGCGTCACAAGGGCGTTCTGAGGCATTCTGTATAAGATGTATATCTTCATTAATATATTAAGAGTTAGCACTGCTAGTAACTGATCTCAAAAATTCAACATTGATTTGAGGAAGGGAATGTGTTTCCCCTGTGCCTTCCCTGCTCTCATTAAAAGTGTCTGTTATTCAAGTGCTATTAGTTTTAATATTCAAAAATTATTTATAGGATTGAACTTTTAAAAAGAAATTACAGCCACTTGAAAGAAGAATCTGTGTAATTCTTTTCCAGCAGTTGAATAATTTCTGATATATTATGGATCAAAGCAAAATTTGGTTTTTCCCATTTTTTTCTTAATGACATCCTATAAATGAGATAAATATCTAAGGAAACCTATCAAAAGAATATATTTGATTTGAGACCCAAATCAAACTAAGAGATAATGGTTTTGTTAGAGTCTTAGATCACATAAGCATTGCTTAAACAACTGTGCTGGGGAAAAAAATGAAATAAATTCTGGCTCCATAAAAAACGTAATAGCAAAGATTTGTTGAGATTAGGCATCAAGGAGTTTTATTAAATTGGCAAAAGTGAGGATTGAACAAAGAAACTAACCTTGACCAGCATTGCTGGGAAACTGACGTTGTCTTACCTGAACGTCCCTTTTCTGGGCACTGTGAGTGCAATCCATGGATGGGTTATTCACTTGCATTGCTAGAGACTGAGGGTAGATTTTTTTTTCCCCCTTCCTTTGTTTGATCACGCCTCCTTTACTATGCAACCATCAGTCTTTTATCACGAAGGCGCAGTCATTCAAGAGTCTATAAAAGAAAGGTAATCACACAAACAACAAGGCAACCCACCCAGACCAAAAGCAGGAAGCTGAAAGGGAGGGTCAAACCTCACAGCACAAATTGCTTCCAAGCCAGTTGTTTTAGCACGAGGGCAACACACCCTCCCAGCGCTGGGATTCTAGTCACCACCAGGCAAATAAGCACAGACTCAAACCTGAGCCTAAGAACACTGCTTCGCAAGAGTATAAAGGCCTCAAAGGAGTCCAAAATTGAGCCATGATCCTCCACTCCAAAGCTGTCCAAAATAGTGGCTGCTCGTGCTGGAACAGCAAACAAAATGGCAGGCGAGCGGGAGATCTCCAACAAGTCCATCACAGTCTTCAAGCAAAAGAAAATGGCATGGAATCCAAAGACCCCCTCAGCGCCACGAAGTTAGCCTGGTCCTCGGAGTTTACCACGATCAGCCGGGCAGTGACTCCGGAGCCGCCAATTGAAGAGAAAAGCAGATCGGCGGTAGCGGTTGTGCTGGTGGACCGGGAAACCAGCTCACACACCGGCAGCTAATATTCTCCACAGATCTGCCCTGGTGGGACAGAATCTGGAGCGCTGCCTCTTCAAAATGTCAGGGAGGCGCGGGACGGCCTGGAGCCCCAACACATCCCCAGCACCTCGGCAGCTAGCGATTCCCTCAAATAACAGGAACAGTCAAATTCAGAAACAAACTAATGGCAGTAGAACTAAAAATCAATTTTTATTCAGCTGTTCACCGCCCTGCGTCCATGAGGAGAAGGGCGGTATATAAATCTAATAAATAAAATAAAATAAAATAAAAATCCAAAATTAAGTCAAAGAAACAGTAATAGCCAGTTCAAAGATAGAGTAAATTGAAAGCGCTAGTCTCTTCAGCAACTGAGTGAAAAAGACTGACGGTTGTATAGCAAAGGAGGCATGGTCAAACAAAGGAAGAAAAAAAAAATCTACACTCAGTCTCTAGCAACGCAAGTGAATAACCCATTCATGGATTGCAGGAGCAGCACACTGGAAAACAGGCACACCAATAAAAAATAACATGCTTGAGAAGGCTTTGTATTTTGATGATTAAGAGAAATGCAAACTGCATGTTAATTCAGAAGAATAAATTGTTAGCATCTACCAGTAGAACGATAGATACATAGTGGCTGTTCTGTCATAAGAATTTTCTTGCTGAATAAACTAGAACCTGAAATTGTGACAGAGGAATAGCATCCCTGATGTAACTTAAGTATTAAACACCTCTGGGAATGGTTCAGTGCATATACAGATCTTCTGAGTTTACAGGATGCAGTGGGGCAACTCTAAGCTAAATATCCCTTTAATTTGTGGAATATATATGGAAATGAAAGCCGCCATCCCAAGATTTTTCTGATATCCCTGTCTACCCTGGACACCATACAATGAGTCATGCATCTCTCATCATCCCGCTGCACCTGAAACAAAGTTTTGTTGACTGTATTCTCCAGGGAGGGAGTAAGAATAAAAACAAATTGTATGCATTTCTGGCATGTTTGTACATGAGACGTATTGTTCAGGAGCTTTTGATGTCAATTTCAGATTAAATTCTTGTATAGGCCTCATGACTTTTCAAGGAAAGCCTACTCTTTTCCTGCTCTTGTGTTCTGTTTTGGCATTCTGATAACATAATACTTGATCAGATATAATCTTTTGTGTATTATGTTGCCAGATTCATTCCCGGTACAATATGGGGAAAGCAGCAAGTTCAGTCTTTCTGTTCAAAAAAGAAAGAGAACAAGAAAAATTTGATGATGGAATCCCTTCCCCAGCTTTTTTTTTTTTTAAGAACTCCCTCTTGCACCCCAAAATTGGTTATCCTGATTTAAATAAGGATTATGGAAAAGTTGATATATATAAGGTTTGTTTGAAATTCCAAAAATCCTTCTCACTCAATTTATGTGTATGGGGGGGGGGGGATAACGATACATGAATCATGATGCAAATAACACATCTTACACATTTCTGGCAGACATTAACACACTCATAATGGCCTTAATTCAACATCAACAGAGCTGTGTAACTTTGTGGCTCTTGCTTTTGAGGGAGCCTCTTCAATTGTTGGAATTTATTGGATAAGCTTTCCACAACAACACAATGACATTATGGCATGAATAGTATTATTTTGAGCCATTATAGCTTCATATGAATCTTCTGTTTAAAAAGTCTGACGCTACCTACCATGAGATATAGTATAACTTTCTTTGAGCTGATACTATATAATATCCAAGAAAGGAGATATAGTCAATTAAATCTGAAGCTCCCTCTACCATCTAGTATTTTCCTCCCCTGAAAAGGAATTCTCCTAATCCCTCTCCTTGTCCATTCTAGAAACCAAACCAGAACAACAGCGATAATAACAAAAAAACAGATATTGTAAACAAACTGAGAAAAAATGCTTTACATATCAAAGGAGCCACCCCAGACCTTGAACTTGCATTGCAAGTTCTATTTTATGTGATAAAAACTCATCCTTGTCCAATGTGTTCTACCAAAATAAAACTATTTTTTCATTGGGGAAAAAAATGGACTTGAATTTTCCTGGTGTCTGGTTTCCTTGAATTGTATTTGTTACTGGAAATTCTTGTGAAATTCCTAATGATTGTTCAAATGGTTAAAAGAAATATCAACAACTAAAATAACTTTCAGAGCAATCAGATGGAGATGTATGTGTGCCTATTATGAGATTCAACTTTTCATTTAAGATGTCTTCCCTGATCTTTACATCTGAATTTATATTAGCTTCTAAACACTTCCAGTCCAATGAAATTTAATGTATATAATGGGAAATAATTATCTGCAAACTGTTCTCATCAAATCAAAGCTAAAGGAGCAATTTAGGCAATCCAATTTGTCTAAAAAAGTAAAAATATTTGAAGAACAATTACTTTTATTCTATTATTTAATATTAATTTAACATTATTTCTGTTAACATTAATAAGTAAATATTGTTTAATAATGTTATCAAATAATATTGAATATAAAGTTCTCAACCAGATCAAGAAAAATCAGTTTCACAAAGATTTAATTATTAGTAAAATTAACAATTGATTCTTTTGTTAAAAATACATTTATAAATCTTTAATGCTTGAATATTCCCTGTTGTCTCAAGATGGCAAAGAAACAAGACAGTTGTGATGAAAGCACAATTTCATTCAAATTTAATTTGATCTTGTTCTTTAACTTTGACAGCTTGGTTCTGATTGTTCCATCTGTTATGTACATGTCTTTAAGTGACTAAATCTCAAGGGGAAAAATAACCCATTCTTCAGTGAGTTGGCACATGTTACCTCATTTTCAAGAAATCATTATCCAGTCTCCCTCTGTTTCTTTGTTGAAATATCAACTCTAATTTCACGAGGCTTTTAAAAATTAGGTGAAAAATTCTTTTTATTCATTTGTAAAGAATAATTTTATGAAATTCTCAAATGTCTATAAAAGTTGAACAGAAGTAACTTAATTAAAAGAAAAGATTGCCAAGCTTTGAAAGTTTAGCTTTGTAAAATCTACCTTTGAGTTCTTAGAAATTCAAGCCTATCTATATATGCTGAATTGGAGTTGCTGTCTTTTTCTTCAAACCATTTTTACTAATAAAATTTTTAAACATTAACTCATGTTTAATAATTACATGGTGGACAGATACAGAATAATCTTATCATTTTAAGAATAGCTTTTCTAGTCAATTTAACTAATATAATTGGATGAGAGTTGGATGAGAATTTCTTTCACCTCAATTTCTGGAAATGTGTTTCCTTCCATAATATTGACAGAACCCCTCCTAGATGAAAATATTCTTAATTTGAGATAGTTTGAAGAACAAATTACAGTATCAAATTCTGTTACTTATGTTGTTTATCTTGAAAAGTAGGGAAAAAACCAAAAATAATATTTAATCATTAATAACATTGAACCTATATCTTTTAAAACCTTTAGTTAAATGCGCCTGATTCAGTTGAACTCAGATCATCAGCAAAAAACTTATAATTTGGAGCAAATTTCATTTCCCCATATTGAAATAGATAAGACTGAATTCATTTCACTCTGATTCTGGATGTCTGCATATCTTAGATCTAAGTTTATTTCTTCTTATCTCTTGTCTATTGTAAAGGGTAGCAACCGAATAAAACAAATTATTTAAAATGTTTAAATAAACATCACAGAGAGTAGATTGGATGGAATTTTCAGACTAATTTAACTCTTCTCAAAGAATTAATCCTGCCAAATTAAATATCAATAGGCTTGGGGCAGGATTATACAGTACAGGTTTGAGAGTTCAAAACAGAATGAGCTAATAGTGATTTTTTGGACAGTTATTATGATTATATTATGCATCTTAGAGTTATCTTTAACTACCTAACCTGAAAAATTTCAGAATAATTAATGCATTGCATTTAAAGAAGTAGAGCCCTCCAGAAGAGACCAGTAGGTCAAATGACAAAAGCATTTGCAGCACAAGATCTGCCCTTTTTTGTATGTGCATTGTAACTCCACATAGACATAAGAAAGGGGTGAATATGTGTGCAAGATCCTGAAGATGCATATTGAGTTTTCTAGTTTAGAGTGCAGGAGAAAATAAAATACCTTTTTCCTGTTAATTGCCATTTAGAGTTTTATGAAAATGGATTCATTAGTAAAAATGAATAGGCAAAAAGTCTTCAGTTTTGTAAGAATAGGTATGGATACTGTAGAGTTAAACTGTTAAAGCATCATAATGGATTAAAGTTTTTAGTTTGTGTTTGTATGTTCTGTTCAACTGACAGCATATTCATAAAAAATAAAGACGTAGACAAATATATATATAAAACAAACTTCAGTGTAGTAGAATCAAATGGATAAACTTTTTCCAAGCAAATATCCAATATAATATTTAATACCGTCTCAGCCCCACTGCTAGGAGAGAAATCCACCAAAGATCATTGAAGAGTAGAACAGTCCTCCAAACATTTCTCCCTCAAAATTTTGGATTTTAGTAGGTAGACAGTTCCAATAAATCCATTAAGTATATTTACCAGTTATACATTTTGCAACTAGTTTGTGTTAGAATATCCAGCGAATCAATGATTAAATGTCACTTTCTCTAGCGCGCTGCTTGGAGAATCCAAGCGTGTGGGTAGTATCCCTCAGTTAGGCTGATATATACTGAGTGTCTGTCACTTTAAGATTTGTTGACTCCGCCTCCCAGGCCTGGCTGAGGCTCAGTTCCTTTCACTCAGTCAGGCCTGATAGAGTGTTTGTCTTTTCCTCTGGAAAAATTTCTCCTCTGCATATCGGATTTTTCGTTATCTACTGGATTTCTGTGAGTTTGTCTAAACAAAATACCTACCAGCGAGGCAGTTCTTGACCTGGGGTGCCTAGTCGCCTCCTCCAGCTGGCTGATTGCCGCCGAGCTCTGCCATTATAATCGGCATCTTTGCGAGCCCGTTACCTCAATTAGTGTCTTTTGAAATCATTCTACTGACAGTTTGACTGAAGGCGAGGCAGCGTCGCGCCTGGGGCTCCTGCGCGCCTGCCTTCGCCCGACATTGATTTGCTTTGAAGCCGCCGAGCTCTGCCTGTTTGGGGGGCATCTTTGCGAGCTTACTGGCGTACTGTGGGGGTTGTTTTCGCTCGAAAACCAACAGCTTCCCTCGCACCCCCCTCCACCCGCTGCCACCTCCTGTCAGCCTCCGAAGCGCGGCTCGCTTATTTAAATCGGCGCCGCCTGCATTGTTTTGCTTCGTAGCGCGTTCTCCCGCCTTCCGCGGCGCGCTGAGGAATTTTGACTGCCTGTCAGCGAAATCGCTAATCTCTGGCTCCTGTAATTGCGCCTTCTTTCTGTGTGCCTTCGTCGGCCCTACTATCTTGCGCTGGTGGCCAGCAGTTTTCTCCGAGCCTGCGCCTCGTTTATCTGATCATTCCAACTGTTGCCAGGCAGATTGACGCTCGCAACCGCCTCACCGCTAACGGCCCACTTTCCATTTTTATGTTTTCTATCCACACTGATTTTCAAATATACCTCTTCAGCCATCTGTACAGATTCCAGAACTTTTGGAATAGGGCAAGTTATCAATCAAAATTAATATTAGATAGTTAACAAGCTATCATGGAAACCTAGCCTGTACATCAATTAAAAATGTTTTGTCAAGAAGTTGGCAATAAAGCTAACTAAAATAATACAAAAATTGTTTTTCTATAAAAATGTGGGAAATATATTTTATTTTCTTGTGCTTCATATATCTGATTTATCAAACAATTTAGAAAATAATTTATTGTACCAAGGCAATATGCATGAGTGGAGAGTTTCCAGAATCAATAATTTTGTACCATCTGTGCTCTGGCTTCTGTTGTTCAGATCACTGGTCACTAATATAGTATTTTTAGAAAAAGAAGTAGCATTTGTCCCCCTTTTCCACTTTGGTATTATTAGGGTTTTTTTTTTAAATCTATTACAGGAATAGGCAGTATTGGAGAGATTAGAATGTAAAATTCAGCTTTCCAACTTATATTATGCTCTTGAAAGCCATCCAATGATGTGATAATGTTTCTGGATGTCTATTTTTAAACAATTTTTTAATGGTGAAAATGGGAATGAGAGATCTCTGAAAGCCAAGATACTCCAGTCCACATTAAAATATCCCCAATAACTGAAAATAGCCCCAAATCACAATCATTAGGCATGATCTTTAACTAGATTTAAGGATGGGGATGAGGAAAACCTGCCTAGGAGAGGCAACTACTCCCATTCCTTTTCTTAACTATCCCCCCCCCCCCCAGGAAAACAGTCCAAATCATTATTGCTATCCTTAATTTCTATTTCAAATTATAGTCCAATTAGATATGGTTATTTAACTATTTTGATTATTTAAGATTACAATTTCAATACATTTATTTATTTATTTATTTATTTAGCAAATATTTAGCCTCCCATCTCACATGATGTGACTCTGGGTGGGAGACAACAAAACAACATAACCAATCTTAAAACACTGACCATTAATCAAAAGAAGCCAAAATAACAGGAGAATAACAGTCACCTAATATCATAAAACCACCATGGGATTCCCAAGGTTGCTGGAAAAAAAACACATTTTAAATGCTTTCTGGAAAGCTAACAGAGATATAGCCAATCTCATTTCAAGGGGAATAATAATGTTCCAGACCCACAACAGAAGCCACAACAGAAAAGGCACATCTTCTGTGTCCTGCAAGATGGCTAGGGAATTCTGAGAGTTGAAGTCCATCCCTCTTAAAGATGCTCAGATTGAGAAACACTGCACTAGGAGTCAGGGCCTGCAGCATACCCTTACTGCAAAATGGGATGGAATTGGCAGATGTAATCATGAAGAGGCAGTCTTTAATCTGATCCCATGCTGTGTAGAGGTTTAAAGTCAAAACCAGCACCTTGAATTGCACACAGAAGTAGACTGGAAGCCATTGCAACTCATGAAGGACATCCTAGGGGCACACATACATGTCTGCACAACTGCATTCTCTATCAATTGAAGCTGCCAGATGCAATTGAAGGGCAGCCCATATGGAGTTTGTTGCAGTAATCTACTTTGGAAGTAACCAAGACATGAGTAATTGAGGAAGTCTCATGGTCCAGGAAAAGGTACAATTGGTGCACAACACAAAGCTGTGTAAATGCCCTCCTGGATGATTGGAAAAGAGCCAAATAATGCACTTCATCTAGGGCTTGCTAAAACTGTTTCACAACCACTTTCACAACCTTCCCTATATCAGCAAAGTTAGACACTGAAGGAAAATTGTCCAGTATGGTCGCATCTAGGTTGCTTCTTGAGGAAAGGGAAACCAATTTCTCCTTAAGGGGCAGCAGAATGACCCCTCAGAGAGGAATAAACCACTGCTAAAACCCAACCATACAACACGCCCAGTCAGCCTTAGTTAGGAGGGCATGGATCTAAGGAGCAGGTGTCTGAGTTCACAGTCATAAGGACTCTGTCCACTTCCTCAGCCCCAACAGGTTAAAACCATTCCAGATAACCAGACAAGACTATATCCCAGGCATCTCCATTGGACCTGTATTAAAGTTGTGAATGAATTTGAGTCCATTGGACCTGTATTAAAGTTGTGAATGAATTTGAGTGATTTTGTCCAATAAATGCTCTAAAAATTCCTCCACATGAGTCTGTAGGTAAATTTCAGAGCCCTCCTTCCCCAGGAGGGCTTGTGTCACCTTAAACAAGGTGGTGGGGTGGATATCCACAAATACAGTAAAAGGCAGAAGTATCATTTTTCTGCCCTTATTGCCACAAAATGGGTCTTAATAACAACTGAGTAATCTCACCCACTATTTAGGAGTAAATTTCATCAATCTCAGTAGAACGTTTTCCAAAAGCTATTTAATACAGGGCTAAAGAGACTGTCTAAACGATGACATAGTATAAAATAATTAGCATATATATGTTTAACAGATATATAGCAAAAATGTAAATAAAATAAGCTGCAAATCTTAACGAGTGTATGTCTACAATGATATTGAGAGTTGGCTAGCAGGAGTTAGCCAACCAGGAAGGTATCTGTATTCTTGAGGAAATCCCAAACTTTTGGCAAATGTGGATGAAATCTTGAAGATATAAAATTCAATATACTTAAGGGCCGCAGCAGCAGAAAGAATAAAGTATCTTAATAATCTGAAAAATACCCTGGCTTGATGGCTCCAAAATGCTCTATCCTGCTTCTTGCAAATCTCTATGTGATCATCCTAATTACTGAGTAGATCTCTTCATTGCTACTATAAATGAACAAGATATTTCAGCATAAGCTTAAACTGAGCAGTGTCTCTTTAAGACCCTGAATGTGTAATCGTACAGAAAGCATTTGTCATTGCACAAGGGACAAGGATTCCAATGGAGCCAACTCATTATGTTATCCCAGAGATACTCTCTCCAAAATCAGGTGCTCTTAGACATCTCCCTTAATCAAACATACTGTAGCTTCTTCACTTTTGCAACTATGATTTTAAAGTGATGCCTGTTAACTCATATGCTTATCTTTTAAAATCTAGCTCTGAATCAATTAAATTTCATGACTTCCGGTATGGTACATTATATCATTAACTTGTGATCTTGTGGTTTTTTTCTTTCCTATTGTTAGTGTGTCCATTCTTATCTTCAATATTTCTCGGCAATGCTTTGTTGTGGTGAAGCAGTTCCGTCCAGGTAATTCTCTTCCTTACTTTAGCTTTTATTTTCTAGCAAAGCAAAGCTCTTATGGATTTAATGTTAAAAAGCAGGTGGGCCTCTATAGTTGCAGCATAATAATTTGTTTTGTAGCGAGAGGAAGCTGCAGTCGACCTTCTGGTAAATTACTGTACTCTGAACTTCCTGATAGGATGTTACCTTCCTGAGATCTTTCAATTTCACTGTAAGTTTATACCTCTCAATTAAGGTGAAAGATGTTTTCCGCTAAAGGGAAGATCTATCACTTTTATCTCCTGTTTCTCCAAGGCAAGGGAGACAATCATGACAATTGACTATAACTCACTAACCCGGCATCATTTAATGGATAGCCAATTGTTGTTACAGATATTTATCTGAAGGATTGTCTATGCAAACCTAGCTTAAAGATTTCTAAAACAGGTGAACCACAAACTAAATTTCAGGAGTGAACATATGTCCATTTATGAGACTCCTGATCACAGCCTTCTCCATTACAATGAGATAATTTCTGTTATTATTGGAGCAATTATTTATAAATCAATAGCTAGATATAAAATGAATAAGTACACATGCCCTATCTTGAACTGTTTTTCTGACAACAGAAGAGTGGTCACCTTACCATCCTTCCTAATATCTATAAATACTTATAGATTTCATAAAAATTAACTTACGCAGTTGTAGAAGACGTAAGTAAACAAAAATAAACAAAATGATAAAGCAAAATGAATTGATTTAAAAACACAAAATTTCAGAAAAATAGGGTTTACAGTAGTTTCAAACTAATTTCCATTGAAAAGAATAAAAATCTCATTTGTCTAGCACCCACTGATCTAACTTCTGCTGGTGAGAAACCTAGAAATAAGTCTCATCTGCTTCTTTCAATTGGTAATCAGGGTTGTATGAGAGAAACAGACTTTTGTGTACTGATTGTTTAGCCTTTATGACTAAATAGTCTATCCCAATGATATGCTAAACTGAATACAGCTCACCATTAGCCAGGGGGCATGATAAGAAATTCCCCGAGAATTTCTATTGCCCAGTGCTTTCTCCCCATGTTTGAATGCCACCTTTTTCATTAAGCTCAGTCCTATGCCTTAAACCAGTGGTCACCAACCTTTTGGACCTTGGGGGCCACTAAATTCATAATTTTAAATCCTGCAGACCACTAATATGAATTTTTTAAAAAGATAAATAGTATTTAGTGCAATATAAAAATGCAAATAATGTTTCTTCGGACCACCAAAATTTTCTCGCGGACCACCAGTGGTCCATGGACCACTAGTTGGTGACTACTGCCTTAAACAGTTCTAGTCAATCTTAGATAATTAGCAGGGTAACCTTTCTTTATCACTTGATATGATCCAGGTTTACTGTGCTCACAAACTAGGAAAACAGGGGAAAAAATGGCTACAGGACTGAGAAAAAAAGACAATAGTAAATCACTTCTATATTTTTACCCCAAAATTGAATGCGCTTGTCTTATGTGGTCACCAGGAATTAAGTAATTTGGAGAATCTTTACCTTTTTATCTACATGAAAATTAAAGCTATTTACTGAGTTTTAGTGTCAAACAAATAATCCCATTTCATAAAGCTGCACCCTGCATAACCAATGTTTCCTATACCCTATAACAGCAGTCAACCCAGTAGTATAAATTGAATCAGGTAGATAAAACCTTGCTCTTTTTAATTGTCTTCGATAGAATTATATTTCTCTTAGTGTTTCCTTTACATGTATTGTATCACAACAGTTGCTTCTAGATTAATGCAAAAACTCTATTGCAAGTTCTATTTGGCAGTCTCTGCAAAGGGCCAGTATACATTCAGAAGAGACTTTTCAAACAAGCATTCATGTTATAACTCTAGTTATACAGCAACTGATTTGGCCAGCCAAAAGAGTCAGTGCTGTGCACATGGTACATCATGTACTCACCAGTGTCCAGAAAGTATCTGTGAGTGCTGGGAAAATACTGTAAGCATGTTAGCTGATAAATAGAAATTTATTTAGTAACAATAATTCTGGAAGAAAAAAAAATCAAACTCTTAAGCCATTCAAATATGTCCTCTGCTCAGTGTAATTAATTGATTTCCATTCAACCTGCAAAATACTCAGAATATTAGATAATCCAGTGTACATATGAGATTAATTGCTACTAAAGCAGATTTGTTTTAATTCTGCCCTTCAAGTCTGCTGTGGCAATCCAGAAAAGGGAGGCGAGAAATGTTTTAGTTAATACGGTATTATTAACCTAATAGTCATATTTTCCATTTTCTATCTTCTCCCTGATTTGAAGGAAATGAGCCAAAGCCACATAACTAGAATAAAGCCTAATTATGTAATTAAAAGAATTGCTCTTCCTATATTTGTTTTAAGGGTAATAAAGCCATGAAATTGAGCTCACAGTATCTATATTACTGGCAACATTTTGAGGGAAATGGCTGTTTCAAAGTAGTACTAAAGCTACCTCCCCTGTGATGAGAATTGGGATGCTCTTCTATTTTTTTTAATGCATGGAAGGATGGGTTGGCATCTACCTGAGTCATCCTATTTCTCTTTTCAGAGAAATGCAACCTGATCATGCATGCTCAAAAAAGTGACAAGTGATTGATTTTACTTTTTCCAATTTTTTTTCCAGCTGTCTATATGTGTGAAATGGAACAACAACGTCCTCAGTACTTTGAGAATAAAACTGAAGAGAGCTGGTGCCCTCTGTCTGATTGTTTGCCTGCTTCAAAAGGAATAACATATGAACTCTGTGCTGGTATTGTAGACCAGCCAGACCTCTCTTTGGAAGAAATTGCTTGCAAGGAAATTTTAGAAGAATGTGGCTATGAAGTTCCTGTAACCAGCCTAAAAAGAATCACTTCATACAGGTTGGTAGATCAATGATTTTCAAAGACTAATCAAAGTTTTGAAACATATGTTGCAATCTGCTAGATATTTTGACAGATTTTTTTTCCATTAGGTTTGTGAGTTTTCTTTGTTTTTTTCCCCAGTCCCAAGTTCCCAGTAAAAGTAACAGATTCTTCAGGCCTTAGTAGATCATTGGAACTAGGCTGCAGTCACAAATAGTTAGAATGACTGGCCTTTATCTTTGAGCATCTGGGAATTGGTGGTAGTGACATCTGCTATTAGATCTCGAAAGACGAAGGCAAGAAGAAAGAGAATTGTTCCTCTTTGAACTTCATATCTAAGGCTTCAGGGTAATAAATCCCTTGTAAAGCATTTATCAATTAATTATAATATTACTATATTTCCATATTCAAGAATGATTTGTGATATAAAAACAAAAGACACAGTGACCCCCCAAAAAGTTCAAATAATATCAATTAAACTGTCATAATACTGAAATATATTATTCTGATCCCATTCTGGCAATCCCAAATAAAAGGCTCTCTGCAACACTATCATTTTTACAATCTATCTAAGAACATCAAGGTGAAAGAGCAGTACTTTCCTCTAAGGATCCCTACCACCTTCTCAAAAGAGGGCAGGGAGCCCTTAAGCATCCTTTCACTGAATGAGCATAAGGAACAGGAGGAGTCTATTTACAGAAAGTGGTCCTTAAGATAGATACATGGGAACTAAATCATTTAAGCTTTCAAGAATAAAATAAGTATGTCGAATTACAAGTGAAAACCTGTAACTAGTACAAAACCTGAAGATCTGATATATTGCTGTAACAATTCTGATTCACCAACAATCGGGCCATGTATATTACATTATAATAGTTTAAACTCTAATATAGAGAAGGACAGGTTTTACCATTACCAAATGTTTTATAGCCTGAGTGGCTAGAATAAATCAAATGAATAAGCAAATAAATAAATGTTCTTCTGCTACTAATAGAGTAAGTAAAGACTGACTGACCACGGTTGAGCAGTAGCTTTGAGTTATGGACTTGCTTCTTTAGGTGGAATGTGCAACCCTTCCAGACTAAAATACTGTCAGCTGGTTTTCGGACAAAAATGGTAAGGAAGACAGAATGAAATAAAGGCAATATCTTGTCTTCTGTTTTGTTTTATGTAATATAGAGAATTCCTTAAAACATACAATATTTATATAATCTAAGGCATCATATAATGCATCATACACAGTTTTAAGGTATTTTTAATATACAGTAATTCATTTTTTCAAAGCCACATAGTAATAGAGATAGGAAAACAGAATCCTATATATATGATTTGCATATAATGGTCATCTAGTGGCTCTTGAAGGATTCAGTAGTTTCCCAGTTGTGCTATTTAATTAAAACATACAAAAAAGAAAGAAAGAAAGATTTCAAGGACTGAGCTCAAAATGTTCTACATGCTAAGTTTTGTTTTATTAGTGATCTACTGACTTTCTGGTCAGTAAATAACACCATAAATCTAATCCAATCTGCAACCATTATAACATGAACAAAAAGGCAAAGGAGACAATGACATTTTTATCATAGTCTACACAGGAGCTCCAAAAGACAAATCTTTACCTGTTGTGTTATACTGTATAATTGATAAGCAGTTTGCTTTGTTTTCTTCTTTGCAGAGTTGATAATACCTTTTGCTACATTTAACTTTCATAGAACTCCATTCTGTGGAGTTCTATGAAATGTCCTCTTACATTGCAGGTCTGCCACCATAACTTTCTCCTACCAAGGGAGTTATGATTTTATCACCAAAAATGGTAGCTCTATTTTTCTCACCTCCTTACTTTTTTACCCAAGTTGGGATCTCATCACATTGCACATTTTTCTTGCCAGTAAACAGCCTTTGAATTGAGCCAGAGGTAGGGAAACACATAACTGGATGAAATTGTATAACAAGCAACTAGTGAAACTTGAGTTGGGGCTGCTGTTATCACCAGCATCACCTTGAAAAAGTCCCTTTCTATTTACTTTTGTTTGCTGATTCTTAAAAGTAAAAGCCCAAGACCACTCCAGTCACAGTCAGTCTAGACACATGGCTAGATTACCTATTTACTGCCAAAAATAATTAAAGAAGGCAATGCCAGAACAGTAAACAGTATTAGCACTTGACTTCCTGCAGATGTAGGTATTTAGAGCTCTCAGATGTTCTGCCTTTTTAAATGCATTTGTTGCCTACAGCAAACACTTGTGTCCAAACACACTGTTTCAAGATTGTTGAGATGGAGTTAACCATTTTCTGGTCCTGGGGTAATTGAAGGATTATTTCAGTTATTAATTACATTATGGGATCTGTTTTTTGTTTTTACTTTTGTATTCAAAAGTTATTGTTGTAAGGACAACAACATTTTTATAAGGGATTTAATACTGTTGCTGTTTCATTGAAATTCAGTCAGAAATTAGAGGAGAAGCCATCTCTCTCTCTTTCTCTCTCTCTCTCTCTCTCTCTCTCTCTCTCTCTCTCTCTCTCTCTCTCTGTGTGTGTGTGTGTGTGTGTGTGTGTGTGTAGTATTTGGAATTAAAGAAATGTCAGGAATTAAATACTCTGTAATGAAAATGTGCTCATAGCCTTCTGCCTCCCCAGATTGCAGTCTTCTGAAAAAAGCATCTGTTCTTATACTGGGAAATGCACGTCAAAATGTATGGAAAAGTGGTGACTTTAAAAGGAAGCAAAACTTTGCTTTTCTCTTGACAACTGTGTTAAAGTGGACACTAACAGTTAAACAAATGAAGGTAGAGAAAGGGGGAAAAGGGGGAATTATAAATCCTCAGCTGCCAATCCTGGCAAATGTTGTTTCCTGTTGGATTAACAAGCTGTTTGCTTAAAGAGAGAGGACACTGAACAGAGGAGAAGATTTTTGCTACTTCTTGGAGCCACATTAGAGAACTAATTTTATAGATGAAAACTTAAAAGTGCTTTCTTTAATATGGAATACTGTAAAGCCTGCAGTCCTAGCCATGCTTTGATGGGAATCAACCTCATTATACTCAGTACAATACTTTTGAGGAAAAACAGATAATCACATCTTAAAAGTTGCATTTTGGAATTCTGTTGTACACAATATATCGTTATCATTTTGATCTGTAATTTAGAAGTCCCCCCCCAAAAAAAAGCTTTGATGAAGTAAATTCTTTCTTACCACCATTGCAATTCACAATGTGGTATTAGATTATATCTGTATGTTGCAAAATAGTATTAGCCAAATAATTGGAAAGAAAGGTAACACTGAGATAAGAGTTATTAGAAAGGTTATATACATGGGATGCTTTGTGTTCTGTATGTATTTGAATGGAGAGCCATGATAATAGACTGGCTTCATAGCTCTCTTGTAAGATATTTTACATCTCAGCATTTCCTCTTTTATAGTTATTATGTTCCAATTTCCCTACAAATGAATCCACGCCTGGGTTACTAGGAAAGATGTATGTATTGTTCTCACCTGAAAATTATTTTAGATCACACAAGAAGGCCAGAAAAAGCAAAAATATCCATTTTAAAATTATTCTGGGCTAATCATTGGTCCATCTAACACCAGTTTTGTCTGCTCTTGTGATAAGTCTAGAGTGCCAGGTTCTTTCAGCCTTTTGCAACTTTGCAATGAGAAATGTCAGAATTGATTCATCTCTGTCACTTTCTCAATTATGTGAGCATTCCTCTATTAACCATCTTTCTTGCCTGTATGCCAGTGACTCACCTAGTCTGCTTGATCTTTGCTGTATTGTAATATCTACTGATCAATTGAGCACTGTTGGTCAGCCAACATGTAAGGACTATACATACATTACATATTTGCACTGTCAACCTATCTGGGAATGAATACTTCCTTCTATGGCCTTCTGTCATAGAAGAAACAGAATTGGTAAGAAAAAGGGCAGATGAGATGAGTAGATACCCTGCTAACACTGAGATGAGGGAAGGGGGAGAATTACATAATGTGATTTGATATTAACTTAGCGGATTTATTTTTTATCATAAATTGGCTAGAATCCGGAGAGTAAATGGCATAAAAAATAAATTGCAATCGTCAGCTCAGGTTGTAAGCTAGATGTTGCTAGATTTCAACAGTTCAGCAATGGTTGCAGCTAGCACATTAGATATTACTATGCAAACAGATTCCTTACTACCCATGCCAGTGTTGTGGCCCCGTCCTCTGAGCCTATCCCTTTGGAGGAAGGCAACTCTGAGCAGGAGGAAGAGGAGCCAGCCAGATCTCCCAGCCCTCCCCCTCTGGCACCGGCTCAGGTGCCAGCTGAAAGAGAGCCAAGTAGTGGGGAAACAGGTGTCTCAGATGAGAGTGAGGGAGAGACGTCATTCCTGGACGCACGCCAAAGAAGGCGAGAGAAAAGGGTACTGCAGCTGCGGCGTATGAGGAAATCCTGAGTCATTGGATTGGAGTCATAGGATCCATGACTCACTGGACCACACCCAGAAGCATATCTATTTAAGACAGTACAATGGGTCACGAAGTTCGTGACGAACAAAGCTAACTGCACAGCTAAACAAACGGAGCAACCTCGTAGTCTTGGAAGCTGGATGAACGGCAAAGCTACGTAGGTGATTTTCTTGTTTGTGTAAACCAATAAAGTCCTTGGCAGACGGTGTGCATATCGCTGCCAAGGTTGAGATAAGAACTGCAGAGTGTGCCAAGTGAGTCTTAACCCTCGGCTGGCTGTGTTTTTGTGGGTCTCTGAAGGGGGGGGACAGATCATCTTGTTCGTCACCCAAAACTCCATCGTTAACCCACGATGGACCAACAGCTGCAGCAGCAGGTACAGCAGATGCTGGAGGCCAATCAACTTCTGCAACAGCAAGTAGCACAGCTAACTGCACAACTTGCTTTGGGAAATGCTCCTGTAGCAGCTCCACCTGCTCCCCTTCCCCGTCCAAGATGCCCAGTGAACATGCCAGATAAGTTTTCTGGACAGCAGGAAATGTTCCCGGCCTTCTTGGGACAGTGCCAGCTGTACATGGCAATGCGGCCGGAGGATTTTCCGGATGACCGGGTTCGGGTGGCTTTTATTATCAGCTCCCTCTCTGGCACTGCCGCCCGATGGGCCACGCCCCTGTTGCTGCAAGACAGCCCCTTGCTTCTGGACTATCAGGGCTTTCTGCAACACCTGCGCACCATGTTTGAGGACCCCCTCCGGGTGCAGACGGCAGCGAGGCGCATCAAAGACCTCCGCCAAGGCAAGCGCCCCCTGCAGGACTATATTGCGGAGTTCCGATTGCTAGGCCAGGATTCGGCCTGGAATGAGGCGGCGCTGATGGATGCCTTCCAGGACGGCCTCTGCGATGAGATGCAGGACGAGCTGGTTCGGGTGGAGGCGCCACAGACCCTGGACACGCTGGTGACCCAATGCCTGCGCATCGATGCCCGCCTACAACGGCGACGGCCCCGTAGGGCTCTTCCGGAACCACCGACAGTGCCGGCACCCCCGCGTTTCGTACCAACAGCGCCCCGGACCGTACCGCGTTTGGTGGCAACGGCTGAGGAGCCCATGGAGCTCGGAGCAGCCAGACCTCAACTGACGGCCCAGGAGCGGATGCGGAGACGCCAAGGGGGGTTGTGCCTCTATTGCGGCGAGGCTGGACATTTCGCCGCCTCGTGTCCCCGGAAGCGGAGTGGATCGCTCAAGCCTGTTCCGGAGCCTCGGCGTGACCAGCCGGGAAACGGGTCAGGCCTGGCCTAGGGGAAACTCTGGGTCAGGCAGGTGACCATGCCCCGCCGGAGGCGGCGGCTGTGGACTGTGAGCCCCCTCGGCACCTGATTTTGAACACCCGGGTGTTGTTGGCTAACCGGTCGGAGGGGCTCCAGGCGCACGCGCTGGTGGACTCGGGGGCCACCACGAACTTTATGGACCAGGCCTTTGTGGCCCATTACAAGGTTCCCTTGGTTCCAGTGGACCCTCCGTTGAGGGTCGAAACTATTGATGGGCGGGAACTTGTGGCGGGGCCCATCAACTTCGCTACTCAGCCCTTGCGCCTTGCCATTGGGAACCATGAGGAGGCGATCCAGTTTTATGTGACGGCGGACCTGCACTTCCCCTTGGTCCTGGGGATGGCCTGGCTTCGGGCGCACGACCCTCAGGTGGCGTGGTCGAGAAATGCCATCTCGTTCCCCAGCCTGCAGTGTGTCGACCACCTTCGCCACACCTGTGCCGGCCAGGACGTCTCTGCCCCGAACGTCTCCTTGCCTCCGGAGCTGACATCCTTCGCCGACGTGTTCAGCGAGAAGGAGGCGGATCGCTTGCCCCCGCACCGACCCTACGACTGCGCGGTGGACTTGATGCCCAACGCGCCCCTGCCCTCGGGACGCCTGTACTCCATGTCGGAGCCCGAGCTGGCCGCCTTACGGGACTTTCTGGACAAGAACCTGGCCCGTGGGTTCATCCGGCCTTCGACCTCCCCGCTCTCGGCCCCAGTCCTCTTCGTGAAAAAGAAGACGGGGGACTTGCGCCTGTGTTGCGACTACCGGCGCTTGAATGCCATCACGGTACGGAATCGCTATCCCCTGCCGCTGATCCCGGAGCTGATGGAGAGGTTGCGGGAGGCCTCGATTTTCACCAAGCTCGACCTCCGGGGAGCCTACAACCTGGTGCGGATGCGAGAGGGGGACGAGTGGAAGACGGCATTTGGCACCCGATACGGACACTTTGAATATACCGTCATGCCGTTCGGGTTGACCAACGCCCCCGCGGTCTTCCAGCACTTGATGAACGACGTGTTCCGGGACATGCTGGATCGGTTCGTGGTGATCTACCTGGATGATATTTTGATCTATTCCCGGACCCCGGAGAGTCACCTCCAGCATGTCTGCCAGGTCCTGCAGCGCCTGCGGGAGCACCAGCTCTATGCGAAGTTGGAGAAATGTTACTTCTTCCAGACTTCCATAGAGTTCCTCGGGCACATCATCACCCCCGAGGGCATCGCGATGGACCCACACAAGGTGGCGGCCTTGCGCAGTTGGGAACCCCCGCGTCGGGTGAAGGACGTCCAGCGTCTGTTGGGATTCGCCAACTACTACCGGACATTCATCCCGGGCTTTGCCACCCTGACCGTGCCGTTGACCCAGCTCCTTCGGAAGAAGGTTCCGTTCCAGTGGGGGCCCCCGCAGCAGCAGGCCTTCGAGGTTCTCAAGCAGGCCTTTGTCACGGAGCCGGTCCTGAGGCACCCCGATCCACACCGTCCGTTCGTGGTTGAGACAGACGCGTCCAACGTGGCGATTGGAGCGGTGCTGCTACAGGCTCCGGTGGATGGTGGCACTCTTTTTCCCTGCGCTTACTACTCCCGGAAACTCACTCCTTCCGAGCGCAACTACACCATCTGGGAAAAGGAGTTGCTGGCTATCAAGGCCGCGTTCGAGGCTTGGCGACATCACCTCGAGGGGGCCCGACACCAGGTGGAGGTGCGGACGGACCATCGGAACCTGGAGCACCTCACCACGGCCAGGAATTTGAACCAGCGGCAGATCCGGTGGTCGTTGTTTTTCGCCCGGTTCAACTTCCACGTCACATACATTCCGAGCCACCTCAACCAGAGGGCGGACGCGCTATCCCGTAAGCCGGAATACTTTTGCCCAAAGGACTCCCTTTCCCCCCGGACGGTGCTGCCAGCGGACTCCTTGGCCGCGGTCCAGGAACCGGTGGACCTGCGGACTCAGGTGCTGGAAGCGCAGCGACGGGACGACTGGTCGCAGCAGCGGAGAGCG
Organism: Masticophis lateralis; assembly: GCA_030761175.1. Lineage (NCBI taxonomy): Eukaryota > Metazoa > Chordata > Lepidosauria > Squamata > Colubridae > Masticophis > Masticophis lateralis. The sequence goes on along the minus strand of JAUDYJ010000001.1, from coordinate 321,517,381 downwards.
GACGTCGGCCCCGCGTCCCCATGGACCGTGGAGGAGGGCTTGCTCAGGCACCGGGGTCGGCTGTACGTGCCCACAAGTCCGCTCCGAGCCCTCGTCATGAACCAGTGCCATGACAACCCCGCGGCGGGGCACTTCGGCTTCTTTAAGACCTTGAACCTAGTGACGCGGACTTTTTGGTGGCCTCGGGTACGGCACGACGTGCACGCCTACGTGACGTCCTGTGTGCCATGCCGACAGGCCAAAGCCGCGTCCGGCCCCCCTCCTGGACTCCTCCAGCCGCTGCCGACACCGGAGAGACCGTGGGGAGCCATCTCCATGGACTTCCTGACTGACCTGCCCCTGTCTGCTACGTTCACGACCGTCCTCGTGGTGGTGGATGCGCTCACGAAGATGGCACATTTCATCCCGTGCCGCGGCCTGCCCTCAGCTCGTACCACGGCTCGCCTGTTCCTGCAACACATCTTCCGCCTCCACGGCCTGCCGGACCGGGTGGTTTCGGATCGCGGGGCCCAGTTCACGGCCCGCTTCTGGAAAAGCCTGATGGCTGCGCTGGAGGTGCAGGTGTGCCTGTCGTCATCACACCACCCGGAGACTGACGGGGGCACGGAGAAGGTCATTGGCATACTGGAGCAGTACCTCCGCTGTTTTGTCAACCAGCAGCAGGACAACTGGGCCGAGTACCTTCCCCTGGCGGAGTTCGCTTTTAACAACTCCCAACATACCTCCACCCAGATGACACCGTTCCATGCCAACGTCGGGTACCATCCACGTTTTTTTCCGTTGACCATCATGGACTCCCCTGTTCCTGAGACCCGGGACTTCCTCTCGGAGCTGCAGGCGGTGCAGCAACTGGTACGGCGGCAGCTGATCCGGGCGAAAGAGGACTATAAACGGTTCGCCGATCGCGGCCGCCGGGCGACGCCACCGCTGGAAGTTGGAGATCGGGTGTGGCTGTCCACGAAACACCTCCCCACGGACCAGCCGGTGAGGAAACTGGCCCACCGCTTTATCGGTCCCTTCCCCATCGAGGCGGTCATCAACCCGGTGGCCTATCGGTTGACTCTACCCCGCTCCATGCGGCTCCACCCCGTTTTTCATCGGTCCCTCCTGGTCCCTGAGACTCCCACTAGCCGTCTCCGCCGCCCGCCGCCGCCTGCCCCCCCAGCCGCAGCCGACGAGGACGACGCCTCGACGTATGAGGTGGACAGTATTCGGGACTCCCGTTGGCTGAAGGGGCGCTTCCAATACCTCATCGCTTGGAAAGGGTACGGGGCCGAGGATTTCACCTGGGTGGACGCATCTGCCGTTCAGGCCCCTGACCTGGTGCGGACTTTCCACGAACAGTTCCCGTCCCGACCCCATCCCGACCGTCAGACCCGGGGGAAGGGCCCTGCGGTGGGGGATAGTGTTGTGGCCCCGTCCTCTGAGCCTATCCCTTTGGAGGAAGGCAACTCTGAGCAGGAGGAAGAGGAGCCAGCCAGATCTCCCAGCCCTCCCCCTCTGGCACCGGCTCAGGTGCCAGCTGAAAGAGAGCCAAGTAGTGGGGAAACAGGTGTCTCAGATGAGAGTGAGGGAGAGACGTCATTCCTGGACGCACGCCAAAGAAGGCGAGAGAAAAGGGTACTGCAGCTGCGGCGTATGAGGAAATCCTGAGTCATTGGATTGGAGTCATAGGATCCATGACTCACTGGACCACACCCAGAAGCATATCTATTTAAGACAGTACAATGGGTCACGAAGTTCGTGACGAACAAAGCTAACTGCACAGCTAAACAAACGGAGCAACCTCGTAGTCTTGGAAGCTGGATGAACGGCAAAGCTACGTAGGTGATTTTCTTGTTTGTGTAAACCAATAAAGTCCTTGGCAGACGGTGTGCATATCGCTGCCAAGGTTGAGATAAGAACTGCAGAGTGTGCCAAGTGAGTCTTAACCCTCGGCTGGCTGTGTTTTTGTGGGTCTCTGAAGGGGGGGGGACAGATCAGCCACCTAGAAATCTGGAGAAGTTGTATTTAAAGTTCTCTTCCAGTCTATAGACCTGCTTTCTCAGAGGGAATGCAACCCCAAGAGCCTGGCTTCTTACTGACAAACAGTACTTTTTATTTTCTGGATTTAATTTGTTTTCCCTCATATAGTCACATTATTGAAGTTAGGTAACTTTTTTCTTGTTCAGTTAGATGGCAAGGAAAAGTACATGTCCCCCATCTTCAAACTGTGGTTGCATTTCAAAAGTATATTGGATACAATACCAGAGCCTCGTTTCATTTTTAGGTTTCTAAATTAATTTTCTTTGATGTTTTACAAAAATAAAATAGAGTAAATGGAGTATAATCATATATAATGTAGTTATTTTTGTGCAGGGCTACATGCTGTATTGTAATCTATATGTGAATGCAATTTTAACCTCACTATACTGTGGTTAATGACCCTAGTATAATTTAGTGGAATCACCTGCTAGTACACCTGCCTCTACAGATTATTAGCGTATATCATTTTGTGTCAATTGCTGCTATTCTGTGAGTACTGTTTTCCTGCACCTGCTACTTATAGCCTCAGAATTGTGTGAAGGTCTAAGAAATTACCTAGGGAAATTACCTTTATTGCTCACTGATTGTCTGTTCCTGGATTTGGAATATAATACAAAGAACATTATGCGTCTACATAAATGTTGTATAAAATGTTTTTTATAATCTAGATTATAGATTCTCTTAAATTATATTCTGTTAAGGAATGAAAGTTAAATTTTTACTTAAGCATGGTACTTTATAGTATGATTAATGAGAATCCAATTTTAAGTATGACTATGAAAATTCAGTAGAATTCAGTAGAAAATTATCTGCCTTGTTCTGCTGTTATGCTTGGAGCTGTCTATAATTGATTGGAGGAAAAAGAAAAGGTTTTACATGAAAAAGTGTTAGAACATTGATTCTCACCTTAGAAGTAATAGAAAGACATAAGGAAAAAGGGTAAGGAAGTTACTTGAGACTGAATAAATTAAATTATGTTACAAAATGTCACATATAAATGAGTGGACTTTACTAATGAAAAGTATGAAAAAAAGATGTTTTGTAGAATGATCAAGTGAAAGAAGCTAGGCTGAGAAAAATAAATGAAATTGATTAAAACTATATGAGAAAGATTTGCTGCAAAAACTGAAGGCAAGAAAAAGATACGTCATTTCATTAGAGAAATGAAAAAGTCATTGTAAAGAATGTAATTAAAGAGCAAAGAACGATTAAGATTGAAAAGGCAGAATACAGAGTGATTTTAGGGAGTTGTTAAAACTGATTTGAAAGTAAAACAAACTTTCAAGGTAGTAAATAGAATTAAGAATGAAAGCGATTAAGTTATTTGGGTTTGTAGTTAATCCTGGAAGGAGGATTTGTATGGGAATGATTGAAAAATGGAATTAAAAGAAATGATAATGTTAGTGTGCAAAGAAAAATGATAGGATATAATACATTTTGAAATGTGTTTTAAAGCCCCCAATAAGGTTGCAGGTGTAGCCAGTACAACGGAAGAAATATTACATGGGGATGAGTTTGCCTTAGAGTTACCATTTGTTAAGATTGCATCTGTGCCTGATGTTTGGAAGAGTAGCATTTTTCCTTTCATAAAGAGTGATGTGAAAAGTTTTGCACAACTTGGAAAGGAATGATGTGCAGCCTTCCCCTTTGTTCATCATTTTTAAATAGGTCCATTTATCTATACTGATGGCTCTGAAAAAGATTATAAAAGCTTGCTTTAAGATGCCTACACGATATAATTATGTAGGCATCTTAAAGCAAGCTTTTAACCAGCCAAATAGTTCACAAAGGGGCTAGGAGTGTCAGACTTGCATTGTCACAGCATTGTCACGTGATGTATCATGACTGTTTTTCCCCCTTTGCTAAATCGGGCGTGGTAGCGTGTGATGCATCCAGCCTGCAGGCTACGAGTTTGGCAGCCCTGAACTAAAGGAAGCACTGCAGGTAACCAGGACAAGAGATGAAAATAACATTCTCATTCCTTGGAAGAACCAAACTCCCAAGTGGCCAACTAATTAGGGTCAGTTGTCACTTGTGCTTGTAACCATCCTGAGTGAAATGAACTAGAAAAGTTAATGCAAAAGGTACAGGGATATTAATCTGTTAAATTAATGAGGTTAATGTGTTTATTGATATATTTATGGACCCCCTGTTATATGATTTTTTGGGATTTTTTAGATCAGGCTGCCTATTTATGTATGTTTAAAAATGTTTATATTGTTTTCTGGATTTTATAAGATGCCCAGAGTCTAATGGTGTGGGCAGCTATGACATATTTAATAAATTAAATGTCCTGGCAATTATTTGGCTGAATTCTGATTGAAAAACTGTAAGGTAAACATAAGTAATTCAAAAATATAGTCTGGTTTTATACCAAACAAAGGATGTGAAAGATGTTTGCTCTTCAAAAAGTCCTTGATAAATGTTTTAATATGAAAGATTACTACTAGGTACAAGTAAATAATGAAAGATCATGATTATATATAAGTAACAATTTATTATTATTATCTCTTTTATTCATTAAACATGAAACTCAATAAATTGAACATTTAAAAAGTATTATTATCATCATATCATTAGTATTAGTATTGTTATTAATAATGGACTGTATAAAATAATACTTATATTGATTAAAAAATAAATTAAAAATGTTTTAATATGAGAAGTGATAAATTGTATTGCTTTAGAAAAAGCATATAATCAACTGAGTATGTTTGACTTAGAGAATATTTTGGACTTCAAGACTAGTTGTTGAATGTAGTAAGAGCACACTATGAAGTAAATAGAAGTATGTGTCAGAATAAAGGGGTTGTTTACCAAATGGTTTATAACTGAGCAGAGAATAAGGCAAAGATATGTGATATCCACTTGTTTAAGGTGTTTATTAATAAATGTGTAAAGGATACTTGCAGTGATAACAGAGGTGTTGGTTGAGAACATTAATGTAGATGTACTTTTGTAAGGAATCAAAACAACGTTGTTGGCTGAGACCCCAGATTGTTTGTAGTGAAATTGGATAGTATGATGTAATGAGGTAAGAACCTGAAAATAAATGTATCACAGATCAGGATTGTTGTATGTGAGAAAATGAAATGTAGGATTGCAAAGATGAATTTGTGTAACCCGGAAGAATATTTACTAACCATGGAAAATGAATGGGAAAAATTAAAACGTGCACATGCTGGTAGAAAAATAGTAGATAGTAGTGTATGTGGTCTATTGCAAGGATTGAATATTTGCCAAAAAAAAAAGTGAAAGTGGCTATGTAGTATATATCTACCCACTTAAACGGAAGTGAAACTTGCAATGTCAAAGTAATTTGAATGCAGGAAAAACGGGGTATTTAGAGTGTTAGTAGTAAAACAAGCATGAATACTTGATGAATGAATGTAGACAGAATACAAAAGTGAGTGACAGTATGTTACAAAAGCAATATGTTAAAGTGGTTTGCTCATGTAGAGAGAATGAACAAGGATCAAATTGCAAAACAAATATATGAAAGAAGAGTTCCTGCATCAAGAGGATTTGTGATTGCATGCTGTTTATCAGATCTTCCAAAGTGAGAGTTGAGAAAGAACAAAGGGCAACATATATCTATAATGCAGCGTATGGACTTCTATTCTGCCACAGTCAAAAGAATCTTGGTGGTATATAACACAATTCTGGACAGAATGTTCACAATAAAAGTATTAAAACTTCCATGAAATAAAATATGTATTATGTGTGTTTATGACATATTTGTTACTGATGCAAGTAAGGAAGATTTGTAATAATAGAAAGGTATGAACTGACTGAATTGATAATGAAATGGATATAGTTACAATGTTTTCCTTTGCTTTTATTTTCTTGTTCTAACTCAGTGATGGCGAACCTATGATGCAGCCTATGGCCCCAGCTCAGCTTCACCACACATGCACATGTGCCTCCCGCTGGGCAGCTGATTTTTGGGTCTCTGCCACAGGGGGCGGAGCGCATGCAGGAGACGTGCGCACATGCATGGGAGTGGGGGAGCACAGGGGTTGCATGTGCATGTGTAGAGGTGCATGCGCATTGCATTATGAGTTATAAGTGCAGGGAGGCATACTAGGCCCAAAATGGGGCACGGGCAGGATGCAGGAGTCACTTGTGCATGTGGGGATGAGTGGGGGGAGCATGGGGTGACATGTGCACATGCACAGGGGGGCGGGGACATTGCATTATGGGTGCGGGCACGCAACAACAAAAAGGTTAGCCATCACTGTTCTAACTTACTCATCCCAATTTCTGGAAAGCAAATAGTATGTTTATGTGTAAATCGAAGATTTACTTAATCTTACATTCTTTGTTATTTCTTTTTCATCCCGCAAGATCTGGAGTTGGTGTGTCAGGATCAAAACAGACATTATTTTATGCGCAGGTAACTGATGACATGAAATCTAGTGAAGGAGGCGGCCAGCCGGAGGAAGGCGAACTGATTGAAGTTGTGGAAATACCTGTGCAAGATTCCATGAAATTTGCATTTGATGAGACTTTCCCTAAAACTATGGGAGTTATCTTCAGTTTCATGTGGTTTCAGTCCAACATAGCACCAAAACTGCTAGAAAAATAATGCACTGGAGAAATGAAGCAGAAACATGGGACAATATTGGAAGCAATCTTTCGGGACAGTCTTCTTCTTAAGTTTGCTATTGTAAAGGTTCATAAAATTCATATGCTAACAGTGGCAGGTCATTAACTCAAGTTTAAATATGTTTTTCATCCCATATTTTATCTTCTATAGAAAGAATTTGAGGAAAAGACATTTGCAATACACGAAAGTTGCCCAATCAGAAACACAATTTTCTGATAAGAACTACAATAGGCAAACACAAATGGTTAATTTATCATGAGATAATAGAATTTTGTCAAGGAAAATGTAAAATCAAGAGAAGAATTGGCAAAGGATTACGTTTGTTAGTCGTTACTTTATTTTCAATTATTAAAAGGATTTAAAGTAGACAAAAGAATGTGTGGTTCTGAACATTGTAAGATTGAGTTTGAAATAGAAATGATGACCATGCAGTTGCTAAAATGCATAATAGAATTTCTGTAGCTCCAGGTTGACCTGTGGAGTTCGTGGTGCTCTCTGACCTTGGTGCTTTGCTTGCAGATCTTTTATTACCCAAGTAGTAACATCAACAGTTTTTTGTGAGTGGGGGGTTTGCTCTGGTTATATACAGTAGCTTATTCTGCCAGTGTACATATAAAAAGGTTAAACTTTTACTGAAATTTGAAAAAAGAAAAACGTGAAAAAATGTATGAGTGAACTAACATTTGTGGGAAGTGTTGGCATTATCCACCATGAAAGAATATTGGTCAAGTTGATGGAACTTGCTGAGATGGCTAAATTGACTTTTTCATCACAGAAAAGATAATGTCTATGTTTATTGCATGAAACAGAGCTGCAGCGCACCAAGATGCCCCTGAGCTGCAGCATATTTTTTTCCTGACCTTCCTGCACTTGTGCTGAACTATAGCATCCCCCTAACTCACATGGGGCCTACACTGGGCCTCCCAGGGTCTGCCCACCCTTCTGTGGCACGCCAACTTCCTTAGTCTAATTGACTACACACACCCCTGGAGTTACAACAGTAAACAGGAGTGCTGGGATTACAGTCGCCAAGCAATACAGTCACATGGCATTTTGATGATCATGTTGCTTAGCAATAGAAATTCTGATCCCAATTGTAGTCACAAGTTGGGGACTACCAACTTCTTTGAAGTATATAAAGATTATGCTGTAACCATAAAATAAATTAATGGTAAATTTATGTTTGTAAAGAAGATTGGAAGCTGCTGCTTTGTATCTTCTTTCTTTTCTATTTTTCTTTCTTTCTTGCACTTTTAGCTTTCTCTTTGATTTTTTCCTTACTTTATATTAGTTTGTATTAGCTATTATCTTTTTAAAATATTTTTAAAAATTATATGGATTTTTAAATACTTTTAAAATGAAACCAAATATATGCACATTAGTGGTGGGTTGCCTCCGGTTCGCACCGGGTAGTAAAATCGGTGGGAGGCTCCGCCCACCAACCCCGATGTCATCAAAATGCTTCTGTGCATGCGCAGAAAAGGTTGCTTCACTCATGTGCGTGGTCCCTCTGCAAACTGATAGTAAAGGTAAGCAGAACCCATCCCTGATGCACATGTATGTACAAAAACCTCAAAAACCATAGCTTAGGGCAGTGATGGCTAACCTTTTTGCCATCGTGTGCCAAACTTGGGGGGACCGCGGTGGGGTCACATGCATGCGTGCCCACATCCATAATTCTATGCACCCTGCCCCCCCCCGTTCTCCCCCTGCTTTTGGCACAGGATGGCACAGTAGGCCCATTTTTTACTCTCCCCAGTGTCCAGAGCCTTTCTAGGAGCCTGGGGAGGGCAAAAATGGCCTTCCCCCCCCCCAGAGGCTCTCCGGTAGGCCCAGAAGGCCTGAAAATCAGCTGACGCATGCATGTCGGAGCTGAGTACACGTGACCATCGATATGGCTCCGCGTGCCACCTGTGGCACCCATGCCATAGGTTCGCCATCACGGGCTTAGGGAATTTAGAATGGACAAATGAGAAAAAGAGAATGCTTAATGTTTTCCTTTTCTGCACTTTGTTTGCTTCAAAGATACTTTGGGACAGCCACTGGACTCAGCCCATTATTCACTGCAGCAACTTCACTATTGTGGGTACTGACCTCCTATATATATAGTCTCGTCATCAGATTATATCGAGGATTAGGGAAGGTTACAACAGACTCTCTGTAGGGGAAGAGGGGAATCTCAAGAGTTGGGGAAAAGATGAGAATTCCCATCAGATGGCAAATGCTGCCCAGCTCCAGAGAAAACTCTATAGTAGTAATTTGTCAGATGTCCCAGGCTTGGGTTCCTAAGCCCCACAAATGGCACACAATACCATGAGGTGATCCTTATATCAAAGCAAAACGGATATGGGTTTGGTACTGGTGCCTGTACCTGAGATCTACTCAAGCTTTTTTCTGGCATAAAATCCGTTATTGTAATTATTGTAATTGTCTAGGGTTCTTGTTGATCTTAGAGCCTATTTTAGGAGGAGGAGTCCAGGCTGCTGGAGTGATTGCCTTCAGAGCAATGAGCTTATTCTAATGGCTTATTCATTGAGGATACTAGTTGAGAAAGCAATAGGTACCCTTGTCAATGATGTATGACCCCCTATCTGCTCTATTCTAAATTATACTGATGACCCTATATGTTAGTCTAAAGTCCACCGGATTTTCTTCCTCTGTTATTTCACGGAAGGCTCCCCTTAATATATAATCTCATTCACTAACCAGGATTGACATTGTTTAGCACTTTTGAGATTAAACGAGGTTGACTACAGGCTGTTTGGGTGACTGTTACAAGAGAGGAAAATGATAGAAGTGCTTTCTCAAGGTAAATCTTTGAGGGAGGTGGGCAGTCTAGAAATCTGGAAAAAAATTAAAATAAAACAATACATCTCCTGTATCAACTAGTTTTATTCTGTTCAGAGCTTAACCATAGCACAATAGTGATAATAATTTAGTACGGCTCTATTCCATGTCAGAAATTTCAGTACAAGAAATTCAGTACCAGAAGCAAGGGTAATGTTTCTGTTTAATGTATGTATATTAATGGTCTCAAGCATTGCCTTCTTCTGAATGTATGACATCTTCTAATAGTTTCTCTTGGTCCTCCCAATTTTGAAAAGAAGATTGGTGGGTGGGTTAAGCATAGTATTGTAGGAAGTTAGCACCCACCCCTCTCCTGGAAAGATGAAATAATTTAGAAAATATTCAAAGGGCAGAATATTTCCCCTAAAAGAGAGGCAGAAATTTACCCACCCATCCCCTTTTGTCAATGGGCCATTAAGGCCTGGGCCAGTTCATCTGCAACACAAAAGACATAATGGCCTCCAGGACATAAGAAGACCCTTCTAGCAACAAAAACTCACCACATGGCACCAGGGAAGATTATATCACCTAGCAAACATACAAAGTTAGCTAAGACCCCCGCCCCCTGGGAGTCTGACAGCCAATGGGTACATTTTGTTTCCCGTTTCTTGTACAGAAACAGGAAAATCTAAAGTGGGGCCCAACAGAGGGCATAAAACCAAGGCACTCTCAGCATCTCTGCCCGTTTTTCACCCAGGAGCTCCAAGGCATGTGAATCCCCCTTTTTCCCCAGGACCTCAAACCATGTGGTCTTGTCGACCATTAAAATTGTCTTTCCAAGCAGCCACCATGTTTCCAGTCTCTTTCTCCCCACTTGGAACTGAACCCAGAAGGACATTTCCAACAATATATTCTATTATTTGACATTTGCCTCATGTTCTAGATACTATCTAAAGTTTATTTTATGTTTAGAATTAATGTTTATCATTTTAATTAAGCTTGATCATGCTTTTAATTTAATGCCTTGATTTGATGTTTTAATCATTCCACCATTGTAATTTTAAACCACTTTAAAACTTGATCAAATTGAAACATAAGATATTATAAGCATTCAAAATAAGGATAAATGGTATGGTATGTTCATTATTCTCATAAATAAAATGGGGTTTTTTTTTCCTCATTTCCAAATTAAGACACAGGGATCATTCAGCTGACAGCTAAAATTATGCTTTAACTTTAGAACTGCAACCTTCAGTAATGCTGTGAAATGTGCCATGACTGTAGGCCCTGAATAGAACACCCATCCTTCAAAGCAGAAGAAATCTAAATTATCTGCAAATGAAAGGAAAGCAAAGCTTCTCCTGATTTCAAATGTGCTGTTCACCCACTGCATTAGCATTAATTACCATAGCAATGCTATCTGTGTCAGGAGGGTGATTTAAAATGCATGTTCTAAAGCAACTTATCTCCAGAGATGTGCTGTACAAGAGACAGACATTCTTCAGTAATGCTCTCAGCTGAGGCCGTCAGTGCTCCACTGGTATTCTGTGGCTGATAGCGATAGATGATTGGCTTTACTCAGTACTGAATTAAAGCCCATAGTAATGTGCAGGATCATATTCCTATCACCAAATATAGGCAGCATCTACAGGATCTATATTATGTGTGTGGGGGGGGGACGTGTTATTTCTGAGGCATCAGTATGTAAGTTTCTCAGGCATGCATTAACATCCACTAAATTTATAATAGAATCAGGTATTGCAATTCATTGTGGTACTTGCAGGAATTATAATTTCTGAATTTAAAAGTAAATGTGATTTACCACTTGCTTTAATATGAACACATGCCAAAGTCAAATTATGATGCCCTGGACTGTGCGACGCATGGCTTCTTTGCTTCACAATGCCTTGATGCTGCCCCTTCTGTTCCAGCTTGGAAAAAGCCACTTCAGCATGGGGTGTTGCTCTAATTCCCTCCTGAAAGTGTGGTGTTGCTTTCCAGAGCTTCACCAACAAGCCCCTTGGTTAAAATCTTGATAGAAAGGCTCCCCTCCCATAGTGCTTTGCTTGTTATATGTTTTTCAATGACAATAACAGTCCATACATTGGCAGAGTTTGCAAAACGTTATGCCCTATTTATATAGTTCAGTCAGGAGTGAAACATAACCCTCTTCCTAATAAAGCATGCCCAGTCATAAATTTCCCATAAATTTCTTCTTCCCATTTGAAGTCAGAGGAGGTTTAAAAATATTCCCAAATAGATTCTATAATTTAAAAGAAACCCCACAATAAGGGTTGCAATGATTCTAGTTTGGCACAGGTATAGAAATTTCAATCACTAGAGGGAAAGTCATAAATATTGAATGGGAACAGTTGAAATATTGAGAGATGCATAATATCTAGAGAATGGGTAAGAGAATGCATTTTGTGCCAATCAGCAAAGGTCCATGCAAACAGGATTTTATATACATCTATTGTTGCTAATATCCCGTCTCTGGAACCAATACAAATAGTATCCTGTTATGCAGACTGATTAAGTTTACATTACTCTGAGAATGTTGTTATTGGCCTTCCATTAATTTTGGCCCTATTCCAAATCATCACATTCATTATTAGAAAAGAGCCCAGTGGCACATAGGCAGCTAGTTTTAAGCATAGTGGAGACCAATTCTTGGTCCTGTTTTCTGAATGCTGCTTAGTAAGTCAAATCTCAGGGAATGGGTGTGGGGAGAGACAAGTACAATTTAATTGACTTAAGGTGGTAAAATCCTTGGCTCATGCCTGGACAAAACCACAATATAGTTTTGTTCTTATGCATGACTCCGAGGGACATTGAATTAGATATATCAGAGTGAGCTCACACAACTTTGCACTATGATTTCCTATTTCTGTAACCTATATTTCATATTTCCCAGATTTCAAAAAAGGATTGTTCACATTATCATCAGTTACTGTGATTGGGGGGAGTGGAATATCCATGTGTCATCAGCTGCCCAGAGTTGTCGCCCAAGTTTGTTGTCATGGGCCAAGAGAGAGAGAGAGAGACTGGCCTAAAATTACCCTTCCATAGCTAAAGTAGGACTAGAACCAGTGGTGGGATTCAGCCAGTTCGCATCACTTCGGGAGAACCGGTTGTTAACTTTCTGAGCAGTTTGGTGAACTGGTTGTTGGAAAAAATCATCAGGGCAGAGAACCGGTTGTTAAATTATTTGAATCCCGCCACTGACTAGAACTCATAGTCTGCTGGTTACTAGCCTGATGCCTTAACCACTATTGTTATAACAACCAAATCGTTTTTCTCTTCAGGTTATAAAGGGAAACATACCTCCCCACTGCTATGTTTTCAATCATGAAAAAGGGAATTCGTGAACAATAATACTGGTGGGATATCAAAAAACCTAATTTGCTAATGAAATGGCTAATTTATGGAAATTGAAGGAGCATTTGTATACACTTTACCACAGACATAAATAGCATCACCAGGTCACAGTCACACCCATTGCAGAACTCATAAAAGAATTATGGTTCCCAACTGCCAAAGGATTAGAATTTATAGCAGATCCAGCTAAGTGATTGTCCAGTGCCTGGAGTCTTTTCAGGCCTGGATTAACAAAATAGGACTCAATTCTACCAAGATGAAGTGGCTATGGATATTAGAGCTTCCTGGACCCAAGGATTATCCAGCTATTCTCAATGAAGTAGCACTTGTCAGTAAAGGCTAGTATTAAAGCTGAGGTCCTCTTGGACTCACAGCTGCTATTTGAAAAACAGATGGCAGCTTGGCAGAGGGAGTCTTTCTGGAGCTGCTCCTGCAGCACCATTTGTACTCGTTCCTGGATCTGGAGGTTCTTCATTCAGTCACTCATGCCATAATCACCTACTACAATGTGCTGTGCAGGAGCTGCCCTTGAAATCCAGTCAGAAGCTTCAGTTAGCCCAGAAAGCTATGGCAATGGTAGCAATAAGCATGCTTCAGGATGCCCATGTGACACTGCTGTTTCATGGATTGGTTGCCAGTGTACTTTGGGTTGTGATTCAAGATGCTGGTAATTATCTGTAAAGCCCTACTTGGCTCAGCATTGGGATATTTGAGGGACTGTCTGTCTCCCATAGTTTCTGTGTAGGCAGTACATGCCAGCAGTTCTGACATGCTCTGGATTCCTTTGATCAAACACTGTCATCTATCAGGACCCAGGAAATGTTCCTTCTCTGTTCCTGAAACCCATGTAATCCATTTTGCTGTCATTCTGTAAGGTCTTGAAGATATAGTTGTTGTCCCAAGCCCTTAAGATGGATGAAGCCCCTGTTGAATGGCCCCTAAACTGAATTAAATAAAAAAACCTGCAAGTGCCTGCCAATGAATCTAACAGTAGAAATATAGTAATAAAGTCAAGGAACGAGGCAAACAAAACCTTTCTTATCACACTTTAATTAACTGGCATGAAGATAAGCAGGAACAGGAACAGATAAACATGAACAATCACAGAAGAAACAGTAACTGACCCAAAAGTAATCAGAGAAGAACAATAGCCCAATAAAGCCAGGTAGAACAAACTGTCAAATAGAAACATTCAGCAACCCCATTCCCTTATGTATAGGTGACATTACCTACCTTGGTAATGAAGCATCTGCAGGAAGAGAAGCAGGCCCAGTGGATCATCAAGAACCCAACAGAGCATGGCCCATTTTGAGTGAGTTAGTTATCTTCAGGGAAAGGCACCTGAGCTAAGAATCGTGGTAAACAAATAATTAAATCTGTTGGTACCAGTATCAGGAGTGGTATTCACTTACCTTCCCTCCCGGTTTGCAAATGGGAGTGTGCGCACATGCCAGCTTCACTTACACATACCACCTTCATGCAAGTGCCCCACCGCCCATGCATGTGCTTTGCTGGCACACACGCCTTCTGTGCATGTGACCAGCATCAAAAACTTGCCTAAATAGGATGGCATTAAACTGGGGTGGGTCCACCTGCAATTTCTGCTATTAGTTCAGATGAACCGGTCCAAACTGGCTGAATGCCACCTCTAACCAGTATCCACAAGTAGCCAATGGATTCAAAGACAGTAGCTCACACTAGAGTGAAAGCCAAAGAGATTTTTATTGAGTTCATTCACTCATCCACTCACTCACTCGCTCACTCATATGGCCAACCACCTTATACATTAATTCTGAGTGGATCACAACAAGATTAAGAGAGTTACAGAGTAAAAAGAAAATATATCAGATTATATCCCTTCAACTTGTCAGGAACCCCCAGAAAGGCAGAAGACAGTATTCCTGAGCACATTGACTGCTTTGAGTCTACACAAAGTTCAGAGCATTCGTCCTCTTATCACCTTTATCTATTAGTTCAAAGGACAGGAAATATAGGCTGTACAACACCTGGAGATGACCTGATATTATCTTCCACTTGGTCAGGCAGTTGATTTTCTGTCAAAACTATTTTATCTGTGATATGCCACTGCTCATTTTCTCCCCAGTGACTGGGTTAGGAAGGGTGAACTGTTCTTTTTATCTTAATTGTTACAAGTTTTAATACAGATAAACTCTGTATTACATTCTATTTTATTACAAAATAATGAGAGCTAATTTGGTGTAGTGGCATCAGGCTAGAAACTGGGAGGCAGTGAGTTCTAGTGCTACCTTGAGCATCAAGCCAGCTAGGTGACCTTGGGCCAGTCACTTTCTCTCCAGCCCTAGGAAGGAGGCAATGGCAAACCACTTTGAAAAGCCTTGTCAAGAAAACTGCAGGGATTTGTCCAGTTAGTTCCAAGAATTAGACATGATTGAAAAGAAGAAAGAAAACCCACAAGAATAAGATGCAGTATGTAAAGCTTGTTAAATAACTATTTCTAAGCAATAGGGAATTTATCTTATATATATACAAAGAAAAAAGCAGACACACAACTATACACTTCTCTATTTCTTCTACACTCATATTATGCTGGGTTCCCCTACCACATCAGTTGTGTTCACATTACATATTTACTCATGCCCTGTGGAACCAAGGTTTACTCAATTAGCTTAATTTTCTGGGACTGCATGGCATCTGAAACATAAATTAACTGCAGGTGCCATGTTAAGATGTGGTAAGCTAATATGTCATGCAAACACAACCATGGGGACATTGGTAAAAGGAGATTAAAATAGACAAAAGCTTGAAGTGCTTTATTAAATAGAGCTGATTTAAAAACATATATTAAAGGCTTTTTAAAAGATTATGCAGTTGAAATGTATTGCATAAAATACACTTGGAAATCCTTGTGCCTAGAATCTTGAATTAGCATTCCTTTTGGAAAGAGTAATTAATTTTAATTTAATTCGCATTTGCAGAAGATAGACAGAGAATCAAGACTACAGATTGCTGCTAATGCCTCTTCCAAATTGTATCAGTAAATAAGGCTGCCACATGTATAAGTTAAACTCTGGAGGGAAAAAAATTGAACCTGACTGACCTATGGGTAAAAAAAAATCTTTGGGAAGCTGTTATTCCATTAATTAAGTCTTCAAAATCTTCATATTTGACTTAAGTTTCCATGACTAATCTCATTAGCTGATGATATTCCTGCCAGCCACAATTTTTAATAAAAGTGAATTTTATTCTAAATCAAATTAGCAAATTAATTTGGTAATTAATATATATATATATGTTCCAAAAAAGAACTTCATCCCATTTTCTAAAGGCATGTGTGTGTGTCATACTGCTTCACAAAACCACCTAGAAAAGGTATTTCACTTGAAGCATTCTCAAAGCAAAGCAACACACATGCACACACATAGACACACACCCTTCAGAGCTTTGCACAAATTTTTATAGTTAAGGTTGCTTCGATAATCTTTCATTCTTTCCCAGACGTAAGCAACATGTGACCCCAAATCCATCACCAGCCTTTGGTCCAGTTTCAAACATTCTTCCTGAAAGTCATTGATTCTGAAACTCTGGCAAGACTGTAAGTCCTAGGCAGGGAAGAGGAAGATGAGGTTCTTAAGAAGACAACAAAATAATTCACAACAAGAAAGACAGGTTGTTAGAAATAGGATGGGCAACCTGGCCCACTATACACTTTCTCTCCACTGATTCTTTGCTTAAACCCCACCCAATGTAGGTGTGAATATATTCTAAAGATTACCTGCAAAAGAATGTGGCTCTTGACAGAAATATAAGATCCACATCTTCTTTAATCCACACCATCTACATTTCTTTGTGAATGTGACTTAATTCTCAATAGAATCATTGTAAAAAAAATTAATGTGACTAAATTCAGAAAGAAGCACAAGTAATTTTGAGTTTCCATATTCCTGATAACCCTGCCTTCTTTAGCGTGGGGAAAACATATATAAATGGGTTTGACTGTTTTACTTTTTATCATTTTGCAGAACCATTTAAAGAGAAGAAGATCATCAAATGTCATAGTAACATTGCAGTCTCTTTGATTATAGCTAATACTCAATTCACTTTTTGGCTTTGTTCCTTCACTTACTAGAGATTCTTCTGAATGGCCTTTGTTCACATGCCTGTAGATCCACAGCTCTCAAACAGCACCTTCATCCAATCATCACGTAGCTCAAATTAGCTAATTGCTGAGTGCAGAGAACATCTGCCCAACATCCTGTTGAAGATCAACCAATCAGTACTCAGTCTTCCCTCCCCAGTATGATGCCTCACTATCTTACTTCCAGGCTGTATGAATTATCAGTATGCTGATGATACCCATTTGTTTATCTCACTCCCTGGTCAATCAGATGATGTTGTAGAGGTGCTGTCCAAGTGTCTGGAAGCTGTTAAGATCTTGATGAGGAAGAACAGGCTCTGGCTCACCTCTAGCAAAACTGTGTGTGGCTTTTGGTGAAGAATAGCTGAAATTGTTTCTTATATACTCTCCAATAACGTAATTTTATTGTTGTTTCTTCTGCATTCTGATGGTATCATTAATTAGTAAGAGATCAGGTAGTTTTCTGTGTCAGTTCAATGAAACATGTTTTTCCTTGTCATTCTTGCAGCCTCTCATTTTACGTCCATTTTCAAAACAGTTTCAATCTTTGTTGAGAATTGGCAAAACTTGTTCCTCTTCCACAACATTTTTAAACACTGTCCATCTATACAGATACATGCTATTGAAGTCTAGGTCCATTGTTCAAAAATATTCAATATGTCCAATGGTAAACTATTTTGTTTCATTCTGTATTCATGAGTCAAGCTTGAGTGTTCCCTTTTAAGTGCCATTAATTCTTTCTAGTTCCCTTTAGTGTTCAATTTTTAAGGTCTTATTTTTAAAATAAACAACAACAACAAAAAAAAGAATTCAAAACAAAAGCATTTTCCTACAAGAAGGGAAAATTAATTCCAAATTTTTATTTCAAATTTCTCTGGACCCTTAGCCTGTTTGTCACTTTCTAAAATAAAATGTTTAATCATGATTTTGCTATTTATGCATTCATTCATTCATTCATTCATTCATTCATTCATTCATTCATTCATTCATTTAAAATTAAGCCCTCAAAATTGTATTTGAAACTTTTTTTTTTTTTTTTGGCTAAGGATTGAAGGGAA
The DNA here is from genome assembly GCA_030761175.1 of Masticophis lateralis. Taxonomy (NCBI): domain Eukaryota; kingdom Metazoa; phylum Chordata; class Lepidosauria; order Squamata; family Colubridae; genus Masticophis; species Masticophis lateralis. Next base: position 321,499,407 of record JAUDYJ010000001.1, on the reverse strand, counting down.
CCCAAAAGGAATCCAGTGCTCTTTTTTCAGGCACTGTTTCAGGAAGATGGTAATTTCCTCATTCCCCAGAACTTTAAGCCCACCAGAGACTGCTGCCTTTCAATCTCCTTACAAAAAGCAACTGTCCAGAGCACATGTGAGTGATCTCAATTTCTCGCCTTCTCTGGGGAGGAATCATCAAAGAGCCCGGCTATGCCAGGGCTTCATTCTGCTGCAATTGTTTGCTTTGCTTTTTGTTGAGTCACTATTTCTTTCCCCTGGACTATGACTTCCTATTGTGGGTATGTTTGCATGAAGGCAATCAGTTGTTCTGGGATTCCTATTTTCCAAGGACCTTCTATAGCTTGACATGGTTGAGACAATTAAAAACTCTTCTAGAACTACTGAATCAGATACCGTGTTCTTTTTTGTATAAATTGGCTAGCTTAATTATCCAGCATGCACCAATGTTTCTCGTCTCTCAGCCCTTCTAAAACCAAACTGAACATCTGGCGTCTGTCAACTCCCATTCCATTGGGGGCTCTAATCTGTATTAGATGATCTTCAGCATTAGTTTATTAGCATCTGAAATTAAGGAGATTGTGTGATAATTTGCAGTCTCTTAAATCTCTGTTATTGGTTAAAATCTCTGGTTAACATTCAATCATAATGGAAATGAGAGAGGCTGGTAAGAAACGCATTCCGATCAGTGCTGAGAAATTGGCATATTTAAGAATTTACAGTATGTTATAGTTCTTCTGCAGTTAGAGATATGCCACTGGCAGGAGGGTGTCAAGTTGCAGACAGAATTCCCCTATGTATGGTAACTCATGTAGAAACATGGGGGGGGGGGGGTAGAAGGAGGAGTTCAGCTAAAACTTACTGTATTTTCAAAGTTCCTGTAACTTTGTTTTCACACAGAATAACGTAACATTGATAGAAAAATTGATCATATAATGAGAATAATGATCTGGGACAAAAGTTCAAGCAAATAGATTGAGTGGAGTGCTTGCAAAAGGAAGGAGCAATGTTTCATCAAGAACAGATTGCAGACAACTGATGGGGACAAAGGGCAGGGAGCAATCTGAGATTGACACATTCAGAGTTCCCATAAAAGAAAATATAATCTGTAGACCAGTCAAGTGAATAAGATAACAAAAAAATATTAAAATTTCTGAGGATGGAGATAGAAAAGCTATTAAGAAAAGTGCCACGGAAGAACTGCTTTCCTACTAGCTGACTGGTTGTATGACTGCGCAGAAGGAAATTGGTAGCTGATAACTGAATAAATGGCAGTATAAGAATGCCTGGACTGGCACATACCGGGATTTCAATTAATTCTGCTCTCTCCTGGAGAGCAGAGAACAGGACATGCCAGCTGGAGGCATCCTGCAGAGTGCAAGGGGAAGGGGATATGTTCTCCTTGGCACCAGCTTCTGGAAGTGTCCCCATCCTATTTGTGGGACATCTTGGTGGAAGTTTTCTGAAGGCCGGCTGCAAGGTGTGTCAAACATTCTGCCAAAGGTTTGGTGGAGGATTTAGTTTGGCTTAGATGGAGAGGTGGTGTTTTTAACTGTCGCAGCAGCAGCAGGACACTGGGTGTCACAGGTTTGTGAGGAAGGACTTTTGTTTGCTGCTAAGGTGTGTGGCTCTGTCAGCTGTTGCTTGGATTTCCTCTTTTGGCAGTCCTGTGACTGAGGGTTGTTGGCAGGGGCTGGGCAAGGAGGGGGATACCAATAGAGGCAGGCTACTGTGAAACACATCTCCCCTCCATGGAAGCCTTTTTGCCTTCTCTTTATACAGGCTTGAGGAAGAGGATGAAGTTCCTTGTTGCTTTGGAAGAGGAAGAGGCTCCTTGCCATACAATGTGCCCGTGATTATGGACTTGGATTTCCCATTGGGAAACTAATTCTCCCCCTCTGGGAGAGACCTAGAGTTGGGAATTGGTTGGGTTGGAGCTGAACAGAGAAGGGACCCTGACAAGCAGTAACAGAGGCTAATGCTGGGTGCCTGTGAGTATCTTGAGTTGGAAGAGATCACAGAATAGCCTCCTGGTACTGACAGGGGGCTGAAAAGCCTCAAGGAACTTGGCTTCCCCTCCTTGGGATAGTTGGAGCAAGGGCCAAGGAGAGACCTCCAGCCTTAGGGATTAGGGGATGATGATGATACCTTGGAGCAGAATATTATGGTGGTGATGGGCATGGAAAGTGGGATAGGGAGGAGGCCGTTCTCAGGGAAAGTAAGCCTGGTGCCTTCTACCAGCATCTTCTATCAGTTTCTACCAGTGTTCCAGCTTCCTGACCTCAAAAGCCCTGGCTTGCGGCTGCTACTACTAAATATCAGATCAGCTTGTAGAAGTTCTCCCTCATCTGTGATTTAATCACAGATGCTGTGATTAGAGCAGCTGATGGTAGTTTGATTGCAATGATTTAAGGGCAGACTTGTCAAGCATTGAATCTGACCACCCACCCAGGCTTTTAAGAACATTAGGAGGCACTAAAATCTGTCAGACTTTTGAAAAACCTTTCCATCCTCATTATTGCCAGGTGCTTCCCATTTCTCCCAACATGCTTAGATTCTAAACAGTATATTAGAGGTGGAATTTAGTAGAAATCTTTGAATCAGCCATAGGGCAAGCAAGAGGCATGGGTTTTATTCTGATGGAGTTTTAGAAAAGCCTCTCCAAATTACCCATTGCCACTTTGGATTTGAGATTTTAATTTAGACAGTACACGATTTAGAAGCCATTTACTTGGTGTAAGAGCAGGTATTAATAGATAATATTATGCTAGACACCTCCTATTATGCTATGTGAGATTGGTTAACATAGTCATTTACATATGATTGAAAAAAAATAATCGAGGAGAACCTGGTATTAGCATTTCCTGAGTTTGTTTGTTTGTTTGTTTGTTTGTTATTTGTATTTCTATGCCGCCCACTCTCCAAGGACTCTGGGCAGCTTACAACAAAGACAGTATACTAAATAGCATAGTGCCCCCAACAATCTGGATCCTCATTTTACCCACCTCAGAAAGATGGAAGGTTGAGTCAACCTTGAGCCGGTGAGATTTGATCTGCTGATCTGCTGAACTAGCAGTCAGCTGAAGTAGCTGCAGTACAGCATTCTAACCACTGCGCCACCTCGGCTCAGAGTTATGTGTACAGTATTAATTGTACAAAAAAATCCTGAAACTTTGCTTGTCAGAAGATCACAAAAGATGATCATCTGACCCAGAATGTTGTAACCATCATAAATATGAGTCAGTTGCCAAGCATTCAAATTTTGATCACATGAACATGGAGGTGGTTGTAATGGTTGTAAGAGTGAAAAATGGTCATAAGTCACTTTTTTTCAGTGCCATTACAACTTTGAAGAGTCATTAAATGAACTGTTGTAAGTCAAGGTCTGTACAGTATATCTGACCAAACCTGTATGCTTGCTCTATTTCTTATTACTTGATAAAACCCTCCCCTGCAATCCTTTATAAGTCTTTAACTTTAAAATTGATGTTGAAGATTGAATCCTATACAGAGAGGACATTCTCACATAAAAAGGCTGACCTCTGGCAATCCTTCAGCCTAAGGACTGTATATTGTAAAACAGGAGAGTCACCCTATGTGTGAATCTGTCTGCATAACTACCCTGTTTTCCCCAAAATAAGACATTCCCTGATAATAAGCCCAGCCAGGCTTTTGAGTACATGGCAATAAGGCCAAGCGCTTATTTCTGGGTTCAAAAAAAATATAAGACAGGGTTTTATTTTCAGGGAAACGTGGTATGTTGCTTCCTTCATTTTTCCTTGGTCCCACTATACTGTGACATAGTTTTCGTGGGAAAGGAATTTATATTAGACGTGACTTTTGCACATAGGTATTAGGACTATGCAGCATTTCAGAATTCAGGGGAAAAGAGTATGTGGGGACTTAAAACATGGCACCTGTCAGGAATTCGCTAAAGCAACCACATCTTTTCTTAGGATCATGCAGCTGCCCCCTGCAGCTGCAATATGATCATAAAAAAATACACATTTGATTTAAGGAATTGCCGACAGATGCCCTGTGCGTGTCCCCACGTGTCCTGAAGCACCTTTTCCCCTTCAAATCTAGATTCAGGCAATCATTCTAGATATCCTCTTGGGAGTTACTAGGGAAAAGCAAGCATAAATGACATGGACTTCTGAACTTTACAGAAACAAAAAGTAAGCATAAATGAATGCATAACTCAAGGCAGGAAATTTGATCTATGATAAATAAGGTTCTAAAGCAGGTGACATTAAATGGAAGAGATGCTCAAGGTCGGCAGAAGGAAAGAGATACTAAAGGTATAATTGTGAAATAAGAGGACACAGAAGAAGCCAGTGGGATCTCAATTTACAAGCATTCATTTAGTGATCATTGGAAGTTACAACAGCCCTAACGAAAGTGATTTACAACCATTCCTCGCAGTTACAATTATGGCAGCACCCCCACAGTTGGGCCCTTGACAACTAGCATATATTTATGCAGCATCCTGGGATTATGTGATCATCATTTGCAATCTTCCCAGCTATAGGTTGTCCTTAACTTATTATCACAACTAGGACCAGCCTTTCTGTGGCTAAATAAGATGGTTGTTAAGCGAGTCGCTCCCAATTTTAGGAGCTTTCCCCCCACAGTTATTAAGTGAATCTGGCTTCCAACAGGCAAAGTCAATGGGGGAAGCCAGTTTCACTTAATAACTGTGGGGGAAAAGCTCCTAAAATTGGGAGCGACTCGCTTAACAACCATCTTATTTAGCCACAGAAATGCTGGTCCTAGTTGTGATAGTAAGTTAAGGACAACCTGTACCCAAAAAAATGATTGAAGACTTGAAAATAAAATAGTAAACATATAGGAGAGAGGGCCATGTCATAAAAGGAAAAGTACAATCCTAGCTGGGAACTGTAAAGCTCGTGTCAGGGAAGCAAAAGTTCCAAATGAATAGAGACTGCTGGAGGATACTGAGAGGCCTTCTTTAGATATGTTCAAAATAAAAGGAAATAGTTTCAATATGCCAGCTGGTCAGTGAAGACAGAAAAATGCTAACAAATAATAAAGAAAAAACAGAACTATTGAACTATTATTTTGGGTCAGTCTTCTCCAGTAACAACAACAAAACTAACTAACTAACTAACTAACTAACTAACTAACTAACTAAATAAATAAATAAATAAATAAATAAATAAATAAATAAATAAATAAAAATAGGAAACTGTGAACCAGTATGATGAAAGGCAAAACGTAAGCTTGAGATTGACAGAAACATGATATGGGTATATGCCTCTTTACTTTGGAGGAGTTTAAATCTTCACTCCCCTTCAGAATATTTTTTCCACCAACCTGCCTGAGAAAAGATTTGGAGATCTTGAAGGTCTGCACATTTTATGTCCTGGAAGTTGTTTATTAACAGCAGTTGCCTAATATGGTTTTCCAAATTGTGCCTACATTGCTAATACAATTTTCCTGATATCATAATTAATGTTCAAAATTCCCTGTTGCTTTCTTGGCAAGATTTCAGAAGTGGTTTGCCATAAAGAGTGATTGACCAAAGGTTATCCAGTTGGCTTTGTGTCTGCAGTGGGATTAGAACTCACAGTCTCCTGGTTTCTAGCCTGGTGCGATACTTGCTGGCACATGATTTATTGAGCTTTTCAACCACTGGTAGGCCAACATGGATAAATCCAAGAAAAGTTTCAGAAGAAAACAGAACATTTAATTCAACTATATATGCTAGTTTTGTGGCCACTCAAGAAATAGTCAGGCACAGGAAGGGTTTTGTGGCTCCTGGTGTTTTCTTTTCTGTGGGAAATGGGTCCAAATGGCTCTTTGAGTGTTTAAGATTGCAGACCCGTGCACTAAACCAAAGTGGCTCCTTTTTGAAAGATAAGAGCATATATCGTATCTAAGACAAACTGGAGTATTTTACACCCCCCAGTTCTTTGGCTGTCCTTGCCTGGCCCACATGAGGTCAATCAGAAATTAGAAATCAAATGTAAATAAGTGCACTGCAGTGGACAGGAGAAAACACTGACTTGGCTCTGGCTCTGTGCAGTTGCCATACATTCCTTTAGTCAGCTGGTGGCTATGGGAGGAAGAGGAGGACAGAAAGCACTTTTCTCTACCTGCGCAGTGCTCATCCCTCACTTGGAGAAGCATGAGGAGGTGACAGAGGTCATCGCTCGAAGGGACATGGGCTCGGCCATCCACCACCACCTAGGCTGAATCAAGGCCTTGCCAGTAAAGCAGGCGGAACATAGTTGGGAGCTTGTGGGAGTGCAGGTTTAGTGGCAGAAGAGTGGTGGTTGGGCCAGGATGATCTGAGGCGAGGTGAGGTGAGGAGAGGCAGCCAGCCAAAGTCACCAAGAAGGAGCTCAACTCCGACTATGATGGGGAGATCTCTGAACCAAAGAGCAACAGGAAGCCTATTGGTTTGGTCCTCCACAACAGTCCCAGTTTTTCATGTAGCCTCTTGGGAAAATTAACTGCCCACCTCTGATCTAAGATCTGCTTATATAGCCAAGTTTTAATGACCCTTCTAAAACTCAGTAGGATAGGGACTGTACAGATCCATTTGTTTATTAAATTGATATGCAGCTCACTCTGAAAAGCAACTCCAGGCAGCTCCATGTTGTTACAAAGAAGGATACAATGACTGATTAAAAATTAAACATTTGGAATTATCACCATACCAAGAACCATAAATTTACCAAACACAGGGCACAAAATATTCATCAGTGTGGAATAGATTGCATCTGGAAGGATAGGTGAAAACCATTTGCTTGTCTTCGGAAGGAAGGAAGGAAGGAAGGAAGGAAGGAAGGAAGGAAGGAAGGAAGATATAGCAAATATATGATGTACTACAAATAAAGAAGGAGAAAAAGAAAAAACGACTAGCTGAATAAGGTCACCCCGCTCTCCATTATTGATAGAGGTGGGGCTGATGCAAAAGAAGTTACCTACCCCAAAGCCACTTAGTCCAGAAAAGAAGCCAAATTTGATTAAGTACTTGCTGGATCCACCCTCCGTCTGCTCCCATTAGGACTCCCATTAAATCTCTTCTGAGAGCTTCTTTGCAGCCTTATGAGGATTTTCATAAACTGTGTTCCTTCCCTCTCCCAAACAGCACTGGGAGTTCCAGTCACCCAAAAGGCTGTTAGCTTCAAAAACCTTTCTCCTGACCCCTCTAGTACGTGGGGCACCATCACCACTTTCGGTAATCAAGCCTTGGCCAGTTGTTTGGGAAAGGGTTTCCTTTTTTGACCTCTTCCTTCAGTTGCTTTGAACAGGGAGCGGCTGCTCTGCCAATTTTCTATGGAAAAGGATGAGTTCCAACTGGCTGTCTCCTTGTAAAGCTGCAGCTGTTCCACCTGCTTATGTGAAGAGTGGGGGGTGACAGGAGAGACAAGAGCCAGAGCTACCCATGGACTTCCAGATGAACTTGGTAGAGAAGGGATGCAGAGTCTGCAAGCTGGAGGTGATTTGTGAAGTCATAAAGTAGGGGCAGGGGGGCAGAGGTCTGTCTCATCATACAATTATGCTCTTTATTGTCGGGGGGAACCGATTTGTTGGTATCATTTCCCTCCTCACCCCCTATATTTCTTTTCCCTTTTGAAAGTATTAGTTTGGTTCATATTTTTGTTTTTCAGTAACCAGAAGGAGCTCAGAGCTGGTCCTACTATTAAGCGGAATGATGCAAACCTGATTTCAGATAAAAATACAATAGTGGCTTTTATATCTTTTCTTTTCTTTCCAGCAATATTTAGGAAACCTTGGAGCAACCCAGCCTGCTCCTCAAAAACTCTAGATTTTGTAACGTAGCTTTTGGTTTTTACAAAACTAGATCTCCGACCTTATGCTAAAAAAGCATATTTCATTTCTCTCTTTGTTAATAACCACCTTGTTTTTTCAAGAAATTTACTTGGAAATGAGCACTTTATTGTGAAATACGTTTAAAGTTAGATCTTCAACAAGCACATTCATCCTAAAATACATATTCATCTATATACTTTATTTATTTTTCTATGTATTAAAAAAGATTTCTTCAGTTAATGTGGAAATAAATGGAAATATTCTGAAGAATGAACGTACATGGCCCATTCACTGTGGCCTGTTTACTGTGGCCCAGCTGCTGCTGCCCATTCGCTGCCACCTGTTCATCACTGCCCATTCGGTGTGTGGCCCACTCGTCACTGCCCAGCCATCACCACCCGTTCGCCACCACCATCCGTTCACCACCGCTGCCCGTTCATTGCTGCCACCCATTCTAGAACAGTTGATTGGTGCCACACCAATCCCCCTCTCCCCCACCACAATATTTGCTGTATATGACACACAGACATTTCCACCCACTTTTTGGGGGGAAGTGCATCATATGCTCTGAAAAATATGGTAAATTGTGCTCATTAATTTGTTTTTATTTCATAAACCAGCAATTCCTGAATGTCTGTGGATGGTTTATCACTAAAAAACAACAAATAAGGAAAAGTAAAAGCAAATCCAGAACAGATCAAATAAAAATCAAGGACTGAAGAAACAATCTTCAACTATTTGACCAACATAAGGATGAGAGCACATGAATCTGTAAGGCAAGATTATTTCAGAGGTCAGGAACTGCAACAGAATGGGTATACTTTAGGGTCCTGGAAGATGACATTCTTTAATTTGCAGGACAGAGCATACTCATACTACCAGCAGATACAATAAGCAGAGAAATTCCAGATATCTGTTCTCTTGCTTCATTTCCTAGACTTCTTCAGAAAACCAATGTCTACTATGCAATCTGCACAGAAAGATGACTTAGGGGCAATCTTATCTAAGACACCCCAGGTGTAACTAGGGCCTCATCCAAATTTTTCACCAGAATTATGGGAAAGCCCAATGCTCCTTCTGGGCTGGAGTAAGCTGTTCTACTAACTGTTAGCTGTTCTAAGAGCCTTGGTGATGCAGCAGACTAAAGTGCTGTTAAGCAGCACCAGCTGCCTGCAATTACTGCAAGTTAGAATCTCACCAAGCTCAAGGTTGACTCAGTCTTCCATCCTTTCGAGATAGGTAAAATGAGGACTTGGATTGTGGGGGCAATAAGCTAACTTTGTATAAAAAAGAACACCGTTTGGGGGGGGGAAGCCCTACTAAGCTGGTATATACAAAAGTATGAAGGCTATTGCTTAACGCATTATAAGTCCCCTGAGTTTCCGGAGAAAGGCGACATATAAATTGAAAAAATAAAATAAAATAAAATAAAATAAAATAAAATAAAATAAAATAAAATAAAATAAAATAAAATAAAATAAAATAAAGAATAAAATAAAATAAAATAAAATAAAATAAAATAATAAAATAAAATAAAATAAAATAATAAAATAAAATAAAATAAAATAAAATAAAATAAAATAAAATAAAATAAAAACTAAGCCCTGTCACGCTGTGAGGTGGAGTGGCACAAGGGAGCTGAAATCAGTAAGTGATCTAATCATGATAATGGGCTATCAGCTATGTCTTCAGAACCAGATTACATCTCAACTTCCCCAAAACCAGGTCCTATGTGCAATCTTAGTAGGTATTGAACTTCTGTTGACCTGGGATAGGTTCATGGTTCTCATGGTACCATGAACTTCTGAGCTACATTAGACATATTTGTCCTTTAAATCACTGATAGACTTTTTTGTTAAAAACAAAAACAACATTGTTGATTGTTCTAAACTGGGAAAAAGATGCATCCTCAGCACAGATTTTAGCCATCTAAAAACATGAAATGGGCTGCTTATGGAGCTGTCCCACATCATCTCATGGCCCAAAACAAGAGATTTTGAACAAGGCCCTGGTTGAAGACAATCTCTGGATTTGGGCAGACTCATATGGTGATGAGCTGAGTAGCTAAGCAAGTTTTTCAGATTAGGGAGATAGCATTTTTGAAATCACACGAAGGGAAAAGTGGAGGCAAGAGTCTTACATTCTTTCCTTGTCCCCAACTAGGTTTTTCTAACTCTTATTTGCATCTGTTACTCTCCATATTGCAAATGAATCTCAAAATTCAACCTAGCTGCTTTATGAATCAGAGTAGTGCCTGGTGGCAAAATTATTCAATTTTTCCCCACTGTTTTTCATTCAATCTGATGTAAGATTATTTGTTTTAGAAATAATTTCAAAAGAGAACTTTGGAGAAATTGTTCTGGAAGAGTATGGTTTTCTTGTACTTGCAATTTATGTTTCTACCAAGGGATATGAACACAAATGCTCATTTGGCATTGTACAATATTGTTCTCGTAACCTGAAACCTCCCTGGCTTCTCTCACTTTCATTAGAACCCAAAGGAAGATATCAGGAAAGAGCTTGTCCATTTCAGCTGTCTCTTTCTTTTATTTCCCCCATCCTCTCTTTTCTAATTATTTATATAGTCACCCAACTCACAAGGTATGAATCTATGTAACTGATGTAGGATTAAAAAGTAATACAATTCCAACAAAAATCAAAATAAGTATAATCAAAATAGCCAACACATAATAATTCAATAAGAACGATAACAGACTGGCTGAAAAGTCAGGTCTAAACATCAGCACATTGGGGTCATCCACATGCTGGGGATAGGCTGTCCCACAACTAATGACATTGTTTTATAGAAGAGCATCATTTCTCCTCTCCAAAAATGGCCGCCATTCTAGTCTGGGGATGGATCACTTGGTGTATAAGCCTTAGTAATAATGGTTCAATCACCACCAAAGCAAAGTCTGACTGTTGACAAAGTGTTGAACTTGTCTTTGCCTGGGGAAATTTGGCAGGATTATCTGCCCAATTTCTCCCATGCGCAAATTTGGAAAATTAGGCTTTTTGACCATCAGCAGGCCAAATTCTAGTTGGGGTTGTGATTAGAAGAAGTATCTATAGATTATTTTAGTCAGGAATGTGTCCCAGCAGTTCATGACGTTCTAGAGCTGGGACCTCAGGTGACACTGGAGTGTCAATCTATGCCACTGTTATATATCAAGATTTGAAAGCACCCCTCCATCTGAATGAGTTCTTTCCTGAAATTATCTGGTTTTGTGAAACCCCTCTCCCAGTGATGAAATCCAAGTTTTTTTACTACTGGTTCTGTGGGTGTAGCTTGGTGGGTGTGGTATGGCTTAGTGGGCATGGCAGGGGAAGGATACTGCAAAATCTCCATTCCCTCCCCACTCTTGGGGGAAGGATATTGCAAAATCCCCATTCCCTCTCCACTCCTGGGGGAAGCATGTTGAAAAATCTCCATTCCCAATCCTTCCTGGGGCCAGCCAGAGGTGGTATTTGCCGGTTCTCCGAACTACTCAAAATTTCTGCTACTGGTTTTCCGAACTGCTCAAAATTTCCACTACCGGTTCTCCAGAACCTATCAGAACCTGCTGGATTTCACCCCTGCCCATCCCCATATACCTCAACATTTTTTTCAGAATGTTCTTAGCTTGAATACCTGATCTGAAAGAAAAATTGGGGTGAATATATGGACTGGATGATGACACACTTCTCTCAATATTTGTTCTAGCCTTTCTTTTCCTTTTTTTTAAAAATCAGTGTTTGGTCTGGCTCACTTTATTGGCTCTTTCTGACAAGGCTGCTGTTGTTCTAAAACTCCATCTTGCTTACAATGCTGTTGGACTTGATTTGTAGCAACATTTATTTAACAAACAGAAGAATAAAAACAGGTTTGGAAAAATAAGAGATTTAAATTATCCTGCTGCCAAGTGGCAAGCCATGGTTTATCCAAGTGCTTGGCTGTTGGATCAATCCTGAAGAACAATTGACAAAAGTTTTTTAACTGAAGATTGTACGTAGGACAATCAGTGGTTTCTTAACTATCCTATGGACATTGCAGTAGTGGTCTGCTGAGCAGGGAGTTAGAATTCCTAAAGCCAATTTTTGAATTGAAACAGATAAAGAAACTGAGACACCCTGCAGCTTCTCTCAACCTTTTGGTACTTCTGCCAAAACACATTATATGTGCCAAAATTTGGTTTAATACCTTAGTATCATGAAAGTCATACCTATAATGTATCTTATTTATCTTATGATGAAATCCCTTCCATGTATGAAGAGCAGTTCATTCCCAAGACCCTTGTATCCCCAAAACACCATGGGGCTTCTGTATGTCTTTGCAAATTGAGTAGATGTGATTATATGTGAGAATGACCTTGGGAGCCACAAGGAAAACCCACAGTCTATGCATCAGGTCTTCCTCCTGCCTCCCAAGATCATTCCCATATACCATCACAGCTGATTAACATCCTATGGAACCTAAGTGATGAAGAAGAGCAACCCTGGTCAAAAAAGAGACAAAAATCTGTTCCCTGTTTCTAGTCCTTACTCATGGCTGATCCATGTGATTCCATTCATCTCCATGTCCAAGTCTGGAAAGGAAGAGTAAGTGGGAGAGTTGGTTCCTCAGCATCATTGGCCATATGCTATAAGTACTGGAATCTCATGTGTCATTTATAATTGGCTTTAACGACCATTATTTTTCATCTGTCAGTGTTTTAAACAACGGCCATTGGCAAAAGGGGGAAAAAAAGACAGGACAGTTTGGTTTTATGGAAGACAGGCAATACAGCACATTTCTTTTTCATTTGCACATTGTTTTTCTAGAGTTAAAGCACCTCTATTTTTCACACACACATACATACTTATAGCATACGAAAGTGCCATTGGCTCATTCTACATTGTATGAATATGGATGTATAGTTGTTTGGACTGTATTGTGACTGATTTCGTAAGAATTTAAATCAAATGATGCCATCTGGGCAAGTTAAAGCTGCCTTTCTTCTTCTCTTTGAACCAATTCCTTTTATTCTAGCTCACAAATGTTTAACAGCCTTTTGTAGGTAATCCAGAGGCATTCTGATCCACTGCACCTGCAGTAGCATCAGATGAAGGCTCAAACCAAGGTATTCAGTATCATAAAGTGATACAGTACTTAGCACATCCATTGACCATCTGTATGCAGATGAACACACCATCCAATCAGATCATCCAATGCAAATTCCTGTCATTTTAAAATGCTTTTATCACACAAACATAAAAACAGCATTACCTGAACCTATATTAATGAATACCACAAAAAGGTGGGATTTTCTAGAGGTTTGTTATTCTATACATTCCGTGTCTCCTGAAACTGTTTTAATTATGTTTTTCTTTTTAGCTCCTGGCTAATTTTTTTTTCTCTCTCTCTTATAAAATTAAACTGTTAAGATCTTTATAGACTTTTCTTATAGCTATAGAAATGCCAACTTTATTTTGTAATACTCATAAAAATCCAACCTGATCCCAATTCACAGGCACAACTTGAATTGGTTTCCTGTAGACTTTCAAACTAAAATATTAATTTGTTTGTGCATTTAATCTGTAGCTGACGAATCAATCTAAAATGTGAGGTATTAAATATCAAGGGCATATTCCAGGTCTGGATTCTAGTTTAAAAAACTGCTTATGTCTTTCTCGAAGTTTAGGCAACTCAAATATCATTTAATTAGTAAAAGGATTAATTTGCTTGCTCCAAATCCAAGTCATAGATATCTTCAGAGCTTCTTTCTTACATTAGCATCATAGTGCATTAATCTCATTAAAATAGTAAATTGCCATAGTATTGAAAGAGATGAGGTGAAATCTTTTCTAAAAAATGAAATTTTCAGTTCTTCAGTTCTGGCTGAATGGTTTCCCCACCATTCAGCCATAACTGAAGAAGCTTCTTGGATGAGATGTGAAATGTTTTCAAAGAAAAAAAAAACCTAAGAAAATCCAGTTGCTTTTTTAAAAGCATATTTGGGATTATCCTTTTTTAAAAGAAGCCATTTATTTTCCATAAAATTGAAAGAGAATCATTTCAGCCCAGTAGTATATTTGATGGCTACAAATTTCTTGCTCTTTTACCATATGATTTACTTCTCTGACTATATTTTAAAATATCAGTCTAGATATTTATAATCCATTTTTTAAAGGTTCATATTTTCACAAAGTTGCTCATAATCTAGCTATGTTCACCTAATACAGTACAGTTGGAAATTGTAATATATACCATTGTAAAAAGCAGACCTATAACATTCACTTTGCTATAAGCTCTTCAGATCTGGCACCTTTCTTTCGCTCTTGGTTTAGTTAACAGAAAGTATGAACTTTGATGGCAATGCATAAATAAATTATTCTATTCCACCTGTGGGAGCCACTTCAAGTCCCCAAATGTTTGTCGTGTTTCTTACCTGGTATTTTAAGAAATTAAGCCATGTCTGGAAGATGACATTCCAAAACTATATCCCACAATTCCTAGAAGACCTACCCCTGTATTTCCTCTGCATTTCTTTGAAATATTCTTAGTCACCAGGACCAAGGAGCAGACATGCCTTCTGCTTCCTGCTCAAACATGTTCTTCAGAAAACAGCCCAAACTTCTACCCCAGTTTGCATTCCTGTGAATTCATGCCAAGAGTTGCTCGGACAGACAAGGTTTATTGTCTCTATCCCTCCTATATGTCCCCAGCCCTTTCGGATGAATCATATGTTGAGCATGTGCTTACATCCTCACCCCTCCCAAAATTTCTTTTTTATGTGTCTATATTGAAGAAATATATAATTGAAGAAAATTATCTATGAGGGGCAGTTCCGTAAAGTTTGACTTCTCTCCTGTATCATGAGTAATATTAAACATATGCAACAAAACCTAAGAAGCAGCAAAAAAATATTCTTGGATTCAACCTGCCACCCCCTTCATCAAATTTTGCACTCTTTTATTGGTGCTACAGTCTCTTTCCACTTAGCGTTTACACCATATTTTTAAATTAACAGTTTCAACATAGTTTGCATACATTATACCGGGGTGAAATCCACTTATCTTTGCTACCGGTTCACAAATGGGAGCGCACGCAACACCTCTGCACATGCGCAGGAGCTTCTGCATCAAAAATGGGACATGATGACATTCGGGCGGATTATACTCTTTTACACTTGTAGCCCCAAGGCTCTATCCCCATACTAATATATAAAGCTAAAGCTGAGAGAGCCGCTTTTAGAAATTGGCTATGTTTTCATTGCTGAAAACAGAGCTGAACCTAAGGCATGGTGTCTCAAAGCTCGTATCTTCAATCACTAGATAATACATAATCTATACTATATTATTTCTATAATCCACAACTGTGCTGTCTCATTTACAGACCTAGCAAATTAAATAAAGTACATGAATCCAGACAAACAGATATTTAGAAGAAGGAATTTAGAATTTAGCTAATATTTCTAACTTTATTTATTTATTTCTTGGGTTGGTTGGTTAGAGATAGGAAGATCCAGAAATTATTCAGTGATATTAAAAAAAAGGAAGCTTTCTTTAAGATAATACACTACATATTGCCAAAATGCAGTTCCTTAGCTTAGGACACATAATTTCTGTTGACTTTGATGGACAGCCCAGCATGCCCGAGACCGAAGTGCCTGTTTTTCTGCCATCATGTTGTAATTTATAAAACAGCCATTGCCCCTGGCATCTCGACAATAACACTTGTATAGAACAGTGCTTCTCAACCTTGGCAGTTTTAAACTGTGGTATTTCAATTTCCAGAATTCCACAGCCAGCATGGGGAGTCCACACAGCTTATATCTGTCAAAGTTTAGAAACACTAGTACAGAGAGTGGTACAACAGAATATAGAAATGTAAAGGGAATGACATCAGTTAGTGTTACATTCCATTCTTTGTGAAGAAGGGAATAAAGGCAGCTTATAAAGTAAATAAAATGAACTTTAACTTCAAGTTGGGCTTGCAGGGTAGGTAACTGACAGTGCTCCTCAGCTAAATTTGTTATTTTCCTTTGATTGATTATATGTCATCAAAATTGTATCAACTCTTAACAACAATATCGATGGCATCATTTGTCACAAACCTGGTCTTTCCAGGTCCTTGTTACTATCCATCATCTTTTTCTTTTCCCAGCCCTGTGTACTTCTCAAGGGAGTTGGGTCTTTGTGTAATATATAGCTAACACCCTAGATGATAGGCTCAAGATGGATCTCAACAGACTTGAACACTGGGCCCTATCTAACAAAATGAAATTCAATGTAAAAAAAAGTAAAGTCTTACACTGAGTCAAGAAAAACCAAAACTACACATATAAACTGGGTGAAACCAGGCTTAACGGCAGTGACTGTGAGAGGGATCTTGGAGTCTTAGTGGACAACCAGCTAAACATGAGCCAGCAGTGTGCAGCAGCAGCCAAAAAAGCCAATGCAATCCTAAACTGCATTAACAGAGGGATATAATCAAAATCAAATGAGGTACTTATACCACTCTATAAATCTCTAGTAAAACCACATCTACAGTACTGCATCCAGTTTGGTCA
The DNA here is from genome assembly GCA_030761175.1 of Masticophis lateralis. Classification (NCBI taxonomy): domain Eukaryota; kingdom Metazoa; phylum Chordata; class Lepidosauria; order Squamata; family Colubridae; genus Masticophis; species Masticophis lateralis. The sequence continues at coordinate 321,483,070 of JAUDYJ010000001.1, read as the reverse complement.
CCACACTATAAAAGATATGTTGAGACTCTAGAAAAAGTGCAGAGAAGAGCAACCAGGGTGATTAGGGGACTGGAAACTAAAACATATGAAGAACGGTTACAGGAACTGGGCATGGCTAGTCTAATGAAGAGAAAGACCAAGGGAGACATGATAGCATAGCAACAGTTGAGGGGCTGCCACAGAGAGGAAGGGGTCAAGCCAAGGGTGAAATGCTCCCGGTTCACTCCATCCGGCAGCGATGGAGGCGGGTGGTTCGGAGAACCGGTAGCAAAAATCCCTGCCCCCCCCCCATGCCCAGCTGAGCCGCACAATCATCAGAGGCTTTTTTTAAACTTTTAAAAGCATTTTTTCTACAACCTCTTCGGCCAAAAAAATGCTTTTAAAAGTAAAAAAAAAAAGCCTCTGATGATCACGCGGCTCAGCTGGGATTGTCAAAGGCTTTTAAAAGAAAAAACCCCTTTTTTTCTTTTAAATGCCTCTGACAATCAGCAACTGAGCTTGGATCGGCAGAAGCATTTAAAAGAAAAAAAGTCTCTGCCAATCAGGCAACTCAGCTGAAATAGTCAGAGCCTTTTTTTTTTACCTCTTCAGCTGAAGAGGTTGTAGAAAAAATGGTTTTAAAAGTAAAAAAAAAAAATTGGCCATGCCCACCCATTCACATTAACCCCCTCCCACCAAGCCATGGCCGCAGAACCGGTAGTAACAAATTTTAGATTTCACCACCGGATCAAACTATTTTCCAAAGCACCTGTAGGCCAGATAAAGAATAATGGATGGAAACTGAACAAGGAGAGATTCAATCTAGAAATAAGGAGAAATTTTCTGACAGTGAGAGCAATCAAACCAGTGGAACAGCTTGCCTTCGGAAGTTGTGGGAGCTTCATCACTGGAGACTTTCAAGAAGAGATTGGGCTGCTATTTGTCAGAAATGGTGGAGGGTCTCCTGCTTGCGTGGGGGATTGGACTAGATGACCTACAAGGTCCTTTCCAACTCTGTTAATCTGAATGAATGAATTTTAATATGACGTAAATGTAATAATTTGGTCATTTGTGCCTTGAGTGAGATTCTGGATTGATCTACCCTATGATCCATTTATTTGTTTTCTTAGCTGTCCACAGCATTCTCCAACAACAAAGTCCAAATGCACCAATATTCCTTCTATCCTGAATATCACATTCTCTTTCCATTGGTTTCTGCAAAGTATGGAAATTTCCCAAATGATGGTAAATATCAAGTAGAGTGAGGCACCACTTCAGGTGTTCCAAGGTGGTTGCATATAAAAGGCAAGCCAGTGCTAATTATTTCATTATGGTTAAACATTTATCACCAGAAAGATACCATTCTGGGATGGACCGTCTCAGATGTCAAAATAACTATTCTGGTACTGATGCCCTATGGCTTGTGGAGAGACTATTTCTTCATTCAACTCTCATGGCCCCCACCCTCTAGAACAGCATTAATCCGAAAGATAAAGGCTGCACCGTCTCTGCTAAGGTTCCAGAAAACTCTTAAAACCTGGCTTGGTTGCAGGCCTGGGACTGGTGAAGTATTGCATCGTTTTCTTTGTTTTATATTGTTTCTAAGATTATTTTAGCATGGGCTGTCAGTATGGTTTTATCTGTTTGTAAACTACCCAGAGTCCATTGCAGTTGCGCACCTATAATAAACAAACAAATATAATAAACAAACAAACAAACAAACTAGGGAGTACACCAGAGGTGGGTTTCAAAATATTTTACTACTGGTTCAGGTGATGTGGCTTGGTGGGCGTGGCATGACTTGGTTGGCGTGGCTTGGTGGGCGTGGCATGGGAAGGATACTGTAAAATCTCCATTCCCACCCCACTCCAGGGGAAGGTTACTGCAAAATCCCCATTTCCTCTGGATCAGCTGGGACTCAGGAGGCAGAGAATAGATGGGGGTGGTGCCAGTCAGAATGTTTACTACTGCTTCTCTGAACTATTCAAAACTTCCGCTACCAGTTCTCCAGAGCTGGTTAGAACCTGCTGAAACCCACTTCTGGAGTACACCTTGATTTAGCTCTGACTATTCTTACTTAATCTGATGTGGGAAAATGCTTTCCCCTATTCCCTCCCCCCAAAAGAACAAATTTGTAATGAAATGCTAAGATTCTTCCATAAAATATGGGATGCCCTAGGGCAGTGTTTTTCAAACCTGGCAACTTAAGATGGGAGGACTTGAACTTCCCAGCCAGTTACTCTCTTTACTAGGAAATTATGGGAGGTGAAGTCCATACATCTTAAAGTTGTGAAGGTTGAGAAACACTGCTGCAGGGTTTGTGTGATTCTGCTCTTTTTGTATTGCCCAATCATTTCTTCCCTGGACAACAGCTTCTCCGGGAACATTATGGCATAGTATTAAATGTGCCAATAAAAGCGGGCAAGCTAACAACTTCCTGGCACAGATCTATGGCCATAGCTTCACCTGTTACATTCCTGTCTACAATCAACAAAAACCTTGTGGCATTGCCAGGAAGTGGCTGGAGTGCTTTATTTAGACTCCAGGCTCTTTTGCTCAACGATAACTTTGTTTTATCAAGACCCATTACTACTTTTGCTCCATAAAGTAGGCTAATGAGGAGCCTCTTTGTTTATCTAACTTAACGGCCAGTTTCTAGGAAGAAAAAGAGTTCAGTTCATCTCTCGCACACATAAACACACACAACATACAGTCTATGAACCTCTGTGCACCTGCTGTATCGGACAGCCTACCTTTGTTTTAAACCAAGGTCATGAAATGAATTAGTTCTTTATAGCCAGTTTCTCAGAAAGTGTTTTGGAAGAAATACTTCGCCCAAAAAACCCACTAAGAATATGCAAGATTCTTTTTTTGGGTACAGAAAGGGAAGCAGTGTTATATAGCCATTGTGACTCACTTGTGGTTTATAACTATATTTTTTCTCTAATATCTTTTTAAAGCCATCCAAGTCGTGTTGACCATAGTTAGGTCTTTTGGGGCTTATCTAGCTTGATAGAGATTGGATTAAGCCAAAACATTTTACTTATTGTAAATAAGTAAACAATAAATGAGTAAACTTCACATGTTGTGGCATTGTGCACATATATAGATAAAGGTAAAGGTTCCCCTCGGACATATGTACTAGTTGTTCCTGACTCTAGGGGGCGGTGCTCATCTCCGTTTCAAAGCCGAAGAACCAGCGCTGTCCGAAGACGTCTCCGTGGTCATGTGGCCGGCATGACTAAATGTCAAAGGTGCAGGGAACACTGTTACCTTCCCACCAAAGGTGGTCCCTATTTTTCTACTTGCATTTTTTACGTGCTTTCAAACTGCTAGGTTGGCACAAGCTGGGACAAGTAACAGGACTCATCTCGTTACATGGCACTAGGGATTCAAACTGCTGAACTGCTGACCTTTCGATCAACAAGCTCAGCATCTTAGCCACTGAGCCACAGCGTCCCTACAGCACATATATACAAAAGATATATTTTCATATACCTTGCTTTTGTCATTATGACAAAATTATTCTAACTGAAGGAATCTTCAGTTGCTGCTCATACAATGTCCTTTCTAATGTGTGCATGCATCTGCGTAACATACACAAAAACACACTATCTGTAGGTTATGATCAAGAAAACCAAAATGGCAGCCGATGTAGCAAGTGAAACTCTGCCTCTTTTTATATGTATCACATTAAAAAGTGCCACATAGGGTGGCACTTCAATCACACAGACATGGTTGCCATCTTGACGTTTTTCACCGTCCTCTGGACACCACTCTATACTGAACAAACTTGCCAACTACTCGTTTTTTTGCCAAGAATCTTGAGTGCGAATTTAGCCTATGCATTTTGCCAATGATTTGTGCTTGGGGTTCAAACTGACAGGGTTGATGCATTCTGGATCCTTTTGATTAAGAAATCTGCTAAGACTGCTTGCCTTCTCTGTTATGGTACCTGTCCTCTAGAATGAGCTTCCTTCAAACATCCAGATGACTCAATACTCTTCCCCCCCACCCCCACCCCCAGAGGGTATTCCACAAAATCCTAAATATTTGGCTTCTCTCCCAAGCTTTAGAACAGGTTGTTTGAATGTCTGTTTTGGTTGACATACATGATATGTATGATGTTGACCAGATTCTCTGTCTTGTTTAGAGAAATAAGAGAGAAAAAGAATGAGTGGAGAGGAGAAGGGAAGGGAAGGGAAGGGAAGGAAAGGAAAGGAAAGGAAGGGTAGCGTTTGGTTCTTTTGTTTTTAATGTCATGAGCTGTCCAGAATTGATTGGAGCTGTTATGACATTTAAGTCGTATAAGTAAATAAACCATAACATTGGGTTATTTGAATAAATGATGACTAATAGCCATTCTTTCATTCATTCTATTTATATCCTGCTAAACCAAAAGACATGAAGCAAGAATGTTTTCCTCAATGTGCAAACATTTCCTACATCTGTCACTATAATACACATCGGAAGGAATCCTTTTGGAATTCAGCCCAATTTTATTCTAATCATATTCACTAAAATGAAGTCAAACATGGCCACAATATTGCTCATTCCTGACTTCGGATTCCTGACTTCGGACACGTTAAAGAGCAACAATCAATATATTCTATCTACACTGTTCTTCCTAATCTTATAACCACTTCCTGTTTCACAGGAAGGTCAGCAATTCTATCAGCTACATTCATTCAGAAGACTTTGTTGAAGCTGCATGTCAGCAATCTTTTGAAAACTTTGTCTCTCTTCACATTTAATATGATGACACATACAATATGGTTTGTTTGGCTTTGACCTGTTCCATAACTCAGCATTGTGGCTTGCAAATCTTGACTGATGACTCAGCATTCTGGATAAACTCAGTTAGCTGTTGCTTATTCAATAAACTATGATTAAACAAATTATGGCTCAGTACAGTTTGTGAAAGTAGATTCCAAGTTGAAAACCATTCTTATCTACATGCTAATTGAAAACTATCCTAATTAAAAAGTATTTCCTACTGCATAGATCCTTCTGAGCATAGTTTGTACCTTGAGATCAGAGATGGGTAATCTGCATTTCATGAGCTGCATATATTCCCCATGGCTATCAAGCTGGCCAGCTTCTATTAGTTCATTGCTGCTTCCCAAATCCCTTTTCAGGAAATTCTTCTTCCCCACCCCCATCCTTATTTAGGGATTTATGGCACTGCATTGACTAAGGACATAACTTGAGTCTAGCAGCAGTAGATAATCTGCTGGCTCTATCAAGACAACAATAAATGCACTATGTATCCATTATACAGTATTTTGATTTTAAAGGACTTTCAATAATTTTTGGTCTGCACATTATGCTGGCGGTGCTTTATATTTTTGTTCTAGTTTTTTTTTAATGCATTTAAATGGTACAGAAACCAAAGTCAGTACCAAGAAAGGGGTTGTATTTTTCAGAGAGCACACTGCAGAACTGACATTGCATGCCGTGAGAAACTGTGTGTAACAGAGCCTCAAGCAAGAATGCTTAGCTGAACTATTTTAGTTTCCTCATCTGTTGCATCACACCTGACCAAGTATTTTATTTCATAGCTGCCATTGTTCATCAGTAACTGAAAGTTACACTGTGAATTTGTTTCATTTTTTTTTCTCATTTCTGTTCTCTGGAAAACTTGTACAAAAGGATTGTTTCAGCATCTCTCTATCTCTCATTTTAAACAAAAACATTTTATTGAGTGAACTGAAATTCTGGAGAATCTTGAGCCTTCAGAGTTGCCAACCCAAAACTAGGCAGAACAAATTGAGTAAGACCACAACCTGTTTCATACAAATTTCTCCCCAAGACATTCTGAGTGCTTTGCATTATGTGGAACCAACCCAACATGAATGAAATTAATGATGAGAAGTATAAGGTAAGCAGTTAATATTCTGCTTATTTTTAATAAATATATTTTAATTTATATATCACAGAAGTTGTCAAATTTTGTGATAAAATAATTATCTACTGTCAGTTTTATAGGCAAAGTGCAGAGCAAAGCCAGAGTTTGATGGCATTTCTGCTTTGCCTGTGCTGGTCTGATCAAGTTTTCTTTTTAAAAAATGCAACCCCATCTCCCATTTGTTCAGAATCCCTTGAGTGTCCTACTCCACAATTTAAGAACTTCTGTTTTTACTCATGGTTTGCTTAATTATGGTTTATTAAATGAATCATGTTTGGCTGGCTCCAAAGTCATGATTTATAAGCCCCAAAGGCTGGGTTCATACATGTTGTGTTAAGCTGCAAAAGGGTACCTTCACTTTGTAGCTTAGCATGTTTATGTTCTTAGCATAAGGAAGCGGCCTAGATTCCTATTTCCATTTTAATAGACTTCTTATCTAACCAGAATCCAAAGTCCTGAATTTTGGAGCCTTGTAAATGAAAAAACACACCATTTATATGAAGACTATTAAATCCATGGTACTGTACTAATTTTTTTTTGAATGGCCTTTAAAAGCAATGACAGTTTTGATGAGAAGAGCTTTTATTTGAAGCTGAGGGAAACCTCAGTCTGGAGGTCTACTTTACAGATTAACAGAGTTTGAAGGGTCATCTAGTCCAACCCTCCCCTCACCCCCCCCACCCCCGCTCAAGCAGGAGGCCCTACACCATTTCTGACAAATGGCAGTCAAATTTCTTCTTGAAAGTCTCAAGTGATGAAGCCCCCACAACTTCAGAAGGCAAGCTGTTCCATTTATTGATTGTTCTCACTGTCAGAAAGTTCCTCCTCATTTCTAGGTTGAATCTCTCCTTGGTCAGTTTCCATCCATTATTCCTTGTTTGGCCTTCAGATGCTTTGGAAAATAGCTTGACCCCCTCCTCTCTGTGGCAGCCCCTCAAATATTGGAAGACTGCTATCATGTCTGCTCTGGTCCTTCTCTTCACTAGACTAGCCATGCCTGGTTCCTGTAACCATTCTTCATATGTTTTAGTCTCCAGTCCTCTAATCACCCTGGTTGCTCTCCTCTGAACTTTTTCTAGAGTCTCAACATCCTTTTTATAGTGTGGTGACCAAAACTGGATGCAGTACTCTAGGTGTAGTCTTATTAGGACTTTATAGAGTGGTATTAGTACCTCATTTGATTTTGATTGTATTCCTCTGTTAATGCAATTTAGGATTGCATTGGCTTTTTTGGCTGCAGCTGCACACTGTTGGCTCATATTTAGCTTGTTGTCCAGTAAGACTCCAAGATCCCTCTCACAGTCACTGACATTAAGCCTGGTTTCACCCAGTTTATATGTGTAGTTTTGGTTTTTCTTACTTAAGTGTAGGACTTTACTTTTCTCTACATTGAATTTCATTTTGTTAGATAGGGCCTAGTGTTCAAATCTGTCAAGATCCATCTGGATCTTGAGCCTATCTTCTAGGGTGTTAGCTATTCCTGCCATAAATCATAAGTCATAAGTTTACTTGTCGAGCATATATAAGATAACAGGTAAAAGTATAAACATAATTTGAATACATGAAAAGAGTAAGTAAAAAGGAATATTAGGACAGGAACGGTAGGCATGTTGGTGCACTTATGCCAGCTTAGTATCATCTGCAAATTTGGTAAGTTCCCCTTCTATTCCCTCATCTAAGTCATTTATGAAGATATTCAAGAGTACTGGGCCTAAGATGGAACATTATGGCACCCCACTGCTTACTTCTCTCCATGTAGACTTAGACCCATTAAGGACTACTTGTTGAATATGGTTTATCAGCTAGTTGCAAATCCATCTGGTGATGAAGCTATCTATCCCACATTTTTCTAGCTTACGAAGAAGTAGGTTGTGGTCTACTTTGTCGAATGCCTTGCTGAAGTCTAAGTATATTATGTCCACTTGTTTTCACGCCTTCCTTGCATCAATGTTTTTAAAGGTCAATATATTAGTTTTGTAGAAATTATCATTCAACTGGCTTTGTAATTTAATTTGTACTGCAAATGAGATACTGCTTCAAAATGCTTTAAAAAATACCTTAAACGTAACACTTTTACATACTGTTTTTGTAAGGGGAGCTAGTCACTAAGAAGAATAAGATAATGTCTTTATCTTACATAGAACTTTTGCAACTCAATCAGACTTCCATTTTGAGGTATCCCTCTCTCTGATTTTCCAGTGAGAGGAAACGCCTCCCACATTAGCCTCTGCCTTCACATTTCAAGATTTCTATGCATAATTTTGCCAGGATTTTGAATGGATGTTGCCTTTGAATACAGTCCCAAATCCAGTGTCGGGAAAAGAAAATTCATGAAAAGAAAATTCAGCAAAATTATTATCCAAACCTAAATATAAAATAAAAAGTATACTGTTTTAAAAACTTCAACAACAATCACAATCTGTTATTGTTGTTGTTTTTATTTTTAAAAGGAAACAAAAGAAATGTCTAAGGAAAGAGTCTGCAATACAATGGGATTTTCTACTTAGCCACAGTAAGGAGGAGAATATAATGGAGATTTCATTGATTTCCTTCTCTCCACCACCACCCCTTCACTTACTGTAAGGTAAATTGGAGGAAGGCTGTGTAACAGGAAACTTAATGCTCTTCATAGGAGCTATATTTAGGCAGACTCACTGACACGATACTGCAGAATAAAATAAACACGCTGATGGAGATGGCCACTCTTTTGGGACTCTCGGCTTCATCATCATGGCCCTCAACAGCTAAACCAATTATTCTGCAGGCATCCATATAATTGTTGTTATTAAAAAATATAGTCAAAAAGCACATAGTGCAGCTATGTCAACAGACACTTTAGACATCAGAAAATCCTTGCAATGAATGCTAAATTTAATTAATATTATTATCAAAGAAAGATAGCACACTGCAAAATCAGGCCACTCATAATTATAATTTAAGATGCACCCTTCTAAAGTTATATTTGGTGCCTAAACAAACTTCACACACTTTTGACACAGCTTCCTATTTACAAACTGTAGATTGTAAACTTATTTACAAACTTTAAAGAGTAAATGGACATTTTCTTGAAATATCTGAACACTGAACTCTAAGAAAGATTTCAGCTGTTATCTGCAGAAATCCATCAACATTAAAACTAGCTACTGAGTAGTCTAATATGTGATATACTGTATGTGTGTGAGAGAACATAAGTGTAAGAAAATGTGCAGATATGGGCTCAATAACAGATCTGTTCTAAACATATAACTGAATTGAAATGCAGCACACATTTTATTTTAGCAGTTTGACTCTCAGGCCTTACCTATTCAGATCTTGTATATTTGTACCCAAGCATAGGGTGTGGAAATGAACCAAAAAGCCTATAGTATTCCAAGCTTTAATGAAATACTTAACAGCATATAGTCTCTTGTGTTTCCAACAGCCATCCAATTGAGATCCATAATTTATTACCCTTTCATCGGATTCAACATTTGCCTTCTGAGTGATGATGATATCTTTTCTCCTGTTAGAATTGTTGGTGTTCTCAGAGAAGGTAAGCTGGGATGGCTTCAACACGTGAGTCAAATTGCATATTCCAGGCATACCTAAAATAAAATTCACAGAAGGATGGTGAGCTAACTCAACAGAGTTCAGAAAAAAATTGGAAATTCTATTGAGGCTGTGCCAATAGAATCCTGGAACACTGCTGATTCGAAAGCCATTCACAGAACATTTTTCCTTAGTTGCTTTTAACAGAAAGATACATATGTGTGTCAGCTCAGCATGTACCTCAGTATGTACCCAAGGATGTCTGCAGAATGTGGCTGTATCCAAAAAAATCAAGCTGACCCACAATCATGAGACCTTTTAACATTTTTAAAAACATGATACTAAGACATGATTGTAGTGGACATCTTTACTTTTGTAAGCCCCAGGGACATCCCTCCTCCCTACTGTGGGAAATTTTTAGCAGTAGATAGAGGAGAATTGGGCTGTCTTTGTTTTGCTATCTTATCTCACTTAGCTCTTATAGCGCTATACTTATTTCCCAATTTCCTATTGTTCTATTTCCCATTTATATTGTAATCTACTTCACTTTTACACTTATTGTTTGTTATCAGTTTTTATCTTCCACTTCTCCTATTATCTTTCTCCTTGTCATTTTTCCTTCCATTTTTGTAGTCAACTAGTTCCTGCAGCCAAAAAAATTGGCCTTTATCAGTAGCTTAGCCTGCTTGCCTAATGTTTCAGCTATGGGACAGAGAAGAGATCATGGCCCTTTCCTTCCCTCCTCCCAATCCTAAGTAATGCCAACCTCCCCTGCCATAATTGTCTTTTGTTAATGGCAACCACTGAAATCTTAGCATCCTTTGGCTAGTGTTCACTGTCTTTGATCATATGCAGGCACTTCTCCTGCCTCTGATGATGGGTTTGTCTAGAATGGCTGTGGAATAGTATGGGTGGGGAGAGGGAGAGATGAAAATTGCCAGAATCTGGGCTGTTAGCACTTCCTTGCTTTTCCAGTCCAGCAACTGGTCTGTCTCTGACCAGCAGCTCATATTAACTGGGCTACTGCTCCACTTTGTCTCTGCTTTCTGGTTTCCATAACTGCTCCACGGCTGACAATGCTCTCTATACTGGATTCCTCTGGCTTCACCACCACTCCCTATGCCTAAACTCTGCCAGAGTGTAGTGGCACTGTGGCTCTTTTGCCATAGCTGTGCATATTTGCGCTTTGGCATCTTCACTGACACAGCCTTCCCTCCCCCATCAAATAGTCACTCCCACCAAAAGCAAGACAACTATGTTCCTGTTTATAAGGGCCAGCTCCTTCCCTTCCTTTCAAGAAAATGAAGATGTACATGCAGTCTGTTTGGTCTTTTTGGTCATCTTATTACACTATGATTATGCAATATGGGATGCCTTCTCTTAGAAAAGTGTGATTGGCACATTCATTATTCTTTCCTTACCTGCTTTCAGAAGCTCTCAAGCCTTCTGATGATAGGTAATCGTTTTTTTGTATGCTATAGCACTCAGCACTGACCTCTCAATGATCTCTGCTGATTCCAGGAAGACTCATGCAAGAAATCCACTGGGAGAAGCAAAGGTTTTCTGCCCTTTTTTTCCTACAGGATTCTAACAGCAGACAAAGCAGAGAGATCATAGCAGCTGAAGCTCAAAGTCAGTTTCCTGTGCTGTGCAGTCGACACAGGAAGGGTCAAGCAGAGAACTATTGTCTCTGTGTCGCTATACATGTTTGGTGCGAAATATGTCTTTCTGGAATGCAGCAAATTTTAGGCATAAAGGAAAAAAGGTGGAAAGTAGCCTGCATAACAGCCCCCTCCTCCCCCAAGAAAAAGTTGGAAACGGTATTCAGTGGTGATGATCTTAGCAACATTAGAATACATAGCAAGAGCTCCAGGGGTTTTTGTTTTAGGCAATTTATTTGAAATTGCTAGTTGTGGCTGTCTTGGCTGCCCCTCTCACCCCATAGCTTTCCTTTTCTGTCTCTCCTCTTGCCCCCCCCCCCACCCAACGCTGCTCCTCCCCCCCCCCAACCAAGCCATTCTCTTTTTTCTACCCAAGGAAACCAAGAAACCACACATTTAACAGTGCAACTATTTAATTGCCCATCTCTGAATGACAGTCACTTTCTACATCTTAAAGAGCAGCTTTCCACAGCTCTGTTGCATGAAATCTCTTGAGAAGGGAGGAAGCTTTTGCCAGAGATAGAAACATGGACCTGTCCAAAACACATGGCTCTGCCACGGAGCTGGGCTTGTTTTCATTGTCAAGCTTCTGAATGTAATAAGCATATCGCTCACAATCTGCACATGTATCCCATATATTGTAAAATTCTACATTTCCAATTGACATTATAATTTTGGCTGCAGTCCAGTTTGAGCTTTGCGTTTTGTCTGAGCTTTGAATCATACTAAAAAGCTTGACGTAGCTTACTGGTTGTTTTTGCTCAATGATATATGTGTGGCTGCCACGGGATCGTGGGCAATAGCATAGACACCTATTACAATCCATATTGACATAATAATGACAAATGTGACTTGATATTATCATACTAATGACACCTTCAATTCAATTCAAATCCTTATTGTCAGTGCACAACATATGTGCAATGAGATTGGTTGAGCACTCCCCCAACACAATACAACTCACAGTGAAGACAGAAAATCCCTAACCCAATAAATCATATTAACAAAACACCCAGTCCTATTGCACCAGTGTGAACATGTTACACATTGCAGCGGCCCTGCAGTCCATCATACTACATAGTTACGATGTTATTTCTCATTCAGGAGTCTGACAGCCCAAGGATAAAAACTGTTCTTCAGCCTGTTTGTATGGCTAGGTATACTTCTATATCTCTTTCTTGATGGTAGGAGGGTAAAGAAATGATGACCAGGGTGAGTGTCGTCTTAATTAATTAATTAAGTACCTTAATGTACTTGTGTTATGACATCTGATGCAAGTACATAAGCTATCATTTAAGCACACATGTATTGTCATTTCCCTCTCCTCATGAACACTCATGGACAATAAGGGAGGGGTGAAATGCTCCTGGTTCGGACTGGCTCGGGCGAGTAGGTAGCGATGGTGGCGGGCAGCAAAAATCCCTCCCCCCCCCCCCAGCCTCCAGCTTGTTTACCTTTGCTCTTCGGACTGAATCCTGAGCTGCTGGCTGCAACACCTGCCTTGCTTTGCTTGCTGTAATTCCTACAATCCATTGCATCAGCAAGCAACTGAATCTCCCTGCCTGCAATCAAGCTCATCGGTGAGCAGCTCTATCTGCCTGCCTGCCTTGCCTTGTCCCTTCAATTGGGTAAGTTTTTTCCACTTTGGGAGCTTTACAAAAAATAGTTAATTGGGTTTTTTTTTAGTTGTTCTTTTTTTTAGACCTAGCCATTTAAAGTTTAGGAAGTTTTAAATTTAGCTGCTTTTATATAAAAATAAAATAAAATAATATTTGTGCAGCTTTCTGAGATTCTGTGTGTTTCTGTAGAGTTTCACTCTAACTACACAAACACACAAAATCTCACAAAGCTGTATGTGGGATTTTGTGTGTGTAAAGTGTGAAAGTTGGTTTTTTGGACTTTTTGTGCCTGTGTGAGGTTCCTGCTTGTTGCAGGGGCCATTTTGGGTCTAGCATAGCTGCTTTTACATTGTGGGTGAGGCAGTTGTGTTGTGTTGTGTTTTGTAGGTTAAAAAAGGGCAAAGAAGTGACATCGACTTGGCCACGCCCACCTGACCATGAAGCCACGCCCACCCAGTTGCCTGACCACCAAGCCCTGCCCACTAATTAAGCCATGCGCATAGAACCGGTAGCAAAAATTTTTAGATTTCACCCCTGCAATAAGGATGTGGGCATCAGGCTCAGAACTTACAGATGTGGCTGTTCTCCTTCTTGCAGGTTCAGTCACTCAGGAAGCGAGCTGGCTATTTTTTTCAGTGTCTGTAGACTCTGAACAATTTGCCTACAACCTTATGGTGCTCTAAAAGTAATCATACGTGATTTGAATTCATCTATGAATTATACTCACAAGTCAAATCACAGTAAATAAAAACACCTTTTAACTGGTACTTAAAAAGCAGCAAGGATGTTGACTCTGGATTAAACTCATTCATCTGCAAACTGCAGGAAACAATGGAAAAACTGCAGCTCCTGCTATTGTAATCATTTACGAACTAAACAACTCAAGAAAGAGTTAATGTCCCATTTTCTTCTTGATGAAATGAACCAGCTTGTAGAAAGAGGGAGGTAGAAAGCATGAACCTTCTGTTTAAAATTATAGTTGTAAGCAAAGGGTACATCAAGCAAGCCATATTAGGCAAAGTGCAATCTTTTCTTGTAAAAAGTCTGGAGAAAAGTAGCTCTGCTGACCCCATTTGTAATCAGTCCACTCATATATTTGGGATAAGGAAAACAACTACAGATGTCAGGAGAACAGAATACCCCCATCCTTCTGGGTCTCCCGAGGGGTCTGCAGAGGACCAGCAGGGCTTACCACTTTTGCTAGTTGCAAGAGATTTAAGTATTTTTTAAAATCAAATGCATGAGTTGCTTTTTAGCTATAGCTTCAATATGTCCAAACTGACACTTCGACTTTTTAGAACAAAACAATGCTTTCATCATTTTTGACAGCAACAAAAAACCTAATTCAGCAATGAGCTCCTTGGTGATACACTGGAAAATAAAAACAGTTTGAACTGGGGTTGATGAACAAAGTAAAAAGTCAGCAGTTCTCCCAGTAAGGGATTTTTTTTTTAAAGAAAAAAAATCTTCTTTATGGTCTTGCCATTTTTAATTGTGGTGTGGTATTGTGATTGAAAATTGAATTCCAGTTTCAGTTGTACAGCGATGACATAGAAGTTTTAAACATATCATTTAATTGATGCACATTGGTGTAATTTTTTAATTTGTATTTATTATTTTATTTTACATCTCACTTTTCCTTCAGGAACTCTGGATGTTTCTCAAAGCATCATCAAGTGAGGAAGGTTGAGTTGGAATAGGATGACTTGCTACCAAAGCTGGTTGTCTCCATGTTTGCTCCAATTCTTAATGTGGTTTGAATGCAATGATATTAACAGCTACCAAATGACTTCAGCCATATTTTCTAGAGGTTAAATAGGGTCCCATATTTTTCCAGGCTATCCAAGATATGGTTCAGGCATTGCCTAGAGCAAGAACATCCTGGCCTTTATGTTAGGTCTTTTTTTCCCTAAAACACTGCCTAATAATAAGCCCATCATAATCATAAAGTCTAAGAGCTAAGGATGTTGGCTTCAAGAGCTTAGTTCATTGTTGGTTGTCTTCAGCTGACAAGCTGAACTGAAATACTCAGCATGCCAGCCCTTTGGGCTGTAGCCAAGATCAAAGAAACAGCTGCCTGCTGAATCAGCATCTGTTATCTAAAATACGCTGCCTGTGTCTCATTGCTACATCTGCTCAACAAGAGTTCTTCTAAGTTTTGTTCTGCTTATGGCTTGACTAGAACACTCAGCAGAGATGGTTTACATCCATTACAGACTTTTAATTTGAAGGAATGGGACAATTACCCATGGGTATTTTCTTACTGCACTTATACTTTGCAATGTATGTTTCAGAAAGGTATCACCCTTCATAGACTGCCCGGTGCTTGTTTACCATACAAGAAACCATGTCAGTAATGGGCAGGCAACACATTCTAATTCCACATCAAAGCATGCTTGCTGCAGAAATTTTGCTGTACAACTAAGCAATATAATATGGTTGCAAAACATTATAGTAAACTGCATTTTTGGTCCCCCTAGAAATGCTTCCAAGTTTTGCCACACTAGTTCATTTATTTATTTATTTATTTTAATTTTTATACCGCCCTTCTCCCAGGGGACTCAGGGCGGTGCACAGCCAACAATAAAACTCACCTATATACAAAATTTAAAAACAATTGAAAGACATATTAAATAATTTGGCCCCAATATCATTAAAAATACGACAACCATTAAAATTCATGTTAAACCGCAGATCAAATTTCAAGTTCTGTATTTTGTTCTGGACAATGGATATAAATAAATTGAATCGGAGCATAGCAAATTTTACAGAAATTGATTGAGTAAATAAGGAATGTTTTGTTTGTAAAAGAATACTTTTCTAATGTTTGAAGGGCTATTGGGTTTACACATTATGCCAAGATTGGTTTTTTTGTGGGGGTTTTTTGGCACAAATTAAGTTAAATGTGGGTTATTTGAAAAATGATTTTTAAATAAATAGTGAGGTAGTGGTTAAGTGGTCAGGCTAGAAACTGGAAGACTATGAGTTCACAGAGTCATGAAGCCAGTAGGTAACTTTGGGCCTGTCACTTATTCCCACGCCTTAGAAAGGAGACAATGACAAACCACTTGTGAAAAACTTTGCCAAGAAAACTGCAGGGACTTCTTCCGGGTAGTCTCTGAGAATCAGACACACTTACATTTATAGCATCAATAATCTTTGCAATGATCCCCATCAAGCCAACCACATGCTCTTCTTGGAGGTATTTGTTATATTTAACCTCTGCAGGCCTGAGACCATCATTTTCACATGTTTAAGAAAGCAGAATAATTGTGCTCACATGTGGGTGAATCAACCGTGCATGTTCACTTGTTTAGAAAACCAGCATTTGTGTAGAGACGTATTTTAATTCTTGTTTCAGCCCACCTGCCAGCAATCCTCTATGCCTCTCCTGCTATGCATTATGAATGTGTGATTGTTTCACGGAGATAAACAATTGTCTGCTGCCTGTTCTTCATCTATCCAACGTTCGCTCTCAAGCATATTGCTCTTTAGCCAGTCTGAAATGTACAAATAGCACATTAAAAAGTGACGACATAAACAAAAAGAAAGAAGACTTCCCCACTAAGATGTGAAAAAACATAAATTATCAGCCCTTTAAACAAATGGTAAAGACTGTCCATATTAGGCTTTAAAGCCTAATGTATGTATGTACACACATTTTCCTTGTAAAAACCCTTCTATTCCAGGGACTCCTGATTTGTATATTTTTAATGTTTTTGTGCAGATTCAAGAGCCTGCAGCTAGCGTTTCACTGATATGCGTGCCTTCAAGGGAAAACTCTAGCTATACTTGTATGTGTTAATGTTGTAATCCAGACTGATTCCTAGAAGGACAATTGCAAAGAGATGCCTTATATCTGGATTTCCTGGAAAACATAAGAATTCAGCTTGCATCCATTCCTATCAATTCCCTAATGCAAGAGTGCCATTCTTAACTGATACAGATACAAATTTTTATTTGTTACTATTTTCCAATTACTTTTATTTCCTGCTTTCTCTCTGGAAGTTCACAGTAGAACACAAGTCCCGGTCCAATATGTTAACTAGGAAACCATCACCCCAACGATGCCCTTGAAGTAATGTCCCGGTGCTTGGAGGCTGTGTGGATCTGGATGGGGAGAAACCAGCTCAAACTCAACCCTTCCAAAACTGAGTGGCTGTGGTTCCCGGCATCCCGATATAGTCAGATGACTCCATCTCTGACTATTGGGGGCAAGTCTTTGGCCCCCTCAGAGAGGGCTCGCAATCTGGGAGTCCTCCTGGATACGCAGCTGTCCTTGGAGGATCATTTGATGGCTGTGGCTAGGGGGACCTTTTGTCAGGTTCACCTGATACGCCAGTTGCGGCCCTTTCTTGATCGGGATTCCCTGTGCACAGTCACTCATGCCCTCGTCACCTTGTGCCTGGACTACTGCAACGCTCTCTACATGGGGTTCCCCTTAAGGGGCACCCGGAGGCTCCAACTGGTCCAGAATGCAGCCGCGCGGGTAGTTACGGGAGCTGCTTGGCGCTCCCATACAACACCCCTCCTGCGTGAGCTGCACTGGCTCCCAGTGGTCTTCTGGATGCGCTTCAAGGTGTTGGTTATCACCTTTAAAGCGCTCCATGGCATAGGACCTAGTTATCTTTGAGATTGCCTGTTGCTACCAATGACCTCCCACCAACCCGTGTGCTCCCACAGAGAGGGCGTCCTCGGGGTGCCATCAGCCAAACAATGTAGGCTAGTGACCCCCAAGGGGAGGGCCTTCTCTGTGGGGGCATCTACCCTCAAGAACCAACTGCTCCCAGAGATAAGGAGAATCCAAGACCTCGGTACCTTCCGCCGTGCTCTTAAAACTCTCTTTTTTCAGCAAGCCGGGCTGGCTTAACACTTTGAAATGCTTTAATTGGTTTGTTATTGTTTTTTAATTACGGGGCCAAATTTACATATATCTTTTTAATCGTATTTTAATGTTTGTACTCTATGTTTTTACTTGGTTGTACACCGCCCTGAGTCCCCAGGGAGAAGGGTGGTATATAAATATAAATATAAATATAAATATAAATATAAATATAAATATAAATATAAATATAAATATAAATATAAATATAAATAAATAAATCTAGATCAGCCTGGCTGGAGAATTCTGGGAGTTGAAATCCACAAGTCTTAAAGCTGCCAGGTTTGAAGACCTCTGATCTAGATATTTTAGGATTCTTCTTTCTGTTTTTGCAGATCTCTCAATGTCCTGTTAGGTGAGGATTTGGGAGTGTGTCCGGTTGATAAAATGGGGCAGGGAGTTTTTGTTCTTGTGAAGTCATCTTCACAATTGGGCTTGTCCACTCTATCATATCCGTTATCTGGAAAGCTTACAATATAGTAATTTAATGGACTCCTGTGGATAACTATTATAATTTTTCTTCAAACATCTCATTCAGAAGAGATTACTGTGATGCTCCTTATCTTTGGTACCTCCCAAAGAGTTTTGGAAACATATAAATATATATTCAATCTCTACTACCCTGTTTCCCCCAAAATAAGACATCCTCTGATAATAACCCCAATCGGGCTTTTGAGCGCATGGCAATAAGGCCAAGTGCTTATTTCAGGATTCAAAAAAATATAGGACAGGGTCTTATTTTCAGGGAAACGTGGTAGGGACAAATAGTGGGGGCATTTTGGGGAAGAAAATTGGTTAGCAAAAGGAAATGGCTATTATATTTCATTTGGCAAGAGCATTTTTCTGCTCTTAAACCTCTGCTACTACTGTATATTTACGGAAGAAAAGGATGTGTGCAATTCTGACATAAGTTTAGGAATATCAAACTGGGCTTTTGTTGATTATTTGCCAATTATCTTACATTTTTCAGTTTCAATCACTTTCCCAGATGAAGCTCCCCTAGGCAGTTTCAGTTATCCAGACCTACAGAAGGTAGCTATTTGCCCAATCCTGGCAGAGTCTATCTTTCTCCTCTTGGGAACTATTTCTGCCTGGTGTGTGTTTGATTATACTGTTCATATTAGAATCTGTAGGGTGCTACATGGTTAACCTGACTTTTTTTTTTTTTTTTTTTTTGCTAGATTGAAAAAAATTGTGCATTTTGGCAAAGTGGAATGAAGAAGAAAATATCTGAAAACAATGTGTAAAATGGCAGGATGGAGGGGAAGAGACTACTGGAATAACCTTGGATAAGTTATTGGTGATTGCTCAGGACAGGTGAAGGGAGTGAAAGTCCACATAGTTGCAAATAGTTAAGTCCAACTCTCTGACACTAACTAACTAAAGCTGCGTGAACAGAGTGGAACTTCCACTTCCACTTATCACATAAACAGCAATTGTTTGTGAAAGTGTCTTTGCCATGACAGATTTGTCTCTAACAAAAGTGGCAGTGACAAATGCAAATGAGGGCTAATTAATGTTTTCCAGCAATGATACTGGCAATGATAGACTGGTATTCATGTCATTTCATTGCTGGTGACAGTGCTGCTAATGGAACTGAGTACAGATGGGTGGGATGCTTAGCAGAACCGGAAGATAACCATGAAAAAGCATTTATCGGATTAGAATCAGTTTCACAGGGTGCTGAGAAACAAATGCAAAATACATGCTAGGGTGGGATGGCATTGTTGGAGCTTGATTTGGGAGGGAAAAAATCAGAACAGGGAGTTCTATCTAACAGAATTTATGACACTTGGTTATGTGAAGCACCTTTACTGATTAAGCAGAATTCCCGTATGAAAAGATTCTGCCAAAACAGAACACCTGCTCCAGGAGAAAGGGACATATTATTGGCTTTTCCTGTGTTCTCTTCAGTCTGTTATGTTGCTTTGTTGCCACCTAAATCATTGTATGATTGTGTCATATTGGAGAGTTCACTTTAATTGATACTTAGGGATGGAAGGTTCAAGCAGATTTCTCAAAAAAATGGCAGGCATGTATTTGTGAGTCTGTTCCATTTATTTCCACATCATTTTATATATGTGCAAAAATGCATTTCTTACATATGTAAATCTTGAGCAGAGGCCTTAAGTCTCAATCCATAACCGTTTCATTGGTCTGGCCCATTCAATTTTTACATTAGTTTGTAAGCCACTTGTACATAACTCTTGAGCAAAAAATGCCATCACATTTTTTTTAAGAAGTCCAGGAGATGGGCAGTTTGTGGGCAGTTTGCTCAAAAGATAGTTATACAGTAATTGCAACAAAACATGCACATTTGTATTCAGCAAAATGGTGGATTATGTTTCTGTTTATCTGATAATTGTATTTCTAAAATGCATCTCTTCAGGATAAGTTCCCCTGGAGCTAGGGAGTGGAAGGGCTGTGTCTGGAATTAGAATAAACACCTTGCCTTCTTTTAAACTTGACAATAGGGATCATCCCTTAAGTGCTATTCAGTGATATTTGAAGGTTGTGTAGCCTTCAACTCCCAGAATTCTTCTCCCAGCATGCCTGCCATACTTGCCAAGGTGAAAAAAAGTTGCTCTAAGACATTTAAAGTTCTGAACACTTATAGGATTGATCTCTGTTCTAAGTAGCACAATTTCCTAAGGATATCATTATTATACCAAGGATACAGTATGTATTTGTGATCAGTAAAACTGGAGATTCCGATCTAGATTAGAAGAAGCTTATTTTATACTTTTATTATCTACATGGACTGCCAAACATTATCAGAAACTGAACCTGAACCTGTGAGCATTTGTATGCCAAGCAAGGGCTCCGTTATTGCAGAACAAATACTTTGCAAAATAGAAATGCCTTCCACAATATTAACAGACACACCAATCTAGTCCTACCAACAATATGATTCAATCAGAGAATTAACAATATGGGATCCAGATTCCAGCTCATTAAAGCAGGTTGACTGTGACTATTGATGTGCCCTTACTTTATAG
The DNA here is from genome assembly GCA_030761175.1 of Masticophis lateralis. Lineage (NCBI taxonomy): Eukaryota > Metazoa > Chordata > Lepidosauria > Squamata > Colubridae > Masticophis > Masticophis lateralis. The sequence continues at coordinate 321,462,494 of JAUDYJ010000001.1, read as the reverse complement.
TCATAGGAAGGTTCAGATTTTTCCATGCTTGGTTTTTTTCTAATAAGCTTCACTATCTGTCCAACTTTCTGTCAGTGGACTGGATCCTTGATATTCTATGCCTAGGAAATGCAAAAGGCACTTCATGAAGGAGATTGAAAGAGGACATTTTATAGAGAGGTTTGTTTGTTTGTTTGTTTGAGAAAGAAAGAGAGGCTTCTAGCCTCTCTCTCTTTTCCTGGAATAAACTGAATGAAGCATTACTCATGGCCTACAAATTATTAGCCCATGATCAAAACAAGGTTACCAAGGAGCAGAATGCTATTAAAATGGAAACTACTGCCAGTGTAATTCTGTTACAGAGGATGGTTGCAGTTAAAAGCCTTTTAGGAGTAGGACTGTTTACATCCTTTCTCTTGATGAGAATATTCTCAGATATCATATTAAATGCAAATGGCTGTTTCTAATGGGTTGGATCTTGACATCCATTTTGTAAGTGCCATCTTTAAGGTGCTGAAAGGTGACGGCACTTTTTAATTGTACCTCTGTAATCGTAATCTCCTTGTGCTGAAAAGAACTATGGATAGAAAGAAATATGAAGGACCACATTTATTGAATATACCTAATATCAGGTTGAAACAAAAAAAAACCATCCAAGCAAATATGAAAGCCTGATCTTAATGCAATTTATTCCATTGGGGAAAAATAATTAAAAAGCAGCAAGTTTGCCTCTTGAACAAGGTCCTCACCAATTTATCTCACTCTTTCTGAAAGATATAATTTCTTCTTAAGCCATGCAGTGTTCTCAGCCTACAAATCAAGAAAATCTAGAGGGGGAGGTGGGAGGTATATAAAATCAGGATGCAACCGTGCAATTGAAACTTACTTCTTTTTTAACATATGTGACACATACATTCAGTCATGCCTCACCACAATGTTTTTGACACCCCTCCCCCCCCCTTACGAATACCTCTGGACTCAAACCACTGTCTGCTTCCACTTTTTCCACAGTCTCCTCTTTTCCAAGAATTTATGTGTTGAGGCTTTTTGAAAAAAATGAATCATCCTTTGCCTGAAGGGTGCCTTTTGATCTTGGGACTTTTTCTTTTCCTTCAGGGAATCCTGCTGCCAGTGCTTTGTTCCTAGGAAGGTAACATTTTGATTTCAGTGCACCAGGAGTGGTGGTGTCAGGACCTGTATGATCCAAAACTAAACAAAATTGTTGAGACAGGGCCCTTGTGTTCAGCAGTTTAAAAGAGCCGAAAGCAAAAGATTGGATCAAAGGTGAGCAGTAAAGCTTGACACCACACAAAAGCCCTTCTTTCCTATGTGGAGACACCAAAGCCTGAGAGCTGTCTAATTTAGACTGAGCTGGATTCTTACTGCTTCCTTGAGTTACCTAAATCCTCATCTCCTACTGTAATAGTAGAGGGTCTGTTGTGGTCTTGAGCAGCAAACCTTGTCAGATAGTCCTTGCCTCTTAAACTACTTTGCAGTGAGTCTTGCCTTTGCTGATACATTGCTTGACCGTTCCTTGGACAAATTGTTTTTTAAGCATAGCTGAATGATGGTAGCTATTTTCGCTTTTCTCACCTGTCTGTTGCAACCTCTTTCTATGTCTTAGCAATTGGGCCGGCTTGCTAGGCAGCATGTCTCCCATTGCATCCTTCACCAAACAGCCATTGAGGTCCTACTGCAAATAACCAATTTTTCAAAGATGTGTGCAAAAGTGATCAGTAGGGATTTTAATTATTCTGACATCTGCTGGGAATCTAATTCTGCCAAGTGTTAGAGGTTTCAACAAATTCTTGTCTTCTCTCACTCACAATAACAGTGAGATCCGCTATTCTGAATTTAATCCTTACCAAGGAATATTTTCTTGAAAAAGTGAAAATAATTTATTCCTTGAGGAAAAGTTATTATATTATCCTTGAATTTGTAATATCCAGAAGAGGAAGAACAATCAGACTTACAAAGTGGACTTCAGTAGAAGAGATTTTCATGAATTCCATGTGAAAATAAATTAGATCCAGTGACTTGGAATCCTGAAAGATGGGGAAGATTATGAAGTAAGCACAATCAGAAGCAATCCTCATGAGAAAGGAAATCAGGGAAGTCTAATGAGACTGGTGTCAGGGTTCCAACCAATGCCTCAATTAAATGATGAATCTCAAGCCGAGGTTTAAAAGAATTCCAGTTATTTATTAGAAGCGTTATGTCAGCATGATCCAAGTGAAGCCAACTCTGACCTCATTTAATTCACGCCTTGGCTCTGTTTCCCCCTCCCCCCCAAGGTGTGTCATCAGTCACATTCCCAAACAAAGCAATTTTACGGGTTGTAGAAGTCACTCCCTCCAGCCACTGTGGATCTCTGTGGAGATAGCCTTGACATTTCCCGGCTGAAATGTGCTTTATTTTGACTGAGGTGCAAACTCCTCGACACAGCTATGAGGCACAATTCCCCATCCCCCTGCCTATGGCAACTTGAGAGCAGGTCAGGAAGGCTTCGCGAGTTGACAACTGGTGTGTACAGATGAACATTCACCGAAAATATTGATGTGTGAAAAAGGACATATACAGGAAATGGAAGAATATCATAACCAAAGAAGAATATAAAGTAATGTTCAGAAACTTCATGGATTCAACCAGAAAAGCTAAAGCTTAGAATGAATTGAAGTCTGAAACATAGTACCAAAAATAACACACACAAAAAATGATTATTTGGATATGTAGAAAACAAAAGGAAAGCCAAAAGAAGTATAATCCATCGAAGAAAAAGATGGTAAAACAGCAAAGGATTATGGTGAAAAGACAGAATTTATCTCCTTGTTAGCTCCTATTTTCATGACAAAGGAAAATGGAAAGCTGACTAATCATTGTTGTGCAACTTGGGAAAGAAGAGAACTGCCACTTAGAATAAAAAAGAATTAAGAAAGAATTTAACTAATTAAATGAATTCAGATCTTCAGAGTTAGATGGATTGTATCCCAGGATACTGAAGGATCTACCACAGATGATCCCAGAATTATCCCCAGCATTCTTGAAGAACTCTTACAAGAGTGGTGAGATCCCCAAAATATTGGACACAAACAAATATTTCTGTCTTCAAATTTAGGGAGAAAATTGAGTACCTGGGAAACTACTATCATCATGATGTCTATATTGAGCAAGATCAGCAGCATGTCTGTGAATACTCAGATAGGCTACAGTTAACAAGAGTCAACATGGGTTTGTACAAATACATCATGCTAGACTAATTTTATTGTTTATTTGACAGTTGATAATTTAATTAAGAGAATGCTGTAGACACAGTGTAGCTGGACCTCAGCAAAACTTTCAACATAATATTCCATAATATTCTCCTTTGTAAAATGGTAGAATACAGCTAGTGGTGGGATTCAGCCGGTTCGAATCAGTTCAGGCAAACCGGTAGGTGCGACCTGCCCACCCGCTCACCCGCCCAGGCACAATCCTGTCCTATATCGCTGTATTGTTTGACTCTGCATGCATGTGTGGATGGCGCGCAAGAACTAATTCCTGTGTTTTGTGACACTGCACGCATGTGTGGATGGCACACCTGAGCTAATTTGGAGTTTGGGGATGCCATGTTTTGTGACATGCATGTGGGGTTGGTGTACAAGTGAGCAAAGTGGGCGCATGCATGCTCACATTTCTGGTGCTGGCCGAACCGGTTATGTTTTCATTTATTTATTTATTTATTATTGTGATTTATATGCCGCCATTCTCCCTGAGGACTCAGGGCGGCTTACATACAACAGTCATAAATACAAATCACAGTAAAACCGAATTAAAATGAATTAAAATCCCCATTAAAATCATTCTAAAAAGGAAACTATACAACCCCACAATCAAAATATTGTTGGAACAGCCACATCTTTAATTCACGGCAAAAGGAGAGGAGGTCGGGGGCCATCCTGAGGTCAGTGGGCAGACTATTCCAGAGGGTCAGGGCTCCGACAGAGAAAGCCCTTCCCCTGGGGGCCGCCAGCCGACATTGTTTGGCTGACGGCACCCGGAGGAGGCCAACTCTATGGGAGCGCACCGGACGATGGGAGGAAGGCAAGAGATGATCCTGTAAGTACCCTGGGCCTAAGCCATGTAGGGCTTTATAAGTAAGAACCAGCACCTTGAAACGGACCTGGAGAGCAACCGGTAGCCAGTGCAGCCCGCGCAGAAGAGGTGTAATACGGGAGTAACAAGGGGGCCCTGTAACTACCCGCGCGGCTGCGTTCTGGACTAACTGGAGTCTCCGGATATGTCCCAAGGGCAGCCCCATGTAGAGGGCGTTACAGTAATCCAACCGAGAAGTAACAAGGGCATGAGTGACAGTGGCGAGGGCATCTCAGTCCAGGAAAGGGCTCAACTGGCACACAAGGCATACTTGTGCAAAGGGCCCCCTGGTTACAGCCATCAGATGGTCATTCAAGGATGGTCATTCAAGGAGAATCCAGGAAGACACCCAGATTGCGAACCCTACCGGATGGGGAAAGAGTCTTCTCACCGATCACTAGAGATGGTATCTCAGGATCCCAAGATGCTGGCACCCACAGCCACTCAGTGTTGGAGGGGTTCAGTCTGAGCCTGTTCTTACCCATCCAAACCCGGACCGCCTCCAGGCAGCGGGACATCACAGAAAGGGCATCCCCAGGGTGGCCCGGGGTGGAGATGTAAAACTGGGTATCATCCACATATTGGTGATACCTCACCCCAAAGCCACGAATGATCTCACCCAGCGGCTTCATGTAGATGTTAAAGGGGGGAGAGAACCGATCCCTGAGGCACCCCACAAGTGAGAGGTCTCTGGGAGGATCCCTGACCCCCCGCCAATACATACTGCAAGCTGCCCGAGAGGTAGGAGAACCATGCAACACAGTGCCTCCTATCCCCAACCCCCTGAGTCGCTGCAGCAGGATACCATGGTCGATGGTATCGAAAGCCGCTGAGAGGTCAAGAAGGACCAGGATGGAGGAACAACCTCCATCACGGGCCCGCCAGAGATCATTCACTAGGGCGACCAATGCCGTTTCCATGCTGTGGCTGCGCCTGAAGCCAGATTGGTAAGGATCCAGGTAGTCCGTTTCCTCCAGGAAATGAGGGAATTGCTGTGCCACCACAGTCTCAACAACCTTCACTAAGAAGCGAAGGTTGGAGACAGGACGGTAGTTGTTAAGTGAGTCCAGATCCAGGTTAGGCTTCTTAAGGAGAGGTCGTACCACCGCCTCTTTTAATAAGGCAGGGACAAAACCCTCCCTCAGCGAAGCGTTAACAACTGCCTGGATCCAGTCCCCAGTCACCTCTCTGGCTGCAGAAACGACCCAGGAGGGACATGGTCCAAAACACACGTGGGCCCCCAACTGACCCATAATCCTGTCCACTTCATCCAACGAAACAGGCTCAAACTCCGCCCAAAAGAGTTCACCAAGACTAGCCCCGGTTTCCTCAGTGGATTCTGCCCAATCGGAGTCCAGCTCAGTCCGAATTTGAGCGATTTTATCTTGCAGAAACTGTGCAGAATCCTCAGCTCGACCCTGCAAGGGGTCATCCCTCGCTCCCTGATTCAGGAGGGAGCGGGTTACCCTAAACAGGGCGGCTGGGCGGTTTTCTGCACATGCAATGAGAGCAGTGAAATATTGACGTTTCGTTGCTTCCATCGCCACAAGATAAGACCTAATGAAGGTTCTTAACTGTGTTTGGTCGGATTCAGCTCGAGAGGACCTCCAACCACCCTCCAGGTGTCTTTTCCGACGCTTCATTTCCCTGAACTCCATGGTGAACCATGGAGCCACCCGGGATCTGCGCTGGATCAGAGGCCACATAGGCGCGATTCGATCCAGGGCCCCTACCGCAGCCTGCTCCCAGGCCGCCACTAGGGCCTCGGAGGAATCATGGGTTAAGGAGGCGGGAAATGACCCAAGCTCCATCAGGAACTTTTCGGGTTCCATCTGGCACCTGGGCCAGAACCAGCTCACCGGTTCCGCAACCCAGCGACGGGGTAAGGCGATAGGAAAGTCTAGCATAAGGAGGGAATGATCGGTCCATGACAGGAGGTTAATAGATAAAGACCCCACCCCTCGATCATTTATCTATGATCTCTGCCCAGAGAGAAAAATCAGGTCGAGTGTGTGTCCTCCACTGTGAGTTGGGGCATGTACAATCTGAGTTAGGTCCATGGCCGCCATGGAGGTCATGAACTCCCGCACCAGCTCAGATGTCTCCCCGGCCGAGGGCAGGTTGAAGTCTCCGACAACCAAGAGGTTGGGGAGTTCCCCCGCCAGCTCGGCCAAGACATCTAGCAGTGCAGGCAGGGCTGAGGCTACGCAGCTGGGTGATAGGTACGTAACCAACAAACCCGACTGAACTCCAGGATCCCACTTCAGAAGGAGTGATTCACACCCGCCTATCTGAGGGATAGTTATGTGTTATGTGATGCCCACCTCTGAATACAGCTCCAATTTAACTTGGAAGTAAATAGCTGGTGAAATGCCACATTGCTCTGTCCTAGGCTTTGTACTGCTTAGCATATTTATAGTCGATGCCTTTGATGAAGGAATATTTATGGAGTTTGCAAATGAAACAAAGTTGTCAGTCAGTGGAACAGGCTGTCACAAAATAAAATGAATTCTTCTTCACTAATTGACCCATTAAGTTCCATAAGGTCATTTTTAACTTCTAGTGACCACAGGAGTTTTCTCCATCCCTAACCTTATCCTTCAGATCTTCCAAAAGTGCACTCCTTGTCATTTTAACTGAGTCCATCCATCTTGCTCTTTTCTTTCATTCCACCTTTTCCAGCATTAGAGACTTCACTAAAAGACTTCTTCGTCAAAAGTCTCCTTCACTAGTAGATCCTGAACATTATAGTGAATTGAACTGTAGGTGCAGCTAAAAAAAGATTGTTGTTTTGCTGTAACCCATATTCCTGTACATTCTAGTTTCTTCTTGGAATTATTTATAAAGCTACAGCCACAAAAATAGATTGCAAGTGGGGCAGTGCTGTAAAAAGGAATGCTCCTATTCAGGACTCCAGCATCTCTCTTTCATTCCACTACCTCCTTCCCAAAACTGTAGCCAATATTCCACACACATGATGTTGGAAGTGTTTTTCCTCTAATTCTTTTAAACGAAAGCTTGATTGTTGCCAATCCTACCTACATCAAAGTAGATTTTTTGAACTGTTTTAACTGGATCTTTCCCATTTCCATTTCTGGGAATGTTTAAAAATAGAAAATGGTTTCTTCTGACTAAGTAATGATCCTATCATCTTTATTCTACACTTTTTATAAGCAGTGACAATAGAAAGCCCTAGGTGAATTGTGTGTTTTGAATAGAGTTATATGGAAAGGGAAATTGTTTTTCTCTCCTGCCCTTGAGTGATGCAGATTCAAATTTTTGCCATTCAGGATATAAATGCCCATTTATTTCAGATTCATAATAATGTTTGTTCATTAGTTGTTAAGGACTCAGGTATATGTATATGTATATCAGGGGTGAAATCTACTTACCTTCCCTATCGGTTCAGAGGTGCGTGCTCCACGTGTGCATCACATGTGATTTTGGACCCTCTGTGCATGCACATGCGCAGAGGGTAAAAAACAGGTTACTTCCTGGTTAAAACCAGGAAGTAATGGCATCCGGGTGGGTGGGTGGAGCCTCGTGCTGCCGCCACTACCGGTTTTCTGAACCACCCGCTGCTGCTACTGGTTCAGCCAAACCAGTCCAAACTGGTAGCATTTCAGCCCTGATGTATATGCATTTGTATTAACACACACAGATGTGTGTATAGATGTGTATGTATGTATGTATGCACACACACACATCACATTTTTAAATATAAAAACACACAGAGTATATTCAAGTTTCATCCTTTGTGTTGAACTTTTTGTTCCCGTATTTCATGTAATGCTAGACAACTCAGAAAATCCTTACCATAGCAACTACCAATACTGTTAGAATTTTGGTACCTATGAAAAGAAGCAAAATATGTAAATAATCTAATCTAGGCTGCAGAAACTGGGTCGAACACTGGGACCAGAAGTTTTGTCTTCCAAGTTTTTGGACTCACACTGGAGCCCATCTTCAGGGAACTTCTCTCTAGCAGAATGTGTGTTGTTCTGTGTGTGGTATTTATAGTGCCTGTTCTAAGTGGCTTTTTAGATGCTGAATTGGGGTGTGTTGATGGCTGACCTTTAAATCATTAGCTGTCATTTACTTGTGCTGCCCAGTCCTCACCTTCTAAGTACTTGATAGGATGGTGGTAAATCAGCACTCCTGTTGACAGACGAGGGGCCTGTTTCCCAGGCTTCAACCACTTCCCTGGCTGTTTTTGTGCTTGCTCATCCAACAATCTTAGTCACTACAAAGTTTTACATGGGTCCTTGTCTATTGCAGTATGAGGCTACCAACGAATTCGGGTCTCGTCTGTCTGCTTGCTTATGTTCCTACAATCTGATTATTATCTTCCTTCCTGTCCTACATAGCCACAGGGGAAATCTATGCAGGGGATTCAGTAGATTACATTGGAAATATCTCCCACCTCCAAGCAGTCAGTACAAATTTGCATAAATTTGTCCTTGTACACTAGCCTCTGGGCAGTATGCAATGCCCACTTGCAGATATCAGAAACTGTGTTCTACAGCTTCCAAAATGTTTTTGATGTATGTCGGGGTGTGCCATGTGGTTGGTCTTGTACCTAGTTTCTTTATTTCTCTCCCCATCATATTGCACAGACAACTTGTGACAAATGATTGTGACTACCCATTCTGCTTGAACTGTTCACGTAGGCACCTGCTATTCAGCTGTTTGGCTTGCTGGGTTCTACAATGGATTCTCATCCTGCCATATAGTGTATCAAGCCTGCCTCTGCTCAAAACCCAAAGAAGAAAACCCCCAACTCCACTGAAGTAGAGAAGAGGTACTTTTACTAAGTTTAAAATGATAGCAGCAAAAGAAAAGCAAGATCTGAGCCAAAAGGCGCGAAAGTTACATATTGAAAATTTCCCCAAATCCCTCCCCCAGGGACCCAGGTTGAATGTCCAATCCACATCCCACATAGTGTCATGTGGGGCACATCTTCAGGTGTTTTCATCCATCTGGAGTTCTAAAACGGTTGGCCTTGACTGGGTATAAACAATTGCATTCAGCAGCGCAGTAATTCTGGAGAGCAAACCTTCCTTTTAGTTCACATGGGCCTTCATCACATTTCCCAAACCCCAATGCCATGCCCCCCATTACTATGACAGCTGATTGCAAGCAAGCATCAAAGGGAAAAGCCATGCTGGAGATCCGGCTGACATAGTGTTCTAATGCAACTCTTTTTTTGTAGCAGTGGATGGTTACTATTGGAATTCAGAATGCATGGGGTGTTGGTGGCCTTGACATAAACTGTGGTTTCTAGACTTCCATCTTCGTCTGTTGACAAGTACATCTAAAAATGGTAATTGCCTAGCTGTTTCTTCCTCCATTGTGAACTGTATGTGGAGGAAGATGGAGTTCGGTATGGTATGGAAGCCTTTAAGTGCACTCTAGACTCTATCAGTAGAGAAGAGGGAAAAAGCAAAACTGTGAGCAGACTGCTGTCAAAATAAAATGGGCAGTTTGATTAAAATATCTCTGTTCAAATAATAATAATTATTATTATGGAATGATAAAAAGGAACAACCCAAAATTATTCCAACCTGGAAGGTAGGAGGGGGACACATGTTGAGTGTGTGTCAGTATACTGCATCTAGCTCCTATATAACAAGATGCAGCCACCATTCCTAGGTAGAAGATCCTAACTTGCACAAATACACAGATTGCGGCTGAAGCAAAACTGGACATTGACTGTTCTGCCTGTACCATTACCAAAGAACGATGCATGTGGCACCAGTTTAATTCAGATCGGTAACCTATTCTCTAACTCCTCTGTCTTACTAAAAAACATTATGCAAAAATCGTGATTGACTAAAGCCTATGATGAGTGATGAAGGTCAATATCTAAAAGCTCATCCAATGTTAATCCAATGATAGGAAATTGTGACTTGGAATGTAACAGAAGCTAAATGTAAAAAGCATGATCTGACAACCGAAAGTCAGAAAAATATATTATGCAGCTATAAAGGATATGTATGAAGCAGGATATTAAATCAAGTGTGGAAATGATGAATGTATGCAAGGAAGTATAAGTTTTGATATAATTATGAATTATTGATTGTGTGCAATCAAGTCAATGTTTATTTTTAAGAATCAAAATGTCCTTGTGTTTCTAGATACATAAAAATAAGAGCATGTGCTTCTCCAATGCTCTTACTACACTTTGCACTGGTATCAATTTTTGTACCAGTATCAGCTAGGACAATTTTACTTCATGCTTGTGGGTTCAGATACTAAATCTGCTCCAACATACAATGTTGCCAGGTTCTCTGCAGCAGCACTCAACATTCTCAGATGATAACTTATGGCTTGTGTTTCACAGTCAACATTATAAACTAAAGTCAATGGGCACTTAATATATACTATATTAGGGTACTCTGTAACCTAATAGATATAGTCTTTCACATGCTAACATTTTATGATTCCCTATATCTTTCTAATGTTCCTACCACTCCAGTTTTAAAATCATGCTCATAAAGTTCCATAGATTTTTTTATCAACTGTTCATCAGTACCAAAGAGATTGTCTCTGGTTTCGATTGTATATTATTGTATATTTTAAAATCTCTTCTGAATTAATGTAGGTATTTGAATCCATTTTTAAAGTTTTTTTTAATGTCCAGCAAGCATAGTAAAACATCACCTCTTGTTGTTCACATTCTCAGCCTATATTTATGATTCTTTTTTGACTATTTTTCTGGTGATAAATACTAATAGTATATAATTTTATAAAATTTCTCTTTAAGATTGCAACCAATGGTAATTTCAATCCTTTCATCTACATAGACTCCCATGTGTATACTATACCCAAAGTTTTTAGCCCATTTTATCATACTTTCACGTGTTCATCTTTTGTTTCAACATTGCATTTTGAATTCCATCTTACTTTGCTCAAAACCAAAAGCCCTTTTATCCACTTTGAATCTTTCTAATAGTTGTACATAGGGAAACCACTGACATGTACTATGTACAGTATGTATCCTTCTGATATTAGATCTCTTTTAATTTTATTTTAAAATGTTCTTGGAAGAATTCCAATACACCACCATATGTTAACCTTTTAAGCTTAATTATCATATATAATATGCTTCTTGTAGTGACAGCCATAAAGGTATATTCTCTATATGGCATGTGCAGTAAAATGATTTTTGAAATCTACATTAACCTGAACTTTAAATAAATAGTCATGCCAACCAAATCTTAAAGCATGCCCTTCTAATCCTAACAACCTCCTGTTTCTCAGCCTCACTCCTTCATCCATCTAAGCAAGTTGCAAAACACAATTTAAAATCAGATAGATTAAGCCTCCTCTTTCTTTAATATCTTATAATACCTTGTACAATTGGCAACATTCTGAAATAATGCAATTCGGGGTGGGGGGTGGGGAAGAGAGATTACTTTTCTGGGTGATGTGAATGAATAAATGGGAGCAAGAAGAAAAAGTGCAAAAAAGTGGGGGCCAATCAGAAATCCAAGAATGAATGAGAATGAGAATATTTGTTTAGAAAGTAATCTGTTGATTTAAAATATGTAGTTTTCTATTCATAAACATAGTAAGAAATAATAAATAAATCTAAAAGCACAATTATGAAGGACTGAAGGAATTGGCAAAGGATGCAAGGGTGATGAGTGTTTTGAATTTGGACAGATCATTTTTGGTAGGGAACGGTAGAAAGAAAATGTGGAATTTGTTTGGTACAAAGTGAAAAGCAATCTCTTGTATAACACCATAGAAGTGTGTGGAGTTACACAATGGGCTTGGTGGAATGAGAACGTGAAAGAGCTTGTAAATGAGAAAAAATACATGTAAGAAAATGATTTCTGCAAACTACTATGAGAAAAAGATTACATTAGGCATTTTTTTAAAAAATTTGATTTATATGCTGCCGTCCTCCGGAGACTCAGGGCGTCTTACAATGTGTTAAGCAATAGCCTTCATACTTTTGTATATTTATACAAAGTCAGCTTATTGCCCCCACAAACTGGGTCCTCATTTTACCTACCTTAGAAAGGATGGAAGGCTGAGTCAACCTTGAGCCTGGTGAGATTTGAACTTACAGTAATTGCAGACAGCTGATGTTAATCACAATGCTTTAGTCTGCTGAGCCACCAGGCCGTCCATATAAATGGAAAATGGAAAAAGATATACCAGTAGTTGTAGAATGTGCTCAAAAAGAACAAAGAATAGTTAAGATTAAAAAAGACAGAGACAATTCAGAACAATTTTGGTGGAAAGAAACTATTTTGGAAATGTATGAAGAGAATTAATGCACCTTCAGCAGTTATGTAGTCAAATTTAAAAGTGATGTGATTTAAAAGAAATGTTATCCAGAGGTAGAATTCAAGCTAGAGACTGACAGAAACCGAGAGAATTTCTCTTTATTTGCAAATATAAATTCCTTGCAGAGGAATTGTATCCTAGAGTATTGTAGGGAACCAAATGACGTTGGAGAAGGTAGATGGGGCTTTTAGAACAACAGCAGAAGAAATATACATTAAGCCAGGGAGGCAGGAATCTATAAGAAAAAGACTCAGACTAGTTCTGCCCAATTCCCTGGGTTGTAAGAGGAAGGCAAGGGGAGACATAGGCAGACTTGCAAGATTCTATTACTGGAGCTCATTCAGTAATGTTTAGTCTTCTTGTGGAATCAATTTCCTGATCTAGCTATCTAAGGCTGTCAAGTACTAAACAAATTAGTTGTTTGATGAAAACTTTATAATATTTAAGAAATGCCAGAAAGCTGGTGAAGTGACACACGATAAGGGCATGTGCTATCCCTATTTTATAAAAGGAAAATGAGGAATTCCAGGAATTGCAGACCAGTCAATCTGATCTAAATAATTTAGGAGATTCTCCAGCAGGGGTGTCAAATTCAAGGCCCGTGGGCCAGATGTGGCCTGCAGGGTACTTAGATCTGGCCCACAGGGCTGCCCTGGAAACAACAAAGGACTGGGCCTATGGTGCCTCTGCCAGCGAAAACAGAGCTTGGCAATGCTCTGCCACCTCTGTTTTCGCTGGCATAGCGTTGCAGGAGGCCGTCGCAGCTGAAAATGGAGCCTGGGAGGAGTGCCCCCACATGACTGAGGTCAAGCTGGTCATGCCCACCACGGCCACACCCACTCAGTCCCCAAGGTCAAACACAACCCTGATATAGCCCTCAATGAAATCAAGTTTGACACCCCTGTTCTAGAGGCACAACATAAGGAGATTGTTTTGCAACATGGTAACTGATCATGACTTTTGAAGCCATGCTGGACTTTTTCCTGGATAGCTTCTTTAATTATTATTTTTAATTCAGGAAATGTATCTTTTTCCAGTAAAAAGTTTAACAAAGTATCCCGTGAAAATTAATTGAATACGTAACTGGTTTTCAAATTATACTCAGAAGTGCTCATTAATAATTCTTCATCACAATGGAATGTGATGAAGAATTATTCATCACATTCCAGATATCAGATAAGATGTCACAATGATCCAATTCTAGCTTCTCTGCTGGGCAATATATTTATTAATGACTTGGATGAAGAGATGGAAGAAATACTGATCAGATTTACTGATGACACAAATTGTTTTTGCAAGAACTGAAAATAAAATTCAAAATGTTATTGGTGAGAGATAAAATTGTAATAGGATGAAATTAGACAAAATGTAAAGCTAATTTAAGAGACAAAATTACATACAGTACAAAGATATTGGTAATTGCAGAAAACAATGTTTATTGTTTTATGTGCATAACACGTGGTAAAGAAATCAATTTGTTTTCAAATCAAGTAAAAGCAGACTAATCCCAAACTCTTAAGTTCATCAGAAGGTAGATAAAATGGTTTCAGGAGATTCCAGCCTACCAGCCCGCTATTTACTTTTAAAAACATGTATAGATTGCAGGAGTAAAATTGAATCAGAGTTTAAGACCTATTCCAGGGCTCAGTCTCAGGGTAAGAGAAACCATAAGAAATAAAAGGCCAGAAACATTTGAACAATGCAGGGGGATCCATAAGATATGGTCAAGATGGCAGCTGTTGATAGTGTGATCAAAGATTCCCCCAAGTTTTTACATGTGTTCCACTGTGAAACAATATCTGTCCACCATCCTTGATAATTTTATCCAAACTCTAGATGTCTGACAGAAATATATTGTCATCATTTGTCTCTTGAAAATAGTCTGAAGTTGATAAAATTATAACAACGATGAAAGAAATACGAGCTGAAATTTTAAATGATTAACTGCAACTTTTAATTAGTGAGACAAATCAGAGAAATCAAGATTGAAGAATGTGAGTCTTTATCTTTTGAAACTAAGGGATGAATTTTAAATATACAAAAATATTCTTTTCTTCCAAAACTGAATTATAGCATTATTGTCATAACTTTCTCTCAATAGCTTTTCTGTCCTACCTGCTAAAAGGATCTACAATGTTAATTTTCACATTTATTTATATTTAAATTATAAATTATTTTAGGTATATATCTATACAGATTGCATTACATCAAGTTTTTAAGTTTTAAAACATCCACGTTTTTAAAAAAAGTTGTAGTTCTACAAATATTAAGCAGGGAGTAAGTTTTATGGAAATATGTGGCTCACTTAGATCCCTGTTACAAAGACTGTGGCATCTTTAAAGACTAATATTATATTATAATATTATGTAATAATATTTTATTCTTTGTTTCTGCTGTAAAAGATTTGTGAGAAAACATAGGAACAGTTTATATGCCTTAGAACTGCAAAATAAAGTGCATCATTTTTATTCAGTGAGAATTATTTTGCATACTGACAGTGACAGATCTCTAATTTTATTTTTTAATTTGATTTATATGCCGCCCTTCTCCGGAGACTCAGGGCGGCTCACAATGCGTTAAGCAATTGTGGTAACTAGAATGCTTTAGGTGTTCTTGTTTCAAAATGTATAATTTGACTCTTGAAAAATGCCATATTTTCTACTAATCAGAAAATAGAGGATGTTTTGCTTTGGTACGGATTTCATGATATTTTAGACTAACAAAGTTCCATTATGGGATACTTTTTTATTCGATAATAAAAAAACTCACCTTCTGCGCATGCCCAAGATGGCGATCTACACCTAGGGCTCCGTTTTGATGATGGGTCGTCTGGCTGGCTTAGAGGGTCCGGGGGGGTTGCGGAACATCGGCGACCCCCCGCCCAGCCAGCGGAGCACTCTGCCAACACGCTGGTGGGTTTGTAGCCCGCCAGCGTGTCTGTAAAGGCCCCCGGCCGCTCTCGCCGTTTCCGGGCCTCTGAACAGCTGAGAGGCGCGGCGGAGATGGCGGCGCGATGGGGGAGCGGCGCGGAGAGGCGCAGAGTGGCGAAACGGATTAGAATGGCGGCGAGGGGCTAGCGGCGGCTGCAGTGAGAGGGCAGCCGCTGCGAAGCCCTCAGCAGGCCCCAGTAGGCCCTAGCAGGCCTCCGGGGGTTCCCGCCGCCCAAAAACAGCTGGGCGGCGCCACGAAAGATGGCGGCGCGGCGGGGAACATGGAGGACCGAGTGGCGAGCGGCGACGGCGGTGAGAGGGCGTTGGCAGCTGGCGGTGGCCTGAGGGCGCTGGTAGATGCGGGGAAGACCTCAGCATCCCCCCCCCATCCCGCTTGTCTTCCGCTGGCCCCCTAACCTAGGCCTATTCATCAGTTATTTGGGCCTGGACTTTGGCTTCCCTTAGCCTTTTCTAGCAGCATTCCATCCTTCTGCGAGTTGTCCTCCGTTGGCCCTTTAAACCATGCTATTTCTCCATCAGCTGCCTGTGCCTGGACTCCTGGCCTTTTTACCATCTTTTTAGCAATATTCCACCATCCGCTGGCTGGCCATCAGAAGACAGACCAGCTCATGGGAGGACCTGTGGAGCCGATTCTGATATTTCCATCTTGAGGGGGTGTCACATCGCAGGATGAATTCGCCGGGCCACGGTGAGAGAGTGGCCTTGGACTTTCCAACGCGCCTGCTGATTGGACCACCGTGAGAGGGTGGTCTGGACATTCCCTCTCTTGAGACAGAATGCGGAGACTCTTTGGCCGCTACCGTGAGAGGGTAGTGGCGTTTTTCTCCTGACTGATCTGGTTCCTGCTTCAGGACATTATCCGAACTATGACCATGGACCTTTGCCATGCCACTATTTTCTGGCCCACTTCTGTTGGATGCTTCCTAGGTCGACGCTTCTTGCCCTGCGAGAGTCCCCCCTCTCGCGGGTTTGGCCCTCCACACTATCGAGGGCCTACCTTAATGACGGGTTTTGGGACCCCGAGAGGTGGCATGTCGCGAAGAGGGGATTGAGGGGTTTTTAAAGGACTTTTTTAAGGGGTGTTTTAGGGGGTTCTGGGATGGGGGAGAGTGTGGGTTTGGGGGGAAACCCGGGGGGGAAAGGGACAGGCCCGACAGTCTTTGATGCCACGGGGGGCTCAGTTTCTGGAGGCAAGGGGGCTCTTAACGAGCCCTCTGTTGAGGGTGGTGTGATTACTACATTATGTGGGAGGGGCAGATATGGCGAGAGCAGGGGACCATATCATGTGTTGGGGGCGCGCACTCGCTGTCTTCGAGCGATTGCGCACCCCGGTCCCCGGAGCTATTCCTGTTCCCCGGGTTGTTTGGAGTCTCAGGACCCGGGGCTCCGGCTGTTGTTGTGCAATGCGAGGTCCGTGTTAAATAAGGCCCCCCTCATATGTGATCTTCTTGAAGAGGGGGGTGCGGACCTGGCTGGCATTACTGAGACCTGGTTGGGCCACGAGGGGGGGATTCCCCTCGTGGAGATGTGTCCACCGGGTTTCCTTGCATTCCACCAGCCGAGAGCCCAGGGCAGGGGTGGGGGAGTGGCGGTCATTATTAAGGAAGGCCTGGGTCCGAGGGAGGCCACTGTACCTCAGATAGCCGGGTGTGAGTCCGCCTTTGTGAGATGGGGCCCTGGTGGGCAGATGGGTCTGTTAGTCACGTACCTGGCTCCCTGCCACGTGGCAACGATCCTGTCCGAGCTTCTCAATGTTATAGCCGAGGTGGCGGTTGATACCCCCAAGCTTATAGTCATGGGGGATTTCAACCTGCCATCTATCGGTGAAACATCTGAGTTGGCTCGGGAGTTCATGGCTTCCATGACGGCCATGGACCTGACCCAGGTAATTCAGGGCCCGACTCACATTGGTGGACACACCCTGGACTTAGTTTTTGTCTCTGGTCAGTGGTTGAGTGGTCATGAGATTGGGGATATAGGTATTGAACCCTTGTCATGGACTGACCACTCGCTCCTTCGTCTCGACTTTCTGACCGTCACACCTCATCGCAGGGAGGCGGAACCAATTAGGTGGTTCCGCCCCAGGCGCCTGATGGATCCTGATAGGTTCCAGACGGAGCTTGGGCCATTTCCTGAGACACTGACACGCGGCTCGACTGAGGACCTGGTGGCTGCCTGGGATAGGGCAGCCGGTGGGGCCTTGGACCGGGTCGCGCCTTTGCGGCCTCTGACCCGGCGCCGAACTCACTTATCTCCTTGGTTCACCGAGGAGCTGAGGGAGATGAAGCGCCGGAAAAGACGCCTAGAGAGTGGTTGGAGGGCTAGTCGCTCTGAATCTGACTTGACACTAGTAAGAGCTCATATTAAGACTTACTTAGTGGCAATAAAAGCGGCGAAATCTAATTATTTCACCGCTCTTATTGCGTCATCAGATAATCGCCCAGCCGCCCTGTTTAGGGTGACCCGCTCCCTTCTTCATCTGGGAGCGCGGGAGGATCCCTTGCAGGGACGTGCTGAGGATTTTGTTCAATATCTGGATGACAAAATAACTCAGATTCGGGATGAGCTGGCCACTGACTGGGTTAGTTCGGGCGAGGTGACTGAGCCCAGTCTTGAGAGTGTTATCTGGGCTGAGTTCGATCCTGTGGCTTCCGAGGACGTGGACAGGATCCTGGGTAGACTGAACGCTACCACATGTTTATTGGACCCGTGTCCCTCCTGGTTGGTGCTGGCCTCCCGGGAGGTTACACGAGGCTGGCTCCAGGAGATTATAAATGCTTCTTTGAGTGAGGGTGTCCTTCCGCTTGCCTTGAAGGAGGCAGTGGTGAGGCCCCTCCTCAAGAAGCCCTCCCTGGACCCGGCTGCTTTGGTAAATTATCGTCCTGTCTCCAACCTTCCCTTTCTAGCGAAGGTTGTTGAGAGTGTGGTGGCGCGGCAGCTCCCCCGGTACCTGGATGAAGCTGTCTATTTAGACCCGCTCCAGTCCGGCTTCAGGTCTGGTTACAGCACCGAAACGGCATTGGTCGCGTTGGTGGATGATCTCTGGAGGGCCCGGGGTAGGGGGTACTCCTCTATCCTGGTGCTGTTAGACCTCTCAGCGGCTTTTGATACCATCGACCATGTATCATGTTGCGCCGGTTGGAGGGACTGGGGGTGGGGGGCACCGTTCTACGGTGGTTCTCCTCCTACCTCTCCGACCGGTCGCAATCGGTGTTGACAGGGGGGCAGCGGTCGACCCCGAGGCGCCTAGTATGTGGGGTGCCACAAGGGTCGGTCCTCTCGCCCCTTCTGTTCAACATCTATGTAAAGCCGCTGGGTGAGATCATCCGTGGTTTTGGGGTGGAATTCCATCAGTACGCTGATGACACTCAGCTGTACATTTCCACCCCGTACCACCCCAACGATGCCGTGGAAGTGATGTCCCAGTGCCTTGAAGCTGTGCGGGTCTGGATGGGGAGAAACAGGCTTCGACTCAACCCCTCCAAGACCGAGTGGCTGTGGCTGCCGGCGTCCCGATATAGCCAGCTGACTCCATCGCTGGTTATTGGGGGCGAATCATTGGCCCCCACGGAAAGGGTGCGCAACTTGGGCGTCCTCCTGGATCCACGGCTGTCATTAGAGGATCATACGACAGCTGTGGCCAGGGGGGCTTTCTATCAGGTTCGCCTGATACGCCAGTTGCGCCCCTTTCTAGATCGGGACTCCCTGCGCACAGTCACTCAGGCGCTCGTCACGTCTCGCTTGGACTACTGTAATGCTCTCTACATGGGGCTCCCCTTGGGATGCATCCGGAGGCTTCAGCTGGTACAGAATGCGGCCGCGCGGGGGATTATGGGAGCGACAGGGCGCTCCCATGTGACACCCCTCCTGCGTGAGCTGCATTGGTTGCCGGTTGATTTCCGGGTGCGTTTCAAGGTGTTGGTAATCACCTTTAAAGCGCTCCATGGCTTAGGACCAGGGTACTTACGGGACCGCCTTCTGCCACCTATTGCCTCCCACCGGCCGGTTCGCTCCCACAGAGAGGGCCTCCTCAGGGTGCCGTCAGCCAGACAGTGCCGGCTGGCGACCCCCAGGGGGAGAGCATTCTCTGTGGTAGCCCCCACCCTCTGGAACGATCTCCCTCCAGATCTGAGAACTATTGCTGACCTCCGGACCTTTCGTCGGGCGTTGAAGACTCATTTCTTCCAACTTGCCGGACTTGCCTGATCCCTCCTATTTTTAAATATTTTAAATTTTAAATTATTTTAAATTATTTAAATTTTTAGAGTTTTAAATGTTTTATTCGATATATTTTCAGCCTAAATTTATATGGACTTTTAGTACATTTTAACTCACTGTATTGTTATTGGTTTTAAATTGGCTGTTCACCGCCCTGGGTCCGGAAGGAGAAGGGCGGTATAGAAATTCGATTAATAAATAAATAAATAAATAAATATAATAAGGTATTTTTTGTAAACCAGTGATTTCTATATGTTTAATATATATACTGCTCAAAAAAATAAAGGGAACACAACCAGAAGACATCCGAGATCTAAATGAATGAAATAAATACTTATTAAATACTTCGTTCTTTACATACAGTAGTTTATACACTGCTCAAACAACTAAAGGGAACACAAAACTACTGTATGTAATGAACAAAGTATTTAATAAGGCTATTTCATTCATTCAGATCTCGGATGTCTTCTGGTTGTGTTCCCTTTATTTTTTTGAGCAGTTGAGATGTTTAATATTAGTTTTTTAAAAAATTCTTTGCATTCTCTTATTTTGGCTTTTTTTCTCTATTTATTTTATTGAGACTTTTGAATAATTCATTAAGTGTTTCTACTACGTCATTTCACAGTATATTTCACTGTTTACGTTTGTATTTTTGTATTCCGGGGTGTATGTGTTTCTAATATTTCTATAAAATAGAATAAAATAAAATATGAGTCGTCTAGGGTATACAACTATATTAACTTATTAATATTTCCTAGAACTATTGAGTTATACAGTGTTTATTATTTATTTATTTTATTTGTATCCCATCTTTATTATTTTTATAACTAGGTCACAGCATTGAATGCACATGAGACTCCTATTTTCCCCACAACAACCCTGAGGGGTGTTGGGCTGAGACTGGCCCAAAGTCACTAGGTAGACTTACTTTTTCAACAAAAGGAAATATTAAATTAATAACTAATTTCAGCCACATAGCCCCCCAAAATGAACAGATAGCACATTTCCCCCAATTTTTGTTACACCCTACAGGAATCTCAATTGTTTATTTTTTCTCAATATAATGACAGGCAGGGGGGGAAAAAAACTAGTGGTTATCCTTAGATTTACTATACCAGACTGGATCAATATTTTACTTTACATGTGACCATTGTTGGAAAAAATGTCTATCTGGGTTCAGTTCCAAGTGGGGAGAAAGACACTGGAAACATGGAGACTGTTTGGAAAGATGGTTTAATGGTGGAGGGGAACACATGGTTTGAAGTCCTGGGCAATTGAGCACATGGGTGAAAGAGAGAGATATTTATACCCTCTCTTGAGCTTTGAATTTTAGCTTCCCGTTCCTGTGGCAAGCTATTGGCTGCTGTAGGGGTCATAACTAACCTTGTAGGTTTTCTGAGTCAAGCTTGGTTGAACTGTGCTGGGTGATATAATGAAGGGGCTTTGGGCAATTCCTATTATGGCTGAGGGCTAATCCTACCATTGTTTTTTCCTGCTTAAAAAACCATATTTTTCCATTTCTCATCCAGGGAAATATAATCTGCCTTTTAAATATTTCCTAGAATATTTCATTATTCTAGGAGAGGGGTGGGTGCTAACTTCCTACACCATGCTTGCATTTGCGGAAGGATCTCAAAGTATGGAGCATTTGTTGCAAAGCATCTTTAGTATAAGGAGGGTGCTTAACCTTTCTCCTAAGCAATTATTCTTCCCTGCAAATTGTTCATTTCCCTTCCAGGACAATGTGTGAAGCTGGTAATTGTAAATCTAATCTTTCAGATCCTCTAGTCACCTAGTTAACAATTCGGCTAGTACTCCTGGGGCGCAAAGGAAGATGTAAAAGCAAGAGTCCTTCTCTTTTAACTATCTTTAAAACCTGGCAGTGTGTAGCCTCTGAGCACTCATGACCATAGAGTCCCAAAATAGTTTTGTGACCTGAAGGTTAAAAATTAGGTAGGAAGGGACATGTCCCAGATCCAAACCCTACTCAACCATGAAGATCCTTATGTGACATTTTATCATGTCTCTCTTTTTCTCATTCTCTGTAGGGATATATGTGTATGTATAGTCATAAACACACATGACAACCCATGACTCATTCTTCTTTCCACTTGGTTTGCTCTGTTTCTCCTCCCTTCATGACCCTCCAGAATGCCCAGGTGAAGTTTCCTCCTTGGCTTCCCTAAAGAACCCCCTGCCACTTTACTGGGGTGTGGTAGGGGATCAAAGGGAGAACTGGACCACAAGGAAAAGTATACCACCATCCCCATTCTAGTGTGGGACCAAGGGCCCCCTCCCCTCCATGAAGGAAGAGGGCTTACCCATCTTCGGCACCTCCCAGCCAGCCCTTTCATACCAGCAGAAATCCCAGTTACTTCCTTGTCCTTCCTCTTTCCATGTCTAATATAGGCCTCCACCATTTCTCACCTCACAGCTCTGGTGAGGCTGCTGCTGCCACTGCCACCTGCCCCCCTCAACTGACCTGTAGAACTACCTGCTATTTTGTTGTGGGGAAGGGAACAAATGAAGCTGTGGACCATGAGGAAAACTGTACTCCCGCTTTTCATTCCAGCCTATCAAGGGCCCCTCCTTTCAAGGAGAAGGAGGGCTCACAAATTGACCTCCCTCAGACAGCCCTACACTGCCAGCAGACATCCAGGTTGCTCCATCATTCTTCTCTCACCAGCCACTGTTTTTATTTTATTTGTTTCGATTTATAAACTGCCCTTCTCCAACCGGACTCAGGGCAGTGAACAGCCAAGGTAAAACATGATATATAAAAATTAAAACAATATTAAAAAATATTAAATGATTTTGGCCGACAAATTAAAACAATCCAATTTAAAATCAATTACAATTAAAAACAGAGGATAGGATCAAGCCAGCCTGGCTAGGTGAAATAGGTGGGTTTTAAGGGCCCGACGAAAAGTCCGGAGGTCTGGTATCCTGTGTATCTCTGGGGGTAGGTTATTCCAGAGGGCGGGTGCCGCCACAGAGAAGGCTTTCCCCCTGGGGGTCGCCAGCCGACACTGTCTGGCCGACGGCACCCTAAGGAGGCCCTCTCTGTGCGAGTGTACTGGCCGGTGGGAGGCTATTGGCAGCAGAAGGTGGTCTCGCAAATACCCAGGCCCTAAGCCATGGAGCGCTTTAAAGGTGGTCACCAATACCTTGAAGCACACCTGGAAGACCACCGGGAGCCAGTGAAGCTCGCATAGGAGAGGTGTCACATGGGAGCTCCCCCTCGCTCCCATAATTCCCCGCACGGCCGCATTCTGGACCAGTTGGAGCCTCCGGGTGCACCCCAAGGGGAGCCCCATGTAGAGAGCATTGCAGTAGTCCAGGCGGGAAGAGTTATTAAAGAGATTTCAAATTTTAGCCTCAGTTCCAAAGCAGCCAATGTCTGCTTGTCCAACTTTCCTTTCTGCCAGCTGATTGGAAATAGGGGCCAGAGAGAGGCGAGAAAGAAGATGGGAATATGCCCCTCTCATCTTTCCTTCTGCCACACAATCTATGGGTTTCTGGGAAGTGTAGGCAGAAGGCATGGGGGCATTGAAGCAGATACGACTTTGCCAACTTTCAGTCTCATGGGAGTCAAGGGTTCCCCGTTCCCCCCAGAAAAACAAATAGGAAACAGGACTAGATGAAATGAATTCTACGTTATCATAAGATTATATTAATAGAATCTTGCAAAATCTGAAGTCATAAACTTCCCTGCTTGAATCATTAAAGCAGGTCCTTCCTGTTATTTTTTATCTGACTGTTAAGCTACTAGGGATTCCTTCCCTTCTTTTTTGTTTTCTAAGCAGCATCTCTTCCCCTCTTTTCCTAAGGCAATTCACACATTTTATTACAGTCCCAGATTTTGGACGTATTCTATTTTAGCTCATTTAAGGTATGTTGATTCAAACATTGTTGTTCTATGATGCATTGTTTTGTCCAATTGATGTTTACAAAGTATTAACCGTACTCTGAGTCTACAACATAAACACAGCATACATACACATTTTGTAACAGAGGATCTAACCATAAGGATCTAATCATACCATTGAGAAAAAAGTTGATTAAAAATTATTACCACCAAACAAATATTAATAAACCTTCTCTATAGTTTGTCTGATTCTTTCAAGGTCATCTAAGTCAGTGGACATCACTGTAGCTTGTGGCTATAAATTCCATAACATTATTCAGCAAGCACAGATGTTTCATGTATTATGAATTTTCCTCCAATTTAATCAATGGAGTTTTTGCAGGGAGAGCACTAAGAAAGCCAAGGCTTTAGGCTAAACTGGGAAAGTGAAAAAAAAAGAGAGAAGGCAACAGCAAATTATATTCACAATGTTGCTAGTAAAAAAAATAATAATAGAAGTGTCTATGAATTGTAATTACTTGGAGGTGACAGAAACTTGAAGATCTTTACCTTTATTTACCTTATTTTAGAAAAAGAAAATTTGCTTTCAAGGGACTCTTGCTTTAAAAGTTCCAAAGTAACACTTTGTCTCAGTGATATAACAACTGTTGTGAGTCTCCCTAAGCACCTATGAAAATTTATTGGAAACCGAAACATTGCAATAAATTGCAGCTGCACACACAGAGACTGACAGATGCTTCCCACTGAGAGCAAAGTAGTTTTGTATCTGGATGGAAGCTCAATATCCAAGTACAGCTTGCCTTTGGCAAAAGCCCCAAGGCACTCTGGAAATTAACCTCATATGAATCACTGAATGGTTCCCTCTACTGCAAGTTATTATGTTTTCATCTTGGGTTTCTGCCAGAGATTTACAATGCTTTTTCAGTATACTTAGTGTTTGGCAGATGAAACCATCTCTTTCTTGTTATCAGTAACTGTTTCTTCCATGGTGCTGCACAGTTAATGTTTTCTCTTACTACATAGTGACATTTTTGAAGCATTCTAGCTTTGTACAAATACTTCTACTGCATTGTTATCAATCTTGTAGGGATAACTTAATGTAATAGATCAGGTACAGAACTCCACAATTTTAGACATGTATTTTTCAAGTGCAAGTTCACTTACCTCAAAGCAGTTCGCTCACAGGTGAAGAGTTGCATCCATATTAATAATTTCAGCTTCATTATCTATTGGTTTGCAGAATGATTATCTCTGCACATCATTGCATGCCCGCATTTCATGATTAACAGAAATTCATGCTGGGAGTTTGTAAAACTTAAGATGCTCTCTATCTATTCCATGGTCCTTATTCAATTTGTTTTTCTTCAGTTATGAGTTTCACAGATAATTACCAGGTTCATCTATAGTGATATTGACCAATAACACCATATACACCAATATATACACCAATAACTTTAGTTAAATGGTTAGTTTATTAAACCATGTTTTGAACAAGCCATACTACTGGACCACAATAGGTAGATTCTTTCAATATGAAATTAAAAAAAATAACAGCAATGTACCTGAATGAGGTCACTCTATAATTCTCAAATAGACACTGGGATCATATATCACACCAAATCAATCAATTAATCAGTTTAACAAATCATAATAACACAATAGATGTTAACCCAGCCAGTAGGAACTTATGTAGACAGGTAAATTAAGCATCTTGCAAAGTTAAGGCAGAAGAGACCAGAGTCATCAGCCTCCTTCACAAATAAAATAAAAGCTAGCAATAGTTTGAGGGCACTAATTGTAATAGTAGCACAGGTGTAGCAATAGCAGCAAAACTAGTCAGTGCAAAGATGATCTTAAAGTATAAGGCAACCTGATGAGGGAAAAGATTTATCCCTTGGGCAGATAACTAGATTTAAAGTCATGTAAACCTGTGTAGCTAAGTAACAGCACTTGGAATTATGTTCAGAAGCAGATCAGAAGGCAATATTGTCTAAAACAAGCAAAGATGGTGCCAAAATGGTAACATGATGACATCAAACACAAAAATACACAATTATGTAATATTACCCTGACATCTGATAAAAAACAAGCATACAAATCTCATAATTTCACTGATGACTTCCCTACACAGATGCTGTCATTTGCTCCACTTGCACTTCCCTGTGGGAACATCTCCGCATACAGTGTAATTCCTTAAGCACTAGCCAGATGTGCTACCAATAACCAAAAGCATTTTAACAATATACTGATCATTCACTGAATTATTTCCAGTTTTTAAAGTAATCTTCAAGGGTGGCCCCAAACACAACATGTTGTGAGAGTTTCATCAAAAAGTTGAGGGAAATGTAAAACTGACTTCAAGAGAGTTTGAGCTATTGAAAGAAATTTGGTACAGCTCTGCAGTCAATTGGGCCCTCCAGTGACCAGTTAGATCAATTCTCCAGGCTATGAACCTAAGAAAGTGAGCCATCAAAGATGGGTTTTTGATTGCAATAGGATACAAATATGTTTAAATAAATAAATGAAGGGGAAGACGAAGCTGATTTCATACAATGGCCAAAACAGCAGCATTTTCCTGCCAGAAATTAATTATGTGCCATCAAATCATTTTAACTTCTAGTGACCACATAGTCTCCATGACGACCTATCTCTAAGCTGGTCTGTCTGATCGTCCATCACCACTGATCTCTGTAAATGAATCTGTCCACCTTGCTACTAGTCAACCTCTTGTTTTCTTTCCTTTCCACCTTTCCCAGCATTGCAGCCTCCTCCAGAGACTTAGCTCTTGCATTTTTTTCCCCGAAGGAGGATTTGAGGTTAGCCATTTGTGTCTCAAGTGAAACTCTGAATTGATTTGTTCAATGATCCATTTGTTTGTTTGCTTGGCTGTCCTAGGTATTCTCAGGAATCTTCTCCAACACCAAAGTTCAAAACAACCAGAAATATTTGGCTCTAAATGTATATGTCCTGGATAAATAGAATTAAATCCATTGGCTAATTAAGATGATGACCAAGGGCTGACACACATTCAGATGTATATCTGAATCCATTGATAAAAGAAGATAGAAGATGGAAGAAGGGGAAGAAAGGGGAAATAGGGGAGCGAGGAGAAAGAAAGAGAGATAGGAAGCATTGAAAGGATATGTGTTTACTAACATATTCTTTGATAGTTGCTTCTTTACAGAATTGGATTTAGGGACAATCTGAACAGAAATATTCTGACACAATAACGTGTTTTCATCCTGGATCTGTATGTTTGCTGACAAAGGTGTCCAATATTTTCAGTATATCAGTTATTCATGGTTTTGTATCTATCTTAAGTTCAGGGATGAAATGCTCCCAATTGGACTGGATTTCCCGATCCGGTAGCGATTTCTCCCTGTGGTTCAACGATCCGGTAGCGATCGCCGCCCAGGTGATATTACTTCTTGGTTTTAACCTCCTGTTAAAAAATATATGTTTTTTTTAACCTTCTGCATGGCGCATGCACTTCCAAACCGGTAAAGAAGGTAAGTAGATTTCACCCCTGTTTAAGTTATAGTCAATAACTAATCAAGGAATCATCTATGCTTAATTTTTTCTCTCTTTATTCTCTCCTGCACTCACCTAGTGATCTAAGGTTGCACTACTCCTTTGAACAACCACTGCAGTAATGATATTGAAAAAAGTATGCAGAGAAGACCAACAAAGATGGCGAGAAGCTTGGAGGCTAAATGCTATGAAGAACAGTTAAACCTAAAGAAGAGAATACTAACAGGAAAAGATACCTGAAATGCTGTCACAGGGGAAAATATGTGGATTTATTCGCAATAGTGCCAACAGCGGAACAAAAAACAATGGATAGAAACTTGGCTAGGGGACTGAATTAGAAAACCTCCAAGGTCCCTTCCAAACCTAGGATTCTATCGTCTCTAATGAAAAAGGCAAGATCCAGAAAGACATATTTCCCATACCTGCTACAAGAGGAAAGGGGGTATAATGCTAGCAACCCACAGCATATGTTTGCAATCATTAACATATAGCCAAGACTGGAAATCATACACATCTTCCAGGAGGCTAATTGTTTTCTGTCACTAAACTGTACTGAATGTGTAGATAATGGACCCACATAAACCCAATGAATGAAAAGGGAATAACATGCATTTCATACCACAAAGCTTCTTTTGACATGAGGTTCACCAGACATGGCCGGTGGACTAGTCACTGATACATTATTTCTCCATGTGAAGTAAAGAGAAAACAGGCAACATTAATTGTCAGCACCATTTTTTTTTCTTTTTACTCACTCAAATATTTCCTAATGGCCATAGTACAATATCTAATTATAGCCTTCTTCTAGACCACAGTTATAATACAGCAAGTGGTAGTGAAACAATGACCATTCCATTGTTCAATGTCTTGCATCAATGATCATAGCACTTCCAATTACAAAAAATCCCTTCGGTATGTAGAATAAGAGAAATCAAAATTCAGATGTTTCCCAGGTCCCTAGAGGCATTCAGAGCCTTCTATTTTGATAGGATAGAAGTGAGGAACAGAACCTGCCAAAGTCAGTAGTTAGAAGATCATGATCTCCCACCATAAATGTTAGTTCTGCATGAGGTTGAAGACTAATATAGAATTTCTTCACCACAATTAGTTACCTGGGATGTGTCTATCCCCACTCTAGTAGCATGCAGCCCACCTCCAGGCCATTTATTATGCATACTACCTTTACTGAACTTCTACAACCTGTTCAACTTCTCACTGGCTGGTAGAACACAGGAAATGCAACTTGATAAAAACTGTTGCAGTATTCTACACATAACAGTCTCAGTTCTGAATAAAGATTTTGAGCTCTAATAGACTTTTGAACTGACCCAGAGGTTTATGAAGTATCCAATGGCATCAATGCTTGATATGCTATTTCTGGGCATATGCCAGCTAATGCTCCTGTATGAATGGTATTTGACCTGTTGGCATCTACAAATGAGATGACAGGTCCTTAGATAAGAGGGATAACTATGAATGATAACACCTCCAAATCTTTTTTTTTTTCCTACCAGCCATGGATGGCATAGATGCTGGGAAATCCATTCCATCCTGGCACAAGAAGACGCAACACAATGGTAGGATAGACAAGTACTGTACACTTCTTAGCTAACGTTTTATTAACGGGCATAAGGTTGTAGTTGGAGGAACAAATGATATGCGTGTTCAGGAATTTCTGTGACATTCTTTGCTATTTGGGAAGGCTGAAAAGTAAGCTGGGCCTGGAAAACGAGGAATAAGTGTTGTAGGCAATGTTTGGAAGACATGAACTCTTGGCTGCTTGGTAGTTGCAGTGAATGATGGGATAAAGTAGCTTTTTTAAAAAATGCTTTCTGTTCAATAATAAAGATGTAGTTAATTAACTAGCAAAGGCATTTACTAAAAGCACACCATCATTTCAAAGTATTGACTGCCTCCCAATTAGTCACAGGAGCAGATACTATAGCAATACTGATCACAACACAGCTTGCTATGTTAAAGAAACTCAATCATTGATTTGGTTTACAAGCTACACTACATGCAATGTGTTACTGCTGTAAACCCAACTATTTTGTCTTCTGCTCTGGTTTCTCATACCTCGTTTGCCTTTCACTTAATCAGCAAACCATGGTTAAAGTATGTCTTAGTGAACTCAGATCCTGGCTCTCCTCTTACCTTTCCCCAACCCACTTTGAAAGGGAAGATTCCTAGACTCCAAAGTGAGGATCAGCAACTATACAAGTAGGCCCATCACAGTTTGAAGATAGAAGACAGGAGTCATAAGGGGTAACGGGACAGATGAAGTGCAACAGAAGCAGCTGAGCTGGGGTGAGCAGCTGGCCAGCTGGCTCCCATTTAGCAGCTGCTCTTGTGTCAGCTGAAGGAGGTACTGTAGCTCAGCTATATGCTGACCATGAATAGCAGAAGAGTGGTGTGCCGGTTGGCAGCTGAGGAATCAGGCTGGATTTCTGAAGAGGGGGGCAGGGGGTTTGCTTTATGAAATGTTTCCAAGCCCAGCAGGGTGATTACAGTCCATTGACTTCTTGGTTATTTGTTCCCAACAAGCTTCACTAATAGAGCATAGGATGAAAGGGTTAATGATAAAGGAAAGGGAGATTTTTTAGGCTTACAAGCTGCTGAGTACACCATATAACTATATGGATGCCCAAGCAGCTGACATCAATCAACTCCGATACCTTTAGCACTCACAGAACAGCTGGAAAAGAATGGTTTGCTACAGATGATTTACAGTAATGATGTGATAATTCTTAACTGCAAGAAGTTTGGGCTGCATTTTTTTTAATGTTAGTTTGCTATTGCATATATTATTTTTATAAATAACTTAAGGCAGTGAACGTACCTAATACTCTTTCCTTCCTCTATTTTCCCCACAACAACATCCCTTCGAAGTGAGATGGGCTGAGAGAGAGGGACTGGCCCAAAGCCACCCAGCTGGCTTTCATGGCTAAGGCAGGATGAGAATTCAGTTTCTTGGTTTCTAGCCATTGGACCAAATTAGGGTCATGCAGGTGCTTGGTTTATGGTAACTACATTGGGATTTACCTAGCAAAGCATGAATTGGTGCAGTTTGGAAATCCAGTCAGCCTTGTAACAATAGACATCTTCATACAACAAAAATCTGAAACAAAAAGTATCAAGAATTTATCAACATAGTTTGAGGAGGCTTAAGATTTATAGAAATGCTTAAGATTTATAGAAATGTTATCTCTGCCTTTCCTCCAATGTCAAGAGAATTGAGCACCCAATGGTCAGTCAGAGGAACTATTAATATATTAAGATTAAAGAAAAATGATAGGAAGGAGATGGGGAAAGCATTTTGTCTTCTGCACCTTATTCTACAGGGAGTAAGGTGACTGACAATTTACTAGCTCATAGAGCTTTTACAATCTGATGCCCTCCAGCTGTATTGGACAAACTCTCATAACCACCAGCCAGCACAACTAATGTTATTTTAAAGGATACCATGTTAGCTGGCTGGCACTCTGAACATTTCTGTTAAGATGAGATAATACGCTATTTTTTGGTACATCTCATTTTTCACATCAATTTAACATGAAGCATCTGTTGGTTGAGTTTATGTACTGCTCCCAAGTCAAAACTGAAGTAATATATTAAGCATTTATGTGAAAAAGTGCCTTAAGTACCATTCCAAGCATTATTAGTTTATACAATTAGTTCATACAAGCTAAATCATAGTTTTACAGAAGTCTGGTTCACACAAATCAGTTTATAAACAACTAATCTTGATAAATTATAGGCTAGGTTTTTATCAGTGGTGGGTTGCTACCAGTTCGGGTGAACTGGTAGCAGTTGTGGCGGGAGGCTCCACCCACCCACCTGGATGCTTCCGTGCATGTGCAGAAGCGTCGCGTGCATGCATGAGCATCCACGCGCCCACGAGCAAACCAGTAGTGATGGGTTTTGAAACCTGACCCTGGTTTATACAACATGCTAGATTAAATTATGATTAAATGGCACTGCCTTTTCCCAGTCACATTTACCCGATCCATTAGAGGGGGAGGCAGAGAATGCCACAGGTGCCCTCTCCTAAGGCGATACATCTAGCACCAGGGGTGTCAGCCTGCAGGCTGCCTGCAGGCTGGATGTGTCACACACAGGCCACGCCCACCCCAGCTCCATGAAGGGAAAAAATATTGGAAAACATCACATGATGGCAACATGATGCTGTTGATACCCGTGATCTAGTATGACCATGAAAAAGGGTCTTCTCCATGGTGGCTCCCTCCCTAAGGAATATCATCCCCACAGATATAAGATTGGCTCCCACTTTTACATTCTTCTGGAAGTCCTGAAGACCTCATTTGTCAATGGGCTTTTATCTTTGAAAGCTGCCTGCCACCATTGAGAGTGAGTTGGGGGGGGGGGCATATACATTTCTTTTTTAAAAAGTAAATATGCTCAACAATATAGTAAGCCATAAACCCTGATTCACAAATATCTGATTCATACAAATGTCAAACCTAAAGTATATTAAGACTTAATATAATTGTTGTATAAATCCAATCATTATAGTCTATTAACACATGCTTTTTAATTTAGCCTGTGTAAACCCTAATTGTGGCTTAGGTAATAGTCATAGACTAGATTTGGTGTGCAAACCCAGTTTAGTTTGTTCAGTAAACCAAGCTAGACTACATTCACACATGCTGTCTTATTCTAACCTCTGATAATTAACTATTAACCAAGAACTCATTATACATTGCAGCTGCTGGATGCTGAATGATTTTATACTTCAACAAAGCAAACCATTTATGGCTCGACATAATTTTTGAACCAATCTTGAGCTCTACAGAGAAAGAACCAAGGGTAGAAGAATAATCTTCATGAAATGGTCAGACTGGATGGGTCACATGATAAGAACCAAAACTTGCAGGTTTAGCAACCTGCTAAAATGTGCTAGGATAATATGGTATTGGTTAGTTTCTGGTTGCATTGTACAAATTCAACCAGCGTGGTTTACAATTTTGTATATTTCAGACTGGCTTCCATAAATCACAGCCTAGCATGAACAAAAACAGTCTCTCGTTGGCATTTATTCATTATTCCTCCTGGATGGTAAGACAAATTTAACTCACCCAATCTGGTGCCTACTATAGATGAAGGGTTAAAATTCTCAGATTTCCTCCCAGCTAACATGAGTATTGAGACTTGTAGTTTAGGAATATTGACTTCCATTATTCTCTATTATTATGCTATTCTCCAAAGCACCTGAAGGTAGAACAAAAAGCAATGGGTGAAAACTAATCAAGGAGAGAAGCAATTTAGAACTAAGGAGAAATTTCCTGACAGGACAATCAGTGGAACAACTTGCCTGCAGAAGTTGTGAATGTTCCAACACTGGAAATTTTGAAGATGATGTTGGATAACCATTTGTATGAAGTGGTGTAGGGTTTCCTACCTGGGCAGCGGGTTGGACTAGAAGACCTCCAACATCCCTTCCAACTCTGTTATTATAAGATCATTATTTTGGTCCCTGCTCCCATAACTAAACTGAAAATAAACATGCATTCTCCTGATCTATGGAACATTTATCAGTAAATGAGCATCAAAAAACTTCCGTCCCAAACGCTAATAGTAAACTGACTGAGCATATCTCCCCCACCACCACACACACACAATTCCTTTGGATACTGTAGGATCGAAGAATGGGGCATGGTTTCCTGGATTGAGGAAATCGAAAAAGCACTCAAAATTTAGATTAATTCAGAGAAATTTATCTTGGAGTAAACGCGCACAGACAGGTATAACTGTAAACAGCCATCCCAAGGCATACCACGCTTGCTGAGCATAAGAGATACCACTCCTTTACTGGCAACGAAGTGAAGTCTAGCACACGTTACGGGGCAAGAAGGCACACGTCCCTTCCTACCCCCACAGCGCCGCGCACGTACTGGGCAGGGCCTTGCCCACGCGCAACAGACCGCTTGCGCAACTCCCCGCCGCAGGGCCCTAGCCGGGCGGGAGATAAATGACAGGTTGGAAAAACCTCCGACGGCTGCGCACGCTCCAGCGTTTTTCATTTCGCTTTTCCCCCCCCCGCCCTTGAAGGAGTCGCGTGGCCACACCCGTCCGCTGCTGCTCTGGGCCCTTCCCCCTCATTAATATGAAGGCAGAGGCGCTGCTGACTAATGGGCGATGAAGCTGTCACTCTGGCACCTACTTGTTGGGTGTTCGCACAGCAGAGGCGCACAGAGGAGCGAGCGGAGTTGCGAGAGACGGCTGCCGCTGCTAGACCGTTCTCTTTTCTATTGCGGAGTGCTCTCATCTAGGTGGATCCCGGCTGGCGAGCGCTGGTTTGCGTCCCCGCGGGTCCCAGGCTGTTAGGCTTAAAGCATCGGGGGAGGGAGCGATTAAGGTTCGGGAGAGCTTTCAGCTTGCACCCGGCGAAAGCCTTCCTGTCGCCGATGCGCCGAGCAGCGGCTGGTCGATGGCTTGTCGAGTCCTTGCCTGTCTTCCCTGATCCAAAGGCGTTCAGCTCGGAGCAGCAGGCATGCTGGATTGTGGCGGGCAGCACTGGGCTCTTTTTGCTGCGGCGCTCAGGCTGTGGCTGCTCCTAACTTTATGGACGCAGGTAAAAGAACTGCCTGCGTTTTCGGCAGGTTTGGCTTGCGGTGGTGGTAATTGTTCCAAAGGGAAGAGCGGGGAGGGTAGCTTTGGGCGGAAAACGTTCGGGGACGACTTTGGTACGGTTTGTGTTACCTTGCCACTTAAACCCGGTGATGAGATTTGAGTATCTTGTCGCTCGCTCCTTTTTTTGGGGGGGGGGGAGATATACATTCTGTTTTTGTGAAACTAACAAACAAGAAATCCGATTTTGCTTCGGGGGAGATTGGAAAGCTCACGGCTTCTACTGATGTCTATCTGCAAGCTCCCTTAACAACTCAAGGCTTCCAATTGTATGTTTGCTTTGGAAGAACGCGGAGGCAAACTTGCGTTGCACGTTTGCGCGGAGCACCCTTGGCGTTGTTGTTTTTAATCCATTTCCCAAACGCGTTGATATAAAAACAACACGGTTTGCATCGCTTCCCGTTACTTTTAAACATGGGGAGTTCCTGTTCGGCTGGCATCAAAATAATTTCGAAGTGCCTATTTTAGCTGCCAATGGAGCATTCTGCAGGTCTTTGGCGCGGCTTGCAACCAGCCTTCCTATTACTGCGATAAACCGGAATTGCGGCACTGTGTTTCCCCTCTCCGATGCCTCTTTTAATAGTGCGTATAGTTTTAATAGTTTTATCAGAAGGCTACTTTGTCGTTGAGAACTCTGGAGTGGCCGCTTGGAAATCTCGATGCACCCCCCCCCCCCCGGACACTACAGTTAATGAGGTTCTCCCTTTTTGCTTCTTTATTTTTAGGTCTCCCAGTCCACGGGCTATTTCGAGCTGCAGATTAACTCGGTAAAGAATGTAAACGGCGAATTGTTGAATGGGGAATGTTGTGATGGCATGAAACCCCCAACGAACGTGGACTGTACTCGGGATGAGTGCGATACTTACGTGAAAGTCTGTTTGAAGGAATATCAGGCGAAAATCACGCCTATTGGGACATGCAACTACGGCTCCGGATCTACTCCTGTTCTTGGTGGAAATACTTTTTATCTGAACAGCCGAAATTTTCATCAGGGTAAAAACCACGACATGGGGAGGATTGTTATACCTTTTCAGTTTGCTTGGCCGGTAAGTCCCTTCTTTTTTCTGGTCTATTTCTCTTAATAAGCAATCGTTCTGCAGCTGTGTTTTTGTAAGTAGCTGCTAAATGGGCCGTCTTGCCGCCGCTTTTGACTCTCTACTTTGTGGGTAATTGCAGAACTGTAACTTGAGTTGGGTTTTTCTTACGCCCTTTCTGGTTTGTGGAGGAGAGTGTCTAACGGGCGCCTTTCTTTTCCTTCCTGCTCTTCCCTCAGCACGCGGAAGGGGGGGGGGGGGTAACTAAGTTGAGGTTGGAAAAAAGAGCAGCATCGCGATTTATCCCGTTTCATTATAAAGCTGCAAGTTTTCCCTCTTAACATCCACGAAACCCAGCCACACGCTTTGTATTGCGGATATGTGGGAACCTCGCGCGAATTTGTGCGGCGCGGGGTAATGAAGCTTAAGTTTCCACGAGCCAGTTGATGGGGACAATAAAGCTCAACGTGTGAAAGAGGGGATTACTTTGAAAAATGGAAAACGGCGCACCTAGAGGCATCTCTTAGGGGCGTGTCTACGCTTGGTGGGAGCAGCTGCCAGGAGCGGGGGAGGCGAGAAGTAGAAGCCCGGTGTGCGATAGCGTCTCTTCGCGTGTCCAGGTGCGAGTAGTTGGCCTCTGCGCCAAACCTGTTTGTTATTGCCTTGGATTCCCCCATAGATGGAAATACTTGCGGCTTGCATATTCTCGGATTCTCCATCTTTTCTCTCCGGCGAAAAGCGCTGCCGCCCAACCCTCTGTTAAAATTTATTTGTATTACATACACACCTCTAATTTCCTGAACACTTCTTGGATTTGCAAAAACGTCTTTCCAGCAGAGGGCGCGTGTAGCTAGTTTTCCGCGTGGCTGCGCATTCGGATTTTGTTTTTTCATTTTATTTTACCTTTTTGTCTTTTTTTTTTAAGAAATACTTAACGTGTATCACAGGGCGTGTGCGTAAAAGAGAATTGTGCCGGCGGGGCGTGGAAGGAGGCGGTGGCTACCGCCGCTGCAAAGCAAGCAGCTGCTCTTAGCCCCGAGCTACGGGAAAGCGCGGGGCGCGTGCTGCTGCTCGCGAAAGGCGCGAGCGACTTGGCTCCTGGGACTAGACCTGGCGGGTAGGGAGGAGGCGTGGCGAGAATACTCACCCGCCTGGCGCGCGCCTCAACAGCGACCGTTGGACTAATAAGAGCGTTTAAGGGCGAAGCGCGTAGGAGCCTCGCTGCTTTTTTCGTCTCCTCGGGCTGAATGAGGGAGGGAACAGCTGGAAACCCGCTCCTGGTTTTCCATAGCATTCTTCTTTCTCGCCTTCGTGATTTTTTTTATTATTAGTCCAACTCTCCTCATTATTAGGAAATCCATAACTGCTCCAGTCGATTGTTAATTTAGACAAGATTTATTCGTGGTATAAAGTCTGTTG
Organism: Masticophis lateralis; assembly: GCA_030761175.1. Taxonomy (NCBI): domain Eukaryota; kingdom Metazoa; phylum Chordata; class Lepidosauria; order Squamata; family Colubridae; genus Masticophis; species Masticophis lateralis. The sequence goes on along the minus strand of JAUDYJ010000001.1, from coordinate 321,426,414 downwards.
AGTACATGTGAAGTGGTACATTTACTGCAAAAGGGTAAGAAACCAATAGCTCAAGAGAGGAAGAATGTATCATTTGTTTTAGGAATTCATTGCTCACTTCAAATTCTAGTTTTATATTAAAAAAAATTCCATCCCCTCTTCTTTCCTCCTCCATTTTTTCCCCTCTTTTTATCATGACAGATAATTGACTGACTGTGTTTACTTGTTAAGCTGAGTGATGGCTTTAAAATTCACTCTTGACTTTGACCCTGATAGGATAGAGTAGTACAAGTTACTCAACCCTAAAACCATGATTCCAAACCACAGTGGCTGGGCTTACACATACTAAAACATGTATTATACGTATTACACTTAACACATATTACATTTTTTCCTGTTCAGCTGAAGAATGATTTGGGCTTGTAGTGTATGTGTAGAAAGCATATACTTATTGATTTTGATATAATCTCAATGGGTAGAATATAAAACTATCAAATTGTGGAGTTGTCCCTGTGAGTTTTTACAGCACTTCCAAAGCATGCAGATCAAATGTACAACAACTGTAGGTTCAATCATATTTTCACCCCCACAGCAGCTGCACTTGATTTCTGGACATGAGTGCTTGTATGACAGTAAATAATGTACTTTAATCTTTGGCTGTTTACCAGAGTATGTCTAGATCTATGATTGTTTGCAAAACAGAATACAGTATTATATGCACCACAGGAAACAAATGGGAAGGGATGAGAGATCCTTAGAGTGCTTAACAAAAAAGAGTCCTTCACAAAAGAATTGGGTTGGTTAACAAAAGGTAACTGCTGGAATGGATTTTCATTGAAAGATCATTTTCATTGCATTTATTAGGAAAAAGATTATAAGTACAAAATTTGTGGGCGATCCATATATCTTGGTGAGATTTTCTTTATGATGAAATTTTTAGCATTAATTTGGAACAGTAAAACTGTGGTGAGTATGCTCTGTATGGAATATAGTTGTATAATTGTTGTGAAGAATCCTTCATTGATAAGACACAATTCTCACAACCATACAAGTTGTTATGAATTTTAGAAAGCTGTTCCTTGGTCTAAAGGCTGAGCAGTTTTTATTGGCAACTGGTGATTTTTGCTGAGTGAAAGTAGTTGCTAATACTAAATGCTTTCGGTTTTTAATGAATGGGTCTATTTTTAGCTTATCTTGATATTTAAGGTCTAAATATTATAATATACATGCTTAATTGAGGGGATAGAGATTAGAGTCATTGCTCAGTATATTCTTTTGCCATTATACAGATTTGGATGCCAAAACTGGCTTAGTTTTTAGTCACATTTTGAAAAGGTCATATTTTTATCTTGACTTAATTTTGACTAAAGCACTTCATGTATGCTTTAATGATAATATATGCTATAATTTTTTTAATATTTGCACGGTCCTTTCATTTGATGTATTGCTTTGCTTCAAGATCTGACTATGCATCTTTTCAACCTGTTGACTTTGCAATATTAATACTTTGTTAAATCATTATGCAAGTGTTTGAAGTTGGGAAGTCAACTTTAATAAACTGAAATAATCAGACTAGGATCCATAAATGTTTGTCCTGGCTTTATCACATTTCAAAAAAGTTCTTTAAAATAATAGCAAGATGATCTACAAGAATATTTCAGGTTTTCACATGTAAACTTTTTATTCTTTAAATATTCCCAAGTGATAGATTATAAGGGGCTAACTGAAACAGTTATTGAGTTCCTTATTTCTAAATATATATATATGTAATTATTCTTAAATAATAGCTAGGCACAGTTGTTCAAGAATGAAAATTAAAATATTTCATTCTTAATCACCATAATATATATCACTACTTACAGAAGTGTGTGGCAAAGAGTCTTTATAAGATTCTTTGAAATCACTGTTCAGAAATAATGGTACAGTAGACCATATCTGCTGATTGGGAGTATGCTACTAACAGTATAAGAAAGATGAGAAGCAGTATACTTGCCTGAAGAGTAATAGGTATGTTTTAACAAAACCATATTACTCAAGCCACAGTGCCACAGGATAAACAGTCTGCAAATTGTCAAATTAACCTGAAGAAAGGCAGTGGAAATGAAAATGTGAATCTTTCACCGTCCAAAGTAAAATGGGAAAATGCTTCCCATAGTACTGAAAAGACTTTTCTATGCAACTATTCTCAACTTCTCCTGATAAAATATTATAAATTATTGTCTTTTATGATGATTAACCTAAGTGTAACCTTAGATTTTTCTTTCCTACACTGATGAGTAATAAAATGTAAATGGGCTATTAATCTTCTTTGTATGCATAATATTGCAGTTAAGAAAATGGGTCGGATAAAGCAGTTATCTTGGGATTATTCAGTAAAGCATACATCTTAAATTATATCATGTCTGTAGTTTAATTCTCACCTTATTTAAGAAAATCTGACTAGACTTAATTTCTCACTTAAGGTGATGCTGAGTTTTCATCAACTAATAGTATTTTCACACGAGTGAACATTTACATTTGTTAGGATATGTGTAGAATACAGTAGAGATCTGTCCTGTAATATAATTTATCATAGTTTTTTTTTTACTCTTATTTAAATTGCTGTAAAATACTGTTTAAATTGCTGTAAAAATCACAATTATTTTGGTAGATGGGTGACTATACATTTGTTAAATAAAATAAATAAATCAAACATTTTCTTGAAATCTCTTTACAGCTGTGTATGAAGGGGTTACAATTTTTTGTTTTGGCATGTCATTCATGGATATGCTTGTATATAGCTTGTCATAATATATGTAATGTTTTTAGTAAGGTGGGAATAAACTAGGATAGAAAGAACGTTGATGTTGGATGTTGGATGTTGGAGAAGACAGTTGAGAATAGTGTGGACAACCAAGAAAACAAATGGATTATTGAAGAAATCAATTCAGAATTTTCACTTGAGGCATACATGACCACGTCAAATTTTTCTACTTTGGACACATTATGGAAGGAAAGTAGAGAAGGCAACCTACAGCAAGGTGGTTGGACTCAGTTACAATAATGATGGATGCATGATTGAAATACATGAAGAATCAGATGATGTACAAATTAGACTGAAGAAAATACATGGTTAAAAAAGAGTAGCACCAACTTGATAACACGTTTTCAACTTTCTAGATTAATGATAACTTCAGCACTTTTACTGTAACTGAAAATGTTACTGTAGTTTTGGAAGAAAATATTTTTATCTGTATTTTGCAGATTATTTTGCAGCCATTTTCATTGAAGTAAAATCTAATAAAATTGTTGCTCAATACAAATTATTGACAAATTTGGTTTTGTCTTTGGTGGTACAACTGGAATTAGAATTTTAATTTGCACTACTAAACCAGTTATATGCAACCAGCTTTGTATATGAAGAAAGAATCTTAGTATTTTCAGAGTGTTATATTTTATTGGTAAGAAGACTGGATAAGAAGAATATTGATGTACTAAACTATTGTATTGGGCTATGATTCAAATGCAATTAAAACAACCTATTTACATAGTTTTAAGTACTGTACTTGACTGCCTATTTTCAAATGATGATTTCGCTTATGCTTTGCTTTCCTTCCCATGTTTTTTAAAAAGTTTATTTTTTATTAGAGCAAATTCAAGTTTCAGTTCTGCATAGAATTGATAGGGTAAATCTGAAGTAAACTAATAGAATCTATTGGAATAGAATGGGTAAAAAAGCAAATCTTGGAAAGTGGTCAGGATGGTGAACAATTTATAAAGATTAATACATATTTAAGCAACATTTGTAAAACATTGGTTCTATTAAGACATTAATTTGCAATGAAAGATGGGTGTATGTTGTGTGAAGTTTAACTATCTCAAGTAAAATAGTTTTTTTTTTAAATATACCAATTAAGTTAACTTCTAGATAACTTAATAATAATAAACATTCAGAAGCCATTCCAGAACGTGTCTGAAACTACTTCACAGCGTATCATGGCAATGAGTCCTGTACATTTGCACTTTTAGGAGATAGCCTCCTAAAATTGTATCTATCACTACTCATGATTAAAGAGTATGTTAGATTTGTTTGGAAGCTCTCATCTTGCTCAAAAAGTGGTTCTTAATTGAAATAGTAAATCTATGCACTATTATGTGAGATGGGGAGGATATAGCCTTTACTGGGTAGATAGTGAAAGGCTGCTGTTCAGGAACTAAACTTATCAACCAAAACCCTAAATTCTTAAAAGGAATCATGAAGTCAGGCATGAGAAGAATCATGAAGTCAGGCATGAGAGAGGATTTGTGAGTCAGGTTAAGACTTTGTCAGTTGTCTAGTTTATTACTATAAACGATGTTTTCAAAACAGATTTGCTTTAAAGATTATTATTTCATATGAATTAACAAAATAACCTCTTATTAGGGCTGCCTTGTATCCTTGTAAAGTTTTGATAAACCAAAAAATTAAGGCCATTGAGTAAGTGGAAGTGACTATTCGATCCTAAGATCAAGTTGCTAGGCCTAACTCTGGTTGCTACAGATATTACAGGAATACCTGTAATATATTTTTAAGACTTAAAAAGTATAGAGTATTATAATCAAACTAATTTGTTAACCTGACTTTTTTATTTCAAAGTTCAAACGAAACTTACAGCAAAATAGAAGCAACACTAACACTATTTAATAGTATTAATACTATTTTTTCCTCTTAGAACTTTTAAGTTACATTTTGATGTAAGAATACAGCTGATAAAATGAAAATTTTACGATAGAATGGATAGTTTCTGTCTTTTAGTATCTATCTTCAACAGTAAAGGAACAAACTGTCATGAAATATGCCATAGACTGTCACTTCATATACAATCATGAAGGCTCTTGGAAAAATTTTCAAATGCCACGTTGTGACTGTACCAACAGAATCACAGAATCATGGTATTAACTGTGAAACTCTATGAAAGTGACAATTGGATTTTGAAAAAGCAGAATTGGAAGTATGTTGATGCCTTTGAACTTTGATGTTGGAGAAACTCCTGAGAATGTACCATTGGAAGATCTGAAGGATCAGGTTAGGGGAGATTGACATGGAGAAAAACTATGTGGCTACTAGAAGTTGAAAACAACTTAATGGCACATAATACTGGAAAACCTGGTTCTGATTGCCTATTTCACTCTCTTTGAAGAAAGGTGTGTTATCCAGTAGATGTTTTTATAAATGTGAAAGGAAGCCAGAGGTTATTTGTGTGTTGATTCGCTTTTCCATTCCCATTCACTCTAGCATGGATTCTGTAAAAGAGTAAGGAAAGTGGCAATGTTCTGTTGATATCTACAGAACATTCAATTTAATTAGGAGGTATTGTGTTTAAGAAATCAGTATATATCATTTTATGATGGTTGAGATTATTTTTTAAAATTATTATATGTAATCTTTGATTTTGATGTGTTCCACATTATGTTTATGTTCATTCATGGGCTACTTTGCCTAATTTGTGTGTTTGCTTATACACCTACTTCTATGCCACTATAGCAAGGCCATTGTCTTAATGTAGGGGTCCCTGAGCCACGGCCACTATCGGGCCACAACCTATTTCTAATTGGGCCGCACAAGTGACTAGCCAGATGTGTTATGCAAGAGCTCAGGTGCGCCCATGCATGCATAGCAGCTCACCGCTCTTGCGGCTCAGTTCCCCTCTTCCTCCCCCCCCCCCCAGCTGGGCCACTAAGCCGCAAAAGTTGGGGGCTGCTAACTTAATAAAATGTTAAATTATAATTCACACAAACACATTATTGCTAAAGGAACTTAGCAACTAATACATTGAAATAGTTCTCATGATGTTTTTCAATCAAATCCTAATATACAGTATTAATTTGGCAAACAGCCCCACTTGGGAGAGAGAGCCTAGATCAGAAAGTTACCTTCTTTGTCCAAATGCTATGTATTTTGTAACAAACAGTAACAAAATTAAAAATTCACAGATGGAAATAAAATAAATAAAACTCAGTGTAATGCTGACAATTTGTGTCTGTCATTATTATTATAGAGAAATATATAAATACCAGGGGTGAAATCCACCAGGTTCTGACAGGTTCTGGAGAACCGGTAGTGGAAATTTTGAACAGTTCAGAGAACTGGTAGCAGAAATTTTGAGTAGTTTGGAGAACCAGCAAATACCACCTCTGGCTGGCCCAAGAGTGGGATGGGAATGGAGATTTTGCAGCATCCTTCCCCTGCCACGCCCACCAAGCCACGCCCACAGAACTGGTAATAAAAAAAATTGGATTTCACCACTGATAAATACATTATACAAGCCAAGGAACAAAAGTGACTTATTTTTATCTAACATTCCTACAAGCGTCTCAGAGGTGCTTTTTCAAGAGCAACTGGACTTTCTGATTTTTTCTTTGAAGACCTTTCTCTTCTCATCCAAGAAGCTTCTTAAGCTCCAAATAAAACAGATTAATTTCAGAGCTGAAGAAGCTTCTTGAATGAGAAGCAAAATGTCTTCAAAGAAAAAAACAAAGTCCAGTTTCCTCTTGAAAAAACACCTTTGGGACAACCATGACCTGGATGACTTATCTCCATTGACATAGTCCTACAAGCCTTAACTGAAATACTTTTCAGTAAAAATACTGAGTATTGAATATTAAAAATCAAAGTTGGGAGACATATAAATTGAATAAATTATTGTGCAATTTTAGATAATGATGTTTGCTGCTAACCTATAGAAATAACTGCCTTGGCTGAGATTCTGAGGATTCCTGCTTAGTTTGTATCTGCAGGGATTTGGTTGTTCTTTCTAGGCAATCATTATGGTTCCTAGTTAAAAGAGGCTTTAGTCTAGATTTTCAATTACCAATGCTGCTCCAATATGACTGCATTTATGAAAAGTTTATTGTGTCAGTAATACGTTAATAGTTTTTTGACATAAAATATTACTTATATCTCTTGATCACCAGTCATTGGAACATTTTTTTCTTCCTAGGTTATATATAGCTGAGTTATTGTTACTTTTTAAAGTTTTGGTTTTTTAGTTTTATATTGAATCTTTCATTCAACAACTCAAGTAGGTTTATATAGTATTCTTCTCTCCAGCAATAACTATGGGATAGAATGGACTAAGAGAAAATGACTGGTGCAGTTACATGATGCTTAAAGTTGCACAATATTGTTTTTTTAACATATAGAGGACCATAAACTGCTGTACTTGTTGAATTGCAGCGATAAAAGCCTACTATATTATTTCTTAGCATTGAATGATCATATATTCATATATATTTACTGTATTTGCATTTATACTCAAACTATCTATTGATAATTCAGTAACATAATTGATACATTTTGGTTCTACTTTGAAAATTTGATAGCTTCTTCATGCAGGACACTTTGACAATGAAAGCATAGTTCTGATACTTAAAATAATTCTATAGAAGTAAGTACTGATTGCAAAAACCAAATAGGGAATATCTATAACAATCTAGCATTTGATATGTTAGCTTGCAGGATAAGGGAATTTAGCATTTTGAGTCCATAATTCATCATATAAAAAGTATATGTGTGTATGTGTGTCACAAAAGACCAATAAAAATTGCAAATTTAGGTTTACTTGGTGAGGTTGCTAAGAAACTGAAGACTCTGGAGGAAATGGATATTGTCTGACCAGAAACATAAAATTTTGCTCTCTGAATGCTTTTCTTTAGATCAATTTCATGTGTAAGGAAAGAGATAATTTTGAACATTCTTAAGTAGTTTTAAGTATCAACAGTAAATACAAAATTGTAGTCCAGACATTGCATTATACCATGATTTTTTTAATGATAAACAAGCCATAAATGGCTGAATGATACAACACAGGAAACCACAAAATATGTTTTATAAACCAAAATCCTGGAAGCCTACTAAATAAAAAAAACAAATCACATTAGTAGTGTTGAGTTTTTGAATCTAATTCTTCCTTTCTACAGGTCCTAAAACTACAGCCTTTTGATATTTTGAACCTCTCTTTTATTTATTACAATTACATAAACTGAATCCACATGAATGCACAGCAGTTAAAATAGTAACATACATCAACCATTCTCTTTACAATAAATTTTAACATTTTAACTGCTCTGTTAATTTCCAATTTGTATATTAAAATGCTAAAACAGTCATGACTAAATCAAGAATACATACAAATACATCAGGATGCATACTAAAGGCTCTTTAGAATAATTCTGTCTTCATTGCTTTCTTACAGATTTCCTGGGGGGGGGGGAATCTAATATGTAAAGGAAGACCTTTCCACAAATTGGTACCATTATAGAAAGGCATTACCTCCTCACCTCAGCCTCTTTAATCTCTGGAAAACACCAGGCATTTAAGGACCTGTCCCGATTTGATTGCAATACATGAGTCTGAAAAAAAACAGGTCCTGGACAGATGTTGATTCCAAGTCACATAGAGCTTTTTACATCTAGAAGGCCTATAAATGTAATGTTCATTTATAACTGGAGATCCACAACTGGTGTCCTTGCCAGAGCTGAACAAAAACCCCTTGACCAGTTTCCACCTCCTTTGAACAAGAACCATAAAACCAGTAGGATCCCAAAATTACTATTGTGGCTTCCTGAAGAATGGTATCTTCTGCTCAAGAAACAACATGTGGAATTTAATTCCACATTGGACAGGAAGCAATCACATCTTTCTTGAGTTTAATTACAGCTTGTTTAATTCTATCTAGATCTTAATAATCTCTAGACACTAGGGCAAAACTTCCAATATCACCTGTATGCCCTGAGGTGGTAAGCATGCTGATGGTTCTCATTCAAATGATTAGGTGAGCTTTTCCAGCAACTTAGTGTTAATCAACAAGGGATATATATTAAGCCCTACGGCATTTCATAAATTTATAGCCACAAGGTTGTCGTCTCTAACTACTGACTGATACTGCCCCTTAAGGACATTGCATTTCCTTCATCAATTCTTGTAGGCAATCAAGAGGAATATCAAGGTTAGTGATCTGCAGGGTGGATTTGATTTAAATCAAGTCAATTTAAATCATGATTTAAATCACTAGTAAAAAGGCTTGATTTAAATCAAGTTGTTTTAAATCATAATTTTTAAAGAGCAACTATCATCTCTGTCCTGCAACGGTTCCTCTGACCCGTTGTTGACTCACTGACAGTCCCATTCACTTTACTGGGGCGGCTGGTGATATGGCAGTGACACAATAAGGTGAGGGACATGGTGGGCATCAGGTGAGTGCGTGCTCGCAAACAGTCACTGCCATGATGGATCTGAAAAGATAGGTGCTCTTTAAATGCAAGGACTCATTCTTGCTGGTAATTAGAATCTAATATTACTATTTGAAAATAAAATGAAGGTTTCCTATTTAGCTTTCAGAGCTTGGATTCATTGAATGAGTTTATCAAAAATGTAAATATTGCAGAATATACAGCCTCAAGCTACATAACTAAGCTCCCATTTCATGGTGAATAAACTAAATTATTAATGTATCGTAAACAGAAAACTATCTTTAGATACTCCAAAAGCGTTTTATTAAAATAAATTTGATAAAAATAAAAAAAAATTATTTAAATTTTTAAACATACGATTTTGTTTTTAATTTTTAAAATCATCAATTTTTATCCACCCTGGTGATATGGAATACTGCTGAGAAGTCCAGAAGGAATTAAGGGGCATATGTTTATAAGACAAGGGGAGAGTATTGCCATCAATCTCCAGGAGGTTTGATTGCCAACCATCTCCCTTCCATAAGCCTAATTTTCGTCCATATGCAGGGTCAGGTTATCAGCAACAGAGGGGTTATGCACCCAGAAGTACACTCAGTCAGGGCAAGGGTTTGTGGATAAGACCAAGATGCAGCCCCAGAACAGGCGACCCTTTCAGTGTGGGGAAACCGCCCCTTTTATCACTCTCAATGATTCCAGGACCACAGCTCCCGTTGGTGGCTGGTTAGGGTTTTTTTGTGCACCAATGGGAGGAAAGAACTATGGATGCTTGGGTAAGGGAGACCATAAGCTTCCCCTAGAATTTCTCCCCGCCCCCCGGTTTTTCATCCATTGTCCCGTCTCCAGAGATGTGGACAAATGAAAGAACATGGAGACCATCCAGCATCTACTGGCTATTCAGGTGGTGGAAGTGGTCCCAGTAGATCAGGAGGGACAGTGTTGTTATTCCATGCTGTTGGTGATTCAGAAAGCCTCCGGGTGGTTGAGACCAATTCTCAATCTCAAAGGATTCAACAAATACTTACGGTACCGGAGGTTCAAAATGCATTCTCTACAATCGATTTGGAAAATGTCAGGAATGGATATTTCTTGACCTCCATCGACCTCACAGAAGCGTATCTTCCTGTCCTGATTGCTCCTCTAGGCAGAAAGTACCTGATATTCTATTAACGTGATGGTGAACCTATGGCACGGGTGCCACAGGTGGCATGCAGAGCCATATCAATGGGCATGCGAGTGTTGCCCTAGTTCAGCCCCAGCCAGCTGATTTTCGGGCCTTCCGGGCCCACCGGAAGTCGGCAAATGGGCCATTTCCGGCCTCCGGGAGGAAGGAGAAGGTTGTTTTTGCCCTCCCTAGGCTCCAAGAAAATGTCTGGAGCCTGCGTAGGGCGAAAAAAGGGCCTACTGGGCCCACCGTGCCATTGAGTGCAAAAAGCGGGGGGAGCGCAGGGGTGTCGCGCGTGCATGGGTGGGGTGTGCACTCAAGGTGTGGGCACATGTGGGTGTGACACTCCTGTGCTCCCCCCACTTTTGGCACACGACGGCAAAAAGGTTAGCCATCAGTGTTCTATGACAACGGCAGACAACTGCATTACAGGGATTTACCATTTGGATGGGCATCAGCACTCAGAGAGTTTACCAAACTCTTGACAGTGCTAGGAGCCTTTCTCAGAACAGTACCAGTCCGTATACAATGTTATCTTGATGACATATTAATTCAGTCAGTCTCTCTCAGATGAGCAGAGGAAGATCTGTGGGTCATGGTTCAGCTCTTGCAGAGCCACGGCTTTTCCATAAATGTGGAAAAAAGCCACCTCAGTCTGGCTACTCGCTTATTACATCTTGGGGTGATAATAGATAACAGGACAGGTTTTTCTCTCACCAATCGCCTGGAGAGCATCAGGTCGATGACTAGACAGGTCAGATTGGAAAAGAGAGCTTCCATTGCCTTGCTGTCCACCCTACTTGGCAAGATGATATCTTGTATAGTCCCTTGGGCTAGGTTCCATGCGAGGCCACTGCAGTGATTTCTGCTTCCTTTTCAGAGAAGGGTCAGAGGCTTTGGGGAGGGTGATAACTTAGAAAATGAAATAGGTTGAAAGATTCAGTTGCTCTCCCCACACTGTACACAGGTTTATTTAATGTTAAGCATATTGGGGGGGTGGGGGAGGTTGGAGATGGGGAAGCCTGTGGAGAATTTAAAGTACATGCTTCAGTTGAGTATAATTCACTTTTGTATGTGGGAACCCACTGACTTTACTGGAGCTTGCATATGTTAGTTTCAAATTAATGTAATCGCAATAGATTAGTCCTAAATACAATATTACTCCAATTATGTCTGATTTAGAATGATAAAAGTCTAGGTCCGTTATGGTGAACCTTTGGCATGCGTGCCACAGTTGGCATGCAACACCCTCTGTGGGAACATGAGCTGTCACCCCAATTCAGCTCTGCCACACGCATGCCTCCTGCCAGCCAGCTGGTCGTCAGGTCTGTACTGTGCATGCGTGGAGGGCACACAAGTGTAGGGAGGCGGGGTGCATGCACGGGGGCATGCATGCATTGCATTCTGGGGGGTTGTGGCATGCGCTTTGGGCACTCGGTCTGGAAAAGGTTAGCCATCACTGGTCTAGGTGAAGAAAAGCTGAGACCCTTTCATGTTACTATTTGCTAGCAATCTTCCAACAGATCTCATTTCCACTTTCTGAGAGAAGGAAAATAAATATATAAAGAAGATGTAGGAGATGACCACACTGAGCCCAAGGAAAGGCTCAAGTGCATCATCAGTCTCAAGCCCCTTCATGCCCACCAGAGATCTAAGTCCAGCCCACCTTGGATTCCATCTACTGCCTCTTTGCTTTAACTGTTAGTAGTTCAGATTCTTGTACAGAGCATAAGCTTGCAATAAACCTTTATATTCAGTTGAACCACCTGAACTTCCCTGATTTTCTCATGCTTGACAGAAGTAACTTCCAACCTTACAACAAGTACTGTATAAACAAATTTAATAATTCATCACCACCTATAATGTTAAGCACATCCCTGTCAGGTGTAAAAGATCAGGTCCAATCTTCTTAGTTGGGAAGATTCCGATGCATAGGCACAATTAGCAATAAATTAGTTGGACTTTCAAATATGAACTTGATCGTTTATATCTGACACTCTGCCATTAAATTTACCTGTGTACCACTTCTGTTTAGAGATGTGATAAATAAGATATGTTATATATAGATGTCAAATGCTTTGGAGCCCCCATAGCCTGACTGTTCTTCTTTTCTGTATTTCAAATCAACCAGCATAAGTTTGGCATAATTCAAGTGTTTTGTGCTATCCACTGAGCAAGAAGCACTGAATTGGGAAGCACTTTATGAGTCATCCATCTCCCTTCTTAAGGGAAAAATACAAAGTATCCTTAATATCCCATATGTGGAAAACTTCTAAAGGGAAGGGGAAAGCATCCACATCTCTGAAAAACTTGGGGTCTTGATTTTATTTTGAATTGCTCCAAATTTGCTTTCCATATGAATAGAATAGGACAAAGAAGCTGACTGTTACGAGTGATCCAAACGTTGTGATTAGGTTATTGTTTAAGAACTTATGATTTGATAGTTATTTCCAAACTTTTTCCAGACAACTTTTCAATCAATAAGGAGTGTTGCATCTCAGTTACCAATAGATTAGATTTGGATTGGTGATATGGAAATAAGAGTGTTGATTGGAAACTAGTAGTTAATTACATGGCTAGATAGAAGATGATTGTTTATCGCTGCTTGTCTATCAGTCTGTCTGGGAAGTTACTGCTGTTTTTGAAAATCTACTTTGAGGAAGTTAAAGTTCATGTGGGTAAACCTTATAGATTATATATTTGTATTGTGCTATATTCCGCAAACAGATAATGGCAATTGTTGATTTACATTCAGTAAATATAAAGATTACTAGAACACTGACTTGTCAAGCTTCATTTTGCATTTACTTTTCACATGCAATCTGGTGTGAGATTCAAATGTGTTTAAAGCATCAAAAATTGTTAATTTGAGCTTTTTTCTATATATGATTTTGTGATATTTTAAATAATATTTAGGGTGATTATAGAATTAAGAGATAATGATAAGGATAGGGCATTTTATAGCTATTGAGTTGTTTAGAAAAATATTAAAGGCAGGATATAGATTAAATAAATAGTGGAAGCAAGGGCAGTTTGCAGAAATAGAATGGTATGGAGAAGTATGGGAAAATATATTGATATAAATTAAGCTTTACCTTATTATCTTTTCTTGTTTTTATAACTTGTCTCCAGTTTCTTTATTTTACTGTTTCTTCCTTTTGTGCACCCAAATAACTTAATAAAACCCCAAAGGGGTTAAGATGACAGATACAGTATGTATATGGGAAGTATCAAGCACCCATTTTTCTTCTAGCATTCTATTTAGAAACAAAACAGCAAAAAGTTGTCTTCTGATTTCTAGGCCAGCACCTTAATCACTACTACAAATTCTTCACAAGGCGGGAACGGCAGTCAGGATGGGAGGTAACCGGTACGAGTTGATTAGGACCGAGTCTGCAGAAATCCTAAGCTCCGTCCTATAAAATCATTTTATAAAATATAAAAATCTTAATGGTTTTTTAATCAAAGCCATTAAGAGAAATCTCATAGAGAAGATATAGGTTAATTTAACAAAATTTAAAGACATAAGTCGTTCTCTTTGAACATTTCATCATAGCACATCTTCCATCCTTAAGTTAACAAAAATTCTGGGACTGCTGAAGGTTGGGTCTGCTGAAGTAGGCTTGAGTTGGCTAGATGCAATTTTTATTGGTATTTTATCAATGCAGCTATCTTTAGAAGAGATGAACAATGAGAGTTAAATCAAAACAAATTAGATTTATAATTAGTCCTGCAGTCAAGACAGCCATGGCAGCTTCTTTTTTCACCAGAGCATCATTGCTTTGGTTAAAGCAGATTCAGGAAAGAGTACCACCCAGTGATCTACGAACTCACCAGGATTTCAACCAGGTTGTAGCTGCAACGGAATTCATGGCGGATGCCACGTTGAATTCGGCAAAATTTGGGGCCAGGGCCATTGCTTCGTCTATCACTACAAGGCGTCTCCTATGACTAAAACACTGGCAGGCAGACACTAAGAGGAGGTGGAAGTTAGCTTCAGCCCCCTTTAAAGGGGGCAAGCTATTTGGTGCATCTCTGGACCCAGTGTTGGCAGAATCTAGGGACAAAAGGAGAGTATTGCCATCGATCTCCAGAAGGTTTGATCACCAACCATCTCCCTTCCATAAGCCTAATTTTCGTCCATATGCAGAGTCAGGTTATCAGCAACAGAGGGGTTATGCACCCAGAAGTACATTCAGCCAAGGGTTTGTGGACAAGACCAAGATGCAGCCCCAGAACAGGTGACTCTTTCAGCGTGGGGAAACCGCCCCTTTTATCGCTCTCAATGATTCCAGGACTACAGCTCCCATTGGTGGCTGGTTAGGGTTTTTTTGTGCACCAATGGGAGGAAAGAACTATGGATGCTTGGGTAAGGGAGACCATAAGCTTCCCCTAGAATTTCTTCCCGCCCCCCCCCGGTTTTTCATCCATTGTCCCGCCTCCAGAGATGTGGACAAATGAAAGAACATGGAGACCATCCAGCATCTACTGGCTATTCAGGTGGTGGATATTCTATTACAATGGCAGACACCTGCATTACAGGGATTTACCATTTGGACGGGCATCAGCACTCAGAGAGTTTACTAAACTCTTGACAGCACTAGGAGCCTTTCTCAGAACAGTACCAATCCGTATACAATATTATCTTGATGACATATTAATTCAGTTAGTCTCTCTCAGACGAGCAGAGGAAGATCTGCGGGTCATGGTTCAGCTCTTGCAGAGCCACGGCTTTTCCATAATTGTGGAGAAAAGCCACCTCAGACTGGGTACTCGCTTATTACATCTTGGGGCGATAATAGATAACAGGACAGGTTTTTCTATCACCAATCGCCTGGAGAGCATCAGGTCGATGACTAGACAGGTCAGATTGGAAAAGAGAGCTTCCATTGCCTTGCTATCCACCCTACTTGGCAAGATGATATCTTGTATAATCCCTTGGGCTAGGTTCCATGCGAGGCCACTACAGTGGTTTCTGCTTCCTTTTCAGAGAAAGGTCAGAGGCACACCACTGGTAAAAGTTAGGATCCCGAGGGGGGTTCTGAGGTCACTCCTCTGGCGGACGTCAGGTAGTATGAACAGGGGTTGTGTGCACAGGCCCCAGAAGCATCTGACCATTACTACAGACGCCAGTCTGGGGGGCTGGGGAGCCCATTTAAAAACCTGGTGGCCCAAGGGAGATGGTCACAGAAGGATTCAAAAGATCATTTGGCTGAAGCCAGCGGGCCACATGGTGACTCCTGGGAGGGAAGGGGCGGCATGGGCAGGGCCAGCAGATAATCATCTGGCCGGCACGTGCATGCGCGCTGGAACCAAGCTAGGACAACTGCTCACGTGCTCGCAGTTATGGCTCCGTGGGCCACCTGTAGCACACGTGCCATAGGTTCACCATCATGGTTCTAGTCATTTGCACCTGTTGTTATGCACTTGATGCTAATTTTACGAATTTGTAGTGCTAAATGTAGGGAATGTACTTATTTTTTTACATGCAAAATTTGCACTTATGTTTATTTAAATTATATAATGGATTATAAAATGTAAACACTGTATGATATTTGTTGTATTATACAAGTAGTCCTTGACTTATGACCACAATTAAGCCCAATACTTACATTAAGTTAGTAACACAATTGTTAAGTAAATCTGGTTTCCCCATTGATTTTGCTTGTCAGAAGGTTGCAAAAAGTGATCACACTGCAAGCTACATAAATATGAGTCAGTTGCCAAGTTTCTGAATTTTGATCACATGATCCTAGGAATGTGGCAATGGTTGCAAGTGTGAAAAACAGTCATAAGTCAATTTTTTCAGTGCCATTGCAATTTTGAATAGTCACTAAATGAACGGTTGTAAGTCGAGGATTACCTGTATATGCAAGTGAGATGGATGATACATAAACTTAATAATGTCCCTTTATTGATACTGTTGAAATGAAGATCGTATGCACTCATACAGAGACACACTGTACTGCGTGCACTTGTATGTGTGCAATTCAATTAGATGTGTACTTATATTTTCAGATGATTATATTTGTATTGCTCTTCCTCAAAAAGGAACAATTCACCATTTTATGTAATATATAAACTTCCCATTCCATGCAAGATTTCTTTAAAAAATCTTTCCTTACTGTTTTTAAATTTAGAATCCTCCATATTTTTAATTTACTGTGAACATCAGAATAAGTCTTGTTTTGATATAATATTTCATCTCACCTCTCTGGTGATTCAGTCATTATTTATTGGGTTATTTTAATTGATTCATGTGGATGTATTTTTTATTTGACTATTAATTGCTTTAAGTACCCTGTTTCCCCTAATAATAAGCCCAATCAGACTTTTCAGCACACGGCAATAAGGTCAAGCGCTTATTTCAGTGTTCAAAAAAATATAAGACAGGGTCTTATTTTCGGGGAAACACAGTATCATTTCTGGCAGAAGGTGTGATGTGAAATATTTAGTTAACTTCTTCATCTTACAGCTTTTGTAAAATTCAAGCAGGCTCTGATTTCAGAGGAATAGGTAGTCCTGGTTTAGCAATTATGTTTGGGATAATGTTGGTTGAATCACTCAGATCTGTATTAGCGAACCTTTTCGAGACCGGCTGCTCTTCTGGTTTCTGGTGCATGCATGCGCATCGGCCATCTGGTCTTCGTGTGTGCATGCGCACCAGAAGACCAGGTGGCTGATGCACATGCATGCAGCCAGAAACCAGAAGAGCAGCCATCCAGCGCACTCATGCATACCCGGGTGGCTGCTCTTCCGGTTTCCAGCACTCCTGCATGCATAAAGCCCAGCTGGCCTGCACATTGGAACCCAGGAGAGCAATGGGCTATGGCTCGCATACCTGGAGAGATGGTTCTGCATGCCATAGATGTGCATCACAGGCTTAGATAATCAGCAAGAAGAGAAATAATGTTTGCATTCATTGAAGAGAAAGGATGTAGTGCTGACAGCAAAACAGGGAGCGTATTCCTCATTGTGTGTTTGCTTACTGTTTTATAATCCTTTCTACTCCAGTCTCTGTGTTCTATAATGGGTGGGTAGGTAGGGTCAGACATAAGAGAGAGTGCCTAGAAATTGCTTGGGGTTGCCCCCTTATTTATTTATTTATTTATTTATTTATTTATTTATTTATTTATTACTTGGATTTATATACCGCCCTTCTCCTTGCGGACTCAGGGCGGTGTACAGCCAGATAAAAATACAGTGTACAAAAGTTAAAAAATCAATTAAAACCCATATAAGCTTTGGCTGACTGTTAAGAACAATTTAAATATTAAAATACCACAACACTAGGACACTAAAAATGTTAAAATTCAGCGGGGATCAGGCTAGACCGGCAAGTTGGAAAAGATACGTTTTCAGGGCCCGACGGAACGTTCGGAGGTCAGGGATCGTTCTCAGTTCTGGAGGAAGATCATTCCAGAGGGTCGGGGCTGCCACAGAGAAGGCTCTCCCCCTGGGGGTCGCCAGCCGGCATTGTCTGGCTGACGGCACCCTGAGAAGGCCCTCTCTTGTTTAAGCAATCTTATAACTATACAAGCGGGGGGAAATAAAGACTGTACTGATTGTAATGGCAATTGTTACCTGTATATCCGTTTTAAAGTGTATGCCACCTTAAGTTGTTTTAGATTGGTTACAGTCATATTGATGTATACTGTGAATCAGCAGTGTCCATTTCTGATCTTTCTAATTGATAACCATTTATGACCTTCCTTGCCATCTTCTCCATGACTACTGGAAGTCAGCTGGGAAGATCACTAATGGGGAGCCTGTATTGATGTACATATATCCTGGTTGCCAAGTGCCTGAATTACAGTCACATGACAACCAGCATGCTGGAGCTGTCATTAAAGTGCAAGGACTGTAGGATAAGGTCTGTGTATAGAAAGAGGTTGCTCTTGAATTGTTCACTATTTAGGGATGATATTTTTATTTAAGTGCATTAGCCTTATGAAAGTGAAGATAAGCTTGAAAAGTGATTTAATAATTTAAGCAACTAAAGCGATAGAGAATCCTGAGCAGCATTTTTAAATAAAGTGCTTTTACTTTGC
Source organism: Masticophis lateralis (assembly GCA_030761175.1). Classification (NCBI taxonomy): domain Eukaryota; kingdom Metazoa; phylum Chordata; class Lepidosauria; order Squamata; family Colubridae; genus Masticophis; species Masticophis lateralis. The sequence goes on along the minus strand of JAUDYJ010000001.1, from coordinate 321,408,012 downwards.
ATAATTATTATACAATTCTTTCCTTGATGTGTCTGGCAAAGTATTTGAATTGTAACAGATTTTCCATACAGACTTAATGGGATTTTATGTTCAGTAGTCTGGGATCATATGCAGTTTTCTTCTACATTTTTTCTTTTTTTTATGAATGGTGTAGAATCTAAATATGGTTGACTCTAAATACTTTAAATATATACAGGATGGGAAATACAGATTGGCTTTATGTACATTTTTACTTTTTCTTTTAACCAATCACACAAAGAAATAACACAGAGTTTAGGTTTTGGGAGAAGAAGAATAAGAAAACCCCCATCTTCTAAAATATGAACTACCGTGTTTCCCCGAAAATAAGACCCTGTCTTATATATATTTTTTTAACCCTGAAATAAGCACTTGGCCTTACTGCCATGCATTCAAAAGCCCGATTGGCTTATTATTAGGGATTGTCTTATTTGGGGGGAAACAGGCTAGTTACTTGTGCTATGTTGAACTATTTTGTACTTAGCCATTTGTACTGTACTGTAGTAATCGGGTTTGATTCCTTGATTTTATGTCCATATTTCCTTAGGAGGTGCTAAAACTGAAAGAACAATGGTAATATTTTTGTGGTATGAATAAAATGTAAGGCTCTCCATTCATACTACAGGTAGTTCTCGATTTACAAGTGGGACTGGGTTTTCTATCACGAAGCAATGCATTTGTTAACTAAGTTGCACCTGATTTTGTAACCTTTTTTGTTGCCATCATTAAGCAAATCACAGTTGTTAAGCTAATACAGCTTTCCCCATTGACTGCTTGTCGGAAGGCCCCTGAGAAGATTGTAAATTGCATTCATATGACCACAGGATGCTGCAACCATTATGGATACATGTCAAGTGACCAAATTTTGGTCATATGACCATAGGGATGCTATGGCAATCATAAGTGCAAGGACCAGTCATCAGTGACCTTTTTCAGTAAATTTGAATGATTGTAAATCTGTATTAGTTGCTATGCTATATTTCTGAACTTAAGCTGATACTTTTCTATATAGGGCCTGTGAAGATTTCAAGAATCATAGATGCCAAAATAGATGATCTCATAGATCCCACAAGAAAATGAATCTTCTTATTTTTAAACATCAGTACTTTTAATTCAGTTGTTAAAGAATTAAGTACAGTTTCAATATAACTGTTGTTGTTGTTGTTATTATTTATTGAATTTATATACCGCCCTTCTCCTTGTGGACTCAGGGCGGTGCACAGCCAAGAATAAAAACAAATCTTACAAAAGTTAAAAGTTATTAAAAGTAACTAAATATAAATTTGGCCATCTAGTAAAATGATTCAATTAAAATTCGTAATAAACTCTAAAAGGTTTTCCCATGGGATCAGGCCAGGCCGGCTAGCTGAAAAAAATGTGTTTTTAAGGCCCGACGAAAAGTCCGGAGGTCGGAGATCCTTCGCAACTCTGGAGGAAGATTGTTCCAGAAGGTGGGAGCTACCACAGAGAAGGCTCTCCCCCTGGGGGTCGCCAGCCGACATTGTCTGGCTGACAGCACCCTAAGGAGGCCCTCTCTATGGGAGCAAACTGGCCGGTGGGAGGAAATTGGTGGCAGTAGGCGGTCCCGTAAGTACCCAGGTCCTAAGCCATGGAGCGCTTTAAAGGTGATAACCAGCACCTTGAAGCGCACCCGGAAGTCCACCGGCAACCAATGCAGCTCCCACAGGAGAGGTGTCACATGGGAGCGCCCTGTTGCTCCCATAATCCCCTGCGCAGCCGCATTCTGTACCAGTTGGAGCCTCCAGGTGCACCCCAAGGGGAGCCCAATGTAGAGAGCATTACAATAGTCCAGGCGAGAAATGATGAGCACTTGAGTGACTGTGCATAAGGAGTCCCGATCTAGAAAGGGTCGCAACTGGCGTATCAGGCGAACCTGATGAAAAGCCCCCCTGGCCACGGCCGTAGTATGTTCCTCTAAAGTCAGCTGTGGATCCAGGAGGACGCCCAAGTTGCGTACCCTTTCCGTGGGGGCCAATGATTCACCCCCAATGACCAGCAATGGAGTCAGCTGGCTATATCGGGACGCTGGCAGCCACAGCCACTCGGTCTTGGATGGGTTGAGTCGCCTGTTTCTCCCCATCCAGACCCGCACGGCTTCAAGGCACTGGGATATCACTTCCACGGCATCGTTGGGGTGGTCTGGGGTGGAAATGTACAGCTGAGTATCATCAGCGTACTGATGGAACTCCACCCCAAAACCACGGATGATCTCACCCAGCGGCTTTACATAAATGTTGAACAGGAGAGGCGAGAGGACCGACCCTTTTGGCACCCCACACGCTAGGCGCCTCGGGGTCGACCGCTGCCCCCCTGTCAACAGATTGCGACCGGTCGGAGAGGTAGGAGGAGAACCACCCCCAGTCCCTCCAACCGGCGCAACATGATACCATGGTCGATGGTATCAAAAGCCGCTGAGAGATCTAACAGGACCAGGATAGAGGAGTACCCCCTACCCCGAGCCCTCCAGAGATCATCCACCAACGCAACCAATGCTGTTTCGGTGCTGTATCCAGACCTGAAACCGGACTGGAGCAGGTCTAAATAGACAGTTTCATCCAGGTACCGGGGGAGCTGCCCCGCCACCACACTCTCAACAACCTTCGCAAGAAAGCGAAGTTTGGAGACTGGACAATAGTTAGCTAAAACAGCTGGATCCAGAGAAGGCTTCTTGAGGAGGGGCCTCACCACCGCCTCCTTCAAGATCAATAAAAGATCAATATCAGTTGACTTTTTTTCTTGCGATGACATCTCCTGTACAAAATAATCCTTTCAAGTTTACATGTAGATATGCAAAATGCCTTCAACTAATTGATGCAAGCATCTCGCAAACCATTTTTATTAATATTTGAAATGCATTGGACATCAAATTGACACATACAAAAGTTGGAGAAAAAAGCATATATTTATCCTATAATTTTTACCTAAAATTTATCTATAGTTTCCAACTAAAATCTCTCTAAAGTTTGAAGCTATTTTATTTGCTTTCTTAAAAGAGGATGTCTTTTAGCAGAAAAATATTAAGAACCTAATTTAGCTGCAAGAAATGAATTTAGCCATTTTCTTTTTTAGGAAGAATTGCTTGCATTTTTCTATGGTCATGATTAGATAACGTATGAAAGAAAAATTCTTCTGAAGACGTGTGTGTGTGTGTGTGTGTGTAAACAGTTTCTTTGTTTTGATATTATACATATTTGTTCTTCAACTGATTTTAGTTTGCTTGGTTCCCTGATAATTCTCAGTTAAAAGAATGTGAATTCTTATGGTTACTATATTTGGAACCTTCAAGGATGAAGTTTGAATGCAAATACAAACTAATGTTTAGATGTACCACCCTTTCACTGTTCCTTGGTAAATTCTCTACAGAATTCTGGAATATTCTATATTAGAACCATTCTTTCTTGAATTGCTTAACTTTCATTTAGGACATAAATTATATTTTTATGCTATTAAGAGGATCTCTCCACCCTTACTGGTTTATATCAGAGAACCTTTCTGCGTTCCCTGCTGTAAAATCAATTTTTGTGGCAGCTCATAACTTTCATTGCTAATATATTAATGATTAAATCAACAACATACCAGTCTTACTACCCAGATTTGCTTAATAACATCAACTTTTGGTTTTATACATCAACATGTTAAGTGTGCTGACGAGAGAATCCAGGAATGGGGTTAGACTGAGTCTGTCAAAGTTGTGTGGACACACCTCCACTGCCTGCGGGCCTCAGCTTTTGACTCAGTCTTTTGCTCGAGTAGGCGTGTTAAAATTGTCTTACACCTTTCAAACCTCACTCAAACATAATATTTCATTCCCGGATTCTCCTTAGTGAGGATACGTTCCTGGAAGATATTCGACTCCCGGCCGGCTGGCTCCCAGTCGGACTGGTAGAGCTATCGGACTTCATTCAGTGGTGCTTAAAATTTGTGAAGTCTTTGGAATTTTCAACATTTCTGCATAAATATAGCTTAAAATGTGATCTATTCTCTACGCAAGTTCTAAAGCTTGTGATAAAAAATCCCCAATTAAACATGAGTTAAAAATATTATACTTGTTTGTTTATTCATTGAGGAAAATTATCCAAAGCTACAAATGGGTGGTCCTCAGTTAACAAATGCAATTGGGACTAGCATCTCCACTGCTAAGTGACATGGTCATTAAGTGAAACATCACATGGTTGCACTGGACTCACAACATAGGTTTTGCTGTAATTAAGCAAATTATAAGCAGTCATTAAATGCAGCGTGACATAATCATCACTTGAGACTTATTGCCAGGTTTTCTATTGACTTTGCTCATCAGAAGCTGACTGTGAAGCTCAGAAATGGTCAGCTCAACTTTTTCAGTGCCATACAGCAATCGCTGGAGCAGGCTATAATTAACAAAGGACTATCTGTATCTGTATGTGAATTTTTGTTTTCAGTAGCTGGTTGCTGGGCACTAACTGCACCTAAACATTTCTGATAACTTGACTAGCACTACACATTGTCTTGAAGGAATTTCAGTCCATTCCGCTTGCCAGAACAACTTCAACTTCTTGCATGAACTGTCGCTTCAGGTCCTTCCACAACAGTTCTACAGGAATTAAATAGGAAGGGCTGAGTGAACAACTGAACCAATTCACTCAGAGGGGTTCCTTAGATGAGGATAAACTTAATAAGAATACCTCTGGTTCTAGTCTACCATCTTTAATAACTGCATATTGTAAAATCTGGTAATCAACATTCAATTCATGATCTATACCAGTGATGTTGAACATTTTTGGCACCAAATGCCCAAACACGTGTGCATGTGCACATGCACACCGGAGCACTGGAAACCCAAAGACCAGGCATGCGTGCGATGGCCAGCTGGTCTTCGGGTTTCCAGTGCCCGGGAGACCAGCACCAGAAACCAGAAGAGCAGCTGATGACACTGTGCATGCTCTCAGAGAGGGCTCTTTGTGCCACTTCTGGCATGCATGCCATCAATTCGCCATCACAGATCTATACAATAAGTTTTCATATAGAATTGTGACTCTTGTTATTCTTGATTCTTTGTTGGTGTTAAGTAGACATCAACTACTTAGATTTCCAGAAAACTTTTGATAAAATATAATCAAAGACTTCTTAGTCAGTTTAACAGCAGTGGAATAAAAGGAAAGATCCCCTTCTTGAAAAGTAACCGGCTAAAGAATAGAAAACAAAGAGAAGAAATAAATGAACATTTCTCACAGTGAAGAGGTGCACCAGGTTAGGACCTCCAGGCATTTGTCAGTTGTTAAGTGAATTACATGATCATTAATTAGATCTGGCTTCGTCCGTTGACTTTGTCAGACACTGGCTGGGAAGGTTGCAAATGGTGATTATGATCCGTGCATCCATTGTAAATACATGCTAGTTGCCACATTACTGTGGGGATGTAACAGTAGTAAATATGAGGACCAATTGTAAGTCACTTTTTCAGTGATGTAACTTCAAATGAATGGTTGTAAGATGAGAACTACTTATATATTCAGATTGAAGCCTGGTTACAAACCTGCATAGCTTCTGTTGAGACCAATATTAAAAATGGAGCAGCAAACTGTAAAAGGAAATGTTTTGTAAAAGTATTTTTTTCCAGGCAGAAATAAATTTGTCATCAAAAGTCAGATGAACCAATGATTCATTCCAAAAGGATTATTTCAGCCAATTCTTTAGATAACAGTTTTTTTTATTTTGAATGTTTCAAAGGAACATTTTACAAAGATCATCCTTTGGGGCAGAGCTAGAGATTTGCAATAAAATTCTGCTGTTTCAAGGCTCCAACTATTTTATGGTATTATTTGTGCTAATCTCAAAAGAGTATAGTACTCGTGTTCTCAAGATGTAATGTTCTACCTTCAGGATTGATGGAAGAAATATTTAACAGCATTCATTATGTGGAATGCTGCTGTTATATGTTCTGATTCTTTTAGTATGTCAGCAGCACATGCATTATTCCGTTATCCACTTTGTGGTATGCTATAGTGTGCTGGGATTCCAGTTTTTCTCCATTGTGCTGGGGAGAAAACCAGAATGGATACTCTTCTGCTTGGAGACAGAGCCTGTCATCATTTTTGGTGATGCCTCCTTTGCCTGATGATCTCTCGGTTCGGCTCAGTCTTTAGCCAGAAGAGATGTTCAAAACAAAACTTCAGAAGCCACATCGATCCCTGGATTCTCTTCAAAACTGTGAGACATAAGGAAAAATAATTATTTCGTGATCGCTGGCAAGCAATCAGGTCGGCTAACTGGTCCGCTGGTTAGCTGCCTTTCCGGCTATTTGAGAATTGAGGTCCCTGCCATTCCCGCGACAGAGCAGAGAGGGACTTGATTCAGAGCCAGCTCTATTCTAACGGGTCTAGGCCCCTGGCATTACCTGCACTGAAAGCGGCGGGAACTCAGTCCCTGCCCAGCTTCACCTAGGCACACTGGTAGCAGCTAGCACAATCGGTATGAATCCAAGCCACGGCAACTGCAGTCCATTGCTGACCCATTCTGCCTGTGATGCAGTGGAAAACGGCGACTCGGGTACCAGCAAAAGTCTTCAGGAAGGGGACAATAGGGCTCTCCCTGTAGCCTCCCTGAACTGCAGACAGGGGTCCTCCAGCCAAAGGATGGCTGTCAAAGGAGCAACGGATCGGAGCCATAAGAAAGCTGTTGCGAGCAAGGCAGCCAAAAAGGACGCCAAACGATGCCAACAAGCCATTGAAAAAAAAATGGCCAAAGCCGAAAAGGCTGGAAAAAGCCAGGGTTTGAAAAGCCCCCTCCCAAGGGAGGAACTGTCATTTCCCACCCTCCAAAGGAATGGCTGTTAGAGCCTTGCAAAGAACCAAGCCCTTTTCAGCCAATATGCTATCACACCTGGTCACCAGATGGTGCTAGAGAGCTGCTTTCTCCAATTCATATGAAGACACTTGACAGAACTTAGTCTTTCTCTAATACAGCTTCCAGCCTGTCTGCAGCAGGAACAGAGGGTCAAATTCCTCTTTCAAGGTCAAGGCTGAGGCTACCTTTACCCCAACTGCGGTGGGGCTCCGCCAAGGGGAAGACAATGGTCAGAATTGTCCGACCATTTAAAAATGATTATTTCCCAGGCAATAACACAGGGAATAGCTGCAGGCCTGCAGCAAGGGAGTCAACTTGCCTAAAGCTTTCCTCGTTACCAGCCCAGCAATTGCCACATATGGCACATGGCATCTGGATGGAACCTCAGAGTCTTCTCTCTCAAGCCCCTTCCATTCGGAGCGGAAACTCCTCTGGAGAGGAAGATGATGTTATGGCTCTTTCGGAGAATGAGGAGATGACCCCTGAACCATTGGCTTCTCAGGCCACTTTCAACCTGATTTATGCAAGTCCTTGTTGCACAAGGCCAAAAACATAACCAATCTGGGATCTGACCTTGTCCTTGAGACAGCTCTAAGTACAATGGATTCAGGTCATATGCTCTTTTCAGAGCTGACCTTTGAGAATGAGGTACTCTCATTGCCCAAGCTCTTCCTGGACATGATCCAGAAGCAATGAGCCAATCCAGGGACAGGACCTCCCCTGACTGGAACTGAAAGAAACTCTCTAATGTAGCTGCAGATCTTTCTGAGGGCCCTGCAAATGCCAACTGTAGATAGCCCAGTGGCAGTCTTGACATCAACTGCACTCCTGCCCACTGATGCCATTGACAGCCTCAAAGCAGATGACAAGAAGGCGGAATTGGCTCTCTGCAGAGCTCACCAGACAGCATGGACGGTAAAGACCACTACTTCTGCCTCATTTTTTGATCGGACCTCCTTGCTCTGGCTTACTCCTGAGGATGACAGGTTTCATCAAGACATCCATAAATTGGTGGCTGCCGCGGAGTTCTTGGCTGATGCCACCCTGAATGCGGCAAAATTCACTTCCTCTGTAACGTCGCCTGCTATGGCTTCACCATTGGCAAGCTGATAAGAATAAGTGGAAGCTGGCATCTGCTCCCTTCACAGGCAGCAAGTTGTTCGGGGAGGCCTTGTTGATAACAAGAACAGGGGCAAGGCCATGCCTTCCTTGTACAGATGGGGCGACCAATGTCCCTCTCCCTATTTTCAGAGTCAGCCCTTTCGGGCCCCAGACAAGGAGCATGATTAAAATCAGTCCCAGAAGGCTGTACCCTGGCAGACAAGACAGACAGACAGAGAAGTCTGGATTTCGGAAATGTCAACTGTTTCCGAACAAGTAGCTCTTTCATAGGGCATGAAGTCATCCCTATTGCCGCTCTCGGTTGACTGCAAGGCTGACCCTCCAATTGGCGGCTGCCTCAGCCTCTATGCCCATCAATGGGAGGCCACAACATTGGACAATTGGGTCCTCAACACAGTAAGGTTTGGTTTGGCACTCAAATTTCTCTCCACAAAACCCCCAAAGTTTCTTATATGTTGCCCTGTGTCAAGGGACACAACAAAGAGAGGCCTTATGGAAACTGCTGTTCAGCTTCTGCTGGATATACAGGCCATTCAACCAGGACCAACAGGGGCAGGGATTTTATTCCATCTTGTTTGTAGTCTAAATAGCTCGGGCTGGGGTGGGGTGGGGTGGGGTGGAGAGCAATTCTATATCTGAAGAGACTGAACAAATACCTCGCCTACAAATGTTTCAAGATGCAGTCATTCCAGTCGATACTGGAGAGTATCCAAGGGAGCGACTAACTCATTTCCATAGACTTGATGGAAGCGTACCTAATGTACCTATCCTGCCTTTTCATATAAATTCTTTTATGCAAACAAACACTACCAATACAAGGCCTTGCCTTTCAGCCTATCATTGGCACCAAGGGCACTCACAAAGCTGTTGGCAGCACTGGCGGCCTACCTACGGTCACTGCCAATCCGAGCCCTTTGTTACCTGAACAATATCCAGGTACTCTAGCCATGGCTTTTCGATCAACAAGAAAAGCCATTTCTTTCAGACCACCCGATTGCTCCATCTGGAAGCGATCATAGGCACTTCTTTTTGCATGGTCTCCCTTTCACCGGAAAGACAAGACAGCTTACAGACCTTGGCAAGTTGCATCCAAAACAAAGGTACAGTATCTCTGGCTCCCCTGTCACAACTCCTGGGCAAGATGATGTCCTACATTTCCATCATGGCGAGTCTACATGCCAGGACCCTACAATGATTCCTCCAGCCTTACCAAAGGTCTGGCAGGAGCAACTCAACAGCCAGTGTCCGAGTTCCACACAAAGTACTGCAGTCCTTCCAATGGTGGATGTCCCGGGCCATCAACAGGGGATGCCTGTTCAAAGAGCCCAACTGTATGACCATCATGACAGACGCCAGCCTCTTTGGCTGGGGTCCCATTTCCAGTTACTGATACCTCAAGGCCAGTGGACTCAGACGGACCTGAGCCACAATATCATCTGGCTGCAGCTCAGGATGGCACATCTGGCTCTCAGGCGGTTCCATAGTACTGTGACTGGGCAACACATTCTGGTCTTGATGGACAATGTGGCCACCAAGGCCCACAACAACTGCCAAGGGGGTACCCATTCAAGGTCCCTCATGAAAGAGGCCAAACACCTGGGCCTCTGGGCAGAGAGAACCTTCTGTCCATAAGGGCAGAACACATTTCAGGGGTGCGGAGTGCAGGTGGACTGCCTCAGCAGAGTGACAGTGGACCATTCAGAATGGTCCCTGCACACCATCCTATTTCAGGAACTGACAGATCACTTCAGTGTTCCAGTCCTACACCTATTTGCCTCACCTTGCAACACTCAACTGCCAAGGTTCTTCAGCAGGTATGCATCATCGGGGGTGGAAGGGGTCGATGCCCTCCACAGTCAGTGGCCCTGGGGCCTCCTGTACCCCTTTCCTCCCCTTCTGCTAATTCCAGTGGTAATCAGGAGGGTGTTGACGGAAAGGGCATTGATATTATTATTATTATTATTATTATTATTATTATTATTATTATTATTAGCATTGATAATAATAATAATAATTTTATTTCTATATTACTATTGACACCCCCCTCCCAGTGGCCTAGAAGACCTGTTGGTGGCCCAGCCCTGGAGGATACCTCAGGACAGAATCTCCCTCAGCCATAGGACCCTAATCCATCCGGATCCACAGTGGCTTCAGCTGACCATCTGGCGCTTGAGTGGAGCGTCCTGAGTCAGTACAACCTTTCCTCCAGGGTCATCCAGACCATACAGGCTTCTTGAAGGCCATGCACCGACAGGGTATATGATGCTACCTGGAAGGCCATGTACTCCTGATGCTGCAGGACAAACACTGATCCTTCTTCAGTGTCAGTGGCTCAAGTCCTGGAATTCTTCCAGGAAGGATTGGACAAAGGGTTGACACCTAATACCATCCGTAGGCATGTGGGAGCACTGTCTTCAATCTTGTCATGTTGGAGTCTGGAGTCTTTCACCAAACTCCCTACCATGTGCAGGTTCCTCAGGGGCGCTATGAACTTGAGTCCCCCTGTGGTCCATAGGTACCCTACCTGGGATCTGACCAAGGTTTGAATGCCCTCACCAAGGGACCCTTCGAGCCACTTAGATTGACTAGCCTGCACTTCCTCACATTTAAGGTGGCCTTCCTTGTGGCCATCACATCAGCCAGACAAATCTCAGATCTGGCAGCCCTTTCTGTGAAGAATACCTATGTATTTTCCACCCTGACAGAGTAGTCCTGCAGTTGGACTCCTCCTTTGTCCCCAAGGTGAATTTCTGTTTCCATAGGGCTCAGGAACTGATGCTGCCTGACTTCTGCCCAGGGCCAAAACACGTCCTGGAGAAGAGATGCCCTCCACATTTATATTAAGAGGACTTCCCCCCTAAGGAGGATAGAGTCCCTCTTTGTTTCCTTCCAGTGCTCTACGCTGGGACAAAAGATCATTCCATCGATGGATTTAGGCATGCCAAGGCCTATGAGCTTTGAACGCTTCCAGTGCCTCAGAATGTGACAGCCTATTCCACCAGAAACACGGCCACAACAGCAGCATGGGTGACACAGGCTTCTATAGAGGAGGTCTGTCGAGCAGCAACATGGTCCACGCCATCCCCCTTCATCAGACACTACAAGATGGATACTTTCACTTCAGCTGAAATGGCCTTTGGACGGCAAGTCCTCCAGAGGGTCCACACTGAAGTGGGGACTGAGGACCAGACTGCTTCCCACCCATAAAACAGGCCAGCTTTGGTAAATCCCATTCCTGAATTCTCTCTCCCCAGCGCAATGGAGAAGGGGTGTTGGTCCTACCTGAACACTCCTTCTCATGGCGCTGGAAGAGAGAATCCAGCCCCACCCTGACAACTGTCTGGTCCACAGTCCAGGGGGGGGCTAATGTTTTCAGAGGTCACAAGCCTCATCATCACTACGCTTTTGCCAAACTGGGAGGTCACCAGGCAAAGGAGGCATCACCAAAAATGATAACAAGCTCAGTCTCTAGGCAGAAGAGAAGAGCAACACCCGTTCCTGGATTCTCTCTCCCAGCGCCATGAGAAGGAGTGTTCAGGTAGGACCAACGGCCCTTCTCTTCCTATATGAATTGATCTGATAATGGAATATGCTTGCTTCTTATTTGCAAATTTCTCAGCAGAAATATCCAAAAACGTGCTGATGTTTTATTCAATCATTATTGTAATCAGAGGTTTTCAGCTACATGAGGCGTTTTCCAAAGGGGTCCTGTTAGTGGTGGGATTATCCATAGCTATTATATAATTCGTTTGTTTTAACAGATATATCATAATGTTCTATTTTTCATTTGGTCTTCTACTGTAAGTTAGTGATAATATGATTGACAGGAAACCATCACCAACATTAGGATGTTGAACTTATTTTTCTTTTCAGTTGCCAATACCCACTCCAGTTCTCACAAAAAAGTAGTTAGGTATTCTCAGTCGTGCTGCTTGGAGAATCCAAGAGCGTGGGTAATTCCCTCAGGTAGGCTGAATACTGAGTACATACAACTTTAAGAGAGTTGACTCAGCCTCCCGGGCCTGGCTGAGGCCTCAGTTCCTTTCACTCAGTAGGGCTGGAAAGAGTGCTTTGTGATATTTCCCTACAAATTGGTTTTTCTTAGTGACTCCTTTCTTCAGAAATTGCTGATATTCTACAACTGTGAGTTATTTCAACTTGACAACGGGTTGGGTGTGTTCTGGGGACCCAGATCCTCAGCCCGTTAATTTGGACACTAAATAGCCTCAGAGCTCTGCTTAATGCCAGCATCTCTGTGAGCTTACTCTTCAGCCGCAGAGCTCTGTAATTGCCATTAACTCATCTCTGCGTGCCTACTTGTTTGAACTGCTCTGGAGGGGCGATTTTATTCTCAACTACAGTGAGTTAGAGTTCCTGCCTGGTTGCTCCGTGGCACACTCTAAGGCCTTCGCCTTCTCACCTTCCTCACTGAGTGCGGGGGGGGGGGCACTTTTGAGTGCCCACACACCTAAATCGCTGGTTTTTTGTCCCCTGGAGCTGCTGGGTTCATGGAAGACCCCTGCCTCTGTCTTTTGGATCATGGGGACGGCGAATAAGAGCAGAGTGGCCCAGCAATACTCTCAGTGGCCCAGTTCGCCTTTAACTAGCTCATTTTGGAGCAGTAGCCATTTTAATTGCATTAAAAAAAGGCGCGGCCGCCATTTTGAAAGCAGAAAAAGGGCGCGAACGCCATTTTGGAGCTTGCTGAAGGGGAGGTAGCCATTTTGACTCCTGGCAGCCTGGCGGTCGCCATTTTGGAGGCCAAAAAAATACATCGTGGTGGTTTCTAAAATCCTTATAGCCTAATTGCAGGGCTTCTGGATTATCAATTTTCTATCCTTTCTGCCGGTTTTTCCTTTGAGGCAGTCTTGGCCAAGTCATTAGACCTTTCCCTCTACCTCACCCTTGGTGACAGTAGGTGCTGCTTTGCAGGGGGAGGGGGAACCAGCCTCCCCCTCCATTAATAGGAGCTTAATATTCTGTCTGGCAGTTGGATTGCAGTTAGCCTGCTCTTAAAAATAAAAATAAGTAAATAAATAAATAAATAAATAAATAAATAAATAAATAAATAAATAAATAAAAATAAATAAAAGGGGAAAGTGAGATTCTTACCTTATCTTACCTTAATCTTCAGATACTGCAGCATGGGCGATTCGGAGCTCTCCTCCGATTTGGAGCAAGGCCAAGCTTCCCCGGAGAGATCCCTGCAAAAGGAAAAAAGCAAGAGGTCCAAACAGCGCCCTAAGGTGACCAAACCCTCATCCTCACAGGCCCCCAAGTCTTCATCAGCTGGGGACAAGCACGCCCAATGTAGTTGTGAGGCATTGGAGCGTTGTTACTACCAGGCAAGACAGGCCCAGCAGTTGGATGCTCTGGTGGTCACAACTCCTCCACCTGAGCCATGTCAGGGGAATTTGGGCTCTCATCCACCCGCTCCCTTTCTTCCAGGCGAGGCAGCTGAAATCAACACCTCGCCTGCACAGGAAGGCTCTGATCACCATGTTGAGTGGGCCCAACCTGTCTCAAACCTTGGCCGTTCAACCAGGCCTCAGACCTGAGGCGACCTTCACACCGACGGCTGCTGGCCTTCGCCCCACTGAAGGCCCACAGCCCTCCTACCAGGACATTCAGGCCATGATTTCGGACACTCTGGCCAAGATGTTGGCGGCGGGTTTTCCCCATGGGGTCCACCCATCCGGTTCCCGGGCGTACCAACCTCCACAGCCTTACCATGCTGGAGCAGCAAGACCTGCTCCTCCTCCTCAGGAGGTTGATTCAGGCGATTATTATCTTCAGGACTCGATTCATAGCGATGACTCACAACTGGATTACGAAGAGGCGGCAGAGATGGACTTATCGGAGGATGAGTCCGCCCTACCTGACAAACCTACCTTCCCAGGGCTCTTTCGTCCTTCTCTATTCAAGGCTTTACTACACAAGGCCATTGCCACCACTCAATTGGCCGCATCCAAAGATCCTTCACTGACACAGGGGGACCACAACCCGCACGAGGCTCTCTTCTCAGTGCCTAAGATGGACCAAGAGTTCATTCCATGCCCTCAACTCTTCTCTGAAGTTGTCTAGCGATCCTGGTCTCAGCCTGGGTCCCTCGCGGCCCCGAGTGGCCTCGATAAATTGTTCTGCTCAGCGCCTTCTCTTCAAGACTTGCTCACGCTTCCTTCGGTGGACCCTCCGATTGCAGCCCTGACTTCCTCTGCGGTCCTTTTCAACGACATTGCAGATGGGTTGAGATCCGAGGACAAGAGAGCTGAATTAGTCTGTCGCAAGTCTCACCAGGCGGCAGCTTGGGCCATCCGGGCTGCTACATCAGCTTCATTCTTTAACAGGACATCTCTGATCTGGCTACGCCAGCTTCAGGAATGTCTTCCACCTGATGACAGACGCGTTCACCAGGACATAAACAAGCTGGTGGCAGCCACGGAGTACTCTGCCGATGCGGCCCTAGCGGCGGCTAAGTTTGCCTCTCGCTCTCTTGTGTCCAACGTTACTTCCCGTCGTCTTCTATGGTTGCGCCACTGGAGGGCGGACGTGAAGTCTAAATGGAAACTGGCCTCAGCGCCTTACAAGGGTTCTCGTCTATTTGGAGAGGCCTTGGATCCTATCCTCATCGAAGATAAGGATAAGAGGAAAATCATGCCTACCTCGTACCGTGGGTCCGACCGTCGCTTCTCTCCATACGCCCACAGGCAGTCCTTTCGGGCTGATCCCGGGGCCAGTGCTCCCGTCTCGTACCGCCTGTCATCATACACCTTCGACCGCTCCTCGGACCGCGCATCCTTCCGGGACCGCTCAAGGAGACAGCAACCAGCCAAGCGTCCCTTTCGAGGTTCCAACTCTCGGTCCTTTAGACGAAGTAAATGACTACAACGCCTCGCTTCCCATTGGCGGCCGCCTCGCCCATTTCCTGCCACAATGGGAAGCCTCGACCTCGGACGCATGGGCGATACAAACCATTCAGTTAGGCCTAACTCTAGAATTCTCCTGTCCGCCCAGACGGTTCGTCCAATGTCCAGTATCGAGGAATCCCGAGAAACATCGCATCATGTCAGAGGAGATTCAACATCTGCTGGACATCTGCGCTATAGAGCCGGTTCCCATAGAACATCGTGGAACCAGTTTTTACTCAATATTTTTCCTAGTGCCAAAGAGCTCGGGCGGATGGAGGGGGATACTGGATTTGAAGGAGTTGAACAAGCTCATCACCTACCACCAATTCCGGATGCAGTCCCTCCAGTCGATCCTGGCCGGCATCCGATATTCAGATTGGATGACTTCCATCGACCTCAAGGAGGCATATTTACATATCCTGGTTCGCCTTTCCCACCGCTGCTTCCTCCATTTTTCCTACAACAACCAGGACTACCAGTACAGAGCCATGCCTTTCGACCTTTCTTCGGCACCACGTACATTCACGAAGATCCTAGCAACAGTGGCTGCGTCCCTTCGTCTGGTTCCAATCAGGGTGTTTTGCTACCTGGACGACATTCTTGTCCTGTCATCTTCTCGCGATCAGTCCCTCAAGGACTCACAGAGGGTCCGTGCCACCTTGCAGCAACACGGGTTCACACTGAATCTGGAAAAAAGCCATCTCATTCCGACTACCCGGATCCTGCACCTGGGTACCATCATCGACTCCAGGACAGGTCAGGTCTGGGGAGCAACTCCAAAGAGAAGGTGCGTTTACCCCCTTCCATCAGGAGGTCACTTCAGTGGTGGACCTCCCCTGTGATAACAAAGGGCTGCCTGTTTCAAGAACAACATTGCGTGCTCGTCACTACAGATGCGAGCCTGTTGGGCTGGGGGGGGGCATCTTCACAACAAGGTGGCCCAAGGGCGTTGGTCGAAGGGAGACCTCCAGCACGACATAAATTGATTGGAACTCAGGACCATACACCTAGCCCTCTGGAGTTTTCTGACCGACATAGAGGGCAAGCATGTGCTCGTCTTGACGGACAACACAACTGCTAAGGTGCACATAAACCGGGAAGGGGGCACGCGTTCCAAGATCCTCCTGGACGAAGCTCTCTCACTCCTCACCTGGGCGGAGCATCACGTGATTTCCATCTCAGCTCAACACATCTCTGGGATGGACAACACCCAGGCGGATTGGCTGAGTCGTGCACAGATCGACCACGCGGAGTGGCGCTTACATCCACAGCTCTTCAGAGAAATTTCGACCAGGTTTGGCAGTCCGAGGGTGGACCTGTTCACGAGCCCGTCCAACGCACAGCTCCTTCGCTTCTTCTCCCGGTACCCCAGTCCGGGGGCCGAGGGCATGGACGCCCTCCGCAGTCCCTGGCCTCCCGGCCTATTGTATGCCTTTCCCCCTCTTCCTCTCATCCCGAGGGTGGTGCGGAAAATCCTATCAGAGAGCGTGGAGGTCCTCCTGGTCGCCCCACATTGGCCACGCAGACCGTGGTGTGCGGACCTGGTGGAACTGTCAGTATCCCCTCCATGGCAGATCCCACCACACCGGATCATTCTCCTCCAAGGGGCCATCCATCACCCAGAGCCGCAATGGCTCAATTTGACCGTTTGGCATGTCAAAGGGCCCTCTTAAGGAGAGACAACCATTCTGCCGGGGTGATTGACATCATGTTGGCCTCCCACAGACCCTCTACAGTCCGGATCTATGATGCGACCTGGCGAGCCTTCTGACGCTGGTGCTCCACCCATGACATCGACCCTGCCGATATCTCTGTGAATATCCTCCTCAAATTCTTGCGGAGTGGATTTGAGAAAGGTCTGGCGCCGAATACCTTGAGACGCCAAGTGGCGGCTCTGGCTTCCGTACTGCCCTTCTCTGATGGCCGACCACCTTCCCAGCACCCAAAGATTCGCAGATTCCTCAGAGGGGCGACGAACCTGCGTCCGCCGGTTGTTCATCGTTTCCTGACATGGGACTTGGCCCTGGTGCTCCAGGTCCTGATGGCCGCACCCTTCGAACCCCTGTCGTCGTTCAGCCTCCGTTTTTTGACTTTGAAGGTTGCTTTCCTAGTTGCAATTACCTCTGCCAGACGAGTCTCTGAGCTGGCGGCGCTATCAATACGCTCAGACCTGTGCATCTTTCATCCCAACAAGGTAGTACTTCGCTTGGATCCTTCTTTTTTGCCAAAGATAAACACTGTTTCACCGTTCTCAGGAGTTAGTTCTGCCTGATTTCTGCTCGGCACCTCGTCATCGCCGCGAGGCACAGCGGCACTACTTGGACGTTAGAAGGGCTCTTCGCTACTACATTAAAAGGACAGCGCCCTTCAGATGTTCTGAAGCGCTTTTTGTATCCTTCTTACTGTCTTCCTTGGGTCAGAAGGTATCCTCGGCCACGATTGGCCGTTGGCTCAAGGCGTGCATTGCCAAGTCGTATGCGGTCAGGAACAGACCGGCACCCAGTCGTATTCTGCCCCATTCAACACGCAGCGCCTCCACTACGGCTGCTTGGGCAACTCAAGCTTCGATTTTGGACATTTGCAGAGCCGCTACCTGGTCTTCGCTCACACCCTTCATCAGACATTACAAGGTTGACTCCTACTCCTCAGCTGAGGCGTCCTTCGGACGGCGAGTTTTGCTGACGGTCGTCCCTACTTCAGCTACTCAGGAGCACACAGCCTCCCACCCGGTCTAGAACTTGCTTGGGTATGTCCCACGCTCTTGGATTCTCCAAGCAGCGCGACTGAGAATGGACGTTGCTTACCTGAACGTCCCTTCTAGACGCGCTGCTGGAGAATCCAACCCACCCTGGCCGGCTTCTGCTCCGGATTTTGGACAGTTCATGGACTTACACCTTTATACTTCCTTCGTGAAAGAAACTGAGGCCTCAGCTGGGCCCAGGAGGTGGAGTCAACTCTCTTAAAGTTGTATGCACTCAGTATTCAGCCTACCTGAGGGAATTACCCACGCTCTTGGATTCTCCAGCAGCGCGTCTAGAAGGGACGTTCAGGTAAGCAACGTCCATTTTACACAACAGATGCAAGTATATACCTTATATGAGCGTGCTCATAACTTTTTAATTCCAATACTAAAATGGGATGGATGCCTGTATCCTGTTCTAGATCAACGTTCTTATCATCCAGTTTATAAATGCCCTCCACTTTTGAATAACTTCTATCTTCATTTGTCTTATAAATCTTTGAAACTGTTGTTGCAGAGGTACAGCATTGCCATGAGTCTTCACAAAGTAGTGCATTTGTAATTTTGTGGGATCAATATCATTTCATATATATGTAACAAGCTCCTAATAATTTTCATGAGAAAAAGGTCATAGACTCATACAGTATATGCATTTAAGAATGTAAGCCTTTCAATTCTTATTTTTTCAACATTTGTTATCTCTCCCTAAGTTTGTAATATTTTCTCTTATGATAGTGCATGAGTAAAGTTATTTCTCAGAAAATATGAGAAATATGTATATAAATTCAAATGTAAAAAGTCTTTAACTATCCAAAATATTTATGTTGTAGAATGACTATCCTTGTTAATTTAGAACATAGAATAATAAGGTTGGAAAAGATTTTGGAGGTGTTCTTGTCCAACCCCTGTTGGACCAATCTTATACTAATCTGAACAAATAGTTGGCCAATCTTTTCTTGAAAACCTCCAATTTATGGAGGCAAACTATTCCACTGATCAATTGTACTTATTCTCAGGAAATTTCTCCTTGGTTCTAGCTTCTAAAGTTCTCTCTTTAATGATCTTCCACTCTTAATTTTTGTACTACCCTCATGTGCTTTAGAGAACAGGTTGACCCCTTCTTCTTTGTCAGAGCCCCTCAAGCCCCTCAAGTACTATCATATCACTCCTAGTCCTTTTCTTCATTAAACTAGACCATCTTAGTTCTGTTAACTGTTCATCCAGTTTAGCCTGCAGACTCCTTATCATTGTTACCCTTCTCTATATTCTTTCTAGGGCTTTAGAATTATTTTGTACCATGGTGACTAGAACAGAATATTACAAGTGTGGTTTTTAAGAAACCCATGTTGGCGTCTAGTAATTGCCTTGTTCATTCCTAGATGTTCACAAATATGCTGCTTGGTTATCTTCTCTAGGATTTTTCCAGGTATTGATGTCAGGCTGGTTAGTCTGTAGTTTCCTGGAATCCACGTTTTATCCTTTTTGAAGATTGGAACCACATCAGCTCTTTCCCAATCTTCTGGTAGTTCCCTTGTGTTCCAGGAGCTCTGAAAGATTTGGTTCTGAGATACACCTTCCAGTTCCTTCTAAACTCTGGGATGTAATCTATCTGGTCCTGGCAATTTGTACTTGTCCAGAATGGATGGGTGTTTTATTATCATATTCTTGCCTATTTTGACTTGCATTCTTACTCATTCTTCTACAGTGATGCTTTTGATAGGCTGGATTATTATTTTTTCCTTTTGTGTGAAGACCGATTCATTAGATTAATGCTAAATTAAGTCCACTGTTGCTCTACAATTAGGTTCTAGTGAGACATATACAATCAGTGTGATATATGTTAACGAAAAGTAGCCATCTGGCCAAATATTTTGGCCTGTATAAATTATTTCTAAATGGCTAGTATTATGCATAGTATCTGCCCTTAGCTTGAATACAATGATACAAGCATTCTACTTACCCATTGAAGGAACTAAAGACCTGGCTAATAATTTAAGCTTCAGGGAGAGTTTGTAGAGACCAGAAGACATAAAATTAATGTCATTGAAATATTCCATTGTTTTACAAGTCAAAGAATATATGTGTTGTTTTGGAAGGGAGTTTATATAAATACACCTTTTAATTAAAAATAATTATCATTGTAAAGATTTGGTTATATTATTTTATATAAGTAGTGAAGCTTTGTTTAAGAAAACAAATAAGAAATGGGTGGACTACATGTGACCTTCAAGGTGGTTTTTTTTTTTTTGGCAGTCCTCAATTTTTATGCCTCTTTACAGCAAGTAAAATAATTGCATTGAACCCTAAAGGTTTGACAATTAGAAACAACAACAACCCCAGTTCATCCTTTTCAATGGCATTACATCATTATTACCATCTGCAGTTCTCATCTTCTGGAAATATTTATTTAGAAAGAAAATGGCTTCTAGCAGGAAAATGGCTAGGTCTCTGTGATTCACACATGGGTTATGCAACGACACCAAGCCCATTCAGAACTTGTAAAGTTGTTTGGCTGCCCTGTAGTATAAACCATACAACTAAACAGCTCTTACTAAACTATAACACTGGTAGGTTTTTGTTAAACAGGGTCACCATTATTCTTGTTTTCAAGTTATATTTGGGAGCATGCTCCCCAAAAAACTATAATGCCATTATAACCCCCTCCTCATCTTCTAAGCTTCCTATTATATCTGGTGGTTCTTCATTTCTTGGGGAGAGTGATAAAAGATTCTTTTTGCAGGGAGTCCTCAAATTTCTGTTGTGTCATTATTGGCACTGAGGAATTGTCGTCTAAGAGACATGCCTCACCTAGTTCCAACCAGGAGCAGAATACAGGCCTTATTACCTCCAACAGCCTCATTAGTCATTGTCTTGCTAATGAAATGGTAGTTTACTTTTATTCTACAAGACAAATAACAAAGGTTTGGGCAGAAGCCAAGAGAACTTGAAGAGAGGCAGTTAATAAATTAAGAAGAGGGAAAAGAAAGGGAGAGAACAGTATGTAGACACAGAAATTATTGGCCCCTGTAACAAAATGAATGATCAGTCTGAAAGCATTACATTCTGTCAACATTCAAACAATTTGCATATTATCTTTTCATCAAATGCTATTGTTAATTTTTTAAATTGTTTATAAACAGCTGCTCTTTGGAGTAAATGAAAGACAAACTATTCCCCACCCCCACAATAAAATAGCATGCTCTCAGGAAAAAAGTTAATAACACAAAAGGGAACATGAGGTTAAGAATTGTTGCATCTTCTTATTTAAGGATAGTAAGATTATCAATGATATTTATCTCCAAGCAAACTTACGCTACTTCTGACAAAACAATTATTTACTCAATTCTTGAAAAGGGCAAATGTGCAGAAGAAGGCCCCAAGCAGCTGTGCTGGTTTCAAATTAGGACTCTTATAACCAGGTCCTTGTGAAATGAAGGCCTGACTGGGGCGTGAGTAGAGGCCATCTCCAGGGTATGAGAACAGCCTTGGCAGCATGCCCAGAAGGTGGCATGAAGAAGGCCCAAGTTGATACAGCAGTGGCATTTGATGTTGGTGGCAGGGGCAGCTGACTGCAGCTGGTAGACATAAATGCTGGTGGGCCTGAATTTTGTTTATGTAATAGCAGGAGTGATGTAAGAGCCAGAACTTCAAGGACAATTCATAAGTCCCTTCATTCAGTAACATCGTCGTTTCAAACAATCACTGAACAAATTAAGCAAGTTAAGCAAGGACTGCCTGCATTGTTTCTCCCTTCAGTCTTTTCTTTTGTAACTTAAACATTTCCATCCCTTTTACTGTTCCTCCGAACAGCTTCTCCATGTAACTTTTAAAATGAAGTGCCCAATGCTGGGCCTGGTACTTCAAGAACAGTCTAATGTAGTGGAGAATGCAGTGATCAGAATTTTGTTATTTACTGTGAATTACAGTTCCAGCATTAAAAGAATGATAGCTAACTACTTTTAACTATTCAATGATCCAATAAACATTGAATGTTTTTCTATTGTTGTTCTTGTTAAGTTAATTCAATATTTTAAGGAATAAAATAGGATACTGTTAAGTTTCTTTCGCAAATTTCTTGTATATTATCCAGTTATAAATTAATAAATAAATAAAATAAAAAGCTAATAAATTCACTTAATATTTGGCTTACTGTAGCTGCTTACATAAAGAGATAGATAAAGATTAAAAATTGTAAGCAAAAGAATACATTAAAAGAGAATATTTGTAGCTCAGGGTGAAACTTGTGGGTCCTTGGTTCACTCTGAACTAACCCTAACTCTAATCCTGTTGAAAATATGGTTAAGTATATCCGTGTATTGTGAAATTTAGATTTTTTTCATCATGCCTTCCAATTGCTAGTTGGTATTCATGGATGTACTTTGCTAATCTTCTCTCTGCCCTATATAGTGGCTGTTGTAATCCTTACATTCTATTTTGTAGGTAATTCCTGGCTTTGTTTTCTTCTTCTTGGGTTGCTGGTTTCTTGGTTTGCTTGGGATGTTTTGGAGACTTTTAGTTGGTTTGTGTTCTATGGTGATGCCATAGGTTGTAATAGTCTGTTGGTGGTTTCTGAAATATTTTTAATGTATGGCAGTGTTATCCTTTTCACAGCTTGTGTTGGTTGTATTGTACTGGGTTCAGTGGTTAGGCACTTTTTGATGAAGTTGCATGGCTATCCATTTTGGTGGAAATGTGGAAAATGCTGTATAGATGCTCTTTTTCCTTTGTCTACTGTTCAGGATTACTGCAGTGTGTTTGTGCTCTCTAAATTGTGTTCTTACACATCTTCTCTTGTGGGAGATTGGGTTGTTACCTTGGTAGTAGATCACTTGGTTGGTGTGGGTGATTTTATGATAAAATGTGTGTTTCTAATTGCCACCACTGCCTCTGCTGTTTCTAATTTTCTAATTTCTAATCAAGACACTGCCTCTGCTGTTGAGGATATCCAAAAAGGATTAGCATGTCAGCTGTTTTCTTTTTCCCTAATAAATTTATTCCTTTGAAGATGTTGTTGATAGTTTCATATCTGTTCTATAGTTGGTCCTTTTTTATTATGACAAAAGTGTCACATACACACTTTGGATCTATACTTTGGGTTGTGTGTATGTATTAAGAGTCCTGTCGACTCCAGGTACTGCATTATGGTCTCAATGAGAAGGACACATGAATGCAATTGTCTTGATCCAGTGGTGGGTTCCAATCAGTGTTACCACCGGTTGTCTTTGCGTATGCACTTTGTGCACGATCGCTGCACACATGCTTACCTCACTCGCACGCATGCCAAACTTGCGCTCCATGCAAGCACATTAAATTTTTGACCAGCTGAAGCCCAGCACTACTCTGCCAGACCTATCAGCTGGGCTAAAAAACGACAAATAAAGGTAGGTATAATGCGGGGGCGGGCAGGCGGGGCCACCTCACAGTCATAGAGAATCAGGTTCGCTGACATCACATCATCACCACTACCGCCTCGCCTGAACCAAGAGCAACCCAACACTGTCTTGATCCAATACAAATATCAATAGCACTTAGACTTATAGACCACTTCACAGTGCTTTACAGTCTTCTCTAAGCAATTTACAGAGTGAGCAGATTTCCCCCAACAATCTGAGTCCTCATTTTACTGACCTCAGAAGGATGGAAGGCTTAGTCAACCTTGAGCTGGTCAGAATTGAACTGGAGTGAGCAGTGAGTTAGCCTGCAGTACTGATTCTAACCACTGCGCCACCATGGCTCTTGAAATACAATTCAAGAATCATCCTCAATTTTCTTAGTTGGATGCCTTTTAAAGAGAACAAATGTGTCTCATGATCTGGACTCTGTCTCTGCTAATGCATCTCAAGATAGCTTTTTTTTTTTTTTTGAACCTAGATCCAACTGATGGCTCATATTTAATTTATAGTCAACAAGATACCAGGTCTCTTTAGAATAACAGAGTTGGAAGGATCTTGAAGGCTTTCTGATCCAACCCCCTTCTCAAGCAGGAGACCCTATAACATTTGAGACAAGTGCTTGTCCAATCTCTTCTTAAAAACATCCAGTGATAGAGCACCTACAACTTCCAGGAATGGATTGACCTCGTCTGCTTAGCTGATTGGACTGAATCTGTCAGAGCTGTTAGGACCCGCCTCTGTTGTGGGCTCCCCAGCTTTTGACTCAGTCCCTCAGCTGACTCATATTTAAGTGATTGTCCACTAGGACTCCCAATATTCTTCTCACAGTTACTAGTGCCATCTATTCTCTACCATGCATTTGGTTTTTCTTCCCTAAGTGTACATCCTTACTTTTCTCACCATTAAATTTCATTTTGTTGGATAGGGTCTGGTGTTCAAGTCTGTCAAGATCTTTCTGGATCTTGAACCTATCTTCTGGGGTGTAAGCTTGGTATCATCTGCAAATGTGCTACTGTAAGCTAGTAGTAATTTTTCAGCTAGTGTGTTAGCTGTCCCTCCCAGTTTCACAATATTTGCAACCTTTATAAGTATCCTTCAACTCCCCATCTAAGTCATAGATAAAAATATTAAATTGCATGGATTTTTGATTTGATTTGATTTGATTTGATTTATATGCCGCCCTTCTCCGAAGACTCGGGGCGGCTTACAATGTGTTAAGCAATAATGGAGCCTAAGCATAGACAGTACCCAGTAGCAGCACACAAATCCCTCCAAGCCTGTTTGGAACCTTTAATCAACACTCTTTCAGTACAGTTGTTCTGCCAACTATGAGTCTTCATTATCATTGAAAGTGTGACATCCAGTGGAGGAGGAACTGAGAAAAAAATAGAACCTGCATTCGAGGATTCAGAAGAGTGAATCTTGATTAATTTCCCCAAGGGAATGCAGCGTGGATGTAATGACTACATATTCTTTAGGAGAGACATGTGCAGGAATCATGGGAGCTTCTACAAAGAGCATTCTAGAGCATAACATGCAACTCCCAACAAGCAATAAATTATTTCCATGTGCTTTCAAAACATTCTATAGCAGATGATTTCCAGCAGATGATTTCATATCTTCTGACCTACACTTCTCTATATTAGTTTTTCAAATACACATTATTCATTCATTTGTGATTTCAATTTAATCTCTTACATTTTAGGTCGGAATATTCCATCTTCTGTAGTCATCAGATGATCTCATAGATACTGACTTTGAGTGTCCAGCTTGGCAGTTGAGACTTTCATATAAAGTTTTATTAATATAATGGATGAATAGGTTAGATTGTATCAGGGGTGAAACCCAGCAGGTTCTGACAGGTTCTGGAGAACCGGTAGTGGAAATTTTGAGTAGTTCGGAGAACCGGCAAATACCTCTGGCTGGTCCCATAGTGGGGTGGGAATGGAGATTTTGCAATATCCTTCCCCCGGAGTGGGGTTGGAATAGAGATTTTGCAGTATCCTTCCTCTGGAGTGGGGTGGAAATGGAGATTTTGCAGTATCCTTCCCCTGCTGCTCCCATCACGCTCACCAAGCCACACCCACAGAACCGGTAGTAAAAAAAATTGAATTTCACCACTGGATGGAATCCTTATTTATATCAAATTGACATGTAGTATTCAGTCTGATAGGTTCAATTTTCACACATTTTATCTTTGCCACAAAGCCAATCAAAATCTAGTTTTATCCCAAGTCTGGTCAGGTTATTCCATATAAAGTAGGATCTTTTAATTAGAAATGATTTTCAGCCAACAAAAAGAATTGAATGTAGACTATGGCATACTTTAATCTTTCATTTCTATAGTTTCAAAACGGGGCAGGGGAGGGATTTTTAGACCTGAGCCTGAAGCCTACCCCAATTTATTTAATTAAGCCATCTCATTGACTTTTGACAACATTTTCCTTTAAAATATAGTCAACATATTCTAAAGCGTATGTAGTGGTGGTTTTCTTTTTTCTGTGGTGTGTTTTTTCCTATGGTTTTTTTTTCCTGGACTATTTTCTCCTCTTAAGTCATCAGCATTATAGACAAAATATTGAAGAGTTTATATTTGAGTTTGATAAACTTTAAATGAGTTATGTTCCTATGGGAGTACTTCTCCAAACAGAAATGGTACCCTCATACACACCATTGAAAGTACAAGGAGTTTGCTATTGTATTGTAATTCCAATTAATAAGAATAAAATACTTTAGACATGCAGAATTGGCTTTATTTGCTTTGTGGTTTTCCTTTAGATAGCAGCTACTTAACAATTTTCTTTTTAATGTTTATATCACCCAGAATTACTAATGAGTTGGGTGTTCTAAATTATAAATACAACAATCAAACAATAAAGCCAGAAAAATATTATTGTTCCCCTCCCTCAGCCTCAGAACTGAAAAATTCCTTATCTCATGAAAGAACACAGTTACCCAGTTCTCCAACAAACCAACTTTTTACTGGTTACCATATAAGTGTGAAAAATAATGTGCCATCATTTTAAGAATTGAGTTAACTTTATTGAGGGGATTCCTAAAAGCAATAGCATATTTTTTCAGATTCTTTTTCATTTTCAGAATCCCAAAAATAGAGGGATTTTTTCATGAATAAGAGAGAGGTGTTCTAGTATGTTCCAGATTATTTCTTCCAAAACGTTGAAGCTAGAACAATGGTGTAGATTACATTTGCAAAACTTTGAGAATTTATGTACTCTTTCCTCCTTTCTGCAGTCTAATATTTTGTTTAACCTAGAATTACTTTACAATTACTTTAAAATTTGAAATTACCTTTACAATAAATTATTTAAAATACCTTTTTAATTATTTAAAAAAATACAGGTACAATCTTGGGGAAATTTTCTTAAATAGTACATTTGCTAATAGTGATTGGATTTTTGAATAGCAAGAAATATCTGCCACCAAATATTTCTTGACTAAGTCTTATAAATGTGCTTTGCAACAGGTCAGATCACTGCATAAATGAATTAAAGCTATTGTTTTCGAATACATGATGCTAGTGTTAAATCTGATTCATGTTGTATGTCACTTTCAGAGGATTCTGATATTGATTTAGCCTCTCCAGTAACTGATTTGTATGCTTTGTTTCAGAGGTCATTCACATTAACAATAGAAGCCTGGGACTGGGATAATGAAACAAAAGCTGGTGAGTATATTCTTAAAGAATTTGAACTCTCAGAGCTGACAGTTATGAGGAAATAGACATCTTATAGGAAAATAAAGATTAGTTTAGTTTAGTTTAGTTTATTTGAATTTATATACCGCCCTTCTCCTTATGGACTCAGGGCGGTGTACAGCCAATTAAGAACAAACATATAAAAGTTAAAATTTCATAAAATAATAATATAAATGGCCATAAAATTTAAAACTAACATATTTGAAATATAACTCTAAAATACTAAAATGTTCTAGGAATCAGGCTAGGCTGGCGAGCTGAAAGAGATGGGTTTTTAAAGCCCGCCGAAAGGTTGGGAGGTCAGAGATTGTTCTTAACTCCGGAGGCAGATCATTCCAAAGGGTGGGTGCTGCCACAGAGAAGGCTCTCCCCCTGGGGGTCGCCAGCCGGCATTGTCTGGCTGATGGCACCCTGAGGAGGCCCTCTCTGTGGGAGCGAACCGGCCGGTGGGAGGCAATTGGCGGCAGAAGGCGGTCCCGTAAGTACCCTGGCCCTAAGCCATGGAGCGCTTTAAAGGTGATTACCAACACCTTGAAACGCACCCGAAAGTCCACCGGCAGCCAATGCAGCTCGCGCAGGAGAGGTGTCACGTGGGAGCGTCCCGTTGCTCCCATAATCCCCCGCGCGGCCGCATTCTGCACCAGTTGGAGCCTCCGGGTGCACCCCAAGGGGAGCCCCATGTAGAGAGCATTACAGTAGTCCAGATTAAGAGATATAGTCTAATCTATATTTTGTATTCTCAGAGATATATACAGGTAGATTCTGAAATATGTGCAAAAAGTATATGAAATATATATACTCAACAGTAATTCTGGTAGTACTCTTCTGAGTTGTTTAACTATTGATATCATCACATCTGAATCATTACTCTATAGTAATAGAGTATAATAGAGTTATAATATTTGACCTTCCTTATCTTTTCTATATATTTATAAAGTCACCTGTAAGCTTTTATATACTGTTCATAGTATTTTTAGCTAATCAATTCTTTTAGTATCTTAGATGTTTGAAGACAGAAATATGCTAACTTGTCTTTGGGGTTCTAGTAAAAAAATCTAAATACATCTCTTCCCAGGAAATAAAACTATAATAGCTGACATCAGGGATCTCAAACTCAAAAGAATAGTACAATACTCCAAATAAATCTCTGGAAACTTTGAGGTAACTTGAAGAAGCATTGAGGAAACTTGAGAAAATATGTCATAATGTAGTAGAGATCTTTTTTCACAAGATTCTCCCTCCCCCAGGCCTTTACATTGCTAATTTCTGTATAGGAAGCAATGGGAATTCAATGCAAGTACTGAACTCTATAGTCTTTTGTCTTTAACCACAACATAAATTCTATTATCTTCCCAATATATAGAAAAAGATGGGATGAAACATGAAAGGCAAAACACTAGTGCAACAAGAAAAGGTTGAGCCACAATTTTACCATTCTGTATTGGGGATATGCAGGAATCTTGTACTGTATTTCATTTGCCATTGGTTACTTCTTTCAGTTTGTTTTTCGTGTATGACCTTTTTCTTTTCTGAAAATAGAAATCCCTTTCTAACCAGCAGCAGCTTTCCCTGCACTCTTAACAACATGATTTCCTTCATTCTTAAGAATAATTTGCTTTCTAAAACAAGTGGAGACCTAGAAAGGCTTTATTGTACATTCTTAAATGGATGTGCTGATTAACATTTTCTGAACTTCTGGCCACATTTTGTCCTTTTGCAACTATATTGCTCTCCTTTGCTAACATGCTCTATGTTAAAATGTTTACTTAAAGTCTTCATCTTTCAATTTTTAGATGAAAAATTATTAATTGATAGAGTATCATCTGCGGGTATGATCAACCCAGAGGATAGATGGACAACAGTACAGTTGAATGGCCCTGTTGCTCATTTTGAAGCACAAATAAGAGTGAAGTGTGATGAAAACTATTATGGACCACAGTGCAATAAATTTTGTGGCCCACGTGATGACTTTGTGGGCCATTATACATGTGACCAAAATGGAAATAAGGCTTGTATGGAAGGCTGGATAGGTGATGAATGTAAACAAGGTACTGTATTTCTCATGTTTTATAATGTAACAGTTACACTGGAATTGTGATGTGTTTTTATGGCAAAAGAGGAGAAGTGGCCAGACTAAGGATTTTGACTACTCCCCAAGCTTATTTTTGTAGCTATTAGATACACTTACGACTGAAATGTAGTAGCAAGCTATCCATTTTAATAGATAATCCACTATTTTCTTTGTTTTATTTATACACATATGTATGTTAACCACCACCACCCCCCAATAGTAAATGTATTAAGCCTCTGGCATTCATAACTGATAAAGTTCATATTATCAAGCCATCTATTGCAGCATTTGAAGATCAAATAAATAAATAAATAAATATTCTTCTCCAGCATAGAATATCAGTGCATTATTATTAACCCAGTACTTTGTGTTGATGCCATATCTGAATTAGGCAGTCAGGACCTTTACACCATATGTTGTCTATTCCAATTAACAGTTGACTTTTAAGTTTTGGAGTCCTTTCTAAATAGGAAAAAGACAAGAGCTGAACTTTATAACTTCTGCAAACAAAATAATGTCCGTCATTGAATTATGCCTCCTCTAAAATAGATAGTAAGATTTTGTTTATTAGAGATACTATATTGAATCACCACATAAAAGCACATAATCGTAAAATGTTTTAACCATAGAACCTCTTGAACTAACTGCCTGCTTCAGTGAAGTTTATTATTTATTAAAATGTTTTTATTCTACATTTCTTCTGAAATATTCAAGACTATACATTTGTTTACCATAGTTGGCAAGCTATAATGACTGTTATTTTTCACACAACTTCTATTTCAGTGGGGTTTACCTGTGATTTGCTTTCTTATCCAGATAAACTCAAGTATTACCGTATTTAATAGTTTGTGTAAGTTGATCAAGTATATTAAGAAATTAGACGGTTCTAGAAACTGCTTTTGAAGATAGTGAGCTTGTGTTTTGAAAGCTGACCATAGTGCATTTGTTTTATTTGTCTGTAGTTCACAGTTAAAACACTAAGATTTCAGCCATTTGTCTGAAACGGTATAGGATCTCCTGCTTGACGGGAGGTTGGACTAGAAGATCTCCAAGGTCTCTTTCAACTGTGTTATTCTATTCTGTTCTGTTCGTCATTTTAGAGAATTTAATCTGCATCCATTCCAAAATTAGAATGTTGGCAGAGCATCTGAGATATTATATTTATATCTTATAAGAATAGCCTTTGGACAAGATACTTTTATAATGCTTTATGTTTCCTCTTTGTGTCTTTTTGTGTTTCCTGAAATAGATATTTTTAGACAGGAAAAATCACAAAAAATGTATTTGGTTTTTTGTATTCAGGAGGTTATGGATATGATCATTGTAATTGATAGTTTTAACTAAAACTTCCACTTTTTCTTAAAACTATCCTTCAAGGGAAAAAAAATCAGTGCATAAAATGGTAGTATCTTTTAATTACAATAATCACTTTTTCTAAAGAGTTGGTTCTAACTGATGTTTAATTCTTTCTTTTCATAGCTGTATGTAAGCAAGGATGTAATTTAATCCGTGGAGGATGCAGTGTACCTGGGGAGTGCAAGTAAGCTTGCTTATTTACTTACTTACTCTGAGTGGCATAGAACTCCCCAATATGTAATTCAAATTCTACAATGTTAAAAAATAACTAGAAATATTCCTATGGAATCAGGAATAAAAACATTAACAATTTTGAAAAATCCAATCTCATGACTGAAAGACAATTATAGCAAACCAGCTTCCCTGGCTTGATAGAACAACCAAGTTTTCACCAGTTTCCTAGAAACCAGAGGGAACGGGCATATTACACAAGGTGCAGAAGGTTCTGTTTCATAGGAGTGGGATTGCAACTTAAAAGGAGTGCTTCTATTGCCCTTAAGATAACAATTTCTAATTGAGGGAAATACAACAAACCTACCCAACTTGATCTTAACAGGCAGGGTAAAGGTGGTACCCTAGACATTGAAACCCTGTAGATACCTTAAAGGATATACCTAAGGACTTCACAGCCATTCTGTGAATTGCATCTGGAAGCTAACTAGCAACAGTACCTTACAACTTGACATGGTAACAGCCAAACCAACAGGTAACAGGTTTACAGTGAGCAATGGCTATTGTTCCAAGAGAATTTACTGTTAATTGCATACAAGATGGAGCTTGCAGATACCCTCTTCACCACAGCTGTGCCTGCTCTCCCTAAACTGCAAATCCAGCTCTGCCTAAGGCAGTAGAACTCTGCTTAGATTAAATAATGGAATCTTACTGAAAACATCTTCCTTGGATTGAATCTCTACCTGATCCCATCCAGACCTAGAGAATCTGCCAGTACCTGAGCAACATTTCAAAAGCATCAACTACTCAATGAGGGGTCGCCCTGTGTTCCTGCCGCCGGGGCTAAGCTGCATGCTACTCAGTCACGCTGGCCAATCCAGGTGCTCTGGCAATGACACTGACCTGAAAGACCCTCGTCTGAGTTCTGTGGGAACGTGCTGGCTAGCTCCAGTCCGCCTGGCACAGCCACCGACCCATGAAAGAGCTGGATTGCGTTGCAATTGCTCTGCGGCTTTTGGAGCTGCTCAAGCCAGAACTTGGAATTTCGAGCCACTTGGCGTTGCTGTGGCTAAATTTGGAGTCATACCTTGAGAGTGGGCATTTATAAACGTATGGGTGTATACGCTGGCTACTGTGGTCGCAGACAACGCCGCCACCACCCTTCCTGCCACCGTCAACAGGCTAGACTCCTGCTGTGCCCTTGCCTTATTTCCATCTCCCCTGTCAGAGCTGAGCTGTCAAAATGGTCGAAAGCTTCTTTGATGACAGGAGCAGAGCTAACGGTCGCTCCCCAGTTTTGCTAGAGCATGCCAGCAAGGGACCTGCCAAATCCAGGTCGGCTTCTGAAAGAGCAGCCAACAGAATTAAGCCCAAAGCTCTCAGATCCTCTAGGCACACCAGCACAGAGGAAAAGGACGCTAAGAGATGCTTGAAAGCCCTTGAAAAGCAATTTTTAAGGGCTGCAAAGAAACATGGCAAGCTGCCAGCCTTTCCTTGGACCCTCCCGCTTTCCATCAGAGAAGGAGCATCTCTGGTAGGACCAACACCCCATCTCACTCACTAATGTCATTTAGATGCTGAATAAAAGTGGGAGAGCATCAAGCCCTGCAAGACTCGCCATTAAGTAATCTATGATTCAATCTCCTTCACCACCCCAGAATTGTGACTTCAGGAAGGGGAAGAAATACTATAATTCAGTGGACCATTGTAACCTTTGAATTATAACCTTTGAAGGTGGTTCAGAAGGATATTGTGTTCTATGGCATTAGAAACTACTTCCTCCAAGATTCTTTATAATTGCAGCTCAGGCGCTTTTTCCATAATCTTCTCCCAATGGGAGGGTTGGAGAGTATAATTGTCCAGCTTATCTTGATCAAATACTAGATTCTTGGGAGAGGGCTCTCTATCACCTCTTTCAAAAAGTATGAAGTTTATGTCAATATGTATTAGATTTATATTCTGTCTTTTGTTCCGAAGCAGTATATACAATTCACTTATTTTTCTCCTAAACAGTAATCTTGTGAGGTGGGTTAGATTGAGAAAAAAGGATTGGCCCAAAGTTACTTAGTGCATCTCCGTGGCTAAGGAAACTGGATCTCCTTCTGTTATCTAACTCTTTAACTGCCAAACCATTGTTTATGTGCATCTTTATGGGCATTTAGTAATTTTGTGGGGAAGATGCTTAATTGCTAAACAAATCTCTGAATTTGAGAGATTGTTTCTATTTTTCAAATGATAAAACTTTTTTACAAAATCATATTGCAAACAACTAGCAATAAATTTGGCACATATTTTTATATTTTCAAATATAGACATCGTTGTCAAATGTACAAATTAAAATAGTGTTATATACCATCTGTCTGCTCAAATAGAGCATTTAGGGCAGCCTTCAGATAAAATAAAATGAAATAAAACTTAGAGTAACAGAGAAAACAGAACTCATGAGCAGCTTTGTTCTCACTGCCCTCTTGTATTCAAGAGCAGTGTTTCATTTACATATATAGAGCAAGCAAGTTAATACACCTAGAGCTAAAAACTAAATATTTCCAAGTAATTCCAATATTTTGATCTTTTTTGTTTGCATCCCGAGTTACAACCTACTTAATAGGAATCACTAGCATAAGCTATTTTTTCTTGCATATTTTTATTTTTAATTCAATTGCTTTGCTATTTGATATTATAATGTGATTAAAAAACTAAAAGCTTTTGGCAACTGCTTTTTATCTAGCTTGTTATCCAACAAATGTGGGATCCTTGAATAAAAACTGAATTGAGAATGAATAAGAAATGAATCTTCTCTCTCTTGAGATACCTGTATAGTGCAATATGAACTATCTTTATAATCTACATGATGTGGAATCTTAAAAAAATAGTTTGTTATACATTTACTTGGTTCCTGCAGAAATTTAGGAAGTGTGCTATAATCAAACTTAAATGGACAGGTAGATCATTTGAATGTCAGTAAAAACATAGTAAGTGTGCTTCTAATGCTTAATTAAAAATACTGATTCCTGGTGAATCTAAATGCCTCCGTTTTATAGTCTGGTATAAAATAATGTATTCTTATTATCAGATATATATTACTTTCAATGTGTATATAGCTTTGGAACCAATTTTATTAAAATAATACAAATTAGTTAATAATTTATATTTTCATATATTTTATTGGTGTTGTGTTTCCTATAATTTTATCTTTTTTAACATTGTAAGCCACCCAGAGTTAACCTGTAGTAAGATAGGCAGCCAGTAAATTTAATAAATAAATAATATAATTGACAGTGGATATCATGAATGTCTTACCTGATGCAGGAAGACTTTCAAGGATTAGAAACAGAGAGGGAAATGAATTGCGTTCAGCATTGAAAATGTTTTACGACAATCTGTTTGCTACAGATTAAAGCAATGGCACATTCACAAGTATTTTAAAATAATCAAGATGATAAAATACAGATGTTTTTTTTAAAAAATAATTTATACTTAGTACTCAGAGTAAACCTAAATATTGGTAAGCAAAATTTCCTGATGAATGCTGAAATTATAAATCAGGCAGACTGCTAGCAACCCAGAATATTTTTAATTTATATAAGAACGGCCATTGATACTAAAAAAAAAAAAATCCCTGTATGTATGTAGTTTTGTAATTTCTCACTGACATATGTCATTATAATAAGAGATACATATGTTTTTAAGATTACGGCAATCCATGGTGGCTAGATGCTTCGTTGTTGTTAAAAACTGCTAAATACAAAATAATTGAATGCAAATTTGCTGCTTAAAATTGTATGAACATTGTAGTTAATCAACATATTGCTAACATTTAATATGCACTTTGTCTAGGTGTAATTATGGTTGGCAGGGGCAATTCTGCGATGACTGTGTCCCCTACCCAGGCTGTGCTCATGGGAGTTGCAACATCCCATGGGAATGCAAATGTGAAACCAACTGGGGTGGCCTGCTCTGCAACAAAGGTATTGTGCTTCTATTTGTAATAAACATTTTAAAACTTCAAGGTTAACAAAAATCTAGTAGCGCTTGTTTATGTAAAGATGTTTACTTAAGAGCATTCAGAATATTGTTTGCGTCAGTAACTTTCCTGTAACATGATGGATTTTTCTATATTTGCCATCATAAATACCACAAAAATAATAGTATATGTAATAGTTTACATGAAATCAGATGCATTAAAGGAGAATAAAGTATTTTAACATTATGTTTGAAAAGACCTTCGTATGAAATTTTGCACTTTATGTATTATTTTATTTTAATCCTTTCTGTCTAGATTTAAACTATTGTGGAAATCATCATCCATGTGTGAATGGTGGAACCTGCATGAATACAGAACCAGATGAATATAGCTGTGCTTGCCAAGATGGTTACTCTGGAAAGAACTGTGAAATTGGTACATACAGCTAATATGTTTTCTACTCCAGAAATGTAATAATTAATGACAGTCTTGGAAAAATTTGGAATGTATGGCTTTTCCCCGTCTGCATTAGGAATAAATGAAGTTCTGTTCTCTTCATTGTCTTTTATGAAAACATTCATCTATACTTTCAAAAATTTATAGAGAATTTGGCACATATTTGCAAGCTGGAATTTGCTTTTTACAAATTCATTTGTAAAATACGTTTATGTCTTAGGCAATCCTCCAAACTGAACAAAATAATGATAGGAAATACACTAAAGCTATAACAGAAAAATGTTGGAAAGTATGTTCATCTTAATATATACAGTATAAAAACAATAGGAAAATAATTATTGTTTATTATTAAACTTTTATGCCATCCATCTCGCTAAGGCAACTCTAGGCAGTTTACAGTCGTATAATTAAAATACAATATAAAACCTTAAAACAATACAAACCGCACATATAATTCAGTTGAAATTCAATTAAAATTCAATTAACCAAGATCAGAAGAAGGAAGCAAAGTACATGGAGGGGAGTAGTAGTTATGGGCTGTCTAATCAATTAACCACTTCCAGGATGCCACTCCCCCATTGGGGCTCCAGCCAGCTGGCAGAGCCAACTCTTCAAGCTCTTTCAGAAGGCCAGAAGGGATGTAGATTTCAGTTTGGTAAAGGCAGGATGGAACAGAGAGTAGGAACCATGGCAGAAAACCCTGCCTGAACCCCAGCAGCCAAAATTTCTTTACTGATAGGGTCTGCAGCATGCCTTTTCTGCCAGTGCAGGTGGGCTGGGCTAATCCCAATGGGATGACGCAGTTTCTCAGATATCCTGGACCTATGTCAGAAAGGCTGTGATAACCAACACCTTGAATTGGATCCGGAAGCAAACTGGAAAAAATGCTTTTAAAAGTAAAAAAAACAGCCTCTGATAATCGCACGGCTCAGCTGGGCATGGGTGGGAGGGGGCAAGGATTTTTGCTACCGGTTCTCTGAACCACCCGCTGCCATCGCTACCGGATCAGGCGATCC
This sequence comes from Masticophis lateralis, assembly GCA_030761175.1. Lineage (NCBI taxonomy): Eukaryota > Metazoa > Chordata > Lepidosauria > Squamata > Colubridae > Masticophis > Masticophis lateralis. Next base: position 321,372,239 of record JAUDYJ010000001.1, on the reverse strand, counting down.
GGTCTGAACCGGGAGCATTTCACCATTGATGTGATGGCAACGTGACACCCATGCCCTAAATGTATAAAATTTAATGGTGACTTTTTTTATAGAGAAACTATAAATAGGGTTTCAGCCTGGATTTAAAAACTATTATTTTTTTCCCATTAGCTGAGCATGCTTGTGTTTCAAATCCTTGTGCTAATGGCGGAATTTGCCATGAAATTTCATCCGGGTTTAAATGTCAGTGTCCTAAAGGATGGAGTGGACCAACATGTGCAATTGGTAAGTACTGTCTGAGTCATAATATTTGTACCTTGCTGATGAAAACTCATTTTGGTGCTGAAAAATTTCGTGCAACTCAATTGCAATTCCCTTAGAGATATCTTGAAGGAAGTGCTCATTTCTGCAATTCACACAGGGACTCCTCGCTTTGTCATCCTATCAATATCATTTTCTTTTAAATTCTTCCAATTAAAAGTAAATAAAATTCCACCCAGAAATATGCCTTAAAATTATTACGGTATGTGGCTATAATATAGTGTTTAAGAATGGTAGCAATCTATCCAAGAGAGAAAGAATAAGAGAGAGATGTGATTTTAGGATTGATAGGAAGGATCCTCATCAGTTTATTTACTAGAAAATGCTCAACATATACCTTTTTCTGAATTAGTTAATTTCTTTTCCCAATGGCAGTATATGAAGTTGCATTATATAGTCCTTAACAAAATTCTAAATAGCCCATAAATTCAAAAAGTTTGGATGCAACTTCTTTTTTAAAAAAAAAATGTGTGCAATAAAATAGTTTAATCAGAAAATGAGTAGTAATGATGGAAGGGGAGAACCACAATAGATGAGACAAAGATGCAAAATGTGTGGAACTCCTCACATGGATGAAGAAGCCGGTAGTTTCCCTTTTCTTATTTGATTGTTGTTGTTTTTTTAGCTACTGTATTTTTAAGAGTATAAGATGCACCATAGTTTTTGGGGAGAAAAATAAGAAAAAAGCTGATTGGTGGGTGGATCAGCCTCCCAGAATACCCCCCAATCAGCTGTTTCCGGAGGTGAATTTTAGCAACAGGTTCGTTGGTTGTGAGCTCTGTGCTGAAAGCCTCCGAAACAGAATTTCAGAAAAAGCTTTTTTTCTGAAGCTTCTTTCAGAGGCTTTTATTCTGAAGGACTATCTGTACTCTGTTCAATCTCCTTTCTTTGGTATTGGTATGTAGATTAACCTCTTCCAATCTGTTGGTTATTGTCTCATTCTCCAGATTTGTTAACATAGTTTGGTTAGAACCTTTACAGATTCTTCTTTTGTTGCTTGCCATATTATTTTAGATAAAAGCCTTTTAGAAGCTTTTTTTCTGAAGCTTCTTTCAGAGGCTTCTTTCAGCCTCTGAAATCTCTGTTTGTGAATCTGGGGGGGGGGCGCTACATTCGGAGTATAAGACGCACCCAGATTTTCACCCTCTTTTGGGGGGGGGGGGAAGGTTTATATTCCGAAAAATAAGATACGTTAACCCTGTTTTTAGGATTAGAAAACCCCACCGACCCCATTTTTTAAATTTTAGTTTATTGCCGTTTTTAACAATTGTAGACAGTTCTGGAATTACATGTCAAATTAAATTAGTGTCTTTCTTTGCTTGAAAGATACTTTATAGTTCTAAAACTATCTCAGACAACTGTTTCCCTCCCCAGATATCGATGAATGTGCATCTAACCCTTGTGCTAGTGGTGGTACTTGTGTCGATCGCATTAATGGGTTTGAATGTATATGTCCACAGCAGTGGATTGGGGCAACCTGCCATCTTGGTAAGTCTTAATATTTAAAAACATCTCAAATTATTACTTCAAAAATATTTTTAAAGATTTTTACACTCATCTTTGCTGAATTATTATTTAGCTACTTCTCATATCACTTTATGAAACAGGTTGTAAAATGTTATTATCTTTTGAATGCAGTCCTGCATTCCTGAGCCATATTCTGTACTATATTTAATCAAAATTCATCTGTAGCATTTCTCCCTGCCATAGATAATTATCTTTGGCAAAATAACAGTGGCTAAATTAGGCATGTGTAAATGTTTAAGCTACTGTGTTTTACTGCAGAAAGGTTTTTGTTCCTGCTACCTGGCCATTCAGTTTTCCTTATTGCTTCATTTGCTTGACTCATTTCATGATTGTAATATGTGCATTCTGCAGAATTACTCAAAAACATGGCGCTTTCTGTACGGATGTTTGGGCAGATTCTTTTTGAATGCATAATTCAGTCTGGAGTTAACAAAAAAACCCACAGTTATTGTTTTGCCAGGGAAATAGGTAATGGCATTAGAGGAGAATCAGGTCAGTGAAAGCACTGAACTTAATGCCCCAGATATTATAATCAATTTTCTGTTGAGCAAGTGATTGAATAGTTGCATAAGAGGTAGAATAAATGCTGATATCTAACCTTTCTTTAAAAAGGCTGCATAGCCATACATTATTCCTGGTGTCCACATTTGTTGGCTATTCTGCATTTAATCCACAATTAAGTTGTTAGTTGAAAAATCCTAATGCAGCTGCCACAAGAGTGATGTGGTTTTGGTTTGGTTTGGTTTGGTTTTATTTCATTTTATTTAGTTTGTTTTTTTGAAAAAGTTGGAAGTAACGTGTTCAGATAATTTTTATTTCAGCTATTTCCCTGGATTTTATTTAAACAGTCACTGAGGCTTTCCTAGGGCAAAGAATGCAGCATGCATATTGCAAATATCAGCAAACAGTATCAAAGTAGCGAATGAAATGTAGCTGATATTTGGAAAGCATGGAAGCTTTGCTTTGGTGCAAGGGCAGTTTCTTTCTGGGTTTGTTCTTCACTCTCTGCTTTTCTTCTCTTCTTTCACAGATGCTAATGAGTGTGAAGGGAAACCCTGTCTTAATGCTCATTCTTGCAAAAATCTTATTGGTGGATATTATTGTGACTGCATTCCAGGATGGAAAGGAGTAAATTGTCATATCAGTCAGTATTTAATATTTAGTGTATACACTTGACCCTAAGGGTCTCTTATTTATAGACTGAAAGCAGACAATCTTAAATTAATGCTTATGTTTCATTTCCAAACCTAACTTTTCTACAAGTCTTTACAGTGACACTTTTTATCACATACTTCCTTGCGTCTAAAGCCTTAGCTTTTGAATTGTGGAATGAACTAACTGAAAGTTTCTGAGAAATTACTCACATGGGACAATTTATTTTAAACATTGCTTGACTTTATGATTTGGGCTCTTTCAAATTTGCATCACTTACAAAAATCTTATTTCCTTTCCTCTGGAAAACATCAGTTTGAATATTTGAAATCAACAGATATCATTAATCGTGCTTTAGTCTATTTCCATTATTTTTCCATTATTTTAATGATTTTCCTATTTTATCCATAGATGTTAATTACTGTCATGGGCAGTGCCAAAATGGAGGGACCTGCAAGGTAATTTTTGTTTTATTTTATGATTCTTTGAGCAACCTTTTAAATTTAAAATTCATTTGTCTTAACCTCACCCTTTTAATTCTTTATATCTTTGTAGACAAATAACACTAGCAATTGTTCATGTATGGACAATACAGTAGAAAGTTCAAGATTCAAATGAATAGCCAGCATCCATTCAAAAATATACTTTCAGTAATGTACACAGGCAGTCCTTGAATTGTGACAGTAATTGGGATCTGAATTTCCATCACTAAGGGACATCACGGTCTCTATTGCTGTTGATAACTGAATCCCATCAGTTATTGGGAAAGGACTTACCCATTTGCAATCATGTCTCAGCAGTGGGCACTGCAATAGGACACGGCTTTTAAGTCCCTTTGTTCAGCATCATCATAGGTTCAAACAGTTGCTGAACAAATATTTGTTAAGCAAGGGCTACCTCTATCAGGTAGGCAGCCATAGGAGTCATATAAATAAATAAATTAATCCAATAAAATCAAGGAGTTTAAAGGATACATTATATCCAAGTTTTTAATAATATGGACTAGGTATACAAAAAGCAGCATAAGATACTGTCTGATTCTTAATCGCCCCTTTCTGTAAATAAGAGGATTATTTACATTTTGAGGATTATCTACATTCCTCAAAATGTAAATAAGACCATAAGGAAGAATTCTGAAGTATTTCAGAAAAAAATTATGCAGGTACATATCCCTAATGTTTATGACACTAGAAAGTAGAAATGCAAATTAAGTTTTAAAAATTGTTAAAAAGGAGACTCAATTCAAATTCATATGTGAGCATTTAGAGGTTAACTGAGAATAATCTTAATAAAATGTTCATTAGATTGTTTTAGAGCAAAGAGACTATGAAACATTTGTACAGTAATTCTAAAAATTCAGATGCAAAATTATTGGGCAACTTAATTTCTGTGCCTTTTGTGTGGCATAGTCTCTATATCAATAAGTTAAAACAGAAATATTCAGATGGGCGCTTTTTTTTCTAAAAGGACCATAACAGTTGTTTTAGAATAATAAAGTATAATACTGGAAACAATGAATCTAAAACATAAAAGGAAGCTATTGAATTACTTGTCTCTAGACATCAAATTTTAGTGGTATTTAATTGCTTGGCATTACTCATCCCAAACAATTTTCTTATGGGTTTAATGGTTTCTTCTTTAAACACATATGCTTGATCAGCTTTGTTTTTTTAAAAGAAGGTAGAAATAGTTTTTAAAAGGGCAAAAATAGTCACTTTACTTTCATAGTTAAGTAAACAGAGTATTTTAATCCATGGACCTCAATTTAAAGTTATAGGAGAATCCGCCTAGAACGATCCATTGTCCCAGTCATTCTTTTTAGAAAACTACTGGGATGTTTTTTTTTTAATTGTAATCTTTTTTCATTAAATTTTTTCTAGTATCTTCTGGAAATGATTATAATTTTTTTTTTCAATTTGTCCATGCAGGATGAAGTGAATGGCTATCATTGCATATGCCCTCCTGCTTTCATAGGCAAGAACTGTGAAAAAAAAGTTGATGACTGCATGAGCAACCCATGTCAGAACGCAGGTCACTGTACTAACCTCATCAATGGATTCCATTGTCTTTGCCCTCATGGCTTCTCAGGAGAATTCTGTGAGGTAAAGGATACTTTAGACGTGTTAGAATGTTTGGCTGGTCTGACTTCTAGAGCAACTTGAATGTTTGTTGTTATGGATGAATGGAACAAATAGTTCATTTACTGCCCCACAGGAACAACCAAATTTAGTGCAAAATAGTCCTGCCATCAACCCATTAAGAGCTCACGAACACTATTTTGCTTTTGCTTTCTCCTTTTTTGTTTGCTTCCTTTTTTTTTTTTTTTTTTGCTACAACAGAAAGCTGTCCTTTCATTTCCCCCAAATTGCTCTAGATCCCAATTAAGTGATTTTGCTTCATAGCATATGTCAGATATTGCAGTAGAAATTAATTATTGTTATAAGCCTTTTGAGGAACAGAAGTATTTGGAAGGACTCTTCTTCAGGATGCTCTCAAGCTGTCATTTTTTCCTCCTGGGAGCACTATTTTTTAAGTAGTAGCATATTTGTAATGTACAACAATAAGTGTGAGTGTTGATTTCTTTTCTTTTCTTTTTTCTTTTCTTTCCTTTATTTTCTTTTCTTTTTTTTTCCTTCCTTCCTTCCACCACTGTTACAGACTACAAATCAAATTCTAAATTCAGTGTTCAGTGGGCGTTATTGTAGCACAAGTTTGTACATCAGTGTACAATATTTCACTCCAGTACATTCAGGAATAGAGTTATTGACTGGAAATATTGATTACTACTCTATATTTAAATTCTATTGCAGGGGGTGGGGAATCATAATCTGCTTCAAATTTGAACAGTTTAAACTGTTAGGGCCAGTCTCTTGTCTGGCAAAGGAATTGTTTCATGCAAAAATCTGGGCATCTAATACCATTCCATCAGTCAGTCTGTTTGAATTAATACATTGGCATATAGCAGGCCAAGTTATTTTTTTTCTGAGAAAATCCTATACTCATGATGGCGAACCTATGGCACAGGTGCTACAGCTGGCACGTGGAGCCATATTGGTGGGCACGCGAGCTCAGCTCTGGCATACATGCGTGTGCCAGCCAGTTGATTTTTGGGCCTTCTGGGCCCATCAGAAGTCAGGAAACACGCTGTTTCCAGCCTCCGGAGGGCTGGAGGCCTCCGGGGGTGGGGAAGGCCGTGTTTGCCCTTCCCAGGCTCCTAGAAAGGCTCTGGAGCCTGGGGAGACCGATAAATGGACCTACCGGGCCCACGTGCCATCACGTGCCAAAAGCAGAGGGAGCATGGATATAGGCACATGTGCATGTGACCTCTTCGCGCTCCCCTCACTTTTGGCACACAATGGCAAAAAGGTTAGCCATCAGTGTCCTATACTATTCATTTGGTATAGGAGGAAAGAGGCATTGTTGTATATTATCTTATAAGCAACTGGATAGTGTGCAGGTATTCTAATATAGCTATGCTGCTATAATCATAATAATGTGTGATTTAGGAGCAAACAACTGTTCTATATTGATTTCCTTTTTGTTGAGGAATTGAGTGTGCTTTTATTGAAATAACCTTTCCTGTGTATTAAAGCATAAATGAGAAATGATGTGGGATTATTTCTCTTTGTATATTGCTTTCGGCTCATTTGTAGCATTAGTACTAAAATAATGCCTGGCACATTAAGATCTGTAGAAGAGGGCACCTTCATTTTTAGAGACCAGTTTTTTCAGGTATGCCTAAACAACTCGTATCAATCAGATTGGAAGAAATTGTCCCAGTTGATCCCAGTTCCCGCATCTTTTGCTGGAAAAAATATGTTTCCATTATCTGGCTATTTAACTGTTTTAATGCTGTAATATAGCTCTCTTGTATTTTTATGTGTTTGATCAACAGGTGACATTTGTGGAAAAGCTTAATGCAAATAGATGCTTCTTTAAAACATTTATAGTTGACATAAAGAACTATATTAAGATTACAGTTCCTTAGAATGATTTATAAGTATAATTCAATATTCTTTGTAGTTACAGGATTTTTAAAATTTGCCACCTTCATGATAGTAACAAATCACCTTCAAGATACTTTAAATATATCCATAATGCAATTAAAAAACTTGTATCTTACAACAAGCCATAAGTAATATATCTCCATCCCAAAGCTAGATTAACTATCAATTGAGTAAAAGGGCTTGTCTCATGAGCAAAATAAAACTGTCAATTGAGTAAAAGAGCTTGTCTCATGAGCAAAATAAACTTCAAATTTATATCTGTTTGGCAGAGAATAATTAAAATGGTGATCTTGGAAATCAAATATTTTCAAAGAAGAACTACCACCTATAATAGTCTCTAAACCTTTTTCACCCACAGAATTCCAAAGTAGACTGAAAAGCAATCAAGCTACCCTTCTCCTTGGAAAACTTGCTAGCTGCCGCATAAGAAATAGGATGTAAATGAATTTCTGCAAATTGTCTCACAAACTCACAGAACTACAGATTTTATAAAAACAAATTAACTTTGTAGTGGTTACAAATGCATAGCAGTTGAACCATACATAAATTAGCTCAGTACCAAATACATCTTAAGAGATGCATTTTGCCTGAAATTCTATAAGAAGCCTTTCAGATAAGAATTAGAGTCCATCCAGGAGTCAAATGCTACCGGTTCGCACTGGTTCAGGAGAACCGGTAATAATAAAAAGCTACCGATTCAAATGAACTGGTAGTAAAAGAAAGAAAGAAAGAAAAAGAAAAGCTATCATTTTGTGTGAACGATATTTCCAACCATCAGCTATACCACGTGATTTAGATTCTAGCAAATCTAAATCGTGCGGCACAGCTGTCCCACCCCTCGCTGTTCTACTTACTTTGTTAAGCCTCCTTTTTCCGCGCAAAGCACACATTTGGCATGCACTGTGCATGTGTACGCAGTGTGCATTTGGTGCAAACTATGCATGCATATGCAGCGTGCTTTTACTGCGCATGGGCATGCACACAGCATGTTTTTGGCATGCACTGTACATGCACAGGCAGCAAACTGGTGGCAGTCCCTGGAGGATTTCATCACTGGGTCTGTCTGTCTGTGTTTTAGAATTTAGGATTAGTTTGATGCATAGAAAAAAGCAGGTGTATTAGAGATTGTATGATAAAGAAATAGATTAATAATATTAATTATTGAACTGAAATTCTTAGCAGAGTAATGCATTCAGCCAGTGTGCTTTAATGATTAATAAAATGGATTAGGATTGGAAATATACAGGTTCAAGACTGCCTTTAGCCATGAAAATTCACTCCCTCACACTCTGTCAAACTTAATCCACACGTTTATTGTGCCAATACAATGAAGGGAAATCCCCATTTAAGTCACTTTGAGCTCTAGATGTCAGGATATTCATCTAGAGGTTGAATACTTGATATAAATTAGAATTCAATTTTAGTGACATACCACTTCTCTCTCTCTTTTTTAAGACCATAACTAATCTATAAAAATGAAAGTAGCTATCTTGTGGAATATTGTTACAAAACTAACAATGCAGTTTAAATCTTTTGTAGATTGATATAGATCTCTGTAAGCCTAATCCTTGCCAAAATGGAGCACAGTGTTATGATCTGAGAGAAGACTATTATTGTGCTTGCTCTGATGATTACGATGGAAAGAACTGCTCTCACCTCAAGGATCACTGTAAAAATAACTCTTGTAAAGGTACTGTCTGTCCTGTGAAATTTTGACTATGTAGCCTAATGCCGGAAATCTTATAATAATAGGATTCTTTCAGGGAAATAAGTTCAGTGATTTTTCTTAATTAGTATTACAGATTTTAACAATATTAAGGACAAACTTAAATGCATGTAAATTTGATTTTTAAAAAAATAAAATCAATACAGTAAGAAAGAAAAATAACAAGTCTCAGTCCTTCTATAGAAAATAAATATATGGAGATGAACATGAATTATTTTTCTTATCCATAGAGGATCTGTTGGTCATTTTTTCTTAGATAAAACTGATAATCTTATACACTTGTTCTTACCTTCTTTGCATTATCAAACTTGCTTCCCAGAAGTAGATTGAATTCTGTTTGAGTGTCAGTGAAACAGACAATAGAAGTGGATCACATTTTCTTATCTTTCTTATCTTCTTTTTGTCTCTCCAAATCTGATTCAGGGAACTGGGAATTATTTAGAACAGATTTAAAAGATCATACAGAGAGAAAAATCTAATACAGTTCAAAGTGCTTTCATATGATAATGGTTAGCCAATTAATATTTTATAAGAGCATTATATGTCATATACTAAGTACAAGTACTATTTAGGATGTATCTACTTCCTAATCCATGCAAGGATGTGTCATAAAGAGACTTTTTGTTGGTTTTCTGCTAAATATTAGTGCAACTTAAATATGAGGACTAAATGAAATATTTTGTGCCTGAATTAAGAAACCACAGGTTTATGGAGGCCTTCTATCTTAGAGGGTAGCTTATATGCATAATTTTCTCTTATTCTTAGTAATAGACAGCTGTACAATAGAAGTCTTCACAAATGCTACTCAGAATGGCATTCGTTTAATCTCATCCAGTGTATGTGGGCCTCACGGACGCTGCATCAGTCAACCAAGAGGAAATTTTACTTGTGCCTGTGAAAAGGGTTTTACTGGAACGTACTGTCATGAAAGTATGTAATATATATATATTTATATATTAGTTTTCTGAGGTTTTCGCGGGTGTTTGTATGTAGGTCTTTGGTTATTCGGGTCTTCTCCCGCGTAAAATTGGAAGTGTCTTGGCGACGTTTCAACGAAGTCTCATTCGTCATCTTCAGGCTGGTGTTCTCGGCTTCGTGCGAAGCCAAGAACACCAGCCTGAAGATGACGAATGAGACTTTGTTGAAACGTCGCCAAGACACTTCCAATTTTACGCGGGAGAAGACCCGAATAACCAAAGACCTACATTTATATATTATTAAATACAAGGCTTAAGTACTTGGGCTTAATTTATAAAACATTATTTCTTAACTGTTTAAAGTGAATCCATAGGTACATAACAGGATTTAGAGGTCTAAGTTAGTTGAAGACTTGGAGTTTGAACATGAGTGACTATTTCTATGGGTAGTAGCCATTTGCTCTCAATAGGGTGGTGGGCAGGTGTCTTTGCACAAACAGTTTAGTACAAATACTAAATGATAGTTATTTGTTGCTGAGCTGTTTAAAGATCCATTGTATAATGACTACATTGTTATTGACTGGCAAATTTACAAGAGCTCACTCTTGCTCTTTCTCTGTGATTTCAAGGTTTTGTTTTTAAAAAAGCACTTTGTAATGAAATGTACATTGCATGGATATAGGATATAGATGTAAAGGCACACAAAATTGTAGATCTGTATTACTCAATATATAAGGTCTCCAGTGTTTATGAATGGATCAGAATCTTTAGATTGATTTTTGGCAAGAATTTCCAGTTTGTCTTAGCTTTACAGAAGCAATGATAAAATCACTTCTGAGTGAAGAGAGCTCAGAGAGAAAATAAGAAACAGAGCAGCCTGGTATCTGGTTTCCTGGCCCACAACCTGCCATTTTACACTTGGCCACATTTGATAAAATTAAGTTTTCTAGTAAAACTTTTAAGAGACATAAATAGCATTTATAATTATGATTCGTGTTCTGCAACAAACTTAATGTTTTTTAGATTATGGAAAACCCCACAAAGTAATAAACACTTCACAAAGCAAGAGCCCACTCTGATAACATCTTAAATGTAGCTAGACTGTTTAAATAAACACTTGTTACATGGTAGCTTTTTGAACAAAAAAAAATAGTAATCACATCAGACTTATTTCATTGGATTAGAAAAGCAAAACTCACCACATTGGGCTCAGTTAAACACCAGATTAATTTAGAAAGGATATTTTGAGGTACAGTATTATTTGAAACAAATGAAACATCTTGTTCCTTAGGTTAGTTTCATATTTGTTTTATGCTTATTTATTTTGAACGATTGTTGAAGAATTTTATCAAAGGTATTTCTGTTTTTTTCAAACAATCAATATAAAACAAACAGACAGTAATCTAGTAGTTATGTATCATTATATTTTAGATATTGATGACTGTCTTGAGAAACCCTGCAAGAATGGTGGAACCTGCATAGATGAAGTCAATGATTTCAGATGCTTCTGTCGGAATGGCTGGGAAGGAAAATTGTGTGACATTAGTGAGTATAGCTAAATATTAATATATTTAAGTTAGGCATTGAAATCTTTTTGTCACTTGTAGTTTTTAGGAGTTTTATTTATGATAGTGAAAAAAGAAATTTGGGGTTGTATTCTTAATTCTCAGTCTCGTGATAAGATACATTATAACTAGTTTATTTTATATTTAAAGATTCAGAAGAAAAGAACTGGGGGAAGAAATAAAAAAAAGGATTTAAAGACTATAAAAATTAGATATGAATGTGCATTTTTAAGAAGAAAAATCATTCCTCTATTATACTATTATAATAGATATATGATTATATATCCTAATAATAATCATGTATCAAACATGCTTTAAAACATGTATTAAAGTTAAAGATCATTAAAAGTCAACCAGAATTAAAAGAATCATCAAAGTTGACAAGAATTTCTATTTAATCTGAGACAGTCAATATTATCTTGAAAACCAATCAGATATAATTTGATATTTTAAAATCTCACATTAAGAAAAACTTGAATTTTGGATGGTTATAATGTTTTTGTTCTGATCAGTTTGTGACTAATATACTTGTTTCAAATCAACAATTCTCAAAACAAAAATTTTAAATAAATTGTGCGTCCATAATAATGATAGCATTTTGTCTGCAAATCTTCATTCAGTCTTTTCTGATTGCTTATAATAAGCAATTTATTTTGTGAGGTAAGCTTTTGTTGAATAGAGTGATTGGCCTTGAATTACCATGTGGATAGTGGGGACTTGAAACTGGTCCTCTTTCATTCTCATCCAGTACCTTTACACTGATTCTCTACAGAGTTAAGTAATAAAATATTTCAGTTTAGTTTTAACTTAACATACTGTACAAACCCAGCAATTGTTTATTGATTGCAATTTAATTAACAGAATTTGGACTTTCATCATAGAGATTAAATTGTGACCCACATTAATTTACTCAAATTTATCCAGGGATCTATAGCATTTAAATCCAGATTAATGAGACTAGATTAAATTTGGCTTAATGGATTGTTGTTTATTTATGAAGATTCTTCTTTTCCACAGACATTTTTTGTTCAATTCTTTATTCATTTTATAGATTTTAATGACTGCTCACCAAATCCATGTCACAACGGAGGCCAGTGCATTGATTTAGAGAATGACTTCTATTGTGCATGCAAAAACGGTTGGAAGGGAAAAACATGCCATTCAAGTAAGTGTGTTATAGGTGGTTTACTGCTTAAAATATTCAAAAGTTGAAAAGAAAACTTCTTAAGAATTGCAAAAAAAAAAAAAAAAAAGATGAAAAAAGTACACAATTAAGTCTAACAACTGAAATTATCTGGATATAGGGAAGAGTATAATAAAATATCAAATTATAAATTACAGCTTCTATCTAGTCACTATTTAAAATTAATATTTATAAAATGCCATTTGAAATTATTTTCACAGATTATTTTATTTAGAAAGAGCAATGCAGCAAAATAGTGCTTCACATCAGGTAAAACAAAATGGTGCTTCATATGAGGAAGGAGCACTTGAAAACAGCTCCACATTTTCCTGGGATTATGCCCTACATAGCTGCAGCATTATCCCAAGAAGAGAGGTGTTCTTGTCTTTCAATGTGAAGTACTGCACAGCTGAAATAGAAAGTAAATTGAATTATAATAGGTCTAATAGTGTACATAATCCCATGTAACAACCTTCTATAACAATGAATTATATTGATAGGATGCTTTAATTTGCTTTTGTGATATTTTAGGTAAGTACCAGTGTGATGCAAATACTTGTACAAATGGAGGAACCTGTTACGATGATGGTGACACTTTTCGATGCTCTTGTCCTCCAGAATGGAAAGGAAGCACTTGCAATATTGGTAAGTGCTTTATCTACTTATATTGACTCTAAATCGAGAATATGACTTGGCTAAGAAGCTAATATAAGTAGTCTGTTTCTTTCTTCTGTGATCTAGAAAAAATCTTGTTATTTAGAACAGTGTAATAGTGTTGATTATATTTGAGGATGCTGTTTTGGCATAAAAACGAAGGGGGAATTGAGATGGTTATCCTCCATTAAAGTAGAATTGAAATTAAATTCACAGTCCTAAGGATACCAATCCTTTTTTATTTCTCCAAAGCTCTTTTAATTGTCATTATTCCAAATGAAAGATATCATTTCTCACTATTTTGAGGCAGGATATGTATAAAAATCCAGCTCCATCGTGTCTTAATTATTTTATTTTACTACTTTGTTATCTTATAATTGAAGTATTTAATATTTTTATGCTTTAAGCCTTTCAGAATTGGATGGGTGCCAAATATATAAATATAAATTTTATAATGCCCACCTACATTTTACAATAACAACATGGGAGCTGTGTTGAAATAATGATAATGTGACTAAAGTTACCTCAGTATACTGTAGATAGGCGGAAATAATGGTCAAGTTACCAGTTGATAAACTTGGCAAAATTAAATATTTTGAATAGTTTAGAATACTATTTTCTTTAAAATGATTGAAGACCTAAAGAGCTTTGGTTTGTATGCATTATATCCATCAATATTTATTGGGTTATAAATTAAAACTAAGAAAATTTAATTTTTATTTATTTATTTGACTTCTCAGAAAGAAGTCAATGGAAGAAGTATGGAAGTCATATTTGAAGGATTGCTAGTTTTAGATAATATGCTGGGAGTTTGCTTTGTAAGTGTGAGAAATTGAAATCTTATCAAAAATCCCATCTATGGTGCTAACAAGGTCATTGATCAAACTATGGACTCCCATTCAAAGGAGTCTGACTGGCTGATTTGATGAGAGCTGTTAAACAAAATATAAATGATTTTTGATAGAAGCTTGGTGTGGCATCTGATGTTGAACTTGGGTTATTTGCTAATTATTTTAAGTAATGTGCTATCCGCTTCACGATCGAGATTAAAATGATAGTAACAATGTAGATTTTTATTTGGCATGTCAGTTAATATTATGAATGAAAGTCCCTATGGTTAGGAAAAAAAACCTTTTTTAAAAAAATTCTATTATAGCTAAGAACAGCAGCTGTATTCCTAATCCTTGTTTGAATGGTGGAACTTGTGTTGGCAGTGGAGATTCCTTTTCTTGCATTTGTAAAGAAGGTTGGGAAGGACGCACATGTACTCAGAGTAAGTGTAATTATTTTTTTATATTAATATAATGGTCTTAGTCTTGTAGCATACCCAAGATAATTTATTATGATGGATGCTTAAGAGTGGACTTTTGTACTAAAAGTTTTTTTATATATCGAATTAAACATTTTATCGAAAAAGCATAGTTGAATATTATATTTGAGCATTTTACTAGCGTTCTGAGCATTTTACTAGCATTCTGGGTTTCTTAGATGTGGTTGAGCTTCAGTTTTTGACTCAAGACAAAACTTGCTTAAAATTTTACATCTGATCTAAATCTTCTAATTTTTGCATTGAAATTATTTTAATAAACCGTCTTTTTATTATGGTTTTTTTGTGCTATGAAATACAAACAGTGATTATTGTTAGCATTATTCAGTGTAAACAGTAGATAATAGAGAGTTGACTTCTTTATGAATTGCATTGTATTGTAGTTCTTCATTGTGGCATAACATTTTGTTATGCTAATTGATGCAAAGGTGAAGGTTTAAAAGTACTATCATCTCTGCCAGTTATATATTGGAAAGCAACACAGAAAATATCCATACATTAATGGTGTGAATAGTCTGGTGTACCCTTAGATCTGCTTCCCCAAGTCAACACTTTCTCATTTTTTCATCATTTCTATCTATTATGTTAATTAGACATGCTGGGAAGGGGCTCATAAGCAAAGGAGCCTTTGGAGAACCCCAGTTATGGAACAACTGCTTTAAAACCTCTAGAAGTCATCTCAATATCTTTGTGGCCAGTGTTCTAAAATCAAAATCAAACTTGGATTTCTTGTAAAACTTTTGTATGTACTGCATCTATAAAGTAGGGCTGGAAAATCTCCTTTTAAGTAGATCTTTATTTTTATTATTATTTATTAATAATATTAAAATGTTTATGATCTCACTTTGTTTAACTTCTGAAACTATTTTTCCTAAATTCTGATACTGAAAACAAAGGCAAAGAGGCAAAGAATGAGGTTTGGGAAGAAATGTGTTTTACATAAGCTCATATATTGGCCTGAAACTGAGCAAACCCAGGCTCAAGTCCCTCTTTAACTATGAAACTAACTTTGGACCAGTAACAAACTCTCAAGCCAAAAAACTTCACTTCTTGTGATGAAGAGAGAATCCACTTAGAGTTCCCAGAGAAAAATTGGAATATAATTCTAGCAGATAAGGGTTTAACTCCCATCATTCACTTTCAAGTTTCAATATGAAAAAGAGTTTCCTGTTTACATATTTAACAATGCACTAGTGTTATTTCACCAGAACACTTGCTTGTAGCTTTAGAATTGATACTACAATGACTACATATAAAAACAAATTAGGCTATATGTATAAAATTGCCATTATTATTGTATGTTGTTGGGGAAAAGTTTTTGTACATACTGTAGAGAAACTTTGTATATGCACAAAAATTGCTCAGATATTATCTACATTGAATACTGTTTATATACTTCAGATGAGTAATTATTTCACTCTTTCTTTTTTAGATATTAATGATTGCAATCCGCACCCATGGTGAGTATTCAGTGATAATTCTTTTTTAAAATACCCTAATACAGCAATAAAAATAAATGATCTTGTTTCAAAATCTTCTCATCAATCTTAAGCAATTGTGCTGGGTTCACCAATGAACTTTCCTATACTTACTTACTAACTGATTTCTATTAAGAAATCTGTTATACCAGATTGGTAACTGCAAAGTTTTTGTGAAGGCAAATTATTTCAAAAGAAAGTTATTTGAATAATCCAATTTAAAATCAAATTATTTGGATCTAATTATTTGATATCCATATTTAACTCATTGTCAATTCTTAGCAACCACAAAATGAACAGTTTTTGAAGGGCTTTCTCGTGCATTTCTCAGTTCCTTGAGGTTATAGAATTTATGAAATTGTGCAACTTAATATAATTGCATTCAAGATGTCCTGTTTCTTAAGTCATAAAATTCTAAAACTTCATATCCTTCTTTGAAATAAAATCTAAATAATATGACTGGATTAGTTATCTTTCAATTATATAGTCACATTGCCAGAATGTCTTTTACATTTGAAATAATAAAAAAAATGATATTCCTATAAAATGTAATCTAGTTATCCATTTTTTTCCTCAGCTTTAATAGAATTTGAGGAGTTTAAATCAAAGTTGTTATTACCCATTATTAAAATTCTTTACATGCTGCGTCTGTTAATAGAAGTCCTTTGCTCAGTGTGATTGAAGATTCAATTAATTAAGCTTAAATAAACAAATTAAGAAAACACAAATGTTTTATTAAATAGGCATACATTATAAATTAACTACACTACTTGAATTTTGCAATGTTGACTACAGTGACTATGGATAGAAATAAATTTGAATTTCAGCACATTATTTTATACAAGAACTAATGTTCTCTCAGCTTGAAAAACTGTTGACAGCCTTCATTGCGATGATAGATTTATCATTTTTACAGTTACAATGGAGGCATCTGTGTTGATGGTGTGAATTGGTTTCGCTGTGAATGTGCACCTGGGTTTGCTGGTCCTGACTGCAGAATTAGTAAGTATCTGTATAGGAAAAGGAGTGAAAAATTCACACTGTTGTCATGTCTTACCCTCACCCAGGCGTTAAGTTTTAGTCAGCTATACCTCAAATAATGAAGCAGAAACTAATTAAATTATTCATTGATGCTGAAGTTTATCTTACAAAAATGGTGCACTCTTTGTTATTAGATAGAATCCTTTTATAAATAACCTTTTATAAATTATAATATATATTTTATACATGCAATTATAAATAATGTGGTTTAAATTGTATTTAAATTATCTGCTAGCTCTAAACTGTATGATACTAGTATATTCAGTCAGGAACTTTAAAAGAGAATTTCTATATTCAACTCAACTTAAGGATGTCCTATAGTATATTTGTTTATTATAACTGTAGATTTCTCTATATATTTCTCCGTTATGATATTTATGATTTATTCATGGGTTATGAACCTCTGCAAAGACCATTCAGAATATTTCAGAGCTAAGATGCTAGGAACCTTGTCCTGTCCTTTATTTAAATTCTATTTCTTTTAAATTATTTTTCAACTTCCATAGAGATGGCCAGTTCCATTTGTTATTTGCAGTTCAAATCCTTCCATTTTTATTTTTTTACTAATTACAATTTTCTGTCAGTTGTCATTTCTGTGTTTATATTAGGATTCACACCTCTTAAAATGTTTCTCCCCTGTTTTGGGACTATGAGCTTTGAATGCTGCTTTATTTCAAATATAAGGAGTGCAGGGACAGATTCCCTTCACTGAATAAGCACCCTTTGTCTTTCTTATGTTTAGAACAATCACCCTGGAAAGCCCTGACACATATGTCCAAAGCTTCTCACCTACTCACCATCTTTTGTTCTCTCAGCCAAGGTGCTTTCCTGTAGCTGGCTCCCACTCTAAAAACTTGTTTATGGCCTTACTAAGGTCTTGAGAAGCCCTGATCTTTTAGTATCACACCAATCATGAATTATTACTTTAAATTGCTGCACTGGAATTTACGCCAAGTATGACTATTAGCACTTATCATTTTACTTGTGATGTCTTGCCAGCATACTATATTAGCAAATAAGAGAATATATGTAGCTCAGGTTTGAACTGTAGAGTCCTTGATGTTCTGTTGCAGACATTTCATTATTTGACTAGATGTCTATGGGGATTCTCAGTCATCTAGGTCATGGTTGTCCCAAAGGTGCTGTTTAAAAGGCAACTGGACTTGCCTTTTGAACTTGCTTTTTTTTTTCCTTTCTTGAAAATGTTTCACTTCTGATCCAAGAACCGAAGAACCTTCTTGGATGAGCAGTCAAGCGTTTTCAAGGGAAAAAAACAAGAAAATCCAGTTGCCTTTTAAACAGCACCTACTCGAGTAGGTAATACATTCAGTGCTAGAAGGGAGTAGGGTTTTTTCTACAATAGCTTTTCTTGTCAACATTGGTGGAGGTATTGTTTTCTCCTTGGCAGTTTCTTTTTGTTTACTGCTTGATTGTTAGCCTGAATTGTTTCTTGATTAGGATATTGTTTACTGCATAATTGTTTGTGTAGTTGTTAATCCAGGGGTTAATCCCTGTTTATCTGGGTGTTGATTGACCATAAGGAGGTATCCGGTCTTTTTGTTTTAATTAGTGTTTTTTTTTAATTTGACTTATTTGTATTTTACATTTCTGAACTGCCCATCTCCCTCAAAGGGGGGCTGTGGGCAGTGTACAATAAAGCATCAAAATATAAAACATAAAAATTAAAATGTTAGAAAGTTAGAATTATTTTTTTAAAATTAAACGTTATAAATTTTTTCAAGAAGTTAAGAATAATTACACCCTGTTAAAATTAGTAAGGCAAAGGGAGAGCTCTTAATGGCACCAACAAACTCCACAACTGCGTACTCCTTTGAAATCCCCACTCAAGATAGCAGATCCATGATTTACAGCAGAGTTCTCAGCCCAGAGGTGGAGGGGCAGGCGCCTTTACATGCATATGCTAGTGCAAGGGGGGGGGACGCGTGCGCATTGACCAGCCAACAGGCCGTGGCCCACAGGTTGGGAACCCCTGATTTACAGGATCTGCCACCACCAAGTAATCTAGAATTTTGAGTTCTAAGAAGTTCTAGATGACTAGGTGGTAGTTTCAGGTCCAGCCCATATTAGGTTCAAGGTGACATCGTACTCCCGTACAAAGGTACAGAATCCAAATTTCCATCCATGATACCCATTTTCAAAAGATGGAGAATCTCGGTGGGTTTCAAGAGGATGGTTGGTTCTTCTGCTTAAGCATCTTTCCATTTCGTCATCATGGAAAATTCTTAATGTTGAAAACAAAATTCAGCTTTTTTTGGATTAGAAAGGCAGAAAGTGTAGACTCCACAGGCATCATGGATAATTCTTAATGTTGAAAACAAAATTCAGCTTTTTTGGATTAGAAAGGCAGAAAGTGTAGACCCCACAGGCAAGAAGAAGCCTATTTTTATGGCCAAGCACTACCTCTTTGAAACTAGTGTTACTTTTATTCATTTCTATTCATTTTCTGAAGCAACCTGGCAAATGTATTAAATTTAAAAGTATTTTGGGATGAAGTGCAGCAATTTGAAACTGCTTGCCATTTTGAATTAGAAGCAATGGGGGTCTTGAGTGTTTTTTGTTTGGCCTGAATGTTTCAAATGTATATGGAAACTTGCAGTGGCACAGGTCTATTTAATCTAAAGATGGGTGGTGTTCTTGATAGGATTCAGAAGCCTGCATCTGACGAATATCATTTATCCCTCATCATTAATCTTATTTGTGAGCTTATCAGAATACGTCTTTTAGCAGAGCAGTTCAAGTATCTAGCTCATAGTCTTTTGCTCTCCTTGAAGTAATTAAGTACTCTGATAACTATGACTCAGAGACACCATTATAAAGAATAGTTGCTTAGAAATAATGGGTTCTTTCATTATTATTTATTTACGAATACAAATGATGCATCCTAGTTGGTATCAGTTGGTATCACAATTATTTCACTTTCAGATCCCTTGTTTTGGAACTGAAGAGGAAATAGTGGGCAGAATATCTTAGAGCAGAGATGAATAAACAATAATTTGCCTGGAAATCATGTTTCCTCCTATCATGTCAGGGAGTAACATGAATGTGGCCAGTAACATAATAAATTGGAGTGGACAGAGCTAATAATTTTGGATCCTTTTCTTTTTTTAGACAGGGGAGATTGCCTCTTAACCTATCCCGAGCAAACTTGTTTTACTTTTGTATTAAACTTAAGCTTTCTAAGGCATAAGATACTTGTTTCTAAGGCATAAGATACTTAAAACTAAGTTCTAAGATTTTTAGTCTTATGTACTCTAGACTTCCTATGAGGCACAAATATGGTAGACTGTATTTGGAGATATCTAAGTCAAGGCTTGCTAACTCCGCTAAAAGGCACAGACATAAAATCTTAATTTCAGGTGGATCCAAACAGGGTTCTATGTATTCTATATCTATGCATTCACAGATGACCAACCTCTATGACTATAGTTAAAATTTAACCCCCATTTGGAAAGAGATTATATTTTGAACAAAATGCTGTTTTTCTGGAATGCTCAGCAATAATTACTGCATTATATAAGAATTGCTGGCAATCTGTTTTTGTTTGTGTTTGAACAAAAAGTCTGAGCTTGCTTTACAGCTGAAAATAATTCTGACTTTTCTTAATTAGCCTTTTAAGACCCAAAGTCTAAGTAAATATTGCTCACTCGAGACAATGCTGATAATTTATACATTTATATATTCCATTATTTGGAAATAATTAAGAGCAGTTAGCTTTAATAGCACAGCAAGAATGAGTATAGTTGCATTCAAAAACTGAATAGGGAATTAGAGAAGTTTTTTTAAGCGCTTGAAATTAATTAAGATTAGAAAAAATTCAGTGACAATCTGATGCTACAAAGTGCCTAGGCAAGAGGAGCTGAATGCAAAAATAAGATGTTATAAAATTTATATTTTGAAGCAGTGTGTGTTGGCACACAGTATTCTAAGCAATATATACAAATTTTGAAATAGCGTATGTACAGATTTCTGAAAGCTTAGTGATTGGCATTTTATCTCTCTCTCTTTCTCACTTTAATTGTCTCCTTTTTTTGTAACTAAAAGTACTGGTTTCAAAAGAAAGCTGGTTAGGTTCTCAGTGATTCATTTTTTGCCACAATTGAAACCCAATGATTTCCTTACAGAGGTTGGCTTTTTCTACTTTGTAACACTTAGAAATAGTTGGCTTCCATGTGGAAGAGATGGTTAACTAAGTAAAACCAACTTGCATATTTTCTGCCTTCTTAACCTTGGTTAAAATCTTGGTTACGTAGGTAGAACCTGGCTAAAGAGAAATACACATAAAGCCTACGAAAAGGAAAGAAAATAATACTGTGCCTTTACAGGGAAGATACATGAGGTGGGTGTGGCTAACTGAGGAAGCCTAATAAGGCAGAAATAGATCTATATTAGTCTCCCAATGGTCAGAAAAGGGTCTGCTGGCTGCCAGAAGAAAAAAAAAGCCTAGAAACTTTAATTTTTTTAAAAAAATTAAGGTTTCCTAGCATCAGACCTCTATTTATAGTGGATTGTGGCACCTATCATCTTCAGATACTAAAACTAATGATCATGGTGACTCAATCTAATTCAATGCATTTCAAAGCCATAAGTTTGGGAAACAGCTACTAATACAATATCTGAATAAATTCTAGTAAAAGTTGCTAATATGAGTTAGCCACTTGTTGAGCTTTTTTTTTCATTGAGCACTTGTTTTTTCTAAATCCTTTGAATTTTCCTTTTCTTTAGATATTGATGAATGCCAATCCTCTCCGTGTGCATATGGTGCTACTTGCATTGATGAAATAAATGGTTACAGGTGTACTTGTCCTGCTGGACGATCTGGAACAAGATGCCAAGAAGGTAATTTGAAATTATAAACTAAAATAAGAAATTGAATATTGAAGTTTACAATTTGCATATCAGTGATTGCCAGACATGATCTGCAAATTGAACTTGACATTTTCTTCCTAGGTTAAATTTACCCATTCTTAAATTGCTGCCTTTCCTTCCCTTGTTTTTCCTTAGTTATAGGCTCTGGAAAATCTTGCTGGTTTAAAGGAAAGTCCTTTCCTCACAGGAGTAGTTGGGATCAAGAATGCAACAGTTGCCATTGTCTGGATGGCCACGTTGATTGTACCAAGGTAAATTTGCAGTGAATTCTTCTCCCGCTTTAAACAATGACAAATGAGTTTATTAATCTTTAGGCAACCTTCCTCTGAATATTTTTAGAGTGAGGATAATTCCAATGCCCAGAGATTTGTGTCTAGGGCTGATGAAACAATACTTTAAAACTCAAATCTTAAATTCATGGCTCTTGGGCCACAGTGCAAGCCTCTAAATCATATTCTGTCACCAGCAACATAGTTTAAGAAAAAGTAAGCTATATGGGGCATGCATCTCCTTGTTGCAATGACTATCGGAGAAGAATAATAAACTACGGTACTTTTTGCCTGTCGATTTCAGTGGGTTCAAATGGGAGCAAACTAGATGGACCCATACAAAAAGAATTTCAGCTTGCCACCCAAACAGCAAAAATATGTGACTGCCAGAAGTATAGCAGCAGCTTACTTGGCATTGTGGATCCTCTCCCATGCTGAGATGAAATGGTTTTGCACCTGAACAGAGTTGGTAGAAGGATTGCTACATTTCTAAGTCTACATCAAGGTGCCTTCATAGCTAGGGCCGGGGCAGTCAAATAAGGAAGAGCAGGCTGCAGCCCTATCTCAGATGTGAGAATAGGAATATGCCCTTCTGGGTGCAGAACCACACTTTCGTCACATCTGGTTCTGTCCTTGGATCATAATATTGTAGTACTATTAACTGTAAATGGGCAAATTGGACATATAGATAGTCCTATTTTGTAATATTAAAAGTTTTAAAGAGAACATTAAAACTAATGCAAACTAATACAGAAAAGAGAGAGAGAGGAAGGAAGGAAGGAAGGACCTTGTAATTTCCTTTATAGCAAATATAACAATGCCTACAAAGTTATCTCTTGCTCTGTGATTACAAAAAATACCACATCTATCTTTTTCTAATCATCAAATTCACTAGTCATAACTGCATTTCTTAGTTTCTTCCAAAAGTCTATAAGGGGTTTCCAGACAGCCATAAATATAAACAGTGTTTTTTTCTGATAAAAGAAGTCAGTCTAGCCATCTCTGCAAGTTCCATCATTTTCTCTAACCATTCCTTTATTGTGGATAATGTAAGATCTTTCTACTTTTGAGCATATGGTAATCTCACTATAGTTGTCATATATAAAAATAAAATTCCAAGGCTTTTTTCTAGCTGTCTGTTTTTCTAGCTGTCTGATCACAAAGAAAAGCCTCTGGTTTCATCATATAGGTCAGTGATGGCTAACCTTTTTGCCATCGCATGCCAAAGGCGTGCCCACACCCATAATTCAATGCCCTCTGCACCCCTGCGCATGCGCACACGACCCCTATTTTTGGCACATAATAGCAAAAAGGTTAATGGTGGTCCCATTTTTTGCCCTCCCCAGGCTCCAGAGGCAGCCTCCCCATCCCCCCTCCCCGAGGCTGGAAACGTCCATTTCCGTCCTTCCAGTGGCCCGGAAGGCCCAAAAATCAGCATGTGTGCTGGAGCTGAGCTAGGGCAACGCACACGTGCCCACAAATAAGGCTCCACATGCCACCTGTGGCACCCATGCCATAGGTTCGCCATTACAGATATAGGTAGTCCTCGTTTAACAACTATTCATTCAGCAGTCATTCAAAGTTACAATGGCACTGAACAAGAGGTACTTGTGACCAGCTATTCCAACAGTTGTGATTGTGTTCGGACACTTGACAGTTGTTTCCCACTTAAGAAAATTGCAACTTCCTGCAGTCACATGACCCATCATTTTTAACTTTCCCTACAAGCTTCCCACAAGCAATGGGGAAGCCAGCAGGCAAAGTTGCAGGTGACTCTGGCAAGTCACTTGCACTCTCCCCCAACTGGCAGCAACCACCTCCAGCCTCACCTCATCATCCACCATCTTACACACTCGGCCTTTCCCAGCTACAGCCCCACTGTACTCATGCCACACTGACCACCCACACATCTTCCCCTGCCCAGCCGCAGCCAGCCCCACCACATTCACCCTGCACTTTGTCAGCCCCCCTGCCACCCACACACCATCACTTGCCCAGCAGCAACCACACCATACTTCATCAACCACTTGTTGGTGCACCCTCCCCTGCCCAGCAGCAGCTACCCCAACTGTGTTGGAGCCACATGTCACCAGCCCACCTGTGCACCATTTCAATTCCAATTACCATTATTAACTGAAGACTACATGTAGATAAGAAACAAGAAAGAGGTATTATGAGTATAACCCTAGAAAAGCTTGCTTGAATGACATGAACAGACAGTGATAGGAATTAATTATAAATCTCCTTTAGTGTTTCCTTTTATAGTCCATTGAAATCAATAGGTCTGTATTAAATTCTAGGTATGGTGTGGAAAGAAATCTTGCTTGCTTACCAAACATGGGGACCATTCTAGTTACCAATGTCCTAGAGGCCAAGAATGCCAAGAAAACATCAAATGTTTCCAACCACCTTGCATTGACTGGGGAGAATGCAGTGAATCAGAACCTCTACCTGTTAACATCAAGTGCTTCCCTAATTCAGGCCACTTGGACAACAGCTGTGCAAGAATTACTCTGATTTTTAACAGAGATAAAGTACCCCAGGTAAGACATTTAAGTTTTGTTTTAAATTTTGCTAATATTTCACACAGCATGTTGCTTTGTAGTTGATCATGTTGCTAGCAAAATTCTAATTGTTATTAACTGGTATGTAGCACTTTTATCATTTCTGTTTATAGTCCTCTGCTTTGAAGGCAGTGAGAGAGAAAATTTTATTTTATTTTGAAGTCTGTTGGTATTGTATACTGATTTTTTCCTAGGAAAAATCCTGTCTGGTTATGTGGAATGTTAATAAAGATTTGTATAAAATAATTTTTTCTAATTGTGAAGGATTCCATGTGTCTTATTTAAGGTTGCCACCAGTTTTTGATATAAAAGAATAGATATGTGGAAAAATAGTAAATATTATATAAGTTCCAAGTTTGCTTCTCCTACAAGTATTGAGGAAATTATTTATATATTCTTCCTGGAATATATTGGGACTTCAAAATTTCTAAAACTATTGGGAATGTCCTTACTTGCACAGACCTTACTTTTTCAAAATTTGCCTATTATTTGGCCTTTCGTGGAATTAGTTTTTTGGCAGGATGGGTTCTATTTGGTCAGCTGGTGTAGCTTCCTTGTGCTACCATTCCATCTGTATCAGTTGGAAAGGAAATGCAACAATTTTGGAAGCAGGCCCAATTTTACAAAGATTTTGGATCCCACCCCCATCACACTTAATTTGTTCTGTTCTTCACATTTTCCCATCCATGCCCACCACAGTCAATTAGTACATTTTGGATGGAATATCAAATGGCTTCTTAGTAATTGAATTCTTCTTAGAGGAATTTCTTGTGATATTCAAGAGAGTAGAGGACAAAACTCTGTGACTGGTACATTTCTATCTAATGTGCTCCTTTGCATTTCGGATTTGGGCACCTGGAAGGAATCATCTAGAATCATCGCCTTTCTTTTATTTTTCTTGGTGATTGGTAGTAAACCATGCCCACTTGAATTAGATGACAACATCTTAGCTTTTGTAGCTTGTTCTTGTTTTTAAAAGCATCTTCAAAAGATACAGGTTGAAATTGGTTACCAAGACTAGGAATTTACTCTGTTTCATATTAATTTTCTTTGTGATAGAAACTTTGCCAGCTATCTTTATTCTTACCCCTTGTTGAAATTGTAGATTTCATATTACTCTGCTGTTTTTGAGAAGTAATGGCATTCACACTATAGATAGTCCTCAACTTACAACCACAACGGAGCCCAACATTTATGTTTTTAAGTGAGAAATTTATTAAGTGAGTTTGCTCCATTTTCTCTCCATGGTTGTTAAGTGAATCTGGCTTCCCCATTGACTTTGCTTGTTACAAGGTTGCAAAAGGTAACTCACATGACGCTGCACCCATCATAAATGTGAGTCAGTTGTCAAACATTTGAATGTAAATCATGTGACCATGGGGATGCTGCAACGGTCATAAGTGTGAAAAATGGTCATAAGTCACTTTTTTCAGTGCTGTTGTATCTTTGAATGGTCACTAAATGAACTGTTGTAAGTCGAGGACTACCTGTATTATTTAGAAAGTATTCATCGTAAGGGAATTGTTTATCAGGATTATGCTTTGCCTCTAGTTCACCAAACTGTACTTTCAGAATCTCCACCATCCACACTTCTTTATTTATGATTTGATCTGGTCTGATTTGATTTTTATCCCATTTTTATTAACAAGATGTCTTAATACAATGGTCAACAAACTGATTGATTGCAGAAATTATGACTTCAGTAACGGAGTTGTTAATGCCTGGAATGCACTACCTGACTCTCTGGTTTCTTCCCCAAACCCCCAAAACTTTAACCTTAGACTGTCTACTGTCGACCTCATCCCATTCCTCAGAGGTCTTTAAGGGGCGTACTTAAGCACACCAGCGCGCCTATCGTCCCTGTTCTAATATTCTTTTATTTGTATCCATTTCATGTATTCATAATTATGTTTATACTTATATCTGTTATCTAATACATGCTTGATGAAAATAAATAAATAAATAAAAACCACAATACTCCTTCTTCCTTGTTACCCCGCAACAACCCTGTGAGAGAAAGTGACTAGCCCAAAATCACCCAGCCAGTTTTCTAGATTAGAACTCACAATCTCCTACTTTCTTGGCCAGCATCTTTAACCACTAATGTTTTGTTTTCTTGGAAAAGGGGAAAGGGTACATCTTTTGCAGATGACTACCAGAACCTCATTTCTGGCCACTACCTCTCCTTTTTGCTTTAGAGATGGGGTGGGAAAAGAATACATTTGTTAAAATGTCATGCACTATCTCCTTGCATCTCTCCAGTCAAGAATATAACAGTCCAGTGAGATTGCTGAATATGAGAATAGTGTTTCTACTATTACTAATACGGATTGTAACGTAACAACTTTCTATATGCAACAAGTTATAACACTGATTCCCTTTTTGTTTAATAGTTTAAGTTTGCTATAAAATAATATACACTTTAATTTTTATTTTCTGTTGTTGCATTTTTCTTCTCTCAGGGCACTACTGTTGAAAATGTATGCTCTGAAATAAGATATTTACCAGCAACTAGATCTGTTTCTAGTGAAAGAATATTGTTAGTGTTGTGTGACCTATCCTACTCCATAGAGAATGCAGTGGAAGTTGCTGTTGTAAGTATTACATTTTTGTTAAATTAAAATGAATGTCCTTTCTGGGTAATGCCAGGCTGTATTTTGCTTAGTAGATATAGTAAGAACTACCCAAGATTTGGATAATGAGCTGATTATTATTGAGAACTGGCTTATTATGTGTGAACCTGTCCAAGAAAAGGGCAGAATGTTGAATAAAGAAATAATGTGTTGGTATGACCCAGAAGGAGAAAGGGATTGTCTCTTTCTTCAGTGAAAGAGAAAGAATTCCTTCAGATCCATGTAAAGTGAATGTTCATTCAGTTATTGAAGACGGATGTGTGACTTATGGAAATAGAAATGGAGTGTGATTCAGTTTGAGAGGTGAAAGAAAATGCAGAGAATGTGTGGGTGTTAGATTTGCTTTCAGCATGACTCTGCTATTTTTAATTATTTTTCACCTGTTTTTAACTAGTTTTGGTGCTAACCTGCTTTATATATCTTTGATCAAGGCCAAAAGATAGAAATAAAAGTATTTTTAGTATTTATAAAAAATATTCTAGATTTTACCATAGGATGATCAGGAATATATAGTTAAGTAGACATGGGGAGATCCATTGTAATGTGGAATAGTCACTAAGCAACCAGTCACAAGTCAAGGACTACCTGTAATAGATAGATAGAATTTGATACCAAAATTGGAATAATAAAATGACACAAAGAGGTTAGTATACCAAAATTTGGTCCTTTCATGGCTAAGACAATGGAAAAGCAAGGTTCTTATAATATCATAGGGTACTTATAAACAAACTAGATGTTTCTCTGCTAAACTATATTTCTACTTACTACTTGAGCAATATAGAAGGAGTTTGATTTGCTTTTAATTAATGAATTACAATGGCAGACTGACCTTTCCACTGTTTTACTCCTCTTAAAATTAGGTTAGTCAGTGTACAAGGCTAGAGGGTGAATGAAAATTCCAGTGACACTTAAGAAGGGGATGATTCACTTCCTTTCCAAAAAGTATCTTTTGAAAAAAATAGAAGCCATTTGTCCATGGATAACATTCATCCCATCTCTTCTGTTTTTAGAGAAAATTATTCATAGGATGATTCTGATGCAGCTTCAGAGCACAACCTTGAGGAAGTGGATTATCTACTGTGTTTCCCCGAAAATAAGACCCTGTCTTACATTTTTTTGAACCCCAAAATAAGCGCTTGGCCTTATTTTTGGGGAGGTCTTATTATTTTGGGGCGCATGGAGGAAACCAGAGGAAATGATAGGGACCAGCTGCATATGCGTTTAAATATTTTCAGGGAGGGCTTATTTTCAGGGGGGTTTCTTTTAGTGCATGCGCTCAAAAGCCCGATTGGTCTTATTATCAGGGGATGTCTTATTTTCAGGGAAACAGGGTAGACCTCTTTCAGATTTCAGTCTCTATTGTGGGACTACATTAATCATGCTGATGGATGATCTCTGGAAAAGCACTGCACATAATCACTCATGCTTTGGTCACCTCTCATATGAATTATTGCAGTGTGATTTACATGGGGATGTCCTTGAAGAACATCCAAGAGTTGCAGTCGGTCCAGAATTCATTAGCATAAGCAATTAGCGATCTAAATATGACCATGTTATATTTTCACCTTGCAAACAGCATTGGCTTCCAGTAGGCTTCTTAGTGCAATTCAGAGGGCTGGTTGCCATCTATAAAGCTTTCATGGCATACAGCTGTGTTCTGCCTTTTTCCACTTGTCTCTGCTGGTCCCAAATCTGCCAGGAGGGATATTTTCCAGGCCCTATTGATAAGATAATGGCATTGTGTGCAAGCCATGAAGCACATTTTTTCTGTTGAGCCAACCCTGTGGGACACCTTACGACATGATATTAGGCTAACCTTGACCCTATTAGCCTTTTTGAAAGCTGTTGAGCCCTAGCTATTTTTCCAGACATGGGGGTTGGAAAGTTAATTGAGCCCAGTTGGATTGGTTGTTGGTTTTCTCAGTTATGTATTGTCTGTCCTGTTATATATTGCTTTTTTTATTATTTCATTTATTGTGCCTTTTTAAATTCTATTAACTGACCAGAATAACATTTGCAAGATAGGCAGCTATATAAATCAGATTTATGTTTTCTGGCTGAACTAAAGTGCCTTGAATACCAGAAAGATAATAAGATAAGTTCAGCCTAAAAACTAAGAAAAGTGGTTTGAAGGGACTGAAGACTACTTGATGACATCGTTTTGTCTGAATAATATTGGCTGATCATTCTTAGCTAAGTTACCCACATCAACTATGGTTGCATCTGTGATACAAATTGAAGAAAGTTTGTGTTGTATATGTATCAGATTATATCATTAATGCAACTATCTAGCTAGATAATACATCAAAAACATTTAGTTAATTCAGTTTAGTTCAGTTTAGCTTGCTATAAATAATAAGAATTCTTCAATATGTAACCAGTTGAGTCAACTGAATAGAGGAGTCAATTAGGCTACTATAGAAATTGACTGAAGGAGGGAAGGAATATGAGTATTAGTATAAGAATATACAAATATAATGTTATACTTATAAGTATTATACCAGTATAATAATTTCATATTATAACTGCCCACCTAACAGTTCGAAAGAATGCAAATGCAAGTAGATTAAAAGTAGATTACCTTCTTTGTTGGGAAGGTAACAGCTTTTGGGTGTTGCCATGCTGGCCACATGACCATGAAAATGTCTTCAGACAATACTGGCTCCCTTGTCCAAACAACTGAAATAAGCACCATGCCCAAAGTCAAACATGACTGGAGAGGGAAACCTTTACCTTTTATCTTACTTTCATATTGGCTTGAAACCAATCTTCATGCCACAGCAGTCGACTAGAATTCTCAAGTTCCCCATCATCAATCTCAAGAAAGTGGTTACTTTTAAATTTAAGTTTCCTGTTTGTCTTTTCTTCCTAGTCTTTCATCTTGCATCAGGATGAGACGGATAATAGTTTCATACAGAATGCTGCCAATACTATAGTAAACGCGATTACAAGGCGGCAAAACAGCACAGTTATGCTTGCAGTAACAGAAGTCAAAATAGAGACCATAGTAGTTGGGAATTCTTCTTCATCAGGTAAGATAAAATATGCATTTGAAACAGAGTGCCTACCTCAGAAAATACTGATTTCATAGTATAGGTACTACTTGTTTAGCAACTCCCTTGTTTAGCTACTGTTTGCAGTTACAGTGGTGATGAAAAAGTAATTTTATGACTAAGCCTTTCATTTACAACCTTTTCAGGTCAGTAAGGCAAAGGAAAATTGAAGTAAGATTGTGAGCATAATCATGGTTTCATATAACAACCACTTCCCTTAATCAAATTGTCAGTCTCGTTTAAAAAAAACCCCAAGGTAGTTTATATAGAATGTAAAATAGAAATTGGCTGTTGTGTTTAGTTTTTATTTGGATATCTTTTAAGTACTGAGGTTTGATTTTGATTTTTTTTTTATTATTCTATAGTAGCAGTGCTTAAGTTAAAAATTTAAGTAAAATTTCTTTCCTTTTTTATTGAAATGTGTTT
Source organism: Masticophis lateralis (assembly GCA_030761175.1). Classification (NCBI taxonomy): domain Eukaryota; kingdom Metazoa; phylum Chordata; class Lepidosauria; order Squamata; family Colubridae; genus Masticophis; species Masticophis lateralis. The sequence continues at coordinate 321,341,530 of JAUDYJ010000001.1, read as the reverse complement.
ACCCATATTCCTTCTGTACTTGCCCAAAGAAAGAAGGAATCAATTATAAATAGGAAATTGTGTAAGTACTAAAATAAATGCCTTTTTCACATGTCTATCCAGATAACTTTCCACTTTAAATTTAGTGGTTGTGTTAGGTTGTGGAAATGGAGAATGCCCCCTCACCCAAATCATGACTATTTCAATCCTGTTCTGCAAGGAGAAGTGACAGGAATAACATTCCAGCCACTCTTCTTGGAAAAAAAGAGGGTTGGTTTAAAAAAATAATCCAAGTATTTCACATTGAAAGACTGTTCTTCTATGTCCAAATGTGTTTAAAATCACTGTGTCATAAATGACTGACACAGGTATTTCAAATGACAAACAAATTAGATACATAGTATAATACAGATTTCCATTTTCTTTTTTTTTAATAACATCTTGACTATTAAGTTGTTCTATGTGCTCATCTATTTTATACTACATTTGCTCAGATAATGATAGATATTTTGTGACTGTTGATAAATTGAAACAGACATTTAATGCCATCTCAAAGCAGCCCTTGTTAAAAATTCAATATAAATATGATAGTTGCTTCCTATATCTCGACTCATTAGTTTTGCAAAACGATTCATTGATTGCATGGCTCACTGCAAATTGTGTTTATGCTACCTTTTGGAGATTTCATCTGCACTCCATATAGTTTCAGGATTCCCTTTCTAAGTTGTGTTTGGTTTGCTTTCTAGATTATCTGGTTCCAATCCTCTGTGTAGTTTTTAGCATTGTATGGATAACCTGCATAATAATTTGTGTGTGGTGGACACGAAAGAGAAGAAAAGAGAGAGAAAGAAACCGCCCATCCAGAGAAGAGGCTGCAAATAATCAGTGGGCACCTCTAAACCCTATTTGGAATCCTATAGATAGACCTTACAGTCATAAAGGCATTCATTATGAACAGAAAAATTTTATATCTCCTCAAAAAAGAACTTACGATGGGGTAGAGGAGTACACAGAGTATGAGGAAGAGGAGGAGGAGGAAGAAGAAAAAGAGGTTATGGAAATGGACAAATTCCTCTCTCAAAAACTCTCTAAACCTTTGACCACAAAGGTAGCAGTGGACTCATTAGAGAATAGTCCTGTTAAGAACACTCTTCAGACAACCAAAATGGACAACAGATCTGTAAAAAATGTGAACACAAAAACTCTTGAAGGTGGAAGAGACTAAATCTGTGTTTGGACCATGACTACATTGCTTACGTTAAAAAAAATTGGAGAAATTGGCATCTCCATTGTGCATAAAGGACTTAACTGTCTGAAGTCAAATATTCATAGTTCCTTTATTTTGAATAAAAAAATTAAAATAATAAAATAAAAACTTTATTTTGTTTCTTTTAACCTTGTATAAATTATTCAATGACTGTCAGATGATAGAGTAATCTTTGATAGTTGCTATTTTTGTAAATTTTATTTAGCATACACTTGTAAGGCAGAGGAGAGAAGTTTGTATTTTCAATTCAAAAGGTTTTATCGCAGAAAGCTCAACGCTGTTTACAAAATGGAGGGGATTTTTTGTTTGTTTGTTTCATTTTTTTACTTGTTACAACAGTGGCTTGGAATCCTCCTGGTTGAGGAAGTTGCTGAACTTAAGGAAGAAAACATGAAGTGTTCTTGTTAATATTTACTAAAAACTTCTCTCTATACTTCTACAAGTTTGTCCCCTTGAAAAAAAGATTGCCTTATTCTGTGAACAAAAGAAAATCTATAGAGATCTTTCAAACTGTGATTGGTTAGAAAAAGTGGCCTTTTTAATTTAATCTGTCAATTTGGTTTAATTACCTTAGAAATGCAGTATTGAAGCACATACCAAGTGCCTTGAAATATCATCTTTCTGTCTCAATAGCAACTGTCAAAGACTGCCATGCCCATCTAAGTTTACCACAAGAAGATATTTGGTTCTCTCAGACTGATACAGTTTATTTTCAGATTGTGCAAGTGCATTTTTGTAAATATGTATATATTTAAATGAATCACTTCTGTATATTTGAGTTAATAACTTAAAAATATTTTTGATCTTTTTAAATGTCATTCCTTTTTAATTTATGTCGCAGAAAGGGAAGTTTTATGGCAGTTTCTAAAAAAGATACAAAAACCTTATTTTGGTATTATGTTCATATTAGAAAATGATGTTACTATAATTAATGTTGGGAAATTGTTGGTCACTTTTTGTACTTTTTTTCAATGTATCGCAACCATTTCACATGTAAATAGATCCAAGGTGTTTCCTCGCATCTCAAGAACACAGAGAGTAAGTATCCTGTACAACATAAAGATGACAGGGCAATATTCTTTTTCTTGTGAATGTCTATATTACATGTGGTATTGCTTTTTTGCATTTTTTTAAATACAGGCCTAATGAAGGGAACAATATTCTTCTCATTTCTTGTTTGTTATGCTTATTCATGCTGAAAACATGTTGGTAAACATGCTGGATCTAGGTGGTGCAGCAGAAACCTGCCAATTATCAATTAGCTCTGGGATTCTTTCCTTTATCCCTGATAACTAGTGTTTCTTCGAGTAGATGGGGTGATGCCACTGAATTGAGTTTCCTGCCTCTGTGTCACTTCATTAGCTGCTACTTGTGGAGGCAGGTAAACCCACAGCACAGCAGCATTATGTCATGTGTTTCGGATCGCTAGATGCATGTGGAGAGAATAGAGGCCTGCTCTTCTCAGCTTTACGTTGGTTGTAACATCTGGTTCCATCTTATGCGATGGAAAAATCTCAGGAGAAATTGTTATTCTTAATAGAAGGCTTATGCATCATTTCTGGGGTTCTTTTTTTTAAAAAAAGGCTTTATTAAAAAAAGAGCTATACCTTTATTTTAATTACTGATAAAACCCTATGTTAAATGGATTATCCTGTAATTGCAAAGGAAACAAATATTTCAATGTCTTGGCCATTTTGGAACCACTTTTTATACATGAACGCAGAAATTGCTTTGCAGAAACTTCTGTGCAGTACATTTTGTTTGACATGTTCTTCTGTAGTTTTCAGATGAAAACTATTTATTAAAGCATTTTATAACAATGTCAGTAGTTGAAATTTTTGCCCCAACTATGTGCTGAAGTGTTCAGAATGGTCTGGAATCTCTGAATCACCCTCATCTTTCTACTCCCAGAGCTGCAGTGTCTTTCCTATGCAACTTGAAGAGTTTTCTCAAAATTCAATTTTGTTGCCATTATAATTTTATTTTGTATTGCAGTACTGCTGTCTTTCAAAGCCTAATAAAACTATTTCCCTCATTTTATATATTTAACATTTGAAACAATGCTTTTCAAATGTCTCTTCCTTGTCACCTGTGGTATTTCAGGTTTGGAAGGACAAGGGAAGAAACTGAAGGAGTCTGAGCCTTCATGTCAAATATAAATGAGTTGTTTCTTGAATGCAGAGCAAAGAAATTTTAGTAATCTGGATGGAATCAGAAATTAAAACTTAATACAGTCTTCTTAGTTCAGAATTTTCCCAAAAATTGTATCTTATTCCCCAGAATCATAAACTTCTGTTGTTGATCCATCTTCTCCCCAAAAAATCTAGTCCAAATTGTTTTCCAGTTAGGTATAGCAAGTCCATTCCCCAATCAACTTAGGTACATTGTATTCCTTTTGGCCTTTTGTTGTTCTCTGTGTATGTTTATGTACTTTTGCCAACCAGATTAATTAACCCTCAAGAGAGCAATAGGCTTCAGTATTATTAATGAATCTTTGAAAACCTTTCTGCTTTGATTAGAAGGTTTCTTATTATTGTAGGGCTTCCCCTGGTTTTAATACTCCTGAAACTTCACATCCTTGGGTGGATGAAGGTTTGCTATGAAGCCTCCACCAGCTTTAAAGATAGATCCTATCAAAAACCGAATGAATAGTATCGCAGAATAACACAGTTTTTACAACAATGGATTTTCAGTGCCTCAAATCTGCTAAATTTCTTCACTTCCAGACTAGGATTGCCCAGCTATGTCCATATCCACAAATAAATTGCATAATAAATGTTTTCTTAGAACTCAAAGAATTACCCATAGGCATCTATTACCTGGATCCACTCAGATATCCCTGATATCAGAGACCGTAGTGGGCTAAATTGCATGCAGTGTAAAGCAGCCTTCCATGTTCCTTGCTCCTTTGATATGATAGGTTATTTCGTGATCCTCTAATTGTGAAGTGGAATCTGGGATACCATTGCTAATTGAAAGCTTCATTTTCTTGAATTCTGAATACAATAGATGTTGACTCTATCTTTTTTGCCTTGTTTTGGTATTTTGAGACAAGTTTGAGCAAGACCTAGTTTAGGGTGAAATCCAGCCAGGCATGCTACATTGAAGAGCTTACAAGACCAGGAGGAACAGGATTACTAAAAGAGCAAATATCCAAAATGGGAAATGCTGACAAAACTATTATTCTCCTGCAGTCTATCCTGGGATGGGAACTCTCCTGCTGCTGCTATTACTATCACTCACCCACTCACCCCTAAAAAAAACCTATAGTGATTATAAATACATTTTAAAATGTACCTCATTGTTTTTAAAACAATCTCAATATCTGGCGAATTTACTTATTGCATCCAGTAAAAACTGAATAGGCCTTTTGCTTTAAAACAATTTATTTGTTCAGCTTAATTATAGTCAGATATTTAAGAAACAATAATTTATCACAGGAGAGCTGTAGTAGAAGTCCCTTATTTTGGTCATTAACTAGCAAAATTTACATTTGATGCATTAAAAGGAGGCTAGAGATAATGTTCTCTTTAAATTTAGAGATTTGGGAACTAAAATTTGATTATTTACAAATATATAATATATATAAAAACTTGCTTCTTAACTATGGCAATATATTCAAGAAGTAAGCCAAACAGACCACTAAAGCATGCATTTCCTGCCCTCATCTATTAGAATCACAATTCTAAATCTTTGATTTTCCTTGACTCCCCTGAACTGTGCACTGTGATCTCTTCGCCCACTTGCTCACACTGCTTAGAGAGAGGCAGTCAAATTTATGCAGGTAGGCTAATCTGGCAGCATTCTGTTCTGCCAGTCTTACTGGAAGTTGTTCTTAGCAAAATGTGGGCAATAAAATTCCAACTCGAGCATACTTTTTTTAAAGGAGTAATGGAGGGTGACACATCAATCAGAAATATTTGAAAAGTTGCATCAAAAGTCCCTCCAATTTATCTTGGAATAAAGTAGGCTAGCATCTCTTTATAGAAATGTAGATATAGAATCCGAATACATGAATTGGCATAATGTACAGGTTAGCTATACCACAGAAAATGCATTGTATCTTGTACCTTATTCAAGAAGCAACCAAACATCAGAGCAATATTAAAATACGAAGTTTTTCATACTGCCTAAATCACCACTATCTTCCCCATGACCACTTCAATCTGTTTTCTGAAGAGATGTGTTTCAGATTACATGGATCAACTTCCATAATTTCCTTAACAAAAGAGGGATGATACGTTTATACAGAACCTAAAATTTGATGTGACCCTTGTTGTTATACCTTCTAGTACTTAAAAGATTGATAAACTTTACAAAAACTTAGTAGCTAGTCTTCCACTTAGTTTAAAAAAAACTTTTAATTGGCTAGGAAAACTGGAAGCAGTTTTATCTACATTGTTACTAGTCATTGATCAAATAAATAAATAACCTATATCATTTAATATTTGAATGAGAAGGGAATACTTATAGTTGATTTGGAACCAAAGAACAATGGTATCTTACCCTGTGCTAACATCTGGCTATTACTTGTATTTTGCCAAATCTCTTTCTTTTAATAGCTTAATAGTTATTCTGCTTCTGGAAGAGCAGTCTTCATTTAGCAGAGGCAACAAAGTGCAAGGGTATATTTGATCAGAAATTGACATTGACTGTTGTCTAAATTTAGGCAGGGAAGCTCAGAGATAATGGCTCTGTGGCAGATCTGCTTAGTTTTAATGGCGCCTATGGTGGCATTCAATGCACTTTATCTCCTTGTGGGTCTCATCATATACAGATGCACTTTAGATGTGTTTCAGCCTCTGGAGAGTTTTGTCTCTTTTCTCAGCATCACTTGGCTAAAGGGCTGAAGTGAAGGTTCTTCACAGTCACATAAGGCAAACCAGCAACTTTTCATGATGTAAAAATATCTGCGTACCTGGGGTGATCTACAGTTGACAGAATAGCTTCTCATCAATTTCTGCAACACTTTTCAGCTAGGGATGCAGCACATTTCAGCAAGCTGCTCCTTCTGAGAATGTAAAACATTAGGGAAGTAACATTAACTCCATTCATGAAACAAGAAAGACAGTAGCTTAACTAAAGCTTATACAGTGATCTATAATAATTGAGTTACACAACATAATCAAAGCCAAACAAACTACTTTATAACCTAGTATGCTGTATAAATCCAGCCAAAGAATGTTTAATTTTCTTCTTCAGTTTCCTGTACATACACAGAGAACATTACTAGAATATCGCTATGTCCATTTAAGAACATAAAAAAGAGAGCCAACTGGTGGCTCTAGTAATTAAGGCACCAGTCTAGAAACCAGGAGACTGTGAGTTCTAGTCCTACCTTAGGCATGAAAGCTGGCTGAGTGACTTTGGGCCAGTCACGTTCTTTCAGCCAAACACATCTCACAGGGTGGTTGTGGGGAAAATTGTGAGGAAGAAGCATTGTGTATATTTGCCACCTTGAGTTATTTATAAAAAATAATAAAGGCAGCATAAAAGATCTTTTAAAAACAAATTACCTAGGGAATATTTAAAAGTTCACTGTCTTTAAAGTTTTTCTTTGAAGTTGTATGTTAATAAATCTGTTAACAACCCAATAGATCTCTAATTGTATTATATAAACGTTAATTTTTCAAAGGAAAATTGGATTAATATTCTTTTTAGATTTTATAATTTAAAGAATAAAGGGTAGTCTTATTTCTATGGAGATTCTTAGTCATCTAGGCCATGGTCTCCTCAAAGATGCTTTTTCAAAAGACAACTGGACTGTGTTGTTCCCTTGAGGAAGAAGAAGATGTTTTGCTTCTCATCCAAGAAGCTTCATCAGTTTTGACTGGATGGTGGAGGAGATGGAAAGTTTCTTTCCACACACACACCCCATCCAGTCAAAACTGATGAAGCTTCTTGGATGAGAAGCAAATGTCTTATTCTTCTTTCCCAAGTAAAAAACACAGTCCAGTAACCTATTGAAGAAGCACCTTTGAGACATGCTTTCCGCACACACACCCCATCCAGTCAAAACTGATGAAGCTTCTTGGATGAGAAGCAAATGTCTTATTCTTCTTTCCCAAGTAAAAAACAGTCCAGTAACCTATTGAAGAAGCACCTTTGAGACATGCTCTTATTTTTAAAAAAAACTTTACTGAAATACTTAGATTTGACATAATACCTTGGTTTATCTTAAAAAGCTAATAGGTTCATATACCATAATGGAAAGTTCAAAAAAACTCCTAGAAATCAGTAGTCACATACTTCTATGTTGCCAGGAAAACAACATTGATGTATATATGAAACAAAAGGGCTCATAACTGATACAATTATTACGTTTTATCATTAAACAATCAATAGTTCCATATCTTTAAAAAGTCATTATTTTTTTATTTTTTTTAAAATTTGATTTATATGCCGCCCTTCTCCGGAGACTCAGGGTGGCTTACAATGCGTTAAGCAATAGCCTTCATACTTTTGTATATTTTATACAAAGTCAGCTTATTGCCCCCACAACTGGGTCCTCAATTTACCTACCTTAGAAAGGATGGAAGGCTGAGTCGACCTTGAGCCTGGGGAGTTTCGAACTGGTGTAATTGCAGGCAGCTGGATGTTAAATGCTGCCTTTAGTAGGAAGCATTAGCCTCCTACGCCACTCAGGCTCCTTTTTTTATTATTATTATTATTAGACTTCTATGCTTCCCATTTTGCTGATTATATTTTGTACAATTTATGTTGTACACTTTAAATTTTGTAAAGCATTTTGTTTTAAAGATTCTATATATTTTTTCTTATTTTTTTGGTCTTCATGTTGAATATTTATTTATTTTATTTATAAAATTTATTGGCTGCCCATCTTACCACCATAACCATAGAACTGTGATGGCGAACATATGGCACGTGTGCCACAGTTGGCACACAGAGCCATAACGGTGGGCACGTGATCTCCGCTTTGGTGCACATGCACACGCCAGTCAGCTGTTTTTCGGGCCTTCTGGGCCCACTGGAAGTCGGCAAACAGGCTGTTTCTGGCCTCTGGAGGGCCTCTGGGGGGGTGTGGGGAAGGCAGTTTTCACCCTCCCCAGGCTCCTAGAAAGGCTCTGGAGCCTGGAGAGGGTGAAAAACAGGCCTACCTGGACCACTGTGCCATCACATGCCAAAAGTGGGGGAAGCACAGGGGGTCGTGCACACATGCATGGGGGCGGGGCGCATATAATTATGAGTGTGGGCACGTATGCTCCCTCCACTTTTGGCACGCAATGGCAAAAAGGTTAGCCATCACTTCCATAGAAGATTATACATAAAGCATATTTAAATTAATACCTGCAAACATTATGATCCAAATTACAGATGGTGTGGATGGAGGCAGGGGGAATATTATTCAGAATCATTTTAGAAGAGCCAAAATTAAAATAATGGAGCTCTATGTGCAGTGCTTCTGATTTTATCGCCAAAAGATGGAGCATAGAGAAACACAGCTGTTTTAATGATCTGCAAAGAAGTGTTCTGTATGCCCTCCTGCATGCTACAAATAATCTTTGGGAGACTGACTCCAAGCACAGCTTTAATAAATAAAGTTTTTTATGCATCTTGATTTTTTTTTCTTTTAGGAAAATCTCCTAATATGGTGTTTTTGTATTTTTAATTCATGCTTATCTTTTGAAATTCAAGTATTTAACTCTAAAAATTATTTACAAAATGCATATTAAGATGCTACATAATTAGGAATACATATAACCAGACACTTTATGGATTTGTAGTTAGAAATGCACCAGGTGTAGCAATAATTACATGTTTTGGTCTTCAGAATCTGTATTCCTCAACTGGAAGGCTTTTTCTAGGTAAGAATTATGAAAGATGAATACGAGGTCACCATGTTAAGGAAGTTATCCTAGTTACTGGAGATATTTTCCTAAATGAAAGGGAGACCAAGGTGTTAAAAATGGAATTGAGAGTTGGCTGAGTGGTATAAATGGTGATCAAGACAAATAGCATTTAGTATTCGGAAAATTTATCCTTCCAATGGAATTTGTAAACTAATTTGACATTGGCAAACATACCTATTTGTTAAGTTTAAGAAATCAATTTAGCAAGGCAGGTTGCACTGAAATCTCTGCTAGTTCAGCGTACATAGACAATGTCTGTTTAAGAAATGAGTTACAAAACAAGGATATAGAAATCTATGTTCAATTTCCCTGCAAAGCCATTATCATTAAGCTTTTAAAGATCTTGGGAGGCTCATCTGTTTTAGCTATAAACTGTTCTTCATCCATTATTCATTAGTGCTGATGGAGGAGAAGCAGCAACCGGGAAGGAGCGAGCGGGGGTGGGCAGGGAGTGAAGAGAGCATATGGCTTTCAGGCTGGAGAACAAAGGGAATCATGGCCTTTGACTCCTCAGGTAGAATCCACCTTGCATTACTACATTTGGTTCTGCAGTTCTGCAGATATTCTCAACACAAATTGAGAATACTTCAGAGTGATCAATAATCTCTATTATGCTCTAATATATTTATTCCAGATTTTGTTCTTTCACCTCTCTCTTTCTCTCTCTCTCTCTCATACACGCACACACAAGCACCTTTGTACCTGGGCCAGACATTTTTTTAAAGCCATATTTATGCTTTTAAGATAAAAAAGACAACATTGTCTTCTGATTGCTCTATGTTGTGTTTTTGATCATAGGGCTTTTTCTCAGTTTTCTTTGTCATGTACATGAGGGAATTGGGCAGGTAGAAACATAAAATATAAAGAGAGAAAGAGATGGAAATCAGATGCATCTCGTCATATTCTTATTATTTGCCCATTTTACATCCAAAAACTATGAAAGATCAAGGTGTTATCTTCAATTTAAAAAGGTAGAAGGATTAATCTTATCGTTACATAATTGATTAAAAAAATGGTTCTGTTGCCACAATACACTTAACCAGGCCAGTGAGGAAGAGGGTTAGTGAGTTGTAAAGCAGTCCAATCAAGTATTTCTGAAGGATTAAATTATTTCCCCAAAAGACACCATTTCACCAACAGAGTGACCAGAATTTGTGTGGAGAGGAGAGGACAAAAAAAAGTCAAGATGATGTCTGCTATCAAATAACCGAAGCCCTAATTTAATAAGCATTGTGGATGCCATGTTGACTTCTTTCCTTTTTTTTTTTTTTTTTTTTTTTGCATACATTCACATTTCCATGGGAATGTCCCTGTTCACCTGACCCACAGAGAACTTTGCCAGCACTCTTCTAGCACAATTATTTCCTCGGGATAAAAGGCAAGGTTCAGAATTCCTAAAATAGCAACTTTTGACCTAGTTAGTATAGCTAAAAGCAGTCAAAGGAGATTTGAAATGTTTGAAGAGTCATTGCATTTAAAGATGTTGTGAGAAGAGGCCAATAAGGGAAATAATAAAGCATTCAAATACTTTTACATTTATTTTTAATTGGTAAATGCTACCTAAGCAGCATAAAAAGATATTTATAAAGTCATTATCTAAACAAAAGCCTACGTGTTTCTATATAGCTGCTATGCTATTGATTAGAAACAGAGGGAATTCTGTGGAAGAAAGAATATAAATTGGGAACCTTATATGCTGTGTGAAGCATATAAGGTGATCTGGATATAAAATATCATTTTTTCCTGTGGTAAATGCTCATGTAGAGAGCTTCCAAAACTTCAATTGTCATTAACTTTAGATGTAGATGTTAGCAGTATACCCTTGAAGCAACTGGTTACTTCATATTTCCTCATGTTGAATACAGTTGAATGGCTAACTAGAAATGATATCAAGTCTATTAATTAAATTATAATTATTATTATTATTATTATTATTATTATTATTATTATTATTTTATTTCTATACTGCCCTTCTCCCAAAGGACTCAAGGCATTGTACAGCCTATTAAAAACACAAAAAACAGACATCAATTAAAAATAATTAAAATTATTAAATAATTTCAGCTCAAATTAAAACCCAAAATTTAAAACACCCAATTTAAAATCGTTATGTTGATAGCCCGGCCTGGTGAAGTTTTTACTTTCGCAAGTCAAAAGTGGTGTTTTCACAAGGTAGTCAAGAGACATAGCTTTGAATGTCCTATTTTCATTTATATGCATCTCTCCAATGGTCTTCAGCCTCCCTGGTTTCTCCTTCTTCAGTAAATTGCAAAATTAACAATGTGGGGGAAAACCCTCCAACTGGCTTTGCCATCATTAAGAAGGTGTCCTTGAACAATTATTGGAGAATTCTGAAGAAATGTGGAGAAATTGTCCATCACATTTCTCTGACCACAAATTGAATAGAAAATTCTGAAAGGCCAAATGTGCTCTAGTAAATACCAGTAAACAGGAAAAAGAAGTGCTATAGCTATCAAAGAATATTAGTTAAAATGAGAGGATAAAACTGGAAAGACTCAAGTACAAATCCACCTTCTGCCATGGAAACTCACTGAGTGATTAAGAGAGAGCCACTCTCTCTCTCAGGCCAATCTACTTAACTGGGAAATGTGGGGACAAAAAGGGAGAACCTTATGAATTCCTGAGGAAAGGCAGGATATACATTTAATGCATAAATACACAGTAAATATTACTATCACATTTTATTGTAGGAACACCCAGTTGTGTTTACCAAACACCATACATTGGGCTCATCAAATACTCAATTTCAGAGACCTTATATTCCAAAACTTCACCCCTTGCTTATCACTACAACTGCTGTAGACAAACTCTGATTGCATTGTTGAAATATGGTGGTATGGTTTCCCTTGCTGGGAGAGTCATGAATTATAATATAAATCTCAAAATAGGATTCAAGGTTTTTCAAAAAAGCAAATCCATCCCCACAAACCCAGAATTATTCATTCCTATTCACACCTATACAGCGATCCTACCCATTTCCCATCACATTGCCTGGTTTTAGGTAGACAAGAGATAGATGATGAGGATAGATAGTGAAGAAAAAGGAAGAGGGAGGGAAGGGAGAATGAGGAGGAACGAGAAGGAGGGAGAGGAGGAGGGTAGAGAGGAAAAGGAGGTATGCAGACATACACATGTATGTGTGTATAGAAACATAGAGATACACACAGAGAAAAGAGAAATAGCTGACCATTTTTGTGAGGTACAGCAACAGTTTGGCTGAAGGTGTTTGCAGCAGGGAAGAGGAGTCTTTTTTCCAGCCATGAAGAAATGTTAGGTCGAGTTAACAATGGACACAATTTATATTGAGCTGTATGATCTGTTGCCCAGATCAACCAGGAGAAAGGAACTGGAAGGAACACTGAAGTCTCTGGTAGTAGAGATACCCTACAGCATATCCTGTTCTGTGTCTAAGTTTGCCTTGGAACTATTAGAGGCATTAGAAATTAAAACATTAAAAAAGAAACCTAGAAGGCAATGGAGAGGAACCCATATTTTCTTTTCGTTTTCTTTGGGGGGGGGGGCGTTTGAAATTCTTGCTTGCCTTGTAGTTCATGAAAAAGTCATTATAGATTTTTGTGTCATATATGCAAAGCAAATGGTTAAAATGGGATCAAGCACAAAAGCACAAAACACAGTAGAATTTCTGCAATTATGTTCTTTGGCTCAGTCTCCCTGGAGATGATATATAATGGGTCTAATTCTCTGGAGTGATTTCATTGTGGCACTTATTCTGATCTTGCACCGTGATGTGGAATGAAGAAGGAGGCCATGCAGACAAATGGTCTGATTCTTACATCTCCCAGGCTCTAATCACTTCTGTACTTTAGAGATTAGCCCATTTTTGGGACCCATTTGATGAATCCAGGGTGGATTGGATTCTGTTAGATCATGATGTTTGCTGCCTTTTCAGCTTTGAAAATCTACTACTGCACATAAAAGTAACAAAACAAAGCAAGCCAAATTAGAAGAAGAGACAGAGATGCTGATTCAGAATCTCCTATTTACTTCTCCAATAGATTTGCCAAGGAAACTGATGAGTTAAGACAGCTAATACTGATGAATACTAATTCTAGTAATAGGAATCAGAGGAACTGTGAAATTGATTGCTTTGCACGTTCGGATAGGTGAGAACAAGGTAAAACAGTGAATTTGCTTTATGCACAGTCACCTCAGACACATATCAAGTTGTTGCCATGACAATTAACACATTCCTTCTGGAATAATTTCAACATTTTGGTTTTTAATATCTTCTTTTGGACAAACTCTGAAAGCAAGAGCAAGGCACACTTTCTAATATATATTTTTTTCATGGGAGCTGAAGCCACACTTCATTTAAAAACATTTTTGTTTCTGTTCTGCCTGTTGAGCTCTTTCTAAAAAATTAAATTATGAGAGTTTGTTTTTTTATTTAAAATAAAATAAAAGCTCTAAGCTTACTGCATATTTAACTCGTTTTAATTCAAATGTGCTTTTGAAACACATTTGTGCACACATTTTTACAAGGCAAACAAATGTGCTTTTGCCTTGTAAAAACAGGAAGAATCAGTTCAAGTTCTTCAATATATCAATAGTAGAATTTATTATTATTCCATGTACCTAAATATTTGTCCCTGCATTAAGAAACAGAGATAATCCAGGGAAACAGGAGCTGTGTTTACAAACTATGCTTTAACCATGTCATTGTTAACAACACTGGCTATATTCATACAACTAACAAGCAAAACCAAATTACATTTTGATTTAGCATTATGGTTTCTTTTACATGACATGCTAAGTCATGTTCTGTTTATAAACCATAGTTTATTGTTTAATGCATTGTAAAGGGACAGAAGCCTTGTAATAGTTCTATTCAACTAACCAGGGTGTGCTACAGGAGAGCATTAGTCATTTTCCTAGAAATATAGCCAGTTAGCAGGCTCTCCACCAATGTCACTAGATCTCCATGCCAGATGGCAAAGCCATTTCTTCAAGCTCTTCTGGTAGGCCAAAAAGGTTGGGGCCAATCTCACCCTGAGGGCATGGTGTTGCAAAGGATGGGTTTTGAGATAGAAAACCCTACCAATGTCATTTGGTCCTGCCAAATGACATTCATTTGTAGATAGGACCTGCAAATGCCCTTTCAGCTAGATCTGTAGGAGGAGGAAGATGTATTGGGTATGTTCATTGCCTTGAATTGTTTATAAAAATAATAAAGGCAGGATACAAATAATAAGTAAGTAAATAAATAGTGACTGCACCTGAAGCTTCCACATGCTCTTCAAAGGCAGTTCCATATAGACTACATTGCAATAATCCATATGAGAGGTGCCCAGGCTGTGAGTGATTAAGCATAGAGCTTTCTGATCAAGGAATGGGTACAATGGATACATCTGGTGCACAACTCAAAATTGCATAAATGCCCTCCAAGCCATAACTGTCATTTGCTATTTGGTCATGTGTCATGAGTTCAGAAGGAATTGCCCCAGATTGTGCATTGAGTTTGCTGGGGTAGTGCCAAGATCTAAAGATGGGAAATTCCTGGAGCCTAGTGGCTCCAAAACCCAAAACCACTTGTCAGGATTGAGTTGTTCACTATTCAAATCCCCGCAGCTTCCCAACACCAAAACTGTAGCATCACTTCACCAGTGGCGGAGATATGACACTGGCTATGATCATCATACTGATGTTACTTCATCTCATGGCTATGGCTAATCTCACCCAGTAATAGTTTAATAGTAGATATTAAACCAAAGCAGAGAAAGTACTAAACCCTACAGTCCCCTACATAGTAGGGGGTGAAGACAGGACCCCACACTCCCAATCAACCAACTGGAACTAGCCGTGAAGGAAAGAAGACAATGAGCATCCCCAACTACCAGAGCTGAACAAGAAGGACTCTGTGGGCAACGGTATTGAAGGCTGCTGAGAGGTCAATTAGAGCGAAGATGAATGTGTTACCCCCAGGCTCCCAATATCTGAATTGCTGCCATAAGGAAGAAAATGTGGATGCGTTCTTCTTAGCTCCTAAGAGTAAGACAAGGACGAATGGGGGGAAGTTTTGCAGAGAAAAAGAAAGAGAAACTCAAATCAAGTAGGAATTTCCTGACTGTGAGATGTTTTAGCCGAGAAACAGTCTGCCTTCTGGAGTTATGGATACTCCTTGACCATAGACTTTCAAATGGAAGTTGGACAGCTATTTATCTGTGATGGTCTGAAGATTCCTTCCCTGGGCAGGGGGGTTGGAGTAGAAGATTTCCAAAGTAGCTTTCACCCCTTTGAGTCTATGAACCTTCAATTTTTCCTACTGTACCAATGCACCCACTATAAGCAGTGGCCACTAAAAACATTTCTAAACATGAGCATGTGGACTGCAATCAATGTATCTGATACCATCTCTGGTTTGGCTTTGAGCACATTCTAAAATAGAGCTGCAGATCGATTGAATTTGCTGCAGCAGAATTTCTTCATGACCTTTGGTTAATCTCCTACTCTCTCATTGGGTTTGCTATGTCCATAAGACTTGAATCTCAAATGTTGCACTTTTGCATAGGAAATTCTCAGAGCTGTAGAGGTGAAAGAAAAGATATTTAAACTACGAAGAACAAATTAATTAAACATGTCAGCCACCATCCCTGAGGCCATTTTTTTCTCATCAAATCCTGGGAAATCACCTTCACAAGTCCTTTCTAGCTCATTCCCAGAGAAGAGCATTAGGCTGTTCTTGGGACGAATCCCAGAGTCTGGATTCTGAGCAAGAGCTTAGGAGTTCAGCTTTTTTGTCTTAGTCTGACTGTATCAGCAGAAAGAAACCAGAGGAAGAAGAAATTCCAGGATTTGGGGGAGGGGTGTTATTCCTCTTCTCTATTTCAGTTCAAAATTTGGCTCCATAGCCAAATGGCATTCGAGAGAGTGAGCATTTAATGTTCTTCATACAGAGATTTTAGGCATGGCAATTAGCATCCCAAAGAAGGAACAGCTACCCTGACTAGGTCAGACTGAGCATGTATGCCAGCAAGAAAAGCTGTGAAAAGGTGGGCTTCCCTGCTCTATCTAGCAGACACCTACTTGGGAAACAATGAATTAGAGAAATAAATCAAAGAACAAATATGATTATCTTGTCCCAAAAGTGCTTTTTCAAGAAGCAACTGGACTTTGTTTTTTCTTTGAAGACATTTCACTTCTCATCCAAGAAGCTTCTTCAGCTCTGACTGGATGGTGGGGAATGGAAGGATTTATACTCCTTGCAGACAACTGGTTATTTGCATTCTTTTAGCCAGTCGTTAAGACCACCTGGAGGTCTATCTGTGCCATCAGGGTCACTTGAGTAGTGCAAATGGGTGTGGCGCCTTCTTGGAACTGTTGAAAGGACTGTGTTGTAGACTGGAGATAGATGATGTTGTATCCTCCCCCTCTGTTGAGAAAGGACTGTTTGATTTTGACATAGCTTCTTGGATGAGAAGCGAAACGACTTCAAAGAAAAAACAGAAAGCCCAGTTTCCTTCTTCAAAAAGCATCTTTGGTACAACCATGGCCTGGATGGCTGACAATGCCCATAGATATATGATTATCTCATTTCATCAGAATTAGGTCCCCCTAATTACACTGTGATTAATGTTGTAATTTGAATATTTTATTTCATAGATGCTTACCAGTCAGGGGTGATATTCATTTAATTTCACTACTGGTTTGCAAACGCATGCATGCATGCACAGAGAGTCAAAAACGGGACATGATGACGTCCAGGTGGGTGGGTGGAGCCTCCCGCCACTGGCACTACCAGATCCCGCGATCTGGATAGACCTGGATGAATTTCACCACTGCTACCGGTACTTAAAATCCTTTTCCCGCAAAAGAGATGAAGTCCCATTTACTCTTCCTTGAATTGACAGAAAACTATGTCAGCATAAAATGTGAAAGTGGGCAATACAGTCCAAAAGCATAAATAAGACTAATCTTCATGCATCTCTCAGGGTGTCTGCAAAATAAGGTCAAAATTCAAAAAGGCAGCCACAACATGTGGTCAAAGGCACATAAAAACAACCAAAGCTTTAATCCCACCATGTGGTTGCCATTTTTATTTATTTTAATCATACATGTAGACACCTGATTTATACATTCTCTGAACTTCTATTAACCAGTATGAGAATTATGGACAAAGAAAGGTGCAACTACAAGTTGCCTTCAGCTCAGTGCAAACTCTCTTGGTCTGTCTTCTCAAAAGGAGAAAAAAAAGTTTGTTCTTCCTTCACACATACATAGAGTATGTGTCATGAAAATGGGCAGAATACAAACTGCTGTATAAATAAATTTAAACTCTGAAAATATAATCTGCATAAAATATGCATGTGCTAATTTACACTTACAGAGACAAATCTGGAAATAAGTCCTATCATTTCAACAGGCATCTGTTGAGTGGGGCCTAAATTCGGCTGACCTGAACCATCGACTTCAAAAAATCCTTCTTTTCAAAGGAACAGATTGGTATTCTCCCTAATCTGCATATGCCTATGCATGCATATGTCTGTGCATGCCAGATGAGGATGACATTTCATACAATGAAAACATGAAAGAGCCAGCTTTTTTCCCCTCTAGAACCCCCTCCCAAGAGACATTCACAAGCCAAGACATGATAACATTGGACTCTTTTTTTCAAAAGTTTTGCTTACTGAAAAACTTTTGGTGGTTATGATAGACCCCTTCAAACACAAATATAATTTCAGAATGACTGCCATCAAGTAGGAATCTTGAGAAATAAGAAATTAACGTTTAGTGATGATAATGTATTTAATACCATAATGTTTGAGGCATGCTGCATGAGTTCAATAGTTAAAATCTAATCTGAACAAAGAGATTTACTCCCAAAGGGACTAGTGTGGAACATGGGGTGTTGCCCTTGATCCCAAGCTTACATTATGGGCACAGGGGGATACAGAAGCAAAGACGACTGAGGTTTAGCAGGTGCACCATCATCCTATCTAAATTTGAGTAATTTCATTTCAATGAGCCATGGCCTATTAACTTTTTAACTAGATACATCTAATAAACACAGTATGAGCCTATCTTAGAAGAAAATCAGGAAGTTTGGCTGATGCAGAAATAACTGCCCAACGGATGGGACAGCTAACTGTGGTCTTCTAAAGATTTGCTGGATCCAATTCAAGATTGTACTATAGAATCCTAAGTGGTTCACAACTTAGTATTGGAAAGATAGTCTCTTTCATTAGCACTTGCCAACTAAGATCCTGTATGGGGAGACCCACTTGGAAATCCCACAAGAAGTTACGCACGCGCACACGCACGCACAGGCGCACACACACACACAACACACACAACACAAGGTATATTTTGGGTATATATGTATATGTTCACACTGTAGGAACCTTGAAAATAATTGAAATAATGTAAAACCTGTGAAAGCCCCAATTATGTTGTTTCCTAGGTGATTCAAGATTCTTATTCTCTCTTTCTGGTATACCTCCAGAGAGCTTAAGATGAGGAAAAATGCCTGCAGTTTTGTAAAAAAAAATATAAGATTCTTTTGTATTTAGTCACACTTATGGGAATTATAAGAAATAGGTTTTCTGAAAGCAAGAATGCTAAACTGTTCATAACTAAGAGTCATTGAGCCTAAGAGGTGCAAAGCTATGGAAGGGTAAGAGAAAGAGGTACTGAGTGTTAACATAGAAAAAGGAATACAATTTTATTCTGTTAGTGGACAATCATCCATTTATAACAGTTTCTATCTTAGTGTATAATAAAGATTCCTTATTAGCTGTAGCATATTCTGCATTCATGAAATTTCCTCAAAGCTCAAGCAAGCTAAGAGATAAAACCAGACTACAATGTTGTGCACTTATATTCCAAACAATTCCACTTCTCCTTCAGTAATATGCTAGTCTGGGTCAAAAAAGTTAAGATGGAAGATATGACCATAATGTTAAAGCTCCACCTCTTTTGTATGCACATTGCAACACACATAAAAAGGGGGCAGGGCTTAAAACACACAATCATTGTTTTATTTACCTCCTCCTTGAGGTTGCCTCTACTGGGCCCACAATCCAAGAATCATAATCATAACATACCAGATTTAACTGTGGGTGAAAAGATGAAAGTGTATATAATTGATGTAGCAATATTAGATGGACTGCTATAGAAAAAGGAAGAAAGAAAAAAATATACAGGAAAAAAATGAAACTTTGATTTTGGATTTTACAGATTATACAAATAGCTAGTTTATACTACTATGTAAAAGTTGAGGTTTGATGTTATTACTTTATTCTACTGCACCAAAGGGAGTTGGAAGGCTCCCCCCCCCCTTTTCCCACATTTTTGCCTTCCCTTTTTCCTCCCCTATTTTTCCTACTTTTTTTGTGTATTTCTGTATCTTATAATATTAATACACAAATAAACTACAATGTTTTTTAGAAAAAAGAACTGGCAGCTGTGATTTCACATTGCAGTGTAAACAACAACAACAGTAACAGTAACAGTAACAGTAATAGTAATAAAACTGGCCATCAAAACTATGCGATTATGGATGAAACATGTAACAGTGATATCCATTGTCATCAGGGCACTTGGTATTATGTCCAAGAATTTTATAAAATACATCAAGAAATTGCAGCTTCCTGCAATAACACCAATGGAACTGCAAAAAACTGCACTACTCAAAACATCATACATCTTAAGAACTTGGTTGATACCTAGGACACTGGCAGCAACCCGTATCAACCATTAACACCAATCAATGGTGTATGTGATGCATTTTTAAATGATTCATTAATTGAGTTTCATGTTTAATGAATAAAAGAGATAATAGGAAGAATTATCTCTTTTATTCGCGAAGGAGAAGGAGAAGGAGAAGGAGAAGGAGAAGGAGAAGGAGAAGCTTATTGACTACTGAAAAGACCAAACTGGCTTACAAGAAAGACCAAATGAAGAAAGAATGGAGGCATGGGCAGACAAAGCACTACATGGCCAGTACATTTTAAAAAATAGTAAGGAAAGCAGATAATAACAAGACCTGGCAATGGCTACAAGAAGGAAAGCTGAAGAAAGAGACTAAGGGATTAATTCTGGCTGCACAAGACTAAGCCTTAAGGACAAACATATACAAAGCACAAGACTAAGCCTTAAGGACAAACATATTGAGAAGATAGCAACAGACAGTAATTGCTGCCTATGCAAAGAAGCTGAGGAAACAGTGGACTACCTGGTAAGCTGCTGCAAGAAGATTGTACAGATCAACTAAAGCAGTGGCATAACAAAGTAGCAGCAATGGTGTGCTGGAAGATCTGCAAGAGATATCATTTGCCTCCAAGCAAGAACTGGTGGGACCATAAAATAGAGAAAGTCATAGAAAATGAAGAAGTTAAATTGCTAAGTTAAATAAATGATGAAATTTTAAAAAGGGCAAGAGATGATGGATAGAGACAAAATATTTTTCAAAATGGTGATTGTATTAAAAATTGCAGGGGGGGGAGTAGAAAGTACAAATTGGGAAAATAGTATTATACACACTGATATATAATAGAATTTACTATAATTACAATGTGCATGTTAAGGTTAGAAGTTGGAAGACTATGATTATGTACGTATATTTAATTGTATTATTATTGTTAGCATTGTGTAAATATTATTGACCCAGACAATACACTGTCCACAAAATATGTATGGATGTTAAAAGAAAAAGTACAACTAAAATATACATTTTTTAAAAAATTGCTCTGGGACTTTAGACTTTACCTGCTATGTAACACCTCAGACTTAACAATTGTCAATAACAATTGTCAAAAAGGTATGGCTAGTGGACGTGGCAGTGCCTGCAGACAGCAGAATAGAAGAGAAAGAATTGGAGAAGATAACAAAATACAAAAACCTACAAATAGAAATAGAACGGCTGTAGCAAAGGCAAGCAAGGGTAATACCACTAGTAATAGGTGCCTTGAATGCAATTCCAAAACAACTGGAGCGCTACTTGAACACCATTGGCATTGACAAATTTGTCATCAGTCAATTGCAGAAGGCGGCTTTACTTGGTACAGCTTCCATCCTGCGACAATATCTGTAACACCATCAACATCCAGATCTGCCTATCCCAGGTCCTTGGTAAGGACTTGATTGGTACACAAAAATGCCAAAGCTAGTCTGAACATCTGGATGACTATGCAATGATCAATAATAATAGTAATGATGATGATGATGTAGTAGAAAATGAAGAATCTAAAGTGCTTTGGGACTTTAGAATTAAAACAGAGAAGCACCTGCCCATAATATTCCGTACTTAACAATTGTCAATAAAAAAGACAAAAAAGTCTAGACAGTGGGTGTTGCACTACCTAGAGAGAGCAGAATACTGCTCTCTCTTCTAAAAGAAAAGGAATTGGGGAAAATCATTCACAAGTTTTACTAGTATATAAGGATCAAAAAGAGAAAGGGCAGCATGTAGCAGAGTTTAATGTGTGGCTAAAGGACTGGTGTAAAAGGGAAGGCTTTCGTTTTATTAGTCATGATGTCTGCAGTTGGTCCAATGAAAAACTGTACAAAAGAGATGGCTTGCCTCCATCAAAGAAAGGGATTCAGTTACTTGGCATTAAATTCACAGATTTTCTGGATAAATGTTTAAACTGAACAGCGGGGACAGAGAATTAATTGATACAGAACATTTCTGTCCCCAGCAATCTAAAATTAATAGGGTTATCAGTGCATGTAACATAGATGTTTGTGTAGGTAAGATTATTAACCTTGCCGTCAAGCAAAACCAAGCATTTAATAGTGAGTGCCATACCATGTGCACTAATCAAACAGGTGGCAAGAAAGTAGAGGCAGTCAGGCACAACACAGGTTATGTAGACAGTAAACACAGCGTCAATCAAAATGGACTCAAATGTCTATACACCAATGCACAGAGTATGAGGAATAAACAGGGTGAATTAGAAATTCAAATAAATGAGGGCAGATATGATATTGTTGCCATTATGGAAACTTGGTGGGATGAAACCCACGAATGGAACATACAGCTAGAGGGATTTAAATTATTTAAAACAAATAGACCAAATAAAAGAGGAGGCGGAGTTACACTAAATATAAGCAATAACTACATATCTACAGAAATAGAGCACAACAATGATGAAAATTATTTTGAATGCATTTGAGTCAATATTAAAGGCGGCGGGGGTGGGGGAATGACATTGCCATAGGTCTATACTATAGGCCACCCAACCAAACAGAGGAAATAGATGAACTTTTTGCTAGTCAACTAACTAAGGTATGTAGGAAGCACATCACAATAGTAATGGGGGATTTCAACTACCCTGACAACAACTGGGAGACAAACTCTGCACCAAGTGGAAGATCCAACAGGCCTGGGAAATTTTGAGATTATAAAAGCCCAGTCTAGCACAATACCATGAAGAACAAAAATAACAGCTCTCAAAAGAAACCAGCATGGCTGCATAAAGAACTCTCTGACAAATTGAAAGACATAAAAGACAAGTATAAAAAGTGAAAAGAGGGACAAATAACTAAGGCAGAATATCAGCAAATAGCCTAAGCCTGTAAAGATGAAGTGAGAAAAGCTAAGGCTCACAATGAACAAAGGCTTGTGATAAAAGTAAAAAATAACAAACAAACAAAAAAGCTTCTTTCAACATGTTAAAAACAAGAAAAAAGTCAAGGAAACAATTGGTCCATTGCTGGAGAAAGTGACAAGCAACAGGGAGAAAGCAGAACTACTTAACTTGTTTTTTGCATCAAAAGGAAAAAACAGTCCAACATATCAAAAACAGCACCACAAAAAAACAGATTAGGAACACAAGTTAAAATAGAGAAGAAAATGGTAAGTGAACACCTGTCTACCCTAGACGAGTTCAAATCACCAGGACCGAGTGGATTACACCCTAGGGTTCTGAAGGAACTGGCAGAGGAGAGCTCAGAACCACTGAACTATATCTTTCAAAGAGCCTGGAGCTCAGGGGAATTGCCAGAGGACTAGAAAAGAGCTGATGTAGTTCCCATCTTCAAAAAATAGAAAAAAACGGATCCAGGAAACTATAGACCTATCAGCCTGACCTCAATACCAGGGAAAATTCTGGAAAAGATAATCAAGCAATGAATCAGCGAACACCTAGAAGCAAACAAAGTAATAACCAAAAGCCAACATGGATTTGTCAAAAAAGATCATGCCAGACTAATCTTATTGCATTCTTTGACAAAGTGACAAAATTGGTGGACCAGAGGAATACTGTTGATATAATTTATTTGGACTACAGTAAGGTATTTGATAAAGTAGACCAGTGATGGCTAACCTTTTCCAGACTGAGTGCCCAAAGCATGCACCCCTGAACCCCCAAAAAGCAATGCATGTGCCTCCCCATGCATGCACCCTGCCCCCACACATGCACCCCACCCCATGTATGCTTGCACACACCCCACGCATGCGCCCCACCCCTGAAAGCATTCCACTCCCCACACATGCACGTGCATCCCCTGCACATCCCCCGTCCCCGCTCATGAACTGCAGAGACCCGATGACCAGTTGGCCGGTAGGAGGCACACACACAGTGGAGCTGAATTGGGGCGATGGCTCACGTGGCCACAGAGAGGGCACTGTGTGCCACCTATGGCTCTCATGCCACCTATGGCATGTGTGCCATAGGTTTGCCATCAAAGAAGTAGACCATAACCTAGTACTTGTTGTGGTCCGCCAGCAGCCTGCGGAGCAGCAGAGTTGGACAGTGATGAGGCTGAGGAAGAACATGGGCCAGTCCTGGAAGCTGGGGAAGGCCCGGATGAGGGCTCTGTGTTGGAGACAGAGATGGGGCCAGGGCTATCGGGGAGTGAGGTATGGACTCCAGAGCCTCCAGAAGCTGACAGTAAAGAGGCAGAGGAACAGGAGGAGCCTGTTCCTAGTGCATGTATGAGAAGAGCTGCCAGAAGGCAAGAGCAGCTACAGCAAAGAGGATGACTTGGGAGTAGGGCCAAGAGATGATTGACCCCTCCCATAAGGCTTAAAAGACCAGCAACGACTCTTGGGCTCTTTGTTGGAAAACAACGTTGATAGACTTGTTCTTGTCTTGCTGCACTTATCTCTTGTCAGTGTCATCTGCTTCTGAACTTTTGCCAAGAGAAGCCTTTGGCAGTTTGCCTAATTATACCAAGTGATTAGACTGGAGATTGGTGATTAGACTGAAGAATTTGTGTTATGAAGAATTTGTTTTAATTTAGTTTGGACTATGCTAAGAATGAGTTAATTCTCAGCTGTTCTAATAAAGTCTGTTTGTTTTGGAACTGTTTGCGTCAACTACTACCTACTTGGGCCTGGGTCACAACAGTACTAGATAAAGTAGAAAAATGTGGGTTAAACAGCATCACCACCAGATGCATTTGTAACTGGCTGACCAACCACACTCAACCTGTAATCCTCAGTGGAACTGCATCTACATAGAGGGATGTATGCAATGGAATACCCTGAGGCTCTGTTTTAGGCCCAGTACTCTTCAATATCTTCATCAATGACTTGGACGAGGGGATAACTGAGGAACTCATCAAATTTGCAGATGACACCAAGCTGCCAGGAATAGCCAACACTCCAGAAGATAGGCTTAAGATACAGAAGGATCTTGACAGACTTGAACATTGGGCGCTATCTAACAAAATGAAATTCAATGGTGAAAAAAGCAAGGCTCTACATTTAGGCAAGAAAAACAAAAAACACAGGTACAGTATATATGGTACCTTGCTCAATAGTAGTAACTGTGAGAGGAATTTTGGAGTCCTAGTGGACAACCATTTAAATATGAGCCAGCAGTGTGCAGCAGCTGCCAAAAAAGCCAACACAGTTCTAGGCTGCATAAACAGAGGGATAGAATCAAGATCACATGAAGTGTTAATGCCTTGGTAAGGCCACACTTGGAATACTGCATTCAGGTTTGATCGCCACGATGTAAAAAAGATGTTGAGACTCTAGAAAGAGTGCAGAGAAGAGCAACAAATATGATTAGGGGACTGGAGGCTAAAACATATGAAGAACGGTTGCAGGAACTGGGTATGTCTAGTTTAATGAAAAGAAGGACTATGGGAGACATGATAGCAGTGTTCCAATATCCCAGGGACTGCCACAAAGAAGATGGATTCAAGCTATTCTCCAAAGCATATCAGGGTAGGACAAGAAGGATGGAAACTAATCAAGGAGAGAAGCAACTTAAAACTAAGGAGAAATTACCTGACAGTTAAAACAATTAATCAGTGGAACAACTTGCCTCCAGAAGTTGTGAATGCTTCAACACTGGAAGTTTTTAAGAAGATGTTGGATAATCATTTGTCTCAAGTGGTGTAGGGTTTCCTGCAGAGGGTTGGATTAGAAGATCTCCAAGGTCCCTTCCAACTCTGTTATTCTAAATTTCAAAATCACAAAATATAAAAACCTACAAATAGAAGTAAAACGACTGTGCCAAAAAAGCAAACATAGTAAAGTTCCAGAAGAATTTGAGGATGCAGTTTGTGAGGGCAATAAGCTGACTTCGCATAAAATATACAAAAGTATGAAGGCTATTGCTTAGCGCATTGTAAATCACTCTGAGTCTCCGGAGAAGGGCGGCATATAAATTTAATTTAAAAAAAAAAAAAAGAATAACACTGCTGTCATTGCATTCAGAAACTAGGTTTTTTAACATTTTGATTCCTGAGGTTCTGTCTTGTTTCTTTTAATGTAAGACTCAAAATAGCCCTAGTATCATATTTCTGTCTCAACTGTAAAAGCAGCACATGATCCCAAAATAAAGATCAAGAAGTTGTTAGCACATCTGTATATCTCTAATGCTTAGAATTAGGTTCATATTCTCAGTCATAATTCACCATCACTTGTTTTCAGTTTATTCAATAAACTACAGTTGGCTGAGTTCACATATTGCACTAACACAAAAAGGAGTGACAACACAATTTGATTTAATAAGATGTGTAAAGAATCTGGTAAGACGAAGGGCAGACCACAATAACACAAGGACAGGCTTTCAGGTTGTTGGAATGTATGGATTCTCCGTACATTTAGAGTAGGAAATCTATTTTGGATATCTGGACATTACACTAATGAGAGACACTTCCTGTAGAAGACAAACTAAGTTTAAAAGGAGAAAGTGATTTAATAAATACTCAGGAAGAAGTTATGCATTTAGAAATGGCAGATCCTCAATGAACTGTCCTCTAAAGATGTCTCCCCAACCAGCTACATAAGACTAATGAAGTATTTAAGGTGTTAGAATCAGAGTGGAATGTTCTAAGTTGAAACCCTACTTGAACATAGTCTAGGTCTGTGATGGTGAACCTATGGCACACATGCCACAAGTGGCATGTGGAGCCATATCTGTGGGCATGCAAGCCATCACCCTAGATCAGCTGTACTGCACATGCGCATGCCGGCCAACTGATTTTCGGGCCTTCCGGTCCCACCGGAAGTCAGGAAACGGGCTGTTTCTGGCCTCTGGAGGGCCTCTGGGGGGGTGGGGAAGGCCGTTTTCACTCTCCCCAGGCTCCAAGAAAGCCTCTGGAGTCCAGGGAGGGTGAAAAATGGGCCTACCGGGCCCACTGTGCCATCATGTGCCAAAAGTGGGGGGAGCACAGGGGGTCACACGCACATACATGGGGGGGCAGGTTGTATTGAATTATGGGTGAGGGCACACATGTGCATGACAACTCCCCCCCCCCGCTTCCCCTGCTTTTGGCACTCCATGGCAAAAAGGTTAGCCATCACAGGTCTAGGTGATATCTCTCAGATCAATCCACCTCACATAATTTTTTTGCAGGTACAGAATTAGAAAAGATTCCCAAATAAGCCACATTGTGTTCCTAGAAATAATAATAAACATGTTTGTATCTCGTATAGTGGGATTTGTAGTTCAATAAATCTAAGACATGAGGCTGGGAAAAGCTAATCTACTAGATTTGCTCTGTACCCATATTAATTGACATTCGAAAAACACTAAATGATTAATTGAAGGTCACACTCCATTCTGTAGAAGTGATCATGACCTCCCCCATCATCATGGTGATGTGATTGTGATCTAGTTGCTTGGGAACCTGTTTGCAATGAAACTGGTCGGCAAGTGCTCCACGATGATGTGATCATCACTTGAAATCTTCTCTGCCAGCTTCCCCAGAAAGTCAATAGGAAAGCCGGTAGAGAAGCTTTCAAAAGTATCCCTTAAACATATATTCTCATTGTATCCACTTTTGACATTAGTAAGTTTAATTTTAAATTCTCATGGAACATAGAAGGCATTCACAGATGTAATGGATGATCTTCAAAGAAGAAGTCATTATCAAATGTACCAAAGATGCCCTTTTCTGATGACATGGTTTTATATACATTTCAAGCATCATTTCTACATTCTTTGGAGTACTACAAAAAAGTAAAATAGAGCAATAGCAAAAACAGGCCCTTGGTGACTACTTGCAATACGGCTATTTTTTTCTACAGGATGCTCAAGAATGTCTAAAATTTCTCCAGTACTTTGAGAAGAATGCTACTGGTAGATTTGTTTTTTGGTTACACATCTTTCTATCATCTGAAGTCTTCCTTGTTGCCCACAATTCCTCAATAAGAAGAAAAAAGTTTTGCTCTCTCTATGCCTTTCCTTGGGATTCACCTGAAGTGTAGGAAAGAGAGGGCATCCATCATCAGCTGTTGGCCATCTCTTATCACATATAATAGCAAATGACACCAGACACTATTTGGACACCAGACCAAAATTTTCTTCTTTGGGGGCAAAATCTATTTCATGAAATAGAATTAGGATTGGGGGCAGCACGGTGGGAGGAGAAAATAGATTTTTTCTGACAGTAGGTGCAGCTTCCTGATTCTGAGGTCCCTATGCTGGAGGGAGAAAGTCCAAAGTCTCTGTTTTCAAGGAATTTTGAGCAATAATCAAAAATTTTGAACTACTGCAACCATTACCTGAGTTCTGAGTTTGTCTACCTTACAGTGGTCTGTCTCATCATGCATACTTTAGCTGAGTAAGTCAAGAAATGTGGTATGCTTGAGGCAACTTTGAATAGCACAACCTGGTCAAAGTTTCAACACTGAGGAGATTAGCAGCAGCTAAAAAAAGTTTGGCTAATATGGCATGAACCAACAGGCTTGGAGAACCTCTCCTATGCAAGCTATTCCTCAAGACAATGCTGTGATTTTGGGAGGAGATGTGCAGGCAAGCAAGCACAAGAGACAAGAGACAGCCAGTTGTTGCACTATAAACACAAACAACCCTGTTATGCCTATTTTTTTTTTACAGTACCCTCTTGTTTATACAATGCACCCTGAGCAATGAAGTAAGTTTGTGATAAGCAAATGCAACAGCAGACAGTGCATACAAGATACGTCAAAAAAAGAGAGAGAGATCAAGGGAGCCCAGAGAGATTGTGATCTCAAGAAGAAAAATGAAATCTACCGCTAAATATTTCAGAGCATCCCTTAGGTATAGAATATAATAAAAGAGAAGATTCGGAAATAGGGATATGATGGTTGAAGAATATAAAGCTGGAGAATATGAATAACTTTCACTCTGCTTTCCAATGTCATGTTTTCTGTCAACAGATTATATTGCTGGTTCCTGCTTAAGTCCCTATCCCAACTTGTTCTACAATAATTTATGAGGATATAGGTATGCCAAACAATTGGGGGATGGAACAATAACTGATTCTGCTGGAATCCTGGAAGGGAGTAAGCAAAGAGAGACCACACCTAAATCTTTATCTTATCTTTATCTTTAAATAATTATTAAAGCCACTGTAGAAACAAAACTGGCTTATAGGAGCCTGGATAGCTCAGCAGACTAAAAGCATTGTGATTGGCTCCAGCTGTCTGCAATTACTGTAAGTTCAAATCTCACCAGACTCAAGGTTGATTCAGCTTTCCATCCTTTGCTAAGGTAGGTAAATTGAGGACCCAGTTTGTGGAGGCAATAAGCTGACTTCGGTCATTTGTGCCTCCAAGCCAGAACAGTGAAGCTAGGAAAAGAGGGGAGCCTTCCTGCTTTTATTCAGAGAACTATTGAACTATTCCCATTGGATACAGGGCTGGGCTCATGGTATCAAAGAAAATTTTTGAACATTTGAGCATCGGATGCCATGGTTCAGTGGCTGTTGTATAATGCAACAAAAGAGAGCACACATTTCCAAGCATGTTCACAATAGGTTGCTTGACAAACACTGAAAAGAGGGGAAGGGCATGGGTTCCTGTTTGAGGGGGGCAGAAATAGGTGGTATCATAGATGTAGCACCTTTTTCTTGGAACTGCAATTTACCTACCCTCACAAAATGGCTGCTGGGGATTGCTCACTAAAAAAATGGCTGCCATAGGGAATATAGCAATAGCACTTAGATTTATATACCACTTCATAGTGCTTTTACAGCCCTCTCTAAGCGGTTTATAGAGTCAGCCTATTGCCCCCAACAATCTGGGTCCTCATTTTACGCACCTCAGAAGGATGGAAGGCTGAGTTAATCTTGAGCCAGTGAGATTTGAACTGCTGAACTGCAGCTAGCAGTCAGCTGAAGTAGCCTGCAGAACTGCACTCTACTCTCTGTGCCACCTCAGCTCATATTGGATATCTCCAATAGCAGCATATAAATTTGCAGGAATATTTCTTATTCTCTTTAGTAGCCCCCATCAACCCATCCCAGGACTCCCTCCTTATGGGTCCACCTTTGCTTTTTTGTGGACAGGTGGGCAAACTGCTGAGTCATCGTTATGCTTCAAAATACAGGTAATGCTTGCTTTACACTGGCCTGCTTTCCATTTTTAATTTAAAAAAAAAATCATATATTGTTAAATTAATAGAATAAGTCATAGAATAATAGAATAGAATTAATAAATTAATAGAATAAGTAAAATAATGGTACTCTATGATTTTCTTGCAAATTCCACCACATATTTGAAAGGTCGGCAGTTCGGTGGTTCGAATCCCTAGTGCCGCGTATCGGGGTGTGCTCCCATTACTTGTCCCAGCTTCTGCCAACCTAGCGGTTCGAAAGCACGTAAAAAATGCAAGTAGAAAAATAGGAACCACCTTTGGTGGGAAGGCAACAGAATTCTGTGTGCCTTTGGTGTTTAGTCATGCCAGCCACATGACCACAGAGACGTCTTCGGAAAGTGCTGGCTCTTCAGCTTTGAAACAGAGATGATCACTGTCCCCTAGAATCGGGAATGACTAGCACATATGTGTGAGGGGAGCCTTTACCTTTACCTTATTCCTAGATCCCATTTCCTCCATGTGGCTCATACTGATCTCAGGCTATCACTTAGGCAGATCCAGATCCCATTCAAACCTACTTAGCCCATGTTATGGCCTGATGATGCTTTCAAAACCTGCTGGGTATCTCCACAGCAAAGTTGGTTCCAACTCCTCAGACTTCACTATACCCCTCCCCCTCCCCCTTCTCCATCCCCATCACTCTCCCCCAGACCGTCTTACACCAGGATTATGACATGCTTGTAATTTACTATAGTGGGAGACCTCCAAAGCAGAAACGCCATGGAAAGAATCCCAGAGTTTCCATCTGTTGGATTCCCAAATGACAGTAACCTGATTCCTTACAGAGAGGATGCGATCTGTGTTATTACTGGGCTCAGAGATCAAGCTGCCTCAGCTTCTGGTAATGCATTATTAAGTGAGCTGGAAAGCAGAGCCAGTGCACTGAAAGGAAAAATGTCACGCTCGGTTTTATTGAGGCCGCATATAACTGGTTTAGGAGCCATCTTGATAACCCAGTTGATTGGGCCCTTTTTGGCAGAAAAAAAAAGTTGTATCAAGGCGATTGCTGAACTCCTTCTCTTTAAAATAGTAATGGTGGCAGAGGGATCTTTCCTAAAGCATTTCAACCATTTCTTTTGTCAGTGACTTGCTCCTATTCTACCCTTGCAAAATGAGTGACTGATAAAAGACACCAAGCTCTTTTGATGGTTGCTTCTGTTACACCTAGATCAAGTGTCTGGCATGGAAATGTTCCGCAGGATAGCAACAGAGCCAGAGACTACAAACGGTGTAGAACCAAGTGATCTTTTGCATAGCATTTGGTCAGCTTTAAACAGACATGGGGATGTGAGGGGTGGAGAGAGTCAGGTGGAAAAATGAAAGAACATGACTAATCCACCATCTTGCCATGGTTATCACCATTGACCTGGCGAGGCTAGAATTGTTGTGCAGGTTTAGCAACCATTTATTTGTTTTTTATTCTGCTTATTTAAACACATTGACTCCTGGTGACTGCCTTGACCAGGGGTATCAAAGTGATGTATCGCAACTTTTTCCCCCTTTGCTAAAACAGGGCTGGGTGTGGCCAGCACATGACGCATCCGGCCCACAGGCCACAAGTTTGACATCCCTGGCCTAGACAAATCCCAGTAGTTTAAAACCGCATCTAAACAGATAAACAACATATGCTATTTTTCATGCAAATCTTTCCTTTTTTGGTCTCCCCGTTTGGGAATACATTTTCTCTTTCTTAAATGTGATCACTCTGTAATTACATGACAAAGAGAACCCTGCCCACTTGATCAACATCAGTCCCCAAAAGCTATAAAATTGCAATCTCATCCAAGTGACATCACCTCAATAGTGTCTGAGGTGTGTGCATTTTCCATGGATCTTTTTCTATATTTGCACTGAGAAGTCTCAGACACTGAGGCTGGAATTAACAGCAGTTGACTGAAGGCAGAATGAGACTGGTGATGATTCCTTTCCTGCCTGTTCATGAGGATAGTAAAAAAAGAAAAGTTAAGTTTCTATCTACAGCTGCATAAATGACTGCATGTAAAAAGGAGCAGGGCTTTGATTTGACTTGTGGCTGCCATTCTGATTTTTCTAACTTACACATGCATGCTACAGAAAATTACAGACAGGTTTTTATAGCACTGGGTGATACTATGCAGATATTAGAAAATATTATTGCAGAAACAACTTAAAATAAGTTGTGGTTCAGAATGTTCTGTGAACCAAGACAATTTGGGTACATTTAGTAAAATACTGTATGGTAAACCATGAATCCCATGTGGCGCACTACAAACACAACAATACACTACTTGAAAAATGAAGGCAGATTGAGAATGACTGTTTATAATGGAAAAGGAGTCAGACCAAAAGTCAAATTTCCTAAATGCAAGGTGTAATCAGAGTGGGTAGCATTAGAATAGAACACAGTGAAAATCAGTGAATAGCAGAAGGAAAGGGAGTTTAAAGCTTGGAGCAATTCACAACAATGTTGCTCCAGAGCTGATACACAGCCAACTATGCTTGTCCATGGAGCAAGTGCCAATGCAGCTATGAATACCTAGAAGCACTTGGGTCTTGAAGCACTTTGGGCTTCTAGCCTTGTGTGTTAGCTGCATTAAAACTGGATGGCATTGAAGTCTCCAATCTTGTATTCTTCCCTTCTGAGTCTAAGGAAGAGATGCTTAGATCAGGGATGTGGTGGAGAAGATAAGTAGCCTTGTTGTCTCACTCTCAGCTATACAATCAGAATCAGATTGTATAGTCCCAACCATGACAGACAAATGTTGCTCAATCTGCCATCCAAATGTTAACTGCTGACGGGCTACTTCAGAACTCCTTCTGTCCAGTTGTGGGTTTCAACCAGTGTTACCACCGATTCGCATCATGCACACGCTTCACACGTGCTTTGTATGTGAGTGCACGCTTCACTTGCACGAATGCCAAACTTGCGCTCCACCGCAAGCACAATGTATTACAAAACAGCTGAGATGCAGCAATCCACTCCTTTCAGCTCGGCTAAAAACGATAAAATACAAGGTATGTATAATGCAGGGACAGGCAGGAGGGCCAACCTAACTGTCAGAGAGAACCGGTTCACTCTCAGCTCACCATCGTCACTACCGGCTTGCCCGAACTGGGCCGAACCGGTAGAAATCTACCACTGCTTCTGTCCCAACTTGTGGTGTTTGATATGGACTGCCTTTAAGCTGAGGACTATCATGTAGCAACCTCAGTGAACTTGCCATGCTGTGGCTGTGCTGCTTGAGAATTCTAACAATTGCATTCCCAACACATCTGGAGGATATCAGACTGGCAAAGGCTGACTTAGAAACTGGAAATGGGTTGAAAAGGAATAATGGCTTTACAGCTCCCAGGTTGAAAGGTTAGCTGGTTAGCTGTGATGGAAAAGCACCATTGCAGTGTTTGATTGACTTGTGACCTTCTGCTGGAGAGCATGTAAGTGATAAATATTGGTCCTCTTGCTCCATTTTATTTTCACAACAATCCTACAAAATAGGCTGAGACACAGCAAGTGGTCATGTCATCTAGTGAACTGTATGAATCTCAGATCTCTTATCCACTGTTCTGTTTGCAGGGCATGATACCCATTGGCGCATAGGTGCCTGCCTGGTGGGCCTTCCCTTTTCCCCATCTCCTTCATGCTTCCATCTATTTCAAAGAAGAATTAGATGAGCACGGGAAGGACTCGTTTGCCACTTGCAGCTGGCTCTTTTATGGCAGGAGTGGGCAATTAATTTTCCCAAGGGGTGAGAAACTGAATAGGCTGAACTTGATTCTGCTCAATATTGATTTTATTGCTTCATAAAAAGCATCACATTATATGGTTTTGATTACTGCTACTAATAAGAATACATATTATATCTTATTTACATTTGAATTCTACTTTCCGATTGACCTCGTGTGGACTACTCTGGGGCAGCCAAAAAGCTGGATGTAGCCCATAAAATGCCCACGTCTGTTCCATAGTGCATTTCTTGGGCAATCACTCCCTGATCAGTGCTACTTCAGATCATGAGATAACGCTTCCTACAAATATTGGTCAGCTGTACATTATCTAGAATTAAACCATTCTTTCTGTTTATTCTTACCTGCAGACAAGGCCACCTCCATGGCCTCAGCTGCAAATATTTCGTTTTCTCTTCCTGGTAGAATGAGAATGGGGGAAAGCTTTTGGTGAGAGATTCATAGCTAGACCATGTTTGCTTTTACTTAGCTATTTAAAACAAAAGTACCTTGATGAATGTATAAAGTATCTGAATCTTGGAGCCCCTCTATTATAGTCAAAGAATAGATGGCAGTGTTAAGGTTGAAACAGTTGTTTATTTCCAAGCTTAATAACAAGGAGCATAGTAGCCATGGTAACAATGACAGCCTGTGCCTGTTCCTTCCTGTCATTTCAATGAAAATGTTCAGACTACTCTAATATCTCTTGGAGTGTTTTCTCCCAGATCCTACAAAGGGTTAATAAATGCATGCAGCTCTGTCAAATCTTTTCATGGTGAAAATACTTTTTCACAGTGCAGAGACTGAGGACCAGCTCCAATGCCATCCCTGTGATATCCCATGGCTTAACCAGTGCTCACTGAGGACAAGCCAATTCTGCAAAAGCTTCACAGTTCTGCAGATTCTCATTTTCGAGACAGAATTGTTGATCTCATAATCTTGCTTGTTTGCTTTCTTAAATTTGTAGTCTTTCCAGTAGTAAAGTTTATGTTGTGGAAAAAAAGAAGGGGAGGGAAATATTCAGTACCAGTCTTCTGGCTTCTATTAAGGAGGTACAGAATAAAGTAATAGTCTAATGGATACAAATTAATTTTTATTTATTTGAAGAGTTACATTGACTTTTACACAGAATAAACACATGGAAAAGCCTTTAGAATTTTTTTTAAAGGTCCCCTTAAAAACCATTATAGTTAATGCATATATTTCAAGAAGTAATAGTCCAGGTATCTCAGTGGCAATGCCCTTTCTCCAGCCAATGCTGAAACGAGGAAAAGTGCTCAGGCATTCATAGCCCCTTCAAATAAGATCCAGACTCTTTAAAAAAAAAACCATGATATTCAATGAAGAGCTAATTAAGGCAAAGGGAGTTAGATTTAAGTTGTCTTATTGGCAAATCACAACTTCTTTAGTGAGACCTGAAATTAATTTCGCATCAAAGATTCGTGCAAATGTTTTCTTCTATAAACATTTATATTAATACCTGTTGAATGAATATACACCAACTGGGCAAAGAGTTTCCAAAGTGCCATGTTTAGATTTTGATTTCACGTTTGTAAACGTCTTTGGGTTATTGCTTTCAATATCTAATTTTTTTCCATGTGGTTTGGTTTCAGGCTTGCTTCTCCCTCTCTTGTAGGGAGATCTGCTCTTTATCATTTTCCTCTCTCCTGACAGGTAGATGGATAGCACATGTACAATGGGCAGAGAAGGGAAGAAATGGCACAAGGGAAAATCCTGCAGACTTTGCTTCTTAGCTCTAGTTGCCACTGACTTTGAATTCTCCCATTTAGCTCCCATTTTCCTATGGGCTCAGCAGCTGCATAGTTCTCCTGTCTGTTTCTTCAGTCTGCCGGCAGCATGCAGAAGTATTCAGAACTGACATGCAATGCTATTTAATATTTAATGCCTATTACTAACCTCTGACTGATGAGAATTTGATATTTTACACCCACATGAAGAACAAGTACTCACAAAACCACCAGCAAACTGCAAACTGGACATTAAAAATTGGTATTTCAAAAATAAAAGGTTACATCTTGAAATATAATCTGAGCATCAAAAGACTGGCATTTTTTTAAAGACCATATCTGTATTTTCTAGTGCTTAAGCGTGCACAATACATAAAGATCTTTATTCCATTCTCATCTTCTGTCTGTCCTTCAGATGAAATGCTTGTTTTTGAATTGGCATGTCTTGTCCTCTGTAGGTATTGATTTACTAAAAGACTTTTTTTAAAGATGAGTCTCAATGCCTCATCATTTATTAAATAGCTGCCCAGAGAACTTTGCTAGAAATTGCTGCTTTGGCTACAAAAAGGAGCCAAAGTTGTAAAACAGCTCCAAGTTGTAAAGATTTTATAGTATCTGATTATATTTTATGGGAACCATTTTCAGTTTATTTATTTAATTACAATATTTTTAAAGTGCATGCTTGCAAGATCTAGATGGTGTACAGTAAGACAGAATAACACATTAACGTAAACCTAAAATAATAATTGTTATAAAGAAAACTATTACTAAACTATCATATTGCTAAGCTGCCCAATGTTCATCTGTCATCTAAATCTGTCATCTAAAAAAATATGTTTTCAGTGTCTTTCCAAATACACAGAATAAAGACATAGTACTGGGAGTAGTAATGTGGGGTCAACTATGGGGAAGTCTTCTCTTCTAGCCTGTGACCCTGCTATTCCTTATAACAGTGGATTTTAAACAATCCCTCTCTAGATAACCATACAGAACAGGCCAAATCATGTTTATTAAGGCAGGTCACCCTTGCATGCCAGATAGAACTCTCTAGGAGATAAAAACCATTTTGAAACAGAAGGATGTTGGTAACTAGTTCAGCCACTGTAAAATGGGTTTTGTTCTGCAATAATGGGTTTCACCTGGCAACAGCCTGGTGAAACCAGGCGTGTTTTGCACCAACCAAATGGCCGGATAATGCTTTGTTGGCAGTTCTAAGCTACACTCCAAGAAAGTTTTGATAATGCCACAAGTAAAGCATGACTCCAAAAATCACCAACACACATTCAAGAATAGAAGGACTTAGGTTTTTTAAATGGACATTCAGCAACCATTTTTCTTTCCTTAACAGAACTTCTATTGGTGGCAATCTTCTTGCTCTGTTTTGCTAAATTATATCATCTTAAATATGCTTCTCTTTAGATTGTACTCAGGACATGGATGGTTTTTAACTTGATTGATTTGCTACAGCAGACCAATTGTCTATCTGGTCATCAAATGGAATGGAGGGTGACATCTTTCTTCCATTAATACTCTCCAGCAGAATAGTGCCTCTGATCTGAGCAGTAAATGATCTATGGTTTAGTACACTCAATCTTCCAAGTTGAGGGCCACTGCCCTCTCTGATTTCTGCATTTAGTTTCAACAGATGACCCAAACATTTCTCTCTATACCTTTCTTTCTTTCTTTCTTCCTTCCTTCCTTTCTTTCTTTCTTTCTTTTTTCCTTCCTTCCTTCCTTCCTTCCTTCCTTCCTGAGCACCATATTTCCTAATACATAGAGTCTGTTTAATACAAAGTACAGTTGCCCAAGCTTTTTTCCAAGAACCCTACAATTTCTATGGTTTAAGGGCATCAGTTTCCATTTGCTTCTTAATTACAGGGTTGAACACACAATTAAATGGCAACTAAGCCTCTACATGCATGGAATGTTACACTGCTTTACTTTGTCTCACCTGAAAGACAACTTATAAAAGCCACAAATGAGCAATTAAAAAACCAAAAAAGACAAAGAGGGAAAATTTAATTGAAAGGGCACTAATAAAAAAAATGATGGTAATGAAACGATACTTCTGGTTGTTTTTCAGTAAATAATTACTTCTTTTGAAGTTCTGCAGATAAAAGACAGTTATCTGCCCATCAGGAAGCATTTTCTCCTCTGAGATGCTTCTTTTTCTTTTCTTTTAATGGTGGCTTTTGTGATCTGGAGCAAGTGCACTGAAACTGCAATTCCCAGAATCCCAAACCAGCATGGTAGTTCAGAAAGGAGACATAAAACATCTCTTTATTTCAACTTTTAAAGTGATCAGTGACAAATATCTTCAAATTTTTTAAAATATTGTTTTAAATCTTTTCTTTTTACTGTCTGAATGATTATTTTCTGCCTTCTAGGTTTTATTATAAATCAGTACGGGATTTATGGGATACCTTCAAACCTGTTAAGTATTCAGATAGTTCTCATTCATTCAAGAACATTTACTAAAATTAGGCTTTTGAATAAAAATAATAATCCAGCTAGACCAGGGGTCAGCAACCTGCAGCTCCAGAGCTGCAAGCGGCTCTTTGAGCCCTCTGCTGTGGCTCCCTGTCAGGTGATCCCACCCCTGGCTTGCCCCACCCCTCGCCCTCCCCTCCCAGTCACTCTTCATTTGGCCTAAGAAGGTAAGTGTTCTATTCGAGGAACAAGAGGCTAAGAAAGGGAGGCAAGGCAAAATAAACACTTCACAATGTTTATTGGCTAACAAATAACAGCTAACAGTGACTTGCTCTGGTTTGCTAACTACCATGGAGAGTGAGCAGTGTCTTGAGGCAATGACAGCTCTTTTATACTCAGTTGTCAGGAACTGGGCCAATCAGGAGCCGCCAATTTCCCACTGGCTGCCTGTCTGCTCACGGACCAATCGGCTGCTTTATTGGCCGTTCGTGCTTGCCATCCGGATGTAACAGTAAGGATGGGGGATGGAGAAGTGGCCAGGGCAGAGACAGGGAGATACAGAGCGAGGGGGAGAGAAAGAGACATAGAGAGATACAGAAGGAGAGGGAGAGGGGGGAGAGAGGGAGGGAGGGGAGAGAGAGAGATGTCAAAAGGATTTTGTGGTTCCTGGTGTTTTTTAACAACTGGTTCTCTGTCCTAATGACCGGCTGGGTAGGCGTGGCTGGGGTGTGTGTCATGTGACTAGTGGAGGTGACTGACATTGAGTTGGCCACTCCCACCCAGGTTTTGTGGCTCCTGGTGTTTTCTTTTCTGTGGGAAACAGGTCCAAATGACTCTTTTGAGTATTTAAGGTTGCAGACCCCTGAGCTAGATTGAAGTTAATACTGGTTTTCATTAAGATTTTTTTAACTAGCAAAAACTAATTTCCTCACCATTTTATAGAAGAAGCTGTAAAAATGGGTGGATCCTTCTTAGTGAATAATCCTAATTTTCACTTTGACCTGCATTTTTTTCTTCCACTGGAAGATCAAATTAAGTTCTTTCAGATACACTCTAATTAAGTGTTTTTGTTCTTTTTCACCACCCCCATCAAATGGCAAATTTTTGCATAATGAAACAAGTTATACCATCCTCCTAAATTATTATCATTTAGTTAGAACATGCCTATCATTCCAAACAAATTAGATATGAAAGGGTGGGTTTAGGCATATCTCTAAGCAGAAATTTTATGCATAAAAATGGCATTGTGAAATTGAAATAGTTGTTTTTGTACACCCAAAGGATGAGACATATTAATGTCTCAGTCAGTTCTGAGAATTATACCTGACAACAGAGGAAACCATAATATTTCTACAGCTGCAGAACATGTTAGGCAATATTCAGACTTCATTCCAGGTAGCATTGCTGATGTTGGACCTGGAACCAGAGACATTGCAAATACACCCAAGGGGAAGGCAACAGAAGCAATCTTCTATTTGCAATTTTAACCATCATTTTTATGAAATATATAAAAAGGAGTTGTTAGGGAATGGCTATTGCCTAACTGATTGGGTTGGCAATATATAAACCATCAATGCATGCTTGCAGTCAAAATGTAATGTATAGCTTTAAGACTGTAATGCTGTATTGCATCATACTGTATTCTGATTGGCTAGCTCTGTAGCCAACATATTTAAGAGGAAGCTTGAATCATGGCTTATTTCTTCTTATTACATTATTATTGCTACCTCTGCTCCTCTCTGCCTGTTCTCTCTGCATGATCACTGATCAATCATTGCTACTTTTTGTTTTCTACTGTTTTACTGACTGTTTTATTGCTATACTTGTTCTTGTTTGCAACCCCAAAAAGAACCGTTTTATTGCATATGACTACAACAACTGGTAAGAAGACTTTGTTCTTGGAATATCCTTGGATTGACAATTTAACTATCCTTATCTGTTTATGACCTGGATTGTTTATTGGACTTTGCTTTACTTTTTCCTAAAAGTAAAAGAATATCACAACTCAGTGTGTCTGTGTATTGACAGTGCTTAGTCACAATCACTCCCAGCCATTTCTCATGTGCACAACCTTGCTACTCAAGGGTTACTCTGCGCATATTCCTCAACATTGGTTATGGGCCCAGAATACTGAGAGTTGGTGTGAATACACAGTACCATATTCAGACAGCTGTTTTTGTGGTTAATTGTCCAAGTGAAGATGGCACAAGAACAGTCATTCAGCATATCCATGATAACCCGGTTGGATGGAACAAACTATAATGGTAGAAAGATCATTGGAAGCATGAGCAGGGACAGAAATGGATGGGTGGGTGAATATAACAATAAGGTAATCGGCTAAGCCAGTTTTACCATTCCACAGTATGTCTCTCTGAGATATTGGCTTCATCTTGTGACCTCTTAACTGTAAAAAGTAAAAAGATAAACATGGCAGTTTTTAATTTGTCAGAAACAAAAGCATCTTTATTCTCTATTATCTCTCTTCTCATCATTTTCTTGAAAGCATGTCACAGCTTGATGCTGATCAATCTTAGCCTAGATTTACAAAAAAATAATGAAAAAATACTTGGATAGTTTTCTTGCCAATTTTGAATTTACTCTTTTTATTTCTTTTTAAAGAAAATCTTTATAATTTTTGGGGCAGCCAACCGATTACTCATCCCTAGTGGACTGATGTATATGAACCTTCAAATAACTGACACACTGATAAACAGCCAAAATCCAGTAAGGTGCCCAGTTCCAAGGGAATTAACCAACACGTAAGGTCCCCAAATTTAAAAAACAAAACAAAACAGAAAACAGTTCCCACATTGGCAGAACATCTTTCCCACATTGTATTTTATGGCACAGGTTATATACAAAGATGTAGCAAAGAATTGGTGGCATGAGGCATCCAAGCATATAGCTCATTGTTTTGCCCCATCTACTTGGCCACCAGAAATCCTTTGACTGTCAGAGAAATATAACCAAGTAACCAAGTGGCATCTCAACATTTCTGAAAGCTGCCAGGACAAAGATGGTGGATCTTGGATGTGGTTTCTGCCAACATTTTCATACTGAAATAATGTTTATAATATTAATAGAAATACGGTATATTTCTGAAGAGTAGGGAAAATCTGGTAATTTGAGTTCTTCTTACTAGTGTCCACTCACTAAATATTGATGGCAAAACTTCAAGAACTCTGAGCAATATTCTTCTGGTTCATACACATTAAGTGAGAGTTTCACTAGATAACCTTTCAAATAGAAGATAGAGGACAACCCCCTATTGCCTACCAAATAGGGGTGGGTCATAGAAAATTCAGAACTGAACACAACACTAACAAAGTGTTTATTTCAATGATGGTTAGGTTCCAGCTTGGGTTCCAGCTTCAGAAGGAGAGGAACACAGAATAATAGAACAATAGAATTTAAAAGAATTTTGAATTGTATAGTAGGAAATGTTGGGGCTCTGATTTACTGCCAGGATCTTGGGACCATTTAAAGAAAATCAGATAAATTTGTGCAAGGAGAGGCATTTTATTGTTAAGGAAAATTGTAAATTTAAAAGGAGGCAACTGTGCTGAAAATAGCCATTGTTTCTTGTTAGCCAGCAAGGAAATGGAGGGCATTAGGCAGGTATTACTCAGTTACTTGATTACAATTTCCTAATAGGATTTGCCTTAGTGCAGCATTTCTTAAAGTGTGGTTCTGGGATCCCCATGATAGTCTCCAGGACTCTCTTAACAGAATAACAGAGTTGGAAGGGACCTTGGAGTTCTTCTAATTAAACCCCCACCCCATCCCTCCACCCCCGCCCTGCCATGCTCAGGCAGGAAACCCTATACATTTCAGACAAATTATTGTCCAATCTCTTCTTAAAAACTTCCAGTGTTGGAACATTCACCACTTCTGGAGGCAATTGTTCTGTCAGGAAATGTCTCCTTACTTCTAAGTTGATTTTCTCCTTGATTAGTTTCCATCCATTGCTTCTTGTCCTGCCTTCAGGTGCTTTGGAGAATAGCTTGACTCCCTCTTCTTTGTGGCAACCCCTGAGATATTGAACACTGCTATCATGTCGCCCCTAGTCCTTGTTTTCATTAAACTAGACATACTCAATTCCAGCAACCGTTCTTTATATGTTTTAGCCCCCAGTCCTCTAATCATCTTTGTTGCTCTTCTCTGCACTCTTTCTTAACATCTTATGCTTGCTCATATTTAAGTGGTGGTTACTACTATTGAGCCAGGTACTACCTATAATATACCTATGAATTTGATTTTTCTTGCCTAAATGTAGAACCTTACTTTTTTCACCACTGAATTTCATTTTGTTAGATAGTGCCCAATGTTTAAATATGTCAAGATCCTTCTGTATCTTAAGCCTTTCTTCCGGAATGTTGACTATTCCTGCCAGCTTGGTGTCATCTGCAAATCTGATGAGTTCCCCATCTATCCCCTCGTCCAATCATTTATGAAAATGAGTCCTGGGCCTGAAACAGAGCTGTAGGGTACCCCACCATATACTTCCCTCCATGTAGATGCAGTTCAGTAGTGGGTTTCAAATCATGTCACTGCTGGACATGTGCATAATAGAAGCTTCTGTGCAGAAATGTCCAGGTATGTGGGCGGAGCCTCCCGCTGCTGCCGCTACTGATTCACCCTATCTGGGGTGAACCGGTAGCAACCCACCACTGATCGGTTCCATTGAGGACTATATATTGAACGTGGTTGGTCAGTCAGTTACAAATCCATCTGGTGGTGATTCTGTCTAGCCCATATTTTTCTATCTTATCAAGTAGTAGGTTGTGGTCTATTTTCTCAAATGCCTTACTGAAGTCTAAGTAAATTATATCCACAGCATTCCTCTGGTTCACTAATTTTGTCACTTTGTCAAAGAATGCAGTAAGATTCTCTGGCATGATCTGTTTTTGACAGACCCATGTTGACTTTTGGTTATGACTTTGTTTGCCTCTAGGTGTTTGCTGATTCGTTGCTTGATTATCTTTTTTAGAATCTTTCCAGGTATTGAAATCAGGCTGATAGGTCTGGGTCTACTTTTTTTTTTCCTTTTTTGAAGATGGGAACCAGAAGGACCTCTTAGGGGTCCTTGAAATCTAAATTATTTGCCAGTCTATATTGAAAAGTACAGTACAGAATTAAAATCTCATCAAACAAATATGAGAAGCAATAGTAGTAGGGAATACATCCATTTTAATCTTTAATATGTAAATATAACCCATACAAACAAAAGCTCTTTTGGACTCTTCCACAATATTTAAAAGTGGGAATGAATACTGAGAAGAAATGTTGACCTAGTCAATTGTATGGGGCTAGATCTCCCCTGCTTCTGGTAAATTTCATTCCATCTTTTTTTCATGGTGAGCATTCTTTTTTTTTCAACAAGGCAAGGAGATTGTTGGGGGGCAGGACCAGTTCTTTTAGGTCTGATAGGGTTATATAGTGGGGGTGGGGAACTGAACCTAGTCCCTGTTATGTTGGCAAAGTCAGAGGGAAGGATCCTAGGAATAACTCTCTTCTAATTTCAGCCAGGTTGTTAATAAAGAAAGGCACACAGCTGCCTCAAACCTATGTTTCACACATTGTCACAGGTGACCCCCTGGCTAGTATGCTATTACTTGCTGTGGGCCTCTCCCTCAGCCTGCACTGGAGCCTCGATTAAACAATACTGTGTATCTCCAGATCAGACAACAGTCAAGCTCTTCCAGTCATCCTCCCCACCAAAGGGCTCTCACACAACTTTCTTTCTCTCTCCCAAATTGCTGAGTTATGAAAAAAAAATGTCTCTTCTCCCCCATTTCTTGTAAAGCCCTTTTAAAACATTGTCTGGGGTTTTCCCCTATTAGTTGTTATTTTTCTGTTTTTCTTGCCAGATTAATAAGTAATGTATTCTTCTTTCCTGAGAAATTATCCTCCCCTGAGTGTCAACCAGGCAATTCTCCCTCCCGCCTCCTTGCTCTTCTCCCATTAAGCATCAAACCCAGGAATGTGTCATTTCCCCTAAGATGGGGATTTCTCCCTTCCCACTCTAATAACAGGCTGCATGAGCTAAGAACAGCTTTTGCACTGGCTGCCTCCTTCAGACTGAGGAGTGACAACAGAATCACTGGTTCTGAGGCATGAAAGACTGAGTTAACCACTGCCTTAAGAATTAAAAACAAAATTAATTCTGCACCTGCTGGAGGATGGCAACCCCCAACCTCATCCACACCTGATGCAAAGGAGTTCCTCATTTTCAGGGGCTCAAATTGAATTCACTGTGGATTTGATAGAGCTACTAGCACCTGTTTGCCAAATTAGAAAATCCTTGAAAGTAAAGACCTAATTTTTCATCCACAGATGCCAGCAGGCTTAAAGAGACATAGCTATAATAGTTAAATTCAGGTATTCTCTTTGAAGCAGTGAGAGATAAAGATGAATAATATTCAAACTGCTGATAGAGATGCTCCTTACATATTTTTTGTGATGTTTTGCTAACCTCACACGAAAAAGAAAAATATGTTATGAAATGAGGGAGGGAGGGAGGGAGGAAGGAAGGAAGGAAGGAAGGAAGGAAGGAAATATTTTTCTCTCATATATATTGTATTGTTAGCAAACTCTTTTGTTTCAATTCTTG
This sequence comes from Masticophis lateralis, assembly GCA_030761175.1. Lineage (NCBI taxonomy): Eukaryota > Metazoa > Chordata > Lepidosauria > Squamata > Colubridae > Masticophis > Masticophis lateralis. Next base: position 321,297,116 of record JAUDYJ010000001.1, on the reverse strand, counting down.
TTGGTTTATTAATACAAAATTAGATAGTACACATACAAATACAAGCTAATGAATTTTCTCCCTCATTCTTAATTCTCACATCACACATCTCCTGAGATTACAAGAGATTGGCCTTTTTTATGAGTAAGTAAATGTCTGGAGCAGGAATGCAAAAAATAATGCCTCCAAATGGAGATTTTCTAGACAATTGTTGAAAAGCATGAAACAGCAAGAGTTGAAAGGTCAACATTCATCCACTAAGTGTCCAAAGGCTATGGTTTGAATTGCATGAGATCTGGCTAGAAACCAGATCATTTTCTTAACATTTTAAATGATATCTTGAGTTTTATTGTTACATAAAAAACAAACAATCAAAGCTTGTGTGTGGGCCCAGACATCTTTGAATGTTGTTACCAAAGTGTAATTGTTATTAAATATGTGGATGGATAATAATAATACCATAATATTTACTGAATTTAATATTAATTAAATTTAAACTTAAATGAAACAAAAATAATTTTTATTTTCCCCATTACATTTTGGACTGTGGCCTAAAGCATATACATATATATACACTTCCTTGCAAGTGCATTGAACTGGGGATATGCTGTGGTTTCCTTCCAAGTATTTTGCATAGCCCTGGTGAGAACCAGTCTAATCCATCTGGCAGGAGCAAGACTGGGAAAGAAGGCTGCGTATTTTTGTCACCTACAGCAATACAGAGTATCTGTTTCTGAGCAAAGGCTCAAGTGCCTAATCACAATCTGAACAAGGAAAGCATGCAATCCCCTCAACGCCCTCTTCAGCATTTTGCCTTATCCTATCCTTTCTCTAATATTTAGCCCCAGTAAGTAAGTAACCATAGTAGCAAAGACTCTCTCCACTGCACAACTCCTACTATTGCCTTGCAGGGGACAAAACTTGCCCATCCTTCTCGCCTTATATCTTGCGGCAACAGCATCTGGACTTGGTGGTGTTGAAGGTTTGGGGAAGAAGCACTTACCATTGTTAGGTGCAGGTCTGCAAAAAGTGATGCCCATGAGGTCAAAAAGTGTGGCAAGATGTGGAAGCCTCTGCCTGTGGGGCGGGGTGGGAGAAGAAGGTTCCCTGGCTCCTGAACTTCAGAACATACATTTGGGGCAGAGGTCCAGGCCTTCACTCAGGAAGAGGACTCAGAAATAAAGTTGATATGTAACTGAATTAAGACTCTGTACAATAAAGATGACAACCGGATTTGCCTTCTTGCACCAGTGTCAAACAGCTTCTCAACCTGATTACCCCATAATTTTTCCTAGCTCTCTACTACTGCTACTGTATATTCCTCCAGCGGCTGCAACTATAGGCAAATGCGTAATCCCAATTTGCTGAAATCCACAGAGCTATATGCACTGAGCTTTTTAGCCATCTAACAGGAGTGTCCATAGGGGGTTAAAAGGATGGTGGCCACACACATGAATAATAATGTAAAAAGGGAGGGACCTTGATTGTACGGTTGTGTCTGCCATCTTGACTTCTTTGATTCCCCTCTTTGACGATGTCCTTGCACATGAGTCAAGAATATTTGTAAGAGAATGGTGGGTGTGATCCAGCACTGCTGCCTTTTGCCCTGCTAAAGGTATTTATGTAATAGTCTTGAAGATGATAGGATGAAAATTGTATTAATTAGCCATGCCCCCCAAACAATGAAGCAAAAAAAAAATCTTCATTTACATCAAAAAATGTTATAACTGCATGGAATTAGCTGGGCACTCTCATCTGAAAGATTCTATTATGTAAGTCACATGGAAAATAACATATTATGCAATAGCATGCATGTGCAAATTAAAAGCATGTGCCAGTTTATTTTCATTAAAACTTCGCAGTATAATAAAACAGTTCTGCATGAAAATTTGTACTGTAACCAGAGAGTGAAGCTAACTGCATGTTTGATCTAGAAGTCGTATAAATGTAGGCATGGTTTGAACTCCATTCAGAAGTACACATATCTAAGCTACTGCATACACTTCAGGAGTTTTCTTAGCCTAATTTGGGAATTAGGAGACAGATGGAAAAATGTTATTATCATTTCATCAAGCGATTCAGAAGCACCTGCCTACCTGTAAATCATCCAGAAATCTATTAATCAGTACATGTCTACTTCTTTGCTAAGTCATCTTAGCAAAATCTTTCTGCTCCTATAATAATTTTGAAGAGGAGAGGAGGAGGTTCCATATGGATTTTATATATATCTTGGGTTATTTTGCTGGTTGCAATTCAAAGGGACTAGTCTCTGTGCTTTCACTTTGAGATATGAGTCTGCGTGATCCAGATAATACTGATGCTAAAAACAGAAAAGCTATAAGCCATATTCTATAATAAACCCATGCCAGCAACTCACAGGAGCCCATGAGTTGTACAGAGGTCCTGAATTAGCTATTTTTGTGTAAATGGCAACACCACGGCTGGCCTTACAGCTTCTCTTCCCAGCTGTTCTGTGGAGTAAATCTGTTCTATATTGGTTTGTTTACCTAGTCTGCTGTAGGAACAGTTCCCATGACGGTCTCTGCTAGCAGAAGCCAAGACAGCAGTGTTAGAAAGAAGCAAAAGGAACAATAAGTTTTAGTGACATGGAGATGACTTCGAATTTTTAAAGTATGTGATCATCAAGATTTCAAAAGAGAAAACAGCACTGGTTTGAGATCAAGAAACAACAAATTGATTGTTTATTGGTATTATTTATTGGCTAAAACACTCAGTTTCTCTTCATACTTGGCAATCTTAAATCAATCTTTTTGTACAGGTGTCATGCTAGCAAGGCAGACCAGACAGGAGGCATTACCAGATGGACTTATTTTATTTTATTATAAGGCTGCATTAGCAGAATCTTGCAAATCTGAAAATACACCTTTCCCACTTGCCTTTACAGCCCAAGAATCTAGGGAGGGCCCCTTTTAAGATACTTGACTCACCCACATTCCTGCAGAGAGCTAAGCTACCTCTTATCTGACTGTTGCCCTGGCTGTGGCTCTTCTCCCTGCCTCCAAAGGTCAATCCCACATATTATTAAACCAAGGTAAAACATATTGCAATAAATGGGCCTTATGCCAAGATAGTCCTTGTAGGAACTGGTCCTACAGCAGTGGTGGGTTGCCCCTGGTTCGGACCGGTTCTATAGAACCGGTAGTAAAACCGGAGGGAGGCTCCACCCACTGACCCAACATCATCAGAAGAAGAGTGTGCATGGATAATAAAGGTGAGTAGAACCCACCCCTGTCCTACAGGATGTATAGAAATCCCAGTTATTATGCATATATCACACATTTAACTTTAACAAAACCCATTAGTTGGATCTTTAGTTCCTCAAATGAGTGTTCTTGGTATAGTGAAGAGCTGTGGCTGGAAACTGGGACAGTTAGAATATTTTTTCAACTCAGAATCACATATCTATAAGAGAAGAGTTCTTATAGCCTTACTGAACACGATCATGCTGCCCATCCAAGTATGATAAAGGAAATCTTTTTAAACAAATCTTGCAATAGGCAAGTATTTTTCTTCTAAAATTCTATATTGATGTTACATCATATAGGATAAGATTCTAGTAACTGCAAAGAGAGCCAGAAGAAGGGCAAAGAGGAAAAATGTCTCTCAGGTGACTAACCATTTCTTGGCCTTCTCGTTCATATTCCTGAAATTTAGTTGTCCATTTGATCTGCTTTGAGTTCCACAAAAGACTTTTCTCCCCCTACTTATCCCATGATACTGAGTGCCAAAGAGCTGCCTTGCCTGTATCAAGTACTGAAATAGCGCCCCATTTCCCTCCAGGGCTGGCCACCCCCTCTGGAATGAATCAGTTGGCAGAGTGGGCAGCTTTCTTTCCTGTATATACAAGCTAGCAGAAATCCTATCTGAGCAAGGAAGGTTCCATTTGAGGACAATCTGGATGGAACCCAGGTTTGATTTAGTATTACTTAGGAAACTGATTTTTTCCCCTTCATTTCTAGTTAGCAAATCTCTTTCCTTTGCTCCTTCTTAGCAGCAAGGAAATGGATTGCTTTGCAAACCAATGTTTGGAGATCATTTTGAAGAGCTTTAAATCACATATGCAAATATTCACAAAGGGTGGGTGAGGTACTTCAGACTAACTTCACTACAAGCTTCCTCTTTCACTTCCCAGCATAAACTTTTACAGTTTCCAACAGTCAACTAAAAATGGCACGTCTCAAAAATGAACAATGAATATTTTGTCAAATATCTCTTTTTTCATCAAAGTGGGTCATCCAATATCCTTACACCAAATTTAATAGCACTTGGTAATTTTGGTTAGGCTTTGGGCCCAAACAGCTCAGACTGAAGAAATTGAAATCATAAAGATGACACCAATTGTTTGTTCTATCAAAACTTAGTGTACTAGATGAGAACCAATCTAACTGAGTTGATGCAGCATATAGGATCTCATAGGTAATGTGCACACATTGTTTTAAAAAATCTGCTTTCCTCCCACCTTTTGAAGGCCATCATCTTACTGATGTTATATTTAAACCAGGCATCTGTGGTGACAGTCATTTTTTTAGAATTTAGGAAATGCTAGTGCAGCGTCCTGGTTGGGTGCCAGGTGCTATTGGGAAGCATTTGTTAGAATTATTTTAGGCACTCTCACAGCCAGAGTAGCCATCAATCACCCTGGGGAAGCCATTCAATTCCTGTCTGGGCTACTTTGACTTTGTCTATCAAAGATAGCAGAGAAAGCAAACCCTTTTGTATTGTATATAATGTATTGTTGAATTGTCTAATGTGTGAAAATTGAGCTGATTAGAGGTGCTAAAACTTGCAAATACCAAGCCTGCTCATATTACAATATTTGCATATATCTCAATCATGAAGGTAAGTCATTTTGCATACGGGGGAGATATCTATCATCTATCTATCTATCTATCTATCAAATATATATTTTGCTGATAAAGAAATAAAAGGAGACTAGTATAGATCTATTTCAAGCTTTTTTGCTTTCATCAGCTAGCCATATCCTTACTTGGATTCGAACTTGGGCTTCCTGCATGTTAGGCAGTTGAATTAACCTTCTGAGCCATAAATTCTCCTCCCTTCATCAACTTGAGCCAGGGAAAAGATTAAGTGTTTACCAAGACAGCTGGACTACCCCAACATGTGGGGTCAACAAAATCTGCTGGCTGCCAGAAGGAAAAGAAGGAAAAAACCCCAGAAAGTAGTGAATGTGATTTCACTCAATTGTGGTTCCAGAAAAATCTTGGTTACGTAGGAAAAACCTGGCTTAAAGGAAAAACACACATAAAACCTACGAAAAGTAAGAATGTGTGTGTGTGTGTGTGTATGTAGGTCTTTGGTTATTTGGGTTTTCTCCCACGTAAAATTGGAAGTGTCTTGGCGACGTTTCGAAGAAGTCTCATTCGTCATCTTCGGGCTGGTGTTCTCGGCTTCATGATTCCAAGAGCAATATGAGATCAAAGCTGTTTCTTCCTTTTAATTGCTAGTGGGGGTGTGAGCTGATTGGGTGGGAGCTTGGCTGTGTTCTGATTCAGTGGAGGTGTGTTCTGATTGGTTGGGGGCTTGGTTGTGCTTGGACAACTGGACAACTTCCTTACACATCTCAACAGCCTACACCCCAAAATACAGTTCACCATGGAAACAGAAGTGAACAACCTACTTCCCTTCCTGGATGTCTTAGTCTACAGGAAATCCAATGGCTCCTTAGGACACACCATCTACCAGAAGAAAACACACACAAACCGCTGTCTGCACGCACTCTCACACCACCACCCAGCCCAGATCAACTCCATGGCCAAGACACTCATCTCCAGAACAAAACACTTAGCTGACGAACAACACCTAAAAACCGAACTACACACTCTCACTAACATACCAACATCCAATGGATTCCATAGAAATAAGATTACCAACCTAATCCAAAAAGAAACCCCCACTAAAATCCAAGACAGAGAACAAGAAAACGGCAAAGCCCTCCTCCCATACATAAAAGGCACCACAGAGAGAATCAGCAAAATCCTCCACAAACACAACATCAAGACAGCATTCTGCCCAAACCGAAAAATATCCACCATCCTAAGAAACCCCAAAGACAAAATTGAGTTAGAAAATCAAGGAGTATATGAAATCCCATGCACCACCTGCCCCACCACAAACATCGGACAAACCAACAGAAGAATAAGTGCACGCACTGAAGAACACAAGAACGCAGTCAGAAAAGAGGAACCAACTTCTTCCCTGGTCCAACACTTTAAAGCCACAGGACATGAAATTGACTTTAAAAAGACCAGAACTATCACCAAAACTGAACATTTTAACAACAGAATAATCAGAGAAGCCATTGAGATAGAAAAACGCCCACACAGCATGAACAAACGAGACAATACCTCCTGCCTACCAGCCATTTGGAAACCCGCCCTTATTGACAAACGACGAATGACACCAGACCCACACTCACGAGAGCCACACTCATGTGTCACCACCACACATCCATGCAGAAAGCAGACTCAAACCCACATGGTTAATGAGGCATGACCAAGGACCAGAAGCCAGACCGCAGCTGCATCATTAGCCACTTTAAACCCCTCCAATCCATACATGAAGCAGACTGACACCCACCATGAAGAGCTGGCACGGCCACAAACATGAAGCCAAACAACAACAACGCAGCTCACCAGCTCAAATCTCCCTGCAACTCAGACTAAGCCAAGTACAACCAAGCCCCCACCCGAACAGAACACACCCCCATCCAATCAGAGCACAACCAACGCCCCATCCAATCAGAGCACAACCAAGCCCCCAACCAATCAGAACACACCTCCACTGAATCAGAACACAGCCAAGCTCCCACCCAATCAGCTCACACCCCCACTAGCAGTTAAAAGGAAGAAACAGCTGCGATCTCACATTGCTCCTGGAAGCATGAAGCCGAGAACACCAGCCTGAAGATGACGAATGAGACTTCATCGAAACGTCACCAAGACACTTCCAATTTTATGCGGGAGAAAACCCAAATAACCAAAGACCTACATACAAACACCCGTGAAAACCTCAGAAAACATATATATATATGATAGATAGATATACCTGTGTGAGTATATGTGTGTACTTATACATATACAGTATATAAACACACACACATAATTATAATGTATGTATCTAAATATGAATAAAGTATTGTATTGTATTGTATTGTATTGTATTGTATTGTATTGTATTGTATTGTATTGTATTGTATTGTAATATTATACCATGCCATTCCATGCCATGCCATACCATGCGATGCCATGCCATACCATATTATATTGCAAATGATTCTATAACCTGCTTTATGCTTGTTTTTTTTTTTAATCAAGAGGGAGAATGGAAGAGAAGAGAGTTATTTTTGCATGTAGGAAGCAAAAGTAGTGAATAATAGATAAGTCTAAAAGGATCTGCAATCGCTGACTCCAATGAAAGCGTTGAATATCATCATTAGATTTTGTGCTGTTCCTTCATTTTTTATTTAACAGATGAGAACATCTTCACCTCCATCAATGTTAATGGTTTGCATTATGACTGGAAATGCTGTTTTTCTGGGGAGAAAAAGGCACTTCTACCTCCAGAACCACATGCTCTTCAACTGAGTTTAATCTTCCATTCAATCCCTTATCTCGATTAAGAACACACCATTGCTCTGTTTACGTAATGTACCATGGCATCATATAAAAATCCTTATTATGGCCTCAGAATAGTCTTTCTGGTGTCCTCCAACTGTGTTTTTACATGCTGTGCATGCATGAAATATTTTTTTAGGTTTGTATATGTATGTTTGTTTGTTCAATAAAAAAAAAAGAAAGAAAGATTTTTTTTTAGGTAAAACTCCTTCCTGAGTGCTACCATTCTAAACTGAACCATAAGATAGATTGATAATACCTCATTAGTCTGTTGTTTAAAAAAAACCACAAATAGAAATCTGAGTCTACTATGCAGTCAGGTCTGGGTGACATATTAGCTGAACTGGAGGAGTTAAATGTAAAATAGTGGCTCAACCAGTTACTGCATTTTATGAAATATATAGTGATGGCTAACCTTTTTTTCCTTGGGTGTCAAAAGCATGCACATGCCCATAATACAATGCCCCTCCCACATGCCCCACCCCCTGCACATGTGTGTGACCCCCCCCACATGTGCATGTGACCCTCCCCTTTTGGCCTCACATCCCAAAACAGCATGTGGGGGGGAGCCTTTGCCTCCCAAAACTGCTGGGAGGGGGGGGGGAAAGGCTCCAAAATGGCTGGGAAGAGGGGAAAAAACTTTGCCTCCCAAAACAGTTAAGGGGGGTGAGCCTCAAAAATGTCTGGGGGGTGGGGGGAAAGCCTCATCTCCCAAAACAGTGCTGGGAGGGAATTCTCTGGAGATCTGGGAAGGCACAGGCAGCAGAAAGTGAGGAGAAAAGTAGGTCCCCCCATGCATGCGAGCGCGTCTCCCTCTTGTAGGGCAGACCCAAAAATCAGCTGGCTGGTGGGAAATGTGCGCGTATGCGCAGTGGAGCTGAACTGGGTGATGGCTCGCGTGCCCACAGAGAGGCCTCCGCATGCCACCTGTGGCACGCATGCCATAGGTTCGCCATCAAGGGCAGGGGTGGGTTCTAAAATGTTTTACTACTGGTTCTATGGGTGTGGCTTATTTTGTGGGCGTGGCTTGGTGGCCATGTGACAATTCTTTAGGATTTAGCAGAGGTACTGGTCTACCAGGCTTTTAACTGCTTGCAGAACTGTACCAGTCTACCCATTTATTTTTGCAGGCACTGGTCTACTCATGTATTTTTGCAAGCACTGGTCTACCCATTTATTTTTGCAGGCACTGATCTACCCATGATCAACTGTAGGGCAGCCCTTTGAAGCCCCATGGCAAGAGTTTAAACAGTTTTTTTCCTTATAGCCCATCGGCTGGGACTCAGGAGGCAGCAATAGATTGGGGGTGGGGCCAAATAAAAGATAAGAATAATTTGGGGGCAGGGGGGCAGGGGGGCAAGGGGGCAGAACCGGTTTGGTGACATCATATCATCACCGGTACCGGCTCGGCAGAACCAGGCGGAACCGGGAGGAACTCACCACTGGTCACGGGTATAGGATGTATTGATGTACAAATCAACATCTACTTTAAGTTATCATGAATCAGATATTATAACCATCCAAATGTATTGTACCACTTTGATTTTTTTTTCTCTTTTCCTCTCATAAAATCACTTTTTATCCACCTGTTTGGAATTCAAAAGTAGATCAAGTATATGGCCAAGAAAAACTCCCAGTTCAGTTATGAAGTGAATTGGCAAACTAGCCTGAAGGACTAATGAGGTTTTACAGTTCATTTCAATTTAAAAGTCCTTTTTTACCCCAATGATTATTATAAGGCTTTTTAGAAAGTTCCCCCATTGGGCAGGTATATGTTATCATCTTTATTCAAGAGATTTGGAAGCTAAATCAAGGAGATGGGGGACTTTCCCCAAAAAATATAAAGGAGAAGAACATTAGAGGTGGAGAGAAAAACATTTTAATTGAGCAGTGATTAAAGGAAGGCTCATTAGAATTAAGAACAGTGTCTTCTAGCCCTTTCAAAAGCACTTTGAGAAATAGGCCAAAAACCCATCAATGTCTATCTTGCTGTCTTGACACCAGAAAATAGTATTTTATCCATGCTGTTGACTCTGCTTCAGCATGACATAAGGGGAAGATGAAAGAGGATTATTTCTGGATTTAAGCCACCTATTCGCTGATCTCTCTTTACCAGCACAAATTTTGCATCTGGTTTGTATTGTTTCACTACAATTCATTTTAGTCATTTATTGTATATCCTGTTATTTACACTGAACCAAACCAAGAGACATTGATCCAATAAAGACATTTCTGTTTCGCTTACTTTTGCTTCCTAATCATAAATGTATAGAATAAGGCTGTAAATTTAATAGTACTCATCATGGAATAAGCCCATTTCTCTCTGCCCCTCCCCCCCTGCCCCGGTTCTAAAAATTAAAACAATGTTATGTTTCTGCCTAAGCAGCAAGTTGGACCTGAAGACTTTTAAGGTCCCTTCCAACTTTTATTCTATTCTATTTTCAGCCTAAGCGATACTTGAAATGAATCAGGTACTTTTAACCAGGTCTTTGTGCCGAACTGTTAACCATTTTGTATTTCTTTTCTGTAGTTTTATGTTACATAAAGATAAGATATCCATGGAAATAGGATTTACATCCATAGGAGTAAGATTTTCAGATTATTGTAATATCCAGATCAGCCCAATAGTTCCATGTAATTAATTTTATGCCCAGTTTTCTTGTACACATCACTGTTGTTGATTTTTAACCAGATTCCAATTTTAGACATTGGTGTTTCAGTAAAATTCAAAAAGATTACAATAGAAGCCACATGTGAAATAGCAAAATATGTAATCTAGCACTGATGTTGTTACCTAGTTTGGCTAATGAAATATCTGCAAGAAAACAACCAAGCTCAGAGAGCACAAAGACACACACAGACACACACACACACACACATTCCATTTCAACCCTGAGCGACAAATGTTCTTCCTTATTGAAAACATGGAAGTAACTGATGTCCATCAGCCTTTAGATTCCCATTCTCAGGAGCTGAATGAAGATGCTTTCCAAGAGCTAATTACTTCATCAAGTGATGATGATGATGAAGGCAAAGAAAGAAAGCAGAATTTCTAAATTAAAATTGATTTTTTCAAAACATTTAAATTAAATTGAGTCTTGTGATATTTAAAGCAGCACTAAAGGTCATCATGATGCTTATATAAAGAATAGCAAATAGATAACTGGCTATGTAAGCCAACCTGAGTCTCCGGAGAAGGGAGGCATATAAATTGAACCAATAAATAAATAAATATTCACACTTCTTTAAAAAAAAAAATCTTGAAACTTGAATTGAGGAACCTGAGTTTCAGCCATCCACAGGTAGATAGATATAAGCCAAGATCAGTAAAATTAAGAATTATCTTAAAACATGCAGTATTATTCCAAGGTGTACAATCTGTTCTTAACACTGTTTAATATTCTTTATTACTGTTCTACTTTAAATGTAGGTTTAAAATGTTTCAGGAATTTTAATGGGGAAAATCAAGGCTTTATAGTTCATCTAACCTTAGTTTTCCATAAAGCACAAATGATCTAACAATGAGGGATTTTGCGACCAGAATTTTTGCATTGGCTTAGGTTATTCCCTCATGGGTAACTACTGGAATTGAATCATAGATAGCATATTCTTGGAAGAGAAGCTTTCTAACATGGAACTCCCAAGGAATGTGGAAACGGATATGTTCTATAATAAGACCGATATGGTATCAACAAGAACTTTGTGTTGGCTGCAACAGGAGCATGAGAAATTGACATATGGATCACCGACACTTTTTATCTTAGAGCCAGAAGTGGCTGCTACCAAAGTAGAGAAATTGAAGCACTTGAACTCCATTGAGAAGATTTCTACAACACCGAATAGAGTCTGCCACCATTTTCTCACCTCACATCTGAGGTGTGCATGGAGCTGTTTGGTACTCAAGCATTTGAGAAGGTGTGCTTGACATGCTGTGATTTCATGTGTGTCAGAGAGTGAAAACATCTTACAATCCCAAATTTATGCTACTCCATAATGTCTTGCAATTGTGCCTTAGTAATGCCTACATTATACAGAATATTTGCCCTTTTAAAATATTTCATGCTATGTATTAATTTTATAAACCTCATGTATATATTACTATGCAGGTAGTCCTGGACTTTTGACCACAATTGAGCCCAAAATTTCTGTTGCTAAGCAAGATAGTTTTTAACTGAGTTTTGCCCCATTTTATGACCTTTCTTTCCACAGTTGCTAGGTAAATCACTACAACCGTTAAGTTGTAGCACGGTTGTTAAGTGAATTTGTCTTCCTCATTGATTTTGCTTGTCAGAAGGTTGCAAAAAATAACCACATGACCCTGGGACACTGCAAATGTCCTAAATATGAATTTGTTACAAGCATCTAATTTTTGTTCACATGACCCTAGGCAGTGGTGGGATTCACCGGTTGTAACAACCAATTCGCTGCGCACAAACTGCTCCCTTTTCAGCACTTGATGCCAAAAAGGTTCACCACCACTGATCCAGGTCATAGTTTTGTACTCCAATTAGTCCAATTGCTTGGAGAAGGAGAGCTATGTAAACATTTGTACTCTGCACATGCTAGGATCATGCATATTTATCATTCCAGGAATGTTGACACTGTATTTCATTGCTGAAGAAGATTTTCACTGTATTTAGAGGAAGACAGCAAAATTCACTGCCAGGTTAATGAGGGAATCATAGCAATCATGGCAACTTTCTTCAGACTTTCTCCAAGTTTTATTTTATTTATACTATTGAGAATAGCGACAAGAGCAATGCAGAGTTTGGGATTCAAGGGGAGATAAAAATTCCTGCACTCTCTTAAACCATTTGCATCTCTTCCTGGGATTGCAGCTTTAGGTTCAAGTCATGCGTCATCCTATCTGCAACTTCTTAAACCTTGTTTGGTGTAAGAAGTTGCAGATAGTTACTATCTTTGTGCTCCTGCACACTCAAACATTGTTTTATATGTGAATTAGATGTGCTGCAGAAACCTGATAGCAGCACCATTGAGTTTGTTTTTTCCCCTTGAACCTTCCAACACTTCCAGTGCTTTCAGGGTTGTGTCTGCAGATGGGATGGCAGGTACAAAAGAAAAAAAAAGAGGACAAATCTCCGTGGCATTTTTTCTCATCTGCACTCAAAATTCTTCATAACAATGCTGCATCTAAGACTATCTGAGAAAAGAAAATGGCTGATAGAACAAGTCAAGTATAGTTCTCACTTCAGCACGAAGAAAGCAAAATTGAAGTCATAAATCTGAACCAAAAGAAATCAAGGATAGCAACCTGAACCCAAGCATACTGAGTACAGGCATTGCTATCAAACATGATAAGACAGTGGGTTGAAGCCATCTGTGCAGATACAATTTTGTATTGTACATCTGAATAGTGCTTGAAAGAGCAATAAAGTCAAGAAACTCCATGCTTATTCATTCAAAGTCAGAAGTAAGCCTTGTTCTAGCCCTCTGTCTCAGGGCTTCTCTTGAGCCCAGATTTGGAGATGAAGTCACACCTTTTCCCCATCATTTTAGAGAAAGCCAAGTGAAGTGCTGAGGGCTGACTGGGCCTTCCCAAACTTCAGCAGCATCTGAGCCAAAGGATGAGCAAATGAAAAAATGGCTTACTGTGTGGGTCATTAGCAAAGCAAGAGGGGGATGAAAGAACCCAACTGTGGTAAGTTCAGGTAAGAAGGAGGCCCTTGTAAAGAGAGAGGATGCCTATGGTTGTAAGTAAGATGCCCTAAGAAGATGTAAATGAAAAACAGAAATGCTTGAGGGCAGTGACGCATAAAACTGAATTATCGGTCCCTAGTTAGAATAGCCGGCATCTCTAATTGGAAGTGAGAGGATAATTGCCAGCTAAGTCTGATCCTGAGCACTGCATGGAAAACACTCTTACCTGGAAGTATAGAAGAGTTGAAAGAAGGTAAGTCAAAAACACTCTGATAACAGGAAGATGGAAATTCAAACTCACTGAGCTTCACTCTTTCCACCCTCTTCCCTCCATCAGATTTTCTGGGAAATCTGATGTTCTCAATAGGCTTCAAAACTAGGTTAATAAAACCACTGAATAAGTCAACGTATGATTTGAATGTAGCCTGGGGCAACGAGAATTGAGAATTCTCTGCAACACATCAGTGGAAAGCAGGTAGGAAAGGAGCAGATTAGGGCACAAAACAAGTCTGAAGACATGTTTAATTTATTTCCATGTCCATCGTGATGGCAAATACCTCTGCTCTTTCTAAAGCTCCTTTTATAGAATCAGAAGCTAGCCAATCTAGAAAAACCACTGTGCAGGGTAGACCAGCAAGAATGGGAAACGCTAACCTGGAGAAGAGAGGATTGAGTAAGACATGATAGCCTTCTTCAGATACATGAAAGTTTATCTCACTAACTTGTTCCCTGCTTTTCCAGATCGGTCATATTAAAACAGTTTAACTTGCTTATTCAATGATAGGAAGACAGATCTTGGTTGACCATTAGGAGAACCATCTTCATAATGAAAATGGCTTAACAAAGGAAACGATTAGCTAGGGGGATAGTGAGTATTGTCTTTGAATTTCCTCCAATGACTAAGGGGGCTGGTCAAATCATGATCTACCAGGTCCCTCTGTATTTGTTTTTCTAACAATAAGAAACTAAGAAGAAAAAACATGTTGCTATGGAGTACAGAAGTAGGATGTCATAAAAGGGCATTGGATTTCCAGCACATCAAGAGCTGCTGGTCTAACACTAGAAACAATAGGGCAATTTTCCTTGGTATTTCTGTCTTGCCTAGCTCTCCCACCCCCCATGCCCAGTTGCTTTCTTCCTTTCTCTCATCCTCTCATCTGCTACTGTCTCATCCATATGAATTTAATCTGGAGACTTTAAACCTTAAGAAAACAATCCCGGGGCCCTGTCTTCACTTGAGTAGGTCACCACATAGCTCCTGTGTAACTTGAACTTCACTGCAAGATTAATAAGATTCTTTTTTGGAGGAACAACCTGATAAAAAGAGCTGCAGTGAGCAGGTGGGCTAATGGCAAAAAAGAAAAGATGCACAGATCAAATATAGCCTTTGAGCAGGGCTGCTTGGCTGTGTATCAGATATCTGCCAATTCCCTTAAAATCTTTCACTACACAGCAGTTGTCAGGCAGGGCGAAGGGTGAAGTCCCTGGTCTTAACGAGGCCAGGTGGGGTGACGCCTTTTAGAGAAGAAAGAAACCAGGGGCTCCCATGACCCCCAGCATGTGCACACATGTCACTTGCCTGTAGAATAAAGAGGTCCCTCCTGAGGGAGCAGACGGCACAGATGTAACTTTGTTTGGGAAGGAAGGGGATTTGAATGCCAGGAGCACACAGGAAATTCATTATCCATTCACAATGCAATCATCCAGCCGATTAAGCAGGCATGCTGCTTTTATTCATTCTCTCCTCTTGGCCAAAGATGAGCCTCTTCTCCTTTTTTAATGTTGCAGAAGATGTGTTTTTTCATCTCTGCGTGCTCTGTAGAAACGTCGACCTGTGGGATGGTCATACCTTGCCTCCTCTGACTTTTATGTTAGTCCCTACCCACTCCAAGCTTAATCAACTCCTGGTTACCATAATCATCTGTTCACTCACATCATCCAAATGACAGGATTTCTCTCTTCATTCCTACAACAGTTTCTTGTCTTCTCCTAGATCCAGATCTACCTTTCCTTTTGAGCTTTTGGTCAGCTATTACTGAGTCTAATGTAAAGTGTCATTTCAGTAGAGATCAACTAGTAACTATATGGACACGGCTATGTACCTTTCTTAGCTACTGTATGGATATCAGGAACATGCTTGATTCTTAATCCTAGCTACTGCAGAAGGGATGGGCACATCTCCCCCTCCTCCCCCTAGAATGGAAGAGATATGGCTTTTATCCACAGAAGCAGAAGGGACAGAGCTTGTAAAGGTGTGCTCCAGAAGCCCCACCCAACTCACACAAAGGAGGACATTCTGCCCTCCTGGCTGTTGCTCTGATAGTTGCTGTCAGTGTTGGGGGTGGGGTGGGGAAATTACAAGGTATGTCAAGTGAGACAATTATCCATGAGGCAGATGGCCTTAAATATTATGGTTTTCCAGTGCCACCTTCTGGGATATTTGATTGCCCTGCCTAGATTAATTCTCCAGTCCAAGCATCCCACAAGCATAATCTTATTTAGTTCCAAAATCAGTCTTGCCTCCCACTGAGGTTTAGCTCAGTCTAGGCCTTCACAACTAAAACAATTTTTCGTTGCTAATTACCCTCCCTCACTTCCTTTCCCTTTCCTTGTTCTGTTGTTTCCCAAGTCCACTTCATGCCAGGAATATATTTTCTGGTACTTCTGAAATGCATCATAGAAACTGGTGGCACCATGTAAGTCAACAAATGTATATATCAGATTGTTCAGATGGCTATTTATGAAAGACCTACCTAGTTGGTGATCGTTTGAACTTTCTCAAATTTCACATTCTGGATTTTAGCATTTTTTTCTCATTCTAAGATGGAAGTACCATTCTCCCTCAAGGTTTCCACAGGATATGATCAAAAAATCAGGATGGCATCTTCAATGATGCAGTTGGAATTCCACCCATTTTTATGTATGTCACACCTATGACATATATACAAAAGGAGTTTCAATTGCATTAGGGTCGCCAGTATTTTGTCTTTTTTGACCACACCCTGGACCCTGATTCCGCCCTCCCAAAAAAACTGCTTTAATCATCCACCTTCAATTAATACATACTCTTGATAGTACAACTTTATTCCAGAGCTGCTGTCAAGACATTGATGGAATTACATCATTGTGCATGACAGTTCTAGACTCTAGCAATGGCAGACATGGATATTTTTTAAGTCATAATGAAGATTAGTTGTGTGGTGTTAGTTCTAGGTTGTTGCATTTGAATTCTGGAAAGCCATATTAAAATTGCTACTCACATGACAAGAGAACCAATGAAAGTTGTCTGTCATATTTGAAATCTTGTACAGCATCTATTCTTAAAGAGACCCCTATTTAATAAAAAAAACCTGAAATTCATAATCTCTGTCTTATTTTTTTTACCTTCAAATCCCTGTTCATTTTCAAAAAAAAAAAAAAAAAGAACAATAGACACAAATCCAAATTACCATAATAATATAGCAATGATCTAGAAACTGCTCCCTTTTTACTTCAAATAATTCTACTGTAAAAAGTTAAGGTGATCCTATAGATATCTGCTTTATAATCATTTCCATGTAAGTCATTTTTTAAAAATAAATAAATAAATGGATTAAGAGCACTTATGCATTATTTGTCCATCTTCTGTACTAGTGAAATATTATTTTACCTACACAAAGGCTTCCTTACAACAGCCATTCATTCAGATGCCAGTCTGATAATTGATCCTGAATGATTGTTCACAACAGCAGCAAAAGTCAACACTGGCACCAAGAGTTTTCATACCTCAAATTTACACAGCTGCTCCTTGATGAAGATACAATAATCATGTTTTTATTATCACTCTAAACTGTAGTGGTTTTTAACAAAGTCAAGGATGTTTGCTTCATTAGCCATTTCAATACGATCTTTTGAAAATATTTACCAAGCTATAAAATAGGAATTGTTCCTTTTTGTGGTTCAAATGTTATTGAAACATCCTTGAGCAACCTAAAACATTCCAAGAAGTTATCTGTCTATTGTCCATATATTTTCCTTCCTTCCTTCCTTCCTTCCTTCCTTCCTTCCTTCCTTCCTTCCAGGGGTGGGTTGTACTTACCTTTACTACCAGTTCACAACGGGGCCATGTGCACGCTTCTATGCATGATGTCGGGGTTGGTGGGCAGAGCCTCCCACCGGTTGTTGTGAACCAGTCCGAACCAGGGGCAACCCACCACTTCTTCCTTCCTTTTCTCCTATTAGATGCAAATATTTTTGGCCAAATTAAAATGAAACATTTCCCATTAGTTAGATAGTTGCAGCAATGCGGCATTCACTTGAACATGTCACTAAAAGGGTTATTCTTCTCAAATTAATCTGTACAAACCAGGAAATGGACTAAAACACAGGATGAACTTATTTGGGATAATGGATTTTCCTCATTAAGACATTCAATAGAATAAAACAGCAGTGGAAATAGAGAAAACCCAACAGTGCCTTAGAGGAGTTTATTTCCAGCTAATGAGTATGGATCCTTCCCCAAACCATGCATTATTTTTCTTCAGTCCCTGCTTTGGCTGATGTTATTCAAACATGTCTCTTTTCTGTTTGCAAACAACAGAGGGATGAGCCCTATAAGAAAGAAACTACTATTCTGATTCCTTGAGTTTTTATAGGCATGAGGGCACTTAGAATTGACCTTTCCCAGAAGGACTTCCCACTTTGTTTTCAAGATAGGAACCAGCTCTTTCTGTTCTGGTACATGTTCCTTTTCACAGACTGACCTCGTCCCTCGTTGGAAAATAAAACCTCTGGTTCGCTGTTAGCATTGCTCAAAATCAGTCAATGTTCCATACTAGCATCTGGCAAGTGCCAGTGGGCTTGCCTGGCCTTGTTTATATCTTTATCATTTTAATTAAAGTCTGGATGGGGGGTGGGAGGGAATCCCAAGCTGTTAGTTTCAGATTCATGACTTTGGTATTTGCTCTTGGCTTTGAAAAGAATGTTCTTACTTCTGCTTTCAGGTAAAGGGAGAGGGGAGAAATTCCAAAAATACAATAAGAGCTCACCTTCAGTTCATTCATTGAATTGTTGCTATGGGCCAACACAGGAGGGGAATGCAGACTAGTTCCTTTAAGGGGATTTTTTTTTTTTGGTTTACACTTCTTAATACTTTGACACTTGAATAAATCTACTGTACATTAACACAATTCAGCAAGAGTATGCTTGTACATAAGGATTGCTTGAAGAGTGATAGTTGCTTTCCAAAAGCCACTGACCAAAATGCATTTTATATACAGTAGTGGCCAAGATTGGGGGAAAGTGTATTTTGGGGAAAGTGTATTTTCTAAAACTAGCTAATAACATCACTTTATTTATTTTTTTTGGACTAGTACCATAAAATTATATATCAATAGAAAAATAACGTAATCAAGAATGTAATGCATTTTATGAAGGATTTGCTATTAGAATAGCAGTTACAGTATAAAGAAGAAAAGTGAAACACGAAGAAAAAACGAGATATACAGAAATTATCACCGTGTCAATTAATAGTTGGGTAGCCTTTAGCATGAATTAGGGCCTTACAACGCCTTCCCATGGAGTGAACCAAGTCTTTTAGTTCTGCAGCTGTTATCATGTGAAACCAAGATTGAATGATTGCTTCTATTAACTAAGTTTTATTGCTGGGTTGCTTCCATCTAACAGGTTTCTTTAGTCGGCTCCATAGATTTTCAATTGGGTTAAAAACCTTTTTAACAAAAATCAATTGGGTTAAGGCAGGGGTCTGCAACCCGCAGCTCTGGAGCTGCATGTGGCTCTTTCATCCCTCTGCTGCAGCTCCCTGTCACTCAAAACATGCATCACAATCGCCAATGTGCAACACCCGCCGGCACGTGATTTATTGAGCTTTTCGACCCATTTTTTTTTCAGAGTTCAAAATGTTTTTGTTGCATGCAGAAATAAAAATTTCTTTTCTCTGTAGCAGTTCATTGATTACATTTATTATTTATTTATTATTTATTAATTAGATTTCTATACCGCCCTTCTCCTACCGGACTCAGGGCGGTGAACAGCCAATTAAAAACCAATACAAAAAAGTTAAAAACATACTAAAACCAATATAAATTAGGCTGAGAGTATAAAACCAAGTAAAACTCTAAAAAATTTAAAAATAGAAGGGATCAGGCAAGTCCGGCAAGTTGAAAGAGATGAGTCTTCAGAGCCCGACGAAAAGTCCGGAGGTCAGCAATTGATCTCAGTTCTGGAGGAAGATCGTTCCAGAGGGTGGGGGCTACCACAGAGAACGCTCTCCCCCTGGGGGTTGCCAGCCGGCATTGTCTGGCTGACGGCACCCTGAGGAGGCCCTCTCTGTGGGAGCGAACCGGCCGGTGGGAGGCAATTGGTGGCAGAAGGCGGTCCCGTAAATAAATGCAACACACTATAGTTTTTTTATACATAGCATAAAGGTAAAAAATGATATATGCAGCATTATCTTCATTTTAGATGTCAAAAAGTTTTTGTGGCTCCCGGTCAGCGGTGGGATTCAGCCAGTTCACACCACTTCGGGAGAACCGATTGTTAATTTTCTGAGCAGTTGTTAACTTTCTGAGCAGTTTGGTTTTTGGAAGAAATCATTAGGGCAAAGAACCGGTTGTTAAATTACTTGAATCCCACCACTGCTCCCGGTGTTTTCTTTTCTGTGGGAAACTGGTCCAAATGGCTCTTTGAGTGTTTAAGGCTGCTGACCCCTGGGTTAAGGTCTGGGCTATTCCCAGGCCATTCCAGCCTGGAATATGATTATCTTGAAACTCCAAAAAAAAGTGGTGTTATTAGCCATCAAACCTCAAAAATAAACTTTTCCCAAAAGGTTTCCACAATTTTGGCCACTACTGTACATGCACATGAGGTTTCTTCAACATTACTGCATGGAGCAAGATCATATTTGTTTGCTAACCATTGCCTGGATTTTGAGCCATTCACTTCCATCAAGCCAGGTTTCCCTTCATTCTGTAGCTGCATTGGCACCTATTTTTCTTAGTTGTCTTAGCCTTAATAACTATATAGTAAGATAGGTAGGGTTTGGTTCTTATCATAAGAGAATAGTGAATCTTCTAAATTTACCTAGTGTAGTCTTCATAAATGGGAGAGAAAGAACACAAGATTTTCAATATTCAGAAGAGGGACAATTAAAATTTTATCCAGTCCTAGCAAAGCTGTGGCAAGATTTGCAAGTAACCTATGCCTGTATGAAATACAAAAAGTAATGATGTTAATATTTATTATTATTGAAGTATTGCATTCATATACACAGCTTTTTCTATGGATGACCCAAAGGGCTGGAGGACAAAAGCTTATTCATGGCAATTTGCCATGATGCAGCACTAATGTAAGCCTTGTGAATATTTTAACAGTTAGCAGTGAAATTGGCTCCTGTGCCAAATTCTATACAACTGCCACAATAGGTCAACAGCTGCTTATTTTTCAGCAAGCATCCATTGAATTTTGCATTTAGATTTGTTTGGTAACAAGACAATCTTGACTCAATAATTACTTAGAAAGCACAATTTTACCCACACAGTTTTCGCTCAGCACAAGGCCTTTGTTATTATGGGCCTTGTGCAAATTCAAGCCAGTTTATTTAACTGGGCAAAGGCCTCTACTCAAATTCTTCCAAGCAGTGAGAGGATGGATTTGGTATGTACAGAGACACAGGGCTTCTACATCCCTTCTGTTTGCAGCCCTTGCCATCTCTTCTCTGCTAACCTTCTCCCCATTTTCCAAGAACATCAAAATATACAAAATATGAGACAGTAAACAGCAAAGAGCTTCCTTGTAGAAGGGAGAAAGCTTGTCAGAATTATTGCTCATGATTGTTTGAAAACAATCAGGATGGCAGGTGCTACCAGCTGCCAATGGGAAGAATGTAAAAGAGTGCAAATTTTCAAATTCTCCAGAATTCTTCTCTAGACAAGATGTTATAAGAAGCAGGAGAAGCTAAAAGGGGGAAAGTGTGTGTGTGTGTGTGTGTGTGTGTGTGTGTGTGTGTGTGTGTATGAATCCAAAATTAGACTCAATATTATAGTCATGAGATCTATGATTCAAAGTTAGTCTCAGAGTGGATTTATTGCAATTAAATATAACCAATGTCAGTTTCCACATACAATTAGGATTTTGTTGTTTCCTGTCAGCTGCCAGCAGAGCTGGGAGCTGATTCAGACAGTGTGGAAGATGGGGAGGAACTTGGGCCAGTCCTGGAGTCTGGGGAAAGCTCGGACGAGGGCTCTGAGTCGAAGGCAGAGAGGGGGCCAAGGCCATTTAGTAGTTATTTGCTGCCTCCGGAGCCTCCGGAGTCTGACATCAGCAAGACAGAAGAACAGCTGGAGCCTGTTCCCAGTGTGCGCATGCGCAGAGCTGCCAGAAGACAAGAACAATTAAGAAAACAGGGTCGACTAGGGAGTAAGCTTGGAGATGATTGGCCCCTCCCATAAAACATAAAAGAGGAGCAAACGGGATGTGAGCTTTTGGGGGAAGCAATTAGTTCATCTGGTTAGTTTAAGCTTTGGAAAGTTCTGTTTGACTCTGTGCTAAGTTTGACCTTGCTCTGCATTTGGCAATTAATTCTCTGGCAGCATTCCAAGGGAGATAAGGTGGGTGTTTATAAAGATTCCTCTGAAAGACTGCTTATGAAGCCTTTCAGTCTGTGAATGACAATAATTCACAGCAGTATGACTAAAAGAGGTTTGCCAGGACTAAGATTGTGCTTTATGCTTTCTAAGGAAGCCTAGCCATAGTTGTAATTACTATACGTGTTGATTTGGAAGGATTTTCAAGCATTCCAAAAAGTATATGTAAAAGACCAGGTTCATTTTTAAGTAAGACCAAGGCTGTTCAGCTACCTTTATAGACAATGGCACAAACTGCACTCAAGCACCTCCTTTTATGCAATTTTAAAGGAAAATGTTCTTTTAAAGATGGGAGTAATCTAATTGGACATTGTTCTCTATACTGATCTTGTATACTGGAAATAATTCATTCATCGAAGTAAATAAACCATGAATCAGTGTAGTAGTTTTCTTCAAGTTAATGGCCCCCAGGTCAGTGATTGAACCTCAGTTTCCGTAATACCAAGTTAACATAGCCCAAAGCTTAGAGATGGGAGATATTTAGGGAATATTCTCCTTGCTGATTAAAATACCACCTGTGGCAACTGAAAGACAGATATTTGCATAGGTGATCTTTTCAAAGGGCAAAGTTCACAGATCAATTTGCAAATTGTTCATTTTGGAGCTTTCTGCATTCATTCATTCATTCATTCACTTATTCATTCTTCTTCTTGCCAAGATTTGAAGAGAATTTTTCTGAGACAGCCAGTTTCAAAGATGCCTAGGCCTCAAACTATGTAGGGATCTATAGATGAAAATTAGCATCTTGGACTGAATTTTAGAATACACCAGTAGCCAGCACAGCTTCTGTAGCAATAAGGTCAGACCAGTGGTGGGTTGCTACCTGTTCACACTGGGTCAGGCGAACTGGTAGCAGCAGTGGTGGGAGGCTCCGCCCACCCAACCAGACACTTCTGCGCATGAGCAAACTGCTAGCAACGGGATTTGGAACCCACCCCCAGGTCAGACCAAGACTGACTGGTAAGCACATGGCTAGTTGCATTTTATATCAGCTGAAATATCCAAGAAGTCTTCAAGGGAGACCTGGATAGATCAAATTACAGCTGTGACAGCTGAAGTTGGGAAAAGTTTCTCTTGATCACCGCCTATCCTTACTCCTCTATCAGGAACCAAGTGTCCTTAGATTGCATTCTGCTCCCCAGATTGTATTCAGCGTTTTTGGGAGAACACAACCCCATCAAGAACCAAATTAGATACCAGCCAAATTGAATTGACAATCTCTGTGTCTTGGTTGAATTGATTCCTGTTTCTCCTCTTTCTTGCTTGAGGCACTAGGTTAGGACTTGTACAACCAATTAAATATAAGCCAACAGTGTGCAATGGCAGCCAAAAAAACCAATGCAATCCTAAATTGAATTAACAGAGGGATACAATCAAGTACTAATACCACTTTATAAAGCCTTAGTAATACCACACCTAGAGTACTGCTGTCAACCTCTGCTCTTTCAATGCTTGCTTGCTCGGCTGCCATGGTAACGGGGAGGGGGAAAACATGCTGGAGGAGAAACGAAAGTGAATCTTAGCTGCAGTCTTTTTCTTTGACGTGGATATGAGGTCAACGGTTGTGACACTGCCGGACGTGTGCTTCCACCTGACCCCTGGAGGACATTTGGATTGGATGATTTACGCTGGATAGTGGGGAGGGGATGCTTTCTGTATGTGATTTTCACGCCTATGCCTCAGATCTTGCTTTTCCTTGGCTGCATTCAGTTCAATTTCAGTCAAAGTACCTTTATCTATGAAAATGGAGTCGGAGTTATTCTTTCTTGAAATCTGAAAGGAGGCATGCCTGACATTAAAAAGCTTGGACCCAAGTATGTGGGCCCTTTTCCGGTAGTTTGAGTCATTAACCCAGTCACGATTCAATTGGAGCTACCAAAAAATTTAAGACGAATCCATCCGGTGTTCCATGTCAGTTTACTAAAACCAGAACATTTGTCCCCTCTGTGTCTAGACCAAGAACCTCCTCCTGTCCCCATCCTGATTGAAGGTGAGCAGCATTTTGAGGTCAAAGAGATCTTGGATTCAAGGAAGTGTCGTGGTAAAGTACAGTATTTGGTGGCCTGGAAACATTTCCCATTATCTAAAGCTGAATGGGTAAACAATGAGATGTCTGAGCGCCAAAGAAAGTGCAATTGTTTCATACCAAATATCCTGATAAACCATAATTTGTGTATATATTGTTTGTATTGTATTGTTATCTCCCTTTTTCTCTCTTACAGGAATAATGTCTTTTCTGCAGGGGGGCCAAATGTCAGCCTCTGCTCTTTCATTGCTTTGCTCTTTCAGGTCAATGGTCGTGGCATTCCAGATTGATGACAGTGCCAGATGTGTGCTTCCACCTGACCCCTGGAGGACATTTGGATTGGATGATTTACGCTGGACAGTGGGGAGGGGATGCTTTCTATATGTGATTTTCATGCCTATGCCTCAGATCTTGCTTTTCCTTGGCTGCATTCAGTTCAATTTCAGTAAAAGTACCTTTATCTATGAAAATGGAGTCGGGGTTATTCTTTCTTGAAATCTGAAAGGAGGCACGCCTGACAACTGCATCCAGTTTTGGTCGTCACACTATATAAAAAAAAGTTGAGATTCTAGAAAAAGTGCAGAGGAGAGCAACCAGGATCATTAGGGGACTGGAGACTAAAACATATGAAGAACAGTTACAGGAATTGGGTATGGCTAGTTTAGTGAAGAGAAAGATCAGGGTGATATGATAGTAGTGTTCCAATATTTGAGGGGCTGCCACAGAGAGAAGAGGGTCAAGCTATTCTCTAAAGCATCTGATGGCCAGACAAGGAATGATGGATGGAAACTGAACAAGGAGAGATTTAACCTGGAAATAAGGAAAAATTTTCTGACAGTGAGAGCAATCAACCAATGGAACAGAAGTTGCTTTCGGAAGTTTTGGGAGCTTCAGCACTGGAAGATTTCAAGAAGAGACTAAACCGTTATCTATCAGAAATGGTGTAGGATCTCCAGTCTGGGTGGTGGGTTGGATTAGATGACTTACAAGGTCCCTTCCAACTCTGTTAATCTATTAAAATCTGTTACTGTCGCTCCCATTCAGCTCAGGGTAAATGTATGCACAGTAACTGGATGGGGTATAGATGAAACTTTGGAAATTTGCTAGATTCTCAGTTTGTGCCTCAGTGCCAAATCTGATTCCTAAACCTTTAACTGCTCATTTGTATATACTTACATATTAAACAAACACACACAAATACAAATCCCAACGCCCAACTCTGCATTTCTTTTACTTTGAAGCTGCACTTAACTGTTCCCTCTGAAAACAATCTATCCTGTTCTAGTTATAAGAAGATAATACTTGGGACTTTTTTGGTTTAAGAGATAGAATAAAAATAATAAAGACGACAACACAATCTTTTTATAGTTAAGGTTCATAGCAGAGCTCCTCCAAAAGCCAATTCAAAACATTTTTTGCCCACTAGCAACGCTCAACTTCTTACTCCTGACCTTTTTACCTTGAATATTCATGAATATTACATAGCACAGCAACTCAGTCAGTGGATGAGTTGAAAGGATTTTTCCCAAAAGCTATAAAACTGAATGAGAGACTTCTACCTCAGAAGGCAGGCATAGAAGTGTTGAAGCTTCATGCTCCCTGCTCTTGCAACCATGATTCACACTTCATTGCTGTTACAATCCTTGCATTATTTTTTCTGTTCAGTGGTATTACTGGTGAGGCAGCCTTATTACCATGTTGAAGTTATTCCACCTCCACTCTGGCCAGCTTCTGTACTGGGAATGAAATGGTGAGAGAGGTCATCAGTTATTTGTTTGTTTGCTTGCTTATCCTAATTAGAAACTGCCTGTCTCCCTCTCTGAGGGACCCTTCCTCCTAGGCAGCAAATCTCAGATTGGCCTGCAGAATAGGATGGTAGAAAACTAATAATCTGATTGTTGTCCATGACACAGTGTCACTTTTTCTGAGAGGGGGAACTATACAAATTTGATAAATAAATAATACACGATTGCCAGTCTGATTCTTATCCTTCAGTTTACTCAGAAGGAGGCATGCACCAACATATTCCACTCTTCCCCTGCAGTTGGTGGAATTTCAAAACCAATCCTCCAAAAAAAACACCACCTCCGCAGCAGTTCTATTTCCCAGATTGAACCTCACATCAGTAGGAAGTGTTTTGTCAGTTGCAGAGTACTAACAGTGGTGCGTGCCCAGAATGAGCCTGGCACCAGATTGCCCTGCATACTTTGTGCACTGCTTAAACTTGCTTGTTGGTGACTTCTTGCAAAATTGCTGGAATCCTGACAATGCAAAGTGATTTTAAAAGGCAGCCCAGAGGCAAAGAGGCGAGTTTGTTTAGAAAAAGCCCGTTCAAAATTACATTCTCCTCTGTTTCTATGCAGCTTCTCTACTGGTTTACCATTGGATTCTCCAGAAAAAAAAGATTTATAGTGTTCTTCTATAATCCTTAAATTATCCCAAGGAGCAGTCCAATATTTTATCTTATGAGGATAAGGTGTCATCACCACTCATTTCTTTGGAAAATCAACCAGGATATTGCAGGTCACAGAACTTTTTTTTTCTTCAAATACACAATCCTCTACTACAGTGATGGCTAACCTTTTTGCCATCGAGGGCCAAAAGCAGGGGGAGCGTGGGGGGGTCGCGTGCACGTGTGCCCACACCCATAATTCTATGTGCCCTGCCCCCATGCGTGCATGCACAAACCCCCTCCCACACATGCATGCATGACCCCACGCACTCCCCCCACTTTTGGTATGCAATGGCATGGTTGGCCACCGGACTTCCGGTGGAATCAGAAGTTGGGAAACAGTCCATTTCTGGCCTCCGGAGGGCCTCCAAGGGGCTGGGGAAGGCTGATTTTGCCCTCCCCAGGCTCCTAGAAAGGCTCTGGAGCCTGGAGGAGTGAAAAATGGGCCTTCCTCACACACACTCTCCCAAGACGACCCAGAGGCCAGAAACAGCGTGTTTCCTGACTTCTGTGGTCCCAGAAGGCCTGAAAATCAGCTCGCTGGCGCACGCATGTGCTCCAGAGCTCAGCTTGAATGCCCATGCAAAATTCAGATGTCAATAGAAAAATATAACAAATTCTCCCTTTCCTGGCATCCGGTGTTTGCCAGATTTTTGCAACCGTTTTGAGATTGAAGCTCTGAAATGGGATGTAGTTTAGAAATGAAAGGTTGGCACCCAGGTGCCCAAGGCAAGGCATTTAGGAGGCAGCGCTTGGCAGACAAAGAGCCGCTGTGCTTAGCAAATAAGGAGGGGCTGGTTAGGAACTGGAGCCAAATAAAAGGATGGAAACTGAAGCCAATAAATGAGGGCATCCCCCAGGGCAGGGGAAGGGTGTACCACACCAGGAGTGGGACTTCAGTGTTGTAGAGAAAAATTGAGAATAAGGTGGGTGGGGAGAGAAAAAATCAAATATTTTGCTTCTGATCTTGACCGAAGAATTATTCCTTGAGAAAAAAGGAAGGCTGAAATCCCAAACATTTTCTTTTTTCTGTTCCAATGTTATCTTGTATCCTCTTGAGAGAAATGAGTGTTCGATATCTGCGGATGGCATTTCTTTGGCAAGGCATACTAAGCCTTTAGTGGCCATCTTTTCTTTTTCAAAAGCCACTGAGGAAGGTTGAATATGATGTCTTTTTTTCATTTTAGCTTCCTGATGAAAGCTGATTTTACTGAAACTTGGTATTTGAAACCTTTGCCTCTTGTTTGCAGAACACTTATGCTCCAAACATGAAGCTACATGTTGATTTCATAAATCTCTTAAAGAACAAGGTGAACTTTTTGAATGAAAAGGAGAATATTTTCAAAGCTATACCTTTTTACATAAAAAATGCATGCGTACACATGTGTGTATGGAAACAGTCTAAAAGAAAAGACACCATACAATTACTGCTTCATTCTGACTGTCCGTAGGAAATTATTGAAAGTTTTTAGAAATCATCTCCATATATTTGTTGAACTGAAAATTAACCACTCATACAAACTATTGCAAAATAAGAACTATTTCTCCACACAATGGCTTATAGTAAACTCCATCAAATTCTTAGAGATCATCTCAAAATAAGTAAGACACCTAAATATATTAAAACTAAGGTTACAAGCTGATATCTTGAACTGATCTACAAATTAACATGGCTCACTGTGATTGACAAAATGTTTGTAGCAGATTAATACTACATTTTTATTTATTGGCTTTATAGTTCCCCTTTCCTCCAGGACATAAAGGTGCTTAGCATTAGAATGTCTCTTCTTTTATTCTCAAAACAGCAACCTAGTGAAATAGGTTGGGATGAAAGAAGGGATTACCCCAAAATCAGGTTTAGAAATGAAATGGTGTGGAAGAGAATCGTGTTTATCATTCTGAGTTGAGAAACCAGTACATTGATGTAAAAATAAAAGATAAAAGCCCAAATAACAACTAGGCATTGTACAGCTGCCAATGACTGCCTTGGATTTTTGTGGTCAGGAACCAAGAATGAAATTTGCTGCTTAAAGTTGTATAGAATTGGTATTAGATATGCACAATGTGAAATATCAATGCTTCATGAAGCCCCTCAAAAGCTGTGATAACAGTCCCAAGTCCTTTCCAAATACTGCTATTTAGTTTTTATTGTGATAGAAGGAGGAAATTATTAAATATAAGAAGTGTATCAGTATTTTCAATATTTAAATAGACATTTAAAATATGTCAAATCAGCCTCCAGCATCCTTTTGAAAAAGCTTTTAGGTTTGGGCACCAAGGCCTTGTTGCTGACTCCAGCAGCAGTAGCAGCAGTATTCAGTCTTAACTGTGAGTTGTAAGTTGTGAGGTGAGGAAGTGAGTTGTAGGGAAGCTCCAATAACATTGAAATCCTTCTCTCCAGGACAAAAAACATGTGGTAGTGGAGTAGTGGTAGGTATCAGGGATTGTTATCTTTTAAAATAGCCTGGCTGGGTGGCTCAGTGGCTAAGACGCTGAGCTTGTCGATCAGAAAGGTTGGCAATTCGGTGGTTTGAATCCCTAGTATAGGTCTCCTGGGTGAACAGGGCGTTGGACTAGATGACCTCCAAGGTCCCTTCCAACTCTGTTACTGTTATAAAATGACACATTTCCAAGTTGTAAGTATCTTGTCTGGATAGTTTGACTTACCTGACAACAGTTATATTGAGGAAATAGTTTTCTGCCCTTC
This sequence comes from Masticophis lateralis, assembly GCA_030761175.1. Lineage (NCBI taxonomy): Eukaryota > Metazoa > Chordata > Lepidosauria > Squamata > Colubridae > Masticophis > Masticophis lateralis. The sequence goes on along the minus strand of JAUDYJ010000001.1, from coordinate 321,267,997 downwards.
TGAGATTTTAAACACAAAATGTCCAAAGCATCCATTCTAAGAGAAGTCAGAAAGTCAAGCTAAAAGTCATCACCACACAATTAAAGCCCTGCCCTTTTTTAAAAACAAGTGGGCAGGGCTTCAATCTTTTGGCCTCCGTTTTTACTCTTTTGAGCCCCCTCAAGGAGCTTAACAAAACCTTTGGATGAAATCAGTACAATTTTAAAGAAATCTAAATCTTTTTGAAATCCGAGCCTTAATAATGTGTGATTCAGCCTCTTTCACTTTGCATCTTTGTCCTACTTGTTGTGGTACTTGGCTTACCCAAACATACTAATTACACTTTACAGCCACCAAATGATTGATCGTCCTGTTTTATTGCTTAGAGTAATTATTCTGCAGGTTGTAGAGGCTGAATTCTCATGGTGGCAATGCCATTATTTTCAACTGACTTGCAAACTGAAAATGGGGGAAATGGGGTTCATTAAAGGTAAATGTAAAGGTTCCCCTCACACATATGTGCTAGTCGTTCCTGACTCTAGGGGGCAGTGCTCAACTCTGTTTCAAAGAGCCAGCGCTGTCCGAAGACATCTCCGTGGTCATGTGGCCAGCATGATTAAATGCCAAAGGTGCATCTTCCCACCAAAGTGGTCCCTATTTTTCTGCTTGCATTTTTTACGTGCTTTTGAACTGCTAGGTTGGCAGAATCTGGGACAAGTAATGGGAGCTCACCCCATTACGCAGCACTAGGGATTCAAACCGCTGAACTGCCGACTTTTTGATTGACAAGCTCAGAGTCTTAGCCACTGAGCTACCGTGTCCCTTTTGGGGGTTCATTACATAAGTAATAATAGTAATTCTTAGAAAAACTTGATAGACAAATAAAGATGCCAAATCCAAACTAAACATTTTGCTGACTACACAACCCAGCCAATAAAAATAATCTGGGATTGGGGAGAACACCAGAAGTATCGCGGTGAGATAGTCGGGGAATTAGTGGGCTCTGATGAGCTCCGCAAAAACCCAGACTGACAAACCAGTGTCGAGCGGTCTTTGGACCAGAACCATCCTGTAGGGACGAGGAAGAAGGAGAGGCACCTTGGAGACCAAGAGGAACAGGCAAGTTCCTTGAAGGTCAGAGGATTTTCTCTCTGAATTGGCAGTGGGGGCGGCAGCCATTGTGGCTGTCACAAAGCTGGGGCAACTGGTCCAAGCAACGAGCAGGAGCAGTGAAAGGAACGGAGATTTGAAGCTGGGTGAGTGACAGCCAACCCAGATGAAGTAACAGCACTAAAAAGCTTTTAAATTTGGAAAAACTCCAGCGACAAAATTGGCAGCTAAAGGGCACAGGAGGAAGAAAAAGGAGATCGGAAGTAGAATTTAAAGGGATAAAATCCCAGAAAAAAAATGGACTTTTGGAAGGAAATTATTTGGAGAACATCAAAGATTAGAAGAAATAATCCTAAATATGGAAAAAGGATTGGAAAATATAAGCAGATCCTTTTTTCCTCTTTTTTGAAGATTAAGATAAACAAAAGAGAATTGAAATAAGCCCCTGTAACAGAAGTGTTTTTACAAATTGAACAAATATAAAGAAAAAAAGAGAGAAAAGAAAGTATTGCTTAATTTGGACTGGACTAGACCGAGTGGATATTTTAAAGTGAAAGAGAAGAAAAGAAACTAGTAAAATTGTTAATTGAAACAAAATGGATACCATGTTAAATTGCCTCTAAGAATTGTGGACTGTAGAGAGACATCTCCAGGAGGAAAAGAACGCTGCAACTCGTAACTTTTGTTTTGGAAATTTCTGAACTTTGTCTGAGATAATAGTGGTGAGAACTTTGGGGGAGGATTTTTCTGTTTCCAAACGGCTTGACTTTGGAGGAAGAAAGAAAAGGAAAAGAGATTGATAACGAGACTTTTAAAATTGGAATAAGACTAATTTGGAAAGACTAAAATGGAGCAAGAAATCAGAGAGCTGATTATAATGATGTATTTGACTTTGAAAACAGAAATAAGGGAAATGAAGACATTGCTGTATGGAAAATCGAAATCTGAGGATTCAATAACTGAGACAAAACACATTCATTCTGACAAGCAATTAAAGACAGAGATACAAGATGCGGAGATTGCAACCAAAGAAAATAAAGACAATGAGATTAATTATGTAAAATTAATTGCATATGAGGACAGTAACAATAAAAAGGAGATTTTTGGAGAGTATATTGAAATTAACAATGGGAAAAATAAAGAGGATGGGAAGAGACAAAGCTGCATAGAGAGATGGAATAGAAAAAACACAAAAAACTTAGATGATTACACTGGGATTAACAGTGGAATGACAAATAAGAGAGAAAAGGGTTGGAAAATACTAGGAAATATAGGGCAAAATAGAAGAGTCCAGGACTTTGATTTACAAAATGATTATAAGGAGGTTAACAATGCTAAAACAAGAGAAAGAGAAAAGAGAGGGGAAACAATGGGACAGATAGGGCAAAATAGGGGAACTCAAGAAGTTAGAACACAAGAGGAAAAAAGGGGGGAAAGGGTAAAAATAAAAAAAGGAAAGAGAGAAAAAAGGTAGAAATGAGAGAAGAATATGTTACAGATTCTCAGAATTGAATTATGGATTGAAGCTAAAATATTTGAAAATTAGATTATGTAAAAAGAAAAGATATTAATGGATATAATGAATTAATTTTTATTAGGATGTTGGATAGTACTAGTTGAGAAATTGATGGGTATAATAATTGGGATATTGTTTAAATACCTATAACAATTGTAAAAATTTGAATATTCTCAACAATGTATTTATCTAAGCAAAAAAGAAAAGAAAATTGAAATGATATAGGATTATGATTTAATTAAATAAGATTTATTTAATTGGCTTTTATATAAATGCTTTTGTTAAATAGAGAATTTAGAGAATAATTGGGAATTGTATTATGTTATATTATTTGAATTAAGAACTTTGTTTAATTGTTAAATTGGTATATTTTTAAGATCAGAGATAAGATTTAAATTTGATGAAGTAATAATTAAATAAAAAATTAATGAATAGTATATGAAGTAATCATAAAATGTAGGGAAGTTTTAGAAATTGAAATAAGATTCAGAAATATAAATATGTTTGAACTGTATTGTTAATAGTGAGAATTTATGGTAAGAATTGTGAAATGTATTATGAGGTATTATTTGAATTAAGATTTAAGGTGGATTAATAGAAGGGTAATTGTCTGATGATGTTAATACGAGTAAGCTTACTATAAGATGGTAATAGTTGAGATATGTGAGTCAAGATTAAGAAATAAATGTTATGGCAAAAATAAAATATATAAAATTGTGTTAAAGATGGAACAAACATCTGAACAAATTTATGACCGGATCAATGCTCTGTTCCAAAAAGATGTATTGTATGTTTGTCTGTGTGTTTAAAATTTTTTTTTAAAAAAATCACAAGAAAATCATTGTGAATGCAAATGTATAATTCTCATTCTAAACCTGCACAATAAAACACTTTCATAAGGCAATAAAGCTTGTTGACCTATGGGAACCTGTTTTTTTATTTTCACATTTATTCATTTGTGTAAGATACAAGTGTACAGAATAACTTCGATTTCTCCCACTCACAGATACACAATGAACACTTTATATGTTCATAAGAACAAGGAATTGGCATCAAGGAACTGCTGCTAAGTTCAGTCTTTGAAGAAAAGGTGAAGAACTCATCTGCAACTGGTTAGATAGTTCCAGTAACACGGAAGTCCTTATCTTGAAAAGAAGAAAGGTATGGTTGTTGAGTAGTGGCAGGGATCCCTCTTCACTTGTTATCTTTTAAAATGACGCATTTCCAAGTTGTAAACATCTTGTCTGGATAACTTATTTGACAAGTGCTTATCTTTACACAGACCATTCAAAAGAAGGCAGAAAGACTTCCCTGGTGACAGCATTCAAAAAGTTCTCACTTCTTTCCTGCTCTTGCCACATTCTCCTCCCCACCTCTCTCCCTCCACCCCAGGTTTTCAGGGAAACAGAAATAAAGGTGAGTCCATTTCAAAATCCAAAGTTAACATATTGGGGGTTCCATTACATCAGGCAACAAGCATCCCTAATGGCTTCCAACTCAGAAGCAAATCAATCCCCTCACCCAAATAATACAGTATTATAGGATCATGAATGACCCTATGTGTACCCTGGAGCTCATTTTCTAGCCAAATTATTTCTTAAATGGAGAGCAGCATGGTGGTGAAGATGCTCACCTCCCTTTGGAAGGTTGAGAGTTCAATCCTAAGGCAGCAACAGTTGCTTCTTTCTCTGGGTGCAAAGAGAAAATATCTGCTGCAAACTCTGCATAGGCATCAGGAAGGGCATCCAGCTAGTAAACACTCAGCTCCATTCAATCACTCCAACTCTACCCCACGTCAAGAGATTACAGGATCATAAAAAGAAAACAAAATATTTCTTATATGGGATAACGTTTCCTATGAAATGGTTTCGCTTTATCATGCAACAGATCCAATCTCTGGCAAGTTGCTTCATGATCAAAGCATGCAGTAATGTGCAAGTCCAAAAACTGAGGCAGGAATTCCTGAATGCTTGAAACTAACCTGATGGCTTTAGTTTTAAACCACTTCCTTCCGACATTTGTGTAGCTATGGGTAATGGAAGAGTTTTTTGGCTCTTGTAGTTACCAAAGGTTAAAGATCTCTTTTCATGTATACACAGTTTGGGCTGATAACCAACGAAAGTCTGAACCTTTCTCCTGGATTTTGTCCAGTTTTCACATGTAATTACCCGTCCTACTGATTCTGTGCCCCTTTGCTAGAAGACAGCTGTGCAGACATGCTGATAAAGTTGTGTCAGCTTTTTAATTCATTTTCCTAGATGTGCCTCTAATTATAGTTTGCGAAGTCAGAAATCAGCAAGTGGCATTTTTTTACGCTGTGAAAAATCAGTGCTATCATTTACTGTCCCCCCTTCCCCTCCCTACCCGCCCCTCCCCATCACTCTGGTAGCAATAATAAAATAAGACTTCTCTTCACTTTTAAAAAACTTTGGGAGATTTACACTTCTTCCCAAATCCATTTGGAAACAGCATTCTGTTTCCAGTGCAGTACCCTCCAGATGAGTTACAATACATCTTTTCATACCTGCCACCTCCTCTGCTAACGGAGGCCAATGGGTCTTGGAGTAGTTTTTTTTTTCTGTCTAAAACTACTGTATGTATTTCCACAAGCTCTGCAGTATGGATCAGAAAAAGAAGCTATACTAGGCTTTGTATATTAATTATCTAAGATGCACAAGCAAACAGTCTTGCGTTCTCTTGTTTTTAATCATGGACTTTCACAAATTCTTGATTGATTTATTAGAAAACGTTGCCTTTTCCCAAAGCATCTTAGTGACTCTAAAAACCAGTCATAAGGTAAAAATGCCTTAATTCTTCCTAGACCAGTGGATCAATAAGACAGCATGGGAAAAAAAAATTATTAATGGGAATTTATTCCCTATTTCTTCCTGGAGAACACTTTTTTTCATTTACTGGATCTGGACTGAAAACTGAGTTATACATAATCCTCAATTTACAACCATTCATTTAGTGACCGTGCAAAGTTACAATGGCACTTGATTTTGTAATTTGAGCACTTAGCAAGCAACATATATCTATGCAGTGTTCCAGTGTCATGTGATTGCAACTTTTCCAGCCGACTTCTGACAAGCAAAGTCAATGGGGGGAGCCAGATTCATTTAATGACTGCCTGATTCTCTTAACGACTGCAGTGATTGGCTTAACTGGGGCTAAAAAAGGTAGTTTAAAAGGGAACGTAAAATTTGAACAGTCAACCCAACTGGATGTTCTTGTAAAGTGAAGGTCTTTTGTTTCAATACTGGCACCATCTGTACCGACTTCCTTTCAACTTAAACTCTGTACGTCATCTTCTCCATATCTACTTATGGGAGTCACTTTCCTCAAGTAACTAAAGGAATGTTTTTTGACCTGGAGGTCTCATCATCTGGCATACAAACTCATCTACAGTAAGCATTACAGTCATGTCCACATCATTTTCTTGGCAACTATACCAATGTAGTCTGCCACTGCCCTCTTCTGAGCTTAATGTTGTCTTAATATCCAATATTTTATGTCTTGCTTTATCATTTTAACTCTGTAGCAATCATTATTTCCACTTTACATACAAGGAAAGTTACCACTATCTTATTAGTTCTTTGGAATGATAAAATTAGCTTAAAACATATCTGATCATTATGGAAGTAGGAGGAAAATCTTGTTTAATCTCATCAAGTGATGTGAGATGTCTGATGTTGTCCAAGAAATAATCTGTTAATTTTGAGCATGTGCTTATCAGAGTGGTAAGTGTATTTTTTAAAAAACTTCCATCAGCTTTGGGACTTTTTCACATATGCATTTAATGCAAGAGAACCTTTCCTTGAAACTTTCCTGGAAGCTAAAAATAAAAGTTCTATTTTATATCTGAGAATTTAATGTCTCCATATAAAAATATCTTATTCTTCATTTCTGTTAAATTAGCGCAGGGAAAGAATACGCGAGCAGCGAATGGCCCGTTCAGCACTTTATTTAGCAGGAACAGAACGGCCGACTGTGTTGCCAGGCTCGCCTCATAAGGGAGTTGGCAGGCCAGCCGGCCAATGACAGATCTTCAAATCTCCCGCCGGTGAACTAACCAATCCGGCAGGGATGTCCATATAAGGACATAACAATTTCACCATTGGCAAACAAGAAGGGTTTGCATAAATTTAAGGAACTAGGGTGGGTTCACCTGGAAAAGAAGAAATGGGTGGGGCAGTGAGAGAGATGATAGCATTGCCCAAGACCTGCTATGCTGCTTTGCTATGGAGGAGTCAGAATATTTCTGGGTAGAATGAAAGGGGTAGCCTGGCAATGTACATTAAGAATATATTTTCCCAGTAGGTTCATTCCATGTGTAAAGGTCCTCCCAGCTGCCCAGCTGGAGCAAGCAGATATGTATATTGGACAGCAGTGATAAAGCAATGTGATGGAGGTATTGTAGATTTAGTTGCAATGGCAAACACATCATTTCATAAAGCGCAGCAGAAGGCAATGAGTGTTGAGATTAGAGTGGATACAAGTTTAAATTATTACATTTTTTTTACAAATTATTTAGCCAGATGTTTAGATTGAATTTGACATTTTTGTCCACCTAGCCAGGCCTTCTCAAGGACCTGGAATAGGCAGATGTTGTTGTTTGAAGATGTTAGAGGAGTTACTGCAGATGGAAGCTGTTCCAAGTATATATTTAAAACCAGGTTGATCTGGAAGAAACAGGAAGAAAAATTAATGAGATCTGGAAGAATAACAATCCACAAAAACAGTACATTGCCCATTACTCCATCTATTAACATTTTCCTTCCTTCCCAAAACTATAGTCTACGGTTAGAGTGCAATTCACTTCCTGAGTCACGAGGCTATACAGATATGTTTACCACCAATATTTTTGCACCTTTTCAACAGGGAAACCAATCTTTTCAGGTTAATTTAACTGCCAAGGAAGCCCTGGAAGATATTTTAAAACAACAGTCTTCAGATCTTTCAAACCTGGGACGCTGCCTGAATACCAATCTGTAATATTAGGAATGGCATTTCAGAAAAAAAATGACAATTTGCATCCACAAAATTCCATTTTTACCACACATGTTTGTTAATTTCCTGTTTGTCCAAAGGAAATTAGCAATACCGGAAAAAGACTTTATTTTCGTTTATTTATTTATTTATAGATCTTGGACTGTTTTTTATCTGGCAGAATTTCAACCCCAGGGGGAAAACTAAATTTTTAAGTGGAAAGATTATCAGAAGAATAACATCCATCATATATTGCCATAGCCGTCCAGTACAAAATGCCATCCAGTACAAAATGCAGTACAAAATGCAGTGACAAAAGTATGATAAAATATGCATTGCAGCCCTGGCCTGTTACACATGAATTTTGATGGGTGCAAATACATGAATCATCATTTATCCCTGAAGACACTTATACAGTCATTAAGAACTTTCATAAATGAAAATATATGTTTAAATAGAAACTGACTTTATCTTTGTTGCATTTTAGATACCATCACAGTTTTGTTTTTAAAAAAAAGTTTAGAGAAAATGCAAGGGTGGAAATTATTTAGGTAGGCATTTATTCCATCAGGGAAATTGTCTTCATATTGATTGAATGCATTGTCATTTATTCCTAACCGCAATGATGCCAAAATGATGAAATGTGTCATGATGTCACAGTGTACACCCTACCCTTTGTGGTTGCATCATATGCAAATATGTAAGACCAGAATTTTTACTGCAATTCCTAGCTAGCAGCTGAGGGTGGTTAAACAAGCAAGATGGCACTTGCTGTAATATAATCAAAACCCTGTACAGGTTTCTTTTGTGGTGCTATGTCTATCATCTCACCTGCTTTGACCCCCAAATGCAGGTGCAGTGGGTCACGATGCACCTTTTGTCACTTTCTGCCAGCAGACACTGATGAAATCATCCCTTTATTCAGACCACCTAATCCGAATAATTGGCTTTCAGTGAGTTGCTGCTATAAACTTAAGAGTCTGTTTTATTTATCATAGCCAAAGGCAATGAAGTGATTTGTCCTTCTTCTTCTTTTATTCTAGACAAGTTGGGGAAATGGTTATTTCTGCCTCCAGAGATATAAGATCTTTTCTGGAAGTAGAATTGTTTGCCCACATTCCCTGCTAACTTCACGGGCCATATGAATGCCTGTCTACCATCATGTGCTGCAAGTTCCAGCAACAACCTGCATCTTCCAAGAACAAAATAAAAGTAACTAATCACTGTTGTGGGATTTTATCCCTACTTTTTTTGAGGCCTAGAATCAGTAATTTGGAAGTGGAATGTAAAACAATTCTGCCACTTTTCAACAGGTCAGCTGTTCTTAAGTCTGATACAAATGGCTTCATGGACTTCCCCCTCCCCATTTTTATCTTCTCTCTTTAAAAGTGTATGGTTATGCCTCAATTTAAATGTCTTGAGTTAGGATTTCAGAAGCTGCTTCAAGCTGAATGTGGACTCCAGCTGTCATCCAGAATTATTTCTCCCGAAGGAAATTATTGTGTATAATTGCTAGAGCCAATTATCTTTCTCTAAATGGGAGATTTTGATTATGGGTGCAACAAGGATTCTCAACCTCATGTCATTTTGAGGGGGGGGGATATAACTGAAATATGAGAGGTCAGGATGGCTTCAGTGCATAACTTGGGAAGATGGCTATACAGCAGAGGACAGAATATTCATACATGCCCCTTGTCACCTTGTAACTGTGTAAATTCAAGTATCTAATTCGTCACTCGTGAGGATTTCACCCACATTGTTTCATTGAAAGGAGTACCAAAAACAAATTATTTTTCGTCAAACTGAATGATAACAGATAATTTCTATGTTCAGCACTAAGAGTCCTTCTTCTGCCACTTCCTACGTGATCTGGTAAATATCACTTCTTGGTGTTACATTATGGCTCCAAACAGCATTCCTCCCTCTTCTGGCTTGTGAGAAAAAAAAATTCTTTGAACAAATTATTTAATATTCCTTGGCTCCTCTGTAAGGTACCTAGGAATAACAGTTCTTGGACTTCACTAAGCTACCAACCCTATGTGCCTACCTTTTTAACTTTTCCTTTAAAAACAAATTTGCATGCTGAAAGAAAAACAGCGTCAAGCTGTTTTTTCCCCTAATAACGCCTCTGAGTCCCATATAAATGGGGAGGAGCTGCAATTGACTGCTTTGCTTACATTTGGGGCATGGGTATTTTGTGGTAAGCTGTAGCCATGATAGTAACCATCTATGGTTACACCAGGAGGGTTTCTAGAAATTCCAAACATGCCCCCTTACCCAAAAAGATTGAGACCCTTCCCAAAGGAGATTATTAAATGCTTTTTCATGCTCCTGTGTATGTTCAGAAAGCAATTCCCAACATTCACAGCTAACATGGCCATAGCAGTATATTAGCAAGATTAGTCTAATATTACTTAATTGTGGATGGTGTGTATTGTACAGGCTTAGTAAGTCCTCTTATTAAAATAATTCATGCTTCTGAAATATTAATAAATGTAAAGGTTACTTTTTAGCCAATCGCAAGGATTTAAATCTAATAATCTACCCAATTATCAAATAAAAACGATAGCCATATTTATCATTCCCAACTGCCTCTCCTAAATTTAAAGTGACTTTGTTCACACACTTTATTCTCCTTTTGATTTGTTCAGAGCTTAAAATTGCAGCCACCTCCATTTGCAATGCAAATTATGTTTAAGACTCCAAGAAGTACAAAGCTATCCAATCACAGAGGTTTTCAGAACATGTACCAGGAAACTTCCTAACCCAAATGCCCAGCAAATTGATCAGAGGCTCTAATCTGAACTGGTATTTCATGCAAAAACTCTGAATGACTATTAAATGGTAGAAAAGCAATACAGTGAACTCTAACTCTACTGGGCATTTAGATTTTTTTTCAACCTATATTTGACTGCTCTGCTTCATATATAATATGGCTGAATGCACTTATGCCTCTTTTCTAGCAATAGCATTTAGGCTTATATAATGCCCCATAGGGCTTTGCAGCAGTCTATGGGTGATTTACAATGTGAGCATTATTTGCATATTGCCCCCAACAATCTGGTTCCTCATTTACCAACCACAGAATGATGGGAGGTGGAATCATCAGGATCAAACTCCAGGCTGTGGGCAGAGTTTGCCTGAAATGTTCCACTTTAACCATTGCACCACCTGAGTTGTGGTTTCTATCTAAATGTACGCCACCATTTCCTGCAATTGTTTGTGTAAATTAAAAGAATATGAATCGCACCAAAAATGGAGAAGAGTTATCTGGCAACTATTTGGATACACTCTTCAGACCAACCCACCCTTTTGCGATTCCAGGGAGGAACATGAATTGAGAAATCCAGTTTGCTCTAGGGATGGGAAATTCCACTGAGCCACACTCTATAATCTTGTTCATTAATTTTAAGGTAATTGTATCAACTTTGATACCTTTTTAGGTTCCTTCCTTCTTCATGTTTTGCCATTCAACAGCATCTGTGTAATCTGATACATTTAAAGAAAACTGAAATGAGATACTGTAAAATTATTCAAGTTATTACGGTAACATGGAAACATGGAATCTACTATTAGGGTACATAGACAGGAAAGTCTCTCTTTCTCTCCATTTTCTGTATTACACCATAGATGTCAAGATATATGATTACTTCTTAATCTGTAAATTTTTCTAAGTAAAAAAGCAAACATGCCACTCTTTTTTGACAGAGCTCTATCCCCTTAAACATGTGGGCTTTGTCTTGTTTTGTTTCTATCTTGTAAGCATACAGAGCAAGTAAAAGTATTATGTGCTCACCCCACCCTTTAAATCCTTCCTGTTCTGCCACAAGATTAGCAGCCTGAAATTTTGTCTGACCAAATAAGATGATGGCTAAACAACAAATCTGGTAGGTTCTTTTAATAAATGATGTAACACTGTTCACTGACCAATTCAATGGCCCACCATTTAGATCATGGGTGTCAAACTCGCAGTGTCACCATTTAGATCAGGGGTGTCACAGCAGTGTTACGTGACGTATTGGGACTTTTTCCCCCTTTGCTAAACTGGGCACGGGCATGGCCAGCTTGTGAGGCATCCGCTCCGCAGGCTGCAAATTTGACAGCCCTGATTAAGATGGTCCTTAAAGTAGACATTTTATGAGAAATTTATGATTTGTAGCATTGTAGATAAATTGAAAAATGAATTTTGGAATCCTATTCTCTAGTAAGCAATTACAAAATCTGCAAGAGAATGGGGAATTTTTAGTTATAAGATGGCCAAGAGGTCTGTATTAAGGTCCTATCTTGCATTATACTGTCCTCTCTTCAATATCCTGGGCAGGTTTCAATATACTTCCCAAAGGAAGGCATTACAAGAGAACACTCTCAATTTGAAGTTTTTCATCCTGAAGAGTGTGAGCAGCCAGGGAGGTTGCAGTGTGATGGAAAGATGCCTAACCAAAAAAAAAAAAAAAAGTCTCTACAGCCTGGTCAACATGCAATACACATAACGAACTACCCACTTTTCTGGGCTTGCACAGTTAAGCCACAAAAATCAAACTAATCAAGATTAAACTAAGCAGCCTTAGCATATTGTGTGAGTGTAGCCTAACTGAAGGAAGCTCCAGCTCCTCTGACAACAAGATACATTCAGAAATCTCATCAAAAGAGCATCTAAATAAATTCTCAAGTACCCTAAAAAGAGGCACTTTTGTTGGAGAATAGGTGCACAATCTTTGTAAATATTCATCCAGAATTATAGCTGAAAGGACCTCTGCCAAGAGGTGTTGTGAGAACCATTAGCACTGATGCTTTTAAAAAGAGGTTAGACTGATTCACAAAGGACAATGCTATGATGTATATTTCATGGCTTCGTGGTTTAAAGACCATATACTTGTGGATAGCAGTTGTCAGATTCAGCAATGGAACAAAAACTAAGTTATTGGACCAGTGAAATGCTGTGGACCTACATTGGATTTCAGTAAGTCATTTAACAAAGTAGACCATAACCTTTTTAGTAACTTAGAAAAATGTGGGATAAACAGCATCACTACCAGAAGGATTACTCTACATGTTAGTCTTTAATGGAACTACATCCACATGGAGGGAAGTAATCAGTGGGGTACCCCAAGGTTCTGTCTTAGACCCAGTACTCTTCAATATCTTCATAAACAATTTAGATGGGGGAATAGAAGGGGAACTCATCAAATTTCAGATAACACCAAGCTAGCAGGAATAGCCAACATTGCAGAAGATAGGCTCAAGATCCATCTCAACAGACTGGAACACTGGACCCTATCTAACAAAATGAAATTAAATGGTGAGAAAAATAAGGGTTTACACTTAGTCAAGAAAAACCAAATGTATAGATATAGAATAGGTGGAACCTGCCTCCAAGAGGATCTAGGAGACCTAGCAGACAACCACTTAAATATGAGCCAGCAATGTGCTGCAGCTGCCAAAAAAGGCAATGCAATCCTCGGCAGCATTAACAGAAGGAGAGAATCAAGATCACGTGAAGTATTACTATTGCTTTATAAGGCATTGGTAAGACCACACTCGGAATGCATCCAGTTCTGGTCACCACATTATAAAAAAAGATGTTGAGACTTTGGAAGAATACAGAGAAGAGCAGCAAGGATGATTAGGGGGTTGGAAGCTGGAACAGTTGCAGGAATTCTATTTAATGAAGAGGATTAGGGGTGACATGATAGCAGTGTTTCTGTATTTGAGGCACTGCCACAAAGAAAAGGTGGTCACCCTGTTTTCCAAAGCACAAGAAGGCAGGACAAGAAGCAATGGATGGAAACTAATCAAGGAGAGAAGCAATCTAGAACTAAGGAGAAATTTCCTAACAGTGAGAACAATTAACCAGTGGAATGGTGTGCCTTCAGAAATTGTGGGTGCTCCATCACTGGAGGTTTTTAAGAAGAGATTGGACAACCATATTTTCCAGAATGGTATAGGGTCTCCTTCTTGAGCATGGGGTTACAGTAGAAGACCTCCAAGGTCACTTCCAACTCTGTTAGTCTGTTAAAATGGTTTGGGAGTCTCTCCGAAGCATCTGTTTTGTTCTTATGGAAAACAGGATACTGAATTTCAAAGACCATTTGGGTCTGATCCAGCAGTGTTCTTTTTACCTTTCTTATGGGTAAGATCCAGATCCAGCACAGTTGAGGAAAGAATTAGGCATATCACTCTATTTTTCATTTCAGATTGCACTTTTGCCCAAACACTTTGCAGGGGGGAAAAAACTCAGATGTGCATAATCAAGACTCCTTTGAATTTTTTGTTTTGGCCAGGGAGAGAGAAAATCCCTTCTAGTCTAGGTGGGAACATTCTGAGAATCGGTGTCTTGGTCAATTCAGTTTGTCAGGCTGAGAGTGACGCATAGTCTGCCTCCAACATCCTTTCTTGGCTATTTTAAGAGATCTCCACTTCAGGAAACACAGGAAATTACAGCGAGTGGATCTTCCTTGTAGTAATCTAGGAGGTGATTGGCTGGAATCGTCTTTGATCCTGACACTTTGTTCCCATCAGCCTCCTTATTTTTATTCCTTATTGTTTTAAATGAAATCTAATTCCCCATCCGACTTGTTCTGTGCGAAAAAAAATTATCCTACAATTTTCTGACATTTAATGCAAGTGATGAATTAGAGGATGCTGCCTATACAAGCCTTATATTGGCTAGGAATTCTGGGAGCTTCAGAAGAGCACCAAGTTGCTTGCAAGAAACTCTGGAGCTCTTATTACATAGTGGTGCTAGAACCCTGGAACTCCCTCCTGAGGGCGTCTTGTCTTGCCACCTCTTTAAATCAAATGATCAAAACATCCTTTCTGGAAATTCAGTTCACGTTATGAAGGCCTGTCCCACATTGTTGGGATTTCAAATAATGGAATTCTTTTCCATGTTTGCTATACTTACCCTCCCCTCTGACCGGTTGTGTATATGTTTTCTACAATGAAGATTGAGGGTTTTATTTCCTCTGCATTTTGAAGTGTGTGCAAGCTCAGAGAGTGGCCACACCATTTGGGCTGTTGAGCCCATTTATATTTTGAGAAGTCCATAGCACAATGTTAATTATTCTCATCTCATAATCCCCACCACTTCCCCCAGGATGCTCTGAACCACCACTGCTGACCATTTTTATGGACAATAGGGTGCGTTTCTGGAAAGCAATTGCTCACTGCTTTTTTTTAAATTCAAAGAATGGGGCCTAGGGTGGCCCAGAGACAGAAACAAAGCTAGCATTAAAATTTTGGGTCCTTTGCTTTACAGTGTGCCAGCTTCTCTTGAAACAAAAATAAAATAATGAAGAATTGAAGCCAGGAGCCTGCTGGATGCCAGGGACACATTGGATCCCATAATCATCAAACTGTTCTCTCCTGCCCTGAATCAATAGTGGGATCAGAACATAATTAGCCTTCAGAACTTGGTTACAATTCGAGGAACAGGTCTAGTTTCAACCAAAAAAAAAAGTCATAATAAAACATTGCTGAAAGACACAATATATTAAAAAATGTGTGATTTTGTGATAACGTATGCTAAACCGCATATTAAATATAAATTCTCCTCCTAATTTAAATAACAAATCGCAGATGAATATCTAGTGTCATGACTTTTGGGGAGGGAGTCTTTATCATATATTGAAATGGTTAAACTGTTATTTTTTTTAAATGGATTTATATAGCTCTTGAGTCAAGGTGGGCACTGATATAGTTTTATACCCCATGCTAGTTGAAAAAAAGATGGAGTGGAATACACAATTCAAAGTTTATTTTCCATAATTGATTTCCAGCAACTTAAGACATTTTGTCTAAGCAGCTCTAGTTAGCCTTGTTTAGATTCATAGACCATCCTGGATTCTGAAAATAAAAGGGAACTGAGTATAATAATACAGAGCTGCTGATCTAAGCTGCCTCCAAAATGTTGTTCTGTTGCGTTGATACTTGTCTTGCCTTTTGAGCCCTTACTTCCACCTTGCTTGACCTTCCCAGTCCACTCTGCCATCCTGGCCGTTTTATCCTTCCAGTTCTTCAGAAATCAAGACACTTCTTCAGCATCTCTGTTGCAGTGACATCAGCAGCTGGTCCTGGCTGGGCGCCTCTTCCTTCCTCCCTCATTTCTTAGGCTCCCTGCCCCCACCACTCATACACACATACACACACTTTTCAGGAAGAAAAATCAGCTCTAACTCTGCATCAGCCTTGGAACACCAACTTCCTCTCTCAAGAGTAGCAGCAAACAGCTTCCTTTGACCGCTGGTGTCCCAGACACTCTGGCTCCATGACACACCCACCATGTGTGGAAAAACAAGCAACAGGAGAACATGCTTTTTCCCATTAGGAATTCCAATTTAGCTGGAGCATCAATTAGCCCCCCACTCCACCCCTCCCCAAAAAATAAATCCCAAGCAAAACACCTGTAACATTTTGGGGAGTGCTCTGTATAAGAGGCATGCAGCCACCCAACACCTTTTAAACCAGTTTAACAAGGCCCTTGTTAAATACTTTACCTCAGGGGTTGGATTCTCCTTTTTAAAGTGCTGGTAGCACCAGCAGAAGCATAGTGATCTGGAAGAAAAAGCTCCTTTATTTATTTATTTATTTATTTAGCAGCACAGGTCTGTCTGACTGGATGGGCCCACCATATATTATTCGCTCGGGAGCCAGAACAATCCCTAGATTAGAGGTGAGCAATACACATCGCAGGGCTGTGCAGGGCTCCTGGGTCTGTTTCGGCAACTCTGCCAACCACACCCAATTGCCTCACTAACTTTCAGTTGCCTATTACCATAACTCCAGGGCATGCTTTCTTGTCCTTTTGAAGCTGAAAACACAGCTTTTAAAAATCCACTGATCCCATTCTCCCTCAAACCTTAAAAAGAAAGATTCAGACTTTGTTACTAGCTATAAAGTGACCATACCACTTTGCATCATTGCTTTGCTTTCTGAGACCCTTCATCCTTAAGCATGAAATGCTGTTCCCGGCCATCTAAAGCATCTCCAGTTGGGAGGATCAATCTCCTGGCAAAATCTCGGTTAAATTGGATAAAAAAGTTTAAGAACAATTTACTTTCTTTTCTCCATGAACTGGAGTCATAAATTGCTGAGTTCTCATAAAGACACAGTATCATATATTTTCACCAGTAAGGATCCCCTTTAACCAGTACAGAGCAGAGGGATGGGTGGGATATACAATCTAAGGGCACCCGTCCAAAGTTTCTTCCCATATGACTCATGCTAACAAGCTAAACTACGTGCAAAACCTCATTGTCCTGGAGGGTTGCATGCCCAGTTTACAGTCATTCTTTGTAACTAAAGGCAACGGAGAGCCAATTAAGACAATGGAGGATGCTAAAAACAAGTCATGTTTCATTAATACACTTTATCCTCTACGTCGGGTTTCCTTAGTAGGATGTTTACTTGCACATTGTTGCATATATCTGCATATATTTGAATATGCTTATATAGAGACACGATGCAAATTTAAAAATTGTTACTGTTATTCAAAGAACAATACAGATCATCTCATTTTTGATACACCATTTGTGTCCCTTTGTTTTCTGTATGGAGATGGAGGATCAGATTGCCTATCAGTGCCTGCCATTTTTCCCATAATGCCACTGACATTGCTTAAATCTACATTATTAAGAGTGAGGAAGAAGAGGAAACTGCAGAAGTGAATGCAATTCATTGGTTTTAAGTTCAAGCAGAGTCTAGACAGCAATCTTTCTGGCCTGCACTGAATAGGGGGCCGGATTCAACAGTGCAGATGTCCCTAGTTAAGATTCACTAGTCTTTCTTCAGCCAGTTTGCAATGTGAATCTTATTTTAATCTTATTTTAAGTCCCCCAAATACACAGGGTGTGCATTTGCATTGCACATATCTCTATTAGGTTTCTTCCTCTTGAAAAATCATCAAACACAAAACAAGTGACATTGGGTAACAAAAATTAAGGTGTGGACCAAAGCTCTCTGCAGTAAAGATACTGCCATGAATAGACAATGTGGAGTTCATAGGCACCTATATATATCTCATCTATTTTCTTGATACCAGGTTCCCCACCGCATCTGATGTTTTCAAGAGTATTTTAATTATAAAAACAAAATAGAATACTACAATGCTGCCAAACTCTAGTCCCAAATATATCTATTCTCAGTTTCCACAAAATGGATAAAGAGCACTCAAAGAAACTAGTTTACATTCTAATAAATGGCTATTCAGGACTGGCTATGCCTCCAAGTCTCAGCTCTTTTTATGTGTTTTTGTGGTGTTTACAGTCTCTCCTGTATTCCCAAATGTGGTAAAATGATTAAGGGCTTCCACTAGGACTAACAACATCCAGATCCAAGTCTTCATTCATTCATGAAACCCATTGAGTGATCTTCTGTGAACCATCCTATCTCAAAGATTTGCTGCTGTGAAACTATAGCAACAAGATACATTGCACACATGCTGTTTTTTGCTCCAAGAGGAAAGGTGGAAAATAATAAATAAAATTTAAAATATACAAGCATAAACATATATTTTTAATGTAACCCATGTGGCAGTTTGCTTACAGTATATATGTCTAGTTTCAGATCCAAACAGTTCTGATACTAAGGGAGATTTCTTGGGCCAATTATTTCTCAGTGTAACCTACTTCACAATTTCGTTATGAGAAGGAAATGAGAAGCAAGGAAAATATGCATATTGCTCAGTTCCAGGGAATAAAGGACTATTTAGATACATAATTGAGGCAGAACAGTGCTTGGGGATGGAGAGTTTATAGAGAAGGTCAGACACATCGCAAAGTCACTTGGCTCACTTTGAAAATGTCAAATAAGATCTTCTGATTTTGTTGCTCTTTCTTTCCTTTTCTTTTTTCCAGCATTTTTTGACTGTCAGCCACAGAGCGTGCGCATACAAGCACAGCAGCAGCAATCATGCACATTGTGTTTTGTTATAAAGGTAGCCCCAGGTAGGGCGCGGTCCATGCCAAGCATACATTAGTAAAATGAGATGAAGTTTCAACAGGCGGGTCAGAAATGTGCATTCTGCGGGCAGAGCATTTTTCTGGCAGGGCTGGTCTTCCTTCTAAAACAAGGCCAGAGACGTTCCTTGATCCGATCACAAGACCGAGAGAGGACCTGGGAAGAAAGCTCTTGCTTGTGTTTCTTGGTGAAAATAGGGTTAGAGGCCAGTGCCAAACGCTTTAACAAAAGCACACTCTCTACCTTCCTCCTCCTCTTGGGCCTTTCAAAAGTATTTTTTTTAAAATCCCATTTTAATGAGAGACAAAAGGTTCTCAGGCTGAAAATAAAAGGCTATTAGCAACAAAAAGAAATAGCAACATTTTTGGTACCTTTTCCTCCAGTTTCAAGAGTAAGGTGATATCAGTCCTACCAGTCTTTCTTGATGCTAGGTGCAGGGGTGAAATCCAGCAGATTCTGACAGGTTCTTGAGAACCAGTAGCGGAAATACTGAGTAGTTCAGAGAATCGGCAAATGCCACCTCTGGCTGGCCCCAGAGTGGGGTGGGAATGGAGATTTTGCAATATCCTTCTCCCAGGAGTGGGGAGGGAATGGGGATTTTGCAGTATCCTTCCCTTGCCACCCCCACCAAGCCACACCACCCCCACCAAGCCACGCCCACAGAATCGGTAGTAAAAAAATTTGAATTTCACCACTGGCTAGGAGGTTAGTGTAGTTTTCCATTGAAGGAAAATCATCCCCTAGCCGAAGGTCTGTTGGAAATAGGATCGGGGAGAAAAGTGTTTATTCAAGCGAATCCAAATTCATATTTTCAAACAAAATATGCAAATTTTGTCATGGTTTTAAAATGACAGTTCTCCAAAGTTTGCCTTGCATTTCCCTGCAATTTTAAAAATATTGCAGAAAGGTATTTATTTATTTATTTATTTATTTATTTATTTGTTTATTTATTTATTTATTTATTTTTGTGATTTATATGCCACCATTCTCCCTGAGGACTCAGGGCGGCTTACATAAAACAGTCACCAATACAAATCACAATAAATTTAATTAAAATAAGATTAAAATCCACAATAACAACCATTAAAATTATAAAAACTATACAACCCCATGATCAGAGAATTGTTGGAACAGCCACGTCTTCAGTCCACGGCAAAAGGAGAGAAGGTCGGGGGCCGTCCTGAGGTCGGTGGGCAAACTATTCCAGAGGGTCAGGGCTCCAACAGAGAAAGCCCTCACCCTGGGGGTCGCCAGCCAACATTCTTTGGCTGACGGCACCTGAGGAGGCCCGCTCTGTGGGCGCGCACCAGACGATGGGAGGAAGGCAAGAGGTGGTTCTGTAAGTACCCTGGGCCTATGCCATGTAGGGCTTTATAGGTAAGCACCAGCACCTTGAAATGAACTCGGAGAACAACCGGTAGCCGGTGCAGCCCGCACAGGAGAGGTGTAACACGGGAGTAATAAGGAGCCCCTTAACTACCCGCACGGCTGCATTGTGAACTAACTGGAGTCTCCGGATGCATCCCAAGGGCAGCCCCATGTAGAGGGCATTACATTAATCCAACCAAGAAGTAACAAGGGCATGAGTGACTGTGGCGAGGGCATCTCAGTCTAGGAAAGGGCGCAACTGGCGTACAAGACGCACTTGTGCGAAAGCCCCCTTGATTATGCCCGTCAGATGGTCATTCAGGGATAGCCAAGAATCCAGGAGTACTCCCACCCCTGTCGGATGGGGTGAGAATCTCTCCACCGATCACTGGAGATGGTATCTCTGGATCCCAAGATGCCGGCACCCAGAGCCACTCAGTCTTGGAAGGGTTCAGTCTGAGCCTGTTCTTACCCATCCAAATCTGCACTGCCTCCAGGCAGCGGGACATCACGGAAAGGGCATCCCCAGGGTGGCCCGGGGTGGAGATGTACAGTTGGGTATCATCCGCATATTGGAGATACCTCACCGCAAAGCCACGAATCATCTCACCCAGCGGCTTCATATAGATGTTAAAGAGCAGGGGGGAGAGAACCGATCCCTGAACACTCCCCCCCCCCAGCCTTGTTGCCTGAGCTCTTGTTAACTGGACCTGTCAAGGATTCCAGCTGGAACCACCTGCAGGCAAAGCATATCTTCAATCAGTGAAGTATAAATTCTCCCTCCTTCGCACATTTCCCAACAGGAAATTTTGCTATGGCCTTCAGCTCATTGTACCATGCATAAATCCATATTGTCCAACTGGGGATTTTCTCTACCAAGTCAGAAATCAAGAAAAGATTACATTTTTGTGGTACCCAAAAAATAGTTCATGGGGACCTATGTGATCTTTGGTTATGGTACCAGAAAAGGGTTAGCACTTTAATCAGTTCTATTATGTTTTTGATATAAAGTATTATTTCAATGTTGTACCAAATATAAATTGAACAAGTATAAGCTAAGTAAGACTATTTGCCAGTATTATAAATGAATGAATGAATGAATGAATGAATGAATGAATGAATGAATGAATGAATGAATAAATAATTCTAGACTCAAATTTCTGACATCATTAAAAGCAGATATTCTATCTCAGCTCTAGGAAGAAAGCAATAGCAAACCACCTCTGAAAAATCCTGCAGAAAACTGCAGGGAGTAATCTAGGCAGTTGCCTGGAGCCCACACTTATTCAAAGCCACACACACAAACACACACACACACACATACACACACACACACCGGGGGGGGGGGAGATAGAGAGATAGACCTGATTCAAGTCTGACAAAGGAATACACCAACTTGTATACTATCACCTTATTTATTTATGTTCTATGAAGATTTCATGAGACACGTTGAATTAGAAATAAAAGCTGGAATTAAAATTTATGGGGGAGAAATATCAAGAAGCTTAAATATTCTGAAGATTCCACTTTAATGTCTGGAAGCTAGGAAGTCTTAATTTACCTCTTATTGCAGATGAAAGAAGAGAGTATGAAAATTAGCCTAACACTCTGTTGAATAGGCAATGGCACTCAATGCATACTGATGGAGAAGTGGAAGGAGAAACATTCTTCCTATGCTCAATAACTCGCAGGGATGTTGATGGCCACCATGACCACCATGAAATGAAGCAACATTTGCTACTTTGAAGAAAGACTATGACAAGGCTAGACAAAATATTAAACTACAAGTACAATATATATACAACATAGGAACATATTTGTCAAGGCCATGGTTTTCCCATTTGTAACGTAGCTGTGACAACAGACCTTCAAAAAGGCTGATCAAAGAAAAAGTCTTGAATTGTAATGGAGGAAATGGTTTAAAATATCTTAGGCCACAAGAAGAAATAATTCAATATCTTAAACAAAAAGAAGAAATGATTCAGTACTAAGTTAAGTATAAACAGGATTAATAATGAAAGTAAAGCTTTAATATTTTAGACACCTAATGCAAACAGAAGAGTAACTCTAGAAGACCCTGAGCTTGAAAGAAAGGCAATCAAGAAATTTGACAGACAATAAGGAGATTACATTGATAAACTTATGTACACATAAGTTTACAAAATTTCAACCAATCGTCACTGACATGTTGTCTGTGTGGATACAAAGAGACAAGAAGCAGCCGAATGACCAAAGGACAATCATTTCTGAAGTAATACACACACATAGATATTAGCACGAGCACAGTTGATATAAAGGTGAGCCCCTTTGTCCTTTGAAGAGTATATAGTAATGAGTTTGGTTGGATGCATAGATAGTTACCCTAATTCCAGCAGCACCTGAAAATAGCCTTTTTATAGAATTTGAGACTAGGAAGATGAAAAATTCCGCTCATTTTGTCATCCATCACATAGACAGTTTCTAAGTAAAAGTATGGCACATGAAACGTAATTGCATAACACATGTGTGTTCATTCACTCAAGTAAAAAGCAAAACATCCTATTAGAAAATGAATCCCAAAACAAAGTTAAAAGGTAAAGGTTTCCCTCATACATATTGTATGTGCTATTTGTTCCTGACTCTAGGGGATAGTGCTCATCTCTGTTTCAAAGCCAAAGAGCCCGCACTATCTGAAGATGGTCATGTGGCCAGCATGACTAAATGTCAAAGGCACACAGAACACTGTTACCTTCCCACCAAAGGTGGTCCCTATTTTTCTACTTGCATTCTGTACATGCTTTCGAACTGCCAGGTTGGCAGAAGCTGGGACAAGTAATGGGAGCTCACCCCGTTACGCGGCACTAGGGATTTGAACCCCTGAACTGCCAACCTTTCAATTGACAAACTCAGCATCTTAGCCACTGTGCCACCGCATCCCTATAAAACAAAGTTAGGATTGTGTTAATTAATTACTTGCTATCAAGTCAAGGTCAGTTCCTGGTGACATATGTATCAATGCCTCCATCTAATATCTGCATTCAGCAGTAATGCATAGCTCTTCCAAGGATTTTTACCTTATCCATCTTTTTCTATTTTCTTTCCTTCTATTTCTACTTCTACTTCTCTTATGTTTGCTACACATGGTTATTTTTTCTAATTAATCATCTGAATGCTGACGCTACAAGTGACCATTGCTTCTTTAAACATTTTAGCATGTCTCAACAGTTTTTTGGGCAATAGTGTTGTGGTCACTTCTTCTGACTTGGCTTTTGGAGTTGTATGTCTCAGTGGGCAAGTTTCCCTCCTGCCAGTAGACCCATAAAGGCTGAACTTTGATCCCAGCATCACAGCCAACATCTTGTTTTTATTGCTACAGCCTAAGGACATCCCTGGGTTACTTTAAGGATTTTTTCAGGGTACTTCTACTTTACTTCACGATCATCTCAGGGAAAAAAATATAATTCTGTTTCCAAGCAGAAATCCTGAAAAAGTTTTCAATGCACTCACAACAATGTTTTTACTGAAAACATTGAAAATATTTACAGACCTCTCACATGCTGGACATAAACTGTTTCAATTCCTACCCTCAAAACAACGCTATAGAGCACTGCACACCAGAACAACTAGACACAAGAACCAGTGGTGGGTTGCCCCCGGTTTGGACTGCTTCACAAGAACCAGTAGTAAAACCAGCGGGAGACCCCGTCCACCACCCTGAATGTTGTCATCAGCGATCTGTGCAGAAGCAAGGTGCGCACGCTCGCTTCGTTCACACACACACGTGATCCCGTTGCGAACCAGTAGTAAAGGTAAGTAGAACCCACCCCTGACAAGAACAGTTTTTTTCCCAAACGCCATCACTCTGCTAAAAAAAATAATTCCCTCAACACTGTCAAACTAGTTACTAAGCCTGCATTACTATTAATCTTCTCATCGTTCCTATCACCCATCTCTTCCTATCACTCGTTCCTATCACTTATGACTGTGTGACTGTAACTTTGTTGCTGGTATCCTTAAGACTTATATTGACTGTTTCCCTATGACTATCATTAAGTGTTGTACTTTATGATTCTTGACAAATATATGTTTTCTTTTATGTACTCTGAGAGCAACAAATTCCTTGCATGTCCAATCACACTTAGCCAATAAAGAATTCTATTCTATTCTATTCTATTCTATTCTATTCTATTCTATTCTATTCTATTCTATTCTATTCTATTCTATTCTATTTAGTAGAGATCGTTGCCTCAGTACTTTGGGAGTAGGGATGGGTTAGGGTTAAGGGGGGATTGATGCCAAAATGCTTTCCAAAGAATTCCCTTTGAATGCTTGCACATGCCTAATAAATATCATCTTGCTCCTATCCTTACTGTTTTTATGTAGTGTAAGTTCTCAGAAGCTATTTCTAACAAATGTATGCCCTCTGTTACCATGGGATTTCCAACACAGCAGCAGTGAAAGGCTGCTAATTCATCTCACAACGCCATATACTAGTCAGGCTTCTGCTGGGTTACAAGGCGCTTCTGAATCCAGTCTCTTAAGTAGAGATGAGTGAATCCCAAATATTTTGATGGCTGCAGCCCACGAAGACACTGAAATCGGAAAGCCACCAGCCCACAGATATCTATGATTACAGCAAAGCATTCTGACTCATATCCAACTGGCAACCCACAAACTGAAATACCAATGGCTGATGATTTTGAATCAGTTCTCTGAAAGAAGAAGTAAAAAGCATCCTCGGTCTTATAATGAATGCTCATTGGTGAATCCTTCACTGCAAATATAAATTACACTTATTATAATTTATACTTATTATAATTTATATAATTATAAATTATATAAATTATTTGCTAGGTTTTGAGTTACATAATATAAAGTTGGGTTACCGAAAACTGTCTGTAAGGAAACTATTCAGATTTATTGTGCAAAGGGACAGAGTGTTAAGCAGTTTCAAACACAGCTAGCAATAATAAAGAATGGACAGAAATCTAACCACGGACTGTTTGCCAATTTGTCTTTATACAATAGCCAAAATGTATCACACCCTCACATTTTTAACTCTGTGAACATGCAAATACTGTGTCGTATAGTTCTTGATGTACAAAAATTAAATTTGCCCTCTATTAATTGAAGAGCAATGGGAAACAATTGCATTTCAGAAAACTAAGAGAGGATTGATGCGGGGTGAAATCCAGCAGGTTCTGACAGGTTCTGGAGAACTGGTAGCGGAAATTTTGAGCAAGTCTAATTTGGCTTGTAAAGAACATCCCTCGGACCTACTGAGAGTTAAGTGAGGCCTGTCCTACAGAGTGTGGGCAGTCTCTAGCTTTACAAATGGAGGTGGGAGCATCCTTCATCTTTCCCATCAGGAAATGTGAAGGTTAGGGAAAAGCCAGAGTCTCTGTTTGCAGAAAGGTGCTTTAGATGAAATCTCTGCAACTGTCAGCCAAACCGACTGCTCCAACTTTTCTCCATAGTGGTGTCTGAAGTAGAGCCAGCAGTTCTTGCTAGCAAAGGTTCAGTGGCTTCTACTTTGAATACTCAGGAGTATTGCTAAACATAAGTAGCTGAAAGAAATCTGAAAAAATAGATAGTA
Source organism: Masticophis lateralis (assembly GCA_030761175.1). Classification (NCBI taxonomy): domain Eukaryota; kingdom Metazoa; phylum Chordata; class Lepidosauria; order Squamata; family Colubridae; genus Masticophis; species Masticophis lateralis. The sequence goes on along the minus strand of JAUDYJ010000001.1, from coordinate 321,242,504 downwards.
GAATATCCCCCTGAAAAAAAGTAAAAATGCTGATAACGTAGCCATCCTGGATGCAAAGTGTGAGCTCAGCTTCAATGAGCTGAGGAGGAGGAGCCTGGATAGCTCAGCAGACTAATGCATTGTAATTTAACTCCAGCTGTCTGCAATTAGTAAGTTCGAATCTCACCAGGCTCAAGGTTGACTCAGCCTTCCGTCCTTTCTAAGGTAGGTAAATTGAGGACCCAGTTTGTGGGGGCAATAAGCTGACTTTGTATAAAATATACAAAAGTATGAAGGCTATTGCTTAATGCATTGTAAGCCGCCCTGAGTCTCCGGAGAAGAGTGGCATATAAATCAAATTTTTAAAAAATGAATGCTAGCACACATTTGTTATATTTTAAAAATTTGCTGTAATAAGAAATATATAGGATAAGAAAGGCTCACCTCTTATCTCTCTATGGAGATTCTCAGTCCACCAGGCCACGGTTGTCCCATGGATGAGAAGTAAAATGTCTTCAAGGAAAAACAAAGGAAGTCCAGTTGCCTTTGGAAAAGCACCTTTGGGGCTAACCTCTTTCTAAACTAAATCTTGAGGAAAGGGAAGGACAAGAGAAAAAGAGGGAGAAACAGGAAGTTTCTTTTGCCTGTTAAACACAGGACACGTTTAACTAAGTAGACCATGTGGGAGACAAGACATAGGGAAAGATTATGAAGAAACATTTTGTTAGATCGGCGCAGGAAAGAAGAAGTGACCAGCAGGGTTCAATTAACAGATTTAATAACAAGAACTGAACGGCTTGTGCGCTGCCGGAGCTCCCCTTATATACACTCCGGCAGATGCACCGCCCACTGACAGGGATTCAAAACTCCCGCCGAAAGGATCTTCAGCCAATCCCAGGCGGATGTCCTTATAAGGACATAACACTCCTCCCCCCTAGTTCTTAGTCAGTCGATCAGGGAAATAGTCACTAAGATAAACAGGACGTCTACGTGCTCACGTAGACCTGCGCAGTTCACAGTCAAGATGGACATTCTCCCGGACGGAGGGTGTCTGCTCTGCTCGGGGCTTCTTCCCCGGTGCCGGGCTGGATCTGGCCGTCGAGGACGCGGGCACTGTGTCCGAACCTCCGGCCGGGTCACGGACCTCCGCCTGCGGGCGATGCTGGTCTGCCTCGTTCCTGCACGGATCGTGGAGCCGCCGGTGTGGATCCCTGCTCTTGACCGGTCCGGAACTCCTGAGCCACGGTAGGTTCCTGGGTCTCCCTCGGGTCCCCTCTGGACTGGGGTCGCGCTGGTCTGGGTCAGGGTGCGAGTCCGGCGGTGGTGGTTGGGTTAAGCCCCCGGGTTCTCCGGTCGAGTCCGGCTTACTCCCGGGGCGACAGGCGGACGGAAATGGTGACTGGTCGGCTCTGTCGGGGTGGCGTAGGCCTACCTTGCAGGGGTGGTGTTGGCCCTCTCTGCGCGGTTGGTCTGGTGGTGGTGCCGAATGTTCCCTCTGGCCGCTGGGCTGCTCGACCTGGTCGGGTTGGTGTTGGCCTACCCTGCCGGGGTGGTGGAGGCCTTCCTTGCAGGGTTGGTTTTCTGCGCGGTTGGCGGGTTGTTGTAGGGTCTCCTGGAATGTTGGCTGGAGGTCCCCATCTCTGGGCTGCTGGTTGCCCACTTCGCAGGGTTGACGTTGGCTTCCCCTGCTGGGTTGTCCCCGGTCTACTTGCCTTGCCGGATCTGGTATTAGGCTAGGTGCCGGGGTGTTTGTTCTTCCCTCGGGTCGCCGGTCTCCCTCGTCTGGGTGGTTTAGGCCTACTTCGGCGGGATGGTTTAGGCCTACCTCGTCGGGGTGGTTTAGGCCTACTGCGCCGGGGTGGTTTAGGCCTACTGCGCCGGGGTGGTTTAGGCCTACCTCGTCGGGGTGGTTTAGGCCTACTGCGCCGGGGTGGTTTAGGCCTACCTCGTCGGGGTGGTTTTCGCTCACTTCCCTCCACCTTTTGCGGAGCTGGTCGAGATGACGTCTCACGATCTGTCCATCGTCCAGCTCAACGCGGTAGGATTTGGGACCGGTTGTGCTGTGTACTGTAGCTTTAAGCCATTTAGGCGAGCCGTGGAAATTAAGAGCGAAAACAGCATCACCGACGGAAAACTGGCGAAGTTGGCGACTGGCGGATGCGGGCACCTCAGAGGAGTATTGCGGGTGCAGTCTGTCCAGGGGTGACCGGAGTCTCCTGCCCATTAAAAGTTCGGAGGGGCATTTTCGGGTGGCAGAGTGAGGCGTGATATGCTGGGTGAGCAAAAAAGTGTCAATGCGCTCCTGCCAGTCACCCGGGCCCATCTTGGCGAGCGACTCCTTCGTGAGCCGCACCATCCGTTCAGCCTGCCCATTTCCGGCCGGTCTGTAAGGGGCAGAGAGGGCATGGCGAATGCCCAAGCCAGCCAGGAAACCTTCCATGGGCACGGACGTAAGTTGGGGCCCGTTGTCTGAGACCAAAACGTCTGGGAGTCCATGGGTCGCGAAGAGGCGCCGGAGGGCACGGATGGTAGCTTCCGTTGTGGTGGATGCCATGGGGATGACTTCCAACCACTTGGAGTAGGCATCAACCACAATGAGGAGGTGGTGCCCATGAATGGGGCCAGCAAAGTCTATGTGAATGCGCGACCAGGGGGAGCTCGGAGTCTCCCAGGGCATCGGGTCAGATTGAGGCGGGGCGGCTCTGACTTCTTGGCACGGGCTACACCTGGCGACCCAATGTTCAATGTCTTTGTCCAGTGTCGGCCACCAGACGTAGCTCCGTGCCAGGGCTTTCATCCGGACTATGCCCGGGTGTCCTTTGTGCAGCGCAACAAGAGTCCTTCGTTGAAGAGTGCTGGGAATCAGCACCCTATCTCCCCATAGTAAACAGCCGCGCATGGTGGACAGCTCCCCTTGCTTGCGGCTGAACGGGCTGAAGTCGTCGCTGTCAATTCTAGTCGGCCAGCCTCTCAGGACCCAGGAGTGGACTTGCCGGAGGATGGGGTCAGCTCGCGTGTGCGTCGCTACGTCGGCAGATGTCATGGGACAGTTGCTGTCGTTGTCAATATGCAGCAGCTCGAGCGTGGGGGCCGGGTCTTCCACGGATTCGGCGGATGGGCACCTGCTCAACGCGTCGGCGTTTGCGATGGCTTTACCAGGCTGGTGGACGAGGCTGTAGGAGTAGCCGGCGAGGAATATGGACCAGCGCGTCATCCGGGGGGACATGAAGGCTGGGGTCTGCTTGTCCCCTGCTAGTAGGCCGAGGAGAGGCTTGTGATCGGTGACAATGGTGAATTGCCGTCCATACAGGTATTCGTGAAAGCGCTTCACCCCTGCAACAATAGCCAACACCTCTTTGTCCAGTTGGCTGTAGTTGCGCTCAGCACTAGACATCGTCTTTGAAAAAAATGCGATGGGGGCTTCACGACCGGTAGGCAGTTCATGGCTGAGCACAGCGCCAACTCCGTACGGGGAAGCGTCACAGGTCAGTCTGAGGGGCAGTGTCTCATTGTATTGAATGAGCACACTGTCAGAGGTCAGAAGTTGCTTAACGGCTCTGAATGCAGACTCTTCCTCACGTCCCCACCTCCAGGAAACCGCCTTCGCCAGCAAGCGATGGAGCGGCTCAGCAACAGTGGCTTTCTGCTGGAGGAAAATAGCGTAGAAGTTAAGCAATCCAAGGAAAGCCTGAAGCTCCGCTTTGTTTTTGGGGCTGGGAGCTTCATGGATAGCTTTAACTTTTGATTTGGTGGGGTGGATGCCAGAACTATCTATCAGATAGCCCAGGAACTCGACTTCCTGTACCCCAATGATGCACTTGTCCCTCCGGACTCTCAAGCCCTTCTCCCTGAAACGCTGGAGAACTAGTCTCAGCCGGTCCAGGAGTTGAGCCTTTGAGTCCCCAGAGATCAGTACATCATCGAAATAAGGCACCACCCCTGGAACGCCTTGGAGAAGGCGTTCCATCATGGATTGGAAAATGCCTGGGGCTGCACTGACTCCAAACTGGAGACGGTTGCACTTAAACGCGCCTCTATGGGTGACAATAGTCTGTGCCTCCGCCGTTTCCTGATCTACTGGCAGTTGCTGGTAAGCCTGGGCCAGGTCCAGTTTTGCAAAAATTTTGCCCTTGCCGAGTGAGTGCAGCAAATGTTGCACTACTGGCACGGGGTATGCGCTCTGCGGCAATGCCTTATTGATGGTCACTTTGTAGTCGGCGCAGATGCGCACAGATCCATCCTGCTTCATGGGGGTCACAATGGGAGTTTCCCATGAAGCATGATCGATGGGTTCCAGGATACCTTGGGCAATCAGCTTATCGAGCTGAGCGTCTACTTTAGCCCGCAAGGCAAATGGAACCCGGCGGGGCTTGAGCCGAATAGGGGTTACCCCCTTGTCCAGATTAAAGGAGATGGGTTTCCCTGAAAAGGTCCCTAACTTACCATCGAAGACTTCTTGGAACTCTCCGATGAGTGAGTCGAGTTCGCCTAAGCTAATCTGGTGGATGCCTCCGATAGAAAGCCCCAGCGGCTGGAACCACTCCACGCCCAGCAGGGTCGAGCGGCTATGCTCCACAACGGTTATGGGAAGCTGGCCCTGGAACTGCTTGAAGGCGATCCGGAGGTTGGTTCGCCCGATGACGCCGATGGGGTTGCCGCCGAAATCCACCAGCTTGGAGTGCAGAGGTTCAAGTTGGTGCTTGGAGAGATTCGGCTTAAGTCTCTTGACTTGGTGCCAATCGATGATCGAATAGACGGAGCCTGAGTCGACTTCCATCGTGCACGGCAAGCCTTCTGCCAACAGTGTCACGTGGAATTTTGTGGCACTGTTGGTGCTGGTGAGGGCGATCGTTGTCTGGTTCACAGCGCCGCCATGAGAACTGTTGCGGTCGTCGCGCTTTTGTTGGGTTGAGGACCGTTTGGACGACCTCTGGGAGTCGCGACGATTTTCTGGATTCTGGGGCTTGATCGATTCAGGAACAGGATCAGAGGCTCTGCATGCCTCCGCGATGTGCCCCCTCTTAAGACAGCGTCTGCAGGTGGCATCCCGCCAGCGACAGGATTGGCGGGGATGGTGTCCCTTGCAACTGCCGCACTGAGCGGCGTGGCGGCCATCATTTTGAATTTCCCGCCTGGGTGGGCGGGAAACTTTCAAAACGGTCGATTCTCCCTCTGAATCTGTTGGAGTGGTCGAGTCATCGGACGATTCAGATGACGGTTTGCGGATCTTATGGATCCCTCGGGACTGGCGCATGGCAGCAGCGGCGGTCTCGGATGTTTCAGCAGCCGTAGCCTCCTCAAGAACGTCCTTCAGGGACAGTCTTTTTCTGCTCAGGAACTTCTTTTGGAGGTTGGCATCTCTCATCCCGAAAACAATCCCGTCGCGTAAGGCATTGTCAACGTTCTCAAATTCGCAGTTCGCAGCGATTTGACGCAATGCCGCCACAAAGTCTTTAAGCGATTCGCCTTCCTTCTGATTACGTTGGCGGAAGGTAAAGCGGTTCGATATGGGGGTGCCCGTTGGTGCATAGTGGTCTTGCAGGGCAGTCTGCAGATCCACCCAGGACATGACTTCAATGTCCCTGGGTGCGACGAGGTTGACGGCGAGTTCCAAAACGTCGGAGCCGCAGTGAGCGAGGAAAAGAGCCCTCTTCCTCTCGTCGTCTAGGTTGTTGTAGCCGTTTCCCCGGAGGAATTGGCGGAAACGTATCATATACGAACTCCACTTCTCCCGGCTGGGGTTGAAGGGAGCCAGCGAGGCGAACGGCGCTTGCGGCGTTGCCATGTCTCAGACCGCGTCGAGTGACTTCAGCTCGTTATGGCGATCGTGCCACGCGGAGGTTCTTCTCTAGACCTTCGTCGCCAGTGTTAGATCGGCGCAGGAAAGAAGAAGTGACCAGCAGGGTTCAATTAACAGATTTAATAACAAGAACTGAACGGCTTGTGCGCTGCCGGAGCTCTCCTTATATACACTCCGGCAGACGCACCGCCCACTGACAGGGATTCAAAACTCCCGCCGAAAGGATCTTCAGCCAATCCCAGGCAGATGTCCTTATAAGGACATAACACATTTGTAGGCTCCTTGGTGCTCTCTAAGCTTGGTTGTTTTCTTGGAGATGTTTCTTTATTCAGCTAGAACTGATGGTGTTTCCTAGCTGGGTAATGAAACGTCTGCAAGAAAACAGCCAAGCTCAGAGAGCAGCAAGGACTCCACAGTTCATCCCTGAGCTATACATATTTTTTCTTCTGTTGTTACTTATCTGTGTCTCATGTCTCATTGGTGCAGAGCAACCTTTTGGCTGTCCAACATGTCCTCCTGTAGGACTTTGTTCTGATTGAGCATGGCCTAAGACTGCACTGCAAATCACCAATTCCTCCCTGCTTTCAGGGAAAATTTGAAAGCAGGAGTATGTTTAAGATTACTGTATTGTTTTCTTCTCTTTTCTTTTCTTTTTTCTTTTTGCAAATATTCCCAAAAATTAAAAAAAAAACCTTTCCCAAGTAAGGAAAAGATTACAAGGGAACGGCATACTTTAGTATGTGTTTTTTTAACATGCCTGACTCAATCACCACTTTATTTTGTTTTGTTTTGCTTTGCTTTGCTTTGCTTTGCCTTCCTTTTAACAGTTCACTTCCCAAATGAATTTTGCTCCTTAATATGTAATATATGCTGTGCGAAAGTATATATTCTCTCTAAATAATTATCCGCACATAACAAGCAAAGCAGCCAGCCTTAGAATTAATGATGTAGGTATCAAAGTAGTAGATATTTTCTGCCTTTTAGGATCAGACAACAACAGTAACGGAAGGAACTGTCAAGAAACAGACAAAGATTAATACTTGGTAGAACAGCCGTACCTCCTTGGAAAAGATATTCAGATGCTATGATGTGTCTATACTGACAAAGTTCAGAATCATGCAAGCAATGGTATTTCCCGTGACATTCTATGAAAGAGAAAGTTGGACTTTGAAGAAGTGGGTAAGTACCGTATTTTCCGGCGTATAAGACGACTTTCTAACACACAAAAATCTTCTCAAAAGTCAGGGGTCGTCTTATACGCCGGGTGTCGGTCTCTTGTAACCAGGCAGACGAGCCCGAAAGGCTTTGACGAGCCTTAAATGGCTCTAAGGAGCCAAGCTGAATTGCCTGCTGAGTTGCCGCTAATCAGCTGAGTTACACGCAAGCCCGTGTAAAAGGGAAAAACTTTCCTTTTACACAACGCTGGCCATCCCAGCTGAGTTTCCTGATTAGCAGGCAACTGCTAATCCCCCGCGGCCGCGCGGGGGATTATGGGAGCGACAGGGCGCTCCCATGTGACTCCTCTCCTGCGCGAGCTGCATTGGTTGCCGGTGGACTTCCGGGTGCGTTTCAAGGTGTTGGTGATCATCTTTAAAGCGCTCCATGGCTTAGGACCAGGGTACTTACGGGACCGCCTTCTGCCGCCAGTTGCCTCCCACCGGCCGGTTCGCTCCCACAGAGAGGGCCTTCTCAGGGTGCCGTCAGCCAGACAATGCCGGCTGGCGACCCCCAGGGGGAGAGCCTTCTCTGTGGCAGCCCCGACCCTCTGGAATGATCTTCCTCCAGAACTGAGAACGATCCCTGACCTCCGAACGTTCCGTCGGGCCCTGAAAACGTATCTTTTCCAACTTGCCGGTCTAGCCTGATCCCCGCTGAATTTTAACATTTTTAGTGTCCTAGCGTTGTGGTATTTTAATATTTAAATTGTTCTTAACAATCAGCCAAAGCTTATATGGGTTTTAATTGATTTTTTAACTTTTGTACACTGTATTTTTATCTGGCTGTACACCGCCCTGAGTCCGCAAGGAGAAGGGCGGTATATAAATCCAATAAATAATAAATAATAATAATAATAATAACTCAGCTGGGATCGCCAGAGCTTGGATGGCCAAGCCCTGTTTAAAAGGGAAAAACACAACGCTGGCCATCCCAGCTGCTAATTTTTGCCTGCTAATTGGTACGTAGCAAAAATCCCCCCCCCCCCATCCAGCTTGCTTACCTTAGCTGCTAGCCGCAACGCTTGCCTTGCCTTGCCTGCAATCCATTGCATCAGCAAGCAACTAAATCTCCCTGCCTGCAATCAAGCAGGCAGGGAGTTGTGGACTTCAACTCCCAGAATTTCTCAGCCAGCAAAGTAAAGCTGGCTGAGGAATTCTGGGAGTTGAAGTCTACAAGTCTTAAAGTTGCCAAGGTTGGAGACCCCTGTTCTATTGGGTAAGGTTTTTCCCCCCTTTGGGAGCTTTAAAAAAATAGTTAATTGGGGGGGGGGGTTAGTTGTTCTTTTTTAGACCTAGCCATTTAAAGGCTAAGTCTAAGTTTTAGGCTAGGAAGTTTTAAATTTAGCTTTCATATAAAAATAAAAATAAAAATAAAATAAAATAATATTTGTGCAGCTTTCTGAGATTTAGTGTGTTTCTGTAGTGTTTCACTCTAACTACACAAATGCACAAAATCTCACAAAGCTGTATGTGGAATTTTGTGTGTGTAAAGTGTGAAAGTTGTTTTTTTGGGCTTTTTGTGGCTGTGTGAGGTTCCTGCTTGTTGCAGGGGGCATTTTGGGTCTAGCACAGCTGCTTTTACATTGTGGGTGAGCCAGCTGATGTTTTTTAATTTTTATTTGGTATGTGTTGGAAGAGAGGTCACCTGTCTTATACAGCAAGTATAACCCAAACCCTATATTTTTACAGGAAAAGTCAGGGGTCGTCTTATATGCCCAGTCGTCTTATACGCCAGAAAATACGGTATTGATGTTTTTGAATGTTGGTGTTGGAAAAGACTCCTGAGAAAACCATGGACAACCACACAAGGCAACAAACAAAGGCATCATCAAACAAATTGATTCAGAGTCCTCATCTGAAGTTCAAATGACCATGCACCAATAATCTTAATTTGGATACATTATACAAAAACCTAGCTCTCTAGTCTGATGCTGGGAAATGTGGAAAGAAAGAAAGAGATCAACCAGCAGATGGATTCAGTTACGGTGGCAATGGGTACTCTATTAGACCAGAAACACCAGGTTAGAAACAGATCATCATGGAGAAAATCTACCTATATGGTTGCTAAAATGGCACCTAATCAGTCAATCAATCAATGCTTTCACACACTATAAAACATGCTAAACTTGAGTTAGCAAAACACAGTTTATATATCATGCTATGGCCAAACTAATGAACTGGTGGCACAGTTCATTAGTTTGGCCATAAGAGCTTGGTAGCGCAGGGGACTAAGTGCTGTTAAAGTAGCACTTAGTTGCCAGCTGCCTGCAATTACTGCAAGTTCAAATCTCATCAGGCTCAAGGTTGACTCAGCGTTCCATCCTTTCGAGGTAGATAACATGAAGATTGTGGGGGCAATATGCTGACTTTGTATAAAAAAGAACACTGCTTAGGGGGGGGGGTCAAAAGCCCTACTAAACAGGTATATAGAAAAGTATGAAGGCTATTGCTTAATGCTTTGTAAGCTGCCCTGAGTCTCTGGAGAAGGGCAGCATATAAATCGAACTAATAAATAAATAAATAAATAAATAAATAAATAAATAAACAAACAAACAAACAAACAAACAAACAAACAAACTATGGCTTACTGTCAGGCCTCCTAGGTAAACCATACAGGAAACATAACTAGATGAGCTAATTCTACTTTACTGTAAGGATACATTAACATAATCTTACAAGTCCGAAGGAACAAATTCCCCACTGTTACTTTTCACTACCCTGTCAATTAGAGGGGGTCTTGCCTATGTTTCTTCCTCTGACCATTAAGCCATGGGGGCACTCCTGCAATACTTCTCTGATTGTTTCTTAGGCAGCATCTCTTCCCCTCTTCCCTAAGGTTATCCTCACACACCATTACATTTACAATGATAGTTTGGTTTACATAGCATACAAAGACAAAGACAAACTGAGCCATCAACTACCAAACTCCATTTTAATTTAGTGGGAATGTGTGTAAGCCTGGAAATAAAATGGGTTTAAACTTTAAAGAGGCAGCAATTTCATTTTTTTTCCCAAATTCAACAACATCCCAAAGCAGAATTTTCTGGGAGGTATCTCTCTCCCCCCACCCCCAACATTATTCCTCTAGCGTAAGAATAGCAAAACCAGCTGGTTTTGAAGAAAGGTAAAAATTGGTGAGTAAATCCTGAAATATGCATGTAATTTCTTACAGTTCAGAAAAATACTGGAAAAAAAAGGAGGAAAAGTCACCAAGCCAGATACAAATGGGATGAATGAATTCTGTACTGTTGACAGTACAGTACTGTACTGTCTTTACCATTAGGAAGTATGATTTGAGATGACTAATATATAGATACACTTTCTTTTTTTATTCCTATAAACATCAGATTTTGAAATACGTTTTAGGAAATTTTAATAGCCTTGATTTCTTTCTGGATCTTCTATCTGGATTCTTTGATAAAACAATAACATTGTGAAAATTCCTTGATCAAAAGAAGCTTCTTCTTTTTTTCAGGATTAGGTTTAATGTGTCTGTAATCATTTTCCAGTCCTTTCTTTCCCTGGGAAAACTCTATCTGGACAGGCTTATCCAGGGATTGGAGAATGTTAAGGTAGGCTGAACCCAAAGCTTTAATGTGGCCTTGAGTTTGCATGTTGTTCATCCCTGCCAATTTTGCCTACATGATCTGGTTCAACTATCCTCAAAAGTTCAGAATCTGAATATGTGATTTCCTGAAGTTTTCAGGGAGAGAAGCCATTTAGTCTTTTACAGAAAACAAACAAAACATCAGGCTAGCAAATTTATTATCATGTACGTTTTTATGGATCATACTCATATCATACAACTCTGTGGGTCACAAAAACTTTAAAATGCCATAAAACTTCTGTATTCTTTGGGAGGAGGAGGGATTCTGCAAATGCAAGAAGTATTCCAAATTCCAGTGAGTTACTTTAGAATAAGAGTTTCTTATGTTTAAAAATCTGTAAAGTATGAGTTGCCAACAGTTGGCAGCCCTATTGCTAAACATTAGGTGGAGGCACAACTATTCTCTTCTATCACCTTCTTTCTTGCTCTCTCTCTTCCCCCCCCCCACCCACTTGCCCTCTTTTGCCACTCCTTTTTCTTTTTGTCTCTCCCTCTGTCTCCCTCCCCATCATTGGGAACTGATTAAACTGACAGAGGATTGGATTGAACAATGACTTTACGCATGTAACTCATATAAATTTATTTAAAAATCATTGGCAGTTTTCAAATTAAGTTAAGGTGACAATTAAGATCTCTCAGAAGGTGTCAGGATTCCTTGAGGAGATCAGTAACAGTGGACAAGCTACATAATCTTATTTATATCTGACTGAAATATAGAATGAAGCACTGACCACATTCTACACAACTGTCTTTGTTTGCAGGACAATAATGGGGCCCGAGACGCCAGCTATACCTCCAGTGCATCACAGAATGTAAAAAGGGAGAGAAGGAGGGAGGAGAGGCAACTGTAGGCTCTATTCTGTTGCTCTCTATATTACTTAGAAATAAATTCCACTTGATCACCTACCTTTGCCAGAATAATAATTGCAATTTGAAAACAACTAGGTTTGTCTGCAATAATAGGATCTCAAAATTTACAAATAAAAGCATACACATTTTATGGCTCAAAATCCATGTCATTAAATATAATTTTTAAATAGATTTAATTGCTTTAATAGTCAAAGAAAGGCTACCATGTATTGGCAATGATTGGGGAACCATCATCCAGTTGTTTTAAGAAAGCAAAATGTACTGGGTTGAGTGCATCCCACTGAATAGAGCTCCAAATTACTAGACTAAAGACAAAAGAAATGTTAACAAAGGTGCATCTGTAGAATAAGGCCTGCCAGCTGGCCTCTGGGGCTTGGGGTGGGGGAGGGAAGGTATTAGCCCCTGGCCTACCATCCCTCATTCCCTTTTGAAACAACCCTCCAGGAAAAGGACTCGGAAGGTGATGATGCTGGAGATAAAGATGAAAGTGGGTGCATATTTTGCACAGCCAAAGAGAAAAGCTTGAAGTATATTTAGACAGAATCCTGTTAAAAAACACAGAAACAAAAATGGCAATGCTATACTGCAACCTGAATAAACAACAGATAAAAAGATACAAACTGCACATAACAAGAAAGAGATAAAAATAATAAAATAAGATGCAGCCTGGAAAGATGTTGTAGACAGTAGGAAGAAATAGTTATGATGACAAGGCACATAGGTCTGTGCAGAAAAGGAAATATTTCCTTTGAGGGTAACCTCTATTAAAATGATCAGCTTTGGACTATTCAGTCATTTACTGTATCAACTAAGACCAAATAAAGAGGACAGGAAAGAGCTTGTTGTGACTGTAGTACAATCAGAAATATAAAGTAAGCCCGTTTTAAATAATAGATGTGGAATTAGGAAACAGGCCATTAAAAATATATTATCCAGAAAGATTGCATTCAGTCAAAATAATGAACACCTAACATAATTCAAGTGCTTTTTTACAGAGATATTGTGCAAAACCCAAATGCAGATCTAGTTAGAACAAGCTAAATTTTCATAATCATTTGGAATTTTGAGAGTATTATTATTCGTGTTACAAATTTTATGCCAGGTGAAGAGATGGAGTCTCATTTTAGTCTCAAAACTGATATCTTGATGAGGCTAAAAGAAAAGTACTAAAAAAGTTCAACATAGAGACCGCTAAAATAAAGTCCAAGTTCCAATTTTTATTTTCTTAAAATGCTTCTGATACTTGCATTATTCCCAAAGACATTCCTGGAAATAAACATGGCATTTTGCAACATCATTTATGCAGTATTTTAGCACATACATGTTCATAAACCTTCATTAGAGATTCTAGGAAGAGATTCACCGAAATCAATAAGACTAAATTTAGCCAAAAGAAATTTAAATTCCTTAGAGGTTCTACTGTACTATATAGTAGGTACAGTAGGTACAGTATAGTATAGGTCAAGACCTGGGAGTACACTCTTTGTTTCTTCACTAATCACTTCACTTCACTAATTCACTAATAACAAAAGAAGTATAACAATATGATCTTTGAATACTTATTAGGGAATACAGGACAACAAAGATTTTGCTTCCTGAACACTTTCGTATGTATCTTATAGATTGTTGGCTGCTAATCACAAAAATATCATATAATTTAAATCTATCACATATCATTTTATAGAAATCTTCTATTTTTATACAACAGCAAAGTATACTCTTCAGTATCTGCTGTACACATGAAAGAAACATACAAAAACATGTAACTATTGTTGAAGCATATCCAGTACACCAAATACAACTAGAATATCTGTACAGATCTAAATGTAGTGATTCTGGTGCTTAGAATGCAGCTCAGATAAGTCTAATACTATTGCTTCATATGTGTAATGGGACAGCTGTGCAAGAGAGTTGCATAACAATAAAAAGAAAAGGACGCTCCAAAAGAAATTGATTCCAGGACAGAAAAACATGGAACATGAACCAATTGTTGATCCAACAAATATATTTTCCTTCCCCTTCACATAAAATTCAGACTAATAAAAAAAATGTGAAAGCAATAATCAAGGAAAGTGAAGGTTTTCATTATCTGAGACAGATGTTTTCAAGAATAACTGATGCCAAAATTAAGGAAGGCAGTTTTGTTGGTCCACAAATGAGTTATGTCAGCAATGACAAGCAGTTCAAAGATCTGTTAGTGGGGGCAGAGAAAATCACCTGGAAAGCATTCATGGATGTTGTTGAGAATTTTCTTGGCAACTATAGAGCACCAAACTATGTTCAGCTGGTTGACAAATTTCTTACAGCATATAAAACCATGAAATGCAACATGTCACTGAAGATTTACCTTCTGCATTCACTTGGACTTCTTTCCCAAAAATCTAGATGCCTTCAGTGATGAACATGATGAAAGTTTTCACCAGAACATTGCCACAATGGAAAAATGGTATCAGGGCAACTGGAATCCATCAATCATCATCATCATTAGTGCTATGAAGAGCTCAATGGGCAAGTATTTTCCAGTGGTTTTGATCATTCACAGCATCTTTGGCATCATCCCAAGGGACATTAATAATCTTATGATTTTCCCTAAGTGTATGGCACCAAATTTTCTGAAGCTAGCCTTGTTTTCTCTGTCCTACAGGAGCTATCCTATGTAATGCAATTTTTGGATGCCAGTCTTTAGGCATACATAAGATATGGCCAACAAGCTTCATCGACATTCATTCACAGTTCTCGATAGGTGTTGTAAATCTGATCTTTGTAGCACCTCTTCATTAGTGATGTGGTCACTAATGAGATGTGGAAGAGTCTTCTCCAGCAGCATTGTTGGAAAACATTTAACTGTTTAATCATCTTGGTTGTACATTTCTGTGTTTCACGAGCATATATTACAGTTGATATAACAATACTCTTGAAGAGTTTTATCTTTGTGATAAGTGTTATGGCTGCCATAAACCAAATTGGGCACGTTATTTTTCTTTAACATCAATATAGGAGTAAGACAGAGATGTATACTGTCACCATTCTTGTTTCTCCTCTCCATGGACTTTGCTATGCATAGAGCAATGGATAACCCTAGCTTTGACACCCCATGGGCAACAGCCCATCCAACAGATTTAGAATTTTGCGGATTACATCACATTGCTTGGTGGAATCCATCTATTACTGGACACTATAGTGAGATGCATTGGACACTAAGTACAAATGAAAATCAACAGCAAAGCACTTTTAGTCCTGGGGAACTGATGCAGCATAATGTTGGAAACATTATGCAATTAAATACTTTATAGTCATTAAAAATTAATTTCATATGTCTCAAGGTTCCTACATGATACAGTCAAACTGAAATTCTGTTTGTGTTTAAAGGGGCTTTGTTATAATCACCAAAAGTTTTTCAGGAAGCAAAACTTTTGAAAAAAATAGTTGTCCAGGGTAACATATTCAAAATATCTTACAAAAATAGGACAAAAACTGACAACCAAAATGATTAGGAAGATGAAGCAATTTCTCGCTGAAGGAGGACTATAGTACCAATAGAAGAGAATATATCATATTCAGGATTGAGCTGTGGAGTCCTTGGTGCTCTCTGAGATTGGTTGTTGGCCTACAAACATTTTATTACCCAACTAAGTAACGTCATCAGTGCCTAGGATAATATTACCTAGTCAAGTAATGAAATGTCTACAAGAAAACAGCCAAGCTCAGAGAGCACCAAAGATTCCAGAGGACAACGCTGGAGATTTTGGCTGCAAGAAATAGTGGAGACATGATAGAGAGATACAAAATCATATGGTTTGGGAATTTATTCTTTTCTAGAAGAATCATACAGAACCAGTTTTGGCAAGTAAGACTTTCTGTCACTTGGGTGAAAAGTCCACACTCAACAGGGTTTTGAGAATTAGATCATCCACAATTAATATACCTGCATAATTTGCTTAAAAATATATCTCCTGCAAAAATAGCTGAGTACAAAATATAGATACAACGCTCATTGACATCTGTAAGCAATTCCTATTTCAAGTATACCACCATGTTTAGGAGTCTTACATTTTTAAGTGTTCTCAAATTATGAAATCTACACAAGTGAAAAAAATTCAAGAAGGATTTCACCAACATAAGGTAATTTTCATGCTGATTTTATGAATAGATTCTTCACTGTCTTATTTAATTGAACATATATTTTGAATCAAGGTACTTAGCCATTAATGAATCAGAATAGAGCTAGAAGGGACCTTGGAGGTCTTCTAATCCAGCTCCCTGCTCAAACAGGAGATCCTGTACCATTTCAGACAAGTGACTGTCTAGTTTCCTCTTAAAAACTTCCAGTGATGAAGCACCCATAATGTCTGAAGGCAAGCTCTTCCATTGGTTAATTATCCTCACTCTTAGGAAGTTTTTCCTTAATTCCAGGTTGCTTCTCTCCTTGATTAGTTCCTATCCATTGTTTCTTGTCCTGCCCTCTGGTGGCTTTGGAAAATAAATTGTGGCAGCCTCTCAAATACTGGAATACTGCTATCATGGGCCCCCTAGTTCTTTTCTCTAAACTAGCCAAACCCAAACTTCCAACCATTTTTCATATGTTTTAGCCTCCAGACCTTTAATCATCTTAGTTGCTCTTCTTTGCACCTTTTCCAAAGTCTCAATATCTTCTTTGTAATGTGAGGTATTCCAGATGTGGTCTTACCAAAGCTTTGTAAAGTAGTACTAATACTTCATGTGATTTTGATTATATGCCTCTGTTTATACAACCAAGAATTGTATTAGCTTTCTTGGCTGCTACTGTTCACTGCTGATTCATGTTTAAGTGATCGTCCACTAAGTCTCCAAGGTCCCTCTCACAGTTATTGTTTCAAAGCCAGGTTTCACCTAATCTGTATTTATACCTTTTTCAACCCAGGTGTAAAACTTTGCTTTTCTTCACATTAAATTTCAATTTATTGGATATGGCCCATTGTTCAATTATTTCTAGCTACTGACCATTTTTCTGAAAAATAGCAGATAGTCTGAAAGATATGAAGGATTTTATTTTGTGGAAGTATCTGGAGAAAAAAAATAAGGTTTATATATTATAAGAATAAGCTGTTAGTCAAAAAATGCTGAAACTAGCTGTTGTGTTACTGTGAGTCCTTGGGAGACTTGTTTAAGGATACCAGACCTGGGCTGCAATCCTTTGCAAAAGCACTAGATGACAGCAAAGAATGAGTAATCTATCTGCTGCCATCTGGTGGTTATTCTGATTTTTGCAGCTTAGATCTGATATCTCTAGTCCTAGAGAAAAGCAAGAGACACACATTTTTGTTTTGTTCTTCCAATTTCAGCTGTTTATTTAACTTATTAAAAGACATTTCCTGCTTGAAAAGACATCTCCTGCTTGAACAGGGGCCTGGACTAGAAGACCTCCAAGGTCTCTTCCAGTTCTGTTCTGTTCTGTTCTGTTCTGTTCTATTCTGTTTGAAATACATTAAAAAGAAACTTTTTTTATTAAGATTTGATGAATTAAAAATGTGTGTGTGTGTGTGTGTGTATGTAGGTCTTTGGTTATTCGGGTCTTCTCCCGCGTAAAATTGGAAGTGTCTTGGCGATGTTTCAACGAGTCTCATTCGTCATCTTCAGGCTGGTGTTCTCGGCTTCACCAGCCTGAAGATGACGAATGAGACTTCGTCGAAACGTCGCCAAGACACTTCCAATTTTACGTGGGAGAAGACCCGAATAACCAAAGCCCCTAAGTTTCTGCTTGGCCTACCATCAAATTATTGCACCATCTCTTTGCTTTCTACATATCACTTCCCTCTGCTGCTGTTGATATCACTTTGGCAGCTGAATTTGATGGCTCTCTGGAACATTGACTAAAGATGAGTCTGAAACCTTCCCCAATGCTCAAAGCAAATCTCCTTTTCCCACCACTCCATAACACTCAGAATTCTGTTCTGAGAGAACAAGATCTATTAAACACTATTCTTACACACTGGTGGATTCAGTAAGGCACGCCCCCAAAGTTAGCTTGTTGACAATGTAATTGATGTCATGCTGCACAGCTAATCCAGCTGCCTGTTTCCAAAGCATCTCCTTCAATAATCGTCTCACAGAGGGAACTAATGCAGGTCTCCACAAAAACTGAAAGAAACCTGAATGGAGGAGGGAGGAGGATCTGTTCTTACAGCTTTCTCACAGGGCTGTGGTTACTATGGAAATTATTCCATCTGCCTTGAAGCAATAGCAGTTTTTGTAAGACTGACACTAAGCCATTGTCAGTAGCCCTGTATTTTTAAACGGATTTTAAGAGAAGATCTTTTCTTAAACAGCTGCAAGTGGATACATGTATGCTTTATACCTTAGAGTGGGATGCTTTCGTGAAGGAGAGAATGCCGTGTTGAAGTTGGACAGAGTGCACAGGAAACTGCCTGATAATGAAGCCACAGTCCAGTAGGCAGAAGCATTCCAGAAACAAGCTTGGACATGTGTTTCACATGTTCCAATTCTTGACTGAGTAGAGAAAGAAAGGCCAGCTGTCATTTTTTTAATAAGAATTTCCCTGGATGTCATGTCTTTCTGGGAAACTTGGAGTAAAAACAGTAGCTGCCATCTGAGGGACTACAGATTCTCTCAAAAATCCTCTAGAACATCCTAGCAACAAGATGTTTGGACTTCAACTTCCAGAATCCTAGGAGTTGAAATCCACACTAAGGAAGTATGCTAGGTGGAAAGTCACTGTTCTAGGGTACTACTACATCTGGGGCACCAAAACTGAGTGAATGGGAGAAATAATATCAATGAGTTGATGATCACAAAGAAAAATGCAGTACATCCTTTTAAGGAGGGCCTGAATTTTGAAAACATCTCTGCAAAAGGGCTAGCAGAGTAGGCCCCTATTTCTTTGTCTGAACTGCAGGGGCATTTTTGTTTGGCTCTAACCTTAATCTCATCAGCATTTAAATTGCATTGAACTAAAAGACTCTATGGATGGCTTGGACAAAATTCCATTGCTTAACTTCATCTGTAATCTCCATGTACCAGTATAATAATGAAGTGTTACCTCATGGGCTGGTCAGAACGTTAACTAAAATTTTGGTATATACATCTTTTCTATCCCTACCCTAAAAGGTTTATATAAACTAGAGAGATTGGCAATCTAAGGCTTCTTCATCGCAGAATTGTTTCTGACTATAGTTACTCTGTACTGCCAGCATGGTTTCTTACTATTTTGAGATGGAAAATATTAAAAAGTTGGTTTATGTGCATTAGAATAACAAAACAAAAACCTCATTCCCTGCAAAAACACACCTGGAGAATCCTGGAATCACCCACTTTTATCACCTCATCAAGTTAGCCCCACAGAATATTTCAAATAAAAAGGTTGCAAAATGCCAATCCCTGCTTACTTAAAAGAATGGAAATTAACACCTAAGATATAAACAACGATTTACCAAGTGAGGTGGAACTCTTGTAGGATCATTTACTTCATCTCCGCAGATTGATTTCTGGGAGTCCGCCTCTGTTTTTCTTGGGCAAGATGTTCAATAGTTAAAATAAAATGACAATTATAAAAATTAAAAAAACACCCTCAGGTGTTTTTTGTAAGCATTCTTCACTCATCAGGTAGGCTGTGCTTTAAAAGGAGAAAAATATTTCACTTATATTGCCAAGTGCTCAGTTTGCAACTCAAAAGGATTGGTAGTTTTGATTCAGATGGATGAAACTACTGTATACCGCATACAAAAGAGATACTATTTGGTCCCCGTACTGTCAAAGTGATAATTGACAAGAGTTGTTTGCTCCCCTACTAATAGGTACTTTTGTAAGGGTTAAGAAAACCATGTTTTGGTTGTCCAAAGACATACTTAAAACATTGTGAAAAAGATCAAAATCAGATTATTAGCAGCCACCCATGGTCAAAGTCATATTTTAGCTGTAGTAGTGCTGCAGCTTCTGCTGAACTTCTATGGTTTTCTGTGTACTCACTTTTCTGTTTGCTACAATGCTTTATCTTTTCTTTTAATGAGGTTCTTCAGAAGAGTTATTTGAAATATCCAAAAGAAGTAATCATGAATATTGTCTCTTTAACTTATGTTTTGAGACTATAGTTTGCCCCCTTTTTAGGCAAGGATCAAAACTTTCCCTACATGTGCAAATATTGCGTTTAGCTGCTGCCAGAGCTTTTTTAATGAAGTGAGCCATATCTCTGCACATTGTGGCTCAATGAACTGAATGCAGTCAGTTTATTGTGGGCATTTATTATAATCTGCTAAACAATCAGTTTGGTGTAGTGGTAAAGGCATCAGGCTAGAAAGCAAGAGACTATGAGTTCTAGTCTTACCTTGGGCATGAAGTTAGCTGGGTGACTTTGGACCCGGTACTTTCTCCCAGCTGTAAGAAGGAGGCAATGGCAAACTACTTCTGAAAACCTTGCCAAAAAAACTGCAGGAGTTTGTCCACAGAGTCTCCAAGAATTGGGCACAATTGAACAGAAGAGGAAAAAAGTATTCTCAGTTCCATATGCCAAATAAAAATGGAGCCAATGTGGTAATAGGGAATAGACTAGGAGTAGGGAGATCCAGTTTCTGGCCCTCCCTTAGGCACAAAAGCCAGCTGGGTGACCTTGGACCAATCATTTTCTCTCAACCTTACATTGAGCAATCACAAGACATCTTTCTCTCAACCCAAATTGAACCAGTATTGTAAATTATGATCAATAACCTTGAATGAAGAGGCCTTCATCCCAAGCTGACAATAATTAGGAATAAAAGCATATACTCATGAAAATAGTTCATATAAATACATCATATTTGCAGAAACTATTGGTTAGGCAAAATTACCATATTTGAAAGAGGAACTCAGATTGGACAAGGATGCTTACAAATGTGTGCAGATTTAACACTCAAACAGCAGACAAATAGGGTGAAATTACTGGGGGACAATTTGATCCAAGAAAAATTGAAAAGGGCAGAGTCACAAAAATGAAAAGGGGAGAAAGTAAAATCAACAAGATTTGTTTTTTTTTAAATTTCCATACAGACATACTTTTACTGTTTAATAAGTACTTAATAATACTTAATCCTTTCACTTTCAAATGTGAGTTGATGAGTTCTATCTGCACATAATATTTGTGCTTTGCCACTAATATAAACTGCTTTCCCAGTTTATATTACTAAGAACTTGGCTTAAGACAGATCCTCTACTTTCCATATAAGACTTTAAAAGAAATTTAACAATATAATAATGTCTCCTGTCCATTACCACAAAACTAAAGAGTAATTGTATACAGCTTTGAGCTACAAATTCAAAGTGGCAGCTGAACTGAGCATGTCCATTCCATCAAGGCTAACCTGCCTCACAATCCATATAAGGTCAATGAATTAAATTCATCACTGTTTCCTTCTTTTCTCTGACTTGCATCACTCTTCCTCCAACAATAACTTTTTCGCTGTATCCTGCCTTTTCCAAAGAAGTTTGTTTTTTCTTGGCATGATTTCAGACACCACCATTTTAGCGGGGGGGGAGAGAATCTCATCCCCCCCCAAAAAATGGTAATGTCCCTTCCAGATCGAAAGAAAGCAGAACATTTGTCTTTTCTTTCTGGTTTCCCTCTTTCAACAAGTAGTAGGAAAGGCTGCAGGTCCAATTAACACTTTGTTAGCTCCCTGATAAAATTTGATAGGTGGTTGCATGTACAATGCCACCATCACCATCCAAATGTGATACCTATTCAAGCATCACAACTTTGGATGCCAAGGAGCACCGTGGCTCATGTGGTTGCTTGGATGGAGGTTAGCAAGCCCACATTTGAGACTCAAGTGCTGCTATGGGATGAGCTCCCATCCTTCGCTCCAGTTCCAGGGACATGAAAGGAGCCCCCAGATAATGGTGGTGTCACTAGCTAATCCTTTCAACCTGGAAGTGTCTCAATGCTTCTGGCACAAATGCATGCAAACTTTGGATCCCTGAGGAATGGATTTTTTTTTAATTTTTTAAATAAAAACTAATCAAAACTGAAATTATTTTTTTTTAGGAAGAACAACCATAAAAGCAAAAAAAAGTATTATTTATTTTATTTATTTAATAAATAAATAAATAAATAAATAAATAATAAATTATTTAATAATTTATTTATTTATTTATTTCCACATAAATATTTTTTCTATCTTTATGTAAAGCAATGAGATAAATAAATAGCCAATGGAACAGTGATGAAATCCAATTTTTTCTACTACCGGTTCTATGGGTGTGGCTTGGTGGGTATGGTGTGGCTTGGTGGGCGTGGCTTGGTGGGCATGGCAAGGAAGGATACTGCAAAATCCCCATTCCCTCCCCACTCCTGGGGGAAGGATATTGCAAAATCTGCATTCCCATCCCACTCTAGGGCCAGCCAGAGGTGGTATTTGCCGGTTCTCCAAACTACTCAAAATTTCCACTGCTAGTTCTCCAGAACTTGTCAGAACCTGCTGGATTTCACCAGGAGGAAGAATTAAAATTTCAGAGAAAATGTCTTTAAAAATTCCAATTCCATAGAAGCCTGTCTGGGTTCAGAGATAAATTAAAAGTCAAGACAGAGTGCAAATAACTAGTACTGTTCTTTGGAACATTTTTGTGAACATATTTTGATATTCTTCCAATTAACTCTTTATGTAGTAAACTGGCCTTCTCCAAGTGATGCTGCCAGATATATCAAGACTCCTAAAGTTTCCACAATTTCTTAGAGTGGCATTCTCAGACCAGCTGGAGATCACCAAATTAGGGAAGGTCAAGAGATGTTTTCCTACCGATAAAGAATTGTTCCATCTTCTCAAGTAACAAACACTATACAAGCAGTGGTGGGATTCAAGTAATTTAACAACCAGTTCTCTGCCCTAGTGATTTCTTCCAACAACCAGTTTGCTAAACTGCTCAGAAAGTTAACAACCGGTTCTCCCAAAGTGGTGCGAACTGGCTGAATCCCACCACTGTATACAAGGCTTATATTTGATAGACTGGTGTATATCTAGCTACTTATTCTTATCTGAACAGGGGTAATATGTAGGTTGCCAGTGGCAATGAATAAAATAACTATTACCCCAGTTTTTAGAAGTAACTTGAACTTCTAAAATATCTCCAAGCAAATCATGATATATCAATACATCAATTCATTATTATAAATCAAACAGAGGTTTTAAAAATAGCCATAATGTTTCACGCCACATAGAACCAGGTTTTCAATTTTATATTTGTTTTTATTATACAGCATTTTTAGTCATTGTTGGCATGGGTTTAATTTTTGGAATTTTATCTGCTGTATTTTTTTAATGTTCATATTGTTTTATGAGTCACCTTGCACAACGTCCATTGCAAAGTGGTCCAGAAATATTTCAGATAAATAAAATAAAACAAACAAAAGCCATTCATGCTTATTCAAGGAAATAGCCACAGATTTCTTTCAGGCAGTCTGAGCTACTGTGATTAGTATAAATCTCAGACAAAGGTCCAGGCAACAGGGAGGTAAAGGATATTTTTATAGTATTTGGAAGCATTACCATTTTCATGCTCTTGGCATCCTGTATGTTATGATAAAAAGTCAAGCAGGGATTGGTATCTGTCCACTAAACACATCATGCCAAAGGGCTAATGCTTCATTTTCCCTTCATCAGCAAGGAAGAGATTTATTTGCCTGAGGTACATCCGTCATAGACACCCCACCCTACCCCACATAGTCCCCAATGCTCTTTTGTTTATGCAAAATGAGAGCTTGAGACACAGCAGGTCAAGATCAACATCCAGAGTAGGAAATCTGTGTTTGCAAACAGCTGCTATTATGAGTTCAAAAGAGGAAAACTCAGCCAGTTGTGTCAATAGGCTTTCAGGACCAAAATTAAAATAAAAAGAATCTGCCCAGAGATGAGTGAGCTAATCCAGGCTACATGAACTTCATAAGATACTTTGGAGAAGTTCCCGCTGGGAGCAAAACTGTGACTCTTCCCTTCCTTCTTTTTAACTGGAATGTTAATAGGTATTGAAAATATGTTGTGCACATTGTTAAGGAAATTGCCAAAGACACAGGACAATTAATCTTATTGTTTATATGTCCGAACAATGTGTCGTGAGAAAGCGTAGAACAATGCCTTGCAATTTATTGGTTAAAGCAACAAAAAAAAAAAAGCTGGAAGAATGGCATAGGAAAATATAGCAATACAGATAATGTGGTAAATTAATTGATATAATTAAAATTAAAGGAAGGCAGTCAAAAAGTAAAAACCCCATTGCTTGATTCTAAGTGGAAAAGGTTACCAGGTGGACTAAGAACAACTATTTTTTTAAATGTACAAATTTGATTGGAGAGCAAATCCCAGCATATCTCAGAGGTTCCATTCAGTTCAAGGGAGTTATGTACCCACAGATATCTGAATATAGACAATGTGAAATATGAGGGATACCCATCTGCACACTGGATACTAGACAGTAGGTCACCAGCTGTCACCTGTCTTGACAACCCAATAGAGCCTCCAGCCTCAAATCCAGAATGCCTCTGAATATGACTTGCTGACCTTTGTGGTCTGCTTCATATTCTTACTATATTCCATTACTTATTTATTGCTAGCCAGAGATTGTAATAAAGATTTATTTTAATTCCATTTAAAAAACAAATAAACAAAAAACAATAGGCACCGAACCTTGTTTCAGAGATTTTTAAAGACTCTTCATCTGGCATAACATTAAAATGGCTCTAATCTCTGTTGATCAATTAATGGCATCTTAAAAGGCTTCCTTGGCATCATCTTTGCAAATAATGCTATATTTTCAATATGATGATCTTTCTTTCTGACTGGCCATTCTTCATCAGCCTAGGACACTCAGCAATAAACTCAGGTAATGTTTTACCAATTTTGGATTTTTAATTTGCTGAAGTTTGATTCCTCCAATGGAGGAAGAGTAAACCAGGGTATTTAAATAATAAGCATTCTCAACCAGCGAAAAGTAATTATTTCATTACTTCATTACTAACCCCAGAATGAGCATTTCTTTTAATATTTTACTTTATAAAACTTAATATTCTCTTTTATTAGTAGTAGAATAGTTTAAATCATTTGGTTCTTGTTTTTCTGTTGTCCCCGAAACACAAGTTAATTGATAGACATAGAGTGGCAATCATAAGCATAGTAATGGGGACCTTCTGAACTTTTTCCACAGGAAAGTCCCTCACTATTCCTATTATTTCACCCACACTGAGAACATAGCTTATATTTAGAAAATATAGCATTCAAAAATAGCGGTGAATTTTGTGTTTCTGTGTCTGTATGTATTCAAAAACATGGAAATTATTGAGAAAGTGAACTAATCAAAACTTTAGTCAGGGTATATCACCTCATAAAAGATTAGAAATGTCTTCTAAGAAATAGAAGTTTAATATGTCACATTTCAAGCACAATACTGCCACCTAGTGACCATCTTCTTAATGTTTTCCAAACATTTTAAATTCATAAAACTCGAGCCTTCCAGAACTGATTCCAGATATGAGTTGAATTTAATTCCCACATTCCCCAGCCAACATAGGCCAGAATGTAATTGAATAAGAGAAATGTTACCATCCGCTCTCTCTTTATTAATACACATAACATCCACTAAGAATTGAAAGATTAGACTGTTTCTCTCCATTTCTCATTTTTCTAGCTTTAACATGCGGTTATCCCTTGGCAGTATTAGTTCTGAACAGAGCAGACTACAAGTCCCATAAAATAAAAATAATAAAGTGGATTTGTGCCATATGAATTTTGGGGAGTGTGTGTGTGTGTGTGTATGTGTGTTCACAATTTTACCTTCTATGCACAGTTTTACAACTCATTTTCCTTAATACAAATATACTTTTGAAAATTATTTCATTGTTATGCAGATTTGTGCAGATTTTTTTTCTTCTAATATACCTTTGTTTTCCTAACTCTGGTTGGGGCTCTACAGTGCAAAATTTGGACAAACTCCAAGTTTGAAATTTGTATATATGTTTGAAATGAAACTCAATTAGTTTGCATTACAGTTGCAAATTAAATGAAATGATTTGATTATTTGAAATAATAATAATCTCACATGTTATTTTCAGCAAGATGATCTGCACAAAGCTGTTCAATTAGATCACTGTCATATCATATCAACTTGGGAGACTCTGTTCAGAGCAGGTAATTCTGTGCTTGGTAGATTGATGATCTAGTCCTGTCTAAGGTCATCTCCTAACTGGTGATTTATATAGTCTACCAGCATTATCCAACTCTCACTGTGCTGATATAACAGAAAAGAGAAACAGCTTTTATGTATCTTAACAATGTTCAGGTGATGCTATAAAGATGCTATAAATCTCTAGTAAGGAAAAGCACCAAGACAAACTAATGTTTTTACTTTGGCCTCTTATACATCAACCCTCTGTTCAAAGGATGCATAGATTAATATTAGAAAACAGAACTAAAAAAAAGAGTCAGAGCTTCGCACAATTGCTATTATTTAAGTAGAAATAAAATATAATTCACAACAATGGGGAAGAGCTTGACTCAATATTCTAGTATGGAACCTACTCAATATCATAGGTTAGACCAGGGGTGTCAAACTCAAGGCCCGGAGGCTGGATCCAGCCTGTGGGGTACATAGACCTGGCATGCAGGACCACCCTGGAAACAGCGAAGGACTGGCCAGGATTGCTTTTGCCAGTGAAAACAGGCTCCCAAGCTCCATTTTCACTGGCAAAGCACTCAGGCTACCACAGGTGCCCCCAGCAGGAGTGACACTGAGCTGGCTACGCCCACCCTGGCCACGTCCACCCCAGCCCCCTGAGGTCAAACACAACCCTGATGTGGCCTTCAATGAAATCAAGTTTGACACTCCTGGGTTAGACCAACAATAGCCCCCAAGTTTCTTCTTTGTAGCCTCAAAGCTGACCACCGCCATGTTAAGGGGGAAATAACATTAAAGCCAGTCTTTGCTCTAAAAGCAGCATGTTGCAGTTAAAACCCTCCCCACAACTCATTCCTTAATTTCAACTTTGCCTACACAAATCATGTGACTCCACATTCTCTGCAACTATTAATTGTAAATGTACATATGTACAGTATGTGTATGTATGTATGTTTGTTTGCCACCTTGAGTTATTTATAAAATATTAAAGATGGAATAAAAAATCAAATAAAATGCTGCCCTCTCCTTAACTGTGTGACATTCATGGTGAAGCAGGGATATAAGTGGCAGATAATTTTTCTTTGTCTGAAAAGCAGATAAAGAAGACTAATGTGCTGAACAATCATGGGGAGAAAGACTACAAGAAATTTAAACAAGATCATGAAGGGTATGTTCATTATTACAAAGATCAAAATATTTAAAACAACAGCTTTCCATGTAGCAGCATAGCTATGTGGAAGCAGGAGATTGGGAAAGGTGAGACCAAATGATAAATGTCTTAAAATTATGGACTTGGAAACATTTAACAAAAGTTTGTTGGGGGCAATAAGCTGACTTTGTATAAATATAAATATACAAAAATATGAAGGCTATTGCTTAATGCATTGTAAGCCGCCCTGAGTCTCCGGAGAAGGGCGGCATATAAATCAATTTTTTTAAAAAAAGTACTGCAGACTGCCTTAAATAGTTGATCGGGAAGCAGGTACTCCTATAGTTTGTAAGTGATGTGAATAACTAAAGACTGAACAAGATGTCTGTGTTTGGCAAGCTTGAGAGAAGTAGAAGGTAATGGATTAGATCAGAGTTTCTCAATCTTGACAACTTCAAGATGGGTGGACTTCAACTCCCAGAATTCCCTAGCCAGCATGCTTGAAGTTGTCATGCTTGAGAAATACTGGATTAGACTGATGAATTAGGAGATCACTGGAATGTGCTTGAAAAAGTTAGAGGTGGGTTATGATTGTGGGTATTGGCTAGGTGCAACTATGCCTCAACAGATACCTCAATCTATTTATGAATCTTGAGGTCCTATTATTGCAGATAAACATGGTTGCTTTCAAGTTTGGTGACACTTAACTAAATTGGTAGTCCTAGTCCAGCACTTTAACCAGTATATCACATTGGCTTTATATATTCAATTATATCGAAATCAGATTACATTTTGTATGGATAAACCAAGCCCATTGTCTAAGAGCACTTCTCCATTTGCACTTTAATTTTTGGGGCATCAAAAAAATCAAGATGTAAGGCATAACCACATGATCAAACACTACACTTCTTTGTTTTTTATGCATGTGTCATATAAATCTCAAACACATAGTCACATCCACTATTTTGACACCATGCATACCCAACACCTTATTTAATTGACTGATACCTTCACAGAAATATAACTCCTCAATTAAGGAGCATTTCCCTCTCATTTCTCCTTTGTGTGTCTAATCAAACTTGGCCAATAAAGAATTCTGTTCCGTTCCGTTCCGTTCCGTTCCGTTCCATTCCATGCCATTCTATTCTATTCTATTCTATTTTCCATCAATTATGCTAAGACCCAACTCTTGTATGAAACTACTAATTACTGTGGGACTATTAAAGATGCCACCAGCATAAGTGCGAGGGAATTTCTTCAATTTCAGCTAATGATTCAATTTGCTAAAGAATTGGACTGCCCCGTCTGACTTTTCTTTTAGGTAAGATTTTTACACTCTGAACATTGTACTTTAGAAAAATAAATAATCTCATGCTAAATTCTTTCCAGACAGTATCATATTACAGGTAGTCCTCAATTTACAACATTTCATTTAGTGACCATTTGAAGTTACAGCAGCACTTTTGACCAGTTTTCACACTTACAACCATTGCAGCATCCCCATAGTCACGTATTCAAAATTCAGATGATTGACAACTGACTTATATTTATGATGGTTGCAGTGTGATAACCTCTTGTGACTTTCTGACCAGCAAAGTCAATGGGGAAGCCACTTAGCAACCATGTTACTAATTTAACAACTGCAGTGATTCATTTAACAACTGTGGCAAGAAAGATCATAAAATGGGGCACTTTCATAAAATTTCACTCAAAAATGCCTTTGGCAACAGATATTAGATGTTATAGTGTGACCGGAAGCAATTGTTTAATCAGTTCTTATTGCATTTGGCGACATATATTATGAGGGGTGAGGGGTTGCCTCATGGCCCAAAGTAATTTTATGGCAGCAGCATCTTCTTTTTAGTGAGTGTGTAGGGCTTCTTCATTTTTGCTTGCAGAGTTCATAATCAATTTAATTTTCATGTCCAAAAATGTTCAATTGTAAATTTGTCTTTTAGGTTGTCAAAAGAATGTATTTGTTATAAACATTTAATATTCTTGGAAGTACTTTGTTAGTCTGCCTCCTGCCTCCTTTCATATACCAAGGCCATTGTTCCTATTCACCCAGATGCTAGTTTGCTTTCAATTTTAATATTCAGATATTCTATGGTTATTAGGTTGTATTCTTGTTGTAGCATCAACAAAGTTTTGCTCTGTTTCTATTTTTTCTGCATCTGTGGTTGGAGAACAGACTCAATTGCCTTAATATTGTTTGGCATGTTTTGGACTTGGTCTGAAATCATACTAGCATTTGGAAGCTATGTCCAAACATTGTTTTAAATATATGTTTATTAATACTGATGACTATTCAGTTTCTTCCATGAGTTTTTTGTCCATCAAGGGTGATGTGATGCTCCTTTGATGTGAAGTGAACCCTTCTAATTGACTAATTGCCAGAATATTCCTTTTCAGTCGTGATATTTCTGGTGGCTTGATTCATGGTTCTGACATTCCACATATTATTACAGCATTTCTTTTCTCTCAGGACACATTAGCAGTTGGACATTATTTCGGTTTTAATCCAATCACATCGTAAGTACTGGCATTATACATGTTGCTATTTGCTTTTTCCCAACAACTCATTTGATAGCTTTTGAGCTAGACAGTTCTCTCTCTCTCTCTCTCTCTCTCTCTCTCTCTCTCTCTCTCTCTCTCTCTCTCTCTCTCTCCCTCCCTCCCTCCCTCCCTCCCTCTCTCTCTCTCTCTCTCTCTCTCTCTCTCTCCATGTGCATGTGTTTCTGTTTAAACTTTGTGTATATTTAAACATTGTTCTGGAAGTGAATGTCCATTTGTTTTCTTGCTGTTGTCATTTTACTGTCTGGGAGATCCCTTTTAATCCGTTCCTTGCTCATTACCTCCTTATTATGGGTGACCTTTTCAAGAATATCCAGTCCCAGAGTTCATACCATCGGGATGTGCAAGTCCTCTTCACCACTTAAAAGTAACAATCCATGAAGTGGATTTCCTCAGAATGAATTTATTAAGTTTTGAAATTAGCTACCTTAAGATATAGTCATGGCCATCAACTCCTGAGAATTAAAGAATTACTGTATATATTCACAGCTAATATGGCCAACACTACTACTTACCTATAACTGTTATGATTTATCTCAAGAATTAGAGGTAATATTCTTGTAATATCAGTTTCAGAGGAACAAAATTGAAAGGATTCTATTGCAGTGATATTTTGCCTGCAGGCTTCTATAAGCATCTGGTTGCTACAGTGGAAAGTGAATATTGGGCTACATAGATCTTTGATCTAAACATAGCTCTTCTAATATTCTTCTGTAGTTGTTCCAAGCAGGGTGGAAGCAAAATGGTAATTTAAGGAAGATTCCAGAGCGGGCCTAAAGAAGAATTTACAATTCAATCCTATGAATGTTTATTCAAGAGCAGGTTTCTTCTCATTAAATGTGATTCATTTCCAGTAAAAGAATTAAGACATTACATAATAAGATGATAATTCTAGAGGTAAAAATAAATGAATTGGCAAATGCTGAACTAAGCATTATTTCAAAGAAGTCTAGAAGAAGGAAGAAGGAAAACCCTAGCATGGGAGGAACTTACATACAAGTCAAGAAATCAGAGGATCATTAGAAAAGCAACAATTAAAGCTTCCTATAATAAGGCAAAAATTGGCTATTGTTCATAGAAAACTGGCATTGATCTGGGCAGAATTCTAGAATGATAGGAAGGAACAAAACATCTGCCTTAAAAATTATGCCTTTCTGGAATCTGTGAACAGAGTCTACAATGAGGAGGCAGTAAAATCATCTCAAAGGAACCAGAATAAATATTTGCTTAGACCAGGGTGTCAAACACAAGGCACGCAGGCCAGATCCAGCCCGCAATGTGGTCAGATCCAGTCCGTGGAACCATCCTGGAAAATGTAAGGTGCCGTCCCACATCACTACCCAATGCAAAGAGGAAACATCAGACCAGCATGGCTTTGGCCTGGTCTACCCAATGCAAAGAGGAAACATGCCAAAAGTTTGGGGAGTGGTGTCAAGTTGCTCACACTCACCCAGTCAGCCACACACAGTGAGTGGCATCAAGCTGGCCATGCCCACTCAGTCAGCCACGCCCACCCAGCCTCCAAAGTCAACTACAGCCCTGATGCGGCCTTCAATGAAATTGAGTTTGACATCCCTGGCTTAGACCATTAAATAAGAAACTGCAAGGAGTATGTATTATCTGACTTTTCCTCCAAATGCGGTGAGCTGGTTAGATCACAATAACTTTTCTCATTCATCAGATTAAATTATAATCATGTTTTCTTTTTATAGTGGCGCCTGCTCTTCTTTCTACACCTCACATACGTTTTTTTCTCCTTAGGTTTTCCTCCTCTTAAGGTAGAGGTAGTTCTCAACTTACAATCATAATTGAGCCCAGAATTTCCATCATATGTCATGATGGTTGCAGGTTGAAGCACTCAGAGAACCAATCCAAGTTTACAACATTTTTGCAGCAGTCATTAAGTGAACATCATGGTTATAAAGTGATGTTGTCCACAATGGACATTCTTTGCCAAAACTTGAAGTAAAGGCCAAAAATTGCAGTCACATGACCACAAGACACTGCAAATCCCTGTAAATGTGACTCACTTGCCAAACACCCAAAATGTGATCACATGACCATGGGGGAGAGGCCCATTCATCAGAATTTTAAATGCAATTGTAAGTACCTTTTGGGGGGTTTGTCATAACTTTGAACAGCTGCTAAGCAGTTGGTCATAAGTCAAGGACTACCTATACTTCCATTTGAATGTTCCTTTCAAAGATCTTGACTGTTGCAATTGTAATTTACTTTTAAAAGTAATCCAATTTGCTGGATTTTACCAATTAACCCAATTTGCTGGATTTTACTTATAAGTGAAAAGAGAAATGTATCAGGTACAGAAACTCGGTGAAGATGCTCATGTAAAAATTCTGCACCACAAACCATTTTAGAATACATTAATGTACAAGGTGTTAATGGTCACACAAATTTGATCCATTTGGAATGCTACTTGCACTTCTCTCTTGAAACTATATCTTAGGTTGCTGTTCTGAAGCTAAAAATATATGATGGATTTCAAAGTATGTCACAACAAACTTGGTGGGGGTGGGGGAGGGATAGAAAACAAGCTGCATGGACAAGCTTAAATAGAGAGAAATGAATGGAGAAACACCAGTAAACAAACAGAAGCCCAAGAATTGCAATTAAACAAGTATGCTCTGAAATGTGGCACCCCAAATACTTTGAACAATTGGTTAACAATTAGCATTAATAACATGTTCATCTCAAGAAATCCAAAAGAAAGATTTATCCATAGTTTTCAAAATAGGATTATCTAAAATTGTCAGTTTCTTATGGCCGTAATGCTCAAATTTAAACTTCCTCCTAAACATTATCCAATATGTTTTGCAACCTTTAATAGTAGAAAAGCAAATTAACTTTGAATGAAAAACTAATAAAAACCATGCCAAAATTGCCTTTTTTATTGTATTTATTAAGTAAAACAACAACAAAAATCAAAATATCAAAAGGACCAGGAAATGGTTTACTAATTTTACTTATAATGACTTTTAAATTTTTATTTCACAAATAGAGGTCACAAATATAAAGCCAGTGATAAAACTGGAAAATCAACAAAATTAAAACCCCAATCTTCACATGAAAGTTGTAATTTAAATAAAGAAATGATGGGAACTCTTCATCCCTTAAAAACTTACAGGGTGCATTAACACTCCCACTAAGGGTATATATTAATCTTGAAGTAGCATTCATTCTCCTCTATAAACTCATGAAAAAATTAAAACATTTATGATTTATTTTGGCCACATTATGTGACAACCTAACCCTCTAAAGAAGAGTCTAAAGCTGCCAAAGGTAGAAGGAACCACAACCAGCAGCAAGGTGGGTGAATTCAGTTGCAGTGGTAATGAATGAATCATTGGAAGTTCTGAAGGACTGGATTAGCGAGAGATCTTCATGGAGAAAATCTGTTTATATGGTTGCTGAAAAACAACACTGATTTGATGGCACATAATCCATCAATTTTCATCAATATTAATTTGAATTAAATAATTTAAAAGATTTACCTCTAAATTTTTTTTAAATGTTGAAATAATTATTCCAATATTTTAGAAGAATTTAAATAATGTGCAAAATCCTAATATTTAAAATGTCCATAGAAAATTTAAAACCTTTAGGAAACTATTGCAATTAATAGAACATGCTGATTAATTACCAAACTGTTCTCCCATATCCATACATTGTAGTAATGAGAATTATACACAATATGTCATCAGTACATAATAAATATTTCTTTTTGATTTAAACAACCTAAAAGCCCAAATGTTTTTCAATTTTTCAGTAAGAAAATCAAATTAAACAGAAAATAGTGTACATTCTTGATATCTTCAAAAAACATTTTGATAACTGATAACATAATTCTATTTGTAACTATTCTGACAAATTAGAATATCACATTTTAATCCAATTAACAAAAATAGGATGAAATCCAAAGTTATTCAAGACATGTTCTTGAAATGTAAACTGTTTCATGTCAAACAAATTCTGTTAGCTATGTCATAACCACTATCAAACATAATTTAATGTATTGTGCAGCTAAATATTAATTAATGATCTTATCTTGTAACTATTCCAAAGTATGATGCTGTTTTATACATTCAGTCAGGGGTGGGTTCTACTTACCTTTACTACTGGTTTGCAGCGGGGCCACGCACATGCTCACTTCACTCACACACATGCTCTTTGTGCATGCGCAGAACCGTTCTGATGACATCCGGGTCGGTGGGCGGAGCCTCCTGCCAGTTTTACTACCTGTTCTATAGAACCGGTACAAACCAGGGGCAACTCACCACTGGACTGGAGGCTAAAACAAATGAACAACGGTTGCAGGAACTGGGTATGTCTAGTTTAATGAAAAGAAGGACTAGGGGAGACATGATAGCAGTGTTCCAATATCTCAGGAGTTGCCACAAAGAAGAGGGAGTCAAGCTATTCTCCAAAGCACTTGAGGGCAGGACAAGAAGCAATGGATGGAAACTAATCAAGGAGAGAAGCCACCTACAACTAAGGAGAAATTTCCTGACTGTTAGAACAATTAATCAGTGAAACAACTTGCCTCCAGAAGTTATGAATGCTCCAGCACTGGAAGTTTTTAAGAAGATGTTGGATAACCATTTGTCTGAAATGGTGTAGGGTTTCCTGCCTAAGCAGGGTTGGTCTAGAAGAACTCCAAGATCCCTTACAACTTTGTTATTCTATTCTATTCCATGTTCCAGGCAGAATTTCATGCTTACAATAGTACAGTGGTGGGTTGCTCCCGGTTCGCACCGGATCGCAAGAACTGGTAATAAAAAATTTTAATAGTTTGGAGAACCAATAATAAGATTGGCTGGCCATGCCACCGAACCAGTTCCTGGTCGGTCGCTGGTCGCTTACCCCGCCCATTTCCAATCTATTGCTGCCTCCTGAGTCCCAGCTGATGGCTAGAGGGAAAAAAACTCCATTTAAACTCTTGTTGTGGGGCTTCAAAGGGCTGCCCTAGAGCTGATCAGTGTTAAAAGAAAACAAATGAGTAGACCGGTGCCTGCAAAAATAGAAAAAACAGTCCCTTTCAGCTTCAGCATAGTTTAATTACCACAAGTTGATTAGATCGGTCTCCCAACTCTCAGTTGATTTGCTCTCAGCTGTTTTGCACAGGGGTCTTTTGCTAGGTGCAAACAGTGCTGGAGCAGGTTTTTTTCCCCTAGCTCTGCTGAAAAAGTGAAACTGAAAGTAAAGTAGGGTCTTTGCTGCAACGTGACAAAATGAGGCAGAAAGAGATTTCTTTTTCTTTTTCCTCACCAAAAGAGGTAGGTGGAAAACTGCAAACAATGGAAAATTTAGATCAAAAGAGGAGAGTTCAAGATTTTAAAACACAAAAGAAAAAAAGCTCTATTTATTTATTTATTTATCAAATTTATATACCGCCCTACTCCCAGAAGGGACTCACTAGGGAATTGTAATAATTGAGATACTATTAATTGTATATTGTGTTGAAAGCAGAAACGGTTAAGTTGTGGTTTGGAGGAATATATGGGGGAAATTATTTGGTTTGTTATTATTGGTAAATATAATTAATTGATTTGTAAGAAATTGGATTGCATGGAAATAATTGGAATATTCATGTTCATAATGATTAATATACAAAAAAGATAGTTATATAACTAATTGATTTATATTAAAATGTTGAATTTGTATTAAACAACTGTAATATTACATAATTAACCAATGTGAGGATGGATATAAAAATAGATGACTATGGGAAGGGATATAATATAGAATAGACGGGAAAAATTGAATTTGATTAAGATTAGAGATGAGGATGAAGGGTAATATTGTTTTTTTTAAAAAATAGATGAGGAATAAATATGGCAAAAAGGAAATATAGAAATTGTAAATTTAATTGAAATGACTAAACACTGTTTAAATTTGTGAACCGGCCAAATACTCTGTTCAAAGAAAATACATTGTATGTTTGTGTGTGTGTTTCTAGTTATTGCTATTTATTCATATTCGTTCTCTTTTATTCTTTAAAGTTTAACAATTCATTCCTTATCTTAATATCTTTATATTTGTTAGGGGTTGGCTTTCTTCCCTTTCATCTTTTTTATTGTACAGCAATCTTTCTCCTCAAACCTACCACCTCTCTTTTTTCTTTCCTTCTTACTTTCTCTTCCCCCCACCCTCTTCTTCTCGTCCCTATTTCCTCTTCCTTTCTCCTTCTCCTCCTCTCTTCCTCCCTCTCTTACCCTCACTCCTACTCTAATTTCCCTTCCCTTCCTTCATCCCTCTCTATTGCTGTATCCCTTTATGCATATGGACTACTCAGAGGCTGAAAAAGTTAGTTTTAACTGGTCCTCGCACTTTTGACCAGTCATCGAACTTACGACTGAACTCACATTTTACGTTTTTGCCCTATCTTATCACCATGGTAAAGAGAAGCAGTTGTGAAATGAGTGACATGGTTGTTAAGAATGCTGCACGGGCATAAATGTGAGGATGGTCATAAGTGTGAAGACCAGTCCAAAGTGCAAGGACCTATCAGAAATGACTTTTTTCAGCCCTCTGAGTAGTCCCTATACACATAGCCATGACCACCCGGTCACATGACCAACTAGCCACGCCACCCAGTCACATGACCTCCAAGCCATGCCCACAAAATAAGTCATGCCCACAGAACCGGTAGTTAAAAAAATTAAGAACCCACCCCTGCAGTAGTAACGTACTAATAGCAGTCTATGGCCTTCAGTGGATTGTTTCCTATAAGGAAACAAGTTGGAAAGTAAACTGGCTTAAATCCATTTCCAGATTTCCAACCTTTATTTCATTTTGGCCAGTGACAGTCAGTGGCCATTCTGTCCAGACCAAAGTTAACTTTGGCCCTCAATTAAGTGTGTTCTTTTTCCTCCCGCCTGTAATAACACCAACTGCTTTCCCTTCTCAGGGCATGTCTTGTCATGCCTGGTTGAAAAATGGAGGGAAGGAGCCAGTATTTTATTATTCCTTTGTTGAACCTTTGTTGAATGGAAACAGTATGCTCCGTTCCATAATTGGGTAGACCAGGTTGCCCTGATAGACCGGTCCCACTGGAGAAAAATCGGAGGGAAAACAGCATTTTGATGCCGAACAAAGAAGCTCATATGGAAGTCACCATCCAGCAGACTAGAGGAAGGTTTAGAACCATGTCATCCATTCTATCTTCATAGAACAGCGCTTGTGCTGAGTGTAGCAACAAATTTGAGCTTGAATTTCACAAGTGACCCCAAGCATGTACACACTATACTGTGCAAGCTAAGATCTCTACAGTAGTGATTATGTCTCAAGTCAACATACTGCTTACATCCTGTCAGCTCAAAGGTACATAAAATGTACTGACAAACAGGATACAGACAATGTTCAAAGGAGAAGAAAATTTGCTGAAAATCCTTTAGGTGCTTAGCTATGAAAGGCTCTCTATTAGGTTATATGCAAATGTCCTGTCTTTCAGGATACATTTTTTTGCTGCTGCAGCCTGCAATCTCCTTGAATTCCTATTTCTTGAATTCCTACTTTATCTCTCTGGAAAACCATTGGAAAGAGCTCTTCTCCAGGCACATATTCAGAATAAGAAGTCCATACAACTCATGATATCACAAAGGAAAGGAGATTGTTGGGGAAGGGGAGAGAGATGGAAAAATACATTCTGTCACTTATAATAATAAAACTATTATTATCACACAATAATAGTCTTATTAAGTTCACATAAATAAAATTGAAAAACACTAGCAAAAGAATCTGGAAGCAAATGAAAATCCAGATTATAAAAACAGGCAGGGAAAAATCAGACCCCTGCTTTCTTTTCTTAACTTTTCTTAAAAAGTTAAAAATACGAACAAAAATTAATTTTGTATGACCTGACTATGAATTCATAGATGACAAAGCCCATTTTTCTCTCTTAGAAAAAACAAACATCAAGAGGACTTATCTGCCTATTCAAAAACTAAATGCATTAAACAAAGCATTACAGCAGTTTCTTGTCTATAAAATGTTGTTGACCTATCATTATTCAATGCCTTGTGGATAATTTTTTCTCAGTCATCCAATTAAATATCTCATTAAGAACAGATAGCTAGCCTGGACTTGTCCAGGCTTATACTAGTTGCAGTAACATTGAAGTTTTTAGTTAATAAAACCACTGCAGTAATAAAAACACTGCATTTCATTCAGTTTACTCCTTGGCCAGATCCCACTTTTCCTAGCACTAATTCAAATTTACGAATTGCAACATAACTTTTTTCACTATAATGTTCAATAACAATATCCCTATTTTGTGTTTAAACTTTACCCAGGTAGAACCTGTTGGTTTTTCACATGCAGCAGTGTTTTGAAGCAAGGACAAAAGACATTTCTGTTTCCGTTGTGGTTCAAGCCAGCACAGAAACCACTACAAATAGACTGTATATCCCTTTGTAGAAATGATCTTTCCAAGAAGTGCATGTTTTATTGTCTTTTCAATACTAAATAAAAGCTTAAAAACACAACCTACACTCCTGAAAACTTGGCTTGCATTATATTGCCCAACATTTTGAAATGGAAAAAGTTGTGATTCCATTCTTCCTTCTCCCTGTTGCTTTTATTGGAATTTCTGGATATTGGAATTACAATACATTAAAACCTTCTGTATTGGATTTCTCATGCCCACTCATCTAAGGAAGTCCAGCTAGAGTTGCCTTAATTTAACTCCTAGACATTTGGGGTTGTGATTTCTCTTGCTTTGAATCTCTGGAATGCACTCCCAAATCTACTTATATATGGCAAAGTATTATGCCAAAAATATATCAAGGATTTACATGTCCTGATCATATGAATCAGTGAGCACTCAATTTATTTACATCACCAATGAAAATTTGAAATCCATCCTTTGAGTTGTTCAGTAAACTCAAAATAAAATCTTTTCTTGAATCAGTTTTAAACTAAAATCCACTGAAATCAATTTGACATTTTTAAGACTTGCAAACATTACTCTTCCATTATTGGATGTTCCTCATAGGATGTGGGACTAGTTTTAGTTGTGAATTCATCAGAGATTAAAGTACCCCAGGTTTCTTAGAATCAGCCAAATTTCCAGGCTACACTGAACCTTCAAAACATACTTGAATTGATTATAGTGTTATTCATCTGAATTAGTGAGAAATAAATAAGTTTGGAGTCAAGAAAAATGCCTTAAAATAATCATTGCAAAATAATTGATCTGAAGTGTGTATTCTAGATTTCACCCATAATTTCCAACAGAACATATTGCCCCATATTTTTAAGTACTGTAGAGTTAAATACATCAGTCTGATATAGTGATTAAAGCATCAGGCTAGAAACTGGGAGACGGTGAATTCTAGTCCCACCTTAGGCACAGAGCCAGCTGGGTGATCTTTGTCTAGTCTCTTTATCTCAGCCTTAGGAAAGAGTAAGATATAAGAGTAAGTTGTAAGCCACTTCTGAAAAACCTTGCCAAGCAAACTGCAGGGACTTGTCTAAGCAATCTCCAAGAAACAGATATGATTGAATGGGAGGGGAAAATATTCAAGAGCCTCAATATCAAAATTCAATCTATCACCCAGCCAAGGTCAGATGTGACTAGCTGCTCACCATTTGAGAAATTAAATTACTCTAAGACAAAATCAGCAATTTTTAGGACTTTAATGGAAATAAATAAAACTTTCCAATAAGGCCCAAAATATTGATAAGTCTACTGAATTTTCATTCCACTTAGATATAGCCATTAAAATATAAACAAAATCCAACTCTTTACATCGTTGTACTGATACATTACAATCTGAGAGAGATAGAAAAGGTTTATCCCAATGAATCTTATAATCCAAACACTTACAAAAATGCTGAACCACCCATATAAACTCCAATAATGAAATAAAAGTGGTTTAGAATTATTAAAATATCACCACTATATCATTGATATTCCAAAGTGGCCAATGCAATTTCAGTAATATCACTATACTACCAAAAACCAATTGCTAACTGTTCAAAAATAAAATAAAATAAAAAAGCAGAGGAGAAAATGGGTACCATGCTATAACTCAAAGGCATCCAAAATAAATTTGTTTATTACAAATCTTACAGGGGACTGCAAATAATACATTTCCAAACAGTTAATAAAATACTGGGAACCCATATCTATTCAACACTTACTTTTAAAAATTAATTTGGACCTTATCGAAAGCTATTTCAGTATCTAAAAATACTAATACTGCAGCGTCCATTCTATCTTGAGCTATATCCAGCATATCTAATAATAAATGTAAATTATATGATGCTTGTCTATTTTTAATAAATCCAGACTGGGCAGGATGAATTATATATAGTAAAACCTTCTGGAGTTGCCTGGCTAATAAAGCAGTTAATATTATAATATCAACATTATTTAATAAGATAAGTTTTAAAATCACCACTATATTATGCCTCTTAGAAAGGAGCTATTTACCTGACTAAAAAAGATACACCTTTAAAATAGTAATTTTGATAAAAAGTACATATACTTACTTATAGATATAAAATTAATACAAAATCAAAAAGAATAAAAAGAAAAAATGGAAGGTGCAGAAAAAATAGAAAAATTAAATGATAATATAGTAAAGAGAAAGAAAAATACATATAAAGAAATTACTACTCGGTTGTGAGCATGTAGGTCAATATTCTGTTACCTTTTCATCTCCAATTAAAACTAAGAAAAATAAGGCTAAGAAAATGTTGGAAACTTTATAAGTATTACATTGTCATTCATTGTGTTATAACACAACATTGTTCCATTGCCTATGAATTCAAACATTTCCAATTCGGTGTTCTTCATATATTTTTCATCAACAATCAACATGACCACTTTCCATGGGTTGAACAATATGGAAGCTATAGTCCAACACAACTTGGAGTGGACTGTTGTGACTTCTTGAAGACCACTTCGTCCTTTCCCCAATAGTAAAGAGCTGGTAAACTTAACTGAATTTCTATTATATAATATTAATGTGAGATAAGCTCTGCTCTTTCCTCCTTCTTTTCTTTCTTTCCCACATTTTCAAAAGAAACAGTATCTTCCTTTTTTTCCTGTTCACTTATGTTCACTTCCTGTTCAATGATGCTTAACATCATTTGGAGTCGTTGTTAAAAAACTGTTGGTATTGCTTAAAATACAACCACTTCCTGTTACTACTTGCAGAAGAAACTCAGTGGCTTATTTTTGACTTATGGCTTATTTCATTACAAAGAAAAAAAGTAACAAAAACAGAAAACTGAAGACTTCCTGCCTTCAAGCTTAGCAACGCCCCTTTTAAAATCAGCCTCAGCTATTCAGAAATATAAATGCAAATAGAATTGTAATAGTAGAAAGAATAGTAGTTGGTGATTGTATGTGTGTGTGTTTGTATGTGTTTGTGTGTGTGTATGTATGTAAGAAACTCCATCAGTAAATGAAATTGTAAGAAACTCCATCAGTAAATGAAATTTGCTCCTGATCTAGGGTCATACTACCATATGTGATAGGAGTGCTCAAAAGCAAGAAGTTTTTGGCAGCAAATAAGGAACTGGTTAGAAGAAATATTAATGCTCAAAATAGAAGTCAAGCCGGAATTTTTCTTACTGGGCATGACAGATGGCAAATATGACAAAAATGTAACCTATTTAATATTGCATATACTTACTGCGGCAAGACTAGCATTTGCTCAAAAATGGAAGTGTAAAGAAAAACCCTCAGAAGAAGTAATACACAAAATTTACAGCTGTGCAGAGATGGACAGACTTACTTTAGAACTCAAAGACAAAAGTGAATCAACATACTATGAAGTCTGGAATAAATTTTATAATTGGCTAGATAAGAGGAAGAATGCCAAAAACAAGGGATAATGAATGTCTGAAAATATATATATTAATGTATATCAAGATATCAAGATATATTGAATTTGTGAATGTAATATAGGTTTATTAAATATATGTATAGCTGTTTAGGAAGTAAAATACTGTATACTTGATATATAATGTAATAGGAGATATGTAAATTTGTATATAGATTAAGGAATATATTATTCATTAACTTGAATTTGACGCAAATGTTAGAAACCAGAGATGTTGAGCAATGTCCATTGTTTTACTTTTAAAACTAATAAAATATTTTAAAAAGAAAGACGTTTGCTCCTGCCCATACTAGTATTGGCCTCTTAAAAGTATTTTAATAAAGAATTGATATTGCTGGAATGGCCCGGCCATGTTTCTAACAAATGTATTCATCTGGTCTCCTATAATGGAATTTATATTACATTTCAATTACACAGCGTGTGAGAGAGAGACGGGGCGGGGAGGAGAGGGAGGGAGAGGGAGGGATGGAGAGGGAGACAGGTTTTCCATAAAAGGAGTGATTTAAACTGGAGAAGAGATGTGTTACACTGAAGCGGAAACTGATTTACAGCCAGTGGAGGCAAAGATATGCTGAAAAAAGGATGGGGTTGCAATTCCTCTTTTTAGATTTATGCGAATGAAAATGTGCATGTATTGGATATAGCAGCCAGGTATATCATTGCATATAATGTATCATGTAAGTTACAAAGACTTCTACTCACTTCCCAGCCTTTTTTTTATGATTATCAGCATTCTTCAATCTTGTAAATGTTTTATGTCTATACAATATGTGCTTAAAGAACAGTGTACTGTCTGGGTAAATTCGTTTACATCTTAAGTTCTTAATTTCTACATCTGTTGTCCAACCATAGATAAAACAAGTCTCAAGTTCAAAAGTATTCTGTGTCCAATATTTTTTTAATTAGAACTTCTTCCGTAGATGTTTCCTCGCTTTTCCAATATTGTGCAAATATAATTCTTGCCACTGTTAAAACATGTAATATCAAATATACATTCCCTTTATCATATTTTTCTGGTATTGTGCCTAACAAAAATAGTTCTGGCTTAAAATTTATATACTGTCTCAACCATTTTTCTAACATATGCATTTTCACCCAAAATTATTTTGCTTTTGGCCACATCCACCACAGGTGGTAATATGTGCCCAGTTTTGATTACATTTCCAACATTTGGTGGACATATTTTTAGGCATTTTTGCTAGTCTCACCGGTGGTATGTGCC
Source organism: Masticophis lateralis (assembly GCA_030761175.1). Classification (NCBI taxonomy): domain Eukaryota; kingdom Metazoa; phylum Chordata; class Lepidosauria; order Squamata; family Colubridae; genus Masticophis; species Masticophis lateralis. The sequence continues at coordinate 321,200,088 of JAUDYJ010000001.1, read as the reverse complement.
ACCTATAAAACATTTTATACAAATTTTCTTTATAAGTGGTTGCCATCATCAATTTATAGTTTCTTTCCCAGAGTTTTTATCAGTTACCTAGTTCTATATTATATCCCAAAAAAATTGCCCATACTATCATTGTCTCTTTCACCTGTTCACCTTCCATTTTTAGGCTTAGGAAAAAGTTACATAATTTCTTAATTAACTTTTCATCTACCATTAACAGTATTTTGTCAAATGTTGCTTGCTCTTTATAAAAGCCATATATCTTGGCATCTTTATCATACCTCAATTGCATTGGCATTTGTGGCCACCATGATAAATCAACACCCTGTTCTTGTAGTTCTTGTTTGATTTTTTGTTTCCCTTCTGTATTTAAAATATCTTTATATGTTAAAAATTTTTCAAAGTTTACTAGATTAGGGTGAGCAAATGCTTCCGTTGTTGAAAGCCATCCTGGTATTTTCATATATATTTTAGCTTTTACTTTTTCCCATATTAAAAATAGTGCATTTCTTACATAATGATTTTGGAAATATCTATGAATTTTATTGTTCCCATACTATAAAAAAGCATGCCATCCTAGTTGAAAATCATGACCTTCTAAATATTTTGTGTGTGAGGCTTATCCATTCTTTCACCCACGTTAGTACACATGCTTGATAATATAGCTCCCAATCTGGTAGTCCAAAACCTCCATTATTTTTAGAGTCTTGCAACATTTTCAATCTAATTCTAGCTAACGGCCTAGAAAATGGCTGGAAAACATCCAGAAAACATCCCGAACCTGGCCTGAAAACGGCTTGAAAACAGCCCTGAAAACGGCCAGAAAAATGGCCTGAACATGTCCTGAAAACGGCCTGGAAAATGGCTGAAAAATGGTCAGAATACAGCTGGAAAATGGCCAGAAAACAGCTAGAAAAATGGCTTGAAAGTAGCCTGGAAAAGGCCTGAAAACGGCTGAAAAATGGGCGGTGGTGGAGCCAGCCAATGGTGGGATTAGCCCCAACCAGCTGAATCCTACCTCTGTCTTTAAGGCAAGTGGCTGGGGGTTGGGGCTGGGTGTGATGAGTGATGTCACCCACCCAGTCACATGACCAACTGGCCACACCTACCCAGCCAGAGAACTAATTGGTAAGTTATTCAAATCCCACCACTGTTCATATTTGTTGAAAAGCCAGAAACTCACACTACAATGATTTCAGGAATTCATTTGAAACTCTTTGTATGTTCAGATTTGTAGAAAATGACTGAGCTAAGCTCAGTGAGCTGAGCTGAGCTAAGAAAGAGGCCAAGTGAAGTTTATCTGGCCCAGTTTATTTGGAGCCATTAAAAAAGCAGTTCTTACTTTGAGCTTCAGGTTCAGCAATGAACTCAGAGTCATACCTATCAGACAAAAATAGATTAACTGGCACACAGGATGCTTATAGTGTATTCAGCACAAATACTGTTTCTGAGAAATATTCACTATATTTTGTTCACTATTAGTTCAATATGGAATACAGATTATCAATAGTTAATCTCCTTTGAAAAGTTGCCCTCCTTTGAAATTTTTATTCTGCTAGACAATACTGTTTGGTTTGACTATTTTCAAAATATTATCTGTTCTCTCTCACTCTAATAACTGGGTAAATACACACAGTATACACCAGGTGTTTAAGAGTAGATATACAATCACACTCACATACTCTGCAGCTAAAAGGGAGGATTTTTTAAAAAATGCATTACATTTTGAACCAGGGTGTACGGATAAATGCTTGGCATTTATTCTAATGAGGACAAACATACATTAAAAACATAGAGGCCCCAGGTCAATCAGGACTAACATGCTCCGCTCCATTTGTTTTTTGGCACTTTCTCTTATTGTTTTGCAACCCAGAGTTCAACCGGTGTGGAGTCATGTAGTTTAGCAACTTGCAACAAACATAGTGAAACTTCCCCAAATGATTTTCATATCTAATTGAGAATAAATTGGAAATGGTGACTTCCCTTTGAAGAAGGGAAATAAAAGGAAAAGAAAGAGTCATCTTTCAGTGTTTAAAAAGAGTTACCATAAATTCATGAATTGAGCAGCCCCTCTCAAACAATCTTCAAAAGCATTCATTTTTAAAGTTTATTAAATTTATACCCTATCTTCCCCCAGGTGTTCAAGGTGGCATATAGTCCAACCTATTAAAAGCAGTACCATAGAATAGATTAGGAATAAAGGTAAAAGTAACAGTTTCCTCTTTCCAGTCCTGTCTGACTCTAGATGGGGTGCTTATCTCCATTTCAAGGTCTATGAGAACAACCAAGTTATTAATTGTTTCTGAAATGTCAATAAGATGAGAGCAGTAGGGATCTCTGTAAGGACGGCAACCTAGAATGGAGGATTCATCACCAAAAATACAAATACATTTTGGTGTTGAAATTTCCTTTTGTAACAAAATCCTTCTGAAGAGAATCGTTCAACCTCTTATCTGGTTTTGATAAGACCAAACATGGCCTGATACCCTCTCCTCTGATTTTTTTAAATTTCTTTATCCCTTCCTCTATTTCTTTCTTCATAACAGTACTGGAAGTAGATTGGGCTGAGAGAAAGTAAGTGGTTCAAAGCCATTAAGTGGGCTCCCAAGAATTTAAATCCAGTACCTTATCTACTACATCACACTTGTGCATTTCCATCACTACTACTCATACCAGGGTTTTTTTCTTTGTCAAATAGAAAGCAACCCTTCATTCACTCTTCACTATTTGGAGAGAGAGAAAAAAATCATTTTCCTGTTGAATAATTATAGTAGTCTTCTGAGCTGAAAAAGAGGTTGTGTGTTTGATTTTTAAAAAGTCCTAAAATGTTATTTCTGAGAATTCTGACTACAGAGTTATGGTTTATAGAAAAAGGTACTAATTTGCAAAACACCTCTTTCTTCTTTTAGTGCCTTCCTAGCAGTATGACACACCATAAAGGAGGACTTTTAAATGCTCCATGATTGACTTTCCCTCTGTTGGTGTAAGGATTCCAAATCTATTTGAATCTGGAGGGGTGAGCAAACTATTTTTTTTTTTTATTGAAAGAGTTTTACAATACAAAAAATTTTTTCCCATTTTCTCCCCCCCCCCCAATCCCCCTCCCCTACCCCTCCCATCGTCCCTCCCCAACCCTTTCCCTCCCTATCCCCCCCCTGGCTTCCGCTACAAGTTTAAAAAAAACAAAATTTAGAACAAGGGAAAAAGAAAAAGATTATTAAATATTCAAATTCTAAATTAAACAAATTTCGAAAGAGGAAAAGAAAGAGAAGGAAGGAAATAAGGCAAAAAAATAAAAAACAAACTAACAAGAACAAACATTAATATATTTAAACAATATTATAATAAAAAAAGAATAGTTATAATTAAAAGCACCTTTATAGTTCTATCCTAACTACACCCTTAACTAAAGAGAAAAAAAAACCCCCAAAAACATAAAACACAAAAAATATATATGCATATATAGTTATAATCATACAGTTATATCAAAAGAAGGATTGTCTTTTATTTAATTCATTTCTCAGTCTATATAATCCAAATTTCGATCTTCTCTTTAACTTGATTGATGTCAAATATATTTCCTCTCGTAAATCCGCTTCAATAATCTTCATCTTGCCGCTGCCCCCATCAGCAAAGTAAAACATTTCTCCACACAACCCCCCGAGTGACTTTATATAAGTAAAATCCAACCACGAAGGTATTCACTCCTCTAGGAAAAAATCATTCCAACTAGCTTATACTATACCTAAAAATAGGCTTTTGCAGCCTTTCAAACAAAAGCTGCATTCCCAGATGTTCCTTTGAAATTAGTTCAAATCCTGCCACCCTTTGCAATTCAACCCTTCGGGTTACAAAATATTTTCAAGTTCTTAGTCTTCTTCTAGACGATATGTTCCACCAAAATATATAATTGGGTAACCAATGATCGCTGCTAGCTTTGCAGCAATCTATCAAAACTCAGGATATCATGTCCAATCCAGGATAAACTTCATAGTAAAAGTTTTTATAATCCATTTTAATATGTGAGTTTAAAATTAATCCAGTTTAGAATGAACTTTTAACCAGTTATTGTGCTTAATCCATTTTTTCGAAATCTTTCAATGCTTTCCGATTCAGTATCAAGCAATTCACGATGCTGTTTGAATTTATCACCTGTGGTTTCCAGTCGGATTTCTTCGTTGGATTCTAATTCCTGTCGATTAGCATCAACCCCCATGTCTTGAGAAATATTAGACCTCTGCTGCTGGTCATCTCGATGTAAAACTTTGTTTTTTGAATCTTCCTCCAGCAGTTCAAGGTCTTGTAATCCCCCAGAAACACTGGGGTGTTCAGTTTTCTCATCTAAAAAATCCATAATAGAATCCTCTGGACAACCACCAAAATCTCCTTTTACTTTTAACACACTTTGATTTTCTTCTCTCTTTTCACATTGTGCAAACTCTGTTTTTGACTTTTCATTCTTGAGATATTTCGGTGCTCCCATAAAAATATTTTGATAAAAATATTCTGCTTTTTCAATAGTATTCAAACAGTGTCTCACACCTTGATATCTAAAAATTATACCAGTTGGAAAGTCCCATCTAAATAGGATATTACTTCTCTTCAATTCCTTGACCAAAAAATCAAAATCTTTCCTGTCTTTTAAAACCTTCGAAGGTAGCTCTTTGAAGACCCTGATTCGTGTGCCAGCTACCTGCAATCTATCAGAATAAGACTTTTGTAGAATATCATCTCTCAGTCTTTTATCAGTGAAGTAGACAACAACATCTCTAGGCAAATTCCTTTGTTTAGCCAAACGTGAGTTAACTCTATAAACTTTCACAATAGAGCCCAGAATTAGTTCATCTTGTAACTTTAATAATTCTGCAAAGGCCTTTGCACAAGTTGTCCTTAGGTTTTCTCTGTTATCTTCTTTTATCCCTCTCAATCTAATTGCAGATTCCATAGACTTAATTTGAAGCATAATAACATCATTCTGAATATTATGATTATTGGCCTCTGCTTCCAGGAGTTTCATTTGTAACTCTTGTATTTGAAGTTCAAATTTACTACTCATCTCAATCATTTTCTTCCCCATTGCAGCCAGTGCTGTTGAAAAATCTGAGGCTACTTGAGCAATGATTTGATTTAGTTGGTCATATTTCCCAGAAACCAGTTCCTCAAGATCCTTCTGTGAACCTTTTATCTTATCTACCACACTCTCTAAGGACCTTGTAATTAACTCTTTTAACTCCTGTTCTGTAAGTCTCTGCACATGAGACATGTCAACTTTATTCATCTGATTCAAAGGGGAGCCCCCCCTTCCTTTAGGTTTAGACATCTTTACTTTTTTTAAAAAAAAAAACCAAGAAAAAGAATCTTCCTTACTTCAATAGAGAAAAGAAAAAAAAAAGGGTAGAAAAAAATCTGTTTAAATCAGCCTCTATTCCTTTGGGTTCTTTGTCTGTAACAGGATATTCCTTTCAAGTCTAAGCTCTGCACTCCATTCCACTGACACTTTCGTTTCAGGCAGAGCCTGTCGCCATCTTAAAGACTTTCAAATTTCTTCCTCTCCTTCCCCCTTCCCCCCCCTCCTCTTCCGAAAAAAAAACTCCGTTAAAGAAAAAATCCATACTTGCTTGGAATTTTCTTTTCTCTTTTCCAGCTTGCTCCAAATGTGATTTCAATTGTGGTGTTGCTCCCACGTCTGGCTCCGCTAATTAAATAATTAGCGGAGGAGCCTCTCGGCGCGGAGCATACCCTGGGGGTATGGAGGGAACCATCCCTCTGAGCCCTCCCCAGGACATGGAAAATTCCTGGGGGGCTCAAAGAGGTTCTACCTCACCCCCAGAAGCTCTGCCTGTTCCTCCCGGCGAGAAACAGGTTTTTCGAGCCGCCTGCCAGCTGTGAGGCGGCTCTAACGCACCGGGAGACCGGCGGGCATGGAAAGCCCGCCGCCAACGAGGAAGGCGCCACCGGAAGTGTGAGCAAACTATTTTTAAGGGGGAGTGAAAATATTGAGAACTTTTTCAGTGAATTATAACTGTCTGCTATCCAACAATTTATCTTGCTCTGTCATGATGAGTGTTAACATTGCCATAATGTAAATGTTTTCTGTTGGAACATCTATAGGAGACCACAGGAACCACTGCTCTTCTCAAAATGCTGAAGGCAGCTCTATCCTGCATCACAAGCTCTGCTTCTTTCCTATGTGCATGCAGTCTCACAATGCACATACATACAACACAATGTAGGTTTCACATTTGACCTCCCTTGATCCCACTACAGATAGTTTTATTTTAGGTGCTTGTTGCAGGAATGCTTTTTTCCTTTTTTTTTTTTAAAGGAATGCAAAACTTTAAAAAAAGAGAAACAAATCCAAGAAGAAAGTTTGATGATGATCTAGGGAAGGCTTAACAGCAATATAGAACTTCCACCTTCAGAAGCTATCAATAAAGGTTAGATAATTTTAATATGTTTCATTGAAGGCTGAGAAGATGCTAGCAATGGACAATAAGGAAATCAATGCATTTAACATGTTTGGCAGGTAACAATGACAAATTATTATGCTTGGTCCCATAGTCAACCAGACGTTTAAACTGGATGTTTGGCATTGTTATCCACATATTCAGTTCTTCCCAAGGACCTAAGATAGGCAGCTGTTATTATTTAATGGTGTTAAATGCTGCAGAGTATGATGAGGTGATTTTGTCAATGCTAATGGTGCTCCAATTGTTTGGGGATTGCACCAAGTAACATATTACGATTGGTACTTTTGGTATTACTATTGACAAGGAGTTTAATGTCTTCTTGTGATCAATCTAAGCCACATCCAGGTCAGTCTTCTTTCTCTTGCAGTTTTTCAAAATCACCTCATCAATTATTGGTCGCATTTGTGACCTGCTTGGATTACTTCCCACTTGGATTACTGCAATTCCCTCTACATGGGTCTGCCCCTGAGATGCACCCGGAGACTCCAGCTGATCCAGAGTGTAACCGCATGGGTTGTTACAGGAGCCCCTCGTTACTCCCATATAACACCCCTCCTGCGTGAGCTGCACTGGTTACCAGTGGTTCTCCAGGTTACCAGTGCCCTCCTGTGTGAGCTGCACTGGTTACCAGTGGTTCTCCAGGCTTCAAGGTGCTGGTTCTCACCTATAAGGCCCTACATGATATAGGTCCGGAATATTTGCAGGACCTTCTCCTGCCTGCCTCCCACCGTCCTGTTCGCTCACATAGGGCCGCTCTCCTCAAGAGCCAATGTCGTCTAGCAGTGCCCAGGGGTAGGGCGTTCTCTGTGGGTGCTCCCACCCTCTGGAATGAGTTACCTACTGAGCTCTAAACGGCTCCTGATCTCCGCTCCTTCCGTCAGGACCTGAAGACTTGGCTGTTCAAGCAAATAGACTGACTCTGATTCTGGGTTTTATTATTTATTATTAATTAGTTATTTGATTTAAAATGGGATTTTATTGTACATGTTTCTTAACTTGTGTTTGCCACCCTGAGTCCTTCGGGAGAAGGGCGGCATATAAATACATGTAATAAATAAATAATAAATAAATTAGGAGCTGATCTTTTGTTTGGCCAGTTGCTTCAGTAGTTTCTGGCAAGAGCTTGTTTTCAACTAGATGCTGTTGGACTGCATTTAATTAGCAATTTGAAAGTTGTTGGTAAGCAGGTAATTGACTTGTAATTGCCTGGTGCTGTCCCTTTTGCTGGGGCTTTTATTGTCAAATAGCTTTTGCCAGATGTTAACCAATCTTCAATTTCACCTCCTTATTGAATGCTATTAAACTGCTTTGCAACAAGTCAGATGTTTCAACTAAAAACCATGCCGTTCATCTTCATCCAGTACTGACCCAGAACTTCACTGTTTATTCTTTGTCAAGTGTTTTCTCATTTATTGATGGATTAGGAACAATTCTGCCTATAGTTCTAATTCTACTGAAATTTAAGATTTTGACTATTGTGTGTAATTTGAGCTTCCTATCTGCTGATCTTAGCTATAGCTGTTGTTTGCTGCTTTATTATTTCCAGTGATTCCTTGATCTTCCTTGTTTCTAGGTGATATTTCTTCATCAGGTACTCTTTGGTCGTCTTCTTCAACTTATTTTCTTTCATCTGTTCTAGCTTGTTTGCATCTAATCTTAACATGCTGGTCTTATTTTCCATCCAGATCTTCTATTTTGACGGCACACAGTTTGGCTCTTTTTCTTGTTGGTTGATTTTGCATCCCAGCATTCAGGTTTAACTGCAGCTGTGTTGTACATTATTTGGCTTTTTTTCCTATAGTGAGCTGATGCTTATATTTGAAATTACTGAATTGGCATATTTTAAAACAGGTTGTTCTATACTTACAACAATTCGTTTAGTGAGCGTTCTAAGTTACAACAGCACCGACATGACCATTTTTCATACATATGACCACTGCAGCATCCCTACAGTCACGTGATCAAAATTTAGACTCTTGCCAACTGACTCATATTTATGACAGTTGCAGTGTCCAGGGGTCATGTGATCAGCTTTTGTAACCTTCTGTCAAGCAAAATCAATGGGGAAACCAGATTCACTTAACAACCATGTTACTGTTGTGGCTCTGTTGCCTGAGCCTGTGTCATCGTCAGGAGAGGACTCTGAGAGTGAAAGGGAGGAATTGGCAAGACCTCCCTCTCCAGGACCCTCCTCTCTGGCAATGTCCCTGGAGGACACTGAAGGGCAAGAGATAGGCCCAGAGCCAAGCACGTCCCCGCAGCCACAGATGGACAGCGACGAGGGAGATAAGTGCTGGCTGGATCCTCGACAGCGACGCAGGGAGAAACGTGCACAGCAGAAGGGAAGCATGCCAGCGTTTTGCTGAATCACTGGACCACACCCCACAGGATATAAAAGGGAGTGTGGTGGCCAGTCAAAACCTTGTGACGAACAAAACTGAAAGCTTCCATGCCATTCTGTATCGCTGGACTATTGTTTCAAGGACTGAGCTGTAAATATTGAGCTGTTTACCTTTGATGTGCCAGAAGTGGAGAGACGTTATCTCCCTTCTTTGTAACTAATAAACTCTTGGCAGGCAGCCACTGGGTTTTTGCCGGCTGGTTTGCTCATTAACTCCGGAACGCTTGTTTGTGTGTGTGTGCGTGGGACACAACAGTTACTAACTTAACAACTACAGTGACTCACTTAACAACTGAGGCAAGAAAGGTCATTAAATGGGACAAAACTCACTTAATAAATGTCTCACTTAGCAATAGAAATTTTGAGTTCAACAGTGGTCATAAATCAAGGTCTAGTAGTAGTACCAGCTGTTTCTTTGTAAGCTTTAGTGCAGATAGCCTTGTTTTTACATTCAGCTCAGTTATTCTTTGTTTCAGTTCCTTTTTTGTTTTACTTAGCTGGCTTTATTCTTTCTGAGAAGAAAGCAGAGGTCAGAGTATCTGGTGTGGGAATGAAAATGATTCAATAGCTATGCTTGCTTGCTTTATCACTGACTCACGGAGTTTGCCACTACAGTCTAAATTATTTTGGCAAGGCTTCGATTTCTTTGCTCTGTCTAGACCAGTGGTGGGTTTTTTATTATTGGTTCTGTGGGTGTGGCTTCATTGGTGTGGCATGGCATGGCTTAGTGAGTGTGGCTTGGTGGGCGTGGCAGGGGAAGGATACTGTAAAATCTCCATTCCCTCCCCACTTCAGGGGAAGGTTACTGCAAAATTCCCATTTCCTCCCAATCAGCTGGGACAGGAGGCAGAGAATAGATAGGGGTGGGGCCAGTTAGAATTTTTACTACCGGTGGGCGTGGGCAGTCAGAGGTGGTATTTACCGGTTGTCCGAACTACTCAAAACTTCTGCTACCAGTTTTCCAGAACTGGTCAGAACCTGCTGAAACCCATCTCTACAGAAAGACCCTTGCAGTTCTTTCAATTCTATTTTAGTGAATACTTTATTTCTTATTATAAATCAAAATTGATCTGCTAGCCTCTGTTCTGTTATTTCTGGACATTGTTCTTTCCAGAACCAGCACGTTCTTTTCAGATATCTTCTTTTCATTGGATTGGATTTGTAATAACAACTCATTATTTCTTTGCTTTCAGTCTTCATATACTGTATGTGTAACAGGTAAATAACCTTTTTTCCAGTAATCCTGCAGTTGCTCAGCCAATAGTCACAAGTCCTGTAGCCTATTTGTTACCAGATGTCCAGGAAATCCAACACCTACCATGGTCCTTGTTGACACGGATGACAACCGATCCTATAAGAATTTCTGTAAATTGTGTCTCACCCATTTATGGTGTTTATGGGAAAGTTTATGGGAAAGGCATTCTTTATCTGGCTTCTTGGATGAGATTTGTTCAGTATGGTTGAAACTCTGACATACAATAGCTCTCATCTTCCTCAGAGCACACAAGCCCCATATTATAATCATTATTATTTTGGATTGTCACACAGTCAGCCAAATATTCAGATTGGATTTGGCATTTTTGTCCACTTATAGAGGCCTTCCCAAAGGCCTTATTATTACCAATATTGCATTAGATCAAAACTTGTTCTACCATGTAGCATGGTAGAACAAGTAGAACAAGTTCGTAGCTGTAATGAAGGGCTGCAATGATGGAAAACAGTGGGACCAGAAAGCCACTTAAGATGACATCTTGTTTTGACCTTTTTGTTAAATGTTACAAACAGAATAGGGAAGTATGTAACATTATAAAAGTAATATTCAAAGTTATCAGTTTTTTTCATTTCCTAAAGATCTGCTTTAAAAATTTACTTTGATCTGATGTAACCGAAAATGACATCTGGTGCTTCAAGATGTTATTACAGAAGTGACATAACTTGTATGGCATCCATCAGCTGAGTTATGATGTCCTGAAACCGTTTGCCATTTGGTGCCATTTGTTTCCCCACTTGCTCCCCTCCAACTACAGATGCCTATGAAGAAAGGGAGAAGGGAGGAAACACAATGGGAGAGAAAACAAAGAAGAGCAGGTGAAAGAACCCATTGCTCACAAGTCATGCAGAGTCCCCAACAAAATTTCAGTGATCTTGGAAATATCCAAGTATACTCTCTAAATTCAGAGAGGTGCCCTTACCACCTCTCTCAATTTCCTTACTAACTTGCATTAACAAAACCAGAAGAGTGATCTTTCTATTGAAATCTCTGCAATTCAGAATCTACAGCATGCTTAGTTTCATTGGCTAAAACTCTTGAGTACAGACAGTCTTTAACTTACAATTTGAAAATTTGAGCTCAAATTTTCTGATGCTAAGCAAGATAGTTATTAGTGTGTTTTGCTCCATTTCTTGCCACAATTGTTAAGGGAATCCCTGCAGTTATTAGGTAAGTAACACAGTTGTTAAATGAATCTGGTTCGCCATTGACTTTGCAAAAGATGACTATATGACCCAGACTAACAGAATAACAGAGTTGGAAGGGACCCTGGAGGTCTTCTAGTCCAACCCCCTGCTCAGGCAGGAAACCCTATACTGGGTTGTCAAACTCAAGGCCCTGGAGCCCGGATTCAGCCATGGGGGGATTAAACCTGACCCGGGGGCTGCCCTGGAAACAGCAAAGGACTGGCCCACAGTGCCTCTGCCAGTGAAAATGGAGCTTAGGATGGCTGAGCCCAAGCTCCGTTTTCACTGGCAGAGGGTTGCAGGAGGCTGTTGCAGACAAAAACGGAGCTCAGGAGTCTGTTTTCACTGGCAAAGCGCTTGGGCCACCACAGGTGCCCCCAACAGAAGTGACATTGAGCTGGGCACATTCACCCTGGCCACACCCAACCTGGCCCCCCAAGGTCAAACACAATGCTGATGCGGCCCTAATTGAAATCAAGTTTGACGCTCTATACCATTTCAGACAAATGGTTGTCCATCTCTTCTTAAAAACCTCCAGCTTTGGAGCACCACAACTTTTGGAGGCAAGTTTAAGACTTGTGGCTGGCTGAGGAATTCAATCAATCGATCAGAATAGTGTTGGAAGGGACCTTGGAGGTTTTCCAGTCCAACCTCCTGCTCAAGCAGGAAACCCTATACCATTTCAGATAAGAGACTATCCAGTCTCTTCTTAAAAATCTCCAGTGGTGAAGCACCCACAACTTCTGATGGCAAGCTGTTCCACTGGTTGATTGTCCTCACTCTTAGGAAGTTTCTCCTTAATTCCAGGTTGCTTCTCTCCTTAATTAGTTTCCACCCATTGTTTCTTGCCCACCCGATGATGCTTTGTGGCAGCCTCTCAAATACTGGAATACTGCTATCAAGTGAGGTAGTAATATCACTCTATAAAGCCTTAGTAAGAACACATCTAGAGTACTACATCCAGTTTTAGTCACCACACTATAAAAAAGATGTTGAAACTCTGGAACAAGTGCAGAGAAGAACAACCAGGATGATTAGGGGACTGGAGGCTAAAACATATAAGGAACTGTTGCAACTACTTGGCATTGCTAGTCTACTGAAGAGAAAGACTAGGGATGACATGATAACTGTCTTCCAATCTTTGAAGAGCTGCCACAGAGAGGAAGGGGTCAAGCTGTTTTCCAAAGCATCTGAAGGCCAGACAAGGAATAATGGATGGAAACTGACCAAGGAGAGATTCAACCTAGAAATGAGGAGGAACTTTCTGACAGTGAGAATAAACAACCAGTGGAACAGAAGTTGCCTTCAGAAGTTGTGGGAGCTTCATCACTTGAGACTTTCAAGAAGAGATTGGACTGCCATTTGTCAGAAATAGTGTAGGGTCTCCTGCTTGGGTGGGGGGTTGGACTAGATGACCTACAAGGTCCCTTCCAACTCTGTTAATCTGTAAATTCCCCCTAGTCCTTCTTTTCTCTAGACTAGCCAAACCCAAATCCTGCAACCGTTCTTTATATGTTTTAGTCTCCAGGCCTTTAATCATCTTAGTTGTTCTTCTTTGCACATTTTCCAAAGTCTCAACATCTTTTTTGTAATGTACTGACCAAAACTGGATACAGTATTCCAGCTGTGACTTTACTAAGTCTTAAAGTGGTACTAATACTTCACGTGATTTTGATTATGTGCCTCTGTTTATTCAATGAAGAATTACATTAGCTTCTTTTGGCTGCTGTCATACATTGTTGTCTCATATTTAAGTAATCGTCCATAAGACTCCTAAGTCCCTCTCACTGTTACTGTTTTTGAGCCAAATTTTGCCTAATCTGTCCTTGTACATTTGGTTTTTCCTGTCTAAGGGTAAAATCTTGCTTTTGTCCACATTAAATTTCATTATGTTGGATAGATCACGTCTGTCAAGATCTTTTTGGATCCTGAGCTTGTCTTCTGGGGTGTTGGCTATTACTGGCAGCTTAGTGTCATGAGTTTCCCTTCTATTCCCTCATCTAAATCATTTATGAAGATATTCAAGAGTACTGAGTTTAAGATAAAACTTATGGTACCCGACTGCTTACTTCCTCCATGTAAGTGTAGTACCATTCAGGACGACTCATTGAGTACGGTTTGTCAGCCAGTGTTCTGCCCCAGCTACAGATCCCAAAGAATGCAGCACACACAAAGTCTGTACAAACTTTAGTTTACTAAATTAAATCAGTCTTTTTCAAATAAAAGCTGTTCATTAACTTTCTTAACAGCCTACAAGAATCCAAAGAATAAATAATCTTAATCTTACTATGGTTGGCAGAAAGCCGAGAAACAATTTGCAGGAAGCTGATAAGAGAACTAAGATCAGGACATGAAGGAGAGTAAATGAAGTTGTTCCCTGCAAATTGCTTCAGTCGTCCTTCCTTAAATAAGCTAAGGGAGTGGCCAGTTAGCCGCAAGCCTTACTCTCGAGGAGACCTCCTCCTGAGGAACCACTCCTGCCTTTTGACACCTCTGCCTGCCCGTGCATTGAGAAGAGGTTCTCCCTCTTCTTCCTCTTCACTTATGGGAGGTTCTGGAGGTTCTGAAGGCCCTGCCTGAATCCCCGCCTCTGGTACCATATGTTCTCCAGCCTCCTCATTGTCTGACTTGAGTGCCAGCTGCAGAGGCTACTGGCGCAGCACCACACCAGCCTCCTCGCTGTTGGAATCAGCTACTAGCTGCACAGGCCGCTGGCAGGTGGCCTGTGCAACAGCCCATTACAAATCCATCTGGTGGTGATGCTGTCCATACCACATTAGGCTGTAGTCTACTTTGTCAAATGCCTTGCTGAAGTCTAAGTATACTATGTCCACACTCTAAGGTAAAGATAAAGGCTCCCCTCGCGCATATGTCATAGTCGTTCCTGACTCTAGGGGGTGGTGCTCATCTCCATTTCAAAACTGAAGAGCCAGCGCTGTCCGAAGATGTCTCCATGGTCATGTGGCTGGCATAACTAAATGCCAAAGGTGCACAGAACACTGTTACCTTCCCACCAAAGGTGGTCCCTATTTTTCTAGTTGTGTTTTTTTTTTACTTGCTTTCAAACTGCTAGGTTGACAAAAGCAGGGACAAGTAACAGGAGCTCACCCCATTACGCGGCACTAGGGATTCAAACTGCTGAACTGCAAACCTTTTGATCGACAAACTCAGCATCTTAGCAACTGAGCCACCACATCCCACACTCTACTAATCTACTAATTTAGTCACTTTGTCAAAGAATGAAATAAGATTGGTTTGCAATGATCTGTTTTTAACAAACCCATACTAGCTTTTAGTTATAACTTTATTTCTAGACATTCACAGATTTGTTTTTTGTTTTTATTATTTTTTCCAGTATCTTCCCAGATATTGAAGTTAGGCTGATTGGTCTGTAGATTCCTGGTCCTGTTTTGTCTGACCCCTACCCACTCACACCTCCGGATACTGCAGCCATTATAAATATGATTTATAGCATCTGAATTTTGATTATGTAACCATAGGGATGCTGCAATGTCGTGTGAAAAACTGGCATAAGTCACTTTTTTCAGTGTCATTGTAACTTCAAACAGTCACTAAAAAAACTGTTGTAAATAGAGAACTACCTGTAAATATATCTACTTAGGTTAAATGTTAATAGAAGAGGATATAATGTAGCTCAGGGTTGAATTGTGGAGTCCTGGGTGCTCTCTAGTCTAGTTATTTGCTTGCAGACCATTTATTTTTACCTGACTAGATAGTATCTTCAGACCATAAGATCAATCATTATTTGGATTTGGAAGAAAACCCTTAGACCATGTGTAAGCATAGCATCTCTCTGGTATTCAACACTCCTTTTTTTTTTAAAAAAATGAGCCTTTTAAAACAGCACGTCTGCTTTAAAAATTGCATTAACTTTAATGAATCATTTCCTCTCTGGTATCTGCCCATTTATCTATATTTCACATTCTTCTAATTTCTTAACCCAAATGAGAGTGGTTGAAGGAGAAATAGGCAAAGTAGCAGTGCCAAGATTGGTGGTTGATTGGAGAAGTTACTGAAGAAAAAAAACCCCCTTCTGGTTATCATCATCTTGAAGTATTTCTACACATGTGGTAAATTTAGAAGGCATAATATGATGACTGCATACTATCAAGGTAAGTGTTGCTTTTGTTTTGCAGAAAAAAATATTTTATTTCTGAAGCTCTGATTGAACACTGAACTGGATTGCAAATGGAGACCTGTTTTATGATTATATTAATTGTTGTGATACGTTGGTTCATTCCTGGCTGCTATTTTTGTGGTTTAAAAATGTGTTCTATTGTTTTTTTAAAAAAAATATTGCTAATTGTGTGATGGGTGGCTGCATGCATTTAATACATTAATGAATAATTAAATCATGTTACTATCTCTCTATTGGAAATACAGTACAAAAAGTATCACTGGCTATAATGTTTCTAACATTCCCATTTTCATTTCTACTAATTTTATCTACTAATTTTGGTAAGATTTCAACAATGCTGTTTGTCTTTAAGCAGTCATACTTCACTGTGGTTTTTTAACTGATTTTACAAAATGTCATATGCCCCTTTGGTTTGGTTTTTCAATTGTATCTGCTAAGTTGTGTACTTAAATTCATTGATTTCTGGATACAGTGGTCTTCCCATGAGGTAGTAGTTCTTTGGACTTATTTTAAAGATAAGTCTGTGATTTGTTTGAGCACTTTTTTTTTCAAAAATTATCTTTGGTAATACTAGATTTGAGCTCATAGTTTGTTTCTCACATAATTCCACTCCAAATTCTCTGCACTCATTTTCTTGATTGAAGCATTCCTTACTTTTGCACCACTGGGAGTTATGGTATTCATTGTATCTACTAGGTGTTTTTTCCAGAAAATATTTAAAATGTGCCTACTTATTTGTGGTTTGGATGATACATTTCCAATGTCTAAATGACCCAAAAAGACACTTTCCGTTTCTTCCTCTTGTAAATGCCACTTATGACTAACTCTAGACGAGACAACTGACTAAAATTTTCTGAGTTTATTCATGCGTTAAGAGAATGGAAAGAACCATATACGTATGGTGAAATGTTAGGGGGTTTTTTTAAAAAAAGCAGCTGGACAATCCAGCTATCAGGAGCCACCAACTGAGACATTAATAGCCTGATCCTCTATGAATTCAATTTACTGTACACAGTTTTAAAAGAACGTTACTACCCATTCTTTGGGCAGTGAATTCCTTCTGTAGCACCTCCTTCTGTGGATGAGGAGGAGGTTATTATTTTATCTGTTCCAGGCGCATCAAACTCGCAGCCCGTGGGCTGGATGCATCAAGAGCTGGCCACCCCCATTTTAGCAAAGGGGGGAAAAGTCACAATACGTCACGTGACGACAACTTGACAATGCGTGTGTGACACCTCTGATCTATCCCATCATGTTTATTTCATCACCTCTAATTTGGTATCATGCAACAAAAGAAAAAAGTGTTCTCTACATACATTTATCTTTCTTACTCAATGAAAACCCCCAAATGTTCTCACTTTTTATACCAATTTTTTTTCAACTTGCTAATAATTTTGATTTTTAAAATATGAAGTTTTTGGACCTTGAAAAACACTCTCAGGATTTAATTAACCATTCTTTTGTTGAACGAATCAGAGAACTTTTCCAGGAAGAAGCATACCTTTGCAGCAGTTATAATGCAAAAAACTAATTCAGTATACATAGAGGGGATGTATGTTCAGTGATATCATATATTGAAATGGGAATTCAACTTTTGTTTCATTCTAGAACAAATCATTTTTCCAGAATTGTTGAACTTTATGCCCAGAGTTGATCTATGAGAGACATGGGTGATTTCTAAATATGATAGATAGATAGATAGATAGATAGATAGATAGATAGATAGATAGATAGATAGATAGATAGATAGATAGATAGATACGAGAGAGAGAGAGAGAGAGAGAGAGAGAGAGAGAGAGAGAGAGAGAGAGAGATAACTGTACATAGATAGATAGATAGATAGATAGATAGATAGATAGATAGATACAGATAGATACCAGAGAGAGAGAGAGAGAGAGAACTGTACATACATAGATACCATAGATAGATAGATAGATAGATAGATAGATAGATAGATAGATAGATAGATAGATAAACAAATATGTAAAAATGATCCGACCTACTTATCTTTCCAGCAGTTTTTTGAAAATGAATTCTCCATTTTAGCAATCAGAAGTGGAAAAATATACCAAAGACAAAATATATGCACCAATTTTATTTAAGTATAATATTCAGAGTGAATTTAATATTCTGCATCTTCTAGTTCTCTACAGGATTAATACGATGACTGAAATAAATGAGAATATTCCAAATGTAGTCACATCCATCAGTTTTATATTAAAGATAGCTAGAAAATAGGCCTATATAGAATATATCATCCTTGGTCAAATAGCAATAGCAATAGCACTTATATACCACTTCATAGTGCTTTACAGCCCTCTCTAAGCGATTTACAAAGTCAGCATATTGCCTCCTACAATCTGGGTCCTCTTTTATCAACCTTGGAAGGATGGAAGGCTGAGTCAACCTTGAGCCAGTCAGGATCAAACTGCTGGAGTGAGCAGTGAGTTTAGCATATAGTACTGTATTCTAGCCACTGTGCCATTACGACTCTAATTCAAGCATAGAGTATGTTATTTTTTACTTTATTTTTTTAAAAATTTGATTTATATGCTGCCCTTCTCTGGAGACTCATGGTGGTTTACAATGCGTTAAGCAATGGCCTTCATACTTTTGTATATTTATATTTATACAAATTCAGCTTATTGCCCCCACAAACTGGGTCCTCATTTTACCTACCTTAGAAAGGATGGAAAGCTGAGTCAAACTTGAGCCTGGTGAGATTCGAATTTACAGTAATTGCAGACAGCTGATGCTAATCACAATGCTTTAGTCTGCTGAGCCACCAGGCCCTTTGGATAATTCCTGTGGATATTTGGATAATTCCTGTGATAGCCACAATTCACTCCACTGTTGTCCTGATTAATTTTATATTTTTAAACAATCTTGTATATTTGGATAAAGCAACTTATTATTACTAATAGCTAATAGCCCACTTAAAGGAAGAGGACAACTATAAGAGATAAATAATTTGATTCACAAATGGGCATTATTCTTATGTTTCAAGAATTTGCTCAAATTTACTCACAGTTGGACACTGGCCTTGTTGCAAATCCCAAGAGGTATGTGGAGAGAAGTTTTGCCCATTTATCTAGGAACAGTTTCTATTGCTGCCTGCAATTACTGCAAGTTCAAATCCCACCAAGCTCAAGGTTAACTTCCATCCTTTCGAGGTAGGTAAAAAGAGGACCCAGATTGTGGGGGCAATAAGATGACTTTGTATAAAAAAGAACACCGCTTAAGGGGAGCCAAAAGCCCTACTAAGCAGGTATATACAAAAGTATGAAGGCTATTGCTTAACGCATTGTAAGCTGCCCTGAGTCTCCGGGGAAGGGCGACATATAAATTGAACTAATAAATAAATAAATAAACAAACAAACAAACAGTTTGAATCCATTGGGCCTGATGAAATGGTTAGGGCCCTTATGCCTGTGAGTGCAGCCACCTGCTCATTAGCTCCATCCCCTGCTGGTTTGTTAAGAAAGCCAAAAGGGTGTATGGTAAATGAGTTTTAGCAGTGTTGAAGTCTTCTTTGGGTGAGGGGGTTGTTTCTTAATATCTTAAGAAAAGCTTGGCCCCCTTCTTAAGTAACCATCTCTGGGACTTTACTATGGGGGACAATTTTTGTCCAGTATCTAATTTCCCTCTTCTGAGGAAGGTAGTTGCAAAGGTAGTCCTACAACAACTTCAGAGAACCTGAGATGAAGCACATTGTCTGGATTCCTTTCAGTCAGGATTCAGATATGGGTATTTTTCTAAAACTGACTCAGGGGATATGAGAAGGAAGACACAGTATTATGTTGGCTGCGTCCTGGGGTTGATTCCAGTTGGTGGTGATTGGAGATGAAAGATCCCACCTTGGCCCCCAATGTGTGGGATCCTCTCTTCAGTCCTATTCAACATCTGTATGAGACCTCTGGGTAAGCTCTTCTATTGCCATGGGATGAGGTATCATGTGGTATCATGATGATGCCCAGTTATGTATCTTTCACTCTGGCAAACTAACATCTTATCCCAGTGGCTGGAGGCTACAAGGGTCCAGATGAGAAACAACAGGCTTCAACCAAATGTTGGCAAGATTGAGTGACTTTGGGTTTGGGGGCTTGCCAGCTCTAAAACAATCCCATCTTTAATGCTGGATGGTTTTGCACTGTCCTAGACAAGCCCTATGTACAATCTGGGGAATCCTCCTAGACTTACATGCCCTACTCAAAGACCAGTGGCAATCATAGTTAGAAGGACCTTTGCTCAAATTCATGTTGTGTACCACTTGCCTGATCCTAGGTTGAGGGGCTTTACTCAGATCACTCATGCCCTAGTCTTCTTTCAGTTGGACTACTGTAATGCACTCTGCCCTGGCAAAGAATGAGTAGTTTTGTGTGTTTCTAGAAGAACATGTTAAACATCTGCTCTGCAAGCTGCATTGGTTACCAGTTACCAATTCAAGGTGCTGGTTTTTACCTTAAAAAATCCTACATGGTATGGGATCAAATTATTTGAGGGATTGCCTCTCTCCGATTACATCTACATGTCACATAAGGTCCAGCAGAGAAGGCATGCTGCAGGACCCATCAACTAGAGTACCACATTTGGAAGGTCCAAAGTAGAAGGCCTTTTCTGCTGTGGTAATTACTGTCTGGAAAGCTTCATCCTTTTGACTTTCCAGAAGTCCCCCAAGACCTGGTTGCACCACCAGGCTGGAGGCTCCAAGAGATTGGTAAAATATTGCGATTGCTCCACTCTTTTTAATACCTGGTCTTCATCCAATATTTATTTTTCTCTTTTAGCTTTATGCTTTTGAAAATTTTAGAGCTTTTAAAATAATATTTATTGTTTTTAAAATATTTATTGTTTTTTAATTTTGTTATACACCAGCCAGAGTCACTTGTTTATGAGATGAGCAGCTATATAAATATGACAAATAAATAAATCAACTGGCCAGTTTTATCTAATGGTTAAGGCACCAGGTTAGAAAGTGGGAGACTGTAAGAGTTCTAATCTCTCCTTAGCTATGAAAGCCAGCTAGGTGACTTTGGGCCAGGCACTTTATCAGCCCAATGACCTCACAGGGTTGTTTTTTTGTGGGGAAAATAGGTGGAGGAAGGTGTGTTGGTTATGTTTGCCAAGTAATTTGTAAAAATAATAAAGGTGGGATACAACTAAATAAATTTAAAAAATTGGGCTTACTCCAGTCCTACAAGATATATTACAATATTTTTCTATTACTGCACACAATAATAAGATGTTTCATATTGGCTGCAGTAGAATAGGCTTTTCTACTCTATTTAGACTAGGATACCCCTCATTGAACTTAGCCAGATTTATGGGCAATGCAGTCTAATTCATCAGGAGAGTGCCAGGCTGGGCTATATGGTTTGAAAACTGCCTTTCTCAAACTGAGACATTGGGGGCCTCAATGGGTTGCAACAGTTTTTGCATCATCAACTTCTCTGCTAGTTTTGCAAGAGGTTGGAACAACCCTGTGTAATCTCCACCCTTTTCACTTCCTTTTGCCCTTCATATTTTCTATCACACCATTGTAAAAGATAGCAATACCAGTTCAAAGCTAAGAGAATGAAACTTCCTTCAACTTGATGCCCTTTAGCTCCCAGAATCTGTACATGCAGCATATTTGGAGAACATCAGATTGGGGAAATCCAAGTGGCCACAATATTTTTTCATATATTAGGGAGTCTGCTCCAACATATATATCCAGCTGTATATTATCTTCATTGAAACAGTGCATTGGCAAAGTGTCCTCTGCTTCATGTTCTGTGGCTTTCCAGTTGCTGCTGAATTGTAGTTTCCAGTATCTTTCCCCATTGGCCATGGTAGCTGAGCTTCATTAACATCTGACGGGTTACAAATTCACAACCCCTGGAACAGTCTATGAAACCTTAGGTCCAAATACTATGACTCTTTAAGACATCAGGAGGATTCCTTGTTGAAATTGCTACAATAGGTCTAGCTGGAATTAATTTTAGTCAGAGGTGTTCAAATTTTTCTACCTTCTCTATGCTGTTTACATTATGCACTGATTGGTCTCAAAAGGTACCTTTGCATATTTGGCAGATTGTAGTGGTGCACTGCAAACAGCTGCAATTCAGGAGCCTTGGGCTTTTAATGCCTGACTTTTGATTTCAGCCCTTCCACACACGCAATGTTGTTTCTGAAAAAATGATTGTTGAGAAATTCCAAAGGTGTTTTTTCAAGAGGCAACTGGACTTCCTGGTTTTTCTTTGAAGATGTTTCACTTCTCATCCAAGAACCTTCTTCAGATGTTTCACTTCTTATCCAAGAAGAAGCAGCTTCTTGGATAAGAAGTGAAACATCTTCAAAGAAAAACCAGAAAGTTCAAAGTCCAGTTGCCTCTTGAAAAAGCATCTTTGGGACAATCATGACCTGGATGACCAAGAATCTCCATAGACACTGTTGAGAAATGATCTCCAAGTCTTGATCTAGATGCCATGGCAGAAAGCGTAACGAGTAGATTACTTATGTTCTCCAGCTCAATTCCAAAGAGATGCAGTTTCATTAATTTCAAGTACTCATCTCCACCCCAAAGTTTTAAATAAATATCTACAATCTGCAAAGCTTGACTTACCCCTTTTGTCTGTTTATCCTCACTCCAAACAAAAATAAGAGCTGAAATTTTGATCCTTGTTCATTGGTGTAGTTGCTGATGGAGTCATGTGGAAATCTGCCCGTTGACCATTTTAGGCCAGAGAAGAAGCACTTCCTTTCAACCTATGTGCTCCATGGCCATTTTGGCTTGAGCTACCAAAAAAAAAAGAGAGAGAGAGAAGAAGACACCTGGTTCTATAACAGGAAAAGAGATACCAATAACAACTTCTAAATTAGTTTCTTGGGTTGAAACAAGATGAGCAGATGCTTGGAACATTGGGATTAATAGCTTATCAAGTTGTCCATCTAACAAGTGGCTGGTGTGGAAATGTTTTGTACCGGCAACCTGTCAGCCAGGGTATGTTGGGACACAGGTCTAATCCTTTTCTGAAAGAGTGCTAAGCCTGTACCAAAAATTAGCCCAGCTGTCAGGCTGCAGGCACAGAGGAGCACAGGGTAAATTAAGAAGGAACTGTCAGTAATAAGCAAGATCCATCTTCTACTTGAGTTGTAACAATGCTGGCTTGTAGGAGGAGAAAGAAATCCAAGGGAATTTCCAGTTGCTTTCTTTGATTTGTTTCACATCAAGTGTTGTTAAGGCCTTAACTTTCTGGCCCCCTGACTGAGGCAGGCTGGGCAATTGGGGCAGCATATGTTAAGGCTCGAGGAGTAGAGGAGATACTCCAATCCAGCCATTTCGTTGAGTGCTTACAGTCCTGAATTAGAAGAAAGGGTACATTCACTTCAAGATTTGCAAGCACTGATGTTCCTATAGGGCCGTGCTTTTCCATCTTGGCCACTTTAAGATGAATAGACTTGACTTGAGAATTCTGGGAATTGAATCCACCCTTCTTAAAGTGGCCAAGATGGAGAACTCTGCTCTAGGGTAATAACATAGTTTCTACAGAAGATAATAATGAAAATTATGTTGATACATGAAAGAAACGTCAACTGAAGTTTTTAGACACACACACCACACACACCCTGCAATCAACCCTGTGACAATTCCACATGAATCAGGTTTCCTTCTGGAGGGAAAGATCACTAAAGAACACTGATACTTCCCAATGATTTATCTGTTTATTAGATTTTTATCCCACCTTTATTACTTTATAAATAACTCAAAGTGGTAAACTTACATAATACTCCTTCTTCTTCCTATTTTTCCCCATAACAACAACCCTTTGGGATGGGCTGAGAGAGAGTGACTGGCCCAAAGTCACGCAGTTAGCTTTCATGCCTAAAACAGGACTAGAGCTCAGTGTCCTGGTTTCTAGTTAGCAGAGGCAGAACAACTCTTAGTAAACATCATATACTATTATTCTGCATCACTTCCTAGAATAACAGAGTATACTCTAGATCAGGGGTGTCAAACTGGCAATGACACATTGTCATCACATGACATATCACTTTTTTTTCTCCCTTCGCTAAACCAGGAGTTGGCCAACTCCTGACACATCTGGCCCACTACTCTAGATGGATCTCTATGGGAAATGAAACTATTATTGAGAACTCCTGCTCTCAATTAACCATATGCCAGGAATCAATAAACCAGCATACACAGGAAGTAAAGTTTCTTTTGGTATTATGGTCAAAGCTTTTGAAGGTTACTGCCAGCACTTTGAACTGAATCCAGAAGTGAATTATAGGCCTGTGAAGATGATGCGATATTACTTTAATATAGACATAATCCTCAATCCCAGTCAGTACCCAAGTTTCTATAAGTAGCATCAAATTGAAACTTCCAACTTGTCTTTATTATGATATCCATAATGTATTGCAGTGATCTATACAAAAGATTGCCTGGGTGAATGAAGCTAAGTTGTTTTCACATAGCTAATGTCATAGTTACATTAGTGACAAATCAGCCTAAATTTAAAAAACTATTCCATGTCATCAGGAACACCTGTGCTTGTGCAGAAACTGTGGCTTTTAGGAATGAACTTGAAAGTAGATTAGATTACCTAACCAAACCTATTTTGCTTTTAGGTTAACAGGGGCTCCAAACGAAGGAAGCATTTTGTGGACTGACCTCATGGGTATCAGTAATATGTGCAATTCCACAGACCTGCCATTCGAAGAAAGCCGCGAGCTCCTGATTGTAGTGTACAGCTTCATTTTTGCCATAGGCCTACCAGCTAACTGCCTAACTGCTTTTGTGACGCTTGTACAAATTTGGAAAAAAAATATCACAGCCATCTACCTGTTTGGCCTGTCCCTGTGCAACATTATGTACTTGAGCACCCTTCCCCTCTGGATTATCTATGTGAAAAATGGCCATCGTTGGAATATGGGGACACCGTCATGCCTGGTGACTGGATATATCTTTTTCTGCAACATCTACATCAGCATTCTTCTCCTGTGCTGCATTTCTATCGATCACTACAAGGCTGTGGTACGTGCACTGGAAAGCAGAGGGAAATGCTTCAGGTCCCAAAGGACTGCTACTATGGTCACAGTTGCCTTCTTTGGCATCATTGCTGCAATCTATTGCCCTGTGTTTTTCAACAAAAATATCCAGGAAAAAAACACAGCAACTTGCTTTGAAACTCCTCTCAATTTCAATTTGGCCCTTTACAATATCAGCCGGTTCTTCTTGGGATTTCTCATTCCTTTGGGCCTCCTTCTTTTCACAAACTACAGAATTTTTCGAAGTATCAAGACCAGCTGCAGCCTCAATCCGGACCAGAAAGCTAAAGTGAGAAATGTGGCAATTGCCATCATTTCTGTATTTGTACTGTGCTTTGCTCCCTACCATTTTGTGCTCCTTGTGAGAGCCATTATCTTCTTTCGGCACCAAGAACAGGTATGCACATTTGAGAAAAACATATATACTACTTCTGTGATCTTTCTGTGCTTTTCCACTGCCAAGAGCATTGCAGATCCATTTATCTATGTGCTGGCTAGTGAAAATGTCAGGCGTGAGATGTCTCGCACATGTAGAATGTGTGGAATTCATTCGTCAGATGAATCCCAGTGATATCAGAAACACACATATTGGGAAATAAAGAAGACAATATTACTGCCCTTCACTATTGAAAGTTTGTGTGGCTTCTTTAAAAGACCTGAATGGAAAGTGGATAACATTTTCAAATGCACTGAAATATTCCCTTTCTCTGGTAATCACCATCTGTTTCAGAGAATTCTGATCTGCATACATCGAACTTAGTCAATGGGCCTTCACAATAAAGTCACAATATTGTGATATGTCTATGCAATGCTGAAGACATAATGATGCATTGATGAAGGATCATATGGCATCATTGAGAAGCCGTTAATATAGTTTGGGGTCATTTATCAATTCTTTGCTAATGAAGAAAGGACTAAAATGAAAAAAGCACAAGCCATAAACAAATGCAAAGTGAATAAGCAATGCTACCTCTCTGGGATACCTTTTAGGGCAGGGGTGACAAACTGGCAGCCTGCAGGCCAGATGCATCACACACAGGCCAAGCCCACCTCAGCTCTGCAAAATGTTGCGATGTCACATTATGGCCATGTGACATGGCGAGTTTGACACCTGTGTTCTAGAGTATTGGGTTGTTTTTAACTGCTGACATAATGGTCAGAATGTCTTTGAATAAGATAAGTTATTACTGAAATCTTGAATAAATTTCCCAAGTCTTTATTGTATTTCCTTATTGTTCACACAAACACAATGCTGCATTTATGCAGTCTAGATATCTATGAGGTTATATGGCAACTGATAGCACAAATTGTATATGTTAAAAAAATATATATATTTGCATCTAAAGATGAGTTTCCGACTTCTGAAATATATAAGGGAATTCAACTCTAGGTTGGGAGGGCCCTTAGATCATCTAGTTCAACTCCTTGCCCAGTGCAGGATCTACTAGAACATTGTTGATCATCCAACCTCCATTTGAAGATCTCCTAATGAAGAAGAACTCATCACTTGATGTGGCAGTTTGTTCCACTTGCTGACAGCACACTGACATCAAGTTTCTCCTGATTCTAACCTGGCTGAAATGCTCCCTTATAGTTTTAACCCATTGGCTCTGATCCTACCTTCTAAGGCAATTTATTGATTTATTATTAATTTTATTGATCACTCCTCCTGTCTCAGGGCAACTCTGGGTGGCTTACAATATTTTTTAAAAAAAAATATTTACAAAACCTACATACAATTCATACTAAATAATATATAATGATAAATACTCAACCCTAACTAATAAATAAAATAAAAATAAAAAATGGAAGGGGCCAAGCCAGGCTGGTTGGCCGGAGCTTAGATCAACTCCAAACTTCTCTTGTGCTTCCTGTAAAAAGCTTTGGCTAAACCAGCTTTGCTTAATTTTGGTAATCCCCAGGTGCAATAATGAATAGATCTACTTCTATGTGACTACTGTTCACATAATTCAAGAGTGTTAACATATTTTCCCTTAGACATCTTTTCTATAGGTTTAGACATTTTCAGAACATTGCCTTAGCACGGTGATTAAAATGCAGTATTGCAGGCAAACTCTGCCCACAGCCTGGAATTAAATCCTGACGAGGCTCAAGTTTGACTCAGTTTTCCATCCTTCTGAGAGCAGCTCAGATTACTGGGGACAATATGCAAATAATATTTACATTGGAAGCCACCAGAGAATGCTGTAAAACACTATGGGGCAATATGTAAGCCTAACTGCTATTGCTATTGAATCATTCTTAATAGATCTTGATTGCCAGAACCTTCATCATATGATAACCGTTTCCTGAACTTACTCCAATTTTTCACTGAACGTTTTGAACTATGGTGCCCCAAAATGGATGCAATAATCACTATGAAGTCTAACTAGGGCAGAGAAGAGTGGAACAATTACTGTAATTTCCACAATCTGGTCTCTGTTCCCCAGTAAATGCAGGACTCAACAAGGCCTGTATAGTTAATCCTGGAAGCACGAAGCCAAGAACACCAGCCTGAAGATGACGAATGAGACTTCGTCGAAACGTCGCCAAGACACTTCCAATTTTATGCGGGAGAAGACCCAAATAACCAAAGACATACATATAATCTGCAAGATTAAAAAGTGGCCCTTCAACTCCTCATCCAAGTCAACGGCACATGGCCAAGAGCTGTGGAAGTCTACTCAATTCTTTCCCTCATGCTGAAGTGGAAACATTAACAAGCACCCTTTCATGTGGTCATTCACCAGCTGTGAATCCATCTAGCTGCGGTCTCATCTAGTTCTAGTCCCCATTTTACCATTTAATTAAGGGGACTAGAATGAGATAGTCTGTCAATATATTGATAGTCAGTATATTGATATCCCAATATACTATGTCTTCAGTGTGTCCTCAAAATTTTAAATGAATGACTCTTTCAAAGAAGTTAATTTGATATCATCTGGCCCCTGTTCAAGTGTTCATAAAGATTATTAAGTGTGGATCTATGTTCTACTAGCTCCTTTGATACACTGAGGTGTACCAACTGACCCTGGAGACCTGAATTAATTGAAATTAACTACCTTTTTCTTCTTACTCTCTTCCTTATCTTACCTCAAGACAGAGGGCTCAATTTAAGAAAAATAGTCACAAATGTATAAATCAGCCCTTTATAATGCAACATCTTCCCCAGACCAGAACTTCCCAACATAACAGTATGCAGAGTGTCAAGTTGGGAATGTTTAGGCCCAGATTTTATTTTCATATATTCTGTTCACTCACTATGAAAAAAAAACAAAACAAAGATGTCTTTTTTTCCAGACTTCCTTCAACATATAGTTTCTTGTTTTAGAGGCATTGAGAGTTGAAAGAATCATGCAAAATGCCAGGTCTACCTTCCTTTATTCTATCCACATCTCTGGTGACTCAAAATTGAAACCTCAAACCATTTACAGTAACTACACTTTAATCCTACCCTCATTTCTAAGATTGCAGAATTACATATACAAATTCAGCTAGAATAGCCACTGGTCCAGTTTCACTCAGAAAGTGTCATGGCATTTGAACCCAACTCTTTCTTCTCTAATATTGTACCACATAATAATTGTATAAAATTCTGTTTTGGAATTAATTCATGAATTTCTAGTAGTCAAGTTATAAATGGCAATGGTGACCTACTGCTCTCTCTAATAAGTATGATGCTTTGATTTTTGTTTCCAAGCAGAAAATTTCCTTTACTATTAATCACTTTGTTGATAGATTATTCACTGAATGTTCACTGAAATTATAGTTCCTCAAAATATTATTCCAGCTCCTGGGTGCTAATCCTGAACTATAATATTGGTTCATGTGCTAAAAGAGAAAATAGATTTTTATTTTATAATATGTATTTCAACTGCAATGTGTAGATGTGGTCACCAGATGGCAACCAAAGCTATCTTATTTCATTAACGGTGCCTATCTGTACAAAGAAAATTAGCATGCTCCTTTCTAATTTTCCAACTTTCTGTCTCTCTTTCTATTTAATTCTACTTCTAACCCACCAGAAACAATTCTTTGTTGTGGCAATATAAACAATAATACAGTCTCATGGTTTCCAGCCTGGAAACCATAAGACCAAATTGGCTAACAAAGTGGTGGCGGTGGATGAGTCACGAATAATATGAGAGAAATTGTCTTGCAGTCTTTATAGCAGGAAGATGCAGGCAGCAGCACTCCACTGACTTTGCTTGATCTTGAAATTAAACAAGGTTGTTTCAATGATTAGACCAGATAGATTATATAAAGAAGAACAATATGATGTTACCTTAGAGAGAGCTGGGAAAGCTTCTTGGATGAGAAGTGAAACATTTTCAAAGAAAAAACAGAAAGTTCAGTTGCCTCTTGAAAAAAATCACCTTTGGGATAACCATGACCTGAATGACTGAGAACTTCTGTAGACATAGAGAGAGAGAAGTTAAAATATATTAATACTTATATCTGAAGCCATTTCTTCATCTTTTTTCTGTCTTTTCTATTTTTCTTTACTTTTTGCTTTTCTTTCACGTTTTGCTTTTGCTTTGATATCTTTTTCTTTTTTCTTCCTTGCTTTATACCAGCTCGTGTTAGTTTTTATCTTATTAAAAGTTTTGATTATATATGAAAAGTTAAACAGTCAAAATGTGTAAGAGGACCAGGAAATAGTAAGTTTAGACTAGACTAAAAAACTTGGGAGGTGGGGGGTCACAGAAGGTAGTGGCATCCCTGTTATTACCAGAAAATCTCTGGTGACTGCAAAAATGAAAATTATTCAAAAGTACTTTGCATGTTGCATCAGTCCAAATGCAGCACATCGCAATGTATGCTAGTATGACAGCGTATTCGTCTGTCAGTGCACAGATTGAAGGAAAACACTAGAGTCCATTTGCTTCAAGAGCCCTTGTCTGCCTTCCTAATCTACCCTTTTCATTAAGAATGCATAAATGTTTTCATATAAAACATTTTTTCCTGTATATTTTCCTGCATCCAAATTATTTCATGGCTTCGTCCTTTCGCACCACTAGCTATTATGTTGGATTCTGCCATATTGATTAATTCATTTTTGTTCTGCCTAGCATCTGGACCAAACTGTGCTTGCTCTGATTGGCTTTTAACCTGTTTGTTTTCACTGGGGGTAGTGAAGAATGCTGCCTCCATTAACTTCAGCATCCAAAGTTGGAGCAAAAAATAATTCCTAGTTGTCTAAACTCATGATCCTTTCCCCCCACCCCCACCCCCCAAAAGCTAGGTCTTTGTTCTGGTTTGTCGCTCCTCCCTCAACTCAGAGGGTGTTTCTTTTGTTCCTACTCTAATTCTCCTTTCTTCATCTTCTGTTTCAAATTTCCAAGCTGCCTTCCCTGGTCCGTCCGCCTTCTGTTTCTTTCCTGAAGAATTTTGAAAACTGTAGGCCCAGAGTTATTTGCTGCTGCTGCTGCTGCTGTTGCTGCTGGCTTCATTTTCTTCCCCTCCCTGTTTCCTTGGAACAAAAATTGAATTTATTCCCTCTCCCGGACCTCCACCCCACCCCGCTTCTTCCTAATCTGGAGAAAGAGACAAAGCCAGCCTAAGGAACCCCCAACACATTTAGCAAAGGCTGTGCCCAAAGGGGAGAGGGTGAGATAATTGCAACAGCTCAAACCAAAGAAAGCAAGGGAGAAAGAAAAAGGGAGATGGGGCAGCACTGGAAATATCTGGATACTGTTTGCCAACATCTCACAGAAAGACGTCTTCTTCAACTTCCTAAAGCTGTTGATGTTCTGTGCTCCTGTGAAGTTCACCAAAGCTTATGCCTTTCATTAAAATGTGATGGTCAGAAAAGATACTACCAGATTCCTAATTTTTAGCCACCATAGACTAACATAGTTCGCCTCCTACAATGCCCTATGAAACTGTAACCTTGATTTTTTTCCGGAAAGAAATGTTGAGCCTAAAACTAGATTACATAAATTTGGATTATATAAGCACCCTCAAATACACTGGAAGATCCTGCCCACTTAGCAGCTCGAAAACATGCAAACGTGAGTACCGGTAGATAAATAGTTACCACTTTGGTGGGAAGGTAACAGAGTTCTGTGTGTCTCTCAGTGTATAGTCACTCTGGCCAAATGACCACAGAAGTGTCTTCGGACAACACTGGCCCCCACGGCTAAGAAACTGAGATGGGCACCGCCTCCTAAAGTTGGACATAATCGGACAGGAGAAACTTTTATCTTTACTTTGATATCCTTTGCGTGGGAATAAGTCCTCCCATTTATATAAAGAAGAAGGTCATTGGCTTGAAGATGCCCAAGTCAAGATGTCTTACCTTTTGTAGCTGAGCTGGCCCCCATGACATTCTTCCAGAGAGCAAAGTCCTCACTCAGAGTCTTTCACCGATGCTGCATTGAAGGGCTCACTTACCGTTCCTTGAGTCAGCTTAAACATTTATTGGCATGCAGCAGCATTTACAGAGGGATTAAAAAGGGCAAGAATGGATGCAGTGTTGCAATATAGGCCCTGGTTGGGCTTGCAGGGGAAGGATTGGCAATGGGATCCATTTCTGCAAACTCAGTGTCTTCATTGCCACAGTTACACCACCTGTTCATTGTTCTTTCAGCAGTGATCTAGGATAAGGAAAAAGAGAAGATTATCTTGAACTGCTTCCCACTATCCAAATTGTTAAAGATAAGAATCAGCAGGTCATAGTTTAATTTTGAGATGACAATGTAAGGAACATTGTTAGTGTTATAATTAATAATAGGGAGAGAGGGAAGGAAGGAAGGAAGGAAGGAAGGAAGGAAGGAAGGAAGGGGAGAGAGAGAGAGCATGGTGGCTACAAACTCTGGTCCAGAAAAAGCTTTGGTTGCCCAGAGTGTTATTTGTCCTAGGCTGGCTTTCCAAGACTTTTCCTATCAGCTGCTACCAGGCTTTTTTTTGACGAGAATTAAAATTGACTATGGCCGTGATGGTGAACCTATGGCACAGGTGCCACAGGTGGCACGCGGAGCCATATCTGTGGGCATGTGAGCATTGCCTTAGCTCAGCTCCAGCACGCATGTGTGTCATGGCCAGCTGATTTTTGGGCCGTCCTGAAGTCAGGAAACAGGCTGTTTACGGCCTCTGGATGACCTCCAGGGGGTGGGGAAGGCCGTGTTTGCCCTTCCCAGGCTCCTAGAAAGCCTCTGGAGCCTGGAGAGGGTGAAAAAAGGGCCTTCTGGTCCCACCGGAAGTTTGGAAATGGACCATTTCTGGCCTCTGGAGGGCCTCCAGGGGATTGAGGAAGGCTGTTTTTGCCCTCCCCAAGAAAGCCTCTGGAGTCTGGGGAGGGCGAAATATGGGCCTACCAGGCCCACCGTGCCAAAAGGGGGTGTGAGTGGGGTGGGGCACATTGAATTATAGGTGTGGGCACGCAACCCTAACCCCCACTCCACCCATTTTTGGCACACAATGGCAAAAAGGTTAGCCATCACTGGACTAAGGTATGTAGGATTCCCTCTGAGCCATGGCTTCTCACTAACATGTATTTAAATATTTTCAACTGCACCTATTTGATGGAGACAGTATAATCATAGCGAAGCCACATGGCTGCATCAAATTGTCATTTAAGCCTACAGTATAGCTGGCTTTTTATCCTGTTGCTACCTATTGCTGCTATCTGGTCTCCCCTGGATGAATCCATTAATCTTACTTGTTCCTTGGCCTTGAATGTTGAAGATGCCTGCATCATATTTTAATAATAGCCTTGTTGGTATTGTTAGGGACACTCTTTGTTTTCAGCTTTGGCAGCTTGAGGCTTCACAATGTGCAGGAAAGAGACAAAAGAAAAAAAAGCTGGCAGTGTCTTTAGGTGCATTTATATACATAATAATATCCCTTTGATCCACAAGGGCAATATTTTGGTAGCGGAAGATGCTGTGTCTCATGACAAAAGGATGAAGGCCACAGATGGCAGAGCCACATCCCGCACATGCGCAAAGCTGGGCTTTCCAAAAAAGGATATACAGATGTTCTTTTCTCATCTGTATGCATGAAATGTGCCAAGAGTATTTTGAGCTTATGTTACTATTTTTTCATGTATTTCATATTTGAGAAAAGGGAAGGAACTCAAAAGTTCTGCACTGCAAACAGAGGAAACTCTGGGGGGGGCGGGGGGGGGCTAGGAAACAAGGGATAGAAATCAGAGTTGAGACCATTTTATTGTATGCCACTCAGTCATGTATGTGAAATGGACAGCTATATACATTTAATAAACAATTATAATCTTTTATACACTCCAGAAATGCATAAATTTACTGGAACAGTTGGCATGTTTCTGTAATTCTCAAAAATGGCTAGCATGGTGAAAATGGACATCAACTGTAAAGCAAAACTAGTATGATTGGTCTCCAGCGTCCCCTCTTGCTCTCTGAGGCCTACCATATCTGCATCCTTTAATGGATGTTCCCCCTTGGCCCTTGGGAAGTGGCACACTTCTAAACAAAACCCTGGGTTGTTCCAACATCCTGGTATCTGTGGGCCTTTCCACATTTGGATCTAATCAGGGCTCAAACATCTCTTTTCTATTGTGTATCCATCAGTAGTGGAATTCAAATTTTTTCACTACAAGTTCTGTGGGCATGGCTTGGTGGGTGTGGTGGCTTGGTGGGCGTGGCTTGGTGGGTGTGGCAGGGGAAGGATACTGCAAAATCCCCATTCCCACCCCACTCTGGTGCCAGCCAGAAGTGGCATTTGCCCGTTCTCTGAACTACTCAAAATTTCCGCTACTGGTTCTCCAGAGCTTGTCAGAACCTGCTGAATAGCACCCCTGGTATCCATGATGTTCTATAGTCCCCTATTTTCTTAGAGTTGCCTAGATATTTAATGTATTTAAATACATGCAATAGAGGTAGGATGGGAATCAATACTCAGACAGAAACTCTCATGTGAGTACAGGTAGTCCTCATTTAGCAACTGCCTCAAACAGTTTGCAGTCACAATGGTGATAAAAAAGTAATTTTGCAACCAATGTATTCATCATTTTACAGCCAATTAGTACAAGTTTTTGGGTACTAATTGACCTGTGCCTGACCTATTTTAAAATTTTTCTCTTCCTCCCAGAGCGGAGAGATTATTCAAACAAGCTATCTCTTCCTGAGCTGCTTTTTTTTCCTCAGCACAGGGGAGCACTAAAAAGTGCTAACTGCAAGTTAATAAACTCAGCTCCTGCAGCTTAATTACCATAGTTTGCAGCTCCTGCCTAATACTGACAAGACCCTAATCAGTTTCACACTAAAGGCTTCTGTTTGCCTCTGGTTTGCAGCTATGACTGCGCTAGGCAAAAAGCTGGCACTTGGGCATTCCTTTTGATGTCTATTCCCTGTTGTGTGCTTGCTTATTCTCTTGTAATCCCTTCCTCTCAAAAAAAAAAAAAAATCAAATATAAACAATTCCCTTCTTACTGATTATCCCAGTAAGCATTCCACTGGAGTGGGGGAGTAGAGAAAAAGGAATATAAGATTTGTCCTCTCACCTGATTTCTTGTGAGGCAAGTTTCTTTGTCATCCCCCAGCTGCTTGGGGTCTTCTGACATTGTAAAGGAAAACTCCGGACCAAAAGCATAAGGACAGTCATAGTCATGTAATTTTCCACTTAGTTACCATTTTGCTAAATAAAGCAGGAGTGAGGGACCTGTTGTCATTTACCAGTGGAGAAGACAGACCATCATTTTTTCCATGGCCATTTCCAGCTGGGCTAACCACCGTGAGAGGGTGGCTCGGATACTTACCCTCCAATTGTGATGAAAGAACACAGGACTCCTCCCATAGCCATGAGAGGGCAGTGGAGTCCAGCCTACCAACGTCTGAGAGCCACTTTGTCCCAGTACCTTGGACTACAATTGAACCCTGGGCCAGTTTTACTTCCCATCCTGGTCCCGTGGATGTACACTACAGCCGACCTTCTGGCATTGCGAGACTCCGCCCTCTCGCAGGCCTGGCCCTCCACATTATCGAGGGCCTACCTTGATGATGGGTTTTGGAATCCCGAGAGGTGGCATGTTGCAAAGAAGGGGTTAAGGGTTTTTTTAATTACATTTTTAGCCAAAATTTTAAGGGGTTCTGGGGAGGAGGGTTGTCTTAAGACTGGATCTGGGGGGGGGATCCATATAGCTACAGGGCAGCACAGTAGGTCTGATGGTTATGGCGGGGGGACGGGGATGGGAGTCTGGCTGGGGTGCCAGGGGATGAGGGTGACGGTTGTTCGATCAGCATTGTAGGTGGGAGGGGCAGATAAGAGCCTGAGTAGCGTAGGGGGCTAATGCCTCCTACTAAAGGCAGCAATTAAGATCCAGCTGCCTGCAACTTCTGCGAGTTCAATCCTAGCCAGGCTCAAGGTCGACTCAGCCTTCCATCCTTTCTAAGGTGGGTAAATTGAGGACCCAGTTTGTGGGGGCAATAAGCTGACTTTGTATAAATATACAGAAGTATGAAGGCTATTGCTTAACGCATTGTAAGCTGCCCTGAGTCTCCGGAGAAGGGCGGCATATAAATCAAATTTTTTAAAAAAGATATGGCGGTAGCAGAGGGCTGAATCATGTCACGGGAGTGTGCACTCGCTGTTTACAAGCGATTGCGCACTCTGGTCCCCAATGCGATTCTTATTTCCTGGGTTGCAGAGACCCTCAGGGTCTGGGCCTCCATCTGATGTTGTGCAACACCAGGTCTGTGATTAACAAAGCCCCCCTCATTTATGATCTTATTCAGGAGGGGGGTGCGGACCTGGCAGGGATTACGGAGACCTGGTTGGGCCAGGAGGGGGTTTCCCCTCAGTGAAATGTGCCCACCAGGCTTCCATTCATTCCATCAGCCAAGGGCTCAGGGGAGGGGAGGGGGTGGCGGCTATTATTAAGGAAAGTCTTTGTCCAAGGGAGACCACTTGTTCCTCAGATAGCTGGATGTGAGTCCCTCCTTGTGAAGTGGGGTCATGGGATGCAGATGGGCTTGCTGACTGCGTACCTGGCTCCCTGCCATGAGCTGCTCAACATAACAGCCAATGTGGCAGTGGATACCCCCAGACTTACGGTCATGGGGGACTTTAACCTGCCATTTGTCGGTGAAATGTCAGAAATAGCTCAGGAGTTCCTGGCTTCCATGACGGCCATGGACCTGACCCAGTTGTTCAAGGCACTACTCACACAATGGGGGGGGGGGGGGGGCGTCACACTCTGGACTTGATTTTTTTTTCTCTAGTCAGTAGTTGAATGATCTGGAAATAGGGGATTTAGTTATCAAACCCTTGTCATGGTCAGATCATTCACTCCTTCAATTATACTTTTGAGCCGCTTCTCTCCGCCAGCAGGGAGACGGAACCGACCAGGTGGTTCCGTCCCAGGCACCTGATGGATCCTGATAAGATTTCCTGACGGAGCTTGGGCCATTCCCTGAGGCTCTGGCTCACGACTCAACTGAAGAACTGGTGGCTGCCTGGGATAAGGCGGCCGCTGGAGCTTTGGACCGCATCATGCCTTTGCGGCCTCTGACCCGGTGCAGATCCCAATCGGCTCCCTGGTTTTCTGAGCTGAGGGAGATGAAACACTGGAAAAGACTCCTGGAGAGTGATTGGAGGGCTAGCTCCGAATCCAACCGAACACTGGTGAGGTCTCATATTAAGACCTACCTAGTCGCAATAAGAGCGGCAAAATCAAATTATTTTTCTGCTCTTATTGCATCTGCAGAGAACTGCCCAGCTGCCCTGTTTAAGGTGACCCGCTCCCTACTTCAGGTGGGAGCGCGGGAAGACCTCTTGCAGGATAGGGCTGAGGATTTTGTGCAATACTTGCATGACAAAATTGCTCAGATTCGGAAAGGCCTGGACTCCAATTGAATGGGTTCAGATGGGGTGACGGAGGTGGGTCTTGAGAGCGTTATCTGGGAGGAGTTTGACTCTGTGACTCCCAAGGACGTGGACAGGATTCTGGGTATCCTGCCCACGTCCTTGAGCTCTGCCACGTTTATTGGACCCATGTCCCTCTTGATTGGTGCTGGCCTCCTGGGCAGTTATACGAGGCTGGCTCCACATGATTATTAACGCTTCTTTGACTGAGGATTTCCTCCGCTCTGCCCTTAAAGGGGCGGTGGTGAGGCCCCTCCTCAAGAAGCCCTCCCTGGACCGAGCTGTATTAGTGAACTATCGTCCAGTCTCCAACCTTTGCTTCGTGGCAAATGTTGTTGAGAGTGTGGTGACGCAGCAACTTCCCCGGTACCTGGATGAAGCTGTTTATCTAGATCCGTACCAGTCGGGCTTCAGACCGGGATACAGCATAGAAATGGCATTGGTCGCATTAGTTGATGATCTCTGGAGAGCTCAGGACAGGGGGTACTCCTCTGTCCTAGTCCTATTAGACCTCTCAGCAGCTTTTGATACCATCAATCATGGTATCATGCTGCGCCGGCTGGAGGGGTTAGGAATGGGGGGCATTGTGTTGCGGTGGTTCTCCTCCTTCCTCTCTGGTTGGATGCAGTCTTTGTTGGCAGGGGGACAGAGGTCAACCTCAAGGTGCCTTATTTGTGGGGTGCCGCAAGGGTCGGTCCTCTCGCCCCTTTTGTTCAGCATTTGTGAAGCCGCTGGGGGAGATCATTCATGGTTTTGGGGTGAAGTGCCATCAGTACGCTGATGTTACTCAGCTGTACATCTTCACCCCAGACCACCCCAATGATGCCCTTGACGTGATGTCCCAATGCCTGGAGGCTGTGCGGATCTGGATGGGGAGAAACAGACTCAGACTCAACCCTTCCAAGACTGAGTGGCTATGGCTCCCAACATCCCAGTATAGCCAGCTGGCTCCATCGCTGACTATTGGGGGTGAGATCTTGGCCCCCTCAGAGAGGGCTCGCAATCTGGGTGTCCTCCTGGATGCACGGCTGTCTTTAGAAGATCATATGATGGCTGTGGACAGGGGGGCTTTCTATCAGGGTCATCTGATTTACCAGTTTACCATCCCTTTCTGGACCGGGACGCCCTGCATACGGTCACTCACACCCTCGTCTGGACTATGCTCTCTACATCGGGCTCCCCTTGAAGAGCACTCAGAGGCTCCAACTGGTCCAGAATGCGGCCACGCGGGTGATTATGGGAGCAACACAATGCACCCATGTGACACCTCTCCTACGCGAGCTGCACTGGCTCCCAGTGGTTTTCCAGGTGCGATTCAAGGTGCTGGTTACCATCTTCAAAGCGTTCTATGGCTTAGGACCCGGATATTTATGGGATCGCTTTCTGCCACCGATGGCCTCCCACCGACCAATACGCTCCCACAGAAAGGGACTCCTCAGGGTGCTGTTGGTCAAACAATGTCGACTGGCTACCCCCAGGAGAGCCTTCTCTGTGGGGGCACCTGCCCTCTGGAATGAACTGCCCCCGGGGATACGTATGATTCCCAACCTGCGTACCTTTCGCTGTGCCCTTAAGTACTGTTCCAACAGGCTGGACTGGCTTAATAAGAATTTGGATTGCGTGTTTTAATTTTTGGGTTTTTAACTGGGGGCCAAAATATTTAATTTGTTTTTAAATTGTTTTTAAATTTTGTATTTCATGTTGTTTTATTATGGTTGTACACCGTTCTGAGTCCTTCGGGAGAAGGCAATATAAAAATTTAATAAATAAATAAAATAAATAAATAAATAAAGTTGTCCTAATTGTGGTCACTAAATGAGGACTACCTTTATTGCTTTTCGTCAATTCAAGCATGGGGGAAAAGCAGTTCACACAGCAGTGGGGAAAGACTGATGGGTCCAGATAATGCTGGAGGCTAGTGTGCTGCTTTGCAGTATACTGGCTTCTATTTCGTGTGTTTATAAAGTTTTAACACCATAGATGGAGCACAGTCCTGTGAGAACCAATGGAGGCATCAGTGGCCAAATATCAAAAATCACATAGGGTTTCAGGAGTGGGAATTGCCACCCACGTAAGCAGCAGCAAATAAAGCATGGGATAGAAAACAATGCAATGGCCTAAGGCAGATGCGTGGGGTTCTGAGTCTATACATCTTAAAATCACCAAGGTGGAGAAACATTGCTATAGATTCCCATTTTAGACTCTGGCATGCTGAGCATCCATTGTTTTACCAATAAAGAATATTTGTAGCTCAGGGTTGAAATGAGGGGACCTTGGTACTCTCTGGGCTTGGTTGTTTTTATTGGAAGAAACATCCTTCTGGGTTCTGCGCCAAGTGGGGAAAAAGACACTGGAGACATGGAGATTGCTTGGAAAAATGGTTTAATGGTGGACAGGATCACATGGCTTGAGTTCCTGAACAGAAAAAGGGGCAGATAGACTGAATCCTTGGGTTTTTATGCTCTCTCTGGCTTTGCATTTCCTGGGGCCCCAAAACCGCATCCTGATTGGTTGTCAGACTTCCAGAGGGTGGGGGTCTTAGCTAGCCTTGTTGGCTGATGGTCACATGTACTTCCCAGGTCACATGTGGTGGGTTTCTGCTGCTAATCCTATCTGTTGGAGCTTTGGCAATTCCTACTATGGCTCTTCCTGAAGGAGGTAGATCTTTGTTATGTAGAATAGACTGGCCCAGGCCTTAATGGCCCATTAAGGGGGCAGGAAGATGGGAGCTGCTTCAAAACATGCTTATCCATTTCTCACCCAGTGAAATATAATATTCTGCCTTTTTAAATATTTCCTAAAAATATTTCATTCCTCTAGAAAAGGGGTAGGTGCTAACTTACTACATTTTACTTACTACAAATCTAAACAAATAAAAATTTTCTTGCAGACTTTTCATTACCGAAACTAGCCTTGGTCACTAGGAGTGGTGATATTACCTAGTCTGGGTAATGAAACGTCTGCAAGAAAACAACTAAGCTCAGAGAGCACCAAGGACCCCCGCATCCACTGTTTTTTCCGGATTTTCAGAAGAGAAGCAGAGACTGACTTCTACTATCTGCATTTAGCAGCTCATGTGTAATTTTTTCCTACCTAATGGCTTTACACAGAGGCAACAAAGAAAGCAGGCTTATTGGGGGGGTGTCGCAGAACGAAAAGCCGAAACAGTAGGACTATTAGGCCGAGGCTCAGGAGACTCGCGCATAAGGACCGTGGTCAAGGGCTCCGTGATGACCAAGGCCCCCGTCGGCCTCGGGCAGATTTTTTTTAAAAATTCGCCTGTACAGACCCGGCCGCTAACCGCGGGGAGGCGGGGCTGAATACCGTAGTAACTTTGAGACCCAATGGTAAGCCCTGTATAAAACAACGAGAAGGAGGGGCCAAAGGGAGAGTAAGCAGTCCAGCACTCCTCCGGTTAACAGAACATTTGATCTCAGAAGAAAGGATTTCCCTCGCTTACTGCCCAATGGCAAGCTAAAGCTGTCCTGGGCGGGCTCACAAGTTGTCCAGATGCCTTCTCTCTCCCAATGGGAAGTCCGAGACGATATCAAGGGCGGGGCTTTCGTTTCTTTGTGGAGTTTTACAAAAGATGGCCAGAGTAGGGAGCTGGAAGAAAGGGGGAGGGGCTTCGGCAGCCGTTGGTCCCTCCCCTTTTTCTCAGGCGCCGACGACATTGAAGCAGGAGCGGGCTCTCCGCGCGGCAGTCGGCTTTCGTCAGCGGGTAAGCGGGTACGGGAGAAACGGTCGCGGTGGGAAAGGAAGGAGGGAGCCGCCAGTTTCGAAATCCGAGAGGCAAAAGGAGGAAATTAACGTGGTTGAGCTAGCCGAGGAAGAAGGACCCGCGCGGGATCGCTGAGCCGTGGCTTCAAAATGGCGGCCGTGGAGATGGAGAGGGGATGAATCATTCCCTCGTTCCCGGCGTCTCATAGCAGCTTTAGCGAGTTTTCTTCTTGTTTCAAGTCGCTTTTTTCAATTGGCTGCTTTTCCTCAGGAGCTCCTCTATACGCCTCTGGCTTCCTCCTGTCGCGTCTCTCTAAATTCCTTTATCTACTTGAAATTCTCTAAATGTGGGACTACAGTCTCCATCATTCCCAACCAGCGCGGTTATTAGTCATGCTCACTAGGAAATAACAAAGTTCCTACTCGTCTGGGCGTGATTTAAGAAAGGCCGTTGTATATTGTTTTCTTCTCGGCTACTTTTTTTAGGGTGACTGCCGAATTCTCTTTCTCCTGATTTGTTCCCTCTTTGCCTCCCCGACGCTCAAAAGTGCTTTCAGATTCTGCTTCTCCATCCCATGAACTTTCACCATCTGGTCTCCTTTCACAGGCAACTTTCCTATGCTTTCACACTAGCAACTTTGTCACATTGTTTTCTACAATTATTTTCTTCTGCCTCTCGATAGAAAATGTTTATTTTCATCTGTTTTGTGTTGCCTAGTTACATTCCCTTTTTTCCCCTTATCCGTTCCCATTAAAACTTGGAAGTACTTTTTCCTGGTAGTAACTTTTTTATCCCAACAAACATTTCACACAAGGAAATGTGGCACATGTATTTCCCATCTGTGATTGATGGTTTGAAGTTTCAAGTGACATTTATGCCAAAAGATTCTTGTGCAATATGGTTCACCTTTTTATAGATTTTACAAAGACAAGGTGAGATTTAACAAAAAGTAGAGTTCATGAGTTTGCTTTATTTTTCAGGAGAATTTAGGATTAGGTATCCTTTGTCTCCCATCTGTGTTGAAACAGACTCATGTCTGTGGTTGAACATTATTGGAGCTGTTTTGAGAAAATTAGCTTTTGCATTTGTTTGACATTATTTAATATTTTCAGCTCCTAAACTGTAAAATTAGAAAAGAGGCCACAAACAATGCTTTGGATTTAGCTGCCTTTCATAAAATGTAGTTAAACTCAATAGTTAAACAGAACAGGACAGCCTAACTTATTAATCAGAGATAGAAATCTGCCAGAATTCCTGCATACCACAGGAAGTATATGAACTGAGAGGAAAGGATGCTAGGTTTATAATGTTACATCTGAATGAATAAATCCTCACCAACATTTAATAAAAGCTGTTCTAAAATACACTGTACTATTTTTATGTTAAACGGAGTAAAAAACAATAGGGTAGTAATTTTGCCTGTGTTAGAACCATTGTACCTCGATTTTATTACTATATTATCCATTTTTCTGAACCATTCATAATTGTTAATTAAGTCTTCCACAGCTCATCATCTTTTTAATACTAAAATGCTTGTTTAAATACTTTCCTTCTATTGTAGTTTACATTGTATAATAAATTTAGGAATAAAAAAATCACAGCCAACAACACTGTTCTGGGATCCATCAATATAACCCTGGTAATTCTAAGCAATACTTTAAATTCCTTAAAATATCCCTTCTGCAATAGCTCTTAACATACCAGTTTTGTAACTAGTCTACTCACCGCTAAATAATTTGGTACTTTAGTTTTTTATGTTAACCTTCCAGCTCACCTTTTTTCAATGCATTTATGGGATAAGATTTATTTTCATGCATCAATGTAATCCATTGTTATATCATAATCTTCATCCCACTTTTTAATCACTAGATTCCATACATCCCTAGATATTCTACTGATTTTCAAAAAACCAATTTCCATAATCATGTTAAATCTATGACTAATATTTGTCAATTCCTTAAAAAACTAGTTGACCAGGTCAATAAAATTTATCTTATATTTTCATCATGGTTTTGCTCAAAAATCATTCTAGATTTTTTTTTCCTCAGCTAGTTTTAAATATGCTTTTTCACTTCAGTTATTTGCTAAATACTCTTTGAACCCAGTCCATAGTAACTATGGTATATTTTCTAAGAGGAACTGGTAATATCAATATCCTTAAAGTTTTAGGATTTAAATGGTTGATAAAGCTATGGTTATGAATAGTTGTGTCTTTTAGTGCTGCAGTAATATTTATTTATTTTGACTTATATACTGCCCTTCTCCTTGCGGACTCAGGGCGGTGAACAGCCAATTAAAAACCAGTACACAAAAGTTAAAATATTATAAAAACAAATATAAATTTAGCTGATAATTAAAACAGATTAATATTAAAATAGATATCAAACTCTAAAAGACTCTAAAAAATTTAACAGGGATCAGGCTAAGCCGGCAAGCTGAAAAAGATATGTTTTCAAGCCCTGACGAAAAGTCCGGAGGTCGGAGATCGTTCTCAACTCTGGAGGAACATCGTTCCAGAGGGTGGGAGCTACCACACAGAAGGCTCTCCCCCTGGGGGTCGCCATCCGGCATTGTCTGGCTGACGGCACCCTGAGGAGGCCCTCTCTGTGGGAGCGAACCGGCCAGTGGGAGGCAATTGGTGGCAGAAGGCGGTCTCGTAAGTACCCTGGTCCTAAGCCATGGAGCGCTTTAAAGGTGATTACCAACACCTTGAAACGCACCCGGAAGTCCACCGGCAGCCAATGCAGCTCTCGCAGGAGAGGTGTCACGTGGGAGCACCCTGTTGCTCCCATAATCCCCCGTGCGGCTGCATTTTGCACCAGTTGGACCTCCAGGTGCACCCCAAAGGGAGCCCCATGTAGAGAGCATTACAGTAGTCCAGGTGAGAAGTGACGAGCGCCTGAGTGACTGTGCATAGGGAGTCCCGATCTAGAAAGGGCCGCAACTGGCGTATCAGGCGAACCTGATAGAAAGCCCCCCTGGCCACAGCTGTCGTGTGATCCTCTAAAGACAGCCGTGGGTCCAGGAGGACACCCAAGTTGCGCACCCATTCCGTGAGGGCCAATGATTCGCCCCCAGTAACCAGCGATGGTGTCAGCTGGCTATATCAGGACGCCGGCAGCCACAGCCACTCGGTCTTGGAGGGGTTGAGTCGAAGCCTGTTTCTCCCCATCCAGACCCGCACGGCTTCAAGGCACTGGGACATCACTTCCACGGCATCGTTGGGGTGGTCTGGGGGGGAGATGTACAGCTGAGTATCATCAGCGTACTGATGGAACTCCACCCCAAAACCATGGATGATCTCGCCCAGCGGCTTTATAATATAATTTGGAAAAACGGGTAATATTTTTCAGTTCATTTAAGACTATACAAACAGGGTTGATAAAAACCAATTTTAAAAAAATTAAATCATTTTTTAAAATTTAAATCAGATTTTTTTATTTTTATCAAATTTATTTAATCAAATGCTTTTGGAGTGAAAATCTAAAGATAGTTTTCTATTTAAGGTAAATTAATAATTTAGTTTATTCAGTATGAAATGGAGCTAAGTTATGTAGCATGAGGCTGTATATTCTGCAATATAAATATTGCATATTTTCTGCAATAAAAGGAGCCTGAATAGCTCTGCAGACTAAAAGTGTTGTGATTAACACCAGATGTCTGCAATTACTGTAAGTTTGAATCTCACCAGGCTC
The DNA here is from genome assembly GCA_030761175.1 of Masticophis lateralis. Classification (NCBI taxonomy): domain Eukaryota; kingdom Metazoa; phylum Chordata; class Lepidosauria; order Squamata; family Colubridae; genus Masticophis; species Masticophis lateralis. The sequence continues at coordinate 321,156,311 of JAUDYJ010000001.1, read as the reverse complement.
AATGTTGACTCAGCCTTCCATCCTTTCTAAGGTAGGTAAAGTGAGGGCCCAGTTTGTGGGGGCAATAAGCTAACTTTGTATAAATATTCAAACGTATGAAGGCTATTGCTTAACGCATTGTAAGTTGCCCTGAGTCTCCGGAGAAGGGCGGCATATAAATCAAATTTTTAAAAAAATATTTACATTTGTAAACGCAATGAATCCAAGTTTTGCAAGCTTAGATACATTGCATTGATGCATTCACACAATTTCACAGTAACCATGAGATAAATCATAAAGCAAAGTTCAGGAATATTCCTTTATCCCATTGTTTTGCAAATCTACATACACTACAAACTGTATGATTGTTTGAAGAGAAATGCATCTGTACCACCAGGCTCTAAATGAGGAAGAAGGGCAAGCAATAAAAATGAAAGTGAAACCTAAGCAGCTTATAAATATAATATTAAAGAGCACTTATCATTTCAGATCCATCATGGCAGCGCCTGTTAGTGGGCATCCACTCACCTGCTGCCTGCCACATCCCTCACCTTGTGCCACTGCCACATCACCAGCCCTCCCATTAAAGTGAAGGGTACTGTCGATGAATCAACAGTGGGTCAGGAGGAGCTACTGCGGGACAGAGATTACAGTTGCTATTTAAAGATTATTTAAATCGAGTTGATTTAAATCAAGCCTTTTTACTCGACTTGATTTAAATCAAATTCACCCTGTATACAACTAATGAGTAGCAACCTAAAACATGACTCAACTGTGTGTGCATGTACATACAGATCAGTGGTGAAATCCAAATTTTTTTACTACCGGTTCTATGGGTGTGGTGTGGCTAGGTGGGTGTGGCAGGGGAAGGATACTGCAAAATCTTCATTCCCACCCCACTCTAGGACTAGCCAGAAGTGGTATTTGCTGGTTCTCCAGAACCTGCTGGATTTCACACCTGATATAGATGTATAGAAGACATTCTCAGTTATCACAATGAATTTCTTGCAGGAAATCTATGCAGTATTTTGTTGGACTGAGTTTCAAACTAGAAAGTCTCTTTAGCATCTTTCCACAGAAGCTACTACGTGGCTTTCCTCTCTGCTACATTGACTTCCATTCCCAATCTGCAATTTGGGAATAATACTGACCTCTCTTATTTAGTAGTTGTAAGAAAGTTTTGAATGTAAATGCTCCATAAAACACTTAATATAACCATAACTAAAGGAAATAGTTAGCATACTTTTATTTATATTATTTTGTTCATAGGAACAGCGGAAGTCCCCACAATGTATGCCAGATACTTTATTTAATTACTGAATACAATTCTTACTGGTCTCAGGTAGGTGGTGCTAGACCACCTGCTGTATGGAATCTTCTATAAAATGGGAGAAGAGGAAGGACTGCATCAAGCACCATTATTGGTAAGTAATAAATAATGTAGAGGATAAAAGTTTTTCACTAAAATGAATGAATGTATAGAAGCTGAAGTAAAATGGAAGAAAAATGGATTAAACAATTACTTGTTACTTTATCACTGGTGCCATGTTTTCATGCCTACATAGAGTTGGTTCTCGGAGCATCATAAAGCAAAAAGTTTAGTTTTCATTCTGTTACTCATGCTAGATCCTAGGTTTTGTTCTATATATCACTAATAGAAACAATGGTATATTTTTCCGTACAATGGAAAAGAGCGAAGTAACAGTTCCACACCCAATGAGCAGAGGTGGTCAACAATTAAAAAAAAACCATTTAGCAATGATTGTTGGATCTCTTCCATAGGAGCAGCAGTTTTGGTACTTATAAACTTGCATATCACAATATGTCAATTTCTCATTGATATAATGTAGGTTTTTAGTTTATATGGTTAGACTTTGTTTTTTGCACGTACAAAAGTTTGTTTCAATATAGTCTTTAAAATCATGACTGGTTGCTTCTCTAATCCAAAAATCTGATGTGTTAATTCAGAGTTCCCCCAACCTTTCTGGCTTTGCGGACTGGGAGAGAGGATGATTCTGTGCGAACAGCATGCACGCATGCCCACCGCTCACACAAATGGAGTGTGTATGCACACACTCCCGCTGTTCGTCCAAGTGAGGATGCATACAATTGCCACTTCTATGTCCCGGTTGCAAATAGTTCACAGCCCACTAGTGGGCCGCAGCCCAGAGGTTGGGGATCCCGTGTTAATTTATTACCCTGATTTCGTTGTCTGTTTAGATATAATGCACAAAGGACTGTATTTGTGTCTCTATTGCAACACTTTCTGATATTAAGATCTGTTAGATCAGTGCCTGTTCAAAATTACATGGGTGATGAATGAATAATGCTTATGACCAGTACTTGAAGTTCTGGCTGTTGCAGCCACCCAGAGTCACATGTTCATCGTTTAAGACCTTCCTTGCCAGCTACTCACTAGGAAAACCAATCAGGAAGCCAACAGGGAAGGTCCCAAGTCATTCCGGTAAGCCTCATCTCCCTGCACTTGCGTGGGACCCTGCTTTCCCAAGCTTCTGTGCACTTGCATTAAGCTGCGCCCTACTTTCCCTAGTTCTCTTCTGTACACAGCTGCGTTGCCCCTCCCTATCCCCCTTCACATGCTCATAGTCTGCACTGGGCCACCCCTCCCCCATAGCATGAAGTGCACTCTACGGTCATAAATGCAGAGAGGCTGCCAAGAGCTTAAAGTTTGATCACATGACCACAGGGGTGCTGCAACAGTCATAATTTTGGTGACTGGTCACAAATGCTATTCATTCAGTGCTATTGTAACTTTGAACAATTGCTGAATGAATTAAGTCAGAATTACCTATATTAGAATACTAAAATATTTTTGCTGTCTTCTTCAAATATTTCTTTCTACATCATAGTCCGACTCCCCTTAGTGATGGGGAGGAGGAAGGAGGGTTATATCTAAGTAATAACTCTGAGGAAGGTTGGACTTGACTAGCTGAGAAATCAGAGTACATTTCCATGAATAAAGATTGATTTGAACCTGGTCTTCCCTATCCTAGTTCAGTATTTGAATTGCACAACTCAGAATTCTTTCCTTCTATTTTTTATTCCTCTAATAGCAAACCTCTTACGCTGATTCTTATCTTCACTAACCTAAGTCATTTTTGGCATATTGGGGGCAGTTTCTAGGATCACTCTAACTATACGTGATATTGGCTACGAATGTCTTGGAATTTTATATCAGATTGTGACCTTCTGACAAGCAACTCAATGGAGCAGCCAGATTCACTTAAAAACTACAGTGGTTCACTTCACAACTGTGGCAAGAAAGGTCCTAAAATGGGGCAAAACTCACTTAACTTATTCCCTTATCAACATAAATGTTGTGCTTAATTGTGGTCATAAGACTGGTACTAGTCTACGATAATACTATGGTGAAAAAATAATACAGGTACTCAGAACAGAATAACAGAGTTGGAAGGGACCTTGGAGGTCTTCTAGTCCAACTCCCTGCTTAGGCAGGAAACCCTACATCACTTCAGACAAATGGTTTTCAACATCTTAAAAACTTCCAGTGTTGAAGCATTCACAACTTCTGGAGGCAAGTTGTTCCACTGATTAATTGTTCTGTTAGGAAATTTCTCCTTAGTTCTAGGTTGCTTCTCTCCTTGATTAATTTCCATCCATTGCTTCTTGCCTTGCCCTCAGGTGCTTTGGAGAATAGCTTGACTCCCTCTTCTTGGTGGCAACCCCTGAGATATTGGAACACTGCTATCATGTCACCCCATGATCTGTCCCCCACAAAAACACAGCCAGTCGAGGGTTAAGAATCACTTGGCACACTCCACAGTTCTTATCTCAAACTTGGCAGCGATATGCACACCGTCTGCCAAGGACTTTATTAGTTTACACAAAAAGAAAATCACCTACGTAGCTTTGCCGTTCATCTAGCTTCCAAGACTACAAGGTTGCTATGTTTGTTTTGTTTGTTCGTCACAAACATCTTGACCCACCGTCCTGTCTTATATAGGCTCTGGGTGTGGTCCAGTGACTCATTGATCCTGTGACTCCAATCCAGTGACTCAGGTCTATTTCCTCATACGTCGCCGTAGCTGCAGTAATCTTTTCTCTCGCCTTCTTTGGCGTGCGTCACTCTCATCTGAGACACCTGTTTCCCCACTACTTGGCTCTCTTTCAGCTGGCACCTGAGACGGTGCCAGAGGGGGGGAGGGCTGGGAGATCTGGCTGGCTCCTCTTCCTCCTGCTCAGAGCTTCCTTCCTCCAATGGGATAGGCTCAGAGGACGGGGCCACAACACCCCAGTCCTTCTCTTCATTAAACTAGACATACCCAGTTCCTGCAGCTGCTATTCATGTTTTAGCCTCCAGTCCTCTAATCATCTTTGTTGTTCTTCTCTGCACTCTTTCTCCACATCTTTTTTACACCGTGGAGACCAAAACTAGATGCAATATTCCAAGTGTGGCTTTACCAAGGCATTATAAAGTGGTATTAACACTTCACATAATTTTAATTCCATCCCTGTTTATGCAGCCTAGAACTGTGTTGGCTTTTTTGGCAGCTGCTGCACACTGCTGGCTCATATTTAAATAGTTGTCCACTAGAATTCCAAGATCCCTTTCACAGTTACTACTATTGAGCAAGGTACTACATATAATGTACCTGTGCATTTTGTTTTTCTTGCCTAAATCCTGAATAAGATACTATCTTTTGATGGAAATCAATTGTCACAGGGAAAATTGATCACACATCTTTAGGCCAAAAAAAAATTTGCACAAGGAAGATGGGGTATCACCAATATCTTAAATTTTGAAGGTTCGGAATGGAGGTCTGTGCAGGAATAAGAATCTGCATGAATGAATTCATAAATGATTTTTTTTTTTTTTTTTTAAAGCTTTCAAGTCAGAGCTGACTCCTGGCATCTGCCTTGTCACGTCCATGCAGGTTTTTTGGCAAGATTTTGGAAGTGGTTTGCCATTCGTGTTGCCTTTTTTCTATGACTGACAGAGGGACTGGCCCAATGTTACCCATCTGGCTTCATATCCAAAGTGGAATTAGAACTTGCAGTCTCCCAATTTCAAGCCTGGTGCCTTAACCACTACATCAAACTGGCTATCACTCAAAAAGTATTATTCTAAGTAACAATTACTTGAAAAAGATAGTGCTGGGATGGGAAGTAAAATTCACCTCTTCTAGAACTTTAAACAAAAGTTGCCAATTCAAATTGTCAAAAGTTTTCTTAGCATCTAAAATATTTTTTTCACTATGCTAAACAGCTTCATTTAAAATGCAAAGCCTTTTTAGAAGATGGTTAACTAATGATATTTTTCTGTTTTCACTAGGATACAATGTTTGTACGTGGACTGAAGAGGAAATGCATTGAAGGTGAAGATGATATTGAAGGAACTTTTACTGGCTTTAAAGCTATTCCTTCGTATAACCTTCAGCGACAGTCACTGCTAGACATGTCATTGGTAAAACTTCAGCTCTGCCACATGCTTGTTGAACCTAATCTGTATCGTTCAGTGCTTATAGCCAACACAGTACGGCAGATCCAAGAAGAAATGACTCAAGATGGAAGTTGGCAGATGATAAATCCTCAGAGTACTGGACCAGCCTCTCTGGACCGTCTTGTTTCAACAGATATTCTCTGCCGTTCTTCCAAAGAGCAAACTGAAGAAAAGCTTGCTCAAGAATATAGTGGTTTCTCTAAGAATTTTGAGGACACACAATCACAAGAGAATGTAGACATCTTAAGGCCTGCTGTACTACAAGCATCCAGAAGCTTGCAGGGAAACGTGTGGGAGATGGATAGCATTCCAGAAAATAGAGTAAACTTCCATAAATCATCATTAGATCAAATATTTGAAACCTTAGAAACTAAAACTTCTGACGCTGTTGAAGATCTTTTTTCAGAAGTTGACAGTTCTTATTACAATCTTGATACTGTATTAACAGGAATGATGGGCAATACAAAAATGGGACACTGTGATGTTCTTGAAACCTTTCCTCAAGGAGCCACAAATTCTAATTCTAACTGTAAGTCTGACCTTAATGAGCTTGATCATTTTGTAGAGATTCTGGTTGAATCTTGAAACTAAGAAAAATCCCTTGAAGCTAGGTTGTAAACAATAAAACTTTTGAGATATTTTGTTCTCTTAAACCTGGATGTGATCTTCCCTTACTGACTTGCCCCCAGTTCACATCATTTTGCAAAATTGAGTTAATTTATAAAATTAACCCATAATTTGTAGTGTTCAGTCTTGTTAAGTATATATTTTAGTGGTCACAGTTCAGAGATAATCAAAAGCATACATTTAAATTTTCAAGAACCCAAACTTTTTAAAAATCAATTTAAATTACTACAACCCATATCACAAATTACTTTGGGAACTCCCTAATTTTCAACAACACAGTGGCACGTCAAAAGATCTCTAGGTGTAATCATGTACTCTCTATTCTGACCATGCGTTTTTCTATTTTTGGGGTCTAATTTACCAGGAGGCCCTTCTAATATTAAGGGACAAATTAGTATATCAGTATTCTTCTTTCTTGTCTATCTCATAACTGTAGGGTGCAAGACACTCCAGTCCTTAAAATACCACAAATAAAGTCAAATCCCGTAATGTCTAGGTTAGGAGTGCTTCCTGCGGCCTACCAGAACCTTTGAGATTATACCAATGAAATTCAGAAGCAAAGTGGTCAACTTGAGTACATTATTTCTCAGAAGTATTTTCTTCACCACCCCAGAGGAACTGAAAATTTCAGTGCATCACTTCTAGTGATATCACCTTACTCAAGGGACTAAGTTGCAGCCTAGCCCAACAAAAATTATTAAGAATAATTTCAATTTAATTCAAATTAAGAAACTTTCAAGTACCCCTGGCATTAGTGCCTGCTGTTTCGTTTTATGGAATTAATTTGGTATAAAGACAAAATGCTTCGTTTTTCCCTCCTTAGTTTCACACAAATACTATGTTCTGTAAGCTTATTTACCACGTGAGCTCTTGAAAAATTGTAAAGCAGCTATTTCTCATTTTCCTTGTCTTGTTTCCTTTTAAAATTATAGTTTTTTTTAAAAAAAGTATCAGTGTTCAGAATATTATAGCTATTTTCTGAAGATATATTTTTGCTATGAATTCTGTCTCAAAACTGCTTATTTAATATCTTGAAATATTTGCAGTTGTATTTTTAATTGTTTTGAAAAAGGGACTTTTCTCCCTTATAACTGACTTCCCCTGCATAGTGCAGTACAGTAGAAGTATGTGTAATTGTTAACTACAAGCTGAGCTGTTATCAGCATTCAGCCTTGAAGTAGAGTATTAGAGATCAAGGTATTCTTGAAACCTCAACATCTGAGGAAGAGCTTCCAATAGGCTTCAGGAACTCTTGATGCATTTAAACTTCAGTTCAAGCCATGTTTTTGTTATCTTCAAGCATAAATTATATGGGTTTTATTTATAAATATTTATATAGCTATTCCATCAAACAAATTATTGGCTGAAGTTTACCATTTATTTAGGGGAAAACACCCCTTTATTGCACTAATTTCTAACCAACTGTTACAGAGGCCTTCGAGTTCTCTAAACTTAAATTGTTCTATTTGCCAGTCTGTAAATGTGCATTCCTGTGAGTCCTTATAAACATATTATCTCATCAAATTATTTAAAAGAAACATGCATTCATATGCATGTAATTATCTACTAAAAATCCTAGTGCATACCATTTATAATAAATTGCTGATTTTTTTTCCTTGTTAACTGGCGATACAGGTAAAACAATTGCAAGGTGAGAAAAAAAAGTACTAAACAATTATTTTGAAAAAGAAAAACATTTGCTTCAATATCAATATATTACCATCACAGGCAATTTTAGCTATTTTGCATTTGTTCCCTGTGATTAAAATTGGATTGGTTGCTTGTTAAAAATAAATTCTTTGAAAATGGTTTCTCTGGTGATGCTGAGATCAAATATAGATTTCAAAATATTGGACACATTTTCTCCCAGCATGTCATAGATGCAGTATATCTTTGTGTAAAGGAAGTTAACCCTAACTCTTTAAATCAGTAAGGTTCATTATGCACAATTAAAACAACTGCTCTATGCATAAAGATCCACGTCTTCTGTGTACATCATTAAATGTCTTTGTCTTGGTTTATATATTAGAACTTAAGACCATTTTGCATGATTATCCCTTCCCGAGATTTAATGGGGCAGCTTATTAGAAAGTAGCTTCATGACTGTGGCCTTAATAATTTAAGTGCTTTTGAAACAGCTAATTTGAAAACAGCACTGTATGTTTTTTAATCTTGGCAAGTACTGTCTAATTTTGTAATTCAGTTTTGTGCCAGACCACACAATTTGTAAGGAGATCTTTCTTAAACATTTGGAAGTGACTAATATCTTTTTATATTAAAGTTGAATATGAAATGACTATTCTGATATTAGTAATTTTTGTGTACTAATTTGGGTCTTATGAGAACAGGACTGATGAAATTTCTTTCTAGTAGTAGTGTTACTCAACACTATTTAATGAAGTGTTTTAAAGTAGAAAATATTTATTTAAGTATTCTTGCTTTTTTTAGGGTAAAATGTTATACTTACCCAAGCAGGATTTAGAGAAAATCTATTGGAACCTTGAAGAACGTAACTTTTACAGAATTTTATGCTTATTCTTCAACATATCCTTAACATTTATCTTTAGGATACAGACGCTAAGCTTGATTTTTGGGGGGAGGGTGTCCCTCAATACCTAGTTTTAGTGTTTGGGATCTTCACCCTATTTTGTTTGTAAAATATTCACAGGCTGTGGATCTTTCCATAATAAAATCCGAAATAGTAACAGAAAAATTGTAACTGGGTAATGCAAAAATGCTTTGTTTTGTTTTTTGCAAACCGGACAGTCTGAAGCTGTAGACTAGTCATATAAATGGCTACAAAACCAGTTGCCCCAGTCCAAACAATATTATCTATACAGAAAGGAACTACAGGTAATCCTTAGTTAATGACCAAAATTGGGACCAGCAACAGAGGCATAAAGCAAAAAAGTAATTATGACAATAAGTTCCAGTTGTGGTCATTAAGCGAATTGTGTGAGCATAAAGTATGACATCATGTAACCATGACTTGCAACTTCCAGTCAGCTTCCCCAGTGACTGCTGGCAAAAGTCAGCAGAAAAGGTTGCAAATGTTGATCATGTGACTGGGGGATGCTGCACTCATAATTACAGTGGGGCAAAAAAGTATTTAGTCAGCTACCAATTGTGCAAGTTCTCCCACTTAAAAAGATGACACAGGTCTGTAATTGTCATCATAGGTAGACCTCAACTATGAGAGTCAAAATGAGAAAACAAATCCAGACAATCACACTGTCTGATTTGGAAAGAATTTATTTGCAAATTATGGTGGAAAATAAGTATTTGGTCAATAGCTAAAGTTCATCTCAATACTTCGTTATATATCCTTTGTTGGCAATGACAGAGGTCAAACGTTTTCTGAAAGTCTTCATAAGGTTGGCACACACTGTTGCTGGTATGTTGGCCCATTCCTCCATGCAGATCTCTTCTAGAGCAGTGATGTTTTGGGGCTGTTGCTGGGCAACACAGACTTTCAACTCCCTCCAAAGGTTTTCTATGGGTTTGAGATCTGGAGACTGGCTAGACCACTCCAGGACCTTAAAATGCTTCTTACGAAGCCACTCCTTTGTTGCCCGGGCGGTGTGTTTGGGATCATTGTCATGCTGAAAGACCCAGTCACATTTCATCTTCAATGCCTTTGCTGATGGAAGGAGGTTTGCACTCAAAATCTCACAATACACGGCCCCATTCATTCTTTCCTGTACACAAATCAGTCATCATGGTCCCTTTGCAGAGAAACAGCCCAAAAGCATGATGTTGCAACCACCATGCTTCACAGTAGGTATGGTATTCTTTGGATGCAACTCGGCATTCTCTCTCCTCCAAACATGACCAGTTGTGTTTCTACCAAACAGTTCTACTTTGGTTTCATCTGATCATATGACATTCTCCCAATCCTCTTCTGGATCATCCAAATGCTCTCTAGCAAACTTCAGACGGGCCCGGACATGTACTGGTTTAGGCAGGGGGACATGTCTGGCACTGCAGGATCTAAGTTCCTGGCAGCGTAGTGTGTTACTTATGGTAGCCTCTGTTACGTTGGTCCCCGCTCTCTGCAGGTCATTCACTAGGTCCCCCTGTGTGGTTCTGGGATTTTTGCTCACCATTCTTGTGATCATTTTCACCCCAAGGGGTGAGATCTTGCATAGAGCCCCAGATCGAGGGAGATTATCAGTGCTCTTGTATGTCTTCCATTTTCTAATTATTGCTCCCACAGTTGATTTCTTCACACCAAGCTGCTTGCCTGTTGCAGATTCAGTCTTCCCAGCCTGGTGCAGGTCTACAATTTTGTTTCTGGTGTCCTTCGACAACTCTTTGGTCTTCACCATAGTGGAGTTTGGAGTGTGACTGTTTGAGGTTGAGGTTGTGGATAGATATCTTTTATACTCACCGCCCTGAGTCCCCCTCCCGGGGAGAAGGGCGGTATATAAATTTAAATAAATAAATAAATATACTAATAACAAGTTCAAACAGGTGCCATTAATACAGGTAATGAGTGGAGGACAGAGGAGCCTCTTAAAGAAGTAGTTACAGGTCTGTGAGAGCTAGAAATCTTGTTTGTAGGTGACCAAATACTTATTTTCCACCATAATTTACAAATAAATTCTTTCCAAATCAGACAATGTGATTGTCACAGCGCATGGAGCCACACGAAAGCTGTGTGCATGCACAGATGGTGTGGTTGCATGTGCAGCACATGGGGCGTACATGCAACTGCCATGCACATGCTTAGATGGCGCAGCATACAGGGGAAGAGCCATGTGTTAGTGCAGACATCACACACGAAGCGCATACCTGTTCAGCATTCGGTGAGTAAAAGGTTTGCCACCACTGCCCTATCTTATGCTTCCACGGTGATACTTTTTGTTAGTCTACCACTGGAAGCAATGGAGAGTGCAGGTTTGCTTTCTGTTACCCATCTTTCCAACACTCTGAAGTCTCCCAAGATGGGGGGCGGGGATCCCTTGCAGTGTTTCTTTGGGATATAACTGAAACCTGAAAAAAAAGAAAGAGAAAAGCTGCATAATGGAAGACAGCATTCAATCTACACACACAATTTTTACCACCTTGAAGCAAATTAAGTGCAGTATCACCTATCCATGAGTATTTCTCCAAAATTGCAATCTTTGTAATCCTTTTTTATAGGAAAAAAAATAGATCAACTGAGAACTAGTAAGAAATGTATGATAATTGTAACTGAGACTGGGGCTCTCAAGATGCTAAGGGTCTTGTTTCTTGGCTAACTGGTTAATTAACTCAGTTACTACATAATTCTCTTTTGGATGTTTTTGTTATTTTAAAACATTGTTTTAATTGTTTTTATAATTTTAGAACTATAATTGCCCAATCATTGATTGAGATGGGTGGCTATAGAAATTGAATAAATAATAATTGAAAACGAAATTGGTTCTCCAGAAGAGAAAGATCTCATATACTGAACTCCACCTCTTTAGTTTATTTTCCCATAAACACTCAACAGTTTCATGGAATACAAACTGATTAAACTCATTCTCTTTAAACTATACACAGCAACATTATTCTATGATCAGGCCTCTCTCACCTCATCGATATTGTTGAAAAAAGAATAAGATGACAAAAAATTGTGATGCTCTTGGACAATTAGTCTTTGAGATATTGTTGGAATTACATTTCCACTATCCCTGTTCCACTGGTCATAAATGATGAGGCTGAAATAGTCTCTTAATGTATTTAAGGTCACCATGACAGAGAACTATAGGAGTTGAAGTCCAACAGATTTTTGAGGGTATCAGCAAAAGTTGCTGCATGATGTAACTATACACCAAAATATGTCAACAGGCATCTGGTTGTTGTCATTTTTTCCCTTAAAAATTAAAAAGTATTAAAAATGTAGTCTAGTTTAGTTTAGTTTATTAAATTTATATACCGTCCTTCTCCTGGTGGACTCAGGGCGGTGCACAGCCAAGAATAAAAAACATTACAATACAAAATTTAAAATTTGTAAAAGAATTAAGCAATTTTTGGCCCAGAAAATTTAAAAACCCATTGACAATTTAAAATTTAGAAACCCATAGACAATTAAAAAGCTAAAGAGGGGTGGGGATCTAGCCATCCATCCATCCACCCATAAATAAATAAATAAATGCAAAGTTAAGCAAATGAACTGCTCCATTTCAAAATGCTTACAATCCTTTCCCTACAAACTATTTTCCCTTAAAATTAAGTCCATAAAAAATGCAAACTAGGCAGTGGAGCTGCTCTATTTCAAAATGCCCACAACCCCTCCCCTACAAAAGTACCTTGGACCTTGGTTACATAACTTTGTGACACACAACTAAATTCTTAGTTCAAGTCAGCAAAATGAGTGATAAAAATTTTCCTGAATTGTACCATCTCCAATCATCTGTGCCTTTGGGCACAGGTATATATGCAGCACTGCAATAGTACTGTACCTTAAAAAAAGGAATACATGACAGCACATTTCATAATTTGACATAATACTATATAAGAAAAATGTTTTTTGATTGTACGAAATTGGAAATTAAGGCTCCATGATAGAACAATGATTTTAATGGGTTTTTAAATGGTTTTTAGTTTTGGGGTTTTTAATTATGGCCAAATGATTGAATTATTTTAATGGTTTTTAAATTTGTGTATTGCTACTGTTTTATTATGGCTGCACCCCACCCTGAGTCCTTCGGGAGAAGGACGGTATAAAAATGCAATTAAACAAACAAACAAATAAATAGTGTGGGTATACATATGCATATATATATATATATATATATATATACACATACATACATACATACATACACACATACACATATACATACATACACAAAAGATTATCTTAAACATTTTCCTACAAGTATATAAAACTATGAAGGCTGTTGCTTAGCAATGATTTATTTTATTTATTTATTTTATTTTATCGGATTTATATGCCGCCCTTTCTCTGCAAGGACTCAGGGCGGCTCACAACAATAAGCAACACAAGTCCAGGTTAAAATTCAGACAATAAAAGAACTAAAATTCCCATTAAAACCCCATTCAGTCCAGGCCAGCCTGGCGAAACAACCATGTTTTAAGGTCACGGCGGAAAGAGCGAAGGTCGGGGGCTACCCAGAGCTCCAAGGGAAGCTGATTCAGAGGGTAAGTGCGCATACAGAGAAGGCTCGCTCTCTAGGGACCGTCAGCCGACATTGCCTGGCCGACAGCACCCCAAGTGGGCCCTCTCTGTGTGAGCGCACTGGGCGATGGGGAGCTGTTGCTGGCCGCAAGTGATCCACCAAATACCCTCAGAGATTTACTCTGAGTCATAGCATTGTTTAATTATTCACTTGAATTGCTCTCTACAAATGATTTCAAAAACGCACACACGTTTTGCTTGCCATAGACAATTGTGCCAAGATACTCTGATGGTGTAAGCTTTTTAAGCGGATGCAAGTGCAATAGAGTTACATGAATGGCACAGTACTTGTCTTGGAAAGCAGGAGGGGTATTGAATATTTGTATAATACTTATGAAATACACATTCTTTTCTATTCTGCAAAGCTGGATAATAACTGGTTTAAAAAGTGAAGGATCTCACTTTTTTTTAATTGAACTTTATTAGACTTTTGAAAACAATAAAAAGTGACAAGAACATATTTAGAATGAAAAAGAGGAAAAAAGAACAAAGACAAGTGCAGAAAAACAAGAAAAAAGAAGATTATAAAAAATGAGGGGTCCTGGCAGTGGTGGGTTGCTCCCTGTTTGGTCCAGTTCTATAGAACCGGTCATAAAACTGGCGAGAGGCTCCATCCATCCATCATGACAGGTGATCTGCGCATGCTTGCTCCCGTTGCGAACCGATAGTAAAGGTAAGTGGAACCCACCCCTGGGTCCTTGGTGTTCTCTTGAGCATAGTTGTTTTCTTGCAGACTTTCATTACCCAAACTAGGTAACATCGTCATCAGTGCTAAGATCAAGCTCCAAGATCACAAAGATCCCCTCATTTCAATCCTGAGCTACAAATATTCTCCTTTACTGATTATAAAAAATGACTTTCAATTTTAATTTATAGCCATTATAAATATAAATAAATATTAACCTATTATTCTATGGTTACATCATTGCTTACAGTCAGGTCCAGAAATACTGGGACATCGACACAATTCTAACATCTTTGGCTCTATACACCACCACAATGGAGTTGGAATGAAACAAACACAATGTGCTTTAACTGCAGACTGTCAGCTTTAATTTGAGGGTATGCACATCCAATTCAGGTGAACAGTATAGGACTTACAGCAGTTTGCATATGTGCCTCCCACTTGTTAAGGGACCATAGGTAATGGGACAATTGGCTTCTCAGCTATTCCATGGCCAGGTGTGTGATATTCCCTCATTACTCCAATTTCAATGTGCAGATAAAAGGCCCAGAGTTCATTTCAAGTGTACTATTTGCATTTGGAATCTGTTGCTTTCAATTCTCAAGGTGAGATCCAAAGAGCTGTCACTATCAGTGAAGCAAGCCATCATTAAGCTGAAGAAACAAAACAAACCCATCAGAGAGATAGCAAGAAGATTAGGCATGGCCGAAACAACTGTTTGGAACATTCTCAAAAAGAAGGAACGCACCGGTGAGCTCAGCAACACCAAAAGATCCGGGAGACCACGGAAAACAACTGTGGTGGATGACCGAAGAATTCTTTCCCTGGTGAAGAAAACATCCTTCACAACAGTTGGGCAGATCAAGAACACTCTCCAGGAGGTAGGTGTATGTGTGTCAAAGTCAACAATCAAGAGAAGACTTCACCAGAGTGAATACAGAGGGTTCACCACAAGATGTAAACCATTGGTGAGCCTCAAAAACAGGAAGGCCAGATTAGAGTTTGCCAAACAACATCTAACGAAGCCTTCACAGTTCTGGAACAAGATCCTATGGACAGATGAGACCAAGATCAACTTGTACCAGAGTGATGGGAAGAGAAGAGTATGGAGAAGAAAAGGAACTGCTCATGATCCTAAGCATACCACCTCATCAGTGAAGCATGGTGGTGGTAGTGTCATGGTGTGGGCATGTATAGCTGCCAACAGAAGTGGTCCTCTTGTATTTATTGATGATGTGACTGCTGACAAAAGCAGCAGGATGAATTCTGAAGTGTTTGGGCAATATTATCTACTCACATTCAGCCAAATGCTGCAGAACTCATTGGACGGCACTTCACAATGCAGATGGACAATGACCCAAAGCATACTGCAAAAGCAACCAAAGAGTTTTTGAAGGGACAGAAGTGGAATGTTATGCAATGGTCAAGTCAATCACCTGACCTGAATCCCATTGAGCATGCATTTCACTTGCTGAAGACAAAACTGAAGGGAAAATGCCCCAAGAACAAGCAGGAACTGAAGACAGTTGCAGTAGAGGCCTGGCAGAGCATCACCAGGGATGAAACCCAGCATCTGGTGATGTCCATGCGTTCCAGACTTCAGGCTGTGATTGACTGCAAAGGATTTGCAACCAAGTATTAAGAAGGGAAAGTTTGATTTATGATTATTATTCTGTCCCATTACCTTTGGTCCCTTAACAAGTGGGAGGCACATATGCAAACTGCTGTTAAGTCCTACACCGTTCAACTGAATTGGATGTACATACCCTCAAATTAAAGCTGGCAGTCTGCAGTTAAAGCACATTGTATTTGTATCATTCCAACTCCACTGTGGTGGTGTATAGAGCCAAAGATGTTAGAATTGTGTTGATGCCCCAATATTTCTGGACCTGACTGTATATTTTATAATGCTTTTGTTTTAATCAAAACTATATATCATAACTTTATTTTTTTATTTTGTGCAAAAAGTCAATAAATGGTTTCCAATCATTAAATTCAGACAATGTCTTATCTCTAAAGTAATTAATTTGGACATCTTAGCAAGTTCCATCATTTCACAATCCAGTCCTGCATTGCAGGTAAAGTCAAATCCTTCTACCTTTGTGCATATAATAGTCTTGCTGCAGTTGTTATTTATAAAACCAAAGTTGCACAATTTTTTTCCAGCTGCCTTATCTATCCATCAATCCCAAAATAAAAGTTTCTGTTTTCAATATATATGAATATTTTAAAACTTCTGTATTAGTAAATGTAATTGAGTCCAAAATTTTCTGATTTCACACATCCAACCAACACTGTTGTTGGTTACATTTCCAGCATAAGTTTGAAGAACCTTTATACATTAAAACAGTTTTTCCACTAATATATACCAGCAATACATCATTTTATAATAAATTCTCTTTAGGGTAAATTTCTATTCTTCCAATCACATATTTTCCCACTGATCTATTAATATACTATTTGTATAACCCACATTTTAGACTTATCAATACAAACTTCCATTTGTTCTTGTTTCATATTTTAGCAAAAGATTTATACATTATAATAATAATATGTTTACCATTTGTACACAATTCCATTTCAAATTCAGTCTTAATTACTCAAAACCAAAAGCTTTTATAGCTACTTTAAATCTTTCTCATAACTAGACAAGAAAACTGTTAACATATATACTTTTTACTCCCAACACTTTTCATTTTTATTCTACATTTTTCTTGACAAAATTATAAAATGCCTTTGGAAGTCCACTATTTATTTTTAGTAATAATTTGTCTTTTGTAAAATGCTTCCTGATCTGAAAATACCAAGGTATTTTTTGAGAACAACCTAGTTTTATATCTGTTCCATATTCTCAGTATGGCAGGTTTAACCATTTTAAAAATCTACAATTACCTTGACTTTATCATGCCATAGATATCCATGCCTTCTAAATTCAAGGTCATACACTTATAACTCCAAAAGCCTTCTGTTCTCAGCAAAAATTACTCTTTCTTCCAGATTGCAAAGTATAATTTTACTGCAAAGTATAATTTCAAATTACATAAACCCAATCCTCTGTCTTATATAAATTTGCAAATATATATATATAAATATGTTCTTATATCACCTTTTTGAAGATTATTCTTTTTAAAGACCAAATATAAGTGATGCATGTAAGTGGAGTCTAGAAAATCTTTTAAAAATATAAGTCACTGTTTAGGAACATACACATAGGAGAAAAAAAAGGATTGTTGTGTTGCAAATGGGATAAAATATGGGGTGGTTCAAGCTTCAGAAACAATACAAAAGAAATGCTTTGTGCCTAGTGTGAACATGGCACAAAAATCATTGAATAATTCAAAGGCTTCGTAAAAGTAAGCTATAAGCCATATTCTACAAATCACTACAGCTGACTTCCCACAATCCTTTAATCCAAACTCATACAAAACACTTCACATGTTGTGAACAGATTTAAACTTTTAGCAGAAATAAACAGTAAAGTTTTACTGGGCTGCATTTTTTGCTGAATAGACTGAGGCAAGAAGAGAGCATATCCTTGATATGCTATTTTATTGTGTCTAGAAATGAATGCAATGGCAAACAATTTTTTTTACCATTGCAAGGACAAGTAGATGGGCATATTTATTAAGTCATCAGGAATTGTGCTCATCTCAAAGGAGATTGTTTTCACAGAAGAATTTATATAATTTCTTCTTAAAACGTATCAATATAGCAAAGCATACTAATTTCTGCTTTTCTGCTTGAAAAAGTTTAGCAATCCTGATTTATGATGCAAAAGCCCAGCAAACTGCCCTTAAAAAGTTATATACTTCTGACATAAACATACTGATTACAAGGCACATACTGGATAGTGTTGAGGTTCCTACATCCACTGCAACTTTTTTATTTTGGCTCAGGATGTCCTGAGTAGATGATTAATTGACTGATTGATATGTATTTACATAAAATATGGCTATTTGGCTTATTGTGATATGAATGTAAGCATTCATGGGATAGGGAAAAGTTGTCAAAAAAACAACAACAACAAGACAGCAGGTTCAGTAGCACCATCAAAACTCTGGCTTGTTAACAATGTTGTTGCATTCATGTTCAAATAGGCAGGCTTCAACTGTGCTACTGTACTGTGATTGCTATCTTGTCTTTTTTACCTCCAGTACCTATGATTATGTGTACAAGTCATAGAGACCTATGATATATGCAAATATCAAATAGGGTTGTGCAATTTCAAAAAAGGATTTAGAAGAAGACTTTGCACTATGACCATAGTGTCATTACTACCAATTAGGACAACCATGTATTTTTCGGTTTCCATGCAAGCTTTAAAGAAGGTATCTCCTTTGCTGAGTATCTTTAAAGTAAATTTTTAAGCATCCTCATTTGCTTTTTGTCTTGTTCAGAAACCTGAAAATAGGGTGGAGCTGCTTTAATGAATACAGGAAGATGCTATTCTCATACTTTGTTTGAAGTGCTTTTTTCCAAATCATTTCTGCACTGCCCTGGTATCTCACTGTCCACAAAGCCCAACTTGAATAACAGGTAGTCCTTGTTTAACTATTGCCTTGTATAGGGAACGTCTGCAGATACAAACGTAATGAAAAAAAACTTTGCGACTAGTTTTCCTATATATGACTCACAGGTCTGTAAAGTAAAGCTGAAGGAAGACCATAAGCACAGTTGTGTTTTCACTTAGTGACAGCTTTACTTATTAACCAAGTTTGCCATGGTTGCTAAACAAGCATTATATGTATTTTTAGCACTTTCCCTCAACAGTTATAAAAATCAACCAGGTTAAAAAAACCCCTAGATCTTCAATATTTCATAACTGCATTCATAGAATGAAAGAGGTTGAAAGGATGTAATTAGGTGTTTTCTGTAGGTTAAATATGCCCCAAACCTTTAACTGTTCCTCTCAGAGAACTTGGTTTCCAAACCCTTTACTATCATGGCAACCTACTGTATTTTTCAGAATATAAGACACACCTTTCCCCCCCACACCCCAAAAGAGGGTGGAAATGTTGCTATGTCTTATACACTGAATACAGCCATTTTTGGCCTCCTGAAGCCCCGCCCCACTCGTTCCATTTTTGCAAAAAACAGGCCAGTTTTTCACCCGATTTTCACAAAAACGGGGGCATTTTTGCCCTCCCCCAGCCTCCAGGAGCACTCTTCTGCAGGCCTCCCAAACCCTCTGCATACCACATTTTTCGCAAAAATGGGCCCGTTTTTTACAAAAATGGGGGCATTTTTGCCCTCTCCCAACCCCCAGGAGCACTCTGCAGGCCTCCCAAACTCTCTGCGCGCCCCATTTTTCACAAAAAATGGGCCCATTTCTCATAAAACGGTTTGGGAGGCCTACAGAGTGCTCCTGAGGGCCGAGGAGGGCAAAAAACTTCTTTTTTCTTACTTTCCTCTTCGAAATCTTGGTGCGTCTTATACACTGGTGAGTCTTGTACTCAGAAAAATACGGTAGTTTGAATTTGCTCCAATTTCTCACTGTTCCTTTTGAACTGTGGTATCCAGAACTGAACAGAGAACTCTAAATGAGGTCTGCCGAGTGGCATTCCATTTGATGTTTCCTTCCAGTGCAATCATAAAACTGTAACTTAAAAACATAAGCAATGCCTTGCTTTATTGCACCCACACCTATCTAGTCCAGCAGTCTGTTCTCATCGTAGCCAACCAACTACATAAAGAAACCTGCTGGTCTACCAGCAATCGTGCTGCAATTTAGGCTAGTAAGTGATCATTTATCCATCTTTGAGCCAATCTAACTGTATAATTTAGTCCATATTTTATCATTGTATGAAGGAGATACCATGAAGCACTTTGGTGAAAGCTGTACTGAGATATAGTATCATAGGAGAAAATTAGGTGTTGATTAGGGCAAGCCAAGTGGCTCCCCTCCTTAAGTTACCTTTCCAAACAATAGACCATGTCACCTTAACATTTAGAAGGTCAAGCAATGTTGATTAAGCTGAGAAAAGATACTAGAAGCAAAGGTTCTGGGAAGCAAGGCCACTATAAGATAAACTCATAAAATTATCTCTTTAGAAACAACTGCACTACGAAAATACTATTTCTTGTCTCAATACCCTGTTATTTTTCTAATTCCCAGGTTACCACAGACACCACTCTATTCCTGATTTTGCCAACCACATGCATTGTTCACATGTAGTGTGCTTTAACTGTGTGGAATTAGTAAATCATATGTATTCTAATTTGCATAATTATATGATGGAGTTTGCATTCCCACCCCCTTTTAAATTTGCTTTTTCTGCCTCTAGTACCATAATAAACAACTTATGCTTTGACCAAAATGTGTACTGGTCACCATTATAAACAATTCTTGGCTGAACTTGTTCACAGAAAGTTCTACAAATTGGTGTTAATTTTGGCAATATGTCTGTGGCACGTTATTAGACATGTGGCCATTGAGGTATGGATTGTTAGTGGGCAATCAGAGGAGATGAAGCACAGTCCAAATTATTGATCCTTCTCTAAATGTTTCTATTTATGTGAAAGTCTTGACCATTGGAAGCGTTGAGTCAAGATTTATATTGAGTACAGGCACAGTAAACAGCATCAGGCTTTTCAACAGGAAACACCCTAAATGCAAGAATTACCTGATTCTTGATTACCTGATTCCAACATTTCAGTCATATAGTAGGTCATATCCCAGCTACAAATCTTGCCAGTGAAATTCTATTTGAACTTATACAATATATTTATAACTCTTGGGCCATTAAATATCTACAAAAATGGCAACCTATACAAAATCTACCAAGGAGTTCTGATTCCCTCAACACTTCTGATCTCAGAATTTTGCAACATCTGTGTTTCCATTTGGAAGGTGTGCATCCAAATGTATACATTTACAGCGTTACTCTTTGGAAGGGGAAGGGGATTTATAATCGGCAACAGCTTGTAACACTGCTCCTTCTCCCCTGGGGGACATTCAATCTCCACTTCTTACTCAAATCCAGTTCATCCTAAAGGATCTTAAATGTCTACAAGATGGAGTCTGCATTCAGGAATAATGCTACTAGTTATGTGCAAGATGTGCAGCAGGCTCTTATGGATGTAGCAGCATCCAGACTGATGCCCAAGGTTCCACATTTTATTTCTATCATATAGGAAGAATCTTGACCCTGGGGGAGGGTCAATATTTTCTAGTACATGCTCCTTTTATCCATAAAGACAATTTTAATTAATTAATTAATTAATTTTATTGCAATTTATATGCCGCCCTTCTCCCGAAGGACTCAGGGCTGGGGTGGAGATATAAAGCTGAGTATCATCAGCATATTGATGATATCTCACCCCAAAACCACGAATGATCTCACCCAGCAGCTTCATATAGATGTTAAAGAGCAAGGGGGAGAGAACCGACCCCTGAGGCACCCCACATGTGAGGGGCCTCGGGGAGGATCTCTGTCCCCCTGCCCATACAAACTGCGAGCGACCTGAGAGGTAGGAGGAGAACCACAGTAAAACAGTGCCTCCTATCCCCAGCCCCCCGAGTCGTTGCAGCAGGATACCATGGTCGATGGTATCAAAAGCCACTGAGAGGTCAAGTAGGACCAGGATGGAGGAACAGCCCCCATCCCAGGCCCATCAGAGATCATTACCAGGGCGACTAATGCCATTTCCGTGCTGTGACCATACCTGAAACCTGATTGGTACGGGTCAAGGTAGTCTGTTTCCTCCAGGAATTGAGGGAGTTGCTGTGCCACCATGGACTCAACAACCTTCGCTAAAAAATGAAGGTTGGAGACTGGACGATAGTTGTTAAGGGAGTCTGGATCCAGAGTAGGCCTGTTAAGGAGGGGTCAAACCACCGTCTCTTTAAGTGCAGCTGGGAAGACCCCTTCCTTTAACGAAGCGTTGACAACCGCCTGGATCCAGCCTCTAGTCACCTCTCTGGCTGCAGAAACAAGCCAGGAGGGACAAGGGTCCAATAAACACGTGGAGGCACCAAGCCGACTGACAATCCTGTCCACGTCATCCACCGAAACAGGCTCAAACCCAACCCAGATGTTACCATCAAGACAAGCCCTTGTCTCCTCAGTAGACTCTGCCCAGTCAGAGTCCAGCCCAGTCCGGATCTGAGCAATTTTATCTTGCAGAAACTGTACAAAATCCTCAGATCTGCCCTGCATGGGGTCTTCCCTCGCTCCATTATTGAAAAGAGAGCGGATCACTCTAAACAGGGCTGCTGGGTGGTTTTCTGCAGATGCAATGAGAGCGGCGAAATAATGGCATTTCACTGCTTCCATCGCCACAAGATAAGACCTAATATGGGTTCTTAACTGTGTTTGGTCAGATTCCGACCGGGAGGCTCTCCAACCACCCTCCAGGCATCTTTTCCTACGCTTCATTTCCATGAAGGTAAACCATGGAGCCACCCGGGATCTGCGTCGGATCAGAGGCCGCAAAGGCACGATCCGATCCAAGGCCTCCACCGCAGCCTGTCCCCAGGTCGCCACCAGGGCCTCAGATGAATCATGGGTTAAGGAGGCGGGAAATGACCCAAGTTCCATCAGGAACCTTTCAGGGTCCATCACGTGCCTGGGGCGGAACCATCTCACTGTTTCCGCCTCCCAGCGGCGGAGTTTGGTGGAGAGAAAAACCAGTCTAAGGAGGGAATGATCAGTCCATGACAGGGGGTAGATGATACATCCCCCTTATCCTGATCATTTATCTACTGAGAGAAAAATCAGGTCGAATGTGTGTCCTCCTATATGAGTTGGGCCCTGTACAACCAGAGTTAGGTCCATGGCCATCATGGAGGTCATGAGCTCCCGCACTAGCTCAGATGTCTCCCCAACCAATGGCAGGTTGAAATCTCCTGGGGAGTTCAACCGCCAACTCGGCCAAGACATCTAGTAGTGCGGGCAGGGCTGAGGTTACGCAGCTGAGAGATATACTAACCAACAGGCCTGACTGAACTCCAGGGTCCCACTTCAAAAGGAGCGATTCTCTTTATTTCTGCAAAGAAGTATTCCTCTTTACTTCTGCACAAAAAAGTTATCTTATCACTAGATCTTAATTACAGGAACCCTTCTAAGTTTTGCAGAACATCAAAAAGCAATGTTACATTGATCATCAGGAAAGAATATGTAAGTAGCTTCAACCTCATTAGAAATTTTCAGAGGCCCATAGCCAGATCTTACTCCATGCAGTACAGCTCTTGTTCATGAATACTTGGGGCTATATACAATACACTACTTGGGGCTACATATGCTTGGGGCTACATACAATACACTACTTGTAGCCTCTATCCAGGTTAAAAATAAATTTCATCCCCTTTTCTGGAAGGTGGTACTGGAACTTGTGTAAAACCTCATACAGTAGATGCAGCAGGGGTGAAATGCTCCCAGTTTGAACCGGATTGCCCGATCTGGTAGTGATGGCGAGTGGTTCGGAGAACCGGTAGCAAAAATCCCTGTGCCCACCCCCCACCATGCCCAGCTGAGCTGCACGATCATCAGAGACTTTCTTTTTAACTTTTAAAAGCATTTTTTCTAAAAACCTCTTGGCTGAAGAGGTGGTTTTAAAATGCTTTGAAAAGTCTCTGACGGTCCCAACTGAGTTGCCTGATCATCAGAGAGGCTTTTCAAAGCATTTTTTTTAAAAGCCTCTCTGACGATCCCAGCTGAGTTGCCTGATTGGCAGAGGCTTTGGGATTTGTTGCTCTCATAAGATATTTGTAAGAAATATCCTTCTGGGTTCAGCTCCAAGTGGGGAAAAAGACACTGGAAACATGGAGACTGCTTGGAAAGATGGTTTAATGGTGGACAGGATCACATGCTTTGAGTTCCTGAACAGAAAAGGGCTAGATGCTGAGCATGCCTTGGTTTTATGCCCTCTCTGAGCTTTGAACTTTCTGGGCACAGGAAGAGTATCCTGACTGGTTGTCAGACTCCCAGGGGGTGGGGGTCTTAGCTAGCCTTGCTGGCTGATGTAATCTTTCCAGGTGCCATCTGGTGAGTTTCTGTTGCTAGATAGGTCCTATTGTGTTGCAGATGATGGTCCATTGACAAAGGGGGGGGGGATTGGGTTTCTGCCTCTGGCCCATTGACAAAGGGGGAGGGGAGGCAGGAAGGTGGGAGCTGCTTTGTATTTAAAACACGTTTCTCCATTTCTCATCCAGGGAAATATATTCTGCCTTTTTAACATTTCCTAAAATATTTCATTCTTCTAGGAAAAGGATGAGTTCTAACTTCCTACAGATTCTAGCATGGGTGCTCATTTCAGCAGTCAGATGACAATAATATTTACAAAACTATGATTATAAAGTTACAGATCCACATCCCAAATTCACAAAGTTCTGTCTGTATAGAGATGGAACCAAGACATTAAAATTCAGTCGGCCAAAAATACTGCAAATGCTGGTTTCTCATGGCCAGATGTCATCCCCACATATGGAAATTTTTATGGGCAAAACCATTCCTAACATGATCTTTCTCCTTTTGAAATTGTAAATGGCTGACCAATGCTAGGACAAACCAGCTCCAATTGACTTCTTCAAAAGAAAACCTTGCTGGTCTGGATGAAGATCTAGTAAAGCACTTTCTGTCCCTTACTAAATGATTTCCATTTCCACCATGGTGAAACTAGGATCCTCATCTCCTAATTTAGCAGTATCCTCCTGCATGAAAACTGGGGGAATAATTGTCTGTCATCACAGGGGATAGGACCACATTATAAAATGTTTGGATAATTCACATTGCTTTTAAATGCAAGGATTAAACAACCTGAATATACACATCCCATTGCTGGAAAGTAACTCCTTTGGAGGATATGCTTTCTAACATGTAGTTTACTACCACTACTCCAAAAGAGAAGTGAAGAAAAATCAGTTGAAATACGATCAAGTTAACAGTGATCATTACTGGACAATATGAACTTTGAGTAGTGTACTCTGAAAACCTCTGCTCCAGCATTATACTGTTTCTGCCCTGAAATCCTTTCACATGTATTTGTATTAAACAACTTTTGGCTTTGTATTCTTCTTAATGGTTTGCAATTGGCAGGAGATATATTGGGAGTAAAATCTGCTGGTTATTATCAATAATCCTTGCTTACCAACAGCCTTGTATAGCAACATTTGAAGTTACGATGATGCTAAACAAGTAAGTTTATGACCAATTATCACATTTAAGACCACTACGGCATTCTGTCACCTGATCACTATTTGTATGCTTCATAACCAGCTTGCAATGAGCAGTTATTAATACATAAGGCAGAAATAAAATCATACATGATCACAATTTTGCACTTAGCAAACACTAAGTGCTTAGCAAACCCTAACCTTAACCCTATCTCTTAACATCCCTAACCTCTAACTCTAAGTTGTAAGTCTATCACAATTATGTGATTTTGTGCTTACCAAGAGTTGTTGGTCCTAACTGTTGTTAATGAAGGACTAACTGTATGCATTATGAAACAATGGAAATGTTAAATGGAAGCCATCTATTATCAGTACTTGAAAAGCTTTGGTATCACAGAATTTTCAGGGTATGAATCACTAATGTTAATTTGCATTTCTTAACTCTTTTTTCTTTTCCTGATTTGTGTGTGGTTATTTAACAGAACCAAATGGGTGGTAAAACAACATGTGGGAACATTCTTAATATCTGAATATTTCTTGATATCTGAACATACCATTTGAGTGAAGGGACTATGGGTCCAAGAAAACCTTTTATTCTGGAAGAAACAGATTTCCCTCAAGTAGCACACAAGACTTCTCTCTTTCTTTACTCAACTAAATGAAACCTAAAAAGATCTGGAGATGAAACCAGTTTATATAGGTTTATGCGAATAAAAATAAACACATGATTAACCAACATGATTTAAAGATATATGTGAATGGTTCATGTGATGGGTGCATATATGGGGCAGTTTTAAGGAATAAGTGTAGAACTACAAAAACAATGATGTATTGACAAGAGTATTTTAGTATATAGTTCCTTTCTAAAGAATTGTTTTTTGGGGGCTTATCTTATATTGGCTTTGTTTCCCAAAGCCTTTGCTTGCCTCCCAGTATATTTTCTGAGCTTTATCAACATTGCTTGGCCTTCTAAGTTCTTTTATCACTGAGCTGACACGGCCTATTGTTTGGGAAGGCAATTTAGGGAGAGGAATGTTTTGCTTATCCTAACCAACCCCATATTTTCTCCTAATTATGCATAAGAATGATTCTTATGCATAATGTAGCATGACAAAAGAAAATTAATAATGGGGATAGTTAAAAAATCCTCAATTTGTCCCTACAGACCAACTTCATTTATAGAAACTCAACATTCCATCACTTGAAGTGTACAACCATTTATAGGCTATTTTTTTAAGATTACCTCTCCTCAACTCTCTGACACAGCAGCTGCTTTTTGACCTGAAATTTAGGACCGCAAATCTCTGCGGGCCACATTTTTGTCCGGTTTCAACTACGTTTCAGTAATTTATAAAACAGGTTTATCTGCAAATAAACATCGTCATGTAAAATATAGTAACTGTGATAGGATTGTGTTTCATAGGAAGAACTTGCTCTCACAAGGCCAACAATCATTTTTATACAATCCAGTTCCAATTCTATACCCCACCCCAAAGCATTTTATAATTATGGAACTAAACATAAAATACAGTGAACCACCACCTGCAGTGAGTCCTCCTGTATAAACAAGTTCCATTTAATTTGGGGATGTGTGCCCTTACCGGCGCCATTACTGGCACTAACTTTTCCTCAGCGCCTGAAATGAGATGAGATCCTTGAAGCGTCAGCCTGAGGCGTTTTAACTCTGTTCAAGATGAATTCTTGTGTTCCGCCAAAGCTTCAGGGAAACCGTGACCCCCGTTAGGCTACCTAGACCCAGAAGAGAACTGAGCTATTTTGAGAGTTCAGGCCTGCGCAAATAACGCAGGTCCGCTACGTTTTTTGACTTCCTCGTGTGATTAAAAGTAACTCAATGACTGGGTTACTCCCAGATAGCCACTTTAGCTCAAAGGCAGCGTCCCCACTGTTCGTTCCTAGTGAACTCGTGTAAAAAGGCCGCTTCACAAGAGGAAGTTTAACGTGGGCACGAGAGAAACCCTGGATAAATGGGCATGATTTGCCTATACGGTAGTCCTAAACGCGGTTATTAAGGAGGAGCTCCCACCAAAATGAGTAAGGCCTGTCTCTAAATAAACGCGTCCGCTTCCGTCTACCGAAAGGCCTCACTTGCCCTTTTTTCCACCATCAAAAAAACGCTCCCGTCCTCCCCGAGGGAGGCAAAGACCTTCTGGAAGAAGCCGCGGCTGAGCAAAAGGAGGGGGGGAGGGAGGAAGAAGTAGCGGGTGGATATTTCATTGGACGGACGCCCAAGTCTAGCTCCGCCCTCTTTTAACTCAGAGCTGCTCTCCGAGACGAAGCCGACCCGGCGAACAGAAAACCAGTAAAAATCGGTTGCTGGGCAAGGTGGGGTGTGGCTGGCCAATAGTGAGGAGTGCTCGAGAAGGACGAGGAAGAGTGGGCGCGCACACGCCCCTCCTTCCTCTGAGTCCAGGGCTATTCCTGCACGGGGGAGGAGTAAACGGCTCTTGTTGTCGCCGAGATCTGGCGGGGAGGGGGTGGGGCTCATTTGCTGCTCTGCCACCGCCCTCTCCTCCTCCTCCTCTCCCCCCGCCTCGTCCCCTCCTTCCTCATCTCAGCACGCAAGCATTTGGCCATCCCAGCCCCTCTAAGGGATCCCGGCTGGCTGGGTTGGGAGCCAGCAACGCGCCGCGCCGCCCAGCCGAGGGAGAGGGGATCCCGTGTGTCCCTCCACTCTCTCTGGAGCCCTAGCAGGTAAGCGAGACCCTGGCTGGCTGGCTAAACTCAGGTCTGAATCGCGGGAACGACGGACATGGGGACAGGCGTCCGGGAAGCCAAGTGCGGGGTGGCCGCGCCAGTGCAAGGCGAGGAAAGACTGTGCTGAGCTAAATTGAGAGGTGGAGGTCAGGAGTTACAACTAAAAGAGACCTGCATTTTGGGTATCTCGGGGAGTTGGTAAGGAAATAGAGGCTGGCGAATGTGGCGGGGGAAACTTATGACTGGGGGTTTCTCGGCCAGAAAAACTAAAGAATTGGGGGCCTGGGAGGGGCACCTTACAAACAACGGTGTGAATCGTCTGGGAGAAGCTTACTTGGGTTAGCAAATAACTACGTTGAGCAAGTCGTCGTCATCCCCCCCCAATATTCACAGGCACCGTGAGCTGTGGTAATCCCCCCCCCAACAGATATTTTTTAGATGTTTGGAATGATAATTGCCATCATTTTGGTTGCGATAATAGGGGTCGCAGATCACATTTGGAGG
This sequence comes from Masticophis lateralis, assembly GCA_030761175.1. Lineage (NCBI taxonomy): Eukaryota > Metazoa > Chordata > Lepidosauria > Squamata > Colubridae > Masticophis > Masticophis lateralis. The sequence continues at coordinate 321,128,035 of JAUDYJ010000001.1, read as the reverse complement.
GCTCGGATTTGGGGAAGGAACTACAGTTATATAAGGAAGACTGGGAGGGAATGATGGATAAGAGCAAGATGATGGTGGGTATGAGACTGAGATTCACAAAAGCTGCCAATAAGAGGAAATTAAGGGTTTTTGGGGGGGGGGGGTCTGCTGCTAAAAGAGGAGAAAAAGCCAAGTAAAATTAGTGGGAGGAATTGAGGAGCCCACTGAAGAGATGGCAAGGAAGAAACTACTGGTGCCCTGGGTGGTATTTGAATGTGGGAAACAATTTTGTGGCAGGCTTGTGGGGCTGAATGAAGGCTTTAGGAAAAGTGGGTGGGGCGTGATCTGGGTAGATTTATTTGACTGAAAGCAGTAGAGAATCAACTGAGGTTTGTTCTGAAGAGTGATGCTTTGGTTTAGCTAGTTAGGGTCATGTATAAAAGATATATAGATAATATATGTTACTTTTGAGGCAATTTTTTTCAACCAATGAGTGTTAGGAATACAGTATGAATAGGAGGTGGAAGCTGAATCCAGCAATCGGGGAGGGATACTTTACTAATGTTCTATTGCAATGTTTGGAGAGGTGTATCTTGACAAAGATATTGAGTTTAGATAGTATATTTTCAGGAAACACACTTTCTTGGTAGGATATTGCAGTGTAATGGATAAAACATTGGGATTGTAGACCAGGCTTAGAGTATTGATATCTAGATATGTTTTTGGAAACATTTATATAAGGTAGCTGAATAAGATCCCATGTAAATTGAAGATTGATTAAAAACAGGGAAAAAGTTACTGCCAGGAAATAAATTTATAAGTTTATAAATTTATGTATAAAAGGTGTGGGGTCTCCTTCAAGTGAGCTTTAACCAAAGAGCTACAACTGTGGTATTCTCTGATGGTCTCCATCCAAGTATTAACCTGACCACACCCAGCATAATTTCCAAATTTATGCAAGATTGGCCAACTTAGAATAAAGTTGTATTCAGGTGATTTGAAACAGCCTTGTGGATGAATGATAAAATATTAATGTTCCTACTATTTTTGTTTTTTATTTTGGAGGTGGCTGCTTTAAATTCTGCTTTTGACAGAAAAGTAAATTTTAAAGTAATACGCAAAATATGCAAAAAGTTTCTGTTTGAGTATTTAGGAATATTTAATATTTTCATTACTCCGAAGAAGTGTCATGCAAATGGGGATTCATAAGATCTGTATCTCAAAATGAAGGATATATTGACAAGTATGTCAAAACTGATAAAAAATCTAGTTAATACTGCATATTTGAAGAAAAGAGAAATGCATTTATAATAGAAGTTCAGTACTGTAAGATACATTAAATTTGTTTGGGGTTTATTAAAAGAAATTGTGGGAGGATTGGGCATAGACTAGAACCTGGATGGCTAGAAAGCAGATGTGGAAATTATTTGAGACTTAGAACATTGGCAGCATATGAATGAAAACACATTGAAGTGCTCCTCAAGAATGGTCAAATCAGAGATAGAAAATATCAATAGGAAAAAGTTCTTGGGTTAGGGTTAGGATAAAGATATTCATCTTTTGCTGGAAACTATCTTGTGATTAACTTTAAGGTGGGCCTAGCTATGGTATGGACTGAAATAAAGCTGTAATTATATAATTGGATGAAAGATTTAGGAACAAACTTACTATCAACAGAAGTTTTAAGGAGAAATGTTTTCATTTAAGAAATGAGGTGGTTTGAATAAGTTTGCAAATTTGTAACGCTATGGAGGTGTAGCTTTATCCTTAGGAGCAGAATTGTAATGAGCTTGTCTGTTTTGTTTTAAATAGTTGTTAGTCTGGAGCGGAAAGTTATTTTTCATCAACCAGAAAATAAGAGTCCTGTAAACTAAATCTTGCTACTGTGGGAGGTGCATGCGACAGCTTCCAGGAACTTCTGTCTAGTTTCATTTTGAATACACTGCCCCTTGTGTCTTAACTCTAATAGAAAATGAAATGCAAAAAGAGGACAATTTCTCACTGCTTTGGTTCCTTATTTTAACAGTTAGAAACAGTTCATTAATGCTAAGTTTAAAATAATGTATTAAGGGCTATACTGCTTTAAGTTTGTTACATTTCTTTAAATGATTGAGTTTTCTACAATAAGCAATACTGTGATCTGAAATTAATCATTTATATTTGTCTATTTGCTGGTAGTAAACTTTACTGGCAATTTCTAATAGCAATTAATGACGCATATTTCTGTCCCGTAGTACTTATTTTACTCGTAGGTGTTATACTTGATAAAATATTTGATTCCAAATTAAAGACTCTAAAAAAAGTGAAGCAGAGAATAATACAATATGAAAGTATAGCCTATTTAACCGTGATAGCATTTTATGCGGTACAGTACAGAATTTTGGAGATATTGCTTTGTCTTGGTCTTCTATATTTTTGGAGGGAAAGATTCACGTATAGGGAATAAATCAGTACTACATTTTTTTATTTTGGCCTCAGTGTGGTTTTGTAGAGGGGTATGCATGATGCCTAAGTGTGAGATTTTATACACTTAAAAGCTATCAAGTTAGTCTGAGACTTTTCAACTGTGCAATTAGGGCTTTTTTCAGCCCTATGTGTGATGAATAGCAGTGGTGGTAGTTATCTAGTAGGGAACATTGATATATAATTATTTGCTATACTATACAGCTATCAGTTATTAAATACATTTATTTACACAGTGCTACAAATATCAACAAGGCAGTAAATATGAATTAGAATATTCTTATTAGCCACAATTTAATTTTTGGATTAATCTTTGTAAAATACTTTCACAGTAACCAAATCTTTTGGTTTTTCTTCAGAATTTCATCATTTGGCTGAAAAGGACTGTTGACTTATCAGAACGGTGTTTACACAAGTATTTTGGACAAACGGCACCATATATGAATTATTCTGAATTAAACTATTTTTAAGTTTAAGGCTTCATTCTTTTTCAAAATGCTGTTTCTGAGATTGCTTAAGGATTTCACAGGGTTGCTGCCTGCAGACTTCCTTACAAGTTGTAATATAAGTAGAATTTTAATCTGCTATTTCTCAGTTCTTCATAACCCTCATACAGACCTCCTGTCTATCAGCCACTCCACTACTGCTATCTTTCTTCTTTTAGATAGAAGTATGATTCAGGGAAAAGGTAGCAAAATCTCTTTGTACCAATAAAGAAGTATTTGTGGCTCGGGGTTGAAATGAGGGGTCCTTGGTGCTCTCTGGGCTTGGTTGTTTTCTTGCAGGCATCTCATTACCCAAACTAGGTAAACCAAACTAGACTAGCACCCTTGATGTTACCTAGTTTGGGTATTGAAATGTCCAAGCTCAGAGAGCATCAAAGACCCCTCAAATCTTTATGCAAATGACAAATAAACTATTTTATTAGCTAAAAAGTTCAGGCAGAGGAAAAAGCTATGAACAAGATTGGAAAATGGAGCTGTTGTAACCCCAACCCAGTTATAGCTTTGTAGTGATACCGTAGTGATACTGAATATAGTTGGCTATTTTTAATTTCTCATTAAAACTTTAGTTCATTTATATATTAAAGCAACTAGTATAGATTTTGAAAACTAAGAAGATAAAGTTATAAAGAACAAAAAGCAAAGTTTCCAGCCCTCTCCTGCTGCTGTACTTTGGTTGATAGTATTCTAAGCCACTACAGGTAGTTCTTGATTTACAAGCACAGTTGGGATCGAAGGTTAAAAAATCAGGTGTGATGCAGTTTTACGACTTGGTTGCTGCTGTCATTAAGCAAATCCAGCTTCCTCCATTTGTTTGTTTGTTGGCAGCTTCCTAAGAATGTGATAAATGGTGATCACATGAGCCTGAGACGCTGCAACTGTGGTAAATACATACTGATTGCCAAGCACCCACATTTTGATCATATGACTACAGGGACATTGTGACGGTTGTAAGTGTGAGGACTGGTCAAATGTCACATATTTCAGCATCATTAAAACTTCAAATGGTTGTTAAATTTTCGATCATCGGTCAAAGGCTACCTACAGTTACATGAATGGATATATTTTTGATTTGAGTTTATTCTTCCCCTTTAATTTGCCTTTAAAAATGTATGAGATCCTAAAATCTAAGAGAACTAAATTGTAGGAATGTGAACAGATTCAGCAGATGCTACAAGCAGAATCCTAAAGGGTGTTTACTTAAGTGTAATTCCCATTGTTTTCAGTGAAACTTTATTCCTAATGAGTATATTTAGGATTGGCAGTTTAAAAAACTGTTTACAGATCTATATAAATTTTATTAAAATTTTTTAACATAAAAATAAATAAATAAACTATTATAAAGTAAGGGGGAAAATAAAGAGAAAAAAAGAAAAAATAGAAAAAAAAAGAAAATGCAACAGGTGGCTTCCTATATTGTTCACATCAGTTATAAGTACAAATATATTTTGAACTCACTAAAGTTACATTATATTGCTTTTTCTATAATCTATCCTGGCTAATCTTCAACACTGTATATCACAAGTTCACGTTTTTCATTTTTATGCAAAAAGTCACCAATAAATGTAGATGTCTTTTCTATAACCAAGGAAGTCAATGTATCTTGCAGCAAAATCTGTCATTCCTCCTTAGTGGGTAATGTCAAATCTTTCCATCTCTGTCCATACAGTAATCTCAGTACTGTAAACCATATATTGAAATAATCTTCCAGTGAGTTTTCTAACTGTTTACCAGTATACAAATCTTCTTGCAATGGCTCCCATTCAGTGTAGTTTATGGTAATTTTTTTTATAGATAAAACGTATTCTATTCGTAAGATGATAAATCAATATTGGTTATCCAGTTCAAATTAACTGTCAGTTTACTTTCAACAGAAAAAGTTGCATTGGTGAAGGTACTTCTTGTAAAATCATATATCAATTAATGTGTTAAAATAAAGTATTCCTGGAATTTATGAATTTTTTCATGCTATCTGTCCACTTGGGTGGGTTCTACTTACCTTTACTATCGGTTCGCAACAGGAGCGCGCGCAATATCAGGGTGATCAGCCCAGCTGGGCGCCCCACCCCCAGGTGTATGCACAAGAGCTGGCGAGCATGCAGGGGCCAATGGTGTCCGGCAGCAGCTGCAGCCTGCCAGCCCCTTCGTTGGCAACTGGGATTGCACAGCCCGTGCAGCGCAGGTGAGTTGATTACTTGTCCAAGCAGCAGACAGAGGTATGGGGGGTACACAATCTGGACACGGGCCATGGGAAAGCTGAAAGTCGGTGGCTTGGAGCAGATGGGTAGCCGTGGGAGGCTCGTCACCTGCACTGTGTGGGCTGCAGCTGCTGCCAGGCACTATTTTGGGGTTGGGTTTATATTAGGAGCATGCTAAAAAATCAGATTAGGGCTTATTTTCTGGTTAGGTCTTATTTTTGGGAAAACACAGGTATGTATATATATATATATATATTCATTCATTCATTCATTCATTCATTCATTCATTCATTCATTCATGGAAAAATTAATAGGTCAAAGAAATTTAGGCATTAAACAAAATATTCTTGCATTTGTCCTTGCTTCCACCACTTCAGACACTGCCTTTTGTTTTTCTGTTGTAAAACACATTTGAAATAAGTCAGTGTTGTTACATTGATTCATAACAATTTTTGCACGTGCAGCACTTTTGACATCCTTTCATGCGGCCATTAAAGAGCAGCTGAGCTCTTCATTTGAAACTACTCAAGGCGTGCTGACTGGAGTTTCTTCTTAACCAATATTACTTCAAGTGTACAGACAAAAATACTGAAAAATGTATTCAGGTGTTTGCTGAATGCAAGATTTCTTGAAAATGAGTTAATACTAGATTACACTGTCCTTTATTCTTTCCAGTCCCAGATTACATGAGGAGCTTTATTTTCTTATTAACAACTTTGGGGATGGGTAATGAAGTAGAAAGCAGCTCACCTATTTCCTCTGCATACTTTGCTCCCTCCCTCTTCATCCTGGTTAATTTTAATTGAATTTTAAACTTATGATCCTTTATTACAGTGCATTTTAACAGCATGTCTATAAGCCACCAGAGTCACTTCTGGCAAGATGGGAAAGCATACAAGTTTAATAAACTAAACAACTTGCATATTCACATTAATAAAATATTCTGTAAAGATGGAAAGCTGTATTCACATTCAAACAATGGGGAAATACTGTTTTCCTTCAGATCTTCCAATGAACCTGTGGAAGTTAAAGAGAGTTTGCGCAGGGACATCTTTCAAGCCTTCAGGTGTTCAGGTGAATGTCTTAAGTGCACTGTAATTTTGTTTATATGTAGCCCTCACTTAGGCTACATAATTGGAAACCGTAATTTGGTTGCTATGGCCTGAAGTTGCTAAATGGAAAATCATATGATTGTGATGGCTTTTGACTGCATGATCTTATTTCTCCTTCAGTCATTAAATGAAGTGCTCTTCTCTATTGACTCTGCTTGTTGCAAGCCAAGTTGCAAAGTGTTGCACTGGTGATCATGGGACCATGGGACATTGGACATTGTGACAGTTGAAAATGCAAAGATTGGTCACAAAGTTATTTTTTTAGCACCACTGTAACTTTGAATGGTTGCTGCACAAAGCAGTCAAGAACTATCTATTGTTTTACTGACCAACTCCATTGGAAAATAAGGCTTTGAATCTTTCTGTCAAGTCCCTTTGTCTCTGTCAGTTTTCAGACAAACTGGCATACATGTAGTTCTTTGGTGAGCTCTCATGTAGACGCTAGTCAGATTCAAACTTGTTTGGTTCCTACAGTCTGTATTGTATATAAAACAGCTTTTAAGCTGTTCTTAAGCCATGACTAACTACACTCATCTTGTTCATTTCTCTTTTCATTTAGAAATTAAAATAGTATTTATGTGACTCATAGGTTTTGAGCATAATGCTCATTTTTAAGTAAACATGTAATTGATTTTTATTAATCAGATTTAATATCAGTGCAAATGTACTTAATTTTCAGATTAAATGGGCAATATAAAACAGGTAAATTCCTCTGTAGTTGAAAGATTACTTTGACTATACTAGCTAATTCATTTATGTTACAGCTCAAATTATTTAAGTAATTGTATTCTATCTATATCTTCTGTCTTTACATCAACGATAAACAAAAGATAACATATCTGGCTCCTTTCAAAAACATTAATTTCCCATTTATTATGTTTTAAATTAAAGTGGTTGGCTCAGATAAATCAAATACATAATTCAGGTTATGGGAGTCAGAACATCACTAATGGGAACTCTTAATTTCTGCATTTTTTTTCACAGTACTCCCTGGAATATGTTCTAATTGATGCATTTTACAAAAAAGACATAATAGCAAGAATTATTATAATGTATTACTGGTTCATAAAATGTTCACATGTATTCCAAATAATGCTACTACAATTATATAATAAGTATATAACAATTATGAAATATAATAATATATAAACATGTTTCAATTAACTTTACTTTGTAATTACTTTGTCCCAGGGAGACAATTGTTTAAAAAAAATTTAAAAATTGAAGCAAGAAAAATAGCTTATTTGAGTGCTTGTATTCCCATTTTTTGTTTCTTACCAAAAACAAAAGTATTGCATAGTTGTTTGATTTGCTCCTGAATTTTGGCATCATGTTTTATAGAACCAGTGTCAACCTCAAAGTGTTGTGGTTGTCATTCAGGTGGACGGGGGGAGGGAAAACCCTGCGTACCAGTTGTCATGTCCAGAGTGCGTACCGTTGCTGATTCCACTCTGCTCGCCATTTCCACAGTAGCTGCCGGCACGTAGAAGCCTTGGATATGATTGCTGCTGCTGAGGGTGCCTCCATTATAGCAGCTCCAACGCTATCACCACTGCACGGCTGAGAGGCGGACCCAGAAGTAACTACGCGAATTCTAATATTAAAGACTATTCCTTAGTTGGAGGGGCGGAGCTTTGTGTACCATACCCACGATGACGGAATGTAACTAGCATTGGGGGGGGGAGGAACTGCAGGTATAGTAACATTTTAAGTATTGCTGGAGCATCTGTTTAGTTTTCTCAGCCTTACCATTCATGGCAGGGTGATTGAGGACAAGCAAACTCAAAAGATTTTGAGTTTGCTTGTCCTCAATCAAGAGATTCAAAAATTGTAACAGTGCCTTCCAGAACCCGGAATAAATTGCCTGTCCCAGTCTGATACCAGTATGGATGCCATGTGATCCAAAAAGAGTTGAGCTGTTTCTTTGAAAGTGGGAAAACATTTGCAAGGCATGAAATGAGGCATTTTCGTAAAACTTTCCGCTACAACTAGTATAGATACAGTATACAGCCATGGACCAGAGGTGGTGGCTCATATAATAAAATCCATAGAAATCATATGCTAAGGATGAGGTGGGGTTGGGAGCAGTGGTAAGAGGTCTGGCTTCTGATGATGCTATCTGTAATTATAATCTTATGCATCTGGCTCAGAGGAAGGCTATTAAGAGTTTCCTTCCTGTCCTTCATTGAGACGTTTCGGCAGGATTGCTCCTCCAACTTATTCCCATTTTTTTCAGTCCAGCCCAATGGAATATTGAAAATCAATTATTTGAATGGGCTCAAGACTGCCAGCAAGGTAATTCAAGTTGGTGTAGGGGGAGAAGCCAACAACAACAGAAATATCAGGTACAGAAATGGGCTGGGTAAATAAAAAAAAATCAAGGGGGAAAAAAAATCTCCATTACTGTATAGCCATCCATTTTGGAAAAACAGTTTGACTGTGTACTGGAATGTTGTCCGCTCCTCCATTCTAAGGCCTTCTTTCTTCTCAGGCACATGATCCAGAATGGAGCGGCTATTAAAGGGCTGGTAAGAGTTCCAGAAGTTGTATTTTGTATGTAGCTTCTACCTTGGGTTTTGTTTTTTTTTTTACTTCAACGTAAGTGTTTTTTATATGCCAGGAGTTGCTTAAAGCCCTCTTCTGAATACTGCGTAATTATCATGAAGAAAACAATGCTTTGAAAAATATTTGTATTTGTTGCTTCAATTCAAATGTCTATTAAAGCCTTTAACAAAGCTACGGATTTAAATTAAAATGTATAAGAAGAGTTAGAACAAGTAATAATTTTGCTCAAACCATTTTTTTCCGGTATGCATCAAGACTCAAAAAGTCTACCTTCTGAGTTGGCTGGGGAGCGGCCAAGACAATCAGCATGATCAATATTAAAAGTATTCATTGAAGTGCCCAACTTTTCTCCAAAACCCCAACTATTTTAATTCAAATAAGAGGAAGTGATTATTGATGCTTTATCTTTTTAGTAAAGCGGAGGGGAAGAAGAAGGAATTCTCAATCTTTTTATATTAGCTTTGAAATCAGAACTTGTGAAAGAGGATGCTTATTATGATCCACATCCTAGGTGCTTTATGAAAATTAACCATATGCATTTTTATTAGCACAATATGCAGGAGTTTTTTCTCTACTTGTCAGAGGAAGAACAAAGAGACTAATTTTTCAGGGACATAGGTTTGTAGGATTTCAGTTGCTCTTGCCTACATGCTGCTAAATACAAGATCCTGGCCAGAATTCCTGTTTTTTTTAAAAAAAAAAAAAAAGTTTTCATGATGGTTTTTTCTGGTATTAATAATCTAAAATTCCTTAAATTATATTCCACCTTACCCAAATTACTGATTAGAACAAGTCAGATGCCTTCCCTTGTCCAAGATTAATCAGTCAAAATGAAGAAGATGCAGCATATTAATGTTATATAACTATTCCTAATTATGTGTCAAGGGGAAGCCATATAATAAACAAAGGAATAGAAAATGAATGGATAAAAATAAATACTATAAAGTCAGGAATGCTCATTGGTTCATATTTTTTTTTCTTCCAGGTTCATGTTGGGAAAAGGTTTGAAACGCAAGTTGAGTGATTATGAAGAGAACATGGCTGGTGTGTCAAGTGCCTTTGATTCCAGTCGAAACCTGCCATACCCACTCAAGCGTCAGTTGGTGCTCAATGTTTGCCTTGCCAAGTTACAGACATATAAGATGCTGGTGGAACCAAATTTACATCGTTCAGTGCTTATAGCCAATACTGTCAGACAAATCCAAGAAGAGATGAGGCAAGAAACTAGCCAACAGTCTGTTAACATGTGCAGTGGTTTAAGTACTACCCCTTCCAATTATTTAGGTTTTGATTTCTTTGGAATGCCTTCACACTTTTTGCCTGGTATTATTCAACCGGAATCATATGGTTATGAGCCACGCTCTATGGAAAGTCCAATTGAAAATAGCTTGTTGATGGTTTCAGATAATGACATGTCATCAGCCATTTCCTCTATTCTAAAAGATTTGGACTTCATGGAAGATGTGAGTCCACCTTCTTATTTGGCTGGATCTGGAGATGACCAATTCAAGACTTCTGAAATGTCAGTTTTTAAGTTAGAAGAAGATAGACAAGACCTGAAAGGAGTAGAATGTGCATTTGGTTCCTTTGAAATTTCAAATTCAACTAGTTACTTGAAGGACTTAGCTATTGATGACATATTTGAAGATATTGACACTTCAATGTATGATTCAGACTTCGATTGCCCCTCACCAACTCCTCCAAGAACACTATCTGTGGCAACAACAGAAGAAACATTGAAGACATTCCCTTCTTGTAATTCTTCCTCAGCAAACAACATCCCAATATGCAGAAGTGATATCACTGATTTAGACCATATTATGGAAATTCTTGTAGGGTCCTGACACCTTTGCTAGCCCAAAGATACATTTTCCTAAGCTGCCATACAATGCTGGTTTGAAGATAAGTCCCAGAGGAGAGCAAACTTCAAAGTGTTATGCCAGGAAGGGCAACTACAGACATTTTTCTTTAATGGTTCTCAAAACCTCCCTAATATTCCTATAAACCAAAAAAAAAAGTGACAGCCTGTTATATAAAAGGGAGTATTTATTAAATCAATTGTGCAATCTTTTTAACTCTTTTAGGCTATACATGAGGAATATTTCTCATGTGTTTCTAACTTTTTAATGTGCAATTTTCAATCTGTGTGAAGGATTTGCAGAACAGTGATTTTCATAAGGGGAAACATCATCTGAAATCTAAAGATTTATTTTTAATATTAAATTACATTCTTTATTGGCATTCACTGAAGTTGCATACATGGATTTGCAGCCTCTGTACAGTATATTTTTAAAGTATTTAAGAAACTACAGATCTCTTCCCCTTTATTGAAGATTCTAAATACTTGGCAGCAAAATCTCTTGCATTTTGTAAAACATTTAAAATTATTTATTTTTGTAAATTTTATAGTCTTTTTACATTTTATTACAATATTCTAGATCAGAGATGAATTTCTGGTTGGATGTGGCTGGCACTACCTCTGTTAGCAGAAATGCTTTAATTCTTTGCTTTGTCTAACACTGCAGATCTTTTAGTTTTCCTGGATGATATTTCTGGTGGTAGAAGCAAACACAGCAATTTGCTGATTGGTTAAATTTTATGGTATTTAACTGTAATTTATATGTATATTGTCCCAATTTTAGAACTTTGTCAGTATTACGTGCATCAATTTGGAGGTAATATGGCTTTTTACAATTTAGTATTTTCTGTATAGTTAGAGCTATTTTAATTTTCTGAAACAGAATTTTAGATTTTATGTGCAATATATCACTTTCGCAGGCCACTTTTGCACATCCTGTATTATAAGGAAATACATAAAATCTAGATGATGGAAATTTATAATAGTGTGTTATCAAAGGTATACCGTGCAATTCTGTCTGCTGGCAGCTTTGTGCGAGATTTATAAGAGTTGAATATGGCTTGCCTAAGCACCGCTCTGATTTTGTACATTTCTTTTTCTTAAAATGGAACCTTAGTTGTCCAAAGTGCTTGCAATGGATTGTATCTTCTTAGTGGCAGTTTTTTATTTTGGTTTGGCCAAATAAAGTTCTAATTGAGTAGAAGTCCAGCAAATCATGTTGCCATATAAGAGTTAATAGTCTGCCTATAAGAATTACACTTCAAATTAAAGAAATCTTCTTTTTTTGCCACATCACAAAATGGGTTTGACATTTGCACATAATATGCTGAAGTGTTCAGTTCGTTGTGTACAAAACCTGTCCTAGTCCAGCTTTGGTGCTACTTGGCAGGCTGTCTCAGTGCTGGCACCATTTGGGGACAGCTCTGTATTGCCAAAATGTTGACATTCTAACCACAAACCTGTACTGTTCCATGGTCATAGAAGCAGCACCTGCTCACTTCTTATTGAAGCCATGTTCTAACATTACATCCCTGAGGAATCCAGTTAAGTTTGAAAATGATACAATAAACCACTTACTGACCAAACAACACAACAGATATAGATAAGTTTTTTTAAAAAATGGTGGGAGGAACAGAGAAAACATTGCCATTCTATCTACTACCAGATAGACTTTTATGTGTGTATCTATCCACCTCTTCCTCATTGCATCCAATGCTTGGAAGCAAAACATCCGTACTTGCTTACATATTCATAGTACCTAACTTTTGTTTTACTTTAACAAGGCAGCAGGGGGAAAAAAGCCTACCTTTGAGAACACTAATATTTGTAGCTAAGTTTTCTAGAAAAATGGTAGGTACTTTTTAAAATTGAATTAATAGAATACAGATTGGCTAATCTTCATCTGAATTGCAGTAGAAGCCGCTTATAGTATGGCCATTTTCTGATGGTAAATTCTTGGCATGGAGATTACCTACTGTAGTAGGTTGGACACCTTAAAATAATCTAACCCTCCATTGAGTATCTCATTATTGCATAACAGTAATTTGCACCAATATCACCTTTCATTTCCATCCCCCATTTTTTGTGGTGTTGGAACCAATCCACTACTCGACTTGAAGTGCAATGAGACGCGGTCACCTGATGTTGCTGCATTATGTAGCATTGCATTTAGGGAATGAAAGGGAGCTTCTCTAAAGCTGAATGCCCAGTAGTACCATTGTAAGAGAAGTAGAGTCAGGCATTCATGGTGCGATACTAATAACCAGCTGCAGAAATGCCAGGAAGGGTTTCTGATTAGTCTTAGATTGAAGGGCTATTTGGGCCTCAAAGACTGCAGTTTAGAGTAAAAACTAGAATATTGACAAAGCAACTACTGTAATGTTAGAATATGGTTGATGCATTCGTAAGAGTAGTGATCATCAGGATGTAACACTGGCTATTGCTCACTATCCTGTATCAGTCTTATTTTGCCTTTTCCTCCTTTCCACTTCACTGTACAAAAGGAATCCTCCAAACATCAGTAGAGCATTAAGCCTTTCCTTATGTTTAATCTTCAGCAAGCATCAAATGCAGTCTTTTGTTGAAAACCCGTTCTAATTAGATACAGATTAACAGCGTTGGAAGACACCTTGTAGGTCATCTAGTCCAACTGCCCAAGCAGACCCTCCACCATTTCTGACAGATGGCAGTCCAGTATCTTCATGAAAGTGATTAAGCTCCCACAACTTCTGAAATCAAACCGTTCCGTTGGTTAATTGCTCTTGTCAGAAAATTTCTCATTTCCAGGTTGAATCTCTCCTTGTTCAAATATCCATTATTCCTTGTTGGGCCTTCAGATGCTTTGGAAAATAGGTTGACCCCCTTCCTCTGTGGCAGCCCCTCAAATATTATTAGTACTCAAATGAATTAGTATTGGTTCTTTACCTTGGATCCAACTTGAGTCATGATGGAGCTGGATTCTACAACTAATGCCAAGTCAGTCCAGTTTTATTTGCTTAATGCATACTTTAGCAGCTGAAATGTATTTATATACATAGGAGATTTGCTGTTACATCTAAGTCATAGTAGGCCCTTTTGCAAAATGTTTTCTATCTTCTATGTAAAAAGGATTAGATAAAAAGAACATATACAGTTTGTACATAATGCTTCTTTGTACATAGAAAATTAATCTAAAAATGGTAAGGGCCTTCTACACTGTGATGTAGTGTAGCCATGTAGTGGCTAAAATATTTTTTAAAAGTCCCTTAATAAATATTCAGATCTAATTTGTTGTCATCTACAGTTCTTAAAGATACAACGATCAGGTATCTAAACTGCACAAGCAATGTACCAGTGGCAGAAACATATAGATTGGCTGCCAACTGTTGATTAGGCATCTCAAAAGGAGATCTGGCTTGAAATAAGGATTAGGTCTTACAAGCTTTCCTGGAAGGTAAAGATGTTCATTCTTCTCTCATCATGATTTCACACCCTTCTCATCTTCAGAATACATCCCAGAGTGGTTTCCAAACTTATCTGAAAACATTGGCAGAAATCATTCTTGAGCATCAAACAGTAATGCCCTAAGCATTGTATTTTTCCCCTTTTTAGGACATAAAGGCCTCTGGTCAATTTCTAGCTTCAAAAAAGGAAACAGGCCCCACCTACTTTGAAAGTTGTGTTTCTTTTGTGAAATGGGTAGTCCTGGGGTTACGGCACAAATAAGCCTGGAATTTCCATCACTAAAGCAGCCAAAGTTGAATGCTACCTGACTGCATTGCTTAGCAATAGCAATCCTGGCAGCCATTGTAACCCAGGACCATGCAGCTTGTTATGTGGGAAGAGCTGGGAATCACAGGCAAGGAGTGTAGGGAGATGCCATGGGCAGGGATAATACAGCTTCACAATCCCAGTGGATTTTCCCATTGACTTTGCTTGTGGGAGCCAGCAGGGAAGGTCACAAATTATTATGTGATTGCAGCTTCCTGCAGCATAGGAGCTGAGCCACCAGGAGTTGATCACATAACTGCAGGGATGCTGTGAAAACCACAAGTTTGCACACTGGCCATAAGTTCCCCTCTTTAGTACGTCATAATTTTAATTCAACTAAGAGCTTGCATTGGAGCAAGAAAAAAAATTAAAAAGAGTAGGATGTTATTTTAAGCAACAGACTAGCAGCAAGAACATGTGCAGTGGCTGTCAGCAGTTGACTGACCATCTTTGGACAAATGATTAACGTGTCAAAACATGTTCATGGTAGAACTTTTACTTCTGATTTCAAATTATGCAAGATAAAATTTGTTACATTCTTATTTGATAATGGTTGACATGAGTTTATATAGATTCCAACCATCAATTGCACACACATTTTATGTACAAGCTGTGAATAGTAAACTGTTAGACTACATGCAGAAATTCCTTATCTAAGCCCTATTTTTGCAGTTAAAGGGATCACATAAGTTCCCTATTTGAGTGCTAAAAGAATGGGTTATCTGAGCTAGCACAAGAAAGCCACTTGGGGAGATGAGGATACTTATTTAAAAGGTTCATATAACAGCCCATTTTAGTGCACAAATCTGGGTTCTCACAATAATAAAATTGCAAACTAGAAAAACTGTCACCTTGAGCATCTCCTAGCACTTGGATTTATATACCATTCCCCAGTGCTTTTCAGCACTCTTAACAGTTTTCAAATGCCAGCTTATTGCCCCCAACAATCTGAGTCTTCATTTTACCAACATCAGAAGGGTGGAAAGCTGAGACAATCAGGACTGAACTCCTGGCAGGAAGCAGAATTAGTCTGCAATACTGCATTCTAACTACTGCGCCACCATAGCTCCCCAACAGCCATCTATAAGCTCCCAACATTGGACCATAATACCTGGGTAAAAAGCCAGGTCTTAATGGCCTTCCAGAAGGCTAAAAGAGTGGGAGTCTGCCTGCCACAAGGGAGGATCACCTATGGAAAACAGTTCTAGATCCCTCAACTACATGGCAGCATTTCAGAGAAGCCTACTCTGGGGCAGAACAGGTAGGATAGGCATACAGGGCTTTAATGGGAGCCAGTGCAGCTCATGCAATGATGTAACATGAGCAAACCTAAGGGCACCCTATATTACTTGTGTTCTGCATTCTGGGCCAGATGTAGATTCCTGGAGACCTTCAAGGGCAGAGCCATATAGAGTACATTGCAGCACTCCAAGAAGTGCTCAGTCTCCTTGAACAGTGAAATGGGTGGCATATAAATTTAATAAAGTGATCAGGAAGTGATTGTGAACCAGGCCTCTCCATCCAAAAAAAGGGTGTAATTGACATACAAATCTCTGCAAATCACTAGAGGGGCCAAAAACCCAAAGCCACTCTATTTTGTAAAAATAATAAAGATTGGATACAAATAAATAATCTTACCAGGGTTGAATTGAAATTAGTTCTTCCACATTCAAAACCTCACAGCCCCCAGGGACTTCAACAGCATCACCTGGCCAGCCCAGGGTGGAAATATGTACAGTAATAGGGTATCATCAGCATATTGATAATACTACATCCCATGTATGGGTGACCTCATTCAGCAGTTTAATGTAAATGTTAAAGAGAAATGTGAGACTGGAGCCCTGAGCACCCCTCAGTACAGCACAAAGGGCATGACTTCTCCCCATCACCACCACTGAATGGAACTGATCATGAAGAAAGGAAGGAAACCACTGCAAAAGAGCGTTTTTCACTCCCAACATCCAAAACTTTGGATAATAAGATGGGCAGCATCATCTGCTTTAGAAAGTTACTGTATCACAACTGATGGTATTGAAAGCCGCTAAGATCCAGGAGAGCCAGGTCAATTGCATCATCTGTCCCAAGTCCAAAAAGATCATCTTCAAATGCGACAAATGCCATCTTACTATATACACCAGTCTGGACTTTGACTGAACTTGGGGTCCAAATAATTGGTTCCATCCAGGGCCCTTTGAAATTGAGTGTCAACTCACATGCACATGTAACCAAGAGGATTTCTGCACTTGCATCAGAGACAACACATAAGAATGGCTCAGATTGTGATGATTTCAGGGTTACACACCGAGAAGTCAACAGAGATTTCTTAGTTTTGTCAACTTTAGATTTATTAATGTTACAAGCCCTCAGACAGTGGTAGAAACATGTCTGCATAACTCTGATGCAGCTGTTTAGTAGCTAAACAGCTACTCAAGCAGGGTTGAAGAATCCTTCCAATGTTGCAATCATTTCCAATGTGACTGATAGTAAGGAACATTCAAGAGTTGTAGCTCAGGAATGTCTAGAGCAGCACAGGTTCTCACCCTTGTCTTACACAAAGACAACTGCAAATTTAACTAAACTATTGTTCTAAAAATGAATGGTAGTACACAAAAGTGCTCAATAGGTTTTACTCCATTAACCGAGAAGAACCTGTGCAGACTGTAAACATAGTAGAAGATAGATTAGGCTGCATCCAGATAGCATTTGTCCTGGCAAGTCAGAAGCCACGTGAGTCTTTGCTACTAGTAAGCCAATAGGTATGGACTAAAAGGCTTTAGAAAATGTACCAGAAACTCCAAAACATAAATTGCAAACCAAAAGAAAGAAGTTATCCAAAACAAGGGGAAGTTAGAGTACTTGATTGTTCATGATAACAAAAACTAAGCATATGACTTCACATACATTAATGGCCATACTGAAAAATCTATTTTCGTAACCATTTCTCAAGTTTTGAAATGACCTGGATATTAAAGTAAGGGAAATGCTGAACTATCTAGCTGCAGCAAGATGTAAAAGTACAAACCAATTTGAATACAAGGGATGCCAGACTTCAATGCCAGACTTCTCTGTACCAAAATCAGTAGATTAATATGAAATGGTTCCCTGAAGTTTAATAAAAAGAACCTAAACAATTTTTTTAATAAGTGCTAGTTTTAAAAGCCAGGCTTCCAATATGAAACATAGGAAATATAATTTTATAGAAATGAGGAAAGCAGGTACCCAGGATTGCTTGAGAAAAAACATAGCAAAAAGTGAACTCTGCAGTGCTAACAGAAGGAATTCATTTCAATGTGCACACATACTCATAAATGGATTTCAGCCATTGAGTTTGCCTGCTATTCAACTATGTTAAAACAAGAATAACAAAATAGGTATTTGCTTTCAATGCTATACAACAGGAGAGTTGAGCAACGCAAACCAAACATTTCCAGATTTCTTTCTTCGCAAGTATGTCACAAGAAGGACCTCTCTTGTACAGGCTTAAGTGTATTATGCCTATTTTAGGGTGTACAGTACAGCTAGTCAATCTCATAACAACACAAAAATTATGATGGAAGGATCTTCAGGTCACATAAACAGGTTCAGGAACCACCGCGCACCTTTCTACAGCAAGGGGAGAGATCAAGATATAAGGATAGATATAAAAATTCTTGGAAAAAAAGGGAAATCAAATACAAACTTAAGAGAGTAAACAATGGGCGGTTACACAAATTAGAACATCTCCCTGCCAGGATACGGTAGTTGGTAAGTCTTACTAATGGAGTTGCAGCAGATTAAAAAAAATCAAAAATAACCAAAAGGCAGGAACATACACTATGTATTCTAGGTATCATATCTGTCCAAAAGAGTTTAGAGGAAGAGTAATTGGGCACACAAATAGTACAACACATGTTTCTAATACAGGGCGCAATTAAAAGTTTTAAAAATGTCAGCAAAAGAGCAAGTGTGACCACAGCACATCTGCCATCTCTGAAAGCATACTTCTAATTTGTTCATTTAATGATTTATCCATTAGTGACATCATGACCAAACTGTACCCATATCTATAAAATAAAATACATGGATGGAGCACACTTTCCCCCCAAAGACATTTCTTTTTAAAATTTGTTTAAAAAAGTGATACAATGGCAAACATTTCCATTAGCAAACATTACTGCTAAACATTTTCATCCTTAAGCTTTGTGCAGTAAAAAATCTCTTTTTTTGTGAAACTGTTATATATTGCATGTTTGCACTGGATGGAGTCTTCTTCAGGAACAAGTTGTAAGTAAACAGATGATTCTGTCTTGGCTCAGGAGATACAGATAGCTGTGCAAAACAAAAGAAAGTAACTGAGTACTATTGAACTATTACACACCAGCATATATATATCTGCTGCTAATAATAGTTTGATAACAAACTCATCCTAAACAGTGGTAAAATTCAATTTTTTTTAGTACCAGTTCTGTGGGCATGGCTTGGTGGATGTGGTGTGGCTTGGCGGGCATGGTAGGGGAAGAATACTGCAAAATCCCCATTCCCACCGGGCTCTGGGACCAGCCAGAGGTGGTATTTGCCGGTTCTCTGAACTCAAAACTCTGAACTCAAAATTTCCGCTACCTGTTCTCCAGAATCTGGTGGATTTCACCCCTGATCCTAAGAAATATCCCATCCCAAGTTTTTTTTTTTCTGAGAATACAAAGGTATCTATTCTATATTCACTTACACCAAATTTCATTGAATAATTGAAGGATCCTTAAAACTGGGCTTTTGATTATCTGAAACACACTAATTGCCAAATACAACAGAACAGGTGTGTGTGTGTATGTATACTCTTTCCTCTCAGTCAAGCATCCACAATTATCCTTATTCTGTTCTAGTAAAATTTCCAACTGACTTCACAAAGTGTTACAAGTTACAGATAAGTGAGACAAGATAAAAGAGAATCAAATTTACAATAAGAGTCTCAAGTACGTCCTACAATTTAGATCATGAAAATGGCCCTAAAGCCCAAATCAAATCAGATATTTACCCATAGAGTTCCTAGAGAGCGTTAGTAAAGCTTAACTTATAAAAGCAGGCTGTTAGACTATAAAAATAACCAGTGAAATGTTTTCTATTGCTCCCTCTAAGAAGTGATATGTGATTCAGCCACTAGAGTCAATATAATTTTTGACTGTTAAAACTAAGTCTGTAGCACAGATAAAAGAAACTCCAGAAAACCCCAGAAAACATAAAAATGTTTTTTATATTTTAGGCTTCTAATATAAGTGGAGTCCTTGGGTGGTCTCTTAACTTAGTGGTTTATTTGCAGCTGTTTCATTACTAAACATTATCAGTGCAAATGAATGGAGTTTGCTTCCAATTTATATACAATAACTTGCCCTGCAAACGTTGTTGGGAATGTGGTTTTCTCTTTGGTAGTTCCTTGATTATGGTATTCCTTGATTAGGGATCTTTCTGCTTGACTGTTTGTCTAGCGTTAATCCATACTTATATGCCAATGCATTTTTTAAAAACAGAAGGAACATATGAACAAACAAGCTCATTTCATTCCTATTCTTACCTTAGTTTGAATTAGTGCTTTACAAGTGCTAAGGTTGAATTTGTCAACACTGGAATCTTCATTTTCTCTGTTAGTTTTTTCCAAAATGCTGCCCTTAAATTCTGGAACAGCCTAATAAACAAGAACCATCATGTAAAGAACTTTATTTAAAACTGTGACTTTATTGTATAATGCATTGTGTGAAACATCTTGATATTAGATAGATCCTATATTGGGCCCTATAAACTAGAACCTTCAAGCTGAAGCACTGCCATTGTGAATTTCATAATGTTGTAAAGCCCAGGCAGGAAGTATCTGCACAGTTGCAACATTGGGAAGTACAGAAAATTTCATTAGATTACAAAAAGGGGAAATCAGAGACACAATTGCATCAGTGGCAATTTAAAGTACAATCTGCTCTGGATCTTGGAGCGTGACATCCAATCATTTTTATAAATAAAATTATTTCCCAAGTGATCTTCTTAGAAAGGTTTTATTTTGCTCTGCTTTATATTTTTAGGAAAACAGCAAAAATTTCAGTTTTTCTCCAAGTGCATTCCTATATAACATTACAGCATAAGGGCTGAATTCATATATAATTTTACATGCACAAAACACAACTGCTAGAATTGGACTAGAAACCAGAAGATGGCGTCTTCACTTCCTTTAGGCATGAAAGCCAACTAAATGACTTTGGGTCAGTTTCTCAGTCTAACCATGTCACAAAATTGTTGTTAAGGGGCAAAAGGAGAGGTGTGCATATTATATACATACTGTATATAATACAGTTGTTTTGAGTTGACCAAAAACAAAAGTGAGATAAAAATTTAATAATAAATAAAATTTGTAACATATATACATCTCTAGCAGTTAAACAACAGCAATATTCAATGATCACTAATGCTACTGTACCATGAGAAACTACATCAGCAAATGTTTGCCGTGGTACAGTAGCATTCATGATGAATAAATATTCCTGTTTATTTATTTATTTATTTATTTATTTATTATTTCAATTTATAAACTTATAAATTTAACCTGCTAACCACACTGTTTTAAACACACAGCAAATAGATGATATCCACATCATTCCCTAGTAGTTTCTTAGAACCACCAGTTTTTAATGTCCTTCCTAAATTCCAAAAGAACTGGAGAGTGCTATTTTTTGGGAGAGAAGCAGCAATAGAAATTGTTTTGGGGGTTCTGATAAGACTACTCTCTGGGAGTACACACTGAGCCCTCTGATTGTATTGAATAGGCAGATAACATTGGGCACAGGTGGTCCCAAAGGCACCCAGTTCCTAAGCCCTGTAAAGCTTGATAGTGTCATGACTAGCTCAGACTCTGATGAGGAAACAGACAGCAAGCAGCCAGAATTACCAGATGAACTGCCTCTTGGGCAATTGCAGGGAGAGGACAGTGCTGCCTAGTAACCAGGAGTCTCAGCTGCTGGTCTTGGAAGATGAGAAATCTGAACTGCTACACCCTCCCCAGAGCAAGATCTCACTGTGCGGAGAGCAGAGCAAAGGCGAACTGTGAGGATTCTTTCCTGTAAGAAAGGAACCTCGCTCTTTCAAATGAGCAACGTCAGGGTTGCTTCTCTTTAAGAGCAGCAAGCTCAAGCCCTCAGTTGATGGTTTATTAACCTAGTTTCTCTGTGTGCCTTGCTTTTCATCTTGAAATCTTGCGACTGTGACTCATACTGGCTGACAACTCTGCTATGACATTTGGACCCTTGGACTTCATCAGACCACTTTTGTCTCTGCTGTCCCTTGCTCGAGACAAGCCTGCTGGACTTTGGGGGACGTGATTTCTTTTTCTGTATGTGCTTGCATGCTCGTTTCCTTTGCTGCTTATTTGAGAAGTTGCTAATAAAGCTTGCAAATCTTACTAGTGTTTGTGAGCCTGTGGACTAAGACAGGACATATAGATACAGAGATAACCATCAACACTTTAAAAGTAATTGAAATCTCACCCGATTCCTGAAAATAGACAAAGCCTTATTGCCAACTTTAAACATCTTTTAAATAACAAAATAACAGAACTGGAAGGGACCTTGGAGGTCTTCTAGTCCAACACTCTGCTATACCATTTCAGACAAATGGTTGTCCAAACTCTTCTTAAAAACATCCAGTGATAGAGCACCCACAACTTCTGAAGGCAAACTGTTCCACTGGCTGACAATTCTCACTGTTAGGAAATTTCTCCTTAGTTCTATGTTGCTTCTCTCCTTGATTAGTTTCCATTAGTTCTTGTCTTGCCTTCTGGTGCTTTGGAAAATAGAATGACCCCCTCTTCTTTGTGGCAGCCCCTCAAATATTGGAACATTGCTATCATGTCACCACTAGTCCTTTTTTCACTAGATTAGAGATACCCAATTCCTGAAACCATTCTTCATCTGTTTTAACCTCCAGCCCGCCCAATCATCTTTGTTGTCCTTTTCTGCACTCTTTCCAGAATCTCTGCATGTGGTTTTTTTTTTTTAATATGGCAACCAAAATTAGATGTAGTATATTCTAAGTGTGATCTTTCTAAGGCTTTATAAAGCACTATTAATACTTCACATGATCTTGATTCTATCCGTTAATGTCACCTAGGACTGTATTGGCTTTTTTGGCTGCTACCGCACACTGCTGGCTCATATTTAAATGACTGTCCACTAGAATTCCAAGATCGCTCTCAGTTACTGCTATTGAGCCAGGTTTCACCTAATCTGTACCTGTACATTTGGTTTTTCTTGCCGAAGTGTAAAACCTTACTTTTCTCTACATTCCATGTATCTCTTCACTGAAGATTAAATGAGGATAGAAAGACTGCTATGTAAACATGAACAAGGGGGGGAAATCAGTTTAAAAAAAGAATAAAATTCCTTAGCTTTTAGAAGATTTTTTTATAAATTTACTAACCCTGTATGTTGTTTGGGGTATCAGATCATATCATTTTCATTTCATTTGAATCCAAATTATGCAGTAGTTTTTATACATAATTTTAGGAGAAGGAGCAGTGTACGTAGACTCAGAGTGTCTACAAGCAGAGGCCTGAGACCTCTGATCTTTCACCTGATGCATTAGCTCTGCTACCACACAGTTCAATAAATAACAACTTTCTAGACTTCTAATTTTTTGAGAGAAACACAAAGTTCCTACCCCCCCTCAACCATAAATTTTTAAGCCCTTACTGAACTATCAACAAATTCCAGTATTCATTTTGTAAAAAAGCAAAGAAGCCTGATACAAACTTTCATATTTTAGTTCTGTAAATCTATGGAAACATACATACAGGCTATTTTCTAACAAGTGACATGTGAAAATTCCGTTGAACAGTAGCCTTGCAGCATTGTATCTATTAAGATTAAACACAAATACTATGACTGTTCTAGAAAGTATTATTGAACACTACCTTTTGATTAACATTGATTCCAAGCACAGCTAAAAGATTTTCTTGACAATGAAATTCATTTCGATGGCATCTTAAATCAGAAGGGCTATTGCACTGAGTAAGAGTTTTCCATAAATTTGCTGAGTCAAGGCTTTAAAGGAAACACAATTCAGATTAATACAAGGTAAACATCCACCATATTTCTTGTTTGCATTTCAGATCAGCTTTATAAAGATAGCAAACATATTGCCCATGCTTAGTTATATATTGGGTATATGAGCTCTTAAACAGAAGACACAGATCATGATTAACTAAATCAAAAGACCATCAATTTTTGAAACCAAACTTAATGTCTATGTTACTTAAAAAATAATCAGACATAAAGCCCCTTTCAACAAATCCAATTTTATAAAGGGATATAAGATTCTGAAATTCTTAGTAATCTTGGGAAAACTAAGACAAAGTAACATAAAACCAATACAAATTAATCAAATATTTGGTGGTTGGAGGGCCAGTCTTTCTGAATCTGACCGGACACTAGTAAGATCCCATATTAGGAATTACCTAGTGGCAATAAAAGCAGTGAAATGTAGTTATTTTGCTGCTCTTATTGCGTCATCAGATAACCGCCCGGCCGCCCTCTTTAGGGTGACCCGCTCCCTGCTCCAGCAGGAAGCGTGGGAGGACCCCTTGGAGGGTAGAGCTGAGGATTTTGCTCAGTATCTGTATGACAAAATCCCTCAGGTTCGGGAAGATTTGGACTCCGACTGGGTAGTCTCAGGGGGAGGGACGGGGGCAGGTCTTGAGAATGTTGTTTGGGATGGGTTTGATCCTGTGACCACTGAGGACATGGACAGGATTCTGGGCAGACTGAGCGTGACCACTTGTTTATTGGACCCGTGTCCTTCCTGGTTAGTGCTGGCTTCCCGGGAAGTGACCCGAGGCTGGCTCCAGGGGATTATAAATGCTTCGTTGGGCGAGGGTGACTTTCTGGCCTCCTTGAAAGAGGCGGTGGTGAGGCCTCTCCTCAAGAAGCCTTCCCTGGACCCAGCAATGTTGGAAAATTATCGTCCAGTCTCCAACCTTCACTTTGTGGCGAAGGTTGTTGAGAGCGTGGTTGCGCAATAGTTCTCCCAGCACCTGGATGAAACGACATATCTGGATCCGTTCCAGTCAGGCTTCAGGCCCGGGTACAGCACGGAAATGGCATTGGTTGCATTGGTAGATGATCTCTGGAGGGCTCGGGACGAGGTTGCTCCTCTGTCCTGGTCCTGTTAGACATCTCAGTGGCTTTTGATACCATCGACCATGGTATCATGCTCTACCAGTTGGAAGAGTTAGGGGTGGGAGGCACTGTGTTGCAGTGGTTCTCCTCCTTTCTCTCTGACCGGTCTCAGTCTGTGTTGACAGGGGGGCAGAGGTCGACCCCGAGGCCCCTCATATGCGGGGTGCCGCAAGGTTCAGTCCTCTCGCCCCTCCTGTTCAACATTTATGTGAAGCCGCTGGGTGAGATCATCTGTGGTTTTGGGGTGAAGTACCACCAGTACGCTGATGACACCCAGCTGTACATCTCCACCCTGGACCACTCCAACAATGCCCTTGAAGTGATGTCCCAGTGTCTGGAGGCCGTGCGGATCTGGATGGGGAAGAACAGGCTCAGGCTCACCCATCCAAGACCGAGTGGCTGAGGTTTCCGACATCCCGATACAGTCAGCTGGCGCCATCACTGACTACTGCGGGCGAAACATTGGCCCCCATGGAGAGGGCTCGCAACTTGGGCATCCTCTTGGATTCGTGGCTATCTTTAGAAGGGCATTTGACAGCCGTGACTGGGAGTATTTTTCATCAGGTTCGCCTGATCCGCCAGTTGCGTCCCTTTCTGGATCAGGACTCTCTATGCACAGTCACTCATGCCCTCGTCACCTCCCACCTGGACTATTGTAACGCTCTCTACATGGGCTCCCCTTGAGGAGCACCTGGAGGCTCCAACTGGCGCAGAGTGCGGCTGCGCAGGTGGTAATGGGAGCGACATGGTGTTCCCATGTAACACCTCTCCTGCACGAGCTGCATTGGCTCCCGGTGGTCTTCCGGGTGCGCTTCAAGGTTTTGGTTACCTCCTTTAAAGCGCTCCATGGCTTAGGACCTGGTTACCTACGGGACCACCTACTACCACCAATAGCCTCCCACCGGCCAGTACGCTCTCATAGAGAGGGGCTCCTCCGGGTGCCATCGGCCAAACAATGCCGACTGGCGGCCCCCAGGGGGAGAGCCTTCTCTGTGGGGGCACCTTCTATCTGGAATGAGCTCCCCCCGGAGATAAGGAGGATCCCAGATCTGCACACCTTCTGCCGCACTCTTAAGACTTTTTTATTTCACCAGGCGGGCCTGGCCTAATCTTTTTCCCTCTTTTAATATGTACAATTTTAAATTGGTTTTACATTATTGGGGTGTTTTAATCTGTTCGGGCCAAAGTGTTTAATTTGATGTTATGCTAATTTTAAATTTTGTATTCATGTATTTTTATTGTTTGGCTGTTCACCGCCCTGAGTCCTTCAAAAGTAGGGCAGTATATAAATCAAATAAAATGAAAATGAAATGAAATATATGGGTCTATTATTTGGGGTTTGTTGCTTTGAAACAAGTAAGTAAATATTAAGACGATGCTTGTGTGTCTGTTTCTTTGCCTACATATGAATTTATTTTAGTTTGCAGTATCTTAGAAATTATTCTTGATGACATACAATCCCAATAAATCAATATATTCATTCCTGGCAAAGATAATCAACATCCTGTTTTTTTCTTTTTTTTAATTCTTAGTTTAAAACTATAATATAATGTCCTAACGCCTCTCCAAAAAAGGGGGGGGATTCTCTTTGTAAATTTTAACAATCATCAAATCCATGTCAAAATTTGATTTTTCTCCAGTTTCTGCAAACACTTCACAAAAGGCTTCCAACTAAGAAAAATAAGCTCTGTAGGAAACCAGTATTCAGATAACTCTCTACTTTATTCTGGCTTGTGTGACTTTTCTATTTAGTTTTTAAGCAGAACAGATTCTTATTTCATTATGGAAGCAGCTGTGAGAAAGAAATGTCTGAAATAACAGTAAATAAACAAAACACTATCTTCCAGTTTTTAATTTTTTTAAATTAGATTTATATGCCGCCCTTCTCCGGAGACTCAGGGCAGCTTACAATGAGTTAAGCAATAGTCTTCATACTTTTGTATATTTTTTATACGAACTGGGTCCTCAATTTATCTACCTTAGAAAGGATGGAAGGCTGAGTCAACCCTGAGCCTTGACCTTGCAATAATTGCAGACAGCGAATGTTAATAACAGGCTATTAGTCTGTTGAGCTATCTGAGGCTCTATTTAAATGAGTTTAAAATGTCATTTTAAGTTCTTGTCCTAATACTACATTTACTGGCATCTTCAGAAGGCTGATCTTCTTCTATAAATGCATGCATTACCAATGACAAAACAAATCTTACCAAGCTTGTTTCTCTGTACATTTGGGAATGTCTGCGTCTTGTCTTTCTGGGTGAAGCACTTCCTTCAATGTACTTATTTTATCCAAGCACTGTGATACTGGGATTTCAGGAAAACTCTGTTTAACAGTCTCTTCAGATCTGATGGCAACCTAAAGAAGTATATAGTGCAAGAATGCAGCAGCATGTTGATTTATACAGAGGCAAAACAAAGTCTAATTAAGTTTAAAACCTAGAGGTTATTCCTACTGCTCCATAAGAAACTTTCTTCTGCAAATCTGCAACAGTGAACTTTAGACTCATTTCAAAGATTTAAAAGTCATGTGGATTCCCAATTAACTATTCAGGAGAGAGAAAAATCCAGAAAATCAAATGTACCATGGAGCCAACAATCCAGCATTAACTTAAGTTTCTCATTCTTCAGCAAAATGTAGGATGCTATAGAAATAATTTAGTCACATTCTCATCTAATGGCCCCTGCTTTACAAAATAACCTCTATACCAGGTGCTGTATTTTTCAGCAAAAATTCTTATCTGCAAGCAATTATTTTTCTCATAGAACCACAACCAATAGTGTTTATAAATCAGGCTCAACTTGACATACTTACATTCTTGGTATTTTACTAAGGTATAAGTAGTATATAATTAATTGGTTTCATTGCTAGGATTTTGGCATCATTTTTCCTTTTCACCTTCTCTACTTTTCCTTCATTTGCCACCAAACTATGTAATTTTTATATTTCTATGTTTTATTCCACTAGGCTTTGTTTCTACTACAGTTTTATTAAGAAAAGACTTCTCATTCCCCTTATTATACTCAAGGACATCTTGGATTTTAGAAAAAGACAAGCATACTTCCAAATGCCAAATTCAATATAAGTTTGTATAATGTACAAC
This sequence comes from Masticophis lateralis, assembly GCA_030761175.1. NCBI lineage: Eukaryota > Metazoa > Chordata > Lepidosauria > Squamata > Colubridae > Masticophis > Masticophis lateralis. The sequence continues at coordinate 321,100,319 of JAUDYJ010000001.1, read as the reverse complement.
CCTCATTTCGCATATATACCAAGGAAAGCCTAATTCTCTGGAAAGGTCTTAGAGTTACAGAGAAAAGTGTCATAAGTCTTTGACTCAGAATGTAGCTGAGAAGTTAACAAATTCCACACAGAGATTCTTCAGCAAGGGATGGCCTAATGGTAGCCTCACAAGTAGGTGCTATTCTTGCAATCCTTTAGGGAGATCCATTTTTAAGGGGCTCTATTTTAAGGAGACTCCTTTTTTTTCTTAAAAACAGAGGCTTCCAAATTACTGCGAGAAGAGCACCTGCTTGCAGACTAGCATGAGGCTGCCTCTGTAGGAAAGCTGAGCTTCACTTCAGATCAGCTGGGCGCCTCTCTCAAAAGCTGCAAAAACAGAAAGCTAAGCTGGGTGCTATCGACCCTTGGAGCTGATTGAGGAACAGGCTGACTCCTGCAAGTCCTGAGGGGCAGCATGGAAAGTAAGCCCAAGGGCTGCAAGCGGTACCAACAGCCTCTGCAGCCAGCCTGGGGCTTCCCTGGGTGGCTGAGGACTGGGTGAAAAGCAAGCCCAAGGCCTGCAGGGATCCCAAGGGGTGGGAAGTGGAGTACAGGGTATCTCCAGAGGGTGAGGGAGGTCTTGGGAGACCCGGGGCAGGTGAGCTGGCCTAGTCCTAGGCCTTCCCAACCCTGAGGCCCAGTGGAGGGTTGCTATCGGTTTGCCTGGGATTGGCCGAACCAGTAGAGGAACTGGTGGGAGGCTCCACCCATCCTCCTGCACCCACGAGCAAGTTTTGAAACCCGCCCTGCCTCAGGCCCTATGCTCTGCAGCAGCCTTTGGGAGAGCAGGGGTAAAGGTCATTAAGTAAAGGTGTTCACATGGATGACTCACTTAACAACCCTCATGACTAGCAATTGTAATGAGCATGCTACATTACAGCCCTAATTCAAGGACTACCTGCATACATATGAGCTTATGTATATTTTCCAGATTAAGGAAGAACAATAATTTATCACACTTAGCTCGGTTGTGCTATGCGAACTATGCAGAAAAGTAAAATAAAAAAAACAGATAACGCTTAATGGCATCATGAACTAATATGCTGCCTTAGTGCTATGACAAATAATGTCAGTATTATAAAAAATTAAGAGCAGTATTATACAGTGTTAAATATGAGAAAAAAGAAAGGGAGATGATCAGAAAAATTGATTGGTTTTATCAATATTTACCTTCATTGTAGTTTTAGCAACTGTTTCTTTTTCGTATCCAACTGCTTTGGAAAGAACTTGTCTGAATGAGGTAGTGGAAGGAGTGTCACTGATATCCATACCGTTTGTAGGTGACACTTTTCCATTTATCTTCTCCAAAGGTTCTGGAATGTTACTTAAGTTCACCAGCTTGACCTCACTGAAACCTTCAAAATCACCCCAAGTATTGCTGGATTCCACTGTGTTGATATCCTGAGGTGTCTCCAGTGATCCTTCATCAATTGTTCCATCATCCCTCTTGCTGTGAGTTTTTTCCTGAACCAGTTCCATTTCTAGGGATGCATCCAGATTTCCATTTTGGTTTAAGTAATGGCTTCCGGTTCTACAGTTGTATTCACATGGTGAGATGACATACTTCTCTGTAGAGAGCGCTTTTAAACATGACTGCTTTTCGCTTTCCACACTACTATTCATTTGCAGTAAATTCTGCCCCTGCATTTTAGCTGTTGTGGCAGGGAGGAGTCACTTATTAACATCAACAAAAATGTTATTGGCATACAATAAAGCCATTAACATTAGGAAGGTACAGTGAAACACTTCATTGTATCTCAAATAGTTTGCAGTAATGTTGCTAAGCAAACCAGCATGCCTTTGGTATCTCCTAAGCCATCAACAATGCCTGTTTTCAGTCTTGCAGCAAATCCAGATTTCAGTCTGCAAAAGAAGGGTTATAAATGAAGACCCCTGATAATAAGGTGAGTAAGGTTCACAAAAGATAAGCTGTCAGGCAAGAGAAATGTTCATGCTTTGTCAAATAAATTCCAATGTGCTTAAAAGCCTTTTTTTTAAAGCCTTAACCTACAGAAGCCCAGATCTATGCAACTTGCTTTGCAAGTAGTCCCTGACTTACCACCACAACTTGGAGCAGAATTTCCATTAAGTGATAAAGGTATGAAATGAATCATATCCAATTTTACCTTTTTTTTGCCGTGATTGTTAAGTGAATCATGTTGTTTGCATGTTTGAAGTCCTCTGGGAAGGTTGTAAATGGCAATAACATGACCGAGGGATGCTGCAACCATCATAAAATCATAAATACAAATTCTGATCACATAACTGTGGGGATGCTGCAATGGTCGTAAATGTGAGGACCAATTGCAAGTCACCTTTTCCAGCACTGTTCTAACCTCAGTCATTATATAAATGGCCATAAATCTAGGACTACATATATCCAAGATAGTTTTTGTATAGATGTTTTCAGAAGGCTTGGAGCAAATAAATGCACTATAAAACATGCTTACTCCTGTTTTTAAACATCAGTTTAAATACCCTAAGTGTTTTTTCTTGCAAAGGAAAAATATGCTAAAATTAACAATGAAATGCTTTTATAATAATTTAATAGATTATATCTCTAGGTAACACTAAATTTTTGAGATATCTTTTGCAATTAATGTATTCATTATATAGATTTTTTTAAAAGATAAGAAAGAAAACCTTTACCTGCTGAATAATTCAAATAATCCTTTGCACATTACTGCACCTTACAGCAAAATAATTTACAGTTTAATGATGAGAAATATCACACATAAAAACAAGCTACAGTGCACATTGCAAAGAACCACGTTTGTTTCAAATGCATGCTTGACCTCTTGCCTAACAGTTGCTAAATCACTTTTAAAAATATCCCAGGTGTTTATACAAGGCAATTTGAAACATTTTGTCATTCTTTGTACATAGCAATAATTTATCCATTTGAAGAGTGTTCCAAAGATATGATATACAGAACCTGCCTCAAACAGAACACGGTATTCAGTAAAATCAGATTTTAAATTGTAAATCAGATTAAACTGTAATCATAATAGGCAGTTGGTGTAGTGCAGAGGTAGGTTTCAGCAGGTTCTGACCAGTTCTGGAGAACTGGTAGCGGAAATTTTGAATAGTTCGGAGAACTGGTAGAAAAAATTCTGACTGGCCCTGCCCCTATCTATTCTCTGCCTCCCAAGTCCCAGCTGATTGGGAGGAAATGGGGATTTTGCAGTAACCTTCCCCTGGATTGGGGAGGGTATGGAGATTTTACAGTATCCTTCCCCTGCTATGCCCACCAAGCCACACCCACAGAACAGGTAGTAAAATGTTTTGAAACCCACCACTGGTGTAGTGGTTATGACACCATGCTAGAAACCAGAAAACTCTGAGTTCTAGTCCGCCTTCAGTCCAAAGCCAGCTGGGTGACCTTGGATGAATCACATTCAGCCTATAAAGAAGCAAGCAGTGTTAAAAAAGCTTGTCAAGACAAACTAATCCAGGAAGTCACCAAGAGTTAACAGTAACTCAAAGGTACACACACACACAAACACATACAGACACACAGGAAATATATAGAAAGGCATTGAATTATACATTATACATTATATATTACATATTATGTAAATATGTATATATATCATATGTATTGTAAGAAATCACATTACTTTCACTGCAATTTATACCTCAGTACTTTTATTTCACACTAAATCAGTTAAAGATTACTTCATCCTGGGAAGACTTCATTTCTAAGTCTCGGTTTGAAACATTCTGTGCAGAGTATTCCTATTATAAAATCCAATAAATCCTTTTACTGATATAACTACTATCTTTCTTTCTGGAAGTAGAAAAGAAATGCCACACCTACTTCCCAAAACCTGTGTATCATTGAAACAGACTAGAGCAGTGTTTCTCAACTTTGGCAACTTTAGGATGTGTGGACTTCAATTTTCAATTTTCAGAAGTTGACAACGTTGAGAAACACTGCACTTATGAAAGAAACAACAAATATTGAAGAGGCAAAGAGATCTGTGGAAGGGAGCAGCACCAGATTTCTTATTTTTGGTGATTAAAATAGTTCCACCATAGAAAGACTGCATTTTTTCATATTTACATAAAATTAAATCTGCTGAATGGGACTTGATTTCTGTAAACAACACTGCAGTCCTTGCCACCTAGGATAATTTTCTACTAAAGGGAGAAATATATTTCATCATGGAATGGAATGGAATGGAATGGAATGGAATGGAATGGAATGGAATGGAATGGAATGGAATGGAATGGAATAGAATAGAATAGAATAGAATAGAATAGAATAGAATAGAATAGAATAGAATAGAATAGAATAGAATAGAATAGAATAGAATAGAATAGAATTTTATTGGCAAAGTGTGATTGGACACACAAGGAATTTGTCTTGGTGCATATGATCTCAATGTACATAGAAGAAAAGATATGTTAATCAAGAATCATAATCTTCTTATAAATTCTCTAAGGAGGCATCTGGAACAGAAGGAGGGCTTAAAGAACTAGTATCACCAGACAAAGTATGTGTGAGGGTGTGTCCCCACATATATTTATCTTAATTAGATCTGGAAAGCAATGGTTCACATATTTCGCTTGGTTTTGTTTTGCTGATAGCTTGATGTTTATGTTAATCCAGTTACTGTGCTTTATTCAATAAACTATGGTTAAACAAATTACAATTTAATAATGATTTAATTGGAAAATCTTATGTTAATGTTCAGATTCTTTAGGAACAAGTCAGTTGTACTCAGTTCTGAAGCTTGTATTTAGAAGATAACTGGGTTAATATATAATAAAAGATATGATCTAGAAAATTAAAGAGATTAGTAACATACTACTTAATCTATGTTTCTTATTTATATTTTTACATGAGTGAACATACTCATTACTCTGAGCACAATAGCTATTCAAATCTACACATCTGATTTACAGAAATAAAATTAAATAAAAAGAAAAGAGAAGGGTTTCCAAACACTCTCCAAAAAAATTGCACTGAAAAATCTCAACTACTTAAGGGTAAGTATCTTTTCTGAGCTGGAAAAAAGACCTAATCCAGTCAATTCACAGACCTGCCAATTATTCTAACAATAATCTAATATGAAACATACTCTGTCTGTTGCACACATGAATCACATTCTATTAAGTATTTCCAACATTCTTCAGTGGCTGGATCTGCAACAAACCATAATTTTTTCATATCCGAAGGACAGCAGGCTCTTTTCCTTTGCTGTACATGAAAAAAAATGTTATTAATTAAACAAGCAAAGATAGCTTTTCACTGCATTAAACCATATCTGATTTGTCTGGTTCTGATTTAACATGGCTCAGCCACTGCATTCTTAGTACAGCATTATATATAAGTCAGATCAGTTTATTTCATTCAACAACCCTCAATTAAAGGGTCAGTGCAACGTGTAGACTCAGTGATATATTTGGTTCTGGGATAGTTAAACACCTATATGCTGAACATATTTAAGTGGCTATCCTTTGAAATTTTTCAGCCAAATTACTAGGTGTTTAATGATGGTATCCTTCCCCTATAGACACATAGAACACTGTAAAGTATAAATGAATTCAAGGATTATCAACGATGTTAAATTACAGTTCGGCAACTTGTAATGACAAAAGTGTTTTCAGTGGAAAAAGAAAGGAAGGTGTCTGCTATCACTGTTAATAACAGTGTATTTAACTGGCGGCCCGCAGGGCGGATGTGTCACGCACAGGCCACACCCACCCCAGCTCCACAAATGAAAAAACCATTGCAATACATCATGTGACAGCAACATGATGCCACGAGTTTGACACCCGTGCTCTAAGACAATGTTGGAGAATGCTTCTTTGCCTTGGAGAATTATTCATTTACCCCATCCACTAGCAGATATCAGGGGGGGAAATTAGCATATCTTCATTTTAAGAAATAAACTAATGGAAGAGTCTATATAAAATATTTAGAATGTCCAATGAGCTAATGGTTCATTTGAATTAACAAAAGCTTCATCCATGAAGTTGAAAATTCACAGTAAAAAATCTTTAAAATGGATGTTGCCTCCAAAAAATGTGAAAGTTTCCTTCCAGCTTAGATTTCAATCCTGCTGTTTGTTACCCAGGAAGCAACACATTCTTTTATAAAGTAGCACCCACTTTATAGTTTACATTGGAGGTGTTAACGACTGTGAATTAAAGTACAGCATGGTGGGTAGATATGCAGAAATCTGTACTAAAATAAAACCAGTGTGATCATACCAATGTGCACTACTAGTCACATGGATGAATGCTTTCTTAATAATAATTCATACTAGTTTAAAAAGTCAGAGAACAATGTAATGCAAGTCTCCATTTTCTCTACTGAATAGTGGGTAAAAACAAGTGGTGAAATCCATTTTTTTTACTAGTAGTTCTGTGGGTATGGCTTGGTGGGCGTGGCTTGGTGGCATGGCAGGGGAAGGATACTGCAAAATCCCCATTCCCTTCCAACGCTGGGGCCAGCCAGAGATGGCATTTGCCAGTTCTCCAAACTACTCAAAATTTCTGCTACCGGTTCTCCAAACTACTCAAAATTTCTGCTACCGGTTCTCCAGAACCTATCAGAACCTGCTGGATTTCACCCCTAGTAAAAACAACATCTTGCCTAGCAAGATTGTGGGAAGCTGAAGGAGGGAAAGACAATGAATAAAGTAGTTAGGCAGGATCAGAATCAGTGCACTGTCACTTCCAGATGTGAACTGAAATCTCATTTGTTCTAGCCATCTTGACCAATGGTGAACAATTACAAGAACTGCAATCCAGTAACATCTGGAGGGCCACCTACAGATGTTGGATAGAGCTTTTTCTTTAGAAGTCTTTTAAGTCACACCATGCTATTTGGAGAATTCTGGAGGCCCACATATCTTAGTTACTGAGATTGAGAAATACTGTTCTATACTCTCTTGGCTGGCTTCATACAGCCTGGCTGGGTGGCTCAGTGGCTAAGATGCTGAGCTTGTCGATCAGAAAGGTCAGCAATTCAGCGGTTCGAATTCCTAGTATAGGTCTCCTGCGTGAGCAGGGGGTTGGACTAGATGACCTCCAAGGTCCCTTCCAATTCTGTTACCTGTTACACTGTCATTATGTTTTAAACTAGGAGACAAACAATGGAAATAAATACATATTGGATTAACTGGAAAGTGTTAATTTCCTCATATTATGACTATCCATTGAAGTTTTAATGGTCAATACTTGATCATTTAATGTAGGCTAGGTTTAAGTAGTTCTTTTAGGATTTGCTATCACTTCTGTCTGGCAAGCTGCCCAAAGATTCTCCATCCTATTAAATTCTTTTTTTTTTAGAAGCTATGTACATGTGCTTTATCAGAAACCTATCTGAATACACAGCACAATCCACACCAGAACACCTTTTGTTTAAAATACTGTTCACACTCACCAGGCAACATGGACAAATTCCAGTAACGAAAAGTGAAATTATAAGGAAACCATGCATACAATCAAACGTACAAAATTGATTTTCTCTCAAAATAACCTGCTAATGTTCAAGGGGTGCACAAGAAATATGGCACCGCTTCACCGTGGGTATCATCAAGGGCACACATGATCATATCGCATAAAATGCTGAATATACAAGAATTCAGAGTAGCAGGCCCTGAACCCAAAAGTCAGGCTCGAAATGCTAAGGCAGCAGCAGCAGCTCCAAATCTTATCGGCTAAAGGCATAAGCTATTCATCCACACACAACCACCAAGACTGCTTTGAGGATCAGATGGGGAAATAACAAAGCACATCGACCTACGAGGGCTGGGTAAGAAAGTCTTTAAAATGTCGCTTCGCTTAAGTGTCTCGCACTCACCGATGCCCAAATCCCTTCTTCCTGACAACAAGCCTCCCATCTCCCATCCTCCGTCTCCCTTGTCATCCCCCCAACAAGCCGTTTCCCTCTAGAAAGGCGCTCGGGGCTCTCGACCTCAAGAGACGACCGGGTCCCACAATACCAAAAGCTGACTGGGGAACGGCCGATAAAGAAACACGGCGGGGGAAAAAAGCCACAAACTCCCCCCCAGGCCTTACCTGCTCCAGCCCGCGTTACCTGCCTCCTCACCCGGCGGGGGCTCAGCGCCGACTGGAACGAAGGCGGAGCGGGGAGAGACAGCAGGTGCCGGTTTTGTGCCAGAGGGAGAAGCCAGATTGGCTGATTACGCCACAAAAGGGGCAGGGCTAGAACGCGTACACCGAACGCGGTTCCTTGGACACCCGAAGAAAAACAAGAAAGGTTCGGAGAGGCTCGGCCTGTGAATAAAAGGGAACGGAGCGGAGCAAGGATGTTTAAAGCAAAGCGGGCTGAGTTGAGGTTTTGTTTTTTTTTTTCTTCCCGGGGTGGCGATTTCTCCCGTTGTGGTCTACCAGCTGCCTTGCCATAAAGGGGGAAAAGTAACGAGTACCTGTTTTAATATATATATATATTTAATATATGTATCTAGATGCATATATTGCAAGACAGAATGGATTCTTTCTAGCTTCCCCAGGAGTCTCGTTCAAGAGCTAGTGCAGTGTTTCTCAATCTCAGCGAGTTTAAGATTTGTGGATTTCAACTCCCAGAATTCCCCAGCCAGCTGGCTGGGGAATTCTGGGAGTTGAAGTCCACAAGTCTTAAACTCGCTGAGATTGAGAAACACTGAGCTAGTGTTTTACTTCTCTGGTGGAAGACACCGCTGTGGCTTTCTTTCGAGGGGTCACGCACCAAACAAAGGGCTTTTTCTGAGTTTTTATATTTTAATGGACTGGACTGGACTGGACTAGAATAGAATAGAATAGACTAGAATTTTTTATTGGACACACAAGGAATTTGTCTTGGTGCATCTGCTCTCAGTGTACATAAAAGAAAAGATACCTCCAACAAGAATAAATTGTATTATTATTGTTGTTGTTGTTGTTGTTGTTGTTAATTATTATTGTACAATCCTTAGTGAGGTTATCACCGTCTTTTTTTCTTTTAGTTTATTTGTTTCCTTGTAGAGATTTTTTTCCCCCAAACTAAAAATCAGGACAATCAGAACTGAGCTGCAAAACCTCAGAGCGCGGCTAGGTGGCAGCAAAGAGATTTAGAATTTTTTCCCTCCTATTGTTTTCATACGTTTCGTTCCTTTTCGGGAGAGGGAAGGGGGTTACCATTGGATTGCTAGCTAGAGAAGAACCTGGAAGCGTCGTCTTTATTAACAGTATTTCTGGACCTTGACAATTTGGAAGATGTGTAGACTTCAGCTCCCAGAATTCCTCAGTCAGCTGGCTGAGGAATTCTGAAAGTTGAAGTCCGCACATCTTCGAGCTCGTAAGATCGAGACACACTGCTCTATTGTTTTCGACTACACAGAATGAGCTCATGTTCAGAAAATGTTCCGGGGGGGCGTGGCTTTCCCAGCTGATTCGTTAGCTCTATGGCAACCTTGGGGTTGCTGATGTCAATCAGCTTCAGTAACAAAGAAATGCCCATAATCAAATTCTAAACTTTAAAGGAGCTGTTTAGGCGACCTAGAACATCTTTCCCTCCACAGTTCAGAGACTCAGATTCAAAGCACTGTATTCCCAATATCAAATATCCCCTGTGCTTTAAAATATCTAGTGAAAAGGAGATTACAATCTTCCTCAGGAACTGATTCTGCTATCAAACTACTCCCCCAGATGGTTTGGATTTTCCCCACCTAATTTTAGCAAGAATCTCATTTATGTATCTTTTAAATCCATCATTCTGTATGCTCATAAACATGCTATTACCTGTTTGGGGATCTTGTAACACCTTTTCTAGTGTCTAAAAAGTGAAAAATGAACCTACCCAGCTCCTTTAATTTCTCTGTATAGGATTTATATTTATCTTTCTTTGACATAGTTCCAGTTTCTGATTTCTAAAAGTGTAGCTTCCACAACTGACACAAAACCCAAGGCAGAATCAAACCAACGCAGAACAAAATTAAACGACTACAAAATGAAATGAATAAATTAACAGATTAACATAGTTGGAAGGCACCTTGTAGGTCATCTAGTCCAACCCCCATCCAAGCAGGAGACCCTACACCATTTCTGACAAATGGCAGTCCGGTCTCTTCTTGAAAGTCTCAAATGATGAAGCTCCCACAACTTCCAAAGGCAAGCTGTTTCACTGATTGATTATTCTCACTGTCAGAAAGTTCCTCCTCATTTCTAGGTTGAATCTCTCCTTGGTCAGTTTCCATCCATTACTCCTTGTCTGGCCTTCAGGTGCTTTAGAAAATAGCTTGACCCCTTCCTCTCTGTGGCAGCTCCTCAAAGATTGGAAGACTACTACCATGTCATCCCTAGTCTTTCTCTTCACTAGACTAGCCAAACCCATTCCTGTAACCATTCTTCATAGGCTTTAGTCTCCAGTCCCCTAATCATCTTGGTTGCTCTTCTCTGCACTTTTTCTAGAGACTCAACATCTTTTTTATAGTGGTGACAAAAACTGGATGCAGTATTCTAGGTGTGGTCTTACTAAGGCTTTATAGAGTGGTATTAATACCTCACTTGATCTTGATTGTATCTCTCTGTTAATGCAATTTAGGATTGCATTGGCTTTTTTGGCAGCCACCACACGCTGAATAACTCATATTTAATTGGTTGTCCACTAAGACTCCAAGATCCCTCTCACAGTTACTGCTATTAAGCCTGATTTCACCCAGTCTTTATGTGTACTTTTGGCTTTTCTTGCCTTAGTGCAAGACTTTACTTTTCTCATTAAAGTAAATTAGATTAATTAATTAATTAGAAGCCAGTCATTCCCTCAGTCCAATTATCTTACATCTAGAATTAAAAGTAGAGAATCTCCAGAGCTAGGAAACCCAAAACCTACAGCTATTCAGTGACTTCCTTTTCCTCTCAGTCCACTTGCTTGCAGCCTAACCCACCTCATAGGGTGGTTGTTGGGGGGGGGGGAGGAAATAGGAGGAAGTAGGACTATTAAGTATGTCTGCCAACTCAAAGTATTTAAAAATAATGAAGACAGGATAAAAAATTAAAACAAAAAACTTCTGACCTCAATAGTTTTCAATTATTGGGGGAAAAAAATTAATGACATCTCTTGGTCAGCCTAGGATGGGGTAGAGCAATGTTTCTTAAAGTATAGTGTGAGGATGTCCCCTAAGACTATTTCAGAGAGCCATACAATAATTTGCCAGATATTGAAGATATTTGTAAAAATTTAAAACAAATTATTTTTACAATCCATGACATTTTTCATGAAAAGTATTTATTTAAACTATTATATCTAATAGTTTAATGTTATTCTTAATTATTCAACAAATGCATATTGCATGAAAGCATCAATTTTCATTTTTAATACAGTAAATACAATATATATGAACAAAAGCTTTTTGAGGTCCTCCATAATTTTTAAAAGTGGGAAGAGTTCCTGGCAGCAAAAGTTTCAGAAATATTGGTTTAGAAGGGTATGGAGATAACTTTAAAGAACTTATGCAGCAATACATAAACATCAATTTAAACCCAAAAGATAGGAAACAGTTAAAAAAAAAAAAGATTGGCCCACCTGGACTATCTTTAGTACAGATAGTCCTTGACTCACAACAGTTCTAGTGACCATTCGAAGTTACGATGACACTGAAAATAGTGACTTATGACTTTTCACTTAAGACCATTGTAGCATCCCCATTGTTGAATATTAATGAGGGAGAAGTCATGACGTATGACTTCCCCCTCATTGGTCCAGGCTCCAAGGCAGGAGACTGAACCGACGGAGTGGCTGAAGCACTGGTCAGCTCTGGGGGTTTAAAAGGAGCTGCCGGCATGTCTGCTGTGCTCTTTAAACTGCAAGAATAAACTATTTTACTGCACCATGCCACGTCCTGCCTCCTCACTCTGACCCCACATCTAACACCCATGGTCACATGATTTACATTCGGATGCTTAACAACTGACTCATATTTATGACGGTTGCAGTGTCCTGTAGCCATGTGATCCCTTTTTGTGACCTTCTGACAAGCAAAGTCAGTGGGGAAGCCAGATTCATTTAATAGCCATGTTACTAATTTAAGAACAGTGATTAACTTAATAAATGTGGTGAGGAAAGTTGTAAAATGGGGCAAAACTCACTTAATAAATTTCTCACTTAAGAACATACATTTTGGGCTCAATTATGGTCGTAAATTCAGGACTACCTGTATAAGAAGGCAGGAGAGAGAAAGATTCAGTTATTATTGTGTCCAGTGTATTAATGAAGTAGAGTTCCAATATTTTCTTGTGATGCCTGCTTCCTGACCTGATCTACATTGAAGGACTGACATCTTGAAAGCCTGACAGAGTTTCTTTTTCCCTTTGTCTTATACCCAAGAAAGTCAAAGTGGGCCAATCTTGAACTGTTAACACACTTTTCTTTTCACATTCTGACTAGCCCTATGGCTTAAAGAGTTTCACTCATAACCAAGCATTCTTTCTCTGAAGCATGAACTGTGATCAAGTGGCCCAGGAATTTTGAAGGAGGTTATTTTGTTTGGTTCAAGGAAGAAGATGGGGATTAATAAAAGGTTAATTTGTGCACAATACTCAATAATCAGTGGGGCTCCTTTTTATTTTAAAGAACTGGTTAGAAAAACAGAATCTTTTAGCAAATTATGAAAATGAAATGTTCAATTGGTTAAAAAAAACTTTATTGAAACAATGTTTTTTGTCATTGCATTCACTCACATACTAATTTTTCAATCACTCATCTGACTCTCACAACATCTGAGTAGAGAAGCTCCACTGGAATCTTTTATTTTGGTTTTTTTTATAATCTTATCAATTGCTAGGCTATCTGCCCTTCACAATGGTGATTTACACATTGCTACTTTAAATGTTTGCCTCGTCAACCAAAATCCTCATTCTTCCAGGATCTGTTTCTCTAACCCCAGGAATTTGTTTTCCTATTCTTCGGAGTTTAATGTACGAACTCTTTGTTAAGATGAGGAAGTTTCTTTTCCAGGTAATGATATATGGAATTCTTTTTCATTGACGCTGACTCTTCATTTAAATTTTGTCACTAACTTTTTTTTCTCACTCCTCTCTGCCTTTCTGGGTTAAGCTGATGTAATAGCAATAGCACTCAGATTTATATACCACTCCATAGTGCAGAGGTATCAAACTCAAGGCCTGCAGGCCGGATCTGGCCCAAGGGTGCTTAGATCTCACCTGCAGGGCCACCCTAGAAACAGTGAAGGATCAGCCTGTGGTGCCTCTGCCAGTGAAAACGGAGCTCCATTTTCGCTGACAGAGGGTTGCAGGAGGCTGTGTGCGGCCATCCCGAGCTCTACTTTCACTAGTAGAGGGTTGCAGGAAGCCAAAAATGGAGCTCAGGAGCCTATTTTCACTGGCAGAGTGCTCAGGCCACCACAGGTGCCACCCATACGAGTGACATTAAGCTGGCCATGCCCACCCTGACCATGCCTACCCCGGTCCACAGAGGTCAAACACAACCGTGATGTGGCCCTCAATGAAAACAAGTTTGACACCCCTGCCATAGTGCTTTAGTTTAAAGCACTCTCTGAACGATTTATATGTTTTCCAGTTTAGTAATGAACTATTATTTCTTCTGTTGCACAGTGTCACAATGCTGGGGGTTTTTTTTGTCTGAAACTGAGTCTTTCTTTCCTCAGAATGAAATATACAGGACACTGTGCTGCATTTGCTCTTTTCCTTTAATCCACATGTAAAGATTAGATCTTATTTGAACCTCGTTCCTTATCTTTTTTCTTATATTTTTTTTTCTGCTAGCTCGTTCTTTACTTTTATGAAAGAAAGTACACAGCACCCAAAGTATCATCAAGAAATATAGCTCAGCAAAATCTACATAAGTGGTAGAGAAGAAAACCCTTTTTAAAAGCACTATATATCCAAATAATTACATGGCCAATAAAGAATTAACATCTATGTTACCTATTAAGATGACTTTACAGCTCAGGACAAGGAATATTCACACTGACTGCTTTCTGCTTAGAAACTACATTTTCCTCAAGTTCATGTATGTGCATGAAAAGAAGTCTATGGTTGGGGGGAGGCATGTGTTGAAAGAGCCGCACAATGCTGCAAATTCCATACATGTTTGGCTCTGACTCCATTCACTTTCAGCAGCCCTAATAGAATTTTTCCACTGGCCAAGACCTCTTCATAGAAAAAGACTTTCCATCCTACTTATAGAAGGCAAAACAGTTTTGTCCTACCTTATCACTAATTCCATCACATGCAAGCATTTTCTGTTAAGTAGGGTGAATGAGGACACAGAATCCAGGTCGTGAGTAACAGCAGCTCTTTACTTCATGGTGTGAATCCAGCAACTGATACAGGGAAACAGCTCCCTTTATATACCTTACAGCCCTGGGAGTTAGCCAATCAGCTGAGAGCAATTAACATTCAAACTTTCCCACCAAAACTATATACATTACATTTTCCATGACCTGGATTCATTCATTCATTCTTCTAGTCCTGCTCTTACTTCAATCACAAGGTTAATCCGTATTTATTTTGTCATTAAGTAACACCATAATTGATTAGGTATAGGGAAACGGCCATCAACAAAGAATGGCTGTATTTGTAGAATATTTATAGAATATGTTAAATATTCCAATCCAACACCTCACAACATAATTTAACTTTACTGAACTAGGCCAGTGAGGTACATCTCCAAGTCAACAAGAGTATGCACAGATTTAATAGTTTGTGCTTTCTAAAGCTCTTTTGCTGCCAGAGGACTGGGAGAGAAGCTTTAGCTGCTTTGTACTCTAGTATCAGCACAAAGGAAGGGAAGAGGAAAGACACAGCTTCAAGCAAAATAAAAAACAAAAAAAACAGCATTGTGACACTGTGCAACAGAAGAAACAATACTTCATTACTAAACTGGGAAAACATAAAATACACACATGTATTCTGGCAGGTGTGTGACTGAATTCACACAAGTGCTAGATTATTTATAATCGTGGGTTTGTTTTTAATTCATAATTGGCTGAGTTGGCATAATCAATGTCATCTTTTATGGGCAACTGTGCTTCTGTTGACCAACATGCTACAGTTAAGTCAAATTGCATTCTAATTTGGGATGATGTGGGAATTAGGTCAATATACACTTATAACTGAATTAGCACATGCAGGGAAAACTGCATCAAAGCTAAATATATTTGTTCAATGTTGACTTAGAGTGATATATCAGTCACCTTTAGTTTGATAAACAAAACAAACCATAGTTTAGGAAATAACAGACCCAACATAGTGAAAGGCGAAGCATCAACTGCTTATGTGCTTGCTTTATAATGACTGAGTTCATACCGCATGATAACTATAATATGAAATACTTGGCTTAGCATGTAAATTCAGCCTGGGCAATTTGTAGATTATGATTTACAGTTTAATAAATTGGGGGAACCCAGCCCACTGGGTAATATTTAATAAGCCATTATTTTAAAAGTGTCTGATCATGTTCTATCACAGAGAGACAATATGTCTCCTCAGGCACCTAAAGGCATCTAAAGAAAAGAACATCATTTTCACTGCACTTGAATGTATGCAATAGAGTAAAATAAAAAAGTGACAACTACATTTGCTCTTGAAAGTTGCGGATTATGCCTTGCAGAGATAAAAGCTGAATAAAGCATGGTTAACAGAAATGAGTATGGCTCCATATATTCTCACTGTTTTAAATTTAATATGTAATCTCACACTCCTCATCCCAATCCTATCTTCCAGACAAAGGAAAAGATTTTGAGGGAAAGAGATTCAGCTCCTTAGAATACAAATGTCTTTATTTATGGTGGGAATGGTTAGGGTACGTTATTCTATGCAAAATAGCCTTTGTCAGTAGACAGGCAAGACTTCTGTTCTGGGCCAAGAATCTGAAGCAAAGAGTCTAGTAAAAGTGTACCATCTAGCGGTGAAAGGAAGAAGAACATTTTGCACTCTATCTCAAATCTTCTTCTCATTGATCTGCTGTTTGAGGGACTGCCTCACTCCATTCCCATTAGGTCCAGCAAGAAGGACAAGTTCCAGGTCCAGGTCCCATCTATTCAGGAATGCTGCCTGTTGTGGTTCCTGCCTTTTGGAATATCATTCCCCCGAGAGATTAGTTGTGCTAAATTCTTAGCGATTCATATTTTGGAGTAGGTGAAAAAGCCCCTTTGCAAAAGTAAAAGTGCCTCAAGGACCAAGTTCTTATCAGCTCCATGTCATACTCGGGGTGCCCCATGTTTCTGGGCAATGCTGGATCAATTGTAATTTCTAGATGACCTACAAGGGAAGTCCCATGTAAAACAGGTTGCAGTAATCCAGCCAGGAAGTACCGTAACTATGTCACGGATGACCAAGAGCCAGGTATCCTGGTCTAAGTTATCAGTCATCCATCTTGTGTGCACAGTTAGCACATAAGATTAATCTGTACGAAGTCACCCATCCCATCACAGACATACTGTCACATGCTCTTTAACCAGGAGCTGCAAGTCCAAGAAAACCCCCAAATTGTGCACTAGCTCTGTCCAGAGTACAACCCGATAACATTTCAATGCTTTTTTTCATGCCTTTTTTTATCTTAGTTTCATCCTCTGGACATGCTCCAGTTTATCAATGCCCTCCCTAAAATGAGAAAGTACAATGTTGATTAGTGATCCCTAAAGATACCTAGAAGGTTTTTTTATATGTACTGCCCTACAATATGGTCTCTCTCACCTTAAATCAAAATTGTTGATTTTTCCTGCCACAATGAATGATCAGCTTTTGTCCCTACTGAAACTCATATTTAGGTTTTGCTCATTGCATTAATTGTTTTCATTGTCTTATTTTTTGAAAAGCCTATGAGGAGGAGGAGGAAGAGGAGGAAGAGGAGGAGGAGGAGGAGGAGGAGGAGGAAGAAGAAGGTAGTAATAGTAGTAGTAGTAATAGTAGTAGTTTTTGAACCTGCTTCAACAACTCAGCAGGAGGCAATTTTTAATCCCTCACAACAGATCATCATCAGCTTCCAAGAAGGCACCTGAGAAATTGGGAACCCAAGCAACAATAATCATTCAATTCTTTCTCCTTTTCGTCTTTGTTCTGTTTCTCTCTTTTTTGCCTCAGTATGTCACAACAATGAATTTTAGGGAAGAACTGGATTTATATTTGTTGCTTTAAAAGTAGTTTATAAATAAAGAATAAAGGCATATCCTTTCTGCAAATAACGACGTTGTGGCTCTGTTAACACTTTTTCTTCATTCTCCTGTCATATTTAGAGTAAAAAATTGTTCTGTCTATTTATTTCTTTTTACCCAAAGATTTAGCCACGTAGGGGGAAAAAATCTATAAATTGTATTGTTCACTTCTGAAATAAAAGATCCATTAATTCACATTCATGCATAATTACACAACTGGCTGGACCAGTTCTGAATTCCAGAAGAAAAGGCGGGACATTTGGTGGAGGTGGTGACCCTCTGAGACCTGTATGCAACGAAATTTCATTTTAATATATGCCGACTAATGTACATTCAAAGTGACAATAACGTTATTCTATTCTATTCTATTCTATTCTATTCTATTCTATTCTATTCTATTCTATTCTATTCTATTCCATTCCATTCCATTCCATTCCATTCCATTCCATTCCATTCCACTCCTCCACTCCACTCCACTCCACTCCACTCCACTCCACTCCACTCCACTCCATTCTCTACTGTATACCTCATTCTATATACCCGTATGGACTACTGTAATGCTCTCTACATGGGGCTCCCCTTGAAAAGCACTCGGAGGCTCCAACTGGTCCAGAATGCAGCCGCGTGGGTGATTATGGGCGCAGCTCGTTGCGCCCATGTAACACCTCTCTTACACAAGCTGCACTGGCTCCTGGTGGTCTTCCAGGTGCAATTCAAGGTGTTAGTCATCACCTTTAAAGCACTCCATGGCTTAGGACCTGGGTATCTACGAGACCGTCTTTTGCCACCAATAGCCTCCCACCGACCAGTTTGTTCTCACAGGGAGGGACTACTCAGGGTACCATCAGTCAAATTATGCCAACCGGTGACTCCCAGGGGGAGGGCCTTCTCTATGAGGGCTCCAACCCTATGGAATGAACTGCCCCCTGAGATACGAAATATCCCTGATCTCCGTGCTTTCTGCTGTGCCCTCAAAACCCTGATTTTCCACCAGGCGGGGCTAAACATGTAAACATGTGAATGATTTTAAAATGTTATCTAATTTTGGGTTTTATTTAATTGGGCCAAACTAAGTTATAATTTTAATTAGCAAGTTTATGATGTTTGTGTATATATATTTTCTCTTGACTGTACACCGCCTTGAGTCCTACAGGAGAAAGGCGGTATAGAAATATAAATAAATAAATAAATAAATTCTGTTTCCCTGTTCCAAGTGACTACAATTCTATACATTTTGATGCATCCCATCAAACTCACAATGACACTTTTCATATACCTTCTGATATAGTACTTTTTCACAATTGCTTTATCCAATTCATATGAGAATTACCTGCTGCTTTGAGGTTCACATTTTCTTATGCAAATCATACCTCGTTGTATCTTCTGCAGACTTCTCAGTCTGGTGGTTTTCTACATCTTCAGAAATCTTCCTGAGCAAACTTTTTGTCCTCTATAACTTACTTTGAGTTGGTCCTATGTATTATATCTTTTATACGTGGAACTCTACCTGGAAAAAGGTAGAAAGAAAGACAAGAGGCCAATCATCAGTAAGGTAGATGGACTCAGTTAAAATGGCAATGAGTGAACTGTCGGGAGGCTTGAAAAAACAGGCTGGGATCAACCATCATGGGCAAAAATCTATCTGTGGTTTCTAGGAGTTAAAAACAGATTGATGGCACATAACTAATCTATATGGGGCTGCCTTTGAATACTTGGAAACTAAAACTGATGAAGAATGCAGCAGCTCAAACGTATTAGGCACTTGATTGTATGACATCACTTCTGCAAGATCTACCCTGACAGTAGTACAAATCACAAGTGTTTTAACCATTAAAACCCTACATGATTTGACACTTCAGTACATTCAGCACACCATTTTCCAATTGGATTCAACCCATTCAAGGGTTTTGTCCCAGGGCAATTGGTTACAATTCCTAATTTCTGGGAAGTTAGAGGGACTAAGTCATAAAAGCAGATTCTTCATGATGGTTCCATCACCCCAATGAGATGTTCTGAGATTCCCACTTTTAAGGATATTCGATAGCTTGACATTGTCAACCCAATCAAAGGCCTTCCAAGGACCAATTAAATACATCTTGACTTATTCGTTGCATTATTTGGTTTTACTCAATTAACCAGATTATATTAGAAATGATTTTTCTTGTTCCTCAGCCTTTTCTAAATCAAGCTTGAATATTTTCCTTTCTATTTAGGCAGTAGTGTACTGGAGCCAGTTCATACTAGTTTGCGAGCTAGTTAAAAGCAGAGTTCAGCCAAGATTGCTGGCACACAAATTAGCTGTTCAGCAGCTAGCAGCAAGATATGATGGAGGCAATGAAGAGAAAAACTTTTTTTTGTAGAATTAGTTGGAAAACATTTAGCAGCATACCACTGCATGTAGATAGCATGTGGAATTAAATGTGTGTGTGTGTGTTGTGTATGCATGCATGCATATGTGCATATGACTTCAAGTCAGTTTTTGACTTCTGGAAACAGCCTGCACTAGCTTCTGTAATTTTTTGTCAAGGTTTTTCAGAAGTGGTTTGTCCCTACCTCCTTTCTAGGAATGAGAAAGAACACTGACCCAAGGTGACCCAGCTAGTTTTGTGTCTAAAGTGGGTCTAGAACTCACAGGCCCTCAGCATCTAGCCTGATGCCTTAACCAACTGCATCAAACTGACTCTTAATTATGTTAAATGTCCTTTCTTTAATATCAATATATAGACACATATCTTCCAATCTATCAGCCAGTCTGACTTCATCTTCTAGTACTTGTAAGAAAGTACTTTTTACTTACAAGTAAGTTCTTGTAAGTAAAAAGTAACTTCAAAGGCTCTTGCAAAGTAAAGAATAGGTTTAAAGGTACTTTGGGTGTTGACATCTCCGTTCCACTTTTCTTTTATCTTCTCTAAATCAGTTGCTATCTGACAACTGATATGCTTCAGCATACCAATTCAAGATGAGAAGCTCTCTCTGAGTTTGGAGTTCTTTTGGAAGACATTCCTTGTTTTTCCATTTCTGTTTCCACCTTCAAGGTTTTTACAGGTGTCATTGCAATACTGCTTTTTTTCTAGGAGGACTATACTGTACATCTATTCTCATCTGAAAGGGCTGCATTATAAATAAGTGAAGCCCTTTGGATAATACAGACAATCTAAAAATCTAGTATTATATCTAAGCTTTTTCTAAAACGCTGTTTTTGAAGAAAATGGTTGTTGGATTCTCAGGAATGAGTCAGCAATTAGGTGGTGTCATCATGATAGGATGAAGATGCAGTGATTTTTCAGATGTTTAAGAACTTTAGCTTCAAGCAACTTTTGTTACAGCCTTTTTCTGTAACATCTCCAGCAGACTATACACTAACAGCCTTGCTTTGTTGGTCTTGAAACTTTGTACCTTTATTCCACTGTACTGTGTTTGTAGCAACGGTACTTGGGATCCCCTGACAAAAGTCAATAGCTATGTTTCTAGGACACTCACATGCTTACCTATTCTTCATGGCTTATGCCAGGGGTCAGCAACCTTAAATACTCAAAGAGCCACAAAGATCCTAACCGGAAGCCCCAATTCAATTCTAGAGCCGACTGGAAGTTCAGTTCCCCTACCATAGAATCTCTTCCTAGCACAGCCTCCTTTTTCCTCTACCAGTCCTAACTGAAAGCCCTATCAATTGTGGAGCCAACCAGCAACCGGAAGCTGCAGCAGAGGGATGAAAGAGCCACATGCGGCTCCAGAGCCACAGGTTGCTGACCCCTGGCTTATGCAATTAATATAGTTTGGGGAATCTGCATAACAAGCTAGTCCCTGGGATTACATATGATATTTTAAATCATAAACTATTGGACTAAGCAGGCACCCTAGAGGAAAAGGATTAAAAAAAAAAGTCAAGATAACAGCTGTGACCATGTGATTGAAGCTATCCGCCCTTTAAAATATGTATTACATGGTTGTGGGGACCATCTCGGCTTTTTAGTTTTTTTTCCTGGGGATGACCTGGGACTGAGTTCACGCAACGTGAGAAGACAGAATGTAGTTTATAGTTTAGGGTGTCATGCAAACACAGCCAACAACGGTATCTACAAGCTGTACAGTAAGTTGCTCAGCCACATGGATGAGAAGCTGTTAAAGTTGCTTCCTCCAACCCATCCAAACAACCCTTGAGGACAGCACATGCATCATCAAACAATGCACATGCCATTACTTGTCCCCCATGTGGCTGCCATGGAAGGCTTCTCCCTCAGGTGCAGCAGTCCTGCCATTTTGACTCCCTTAGAATTATATTTTAATATTTGCAACCATTTTTTTCTAATGAACATTCTGAAAGCATTCCTAAAAAGTCCTTCATTTCAATTATCTCCATCCCTAGCCTGAAGCACTATGTGTGTGCACATGTGTATATATAGGTGGTCCTCGACTTACAGCAGTTCGTTTAGTGACCATTCAAAGTTACAACGGCACTGAAAAAAGTGACTTATGATCATTTATCACCCTTATGACCGTTGCAGCATCCCCATGGTCATGTGATTTACGTTTTGATGCTTGACAACTGACTCACATTTATGACGGTTGCAGCGTTCACTTCACAACTGTGTTGCTAATTTAAGAACTGCATTGATTCACTTAACAAATGTGGTAAGAAAGGTCGTAAAATGGAGCACACTCACTTAACAAATGCCTCACTTAGCAACATAAGTGTTGGGCTCAATTGTGGTCATAAGTTGAGAACTACCTGTACTCTGCACCTGTGTGTGTCTGTCTGTCTGTGTATCATACACACCAATCTCCCTCAACGCGTGTATGTTGTTGCTATTCTTGTAAACTTTTCACCTTTATCCGGCTACAGTAATTACTATGCAATTCCCACGAGCGCGCGCGTGTGCATCCTTATACAGCCACAGGTTGAACAGGTTCCCCCCACGAGGCCTGCAGCCGCCTCTCACTTTCCCCGCGGATCCCCCCTTCCCATCCTTTCAATGACGTGTCTATCCTTGCAAACCCAATTCCCACCCTCTTCATTCAAATGCACGACACCCACGAGCGAGGGCGAGAGCGAGCTCTGTCCCTCCCTGCCTACGTCAAACCGCTGGCTGCGCTCTGGTTGGCTCCCGGTGTCCTTAAAAGGCGAGGAGCGAGCTGGTGTGGAGCGCGCGAGTGGCTGCCTGAAGCTGCTTCGTAGGAACGACCTGTTTGCCGCGATGTCGGGCACTCGGGCGGCTGTGGCAGCTTCCAACGATCGCGCCTCTCGCCCTGCCGCCGGCGCTGCTCTCGGCGTCGGTTTGAAGCGGCTGCGAAGTGAGCCGGGCGGCAACCGTGTGACGGTAGTGCTAGGCTCTCAGTGGGGCGACGAAGGGAAAGGGAAAGTGGTGGATCTCCTGGCCACCGAAGCCGACCTCGTCTGTAGGTGCCAGGTGAGTAAGGGCTGCCCCGGGACAGAAAGGGCAGCACCCCGACCGGTCTCGTTGTCTGCTACACAGGAGCCAATTTCCCCGCTCGTTTTTGCTGCTGTGGCTTTTAGGATGCACTTGTTCACCTGCGCAGGTGAAACGTTTGGGCCCTGGAATGTTTGAACACTGGTGCGGATTAAGGTGCAATTGAAAAGAAATAAGGGCATACTGAAATATTGGTATTACATGTTGCTTCTCTGTTCTGATTCTTCTGGTTTCTTTTATTTCAAAATTTTATTTCAAATTTCCTCCACATTGTGAATGCATCCTTCCCCTGCTTTTGCTCTTCAGAATATTGGATCACGTAGTCCCTCGTTTCCAACTAGTTATCCAATTATGAGTTATAATTGTACAGGGGAGAGAAATGGATTACCTGGCTGGTGAACCTAATGTGTGTTTTCTTAAACTTTCTGGTAATTTTTTCTCTATCACTAGGTAGTATTTTCTGTTTTGTTCTATCCTGGCTCAAGTGCTAGTTTTGCTCAAAATTTACTTCATTATTATTTTTTTCCTCTTTTTTTCCTGTCATTTCTTTGCAACTAACATTTCTTTTGGCCTTTCTTGTAATCTTCATAGCAGCCTTGTGAAGTGGGCTAGTCTGAAAATGTACCATTAGTCTAAGGCTATCTCTGCCCATAATGCACTCCCATAATTTGAGCTAAGTTCATTTATTCTTGTTTTTGTAATTTACTTCCTTTTTTGTCTTTTGCTTCTGATGCATGTCTTTCTTACCCATGTCTAGAATGAAGGTGCAGTAGAAAGGGAGGGAAGCTTTTAAAAGACTGGCTACAGACTAAATGCCATCTGGGAAGTGGAGGGGAAAACAGTTCTGGGTTATAAATAGAAATAGCTGAGCCTTGGTGACAAATGACATAAGATCTGGAAGTACAGACAAGCATGATGAACCTACCAAAACTGTGTGCGTCTGGAGAGTGGCACATATGCCGGGGTGTCTGGTGACGGCTGTCTGCAAGAAAGGTTGAAGGTGAGCAGAGGAGCACAGTGGAGATTTATTAGGCGTTGCTTTGAACTCATCGGCTTCATGCCTCTATGCTATGGTACAGTATTTGAAGCCAACTTTGATCACTTGATCAACATTGTGTGTGGGAAGTATGTTTCTCTGAGCCCTTGGATCTTAAGGATTATATAAGTGTGGCCCCGGAGGGATGCTGTTTCAGTTTGTTCTGCAGCCCCAGAGGAACAGATTTTTTTCCCCTCAGACTGGCTTCATACAATGTGCTAAACCAAACCAAACACATTCTACTGCAGCTTGGTGTAATTTGTAACTTATGCCAAGACCTTGTATGAATGTATTCTTTTGTGGTTGAACAAAATGTGATTTAGCATAATGTGTGAATCCAGGCTTCGTGTAGTCTGCCTCATACGTAGGATTATTATGAAAATGAAGAGTGTATATTGCCCTGAGCAGTTTGAAATAATTGTGAAAGAAAGATTAAAGGTAGAAAACTGAACTCACATATCTTCTTGCATAGTTTCTCATATGATCATTTTTCACCATCATTAAAGCAAAACAGTGCAAAGTATCAAAGCTGAGAGTGTATGTATTGGTGTGTAATACACACATATGGCAGGACTTTGAATAATAAACATGACTACATTTCATCTAGTTCTGCATTCATTCTGCTTTAAATTAACTGCAGGTTTTAATAAATAAGTTAAATTTATTTTAATTTATTGTTTTAAGATCTCAAGCAATTGTTATGGAATTATTCTAAGGAACTTTCACCACTCAGCAATATATCCTACAATATACCTAAAGCTGGAAAACAGCTTTCCTACCTATTTTCTTTTATTCAGATTAGATACATGAAATATCTGCTTATATTCTAGAGATTGGTTCAGAGTGTGAAGCTACCATGTGGCGGTGGAGTTGTAAAACAGCGTATGGAGAAAGTAGTTGAACATTGTCTTCTGTGCTTTGACTATCATGAAAATTGCCAGCAATT
Source organism: Masticophis lateralis (assembly GCA_030761175.1). Lineage (NCBI taxonomy): Eukaryota > Metazoa > Chordata > Lepidosauria > Squamata > Colubridae > Masticophis > Masticophis lateralis. The sequence continues at coordinate 321,075,747 of JAUDYJ010000001.1, read as the reverse complement.
CTGTAGTTGTAAAGAAAAGTTAGCATACACAGCATCTTCCAGGGCAACGTTATGAGATTGTAGTAATAAAGAAGAGAGCACCTAGTAACCTTGGGTGATCTCAAAAGCTAAGCAGGGTCAGCCTTGGTTAGTACTTGGATCAAAGACAGACATGAAACACCAGGGCTGTAGGATAGATCAAGAAGTAGAAACTGTCCCAGCAGAAGGCAATGATAACCACATTCCTATTCCTGACAAGACAAAAAAACCCACGATCCATCTGTATAAGTCACTAAGAGTCATGCACAATGCATTTCATAGTTCTTGATCTGTGTTTTTTAGATAGCTGTACTAAAACAGGGATGGGGAACTTTGAGTATTGGGAACCATACTTTTTTTTTTTATGGGGAGCTGAGAGCTGGCAATGTGGCAAAATAGGTGGGATTGAAGTTCTAATGAGCAAGTGTGGAATTTGTGGGGAGGAGGGGGTTGTTAGTTGTCTACCTTAACATTTTCAGCAAGAAGGAAGATTCCTGTTATAAAATTTATGTGATACAACATTGGGCTTTGGGATTCACTTTTAATTGCTTTAAATCAGGGGTGAAAAGTGATTCCTTTGAAAAAATAGAAGTCTTTGCCAAGCAGGAAGTCAGAAAGATAACTTCTGACTTACATTCTGTTTAAAGATATGCTGTTTTAAATGCAGATTATTAACCTAGCAGGTTTGAAAAGTGGTATGCATGATAACTGTTTTTAAAAACCTACAATTCAAATTGAGGGAAACTGTTGGTACAAATGAAATTTAATAATCGTGATACAATTGTTTATGTAATATAGTGTTACCTACTCCCTCAAATAATTTTAATATTTCAAATAGCTCCAGAAAGAAAAATCAACATGAGAGAACAGTGTTGAACAAAGTTAAAATTCCTAAATCTTGTAGGTTAACAGTAAAGATAACCCACTTAGTCTACAGCTATAATCCAGTCTTTTGAGTTCCATATTTGCTTAGTGTAGAACTTATTGTGAAATGAGTGCATTTACTTGATAAATCTAATTGATCATAGTTGGGCTTTCTCTTTAGTAAGGAGACTGAAGTTTTAGGTTTTGGCTTTGGCTTTCTGAGGGTCATCTGTTTGAACTATGAGGGAATAGAATGGTGAGCTGATATTGCTCAGTTCCTATAACAGTACTATAATGACTTATTATAAGCTTTTTAATGATTTTCCAAATCTGCAATCTTAAACTGACATGGCCTTATACAGAATGAATCAGAGTAGTAAAGAATTGGGAAAGGAACTGCGCATGGCAGTATGGGAGCAGGTATGAAGTGCTAATGATGACTGTGATTAAAAAAAAACATACATTTCAAGCTTTTGTCTTTGGATGTAGGAACCTGAATTTTGTTAGTAAAACTAGAATGACTAAACACTTTGAATAGCGTACTACGTTTTAAACATTCTTATTTATTATGACCTACCTTTACTTCAAAGTCTCAGAGGTTTGTACTCGTGTTAGTCACATGTTGATTCTTTCTAGTCCTCAGGTGTAGTGAACGATTGGTGAATTTTATGTCTGAGTAGGAATTTATTTCACCGCCAAGTCCAATAGATTCTTGACAGCTTACAAAATCTAATGCAGAGTTGAAACAATTAAAAACAGACAAAACAAGATAGCTTGGATTAAAAATAGCCACAATAAACTATGACACAGTAGTCTCCCTCATCCCCCAAATACATTAACCCCAGGCTTGGGAACAGAACCAGGTTTTAAGTGTTTTTCAGGACCCCAGGAAAATGGATGTCATCCATACTGCTGACAGAATGCTGTTCCAGAGAGCAAGCTGGAATCTGAAAAATAATGGAAATTCATATCCCAGTCCTTTATTTGAAAATGGTGCATTTTACACAATGCACAACATTCAAAGGTGGATTGGAATAATAGGGAACATCATGAGATGCAGAGACTTTGCACAAAGTCACAACTTCAGATAACCATGACCAGCAAGGTAGCTAGGTATGTATAAACACTAATGCAGGTGGTATACAAATCAAATACATAAATGTTTTGTATAAACATGTGCCACATGCTACCATAATTGCACATGTACCGCTTGCAATCCATAAAGTTTTGCCCACATTTTATGGGGACTAGGATTACAACACTAAATATTAATGAGATGATTTATTTCTCATGCTGCTTTTTAAAAGCCAAGTAAACTGATACAGTGGGGCAAAAAAGTATTTAGTCAGCCACCATTTGTACAAGTTCTCCCACTTAAAAAGATGAGAGAGGCCTGTAATTGACATCATAGGTAGACCTCAACTATGAGAGACAAAATGAGAAAACAAATCCAGACAATCACATTGTCTGATTTGGAAAGAATTTATTTGCAAATTATGGTGAAAAATATTTGGTCAATTTCAAAAGTTCATCTCAATACTTTGTTATATATCCTTTGTTGGCAATGTCAGAAGTCTTCACAAGGTTGGCATACACTGTTGCTGGTATGTTGGCCCATTCCTCCATGCAGATCTCCTCTAGAGCAGTGATGTTTTGGGGCTGTCGCTGGGCAACACGGACTTTCAACTCCCTCCAAAGGTTTTCTATGGGGTTGAGATCTGGAGACTGGCTAGGCCACTCCAGGACCTTGAAATGCTTCTTACGAAGCCACTCCTTTGTTGCCCGGGCGGTGTGTTTGGGATCATTGTCATGCTGAAAGACCCAGTCACATTTCATCTTCAGTGCCTTTGCTGATGGAAGGAGGTTTGCACTCAAAATCTCACAATACACGGCCCCATTCATTCTTTCCTGTACACGGATCAGTCGTCCTGGTCCCTTTGCAGAGAAACAGCCCCAAAGCATGATGTTGCTACCCCCATGCTTCACAGTAGGTATGGTGTTCTTTGGATGCAACTCAGCATTCTCTCTCCTCCAAACATGACCAGTTGTGTTTCTACCAAACAGTTCTACTTTGATTTCATCTGACCATATGACATTCTCCCAATCCTCTTCTGGATCATCCAAATGCTCTCTAGCAAACTTCAGACGGGCCCGGACATGTACTGGTTTAGGCAGGGGGACATGTCTGGCACTGCAGGATCTAAGTTCCTGGCAGCGTAGTGTGTTACTTATGGTAGCCTTTGTTATGTTGGTCCCCGCTCTCTGCAGGTCATTCACTAGGTCCCCCTGTGTGGTTCTGGGATTTTTGCTCACCATTCTTGTGATCATTTTCACCCCAAGGGGTGAGATCTTACATAGAGCCCCAGATCGAGGGAGATTATCAGTGCTCTTGTATGTCTTCCATTTTCTAATTATTGCTCCCACAGTTGATTTCTTCACACCAAGCTGCTTGCCTGTTGCAGATTCAGTCTTCCCAGCCTGGTGCAGGTCTACAGTTTTGTTTCTGGTGTCCTTTGACAGCTCTTTGGTCTTCACCATAGTGGAATTTGGAGTGTGACTGTTTGAGGTTGTGGACAGGTGTCTTTTATACTGATAACAAGTTCAAACAGGTGCCATTAATACAGGTAATGAGTGGAGGACAGAGGAGCCTCTTAAAGAAGTTACAGGTCTGTGAGAGCCAGAAATCTTGCTTGTTTGTAGGTGACCAAATACTTATTTTCCACCATAATTTGCAAATAAATTCTTTGAAAATCAGACAGTGGGATTGTCTGGATTTGTTTTCTCATTTTGTCTCTCATAGTTGAGGTCTACCTATGATGTCAATTACAGGCCTCTCTCATCTTTTTAAGTGGGAGAACTTGCACAATTGGTGGCTGCCTAAATACTTTTTTGCCCCACTGTACAAAATAGAAACTTATAGACCTAGCATCTGTTAAGCACCTGCTTGCAGTAAGAGAAAAAAATGGTGACATTGCTATTTTAAACTTGGTTTTCTCCTTGGGTACTTATAAAATTGCAGCAGGATCACCCGTATTCTATGAAAAGGTCAAGTTTAAAGTTACCGAACCTCTATCAGAAAACAAGGTTGGTTTCCTAGGCTCTTGTTTGTGCTTCAAGCTCAGCTATGGGTTAAATAAATAAATATAATGTAAGTCTGCTATTTTGTGTAACAGGTGAAGCAGTCAACTAAGTACAAATGGCATTTGTTTAATCTTTTTCCTTGCTTTCTAAGATTTGCAGGTAAATTGCAAAATGTAATTACTTTGGTTATTCAGTTCTCTAAGAAAGTAGAAGTCGACACAGTCGTGTTAATTCTGATATAATGTCAGAAAAGGAATTTTTTTTTTTTGCAGCAGTTTTGTTAATGTCTTTTAGCCCTTGTGCTACTGCTGTAATGGAAATGACGGGGAAGAAAACAAATAAGAGCTTTTAAGTAAATCCTGGTTGTCTTTTGATCTGACATGCAGATATAGAAGACACAAAAGGCCCAACTTATGAAATCGATCTGTGTAACAGTGATTAAATCCCCTGGGCCATTTGCTGGTTGATTTAAAACTAGTCACAGCTAAGTTCAGGTCTAGGCGGTTTTGCAGCTTTTAACCATCTAGGTTTAACATTGACATTATTGTTCTGAGCTGAGAGAGGCCAGGTCTTTGGAGCTTTTTGATGAAAAGTAGTCACTATGGACCTAAGTTAAATATGTTTTCATTTAGGTGCATTGCACGCTGCTCAAATAAACTGTTAAAAGAAATATTTAACAGGAATTTGCTTCTCTCTCTCAAAAGGTTAATGGTAACATTAGGCCACGGCCTGATTTGTAGTTTATCAGGACACAGTTATGCCCTGGCAATAACTGTGATTTTTCCATGATATAGTACTGCTCTCATCTTGTCCCAGCCCATGGATGAAATAACCTTTAATTATCACAAGGTGCCCTGTTTTTAAATACTATTTTCTTCCTTAAGCCATCACTCGGAGGGGCAGAGGTCGACCCCGAGGCCTCTTGTATGTGGGGTGCCGCAAGGATCGGTCCTCTCGCCCCTTCTGTTCAACATTTATGTGAAGCCATTGGGTGAGATCATCCGTGGTTTTGGGGTGAAGTACCATCAGTACGCTGATGACACTCAACTGTACATCTCCACCCCAGACCACCCCAATGATGCCCTCGAAATGATGTCCCAGTGCCTGGAGGCCGTACGGATCTGGATGGGGAGGAACAGACTCAGGCTCAACCCATCCAAGACCGAGTGGCTGTGGTTCCCGACGTCCCGATATAGTCAGTTGGCGCCATCTCTGACTATTGGGGGTGAGTTGTTGGCCCCCACGGATGGGGTTTGCAACTTGGGTGTCCTCCTGGACTCACGGCTGTCTTTAGAAGGGCATATGACGGCCGTGGCTGGGAGGACATTTTATCAGGTTTGCCTGATTCGCCAGTCCCTTTCTGGATCGGGACTCGTTACGCACGGTCAGTCATGCCCTTGTCACCTCATGCCTGGACTACTGCAATCCTCTCTATATGGGGCTCCCCTTGAGGAGCACCCTGAGGTTCCACCTGGTCCAGAATGCAGCCGCCCGCTCCCATGTGACCCCCCTCCTGCGCGAGCTGCACTGGCTCCTGGTGATCTTCCGGGTGCGCTTCAAGGTTTTGGTTACCACCTTTAGAGCGCTCCATGGCTTAGGACCAGGGTACTTACGAGACCGCCTTCTGCCTCCGGTAGCCTCTCACTGACCAGTTCGCTCCCATAGAGAGGGGCTCCTCAGGGTGCCGTTGGCCAAACAGTGTCGACTGGCGACCCCCAGGGGGAGAGCCTTCTCTGTGGGGGCACCTGCCATCTGGAACGAGCTCCCACCGGAGATAAGGAGGATTCAGGATTTACACACTTTCCGCCGCGCCCTAAAAACGTTTTTATTCCAACAGGCGGGTCTGGCCTAACTCTCCCTTTTAAATTGGGTTTTAAATGTTTATATAAGTTGGATGTTTTAAATTTTCCAAGCCTAAATTTAATCTTTTTAAATAGTTTTTAACTTTTGTATGCTAATTGTATTTTATTTTGGCTGTTCACTGCCCTGAGTCCCTCTGGGAGTAGGGCGGTATATAAATTTGATAAATAAATAAATAAACTGTTGTACCACAGCTTCAGGGGGGTAAAATCTGTATTGCAATTAATTTTGAAGCTGAAATAAGCTAACTTCTTGTGAATATGATCAAATATGTGTTTGGGGACGTTACTGCTTTATTACCATATTAATTTGAATTTAATTTGAGATCAATAAATTCTAAAGTGTGATCATAGGTCAGCCTCCACTGTAGCCATTCTCTGCAGCATTCAGCAAATAAAAGGTATTAAGCATTTTCTTGCTTGTGGTTTCCCCTTCAATTGCCAGTTTCAATCACTATAATAGAAAAATATAATAGAGGGCGTTTGGTCTAGTCTAGTGGTAAAGGTATCAGGCTAGAAACTGAGAGACCTTAAGCATGAAAGCTATCTGGGTGACTTTGGGCCACTTACTCTTTCTCAGCCCAACCTACCCCACAGAGTTTTTGTCGTAGGGAAAATAGGAGGAGAGGAGAGGATTAGATATGTTCACCACCTTGAGTTATTTATAAATATAGTAAAGGTGACATATAAATAAATAAAAATTAAAAATAAACAATGGCCACAAATTACAAATCTGGTTGCCCAACAGCTAGTTGGTTTCAATTTATAGCAGAAGCAAGAAGCTAGTTGCAGAGTCTTTTTTCTGAAACTATTTCCATCCTATTACCTTATCCTATTACCCAAAATAAGACCCTGTCTTATATTTTTTTGAACCCTGAAATAAGTCCTTGGCCTTATTTTCCGCGAGGTCTTATTATTTTGAGGTGTGTGGAGCAAGATGGGGCTCCTCTTGCCATCTTACCTTATTTCCAGCTCTGTGTTTAAATATTTTTGTGGAGGGCTTATTTTCGGGGGGAGGCTTATCTTAGTGCATGCACTCAAAAGCTGATTGGGCTTATTATCAGGGGTTGTCTTACTTTCAGGAAAACAGGGTACTATCCATATATCTTCATATTATTCAAGAAACCTGGGTGATGCTCAAATGAAAAATGAAGGAAGAGTAGACAAGGAGCCTAAGGACATAATATCTATCTCTGCTGTAGTACCACAACAATTTTTTTTTCTGCTGGCAATAGATACGTTCTTCACAGGGGTGGGTTCTAAATTTTTTTACTACCAGTTCTGTGGGCATGGCTTATTTTATGGGCATGGCTTGATGGTCATGTGATAATTCTTTAGGATTTAGCAGAGGTACTGGTCTACCAGGCTTTTAACTGCTTGCAGAGCTGTACCGGTCTACTCATGCATTTTTGCAGGCACCGGTCTACTCATGTATTTTTGCATGCACTGATCTACCCATTTGTTTTTGGAGACCCTGGTCTACCACCAAACTGCTTTTTACCACTGATCAGCTGTAGAGCGGCCCTTTGAAGCCCCGCGGCAAGAGTTTAAACATTTTTTTTCTTTATAGCCCATCAGCTGGGACTCAGTAGGCAGCAATAGATTGGGGGTGGGGCCAAATAAAAGGTAAAAATAACAGGGGTGGGTGGATGGTGGGGGGGCAGAACCGGTTCGGTGACATCATATTGTCACCGCTACCAGCTCGGCGGAACCGGGCCAAACCAGGAGGAACCCACCACTGGTTCTTCACCAATAGCAATCAATGAAAAATTACTTAAATATCTTATTTTATTTTTTGATAGGGTGGAAATAATGCAGGTCATACTGTTGTTGTTGATGGGAAGGAATACGATTTTCACCTCTTTCCTAGTGGTATAATTAATCCTAAAGCTGTTTCTTTTATTGGTAAGTATTCCATTCAGACTCATAAAATCCAAATATAAATTTATTTTTTACTTCAGCAACATTTATGTGTTATCCTTTTCAGTAAGGAGGAATAAATCTGACGGAGTTTAAATTAAAGATAAAACAACCTCTGCATTTTCTTGTTTCATATTCAGATTTTGAAGAAACTCTGACCTTTTATCTGTGCCTTTTCAGTAAAAGAAATGAAAAAATAGTTAAGATTCAGCATAAGTGATTGAAATTTTTTAATGTTCAGAAGAACATAGAACAGCTGTTAAAAATCCCACTTTATGTCTAATTTTCATAAATTTTAGTTACATTTTGCCGTTAGAGGAAAAGTGATCTCTTCTAAGCCAGTTTCCCGAGATCTGGACACAAGTGATGGTACTATTAAGTGCCTCCAGCTGCGGCTGGTAAATGCCAGGTCAGTGTAGAATGAGACTGTGTCCATCTACAGTATTGTGGTGGATGATAAGATAAGATAAGATAATTTTATTTCTATACCGCCCTTCTCCCGAAATACTCGGGGCGGTACAGCCAAAGTAACAACACAAAATATACAGACATCATAAATTTAAAATTTAGAAATATTATAATTATTAAACAATTTCAGCCAAATTTAAAAACCCAAAAATTAAAACTCCAGATTAAAATTCATTTACATCTAATAGGACCAGGACAGAGGAACAATCCCTGTCCCGAGCCGTCCAGAGATCATCAACCAATGTGACCAATGCCATTTCCATGCTGTACCCCCACCTGAAGCCCGACTGGTATGGATCTAGATAGACAGCTTCACCCGGTACCGGGGTGAAGGGATCAAACTCTTCCCAGATAATATTCTCAAGACCTATCCCCGTCTCCCCCCCTGGATTTACCGAGTCGGAGTCCAAGTCTTCCCGAATCTGAGCAACTTAACATGCAGGAATTGTACGAAATCCTCAGCTCGACCCTGCAAGGGAACTTCCTGCGCTCCCCCACCGAAGAAGGGAGCAGGTTACCCTAAACAGAGCAGCTGGGCAGTTCTCTGCAGATGTGATAAGAGCGGAAAAATAATTAGATTTTGCCGCTTTTATCGCCACTAGGTAGGTCTTGATATAAGATCTCACCAGTGTTCGGTCAGATTCAGATTGGCTAGTCCTCCAGACGCTCTCCAGGCGTCTTTTCTGACATTTCATCTCTCTCAGCTCCTTGGAGAACCAAGGAGCCAATTGAGATTGGCATTGGGTCAGAGGCCACAGTAGCACGACGCGGTCCAAAGCTCTGGCGGCCACCCTATCCCAGGCAGCCACCAGATCTTCAGTCAAGTCGTGTGCCAGGGTCTCAGGATATGGCCCAAGCTCTGTCAAGAACCTTTCTGGGTCCATCAGGCACCTGGGACGGAACCACCTGGTCGGTTCCATCTCCCTGGGGCAGGGGAAAGCGGCTCAAAAGTCTAAGTGAAGGAGAGAATGATCTGTCCATGACAAGGGCTTGATTTTGCCGCTTTTATCGCCACTAGGTAGGTCTTGATATAAGACCCCACCAGTGTTCAGTCAGATTCAGATTGGCTAGTCCTCCAGATGCTCTCCAGGCGTCTTTTCCGAAACTTCATCTCTCTCAGCTCCTTGGAGAACCAAGGAGCCAATTGAGATTGGCATTGGGTCAGAGGCCACAGTAGCACGACGCGGTCCAAAGCTCTGGCGGCCACCCTATCCCAGGCGGCCACCAGATCTTCAGTCAAGTCGTGTGCCAGGGTCTCAGGAAATAGCCCATGCTCCATCAAGAACCTTTCTGGGTCCATCAGGCGCCTGGGACAGAACCACCTGGTCGGTTCCATCTCCCTGGGGCGGGGGAAAGCGGCTTGAAAGTCTAAGCGAAGGAGAGAATGATCTGTCCATGACAAGGGCTTGATGTCTAAATCCCCTATTATGAATATATAATAAATATATTGATCTGGCATGTTTTTCTAAAACCAAATTAGGCAATGACAAGATATAGTACTATCAAAAATATATTCTCAGCTAAGTTTCAGGTCCTGCAGTAACTGCAACACATTGGTCTGGGAGAAGGGATAGTACAGAGATTTTCTCAATACAGTACCAAAGAGAAAGAGAAGGTGGCTGGCTACAGATGCTTATATGTGGAATTGAGCCATGAAGATAAGCTAGCTAGGAGTCCAGCAGCAACCTGCATGAGTTTCTGAATGTCATCTCAAGGTCATCTGCAGCTCCTAAGATTGGTCATCTAGGACATGGGGGTCAAACTTGTGGCATCATGTTGCCAACACGTGACATTTCACAATGTTTTTCCCATTTGTCCTGAGAGAGTTTATAAGTTTATGGGCTCCCTGGCAACCATGGACCTGTTCCATGTAATCTTGGCTGCAGTATCTCTGAATGAGCATGTGCTAGATATGTATGGTCTTGTGTTTGAAGCAAATGAGACATAATCAGGAGATGAAGGACTGTGATGCACCTGCAGTTGCCATGTCTCATTTCTGTTTTATCTTATACTCAGATTTCCACAATGTAACCTAAACAAGCATTGGGGAGGGCACGCTATCCTCTTTGCAGATCTCAAGAAGCTGAAAGTTTAGTTTAGATACTCTTAGGAATCTTTCTGTCATAGGAGAGAAGGAGTGATGATACCGGTATCTGGGAAAGATGTGGGAGACTGGGTCAAGAAATACTACTAAGAGAATGGTCAGGTAAGATACAGCATGCAACCACAAGTGGTTTGAGACTTTGCAGTGTCTCACTTCAAGAGTTACAAGATTGATGTCAGTCTTGTGGGGAAAACAAGATAGAAATTGCAACAGGCTCAGCTAATTCTACTTTATTATAAAGCTATCATGCAAGTCTGAAAATACACGTCTCGCCACATCTCCTTTATAGCCCAAGAAACTAGGGAGGGTCCCTTCTGAGCCTCTTGCCCTGCCCACTCTCCAGTTTTGGGTTATGCTATCTCTTATCTGACCATTCCTTTGACAATATCTCTTGATCCAGTCTCCCAAAGTCTTTCTCATATACCATCACAAAGGAAGAGATACTGGATTAAGTTAGCTTCAAGTCATAGAAAACATCAGAAAGACTTCTAGAGGAATAGAGATTCAGATTAAATTGGAGTAGACAATAAATGGCTGTTGAAGATGGACTGTTAGTTATGGGACACAGAAAAGTTGATCGGTAAGCCAAAAATAGCCTGCTTAGTGTTAATATTGCTGAAAGCTCATTAGCTCTAGAGTGGTTCAATGTCCACAAAGCAATCTGGGGAAGTGCACTAAAGACCAGAAAAAAATGAATGGAACTGGGGGACAGTCACTCAACCAATGCAGGGGGTATCCAATGAGGGTGGCAGAATGTGCCAAAAGGTAAATCAAAGCCTTCCAATTAGATAAAGGCCAGCTGCCAGATTGTCTGAGACAGAGGTCTCTAACCTTGGGAACTTTAAGACTTGTGGACTTCAACTCCCAGAGTTCCTCAGCCAGCTTTGCTGGGAGTTGAAGTCCACAAGTCTTGAAGTTGCCAAGGTTGGAGACCCCTGGTCTGAGAAACACCGAAAAAAACTTTGCCATCCATCTCTGTAACCCTTTCTTAGAGGAGAAGGCAGAGAGAGAGACAGCAAAGTGAAACCTATATGGATCCTAGCTCAATAGTCCATTCTCCAGTAACTCCATTTAAAACTTTAATTAGAAAAGCTGGAAAGGCCCTATCTGTTGCAAATTCTTTTGATATAAGAATAATTGTATTTGCCTAATGCTTATCCTTTTAAGGATGATATTTAATGTCTTGCTTTTAAAGCAAAAGTTTTGTGTGTACCTTTTAGGTAATGGTGTGGTTATACACTTACCTGGCTTATTTGAAGAAGCTGAAAAAAACGAGAAGAAAGGTTTGTACCTAATATTTTTCTTTAAAAAGAAAGGGGCTTGTTATAAATAGTGGCACTCACTCTTATTTTAAAAGGATATTTTAACATTCCGAAAACAGAGAAAATGTACCTACCTCAGTTATTGTGGACAAGAGGTTAAGGCTGAAAAAAAATCAAGAGATGACATACATTTCCTTGAAAGACACTTTTAGTGACTGTCAATGCATCCATGATGGTGAGCAGGCTTTGGCCTATGTTGGTGTGATATTGGCCTCTGCATACCACACTTTAAGTATTATTGCTTTAAGAGCAAGGTTTTTAATCTTGGATAACTGGCATGAAGGGGTAGTTGGGGAATTCTGGGAGTTGAAGTCCATACATCTTCAAGTTGCCAGTTGAGAAAGACTGCTGTAGATTGTTCAGTCGTCTATAGCCACATTTTTCTAACTGGTACACATTTCTTCTGATAGGATTAAAAGACTGGGAGAAAAGACTTATAATATCAGACAGAGCACATCTTGGTAAGTAGTATTCAGAGAGAGAAAATAAATACAACTTTTTCATACTGTTGCTTAATGTTATTTGTACTGGAAAGCTTTTTCAACTACCCAATCTTTTTCTAATCATGAAAACTACAAGTCATAAATGCATTTTTTCTGTTTCTTGCAAAAATTCTACAAGAGTTTTCCAGTTAGCCATAAATATAGATACTGTCTTTTCTCTAATTAAAAAGGGTAATTTAGCAAGCTTCATATTTTTGTCTATGAACAAATAATTCTTATTTTAATATATTTGATACAACAGATGGTAAATTAAAATTAAGATTGTTTTGACATGGGCAATTTCTTTATTTTGAAGCACGAAGCTGCTAATAATTACACCAGCTTGATTCCTTCATTGTTAGAACATTAAAAGCATAATTGTATGAAATATTTGAAAATCAAACCTTGTTTTATCTCCCTTAAATCTTCATGCGGTTTTTCCTCTGCTATGCAGTGTTTGATTTTCACCAAGCAGTTGATGGTCTTCAAGAAGTACAGCGTCAAGTACAAGAGGGGAAAAAGTAATTATATATCTTGGTATACTTGAATTCTGATACTAGATGTGGCATATGTCTGGAAAGAAAACATAAAGTGCAATGTAATGCAACAATTCTGTTAGTTTTTTTTGCTGTTCTTGCTTAAAATATCAATTTACACAGCATGCATGCACAAATGAGTTTCAAATGTGCAAGAGTCACAAACTGTATAAGAACACTCTGATCCCTATGTGACATGTAAATATGACTGTGCTTGTATAAAAGGGATGCACCAATAAAAGCTGTACCTCTATACAGCTGGTATCTACGCTGAAGAAAATAAATATGCTTTACAAGCAGTGCATAGTGAGGCAGATCAGGTGGTGAGGTTTTTATTATGTGGAAGACTTAAATACCAGTCCGTATCTGATGCCCATATTTATTTATATTGCTGCCTTCTTCCTATCCACACATGGGGTTCTGTTATAGAATCTGCACTTTAGAAGATGGTAGCTCTTCATGACACAGCACATAAATAGAAATCTTGCTGTTATCTCTTTTTGAGAATGTTGAAGCTATGGGAACACTGACTAGTGTAAAATTTAGACAATGAATCATATATATTATCTTTCCTGAGGCAAATTTAGTGACATAGCACTACCGCCCAGATTATGTATGAGAATCTCTTCAGGTTTGTTCTGTTATACAACTACCACTGCTGAATTAATATTACAGTAAGGTTGTAAAAGCTGAACAATGAACAAAAAGGCACCTTTGTATTATGGATTTGGATTCTAAAAGTATTTTGAACTGCTAGAATCAGCCTCAGAGGATATTAAAGTTAATTATGAGGTGACATGTGATACAAATGGATCATGGAGTAGAAAAATCTCTTTTATTATTAAAGCCAGGTTACACTGATGAGTATTTACTGATATAGTCACTAGGAATAAATCCTTACATTGTATCAGAACTGCACATGGTAGGGAGGAAATCAGTTCTGAGTAAAAGATAGTTCATACTCAAGTAATTATTGGTAAACTTTTCCAATGTTTTGGGAAAAACGATATAGTTATTGACATGCTTTTTTTCCTTCCAGTTGACCACAGTCACGTCTCTGTGCTGGAGGTTATATTTGGTAGGTCACTGAGCTGGAAAATGATACCCAGTTAATCTATTTAGAACAACTCTGAAAAATCTGGCAGTGAAGTAGTGAAAGGAAGCATCCTCATAGCAACCTTGGCACACAGTACAGTATGGAAAAGTACTTGTACATGCGTAAATTTCTGGTCCAGTTCAGTTAATCAGTGTGTAGTAATATAGCTACTGCTGGATTCTCTAAAAAAAAGACATTGTGATCTTTGAGATGATCAGAACTTCCCAAACATCGATGACTGAAGTTTGGAGGATGCGCAGTCGAGAGGAATAATGCCTTGCAAAGACAATATATCACTCAGTAACTTTAAAGAAATGGAGGTTGGGAGCATTATACTTTTCCAGTTATATTTGTTGTTAACCTGGGTTGCCTTTTGCCTGAGAATCTTCAAAATATGAATGCCCGAGAATGTAAGGAAGATAAATATTTCCATTTGGATCATTTATTTAAAACATTTATATAACCTTTTCTTAAAGGCAAAACTCTGTGAGGCTCACCATATAAAAATTAAACTATGTATAGAGCAATAATACAAATTTAAAAAATAAAGACTAGAAAAACCAAAATAGAAAAATGTGGTGCCAAAATCACACTTTTAATTTTAAAGGGATAGCTACATTCTTCCTCTTCGTTCCTGTTATCTCTTTATTTGTTGCTACTTTTCAATTGGTGAGTTTAATTTTGACTTAAGATGGGGTTGGTCCTGATATGCTACCACTTTATTTCTTTTAAAGAGAAAGTGAAGTTGGTAGTTGATGAAACAGGAAATAATGTTGTTACTCCAATTATACCAGCTTTCCCCAGTGTGTTGGATTTTGGCATCCAACTTGAATTCCAAAATAATATTGTTCAGTGAGAGTCATCTGTGCAATCCATACAGCTTTCTTCTCTCCAAGCATGAAAAAGTAGGAAGCTTTTTTTCCAATTTTGTTTGATTTCTCAAAAGAAAATAAAACTGTATCTGTTCTGAATCTGAAAAGATCAAAGACCGCATAGGCAAATATTTTTTCTAATGCATGCTTGCATGCATGCACAGCTAGACTACTCATTTTAACCAATTTCTATTACAAGACATTTGGAAATATCTGTACCATTAAAAACTGAATATTTCAACAGTTGATTCCACTCAATTGTCTTTTTTTGCTAGCATTGGCACGACAAAAAAAGGAATTGGACCAACTTATTCTTCCAAAGCTGCACGGACAGGACTTCGGATTTGCGATCTTCTTTCAGACTTCAGTGAATTTTCATTAAGGTATTCTAGTCGACTGCACAGCAAGGAACCTCTTGGATGGGAACTTTTTCTATACTCTTAAGATACTGTACAGAAGGGAAATTATTTATTAATGTGCTCTGTGGGGAACTGTGAAGATAGTTGTGCATATATTACTGAAAATGAGCTGGATTTGGTGAAATAGTTATTTCATTTACTTTAATAATTCTGTTTATCTTTGATAATTGATTTTGAACGTACAGCCTGGTCTTCATGCATATTTCACCAGGTATTTTTTTGCCTGTGATTTGTAGGGAAAAATATCTATATACAGTGTATGCTGCTAATTGTTGATATTTTTCAGATTTAAAAATCTGGCTCACCAGTACAAGTCAATGTTTCCTTCTTTAGAAGTTGACATAGAAGGACAACTGAAAAAACTAAAGGTAAACCTCTAACATTCCCATCTTTAAAGTTTGAATTTTAACAGAATAGATAAACCTAGATTGGATTATCTTTCCAGGAGAATGTCATGATTAATGATGATGGTGAAAATATCTGAGATGAACTAGTCTCTTTATGACTGGAAAAACTCCTTCACCTAAAGAAGAATTTATAACCTTTTGGACTCAGCTGAATATTTTTGTCCTATATGCAATTACAGGTAGTCCTCAATTTACGACCATAATTGAGCCCAAAATTTATGTTGCTAAGCAAAACATTTAAGTGAGTTTTGCCCCATTTTACAACTTTTCTTGCCACAATTGTTAAGTGAATCATTGAAGTTGTTAAGTTAGTAACATGGTTGTTAAGTGAATCTTCTTTATCCATTGACTTTGCTTGTCAGAAGGTAGCAAAATGTGATCACATGATCCCAGGACACTGCAACTGTCATAAATATGAGACAGTTGCCAACAATCTGAATTTTGATCTCGTGACCATGGGAATGTTGTAAGTGTTGTAAATGTGAAACGGTTCTAAGTGTGAAAAATGGTCATAAGTCACTTTTTTCAGTGGTGATGTAACTGAAGGGTCACTAAATGAACTGTTGTAAGTCCAGGACTATCTGTAGTTATGTAAGATAATTATTTCAATCTGAATGGGTCTAACTTTTCCAATTATCTTGTTCAGATTCTTAAATGCCCAAAGTCATCCAAAAGAATCTGACAAGAAGCCATTTATTCTTCAGCAGATTAAACTGGCAAAACTTCAGAATTTGTCATGATAAATATAATCAACCTTATTCTTGTGTCTAGCAAGGACACGGTGGCTCAGTGGCTAAGACGCTGAGCTTGTCTATCGAAAGGTCGGCAGTGCAGCAGTTTGAATCCCTAGTGCCATGTAACAGGGTGAGCTCCCGTTACTTGTCCCAGCTTCTGCCAACCTAGCAGTTTGAAAGCACGTAAAAAATGCAAGTAGAAAAATAGAGACCGCCTTTGGTGGGACAGTAACAGCGTTCCATGTGCCTTTGCCATTTAGTCATGCTGGCCACATGACCAGGGAGATGTCTTCGGATAGCGCTGGCTCTTCAGCTTTGAAACGGAGATGAGCACTGCCCCCTAGAGTCAGGAATGACTAGCACATATGTGTGAGGGGAACCTTTACCTTTAGCCAGCCTATCACAGTTAGCAACCTGTGTATTTCTTCCTTAATTACCTAGAAAGTGTGGTTTTTCTGGTTTGGTTTCTGATATGCTTCTATTCTTAACTTTCAGTCAATATAGGAGAAATATAGTAACTTTTTATATATGTATATATATATATGGAATATTGCAGGGATATGCTGAAACAATAAGACCAATGGTCCAAGATGGAGTTTATTTTATGTATGAAGCACTACACGGCCCTCCAAAGAAAATTCTGGTGGAGGGGGCCAATGCAGCACTGCTTGACATTGATTTTGGTATGTCACTTCGTATAATATATGGTTGTCTAGCTACATAGAAATCTGTGTAATAAATTATTTTGTCCATGCACATAGATAGATATGAGAAGGGTTAGATTATTATTTCATGAGTAAGATCCATATTGATGAGAAATAATAATGCATACAGATGAGAAATAAAACATGTCTTTCCTGAAGCCAGACAGGCCACTGAGAGAAATGGTGGTTAGTTTACCCTTTTCATACATTCTTAAATATTCATATTTTATATGATCATGAGTCTTAATCATGGTGAGAGTAATTGAAATTGATGAGACCCTGATGATTTCAATGGGCATATTATAACTATGACTTAATTTGGATCCAACCATATCAGAGAATCCCAAAGCGTATCTTATTTAGGGGTCAATGTGAGAGAATTTACTACCTCTTTTAGAATGCAAGTGAGTAAAGATTAAGAGCAGAGTTCCAAGAATTTGTTTTGTGCTGTAGAGATGTGCTTTCTTCTCAGTTGGCTTATTAAACCACTTGTTTGATTCGTTGCCTTCTGGAACCAAATGTACAGCATCTTTTTACAAGCATATAGTTATTCCTCGTTTTATAACTGTAATTGGAACTAACAACTCCATTGCTAAGCATGACCACACTGACTTACAATAGCAGTTGCAACAGTTTTGGTTGCCGTTGTTAAGCAAATCCCGCACACTTGTTAAGCACAATGTCACATGATCACCATTTGTGACATCCTGCTGTCTTCCCCATTGACGATGCTTTTTCAAAGTCAGCAGTGATTCTGCAACCATCATAACTGCAAATTGCTTGTCAAGTGCCCACATGGTCATCATGTAACTTTGGGGACACAATGATGCCACAAGTATGAGGAACAGTTGTAAGTCTCCTCATTGAGCACTGTTATAATTCTGAACAGTTGCTGGATGGGTGATTGCTAAGTAAGCACTACCTGCATATGGATGTTAAATGTAATAATATTTTCAGAGCCATGGTGGTGCAGTGGTTAGAATGCTGTACTGCAGGCTAATTATGCTAGCTGCCAGCAGTTCGGCAGTGAGCGGCTCAAGGTTGACTCATCCTTCCAATCTTCTGAGGTTGGTAAAATGAGGACCCAGATTGTTGGGGGTAATATGCTGACTCTGTAAACTGCTTAGAGAGGGCTGTAAAGCAGTGTGAAGCAGTATATAAGTCTAAGTGCTGCTGCTAAATGCTGTTTAATAATATATATTTAATAATATAATGTGCTTCATAAACCTTCTGGACTATGCAGGTTTCTCCAGCACATGTTCATGTGATTCCATGATCTTTAAAGGTCTTTAAGAAAGTTATATGTTGAACAGCTGTTTGAAATAAAGTGCACTCTTTTTTTTAAAAGCAGGATGTACCTCATTTTTGATTTTTGCTAGGCACATATCCTTTTGTGACATCATCAAACTGCACCGTGGGTGGTGTATGCACTGGGTTGGGCATTCCTCCTCAGTATATTGGAGAAGTTTATGGAGTAGTAAAAGCCTACACAACAAGAGTGGGAATTGGAGCCTTTCCAACTGAGCAAATAAATGTAAGTTTGTTATTATAATTAAAATAGTACAAATAAACTAAAATAAGCATAGGAGTATTTTACAGCCCCCAGGCTACATCTGGCCCTTTGGTTATCCCTAGCCAGCCCACATGAGGTCAGTCAGAAATTAGAAATAAAATGTAAATAAGTGCACCTCAGGGAGCAGGAAAAGCTGAATTGGGTCTGGTTCTGCACGGTTGCCGTGCACTTCTTCAGCCAGTCGACAACCATGGGAGCAGCGCTCACCCCCTGCCTCGAGCAGCCTGAGGAGACAACAGCAACTATGATTTAGGGCAGGGGCAGGTAAATGTGGCCCTTTTACAACCTGTGGACTTCAATTCCCAGAATTCCCGAGACAGCTGTCTCGGGAATTCTGGGAGTTGAAGTCCACAGGTTGTAAAAGGGCCACATTTGCCCACTCCTGGTTTAGGGGGACACAGACTGGTCCACCATCACCACCTTGCTGAAAGCAAGGCCTTCTGGGTGAGCAGGTGGAACATAACCAGGATCTAGCAGGAGAGCAGCGGTGGTGGCAGAAGAATGGCAGCTGGGCCAGGATGGGTTGAGGTGAGGCTCTACATTCCCACCTCCCTCAAAATGTTGGTTCCAGCAGCCAAAGTCACCAAGAAGAAGCTCAACTCTAGCCACAATGGGGCTGACAAGTTCTCCAACAAAGAACAACAGGAAGCCTATTGGTTTGGCCCTCCATTACAGTCCCAGTTTCTCATATGGCCCCTTGGGAAAATTAATTGCCCGCCCCAGAATATTATGTTGTAATGATCCTGTGCTAATGCAAGTATTAGCATAATACTAATGCAAGTATTATGCCAATCTCAAAATTTATTATAAAACAGAAAATGTGTGGATGATATTAACTTGCTCTCCCAATTGTCTTAATTTTCTTTGAAGTGTGATTCCCCACCACCATCACAGTTCCATTCTATAGCATACTTTCAAATATCTTTTTACAAGGTATCCTGATCTGAATCTAATTTTAAAAATTATTTCATCTCCCAAATTGAATCCCTCAATTTGGAATTCTTAATTGTTTAAATTATTTCTTTTACTCTAGCTTATAAATGCCACTGGAATAGTGGACAAAGTGGTATAATAAAGTAATCCAGAGTCACATTGGACACAGATTTAATCATTAAATAGACTATTCAGGGGAATTAAACGATTGAATTAAAAATACACAATACTCTAAATCCAAAGTACGATTTGAATGATTAAATGAGGATTAGATTTTGCATTCTTTTCTGCTCTCTCATGTACCTTTCTTTCATGCATATATTAAATGCTTCGATATATACATTTACATATGCTGTAATCTACAATTATTACCTATATCAATGATAATTTGGAATAAGTTTCTAAGTCTGATTTTAGGGATAAACACCAACCATAATTTACCATCTTGGAACTTGAATCCAACCCTGATTAATGTTAAATGAAGAAAAAAAACTGCCTTTTGGAGAGTTTGGAAAATTGTTTGACTTAGTGTGCCATGTTGAACATCTTTTGTCTTCTAAATGTTTTTTTTAAAAAAACATGCATTTTTGACATGACAATAGTTCATTTACTAGTGGCTTTTGACACTTGGCTATGACTACTGTTCCAATCTCCTGGGTATCTTTGTCTCTGGTAGGAAATTGGAGACCTTTTACAGTCACGAGGTCATGAATGGGGTGTGACTACAGGCAGGAAAAGACGTTGCGGCTGGCTAGACCTTGTCATTTTGAGATACGCTCATATGATCAACGGCTTTACTGCGTAAGCATCACAGATTTTGACCTACACTTGGAACTCATAACTTTTAACCCGGTGGAGTACAAATATGTAGGTAACATTATAATTAGTCTAGCAAATTATGTTTTATATTTTGATAAGAAACAGTAGCACTTTATCCCAAAGGAAATAAAATGTCTCTTCAGTGGGCTTAAACCATGGGTGAAATCCAGCAGGTTCTGACAGGTTCTGGAGAACCGGTAGCGGAAATTTTGAGCAGTTCGGAGAACCAGAAAATACCACCTCTGGCTGGCCCCAGAGTGGGGTGGGAATGGAGATTTTGCAGTATCCTTCCCCTGCCCACCAAGCCATGCTTACCAAGCCACACCCAGAGAACCGGTAGTAAAAAAAAACTGGATTTCACCCCTGACTTAAACGTCTTGGGTCAATAGTACTGTACAATAAACAGCAGTCATTTTAGGGGCTGTAAGCCAGAAAGAAGCAGAAAATAGAAAGTGGTGTTTACATATACAAATACTTGCTATTTCTGCCTCATCATAAAGTTTTGCATCACTGTTTGGTCTTGCAATCTGAAATATATCGGGAAGGGGATGCACAGTGTTTATTTTAAATTATGACTGACTGGAATATCGATTAGTACTAAAATTAAAGGAAGTAAAGACACGCCAAGTGATATCTGTGATTGGCCTATAAATTGCTCTGAACGCAGGTTCTGAATCCTTGAAGCTTAAAAAAATAAGTTTGATATCTGTGGAATATTCATACTTGAAAAAAATATAACCATCCACACTGTGCACAAGTTTTTAAAATATGGAACATTTAATTCTTAAGTGCCATACCTAAATTCTCATCATACCTAAATTCTCAGCTAAAATTTACTGTGTGATACATACCTAAGTATTTAAAATGCTTCTTAATGTGTATATTAATTTAAACTTTATCTGGTTTGTAACATTTTTTTGATGATTACTTCAGAACAGTTCATGCTGTTGGGATATCCCATAAACTTAAAAAAACAGGTAGAAGGGATTCAATGAGATGTTGAATGAGACTAATATCTATCTAATATTTTCTGGGCAGTTTGGCATTGACAAAACTCGATATTCTGGATGTCCTTGATGAAATCAAAATTGGTGTGGCTTACAGGCTAGATGGGAAAAGAATTCCATACTTTCCAGGTACGTTATTAACTGAAAATTAGTACGTTATTAACCTTTGAATTAGGTTGAAAAGTTTAATTAATTCAGGCGTCCCCTAAACTTCAGGTGACAAAACTGATGAAAATTTTGCTGCCTATTTTCATTTCCCTTCCAATTTTTTTGCATCCTTTGGGAAGGTTAAAGAAGATTTCTAAATAAGCACATGGCAACAGCCCTTCAAAAATTTTAATTTCCAAGAAAGCCTAAAAGCTACAGAAACTGCAGCTATGCTTCATAGCATGCCAGTTTTCCTTTAAAAAAAGAAAAGAAAAATCTGAAAGATATTTAAAAGGACATGTGACATAGGAACCTGACAATTTTCAAAGGACAGGTTTGTACATGTGCATTTTGACACTTTTGTGCACCATGTATACACATTCTGTAATGTTAATAATTAAGAGCTGAGAGGATCTGATCTTTCCCCCCTCTCTTTTAACTGTTAACTATTGCAAAACTTACATAGAACCAGTGACATTGCCACTTCTGTGAACCAGCCTACAAACACACTTCATATAAGTAAAATGAGTGCCAATAATTTTCTCCATTATTTCACTAAAGAGACTTCTAGACAAATATATAATTGTACAGTTATTTGGTCTTTCTGAAGTCAAGAAAATGACACCTAAATGCTGTGAATAAAGTAGGGCGATTGTTCAGTAAAAATCTTACCTGGTTGTTCTATATAATCTGATTTATTCTAAAAGCGAAAGCTTCCAAGATTAGTTTAAAGGTTTTTTAAGTGTAAATGCTAAGTAACGATTACATTATTCTTCTTACCTAAATAGTTGCCTTTTCACTTTTAAAGCTAATCAGGAAATATTACAAAAAGTGGAAGTGGAATATGAAACAATGCCAGGTTGGAAAACTGACACAACTAGTGCCAGAAAATGGGAGGACCTTCCACCTAAGGCACAAAATTACATTAGATTTGTGGAAAACCATGTTGGTGTGTCAGGTATGTATTTTCATCATTACTGCTCTAACAGGGTTTGCTATGTTTATTAAATTGTACACAGAAAGGATTGCACCAATTAGGCAAAGCAACAGCTTTCTAGGGATTGAGATAGATTAGGGGTACTAAGTATTGCTAAAAGAAAAATTAACTACAATCATTGTCATGCCTTTGTGAAACTAGTGTATGGTAGATTTCTTGCTCTGCAGATATTCCAAAGGTGTTTAGTAGCTGCATATGATCCAGGGGTGAAATGCTCCCGGTTCGGACTGGATCACCCAATCCGGTAGCGATGGGGGCAGGTGGTTCGGAGAACTGGGAGCAAAAATCCCTGCCCCACCCCATTGCCCAGCTGAGCCACGCAATCATCAGAGGCTTTTTTAATTTTTAAAAGCATTTTTTCTACAACCTCTTTGGTCGAAAAAAATGCCTTTAAAAGTTTTTTAAAAAGGCCTCTGATGATCGCGTGGCTCAGCTGGGATCATCAGAGGCTTTTAAAAGCATTTTTTCTACAACCTCTTCGGCCGAAGAGGTTATAGAAAAAATATTTTTAAAAGGAAAAAAAGCCTCTATCGATCAGGCAAGTCAGCTGGGATCGTCAGAAGCTTTAAAAGCATTTTTTCACAACCTCTTCAGCCGAAAGGATTATAGAAAAACTGGTTTTAAAAGTAAAAAAAAAAAAGTTGGCCATGCCCACTCAGTCATATTACCACCAAGCTACGCCCACAAAACCCCCACCAAGCTACGCCCACAAAACCCGTAGTAACAAATTTTACATTTCACCACTGATACGATCCCTAACTGATCAACTTTAACTTAATCCATCTCCGTATTGATGGCATTTGTTAGAGGAGACTTACTGATTAAAATAATACCACTGGTAATACTTCAGTGCCTAAGAATTATATAATATGATTCACCATAGTATTTGAACCACAACAGTGAAACAAAATTGATATATTTTTAAAAAATGGTACATAAACAATACTAATGGTTTTTTGTTTTTTTGCTGTTTCCAGCCAGATAACAACTTTTCTTACATGGCTGCTTTTTGAATTTGGATTCTTTAATTTACCTTCTAGGATTATAGCCTATATGGGTAATCCTCAATTTAGGACTATAATTGAGCTCAGAATCATGGTCGTAAATTATGGTGGCCATTAAGCAGCTCATAAATAATGATGCTCAATTATACTACCATTTTGTGGTGGTCATTAAATGAATGCCGTAGTTGTTAAGTAAGCACCATGGTAATTAAGAGAAACCTGTCTTCCTCAGTGGGTGGGGTTTTTTGCCAGAAACTGGAAATAAAATCCGGAAACTAGCAAAAAAACCAAAACAATGACCATGAGATGCTGCAAATGACCATAAATGCGAACCAGTTGCCAAGCGCCCAAAAATGCAGTCATGTGATCATGGTGGTTTTTGTGTGTGGCCATTGGAACTTTAAAAATGTGTTGAAAGTACCTCTGGGGAGGTCCATTGTAACTTTAAATGGTCACTAAGTGACCAGGACAACTTGTAATATATTTTATTATGTTATTTATTCATTATTTATTTATTATGTTAGTTCTAATTATTTCTTTTTTTTCCTCTTCAGTTAAATGGGTTGGAGTTGGAAAATCAAGAGAATCAATGATCCAGCTCTTTTAAGGGCCCATAGAAGAGCTGCACTGAGAAAGGGTTCACCTAATCTTTTCTGATCCCAGACTAAGATGAAGATTCTTTTAAAATCAAAATAACCTTCCTAGACTATGATTAGAAAAGAGCATTTTCTATTATTTTAAAGTATTAAAATGGCTTAGAAACTACATAAAAATAATTGAAGTGAATTGGCTGAGAAGAATTTTAAGATGTATATACTACTAAAACTCTCCTGTTTGTCTGTTTGTAATCTTCAATTGGGCGAAATGGTGCCTTGTTGGGCAACCATTTTTTAATCAATGTAAAGTGGACTAACTTAAAGAATGCATCCAAAACCCAGAACCCATTACTCCCATGGAACTGAAATTTGGCAAAACTGGCCATTTCAGCGCCACCACACTGCCGTGATCAGTCGAAGTCACATAATCATCATTTCCAATGCCTCCTGCCAACTTCCCACAAGGAAAGTCAATAGGACATTAGCAGGTAATTGGAAGTCACTCACACTCCAACTGCATTTTTACCTGCACATGATCATTCTGTTTCTCTAGTGGTAAAGACATATCTCTGGAACAATAATCAGAGTGGGTCACAGGCTGTGTACTAACTTTTTAAAAGTGTCAAATTCATATAGAATTATTTTTTGAAACTGCTATCAAAAACAATCTTTCTACCGTAGTATTCCCATTGGTATGTCAGGAAATGGTGAGATATGCATATATGTTATTGAAAACAAAATGCCTAATGGTGCACTGAAAAGATAGTAGAACTAAGCAAATCCTTTTAAGTCTGGGAGCCAAAGCAGAATTACCTTTGAGTCTGCATTTCTTATAAATAAACATTCTTCAGATATCAAAACACAAAGGCAAAGAAAAGACGTTATGTCATAGAAGGAAGAGGCAAGGCAATACCTGAAGTCATTTGTTGGCAGTGGTCAGACTGGAGTG
This sequence comes from Masticophis lateralis, assembly GCA_030761175.1. Lineage (NCBI taxonomy): Eukaryota > Metazoa > Chordata > Lepidosauria > Squamata > Colubridae > Masticophis > Masticophis lateralis. Next base: position 321,050,836 of record JAUDYJ010000001.1, on the reverse strand, counting down.
GATACAGTTGTTAGAACCTAAGATATAGAATACCACCTGTAACTTCACTTTTTTTTACTATGCTCTCAGATCATATTTTTCACTGTTGCTCATTACTGCTCACTTGGCTTTCAGCAGAATATAATATTTTTCCATCACTCTTCAGAGAATAAGCAATTCAGAATGTTAAGTCTATCAAATTCTGGGTAATAAACTATTCTGGAACAACCCTTAAAAATGCAGTTGACTATTGACAACAAAATAAGTAGCATATGCAGAGGAAGTGTTCTGATTGTGGATCCGGCAGTATATCTACATTTACACAATTTCCAAGGAGCATTCCTGAGAAATTGGGGCTCATTTTCAATCTTTTATGATGTACCCCTTCATTGAAATGGGAAACATGCAGCAGAGTGCCAAATGCTGCTCTTTTAAGATCACTATTTTCAATAAAAAGGCAGTTGGGAAATGAAAAAGGGAAAACATTTTCAGAAAAGAATATAGCATATGCTGTTTTTTGTTGCATTTGCTGATGCTGATTTTTATAGGCCACCCAGATTCATGCTGTCTGAATTGGGTGGCAATATTAATGCTATAAATAAATTTATGACATACTTGTTATCATACTTGACTGAGATTTGAAAAATTGTCTGTTTGTGTACTGCCACATCATAAATGTCTATTTTGCTAGTTAGGAGTAGGACCACAATCATCATAGGACTTAATAGCAGTTCCTATATGGATGCTGGTACCCTGGGTACTGGGCACTGATTGCATATGCTAAGTGCTTACCAGTCCCATAGTTAAGATTTTACATAAGTGAGTATAAGTATTAAAAAGTTAAAGAGTTTGAGTGAGAACACATTACACATGGCCTAGTGTTCTACCCTGTTTTTCATTGTAGCTCTCGCATGTTAATAGAGTAAAATCTAACTCTTTTGGAATACTTTGTTCCTAATTTACTGGGAATGTGGTCTTTTCTTAGAAATATAAAAGATGATGGAAATTCTCTTTCCTGCTGATCAGTAGCAGTTTTGTATACAGGCAATCATTGACTTAAAAGCCCAACTGGGACCAGAATCCCAGTTTGCACAGTCCTGAGTGAAGTGGTCATTAAGAGAGATGCTCACATGACTACTTTGCAGTGACTGCAATCCTGGCTCTCCTAATTATGATTATTAAGCAACTTTGCAGACCATTAAGCAGAGCACCAGAGATGGGGCCCACTCCACCACGCCCAGAAGACCCAGGCCCTCCCTGCCCCACCATGCCTGGGTCCACTTTTTGCTTTTTTCTGTAGCTTCAGGCCTACTAAGTCGATGCGAGGAGGGGCATTTCTCCTGAGACTGCCCTGCATCATTCTGCATATGGACCCCATTCTCATAATCTTTGGACGGCTCCATCTGCAAATCATGCACTTTGGAGAAGGAGACTTAGAAACAATCACAAAAATGATCGTGTTTGCTAGCCTTCCTAAGGATTTCAGCCCTCCTATGGCTAGACAGCTAGCAAATGCCATGGTTCTGGAATTTACAAATCTCTCCTAGTCTTCAGAATGGTGGCAAATCCTGGAAATGGGGTTAGAAAACTAGCAAACACCATAGTTTTGAAGGCTAAACAATTTTCTAGCCTTCAGAACCAAGTGTTCGCTAGTTTTCGAATCAACATCCAGAGAGAAAGGCAAAAGTGAAGTCATGATGTCATAGTTCAAATGATACACATTATACAACTTACACCATTTTCATAGTGATATGGCATGTATCATCATGACTTGTATTTGATGTATATGCTTGGTCAATACTTCTGCCTCACTTTTCCCTTTATTAATACGGTCGGGTATTTTCTAGAGAAAGTAACCCATCCTTAAGGCCCAAGAAAAATAAAGCTCTTTAGGGCCAAACTATTTAATACTTTTAAACTTTTTAAAATTTATGGTGCTTTGTGTTTTTACTTTGGCTGTACACCGCCGTGAGTCCTGCGGGAAAAGGGCGATATATATTCAGGCTGGTGTTCTCGGCTTCGTGCTTCCAGGAGCATTGCTGAAAATGACGAATGAGACTTCGTCGAAACGTCACCAAGACACTTCCAATTTTACGCGGGAGAAGACCCGAACAACCAAAGACCTACATACAAACACCCACGAAAACCTCAGAAAACATACATACACACACACACACACACACACACACAAATATAAAAATAAATAGGGTGCCACAGAATTCTTGGAATTTGCAATATAATGCTCTAAAATTTCCTATGTATTGTTTAATAGGAATCTTATGTGCTTTGCCTTGTCTTTGTAAAAATACATTCTCTTGTCTAGGCAATGTTAACAAGAGGTCAATGTTTTCTAAATGACCTTTTAAAAATGATTTGTGCTGCCCTAGAAGGAGCACCATTAATTAACTTGCATTTCAGATAGATTTTTTAATCCTGCCAGAAATTATTCAAGACTTTCCCTCAACCTACAATATCTCTGCACATACTACCTGACCAAAGTTTGCCAAAGTGGCCTTTACCCTACATTACATATCCATAATACGTTATCAGTTATTTGCTCACTACATTTAATGATTTGTTTTCTGTATCTCTTTAAAAAGTCTAGCTTTATAACTGAAATGTCTTTGCTATAACTTTTTGTTCAGCATGACATTTTTCCACTGCCAGGCTGTGCATTTTCTCTCAAGTGAGTATCTGTTGCATGGAAAGCTAGCTATAAGAACTACAGTCCTGCACATAGGCATCTTAATTTCTTTAGCAGCCACAAACCATTGGTAAATACTTCCACACAGTTTCCATCTATATGAATGGGTGCTATGCAAGAACACTTTGGTAGCTCCCATTCATGTTAGTGGATCTTCCTTAGGCCTCTTAGTTTGCACTTGTTTAAATCAATATTCATAGAGAATCTATTAACTTTGGCATATTTTAACAAACATCTTTGTTCCCATTAAATAGCATCAAGTGAAATTAAATATTTACTAGTCAGGATTTGTTATACTATAGTTCATCCTTCATGAAAAATATATATTGTATTTTGACTTTCCTAGGATACTGAAGCTTCATGTGAAATTTAGTACAACTTTAGTATGCTGTTTAAATGCAATTGTTATCTAAAATACTTTATGACTCAATGTGGGGAACAGCATGATAAGACACTGAAAATGTCTTAACTGTACATCAGGCAAGAATAGGTCAGGTTTTGAGCCTAATATTTTTATGATGCATTGTGCCACACAATTCCTGATATAGCAAGTATAAACCAGATGATTAAAATGCACTAAAACTGTTCTCTTGATTATTTTGTATATTGTAAATGGAGCTGTATTTATCTTATAGCTCTTTATTTACTCAATAAAGCCTTATAAGAAAGTAATATTGTCTCTTTGTTCTGAATCTTATGAATCACTTCTGGTTTTAATACAGAACAAGTAAAAAAGTTCTCTTATTTTTATAACACATTTGAAAGTTCAAAAATTACAATCTAAGTCTCATTCTAATGTGTGACTTTATATACCCTTCTATTAGCATTTTCCCTGAGGTTGCCAAATTCTTTATGGCACTCAGACATTACTCCATTATTTTTATTCTTCCAGTAACAGGTTGATGACACTAATGCAAGACCCAATTTTGTACGCCAAATTTGATACGTTTGGGGTAGCTGAGTTAATTATATTTAGCTTTTTTAAAGTGCATCACTAAAAGACATACATGTATGAGACTATATGTTAACAAAATTCAGCAGCAACATTTGTTATATAGATGGAAGTCATATATTAATTTTATGAGGAAAACAAAGAGGGTAACATGAACAGAAAGCATCACCAAAGCAAATATGTTATTGTTGGTTACTTCCTGCTTTCTCTCTGAACTAAGTTAGGTAGTAATACCAAACCAATGTGGACTGAAGTCAGCAGGAACTGGGTTCAGGTTGAAATAAATGTCAGCCAAAATTTACCTTTAGTAACCAAAAAAATATTTTTGGAATTGTTTATAAGAACATGCACGATCAATTGGTGTACTCTGTACTTATTATTCTATATATAGCTTACCTGTTTGTTTATAAGAGTTCTATGGTCATGTTATATTTATTAATTCATTCTTTTGCTTTCTGGGCAGCCAACAAGGATTAGTAACTACAGAATACATACAAACCAAGACAGTAACTTACATACAACATACTGGTAGTAAGTTACCATGTTATACCAAAGGGACGATCAAGATCTTTTAAAAAGCCAGCAGGGTCTGAACCATCCAGAACTGGAGAGGGGTTGCTGTTTCACAAGGCAAATGCAGTGATAGATAGGGAATCCTTGGGCTCCATTAAATGACACTGATAAGACTTAGAACATGCCAGATCTTGTTAGATAGATGGCCCCCCTAATATCCTAGCCCTGTCATATAGGACTTTGCAGGTGACTATCAGCACTTTGAATTGCATCTAGAAGCCCAAAGTAACCAGTATAAATCTCACAGTAGCATGACATATCTGCATACTGAAGTGCATCCGTAACTATACATGCTGCATCAGTCTGGACCAGCTTTTCATCTGTTTACTTCATTTGTTTACTTTGTTTATTGTATATATCTTGTATTTATTTATTATTGTACTTCTTAGGATTGTCTGTATACTGCTGAAGATCCTAGGGATTTATATCTATAAATGTAAATGATAACACTACATTTTTTTAAAAAAAATAGACATGGCCAAAATCTTCCAAGATCACCAAATATGGTAAATTCTAGAAGAGGATATTTGTAGCTCAAGATCATATGTCACTCGTAGCCAAGAATCCCATAGTAAATTCTGTTATGTGTTCTCACGTGGTGTTGCATATGCATGCCACCAGTAGGATAATTACATAACTTTTAGATAAAATCTCAACACGCATAAGAATATGTTGGAAATTTTGCATATTGCCCAGGCTGAAAAACACAGCTGAAATGTTTATTCTACAAAATCTATGGAATATACTGAACAGGAATTATTTACAGCATGTTTGTCTTTAAAGCATTTTATTTTTCACCTTACCTTCTTCCTTTTTCCAAATTTATGACTGGGAAAAACATTGGCATCTTATCACCAGGAAAAAAATATTATTGCGCAACATGACATTCATTTCATAGTGGATAAATCCCACTGCTTTCCAGAAATGTATTGTGAAGAATTTGGTGACATAAGAGTAAAGGCTGCAGAGGAGTAAACCTAGTCCTTAAACTTGTGTGTTTTTCACATACAATAGTTAAATTTCTAAATTTTAAAAGTTAAGTTAAATTTTTGGTTAAGGTTATTCAAATGTAAACCATAACGAGGAGGTAAATGCCCACATCATTTGTGTTTTGGCGTGTTGTGTTGACTCCCAACATAGAATCCTAAATGAGGTTTATTCAAGAATACTCAACAGAGCCTATAGGCTCTGCGATTAGGTTGGAGCTATATTTTTTCTTTTATGTACACTGAGAGTATGCACCAAGAAAATTCCTTGTGTGTCCAATCACACTTGGCCAATAAAGAATTCTGTTCTGTTCTGTTCTGTTCTGTTCTGTTCTGTTCTGTTCTGTTCTGTTCTATTCTATTCTATTCTATTCGGATTGGTCCTCTATAGCTTTCAAGAAGAGACTGGACTGCCATCTGTCAGAAATGGGATAGGGTCTCCTGCTTGGGCGGGGAGGGGGGTTGGACTAGATGACCTACAAGGTCCCTTCCAACTCTGTTAATTTGGTTTGAAAGCGGACTCTCTCCAAAGTTCCAAAACTAATCGCTTAAAGGGCTTTCCTCCTCCTCCTCGCCGGCGCGCTTTTTCGACCCAGCCCCGCCCCTCTACCGTCACGTCTCTCCCCCGCCAATGCGAGCGCCCACTAGCAGAATCCCAGGGTCCTCTCTCCCCCATGTCCTCTTCTCGCTTCCCGATTGGCCGAGGATCCGATAACGTAGCGCGGGTGACCAAGCAGGCGGGCCGTGCAGCGGCTTCCTCCCGGGAGTCTTGTTTACACCTTTTGCCGCGCAGAAAAGGCAGCGCTCGAGTGGCGCGTTAATTGTTCCCGCTCGGGCGGAGCTGCGGGTTGCCCTGTGTCACGGTCGGCGTGTTGGTCGTGGGGAAGAGATGCCGAAGCGGTCCTGCCCGTTCGCGGACTCGTCCCCGGTGCAGCTGAAGACGCGCGTGCGGCTGAAGGAGCTGAGCCAGGGCGTCATGGGCGAGAGGTACCGGCGCGAGATCTTCGGTGAGGCGACGCGGGCGGGGGGGGGGGAGGAAAGGGCGGAGACATCGCTCGGCGACTCTTGTCCTCGCGAGTTTTTCCGAGTTTCCTTCCGCTGCTTGAGGGCACGTTTCCCTTTTGTCCCCCGCGGGGCCTTTCCGCCCTGGCGTGAGCGGGATGCGCCTTCTTTCTCCCGCTCGGCCTCCGGAAAAGCGGCTGTTCGGAGGAAGAAAAGCGAAGCTCCCCGCTTTCCTGTTACTGTAACACGGCGGGAACGGCCACTCTAACTTGGCTGGTGCGTGACCAAAAAAACAAAAAAAAAAGCTCTGTGTATGCTCAGAGGTGCTCCGCCTCGCCTTCCAAAGCGTGGGGCGCACAAGCCATTTGATAAAATGACGGGGCTCGTTGTTCGTCTGTCCAAAGAGCCCGTGTCATTTGATTGCCTTGGTTTCCCTAAACACCCTTGATTGCAAAACTTGGCTCCATTCCCCCCACAAAGCAAAGTGGACTCAGTTGTAGTCCCCCTTGCTTCATCTTCATGGCTATTTTATGTTCTTGCTGACTTAAAAGACTTAAAGCAGTTGAATTTCCAACTATTCGGCTAGGTTCAACATGTAATTTGTATGTAATATTGCATATAGATGTTCCCTGTGTCACTATGATACTGTGATAAGCTCATATCAAACCAGCTTGAAGGGAGGTATTTAACATTAAATCAGCATACATACACACACACACAAAATTCTGACCTTATTGAAGCAGTATGGTTTGGCTTTGGGTAAATCATATGTTCATGATTTCCAATAGCTAGAAATTCTTTTCAGGAAAAGAGATTTGGAAGTTGCTCACAATTTTCTTTCTTGGTTAGCTTGGAGGGTACGATATTTGGGTTGAAAAGTCCAGCCAGTCACCAGAAAGCAGAAAAAAGTAACTGAAGTCATATTTATTGCTATAAATTTGTACCCTGTTTCCCCCAAAATAGGACATCCCCTGATAATAATCCCAGTCGGGCTTTTTGAGCACATGGCAATAAGGCCAAGCACTTATTTCAGGGTTCAAAAAAATATAAGGGTCTTATTTTTGGGAAAACACGGTACTTAAGAGGTTATACAGTAGACACAGGTTGAATAATGCACTGTAGTATCACTCTGGACAGTACAGTTAAAATATTAATAACATTGTCATCTTTGTTCTTGTTCTCATTATCACAGAGAAAACCAAACAACTACTCTTCAAAGGGGCTCAAACATACATGAACAATGCTTGCAATGCAAGTGCAGTGGGAACATATCTAATTGCACAATATCCAGAATCGTGTATAGACAAATCAGAAATGTGTTCCTGGCACAGATGTAATGGACAAATGTTAATTGGGCAGGATGGAAAACTTCGACAACCCTGTGCAAGTGAAATGGGTAAGGATGGTTAGTTATCAAGCACTTAGGTACTATTAATTTTCCATTTGCAGTTTTCAACCTGTTATATATTTATATCTAGACATGTTGCTTGTAGTTGTTTTCAATGATAAGAGAATTCAGAAGTTGTAGTTATGACTAAACTTGTGCTCATATATTACTGTCTTTGGATCATTTTGGTAGAGGCTACATTTCAGTACTTAAGTTTGTGGTGGGAATTTTCTCTCAGTTACTTAGAATTACATTATGTGCTCTGCGGCACCAACTGTTTTGCAGCATGGATTTTTGGAATATGAAATCGTAATTGGAAAAGGCCTCAGATGTAATTTCATTTAGGCAGTACAGAAATGATACAGGTACATAAATTATAAGGAAATACAGCCAGCCTCTGTCAATTTTTCTCAGTTGTCATTCATAGTTTTTTATTTCTCTCACAACTACTAATCATCTGTAGTTTCCAAGAATACTCCAAGAGCAATGCAACTATATTTGTAGTAGAAGAATATATTATCAAGTTATGCTAAATTCAATATTTCTTTTTTACTCAGGGTAGCTGTACCTGTGTATGGTTAACAACAAATTATAGATTATTGTCAATGCAATTTTAATTGCTTGGTTTCTGATGTAAGAATACTCTCCTGGGCTTGTGGATGTATCTAGCTAGTTTTCCTTTTAAAAAGAGGAGATAGCAAATAATAGCAGGGCTTGTTCCCAATATATGAAGTTTTATATGTATATAGAATATTGTATTGTTAAATAGATTTCTGAATATATTGTGTAAAAGTTAAATGCAATGTTGTATTCATTGGATAAATGAAATTGTATTTAAATGATCTTATCTGGTGTAGGAATGTATGAAAAGTAGTATCACCTGATTTGCATATAGAAAGTCCCAGGCTCACTCCCTGCTAACTTCAACTCCACTTATCTACTGGATAAACCTATTTCGATCAATATAAATGATTTTGCACTAGAGTCCAAATAATCTGATTTGATTATATTATAAAGGAGATGCTTATGGCAAACAGTGCTGAAATCTAATTTATCAATCTGTTTGTTTGTACACAGTTTTGCCGGTAGGAGTGTCAAAAGCCTGCTCCTCCTGTATAAGAACAGTTGACATCAAAGATGTTTGCACGCAATGTGATCAGTACATATGCCAGAACTGCAGCAAACTCTGCTGCTGTTGCAGCACCATTGTCTGTTCATTATGCTCAGTTATAGAGTAAGTGCTTATCCAGATAAGCTTTAATTTCCTTTGGTTGTATTGAACTGATAAATTCTGGAGGGGTTTATAGTTGTAACATGACAAAAACTAGATGCAAAGTTAATAAAGGTGGTATGAGATGAGGCTGCAGAAAGTTTTGCATTAAGAATTTTAAGAACTGATACCCAGAAATCAAGGTCATGTTTGTTTCTTGACAGAAGGGAATTTTTTACATACTACAATTTATTACTTAAATTCAGTAACGTTGAAGACTGTTAGATATGGCTGGATTAATTACTATAGTATAGCTAATTCAATCTTTTATGTCAGGATTGTCTAGTTGGATCTTATTTGAATTCAGTAAGACAATTCTTATGTTTTTATTTCTCCTCACAGCTTAATTTTGTCACAAAGCATTATGGTATATGGAAAAGCCATAACAGAAGTTGTGTTCTTTTTGAATTTACTAATCAAAAAGAAACATTAAACTAACTTTTATCATCTTCTTTTTGTTTAGATCAGAAGATGTTGGAGATCAAATCTTTTGCAGTGGCTGCTCAATGTACAAATAATAAACAGCTGTTTTTAGGAAATGGTTGTCATTAGTGTTGTAAAGAAAGTATTGCTTTTAAATAATTAGGTTTTTGAGATACTGGAGTGCCTTTTTCTAAATATTGTATATTCTGTAATTGTAGTTTAATATAATAAATATTTTCTATTTTGATAAGACCTGATTTTTGTGTTGCTTGATAGAATATGGATCTTATATTCCTTGTAGAAAATATAGAAGGAATTCTTAGTATCCCTAAACAAGCCATCAGATTTGTCTTGGAGACCTAGTGGAGTATATTTGTTGCATCAGCAGCGGGTTAGGAGATGGAGAGTGATCAAATATCTAAGTGAGTAAGCAGAGTGCGTTTACTTGAACATAACCTGACATTGTTTTTGCAGTATCCAATAAAAGAAAGTTGTTTATAGATTTAATTTCTAATTGAAAATCACTATCTTAATCTTAAAATAATTCTTCACTTATCTGTAATCTGCTAATTCATCTTTTGGGGTGAAAAAGTCTAAAATACAAATTGTTGTATTTTAACAATTCTTCCATGTGAAAGAAACTTGATACCATATTTAAGAAGTCAATAGTATTTCTTTTATTAAAAAAAAGATGCATGCCTTTTTGTATTAAGCTAAATGATACTAGAACTTGCCATACAAATCCAGTCTTCAGAGAGGTTAAGCTAGCTGCTAACACGTAGTCTCTCTTTTTATCTTATATAAAAGATACCAACTATGCTACATAATCGACACAGACCCTTAAAATAATGGCTGCCAATGTGTATGATATGCAAAATTTACTTATAAGGACATGTTATAGGTTAGTATGATCAGTTTTATCATATTTTAAGATCATTGCAACTTTAATTTCAATGTGAAATTAATACTAAAAATCCCACATTCAAAAAATATTGCTTGTTTCCTTGTATCCCAGCAGGTATTGCATTCAAATATTCTTAGCATTCTTAATACTGTGTTTCTGGGGACTGAATTATCCTACTGAATTAGTATTTCATATCTGCAATTAAATTCTTAGGGGAGGAAATATAAGAGTTCATTGGAAAATATGTAAGATACAGTTTGATCACAATCAGGATCAGCAATAAAATTGTGTGATCTGAACTGCTCTAGAGAGACAATATGACCCAACTAATTTAGGGTGGGAATGAGTAAGAACTCATTCTTTCATGCTTTCACTGCTATCAGTAATGATCTTCCTGCACAGGATTTTGGTATAGAGCTGTTTCTAGACAGTAATGCTTTCAACCACATACCATTAAAATTTCAGGGTGCCATGATCTGTCTCAGCACTCTTGTCATAATTTCCATACTTGAATAATATTTTTCTAACATTCAAATTAAGAATCTAGTGCTAACTCAACAAATCTCTACTGCATATGTCTGAATTCCAAGTGACATGAGTTGGATTGCTTAAATATGATTCTGATCCTCCTGGAAAAAAATCAATGTAGAATTTCAGGAATGGCTGCAGTTTTTTTACCTTTTTTTTTTTTACAGAATAGCTGCAACTATTCATTAAAAACAATATTACCATTTCAAACACTTAGTCCCCCTATCTATGATGTGGCTTTATACATGGTAAAGAATGTATTTACACTAAGCAAGAGCAAGACAGGCTAAATCTGAAATATTACTTGCAAAATGTTTTGAGCTTTAACATAAAATAACCAAGCAATTGAAATTTAAGCATTTAATTAGAATTGCAAAACACCTTGGAAAGAGGTAATAACTATTCATTCCACCATGAAATAGGATGTAGGAACACAATAGGAGAGGAAAGAAGTCTTTGGCCTTCACTTCATGATTAAACACTGACTTGCATTTTTCCATAGCATTTAAATTTGAGCTATCTTGTGGCAGAGAAGATTGATGATAGAAAGCCACATTTTCAGCTCCATTGTGACAAGAAGGAAGCCTATTATCTTTGGATGCACTGGTAGGCAAAATCCTAAAATCATTCTTATTAAAGGAGAAGAAATTTATTTTCTAATTTTCTCTCTGCAACACCATGCGTGTCATTCTTCTGTATTCTAATTGCAAATGACAATGATCAGAATACAGGAAAGATATTATGCACAAATGTTTGCGTGGTTCTTAGCTACCTCTGTTTTGAGTGCAGCCTAACACTTTCTCCCAAATTTGGGTTGAACCTTGTTCTATAACTAGCTCATCTTCTACCAGGTAATTGAATAGGAGAAAATGAAGGAGAGGAGCATAATTTTTCTAGGAAAGTGTGTAGTTCTGAATTCATCTTCCCTGTAACAACTGCTGGATTATTTGAAAGGTATTTCAAGAGCTACCACTACAAGGCCCATGGGCACCATTGTGTCTGATGATGGGTTCCTTAGTGACTTCCACATTCCATGACTTGAGTTTTCTGTTCTATGCCTGATTAGGATACTCTAGGAATCATTTTGAAAATAGGCAGCATCCCTTACCCCAAAGCAGCCAGTGTGTCAAACTAAAATTCTAAATGCCAAGTGTCTGTTGGCCAACAAAATATGGGGAAGCCCTAAACCCATGATGGTGAACCTATGGCACCCGTGCCCAAAGTGGCACTCGAAGCCATGTTGCCCGGCACGCATGGCCTTGCCTGCTGGTCTTCCGGGTTTCTGGCGCGCATGTTAACGCGATGATCAGCTGTCCTTCGCACTTGCAGCAGTGCTGAAAACCGCTGTGCGCATACTTGCTGGCCAGCTGATTGTCAGGTGCACATGCACGCCAGTTTGGCTTTTTGGAGCGTGATCCCTTTGCGCACGTGGCAGTGCCAAAAACCGACCTGTGCTTGTGTGCTAACCAGCTGATTGTTGGGTACACATGTATGCACGTTTCCACATGACCAACTGCCGAGAAGGTTCGTCATCACTCCCCTAAGCCATGTAGTTCAATCTTTTTTACTTGTGGATCAGGATGGGGACTTCAATCTCTGTGGGGATTATATGTCAAGTTATAGATTTAGACACTTCTGCTTTTGGGATAGGTCTGGAGATCTAGAATCACTGTGGAGTGGGGATGCAGCTAATTTACACCAGTTCCTTTGGACCTGTAGCCTCCCTCACTGGAATATATTCATTCAGTGTCATTCTGCAGTGATTCAGATTAAATCCTATTGAATATGAGTTAGCTTTAAATAATACAATCATTTTTTTCTCCCATGTTTTGTCTTGCTCTGGATCATGCCACAAACACAATGGGGGTGGAAGTGTAATCTACCATTGGATGTTCTCTCCATGATTTCTTACCGAGTTTCTAGGATTTTGATTAAGAAGCTCCTGGTTGTGTAAAATTCAATCTCAGCCTGAAATTATATTTATTAGACTTCAGTGCTACATTGTTTCTCCAGCCTTATTGATAAAAGTCAGGTCTATGACAATAACTATTCATCAAATTCTAATACCAATCTATGAAAATTAAAAAGTTATTAATGTTCAAACCGGGAGTCTGAGTTATTGCTTCAGCCATGAAAGCCAGCTAGGTAACTGGGTCAGTTACTCAGCCCAATCCACCTTTTGCACTGTACTGTCCAAGTCTTGGCTCAGCCTTTTTTGAGTTTTCTGACCTCACCCTATCTGCTTACTGGAACAGGGCAATGAGCTGTACGTTTAAAAAAATGTTTTTACCCATGTGTGTAACCTGCTGGAATCTCTTCTATTTGGAATTTTCTTTGAAAGTGTTTTGAAGTGAGAGTTAACGCAAAATAGGGTGGCATTTTATGAACTCTTTAGTTTTCTAATTTATAAAGCCTTATCTAGCTTAGGGCCAAAGTAGCTAAGGAGCAGCCAGGCTCTACATGATCTTGCTTCTTAAGACTGGCCATGAAGTCTCTGTCCCATTATCCTGAAGTACAGTGTGTGGCGACTCATGAGGAATCTGTGTCTATTAGGCCATTCCCCTTGCCTTATATCCTGACTGATTTGCTTGTAATATCTCTGGATGCTTTTCCAGTAACAGCTGAATATTCCATTTATTTTATTACATACATTTAACTGTTTTGAGAGTTCTATCAGGTGTTCCAAAAAGAAAAAGCAGAAACCGTCCTGTTTTTGCTTGCAACAGTTAACAGTTTAGGTGTTAATGCAGCACAACAGATAAGAGCTGACACCAGCATCCATCAGTCCTCCTGGGACCTACTGCCAACACTTGAGGTGCCTCCTCACTCTTTTCTTCTGACCTGTTTCTCAGTATGAGAAACACCTGGAAGCTTAATTTAGCAGTGGGTGGGTGTTTATTTCCCCAAAATGCTTTTCTCATCAACACTCAGCACTGGGAAAAATGTAAAACAAGATCAAGCTGCTTTATGCACAACTATTTCATCACAATTAACTTTCCAACATTGGCTGATAGAAGATCCATCAAGTAATACTTTGCCCTGCAAAGCTCCAGCTTAGAAGTCAGCCAGGTAATTAAACCATTTTCTTCCCGGCATGCTTGGTGTTACAGAAAATCTTCCTTGGGGACATTTCAAGTTTATATTTGGAGGTGAGGACAGAATTTTTAACAGTAAAACCAGAACTTTGTAGCTCATTCCTGTGGAAATATACCTGCTCCCTCTTTTAACATCAATTAAGCAATTTATTTAAGAAATGCTTTGGTTAAGATGATTCTTTGCACAATTTTACCACTTGTCATATTGGGCTGTGTGTGTGATGAAACTTAACATTTTAATAAAGGGGAGATAAGATTTCAAGATTGTGGTACCAGACTAGTAAAGTAACAGGTGGAATAGAAGGTAAGACCAGACACAGTATATTAGCTTCAGCTGGACAAATCAGTACACTAGTTGTAGCAGAGTCTGAGATTCAAACACTCAAGTCTGCTTATAGCTGACAAAGCACATGCAGGCATGGTCAAAAGTAACCTATAGTTGGTATCAATAAATGCTGGACTGCACACTTTTGTTTTGGGGTGTTTAAAGTCATTATCAGCCACTGAGAATCTTCTGATTGAGAAGGACGTACATTTAATTAGTAAATCAATAAACTGTCCAGCACAGCCAGGAGTAAATTACTGGTTAAAGATGGAATCTGCAGTCCAATAATTATATAGGCTACATGTTTTTGAAGCACATGACCAGTGAAGCCGAACAACTGGGAATGAACGTGAAGAAGATAATTGAAGATCATTCTTTTTTGTCGTTCAGTTTACTATACTATTGCTATTAGGCTATTGAGGGTCTAAAGCTTATGCTTTTTGCAAAGAATTGCTGAACTTACTGCTGTTTTAAAAGAAATGTGCAAGCAAGGTATGAGGCCAGGAGTTTGTTTCTAAAATTGTCACTAAATGACTTTTGCAAATTCCTCTTCTTGCAGCTGAAAATACAGAGATAATCTTCATACATTTTCAATGAAATCAAGCAGTTTGTCAAGATCATACGAGGAAAGAACCTACCAATTTCAGTATACTTACAACCCAACAAATTGAACCCTCCCCATTTCTTCCCTGCCCACTCCTCTTTTCACTTTAAATCCCTGCTAATATAGATCAACTTTTTTAAATAAGTAACATTAATCCTCATAGCTACTGTTCAGCCTTGGCTACTGAGAAAACTGCATAAAATAGAAAAATCTGCATCAATTTAGCTTTTTTAATCCCCTACACATTCTACCAAAACCAAGACAAAACTAACTTGTTAAAGCACATTTTATTGAAGTACTTTTGAGGGAAACTTTCATATCATAAGTAAAAATACTAGAACTGAATGTTGTTAAAAAAAAAAGTACAACGCACACAACAATGGAATTTTGTGTAAAGGGAAAGTTGTGGGTATTTTAAATACATTCCCTTTCAAATAAAAAAAAAAGTTAAGGAACTGCAATATAGGTCTTTTTTTAAAAAAACAGGTAAGAGAACAGAAACACAAGCATGTCTAAAAGAACATAAAGCCACAACTGAATAAACTCATTCACAGTACGAGAGCTTAAAATCCTGGCCCGTGTCAAAAAGCAAAAATATAATTTTGTTGGTAAATCCAGAACGATGTGGCTGTGAAAATACAAAATGAAGTGACAAAAAGATAAAAAAATGAAATGAGAGGGGAAAAAAATCTTGATCGTCTAAAGTTTCACCTTAATATTTTTTTTTTTACATATAGCCATTGCAACCACTGATGGACTTTTCTCCCATACATCGTGGTACCATCCAGCTTGCCCTCCCTCCTCCCTATAACCTTTAAAAATGTACATTGAAGAGTGGAAAACAGATGGACGGGATTTCAATGTGCGAAGTAACTTGCCATGTTAATGCCTCTCTAAAACCTGCTGCTGCAATCTGGTGCCCTCCAGATGTATCAGGATTATGCATTGCAGAATTCTGTGGCAGCTGAAAGCCCATGCTGCACAGGCATATTTGGAGCTGTGACCTGCTTCTGGAAGGCATCAGGCTGGGAAAAGATGTAATACATATATGAACAGAGCCTATCACTTCACTGCCAAAAATATGACTCCACTGCCAAAAATATGACTTTTGCTCAGTAGGATAGATGTTTCTTCACTTAAGACTATTGTGCGTGGTTTATTTTTTAATGTGTACAAAGCCTGCCCTCTCCCCCGATAAATTTTTGCAACTTTAAAGTGTTTTCAGTTGAAATAGGTAAAACTGATTTGTTTCTCTAAAGTGTAACTTCCCAGAAACATGCTGGGACAAGAATGTAGTATAACTAATGTGACGTCTTCAGCAGGACATTGTGTAATTTTGAAAACAGATCATTCAGCTCTGTTTGATATGTAACGTGTAGTAGCAATTGTGCTAACGTCATTTTCTTCTTGATTCTATCTCTCTGAAGTCCGACATGCCATTCCTATAAAAGGCTTCCTAGAATTGCCAGCAGATTTCTTGTGCCCTTGATGGCCCAGAGTTTGTTCGTTTTTTGTGTTGCTGCTCTAATTATTGCACTATCTAAGTCTGCCTCTCATCCTAAATAAATCTAATTGTTCAGAGTACAGCTTTTCTACTTACACATAATGAAAGTATGAAATAAATAAAAAACAGTTGTGTTTTTGTTTTGTTTTTTAAACGGCCAACATTTGCTTTAGACTTTTTGAAAGAAAACTTTTGGTGCACATTCTTAAAAACCTAAAATGTCCTTCTGTCTCTCCAGAAGAAAAAGTTTTGTTTTTTTTTTTATAATGCATTAAGAATGGTTTCTTATCTTCCTTCTCAAAATTGCAGAGATTCTGACTCAAAAATTCATCAGGATTGTTTTAAATACACAGCCTGTGAGGCTTCCTACAAATTCAACTAAACCGTAATACAAACATAGTTTGTAATTCATGTATCGTAGAGAGTTCTCTAGTGTCCATTGAAATTAAAGGTCCCCAGAATGCAGTCTGATTGGTTGAAGTTATGGACAAGTGAAACATTAAGCTGTTCCACTGGCGGAGTAAGAGAACTGAGGGAAGTGTGGCCGCCGTTCGTTATCAACACAATCCATGCTGTCATCTGGAAACAGAATGAAAGGATGGTTAAAGTATTGCTACTGAGGTATGGAAAGTACACTGTGCATTAAAGTGAGGTGAGATAGACATTTTCAAGGCTAGGATACACTTGGAATTCTGAAAGCAGATCTTGGGTGTATACACACACGCACAAAACACCATGAGAGACTTGCCTATTCACAAAATTACAGTCATGACGGCATGGTTACTCACAAAACATCCATTTACCAGAAAGTAAACCAGAGTGTTCTCTACCAATTCAATGGGACTCAAAGGCATTTTTTTCAAAAGATTACAATTCTAGAGTATAGCTATGGGTTTTGCACTTTATCAACTACCGATACTTATTTATTTATTTTAAATGATTTTTTTAAAAAAAATCAAATTGGGAATCAGTATTTCCCCTCCCAATTTTGAACATGAACTAGCTGTTTATGCTGTTAGTCAGGGAAAATAGTCTGCATCCCACATCAAGCTATTATATCTCTGCTGCATTCATGTATTTTTTGTGCATTAGCAACAATGTGGTTTAAATTTGCTTTGTTGTTCCCCCCAAAAATTGCTAATGGCGTAAGAATTCAGTGGGTAGGAATCTCAGTGTTTATATTCTTAAATAAAAAGTCCTATACAAATAAACATGCTCTGGTTTTGATAACTGAATCAAACAAAGAGGTTTTTTTAGTTAATTAAGGATATAGAATTGTAGTGAAGTGGGTACTCAAATTGTAATTCCACTAGTATTCTCACAAGACTAATAACTGTTTCCTAGAAAGAGGATATTTTTGACTAAAGTTGAGCACCTGTACAATAAGCATTCCCTTCACAAAACCACTTCTATTAATATATATTTTTTAAATAAACAACCAAAGTTGATAGAGAGATTGGAAATAAATATTTAACTCTTACCCTCAACCTTTCAGATGGTATTTGCACAAAGAAGGATTTCCAAGACATACTTGCACAGAGGTCACTTACATTCCAAGGCCCATCTAATCCCCAGAAGGGGCTAGACAAATGTAGCTAAGAACTGCATTACATTTATTTTTTTCCTGTGTCTGCTAGATAATGTCTTATCATTTTCAATATTTACGTTCAGTGCAAATTGCATTTTATGAACACTTCATACCACTTCTATTGGTTGGTAAAGAGTTCAGTAACATTATGTGATCTGCTTAAAGGGTTATATGTAGTCTACAATCCTTTATAGCTTTTTATGGGAGATCCATTTAATTCACAATCTGTGATTTGAACTCTATATTCATCTCCCCTGCCACTGAAAGCTTTATATTAACAGCCGACTAGGAATTTTTAGTTTTTGTTTTCCTTTCTTTAGAAATAAAATTTAATTCTATTTATTCTTTGTGAGATTGATTCATCTGTCAGAGGAAGAAAGTGATTTCCCTGGTCACAGCCTTAAATTCTAGGGGCCAGGAGATAACATGATAGGATTTATTTAATTTTTACCAGGTGTTTTCTTTTACTTGTCAGTAGGATGCATAGGCTGTCTGAGCTCCCTGTATCATGATTTGATTTGATTTGATTTATTAAATTTATTTAATCAATTTAATAGCCGTGTATAGCCGTGTACAGCCGTGATAAAAGACAATAAAACCATACAAAATTTAAAACCCATTTAAAACAAAATTAAACAAATCTTGGCCTTCTTACTTAAAAACCCTATAGTTTAAAATACCCTGTCTGAATTTTTTTTTTTTTAGTCAGCCAGGCCAGCTTGGTGGAATAACAAGGTCTTGAGGGCCCGGTGAAAAGTACGGAGATCAGGAATCATACGTATCCCAGGGGATAGTTCATTCCAGAGGGTGGGTGCCCCCACAGAGAAAGCTCTCCCCCTGGGGGTCGCCAGCCTACATTGTTTTGCCGATGGCACCCTGAGGAGCCCCTCTCTGTGGGAGCATGTTGGTTGGTGGGAGACTATTGGTGGAAGAAAGCGGTCCCGTAAGTATCTGGGCTGTAAGCCATGGAGAGCTTTAAAGGGGGTAACCAGCCTCTTGAACCGCACCCGGAAGACCACTGGGAGCCAGTGCAGCTCGTGCAGGAGAGTGTCACATGAGTGCGTCGAGTCGCACCCATAATCACCCGCGCGGCTGCATTCTGGACCAGCTGGAGCCTCCGGGTGCTCTTCAAGGGGAGCCCCATGTAGAGAGCATTGCAGTAGTCCAGACGGGACATGACGAGGGCATGAGTAACCGTGCGCAGGGCGTCTCGGTCCAGAAAGGGACACAACTGGTGCATCAGGCGAACCTGATAAAAAGCCCCCCTGGCCACAGCTGTCATGTGTTTGTCTAACGACAGCCGTGGGTCCAGGAGGACACCCAGATTGCATGTCCTCTCCGAGGGGGCCAGTGTTTCACCCCCAATAGCCAGCGATGGAACCAGCTGGCTGTACCGAGACGCCGGGAGCCATAGCCACTCAGTCTTGGAGAGGTTGAGTCTGAGCCTGTTTCTCCCCATCCAGATCCTCATGCCCTCCAGACAGTGAGACATCACATCAAGGGCATCATTGGGGTGGTCTGGGGTAGAGATGTACAGCTGAGTATCATCAGCGTACAGATGGCACTCCACCCCAAAACCACAGATGGCGTCACATATGTTGAACAACAGGGGCGAGAGAACCGACCCTTGTGGCACTCCATAAACAAGGCGCCTCGGGGTTAATCTCTGCCCCCCTGCCAACACAGACTGCATCCGACCGGAGAGGAAGGAGGAGAACCACCACAACACGGTGCCCCCCACACCTAACCCCTCCAGCCGGCGCAGCATGATACTATGGTCGATGGTATCAAAAGCCACTGATAGGTCCAATAGGACTCGGACAGAGGAGTACACCCTGTCCTGAGCCCTCCAGAGATCATCAACCAATGCGATCAATGCCGTTTCCATGCTGTATCCCGGCCTGAAGCCCAACTGGTACAGATCTAGATAGATGGCTTCATCCAGGTACCGGGGAAGACTGGACGATAATTCGCTAATTCCAGAGAGGGATTCTTGAGGAGGGGCCTCACCACCGCCTCTTTTAGGGCGGGGGGTCCTCACTCAAAGAAGCGTTAATAATCTGGAGCCAGCCTCATGGAGCCAGCACCAACCAAGAGGGACATGGGTCTAATAAACGTGGCAGAGCTCAACCTACCCAGAATCCTGTCCACGTCCTTGGGAGCCACAGAGTCAAACTCCTCCCAGGTAACACTCTCAAGACACGCCCCCATCACCTCCCCTGGACCCACCCAATTGGAGTCCAGGCCTTCCCAAATCTGAGCAATTTTATCATGCAGGAATTGTGCAAAATCCTCAGCCCTATCTTGCAAAGGGTCTTCCCACGCTCCCACATTAAGGAGGGAGCAGGTCACCCTAAACAGGGCGGCTGGGCGGTTCTCTGCAGACGCAGTAAGAACAGAAAAATAGTTAGATTTTGCCACTTTTATTGCCACTAGGTAGGTCTTGATATAAGACCTCACTAGTGTTCAGTCAGATTCGGAGTGGCTGGCCCTCCAATCACTCTGTAGGCATCTTTTCCGGTGCTTCATCTCCCTAAGCTCCTCCAAAAACCAGGGGGCTAATTGGGATTGGCACCGGGCCACAAAGGCACGATGCGGTCCAAAGCTCCAGTGGCCGCCTTTTCCCAGGCGGCCACCAGTTTTTCAGTCAAGTCGTGAGCTAGAGATTCAGGGAATGGCCCAAGCTCCGTCAGGAACCTATCAGGATCCATCAGGCGCCTAGGACGGAACCATCTGGTCGGTTTCGTCTCCCTGCGGCAGGTGGGGGGGGCGGGCGGGGGGAAACGGCTAAAAAGTCTAGTTGAAGGAGTGAATGATCTGACCATGACAAGGGTGTGAAGACTAAATCCCTTAATTCCAGATCATTCATGAATGCTGGAGTTAAGGTAAAATTAGATAGTTGTAGCTCAGGAACTAAAAACCTACTCATCAGGGACATCAAACCCATGGGCTGCGGGCTGGATGCATCACACGCTGGCCATGCCCAGGCCCGGTTTAGCGAAGGGGGGGAAAGTCGCAGTATGTCATGTGACGACGCAAGTTTGACATCCCTGTACTACATCAAGGCAGAAGATGGATCTATAATATATAGTCTAGAACAGTGATGGCTAACCTTTTTGCCATCGCGTGCCAGGAGGGGGGTGGGGGGGGAGGTTCATGCGTGTATGTGCCCATACCCATAATTCTATGTGTCCTGCCTCTCTAGGAATCTCTGGAGGCTGGGGACAGCAAAAAATGTCACTTCCTGTGAGGGCCTCTGAAGGGGTAGGGAAGGCTGTTTTCACCCTTCCCAGATGCATAGAGAGAATCTGGAGCCAGGTGAGAAAGAAAAGCAGGCCTCCCCCCCCCCCCCCCCCCCCAGGCTCTCTGGAGGCAGGGAACATTCTGTTTCCCTACTTCTGGTGGGCCCAGAAGGCCTGAAAATCAACTGGCCAGCGCATGCATGCATGCCAGAGCTGAGCTGGCGTGCCCACTGATATGGCTACACGTGCCACCTGTGGCATGCATGCCATAAGTTCGCCATCACGGATCTAGAAGTTTTGGAAAAAGGACCCAAAAACTGCAAACTTTTACCCTATGGATTAGTCCTCCAGTAGCAACTACTTCTTAAGAATAATCTCTAACTACAACACTTCTGCTAACTCTTTGTCATTTTAACAACTATGGTTTTCCTGGATGTTGCAGTTTACTGAGGCAGCTATGAATTCTCCGTTGCAGATTCCCCCCATCTACTGCACTAATACAAAACTTGCCAGTTGTGTATTACGATTACCCTGGAACAAATTGCCCCCCCGAGATACGGAGGATTTCCGATTTACGCATCTTCCGCTGGGCCCTCAAGACGCTTTTATTTCATCGAGCCGGGCTAGCCTAATTTTTTAAAAAAAGAGTTTTAATTTGAATTGCCAATTTGTAATTTTAAATGTTTAATGGGGTAATTTCATTTTAATTGATGTGGGCCAAAATATTTAATATCTTTTAAAATTGTTTTAAATTTTATATTTCTGTGTTTTAAGTTGGCTGTACACTGCCCTGAGTCCCTAGGGAGAAGGGTGGTATATTAATTAATTAATTAAATAAATAAGATTGCCAGATAAATCTAAGATTGCCAGTGGTGTTTTAAGATTATATTAACCTTTGCTACGTGGATCAGAAAAAAGATAAAGAAACAGCTTTCATTTACTTATGGTATTTTTTTTTAAGCATATAGCACGTATTAACCAGGGATCACCAAGGCAGCTGGCTGCCTCTGTGAAATAAATTTTTTTGGGCGGTGTTATCTTTACCCACAGGACCCCTGAAAAGTAGGCAATTGGGGAAGGCTCCTTTCTTGTCCCTTTGTGGTTTATTTGCTCACAGGAATCAAGCCACCAACCTCAGCAGTGCACAGGCTCAGCGTCTTATGTGAGCCACTGTGACCCTCTATAATGAGTGGGGTGGGGACGATGATAATCTGCCCACGGCTGGGAGGATAAGCTTTTTTTTTTTTAAATTAAAACCAATTGCTGTCAGTATGGCTGTGACATTTTTGTATGGCATAATTTTTTATCCATTTAGAAAGGAATACCTAATATTTATTTTCTGTCATTTTCCACAGAAATTAGGCAGGAAATGGTAATGCTTATGATTGGCAAATCTAGTGGATTTTAGTCTGTCGAAATTCTCAATTACCCAGGTCATGGTTGTCCCAAAGATGCCTTCTTCAAAAGCCAACTGGACTTTCTTAGATATGTCTTTTTCTTTTCTTTTGAAAAAAGTATCTTTGGGATAGTGAATTTTAGAATTTGTCCAAAAAAAAAAAAAAAAAAAAAAAAGAGCCCGCAAACAGGCCTAGTTTAAAATCTGTTTTTAAGAAAAACTTCCAGTACTGCTTGATACAAGCTCCACACTTAAGTCTTGTAGTTCCACCTTCTGCCTTGATGTAGTAGGTTGGTAGTTGTTGCTGCCACTATCTAGTTACTTTTATCTTAACACCAGGATTCATGATACAAAGAACTTCAGCAACTCTGAAAGCTCTTATTTTTTAGAAAAATGTGTTATGTGAAAAGAAACAGTCAAAGACAACTTATGTTGTCAACGTTGGAGCATCTTGCCCAGAGCCATCATTTTCCAGAGTTTCAGACAAGAATTTATTAAACTTTCATTTGAGCTATGTGTCCTGTTGTCCAACTAAAGCACTTTCAAGCACTATTACCTTGATCAGGGGGGGTGATAGTGATCATCTGTGCTGTGAATTCTTCATCAAAATAGCGTGTATCTGTTTCAGACGTCACCTGGGGTTTAAATGGAGGTACCAGCTGTAAAAAGAAATAAAACCTGGAGTTGAGTTATTAGAACAGGGAAATCTCAGCAACCCTCCCCAGGTAGCCGAGCCTGCATTACTGAAATTTGGCAGTCAAATAACCAACTTTTGGCAGTAAAACATTTTTATATTCTTTTAAAAATGTAGGATAGGAATGGGAACACTTCTATTCCAGCTTTAAGCCCACTCAGATCTCTAATCCCATATCGCATGAACTCATCGATGCTTGAGCCAATTGAGCTTATTTTCTGACTTTTAATTAAATTTCAGATAAATTGTGATAGAATAATAACAACAATAACAATAACAGTAGTAGTAGTAGTAGTAGTAGTAATATAATCCTCTTATAAAGGAGAATAATGTAATCAAATGAAAAGCCACTTCTCTGATTCTGTGCGGGTTTGTAGTTTTGATCTCAACACTTCATGTCCTGACAGTTTTTGCTCATGGTGGACCTAAATGATTAGTGCAAAATCCTTGCTGTGATTATGCTAGGCTTCCCCTGCCAGTTATGTCCAATTCTCAGAGGTGGTGCTCATTTCCAATTTCACAGCTGAAGACCCAGCATTGTTCAAAGACTATTTTGTTCCATGATTATAATGCTGAAGGCGCATGGAATGTTGTTACCTTCCCAGAGAAAGAGTATCTATATTTACCACCATTTACATGCTTTTGAACTGCTAGATTGGCAGGAGCTGGTGCAAGTATCGGAAACTCACTCCATCACTTGCTACTTAGGTCTTGAACTGCCAACCATCCAGGTGACAAGCCCAGCTTCTTAATTCCTATGTAATCACATCCCAATTATGTTGTGAGTACATAACTTCAGAGCTGACTGTCAACCATTGATTGAGAACCCTAATTCTAAGGCATTTGGCAGTAAATAAAGGCTGAGATAAAAAGTGGAGACATGATCAACTAGTGCCGTGATGGCAAACCTATGGCATGCGTGCCAGAGGTGGCACGCAGCACCCTCTCTGAAGGCACACGAGCCGTTGCCCCAGTTCAGCTCCGCTGGGCATGTGCCTCCAGCCGGCCAGCCGGTCTTTGGGTTTTTGCTGTGCATACACGGGGGGCAGGGCACATGTAGGAGGCCGTCATGCATTGCATTTTGGGGCAGTGGTGAAATATAAAATTTGTTACTACCGGTTCTGTGGGTGTGGCTTGGTGGGGGGATTAATGTGACTGGGTGGGCGTGGCCAACTTTTTTTTTTTTTACTTTTGAAAGCATCTGACAATCCCAGCTGAGCTGCCCCATCATCAGAGGCCTTTTTTTTTTAACTTTTAAAAGCATTTTTTCGGCCGAAGAGGTTGTAGAAAAAAATGCTTTTAAAAGTAAAAAAAAGAAGCTTCTGATGGTCGCGTGGCTCAGCTGGGCATGGAGGGGGGGGCAGGGATTTGTGCTACCGGTTCTCTGAACCACCCGCCTCCATCGCTACCAGATCGGGCGATCCAGTCCAAACTGGGAGCATTTTATCCGTTTGGGGGGTTCAGGTGCATGTGGGTGCATTTGTGTGTGCATGCATGCCAATCCCACCCCACTCTGGGACCAGCCAGAGGTGGCATTTGCCGGTTCTCTGAACTACTCAAAATTTCTGCTACCAGTTCTCCAGAACCTGTCAGAATCTGCTGAATAGCATCCCTGCCACACACACTTTGGGCACTCGGTCCGGAAAAGGTTAGCCATCACTGAACTAGTGCATGACACCCATTAGTGTGCAAAAGTAGAACAAGAGCTTCCCTATTTTTATCTTGTCTGATTTTTCTGCTAAAAAAAATCCTAGGGTTATTTGAGAATTAGATGGGGTCTCCTGGAAGCCTAAAAGGGAGGGAAGTGTAACCAAAAGGTGTTTGCGGCTTGAAAATACTTGAAAACCCCATGTTAAGTCACCTTGCAATGCTAATAGAGAGACAGGGAATTGTGATTAGGTGCAAATATATATACATGTCAAATTATTTTCTCTGAAGAAATAAGTATTACATGCATGGGTAGGATGAGATGTTGCCTCTGATAATAGTCGGTTATAAAAATATAAAAGGGAAATGCTTTATTCTGCAAAGCAGATCTCGGTATTTTATTTTTTGCCATTATGCAAAAGAATACTTGGAATATGGTAAGAAGCAGTGAAATGGTGAAATACTTCCGGTTCGGACTGGACTGCGAGATCCGGTAGCAATGGAGGCGGGTGGTTCGGAGAATCGGTAGCAAAAATCCCTGCCCCCCATTGCCCAGCTGAGCCACGCAATCATCAGAGGCTTTTTTTTAATTTTTAAAAGCATTTTTTCTACAACCTCTTTGGCCGAAAAAATGCTTTTAAAAGTAAAAAAAAAAAAAAAAGCCTCTAATGATCGTGCGGCTCAGCTGGGATCATCAGAGGCTTTTAAAAGCATTTTTTCTACAACCTCTTCGGCTGAAGAGGTTATAGAAAAAATGTTTTTAAAAGGAAAAATAGCCTCTGCCGATCAGGCAAGTCAGCTGGGATCAGTAGAGGCTTAAAAAAAAAAAAAAGAAAGACTCTGCCGATCAGGCAAGTCAGCTGGGATTGTCAGAGGCTTTAAAAGCATTTTTTTTACAACCTCTTCAGCCGAAATGGTTTTAAAAGTGTAAAAAAAAAAAAAGAAAGAAAGAAAGAAAAAGTTGGCCATGCCCACTTAGTCATATTACCACCATCCCCAAGCCACGCCCACAGAACCAGTAATAACAAATTTTACATTTCACCACTGGTCACAAGTATTTATGACAGGGAAAAAAATAAAACAAAACTCTATATATCCACACATTCATCCTTTTCAAGTATCTCTGTTGACCTTTACACCTGCCAGCTACCAACTTTCTTCCAGAAATTAAGGTCTAAGAGACAAAACCTAAACATTGCATTGTTTTAGTTCAATATCCATTTTTCTATCTTTTAAAAAAAGCGCTGTTGAATTTTGCGCCAGAAGTATGTTAATGCATACATTTACCAGATTTACTAGAATAAAGTAAGCTTTAAAGGAATTTGAGAAGATGATAATACTTTCTTAACTGATAGGCTGAAGGGTTAATCCCATCGGTCAAACAATGTCGACTAGCGACCCCAGGGGGAGAGCCTTCTCTGTGGGGGCACCCGCCCTCTGGAATGAACTGCCCTCCAAGATAGTATGATCCCCGACCTACGTACCTTTCGCCGTGCCCTTAAGACCTTACTGTTTCAACAGGCTGGGCTAGCTAAATAATGAATTTTAATGGGTGTTTTAATTTTTTGTGTTTTTTAATATTGGGCCAAATTATTTAATATGTTTTAAACTGTTTTAAATTTTGTGATATATGTTGTTTTACTGTGGCTGTACACCGCCCTGAGCCCCTCGGGAGAAGGGCGGTATAAAAATTTAAATAATAAATAAAATAAAATAAAAATGCTCTGGCAGCATCTTTGCTCTGGGTGGTGGCTTGGCTGTTATTGTGCTGTGTTTTTCCCTAAAGAACGGGAAACCAAAACTCTGTGACAGTAGTGTTTTTAGCTCTATGGCTTTACCAGTTTAGCACCAGGCTAGAACAGCCAAAGTGCAGAGACTGGACTACACTACCCTGCCCTTATTGCTTCCCAAACATGGCAAACAGGGATCTGAAGTCAGCGTCTCTTGCCGATCAAAGAGAAAGGAAGGGAGGACAATAAAACCCCAGTGACTCAGCACCTTCCATGACTTGGCTCTGCTGGGCTTTTTTAAAACCCGTTACTCATCCTGCATTATAACAGGATGGGGCAGAGGAGAAGAAGCTGAAGAAGAAAGCCTAGAATGACCGTGTCCTGCAACTAGACCGGCCTCGGGTCTTCTGCAGAGCCATGACTGGCAGATTTATTCCTGCCAGCTGGACGTAACGGACAGAACAGCAAAGCCAGCATCCTTCTTCAGTGAGTCACAGAATCTGCAATAGTGGAAGTGCAGTTTGATGGCACGGACAACAAATGTTACACTCAAGAATCAGTGGACAGCATTTTAATTCTGCAGTGGGAAAAGATTCAGACTTTTCAAAACTCTTTTTTTTAAAGCATTTAATAGTGTGGAAGCTCAGAGTTCAAGTTTCATTGGTGCAGGATAGAAGGTTTAAGGATATAAACAAATTTAGCCTTTCATTCTCAAATTAAAATCAACCTTCCTCCAGTGTATGATTTGCTCCCAGCCCGCAATTTGGGAATTGCTAGCTCTTTCAGAAGCTTCAAACTAGAAGAACAGTACATATTGCAGCTGGTTAATTTTTTAAATAATTACTTTTAATTTTTTAATAATTACTAAAGCAAGAAACTATTTTTTTCTTTTGACGTTTCAGTGGATATATTTTTTGTCTTGAACCATCTCCAATACTTTTTGTATTTATAAAAATGCTGGATATATTCTCCTATGGAGAACTGGAGAAATAGAATCTATATTCATAATAAGTTATCTGCAAACTGAAGATACAATCATTAAAACCTTGATTCCAATACAGAGAATACATTAACTATAAGGCAGGCAAACAATGCCTACTAAAGAAAATGAGTCTTTTACATATCGTGTTTTCCCAAAAATAAGATCCTGTTTTATATTATTTTGAACCCCGAAATAAGCGCTTGGCCTTATTTTCGGGGAGGTCTTATTATTTTGGGGCACGTGGAGCAAGATGGGGCTCCTCTTGCCGTCTTACCTGATTTCCAACTCTGCATTTAAATATTTTCGGGGAGAGGCTTATTTTAGCACATGCACTCAAAAGCCTGATTGGGCTTATTATCAGGGGATATCTTATTTTTTGGGAAACAGGGTACACAATATGATTAGCATTTTGGGATTTACACCTGCAGGGAAATCCAAATATTGAGGGGAAAATGACAGCTCAAAATAGCCCTAGCAGCAATGTGATTAATGTTGCCATTTAGATACTCAGGGGGGGAATATAGTTCAGATGGGAGGTCTATATAAAAATGCACAGAATTGGCATGCAATTACATGATTCTTGAATGCCAATCCTCTTTCTCCAACATGAGTAAGAAGAAAACAGTAACCCAAAATATAAAGACAACAGGTTTCAAATATAATTTTTCTTTTCAAACCACAAAACAAAGCTGAGCTTTTCAAAGATGTCTTGGAGCATTAACTGAAATGCATCCTAATAAGACAGCATGGCTAGCTCTTTTCTCTTCTTCATTTTTCTCTTTTAAGTTCCACTGCCAGAATGGAGGGAATAGTGGAGAAAAGAAAGTGAATCTCAGAGCAAGCTTATGAACTTAAAAGGAAAAAAGTGGAAGCACGTTGCCAAGTACTGGTAAATTTAACTACAAACATTTTTTACATCTTAATGCATTAGGCTCTTTTAATTAACCCGAATGACAATATGCTTGGAAGTGTTCATGCTGACCTCAACATTCAATAAAAGATTAATGAAAAAATCAGCTTCAAGGGCCCTGCATCAAAGCCTTCAGTGCCTGAGCCAAAAAATCCATCTCAATCAGCAAAAAGTTGGTGCAGTTCAATGCAGTAGTTAGGATCATTTATGTGCTGTGCCACTAAGGGGGAGCAGAGAGCTACTTTAGAAGGATATTAGTTGTGCAGAAAGAGAGAAGAAGCCTGGACTTCTGGGACAGAACAACTCTTGCAATGCAACATTTGCAAATATGGGGGACAGGTTGGGACCTTGCAATTCTAGCTTGTTGATGGGAACCTTGTGCAAATTGAGCTGCATTCAGGAAAATTAAAAAAAAAAAGACTGCAATAGAAGAAGGGCTGAATGAAGCACAGAAGGAAAATGACTGTTTTGGATAGTTTTGTAAACTGCTTAAATTCTTTTTGTTAATTGAAGTGGCATAACAGCCACTTATAATCAATCAACTCTGCATTATGTACAGATATACAAAGTACATATCTGTACTTTGGACCATATCTAAGATTACCTAATCTGCACCATGTCACTTTAGGTATATAAAATTTCAAGATGCAACAAAAAGTTTAGGTTTTATGTGCAAGGTAATTTTTTTTAAATGGTGGAGGGGGGGATTAGGAATGAGAGGAGAACCATTTTCTCAAACTGCAGCACGCTAGCTGACACAGAATTTTAAAGTCTTTAACACAATCTTAAAAATCCCATCTTAAAAACTGTAAATACCTTTTTTTCATACACATCTTGCCAAACAATGCCAGAAAAAAATTTGTGCTGCATAATCTCCTTTGCATCATCTGGTCCACCACCTAACCTGTTGGGGGGTGGGGGTGGGAGGGAAATCACCAACATTAATACGGTGCATTTATTTTAAATTCATTTGCTCTAAAGTGTTTCTAATGGCGTATTTTCATTCACAATAAAAGTACAACTTTGCTAAGAATTAATGAAGAAATGCAAGTTCTAACAAGCCTTTAAAAAAAAAATTAGGACCTTCCTGGAAGTGTTGAACACATGCTACTAAAATTTAAAGCAAACCACAATAAAGTCATGTAAACGTGACCAAAAGACTCGAACACAGCTACCCCCAGATTATCAGGCTTTTGAAAAAACACTCTTCCCACATCACTGCCTTGCTGCCCTGCTCACTATGGCTGACGATCACCCCTCAAGATACAGAAGATTTTGTTCTATATCAAGGAGCGAGACCTGAGACATACTTCACTGTTTATTCTCCAGGGATAATGAAGAGTATTCACAATAATTGTTTCTTTAGAAGGCAGCTATGTCCCAAACATTAAGAAACAGCACTGAAACAAAGCAAACACTGTACTTGAAATGAAACATGTAGTGATCTTATGGGAAAAAGAATCTTCATTTGCTCTTAAGAGTTTCTATTTCCCCACTACCTATACAATAGAGTTTCTCAAATATCTATGCATCTATTGATACACTACTAAAACTCTCATGGTATTTATCTGTTTGGAACCACAAGTTAGCCCAAACACTGCATAATACTGCAACACGTTCTGAATTACGGTACCTAAAATCTGCTAAAGGATGTGTAAAAGTCTTATTCCTATAAAACTGAAATTTCCACCATATTCAGGCCAGTTTTATTTGTAAAGTTATGGTCACTGCGGTGTCCCTGTGGTCAGGTGATCATGATTTCTGATGCTCCCTGTCAGCTTCCACAGCGAAGTCAATGGGGAAATTGGAAGAAAGTCAGAAGTTACTTCTGCTCCTGCTGCTGTTTTGCCTACTCATAGTCATTTTGTTTATGTAAGTTTTATTCCTAAAGCTTGTTTGCCACTATAATTATTTTTCTATTTATGATATATGCTCTTCTTAAGATGTTCACGGGACCATCCAACATTGGGGTAAAAATAAATATGGTCACTCTAAAATTTAATGTTTATTCTAGTCATATCAAATTGCAGTACCTTTCTCTTAAGGGATGACCTAGTGCAGTGTGTGTGTGTGTGTGTGTGTGTATGTGTGTGTGTGTGTGTGGACTATATGTTTGGAACTTTATCAGGGGACATAAAACAGCTAAATGATAACAAAGAACACACATAATAGACTTAGATATACTGAGAAATCAAAATCACAATGAATGTAATAATGCAAAACATACAAAAGACACCTGACTGATCATTCAAGAATCTGGGAAGCATTCAGGTCAAATGCATTAAACCTTCACCTTTGTTTTGGATCCTTCTTCAGCAAACCTGACAGAAGAGACTTTGCTTCGGGTGACAACGTACGTGGAAACCTAATCTCTTCCATTAGGATGAGCTCAAAGAGTTTCTCGTGGTCCTGATTATAGAAGGGAAGACGTCCACACATCATTTCATACATGACAACTCCTAAGCCCCACCAATCCACTGCACGGCCATAGTCATTATCCTCCAGCACCTGTAGACAATGGCAAGAATTCTAGATCAATGGCAAGCTTTTCACAAAACAAAGTCAAATGGAATTGTTCCCTCTAACAAGTTGACAACTTAAAAGGAAATTCTACTGAATGGCCATCTTCAGGCACGATGCAGTAAGTACATCTCACATCGTCCTTAGCCAGTTATATTGTCTAAGATGCCACAGCCTCCTGGAAAGCTACTTTCCTTTCTCTTTAAGGAAATGTCCTTCAGAAGTCTGGACTACACATCATTTCCAGAAAACAACACTGATTTTGCTGGGTATTGCAATTTGGAGGCACCAAATTGGGGAGAGTCTGTTGTAAGACCTTTGCAACAGGCTTGCTATTTCAAGGGTTAGAAATCTGTGACACACACATGTCCTCAATGAAAAGTTGTTGAACTTCATCTCCTACAATTTCTGCTGCCCAGGCACAGTACAAATTGGACTTCTGCAACTTCTGTTCAGTTTCCAGCTGTTTGTTAGCTGCTGCCTAACTTGCAAAGATACATTCATACTTAACAACATAAGCAGTACAACTCAAACAACAGGGTCGTAATGAAGATCTCAAACATAAGACACTGAAAATCAGGGATAGAACATCTTGGAAGTTTGTTCTCTACTGATTAGTGCCTGCTAACTGTTTGCTACTTTGCTTTGGGGGAAAAAAATGTTGGAACCTAGAAGATGGCCTGCAGTGAAAAACCAAAGGCTGCCAGGTATTGGATTACCCCACGCAGGTCTATTTACAGCAACTTCTGCTGTATGATTCACACCAAGTGACAGCTGGCTCTGCAGCTGCCCCATATATGTAGAAGCCCAACACAGCTGCTTCATCTGCTAGGATTCCAGGAGCCAGGCTCATCAGCCTCTATGAGCAATCTGGGAACAGGGAGGAGGGTGTCACGCTCCTCATGTAGGGTTGTGCAGCATGCCAGTTGACCCCTGCTCAACCAGTTGCACTCTTCCCCGGGAGGACATTTCGTTTCCCTGGATAGAATTCAAATCAGGGCTGGATTTTGCTAGTGCAGGAGACACAGCACTAAATCGCTTTTTTTTTTTTGGCTGCTTACTCCTCCCTCCCGTTTTTTTTTAAAAAAACAAGATTCAATGCATTTTACAAGGCCATTTAATAAGTGTTTACAAAATCACATTTCTCCCAAATATTCTTGGGATGGTCTGCATGATTTTCTGGGATCATTTTTGAAACAAGAGATGTTCTTCTTCAGTTTTTTTAAAAAATGCAAACATTGAACAATTTGTTAAAAAGGCACATATCCATCAAAATAAATTATCCTAAATATTAAGCAAACAGCTATATAATTTATCTCAATGACCAGCAACAGTAGCCAGGGGGAAGAAATCCTCTCATACATGAATATTGGGATCCATCACAAGGAAATACAGTTTTATTAAAAGTGAATTTCCTGCACTGGTTCTATAAAAGACATTATGAAGACACATAGAAGACATCTTATAATATCTGCACCCTTATTAATACTGTAGTCTAGTACTGCTTCTAGAGGAACGAATACTTCAATGACCAAGAGCAGCCCCAAATACAATCCTCAACTGTACGTTTTAAACTTCTTACTGACTGTATGTTTAATACATCTGGATCCTGCCAAGTAAAGGAAATTTGAATATGCAGAACTATTTTGTTGAGCCTTCTAAGTGGAAAGTAGGTTTTAATGTTTTTTTTTAAAAATTGTATTGATGGTTTTTTTTAAAAAAAAAAATAAAGATGGTAAATGTCTTCAATATGGAAAGCCAGATCTTCTCTGAGTTATGCTCCCTTGCAGTGGATTCAAGTAGTTAGCCTGGAAGACTATCATTAGCCTACAAGAGTTCTCATAAGTACCGACAAAAACATGTTCTACATCAAGATGCTATTTTAAGCTTGTCAGCGTTTGGAACACAAATGAAAAGGGGAAAAAATCTACATATGGTAGTAGGAATATTAATGCCCTTGCATGTTTTTTAATTGAATACTAAATAACTTGGGAATAAATAAGGATAAGACAAAAAAAGGTCATTTTACTTAAAATAACTGACTGGTCAAGTTGAGAGCCAACAATGCTGAACAGCTGCATGGTTGGAATTTACAAGAGGAGGCACAACAGCTGTAAACACCTTGGTGACCAATACATCTAACACATCAAAGCTGACGTGGTACAGCCGCAGCCTTCTATGTACCAAATTCCAGCATGAACCTAAAACAACTATGCAGCAACTGTACAAACAAGTTTGAAGGCCAGGTTCCAATTACAAACAGATGACAACAAGGCAAGCCTCACTTTCCACTTTTTAAAAAAGGTTAAGTGATTTCATTGATGTGGGACATTTGCTAGTATATGCTTATCGGCCGGTTTGAAAGCCAACTCACTGACATGATATCTAAAGGCTAACAGAAGTTAAACATCCCCCCCCCCCCATGAGATATTGTTCCCAAACCCAAGTTATTTAGTATTCTTTGAAAATTCAAACATGCTCCCCATATTATCCAGGTAACTGTTTCTACATTCATGTAAACAGGCCATATTATTAGTTCCATCTTGCAAAGTCATGGGGGACCTATGGATTGAAATAGAGTAGCTTTTCTTTGAAACTATTTTTTTTCCAGATATGCTGGTCTGTAATTCTTGTCACCCTTACTCAGCACAGACAGTTGTAAGGACTATGGAAGACAAGAGCTAGAGGAAAATGTTAACTGGATTTGGAGAGACCAACTTCCCCAAGAGAAACCTAGAAACCATCTCAATCTTATGTGCAAGGTTACTGTGAGGACCAAATGAGTACAGAAGAAAGTCACATACAATGTCATGTTTCCCTGGGAAGAAGGATGGGATAAAAATGTACTACATAAATAATTTGGGTTAGACTATACAGCTTGCTTAATATATACACCACATGGTGTGTATATTCTCATAACTTCTGGAGTCATTAGTCACAAGGAGAAAACACTTGGTTTGAACTCATTACAGAAAATTAATTTTTGCTGATGTAATTTATTGCCATAATATATATTGACAACTGCTAGGGAGTTGATGGTTTTTATTCTTCTTATACCTTTGTGTCACCCCTGACTCTTGCGATATGATGGTCTATGAATCTAAAAAAAGACTTCTCCACAACAACAACCCTGTGAAGTGGATTGGACTGAGAGACTGTCTGAAGTCACACAACTGGCTTCCATGCCTAAAGTGGGTTTAGAGCTCACAGTCTCTTGATTTCTAGGACAGCGCCTTAATAGTTAAACCAAAATTTCTCTACTAGTTCACAAGATTTGGGCAATGCAAATTCAGAAAAGCCAAACTGAATTCTCAATAGCTTCCATTTAGCTTTCATCTACATGCCTAGGTAACAAATTTCAAATCAGATTAAGACTGAGACACATCAAATTATGCTCATCAAGGCAACCCAAGATAATCAGAGAAAGGATTCTTTTCCCGCTTTTATCCAACTCCCCAACTTTATATTTTCTCAGATGCAAGCAAATGGCTATTTTTTCTTTTTTATGAGAAACCCTAACTAAAGACACAGTGTATGAAAAACAAAATCCGTTTTTTGTGCATTTCAAAGTGATTAATTTATTACAATTACATCACACTATAACCCAATTAAACCTTAGCAATTCACATAAACATATACAAAAATTTAAAGATAAGTTGGTTGCAGAAGGTGCACAGGAAGAGAGCCTATCATATTTAAAATGGAAGCTGTTCCAAGTGGCTGGTGATATTACTGAGGTACAAAGCCTCCTGACTTTCAGCTCTTGGGAGTGGGAATCATAAGCTCCTTCTCATTAAAAGATCATGGAAGTGCCAATTTTATTAGAGAAGGCAGTCCTGACAGGAACCTGATGCCAAGCTACTGAGGACTTTATAGTTAAAATCAACATTTTACATTGCATCCAGAAGCTTCTTGGTGACCAGTGCAGGTGTAACGTGATCCCAACACCAGGTGTTAGTGAGCTCATGGACCACTGTATTCTGGACCACTGGTTCAGAAGCTTCTAAGTGGTTCTGAAAAACACCCCCATGTTACAGTTCAACATGAGGTACTGCAAGTTTTTTTCTCTCCTGATAGCATTGCAACTGGCATACCAGCCAAATCTGGGCCAAGGTCATAGGCCATGGCATCTGCTTACTACTGAGCAGAAACTACATATCCATGAGGACCCCAAGTCATGGACCTGCTCCTTCAGGGATAGTAGCTTTCCATCTAGAGATAATTTTGGAGCAGACAGAGACCTCTCGCTTGGGTTCAAGTTCAGATTGTTCTCTCCCATCCAGAAAAGTGAAGTGGCTTTCAATAAAAGACATACTTTAGCAGAGTTAACTCCAGCCTCTAGCGTCAAGGCAACATAGAATTAATGAACACTCACATTTACTTGACTTTTATACAGTAATATTTTGGGAAATATCTTAGCATCTATTTTTGATGAAGGAAAATCTATTCTGATAATATGAATATAATATGAAAGGTACCTCTGGGGCAAGGTATTCTGGTGTGCCACAGAAAGTCTTCATTGTTGCTCCATCCTTGATCCCTTCTTTACATAACCCAAAGTCTGTTATTTTTATGTGTCCATCTTTATCCAGCATCAAGTTTTCCAACTTAAATAAAAACATATAAAAAGTTAGACACGAAAATCATCCGGATAAATACTGAGAATCTTCAACATATTTGTAAAAGAATCTTTAATATGTTTGTAGAAGTGTCCTAAAATGATGTTTTTTGAAAGAACTGCTACAAATATTACACTTACACTTTAAGTGTTTATTACTGTAACACTTATGTTCCTCCATTTGCAATGATTCTGAGCAGCCTTCTGTATTAGTATCAGAAAATTAAAACCAAAATCAATAAATATGACTATCACTTATCAGTCTAATGTGCTCTGTGTGTGTGTGTGTGTGTGTGTGTGTGTTGTTGTTGTTGTTGTTGTTGTTGTTGTTGTTGTTGTTTTTGTTTTTGCATGAGCCTTTGAGTTGAGGTTGACTCCTGATGACTGCTTGGACAAGTCCCTGAAGTTTTCTTGGCAAGATTTCAGAAACTGTTGCCATTGACTGCTTCCTAGGGCTGTGTGTGTGTGTGACTGGTCACCCAGATGGCTTTATGCTTTTTATAAAATGGGCAAATATATAATATATGTTTTAAATAAATAAATAAATGTTGCAGATATGGGATTTGGAGATTAGAAGAATAGTGTAGAAGTCAGTCAAGAAATTAAGATTGGATGGAAAATTTTCTGGATTATACTATAGAGGACTAATCGCC
Source organism: Masticophis lateralis (assembly GCA_030761175.1). Lineage (NCBI taxonomy): Eukaryota > Metazoa > Chordata > Lepidosauria > Squamata > Colubridae > Masticophis > Masticophis lateralis. The sequence goes on along the minus strand of JAUDYJ010000001.1, from coordinate 321,014,620 downwards.
CAAGGCATCAGCTATCCACACTTACATCCCCTGCTTCAAAGCTGCTGAAACAGAGAATCAGGATTGCATTATTTCTTTCAGCATGATGAATAATGGAGATTGGAGAGTAACCCTTTGCTATATTTTTTTTCTCCCAGAATAAACAAATCCTCAGACAAATAGCTATTTAAGATGGGGAAAACAGGGAGAATGATAAGGGAAATAACATGGAGGGACAAGTATTTCAATTATACCATTCTGTACATGTGGGTAGTGGGAGAGGAATGAAATGTCAAATAATTTTCACTGTCTCACCTATATTTTGTATAGAGCAACCCAGGATATATTCTGGGAAATAGTGTTTTATAAAGTATTGATCCATTGGGAAACAGTCATGGAAAAAATATATCTTTAGGAGAATGTAACTACCCTAACTCTAACTGTCCAACGTCACTGGGAGTCAGGCAGCACCAAAATTTAATAAGTAATAATGATGATTATATATGTTACTATATATGGCATAAATTTAGAAGAGGATTCCTTCTTCTTTTCAGATATGGAGGACTTATTTTTTGAAAGATAATGCATGCTATTTTGGCTTTTTATATACATTACTTATATAGTGGTATATAAGAGACAATAAACATGTATAAATAATTAAATTAAATTAAACAATTTAAACAATTTAAAAGTATTTAGTTAAATTACACGTTTTACTTTGATATCACTTAAACTTGATAAAAATTGCTTTATAATAGAGTAGGGGATATTTTCTTAAAATTAATATGATCTCATTAGCTGGGAACATATGAATAGGACTTTCATATTGCTGCAAAAATCTGAGCCATCTATGTAAATGGAAAATCAGGGCTAAATGAAGTAATATATTCAAACTCAATAATATTAAATGTACTCTATAACCATGAAAAGTTTAAAGACCTCAAAGGTACAGGCCATCAAACCACTTCATTTTACTTAAGTGAAGTTTTACTACTAATTGGGGCAATTTCTTCTATAATATTCTATTGATTAACTTCTGTTGGTTCAGAACAGCTTTTTTTTTTTTTTGGTCCACAAAGCTAACCAAATAGTAGCTAAGCATCAGTCTGGGATTACTGGTCCATCCAATCACTTTCATTTACTTCAGTTTCCTTTAGGTTCCAATCCACACCAATTTAATACATTGTTTAAAAGTGTAAGTGTTCTGTAACTGACCAACATGCAGAACATGATGGTTATGAGCTCTATAAGGATTAAAAAATTGACAATGTATCCTAGCAGAGTTTCAATAGATAGCAACACTTGATCAACTTTAACGTAACTCAGAGGCTAAAGAGGACCTGATCAGTATTGGGATGGAAGATCTCCAGGGAACTCTTGAGCTGCAGACTAGTTTGGGAAATTAAAGAAAAAAATTCTAGGATTGGCCAATGGCCAATCATCTCTGTACTATCAACAATTTTATCAATGCCTTCATTTAAGCATCAGGCACCAGGCTCAACTCAAAGGAGTCCTTACCTTTAATGATGGCTGCCTATTCAGACTGGCCACAGCTCTTCAGTTTTGAATAGAGAAATGCCCCTCCTATCAGTTTTTACCTGAATTTATTCTTAATATAGAACAGCACTTTATAAAAGGAGAGGAGCCGCAAGCGATATTAGAAATGTGATCAATGAGTCATCCAATACAATCAACTGATGAGGCCAAATTTAAAAGTTCAGAGTGCTTTCATTTTTTTAATTCTGAAGACTATTTTCAACTTAGCTTCTTTAAAATTTTGGTGTTTTGTATGAGACTATATTGTACAAATGAAGACTTCCAAGATCCGTTCCAACTCTTGTTACGCTGTATTCTGCAAATGTATTTAAACGTTGATTTTGTATTGGTTTTCAATGCAAACTGAAAAAGAACATACTAAAGAGGTATTTTTACAACTGAATGGGATTTTTGACGTGAGGAGAGAAGCGCTGTCAGAGACGGGGAATCATTGATCAAACTAGTATTTTTTCACAGATTTAGCACCGCTCCACCTCCAATCTACCTACCTTTAAGTCTCTATATACCACATTTTTCTCTGAATGTAGATAGTCCAACGCCGATACAATTTCAGCTCCATAAAACCGGGCACGATCTTCAGAAAAAACACGTTCTCGTGATAGATGGAAAAATAGCTGGAAAGACAAATAATTACATATGAAAAGAAATTTATGCAATGTCTATAAAGGGAAGTCAGTAAAAATAATTAACATGCATTGCTTATTTCATGCTTCCACTTGGCACATTTCCTTCTGGTTTTGTTAAGTCTTTAAGTGTTCTATGTGTTATAATAGAATAATCTGTTTAGCCTAGTGGTTAAGGCCCCAAGCTAGAAACTGGGAGACTGTGAGTTCTAGTCCTGTATTAGGCATGAAAGCCATCAGAGTGACTTTGGGCCAATCACCCTCTTTGAGCCCAACCACTTAAAGAAATTAGGAGGAAAAATAAGTGCTAGCTATGTTCAACACGCTGAGTTATTTGTCAAAATAATAAAAGCGGGATATAAATAAATAAATTTACATTACAGAAATGCCAAGGAGCAGAACTGCCTCCTTATATATACAAAGCTTCTGCTCTATCATTAATCAAAGGCCTGATCTTTGCAAGCTTTTTAAAAAAATTAACAGACAAACTGAGAGGTTTTCCAACCATTAAATTGACATTACTTAACAGCATTTGATTTTGAGGAACATGATCCTTACCTCCCCTCCATTAGCATATTCCATAACAAAACACAAACGGTCATGCGTCTGAAAGGAATATTTCAATGCCTATAAAAAAAGTAGACAAAAATCTTAATTTTACATCATCTGTTATGCTTTATAACCAACCAAGAGATTACTGGAGTTGGACTTGTGCCCTGAAACTTCACAAATCGCATCTGCTGTAACAGGAAATGATGAATCCCTCTCTACTGAATGAACCCCTGCCCCTTTCTAAAGTAAACACTTTTAGTATGCGCTATGAATATTCTTATTTTAATTGCAAATTTCCTCTTTCTTTTCTCTTGCTTTTTATGCATATTCCTCTATGGCACGGTCTTTTAGACTGTACTGAACAATACAGTGCAATACAATGCCAAACTGAGATAGCAAAATTTGTGGAAGAGTTTGCAATGCAACAAGAACAGTGTCAACGAGGATTGTTGTTTATATTGGAATGAAACAACTTTAACAATATTCAATAGAGTTCAATATTCTCCCTAATTTAATTTTTCCCTCTGATGATTGTTACATGCATATTATTGAATAATGGAATTTATGGTAGCAATTATAATAAAAGTAAAGTGTATAATGAATGAAAAACGAAATAAAGTAGACATTACTTTATTTAGTTTGGACATTTCTTACAATTTAGTAACGACATTCAGTGAAGCTTGAGAAGTGAAGAGAAGATAGATACAAGAAAGATGCTGGAGTATTTCAAAGAGACAGCCGATACTGAAGATTATGCCCAATTTTGTTTCCAAAATTGTGCACCAAGGAGACATCCTAACTATAATTTTTATTATTTATTTATTCACATTTATATAGAGGTTATTGATTTTTTAATTAATATGAATGTGCTTTTAATGATTTTTGTTGTATGATTCTGAATTTTTTGTACTTTTCTATGAGTGGTGAGTCGCTCAGAGTTATGTGTGTGAGACTGGGGGTTATATAAATTGAGCAAATAAATAAACAAATGAAAGAGCTCTGCTATATCTGATCTAAAGCTCAATCTAGCAAATGATTTCCCTTTCACTAATGTTTTGCTCCCAGCAACCAGAAATGCATTGCTTCTGAATGGGAAGCCCCCAAGTGGTGATGCCTCCACTCATCATGAAGATTTTTGCAGCGCAAGGAGTGCCAGCTTGGTTTGACATGCTCTCTATTTCGTTTTGCTTGGGCTGCAGCCCAGAAGTTACAGCTGGGGTTTCGGAGCCAGAGAAGGAGTCACAACGTTGGCCTTAGATAAAAATAAACATATCCATAAATAATAATGGATTGTATAAGTCACCATTTTCTGGATCCAGAACAAGAACTCCCCCCGTCCTGTCCCCCCACCAGCTCTGGCAAGTCCTGCTGAAGATCCATTAGCTGATCATGAATCACCTGGTTCTCTTAATGAAAGAATGATAAAATGACTTTATGTTACAAAAGTTAAAGAAGTCAAAAGTACCGCTTATCCAAACTTTTCACTTATTTATTTACTTTGCTTTCTATGCTTCTCAATTCCTATTTGCTCTAAGTGATGTGCTGAAGTAACAGAACACAAGATTCAAACCAAACTAAGACAAATATAAGTGTTAATCTGATATGCAGGAGTAATTAACAAACTTTTTAGATTCAAACGCTCTTTTGAAGAGTCATGTTTTCACTGGTTTTTGGAAAAAAACTAAGGAGGAGGGCCACATGTTTCACAAGAGGGAGGTATGATTACATGACTGACCTTCCAAGCAGCTGAGCAACCTGGGTTACCATATGCTGAACCAGCTGAAGGTTCTGAGTAGTCTTCAAGGACAGCCCTATATGCAGTGTGTTGCACTAGCACATACACTGGATGACAAAAGAGTCTGAGTGAGCTGGGAAGACAAGAAAGGGGACCTTTCCCTATAACTAGGATGAGTTCTGCAACAATATTTGCCAGGTGATCAAGCACAACTACAAGATTGGCTCTCGGACCTAAAGAGACCAGTGAGTAATTAAGGACTTTTGAAATGAAAAAGGATAGGCAGAAGATGATTTTTTTCAAAGTAGACTAGCCTCAATCAAAACTGGATTTTAAAAAACAAGCATGTTTTAGAATACCCTACTAGAAGTGTTTTCTAAATAAATAACACTAGAGAAATTTTGGTATCTCTGAAAAATCGCTTACATGGTATTTGTGTTGATTGTGAGCATCCTGCTATTTTCCGCAGAAGGCTGGAAAGCAAATGTGTGCGTAAGGAACTGCATGCCTGGAAGAGTATGAAGATTACAAGATATGATGCTGCCTACCAACTTGTTTGGATTCAAAAAGGATTGGACTAATTCATGGAAATCATAGGGACCAATAGCTATTAGACTTGATGGCTGGTTGTCTCCCTCTGAAGGCCATCTGCTGGGAGAAATATGAGCTTCCTTGGCCAGTTGGTTTGCCACTGTGAGAATGCTGGACTTGATGGATCACAGTTCCAACCCACCAGGGCACTGCTTATGTTATGTTCTAAACTTTTGCCAAGTTACACAAAATTTAATATGCTTAATTCCAAGGCTGTAGTAAAAACAAATTGTCTCCAATACTAGAAATACTATTCAATTATCATGATGAACAGGCACCAATTGCTTTATCTAACATTTTCCAGGTTCTAGAACCACCAAGTCTCAATCTGTACCTCTTTGGATGAAAAAAAAAAGGTGTGTGTGTCTGTGCATGCACATCGAGTGAAGTTCTTTACCTAACAATTGGCATAATAAAGCACTATTTGCTCGCAAATTGACTCTAAATTATACTGCATAAACTGGATTAGGTTGTTTATCATATATTCCATCCAATTTGGAGAAATATATGCCTCTGAAATCTGCTTTTGTTAGCGAGAACAAACACAGAGGTAACCATCTTTTCTCATTTATAAGAGACTTTAAGAAAATTACAGAAAGAATGCTTACTGTTAAAAATGGATGCCTAGAATTCTGCAAAACCCGGTTTTCTGTCAGAGTATGTGCCACTTCATCCTGCAGGACAACCCGAATAGTAAAGAATTATGTGTCAATTCAATTTTACTTATTAAAAACTACTTTTGACAGAAGAATAAATAAAACAGCCTTTCTAAATGTCCTAGAAAATGAAGCAGAGCATTTAAAAGCCACTTTATATAATACAGGTAAGAAAAATGTGGAATCCTTCCAGACTGCATCTCGGAAAATCATCAATTTGGAAAGGGCCATTTAGGCCCCTGAGTCCAATCTTCTGCTCAGCTCAGAAACCCAAATTCAAGCATCTCTGCCAGATGGCTCTCTATCCTCCATGTGAATACATCCAGGGAAGGAGACTCAATCACTCTCAGAATAACTGGCACCACTGCTGAAGGTTACTGCTACTGTCAGAAGACATTTTTTTGTGCCAAGGTAAAGGTAAAGGTTCCCCTCACACATATGTGCTAGTCGTTCCCGATTGTAGAGGCGGTGCTCATCTCAGTTTCTAAGCCGAAGAGCCAGTGAAGACTCCGTGGTTTCCGTGGTCATGTGGCCGGCATGACTAAATGCTGAAGGTGCACGGAACGCTGTTACCTTCCCACCAAAACCTTCCCTATTTTTCTACTTGCATTTTTTACGTGCTTTCAAACTGCTAGATTTGCAGAAGCTGGGACAAGTAATGGGAGCTCACCCCATTATGCGGCACTAATGATCTGAACCGACAACCTTTCCATTGACAAACTCAGCATCTTAGTCACTGAGCCACCATGTCCCTTTTGTGCCTTAAGTAACTTAAAACTATTATTCTGTTTTGCACTCTGAAGTGTTGAAGGTCAGAAACTGTGCAACATCTTGTCAGAAAATGGAAAACTAGTATTTATGCCCTGACCTCAGACTATTCAGACTTTTTAATCTCTCTTTCTTGGACTCTGTTCCTAGTATCCTGATCATCTTCATAATTGCTCCCTTAACCTTTTTTTCAATTTGTCTGAATCCCTAAAGTGTGGTGCCAGAACTAGAGAGAATACTCCAAGGGAAGGAAATGACCAGTACAGAATAAAGTGAAACTATGATTTCCCATTGTTTAGAAACTATAGCTCTGTTGATGTACTTTAAACCTCATTTGTTTTTTTGTAGCCGCATCTTGTGGCAGGTTGCACTCAACTACGACTACAGATTTCAAATATTTCAAAATTAATATTGCTAAGCCAGATGCCCTGCATTCTGCTCTTCTGCTTCTATTTCCTGTATTCTAAGTGAGGAAACTTGTATTTGCTTCTATCAAATGTCTATGGAGATTCTAACTTGCTTCTATCAAGTTTTATTTTATGAGCTTGAACCCAATTCTGTAAGATCCTTTGAATTTTATTTCTGCCTTCTAAAGCATCAGCCGCTATTCCATAAATCTGATAAGGATTCCTTCCCCCTCTTCATCCAAATAATCAATAAAATGCTGTAGAGTGCAGGAAGAAGGCTGAACTAGTGCAGCTCACTTGATATTTCAACTGCACAGCTGATGAGAACCCCGGGTAGTATGATGTTTGAAATAGCTATGTATCAACTTAACTGTCACGTCATTTAGCCTGCACTAGCTCGCTGATCAGTATATTATGCTTTGTCAGATTCTTTGTTGAAATTTAGATACAGTACATCTCCTGCCATTCCTTGTCATTGACTTGGCTGGCTAGGATTGAAGGGAGCTGGAGTTCAATGTCTGGAAGGGCACACATTCACCGTTACATAATTAATTTATATCTTAAGGACACATATCTTTAACCCAGGTGATACTGGCCAATTTCAGCCAAAATGAAACAACTATGGAAACACCCTAACATCAGGAAGTGTCTTCAAAAAAAGATTATGATAAATCAAATTTTGTCTGTCTGTCTCTATTGATCTAGGCATCATGGCTGAGTTTTCAATTAGATTTGCTAACCACAGATCAATTCAGGTTGAACAAATTAGTTGTCTAATTCACGTATAATGCCAATCCATAAATAATGGGTTACGAACAACTGCAGTTAAGTTCAGATATCATCTAGAATCAGAACCAAAGTAACTACACTGACTTAATTTTATGTATGAAGTTTGCTCAAATTGACAATTTCAAGTTTTATCAATTGACTGATTTCAGTTACACTCTGCAACGTATTTTCAAAGAACAGAACAGATTCCCACATCCTTGTTATTTCCCAATTCTTTTAATCGCCAAATATAATTAGACAAAACATAGCTTGTCTAGCTCTGATATTAAACTGTGAAAGAAGGAATGCATGAGGGAGAAGGACAATGAGAGGCTGAGGCTTGTACAGCTAGTATTAATCTATGGCTTGATGTCATATTAAGGGGGGGGAATGATCTCAATTCTCTGAGAATTTAATTCATAAATGAGATGAAATGCATCTTGAGATTCAAAAACCTCAAGTTTGAAAAAAAGAAACAGTCCTGACATTTTCAGTATCCCTACTGTTCTAGAAATCAGAAAGGGTAAACCATGGCATCCTTACCTTTGCAACAATTACTTCCTTCTTCAAAATTTTCATGGCATAATAGCGTCCAGTTGCTTTCTCTTTCACCAGAATGACCTTTCCAAAAGTACCTTTTCCCAAGAGCTTAAGATACTCAAATTCATTCATAGTCTGTGGAAGACAGGTTTAAAATGTTATAGGCCAGGGGTGAAATGCTCCCGGTTTGGACTGGATCGCTCGATCCGGTAGCGATGGCGGCAGAGAACCGGTAACAAAAACCCCTGTGCCCCCCCCCATGCCCAGCTGAGCCATCAGAGGTTTTTTCTTAAACTTTTAAAAGCATTTTTTCTACAACCTCTTCCCATGGAAAAATGCTTTTAAAAGTAAAAAAAAAAAAGCCTCCAATGATCACGCGGCTCAGCTGGGATCATCAGAGGCTTTTCAAAGCATTTTTTTCCTGCAACCTCCTGGCCAAAGTGGTGGTAAAAAAATGCTTTGAAAAGTTAAAAAAAAAAAGTTGGCCACTCCCACCCAGTCACATTACCCCTCCACCAAGCCATGTCCACAGAACCAGCAGTAACAAATTTTACATTTCACCCCTGTTATAGGCCCATTAAAAAGTAAATGAAGGAAAATAACTGGCAACTTAAGACAGAGCAACCAGTTCTCCTATCATATGAATCCAGGGTTTTCAAAAGAAGGATAAATCACAGTGGCTGAGTTTGCACATTATGCTAAAAACCAAAAATATACTGAATAAATTATGGCTTAAAAAGATGAATGAACCCACATACTCTAGGCATTTATATATAGATGTAAAGAAATACCTTACTAACTGTATTCCAGTATTATCTGAATGAACAACTGTTTCAATGTATGTCACTATCTAAGGCAAAGTTTGTCAGCTTCAGCAATTTTAAGGTATGTGGACTTTTGGCTCCCAGAATGCTGCTGGCTGGGGAATTCTGGGAATTGAAATTCATACAGCCTGAATTTGCTAAGTTTGAGAGACACTGACCTAAGTAAATGAATTAAACTTTCCTATTTGCTACAGTAAATACAACAAATTTAGTACCCTGGATAAGATACAGGTTACAATTTAACAATAGCAATAGCACTTACAATTCTATACCATTCCATAGTGCTTTATAGCAGTTTCTGAGCAGTTTACATATGTCAACATATTGCCTCCAACTATCTAAGTCCTCATTTTACTGACCTTGGAAGGATGGAAGGCTGAGTCAACCCTGAGCCAATCAGGATTGAAATACTACATTCTAACCACTGTGCCATCGGGGTTCTTTAATTTATATTTAATTTATATTAAGCTGCCTTACAGTCTAAAATGCAGATATGGTTAAGCATAATCCAATTTCCAGCCTTCTGGATATTTCCCTGCCTGTTGTAAAATTTTATTAGAAAAGCACTGTATCCAATCATATAATTTGTCCCTCACCTCTACAGGGGCTTGGCACTACCCCTCAGTAGTGCCAAGTTAACTCCTTTAACTTTTCAAGAAGAAACTCATCTAAAGTTACCCGAGGCATTCCTGCAGCAGTTTCTAAACCCCAATGAAAACAGCTATTGCTTAGGGATAGTAAATGCTGAAATCAAAATAACTTGAAGAACACAAAGCAACAAAAGATATTCAAATTGGTGGTCACCCAATTTGATGGTCTTTAGATGCATTGAGACTACATGAGGATTTGGGAAACTGGCAGGTACCATATTGAAAAAGGCAGCTTATGACACCAAAAGGCATGTGGAATTCACATGAGTGTATGTGACTGAGAAATAATACTTACTACTTTGTGTTTTGGTTTTGTCATTGAAATTTCCATTTCTTCAGCACCTGAATTATCACTGGGTGAACCAGATCGAAAATCCATGTTTTCTTCCTCTTGCTTCTTAAGGCTGTCTGCTACTGTTTGGATGGCTTTTGTCCATTCTTCCCTAAGAAAAAATAAACATTATTTCATTGTGATGCATGATTTTGGAAAAGAGTAGGGGAAGATGCAAAGCTTACTTCCAAGCTTACTTTCCAAAAAAAAATAATTGGGCTTCAATCATGTTTGAAATGTTAGAAAACAGGAATAGGAATACTGTTAGGAACCACCATTTTCCTTCCTAAATGTTTTAAATTCTAGTCCGGAATAAAATGTGTTCTTCTGGTTATTATATAGGACAGTAGGATACCTGGTTGGCAGCAAATGACAGAAATTTTAGTCCAACATACTTGAAGGCTATTTTTTGAGAGAGATAGAAATACTACCCTCTGTGGTGTATGCATCCAGTGCACACTTTTATTAGTGATGCACAATTGCAAGCAGTTCTTTCTACAAGAGTTCTCTATTCCAACCCAACTAGGGGTGAATAGTTGGATTCATTACAGGCTGGTAAAGCGTGAATCGCTGCCTGTGTGTGTGTGTGTCTGTGTTTTCCCTACCAGTGTGCCTTGACTGCCTTCAGAGCTTTTTTGCCCCTCTGCTACCTCGTTGCCCAGCTCTCCTTCCTTACGCTGTAGAGAACAGCAGGCTTTTCTTGACTATTTTATCTCATAGCCTATTCAAAATGGCTATGAGGTAAAATAGTTTGGACTGGATCGCCCAATCCGCTAACGATGGCGGTGGGTGGTTTGGAGAACCGGTAGCAAAAATCCCTGCCCCCCACACCCACCATGCCTAGCTGAGACAAATGATCATCAGAGGCTTTTTTTTTTACTTTTAAAAGCATTTTTTCTACAACCTCTTCCAATGAAAAAATGCTTTTAAAAGTAAAGAAAAAAAGCCTTTGATGATCGTGCGGCTCAGTTGGGATCGTCAGAGGCTTTTCAAAGCATTTTTTAAAAAGCCTCTCTGACGATCCCAACTGAGTTGCCTGATCAGTAGAGAGGCATTTTTTAAAAAGCCTCTCTGACGATCCCAGCTGAGTTGTCTGATCAGCAGAGGCTTTTCAAAGCATTAGAAAAAATGCTTTGAAAAGTTAAAAAAAAAAAAAGTTGGCCACGCCTACCCACTCACATTCCCACTCCCCCCACCAAGCCGGTAGTAGAACCGGTAGTAACAAATTTTACATTTCACCCCTGATCCCAACCCAGTCTGATAAAAGTGAATTTCATGGCAAATGAGACTGTAAAGCCCATAGCACCAAACCAATGAAAAAGGAAGCATTTGAGAAGACGGAGCTCTCTAATAATGCTGAACATTTACATCTGCTTTTGCAAGTTGTTTTTGTATTTAAGATTGAAGGAAACATACCGCTCCTCTGGAGTCTCCACATGAAATGTTCTTTCAATTACTGTGGTCCACTGGAGGCATCTGATGATGAATGTGTTTGGTTTAGGTCTCTCTGTCTTCATCAACTGGCACTCTAGCGCAGATTGAGGGAAGAAAGTCATGGTACGTAAGCAGGTTTAAATAATCATTTGTCTTTATTCTTATCCAGCAAACAGTTGTGATTAATCAGGCAAAGAAATCTCTGTAAGTAGTTCTTCAAGAAAGAGACTAACAGAACAGATTAAAGCGGGACTTCACTTACACTGCCTTATGATATGGAAAGCCATCAGCACTTTCGCCTGGCCCAAATCAAAACAATATGTTGCTTCCATTTTACTAAACGTATAAAAATTAAAGAGTATGAAAAAAAATTCCATATTTGACCATAGTTAGACCATGTATAATTGACATATCATAGATTTTAGTTGTTATTTATTATTTTATACTAGAATTTTTAATTGTACATTTACTGAATGTTTTTATTTGTTCTGGTCTCTGGTCTATGACTTACTGCTTTTTTTTTTTGATTGTTTTAAATGTTTTAACCTGTAAAAATGAAGTGTTTTAATACTGTGTGTGCCCAGTCATAAACTAATAAATAAATAAATAAATAAATAATGACTGTAATAAACTAAATTTGAATTGAATATTTCCAACCAAAATAAATAGCTCGCCAAATAGCCACCTTACTTTGTGAAAAGCACAACTGCCTTCCCATAATTTAAATCCTGCACCAAGAACTGATTTGAGCTCATTGGCATTTTTATACTGCACCTTTTACAGCTTTCCTAATTCACCCTTACTCTACTACAGGTAGTCCTTCAGTTACAAACAGTACCTGCACGGCACGGAGAGGCCCAGGGAAAGAGAATGCAGTATGTGTAAACTCAGGAAGGCCTAGGAACAGTGTGGTATGCAAAAAGGCAGCAAGGGAAGGGGAGAATAATCACAGTGACTTGTGACTTTCCCTGCTGGCTTCTCCATTGATTTTGCTTATGAAAAGACGGCAGGGAAGATCACAAATGGCAACTGTGTGACTGTGGGATGCTGCAACCGCTGTAAGTGTGAGCTGGTTGCCAAGCACCTGTATGATGATGACATGACTCCGGGAATGCTGCAACAGCCAGAACCCCAAGGACTGGTTGCAAGTATCCCTTATTCAGCACATGGTTGATAAATGGGTGGTCGGTGCCTGAGGACCAGAGGTGGGTTTCTGACCAGTTCTGGAGAACCAGTAGTGGAAATTTTGAGTAGTTTGGAGAACTGGTAGTAAAAATACTGACTGGCCCTGCCCCCATCTATTCTCTGCCTCCCACATCCCAGCTGATGAGCAGGAAATGGGGATTTTGCAGTAACCTTCCCCTGGATTGGGGAGGGAATGGAGATTTTACAGTATCCTTTCCCTGCCATGTCCACCATGCCACGCCCATCAAGCCATGCCCACAGAACCAGTAGTAAAAAAAATTGAAACCCACCACTGCCGAGGACTACTTGTAATCAGATGAAAAGAATGCATCAGGACGACGAACCATTTCACTGAAATGTCATCTTCTAATACCATTCTGGTTTCACTCTTAAATGGTTGTATGAAGCTCAAGAGCTAAAAGAGCTTCTTTTAAATTTAAATACCAAATGCCAAAGCTTACTACTTACTGAAGTCCAAATGTTAATAATGGGGATATAAACATAGTCTACTATCAAGAGAATGTAGCACATTTCAGTTGTAATCATTAGATTTTTGGATGCTTTTGTGTTTATACTCTGGTATTATTAAGGCAATAACTCAAAAGTTCATGCTTCCTTTTAAAACTAAAAGCTTCCAATTTGCACACTTACAATAAGATTAAGTATTCATCATCACTGGCTGAATTTCTTTCCTCTTCCTTCTCTTTCTCTCTTTCTTCGCTGCTGCATTTGAGGCCATATATTTATGCCTAATTTCCTGCTGAACTGTGCAGCCCCTCAAAAAGTACTTTGCTTTTTTCTAATGACATGAAGATTTAGTTTTTCATTCAAAGCACACCAAGGATACTCTGCATCCAACTGAAAAAATTCAAGTAGATTTAAAAGGAAAGAGTGCATTACATGACTAAAGAAAATAAGTTTTACCAAGAGAAGTCCAAGGAAATAACTGTTTATATCTGTGTTAATTCTGTGATCATGGGCATCACTTTTTAAACTGAACCTGAATTCATAAAACAATTCTGCCAGAGTAGATAACCCGGCATTATCCAGATCATTACGACTTCAATAAGCTTCAGCAACTATAAGAGTTGCATTCAAAAAGGTCATCAGGAAACTATCAGCTTGGCTACTACTCATTCATGGCTGCTAGATCTAAAGAAGCTGCCTTTTACAAATTCTGTCTAGTAATCTACTTATGGAAAAACTGATGGTTTAGCCAGAACAATCTGAAGTCCCAGGACATAGTATGGTTGGAGTCACAGTTTAAAGCACCTACTACCACAAAGTGTAGCATGGAACTTTGAAAAGTGATTATGGTACCACATGAGTGTCAACTTGATGGCCTTCTCTGAGATAGAAGAAAGCCAGAGGATATCTATCAGCTGCTGTCAAGGGGCTTGTTTGTGCAGTTCATATATGTGCAAAAGAACAGCCTTGAGGCCAAAGGTCAAGGGGAAAGCCTCAACAAACCCTATCTCAACGCAAAACAAACAAACAAACAAAAAAGGCTAAGGACAGAAGGGCAACCAGGAAGAATGAAGTAACAGAATACTAATTGCTGAATACTCAGCGGTGATCAAGGCACTTCAAAACATTGCCAATGTGGCAGAAGAACAGAAGCAGAGGAATATCTTACAGAAAGGAATGTGCGTTAGAAGATAGTTCTGTCATAATGCTCAGCTTTGGGACTTTCCTAGAAAAGTCAGTACTGAATAAGTCAAAGTCCCATAAATGTGATGCACAGAGACTATAAAGAGCGTGTTTCCTGTCCCTGAGCAAATGCTAAGCCAGACATATATTGAAACTTAAATGGAAACAAATGAATAAAATATGTATAGGCCAGTGATGGCTAACCTTTTTGCCATTGCGTGACAAAAGCAGGAGGGAGCGGGGGTGGTGGTGGTGGTGTTTGAGTGTGCACATGCCCATATTCATAATTCAACGTGCCCTACTCCCTGTGCATGCACGTGCAACCCCCCTGTGCGACCCCGCTTTTGGCAAGTGATGGCACGGTGGTACCGTTAGGCCCATTTTTTGCCTTCCCCAGGCTCCAGAGGCCTTCTAGGAGCCTGGGGAGGGCGAAAACAGCCTTCCCCACTCCCCCGGAGGCCCTGTGGAGGCCAGAAATGGCCTGTTTCCCAACTTCTAGTGGGTCCAAAAGGCCGAAAAGTCAGCTGGCCAGCGCACGCATGCGGGCTGGAGCTGAGCTAGAGCAATGCTCGTGTGCTCACAGATATGGCTCTGCGTAACCACCTGTGGCACTCATGCCATAGGTTCGCCATCAGGGGTATAGGCAATCTGGTACCCTCAAAAAGATTTGGACTACATATCCTACAACTCTGAATCTGCCTGGCCAATGAGAAGAGACTAGAGGAGTTACAGACCAATACAATTCAAGTTTATTAGATTAATTATTAACACAGGGGAAAGATGGCATGGTTTACCTAAAATGATGGCATGGAACATTCACGCTCATATCTTTGATGGTTGCTGGGTATCTGTGTATCACTATCATCCGAATTAAATCCAAATCCAAAGGATACAGAGACAGCACTTTTCTTATTGCCACACAACCAACACAACTAGTTGTAACTACAGTATATTCTCGGAAGGCTCAGTCTCCTCTGAGAAGGAAAAGGGGGAAAAAGAAGACCTGGACCTTCTGACTTGTAGGAGTCCAATTCTTTATTAACACAATGGTAAAAATCTAAATTTATTACCAAATTCTAGTTGTTTTTGTTGCCTGCCTTGACCTATGGATTTATGTTTCCCAGAAGCAAGGATAAGCCTTAATATACCAGATGAATACTTAACTGGTGTGGGCCAAAATTATTCTGTCCTCCCCCGGCAATTATTGACCCCAACCTGATCCAATTGCAGTATTTTTTGAGTAGTCTAACAAGAGAAGACTAGAAGCGGAAATGTCGTAAGAGAGTTAAAATTATTTTGACCTCTAATGTGACAAACTGTACTATTATTGCTGTATGCTACAAGCAGTGGAATAAGACCAATTAAAATCGACATGTTTCCTCTAAATCAGCACTCTCCCATTGATATTTGTTAAGCTTGCTGATCTAGCAATCTTTAAAAGTACACAACAAGATGAATAATAAGAGATTTGTCAGTTAATAACCACTATAATTCAAGAATGTCACAGAGAAATGTTTTGTTTAGTGAACAATATGCTGTCTAATTACCCTGCTCAATCATTACAGAACACATCAAGAAGCAAAATTTATATGGAAAAAAAATCCTGTAGAATACGTTGAAGAAAAATAATCATACTATATTTCACCAAAATTGCTTTTTGCATCATCATCCTCAATTCCATTAAGTTGCTTAGATTCATGGTTATTAATTAATTTATTATGTTATCAATTTATTTCCTCATTTCTAATGTATCAGACAAAGGGGGAAAAATAGAACAAACCCACAAATTATTATTTAAAGAGCAAGGAGCTACATCTGATCTAAAAGCAGACAGAGTGATGACCAAACATAACCTCAGTGAATGTAGGTTAGGAAATGTGCCAAACACCCTTTTTCATATTTACAATAAACAGCTTTACAAATGTATTGAGCTGAAGAGAACTGCAGGAAAAGAAAGACCCATAGGAATAGCTTCCTACAATTTTCAAATGTTCTAAGGCAGGATCTGAAATACGTTCTCTTGGGTAGGACCAAGGCTGCGACTGAAAACCATCACCTGATCTTCCATTTCTTAGCTGAACCTGTTAGGTATTTCCGTTACCAGTTCTCCGAACTGCTCAAAATTTCCGCTATTGGTTATCTGAACTGCTCAAAATTTCCACTACCGGTTCTCCAGAACCTCTCAGAACCTGCTGGATTTCACCCCTTATCTGACCCCTATTGCCCTTTGCAACTTTGTGGAGTTCTTTGCAACTTTGTGGAGAAAAAAATAATACTAATTCAAATGTGGGAAAACAATACATACAATATCTGCAAATGAGACATAGATTTCTCCTTCCAGTATGCTATAATAAATCTTTCAGGTAGTTCCTATGCATTAAAAATCACCATTCCTGAATCTTTCAAATACTTCAGTGCATGCCAATAAGATTGTATGTATCTTTAACTCACAATGACTGAACAGTAACCCAAAGTCATACAAACAATCCTATTGATTCCAATTCAAAACGTGGCAACAAGATTTAAGTGTAAGGAAAGAGCACTAACCTTCTAAGGAGTTAATGACATCACAAAAGATTTAGATGCTGAGTTTTGAGAAGGGGAAGGAGATCTGCTGGAAAATATTCTAGTCTAGTCTATCCATGATTCTTTCCCCATGGAAAACAAAGGTTGCAACAGAAACAATTAGTCAATCACAAAGCTAAGCTGGATCTGACCTGGTTATGGGAGACTACCAAGAAATTTGAGCCTGTTGGTTAGGCGAGGAAATAAAACTAAAAGTCCTGAAAGAGGATAGCAACAAACAACTTCTCTAATGTTGCCAAAAAATAGATAAAACCATTAAGTCATTAGGAGTACAGTACTGGAAGTTGAATTCAAAGCACATTTACTTCTTCAGAGATACTACAACATTCCAAAAATTTGCCTTGAGAGGAAAAAAATAGCAATCCATTCCTGAATCTTGCACAGACTTAAAATGTGCAGAATTTTGAATGACCCGTGTAAAAGCAACAATAAGAGAGGTAGGCCTCAGGTAGTGCACTAAACGCAAGCAGAGGCAGAAGATGATCAGGAAATACTTTGCCAAAAGATTATGTGAGTAGATTGATATTTAGGAGGAACTCTGACAAGTTTCATGCAACAATTTGCCAGAAAATACACAATACAAACCTGTGTTTTAGAAGGGGTGAACAGGTAGAGGCAAAGAAGTTGTGGGTTTTTTCCCTGTTGTTTCCAGCAGATCAACTAGACATTTTTGACAACAATACACCAAGAATAAAACAAAATAAGGCAAGGTCTGCACTAAATCATAACCTTTATAGACCAAGACTGAGACAGTATTATTATTAATACTGTATAATGAATCCTGTATAATGGTCTAATGAGATATATGAACCCGGAAATGATGGCTTATTAAATGAACCCAAATTAAGCAAACAATAGCGAACAAGCGAACCTTATCTTAATTTATATGAAGAGATAACACTCCAAAGATATTTTACAATTAGCTTCAGCTGGAAGACCTTGTAGTTTAAGTGAAAAGAGGTGGCATTTCTACAAAGCTGGTATCTACTTTATATTATGTTTTAAAAGCTCCAGAAACTAATCATGTTAGGTCTTGAATGGGGAAATTCCCAGATCAGAATTCTAACTAAATCACAGCTGGGAGCTGTATGGTGCAATAATATTTAACATGGCTGGGGCACTTGAAGGCACCATGGTTCATGGTACATCACCTGATATACATATATAAAGTATCAATGTCTTGGATCTTCAAGGAGGGATGGAACAATTTTCTGAAACAATAAAAGACAAGTTCCAATATTTCTATGTTGCCTATGAATGTCAAGTGCTTATACCTAGATGTGGAAAAAATATATATTCTCAGATGTATTTTTCCCATTTAGTTATCTTTGTAGTACCTGCATTTATAAACCTGCATCACACACACAACCAATTCCTCATTTTTCAAAAGAGAACTAAATCAGATGAAAATATCATTAATTCCTTCCATTAATTGTGATCAACTGTTCCTTCTTCCCCAAATACATTTCTTCACCAAAATAAGGAAGTCCAGGTGTATTTTAAAAGTCTGTTGTTAGGAGAACTCTAAACTCCAATTCATTCATGGTGGCTGGGTCTTTGAAATATAACTAGGAGGTGAACAGTGTTTCTGACATAAACAGATACCAGTGCATTCAGATGCAAATTGCCATTATGTGGTTGAGAGGCACCCTAAATTACCCTAGTATCTTCCTAGAATGTCAAAATATTTACTCTACCCCAAGCACTTAAACAAGGAGTCAGATTTCACATAACTCTGATGGAAGTGTCAAACACTTTTCTCTGCCTTTGCTGGCATCACCCCACAGACTGATAAATGTCAAGAAAAGGAGCTTCCATCCATCTCCTTTTATCTGTAAATGACTTTCTAGGAAACTGAGGGAAAGGACAGCTGAAATAGTAAGACAAAGAACATAACTTTCAGAAGGACAAATACATGACTGAATTTTACTACTTGCAATGATGCTTCAGAAACATCACTTTTCCTATAAGAAGTAGGTTGCTTATGGCTATGTTGCAAGCATAAACAAGAGGTGAGATAAAATATAGCAAAAAATAAAAGGGAGTGAAGGGGAGTGCAAGGGAGCTTTATGTTAATAAAAATATGCAATACCCATTTTGTTAAATAATTTGCACATTTCTGTCTGTTTCACTTTCTTTTTAAATTATGGTCATCAATATACTAAAAATTATTGCCACACAGTTCTGAAGTGTGTAACAATTGCTTAGGTATTGCTAGGTTTGTTTCTTTAAAGGTATTATATTTTTTTACCCAGGGATTTAGAGCAGATCAGATGCTAGTAGATCCTGCAACATGCTTCTGTTCAGGATTTTGACCAGATACACAATCCATTTTGCTAGATTTACCTTCCCTCTTCCCAGACAGAATTTTTTCCTGAGCCTAATAAAACAGATTCCCTTAGTAAGGACTGCTTTGAGGGTTTCTCCCTTGTTTCTTCTATTTTTTGCTTATTTCTACATCCCCCCCCCCCCCAATCACCGCAACTCCCAAACTTGCTAAACTTTCCTCTTAAGCAGGAAGGGTCATTTTCATTAAAAAACTGACTATAAAAATAATGATTAATATATATTGGGTAACTGAGTCATCATTCAGCTACTAAATGTTATATGAAAAGAAAAAAGCTCCTTGCCCCCACCCCCCCATTTATCTTGGAAGAGGAGGGTATGTTCGTTTATTCACAAAAGAGAGGTAGAGCAGAGCTTGTATATCAATAAAAGTAAAGACTTCCAAAAACTGCATTCCCTGGATGGAAAGTCTGGATTACACACATATTTTAGTAAAACTTTAACCCTCTATGAGACAGGAATGATGGTAGCAGCTCAACCTCCACATCCTTTGTATTTTCTTTCTTTCTCTTTCTACCTCTTCCCACCTCCCCTCCCCTCCCCTCCTCTCCATCTTTTCTTTCTTTGGCTGTTTCTGGTAGAAGGAAGGAAGAAGAATAAGTATATGTATGTATGTGTATGTTTTGTACGAGAATATGTGCAGATGCTTTTAGTTTCTTTTAAAGGGAAATTAATTTTAATCAATACTAATTGTTTCCCAACTATTAATTTAGGGGAGCTTCCTTTGTTTTGGAGTATGGTTTGGCCATGAACATATACACATATAATAAGTATGTTGTACAGAGGTGGTATTCAGCAAGTTCGGATCGGTTCAGGCGAACCGGTAGTAGTGACTTCCACCCACCTGCCTGGGTGCTATGCCGTCCTATTTAGCCACGTTTTCTAAGCCGCGCGCATGAATGCAAGCTGCACGCACAAGCAAAGTGCATGTGCTGAAGGCCATGCATATGCACGGAAGGCATGTGCACGAGCGAATGCGCACACTCACATTTTTGGTGCACGGCAAACCGGTGGTACACTTATGTGAAACCCGCCTCTGGTCGTACATACACATTAGCGGAAAAATGACTTTTAAGTAGCTAAATCATTTTCAAAAGGTACAATTTGTTAGGGACAGATCTTGAAGCCTGAATCTTGTGAAATACTTACGAGCCACTGAAAAATTATTTAAGGGGGATTCTCGTTGATCGACATCTTGAGGTCGCTCTTTATAGCCAATAAATGTTCCATCATTCTTCAACAGAAAGTACCTTGGCCTCCAAGTTTTAATGTACTCTCCTGAAATGGAGAAAAGAAGAACCAGAATTAAGAATGATTCATAAGTTTGGGGTATTTCTTTCATACCAATGTTACTGTTACAGTATATATTTTAAAAAATGACCATATGCCCTATATTTCAGAAAACTGACTTTAGATTTTATTTTTTAAAAACTCACTTTTGCCCTTTATTTTGATCATTTAACTTTTACTATACAAATGGTACCACTTAATAGTCCGTCAGGAGAAGGGCAGTATATAAATCTAATAAACTAAACTAACTAATAAACTAATACATGCTTTGACTGCAGAAATCCTTTTTAATACTTGCTTCTCCCCACCCCCCACTCTTTTGTTCAATCAGGTCTGATTCTCAGAGACTGCCTGGACAAGTTCCTACAGCTTTCTTGGCAAGGTTTTTCAAAAGTGGTTTGCCATTGCAGCATTCCAAAAGCTGAGAGAAAGTGACTGGCCCTAGGTGGGACTAGAACTCTTAGTCCTTAGTACCTAGCCTGATTATTTAGTCAGCCAAATGTTCAGATTGGATTTGGCATTTTTATCCAGCTATCAGTCCTTCCCAAGCATCTAGGATAGGCAGATGTTGATGTCTGATAGTGTTAGAGGTATCACTGCCAGATGTAAGATGTTCTGAGCAAGGCTGCCTTTTGCAATTGGTTTATGGTGAATTTGTCAATGCCAACAGTGTTCCAATTGTTTTGGGATTGTACCCAACATGCCTATTATTATTGGTGTTTGCTTTCTTTTGCCACAGTGGTTCTATTTCTATTTGCAGGTCTTTTTATTTTTGTTATCTTCTCCAGTTCTTTCTCTTCTACCGTGTTTCCCTGAAAATACGACCTATTCAAAAAGACCTAGCCTGATTTTTGGGGGGCGGGTAGGCCTAATGTAAGCCTTACCCCAAAAATAAGCCCTATTGAAGTGGGTGGGTGTGGCCAGCACAGGAGGCAGCCTTTCCCCAGTCACCTCACGGCCACTCAGACTCTTAATCGGGAACTGTGGATCAGCTGAACCATTCCAGTAAGTGTGTGGCTGCTTTTGCAGCCAATTGTGGCTGCAAAAGAAGACGGAGGCCAAGCGACGCACCCCAAACGCCTCACACCCTCCTTACCTAATGATGACAGTCACAGCAGGCAATTTTGTCCACAGAACAGTTGCCTCATGGGTGCCGCTCAGGCCGCTGTCTCCAGCAAACGTGGCCAGGCAGGAAAAGGAGTACAGGCAGGAAAATCCCCCTCGCAATTTTCCAGCCGATTGCCAAAAAGGCTCTCCCCCAAGCCTTCAGCGTATCCCAGGATTGCAATGCTGAAGGCTCAGCAGGAAAATGAGTAGGCATGATGTTTCACAAAGCTCCTTAATCCACGGCTGCTGGCTCCCTCGCTTTGTGTTTTTTATACACATACCGACATACCCACCCTGCCCAGGGCTGCCACTTCCCTCTCCCAAGATTCCATTTCCAAGGAAAGAAGAGCGCTGAGGCAGCACTGGACTTTCCCCCCGCCCTGGCTCCTCTCAGCCTTAACTTTGCTCCTGAAACCAATTTCGTTGTATATATGACGTACAATGACAATAAAGGCTATACTATAAGCCTGCGGGCCACTTCTCTATTTGAGCTGCGTCAGAGTCTGGTTCTAGGAGAGACCCTTTGAAAGCCAAAGGGAGGTCTGAGAGCAAGGAGCAAGGCAAAGCTGATCTTTGCCTTCTTTCTCGAAATTGCTCCTCGGGCGCAGCCACTTCTACAACAGGAGATGTGCTTCACAAGCCTCGTGCTGGCCTTCTGAAAGATACTGAAGCAGCAGCTATCCACAATTTTTTGACCGTTGTTTCGTCACGACCCACGTGACCCAGTATGGTGTTAAAAATTAACATTTTTGAAATGTTACTCTAGCTACGGAGGAAAGGACGATATGCAGGAAAATCTCCTCTCCCTGCCCCGTCTGCAGATAGTTCTTTCAAAGAGGAGCCCTGCACAGACGAACATCCAAAAACACTCCCTCCATGGCTTCAGAGCCTCCAGTCTTGCAATTCTGCGCAGGAAAGGCAGAGATTTGCTCTGAAGCTGCAGTGGAAGAGCAAATTTTTTATCCCCGTGACCTCTTTCAAATTTGCCTCTTTTTCAGGTTCATTCCTCCCCCCCCCCCACAATATGGTCACCATACATTGTTTTGACCATCCCCAGCATGTTTTGGCAGAGTCATCTAATAAATAAAACCTCTTAATATTGTCATCCAAATCTTTTGCTTCTTCCTTTTTTCTTTTCCCACTTCTAACATTTCAAAGTAGTTCAGAAACTGCATGGACTATCTAGGCAAATATCTTACCTTTTTAATACAGACTAATTAGTTGATAAATAAATTGATGCATAACATAAAATGCAACAATGAGCACACCTGCTTTTCCATTCAATACAAACTCCATGATAAGCAAATATTTTCTACCTTGTTTATAAATGTCAGCTTCAAAAGGGAAAGCATACTTTCTTCAGCTTCTTGCAGAATAAGATTATTTACTCTGTGTGTGGTCAAATATTGCATTTATTTAATAATCTTTTAAAAAAAATATTGAAGCAAAATGTCACTTGAGAAATTTAACATACTTTTTTACAAATGGCAAGAAAAAACAAAAATATCTGTTTTAAAATATTATTGAAGAGAAATTTTTATCCATTCCTATTGCTAGACTATATTTTTTGAGTGAAATTCCAGTCCGTGTATTATAAATGAACTCCCTCTCTGAATTTTTATGTAGACAATATAATCCCATATACAATATATGGTGAGGACTACTAAGATTTATGGAATTACAAAAGAATTTATGAAGACCGTCAAGCTTAAAATAGCTAATGGAGGACTGTATCCTACACAAACTGGGATACTGATTCCTGCAGATGGGTATGGCCTTAGAATTATCTCCAACCTTAGGGAAGGGAAAAGGAAGATCTTAGCAGAAGGCACAACTGACTAGCTGAACAGCTCTTTGTTATAAGTCTCACTCATATTCATGCAACTATATAGCTCAGGGGTGTCAAACTAGTGGCCCGCAGGCCGGATGTGTCATCCGCAGGCCACGCCTACCCTGGCTCCACAAAGGCAAGTCACGATATGTCACGTGATGTGATTGAGTTTGAAACCTGTGATATAAAAGTCTTCTGTAAATTAAAAAACAAATGCATCAATACATGCTACACATATGCTAGATAAACTGGGAGGGGAGGAAAGAGTAAAACATGTGAATCTTGCCTTTCATCTACTATTGTTTCTCCCATCCAATAAGCCAGGGTGATCAAACTCACGGCCCGCAGGCTGGATGTGTCACGTGCTGGCCATGCCCACGCCCGGTTTAGCGAAGGGGGGGGGAAGCCCCGATACATCACATGACGACACAAGTTTGACACCCCTGCAATAAGCAATTATTCTGCTAGGCTGGCAAAAAATCATTAATTTATCACAAGATACACCTGATACTGATTTAGCAACTGGAATTCATGACTTTCAAAGAAAATGTTCAGTGTTTCTTTCTCATGCCCAGATACCTCACTTCCATCTGTGATTTAATGCACTATTTTTCCATTGCAGTAAAAGGGCTTTTGAAAAGCAATTTCATACCAGATAAGGCTTTAACAGTTTCACAATAGCATTAACTACTGAACTTGTAAAATGTTAACACAGCTTTGTTTTACTTTTTAATCTGCTTGCAATTTAGGGTTTGAATTCTATATTATTTTCCTGGAATGCATTTTTAAAATCCTGTGTAACCTCAAAAAAGAAAAGAAAAGTCAAAACAGATGTCCTACATATTATTTTTCTGTTATTGTCATTTTTCATTCTGACAAGTGAAGGGTTTTTTTTTTTCACATTTACATTTTGCAGTGCAAGTATTTTAAAACAATGGGTTGTGTCACTAATTAGCCTGCTGTTTTCTCAAAGCAACAGCCTTATTTAAGCAAATAAACTGACAAACCTGACCTTTTGGGGCAAAACTACTCATTAAGCTTCTCTTTTTTAAAAGCATACTTATCTTAATGCTGATTGCTGTTTTTTTTTCTTTTTTAAAGAACAAGCAATTAATTGCATATCCTTATTGAGATTGATGTACTTGAAGAAAGTTTTTTTTTTCTGAAGAAGCAAGGTCGTATGTTGAAAATGCTGAAGAAAACTATATATACACCTTCCTGTTATTTTCTTTTTCAGAATAGAACCTAGGTACATTAACTGACCAAGCAGTAAATATAGAGAGTATTCATTGGAACACAGATGCTTTGCATAATATAATTTCCTGAAATACAAAATAGTTTATTAGAACAATTATAGGAACATAATGTATTTGGTTTGCATTCCCCATGTGTAAAAAATGCCTCTTTAAGGTCACAGTTCTATATTTGAAGTAACTCAAGGCAGCTTTCACTTAGTGATGCAAATAAAAGTTTACTAAACGCTCAACATGGAGTTTCTCTAGTAACCAATTTCTGCTGAAGCATCCATTTTACATATGATTCCTTATTTTTCTAGGAACAACTGCCCAAGAACTATTGTGCAGCAGCTGGTACTTTCATCAGTAGCAAATACTTCACACATGGAATGAAATCAACCAACATAAAATTTAGTATTATCGCGAGAAATTATTTATCAACAAGTCAAACCCAGTGGAAAGTACCAGGGTATATCCAGGGTATTGACTTTTCTCCCAGACCTCTAAGCAAGTAGCTGTTATGGTTGTTAAAAACAGGATCATTTGGGGGACAAGGAGGAGACACCTGGAAATAAAGGAAACCTTTAGGTACTTTCTGGAGACAAAGAAGACCTTTAGGTACTTTCTCAAGGTGAAGAAAAAGAGTCCATGCGCTCTAAAGAAAATAGTAGCGAGCAGAAAAAATGCAGCATTGCAGGCTATTTTAATTTTTTTTTAAAGTCCAACTAATGGCCTATTCAAAGGATAGGTATGAGTTATTTATTCACAATCCAAGCAAAATATTCTACTTGCCATCCCAAAACAAACAAACAAACAAACAAAAATAAAATCTGCCACTGATTGATTGGAATAGCTATTGCCCAACTCAATTTTTATTTATGAGCTTCAGAACCAGACTTCGATCACATTTATTTCTGGCTCTCCATCTCACACTCCAGCTGTTCTACCTTCTTCCAAGAAACGTCTCCCTTGAGAATATGGACTGTACCCTAGACACTCCTCTACAGATGGACCCTCTTCCTCTCCCCATCTCACAGACCTCCTCTCCCTCTGTAGCACAGCCTGCCACCACTTCTTCCACCTGCTGTAAGGCCACTTCCTCCTCCTCAATGCTGACCTTCCTCTACCCCCCCCCCGCCCACCCCCAAATAAGGAGAACCAGCTGGCTTGAGTATCACGTTAGTTTTCTTTCTAAGTTGCTCTTAGCTATAATTGCTCATAGCGGTTTCATTTGTCTGAATTTTACAAAGCGTATCATAGGAAAGACCAAGATCAAGATTCCTTGCCTAGATGAGAGATGTATGTTCATTCCTAGCTATGAAGTTTTATTTGTTAAATGATTCTAGTAGAGGCAGAAAAACTTAAGATTTGGCTCTAAAAGTATCAGAAAAGCTGAAAACTCCTCTGCGGTCTTTACTAGGGAAATAATTTAGTACAATTAATCCAGTTATTTTTAACTAATGTCCCATTCACGAATATACCAAATGAATACTGTCTCTTGATTTAAAATAAAATGACTTTTGTCATAACCCCCACATGCGCCCCGTCCCATGCATGCATGCGCCCCCCCTGCCCCCATGCATGCGCGGCAGAGACCTAAAGACCAGATAGCCAGTGGGAGGCACACTCACAATTGCAGCGGAGCTGAGCTGGGGCATGCCATAGCTTCGCCATCACTGTTCTGTCCCCAACCCCACGCACACACACCAACAGACGTTCGAGAGTTAAAGACCAAACCAGCAAGCAAAATTCTTTTCCTTAAGATAACGGAAGTGGGCGACAGCCTAGTGGCTGCCTGCCAAGAGTTTATTATTTACAAAGAGGAGAAATAACTTCTCCCCACTTCTAATACATCAAAAGAAACAGCTCAATAATTACGGAGTCAATCAAGTCCAGAGATAATCCAGCAAAGTCTATAGCCAAAAGTCCGACAATGCAGAATGGCGTGGAAGCTTTCAGCTTTGTTCGGCCCAAGGTTTGACTGGCCACCACACTCCCTTTTATATCCTGTAAGGTGTGGTCCAGTGACTCAGCTAATCTCTGGCACGCCTTTCCCTCTGCTGTGCATGCTTCTCCCTGCGCTGCTGACGAGGATCCAGCCAGCACTTATCTCCTTCATCGCTGTCCACCTGTGGCTGCGTGGACGTGCTTGGCTCTGGGCCTATCTCTTGCCCTTCAGTGTACTCCGGAGGCATTGCCAGGGAGGAGGGTCCTGGAGAGGGAGGCCTTGCCAACTCCTCTCCCTCACTCTCAGAGTCTGCACCTGCCGATGACACAGGCTCAGGCAACAGAGCCACAACAATCACAGGCTTACAAAAACTGACTTGGTTACCGTTCTAGCATGTGGATCAAACACATGACCTCGTAAATTACTTCTTTGGCCTACTATTAGCAACCAGAACAATTCATTGGGGCATCTGATCTTTTAACAGTTCTGATTTCTTCTACATCGTAACACGCAATTCATTCCCTCTTCTTGGTATACAGTTTGTATCCCAAGTTGTCTCTATTGTATCAGATAGATAGATTTTCCAATTATTAGAGTGAAACATGGAAATATTTATGAAAGAGCAGAATGAGGGGAAAGTGAAACTTAAAAATGAAGTTATGAATGAATTTACATTATAAAAAACCTTGTGAATTTTTTTAAAAATTGCATTTCTGCTTCCAGGCAACATTCAGAAAATACTTCCGCATTTATGACTATCATAGTAGAAAACCAATTGTCACTCTAACTTGTTTAAGAATCTATTGACAACCAGGTAAGTCCATTATGCAAAGTTTTGAATGTTGGCTATCTTGTATATTGAAAAGATGGGAAATTATTCACAGGGAAAGAAAAAATACAAACCTTTTTCAATTGTTTGTCCGACTTAAGATGTTGTAGCAGTGTAGAAATGCTGAGGGGTGTGTGTGTGTGTTGAACTTACCCTTCAGCAAATATGAAATAGATATATACCCTTAAGTTCCTCTTCTAGTCATAAATACTCTCAGAGGAAAAGAGAAGTGGAACACCCACCCGACAGCCATCTGTATTCAGAAGAAAGCACCCTTTTAATTTTAAATGTTCAAATAACCACATTTGTGCTATGTCCTAACCTGAAAATAAACAGGCAAAGAAAAAAGATGGAAGATAATGAATGCCTAATTATGGTTACACAAAATATCTGCTTCTTTTTCTTATAGATTATACTACAAATAATATTATTTGCCATGGTGCTTCCACAGTAAAATGGACGTTGGTCTTATCTGATACGTCCTTTCTCTATGAGGAGGAAATAGCAGTCAGGCATGGGAGGAACTCCATCTACGTAGTATAAGACTGAGTCTACAGACTTGAATAGCTCCGCCCTCTGCTGGTGTTCTCCACTGTTTTGGCGAGGGCACTGACACAGACTGAGTGTCTTCCTGAAATGATAGAGAATTAAAATCCACCCACCCCTCCAATTGGCAGGGCCTCCGGAAAGGGTGGCGTTGACTGCCATTTCCTTCTCATAGAGAAAGACGTATCAGGTAAGACCAATGTCCATTCTCCAGATCAGAGGGAAATGGCAGTCAGGCATGGGACATACCACAGCTGCATGTCCACCGGGTGGGAAAAAGAGAGGTCCTGCCCCACTAAGCTGTGTGAACGGCCTGGAGCACTCAACATCCAAAGGCTGCATCCGCCAAAGTGAAGGAGTCCACCTTATAGTGACATATAAAAGGCATCAAACTGGTCCTTGCAGACCTCTTCCAACGAGGCCTGGATCGACCAGGTGGCCAAAGTAGCAGTGCTTCTGGTGGAGTGCACCGTAATGTTACGAGGAATCATTAAGGATTATCGTTGGTAAGCCGTAGTGATAGTGGCCCTGATCCACCTCCCCAGCATAGGACCAGTGTGGCCTTTGAGCCGATAGATGCTGGTTGGAACGAAACAAACAAGGCTTCAGTCTTAAGGAAGGAAGCTGTACAGTTGTTATAGATTTTGAAAGCACGGCGCATATCGAGAGTGTGCCAGGAACGTTCCAGACGGTGGGCCGGATTGGGACAAAAGTTAGGGAGGACCAGCTCCTGTGCCCGGTGGAAAAGAGAATTAAGCTTCAGGACAAAGGCAGGGTCCAGTTGAAGAACGACCCTGTCTGAATGGAAAATACACAAATCCCCACATGTTGACAGTGCAGCTAGCTCCGAAATGTGGTGAGCCATCGTGATGGCGACAAGAAAGGATACTTTGAAGGAAAGAAAACGAAGTGACACAAGGCAAAGTGGCTCGAAATAGTTAGTGCTGAGAGAACCTTGTTGAGGTCCCACGTGGGGAAACGGTGGACCGTCGGAGGGCGCAGGTTAGAGGCTCATCGCAAAAAATGACAAATGACAGGGTGCCTGGATACCGGTGTAGAAGAGCTGCAGTTCAAGACTGAGGAGATGGCAGCCACCTGGTGGCGAACAGTACTGGGAGCCAAACCCGAGTCGAACTCCTCTTGGAGTAATAGTAAAATGTGAACAATAGAAGCAGACAGGGGCAGCACAGAGGACCATTGACACCAGGAGATGAAAGAAGCCCAGGTAGCATTGTAGATGCGATTGGTGGACGCACAACGAGATGCTTGGATGGTTGAAATGACCTGGGCAGGTACTTGGGCCTCCCTCAGCAGGCACCTTCAATCTCCAAGCGGTCAAGTGATAACAAGAGGGGTCTGGATGTTTCAGAGCCCACTGAACAAGGATGATTTGATCATCTGGAATGGTCCAGGGCCGCGCCACAGATAGGGACACTAAGTCCATGTAACAATGTCTCCTGGGCCAGCAAGGGGCCAAGAGAATGAGCTCCGCCCTTTCCTCTAATAGTCTCCGGAGGACCCTGGAAATCAAGGGGAAGGGAGGGAAAGCATATAGCAGGCCCAAGGGCCAGGGGCTGCAAAATGCGTCGGTGGCCTCCGCCCTGGGATCCAGATACCTAGAAAAGTACCTCGGAACCTAATGGTTGACAGCTGATGCAAATAGATCCACCGAGGGGAGGCCGAGCCGGGGTGTTATCTCCTCGAACAGATGGGCAGGAAGGCTCCATTCCGTGTGGTCCAACTGATGTCGACTGAGGTCATCCACTTGAGAGTTTGCAACCCCCGATATGTGGTCTGCACGAATAGATCTGAGGTGAGTTTTGGCCCAGAGACCCAGGAGCAAGGCTTCCCTCATGAGGGTTCTCAAGTGTGTGCCTCCCATCTTGTTGATGTGGGCCTTTGCTGTTACATTGTCCGTAAGGACAAGAATGTCGCGAGCCTCCACCTTGTCCTGAAAATGGATTAGAGGCAAACTGCTCGCAACTCCAGGAGATTGGTATTGAGACGTCTGTCTGTGGGAGACCACTGACCTTGTGCTAGATGATGCTCCAAGTGAGCCCCCCAGCCTGAGAGGCTGGGGTTGGTGGTGAGAAGATGACGCATAGGTTCCCGGAAGGGGCTGGCCATCAAGATTGCCGGGGGGGGGGGTCCACCACTGGAGAGAAGCAACGAGCTCAGGAGGCAGGGTCACCCTGATCAGTTCTGTGTTGAAGCGAGCCTTCTGATGCAGCAATAGGAACCATTGCAATTCCTTGCTGTGGAGGCGAGACCAAGGAACAATGCCGAAGGTTGAGACCATCTTGCCCAGGAGGCGAGACAGCCCAATGACAGAGGAAGAATGGTCCATGATGCAACGTTGAGCGAGGGAGCAGAGACTAGATTGGCGGTCGGGAGACAGAGAGACAGTAGAAGCCGCAGTATCAATAATCGCTCCCAAGTGCTGGAGGCTAGTGGAGGGGGTTAAATGGCTTTTGGCCCAATTTATGGAAAAGCTATGGCTCTTAAGCATGTGGATGGTGGTAGACAAATCCCGGTGAGCGGAGTGGGTGGAAGAGGATTGTATAGGAATATCACCTAAATAAAATTGAATTCTAATGGGGAGAGAACGAATGTGGGCGACAAGGGCCACCATAATCTTGGTAAAAACCTGGGGAGCGGAGGAAAGGCCAAAAGGTAGGCGGAGTACGGATAATGTCCTCTGAGGTAGTGAAAACGTAGGTATTTACAATTAGCAGGGTGAATTCCTCCCATGCCTGACTGCCATTTCCCTCCGATCTGGAGAATGCCAAATTTAGCATATATTCTGCACATTCTTGTTTTTTAATAGTAATTATTTTATTCTTGTTTTTAACTGTTTTTAAATTTATATTAAGCTTTTATGTTTTAATGTCTATTTAAACACTGTCCAGAGTTGCTCAATGAGGAAGATAGGCAATTTCTAAATTAGATAGATGATAGATAGATAGATAGATAGATAGATAGATAGATAGATAGATAGATAGATAGATAGATAGATGGATAGATAGATAGATTGACAGACTGACTATAAAAACTGTATATGAAGCATAGACCAAGTCAACCCATACATACTATGACAAAAAAAAGTGAGAGTTCTTAACACACTTGTGTTCTTAACACAAAATGCTTCTCTAGCATTTTGGAAGGAATAGTATGCATTAACAATCAGAAGCAAAAGTATACAGAAAAGTTGTATTTCAAGGTAAAATTTCATCCTCAGAATAAATCCCACCCTGACACCTTTGCTGAACAATTTTCCATTGCAATTCTAACCCACAGATCTACAAAAGTTGCCTTAATTGAATGTTTTTCTAATGTCAATGCTCTACGGCTTTCTCTTACAATCCCAAGCTTTTTCCTTTTTTGGATAGAGAGCAAAAGCTATTATTTTTTGGTTATGAATTTTTTATATTACAAACAAATCTCTTTTCTCTAGTTTTAAAAATTACTACAGTATAAGTTCAATACTTTAGATAGGGAAGAGTCAATAAATTCTATCTGAAACAATATTAATTTTGGCCATATCTGCAATACAGGGTAATTGATTTCTGCCTGATGCAATTACTACCATGTAAATGACATTCATAGTTTTGCGTACATCTCTATTTAAGATCCTTTTAAAAGTTGGTTATGGCTTCCTCAATCAGAACCATGGCTCAAGCATTATTCTTTTTTCATTTAGGAGTAGTGCTACTTACACAGACATATTGAACAATTTTGTTTTCACAATTCAATTGTGGTTTAATTGAATACAATTGCTATCAACAAAGCTGCAAGAAATCTTCTAAATCCTACCTAAGAAGCATAAAAATAGTAAGAGGAGTTCTCAGGTAGCCTATTCAGTCTGCTTATATTATTTTGACAATCCTCTGGAACCTGATGCACTTCAGGTTAGTTGAATTTTATTTCCAATAATTCTAAGTCAACACTGCCACAACGATAGGAGGTTATGGGGACTAAAATCGGAAGTACTTTGGGTTAGGGAAGGCTGATGTAATAACATAAGGCTGTTTCAGCAAGCATAATTACCGGTATATAATGAGGAGTCTGCTGTCTACCTTCAAGGCAGCAGTTCTTACTGCTGAAGGAAGGAAAAACAAAGCAAAACCAAACCAAAGAAAAGGCTATTAATTTTAAAACCAGCAGTTGAGTTATATGAGTAATTCTTCCCCAGACACACATACCACATTTTTGGATTTGAGCCACTATGTTGTAGGGGCTATAGCATGAATATAGCAGCCAGTTTCTTTCCCCACTTTTCTCTTCATATACATTCACAAAATATAAAGTAAAAAGAAGTACAAAGAATGTATCAAAGTGGTACATTCACCACACAAAAATATCATAGAACGAAAAAGATGTTTCTCTGTTTTGCATGGAGCTTCAATATAGCAAGTGAAGCTAATTCTTTTTCACATCCTGGAAAATGACTCAAAAGTTGAGTTTACATTATGAGAATGACCATGGCTGAATGGTTCAGCACATTCTTTGCATTCAGAAGGTCTTTGGTTCTACCTTGAGTTCTCTTTAAAATGTATCAGATAGGTGATGTTCTCTGCTTAACAGACTGATGCGCTGCCTCAACAGAAGAAACATTAACTAGATAGACAAGCGAGTCACATCTAGTAAATGGAAGATTTTCATGCTCCAAGAACAGCTTCACATCAACAGTACACCAATATTTTGACAAAATATCTATACACAGAGGGAAAAGCTTTGACAAATACGAGACAGGTATGCACAGATATCGTATTTTATCTTTATTACAAAAAATGTTGATATTCCACCAACCAAACAAGAGTGCCACATTAAGCAGGGAGATATTCTGAATCTGGATGCTATTTTGGATTGTTGCCTTCTGGCAGAAGATACAGAACAATTAAAACTCGGACCACACGTTTTCTGAATAGTTTTTATCCCAGAGCTATAATTGCACTCAACAATGAACTAAAGGGCCACCACCAGTGAGCTGTTGGACAGTATTACTTGGTCTGTTGTGTGGATGTTTGGGTGGTTTAGGGGTGGAGAATTGTGGTGGGTAGGAGTGTGTTTGGGGATTATGTGTATGGGACCTGGTCTTTGGGTGTCAAGTAAATTTCGCTGTATACTGTGTATATATACATACAATGACAATAAAGGTTGTTTATTTATTTATTTATTTTCCTTGATTGTTAGATTCTTACATTAGCAATAACATGGAAATTTAAGGTATTATTTGAAAGGCAAGACACTGCCTGTTTAACCTGTATTGCCTTCACTGATTCAACTCCCTGGATTTCAGACCAGGATCCTTTGATGAATAGCATAAATTCTAATACAGAGCCCCAGTCTATTTTTATAATAGCTCTGATACTCTGCGTTCGTTTAGACATAAAATGAATATTCCAGGGCTAGGAAAATGCATTAAAATCTAAGTACAAATGCATTTTCTGATTTCAATCCAACCATGTTAAATAATTTAAAATCTGTTCAATTCTAATGGTTTTAAAGACTGTTAGCCCTGCTATAGAAATCAATGGAAGTTTATTATAAATACAGATAGACCTTGGATAATTTGTGCCTGTGTGCTTATATCTGCGGGTCCCAGCTATCAAAATATGTAAAATAGATGTTATTCCATAAATTTGAGCTAGTTAGACCAGTGGCGAAATTCAAAAGTTTTTCCTACCAGTTCTGGGGATGTGGCTTGGTGGGGGTCATGTGACTGGGTAGGCATGACTATGTAGTCATGTGACTGGGGGGCCAAAACTCACTTTAACAATATCCTGCTGGAGCAGGGGTTGGAGTAGATGACCTCCAGGTACCTTCCAGCCCTGGATTGACTGCTATGCTCTTTCAAGGTATCCTCTGAAGCTGCGTCCAGTGCCAGGTTTGTGGTCCTTCCTTCCTCTCCTTTTTCCCTTTTTCTTTCTCTTCTTTCCTTCCTTCCTTCCTTCCTTCCTTCCTTCCTTCCTTCCTTCCTTCCTTCCTTCCTTCCTTCCTCAGCCCCCCCCCCCCATTTTTGGCCTAGCAGCCTCAGGGAAGCCTCCTGGGAGCAAAAACGGACTTCCTCCAATAGGTAGTAAAAAATTCTTTAAAAAGTAAAAAAAAAAAAGTTTCAAGGATCACGCAGCACAGCTGATTGTTGGAACCTTTTTTTTTTTACTTTTTAAAGGCATTTTTTACTACCTATTGCCTGAATGAATAGTAAAAAAAAATGCTAAAAAAAGGTAAAAAATCCAGTTCAGACGATCAGCTGTGCCATGCCATCGTCAAAACTTTTTTTACTTTTTAAAGCATTTTTACTACCGGTTCAACAAACCAGTCACATTTGTTACTACCGGTTTGGGCGAACCGGCCCAAACTGGTAACATTTCACCCCTGAGTTAGACCCAATCAACAGAAATGAACTTTGAATAATTTAGAATTGCAAAGGCATGTGTACATATTGTAAACATATAGTACAGGCACATGGAAATTTATATAGTACCTACTACATATGGGAAAACATCATAAGGAGCTATGCTTCTCTTAAATGTATACAATCATGCACATTTATGTATTAAATTCTGGTACTACATCTACTAAAAAAGTCATACCGTTTCCCCCAAAATATGATAATAAGCCCAATTGGGCTTTTGAGAGCATGGCAATAAGGCCAAGAGCTTATTTCAGGGTTCAAAAAAATATAAAACAGTTTGTTAAGTATGGTTTTATTTAATGATTCAGAGTTCTGTAACACTTTAGCTTATGTTCTCAAACAAAAGGTTAACTAAACAAAGATAATTGAATTAACAATTCAAGATTATAAAATGCTTTCTTTGAAATCTATTCCTCTTCCAAACTGCCTGCTTTTCAGCAGACAATTTAAACTATTCCATCAGTTGCCCCAAAGCAGTATCCAGATAATGAGCACAATTTTACAATGGTTTCTCATGTAAAAAGACTTCATGTCCATTGTTGTATCAAACTCATATGCACAGCACATTAAAATTTCACATTTGTACCATCTTACAATGCCAACCCAAAAAAGCTCCCCTAGTAAAATGATTTTTTAAAAAAAAAAATAGTGTATATGCTTTTAAATATTTCAAGATAGGAAACCCTTTTGTTTCATGAAAAGTTAATTCTGTAGAGATCTGCATTATGGTCTCTTTCACCCAACTTTCCACCAGTGTATTCACCAAATTGGGAGCTGTCTACAACTGATGGAGTGCTGAACATCAGAAACAGCTGCCACTCCCTGGGAAGTAAGTAGAGAATAATGAAGAGCAAAGCACCAGCAGAACAAAAGGAAATCCATCTTTATTTACCAACTGCTGCAAGCTTCTTGACGCATCAAGCTTATTTGAACATCAGTCTCCAATTCATAGCAGAGTGCAATTAAGAAATAGCAACTTAACAACCATATTATTCCTATTTTGGAAGGATTTAAAAAAAAAAGCAGCAATAGTTTAAAGCACCAGTAGTCTGCACAGTCTAAATGTTGCAACTCTGAAAGGTTCCATAAAAGTCTGCAAAATGTTTCAAGGTTGGAAAAAGACACATCAGAGTTTCAATGATTCAGGTACAAAATGTTTTGCATACCTCTGTGCAGCAATTCTATGCAGGCATGTTGGTTTGGCATATGTGCCCCATCAAGAATAGATAGAATTTTCTGTTAAGCAGATAGTTCAAATCTGAACAGTATCTTAAAATGTGCCAAGTTGCTTTAGGCAAAACTGCTCCCATTCCATGCCATAGTTGTCCTAATATATGCATAATAGTAGACTTTTTACATGGTTGCATTGTTATTATGTGTGAACCAACTTGAAGATTCAGAAAAAAAGTGCTATATAAATGCTAAGTGACAGCCGGCATACATGTGAAAAATGCTACTTGCTCTCTGGTATGTGTTCCTGATTGAGATGTCCCAGTTTTCTTTCACACATAGCAGGGGTGGGTTCCACTTACCTTTACTACCAGTTTGCAACAGGAGCATGCACTTGCTTCACTCGCTCTTCTGCACATGTGATGACGTCGGGGCGAGGGGGCAGAGCCTCCCACCACCATTACTACCAGTTCTTAAGAACCAGACTGAACTGGGAGCAACCCACCACTGACACACAAATCTTCATATATAGGAGGGGTCCCCAACCACTGGGCTGCGACCCAGTGCTGGGCCTCAGCCCGTTTGGAAACAGGCTGTGGAAGTGGTGAGCAAGCGTGCATGGGCACACAGGCAGCTGCATTTGTGACAGCAGCGAGCCCACATGCATGAAACCATCCCCTCTCCCCCCCCACACCTTGCCACTGCCAACCCTCCGGTAGTCCGGAAAAGTTGGAGACCTCTGTTATATAGGATTCAGATTACTGATTCCAGATTATGGAATCTTCAAATACTAATTCCAGTACAGGTTAGAGACAAGTTTCTTATTGTTTCAATTTAAGCTTATTTTGCATACAGGATATGGGGAACTAAAACTTATGGACAAACTCAAACACAGATTGATTCACAAATGCATTCAAAAGGATTAAATCAGTCTCCTACACTGTAGTGACATCCAGGTGTGATAAGTCTTCACATCTGGAAGGAACCAGGTTGGAAAAGGCCTCAATCAGACCCCTTCTTCAACTTGGCTGTTACTTTTATGACTAAGCTGGCCCTTCATTCACAGCAGATAATAGATAAGAGCTGGAAGCTTCAAGTTCCCAGAACAGGTTTCTTAGCTGCAAAACAACTATTTTCAGTTTCAAAAAAGTCCACTCACCATCACGTTCACTTTTATTTTTCTATCCTAGAAGCCCTGGAATATGCATGTAGCTCATTGCCCCTTTTAGATTATTAGAGCAGCTGGAAAAAGAGAGAAATTCCAGTTGAGGAATCTATTCAGCAGAATTTTGTGGGATAGGGCAGAGAGGGAAAGAGAAAAGGAAAGGGGGGAAAAAACTGGAGAGAGAATGTGAGTGCAAAACCCAAAATATGCTAATGTGGCCACAAATATGCTTTTGAGGAGATGAAGAGTTCTGGGTTGCCCCTTGAGGAGAGGCACACAAAAGCAACAATCCTGCAGATTATTTTGTTATTTTTCCATGCCCAGTCACTCTTTGGGATACACATTCAGACTCTGCCTCCAACAGACAGCTGCAAGAGACTGGACTGTGCTCTGCATTTCAATCAGCCTGTAGAGACTCCCATGGAGGATGCTCCCCAATAGGAGAGGTCAAGCCCGAGTCAGCAGACGGTCTGCACCCAGACCCTTTGCTCTAGCAGCTTAGCTTTCACTGACCATATATGGAAGCCAGTTCTGATGGCAGCCGTGTTCCGAGGAAGGCCAATTAACAGCAACGTGGATCTGCCTCCGCCTCCTTCCACAGGCTACTATGGAGAAAACCCCCAACCGCTTTCTCCATCTCCCCCTCCTTCCTGTACTTCAACCCTACATGGCAATGATTGACAGGAATGGCAACAGGTTAAGAGTGGCCTCTGCTTCAGGAATTGCTCTGAATTGACTGCTGTTTCTCACGGCCAGCAGAAAACTAACAATATATTTGGCACCTGCTTCATTATCGTATCTTCAGGGAATTTGAGGGCGGGGAGTGTAAGGAATGATTAAATAGTCTGATGTTTAGATTCATATAAAGGACAGATGGGAGGAGAAAAGGTTTTGCACTGTACAGAAAACAACCTCATTAAAAAAAACAGAGGATTTTATCTATCTGGTACCAGCACACATCTGCACATTAAAATGGAATAAATGACCAGTTGATTAGACTAACCTTCTCCAACTCGGAGACCCCCAGATGTGGTAGGCTTTAATTTTCATAATTCCTAACTTCATTCACATTAATTCCTAACATCCAAAAGAAGTGGGTGGAAACTTATCAAGGAAAGGTCCAACCTAGAACTAAGAAGAAATTTCCTGCCATTGAGAACAATTAATCAATGGAACAGCTTGCCTCCAGAAATTGTGGGTGCTCCGACATTGAAGGTTTTATAAAAAGAGACTGGA
This sequence comes from Masticophis lateralis, assembly GCA_030761175.1. Taxonomy (NCBI): domain Eukaryota; kingdom Metazoa; phylum Chordata; class Lepidosauria; order Squamata; family Colubridae; genus Masticophis; species Masticophis lateralis. The sequence goes on along the minus strand of JAUDYJ010000001.1, from coordinate 320,976,663 downwards.
TAAACTGTTTGTCTGAAATGGTACTCCTGCTTGAGCAGGGGATTGGACTAAAACTGTGTTGGCAAACCTATGGAACGCGTGCCGGAAGCAGCATGCAGAACCACCCGACGAGGGATGTGCACACATGTGCACTTGTCAGCTTGTCTTCACGCACACGAGATCACCGAAACCTGGAAGAACAGTGTTCTGTCACGCATGCACAAGCCAACACCCGAACTTCTGGGTTTACGTCACGGGCATGCGCGATGGCCAGCTGTCCATCGGGCCAGCTGTCCATCGGGCGCATGTCCGTGCCGGAAAACAGAAGTTCGGGTGCCGGCTTGCGCATGCACGACATAAAACTGCTCTTTTGTGTTTTGGCGGTCACGCATGGGCGAAAGCCAACAAGGCTGTGCGGTCCAGGTGGGATGGCTTTGCGTGCCATTTCTGGCACACAGGCCGGTATGCGGTGACGTAAAAGGTTACCCATCACTGAACTAGAAGATTTCCAAGGTCACTTCTAACAATGTTATTCTGTATTCTTCCCTCTTACACCAGAGGAACAAGGGTAGTTTCAGTGCAGAAGAGAAAAACCACAAGTGTTTTGTACAGAACCAGAGAGACATTTTATACAGAATTACAAAACTTCAGGAATTTTGAAAACACTTTGCGATTAATAGTTACATGATTTAAATTGCAAGGGAAAGCTCTGTCAAAATTACTTAATTAAAGTAAAACATTTAATTAAAAATAGATTCTTCACATCAAAGTTTTATGTTTGAGAAAGAGGTGGGGAAAACACAAAGCCTAAATTCCCAATCCTAATTTAACTGGTTTTAAAATCAAATTGTTGTTTTGTAGCAAACTGACGACATATCTAAGCAGTGTGCTTAGGTTTTTATTTTTATTTGTTCTTAACAGTCTTTTGGGTACTCTCCAAATGCTCTGGACTACTCAGCCAGCATGGTCATGGTAGTCTAGCACACCTGGAAGGCACTAGGCTGGGAAAAGATAATTTAGCAGGTCCAAACAAACAAGCAAACAAACCTTCCACTGTATTGCTTACAGCAATTAATTTTCACTAATGCAAGATATTCCCAAAGGAGCAAAAGAGAATTAATCAGCATACAAAATCCCTGATGCTCTCCTTTGGCACAGCTTACTCAAACTGCTTCTCAAGCTACAGCTGCCTCTGATGGAAAAAATGCAAATGAAATCTTATTAAACACAAACATATTTTAAAAAAGCATTAATAGCTCTCCATTTTTGTTATTTTGAAAAATGATCTAAGTGTCACATTCCAAGATATTAAGACATCGGGGATAGGGCAGAATACCATAATCTGGTTGTGCTTTATGGGAGTTACAACTCATTGTTATCTGGAGGAAGAAGTCTCAAGTTATGTTTACAGTGCTAAAATGTATAATTGCACTTATCCATTATACTCCCAACATGCTTTTCACCATCTATGCATCCAAATGTAAGCTGTACGCAGCTTTGGGCAGAAATGATTTGGTGAGCCTTGTCCTTACAAAACCAGTTTGCTGAAGCTACACAAGATCTGATTGGTGTCAAACTGGGAGAACATGTGACAATTGTACTTCTTGCCCCATACGTATTTCATCTTGATGCATATCCCATGAATCAAGGAAGATCCAACATAAAGTTGCCACATAAAACCGGTATAATGTGTAAGATTTAACACTTAATAAATTCCTGTATTGAGCCCCACTTACATCAACTGATATCTTCTTCCTTTCCAGCTGTTTTTGCCAGTACTATAGAATTACTAACAATTCATGGGTAAATTACTAATAATTACTAAGTTGTTTACTTAGTCAAACTGTTAAGTGAATCTGACTTCACCATTGACTTGGCTTGTCAGAAGGTTGCACAAGGGGATTGCCAAGCATTTGGATTTGGATCACATGACCACGGCAGTGGTGGATTGCTACCGGTTCTCCCTGGTTGGGGCAAGCCGGTAGCGGTGATGGTGAGGTGAGAGCGAACCGGTTCCCTTCGATCATCAACTGGGCCTCCCGCCCCTGCACTATACCTACCTATATTTGTTCTTTTTTACCCCAGCGGATAGTCGTGGCAGAGCCGATTGCCGTGCCTCAGCTGTTGTGAAACGCAATACGCTTGCACGGAGCAAATCACAGGCATGAAGCAAACCGGTAACACCAGTTGAAACCCATCATTGGACCAAGGGACCATGCTACCACGGTCATTAAGTGTGAAAACTGGTCACAAGTCATGTTTTTCGGTGCCGTTGTAATTTTGAACAGTCACTAAACAAACTGTTGAAAGTTGAGGACTACCTGTACACAAAACAGACTAAATGCTGGGAATTTTGTAAGGCTAAAGGAAAGGCAAGAGGGGGTGGGGGACGGAAGTGTTGCAGCTAGGTATCTCAATTCTCCCCCCTGCCCCAAACTTTTCATTGCTTCTGATCAGTTCCTGCCTTCCCCCATTGCAGCTGCTGAAGTCTTACTGCTGCTGCTGCTGCAAAGGTCAATCTGACAGAGGCCACCCTGGAGAATCTCGCTGGTGCCAGCAACTTCAAGGCAGTGGAGGGAAGGGTGTTGGAGAGTGGGGGAGAAAATAAGCCTAATAGAGATTGACTAAGATATTCTCCAGCTGGGATCAGCTGCACTGCAATTCCTGCTCTGGATACTGAAAAAGGAAGAAAGAATGAATGTAATGGGAGCCCTCCCTCCCTCCCCTATTCTGCAAACACACACACACACACACACACACACACACACACAAACACACACATGATGTCATTTTTCTGGCAGCACCTGCTGCCACTGCTGGGAGCAGAAGCCATGAATATATAGCATTCCTTCCTTTAAACATCAGCTCTCCCATCCTTCTGGGAAGCAGGGAGAGGAAAAAGAACGTATAGAAACTTGTCTGCTGACCGCAGCAAGAATTTTGCTAATGAGAGCACAGAATACTGCGCTGGTTGTGTATAACTTGGTGCATGATACAGAAGACCACATTCATCTCTGGGAATGGACATTTTCTTACCTGAACGTCCATTTTCGGAGCGCTGCGGATACACTCCATAGCTAAATAAGATCCTCTTCTCTGACAGCAACTGAGAGAACTTTAAAATCCATTATTCCTGCTCTGTGCTCTAACCACGCCCCCTTCCCATACTTCCCCAGTCTTGAACGAAGATGCTGCACACATAATCAAACAAAGCAGTTTATTAACAAATCAACAACACAACCAACAAGCAGGAAGCAGGAAGCCCAAGAAAGGGAGGGAATGGAGTGTATCTGCAACGCTCAGAAAATGGATGTTCAGGTAAGACAACATCCGTTTTCCAGAGCACTGCTACTACACTCCATAGCTGGGACATACCCAAGCTTAAACCCCAAGGGAGGGATGCTGACTGCCCCCAGAAGAATCAGAAACCACACTTTGCAAAACCCGCCGACCAAATGAAGCCTCAGCCGAGGCATAAGAGTCTATCTTGTAGTGTCTTATGAAAGGGGACAACGAGGACCAAGTAGCAGCCTGGCAAATGTCCAGAACCGAAGCCTGCGTTGACCAGGCTGCTGAAGTGGCTGCGCTTCGTGTGGAATGAGGCAAAATCCTCGCTGGAGGAGGACGTGCTCGACGCTCATAAACCGATGAAATGCAGGCCTTAATCCAATGACCCACCGTGGTCGACGAAACTTTCAGACCCATAGATGCCGGGTGGAAGGAAACAAGAAGAGCCTCCGTCTTACGGAATGATGCAGTCCGCCTCTCTGCCACCATCTTCCGAACCACTTGAGGGACCAGCTTGACCAGAGGAAAGGCGTACAACAGTCCTGCTGGCCATGCAGGACAGTGCAGGGCGTCTGAGTCCTCGGCCCTTGGAGTCGGATACCTGGAGATGAATCGAGGTAGTTGGGCATTTGCGGGACTGGCGAACAGGTCGACCACTGGTTCCCTGAATCGGAGGGACAGTTCGCGGAACAGTCTCGGATGCAATTGCCATTCGGTCGGATCGATCTGTTCCCTGCTGAGCCAGTCCGCCTGCACATTGGCCAAACCGGAAATATGGTCCACCTGTACTGACAATAGGTGTCGCTCCGCCCAGCGAAACAGCTTCTTCGACTTGAACATCAGGACACGCGACTTCGTGCCCCCTTCCCGATTCACATGAGCTTTGGCGGACGTGTTGTCTGTGAGAATCAGCAGGTGCCTTCCCTGCACCGCCGCCGAGAAATGAAGCGGAGCCAGACGAATCGTCCGCAGTTCGAGATTGATGCTCTGAAGCCTCTCCGATCTGGACCACCGACCTTGAGCTACTTGGCTGCCCAGATGGGCTCCCCAACCATGAAGACTGGTGTCGGTTGTTAGCACGACTCTCTCTCATTCCAGAAAAAAACAGCCCCGCCAAAGAGCTGGGGACCTCCACCATCTCAGGGACAGCTTCACCTGTGGGGGAATGAACACGGTCCTGTCGTTGATGGCCTCCCCTCTCCTCTGAAACAGCAACAGAAGCCATTGAAGTGGCCGAGAGTGCCTGTGTGCCCAAGGCACTATATGGATGCACGAGACCAGCTTGCTGAGCAATTGCGAGAGTGTCACGAGAGAAATGGACCTCTGGGCCAGAACCTGATCGAACAAGTCCCTGATGCTCACCTCCTCTCGGGGGACAGAAACACTTGTCCCCTGGCCGAGTCTATCACAGCTCTGAGATGCAGGAGGGAAGTAGACAGAACGAACAGGCTCTTCTCCAAATTTATGGTGAACCCATGCACCCTGAACATTGAGAGCACTGGGTCCATATCGCTCTTTGCTCGAGTCAGGGATGACGAAAGCACCAGGATGTCGTCCAGGTAACACAGCAGCTTCACTGGAACCGGCCTGAGGGTTGCCGCCACCACCGCCACGAGCTTGGTGAAGAAGCATGAGCTGCCTGTTGCGTACCAGCAGCCATGATAGAGGCCAGAACCATGATAGAGGCCAGAGCCGTGGAAATCATGGTTTGGAAGTCCATTTGAGATCCAGCAGGTGATGGTTCCACAGGGCGAAGTCCCGCTGCAATGGGCATAAAGGTGGCCGAAGGGATCTGCCTACGGGGTGGGGGAGAAGTAGCAATCCCCGCCGCTGAAACATCAGGTAGAGACTGTGACACTCCCTTCGTCAAGGCCAGCGGAATCAGTGAAGAAGACCTCGCACGAGCAGGATCTGATTCAGGACACACCGGTGGAGAGCCCACAGGGCGTTTCGCCCTTTCATACTGGCGCTCAAACGCCTTGTGCCTTGGTAGGGCATCTTTTTCAGCTGCAGACGAAGCTTTGGACCAGTGGGAGGAATGGCTGGAAGACCCAGACCGTTTGGACCCTTTTTATTTTTGCGGCTTGATGGACCTGGGAGGACTAGCCTCCTGTTCAAGGTCCAAAGAAAAAGATGAGTCCGCCATAGTTTGCGGGGCTCAGGGCAGCTGGTATGCAATAAAGAAAATCACCTGGTATGTGTGTGTTTTTTTTAACAGATGCTGCAGTGCCCACTAGGTGGTGCTGAAGAGCAAGGCTAGACACCCCTTAACACCAGGTAAGTAAAACAATTGATCCCGCAGATCAAATAAGCCTGCACACAGTAGGCACTAAGCGTGATCCAGCTGTGACAAACAAAATGGCCTAAAGCCACCTGAGACACTACAGCAGAGCATGGCTGTCGAGAGTGGAGGACTCCCCCTCCCCTCAAACAATTAACAGGAAAAAAGGGCCGAAATCTCAGGTCGATTGAACCAAACAAAATGGCGGGTGCTACTTGCAAAATGGCGCCCGCCACGTGGAGAAGCCATCCACGTGAAGAGCCGTCCACGTGGAGAAGCCGTGGAGCAAGGGCAGCGGCTGCGAGCCTGGTGGCCACACCACACCCCACAACTCACTGAACGTCGGCGGCTACCTTTCAAGCATGCCGTCAGCCAGTATCCTTCACACGCGGTGCCACCTGCAGAGCCCTGATGGGACGGTCACCAGAAGCCTGAAATCGCTGAATCGGGCCTGCAGTCACCCGCAGAGCCCGAAAGCCGCCGCTAGGTGCAGGAATCCCCCGCACAAGTCTCAACAGCGGCGGTGGCAGGACAGCGACGGCGAGCCTCCCGTTCACTCACACCCCCCCCCCAGCGGCAATTCAGATAGCTGGATCTGCCCCGAAGGGTCAGGATCCGGTAGCTGGAGGCGCTCCAAGCGCCACAAGCACAGCGCGGCCTGCACAGCAGGGCACGACACCAGCAATCCCAGCTTACAGGCTAAAACCTCCAGGCAAGGACTTCACACACAGACACTTTCCAGGAGAATCGAGTGGAATCAAAAAATCAACTAATCAAAAATAAATAAACCACCTAACGCGTGTAATCTACTCTCCAAAGCAGAGAGCTAAAATATTCACCTCAGTCTATCAGCAACTGAGAGAAAGACTGGGGAAGTATGGGAAAGGGGGGCGTGGTTAGAGCACAGAGCAGGAATAATGGATTTTAAAGTTCTCTCAGTTGCTGTCAGAGAAGTGGATCTTACCCAGCTATGGAGTGTAGTAGCAGCTCTCTGGAAAAAGGAACATTCAAAATCACCAAGCACTCTTTTTTTGTTCCTTTAGAAAATGTATCTTGTCCATACAGTACAGTTAACTAGCAGAACTAAGGACACCTAGATCTCAAGAAGCGTTATGGGGGTGACTTGGTAAAGATGGAGGAGTTCATTGCTGCAATGTTTCTCAACCTCAGCAACTTTAAGCTATCTGGAATTCAACTCCTAGAATTTCCTAGCTAGCATAGTTAGCATGGCTGGGTGGGGAATTCTGGGAATTCTGGAACGTCAACACAGCTTAAAAGTGATGAAGTTGAGAAACACTGCATTATTATAGAATTTTCAATCTGGTATCTGATACTTCCTCTCCTGCCTACCAAAATATATTCGGCAGACACACACACCCTTTTCTCTCTGCCCCCATCGTATCTAAGGAGGAGAGTCATGCCCCCTGGGTTGATTAAGGGTACTCATCTAAAGGGATCCAAGAAATGGAGATTTTCTGTCACAGATAAGTCCTAACCTTGTTGGCCTTAAGACTGACAGTTTTCCCTGTACAGAGATCAGGAGGTTTTGTTAATTTACTGTTGATAGGCTATGCTTGATTATTATTTTATGCTTTTTAAAATTATAGGTTTTTCTTTTTATTTTTCTATCTATAATTGACCTTGTAAGCTCAGAGTTGCCATGGTGGGATGGACATCCATATAAATCAAATATACATAAATAAATTTATTATTTAATTTTTTTCTTTGATATTCTAAGGCTTTTAAACCCACTCACAGCCTTCATATCCCTTTATGGAAAGAGACATTCATTTTAAGTACTTCCTCCATCCCTGCAATTTTTTTTTGCTCAGCATCTAACAAGGAACAGATACAGTACACTATCAAAGGTACCTAGGAAGATACCAAGATTTCCACACGGCAAAAAAATATCTCTCATAAGCTCAGTTAGGTATGGAAAATAATTAGTTGTAATTAAATTATATTTGCCATCAACTTCAGATGGGGCTGATGGGATTGGGAGTACAAAATTGTTTGGAGAATGGGAAAACTCTCTTGCAGTCAACTTCATGGACAAACTAGCTCAACCAAGCCACATAGTGAGCATTCACCAAAACAATTCTTAACGTCATTCATGCCAGCATGAGAAATCTGCAAATGATAGATGCAAAATAAGCAGACATTCCAACCTCAAGCTTAGCAACGGCAAATCCAAGGGCCAAGAGAGGAGGGTGTCATCTATTCCTATGACATTTTAGCAATTAAATTGAAAAGCTCAGTCAAATCTTGCTAAAATGTATAGCTTAATATTTAAACAAGAATTCTAAAGCCATAGTTGGGCACAATTTAGTGGAAAAAGTTTCATGTTTCAATTTATTTTTTCAAGCCAATGCCCACTTCAAAACTGATCCCCTCCCAGATTTAAAATATTAATTAAACTATTTTAATTGATGTAATTTATTTTCAAAAGGCATCCACATAGACAACCAAAGCCAAATTTGATGACTTCAATTTTCTATGCACATGCTTTACCATTCACCCCTACATTTCATATAAAGACATAATGGAGGTGTGGACATTGTTATGGGTATGTACCAGAATCTGAAGAGTGTCAGGAACTACAATGGAAGCTTCAAGGCTGCAAGTTGTGCCAATGGTATAAAGGAATGTTTCCCAATAAACAAAGAAAGAGAAAGGATTCTACACTGTGACCAGTTTTCTTGGGAAAAAGAAAACAATGAGATGCAAAACAAGAAAGCAAACAAGAAAGAAACAACTTTTACTCTCATTCTCTTTACTTCCTTATTGAAGTTTAATACACATTATTGTGGAACTACCAGTGTTAAGAAAATTGCTGGATAAACACTTGTGTTAAACTCAGTGGAATGGCTTCATGCCAAGCATAATGCTAAAGTTCCCCAGTTGTGAAATGAGCTGTTTTTACACACCAAAGTAACCACACAGCAGGCCTGTGGAGCCTGAAGACAGCTGACAGAGATGACTGTGGCCATCCCCCTGTTGTACAGACAGCCACCCAAATACCAACATCTGCTGTGGCACAATTTACTTTTTACACAACATTTAGCAAAACAGTGCCTTACGACTGCAGCATCGTTAAAAGAGAAGGAACAACAAATAAATCGCTAAGATGCGAGTCTCATCAGACAATCCCAAAATTAAAGAGCAGTTTTTCTTGTGCGAGTTGAGCTTCAGATTCAGATTGTTTTGGGTGTTTTTTACATCTCAAGTCTTAAGCAAGAGAACTGGTTTTATTATAACTTAAAAAAAGAAAAAGAAATGAGGCGGGTGGGTTGGGTGGGTGGATTGGGGAGATGAAGGGGAAAAAGAGGGGAGAACCAAAATGCAAAAACCAGATTTCTATCAAGTATCACAAACATAATCCATCATTGCAGTGAAAATTACAGTTTGGAAGTGAATGAGGTTGATGCAATCGGCAGAAAAAGCAGATGTTGATGAGGCATCTCAACCAGTTCCAGCTTTCTCTTTGTAATTCCAAAGGATGAAAAGGATTATACAGTATGGCTGGAAGCATTTGCAGGATGAGGTAAGGTGAGTTAGGAGAGAATAATGCCTATTCTTTCACCAAACAACCTAAAGACTTTAATTTGTGAAATAAGGAAGTTGCAACTTTAAAGTTTTCTGTTTAGAATCAATATATTAAAGCAAAGAAGGAAACTAGACCCTGTATCCACAGCTGTTGCATAGGTGCCCAACCAGAGTTCAAGTACTCATGAGCACTCACAATATTGCCACAGAAATGGCTAGGGCAACCTACAGAGCAAGACATAGGAAGATGGAAACTCTCCCTATCCTGATTGACCATGAAAGACCATAAAGACCCTCCAAACTTAAACTGCAAAGGCATCCAAGTACAGAAAAACATGCTAATTCCATCTGAAGACTATACCAAGTATTAAAATCACAAACGTCCAATGCATCATATTTGATGTTCATGATTGTCAATTCAAATGGAATGGATGTTGCTTACCTGAACGTCCCTTCTAGACGCGCTGCTGGAGAATCCAAGAGCATGGTAATTCCCTCAGGTAGGCTGAATACTGAGTGCATACAACTTTAAGAGAGTTGACTCCGCCTCCCGGGCCTGGCTGAGGCCTCAGTTTCTTTCACGAAGGAAGTATAAAGGTGTAGGTCCATGAACTGTCCAAAATCCGGAGCAGAAGCCGGCCAGGGTGGGTTGGATTCTCCAGCAGCGCGTCTAGAAGGGACGTTCAGGTAAGCAACGTCCATTCTCAGTTGCGCTGCTTGGAGAATCCAAGAGCGTGGGACATACCCAAGCAAGTTCTAGACCGGGCGGGAGGCTGTGTGCTCCTGAGTAGCTGAAGTAGAGACGACCATCTGCAAAACTCGCCGTCCAAAGGACGCCTCAGCCGAGGAGTAGGAGTCAACCTTGTAATGTCTGATGAAGGGTGTGAGTGAAGACCAGGTAGCGGCTCTGCAAATGTCCAAAATTGAAGCTTGAGTTGCCCAAGCAGCCGTAGTGGAGACGCTGCGTGTCGAATGGGGCAGAATACGACTGGGTGCCGGTCTGTTCCTGACCGCGTACAACTTGGCAATGCACGCCTTGAGCCAGCGGCCAATCATGGCCGAGGATACCTTCTGACCCAAGGAAGATGGTAAGAAGGATACAAAAAACGCTTCAGAACGTCTGAAGGGCTCTGTCCTTTTAATGTAATAGCGAAGAGCCCTTCTAACGTCCAGGCAGTGCCACTGTGCCTCACGGCGATGACGAGGTGCCGAGCAGAAATCAGGCAGAACTAATTCCTGAGAACAGTGAAACAGAGTGTTTTACCTTCGGCAAAAAAGAAGGATCCAAGCGAAGTACTACCTTGTTGGGATGAAAGATGCACAGGTCTGAGCGTATTGATAGCACCGCCAGCTCAGAGACTCGTCTGGCAGAGGTAATTGCAACTAGGAAAGCAACCTTCAAAGTCAAAAAACGGAGGCTGATCGACGACAGGGGTTCGAAGGGTGCGGCCATCAGGACCTGGAGCACCAGGGCCAAGTCCCATGTTGGGAAACGATGAACAACCGGCGGACGCAGGTTCGTCGCCCCTCTGAGGAATCTGCAAATCCTCGGGTGCTGGGAAGGTGGTCAGCCATCAGAGAAGGGCAGTAAGGAAGCCTGAGCCGCCACTTGGCGTCTCAAGGTATTCGGCGCCAGACCTTTCTCAAATCCACTCCGCAAGAATTCGAGGAGGATATTCACAGAGATATCGGCAGGGTCGATGTCACGGGTGGAGCACCAGCGTCGGAAGGCTCGTCAGGTCGCATCATAGATCCGGACTGTAGAGGGTCTGTGGGAGGCCAACATGATGTCAATCACCCCAGCAGAATGGTTGTCTCTCCTTAGGAGGGCCCTTTGACATGCCAAACGGTCAAGTTGAGCCATTGCGGCCCCTTGGAGGAGAATGATCCGGTGTGGTGGGATCTGCCATGGAGGGGATACTGACAGTTCCACCAGGTCCGCACACCACGGTCTGCGTGGCCAATGTGGGGCGACCAGGACGACCTCTGCGCTCTCTGATAGGATTTTCCGCACCATCCTCGGGATGAGAGGAAGAGGGGGAAAGGCATACAATAGGCCGGGAGGCCGGGGACTGCGGAGGGCGTCCGTGCCCTCGGCCCCCAGACTGGGGTATCGGGAGAAGCGAGGGAGCTGTGCGTTGGACGGGCTTGCGAACAGGTCCACCCTCGGACTGCCAAACCTGGTCGAAATTTCTCTGAAGAGCTGTGGATGTAAGCGCCACTCTGCATGGTCGATCTGTGCACGACTCAGCCAATCCGCCTGGGTGTTGTCCGTCCCAGAGATGTGTTGAGCTGAGATGGAAATCACGTGATGCTCCGCCCAGGTGAGGAGTGAGAGAGCTTCATCCAGGAGGATCTTGGAACGCGTGCCCCCTTCCCGGTTTATGTGCGCCTTGGCGGTTGTGTTGTCCGTCAAGATGAGCACATGCTTGCCCTCTATGTCGGTCAGAAAACTCCAGAGGGCTAGGTGTATGGCCCTGAGCTCCAACCAATTTATGTCATGCTGGAGGTCTCCCTTCGACCAACGCCCTTGGGCCACCCTGTTGTGAAGATGGGCCCCCCAGCCCAACAGGCTCGCATTTGTAGTGACGAGCACGCGATGTTGTTCTTGAAACAGGCAGCCCTTCGTTATCGCAGGGGAGGTCCACCACTGAAGTGACCTCCTGATAGAAGGGGGTAAACGCACCTGCTCTTTGGAGTTGCTCCCCATGGATTTCTGATGTGGAAGGAGGAACCATTGGAGGTGGCGGAAGTGGAGGCGGGCCCAAGGGACGATGTTGATGCAAGAGATGAGCTTGCCGAGCAATTGGGAGAGCCACAGGATTGTAAACTTCTTGGAGGAGCAGACCCGAGTGATCAGGGATGCAATGCTGAGGCGATGGTCGGGAGCTAGGAAGACCTGACCTGTCCTGGAGTCGATGATGGTACCCAGGTGCAGGATCCAGGTAGTCGGAATGAGATGGCTTTTTTCCAGATTCAGCGTGTTGCTGCAAGGTGGCACGGACCTTCTGTGAGTCCTTGAGGGACTGATCGCGAGAAGATGACATGACAAGAATGTCATCCAGGTAGCAAAACACCCTGATTGGAACCAGACGAAGGGACGCCGCCACTGTTGCTAGGATCTTCGTGAATGTACGTGGTGCCGAAGAAAGGCCAAACGGCATGGCTCTGTACTGGTAGTCCTGATTGTTGTAGAAAAAACAGAGGAAGCGGCGGTGGGAAAGGTGAACCGGGATGTGTAAATATGCCTCCTTGAGGTCGATGGAAGTCATCCAATCTGAATATCAGATGCCGGCCAGGATCGATTGGAGGGACTGCATCCGGAATTGGTGGTAGGTGATGAGCTTGTTCAACTCCTTCAAATCCAGTTTCCCCCTCCATCCGCCCGAGCTCTTTGGCACTAGGAAAAATATTGAGTAGAAACCGGTTCCACGATGTTCTATGGGAACCGGCTCTATAACGCAGATGTCCAGCAGATGTTGAATCTCCTCTGACATGATGCGATGTTTCTCGGGATTCCTCGATACTGGACATTGGACGAACCATCTAGGTGGACAGGAGGAGAATTCTAGAGTTAGGCCTAACTGAATGGTTTGTATCACCCATGCGTCCGAGGTCGAGGCTTCCCATTGTGGCAGGAAATGGGCGAGGCGGCCGCCAATGGGAAGCGAGAGGTTGTAGTCATTTACCTCATCTAAAGGACCGAGAGTTGGAACCTCGAAAGGGAAGCTTGGCTGGTTGCTGTTGCCTTGAACGGTCCCGGAAGGATGCGCGGTCCGAGGAGCGGTCGAAGGTGTATGATGACGGGCGGTACGAGACAGGAGCACTGGCCCCGGGATCGGCCCGAAAGGACTGCCTGTGGGCCTATGGAGAGAAGCGATGGTCGGACCTACCGTACGAGGTAGGCATGATTTTCCTCTTATCCTTATCTTCGATGAGGATAGGATCCAAGGCCTCTCCAAATAGACGAGAACCCTTGTAAGGCGCTGAGGCCAGTTTCCATTTAGACTTCACGTCCGCCCTCCAGTGGCGCAACCATAGAAGACGACGGGAAGTAACGTTGGATACAAGAGAGCGAGAGGCAAACTTAGCCGCCGCTAGGGCCGCATCGGCAGAGTACTCGGTGGCTGCCACCGGCTTGTTTATGTCCTGGTGAACGCGTCTGTCATCAGGTGGAAGACGTTCCTGAAGCTGGCGTAGCCAGATCAGAGATGCCCTGTTAAAGAATGAAGCTGATGTAGCGGCCCAGATGGCCCAAGCTGCCGCCTGGTGAGACTTGCGACAGACTAATTCAGCTCTCTTGTCCCCGGATCTCAACCCATCTGTGATGTCGTTGGAAAGGAACGCAGAGGAAGTCAGGGCTGCAATCGGAGGGTCCACCGAAGGAAGCGTCAGCAAGTCCTGAAGAGAAGGCGCTGAGCAGAACAATTTCTTATCGAGGCCACTCGGGGCCGCGAGGGACCCAGGCTGAGACCAGGATCGCTGGACAACCTCAGAGAAGAGTTGAGGGCATGGAATGAACTCTTGGTCCATCTTAGGCACAGAGAAGAGAGCCTCGTGCAGGTTGTGGTCCCCCTGTGTCAGTGAAGGATCTTTGGATGCGGCCAATTGAGTGGTGGCAATGGCCTTGTGTAGTAAAGCCTTGAATAGAGAAGGATGAAAGAGCCCCGGGAAGGTAGGTTTGTCGGGTAGGGCGGACTCATCCTCCGATAAGTCCATCTCTGCTGCCTCTTCGTAATCCAGTTGTGAATCATCGCTATGAATCGAGTCCTGAAGATAATAATCGCCTGAATCAACCTCCTGAGGAGGAGCAGGTCTTGCGGCTTCAGCATGGTAAGGCTGTGGAGGTTGGTATGCCCGGGAACCGGATGGGTGGACCCCATGGGGAAAACCCGCCGCCATCATCTTGGCCAGAGTGTCCGAAATCATGGCCTGGATGTCCTGATAGGAGGGCTGTGGGCCTTCAGTGGGACGAAGGCCAGCAGCCGTCGGTGTGAAGATCACCTCAGGTCTAGGATGGGGCAACGGGTCCTGGGGCCTGGTTGAACGGCCAAGGCTTGAGACAGGTTGGGCCCACTCAACATGGCGATCAGAGCCTTCCTGTGCAGGCGAGGTGTTGATTTCAGCTGCCTCGCCTGGAAGAGAGGGAGCAGGTGGATGAGAGCCCGAATCCCCCTGACATGGCTCAGGTGGAGGAGTTGTGACCACCGGAGCATCCAACTGCTGGGCCTGTCTTGCCTGGTCGTAACAACGCTCCAATGCCTCACGACTACGTTGGGCGTGCTTGTCCCCAGCTGATGAAGACTTGGGGGCCCGCGAGGATGAGGGTTTGGTCGCCTTAGGGCGCTGTTTGGACCTCTTGCTTTTTTCCTTTTGCAGGGATCTCTCCGGGGAAGCTTGGCCTTGCTCCAAATCGGAAGAGAGCTCCAAATCGCCCATGCTGCAGTATCTGAAGATTAAGGTAAGATAAGGTAAGAATCTCACTTTCCCCTTTTATTTATTCTTTCTTTCTTTCTTTCTTTCTTTCTTTCTTTCTTTCTTTCTTTCTTTCTTTCTTTCTTTCTTTCTTTCTTTCTTTCTTTCTTTCTTTCTTTCTTTCTTTCTTTCTTTCTTTCTTTCTAATTTTTAAGAGCAGGCTAACTGCAATCCAACTGCCAGACAGAATATTAAGCTCCTATTAATGGAAGAGGAGGCTGGTTCCCCCCCACCCCCCGCTGCAAAGCAGCACCTACTGTCACCAAGGGTGAGGTAGAGGGAAAGGCCTAATGACTTGGCCACCACTGCCTCAAAGGAAAAACAGGCAGAAAGGGTAGAAAATTGATAATCCAGAAGGCCTGCAATTAGGCTTATAAGGATTTTAGAAACCACCACCATGTCTTTGGGCCTCCAAAATGGCGACCTCCAGGCTGCCAGGAGTCAAAATGGCTACCTCCCCTTCAGCAAGCTCCAAAATGGCGTTCACGCCCTTTTCCTGCCTCCAAAATGGCGACCGCCAAGTTGCCAGGAGTCAAAATGGCTACCTCCTCTTCAGCAAGCTCCAAAATGGCGTTCGCGCCCTTTTTCTGCTTTCAAAATGGCGGCCACGCCTTTTTTTAATGCAATTAAAATGGTACCGCTCCAAAATGAGCTAGTTAAAGGTGAACTGGGCCACTGAGAGTATTGCTGGGTCACTCCGCTCTTATTCGCCGTCCCCACGATCCAAAAGACAGAGGCAAGGGTCTCCCATGAACCCAGCAGCTCCAGGGGACAAGAAACCAGCGATTTAGGTGCATGGGCACTCAAAAGCGCCCCCCCCCGCGCTCAGTGAGGAAGGTGAGAAGGCGAAGGCCTTAGAGTGTGCCACGGAGCAACCAGGCAGGAACTCTAATTCACTGTAGTTGAGAATATAATCGCCCCTCCAGAGCAGTTCAAACAAGTAGGCACGCAGAGATGAGTTAATGGCAATTACAGAGCTCTGCGGCTGAAGAGTAAGCTCACAGAGATGCTGGCATTAAGCAGAGCTCTGAGGCTATTTAGTGTCCAAATTAACGGGCTGAGGATCTGGGTCCCCAGAACACACCCAACCCGTTGTCAAGTTGAAATAATTCACAGTTGTAGAATATCAGCAATTTCTGAAGAAAGGAGTCACTAAGAAAAACCAATTTGTAGGGAAATATCACAAAGCACTCTTTCCAGCCTTACTGAGTGAAAGGAACTGAGGCCTCAGCCAGGCCCGGGAGGCGGAGTCAACTCTCTTAAAGTTGTATGCACTCAGTATTCAGCCTACCTGAGGGAATTACCACGCTTTTGGATTCTCCAAGCAGCGCGACTGAGAATTTAACCCGGAAGCACTTCAGCACTCCCAGCAGTAGTAGTTTCCCAATAAACATCAGGATTACTAACTACTAAGATATGTAAAAGCAACGAGTCTAAAAAACATGGGGTGTTTTTTTTTTTGTTTTAATTCTTTTCAAATATGATGGTAGCAGACAGCAGAAACAGTCATAAATGTTTTGAGGTCAAAAGTTCTGACCCCAAATGCCCCCTTCTGACTGAGAAAAGATACTCCAACTGCACAACAGATGTTCGAATAGCTCATTTCAACACTGCACCACTTTGAGCGAAATTGAAATAAGACTTCTGAGGTCAAAATATTTGGGCCTCAAAACATTTTACACACTATTATTAGATAGTTTGTGCAAAGTGGAAAAACACGAGTTGCCGGATTTTCTTTATATCTGGCCTTAATTTTGTTTAAAAATCCAATCTCAAATCCAGCTTCCTTCTTCCCCGTACTCTGTTTCCTTGACCTTGCTCTAAAAGAAGGGGGACAGTCTACAAGCAACAAAGACACACCAACATGTTTATAAACATAATCATAAAAAATAATGGTATCCTGAAGATGTCAATGTTCAAGATGACGGGATAGTATCCACCTTTTTAGAAAGGCAACATTATATCTTGTAATGAGGGATATATCAGTTATCATGAGATGAGATATAAGATTTCCTACAGAAAACACATACTCTATGATGTTCCTTGAATGTAAGCTTTGTCTTTGCTATGACAAAAATAATAAACATAGTAACTGTAATAGGTGCCTTGGGAACCACCACAAAACAACTGCAGCACCACTTGAACGCCATCGGCGTTGACAAATTCACCATCAATCAATTGCAAAAGGCAGCTTTACTTGGAACAGCTTATATCCTGCAACAATACCCCTAATACCGTAAAACATCGACATCATCATAAAAAGGTCCTTGATAGGCAGACAAAATGTGAAATCCAGTGTGTGAACAGCTGCTGTCTTGGCAACAAGCCATAATAAACCAATAAAATGGGGCAGCACCATGCAATTTCAGGGCACTTACCTGCTTACCAGGGGTGAAATGCTACCGGTTCGCTGGGGTTCGGGTGAACTAGTAGTAAAAAATTCTTTAAAAAGAAAAAAAAAGTAGGCCACGCCCAATCAGTCACATGACACCCCCCCCCCAAACCCCAAACCATGCCCACAGAACCGGTAGCAAAAAAAATTTGCATTTCACCACTGCTGCTTACCAACAAATTTCAAATTGCGAACTAATGTGGTACAGTAACTAATGCAGTCCAACAGCATCTTGTTCAAAGCACAGCTGTAACAATGGGCTGAACTCAAATAGAATTAAAAACTCTGCACAGGAAGACCAGAAAAATAATGACAGTGAAACATGCCTTCCATCTGCAGTAATGTTGATAGACTCTGTTTGCCAAGGAAAATAGGTAAATGTGGAATATTGCAAGGAGAATACCAGAGAGCAGAAGAAGAAGAACAAAACCACAGGAAGAATATCTGAAGGACAATGAACAAGATGCTCTGAAGCTGATGTACTATGAAGGCTTACACAGTACTGGAGAGAACTCTGTGGATCAAACTGATTTACAAGAAAGTTCAAATAGAGAAGAGAAAGCAGACATGAAAAGACAAGTATTACATGGCCAATAAAGTAAAAAGAAAAAAATCAGGCAAAGTAGATAACAAGATCTGGCAATGGTTAAGAGCAAGAAAATTGAAGAAAGAGACAGAGTGGCTAATTCTGGCTGTAAAAGACCAAGCCTTAAGAACAAAAACATACAAAGCCAGAATCGAGAAGGAAGGATAAGACAGCAGATGCCACTTCTGCAAAGAAGCTGAAGAAACAACGGAGCACCCAGTTAGCTACTGCAAAAAAGATTGCCCAAACTACTTCAAACAATGGCATGACAACATCATAACAATGGTGCATTTGGAAGATCTGCAAGAAATACCATTTGCCTGGCAAGCAAGAACTGATGGGATCACAAAATAGACCAAGTAAGGAAATGAAAAGCCAAAGTGATCTGGGACTTCAGAATTCAAAACACCCGCCACATAATCCTGCAAACTTTAAAAATTGTTGATGAGAAAGACAAAAAAGTCTGGACAGTGGATGTGACAATATCTAGAGACAACAAAATAGAAGAGAAAGAACTGGAGAAAAGTCCTCCACTTACAAAAGTTCATTTAGTGACTATTCAAAGTTACAACAACACTGAAAAAGGTGACATGACTATTTTTCACAGTTACGACCTTTGCAACATCCCCATGATCATGTAATCAAAATTCAGATGCTTGGCAACTGGTTCATACTTATGACCATTGCTGTGTTCCAAAGTCATGTGATCACCTTTTGCGACCTTCTGACAAGCAAAGTCAGTGGGGAAGACAGATTTAGTAGGAGCCTGAGTAGTGTAGGGGAGTAATGCCTCCTACAAAGGCAGCATTTAAGATCCAGCTGCCTGCAATTACTTGCGAGTTCAATCCCAGCCAGGCTCAAGGTTGACTCAGCCTTCCATTCTTTATAAGGTGGGTAAATTGAGGACCCAGTTTGTTGGGGACAATAAGCTGACTTTGTATAAAATATAAATATACACAAGTATGAAGGCTATTGCTTAACGCACTGTAAGCCGCCCTGAGTCTCCGGAGAAGGGCGGCATGTAAATCAAATTAAAATAAATAAATAAATAAATTTACTTAATAATTGGGTTACTAACTTATCAACTGCAGTGATTCACTTAACAACTGTGGCAAGAAAGGTCGTAAAATGGAGCAAAATTCACTTAACAAACAGAAATTTCGGGCTCAATTGTGGTCATAAGTCAAAGACTATCTGTATAGAGATCTGGATATATACAACTGTGACAGAAAGAATGACAGAATAACAGAGTTGGAAGGAATCCTGGAGGTCTTCTAGTCCAACCCCCTACTCAGACAGGAAACCCTATATAATTTCAGACACATGGTTGTCCAATTTCTGCTTAAAAACCTTAAGTGTTGGAGCATCCACAACTTTTGGAAACAAATTGTTCCACTGATTAATTGTTCTGTCAGAAATTCCTTCTTAGTTCTAGGAATATACCAATAGTAGTACAACTCCTAAACCACCATTTGAACACCACAAGCATTGACAAAATCACCATCAATCAATTGCAAAAGGCAGCCTTTCCAGGAACAGCTTGCTTCCTATGATAACTTTTAATATTATTAAGCAACAACATCTGCCTATTTCAGGTCTTTGGGAAAGACTTGATAGGTGGACAAAAATGACAAATTCTGTCTTAACATCTGGCTGATGTGACCAATGATGATGAAAATAGGGCTTTTCAAAATACCAGTTAGGGTGGGAGCTATTCAAATTTGAGGAGGGAACCTCATTAGAGAGAAGAGCAAGATACTAGTACGGAGAAGGCATGCATCCTGGCAGTTTTTATTTGATGGAACCTGTTAGATTATTGGAAAAGTACTACAAAAGTAAATACGTAAATTCACATTATGGGTTAAAAAGAACACTTAACCAAGAACACAAGAGTCATACTTGAAAGCAAAACTTCTCAAACTCTGGAAGTATGGGTTGCATTTTTTTTAAAAAAAGTTTATTAGGCTTATGTAGACCAACCAGGAGCAATGTCAGAACTTGCTCCTGCTTAACTAAGTTAGGGCCTGTTCACAATAAACAGGAGAACAAAGCCTGAAGTGAATTCTGAGAGATGGATCGAACCATCTTAACATCATACACCAATCACAGCAGGGCAATAATTGGGGGATAGTAGCCTGCTAGTCAGTATGTTCATTGTCACTGGAGTGTCCGTATAAGGTTATGTGCTGTATATACTCATGTATAAGTCCTTATGTGGATTAGTTGACCCTTAAATTTGTAATCAAAATACTAAGGAAAATGTACCACCCAGATAAGACAACCTGCATTTTTTCATGGCATTTTAGTTAAAAATTTGAGGAGCAGCTTATCTGCAGATGGGCTTATATGTGATATATTCAGGAAATATGGGTACTTCAAAAAAAAGTATTACCATGTATAGTGAAGATAAGCCTATCTGTGGATAAGCCGAACCTGATTTTTTGGGTGTACCTCAACATCTGAAATTTCACCATGAGCATACATGGTATTGATGAAGTTCAATATGTTTATCCACTATTTTAGAAATGAACAGCATAAATTGAAATAATAATTAAATAATGACCCACTCCATTACAACCTTTTTTGTTGCAATGGATTACAATCAATTAAATTTATGCCATAATACATCTGTTAACCTTCAAGATGCTTAAAGACTCCATTGATTGTGTTGCAAGAAACAACCAATAAATTATTAAACAGAGATCTCAGTCTGCAGAATTCTGACTCAAATCCAAAAAAAATCCAACTCTTCCCCAAGAGTTAAACCCAAGGTTTCCAAAAGCATTTTAACTAATATATAGCCACAGTTTTGCCTAAGATTTCTTGCTAACCTTACAGTTCATTAATAATGTCTAACTTGTGGACAAAAAAAAATCCATTGAGGAAGCACATTTCAATCAAAGTGGCCAGATATGAATGTAAACAGTAATGGATTCTGTACTGCTGACCACCATTATTTGCACCAGCTTGTGTTCCAACCACAGAAATCTATGATAAAACACTAGCAGAGAGTATAGTAGTATATAATATGAAAGATACAGATATGCAACACAAGTGTGCATTTCTGAACTACCACAACCGGTTGTAGGCCATTTTACATCTAAAATGGAGCATGGAAAAATGAAGACTTTGGGACCACAAGAAATCCTTCCAAAGTTACACCCTGCTAGCCAGACTATGGAACAAATCATTCACCAGGGTGAGGTACCAGAGGGCGAGTTTGTGAGGAAGCAGTCTCTTCGACAATTGGCAGCGGTGCAGAAAAAATGCTGTGTAACTATGGAAACTCCAACATATGTCAAGAGGGCATCACATGAAACAGGCTTTATTTAACTCACTTTTAAAATACAAGAACTCATCAATCTTCCATTCATACATGTACACACTTCAAGGCAATGGTTCTAGCACTGTGTCTATTACACGTACGTCCACTGCAAAAGGGGTTAAATGATGCCTTGAAGAGCTAAGCTTGGTTGAAGGCTGCAGCACTGATCCCTTCTCTGCTTCCGTCAGTGCTTCAGTCTAGGCGTAGTAATAAATCTCTCATGAGCTCAAAAGATTCAAGGTCAGAGTTCAGATGCTGCTATTACTGCAGATGTGAAAGATGCTCTCATAATGACTATGATTAGCTACTGCAGACTCCAGCCACATTTACATGTCGTACAGAGTAATGGACTTTTCACCCACGTTTGTCAACCTTTGAAGGCGAAGTCACCTA
Source organism: Masticophis lateralis (assembly GCA_030761175.1). Lineage (NCBI taxonomy): Eukaryota > Metazoa > Chordata > Lepidosauria > Squamata > Colubridae > Masticophis > Masticophis lateralis. Next base: position 320,955,398 of record JAUDYJ010000001.1, on the reverse strand, counting down.
CACAATGTTTTCATAACAGTCTTGTCAGATCTCAGACTCCTTATTTCCTGCCTTACTGGATTCAGCCCTCACACCTTCCTAGCAGACTGAGCAGTAACATTATCCTGAGAGCGGTGTAAGAATGCACTGAGATTGTCTTGATGAAGCTTTGCCAATGTTGACAAGCATGGGAAAATTTCAGAAGATCTCATTCTTATCCCCAAAGCACAAACCCATTCCTGATCTTTAACAGAGAGAGTGAAGTAGCTGGGATCAATTTTAATGAGAATCTCCCATGTGTGCAAATATGTGTGGTCCTGGTCCTGGGAAGTGACTGGATATTTCTTTTTCTATGTAAGCTGAAGTATGTTTCCAGCTTGAATCCAGAAATGGATATTTTTGCTATCAAATCTCAGAGGAAACAGCTCCTAGCCAACACATAACAGCTAACTTCTGTGATGTTCACAAGAATGAGAAGGCGAACCAAGCATTCTTGGATGAAAGGAAAACAGGACTACAAACGTGCCTGAAAATAAATTACTAGGCTTCAGAATGAGGTGAAATGCATCTAGGATTGTCATAAAGGTAAAGGTTCCCATCGCACATACGTGCTAGTCGCTCCCGACTCTAGGGGGCGGTGTTCATCTCCATTTCAAAGCCGAAGAGCCAGTGCTGTCCGAAGACATCTCCGTGGTCATGTGGCCAGCATGACTAAATGCCAAAGGCGCACAGAATGTTGTTACTTTCTCACCAAAGGTGGCCCCTATTGTTCTACTTGCATTGTTTATGTGCTTTCGAACTGTTCGGTTGGCAGAAGTCATGTACAATATAGATGTATAAAGGAAAGAAAACAAGAAAGAGACCGTTTAAAAGTGGTTTCTTTGGGAGTCAATTCGTTCTCCTTAATTGGTTTTGAAAGTATAAAATAAAAATCTAGATGCTAGGCTAAAACATTTATTTATGATGTCAACATATAGAAAGTATTTAAAAATATTGAAAGCTAATTTTAGAGCCAAATAGACCAATGATATTAACTACTAAATGTTATTACTAAAACTACACTGAGATAAAGTTTACTCTATGAGTTTATTCAGGAAGTGTTTGAGCCCAAAATTTCTGCTGCTATATGAGACATTTGTTAAGTGAGTTTTGCCCCATTTTACAACCTTCCTTGCTACAGTTGTTAAGTGAATCACTGCAGATATTATGCTAGTAATAAGACTGTTAAGAGAATCTGGCTCCCCCATTGACTTTGCTTGTCAGAAGGTTGCAAAAGGTGACCATATGATTCTGGGACACTACAACGATCATAAATATGCGTCAGATGGCAAGCGTCTAAATTTTGATCATGTGAATCCTGCAATGGTCGTAAGTGTGAAAAACAGTCGTTAGTTACTTTTTTCAGTGTATGAACAGTCACTAAATGAACTGTTGTTAAGTCGAGGACTACCTGTACTTGTCAAAAGAAGCAGTTGCCACTAGAAGCAATCTGAATGCATTCTCCACTTTTGCTAAAATACTCAGAGGGAATACAGTTGAGAGTTTATTAAATCTTTTGCCTTCAGTTTAACATCCAGTATTCATAAGATCAGGCTAACACTGCTGCTCCAAGAAAAATAATAAGCTCTTTTCTTGACTGAAGCAGGAAAGCCATAAAAATTATAGTACAAGACCAAAACCATTAGCAGAATGTTTATGTTCAAATTAGCAACATTGGATGAATGGCCAACTTCATTTTAGCAATGAATGTTTGCATTGTCATTTGCTTTTTTTTGTATTAAAAAAAGAAAAATATGCTATTCTATTCTGTGTTTCAATGCTAGAAAAACTGTAACAGAGGAAGGAACTGTTCCAGCAGCTAGAAAACCTACAAAATTCTTACCATAACTTTGGCACAGTACATTTTTTAGCATCACAACAGCCCCATTATGCTGCATGATTTGCTTTTTTCTTCATAAATTTACCATCTACTCTACCCCTTTCACTCCATATGTTAGTTTTATCTTTCTTTATTAAGTTAGAGGATGGGGAGAAGTATCAGTTCTTGCTTAGTAACTGCTATGCTAAATGGACAAGCTAAACCATTGTTTCTTATATCTATTTCCACTTTAAAGGGAACATATTTTTTTCTTTAAAGCGCATCTATTTCTTGGCCTCTGAGAATCACAGTGAAGTGAGATAATCAAGAATGGACAAGGGCAAAATTTCAGCCTTCAGAACACTTCAGTGGAAGAATTACTTTTGTTTTTAAAACTGTTACATTAAGCATGCCAGCATGTTAATGCACCAATTTTGTTTGTTGTTCCCTGCACTGTGCTTATCTGTGTTTACTCTAAAGTTGTGCTGTATTGCCATCCTTGGAATAAAGAAAGAAATCAATGTAAAGTTCAATCTGGATGATCGCAAAGCATTTTTGGCTTATTTATAGTCATTCAAAACATTTAACCAAGCCACAGAAATATGATTGAGGCCACAGTCTAAATTCAAGAAGCAAGCCAATCAAAGAGGAAAGCATTATGCACGCTGGAAGCAGGAGCATTATTCAGAATGCACATGCATGTTTCCCCTATCTAAAGCAGAGCCTACCAAACAATGTCTTGGATAATTCCTGAATTCTTCAAAATCTGGAATTTGTCTCTACTAATTTTCTACATGCAATTTAGGATTTGGGAGCAGATCCTGGAATTGGATGTGTCTTCTGTACTTGAATACCTCGCTTCAAGAACTGCTCTCCAAATCAAACCCAATTTAAAAAGTCTTCTACTGAAAAAATTCACATTGTCTCCCCCCAGCCTTAACAGTTCTTGGGAACCTTACAGCTGTGTACTTCAATTCCCAGAATTCCCCAATAAGCATAGCACATGAAATGTAGAAGATAAAACTCATGAATCTGATGTCCAGATTTGGAAAGGTGAACAAGACTGTTCTCCCTTTTTTATCAGCTGCCTACAAAATACTGCTTTTTAAAAAATATTTATAATATTCATAATCTATTTTTCTACTGTGGAGTCCCAAGCAATAGATACAAAGTGGTAACTGATCTGCAATCCAAATCTAGTTGTTTAACATCAAGAAGTCCATGTGCCATTCTAGATCTTTCAAACCATAAAAATGTTATTATAAGACAGGGGGAAATCTACATAGCAAGATTTATTCTTTGGTTTCCAAAATACTCTACTGGTTTTTATTTCTATACAGATTATAGGTAAGCAAACATACGTCATTAAATCCACACCAGGGGGCGGGGGAGACAATAGGTGCACTTACAACTCCAAATTTAGACTGATTTAATTCATTTAGAACTGTAAATTTATTTCTGGCAAGGACTGAACATTCTCAGATTTTATTTCAGTATTTATTTAAAAGACTTATATGGCTGGCCACCCTTACACAGTACAATTCCTAGTGTAGTGGTGGGATTCAAATTTTTTTACTACCGGTTCTGTGGGCGTGGCATGGCGGGCATAGCTTGGTGGGCGTGGCAGGGGAAGGATACTGTAAAATCTCCATTCCCTCCCCACTCCAGGAGAAGATTACTGCAAAATTCCCATTTCCTCCCAATCAGCTGGGACTCAGGAGGCAGAGAATAGATGCAGGCGGGGCCAGTCAGAGGTGGTATTTACCAGTTCTCTGAACTACTCAAAATTTTCACTACTGGTTCTCCAGAACTGGTCAGAGCCTGCTGAATACCACCTCTGTCCTGGTGGCTCAAAACCATAAGAATCTCTCCCCAAAATCAGAATCTGGCATTTCAATCACAGTCTCCAGTACAAACCCCAAGTTCAACCTTACCTTATCTCAAGGAACCTTAAAGAAAGAGCCAGCTTTTTACAGTTTTTAATTATCTAAAGGAGAGAATATATGTAACTTGGGCTTGAATGTGCCCTTTGAATGCAAAGCTTCCAGGAATTCCCCAGTGTGAACACCTACCAGCAGTCAAAGGACATAATGAAATCACACAGACAGACTTAACAATCATTTCATCTGAGAAACTGTGAGCACCCTAGTCCCAAGACAACTCCAAAAACACTAGAGAATTTCTGGAAGCTTTGTATTCAGATAAATTAGCCATCAACAGACTGACAGAAATAAACCATATTACATACCATTCAAAAAAGAAAATACAAGCTAAAAAAGGAAACAAAAAAGTTTCTCTTTAGGAAACAAAACTCAGACTAGACTAAACCAAATTAAGTCTCTTTTGGTGAAGAAACTACAATTGTCTTCCCCACACCAAATCAAGAGATAACTCATATTATCTCACAGACCAATGGAAGAATGGCCGGCCTCTACCACAAGCTTCAGGGGTTCTTTCAGTTATTCCTTTTGTGAGTCAGTGTAGCCACACAATGAACTTTAAGATGATTACTCAGTTTATCTGAGCTTCCACTGCATATGCCACAAGCTGAGTAACAGCTGGATTTCCCTGCATCGTTCTCTTATAAACAGCGTATAGTAACAATAAAACTGGTTTTCTTAGTCTCCTATAACTACTTTCATGTTTAAAAATGCTTTCCGTATTTACTTCTCTATTCAAAAACTTCCCTAATTGTTACAGCACTCTGCTCTTTGTGGTAAATCTGCTGTGCAGGATATTTTGAAGCCCACCTTTAAATAAATCTAACCAAGATGTTTGCAAGCCATATGTAAGCAAAACTGTACAACAAATATTAACAGAATACAAAATAAAATTTCAGCTTCCTTCAGTTCTCAGAAAAGAAAACTTTTTTTAAAAAGTGTCCTAGATGAAAGTAATTTTGACCTAGAATGTGAAAAAAGAAGCAAAACAAACTTTTTCAGGATTGAATTGCACAATTATGATACGACTTCAAAGAAAGCCTATGCTGGCATTCTTTAAGCAAAGACAAACATATAAAGCAGGAGCACCAGCAAATTTATATGGGAGTAAAGAGTACTGTAGCCAATACAGTTAAAACTATGAATGTCAAATAAATTGGGTTAAAAGCCAACTGGGAACCACAGAATTTCCTGCAAATGGTTTTGGGCACTGTATGTGGTCTTTGACAGTCAATACCTTAGAAACAGTCACTTATATTACAGTTCACTGGATAAAACAAAAGTGCACATCACCATGGAGAAATCATTCCTGTTCAGAACTGGTAAACTATCCTGAGCTGGAAAAACTTATGTCTAGCTTCTGCCAAACCACCCAAAATTTGAAAATGCAGTCTCAGAGTGAAGGATATCCAGAAGTTTTCTCAGCCTAGGACATTTAGCCTTTTGCAGTAAACCCATGATGAATGTCCTCTCTTCCCACCAAAGAACAGAAAAATATAAAACACACTGAGGAATCTGCACTTTTTATGGCTGTTATTGTTTTAATAATGTTTTAAGCTGGCCTTTATTTTTCATTTTGGATTTGTTACGTGTGTGTGTGTGTGTGTGTGTGTGTGTGTGTATTTCTCTTTAGCCAGGTTCTTCTTATGTAAACCAAGATTTTTATAAAATCTTGGTTTATGTAGGAAGAACCTGGCTAAAGAGAAATACACATACACCTACGAAAAGGTGTAAGAAAACAAATATATGTATATGTATATGTATATGTATATGTATATGTATATGTATATGTATATGTATATGTATATGTATATGTATATGTGTGTGTGTGTGTGTGTGTGTGTGTGTGTGTGCATACATATATATTTCTCTTAGCCAGGTTTTTCCTACGTAAACCAAGATTTTTCTGCAGCCCTAGTTCAGTGAAATCACAATCCACTAGTTTCTAGGCTTTTTTTCTTCTGGCAGCCAACAGGCCCTATGCTGCCCATTGTTTCTAGGCTTTTTTCCTTCTGGCAGCCAGCATAAATCCTACGAAAAAGTAAGAAAACAAATACTGTACCTTTACAGGGAGGATACATGAGATGTGGGTATGGCTAACTGATGATGGCTAATGAGCCAGAAATAGATCTATATTAGTCTCCCAATGGGCAGCACAAGGCCTGCTGGCTGCCAGAAGGAAAAAAGCCTAGAAACTAGTGGATTGTGATTTCTGCTGACATCGTCAGAGTATTGAACTACCATTACAGAGATCTCTGCCTTTATATGCCATTAATCAATTTAGCCCTCGTGTGTGTAATAGGCCCTTCCAGCCGTCTCCCACTTGTAATCAGCTGTGTTGTTTTGTTTCGTCAGATGGCTGATGAAAGCTTAGTAAAATAAAATTTTAATTCTTTTAAAATTTTAAAATCTTTGTATGTATTTTTCTTCAACCGGGTATTTTCCTATGTAAACCAAGTTTCTCAAATTGCAGCCATAGCTCAGTGAAATCACATCCACTATCCTAGGCTTCTTCAGACAGCAAGCATGCATTTTGCTGCCTATTGGGAGACTAATATAGATCTATATTAATATAGATCTAATTCAGATTCAGATCTAATATAGATCTGAAGAAGCCTAGGATAGTGGATGTGATTTCACTGAGCTATGGCTGCAATTTGAGAAACTTGGTTTACGTAGGGAAATACCCGGTTGAAGAAAAATACATATATATTTGTAAAAGGAAAAAAAAAATAAGGCAAATGAATTAGTCACTCTCCCTTACCCAATAGTAAATCATATAATTCAATAGCAATCGCCCCAAAAAGTACCATAAAAACCCAAGAAATAAGAGGGAGGCTTGCATAAAAATGTTTTTAAAGATACAAAGTATAAGCTGAAATGCACTGAGCCCCACCATCAAACTTCATGAGATTTTTTTGGGGGGGGGGGAGATACATACAGGATAGAAAAATGCTTCTTCTCCTACCATGTACCAAACTTCCTCACTTTTAGCAGCCACAAAAACACTTCACCCTTGCTTTCCTTGTACTAGAGCTTATGCCACGTGCTTTCATGCCTTACGTATAAAACACAAGAAGCAGAGGAACTCAATTGTAACTGCTGCTGCTATTGCAAGCCCAAGTCACTGCAATAGGAGTCACAAGGCTCCTCAAGGTCCATTGAAAACTGAACAGTTCATTCATAAGATCTGCAAACTGTTGGCTTGAGGTCAGAGAGATGACTGGTTTTTCCACGAGCAAAACATCTGCTGTCCTGGAAGTAGCACTTCCTTTAAGTGACTGACTCATGGCATTGCCAGGAACTACAAAGACTGACACAGAGGAAGGAGTCTCATTTCATTTCCCCATTTAGTGCAGGCAAAAGGCATATAGGAGGCCACAGTGGAAACTTCTTACACTGCCAAACAGAAAGTTCTGCAATAGATTTAAACATTCAACCTACCCGCTGCTCCTAGTTTTGTAGAAAATTTGCATCCCCATCAGGCAATTGCCAAGCCTAGGCATCATTAGAAACCCCAAATTTAATTAATTAATTTGAATGCGTAAATGAATGATCATTGGGAGACAAAGAGAGCCTCTATTTACTTCCTTGATGCAAAACTGCAATACTGAACTTCAATGAGAAAAAAAAACCCTACGCAAGAACCTTTGTAAAAAGGACACATTTCTCCTTGTTTTAATAAAATCTCAACTTTCTGGGAAACACCCCTCACCACAAAGTTGCAGTAGAAGTACCAGAACCTTTGTTGATGTTCCTAGCACTTCTTCAAGGTACAGAATTATTATTTTGATTTCCAGATGTTTCTCTTCATGTACATATTCATATACATGACCTTCATCAAGTACAGGCAATGTGGCATCCTCCAAGCATCTATCAGATTTATATCCTGCTTCTTCTAATGGATTGTCAAGGTATCTTTCGTGGATAGCTCTCTATTGTCCTTGTCTTCCTAGTCTTTTAACTATTACACTACACTGCAATTCCCACATGCCTCAGCCACCTCAGCTGATGGTCAAAGATGGCAATAATTGTGCTTCAAAACATCCAGAGGCTACCCCATTGCTAACCTTAGACATGGCATTGTGCATGTAAGCAGATATTAGAAATACATAAGCATTTTAGCACTTGAGCTACTTGTAAGCTGTCTCTAACTCCATTTTTTACAACCATCTGTTCCAGGGGTATCAAACTCAAGGCCTGCCAGGTGCTTAAATCTGCCCGTGAGGCCAGCCTGGAAATAGCAAAGGACCCGCAGTGCCTCTGCTAGTAAAAAGAGGGCCCGGGGGGGGGGTTAGTGGTGTCGCATACGTCCTCTGTGCAACCTGTTTTCGACCTGGATCGCCTCTTGCACCACTCTGCCGACCAAACGGGGCGCGCGAGGGCCGGCAGAGTGGTGCAGGAGGCCATCCAGCCCGAAAATGAGGCACGGGGGGGGGGGGGGGGGGTCGCTTCAGGAAGCATCCATCCCCCCTCCCTCCCCTTCATGGAGGAGAATTACAATGATGATCCAGCCCTCGAAGACATCCAGTTTGACACCCTTGCTCTATTCCCTTATATGTACATAACTCTAGCTGAATGAAAGAGCTAAATTTAAACAACCATTTCTGCTGCACAGGGGACATCATGATCCTTTCATTTGATTAATTATGTGCCATCAAATTAGTGTTAATTCTTAACAACTATGCAGATAGACTTTCTCCAGGAGGATCAGTTGCCAATCTCATTGACTATGTCTTCCAATGAGGCACCCATTGATGTTGTTTAACTGTTGTGGTCTGCCAGCAGCCTGCAGAGCTGGCAGCGGAGTCGGACAGCAATGAGGCTGAAGCTGAGAAAGAACATGGGCCAGTCCTGGAGGCTGGGTAAGGTTTGGATGAGGGCTCTGCATTGGAGACAGAGATGGGGCCAGGGCCACCGGGGAGTGATGTGAGGACTTCGGAGCCTCCATAGGCTGACAGTAGAGAGGCAGAGGAACAGGAGGAGCCTGTTCCTAGTGCACATATGAGAAGAACTGCCAGAAGGCAGGAGCAGCTAAAGCAGAGAGGACGACTTGGGAGTAGGGCCAAGAGATGATTGGCCCCTCTCATAAGACTTAAAAAACCAGCAACGGTATTTGCTGTATTTATTTCTTGTTGGCATCTTCTGCTTCTGAACTTTTGCCAAGAAAAGCCTTTGGCAGTTTGCCTAATTATACTAAGGTCAGTGATAAACTGAGGAATGGTGTTTTGAAGAATTTGCTTTAATTTAATTTGGACTATGCTGAGAATGAGTTCTCAGCTGTTCTAATAAAGTCTGTTTGTTTTCAAACTATTTGCGTTTAATACTAACTACTTCGGCCTGGGTCACAACAGTTTGTTTTCCGGCCCTACCTCTTCCTTTCATTGCTCCACGTAACCATCGTGCTGCTGCGCTTCTTGTATCTGAGCCCGTAAATCCACTGGTTCCTGAACCATTAAGAAAGACTCTACAGGCAACACTGTCCGGAGCAGGAGCGGGTCTTCGATGTGGGAATACTCTGGTTTCCGCGAGAGCACATCTGCCCTTTGGTTGCGACCACTGGGGATTTATGTCATGCGGAAATTGAACAGGGCAAAGAAGAGGGACCACTGTTATCTTGGTCCGTTCCCTGTGGAAGTGGTTAGTACTGCCTGACCTTGCTACGCTCCATACGTGTCCACCTAGTCTTTCATACATCCCTCCTTCTCCCAGAACGACCAGCCTGCTTGTTCCGCCAACCTGACTGTCCCCAACCAGCACCATGAGACGGAGATGAACCACCTGAGTACGAGGCTAAAAGAACGGTTCCAGTATCTCATTGAGTGGAATGGATATGGGCCGGAGGACTTCACCTGGGAGGATGTGACCTCTATACATGTACCTCTCTTGGTGAAAGCCTTCCATGACCAATTCCCGTCATGGCCTCATCTGGATTGTCAGATCCAGGGGAAGGGCCCTGCAGTGAGGGATAGTGTTGTGGTCTGTCAGCAGCCTGTGGAGCTGGCAGTAGAGTCAGACAGTGATGAGGCTGAGGAAGAACATGGGCCAGTCCTGGAGACAGGGGAAGGCCCGGATAAGGGCTCTGCATCAGAGGCAGAGATGGGGCCAGGGCCATCGGGGAGTGATGTGCAGACTTCGGAGCCTCCAGAGGCTGACAGTAGAGTAACTAACTAACTAACTAACTAACTAACTAACTAACTAACTAACTAACTAACTAACTAACACCATCCACCTTGCTGCTAGTTGTCCTTTTCTTCTCTTTCCTTCCATTTTGCTCAGCATTACAAACTTTTTCAGAAAGCTGTATCTTTTGAGTAATGTATCTGAACTATGATAATTTGAGACTTTGTGTCTTGAGTGAGAACTCTAGGTTGATTTTTTCAATGATCCATTTGTTTGTTTTCTCCATTATCTGTAATATTCTCAAGAAACTTCTCCAACACCAAAGTTCAAAAGCATTAATACTCTTTCACTTCTGCCTCTTCAAAGTCCAACTTTCACTTCCATACAGTATTATGGGAAAATCTGTTTCTTGCACAATTCTAATCTTTGTAACTATGGGCATCTGAGCATTCTTCCCAAGGACATGTTGCTATTCTACACAATAGCAATTATTGGTAGTGTATTATTTGATGTTGCTTCCTGCCCCGTTGACAGCTGACCCTATAAGGCAGAAGCATTCTATGACTTCTAAACCTTCATTGTCAGTTCTAAGGATGGTTGCTGTACCTCTTGTCATTAAGATGGTTTTCTATATATTTTAGTCCCATTATTTCTCCACTATGTAGCTTGACTTCCATTAATAGGGCTTGCAGATCATTGCATTTCAGTTATCAAAATTACTGTACAAAGTTACTGTTACCAGCATAGCATAGATTGTTTGTTCTTTGAATTTATAAACCAATTTATGAATCATCTTCTTCTAATCCAGTTTCCCATAATATATATTCTGCATATATGTTGAATAAATAAGCATATACAGTCTTGCCTCCATTCTTTTGCCAATCTGGAAACAATGGAAGCAATCTGTTTGTCCTTCTTCTGGTCCTTCTCTGGCTTCCTGACATGTGTATAGGTTTTTCATTGGGCAATCAAATGGTCTAGGAGTCCAATTTTATTAAGCATATTGACATAACTGACACAATTTAAGGTTGCTCTGTGAAGCAAATGATGATAATGATGACGATGTTATCCATTCAGTCGTATCCAACTCTTGGTGATTCTATGGGCCACATCTCTCTATACCTTCTGATCTTGCATTACTTCTCTGAGTTGTTCTATGCTCTGGCTGGTATCTTTTTGGTATTATTTGAATTTTTCAGTCCAACATGCATCAGCTTTAATGTCTCATGTTCTTCCTTTTCTAAGCCAACTTCAATATCTTGTTTCTCCTTTTCCATGCAAAGCTCTATTCTGCAATGGATGGCCATAAGCATTCATTTGCTGGCATGTGAGAAGATCACTTATCCTATTGAAATCTGTGAACCACTAAGGCAAACTTAAAATTCAGACATAGCATCCATTCATATGCTAGAATTCACTTTATGTTTTTATGCATCAAAATAAATTCAAGGAAGCATGGGGAATTTACCTCCCCCAAAAGTTACCGTATATACATTTTCATTTCCTTTTAAAGAAATGAAGGAAGAGAAAATATTAAGAAATACGCATATTTTTACTGTAGATTTTCTTTTCGCAAGCTTCTCTTGTAATTATAGCCTGAATATGTTTCACAAGCTCACAGTATCAGACACTGGTTTTGGAAACATCCTGTGGTTAGTTTACTTAAAACCTTTCAAAGTCACTTTTTTTCCTCTCCATTCTCAGTTTATTTTTAAACTGCCACTATTGTGAACAGAAAGACACTATTAAAAAGACACCCAAAAATGCAAAACATAAATAAAAACAAAGGGCACAATCCTGACTTCACACATGAATTAAATTATGGTAAAAGACAATAATCGTTAAAATCTCCAACACAGCAAAGCGGTCAGCAGTCAAACTGAGAAAAAACGGCAGAGTTTAGTATAGAGAATGCTGGATTAAGACAAGATCTGGGTTTAAATCCCTTCTCAATCCCGAAGATTAACTGATTCTCAGTATGACCTACATAATCTTGTAGAAAGATATGCTTTGCAAATTCTCAAACGTTTTCATCCTCTATGAAAGAAACTTCTGGCTTTTTTCCTCCTTTGTAGGTGTTTAGCAATTGCTTCCAAATATTCCTTGGTAATGTTACTTTATTGTCAGAAGTGGTGAAAAGTGCTACTGCTGTATTTTCAGTTACGTATTTTTTCATCACTGTGAAACATCCAGGGTGCTCATTCTTCCCAATCTCAAAAAAGCCATGAGAAGAGTTTTATTGTAATAGCTTTCCACTAAGGCAAGGGTGTCAAACTGGCGGCCTGTGGGCTGGATGCGTCACATGCAGGCCAAGCCCACCCCAGCTCCGCGAAGGGGAAAAAGTCGTGAAACATCACATGACGGCAACGTGACATGGCAAGTTTGACACCCGTGCCCTAAGGATTTAAGTGAAGCCTTCACTTAAAAGCCAGAGCAATCATCTGCTGAAGAGACTGTAGTACAGCAAGGAAGACCCTGACATGCACACCTGTCCCTTGGCCTCTTTGTCACTAAATAAGTAAGAGCAATTGGGCCTATATATAACACTGAGCTTTACAAACAAGAGGGGGAGCTGTTGGACCTGCTGCCCCAATATGTAGCAGCAGCCATCCTTCAATTCCTGGATTTTATTGCAAGGTTGATGGTGGAATCCCTTTGCTTTCCGTTATGATGGATTTCATGTAAATCTTTGCATAAGATAGTTGGAACCAGATGCCTAATAGACCCTTTAGGCCAGGGATGTCAAACTCAAGGCCTGGGGGCCGGATCCGGCCCGCAGAGTGCTTAGATCTGGCCTGCGGGGCTGCCCTGGAAAAAGCAAAGGACTGACCCGCAGTGCCTCTGCCAGCAACTACGGAACTCAGGAGGGCCATGTGCTTGGAAGGCACACGGCCCTCGGGAGCCTGTTTTTACTGGCAGAGTGCTTGGGCCCCCGACACAAGTGATGTCAAGCTGGCCATGCCCACCCTAGCGATGCCCCCCCTTGCCTCCCCCAAGGTCAAACACAACTCTGATGCGGCACTCAAGTTTGACATCCTTGCTTTAGGCTTCTAGAGACACTTACTATTTCACAGGAAATATGCAGGCAACTTTGGCATTTGCCTTATTGATCTCTGGGACACAGAGATTACAGGAAGAGATGAAGCAAGTAAAGGAATGCCTGTAGCAGTGATGAAGAATGAACTCAATCAATCATAGTGTGCCCGTGTCTGGGATCTTAGCTTATAGTGTGACAATAATTCTGACTTCGTTGTGTTTGTGTTAACCTCCAAGTTGCTGTAGCATGTTTGCACTTTTTTCCTCTTGTTTTTGCAGACAAAAAGCCTTGCATTTGCTTCTCAGATGTTTTCAATGATGACTCTAGACCATCGATGGCTAACTTTTTTGCCATCACATGCCAAAAGTGGGGGGAGTGCAGGGGGGTTGCACACACGCTTGCCCACACCCATAATTCTATGCGCCTCACTGCCGTGCATGTGTATGCGACCCCTCCGTGCTTCCCCTGCTTTTGGCACGCGATGGCATGGTGGGCCCAGTAGGCCCATTTTTCGACCGCTCTAGGCTCCAGAGCCTTTCTAGGAGCCTGGGGAGGGCAAAAACAGCCTTTCCCGCCCCCCCGGAGGTCCTCCGGAGGCCAGAAATGGCCTGTTTGCTGACTTCCAGTGGGCCCAGAAGGCCCAAAAGCTGAGCTTGCGTACCCACCAATATGGCTCCATGCCATAGGTTCGCCATCACAGCTCTAGACTGTCTGAAAGTGCCGGGATTTGGAGTTACTGTTTTATAGCATATTTATTGCTTCCTATGCAGCGAGTTTTAGTCAGTATAGATGGGGAACGTGAGGTTATGCCTGTGGAAGCTCCAACTGGATAAGGCTTGGTCTTCTATACCAATGATTCTCTCTAAGTGTGGTCTAGGAACAGACCCAGAGGGGAATAAAAAGGAAGAAAGGGGTACTGGTTGTCCTTGCCAAAGGCCTGTGATCTGTCAAGGGATGACTGAGTTGTGCATGACAGTGAGGAAGGCCTCCTGGCCCAGAAAATGGTACAATTGGGACACCTGTTAAACCTGTGCAAATCCCCCCCACTTTCAACCATAGCTGCTACTTGCAACAGGAGCTGCACAGGAAGACTTCCAAATTCCATACAAACAGTGTCTGAGACAGTGCTACCTTGTCAAAGTACCTCTTTATTGATTTTTTTTTTGCTTGAAACAAACAAAATAAAATTATGATATGTGCTTCTAAAACAGATTATAAAATCTACATATTATAAATCAATATGAAAAATAATTTATAACTGCTGTAAAAGAAAATCAACTACTTGTTTTTATTTTCAAAATATCTCTAGAGTACTATGTGCGACATAGAGGATCTCTTAGAAATAGAGATTACGCTGAGGGCGAATGTTTTGTTTTGCAGCATGACAGCTTCCCATTAATGAATCTTTTAAATAGTGACATTTTGAGGAAGGAACAGACCTAATGTACAAAGGAGGACATGGAAGTTGTTGCAATATGATCTGGGGTTGGGGGAAGTTAACTTCACTTCCTTGCCTCTTGCCTCTTGAATTCTCTGTAGTCAACCCCTACTGTAAAGGGGAAGGGACTATTTAATCAGCCTATCTCAGATTAGGCAGGGGTGGGGAACTATGGCCCTTTTATGACCTTGGACTTTAACATCCAGAATTCCTATGGCAGCATGGCTGGTTTAGGAAATCTGGAAGTTGAAGTCCACAGGTCATAAACAGGCCATAGTTCTCCACCCCTGCACTAAGGTATCAGAGGGAGTTTGGAATTAGTTCTGAGGTGGATAGTGCAGTTGAGATCTTGGTTGCAACTTGGAATAAGCATGTGACAAAGGACTTGGATAATCCCTATATGAACTTTCTGTGTTTGTGGATCTCATAGAGTGCTCTAGTTTACAGAATAGCTCCAGGAGAAGAGACAGCACATATAATGCCTAGAACATTACTGGAGGAAGATTAGGATCAAAGCCAACCAAGCACAAGAACGAACCTTTGTTAGGAGTTATTTTGTGGTGGTAAGAGTAGTGAAGAATAGTCTACTTCTCCACTTTTATGGCACCTGCAGATAGCTGGGTGGCAACCCAGCAGGTGACTATGTCTCTTCTAGGTAATTTGATTCCTTGGAAGTATACCCACTTGTTCAAGATAAGAAAGGGAAAAGAAAATTCTGGGGCGCTGGAGAACCATCTGAAGGGCTAAAGAGATGGGTTATTGCTAGATGGGGTTATTGTGATTAGTCAATTTGCTAAAATGAGCATGTTACTCTCAAAACCTCAAACACATCCTCTGAATTAAAAGAATCACTGAGCTCTGCTTTAGAAGCCCATAAAATCTAAGCACTCCCTTTTCTACTGTTTGTTTTGTTTTCCAGAAAAAATCTTGCACAAAACAGGAAGCCTCATTCATACATCTGTGGTTGCCAGTTTTCATAGATGTAACCTGTTTATTACAGTAGCGCTAACAACACACAATTTTCTTGCAACTGTAACAAAAGAGGCAAATATTTCTTTCTCTGCACTTGGCTACCATTCCTTATTTGGGAGCACATTTATCTAAACAGCTTCAGAACTATCCCATTTCGGCTTCTGAAGACTAGTATTTTACTGGGCCACTGAAATGTAACAAAGCAACTTTTATGCTAGTCTATGGCCATAATAAAAAAAAAATTAAACAAACAGCACTTTTTGCAAACAGTGACTTTAAATTGAATTTCACTCACTGCTTTTACTCCTACTGTTCCTCCACCACTTGGTGTTTGAGGCAGCTTACAAAATGTAACAAAAAGTCAGGTTTAAAGGGACTAAAAGTAGCATGGGATCTATAGGGATGGATGGGGAAAATCAGGAAAGTCAAAAGAGCAGCCATGACTGCACGATCAAAATCTCGCTCCTTTTTTTACACGTAGGAAGGGGCAAAGTTTTGATTATGTAGTTGCAACCACTTGACTTTTTTGGCAATACCTGGTCTTCCCTGAATAAGAAGAATGAAGGGATGGATGCTGAAGATGCTATGTGCACGTGGGTGAACTGGCTTACCCCTTTTGTGCAGCCATCCCTCCTTCACTATTGCGACTTCATTCATAATGGCGGAATTTCAGCTGTGTTGGTTGGCGAAAGTTCCACCCCCTTCGCTGCAGGTAAAAGGATCCAACCCCTCCTCCTCTACTTCTTTTCTTCAGCTACACCTAATGAAAAGAGAAGAAATAGCACACTATCAATCTCACGTAAACAAAAACATAGGTTAAAAATAGAAATATATGATGAAGATTTATTTTGCCTGAAATGCATTCAAAATACACAACTGGAAGGAAAAGAAACAGCAAAGGCAGTGATTTGTATTTAAGGATCCTGCATATTTATTCACTGGATCAGCAAATATGGAAATTATTTCAG
Organism: Masticophis lateralis; assembly: GCA_030761175.1. NCBI lineage: Eukaryota > Metazoa > Chordata > Lepidosauria > Squamata > Colubridae > Masticophis > Masticophis lateralis. The sequence continues at coordinate 320,939,083 of JAUDYJ010000001.1, read as the reverse complement.
TAGTTAAGATGCTACATCATCTGGACAGAAAGAAACAATCTCTGTAAGATCTTGAACTATGGAGAATTGTCGAAATGAAGATTTCCTCAGTGCTACATATAAATACCAGTATTTATATTTTAGTTTACTTAAACGTTCTGTTATCACTCACTACTTAGCTGTTTTGGCACTTTAGATATTGACTCATATCTCAACACTGAAAACTATTCTGGTTGCATCTGTGTGTAAAACCTAGGTCTGAGAGCTTTCTACATCACCAGCTAAGTCACCCATGCACCCTAGCCTTATTCTGTTTTACTTTGCAAAACAAAAACAGGGCCCAGCCACAGGATGCAAATATTTGCTCCATCCGTGGATTCAGATAAGTTCTTGAAAACGTGCAAATAAAAATTGGTGATTCGGTGGAACGTAAAACAAAGATAAGATTCATCCACTTGGTCCAAAACATTTCTTTGCTCCCAGTTCAATGCAACATGGGAGCCCAACCACTGTAGTTTATAAACCATGGTGTATAGCTTATACACCATATGTGAACCTAGCCAACTGGGTCTGTTTATTTGGGTAAGGGAAATTACATGTTTGTTGCTACTGCTCTCATATTCCCCATTTTTTGCTTTGGACACTGAAATCTTAAATTTATCAGACTTTGATATAAGTCTTCACATGCAACAGACTCTGTTTTGCAAAAAGAAGGATTGTCTGGCTAGGTGGCTCGGTAGTAAGACACTCAGCTTGTCGATCAGAAAGGTCAGCAGTTCGGCAGTTCAAATCCCTCATATAGGTCTCCTGTGTCAGCAGGGAGTTGGATTAGATGACCTCCAAGGTCCCTTTCAACTCTGTTACTATTACCTGCCTCTGCTAGCTTTCTGGTTTACAGAAAGCCTCTTTAAGCCTTCAGAACGATCATTCTAAAGGCTAGGAAGACTCTTTTATGGCCAGGATGCTAACGAATGTGATTGTTCTGAAGGCTAGAAAAATGTTTTCATCACATGCGGGAAAAGGCAAAGTTAAGTGAACCAGGCATGGTTGGATATAGAGGGCTTCTGCACACCAGTGACCCCGTAGACCCTGAGGCGCCCCCAAATGATTGCTTAGTGACCACAACTGGGAGAGCTGGGATTGTGGCTGCTGAACAAAAAAGTCATATGGGTGTCTTAACGACCACGATTCAGGTTCCAAGAGTGATTGTAAGTTGAGGACTATCTGTATCATGGAAGGTTGGGACTGTTTTCAAAACTCTAACTCAAAGCTGAGTTTCATTTCCCCATTTTGTGCAAAGGTGGTTGCGGTTGATGGGGGGCAATTAACTGACAACCACAGTATAATCAGACAGCAGAGGAAAGATTTAAAAGCAAGGCCTTCCCGGTGCCAAATGAAGTAGGCATCACTCAGTTCAAATTACAATTTCAGGTTATTAAGCCAAGACATGTATAAGCCTTATGTGTAAAAATACAGCGCTGTTCTTCCTTCTTTACTGCTCAGTATTTTGCAATAAATTTTGGAAATCTTCAGAGTTATGGGAAACCAGACACCAAATTTTAACCTTAAACCCATCTCAGGCTATGGTTTGTTATGCCAGTTTGTTCTAAAGCTGTAATTTATTGTTTCTCAGTTCAAATACAACAGGACTATGATTAAATAAAAAACCTCCCGAACCAATCAACATGAACCTAAGTGCACTTGCCAGTCGTCTTGTCCCAGAAGAAAGTTTTGATATCCAATGGGAAGGTGGCATATTTCAAAACGCACCATCAATCTTTGCTATCGACTTTACAGACTCTGCCGGCATTGCTAGAAAATAAAAATGAAGCATGGCTGCAACCTAATGCTTCATAAATAAAGAACATTACTTGTACAGAAAAACAGAACAAGTGAGCTCAATTTGTGACCATCTTTATCTTAGGATGATAATAGAGAACATCCTGGAGCAATGAGAAAAACTGAAAAAGCAGTATGGTTAATATATGGATAGTCCTCAGCGTATGATCAGTTACTTATCATTCAAAGCTACACAAACCTCCCCAGAGGTACACAGGACCATTTTCTGAAGTTACAATGCCCCCCCCCCCACAGTCACGTGATCACATTCTGGATGCTTGGCAATTGAGTCACCTTTATGAATATTTGCAGTGTCTCACGGTCATAACTATGATTTGGGACACTTTTTGCCGGTTTCCAATGCTTATTTCCAGTTGTCATTAAAAAAAAATAGACTATTGGAGAAAATTGATTCACTTAGTGACCACACCGTTTGCTTAATGACCATGGCATTCACTTAACCAGGTCTGGTCACAGGATGCCATGATTTAAGACCATAATTCTGTGCTCAATTATGGTTGTAAGTCGAGGATTACCTGTAAGTGAGACCCACTGATAAAAGCTCTAACATCAACTCAGTTTAAAATCTCATCATATATTGGACCATAACTTCCCACAACAAGTCCCACAACAAATCCTCAGTTAATGACAATAATTGGGACTGGAATTTCCATCGTTAAGCGATAGAGTTGTACACTACGATATCCATGACCTCATGGTTTAGTGATGCCAATCTCAGCAATCTCTGTTGTCATCGCTAAGCAAAGATCACTTTGTGTCTTTCTGGTAGCTTTCAACTAGCAAAGATAACAGAGAAGCTGACAGGAAGTGGGGGAGGGGCTCACAAACAGGCCAGTGACCAAGTAAGTGAGTTGTTATGGCCCAACACAAGGACAGCCAGGTGGGGGTGGCTGCTGCTGGGGTTGGGAGGGGGCAAAAGACCCTTCCCACCCCCAGACCCCTCACATTCTGGACATAAATTGTTTCAACTTCTACCCTCAAAACGATGTTATAGAGCATTGCACACCAGAACAACTTGACAGAAGAGATTTTTTTTGAACCCTGAAATAAGCGCTTGGCCTTACTGCCATGCGCTCAAAAGTCCAATTGGGCTTATTATCAGGGGATGTCTTATTTTGGGGGAAAACAGGGTAATTCCCACAATACTGTCAAACTATTTACTAAGACTGTATTACTATTATTCTTCTCATCCTTCCCATTACCTATCTCCTCCTACTTATGATTATAACCTTGTTGCTTGTATCTTTACGGTTTATATTGTTTTATTTAGTTTCCTAGTATTATTTTGATTGCTTGTTTAGTATCCTATGACTATCACTAAATGTTGTATCTTATGATTCATGATGAATGTATTTATGATAACTATGATGATTTATTACTTATATTTTTTATGTACAATGAGAGCTTATGCAGTGAAGACAAATTCCTTGTGTGTCCAATTACACTTGGCCAATGAAGAATTCTATTCTATTCTAAAAAGAGATTGCTGAATGCAGTGTAGGGTCAGGGCAGCCGCCCGCCCCTGGGGGGGGGGTGGAGACACGGACAAGTGGGTATTCAAGACACTCTGTGCTCCACTACCCCAAATTCACCATCTTTTCCATCCTGCTGACAAAGTGTGTCCAACTGGACATTCGTAAGGCAGCTGCTGGCCATGTGAAACCTTCTCCCTGAGGCCTTGGATGACTTTGAGAAGCGGAGAAGAAAGCCTCGCGAAGGGCCAGGCCAGACATGCCTCATCAATAATGGGAGGAAGAAGATGGCAAAGATCAGCTGTGGGGAGTTGTGGCAATGGAGTGCAGGGCGACAGGATGGCGGAGTGCAGAACAGCCAAAAAGGCAGAGATGAGGGGAAATAAGCAGTGGGAGAAAGCTGAAGCACTTCCTATGATCATAAAGAGGGCAGGATGACAAATGCCCAAATTTTGATCACAAGTCCATGAGGGCATAATTACAATGGCCATAATTACAAAGAGTGGTCGTTAGTGCCATTCATTCTATGCCATCATAACTTTGAATGGTCACTGAATGAATGGTCTTTAAGCGAGAAGTACCCGTACAATAATGAAGCTGAAACCAGCCTAGGAAAAAGCTGCTGACTCCTAACACACTATACTGAAATTTTCAACCAGAAAGCTTCTTTCTTTTGGAAGCAATAGTTAATAAAGAAACGTTAAAATGGACAGTTCTATTGTAATAAAAAAGCTCCTATCTACTAAGTTCAAAAGCAGCAGTTCAGAGAAAGCTGTATCTTTTCCTGGTATTTATTAATTAAGAAAAACACTCAGAACAAAACAAAAACTTAGCACCTTAGCAACGAACTTCTCACTGTAGTTATTTTTCCTTTAAGGAAATGTCTTATCTGCTGCTTGTTAATAAAACTGAATGTAAATGTATGCAAATTCACCAAGGAAGTGAAACAAAAGTCTATTATCAAGAGAGAAAACCCCCACTTCCAAGCACAGCATTGTAGCTAAGTATCTTTCATATCCTCAGTTTTAGCATTTTCCCACTCAAATGTTTTCTAAAGCTGCCTTGCACTGACTCACACAGTACTTCTGACTGGATTACTGCAGTATCAGGCAGTACAGGTAGTGCTCAGAATGTGACCACAGTGGAGCTAAGTTGCAATTGTAAGTTGATGCATCACATCACTAGACTTGCTTTTACAACCTTTTTTTACAACAGTCATAAAGTGAATCATGTACTTGTTCCGAAAATCAAATGGTTATTGAACAAATTCTTTCTTTCAAATGGGTAATTCTTAGAAAACAAGTAAAAAATGCCGCAAATTATAGTGATGTGATTGCAGGAAAATGTTGACAAGCTGTAAATGCAAGTTCGCTGCCATTTGCCTAAAGCGCAATCACGTGACCACGAGGTGTGTGTCTGCGTAACTTGAAGGATGGGTCATAAGTAGCTTTTTTAGAAGTCTAACATAAATTTAAATAGTTGTCAAGGACTACCTGTAGTTCACATTTGGGAATATAGCCATTGCTTCTTTTTTTTCTTCAACCGAGTTCACTCAGCAATTAGTTAAATCAGTTGACCTGTAGGCATCATGTATACATTTAAGTACAATCAGTGGTTGGTTGCTACCGGTTCGCCCTGTTTCGGGAGAACCGGTAGCAGCAGCAGCAGCGGGAGGCTCCGCCCAGACATCATCAAATACGCTCTGCGTGAGCGAACCGGTAGCAAAGGTAAGTGAAACCCACCGAGTACAATGCAAGAAACTTTGAAGAAGTGAATCATGTAAAGAGGACAATCTTGCAAATAAACCTAAACTTGTTGGAAACCATATTAATCTGGTAAATAACTAGTAAACGTAAAGGCAAAGATTTTCCTTGTCCAGTTGTGTCTGACTCTAAGGGGCAGTGCTCATCTCCCGACTCCTAGGCAGTGTTCATGTTCCCTTCTCCCTTAGCCAAGGGGGCCAGAGTTGTCTGAAAACATTTCCATGGTGATGTGATCAGCATGACTATATGCCAAAAGGACATGGAATCCTGTTATCTTCCCACCAAAGTGGTACCTATTTATCTACTTGCATTTGCATGCTTTCGAACTGCTACGTGGGCAGGAGCTGAGGCAAGTAACAGGAGCCCACCCTGTTGCATGACGCTCAAACCAGCTTTCCAGCTGACAAGCTCAGTATCTTTAATCACTGAGCCATTGCATCTCCTACAAATAGCTGACAAGCTCAGTATCTTTAATCACTGAGCCACTGCATCTCCTACAAATAGCTAGTAAAAACAATACAAATTGCTACCAAGTAAGCTGAGGAATGAATGACACCAATGTCCCTTTTCTTCAAAGTGGTACTTTTCTATGAAAGTGAAATAGAGAAATGATGATACAAGCTGTTTGCCCTCCACCAAGATTAAACTCCAGTTCACCTATGGCTGGAAGTGATTCACCTTTTCATCAAAAGGAGGCTGGATATCCACATGATAAGCCCGAAGCAATTTGGGGTCTACATGTGGCTTCTAAGCAGTTCCAGCTCTCATCTCTAAAGGCACTACAGAGGTCCTCCAACAGCGGAGTTGAATAAATGATAATTATGATTGGACCATGAAGTTCCAGCCATCACAGAGCGTCCCACAGTCACAATATAGGTACTTGGCAACCAACCTGGATTTCCAATCAATGCAGTATCCTATGGTCACGATAGTGATTTGCAACCTTCTCTGCTGGCTTCCCACAAGCAAAGTCAATGGGGAAGCTGGCAGAAAGTCAAAAGTCGTAAGTCTCAACCATATAAGCTTCTCACTTAACAATTCATGATAATTCATTTAATAATGGTAACCAGAGACTGCCAGAACTGCTGTCACTAAGTGCCATGGTCACATGACATCATGATTTGCAACTGCATCACTTAGTGATGGAAATTCCAGCCTCAATTACCCCTGTTAACGAGGACTACCTGTTCAATGCCAGAAATTTAGTGGGACTTTTTTGTTGTTTTTCTATAGCTAAGATTAATGTGCTACATGATCAAAGTCAATAATTTACTGAATCTACTACAGATATCTGCCCAAGCTTCTCACAATCTAATAGCTAAGAAATGACTTCATTTATTGATTTTTCAGCATTAAAAATTCCCTGAATGTTAAGTCTCATTTTTTATTTCTATGTTCAAGTGTCAGTATTAGAATTCACTTGATGGTGCAAAGCCAAGGAAAAGGTAACACCAATTTTAGGAATGTGAGACAGCAACCTTATATGCAGGTTGGCAAAGATGCTATGGAACTCAGTGGCATTTAGGTATGAACACATGTGCAATGGATTGCACCACTCACCTTCCCCATTCTACAACGCTTAACTCCACAGAGGAGAGAAAACAAATTCTGAATACCTTTGCTCTAAATTAAATAACATGCAGGGGTCAAAATAGTTCATATTCAGGAAGGAACAGAGCCAGAGCAACAATGTTATAGAAGCAACATAGCGATCAACAATGATTTATTCTGAATAGGCTATAATGGAGCATGTTTGTTAATATGCAACTATGCAAAACTTAGGTTTGCTCCAGAAAACACACAATATGTTTCCCAAATGGCCTAAATTACTAGAAGTTTTCATCCCACTCATCATATATCAAAAATAAAGAGAACAATTTTCCTTGATGAGTGATGGTACAAATTATAAAAAATTAAACTAATAAATAAAATGGGATGCAAATACCTTCATTTGGAAAAGAATTCGTAGAACTGTTGTGAACACGGGTCATTCAAGGTGATCATATCTTGTTTTCTTAGCTACTGGCCACGTGATAAGAGCAGTAAAAGTAAATCAAAGTACAAAGATGTGAAACTTCTATGAAAGTTTATATAATACCAGAAATATGCCACCTTGTAGATTAATAAAAGTACAGTAAACATTCACTAGCATTTCTGACTTAATGAAGTTACATTATATATTTATATATATATATATATTCACCATAATATTTAAGCCACTCATACCCAAACTATAATTCTGATGAGAAAATATCTATTGTCAGAATCCCTTTAGATTAGGGGTGTCAAACACAAGGTCTGCGGGCCAGATCCAGCCTATGATGTGGTTGGAACCGGCCCATGGGGCCGTCCTGGAAAATGCAAGTTGCTTCGGCCCGGTCTACCCAATGCAAAGAGGAAAGCTGGCCACGCCCACCCAGTCAGCCACACCTACCCAGTCAGCTACATCTGACTGGCCCCCCCAAGGTCAACCACAACCGATGCGGCCTTCAATGAAACTGAGTTTGTCATCCCTGCTTTAGAACAAGGTAACTGTATTGTAAACTGGGGGTGTAAATGGCTTAGTTGGTGGAATCAATCAATCAATCAATCCGTCTGTCCATCCATCCATCCACTGCAAGATGCATTCGGTTGTATGCTGGGGACAGATCTATTTTTATTTTCTTAAAGCTTCCTTACAACATCTAGACAGTGCTGTGAAAAAGTATTCATGCTTACTTAGATTTTCTGAATTTTTAAATGCAACTGCCACTTTAAGTAATCAGAGCTCCAATGTGGGTCCTATTGATATAGAAAGGGAGTTTGGGTAAACAAACACTATCAAAGGTTGGTGCCTACTGCATTTGTTTCGTAAACAAAGTAATTCAATGTGTGATACGTCAATACAAAAAAGTAATCACTTCCTTAATAAATGGCTGTACAGAATGATCTTTATTTGCAATAAGTACAGTACAACCAAATATTTCCTGCACTTGGTAATCTGTCTCTCAGTGTTCTGCAGGTATTTTGATCCATTCTTCCATAGTAAAGTACTTCAATCCAGTTTCTAGCACTAACAGCTTGTTTTAAGTCTTGCAACTTCTAGATGAAGTTTAAGACTTCCACTTTTTTTCTTTCTCAACTATTTTCCTAGACTTACTAGGTCTGCAATAGCTATCTTGTTGCAGAATCCACTTACATTTCACTTTCATCTGATAGACAGTTTGATAGTCTCTTGTAGAGAATTTTCCAATACTGCAAAAAGCAAAGTGTATGCTTTCTTCAACAATGCTACTAATAGCAGACAACCCATTACATTTCATATAGTCTAGATGAGAAAATCAAGTTTACATTAATTTTATCATTACAACAGCCACATAGATTCTAAGCACACCATTTTTTTTTCAAAAAAATTATAGGTAGTAATTGACCATAATTGAGCTCAAAATTTCTCTTGCTAAATGAGACAGTTAAGTGAATTTTGCCCCATTTTACAATCTTTCTTGCCACAGATGTTAAGTGACTCACTGCAGTTGTTAAGTTGTAACACGGTTGTTAACTGAATCTGGTTTCTTCATTTACTTTACTTGTCAGAAGGCCCCAAAATATGACTGCATGACCTCAGGACACTGCAACCATCATAAATATGGGTCAGTTGCACAGACTCTTAATTTTGATCACATGACCACAGGAAAGCTGCGAAGGCTGTAAGTGTAAAAAATGGTTTAAAGACACTTTTTTCTGGGTCATGGTAACTTTGAACAGTCACTAAATGAACTGCTGTAAGTCGAAGACTACTTGTACTTATGCATTTAATGTATAGTTGAGATTAACAATCACATCTCCGTGCCGTTAGCCCAGCAAATCAAACCCTCCCTGTAACTCAGATCTGGCTAATTCTCAGAGCTGAGTCAGAAATACCACAGGATGATATGGCTAGGCAGCACACTTAGGGGAAAGGCAAGACCCAAGAGTTACAATGCAAAGCAGATAGCTGGGATTTCCCTGTTTTTGCCTAGTTTTTAGAGTGAACAGAACTGGGGGCACTTTATTTTTCAAAAATTGCGGTTTCATGTATTTCAAAATGGTAAGAATTCACGCCTTTCATTGTCGATCAAAATCAAGTTCCTATAACATATTCATCATTCTGAAAGACAAAAAAAAAAGTTTTCTAGAAAATACCTCTTAAGTAAAGAGATTGCAAAGGTAATACTAATTCTTAAAATATGCACAAAAGCTAAATATAATCAAATTACAAATATAAATAAAACATTACAGTATTGTGTGCTCCTGTACCATATTTCAACCCGCCAATCATACTCTGTGCCAGGAGGCACCATCAATTCAGGATGAAGGACATCTCCACTGTGAACCGAGCAGGAGATGCAGCAAAGTTCTTAATGTAATGTTTGGAGGATGCGAGAGACCGGAAGGAATGAAACAGGGTGAAATTGTATCCCCAAAAAACAATATGGCTGTTATCCAGAAATCTCTCTAGTTCCAGGTTAGTCCCCCTTTTGGTCTTTAGAAAGAGCAAGTGGGTGATCAGAGGTTCTCTTAAGACTTCAGGTTTCTGAATAACAGCAGGTAAAGACTGATGCCAGAACCATTCCCCAATTTTGGCTAGTGTCTCAGGTACAACTGGTTTTAAACAGATATCCTAGAGGCAGGGGTGAAATCCAGCAGGTTCTGACAGGTTCTGGAGAACCAGTAGTGGAAATTTTTAGTAGTTCAGAGAACCAGCAAATACTACCTCTGGCTGGCCCCCGAGTGGGATGGGAATCGAGATTTTGCAGTATCCTTCCCCTGGAGTAGGGTGGGAATGGAGATTTTGCAGTATTCTTCCCCTGTCACGCCCACCAAGCCACCCCACACTCACCAAGCCATGCCCACAGAACTAGTAGTAAAAAAATTTGGATTTCATCACTGCCTGGAAGTATAATCACTCACATTCTTATCACTTTACCATTGGATTCTTGCAGTGTGGTCTTCATGGAGAAGGTTCAAAATGCAGCTGCCTATTTGCAACTGGCAACAGCCATTTTAGCAAAATAATGGTTACACTGTGGGGCTTCACTAGTAGCCAATAGGTTTCTAAGTACAGGTAAAAGTGTTATCTAACCTATAAAGGCCTTCATGGCTTAGAAGTCCTTGTCATCTTTGAATTGTTCCAAGTATAATTTGCTTCTCTTATATATTCAACTTGATAGGGTGTGTTTCTGATTCTTACCCTGGTTGATGGTGGTGCTGGGCAGTGGATGTTGGATGGATGGATTGGCATTTTGGATACCCCCATGGGACTTCTCCGCCTCCCCCATCAGAATGGCCCCTTTCTATTGTCTTTCAGGGAAAAGATGAAGACAGTCCTCTTGAATCAGGTTTTGGGATTACAGTTTAGGCTTGTTGCTTCCTATTCCATTTATCCAGTGTTCTTAATTCCTAATTTTATGTAGAAGTATATCATTTTATATATTTTCATTCCTTGAGTCTGTGCCTGGGGTGGTACATGAATTCTGTGAAATAAAGAATAACTTTTGTACTCATCCTGCCATTTTTGAAGAGAAATTTCTATTCTAGAACCATAGACCTTTAGTAAGGTGACAGAAACTTGCTTTAGTCTTGTTTAGATTCACATGAAATCTACTCTTAAAGTACAATACAATCTCACCAGAAACCTTTCCCCCTTAGCTGTCCCCCCGCCCCTAGTTTTTAGAAGAGGGTCCTCAGAGAAAAGGAGGAGGGAAATCTGAATTATGGAAGAGTGGCGCAACCAATACCCCACATGGAACTGTCCCACAAAATTCCTTTTTTAGCACTTTTCTTTGGTAAAATCAAGAATAAACCATAACTAGCTCTCAATCCCCATCCCACAATTCCAAATTCTACCACAAAAATTCAGTTACTGTACTTGATTATTTTGCATTGGGGAGGAGTGGGAAGAGTGGGCATAGAAGTGATTTGCCTCCTAAAGTCAAATGCTCCTGTTTACTGTGCACAGTTAAAACTGCACAAAACCTACAAAAACAGTCAGCCTTGGTTGTATGGCAGCCTCTTCCCCCTCAAATTCTGCCCATCTTCTACATAATAAAGGTGAAAACTTTGTTCTACAAGTGGAAGGGGCACGAGTTAAAGGGGAAAAAAAATACAATGCAACAAAGTGACTCCTTAAAGCAGGGTTTCCCAAAATTAGCAACTTGAAGATGTGTGGACTTCATCTCCTAGAATTCCCCAGTCAGCATAACTGACTTGTCAACCCTGCCCTAAAGTTAAGATTGACTCCTGTATCTACACAGACCAGTCCCACTAATTTTTTTGGCAACAATATAGAAATGATTTTTCACTGCCTTCTTTCAAGGTATTTTTTTTTCCAACTTCCCAATCTAGTCTACAGCCATGGCATGGGATCCTCTTGTAGTCAAGAATTAAACATTTTTATCCTGAGAATTTCATCCAACATCAGCACAATCATTAGGTGCTACTATCGTGGATGTTACCTATTAAACCAATCACTGATTTATATAACCTATTTCTCTTTATTAAACAATCATAATTTCACAACAAAATCAGGAGAAATTTGTTTCTATTTTATTTCAAAATATTTTTTTTTGAAATGGAGAAATCTGGGGCTCTCAACATTACTTGACTCAAACCTCACTCCTATTTCCTTTTTTGTTTAGGATGACCAAAATTTGAAGAATCATAGATTATGTTAAACCAGCAGTAAGCTATCTGTGCCCTTCCAAACATATTACAATTCCTAGCATGCCTAAGGTAGCAGGACTAATAGTGAAGACTGATGGAAGCTGTAGTTCAATAATATAAGAATGCTATAATGTGGTCTATTGTATACAGGTTTTGCAGCCCGCTTGAATCCAGGCAATACAATTCATAAATCATGGTTTATAGCTTACTGTATTAAAAATAAAAGCCAAATCAAGCCTCCAAATACAGTATGTGATATTAATAAGTAGCAGTACCATTGTTAATTCTCTGCAAGTTATTTTACTTGATCTTTCAACTAAATAGATATGTACTAGGTGGGGGAGGTTTAAAAATGGTGTTGTTTAAACCTGCCACTGCCACAATGGTTGATCCCCTTTTCCTGAATGTTATCACAACAAATGTAAGGTACAGCTTGTGAACTGTGGTCTTATTAAGCTTCTCATGTAAACATGGACATAGTGCAGGAGAAGAGTTTCAATGCCCTCCACATAAACAAGAGCTAAGAAATCCCTGCTCACAAGACACTCCTGTAAATTAACTAATTGGCTACTGTCACAAAATGCTGATCTCCATCAATAATCACTTAAAATGCAAAGAGACTCCTCTTTTTGTCATCTGCAAGGGAAGGCGACTATACTAGTTACTTTTTTATGAATTCAGTTTGCATAGCTCTTCAGAAAAATGAAATTACCGAATGAAAAATTACAGAATGAAAACATAGGAAAATTTAAAACGCACATTATAACACCGCACACCAAAACAGCAATCACATCAAAAGAAATTAAGAAACAAGGTAGAAAGATGCATCTTAAACAAGAATAGATGGTTATGAGTTGAAATGAATAGTGTAGCCATGTACTCCAATTGTGGAACCACGTCTCCCAATGGTTTCTACCATCCTATCAGATCGGACAGAATTAGGTAAACTCTGTGTCCCATCAGTGAAGCAATGTCACTTTAGGGGGTAGGCAACTAGGATGTGTTCCTTCTCTGTCATAACACTTATCTTTTGAACAGCTTTCTGCTTCTGAGGCACAGATGATTCCAACCCTACTGATATTTTGAAGACTATGAAGACCTTGCTATTCTTCCAAGTACTGGGGCCAATGGAGTCTGATATGGGTGCAAGTGTATTGGTTGTTAGATTTCTTCCTTAGGGACCTTAATTAGCTCCTTTTTGTGTTACAGATTGGGATTTTGTTTTGTTTTTATTTACTTGTTGCTCAGAGTGCTTTGTATGGACAGCCATACAAATGTGGCTTTATTTATTTACAAACAAATAAAACCATTTGCTCTATTAAACCATCCCCCAAAGATGGCCATCATCTGGTCCTCATTTGAAACTCTTCTATGAAGAAGATTCCATGACAATTCAAAGCCAACTACTTCAGCCTCTTTAGAATAATTAAAGACATTTGATTGTGGAAGATGCTCAGTGCATATCCCAAAGGCAGAGAGAGTGAGATTCGGTATTGCCAGTCTGACAGCTGTTTTGCAGAGTCTCAGGAAGAGGATTTCCTCCTCATCAGTGACTTGATCATTCAGGTCAAAACATGATCTTTCAGTTTGAATCCCCTCTGCATGCACCTCAGCCAGACCCATTACTTGCATATTCCGTTGGGTCAATCAGAGTCTTTCAAAGAAAATGAGAAAATGAAAAGTGGAAATGCACTTTCAAAATCCTTGTGAAAGTAAGATTTGGCTTTTCTAGCTTCATTTAACACATAAATAGGGGATTCCTGGCTTCCAGGGGGAAATATTCTGGTAGTAAAGGAATACCACCACCCAACCAACCATTCCCTCCACCCTGTACAGTGGGCAGTTTCATGATTGAATAAATATTAATGAACTGGAATAGTAGTTTCTCACTTGTGTGTCTCAATGAACCAATGAACTCACTTATGAGCCTCAAGGAACCAAGCATAATTGAAATTATTGGAGTATTCTCAATATTTGTTTGAGCTATAAAATCCAAATAATTAAATATGTCAATTAATATAATTCCTAGGCATCATCTCCATTCCTACATAAAAACATACCCTCCACTCCCACCAAATGTCCCATATACAAATAGTAAGTAATATGACAAGTTCCAAGTTATCTTTTTTCTACAATGCTTCCAAACAGCCCAAGGTCGTAAGCAAGAATTTCCTGCGGGTGATTAGCAGGGAAAAAGTGGACATGCCTTTCATTTCATGCTTCAAAATGTGAACAGGACTGTAACTAGGTAAAAACATCAGTGACAAGTAACTTTCTTACACAAGGTTACATACTACAGTCTTTAGTACAGCCCCTCTTTCTATACTTTTACTTTCTCTAAATAAACCTCCAGCCACCATTCATCAGTCATCATCATTGCGCAGAAAGCCAGTAGAATAAGACGGTTATGGAGTACTGTAAATCAAAGATACTATGGTTTAAATCTCCAACTGTCTATAGAGTTTATTCTTTCTCAATCGAATCTACCCACCTGACTGCTAAGATAAAAATTCTCATGTAAACCCTCATCAAGCAAGATATAAATACAATAAATAAACATTGTTCCTGCTTCTGGGCCAACAACCTTTAGTAAGCTAAACCAAATCTGATGACCTCTGATTTGTGAATTTTTAAGGGTACAGAGAATGGGGAGGATAAATAATGAAAACTACAAATCCCGTATTTTGAATTCAACTGTCCTTTTTTGCCAAGCTATATCTCATATTTAAGATCAGCAACTAAAGGATATATCAAAATACAGAGAATCAGAGGTCCCTATCAATTCCATATCCAAAGCTAAAATCAGAAAAGGTTTGCACATTGTAGTGACAATTCAGAATACAGATAACAACTAGTCCCCACATATGGCTTCAGCAAGCTAACTGAAAAGCGCAAAGAAAACTTTTCCTGAACTAGAAATATTTGGCTACAGTGGCATTTAATACTTGACATTTAAACAGATCCATATTACAGAAATTGTGATAACAGAAGCTGGCACAATCTTGCACTCATAATTTCAGACTGCAAGTATTGTTTTTAAATATGGTCCTGTGCAAACCCCCACCCCATCTCTGCATCTGGAAAAGTATTCCTGCCATTTTAATACAAGTAGGATTGTTTAAAGAAATGTGTATGTTACGTTGCACACAAACTATGTTGTTTGGCATGACAATTTTAATGCTTTTACTGCGTCCCACTGCAAGTCAGACTTTTTACGATAACTCTTCATAAAATGATGGAAGGAAAGGAGAGACCAAGTTGACAATAAATACTGTATTTTAGATTAGACATGATCATACCAGAGAAACAGATATGATGAAACCAACATTTGTAGGCAAAGCAAAATGATCTGACTGTTGTAAGCTATCCAATGACACTTAAGTGAGATGGGAGGCCATACAGAATGAATGAATCAATAAATCAGCTTTACACCCAGGAATATAGACTGAAATATATAGAAGAATATTCTAACTTCATTAATATTATCACACATTTACGAAGTGGCAGAGTAACTTGCACCTCTAGAAATGTGCAAACTACAAAGCACTGCAAAGGCACTTCTTGTGCATAACCACTTAGAACATTGTGCTAGAGATGCAATGACCGTCTGGAGGCATTGCAGATACTGTATGCAGGGCAATTTTTCTGAATCTAATGTGCCATCCTGCAACTCAAACTTCAGATTTGAACCACTGGTCCATCAACCAAAGAGTGGACAGGCATAAACTTTGCAGGGTTTCATCTTCCCAACCTGCTCTAAATTTGTCAAGATTGAACCTAGGAACTTCTGTTGCTTAGCATCTAATGGAGACTCTGGCCTAAAGTCACCCTTCCTGCTCCATTCCTATTCCTTAACCACTTGTTATACTGGTCACCATCAACTCCAATTCATCAATTTGGATTTTTTATTTGGGATCCAAGAAATTTAATCTGATACCTTCTAGAAATACACCGTATGCTATTATGCTATATCAATGTACCGATTTTTTCCAAAGAAGAATACAATGTGCAACTTTGTTTGATGCCCAGGAAAAGCTTGAAATGTGCAGGGACTTTCCTAATATTCTCCACCATTTGGAGAATGCAAAAGTAAACCCCTGTCAGTTTACTGATCGTTCCCATGTATGTTGTAAAATAAATCACTCTTTTGTGCAGGGGACCTGAATCACACTTAGCATGAAGAAATGTTCCATTAGAATCCTACCAATTCATTTTGTTGGACATGATGGCATCTTACACAACTTGATACAGAAAAGAGAAAGTCAAGGGTCAATGCACAGTATTTTTTAAAGCAAGTTCTCCACATAATAAAGGAAAAAAGCATCTTGTCCATTACCTTGTGTTATTACTACACATTTGTTGTTCAAGTACAAAATCTTAAGTATGGGCCAATTTTTCATGGTACCATGCAGAGTTTTTTTTCACCCTAGGTGGATTTGATTCATTTGTCAGATAACCTGCAGCTCACTTTGTCCTTGGCAAAAATTCACCTTGTGATACTTTTTCTCTACTGACCTACCACTAATAACTGTTGCAAGAATAAATGAAAAACAAGTCTTAAGGGAACTATTTTGAACACCCTGAAGTAAAGCAGAATATAAATTTGATATAGGTAAATCAGAAAGATTTTGATTGATTTTGGTTTACATGTTCATTTTATACAGTCTTTCCTCCATTAGTGCATATTATCTCTGGTAATATCTCCCTCAATAGCCATCATTTCTGGCACAAAGGTTTTAAAACTTTAATAACTCCATTGGTCCAAGATAACTAAATGAAAATATTGTGGCTATGAATAGAAAGTCAATAGTTCAGCTGTAACAGCAAAAGAACTTATGAAGTTCATTTACCTGTAAACAAATATAGTGGTGATAATTAACCAGGACAGCCTTGGGGGAAAACCCCCAGAATTTATGCTACAGTGTAAAAGAAGACTTGCTCTTTGGGTATATTCACAGCAAAGACAACGGAGAACGAATTACACCAAACCAAAATTTGACTGTAACTGAATTCTGTCCTCACACTGAAATTCTTCCTCCCTGAAAGTTACCCTGTTTACTTTCTAGCATGTACTCAGATAGACAGGTAAAACTTCCAAAAGAAGAAAAGAAACTGAAAAAATGATAACTGGTATCATACAAACAACTGTCCAGAAAGAACCTGAATCCTGAGTTTCTTGATCCTAGTTTTAATACTGGGCTAGGTTCACACAAAATGATAAGACATCATAGGATTGATCTGACTTTGGTTCATAACACAATGAATCCAGCCACTTTGTTTACATATCCTGCTTTAGGGCAGGGTGCAAAAAAGGTGACATCCAAACCATATTTGTTTTCCTTTTGAGTAGGATTTTATAGACCATTAAGGGGAAAATGGATGCTCTAAATGTGGCATATGCTTCTGATACCAATATTAACCTTTAAAATTCCTGCATCCCCTCCAAAAGGGGACCCAACTTTTTTTGGATGCAATTCTTGACATGCCATGCAAAGTCTGGCGTCATCCTTCATCTTATAGGAGTTGCACATCTATTGTTTAGGCTTGGGGATGTTATACCGTGTGAATCCAGCCAATTATGATGTGCGCAATAAACCAAGGCTAAACAAACCATGGCTCAGTGCAATCTATGAACCACCAATGGTTCTCATATTAAAGAAGAAGAGGACATAGGCAGAAGCAGCAGTTTTTCTTGGCATTACTGTTACCCTTCTGCCAGCAGTCAATGGAACCACTGGTTGCTCCCTAGACAGTCCTTTCAGATGTTACTTCTATCATCACAAAAACATATATTTAAGTTATCAAGATTGTTCACAGCAAGAAAACTGGATGTATTTGTATGACTGGACTAGTTCTGTATAGGTTCATAGTGTTCTCTGCCATTTACACAAAGATAGACATGTGCCAAAAATGGCAGGAACTGAAATTTGCAATCAACAGCTAACCTCCATTTCAAATTCCAGCTCCTGAACATTTTCATGGGTGGTTGCTTTAGGTTCATCATCGTGCATAGTCTGTGGTTAAAAGGATATATGAAGAGGCAATCAACATTAGCCTACAATAGACGGTTAGTCTCCCATACAAATACTATCCTCCTGCGCAGCTACTACTCGTGATTATTGAACCTTTACAGTCCGAACAGGTTGTAATGCAGAGACTATACAATCTGTATGCCTTCAAATCAATGGCGCATTTTCAGAACATTAAAACCATGAATGTTCTGTCCAAGACACACATATATAGAGTTCACCTAAGAATTTGGCTTCCCAAAAATCCTTTTGTTTTATTTTAAGAAGTAAATCGATCAAACTATAAACTTTTCCATAACACTAGATCTCTAAGACAAGGGATACTTCCTTATTTCACTTTATCCAGAGTTAACTTAAAAGGGGGCATTGTTGGGTGGGTTTACACAGGGCCTCAGGTTTGGCAAGCAGCTGAGCACCCTCCACTTGAGTAGACAAGGACCATTACAGCAATCCAATATGAGTCTTTGCTTCATTTACGTTGTCTGGCCATGCGTCTTAGAAAGACAACGTGTGAAGTGAACCCGCCGCGTGTCTTTTACCAAGCTGGGATCCACAAATCAAACCCAAGGGGATGACGCAGGGACAGCCGTTGGGTTTTCTAGTGCTGAATGGCGGGGGGTGGGAGGGTGGACAGGACAAGAAATATTGGATGCTCCCTTCAAGCTCCCTCCTTCCTCGCTGCTGCGCAGGCAGAGACTCGGCTACCTAGGAAGTAAAGAAGGAAGACGAAGCGAGATCCTGTCTCTTTCCTGCTCAAACAGCTGTGGCCAGCAAATGGGGAAGCCAGAGGTAAACAAACACCGCAGAGAAAAAGGGGAGGGGAGCCAGCGGAGCGACAATTCTTTGCATCCGATTCTCTGCAAAGGCAGATCCCGCTACGGAAATTCTTTCAGCTCCTCTCTTTCTTCCTTCCGACTTGGGTCCAAAAAAAAATTGTCCCGTGAGTCAACTACCCGAAAAGAAAACAAACGGAGAGGAACCCAAACAGACTTGTCGCACGCGCCCACCTACAGACCCCCCTCGCCGTTTTTCCTCCCTTTTCGGGTGCAAACCGTTCCCAAAGCCTGGCGCCCAGCTGCATCTGCAGAAAGCAGCAGCCGCCGCCGCCACTGCAATGCACTAAAAGGGGGGGGGGGGAGAGAGAACACGGGGAGAGGAATAAAGAAATTGAATCCGGCCAGGCCTCTAAGCGAGCGAGCGAGCGAGCGAGCGAGCGAGCGCCAGAGAGAGTCACTTTTTACAACGAGCCTTTTGCCAAACCAACAGCTTAACCGGACGCAGCGGGAGAGCAGAAAGAGGTGCAGCGCAGCTCCGGCCGGGCGCTCCAGACAATGAGGCAGCAAGGGCAGCCGAAAGGCAGAGCAGGCCCCATAGCTGCTTCCTCCCCATCTCTAACCTGGGAACGGCGCGACGGCTCACATGGCCTGGAAGGGTTGCAATGAAAGCCGCTGGCCGGAGCCGAGGCCTAGGCGAGCTGTTGCAGGCGCCTCCGCCTTTTGCTGCTGGTACCGCTGGTCTCCCAGGGAATCAGCCCATGGAGCTCTTCGCCTGCATCGGTTATGAATGGAGGCCAGAAAGGTTGCCAGCGGCCGAAGGCGCCCGGGCTCGGGCTCCTGCTCTCTATCCAGGCTCCCTTGGAAAGAGAAACGAGGCAAGCTGGGCGTTGTGGGTTTGGAGCGTAGCTGCTGCCGTTCCCAGTTCCTCCAGCTTCCCTTCCTTTCCCTTCTTTGACTCACTCGCGCACACACTCTCTCTCTGTCTCTTCCCCGGAACGCCCGCGGGGTCCTACCGCCCGGCATGCTCCTCTCCTTGTTTCCATTCAATTTTTTAAAATAAATAATAACAAACGGCAGCCTCCCGCGCCAACGTACAGACTCACAAAACATCCTTCAGGAAGCTCTCGCCCACTTTCCTCCCGCCTCCCAGTTTATCAACGCGCCCCCTTTTTTTCTTTCCTTCCTCGGTTCACCCGGCGCTGCTTTGACTTTTTGAAGCTGCCGACCTAGGTACGGTTACCTACCCCTGAATTCCAAATGGGTCTTACTCTGGAGGAGAGACACGCAGACTTGCCGTAATTACTGGGCTAGATAGGCAGAGTGAGAGTAAATCGCAGATAATTCAGTGTAAGGAGTTCCTCTATATCTAAAGATCGCTTCTCATTGTTAAAAATCTTTAAACGATTTGCATTAGTTCAAAGGCAATATTTAAAAAAAAATAACATACAAAAAAAAAAAGACGGGAAAGGGGAAAAACAATTAGTTCATTCAAAATTCATACACGATTTTAACATTAATAGGAATAAACTATTTTACTAAGTTCATATAGTGTCTTAAACTTTTTACAGTAGGGAATGAAATTTGTTTGGCTTGAACTTAGTGTGTTTTACAAACTCAGCCAAATGCTATTTATCTGGTATATCCTACTCATTTGGCATGTGTGAAACTAGTCAGTTTTTTAAAAAGAAATAAATTCACTGTTGGAAAAAAGTTTCACAGCCATGTTCAAAGTGACAGAAACATCAAAAGACCACACAGTACTGTAATAAGTAATACCTGGAGGACAGTCATACATAATGCTTAATATAGCAGTAATACTTAAAGGGGAAGGAACGAAAATATTATGAGATGATAAAAGGAATCCATGGAGTTTTATTTATAATAGTTATGGCCCAATCCCTGCCTTTTTCCCCATCCACTGTTAGCCATACAAATTCTCCTTACAAAAAAAAGGGTCTTGTAATACTTCCTTAAGGTACAGAAATCAGCCAGAATTGTTGTTCCTTGTTGCTCACTTTTGGAGCAGAGTATAACATAGAGTACTCTTTCTAGTAGTTAATCCAGGTTGGATTACTTCCTCCAAACCCAGCATTACTGGAGAGCGTTAAGAGTGTGATAACCAAAACTCGGGAGTCTAGCAGCACCTTTTCCAACTAACAAATTAAAGTTGAAAAGATGCTACCAGATTCCTTCTGAAATCTGGTAGCATCTTTTTTTTTTAATCTTTTCATCTTAATCCTGCATTCTGTGACCAGCCACCATTTCCAATGAACACCAAAATTTGAAGCCAACTCTTAACTTTGTTTTTGTGCTTTGATTCATGCTAACCAGGCAGCCAGAATGGCATCTTGGTAAAAGCAGGGTTTTTCAAACTATGTTCCATGGAAGCTCAGGATTCTGCAATAGTTAGATTCCATGGGAGGCTAAGCCTAAGGGAAGAAAAAAATGACTTGAACATAGCCAATTTTCTATCTTTAGAACTTGGCCTCATGCTTGGGGGAGGTGGGGGTTTCTGCGATTTTTTTAAAAAAATTGATTCCACAGAATTTGAAAACCCTTGTGTTATAGTGTTGGACAAAGAGTGGAGAAATCTAGATTTAAATCTATTTCCAGCCATAGAATCTGGTTTCTTGAGGGACTGCCTGTTTTCATAACATCTGCCCTGTTGATCCGATTTAGTAGGTTGGCACAGACTGAGTTCCTCAGATTAAGTAATGCCAGCTATTGGAATCCCAGAAATGTGCCCTCTCTGTGACGGTACCTGTCTTCTGGAATGAGGTTTCCCCCATTCAAATGCTCCCCATCCTACTGCTGTTTTGAAGGGTTTCTGAAGACTCTTTGCAAGCATGACTGAAACCCTGCTCTTTTTCTTTCTTCCCATTTGGGTTTATCTCTGCAGTCTTCTTTTTTGTTTTGTTTTGTATTGTTTTCTTGTTTTAATGTTTTTCCAACTATCTGCACGCCACCCAGAGTCACTGGGAGCTGGGTTGTATATACTGTGAATCAATTAATTATAAACATCTTACTAGGTGACTCTGGGCCAATTAATTTCTTTCTGCCTGATCTACTCTACAGGACTGTTGTGGGGAGTGTTTGAGGAGGGAGTGATAATTATGCTGCCTGCACTGGCTAGAAATATGTCAGAATGTAAATTTAATGAGTGAAAAGCATTTTTACATTGATTCTTCTCCCAGAGAAAACGTGGAATACACATCTCAAATGTATATTTTATATTTTATTGTTAAACCTCACTTGACTTGCCTTAAGTTCAATTTTGATTTACTGAATAGGCCTCAATAGGTTGGGCTTACATATATCACTGAGCAATGGTTTATAAATGGCACTGGCTGGATTGGCACTTCATAATAAACCACAGACAAACAACATTATGTTTTAGCATGATGTATGAACCCAGTGTTTCCAAATTCTTGCTTAAGCTAAAATACTTTATCACCTTTGAAACTTAAAAAAATTAATAACTTCTAATATAAGACTATATAATTGATCCTCCCCACACATAATTATATTTATGGTAAAAAAAAAACAAATAGCAA
The DNA here is from genome assembly GCA_030761175.1 of Masticophis lateralis. Lineage (NCBI taxonomy): Eukaryota > Metazoa > Chordata > Lepidosauria > Squamata > Colubridae > Masticophis > Masticophis lateralis. Next base: position 320,916,969 of record JAUDYJ010000001.1, on the reverse strand, counting down.
AGTGTACATATAATCTAAATGTTTGACATTAGATCAAACAGTTTAACAAATAATATAAATTGATAAATATTATATAAAATGTTTAAAATTTGAAATTACTAATATGTTACTAAAGCCCTGGCTTTTATAGCCATAGTTAAAAATTTGGCTGTTGCCAATGTAATTTTAGGATTTTTATCTGTGGGTAGATTTTTAACCTGTAAATGGCTTTCACGATTAATTCCTGTACTGAGTTTCCCCATAATCTTTGTTTAATATAATAAAACACTGATATTATATCCCTGGAAAACAAATAACTAGGATCACAACCTAACCAATCTTTAGAGTCACCTATTTAAACTTTACATTTCTGTTAAGAATCATTTGAATCAACTATAGCAGTCCTTCCTTGTTTTTGAGAACATGTATTTGCAACCAAAATGTTAACAGTACATAGCCAAGTTTTTGTTTTCAAAGGGCATTGCCCAGTTTCCAGGAGAATAACAGAATTTGGAACACAATTTGGAACATTGACAAGTGTTCTTAAAAATATAGCTGGCACTTGGATTATGTTATTGTTGATTATATTATATTGTATAACATTTGAGATGCAATGCTTGCATTAAAAACCTGTATGTTAATCTCTCCCCTTTTGAATAAAAGTATTGAAGCAAGTCCGTCTTAACTGGCACATTTAGTTCTATTCTGAGGACATTATAAAAATTCTCAGGATCTATTAAAGGAAGACAGGGGAGTCAAGATGACAATTATAACTGTATGCTTGAACCCTTGTCCCTTTGTATATGCATGCAATGTTGAGGGTTGGCACTTCAATTACGTGGTTGCATCGGGCATCTTCACTATTGTTATGGGTATCTGCAGGATCTTGCTCCTTTTATCAAAATGACAAGCAGCATTATGTTCTCATGCCATAAGCGTTCTCCCATTGATACATGTGTGTGGTATCATAGTGCACATAGAAAAGAAAAGCCTCCTGCTCTCCAGCTCCTGTCAAAGTCCCCATAATTGCTAACACATCATGTTAAATGCAGTTTATTTGGCTTTCCTTTTAACATGCAGTTTGAATGTTATTTGTGGCTTAGAATATTGCTAGACGATTGTCATTTCTTTTAATACCTCATGTTTGAAACTGCCTTCACGATGAAAACTTCTGCAGGGAAACTACGGTAAGTAAACAAATGGGAAAACTATATATTTTCATCACATGCAAAAAAACCCTAGAAAAATTTGCCACACTTGATTTCCTTTTACTTGTCTTCAAGAGATGGCTTTCTATGTTTTATGGGAAAAAAATTGATTTGTCAAAGTCTGTTGACTCAGCACCTTCAAGTGCGTATTAAAGCTAAGGTGGAGATTTGTATTTGTAGCAAGGATTTTTGAGAATCCTGATTATACAATCTTCTCCTTGATACCTTGCCAGTATCTTGGAAAACTATCTTTGTAGAGGAGGTTTCGCCATTATTACGTTCTAACTCTTTTTCTTTGTTGAAATAGGCTTTCCAAATGTTCTTTTTTGATTTATTTATTCTGAGATGCGAAGTGCTCTTATGTGCAAATTCAGCTGAAACTGGCTGGCTTTTCTTTGTTTTAACAAGCACAGTCAAGAAATATTTGGTGCCCTTTGTCTTATTAAAATAAGCTCTCCTGTACTGAATCCAAGCCCTCCATAGCAAAACTGTGCATGATCTCTAGAGGTTTGTTTTGCACAATGTGTTTTTAGGGCACTGTCTGCATTCACAGATTGGGCTAAACCATAAAATGGGTTATTGAATTTTGGCTTGTCATATTGTGCAAACTCAGCCATTTTGATTTATAAACCATGTTTTAGAGCAAATGTACGAACCAGGACTATGCAAATGGATGCCTCCACAAACTGTGCTAAAGCACAGTCATTAGTTAATGGGAAAAATCCATTAATGGGTACCTACATCACCATATTAATACCACCTAAATAACTCCTTTTCTATGGAGTCTGAGATACCCTCTGAGCTTGGTGATTTGCTTGCAGACGGTTCATTACCCAACCTGATAACATCTTCAGTGCTCCACAATTTAACCCTGAGCTACATATATTCTCTGTTATTGTAACTCCCTATCTGTCCCAGGTGATTGGCTCAGCCAAAGATCAGCAACCCGTGTGACTACCATTTCTCTGAATACAAACTGGAATTCAAAACCAGCAACCAAATTTTATTTTCAAATTGCATGGCTTTACATATCATGCAAACCACACATTGGCCAGTAGAACATAGAAGACAAGAGGAAATACATCAGTGAGCTCTAGTAATAAGAATGATACACCAGTTTAAAGGAAGAGTTTTATTAATCTTTTTTAATAAAAAAAATATTCAGGAACATATTGTTTGGAGGATTGTGTTCCCTGCCAGATTAATCTACTGCATTCATCTCTGAGAACCACATTTGGAATGGAGGAAATCAAGCAAAAATAAACAATTGTTGGCTTGTTTTTGTAAAAAAAAAGTGTTTATTTCAGTCTGCATTAAGTTTTTTTATTTATATTTATTTAAAACATTTATATAGCCACCTATCTTATAACCAACTCTGGGCCGTTCCCAGTCAAAAGTTAAAACAGCTGCTGAATTTTAAAACTGCATTCTACCTAAAATTTAGAAACTTTAACTTTATGTTTCAGGATAGTTGGCCTAAAGTGAAATTGTTCTTCTAACTTAAAAATTTGGATATTGTTAGTTTTACAAAGCCTTTATATCATATATGCTGCCTTCAGGAATATCAATGCTTTGAAAAGCAGCACAGAAGTCTTGAAATAATTAAATATATATATGTGTGTGTGTGCATTTATATATCTATATATATTCATCTTGTAATTTTGCTCACATAACAGTTATGTTATTAGAACCATAATCAGGCTTCCATTAAATTAACGTTTTCATTTTTAATAAACAAAAAGAATAAAAAGAAAAAGACATAAAACATAGCTAACACAGTTATCATATAACATAATGAACTATCTTCTTAAATGGAGTGTTCATTAGTAAAGTAAACAGCTATGTCCCAAATAATATTTGTAGTTTATGGGTGTGATCCAAGACACATCCTATAACACATCTTATTTTTTTATGAACACAAGTTTTATTTTAACTTCAATTTCTGCCATGCAAGCACTGGGACAAGATTTATTTACAACATGATAAGCCAATTATTTTTCCTTCACACTCCTACAAAGATTTGCCTATGGAAGTTGTGGGTGATCATCACTGGAAATTTTCAAGAAGAATCAGAATAACAGAGTTGGAAGGGACCTTTCCTGCTCAAGCAGGAAACTCTATATCATTTCAAATAAATGGTTGTCCAATCTTAAAAGCTTCCAGGCAAGTCTTTCCAGTGGTTAATTGTTCTGTAAGGGAAATTCTCCTTAGTTCTAGATTGGTTCTCTCCTTGATTATAGTTTCCATCCATTGTTCCTTGTTGTCCTCTCTCCAGGTGCTTTGGAGAATAGTTTGACCTCCTCTACCTTGTGGCAGCCCCTGAGATATTGGAAGACTGCTATCATATCCTCCCAGTCCTTCTTTTCATTAAACAGTCCTTCATTTCCATAATCATTTCTTAATCTGGACAGTCATGAATGATATAGAGCAGGGGTGTCAAACTCAATTTCATTGAAGGCTGCAACAGGGTTCTGTTTGACTTCAGTGGGCCAGGTGGGTGTGGCTGGGGATGGCCAGCTCAACGCCACTCATGCTGGAGGCACCTGTGGCGGCCCAAGCGGGGTGGGGGTGATCCATTGTCTCCAGTGGAGGAAAGTGAGACTAGGGAAAGCACCAAACCCTTGTCCTCCAGAGGAGCTTCACAGCCCCTCTCAGACCACCTGGAGGATCCCTGGAAGGCGGCACAGGCTGTCCTGAGCGCTAGGCAGTGGAGGGCAAGTGAGTTTGTTTTGCTAGCACTCTGCCAGCGAAAACAGAGCTTGGGGGGGGGGCATTCCATTTTCGGCTGCGACAGCTGCCTGCAGCACTCTGCCAACAAAATGGCCACCACCAGTTTGTAGATCAGTGCCCAGTTGGCCCTTGCGGGCCAGTCCTTTGCTGTTTTCAGGGTGGCCCTGTGGGCCAGATTTAAGCACCCCATGGGCCAGATCCAGCCCCTGAGCCTTGAGTTTGACACCCCTGATATAGAATCTCTTGCCTGAATAGGAGTTAGAGTCACTAGAAGACCTCCAAGGTCCCCTCTAACCAGAGTGAAACCCAGCAGGTTCTGACAGGTTCTGGAGAACCAGTAGCAGAAATTTTGAGCAGTTCGGAAAACAGGCAGTGGAAATTTTGAATAGTTCAGAGAACTGGCAAATACCGCCTCTGGCTGGCCCCAGAGTGGGATGGAGATGGAGATTTTCAAGTATCCTTCCCCTGCCATGCCCACCAAGCCATGCCCAGAACCAGTAGTAAAAAAATTTGGATTTCACCACTGCTTCCAACCCTATTATTCTATGTTCAATGTTCTTTTTCCTGTTCCCAGAAGACTTTGTTTTTAAATATTCATCGATCATCTCCTTGCTAGCTCAATCTTACTTTTCTCTAGCCTATGGGAAAGACTGTGAGAAAATTATGAGAACCTACCTATCCTCTCTCTCCTATCAGCTACAAAGAGCAACATAAACAACTTCTCTAACTGGATGCTAGACAGCCATGAATGACTGCAGATAGCCAGAAAGTTTCTATAAGAAATGTTATTCATTTCGGCAAAGATTTGCATTTTTCATTGAATGTTTTCAGATAATGTATTTAAAGTTAGGCTTTGTTTAGCAACTACCTTGTTTAGCAACTATATGACAGCTAATAGCTACAACTTAGCACTGTAGTTATGAAGTTATTGAAATGTATGATTGTAAAGAAAACCATCTTGGCCAGGTACAGTCATTGCTTGTAATAAGCAAGATGAAGCTGTTTTTCATCAGAAGAGCCTCTCCCAGCCTAGTATGCTTCAGACAGTCTGAGCTTTGGCTCCCATAACATTTCCAGCCAGATGGGTGGGAAACAGGTGACATTCCAGAAGTTTTCATCAACTTTCAGCATCTCCCACCTTGGTTATGTTGACTGAGGCTCTGAGGAACTTTAGTTCAGCATCATCGTGACCATCAGAGATTGCCCATTATTGTGTTCCTTTACATTGATACGACCTGTTTGTCATTTACATGAAGGGCTGCTGTTAAAGGGAAGTGGTACAGATAGTTTATTTTTTTTAAAAAAAAGGTCAGGCCCGCCAGATGTTTGGACTGGAATTCCAAAATTCTTAGCCTAAAAGAAAAGGCTGACATTTTGTTCTATTATTCCAATATGTCTTTGACTTGTAGTATGGGCAACCACAACTTATTTTATGTTTGTTTTAATGATGAGATCCTTACTGTGACAACTATGTGTAGAATATGATCATGAAATCATTTGGATCTGCTCTCATTTAAATTTTTTTTAAATATTATATTTTAAAGGAAAGCGGGGTATGCTAAAGAGCAAAGCACAAATCTCCAGAATTATCTTTTATTTCAAAAATGTCCTTTAAAGTCATATAGGACCTATAGAGAACTTAGAAAATAGAAATATTACATAGCTGACTTGGTTAATGACTATCTGTTCAAAAGATAAAGAAAACCTCAGGCTGATAGAAAAACCTTGAGAAGGTTTCTCAGAGCACAAATTTACCAGTTTGTTTTCTATGAACAGGTACTGAGTGACTGGTCAACCTGCAAAGCCACAACCCTAAAGGCAGCCATTGTGTCCCCAAGTTGAATAACAAGATTTCAGGTTTGTTATTGTGCCCTTGGCTCAAAAAGACTTTAGGGACTTCTGCATTAAGATGACAACTTTTGGGGAGTGATGTGAAGAACATGCTGAAGCAGATTGTCTTAGGCAACAAAGTGGCAGCGAAATCATGCAGAACATGGCTGCTGGAATCTTCTCCAATACTTTTACCAGCAGGGGTCATAGGAGGCATTTGTAATTTCTTCTGTGTAATGAAGTGTGTGTGTGTGTGTGTGTGTGTGTGTGTGTGTGTATCTATGTATACATGGGTATGCTATCTCTGTCATGTATTGTATCTGTGAGAATCTAATCAGGCTAGGGCATATAAGGCGTTCCTAGGTGTGTTTATGTGTGTGAAATTTTATTCAGAATTGATGCATTGCTTTGGGGAGGGGGGAGCTCCTTTTCCTTTTATTATTTATTTATATTTTATTATATTATATTATATTATATTATATTATATTATATTATATTATATTATATTATATTATATTATATTTATTATATTATAATATTATATTATATTATATTATATTATATTATATTATATTATATTATATTATATTATATTATTTATAATGCAATTTATATGCCACCCTATTTCCAAGGACTCAGGGCGGCTCACACCTCATTAAAGGTGTATCCTCCTTTAATGAGGATACACAGTTCCTTATTAAAGACCTTACAAAATTAAAATTCCAATTTAAAACAATTTAAAATTCATTAAGAAACACCCCCATCAGTCCAGGCTGCGGAACAAACAGGTCTTCAAATCGCAACGGAATGAGCGAAGGTCAGGGGCCATCCGGAACTCCAAAAGAAGTTGGTTCCAGAGAGTGGGTGCGCCCATAGAGATGTTACTACATTTTTGTCTGTAAGTATATACAGGGATCCACAGGGCAGGCAGCATAATGTGCACTCTGTGGACCACACAATCAAGAGGAAAGAAACTTGCACTACAGCAGCTGACAATATTCTGAGTCACTGTCCAGTCTCTTCTCCCAGAGGGAAGGTATTTTTTTCTAAATGCTTTTCTTCAAAGCTGTGGCAACATCTAATCCATTTTCAAACTTGAACTTTCTTTTGCTGGCTTCTCCCCCCACTGGTTATTTCAGGGGGTTATCCGACTGATAGATAGACAATAAGAGTCCAAACTCCTGTACGCATACAGTTTTTTTCCAAAATTCCAATAGATTGCAAAGAATACAAATGGCTAAGTTTGGTTACAAATATTGCTCCATAATCACTCTTAGTCATCTACAAGAACATACAAACAATGAGGTAGGAAAAGGCCAAGTTGCCTCAACTGGCTTCATTTATGTTTCAAACAATGCAAGAACTGGTTTTCTAAGCCACCCTAAGCTATGTGACTTGCTTCGTTTTAGCATAGCCTGTTGTGAAAACTCAACTGTTATAGTTTATAAACAATGTTCTGTGACTTAGCATATGTCAATACACCCATTTATAGCTTGTTCCAATATATAATCCGGGTTCCACCTCTGCTACATGTCTCTGTGCCAGCTGCAGATGGCAACATCCTCATACTACTGTTTTTCTCTAGCAAAAACTTAGTGTGGTCTTTCATTAAAAAGCTACTACTAGCTAAGTAATACAAGGTTATTCTCTATTCCCCAAACTCATCTTACATGCCATCATTTTCCCTAACCAATATATTCCCCTTGAAAATAATAAAGGTGTTCTAGGAATGCAGTTATTTTCAGCAAATTGCAAAGCCAAACTGGATTAAGATTTTGGATCACTGCTCACCCATTTGGCCAAATCATGATGGATTTCTTTATAGGGATGGCAACTGTAGAATAGCAGATTACAACAAGTCTGTACTAATAAAAGCAAAAATTGCAAACCTCAAACTATTCCAGACAGAAACAAAATATCTTCTACAAGATTCCAAAAATATCTCCTCCATCAGTTGATAAATTATAACCCTGGGTTCTGCTGAATTTGTCCTCTTGAAATACATCATTCTTGGGAAATTTCTACTACCCTTCTCATATTATCTTTGAAAGCTAAACAGCGTTCTAGTCTTTTTTTTCTCCCAAATGCTGAGAAAACCAAACCTCCTAAAGTGGTAACTTCATAATAAGTGATTTGCCTATCAGTATCTAACTAAAGCAGACCTAGGAAATTGTTTTTTGAAGTAAGTAAAAATTTTAAAACAAACCAATCAAACTTCCTGGACAGTTATGCTGAAACATTGACACTGAATAGCTGTTGACATGGAAATGCTATTTATTTTTTCTGGCAGAGAGTCTTTGTGTTGTCAGTAGCTGTATAATTATTTGCAATGCAGTACTCAGATGAAAGGTGGAATAAAATAAATAAAACAGAACTTTTCTCCATCACAGTAATTAAAACTGAATCAGTTGAGTTTTTCTATCTGCTTGATAGCTGAAGCAGAAATATGTCATTTTATATATCTTTTCTTTGAAAAATTCTTTGGAATTTTTCTAAGGAAGTTCCACCTCCTCTTCCAAGGTTTCTAAAAGAATACAGGTGATCCTTATTTTTATATCTATTTGTCCAACAACGATTTGAAGTTACAACATTGAAAAAGTGACCTAAAACCAGTCCTTGCATTTACAATCTTTGCAGCATTCCAAGGTCATGCGATCACCATTTGCACCTTCCCAGATGACTTCCAACAAACCAAATCAATGAAGGAAGCCGGATTCGCTTAACAACTAAGCAATTCACTTAACAACTGCAGTGGATCACTTAACCAATGTGCAAAAAAAGGTCGTAAAATCAGGTGCAACACAGTTAACAAACTGTTTGCTTAGTAATGGAAATTTTGATCCCCACTGTGGTTGTAATTCAAGGACTATTTGTATGTACATTCTTAAAAGCATATTGGTTGAACTCAAATAACTGCTAAGTCTTAATGGGCTTGGTTTCGGTTTACCATTCTGCTTTATAAAGCATGATTTATGGCTTAAAGTGATGTGCAAATTGGCTGGGCTCGCACATCAACCAATTTTATTTAAAACTTACTGAATCATAATAGGCTGGATTACAACTCACTAAGCCAAAATGAAAGCAACCAACTGAAGTGTAGTACATTGTTTGAATTCAAGTATAATTGTCATGAAATAATACAGTTTCCAGTCTCACCATAAGATGACAAAGGATATGAGTTACACACCTTAAAACTAGCACTTCTAACTAAAATTAAGGTGTAGACCAATTTAATAGGGTTAATCTATTCTGCCTATTGTTTTCTGATTATTCACTAAATTCACTAAGATAATAAAATAGAATAGTCTAAACCAGTGGCCCCCAATCTTTTGGGCACCAGGGACTGGTTCCATGGAGAGAAGTTTTTCCAAAGACTGGAGAGGGCATGATTTTGTGTGCTGCCTGCATCCCAGTGATGGGGTCTCCCTTGTTTGCACGGCCTAGTTTTTGGCATGCCGCAGACCTGTACCAGTTCATGGACTGGGAATTGGGGACCCCTAGTCTAAACAGTTTTTTTTCCCACAGTCGTTAACCTAAAGTAAATTAGTTAAAAGGCATTCAGAAGTTAATTTATATTCTAGAAGTAAAAAATTGCAGTCATTTGTAAAACAGTTAACATTTTTGTAAAATTTCTGTAACTGTTTTTGCATTTCACATTCTAAAATTTTTCATTCACCCCAATGTAATCTAATTCTAGTCCAATAACTCATGCATGCAGCCAAAGTCTTGGAAAATGTCTTGGCTGCACTTTTAATAGTAGTTTGATCTATTGTAATTGCTAATGAATGAAACTGTGCACATTCCTTGAAAAAGAAAAAAAGTCAAGCAGTGCATCACCAAAATTGAAGGCCAGGTTGAAAAATGAGATGAACATGCTAAGATCAGATACAAGCAAGCTAGAATAAATGAAAGAAAAGAAGCAGAAGAATAAGAAGACCAAAGAATACCTGATCAAGAAATATCACCTAAAAGAAAGGAAAATCAAGGAAGCACTGGAAATAATAATGCAGCAAAAAAAAAGCAATATAGCCAAGAATATCAGCAGATATGAAGTATGAATTGCACACTATAGTCAGAATCTCTAATTTTAGTGGAATCAGAAATGTTTCTACTAATTGCAGAGGGACTGCAATGAAATAGTCAATGCCCCACAAAGAAGAAATAGTGCAGTTCTGCTAGGTAAATCACTCCAAAATACAACCAAAATGCAGTCTGGCTAAAGGAGATAGATAAGAATAAAAAAGAAACTGAAATGAAAGAATTTGTAATAACAGCAAAAATGGTGGGGAAAAGAGCAAGGAAGATCAAGAATTGGACAGTACAAAGTGAAGATGAACCACATGGTTTTGGGCTGAAATATCTGACTGGTCATGATTCACTTGCTGTCAAAGAGCTAGACAACATACTGCAAGGAGGAGAAATTGAAGATTGGTTAACCTCTGGCAAAACTTACCTCATAAAAGGCTAAATTACCTGCTTACAAACAACTTTCAAATTGCTAACTGATGTGGTAGCTGATTCAGTCTACAACATCTAGTTAAAAATGAGCTCTTTCCATTTGATTAGACACAAATCACTCAAACAACAGAGGAACAAAAGACAAGTGCCTAATTGACAAGGTGATTTTAGAAAATTGTAAGAAAAGAAAACACAATTTGCAGGTAGCTTGCATTGATTACAAGAAGGTATTCAACTTCCTACCATACAACTGGATAATAATCAAGTGCCTAGAAATAACAGGAGTCAGTAGAAACTTAGTTCAAAGGCACAATAGAAGACCATTGCTGGTCAATGTTGATAGACTGGGAGAGGTTAACATCAAGAGAAAAATCTTTGAAGGAGATTGACTATCTCCACTACTGTTTTTGTCACTGCATTGATTTGTCTGACAATAGTACTGAATAAGTCAGGCCATGGCTGTCAAACATCAAAAACATTTGCCACCCTTCAGTATCTCATCCCATTTAAATGGGCGATCTGATGGTGTATAAATACCATTTGAAATGGAATTGCTGCTCAACACTGTCCAAATATTGCCAGAATATTGCAATGGAGTTTGGACTGGACAAATGTGCTACCTGTAACAACAACAGGAGAAAAATAATAAGAACAGAAGGAATCAATGTGCCCTAAAGAAATAATATCAAAAGTCTGAATGAAGCAGATCACTACAAAAACCTGGGCACCCTTCAGATTGACAACATCGAATAAACTGAAGTCAAGAACGTTACAGAATAGGGAATAACAGAGTTGGAAAAGGCCTTGGAGGTCTTCTGGTCTAATCCCCTGCTTAGGCAGGGGAGCCTATACTATTCCAGACAAATGGCTGTCCCATCTGTTCTTAAAAGTCTCCAGTGTTGGAGCACTCACAGCTTCTGGAGACAATCTGTTTCACTAGTGAAATGTTCTAGCTGTCAGGAAATTTCTCCTTATTTCTAGGTTAGAGCACTCCTTGATAAGTTTCCATCCTTTACTTCTTTTCCCACTCTCAAGTGCTTTGGAGAATAGGTTGATCCCTTCTTCGCTATGACATCCCCTCAAATATTGGAAGACTGCTGCCACTAGTCGTTCTCTAAGAACTTAAAATCCAAATTCATGGAGGAAATACCATCAAGGCAATGAACACATGGGCAATTTTAAGTTAGATACACAGCTGGAATAGTTGAGTGGACTCAAGCTGAAGTAGAAACCTTGGATAGGAAGACTAGAAAAATAATGACAATGAATCATGCCCTTCATCCATTCACCAAGGAGTATAGATGGGCATGGAATTTTGCAAATACACCAGACATTTGAAGAAAAAAATCAGAAGGATATTTGAAGGACAAGAAAGAAGTTGTACTGAAGGCTTAATAAATACTGGAGACAACTTGGTTTGCCAAACTCACTTACAAGAAAGACCAAATGAAGAAAAGAAAAGAGACATGGCAAGGCAAAATATTACATGACCAGTATGTAAAAAATAGCAGGCAAAGCAGATAATAAGATCTGGCAATGGCGAAGAGCAGGAAAGTTGAAGAAAGAGACAGAGGGCTAATTCTGGCTGCCAATGAACAACTGGATTTAAAGTAAAAAATTAAGAGGTCAATAACAGACAGTAAATGCCTCATTTACAAAGAAGCTAAAGAAACAGTGGACCATCTAGTCAGTTGCTGCAGGAAGATCACATAGGCATAATAAAGTAGTAAAGACTTTGGAATACCTGCAAGAAGTACCACTCAGGTGAAGTTTTAGTAAATGAAGAAGCCTAAGTGCTCTGGGACTTCACAGTTCAAACAGACAAACATCTGTTTGGGACAACACAGTGGTGGGATTCAGCCAGTTCGCATCACTTTGGGAGAACTGGTTGTTAACTTTCTGAACAGTTTGGCAAATTGGTTGTTGGAGGAAATCATTAGGGCAGAGAACTGATTGTTAAATTACTTGAATCCCACCACTGGGACAACACCACAGACTTAACAATAGTTGTTAAGAGAAAAAAGTATAGATAGTGGACACAGCAGAACCTGAAGACCACAAAAGAGAAGAGACAGAACTGGGGAAAATCACAAAATTTATAGATCTGCAAATAGAACAACTGTGGGGAAAAAAAAAGAAAAGATAGTGCCAATAGTAATAGGCCCCTTGGATGCAATTACAAAACATCTGGAGCATCACTTGAACAGCATCAGCACTGACAAAATCACTATCAGTCAATTGCAAAAGGCAGCTTTACTTGGAATAGTTTATATCCTGCAATGATACTTTTTAACATCCTCAAACAACAACATCTGCCTATCCTAATTCCTTGGGAAGAATTCAACAGGTGAATAAAAATGCCAAATCCAGCCTAAATATCTGGATGAATGTATGATCAACAACAACAACAACAACAATAATAATAATAATTAAAATGTATATGCTGCCTCACTCTCAGTGGCTCTGTGCAGCATATTTAGGATAACAAATATATTACACTTAATTATATTAAACGTTCCTTTTACTTCTTTTTCCCCAAACAGATGTTTCAGCTCAGTTCCACTGGAACAGAAATCATGTTATCAGACATTCTGCCAGATGTCTGCAGGGTTTATCACATAAACGAAAACCACTTTGAGTATGATGAAACTTTTTCTAAGTTTTTGCTGATAGGATCAAAGGTTGTTTTCTTCTTTGCCATTAAAGTATCGGAAGAACTTTTTATGCCCCAAAGCTGTATGTCCAATATCATTAACAAAAAACACCAGTTTTTAAAAAAGTAGAGATGTGGCAATTGCCATGCCAAAATTTGCTGAAAGTCATGGAGTGACACCACAGCAGTTCCAGAAATAGATGGAGTGCCATGTTCCCACAGGCAGAAACATAGGATTCTGTCCATCTGGCTGTTGCATTCTCTGGAATATTGCCTTGATTCTCCAACAAGGTCACAACATGTGTCCATTCTGAAGTTAATTTTAATGTCCAATAAATCATTCAGTGACCTAATACTACCTCCCTGAAGGTATTTGAGGATTTCTCATGAGCAATTTACCTACTTGTCTGCTACTTGTCTACCAGTGCAGACACTTTTGCCATCTTGATTCTAAGAGTTTTCCTCAAGTATATTTTCAAATGTCTCTGAAAACAATGAGACAAGAATAGAAATTTTATCATCCAGGATAAATTTACATAATGTATGAAAACCTAGGAGATATCTGTAAAGAAGCCATACTTTTATGAAATTTGGATATGATTTCTTGCTATAGTTTTGTCATATGAATTCAGATCTGGGTATTTTTTCTAAAAAGCCATTAAGAACAAGCTGTTTACATGCTAGAACAATGCCATAAGTGAAATGCCATATAAATGCAGCCATTGTTGGAAATCATTTACCATTTTCTCTCAGTTCTACAATGTTTTGCTGCATATAATTTTTGATTATACATGGGGAATGGTACACAACATAAATCCTGAAGACAAGATCACAGTCTCTGGAGTGAGTCTTCTCAACCATAGCATTATACTAATTTATTATAATTTCCATATGTGAGATCAGGTGGATAAGTATCAGACAGGGTATTCCTAGCAGTAGGCACCAAGACTATGACATTTGCTTGTATTTCCTCTTTGTCTGCCTTTGTATGGGTAGTAACAAGCTCTTCATTCTAATCTACCTCTTAATGTGGTGTCAGATGAATGCTGAACCTGCTGGCCCAATCATATCCTTTGTTAGAAAACAAAAGATTAATGGCTCAGCATTGGCAGTCAATTATCAGAATATGAAAGTTATCAGATCTGAGAAAGGAACTCCAGAGTAAAGAGAGGGGCTTAATACTTGTTTTGTTATATCTTATATTTCCTCCAGGCTCAAAATGGCATACATTGCTCTTCCTGTTCCAATTCTTCCCCTCAACAACAAACCTCGAAAGCAGGTTTGTCTGAGGGCATATGACTGGGAGTAGATGGCAAACCTCAAACCTAGAAAATAGGCTTGTTTGAGAGCATTTGACTGGGAATAGATAGCCCATTTACTTTGGTTGCTGAATTTATCCATGGCACATTACAGTTAAGCAGCCGAAAACCCATTGTTGCTAGCAACCCACCCCAAGATAAGTCAGAAAGAGTTCTAGATTCTCAGGGAAAGCAACAAAAACACCCTAATTTCAGAACTATCAAGGAAGAAACCACACCTCCACTAAGATTGACAGAGCAAGCTTTTATGTTCAGCAAACTTCATTTTCTCATGTACTGATAATGGTAGATAGTAAAATGTCTGCAGCAAAACAGCCAAGTCCAGAGAACACCATGAACCTAACAATCCAACCCTAACCATATATTCTCTACTATTGGAATCATATATGGACAGTGGTAGGATTCAGCCAGTTCGCACCACTTCGGGAGAACCGGTTGTTAACTTTCTGAGCAGTTTGGTGAACTGGTTGTTGGAAGAAATCATTAGGACACAGAACCGGTTGTTAAATTATTTGAATCCACCACTGCATATGGATGTCAAATGCTTCAGAAGGCAGAGGAGGAATTTGCATGCAAGCAAATCTCCACTAAGATACACAATACATAGAGAAAGTTAACTCCGGAAGAACAAAGAAATCTACAAATCCCTAAACACAAACCTTAAATATAAAGTGGACAACCAAAACAAGAGAATGCTAAACAATCCAGCCAAGAAAGGACAAACTAGAAAAAGGAGGGACGATAGACAAAATGCTATGGATCTGTTCTCCCAAGTTTCTCTGAATGCCGTAAAATGCACAAACCAATGTGTCTTTGTGTTACTGTGGCAGAGATTTTGTGATACTTTATTATACTATTTTGTACTTATTAAATTATAGTTTATTAGTAAATCAGTGAACTATGGTCTACTTACTAATGCAGCACCTAATATAGAAGACAAGCAAGAAGACAAAAACAAGGAGTGGGGAAACAAGACAAGTTTTCCCCCTCCTTGTTTTTCTTTTTGTTTGGGATTGAGATTTTAGTTTGTTTTGGTTACTATTATTATTTTTTCTTTAAATTGAAAAATAGTTAGTTGTGAATGTGAAAATGTAAAATAATAAAATAAATTAAGAGTGGATGAAGGTAAACAAGAAAGTGAAATGATGATTTCATCTGATGCTACAACACTCTTCACATCCATAGATCCAGAACTAACTAAAGACTCCAATGCAACATTACTATATAACACACAGTGTAATATAAAAAAATTGAGATACTCGGATTCATGGAACTTATTGACCCTTGCAGACATCTCTGATCCAGGATTTTATCTGGATGCTTCTTTCTTCTCTTAACCTTTTGATTTTGTGTTCCCCAGCTAGTATGGTACCTATTTCCTCTATACTGTGCTAATGATTTCTGTGCTAATGATCTCAGTTGCAGTGAGGATTTTTTTATTTTTTTAAAAAAATTTGATTTATATGCCACCCTTCTCCGGAGACTCAGGGCGCCATACAATGCGTTAAGCAATAGCCTTCATACTTTTGTATATTTATACAAAGTCAGCTTATTGCCCCCACAAACTGGGTCCTCATTTTACCTACCTTAGAAAGGATGGAAGACTGAGTCAACCTTGAGCCTGATGAGATTCGAATTTACAGTAATTGCAGACAGCTGATGTTAATCAAAATGCTTTAGTCTGCTGAGCCACCAAGCTCTTTGAGTCCTGACAGCACCTCAGCTTTTATCCATGATATACTTTTCTCTACAGGAGTCAAAAAAATGACTTGAGACCTTACATTTTTTCTCCTGGCAGGGGCATTAGCTTCAAAGAAATCATGATGGCAGTTTTGACAGTGTAATTGAAGCCCTAACCTTGTTTCTCATGCATTGTGCTGGTGACACACGTAAAAAGCAGGGTGCAGTTTGATCATGCAGTCGCACTTGTCATCTAACAATCCCATGGCCTCCCACTTCTGGCACTCCCAACTCCATGATCTGTGCAGTGATGTCATGGGCTGAGACTCTGAAGGCATGGGTGAGGTTGGTATACTGTAGGCAGGGCCATTTATGCTCATAAATGTGGTTTGGATCTTCTTGAGGGTGAAGTGAGTTTTTCTTCGTTTTGCTTCTTTTTAATTACATCATGCATATTTTAGAGCTGAAGCTGTAATGTGTATGTACCTCACACTTGAGTGCTGGGAAGTCATGCTGCAGTTTGGGGGAGCAACATGATAGATAGGCTGAAGAAAACAGATTGGGGACTATGTCCATCTTGATATCACAGGTTGCTCTTTTTGCATTAAGCCATAATGTGGTTTGTTTGAATTTGGCCTAGTATGAAGTGTGAATTTGACCACAGTGTGTTGGAAACTGTAATTATGATTTTGCTTTATTCATTAACCTGGTCATTTCTGCTTTATTCAATAATTGGGGACTTACAGCAACTTTAGAATCACCAAGAGTTGAACTTGACTGAATGGATCATCATCATCATCTATATCATTTTGGAAGTACATTAAGGCTGTGCTGACAAACTCACTAACTTGATTTTAGCCTAGCATGGTGTGTGAATTTAGCCTCTGTGCTCGGTTTATCGGCTAGTGCAGTGATGGCGAACCTTTTAGACACCAAGTGCCCAAACTGAAAGGTATGTGTGAACATGCATGCACAGACATGTGTCCATGCGCAGCAGAGACCCGAAGACCAGCTGGCTGGTGGGAGGCGTGGCATCCCAACACTGGCAAGCGTGGCAAGAGGTAAGATATTTTTCTTTCATGAGCCAGTTTTGTTGTTTGCAGGGAAACAGAAGCTCATGAAAGAAACACCATGGATGAACATGGGATGATGGCATGCATGCCAGCAGAGAGAGCTCTGTGTGCCATCTCTGGCACGCGTGCCGTAGGTTCGCCATCATGGAGCTAGTGTGTTATGTGAATACTGCACCAGAATTATTATTTTTTAATCATATTTAGGTACCAGCCATCTCATTCTCAAAGTGGCTGAATTGTTGAAATTTTCAGTTTTGTTGGCCACTTCATTGTTTAGCATGTTTTAAATTATTTATTATTATTATTATTATTATTATTATTATTATTATTATTATTATTATTATTATTTTGTTATGTTATGTTATGTTATGTTATACTAAGTATTTATGCTTTTTGGGCATAAATGTATATAAATGCATAAATAAACAAAGAAATAAAATTGCAGATAAGTCATCCAAATACCAACTAACTGAGATTACTTTCCTGCAATGGCAATGGCATTACAACTAATGTTGTAAGCCACCCAGAATCGCCTGTAGCAACAGGGGCGGCAAATAAATTTAATAAATAAATCATTTATTGCTTGCAGACTATTGTTTCCTTTTTAAATAAAATTTGTTACCCACTTTTCATTACAATTATGACTGTTCTAAATGAAGGTGTAAATAAAATAAAAATTACATCATTGTCAAACCATAGCATTATAACATTTTAGAATCAAATGTTAATCTTATTTAGAGGTAAAAGCAAAATACATATTACACAAAAATATGGTTTGTTTAATAATATATTACCAAATTCATTATTTCATACTGGGGTGTGTATTTGTGTCTGCTATAAACAGAGCCAGTGTTTATCATGATGCTGCAAACGGTTTCAGCTTTGGTTTTTTTCCTTCTACCAGAGACAAAAACAGAGGAACGTTTATACAGACCACTTTATCTCCTCCCCCACTGAATAACTGTCAGGTTGTCTTTAAAAACACAGATGCAAAGCCAAATAAAAAAGAAAAAAAATGTGATTGGTTCCTTGTTGTCAAAAGTTTGACCTTGGAAAATCTGATCCCTGCCTTTCTAACTAGTATTTACTTCTCTAAAGGGGTTGTGCTTTTTTAATCTTTGGAACTGAACAACTAAATAACAAAAACAAAGGCAGGGCAGTAGAGAAGATACTGTAACACCCAGTGAAAAAGCTCAACAAAACAGAACTTCATCACCAGCATAGTGAAAAACAAGGAAGAGAAGTTCAGTTCCTGGCAGATGGTTTTCAAGAGGAGGAACATTGTGTGACCACTCCTCTGTTTTCAATACTTTGAATACTTTATCCAAAAGGGAAGGGCTCTTGCTCGGTAATAAAACAGAGGCTTTGCATTCAGAAAGTCCCAAGTCCAATCCTTCACATTCCAGTTCTATGATGATTTTTAAGCATCAGACTAAAAGACCAAGATGTGGAAACTGGAGAAAACAATATGAAGATACCATGGACAGAGGGCAGGAATTCAATTTGGCTTTAGCTTAGTCTAATGTACGAAGCCAGTCATTGTGCCTTATTCAACAAATCATCATTTAGCATTATGTACATACCAAGCCAGTTGTTGTGCAATGTGATTAACAAGTGGGGATGCCCTGCAATTTTTAGCATCAGTGAGGCAACAGTAATCTTTTAAACCAAAGGTGAAAAAAACAGGCCTAAAACTTTTAGCCATTTTTTTGCCTAATCACATTGTATCAGTGATCCTTGGAGATCATATATTTTCTAAAAATGGATCTCCCCAAGGCTGAATTTATTCTGTTATAACTTATATGTGATATCTTAGTGGTGACCAGTTGGGTCATTCTGTTGGTGCCACCCTATTAAATGCTATTATATGTGTTTGTCTGGTACTATGGACAAACTAGGCCAAACTGATGTACTGTCCAGCATCTTGCCCAGAAGGAGTTCTTCTTCAGCTTTTGGATCTTATTATTAGATTCATGGAAGAGCTCCCTAAGCAGGACTTCAATTCCAAGTCTTGTGGACTGGGTCATGTGCAGTTTAGATCTTCGTAGCCTCCAGGCAAGCATATTGTCTCGATTCTACTCATGTTGGTGGTCAACATGCCAGATTAGATTTGAACTAGAAGGAAACAGCACATGTTCACATACACTGAACATGAGAATATTGCCACCAGTCCTTTGCCATGAGCAGGTCACTGTCTGTCCAAGCCCAAACAAATGTTTGAGTTGCTATCATGTTGAAGGAACATAGAGTCACAGCTTCTGCTTAACAAGCCGGTAAAGTCATGATGAAGGGGCTTTTGTCCAGCCAAGGCTGGTGAAGGAGCTGCTTGTAGATTACTATATTCTCTATAAAGGACTTACAGAACTACTTTCTGGCATATTCCTCTGTATTATATTGCCAAAGAAAGTATTTTTCCAACAAGGTGCCCCGTAGATGCATTGGGCTGCAATTTTCATTATCCCCAGCCAGCATGACTAAGCCAACTGAATTCAATGAAATAGACATCTGTCAATGACACTGTAAATCTACCAAGTCACCTTGAAAACTAAACGATAGAGAGGCAGAGGAGAAATGTTTAAAAATTGTGTGCACAAATAATTTTCTCACTTCAAAATTCTGATAGGAAGAAAGAAGCTGTACTGCAGAAAAATGATTTGTGGAGAAGTTGAATCAACAGAGAGATAGTATCAAGATCATGTGAAGTGTTGTACCATCCATTTTGGTTTGCAGGCCATTATGTCTCCTGCATGGTATAGCACATGACACAGGTAAAGAATAGGAAATACTTGACTCAACTGAGAGGGATCAAGGTGTCCTAGAAGACCACCACTTACCTATGAGCCAACAGTGTGCTGCAGCTGTCCCAAAAGCTAATACAGACCTAGGCTGCATCAAGGGAAAGTTTCAAGATCATGTGAAGTGATAGTACCACTTTATACTGCATTGGTAAGACCACACTTGGAATATTACATCCAGTTTTGGTCACCATGAAACAAAAAAGATATTGAGAATTTTGAGACTCTACAAAAAGTCTAGAGAAGAGCAGTAAAGATGATTAGGAAATTGGAGGCTGAAGCATATGATGAACAGTTATGGGAACTAGATATGTCTACTCTAACAAAGACAAATACTAGGGGTGACATGATAGCAGTCTTCCAATATTTGAGAGAAAAAGGGTCAACCCATTCTCTAAAGCACTTGAGTGCAGGACAAGAAGTAATGGATGGAAGCTTATCAAAAAGAGATCCATTGTAGAATTAAGGAGAAATTTCCTGACAGTGAGAACAATTAATCAGTGGAATGGCTTGCCTCCAGAAGTTGTGAATGGTCTATCACTGGAGTTTTTTAAGAAGAGATTACACAGCCATTTGTCTAAAATGATATAGGGTCTCCTGCTTGTGTCAACTAGAAGACTGCCATGGTCACTTCCAACTCAGTCTATATTCTGTGTTCTATAAGATCAAACTAATGACAAATACAGCATTTAGCCTTATAACTGGCAATGAAGACACTGAAGTGGTGGATAACTTCTATATTTTAGGATTTATAACAGCAAAGTAGTCCAGAAACATGCCACAGACTAACACTTGGTAGGGTAGCAATGAAGACTGGAAAAGATATTCAGATGCTGGGATGTATCTAGACTCTGTAGCTAGTAAGATCAGAATTGTGCAGGCAATATTTTTTCCTGTGTCACTCTATGGAAGAAAAAGTTTAAAGAAGACTTTAAAGACTTTAAAGAAGCAGATGGGAAACAGTATTGGTGATTTTGAAGTTTGGTGTTGGAGAAGATCCTGAAAATCCATGGCTAACCAAGATAACAAATAGATCATAGAACAAATCAATCCTGAATTTTCACTTTATACGCAACAAAAGAACAAATTCTTCTATTTTATATAAAGCCCCAGCTCCTTTGAAATGTCTGTAATGCTGGGAAATGTAGAATGGAAAGAAGATGACCAACACCAAGGTGGATGGATTTGATTACAGCAGTGATATGTCCATCATTGGAAGACATGAAAAGCTAGCTAGACTAAGGACAGATTATCCTGAAGGAGATCCATCTATTTAGTTACTAAGATTTGATACGGAGTTGAAATCACTAATCAAAACTATGGTTTAATGTGTCACCCTAGCAGTTTAGATATAGTTAGTCAGTAAAGTTAAACAGTAGGTTAGTATAATGTGTTGAATAAGACACATATCAAAGATGTTGATAAAATTATGCTGCAGTTATTATTGAAACTAGTTTTGGGGTAGTCAATTTTTGACTACTGAGCTCTCAGATTGGTTGGAGTCCCAATATGTTGCTGTTTTGGTTGGTTGATTGGATGGTTTATCACAGGTCTCACAACAGATGTGCATTATTCATTCATTTATGTTCAAGTTATTATATTTTATTATCTACTCATTTGCATGTTCCCTGATGTTTAAATTACTTTGATTTCTTTTTTAACAGTTTCTTTTTTAACCTAAGTTCCATGATGAAGGGTAAATAAACAAAAAATCAATTTCCAACCCGGTGGAGCTTAAAAACTGTTAGATTAATGGTATGTTAATGAATTTATAGAATATCCATCCCATAATTTTCAATGGCAATTATTAAGCTAATCCTGCATACAATAACAAAGGGAAAAAACTGTAGGGAAAACAAACCAATTAATATACAGTACTGTTGACAATGGCTAAGTTTCTGAGATGAAAAAAATCCAAGTTATTGGGTGTGAGAGAGGAAGGTTCTATAGTTGCTTAGTTCAAACTCTGAAACAAGGCAGTTTCTTTTACCCTAAACCTTCATACTACTATAAAGTTATATCCTACTTGTTGAGAGGATACAATGCAAGAAAGAGGAATAAATTCCACATGCCACTCTGAGATATCCTAGCTTGGATATTATGAGTTCAGACTGCATTTATGTATCTTATTAAGGGTTGGTGTCAGTGGTGGGTTGCTACCGATTCACCCCGGGTCAGGTGAACTGGTAGTGGCGGCAGTGGGAGGCTCCGCCCACCTGCCCGGATGCTTCTGCGCACGTGTACGTGCCCACGAGCGAACCAGTAGCAATGGGATTTGAAATCCACTACTGGTTGCTGTGTTTAAAAATGGGTTCATAAATAAACCTCAAATGGCTGGATTCACAAACAACAAGCAATTGACAAGCAAATCACTTGGCTGAGTTTACTGTGACTTTGCTGGATAAACCCAGAATTTGTGCAATTTGTGTGAAGCTATAATAGGGTTTGGTTGTTTGCAGCTCAGGCTGTAATGCAAAAGAACCATTTTAGCTTAACTTATATAAATGGGAATAGGCTCCATGTTGGAGCATACTGTAGAGGCCATTGATATTCAGCACTTCTTATTTAAAAATCCTCATAAAACCTCAAGGCAAAATCCGGAGCCAGAGTCCCGGAAGCAGTTTATGACTGTGTACAATCATGTTCTGGTAACTCCTGCGACGCAATTGAAACTAATCGTATCGGCTTTGTCGCTCTATTGGACTATTTTGCTATTCCATTGGACTACATCAGCAACGTGGAGAGGTGGATCTGCTGCTTGGGTAACAGTCTATCCTCCATATTAATCTACCCTGGCCTTGTGCTCTGGAGAAGACACTCCAGCTTTGCATACAGCATTGAAACAACACGGGAAGTGGCAGTTACCGGTTATAAGTCTTTGCTTGATTGGCATAGAGCATGATGCCAGGGGCCACTTTCGTTGGTGGGAGAGGTCATTGTACCTCATTGGGCAGCTACCACCCACCTTAAGCTGGGCAGCCCCCAGCCAGTAAAGTGCTGCCCCGCCACGGTCTGTTAACCTCACAGGGTGTGTGGGCTTTAGGGTCAAAGCCGAAAGCAGATTGATAACTTTGCACCATGCAACAAACATAAGAAAACTTTAGCCCTAAAGTTGGGCACCTGGAATATTCGGACAATGACCCCGGCCATTCTGACAATTTACAAGAGATAGATGACTTACGTAAGACAGCTGCCATTGACATGGAGTTAAGCAGACTGCAGATGGACATCATTGCCCTTCAAGAGACAAGATTGTTAGACTTGGGATCTATTAAGTAGAAAAACTTCTCATTCTTCTGGCAGGGAAAACCATCAAACAAGTCTAGGAAATAAGGGATTGGCTTTGCAGTCAGAAACACCCTACTAGGATCCATTACTCCACCTGCTGCAGGAAGTGAAAGAATTCTGTCCTTGCAGCTCCACTCATCAGCAGATCTGGTTACTCTTATTAGCACATATGCTCTGACATTATCATCTTCAGTAGAATCCAAAGACAAATTCTACGATGAACTGGCTGCTACTAGAAGAAAATCCCTGAGAAAGAACCACTGTTTATCCTTGGCGATTTTAATACCAGAGTTGAAGCTGATTATAGCCCACTTGTTTAGGTCTGTTTGGCGTCCGAAAGATGATCGAAAATGGCCAATGACTGCTGGAGTTTTGCTGATACTATGGTCTTTGCGTTAGCAATACATACCTTAAAACAAAGCCTCAACACAGAGTCTCTTGGAGACATCCAAGACTGAAGCATTGGCACCAACTCGATTTGATTCTTACCAGGCGCTCCAACCTCCCCAATATTACAATCACACGCAGCTATCAGGGTGCTCATTGCAATACAGACCACTCCTTGGTGTGCAGCAGAATAAAACTGCAAACAAAGAGATTGCATCACTCGAAGAAGGAAGGAAGACCACAAATTGACATTAACAAGACCCGCAATCAGGGCAAAGTAGAAGAATTTGCACAAGCACTCAAGGAAACTCTCCCAGGCCTAGCTGAAGTAAATGCATCTGAACAATGGGAATATTTCAAGAATGCTGTTTATAACATCACCTTGTCAGTATTTGGTAAGGAGATCAGAAAGACAGCAGATCGGTTTGAAGCCCATTCAGAGGAGTTGACACCAGTCATTGAGGAAAAAAGGAGAGCTCTAATTGCATATAAAGCCTGTTCCAGTGAGTGCAACCTATAGGTTCTGCGAGCTGCTAGTAGCAAAGTTCAACAGATTGCCAGGAGATGTGCTAACAATTATTGGCTGCAGCTTTGCTCACTGGTCCAGATAGCAGCTGACACAGGCAACATCAAGGGGATGTATGATGGCATCAAGCAGGCCTTAGTCCAACACAGAAGAAATCTGCCCCTCTGAAGTCTGCTACAGGTGAGATTATCCAGGACCAAGCACAGCAGATGGCACGCTGGGTGCATCACTACTCTGAGTTCCAGAGAAAATGTGGTAACTGAAGAAGCATTAAATAACACTGAGTGCTTGCCTGTCTTGGAGGAGCCTGACAGTGAACCAACTTTAGAAGAACTAAATGCGGCCCTGGACTCCCTTGCCTCTGGCAACTCACCCGGGAAGGATAACATTCCTGCCAAAGTTCTGAAGTGCTGCAAAGAGAACATCTCCACTGAACTCCATAAAATCATCTGTTTTTGTTGGGGGGAAGGTGGAGTACCACAGGATATGAAGGATGCATGTACAAGAACAAAGGTGACAGGGTGACTGTAACAACTACCGTGGCATCTCTCTTCTTAGTGTTGTAGGGAAGCTTCTTGCCCATGTCGTACTGAAGAGGCTCCAGGTGCTTGCAGAGAAAGTCTATTCAGAATCACAGTGTGGATTTCGAGCCAACAGGTCCACTATAAATACATGGTATTTTCCCTTAGACAGTTGCAGGAGAAATGCAGGGAACAAAGACAGCCACTTTTCATAGCCTTCATAGACCTTACGAAGGCTTTTGACTTGGTTAGCAGGGATGGCCTTTATAAAATTCTCCCCAAGATTGGATGTCCACCTCAGCTCTTCAACATCATCAGGTCCTTTCATGAGGAAATGAAGGGCACTGTAGTTTTTGATGGCTTAACTTCATATTCCTTTGATATTTGAAGTGGAGTGAAGCAGGGCTGTGTCCTTGTGCCAATTTTATTCGGGATCTTTTTTGAAACATGCTTTTGGAACTGCAACAGAGGGTATTTACCTCTGGACCAGATCAGATGGAAAACTCTTTAATCTCTCAAGATTGAGAGCAGAGTCTAAAGTCCAGCTGAAATGCTTACGGAATTTCCTCTTCGCTGATGATGCTGCTGTCACTGCTCACTCTGCTGAAGACCTTCAACAACTTATGGACAGTTTTAACAAGCCCTGCCAAGACTTTGGACTACAATCAGCCTGAAAAAAATGTAAGTCATGAGTCAGGATGTGGATTCACCTCCCGGTATTACAATCACTGTATAAGAATTGGAGGTTGTCCATGACTTTTTGTACCTTGGCTCAACTATCTCTGACACTCTCTCTTTAGATATTGAGCTGAATAAATGTATTGGTAAAGTGGCCACCACATTTTCCAGACTTACAAAGGGAGTATGGCTTAATAAGAAGCTGGATCATACAAAGATCCAAGTCTATAGGGCCTACGCCCTGAGCACACCCCCCTTTTTTTTTGAAAAAAAAATTATTATTTTTAAACATAGATAAAATACATCTTTTTAGAGCAAGGGTTTGATCCGGTATGAAATAATTATAATTGCTAACACTCCCTTCCAAATTTCATCCATTAACATCTTAAAAAGGAAAAAAAGAAAGAAAAAAATACAAAGAAATCCAATTTTTATCACTCAATCTAACATCTTATTCTAAGTATTTGGCATTCTGCTATATCACCCTAAATTTTAAATTCCAACTATAGACAGCTCTTTATTATATACATTTATTATTTTAACAATCATTATTTCATATATGTTCCTTACTTCTAAGACCCAAATCAAATTGGTATTTTTCTTAAATCATATCTAATGTCCATAATTTTAACATAAAATATTTTACTCCTCTCTTAAAATCCTTTCAAAATCAATTCACTTTAAAATTTATTCCACATTTTCATCTATAATTTATTATTCCCAAAATGCTTTGTTTTTGCTAATTACAAGCTTCTTCTCCATTGCAGCTAGTTCTGGTATTTAACTGGTTCATAACTTAAATAGTTATTCCCCAGCAGTATTTTCCTTCACTTCTATCAATCTGGCTTTTACTGTTCTTCAGAAATATCTCCTTCACTCCTCCTAGGTTTATTTTTGGCTGGATCACAGCTTAGTTAGCTGGTTTCCAGTGATGCTTTCCACTACTCCTAACCTTATTTGTTGGCTGGATCACAGTTTGGTTTTAACTGCTCTCCAACATTTTCTCCTCCACTCCTCCTAGGTTTATTTTTAGGTGGATCACAGCTTAATCAGCTGTTTCCCAGGGATGCTTTCCTCCACTCCTAACCTTATATTTAACTAGTTCAGAGTTTAGCGTTAACTGCTCTCCAGCATTATCACCTCCACTCCTCCTAAATCTATTATTGAGCTGATTCACAACTCGGTTGGCTGTTTTCCAGCAAAGCTTTCTCCACTCCTTCCTATTCATGGCTAGTTCAGAGCTTTATTTCATCTAATCACCAAAATCATACTTCTCTTCACTCCTAACTTTTTCATTTATTTGACTGGTTCATAGCATTTTGTTTTAACTTACCAATTTGAAATAATAATGCAATATAACAAATACCTTCTCACCTACTCTCTCCTGAACTATTAATTTTCTTTAAAATTCTCCCATTTCATATTTATTTCTTTTTTCCTATGGAAAACAACATTTTAAACCACTTTGAGAAGCAATTTTTCATAATTATAAAATCTATAAACAATTCATTATTAATATTCAAAAATTCATTCCCTCTCTCTTATTTTTCTATGGAAAAAACAACATTTTAAACCACTTTAAGGTCAATTTTCTATAAACATTGAATCTCTTATTAATATTTAAAAGCTCAATTCATAGTCTTCCAATTTTTTGTAATTTTTCTATAATCACATTTTTCCCGCCTTGAAAATAATTATAAAATCTATAAACAATTATTAATATTCAAAAAATCATTTAGATTCTCTTAGTTTTCTATAAAGAACAACATTTTAAACCACTTTAAAATCGATTTTCTGTGGTCTGTACTCTTATTGCCTAACCAGATTAATTACAACAGTAATATTAGTGATGAAAAATAAAAGAAGAACCAGAAAGGGAAAAATAAGAGAGAACAAAAATATAGCAGGAAAGATTAAAAAGAAAAATTAAAAGAAAAAAAAAGATAAGAGAGAGGAATAAAATAAAAGGAAAAAGAAAAAGAAAAAATGTCCTGAGCACACTCTTGTATTGCAGTGAGTCTTGGACCCTCTATGCACGGCAAGAGAGAAAGTTGAACACTTTTCTTTTTTTAAAAAATAAACTTTTTTGAATTTATACAAAGTATATAAAATATCGTTGCTATTTACATTGAAAGTGCAGTGTTTTTACCTATATACAATTAACAAATTGGTGTCTCTTTGACTACTAATTTCTTATAGTACAACCACCTTTAAACTCCTTTTTTCATTTTTTCATTCATCCATTTATACCACCTTTTCCAGACAGAATAATAAACTGAATTTTCATCCTCATTAATTTCGTGTGTTAATTTGTTCATCTCTGCGCAATCCAATATTCTCTTAATTATATGTTCTTCTGGCGGCAGGGCTTTCTCTTTCCAATATTGTGTGAATGCCAACCTAGTAGCTCTTGTAATGTGTGTTAGTAGATAGCTCTTTTTCTTTCCAGGGGTCCTCTTTCCTATTCCCAGGAGAAATATTTCAGGTATCAATTCTATGTCTTCTTCTATTATTTACTGTACCCAATTCTGAATTTTGTTCCAGTATTTTTTTGCTTCGAGGCATGTCCACCACATATGAAAGAAAGTGCCTTGGCAGTGACCACACTAGATTAGTGAAGATATATCCAAATATACACCCTAATTGTTGGAAGTTGAACACTTTTCATATGTGCTGTCTCCAACGAATTCTTGGCATCACCTGGCAGGACAAAGTTCCAAATAGCGCAGTCTTGGAACATGCTGGAATTTCTAGCATGAATACACTATTGAAACAGTGATGTCTACGCTGGCTGGGGCATGTCGTGAGAATGGCTGATAGTTGGATTCCGAAAGATCTCCTGTATGGAGAATTAGTGCAGGGAAAGCACCTCAGATGGGGATCACAGCTGTGATATAAGGATATCTGCAAGAGGGACCTAAAGACCCTGGAAATGGACATTAACAACTGGGAAACCTTGACCTCCGATTGTTCAGCTTGGAGGCTAAAGACGCAGCATGGCCTTCTCCAATTCAAAGAGACACTTCTTCAGCAGGCTGAGGCAAAGAGGCAGTCCTGGAACCAGAGAAATCTGGGGGCTGGACAGGAGATAGAATGAATCTGCCCTCAGTGTGGAAGGGATTGCCACTCTTGAATTGGCCTTTTTAGTCACACTAGATGCTGTTTTAGGACCTCTTACCAGAGCATGGTATCATAGTCTCTTGAGAGGATGCCAATTATTTTATTTAAATCCCCCCAAAATACTAATCAGACTCAGGTGGTCTCTAGCTCTACTATCTAGAGCTAGAATCTCTTATGTGGTGTCCAGGTTTTCAAGGCAGAAACACAATGTATCCTACACATTAAGTTAGACCAGGAGTAAAATTATGATTTGGATGAGCACTTTAACAAATGTTATCCATGGATCCTGCATTGTCCAAACAAGTCATAATTAGCCAGGGATAAACCATACATTGAACACAACCAAACAGAATATTTTATTGTCTTGAAGTTTTAATTTTGACCAAAATATGTTTTCAGTTCTGTGCACCTCTTAGTCGTCCCTCAGAAACCAGGTTTTCAGATATGCCTTATGACCCAGCCGTTTCTCTCTGGAGAACTGCCAAAACATGAGCCTAAGTAGTTACAGCAGGACAGTGAAATTTTTATTTTATATATTTAATCTAGGATGAGATTTGGTAGTTGGAATAAAGCCAGCAGGCAGAGTGGGGTTTTAGCATCTGTTATGTTTTAATTCAGATTTTAATTAGGTACTTTACATTTTTAAAGAAATTGCTATTCAAGCAGGACTTTATTTTCTAACATTGGAGTAACATCAGCTCACCACCAAAAAGATATCTCCAGCATGGTAGTTGAGTAAACCTCAATTTAATTGATTAGCAGAGGAAATGCTACCCATTAAAGCAAAATGTTGAATGGGATTTTATATAGGCATAAAGAATATAGTATATGACAGATTTTGTCTGTTGTGTTATCAGTCTGTTAAACAAAGATCTATTAAATTTGATGGTTTACTCTGTAGAGGAATCTATTCTCTCTTTCTGAGTTGCCCATCAATATGCTTTCTAATAGAAAATTAGAGACTATAGTTTGTCCACATTATTTGGAGCATATGAGTTTTCTTATGAAATAAAGGCATCTGACAGACCTACACCATAATGAAAACTTCAGAATGCTCCAAGGTGGTTTTTGCCCACTGTACCTCCAAAATCAAGGGTCGCTAAAAACAAGCCAAATCATAATTAAGGGGTTCTGATCACCTCACAGTCCTTAATTATCTCAAGCCAAGTATAATAACGCCATGCATTCTGCTACAAATCTTGGTTTCATTAAGTACAGAACAATTAATCACTTAGAATGGGCTAAATTCACACATTTTGCTAAGTCATAAATTATACATATGGTTCAGGGTGAAATGTAAAATTTGTTACTACCAGTTCTGTGGGCGTGGCTTGGTGTGTGTGGGGGGGATAATGTGACTGGGTGGGCGTGGCCAACTTTTTTTTTTAACTTTTCAAAGCATTTTTTCTGCAAATGCAAAAAAATGTTTTAAAAAGACTCTGCCGATCAGGAACACAGCTGGGATTGTCAGAGCCTTTTCAAATAATTTTTTTAACCACCTTTTCCGCTGAAGAGGTTGGAGAAAAAAATGCTTTGAAAAGTCTTTCTGATGATCAGGTAACTCAGCTGGGATCGTCATAGAGACTTTTAAAGCAATTTTTTTTTTTGCAACCTCTTCCCTCTTCCCAAAAAAATGCTTTGAAAAGCCTCTGAGATCGCAGCTGAGCCGAATGATCATCAGAGGCTTTTTTTCAACTTTTAAAAGCATTTTTTTAGCGGAGGAAGTTGTAGAAAAAATGCTTTTAAAAGTTAAAAAAAAAGCCTCTGATGATCATGCGGCTCAGCTGAGCATGGTGGGGGGGGGGGGGGTGCAGGGATTTTTGCTACCGGTTCTCCGAACCACCTGCTGCCATCGCTACCGGATCAGATGATCCGGTCCGAACCGGGAGCATTTCATCCCTGATATGGTTGGATTCATACAAGAAGCTAGGACAGAATGAAACAAACCTTATTAGTGCATGATGTGATGACCTGGAGCAAGGCACGGAGGCAACACAGCCAGCTAATAGTTCAAACTCTCCTTTATTGCTCCAACTTTCCCCCAAATGCTCCCACATTTATGGCAAGTCCCTGAGCAAAGTGCTCACACACACCTCCAGTGGCTTCTGGCTGTGAGTAGTTCAGCAAAATGCTGTTAGCTTCAAGGCAATGAGTCCAACAAGGCTGAGGAACAAGGTAGCAAGAAGGCAAGAAGTCCAGCGAATTCCAGACGTATGCAACAGCACACAAAACTCCACAAATTCAGCACTTGTTCCCGACAAGCACCCCTCCCCAAGTCTCAGTCCCCAGGGTGTCTTGTGAAGAGGGGCAGGGCGCTCTCCTCCCAAGTTGTTGGGTTGGCCTGCGCTACTCCAGCCTCCTCTCCATCTCCTTGCTCGGGGATCAGGAGGGGATGGTCCTTGCTCGTTGCCTGAGCTCCGTTGCTCCTCATCTCCATTGCCAGCCCTGTCTTCCCCCACTCTTGTTCGTCCTGCCCCCGTTCTTCCCTGCTGGCAAGCCATCCCAGGCCTGAGGGACCCAGGGCTGCCTCATCCTGCTCCTTCCAGCATTCCTCCGGAGCCAACAAGGCCACCACTTCAACCTCCGTCGGCCCCAGCTCCCGCTCATCCTCCTCCGCAGACTCAGGCTCCGACAGGGCCATGACACATGAATTCATTCAATCTATTACAAACTGTTGGTCCCAATCCCTATATAATTGTAGCTAAAATGTAAATATTGCATAGTTTGACCCTAGTTAAATATTTGACATCACCAAGGGACGTGGTGGCTCAGTGGCTAAGATGCTGAGCTTGTCGATCAAAAGGTTGGCAGTTAAGTTGTTCGAATCCCTAGTGCTGCATAACAGGGTGAGCTCCCATTACTTGTCCCAGTTTCTGCCAACCTAGCAGTTTGAAAGCATGTAAAAAATGCAAGTAGAAAAATAGGGACCACTTTGGTAAGAAGGTAACAGCGTTCCGTGCGCGTTTGGCGTTTAGTCATGCTGGCCACATGACCATGGAGACGTCTTAGGAAAGCGCTGGCTCTTTGGCTTTGAAAAAGAGATGAGCACTGCCCCCTAGAGTCTATCACGTATGTGAGAAGGGAACCTTTACCTTTACTGCTTGATAGCAGTAAGCTGCAATTACTCATAAACACTATACAATATGAGCCCAGAAATGTTGAATAAAATAAAATTTGCAATGAAACTACAAATGCTATAATATGCCCCAAGTTCAAAATCAACCTAAAGGAGTTTTAACCTACTTATAGCTTTATGCTTACATTTTGCCCTAGGCAGAAACTGTGGTGAGCAAATTCTGTATGTATATATTTTGTATGTACAAATTCTGAATATTGCTTATTTGTACCCTATGACTATCATTGTTGTACCTTATGATTCTTAACAAATGTTACCTTTTCTTTTTATATACACTGAGAGCATACACACCAAAGACAAATTCCTTGTGTGTCCAATCACACTTGGCCAATAATAAATAATTCTAAAAAATTCTAAAAATTCTAAATATAGTTAATACATGGATTAAGAACAGTACTGCACATGGGAATCTAATATAAAGATACTTAAGTGACTAGGGTCTTGTTTAAATTGGAAACATAGGTCAGTGGTATAGCATATATTTTCCACTTAAAATATTTATCACCACCACCCCAATACCATGACGACACATTTGAGAAAACATCAAATATCCTGAAAAGGTAGAAAAATAAAAGTCTTTTTTTGCCAGGGAAGCAAACACTTGAAAAATTATAGGACAGGTGTCAACCTAGCATTGTTGGACTTGGGTGGCGCTCCAAAGCGCTCCAAAGTTGGGAGTATGCAGAGATTTGCACATATAGTATTACATTTGACTTCTCAGATTTAGGTTTTGGATTGGTCTGGCAACTTTTGGAGTGTACCACCCCACATGTACCCAAATAACTATATATAATACATTATCATCTCCCTGAAGCACGGTATGGTGTAGAACTCTTATAAAGCATCCTTCCCAATCTGGTGCGGATTGATGACTCCTATCTTGGAAGTTCTGCTAGACAAAAACAAGTTTGCTGCATTTGAAAGGAAGCTCCCATTTTTTATTTCTGGTAAGGCAACTGCATCTTTAAAAGTTGCAGGGGAGCTAGAAATTCAACAAATGCTGCTTTTCCCTAATATGGAGAAGTAATATTAGAAAAAAGAATCAATTTGGTTCTTTTAAGGTATCAGATTGGAAACTGGGTGACTGTAAATTCTAGTTTTACTTTGAGCACAAAGCCAGCTGGGTGACCTTGGGCCAGCCACATACTCTCAGCTGTAGGAAACAGCAGCAATGGCAAACCACTTCTGAAAAATCTTGCCAAAAGAAAACCCTGCAGGGACTTGTCCAGGCAGTTGCCAGGAGTCAACATTGACAAGAAAGAAAAGAAAAAAAGTAGAAAGCTGAGCCTCACATGGCAGGTTTTTTTTTTAATTTTTAATCTATGCAAAAAGAAAGAACATTCACATCCAGGTGGTCAAATGTAGAAAGAGAGAGAAAACACATTTCTGTCTTGTAGCCGCAACTTTGTTCTTTGTTATTTAAGAGACCTGGCAGGTTGCAGCATCAGAATGCTCACATGCAACAAGGCAAGAGGACATTTTCATCACCTACCCAAACTTGGGCAGCAATTGTTTTATGTATTTCTACTATGTTACTACTTTATTGCTATTCCAAAACGGTTTGACAATAGAACAATTAAAATGCAAATAATATAAGCAGTGCTAAAAGTAATGTAAAATAAACATAAGCATTTTAAAAACAGGGTGAAGAGAAATCCAATATTAACACTGCAGGAAAAAGCGGAATAAATAAGTAAATAGATGTCACCAGGCCTGATAACCACAAGCGATGCATATTGGCTATCCCTCAGCTTTTGCAGAACTTTGGTGCTGTTTTCCTGTGTTTTCTGCTCTTTCTTATGGTTTGTTGCAGCATTAAAATATTTTTATATTGTCAGAGTTTTTAATATGAGATGAGCTGCCATATAAGTGGAAATAAATAAGTATGCAAACAAACCAACGACCCCACAAACATTCCCCCAACCCACAACTCATTGGCCAGTTAAGCCTACTCGATGACAGTCATATGGCGTAATGCCAGCCACGTGGTCCGGCTTGCAATCTCACGTACCCGCGTCTTTCCGGCAGAGGCGCCCTCAGTTTCCTCTGCTATACAGGACTGCAACGAAGACCAACTACCAAGACATTTGTAAGCGAGCATTTTGAAAGGAGCCAATAGTAGCGGTAGTTCGCCACTGGGTCCACCCTCCCGGGCAAACTGACCAAATTGGGCACGTGTAAAAGTTGTTGAGGGCGGGGAAGTTCAGAATCCTTCCAGTTTATCCGGTGCGCTGCGATTAGCGGAGCTTTGGGATTTTTAGAAATCTAAAACATTCTGTATGGTGGTGGGGGAAAAAAACACTTTAGGATGGAAGTAAAGCAAGTTGTCCTGCTTGCTTTAAAGTTAAACTGCGGGATTATTAATATACTGTTTTAAGAATTAGTTTTAATTTAATATTTTAAGAATTAATGTGAGCAAGCATAACTGCTAAGCTTCAACTCCAGACCCAATGTGACCAAGTAAAGGTGCAAGCTAACCACCGCATTTTTAGGGAAAAGTCTCATCAAATGTTTCAAAATTTGAGTTCATTTCTTCCCAGGTAAATTGATGTAGCCTTTGGCCGCGTAGGGAGGATTGCATATTTACGTTGGCTTCAAGACCAGTTGTCAAACCGTAGACAACGCGAAGACACAGTAAGTTTGCTTGAAATTCCTGTGGCAACTGCGCATTAGGATAATTTTGAATTTGAAGAAATTGCTATTTTTTAAAACAACTCAGAATAAAACATCAAGTTATCCGAAGCAATGTTCTATGTGCTCAATTGCAGTCCATCAATTCTGTGCTTGTCTACTCAAATGTTACCCGTCAATCTGTGATTGCACTCAGTATCGTTCCTTAGTTCCAAGCGATTCCTTTACAAGGTGGTATTTCTGCCTATTGTACATAAAACACAGGTTTTACCGATCATGTATGACATCTCGTCCTTGGAGCCGATTTGTGTGTACATTACTGCAAACTGGACGGCTTGCCACCGCAGCGCAGTGGCTCAATAAACACCGGTACTTGGAACTGTTATCCAGTGTTCCCATTGATAATTATTGTTAGGATATAGGGTTGCAGCCTTCCTCTGATTTCAATTGGATAAATGTCGCCGCGCTGTGTAATATTTCTGACGTTTCAAAACCCGTGTTGGGACCCATAGCAAATAACGTTGGGCAATAGCGTTAATCCGTGCACTTGGGAAGGTTCAGAAAAAAAAAATAGTCCGCTCGATTTTGCACGTGTCTGTCAATGGGCTCGTGTAAAAAGCGCTCAGAGGAATCCAGTGTTATTGAACCCCAAAACCGAGGCGGGTCTCGGACAAAAACACTGCACCGATCGGGAGTTTCAACAACTGCCAAGGGAGCAACGAACCGCTGCCAGTTGTCGAGAAAAGTACAGGGAAGCACAAGCCCGAATCCAACACAGACTCCTTGAATTAAATTCGCTATTTTGCTTCTAATGTTTAGCGGCGGATTTCCTTACTTTGGGAAGGAAGGGGGGGGGGGGCGAGGCGGAGGAAGAATGCATCTCTTCATCCTACACTTTCTCGTGTGAAAACAAACACAGGTTATTCCCCTCCCCGCCTTCCCAGGTCTTGAGAGTGAACCACTGCTGCGTACAAATCTAGCATTTTTTTTTCATACATAGCCGTTCCTTTCTTTTTGTTTCCTAGTTGCTCAAAGCGGATTCTTTTTGCAAAAGCTACACCCCTGGCCACGAACGCCTCCCTCCTTGTAGCCTTTTAAGCTGCTAGCGAGTTGGGACTGGGACGGAGGGGGTTGAGTTAAGAGGAGGGAAAGAAAAACCGGGCAGGATTTACAAATGCAAAGCAGCTGAGGACCCACAGCAGCTGCTGCTGCCGCCGCTGCCCAGAACAGAAGCCCTGGCAGGCTGGCTGGCGGCGAAAGGGAGGAGGGACTTTTGTGAGTGGGGTGTGTGTGTGTGTTAAGCGGGGGGTTGCCAGCAGCAGCAGCAGCAGTCAGACGACAGTGCTTACAACCGGCCGCAGGCGCGTCAGGAGCAGCGCCCCGCCAGCAGCGCCTGGAGCTCGGCTGGGATCGCTATTGTGTGCGGACCGAGAAGCGAAAAGAAAGCCCGCGCGCACTCTCTCTCTACCCCCCCCCTCCACCCCGGGCCCGGAAAGTATCGCGAGAGCGCCCTGGCTAACAACCTGCTTCGCAACACACACAGGAGCGCTGCCGCTGGGTTACCAGCAACAAGGAGCAGCTACACGGAGCAGCCGAGGGAGGAGGGGGAAGCACATCTGGGGAAGGCGTAGAGTTTGAGGCAGGGAAGTGGAGGAGAAAAAAAAAAAAAGACTCGAGCACATGCCGGGCTCCAGCGGCACCTCTGAGCAGCGCCCGACCAGGCGGGTGAGTAGCATTTTTCCAAGCTGCAGGTTTTCCCCATCCCTCACCCGAGCCTCCGCCGAGGGGGGGTGGGGGGGTGCGGAGAGGCCTTTCGGGTTCCCCGGCAGAATCCCATTCGCTGCCTCCGAGTCCGGAGTGTTCGGCTTCTGCGCTATTTTGGGCCGTTTGCTGG
Organism: Masticophis lateralis; assembly: GCA_030761175.1. NCBI lineage: Eukaryota > Metazoa > Chordata > Lepidosauria > Squamata > Colubridae > Masticophis > Masticophis lateralis. The sequence continues at coordinate 320,881,063 of JAUDYJ010000001.1, read as the reverse complement.
ATGCGTTTGGCTCCGCCGGGCACCGAGCACAAAGGGGGAAGCTGAACGGATTGCCTTACAAAGTTAGAAAGAACTGGTGGTGTGACTGTGTGTGTGTGCTGTTGCTACTTTAGAGTATTGGAGAGCGGTCATGGGGTAGATCACCCAAAGGCATCTTAGCCCTTAGAGGGCGATGTGCTTTTTAAAACTGGGGGGGGGGGGAGGGGAGGAGTAGAGAAGAGAAGAACGATCCTTAAAAGTTTGCAAACTGCAAATCCCAAACTTTGTTTTTTCTCTCTCTCCCTCCCTCCCTTCCTTCTGCTGCTGCTCTTCCGCGCACCTCTCCAAAGGTCAAGCTGTGTGTCCTCCATTAAGAGTAACTAGTAATAAGATTGTTATTTAAGCAACTTTCCTGGGGTGGTGTGGAAGGGGGTGGGGGGGGGGGAAGAGGCGGCGACAGGATTTAGAACGAGGAAAGGACTCGGTTTAAGTTTGAGATTTAATAGATGGCTATAAATGGGGGGGGGGGTTGTTGCTGGAACTTTAAAAGGCAGCAAGCTGTGGTTGGCTGGTAGCTAGATTTGAAGTAACATATGGCATTAAAAGGGGCACAGCTGGAGGTAGCATTTCCATCGCAGTGAAGTCAGAGCAGCTGACTCTCCAGCTTGCGGTGTAATTAGCAAACGGAGCACTCCTCCCATCCCTCTCCTCCCTCCCAGACGCTCTTTCTTTTCTTTTTTTTCCCTCTCCCCCCACCCTCTCTTTTTTCACACACACACAAGCATTCTTCCGTTACTGGCTAGCAAAAGCCTCTTCTCTTCCCAAACATTTGGATGATGGGGGGAGGGGAGACCCGAAGCAAAAAGCTTAGGCTGTTCTAGAACTTTTGGGAGGGGGATTCGTTTTCCTCCCTGTGAACCCTTCAGTCTGTATTCCCCGGCTATTCAAGGTAAGGTCCCTGAGATATTATGTCCTCCTCAGAGGAGCCTTAATTACAGGTAGCTGAGGAGGAACTGCAAAATATTGGGAGGGTTTTTTTTATGTGTGTTTTTGCTTTGAATAACTTTTCAGAGTTGCATCTTAGTTTTAACTATGCCTTCTTATATAACTCTGATTTCTGTTTTGAAGGGCAAGTGATGCTTTAAAAGAACAAAGCCAATGTGGTTATGCTTTTTCTTGGATTAATAATATTTTTAAGTGAGGGGGATGCAATTTTTTAAAAAATCAAACAGTTACGGTGATCCCTTGGAGTTAAGATTTCCAGGAATGCATAAAACTCTGAAGTCAATCTCCTCCTCCTCTCTCTCTCTCTCTCTCTCTCTCTTTCTCTCTCTCTCCCCCCCCCCCTCCATTTTAAAGCCTTGAGTGGCAAAGGTTGGAGGCGTTACTTCCTTAGAAGCTTTGGTTTACTTAAGAGTCAAGTTTTTCCTGTTTTTCAAGCAGGTGCTCTAATGTGGGGAGGCATTTTTGAAAATAAAAAAAATTAAGTAAAATTTGCAATCAGTTAACAGGTGAACTGTTATCCCCAAGGTTCCAGTTATCCCCTCCCCAGCCAATCTGTTTGTTTATTAATAGCTGGTTTGAAGCCCTGTGGTTTAGAGTAGCATTCAAGTTTTTCCTGTTTTGAACAGGTTATGAAGGAAGAATGGAGTTCCCAGACCATAGCCGGCAGTTGCTGCAGTGTCTGAGTCAGCAGCGTCACCAGGGCTTCCTGTGTGACTGTACTGTTTTAGTTGGAGACGCTCAGTTCCGAGCCCACAGAGCTGTTCTCGCTTCTTGCAGCATGTACTTCCATCTTTTCTACAGGGACCAGCTAGACAAAAGGGACATTGTGCATCTGAACAGTGACATTGTGACAGCCCCAGCCTTTGGCTTGCTGCTTGAATTCATGTACGAAGGCAAGCTGGAGTTCAACAGCCTCCCGGTTGAAGATGTGCTGGCTGCAGCCAGCTACCTTCACATGTACGACATTGTGAAAGTCTGCAAGGGCAAGCTGAAAGATAAGGAGTTGTGCGGGGATGAAAAGATGAACGGCAGCGGGATCTCTTTGGAAAGAGACATGCGGGTCCTTGATGAAGGAGTGCCCTTGGGGCGTGAGCTCAGCCCCGGGAACAAACAAAAATTGATTGCTTCAGAATATGAAAGATCAGCTGGAAAAGAAAAGGACAGTAGCTATCTGGGCTGGTCCTCTGAATTTGTAAGTATCAACTCTGCATTAGCAGAAGCAGAATTGGACACCGTGACAGCTGAGAAAACAAAAGCTAATGTCTGTAGTTCAGTGGGACCTTTGTCCCAAAGATCTCTTAACCACTCCTTGGCTTCATCTGGCATAGAATGCGCTTTAGACCTGTCTTTCAAGTCTGTGGCCGGGAAGGATTCCTTCCACCCCTCCTATGTCTTTGGACAGCTGGCTTCTAATGGTCAGCAGCAGAGTAGCAAACCCCTGATTAAGGATGAGCCAGAATCTTTATCAGATGGAGAAGAGAGTGAGGCAAGGTGCCTAGAAAATCAGCATTTGGGGAATTCTGCCAAGAGCCTGATGACAGGATTGGGAAATGTGTTTGCAGGGAATGGCAATTCCCAAGAGCCAGAGGAAGACTTGGATCATGAACGGGAGGTGAGTGAAGATGACATGGATTCCTCCGACATTCCGTCCTTGGGGGTCTTGGTACCTCCAGGACACATCTGTATTTGTCCGCTCTGCAGCAAAGTCTTTCCCAGCCCACATGTCCTTCAGCTGCATCTCAGCTCTCATTTTCGCGATAAGGATGTTTCAAGAACCAGGCTTTCCCCTGATGGTTCGGTGCCTACTTGTACACTTTGTGGCAAGACTTTCTCCTGTATGTACACTTTGAAAAGACACGAGAGGACTCATTCGGGTGAGAAACCGTACACCTGCGGTCAGTGTGGGAAGAGCTTCCAGTATTCTCACAACCTGAGCCGCCATGCAGTGGTGCACACGAGGGAGAAGCCCCATGGCTGCAAGTGGTGCGAGAGACGATTCACTCAGTCAGGCGATTTATACAGACACATCCGTAAATTTCACTGTGGCCTTGTAAAGTCACTGGTGGTTTGAGAGAAGTTGCCAAAAGGCACCATATTTTGGACTTCTTTACTCTTGTTGATTCACTTCGGGCAAATTATATTTTGAGGGGTTGGGAGAATGTAATTCTACATTTCATAGAGGGAAGGCTTCAATTGGGCATTTTCCCTATCTTTAGGCCTACTGTAGGCCTGCAATTACCCTTAATATTCTGTTTGTTTTGGAGTAACAAATTGAATCTCAATCTGAGTTCTTGGATAGAAGCTGATTTAATCTCTTTGGTTTACTGTAATTGGTATGCTTCTGTCTTGGTGGATGTGCTTCTGATAAGTTGGATATATGGTGAGGAAAATAGAAACCTTGATCAAAAGTGCTCCTTGGGTGAGATGTACTAGATTTGCCCGCATAACAGCTCCTCCCTTCCTTCCAGTTTAGCACTCGTATCTGCAGTGCAGATGCCTCAAGTAGGCAATTTCAGAGTTCTAATGGCCCCAGTTCCTTTCCTGCTTTGGATGTAGCTTTTTTTTTTTTTGTCAGTGTTTTTAATCTGTTCCAGACAAGCAAAAATTCAAAGGGGGGAGGGATAGACTTTTTATTTATGAAGTGTGTGAGAGAGAAGAAATCTGAGTTCATGTGCCTCATGGGGATTGTCTAGAATTCTTATGATAATTTTCACTATAATTTGAAGAGGCCTTGAAATCAATGTAAGGTGAGGCTGAAAATTCCTCCTTTATCAGCAGGTGATAGTTTTATTCTTTTGAAACTCTTCCTGCCAAATCATCAGCCTCACTGGTGCTGCTACTCTTTTGCCTTTGCCAATACTTTGGAATTTCTCTCTGAATTTACATTTCTTGTGAATTGTAGTGAAATACTTGTTCTCCACCTTTGTTAGTATTGTTGCAGCTCTGATTCAACGGTGGCTCTGATTGTGTGTCCTCTTATTCCCTCTTAGTTATCATGTATAGAATTGTGGATGTGAACTTTGGCTTTTGTATATGGAAAGCCAGAGTGGTTCCTCCATCCCCTAATATGAATTACCTGCTGTGAAATGGATCACGGGTGGAATAAAAGGAGTTTACCTGTGCTTTCATACCTGGATTAATGCTGAAGGAAACGTAGGAGAGAACCTTTCAAGACAAATCTTGAAATAGTGTAGGAGAGAATCAAGATGCAGGCATTATAACTCCGTGCAACACATTCATACTTCCTAGTGTAGTCCTCTAGTTTTGCTTCTAACAAAAGCACTTTTTTCAGGTAAATGATGGGGGGGGGGATTTGGAATTTTAAAATTTAAAATGTTCTTTGCCTATTTGAGGCTGTTGAGAGTTCCTAATTCCCAAAATATCCCTTCCTTCTTTAAATTACTTGACAGGCATGGTTTTTAGGATTGGAGGGGGGTGGGATTTCACAGTCAACAAGGTACTGCAGATTATTCAGTGGTGGAAACATACTGTAATAATTTTACTTTGACAATGAAAATAAGTGGTGGTGTTTGAAGGCCCATTGCCTTTTTAGTCCTTATTTTGCTACATGTAAAACTTCCAGCCCTCACTTATCATCATCTATAAAGTTATTTTTGGTCTTAGATTGCCAACTGTGATTAATCTTCCCCATACTATTTGATTGCAGTCATTAGGAAATGGTGATGCCTAGGCTGACTTCTATATGTCAGAATTCTGCTAAAAGTGCAAGATCAGACTATATTATTCTCCCTCCCCCACTGAATAATTCAAACTGAGTCTCACAGGCCTGTTTTTATTTGAACTAGGCCAGTGAAGACATTTCTCTATGAAGCATTCATGGTTGCTGTGCCCATCCATCTGTTCATACATAAACAGATAATTTGTGTATTAAGGATGAATGTTCTTCCTTACACATTCACACATGCTTTACTCCCATTAGCACAGACTTAGTCCTATCTCTAAAACATCTGGCTGCTGCAGGAAGTCAGTTGATTGGGGGGGAGGGGATGCTATTTCTTGGAAACTCTGAAGAATCAGCCTTTGCCTGACCCTTAAAGCACATTCAGCTGGAACAGCTGATGGACATAGACTTGGGTTTGAAGAAGAAAAATGGATTCAAATGAATGGGACCTTGAAAGGTTATGAGAGAATCAGATGAGCATGTTGGAGGTGCGGATGGCAGTCGCGTTAATGCATAATTTCCTCTGGGGGGGAAAAAAACTTTGTTATATGCCTTTTTAAAAAAATCTTCAAAAAGATAGTTTTTTTGAAAAGATCTCTTCCGCATTTCAAATTATGGGGGAATCTGTTGGTCTCCAGAAAACACAACCATTTCGTGGCACTGAACATTGTTAAGGCTAAATTAGTGTGAGTTATTCCATAGGACTGCAAAGGAGCAGGAACTGTTCTCTTGGAAGCAAATCTGCCAGCAAAGAAATTCAGGTTACCTCTGAAGTCTCCCCATAGCTGCCTCTGCTGTAGAATACTTTGTGTTCTTATTGAAATATCAGTTCATTTTCATAGATCAAATCTTGTAAAATGCTACTGATTCATAGATGGGGAAGGCTTTGATATTGGTTTGCATAATGAACTCCTTATAAGCAAAGCATTACTGCATGGCTTTCGGTTGTGTGGTATTTTGGAGAGCTTAAAACAGATTGAAATGTTGTGGTACCTTTGGAACAAATTTGGGATGTTCACTTATTTCTACCTAATTCCAGTATTCTGTTGCCTGCCATGTTATTAAACATGCCTTCAGATATCCACAAAATATATTTTTGCATATGTGAAATATTTATATTAAAAAAAAGAGTATAAGTGATTAGATTTCTGAGAAGTTGACGTTCAGTGAATGGGACTAGGGAAGGATTGCCAAAACAAATTTACTGTCATTTTGGATGTACTGAAATGATTTTTTTTTTGAAAAGGCAAGTAATATTAATGTTGCAGAAAATATTATCCAGCACTTCCCTTTAATTATTAGAATTCCCCAAAAGGGAGGTTGCATATGTTGCCGCAGGGGATTGTTATATTGCTCAGCCAAAATTCTGATTGTGGGTGGTTGTTAGGATCTTTTTTTACAATAATATATCCCACTGCTGAAAAGGCATGTAAACAACATCTCCAGAGTTAATGTAAAGCAGTGTCTCGGTTTTAATTTTTTTCCTTCCTGATTTTATGCATTTCCCTTTGAATTGTAGCCAAAATATTTAGTAAATAGTGCTATGAAAAAGCATAACTGCTACATTAACAGCAATATAGCTGTTTTGGAGAGGGAGATGTTATGATAAGTGACTCCTTTTTATTCAGATGAAAACTTATGGTGCAAGCTTTTTTAACTCCTATTTTAAATGATAGCGGCCATAGTGTGTGAATTTTGACATTTATGGAATGCTTGGTTGTAGGTAATTGGTGACTGTATAAACGTTCTTACTAACAAGGCGCATGGTAGAGCACCATATTCCTAAAACACGTGACAACAGTACTGTGTCCTTTTTTCATATCTTTACCCCACCCCTTGGCCCAGATTGGAAATAGCACTGAACAAAACCTTCAAGTTAAGTTATTTCTTTTCTTTTTAAAATTTAAGTTATATATCTATATATATTTTCCTCCTGATGATACTTGATATAGTATTTATTAGATTTTTTTTTTAAATTAAGGAATGCTTGCTGTGGAGCTTTTTCAGAATAACAAGTGTGAAATTGGTGATTTTAATTTTATTTCTGTACATGTTTTACAAAGTGAATGTGTGAACATGTGAACCAGTACACAGAATGTAGTGCTCTTTATATGCTGATCCTATGCTGGGTGGAATGGCGGAAGAATACCCATCTCAATATGGAGCCTTGATTGTTTGCAAAGAGCTCTCCTTTCCTGACTGCAGGGGAGAACGATGAAAAGATGCTTTATCCCAGGCGCAATACAAGGGGCACTACAAGGAAGGATTTAAGTACCTGGGTCCCTGAACCTGTTTGCCTCTTATCTTGGTACTTGTTGAAGGATTTAAAATTAAGTGCCATAGGATACCAGTGGGTTGGATTTAAGGTTTTTTGTTTTTAAGCTAAGTTTAATTTTTTGGAGATGCTCTCTGCTGCAGTTAAAAAAGAACAGGTGGCAGATGCATCCAGCTAAGGGATTTGTTGAAGTGTTGTCTTTTTATTATTCTTTCCCAAAATTTCTGGGTTAATCACTTCTTTTTTTTAAAAAAAAAAGATTGCACTTTTATTTAAATATCTTTTTCATTCTTTGGATTTTTAAAAAAATCGTTGCAATAGTTCTGAGCATGTTTTGTTTTTTTTTTTTTAATGTTTCTTTACTCCACAGAATATTACTAAGCACTGTATACTTAGGTTTGTTCCTTAATATTCAGCAGCTGCTCTGGTTTGCAGAGAGCATAACTGGAAATTTGGGGGCTCCGTTCTGATTTTATTCATTGGAGTCCGAATTTTATCATAGTACAGCTTTACCTAAAACACTGAATTTGTCTTCTACTTCAAACCAATACTGTGAAGTTAATGTTTGAAAGAAAAAAATCTGCTATTTTAAATTGCTTTTAATCTTGGTGCAGTTCAGATTCAAATATGTATATTTAAAGACACTAATTTTTGTGGGAGAGTTTTTATAGTGTATAGTATGTAGAAAAGCTATTGGATTGAACTATATTTTATTAAAAAAAAGTTCTTTCACTGTTTTATAGTGAATTATTGCCCTCACCCTCTCATTGTTGGTTCTATGCTGTATTTTAGGCTAGGTTCGACAATCGCATAAAAATGATTTTGACAAACTTTAATGTCTAGTTTCTGTGTGGTTTTGTTCCTTTTTTTAAAAAAAAATTGTGTGTTGGTATGTGCTTTTTTTAAAAAGGAAAAAACTGTGACAATCGTGATTAGAACTGTCTTTACTGAATAAAACACACTAGAGTTATAAGTGAAGTCTTTTATTTATTTCAAAATATTTATATTGTTCAGAATGAAACCTTCAAAAAGTGATGTTTTCAGAGAAATGATATAGAAGATTCAATACAAGAGGCAAGCAGAGGAAAACAATTTTGAGTCATCCATATTAAAGAACGTGCAAGTAAAGAAAAATGTTCAAGGTTATTCTGAAAAGGCTAAATGTAGGTCAAGCTTACAAAAAAAAAATCAATTGATGAAGTGTGGGGTCGTCACTAAAAAGTCCTGCATCTCATGATCATAAAGTTAATTAGTTTTACCTGTGGATACACTAGCTAAAACTGAGAAGGAGATGGAGATTGAAGCTGCTTTCTAAATTGGACTGATCTCAAGCCACTTAGGGCTTGAAAAGTTTACATCAGCAAACTCTTAGCCTCAGGTAGATAGGAAAAGTAAGCCTTTCACACTTACACAGAAAGAAATATGAATTTGTCCTGCAATACACTCTACATGCTTCAGAAATCTGCAGTCAGTCTGCTTGTTTACATGTACATGCTTATGAACATTTGCTTGAAATATGCTAAGAAATAAAAATACGCTTTTATTCAGTGCACAGATATCAACAATTTTGAACATTGCTACAACTCATTATATAAGAATACCATGCACCTAAAATTTCCTGCTTCATGAATATTCATAGAATGCTCATGGGAAAATTCTCTGCAAATGTACATGAAAACTTGCATGAATGGTGTTCAATCAATAATAGGCTTTGGCCACAATTGCCAGAATTGATGCAACACTTTCAAGGTACGATCCATGCTTTATAAATTGCACAACTGAGACACACACAGGGCTAAGTCATCTCTATTACGATTCACTGTAATGTATGAAAGTGGTCCCCTTGTGATATGAAATTGGATCACATTCATCACAGGCTCTTTGGCTTTTGAATAAACTATGTGTGATAAAAAGCCTTAAGAAATACGTCCCGGAAAATGATTAAAAGTGGTTTGCAGGAGGAGAGAAAAATGGATATACACAAAGATGGGAGGGTTAAACTTTATTCACTGCTAATTGTTCTCTGTGCTACAGGATTTGCCTTAGGAGAAAAACACGGTGTTCTGTTTTCCATGTGACTTGTAATCCAGTCCTCCCAAGCATTCCTGAATTAACAAGGCTGGGTAGGTCTCCATAGAAAAAAGCCACAAGAGAACTAAATAAAATGAGCATCTCCAAGGACTGGAATTAAGCTGTCTACTACCACCACCACTACAATTTCCAGTTAGCTTGTTCAAGAAGCATTACTGAAATAAGGGACGATACAGAATCAAGGAAACCATCAGAAAGTGCCTGGCAGAGTCGCAGTTGATAGGTTGGAATGGTGAGTGTCTGTCCAGTTACCAGGGGTTGGAGACAATTTGATGATATCTTACTGAAACAAGGTGGAATTCCTTGTCATAAATCAGGGCTGAGGAAAAAAGTGATCTATGAAACAGCATTTTTCCAGAGCGCTGCTCCCACTATCCATGAATGGGTTAATCCTCAGCCTTTGGCAAACAACTGAGAGAAAAAAGAAAAAACAAGGGACCTTCCCCTTTCCCTACTGTAGCCACACCCCTTACTCCCATGAAACCCCCGTCTTCTCTCAGTTGTTGGCAAACGCTGAGGTATTTCCCTGGAGCTCCGCTCATTCAGGTAATTTCACTTTAAAAGTTTTTCTTTCTTTCTGTTGGGACCAAATTCTTTAAGTTCTCCCCTTTCCTTTTCCCCTTTGAGGGGCTTCTAGTTTTGTTTTATTTTTGATTAGTACTTTTATTTTCGGGCAATTCTTCTGTTTTGCCGAGCGCCACGTGGAGGAGCGCTCATCAGCTGGCCGGGGGATTCCCCAAGCCGCCCACGCAGCTGCAAGCAAGCGGAGCTTCTTTATAGCTCCGCTGCCTTCGGAAGCCGTTTTTTAAAGCCTTTAAAGGCTGCAAAGGGCTAAGAGGAGAGGGAGGCTTCCCTGGGAGCGCCGCTCACCACCCACCCTCAGGGGCAGCTCCCACAAGCCCAGGCACAGCCGCGCAGCGCTCCTACGCTACAGAAATAAAAGCGGCGGCCATTTTGGACTGGAGCCAGCCACCCACGTGGCAACGAGCAGCGCTTCCGCCCTACACTACGGAAAATTAAGGGAGGCCATTAGCGGGGCGCGGGTCTCAAACCCCCCCACCACCACCCCCAGCGCTGCACAGCGGGAGCACCAACGCCTGCTCCAATTTGGAACGCCCCCCCCACCTGCAGAAGAGACCGCGGGGGGGGGGCTATTTAGCCCGGCATCTGGCTGGACCCTAGGGCCACCAGTACAAGCCCGAGGCTAGTGTCCCAGCGCGAAGCACGTGCTGCGGACAAGGCTCCAAGCGTGGCACCTGGTAGGACCTTCGGGCCGCCAGCTTAAGTCCGCTGCTATTGGCCACCACAGCTTGACCACACCCAGTGGTAGCTACCCCAGGTAGGCCTCCAGAACCGCTCCCACCACTGGGACTGCTTCAGAGCACTAAACGGCCAACTGCTGCCTACACCACAGTCAATTGCTCACCCCAAGCAGAGCCAAGGAGGCAGTGGCCCTCATTGGTGCAAACGTCCATTCAGACATGGCAGATTCTTCTTTATCTTCTGACCTGGAACTCGACCTAAGTCCTGTGCGCAAGTCAACCAGGTCGGGGACGAAGGGTAAGACATCCAGCAGAGCGGACAACCGCTCTTCCAAGTCAGACAGGCCATCCACAGTCATGGACAGGGACGCCCTAAGCCGTCACAAAGCACTGGAGCGGCAGTGCGACAAGACACAAAAGGCAGCCAACGTCTCGCCAGCCAGGGTGCCATCCGTGGCTCAGGGAGAGACAGAACGGGGCATTGCAAGCCTCACAGAGTTGGCCAGGACACCAACGACTCCCCCGCAGACCTTATCGGGCCAGACTTCCTCAAGGCGCGAGGCACAACCTGGACAGGTGCCACAGGGCCAAGGGATTCCGAGTCCCTTCCAGACACACAGCCGTTTCCAGGGATCCGCCGCCCCAGCTACCACAGCTACGACAGCTCAGGCGGGGCTTCAACCACCCTTTCCTATGGACTTCCAAACAATGTTTTCTTCGGCTCTTTCGACATTCCTCGCCACAAGCTGGCAACAGGCTGCACAGCAACAGCCCCTTCCACAACAACCGCAGGCGCATCACCGTAACCAACTACCACATCACCACCACCCCCAGGAGTTACCATCCTCGTCGGAGGACTCGGACCAAGCGGAGGAAGGGCCTGAAGACATGGAGTTCTCAGAGGATGAGGGGCTACCGCCTGACACCCCAACTTTCACCGGCCTATTCAGGCCAGCACTCTTCAAGTCACTGCTCCATAAGGCCCGGCTTACGACCAACCTGGGGCTACCAGGTGATGTGGGGCCCCCTGCACAATCATCAACAGCGGGGCCCCATGACGCTCTATTCAAGGCGTCTAAACCGGAAAAGGACTGTATTCCGTGCCCACAGCTGTTCACGGAGGTCATCCAAAACCCCTGGAGCCAACCAGCAGCTTCAACAGCGCCTAGCAGCCTAGACAAAAAACTTTTTTGTTCAGCGCCGGAGCTGGAGGACCTACTAGCCCTTCCAGCAATCGACCAACCAGTAGCCTCACTGTCCTCACCGTCACTCATCTCTACAGATGCCCTTGACGGTCTCAAAGCAGAGGACAAAAGAATGGAGGGGGCCTTCCGCAAGACGCACCAGGCGGCTGGCTGGGCGATCAGGACGGCGACGGCATCTTCGTTCTTTAGCAGAGCAGCCCTAATTTGGCTCCGCCAAATGCAGGAGCGGCTCCCCCCTGGGGATACCAGGTTGCACCAGGACGTCCACAAAATAATTGCAGCTACAGAATACACAGCAGATGCATCCCTTAATTCCGCCAAGTTCGCTTCCAGATCTCTGGCGTCCACCATCACTGCTCGAAGACTATTCTGGCTGCGCCCCTGGAAGGCTGATCTCAAAGCGAAGTGGAGACTGGCGGCAGCACCTTACAAGGCTCCAGACCTCTTTGGGGCGGCCCTTGATCCAGTACTTGTAGAGGACAAGGACAAGAGGAAAGTGCTACCCTCGGCTTACCGTCGCAGAGAACGCAGGTACTCTCCTTACCCGCTACAGGCGCCCTTTCGTACCGGCGCGGGCCCCAGGGGGCCCTCCTCACATCGCCCTCAATACCAAGGGGGGGAGAGATACCACGACAGACAACAGTTCCGGGACCGGGGTCGAAACCAACAACCCAAACGCCCCTTCCGAGGGGCTGGATTCAAATCAAACAAGAGGGGGAGGTGACTCCAGGCTCCGGGGGCCCATAGGAGGAAGACTCCGCCTCTTCCACCACCAATGGGCCCAGTCAACCTCGGACGCCTGGGTATCGCACACGATTTCTGCTGGGCTTTATATCGAATTTTTGGGCCCTCCCCCACATCGGTTTGTGCGGTGCCCTGTCCCTCACTCCAAAGAGCTCCAAGCCCTGATGTTGCAGGAGATCCACCACCTATTGCAGGTCAATGCAATCGAACCAGTCCCATTGACCCAGCGGGGTTTGGGATTCTACTCAAGCCTCTTCCTGGTGCCCAAAAACTCAGGGGGCTGGAGAGCCATCTTGAACTTAAAACATCTGAACCGGTCGGTCCGCTACCGCAGGTTCAAGATGCACTCCCTCCGTTCAATCCTGGAGGGAGTCAGACGGGGGGACCTCCTCCAGTCAGTGGATCTGCGGGAGGCATATCTCCATGTTCCAATTCACCCGCACCAACGACAGTTTCTCAGGTTCGAGTATGGGGGCCGACACTTCCAGTACCGAGCCATGCCCTTTGGCCTGTCATCAGCTCCCCGCACCTTCACCAAATTGGTAGCGGTAGTGGCAGCCAGCCTAAGGACCATTCCCGTGAGAATTCTCTGCTACCTCGACGACATCCTGATCCTCTCGTCGTCACGAGATCAGGCGGCCAGAGACAGGGAGAGCGTCCTGAGAGCCTTCCAGGCCCACGGGTTTACCATCAACCACGAGAAAAGCCACCTCCAGCCCACCACTCAAATTCTACATCTGGGGGCTGTGATAGACTCTGCGCGAGGCCAGGTGTCCCTGTCTCCGGAGAGAACCCAGAGCCTCCAGAGCCTGGCGCGCCAAGTGCTGTCAGCAAGGAAGGTACCACTAGTCCAACTGGCGTGCCTCCTTGGCAAAATGGTCTCCTGCTACGGTATTGTTCCGTGGGCACGCAGACATTCGAGAGTCTTACAATGGTTCCTCCTGCCTTACCAACGCTCAGGGGCGGCCAACTCTCGACAGAAAGTCCGACCCTCTCTGCGGCTCCGCAACTCCCTCAAGTGGTGGACATCCAACTCCCTGCTCAGGGGTTCAGAGTTCCTAGTACAGGACAGGAGAGCCCTCACGACAGATGCCAGCCTGCGAGGTTGGGGAGCCCACCTGAGCAACCTGGTAGCACAAGGTCAGTGGGCCAGCCAGGAACAACTCTGCAGCATCAACCTCCTCGAGCTGCGAGCAATAAGGCTGGCTCTGCAGCACTTCCAAGAACAAATACAAGGACGCCACGTGCTAGTGCTGACCGACAACATCTCAGCAAAAGCACACGTCAACAGACAGGGGGGCACACGGTCCCGGTCCCTGATGGCGGAATCCGAGGCACTGTTCGACTGGGCAGAGAGACATCTCCTATCGATCAGGGCAGATCACATCTCCGGGTCAACCAACGTCAGAGCAGACTGGCTGAGCCGGGAGACAATAAATCAGGCGGAATGGCAACTCCATCCAAGCCTGTTCCAAGAGATCATAGTCCGGTTCGGACAGCCGGAGGTGGACCTCTTCGCCTCCCCGGCCAACGCACAACTTCCCCGGTTCATAACCAGATACCCAGCTCCCCAAGCGGAAGCGCACAACGCCCTTCGGTGCAAATGGCCAGGGGGCCTACTCTATGCATTTCCCCCGATTCCCCTACTTCCAAGACTGGTCAAGAAGCTGCTCCTCGAGAGGGCCAACCTGCTCCTGGTGGCCCCAAATTGGCCCAGAAGGGCGTGGTATGCCGACCTCGTGTCTCTTTCAGTAGACCAACCGTGGCTGATCCCCCCCCACAAGGTAGTGCTACGCCAGGGAGAGGTGCTCCATCCCGATCCGCAGTGGCTCCAATTAGCCGTGTGGCACTTGAGAGGATAGTCTTAAGGAAAGGCAACTTACCAGACAGCGTGGTCAGCACAATTCAAGCAGCCAGACGGCCTTCGACAACCCGTATTTACGAGGCATCCTGGCGGGCATTCTGTCGCTGGGCTTCTCGACAACATACTGACCCCACAACAGCCTCGGTACGGGAGGTGTTGCTGTTTTTACAGGCGGGGTTGGACAAAGGCCTAGCCCCAGCCACTTTGAAGAGACAAACAGCTGCATTGTCCACAGTTATCAAGTGCCCTCCTTTTCGAACGCTCTCTCACCATCCACTAGTCAAGGACTTCTTACATGGGGCCACGAACATGCGCCCCCCAACAGTACACCGCTATCCGTCCTGGGACTTACATCTGGTGCTGAAAACGTTGACAGGTCCGCCTTTTGAACCACTGGAGACAGTCGGCCTCAAGTTCCTATCCTTTAAGGTCACCTTCCTCCTGGCCATCACATCAGCTAGGCGGGTCTCAGAAATAGCTGCTCTCTCCATCCGCAAGGACTTATGCATCTTCCGAGATTCCACGGTCGTCTTGCGCCTCGACCCAGCCTTTCTCCCAAAGGTGAACTCCTGGTTCCATCGTGCCCAGGAGCTCGTCCTACCGGACTTCTGCCCGTCGCCGCGTGACGAGAGGGAGAGACGTTGGCACACCCTCGATGTTCGCCGTGCCCTGCACCTGTACATCAGCAGAACGGCCTCGTTCCGCCGCACAGAAGCGCTTCTTGTCTCTTTCAACCCCTCATCCCTTGGTCAAAAGATTTCGGCGTCCACAGTGAGTAGATGGATCAAGGCTTGCATAGCCCTGACATACGAATCAAACTCTAGACCGAAACCGGCCAGAATCCTTCCACACTCCACCAGAAGCGCGGCCACATCAGCAGCCTGGGCCACACAGGCGTCGGTGCTGGACATTTGCAGAGCAGCCACCTGGTCGTCTCTGTCGCCTTTCATCAGACACTATAAGATAGACGTCTATGCGTCTGCCGAGGCGGCCTTCGGTCGCACAGTCCTCCAAAGAGTCCTGGCGGACGAAGATGCGGAGGACAGTCAGCCTCCCACCCGTAGTAGTTAGCTTGGGTACATCCCATTCATGGATAGTGGGAGCAGCGCTCTGGAAAATGGACGTTGACTTACCTGAACGTCCCTTTTCAGGGCGCTGCGTACACTATCCATACCCTCCCTGGCTGAACTGGCTGACTGCTGAGGGGGGAAGGGCACTCCCCTGACTTTTACTTTGTCTTGCTGTTGTGTTGATTGTTAATAAAGTTATGAGTTGTTTCACCTAACAGCCGTTTTTATTCTCTACTCCTTCGTTCAGACTGGGGTTTCATGGGAGTAAGGGGTGTGGCTACAGTAGGGAAAGGGGAAGGTCCCTTGTTTTTTCTTTTTTCTCTCAGTTGTTTGCCAAAGGCTGAGGATTAACCCATTCATGGATAGTGTACGCAGCGCCCTGAAAAGGGACGTTCAGGTAAGTCAACGTCCATTCTTAACTTTGGCAACTTTAAAATGTGTGGACTTCGGACTCCCAGAATTCCCCAGCCCATATGCTGAGTGAGAATTGAAGTCCACATGTCTTGTTAAGGTGGTGAAACACTCTTATACACATTCAATGTGCCTATTTTTTATTTTTTTTTACTGCAATGGCATTGTATCAAAAGCGGTCTATGCAGAGGTATGTATATAAATTCAGATCTAAATCTCAAAAGTGTTGCCTGAATTGATTCACGTTCTGGAACCATAAAAATTGTTTTTACAGCGCAGAATGGTAGGACAGTCTGGCATTGCCCCTCAAATCCTGAGAACTCTGCCATACTTGACACTGCAGTCAGACAAAGGTGTTCTCATGCTACTGGCAAGTTCCTTTCATCTCATCATTTATTATTTTTTTACTTACCTTGTTTTAACTGAGGGAGCAAATTTGTTTATTGTAACTCTACCCTACACCCCCCACCCAAATCTTTGGTTTTATACCGCTACTTCAGCACAGCTGCACACTTCTGTATACACATCTGGCACTTGTGTCCTTTCAGAATGATTTACCCTAGAAAATTAAGACTTGCCAACCTGGTTTGAACGAAATAACAAAGAAGTCCATTAATATTCTTGGCCATTTATGTGCTTCAAAGTGACAGCTTCTGCAGTATCTCTGTAAGAAAAGGCTGGCACAAGTTATAGTGGGAGGAAAATCTGATGTAGCAGCAGATTCCTAGCCAAAAACAATTTATGCTGGCCAGAACTGACAGCATTTCCAAAGGCTAAGGGGTCATTGACGGAAAGCTGGCATTTAAGCCACCTGCTTGTATTCACGCTAAGCCTCCTGCTGTTGCCCTCTGCTGGGTACCTCCTCCAGCAGCTCCCTCCAGTTCATCAACTTCAGTTCATGACACAAACTAGAGAGTTCCTTTCCTCCAAGTCTTTCTCCTATTGATTTTCTGTTCTTTGCAAATGGTTAAGGCTGTCGAATGATGGTTCAGCTGAATCTCACTGTGCTGCCAAAATGCAGCAAGGTCACAGGAGCCAAGGAGCTTGTTTGCATGATGTCCGGGTTCCTTTACATTATTTCAACTTTCCTACCACTCTTTCAGGTGTTAGAACATATGACAAGTTTCGCAGGTTGCATCAAGCCATAGTGTTGGATATTCGATTCAGAGTAAGATGTATGCAATGGTTTATTTTATTTTTATTTAACATAATATGTTAAGTTCTGCGTTATACTAAATTTTGTTCTGGTTTGTTTTAGCATGTTCTCTGCACTCGGATAAAAACCCAGATTATAACAAAGGTATTTTGCCTTGGCTATAATCTGTAACTGTGGGTTGCTTAGTTCAATTTAACTGTGTCTTTGCATATTAAGTTAACCCAGACTTAGAGCTAACATATGGTTAGGGAGACATAAATCCTCTCCCAAAACACACAGAATGCACATGTGGCCACAACACTTATCTCCTCCTGCAGCAATAGCTCCACTTCTCCCAGTGCTCCCATCCCAGCAAAGATGCTGAGTCAGGAATATAGTGAGAGTGGGAGAAGTCTCAGCCTACCCTCTTCCCACCCAGGTCCTCCAACTCAATTGGAAATGTAAGCTTCTCTGTGATTTACAAAGTGTCCCCTCTTGCACCAACTGATCCCATCAAAATTCCTGAGATACCAAGGAAGGAGATGCGGGGCTGGGCAGCCCACAGTCTGACATATGTTCTCTGAGTATGTAGTTGGATAATAATTCATGTCAATTGAATAGCCAAGGTCACACAACATAAAAAAGAGCCATAATGTGGTTGTTTGGATGTGGCATAGCATGAACCCTGTTACTAAAGACCTGTTGGTTATACATACACATTCACATTTCACTCCTGCTATTTTAGAATAAGAGTATTGCATGAAGTACAGGAAAGGAATAAGACATAGTAACTAAAGAACTGAAAGAGGGAAAAGAAAAAATAAATCTGCTTGACTTTGACTTTATTCCATTTCTCTCTTGCCTTCCTGTCTCTAAAAACTATTCTTAGCTATATTTGTAATTGCTTTCAATGTTGCCTTGGGTTCTTTAAATTCTCACCTCTTGTCTTTTTCAGGATTTCATTTATTCATCCATCATTTTCTTAGTCTTAGTTTTTTTTATCTCAACCCAATTCTTCTTTCTTCATGTATTGTTTTTTTTTCAATTTGATCCTCTATCTCAACGGCCCCTGATCTTTTTGGCACCAGGAACAGGTTTCGTGGAAGACAATTTTTTCATGGATTGAGAGTTTCAATTTTGCTCACTCATCCCACCACTCACTTCCAGCTATGCAGCCCAGTTCCCAACAGGCCATGGAATGGTGCCTGGGGGTTGGGGACCCCTGCTCTATCTGCCCAAAGCAGCACATCCACCTATTTCTTTTCTACTGGATGCATTCTTTTGTACCATACCTTCATGATCTGACTTCTTCTAATTTTACCACATGCACTTCTCAAATAACTTCATTTCCACATGAGGAAAGGGGCAAAAGGGCTCTTATAGACAACCATTTGTACTAATTTTGATCTACCTTCCTCCTAACAGATCATGTGCTACACATTTTCTACCAAAATTTGTATGTTGTAACATTTCTGCATCTATTATCTTTAGGAAACATTTTACCAATACCTACACGCTTATCAACTTCCTATAGTTTTCTGTCTTCTGCATTAACTTGCAATAATGCTATTTATTGAGCCGTGGTGGTGCAGTGGTTAGAATGCAGTATTGCAGGTTAATTATGCCAACTGCCAGCAGTTTGATTCTCACTGGCTCAAGGTTGACTCTGCTTTCCATCCTTCTGAGGTCAGTAAAATGAGGATCCAGATTGTTGGGGGCAATATGCTGACTCTGTAAACTGCTTAGTAGAGGTCTGTAAAGCACTGTGAAGCAGTATATAAGTCTAAGTGCTATTGCTATTTAATTTTTCCTCTCCAACGTAATTATCTTTGGTTTGGATGCATTCATTTTCAGGTTCACACTTTATTAAAACATATAATCTTTTTAAAATTTCTTGCAAATCATTCAACTGCTTAGCAACAAGATATCTGCATATAGAGGCACACCCCACATTTACATTGTCAACCAATACACTTCTAGTACTAGTACAGTCATTTTATGTTTATCCCAAAAACAAGCAAAGGAATGCTACTTATCCTTGTCTTATTTCCTGCTCAGTGTGGTTGCTAAGCATTCCATTTATTCTCTGACATGCTTTACTTTCATCCTACATCTCTTGCAAATTCAATAACTAAGTTCTTTATTTGATCAATTCAATAATTCAAGGCTGTTCATTTTATCCCACAAATTCTGGAAATCAGCACAATGCAATGAACTTCATTTCTCAATTCATACATTATTGCTAAACAGGAAAAATCTGGTCTGCACATTCCTTATTTGGCATAAAGGTACACTGCACTTTTCAAAATTTGTTCGCTCTCCCCTTTCAATCAAAATTATGCTAAACAGCTATTCAGTCCCATTTACAAATTTAATCTCCCTTTGTTTTGCATTTAATGCTTTGCTTAAGAGAACAAGACTGGTGAATCCTTGCAAGCAAATCGTATTTGTATCTTATCATTCCTTCACCTAACATCACCGAACTGAAGCTTTACTTTTTTAAAATTATTCTTACAGCATTTTTGAGGTCCATCATTGGGCACTTGGGCACTTACAGCGTTCATTTTATTATATTCATGAACATAACACTATCTATATACACCTTTTTTCCCCATTTCCATTCCAACTCATTTAACATTTTTGTTTTTAATCAGCTTTATTTTTCAGAAGGTGCCTTATTTAACCTTTGCCATTCAGTTCCAAAACTATTTGTTTTTGTTTCCTTCAAAATTGCTCTGCATTTTTTTCTGCCTGTTAATTGCCATCATTCTTGATACTATCAAAAAATGATCTATACTGTATTGAGACCTCTCATCATCTTAATATATTTCACTAATTCTACCGCGTTTTCAACATAAACATTCATTTTTTTTTTCAGATTTATATTCGTTCTTTTGTTACAGGCACATATAAATAGATTTATTAATCACTGTAACTTTGAAAAAAGATCCACTTTTAAGCAAATATTCACCAACTTATCTTCATTCTCATTCATTCTTACATCACCAAATCTCTTCTGTATTGTCCCCCAGCTTTCAAAATTTTTTCAAAGCAAATGGCTCATTTTTCTTTAACCACCAATCATAGGTGGATTATGTGCAACTGTCTATCCGTAAACTGTAGATTTCTGCTTTCATTCATATTCACAATAAGGTTTTTCAATGACCTCCAACAAGTCTGACACATTTTTCTTTTCCTATTGTCCACAATTTTCCTATTGTATTTATTTTCTTATCATAATTGTCATATTGCTTTTTAATCCTTGTTTTAGTTTGAGTTCCAGGCATTTTGACCAAGTTACAGAAAAAGAAAACTGAAGCGTATGAAAGAACAATGGGACTTAGGAAGAACAGGAAGACGGGAACTGTATTCAGATCTGCAGCTAGACAAAAAATAAAAGTATACTGTGTAATTTGGACCACATTATTTCTTTTCTATTTATCTTTCAAGTTTGTTTTGAGGATCAGTATTGGGGGAGGAGGGTAAGGGGGTTAACCAACATTTTCAGAGCTGCTTTACAGAAAAATACGTATTTTAAAAATATTCTGTTCCTATGTTCCTTATTTAATTCTACTGTACAGCAATGTATTCACCGGAGATAAATTTCTGGTTTGATACTTCTTAAATCATAGCCCAAAGCCAAGATGTTTCAGGAGTTCAATAATTATGTAGCTGGAGCATCGTTTAAAAGGGAGGGATGAAAAAGCTGAATGCTTCTGACCTATTTGGAAAACGCTCAGTAAGCTAAGTTGATATAAAGTCAACTGCTTTTGTGGGAATGCTGAGCAACAATTCACAAGCTTTAATATCTTAGATTAGAAAGCAGAGTTCAGAATTCTCCCACTGGAGGAGAAGAGAGAGGAAAAAGATTGAGATGAAATAATGGAGGGAGCTTCCTTTTTAAATAGAAATGAAAAGTAAATTTCTGAAATGCACTTCAATCACATATAAAACATTTAAACTGAGTTTTTAGGGAATGTTTTTTTCAGATGAGCTTTCTTTGGGATTAACCTTGTTAATGAGACCACTGTATATTGTTTATTGTGCATCTCTTGCTGACATTCAAGTTACAGTCCTAAATTCTTACAGTAATCTTCTACAAGATTGCTTATCTATTCAATTTTGGCCTAGTTCATATATACTGCTCAAAAAAATAAAGGGAACACATGCAGAAGACATCCAAGATCTGAATCAATGAAATAGCCTTATTAAATACTTTGTTCGTTACATACAGTAGTTTATACGCTGCTCAAACAACTAAAGGAAATACAAAACTACTGTATGTAACGAACAAAGTATTTAATAAGGCTATTTCATTCATTCAGATCTCGGATGTCTTCTGCATGTGTTCCCTTTATTTTTTTGAGCAGTGTATTAAAGCATAATACCTGCTACTATATACTGCATTTACCTACGTATGTCGGGGGTGGGGGGTGGGGGTGGCTAAATACAGGTTCAACCATCTTAAATTGAAGCAGTGAGAATTAGTGCAGGTCATTCTTCTTCAACTTAACACCCTCCAGATGAGTTAAGACAGCAGCTCCTAAAATTCCCAGCCAGCACTGCAAACCTAACAGCTTGATATTGTATAAGGTATTTTTCTAGTTTCACTACCCATATGATCCTTCTGACTACCAAGACAGCCTTAAGGATCCCCTGTGTTTTCCTACTTCTTCCTAACTCTCTCTTTAATGAATAAGCTCTTTAAGCTGCCGTATTCCTGTTTCCTAAGAAGTGCTGGCATCTGGACAGATTGCATTCCTTTGGACTCTGTGATGGAAAGAATGAGCTCAAAAACAGAGTCAAATGCTTAGATTTGTACCCAGAAATCTGATATTCAAAAAAGGGTTTCATAGGTTAGCTTAATGGGTGCTTGGCATTAAATAGGGTAGAAGCTAAATAGGAACACACCACTAACTCATTTGTTTAAGCATCTGTAGGATGACCAAAGGTTTTGGCCACATTTGTTATTTTGATTAATTTAGTTAAAAATAGAAATCTGGATATTTTCCAATTTTATTGTATATGAAAAACGTTGACAGTTTTGCCCAGGTTTCTAAATTATCTACATAGATAATCCTATTTAATCAGGGGTCAGTTATTAAACACAGTGACATCAGGCATGGCTCACCAACTTTTAACTGAGCTGTAATGTCAGGAAGAACTAGAATATGTAAACCACAGATGTGTAGCAAATCAAAGGACGAGTTTTACTTTTGTAACATCTGCTAGAAAACTGACAATTTTGAATAATGCTGTAAATTTGCCGAGAATAGCACGTAGTTGCGGTATTTTAAATACATAGTTCCTACCATGAAGATCTGTTACTAACAAAACTATTTAAATGTCTGAATAATAGTTAAGAAGAAATATATGCAATGTTAGTGGCAGATTCCATAAATAAGTTTAATGAACATTAAGCCTGGCTTAAGGGTGTAGTAAAAAAAAAGTTACAATTAGATGCTGAGAGGGCTGCTTTGTTGTTTCTTGGGCAGAGAATTCTAGAGGTAGGAGGCATCCATTAAGATCAACTTTCTAGGCACAAACTTCTTATACAAGAGATAAATCCACATATTACATTAAGCTACAACATCCCTTGTTCAGCTTTATTATGGATTTGCTACATTTACATTCCATTTCATAAACTGAAATAATTTGTGAACTCAGCTTTACATTGCGTTTACTTGGCATGCTGAACTGCAAACTAGGCATATTTAACCTCAAGTGTTGTGTGAACACAGCACGTATAGTTATCATGGCTTAGTGCCATATGGACTCAGAAACCTGGGCTGAATTAATGAATCCCGGTCTAGTTAATTATGGGTAAGCCTATCACAGCTACTGTAGCTAACTCACTTACCAAACCATATCTAAAATAATGGCTGAACATGATTTGTCAATCCAGCTTTTATTGGCTCTTAATTATATAAGAGATATATAGGAACATATACATTTACCCTGCCCAGATCTATCCGTTTGGTTTTATATGGTAGGAATAACATGAAACATTTATGTACAATCATTACATTGTGAATTGGGCCACAGAAACTGCATTTCTCTTCAATTTCTATGAAGCAAGAGATAGAAGTAGCTTCCGAGCAATGCAAGGATGACAAACACATCCTGTAGTGCATTTAATCATTTAGATTGTTCTGCTATTGTCTTCCCGGTCATCTAGTCTTACAATTGCAGATTTGCACTTCAAAAGGTTAGCAAACCTGTTCTATCAGAACTATAGTGGCAAAATATGGTGCTATGCACCATGGTGACTCTACCGTTTGGCCCCTTCCATAAGCTGTGCAGATCTCAGATTGGCATTACCCCAACCATACCTATGTCCTCACAATGAGCACGATAGGGAACCCAAGAACTAATTAATTGACAGCTCAGCATCTGTTCAGATGACAAGCCTACTGGAACATGTTTCCAGCAGAACTTGAGGGCAGGTGATTTCCTATTAACAGGAATTCTACCCATTATTTCCCAGGTACTTAAAAGGATGAGTTTGTCACTCTCCCCTACAATGGCCATTCCCACAGTTTTTCTTGTTGTGAAAAGCAAACCTGGTAAAGAGGAATGTGGATAGCAGATGGAGTGCCTACTGTCTGCTGCTCTTTCAGCCCTTTTTGGCCAGCTGGAAGGAATACTGGTGGTCCTTGACACAAGAGTATGGTAGAATGACTCTGCTGCCAAATAGGAAAGGAGTGAAAATAGTGGCTGTGTAAGTGCCCTTAATTCCAGCCCTTGGAATAAATAATTAAATGCTTCAGTCAATGCATTAATCAAGAAGTTACCAAAGTTACCAGCTGTGTGTATGATTCAAGTTAAACCAAGGAGAAGAGTGAAGAACATAGTTAGCCTCAGTCCTTTTGTGAGCTATTTAAAAAGAAATAAGATAAAACAGAAAAATCACATGCTGGTTCAGCAGCTATGATTAATTTATTTATTCACATTTGTTATAGCCATTCAATTCCAATAGGCTCTGGATTTATAATGGTGAATATTTCTCCAGTGATACTCCAAAGTTGAACTGGGAAAGGTCAAAGTGCATCAGGGAATAAAAGAAAGTAATCTACAGACTGAATTATAACAATTTCTCATTCAATTCAAATTCACCTTCGGCCACAGAAAACAGTCAACCTCCTCACAAGGTTGCTGTTATGGGGATCAAACGAAGGACATCACCATTAAGTCATCTTAAGCTCCTGGAGGAAAGTCAAGATACGAATCTAATAAAGTCAATCATTCTGTCACATATACAAAAATACATTACAATATGAAGCACAATCATGAGAAACACAAAAATTGAGTATCTTCATTGTCATCCAGGATTCTGCTGGATGAGTCTACTAGCCAACAGCGGTGTGGACTTGTTTAGATGTATGATACATTTGGAATGCCTGATTTATTTGGTAATAAAGGCGAATCAAGAATCATGCAGACTTCCTCTCTCTTGCAATTAATTGCCTGCTCTTTGTTGCTCCATGAAGAATCTTGATGCTATAAAGAGGAAGCAAGCAAGAGACTTTATTATTTTTTATGGCATCAGTGGAACAATCTGGCAACCCCAGTTTTACTCCCCAGCCCTTCATTTACACACCTTTATTCTCTATTAACAAACAGCCACAAAGAACATGAGACAATGCATCATTGTGCCAACAATTATTTCTCTTGCTACTATAAGGATTGGATTCTTCTATAATTTTCTATTATGGAAATGATCCAAGAAGCAGCAGCAATGAGTGAAAAAATTGCAGCAGCTCTTTTAAAAAGGAAAATATGGCCTAGGGTTGAGCTCTGCTCCCAGTGACAGACTTGCAAAGATTTTGGCAAGAATATGGAAGATGCTTACCATTGCACCCTTCCAGAATGTTTTGATTTGGTTTGTCCTTCCAGACCAGCCAACTGCCCTGAAATTAACTGGTGGCCTCCTGTCCATGTACTAAACAGACCCAACCCTGATTCATTTCCCAGTTTAGGCCAAGCCAGGCCAGACAGCTGCTACTACCATCTGGCTTCAGAGGGAACAAAAAAATTTGCAGTATTTCAATTTACATCATTCCTCACCATGGATTTTGTCTGCTAGAATTCATGAATTGGAGGAGCTTTGATGCAAGACACCCAGGTATCTGTAGTGCTAATCATTATTAAGAGACTTAATCATAGATATTGTGTCAGATGACCTGGCAGAATATTACCGGCAATCTTGGTAGTACTGACTGCCAGGCATTTTTGTTAAAGAAGAAAAGATGCAGGTTATCCTAATTAGAATCATAACTGTTTCGTGCGGGGTAGGAGAGGCTAAACCAGGGGTGTGAAACTCACAGCCTGTGGGCCGGATGCGTCACGTGCTGGCCATGCCCACCCCTGGTTTAGCGAAGGGGGAAAAAGTCCCGATACGTCACATGATGATGTGATAGCGTGAGTTTGACACCCCTGGGCTAAACCTTTCCTCAGTTGCCTCCTGTACCGCCAATACCTGTAGGAGATAATGTATACTCATATACCCCTTTCTAATATACCTGGGTGATCTAGAAAGTGAAGCAAATTAACATTTAATACACATATTCTCCTTTTCACTTGATATGAGAAGCCATGATTTTGATAAAAATCCATAAGGCAGATCCTGGATTTAGATTATAATTAAAATTCTTCTCTCGCCTCACCATAGAACCATTTCTTAATTTGGTTTGTCATAACAGTGTATATGCAGTATTCATGGAGTTCTGGAATAACTGGAAGACCATATATTGCACATCATTGATATAAATACTTGATCAAAAACTGATGCATGAGGCAACACAAGGGCAAGTTGCATAAAATCCAGTGGGTTGCACTTGCCTTCAGGAAGCATACATTTCATTTCCTTATATATAAACTGAATTCTTTTTCTTTTCTGCAGATGGAGACCAAAGGGGCTTCTTGAAGATTTGTTTAGCCTTAAACAAAGTGACATCTGGGAGTAACATTGCTATTTGTTTTCTTTGTATGGTGATGCCCTCCCCCGCTTTTTTTACCTTAACTGCCATTGCATGCTATTTGACATCTAGCACTTAAAGCTATTCTTATTAAGGTTTCTATTTATTTTTGTGGTTTCGAATCTCATTAGAAAATCAGTCGAAGTGGGCTATGCCAAATGGTGTTGAGATAATGACAATTTTGACTGTAATTTTACAGCAAGTTATGAGTTAACCACTAAAGAGTGCATGAGTATTGGGTAGCAGAAAAGTAAACTACAATACCTATAGGCTCTATGCAAAGGAAGCCTTTCCTTTATTCATGTGAATATTCCTATATAAATAATAATTTTCTTCTGTCTTTTAAGAAAAAGACAGTTGCTATTACAGTTGCTATTAAGCAGCAACTTTTGTGGCACTAGTTGCATGCAGCTTTGGGATGCAAGTCCTTTTATCTTTTAGCTAGTGAGTTTTTGAAAACAAATTATGTATTATAAAAATAAAACATTCTTGAATGTATCTTCATCTGGAAATGAAAATCAGTCAATACACTTTGTAAGGCTTTCTACAATAGCACCATGATAAAATGAAAGCTTTTTTTTTTTGGCCAGGAATGATCTGCAAATGGAATGGATGATGATGTGGTTGAAATAATTCAATCAGACCATTGGTTTCATTTTTCTCCGTTAAGTACACTAGAAATGTCCCCTACTCAAAGCTATGGACCCCAGGATTTCCCAGGATTCCCTAAGGAAATGATTAAGTTGTACAGAATATAGTATTAACTGAATTAATAAATTAAATGAATTTGTAGTCAACTTTTGGGAATGTGTCCCCCCCACCCCCCTGTCAGCATATTATTTAAAGGGCAACTGTTGCACTGATTCCAAAAAATGTTGTGCATCTTTTTTCTACAATTAATGATAGAATTTTTTCCAGACCTTTCTCAATATGCCTGCAATTAAATTAAATGTGGAACTTTCTGCAGATAAATGGCAGATGCTATACCACTGAACTTAAAAATAGTCTTGACTCTTATGAGAACAGAGCATTTGTATTCTCTTAATCTGACATTAGGATATATTGTATGAATTCAACCCTGCCATCATCCTGATTTTAATTGTCCTCCAATTGTTCCTTTTTAAAAGAAAGACATTAACCAATATTCAGCCACAAACCTTCACCACAACACTTTGATCTTCATCCTTATATTAGGTGGATCCTTCACTCACGTTGACATAAGAAAAGGTATGAAGTCATTTAACCTTGAGTTATAACTATCAGTTAAAGCAATTAAATCCAAAGGGTGAGTTAATGGGCAGCATCAAACATCCTGAGAAACATCTGGTATAATAAAAGTCTGCATTTTCACTTAATGAATAATTGATTCACATTCTTTGAAGCAAGGTTAGCTCACAAGTGGAGATAGAATATTGGCATCCCTCCGAATATTGAGCATTCTTTCTCTCTGTTCTTTCCTACCTTCATAGCCCTCTGAAGGGAGACAAATTTAGTTTAAGTATAAAGTCAGAAGCAGGAAAAAAAAAGCTGCCTTATTGCATTGGAATAAAATCTAAAAGTAAGTTGCTGATAATTGGTCATTTCAGTTTAGTTCTGTCAACGTGGAGTCTTACAAAGACTTACAATAGAGTCTTTCCTGACCTGATTTAAAGGTTTCTATGGAGATTCTCAGGCATACAGGTCACGATTGTCCCAAAGATGCTTTTTTTCAAGA
The DNA here is from genome assembly GCA_030761175.1 of Masticophis lateralis. Classification (NCBI taxonomy): domain Eukaryota; kingdom Metazoa; phylum Chordata; class Lepidosauria; order Squamata; family Colubridae; genus Masticophis; species Masticophis lateralis. The sequence continues at coordinate 320,853,648 of JAUDYJ010000001.1, read as the reverse complement.
GGCAACTGGACTGTCTTTGTTTTTCCTTGAAGACATTTTGCTTCTCACCCAAGAAGCCTCAGAACTGAAGAAGCTTCTTGGATGATAAGTGAAACATCTTCAAGGAAAAACAAAGAAAGCCCAATTGCTGCTTGAAAAAAGCACCTTTGGATTTAAAGGTGGTGAAAATTTGGTCTAGAATTGTCTACATATATAGTCTATGCAGCAATGCTGAGCTAAAGTCTTTACAAGAGCAAGTGCTGCCACTTCCATCTTTGTGTTTTAAAATACAGTCACCTACATGCATACTTGAAAGGCAAATCAACATGCTGACTTTATTGAGTGAGACTAGGTTCTGGTTTGATCCTAAATTTTTCAGGGTGTTTCAAGATGGAAAGAAGACAATGACTATAGGTGAGATGCACACACAGTAGGAATATGTTTCTTCTACTTAGTTGGCAGTTAATTTGGACTCTGCACAAGGAATTTCTTTGTCCTTCAATGCATAATCAACTCAAGAAAATCATAAATGTAGAATTAGCAGCATATGGCTTTAAAGAAAGGGTTTTAAAAAATTAAAAGCCATAGCATCCTATATGACTGATTAATGACTATATGGAACTGTCTTTTTCAAAGCAGATTTTTTAGTCCATAACATTCACTGGATGGGTTTCTCAGAAGCATCTGTTTGGCTAGGAGAGAGGATGCTACACTAAGTGGGTCTCTGGTCCAGTAGAGTTTTTCTCATGTTACTATACAGATTTCAGGGAGGAATGTGGATTGGTTGGCTTTGAAATCAGCAGAGGGAAAAGCATGAAACACTTTTATCTGAACAGTGCTAGAAATGGCTACAATTTTATTTTAAGTAGAGTTGTTGATGCACTCTGGCTACTGAATGCCAGATCACACTCATGACTCAAATCACAGAGCTTAATGAACTGGGCAGAATCTTTGGCTGCCAGCCATTGATGTGAATGAGGAGATTCTGTAATGCACTGAAAGGAAACTAGTAAATATTGACAGGAAGTGACTCAGGGATTCACTGAGACAATAAAGAAATAATTTGTCCAAGGTCTGGACAAGCTGACAGCGAAGGCTAAGCTTAAACCGTTTGCTTTGTTTTAAAACAAATCTGTCCCATTATATCAGATGAGGCACTAACCTTGTCATCCCTAGGATGCCATGGGACTTGATAATCTGAGAGGCACACATGAGCTTTCACACATGAGATTCTGATTTACTGTGATATAATTAGGCAGCATCCACATTGACTCACTCTGCCCATCAAGAAAAATACAAAAACTAGGTATGTTTCTAAGTTATCTTTACAGAAACCTTCATTTGCCAGAATGGTCTGTATGATTGTGGCTAGAACAAGAATGAGCTCTCTTCCTTTACTTGACCGACTAAGATAGTTCTAAGAATGATGTATGTTCCCCAAAACATACTGGAAAAACTGAATTGGTGCATATTTTATCAATGGTCAGAACTGCCTCTCCCTCCTGTATTCTAAAGAGAGTGGTGTAAATTATGTGACAAAAACAGCTACATTCATGCAAAGAACAAAGCTGGGAAAACCCCAAATTTTGCAATAATATAGATAGAATTAAGAAAATAAAAGTCTGGAGGGGGTGTAAGGTGTTTTCTAAAACTAATCTAACTGGATGTTAGCTATATATTATACGAGATTAAACAGAATGATGTTGCATGTAATAGGACAGTTCCACACAGCAATATTTTGTTGCATGTCCCAACTGTGCTTTATAAGGTTCCAACACAGAGGTGGGCAATGTGAAGCCCTCCACCCCAAAATCTTTATGACCCTTGGAGAATATTTCTGATCATGGCTGCTAAAGAATGAAAGAACCAATTTCTGCTCTTCTGAGGTAACAAACAAATGAAAATTCTAGGATAAGCCTTGAAATTGATGTATCATAATAAAAACAAAAAACAGCTTTTCTACCAATCCAATTGCACCCGTATTGTATGCCCATTTTGTGTCTCTTGGCTGCCTCAGAAATGTTGCTATTTGAAGGTTGAGCACCCCATTATCTCCTCAGTGAAGGCTTGTGTATAAGAAGTGTTTTTCATGATCAATCTACTAACTAGATAAGGAGAGAAATTACTTCCTTCAAACTGTAAGTGTGGTGGAAAAGAAGGCAGTTCTGCAGTTTGGACACCTTTTAAAGCAGTAATCAGTATGTTTATTTGGGATTAGTGGTAGAATGGATCACTGTGGCAAAGATATGGTCTTCATTTTGAATTTCAGCAATTTAATATGACCTAGATGACAAAGTGGCAGCCAGATCAGATGGATTAGTAATACTTTAGCAGCAATACTGGATTTCAGACCCAGGTTTCAGAACATGAGTTGATTAGACTTTTGATCAATGCAGGGACTTCCAATGGTCATGAACCAAGTTTCAAGGAAAGTAAAAGGAGGAAAAGTACCAGACTCCAGATTAAGGGACTTTAAATATAATTTTTTAAAAATGTAATTTTTAAATGTTTTAAATGTTTAAATTTTTCTACTCCATCATGAACATTATTAGACCAAGGTACTTAGTTACAGCTTTCTAAAGTATTGCCTAGTGCTATCATTTCTGAACTGCATAATTCCAGATGAGCATTGCAACACAGAAAAAGAGTTAGAGTTTTCTCTGTCTTGTTGCTGCCATTTGTGATAGCCTGGAATTTCAAGGCTAGATACAGTAATTCTAGTCCTGTCATTCTGGTCTTAAGCAATGTCTATTATGCTGTAGGGACTTCTTGATAAGAAGACAACAGAGGATTCATATTGCTGATCTGGAAATCTATTGCTTTATCAGCAACTTTGCTGTCTGCTGTAAAAACCAATTTGCTTGTACCCTTTCAAAGAAATTTTAAAAATGCAAAGATCTCTGGTGCTCTCTCATCCAAAGGAAATTGAAGGCCACCACATATTTGAAAGTCAGCAATACTATGTCAGAACATCAAATATCACATTCACAAAGCCAAAAAAAGAGTCAGGGATACTAAATCCTCTATATGCACATCACCTATTCCACTAACTCTTCCTCAAATGTTGATAGTTCATTTCTGCTTACAAACATGGCTTAAAGTCAGAAGGATCTAGAGTCAGCCGATCCTCCGTCTTTTATGTATTACATAAAAGTACAACATACTAGGTAACAAGTGGATTGTTAGGGTTTAATGTGCTTTGTGAACTCAACTACTGCTATTTGTAACCTATGGTGTATCATTTAGCATGATTTATACTGGAGTCCAATTTATTTAGTAAGCCATGTTTTAATGTATTGTGCAAAAACAGCTTTAAAATATTTTATTTATGAGTGTGTGCCTCACCCATTTTAATCAAATATCATCAGTTTATATTTATTATTTATTCAATCTAAAAGTGTTTTTTCAACCTTCATTATGGTGGATTCCAGAGTGGAAAGTACGTAAATAAACATACAAGTCAATATATCAACAAGGCTGAAAATAGCAAAACCATACAATTATAGGGAAGAACAGAATGAAGAAAGTGAATTTAAAATGTTGAGGCAGATCTTGACTTGTCACTCTAAAAAATTTAGTATTAGATTTACTTTAGCTTTAGTGCAACACCAAAGAAAAGGTTCTTTCCTTTGATATGCATAATTTTAGACCTGTAGCTAATGCAACTTGAAAGGGGATTCATCTGAAGAATCTGTTTTCAGAAGGAAGGTACAGCCAAGGAATTACTTGCAGTATTTATTGATTTATAGTGTCTAAAAATGAGCAACAGCACCTTGAGCTGGGCTGGCAGCCAAAATAATTCATGCAAGATCGGTACAATGTGTTTCGATCTAATAAACACAGCTAGAAATCAATTGCCCAATTTTTACACTAGTTAAAATTTCTGTATCACTTACAAAAGCAGCTCCATGTGGACCCTATTACAATATTTCAACCAGCAGTTTACCAGTTTATGAATCTCTGCAGTGAAAAATCACTTTCAGAAACCATGGTTCAAATTCTAGCTAGTTCTTTTCTATAATTGGCAACAGGAGCAGCCGCTTCAGCAAGAGCTCATATCCATATATACAAATTGTGCTTTTAATTGTTAAAAGTGTCAGGACAAAATAGGTCACTTAAACACACACAAACACAAGCTGTATTTTATGAAAGTCACAGAAATATATATATGAATATGCATATTCATTCTCCATCTCCAATTTGATGCCCTCCAGATAAATTACAGGGCACCAGACCTGGGAATAATGAGAAGCTAACGAAAGTCAAGCAAGGAAAGAAACTTATTGAGGCCTACTTCTGAGGTGGAGGTGGTGATTCTCCAGAACGATCCTCGGCATTCTGTCTGGAAATGACTTTTTTCCTTTTTAGACTTTTAAAAGTTTTTTCTGTTACACATTTGACTATCCCTATAAGAACATGCTACAACACTAAGACTTTCCGGGTACAGAATTTTAAAAATGAGTAATATAACACGGAGGAGCAGCAACCGAGAGGCGAGATGGATTATCTCACATATTTATTTTTAATTTAATTTTATTTAGTTTGTCAAATACGTATGAGATAACTGGTATAAGTATAAACATAGACACAAGCACATGAAATGAGTACAAATACATGAGGACAGTAGAACAGGGACGGTAGGCACGCTGGTGCGCTTGTGCATGCCCCCTTACAGACCTCTTAGGAATGGGGTGAGGTCCATGGTAGGCAGTTTAAGGTTAAAGCTATGGGGTGTTGAGGAAACCCCATAGCTTTGTCTTGTTACTAGATCAGTGTCATTTGTCACTAGATCAGTATTATTTGCTACTACAGCTATATTTTTGCCTTTCTTTATTTAATAAAACAGGTAAAATTGCAACAAAAATAACAAAAGTGTATGTATAAAAGTATATAAGGCTTCCCTTATACACATATTATGACATTTTATACTACAATTTCAATAAAGTTTCATGGATACCCAAAATCCACATCTACAAGCAGCCTGTTTGTAAGTCACAAGTTACATCAGATCTTCAATCCACGAAATAATTGGAGCAGTTATCTTCCTTCATTTGAAGAGTACTTTCTTAGCAGTAAGAGGGGCGCAGATAATCTATTTTATTGTAGTTATCAATTTCTAGCAATAAAGAATTAAGTTCAAAAAATATGGACTTTGAAAAAATATTAAACCTGCAGTTGCTTTAGTATATATCTGAAGGAGAAAGTTTGATTGCATATTTTAAATCTTTATCTGATTTTCATGTAGTCACCAAGAGTCAACACTGACTTGGAGGCACAGACAAACTTTCATTGTCCTTGGTCCCTTGTATTTCTGTGGTTCTGTTTTTTGGTTGTTTATTTGTTGGTTCTTTCCCTTATTGTTATTTTTCCCCACTGGGAAATCTACATTATAGATTCAGTATTCTTACCTACTTACAGCTTTTTTCAAACTCCTCTTTCATATGTCATGTTTCCTTTTCATTCTAGCTCAGAATTAAAGAAGCCATAGATTTTCCTGCCTCCATCTAAAACATTATCCCTACCATATCCCTTTGTACAAGTGTTCCTGTAAGGCATGCTTGAGCCATACAAAAAAACCGAATCTGTTTGGGACCAGGATACAATATAATTGACATTATTCTTATAGCATGTATTTAGTTTTTGCACTGGTGTCATCTTAGAATTACAATTGGGTAACAGTTTTGGAGGTCTCTCTTGGGCTGCTTCCAAGTCTTTCGAAGGGTGACCTTGAGATTACAAATTGAGCACATTTGATTTAAAACATATTAGAATGTATTTAACTTCCATTAAATCTACCTCTAAGCACTGCTGCTATTTTTCACCTAACCATACAAATCAATCAGTTAATCGGTGTTCAAGTTTCCTTCAAGCCAGGCAGAAAGTATTGTTCTAGAAAGTATGCCCTCTTTAAGCAAATCCTAGGTTAGAATGAGTGGTAGACCCCACTCAGTGGGATGACCCAATTTAATAGATAATTTTTTCTCTATATTTTCTCCATATTTTCTCCATATTTTCTTAATTATATATTCTGTGGCATTCATTCATTCATTCATTCACTTGCATCCTGAAAACCACCTGGGATTCTACTGACTGAGGCAACCTATTAATCAATAAAATAAAATGAATATATGATACATCCAAGAAACAAACCATGATATCCTGGCAAACAATCCTTGCCTCAGTTGAAGAGAAATTAGTGGATCAAATTGATTCAGTATGATTAATAAGTGAGTGGAGATTTGAACCTGCATCTACCAGTCCTAATCTACAGCTCTTACTCACTAAACTGCAGTGACATTGACTCCTAATTAGAGAATGGCAGTTCCTTGGTACAATGGCTAAGAAAAATGGCATGACTTTTATGTGGTCAATTTCAAAATGGAAGATGTTTTCACTGGTCTTGGTTCATACAGGAAGAGCTACATTTATCAAGACTCTGGACTTGGCCATTTACGTATTTAAAATGTTGGTATCAGCACTTTGAATTGAATTGATCGTTTATTTGTATCAGTGTATATATATTCTACATATATTGTAAAATTAGAGCAGGATGCACCAAGCAGTTAACTATGTAACTTTCAATAACTTTCTGAAGAGATTATAGATAGTTTACAAAAGGAACTCCTTTATGATAATAAAATGTATCAGAAATCCTGTTCTGCACTGTAACTCCCACCCTTATCTTGAGTCTGAAAACCAGTTTGTTATATGACTTGTGATGCCAATAAGATAGCTGCTCCTTGGAGCTAGTTCTGTTTTGCTTGTGGTGGAGCAGGTTCTATTGTTCTTATAGATCTTTCCTTATGCATGTCTAACTAGTACAACATTTCAAATTGTAGTTTTAAAAATGTGGCTTGGCAGGAGATGGAAACTTATCCATTGTAGAGCCTCTGGCATTGCAGGTTTCTTGTCTTTTTTAAAAACCTCTTTTTGGGCCATTGGCAGTGCAGGATCAGGATCCTAAGTTGTGCAACAATATATACAAAGGACTCTAATTACAAGACAAGTCATAGCAGGGTTAAGATGCTCAGGCATCCATGGAGACAACAGGTCTCTCTCTCTCTCTTTGCACGGTGATTGGTCTAATCTGCATCAAACTAAGGCAGGTTACAACATGCCATCATGAGCTCCTGCCCACTTTAAGGGTGTAGAAATGGTTGGAGAATTCCTCATTCCATTGAAGACATATGGAGAATTCATTCACAAATTGGAAAATTTCAAAAGGCTATTGATATTTAGTATAACTGCAAGGTTTGTTAAGATGAGAGGAAGGTTGAACGATGCTATACCTAAGAGATGCAATATCGGGAGTTGCCCAACCTAGAATAAAGAATTTGCTGTCTAATTTATTTAGCTAAACATCTGTAACCTCCTTTAATCACCATGGCAGCTCTAGGTGATGTACAACTATACAGTATAGACCTGTGATGGTGAACCAATGGCATGCGTGCCACAGGTGGCACACAGCGCCCTCTCTGTGGGCCCGTGAGCCGTCGCCCCAGTTCAGTTCTGCCATGTATGTATGCGTGCCTCCTGCCGGCCAGTCTCTTCCGTGCATGCACGGGGTGGGGTGCATGCGGGGGGCAGGTGCGGATGCAGAGGGGGGCAGGATGCATGTGGGGCCCCGCATATGCATGCATGAGGGGGCAGGCCACATGCGGGCGGGGGGGCATGCGAAGGATCCACACGTGCATTGCATTTTGGGGGTTCAGATGTGTGTGTACTTTGGACACTTGGTCAGGAAAAGGTTAGCCATCCCTGGTATAGACAGTTCTTACTGAGGACCATTTGCAAATGGTCACTAAATGAGGCAGTTGCTCAGTTGTTCATCTCTACCTATATTATATAGGTAGAGATGAAAAAGGAACTTTGTGACCAATCCTTGCAATGATCACATTTGCAGGTCTATAAAATGAAGGAAAGCTGAAATAAAACTGTTAAGCATAATCATGGTTTCACTTAGCAACCTCTTCCCTTTTAACAATTGAGTTGTTGGCCCCAGTGGTGGTCACTAGATGAGGATTACCTCATGTTCTTCTCACTGCAACCATTTTCTGACGTCTGATATGAAGTCTAAGGCTAAGGCTATATTTCTTACCAAAATATAGGCCCTCCTTTCTTCCTACAAGGCAGGTGTGCATTTTTTTATACCTTTCCTGCAGGAAATGTGAACTTTACTCCTATGAAGTCATCGTATTATCTCAGTAACCCCTCATACAACCAGGGCCTACTAAACTTCTGGAAAAGCAAATTCTATAAAGCAGCTATTTTTTTTTATTTTCACAAATATGAAATTAAAAGTATTTAACTGGTAAGAATATGGTAACTGGAATCTCTCATTTATCTTATGCAATACACTTGCATTAATGTAAATGCATCTGATTTCATAAAAGTACATGGAAATTGAAACAGCTTAGACATTGGTATACTCTTGCCTAATAATGAGTTGAGAGCACCCTCTTGTGTATTTCTATAGTAATATAAAGATAACCTCAGCTTTGCCAATAGTGTACATTCATGATTTTAAATTACTTCATATTCTGAAAGTCCCATAGGCCGTTCCTTGGAATCTATTTTATACCACTCCAAATATTTGTCCATGTAGGCCAGAAAAATACCACAACAGGAGCAATTTTCTACTTTTGTTGATCTTAAGCAGAAAAGACTTTTTTGATCCTGTCAGCAATGGATTTTTTAACCTTCTGCATGAAACATATGTAGAAAGTTAGCACCCATCCCTCTCCTAGATGACTGAAATATTTTAGGAAATATTAAAAAGGCAGAATATTTTATTTCCTTAAAGGAAGAATGGAGAAACATGCTCTTGGAGACAGAAAGCAGCCCCCACCTTTCTTAATAGCTCTCAGCAAATGTCAGCATTTAAGAGTGATTGAAAGAAGCCAAGTATCTAGGTAGCTCTATGCATAAGCAAATACCCTGACCCAAGAGCCAAAACAAGAGGAATGCCATTAAGCCACAATAGGAATTACCCAACATCCTTTCAGAATACAAACCCCTTCATTGCATCACCCTTAGAAACTTCAACCAAACTTAGCTCAGACAAACACCTAGAATGTGTACTTTGCCTATAGAGCCAGCTATGACCCCTATATAACCCCTACATGGCCCCATGGGAATCTGACAACAGCTAATAGAATACATGTTCTTGCACAGGAACAGGAAGCTCAAGTGCAAAGCCCAAGAGAAAGTATAACCCCCCCACTATGTGGTCACTACCCAGGATCACATATGGTTTTGCTTCATCAATAAACCATCTTTCCAATCAGCCTCCATGTTTCCAATGCTTTTCTCCCAGTTTGGAACTGAACCAGATGGATATTTCTTCCCATACGTATATAAAAATCCTTCTCCCCAAAATCACAAAAGCATAGTATCATCTAAATATCTTCACTCCTGAAATCCAGAAAGCTTCTTTCCATTTCTAAGAGCGTTTACCCACATGCATGACTGTTAACTTGATTTGAGCAAGCCACACACACTTTTATAGAAATATGTAGTTGATTTTGAGAGGCAGCTATATCCGGAAGAGGAAGAACAGCGAAAACAGATTGGTCTTCTTATACATTGACCCACCTGTAAACACGAAAATTTCCTTGTTTTCTTTGAGCGTGGAAGATTTAATGGCAGGAAGGCAATATTATCCACCTGACATAAATGTGATTTATCACCTTCCTTGGTGTGTACTAGGCTTACTGCCCACAAAAGTCCTGTTTAGCCAACAGATTTTCAATTTGCTGGCTAGATTTTGGATGCCAAAATAGAGATTTTGATTAGAAAGGCCGAGTATTGCTTTGCTCAAAGGGGCTGTTTTCAGTTATTTTTTAAATTCCATAAAGCCAAGGATAGTGCTGGGGGGTGGGGGTGGGGGTAGGAAGAAGCAAGGACTTAGGTGGGGGATAAATAATGAATTATCCAGGGTGACTATACCAATTTGGTTTGAAATTGTATGTCTCTGGAAAATTGTACCTTTCACTTTCCTATATTTTCCATTTCCTCATAAACTGCTTTTCACATGTGGAAAATTTGTTTGAATTTTCACATTCATTTACTTTACATTGACAATGGAGCTTCTGCACAGGCAAAATCCTTTGACTTGGTGGAAGGGGTCCCATGGGAGGAGTCTACCAATGAGATCAATATTTTATATATTCTCCTAGTTTGTAACAGGGTTTAGAGGTGAAGTTATGGAAATGTTCAGTAAAGGAGTATAGGTTAAGCTGCCTCGTCCCAACATCCATTTTAATTCAATTGGAGAACAAGCAGGATCTACTTAAGTTTTTAAAATGATGTATAAAATAGGCCTGAGCTTTTTTTTAGTATTGTACGTATTTCCTAAGTACATAGGCACTTACGCTTAGCCTGCTAGGCAGGTCCAGAAATTGATTTTAACAGATGGACACACAAACTGAAAAGTTAAAGATTTTTCCACAGGGAGCATATCTGAGGAGGTCAAATTACTGTCATCAAAAAATCAAACTATTTTTCTTTGCCATTTAGAAAAAAGATAAATATTTAATATCCTGTAGATGTATAGTTCATCTATGCAAAAATATGAAACCCAAACGATACAACACAGTGTACACTGCTTTTTTTTTATTCTTCGTGATCTATTGTATTATAGAGTCTGAAGCTTTAGCAAACTGCAAACCATAGTCTTTCCAACTGAATTTTTATGGGATTTCTTTAAAAGATGAGAAAAGATGTCATTATTTATAAATGAAAACCTTGTGATTAAGTTAAGAAATATTGCTTATGTATATGCAGCACTTTAAATGAAACTGTTGAACTATTTTTTTTTCAGGTTTAAGATTGCATTTTTGCCTTTTGTAGCATGCTAGAGGAATACCCAGGATAAAAATGGGCAGAGCTGAGCCTAAATTTGATGTTATCTAATTTAACTGCAATTATGTTAGATTAAATATGATTAAGTCCCAATTATTATTCCCTTTCCCATCATATTAACAGTCATAATTACTAGCCTCCAAGGCCAGTTCCAAGGTCATGGTTCATAATATTTATTGCCTTCCTCCTTTCAAATAGCTACGGATTTCAGGTAGTACGACACAAAATTGGCTACTTTCGAGGAGTAGTCACTGAAAGCCTAGTGTTTGACTATTTGATTTATACACATGTAAAGAGATGGCACATTAAAGTAAACAATAACTAGTTCCTACGCAGAGATGCTATCTTATATTTTTTGCAGCAATGGTGTCTACAAGGTAGGGTAGCTCATAGTTTTGTTTCTCTTTTCCCAAACTACAGAAATAGTTTCCAACTTCCTCCAACTCCAGCAGAGAAAACATAAATTTCACCATACAGTGATAGATAACCCTCATTGGGTATCCAATCACCAGTTTTTAAGTATCTATTAAACAGCCTTGCTGGACTGTTAACAATTAATCTCCCTTACAAAGATTGTTCTTGACCAATTAATTTAAAAAGAACTGGCAAATATCACCTCTGGCTGGCCCCAGAGTGGGGTGGGAATGAGGATTTTGCAGTATCTTTCCCTTGGAGTGGGGTGGGAATGGAGATTTTGCAATATTCTTCCCCTGCCATGCCCACTAAGCTATGCTTACAGAACCGGTAGTAAAAAAAAATTGGATTTCACCACTGCTTGATAGCTACTTTTTCATATTCTTGTTGGGTTAAACTTTATGAGGGATATGTTTATATATCACCCTTCCAGTTGAATAAGAAAAAAAAATACAATCCTACATCAATATCCCTGAAATACATCAGATTGTGTCTTATTCCAAATGCATCTAAGACTAGCTTTCAAATATTTTATGGCTAACACTACCAGATACAGGAGCAAGGCCAGAAGAGCATGTGTTTGCAACAGAAGGGAGCAGAAGGAAATAATTTGTTTGGAATTCTTTAGTTTGTTTTTTATTTACTGTATGCTACCTGAAGTTATGATGATTGAGCTGGGTAGGCAAAATTCAATCAATCAATCAATCCTTTTCAATAAATTATCTGGGAACACATAACATATCTGGTTACTGGGGAAAAAATCTGGATTCAAATCTAAAACAAACCAAATAGGGTAAGTCAATACAATGCCACTAGAAAAATTAGAACATTTAAATCATATGAATGTATTGCTTTAGGTTAATAGAATACTAAGTCTTTAACTGATCTCTGTGTTAAGTGTGTTGTGCAAACATACCGGTTAATTCACTATCTTAGTGATCTCTATTAATAAATTCCCTGTGACTCTGACATATGGCTATTAGGAGAAAAAAGGAAGTTTAGCTTGTTTGGCTAATTCTTGTGTATAGATAATGACTGGGAATAACATGGCCCTTTAATTAGCTGAAAATTATCAGAATTGCCTATCTGGTCGCATCAGGGCAATAGAGAATGCTGATGATAGCAAAGTTCTACTAATGATTTTTTAAAATGCAAGGTGATGTGAAAATACCCCATTTCCCCTAAGAGTAATTCTTAACAGAACAGTGAATTACCTAACAATCTGAATTAGATATAGCTTATAACAAGTTATTCAAAAGTTTCAATATTTTCAACTCCTGTTCTCATTTTTGGGATTTTCAGGCAGAGTAAAATAGGTGTACTCTTCTGAACCTCAGAAATCTCGGCAGTGGCCCCATTAGTTTTTCTGCGGGTTGAAATGCACACATTTGGAAAGTACTCACATTGGAAGTATTGAAGTTATAGACTTTGTAAGGGTATACTGGTTAGGAGTCTACTTACAACATTTTGTATCAACTGAATCTTTAGGAGTACATAGAACATATTGCATCATCCATTAAAAAAAAATAACCATGACACAGATAGCTAGTCAAACTGGGAAATACGATGCTAGTAAACATCAGGATCTCAATTTTTTTAAAAAAACTTTCAGATTACAGAAGATGATGAAAGAAAATTAGATTACTTTCCCAAAAGAAGTGCATTCTGGGAATCACCTGCCCAAGGATGCACCCTTGTCATTATTGTGTCTCGCAAGGAGGTTCATGCCTTATTTCCCACTATCACAACAGTAAAAATCAACTGAGATTTTTAATAATTTTGCTGAATCCTCCAAAGGATGTGGAATTGAATGGACTATCACAAATGAAGGCGAAGGAATGCTGCTGAGACAACACCCTCATTTTGTGGTCCTGTGTAACACAAGAGCTCCCGCTGGCACAATCTGGAGCTATCCAAGGTCCTGCTTCCTGCTATCCTCTTCAGATAGGGTCTCATCTTTGTCAGCTGAGTCTTCTGTGCCACTTGAGGACCTCTGACTTATTATTAGGTTTCCTGTCCAAATTTAACTAATCCACATTGATGAGATTTTCTTGATTATGTCTGACACCACTGGCTTCCCTGAAAGCATCATAAACCTGTAGTTTAAATACATTCACTGTTATAGCTGCACTCTGAAAATAAATGTACCAGGGACGTGGACCAGAAATGTTCTATTTTAGGCAAGCCTTGTAGTTTCAAAGATTTTTTGTTTGTTTTTCAAGTGACTGTTCTAAAATGCCGATAAGCTAAATGTACACTGCTAACACTGATAAGCTAAATGTATACTACTATTCTCTGTTCCCCAATCCTGTTTACAACATTCCAGTACCAGTATTTTCTTTTCATCAAAGTTTGAAGTTCCTTTAATGTAATGTCCTAACCTCATAAAATACACCAGATTTAATTTTTTCACAGACTATAAATAATGAAAAAATATCCAAAACATGATTTTACAGGAAATTTTTTTCTCATTCAATTTTTCCCAGAAAAAACACATTTTGAAACGTACACTAAAAGTTCAAAAAGTATTTTCAAATGTTCAGTGTGATACTTTAGAGAAGGGTAATTTCTTACAGAAATCTTCATCTTCAAGAAGAATTTATATTGACCAAATGCACCTTCACATTGATTAGTTTTTATTTATGTTGTTTGACTTCCTCCAGCCAATTTACTCACTTTGAATAACCTTCAACCAAAGCAACCATTTTCTTTAAATATCAGCTGCCACAAAGCAAATACTAAAAATAAAATAACATTCAAGATCTGGGGCCAAACTGAACAGATTTAAAATAGTTTTGAATTAAGGTGATTTAAAGCAGCAGGATGACAATACTTCAATCCAAGTTGTGAAAAAGATCACAACTTTTTCAAACTTGTGATCCTTAAAATGTATGGATTAACTTTAAGCCATGCTGGGGAATTATGGGAATTGAAGTCCACATATTTTAAAGTTCTCAAGGTTTAGAAACACTGCCTTAATCAAATGTATCACTTCATTTATTTCCAAAATTTAAAAAAATTCTGGAAGTAAATGGGTGTCCTAGAGCAGCTTATTGGCCATCTTGAGTTATATAGTGATAGCAGAACAGCATGATTCCTTCCTTCCTTCCCATTGATCAAGTTTTTTAATAGCCATCCATCTCACAAGAAGTGATTTTGGATGGCGTACAGATATAAAAGAACATGTAAAAATGGAGCAAATGGAGCTGTACGCACATGCGCAGTTGTGCAGAGCCACCCCCTCTCCCCCTCCCCTGGCCACTCCACAAAGCACAAATGTTTCAGGAATTCTGGATTAGATTAGCAAAGGAGCGCCTCAAGATCTCAATAGTACCCTCAGACCCTCATGCCTGATGACAAAGCATGATAAAGGAGTTCTGGAAAGTAAGTAAGGATAAACTCAACCTTACTTCTGTAATGTGGGTGCCCTTTGCAGGGAAGCCCCATTTTTTTGGGCCTGTCAAGTTTAACTCCCTAAAAGATGGGACCTACAGCATGTTGCTGGGTCTGATTGGGACGGGAAGATGTAACTGGGGAGAAGTGGTCCCTCATAGAGAACTTGGCCCTTGCCATGAAAGGCTTCAACTGTCAAAGCCAGCACCCTGAATTGGATCCAGAAGCAGGTTGGCAACCAATGGTGCTCACAATGCAAAAATGTAACGTGCTGTTCTAGAGGCACACATAACTGCTTATCTTGCTGCATTTTTCACCAGCCTGAAGCTTCCCTTCAAGGATCCTATGTACAGCACATTATAGTAATCCAATTGGAAGGTGACCAGGGCATGAGTGACTATCAGCTGAGCTCTCCAATACAGGAACACAACTGGTGCACAACATGAAAGCATGCAAAAGCCCTTATCGGCACATCTACTCTTCAGAAGGAGTTGTGAGTCCAAAAGGACTCCCAAGCCGCACATCAGGTCTGTCTGAGGCACCGCAACTCCATCCAGCACCGAAGACTGCATAATTCTGGGAAAGGGCCCAAAATCCAAAGCCTTTTTAGTCGTGCAGGATTCATCTGAAGTGTGTTGCTTCCCACCACCTCCAACGGCGGCCCCCCTCCAATCATTTGCTGCCTCGCAACGCCTCGACCCAGCCTTTCTTTCCCAGGAGGACGCCGCGTGCTGCTGCCGCCGCCGCCGCCGCTCCTCGCGGAATATCCCGCCCCCGGGGCTGTTCCAACCCGTCGGTCTCGCAGTCGCAAGCAAGCTCCGGAGGAGCTCCGGCAAAAGCGGGAAGCCAACCGGTCCCGCATTCGCCTCTCGCATCGGCGCGCCCCAGTCTGGCGGGACGAGTTTTCGCTCCGTCGTCACCTGACCTAACCTGGCGGTTTGCTGCCGGAGCTGCCCGGAAGGGAGAATTAAGGCTGAGCATAAGGCGCAGAAAGGCGAGGGAGGGGAAGGGGGAGGAGAGAGAGAGAAGGCGAGAGCCGCCCCTTGGCGTCTGGAACCTGCTGTGCAAGTCAAGGCGGGAGGCGGCGCTGCCTGCTTGTTCGTGCCTGGGCAGCGAGAACGATCCTGGCGCCGAGGAGGAAAGGAAGAGAGAGCCCGAAAAGCAAATGCGGGCAACGGCATAATGGCAGCGCCTAGTCGAGGAGGCTGAAGGGGGAGACTCGAGGCTGCCGCCGCCGCCACGCTGGGCTGGGCCGGGCCGCTCTCACCTGGCGCAGCGCTGAAAGGCAGGAAGTCGGAGCCCTTGGTGCGGGCAGGGTAAGGTGGACAGGTAACCGGGAGGCGGCTGAGTTTATGGGAAGAAGCAACCCTCCAGTTTCCCTGCCGAAGGAAGTCCAGGCCGGCTCCCTCTCCTCCGGCAGGAAACAGCTGGTCCTGCTTTCGGGGGTTTTGCCCGAGGCCTCCGCCCGCTGAAGCAGCACCTGGTCGCTTTGCGGAGCGCGCAACCCAGGCGGAGGCCTCCCTGCGGGGATGAGCAGCCGGGCCCGGGATTGCGGATAGAGAGGAGAAGGGAAGGCGAAGGGGGTGGGGGGAGGGCGTCGTAGCCTTGCTGCAGAATCGGACCGCGGGGGGCGGGTGGAGCTGGTGATGTGGGAGAGGCAGACGGCGCGGGGTGTGGGGATGTGGGGAGAACTATCCCTACCGCCGGATTTGGGGGTGGGGGGGTGGGGGAAGAAAGGAAGCAGATGTGAATACAACAAAGAGTCTTGTGATGCCGTAAGAGGCTCTGGCTGTGGGAACAGGGGAGAGGCTCTGAAAGCGAGCAAGGCTGCAGGTGTGGCAGAGAGGAGACTGCGGGGTGCAGCCGTTTGGAGTCCTGGCCAGGTAAACGGAGGTAATACATCCACTTCTCCAGCTGGGATGCGGAGCTGTGGGTGTCATTTGGGCGTGTCTGTGTGGAAAGAACAAGGAAGAGGTGTGCAAGTTGCAGGGAGGGGGAGGGGGTTGGTATTTCAGTGACTACAGGTAGGGCATTGTTTTGGATGAAAGCAGGTTTAAGAAAAAAAAAGTTTCGTGCCAGGTTTATAATATGGGATTAGTGGGACTTTGGATTCCCTTTTTGCTTTCTTCTTCTCTAACTCTTCTGTCACCTGCTCTGCCGCCACCCAACATAATTTTCATTGAACTAATAACTCCCTCTGCCCCTGCTTTGAGCCAATGCTTGCTGCTGCCTCAGTCTTCTTTCTAAACAAAGAGATCATGGTGCTCCAACCTACGTTTTGGAATTGTAAAGGTTAAAGGTGCTTCATCTTTCTCCTCTGTTCCCTATTTCCCCTCCCACTGATCTGCCAAAGATTTTCTGAAAGAAAGCTGCCAGTTTAAGGTGGCTGGCAGTTTTGTGGTCACACCTTGGCTTGACTCTAGGTGTGGCTTTTTCCCTCCACCCTTTTTCTCTTAAGGTGTGGATAGCTGCTGGCGGTGGCTTCATAATGGTGAAAGATCTGGGATGAATCCTGGCTAGGTAGCTGAATTGGCATTTGGTGGCTGCCAACCAGGCAATCACCCTTGAGCATGTTCTTCTTTTGATCTAAGCTCCTTCCTGTCCTTCAGTTATTAACCTGTTATTAATAATTCGTTTCATTTACTCCATTCCACAGCTGTGCTCTCTTGCATTTTGCCTTATTCTCCTTATTAAACTCTTCTCCCCCTTTCCCCCTCCATCAGATGGATTATTGAGGCCTGCCTGTCTGTGTTTTCCTTTAAATCTTCCCCTCCTTTTCAGAAAATGTCCATAATAAGCACTCATGGCTGCTGAATTTGCCACCTCTGAGGTTTAGCGAGATGATTAAAGATACAGCCGCTGAAAGGGGGGGGCAGGGAGGAGATAAAATAAGCATTGCAAGCTTTGATTACTGCCCTGACTTGTGTCTGCATTGTGGGGCCAATAAGAGCCTGCTTAGCGTGTTTATTCCCTTCCTTCTAGTAACAGATGCAAACATGTCTTTGCAGTTAGTTGCATATATTAGAAGAGCAAGCAGATTGAGAAAGAGAGATGCTATGTTAAAAAGAGTAAAATTCAGACCTCCTTTTATTTCAAGTTGGATTTTTAAGAAGCATCTTGTGAGTATTTATAGTAACACATCCAGTATTTTCATAATCCTTTCAGGGATAAGTCAGGTTCTTATATTTATATGTTAGATAGTGGCATTCTACTTCATTATAAAGTAGAATGAACAGACTTTTCCACCTTGATGCTTTTCAGCTGTGTTGAATGACAGCCTCTAATAACTCCAGCTTGTGTTGTGTAAGTACCAATAAGCCCATTGAATATATAAGCTTGGGAAGATGACAGTTCTGATTCACACAGTTGGAGGGTATTAAGTTCAATTTGTTTAATTTCTATATGGAATGCTGGAATAGTACCTTGTTAATATTACTTTATACAACAGTGGCAGCCACATGAGTTGCTATTCATCTATTTTGTGTGGTAGAGCACACCTATGTCATGAGATCACAGTTTTGCACATTTTCCTATGATAAGCTGCTGTGAAATTGGCAACATACAATACTTGTGTTGTAGGATGGAGGTTATGGGAGTTATAATTCTAGTCTGTCTTCTTATGAATTTGCAACCAGTTTGAATCTGACTTGTTCTAAAGCTGAATCTCATAGAATACAATTCTAAATATATTTAATTGGGAGTAAGGCTCTTCAGTGAGACTTAGACCTGCTTAAATTTCAGTGAGACTTAGACCTGCTTAAATGTTTCTAGGATTACAATCTCTTTCTTCATACTATGCTTACATTCTAAAATTGTGTGTAGTTCTTGCATTCTGTGCTCAACTTTTTCAGATGTGTCTTTTCATAGGTACTGGAGTTATAGGTTAATGGGTTTACTTTTAGTAATTTGCTGCATTAAGTTTGTGACACAGAGAATAAATTATTTCCATGGAAACACTATGGAATGATCAGTTATTTTTAAAAAAATAATTGTTGGCAAAGGTGAGTAAAAACACAGTCAAAGGGATAGTCAAAATGGTCCTGGAACTGAATGGAAAAGTTACAACGTATAATTTTCTTTTAATTTAGGAAAAAAGTCAGTTGAGATGAGGTAGGATAAAGAGGATAAATATTAAAAGTCTTGCAGAATATTCATGGTTTTGAAAGCTCATCCAGAGTCATTCCTATTCCTTTTCTGTAATACAAGGTCATTTGTCCAGCAGAATAGAGGAACTGTCCCAACATTTAAAGAAAATTATCAATGTGAATGGCTTTAAAAGGATCAGACAAGTAATGGAGGAAAAAGCATAAATGCATACTGGTTTAACAGATACAGATTACCTCTATTATCAGTTGCTAAGAAATGTGTGGAGAGGTGTTATTGTCCTCATGACTTGAGAAAGCTTGACAGATATCTGATTTGCAATCCCTGGGAATAAGATTCTAGACAAAGTGGATCTGGTTTAAATCTGGCTCCTCTTAAGGTCCTAAACTTAGATTTTAAAAAAGAATTGTGCTTCATTTGGATGTTGACATTATTTTCAGTTTCAATCTAATTTTGGAAATGCTGTGTTATTCAAATATGATTATTAAACACATTACCAAATTTGGGCTATCTGCTTACAAGATTATTTCATGCCAATGAAACAAATATATTTAATAATACTTCTGTGGAAGTTGTTTCCTTTGGCTATTTTTGTATTGTTTTGCTAATTTAAAAATCTTAATTTAATTTTATTGCTGTTTTTAATTTTTAGGAAAACTATGCTATTGCATAGTTTTAAGCAATCAAATAAATATTACATAGAAAAAGAAATCCCTATGTAATTATATATTTTCTAGCAATCCATCTTCCACCACAGTGGCTTTAGGCCTCATAAGATTGTTATGGGGAGAAATAAAATGGAACATTATATATTCTTTGAGCACCTGTATGAAAGGCAGGATATACATTCAATAAAGAATAGGATAGGATAGGATAGGACAGGACAGGACAGGACAGGACAGGACAGGACAGGACAGGACAGGACAGTTTTTTTTATTGGCCAAGTGTGATTGGACACACAAGGAATTTGTCTTGATGCATATGCTCTCAGTGTACATAAAAGAAATGTTCATCAAGAATAATAAGGTACAACACATAATGATAGTCATAGGGTACAAATAAGCAATCAGGAAACAATATCAATATAAATTCTAAGTATCAAAGCAACAAAGTTACAGCCATACAATCATAAGTGGAAGGAGATGGGTGGTGGGAATGATGAGAAGATCAATAGTAGTGCAGACTTAGTAAATAGTTTGACAGTGTTGAGGGAATTATTTGTTTTGCAGAATGATGGCATTCGGGGAAAAACTGTTCTTGTGTCTAGTTTTTCTGGTGTGCAGTGCTCTATAGTGTTGTTTTGAGGATAGGAGTTGAAACAGTTTATGTCCAGGGTGCGAGGGGTCTGTAAATATTTTCACAGCCCTCTTTTTGACTCATGCAGTATACAGGTCCTCAATGGAAGGCAGGTTGGTAGCAATTGTTTTTTCTGCAGTTCTAATTATCCTCTGAAGTCTGTGTCTGTCTTGTTGGGTTGCAGAGCCAACCAGACAGTTATAGAGGTGCAGATAACAGACTCAATAATTCCTCTGTAGAACTGGATCAGCAGCTCCTTGGGCAGTTTGAGCTTTCTGAGTTGGCACAGAAGGAACCTTCTTTGTTGTGCTTTTTTGATGATATTTTTTTGATGAGAATATTTGGAAATGCATAAAATGCTTTTTAAAATAATTCTGAGTATTCTTAGCCTACACGCAGGTATTATTATTATTAAGATAATTAAGTACTGCCTGATAGAAAGTTAGGAGAAAGGAGTTGTTTTTAAATTATTTAAGCTGTGTTGGGAGTGAATGTATAAGTAAAATTGTTCATACAGAAGATCTGTTATTGCTGCCAGTATTTCTATTTGATATGCTAATTTTCTGCCATTGCTGCTTCCTGGATATGTTAATTTAATGCCTATTATTTATAGAAAGAGAATGCAAAAGTGTTGTCACCTTTTCCTTTCAAAGAAGACCAACATGCAGAAATTTATTTCTGGTTGAATATGCTTGCGTTTTCTATGTTTTATGGTTATTGTCCTTTATTTCTATAAATTGTACTAATTTATATTTTGTGTATACTTTCCTGAAATTAATTTTTGAGATTAAAATTTACAATTTTTTAAAAAACAAAACTCTTTTCATTTTTTTCCTTGAATGACTTGCCCCAGAGAAGATTATGTAGCCTTTCTCCTTCAAGTATATGGTCAGAGCATATTTATAAATTAAGCCAGAAAGTCTGGTCTTTCGTGTTCCTGTTTTTGAACATGGCAATAACTGAAGGTTGTAGGGACCTACGTCATGATATCATACAAATGATCACGAAGTTTGGGATTTGGAGATTTGGGGTGATGTTATTCCTTAGATTTATATTTTGCCTTTCTTCCAGGAACTCAGTTTTGATGCATGTAGCACTACCGGTAATTCTTATGATTTTTACCTATCCAATCTTGAGACACAGGTTGGTGTGATAGAGAGTAAAATATCAAGTCACTTTGTGAACTTTCCTGGCTGAGTTTATACTTGAACCTGGGTCTCCTTAGTCCTGTCAAACAAACTAATTATTAAGCATTTTTAAAAAAAGACTAATACTTTAATGCTTCTTTATTATTTTGGAAACTGAGTAAAAAATTAGGATTGTTTTTCTTGGGAGTGTCATTCTGAAATTTAGCAGCATAAATTCAATAAAACTTGAAGTATGACCAACAGTATTCAGGGACTACATTTGATTGGCAGGTTGTGAGTTACTACAGGTCAGTAGATGGAGTCAGATATAACAAGCCTGGATATTATAGAATTTTGAGAGTGGTATATATTTGAGAGTGGTTTAAATGATGAATTGTATCTGGTGAGATTTAATTGCAGGTCTAATCTCAATTGTAGAAACTCTTTGAATGACTATTGGCTAATCACTGTCTCTTAGATCAATCTATCTTATAGGACAGTTGTTGAGAGAATATTTGGAGGCAGGTGTGCTATGTACGGTGCCTTGAACTCCTGAAGTAAATATAAATTTAATGAATGAGTACTTTAAATCTTAATTAATTGGGATTGACCAAATAAATAAACATGAACAGCATAGACATTTTCCCTCCTCCAAGAGTAATGAGTTAAAAGCAAACCCTGAGTTATAAACATAGCTTTTTAAAAGAGGAATAAATCGGGATTATCAGTTTAAATGGGGATTAAGTAGTCACAATTGTTTTTGAAGGACCACTCTTGACTATAAGGCTGAATTTATACACTGTGCTAAACTGTGTCAGTTACATTTGCACAGCATACTAGATATGTTTTGTTGTTTTGTACTTTAGCATGTTGTGTAACCTTCCATTTGTCTAAATGCCAGACAATTTAATTTGCTAACAAAATATAAATGTACCATTAAAGGAGAATATTTGTAGCTCAGGGTTGAAATGAGGGGTCTTTGGTGCTCTCTGAGCATGATTGTTTTTTTGCAGATGTTTCATTACTCAAAGTAGGTAACATCAGCACCAAAGACCCCTCAAAATTAAATGTATACCATAGTATATATCTTCTTTATGCTCTGTCTCTGAATCTTGTACGAGATGCACTACTTTCCCTTCTCTCTTAAAGCCGCATTCATTGCTCTGCTGACATACTTGACTGTTTTGTGTTGGAGTGAAAATTATATTCTATTAAGACATCAGAATAATCAACAGACAAACTGTCTTGTCTTTCTCTAATGTGTTTGGGAAATTAATTTCTCTATTGGTATTTTTTTTCCAGGCTTGGCTTCTGTTGAGCTTTCATTCATATCAACCATTGATTGTTATTGTAATGGGACATAGACACATACTGTATAGTGTCTATCTTCTGTAATATAAACATGATGGATTTTTAATCAGAAGTAATTGGACTTCTAGAAAGTGTATTATTACAAACCTAACCAGATTTTCTGTTTTGCTCAGATAGGATGGTGAAAAGTTAAAATGCCAAACAGTAAAATGAGCACAACATCATGGTTCCTGGTGAGCGGGACAGGTATTCGCCACCGGCTTCCTCGGGAGATGATATTTGTTGGCAGGGAAGACTGTGAACTCATGCTCCAGGTAAATGCATTCTCTACATAAAGTGGCAAAGTTTTAATTCTCAGCATGAGAGCAGGATTTCAGCTAACCATAATACTTACCATTATTCATATTCAGTTTTGAAGCAGGAAGGGATGATTGAAGTCAAGCCATAAGCATCTTTGTTATACAGGTGGACTTCGAATTATGACAGACTGCTTAGCAATCGTTCAAAGATATGATGGACCCCCATTACAGCTGTGGGCTTCCACTCCCAGAATTCCCCAGCTCCAGCTATTGTCTGATGACAATAATTTCTCATGATCAACACAAGCACATAAAGCTTTGGGAGGTGATACTTCCCTCCTTTTTTTTGTGATAAAGTTGAAAAAAACCTTGAAAATATTCACCTTAGATGAACCAGAATTTGATTCAGGTAACATATATAGTGCTTTAAATATAGTGCCTAAGCCATAATATGATTAGTTTTATGACTTATACCAATATGTGAACTCAAGTAATGTGGCTCGTAAAACATGGTTTATTGGATAGTGTAATAGTGAATTTAGCATTTTAGCCTTTCAACAAACAGTGCTTAAAACAAGCCATGGTTTATTGTCATAGTAAACCAAAACAATTGAAACACTCTCAACTATATTTCTAGGGGACGAAAAATGAGATATAAATTACAATATATAGTTTGAAATTAGTTTATTTTAATTCACCTTAAAAGGTTTACTCACATTTTGTCTGATAATTGTAGTTTCTTTACTTGCAATAACAAACATAATGCTTCTTAAGTAGTCTTTAAGAATGTGCCAAATGAATTGGGGAAGATGTGAGTTAGAGGCTTGCTGGGGTTTGTTCTTGGGCCAGATGTTAAGGCTTGGCATCAATTTCTTCTTAACAGCTTTTGAGAATATGGGGCAATAGTTGAGTTGGTTTAAACCAGTGTTTCCCAATCCTACTAACTTGTATGGACTGGGGAATTCTGGAAATTGGAAGTCCATACATCTAAAGTTGCCAAGATTGGGAAAGACTGGATTGGGAAAGATTATAAACTAAACAGTTTGGCTGAACAGAATACTTAATTACTGGTATATATCTACTTACAGAACAACTAACAACTGTTTTCTTTTAAATGTGATTTACTCCTAATCTTTCTATAAGCTTTCTGACCTATTTCACAATTTGAAAATATTCAACATGCTCATTATGATTAAGGAAGATGAAATTATTATATACTGAAAAATGGAAACTTTGTTAAGGCTTTATGTTTGAACTAGTTGTGGACAAAACTCAGTTGCTGTGGGGGTGGTTTTTGGCCAGGAATTCACTTCTACGTCTGCTCTGAATTCTGTGTTTAGATTTGGAAATGCTCCTGGACTTGTGGAGTTGACATATGCTTGATCTGTGCTTCAGACATTCCAACTTGCACTAAATAGCCAACACTGAAGGAAAAGGTTTATGGAGGAAATAGAACAACTCCACAAATGGATATTTGGGCTGCTATTATAAATATTTGTTCCCCTGTCATGGAACTTCAATCTGAATTCTTTTGCATGGGGTAGCAAAGCATTAGGCCTATGTTAATTAAAGTAGCAGAAATATGTGATGGGACATACTCATATACTTTAGGAGGTAGAGTGGACAATTATATCAGCTTAATGTTGAATGTTATAAGAAAACAACTTTGCATCTTTTGCTGTGTTGTGCTTGTGTAGCATTTTAACAGGCAACTTGTAGATCTTCTAGATTTCTAAGTAATCTACCTTTCAGTGATTTTTGCTGCATCAGCCAGCTCCCCCTACCCATTTCCTATGTTGTTTTGGAAGTGGAATGAGAATGAGGAAAATTTCCCTGCTAAGTACTGTAGCCCTAATCATGGTGGGCAGCTGGAGGAGTTCTAGAAGCATTACGATTTCTTAGAGATCAGTTTCTCATCCTTGAGAGTAGATGGAAGCAGTGGTAGGTTGCCCCCGGTTCGCACCGGTTCTATAAAACCGGTAGTAAAACTGGCGGGAGCTCCACCCACCAACCCTGACGTCATCAAAACGCTTCTGCGCATGCGCAGAAGTGCGCGCGCATGAGCGGCCCCACTGCAAAATGGTAGTAAAGGTAAGTAGAACCCACCCCTGGATGGAAAGCATTATTAATTAGGTTTTCCACAGATTCTTAGAGGTCCTGCAACTCATTCCAGTCTTCCGCTTCTTTTCTTTGCATCCATGTAATATGTGAATACCTTGTTTTGAGAAGAGCAAACTTTACCTCTAATTCAGAAAAATGCTCCATGTCCCACATTAATACTGATGAGGTAATCAATTTATTTTAAAAAGAACATTCTCCTGAATAAATCTAATTAGAAAGTGATGGAATTCAATATGCAGATGAATACAGAGCTACTGAGTAACACCTCTTATTTCGAAGTTTACCGATAGTTTAAAAATATATGTACTTCCCTATGGAGCACGCTCCTTTTAGACATTAAAATAACCTCTGCGGCCTTTTATTTTTCTGCTAAACCAGCCAACAAAACATTACTTCTCACCCTCCTTTAGTGATGAAACAACAAAAAATGTGATAGTAATAGAAAGCCTTGCTGCTCTCCTCCTAGTAAAATTCTTCCCATCTGACATTCTGATTAAAGATTAGGAACAGAGGTTAGGAAAGACGGAATGTAGCTGAATAGAGAACCTGAAAGCACCCAGAGAGAAGTGACATTGGCTATTCTCCTGGACTTCCTCCTTGAGTAATTTGCATCTCAGCAGCTTCTAAGACAGTGGTGGTATTCAAGTAATTTAACAACCGGTTCTCTGCCCTAATGATTTCTTCCAATAACCACTTTGCCAAACTGCTCAGAAAGTTAACAACCGGTTCTCCTGAAGTGGTGCGAACTGGCTGAATCCCACCACTGTTCTAAGATGCTGATTTCTCTTGCTGGGTTTATACTATGAATGTTTCCCCTCCCCTTTCCTAATGCAGGGAGCAAAACTAATGGTACAAAAATGCTCCATTGACAAATTTGAAACCAGTTTTTCAGCTTCTATCCCTAAAAGCAACTGGATTGGCCCGTAACATTTTTCTTGTTGAGGTAAAGGATAAATCTTACTGGACTACAGTAACTTCACTTTGCTGAATAACAGGATAGGTAGGACTGTGGCATTTGGTATCTGAGGGTTGAATCTCTACATATTAGTGCAGTGATCTGATTTTAGCCATAGGAGGGTGCTAGGTACCTGAAGGACTGCTTTCTCCATTCAGAATCAATCTGCCCAAGTCGTGTCCTGAGAGGTGCTGTTTGCAATCCTGCGTTTTGGTTTCTGTGGGGCTTGGGCTCAGAAACATTTTTCAGTGAAGGTGTTCTTTAAAATAGCCTCCTTTAGGAAACAATCTAACTTTCTCTCTTTAGCTCTCCAAAAATTGATTAAACATGTATTTTTCTGAAGCAAGTTTGGAAAAATAATTGAGGTGTTTTCTCTTTTTGCTTCAGTATGTTATTATGCTGAGGCATTTTTACTGGGAAAGTTTTAATGTTCCTTTGTAATTTTCTGTGGATGTTTTAGCTTGTTATAAGCCACTGGGAGTTCTTGAAGATTACATAAGTCTGCACAATGAATAAAAGAATAAAACTTTTAAGATTCCCTGTGCATTTTCTTGGGAAAACAAGATCGAACTAGTCTCTTCAGATGTCATTAACAAAATTCCTTTCATCCCTTTAGTTTTCTTTTTCTTTTTATTGCTGTGCAGTGCAGTACTCGTATTTGTAGTAGGGAATGTCTCAGATATTTCTAGAACTTTGAACTGGTTGTAAAGAACTAGCTGGTATAAATGCTTGCTTTCTGCAATTAAGAAGCAATAAATTCATGCGTTCAGAATTTAGAAAAGAGGAATATACATAAACATGTATTCTGAAGTCTGATTTCCCCCCCAAAAGATGGAATCTGCTTTATAATATTGTATTGGTCTGCCTTATAGAGAGCATCACTTGTGAAGTTCTCATAGCCCAGGAAATCATACTGGTAACACTGTTTACATTATGCACCAATCACAAAGAAAATAAAAACACATTACTCTGTGGCTTTAAAAGTAGCCTGAGTCATGTTGAGTCCCACAATATACAACATATCCATTTTAATTTAACCATATGCAGAGTCAATTGAGGTATGTTTGAGCTGAATGGTATTGTTTAGAAGGTGGTGTGTTGGTGGTTGGGAGACTGACATAGCTGAATGCTCTCTGTGGACAAGAAGGAGAGTGGGGGTGATGGCCTTTGGAATTCCCTTTCCATACCAGATTTGTGAAATGATCCAGACAATTAACATCATTTTACATGGTAGTAGGTAGCTACTAGGCAAGCAACATGGTCAGCAAGGTTAAGATCTGATTAAGTAAATGCCAGGATGGGCAGTATTATAACGTATTTTACTTTTATGGAGGGGGTACTACTGAGTAATATCCTAATCTGTTAGGTTCTGTGCCTGTTAAACAGGTACATTTCCTTTTGTGTTAATATCTCTCTTGATATATCATTGGAGCTATTAATTCCTAATTTAATGTTGTTGGTCTTCCCAGTCTCGCAGTGTGGATAAGCAGCATGCAGTCATCAATTATGACAAGGAAAAAGATGAGCACTGGGTGAAGGATCTTGGAAGCTTAAATGGGGTGAGTGATAAGCCTGAGTGCCAAAGGGTGTATATCCTATATATTTCATTTTTGTGGGAGGGCTTTTCAATTCCAGATTGCAGAAATGAAATGAAGCATCTGGAGTTGGAATTAATATGATAGGCTCTAAAAGAAAATATTTTAAATGTTTTGATAAATCTTGTGAAATCTCAGGATTTATGTAGCCACTCCTTTATTGAGTTGATGCTTATTAGTTTTGCCACAAATTCAGATTAGTTGTTCATAGATTGTTCTAAATTATAGTATGACTTGTTGGTTTTTATTTAGTATGCTGTGTGAAAGCAATCAGTATTTAAGAAACGTTTATTCATATGTGTGTGTGTGTGTGTGTATTATCAATGCTATCCAAATAATTCAATCTTCTGTACTTTCAGTAGATTAATATAAATTTGTACCCTTTGGAAGGCTTATTCTGATTTAAGACAAGATACTAATCTAAGTTTCTTTTTTGGCCATCCTTATTCCTTGCTTACTGGCTGAGCTGCAGTTACTTGTTTTTTAAACCAATGTTAGATGTTACAGCTTGTTCCTAAGAATGTTAAGCCATCGCCCAGTGTTAACCCTTCATGGTAGGCATGACCAGGAAACAGGAATTATTAGAAGTATTAAAATGCACTTTAATGCAGTTCGAGTATTTTTACAGAATCTGAAAGCCCCCTCCCCTCCTTTAATGTACCAGCTTACACAATCAAATCAAAATTGTTTGTATTTCTTTTTAACTCTTTCTAATTTCTCAAGACTTAGATGTCTTTTCCTGTAATAGCTTGGCATTCACCTCCTCCTTTTTTGAGTCAAATTCACATTTTTACACCTAGCTTGTTTGTGATTTAGCATGATTCTTAAGTCCATTGATTGTGGCTCAGCATTATGTACAAATCAGACTAATTTGGAGAGTTTTATTATAGCATAGCTGGAAGATGGTTGGGAATGCTTGTTATAGCAGGTAAATAATATCAGTGATGTATTGGATGATTTCCAATAATGAATAAGAGTGTTTTTACTAAAAATTACAAAACTAGAAAATCTGAGTTTTGACCAAATGAGGGTATCTACCAGGAGAAATGTGCTGTTTTAGGAAAAATCACACATTGTTCTGATAACATAAGCAATAGGAGATACTGCTATTAATAGGAAGCTGACACAGAATTGCTCACATGAATTTGTTAATCCTTGTTAAAGAATGTGGCTGTTTAGTCTGGAGTATTGAATCTGGAGCTGGGGAAGAGATCTTTTGTAGATTTGTGTACTTGAAATACAAGTATTGAATTTAGAGTAGGGTATGAAACAAATGACTCATATGAAATGTATTTAAATATTATGTTTGTCCTTGTTCAAGTTGTTTGCTGTTTAAGATAAACTTCAGAGTGTCAATAAGAGCGACACTAAAAGTTGCTTTTTTAAAAGAGTTAATTTTTACAGCTTTATTTTTGTACAAAACGAGTAACATAAAATCATTATTCAGATATTTCAATAATTATTTATCTGCCTCCTTTATTGCATGTTCATTAGTTGATAGGTACAAGAGGATTATCGTTGGAATTATGCCCTTTTTTTTATGAATAGCCAAGAATAACATGCAGAACAGATGAAAATAACACCATAATGGGGGAGACCTCTATTAAGCCCAATGTGAAAAACTTTAGAGTGAGCAAGAGCCTCAGAGCTGAAAGCACGGTTGCACCAAGCTTTTCAGTTTTTTTTCTACCCTTTTCTCCCTTCCACTTTGGAGAAGTTTTAAAGGTTTTCTTGCTTTCTCAGATTACATTAACTCTTTTTAAGGTCATCCACTACACTTTTTCCCCCCAAATTATGGGAAAATATAATCTGAGGCCAATGGAAAGGAATAGGGGAGTCAGGGCCTGTAGGTTTTCTATCGCTGAAACTCTCACTAACATTCATTGTCTTTCAACATTGAGAACAAGAATGAGGCAACATTGAGGGTGACACCACCTCATGGCATTGAGGATTCCCAGGATTCCCTTGCATGAAGCACTGCTGAAAAATGCACTAATTAGCTGAAGGTGATCTGCCTCCTGGAGTCCTGGATCAGATCCCATTTGCTTCTGAAGCAACTCTGTGATGGCTTCCTGGATTAAATGACCTTGCCTTTGTCCAGCAGGCATTTCCTTGATATGTTTGATAATCTTAGGACCTGCATCTGAGAACTTCAGGCTACTTGTGGGGAATCTTATTCCCATTGAAACAAGTTGATGGACTGCATGAGTCACTTAGTTTGGTGCATTGTACATAAAAAGGGAAAAGGTTATGTTTCAAGATAAAGAAGTGTCAATTGTATGAGGAGAAGTTTAACAACTTGTATATTTGTATTAAAATAATAACTCCTCTTGCACCACCACCCTCTAAATGAAGAAGAAGCTGAATGAAGTGAGACCAGTTATAAAGCCAGAATCACAATAGTTTGGAAGCAATGTGTGCGGGGAAAGACCATTTCCTCTGTCTGCTTCTGCAAATGAGATATTCTTAGAACAGCTTCTGATGTTAAATAGGGTTTCTAAGATAGATATCCAATTAGAGCTTTAACATTTTGAACCAAGCTTATTAAGCAATTAATGATCTGTGCACATCATTCACCATAGGTATAATCTGATCATATTTCCATGTCCTGATTAGCAGGGTAGTTCTTGCTTCTGGCCAGTCTTTGGGGTAAGTCCTCATAGAGTCCATTGTAGTACCTCTAGTTGTCCCAAGTAAATCCAAGCAATTTGAGGAATGAATGACATCTTTTGTGGGAAGAGCACAACTTAAACCATGCTGTTTGCATAGAAAAAAAAATGATAGATTAATTTCTGACATTTGCAAGGTGGAAGAATCATTGTAAAATGCTAATTAGACCAGAGTTATGATTCAATATATTTGTGCATGACAAGACTGTTGCAGGCTTATTAGGCATACAAGAGCAAAGGCCTTGAGTATATCCCCACTATCTAATTTGGGAAAGCAAGATCCTTGTTACCCCTTTCATTTGAAGATCATGCCTTTATTGATATTCTTGGCTATCTCAGTGGCTTTTAGGTATTTTAATCAGCCTTTCCTATCTTAGCATTTTCCATATATGCTGACTTTAGTTCTAAAGTTCTTTTAGATTGCAAATTATGACTGTTGAAAGCCAACATATTTGCAAACTTGTCAGATTGATGAATACTGCTACAGGAGATCACATTTTTTCTTGTGCATCTGGTATAACCTGAAGTAGATAGCACTGCTGGGCAATGTTTGTGCCTGCTTGACAATTGCACTTCAGAAAGTAAAGTAATCTTATCCTGACTTTTATAGTTTTCTTGGTGCCAAAGAAATTTATTCTAATCCTCTTGGCTTGTAGGTGTAGGCATTTGTTATTTCAAGGAGATCATTAAGAGAGTAAGAATTCATCATCCAAAGTAGAAGTCAAGATGAAGTGGGACCATAAGGAATTCATGAAAAGAATATCCACCTCCTATCTATCATCCAGAGATATCTTATCTTAGAGGACTAAACAATGCATTGGATTTGAAGGGAAAAACTTGTGTCAACCACGGAAGCTCACATAATTGACAGAAATTCCTAAATATCTGTATTGTTTGCTGGGATTGCATACCTGCCCTCTGCAGCTGCAACAGCAGTACAGTCCAGGAAAATATATATTTGGTTTTAAAAATTGCCATAAGTTCTACATGTCTGACATGAGTTTAAAAATATGTTTCTGCTTTTGAATCTGAAGCATTGCATTATCTTACTGCACTACATATTTAGAGCTAGATCTGATTATTTTGCATATTAGTATTGGCTATAATCTCCTGACCAGGGAGATTTTAGTTTATGACAGAATTGGGTTGGGGAGGGGTACTTTAGATATTTACAAAGGGGAATGGTTGAAAGCAGATGGTGAATCTGCAGCTGGCAGTGGCGGTGCTCCTTAGAGGCTTAGTAGCTGTCATCTCTTCAGTCTCCCATCATAAAGAGAGAAAAAGGGAGAGAACTATCGGCCCCTGAGTTACAAGTGCCGGCAACTTTAGGCACCATGGTCAGTGGTACGTATGGTTCAGTATAACCTTGAAAGTCTCAATTGTGTCCCAAACATATTGTGTTCCTTATCCTTTCCTTTGTTTTAAGAGGATACTATTCCATTGCATTGAACAGTCATGAGGAACAGGATAAACTTCAATATGTCTGCAGTGTGGGGAGAAAGTGATGGCCAGATGTTCCAGGAGTGCTGCTATTGTTGGTACAGCATGTGCAGCTCTGACAAAAAGATGGATTTAGAGATAGGCAATGAGCGTCTATTTGCTCTGAAAACCACCCAGGTTTATTGAGAAAGAGGCAGTTTCATCTTGGTCTTAATGTTCCAGTTTCTTTTTGAAGTATGTTTCTACAAAGGAAGAACAGAAAAAAATCTACAAAGAAGCAGAGCATTGGCCCACACTCTTATATCTCCTAAGTTGAAGGTAGGAGCAGGAAAAAGATCTCCCTGAGACTCAGTTCTAGCCCATTATTTGAACTGCGAATTGGACATAATCAGGGTTAGTGGAATATAGTATAGAAAATAGTACAGATGCTATTGTAGACATGATTAACTCCCAGCTTGGAATGACAAAAAAAAAAAAAAATTCCCCGGGGACAGAGGAAGGCAGGTGAAACAGATTGTATGAGCCTGTTTGGTGGCTGCATCTTTTAGTTCAAAGGAGAGGGGGAATACTATATCTGCACTAGGTGTTTGTTGATAGTTGATGTCTCTTGACTGCAATCATGGTGAGATAGTTAAGAGTTCTTTGGAGAGAATCTTTTGCTTACCATTTCTCTTCCCCACCCACACTTTTAAAACAGGGTAAAATGAAGTTAAGTCTGCACCACCTTTGAAGGCCTCGCTTCAGATAATTTCCTGGACCTGGTTGAAGGCCCATCTGTAAAACATTGACCGTGTCCAACATTTTTTAATTTTGTGTATTCTGGTGCAAATAAAGCTGTTTTTCTTGCCATGACTTGCCTCTGTTTCCAATCACATTAAACTAATATCAGGAAAAAATAAAATAAAATCATGTTCTCTGCATGACCGTACCCTTCCTGGACTGTTTTTACTTAAAAGTTTGGATCTCACTTAGAATCTGGCATCTGAAAACATTTTGCAAAGCAATCCCATGTACTGAAGAGCAGCAGTTACCTGTTATAGTTGGCTTATCAAATTGCAGAGTATTTTTTTTTTAATTTGATTTATATGCCGCCCTTCTCCGGAGACTCAGGGCGGCTTACAGTACATTAAGCAATAGCCTTCATACTTTTGTATATATTTATACAAAGTCAGCTTATTGCCCCCACAAACTGGGTCTTCAATTTACCCACCTTAGAATGGATGGAAGGCTGAGTCGACCTTGACCCTGGCTAGGATTGAACTCGCAGAATTGCAGGCAGCTGGATGTTAATTGCTGCCTTTAGTAGGAGGCATTGGCCCCCTATGCTACTCAGGCTCCATTTTTTTTGTTTTTTGTATTTCTTGTTCTAGCTATCAAAGGAGGATAAAGCCATTGATGCACACTGGCGGTCAGTATACATACAATATAACAGGTTGCAAATTCTTCAGCGGGATGGTTTTTCCAAATGCTCCCCCCTCTCTTGCAGTCCTCTCAGATTGTCTTGACACATTTTGCAACACTGAGGATGCCTCTCAGTGAATCTTACATCATTGATAAATGTTTGGGTGCAGCACCCTGGTGCCAAAAATAAAGTATATTTCTTATTGTGAACTGTTTCAACTGTTAAAACTGAGACGGGCAGTATTTTAGAGCTCAGGATTATATGCTTATCTTTGACAGTAATAAAGTTTAAAGTTAAGATGGGGATATAATGAGGGGTACAGTAGATGGGAAGTGATACAGAGTGGTCATAGCTATGTTGCACTCAAGGTAAGGCTTCGTCAGATTTTTGTTTTTTGTTTTTTTAAAAAATCCTGTTAGGTAGGACTTACTTATTTATAACTTTTTATGCCACCCATCTCACAAACCAAAGCGACTCCCGGCAGCTTTTTATTTTCTGAACAACATTAAATCTTTTTTAAGTAGTGTTCACTACTTGTTTTTAATATGTTTCCTCTCTGAAAGTGGAAAGAAACCATGTCATCAATTTTCAGCAATTGTGGACAGAGAGGGAGTCAATCACAAAAACACATGTAACCTGGAGTGTCATGTTACCTGACTTGACAGAGAAATTTTTAGTATAATGCAATTCTGCATGAAGACAGTACTCTATATTTATCATACTTAAGTCTCTCTGGCTTTGAGATGTACCATGACATGCAGTATCTACTTCTTGCAATTGTTTTGGAATAAATTTAAGCACTTTTCAGTATTTCTGTTATCTAGTGGTTAAGGAAGAGATGCTTGGTCCAAATTCCTTCTCAGCCATGGATTAAGACAAGTGACTGTTCCTTTCTGGGGCCCTCTTTCCTGTCTTCATTATGTGGATAATCCTAACCAGCTTGTTATACATTTTTATCTGTTATAAAGATTACTGACATTGTATGTTTTTAAATGCTTTTAAAAGTATAGGTTAAGTTTGTGAAGTTGGTTCCTTTGAAGTTTTAGAAGGCTTGCTGTTTAGCCCAGAAAATGCAATGAGGGAGCTTTTATGGTTTGGAAAAATAACCTTGTGGTATTGCCTCAGTTGCTCTGTCAAATGGTTTGTGTGGCTGACAAAAAGTGATTGCTTGTTTTTTGGGGTTTTTTTTGAAATGCAGTTGATAGTGCCTTTTGCTGAAGCTGTTTTCAGTAACAGGAGAAAGGGGCTGATCGACCAAGAACCAAATGATGGGGAATTGATGGGAAGGAAAGAGGTACCAGTTGATCGGCAGAGGATAGACAGAGATTTTGTAAAGCTAAAGACAGTTTCCTCTCTAAACTTATCCACACTGACTTTCTCTTCCTCCTCACATGTCACTTGAATGATATATTTTGTGTTTCTTTTCCATAGACCTTTGTGAACGACATACGAATCCCTGACCAGAAGTACATCACACTAAAACTGAATGACGTGATTCGTTTCGGCTATGATATCCTTTTGGATGTGTCATAGAAGAACAAGTGCACATATCGTCAAGGTTTAGGATTTATTATTTTAAGAAAAACACTGCCTTATGATTTTTATAAAATTGAAATTCGGATTATATGAATTACATTCCACTTGGAAGATCACCAGCATGAGCTCAAGAAAATATATGCTCTTCTGTTGCTGTCATTCTGAGAGTTAGTCTGGTATCAAATTAGAACTGGGGAGATTCAGACTTATGTCCCACTCAGCCATGAACTGTAGTTTTGATCTTGGGTTATTTCTCAGCCTAAAAATTATTGTTGGGAGGATGGGGCCCTGGCTTTCTCTTTGGCAGATTTGAATAGTCTCATTCAATGACAGCACTCATACTCATGCAAAGTTACCTATGGTTTGTTTGCTGTTAGCATATAGGTAATCCTCACAACTATGGTAATTGGATCAGAATTTATGTCACTAAGTGATGCAATTGTAAAGTATGATGTCATGTACCAGGTTGCCATAGTTAAACAAGGATTGCAAGGGTTATTAAGCAAGGACCTCACGTGACTGTGGCTTCAGACTTCCTGATAACTTCCCTATTGACTTTGCTTGTGGGAAGCCAGTAGAGAAGATTGCAAATCATGATTATATGGCTGCAGGAGTGCTTCAGTGGCTGAAATTTCAAGGACCAGTCATAAGTATTACTTATTTGAATGGTCACTGAACAAGTGGTTTTTAATGAGATCCACCTGTATTATGTAAATTGAACTCTTAACAAAAAAGCAGCTTATTAATAATATTTGTTTCACTGAGCCTTCAACAAAGAATTTTGTGGAATTTATCTTTGGTCTATTGTGCAGAACGGGGGGGGGGGGGCTTGGCAAAACTGAAAATGGATTCAGTTTTGAGCTTGATGAAACAGCTGCTTCTTATTAGCTTCAGTGTAAGAATTTTCCTGTTGAAAGATTTTGATGGATCTTCTCTTGGCGGTAACAACATTCTGTTTTTGTATGTATGTTTTTTATGTATATCTTGTAGATAAGAATTGCAATCTATAACATTTTACTTGCCATTAGTTATGAAATGACACACTTAACTCTTTTTAGAAAGATTTGCAAACTGTATCTTGGTATTAAATCAGTATAGTCAATGCTGGTTCCGATGAACAAATAGTCTGATGTGGACGAAGAATGCAGTGTGTTTGTAAGTGCAAGCTTTATGAGGTTGGGATCTTTACCCTTCTACTTTTTGGTTTATTTCTGAAATGTGTCTTCAAAATATAATAAATACATTTTCCCACCTGAGAGTTACTGGGAGATCACAGTTTATAAGTGCGGAGTAATATATTGCTAATTGCTGCTACGCTTAAGATGCAAGTTTGTCTGGACAACAATAAGTGGGCCAATTTACTCCACTGCTGGCATTTGAAGAGTATTTGAAAATATTTTTATGTGATTACTCTTGGTTATGTTATACACATTTATTACTTTCTCTTTCCCACACCACTTTCTGAAATAAAATTCGTCCTGTATCCTTCTTTATATTTCTTTGCTTCCAGGTTTAAGATACTTCGGAGTATAGGAGATTAATCCATCTCTTTTTATGTTTGTATTGGGAAGAGATTTGGGATGTACAGAATATGGCTTACTTGGTTACAGAACAGCTTGATCCAGGTTAAGTAGCTTGACACTTGCAGTTTCATTCTCATCACAGCTTTCCCATCAGTCTTCTCCCAGTGAGCAACCTGGATGCAAAACTCAGGTCAGAGCTTAAATTCTTCTTCCCCACTGATCAACCACTTCCAGAATTATGCCTGTGATCTACACCATTTTTCAGTTCTGAGTTTTTCTCCTCTTGCTTTGTTGAGTTTAGCATTGTGTTTTAGGGTGCAAGCCCAGGCACCGCTGTCATATATTCTTTTCTTGGCAAGCAACCCTTTCCCCCCCAAGACTAGATTAAAGCACAGTTGACATTTTGGTAGCTCTTGGCAGTAGACATAGGACTGTCTGAAATTATGTCTCTGTGTGTGTGTGCGTGCATGTATGCTAGATAAAGAAGGGAGGAGAGAAAACGGGAGAGTTTTGCTGAAACAGAATCACTAAAAACAAAGTGATATGCTTCCACAATTCAGCTCAATTTATTCCTCTCTTTTTTACTGAACTATCAGCATAAAGAAACAAAAAAGAGAAAACCACCCTTCTACCAAGTTCTCTTCTCCCTTGGCTCTTTATAGATTACTTCAATTTTTACATTCCCTGAGTCAGCAGAGTTCCCATGCACACATCTGTCCACTCTAGCCAACAAGCAGTTTTCTCCTACGGTGCCAGAATATGGCTTGTCCTTGTTTTGTTACTGTTTTCTTTAAAGTAACATTAACAATCTTGTCTTGCTTTTTCTGGCATCCTTAATTTCCTCCTATTCCCCACCCTTTTGAGAAAATGCAGGCCAACTGTGTTCTGGAACTGTGACAAGAGCCTGTGCAAATCTTACTGTTGTCATTTTTCATTACAATTACTTTTTTTTTCCTGTGGGGATGTCCCACATGTTGAGTGTATCTGGTTAGGAATAAAAAGCTTGGCTAGTGTGCAATTCATACCAGGTTTTCAAGATTAGAAATGGATCCAAATGAGGTATTGCTTGTGGCAGTTTGCTATTTTTGTTGGAGGATGAGCAAGTTGTGGCATCTGTTGTCCCTTGATTAGCAGTTTGATTTGCGCAATGCTGCTGGCTAAGCAACGATCCCTTCCTTTCCCACCATTCCTGTGCATTCTGATCAAAGTTTGCTGGAAGAGGATGATCATGTCAGATAGAAGCATATTGGAGATGCAGTAGTGGCATAACTTTGCTTGAACATAACTACGGTAGTCACTTCAAGTTCCATTGATAGGGGTAAGTTGAATAGTCAAGCTTCAAGACTTCAAGGAGCAGCTTTATTTGAATAACAGTTTCAGTTAAGTCAGTTAACCGAATGTGGTTTTGTCAGTTGCTTGAATGAGATTTCCAGGTCTCTAAATGCATTCTTACAAGCTTTTGAATAGAAGGTTAGAATAGAATAGAATAGAATATTTGTCACTTTAAATGTACACTAATCAGCCTACATTAAAATGAAATTTCGTTGCATTCAGATTTCAAAAGAGAACCATTATGCATATACACACATGCACACATATATGGCAAAGAGAAACATCACAGTCTATGTCCCAAAGGTACTTTTTTCCAGAGGCAACTGGACTTTCTGGTTTTTCTTTGAAGATGTTTTGCTTCTCATCCAAGAAGCTTCTTCAGCTCTGACTGGATGGTGGGGAAGTCAGAACTGAAGAAGCTTCTTGGATGAGAAGCGAAACTTCTTTAAATAAAAATAAAAAAATCCAGTTGCCTCTTGAAAAAAGCACTTTTAGGACAACCATGACCTGGATGACTGAGAATCTCCACAGACTATCACAGTCTATGATGTTTCTGTGAGAGCTTCCAGAAAATGCCCAAGAATTGTTGAATTCTGAGCTTTTTGCTACTTAGATTTTCTTTTTAACTAAGAGCTGTTGCAATGTATATTAGAATATTTGTCCATTCTTTCTTTGGACAAACTGGAATTTGCCCTTGGTAATGCCACTGCAAGCATCTGCCTCCTCTCCTTCAGATGCTGCAGTGCCTCTGTGGAGATAAAACCTCATTAACCAAAGACTGATTTTTATAGGGAAGGTCCACCATCCTAGAAAGAAACACTTCGGTTTTTGAACACTGCAGAGCAGAAGACGGAGCTCTTGCCAGGAGCTGTCATCGAGCAGAGATTGAATAAGGAGATGCGCTCTGTGCAGTTTAGACACAGAACTTAGCAGCGTTGGCTCCCCAGCTGTGCAGTAAAGACAACATGACACTCTTGAAGAATTAAGCCACTATTTTGGGCATCATCCAACACTCTCCCTGCTTGTTAGAACAGGCAAGCACCTCGGTGCATTAATATTTCTTTTCTGCTGGGAAATCGTGAGCAATGAAGGAAAGAATAAAGCTGCACCTGATTTAACCTGTGAAAGGGATGACAAATGCCTGTGATAGGCACAACAGATCTCAGAAACATCTCCATTGTTTAGCAGGAATAATTCTATCTGTGAACTAAGCCAAGGGAAAGATCAAATTTCTAAAAGCCATTGTACTTATTAATCGAATTTATACATTGCCCATCTCAATATCTGATTGACTCAGGGCAGTTTTAATTTTAATCGGCATCTCTTTTCCCAAGAAACTGTTGCTTTACAGCAGCCTAGAGAAATGGATATTCTTTGAGTGGAATGGTGAAGGGGGGGATTCAGTTTTAATTTAGACAAAAAAATATTTATGGCACAATTAATAAAAGTTTGGGAATTGCCATGTGATGATGATGGTGTTGGTCAGGGACTACATATTGCAGCTGGAGTTTTCCTGTTGATATGCCACCTTACTTATCAGTCATCGTTGGAATTAGATAGGTGTGTTACTTCCTGCTGTCCTATTATACTATTTATTTCTGATAGTCAGTGGGACATACGCTAGTATGTTTGCAACCTTTCTGGGATGTGTAAGTTGTCCCTTTTTGCTAATCACTATAACAATTGCTAATCGCTATTTTTAAAAATGACCCCTTCATAATGAACAATTCTCCATAAGAGTCCATTAATGAACCATATTGCATGTATATATATGCCCAAACTGATGCAGTC
Organism: Masticophis lateralis; assembly: GCA_030761175.1. Classification (NCBI taxonomy): domain Eukaryota; kingdom Metazoa; phylum Chordata; class Lepidosauria; order Squamata; family Colubridae; genus Masticophis; species Masticophis lateralis. The sequence continues at coordinate 320,814,498 of JAUDYJ010000001.1, read as the reverse complement.
ATTGAGAGATTCCTTTGGTCAGTTAGTATGTAATGTAGTACGATGAATAGTTGTAAGAAAAAGTAGGGGAAACAAGGAAAGGAGTGATACTGTATCTGTATCATCAATCTCATGATGAGTGTTGATTCACTCATTCTTTCCTGTTGGAGCATCCAATTGCTTGGGCTTCCCTACAGGAAAGATTTTAGATTCAGTCAGTTTTTAGAGAAGTCATGATTGTTCCTCTATTATTATTAGAATTAATATTTTCATTCTAAACAAAGAAAAGTGCTTATAAGAAACACTTTACTACACAACAAAAATGACCTTAAATAGAGGCTTCTTACAAGATAGAATAGAATAGAATAGAATAGAATAGAATAGAATAGAATAGAATAGAATAGAATAGAATAGATTTTTTTTTTATTGGCCAAGTGTGATTGGACACACAAGGAATTTGTCTTGATGCATATGCTCTCAGTGTACGTAAAAGAAAAGATATGTTCATCAAGAATCATAAGGTACAACACTTAATGATAGTCATAGGGTACAAATAAGTAATCAGGAAACGATATCAATATAAATGTAAGGATCAAAGCAACAAAGTTACAGTCATACAGTCATAAGTGGAAGGAGATGGGTGGTGGGAACGATGAGAAGATTAATAGTAGTGCAGACTTAGTACATAGTTTGACAGTGTTGAAGGAATTATTTGTTTAGCAGAGCGATGGTGTTTGGGAAAAAAACTGTCCTTGTGTCTAGTTGTTCTGGTGTGCAGTGCTCTATAGCGTTGTTTTGAGGGTAGGAGTTGAAACAGTTTATGTCCAGGATGCAAGGGGTCTGTAAATATTTTCACAGCCCTCTTTTTGACTCGTGCAGTATACAGGTCCTCAGTGGAAGGCAGGTTGGTAGCAATTGTTTTTTCTGCAGTTTGAATTATCCTCTGAAGTCTGTGTCTGTCTTGTTGGGTTGCAGAACCAAACCAGACAGTTATAGAGGTGTAGATGACAGACTCAATAATTCCTCTGTAGATTTGCAATAATGCCAGATAGCTAAATCCTCTTTTATGATGTCCAGTTATAAATCGTTAGATAGAAAAAAAATCAAGATGTATCTGTTTTGCTTTCTCAAATGCTGATCAATGAATCATATGTTCATTGATCAGCATGCACCATATGTTAACTCTTTAATAACTGCTCTATCAGTCCTGGTTTTTTCATCTTTTTTGAGTTTACTTTCCCTAACCTTCCCCCAACATTGTAGGCCTGAAATGTTTGGAAGGCTTCATGTGGTGAAATGTTGCCTACCTCTGTTTAAAATAATTTCAAAAGAGATAGGATTTGTTTGTGTGAATGATAGATTGCTTGAAAGTTACTGTTAACATATGTCTGAGTTCTCCTGAAGCTGCATTTTTCCTTAATATTTTTTCTACATGCAAACTTGTATGTCCTAGAACACATCCAACACAAGGTTCCAGAAGAAGTGCTAAAAGTAAGTATTTATGTTCTCTTTTAAGTGGCAAAGTGAAGAAAAATAAAATACTTAAGCCATGGTTTTAGTGGTGAATTCTGCTGGGAATTTAACTGACCTGCATCAATGCTACTATACTATTTTATTTTTGCCATCTTTTACATAGGTTATTTTTTTAAAAAAAAGAGGGAAAGCAAGAGATAGAAGGAAGGACCAGAATTCTTAGAAGGGTGGTAGTCTTAAGTCATTCATATAGTATAGGTTTTATACATAAAAATGTTAAGCTCAGTCCTAAAGAACTTTCTTTTAAATAAGGATCAAACTAGAGAACATAACAGAAAATGGCTTGTCACTTTTAGAAAACTTGTAATACATGTCTAGGTAGCCAAGTAGTCAATTTGGTAAATTGCTTGGTACTTATTATTTTTGTTTGTTCAAATGCCCAATTCTGACTTTCTTTTTTTTTAACACAACATAACAATACAAGACATACAACATTTATAAACAAGCTCTCTTTACAGCTATTACATAGCGATCTTCTTTGTTATTCACAATTTCCCCTTCTTTCTCTTTGTATTATTCCAATTTACTACTCGTCCCCGACATTTTAATTACTATATATACAATATATTTCTCTCATTCATATCTATTTCCTATTTTTTATACTGTAACATATCCTTTCTTTCTTTTTTAACATTTCTTTCTTTCCCTCCTAATTTTCTTCTTCATTTTTCCTTCCCTCAAATCACTTATACCATTTGTGCCAAGTCCTATAGTATTCTGTATCCTCTTTTTCTTTAAATTCTTTCGTCAGTTTGTCCATCTTGGCACATTCCAAGATTTTTTTTATTAGCTCTTCTTCAGATGGTACATTTTCTTTCTTCCAATTCTGGGCATAGACTATGAGAGCGGCTGTTAAAATATGTAATATTAAATATTTTATTTCCTTCGTATATTTTTCTGTGAACATTCCTAGTAGGAACGTCTCAGGTTTTCCATTTATCGATCGTTGTATTATTTTCTCTAAACCACGTCTTGATTTTGGCCCAAATTTTTTTTGCCACTGGACACGTCCACCAGAGGTGGTAATATGTTCCGTAATTGTTTTTACACTTTCAAATTCTGACTTTCTAAACATATATAATTTATTAGATGCATTAGCTGCTAAAAACTCTACTTTTCCAAGTCTTTCAATGCAGAAAGTTCAAGAAATCTTTCCCAAAACACATTATATTCAGGTAAATTAAAAAAATGAATAATTTTTCAGTTTAGATGTTTTCTTGCTTAAGCTTCTTTGATGTGAAAGATCTGCTAAACCTGAGATGCAGATTTATACTACCTCTACCATATATTTGCACAAAGCTTTCCCATGAGAAATTACCAACACAAGATGCTGAAATAATCTTAGATCACAGCTAATCTCCCCCAAGGCAATTCTGTGTTTTGCCAAGACCAGAGTTATAGTTTTATGCTTCCACCTAGCCCTTAGGACAGGATTCCTTCACATTTTCAGGTTTTTACTGGTAGCCATGAGTTCTAGAGATTTGATTTATTAAAACAAATCAACTAAAAACATTGAAAATTCTTGGCTTGCACAATGTAGGGCTATAAGCTGTGTTTTGATTATCCAACTCTGAGAAAATACGCTTTGCAGGAAGGATGCCATCTTTCGTTGCACTCATTCCATTGCTGGTCAGAAAACATGAATCATGGGCTTTATAGCAGTGCTGATTGATAACCTTACCCAAATTTCAGTGAGAAGCTAATGGAGCAGTATTTTGGCAAAGAATAGCCATTTAAAATGGACATAGTTGACTTACTTTCAGCAGCAGATTATATCAACACAATGCTCTTTACCTTTCTTTAAATTTGCCTAAAGTTTACCTGTTGATTTTGTCTCTGAAAATATAATAAATTAAATGAATTCAGCTGCCAAACTACTGAAATGAACTCATCTGCGTACCTTGCCTCTTGTTTGTTTGTATCTCTACTGCAACAGAGTCAAGCTTTTCCTGTATGCCAGGATTTGCCTGGCGTAGATTTGCATGTAACTCTACACTAAGATTTAATGTTACGTGCAAGGAAGTAGTTGCCTAAAGGTTTGGCCTCCTGTTTCATGTTTGGCAGCAAAAATACTTTATAATTTAGTTTCATCCTTGTATATTTATAGCTTGTTCTTATTTGGGCCAGTTTGGTCTAGTGCTTAAGGCACTAGAAAGGAGCAGACCACGAGTCCAAGTCCAACTTTAGTCATGAAAGCCAGCTGGATGACTTTGGGCCAGTCACTTTCCTTCAGCCTAACCCACCTCACAGAATTGTTGTTGTGGGGAAAATAGAAGGAGGAAGGTGGATTAGATATGTTTGCTGCCTTGAGTAAATAATAAATGTGGAATACAAATCAATAGACATTAAAAAAACCATTGAATAATACTTAAAGGACTTGTCAATTTTAATCCATACATCTGATTTTTCTGATGAAAGCAGTGAGCAAGGTAATCCTAAAAAATATGAGCTCTTTGTCTTCCTGAATCAGGCGTGGTGGGGAGAGGATGAAAGTATTCTATTTAAAATTAGGCATGTCTGGAAGAACAGGAGCCACTTGTGTTTCTGCTTTTGTATCATTTCAGAAATTGCTGTTCAGTGGCCAAAAAGATAATTGCTGAAACCTCCTAATTCAAAACTTGTTACTTTTCTAAAAAGACAAATTGTGTGATACAGAGATTAGGATTAGAACCAAAACTCTGGAAAAATAGGTGATGCAATATTTCTCAGTTATTTTCCTGGTATAAAAATCCTTTTCACCATCTACCATACAAAATAACCTTTCTTTGTGAGTTCCTGCTCATTTCAGAGTATGCACACCAAGTTTCTTGCCTTTCCTTTTCAGCATGAGAAATATACCAGCCAACTTCAGATGAGCTTTAAAGGCACAGCAATGAAAAGAGCAGAACAGCCAATGGAACATGATGGAAATATTGAATTGTCCCAAACCAAGCTGGAGAAAGGAGAGAAGAAAGCAATTACAGGTACCTGTTTAGAAAAATCAGTTACTTAATTAGGATATGGGAAAGGCCTTTCTTCTCTAGAATTCTGATTTATATTTACTTAGATTGGAAAGAGGCTTTCATCCTGCAGTGGCTAGGCAATGGCTAAAATAATGGTGAATTAATTCGTTTATAGAGACATCCATCTCATATAAGTGACTGGGCAGCTGACAAGGATTAAAACACAGAAAAATTAACCATGTGTAACTGTCAGTGGCCAATGATAAAATGCCCTACTCATTGAAAAATACATAGTTGTAACAACAGAGTTCATCTGCTTGATGCTGCATTAGTAGCATCAGTGATGAAATCTGAACCGGTTTACTATCGGTTCGCTAGCTGTGCATGCACAGTGTGTCCCACGCACCAAATACGAGGTGCATGCGCGCAGTGCACACCAAAAGGAGGCATGGGGTAAGGAGAACCGTGCGCGGGGGGGGGGGATCAGCTGTGGCGTGCAATCTTCTTTTTTACTTTAAAAAGCATTTTTAACAACCTATTTGGACAAATAGGTTGTAAAAAAGTGCTTTTAGAAGTAAAAAAAAAGGCTCTGACGATCACGCAGCTCAGAGGGTACAAAACACATTATTTCCTGGTTAAAACCACCACCACGATCACTATAGGATTGGGCGATCCAGTCCAAACCAGGAGCATTTCACCCCTGAGTAGCATTATAGTATAAGTGAGAATCACAACCTCCTTTGTTTCTTCCTAATGAAGTTGAAATTAGTGCTTGAATAGGGTTATCGAAGCTTGTTCTTTATTTTCCAGAGGGAAACCGGGATCCAAAGGGTAAAGTGATAGATTTTAATAGATTATTAGAAAAAGCATCTTATTATGTGTGCACGGTATTATGTATACGGTACGCTGTATTCATGTGCATATTGATATGAAATCAACTTTGCAAAGTTGATATGAAATCAACTTTGCAGGGATCAATAATTTAGTCAAAAGAGAATTGAGATGCTATATTTATCATTTTTAAAATATTTGTAGACTGCCTTTAGAAACCAAACTGTCACTGCATTTCTTGAGCAAGGGACTAGACTTAATAAGGAAAAAGAAAGAAGCCCCTACAGAAAGAAGTCATAACCGATTGTAGGGGGATCTCTATTTCAAGGGCCATTGAGCCAGCACTGTCCGAAGATGCTTCCATGGTCATGTGGCAAGCATGACATCACAGAATGCCGTTTTCCTCCCTACCAAAGTAGTATCTATTAATCTATTCACATTTGCATGCTTTTAAACTGCTAGGTGGACAGAAAGTAGGCGAAGATGGGAGCTCACCCGGTCAACCAATGCTCAGGGCTCAAACCCGGGCTGTCAGTTTTTCCAGCCGACATGCCCAGAGTCTTAACCCCTGAGTCATCATGTTGCCTAGATAATATAAAGGGTCCCCTAATATTGCAGTTGTTTGTATTGTATATTTTCACCACAACATATTCTGGCTGATACATCTTTACTTGAATTGAAAGTCACACTCAAATTACCTCAGTTGAACATTAGAACGTTATAAACTTAAAGTTGATAAACTTAAAAGCTAACTATTATTAAATTTAAAAGCTATCAGAAGGAATTTGGAGGAGATTTATTTAAAATGTGAGGGTTCCCCCCCCCAATATTTTAAGCAACTTCAATATTTCTGTATGTATGTATGTATTAGATTAGCTCTTGTCTAATATTTTTAAAGTATTTTATGCCTTTAGAGTTTAAAATAAGTTCCCTATATCTGTCTTTTCCATTTTTTTCTTGCTGTTTTTCTTCTCTTGCTTGATGACTGTGTACGTGCTTATTATAATTTTTTTTTAGTAGGCAAATGAATAGGCGTTCCCAAAAATCTGCAGGCTGGGCAAACTTGTCTTTCTCTTGTAAGTCGTATATGAACAGTTTAGATTAGTGTTTCTCAAACTTGGCAACTTTAAGATGGGTGGATCTCAACTACCAGAATTCCTCAGCCAATCATGGTGGGGAATTCTGGGAGTTCACAAGGTTCAGTTCACCATTCTGGGAGTTCACAAGGTTGAGAAACACTGGTTTAGATGATTCATGGGGCAGAGAATGCAACATTTCTGATGAGCGTATTTCCATAGGAAATTACAATCAAATTGAATCACCTGTTGCAACTCTGGGGAAACAAAAACAACTTTATTTTAATTTCCCTCATTGTCTTACCATCAATCTATCATTGGTACCATCAATTATAAACCATCTCATAAAATTTTAGTATTTAGTTTGTCAGCTGAAAATGCATGAAGCAATAAAAGCATAACAATACTTTAAGAAATTTAAACAACAAAACGAAAACAAATCCAACATCTTGATTTCTGTAACTGAGATAATATGTGATTTGTGTTCCTTTTGGGCTTCAGAAATTGCTTTGGTTTGTTGCAGAAATAAAATAAAAATAGCATGGCAAAATAAATCAATGTAGGGGAAGATGATAACTTGTGTTCCTAGGAATTCTTGGAAGTGATTTCATCTGGTTGTGTTTGCATTTTCAAGCCCTGTCTTCCATGCCTATGTGGCTTCCAGAAAAATATTTTGACCTCTTGGGTGTAATCAGTTAACTGTTTTCCAAGAATAGATCAGTGGCTGAAAAGTGGCCCATCTAAGTATATATTACTATACAAGTAGCAATGCAGAGACCCAAAATTGAGAGAATGAACAATAATGAATGGATCTCAAGACTGAGTGTTATGCTGTGTAGAAGTATGATCTCATACAAGCAATCCCAAAAGAAAAAAAAATGTGAAAAGAAAATACAGTTACGAGTGTCCCAAAATGGGAAGGAGATCTACTCATTCGTAGTCTTTACTATTCTGAAACTTTGGTTAAACCTTGACTAGCAAATTTGTGCCGGGAGCTGTTATTATGGCATTCATTTAAGTAAATCATGTAAGTAAATATTTAATTTGGATTAAATGCTTTGGAACTAAATTAAGGTCTTTAAAATTGAGGGGGATGGAAAGGCAATGTAAAAAAGAAGCTTTTTAAAAATTTTGTTTTTAAAGAAAATTCTGTTCTTGGTTTGTTCTTACTATAGTACCTGGAATCTTGTCAATTGAGGCAATATATAAAGTATTTCTAAAAAAATAAATATAAGCATAATATTTGTCTTAATTTCAAAAAAAAGTGAACTCTCATGCTCTTAAAGACAAAAACACGAAGAAAGAGATGTGTATGAAGTTAGTACCCACCCCTCTCCTAGAAGAATGAAATATTCTAGGAAATACTAAAAAGGCAGAATATTATACCTCCCTGAATGTTTCTCCATATCTCATCCAGGGACGTATAATATTTTGCCTTTTTAGTATTTCCTAGAATATTTCATTCTTCTAGGAGAGGAGTGGGTACTAACTTCCTACAGATGTTTAAGAGGGTGATTCTCACTGGTGGTCCAAGAATTTCTAAGCTCTAAAAACATAATTGATGACTGGAGACAATAAAGCTACTTAAAGGAAAACCCAGAAAAACTGCCGGTGCCATGCAAATCACAGATGCTCAAAAAACTCATGGAAATATATCCTCTCCTTCTGGGTTATGATAGAAGTGGGCTTGGTGGGGGGCGGGGGGGGAATGACTACCTCATTTATCTTGTCCTCTGTGTATTTAAACTGTTGTGCATGTGTGCATATCCATGGTTGTTCATAGATCTGCTTCCTTATGATTTTTATGCTCTGGTTAAACAATTCTCCCATATGTATTTGCTCTGTGATGGACCTAGTAATTGCAGCAGGTAACATGCTGCATTGCTCTTTAGAACAGTGATCCTTAATCTGTTTGACTCTGCCTCAAATGTAATTACTATCCCCACTCCTATCCCCCAAAAATCCTTCAGACAGTTGTTTTTCACAAGTGTCTTGACAGTGGCAGTCCCAAAGTGGATCCCCGACTCACAAACAAGCAATTACAAATTGCTCCATTACCCCCAGAATATGCCTGAATTATGCTCAGTTTACGAACCACTGCAGTAGAAGGTGGTTAAAGCTCATATTCTCAGCCTGAAGGAAGTAACAGCTTGGTGAAAGAAGCTGTAATGCAAGTCTGATTTCTGCAGTATAGTTAATATTACATGTTAATTTTTTTTGGCAGTTGCTTAAGATTGCATGGATGCTTTTTGTGTGTGATTGGCTGTTTTCTAACTAAAGGTTTTTAAATATTTAGTTCTGTGGTATGAATAATGGGCTAAAAAAGATGAGCATTCAAGATTTCTCTAATACAAAACTATGCATGCAGAAAAAAGGAACTAGGAGTTGGCACTGACAAGCATGGTAGGATTAATTACCCTGCTATGTTCGATACAAATACAGATTTTTTTTTAAAAAAAGTTTTGTTTCAAATTATAGTGACCTTCAGATACAAAGGATGTTTCTTCCTATCCTAAATGCTGGCCAGTGGTGGGTTTCAAATTTTTTTACTACCGGTTCTGTGGGTGTGGCTTGGTGGGCATGGCAGGGGAAGGATACTGTATAATCTCCATTCCCTCCCTATCAGGTGGGACTTGGGAGGCAGAGAATAGTTGGGAGCGGGGCCAGTCAGAATTTTGACTACCGGTTCTCCGAGTTACTCAAAATTTCCACTACCGGTTCTCCAGAACTGGTCAGAACCTTCTGAAACCGACCTGTGATGCTGGCCCTCTATGGCTGTACATAAAAACTTTCCTCTTACGTTAAGTGGATTAAACTGAAAACATGTGCATTTGGATTTTTAATTCAGTAAAATCAGGCTGATATACTGTATTGGAGTGAACAAATATGGATGAGATATCAATTGAAAGCTGCCTCTGGGAGGTTTTTTAAAAATCATATTATAGCTCTTCTTCCTTACATTTGATTAGACAGTATTTTTAGCACAACTGCATTCTCTGGAGAGAGTTGGCAGAGTGCTCTTTCTAATCTTCCAGTTCCTTGTCACTGACTTTTTAGTAGATATGGATGAGTGTTGCTGTCTTTAAGCCTTCCTAAATTAACGTGTTTCCTACTCTCCATCCTTTGATTTCAGTCGCTTGCTAGATTGTTTTTTTTTTTTGTTCTTTATTCTTTCTTTTTGATCCCTGCCATTATTGCATTTACTGATGATTTCCTACTTCAGCAGCAAAACCAAGTGCAGGGTCTCCAGATGATGTAAATATAGGCAATTCCCTCTGCTTTCCAGAGTCTTCTTAAATGAAGCAATTTGTAATTGCTATACTGTGTATCTCCAAGATATTTTAATTGAAGTTTATTGACTACATCTAGAATCAGCAACTATTTCATGCGAAATAGTGACTGAACCATTGATTTAACAGAGGTAGGATAAAAATGCTTACAAGTTTGCTTCTTTTTTGCCAGCAGCTATACAGATTGTTGTGGCTTTGTTCCCATATGTTTTTTTGGACTTGCCTTTCCTTAAAAAGAAATGTTTATCTATCTAAAATGCTCAGCATTCTTGATATGTTGGTCCTCTCTAGTTTGGGCATTCTATATGCTTTGTGAAAAAATAGAAGAACATTTATTTTACGTTTCACTTTTTATGTACATGATTTACATCGCCCTTGTAAAACAATGGTAGCCTGCCACTGGGATACTCAGTTCTTGGTATTTCTACTTTGTAATAACCTCAGATAGCTGGGTTAAGAAATATGTCTGCCTTAAAACAGCTGCTAATAACTCAAACAAATAGTATTCGGTTTGATGAAGTAAAGATGTGACTCGACATAAGGGGACTTCATATATTAGTTCATTAATGTGTTCTTGAAACCACAGCCCTGAGAAGAGAGACAATTTTAGTTAGACAGTTAGAAATGTACCAGGGAAGTATACCCTTCTCCAGGCTATGAATATGAACAAAATAGTTTTGGATAATTATTGTCAACACCTCTGAGAGACAAAGCAAGCTTTCTTTCAGACTGCCATTTAGTCTCAATACAAGACTCCTTTCCATCTTTTTCTCTTCCTTTAAATTCTCTGTAAGCAAAATCTACCACTGAATCAGGAAATAATCTGCCTCCCTGATCATCTGTTTCAGTTGAGGACTTTCTGCCTTTATCCTAGGTTTGCTAATACTATTTCCTCCTGGAAAAGTTCACACCTTGACATTCTTTTTCTTTTCAGCATAAGTTACATTTTAAAAATGGAACCATTTATCAGATTTGGGGATCTCATTTTCAAGAATAACATTATTTTGGTTCTATCACGCTTGCCGATACCGCCATTTGATTGTCAGTAATGCTTTGATTGTATAAAGATTGACCATGAATAATGAAGTTTGTGGTTAGTTAGTGTAAGACCATAAGAATAGCCAAGGTTCACTTTAGTTCAGCATTTTGTTTTACACAGTAGTCAACTGGGTAATTCTTGGAATGTGTAGGTGTGCACATTTGTGTGTATTTCTCTCTATCTCTCCCCCTCCCTCTCCCTCTCTCCCCCTCCCTCCTCTCCCTTCCCTGGATGGCATACACACTATTTAAGAACTTATTTAGCACATTGCTGGCACTTCAAACTGAGTGACAAATGTGGATTAAATACATTTCTCTAAGAACCTATGCTTCCATTTTTGTTGATTTTAATTTTTTTAATTCCATGCTGACCCTACCACCCCAGTGTTTTTAATAGATGACAGCTGCAAAGGTCAATAGGCAAGAGGTCACGTGCCTATTGGTTGCTTTCACTTTATCACACTGACATAAATGCTTATAGTCCTCAGTTTACAAATCTAATTGGGACAAAATTCCATCACTGAGCAATGTGGTTGTTAAGTGAAATATCAGATGACAGTTTGGTTTAGTGATGGCAGTTCCAGTATTACCAGTTGCTGTTGTTGAGCAAATCCCATTCAGTCATTAGATGAGGACTCATTTCCAATCCAGACCCAACCCATTGTTGGAAGGAAGTAGAATTGCCTACATTTCAGCATCCACCTAACTTCTACTATCTCTACCCATTTGGCAACCCACTTTCCCTGCCACTCCGTACTGCACTGAGAATCATTCAGTGCCATTGTAAATTTGAACTGACACCAACTGAATGGACGTTAAGTGAGGATTACTTGTAGTTCAGTAGGCAAGTGCCCGATTGACCTTGATCCTATCTTTAAATAGATCAGTTCCCTAGCATGCACTCCTTAAGCTGTCTGCTTGAATTGATGAGGCAAGAAATGTGCTTGAGGGATTAGTGCCATCTGGATAGATTGGCATAAAAATTGTGGTGGTGGAGGGAGGGGGATAATTAATGAGCTATATTCAAAGAAACCAGCTCTAATACAGTTAAAATGACAGAGCAGTTTATTTACTATTTGTTTAAACTGCAGTGAAAATTAATAGTCCCAAGGCATATGACGTAACAACCTAAGCATAGCTAGACTCTGTGCCTGATGAAGAATGCTTACAAGTTTACCTCTGTCTATGTTATGGAATGAAAATAACTGAAACATAAGAGTTGGCAAATACATTTGAATTCTGAAAACATATTGCAGATTTCTTACAGAAAGTCTGCCATCGTGACTGTGATTAAAGCACCCAGTTAACAAAAGGCAAACTGGCTTGTGTGTTCTCCATTACATCCCTAGCTCTCTGGAATGACCTACGCCACCCAAATTACTTTATCTTTGTTCTCTGTACATAACAACAACAACAACAACAACAACAACAACAACAACAGGACTCAGGGCTGTGTACAGCCTATTAAAAGCACAAAGACAAACAAAAATTAAAAATTATTAAAATTATTAAATAGTTTTGGCTCAAATATAAAAACCCCAAATTTAAAACTCCAAATTTAAAACATCCAGTTAAAATCATTACATTGATAGCCCAGCCTGGAGGAACAACAAGGTTTTGAGGGCACAGTGAAATACATGGAGGTCAGAGATCTTACGCATTTCCAGGGGCAGTTCATTCCAAAGGGCAGGGGCTCCCACAGAGAAGGCCCTCCCCCTGGGTGTTGCCAGCTGACATAACTTGGCTGATGGCACCCTGAGGAGACCCTCTCTGTGGGAGCGGACTGGCCGGTGAGAGGCTACTGGTGGCAGAAGTCGGTCTCGAAGGTACCCAGGTCCAATGCCATGGAGCACTTTAAAGGTGGTAACCAACACCTTGAATCGCACCCGGAAGACCACTGGGAGCCAGTGCAGCTTGCGCAGGAGGGGTGTCACATGGGCACAATGGGTTGCGCCCATAACCACCCGCGCAGCCACATTCTGGACCAGTTGGAGTCTCCGGGTGCTCTTCAAGGGGAGCCCCATATAGAAAGCATTACAGTAGTCCAGTCGGGAGGTGACAAGGGCATGAATGACATGCGCACCCTTCCGAGCAAATAATCATCAACTGACAGACAGTTTGTCTTGTTGTCTTCTAGTTGTCCATCCAGAATGTCACTAATCTAAATTCTGCATTAGAAAGAGGGGTCCGAAACGCTGCAGTGCCAAAATCATGCGAGGGGGCATAATGGAAATTGCACTGCCTATTTCTCTGTTGGTGCTTTGCTGTCAAAAGCCACATCATCTTAACCTCATACTACTGCAAAGAAATAGTGATAATAGAGTTAAAAATGATTTTAAAGAGGAAAAGGTATTGCTTAATTGGGCTTCTCTTAAATGTTAACAGAATTACATATTTATCTATGAAAGCTAATTTGGGGTAAATGTCTCCAGAAGAAGAATTCTCTTCATGTTTGACTCTGCCCAAGACGTAAAAGTGTTATTTGCAGTTCATGTTTTTAACCATAATTTTCCTGGCAAATGCCCTTGGCTATAGGTCATGGTTTTTGATGACAGAGAGATAATGTTCTGAATTGGGATTAACCAGCCAAACTTGGATTTACTTAACAAAGAATAAAGAAAAAGTATAGTATGAATCTTTTGTTTGATCTGTTGTTATTATATTTACAGTTTTACTCTGTTGTATCCTCCTTAGAATCCTTGGACTGGGGTGTGCTATAAAAAACAAACGCATAATAAGATACAGAAAAGCTGGAATCATGTTTTTTTAGTTGTGGAATTGGACAGACTATTGGATAAATATTTATGGTCAAATTTGAGGTTATGCTAAACACATGGTAGACCTGAACTGCTTTTCTTCTAATTCCAAAGAAGTTTGTAGAACCAACAGAGCCTTAACAATATGACTTTATGTATTTTCCTGTCAGCGGTAGCCAATAATATAGAGGAGAAATACATATTGTGATGACTGTAAGACTATTGCCAATATTAAAGCTGCCTACTTGCCAATTCATGGGAATGTCATGCAGATTCTTAGGAAAAGGGCTAGGTTTGTTCAGATGGCAAATTTTTATTTAAATCATGGATCACAGATCTGTTTTGATAACATATATTTCGTTCTAACCACTGGACAAATTAAATAAAGGATCTTAAAAGGTAAAGATTCCCCTCGCACATATGTGCTAGTCGTTCTCAACTCTGGGGGGCGGTGCTCATCTCTGTTTCAAAGCCGAAGAGCCAGTGCTGTCTGAAGATGTCTCTGTGGTCATGTGCCCAGCATGACTAAACGCCAAAGGCGCACGGAACGCTGCTATCTTCCAGCCTAAGATGGTCCCTATTTTTCTACTTGCATTTTTTACGTGCTTCCGAACTGTTAAGTTGGCAGAAGCTGGGACAAGTAATGGGAGCTCACCCCGTTACGGGGCACTAGGGATTCGAACCGCTGAACTGCCGACCTTTAAATTGACAAGATCAGCGTCTTAGCCACCGTGCTACCGTGTCCCAATAATAATGATGATAATGATGATGATGGTGGTGGTGGTGGTGGTGCTGGTGATCTTATTATCTCTTTTATTGTAACTTGCATTCAGGCCTGATGCAGGTGTTACATTGATTCATTTTTAATTATGCCAGTATGATTACAAGCCAACCTTGTACCTTTGAGGAATGTAAAGAATAAATAAATGAACCTTCAGATTGTACCACTGCTGCCTTTCTGTAAATTCTCTTTCTTAAATTCAGATAATCTTCAACTTACAATTGAGCCCAAGATTTATGTTGTTAAATGAGACGTTTGTTAAGTGACATTTGCCCCATTTGACAACCTTTATTGCCATAGTTGTTAAGTGAATCATTGCAAGCGTTAAGTTAGTAAAACGATTGTTAAGTGAATCTGGCTTCCCTATTGACTTTGCTGGTCATAAGGTTGCAAAGGTTGATCAAATGACCCTGGGACACTGCAACTATCATAAATATGAACCAATTGCCAATAATCTGAATTTTGATCACGTGACCATGAGGAAGCTGCAGTTGTTGTGTGAAAAATGGTCATAAGTCACTTTTTTCAGTGCCATTGTAACTTTGAACTAAACTGTTGTAAGTTGAGGACTACCTGTATATTTTTATACACTGGATGCAATTGTGGTTAAATTTGTCCAAGTAGACTTACTTATTATTTAAAATCAAAGTTTGAAGTTGTTTAAAAAATATATCAATGCAGAAGCGGTTGTTTTCAGGTAGATAACAAGTCAATGGTTGACTATTTTAAGATTGATATTTTGTTCTTAATTAAAACACATACTTCTCCCTTGTCTACATTTCTTGTCTACATTTTTTGTACCCAGAGGTGACAACTACTTATCGCACACCACTCTATGGCCGGCCATCATGGTGGGGAGAGGATGATGCCAACAATAAACTGGATTCAACAGGTGAAAGAAGGCCCGAAGAACAATATTCAGGTTAGTATAGCTTAGTTCCCATTTAACAGCAAAGTCATGTTTTTCATAAATAAGCTTTAGGATCCAGCCCTTCCATACTTAGTATCTCTATCTTGCCCTTATTTATTAAAATACTCCTGTCTTGAATTAGGATCTACAGGTGCATTTATTAGGAAGGAAGGATTGCAGAGAAGCCCATCCCTTCAGCACAACATGAGAAGGTGGGCCCGTGGAGTGTCCTGACCACTGCTTATTGTATTTTTCAGAGTATAAAACGCACTGGAGTATAAGACGTACCTTAGTTTTTTGGGAGGAAAATAAGAAAAAAGCTGATTGGCGGGTGGATCGGCCTCCTAGAATAGCCCCAATCAGCTGTTCCCAGAGGTGAATTTTAGCAACATGTTTGTTGGTTGTGAGCTCTGTGCCCTGCTTTTTTTGGCTTTTTTTTTCTGCCTCTGAAACTTCTGAAACACTGTTTCAGAAAAAAAAAAATTTCTGCTTCTTGAAGCCTCTGAAACAGAGCTTCAGAAAAAAAGCTCTGTTTGGGGGCTTGTTTTCTGAAGTTCTGTTTGGAGGCTTTTTTTCTGAAGCTTCGTTTCTGAATCTTTTTTCAGCCTCTGAAACCTCAGTTTGAGAAGCTGGGCAGGGCTGCGTTCAGAGTATAAGACGCACCCAGATTTTCACCCTCTTTTTTGGGGGAAAAAGGTGCATCTTATACTCTGAAAAATACGGTATATGAGTGATGTGTCCTCTCTCAGTGCTGCTCTTATCCCTCAATAAATGTTATACGCAGTTCCTACCAGCAAAACACTGCCATTTTACATGCTGCAAAACAAAACAAAACAAAACAAAACAAAACAAAACAAAACAAAACAAAACAAAACAAAACAAAACAAAACAAAACAAAACAAAACCCCAAACCCTTGTCTTTAAGTAGAAAAGGGAGATGGTGTGGGAGAAGTAAGGCATGGAAAAAAAGGATATTCCAAAGGGAAGATGGTGTTTGAAAGGAGCAAGAGTAGGCGTAAAGGCAGCCACTGCTACAAGGTGAATCTTAGCAGTTCTGACTCGTGCTGTCTTGGCTAGATGAATTATGGTACATTTTGCTTTCTAAAGAGTGTTTGAAAACTTCCCAAGGTAGCAGAAAATCGCAGTCTGGGTAGTAACAGATACTCAGCAGTCGGATCATGTGATATACATAACTCATCAGTTACAATTCTTGCCAGTGTATTTCCCATCCCAATTCAAAGTGTTGCTGTTTAACCCAAAGGTGCTTTTTCAGGAGGCAACTGGACTTCCTTTGTTTTTCTTTGAAGACGTTTTGCTTCTCATCCAAGAAGCTTCCTCAGTGACCTGAAGAAGCTTCTTGGATGAGAAGTGAAATGTCTTCAAGGAAAAACAAAAAAAAATCCAGTTGCCTCTTGAAAAAGCACCTTTGGGACAACCATGACCTGGATGACAGAGAATCTCTATAAACATTGGTGTTTACCTTCTAACCTTTAAGTGTTTAGGGACCAAGATAGATTGCCTTAATCCATATTGATATATCTGTTCATCCACTGGGTCCCCCTCTTGTCTGCCAATCTGTAAGAAAGAGTAGAATAGCAGGAACAAGGCTTGCATCCTTTTCATGCTTCTGGAACTCAGGATCAGCTGGGTATGCAAGAATCTCTCTTTACAGTCTTTCAGAAGAGCCCCAAAGGAACATTTTTTTTAAAAAAGTAGTTTTTCCTGATAGTTTTCTATGTCTGCTTGTTGGAATTTGACATGATGTGATTCTTTTTAGTACTTGTTTTGGATTGGTTTGTTGTATTATTTGTTATATTATTAAGTTATTAAATTATGAAATTGCTGACATTTTATGGGTGTTAAACTTAACTGAGAGCCGTTTCCCTCCTTATACAGACAGAACAAAAGACTTAGTCCAACACGAAGAAGAAATCAATGGTAACATCACTGGCTACAGAGAATCTCAAGGCGAGTCTGTCTACGCATTCCGTAGGGAACCCAGCTACTTTGAAATTCCAACAAAAGAATTCCATCAGCCAGTAAAAACTCCAGAGGTGCAAGTCCATGAGATCCCCACCAAAGATGTTGATGTGGCAGTGTTACCTGTTGTGCAGAGCCATGCTTCTTTTACCATTGAGTTTGATGATTGCACTCCAGGTAAAATGAAGATAAAAGACCACGTCACTAAATTTTCCCTCAGGCAGAGACGGAACCTCAGCAAGGATGCTGGCCATGTGGAAATTATCTCTGCAGAGAATAAAGTGGCTGACTGGCTGGTGCATAATGATCCAAGTCTTATAAGAAGGCAGTCTCCCGGAGATGATGTATATAGTACAAAAAGTGACCTCCCTGTTCATGTGAAGACTCTGAAAGGTAAAACCTCTCACTAAAGGCATTGATGCACTATGCTTTGTTTGTTAGATGTAAAAAATAAAGCAAGAATATTCAGAGCCAGAGAAATTTTGGAATTAAAAGATATTGAGCAGGAGCACCATGTAGAAATCCAGACAAAATAGGTTCAAACCTCTTTTCCCTTCTGAGAAGGGTTGAGCTAGCCTGAGAAGTTCTGCCGGCCTTGTTTTGTTGTAAATATGTTTCCAAGCATGCTTTGGAACATGATTTGAAGAAACAATCATGGGATTTGTGGTGACCCCTAACAAATCATCTGAATAGGAAGACATAGGAAACTACACATTTTATGGATTCCTGCATTATAGGGAATTTCTAGTAAAAAATGTCAACAAGGTGGTTCTTGGGTTTAATATATCTTTCATACCAGTTGACTTCTCTCTTTAAAGTAATATGTTTGTTGGAAGGAAGAGCTTTTCAGGTCACAATTTCAAATCGTTACATAAAAAAAAAGTCTTAAGATCTAAAATGTATATATTTTAAATAAAAAACTATGGTTTAAAATTCCTAGTGCTGTGTAAATGTAATTGGTAATCCTTAATAGACAAATATATATACACTATTAAAAATATCCTGTTTTATCTGTTTGTAACTTTCAATTGGATGAAATGGTGTATCACAGGCCAACAATTTTTGAATCAATATACCTCAAATGGACTCCCTTAAATAATATGTATGGACGCGGTGGCTCAGTGGCTAAGATGATGAGCTTGTCGATCGAAAGTTCGGCAGTTCAGCAGTTCAAATCCCTAGTGCCGCATACTGGGGTGAGCTCCCGTTACTTGTCCCAGCTTCTGCCAACCTAGCAGTTCGAAAGCAGGTAAAAAATGCAAGTAGAAAAATAGGGACCACCCTTGATGGGAAGGTAACAGCGCTCCGTGTGCTTTTGGCATTTAGTCATGCCAGCTACATGACCACGGAGACGTCTTCAGACAGCGCTGGCTCTTCGGCTTTGAAACAGAGATGAGCATAGCCTCCTAGAGTCGGGAACGACTAGGACATATGTGTGAGGGGAACTTTTACCTTTAAATAATTTGTCTCAAATCCCATTGGACTGAACTTTGATAAAGTTGTGGCCACTTCAGTACTGCCATGCCACCACAGTCACCTGTGGTCATGTCATCATTTCTAACATCCCTGCGTGCTTTTCACAGGAAGAGTCAGTGGGGAAGCCCAAAGGCAGTTGAAAGTTGCTTTCACTCCCCCTGATTTTTTTTGTCTGCCCATAGTAATTCTTTTTATCTGTTTAGGTAAGGAAATTTCTCTGAAATGAGGACCCAATATGTCCTGGGTTGTCTAATGCTATCTAAAGGAAGGGGCAAGGAGACATTACTGATATACTGACATAGAAAGGAAGCATGCCTTATCCTAGAACAATCTGATCTGTGTTCCAATTCTTTAGGTAACAGACATGAAGATGGAACCCAAAGTGACTCAGAGGATCAAGTAGCACCTAAGCCAGAGAAAGAGACAGTTAGCAATGAGCATTTGGTAGAGCAAGCCAAACTTCAGCGCCAAATTCGACGTGATCCCCAGGAAATGCTCCACAACCAGCAGGCCTTTGTCATTGAGTTCTTTGATGATAATATGCCCCGGAAGAAAAGATCACAGTCTTTCACACACAGTGGCCATTCTACCCAAAATGAGGTTGATCCCACCCTGAAGACAAAAGTTGAAAAACGCAAAATTACAGTGCCTGCTGAGAAACCAGTAAGTTCTACGCCCTCCCAACATCCGCCTGCAACAGGGACCAAAGGACCAAGCAATGCATTCACCACTCCAAGAGCAGGTTCCTTCAGGAGGGAAAAGGCAGATGAGCGGATCAGCCCTTCCTCATCCTCCACATCACGAACATCTGTAAAAAGTCATGGGAGTGTTGGAAGGAAGTCAAAATTAGCTCAAGATTTTGCTGCTGAATGTTTAAGGGAAAGTTCTCAAGCGACTCAGCCCAACACTGAAAAGCCCCCTCCTGCACCAACACCACTAAGCTCACGGACAGTAATTGTCCCAACAGCACCAGAAACAATTCCTCCACCAGTTGCTGATCCTAAATTGGCCAAAGCTAGGAAACAGGAAGAGGAAGATAGTTTGAGTGAAACAGGCACTTACACTATTGAAACTGAATCACAGGATAAAGAAGTAGAAGAAGCTCGAAAAATGATTGATCAGGTAAGCTCATATTTCTTAGAAACAAAAGGAAGTAGTGCACTTTTGCCATTTGGAGTTTGCTAACCAAAACCTTGGGTAAAAATAGTAAGGCCTGGTACATCCACTAAAGGCCTGGAGGAACATTGTCCATGGGGTTGCGATGGGTCGGACACGACTTCGCAACTAACAACAACATCCACTAAAGTGCTGCTGACCAACTAAATTAATAGGATTAATAGCCTTTCCTTGGCCCCCTCTTGCATTTGCTCCTGGGTTTACTTGCTCTTGCACTGAATTAAATATGGCAAATTCTAAACTAGTTTTCTTTTCATCATGCTTGGTTTGATAGTGGCCAAACCCTTCTTTGATGAAAACCCAGATTAACCTGGTGCAACTAAAACTATTGCAAAAGCCACCTTTAAGTAAGGTATTTATGGAAAAGAGCCAAAGGATTTGTGTATGTAAGAGCCAAGAAGTTGGGATCATACAAACCCTGTGGCTGAATCCTGATCTGATAATCCTGACTGAAAATGTCATGTCTGCACTGGAATAAAAAATTGCAGTAGCTAAGTCTTAATTATCATGTATAGCAGGGGAGGTGATAAATTTGCTTTATCAGGGAAATGGGTGGCAAATAAATTCAGTAAGTAAGTAAATAAATAAATAAGATTGATCAGGGATTGTATCTTTTACACAAAAGTTTAAAAAATCATTTCATGTACAAAGAGAAAGAATGTTGGGGCTATGTTATTACATGCAATATTCGAAAGAGCTGGATTTCTATTTTTCTTAGCTAGGCTTATGCAGCTTGTAACCTTCCAGTCAAATGTGACTGTTCAAGCATCTTGACTGCTACCTGCTGGTGCTTTCTGCTCGTCGTCAAAAGATACAATGCTATGTCACTAATCTCACTTCAGTTAGGAAATAATGCAAATTTTAGAACAAGCCAGGTTTGAAAAAATGTGAGAGTGCTTAGAAACAGGGCACTCAACCAAGCTGCAATCAGTAGACAAATAGGCTTAGATCCTGTTACATTTCCATGCAATTCACTGCTTTCCAGAGAATTCAACTATGAAGAGAATTTGGTACAGTAGTTATAATACCCAGTTCCTACGTAGTTTTAACTACGTAGGAACTGGGACATTGTGAGTATTAGGCCCCTCTTTGGCACGAAAGCCTGCTGAGTGGCTTTCAGCCAGTGACTCTCTCAGCCTAGTCCAACCCCCAAAGCTGTTGTATGGAAGGTGGGATCATTTTTGCATGCTGCCTTGAACTGTACCAAATAAGGACAAGAGGTTATAATTACAACAGCTGCTCTCCCACTCAGGGAAGTTTCTGACTTTCCTGAGATACAAACCATTGCCAAGCAAGAGACTTCATTTCCCCTCATCATCCCCGCATGATAATGTTATCTAGTATGGGAATGACATTTACAACTATGAAATATAGCTAACAATACAACTTTGAATTACACACCTTCTCTGCTTTGTATGTATCTATATCCTTTCGGCTTGTTCAAGGAACCCTGGGAACTATTATAACAGCTTTACCTCTATGGGGTTTTATAAACCTGCCCTTGCATGAACTGCAAAAATAGGGGGATTGTGAACATCTGCATTCTGGTTGATAATTACAGGCAGGGTAGACATGTATTGTATAATAATTGATAATGCCGTATCAACTTGGAATGCATTACCCTATTTGTTCTAAAGTCTAAACTAATGCTTTCTTATGCAAAAATAGATAAAATATGGTTAAAAAAAGATGTGAAAGGAGAGGCATCCTGATCATCCCCAGTAGTGTAAATTACAGTACCGCTATCATATTCTCAAGCATCTCAGCCTGTGGATTGACAGTGAAGCTAGAAGCTGAAAATATCAGGAAGGCGAAGTTTGCCTTTCCCAGTTTTTCCATAGTGACACATTTCTCTGATTCATCCCATACTAGACTAATAATTGCAAGAGTAACATCCTTGACACCTGATAGCTGCCTGAGTGAACCTCATTTGCTTGCTTCTGGCCTCCCAGATCTTGATTCTTTTTCATGCAAAAATGAAAAAAACCTGTAAGAAAGTGACTCTCAACCTGTTAACCCAGAATTGAAGTTGAATCAGTATGAGGATGTTAAGGGGGGTTTGTTTAAGCTTCCTTTGTCTTTCTCATTACCAGGTTTTTGGTGTTTTGGAGTCTCCTGAATTTTCCAGAATTTCTTCAACCTTCAGGCCTGTTATAAAAGGTGAAAAAGAAGAATCAGGGCACAATCATTTGCTTGGGGAAAATGGCTCAACTCCAAAGGTGACGATGATGCAGGTCATTGCGTCCAAAGTGGCAAGTGGTCATCATGGAGATATACAGGTACAGTGGATATGTATAAATAGTATTTAACTTCTTGTTCATCTCCACATTTGGCTTGAATGTTTAAGTGAATAGGACTGCAACTAATGTTAATGCAATTTTAAAAGAATTTTTCCTTTTGATGTAATTTGTGATAATCAAAAGTTTGAATCTACTGTATTTATTAGTCTATAAGACACACTCCCCGCCCCAAAGTGGGTGGAAATGTCTGTGCATCATAGAGCGAATATTGCAGTGGGGGGAAGGGGTTGGTGCGGCAGCAGTGGTATTTGCCGCTGTTGCTCGCCCCTGGGGAATCCCACCGCCTAGAACAACTGATCAGCGGTATTCCAGGAGGCTGATCCAATCGCCAATCAGCTGCTCGGCAGCGAAGTCTCTAGCATTCCAGGCAGAGGCAGCAGACACGGAGAAGGCAGCAATGGCAGCATTTCTGATTGGCCAGCCCACTGATTGGCGGGGCTACGGGAGGCCGGGATCCAGCTGACATTCAGCTGACTGGTGGTGGGCATAACAGAGTGGAGCCCTGACAAGCCATGTGCTGGGGCTGTGATAATGTGCTGAAGCTGACCAGGCTGTTTGCTGTTTGCTGTAAGGATGCTAGCCAGATGAATACCGGATGGATGCTGGGAGGCAGAGGCAGATTTTTTTTTTCTTATTTTCCTCCTCTAAAGCTAATGCACGTCTTATGGTCCGGAGCATCTTATAGACCGAAAAATATGATACATGTCACTTACAGTAGGACGTTTTATTGATATTAACCAGATAAGTAATATCTTTTTCCCTCAAAAGGTGCACAAAATTGATTTGTAGTTAGAGATGCTTGAAAAGTACAGTTGCAAAAAAGAAACAAATGTCTTAGACTAATGTGCAGATTGGAATGTGTTTAAAGTGGGGTTTTACTTTTTGCAATATGGTGCACAGGTTTTTTTTTATAATAAAAAAATGCTAATGTAAATACATAGCCAGCTATAAATTCTAGGAGAAAGTATTTGGAAATATAACCTGCAGTGTACAATTTATTATAGAAAGTGAATAATCGTATGTATAATGTGTGGATTAGAATTAACGTCCCTACTATTTCGAAACGCTTTAAAATATTTAACACTTCAGGTCCATATCCATTTACTTCGGAATAACTCAGTGGGTCTTATTTTTGAGTTTATGGACAGAGACTAATGTTTTTATCTGCATTCTTTTATATCTGCATACCAAGAAATTTCACAGCAGTGTAAATCAATAGAAATGCCTGTACTTTACAACCAAACCAATCTTAATATTACAGATACAAGAGAATTTGAAAAAAAAAATCCCTTAATGAACTAAGTCCACCCCTTACATGACTTCAATCTTCTATTATTTTAAAATTAAAGTTTTGATCTATGGCTGAATTTTTTTACACATAGAATATATTACTTCGATGCTGATATAAATGTACCGATTGGGAGTTTTCCAGCCTAGGTTTGAAATATATGATTTTAATGTTTAAATAAATATGATATTAATAAATGATAGTGTAGAGTTTGTGTTGACTTTAAAAAGTTCTTACCATTTTGTAACTATCATGTAATACAAGCTCATATTTGCCCTTAGACTTTGATTACTATCAGTAATCAGTTTGATTCTGACTTATATTTATTGCCCTGGGTGAAGAAGTGGGTAGAAATTTTGGACTACCTAGAAAAACCTGAAAGGACAGCATTGGGAACTGTAGAACAGAGGAGTCAAACTTGCAGTGTCATGTTGTTGTCACATGACATATCACAATTTTTGCCCCCTTCACTAAACTGAGGACGGATGTGGCCAGCATGTGATGCATCCAGCCCGTGGGCTGTGAGTTTGACACCCCTGCTGTAGAGGGATTGAAGAGGAAAAAATATTTTCTCCATTGAACCTTCCATTGATCCCTCACTTTCCTTCAAAACTCAGATCTGAATCCATCTCTGTGCTTCAGCATAGCAGTTACTTATGAATATCTAGCTATGATGGAATTTTAAAATGCCACACTAACTTCGGATGATCTTGTTTTAACCATCTCACATCTTGGGCCTTTTGCAGATGTCATCTTCAGCCCAAAGCAGCCAAAAATGGGTCTCGAGATGGGCAAGCCTTGCAGATAGCTACACAGGCTCAGGTTCTGCCCCTGGAGCTGGGGAAGCTGAGCAGGGCTCCCTCTGTCAGGTTAGCACAGGTATGTAAAGCAACTGATATCATTCTCACATTTCAAAGGATTTTAATTGTATAAAATCACCTTTTTCTGTACCCATTTTCCATTGTTTTAAATTTAGGTTTATATTCCAAACTTGTAATTCCTAAACTGGTTATTTTTGCTGCTAAGAATTTCTTTATATAGGCAGCAACATCAAACTTCGTGATACTTGAAGAACTTCCCCCATGCCCATATGTGAGTAGCTTCTGCTTTGGAATTCAAATTGGCTAGTAAATCTTTCAGTATTGAAGTCATATGATTAAAGTTAACTACTTTCCAGGTGTACTTTGTATCAATGTAAACTTTTCAGCTCAAGGTTTATTAGTTTAAATTTATAGGCCGTCTATTTGTCAATGACTCTGTTGTCTTAACAAGAATTAGCATATACTACATTGCAATATTTTAGAACAGGGTTGGGCAAATGTGGCCCTTTTACAACCAGTAGACTTCAACTCCCAGAATTCCTGAGACAGCCAAGCCAAGCTGTCTCAGGAATTCTGGGAGTTGAAGTCTACTGGTTGTAAAAGGGCCACATTTGCCCACCCCTGCTTTAGATAGAATGTAGATAATTTAGAAATGGACACAGCTGACACACTAAATTAAATGCCAAGTTTTCCTTGTCATTTGGCAATCCTTTGACAGCATATAGTGAAGGAGCTAGCCCATACTGTGAACCAGGTTTTTCAGAAGAATGTAACTTATTCATGAATCGTTGCATTCCAATATAATATGGGATCCCTATTGACAACAAAATCTCCATCTTTTCTTGACAGAATCTCAGGTTATCCACCTCTGCCATCTCACCATCTCATTTAGGCAATATTAAAGAGTATTAACCTGTCATTTGGAGTCAGATTTTATAAAATAGTAGAGATGAATGTCACTATTAACATTTCATTCCAGACGACCCTTCCCAATAAGACTACATAAAAACAGGATAGAAACCTGTGGGACTTCACAGGTACATTATCTATGGATTCACTCACTTCATACTATCTGGACACAAACTAATAGGAAAGATTGGAGATGTTGCAGTGCAATGACTTCAAGTCTCAGTTCCGTCAAGTTGTTCAGAAAAATGCCATAACCAATGGTATTAGACATTGGCTTGAAATCCGACAGAATCCATTTGATGAAGTTTAAAACAAGCTTAAAAATATTGTATCCTACAATTTGAGCTTGATGAAATAGCCTGTTCATGCTGTCATAATTTACTCATGTCAAAAAAATTCTGGAAAAGGGAGAGATGAAATGCCTTCAGATGACACATTTTAAAGCAGAGTTTAGTTGTTCTCCATGTATCAAAGCACTAAACATGGAAACAAGTTTTCTATGCCAATTCCCTTCTTTCATGCCTTTTCTTCTCCCATGGAATGTGATTGAATTTATTCATGATGCTTTCTGGAATATTTTAGAATTCTAGAAAATCAGTTCTAAAATCTTGGCAAGAAACTCCATGGAGGGAAAAAGCATGTTTCAGTAGTACTTTTCTCTATGGAGTGTGATGAGTGGAACAAAGGGACAAAGCTAAGAACACAAGAAAGACAAAGACAACACAAAGCTGTCTATCTTTGCATACAACAAGACATCCTAATTTTTGAGTTTAATGACTGTCTCCCTATCTTTCTCAGAAAAAGATTCCAGTTCCAGAATGGGAGAATCTGAGATTTCAGTGGCATCACGGACCAGACGACTTCTTCCTCAACTCCCTCCAGGTGAAAAATTGGAAAGTTCAACACCAACTATTTTAATTTGTCACGAAACCTTTCCTGAAGTTTCCCAAAGGAACTTTAGTAATGATTCCAGGGAAGAAATATATGTGGATTCTGACAGTCGATTGTTAACTCAGGAAGATTTGGATCCAGATAGCCTTAGTGATGCCAGCAAATCTGATGATGGTATCAACGTGGAAAAAGGTAAGAAAAGCCAAGATGCCACCAAAATATCTGAAAAGAATCGAATAAAGGCTGAAAGTGCAAAGTCTAGAAGCTCTCAGTGTCCTATGCCAAGACTTTCAGGCTTGAGAGCATTAAGTGATCCACTGTCAACATCTTTTTATATGGGTGATGAAGCAGAAGAGATTGGGGTTCCTTCAAAGCTTACCTCAAGCATACCTCTTCCTCCTGAAATAGACAAAGAAGAACCTCCTTTTAAGTATGGAAAAACAGCTGCCAAAGGAATGAACAATTCATGTCTTTACTCAAATGGAAAAATGGTTATGTCATTACACCAGGGACTACCAGAACAACAAACTGTAGCCACAAAAGAAATTTCATCTTTTGTTAGACAAGAGAGTTTTACCAAAGAGAAGTCAAGCAGCAACATTCCTCAAAACAGGCTACCGCATATCTCAAGTCATCCTCTACTTAAAGATCTTGAGGTCACCCGAGCAAATCGTATGGACTATAATCCTGAGACCCATCTCCTTCTTAAAGACACTGAAAATGCCCTGGCAGCCTTGGAAGCCAAAATTCTTTGTCAAACTCACCAGCTCGATGCTCCAGAAAATCCTTCTGGGCACTTAGAAGACTCTTTATCTGGAGAGTCTGATGTGGACACAGCCAGCACTGTCAGCTTGGTAAGTGGTAAAAATCTGCCAAGTCACCCACCAAAGCAAAAACCGGTGACACCTTTACAGAAAGAGAGGCCATCATCCACATCATCTGCCCAAGAGCAAAATATTCAAGCTAGTGCACGTGACAGGCTTTCAGAAAAACGGAAAGCAATTCCACCGGAGACTGGGAGCAAAGGTGAAAATGCAAGGCGTTTTCAAGTGAAACATAGCGTAGGAACAAGTGGATCTCAGGATTACACAGATGATGAGAGAAGTAGCAGCCTCCCGTATTTGCCTCCAAGTGAAATAGCCTCCTCTGACCAGGAACAACCCCCCTCAAGGCCTCTTTCTAAAAAGAAGCCTTTCTCACAGTCAACCAAAGAAGATCACAGCAAGGTAACCACAACGGTGCAAAAGATTCAACAAGTTCTTACCAGGTCAAATAGTCTATCGACCCCAAGGCCCACGAGAGCCTCCAAACTTCGCCGAGCCCGCTTGGGAGATACCTCAGACAACGAGAGTGCCGACACGGAGAAAACAGCAGCACATCCTGAAGGAACCACAGCATCTTCCAAGCAACCGGTAGAGGCCAAGAAACTATCAAGGCTTGATATTCTTGCCATGCCAAGGAAACGGGCAGGATCTTTCACGGTGCCAAGTGACTCTGAGGGTGCCCCCTCAAAACCAACCTTTTCTGGGCGCAGTGCAGAGTCGTACTATTCTACTCGAAAACCGCTTGTCTCAGAAGCTAAAACTGCTGTTAAGAAAACAGCATCAGTGGTAGCTGCTTCCAAGCAATCTTTCAGCAGGACACGTTCCAGCAGTGTGAAATATGCCTCTACCTCCAGTGAGTAATTGGGTCTTTGCACTTTTTTTCCCCTTTATAATTATGATTTTCCAACACAAATTGCTTAAGTTACGCAAAAGATAATGGAGATGACTCTAACCCCTTGTCATAATATAATCCTACTTCATATTTTTACTTTTTGCATTTGAATAATCAAAACAGAATTCCTTTCTTATTTGTTTATCTCAAATCTCAAAGGCTATTATAATGTAACTGTCATGTTCAAAGTCACCGTGTCTCCATCCTGCATGCCCAGCCTTTTATAATTTCCATCACACTCTTCTGGGCATCTCCTTAGATAAGGCACTGATAAAATGCTTTTACTTGTGGCTAGGAAAAAAAATGGTTGTATTTCCTCAATAACTTTCTTTTGCATTTTCTATGACTCCTGAAAATTCCAAAACTGCATATTTCGTACATCAAGCAATTTATGGGGAATCATAAATCTCCCTCCAGTGTCTTCTAAATTAGAATTCTAGATTATACTAGCAAAATAGGCGTGATATAAGTCACTTAGTAGTGAGACAGGCAGCATATAAATTTAATAAATCATAAAAGAACAACTGTAAAGCTTCAAATGGCAAGGCAGCTATAATTGACATGGTCTCCTCTGTAGAGGATTATATTCACAGAAAAGACAATTTGTCAGTTTAGCCCATTTTCATCAGATATGCACACATTGTTCAAGTCATATCAGTGTCGGATGAGGTATGCAACACTATGTCTCCAGGTATTTTGGATTGCACATCCCACAATTTTGGCCAGTAGCAATAATATCTGGGACCAATAGGAGTTGGCACACAAAAGTTTTGAAGGCACCAAGTTCCCTATCCTGAACCTAAAGAAACTCCTGCCAAACTGCATTATTTTACTAATCAACTCCTGTGTTTTTTATTTAGCACTGGGAGAAACCGAGAGTGTAAGAAATTACTATAAGTTGGTGTATACCCAGGGAATGAGTTTGGAATATGCAGAATCATTTATTTATAAGGAATTTCGGTTTATCTCTTGTGAATATTTAAGACAAGTGCTGTTCAAATGATGGCGTCACATATAAATAGACTACATAAATAATAGTGCACATAATGGACAGTAAGGACCCAAAGTTGCGGATCATATATTTTGGGGCAAAGTTGCTTATTTCAGTTTTCACCTCAATCTTAATTTTGCCCACTCTTTCTTTGAAATGAATTGGTTTCTGTCTTCTAGTGTTTTGCAGCAATGGCTGCAAAGTTTCAGTGTAGAAGTTAAGATTGGGAGTCCACACCAATCACCACATGACTAATATTTCTATCCTAACTAATATCCTGTAGGTTGTGGACTTTCTACTTCATCTGTATTGACCCTAGTTTGTAGAAGGACAGTTCTACAAGTGTTTCAACATTCAGTCTTGACTAATAGCCTATACAACATGGTTTTGTCTCTTGTGAATTCATTATGGGGGGGGGGGTGAGACACAAATAAGCATAGATAACTTTAAACTGAGTGTTATTTTAGATAAAAGAGCCTCATATAGCAGTTCTGAATCATTACTTTCCAAAAACAGATTGTAGTCCAACAGTTCTGGAAGTTACAGATAGTCCTCGATTTATAACAATTTGTTTAGTGACTGAAGATACAGCAGCAATGAAAAAGTGACTTGTGACCATTTTTCACATTTACAACCATTGCAGCATCCCCATGGTCATGTGATCAAGATTTGGATGCTTGGCAACTAGCATGTCTTATGACAATTGCAATATCCTGGTATCATGTGATCACCTTTTGCGACCTTCTGACAAGCAGAGTCAATGGGGAAGCCAGATTCACTTAACCATGTTACTAACTTAACAATTGCAGTGCTTTACTTAACAGCTGTGGGAAGAAAAGTCATAAAATGGGGCAAAACTCAACAACTGTCTTGCTCAGCAAGGCAGAAATTTGGGGCTCATTGTGGTCTACGTCAAGGACTATCTGTACATGGTTCAGGAGAGCTGAAAAAATGGATTAGTCCTTCGGCAAATGCAACCAGGGACATCTGATTTCGGCAGGCCTTTGCTTTTAACTCTTCATCATTATGTACAATGTGAAGGCCACACGCAAACTTCACGTATAACATGTGAGACTACCAAGTTACACTTCTTCAAGAGTTTTCTTTTTCACTCACTGCCTGTTTACGCAATCAGTAATGCTGAAGTAATTAATTCCCCATTGTTTGTTAACAAGTCTTAGTTGCTGGATGGTATAAATTAAAATCAAACAAAAAGACTTGGAAAGTTGAAGTCGTCTGCAGGTTGCTGTTCTTTGCGGAGATAAATAGCCATGTAGTACCAGCCTGTGTCTGTTGGCTTGAGCTTTTAGTTTAGTAGAGATTGGAGATCAGGGCAAAGCCTATAATTCAAGAATAAAAGCTCTTTTGAAAGGCTTGATTTTCATTTCTGGCATCTCAGAAGATGAAGATCTGTTTCTAGCAGTTAGAAAATTGTGGTAAGTTAATGTAGATAGTGTCTAAAATAAGCTAGATTTGTTAGCTATTGGGTAGTTTTCTGGGCTTCAGCATATGATGTGGTGTTGCAAGCTGCAGAGTCACTCAGTAATGAGATGGATGGCATATAAATTTAATAAGGAGCCTGGATAGTTCAACAGACTAAATAGCCTGTTATTAACATTCAGCTGTCTGCAATTATTGCAAGTTCGAGGCTCAAGATTGACTCAGTCTTCCATCCTTTCTAAGGTAGATAAATTGAGGACCCAGTTTGTAGGGGCAATAAGCTGACTTTGTATAAAATATACAAAAGTATGAAGGCTATTGCTTAATGCATTGTAAGCCGCCCTGAGTCTCCAGAGAAGGGTGGCATATAAATCTAAAATAAATAAATAAAAAATAAATAAACAAACAAACAAACAAACAAACAAACAAACAAGGCAATTCAGAATCAAATGGGTCATTCCATAGCAAAAGGAAAAAAGTATAAGTCTTATTTAAAATAAAGGCTTTGGCTCACTGGCTTTCTTCTAAATTTTCTTTACTGCCATGCTGTCACAGCCACTATAAAGTGTAGAATGCAGACTTAAGATTTTTTTTTAAGCTCCAATCTAAAGTTTTGAATTTTTGCTTTCTTTTTCTTTTTACAGTTTCTATAGTCAATAGTTTAGTTGTAAACATACTGCTGAGAGGATTGAACCATTGTTTTATTAAAATTGTTATCTCCATCTTCAAACCTCTTATAAGCAGCTTTGGAAAGTTTGAAACCACTGAATAAAAAATAGCAATGCTGAATACCAATTTAAGAAACCTGGTAGTATGAGGGGTCTAGTATAAGGAGTGGAGTGTGCTGCTTACCAGCACTGATGATGTTACCTAGACTGGGTAATGGAGTGTCTGGAAGAAAACAAGCAATCTCAGAGAGCATCCCTCATTTCAACCCTGAGCTACAAATATTCTCCTTCATTGGAACCTGTAGTATTCCTGACTGTATAAACAAGCCAACCATTTCTGCTTTTCCTGCTGGCCTTAGAGCTACTTACTTGTACTTGGAAATGGAGCCATCTGAAATTAATGATTCCTAAGGTGAATACATGGAAGACTAACTTGCCTAATTGTCTCTCTTGGGCCTTTCGTGCACATTGAGATGAAAAATCCATGCCACGTGTAGAAAAATCCTACCGTGTCAAAGTTTATGGTTATATGTATATCTACCTTGCAAAATATTTTTCGTTCATTGATAATGATTAATTTAATTTATGACAACAGACAGATGGGAGATGACCATTTTACCACACATTTCATCACACATTTGTGCTTGATCTCATGAATTATTCCTACTGCTTGAGAGATTGATATAAATTGGTTCTTAACCCTATAGGATGAATTGCTTCTCCCTGGTTGTCTGCCTATAGCTCTGTTGGCTATATGAGAAGTAACAAATGTAGAGTATGGGTCAGTGTGAAACAGTGTGAAACAGTGTGTCAGTGTGGAACAGTGACAGGGAAACATCCCTAATATTATGTGCCCATCTAAGTCTACCCATAATCTTTGCACATTAGATAAAACTGCAGAAAGGAAATCACCTAAAGGTTCATAAACAACAGGAATTGGCAACATTAAATTTGACGGAACCACAAAATTAAAAATATAGTATAAAAGATAGCTGATATCTCAGAAGATTATTAAATTTCTGGTGGTTTTGTATTTTTTTCATATTTTTCAAGACTTCAGGCAAGACGTTTGGTGTTCTCATCTAAAATCTTCTGAGGTATCATAGTACATGGAAATTTCTAAGGAGATTTCAAATGAAATTTGAAGATTTTGTGCAGTTTGGAGCATTGTTTTATTTTTTCAGTGCTTGTGTCATTTCAGTGAAGCCAGACCTTGTCCTACCTGATTGAGGGCTGGGGAAAGGGATCCAGTTGAGTATGTAATCAGCTCAGCTTCCAGATGGAATAATATCTCTTCACTAGGGAGCATGTTTTATCAAGCAATGATGAAAACATTAACAAGTGGCTACCAGATGATCAGAAATACAGTGCATGACAGATGTGTGATAAGTGTGTGATAATTGGGTCATCTACACCCATTCCAGCTAAAGTGCAAGCTATTTGATTTTCACCTATTAAAAATCTCTTCCATCTCATGGTATGCACAGAAGTTTTCTTATCCCTTCTTTTCTTGGGCTGATTGCATTTGTGTTATGGCTTTTTTGAAGTCTTGTCTTTACTTTTCTTCAATTTTTTCTTCCTTACCACCATCTGAAAACCAATTCATTTTATATAAGCTTCGAGGCGGCGGCATCAGGGCTCAGATTATACTTCCACTTCCGAGGAGGAGTATGGCTCAAATCACAGTTCCCCTAAACACAAACGCTCCCATACCTCAACAGCCACCCAGACTCCCAGGACCCGCGGCTCCGGGTTGAATAAACAGAAGCATAGCAACAGCCGAGAGATGGAAGATGAAGATTATGGCGAACAGGATCCCTACAGTTTCATTGTGCAGACTGCAGAGATAGCAGAAATAGCCAGGTGAGACAGAGTTTGGCAAAACTTTGAGCAATGGATCAAACAGTTGAAGTAGACACAGGTGAGAAAAAATTACATTGAATCCAAAGAGAAACTACCTGTGTTTTCCCAAAAATAAGCCCAGGACGTTGTTTTCTTTTGGGCCCCAAAATGAGCACTAGGGTTTATTTTTGGGGGTGTCTTATTTTTTCCCCAGGTATGGGAAGCCCACTTCTACTACTTTCTTGCGGTGGGGCAGGAGGCCATGTGGTGCATCACTCCAGCTGCTGCAAAGCAGATTGATGTTGGAGCTGCCTCACATGCCCTGCACCAGCTTACCTCAGGGCTCCCTCAGCCAGGCCATACATGCCCCGACACCTGCCTTGCCTCATGATCATGGCACCAACATACCACTCGGCCTCCTGCTCTGTTGCAGCTGCGAGAAAGCAGAAGTGAGCTAGTGGCCATGTGGGCTCCTGTTGCACATGGTTGATGGTGCTGCCACCCCAAGGCAATTATCAGAGTGTGGATGGCCTGGCTGTGGGGGCCCTGAGCTAAGATGGTACAGGGTGCATGGGGCAGCTCTACCACAATCCTGCCTCGCCTCACAGCCATGGCACCACAAGTAACCAGATGGAAGGGCAGCTGGGCGGCTGTGCAAGCTCTTTAAGTCGGGCTTATTTTTGGGGGGGGGTTAGGGCTTATATTAGGCTTATATTAGAGATATATTTCTGGATTTTACCAGAAATATATAATAAAGAACTGAGGTATTTAATAATAATATAAAGGGATATTCAAAACTGTTAAATGAGAGTTAAATAATTGGTAATTTTGGATATGGGATTGTGCACCAAAGTATTTTAACCGATCGATGCACTTTCTGTGATTGTATTTGAATGATAGTGGTTTTATGTTTCGTTTTTGTTTTATATAAAAAGAAATTTTCAAAAAATAAACCATGCTAGGGCTTATTTTCAGGATAGGTCTTATTTTCGGGGGAAAAGGGTAGTTTGGCATTAAATGAACCAATATGGTGAGTATGTTGTAAAGTGATTTTACAGCACTTTTTAGCACTTGTTTTAGTGGTGCCTCATGTTTTCTACCATCCACAACACAAGCTTGTCATAACTGAGAACTGCTTCATGTTACCATGCGTATCAAAAAATAACAGGAAAAAGAAATTGTGCTTTTCCATTCAGCTGCTGCTTCAGCCCACTATGCATCTCCAACCCAAGAATGGATAGCCTGTGTTTTTGGCAACTCTTGGGGCTTCCACAGATTGGATTGGTTGAAGATCAGCAGCTCAGGTTCTTTTGTTGGTATTTTCAGGTGTGGGACTTGCAAAACTGTAATATAGGCTCCATAATAGGCAATCTTTAGTCCTGCCACTTTTTGTCTGCAGCCATTACTCTTTCCAGCCTCAAAAGCTGTGAAGTTTTTACCTCCTTCAACATGTTTTAGTTTAGGAAAATGCAAATGTACTGTATCTAATTAGCATGCTTCCATGTCAGGAATCCTCCTCTCTGAACTCTTTAACTTTTATTTATTTTGTATGTAGAAGGAGACAGAAAGTTCCTTCTAGTTATGAATAATACATTTTATTAAAATTTATCAGCCCTGCTTAAAGTGTTTATACCATTCTTCTAGATTAAGCCAGACCTTGGTAAAAGATGTAGCAATTCTTGCACGAGAGATTCATGATGTTGCTGGAGATGGCGATTCCCAGAGCTCATCTGGAACAGGCCCAAGTACTGCTCACAGTTCTGTGCCTAATACCCCTGCTTCAACCATCTCGGCAAGAGAAGAGGTACGGGAGCTGCTTAAGGCTGTGAATGAGTGGGTGCAACTTCATTGGCCAGAAGTCCAGCCTGATTCATAATAAAGCACTCAATTATTTTCATACGCAAGCAATCTCTATATACTGTATGGTTATTCTGTACTGAAATGGTAAACTTCTTGCCACATACCCGTGTTGCTAAATAGCAGAATTTGGCTATGAAACACCTGATTTTAGGATTTCTGTCAGTCATACAGTACTTTGCAGTGTGTGGCAAAAAAAAAAAATCACCCTAAAACCCTACAACTTGGAAGAGAGGGTTTTTTAAAAAGCAATGATTTGATAAACCATTGTGTTTAACTTGTATAAAAGGCACAACCAAGAAAAACATGACTCATGGATTCAGTCATACCTGATCCACATGAACATTGTAATATTGGAATTTTTTGGAATGTGCCTTCCAGCATGGGTGAAGGGACAGCATTAAAACAAACTCTGGTAAAGTTAGTACTCCATTGATAATTGGAGTAAGAGGTTGCAAATATTTTGTAGGACTGTGCCTCTAAATTTTCCTCAGAGGATGAGAGAACTTTTGCATACTGAATGTCTCAGCTTGTTTTTTAAAATGTGTTTAACCCATTGCCTATTATTTCATTGGCTTTATCCAAACCCAAAATTAAAATTTTGGGTTTGGATAAAGATGGATTGTATGTATTTGAATTACCATGTGTGTTCACCGTCAAGATCTAAAACTTTCCCTTGTAATGATAGAAATGAGCTCAGTTGGAACCAGATTAACATTTGGGCATTTAAATGGAATTGATTGCCAGGTTCTGGTTTCTATCCTGGAGAATTCTGCCCCTGATCTCCCAACTCCAGCCTTGGGCAGTGAGTTGAAGAAGAGGACCTCCAAGGTCCCTTCCAACCCTATGATTGAATCCCAGTAATGCACTGTTCACACACCTGGGTGTGGTAAACAAGAATGTTTGAAATCCAGGCTGCGCTTAGTATTATTATTACTACTAGTAGTGTATGGCATTGTTACATCAGCCACACTGCTATTGCAAACTAGTAGTTTGCTACCAATTTACTGGCTCTGCTCACGCACTTCCCAATATGTGCCACAGGAGGGCAAGCTGGTACCAGCTGCATTTATTTGTGTTTAGGGCTATGAGATCTAGGTTGCCAAAATTGAGATGACCACTATATGGTAGCAGGGAGTTATAGAAATCTTATGGTTCTCTGGTAGCACTAGATGTGATAGGTATTGTTATTTCTTTGTTTTGTTTTGTTTTGGCCTTTTTAATTGTGCTATCTTCTACTTTGCATTTAATTCTTCTAATCTTATGGTCAGCACTGACTGCTCTGTATTCCTCCTTCCCCCTCTTCCTTTCTTTCAATACAGATTGCTCATTCAGCTTTGCAGGCAGCAATTCCATATCAGGTGCATTTTCCATCCCACTTAATGTTCTGCTTTAAAATCTTTTAGTATTCTCTAAATATTTTTTTTCTTTATTTCATTTTTTCATTCTTTTCAGCTTTCTTACTTTTTCTTATCCTTCTTTCGATCTTAAATTTTCTTTCACCAAGATTTAGAGCTGAATACCTATATTTTTTCCTCACCTAGTTATATTCAAATAAACATTGAACTTAAAAAGTTAATGCCTAAGTAATTACAGATAGTCCGTGACTTGTGACCATAATTGAGTCCAAAATTACAGTTCTGAGTCATGCCACTTGTGAAGCAGGTCATCATGTGACCGACTTGATTTCATGACATTTTGGTTGTGCTCATTAAGTAGATGGTCATAAATCAAATACCATGGTTGTTAAGTGAACATTGTGGTCGCTAAACAAACCTATTGTTCATCCATTGGTTTTAACTGCAAACTAGAAGTAACTAGGGCGCTGCAGATAGCTATAAGTGCAGTCCAATTGCTAAACGCCTAAAGTGTGATCATATGGCTGGAGAGGTGTGTGTGGCCTGGATGCCACAATTTTGAACATAGGTCATAAGTACCTTTTGGAGTGTTCATTGTAAATTTGAAAGGTCACTAAGTGAGGACTACCTGTACTCAGTTGGGAATGATAATTTCTTCCCCCCTTCTCCCTAGAACTCATTATCTCCACATCACCCGCATTCATTGCATAAAACCATGTCATGCTATGGGCAAGTTTAGATGTCACACAGTTATTGCGTTTGTTGAATGTGTAGAAGGGAGGGCATGTGTGCTAACTTTGCCCTTCGGAAATGTTTATGCATTCAGAGATGCCCTGCCTGAGCGACCTATCATATACAATTGCAACTGCATGCATATATAGGTTTATTCTTGCAATTGAGAATCCTGTCCTGTTTGTATTCCTCATTTACTTCTCCAGGTTTCCAGTCAATCTTCCAGGATACTGAAGCTGGAGGAAGAGCCACTAGGAATGGATCCATTGTAGGGGCTTTAGTAAAATTGCAAATATCCATGAGTAAAAAAGGTGTCTTACTAGGATTATGCACATGGAAATCTTAAGTGCATTTCACATTCATATTTCCTAAACAGCAAAAAAAAAAAAAAAAAAAAAAAAACCCCAAAAAAACAATCACCCCTCTTTAAAGGAAAGTTTTAATTGATAAAATGACTAAGTCCATTGAATGTGGACTATCTTCTACACATTTCATCTGATGCTAGTTTGTGTTTTGAAATGAGATTCTAATATTTTGGAATGATCAAATAGTACTAGTAATATGTATTATACTGAAAGCTGGTGAAAATGACACTCCTATATTGGATACTACAATATTCACTAAAGATGTAATATCATTCCTATTGTGAATTTTGCCACCGTTTGCAAGCAGTGACATAGAGCTGCAATAAGTAAACAAACTACTTAATATTGAGTCAGTGGGTAAATTGTGCAATGCTTTATAGAAATGAAGGAGACAAACTCAACACCATGTGTCATTTTCAGTAGCTTCTCTGCACGTAATGTGTTGCTCCTACGTAGATGAAGAAGACTGGTATTAGAAGATCACACCATAGTTACTTGTTAATTCTTATACTGTCAACTAGATAATTCAATTCAGCATTTATTTTTTATTCTTAAGCTGGTACAGCATATATCAGAAGCAAGTCTAAACTTCCAAAAGGTGCCTCCTGGTTCATTGGAATTCCGTGATTTTGACCAAAATATGAATGACAGCCGGGAGGAGGATATCACAAAAAGAACACGGATAAGAAACAGGGAAGAGGCAAGTGTATTTCCATTTCATGGAAGTATAGGAAATTAAATTCCTCCATGTCTTAAGATATGGACCAATGAAACTACTTCCGAATGAGATCATCAATTCCATGAATAACTGGGTGAAGGTTATCAAAAATACTCACATTAAAAATGCTGTCTTTGAAATTTGTTTTGGTAATTGTATTCCAGGTGATCTTTGACAATTTGATGCTAAACCCTGTGTCCCAGTTATCTCATACCATTCGGGAAAATACAGAAAATTTGGCAGAGAAAATGAAGTGAGTGTATGGTGCCAATCTACCGTATATGGCTCTCTTGTGTAACCACTTATGGATCCTGGAGACTAGCATTTCATACCAGAGTTAGAAAAATGACACTGATTAATACTGGCTCTCAATTTAGGAGAGAATTAAAATGGGCATTTGTATCTTGGTTAGGATATTAAATTTTATATCAATCTTGAACATGGCTCCTTGAACTCTTGGAACTTATTTCAAATAATCATGCTTGGAATTTATCCAATAAGATTTAAATATCAATAATTAACTTACTTTTTAAATCAATTAACTGATTGAATATGCTTTCAAATGCCCAGTATTTCAGTATAGATAATTTTTTTTAAAAAAAAATTAATTTATATGCCGCCCTTCTCCGGCGACTCAGGGCGACTTACAATGCGTTAAGCAATAGCCTTCATACTTTTGTATATACCGCCCAGCCTCTAAGTGGTGGTCTTTTTTATACAAAGTCAGCTTATTTTCCCCCACAATCCGGGTCTTCATTTTACCTACCTTGAAAGGATAGAAGGCTGAGTCAACCTTGAGCCTGGTGAGATTCGAACTTGCAGTAATTGCAGGCAGCTGGTTTTACTTAACAGTACTTAACAGTACTTAGTCTGCTGCGCCACCAAGGCTCTTGGCGCAGCAGCTTAAATTGATAATTTGGTATAGATAATTTCTAGCATTCAGATATACTGAAACTTAGGGTACAGAGATATACATATAAAAAGACTGTGTGGTTGAATGACAACTATAAAACATTTGATTTTTGTAAAGTGGGATATAAAATTCTGTTAAGTGGGTATCCATATCAAGCCAAACCTGGGTGAATTTAGAGAAGCTAAGCAGGTTACTACTTGGATGGGAGACTTACCAGAAAAAACTGGGAAGGTATTAATCATAGCAGCCATTTTAAAGAAAAGTTTACCGGTAGCTTCTCATCTGAATATGATGAGATATTATTTTATAGTCACAATAAATAAAAGCAACTATTTCTGAAGGTTTGTTTTATACTTTGGAAGTAACAATATTCATGTATTTGTATCAGAATTCTGTTCCAGAATACTGAGAGGACATGGGAAGAAATGGAAGCCAAAATTAATTCTGAAAATGAAGTGCCAATTTTAAAGACATCAAACAAGGTGAAATATTTAGAAATATTAAGAAATATTTTCTTAAATTATGTGCTTTGCAATCTTGCTATTAAAAATATCCATTGATGAACTTATTGGATTTATATACAAATTTTTAAGTCTTGGAATGAATCTGAAAGTCAAAAATCAAAATGTGGAATTAGCTCAGGATTTGGATTTTAATCTTTTTTTTTTTTTTACTTTTGAGGAAACATGTAAATAAACATTCTACTGACAAGATTCACACTGTGGAACTCAGCACTTGAATTTTAATATAATATAATGAAAACTAAAGAGTTTTGAAATTGAAATCAGTTGTAAATCTTTAAAAGTAAATTTAAAGAAAATATTTTGGTATATACTGTTCAAAACAAGTTAGATCAAGTATGAAACTAGTATTAATCAGTTTAATTAAATTTTTAAAAACTACAGTACAGGCTTATTTCGCTAAAGTTCATCAATGTTTAATTTTTTAAATCTAGGAAATCAGCTCTATTTTGAAGGAGCTTCGCCGAGTCCAAAAGCAACTTGAAGGTTTGTAATATTTGTCTTCATAGTTCTTTTTTTGATTTAAATGATTAGCCTTAAAAAGAATATGATTAAGTTTTCAAAAACAGAAAGCTGAAGATGTTGCCCACATGCCATGTGTTGGAGTGTAAAATAAGACTTACTTTGGTCTTCAGATAAAACAAAATGTCTGCTGAGCAACTTCAAGTGAGGATCTGTAGAGATTCTCAGTCATCCAGGTCATGGCTGTCCCAAACGTGTTTTTTCAGGAGGCAACTGGGCTTTGTTGTTTTTCTTTTAAAGATGTTTCGCTTCTCATCCAAGAAGCTTCTTCGGCTCAGACAGGATAGTGGGGAATGGAAGGATTTATATTCCTTCCATTCAAGTGAGGATGAATGTATATCTGCGTTCAAGGGGTATTGGTATTTCCACTGGTGTAGAATGCAACCAGTTGCTTGGTGCATATGCCATCACTGCTTCATGAGTTGCACTGGCTGCTGATATGCTTTCATCTACAATTCAGGGTGCTTCAATTCAATTCACCTTTAAAGCCCTTCATGGCTTAGAACTGAACCCATTTACTAATGGGACTGTCTGTCCCCAACTGTCTCTACCAGTCTAGCAGGAGAGGCGTGTCCTAAGTACTCTCGGTTAAGGAGTATCCATAAGGCCTTTGTAATTTGGTTTTGTCCCCAAGCCCGAGGCCCAAGGCATGTGATCTATCCTAGCTATGGTATGTGGATACAGTAATTAGTTGGATGATGCCCAACTACTATGTATTTTATTTTTATATTGTGTTTATATATTTTTGTTTGTATATTTCTAAACCAGCTTTCAAGTTGTCATAAGCAGGAGTGGGAGGAGGGAGAACTGACGGAGCTGCTCGCTACTCCAACTGAAAACACATTCCACACATGCCTTTCTCCAGATTGTACCCTAGGTTACCGGAGTCAGCAGGAAGGGTGGAGGTTTTACAACCCGCCAACGTGGTCCATTGGAAAATGTGATTTATGACATGCCCAGGGAGGAGGGGAGAGACAGGGTCATGGGGGCCCGGAAAGTATTTGGGGTTAGAGCTGACTCCATTTGAGTAATTGCCGGAATGTTGCTCCTAATAAATGACTAGATTTCTTTTGAAACTTGGCTCGAGGCTCCTGAATTAACTAAAGCATTTTTCGGAAACTTCACATTTTATGTATTTTATTTTTTTTTTTTTTTTTTATTGAAAAAGTTTTACAATAAAAAAATTTTTCCCCCTTTTTTCACCCCTGCCCCCACCCCCCCTCCCATCCCCTCCAACCTCCCCCCAACCCCAGCCCCTCCCTCCCCATCCCACCCCTGACTTCCGCTGCATATTTCTTAAAAAGAAAAACAACAACG
The DNA here is from genome assembly GCA_030761175.1 of Masticophis lateralis. Taxonomy (NCBI): domain Eukaryota; kingdom Metazoa; phylum Chordata; class Lepidosauria; order Squamata; family Colubridae; genus Masticophis; species Masticophis lateralis. The sequence goes on along the minus strand of JAUDYJ010000001.1, from coordinate 320,773,561 downwards.
AAAATTTTTAACAGCCAGAAAAACAAATACTATTATATACTCAATTCTATTCTGATCTAAGTTGAGAGGAAGAGAAAAGAGAGAAAGAAAAGAATTAAAAAAAAAAAAAAAAGATGAAAGAAAAAAAATAAAATAAAATGAAATAATACAAAGAGAAACCTATAAACATGAATATCTGTCTAAAATTAACAATATTATAATAAAAGAAGGCACCAAAAAAGAATAGCCATTATAATATTTAAGCCAATTTAGAAACAAAAAGAAGAAAAAAATAAAATAAAATAAGAAAAACATTACTAACATTACTAATCCTATACCATACTCGATCACTCCAAAATTCTATACCTTACTTATTCATATTAGATAATGCCAGCTAGTTTAATCCGAACTACTCCCCCTAATTCAAAAACACTAAAATCCCCCCTTCAGGGAAAAAACATGCAATATAATATAATCATACATATATTATTATAATTTTCCATAACTCGAATTACAGTCTTCTCTTCTTCCTGATTGAAGTTAATTCTTCTTTCTTCACCTATATCCAATTGCGATACTCTTCATCTTCTGTCTGCCCCCATCAGTAAAACAAAACATTCCATATAAACCCCCCGTGTGACTTTATATGAATAACATCCAACCAAGAAGATGTTCACTCCTGTAGGTAGAATCATTCAGGCTAACGTATTCTATTTCAGCAAAAAAGAAAAACCCCAATGCAGCTCCACCAAGCCTTAACAAAAGAATAAGAAAAAAAGGGAAATAGAAATCCTTGAGACTGCATCCAAATGTTCTTGTAAAAACTGTTTCAAATCCTGCCACCCTTTGTTATCCACTCTTGGTTGTAAGACGTTTTCATTTCCATTCTTTCCTCTTAGATAATAAGTATATTTTATGTATTTTATTGTAAGCCACCTGAGTCACATATATGAGAGGGGCAGCAATATAAATCAAATCAATATAATTCAGTCTTTCGCAAAGCAGCTATCACAGAATGAGCTTTCATAACATTAAATACTGTATCTGCCTGGAGATCATGCTTCTGAAATGGAAGCCATTCACTGTCTATGCACTCAGTTGTTGCTCAGGTATCAAATATCAAGTGAAAAAGTAGGTTGGAATTTAGTAAGAGGCCTGGCTGATCATGTTTCTTTTTTCCTTTTTGGCAGTTATAAACGCCATCATTGACCCAAGCAGGAACTTGGATTTGCTCACCAATAACAAGACCTGTTCTGTACTACAACCTGAAGCAGCTAAAGTCAGGACTGCCAACAACACTTCTGGATCTGTGTTGGAGTCTTTGTCACCTGTCAAGAAAATGAATTACACTCAGAAATCGAACTTTGGGCCTACTGGCCTGCATGATAAAACATTTGTTCCAGATGGGGAGAAATATGTGATCTGACAGAATATTTTCTATTGCTTACCCTGTAGTATGTCATTTACTGTGGCGTTTAGTATTGCATATGAATTGTGTGTGAGTGGTTGTGGGCAAGTCCACGTGGAACAGTTGTTTAGATTGTTAGCACATTGCACAAAATGGGGGGAAAGGTACAATCTCTGCTATGTGGGCTGTTGAAGTTTGGGTGAAGCCCTTTGTGGGGAAGAAAGACTAATGGTGTGGAACAACACATCTACAAGAGAATTTTTTTTAACAGAAAGCAATTTGGTGTGCCATTCTTCTATTGTGCCATAACAAAACAGACCTTGCATATTCTTCATTCTCTGTTGCTGAAGCTCTGATATGTTCTCAGATATAGCCTGTTCATAGCAATTGATTGAGTTGTATATAGAATCCATTTTGAAAATATACTTTTTGAGACAGTGGATAGCTGGTGCTGTATAATTAATTTTAAATATGGAGTATTCAAATGGTTTGGCCAGGATTTATTTTTCATACTGTCAGGTAAAGTGAGGCAGCGTAGCTTACTTTTACAAATTCAGGAGCAGTTGCCTGAAAAATGTCTTCGAGGAGGAAGCAAAGATGATATTGAATAATTTTGCTTCCAGCCATACAGTTTTCACTGTTCCACTGGTTAAAAGAGTGGAGACGAGAGCTGTGAATATGGCTGCATTGTTTTCTGTATGTGATTCATTTGAAAAATTCCAAATAAGTAGTTCTGTAGGAGAGGATTTAATGACCAAATCAGGATTTTGTATAGCCGGGTTGCCAAATTCTTACTGTATCATGTTAGTCTCCATGTAACAAAGAGTTTATGTGCTCTGAATATTTTTTTTAATATGCTGTCTAAAAAGGGGCATAAGAATAAATGTTCCACAACTGGGCAAGTAGTCACCATGTCTCCCCAGCACTGTGGTAGTAAGGTTTACACAGTCTTTTTCACCATAGCCTGTTAATTAAGACAGAGTACCTGAACTGACACAAGACTCATCTATAAACCATAGTAGTAACATAATCACAACTTGCTAAGCCACCATGTGGCTTGTTTGATTTGGGTTTAGCATGATGCTTAAGATTAAGCCCAAGAGTGGATATTCATGCTTAACCCAAATGTGTGGATCTCATTTTATTTATGTGGATGAGCCATTCTGGATGATGCACAGCTTTGTGCAGTTTATGGCTTAGTAGAATTTTGGGTTGGGTCAGTTTAAATGCATTCTTTAAAACTTTAAGCCAATATTCCCTGGTTGTGTATGTATAGATTGAGGGGGGGGAGGGGGAGGGCTCTGCAAAGCTTAAGGTACAGGTACCAATTTTGCCTATAAATTGCACAGTAACACAATGTATTTCCAAATCATGGCTCAGGCTACTTTAGTGATGGCAGATATCATCTCCCTTTTGGGAGTCCGGCAGAACAGAAAAATATAGTTTGGCTGCTAGGCAGAAAAAGTTGCTCATCCTGGCTTGTTGTCTAGTATGGATCTAAGATAACCACAACTCAGCATGTGTATACTTGGTCTGAATCTCACTGACATTCATGCACTATTTAAAGAGCAGAAAGGTACAGGTCTTTTTTGTACCTCTAGGAAAACCGTTTGGAGCAGACTTTCTCCATATCTATGTAGTTTCAGGGTTTGGGGTGGACCTTCAACAAGGCATGCTCAACAAGCCCCTATGAGATGATCCTCTCATGCTCGGTTCAGTGTTAATGGGTATCTCACACAACATGGGAAAAGTAGCATGTTGTGTCAGTAGATCAGTTTTTCTCAATCTTGACTGCTTGAAGATGTGTTTGAAGCATTGATAGTTTGCAGCTTGAAGTTATGATGACCGGAGGAATTCTGTGAGTTGGAGTTCACACATCTTCAAATTGCCAAATTTGAGAAACACTGCAGTAGACATTATGCTGAACTTTTGGTTCCATCAAAGAGTGGATTTCTCTGACCTCTGGAACTAGCCATTCGGAATCCCATATTCCCTTCCACTCCAAATTATAAGATGGGGACTATCAAAAAGTTGCCACAAATAATGGTGATGTAGCTGTTGCCTTAAAATTGCTTAAATGAATGTAGATCCTGGGATATATCTTGGAAATTATCGAACAGTTTTAGTTTAATGTAGTTTCTAGGAGAATGTAAGTAAACTAATTTGCTCCAATATTCAGTGTTATCCAGTATTCCTGTGCTGGGAATTTGAGCATCTAAGAACAAAAAACATGAATTAATACTTACCTCCTCCATTGACCAACCACAAAACAATTTCTAATATTGGTGCCATCCTTTCTTGAACCTTGATGCTAAAACTTGTTTGGCTGATAATGTGTCAAGTGAGTAGTGCAGTATTATAATTGTCTTATGTCTGCCCATTATAAACTTAATACCAATATCAAGAATAACTTGGCAAACATTTTTAAATGCCCGTTTTTCCAATTAAAATAAATTGTCCATTTGTCAAATCAGCAATGATTTAAATAAGATGGGATTAAGAACAGCACTGTTAACTATTTGAAATACTTATTGATATCACTTGACACAGGGAAATCTTTTATAACATTCATTTCATTTCTAAATAATTGTTGAAGGCCACCAGATTAAATACAGTTGAGAAGTGAATTCAGTTAAAAAATGAATACAGTTGAGAAACGAATGCAGTATAGAACTACTGTATTGACAGTAATTTAAATGGTGGATAGTGTGGATATATCCTACAGAGCAGCAGATCCCAACCTTGGTGGCCTGGCCAGGGGGGGTGGGGAGGGGAACCGGGTTGTGCGAGTGGCAGGGTTGTCCGTAGTTCAACTTGCATGAGCGGTGGGCTGGCACACATACCCACATGTGCACACAGCTTGAGCAACTTGAGCTGCACGCTTGGGTTTATACGCACTGCCCTGCTGCTCACACAAGTTGAGTGTGTGCGCATGTGTACCGGCCCGCTGCTCATGTGGTCCACTTCTGAATAGGTCACGGACCGGTAGTGGGCTGCAGCCGGGGGTTGGGGACCTCTGCTATAGAGAACATATTTAAAATATTAAATTCTAGAAGTAAAATTGGTTTGGAAAATGAATGAAAGAATTCAATTTAGTTGCTCAGAGGAAGTCTTTGCTATCCAGTTGGATTTTACTTGATTGTCCACGGGTTTAAATAATGTAAATGCTGCTATTGATGTTGAGGCACCAAATAAAAGTTGCCAGTACTTTTCCCATTAGAAACTGATCCAGTTACAGATTCATTTATACATCTTCTGTTTAATTGTAACTGATGGTTGCTTGTAAACTTGTCTCTGAATCGTAGAGATGTCACATGTCGATTCTTGCCACTCCCCAAATTTTTCCACTGTCTTTAATAACCCAAATGCATCAACATTCTTCATCTTAATTAGTGAATTAACTAGTGAGGTTAATTCACTAATTCACACTAGTCCGTATCTGCCAGCACCAAGTCTACATTACATTACCTTCCAAATATACTGTTGCAGAGAGAGAGGCTGAGTTTGAGTAAGTTTAGAAAAAAACCCTAGAAAAGCACTTTTGTATTTTTATGCCATCTTCTCAGTCTACTTTCCTCAACAGAATGAATTACAAATTCATAGAATGTAGAATTCTCAAAATTCCCAGGCAACATTTATCTGGGGAATTCTAGAAAATGCAGGCTTAACACATGTGGAAACATATGTTTCATAAATTTTCAAACCTAAGATGAGACATTTGTCCTAGCCCAGTGGTACATCTATGTATGAACATCCAGAAGGCATGGACATAGACGTCTGGTTTGCTCACAAGTAGCAAAAAAGACTTGGGCTTACCCTACACATAAAATTAAAAATTGAAACAAACTAAGGTTATAGAATTAATATAGAACAAATAGATTGCATATTACTTCTGATACACTTAAGTCAAAGAAGAAGCCATGTGGCTTTGATATTCTCATACTGGATCCCTCTAGTGCAATAGATGTTAAACATTTAATCCCAGTATTTCGGTGCAATCTAGGTCCCATTTATTTGACATTCTGATTAGCAGAAAGTCAAAGGGGACCTACTTGCGGATACACAGTTTTTAAAATTTAATTAAAACCTTTATATTTGGCTAGCCAGTTTCAAAGGATTACAAAGCCCAAATCATTTGAAGTTCAGTGACAAATGTTTGATTTCTTCAGAGTAGCTTAAATTTGGGGGGCACGGATGGGGACAGTTTATCCCCCTTAGGTTAAAATGACTGATCAAGATTGAGTATAATTCATTGAGAGAATGTTTATCCGTTTAATGTGAATGAATGCTGTCATTCTCATACTGGTGGTAATAATACTACCAAATAGTCTGAGAGTGTGCAGTAACATAAATGTGCTAAATAAATACATATGTAAAAACACTGAATAAAAGCAGTTAATGGGGGCAATTTTTGCCCGTCTCAAAGTTTTTGTATAGATTTCAAGCAGAGGTGTGTGTACATGATTCTGCACATTTGCCAATACAGATAGTCCTCGTTTTACCACAATCACGATTGGCAACTCTGTTGCTATGCCACACAATTAAGCAAGACATCACATGACTACAATTTATAATTTCATGCCAGCTTCTTCATTGACTCTGCTTGTTGGAAGTTAGCTGTGAATCATGTAAATTGAAATTAAATAACTCTGGGATGCTGCACTGTCATACATTCAAAGACTGTCTATAAAATTACTTTTTCAGTGCTGTGGTTACTGCTAAATAATTGCTAAACAGGGCGGTTGTTAAATGAGGACTACCTCTATGGCAGGGTTCAATTTAAATTAGTGCAAATTTCAGAGGCAAGTTTTCAAGAATGACCAGCTGTGTACATTAGCAGAAGGAATAACTTGTTCTCATTTCACCTGAGAGAAACGGATTGGGTAAGAGTTTTTCTATACCACATGAAAGCAACCCAATACAACCTGTGTACCGAGAAAGGCTTTGAAACCAATTGGAAATGATAAATCTCTTTACATAATATCTTGGACCTTAAATGCACACTTCAGTTTAAGCTATACAATGAGTGTCTTAAATATATACCGTACCTTTTAAAAACGTAATGTGTGTATGTCCCCAAGTCATCCTTACATGAATCAAAGGAAATGTTTGCCCTGAATGTTTACAGATACCTACTTTTGAAAGAAATGGGAGTGTAAGTTGCTACTGATTTTTCACTTTTGTAAATGGATTCCTTCCTTCCTTCCTTCCTTCCTTCCTTCCTTCCTTCCTTCCTTCCTTCCTTCCTTCCTTCCTTCCTTCCTTCCTTCCTTCGCAAATGAATTCCTGATCTTGCCATTGTCAAAGTCCAGAAAACTACTTGTTCACTTTCTGTTGTGTCCCCTGCTCAGTGGTGCCTAAGCATCTGCTGGTTGTTACTCTGCTGAAACTGTTTTCCACTGTTAAAAACATTTTTTCACAGCTATCATTGTATTAGATCTGCATGCCACACTGAAGCAAGCTGAGCTGTATGAGAGTTACTGAAATTCAGCTTTGTGTAACTCAAAACTGTTTCAGTGACTTCCATTTTTAGTTCATCTTTTACTTCATTTTGATGTCCTCTTTAAAATACTATGTATAATTATAAGATCCATCTGATTCCTGCAGACCTTCAATAGGATGCTTTCCCCCCCTTTGTCTTAGATTTTCTTTTTTAAAAAATCAGTAATTTATTTTGCTTGACAGGCAGTTTATCTGTACCATTTTGTTTCTGAATAATGTGGATGTCTTTCAAACCAAAATAAATGGTTATTTTATATAATTTTATCACAAATTTGCTATAATAAATCATTCTCATATCAGGTTTATACAAAGTTAGAGGCCTGAGCTAATCTCTTTGGAGGCTTCAGGTTGGGAAAGGTAAGAAATACACACCTGTTTGAATCTATAGGAACAGATTTTCTTTTTAAGGTTCCAGATATTTTTAGGAGCCAAAACAACATCATCCCTATGGAAATGGTGGTGGTGGAATAGAAACATGCTAGAAGGGAACACAAGACTGCTCTGCTCTTCCCAAAAACCCCATGAGAGCTTTGCATGATATATAGAGCACAACATTGCATATTGAATGAAATAAAACAGGACAATTAAAGAATCTCAGCGAAAGAACCCTTTGGTGGGTGCAAGTCTTGAAGACTACTGCATGCTGCAGAATTTAATTTTCAGGTTCGATAGGGTGATCATTGTTACCTTTTTCTTCACCTTAGTCTCTTCATCTCTAGCAGTCTCCTTGAACTTCTATTGAATTTCAAAATTCTTAGGTTACTGTCTGCCTTTCCTTCTCTGTCTCCAGCAGTGGTTTAGAAAGTGAGCTGCAAAGTTAGATCAGTAGAGAAAGTCCTATTCTGCTAGGTCAGACCTAGGCATTTTATGGGCCTGGGCCATATCTGGCCTTTTGGCTCTCCCTGTCTGGCAGCATGAGATCAATTGGAAGTTAGAAAATAAAAAGTAAATAAGGAAGCTGCAGGGAGTGGGAGAAGCAGCTCCTTTAGTCGGCTAGCAAGAGAAAGCTTTTCTGCATCTGCAGCAGAAGAGCAGCAGCCAGGCTGAGGCAAAGGGAGGCATGGCTTCATGTTCCCTCCTCCCTCAACACATGGGTGGCACGACCGGCAGAATTTAGTTCATCTTATTGGTTTGGTCCTCCACAACAGTCTCAGCTTCTCATGTGGCTCCTTTAGAGAATTCATTGCCCATGCCTGTGCCAGGTGGAAAATTCATCAATGAATGCCAGAGATGGCCCCCTCTCCTTCAGGACAAAAAAGTTGGCATGAAATCTGTGTGGCCTGCCATCCCACATAAGCAGGGTTTTTCCTCCACCAAAAAGCATGCCAAATGTGTCTAACTAAAGACAGCAAGATAAAATTGCTTGACTGCATGCGTGTAACTTTTCTGCTGAACAGGCCTGGTATGTATCAGAATGGCCTTAATCCCTAGCTTTCATTATTATCTAATAATGATTACTTCCTCATTGTAAAGTGGGAATTCAACCAATGGTCCATTCAGGTGAGAAATAGTTTTAAATGTTTGTTTAAATCAGCTTCCAAGCTTTGGTTTTGGCTTGGGTCGGATGTATTCCTCGGGCGTTAAATCAGCTTCCAAGCTTTGGTTTTGGCTTGGGTCGGATGTATTCCTCGGGCGTCGATCAGGAAACCGAGGAACTCTACTTCTGGAACAGCTATAAGGCACTTGTCCTTCTTAACGGTGAGGCCCACACGGCGGAATTCCGTTAGCACTCGGCGTAATCTGGTTAGCAGTTGGGGCACAGAGTTCGCTGAGACTAGAACGTCATCGAAGTATGGTGCGACGCCGGGAATGCTGTGGAGCAGTCGCTCCATTAAGCTTTGGAAGATTCCTGGGGCTACGGAAACCCCAAATTGTAGGCGGCGGCACCGGAAAGCCCCTCGATGCGTAACAATGGTCTGCGCTTCGGCCGTCAAGTCGTCAACTGGCAGCTGTTGGTACGCTTGGGATAAGTCCAACTTAGCGAAAATGGATCCTTGCCCCAAAGAGTGCAAAAGGTGTTGGACGACCGGAACAGGATAGGCATGGTCCTGCAGGGCGTGATTGATTATTGCGCGGTAGTCAGCGCAAATACGGATGGAGCCGTTGGCTTTCATTGCGATTACTATGGGGGTCTCCCATCTAGCATAATCTACAGGCTCTAAAATGCCCTGCTGGATGAGCTTGTCCAGCTCTGCATCTACCCGTGGCTGTAGTGCGAAAGGCACTCTGCGCGGTTTGAGACGCCGTGGTGGTACCTTTGGGTCAAGACTGAAGGAAACAGGAGTTCCCATGTATTTTCCTAGTTTGTCAGTGAAAACTGTAGGGAATTCTTTAGTTAGCATATCTAATTCAACGGAATGGACGGCATGGATGCCTTGAATCGTAAGACCAAGAGCAGCGAACCAATTAAGGCCAAGGAGGCTTGGGAGAGGGCCATCCACTATCACTAAAGATAAACGTCCAGCAAAATCCCTAAATTTAACTCGGAATGTCCCGATCCCCACAACTGGTATGATGGCACCTTGATAGTCTTTTAACAACAGGGAACAGCGGTCCAATTTGCGTTTGGATATGCTTGGCACCAGTCGCTTAATAGTGCTCCAAGACACAATGGAAGTAGCAGAGCCAGTATCCACCTCCATTTGACAGGGGCGCCCTTCAATTTGAACTGTCAAAGTTATTTTCTTGCCGTCTGAATCCCTGGGCGGAGTCACCAGGTTGACATCTGAAAACCCTCTCTGCGCATGCACACGCTCCCTTGATGGGCCTGACCGGCGCTGCTTGCTCGCCTCAGCTGGGAATCGCTGACCCAACTGCGGCTGTGCCGCCCGGCATACCCTAGCGATATGCCCCCGGCGGCCACAACGCCTGCATGTAGCCTCTTTAAACCTACAGGAGGCCCGTAAGTGGCCACCTCCACAGCTAAAACATTCAAGAGGTGAGCCGGACATGTTTCTCTGCCCCGTAGCCTTGTGTCTCGCTTCTCTAATACGGCAAACATCTAGCCCCTCCTCCTCTGACTCTGACAGTGCCTCAGTCTGTATCTCGTTTGTGCTGCTGTCCTCTTTCCCCACTTTTGGCGGGCTCCGGCCATGGGGTAGCTCCGCAATAGATAAAGCGGCTAACTCTGCTGCACACGCCTCGTCCAGCGCCGCTTGGAATGTCAACTCCTGCTTAGCAATTAATCTTTGTTTCAAATTCTGGTCTCTCACACCACTAACAAGGCGGTCAAGTAAATAATCGTCCAAATTCACGAACTCACAATGCCGGGCAGCTTTACGTAATGCCGCGACATATTGATTTATTGACTCTCCCGGAGCCTGGTCGCGGTGATAGAAATGCTGCCGCTGAGCTATTCTGGAAGGTGCCGGCGCATAATGCCGTTTGAGCTTGCCCATAAAGTCCTCCCATGTCCCGGAATGAATTGATTGCAGAGCCATCAATGTCATGGCTGTTTCGAACATTTCTGTTCTGCAGAAACTCAAAAAATAAGCTCTTTTACGCTCTGGTGACAAATTAGTATAATCATTGGCTATTAGGAAACACTCGAATCGTGCCACATAGGCATCCCACGATTCTTTGTCTTGGTTAAAAGGAGGGAAATTGTGTGAGGCAGCCATGATAATACTGCTTTCACTAAGCCGTACCTTCAAATCACGTTTTTTTTTGTTTTTGTTTTTTTGTTTTTGTTTTTTTTTCCTTCGTCGCCAATAATAAATACTGTCTTCAAATCAAAAACGCTCGTGAACTGGGTTCTCCTTGCTGAGGTAACTTCTTTAATGAACTAACAACGAAACTGTGGTAATACATGTATGGAACAGAACAGAGAACTGGCTCTGACATTTCTTATATAGTACTGTCAAAACATAAGTAACCAATCACGTAACTGCTCATATGTTCAACCAATCACGGGCTAGTACAATAGAGGGCGCTTCTCTGGATCATGCTCAGTATACAACAGTGAGCATTTTTAAAATTACTGTATGTTAATCGGCCATTGAGGACTCTTGGTGAAGGTGAGTTTTCTCTTGAGATGGCCTGGATTAGGAAATAGGAGGCCCTCATTATGTAATAAAGAAGATTTTGCAGATTCAGCCCCAATATCTACACTTACAAATGTATCTTGTTTAGGACATGTTGAGAAAGAAACCTGTATTTAGGATTTTGGAGGACTCTCTGTTGGTAAGTAAAGATACAGCAGGAGAAAGCTGTGTGTTATAAATATTTGTACCCACCCAACCCACTGCCCCAGCTGCCCTAAGTTTTATGTTTTAAAAGAAGGGCAGTTAGTCTTTGAAAGCAAAGTGCTAGCCTCTAGCGTTAATGTTGTTTTAAAAATGGGTCTCATAGTTATTGTTACAAAAACATGACTGCAGCCCAGGTCCTTGTTTAGAAGATGATGCAGTGTGTTTACCTAAACTGAAAATGGGGGTGTAAAATCGATAAAAAATATAAGTCATGGTAAGAAGAAGTGATTGGGAAGAACTTCAGCTATTTGTTTTTGGATAAAAATGTGTTTTACTATTGACCAAACTTGCCATGCCAGTCACTGAGGATAGGCAAGTCACCTCTGTGACACACATTTTGTGGGATTATCGATAAAATCATTTCAGCAGTGCCCCGGCACATGCAAAAAAGGCCTGCTCTCAATTTTGATCTGGAATGCAATGACTCATTTTAATCATTATAAGCAAGGATATGAAAAGGATAAGGCTTGATCATATAACACAATTGAGTTAGTTCAGATCAATGTGAGGTCTCTCTAGGTTGAACAGGCCATTTGAGATTGTAGACTTTCTTCTCTAGTCCCAGAAATCTATTTATTTTAAATGATTTAAAGAGCCATCCATTTCATATTAAGGACTCCAGATGACATACAAAGGTTAATTTATCCTAACCTGCTCCTTGAACACTAGCAAAGCTATTCAGCCAATTCTTTTCCTAGTCCTAAACTTAAAATGTTGATGCCCAACAGCACATGAAATGGGATGTCTGAGTTTCTTACATACTGGCAATTTTTATAGATTGCTAGGATGCAACGGGTGCAGTGAGACTATAATTTCTAGTCCCACTTCTTGTTTTTATTAGTATTTTATTTTAATTTTATTGCCAGAATGAGAGAAAAATAAATAAATGGTCGTGCAATTTGAATAGGTTTGGGGAAGTTTAATCCGTATTTTCCATTCATGCCCCATTCATGGTTTCTTCCCCCTGTGCAGGGTGAAGGAATCCAAAGGAAAACAGACATACTTCTTTTTTTTTTGTAATGTTAGGATTCCTCTGAGAGTATCTTGAAATATTTAATAGTAATTAAATGTCTTCTCTGTTCTAGGTTTCACTTTCTTCATTTCATCCAGATGGTTGCACCTTTGATCTTGTAGCCATTTTTTCTATTATCTATGATGCAGAAAAATGTATATAGGTCTCTATTATGACACCTCTCAAGTTGTCAGAGGTATCATTAAATCTGAACATAGGTTCTTGGATAATTTGAATAAAATGGATCTCTCCCACGAATTCATTTGTATGGATTGTATCACTACTGACTAGAAATGGGAGCAAACAATGACTGACTATTTCTTCTTACAAATATATGGAAAACTAGCATGTCATGGAGAAAGCAAACTCTGTATTGGTGTGGAAATATTTTTGTGGAAGTATTTTTTAATGGGAGGATCAAATCCGAATCAAGTCAAGCCTCACCTGAAGTGATATACTCCAAAGAAAGATTATCATCTCAGGAATAATTAAGCTCAGTTCCAATTCAGTTAATAATACTGACTTGCCTTATAAATCTGCAGTATAGATTACTAAGAAAGCATGATTAAATAGAAGTGTGTAAAGCACTTGAATGAAGATTACATATTAATAAAATGTGTTTCTTTTAACTATTAAACAAGCTGTACTGAATATAGTTCCTACCTATAAATGCGTGTAAAGCATTGCTGCTTTAATGTGAAATATTTAACAAGTTTAAGAGAGACACATAGTAAAACACTTTATTCATGTGGATATCCAAGAAATGAAACCTGATCATCTCCCTCAAAAATTGTGTTGTAAGCCACCTTAAAACTCAGTAGATGGCCATATCTAATTCTTCTTGGCTGTTCTTAAAAGAGAGAGGGAGAGAGAGTTGGGCATAGTTAGAATTTGCACAGGAGACTACCAAGCTATCCCAGGGTTATAGATTGGGAAGTTAAGAAAACATTTTAGAAGGAAATCATGATCATGGCAATGGCAAAGCACTTTCTTTTTGCTGCTGAGTAAAATATGTGGATGGGTGTATTAAGCGGGTGTATACTTCAAATTTGATTTGGAAAAAGTGCTTGGCCTTCAGGTAAATATTGCACTGAGCTGTTCATTCAAATAACCTGACCTTTTTCAGGTTTCTATGTAACCCTGAAAGATTTGGTTTCTCCAGGGAATCTGCTCCTTAAAGTTAAGGTGACTTTTGCTGGATAAAGTGAAGATGTATGAAATAGATCATAATTCTTTAATGAATACTAGAGAGCTGTTTTTATAATGTCAAGTGCCAAGCACATCCTCTAAGTCTTTTTAATTTAAAAGTGTGTAGAGCCTTTGTCACCTTTTAGTCACAAGGAAACAAATTTGACCCCAGGGAGACTTGGATATGTCTGTCTGTAATGTTTTGTGTAACATTTTAAAAACACACCCACCTACCCCAAATAAATATAAGTAAATAAAAGAGTAAAACTTTTGTTCTGAAATTGCAGGATCCATTTTGGGTTGGTCATTCTTAAACCATTAAATTGCTCTTTTTGTTAGGACATTTTCCCCAATATTCAACTAAAATATGCCTGCCTAAAACTTGAATACAATTATTCCATTATTCCTTTATAAAGGGTTGTGATTGCCACCTTGACCTTTTCGAACCCTTCCTCAGATGCTGCTTATATTCTGTACTTTGGGGTGAAAGAGAATTGCCCTTCATTTATTCTGTCTGGTACTCGTCAAATATTTTCTGAATGTTGATGGGTTTAACATGTTTTCCTTGTTACTTCTTCTAAAACACATTTCAGCTCAGTATCTAGTAAATAGATTAGGTAGATATCTTTGATTTTGTTTGATAACTGTTTTTCTTGGGATTTCTTTGTATTCTTCTTGTTCTTGTTATATATGTATAGAGCTTTCTTTAATCAAAGATTTTCACATACCGTTAACACATATCTCTTCTCCTTCCTTCTCTGCTGAATTTTATAGCTGTGCTTCAGAGTGGTAGCTGCTTAAGAATGATCATTTCCCTTAACCAAAATCATATATTGATCATTGCAGCCGGCTGATATGGTGTAATGATTAAGCCAAAATCTAAGTTAAAATTCCAGCTACCTATGGAAGTTTCTGAGTGACTATGATCAGTTACTCTTTCAGCATAACAGCCCTCATAGGCAATAAAATGATGGAAAGCACAATTGAGAGATTCCTATATATTCTTTGAGTTCCCAACAGAATGCGCAGAAGCATTTTCATGACATCAGGGTCAGTGGGCGGAGCCTCCCGCCGGTTTTACTACTTGTTCTATAAAACTGGTACGAACCGGGGGCAACCCACCGATTAGGATACTTGATTCATGATACCCACAGCTCAATAAAGTGCTTTTCTATAGTGTGGTATTTTTAATCTGACCTAATTGCAAAGGAACATATCCCACAGAAGCTGAATTTTATGTTTATTTATACCACATCCAGATTTCAAATATGTACATGAAATAAGAATTTTAATCTTAAAAGAATTCTTTACAAAACTTTGGCTCTATCATTGCAAATTGCAGCTTAGAGATCAAAGCCTATTATTTAAATAGGTTAAAGCCTTGTGTTATTTGCCAAATACCACAAGATGGCAATGTGAGAAATGTTATATCTTGCTTTGGTCACCAGAGTGCTCTTTAAATGAAAAGCTGTGCTAAGTAAAGCATCAAGGAACTATTGTAGAAGAATTTAAAGTCTCAACTGCCTAAAAAAGATTAGAATTAGAAATTTCTTGTGTGCTAATGTCAGTAGGAATGTTTCTTTAATTAATATAGCTTCTGATGAGAGTATATTAAGTCATCGTGGTACTCCATTTTGGTATGAACATGCTTTGCAGAGCACAAAAAAGGAGCAAAAGTAGCTAACAAACATAATTAAGAGGAGATAAGAAACAAAGGCAACATAGCTAAAATTAGCTTATACTAACTCCATTCATTTGCATATCTCCGTATCCTACCTTTACTTCCAGTAAATTGCATCATGTTTTCTCTTCATTTCTTTAAACTGTTCACCTTTTTGAGGATATTATCAAATACACCCAACCACAACTTTCTTAGACTTCCCTTTGTTTTGGTCCCTTCACTCTTTCTTCAGTCAGTTGTTCTGTAATTTGATCTATTCCTTCTATAGGACTAAACTATCTCAATGTTCTATAAACTGGTCAGTTTTGTTTTCAGTCAACATTCATTCATACCCATTCATTTGTAATTATCCCTTCTAGTTTTACCACCTTAAATATTTCATTCCCACTGAATATTCCATAATTCAAGGCTATTTACTTAATCATTTGTTTCTCTAAACAAATACAAATGCAACAAGTTTTCTTTTTTCTTCAATGATGGTTGAAATGTGAAACTATTTTGTATATGAACACTTTCCATATTTTTCTTGTTGGCTTTTTAATCAGACTTCTGACAGATTATAGCATCTTCCAATTGTCAGATATAGATGCAGTCTTCAGATACAGTAAAGAAATTGTACTCCCATCCATATTTTAATATTTCTTGTTATATCTTTGCAGCCTCACCACTTTTTGACACTTGGGACAGTATTTGATATCTTTTTCATTACTTTTTCTTTAACACTAATATATGTTGCATTCATTTTCATTCCATTATATCTCTTCTTAGCCAGGCCTCATTTAGCAATGGCCCCAGTTAAAAACTGTTTGCAAATGCAATTATTTATAGCAGTAAACAGTAGTGAAAAAACATTTTCTGATAAATGTTCACATTTCTGCCCCTGACAACAATGCATGATTGAGAGTGAGGCTGGCATTGCTGCATGAGAAATCTTTATCTGAGTGAGACAGCAGCAACTAGAAATCTTTGCAATTTCCCTCTTTCTCTCTCTCACACACACTCTTAGTCATGTAGTTTGCTTAGTGACTGTTTCACTGGAATGAATTGCAGCCATTAAACGATAAGATAGAGCAGTGTTGGCGAACCTTTTCGGCACCAAGTGCTGAAATGGGAGCATGCTGGAAAATGGAAGAGCAGTTCCCCGGCACACACTGAGCTTCCGGTCACCTGGTCTTCCAGTTTCTGGCACACGTGCGCATATGAACACTAGCTGGCCGGCGTACATGTGCACATTGGAAACCGGAAGCTCAGCTTCCTGGCACATGCATGTGCCCCAGAGAGCTGCTCTTCCGGTTTCTGGCACTCCCACTCTCCCATTCTTCCAGGTTTGGCCAGCTGGTAAAGACCAGCTGGCCAAACCTGGAAGAGCAACGGGCGACAACTGGCCTGCCCGGAGAGATGGCTCTGTGTGCCACTTCCGGCACGCGTGCCATAGGTTCACCATCACGGAGATAGAGTATTTTTAATCCCATTCACTCTGCTGCAGGCCTTTTTATTTAATCACCTTCATATATATATATATGGGGGAGGGGAAGACTTCGAAAGAAAACCTGAACACGCAACTCTTATCAATGCAGGGTCTTCTCAAAGACCTCTGAAAACACAGGGGGCTTTCATACCACCAGTGGAGATGATATTGTGGAATTTAAAAAGTATGGCTTCCATTTGAAATCTCTCTGAGGTATGTGGCTAAGATAGTAATACTTTGTAATCAGAGTGATTATCACAATTCAAACAATACTGTTTTTATTTCCATATTGGCAGCATAACCAGAATATATTCTACATTCTTGTCATAAATTAGTATAATTTTTAAATATGTATTTTGTTAGCTATATATTTATAAAAAGAAATCATATAGTCCGGATTCCAATAATAACTATACATCTCCAAGAACCCTTTAAAACCATGTGTACTTGTCCTCTTCTATTTATACTTTGTAGTTCAAAGATGTCACCACACACAATTCTTATCTTCTCAGGTTATTTGAATTCTAATTTATAATCATATCACACTGAAGCACTCAACATTAAACCCCTTCAGACCTCCCTTTTTAGGACTTCCATCTTGATTGATTCAAAAGATTCTTTTTATTAAGGTAGATTGATTTTATGAATCTTGTCTTTTAGTGATTAAAAGTGTTAAAATTAAAATAGGGGAAACTCACTTTATTACTTGGCAGTAATATCCTGTTGTAAACTGAATACATTATCATTATGTCGTATGAAGAATGCTATTTTTATTGTATTTGATAAGAATCTAGACAAGCATGAAAGTGTTAAATTCTTGCTTAGCATATTGGAAAACTCCCAAGTAGTGGCAACAAGGGAGTGGATGTTGACTTCTAGGCACATAGTTGATCATGAGATGGAGCACCAACAAAGTTCTTAATATATCAGCATTAAGATTCTTGATTTTAAAGACAATTCAAAAGCAATTTGAATTAGATAGGCTGTTCTGGTAAATGCTTAGGATATATCTATCAATTGGAAGCTTTGTCAGCACAATATAATGGAAAATATGGCACTAAGTCACCACAGGCAATAACATAGATTTATAATAGATACACAATTGCTGTAGCTTCCAATAATTCACCTGAACTGTGGATAAGATGATGGGCTTTATTTACCAAGCATGCTACTGAATTAACCCATTTTCTTGGCTTGTAGATTGGGTTCACATCACATGCCAATTAGAAAAAAAATTAAGTTTAAAACTAATCAAATTTAGGATGTGTAAATCCAGCTGTTATATTTTTGACTGACTCAATTAATTGTATTGGGTGAAAAGAGCAACTTTTATAAGATTTACATTCTTACTTCCATTTATCTAGTTTACTTAGACTGAATAGTTTAAGAATGATATTTTTAATAAGATAGCAGCATAAATGTAGTTAAAAAAATAAATCTAAAAAAGGAGAAATATATTTTTGTTTCTCTCAACACTAATTTCTTATTACTTTTTGCAAATAATCCCACACAAAATCACTGTAATTTTCAGAACAGTATATTTAATTTCTCGCTTTGCTTTGGTTTCTCTAAAATAGATCTGGCAAAAGAATATCTTTACAGAAATTAGCAGACAAAATCTTGGTTGGTTTCACTGAACTATGTATATATTTAATCAATGGTAGGGCCATCATCTGTCTGGATTTTCTTATACATGTATTTCATACTGCAGGTAATACTTGTTTCTGTGAAGACACGAAAGACTATGCCTTGAACTTATAAACACTATTGCAATATAAAGTATTTTAAAGATCACTTTAAGGTAGCATTTTATTTATTTTGCTGAAATGAAGGCAATTTTTTTTTATTTTTTAAAAAATACTTTTCAATATGATATTGTATTTTTATTTCTACGGAGGGAGAAACACTTTTATTTTGATGAGTCTTCAGGAGTGTGTTTGGGTTCGGCTTTCCCTTTCTCTAAGAGGATCAGTTCAGTTCTTGCTGAAGATGAAACAATGGGCTCTGATGGCATATCACCTGAGGTTTCATTTTCTTCTTTCTCTTTGAGTGATAAGGTTTCCTGAGCATCAAAGAAAGTTTCATTTTTGTCTGTTGGACTTTCTTCACCCTTTCCTTCTTTTGAATCTGTTTCCTTTTCTTTGCCCACTTCTTTGCTCTTTTTTGTTGGAGATGAAAAACCTAATTTAGGAAATTTAAACCATCCTGTTTTTTCAGTTTCTTTGGCAGTATCACTGTCTAATTTCGATGAATCATCAGACTGAACTTTTGGCTGAGCTTCAGGTTTTGAATCTGATGTTGTGTCATCCGTAGTGGGAGAAAACCCAATACTTGGAAACCAAAGTTTAAATCTACCAGATCTCTTGCTATCTTTTTCATCTGTGACCTCATCTATGCTACTTGTAAATGCCGTTTCCTCTGCAATTTCTATAGCAGATTTAGATATCTCTATTAGCTCAGAGTGACTCTCTGCAAATTCACTAGAAGACTGTACGTCAACTGTGAAGGATTTAAGCGTTGTCACTGTGGTAGCAGAAGATGTTCCTTCAATATATTCATAAGTTATATCCTTATCTTTATCAGATGGTTTCACTTCACTCAAACCAGCCTTTTGTGCTGCTTCTCTGGTACCTGAAAGTTGATGATCCTTATCCTCAAATATTTCACCCATACATTTTGTAGAAGATAACTTGACTGGTACATCTAAGCTCACGTGTGATTCCTGGATTTTCACTTTGAGAAGCGAAAATCCAAAGGCAGCAGTTTTAACTTCTGATGGAGGAATCTCAGATTCTTTTACTATTTGCGTTGAGAAAGATTCCTGTATTTCAGCATCATCACCACAACCAAAGGTAGATTTACTTTCCATCCTTATTTCTTTACTTTCAGCAATTGATCCTTTAATTTGCACTGGTGCACTTGAACTAAATGAATCATCAGGCTGAAGTTTAATTTCAAGTGGTGCTCTTTGAATATCTGGCTCCTTCAGTGTTGTAATTTTAGCGACTGACTTTTGAACATTACCATCCATAGTCTCTATTTTCTCTTTAAGAAATTCAGCACTGAATTCCTTTGGCACTTCTTTATGCACATACACTGTTGTATCCACAAAAGAAGAGTCTGTAGATTGGAATTTACTTTCAACTTGTGGTCTCTGAATGGCAGGTTCAGACAGTGTTGTAATTCTGACTTTTGATTTCTGAATATCATCTCCTTTTTCTTCAGGGAACGTAGTCTTGAACTGCAGTTGAGAAATATCATCATCAGCGGTATCCTTTATATCCACTGTCTCTTCTGAAGTCAGTTTTTCTCCTTCAGAAATTCTGTGTGTGAACTTGAGCATTTTGAATTTGGGCATTTGGAAACTTTCTTCTGCATCTCCAGGTTTTTTATCCTGAACTTGGATTTCTGATGTTTCTCCCTCGGGTCTAACTAATGACACCTCAGTCTGTACTTTTGGTGAATCAACCTGAATTTCTGCACCCTGAGATTTACTGCGCAAGTTGGCAAATTTTGGCATCTTGAATTTAGATGCTTTTGTTTTACTTGTTTTCTCTTCTGCTTTCACTTCACCTTCTTTAGGCAAATCTTTTTCAAAGCCCTCAACTGGGAAATCAATGATTTCAAAGTCTTCATCAGTGACTGAAACATCCATTTTAACTTTAGAAAGAGTAACAGCAGGCTCTTCTAGGTCAGATTCAATACCGGGAACAATGGCATTGCTCTTTGTGGTAGACCATCCAAACAAAGGCACACTGAATGTTGGCATTTTGAATATACTTTCTTTTCCCTGAGAATCCTTTTTGGGTGACTTCTTTTCAGTCCCCATCGCTTCAGGTTGTGTATCAAGGCTTTGCAAAGGTTCTGGATCTGTAATAGTAGCATCTATTTTCTTTCCCATAGTAATTTCAGTAGATGGTATCTTAGCCGCTGCTATAGTGTCTGGTATGACTTCAGGTTGCTGAATGGTCATCTCACTTTTAGGGATGTTTCTATCAATATCCATCTTTGGGATAGCACCAATGAACTCAGTTTGAGAACTTTGTCCTTCTGCACCATCTTTAACTATATCAGTATACATTTTGGGCTCCAAGTCACTAGCTTTCCTGCCAATTGTTTCTGAAGATTGTAAAAAATTGCTTTCACCCATTAATTGGTCAGTGGTAGACTGCTGTTCTTTCTGTACTCTAACATCCTCTTGAGGAAGCATGACTTTTTGTTCTGAGATTTTCTTTTCACTGTCAAGTTCCTTTGAGATGGTTACAATTTCAGGAGATCTTACTTCAACTTGTAATTCAGTAGCATGAGCTTCTCCAGTGATGTCTTCAGTTTCAGCATCACTTTTTTTTGGCTTTGAAGTTCGACCAAATGAAGGCATTTTGAATTTGGGCATTTTAAACCAACTCTGAGATTCCTCAGTCTGAATTTCGTCAGAAATTCCTTCATCACTTTTAACTTGTAAGGGCTGAGCTTTCCCACCAAGTTCATCAGATTCTGTAGTTATTTGAAGCTGAGAGGCATCAGATTCAGGTTTTGATAAAGTGATTCCACTGCCTGACAGATCTGAAATTTCACTTTCTGACAGATCTGAAATGCCAAACTTTGGCATTTTCAGTTTTGGCATCCTAAACTCCCCCTCTGTACCATCAAATTTCATACTTGCACTGTCCATACAAATGTCACCTTTGAACTCTGTTTCTAAACATTCCTGTTCAAATGAAGGTGTCATGGATACCTTAATATCAGTTTTGGGTAAGCTGATATCTGTATCTGTCTGGAATGTTTTGATTTCTTTGATTTCACCTTTCAGCATTTTTACACTTATTTCTGTTTCCTCTACTTTTCTTGTCGTAAAACTGCTTTCTATGTCAGGTATTTGCACCAAAGCTCCATCACCTTCCGCTACTATATCTACCTCTGCTTTTGGTAGCTTTGTCTTAGACAGTGACATTTTGGGCATAATTAAATGAGGTCTTTTTACTTGACCTTTTTTGGTGGCTATGTCTACATTTCCATCAATATGAACTCCTTGATCTTCCGAAAGAGTTACTTTTGGTTCTGTGCCCATATCATCTGATACTATGTCAAGATGAGATTCTTCCAGAGGTTCTTTTATATTTGTTTTAAGGCTCGCTTCCTTTTTAGGGGACCAGCTCAATGAGGGCAATTTGAATTTTGGCATTTTGAAATGTCCTTTTTCTTCTCCATCTAAACTTCCTCTCTTAGTTATTTGTCCCTTAGGTTCTGGCTCCTTAGCTGCACCATGTAAATCCTGAGTGCTTACCTCTGATTCTGTGACAGAAATATCAACAGATGGTATGCCTACTGCTGCAGTCTTTACATCAGATCTAATAATTTGGGGCATTTTTATTTTCTGTTCCAAAACATCCTTTTTTTCACCAAGTACATCAGATTCCATTTCAAATGTTGTAGCTTCAACTGCAATATCAATAATATCCATTGTTGTTTTCAGCTGGGGGACATCAACATCCTTGGACAGGCCAACAGCAATATCTGGAACTTTTCCTTTAGAAAATGAGATCCCAGAATTAGCCATTTGAAATTTTACCTTTTAATTTTCTTATATACAACTTTAGGTTTCAATTTTAATTTCTGTTCCACTTACAAATATTTCAGCCTTTCTACTTTAATTCCCAATACTTTCATTTTAGGAACCTTGATTCCTGCTACTGACTTATCATTTCTGTTATCAACATCATCTGGTTATAACTCTCATTTTAAAAACTGATATTAAGTGAAGGAATTAAGACTGTAGGTAAACCGATTTCCATATCTACCCTGTTTCCCTAAAAATAAGACTCAACTGAAAAATAAACCCTAGCATGATTTTTCAGGATGCTTGTAATATAAGCCCTACCCCCAAAATAAGCCCCAGTTAAGATCATCAGCCAGACAGATACAATTAGTATCATATTTCCCCAAAAATAAGACTTAACCAGAAAATAAGCCGTAATGCAACTTTTGGAGCAAAAAATAATATAAGACCCAGTCTTATTTTTGGGGAAACACAGTAGTGTAGAAGCTTTAATTGCTGGTCTAAAATGTTCTGTGCTTGGAACCTTAACTTTGGTCACTTTAATACTTTTTTAATATCATTGTCAATGATTTCTTTATCTAATGTTTCTTGTGAAATATCTTTTTCTTCCTTAGAAACAGACACTGTCATGTCATTATTCAGTGACAGAATACAGATATTTCAGCTTTATAACCTTCCATTTTTGGCAACTAGAATGAAGCATTCTAATAGTCGTTTCCTGCATGGTCAGTTTTAATTAAAAATTGAAAAAAAATGAAACCTGCATTTTTATACCTGAAATACCTCACAGTACTTCAGAGATTTCAGATGACCTGAGATCTAAAATTTGCATCAGAAATATCTCACTCTTGAATACATTTTAATCTTTCCCTTTGAAGAGCCAGAACAGTCAGCGTTTCTCTTAGCTGTGCTAAAATTGGAATCAGTTGATATACACTTTTAGCTCCTACATTTGAATACATGTAGACAATAAAGGTTAAGTTAAATCTGGCTCAACTCAGCCAGAATAATATTGCTAGTAGGCAGGTTTTCACTTTTGTTAGATTTAAAAGGAGCTATTTAAATCTTTGAGAAACCAAATTAGGTACATAAAAACTTAAACAAACTGGTATTTATTCTACCAACATGACAGTGAGGTTCCAAAATATCCATGTCAATATAGGAACTCCTGCGTCAGACCTTTCCAAACTACAGTAAGTTAATTCTGACAATTAAGTTCCTTCACACAAATAAAATTACATTTACAGTAGTTTTAGCGTGATAGGAACAACTTGCAATTCTGGTCTTAATACTTCCTTCAGACAGAATGTCAGTTTTGTAGGAAGAAAATGTTTGCAAAAGAATAAAATAATACACTTAGGCACTAAAATTAACTACATTTCTAAAGATTTCTCTAATGATCTAGAACTATTTTCAATGTTAGAATCCAACATGAAGATTTATATATACTATGAGATTAATAACTTATGAAATCAGCATTGCAATAAACAACAGCTTTGAACACTTCTGTGTCTGTTAAAGGCAAGAAGATTTTTTCCTTTATTGCCATATTCCCATTAGAAGAGAAACATCCTAAAGGTGCTTGGGATAACCATGACCTGGAGACTGAGAATCTCCATAGACATTAGAAGAGAAATTTTCAACTTTGGCATTTTCAACTTAACCCTCCCACTTTCCATCTTAACCTTGTTTCCTGCCCACCCCCTAAAACCTTTGCTAAATGGAGACTATACTTTTAAGTCAGGAGTTTTGAGTTCCACGATCACCTGGAATCTCTACATCAGATGCTGAAAAACTAATGCCAGCCTTGAATTCTAATATCTTCAACTGAGATTAGGTTGATGTCCAGGTTGACCTGGGTCCATTTCTAGTTTGGATAATTCCATGCTGGATATCTTGAACTTGGGCACGGGAATTTTCATCTCACTTCCCTTTCCGCCTCCACCACTAATATTGGCCTTGATTTTTTGGGGCGAGGAGAGGGGAACCCATTTTCCTTTGAGAAGGAAGATATTTACCTCAGTTTATGATAGGGAGATCTTTACTTCTGGAGATTTTAGCTTGGGCACTTTGATGCTAGCCATCTTGATTCCAGACATTTTGCTTTCACCTTCCTCTCTTATCCAATGGTGGGATTCAAATAATTTAACAACCGGTTCTCTGCCTTAATTATTTCTTCCAATAACCAGTTCATCAAACTGCTCAGAAAGTTAACAACCGGTTCTCCCGAAGTGGTGAGAACTGGCTGACTCCCACCACTGCTCTTATCTCCATATCTAGGTTGGCCCCCTCAATTTCCACTTCTGGCAATTTTTCAGCATCAGGTTCATCAACTAGAATTTCAGATAATGTGCTTTGGGGTGATCTGCTTCTATGGAAGGTAGGGACACTCCTCTCTGTGTAACACTTTCCTCCTTGGTAAGAAAAATTCCTAGCAAGGGCATTTCAACCTTTGAACTTACTACCCCACCACCAAGATCAAAAATTCTCCCCTGCACAAGAATCTTACCTGAAGAAGCTTGTACTTCTACGTCGGGAGCTTGCAGCTCCACAGTGACTGGGACCCATGGAATCTTTACTTCAGGGGCTGCTATTCTGATGTCACCCTCGAAATCATCTTTCTTGAGCGGGGTTTTTGTAGTGCTGACCTCAACTTTTGGAAGAGAGGTGTGTACATCAGGCAAGCTGTCATCTGAATCTATTTTGGGG
This sequence comes from Masticophis lateralis, assembly GCA_030761175.1. Lineage (NCBI taxonomy): Eukaryota > Metazoa > Chordata > Lepidosauria > Squamata > Colubridae > Masticophis > Masticophis lateralis. The sequence goes on along the minus strand of JAUDYJ010000001.1, from coordinate 320,748,810 downwards.
CCCTTGATATCAGATTTGGAGAATCCCATACTGGGCATCTTGAACTTTGGCATGTGTATTTTCATCCTGCCTTTCTCATGACTACCTTCTGTTTCCGCAACTTTACTGGCAGCCTCAGAATCAGGCAGTTCAACTTTACCTTTGGGAAGGGAGACGTCTGCCTCAACCTTTGGAAGGGAGATGCTCACTTCTGGTGCAGTGAGTTTGGGGGGCTTGACACTAGGCAACTTCACTTCGGGCATTTTGATTTTGCCCGCATCTCCAATCTCCATGTCCAAACTAGGGGCATCTACCTCCACTTTTGGAAGCTTAAGATCGGCCTCAAGCTCAGCAGAGGGCAGTGGGACTTCCCCTTTCAATTCTGTCTTTCGCAGCTCTGCTTCCATAGAAGGTACGCTGATTTCTGCCTCTGGGACACCTTTCCCCTTGGGCAGTGACATTCCAAATTTGGGCATATAGAACTTTGGCATTTGGAACTTTCTATCCCCGCTTTCCAGCTTAACATCAGGGACCTGCACAGAAACCTTTCCAGAAGGAGCCTCTACATCTACTTCGGGAGCGTTGAGTTCCAGGCTGGCCAAGCCTGTGGGAATCTTTACTTCTGGTGCTGATATGGTAATATCTGCTCCCTTCACCTCAGGTTTCTCAATGTGGAGCTCAGCTTCAGGAAGAGAAACCTTAGGCATACTGACATCCACATCAACTTTGGAGCCCTTGATGTCTGGTTTAGAGAATCCTATGCTGGGCATCTTGAACTTTGGCTTATGTATCTTCAGTCCTCCCCCATCGATGGTGCCTTCAGACTCTGGCAATTTTATGCCCACTTCCACATCAGACACTTCAGCTTTTCCTTTAGGAAGTGTGATATCAGTCTCAACCTTTAGCAGGGAGATCCCTACTTCTGGCCCTTTGAGCTTGGGGACCTTCACGCTAGGCATCTTCACTTCGGGCATTTTGATTTTGCCTGCATCTCCAATCTCCACGTCCAAACTAGGGGCATCTACCTCCACTTTTGGAAGCTTAAGATCGGCCTCAAGCTCAGCAGACGGCAATGTCACTTCCGCTTTCAATGCTGTTTTGGGCAGTTCTCCTTCCACAGAAGGTACACTGATTTCTGCCTCTGGCACACCTTTCCCCTTGGGCAGTGACATTCCAAATTTGGGCATATGGAACTTGGGCATTTGGAACTTCCTATCCCCGCTTTCCAGTTTAACATCGGGGCCCTGCACAGAAATCTTTCCAGAAGGAGCCTCTACATCTACTTCGGGAGCTTTGAGTTCCAGGCTGGCTGAGCCCGTTGGAATCTTTACTTCTGATATGGTAATATCTCCTCCTTTGACCTCAGGTTTCTCAATATGGAGCTCAGCTTCAGGAAGAGAAACATCCATTTTAGGCATGCTGACATCCACATCGACTTTGGGGCCCTTGATGTCTGGTTTAGAGAAACCCATGCTGGGCATCTTGAACTTTGGCTTGTGTATCTTCAGTCCTCCCCCATCGATGGTGCCTTCAGCATCTGGCAATTTTATGCCCACTTCTGCATCAGACACTTCAGCTTTTCCTTTAGGAAGTGTGACATCAGTCTCAACCTTTGGCAGGGAGATCCCTACTTCTGGACCTTTGAGCTTGGGGACCTTCACGCTAGGCATCTTCACTTCGGGCATTTTGATTTTGCCTGCATCTCCAATCTCCACGTCCAAACTAGGGGCATCTACCTCCACTTTTGGAAGCTTAAGATCAGTTTTAAGGTCTGCAGCGGGCAGTGTTACTTCCATTTTCGATTCTGCCTTGGGCAGTTCTCCTTCCATAGAAGGTACGCTGATTTCTGCCTCTGGGACACCTTTTCCCTTGGGCAGTGACATTCCAAATTTGGGCATATGGAACTTGGGCATTTGGAACTTCCTATCCCCGCTTTCCAGCTTAACATCAGGGCCCTGCACAGAAACCTTTCCAGAAGGAGCCTCTACATCTACTTCGGGAGCTTTGAGTTCCAGGCTGGCTGAGCCCGTTGGAATCTTTACTTCTGATATGGTAATATCTCCTCCTTTCACCTCAGGTTTCTCAATATGGAGCTCAGCTTCAGGAAGAGAAACATCTACTTTAGGCATGCTGACATCCACGTCGACTTTGGGGCCCTTGATGTCTGGTTTAGAGAATCCCATGCTGGGCATTTTGAACTTTGGCATGTGTATCTTCAGTCCTCCCCCATCGATGGTGCCTTCAGACTCTGGCAATTTTATGCCCACCTCCGCATCAGGCACTTCAGCCTTTCCTTTAGGAAGTGTGATATCAGTCTCAACCTTTGGCAGGGAGATCCCTACTTCTGGCCCTTTGAGCTTGGGGACCTTCACGCTAGGCATCTTCACTTCGGGCATTTTGATTTTGCCTGCCTCTCCAATCTCCACGTCCAAACTAGGGGCATCTACCTCCCCTTTTGGAAGCTTAAAATCGGCCTCAAGCTCAGCAGATGGCAATGTCACTTCCGCTTTCAATGCTGTTTTGGGCAGTTCTCCTTCCACAGAAGGTACACTGATTTCTGCCTCTGGCACACCTTTCCCCTTGGGCAATGACATTCCAAATTTGGGCATATGGAACTTGGGCATTTGGAACTTCCTATACCCGCTTTCCAGTTTAACATCGGGGCCCTGCACAGAAACCTTTCCAGAAGGAGCCTCTACATCTACTTCGGGAGCTTTGAGTTCCAGGCTGGCTGAGCCCGTTGGAATCTTTACTTCTGATATGGTAATATCTCCTCCTTTCACCTCAGGTTTCTCAATATGGAGCTCAGCTTCAGGAAGAGAAACATCTACTTTAGGCATGCTGACATCCACATCGACTTTGGGGCCCTTGATGTCTGGTTTAGAGAATCCCATGCTGGGCATTTTGAACTTTGGCATGTGTATCTTCAGTCCTCCCCCATCGATGGTGCCTTCAGCCTCTGGCAATTTTATGCCCACCTCCGCATCAGGCACTTCAGCTTTTCCTTTAGGAAGTGTGATATCAGTCTCAACCTTTGGCAGGGAGATCCCTACTTCTGGCCCTTTGAGCTTGGGGACCTTCACGCTAGGCATCTTCACTTCGGGCATTTTGATTTTGCCTGCGTCTCCAATCTCCACGTCCAAACTAGGGGCATCTACCTCCACTTTTGGAAGCTTAAGATCAGTTTTAAGGTCTGCAGCGGGCAGTGCTACTTCCATTTTCGATTCTGCCTTGGGCAGTTCTCCTTCCATAGAAGGTACGCTGATTTCTGCCTCTGGGACACCTTTTCCCTTGGGCAGTGACATTCCAAATTTGGGCATATGGAACTTGGGCATTTGGAACTTCCTATCCCCGCTTTCCAGCTTAACATCAGGGCCCTGCACAGAAACCTTTCCAGAAGGAGCCTCTACATCTACTTCGGGAGCTTTGAGTTCCAGGCTGGCTGAGCCCGTTGGAATCTTTACTTCTGATATGGTAATATCTCCTCCTTTGACCTCAGGTTTCTCAATATGGAGCTCAGCTTCAGGAAGAGAAACATCTATTTTAGGCATGCTGACATCCACATCGACTTTGGGGCCCTTGATGTCTGGTTTAGAGAATCCCATGCTGGGCATTTTGAACTTTGGCATGTGTATCTTCAGTCCTCCCCCATCGATGGTGCCTTCAGCCTCTGGCAATTTTATGCCCACCTCCGCATCAGGCACTTCAGCTTTTCCTTTAGGAAGTGTGATATCAGTCTCAACCTTTGGCAGGGAGATCCCTACTTCTGGCCCTTTGAGCTTGGGGACCTTCACGCTAGGCATCTTCACTTCGGGCATTTTGATTTTGTCTGCGTCTCCAATCTCCACGTCCAAACTAGGGGCATCTACCTCCACTTTTGGAAGCTTAAGATCGGCCTCAAGCTCAGCAGATGGCAATGTCACTTCCGCTTTCAATGCTGTTTTGGGCAGTTCTCCTTCCACAGAAGGTACACTGATTTCTGCCTCTGGCACACCTTTCCCCTTGGGCAGGGACATTCCAAATTTGGGCATATGGAACTTGGGCATTTGGAACTTCCTATCCCCGCTTTCCAGTTTAACATCAGGCACCTGCACAGAAACCTTTCCAGAAGGAGCCTCTACATCTACTTCGGGAGCTTTGAGTTCCAGGCTGGCTGAGCCCGTTGGAATCTTTACTTCTGATATGGTAATATCTCCTCCTTTGACCTCAGGTTTCTCAATATGGAGCTCAGCTTCAGGAAGAGAAACATCCATTTTAGGCATGCGGACATCCACATCGACTTTGGGGCCCTTGATGTCTGGTTTAGAGAACCCCATGCTGGGCATCTTGAACTTTGGCTTGTGTATCTTCAGTCCTCCCCCATCGATGGTGCCTTCAGCCTCTGGCAATTTTATGCCCACTTCCGCATCAGACACTTCAGCTTTTCCTTTAGGAAGTGTGACATCAGTCTCAACCTTTGGCAGGGAGATCCCTACTTCTGGCCCTTTGAGCTTGGGGACCTTCACGCTAGGCATCTTCACTTCGGGCATTTTGATTTTGCCTGCGTCTCCAATCTCCACGTCCAAACTAGGGGCATCTACCTCCACTTTTGGAAGCTTAAGATCGGCCTCAAGCTCAGCAGATGGCAATGTCACTTCCGCTTTCAATGCTGTTTTGGGCAGTTCTCCTTCCACAGAAGGTACACTGATTTCTGCCTCTGGCACACCTTTACCCTTGGGCAATGACATTCCAAATTTGGGCATATGGAACTTGGGCATTTGGAACTTCCTATCCCCGCTTTCCAGTTTAACATCAGGGACCTGCACAGAAACCTTTCCAGAAGGAGCCTCTACATCTACTTCGGGAGCTTTGAGTTCCAGGCTGGCTGAGCCCGTTGGAATGTTTACTTCTGATATGGTAATATCTCCTCCTTTCACCTCAGGTTTCTCAATATGGAGCTCAGCTTCAGGAAGAGAAACATCCATTTTAGGCATGCTGACATCCACATCGACTTTGGGGCCCTTGATGTCTGGTTTAGAGAAACCCATGCTGGGCATCTTGAACTTTGGCTTGTGTATCTTCAGTCCTCCCCCATCGATGGTGCCTTCAGCCTCTGGCAATTTTATGCCCACTTCCGCATCAGACACTTCAGCTTTTCCTTTAGGAAGTGTGACATCAGTCTCAACCTTTGGCAGGGAGATCCCTACTTCTGGCCCTTTGAGCTTGGGGACCTTCACGCTAGGCATCTTCACTTCGGGCATTTTGATTTTACCTGCATCTCCAATCTCCACTTCGAAGCTAGGAGCCTCTAACTCTACTTCTGGAAGCTTAACATCAGTTTTAAGGTCTGCAGCGGGCAGTGGGACTTCCATTTTCAATGCTGTCTTGGGCAGTTCTCCTTCCACAGAAGGAACACTGATTTCTGCCTCTGGGACACCTTTCCCCTTGGGCAGTGACATTCCAAATTTGGGCATATGGAACTTGGGCATTTGGAACTTCCTATCCCTGCTTTCCAGCTTAACATCGGGGCCCTGCACAGAAACCTTTCCAGAAGGAGCCTCTACATCTACTTCGGGAGCTTTGAGTTCCAGGCTGGCCGAGCCCGTTGGGATCTTTACTTCTGGTGCTGATATGGTAATATCTCCTCCTTTGACCTCAGGTTTCTCAATGTGGAACTCAGCTTCAGGAAGAGAAACATCCATTTTAGGCATGCTGACATCCACATCGACTTTGGGGCCCTTGATGTCTGGTTTAGAGAAACCCATGCTGGGCATCTTGAACTTTGGCTTGTGTATCTTCAGTCCTCCCCCATCGATGGTGCCTTCAGCCTCTGGCAATTTTATGCCCACTTCCGCATCAGACACTTCAGCTTTTCCTTTAGGAAGTGTGACATCAGTCTCAACCTTTGGCAGGGAGATCCCTACTTCTGGCCCTTTGAGCTTGGGGACCTTCACGCTAGGCATCTTCACTTCGGGCATTTTGATTTTGCCTGCGTCTCCAATCTCCACGTCCAAACTAGGGGCATCTACCTCCACTTTTGGAAGCTTAAGATCGGCCTCAAGCTCAGCAGATGGCAATGTCACTTCCGCTTTCAATGCTGTTTTGGGCAGTTCTCCTTCCACAGAAGGTACACTGATTTCTGCCTCTGGCACACCTTTACCCTTGGGCAATGACATTCCAAATTTGGGCATATGGAACTTGGGCATTTGGAACTTCCTATCCCCGCTTTCCAGTTTAACATCAGGGACCTGCACAGAAACCTTTCCAGAAGGAGCCTCTACATCTACTTCGGGAGCTTTGAGTTCCAGGCTGGCTGAGCCCGTTGGAATGTTTACTTCTGATATGGTAATATCTCCTCCTTTCACCTCAGGTTTCTCAATATGGAGCTCAGCTTCAGGAAGAGAAACATCCATTTTAGGCATGCTGACATCCACATCGACTTTGGGGCCCTTGATGTCTGGTTTAGAGAAACCCATGCTGGGCATCTTGAACTTTGGCTTGTGTATCTTCAGTCCTCCCCCATCGATGGTGCCTTCAGCCTCTGGCAATTTTATGCCCACTTCCGCATCAGACACTTCAGCTTTTCCTTTAGGAAGTGTGACATCAGTCTCAACCTTTGGCAGGGAGATCCCTACTTCTGGCCCTTTGAGCTTGGGGACCTTCACGCTAGGCATCTTCACTTCGGGCATTTTGATTTTACCTGCATCTCCAATCTCCACTTCGAAGCTAGGAGCCTCTAACTCTACTTCTGGAAGCTTAACATCAGTTTTAAGGTCTGCAGCGGGCAGTGGGACTTCCATTTTCAATGCTGTCTTGGGCAGTTCTCCTTCCACAGAAGGAACACTGATTTCTGCCTCTGGGACACCTTTCCCCTTGGGCAGTGACATTCCAAATTTGGGCATATGGAACTTGGGCATTTGGAACTTCCTATCCCTGCTTTCCAGCTTAACATCGGGGCCCTGCACAGAAACCTTTCCAGAAGGAGCCTCTACATCTACTTCGGGAGCTTTGAGTTCCAGGCTGGCCGAGCCCGTTGGGATCTTTACTTCTGGTGCTGATATGGTAATATCTCCTCCTTTGACCTCAGGTTTCTCAATGTGGAACTCAGCTTCAGGAAGAGAAACATCTACTTTAGGCATACTGACATCCACATCGACTTTGGGGCCCTTGATGTCTGGTTTAGAGAATCCCATGCTGGGCATCTTGAACTTTGGCTTGTGTATCTTCAGTCCTCCCCCATCGATGGTGCCTTCAGCCTCTGGCAATTTTATGCCCACTTCCGCATCAGACACTTCAGCTTTTCCTTTAGGAAGTGTGACATCAGTCTCAACCTTTGGCAGGGAGATCCCTACTTCTGGCCCTTTGAGCTTGGGGACCTTCACGCTAGGCATCTTCACTTCGGGCATTTTGATTTTGCCTGCGTCCCCAATCTCCACGTCCAAACTAGGGGCATCTACCTCCACTTTTGGAAGCTTAAGATCGGCCTCAAGCTCAGCAGATGGCAATGTCACTTCCGCTTTCAATGCTGTTTTGGGCAGTTCTCCTTCCACAGAAGGTATACTGATTTCTGCCTCTGGCACACCTTTCCCCTTGGGCAATGACATTCCAAATTTGGGCATATGGAACTTGGGCATTTGGAACTTCCTATCCCCGCTTTCCAGCTTAACATCAGGGCCCTGCACAGAAACCTTTCCAGAAGGAGCCTCTACATCTACTTCGGGAGCTTTGAGTTCCAGGCTGGCCGAGCCTGTTGGGATCTTTACTTCTGGTGCTGATATGGTAATATCTCCTCCCTTCACCTCAGGTTTCTCAATGTGGAGCTCAGCTTCAGGAAGAGAAATGTCCACTTTAGGCATACTGACATCCACATCGACTTTGGGGCCCTTGATGTCTGGTTTAGAGAATCCCATGCTGGGCATCTTGAACTTTGGCTTGTGTATCTTCAGTCCTCCCCCATCGATGGTGCCTTCAGCCTCTGGCAATTTTATGCCCACTTCCGCATCAGACATTTCAGCTTTTCCTTTAGGAAGTGTGACATCAGTCTCAACCTTTGGCAGGGAGATCCCTACTTCTGGCCCTTTGAGCTTGGGGACCTTCACGCTAGGCATCTTCACTTCGGGCATTTTGATTTTGCCTGCATCTCCAATCTCCACGTCCAAACTAGGGGCATCTACCTCCACTTTTGGAAGCTTAAGATCAGCCTCAAGCTCAGTAGATGGCAATGTCACTTCCGCTTTCAATGCTGTCTTGGGCAGTTCTCCTTCCACAGAAGGAACACTGATTTCTGCCTCTGGGACACCTTTCCCCTTGGGCAGTGACATTCCAAATTTGGGCATATGGAACTTGGGCATTTGGAACTTTCTATCCCTGCTTTCCAGCTTAACATCGGGGCCCTGCACAGAAACCTTTCCAGAAGGAGCCTCTACATCTACTTCGGGAGCTTTGAGTTCCAGGCTGGCCGAGCCCGTTGGGATCTTTACTTCTGGTGCTGATATGGTAATATCTCCTCCTTTGACCTCAGGTTTCTCAATGTGGAACTCAGCTTCAGGAAGAGAAACATCTACTTTAGGGATGCTGACATCCACATCGACTTTGGGGCCCTTGATGTCTGGTTTAGAGAATCCCATGCTGGGCATCTTGAACTTTGGCTTGTGTATCTTCAGTCCTCCCCCATCGATGGTGCCTTCAGCCTCTGGCAATTTTATGCCCACTTCCGCATCAGACACTTCAGCTTTTCCTTTAGGATGTGTGACATCAGTCTCAACCTTTGGCAGGGAGATCCCTACTTCTGGCCCTTTGAGCTTGGGGACCTTCACGCTAGGCATCTTCACTTCAGGCATTTTGATTTTACCTGCATCTCCAATCTCCACGTCCAAACTAGGGGCATCTACGTCCACTTTTGGAAGCTTAAGATCGGCCTCAAGCTCAGCAGATGGCAATGTCATTTCCGCTTTCAATGCTGTTTTGGGCAGTTCTCCTTCCACAGAAGGTACACTGATTTCTGCCTCTGGCACACCTTTCCCCTTGGGCAGTGACATTCCAAATTTGGGCATATGGAACTTGGGCATTTGGAACTTCCTATCCCCGCTTTCCAGTTTAACATCCGGGCCCTGCACAGAAACCTTTCCAGAAGGAGCCTCTATATCTACTTCGGGAGCTTTGAGTTCCAGGGTGGCTGAGCCCGTTGGAATCTTTACTTCTGGTGCTGATATGGTAATATCTCCTCCTTTGACCTCAGGTTTCTCAATGTGGAGCTCAGCTTCAGGAAGAGAAACATCCATTTTAGGCATGCTGACATCCACATCGACTTTGGGGCCCTTGATGTCTGGTTTAGAGAATCCCATGCTGGGCATCTTGAACTTTGGCTTGTGTATCTTCAGTCCTCCCCCGTCAATGGTGCCTTCAGCCTCTGGCAATTTTACAGCCGCTGCACCATCAGACATTTCAGCTTTACCTTTGGGAAGGGAGACATCAGTTTCAAACTTTGGCAGGGAGATCCCTACTTCTGCCCCTTTGAGCTTGGGGACCTTCACGCTAGGCATCTTCACTTCGGGCATTTTGATTTTGTCCGCATCTCCAATCTCCACGTCCAAACTAGGGCCATCTATCTCCACTTTTGGGAGCTTAAGGTCAGTTTTAAGGTCTGCAGCCGGCAGTGTGACTTCCATTTTCGATGCTGCCTTGGGCAGTTCTCCTTCCACAGAAGGTACGCTGATTTCTGCCTCTGGGACACCTTTCCCCTTGGGCAGTGACATTCCAAATTTGGGCATATGGAACTTGGGCATTTGGAACTTTCTATCCCCACTTTCCAGCTTAACATCAGGGCCCTGCACAGAAACTTTTCCAGAAGGAACCTCTACGTCTACTTCAGGAGTTTTGAGTTCCAGGCTGGCTGAGCCTGTGGGAATCTTTACTTCTGGTGCTGATATGGTAATATCTCCTCCCTTCACTTCAGGTTTCTCAACATGGAGCTCACCTTTGGGAAGAGAAATGTCCACTTTAGGCATACTGACATCCACATCGACTTTGGGGCTCTTGATGTCTGGTTTAGAAAATCCCATGCTGGGCATCTTGAATTTTGGCTTGTGTATCTTCAGTCCTCCCCCATCGATGGTGCCTTCAGCCTCTGGCAATTTTATGCCCACTTCCACATCAGGCACTTCAGCTTTTCCTTTAGGAAGTGTGACATCAGTCTCAACCTTTGGCAGGGAGATCCCTACTTCTGGCCCTTTGAGCTTGGGGACCTTCACGCTAGGCATCTTCACTTCAGGCATTTTGATTTTACCTGCATCTCCAATCTCTACTTCGAAGCTAGGAGCCTCTAACTCTACTTCTGGAAGCTTAAGATCAGTTTTAAGGTCTGCAGCAGGCAGTGGGACTTCCATTTTCAATGCTGTCTTGGGCAGTTCTCCTGCCACAGAAGGAACACTGATTTCTGCCTCTGGGACATCTTTCCCTTTGGGCAGTGAAATTCCAAATTTTGGCATTCGGAATTTTGTAATTTTGAATGTATCCCCTCTTTCAAGCATAACATCATGACCTTGCAGAAAAACCTTTCTTGATGGAGTGTCTGTGTCTACATCAGGAGCTTTAAATTGCTGGTTCGCTGAGCCCATTGGAATGTTTACTTCTGGTGCTGATATAGTAATATCTCCCTTCATCTTTGGTTTGTCAGCATGGAGCTCAGCTTCAGGAAGAGAAATGTCTGCCTTAGGCCTACTGACATCCACATCGTCTTTGGGGCCCTTGATGTCTGGTTTGGAGAATCCCATGCTGGGCATCTTGAACTTTGGTTTGTGTATCTTCAGCCCTCCCCCATCGATGGTGCCTTCAGCCTCTGGCAATTTTATGCCCACCTCCGCATCAGGCAGTTCAGCTTTTCCTTTAGGAAGCGTGACATCAGTCTCAACCTTTGGCAGGGAGATCCCTATTTCTGGCCCTTGGAGCTTGGGGACCTTCACGCTAGGCATCTTCACTTCGGGCATTTTGATTTTGCCTGCATCTCCAATCTCCACGTCGAAACTAGGGGCATCTACCTCCACTTTTGGAAGCTTAAGATCAGTTTTAAGGTCTGCAGGGGGAAGTGTGACTTCCATTTTCGATGCTGCCTTGGGCAGTTCTCCTTCCACAGAAGGTGCGCTGATTTCTGCCTCTGGGACACCTTTTCCCTTGGGCAGTGACATTCCAAATTTGGGCATATGGAACTTGGGCATTTGGAACTTTCTATCCCCACTTTCCAGCTTAACATCAGGGCCCTGCACAGAAACTTTTCCAGAAGGAACCTCTACGTCTACTTCAGGAGTTTTGAGTTCCAGGCTGGCTGAGCCTGTGGGAATCTTTACTTCTGGTGCTGATATGGTAATATCTCCTCCCTTCACTTCAGGTTTCTCAACATGGAGCTCACCTTTGGGAAGAGAAATGTCCACTTTAGGCATACTGACATCCACATCGACTTTGGGGCTCTTTATGTCTGGTTTAGAGAATCCCATGCTGGGCATTTTGAACTTTGGCTTCTGTATCTTCAGTCCTCCCCCATCGATGGTGCCTTCAGCCTCTGGCAATTTTATGCCCACCTCCGCATCAGGCACTTCAGCTTTTCCTTTAGGAAGTGTGATATCAGTCTCAATCTTTGGCAGGGAGATCCCTACTTCTGGCCCTTTGAGCTTGGGGACCTTCACGCTAGGCATCTTCACTTCGGGCATTTTGATTTTGCCTGCATCTCCAATCTCCACGTCCAAACTAGGGGCATCTACCTCCACTTTTGGAAGCTTAAGATCGGCCTCAACCTCAGCAGATGGCAATGTCACTTCCGCTTTCAATGCTGTCTTGGGCAGTTCTCCTTCCACAGAAGGTATACTGATTTCTGCCTCTGGGACACCTTTCCCCTTGGGCAGTGACATTCCAAATTTGGGCATATGGAACTTGGGCATTTGGAACTTCCTATCCCCGCTTTCCAGTTTAACATCGGGGCCCTGCACAGAAACCTTTCCAGAAGGAGCCTCTACATCTACTTCGGGAGCTTTGAGTTTCAGGCTGGCCGAGCCTGTTGGGATCTTTATTTCTGGTGCTGATATGGTAATATCTCCTCCTTTCATTTCAGGTTTCTCAATGTGGAGCTCAGCTTCAGGAAGAGAAACATCTACTTTAGGCATGCTGACATCCACATCGACTTTGGGGCCCTTGATGTCTGGTTTAGAGAATCCCATGCTGGGCATCTTGAACTTTGGCTTGTGTATCTTCAGTCCTCCCCCGTCAATGGTGCCTTCAGCCTCTGGCAATTTTACGGCCGCTGCACCATCAGACATTTCAGCTTTACCTTTGGGAAGGGAGACATCAGTCTCAACCTTTGGCAGGGAGATCCCTACTTCTGTCCCTTTGAGCTTGGGGACCTTCACGCTAGGCATCTTCACTTCGGGCATTTTGATTTTGCCTGCATCTCCAATCTCCACATCCAAACTAGGGGCATCTACGTCCATTTTTGGGAGCTTAAGATCCGTTTCAAGCTCAGCAGAAGGTAGTTTCACTTCCCCTTTCAATTCTGTCTTTGGCAGTTCTCCTTCCACAGAAGGTACGCTGATTTCTGCCTCTGGGACACCTTTCCCCTTGGGCAATGACATTCCAAATTTGGGCATATGGAACTTGGGCATTTGGAACTTCCTATCCCCGCTTTCCAGCTTAACATCGGGGCCCTGCACAGAAACCTTTCCAGAAGGAGCCTCTACATCTACTTCAGGAGCTTTGAGTTCCAGGCTGGCTGAGCCCGTTGGAATCTTTACTTCTCGTGCTGATATGGTAATATCTCCTCCTTTGACCTCAGGTTTTTCAATGTGGAGCTCAGCTTCAGGGAGAGAAACATCCAGTTTAGGCGTACTGACATCCACATCAACTTTGGGGCCCTTGATGTCTTGTTTAGAGAATCCCATGCTGGGCATCTTGAACTTTGGCATGTGTATCTTCAGTCCTCCCTCAACGGTGCCTTCAGCCTCTGGCAATTTAATGGCTGCTGAAGTATCAGACATTTCAGCTTTTGGAAGGGTGACATCAGCTTCAACCTTTGGCAGGAAGATTCCTTCTTCTGGTGCTTTGAGTTTGGCGACCTTGACACTAGGCATCTTCAGCGCAGGCATTTTGATTTTGCCCTTCTCTCCTATCTCCACATCTAGACTGGGGGCCTTTATCTCCACTTCTGTCAACTTAATGTCAGCTTCAATCTCTGCAGTTTTGAGTTCTGTTTTCAATTCAGTTTTGGGGAAGTCTGTTTCCATGGAAGATGCGGAAAATTCTCCCTGTGGAATACCTTTTTTTTGGGGTAGTGATATCCCAAACATGGGCATTTGTAATTTTAACATTTTGAACTTAGTTTCGTCATCTTCCAGTGTAATGGCTGAGCCATCTGCAGGAATTTCATCTGATGTAATATTTGTTTCTTGGTCTGTTGTTTTCAATTCCAAAATTCCCTGGCCTGCTGTTGACTTTATGTCAAATTCTGAAATGTTTATATCTGCAGTAATTTTTTCCATCTTAAGCTCAGGTTTGGTAGCCGTATGGTCACCTTTGGGAATGGAGAAATCCATTTTAGGTATTTTGATGTCCACTTCAACTTTGGAAGCTTCAGTTTGTGGCAAGGCATACTTGCTAGCAATATTTGTTTCTTTTCCTTTTTCCTCTTTCTGATATTGGGTTTCAATTTGTACTTTTGAATCTTTTTGCTTTTTTTTCCTCGTTTTTGGAATATTTTGTGAAACTTTGATCTGAGAGTCTGTAATGTCTTTTGTTTGAATTACTGCTGTTTTCATCTGTGTTTTTGTAACTGTAGGTTCTTGTTTTGTAAATTCTATATTGGATTTTAATTTCTTCTCTTTGGATTTTGTAAGAGTTAGTTCAACATCAGGATATTTTCTTGTATGTTGTGGAAGTGGAAATACTGCATCTGATACACCTCTTTTTTGCTCTTTTTCTTTTGGTTTTCTATCTACATCTAATGAAGTATACTCTCTTGTCATTATATCTGAGTGTTCCACAGCAGTACCATCCTCATATTCTTTAAATGGATTTATTTCATATGGTTCTTGTTTACTTTTGTGCATCTTAAATCCAATAGTTGGAAACTTTAGTTTCTTTTGGCTTTGTTTTTTAATTTTTCCATGAATTTCTTCTGGCTGGAATTGTGATTCTGTATCTGTGCTTGTAGGAGAAACATCTGGAATTCCATGTTCATATGCATCTGATGTACTTCGAGATCGTCTCTGTCCCAAAATCTTCTTTCCCTTAATGGACTGGAATTTTGGCCATGAGAGTCTATCCTTTTTGGTTCTTTTTGGTCTTCCCACTCTTTGTTTTACAATTAAGTTTGTTTTATCTTCCTCTGAGATTGTCTTCTCTGATATTTCCATTGTATCCATTCCCTGGGAAGAAAAATTCTAAAATGAATATGTTTGTTTAGGAAAAAATGTATATAGAGTATTTATATCATTTTATTTTTTGATTATAAGGTTTAGGTAAAGGTAAAGGTTCCTCTCACACATATATGCTAGTCGTTCCCAACTCTAGGGGGCGGTGCTCATCTCTGTTTCAAAGCCGAAGAGCCAGTGCTGTCTGAAGACAACTCCATGGTCATGTGGTCAGTATGACTAAATGCCAAAGGTGCACAGAATGCTGTTACCTTCCCACTAAAGGTAGTCCCTATTTTTCTACTTGCATTTTTCACATGCTTTTGAACTGCTAGGTTGGCAGAAGCTGGGACAAGTAACAGGAACTCATCCCATTACGTGGCATTAGGGATTTGAATCGCTGAACTGCCGACCTTTCGATCAACAAGCTCAGCGTCTTAGCCACTGAGCCACCATGTCCCATTAATTACAAGAATTATAGTATCTCCCCAAATAGATAATTTGAATTAAAATAAATAGCATTTGTGCAAACAATTATGGGCATCAGGAATAAAATATTTTTTTAAAAGTATGATTTAAAAATTTGGTTATCCAGAAAGATTTTTCATCTGAGGCTTGGTAAAATACTATCAAATACTGTCTTTCTGAAGATCACATTGGAAAGTTCCATCCAAATATCTGGTAGAATAATATTCCAGAGAAGGCCCCCTGATTAGTGATTAAGGGCATGCTTCTGTAGCATCCGTAGATATAAGACCTCTCTACTAGATGTTCCTAGGTGGGCAGCTATCATCCAGGTCCTGAACCATGAAGGTGACATCATCCAGGTCATGAATCATTAAAAGTGACAACCAGAAATTTGAATTGAATCTGGAAGCCAACTGGCAATTGGTGCAGTGGTATCAGTATCAGTGCTCTATGAGGAATGCTTTTTTCATCTTTTAATTAATTTTAAAAGTGTTTTATCATCCTTGTCTCTTTCCCAATTTTCTAACTTTTATATACTGTTTTTAACTTCTAATATTTCATTGTACACAGTCCAGAGTTTCTTTCTGAGGGAGATGGGCAGTTCAGAAATGTGGAAAATCAATGAAAAATCAATCAATCATCAACTACACCTAAGATATGACCCAGATTTTGAAGGAGCATTTGGACATTATCACTTAGAGGTGTACTCACTTTTGTTGTCACCAGTTTAGACATTAATGGCTGTGTATTGTGCTGTTTTGAGGGGACAGCACATTTACACTGTTATACAAGCTGTATACTCACTACTTTACATTGTAGCCAAGTGTCATTTCTTCAGTGTTGTCACATGAAAAGATATACTTAAATATTTACAAAATGTGAGGGGGTGTACTCACTTCTGTGATATACTGTATATTGTAACGGTACCAACATTATATAGAAATATTCACAATAGAGGACTGGACCATGAATATTATAGAACTTGCAAAATTGATTTCTTTTATTAGGAAAGGGCTAATTACACATTTTATAAGACTGGAAACTCTTTATAGAGTTTTTGCTGAAAACGCGTAAAAATGAAATGGTAAATTCTAGATTTACTGATTAAAAAGGGTTATATATGAGAAGGAACTATGTTATGTTATTTTGAAAGCGGGAAATGGTACCAGATAGTACTATAACTATTGTAAAAAAAGATTGGAAATCACTTCTTTAAGTTATCTCCCCCCCTTCTTTTCTTAGCTTTCTACTACTTGTAACACTTTTTTCTTCACCTTTATTCCTTTCCAACCCTTCTTCAATACTTTTTCATGTTTATCTTTTATCTTTATAAAAATTCTTCTATAATTCTTTGGACATATTATGCAGATGGAATTGTGCAAATTCAATTTCTGATCACAGACTCTATTACTTTCCATAGGTAGTACTGTAATGTGTTTTTATAAAAAATTATTTTGTATGTAATGATTGCTGTAATGTGTTTTTATAAAAAATTATTTTGTAAAATTATTCTTTCCTTGTTAAACTTATATTGAGAATTGAGTTGCCTTACTTTCAAGTAACTCCTGAGCAGAAAAGCAGCAGATCAAGAGCAAACGGAGTGTGTTTAGATTAGTTACTTTTTCTCATTTAAATTTTAGGGATACAGTGCTAAGAAGAAAATCACAATTGATTCAAACAATTAAAATAATTTATATAAGAAATTCTCCATGCAGCCTAACTTTGGAAAACCCTTTGTACTTATTTTAGAGAAGAACCAGGACCTAAGCAAGTCACCTGTCCTCAAAATTTTGCCTCAAAATTTTATTTCCCTGTGGGTAGGTGGGGAAACTTTTTAAAAAGTTATAAAATTACTTCACTAACGGGTAGATTTTCATGATGTATATCTTAATCCATAGTATAATTAAAGAACAATATATTACC
This sequence comes from Masticophis lateralis, assembly GCA_030761175.1. Lineage (NCBI taxonomy): Eukaryota > Metazoa > Chordata > Lepidosauria > Squamata > Colubridae > Masticophis > Masticophis lateralis. The sequence goes on along the minus strand of JAUDYJ010000001.1, from coordinate 320,732,071 downwards.
TGACTTAATTTTTCCTTTTTGGACTGTGTTGCAGAATGCATTGCTTCCAGCTCATCTTTCCCAACAAGTTTTCTTTTAAGATTGAACTGTATTTTGTATGGTTCAGAATACTGCAGTATTTTAAGTGCATCTTCATATTTGATATTATCAAAAAAGATTGTGGCACTCAACAGCTGATCACCTAGAAAACAGAAACAAGACTTTCAGCCTGTTAGATAAATCCCACAGTTCCTTGTCTGAATTTGCAAAATATACCACTTTTTATTCACTTTTTAGAAGTATAAACAGGTTGTCCTCAACTTACAAGCATAACCGAGCCCAGAATTATGGTTGTAAATTACACTGGTCATTAAGCAGGTCATCAAGTGACCATACCCAATTTTACAGTCTTTTCTGTTGTGATAATTAAGTGAACATGACAATCATAAAGTGAACACTGCAGTTGGCAAAAAAACACAGTAAACTGCAGTCATGTGACTGCAAGATGTTGCAAATGGCCATAAATACAGACCAGTTGCTGAGCGCTTAAGATGCAATCACATGACTGGGGAGTGGAACAACTGTCAGACCTTCAAATCCAAGTCATATGTACCTTTTTGGGGATCCATTATAACTTTGATCCAGTTGTAAGTTGAGGACTACTTGTTTTACTTTGTCCCTGCCCTGCGGCATGTTCATCATTCAATAGGTAAAAAGTTTTTACCTAACCATACAGTACTTTTTAAAAAGTACTGTATGGTTATTACTTTTTGTAATGTATGCTTTAAAGATATGACCATTTTCTTAGTTAATGGTTTTAAGAGAAAATGTAAATATAATACAAGAGCAATACTGTACCTTCTCTTAGACTAAATAGGTTTGATGCTGGGGACTCCTTGAGCACTTGCTTCACAAATATTCCTTCGGTTCCCCCACCAGCTACACTGAATCCACTTGCACCAGATTCTACTTCGGTTTGTAATGTCACTTCCATAGATTCCTAGTTGTTTCAAAAGGTATGCCATTAAATCTCATCTCTAAATTAGTTCATTCTTCTATTCATTTATATCATGATGTCACTCACACTGTCATTAACATAATCCTAAAGTTGACTGTACTACATTGCCAGAAATAGCACATATTAAATTTACTAAAAAGCCTCAAACATTTCCTGGCATCAAAAGACAAGCAAAATTATTAAAAACAGATAACAAGGTTTCTTTAGAGATTAGATTTATTATCAGTTTGCTGGATGAGTAATCCTATATCACAAGATCAGAATGGAGGATTTGACAAGAAAGTATTAATATTTCTTAATGATCCATGACAGGCAGATAAAGATTTTTGGAAGATATAAACACCGGCTCTCTGGTATTTTTGGAATGGAAGACAAGTGATTTTAAATGAGAATTAAACAGTCAACAATGATAAAATATTTAACCAGATAAAATCTTCCATTTAAAATGTTTACACTTAATATTATACATATGTATGAATATTTTTCAAAAACCACATGTTCCTCAGAAAAAGAAAAAACCCTCAGAACACTGATCTTCATTCCTCTGGGTCTTATGAAAATACAATTTACAGTCATCAGCAACTCATAAAATTATAAAATATATTAATTGAACAGGATTGTATTGATTTGCCTTCTCTTCCATGTAAGAAGATTTTAGGTACCTGCATTACTCCTTAGTTTTCTTTTTCCCCCAGCTAATTATACCCAACTCCTTGATTTCTTTATTCATTTCTCATACAGTTTGCTTTCCAAGCTTTCCACTGTTTCCCAGCCTGGTATCTTTTCTCTCAACCTACTCCAGTTTCTCCATATCCTTTTTTAGGGGGGAGTGGGGGACATATGGCCTGACCAAAGAAATATTACTTCCTGTAATTTAAATGCAATATTTCTGCTAAAGCAGAACAAGACTGCATTGAGCATTTTAGCAGTTGCATAATTCTGCTTTTTCAACTAGTACTTACAGATCTTTCTCACATTCCTTAATTTCTAGTACTTAATTTTGAAAAATACTAGGGTAATATAATTATCTACTTAAAAACAGAACATTAATGGCTTCTTCAAGATGGGGTTTTTTTCTTCTACAGAACCTAATTTTATAATCATAGTGCTTTAATTCTTCCTTCCTTCCTTCCTTCCTTCCTTCCTTCCTTCCTTCCTTCCTTCCTTCCTTCCTTCCTTCCCTCCCTCCCTCCCTCCCTCCCTCCCTCCCTCCCTCCCTCCCTCCCTCCCTCATTCATTTTCATTTAGTAAAATGAATTTATTTAGGACATCAGTGGCTATAAGCCACTTGCAAATCCTGTTTATTTACATTGGTATTCAATTATACATAAATCAGGTATCAAAGTAACTTGAATAAACATTGTCAAAAAATATGCATACTAATCTTCCCACAGAATTTGATTCCCAGCCCTACATTATTTCAAATAGATCAGTGCCAGAAAACTACAAGTGGTCCACTGGACTTAGTCACACATGCTAAGATATAAAATGTGACTGGAGAGCCCAAATTTAAAAGGATTTAAAAGGACTTGTTTAATTGTTCAAGGGTCAGCTAGTTTACCAACTTGAATTAAAGAGCTCTTGTGTTACCAATTGGTCTCTAGATAGGTTTGGGGAAAAATTATGTTCTATATTTGTCTCCTTTAAAAGAAGAACAGAAACAGAAATGTTTCTCAATGATATATGTCAACTACAGGTAGTCCTCAATTTATGACAATAGAGCCCCAAATTTCTGTTGCTAAGTGTGACAATTGTTAAGTGGTTTTGCACCATTTTATGACCTTTCTTGCCACAGTTGTTAAATGAATCAGTTTTTAAGTTAGTAACATGATTAAGTGAATCTGGCTTCCCCATTGACTTTGCTTGTCAAAAGGTCAAAAAAGGTGATCACATGATCCTGGCACACTGCAACCATCATAAATATGAGTCAGTTGCCAAGCACCCAGATTTTTATTGCACGACCGTGGGGATGCTGCTATGGTCATAAATATGAAAAACGGTCATAACTCACTTTTTTCAGTGCCATTGTAACTTTGAATGGTCAGTAAACAAATGGTTGTAAGTCGAGGACTACCTGTATAATAATAGTGTAGTGAATTAGCAAAGGGAATCTATGCATAATTTCCAGCAGGATTATTGGCATTTATCAGGAATGATATCCCTTCTTGGAACAGGATTGCATCTGTAGCAAATCAGTTGTTTGCCAGTTTGGATAGTTCCAATCACTTATTCGATGTAAAGACCAATTCTAGTTGCATTGGTGCTATCAGTGCTGATTGGGCCAATCATTTGCTGTGAATGTGTTCAGGGCTGTGTGTGCAGAAGCATTAACAAAATGCAGAATGTTATAGTGGGTACAGAATTCATACAACTTGCTTATTTTAAAATTATGCTGGAATGACAGAATATTAGTGTGATTATGTAATAGTGTAGTGACATGTCAGTTTCAGAAGTTCAGTTCAATTAGAAAAAGTGACTGAGTGAAAAGTTCACATTTTTAAACATCTGTACCTATCTAATGCAAGTAAAAAAAATAAATTGTCATCTAATGAGACCCAGGATTTTCAAGAATTCTAACACAGTGCTTTCCTATATTGAAAGTCACACCTGAAGTTTAACAGGTACTTAATCTCACCTGTGAATCACTCATTTTGAAGGTGGAGTCTCTTCTTTGTCTGTTCTCTATATCTTGCTGAAGCTGGAAATAAACATGCAATCTTTAATGCTTAGTTGTATGACATCAACTGTGAAGGGGGTATGGACCAAAGGAAGATGCCTCAGAAATCCATATATCTTAGATGTTCCACTGACAGTGTTTGGACAAAATGTCGTTAGAGCACTGGGCAGAAATCAGCCTAGCAAGAGGGGGTGGTAAGAATGATATCATGCCACAAATGGCAGAACTGGCCTCCAAGGAGAATGGTGGAGTGGACTGTGAAGTACAGTAGAACCATAATTCATTTCATAACTTTGGTCGCAACCCAATTTGGTTGTGACCTGAACCTAATTTTGGAAATTTGGCACTTACAAAAAAAAAAAAAAATGGTGCAGAAGGGGAAATCGGCCACAAAATAATATTTTTGGTGAAGTTTTTGGTCAGAACCCGATTTGGTCGTGGTCAGAAACATTCGTGACCATGTAGATGCCCTGCACTTCCTCAGATACAAGGATAGCTTTTCCAGGATCATCATTTGCCAACATGGATGCCCCACCTGTGTAGGCTGAAGTAGTAGCAGGTAACATATGAGCAGGCTTTAGATATTTCTAGGACCTGACAAAGTTAACTGCCTTTTTTTACAGTTAACTGCCTTCTGCAGTTTACATGAAGCTAGTCTTAAACAAAACTGTCATAGCCTCCTATGGTGGCATCACTCCTGACTTATACTGATGACAAGAGTAGATCCTTGCCTCAACTTTTGTTATAGAGAATACCATTCTCTGTGCTCCTCCAACTTCATAGACTACCATGCTTCATGGCTTCCCCAGTTGACTTCAGCAGAATGTCTAATACAATGCACATTCACCACTCTCTGAGCCAACAGCGCTAGATGTAAACGTACATACTATGCTCTCTTGCCAATCACTCTCTGCTGGCAACTCTGGGTGTAAATGCACATCATGTAGGAGCCCAGGCGGTGGAGTGATTAGAATGCAGTATTGCAGGCTAACTCTGCCAACAGCCTGGAGTTTGATCTTGATGGGGCTCAAAGTTGACTCAGCCTTCCATCCTTCCGAAGTTGTTAAAATGAGGATCCAGATTGTTGGGAACAATATGTAAATAATGCTGACATTGTAAATTGCCCAGAGTAAAATTGCTTTTACCATCAGCAACTGTGTGCAAGTGTACACACAATGCTTACTTAATTCCTGCTCTTCATGCTGGAAATTTGATATATAAGTTCTGCCTTTTCACTTTGAAACCTGGGAGTTTCAGCACCTTCTATCTTTCCCTGTGGCTGGACCACAAAAACTGGTGTACTTTGGTAAGAATTACTTTTCCTTTAAAAAGAGACAAACCTCTAAATTTATTTTAAAATGAAAAAAAAGCTATTTTTTCATTACGTTAAGCAACCTTTCAGCTTTCCTTTTCATTTCTGAATCACTGCATTATATGCAAGTGATAATAAGTAATGGAACAGCATTTCCCCCAGGATACCCTTGCAGAGTATATAGGGCAGGAAAAAATGGGTGCCTCTTTAGCCAATCAATATTAATTTTTGTCTTTAACTTTAAGGGGCTAATGTCAATGGTTCCAAAGACTTATAGCTTGTTGCCATAACTGAAACATATGCTATGAACTCTTTCATTTTGTGTCTTACCTTTTTGTTAAAATATTCATCTTCTATGCAATATTCATACACTGGAGAAGATCCTTGTGGCCTAGGTCTTACACTTTCGGTTGTCACTTCACTGATCTATAAAAACGGAGAAATACCATTAGCTTACTCTTATTTCCTGAATTTGCTTTCCTATTAATTTCATAGGCTTAAAAAAATTATTATTATGGGAAAAAAAGGTGGATTATACCTTTCTTTAATTTGATCCAGCAGGGTACTGAAGAATGCCAAATTCTTATTAAATTAGCCAAATGGATATAATACAAATAGTACTCATAACAATGATAATTGGGACTAGAATTTCTATTGGTAAGTGATGTGGCTATAAAACCATAATGTCATTTAATGACTGAAATTCTGGTACTTCCCATTGTCATTAAGTGAATCGCCATGGGTCATTAAGCAAGAACATCACATGGCTTTCATTTATGACCTCCTGCCAGCTTTCCCATTAACCTTAATTTATACGATGATTATAAATTAAATGGTTGCAAATAGTGATCATATGATCATACGTCATGTTAAGACGTTGTGGCATTACATGATTACTTGCCTGCAGGGATACTGCAACCAACATAAATATGACAACTGGGCGTAAGTACTACCTGTCCAGCACCATAGTAAGTTCAGACAGTTTCTGAAGAAGTGATCATTAAATGTATCCTGTATTTCCTTTAGATACTCTACTAACATGTGCCATGGATTTTTTTGTTTTAGAAGGCTCTAGTTTAGTTTAACTTGTGACTAAAGTTGTTTAGGTTCAAGTTAATAAAACTTGATAATGATTTCTGAATATTTCCAATTAATGTTATTGTGTTCAAATCAAATCCATTATGATTCTACCATATTATATGATATAATAATGGTATAATTGAATATGCTTAACTGTATATTTAATACTTAACACAGCATTAAACCTTTGTTTCAAACAAATAACTTCGTTTGGGCCAGGTTGAGCAGAGGCTTTCAAGAGCAGATTTTGATTAAATTCAGGAAGAAGAATGGTTTAATTTGGCTCCTGATTTGATTAGATGAAGCTTGATTTCTTGCTGTGAGGTTCTATTGTAAAGGAAATGAAGCTTTGCAATTCCCAATTAAAACTAATAAAACAATCTGGATTACTTACAGAATCATCTTCTGCATCGGCCTCACCATCTGCCTCTGTATCTTCGGGTCTCAGCTGTCTACCTGATGCTGGAATTATAGGATGAAAAAGCATCAAAATTGTTCCATCCATCATAGCGATGTATAGCTTGATGTAAAATTAAATTTTAAGTATTATTGCTGATCTAGTAGTAACTGTTAGGACATCTAGTTCTGCCCTCCAATGGATTTTTAATGGATGTGCATTAATGATTTTTCATTTAAAAGATGTCTTCAATCAATAACTCATGGGACACAAAAAGCATTATGAACTAGCAAAATAAAGAAGACTCATCTTACAGATCTCTCTTGGTTTGGCTTGATTAGATTATGCATATTACTGAATTCCTTATTCAAAATTTGGGCAATAAATGATGACTTGCATTTTCAGTAGGACGCATGTAAGGATTATTTTCAAAAAATTAATAACAGGCCAAGTTTGTTTTAAAAAATCATCCTCTGTTTCCTGTTTTGTATAAGAAACAATCATAGTTAAGTCTAGTACAGTATAATTAAAACTATATGTTCAAACAAACTGAATTCATTCTGCAACCTGAGACTCTATATTTGATTATGACAGGATGTAAATATAATAATTAAATATTATATTTTTGTATATATTTTTGTACTAGCTGAATATCCGTGCTCCGCTAAGAAACTATGTGATCAGGCTTGATAAATCAACACTTACAGCTTGAAAATTAATGAGTAGTTATGATCGGCCCCTCCTCTCCTCTTTTCTCCTCAGGCTTGCTCCACAAAGGCCTCTCCTATCTTATCCCCTTCTCTCCCTCAGGCTGGCCCCATTGATCCTCTCCTATCCCCTTCTCACCCTCCGGCTGGCCTCATTGATCCTCTCCAAATGCCCAGCCTGCAGGCCAGATGAGTCACGCACTGACCACGCTCAAGTGGCAGTTGGAACAGAGTTATTTTCAAGTGGGGAGGGGGAGTAGAATGTCTAACTCCTTAGCATCAGAGCTTGTTAATAATAATATAAGAAATACTAACGTTCTGATGGTCAGTTTGAAAAATCCTTTCTAAGCGAGCACTTAGAAGCCAAGAGGAACATACGTGCCCAATTTCAAGTTTGTAGGCTTTATGGTTCTGGAGATTTTGTGATGCTGCATGAATGTTTTTCGCTTTTATATATATAGATTTGGAACAATTTATTCTAGTTCCACTACTCATAGGAAGCAGTGAGGAACATGCAAGTCACCAAAGCTCCATCTTTCTCTATTAACAGACAGCCAGTTTGGTTTAGTGGTTAAAGGAGACTAAAGGAGGTCTAGGTCCACTAAAGGAGACTAGGAGGTCTAGGCCTACCAATAAAGGAGAGTTTTTGTGGCTCAGGGATGAAATGTGGGGTCCTTGGCGCTCTCTGAGCTTGTTTTCTTGCAGATATTTTGTTACCCAAACTAGGTAAGATCATCAGTGCTAGTAAGGAGTGGCCGTTGCTCTCAGTTTATATTCTAATGGTTTGACCTGACAGTGTTGGTGGGCGTAGCCTTAGAGATTCTTTGGGCTGTTTACTGTTGGCTTGTTTGTCAGTTCCTGTTACTTGATTGTTGATCTGATGTTAATCTTGGAGTTAATCTATTCTCATCTGGGTCCTGATTGCTGGTGGGGAGGTACTTTTCCCCATATATATATACATAGAAGCACCCACAGACACAATGCAAGAAAAGAGTAGAAATGAATCTATCTGTCTGTATACACACACACACACACACACAGAAGCAGAAGACATAATATTACACCAATTTAAATGTAGACACCTCTTATGCCCATAGTTGATGAGGCTGTTGGAAAGAATTCTAGAAGCCATGCTCTGCATGTTTTCTCTAGTTTGTGGAGATTTTTAAAAAAAAATCTCTGAGTGATGAACAAACAATCATAAAAATGAGACAAAATTGAATGCCTAAAGTTTAGGATACCATTTTGCTTTTTAAAACTCTTCAAAACCAAAGGAGGAAATAACACTGATTTTCCTCAGAGAAAAGGAAAACAAGTGTTTTTTTCAAAGCCACACCTTTCTAAAATAAGCTTTACTTATTACTGCCCTGATCTACTGAGGGTTACTGTAGTGGTTTCAAAAGGGATGCTGGTGGCTACATACACAGCCCATGAGTTGCTTATGTGTGCCCCATAAAAATGAACCAATCAGCTTTGTTTCAGCTTTTAAAAAAGCTCCAGTTTCTCTCTTTGAAACTATGCTTTATAGTCTTATGATCTAAAATGTTCTGATCTGTCTTTACTCCTACACTTTTCTTGCAAAATTATTCCTTTGTTTTGAAAGCAGTCCAGTGGTCACTGGGAACAGTTGCAGTGACTAATTTCATCATATTTGTGAAAAGGAAGCTGAAACAAAACGCCAGTTGTGAAAGATTTATGAAAGAATGAAAGTACTACAAATCTTTGCAGAACAAAAAAAATAGCCTAGAGATTTTTGTCCAAATCTTAAGTAGTAAAATACTCAAACTTGTTTTACTTCTGATTTTCAAAAGCTTGTTATTAGTATCTTCGAAAACCAGCTGTTAGTAAATGTCTAAATGCTTGATTACTCATTTTGAGGGGAATTTCAACAGCCAGGATCATACTTCGTATCTTACAGATTTGTAGATCTTGTTTGCTGTAGGAGGTTGTAGAAATCAATTTTAGCATTTGTCTGGCATTTGTATCTACAACTATATTGGTCCTAACCCAGATTTTTATCTCTCTACAACCTACAGCAGAGGTCCCCAACAGTGGTGGGTTCCTCCTGGTTCAGCCCGGTTCTGCAGGGCTGAACCCGATTCTCCCCCCCACCCCCCAGGCCCCCTGCCCCCCGGTGTTATTCTTACTTTTTATTTGGCCCCACCCCCAATCTATTGCTGCCTCCTGAGTCCCAGCTGATGGCTAGAGGGAAAAAAACTGTTTAAACTCTTACCATGCAAAAATACATGAGTAGATCAGTGCCTGCATAAATAAATGGATAGATCGATACAGCTCTGCAAGCAGTTAAAAGCCTGGTAGACTAGTACTTCTGCTAAATCCTAAATAATTGTCACATGACCATCAAGCCACGTCCACAAAATAAGCCATGCCCACAGAACCATAGTAAAAAATTTTAGAACCCACCCCTGGTCCCCAACCTCTAAAAGTTAACCTTAAAAACTTGTAGAAGCTAATGTTAATTTAATAAAATCATAATGACCTCTTTCTTTATAGTTCTTTAAGATTATAAAGTATAGATTGAAATTGGCCTGATTATAGTATGATCAGCTAGTACTGTTGCATTATATTGTAGTCATCAGAAGAATGGAATTGTTCACCCAAGTGTTAGGTAATCACTAATCACTATGGTTATTTAATTTTAGATCTGTAGGAAGTTAGCATCCACTCCACTCCTAGGAAAATGAAACATTCTAGGAAATATTAAAAAGGCAGAATATTATATTTTCCCTAAAGGAGAAACATGTTTCTAAAGACAAACTCAGAGCCTCAGCTCCCTGCCCCTCCCCCAGTAGATATCTTGGTCCCAGCTATCTACAAGACAAAGGCTGGGCCAGCCCAGTTTATATATAACACAAAAGAAATGACCATCAGGGCATGATAGGATTAGCCCTCACTCAAGATCCAAACCAGGACAAAGCCATTAAGCCATAATAGGAATTGCCCAAAGCCCCTTCATTACATCATCACCCAGCAAGATTCAACCGGGCTAGGACACAAACAGCCTACAAAGTTAGCTAAGACCCCTGCCCCCTGGGAGTCTGACAGCCAATGGGATACATTTCTTCGTGTACAGGAACAGGAAACTCTAAGGCAGGGTCCAAGAGAGTGAATAAATATATCCCTCTCTCTACTCTGTGTGCTCTTTTTTTGCCCAGGACCCAGGACCCAAAAACCCCATGTGTCCACCATTAAACCATCTTTCCAAGGAGTCTCCATTTTTCCAGTGTCTTTCTCACACTTGGAACTGAACCCAGATGGACATTTCTTCGAACAATATTGTAGTCATCAGGAGAATGGATTACCAAGTTTTAGGTAATCAGTATGGTTATTTAATTTTAGATCAATGTTTGCTGTTATTCATTGGCTGCCTGAAATTTTCTGAATTGCTAGATCTATTACAAACCTTGTAAACAGCTCTTACAACCAGATGTAGTGACAAGATGCGAAAATAATTTCAAAATCCTCACTTCTGAACCTAGATATCTACCATCCAGAGTCAAGGACACGATATATCCTCTTCCCTTATAGAGTACAATCTTCAAAGGTTAAGCCTAAGGAGGAGGCAGTCCAAATAAGAGTAAGGAAAATCAAGTCTTTTCCTTAAAATGAGCAATTATTTCATTTGCCTCAACTGTACACCCACTAAAAGCAATGGGGCACAGATAAAAACTGCAATCGTCATAAAGGTACATAACTGCTGCCTCTCCCTGTCAATTGGCATGAAGAAGCCAAATTCCAAACTTAGTATAGCACCTTCCAGAACAGGGGTGGGTTCTAAAAATTTTTACTACTGGTTCTGTGGGTGTGGCTTATTTTGTGGGCGTGGCTTGATGGTCATGTGACAATTATTTAGGATTTAGCACAGGTACTGGTCTACCAGGCTTTTAAATTTTTATTTTTATTTTATTTTATTTCATTTATTTTTGCAGGCACTGATCTACCCATGTATTTTTGCAGGCACTGGTCTACTCATTTGTTTTCTTTTAACACTGATCAGCTGTAGGGCGGCCCTTTGAAGCCCCAAGGCAAGAGTTTAAACAGTTTTTTTCCCTCTAGCCAATCAGCTGGGACTCAGGAGGCAGCAATAGATTAGGGGTGGGGCCAAATAAAAGGTAAGAATAACATGGGGGGTGGGTGGGGCGTGGGGGGGTGAGGTGGGGCAGGGGGGCAGAACTGGTTCGGTGACATCATATCATCACTACTGCCGACTCGGGAGAACCGAGCTGAACCAGGAGGAACCCACCACTGTTCCAGAATCAGGATGGACACGTATTCTTATGAATATAAATATGCTAATTTCTTTCTATTTAAAAAAAAAATCTTAGAAAAGCATACATGTGCAATCTTTAATGTTACCTTTCATTTGATATGGTACACTGTAGAATGGAGTAGCAATGAATAACAGAATAACAGAGTTGGAAGGGACCTTGAGAGATAGAATAGAATAGAATAGAACAGAACAGAACAGAACAGAACAGAACAGAACAGAACAGAACAGAACAGAACAGAACAGAATAGGATAGAACAGAATAGAATAACAGAGTTGGAACGGATCTTGGAGGTCTTCTAGTCCAACTCCCTGCCCAGGCAGGAAACCCTACACCACTTCAGATCTTCTAGTTCAACCCACTGCTCAAGCAGGAAACCTTATACCATGTATATATATGGATTTGTGTAGTTGCTTTATTAACCCTAATTACACCATTTGGTTTGAGCAATTTTGGGTCATCTATCTACCAAATGTGCTGTTTTTGTAGTATGAATGACTAACACATTTTCTTTCACTTGATATCGTCAGCATCAGTTTACTTTAATACTTCTTGCACTTTCTCGGCAGAGTTTTTAATTTTCAGATCCAATTACAAATGGAATGATTAGTTAATGCTGAGGTAAAATAGTAGACAAAGTACATTTTCATGAACTCTGAATTCCTGTTACCAAAAGCTATCTCCTCAGAGATTTACTTCCAAAACTACCGTACATTCTTCTTGGGATATTATATAGACTACAGGTAGTCCTCGACTTATAACAGTTCGCTTAATGACCGTTCGAAGTTACAAAGGCACTCAACAAAGTGACTTATGACCATTTTTCACACTTATGACCATTGCAGCATCCCCATAGTCATATGATTTACATTTGGATGCTTCAGAGTTGCCTCACAATTATGGTTGCGGTGTCTTCGAGTAACGTGATCCCCTTTTGTAGCCTTCTGACAAGTAAAATCAATGGGGAAACCAGAATCACTTAACAGCCATGAGATAAAAGCAGAAAAAACCACTCATGACAGCTTTTTCATCCCCCCTGTCCATTTGGGTCATAAATTTGCAGATCTCATTATTCCTTTACTAATCTATGTAAATACTTAAATCTTGGGAAATTTTTATCTTGGGAATTGGAAATTATCCAATTCAAGCTGAAACTCATATACACGTAACATTTAATTTTAATTATTCTTTTCTTGTTAATTTGATTTAAAAAGTAGAAGTCACCACCCACAAAGCAAAATACCAACTTTCCACATTTTTATTAGGTGGGAAAAAGCTGCAGTTTTGAACAATGGTCAATTAACAACTGCAGTGATTCACTTAACAATTGTGGCAAGAAAGGTCACAAAATGGGGCAAAGCTCAATATCACACTTAGTAAAATAAACTTTGGGATCAATTGTGATTGTAAGTCGAGGACTACCTGTACTTGGTCAGAGCTAAAAGCAAAAGCACTTTTGTATAAGACAAGGAAGCCTTTAATGGACTTTTTGTTGAAAACATAAACAAGTGAAATGATGATTTATGGATTTCAGGATAGAAACACAATTAAATAAGGAGCTGAAGGGGTTTTTGCAGTGTTAAAGAGGGAGGAGGGATGATGTTTATAAGTTTATAATTATAAAAAAGAAGGTAGGAAGAGGCTTTCTTTTTCTGATTTTACTTCAGTTGGGTTTTTTTCTTCTTTCTTTGCTTTGCTCTTCACACTAATTTTCTTTTTTCTTATTTATTTCTTTATATACTTTTTTACATTTACCTTTTATCGATGTAAAAGCTTCCAATAAAAACAAAAAGAGAGAATGGGAATTAATTTCACCATTCTGTTTTTTTCTGAAAGCAGAAAAAAATTTTCTGATCACATCTGATCATATTTTAGATCACATTCAAAATTATTTTGGATGCAATAAACAAGTCTCCCCATCACCATGACAGCCATTTTGAAAACATTCTCAGCATTCCAAACATGTCTGCCAGTCCAAAACTGTTGCCTATGTCTTTTATATAAATATTTCAGGATAGTATCTCTGAAGCAGGGAGATTTAGTGTTATCAAAGTGTTTTGATATCAGAAGATGCTGCTTCAGTTGCGATATTTTCCTGTCAGGAAGATATTTCAAACATGGCTGACACTTTATTCTGAATGGATATAGTGACAGGAATCAATCTAACCTTTGCTATTTGATTCTGTTAAGAACTGCTTGTGATATTTGTGGAACAACTTGCCTCCAGAAGTTGTGAATGCTCCAACATTGGAAGTTTCTAAGAACATGTTGGATAAACATTTGCCTGAAGTGGTGTAGGGTTTCCTGCCTAAGCAGGGGGTTGGACTAGAAGACCTCTAAGGTCCCCTCCAACTCTGTTATTCTATTCTATCCTAATTAAGCTTGAGCTCAAGATATATTAAATTGGGAAAATGTAAATACATATTTTGCTACTGTTGGGAATTATTTATTAGGAATTAATTCTGTAGCCCTTGCTTAGTAAGAATTGTAACCTTTGCTATCTGTTTTCTCGCTTCTGTTGTTCGCTTCAAAGCTAGGCACATCCTTGGTGAGTAAATAAGAAAGATAGAACAAAATAGTTACCCAGGAACATCCTGCTCCATGGATAACGGGGCAGAGCAGGGAGCAGTCCAGGAGCATACACAAGGCTAGAAGAGATGCTCTATAAGATAACAAAAGCATGGACAGACAATGTACAAAGAATGCTCCATGGATGGGGGGGGCATGGGCAAAACATTGCCCATGTTGGGTAATGGCTACATGTGGGTATAAGATGTTGGGGGTCATACTCTTCTTGGGTTTGGCTTTTTCCTTGCATGGTTGTTGTCTATATGCCATGGAATAATCCACCCAGCTCTTTCTTTGTACAAATAAAAGCTGTTATTTTCCAAGTCTCTTTTTCAGCCTCTCTCTCTCTGGCATTCTCGTGACTCAAGTACATTTTTGGGACCATACAATTCTTTATACAGGTAATCCTTGACTTACGACCACAATTGAGGCCAAAATTTATGTTGCTTAGTGAGAAATTTGTTAAGTGAGTTTTGCCCTGTTTACGACTTGTCTTGCCACCTTTGTTTATTTATTTATTTATTATTAAATTTCTATACCGCCCTTCTCCTTCCGGACTCAGGGTGGTGAACAGCCAATTTAAAACCAATACAAATACAAAAAGTTAAAACGTACTAAAATCAATATAAATTTAGGCTGAAATGTAAAACCAAATAAAACTCGAAAACTCTAAAAAGTTTAAAAATAGGAGGGGTCAGGCAAGTCCGGCAAGTTGGAAAAGATGAGTCTTCAAAGCCCGGCGAAAGGTCCGGAGGTCAGCGATAGTCCTCAAATCTGGAGGGAGATCGTTCCAGAGGGTGGGAGCTACCACAGAGAAGGCTCTCCCCCTGGGGGTCGCCAGCCGGCACTGTCTGGCTGACGGCACCCTGAGGAGGCCCTCTCTGTGGGAGCGAACCGGCCGGTGGGAGGCAATAGGTGGCAGAAGGCGGTCCCGTAAGTACCCTGGTCCTAAGCCATGGAGCGCTTTAAAGGTGATTACCAACACCTTGAAACGCACCCGGAAATCAATCGGCAACCAATGCAGCTCACGCAGGAGAGGTGTCACGTGGGAGCGCCCTGTTGCTCCCATAATCCCCCGCGCGGCCGCATTCTGTACCAGCTGAAGCCTCCGGGTGCATCCCAAGGGAGCCCCATGTAGAGAGCATTACAGTAGTCCAAGCGAGATGTGACGAGCACCTGAGTAGGGAGGCGTAGGGAGTCCCGATCTAGAAAGGGCCGCAACTGGCGTATCAGGCGAACCTGATGAAAAGCTCCCCTGGCCACAGCTGTCGTATGCTCCTCTAAAGACAGCCGTGGGTCCAGGAGGACGCCCAAGTTGCGCACCCTTTCCGTGGGGGCCAATGATTCGCCCCCAATAACCAACAATGGAGTCAGTTGGCTATATCGGGACGCCGGCAGCCACAGCCACTCGGTCTTGGAGGGGTTGAGTCGAAGCCTGTTTCTCCCCATCCAGACCCGCACAGCTTCAAGGCACTGGGACATCACTTCCACGGCATCGTTGGGGTGGTCTGGGGTGGAGATGTACAGCTGAGTGTCATCAGCGTACTGATGGAATTCCACCCTAAAACCACGGATGATCTCACCCAGCGGCTTTACATAGATGTTGAACAGAAGGGGCGAGAGGACCGACCCTTGTGGCACCCCACACACTAGGCGCCTCGGGGTCAACCGCTGCCCCCCTGTCAACACCGATTGCGACCGGTCGGAGAGGTAGGAGGAGAACCACCGCAGAACGGTGCCCCCCACCCCCAACCCCTCCAACCGGCGCAACATGATACCATGGCTGAGAGGTCTAACAGCACCAGGATAGAGGAATACCCCCTACCCCGGGCCCTCCAGAGATCATCCACCAACGCGACCAATGCCATTTCGGTGCTGTAACCAGGCCTGAAGCCGGACTGGAGCGGGTCTAAATAGACAGCTTCATCCAGGTACTGGGGGAGCTGCCACGCCACCACACTCTCAACAACCTTCGCTAGAAAGGGAAGGTTGGAGACAGGACGATAATTTACCAAAGCAGCTGGGTCCAGGGAGGGCTTCTTGAGGAGGGGCCTCACCACCGCCTCCTTCAGAGCGGCCGGTAGGGCACCCTCACTCAAAGAAGCGTTTATAATCTCCTGGAGCCAGCCTCGTGTAACCTCCCGGGAGGGACACAGGTCCAATAAACATGTGGTAGCGTTCAGTCTACCCAGGATCCTGTCCACGTCCTCGGGAGCCACAGGATCGAACTCAGCCCAGATAACACTCTCAAGACTGGGCTCAGTCACCTCGCCCGAACCAACCCAGTCAGTGGCCAGCTCATCCCGAATCTGAGTTATTTTATCATCCAGATATTGAACAAAATCCTCAGCACGTCCCTGCAGGGGATCCTCCCGCGCTCCCAGGTGAAGGAGGGAGCGGGTCACCCTAAACAGGGCGGCTGGGCGATTATCTGATGACGCGATAAGAGCGGCGAAATAGTTAGATTTTGCCACTTTTATTGCCACTAAGTAAGTCTTAATATGAGCTCTTACTAGTGTCAAGTCAGATTCAGAGCGACTGGCCCTCCAACCGCTCTCTAGGCGTCTTTTCCGGCGTTTCATCTCCCTCAGCTCCTCGGTAAACCAAAGAGATAAGTGAGTTCGGCACCGGGTCAGAGGCCGCAAAAGCGCGACCCGGTCCAAGGCCCCACCGGCTGCCCTATCCCAAGCAGCCACCAGGTCCTCAGTCGAGTCGCGTGTCAGTGTCTCAGGAAATGGCCCAAGCTCCGTCTGGAACCTATCAGGATCCATCAGGCGCCTGGGGCAGAACCACCTAGTTGGTTCCGCCTCCCTGCGGTGAGGTGCAGCGGTCAGAAAGTCGAGACGAAGGAGCGAGTGGTCAGTCCATGACAAGGGTTCGACACCTATATCCCCAATATCATGACCACTCAACCACTGACCAGAGACAAAAACTAAGTCCAGGGTGTGTCCACCAATGTGAGTCGGGCCCTGAATTACCTGGGTCAGGTCCATGGCCGTCATGGAAGCCATGAACTCCCGAGCCATCTCAGATGTTTCACCGATAGATGGCAGGTTGAAATCCCCCATAACTATAAGCTTGGGGGTATCAACCGCCACCTCGGCTATAACATTGAGAAGCTCGGGCAGGGTCGTTGCCACGTGGCAGGGAGCCAGGTACGTGACTAACAGACCCATCTGCCCACCAGGACCCCATCTCACAAAGGCAGACTCATACCCGGCTATCTGAGGTACAGTGGCCTCCCTCGGACCCAGACCTTCCTTAATAATGACCGCTACTCCCCCACCCCTGCCCTGGGCTCTCGGCTGGTGGAATGCAAGGAAACCCGGTGGGCACATCTCCACGAGGGGAACCCCCCCCTCGTGGCCCAACCAGGTCTCAGTAATACCGGCCAGGTCCGCACCCCCCTCTTCAAGAAGATCACATATGAGGGGGGCCTTATTTACAACGGACCTCGCATTGCACAACAACAGCCGGAGCCTCGGGTCCTGAGACTCTAAACAACCCGGGGAACAGGAATAGCTCTGGGGACCGGGGCACGCAATCGCTCGAAGACAGCGAGTGCGTGCCCCCACCACACGATATGGTCCCCTGCTCTCGCCATATCTGCCCCTCCCACATAACGTAGTTATCACACCACCCTCAACAGAGGGCTCAGTGAGAGCCCTCTTGCCTCCAGAAGCTAAACCCCCCGTGGCATCAAAGACTGTCGGGCCTGTCCCTTTCCCCCCCGGGTTTCCCCCCAAACCCACACCCTCCCCCACCCCAGAGCCCCCTAAAACACCCCTTAAAAAAGTACTTAAAAACCCCTCAATCCCCTTTTCGCGACATGCCACCTCTCGGGGTCCCAAAACCCGTCAGTAAGGTAGGCCCTCGATAATGTGGAGGGCCAAACCCGCGAGAGGGGGGAATCTCGCAGGGCAAGAAGCGTCGACCTAGGAAGCATCCAAACAAAAGTGGGCCAGAAAGTGGTGGCATGGCATAGGTCCATAATCAGAAATGTCCTGAAGCAGGACCAGGTCAATCAGGAGAAAAACGCCACTACCCTCTCACGGTAGCGGCCAAGAGTCTCTGCATTCCGTCTCAAGTGGGGGGATGTCCAGACCACCCTCTCACGATGGTCCAATCAGCAGGTGCGTTGGAAAGTCCAAGGCCACTCTCTCACCGTGGCCCGGCAAATTCATCCTGCGGTATGGCACCCCCTCAAGATGGAAATAACAGAATCGGCTCCACAGGTCCTCCCGTGAGCTGGCCTGTCTTCCAATGGCCAGCCAGCGGAACGATGGAATGCTACTGGAAAAGTTGATAGAAAGGCCAGGAGTCCAAGCACAGGTAGCTGATGAGAAGTAGGCATGGTTGAAGGGCCAGCGGAGGACAAACTAGCAGAACGATGGAATGCAATGGAATGCTGTTGGAAAAAGCTAAAGGAAGGCCGGAGTCCAAAGCACGAGTAGCTGGTAAAAGAGTAGGCGTGGTTGGAGGGCCAGCGGAGGACAAGCGGGATGGGGGGGGGATGCTGAGGGCTTCACCACATCTGCCAAACACCCTCTCACCACCGCCAGCTGCCAAACGCCCTCTCACCGCCGTCACCGCTCGCCACTCAATCCTCCTTGTTCCCTGCCGCGCCACCATCTTTCGCAGCGCCGCCCAGTGCCGCCCGGCTGTTTTTGGGCGGCGGGAGCCTCCGGAGGCCTGCTGAGGGCCTGCTGAGGGCTTCGCAGCGGCTGCCCTCTCACCGCCGCCGCCGCCGCTCGCCGCCATTTAGCCCAGTTTCGCGCCGCTCCCCCCACCGCGCCATCTTCCGCAGCGCCTCTCAGCTGTTTAGAGGCAGCGAAAAACGGCGAAAGCGGCGGGGACCTTTAAAAACACGCTGGCGGGCTACAAACCCATCAGCGTGTTGGCAGAGTGTTCCGCTGGCTGGGCGGGGGGTCGCCGATGGTCTGCAACCCCCCCGGACCCTCTAGAGCCAGCCAAAAGGCCCATCCTCAGTACGGAGCCCTAGATGTGGTCGCCATCTTGGGCATGCGCAGAAGATCCAGAATTTAAGTTAAGTGAATCACTGCAATTGTTAAATTAGTAACACCGTTACTAGTGAATCTGGCTTTCCCATTGACTTTGCTTGTCAGAAGGTCCCAAAAGGTGGTCACATGACCCCGGGACACTGCAATTGTCATAAATATGAGCCAGTTGCCAAGCATCTGATTTCTGATCATGTAACCATAGGGATGCTGCAATTGTCATAAGTGTGAAAAATGGCAATAAATCACTTTTTTCAGTATTGTTGTAACTTCGACAGTCACTAAATGAACTGTTGTAAATTAAGGATTACCTGTATTATACAAAGGAGGATATGATGTTATGCCATACAGCCTTAAGCATGGAATGACTTTAAACATTTCCACTTATTAATAGAACAAAAAACATACTATAAAACATAATATTTTTTGAAATATTATCTGTTGCTTATATAACAGTGTACATACACTAGTCTAATACTTGACAAACTGTATTAATGAAATTTCAGTTTCCATCTTTTTCCTTTAGTTTTCTCTCAAAATCCATGATTTTTTTACGCTTTAATATCTTGAACACATGAAACAACTGAATATTGACAAGCTTTGTCATGCAAGGGAGATAAATTAACTTGCCTAAATCAAATACTGTAGACACATTAGGCACCTAGAAAACTTTGCATTAGACATATCTTTTTTACTTCATGAGTAATTTAGGTGTTGGCTTAAATTTTTTTTGTGCAGATACACATCTCTGAAATAGGTATTGAAATGGGACTCTGTTTTGCCCATGCTATACTTTTCCTGCTACTGAATATTTAATAAAGTTGACAAAAACTCCATCCTACAGTACAGTCTTGCCAAAGATGAAATGACTGCACATCCAGTATCTTTCCCTGAAAGGAACTTCTGATTCTTTTCTTGGGATATCCTGATTTTATCTCCCTCAGCATTCCTTTGAAGCTTTTCCTTAATCTAGCCTTTCATATTATTTTCCTGTTAAACTCATTTCCAAAGACAATTGACCCCAATCCAGCAATTTTGGTTTCACACCTGCTTCCAATTATTCTTCCTAATCCTAAAGAGTGTTTTTTATCTAAACATTTTCCTGCTAGATGTTGCTATCTAAACTGAAGGAAACCTTGGCAGGATTCAAGAAATCAGTCTGAAGTCTAATCCTAAAAGATTTACAGCTAAAGAGTCAGTATGAAGTTGATGCTTTTACTGGTACAGTAATGTTTCGAAACAAGCCACTGTGTAGAATTTCTATTAAGAACAACAATAACAATTCATTGTTGTCAAAAATCTGACATGTATAGCAAGAAAAACCAGCTTTGCTTAAATCAAATGGACTATTGAGGCCTTATTTCTACAATCAGGAAAATATGTGCTTAGTTTACAGAAAAAGAAGCTTTCCAAATTCAAACCCATCTGAAAGAAAACATACGGTACATTTTTGTTTTATAATCCTATAATTTTATAGCAGTAGCTTATATTTAAATTTGAAATGGGTTTAGAACAAATGTCATTGTTAGGCGACCGTCTTTCCCATCTCACCCTAACTGGCCTGTCTTGTCATTTTAAGAGTTTAATTGTTAAGAGTTATTTAATTTTTTAATTTCCTTTTTGTTTTGGTAAGGTTAAAGTTTGTATTATTAGTTTGTATTGTTAAAAAAGAGGAAAAATAAAATAGATAAAAAGTTTAAACAGTTATTGAAAAGAAGATTAAGCTTTCTGATAAACACTGTTAATCAATTCACACAGATAATGCAAAGGAATGTGTGCCTATCCAGAATTGCATGTTTCATTGTCTTTCTGAATAAAAAGTTAGTGAAATGAATTTTTAATGATTTGAGGTTCTAACTCAATCCCATCCCATGCTGGTAAATTAGTACTTGAGGACTGGTCAGATCTTCTTGGGCAGCCATTTTGTGAGTGTGCACATAAAATCCTCTCAAATTTGCAACTATGCCCATCATCCTTGGAAAGAAAAATATCTAGTAACCCATATTCCTTATTATCCTTTAGTGGTCACACCCTCAAACATGAATCAAGCTAATTTTAAAAAGGAGCATGGTCTTCAGCAGGTGTGGCATGTGGAGAAGGGAGAGCAGAAAAAGAAAGAGAAGAAGCGAAGAAGGTCCAAAAATAGCCAAGAAAGATGACCAGTTGTGTCCGGCACTACTGGAAGGCCCAGAAGGCTGGCAAGTCCTGAGGGCAGGAATGTTTCTCAGAGCCCAGCAGGCTGGCAGACCCCAGGCAAGGGAGCTCATGTCTGCAATATAAAGGGTTGCACCAATCGTTGATAAATCTCAATCCAGCTTCCAGTCTTGCAAATAACCATGTTGTAATAAAATGGGACAGTTGCATATTTTTGAGCATGAAAATTAATTGAAATTGCTGTCTGGAAATTTCTTGCTATTTTCTTAATATAAGCTGACAACCTTTTAAAACTTAAAGCCAGCTGTAAATAGGATGCATCATGGTGGAACAAATATACTCTGGAAGCCCAAATAGTATAATCAGTATATCTCTGACAAAATAGCATTTAGTTTTGGTAATTTCTGATTAAACATTGTTTAGGTTTTATTAATTTTTCAAAAAAACCAGATGCTTACCAGATGGTAAAATCTGATACAGTCCGGGTTAATTATCCCATTATGTGCTCATTGTCCAGTAGAATAAAACCAGATTTAATTCTTAGTGAACAGTTGGACAAAGAATTATCTGCATATTTCCCATTACATCACCACAGGAAAATGTAAAACTGAAGATAGCCACATACATATCCATTCAAATAAATTAAAATTAGGTATAACTTCAGAAAACTGGCAACATTGCTGACTAGGAAATGAAGAAAGAATAAGAGAAGGAACATTCAGTCTAGTTCACACTTTTAACCCTCTGATTGATATGACTGTTTCTAGCTGGTTGTAAAGTAAGAATGCCAGCTGTTTTAAGTGAGAACAACCATCTGTTATCTTGTTTCAGTTACTGAACTGGACAGAACCTTTCTTTATATGCATCTGTGGGAAGCCCACCCCCTCCTAGAAGAATAAAGTATTTTGGGAAATATTAAGAAGGAAGGATAAAATATTTCCCCTAAAGGAGAAATTAAAATAATCTTAAGGGAGACAGAAACCAGCCCCAGTTTCCCTGTCCCAAACAGAAACTGATGAGGCCAGCTTTTAGAAATGCAGATTTGGTAATCCATTTAGAAAGACTGGGTCAAGACAGAAACTCAGATAAGCAACAAACAAAAGATTGACAAAATTAGCTCAGACAAACTCCTAGGATTTACATTTCCTCTTTTGCCTGTAGAGCCAACTATGACCCCTACATAATCCCTACATGAGCCCCATAGAAATCCAAAAGATATAAAAACCCATTTTGATATCTAAACTCCATTTTGTCAGCTGCCCAGGATCACATGTGGTTGGTGGTTCTTCTTCATCAATAAAGGGAACCTTTCTTTCCAATCAGCCTCCAGCCTCCATTTTATCTCCAGTGCCTTTCTCCCGGCTTGGACCTGGACTTGGACCTGGATATTTCATCTAACACATCTTTTACTGAATCGGGTGTTACTTTCTTTTTAATTGATGCTAAGCAATTCAGGGAAGAAATGCATACTTTTCTTTGCTGATTAGGGATGATGAATGTTGCACCAGGTTGGGGAACAAAACTGGCATTTCCTGTAGTTATGGCCTTTGGTGGGGATGTAAGGATTTATTCCCATACTCAAATTCATTCACACAACAGGAACTTTACTGAATATGATGTATGAATTATGTTGTCAATCCTCTATCTTTTTTTCCCATTTTGACATGGAATAACATTTTGAAATGAAATAAAAACATACACAACCAAGAAAATAAAAAATCCATAAAATGATTTAATAAGTACACTAACCAACAAAGAAGTTCACCAAGTACTACAATTCTTAATATATTAAGGTTTAGTTTGTGGGTAGCCTAGCTGTAGGCTAGGACAATGGCTTTGGTGAAAATACAGCTGACTGTAATTTAAAACAAACAAAACCATGAAAATATTAAATCAAAGGAATTACTTTAGTGCACATTTCTAGGCTAATATGTATAACATTAGGTCTGAATGAGTAGGCTTTGTCTCAGTGAAGCACTTCATGCTGCAAACGTGACACAATTCTCCTTTTCAAGGTAATAATATAGTTTACACAATGTCACCTCTTTGTAGCCCCTTAATCAGCTAATATAATGCATGTGCAGATATCTCTTTAACTACTCAAAACTGTTGTAGGAAGGATCAGAAGGGAGCTGAAATGCATCAATGGAGTTGCCTAGTTTTCAGAAGCCAGTGTGAACTGTTTTTATTTTTATTTCCGTTTCTCTTTTTCTTTTCTGCGCTTTGTATTTTTGCTTTTTATCCTTTTATTTTCCACTTTGTATTAATTGTCTTTTTAATTGTAATGTTTAATAAAATTATTATATAACAAAGAAAATATACATCTGTGTGACCATGTAATTATACTATGTGAGATCCTTGATACTCTGTGCTTAATTGTTTCCTTGCAGATTTGCATTATCCAACTAGATAACATCATCGGCAGTACTATAATATCACTGATAATGCTACCCTGCCAGATAATGAATTGTCTGCAAGAAAACAACAGCTCAGAGACCACCAAGGACCCCACAGTTCAACCCTGAGATACAAATATTTTTTATTGGTATATTACATGAGTACACACACAATTAATATAATTATAATTCCATTTTGATTTAGGATCACACTTATACTTTGTGGATACATTTTGAATTGGGGCTTACATACTTTAATATTTATCACCAATTCAAAAGAATACCACTTTCATAAGATGTCTCTGAGTGAACTGGCAAAAGAATGGACTTGGCATAACATGCGATAAAATTTAAAAAATTAAAATTCCTTAAATTGTGCAGAAGAGTTGAAGAGCAGTGTTATGCTATTCAGAATGAGCTCATTCTTCTTAATCATTCAGTGCTTTTCAAAATGGACAATTTTACAATATGTGAATTTCTACTCCCAGAATTCCAGAGCCAACATGTTGCCAAATTTGAAAAACACTGATCTAAGATCATTTGACACAGTTCATCAATGAGAAAAATAGAGTGACTGCTTTGCTCCAAACCATTGTCCTCAACTATTTCACATTCTCAATTTCTGAAAATAAATTCAAGCACCAACAGAAATGAATAGTGATTCCGTACAATATATTTTCTAGCATGTCTTTTATATAAAATATTAATTTTGATATCTATATCAAGCTGGCTGATGAAGGTACAAATAAATGCAACCTAAAACGGTTGGGCGACTGGCTTAGGAATTCCTTTCCAAATTCTACATAGCAGCTTCAGTCTGGGTTGTACAGCCAGGAGGGAAATGAGAGGCTTAAACATTAATAACTAATTAATCAACCAAAAACAGAGCATTAAGCAGGCAGAAGTGTTCCAAGCCACCCTCAACAGCTTCTTCTATTAGGATGCACTGAGGAAAGAGAATAGGGCTTACAAGAGTTTGGCAAGAAAAGCAGACCTTATCATAGGTCCTTTTTTTGCCATGAAAGACTGAAGCTCCAGGTCAAAAAAGTCTTAGACTATGAATTGTCTACACCTAAAAGCTGCTCTTAAAATCAGAGCAGTGGTGACAGTGCACATGTGTCTATTGTCAGAAGCAGGTGAAGAAAGCATAGCCTTGTTAAAGACCAAGTGCCTCAGACAAGTTTAATTAAATGTGGAAACCTTCTACACAAGTTTGTTCAGTCTGTGATCTGAGGTATAAAATATATTAGTCTATTAGTAATGGTTGATGCAATCAGAGTTGTAGAGCCCAATCCAGTTCCTGTTTAAAACTACAAAAATGGGTGGGGGCAGATACTCAGAACATCTGGTTGGCTGTCATACATACAAGGTAACTCAAGAAGCTGTGCAAGCTTGTTCTGGAGAGAGTTAATAATTGACAGTATTCTGGCACTTCTATTGGACTTTTTGTGGTAGGTGGTTCAGCTTGCAGTCTCTAGTTAATTTTTCCTACAGTGCTCTGGGACCACAAGGCATCTACAAGGCATTGTAAGGAATTTAAAGTACTGTGTGGGCTTCCTAGCTGTCTGCTTCTTTCTTTGGATACTTCAAGATATTTTGGAGATTAAGGTGGACAACAGGATACCTCCTTTTATTTTATGCACAGCAGCTGCTCAGTGCAACTATGGAACAGTTGTGGGACAATATCCCTTGTTGCACCTGAAGATGTACTATTAGGAGGCTCAGTATAAAGCACATGGTTTTGCCCATTCCTCAGCCATCAGCATTCATTTCCTCTAGTGGCTGTTCTACTTACATACTAACAGTAGCAGGGTTGCTTCCAAATAATTGCACATCTGTAAAGATGGGAGAAAGGGGTGGGGGGAAGAAACCAGATGGCACTTTGCCAGGGGCTCCTTTAAGCAAAGAACTTGCTCTAACTTAGGCAAGAATTTGGTAATAATGCCAGTTAGAAAACAAAGCTATGAAAACTAATAAATCTCTGACTTGGCTCTGCCCAGACAATTTCTTACCTGCCAGAATTAAAATAGGCCACTTGCCAATGAATGTAGATTGGTATTAGGTGTTCACAAAAGTACTTGCTTTGATTTTTTTTAAAAAAATAATCCAGGATCTTTGATCACTGCTAGGTGGACCATTTCCATAATGCTACGGTTAGTAGTGCAGCTATATCTGAATTGCAAAAGCAACAGCAGCAATTCAGTAGTTCTCCAGATTTTTGCAGCACATGTTTGGGATAGGCCAAAACAACCAGTTTAAGTTGTTGGGAGGGGAGGCTTATAGTAGGAACAGGTGAAACAGTTTTTGGTTTCTTTCTTTAGAAAGAAACATGCTTATGTATTCAGCTTGTTGTACTGCGGGTTCAGAAATGGTAAAGGACTTAAGTACTGTATATCTAACATTTCTCACTATATTTTGCTTTGCTAAATAAGAACCTGCCAGGGGTAGAACTTGGTTAAAGTGTTATCAATTTGAAATGATTCTATTCCTTATATTTAAAAAAAATCCTGAAGCTTCTGTGCTAAGTTCCTAAAGAAAATGGCTTGGAAAAGTTAGGGACTAATGACAATAAATTTGTAAATAAATACAAGGAAAATATGACAAGAACTGATGGGTGGATTAGTCAATCCCAATTAATCCAGTACTAAGAGAACCATCCCTTTGTTGCTTCATTTTTTTTCCCTTACTTAACATTTACCAAGTAAGCAAGCAAAGTCAAAACTGATGCATTCCTCTCCCACATCAAAATACACTATTCCAAAGTATATTTAGGAACATCAACCGTTGGTGGCCACCAGAGGCACTTACATTTGCAGAGAGAGGCCAAATGCCAAAGTTGGTGGGGCTTGAAATGTTCATTGCTTGCTGCCAACGATCTAGCTCTAAGGATCAGATAAGTTGCTTGTCTATGTTGGGTGGAGGTGGAAAGAATGTAATCACCTGGCAGCACTGACTCAGGGTTTCCTACCAGGTACAGCCATCATTAGACATTCATCTGCAATTCCACCAAGTAAATGAGCTGCACTTAGGAAGAAGAACGGCATAGGACTAGCAATGAATGACACCATACAGATGGAAACACTGAGACAGAGCTATTGCGTGGGAGCTGTAAGCAGGTGTTAGTTTTTGTTATTGCAACATAGGATTACAGATCAGCTAAGACAAGGGTGTCAAACTCGTGGCCTGCGGGCCAGATGCGTCACACGCTGGTTATGCCCACCCCTGGTGTAGCAAAGGGGGGGGGGAATCTTATACGTCACATGATGACAACATGACGCCTCGAGTTTGACATCCCTGAGCTAAGTCCTCTGACCTTCAAAGATAGGGATGGAGCTATGGTTGGTTTTCTTTTAATTCAGCATGATCTACCATGACATTTTAATTATAGGGAGAGCTTTTTCATCATGCAAGTATTGTTGATTTTTAAAATTATTATTTGAAAAGTTTATCTCAATAAATCCCATCTACATCATAGTAAAATTCTCCAGTTGGCAAACAATGAAAAATCCAAATAAATACCTAAATTGCATACATAGAAAGAAGATTCTACTGTAAAGACTCTTCTTGACAAAAAAACCAGAAATCAATAACAAACAAGAATTCATATCACAGTATGACAAAGTTTATTCCAGATGCCCGAAATAAAAGCAGCCATTGAAATTAATGAAAGGACCTAAACAAATTTCCTAAATGACAAATAACTATATAAGCTTCCTTGTACAGAGAGTTCCAGTGATAAGGTGTTACTTCAGGGAAAACTGGAGCAGCTACATCCAGAATGTGACCTATTTAATGTTGTTTTAGAGAAGTGGAGACTTTGTAGAGATTGAACTCAGGGCACTTGTATTCCCTGACATGCATATTGTATTTTTCGGAGACTAAGACGCACCGGAGTATAAGACGCAATTTAGTTTTTGGGGAGGAAAGCTGATTGGCAGGTGGATCAGCCTCCCGGAATACCCCCAATCAGCTGTTCCCAGAGGTGAATTTTAGCAACAGGTTCCTTGGTTGTGAGCTCTGTGCCTAGGTTTTTTTTTTTTTGCTTTTTTTTCTACCTCTGAAACTTCTGAAACTGTTTCAGAAAAAACTTTCTTTTCTGCCTCTGAAAACCTCCGAAACAGAGCTTCAGAAAAAAAGCCTCTGAAGCTCTGTTTGGGGGTTTCTTTTTGAAGCTTTGTTTCTGATGCTTTTTTCGGTCTCTGAAACCTCCCTTTGAGAAGCTGGGTGGGGCTACATTCGGAGTATAAGACGCAACCAGCTTTTCACATTCCTTTTGGGGGAGAAAGGTGCATCTTATACTCCGAAAAATACGGTACTCAAAGATTGATTAAAATGCTTCCTATGAGTTTGAAGCTTTTTTTACATTTTGTTTGCAAATGTAGTACATGCTTAGACCTATTTCCCTGTTCTGTCAAATCCAGAAACTTGCAACCAGGTTTGTGTGCAAAATTCTGAATTGCGTTAACACAATAATTTACAGGTTCTAGACCAGGGGTGTCAAACTTGCATTGTCACGGTGTCGTCACGTGACGTATCATGACTTTTTCCCCCTTTGCTAAACTGGGTGTGGGCATGGCCAGTGCATGATGCATTTGGCCAGGGGTGAAATGCTCCCAGTTCGGACTGGATCGTCTGATCCGGTAGCAATGGCAGCGGGTGGTTTGGAGAACCGGTAGCAAAAATCCCTCCCCCCACCCCATGCCCAGGAGGCTTTTTTAAAATTATTTTTAAAAGCATTTTTTCTACAACCTCTTCGGCCAAAACAATGCTTTTAAAAGTAAAAAAAAAAAGCCTTTGAAGATCGTGCTGCTCAGCTGGGATTGTCAGAGGCTTTTAAAAGCATTTTTTCTGCAACCTCTTAAGGTTGTAGAAAAAATGCTTTTAAAAGTAAAAAAAAGTTGGTCACACCCACCCAGTCACCAAGCCACGCTCACAGAACCAGTAGTAACAAAAAGGGAAGTGTTCTGAAAAGGAACACTAGGTGCACCAAACAGCTTTTGGCATCTAGCAGTGCTGGAGTCAGCAATAGCGGTAAGGCACTGGAGCTGCTCAGCAGTGCATTTTTGGGGCTGGTGGCAACAGTGGTGGTAATTTTATTGGTTTTTAAAAAACATCAGCAGTCTGCTTGGCAGACTGCATGTTCTCTAGACCTGTTTTAGAGATTGAGTCCAGGGTATTGCGTAGTTGCAATAAGGGCTTCATCTACTAGCAAAAGCAGCATAGCGTTTTGCAACATTTTTGAGGACTAATAAATGGATGATTGTCTAAGCTTCTGTGGATGCTGTGGATGCTATATTACCAGGGTCAGCACTTTTTTTTGAAACAGATCCATAATTCAAAAGTTGTGAACAGACCCCACTTAACTGACTGTTATGTAGCAATAGCACTTCTTAGAAAATTAAGCAAACTCTGGGCAATGTCAGAGGGAAAAAAATGTGTTTATAGCTCCCTGCCAGTTTGTGAGTCATGCTTTTGTTTGTTGCTATAGAGCCAGCCACAAATCCATCAGTTGAAAGGCATGCTTATGACCAACTTTGTGTCTCTGAGGTCTGAAAAATGGAAATTAAGGAAACAATACAAGGAGATGAAAAAGGAAACGCCTACTTAGGCACCAAAAACTACTGAAATCTTAAACGAAGAGTGTGAGAAGTATTTAAAGATGGGGGAAAAAAAGAAAGAAAGGAAGGAAGGAAGGAAGGAAGGAAAAGAAAGAAAGGAAGGAAGAAAGAAAAAGAGTATATGGGTTTTCCTTTTTCCTTTTTAATCTTTGTTTTAGAAAAGGAAAAATCAAAACTAGTCTATAACACAGAATATGTAAAAAGCAGTTGATAATGTTTATTACTGCTATTCTAGGTATTTCTCAGAACAAAAAAGGCAACTTCTAATTTCCTTCTGGCTTGACTGCAGCTGACTGCCCCCTGCAGCAATCAAAGGACCTCTGGCCTCTGAAGGGCTGGGGGGTGGCACTGGTCTACTGAACCTCTGGGCAGCACTGAAATAACCACACATTTGCCAAATTTTAATCCCATGGAACTCTCATTGGATTTTGTAAACTAGCTCATCTGAAGTTTCAAATTGTTGAATTTTTGGTTCAAAATTATGAAAAGACGGCACTGTTTGACCCAGTTAAAGTTACAGACATGAAAGTTTCAGTAGGATAGAAATAAGCTATTTGAGGGGGCTAGTATCTAGATCAGTGCTTCTCATGCTGGCTGGGAAATTCTGGGAGATCACACATCTTCAAGTGGCCAAGCTGAGAAACACTGATCTAGATGAACAGATAAAGATTCTT
This sequence comes from Masticophis lateralis, assembly GCA_030761175.1. Classification (NCBI taxonomy): domain Eukaryota; kingdom Metazoa; phylum Chordata; class Lepidosauria; order Squamata; family Colubridae; genus Masticophis; species Masticophis lateralis. Next base: position 320,702,184 of record JAUDYJ010000001.1, on the reverse strand, counting down.
TTAGACACAGCGTTCAGATTTCCAGTTCTGAACATCTTAATGGAATCTATCTTTTCTCATACATTGGAGAAACAGTTAAGTATCAGATGGAATTGTGTGGAACATCAATTGTAGATATGGTTCTACAGTAAAGAGAAGACACAATTAAGCTTTTTTCCCTATCATTTACCTGTTGATATAGATTTTGTACAAAAAGCCTTGTAACAAGGGCTTGTTATTATGCTTTCATTTTGAAATAAAACTCTTTTTGAGCTTACAAACTTTCTGCCAGAGTCATTGTTACACATAAAGGGGAAAACTAACAGCTCTTTTTGTTGACCTTAACTTCTGTTTTCCCAGATTTTTCCGTCTGGTGTATTCCCAAATTAACTTCTGAACCAAGCATTCTCTTGGGGACAGTTTTATCAGATCTGTGTTTTGTCAGCTTTTTGACATTGGAGATGTCCTGCCTTTGAAGTCATTTTTCATTATTGTATTTTTAAAAGTTATTTTATTTCTGTTAAAAATATAGATTGATGTGGTATAAAGGCAAGAAATGAATTTAAAGAAGTCATACATCTGATGATCACGTTATTCCTACAGGAATGTATATGTTTCAACTGGGACAGTGGTTCTCAATCTGTGGTCCACGGCAGTGGTGGGATTCAAATAATTTAACAACCGCTTCTCTGCCCTAATGATTTCTTCCAACAACCAGTTCACCAAACTGCTCAGAAAGTTAACAACCGGTTCTCCCGAAATGGTGCGAACTGGCTGAATCCCACCACTGGTCCATGGACCACTGGGCATCTGTGATATCATCACAGGAGGTCCACAAAGGCTTGAAGAAATTTTATAGTTTAAATCTTGAGTTAAATCTTGGTGGTCCATGGCCATGACCCCGGTCACAAAAGGGGGGTCCATGGTGAAGAAAAAGTTCAGAACCATTGAGCTAAAATATTGCTGGAATCCATTTAATCTGAAGCAGAACAAATGGTGAAAGGGAATTAATTCTGCAGCCCAAATTTTTAAAAATATCTTGTGCAACCTGCTTGCTAAAAAAATAAAATCCAGAAATACCAGAAATGCAGCTCTTACGTGTGCCTTCCTTGGAATTTTACTGCGGGCAGCTTTTTTAGCCAGGGTGAATAATACTATCTCACAGAAGTTATACTGTTGTCAAAAGGACAAGGAGGTGTAGGCTATAGATGTTTCATTATTTCCTTATACTTTTGACAAGAGCCTTATTTAAATCAAAGGAGCAAATTCTTCCAGGGGCAACATGGCCTGTGACTAGCATAGCTAATGCCATTACTTAAGAACAGACCTGTCCAACTTTTGACCCACAAAGAAGAACGCTATTCCCCAGCTGAATATGTTGCTTTTTATCTTTGCAGCTCCAAGCTAGCATCAGAAACAATTTTCTTGAGCCTCTGGAAGTCTGCCAGCCATAAAAGCATTTATTATTTAGTGCCTAGATTTATCATTTTACTTTATATAATTTTCTGATCTTTCCAGTAAAAATAGTGCCCCCAAATGAAATATGAATGTACAAATTATAATTAATCTTACAAAGTACCTGGAAATATGATTAAGAAGATCTGTGTTAAAGAAAGAAACAGCAGCTTCATCTGTTCAAATCTTCTTTGGTTTTAAAATAAAAACTCTTTGATAAAGGAAAATAACTTCGTTGGAAATAAAAGTATGGAGCTATCTGCCCCCAACAATCAACTATTTTTAAGCATGCTTCTTGTCTTCATTTGTGCCATATACATATACATGTACACATCAAAGTAAATTTGGCAAAGCATAAGTAGGTAGACCAAAGAGGAGAAGTGTTTGTATGTTCTTCTGTTCCATTAAGCACATTTTAAATTATACAAAAATTTAATGCTGCAATCAGAATATATTATGTAATGTCAATAAATGCTATCCTTTCTTGATGTATGTAAGTTCCTTTTTGAGAAATCTCATTATTTTTGTCTCCACTTTTCACTTCCTGTCAACTACATAGCAGGACAAATTGAAGCTAACCACGCCAGATGAATTTGGAGAGGAAGAAAATTATACATATTTTTAATCTATAAAACCAAAGCACCATCCCAACCATCAGGGAGTTATGAGTGAAAATTGAGTTCTTGGAGACTATGGAAATTAGCTCAAACTAAAGCACAAGTTATGGAGAAATGTCTTAATGTATCTTGTCTATTTGCTGATGCTGCCTATTCATCCTGCATTGTTTTATACCAAATAGCTTATTGCTTTTTGCTTAATTTGGATATTCTTGAATGCTTCACCTTCAAAAGGTTGTAAGGATGGGATACACTAAATAGCAAAGATTTAAAATATAACAGTACAATATCTAAATGTCTCAAGAAAGTTAATACTATATCAATTATATCACTATATCACTATTAAAAATTCTGTATTCTATTTGTAAAAAAGTAGTTTTTACAACATCTATGTAATAATAAAGTTTGGATCTCATGCAATCTTGGCATTTTTTGTGTTAAATCTGACAAAATTGATTTGTCACTTGATTTTATATGCGACCCTAGAGACAGGTTCGAGTGGATACTCTGGATCTACTTTGCCAAATAGTAGAATACAACTAAGATGCCAGTCATCTTTTATTCTATAGCTAGGGGACTTTTCTCATGTGTTATTAATAAATGCGCTCATGTAAGCTAAGGAAAAAGAGAAGGGCCTTTTCTGATTATCTCAAAACATGAATATGTTTCTTCTGATATTTGTGGGTGGTCCTCGGTGATATTTATGACAGATCCCCTCATTTCAATCTACAAATATTCTCCTTTATCTGATAATTGTGCCTAGCCTTTTGCCTAGAATAGATGCTTTCCAGAGGAATAACAAGCCAGCTCTTAGTTGTAGTATCTTAGTTTAAATTAAAGCAATTATTCCCACACTTGCAGCTGAATATACAGTACTATTGAATGCCAGTTCATTTATTTCTGGTTTCTTTTTCGCATTTCTTCTTTTTTGCTGATGAATCAACCAAGTGATGCTGTGTACTCTGCCCAGGGTGCTTTAAAGCTGGATATACATTCAGTTTAAGATCTATGTTTATATTGTGAATCATTGTATCACATAAAACTGAATCTAATATTAACACCTTGTATGCATCAGCACTTTTTTACCCATAGAAAGAGGCATAGATATTTATTATAAGGTTGCAATTAAGAGCATGTGCTGAATACAGAGGAAGAGAAGCAAATATAAGCAGCCTCAGGAGAAGGATTATTACAAAGGTAAAAGGCATCAAGATAGCAGAACACGAAGCATCAACCATTCCATTCTTAACAGTCAATGGTATTTTGAGTTTAGTTCCCATGTGGTCACTTTAAATATGGACACTGCAAATTGCTTAGTGCTCTTATATTTAATATGCACAGCAACTTCCTGGCTCCTAATAATAGTCTTTGCTCCACATTATAACTCCCAGGATAGTCTTCCTTCCCATCCTGAATTGTTTTTGCAGAACTATGACGATGATAAAATAAAGATAAAGTATCCTTTCTGGTGATGCAAGATACCCATGTTTTGTTTTTTTTAACCATGATAGGGAAATATTATTCTCATCTTCCAAGATGGTCCTTCAAATGTCTGGTCTAGTCTACAGCTATGGGCTTTCCACTTGACAATAATCAATGTTTTATTACCTCTGCTTTCTTAGAATGCCTGGACCTCAGCTTACTCTATTCACTGGTTATGATAAAGTTTGTCAACTTCAATTCCTAAAATTTCCCAGCTAGCCATGTTGCCAAGTGAGAAATACTGAGTTAGGGGCATGGTGATGGCGATGGTCTTTGATTGTATGGACTGAGTCATGTTGTGAAAAAAAGTGTTTCCTCCCTCCCACAATTTGTACTCAGTCCGATAAAAGCCTTGCTTGTACTCATAAAAGAAGATGCTTCTTGAAGCACCTGATGGCTTGTAAGAAAACAGTGATCCATTATGTCTAATCTGGCTCCAAAAGGTATAAAGGTGATGAGCCAGGGAAGGAGGCAAGGAAAGAAAACTGGGTTGAAAGGAGCACATGCAATTGTGAAATGGGCAGTAAATGCTCAAGAAAACACTTGCTGGCATTCAAATCCATTCTTGAAGAAGGCTCTTTCTTTTGGAAAACAAGAATCATGGACAAGAAATCTCCATAGGTTTCCAAAAATTAATTAAATCATCTACTTAAAAGTATTTCTGTACTGCCTACCAGAGCAAAGTGCTTCCAAGACAATTTACGAAAAGTAAATACCGGTACATAAATACATAAATAAAATATAATGTATCTGAATTGAAGATGGATTGGCAATAAATTGATCTTCAGAGGCTTATTTGCTGAGTCTGTAGTTGATATCTTTTTCTAATGGCTTTTTTCATATTTGATGGAATATGCTGTCTCCAGTGACTACAATTTCTCTACCACCAAGTAATCTCTAACTGCAGAACTGCAACACACATTGTAACTTGTTTCTTACCTGCACAATACAGGTAGTACTCAACTTATGACCACAACTGGGACTGAAATTTATGTGGCTAAGTGATGCGGTCATTAAATGAGTAGGGCTTGATTTTATGATATTTTTGGCTGAAGTTGTTAAGTGAATCTGGCTTTCCCCATTGACGTTGCATGTTGGAAACTAACTGGGAAGGTTGCAAACGGTAATCACATGACTCCAGAAAAGTGCAGTGAAATTCTTCAAGAACAGACTATGATACTGTTAGGATATTTCATGCATTCCAACAAACATCTTTACACAAAGACTATCAGGACAAAAACTGAAAGAGATGTACTGAATTATGAAGAAAGTTGAAAACATCTAGTACTTTAAGTGAAACAAAAAAATGCACTAAAAGATCATCAATCTCAAGGAATAATTAAAATGGCAATAAAGGAAAAATAATTCCCCAGAAATCTTATACTCAAGCCCTATGCAAATAAACTGTAGATGGAAATCCATGCCAGGTTTGTACGTGTCTACTTAAAACCTTGCACCTTAATACAATAATATGCACCAGAACTGCTTGAGTTTATTACTCAGATTTGTTAATAGGTCACTTTTTAAAATACTGGCATTGCTTTCTTGACTTTTAATAGCTGCAAGTCCTTGTTCCCATATCTCTTTTCTTAATTGAGTTTATTTAGCTATTTAGTTTCTTCAATATTTGGCCTCAGTTAGAGAGACATGAATATTAGTTTCTGAGATTAAGATAGTGAGAAACAAAGCTGGTAATTTTACATGTTTATGGTAGAACAAAGTTCTATAGTGATATAAAGCAGTAACAGACTCTTTCAGGCTGAAAATCCTAGCATCATTTCTTAAACTCTTCAATTTAAAGACGTCTTTAAACTCTCCTTGAGACCTTGGTTGAATTCATACAACCTAATAAGACCCATTGACCAATATGTATATGTCAAATTCTTAGATTACCATTTATACAGTATCTAGAGTAACTTCTATGGAAAATAGTTCCTAAACTATAGCAAATCTTGGCTTCAAATTATATTTTCTGTAATCCCAAACCATTCAACTTCCAGTAACATGTTAAATTTAACCACCTGAAAGTAAAGTTTGTCTTTCTCAGCTGGCAAACACACCCCTGGAAATGCAGCTGCCAACTTATGTTAGCAACACCAAGGTAGAAGGATAAAACTGTTGACATGGCATTAAGCCTCATACTATGCCATACTATTGTACAGCATCCCTGCATAGCGATGGCACAATTATTTGCTCTGAAATAAATATGAAAAGCTGATGTTTCCATTCATACTCCAGGATTTATTCTAATAAATGCTGTATTTTAATGATTGGAATGGGCTACCTTACCAGAGTGAAAACAGTTCTGTTAACTGAAAAATGAACCACCTTTTTCCTGTCCTAAGGGAAAGGCACATTTTCAGATCTTGTATTTTCCATAATTCCGTACAAACATTTGCTGTACTTATTTTTTTATATCTTAGGACCTTCTGCATTTGGCTGATATTAGGGAAAGGAAATACAGGGCTGTTGGGAACAGGAAATATGGATAATTAAATAGAAATTACAGCAATTTAAAACAGTGTTTTGGATTTTTGCTGGTAGAAGGCACTGAATCAAACTGTTGAACTGTAGAAATGCTCATAATCAATGGAGACAATCCTCAATTCCATGTTCTCCATCCGTTTATAGGTATGAGATTCCATATACAAGATTATAAAGATATTTAAGGATGTTTCAAGCTAGTCTGTGACATCATACTAGTGCTTTGGGAAGGTGCAAGCCACAATCTATATTGCAGATGACAAATACTGCTGCAGAAGCCTGAACAACCAGTACCTGAGGGTGAAGCTGTGTGTTGCAACTGTTGTGCTTTACAGAATTGCACCACCTTTTTTCCAGTTCTTGGAGAACTGAGTGAGAGTGAGAGCTATTAAGCAATGGCAGTCTACCTACAGTTGTAGGTATTCCATCACTGTAGATTTTTGAGAAAAGTTTGGACGGCCATTTGTCTGAGATAGTATGAGGATTCCTGCACTGGGCAAAGAGTTAACACTCAAAGAACACCAAGATCTCTTCCAGCCCTATGAAGCTATGACTTCTGCAAGAGCTGAAGTCATTGCAGGATTGCAATTAAAAATATTAGATATTGAAAGGGCTTTTTATCCCTGGTGCTGCATTATGCACATGTGTTTCTGAGACAATTGCATGGCTAGTGATTGGTGAACTGGTCTTTAGACTGAGTAGTGCAGTACTGCAGAGATGGGAAACATTTAGGGATTAGGGACCACATATCTTTGCCTTTATAGAAAATTATTCAGTGATGACATGACATAGCTGGATTAGATTAAATAATCTCTCTTTTTTCAGTTTTGTTTTAGTGGTTGGGTTATTGGCTTTAGGATAGAACTAGAACAGGAATCCTCTGGGAAGTACAGATGCTCCCATTCTCCACAAAAACTCCAGATCCTGAAAAATGATCCAACATTACCCACAAACAATGATTTCAAGCTATTTGAAAGGTGGGAGATTTTAAGAAAGGAAATAGGAGTGATTTGACGCTCAGATGTTTCCTGTTCTAAATCCCATCCCTAAAGCTCTGGAGGGAGAAAAAAGAACGACAAAACAGAGATTGGGGTTTGTAACCATTTGGGAGGTTTTGGAAAAGACCTGAAGGGTGAGATTTGTCTCCTAGTAGACTCTTCCTCTCATGCCCACTGTTAATTTTGAAAACAAAATGTAAAAACCACCAATATCTTACTTCTGAAATGTGATTTTGGGGTGTTGGGGTTCTTTAAGCTGGATACAGGAGGGCACACTCAACATGCAGATCATGGATTGCCCACACCTGCTGAGCCACTAGGGCTGATCAGTCTGTTATACAGATTAAATATGGATCCACTAGTATCTATAGCGATTCAGACCACTGTACTTTCCAGTGCTTGTTGGAAACTTAGCTGATGCTTGAAATTTGAGGAGTGAAGAGTTAAGTGTTTATCTTTTGGTACAACTTATTCAGAAGAGTCTGCAGCATGTGGCAAAATAAACAAATAAAATAAAATAAATGAAGATGGTGGCCACATAAAAAAGAGGGAAACACTATTGTGGCTGCCAGCTTGATTTTTTTTTGCCCGTAGGGACACCTCTGGTCCTACTTCTATGGTTCACAAATAGGTGCCTCTTGTTACCAGTGGCATCCAGGCCAGTGGCATTAAAGCCAGGGTGATATTTTCCTCTGAGCTCACAACAGAAAAACTCCAGCATGGCCTTCAATCTTTTAAAAAAGCAAAGCACGCTATAGTCTGCTGCATGAATAGCCCACAGCCACGGAAATTTTTAGGCAGTTGCCCACAGGAGGATGGTAGATAGCTTGAAGCAGCTGGCAGTAACTTGGACAACTGCAGTGGGCAGATTCTGTGACCATTAATTAGAAGCAACCACTAGATGGCAGCAGAGATACAGAAGACTCCAATACTGTGTAAGAGAACTCTCTACTGCCGTTTTGCAGTTGCCTGCAATTGCAGCCCAGTTCTAGCAGTCCTAGGGCAACATAACCTGCCAGGGTCTTCAAAAGAGTATCCTGAGCCACCACTATTTTCTTGAGAATGTTGTATCAGCCCTGAACAGCAACAATCCCTCAAATGGAGTCAATAGTTTGTCTGCCTGTCTATTTCCTATCTATCTATCTATCTATCTATCTATCTATCTATCTATCTATCTATCTATCTATCTATCTATCTATCTAGTTGTTCTATTATCTATTTATCAATTAAGTTTGTACAGCTGTCCATTTCACATGGAAGTGACTCGGTGGCGTATAACAATGAAAAAATCCATAAAAGTCACAATTTAAAAAATAACTATAAAAAGGCACCCAGAACAAGAGAAGATGATATTAATGATAGTAAGGAAATGATTGCAAAATCTCCTTGGACCCCAGGACCTCCAGCCTGATAACATAGTCAAACCTTGACTATGCCCGTCTCCTGCACAAAACCATTGTGAATTGCAGTCATGTGACCACAAGATGTTGCAAATGGTTGTAAATGTGAACTGGGCCAAGAATCCAACATGTGATCACATGGCTGCAAGGGGAGGGCATTAGAACTTCAAATTTGGGTCGTAAGTAGCCCTGGGGTGGTCTGTTATAAATCCAAATGGATGCCAAGCAACCTGTCATAAATTGAGGACTACCATTATTCCCCAAGGCAACTCTCAACATGTTCCTGGGTCATTCCACCCCAAAATTGGAGCAGGATTCTACTACTTAATTATGTTTCAGAAGCTCCTAAATTTCTTTCTTTCCCCCAAGCCAGGATCTCTTTGATTTTTAATTAGAAGGAAGAAATGATTAAATTTATGACTGAAGAGAGATTGTATTAGCTATATTTAAAATGTCATTATGGTCAAATGAAATAAAATGAAATTTAATCTAATAATCTTTGCTGTCAACCATTAGTTTGAGGCATTTCATTCAGAAGTCCAGTGTGGTTTTCAGGCAAGACCAGAAGGTTACATCATCAATTCAAAGCTTCTCCAACTAGAAATATGACCAACAAGAGTTGGTGGCAACGAATTTAGAGATATGCAATGTGTAAGAGAGACAATGGTGGACAACATAGGCCTCTCTGAACACAGTCTAAAACACTTGCAGACATTAATCTGTTGGGTCCTTAATTTACTACTGGAATAATATATCCAAATAGTGAAGCACCTTGGTGAAGCTGTTGCTTCTTCCAGCCAAATCAAACGAGGAGGCCAAATGACATTTCAGAAAGTTATATGGCTTTCACTTGTTGACTTTATATGGACAATGACTGCATCGTTAATATATGAATGAACTCATCAAAATTAAATGGGACAGAGATGTAGGAACTCCACCATATCTACAAATCCAGCAGAGTTTAACATTTGCAGATTGGAGTGGTGATGGTATAGGATTGAACGTAGTATTTGCTATCTTGCAGTGTTACCCAGATATCACTCCATTTGTTCGTGGCCATAATGCTCGGAATTTGGGAAGTGAAAAGTCCCAGTCCATCAATCAGATTATCAGGCTGGACTTGGGAGCACGTTGGTGCTCTCTGTTTCTGCGAAACATTTTTTTAAACAAGAGTGCTACTCTTGATGAACCAGGTCACCCACAGGCTCAGAAGTTAAGGAACAATAAGCTCTCAATTCAATAGCTCATGGTCTTTATTCATCCTAGGGAATAATTGACGTTGTCCTCATTTAGCAGACACTATTGAGACCAACAACTCAGTTGTTAAACACAAAGGCAGCTAAGTGAAGTAGTGATCGTGCTTCGGATTATACATGAGCTCTCCTTTATTTTCCAGACCTGCAAAGATTGCCAATGTGAGGATTAGTCACAAAGTTACTTTTTTAAAATCCCCGTTGTAATCGGGAAAACCAATACCATTGCTGTATGAGGCAGTCATTAAATAAGGACTACCTGATGATACAGGCCTGTTTTCCAATCTAAGCCTAACCAACCTGTCTGAATATATTTTAATCTTTTATTGCGATTCCTCAAATCCCAAATTTGGATGCACAGAAATAAAACGTTGATCTCATTGTTTGGAGTAAGAACTGAACTATATATTTTAAACTATTTTCCACTGTCAGAAAAGTTAGAAGAACAGTTCCAGAGGAAACATTTATCAACTTTCTTTCCAATTTAATTCACTACACAAGAAAAGTTGTAGTGAACACTGGAATGTTGCTATCTTTGATGAACTACTTTTAAGGAGCGACCGAGATAATCTTTGCCACACTTTACTGAGAGAACATTAAATTAGCCCTCCAGCCAGAGAACTGAATTTTCTTTATAAAAGTGCCATACCAAAAACATTTAGCAACCCACCCTGCCCCGGATATCAAAGAAGCCAGCTTTATCAGTTACTCAACCTCATCACCCCAAAATTAAATGTCAAAATAAATACAGCTCACAAGAAGTGTGAAGGTGGATTGTTCCTCTCAGGATAATCTTCTCCAGAGGGCTGTACGACAGGCACAGCAGGGAGAGAGTTTGATGAGTGTCCATTTTAAGAGAAATGGGGGAGAAACCACCTGGAGAAAGGCACTGTTAATAGCAGCCTCTTCATTTGTGGATATTTATTTATTTGTTTAAAATACCTATACAGCTGCCAATCTTATAGCGAAACTCTGGGTGGCTCCCAATCAAAAGTTAAAACAACGCAAGAGCCATATTAACATTGTAAAACCAATGCATTAAAAACAAAAACCTGGCGCCAACTCATACCTCTGATGTGCAGTCACCTAGTGACTTGGGGGGAAAGGCCAGATCTCCAAAGCTGGCTGGGAACTAGGTAGAGCTTTGCCAAACTTTGGGGAGAGTGTTTCATAGGGCAGGGGCTGCCACAGAAAAGGCATGCTTCCTAACTCCCATTTGATAGCAATATTTAGGGGAAGGGACTAGGAACCTGCCCATCGTATATGACCTGGCAGGATCACTAGATGTTTTTAGGAAAAGGTTCTGCAGATAACCTGGCCCTGTGCCATCTACGGCTTTAAAGGTGATCACCAACACTTTGAATTCTACCCAGAAAAAAAATGGAAGTCAGAGCAGCTTGTACACAAAAGTGTTACACGAACAAATCTAGGGCCCCCATTATTGCCATTACATTATTGTTGAAGTTTCTGGTTAGTCTTCAAGGGCAGCCCCTCGTAGTAATCAAAACAGAATAGTTTGATCTATGAGGCTAGCTCAGCCCCTTGAATCCTTTAGGAAACTAAAAGGACTGTAGAATCTGTCTTTCTTCCTAAAGCATTTGTGGGAGGAAGATTTAACTGAACCAATGTACAGTAGTTGTAACTCTGGATAGATTCTTAAAGTTGTTTTAATGGAAGCATACTGTATGCTATCTGGAGTCATATGAATAGATGGCATACATATATGTTAAACAAACGAATAATAAAGCTTGTGGGGCACCCCTTCAGCAGCAATTTTTAATAAGATGAAGGAGTTCATAATATTTTGTTTGTAGAGCCTGTGCTGAATTGCTGCAAAGGACAGCATTTAAAATAGCAGTGAGGCTACTGGCAAGAGAGACAGTTGGTGTAGTGGATAAGGCACAAGGCTAGAAACAGAGAGACTGCTTTAGGCACAAAGCCTTTTTAGTTGGTGGATCTGTAAGCAATAAGATTAAATCTCCACCGGCAACGATTTCTGCCCTTTAATTGCTTCAACATCATCAATCTAAAACAAATTTTAAAATGGGATTTGTCCACAACTAGTTAGTTACACTTACCTAAGTTTTTTTTTAAATGAGCTTGTCAAAGCATTTGATAGAACGGCACCTGTCAGGCCTTGCTATTTCTTATTCTTTCCTTTATCGGGTTCTAAGCAGGGGGGGGGGGGTCTGGGGGTTTGCAGGGGTTTGGGAGAACCTCTAGGTAAGATTCTGTGCAGTTCGGAGAACCCCCAAATCTCACTCCTGGCTGGCGCTGCCCACCCCTCCCCTTCCCTCCCAGGAGTCCCCACGCTGCCAGTTTTGGATGCAGGTAAGTATAGGGCGTGCATGGAGGCTCAGGGAGGGCAAAAAAATGGGCCTACTGGAAGTTCAGAAAGGCCAGAAACTGGCCCATTTCCGGCCTCTAGAGGGCCTCTGGAGCCTGGAAAGGCCGTTTTCCCCCTCCTGGAGGTTCGACAAAAACCTCTGGAACCCAGGGAGGGCAAAAACACTCCCCCTGCTGTTGTGCAGGAGGCTGCCTAGGCCACATCCACCATGGCCACGCCCACCCAGCAACTGGGCAGAGAACCCCTTACTAAAATTTTTGAAGCCCATCCCTGGTTCTAAGGGCTGCACGATTAGCTCATTTGGCTGCCTGCTGGTTGTTTTATTGGCTTAAGAAGTTCAAAGAGAGAGAATGAAAGGAAGAGGTTGTTTTATGGAGAGCTGGATCAGCAGGATTCAGCCAGCTGGCCGATCAGCTGAAAAGAACCCATGCTATGTTTTACTAGGCTCTTGAATTCTGCTAGAAGCTGTGACATAGAAAACTGAGAGCATTTCAGTAGCCTATGAAAAAAAACTCACCCTGATAAAAACTATCATGTACTTGATACTGCAAATTAATAGAAATTATTAAGGTTGTGCAGCATAGAAGGGCAAATTTCTTCAGCTGCAGAAGGTGAATCCAAGAAAAAAAAAACCTTTCTTTTTACAGTTTTCCTAACAGGCACTATGTGCACTCTAAATCTGGGTCTTTGCAAAGCCTCTGAACTTGTATCTTCTCTATATCACTAAATTGGGATAATTATTTTTTATAAATGCTAAGTTTTGGTTGGCTGGTTTTCCATTGATATTTTGCTTGCAACAGGGCAAAGCAGAGAAGGATTTGATGTTCCCAATCACAGATTATAGTTGTAACACAATGTTCTCTGTCAACTCAAGCCTTCGCCAGATATATCCATCCACACTAATATGTATTATAATAGGAAAATATATTGCGACTTCTGGCTGACTTGCTCAAAATAGTTACATGAGACAGGAAGTAGAACTACAATATTTATATAACCAAACAGTCTGATTATTACTATAAAATACTTTACTAAATGCAAACTGAGAACATGCAGTTGTCAAGTCAAATTTCTGGAAAAAAAAAACAAACTCGCTGAAGAATGCCACAGAGTGTCCAGCTCTATAGCCTTCAGAAGGTAGAAGAGAAAGAAGAGGAAGAGTTAGGTATGAATGATATTCTAATAATCAGATAGTAACATGTTCTCACAATATATTTATCTATGGTTGATTTAAGCATAGTTTACTCAAACAATCTGAATTTGTAAGACACAGCGGACATAAATTACATGGGCTGGGTAAACTGAAATCTTTGATGTATAAATAGTTATTCAACCAGTATACAACCAGGTGAAAATTTAGATTATATTCTCATGTTTCCTTTCTTGCTTTCCTTTCTTGCATGTATCTTTAGGCTTTCAATAAAGTCAGCTGATCATGTGAACTTGTCATCTGGTTTGATGCATGGCCAGGTACATTTAGCAACACAGCAGGGGTACAAACAGCTGAAGGTGCTACCTGTTTTGTCTCCATTTACTCAGAAGAAACTTGCATTACTTGCAATGAAACTCCCAAAGTGTAAAACCCTTGCTGCGATCCATTTTACGGCATGTTAGCATGGATATCAATAGTCTGTAGAGATTCTCGGTCATCCAGGCCATGGTTGTCCCAAAGGTGCTTTTAAAAGAGGCAACTGGACTTTGTTTTTTCTTAGACTTTTAGCTTCTCATCCAAGAAGCTTTTTCAGCTCTGATAGAATAGAGGGGAATTCTTCTTCTTCTTGTGCCATATCCGTCATTGGACATTGGCGATCCTATTTTTATCAACAGCAACACAAAAAAGTGCTGTTGAGTTTTGTCCAAACCAGCCCCTTAGATTTTGAAGCCATTATGTTCTTTTTCTGCTTGGACCTCATTTGCCTTCAATCTTTCCTTAGAGGATTAAGTAAAGTATGCCATATTTTTCTGGGTGTCGCATCACAGTGGGGAATGGAAGGATATATATTCCTTGCAGACAGCTGGTCATTTGCATCCTTTTAGAGGGCTGTTCAAGCACTTGGAGGTTTATCTGTGTCCTCAGGGTCACCTGAATAGTGCTTCTGGTTCCTGTAGTCTGCAATTTTTTCCCTCTGGAAATCCTTTCCTACTCCCACACCATTCAAAGGGTGTTCATCCCAAATTGTAACTCTAAAAATCTGTAGATTTTAAGCTGTACTTTCCCCCCACTATCCTGTCAGAGCTGAAGAAGCTTTTTGGATGAGAAGCAAAATGTCTTCAAAGAAAAAACAAGAAAGTCCAGTTGCCTCCAGAAAAAGCACCTTTGGGACATAGATATCAATATTATTGATTGAACTGGTCTTACTCCTAAGTAAACAATGATAGGAGAGCAGCCCTATACACATATTTTTTATATAGTGATACTTAATTAAACATTCACATTTAGTGTTAAAACCAATCCAGTAGATCTTTTAAGGCAATCTGCTCTAATAATATTTCTAATCACATCAATTCATTTAATTGCACAGTATACAATTGTGAATTAGAGTAAAAATATACCGTTGACACCCTTTTGCTTTTCTCTAAAGATCATAAGAACTGCAGGGATGAATTAAGTACAATCAGTATGTATTAATTTCTTCAAATATGCTACTAAAAAACAAGAGCAGACCTGGCTGGTTTACTCTCACTTATACAATTCTACATGGAAACCATCGATGGAATCTACCAAAGCCCCCAAGCCCCAACGTTAAATTTGGATGACCTTGGTTTTTTAAAGCCACCTAGGCCACCAATGATGACTGTAAGCACTTCCTCTAAATCATTTTTGAAGTGCACACAATACAGTACTTGGATGGGGGGGGGGGGTAGGGGCACCTAAGGAAAAGGTGAATAGAAATAAAGTGCACAGATGCAGTCACTAGGAATCAAGATTCACTAAAGAGCTTTATTTTTCCTGTAGACAAGGCAAACAAAGGCTTAGATATGCTAAAGTTTTCTAACTAAAAAATTATTTCAAAACTTGCTGTGTTGTTCCAATGGGGAGGAGGAAGAGATTCAATGAGGCCTTTGCTTGCCTAGGTGCCTATGAATGGAGGGAAGCCACCAGCTTTCATTCAGTTCCAATTATGGTCCTTTACCAACAGGAGCTAGGGAAGGAGATGGAATATTTTTTGTCTTCCATGTGTTCCTGGTTTCCTAGTCCAGCAGCTCCAGCCAGCATGGTCAACAAGCAGCGATGACAGAATGTAGAGTAAACATTCTTCATTCTCTGATCCAGAATTTATATAGTTTGAAATGCTGAGATTGGGATTCAACTAACAGCAGTATTACCAGAACCATCAGTGCCCAATGAATATTCAGAGTGCAGTGTTTTTATTGAAAAACGCCACCAATGTTTCTTCTACTAGATCTGCATCTGTAATCATAATAAAGCTTGCGATTTGTTGTGTAAGGTTGCA
Organism: Masticophis lateralis; assembly: GCA_030761175.1. Classification (NCBI taxonomy): domain Eukaryota; kingdom Metazoa; phylum Chordata; class Lepidosauria; order Squamata; family Colubridae; genus Masticophis; species Masticophis lateralis. The sequence continues at coordinate 320,686,714 of JAUDYJ010000001.1, read as the reverse complement.
ATCATGTTCAATTACTTAGTTATAAGCCCCATTAAAGTCATAAGACTTGCTTCTGAATAAACACTGATGCAGTTGCATTACATCTCAGTTTGTTCAGTGACATGAATGAGCCTACTGTATAAGGCTATAGTCCTTCACACAATTATCTGTGAGTAAGCCCCACAGCAGACCTATTTCTGAGTAGGCATTGTGGAATTTCTGCTGTTATAATTCTGTTGACCAGAAAGGCAATCCCATTCCGTTGAATGGGATCTCTGAGCTCACATCTGAATAAAGCAGGCTTTGCAAATGCCTAGCTCTGGATCATTTCCAGTAAGCCAATATTTATTGCATAAATTGGTATCACATGTTTCAGTATTGCACATAGTTGTTTTTAAAAAACTGGGAGTGACTGTCTGCAGAGATGGAACTACGAAAGATCAAAATAAAAGGTGGCCATGATTAATTAACATGACGGGTATAAAGAACATAAATCTGACAATTCGTGCATTAGAAACATTTGGGGAGTCATTGCTTATAACCCCAGAAAATAAATCAGTGTTCTGATTGCCATGTGGATGAGCCAGAGGTTATATAAGTCACTTGGTTAATGCAGGTACTGTACTCTCTTTGGGGAGGTGTGAATGCAGGCGGTCTCTGCATACAGAGCCAGCTTTGCTTGTCCAGGAGATCCAGAATTCCAGAAATACAAGCAGATCACAGCTGAATGCCTGGAGAACTACTGCCAATCAGCACAAATCAACCATGACCACGATGGTTAGGGAATACACCAGTGGTGAAATCCAATTTTTTTTTCTACTGTGGGTGTGGCTTGGTAGGTGTGGTGTGGTTTGGTGGGCGTGGCAGGGGAAGGATACTACAAAATCTCCTTCCCACCCCACTCCAGGGGAAGGATGTTGCAAAATCTCTATTCCCACCCACTCTGAGACCAGCCAGAGGTGGTATTTGCTGGTTCTCCGAACTGCTCAAAATTTCCGCTACCGGTTCTCCAGAACCTTCCAGAACCTGCTGGATTTCACCCTTGGAATACACAAGTTGTGATCTAACACACATCATGGAACCATCTCAGGGAAAATTGTAGATAGGACACACCCGAGCTAGAGGGAAGATTGATCTGACTGAAGATAAGACTTTTTTTTTCTTTCTCCTATGGGTTTGCATAAAGCAGTGTTTCTCAATCTTGGCAATGTCAAGGTGTGTGGACTTCCATTCCCAGAATTCCCCAGCCACCAACATCTTAACTTTTTCGAAGTTGAGAAACAACTTCCCAAGGCAAAATGACTATGTTGCAGCCACACCTGCCACAGTCACTCTGTTTCAGTAGTTCTTTGTCTTCAGCAAGCTGTCCCAAAAGATACAGTAGCACTTTTCTAGAGCTGGATGAGAGCTATTCATTTCTATGGAAGAAATAGGTGCAGGGGTGTGGACTGCTGATACAGGTGGGATTTAGGACGAAGCTTCCAGGATATTCCAATTGAAACTCAACTCTGTCCTTCATTTTTTAAAAAAGTGTGTTCTGTGCACAGTGTGCTTCCACATAGCAGCACATTGGTTTTGGGGGTCATCATTCACACCAGTGTTCAAAATGCTGAGAACTGACTTTTGCGTTGAGTAATAGGGGATGGTCTAGAAAAGACCACACTTGACGAATGAGCTTCATTTACACACAGCACAGATGCCAAATTCCAGATTTGAGTATTGTTTCATTTTTCTTCTGCAGACTGAACTGTCTCAGAAAGTTACCTCAAAATTTTTTTGGAGGGATGGTACCCATCCTGGCCAACCCCCTCCCAGAACTGGGCCAGGCTCAGTAAGAGGTCCACATACAAAAAACACAGCAGCAAGTTCTTAATTCCTAAATCCATGAGAAATGTATTTGACAGGAGCTAATTTATTGCACCGTTTAGGACTGCAACTTCTTCTAAAACCCAGTTTAAAAAAAAAAAACCCTCCACCCCAGGCCAGTTTCAATAGTGTGCGTCTTTTTAACGTTTTTAATCCAAAGAGTCTCATTTCTAAACTACTAAGGGTGTGCGCGCGCATATTATATCCCGCTATGATCTTTCTAACTTTTCCTCCTCCAGCACTACAAAACTTAAGAGTGGGGGGTGTGCCTCTTGTTCTCAGCTGGCAACTCCGGAGCCCTTTTACAATCGGGCATGCCGTGTTCTTTAGCACTGCGTTTTGTACGCCGCCGCACACACAATATATATTTAAAATGCTCATCTTGGCTTGCAAGGGATGGGGATGGGGGTGAGAGAGACAGGCAGGCAGACAGACAGACAGACAGACACCCCCCTCCTCTCTCAAATGACCTCAATTTAGATACAAAGTTTTGAAAAGTTGCTCTGAAGTTGCAAGGCATCGAAGCACGCTAATCCAGGAGCAGCCCCTCCTTTTTTTTCAAAGCAGACTTTAGCAAAAACTGCCGCCCAGGAATTGAACCCAACGAACCTTGTTGCTACGGCTTAGTTGTGCTGATGAGCGAGGGGGGAATTTTCTTCTCCCGTCCAAAACCGCGCAGTCCTCGCTCGCTCGGTGGCGGTTCTCGCAGCCCGCGGAAACCCAATCCCCGCTGCAGGAAGACCACAGCTGGACTGCTTCCTTCAAGTTGGAGCCACTTACAGGTCTTGTGCCGAGGGTGAGTCACCCTCCGCCATGGAGGGAAGGAGGCTGGGGCGATGGCTGTCAAGACGGACTCCTGTCTTTAAGTCTACATTTGCAAGCACCAATGTCGATGCAGGGGTGGAGAGAGCTGGAGGGAGAGAAAGAAAGAAGCAGGGATCCCCGTGGCTGCGAAGGCGAGGGCAAAACAAATGTCTCTTTTCCCGGGATTCATTTCAAGGCTTGCCTGGGGCCAATGAGTCATGAATACACTTATCTCTCTGTCTCTCCCCCACCCCCCCCTCACACACACACCCATTCTTATACAGCAGATCCACACAAACACTCATTACAAGGAGCGCAGAGTAGCTTTCTGTTTACACTTTTACAAAAATCGGAGCCTTCCAAAGACAAAGCGGTTTCTTCCTTTTAAGAAGTCACTTTACCAGCAGCCATTCCGGAATGCAGGCTCGCTGTCTCCTCGTACCCAGCCTTTACCTGCTGTGGTGTCCCAATCACACCTATCCTAAAAATGCATTGTGTGTGGCCACTCAGCAGCGATGGGTCTTTAAACCACTACTTAAGTGACAGATGTCCTATGAATTGGCTGCATGCATTTCTTGAACCTAATGAAAAGGAAGGACTCGCTGGAGAAGAGCCTAATGCTGGGAAAGACTGAGGGCAAAAGAAGAAGAGGATGACAGAACACGGTGGCTGGATGGAGTCGCTGAAGCAGTCTGTGGCGTGAGCTTAAATGGACTCCAGAGGATGGTAGAGGACAGGAAGGCCTGGAGGAACGTTGTCCATGGGGTCCAAAGGGTCGGACACGACTTCACAACTAACAACAACAACAACAAATTTCTTGAACAGAGCAAGACAAAAGTGTTTTGGTTTCACAGCTCCATCTCGACTCAGCCATGGTTAAGCCTCCCGGAATACCAGTCATTGGACAAGTTTGTTGCCCCTAACTTAAATTTCTCTCATGGTCAATAACATCTTGCATGTTTGAACCCAGCGTTTTCAACCTCAGCAACTTTCAGATGTGTGAACTTCAACTCCCAGAATTCCCCTGCCGGTCAGCTTAACCAAAGTTGTTTTCTTGTGACCAATTTCAACCTCTGAACTTTAAGCAACTGTAATTTTAATAATTCTAAATGGCATTTTTTTACTACATCCCAGGCACCTGGCAAATATCTTGGCCTTCCCATTCATTGTTGGATTTCATATGGCTAAAATCCAGTTCAGTGACTCTGGATACTAACTATATATAAATGCATAATATAACAGAATAAACAAACAATATTATAATGCAATGAGACTCCTAATAAACGATCTCACAGCTCATCACTGTCCATTCTGGCCCTAATCCCTGACAGAAAAGCCAAGACTTCCTAATAGGGTCAGGACTAAATAGCAGGTGTGGATAGTGCTCTCTTGAGTTGAGCAGGGCTTCTTCCAGTTGGCTAAAAAGTTGTGAACTGCTTTCTCATCATGTTCCTTGTTCTCTCATTAGAAAACCAAATAAACGGTTGGTCCAACATAACTGCATAGCAAACAGTCTTTTATGCCAGTCAGAAAACAGCTGAGGATTCATGTCAAGGTATTAGAGCAGGGGTGTCAAACTCAAGGCCTGAGGGCTGGATCCGGTCCATGTGGTGCTTAGATCTGGCCCATGAGGCCACCCTCATTGGGAGACAGCAAATGACTGGCCTGCAGTGCCTCTGCCAGTGAAAACAGAGCTTGGGAGGGCCACAAGCAGTCTTCCCGGGTTCCATTTTCGCTGGCAGAGGGCTGCAAGAGGTTGTTGCATTCAAAAATGGAGCTCTGCCTGTTTTCACTGGCAGAGTGCTTGGGCCACCACAGGCACCCCTGACAAGTGATGTCAAACTGGCCACGCCCACCCTGGCCACATCAGCCCACCCCCTTTACGCCAAACACAACCCTGATGCAGCCCTCAATGAAATCGAGTTTAACAACCCTGCATTAGAGTGTCTTCACTTCAGGAGCAGAGGAGAAACCCAGTAGGCCAAGAAAGAGGATTAGGAGTAAATGAGAAATAACATAGCTTCACAGGCAAGGCACAAAACTCTCTTCACAACAGCTCCTTTGAAATAGGAACTAATCTGATTAAAACTTGAAGTTAATCAGTAAAATGTGAAAAAACATGTTGGAAGCCCTTCAGTCTGAGGGCACATAAGGATGATGGCTATCTTGAATAACAGAGTTGGAAGGGACCTTGGAGGTCTTCTAGTTTAACCCCCTTGCTCAGGCACGAAACTCTATACCAGAGTATATATTTCAGACAAGTGGTTGTCCAATCTCTTCTTAAAAACTTCAATTTTTTTAAAGGCAATTCCAATGAATTGCCATTACACAGAAGCAGCCATAGGACTGAAATCCTACATGGCAGCCTTTTCCAACTGGTGCCTCTTTGTGAGTTGCACCACAGCTTCTATCATATCAATCAGAAGTGGAAACCTTTAGCAAAATATACCAAAAATCCTTGCATCTGGCTTTGCACATTTAGAGGCTGTCAGATCCCTCAGAATTAAGGTTTGGAAGCCATAATCTTTCTGTTTGCCAGCTATGAAGTTCAGAGATGCATAGCCACCCATTTTCCAGGTAGGTAGAAAATGTTCTTCATGCAACACATGGAGAACAATGGAATTCAACTCCATCTGATGCAGCCGTAATTGTTGGTCTAGGTGGCTTTAAAAAACAAGATCATGCAAATTTACTAATTAGTTTGTATACCAGATTGTTCTTTATCTTTAAAATATGCATAGATGGCCCTGCTAACCCTCATAAACATAAAAGGGGTACCACGTTGGTGCCATAGCCTTCTGTAAATCACTTCAACAATGTGATGAATTCTTTTATGCAAATCATGCACATGATGTCAATTGCCTCCTCACTTCCCTCTCAATACCCATGTATAATGCAGATGGTACACTTAAAGCCACACTGCCTGAATTCGTCATGATATCAGTATAAACACTGCTTGTATATGCGAAAACACACACAGATAAACAGGGCAAGCATGAGCTTTCCAAGAGACAGTGTTGCTTTCATGCTTCAAGGAGGGATGCTTTACTTGCACTGACATTTTTTATGAATAGCAATAACACTTAGACTTATGTACCACTTCACAGTGCTTTACAGCCCTCTCTAAGCCAGGGGTCTCCAACCTTGGCAACTTTAAGACTTGTGGACTTCTGGGAATTCTGGGAGTTGAAGTCCACAAGTCTTAAAGTTGCCAAGGTTGGAGATCCCAGCTCTAAGTGGTTTAGAGTCAGCATATTGCCCCCAGCAGTCTGGATCCTCATTTTACCGACCTCAGAAGGATGGAAGACTGAATCAACTTTGAGCTAGTGAGAATCGAACTGCAGGCAATCGGCAGTCAGCAGAATTAGCCTGCAATACTGCATTCTAACCACTATGCCACCTCTTTCAAGTCAGTCCCACTAATGATGAATATCAACAAGCCAGACAAGCCAGACATGAGGGCAGTGGGTCTCTTCTCTTTTGCTCCCTGCCAATTGCCAGTTCAAAAAATAATTCAGAGCTTGGAATCAGTATATATAGTCATCAGGGTTAGTAACTGGTGATTGACAGTTTTAATGAACTAAAAGCAATTTATTGGCTTAATCCTTGACCTGTTGCATTCTTTTAAACTCAACAGTTTAAGAATTTGATATCAGTCCCATGGTGACACTGGGACCCAGAATCAGGCATTCGCTTTAAATATTATTGTGACTTCAGGTCAGAGTGGGTTGGCGATGCATCCAAGCTACAAATAAGTGAGAAATGTTGCTGAGCATTTGCAGGAACTGGTTTGTTCAAGTTTATTTCAAACTTTCCTCTAGTGATTTCCCCTTTAGGAAAGGGGAGGGCTAATGGCAGATTAGTATCTTTGATAAAATGCCAGAAGCAAATCAGGTTCAGGAACATCATTTTGAAAGAACTACAGGGCTGAAATCTTTATCCCACCCTAAATGCAATGGGAAACAGAAAATACTAGCCCATGCAAAGTGGAAACATAGCACTAGCTATCACTTGCCAATTCTTATCACAGTGTTTCTCAAACTTGGCCACTTTAAGCATGTGAACTCCCAGAACTCCCAGCTAGCAAATTGCCAAATTGGAGAAACATTGCAATAGAGTGATAAATTATAAACAGCAATAATAAATGGTGCTTATTCTTTCCTGAAATGCATTTCTTTGTTATTAGGGAAAATACTTCATTGTTTAGATTACAAATTTGCCATACTGAATCTATAATTTTGAAGCCCAAATTGACATTCATATGTGAGCATGTAATTTGTTCTGATGCTGAAGTATTGTATAGCATAAATTGTGCATGCAGAAGACCTGGGTTCTCCAGCTTCTAATATTCCTAATATTTTTAACACAACCGTGTTGGCTGCAGGATTTTAGGGCCTCCTGACAAGAGGACCTTTGTAGTGCCTCTTGGGCAAGGTCCATCTTTTTCTTGCCACTTCATTTATTCTTCTTCCATGAGTTCAGTCCAAGGACAAGAGGAAAATGAGTTTAAGTTTCCTTTACTTATTTTTGTGTAAAATGATTTTTGCACAGAGATATTTAGGCAAATACACTGTACTGTCAGAGATTGGCAAAAGGAATCTTGGCCTAGATTGGGCCTCAGCCAGGGCTGGGGAAGCCTGTGATTGCCCTGCTTATAAAAATAAAAATCTTATTTCAGACCTTTTTTTTTTAAAATGCTAATATGAAATAGCATTTGAAATAGAAGTTGATATTCCCAGGGAAATCCTCATGTCTGCCTCCAACTACCTCATAGTCAATTTCCACAGATTCTCAGTCATCCACGTCATAGTTGTCCCAAAGGAAGAAGTAGCCGCTTCTTGGATGAGAAGCAAAACGTCTTCAAAGAAAAACAAGGAAGTCCAATCACTTCTTGCAAAAGCACCTTTGGGACACTCCTAGTCATTTGTTGTGGAGAAAACTGGGAAGAGAGGATAGAAGCTGTCTTCGGCTTACAATTGTAATGGAGCCTGGAATTTCCATCCCAGATCATGATGGTTATTAAATCAAGGCGCCCACATGATTGAACCCAATTTTATGACTTTTTTGCAGCAGTCATTAAGCAAGCACCATGATTGTTAAGTGAACATGGCAGCAAACACTATGGTCATTATCAATGTATCCCTATTGGCATTTTTTTGCTGGCAAAACTGGAAAAACATCATTAATTGCAGTCATGTGACTGTGGAATCCTGCAGTGGGTCAAAGGTAAGCCAGTTGCCAAGTGCCTGAGGTGTGGTCATGTGATTATGGGGATGTGTGCAGCCATTAAAGGAACCAGGTTAGCAGTAGCTTTGAAGTGGGGGGGGCATCTGTTGTAACTTAAAATAGCTGGTAAGTTGTTCATAAGTTGAGGGCTACTTGTATTAATGTACACCATCTTGAAATCTGAGAGGAAAGATGGAATGTAAATCGAATTAATCATAGAAAATAAAATCTGCTTTGTTCGGCCAATGTCTGCTAAGCTCAAAAGTTCTTTGATCACTTATCGCTGAGTTTAAGGAAATAATATTTGCTTTAGAATTTTTTCCCCCAAAGGATAAGAACATTTTGGAGAATTTCTTAATGAAGAATGGTGTTCTTGCTCTTCATTATGCAGTAGCCTAGGATGTCGGTAGATGTTCTCTCTTTCATTATAAAGTCACGTTTTCAGTCATGTGCCACCTCCCTGGTGAACCCTAAGGCAAGATACTAGGGAAAATCTCCCCTATTGGGACTCTTTCAGCAATTGTGCCATTATCACCACTGTGGAAAATCCTTGAGTAATTTAGTGGAATTACTCATTCAGATTTTCTGCCCCCAATTTAAGTGGAGAATGTGGAAAGAATATTTGTGCACAGTTGCAGTTTTAACATACAATTTAGGAGCTGGGACCTGTCCTGAATTGTTCAGTGTTTAGTTTCATTAGAACCAGCCTCAATACATAACTAATGTCAGTTATGGTAACTTCAGTATTAGTTTTACATATGCTGAAAGAGTTCTCTTAAATAATAAGAACTAGGGCAGGCAGTAATTAGCTCACACTCTGAAATGGTAGAGCCCTACAACAATTTAATTGCACAAACCTTATTTACTGACTGAAATCAATTAATAGGTTGCCTGCCGCCTTCCATGTCTGTGAGTTTTTCATTTGGAGTGGCCACTTACAAATTCACCCATGCATTTTGGAAAGCTAGATTTGGTGTTTGTAGAATTGCCATTGGCTGTTGTGCATTCCAATGCAAAGCTGCATCATACTGTATATTCTCCAGCAGTGGAGACAAGGTCAGTACGAAAGAAATTAAGGGAGTTACTGATACAATCTTTTTAACATTTATGTACCAGTAGCTGTGAATTATCCACTGTACAAAATACAGGTAATGGCACAATCTTTGGGCTTGAAGTGCATAATTTGAATTTTTGTTCCCAGGGTACCATAAAGCTTCCAAAACCTTGAGTACATCAAATTGTAATTTAATACAGTAAAAGGGAAAATCTGTTAAATAGCTATCTAAAAGATAATATATTAATTATAATGAATATTAATTACCCTGAAGTACAAATGACTTTAAATCCCATTCAGAGTTGTTCAGCTTCCTTGCTAGTTCTTGGACAAAAAAAAGTTTGTCCCTGGTGGTTCTCAGATCAGAAAAAATGGACTAAATTGACCAAAGTGATCAATTCATCACTTGTGAGCTAAATTGAACAAAGAACTAAGCCAAAGTCTGTGCCACATTGTTTGGAAACAGTTTGCCATTGCCTACTCCCTAGGGCTGGAAGAGAGTGACTGGCATAAAGTCACCAAGTTGTCTCCATGGCTAGAACTCATGGTCTTGAAGTTTCTAGCCTGGTGCCTTAACCAGTATATAATCACAGGAAAATATTATTTCATACCATAGATTATTAACTGCTACAGCATTCAATTTATCTTTCTGGATTTTGCTAAGTGCACTATTGTTATGAGAAGGGAACCTAGGGAAGTGTAATATGCTTGCAATCATCAAGGGATGTATGTAACCATATGGAATTTTGCCTGCTTATGATGTGCTAAATGACCAAGAGAACGGCCTCGAAATACATGATGAAGAACGTACATGGAAGACTTAACAACTCTATACATCACATGGGAAGATGCTGAAGTACTTGTCCAAGATCAAAAACACTGGAGATCCCTTGCTACCTGATATTGTCATGCTCCAGGGAAATAAGGAGATCCAGGCAGTTCAAATGAGTATAAAGATTTATTGTAAGTTTAAGCTGTCTACAACAGGCGTGTCAAACTGGATTTCTTCGGGGACGGATCAACATTGTAGTTGTCCTCCACAGGCTGACCGGAGGGTGGATGGCAGAAGGAACTGACGGTACATGGGATGGATGCCACCTGCCACACACTGCCGACCAAAATGAGGCACAGGGGCAGCGCACAATCCCTGCATGCCCCATTTTCAGCCTGGACCGCCTCCTGCAGCACTCTGTTGGCCAAAATGGGGTGTGGGGGGCCGCATGTGCCCCTCCATGCATGTGGCCCCATGCATCCCAATTTTTGCTAGCAGAAGCACCATGGGCCAGTCCTTTGCTATTTACAGGCTGGCCCTGCAGGCCAGATCTAAGCATCCCGCAGGCTGGATCTAGCCTGTGAGCCTTGAGTTTGACACCCTGGTCTACAATAATCTGAACTACTAACAGTCAAAGCAATTTGACAGTAGGTAAGGATTTCACAGTGGGCTGGACTTAGATCTCTTTGGGCGTGAAGGGACTCATGACTGATGACATGTTTGATTCCTCCCTTGGGCTCAGCATGGTCAACTCCTATATGCATGCTACATAGCATGGGAAGATCTCGTGCTAATTCTCTGATGTGCAAAAATGGTGCCTTCTGGTGTAAAACAATGCATCTAAAGCAGACGGTTAAAGCCATGTCTATTTTGAAAGCATATTAAATTACAGATGAAATAAGCAATAAGATTTTGGCCCAAACCCCACCAATAATGTCTCTTTCCTATCAGAATATTTCATAGAATTCTATGTTAAGAGAAAGTATTTAATGGAATACCAGACACTGGAGAATAATAATGGAAAAACACCATTGTCTTCATGCCATTTCAGATTTTTTTTGAAAAAGTAGGTTAGCTACTTGGAAAAGACAGGATTGATGTATTTTTCAACAATCTCAAATATCGACAAGCAATCATGTGTTTTTAAATTAATTTGTTCAATTCCCACAGTCCTTTGCTGAGGTAGCTGGGATTGAGAAAAACTGAAATCTATTCTAAGAGTATCTAGAATATGTATCTGTAGGTATACAGAATATAATTTTCTTCAGGTTGCAAGTCTTGAGTGTCAACTGAATGGGCAACCCAGTGATCATTGTTTCCATATTCTTTCTAGCAGTTGGCTCAGTTGATGTCTTGTTTGGTTGATACTATCTTTGTTACGTAAACTAAAGGTGGAGATTAGCCATGTCATTACATTCTGTATTCAGCCTTTGCTTCATCATCCTGTCCCTAAAACTGAAACTAAACAAACATATGCTGCCACACCCATCTTTAAAATGAAACATTGTCCCATGACAACTCTCTCATGGTTTATTAATTTCATTACTCATATGGATGTTCTATAAAAATGAAAAAATCTGCATGCAGTGGTATATAATAGTCAAAACAATATTCAACTCAAAGCCAGTAGCTGGAGCTGAATCGACTTTGTATTCAGGCTGATAATTAAAATTTTGATTTATGATTACCTCTCCTTATACAACAAAAAAACCTTGGTTTCTGTCTAGACAAATGAATATTTTTAGATACCTTGCATAATTCTGCAGGTTGATGCAGAGAAGCAAAAGAATAGGACAATGAAGGACTTAGTATGTTTTAGCTACTAGAGAGTTTTTAGCTTTTTGGTATGACTAAATAAAAACTGAGATGTAAAAGGTTTTTTTTTTGTAGATAGTATACATTGTAGTTTCTTTGTGTTTCCATAATATAGAAAACATCTACAGTATACATTGCAAATTCTCTCTATATGCCCATCCTATCTACATACTTTATTAAGTCCCCTACTAAGCAGAGCATGCAATGCTCTTACCCTTCTATTGGTAGGAACAGGCGGTCAGGAAAAGCAAACTCATAGTTCTTATTATCATAATCATAAAATGACACTTCCCCTATTTAAACTGAAGTTATTCAAACAGGGCAATTGTGATAGAGCAAAGTCTTTCAACAACCTGTTCATAATCTACAGGACAATTAACCTTATTTAAAATTAAAATCTATGGGGAGGGGGTACTTGGAGCTATACTTTCCATAACTGTGTTAACCTCTATTTTGACTTTAAGATATGTTTACTGAGTTTTGTTGATATTTCTTCTATAAGTAGCCATATTCCAATGATATGCTGTAACTAGAGTATTTATCATGAATGAAGCTAAATAATGTGTACCCCAGGACCATATTGCAGGATCCAATCTGAGCTGGTCACCAGGACTCACAAGTTTAGCCTTTCAAGCTGTTGGGCTCATGCTGGAACCGATCAGAGAAGTTCCCTGATGATTGGTTCCAGCATGAGCCTGGAAAGCTTGGACCTTTGGTCCCAAGGACCGATTCGGATTCTAGAATATTTATGTGAAGCAGAAGGCATTCAAATTAACATTTGAATTAATATTTGAATAGAAAAATAAGCATTTGAATAGAAGAAAAAGAAAAAAACCGAACATTTGAACAGAAGACAGCTTTCAAAGAAAGCTGTCAAACTGAAAGTGTTTTAAAGATCAAATAAAGTCTTCAAAACATTTGTGCTGAAGAAGTGTTGAAGCATTACATGTGTGCAAGATAAAATGAATATCTATTTAATTACAAAGATCATCACAGTTATAAGGCTTATTCATGGATATTCAGGGTGAGGACAGCAAATCACTGACACTTGGAAAAACAGATGATGGGTTTGAATCACTTGATATCTGCACACACATGCATACATTTGCAAGGATTATTCAAATGTTTGCCACAGTATGGGACATTAGTAGTAGTGGTGTAATCAGGTTTCGTAATTAGGAGAGGAGGCTGCCGCTTGGCGCTTACATATAGACAATCTCTGTAGTCTCCAGCTAAAAATCAGATAGCAATGAGAAATCTTTTTGAAAATTGATTCTAATCCATTCAACAGAGGAAGATTCTGAGGCTATGGAAAATCACTGCTACTCTGTGCAGATGGTGCTAAGATAGCTAGACAAATTAGTAAGGTGGCAATCTCCAATTTTCCTAATTATATGTCTTCGACTAAGGATTTTTCTAAGCTTTCATACTTGGCTGATGCTCAAATTTATTGTAATTTCTTTGGAGGAGAAATGGAAAACAAGATTTATTTCATGATACTATGTATTAAGCAGAGTATTTATGAAATGAAACATATCTATGCATCTTTAATTGAGCTAAATTTGGAATTCATTTGTTAGGACAAACATTTGCTTGGGAACAGGGAGCATTAGATAGAAACTGCATATGAATTGTGAATATGTACTGAAACGTCACCACACTTCAAGGAGTAAGGCAGTGTTTCTCAACCTCAGCAGTTTTAAGATATGTGGACTTCAACATCCAGAATTCCTTGGCAATCATGGCTAGCTATGGAATTCTGGGAGTTGAAGTCCACACATAATCTTAAAAGTGTTTAAGGTTGAGAAACACTGGACTAGAAGATTCTTTCTCAGTACTTTTTGGAATGATAAATGAAGCCTTATGACCGATTGGAAGCCGCCAATCAGAAGCTATATAAATATTTTAAATCAGTCAATCAACAAATGACAACATGAGGTCACAAAGGTAGTCCTGAAAGCACTGTAAAAGCAGCTTATATAGAATATCAAAAAGACCAAGTGCTGCTCTAATTGGGCTTTTATCTTTGTACCACCTTGCATATTTTAGGAAATAAGTAAAACCCTTGTTTATTCCTGTTATCGAGGGTGGAGAGGAAAGAGAGCAGAAGGATAAACAATGACTGGATTTCCTTCTGGCTAGAATTTACTCTCTCATGGATCTAATTTGCCTCCAGCAGAATTCTTGGCACCCCCTCCACTCCCCCCATTTTTTTCTTCTTCAAGGAAGTCTTAACTCCTAGTGACTGCATAGACAAGTCCCTGCAGTTTTCTTGGAAAGATTTCAGAAGTGGTTTGCCATTACCTTCTTCCCAGGACTGAGAGAGAAGAGAGAAGGAAAGTCCTGCCCAGTAATTCAGCTAGCTTTGTCTAAGGTGGGACTCAAACTCACCATCTCCAGTTTTTAGCTGGGTGCCTTAACGCACCAAACTGGCTCTCCGTTAACCCTTATTTGACTCTACAAGTAAAATATATTTGGTGAATATTTCCATATTCTTATTTTTTTTTTTTAAGAAAGTGAGTATGATGCTCTCTCCTAACAGCTCTCTATCAGGATTAGTGCTGGGAACTACAAATTCTAAAGAGTGGCACCATCTTTATGAATTGAAGGACAGCTCTGAGAAAACTCATCATATTCCCCCCTCCCAATCAGCAATGTGTATTCATACTGACACAAATGGGCAAATGTCATTCTGCCTTCATTCCTTGAAATTTGTTTCCCTCAAACGAATTACAGAAAATTCCCAATTCTTTTATGAATAATATTTTGATTCATAGAGTTATGAGAGAAAAATATCACATAGTCACGGAATATCACACGGTCTTCGCAGCATGGAATGAATTTTAACGTCAAATGGAAGACATGAAAATAGCCAACAAGCATTCTGCAATTTACGTATTAAGGGATCTGTCCATCCTTTTCCAGAAATAGTGATGAATGGTGAACCATGCCTGACAGAAAGTACATTAAAGTGTACTTTCAGAGTTAAAGTGTACATCAGAACATAGCAAAACCCAGATCCAACCCAATGTCACAAATCTTCACACAGCAATGCCATGGAACTGTGTCATAACCAGCAATGACTGTTCGGAGTCTTATGGGGGTGGGGCAGATAACAAGATATGCATAATAACATCATCATGCAAATGCCGTGTCTTATGGTCTTGCATCAAATGTTATATAGAAGGTATGTATTACTACCGCAGCATTTTCATGTTGATGTCATCATGCAACTATCATTTGTTTTGTTATCGTTTGTTGCCATTGCAGTTTGTTACACACTATGTTGATAATACATCCTGGCTGGGTCTTTTTGATTGCGGTGGGAGAGAAATGTGTTCAATAAATAAATATTTAATTAATACACTCTACGTGGTATTCTTACTGTTTTTTCTCAAGGCCTATCAAAGATATTTTGCTGCAAGTGATACCTTACCAAATCAGGATAAATACATAGGGCAGAAAAGCATCCCTTCATTATGCCTGACAGTAAATATATTACTTATCAATAATTTAATTTAACTAATAATTTGCTGCCCATTATTGAGATCCTCAGTCTAGTGTATAGCCAGGGCATTTTATTTTTTCTCTCTCTTATATTTTCTCCCTTATGTTCATAATATGTTTTCACTACTGCTCCTTAACCTTTTTTTTTTTTGAGATGCATTTCATAGCTCACTCTGAGTTCTTTAGATCATGTCTATGATTCACTCTTTCCATTGGTCACTTTTGATTATGAACATCTGGGCAGAAGCTCTCTTTATTTTACCATAGTATACTGCTGAGTTATCTTAGGTCCTTTATATACGTATTAATAATATGCTGTATCATTGAGTATTAAAATACTTAATATGTTCCATGTTCTTCACATATTCTCATTCAAAAAGCATCAGATTTCTTCAAAACTAAGGCCAACAGCAGACTTGAAGTAGTAACAGAAAGTACTGATTGGCTAGACTGCCTCTCTTTGGGTGGAAGTTGAACAATCTTTTTTTTTTAATGATTCCCTGATTTTTTAAAAATCAGATTTGTGGGCAGAGAAATCGGAAAGAAGTTTTCTCTGATTTTCTTAGTGGTGACAGTAACACTGCTAAAGGGGGAAAACCTTCTGATGTTTTTCCTTTGGAAGCCAGAGAGATAGGAATTGCTGTAGAGATGACATCCTTTTCAAGAAATCAATAATAGGTACCAGTGGTGGGTTGTCACCAGTTTGCAAGAACCGGTGGTAGTAAAGCCGGCAGGAGGCTCCGCCCACTGATCCGGACGTCATCATAGGTGATCTGCACATGTGCAGAAGAGCGCACATGGGTGCAAGCGAAGCGAGCGTGCACGCGTGATGCGAACTGGTAGTAAAGGTAAATAGAACCCACTCCTGTAAGTACCATATAATGAACGGTAGCATATCCACATACCCCTTGTCCATTGACATAAGAACAGGAATCTCCCACCTATTTATCCAAAGTTCTCTTCTTCTTGAAATAATTTCAAAACCTACTTTTCCCCCCATTTCATCCCAAAAAAAAATGGATGAGTAGAATATGACAATAACAACTCTTCTCTTTTAGAGTTGCTTCTCAGAGTTTGAGAATCAATACTGAATGATATTCGGTCTCCAAACCAAAGGATTCTGTTTAGTTATTTTTATTAGATTGAGAGTCTGATCTTTCTTTTCCACTGTGAATTTCTCAAATCCCCTTTTGAGAAATACATGCCAATAAGTAAATTAGTAAATTAATGGTTGCCCTGTAAAACTGCTGTTTCTTCCAGTTTCCTGAGATGATTCTGGATTCTAGGATTAAGATAAGTGCATAATGAAAGAATACATCTTGCATACTCCTAAATCCTGCACTGAGAAATATGGGCATAGAAAGCAGGGGTGGGGTATGACATAGTCAAGCTTCCTTGATTTGTTAACTGAATAGATCAAATTGAGGACAAATTATTTGCTGCAAGTTAAATATGTAGATGTGGCTCAAATGGGTATGATTTCCACTGCTTGAATTCAGGTTTTGGTCAAATGTGAGATTAAAAAAAACTGTATAAAGAAAACCACTCTTACCTCTACCAGATTCAGTTCCCTACCTATCTACTGGTTTAATCTTTACTTAAAGTCCACCTGCAATGTTCTTCACATCCTTCTGCTAATCACAGCTTTCCCCCACCCCAAGAAGCAAATTTGGAAGTCTTTAGATTTTTTCCCCCCTAGGTCAGCCACCATTATTTCTGATTTAAATTACCAAAATGACCACTGTGGATTTTTTCCCCCCAATCCCAGCATGGGACAGATGATATTTTTAATCAGAATTTGAGATTGCAGGAAGTTTCATATGATGCACACCATACAGATAGGTTTTAGTAAATCCAGTATTTTGGAGAAGCATGGCTTGATCGCACATTGATTCTTCATAGTCAGTCTTACTTTTTACAGATTTGCTTTGAGGGAAAAAAGCAGCTCCAAATAGAAGATATTTTTTACTGAATGGGAAGGTCTGGCTCTAGGAATGAGGGGATCCAATGCAAGGCCAGATTTTGAGCCCTTCCCACATACAAAACCCTAGATTAATATTGTAGGTGGATTCCTACAAAATGAGTTGCCAGGTGCTTCCACTCCCTTACCAGGCATGCAGGCATCAAATAGATGGGAAAGAGAATGGCCTCCTACTTTTTAATTTCTAATACACTCTCCTCCCCCTAAGGGGACAATGGCAGGGCAATGTACAAAGGACATTGCCTGGCCTGGGCAATGGGGTGGTGATCCAGTTAGGCACTTGCTATGCAGTGGGGTGGACTATGGTACCCACAGATCTAGAAATACCAATGAAATAAAGCCTCAGAAAGATGGACATGTTTAATGAAGGGACAGTGATGAGAAATGCTTTCTCGTGGCTAAATGTACCTTCAGCTAAGGAAGAGATAACAAGAGAAATGTTATATGTGTTTGCATAAGATCTATACAAACTACTGTAGAGCTTTCTCTCTCTGTCTCTCTTTTTCTGCAACTATTGAGAAACTTTCTAGGTTTACAAAAATTCCGGAACCCTTCAATGTCTCTATCACAGTGACATGGAATGCAAAATACATCATGTTCATCGTTTCAAATTGTTATCCATACAGTTTTGGGGCATTTTGGCCATGCCAGTTAATCGGTGTGATTCTGCTTCCCACTCCTCTCATTCCAATCTTGCTCTCCCTCTCTCCCTCACATATACAAGCACAGCTTTCACTTAATTTCCTCTCTTCTTCCATAAAACATTCATATGCACCTTGAAGGGGGAGTGAGAGGGTTACAGGATCTACCAGATCTGGGCTGCAAATCCAGCCAAGTCGAAGTTTATGTGTGTGTGTGTGTGTGTGTGTGTGTGTGTGTGTGTGTGTGTGTGTGTAAATTGCTACCGCCTAGTGATCGTCCGGATTGCAGCTCAGAGAGCTAGTAAGCCTCCAAGTCCCCCATCCCATCCAAGGCATCAGGAAAACAGATTCTCCTTGCCTTGGCTGCAGTGAGGGCCGGGAGATGGGTGAGCAGGACTGAAGACATCCAACCCAGCCAGCAAGCTGGGAGACAGCAAGCTGCCCTCCTTCCTTGTCACCTGAAATTTGACCTCGTGCAGTCAGGGAAGGAGGCAGGGACATGCACAGTTGCACGGTGCAACACAAGCACGTGGGAGTTAGTCTTGGGGTGAGGAGCATCGTCAGAGTGTCCTAGGACCACTTTTCTGTGCTGCTGCATTTGCTGCCGCCCACTTAAATCCCACCTGCAACTGAGTGCATCTATATTTGTATGTGGGGTCTTTGGAAAACGCACCCATTGTGCCCATCCAGGAACCTTATTTATAAATAGCCATACTCGCTCTCTGACTGCTTGAGTTAATTGGGGCATTGATGGAAGAGAATGAATGTTGCTGCTAAAATATGGGGTGCCTTTCTCAGGGACCTGGAAAGAGACCTGTTTTGTACTGGGGAAGGGAAGGGTCTTTTCACTCCAAATGTTACAGTAAAGTAAACCACCTGCTTTATCAACAACCCGCTTGCATCGTGCAGCACATCACTACATGGATACAAGATTCAGAGCAAGTGTGATGTAGTGGAAAAAAGTGTGAAACTAAGATCTGAGATATCCAGGTTCAAATTCACCCTAATCCATAGAAGTTTAGACCATCACTTTCTTACAGCAAAATCTATTTCGCAGGGTTGTTTGGGTTAAAATACAGGAGCAATCCTAAATATGCTGCTTCAAGCTTCTCGAGGAAAGATGGGATATAAATCCATCTAATAAAATAATGTGATTTGCACTGAATACTCCTCCAATAGGTACTGACCCATGCATACATCATGGGGCAGTGCTGATGTAGGGGATTCAGCCATTTGGTCTTATTTCCCAGTGCTGGGATTTGCAGTTGATCCAGGTTTATAATCTTTGGAGCTCATATATTTCTCAGATCCTAGATGGCTTTTTAGATGCTTCTTGGCATTCATTTTAAGAACACTATAAATTGTCATTGATTAGGCAAGTCAAAACATGCAAATCAGATTCACTTTGGATCTTATAATCCTGAAATGGCAAAATCCTTTTTTTTCTCAAGGACTCTTCCTCCTTCATTTCCACAATTATTTTTTCTGCAGAAAGACATTTGATCAAGGTATTTTATACTTTCAAAAGAGGGGCTGTGCTGGAAAATGCACCTTTTATATGATATAATAATAAGGGCCACAGTACACAATAAGTGCCATTTTAATTATTTAAAATTTTTAAGGTCAAGCCATTCAGCCAATACTGTAGGGAATGTGTAAAAAATTCCCCAGAAGTCTCTCTCTCCCTCTCTTTTTCAATTTGTTTTCCATCTGTTTTCTGCTCATACTTACACACAGTCGCCTGTTTGCCAATTGGACTTCTGCAAAATTACTGCATCTAATTTGTTTAATGACAGTCTACAATTCCTTAGAGAAAATTCGAACACTACTTAATTTTATATTTGACTCAGTGAAGATGGTTCTGTGAGTAGGTTTAATATATTTTCTCAAGAAATGTAATTTCCTAGAATGAAAACGTCACCTTTGAATGGGACCTTGACTTTTCAGCAGCTTTTTATCTTCCAGTTATTCAGTGGAATGACACCACCACCATCACTGCATCATCATTGCAATAATCACAACTACTGTTTGTTAAGTTAGGACACACAAAAATCCCAGAAAAAATTCTTTTTTGCTGAATCTTTGTTAATATTCTTCTATAAATGTGGTCATGCCATCGGTTTGCTTGTAGGGCAGGTATATATTTCATGTTTTGGTAGCTGAAGCTATGTTGAAAGACGAATAAAATGTTAATGAATTACATGCCAGAATTCAGTTGCAAAATAAACTATTACTACTTCTGCATCTTATTGGTTTAAAAACTCTATGCTCTTTTTCTGTCTATCTTCTAGTCTAGTGTTTTTGGTAAGATTCCTTGGAACTTCATCCTTATTTTTTTTACCAAATCAGCTAGAGCTCATAGTTAAAACCTTTTGTCCTCTGTAGGATTGGCAGGCAAAACCTTGATCTTGGTAGTTCTATCATCAGTTATTTATTGATAATGAGAAGTGACATCTTTCTGCATGGAGAAACCATGGAGAAGTTTTGCTTCTTCCATTGCTTGCTCAAAACTAAATCTCTTGAACAAATTCTAAAGGAAATATCTTATACCTATATTATCTTACTTCAAAATAGCTATTATTTTTGTATTGTTTCACATAATTTTCTCTGTGTCAACTGTTTATAATTTGAATTTGCTTGAATGCCTTGCAATAAAA
This sequence comes from Masticophis lateralis, assembly GCA_030761175.1. Taxonomy (NCBI): domain Eukaryota; kingdom Metazoa; phylum Chordata; class Lepidosauria; order Squamata; family Colubridae; genus Masticophis; species Masticophis lateralis. Next base: position 320,666,412 of record JAUDYJ010000001.1, on the reverse strand, counting down.
AGTAGAGCAAAATATTTGAATTAAATAAATAAATTTGACTAGGTGAAATGTTAATCAGTGTTTAGTTTGTTTCTCTTTTTTTCACTTGAGGAAAATGCAGCATTGTGCAAAATAAGTGTTTTTCCCAAGTTCAGCCATGAAGCTTTTAAAAGAACATTTACACACATTTAGGGCTCACTGCATTCCATTTCAGCTATAACCACTTCCTTATTTTCCCTGAACAGTTGTGCTGTAGCAGATGATCTTATTGTTTGTGCCAATTTTCTTTGACTATATTCCTTTCTATTTAACACACAGACCACACTTTTTGTCTTTTAAATTTGGCTTGTTAAAATGAGCCACCCCTCCCCATTTTATTGAAAGCAATGGGAAATATTTTGTTTATTCCAAAAATATATAAATAAATAAACCTGCCTGCTGAACTGTTTCAAGCAGAGCTAAGGGATTTGTTGAATGGTTCCAACTTGGACACAGAACTGAACTGTAAATAACTACATATCTAACTCTTCCAGATTTTCTATCTCACTTTTCAACAACATTTTAAACATGTATATATTCCCAGCATTTTCTTAGCTTAAGAAAATAATAGAGAAAACATAATGTAAAATAAAAGCTGTGGGAAATAAGCTAGCGTACCATCTAAAAGAAAGTACATGGGGATACAAGATTGACTTCCTTAGGAAGAAACTCGTAAAACTAGTTTTCCATAACAGAGGGCAGCTATTTCTCCAATATCCTCAGTGACTGTTTTGAACTAAAAACAGGTTCTAGTAGGAAAACTTTATGTCTATCAACAACCCTCTGGAGTGTTTTTTAGAGTCTCACCCTGGTTTAAACATGCTTGGCCAATGTCCAAATGAAACAGTTTTTGTTGTGAATAGGCCAGACATGCATGAAAGTAAATAATAATGGTGAAACTTACATAGAAGGTTTACTTCATAGCTTCCTTATTTTAGCCTTAGGATGAGCTCACATTATTTGTAGTTATTTGGCTTACAATGTGTTCTCTTGACTGTTGCCTTGAGGTTTGTTTGAACGAACTGAGAAGTGATACCAGGATGGATCCAAGAAGTCTTGGATATATGTTTGCATGGTAGAGAGATGCTGCCAGCCATAGGGTGGCACTCCTGAAAACTCTACTTTGAGTTTTTATGACAAATACTATTTAATCATTAACATATCTGAGTAAGGTCCTGGAGATGGCATTACTGAAATGGCTATTCTTGATTATCTTGATTCATTGCAATCTAGATTCAAGCATGCTTTGGGAACTGAAACAGTCTGAGATGCTCTGATGGATGACTCCTGTAGGCAAAGACAGGCTTCTGGGGCAGTGGCTTTTCATAATGCCACATTATTCTCCTGAATTAACTCAGATGGATTTCAGAAAATGGTCATCCTTGAGGCTCAATTTACATCTGAGGTCAGGAATACTTTTTATCAGCTTTAGCTGGAACCTCTGTTACAATAGCAAAAGCAACATCACATAGACTTATATACTGTTTCATAATGTTTTACAGCATTCTTTAAGTGGTTTACCGAATTAGCATATTGCCTCCAGCAATCTGGGTCCTCATTTTACTGACCTCAGAAGGGTCAGTAAAATGAGTCAACCTTGAGCTGGTGAGAATCAAACTCCTGCCAGTCAGCAGAATTATCCTGCAATACTGTGTTCTAACCACTGCATCCCCAGGGCTCATCATATACAGTATATCCTTTTCTGGTCAAGGATGGCTTAGCAACCATTAGATCTCTCTGGGTCTTAAGACCAGCCTCCCAAATGCTCTTTCTTCCATCCTAACAATAGTCAAAAGTTATAGAGTTAGTGGATATGTTTGAAAGGGCAGGGTGTCTGCAATTTGTTCTAAAGCCTGTTGGGGAGAGAAATAACAGTATCGTAGCTCTGGACTCTTGTGGGTGGAGTGATATGGCAAGCGGCATCAGCCAGATCAAGGCTGCAAAAGTTTCCCTGAGTCGATCTGAATCATTAGATAGGAGCATAAAGTTTCCGGTACCTTTTGCTACCATCTGATGGTTCTCCTGGTCAAAGTGAGTTTAGCATGGCCTCTGTAACCTGTTCTCCTTTCCTGCTTCTATTGTGTTGCTCTTGACTTTGCAGCAGACATCCTACTTCCTCTTCCCCCTCCTCCTCCTTTCTGGAATACCATATACTCCCCCCCCCCCATGTTTTATTTTCCTCCTGCTGAATTTATCTGCATCTTCACCATATTCCCAGCATTGCTAACAATTCTTATTCATGTGCTGTAATGTAATAAGCAGAACAGTCATATGCTGTGCTGCTATCTTGTGGTCATCCAGATATTTGCAATCCAGACAATAGCGTTAGTTGAAACAATTGCATGCACCTCCACTTAGCAATTGAAGGCTTTATTAAGGGCATATAAACCTCTGAACAATACAGAAAACAGGCTAGCTAGGAATCCTTCCCCCTCCACTATACATTTGAATGATTTGGATGATCACCGAGAGAGATTTTATTGCGGGTATTACACAAATGGGTGTTTTCAGTAGTGGTGCCAGCTCTCTGGCATACTGCCTCCAGAGTTTGGAGGGTTGATGAAAATTACTGTATATTTATTTTGTATTTTTTTTAAAGAAAGAATTTCTCAGCTTTCTTCTTCATCGTCATTTCTGTAATTATTTCTGATAGAGAAGAATATTTGTAGCTCTGGGTTGAAATGAGGGATCCTTGGTTCTCCCTGAGCTTGATTGTTTTCTTGCAGGTGTTTCATCACCCAAACTAGGGAACAGCATTCGTACATCAATGTTATGATTTCAGAAAGTGTATGTGATTTACTGCTTTGTCAGCTTTTGCTTCTAAGCATTGGCTTTTTAAACAGTGCTTACCAGTGTCACTGAGCTTTCTCCTGAGTAAGAGCTATGCCTACAATTATAGATTTTGTTTATTAAGCTGTTATCTCACAATTCCTTAAATTCTTTTTAAGAGATTGAGAGATTTTGGCAATATCCATTTTTAGGTAAAAGTTTAGTACACTGAATAGTTAAAGATGGCCTTTATATGAAATGTGTTCTGAAAGGAAAACAATTTTTTTGAACAGTTTTACAGCCACTGCAAAGTCACAGTCATTGTTTTCCTGCATCCTAAATGTTCAGCAACAAAACAGATTCTTGTTATTTTACTCCGTTATATAAAAACAAAAAAATGTTTTTACAATGTGAGAAAGAACTTGTTGTTACAATTCTCTGTAATATTGAGAAAAGCAGACTATTTGCTATGCAACGTATCTACTGCAGCACAAAGAAGCATAATTGTACCAAATAGTGATACAGATAGAGTAATTTCAAGCCTCCAAAAGTCAAAACTCTGGAGGTAGAAAAATACCTCAAAGAAGGTTAATATAGTCAAATTCCCTTACAGAACAATGTATTGACCTATCGGGAACCATAGAACCATTAAATTTCTTCTAAACTACAGTTGTCTAGTTTCTTATTGAGCTAGTTGTTGTTAATGGAAAACTTTCACAATAAAGATTTGAGAATAAAACCATCTGCTTTCTCTCTCCTCTCAAACTATGGATTTTCCAAAAGTGGTTGGCTGATTCAAACATGCCTGTCATCTCTTGATGGTTTCCACACAAGCCGACTCCACCTTAAACCATGATACATTTGAGGTGAGATGGAAATTCTGCCTCTGATGTTTAAACAGCATGATCTATACTGCAATTAAAATGCAAGGGCTTGGATATTAGTTTGATGACGTTTTATATCTGGCTGTCTGGATCATATATGAATGCAATTATAGGGCACAGTGGGATATTTACTCAGGTATGTGTGAATGAGATATTGCAGTAATTATATGAAGTCAATAAACTTACATTTTTAATTCAAAGTTCTGTTTACATACTTTGTGGGACAGAAACATTGAGATATATTCTGAACAGAATATTTGTTTATCATGTCATCCATTTTAAAGACCAGACATAGTGCATTCTCAGATAAAAAGGTATTCGATGTAAATCAAGAAAATAAAACACTAAAGCAGAGTTTATATTCTTGGGATATATTTGGTTTTCAGTACAGATGTTTAATTGAGTTTTGTGGCTGCAATCTTAGTCTTCTCAAATTCAAAAACAATAATTCCCTAGAATAATCTTGTGCTTAACTAACAACCAGAGCTTCATAAATAAGGAGCATAAACCCCCTGTTGGGATCAAGTTATTAACTGGAGATGGCCAGAGTTAATACATCAATATATTTTCCAAGTCAGATCCGAATGGCTATACTCAATTCCACCATAAAACAAGACGAGGTAATAGATGCAGTCATGATTTTATGTTCTGCACTGACACTCTCATCACAGCTATTGCATTACTGTAAAATTGAGGAAAGTACTTTTATCTTAGTTGGATTATTTGGGGTGGGGGGAAAGGGTGGGTCTTTTGGAACCAGATATTTCCCCCTTCCAAGTTAAGACTACCATTTGGTCATTACCTTTGTTGTAAAATCCTGATATTGAGATCGTGATAATTAATCAAAATATTATCTTCGGATTTGGAAAGAGTTCAGCTAATATTTTGCTCCTCCCAGTGGAAAAACGCCATTCTTTCCATAAAGGGCCCATAAAGTAGTAATAATCAACAGGACTGTTCAGTTATTTCTTTGTAGCAGTTCTTTGAGAAACAAGAACTGATAAAGTTAGTCTTATAAATTCCAGGGCATTAGAAACAGGATTATAAAATACTTTTTTAAAAAGCCAACAACCGGACATTCAAAATCATGCATTAAATAGGCTTCCTTTTAAGAATTAAGCAGTGGCCTTTTAGCATGTATTATTCTTAAAATTGCTTTAAAATCAGCTATGTAAAAGGGTACACATTATAGAAAATGTTTTATGTAAACTTTGGTCTTGCAAGAAACAGAAATCATTCTGAATGATCAGATGTTCATATTAATATTGAATCTTTCTCTCTCTCTCCCTCCCCCCCTCTTTCTCTCCCTCTCCCAGCTTTACAGTTCCAATATATCAAACATATAGCAGGCTACCAATTTCTTAAACCACTACATTTCTCTCTTTTTAAAAAGTTGCCTTTGGAATAAGTTAGTCAGGGACTGTTTCATTTATTATCTTTTCCCACACACTTGGCAGTACATTTTGGATTGTGATTATCATGTGAAAATGGTATGCCCTTTACTTTATAATAGGGGACAACTCTTATAGCAATATTGCTCATAAATTTGGCAAACTGAAAGATACATTTCTATTGCGGCATCTTCTGATTAGAGCCCACCAGATGGAGAGGATTACAGCCTCCATCATCTGTAGTCAGCACGCGCACAAAGTTGAGGTGGGATATTTTACTGGTAATGTAGTAAAATGATATGTATAATACATGTAGCTATTTACTATAGAATGGATTCAATATATAATGATATAATATAATTGGGTAGCTTCTGTGGATGTTGTTTATACTTTTTCAACTCTACCAATTAATCTACTTCCATTATTTGAGCCATTCCAGCTTTAACAAAAACACATAAAGAAATTAAGAGAAACCTTGGAGATGAACAAAATATGATTTTCCAATCACTGACACCTGCCCCCCCCCCCCCCGCCTTTTCTAACTTGTTTAATATTAAGGTGCAGGACTTTTGTATAGAGTTGAAATCCAGAAACCTCATCTCTTAAATATTAAACCCTCTTGTTTATCTCTTTTCTCAAAAGGATTCTGGGAACAAAGTGACATTATTTTCAAAACTTCTAAAATTTATGGAAGTGTATCCTTATTGCTGTCCAACATAATGATTTTGCTAGTACACTCATATACACCAGAACTAACTTTATCTGCTGTTGCTTAAGACTTTTGACACCACTTACTAGAAACACTGTAGTCTGCACATATAAATCACATGCCACATTTTTCAATTGCAGTTAAAAAAGACATTTTAATTTATTTCTAAATCATGCCATGCATGGTGCACCAACAGACTTATTGCTATATATACTTTTTTTTAAAAAAAAGCTAGTGAAATTGAAAGCATGCAGTCTGAGGGAAAAGCGGATATTCTGATGCACAGAAATATTGCTATTAACTTAGTTATTATACATAGTGCCAGAGCTCTAAAACATGGATTCATAATGCAAGGAGAAAAGGGGAAGGGAAAGTTTAGCCCGCCCGACTGAACATTGCCAGGATCCTCTGGACTCCTTATCTGATTCATGCAGTATCTGGGATTAGCCACACCCTAAAAGCTGCAGGGATGGTTTCAGAAAGGCCGATTTTGCAGCTAACAAACACAGTTTAAACACAGCACAGGCAACAGCAGCAGCAGCAGCAGCAGCACAGAAGAAAGTATTAGAAGGGAAAAAAAAGTAAGCCCACCACTGGCTGGAGATCCTTGCCAGTTAGGAAGTACGAGATGAAAGCAGTCACACATCTTGGTGGATTAGGTTGGCACAGCAATAACAGAGAGAAAGAAAAGAGAGAAGAGAAGAGACAGCTTCTCTGGTTCCTTTGAGAAAGGCTGCCTTGAAGAATCACTCCCAGCGCAGAAGAAGAAGCGTTGAGCGTGTGGTTTTTCCCCCCGGGAACACACTAAAAGTGCAGCTTGGTCGGAATCAACTGCTGACACAGTCCCCGGTCGGCAGAACAAAAAAAAGACGCTCCCCTTGGATGAGCCCCAAGTGGTTCAGGTCGGCTCTGCATTGCTTACTTGCTTGTTCATAGCCTTGCAGGGCTGCTGCTTTAGGTCATTGCAGAGAAAGGGAGTGGTGCGGCGGATGCAACTCCTCCTTGCAGGGACCAGCCAAGCTGATGGAAGATTCCCAGCTGGTTCCCTCATTTTGATTGGCTGGCACTCGCTGGCTAAAGTGGCCGGCTGGGTGGGCAATTTCTGTTCCTACCTATCAGGTGGGGGCTTCGGAGCAGTGGGGCTACAAGAGTTTATTCAGATGATCCCCAATCTTCAAGTCAGGGATGCGGGGGAGGGAAGCGGGGGAAGAACACACACACACACAGAGAGAGAGAGAGAGAGAGAGAGAGAGATCACAGGCCATTGTTTATATTTTCAGAAGTGTTGATTCGTTAAACTTGCAGGCAAAGCAACCCAGAGGTATGGCATCTTAGAAACTGGTATAACTGAATAAGCTTTCTCGGAGGACTGTAAAGCACAAACGCTCATGTGACAATACATTTGTTAGCATTTAAAGTGTGTCTTGGCTGTTTGGGTTCATGTAAAGTTAGAAGAACACTGTTTGAAATGAAAAGCAGATGAAACGGACTGCACAAATTCTTTCGGAAACAGTATTTTAGATCGATAGACCTCAAAAGAAAAAAACAAAAGGATCAGCAAACACCAAGTTTGCGGAGTGGAAGATGGTGGCTTTAGAATATCTAAAAGGTCTTCATTTAGAAAGAAAGAGGTTGTTTTTTTTCTAATGTTCAAAAAGGCAGGATTTAATCCAATCAGTGGAAACTCCAGAGAAATATGTGGCTCAATTTCTAAAACAAAAACTATAAGGGAGTGGAACAAACTCTCTCTCTCTCTCTCTCTCTCTCTCTCTCTCTCTCTCTCTCACACACACACACACACACACACACACACACACTGTGTATTTGTGTGTGAAGAGAGGGGATGATCATTCATTCCTTCACTAGGAGAGCTTCAGTAGAAGCTGGATAGATATTTTGAGAAGGTTATAGCTGCAGCCTGACTTAGGCTAAATCTCTTCTAATACCTTGATTCTAATATTCTACCTGTAGGAAGAAATATCCTTCTGGGTTCAGCTACAAGTGGGGAAAAAGACACTGGAAATATGGAGACTGCTTGGAAGGATGGTTTAATGGTGGACAGGATCACATGGCTTGAGTTCCTGAACAGAAAAGGGGCGAGATACAGCGAGTCCCCGGGTTTTATGCTTTCTCTGGCATTGAACTTCATGGGGCCCCAAAAGAGTATCCTGATTGGTTGTAAGACTCTCAGGGGGTGGGGGTCTTAGCTAGCCTTGCTGACTGATGTAATCTTCCCAGGTGCCATGTGGTAAGTTTCTGTCCTAGATGGGTCCCATTGGGTTAGTTTCTATTGCTATTGTGTTGCAGATGGGTATTGTCAAAGATTGAGTTTCTGCCTCTGGCCCATTAACAAAGGGATGGGGGTAGGAAGGTGGGAACTGCTTTGTCTTTAAAAACATGCTTTTTCACTTCTCATTCAGGGAAATATAACATTCTGCCTTTTTAATATTTCCCAAAATATTTCATTCTTCTAGGAAAGGGGTGGGTGCTAACTTCCTATATACCCATACTAGCTAGAAAACACAATCATGAATAAAGTGGGGTAGGTCAAATGCAAGAAAAAGTTAGAGGTTTTGCAAATGAAATGCTGACTTATAAGAGATAACCCTTCTCCGGGAGGCCAGCACCCAGTCCCTGAGTGCTGGCTGGTGCTGGTCTCCCGGGAGGTTACACGAGGCTGGCTCCAGGGGATTATAAATGCTTCTTTGAGTGAGGGTGTCTTCTCTGCCACTTTGAAAGAAGCGGTGGTGAGGCCCCTCCTCAAGAAGCCTTCCCTGGACCCGGCAATGTTGGTAAATTATTGTCCTGTCTCCAACCTCCGCTTTGTTGCAAAGGTTGTTGAGAGTGGTTGCGCGACAGCTGCCGCAGTACCTGGATGAATCATTCTATCTAGATCCGTTCCAGTCGGGCTTCAGGTCTGGATACAGCATGGAGACAGCATTGGTCGCATTGGTTGATGATCTCTGGAGGGCTCGGACAGGGGTTGCTCCTCTGTCCTGGTCCTATTAGACCTCTCAGCAGCTTTTGATACCATCGACCATGGTATCATGCTGCACTGGTTGGAAGGGCTGGGGGTGGGGGGCACCATTTTACGGTGGTTCTCCTCCTTTCTCTCCGACCGATCGCAGTCTGTGTTGACAGGGGGGCAGAGGTCGACCCCGAGGCCCCTTGTATGCGGGGTGCCACAAGGATCGGTCCTCTTGCCCCTTCTGTTCAACATTTATGTGAAGCTGCTGGGTGAGATCATCCGTGGTTTTGGGGTGAAGTACCACTAGTATACTGATGACACCCAGCTCTACATCTCCACCCCATTCCACCCCAATGATGCCCTCGAAGTGATGTCCCGGTGCCTGGAGGCCGTACGGATCTGGATGGGGAGGAACAGACTCAGGCTCAACCCTTCCAAGACCGAGTGGCTGTGGTTTCTGACATCCCGATATAGTTAGTTGGCGCCATCACTGACTATTGGGGGCAAATCATTGGCTCCCACAGATAGGGCTCGCAACTTGGGCATCCTCCTGGACTCACGGCTGCCTTTAGAAGAGCATATGATGGCCATGGCCAGGAGGACTTTTTATCAGGTCCGCCTGATTTGCCAGTTGCGTCCCTTTCTGGATCGGGACTCATTATGCACAGTCACTCACGCCCTTGTCACCTCATGCCTGGACTACTGTAATGCTCTCTACATGGGCCTCCTCTTGAGGAGCACCCAGAGGCTCCAACTGATCCAGAATGCGGCCGCGCAGGTGGTGATGGGAGTGACATGGCGCTCCCATGTGACCCTCCTCCTGCACGAGCTGCACTGGCTCCCGGTGGTCCTCCGGGTGCGCTTCAAGGTTTTGGTTACCACCTTTAGAGCACTCCATGGCTTAGGACCAGGATACTTACGGGACTGCCTTCTGCCACCAATAGCCTCTCACTGACCAATCCGCTCTCATAGAGAGGGTCTTCTCAGGGTGCCGTCAGACAAACAATGTTGACTGTTGGCCCCCGGGGGAGAGCCTTCTCTGTGGGGGCACTCCCTCATCTGGAACGAGCTCCATATAAATGAATATATCACCATCTTCTACTTGAAGGCATTCTTGGCTCACTCTCTTAGCACCTGGGATGCTGGCGTATATAGTTGCTGCACCAATATTAGGAAACTTAATATTACTTAAGAACTTCAAAAATAATATATATATAAACAGTTTTTTTAAAACAAACAAAAACAGATATTTACATCTTTTCAACAGTTTCGTGTCAGTAATCCATATTTATACATTTTCTCTTTCTTATTATATATTTTATACATATATTTCTAATTATATATATATATATATATATATATATATATATATATATATATATATATCATAATATATTATTCTAATTATTTTATTTACTTTGACATAAACTTTCTATATTTCTCCACCTCATTTAACCGTTATTTATTCTTCCTTTGTCCTTTTTCTTTTTTCCTCCAACCATTTATACCATGGATAAGCTCACGAAGGAGATACAAGAAAAGGATGAAACAGAATACTGTCTAGTCTGGGAGAGATGGTATAAATAGTTGGAGCAAAAATAAAATATCTTTTCATTTTTAAAGTGGGGAAAGGGTGTTTAGGTGAACAGCACCAAGCTTTCAGTTCCTGGCTGGCCTGCAAATGCTGATTACCTGGCCATTCCCTGCAAGATCTGTATATTCTCAAATAGTGCCTTGATGCCTGAAAAGAGCCAAAAGTAGTTAACATGTAGTTCAATGTTGTGTTTGAAAGTAGATTTAGAACAGTAGTGGCTTCTACTTACCTTTGCTACCGGTTTGGAATTGGGAGTGCGTACACTTGCTTCATTCACAGGTAGCACTTCTGCGCATGCACAGCGCATCAGTGATGACATCCAGGTGGGTAGGCAGAGCCTCCCACCACCATCACTACCGGTTCACCCGAACCGGGGTGAACCAGTAGAAACCCACCACTGATTTAGAAGCATTGGGAAATGGAAAGGCTGGGGGCCTGAAAGTTCCTAAATTTAATTTGGTTGTGATACTGAAAGTTTCTTGGTTTTGTTGTGTTGATTTATAGTTTATTTCAGGATCGCATTGTTATTTATTATTTCCTCCTTGAGGCAAATAGAGCAGCATGATGATAGGGCAACCAGAATAACAAATTAAGTTATTTATTATGCATGTGTCACATCTGTAATTTCAGAATTAGGACACTGAATGCAAAAACTAATTAGGATGCCACAGGACAGACACCAAGAACTAGAATATGGCATCCTGTAGGTGTTAAATATACCTGTCACTGTGAGAGTGGGTTCAGCTCTATTGTCTATCACTGTGTCTTCTGGCATGTGTAATATAGATTGCCAACTGACCAAAACAACCTTTAGCTGTAACAGCAAGATTTGATTTACCGAAAGTAGCTAACTGGCTTTTCAAAATATTGGTATCAGTACATACCACATTTTTGGGCCTTCAAGTCACCGTTGACTCCTGGCAAATGTCTGGAGAAGTCCTTAAAGATTTCTTGGCAGGATTTTTTAGAAGTGATTTGCTGGTGCCTCCTTCTTAGGGCTGAGAAAGAGTTGAAGATAACTGTTGGGAAGAACTTAATGCATATGAAAGCCTACATTAGCTAAAGAAGTGGCAGTTGTGACTTCACATTGTCAACAGATAATAATAATTTTGAATACTATCAGAATTAAAGAAATGTAATATTGTTTGAATATTGAAGAGACTCACTGGAGAAGAGCCTAATGCTGGGAAAGATTAAGGGCAAAAGAAGAAGGGGACGACAGAGAATGAGGTGGCTGGATGGAGTCACTGAAGTAGTAGGTGTGAGCTTAAATGGACTCCAGAGGATGGTAGAGTACAGGAAGGCCTGGAGGAACGTTGTCCATGGGGTCATGATGGGTTGGACATGACTTCGCAACTAATAACAACAAATATTGTTTTTAGATGTTGCTCAAACGACTGCTCCTGGAATCCTATCATATTTGTTTTAATTTTTTCTTTCTTCTCTCTTTCCAAGTATTGCTGTTTAATAGCTAAAGATGAGATTATGATGGCAACAAAATCAACTTTGCCTGAATTTCCTGCATTACATCTTCATGAATTGAAACCTACATGCAGAAGATAGTCTAACAAAGGGCTGCATTAAAGTCTGAGTGGGGAAGATGTTATTTGATTTCAAACAGTACAAAGAGCTTTCCCAAAGTAGAAGTTGAGGAAGAGCTGGAAAAAGATAGAGGAAAATTTTTGCTGGTCTTTGGGGAAATGTATTTCTACCTTGCTGACAAGCATGTAAAAATAAAATACTGGACTATACATAATTGATTATCATTATGCATCATGCATTTATGAACAGAGATATATGAATAGGAAATCTAATCTGCAAAAAAGGCCATTGGCTATACAATGACACTCAGAATAACATTATGCATATTCTTAAACTGCAAAAAAATCTCATTCCTAATAAAAATCACTTGGCACAAATCTCCTTGGTTTACAAGGAATGTGAAGGGATTTAAAAGATAAGAGAAGAAGGCTTAAGCAATTTTAGCCAGCGCTCTCTTAGCACCACAGATGATCCAGTGAGATCTTTTAAAAACAGCAACAACAAACACTGCAGCAATGACAGAGAGGAAATAGTTTAATTCTGAAGTTTGAGGAGGGGCATTCCAAGGATGTTTTTGCTTGCCTGTCTGCCTACAGGCTGAATCACATCCAATCTCCTGGGAGAAGTCTGCCAGCTATTACTCTTTCCAAAAATTCAACTTGGCTTACATATCATGTGATGCTGGGACATAACCCACCACAGGAATTTTGGTGCAGGAGGCAAACTTCAAAATGCCACACAAACAAGAAGGACAATAATAGCATTCAAACTCTCAGTTTAAATTGGAACAATAATAATGAGCTATGTACCAGGTTGTTGGTACATAACAAAATAACGAAGAGGAGATTGCTTCAGATACTCCTTAATTGCAATCTCATTGCCCAAGGATAGGTGACCCACTGCTTGAAAGTACATATTCTTGCTGGCAAATCCCATGATGCACTCCAATCGAATATTTGATTCGGAAAGGGTAGGTGGAAAAAAACCATTAAAGATAAAATACTGTGGGTGTGAATCTCCTCATCGATCTGTATTCTAGTTCATCTGTGCTTGCTGACTGACTACATTCACAATGGCAGCCATTTGGGGAATAAGCCTGCTCCACTTGTAGATGTTTGCCTGCAGTCTCCCAAAATTGGTTAGAAGATGCTATTGTTCCTGGAACAGTTTACAAATTGTTTATTAGAATTAGAGACAAGCTTCCAACATTGGAGGTGAATCTAGTGTTGGAATCCAGCCTTCTGTTTCCATTGCTACTCTGTAAGACTGGGCTTCCCAAATGTGAAAACCCCAATGATAATGGACCCTACTCTCTTAAATTTATTTTGCTGCAGTGTACTGTGGCTAGCTGCACACTTCATCTCTGAAAGATAACTTCTAAAAGAATGCACCAAGCAAATCCCTTGTGGACTTTGTGTAAAACCGAAAAAATGAGATCATGACTTATGGTTTGGATGATTAGACAGGATAAATTACAGAATGAAGAGATTTATGTTGTAACCTTACAGTAAGTAGTAAATTTATAATTGTACTTATAACTGTTGCAAAGAAAATCAAAAGCTACTTTGTATCTTTTTTCTTTTCTATTTTTCTATTACTTCTTTTTCCTTTCTTGCACTTTTAATTTTCTCTTTGATTTCTTTCTTTTCCTTACCTTATATTTGTTTGTATTTGCTTTTATCTTCCTTTTAAGAGCATTTAATACAATTCTACAAAGAAATATAAGAATGCACTGAGTAGATAGTCTGATAGTGGAGGCAGAAGGAAAGCCTCTGACATCTAGCATTCATCACATTTTATTTCCAATGCTGAAAGAAGTCTTTTCAGTGCCATATACAGAGGCCAACTACAATAGTTTAGTAAATTTTGGGAATGAGAAGCAGTTCTTCACTGCACCAGTACGTATGTGCTTGTGAAATGAGCAACAGGCTAGCACAATGCCTCTATCTTCCTCTTGTTCTCACTCCCCATTTCCCTCCATAAGAGGAACTTCTCACATTGCCTTATGGAAGAGTTGACCCTGTTCCATCTCCTTCTATTCTGTGCTTATTGTCATGAGCTCTAATTGGCTTAATTTTGTGCCATTTTTAAAACTAATATTCATGTTTGCCACAGATGGCTAAATAATCCTCTGGAATTGAAAAAAAAATGTATCAAGTTTGCAGCTGTGTTAGATAAAGTAAAAAAAAAACCATTAGAAGTATTACTTTCCATCCTGAAGCAATAAAAATCTCTCCTGAATAACTGGTTTATCCCAGATTCAGGATTTACATAGAATACAATTTTAGTCTGCTCCTTTCATGCAAAGTTTCTCTTTTCTTAAATGCAGCTTCTAATTTAGGAGTTGGTAAATTTGCTTGCTTTGCTCTCAATATTAGATCCTGGAAACCTTTCGAGCGCTTCAATAAATATCTACCTTTACCTGTTCCTGATATAATGTGAAGTAGTGGCTTTCTGGATAAAGTCAGTAACAATATAAAATGATGGGAAGAGCCGCTATTAACTAGTTTTAGTAGACAACCTTGGTTGCTATAGTAGCATTGTTTTGCTATAGTCATTATTGCTGAAATTTCCTCTGAGCAAAACTGTTTTCTTTTTTTTTCATTTCCCCTCCCCCCCCAAAATTGCAACATTTCAGTCTATTATGTTTCGGTTAACTTAGATGTGTAAATGATATTTTGAGATTTTCATTTGATTACCAGGGGGAAATGATGATATAAACATACTGCTCAATTACAAGCAACTTAATTATATTTCTGCTTGGAGACATATGTTGTAAAAGTTGGTTGAACATGAAAGAAGCCCAGGTGAGTATCTTGAAAGTTACCATTTCTTTTAAAGGTGGCAAAAAGTAATACTTTCAAGGAGGTAAATCTATGATTCATTACAGATGTATAACTTACAACTAAGATGGAGGGAGGAACTTCTGAAGGTAGTTAACACTTTGAAGAAAGTAGTCTTCAAGACACCAATTTTTGACCCCATAGCAGGAGTGAAATGCTCCCGGTTCAGACCGGTTTGGGTGATCCGGTAAAGATTGTGGCAGGTGGTTCTGAGAACCGGTAGCGATGGTGGCATGAGGCTCCACCCACCTGCTCGGGTGTTGTTACTTCCTGGTTTTAACCAGGAAGTAATGTGCTTTTTACCCTCTGTGCATGTGCAGAAGATTTTGTGCATGCACAGAGGGTGTGTGTGTGCATGTGATGCTGTGGGGTGCATGCACTTCCAAACCGCTAAGGAAGGTAAGTAGATTTTACCCCTGCCCCATAGTGTTGTACAACTTCTTTCGGTTCTAAGTTCCTTTTAAGAAAGATTTTGAAGAAGGTTACAGAACTACAGCTGAAAAGGATTCTAGGTGGAAACATAATTATCTAGATCCTCTTCATCCAGGACTCAAACTCGAAGTGTTAGAGTGCAGCTTTCCCGGATCTGTAAAATCTCCCAGCTACCTTTGGTACCATTAATCATGGCATCTTCCTGAATCAACTATTGTAGAGAGTGGGGCTACATCTATGAATTTTGGGAGCATTATACTACAGTGATCATGCTACTTCCTGAGTGGGCAGTATCAGTTAGTATCAAGGAAAGCTGAGTGGTTGAGTCCAGCTCTTTTTTTATATGGAGAAATATAGGATTTAGGGCTCTCCCCAATGTTACTTAAGTTACCAATAGAACAGAATATACATAACTTAGGGTTGAATGTGGACTCCTTGGTGCTATCTGAGCTTTGTTATTTGCTTGAACCGAAGATGTTACCTACTCTGGTAATGAAATGTCTGCAAGAAAACAACCAAGCTCAGAAGGTACCAAGGACTATAGTGTTATTTAACTTATTAGGGAAACCTTTAGGGGAGATAATTCACCAGGCTGGGGTGAAATATAATTAGTATGCATCAGCATTTGAATATGAATAGGCGATGCTGTGGGATTCCTTACCCATATTCTGGGAGCTGTGAGATGAAAAAAATTTAAGATAAATCCTAACAAATTGAAGTGGCTGTTGTTAAGCAATCATGTAATGGGTACGTGGTCTCCTGCTGATCCTGGAAGAGTCCCGTTCACTTTCTTTTAAAAAGTTGGTCTGCAACTTGATGTGCCCTTGGGTTTACAGATCCATTTGGGTCAACAGGTGGAAGCCATGTCCAGGATGGACTTGCCTAGTTTTGGCTGTTATTCCAATTAAGACCCTTTTTGAAGTAGGAAGTTCTTAGCAATGAAGTCTTATGCTTTCATTATCTTTTGCCATTTATTGCAAAGTGCTTTACTTAAGGACGATTGGAAATTTCAATTCATGAATGGAAGCCAGTTCAACAACATAACTATGCTTCTACATTTTCAAAGGCAATTGAAGATATTAACCTGTAAAACCTTGTAGGGGAGAGTACAAAGGTATAAGACCGTGTTCTCCAAGATGACTTCAGCCAATTTGTTTTCACTTGCATGGGATATCATGTTTCATGTAACTTGGCCTAGGAGGTGGTGAAAGTTGTGGTCAAGAAGCAGGATTACTCAATTGTTGCTCTAACTCTTTGGATCAAGCTATATGGAGATTCAGATGACCCTGCTTTAATAACTGGCTGTTCCCCAAGCATTTGGATATTGACATATATGCTTGCATACCATTGGATCATCAGGGGTGGTATTCACTTACCTTCGCTACCAGTTTGCAAATGTCAGCGTGCGTGCCCACATCCGCGCATGCGCAGGATCTTCCGTGCATATGCAGAGCGTCAAAAATGGGACATGATGATGTCTGGGCAGGTGGATGGAGTCTCCCGCTGCCACTGCCACTAGCGGTTAGCCCAAACTGGATAGAACCAGATGAATACCACCACTGCATTGGATCAGCAGTGTTCATTTTATTTGACTGTTTGTATTCTATGTTATTAATGCAGTTTTAGTTATATGTTATGTTAGTCTTATAAATATGTGGAATGATATACTTTGGTAGTAAACAAATACTGGAAACCAATAACTCTACCTTCAGAGGAAAATTCTAACTAGTCTTGTGTAAACTGTCTCAATAGTGTAGTATTTCAACGTTAGCAGTTTCTATACAGTTTTTTCCCATAGATAAACATGGATAATAATGAATATATACATCTGAAAGCCCTTTAAAATAGACCAGACTAAGAAACCAATGCCATATACTGTAGATCAGGACTACTTTTATTGTAACAGCTATTGTACCACAATCTTGCAAGTCTGAATGTGCTTCCATTCTTCCTCACTTTATCTGTATGAACCAGCCTGAGTAGATGGACTAAATGTAAATGACTGTGCTTGAGGCCCATAGAAGACAATAAATAAGAAGATTGAATAGGATCAAAGAGATCAGTAGAGGCTCCTTATAAAAGTATAAATGTTTGCTGAGAATAGATTTAGATTGCATTTGTTTACACAATTGCCTGGAGTTAGGCCCAACTCAATACCACTTAACCAACTATTCCCAAAGTACATCTTGAAAATATGGCATATAGTATTTTTTTCTTCCCTTGTCTGTATTACAGTGTCATTTTTCTCCTTGTAGCCTTCTCTGAATGGCTATTAATATACTGAATTGTAGATTCAAATCCAAACTGTTAAAATAATCAATTTTATAGTGCCAAGGGATCAAAGCAAAATTATTTAATGCAGTTGCATATATATTTTTTCATTTAATTTCTTTTGGAAATGTAAGGTTTATAGAAACAGACACATACCATGTAGTTGTCTATATCAGAATCATGCAGACTGAACTATCTAGAACAGACAAACTGATCATCAATCTCAGTTGTATCATCAAATAGTGATGGATTAAAATCAAAATTCATTATGTACTCAGGAATTATAAGCATATTTATGAGCTAAGTAATTTTGAATTTCAGCAGAATTTGTCATTCTGACACTTGCTTCCGACCAGTGCTATTCAGCAGGTTCTGACAGGTTCTGGAGAACCGGTAGTGGAAATTTTGAGCAGTTTGGAGAACCAGCAAATACTACCTCTGGCTGGCCCCAGAGTGAGATGGGAATGGAGATTTTGCAGTATCCTTCCCCTGCCACACCCACCAAACCACGCCCACAGAACCGTGGAGAATTCCTCCACTGCTTCTGGCCCAAAGAATTACTTCATTGTTATATATCAAACTATGTGAAGCACTTCGATTGTATGGCACAATTTATCAATCATTTTCTGGTGATGCAGGCAGTAGTATCCAATATTGTGGGGACTACAATCCAAATTGACAAAGCAAATTGTAACAAATTGATTTGAATGGACATTCTTCCTGTATATAACCACCAACTCCATTTATCATATTAAAAATTCCATTTTTATCTGCCATATCTAAGGCTATTGTGTTCCACATAACCAGATTGTGGCTATTTCCCAGATTGGGATTGTGACTATTTCCCTACTTGATATCTATAAAACCTGTTCTTGATAGACTTTTTTTGTTCCATAAACATTCAAGGTCCCTTCAGTTTCAGGTCCAATTTGTTAAGTCACATGTCATTTTCTGATTGTGTCAATTTGTACAGCACCACCACTTCATACAGTTTTTACATTTGGTATCTAAATCTCTTTAGGAAGTCTGTCTTGGAAAAAGATGCTGGACTGCCAAGAAATGCATCTCAGATCCCCAAAGGGACCAGAGGATAATGACTTAATCAGCTTTATCATAGTGCTCATGTAACACAAGATGCTTCTCTTGTGCATGACAAAAAAGTGTGGCAGCCATTGGTCTACCAGGCTTCATTCCATGAGGAGAATTAGGGCCTTTCACATAACATTCATCCAGTTGCCTTGACTATTCAAGAGATAGATGCAATTGGGGCAGTCTTTCTAGAAAATACGTCTCTGAAATTTGTCTTTTGGTTGGTGTTACATTAGGGGAGAAAATGTAAATCAGGGATCAAATGCACAATTTGGATATGAAGGAACAGAAGAGAACTGCCATATGTTGAATCAGATCTTTGGTCCAGCTAGCTTGATAAATTCTACAAAATAAATAAGAAACCTAGTATCCTTCAGATGTTTTAGATGACTTGATAATCAGAGTAGAGAATTCTGAACTGCTTGCACATCTGGTCTGATCTGGTTTTATATCTGGTGTTTTCTTTGTTCCTTGTATATTGCAAAAGACCCTAAGAAGATCCTTTCCCACCTACCCCCATTCCCATTCATGTCGGAGGCACTGTTTAAGGCACTTTTGGGTTGAAAGCAGGGGTGAAATGCTCCCAGTTCGGACCGGATCGCCTGATCCAGTAGAGATGGCAGCAGGTGGTTCGGAGAACCAGTAGCAAAAATCTCTGCCCGCCCCCCCATCCAGCTGAGCCATGCAATCATCAGAGGCTTTTTTTTAATTTTTAAAAGCATTTTTTCTACTGCTGAAGAAATGATTTTAAAAGTAAAAAAAAAGCCTCTGATGATCGCGTGGCTCAGCTGGGATTGTTAGAGGCTTTAAAAAGCATTTTTTCTACAACCTCTTCAGCCGAAGAGGTTGTGGAAAAAATGGTTTTAAAAGTTAAAAAAAAAAAAGTTGGCCACGCCCACCCAGTCACATTACCCTCCCTCCACCAAGCCACACCCATAGAACCGGTAGTAACAAATTTTACATTTCACCACTGGTTGAAAGGATTAGCCAGTGACATCACAATTGCCCAAAGGATGTCCTTTCATGTCCCCATAAAGGAGCTGGAGCAAATCATTCCAACACACAGCACTAAGGTCTTGAATGTGGGCACTGGCCTCCAACCCAGCGTTTTAACCATATGAGCCACGACATTATAAACTAGCAATAGCAATAGCACTTAGATTTAGACTTATATACCGCTTCATAGTGCTTTTACAGCCCTTTCTGAGCAGTTTACAGAGTCAGCCTATTGCCCCCAACAACTTGGGTCCTCATTTTACCCACCTTGGAAGGATGGAAGGCTGAGTCAACCTTGAGCCTGGTGGGATTTGAACTGCTGAACTGCAGCTAGCAGTCAGCTGAAGAACCTGCAGTACTGCACTCTTAACCACTGTACCACCTCGGCAGTGGTGGGTTGCCCCTGGTTCATAGTAAAACCAGTGGGAGGCTCCAACCACTGACCTCGACGTCATCAAAATGCTTCTGCTCTTGTTGCGAACTGGTAGTAAAGGTAAGTAGAACCCATCCCTGCACCTTAGCCTACATTAAAAGTGTCCTTAACAGTATTCTGGCATGATCTGTAAAGCAAGAGTGCATCCTTACTGTAACTTGAAAGCCACATCAGGTGGGATGTTGAGATTATATGGACTGGGCCCATTTTGGAAGTAGATTCACAAACTCTAAAGATCAAAATGGAATCCTCCAGGATCTCCAAAGGTTAAGGCACCTACTTAGCCCCCTAACTTATCCCTATGAAAAAAAACAGCAAAGGAAGTGTTGAACAATCATTTCAGGGTATCTCTGGTGGCAGAAAATTTTTTCATATATTTTATTTCTCTGTTATAAAGCTTTGACTTGCACTAATGTCCAGATGAATGAATAATTTTCAGTGGAGATCAGGTGCTTGCTTTGCATGCAAAAGTTCCACAGGCTTAGTGCCTGCACTCTCCCACTAAATAATCCAGATGTGCGCAATGTAAACCTCAGGGCTACAAGTGCATTTAATGTTCCCTTGCAATAAATTAATTTAAATTTAATCGAATTTGGATTTTGGCTTGGCACTGCCCACTTTAGAAGGTAAACCCAGTATATTGCCCAATGGTCAAATGCAATCGTTGACACACAAAAAATGGTTTACATAAGATATGTAATGGGAAAAACCTTTCCTGTTGAACCCTTGGAGGACTGCTGCCACTCTGCATAATTCTCCTGAGTTAGGCAAGCAAACTAATTGGTTAGTATAATTCCCTTTTCTCTGTTCTTTAGCCATGATCATTTTCAGTGATATTCTTCAAAATCACCTCAACGGCACTAATATAAAAACTATTATTTGTGCCAGGGTATGGGGGAAAAAAACTTCATTCCTTCTAGTGCCAGGCTGCAAGATCCTCC
The DNA here is from genome assembly GCA_030761175.1 of Masticophis lateralis. Classification (NCBI taxonomy): domain Eukaryota; kingdom Metazoa; phylum Chordata; class Lepidosauria; order Squamata; family Colubridae; genus Masticophis; species Masticophis lateralis. The sequence continues at coordinate 320,645,532 of JAUDYJ010000001.1, read as the reverse complement.
TTTTGGTTTCCTCCTTACTAGTTCTCACTTAATAAGATGAAAGAGAATTTATTTTTGAAATATCTTCTGAACTAGAATTTTTTTGGGGAGAATTTTCATAGGTAGAATTATTTCTGCATTTATTTGTTTCTCAGGGGATAAGCAAAATTTATTTATTTTTATTTATTAATCAAATTTATATGGCCACTCAACTCACACATAGGTGATTCAGGCCATTTATAATATTTAAAAATCCATCATCTAAAAACTCTTAACCCCCCTCCCCATTCCCCTTCCTCCTGTCAGTAGCAACAATGCAATCAAATCAACTATCAGCTCCATCTCCATTCATAGTCCCCAGGTCCACTGACAAAACCATGTTTTAGGGCCTTTCAGAAATGCAACACAGTGGGGGCCAACTGTACTCTATGTTCCATAGAGAAGGAGCTACCACCAAAAAGGCCTTTTTTTCTGGTCCCACTAGATATATGTCCCTGATTGATGGGATCCATATCATACTCTGCCTCCCACCCCTCCACCCTGGTGAGTTGCGTGGATGTAATAGGAGAGAGGCAATGTGTGAATGTTCAGACTTGAATAATATAATCATGGCTTCTTACATTTCCATTAATTCTTAAGTAGAGAATTCCTTCCATTGGACTTTTTTTTACATTTTGAAGTGTGAACAATTTGGAAGGCTTCAGTGTGATGGAAAGATGTATAACAGGAAGCTTTTCAACAGTTTTGCCATTTTAGCCATAAGGCTTCTTTGTTTGTTTAGTCAATTTACATGACAGCCCATCTCAAATATATGACTCTGGATAGCTAACAATAAATAAAAACAAGATAAAAACAACACAGCAAAAATAATAAGATATACAGCAGCCGAGATAACAAACCAACCAACACCTTTAACATAACTGTGCCTCCAGACTCTGTAATAAAATCAAGTCTTCAAGGACTTATTGTTACTTAACACAAAAATACCAAGAGAAATCTGAAATTTCTCAAGCATTCAGAAAACAAGCTAGAAGATAAATAAAAGTATCTTTGACAGGAGAAAACATTTTCTGAAAAACTCAAGACTTTTTGCCCATCACTAAATTCTCTATTACAGAGATGGGATTTGTATGTTTTTTTGAATGCATTTCTAACTTTCTTTTCTGTGGTAAAATGAGTCTATTAAAAAGAAGCCTTCAGTAGTGTCAGGGGAACATTTTGATTAAAAACATGGCAGAGGGAGAATGGATTAACCTCCCCCCCCCCGATGCTGTTTGAGAGCACTGCTCTGATCCAAGGAGGTTTCTCCTCTATCTTTGGTCATCCAACCACCACTTCAGAAGGATGGGATGGCAACTCATTGTGAATGTGCATTTCAGTTCTGGAAACCGTTAATAGCCACTGGCATGCCTGCATCCAATGAATTATGAATCCATTTCATGCCAAGGTTGTACTCCTACGTGCTGCACCAGAAAAGTACTGCAATTGCCCCCAGGAGATCATCATCTAAATCTGGCAGTGATGGATGTTAATTTTACCAGAACGCACAGACCTTTAATCATTTTTAAGGCATTCCTCTCCTCCAACCGCCATTCTCTGGAGGGAGATTCTGGCATCACAGAGGGAAATATTCTCTAGACTGCTCAGGCTTGCTTTGCACTGAGAGTCTGCCTTAGGGATGGGGTGGGAAAGAGAGATTTTTTTTAAAAAAACCAACCATAAAGAGAAATGAATTTCCCCTTGATTAGTCATTTCTTTCCTCAGTGCTACCTATATCGCACATATGGAATGTTTTTATATTTCTTAAATACAAATACCAGGTGGATGGAAAAGAAATTCCACTTGGGCAGACAGCCCAAAGATTATGTCATCTAATATTAAACATGGCACAGAAACCTGACTTTTTTTGTAGATGTTTGCATTAGCTTGTTTTAATATATAGCTACAAGAAACATTAGCATACTAAAAAGCAGAGATATCATCCTGCCAACGCAAGTGCGTATAGTCAAGGCTATGGTTTCCCCAGTTGCAATGTATGGCTGTGAAAGTTGGACCATAAGAAAGGCTGACCACCAAAGATTTGAGGCCTTTGAACTATGGTGCTGGAGAAGATTCCTGCGAGTCCCTTGGACTGCAAGGCGATCAAACCGGTCAGTCCTAGAGGAGATCAACCCTGACTGCTCTTTAGAAGGCCAGATCCTGAAGATGAAACTCAAATACTTTGGCCACCTAATGAGAAGGAAGATCTCACTGGAGAAGAGCCTAATGCTAGGGCAAAAGAAGAAGGGACGACAGAGAACTAGGTGACTGGATGGAATCACTGAAGTAGTTGGTGTGATTTTAAATGGACTCCGGGGGATGGTAGAGGACAGGAAGGCCTGGAGGAAAGTTGTCCATGGGGTCGTGATGGATTGGACACGACTTCGCAACTAACAACAACAACAAGAAACATCCCACTGTAGGTGCTGTAAGAAATCTGCAATAAAATGGCAAATAAAATAAAATAGAATTCCTTTTTATTTGATTTGATGAAAAGGAATCTGATTTCCTGCCTATTTTTGTTCCTCAATGGAGGAGAGAATTTTGGAGAGATTCCCATTGGTGAAATTTAGTATTCCTATATTTAGTTAATAAATGGGTGCAGGATTTTTTCTGCAGCAGCTTGCAACCCGTTGACATCTTCTACTTGAAATGATTTCCAGAGAAAGGCATAAAAGAGGAATTCTGTCCACTGGGCTTCTTCCATAGCAATGTAACTGCCTCTTCTAAGCAAGAGTTCTGCCATAGAGAAATAGTTGGAGAACTTATCTTTTCCCTAGAGAGACCCATCCAGTTCCATTGTACATACATTTGGTGAAGAACTTTGAGAGGTCCTTTGGGCCTGATTCCAGTTTAGTGAGCTAGCTTGACAGTCAACTCTTCCCATGTCCATCATACTCCATTCCTATTCCATCAAGAATGCCTTAGAGAGGGGAAGAAGGGGGCTGAGGAGATCAAGTTGTGAACCCCTCTTGGTAAGAAAAGTGTTTTGACCTTGTTCTTATAAAATTGAATATCAAGGAGACATTAAATTGAATATCAAGGATGAAAAGGAGACATTTCTGTGGAAATTAGCAAGCTTCACACAGGCTGAGAGAACGTTTTATCAAAAGTTTCTAATGTTATGTAATATTTTATTTGTTGTAATAAAACTATTTTAATGTTTTACTGATTTTTGTACACATTATTCTGTGTATATTCTGCCTTAATGCTTGAGCCCTTTTGTGTAGGTTTTATCTTATTTCTAATACTGTACCTGTTGGTCAAGACAATGAATAAACAGATTGATTGTGATAGTGACCCTACATTCCATCATTTCACATTTTAATTTTGTTTTCTCAATAGTTATTTAACACTGAGAGCCATGAACATGCCCAAGTCCTAAATAGGGGCGTGTGTGTATGTTGCTTTAAACTTACATATTGTTTTTAATGAATGCAAACCTTTCCATTTCTCTGGTTTTCTGAAATTTGTCTCTTATGCATCGGTAGTATTGCTTTAAGTACATGAAAGACTAGCAGTAAAAAAAAAAAGGTTGCCATTTGTATAATGCCAGGGTGACAAAGCATGTTTAGCCCATGGATCACAATTGATGTTGGCAAGCGTGTTGGGAGAGGTTGCATACCGACAGTGGGCGTGGTGGTACTGGTTATGGTGTTAAGGGAGTGGAGCAACATTTCCACATCTAGTAGGCATACAGATGAAACCACACATTTTAGCACCCTCAACGCTCCACTTTAAATTGTTCTGTTTTCCACATTTCAGAAAGTGGGAATGTGAAGGATTAATGTAGCTTCCCCAATCTGGATGGGAATGGTTGAAGTTCTAGTTCGACAAGTCTTGGGTTATCCCAATTGGAAAAGAGTTACCATATTTTTCGGAGTATAAGACACACCTTCCCCCCCAAAAAAAGAGGGTGAAGATCTGGGTGCGTCTTATATTCCGAATGTAGCCCCGCCCAGCTTCTCAAATGGAGGTTTCAGAGGCTGAAAAAAAGCATCAGAAATGAAGCTTCAGAAAAGAAGCCCCCAAACAGAGCTTCAGAGGCTTTTTTTCTGAAGCTGTTTCGGAGGCTTTCAGAAGCAGGAAAAAAAGTTTTTTCTGAAATGGAGTTTCAGAAGTTTCAGAGACAGAAAAAAAGAAAAAAAGAAAAAGCAAGGCACAGAGCTCACAACCAAGGAACCTGTTGCTAAAATTCACCTCTGGGAACAGCTGATGGGGGGTATTCCGGAGGCCGATCCACCTGCCAATCAGCTTTTTTCTTATTTTCCTCCCCAAAAACTAAGATGTGTCTTATACTCCGGTGTGTCTTATATTCTGAAAAATACAATACTTGATGTGAAGAGAAGTGTGTGGTGTGTATGATTATGTTTGTTCATCATGGCAATGTAAATGTGATTGCATGAGTAACCAACCCAGAATCTGGGTGGTTCCAAACTAATCTTGAAAGTCAAATGTTTTATGTATAATTCATTTTGCCTGGCTAACTTGACACTATGTAACCTTGTCCTTGTGACTCGGCACACTGTCCAAAGGAGCATCAAATGACTTGAGGGAGTAATCTGATTTACAGAAGTTTCTTTTATGAGGAGATTGGCATATGGCCAACAATATACTAGATCTGGCACGCTGGTCAGCAGTCAGCACAGTTGAGACCCCAAAGCCGGCATCTTCCAGTTAACATCCAAATAAAAGCATTGTCTTGTAATAGTAGGCTATTGGTTAGCTTTCGGTGGTTTCTATAGCTACAACTAAAATACCCCCTCCTGAGTCAGCAATTTCAGGAAATTGGTTGTAACAATTAAGACCCACACCTACATCCGCCCACAGTCAGAAGTCCTGGAGCAAGGAAATTGGCTTGAAATTAAGCAGTGGAAGTAAAAGTTTCCATTAAAAACAGACCAAGCATGGAGAGAAGTAAACATCCCTTGGAGCATATAACTGAATTCATGTGGTTATCCTGTTTTTAACTTTCAACAGGCAGTGATCTAGAAGTTTGAAAAGTCAGCTTACATGTCATAAAATCAAAAGGATTTCATGACTTTGGCTGTCATTCTACGTACCTTACATAAGAATCAATCCCAAATGAGAAAAAAAAATGACAGCAATTGGTGCACAGGCGCAGCAAAATTTTTCTTTTTCCTCAGAGCAACTGTGGCTCAAGTCCCCATTGCTCGGGTTTAGAAGAAAAATCTCTGGCTTTTTTTAGCTGAAAGTGGTTCTACCACCGTTTAATTTCAACCACCATTGAAATTCATTTTGTATGGGAAAATAGAATATTTAGATTGGGGAAATGCTGCTCAAATTAAACCTCTCCCTTACAGTATAATGTTCTGATTTAATCCTGTTGGAAGAAATTTCCTTCTGGGTTCAGCTCCAAGTGAGGAAAAAGACACTGGAAACATGGAGACTGCTTGGAAAGATGGTTTAATGGTGGACAGGATCACATGGCTTGAGTTCCTGAACAGAAAAGGGGCGTGATACAGCAAGTCCCCGGGTTTTATGCTTTCTCTGGCTTTGAACTTCATGGGGCCCCAAAAGAGTATCCTGATTGGTTGTAAGACTCTCAGGGGGTGGGGGTCTTAGCTAGCCTTGCTGACTGATGTAATCTTCTCAGGTGCCATTTGGTGAGTTTCTGTCCTAGATGGGTCCCATTGTGTTAGTTTCTATTGCTATTGTGTTGCAGATGTCCTTTGACAAAGGATTGGGTTTCTGCCTCTGGCCCATTAACAAGGGGTGTGGGCAGGAAGGTGGGAGTAGTTTTGTCTTTAAAACTTGTTTCTCCATTTCTCATCCAGGGAAACATAATATTCTACCTTTTTAATATTTCCCAAAATATTTCATTCTTCTAGGAAAGGGGTGGGTGCTAACTTCCTACAATCCTATGTACAAGAAGTACATATACTTCATGAACAGCTTTTTTCTTTGAAACTCTGAGATCCCAGAAATGAAGTTTCCATATTTGCGCATTTAATTGCTGATATATGAAGGTGATCTGGTCAGGGAAAAACAAAAGAACAAAATGTTCTTATCTTTGTTTATGCCTTGCATAAACATGTACATGCAGACTGTTCCACTCTCCAATATTTGGAAATCCTGCTTCCTGAGACTTTGATAAATGTGCCCCCAATTCTACAGGCCTTCTGATGCTCTTGGTCTTCATAAACAAATTAAGAAACATTTGTGTCCTTGGTCATGGAAAGGTCACAACATAAATGTAATGTCAACTCACAAAGCATCCCTGGCCTGCTCTCGAGTTGCCATAGTTTAATTTGACAATTTATCATTACCTTAACTGTAATAGATGTCATTCAAAATTAGATATCTGGTGCTCTATCCCCTTTGTATTCATAGCCATGCAGTCAGCGGTGAAATGCACTTTCCTTCACTTCTGGTTCAGGAATGTGAGCGTGTGTTCCACTTCTGCACATGCGCAGATCCTTCTGTGCATGTGCAGAGGGCAAAAAATGGGACATGATGACATCTCGGGTGGGCGGAGTCTCCCGCCACCGGTGCAAGCTGGATAGATCAGGCCGGCTTTCACCATTGCCTGTAGTTCAGTGGTAGGTTGCCCCCAGTTCGCACCGGTTCTATAGAACCAGTAGTAAAACCGGCGGGAGGCTCCGCCCACTGACCCCAACATCATCAAAATGCTTCTGCACATGCACATACAAGCGAAACGAGAGCGCACGCATGGCCCTGCTGTGAGCCGGTAGTAAAAGTAAGTAGAACCCACCCCTGCTGTAGTTATATAAATTCCCCCCAAATTTGTAACAGATTGGGTCATTAACAAAAGGACACTGTTACAACCATTGGTTTCTTCCTCTACTGAGACTGAACAATGGTATTACCATATTATTTTTGTTTTCAAATTTAAATTTATAGTGGTGAGAATTTTAATTTTGTGTTATTTTGCTTCAATCTTTCTTTTTTTTTTCCAATTCTCTATTCTTTATTTTTGGTCACCTTCAGCATCTATTTATTTTGATGATAAGAATAAATAATAACCAACAATTGTAAGGTTATCGAGCATTCCTTTCTGCCCACAAACGTCACAGATCTATACTTCCCAAAGTTTCTAAGGTAGAATAAATGGTGTGGAATAAAATCCTCTAGACATATATTAAATTCAGTAAAGCTTACTTCTACGCAGACCTGGAGTTCATTGTATCTGTCACATACAGGTAGTCCTTGATTTATGACCATTTGTTCAAAATTATGAAGACACACTGAAAAAATGACTTATGACCCTGTAGTCATGTGATCAAAATTATTGCATTTGGCAACCAGCTTGTGTTTATGATGCTGCAGTCTTTTAAGATCATGTGATTGCCATTTGCGATATTCCCTTACCAGCTTACTGACTACGGCAAAAAAAAAAGCTCATGACTTACTTAGCCACTTTGCTTAGCAACAGAAGCTCCAGACCAGTGGTGGGATTCAGCTAGTTCGCACCACTTCGGGAGAACTGGTTGTTAACTTTCTGAGCAGTTTGGCAAAGTGGTTGTTGGAAGAAATCATTAGGGCAGAGAACCGGTTGTTAAATTACTTGAATCCCACCACTGCTCCAGACCCAATTGGGGACTAAATATGCCCTGAAATAAATAGGAACAGACACACACACAGACATACACACAGAATGTATATCTATATACATACAGAACACAGAGGGAGAGAGAGAGAGAGAGAGAGAGAGCATCTGTATACACATATATAGACATTAAAATAGGTTCTGTGTTGGAGCAGAAAAGATTGGAGATGATCCAAAGACTGCAGTTTTTAATTCTTCATTCTGACCAATCATTTCATGAGGAAAAAAACCCCACTCTTTAACTATTGGCGCTGGTCCAGCTATCTTAACGGATTATTATTTTGTATAATGAAGAGATTTAAGCAAATTCTTCTCAAGTTCTATCAGATCTTTCAAGATCAAAGGAACCAAGGAAATCTAAGAAAATTATTACTGTTATCATAATTCCTAAAACTGGCTTGCATTTCCCATGCAAAGAGGGTGGAGTGGGGTAAGAGATATAATTTAGCAGACGCATCTAAAAGGAGCAGATGTACTGAAAGGTTATATCGTATTGCCTTTAATTATCTTCTGCAGAGTGAAAAGCAGCATGATCCTTATCCTTCCTAAAGAGCAGAGAAGTGGTAATCCAATTCCACTCAAAAGAAAACTACCTCACAGATTAAGCTGTTGATAAAACAGTCAGTGGCAAACCAGAATTCTCTATTAGGCAGGCTAGCAAAAATAATGTTCTCCTAAGATTGAGTGCCTGCCACTCCCACTACTTAGGAAGCTTCTGCTAGCATGATCTTGTTCTCCTTTATCATTTGACCCATCTTCTGCCTTGTATATAATAACTGATTTTTTGCCTGTAATGCTTGCAGTATTGCTATCTATGGATTTATTGTCAAAAGCAATAGATGAGGCCTCTGACATCCTCTCAGTAAACATAGGGAGCAAAAGCCCACCAAGAGTTTCCTGCACCACACGTGTAAAAAGATGTTGTAAGTGATAGCGGTGTGATTTTAGGAAACCCATAGGTAAAATCTGAGAATAAATGCCTCTGTATGACAATACCATTGTTTCCAGCCATTTGTGTTCAGTGACTTTTATTTTAGCTAAGGATAGAGAAGGTCACAATTGAGGGGCACTGACAGGACCAGAAAAACAGAGAAGGAATAAAGAATTCAAGGATGAGTGTTATGTAGAAAACTATATGCTGTTCCCCAGTCCTATTATTTTTTCTTTGCTATATGGAGAATGTCTCACTGTTGCCAGTGAGAAGTAATATGCAAATGCCAGTAGCCTCCATAAGTTGAACTTGGCTGAAGTAGAGGAAGATACCTTGACTGGTACTTGTTGCCTATGAATATTTTTTTGGTGTAATAAAATACAAAATATAATTACAACCTCAATTTTTTGCTTTACATAATTACGTACTAGCCATTTACTGTATATAAGAACAGAATTAATATAATCTTCAAATCCTAAAATCAAAGTTTTATTTTCTTTTCTGTTTCGAGCATAAAGGCCACAAGTGGTTTCCAAGTGAAAACAGAACTGGATAAGTTTTTCCTTTTAATTAAAGCAGTTAGTTTTACCATCTCTGCCAACTCTATCACTTTTTCCATCCATTCTTTCATTTTTGGAATTGATGTGTCTTTCCATTTTGGGGCATATAGGATTCTTGCTGCAGTCAACATATATAATAACAAAGTTCCAGTCACTCTTCAGTTCCTCATGGCACACACACAAGGGTTACTAGTTAGAGAAATCAGGTTAAACCAAAGGTGAACAACTATAGCTCCTTTATGATCTATGGGCTTCAACTCCCAGAATTCCCGAGCTGACTCAGGAATTCTGGGAGTTGAAGTCCACAGATTATTTTTCTCCTGGTATGATGTTAGATTTTCCCTATCCCATAATCCTTATCCCAAAATTAGATTTTCCCTATCCCATAATTATTTACCTATTTGTTGTAGTTATAAAACTTGTTTCACCAATCACTGCTTAGTTAGATTTCCATTCCAGAAAACCTCATCACTTTCTTCTTTTGTTATTTAAACATAACTCTGTAGGTTCATCCCAGTGGCTTACAGAGTCACTGTTAAATCCCATGGTCGCTGACCATTATGTAGCCACGTGATCATTGTAATAAAGAAAATGGAGAAGAGCCTTTGGACCACTGAGATTATGCGGGGGGGGGGGTCTTTTTTTAAAGGGTGGGAGAAATGTAGACAAATAGCAATTGAGAAGGTAAAATAAATTTGCTATTGAAGCATTCTGATGAAATCAGACCCATTTTCCCATTTGCTACACTTTGAATTTCATCCCATTTCTGAAATGAGCACATTGAAAATGAAAGGAATGTTCAACACAGCAATAGCACAAATGGAGATAAATCTTATCGTTATCTTCCTAGAAAGGAGCATGTGGATGTGCCTGTCTCATTTCTCTGTAGTGTTTCCATGCCTGTAGTATCTGTGAACAATTCACTATAATACTAAATATTACTTTTAAGTGCACCTATGTGATACTTAAACTTTGCTAAGCATAGTATTGCTTTCAGAAAAAATCCATTCGTATGTTATGAATTGGAAAACCATGGTAAAAAAATATTGGGCCCATTGCATTAATATGCACTGAAATGCAATAATTGGAAGCTATATTCTCAATTCAAATTCTGTTTCATTAAGCCTTCAATAACCCCGTTTCTAGTTTTCAGTCTATTGATCTCTACTTGAAAGCAGGATTCAATGGTTGATCTCCAATAAGTAGAAACAAACCAATAATGTTCAATTTAGCAAACTGCAAATTGTTAAATTATATATTGATCAGCAATAGCATTGATGTTTTAATCATCAAAGCTATTGCTGATCGATTTATAATTTAACAATTTGCAGTTTGCTAAATTGAACGTTATTGATTTGTTTCTACTTATTGGAGTTTTAACCATAGAGAATCATTTTTTATGTTTAGATATTGACAGCATTTTTTTTTACAGATTTCAATAATTAAAGAGAGAAAGGATGTGGATAATATACAGGACAACATGGAAATTATGGTGATGATGCATTTTCAAGTTTCCTATTGTGGTAGATGGATATATACATATATGCATATTAATACAAATTGTTATAATATTACTGTTGGTTTAGCTCTTAACTATGAATTGCTTGCTTGTAATTTGTGCTGTGAATGCATACATTGAAAAAAGGGACACACAGCAAAATACCAATTTATGAAAATTTGTCTCAGTGTGAGTCATAGTAGAAAAACAGACAATACACCTACATTCTGAGTAACAAAATTAAGTGTTCATTGTCATATCAGTCGATAGACAACCTAGGTATAAATATCAATTTTCTCATGTGAAATCTTTAACTACAATTGAGTTCTCATACATGGTTAAATAACATCATATTATGTTGGATTAGTGTAGTACAACCTTTTGCTGACTGCATTCTGTGTAATATGATTTAATGGTGCAATGCATCTTTGAGTTTCAGCAGAACTAATTTCGAGTAAAGTGATATGCAAATAAATAATAGCCTCTGCTTCCTTTAGACATTTCCATATGCACTGTGTTTTTTTAATAACCTTATTAAGACCAGTTATTATGCATTTCATCACTAAAATTTAAAACTGTTAGACATCTGGCTTTCAGAAAATAGTAGGAATATTCTTCATTCTTCTTCTCTCCATCAAAATGATATCCAGTTATGCATATAAAGAGACACCATGTGAAATGATGGAAGGAGATGATAAAAAGTTAATACAAAACAAATCAGAAAATTGTTAAGATAGGATTGACAGATATTCTTATAACACTTCCAGGATTAAATTCAAGTGTATAACTAGAGCAGTGATGGCTAACCTTTTTGTCATCACATACCAAAAGCGGGGGGAGCGTGGGGGAGTCGTGTGCATGTGTGCCCATACCCATAATTCAATACACCCCATCCCCCACCCCCATGTATGTGTGTGTGACCCCCCCCACTCCCCTCGCTTTTGGTACGCAATGGCATGGTGGACCCAGTAGGCCCGTTTTTCGCCCTCCCCAGGGTCCAAGAAAACCTCTGGAGGCTGGAAACAGCCAATTTTCTGACTTCCGGTGGGACAGGAAGTCCCATTTTTCACTTCCCTGGCCTCCAGAGGCTTTCTAGGAGCCTGGGGAGGACAAAAACAGGCCTCCCCACCCCCTCAGAGGCCAGAACGGCCCATTTGCCAGTGGGCCCTGAAGGCTTGAAAATCAGATGCGTGCACCAGAGCTGAGCTAGGGCAATGTTCGCGTGCCCACCAATATGGCTCTGTGTGCCACCTGTGGCACGCGTGCCATAGGTTCGCCATCACGGAACTAGAGTATGATAGAGTCAAATGCATTTTTATAAGATTTATAGTCAAATGCTACATTTATGAATTTGGTTGCAAGTATTCTTGAAAAACATTTAATTGGACATTTTACTCAATTTTCAACTATAGATAAGGGCATGACTACTATTATTACTCAATCACTAGTCAAAATCACATATTCAGGAATAATCATTGTAGTATAATAGAACAGCAGTGAATAGGACACAATACACAATAGTAGGGAAGGGACCTTTTCAAAACACATACATGCAATCAAATTACTATGGAAGGTGGTCCCAAATTATGGAGATTCTACTTGGGTAAGATTCAAGCAGTCCTGGCAGTAAAATATCACATATAGCTGAACTTCTTAGAACATGTTACATATAGTGCTGTCTGTTATTTAGACTCCAAGATGAAGAGAAAAAGAATTCCTATATAGCCAACCTAATAATACATTCTTGCTATATCTGTCTAATAAACACAAAACCTAAGTGGACTTTACTTGAATCCAAAATATCCACTCCTAAAAATAATTATACATCTATGAAAATTGCAGCAAGATTACATGACAGTTGTTCCCTAATTAGAACATTGTTATGCCCTCTTCAGAATATCCATAGAGAAGGAAAATTTAAGCCACTGCTACATTATTTAAAGAATAATTCAGGTGGAATACTTCTTGTTAACACATTTCCTGATGGACGTCTCTGCTTCGTATTTCATTTATGTTCTGTTACGCTTAAAGAACCCTGAACACAGTCATAGCAGCAATTTATAGTGTACAGTACTATCACGATGGAAAATCAGATGTAGTCAAGCTTTATAGCTCCATAGTTATGGTTGGATGATTATAAATGGTAACTAAGAAAAACCTCTCTCACATTTTAGCATTTCTCAACTATGCGCTTACTTTTGCCTTTCACATTGATCGCATGAAGTCCATAATAACTATAGTGATGTCTTGACACTTTTCTACAATTGTGATTTATAGGCTTCTATAGTATCAGCCAGACATATGTGACAGCATAAAGCCTATCTTCATTACCGATATATTGACACAGTGATAGCTGTATGGTACTATAAGAGCCTATAAATTACTGTTATAGAAAGGTGTCAGTCCAGAATGTACAATTATGCAGTCTTTGTGCAACAAGGATTACATCATTAGATAGATCTTTTAGTGTCACATTCATTTCATTACTAAGGTTCTGGCAACCATGTTGTTTATTCATTTCTTATAGGAAAACAAAGAATTTGGACTGCAGTTAGACATTAGCATTACTTTGAAAATAGGCATTATTGATCTTCATGAAACATGATCAGGAAAGTGTATTAACTGAAGACTGAAATGTTGAAAACACGATTTACAGATTGATAGTCGCTCCTGATCTTTATACTGAAAGCAGAGGCTGTTTCTTATTTGAAGCACATCAACCTCAGGACTGTATTGTTTTGGAACAGTCTGGCTCCAACATGTGGCTGTGGTTATTGAAAGCATTTGATTCTAAAACAGCATTTGGTTCCTACAAAATAATATAATTGTATTCACAATGAAAGGCATAGTTATTTCCCAGGTTGCCCTTGAGTAACATCTACTATATGTTTTCCAGCATAGATTTATAGCTGTTATTGCTGGTTGAAGATTGCTTTCTCTCTGTACGCCTCTTGCTTTCTCTGTGTCCCCCTCTCCCCCCCCATTCAATTGGTATACACAGCAGAGATATCAGAGTTATCATTTAAAAGGACATTACGGAAAAAGATTGCTTGACAGATGGTAATAAGCATTATGGTGTAATTCTTTCTGGGAAATGATTTACAGAATTCTTGTATGGCCATGATTCAAGCTTTTGACCCTTCTATTGATCTGCTTCAACCAAAACCCTCTTTTTTTTTTTTTTTGCTCTCTGCATTATATTCTAAATAGTGTCATGTGGACACTATTTTTTTTTCTTCCAGATAAAAACTCCATATATGTGCTCCTATCATCTTTGATATCCTAGCCTTGAGTCCTCCTCTATGTTTTTCCACTCTTTTTCCTCTTTAATTTCACTTCTGGTTCCAGAAAAGCTATTCTGCATTTGAGGATTGTTGGTTTTTTTTCTCCCCAGAGCAGAGGAACTGAGAAAAGAACATGTTTTTATTACCCTTTGTTTTGTTATGGATAAGAATTGTTCCATGTTTATGCTATGGAGACAAATGGCCTATGTTGCACACATCTTCATTTTGTAATCATGGATATAGGCATCCTCAACGAGGAGTAATGAAGTAAAGTGATATCTACTGGAAATGTATAGTCATGGGACTCAAATTAATGCTACGTCCTTAACAATAGAAGTTTGAATGGGAAGAAATGGTTAGTTTATGATCCCAGGAAAACAGACATTCACAGAACACACTGAATTATGTTTAATTCATAAAGTTTGCATTTGGCTTAGGATTTTTGCAGTTTAGTGTATCAGGTAAATTCAAGCCATTTAATTAATTTATGGTTCAATGTATTGGGAGATTCCAGAAAATGATTTAATTCGGTAATTCATAGTACATAGTCATTCATTTTCCACCCTTCAACAAAATTACATAGTTTTATATCCATGCAGTTTGATATCTGCAGATAACAATGGTTGAAAAGTTATCCATAATTATAGCCAAATCAAAACTCTGCCAATCAACAGACTTACAACGTGCAACTAAATATTTTGCATATGTTAAGGGTTTCTTAGTGAAGATGGATATTTTTTTCCCCTAGCAGATGTTATTTTCAGCAAGACAGGGTTTTAAATATTGTTCTGGAATTTAATGCCTTTGCATTGAATTATATGCACGTTGATATTTAGCTTGCTTGTGCAAATGCTGCAATTGTATTACAATATTGTGCTAAGCAATTGGCCATAATTTTCTGGGAACATAGCAGTGTCTTCCCAATCCTAATATATTGTTAAATATGTTGGGCTAATCCAACCATTTCTCCCTTCAAAACAAAGAAAGAGGTGTAGTGAATTTAACTCAATGTATAGAGTCTGTCTCTCCATGTGGGCTGCCTCATCACCTTTCATATTTTCTCATCTGTACATAATAATCTGGCATTTTAATCATGGTAGTTTTCTATCGCATAATTTTACCTTCTTTCATTCACTAGATGAATTTGCACTCTACATCAGGGGTCTCCAAGGTTGGAGACCCCTGCTCTACATAACTCTTTTGAAGCTTTATAAAATTTTGCAATTGGTGAGAGAGTGCTGTACTTTGATGTCAGCTGAGTTTTCTACTAGAGAAGTGCATCTGTCTCAGTTATAATCCAAGAAGTTTCTGAAGTATCTTCTATGTTTCAGTTACTCTGTAGCAGAGGTGATATTCAGCAAGTTCTGACCAGTTCTGGAAAACCGATAGCGGAAATTTTGAGTAGTTCGGAGATACCACCTCTGGTATTTTGAGTGGTTTGGAAATACCACCTCTGACTGGCCCCGCTCCCATCTATTCTCTGCCTCCTGAGTCCCAGCTAATTGGGAGGAAATGGGGATTTTGCAGTAACCTTCCCCTGGAGTGGGGAGGGAATAGAGATTTTACAGTATCCTTCCCCTGCCACACCCACCAAGCCATGCCCATCAAGCCATGCCCACAGAACTGGTAGTAAAATTTTTTGAATCCCACCACTGCTCTGTAGTCACAAATAAAGGTAAAAGAAGCAGTGGAGATTAAGAGGAAATCTTAATTTCCTCTTAACTGGTCATTATTATCTTTATTGCCCATGTTCAGAAAGAAATAGTCATTTTAGTGTCCAGAATTGAGCTATATTTTAAAAAGTGAAAGTTATCTAACAGGCACTTTCGGTACGTTTTACAACAGACGTTGTAAACCATCTGTTAAAAATACAATATATGTTTAATAGTTTTAGATTTTAAATTTCCTAAGCACAATAAACATTTCTTATTACATATTTTGTGTTGCTGTTGAATATCATGCACACGTAGTTAAACATTCAGTATTTAGTACAACGATGACATTTTTGGTGGAAGTAATGTATTGTTGAAACAAAATAAATTACTCTGATTTTATAATAGATTGGAAATTACAGATGTTTTCTTTCAATTTCAGTTGATGATTACAGAACTCTGGAATTTTGCAGATGTTTCTATTTAGATCTCTTCCTATTTGAATGGATATGGAAATCTATACCTTCTCATTTATGCATAGAAATACTGATAATACTAGCAATAATAATAATAATATACAGGATGAACTACTTTTCACTCCATGCATACCAGAACAAAGTGAGAAAATATATTTTTTAATGTAATAATAATAAAAAGGACTTGAGGGCACTGACAGCAAAGTTATGTCCTGATGCAATATGTAACAAGAACTTAACGAGAAGAGTGACTGGCAAACTACATATAGCTGTTGAGATGGGTCTCTTAAGAAATAGAAACGCAGCTCCTATAAATCCACTACTCTTCCTTCTTTGCCATTTTGTCCATTATGACAATTTAGTTATAATTTACAAGTGGTATCATCAACATTTTGGTGCAGGACTTTCTTCTCCCATACATGTAAGAAGTCTAGGCAGCTGAGAATCTCTTCCTCCAACATCTCCCCAAATTTACAAATAAGCTTTTGTGGTTCATGTTTCAAATTACTTACTTATTTATTTATTTTTATTTATTTGCCAAGCATGTATAAGATTAAAGATATAAATAGATCTGTCTTAGTCTCCCAATGGGCAGCAAAGGGTCTGCTGGCTGCCAGAAGAAAAAAAGCCTAGAAACTAGTGGATTGTGATTTCACTGAACTAGGGCTGCATAAAATCTTGGTTTACATAGGAAGAACCTGGCTAAAGAGAAATACATATAAAACCTATGAAAAAGAAAGAAAACAATTATAGATATAAGTATATACATTATTATGAATACATGAAATGGATACAAATAAATGGGGACATTAGGACAGGGATGGTAGGCACGTTGGTGTGCATTCCAGGCATTGACCACTCTGTTGCTGAAGTTGTATTTTCTGTAATCGAGTTTGGAGTGGTTTACCTTAAGTTTATATTTATTGTCTGCTTGTGTATTGTTGTGGTTGAAGCTGAAGTAGTCATTAACAGGCAGGGCATTGTAGGAGATAATTTTATATACTATGCTTAGGTCAGACCAAAGGCAGTGTAGTTCTAAGTTGTCTAAGCCCAAAATTTCAAACCTGGTGACATAAAGTATTCTGTTCCAAGCAGAGGAGTGGAGGACTCTCCTTGTAAAATATCTCTGGACTCACTCAATTGTATTAATGTCCGATATGCAGTGCAGGTTCCAGACAGATGAGCCTCTATTCGAGAATTGGTCTAGCAAATGTTTTGTATACTCTAGTTGGCAGTACAATATGAGCAGAAAAGATGCGACGCAAAATTAGGTTAACAACTCTTAATGCTTTTTTGGCAATGTTGTTACAGTGGGCTCTGGCACTTAGATCATTAGAGATGAGTACTATATATATGAGAATAATGATGATTACTCATCATTAGAGATGAGTAACTGCAAGTGAACTTTGGTGTGAGGGACAACCATGCCAGGAAATGCAGAAATTGCTTTCCTTAACTTGCACCATATTCAAACTGTAAGGGCAGTAACACTTAGCAGCCTCATTTCTGAGCCAGAATAGGACAGTTGGAGAGTGAATATTAGCCTTCTCTTGGCGGAAGGACAGGTAGATTTCATGTTAGCATGGCTCTCTGTGGGTGTCCAGAGGTTGTCAAGGTGATAATTGTTTTATCCGGTAATAAGGTCTCCACACAGGCAACTGTCCTAACCTTGGAAATTTGGATCCCAGCAACACATCAAGAGTGTGCCTGGCTGGGAGAAGTTTCATTATATTACTGTATGTGATTTATGGTCACGACAAAGAATAGGATTTGGGGCCGGGTGTTCAATAAACATGAGGGTTGAACTGATGGCAATGTTTTTGCACTGTTTTAATTTTCAGGCAGTGCGTTTAACTACAGCAGACAAATTAAAGACTGATTTTTATTTCTTGTCTTAGGTAGCTGCCTGACTGCATAATATTGAAATTAGCAAATGATGTCTCTAGAGAGCTGAACATTAAAAACATTAACCTCCTGAACGCTGACAGCCCCTTGGAAGTTGTGTTTCTTCTTGATTTCATTCCTTTTCCTCTTCTCTCTCCCCACCACTGACCTTGGATTCATTTGTCCCAGCTGCACTTGCATCCAATGGCTGCAGGGAATTACCTTATGTGATTTGTCTCTGAGCATGTGCAGCAGCATCACACCACCTATAGCCCGGGATGGCATCAGCAGAATCACATGGGTCTGTACAGCCAATATGAATAAGGCAGTGAATTGTTTAATAAGGACTATGAAGCTACAATAAGCAAGGGAGGAGACTACAGCTCAGAAGAAGAGCATACATTTTTATTTAATGAAAATGATCTAAAGATCAGTCATAGTTTTATTACAAGGTTCAGGTTTGAGAAGACAGAAATATGGCAGCAAGAATGTTGGAAATGATACAAAGGTGATTGGAATAAATGCTTAAATGCTACCGAAGATTGAAAGGTGCTTTTTACCATACTTCTTTTGTATGAATTGTTCACCACCTTGCACTGTCTATCACAGTTTTTGTAAGACATTCTGCTGCAATGGAACACAAACAGTGGGCTGGAAAATTCTCTTCTTGTCTTAAATGCTGCAGAATGTCTGATCTCAGGGTAATTTTATGGGATGAAAATGCTAGCAGACAGTGTGTAGTTTACTGGAAGATGTCAGCTGGTCTAATTCATTATTTATTGTGCTGCATTTTATGGCTAAGCTCTGAGGAGCAGCCTCGCTACTGCCAGCAGTTTTAGGAAGACATGTATGGAGTGGATTAAGAATAAGTGTGCATCTTAACACAACTTCAGTGGACCTCTGGCCTTGCAAAAGAACAGTTAATGAATGTCTATCTTCTTGAAGAAGGACGAAACAATTGGAAGGAGGTGTGTAGGTTTGTTCCTGGCACTGTAACTCAGCCATGTTTACCCTTGGTTTACTATGGCAAGAGCTGGAAAAAAGAAACAGTGATGTCTCTGCCTAGATAGCATGCCAAGATGCTTACCCTATCCATTTCTGCATTACAGAGGGAGAAAGTTCCCCTTTCAACATTTTATTTACCTATTGAAGAAAATGTATATGGCTACTCAACTCACTCTCAGAGACTCCAGGCCACTTATCAGGATCAAAACTAGAGATGGGTTTTAGCAGGTTCTGACCAGTTCTGGAGAACCGGTAGCAGAAATTTTGAGTAGTTCAGAGAACCGGTAGTAAAAATTCTGACTGGCTCCACCCCCATCTATTCTCTGCCTCCCAATCGGGAGGAAATGGGGATTTTGCAGTAACTTTCCCCTGGATTGGGGTGGGAATGGACATTTTACAGTATCCTTCCCCTGCCACGCCCACCAAACCACACCCACAGAACTGGTAGTAAACATTTTTGAAACCCACCACTGATAAAAACCCAATAAAAAGCAATAACTCCCCACCTTCCTGGTGACAACAGTCAAATAAGCCATTTGATAGACTCCATCCCACTCTGGGCTCCTCAGGCTGATTGGCAAAACTAGGTCTTCAGGACCTTGGGAAAGAGTTCAAAGTTGGGGGCCAATCTTATCTCTGTGAGGATGATGTTCCACAGGGAGGGAGGCACCATGGAGAAGGCCCTTCTTCTCGGTCCTGCTAGATGAACTTATTAAGTGGAGAGAACCCATAGCATTCCTTGCCTCCCCACTCTCATTGGTCAGTAGATGTCCCTGGGAAAAGATGAGTCCTTCAAGTAACTTCTTCCCTTTAGGGCTTTGAAGATGGCAACAAACAGCTTGAATTGGACCCAGAAGCAAATTGGCAAATTGACAGGAGAGATGACACATGCATATCTAGGCCTGCACAAAAGTATGCGGTCCACTGCATTTTGAATCAATTGAAGCTTCCGGATACTTTTCAAAGATAGCCTCATGTAACCCCACTCTCTTTCAGGGATAAGCTGGTGTTTATCTAATAGCTGTTGAATACCTTCTTTAAGGCCATCTCTGTATTCTAAAACAGAAAGGTGAAAACCCAGTCCAATGATTACATGGAAAGAACTAGGGATATCCATGAAGATGTAAAAAAAAAAAGGGGGGGGGGAAATGAAGGCTACAGCTTTGTGATTAAAATCTGTCTTAATGCATGTAAAAAAAGAGGACTTTGCTTGCACACTTGCATCTTGATTTTTTTTTAAATGTCTCCACCCACCACCTCCCAATGGATACCCTGATAAGAATATTATACATTCCTCTTGGTTGGTATTTAAAGCTTTACTGGAAGCTATGAGAGTCTTGCAACCAGCTGACTCAGAATGAGGGATAGAGTGGGCAGCAGTGAAGGAAAGGAGATTAGCCTAGATTGAACCCATGGAACTACTACCATGCAGCTGGGCATGGAGCCATTGCCAAACATTCAGCCATAGAGCTAAGCATGGGTGGTCACGGAGGATAAAATACGTAGTTCTAGGAGAGCTGCCATCATAGCATTGATGGGGAGGAAGATAGTCAGAATAAAAGGTTTTCCAGTGTTGACTCTGGTTACCTCAGCCAGAAATTTGGTCTCTCACTACCTGGATTATTCTGTTGGTCTCCTTTGTACCCTCCCTCTGCATTCTCCTTTTCTTTTCTTGGCATGGATAAGCTGCAGTGGAGACTTGGAAGTCACATTTCACTTGAGTCCAGGAGCTGGAAAGCATTGTGAAGCAAGAGCAAAGGCAATAAAAAATGATTTGCCCGCAAAGCTCAGCACTGAAAAAAAAATCCAGCTTTCTCTGGTTTTGAATAAAATGGTGCAGAAGCAGAAAAAAGCTGATTCATCCGTCAAAATATGCTGATGCCATGGGACTGGAGAAGACCAGAGCTACTGCAGGAGCAGCCTACACTGACTTACTTGGTAATTACCCATTTATTAGAATTTTTGTTGATCACAGGAGTTTTCTCTGTAGTAGGATAAGCCTGTGTCATCATATCATTAAAATATTATTTATCTGGACCATCTTTTTAAACCATTGCCCTTCTGTTTGGCTTCTTGTTCTTGTTCTTCTTTTTCTTTTTCCTCACATTTCAAAAAAGACTAAGAGTCTTTATCGACATTCACGAAGATAAATGAAGGAAGTGTATTAAGACATACTAGTTTCTACTACTACTTACAATTAAAGTAGTATTAGGTGCATGACTTTGGTTCCCTGGTTTGCTTCACCTTGGGTGATTGAGAGAGAATGAGCATCCATAGTGGTCTTCTGAGTGAGAATGCAGAGAACAGTTCTCTTAGTTCTGTTTCAATTCCAGAACAACAGAGTTGGAAGGGACCTTGGAGGTCTTCTAGTCCAACCCCCTGCTTAGGCAGGAAAGCCTATACAATTTCAGACAAATGGTTGTCCAATATCTTATTAAAAACTTCCAGTGTTGGAGCATTCACAACTTCTGGAAGGAAGTTGTTCCACTGATTAATTGTTCTAACTGTCAGGAAATTTCTCCTTAATTCTAGGTTGCTTTTCTCGTTGATTAGTTTCCATTCATTGCTTCTTGTTCTGCCTTGGAGAATAGGCTGACCTCCCCACCTTCTTTGTGGCAGCCTCTTAGATATTGGAATATTATTATCATGTCATCCCTAGTCCTTCTTTTCATATAAACAAGACATACCCAATTCCTTCAACCGTTCATATGTTTTAGCCTCCAGTCCCCTAATCATCTTTTTACTATTCTCTGCACTGTTGTGGTAACCAAAACTAGATGCAATATTTCAAGTGTGGTCTTGCCAAGGCATTATAAAGTAGTACTAAAACTTCATGTGATCTTGATTCTATCCTTTTGTTAATGCAGCCTAGTACTGCATTTGTTTTTTGGCAGCTGCAACACAATGCTGGCTCATATTTACAGTAAGTGATTGTCCACTAGGATTCCAAGATCCCTCTGACAGTTACTACTATTGAGCTAAGTACCACCTAGTCCTGTGATGGCGAACCTATGGCACACGTGCCACAGGTGGCACGGGTAGCCATATCTTTGGCATGCGAGCTTAACTCCGGTGAGCATGTGCGCGCCGACCAACTGATTTTCAGGCCTTCTGGCCTCAGTTTTGCAGATTCAGGCAATTTGTTGATATTCTGCCTTAGTTATGTGCCCCTCTTTTCACCTTTTATACTTGTCCTTTTTGTCTTTCAGTTTATCAGAGAGTTTTTGTGCAGTTCAATTCCATTGAAATCTATGGGTGGTAAATTAGCGACAACAAAAATTCCCATTCAGTATTGTCTCCATTCCCCCAACACCCGGAACTCTCAGAAACCCACTGTCAACTTCAAAATGCTATGAACAAGAAGCAAGGAATATCAGCAGCGGTGGGCTGCTATGGGGTTCTCCTGAACCTGGCCAGTTTGGAGAACCTCCAAATCCCACCCCTGGCTGGTCCTTTCCACCCCGCCCTGCCCCGCCCAGGAATCTCCACATGGCCCATTTTGGATGTGAAGTAAGTGCAGGGCCCATGTGGAGGCTCAGAGAAGGGGAAAATGGGCCACCTGGAAGCTCTGGAGGGCTTCCGGAGTCCAGGGGAGGCAGTTTTCACCTTCCCAGAGGCTCGAGGAAAGCCTCTGAAGCCTGGGGAAGGTGAAAACACTCCCCCCCCCCCCGTAGTGCAGGAGGCTGATTAGGCCATGCCCACCATGGCCACGCCCACCCAGCAATAGGGCAGTGAACCCGTTGCTGAAATTTTTGAAGGCCACCCTGAATATCAGGCACTGCCTCATTTTAAGCAGTTGCATCTCCCAGAGCATAAGCAAAGAAGGTAATGATTTCTCTCCCTCTCAAAAAAAAAAAGAGATTAAAGTGGGAACCAAAAGAAATGGCTAGCACCACCTTTCCATATTCTCAGTACATATTGTGAAAACAACCGAACACACAACATTGAGTAGTTGCACTGCAAGGCTATTGAGCTAATATTGCTTGTGAAAGATTTACTAGGATAATTGCAATTCAGACACCAGGATGCTGATTGAGATAGGAGTTAATCTGTAATGAGAAAATGGATCACTACTGAACTCCATAAAGTTGCCACATTTTAGTGTGTTGTAAAAGGAAAAACAAACAAACAAACCACCACTGCAGTTTCAATCATGCTATGTAGCTGAGTCAGAAATTAATCAATTCGGCTCTCCAGCACTCTCCAGGAATAGAGAACTCTGGAACTGTTTTTAACCTGGTGGTAAAGAACCATTATTTGAAATTCCCTTAGTTTTTAAGACTCTTGGATCCAGCAATGTTGAGTTTTGCTTTTCAAAATTAAGACGAGGGCAATTACCAAAAGGCCAAACCAAAGTGAACTCAGCCATCTCTTCTGCTTTCACAAAATCAGTCCCATGATATTTGTTTATTTTCAATTTTATTGTGAGAGTAATCAACTTTCAGCCGCCAATCAGGAGACACAGATAAACAAGACCTTCAGCTTCCAAGGATGAATTACATTAGTGTTCAGTAAGCAGGAAAAAAATAGATATCTATTTTTCTGCAGCAACAAAGTCAGCTACTGTCTGAGCCTCAGCCCTGTGTTCTTATAAACATGTTCATGCTTTGTTAAAGAAGGAAGATCTTCAATCCGGTATCTGTTCGATTACTCAAATGATAGGATCTCTCTACTTCCAGGTTTTTAAAGAATTTTTATTTTCCTTGGGATGAGAGATTTGGATTGGTTTCCTACGATGCCCAATCCAGGGATGGCAAACATGTCTGGGGCAGCACTTGGGAGTCATAATGTCCTATGATGTCCAATCCAGACATGGCAAGCATTTATGGCACTAGGAGTTGCCCTGGGCAGAGAGGGACTGTAGCAGGGGTGGGTTCTACTTACCTTTACTACCGGTTCACAACAGGGCTGTGCGTGCGTGCTTGCTTTGCTCGTGCTCGCACATGCTCTTCTGCACATGTGCAGAAGCATACTGATGATGTTGGGGTTGGTGGGCAGAGCCTCCCACTGGTTTTACTACCGGTTCTATAGAACCGGTGCGAACCGGAGGGAAACCCACCACTGGACTGTAGGATGTAACATGCAAGGGGATGGTGCAAAATATTCAGATGTGAACCCCGTGTGTGATTTATTGTTTATTACCAGTTAGTTTTGGGAGGCAGTTAGAGAGGCCAAAAACAGATGGTAAGTATAAGATAACCACAGCTTAACCTAAAGCATGGGTGTCAAACTTGTGGTCTGCGAGCCAAATGCATTTATTTATTTAGTTATTAAATGTATATACCGCCCTTCTCTTAGTGGACTCAGGGTGGTGCACAGCCAAGAATAAAAAACACTCCAATACAAAATTTAAAATATTAATAAAAGAATTAAACAATTTTTGGCCCAAAAAGTTTAAAAAACCAATAGGCAATTAAAATTTAAAACCCATAAACCCATCACATGCTGGCCATCCCTACCAGAGGTGTATTCAGCTGGTTCGCAATAGTTCGGGCGAACTGGTAGTGGCAATTACGGATTGGCCTGCCCACCCGCCCTGGCTCTAAGTCATGCTATTTAGGCATGTTTTTGAGGCTGGGCTCATGCACGGAAGGCCCATGAGTGAGCAAAGTGCATGCGCAGAAGGTTGGGCGCATGTGCAGACAATGCGTGCGCGGGGTGAATCAATGGTAAAGGTAAGTGAAACCCATTCTTGATGCCTACCCCCGGTTTAGCGAAGGGGAAAAAAGTTGCGATACATCACGTGATGACGTATGCAAGTTTGACACCCCTGACCTAACGTACAGAAAATTATAGCCCCAGTATTTTCTTTTAGTTGAAAACGTAACTGATTCTAGGATTGACATGGGCAGTACCTACTTTTGACAAATAAATCAACACAAAAAAATAGCATAGTTTCCTATTATTTTGAATATAATCTAAAACAGGTACATCACAATTAGAAATTACATTTAACTTCTTGCTTTTGTGTGGCTTTCAGTCTCCTGCTCAATCTTAATATCTGAGAGGAACATCTTGCCAAGTGTAATCCCACTAAAGCTTGGCATGTCACACAAACCAGCTCATTTTTATTAAAACAATATAGATGATAGATATGCATTCGGTCTTCGGTGCCCTTGAAATATAGGTGTAAGAGGCATCCATGCTGATAACCATATTTATAAAAGTCTTCAGTGCTTAAGAACTTCAGAATTGCTTGTTTGCAACTCCACCTCCTAAATCTCCTTACAGGATTAATCATCCCAGTCTTTGCCAAAATTATGTCATCCACCAAATTAGAAGAACAGACATATACAGGGAGTCCTTGACTTATAACAATTTATTTAGTGACAGTTCAAAGTTATAACAGCACTGAAAAAAGTGACTTATGACCATTTTCCACATTTATGACTGTTGCGGCATCCCCATGGTCACATGATTTACATTTGGATGCTTGACAACGAATTCACATTTATGACAGTTGCAGTGTCCCAGAGTCACGTGATCCCAGAGTCACGTGATTCTGACAAGCAAAGTCAATGGGTAACTCAGATTCACTTAACAACCATCTTACTAATTTAAGAACTGTAGTGATTCACTTAACAAATGTTGAGAGAAAAGTCATAAATGGAGCAAACTCAACCAATTTTTCAGTTAACAACATAAATTTGGGGCTCAATTGCGATCATAAGTTGAGGACTACCTGTATTAGGACCATCTTTTTCAACATGGGAATCGCTAATGCAAGTAGAAACCAAAATGTTGCATGAAAATCATGAGAAATGTAGTCTAAGAGATTCAAATCAAGGAAGGCTGCCACACAGAGGTGAAATCCAGCAGGTTCTGACAGGTTCTGGAGAACCGGTAGCGGAAATTTTGAGCAGTTTGGAGAACCGGTAGCAGACATTTTGAGTAGTTTGGAGAACCGGCAAATACCGCCCCAGAGTGGGGTGGGAATGGAGATTTTGCAGTATCCTTCCCCTGGAGTGGGGAGGGAATGGAGATTTTGCAATATCCTTCCTCCGGGAGTTGAGAGGGAATGGAGATTTTGCAGTATCCTTCTCCTGTCATGCACACCAAGCCACGCCCACCAAGCCACACCATGCCCACAGAACCGGTAGTAAAAAAATTTGGATTTCACCACTGCTGTCACACTATAACTTTGCAATATAAAGTGAGGCCCAGGAAACATTTCAGTCTGGTAAAGAAGATTGCCAGGGTAAAGGAGATCCCTGACAGTAAAAATGTTCAAAATGACTGTCAGAACTAAAAGCAAAAAGATAAAGTCTTAACTCTAAGAATGCGGTAATAGGAATCTCCCTTATATCAGATCACTCAAATGATCATATAGTGATCTCTTAATCACTATAATTGATCAAGCGAGTATAGTGATTGATTGATTATAGTGCTCAAAATCACTATAATCACTATATTCTGAGCTTCCTGCATTAACTCAGAAAGTACAGACTGCTCCCAGGAGCTGTTGAGGCAGTTCTACAAAACTGAGACAAATTACAGACTCTATTGAGTCTGTAATTTGTACTTCTATAACTTCTATAACTTCCCTAGTGCCGCTAATGGGGTGAGCTCCCATTACTTTTCCCAGCTTCTGCCAACCTAGCAGTTCAAAAGCACGTAAAAATGTAAGTAGAAAAATAGGGACCACTTTGGTGGGAAGGTAACAGTGCTCTGTGCACCTTCGGCTTTGAGTCATGCCGGCCACATGACCACAGAGACAGCATGGTCAGCACTGGCTCTTTGGCTTTGAAATGGAGATGAGCACCGCCCCCTAGAGTCAGGAATGATTAGCACATATGTGTGAAGGGAACCTTTACCTTTTTAACTTCTTTAACCAAACAGGACAGGTATAGACTTCAATGGTTACTTAGAACTGCAGAAAAAACAATTGCAACCAGCCTGTCTTCCATTGAGGGCCTGTATACTGCACGGGTCAGAAAGAGCGCTGAGAAAATATCTACAGAACCTTCACATCCTAGACATAAATTGTTTCAACTCCTCAACATGCTGCTATAGGGCATTGTATGTCAAAACAACTAAACATTGATTCCCCCCCCCCCATGCCATCACTCTGCTAAACACCTAATTCCCACAGCACTGTCTAATGCCTAAGGATATTTTACCCATGTAATAGGATAAACTATTACTATTATCCTTCTCATCTTTCCTATTACCGTCTCCTATTGGTATCTTTTGATTTATCATTTTGTTTTTTTTTATTTATTTATATTTAAATTTCTATACCGCCCTTCTCCTAGCGGACTCAGGGCGGTGAACAGCCAATTAAAAACCAGTACACAAACGTTAAAAACATACTAAAACCAATATAAATTAGGCTGAAAGTACAAAACCGAATAAAAACTCTAAAAAGTTAAAATTTAAAAATATTTAAAAATAGAAGGGATCAGGCAAGTCCGGCAAGTTGAAAGAGATGAGTCTTCAGAGCCCGACGAAAAGTCCGGAGGTCAGCAATTGTTCTCAGTTCTGGAGGAAGATCGTTCCAGAGGGTGGGGGCTACCACAGAGAACACTCTCCCCCTGGGGGTCGCCAGCCGGCATTGTCTGGCTGACGGCACCCTGAGGAGGCCCTCTCTGTGGGAGCGAACCGGCCAGTGGGAGGCAATTGGTGGCAGCAGGCGGTCCCGTAAGTACCCTGGTCCTAAGCCATGGAGCGCTTTAAAGGTGATTACCAACACCTTGAAACGCACCCGGAAGTCAACTGGCAACCAATGCAGCTCACGCAGGATAGGTGTCACGTGGGAGTGCCCCGTCGCTCCCATAATCCCCCGCGCGGCCGCATTCTGCACCAGCTGAAGCCTCCGGGTGCATCCCAAGGGGAGCCCCATGTAGAGAGCATTACAGTAGTCCAAGCGAGACGTGACGAGCGCCTGAGTGACTGTGCGTAGGGAGTCCCGATCTAGAAAGGGCCGCAACTGGCGTATCAGGCGAACCTGATAGAAAGCCCCCCTGGCCACGGCTGTCGTATGATCCTCTAAAGACAGCCGTGGGTCCAGGAGGACGCCCAAGTTGCGCACCCTTTCCGTGGGGGCCAATGATTCGCCCCCAATAACCAACGATGGAGTCAGTTGGCTATATCGGGACGCCGGCAGCCACAGCCACTCGGTCTTGGAGGGGTTGAGTCGAAGCCTGTTTCTCCCCATCCAGACCCGCACAGCTTCAAGGCACTGGGACATCACTTCCACGGCATCGTTGGGGTGGTCTGGGGTGGAAATGTACAGCTGAGTGTCATCAGCGTACTGATGGAATTCCACCCCAAAACCACGGATGATCTCACCCAGCGGCTTTACATAAATGTTGAACAGAAGGGGCGAGAGGACCGACCCTTGTGGCACCCCACACACTAGGCGCCTCGGGGTCGACCGCTGCCCCCCTGTCAACACAGATTGCAACCGGTCGGAGAGGTAGGAGGAGAACCATCATAGAACGGTGCCCCCCACCCCCAATCCCTCCAACCAGCGCAACATGATACCATGGTCGATGGTATCAAAATCAGCTGAGAGGTCTAACAGCACCAGGATAGAGGAGTACCCCCTACCCCGGGCCCTCCAGAGATCATCCACCAACGCGACCAATGCCGTTTCGGTGCTGTGACCAGACCTGAAGCCGGACTGGAGCGGGTCTAAATAGACAGCTTCATCCAGGTACCGGGGGAGCTGCCACACCACCACAATCTCAACAACCTTCGCTAAAAAGGGAAGGTTGGAGACTGGACGGTAATTTGCCAAAACAGCTGGGTCCAGGGAGGGCTTCTTGAGGAGGGGCCTCACCACCGCCTCCTTCAAAGCGGTCGGTAGGGCACCCTCACTCAAAGAAGCGTTTATGATCTCCTGGAGCCAGCCTCGTGTAACCTCCCGGGAGGCCAGCACCAACCAGGAGGGACACGGGTCCAATAAACATGTGGTAGCGTTCAGTCTTCCCAGGATCCTGTCCACGTCCTTGGGAGCCACAGGATCGAACTCAGCCCAGATAACACTCTCAAGGCCGGGCTCAGTCACCTCGCCCGAACTAACCCAGTCGGCGGCCAAATCATCCCGAATCTGAGTTATTTTATCATCCAGATATTGAACAAAATCCTCAGCACGTCCCTGCAAGGGATCCTCCCGCGCTCCCAGATGAAGAAGGGAGCGGGTCACCCTAAACAGGACGGCTGGGCGATTATCTGATGACGCGATAAGAGCGGCGAAATAATTAGATTTCGCCGCTTTTATTGCCATTAAGTAAGTCTTAATATGAGCTCTTACTAGTGTCAAGTCAGATTCAGAGCGACTGGCCCTCCAACCGCTCTCTAGGCGTCTTTTCCGGCGCTTCATCTCCCTCAGCTCCTCGGTAAACCAAGGAGATAAGTGAGTTCGGCGCCGGGTCAGAAGCCGCAAAGGCATGACTCGGTCCAAGGCCCCACCGGCTGCCCTATCCCAGGCAGCCATCAGGTCCTCAGCCGAGTCGCGTGTCAGTGTCTCAGGAAATGGCCCAAGCTCCGTCTGGAACCTATCAGGATCCATCAGGCGCCTGGGGCGGAACCACCTAATTGGTTCCGCCTCCCTGCGGTGGGGTGCAGCGGTCAAAAAGTCGAGTCGGAGGAGCGAGTGGTCAGTCCATGACAAGGGTTCCACGCCTATATCTCCAGTATCAAGACCACTCAACCACTGACCAGAGACAAAAACTAGGTCCAGGGTGTGTCCACCAACATGAGTCGGGCCCTGAATTACCTGGGTCAGGTCCATGGCCGTCATGGAAGCCATGAACTCCCGAGCCATCTCAGATGTTTCACCAATAGATGGCAGGTTGAAATCCCCCATGACTATAAGCCTGGGAGTATCAACCGCCACCTCGGCTATAACATTGAGAAGCTCGGGCAGGGTTGTTGCCACGTGGCAGGGAGCCAGGTACGTGACTAACAGACCCATCTGCCCACCAGGACCCCACCTCACATAGATGGACTCACACCCGGCTATCTGAGGTACAGTGGCCTCCCTCGGACCCAGACCTTCCTTAATAATGACTGCTACTCCCCCACCCCTGCCCTGGGCTCTCGGCTGGTGGAATGCAAGGAAACCCGGTGGGCACATCTCCACGAGGGGAACCCCCCCCTCGTGGCCCAGCCAGGTCTCAGTAATACCAGCCAGGTCCGCACCCCCCTCTTGAAGAAGATCACATATGAGGGGGGCCTTATTTACAACGGACCTCGCATTGCACAACAGCAGCCGGAGCCTCGGGTCCTGAGACTCTAGACAACCCGGGGAACGGGAATAGCTCAGGGGACCGGGGCAAGCAATCGCTCGAAGACAGCGAGTGCGTGCCCCCACCACACGATATGGTCCCCTGCTCTCGCCATATCTGTCCCTCCCACATAGCGTAGATATGTTATTTGCATGTACACTGAGACTTATGCACCGGAGACAAATTCCTTGTGTGTCCACTCACACTTGGCCAATAAGGAATATTCTAACTGGCAATGGTCTCCAGAACTAAGGTAGATACTTTTTCTGCCTCTTCTCTGATGGTTTATCATCAAATGTTCAGGTTAAAATCTGCAACATTTTATACATAAAACAAGTTGTCTCCTCAAGCTTGACGATAGGTAAGCAAAAAGAACTGTGACAGAAGTGAATCTGCCATCATGTTAATGTTTCATTTTCCCACTGCTTATGAGGAAGAAAATACTCCATCCTCCCCTGCTCCTTCCATACCCGCTTCCTTCTGCCGCTTGCCTTCAAACAACTGCCTTAGAGACATTCTTCTGGGTTCCTTTGATAACAATGAACTGGCTGCTCCAGGTGAGCTAGGAATCAGCAGGTGTGCCTTTGATCACAGCCTCTTGCATAGGGCTGGGCTTCAAAAATTTTAGCAAGGGGTTGTCTGCCCAGAAGCTGGGTTGGTGTGGCCATGGTGGGCATGGCTAGTTAGCCTTCTGCACCATGGCAGGGGGAGGAGTGTTTCTGCCCTCCCCGGGCTCCAGAGGCTTTTCCTGAGCCTCCAGGAAGGCGAAAATGATCTCCCAGGCTCCAGAGGCCCTCTGGTGACTGGAAATGGGCCTTCTTTCTGGCCTTCCCGAACTTCCGGTAGGCCTGTTTTTTGCCTCCCTGAGCCTCCTTGTATGCCCTGTACTTACCTGCATCCAAAATGGGCCGCATGGGGACTCCTGGGAGGGGTGGGATGGGGTGGACGGGACCAGCCAGGATCGGTATTTGGGGGTTCTCCAAACTGCAAAGAACCTTATCTAGAAGTTCTCCTGAACCCCTGATAATCCTCAGCAGCCCACCCCTGCTCTTGCAGTCCACCATCTATAATAGCTGCTTTTTAAAATTTGATTTAGAATTGAAGGACCCTTGGCCCAAATTTCCTCATAGGATTCTTCTCCCTAAATGTCAGCAGTTTAATACTTTGGTCAGCAAACTAAAGATTATGCTTTGTTTTGTATCGGATACCAAATATAGATTTTTCTGGAACTGATTGAAATGTTTTGAAATGTTTTTAACATTTTATAATGAAAAGGTTAAAGTATTTTATATTTGTTGACTAGCAAGCTTATTAGATTTTGTTCTTGATCCCTGACAAAATCAAATCTGATGGTAACATTTGAAATTTGGGCATATGTTCATTCAGGGGCCATGAAAATGTTCGTACAAGCAAGGAAAATAAATTAAACTGTAAGAGGACAGGAAAGAATTAAATGCCAACGAGGATTTCTCAGAGAGAAGAAAATTAATACGTATATTGACTGTGTTCATACAGCATAGAACATCATAGTTGTTTAACCATGATTTATTAAAAAAAAAATCACAATTGGCTGTATTTACACAATACTGTGTTTTCCCAAAAATAAGACCCTGTCTTATATTTTTTTGAACCATGAAATAAGTGCTTGGCCTTATTTTTGGGATGGTCTTATTATTTTGGGTACATGGATAAAGATGGGGCTTCTCTTGCTGTCTTACCTGATTTCCAGCTCTGCATTTAAATATTTTCAGTGAGGGCTTATTTTTGGGGGAGAGGCTTATTTTAGCGCATGCGCTCAAAAGCCCGATTGGGCTTATTATCAGAGGATGTCTTATTTTGGGGGAAACAGGGTGCATTAAGTTATAAGGTATATAGTTTGCAACCACAGTGGCTCAATTCACAAAACATACTAAGCCACCGAAAAACCAGACCATGTTATGGTTTGCTGTGTTTCAAATCAAGCCATTGGGATACACAAATGAATGAAATACTGTAATTGCTAAAAGAACTGGGCAGAAAGAGACCTTCTCATTTTTCCCCTTAACATTTCACCTACTGGGTTTCTCTTTTCACTTTGTCCCTCTAGTCTACAGCCTACCCAATTTAGTGGGGTCCTGTGATGCGCAGAAGAAACTTTCTTGGGACATCTTAAAGGTTGCTTCCTTCAAGAACCATTCACACAACTTGACTGCTAGTTGGTCAGTTTCTTGCAGAGAGTTTAAGCTTGCAATAAATCTTTATACTCATTTGAATTGCCTGAATTTCCTGATTTTCCCAGTGCTTGACATATAAAGTGAGTTGATTTGATCAAGATTAAAATAGATATTTGGTTATTTGTGGTAATTCTTAATAAACTTGCTGACCAGGATGGAATGACCAGGATTTAGAATAGAATAGAATTCTTCATTGGCCAAGCGAGATTGGACACACAAGGCATTTGCCTCCAGTGCATAAGCTCTATAAACATATGATAAGTTATCTATAAAAATGTATCCATAAACAGATATAAAACATAAAAATAATTATAATAATTTTTAATTTATAATCTTATACATTTATAATTTATAAAGTAAGATTTATACTTTATGAATGTATTATCATTTTAATAAATTGTAATAATTTTATAAATATAAAATAAAATATATAAAAGCTTATATATAAACAGATTAAAGATCAGTTTACAGAGCCATGGTGGTGCAGTGGTTAGAGTGCAGTACTGCAGACTACTTCTGCTGACTGCTGGCTGCCTGCAATTTAACAGTTCAAATCTCACCAGACTCAAGGTTGACTCAGCCTTCCATTCTTCTGAGGTGCATAAAATGAGGACCCAAATTGTTGGGAACAATATGCTGACTCTCTAAATTGCTCAGAGAGGGCTGTAAAGCACTGTAAAGTGGTATATAAGTGTAAGTGCTATTGTTATAAGAGAGGAGATATGAGATGAAAAGATAATTAGTTGTTTAATTTCTTTATATATTTCTTTTATTTGTGATACTCTTATTTTTTTGTTTTTGTTTTTCTTTCCATATTATTTCTCCTTTTTTTCTGTGCAATTTCTTATTTTTATTCTTTTATATTTTGTAGTTTGTATTAGTTTTTCTCTCTTTAACTGTAATGCTTAATAAAATAATTATATTAAAGGAACACTGAATGGAGTTATAGGTCCTTTGAATTAGATGTGGAAACACACAATCAGAAGATCCATCATTTTTGTGAAAAGACTCCTGGTCTCTCTTTTGTTGCCTAGTAATCCATAGATCACTGTATCTAGAGATTCCTAGTAAAGTTTTATTTCATTACATCCAAAGATTCTTGCCTATTGATCCCTGGGTATACCTTTGGCAGTCTCGAGAAGAGTATTTTGTGGTAGCCAAGCCATAGCAGCAAATTGTCACATGGTCTTGCTATTCCAGCTAGTCTATAATTTCACCTCTTGCCTTGAAAAAACAAGATTTCAACTGTCGCACAGTTAAGGGGACTTTGGGATTCAAACAATTTGGTTGTTGAGGAGAAGGTACTTTGATTCATAATTGTCCTGGGACAGTTTTGGGGTAAAACCAGGGGTGAAATCCAGCAGGTTCTGATAGGGTCTGGAGAACCGGTAGTGGAAATTTTGAGTAGTTCGGAGAACCGATAGCGGAAATTTTGAGTAGTTTGGAGAACCGGCAAATACCACCTCTGGCTGGTCCCAGGGTGGGATGGGAATGGAGATTTCACAGTATCCTTCCCCTGCCACACCCACCAAGCCACGACCACAGAACTGGTAGTAAAAAAATTTGGATTTCACCACTGGGTAAAACTGCCTCCTTCTCCTCTGCTAGTATTGAAAGAATTAGTAAGTTCAATACAACACTGTATCTTGAATGTATTGTGTAAATCAGCTCAGAGTGTAAATTTCTTTTACAGAATGACTTTTGAGACTCTCACTGTAGGGCACATGGAGCCATCACCTGGACAAACTGTGTGACTGCATTTATGTAATATTTTCCAACAAGGTTCATATTAACCTTTCACAGCAAATTCAGTGGGATAGGGCTATCAGAACTGAAGTATACACCTAGAAGACCACTACCGGGTAGCAAAGAGTTAACCTTTTATGGGTCTCTTGATTCTCTGGTAGTTATCTGGATCTCACAGCCCAAGCCTTGCAGCCCCAAGAAGCTCTTTTCAAATGCACCTAAAGTTGGCACAGTCATGCACCAGCAATCTTTTTGTTTTGTGGTACTGCCTGTATTGTTGCTTTCACCTGTTTCTCAAGCCCCACAAGAGGCAGCCTTAAAAAATGTGTTTAAGGACATAATACAGTGATTTAAAACAACAACAACAAAGCCCTAAGTCTGAATCATATTCTGTTTTCTTCAGATATTTAGAAACTTGCGCTCTCTTCTGCATTTGGGTTGCTTTGCTTTCCTACTTGTTTGTTTTGTATTGGTTTCGAGAGTCATCCACAGAACTTGATATGACACAGAAATAGGTCACAGGTTGCCACCATTATTCTGAACTAGATTGCCACCATTATTCTGTATTTGTTTTGTAAGCTGTGTTGCAGAGTTGTTTGTACAAACCAAGGAGAGTGGGGGGTGTCATCCAGAGCATCTTTGAAAGTGATTGATTTTTAATGTGGCAGAAGAAATAATGAGACGATTTAAGTAACTGAATATAAATCAAATCATGTTTCATTTTTGACTAGTTTCACCAACTTTTTGGAGGGTGAATCCTGGTATGTCCCTCAAACTCCAAATGTGCATTTCACATTAAAAAAAGGTTATACACCAGAATTAAAGGTTTGGAAGGAAGTGCAGAACTGCAAAAAATCTCACTATCTTTTTTATTACTCTCTTGGGGGCCATAGTAACATGAGGACTGTTAGCTAGAGATGCCATGATCTCATACAGTGATGAAATCCAATTTTTTTTACTACCGGTTCTGTGGACGTGGCTTGGTGGGCATGGTGTTGCTTGGTGGGCATAGCAGGGGAAGGATACTGCAAAATCCCCATTCCCTCTCCACTCCTGGGGGTAGAATATTGCAAAATCTCCATTCCCACCCGCGCGGGCATGACGCGAACCGGTAGTAAAGGTAAGTAGAACCTACCCCTGATTCAGGTGTCATTTGAAGGGAAGCTTAGCTTTATAGAAAAGACAGTTGCAATTACCTTTAGAATCAACTTATACTTGGACTATATTATTTCATGTTGCAGATTCATACTCATTGGATTGAGTAATCCTGCTGCTGGGAAGCTAAATTAGTAATTCTATTATAAGGCTAACTGTGGCTTTATATACTGTGTTAATGTAGAGCATCTTTAACTATAATTTCTTGTAGAAAATACTGGGGCTTTGCTCAGATATGCTGTTAATCATGATTTGCAGAATGATTCTGATTACTTTAAACAAAAATCACACAAACCAGATTATGGTTCAGTGCAACTGTACCTGATTAGTCGAGACTTTGAACATAATAATTCAACAAAAATAAATGTTAAAAAATTAAAATTGCTAAAAGCTGTCACGACCATCACAACTGGGTATATTTCAGCATCAAGAAATCTTGCATAAAGTATTCTTATGGGAAGCTAAGATTTTAAGAGTGAGATCCTACAATTTAGAACATTTTGGTGAATTTTAATAAAACATATATGGGCAGGAATGTACATTATTTTAAAAGACTTTTGGTCCCTGGATTAATGCAACGAATCTGGCAATGGGTTATATTTAGAAACAAAAGCTTTCAGCAAGTTTACAAACTTGAGAGACACAATCTGAACATTTGATTTGCACATTTCAGCACTTAGAACACAATAAAATAATAAAAACAATGTTGTAAACTTGTTAAATGAAAGCAAGTTTATTGTGCCAAGTGTATGTGACCTAAGCAAATACACACGTAAATATAAACACAAAGTTGGAGATGTTATGCTTTAGAACCACCAGGAGGTCCTACATAATCTTATTGTAGATTTTCATTGTAAGAAAATGATGACAAATACTTCTTACTATTGCTGACTTGGGTTGGCAGGGAAAACAATTCCATTAAAAATGAAAAATTTGATGACTACAACAGCATGCAGAAGTAAGAAGACTCAACTTTAGGAGCCCAGTCTCCTTAATTTATCACTTTGTGACACCTTGGAACTCACTGCTTCTATGTACAGTGATACATGCTCTATTACATAAGTTCATATGACTGGAGGAAGGTAGTATCCAGTGTTCAGAAATTGCTCTCATAATCATCTCCACAAATTGCAGCAGCCTCCCTCAACCTGATGTCCTCTAGATGTACTATACCAGTGGTTCTCAACCTTTTCTTCACCATGGACTCCTTTAAATACCTTTTGTGGTCACAGATCATGGCCACGGATTACCAAGACTTAAGATTTAAATCATAACATTTCTTCAAGCCTTTGTGGAACTCCTGTGATGACATCGCTGCCCCCCAGGGGTCGGTAGACCACAGCTTGAGAGCCATTGTAGTATACTATTACAGTATACTATTACACTGTAGTATACTATTGCAGAGTAGCAGTTTGGCTTGCCAAGGTACCAGCCCCATTATAGGACACGCTTGTTTGCTTCCCAAGGTGCGTCACAAGAGGGTGAGCTGGCTTCACACCAGACAGAAAGATGAGGGACTCTTCCTGCAGCATCACCCAAGGCTCTTCTCTCTTCCCATTGCTACTATGCAAATGGGTGCTACAAACGGGAAGGTTCAGAACCGTTAGGAATCTGACTCCTGCACAGAGCACAAGCTCATCTCCCCTCCGAAATTGTACCTACCTATCTACTTGCATAGAATGTGCTTTCGAACTCTTAAGTGGACAAAAGCTGAGGCAAGTGACAGGAGGTCACCCTGCTGTGCAATGCTTGGGCTCGAACTCCCAGAGCTGAGACCATCTCCAGCATCATTAAGCCACTGGGTCACTGTGCTTCCTACTATTAAAGGTGTTGTAGTACAATATGTCTGGAGCAATTTTTCTCCATCTTAGGAATTTTAAAAACTATGGATGAACTCTCAGAACTCCCCAGCAACATAGTTTAAAGATGCCAAGGCTGGAAGAAACCGCTATGAAGGCACCTGTCTTGGTTACATTCTTGAGTTCTGTTCAAATTCTGTGATAAACTAAAACATGGTAAAGTTAACTTCTTGTTTCAAATACTCATGCTTGCTTTTTTTTAAAACCTGGCATTTTCTGGACTTCTGGAGTTCACAATTCCCCATTATTCTAGCCTGCATAGGCAAAAGCTTTCATGGGGAGACCTTGAGAAGATTATCCCAACAGATTTGGAGAGGAAATCAAAGTTAGCTTTGCAAAGCCCACTATAACACAGCATTAGTTTTATTTCAGCAGGATATATCTCAATCAATATCTTCTTTCCAAATTATAATCACTAAATTGAGCTTATAAAGTAATTTCTACACCTTCAGTCTCATATAAGTGAATATACAAAAGGAAACAGATATTTACAAATCTGCAATTCTCTTAATAGTATTTATAAACTACAAAAAATTACTTTAGTAATTTTTTTACGATAAAAGGGAATCACATTCCCAATATTAATGCTAAAATATTTCCATTAATGTTATACATAGGCAACAAGAAAAAGATATCCCTAGCCCCAAACACATTTACTATCACCATCACAAGAAAGTGTAAATTGATTGCATTAATAATAATATTACTTTGGGAGGAAGTTTTTTTGAAGTGTCGCAGTGCGTGTAGTGAGAAAGAGGATGGGATAAACATGTAGATTAATTTGTGTGTTCATATGGACAGCAATTGCATACCTTTGCCACTAGGTGGCAGTCAACTACATGGGTGGTATCAGAATAATTACTAATTTTCTTTAAAACAAATCTCTTTTGTCTAATTCTTGGAGTAACAAGTCTTGTGTAAAAACAGGAATGTGATATGTATCTGAAAGTATCACAAAAATTGTTTGCTTCAACCTGGTGTAAAGTATAGCAATCAAATTGAAGGATGTTGTTAACTCAAACACAGATCTTTGCAAAATCAGGCCTTGTTGGATCGTTATTTCCTAAACTGACACATTATCTAAACGTGAGATTGGTGCCATAAAACTTTCAATATTTTCTGTGTTAAATTAAAAAGATGACTGTGTTAGCTTCAACTTGTTCCAGCTCTGTCTTAGATTATATCTCCTTTACCTTATGCCAAACAATTTTGTCCATCAGGAGTTGACTCCATGGCCCCAAAGTAGCAGAAAATTATTTTGGGATAAGAATTTTGTATAAGGCACATGCTAAGGGTGCTTTCAAGTCTGGATATAACATATATTTGAGTATTAATTACTCCCTATCAAGTATCTCCAGACGAAAATTAACTGCACCCTATTACTATGGCTTCTTTCAATAGCTGATGCCACTGAATAGCATGCTTTTTATTTTTTCTGTCTTGCTGCATCACCTGCAAAGGAAAGGAAAAGTCAATTTTTAGTGCCACTTTGAGATTACATCGTTCAAACAGCCATTTTGCATTATCTATAGATTCTATTCAAACTGCAATTTGCTTAGCTTTAATACTATGCCTGCACTGTGTCTCTCTAGACCAGTGATGGTTAATCTTTTTGCCATCGCATGTCAGGAGAGGGGGGGTGGGGGAGAGTAGCACGCCTGCGTGCCCACACTGATAATTCTATGCGCCCTGCCCTGTGTATGCGTGCGCAACCCGCCCCCCCCCTCCCGCTCCTGGCACATGATGGCCTGGTAGGCCCGTTTTTCTTTTTTACCTGGCTCCAGATCCTCTCTATTTATCTGGGAAGGGCGAAAACCGCCTTTCCCACTCCCTTGGAAGCCTGAAAGGCCCCATTTCCCAACTCCCAGTGGGACAGGAAGTGACATTTTTTGCTGTCCCCAGCCTCCGGAGCCTCTCTAGGAGTCTCTGAAGGCTGGGGATAGCAAAAAAAGTCACTTCCTGTCCCACCGGGAGTTGGGAAATGGGGCCTTTCAGGCTTCCAAGGGAGTGGGAAAGGTGTTTTTCACCCTTCCCAGATAAATAGAGAGGATCTGGAGCCAGGTAAAAAAGAAAAACGGGCCTTCCCCACCCCCCCCAAGGTCCTCCACAGATAGGAAACAGCCTGTTTCCCTACTTCTGGTGGGCCCAGAAGGCCTGAAAATCAGCTGGCCGGCGTGCGCATGTACCCCAGAGCTGAGCTGGTATGCCCACTAATATGGCTCCGCGTGCCACCTGTGGCATGCGTGCCATTGGTTCGCCATCATGGTTCTAGACCATTCTCTGGGCTCATCAGCTAAGAATTATAATGGTCCCAAAATGTCCAAAGTGAAAATAACAATGAAAAGTGAAGAGATTTAATTTTGAGTTTTGATTCCAAATGAATGTGCTATTGGCAGAGATAGGAATGAAGAGTTTAAGAGTTTTCCATCTAGCCATTCTGAGCATCTCCTATGGCCTTGGAACAAAGTCCTGCATGTTCAGCAACATATCAGTCTTGCTATTTAGCATTTTATAAGCACTCCCAAGACAATTTTTTTTTTAGGTTTCTTGATCCTTGTTCACCTGGATAAAATTTGATCGATTAAAGGAGTTGATAGAGGTTGGTTGATCAGGTAAAGGCCTGACTGTGGTTCACCTATTGATGCTCAGACACCAGAGTCACAACACTGAGGAAGGGAATGGACACACTAGAAGTTGCATGCTCTATAATCAACCCTTTGAGTTGGCTTACTGTGTGCATGCAGAAAACTGATCATAGAAAATTCAGTTGCTAGATCACCCAGGATCTCCACGTGCGTTTGGCGCTTCCAGTTAGAGATCCTCTATAACAGGGGTGTCAAAATCGATTTCATTGAGGGCCGCATTAGGGTTGTGTTTGACCATGGGGGTCTGGGGTGGGCATGGCCAGGGTGGGCGAGGCCAGCTCCACAGCACTAATGTTGGGGGTGCCTGTAATGGCCTGAGTTCTCTGCCAGTGAAAATGGGCTTCCAAGCTCCATTTTCGGCTGCGACGGCTTCCTGCAACCTTAGTCAGTGAAAACGGAGCTAGGAAGGGCTTCAGCCTGGCAGAGACACACCATGGGCTGTGGGTCATCCTTCGTTGTTTCCAGTTGGCCCCGTGGGCCAGATCTGGCCTGCAGGCCTTGAGTTTGACACCCCTGCTCTATAAAGTTAAAGAGGTGAAGATGTCCCCTGCAACACTGAATACTGTATAGTTGTAAATACTTTTATTAGAAGGTATTTTTGTGGAGAGAGAAGTATTGAAAAGGAAAACATCTGAATCGATTGTGGTTGAATGGGGAAAAAGAGGGGCTTTGGCTGAAAATAACAGTTGTTGGAATCCTCGTTGAAAAATGTTCCACATAATTTTCATTTCTGATAACACACTGTACGAACAAAAATAGATGAATTGGTAAAACAAGCATGTTGATTACATAGTAAAGCATTTGAAAGTCACATGTCATTTGATTGGTTTATGTTATGGCTGCTTGCAATCAGAAGGCAAAGAAGAAAGTAATGCAGTTGCAGGAATGGCCAACTTCTTGTCTGAAAACAAATGGAAACTGATTCTGAGGAATAATTAAGAATTTTTAGGATACTAAGAATATGATCCAGATCCAATTGCTGGGATGTACTGTAACTTGCAAGGCTGACTTTTGCCTTCCATCCACGGGGAGGGAGATCTGCAAAACCCTGCAGCCATTTCCTAAGGACCACTGGATTTTACAATAGTGCAGAATCATCAATGAATATTCTACATCAAAGCCATCTTCAACAGTGTTCAACAAAGACAATGGGACTGAAGGACTGAGTTAGGACTGGAATCTTTTTTCCAAAGCCCTTGAGCAGCCTTATTCTGATTCTGTAGTGAAGATGACCATACCTGAAATTGCATTTTTATAGAATTTCAGAGAATGGAAAATGAGGATCAGACAAAAGGAAGAACATTTGCTGTTGCCCAACATGTCTAACAACATTAAACAACTTAAACAAGAGACAATGCTTTCCTACAAGTAAATGATGTTTGGCTGACACAAAACACCCAAAGCCTGGAGTCTTGCTGGATTCCAGAAGTACAGAAATTGAGCTCAGATAGCAAATCACCCAAAAGAAAAAGCATTGTATTAAAAAAAGAAATAACATATTGCATATAATTAGCTACAAGAAGCATAGCTTTATGTAGTGATGATCAACAACTTCATTAGGTGTGTAAGATCCCAACGCAACGGTTAGTCACATACAGCAGCATCCCTGACGGTTTACATACCTCACTGTATCTCACAAACTCTTTTTGTTTTTTTATCTCCAGTATCAACCATCGCTTTTAAATCAGTGTCAACCACTGCTTTCAAATAAAAGAGAAGACAACTAAATGTAGCCACAAGATATTAGCAAATACCACCGTAATAACACAGTCATGGGATAACAATCAGTTGGCAAGGACACAAGGGTCTCTCTCAGGATCAGGGGTCCCCAACCCCAGGTCCGTGAACTGGCACCAGTCCGTGGCATGCCAGAAACCAGGCCGTGCAAACAAGTGAAGCCCCATCCATGGGATGCAGACAGCACACGAAACCACACACTCCCTCCGGTCCACGGAGAAACCTCTCTCCACGTAACTGGTCCCTGGTGCCCAAAAGGTTGGGGGTTGCTGCTCTAGATTAATGGCATTTTAGTCAATTAAGTGTTTGAATCAACCACATGTGCATCACTAGTGGGTTGCTCCCGGTCCGGATTGGTTGGCAAGAACCGGTAGTAAAACTGGCGGGAGGCTCCGCCCACTGACCCGGACGTCATCATAGGTGATCTGTGCATGAGCAGAAGCTTCTGTGCATGCGCAGAGGAGAGCACACATGAGCAAAAGAAGCGCGGGTGCCTGGGCATGATGTGAACTGGTCGTAAAGGTAAGTAGAACCCACCTGATATGCATGTAAATAAAACAATAGCTTTGAAACAAAAAGCAAATTTCATTATTTATCCAATGTATGTATGTGCACCAGGCGTTATAGCAGAGAAGGCATTCCACTTGGGGTCAAAGGAGTAGGGAACATTTTTATAAAAATGATCCATGTCATCTACACTTTTGCAAATATTTGCATTACCATAATGTACTCCACCCCAAACATTCAGCTGACCGTTTAATAAATTAAACAGTCTATTTGTGAAATTGATCTTTCCAAATCTGGACCCTTCCAGATAATTTGGATTATGTCTGCCATCAGTCCTACCTATTGGACATTGCTAGCTCAAGTTGTAGGTGAAAGTATCTGTGAGGATACAGGTTAAGGAGGTCATCTTGATTTGGCCCTAATGTTCAAAGACCGCAATGAAAATGCCTTACTTGAATGGCCTTTGCTGTGCCTCTTTTTCTTCTTGCGCTTTGATGAACTTCTTTGGCCATCTTTTCCAGCTTGGGCTTGTTCTGAAGGTACTGTTGCTGAATATGAAGAATCAGTTACCGGTTCTTCTGAGAAGGACTTATCCTGGGACGTGTCGAGCAAGGAGTCTGAGGAAGGGTCTTCACTGACTTTAGACGCTTCTGGCAGGGCCAAAGTTTCAAGGGCCATTTCTTGAGAAGGTGTGAGCTGTTTCGTGTTTTCAGGTATTTTTTCTCCTGTGTCATCATTTCTATCAATACTGTTTACCTGGTCATTTGAATTTAAATGGTTCCATGAGCCATCGGATTCAGTTCTACTAGCTGGGTCCCCTGAGTCAACCTCATCAGCTTTAATATTCAGGCTGGTTGAATGTCCTGAGTTACCACTTGTAAACTCTACAAAAGAAATGGAATGAGACAACACTAAATCATGGTCATTGGTATCATGAAAGGAACAAGAGTCAGTTTCCTCTTGCAAATTTGTTCCATTTGGGGCTTCTCTATTTTCCTCCAAAACAAAGGAATGTAATGAGGCCTTTTCGGGATCTGTCTGGGCTGGAGAAGAGATGCCATTCCCAATGGCATCAGGCGGCTTCTGTAAATTCAATGAGTCAGTAGCCATCTCAGATTTCTCATTTGTCGTAGCCCCTTCTGAAGGCTTTGAATTTTCTACTTGGTCCTGGAAATTATTTTGCGTCCTTGAATCATCTTCTTGCTTTGGGTCTTTCACATCCTGAACGCTTTGGTCTGAAAATTAAAGATACCAATAAGAATGAAATCCAATACAAATAGTTGTAGTTTAGACTGAGAAAACTGAATCATCCCAACTTCCCCATCAAAAACAAAACAAAAGAGTAGGGAGAAAATAGTGATAATGTGGGAATTACTATAATCTCAGTGTGAGGGATTATTTTTATTTTTCTCTTCTGAGCTGTGAAGTTTTCCTGTTGTCCCTTTTCTTAGCAGTAAGAAAAATAATGTTGAAATAATGGAAGCTTCCCCCACCCCATTACAATGTGCAGCAGTGAATAGAATTTATAGGAATTGTAGTTGGAGAGTGGAAGGCAACATTTCCCTTTTTAGTCTTGTCATGGTAATTTCTCTGCCTCTGCAATACATGATATTACATGATATTAAAAAGAACCCTAACCCTAACCCTAACCCCGCGCCCCATAACAAAGGTATGTCAGTCACATATAAGACCTACACATGTAAGCAATTGTGTTTACTTAGAGCCCTAATACAAAAGGTGATGTTTGGGGCCTCCTAGAAACTAGGAGACAGTGAGTTCTAGTCTGCCCTTAAGAATGAAAGCTGACTTTGGGCTAAGCGCCAGGAGACTGTGAGTTCTAGTTCTGCCTCAGGCATGAAAGCTAGCTGGGTGACTTTGGGCCTGTCACTCTTTCTCAGCCCAACTCACCACATAGGTGAGTTGTGGGGGAAAATAGGAGGAGGAAAAAGGAACATTAAGCACCACCTTGACTTAGTTGTAAAAATAATTAAGATGGGATATAGAGATAGATAGATAGATAGATAGATAGATAGATAGATAGATAGATAGATAGATAGATAGATGTATAAATAAATACATAAATTTAGATGGAGGCTGAGAATGTAGAACATTCTTTCATAAACAGACACCAGCATATTAGTACATATAAAACAATCATTTCAGGAGAAGTATTCAGTTATGTGTTGTTGTTTTTTTAAAAAATGCATTTTGCCATCACTTTGTGCATATAGATTGCTGTCATTTGAGCTCCCCTGTGTGATCTTGAATCTTAGTACAGTTCAGATTAAAAAAAAAACCAACCTTACTTTTGAAGAGGACTCTATGAAACAGAAAGTTTAAATCATCACAGGATATAGATATATTGTGTTTGTTTTCTATCTCTGTTTCACAATCCCATTGTGTGTGTCTGTGCATGCGTGGTTTCTTTTATTAGCTGTGAGGGTACGAAAATTTAACAACTTCATGTTGTCATTCCATTAGGAAGGGAGACTTTGAGGAGGCCTATGATATGGCTCTATCCCAGTAGAGAAGTACCTGCCTGACCTCATCTGCGCTTCCAAGGGAGACAACTAGAGAATTCCTTGTCTGATTAGATTGGGAAGAAAAAAACAAAGAATCCTAAAAGATTAAACCACTTCCATCTTGTTACCAAGAAAACGGTATAAATGTGCCCCTTAACTTGTCAGGAATCAAGCTTGATTTGGAGGCATTTCTGCTCTTAATAATATGGACCATACTAGATGTGACCACATGAGGGCGCTACCCAACCAAATGTGGCTTTCATTTCTATTTG
Organism: Masticophis lateralis; assembly: GCA_030761175.1. Classification (NCBI taxonomy): domain Eukaryota; kingdom Metazoa; phylum Chordata; class Lepidosauria; order Squamata; family Colubridae; genus Masticophis; species Masticophis lateralis. Next base: position 320,600,743 of record JAUDYJ010000001.1, on the reverse strand, counting down.
AAAAGAATCAAGTGCAACCAGTAACAATAAAATCTCCAAACAATGTTCTAACATTAAAAAAAATGAAAATAGAAGAATTATGCTAGCTAGAGTTATACAGTTCTCAGTTCATACTATTTTCTTTTCCCATAAACATTTGAAGGGAAAAATAATTTCTGGGTGCTGAGGTGATATTGTTTCATGCCTTTTCTCTTTGAGAATATTTTTGAAAAGAGCTCTGAGACAAATAACAGAAAGAAGACAATGAATCCTATTCATTCTCATTCTAGATTTATTTACTATTTAATAAATTTATGTAGCCATCCTTTTCATTGAAAATGACTCTGGATAGTGCACAAACAATCAGATCAATACAAAAATAAAAAAATGTAAAATATAAAAATCCATATGTATAAATATTATAAATATAAAAAATACCATAGAATAGTAAAATGGCATTCTTAACAATGGAGCCATTTGAGCAAGTCTACAATTGCCAGGAAGCCCCAGACTTGATGACACAGGAATGTGTTTGGAATATGGAAATGAGTGGAGCTGTTTTAATTTCGGGGAGAAGAACGTTCCATAAAGGTTGGTGTGACAGCAGAGAACGCATGTTTTCAGGGACCCACCAAATGAAGGTTCCTATCCTGCAACATGCCTTCTTTGCCAAATCTAATAGAGCAGGACAATGTAACTGGGGAGAGAGGTAGCCCACCTCAGATACCTCACGCAATAAAGTCTTAAAGATTAAAACCATCCCTGTTGTGGTCCGTTAGCAGCCTGCGGAGCTGGCAGTGGAGTCGGACAGTGGGGAGGCTGGGGAGGAACATGGAATCTGGGGAAGGCCCGGATGAGGGCTCTGCATCAGAGGCAGAGATGGGACCAGGGCCATCTGGGAGTGATGTGCGGACTCTGGAGTCCCCAGAGTCAGACAGCAGAGAGGCAGAGGAACAGGGGGAGCCTGTTCCTAGTGCACGCATGCACAGAGCTACCAGAAGACAAGAGCACCTAAAGCAAAAGGGACGATTCAGGAGTAAGGCCAGGAGATGATTGGCTCCTCCCATAAGGCTTAAAAAGAGAAACAAAGGCACTTGGGCTTTTTTGCAGGAAAGCAACGTTGCTAACTCTATTTCCAGTCAGCATCTCTTGTTTGTTTCTGAACTTCGTGGGACTTTGCCAAGTAAGGCCTTTGGCAGGATGTCAAAGAAGCTAAAGGTTGGTGATTATCCCAAAGGACTTCTTCCGAAGGACTTGTTCTGCAGCTAATTGGGACTCAGCTGGGAATGAACATAATTCTCAGCTGTTACAATAAAATAGATTTGTTTGGGACTAATTGCATTTTGTAATGACTCAGTAAGCCTAGGTCACAACAATCCCCTTGAACCGGAGCTGGAAGCAAACTGGCCATCAGTGGAAACAGATGGAAACAAGATGGACTTTTGTAGGTTAATCAAGGGGGAAAAACTCATGAGATTTTCTGATTTTCTGTTCTTACCAATCACTTTTCCTTTCTGAGGTGTGGTTTTCATGGGAGTGTCTGTGCCATTTTTGTTCCTGGTTGTTTTTCGTAGCTGGAATCCCTTCCTTATGTCAGCCAGCAAAGCATCAATAACACACACCTCCTCTTGTTTGACAGCTCCTTTCTTAACTAGAGTTGGAATTTGGAGAAAAAAAGTGAGTTGGTCAATTGGATTGAGACTGTGGCTGGACTGGAGGCCCTACACTTCACTGCATTTTATTTTGGATTCCATTGACCTGCAGTTGCACAAGCAAAACAATTTAACAAATTGTGTTTCGGAACCTGGGAAAAACAAATCCAAATGTTCGTCCTTTGATGAGCACTTATCCTTGCAATTTCTAGCACTGAACCACCAACTAATCACATTTATGCAAATAAATCTCATCCATCCAGGGTTCACTTTTTTTTTTTGACTAGTGCTTTATTTTCTGGCTGTGTGGAAGAATTACAAAAACAACCCAGATGTTAGCACTATCTCTGTCCATAAAGTGGAAGTCCTGATAACTGGGAGAGAGGGAGCAATATTACACATTTAAGTAGCTTTTAGTAGCTCTCACCGAAACTTGAGTACAACAGAACAAGCAACTATAGTTCTGATTATTTTGAGAATAATTACCTGGAAAGTTTAACTTTATTTCCTTACTAATTGTATTATGCTTCAGTGTAACAAATTATCATATGAAGAGATTATTGTTCCCTTGCATCAAGGCTGTACACATTACTCTATTGTATTGATGCCATATAGTACATGCACAGGCACTAGATAGTATAGACAAGGATACCATTAAAACAATAACTGTTTTCAGCTCCTTTGTGTGTGTGTGTCTGTCTCTCTTTTGTGTATACGTTTCTGTCTGTGTCCATCCATCCCTCCCTCCCTCCCTCCCTCCCTCCCTCCCTCCATCTTATATAGATACCTAGTAAAAAGGTAAAGGTTCCCCTTGCATTTATGTGCTAGTTGTTCCCGACTCTAGGGGGCGTTGCTCATCTCCGTTTCAAATCTGAAGAGCCAGCACTGTCCGAAGATGTCTCCATGGTCATGTGACCGGCATGACTAAATGCCAAAGGTGCACGGACCGCTGTTACCTTCCCACCAAAGGTAGTGCTTTCGAACTGCTAGGTTGGCAGAAGCTGGGACAAGTAATGGGAGCTCACCCCGTTACGTGGCACTAGGGATTCAAACCGCTGAACTGCTGACCTTTCGATCGACAAGCTTAGCATCTTAGCCACTGAGCTATCGCGTCCCACAGACACATACTTATACATATATATTCTGGTTGTTTTGCTGGCATTATAACTTGCCTGGTATTCAAGCTGATGTGCGTAGTAGTCTTTTCTTCTTTTTCTCCTGCCTCTAAAAAAGCTATTATGAAATTGGGTGACTGAGAGGTTGAACCTCACTTAAAGCGTCAAGATGGCTTTGAATTTAGTTCTTCCTACAGCACTCCAGTCTTGTAACTATGACAAATACTGACTGACATGTACCTTTCACTAAACTCACTGGGGCTTACTCGAGGCCAGTGTTTCTCAACCTTGGTAGCTTGAAGATGGGTGGACTTCAACTCCCAGAATCCCGCAGCCATCTTCAAGCTACCAAGGTTGAGAAACACTGCTCTAAGCAAATTGGTATCTGGCCTAAACCATATTGACAGCAGTACTTGAGATGAAATACTTCCTCTCACAGGTACTGCAATTCCATGCAGGTTCATTAGGAAGTAAATTCAGTTGAATTCAATGGGCTTGTTGCCAGATTCAGGCTTGTGGAACCTAAGTAAAGAAAAACTTTTATATGACTCACTGGTTTTCCCATCTTCTCCTTTCGGCCTCTTAGCTTCTTCTTCTTCCAACTGTTTCTTCCTTTTCTCAGCTTTGGCTGTTTGTTCCTTTCGGTCCTTGTTTTCCTGTGTATGAGGAACACGGGATGTAAAAGGTACATCTAACTTTTGCCTGATTTTCACCTGTCATGTAACAACGCTCCACATTGGGCCTACTTAAATTTTCGCTGCAAAGAAACTGCTTATGAAAGTAGTTCTCGACTTATGATTTGGTGAGTAAGCGATGTGGTTATACAGCGGGATGTGATATGACTGTTTTATTTAGTGATGGAAGTGCAAAGTCCAAGAGAAGGTATAAACACACCCCATTCTCAACTCCATGTAGTCAGCGGCCCAGAATGACACATGCTTGGTGGTTCTGCTTCATCAGTAAATGGACCCTCTTTCCAATCAGCCTCCAGCCTCCATTTTGTCTCCAGTGCCTTTCTCCCGGCTTGGAACTGAACCAGCAGTCCCAGGTGCCATCATCAACCGACAATCCTGGGTTGTTAAGGGAGTATATACCCATGCCTTGAGCCTCAGTAAGATAAAGCACTGTCTCCAATTTCCCACACATGTCCATCTCCCACACATGTCCATCTCCCACACATGTCCATCTTTCCCACACAGGCCACCCTGTCCCCTGCCTTGTGGGGAAGGAAGCAGGCACAAACTGTGCAGCTTTCATGGTCCAGGAAGCCACAGCCATCTCATCCACTCCCGGCCACAGCTGCCCTCCCCATCTTGCACTCCAAGCTCCCTGCCACCCTGTGCTGAGCCACCTCAGCTGATCTTCATTGTCTCCTTGCTTCTGCTGCTGCTGAGGTGTCCCTAGCCTGGCTACTGGGCCAATCAGAGCTTGCCTTTGGCTGAAGGAAAAAAAAAAAAAAGAAGACGCCAAGAATAGGCCCTGAGCTGAGGTGTGCCAGAAAGCCTTTCTGCACAGTACTCCAGAAACTTTTGCAAAAGGGCTTTTTGGTTTTGACTCAGGGGTTGCTTTTGTTTCCTTTCCCTCCACAGCTGAAACCAAGCCCAACACGACCCTGATGCCAGGCCAGGTATATCACGTCAACAATGGGAGGAAGAAGATGGTGAAAATCACCTGGAGTAGCAGAGCACAGGGTGGCAGGGGGCCAAATGAATGTAGATGGAAGGAAGATAGTCTGGTGGGGGAGTTGAAGTCCTTGGTCATTGGTGTAGGCACTGGGCATTTGACTACCTATCCAAGGAGGTGCTGCAATAACTTTGGGCACAAGTTGTAAGCCCTTCATTGAACACCATTATAACTGCAAATGGTTGATGAATGAATGGTATAAGAAGAACTACCTCTAGTCCAAAGACGTTATGTCTTCTTTTAGCTTTGCTGCAAGAAATTCTCTTTACTGAGTCACTGGCTCAGGTCAGACTGCTATTTATAAGTCCAGGATTGAACTATGTATTAAGGGCTCCCTTCTTGGATGCCTAGGTATAAAGAGTTTCTAATTCATTAAACCACAGTTGCTTCTCATGTTTGTAGAAGGAAACTGTGGCTAAAGTCTGCCATGCAACAAATCACAATTAGATCATCATTAAGACAAATTATATCCTATCTGTCTTTTGGAATCCCGAGATTCAGGGTGTCTAATTAAGAAATCAGGACTAAGAAAAATCAGTGCATAAAATGAAATATAAGTAAGGAGAAAGAAATAGTGCAACATAAAATAATTTATATATATTTAATAAAGGTGAGATACTAAAACTCATCAAGAGGGCACAAAAAGGGAACAATGAGATGAGAACCAAATTGTAGCTGAACTACCAAGAAAGACACACCAAAGTGCTTAAACCAGAGGTCTTCAAACTTGGCAGCTTTAAGACTTGTGGACTTCAACTCCCAGAATTCTCTGGCTGAAGAATTCTGGGAGTTAAAGTCCACAAGTCTTAAAGCTGCCAAGTTTGAAGACCTCTGGCTTAAATGCTTTCAAAATCTTGCAGGAAAATGCTTGGGAAAATACAGGCTCAGTAAGAAGGAATGTGTATATTTTTGTTAGGCAATCAGTTCCCCAAGAATCATTGTGAAACTAAAGTCCTGGTATTATTTTAATGTCAACTTTCTGATGATGCACAGAGATGGAAGTTCAGCTCAGTAAAAATAGAACAGCCTTAGACTCCAGGAATTCCTTCCATTTGTGTTATTTTTATGTCCACCTCTGCACTGTGTGCATGTAGGAAGAAAAGCGGAATATGGGAATAAAGGGAATGGGGGTGGGGGGAGGGGAGGTGGACCTAAATCTTCTCTTATACTGTGCACAGTAGTGCCAACTCCATTTAATCTTCTGTGGATTTTATTACTTCTTTTCCCTCAAACAAGGAAAATCATGAACGAATGTTACAAGTGTTACATCTGCAACTTCCTGTGCTATAAAGAACTGTTTTGGAATCAAATCCAAAATGCTGTGCACTTGGAGCCCTCTAGTTTGTTTCTGTGTTTCTGTGTATGTGTGGTCTAATAGTCTAAAACAATACTATCCATCTAAAGATTTTGCAATACTTTTGCTGTGCATCACAATGAGGTTTCACAACAGTTCTGATCTTATTTTTTAATGTGTCAAATGCAAACCTTTAGTGCTTTGATGTAGAGATCACGGAAGGTTTTCATGGTATTAAATATCTCCTCCAAAGACAATTTGTTCGGATCTTCACAGAGATAGTTGGCAAGCTCTGTTCTCTTAGTTTCAATGAGTTCAAACTCATCCTCCAGTTTTCTGTTAGCAGTTAAGCTATCCTGGAAGAGATTAAAATTGAAATTATAAAAGGATCAGCTAACTTCATAAAGGCCGTAATGGCTCATGTGGCTAGGACACTGAAGACCATTGAGAGGTTGATAGCTTGGCAGCTCAAAACCCTAGAGTGTGAGCCACATGACAAAATGAGCTTCTGTCAATTTGTCCCAGCTCCTACTGACCTAGGAGTTAAAAAACATGCACATGCAAGTAGATAAATAGGTATCACTTTGGTGGGAAAAATAGCAAGGACATGAAAGGAGCACCCTTGTGCATCCCTTGGGCAATGGTGATGTCTCTGGAGAATCCTTTCAACTTGGAAGTGCCTTGCTTCTGACACAAATGTAGTAGTAGCTAACTACATGAAATCAGTGGAAGTATCATCTAAGGAGAGAATGAAGACTTGTATTATACCAACCTGAATGGCTGTTCCATATTGGGCCTTCACTTCTTCTGTTGAGGATGACAGCTTCCGTTCAAGTTCCAGCAATTTCTTTATATTGGAGCTGGATTCAGAATGAATCACGTCTAGATTGATTCTGAAAAGAAACAAGCCATACATCAGGGGTGAAATCCAGCAGGTTCTGACAGGTTCTGGAGAACCGGTAGCGGAAATTTTGAGCAGTTTGAAGAACCAGCAAATACCACCTTTGGCTGGCCCCAGAGTGGGGTGGGAATGGAGATTTTGCAATATCCTTCCCCCAAGAGTGGGGAGGGAATGGAGATTTTGCAGTATCCTTCCCCTGCTACACCCACCAAGTCATGCCCACCAAGCCACACCATGCCCACAGAACCGCTAGTAAAAAAATTGATTTCACTATTGCCATACATGCTGTTTCTGCATCTACTGATTCATAGGAACAAAGTGGGAATTCTGTGGATGTGATTGGATTGTACAATCCTAATTGTGCAGAAAATAACTTCAAAGGTTTTAGGCTATTATTATGGAGGCTCTATGAACAAGTTTTTGATGAGCAATATTATCATGCTTTAAAGTATGATTAATCAAATTATTTACCTATTAAGCATGGTCTGATTTATTTGCTACGTTACTTTTTTCAACAATAATGTAAGAAAGACATATGTCTACAAAAATAGTTTTTGCCCAATAATAAAATATATAGTGATCCCTACCCAGCTGCCTTTGAAACACATTCAAGATCTTTGGGAAGTTGAAGCAAATCGGTGTGATTTTTTTCCACTTCCTAAACAAAAAAAAGAAAAAAGGGGAGAAAATATAAAAATTCCAATTATACACATATACAATTTATGATAGCTGCAGTTTCTCTGTATGACAACTCATTATTCAGAGATTATTAATTAGTACAATAACACTGCCTGCCTATTAATCTTAGTTAAACAGAGATCTACCAAAGAGATGATCTCTCTACCTAATAATCCCCGAACATCCATAGATGACCTGGAGGCAGGTGATCTTCTGCACTTGGGCGAAACTAAATGGAACTACTCCATTTAATAGTCTGCTTTGAATCCTCTGCATTCAGCTTAACTATTAACCATGGATGGATCTGGATCAATGAGTGGGAATTAAAAACAAGTTTCCAAAGGGTTGTTGCAAAAACTTCCAAGCATCTTGTGTGAACAGTAAAATGGGAATCACATTAAAATATACTGCAAGACAACCAATTGGGACTCCATTCATCCAGACCAAAAGCATTGGGCCAATTGTGTATCAAGAGCAGATTGTTCCATGAAAGAGAGGCTGCCACTACATTTGATGAACTGGACTGTATTATATACCAAAATACATTTGTTAAACTTTGTGAAAATTCAAGAATCAGTTTAAAAAGCAACCATAAAGATCTACCAGGAAGATGGATGGATTCTAAAACAAAGAACTACCATAATTTAAGCCCTTCTTCTGTATCTAATATTCTGCAAGGATGTCTTACATTCCCGTGGAATAATTTGAGCAGTATAATTAATGCCAGAAAATAAGATTAAAAAGTATAAATAACAATTGAACAAAAAATTGGCATTAATAAGACAGCAAAGCAAATCAATAAAGCTAGATGAGCAAGAAACACACTAAAAGAAGTCAAGAAGGAATATTTTATGTAAGCAAAATATTGTGCGTATGTTTTGGCCAACACCTATTTACCACCCTGAGTCCGGTAGGAGAAGGGCGGTATAGAAATCTAATAAATAAATAAATAAATAAATAAATAAATAAATAAATAAATAAATAAATTAAGTACCATCTCCCTCAAATATTTTTGTAATAAAATTATTAGAGAAACAAACAAACAAAACAAAATAAAGGAAGACACCATCTTAAATAGATGGTTTCTGGCTAGTATACATTTCAGCTGCATCAGTTTCTTTCTATTAGTATTTTACTATTATTGTGATATTTATCAATGAAAAACAACAGAAACTACCTCTAATATATGGTGGAGCAGTGTAATGCGTGTCTGGTTTGCTTTAGTTTCTGTTAACTTGAGCAAAGTACCAATTTTAAAGCCATCGGCGTCTCCTGTGTGACTTCCCTTTCAGAGAAAAAGAACAAAAAGAATGAACAATATTATATTTGCTATTTTCATAATGCTGATTTGAACAATATTTACGAAACAGGCAAGAAGAACAACTGTTTTACTTATTGCTTTTTTTTTAAATGTGCATTTTCTCAAGATCACTTACATAGTTCAGGAAGTTTCCAACGTTGAGGATCAATTGACAGAAAACAGGCAACCGATGGCTTGACAGGAGATCTAAGAGAAAAGAAAACCTGTTAAATAAGTGAACACAATGGCCTGGTGAAAATATCAGTATCAGTTTAATAAGTGTTTTCAATTATTAATTAACAAATAATAAATGTTGGAAGAACGTTGAAAAATAATAATGCTGCAGGTCTAGAAGGTGCAAATGAAGAAATGTTTAAATATAAAAGCTTTTTTCTTATGGAGTGGATGTGTGATTTGTTTACTGTGTGTATATATAAAGATACATCCATGTCTGGTGAGAAAAAGATTGTGGCAACTGTTCTTCTCTGCAAATATAAATGGAGCAAGAGTAAATGCAAAAACTACACATCTGCCACAATTTAAACCTCTAAATAGAAATTATCATTGGCTCCATTTATTGAGAAAGCTATAGTTTATTAGAGATCATGTGTATTACAGTACTGCAAAGCCAGAGACAGTATGTGGCAAAATGAATACTAGTTTTGAAGTAGTATGTTTTACATTAATATGGAACTGAAGTGTGTTTGTTGAGGGTCATAATAGAGGTAGTGAGTGACTGAAATAAACATTGTGTGAGAACAAATGTTATAACAGATTGTGCACCAAGCCAAGGCTTGGACTAGCTGTCATCTGAGACCCCTTCCAACTTGATGATCCTATAACTGCACCTAAGTGGGGAAAAAGAGTAGACAGCAGAATATTTACTAAAGGTGAGAAATGAATGGAGAAATGTTATAATGTGCAAATGCTGAGAGAAAGCTAGTTCATACACTGTGATCTATTTTCAGGAATGAATGCTTATCAAAATAACTTTTAAAAGGTTGCATATAAAAATACCTCTTTGTTGTAATGTATACCGTAAAAGTTCAATGTCAAAAATTATCTAAATGCAATGAGAACGGCTTGTTTAAGGAATGTGTGGGGAAACAAGAAGAGATACAGTCAAGAATAAATGGATGCTGAATAAACATTGACTCATGCAGTATAAAAGTGATCGATCAGTATGAAAGAATAATTGAGGTGGTTTGGTCATAATGATAGAAGGACCAAAGATCAAATCACAACAAGAGCAACAATTTATTAAACATGTATGCTGCTTGACATCCATTGACTTTGAATAAGTCAACACAACAACAAAGAAATTACAATAACATCGATCAAAGATGGGAAATTTGACAGACTAGATGGAATGAAGTGAGGGGGTCTCACTATCCCTAGACAAAGGCCTGGGTGAAGAGCCAAGTCTTCACTGCTTTTCTGAACAACAGCAGACTAAGGTCCATCTGGATCTTGCAGGGAGGATATGCAAAGCAAGAGTGAACACAATGAGAAGATGGGGCAACTGGGCCATGATTCAATGAAATTGACAAAAATGTGTATATGGTGGTGATAGAATAAAGGATAAAAGGCTATGTAGAGATATAGTGATTGCTGTTTGTGGAAAATAGGTTTAGCTGTTTCCTTTTCTGTCTCTTATTTCATCTCTTCTCTTTCCTTTGCCTGCAATTATTTACACCAAAGGGGAACGGTATGATGGACTTGTATGTGAGAATGGAATGTGATAAAAGCACAGACATACCGAGGTTTTGCTCTCCACCTTGCATGCTTTAATTACTTCAAAGGTGAACGCTTCAGCAGGATTTCTGCTGCTAGGCAGATGAGATTAGTACATTGCATACCAAACTGATAATGGCTTCATTCCATTCTCAAAGATTGGCTAACTAATCTGGAGAGATTGAGAATGCAAACATTCTAACTAATCTGGAGAGATTGAGAATGCAAATATACCTGTTGCAGGGGTGGACACAGATCTTCTGAGCAAACACAGATCTATGCATTTACGTAAGCACTGACCAAACCATTTAAATCTTGTTCTCTGCAAAGGTACTAGACTTTGATTTCTCAGCAAATTGTTATTTTTAGAGTGGAAAGAAACTGGCCATTCTTCAGACAACTCAGAACACCCAAACTGTACTAGGCCTTAGACAATCACTAACCTTCACAAGCCCTCCTTATTGTTTCTGCTTTGGGCTGCAACATCTCCAGCAGAACAGCAGTTTCTTCACACATCCGCATACATTCAATCCTCAATTGGTAGCTTGAATGGAGAAATCATACAAATACCACATTGCACACTGTGCATTGCACCCAAACAGAGCTAGAATGAACATTTTCCAAGCCAATCACTATTATGGAGGAAATCTGTTAAATGTATCTTACAAATATAAATGCTTGACTTCCTAACAGACAATACAGAAAAAATGGGAATATTAAGCCCATTATTAATATATTGATATTACTTAAACATTAATAGCACAGTAAAGGTGGTTGATTGAGTAACAGATTCCAGTTCCCCCCATTCACCCCGGCCCTCCCCACATGTCCTTAGATTTTAATCTTTGGTTTTAATTTATTCATGTTTTAATGTAGATATATTTTTATGACTGTAAGTCACCCAAAGTTACCTTATGGTAAGATGACAGGCAAAAATTTTTTATAAATAAATAGTTATGGTTAGGATTAGGTTGTAAGTACATGCCAGTTGCCAAGCACCCAAATTTTGATCACATAACTGTGGGGATGCTGTGATGGTCATAAGACACAAGTATCGTTGTAACTTTGAAGAGTGTTAAACAAATGACTGTAAATTAAGGATTAGCTGTAGGAAGATGTAGCTGGCATCATTTATTTGTGTAAAAATATTTTGTATTAATCTTATTCTAAACTGGCAACCGAATACATTCAACCATTTTTATTTTATCAAACTACCTTTTAATCCATTCATTTCGATATTAAAGTATACCTCTTTATACTAGTACTTCTGAAAGTGTAGATAACTGCCATCTGAAAAAGATTTCCCCTTCCTCCCATCTATAACTCTTCTGTGACTGCTATAACGCTGGAATCATTTAGAAGAAATGACATGTTTGAAATGTCTGTATTTAAATTAAGTAATTAAATGTATGTTTCTTTAACAACTATTCTAATTAACATTCCTCTTACCTAGGAACTCCAAGGAGTAGAAGATAGAACTGATCTGCATTTGCTAATTTTTCCTTTTCTTCTTTGAAAGCTTTCAAATTTTCTATCTAGCAAGAAAATAAAAGAGAAATGTCATGTTCCAATAACATCGCTGTTTTCACATATGCAAAGGCTTGTGGTCCTGAGCATCATGATGGGTCAAGATGTGAATAAATCATTAATTTATTGACTACATTTTTGTTTGGATGTAATATTAAATTCTGATTAATTTAAATCTGAGGAGACAGCTTCTGAACTTCTTTTCCTAGCCACACTGATGAAGAGGCTACAAAATAGCCCCCCCCACTCTTTCTCTCAACACCCACCCACCCACCCACCAATATATATTGATTATTGAATCATGATGTATAAATGCAGCAAATGCAAAACAAAGAAAAATTGAAATAATAGACTTTTTCTGTTATTGTTTGTCTTACTTCATGTTTTTCCGGTAGCAGTTTAAGAAGCTGCTTGAGCACTTCAACATCAAACTTTGTTCTGTCACCTTCCTGAATCATTTTAACCACCTCCTCATTTGTGCTGTAGATAAAAGAGATTGTGGATTAGATGCAATCATTGTTATGTAATTATGGGGACAGCAAAGGCAGGTTTTCTCCTTTTCTTCTCATAAGGAGCCCTGGTGGTGCAGTGGTTAGAATGCAGTATTGCAAGCTACAGTAACTGTAATCCCACAGTCTGGAGTTTGATTCTGATAGGATCAAGGTTGACTCAGACGTCCACCCTTTGAGATTGGCAAAATGAGCACCCAGATTGTTGGGGGCAATATGCTGACATTGTAAATTGCCCAGAGAGTACTGCAAAGTACTATGGGACAGTGTATATGTCTAAGTGCTATTGCTATTGCTATAAAGTTATAATGTTGTGTCCACCCAATGAAATCGATTAACAAGCATGTTCAAGTCAGATGGAAAAAAGATCTTTTCATTCTGTGCCTACAGTTGACATTTGGAATTTATTACAGCAAAATTCAGTATTGGTTGCTACCTAAATTAGGCTTAAAAAGGAATGGGTATACTTAAGAAAGATAAATCAATTAGCAATTATTAGTCATGGCAGGTATATTCTGAGTTTGGCTATCAATGAATGCGGATGCTAGGTAGGGTAAATGATGAATGAGGACACAGATCTTTAGGTACAAGCAAAAAGGCTATCCAGGTCTAATTTTAGGTTGCATCTATTATGTTATGACAGGTAGCATTTATCCAAAGTGGAACCAATCCCAAGTATGTATGGCAAAAATATTTTAGATTTGAGACAAAGAAACCGCCTGATAGCGGGTCTCAGAGTATAGAAAGAATTTTCCTCTTTGTCTCAATGCAAAAAGAAGCTTCATTAAAGCAAGATGGCTACTTGGAGAAGCTTCATGTGTATATGTGTGTATAAGTTAGATTCTAAATGCATGATAAACTCTGTTGTAATTCTGGTATGTTTCAGTGCAGTTTAAGAGAATAGATCTGTAGACCTATAATAATTACATAAAACAAGCAGAGGATGGCAGTGTTAATTATTACAAATATTATTTCTAATGATGTTAGCATTATTTTATCAATATAAAAATATCACTTACCACTTAAATTGCTTCAAAAATATGTTCAAATTAAGACTTTTTTTGGAATCTAGAAATGTAATCTGTTTTGGAAAATTGAAACATTTTTGGTCAGTTTTATAAATTCATTACAAAGTATAAACTAAAACCACTTGCCAGTTATTTTCAGCCTTATTTTTATAGAAATTTGTAAAATAAGAAGACTTATGGCATTGTAAATGGACAAATCTGACAATGCTACCATCAATTGGCAAGTGTGAATAATACCAATCTTTTCTTTTCATTCCTTTATTGTGGCATTAGTTTAACATTAAAATTAAAGTTCACTGGAGTTGGGTAGTCAATAAATTTAAATGTGTAAATAATTAGGACTTCATAGGTGGATAAAAATGTCGAATCCAGCCTAAACATCTGGCTGACTTGTGACCAACCATAATAATAATTTTCTGAACTTCAGAAAATCATAGAGCTGGAAAGGACCATGGAGATCTTCTAGACTAGAAGTGTTAATACCACTTTATAATGTTTATATAATCTCCTTGGTTGAGCTTCTACCCATTCTTCTTGACCTGCACGCAGGTGCTATAGAAAATAAATCGACACTCTCTTTGTCTTCTTTGTACGCTTTCTAAGGCCTCAGCATTGGTTTTGTAACGTGGTGACCAGAACCAGACCACAATGTGGTATAGAGTGGTACTATCACTTCCCATGATCTTGATGCTGTCTCACTGTTGATGCAGCCTAGAAGTTTTTGGCAGTTGAAGCACACTGCTGACTCATACTTAAGTGATCATCCATCAGGATACCTAGATCCCTCTCACAGTTACTAGTGTTAAACCAAGTACCTCCTATTCTGTACCTATGCATTTAGTTTTTCCTGCCTAAATTCAGCCTTCCATCCTTCCGAGGTTGATAAAATGAGGATCCAGATTGCTGGGGGAAATATGCTGATTCTGTAAACCGCTTAGACAGGGCTGTAAAGCACTGTGAAGTGGTATATAAATTGAAGTGCTATTGCTATTGCTAAATGCAGGACTGGACTTTTCTCACCACAACTGCATGTTGTTGGATAGGGCTCAATGCCCAAGTCTGTCAAGAGCTTTCTGAATCTTGAATCTATCTTCCAAAGTGTTGGCAATTCCCCCCAGATTGGTGTCATCTGCAAATCTGAAAAATCCCCCCTTCTATCTAGTCCATTTCTGAAGATGTTGAAGAGCACTGGGCCCAAGACTTGATATCTTGAGGTATCCCACTGTGTGCTTCCCTCCACATAGATAGAGCTCCGTAGAGGACTTCATGCCGAGTGCAGTTGGTCAGCCAGTTGCAAATTCATCTGGTGGTGGTACTGTCTATTCCATATATTTTTGTCTTACCAAGAAGTAGACTGTAATCCAAGTATAGTGTATCCAAAGCATTTCCCTGATCCACTAATTGAGCCAGTTTATCAAAGGAGGCAGTAAAGCTTGTTTGGCATGATCTATTTTTTAACTATTTTTTTACATGCCAGCTTCCAGCAATTGCCTTGTTCATTTTTAGATGCTCACAAATCTACTACTTGATTATCTTTTTCCAGGATTTCCCCAGGTATTGATATAAAGCTGATTGGTCTGTGGTTTCCTGGATCAACCTTTTTACCCCTTTTGAAGATTGAAACCACATTAAATCTTTTCCAGTTCTTTGGCAGTTCCCCCATGCTCCAGAAGCACTGAAAATTTTCATTCAGTGGTTCTGAGATCACATCTGCCAGCTCCTTTAGTACCCAGAGATGCCAACCATTTGGTCCTGGAGATCTGAACTCATCCAAAGTAGATAGGTGTTCCCTTATCAATTCCTTGTCTATTTTGACCCGCAATTCTGTTCTGTCTCCCACAGTGCTGCTTTTGATAGGTTGGGCTATTTTTTCCCTTTTGCATAAAGACGGATGCAAAGAAGGAATTAAGCAGTTCCGCTTTCTCCCTGCTGCCCATCACCTTCACTGTGAATTCTGTTAAGAATCCTCTTTTTGGAATATTAGTAATGATTAATCTGCATTTGCCCTAAATAATGAGCTAATTAAAATTGCTGTATTGGAGCAATTTAGAGTGGCCACATCATTTTACAGGCTTGCATGTTCACAAATAAAAATAATAAAATAATAAAAAGAAAAAATGTACACAGTATAAGCTTTAATCAAAAGGAGTGACTTGTTGTCCCATACTCGGATAACATTTGAAATATTCCTGGCAAATCATTTTTAAAGCATGTGCAACCCTCAAACTAATATGGAAAAAAAAACATGTTCCTTCTAACCTCAAAAACCTCCTTGCTTAAGCAATAGGATGTTTTTCTGTAGCAAGCTCAACACCTGATATATGAGAACTCTTGGATGGTTCAAACCATCATCCAAATGAATAGGGTTAGTTCAAGTAGATTATCAACATACCTCTTTTGGTTCTGTCCTCACTGGTGCAACTTCCTTTGATTTGGGCTTGGTTTGTGGAAAGCAAAACAACTGTTCTATTTTAGAGTAATCCGGCTCAATATATTCTTCACTCGTTCTTGTTGCTGATGCCCACATGGAGTGACTCTCTGAAAGACACAATGCAGGATGGTGAGTTGCATCTCATAACTTCACAGTCCATATCTATGCCTTTGAAAGGGGAGGGCCAATTCAGTATTTGTAATGTGGAACAAATAAATAGTCTTGAATTTCTGAAGGAACAGCAAGATATACGTATACGGGAAATCCTTGACTTAGGATTTGACTGAGCCCAAATCTTCTGTTGCTAAGCAAGGCACTTGTTAAGTGAATTTTGCCCCATTTTACAACCTTTCTTGTCACAGTTGTTAAATTAGTAACACGGTTATTGAGTGAAACTGGTTTCCCCATTGACTTTGCTTGTCAGGAGGTGATTTTCCGACCCTAGGATGCTGCAACTGTCAGAAATGTGAGTCAGTTGCCAAGTGTCTTGAATTTTGATCATGAGACCAAGGGGATGCTGCAACATGTGTAAGTGTGAAACATGGTATTGTTACTTTTTTCCAGTGCTGCTGTAACTTCAAACAGTCACTAAACAAACTGTTGTAAGTTGAGGACTACCTACACACACACATACACACACACACACACACACACAGGAGGAAAATGCATAGCAAAATATGTACAGAAACATCCTATAATTAAAGTTGTTAATTATTTAGCTGACATAGATTTTCAATAGAAAAGTGGAAGAACAGTTGCTTAAGAAGAACAAGGACGAACCCCTCACTCTTGACCTTTCCCTATTTGCTGCCTTTAACTTCAATATCCTTAGTTTATAGGATGATTACTAGGGTTACAATAATAAAAATTCAATGCAATGATTGGCTCCATAGTTCTGGCTGAGCCCTATGTACATTTCCGTCTCCCCCCCTCCTCCCCACCACCACTTTGGGAATGGCAGGACCTGAAATGTAACTTTCCTGAATGTCTGAGCAACACTGAGATTATGTGATCAGTGAGAAAGTTCATTTGTTGCTAAAATACTGTGTACTCTTGATAATGTATTGAATGATAATGCCTTTCCAAAACTGGAAATATTCTTCCTTGCTTTTTTACTTGCAGATGACACCTATAGGGGTAATTTTTTAAAAAAATGGCAGTGCTTCCACTTAAAGAGAACCATTACTCAAACACTGATAAGTTTATATCGTGGACTGTACTGATACATTTTCTCTCTTTTGAAATTAATGTTAAATATGTCAGTTACAATATACATTAAAATATTAAAATTCTGCTTTCTCTCATCTCATTCAAAAAAAAGTGTGCACGAGAGGGAACATGAATGTAAAAGCTTGGCTTGCATTATTGGTACCACTAAGAAAAAGCTCTTTTTCCTGCTTCCATCACTTCAGATGCAGCACCTAGCACAAGGACAGACTCAATTGTGAAGGAAAAGAATCTGCTGGAACAAACCAAGAACTTTTCTTCAAAGCTTCACTGGAAGAGTCTGACTACGGATGAAGCAATAGCAATAGCACTTAGACTTACATACCGCTTCACAGTGCTTTACAGCCCTCTCTAAGCAGTTAACAGAGTCAGCATATTGCCCCCAACAATCTGAGTCCTGATTTTACCCACCTCGGAAGGATGGAAGGCTGAGTCAACCTTGAGCCTGGTGAGATTCAATCTGCCAAACTGCTGGCAGTCGGTGATCAGCAGAAGTAGCTTGCACAGCTAACCACTGTGCCACCGCAGCTCTTATGTAGCACTTAAAGACTTCAGAAGTTCTTACCTCTCACCACATTGGAGGGGAGCTTCTGCCAATTCAGCTTCTTCATCCTTAGTGTTGGCATCTTCCTTCTTTTAGGGGGTGGTGTGGCATAGCTAAGAGTGTTGGCCCATGCAGGGACAATTTCCTCTACATTGAATCCCAGAGGTGGAGGAGGTGGGATGCCTGGCAGTGGGGGAGGGGGTGGTAGCCCTTCCATCCCAGGCAGTGGGGGAGGAGGAGGTGGCATACCTGGGAGTGGTGGGGGTGGAGGTGGCACTCCTGCAGCACCAGGAAGAGGGGGAGGGGGAGGAATCCCTACCATGCCAGGCAGTGGGGGTGGGGGAGGGATGCCTACCATGCCAGGCAGCGGAGGAGGGGGAGGGATTCCTAGCACACCTGGCAGTGGGGGAGGTGGTGGTGGCGTGGCTGAATTCTGAGGTAGGGAATGGGCCCCTAACATAAGGGGAAGAGGTGGAGGTGGAGGTATACTGGACAGCGGGGGAGGGGGAAGAATGCTGGTCATCCCAGGCAGAGGAGGGGTGGGTGGGATTGTTGCTACATCATGCAACGTGGGAACTGATGCTGGCATTTGTATCCCAGGTAGAGGAGATGGCTGTTGTGGCAACATGTCTGATGTTCCTGGGAGGGGAGGGGGAGGAGAAGAAGGCGGCACTGGAGCAGCTGAAGACAGATTCCATTCTGGTGAAGCTGAACTGACTGAAAAGCAGGAGGATGCCACTTTAGACACATCGTGTGGCTCTACATTAAGTGGAGTGTTGGAAGAGCAAGTTCTTGCAGGAGAGCTCTGGGTGATGTTTGGGCATTGCCCCAAATCTTCATTGGTCTGAGTGCTTTCGTTCACCTTCTTAGCTGCTCTTCTGGAACCTAAATCTCTTTTCTTGCGGTGTTTCTTGACAGACAACAATCTGTCCATTACTTCTTCCACACTATTATCTTGTACTGCAAAACATTAAACAGAATGGAGCAAAACTAAATCCTATTCTTTTTTTTCATAGAAACGATATAATGAACATTTTTAAAATGATATCTTTCGCAAATGAACCATGTTTTCAAACAAATTTAAACAGATGAAAATCAGGAAAAAATGATTTAAACCATACAAATAAGCATATTAGTTTGGTTCAAACGTCATTGTGTGCTAGATATTAGAGGGTGGGTGAGACTCTTATAGTCTTCTTTCTCAAACTAGGCAACTGTGGAACCAAGCAGATCTCCTTTAAGAGAGAATGTCAGTTGGAGAGCTGTGCATAAAAAAAATGCGCACTCCGTCTCCACCATTTTCTTCATGTGCTCATGCTTGAACTGTATTAGTGTCTGAGCCTTTTATCTTCTGTTTGACGTTTATATTGCTTTCTGCTTTTTCTTGACTTCATACTAGAATATAACATTGATTGGTAACGCTGTAACTATAATTGCCATGACTGAAGACAAGTATATTACATATTATGTATTTCATATTATTATATTTTGATTAAGAGTAAAATTGCTATATTTAAATTTGAATATTTATTTTGATTTCTTGAAAAAGCTTTTTATTAGGAGAGTTGACAGCAAGAAAAGCTTTCATAGACTTTTCCTTTATGTTATTTGTAAAACACTGGAAGATGCAGTGTTTTCTCTGCTGCTCATGATGATCCAACACTTGGAAAGCTACTCTGAAGAAGCCAATCCTAAGTAAAAGGGAGCCAAGAAGGCCTAGCTGGAAATGCTGAAGAGTTAAAAGCAGAGATGGACTGGAGCCAATGAAAATAAACATTAGCTTCTCTGCATTTTTCCAGCCAGACTTCAAAATCCTGGAGCCAACTGGTCATCACAGTCTTCAATCTACATCTATATATGTTCTTATTTTTTTATAGTCTTATTTTTCATGCTTACTATGCAATTTTATAAGGTCATTTACAAAATTATTTGTACAACGGTGTCCAAAGTTGTGGAAACTTTTTGGGAAAAGTATATTTTTGAGGTTTGATGGCTAATAACATCACTTTATTTTAGGAGTTTCAAGATAATCATATTCCACTGTCAGAATGGCCTGGGAATAGCCCAGACCTTAACCCAATTAAAAATCTATGGAGCCGACTATAGAAACTTCAGAAGCCACCCAGCAATAAAACCCAGTTAATAGAAGCAATCATTCAATCTTGGTTTCACATTATATCAGCTACAGAACTAAAAGACTTGGTTCACTCCATGGGAAGACGTTGTAAAGCCGTAATTCATGCTAAAGGTTACCCAACTAAGTATTAACTGACGTGATAATTTTTGTATATCTCATTTTTTCTACGGTAATAATTTTTATGTATCTCATTTTTTCTATGTGTTTCACTTTTCTTCTTTATACTGTAACTGCTATTCTAATAGCAAATCCTTCATAAAACTTACTGCATTACATTCTTGATTAAATTATCCTTCCATTGATATATAATTTTACGGTACTACTAAAAAAAACCTGATGTTATTAGCTAGTTTTAAAAAAATACACTTTTCCCAAAAGGTTTCCACAATTTTGGCCACTACTGTAAATATATGTAAACATGTTCCTTGCTTGTGTTTTGCCATTTGACCACATCAATGTAGTTATAAAGAAGAGGCATTTACTACTGCCTGAAGAGTGGCTTACATTAATGATTGAGTAGACGGAAAGGTGATTTCGAGACCATGCATGGATTTATGAACCAGAAAATTCATACACAAGCTCTGAACCTTACACTTTATGGTGACAATTAAGATTAATAAGTGAAATAGGCTCGATTGACGTTTACTCTGTATTCAAGCTTTTATTGCAATGATTACATAGTTGTATACTCTGGGTGCAGTAATAACCCAAAAGCATAGGAGATCTAAAGATCAGTCTTTCTTAGCAGCAAATTACCTTTTGCATAAGGATTATTGACAGTGGGGCCATGGTATGAGTTGAAGGAAGCCTATTAATAAAGGCCTCATGCCTTGCATGAGTACATTCGCAATGAACTGGAAATCTTTCAAATCTAACTAAAGCAAGATCATTGTGGTAAGATCATCTTCTCTAAGATAATGACCAGATGATATATCAGCCAAACTTGGATTGTACCACCTGTGAATACAACTGGAGTCTGACTTGGAAATATCATAAGCTGCAAAGCAAATCCACTTTCCCGAACAGCTAATGGAACCTCTATCTTCATGGACTGAACCTCAATTTATTGGCTCTCTGTAAACCAATCCAGCATCGTTCCCAGTGATAACTCCCTTAATAAAGAGTGCTTTGTTCTGGATGAAGAATTCTCTGGCAGCAAACTCCCTTTAGAAGGAAACAGGAAACAGGAAATTGGATGGGAAATGTTTACTCATATTCTTTCTGAGCAACACAATCTCTCATCCATAATTTTCTATTGCCACCTGTCCTGGAGTGCCGAAGTACCGTTTCCTTTATTCTGTTGATCTAGGAAGATGATGTAAATGGAGCAGAAGTCTGTTACAAACTTGGTGGGTCGCAATCCCAGAGCCAGATTTCTTAAAAACCAAACATGAAATCTGTATTTTGGCTTGCTTTGCTTTTTTTTGGGAACACGTATTGCATCACGGTTCATAGTGCGTTAAAACTTACTGTCATTAGCAAGCAAGATGGCTCTGCTTACTAAAATTTCTAAGGATTCCCAGAGCAATAGGCTGGAACGATGAGAAGGTTCGAGATGCAAGAGGCTTTGGAGAATGGACAGCAATTGAACTGAGACTGGTGAGCTGCTCACCTGAAACAGAAAATAAAACTTTGAAGCTATTATCTCTTTATATATTACAGTACTGATATCACTGTAGCATTACAATCTGTGCTACCAAAAATCCAGAGCTGCAAGAGTGCTCTGTAATTTCATACTGGTCACCGGACCAGCATTTCTTTGGACAGCCTTGAAACGGAGATGAGCACCAACCCTTAAAGCTGACAACAACTACTGGAGTAAAATCTGTAGGGGCTCCTTTACCTTTCACTATCTATCTCTATCTCCATCTCCATCTCTACCTCTACCTCCATCTATCTTACCTATATCTATATCTGTCTATCTATTTATATTACTTTTTAATGACATACTTTATATTATAATTTATTATAAAGAGCCACGGTGGCACAGTGGTTAGAATTCAGTACTGCAGGCTACTTCTGCTGCCTGCAATTTGGCAGTTCAAATCTCACCAGGCTCAAGATTGACTCAGCCTTCCATCCTTCCAAGGTGGGTAAAATGAGGACCCAGATTGATGGGGGCAATATGCTGACTCTTTAAACCGCTTTAAACCGCAAATATGCTGTGAAGCACTGTGTATATAAGTGCTATTGCTACTGCTATTTATAAACTGTTTTTCTGTTGTGATATATACATAGTGTATATAAACAGAAGTGAATACACCCCCACACATTTTGTAAATATTTAGGTATGACCAGTTTGAGAGAGTGAGAGCAATGACACTAAATTTAACACACCTGCTCCCCCTTCACACCTAAGACCTTGTAACACTAACACATCACATGACACCAGGGAGGGAAAACGGCTACTTTGGCCCCATTTGGACATTATCACTTAGGGGTGTACTCACTTTTGTTGCCAGCAGTTTAGACATTAATAGCTGTGTGTTGCATTATTTTGAAGGGACAGCACATTTACACTGTTATACAAACTGTATACTCACTACTTTACATTGTAGCCGAGTGTCATTTCTTCAGTGTTGACACATGAAAAGATATACTTAAATATTTACAAAATGTTGAGGGGGTGCACTCACTTCTGTGATATACTGTTTGTGTGTATGTGTATGTGTATGTGTGTGATGTTCCTTTATTTTTCTATTATTATTTTAAAATAATAATAAATGGATGCAATAGCTAATCAAGTTTCCCAATTGTAGGAAGAATCTCAGGATGTAAATTCAATGAGTATGTATTCAAATGCAATGCACATGCTTGTACTAGAACAGATAACAATTACAAATAATATATAAAACCCATTAGGGGGGAAAATGCCACTTTGATTCACAAACTAGTGAAATGATGCACTGCAGCTGTGTAGCACATTTAAGCATCACATTTATGCATCACGTTTAAGCTGCAAGGTGGCATGGAGAATCCAATAGATTATATTAAAGCAAGGCCAATCTTAATAGACTTGCCTCACAATTTAGATGATTATTTCCCAAAAGAAAAACACCAAAGTTAGGTGACGAAGGGGTCGGATAAGAGCTGTTTAAAAAATTCAGGATGACTCTAGAATCATTCTCTTTCCTTCTGAGCTCAAGACGCTCCCCATCATAGTAATTGGCCCTGGGTCATTCAGTTGATTTCTATAGCTGAAAGTAGATTTGGAACTGGGTGTCCCCAGAGCAAGTTTTAGAAGATAATTGTATGCCATATTGTGTCTTTAACTGGTTGTGTGGCTGATTTAAGTTTTATTCCCTAACTTTTGATATAATATTTATATACGTAGTTTTAAATCAGTATTTAGGAATGCTGAATTTTATGGAATAACAAGGAGATACAGAAACAAAGAGGAATTTATATGTTGCATTAAAAACAAAATATTACTCACTTTGTTGAACAGAGACGAGAATACATCTTGATGACTGTTCATGTCAATGCCATCACATATTCTCAGTAACTCTTCATCATCTTCAGTCTTAGCCTCCTCAAATGTCTCACACTGGATAAGCAAGTCCTCATCTTCTATGTCTCTATATAAAGCCCACAACAATAAATATTAGCAATTCATTAATCAAAAAACTTTTTTAAAATTTTAAAATCACATCAGTTAATAATCCTACAGCAGAAACTAATATTCCCACCTCGCATCTAAATATCTGACTGATTAAAAAAAAACTTTTAAGTTGATGAAATTGCAAGCTAAAGAAATGTGGGAGTAAAAATACATCCTAAAACCAAATTTACACACAAGAATGTTTACTTGTTATCATACTTATAGACATACAGTGGGTGTGTATGTATGTATGTATCTTTCACATTTCTCCCTCTAAGAAGAACTTCTTTGCATGAAACACACAGTTTTACAAGTAACACACAGACACACCAAACAGATGTGGCAATCATCACAATGTAATCTAGATCAGCTAACCCAGACTGTCTAAACTTCAGTGGGAATAGAGATGACCACTGCAAAATAGCTTCAGGTAGTTTCTGGAGAGACTGCTAAGACATGTCAAATTTTGAGCATAATGAATGCTTAGTTTTACAAATCCCAAGTTGATAGAAACAATTTGATTTGATCTGATTTGATTTGATTAGATTTGTATACCGCCCTTCTCCTTGCGGACTCAGGGCGGTGAACAGCCAGAGATAAAAAACAAGCTACACAAAAGTTAAAATTTTAAAAACAACTATTATAAATTTGGCCAATAGTTAAAACAATCCAATTTAAAATTAATATCAAAACTCTAAAAATTCTAAAAAAATTTACAGGGATCAGGCCAAGCCGGCAAGCTGAAAAAAGTACGATTTTAAGGCCCGACGAAAAGTTTGAAGGTCAGAGATCGTTCGCAACTCTGGAGGAAGGTTGTTCCAGAGGGTAGGAGCTACCACAGAGAAGGCTCTCCCCCTGGGGGTTATTTGAAAAAGTATATCTAGATATTTTTAAGCCAATGAAATGTAAAGGAAGGTGATGAAGATAAACAAAAGAGCAATTATTACGATCTTATAGGTAGAAATCTTGCTGAACCAAAACAGATGGTCAATGAAACCTTATTTTCTAAAAGAAATACTATTGTGGTCAACTATATTTAAGCTCATGTCTGTTTCCTTCTACAGGAAGGAACTAGATACTAAGGATACAACAGTAGATTCAAAGAAGTGTTCTGATAAGGAAATGGCTCTCCCTTAATCATGTGATGTATATAGTACAAAATTGTGAAACAATTACCCTATTTCAAATATAATATAGTTACATATTCTAAAGAATAATGAATCACTCACCGCAGTTTGCTTAGAATATCCAAGAATTGAAGACCTGGAAATAGAGAAGAGGAAAAATTCCTCATCAATATATGGTCTAATAAAAATAAATTACTTCAGCATCAGTTACACTAAAAAATATGTCATACAGAAAATGACTACAGGTGGTCCTTGATTTATGACCTCAATTGAGCCAAAATTTTCTGTTGTTAAGTGAGACATTTGTTAAGTGAATTTTGTTCCATTTTGACAAATGGCCATAAGTCACTTTTTTCAGTGCTGTTGTAACTTCAAATGGTCACTAAACGAACTATTGTAAATCAAGGACTACCTGTAATGGGCTACCAATTTAGCTAAGGAAATCTTTTTGTGAAACAGATGTAAATTTGAAAATTGCTAAACAATCCACAACATGGAATTGCTAATTTTAAATATACATATATATAATTTAGCAAGAAGGATCTGTCTTCTTGGAAATCAACTTTTTGTTTTGTTTTATTTTCTTGAATTTAGATAAATACAGGGTAGGTAAATCTGTCAGGTCACAGTTCTTAAATGGTTCCACTAGAGTAGGGGTATCAAAGTGGCAAGCCAGATGCATCACGCGCAGCTCCACGGATGGGAAAAACACTGTGAAATGTCACATGACAGCAGTGGTGGAATTCAATTTTTTTTACTACCGGTTCTATGGGCTTGGTGGGCATGGCAGGTGAAGGATACTGCAAAATCTCCATTCCCACCCCACTCCAGGGGAAGGCTATTGCAAAATCCCCACTCCCTCTCCGCTCCTGGGGGAAGCATATTGCAAAATCCCCATTCCCTTCCCACTCCTGGGGCCAGCCAGAGGTGGTATTTGCCAGTTCTCTGAATTACTCAAAGTTTCCGTTACCAGTTCTCCAGAACCTGTCAGAACCTGCTGAATAGCACCCCTGTGTGACAGCAACGTGACGCAGCGAGTTTGATATCTGTACACTAGTAGTTTGGTATCTGTACACTGTACACTGATAGGCCAAGAGATTTTCTGACAAAGCTAATTTCATATGGAACATCTGAACTGAAAACCATTCTTACCAATGAACTCATTCCGGAGCTGCATCCTCCCTCTCAGTTCCTCTGTTCCCAATATAACTGCATTGATAGCACTCAAGAGCGTTATCATGTAGGGCACGTTATCTGTGACTGAGAGCTCATTCATAATGACGCTGAACCGATACTGTTGGTTTTTCACAGTCTGTGGCAAAGGAGGCAAATAAAAGATGTGCTGGATTGAATACTAGATTTCAAAACCAAGTTTGTTCGGCCTACTATTGTCACCTCGGTTTAGCCATGACCTTCAGAGTTTTAAGTAGAAAATTCAGAAATCTGGTTACGCCAGAAATCCAACTGATAAAAGTTTCACAAGCTGAACTATGGTCCTTCTCTGAAATAAGAAGTCCCTCAATTCAAGGGAAATGGCAAGATGAAAAAAAAAATGCTTCTATCACGACACTTGTACTTTTCTTAAGTATAATTAACTTTCCCTGTTTCAGGTGTGAGGAACCTGTAGTTCTTTAGATGTGACTGAAGTTTTAATTCCCAGCATTCACCGGGGATCAAACAGGCTGGATGGCTGACAGCTGTAGCTAAGCAACATTAAGAAACCATAATGTCTTCATCCCTGATGACAATGACAATGACAATGATCCCTGATGACAATGATTTTAGTTATGAGAAAGTGGGCCACTGAAATGGACTGGCACTTCATAGTAGATTAAAAACGAATTAAAAACAGATTCTGGGAGCTGTAGTCAACAGAGGTAGTAGAAAGGATAGACATGGGAAAATATACTTGAGTTCCTTATCAGAGGGCAAGGGTTTGTATGTATATACATATGCTCTAAACAGAACCTAAAACTGAGGTCAGAAATCTTTTTGAACCACTCGGCATATTTAGTATTTTAAGGAATCTCCCTCCTATCTCATTGTGTGTGTGTGTGTGTATTTTTAAGGTAGATGGGTACAAAACTCTAGTCTATAGATAGGCACAATTTTTCTTTCCTAAGAATGTCTATGAGGTCCAGAGGCAGTTTGCTTTTATTTTAGGGGTAGGGAAGAATGATGTTGGAGAATGACATTTTGCTTTGCAGCATGACAGTTTTTAATTAATTAAATTTTAATAACCTTAAAGGAAATAAAAAGGTAATCTGGTGAGCGCCAAGGAAGATTCCTGTTGCCTTAAATACCAGATTACCTCATTCTGCTCTGCAAATTCAGAAGGGACTTAATGCTTGTGACTTTCTGGATGAGGACCAATGAGATGGACCGATTGGTTTGACTCTGCAGAGTTACATTGATCGATGCAGATGATGGTACAGGTTATACATCTGATTTTCTACTTGCCTTGTAATGGTCTAGAGCATCCAAAGCCAGTACATGGCCATCAAATGAATAAATGCAGAGAGCAGCCAGGAGTTCAAACACTTGCTTTTTGACCATGATATTTGAAGTGTCCAGTGCTACAAAGACAAAAAAGGACAATTATATTTCAGAGTTATTCCGTATATTTTATAGATGATATAGCTCGAAAAAGTTTTTTTCTATTCAATTCTAAATTCAGGGGACCCAATCTAGATTGAAGCTCTAACTTGTGGAGGAAAGGGCCTTAATTCTTTGTTCCCTGTCCCAATACAAATACAACTCATTCTAATGGGCCGCCTTTCCCCTACGTAGGATTGCAGCTCTCCGGTTTACAAACTAATTCAACACCCAATACCAGTGATGGTTAACCTTTTTGCCATCGCTTGCCAAAAGCTGGGGGAGTGCGGGGTGGTTGCGCGTATGCGTGCCCACACCCATAATTCTATGTGCCCTGCCCCCCCATGCATGCATGTGCAATCCCCCCATGTTCCCCCCACTTTTCGCATGTAATGGCCTGGTGGGCCCGGTAGGCCCGTTTTTTTCCGCCCCCAGGCTCTAGAGGCTTTCTAGGAGCCTGGGGAGGGCAAAAACAGCCTTCCCCACTTCCCTGGAGGCCCTCTGGAGGCTGGAAACAGCCCGTTTGCCAACTTCCATTGGGCCCAAAAGACCCAAAAATTAGCTGGCCAACATGCGCATGCGTGCTGGAGCTGAGCTAGGGCAATGCTCGCATGCCTACCAATATGGCTCCACGTGCCACTTGTGGTTTGCCATCACGGCCCTATACTATACCAAAATCTTGTCCTCCAATTTCCTACATATCTTTTTTTTCTTCGCTATCTAAAATAATGTACAAGGTATTTTCTGTGAGACATCTCTTTATATACAACCCTTTGTAATGTACCTAACACTCGAGTTCTATTGTTCTGAAGAAGGCCAGGAGGGAGTTCATTTCTTGTTATGAGTTATTTCCTGCATTTCTGAAATAGGTACTCATGCTATTTTCCCTTGGCGTGTAATTTGAAGAGTGGAAGGAGAGAAAGGCTGCAGACCACTGGAGAGATGATTGCACAATACAAGACAGGACAGGACATTCTTATACACCCTTCAGCCATTTCACATGTTCCCCGCTGCTGAGCTAAAGAGCTATTATCCATCATAACTTGAGTCAGCAGAAAACTACACTGACATGACATCTCCTGCCCTGCTCCCATTTCTGCTGTGTTTGTTTCAAGTCACAGCACTCATCTGACTTCCCTGCAAGGGATGGCAAAGCCTACAGATTTTTCAGTGTCATGATTGCTAGTTTATTTAGTTACCCACACTAACCTCTGTGCTTCCTAGGGATTCCTGAAGAGCTCTAAAATCCAGTAATAATGAGCCCCCAACTATGAAATCATAAAAAAATCAAATCATAAATAATCCAAAGGAGGGAGGGAAGGAGGGAGGGAGGGAGGGAGGGAGAGAGAGAGAGAGAGAGAGAGAGAGAGAAAGAGAGAGAGAGAGAGAGAGACAGAGAGAGAGAGAGAGAGACAGAGAGAGAGAGAGAGAGACAGAGAGAGAGACAGCGAGAGAGAGACAGCGAGAGACAGAGACAGAGATGGAGAGAGAGACAGAGACAGACAGAGACAAACAGAGACAGAGAGAGAGACAGAGGAAGACAGAGAGACAGAGACAGAGAGAGAGAGACAGAGAGAGAGAGAACATGCACTCACCTTGAGAGAGTTTCCTGACATAACCTTCATTGCTCACGATATATTCAATGCCCTTCTGAGAGTTCATTACTGCCCGCACACAGTTGATGCATGTCAGCTGCAGGAGGGCATCCGAGATCCTAGAAACTCCTCTCCCCGATAGCCTGTCTAGGGCTTCTAAAAGAAGATCCAGTCCACAGAGTTCCAAAAACTGGACCATCCAGCTGTCATCACTACTTTCCAGCCGTTTCTTAAGCCCTGAGTAATTCACCACCGAAGGGATCTGCAAGAGACGAATGCAAAGCTCTGGCTCTGCGTTTTCCAGATTGGCTTCTGTTTGATCCGAATCCTGGGACCCCAGCCTTTCTTTCAAGACGCTCCATTTCTTGTGCGCATTCTCTTTCTTGCTAGACATTTTGGCAGGTTGCTCCTAAAAGAGGAAGAGGAAAAACAGACATCAAAATTTCATTGATGTTATTATATTTGTCTGTAAATGACTTCCCCACAAATTACTGTCCAAGTCGTCAGACAGATAACGCTTTTACTGCCTTACTTCAATCTTCCTGAGGGTCTAATTAAGCATATATCATCTCAGATCTTTTCTCCTCTTTTCCACAAATTGTGCTATCAACACAGCATCATAAGAACATAAGCAATCTCCTGATGCATCATCAGACCCTTGATGCATCAGACCCTAGTCCAACAGTATCTTCTCACAGTGGCCAAGAAACTGTACAAGGAAACTCACTAATGTCCCAGGAGATGGCCTTTAGAGACTGATTCATTGACATCAAGAGCCACTGAATCCGATGACTTCCATGAATTTATCTAATCCTTTTTTTTTTGAAGCTGGCAAGCAGTAAGTAGCACCACATCTCATAGTAATGTGTCCCTGAGTTTAAATACACATTAGGTAAAAAAATCCCTATTTTTATATCTTATCTCTCTTGATTCTTCCAGAATTCAATCAAACCACATCCTTTTCTTATGTATAACTGCCCTCCTTTATTTTCAGCTTCATCCTCATAAGAACCCCATTTGTGCATTCTGAAGCCTCTTTAGAAGTTTGTTGACTATTCTCAAACTATACTAATGACTGGACTATAATAGATGTACCCTAAAATTCTCAATGTACCAATTGGCATCTGCTTGCTTCTTTATCTCATAAATATCCAATTCTACAAACTTTCAAGAGCCTTTACATTGAAGTTCTGAACAAGCAGGAATTGGCTTAGAAGAGGCTTAAAGTCTCTTCCAATCCTTACATCACATGATGATATGTTTCTATGATGCTGTAGAGCAAGGGTATCAAACTCAAGGTCCACGGGCCAGATTCGGCCCATGGGGCCATCCTGGAAATATTAAAGGACTGGCTAGTGCTGCCTCTGCTGGCAAAAACGGGCCATGGGTGGGCCTCGCACATCCCCTGCAGCCTGTTTTTGGTCGGCAGAGTGCTACAGTAGGCCGTGGAGGCCAAAAACAGGCTGTGGAGGGGCCGTGCATGACCCTCCCGTGCCCCATGTTGGCCGATGGGAGCTGCAGGAGGCTTCCATCCCTGGGTGGCCTGTGTAAAACTACAATACTGATCTCCCTCAAAGAAATCCAGTTTGATAGCCCTGCTGTAGGGGCAGGATGATGCTTTGATTCAAGCCTAGGGCCAGAGGTGGCATGCAGAGCCCTCTCTGTGGGCACACACGCCGTCGGCAGATGTGCTTCTAGTTTCCGGCACGCGCATGCGCACTGGCCAGCTGATCTTTGCATGCACCGGAGCACCAGAAACCCAAAGACCAGCTGGCTGGCGTGCATGTGCATGCTGGAAACCTGAAGACCAGGTGGTCTTCGGGTTTATGGTGCTCCAGTGCATGTGCATTCTGGTTTGGGCACTCAGTGCCGAAAAGATTCGCCATCACTGGCCTAGGGCCAATTCTCTTAAAATGGGTAGAAGATGACTTTCTTGGATCAAGGTCACCTCCTGAAAGCTACATAGTTTATAGTTCATATAATTTTCTTGGCAACAATATAGTTCTTCTCGGTCAAACCTCATCATTGAGATTTCTTGGTGGCCAATCATCATAATATTAATCAGCTCATTAATTAACTGAGCAGGCATATCTATCCTGAGAAAACTCAAGAGAGTAATTAAAAGCCTACACATGTACAGTTGCTGGCCACATACAGAAAATGAATATCCTTTGCTACCTATCAAGGTATCATCTCATCTCTTTTAAACAGTAAACATTTACGATTCTATATATACTGTACATATCTAATGCAAATATTATAAATACATATATATTTATAGTACCCTTATAAAACTATCGTACTTTAATTTACTGTGTTTGTATAAATGAATCTCATATTTCATTATACTTTTCTATACGGAGTCTACATCTATAGGCAATCCACTCATAGGTGGCAAGTGCAGTCAGTTCTTCAATCCACTGAATGAAAAGAACCACTCATTTAACTTTTCAATGCCGAAGAATCAGTCTTTTCGCCATAATAACTGCATGGAAAAATCTAGTTGCTAAATTCCATGTATTTGGTATATAGTTAAAGAGAATGTTATCCTGTGAAAATTTTAGCTTTTGGCACACAATCATATTTATATAAACCACTACTTCCTCCCAAAATATAGTAAGTATAGGACATTATAAAAACATGTCTTTTAAAGAAACATTATCCTTATTATATCTTCATGAATTGTAACTTTACTGTTAAAATACAGTAATTATCATACTATGTTTCTTTCTCCTTGTTGTACTTCTTTCCCTTAATTAAAAAGCAATTAAAATTAACTACAAATTATATCTCATCTCTAATTTTGTTCTAGTAATAAATCACAAAGATTTCAATAACAAAATTATTTCTGCTACACATCTTGCTATGAGGCGACAATAAAACTAGGATGCGTCTCTTCCTCCAAAGTTATATCAAGGTATGTTGTATAATATACGGAGAAGATGTACAGACGGTCCTTGATTTATGACTGGTTACTTTAGTTAATATTACAATGGATCTCCCCAAAGCTATTTATGACCAGATTTTGAAATTCTAACTGTGCCCTCCCTCTCAGTCACATGACCATATTTTGGACTTCACAATTGGCTTTTTGCAGTATCCCACAGTCACATAACCATGATTTATGGGTGGGTTTTTGTTTTTTTTTTGCCAGAAATGTCTGGTAAACTTCTAATTTTTGGCAAAAAAAAAAAAAAAAAAAGCCCATTGGGTACAATGAATTTGCTTAATGATCATCACATTTGCTTAGCAACCATTGCAAAAAAGCTAGTAATATCAGTCACAGTCACATGATGATCCACTTAACAACTGCCAGGTTCAATCCTAGTCCTAAATTGAGGACTAACTGTAATGTGATTTTGGGGCATCCATGGTGTTTACACCCATGTAAACACTTTAATCTCAGATGTGTAGGAGAAAAGGGAAAAAACTGCCGGTTATCTTGAAACAGAAAACTCAATTCACTTTTGACTTTAGAGAACCCTGTTAGTATTTTCCCTAAGTTTGTTAACTTTTCTCTAGTCCTTCCTACAGCTTTTCAGCTGAGTTGGATTTCTTTCCTGCCAGGGAAATAATTCACTTTTTCTTTAAAAGTTCTCAGAAAAAAAATAACTGAGTTTTCCATCCTATGCTTACTTTCTACACCATAACTTTTGCTCATGCTTTCCCCAACAACATTTGCAGGATCTGGCCTAATTTTTCAAAAATAACAACACTTCAGCTGCCTTTCCTGAAACTTAGAACAAAGCTCTGTTTATGCTGTGAAGGCCTTTCCTACAGAGAAATATATCACCAGAAAAGAATGTATGGTAGGTCGAATGAACTGTAGCAGAAAAAACTCCTGACCTATACAAAGAGCTCAGAGACATCTTAAATTAAAAAGTATCTGGGGGTGGAGAAATAAATATTCCAAATGTGGTCTCCTAATTCTTAATGTTAATACAGGGAGTGTTTTTCTTTACTTTAAATAGCTGCGGGGATATTTATTCCCAAGACAATTAAAAGAGGCTCCTCTCCAAAATGACACGATACATTATACATAACAAAAAGAAGCGAAGACTTCTGAAGACAGTCTTGCCTTCTGGATAAGGATGTGGTTGGTTATTACTTTCTTCCCTGTTATTTTTTAAACTTTCCAATTTGGTCCACAAATTAAATTTTCCTGGTTGCCTCCCCATTGAATTACTAACTAGGTTTGAGTTTGCTTAGCCCTTTGAGATCAACCAATGCTGGCTAGGTACTGTCATCTGCTAGAGCACATAGGAAAATAGTAGTTTGATCATGGAACATACTTCTAATGGAGGTACAAGTGGTGACACCATTAAATTAAGCAGCAAATTCAAAATAATTTCTTTTCCTCAGTATTTTAAACTACTATACTATGCTGACTGACATGGCATTTGTGGAACTGCTATCTCCCCTTGTCTTCGCATGCCCCTCCCGCTCTAACATGTTTAGGGTCCCTTCCATTAAACAATACTACCTTGTTGTATCCAAGAGTCGTGTCTGTGGCAATGCAACAACATCCCTGCAGAGATCTGGATGGCCCTGACCCAGTTAATTTTTCCATAACGTATTAAAGACCTTGTTGTTCCCTGAGGCATTTGGACTGGGAGGTGAAGCAGGTTCTACAGGTTAATATTGTTTTCTTATGTGCTGGGATTGTTGTTGTGCTCGCAGACATTAAGGCTTGGATTGTTTCCTTTGTTGAAATTGTTTTTAACTCTATATACCTCCCAAAGTCGTTGCTATAAGATAGGTGGCCATATAACATGTGTAAACAAATAAGTAACTTTGAGTTACTCTTTCATTGCTATTCACCTCAGAGGTTGTTGTGGGGGAAAATGGGAGAAGGAAACATTATTGACACCATCTTGAGCTCCTGAAGAAAAAGCAAGATATAAATCTAGCCATCAAATAAATAAAATGTCCTTATTTGCTATTTGCTATTCTATTTCTTATTATTATATATTTGTGCTACCAAATGTTTCCATCATTATTAATTATATACAAATTTGAACTTTGGTGTTGGAGAAAACTCCTAAGAATATTGTGGATAGTCCCCCCTCTAAAAAAAAATGAAACCCAGATGGATCATCAAACAAATTAACCCAGAGTTCTCACTCAAGCACAAATAACCAGACTCAAATTATCATACATTGGTTACAGTATGCAAAGCTCTCTGGGAAAGTTGGAATAAAAGAGAAGTGGTAAACCAGCAACAAAATGGATGGATTCAGTTACAATGACAGTGGTACACCATTGGAAGACATGAAAAGCCAGGTTAGGGACATTGTCATGGAGAAACTCTAATGATATGATCACTAACAGAACACTGATTGTCACATAATCAAACAACCAATCAAATCAATCATATTATATTATATTAAACGAGATCGCCTTCTGCTATCGATAGCCTCCCAACGGCCAATACGGTCCCACAGAGACGGACTCCTCAGGGTGCTGTCGGTCAAACAATGTCGACTGGAGACCCCCAGGGGGAGAGCCTTCTCTGTGGGGGCATCCGCCCTCTGGAACAAATTGCCCCTGGAGATACGGATGATCCCTGACCTACACACCTTTCGCCGTGCCCTCGTTACTGTTCCAACAAGCTGGGCTGGCCTAAACATGAATTTTAATGGTTGTCTTATTTTTAATGATATTGAGGCCACATGATTTAATATGTTTTTAAATTGATTTTAAATTTTGTGTATAGGTGTGTTTTATTGTTGGCTGCCCTGAGTCCTCCGGGAGAAGGCCAGTATAAAAATTGAAAGAAAGAAAGAAAGAAAGAAAGAAAGAAAGAAAGAAAGAAAGAAAGAAAGAAAGAAAGAAACAGACAGACTAGCTACCACACGATTTTCAAAATCCAGATAGCAGTAAAGAGATGTCACAACTCTTTGTGGTACAAATCTAGTAGTCTAGATTTTTATAACAGGGTAGGTAGTATCAAATTATGGGAGAGGATCAATCAGGAGGACATAACCATTTTAGAGGTAGTCACTATTTTTTTTAAAAAAACTGATTCAAGTTGGCAAAGTTTTGTAGGGTTTCATCAAAACTCACTCTAGACTTTGCTCCCTCCTTTGTCTGGGTAAGAAGACTATGGGTGTTCCTAGGCAAAGCAGGAGTGAATTTTGACAGAGTTTCCACTTTGCCTGGGCAAGTCTTGGTAGGCGGCTACAGAACTGTGAAAAAATACATACACATATGCACACAGATCAACATTTAATAATTAAGTAGTACATTTATTTATTGCCCAATCCTGACCCCAATGAAATAATGTTTTATACATTACACACAAACTCAAATATTATTTATGGAGTCACAGTACTGCAAAGCTGGACAAATCCTCCCCTGAAGGATTGTGTAAAACTATTAATAAATAATAATACAGACAGACAAGAATCAGTGGGTAGAATTAATACCCTTAATCCTTCTCTGCCCATTGGTTTAGTACTACCAATGTGTGTAAGAAATTTCTCCACAATTGAGCTGAAAGTGCAAAAATAAAATGAACCGGGAAGATGGGTTTAAACAATTTTAGTGTCATTTGCAGAGGAACTGAATCTAGTGAGTAAGGGATGAAAACACCCCTGACAGCTGATTTTCCTGTGGCCTGATTGGTGCAAACATCAACCCCTAGTCTGAGAGCTCAAATTGCTTGAAGTAAAGCTAAAGGGCAAGCAAGAAATATTCAAGCAAAATTCATTTAAATTGCAACATATGTTCCAAAGTTACTCATTTGTAAAGCAGAATACAATCCTGAAGTTCTTCTGTTGTGAAAATATTATATCTTTCCAGCCATCAATATTGCAAAACAGTATTTTTGCTTTGATTAGAATTGGTCCAGTTCTGTGGCAATTCCATCTGAAATATTGCTTTGTCTTCTTAGTACAGCAGTGACTGTCACATCCCTTGTAAGAAGCAATTTTGTGTAAGTAACCCAGTTAAGGAAGAGAACACTGGAGGAAAGTATGGTTGGTGGGTTGGGAAGAGAGTAATGTGAAGATTACCAGTGTTTTTCCAACATCGCTCTGAGCTTCTAGTTTGCAACCAAATTGTTTCTAGGGCATGTTTAGAGATTTCTGATCATAGGAACTGTACGTTTACCATCTGGGAATCAATTCCCTTAAAGTAAGACCCACTGAGATCCATGAAATTTACTTCTGAGTAGACAAGCCACATATTCTGTAGTGAATCAAATGTCTACTTACAGCAACTGAAATTTCTCAGGACGTTTTGTACTTTCCTAACCAATATTTCACACATCATGCTAAACCCTGAATTGTTTCTTTTGGGGTTTCACAGGATGTGAATTCAACTACTGTGGCATATAAACTATGATTTATAAGAGACCATAATTGGCCTTTAATGGTGCATTATGGATTGTAATCCCAAAAGGAGGCAGGACAGGTGGGACAGAACTAATTCTAGTTTTATGTAATTGTGCTTTTATTCAATGACTTGTTAAACATGCTGTGCCTCAGAACAGTTTTTAATTCAGAATGTCTTTGCATTTGTAAAAATATAATTATTACTTATATGTCCTGAGCCTAGAGAGTATAGTAGATATGCTAACTGAGGATTAGTTCTGAAAATAGGTCAGCAAAGTTACTTCTCCTTTCTAGACTTCAATCTCAACTATCCACTTCTGGAAAGGTTCAATGAACTATTTAAAAACATAACAGCTTTCTAAAAATACATTATAGGGAGTTGGAATTAACATAACTTTATTTTCCTTTATCTTTTTTAAATAAAATATTACATATACTCTTTCTCAGCACCAATCTATTACTTGGGAACTGGTTGTTGTGCTGAGTCTTTGATGACTTATGGCTGCCCTAATTCATACTTAGTACTTACGGTGACAGATGCAATTTGCTTAGGCAGATGTCAAAATAAAATGAAGGGAAGATTTGACATCAGAAGGATGTGTACACGACAGCAAGACTTACACAGTACATACATAATGGAAAGATTTGGCATTGCTCGCAATGGAAGAGTGGATGATGCAGAAGATGGAGCTTGTGGAAATGGCAAAACTGATTGATTTGATTAGAGAAAACACACTGATTAATTGTAATGCTGATTGGAAACCCTTTCTGGACTTTTTGTGTGAAACAGAAAAAAAACTTATGATATATGGCCTTGATTAGAAAAAACAGTAGATAATGGGGGGGAAACAGAACTGAGGTTACATTGTAACCATACTGTAAGATGTCAGTTTAAATTTATAGTTATAATTATTTTAAAGGAAAATGATTTTTATTTTATTTTACTTTCTTCATTTTTGGCCTTATTCTCTTTTGCTTTCTTTATTCTTTTTCTTTCTCTCATCTTAATTATCAGTTCTTGTTAATTTTCATCTTTCTTGTTTAAAAGGATTAATAAAGTTATCTTTAAAAAATATAAAGCAGAGCATACCCGGAGTAGTATGAACTGCACACATGTTAATTAATTAATTAATTCTATTTGTTAACCACTCCAATGGTGTAACTTTTGGTGATGTACACAGATGTAAGAACAAAATAACACCACTCCTGCTGTAAAATAAGCTATACAAGATATGAAATCAATAGCAAAACATGGAGCTGAATATCTGATTAATATAAGAAGGGGAAGTGCCGTTTAGGTATCCAAAGGAAGCATGTTACTCCAGGGGCTGACATAAAGAAAGCTTCTGACCCAATATCCAGAAACCTCAAAAAGGAACAATTCTTAGCCATCCTTCTTGAGATGATTGAATGAGTGAAGTTGACTTTGACTCATCAAGGAACAACACTAAAATTACTAGGATGGGAGGTAGTCTCAGGAGTATCCCTGTCAGCCTCGCTTGCTTTGGCTGTCATAGTAACGGAGGGAGGGGGGTTTAGGTAGCGGAGCTTTGAATGAATCTAAGAAACGAAACCAATTCCTAAGCTGTTATCAGGCCAACGGACACTGCATTCCTGGATGCTGACACGGCCAGACGTGTCAGCCCACCTGACTTCTGGGAGACCTTTGGATTGGATGATTTACGGTGGACAGTGGGAGGGGAAGCTTTCTATATGTAACTTTCGCGCTTTTTGCCTCAGAATCCTGCTTTCCATGGTTGCGTTCATTTCATATCTAGTAAAAGTACCATACTTTAATCTATGATGAAGTCTGGGTTTTCCTTTCCTGGATACTGAAGGAAGCATACCCGACAATCCCTGTTTTCTACCCTGTTATTACTGCTCATCCTAATTTCTTTTTTGAACTTTACTTTCAACAAACGTAAGTTTTTATTATGTATTTTCTCATATAAATAAGGATGCCATGTACCAGGGGTGTCACACTTGCGGCGTCATGGCGGCCTCATGTGACACATTGGGATTTTTTTCCCCTTTGCTAAACTGGGCAGGGGTGGAGCCAGCATATGACACATCTGGCCCGTGGGCTGTGAGTTTACCCTGCCATATACACTTCTGTTTTTATATACAAAGAGTGCTGAGGAATGAGTGGAGGGCAGACATCCTGGTATTCTGGAGGAAATCTGGGAATTCTGAATCATTCTGGAAATCTTTAAACTAAAATTTTATGCACATTTACCTCGTAAAGTTTCAAGACCAAATTCCTATTGAACTATGAAATTCACTTGGTTTAGGTAAATTTTGATTGCTGCACACTCTGATACAAACCAACCTTCACCAACTTGGGCATCCTTTACAAATTCATTCTCCAACTTTTGAGATTCCAAGCCAGCATGGGAATTATTGCCAATTCTGGAACTGGGCCACAGATCTGAGTGGCAGTTAAACTGGAGAAAGCTAGCCTCGCCTACTCACATGATTTTGTAAGAGAAAATGGTGCAAAGAAAAAAATATGTTGTATTGAATTCTTTGCTGAAAAGGCTGAATAAAACTGAAAAATACCCAGCAACTCTTTTTTGGGGTTTTGTTTTGTTATGGAACAATTTTGGTAACAGCCCAGTTGTTAAGCTATTCTAGTGACTGAAAGAAGGGGAAAAAATAGACAGCAATATTCCAAAATTGGAAGAGTAATAAGCTTTTTGTGAGCACAGTGTCCAAGAAAAAGAAACACTAAACGGTTCAGGGCCAACAGACTTTGAGATGAATGACTATTTCAGGCAGAATGGCTCTACCTTTCAAACTTCTGAAGGGGTCAAAAAATTCCCAAGAAATTTTGAGGATTGCCCTTTTTCCTTATTTCTCAAGATCCTTTCTAGATCCTCAATAAATTTTCCTTGGCAGAAAGAAGGAATTTCTGGGGGTGGGGGGAGGACACCTTATTTCTCTGAAGGCTCCAAAATACTTTATTGAGCAAACACATTTACACATTGTTTCCCTTTTGACACACCCAGAACTACCACACTGCAATAAAATTATATTTTCATACATTTCAATTTCCTGAGTGACGTAGGGTTTGAAAATAACTTTACAGGTCCCATTTCCTTAGAAAAAGTCACCTGGCCATAAACAGCTTATTCTACATGTGTGCATGCATGCATACTTTCTATATTCTTTGACATTTTTGATTTCAGCTGTCTTTAAACAGTAAAATTGACTACAGGTTAGATAACCCCTGGATCTCAGTATGCTTCTTTATGAGACTACTCTAGGCTGAACAGTGAGACTTCTTGATTCCTGCAGAAAATCAGAAGGTAGTGCCAGACAGCCACCTTTGCTATTAAAGATTGCTTACATTCCTGTTTGGAGATATCTACAATTATAACGGATAGTAAATAAGTCAGGGTTTGTTGCTGTTCTAAGATTAAGAATCAATTTCCTTTCAAAACTATTGTAATTAATAAATAATAATGTAATAAAGCAATAAAGCAATAACAATAACAAGGCCTGTGGTGATTATATATAAAGTACATGGCCTCAGATGGAATCACGTTTGAACCTTCCTCACTGAAAGAAACGAGACCTAACTAACTTTAGAAATAAACTAGTACGTCTTTCCAGTCTCTGCTCCTTTTTCTCTAATAATATTTCCTCCACGTGTTCAAATGTCTTTTTCCTTTCTGACTTTCACAAAGTCTCTAAAGTCTTGGTTATTCCCTTTAATCTAGGACAGGGCTGTCAAACACCTGGCCCACAGGCCGCATGCGTCACATGCTGGCCATGTCCATGGCTGGTTTAGCGAAGGGGAAAAAAGTCCCGATACATCATATGACACCGACGTGACGATGTGAGTTTGACACCCCTGATCTAGGAGGAAGAGTTGTTGGGATTATTCCTCTGGATGATGAGAAGGTTCTTTTAGTTCTGAATATTTTGATTCCTGGTTATGCACGGTTCTTTTTAAGTTATAATACATGATACACTTGAGACATAACTTGAGACATAAAAGAAAACTTCAGAAATAATGGAAAATTTAAGGTGTAAGATTTGATTCCATTTTGTCTGTACCATCATTTCCTCACACTTCTTCCACTTCTTCTAAAAGCGTTTAATCCTCATCCACCAAAAAATTTCTATCCCTGGGATACCGAAATTAAGTACAGTAACCTTGAATTTTTTGAAAAAAAATTTTGATTGATAAGATTCTTTGATATTTATATCACCAGCTGGACAGCATGCTAATCCTATGTAGGGAAACTTGATTCATTCAGCTACCTAACTTTGCAGCAATCCTCTTTGAAAGCTTGTAAAATATCTCAATAAAAAGAGACAAACAATATGAAGCTAACAGGAAAAGCTTAGGATCTATTCTTGACTTTAATGTGGGAACATTGTTCCTGGTCAAAGTGTGAGCATGCTACAACATTGCCCAGAATCCTCATTCAACAGAGATTCCTCAGAAGGCTATTCATGTCAAAAATATTCTCTGAAGACCAAAAAAAAAAAAAAAAGAAAACTTAAGGTATTAGCAAACTTGCTTGTTCAACAGGTGTGACTGCTCGTACGTAAACTACTCAGAGGAACATTCTTTGGGATGGGGGATGTATGAACCTAGGAGACATCAAAGCAAGATAATACAGCTGAAAGAATGCCAAGATTTTTTTTTTAATAACATGGCAGGATTATGTTGGGTTGTGTGCCACTTAATATGTGTAATATGGGGAGGGTGAAATGGCTTGTGATTCAGAAGAAACAAGACTATTTGTTGAGAACACGCAGAAGTGATTGTTAGCAACTGTTAAAGGACAATTAAACTGGGGACTCTATTTTCTTCTGACTCATCAAAAACAAAATGTTTCCAAGATGAAATTTGGTTAATT
The DNA here is from genome assembly GCA_030761175.1 of Masticophis lateralis. Lineage (NCBI taxonomy): Eukaryota > Metazoa > Chordata > Lepidosauria > Squamata > Colubridae > Masticophis > Masticophis lateralis. The sequence continues at coordinate 320,559,875 of JAUDYJ010000001.1, read as the reverse complement.
ACAAAGAAGTGTGCTTACAAAAGTAGTAGCTGGGTAGCCAAATTCAGTCTGTCATTGATCCGAATGTAAGCAATCAACAATTGATGAGCATTAAATGCTAAACAGTTTCAGATCATATATTGCTAAAAAAAAACAACCCCCAAACCAAACAAATAACAAGTATCGGTGCTTCCCTATAACTGTTTTACAAATGCCTTTGTGCAAGTATTGTACATTTTTCTTAAAATATGTTCAACTCCCTTAAATCTCTTTACAGTACAATACTCCCTTTTTATATGGTACATTTTTTTCCTTTGAGTCAAAAAAAGTTTCTTTTAAACAAGTCTGAAAATAAATGGTATTTTCTTGCTCATTTAATATGTACACATGGGATTAATATATAAAAGGAAGTCAGTTTCCTCTCTGACTTGAAATAAAGTTATTACGCTAAGAACTTCCTTCCCATCTATATCTAATGATCTCAATAGTAAATATTCTTTGGGAAAAAATTCCAGTGAAGGTCAAGTCTGCTCCATGATGGCACAGTGGTTAGAATGCAGTATTTGCAGGCTAACTTTGCCCACTGCCACGAGTTCGATCCTGACTGGCTCAAGGTTGAAATGAGGACCCAGATTGTTGGGAACAATATGCTGACACTGTAAACAACTGCTCAAAGACTGCTGTAAAATACTGTGGAGTGGTATATAAATTTAAGCGATATTGCTATTGCTACACATTGCAAAGGCATAGTAACATCTGTTTATTTCACCTTGCTCATTTTTATTGATTTATTAAATTTTTATATTACCCATCTTTCCTATAAAGTGACTCTCTGAGTCATATAAGACTTAAAAATTCTACTAGTACAGACCATGGCAGACCATGGCAGTACATAACAAATCATGGCTAATTATAGAGAGCTAATTATAGAGGGTTAGTATTTGGATAGGGATGTGGTGGCTCAGTGGCTAAGGTTGGCAGTTCAGTGGTTCGAATCCCTAGTGCTGTGTAATAGGGTGAGCTCCCGTTACTTATCCCAGCTTCTGCCAACCTAGTAGTTCGAAAGCACACAAAAAATGCAAGTAGAAAAATAGGGACCACCTTTGGTGGGAAGGTAACAGTGTTCCATGCGCCTTTGGCGTTTAGTCATGCTGGCCACATGACCATGGAAGTCTTCAGACAGTGCTGGCTCTTTGACTTTGAAACAGAGATGAGCACCACCCCCAGAGTCAGGAACGACTAGTACATATGTGTGAGGGGAACCTTTACCTTTACTGTTAGTATTTGGATGGGGAACTGACTAGGAATTCCAGACCTTTGGCTAGCCCAGTGTTTCTCAATCTCCACAACTTTAAGATGTGTTGACTTCATACATGCTGGCTGGGAAATTCGTGGACTTGAATTTCACACATCTTAATGTTGCAGAGATGGACAAATGCTGGCTACACTAAGAAGTAAACCAGGAACATGGAAGATGGAAAGAGCAAATCACTTCCACTATGCTACCAATTAAAGAGCAAGGAACCAGTCACCAGGAATTCCTAATTTCTACACTGTATCACCACTGTCACTACCAATGCTTGTGTACTACTTTTCCTAGTGCTACAACATGGTCATACAAGACCTGAAAGATATACCATTAGTATGCAATACACTAATAGCCTATTTATTTTCCAGTGTTTTCCTTATGCTGTCAAAATAATATATACAATGTTTGTGGCAGAGAGAAGATTTCAGTCAGATTTTTTGAGTCCATCTTTCACTTACAACTAACAAACTGCCAAGAAGGAATCAAATAATTAAAATACGAAATCAAATCTTGATTATAGAGCAGAATAAATTATTAAAATAATAAATGGAATTGTGAGGCACAATTGTGTAAGGCACGGTACTGTTAAAATTAATTCTCCCTCCTCACAGTAGGCCTATGGTTATTTAAATCCATCTCGCCTCAACTTTTAAAAGGAGGTTTGTACAAATTTGCACGGTAACTGGCCACAAAAACAAGATTAACAGGGAAATGGCTAAATAAATGGGTTGTGCATAATACGCCATTAGTAGATAATAAGCACCTTGCACACAATTGAAAGAAAAAATAGCAGTATATTGATTAACTGTTCTTTGGCTTGCAGAAATGTCAGTACAATGTTGAATTGCTGGATATTCTTGGAAGAAAAATAAAATAAGTTGGATGCCTTTTTTCTTGTTTATGTTTCAACAGCTAGACTAAAGAGAATTTCTTAATCATAAAACATTATAGTTTATTTTTTTCCTATCTTCTTTGATATTAGAACTGCTCCAACATTTCGGAAAAAAAATTGGTGAAGTGAGAGACTGAAAGCTGGTAATGGTGTATGATTGGGTAACATTAGAATAGAAGTCTCCAATCTTTGGGGGGGGGGGGGAAAGCTGCAGCCAATTAGGAACTGGGCCATATAAGTGGTAGTCGAGCATGTGCACATGGAGGCCATCCCACTGCTGCCAGGCTGCGAAGCCAGACTGTTGGGGATTGCTGCACTAGAACAATAATTGAAATCTAGTGACAAAATTGCAAGATTAAAATAAATTTTAAAATGGCAAAAATGCCACCAAATCGTTAGATTTCAAAAATGTCAATATTCTTAAATGGGCTCCTATAAAAGATAACATCAGACCTCTCATGACTAGCACTAAAGACTATATTTTCTAGGACACAAAGGCTCAGATAAGTATGAGATAAGTAAGGCTCAGATAAGTGAGAGAAATTCCCCAAGGATGGGCTCTAGCCAGTGGTGGGTTGCTCCCAGTTCGCATCGGGAGTAGTAAAAATTTGTAGTTCGGAGAACCGGTAATAACATTGGCTGGCCATGTCCCCAAACTGGTCCCTGGCCTGGTCGCCATTTGTTTACCCCGCCCACCTCATCAGAGGCTTCTTTTTTTTAACTTTTAAAAGCATTTTTCTACAAATTCTTCGGTCGAAAAAATGCTTTTAAAAGTTAAAAAAAAAAAGCCTCTGTTGATCGCACATTTTTTCGACCGAAGAGGTTGCAGAAAAAAAAGCTTTAAAAGCCTCTGACGATCCCAGCTGAGTTACCTGATCATCAGAGGCTTTTAAAGGCATTTTCTTCTGCAACCTCTTAAGGTTGTAGAAAAAATGCTTTTAAAAGTAAAAAAAAAAAAAAAAAAAAAAAAAAAAAAAAAAAGTTGGTCATGCCTACACAGTCACATTACTCCCACACACAAAATAAGCCATGCCCACAGAACCGGTAGTAAAAATTTTTAGAACCCACCCCTGGCTCCAGCATGAGTCCAAAAATTTGGAAGAATAAACCTCTGGTCCCAGTGACTGACTCAGATTGCTTCCTACAACATTATCCTGGGACATATATTTGCCTTCATTTGTCAGATAAATAATTTTTTTATAGCAAAACTATGAAATCACTATGAAAGAATTCCAGAGACTGCTATGTATCAAATGCAAGCTCTATTTATAACAATAAGTGTTCTCATTTTGGTGCCTCTTCCACCTGTTCTGTATAAAAGGGATAAAGTGAAACTCTTTTGGAAAGGAGACAGAGTTTCTAGTTGTTCTTTATTTTGGCAACAGATTTATCTAGTGTCAAATTGTTTACATTTGACAGTGTGAGAAGTTTCAGACAGTGAGAAAACTTTCAGATGTTTAGTGACACCACTAATGAAACTTGGCGATATCACTAAATTTATCCACATTCATTTTATTTCACTTTGCTATTATATGATATCACTAAGTGTTGTATCTTTTTATTCTCGATGAATGTATTGCAGCAGGTGGTCCTCGACTTACATCATTTAGTGACCATTTGAAGTTAGCACAGCACTGGAAAAAGTAACTTATGACCATTTTTCACACTTATGACCGCTGCAGAATCCTCATAGTCACATGATCACAATTCAGATGCTTGGCAACTGACTCATATTTATGTCAGTTGCAATATCCTGAGGTCATGTTGCAACCTTCTGACAAGCAAGGTCAATGGGGAAGCCAAATTCACTTAATAACCGTGTTACTAACTTAAATGCAACGATTCATTTAACAACTGTGGCAACAAAGAATGTAAAATAGGGGAAAACTCACTTAACAAATGTCTTGTTTAGCAACATAAATTTTGGCCTCAATTGTGGCCATTAGTTGAAGAGTTGTACCGCTTTCAGGAAAATCCTGACTGTAATCCTGGGGGCAATAAACTGACTTTGTATAAAAAATATACAAAAGTATGGAGGCTATTGCTTAACGCCTTGTAAGCCGCCCTGAGTCTCCGGAGAAGGGCGGCATAGAAATCTAATTTAAAAAAAAAACCACTCTTGATTAGGTTTGTAAAGGAACCTGGTTCTATGAGCATAAGGATTGCTAGTGATGAAACTCTTTAGCTCCAGTAGCAAAGCATTAGGATAAAAAGGAATTAGGTACTTGCAGCTACACTGTATGAATTTGCCACAGGGAGAGAAGGTCAATCAGCTGCTAAAAAAATAGCCTGATTTTCAGTTGAAAAAATAACCAATTATTAACTTACTAATAATTTACATTTTGTTTTACTTTGTGTCTCAGATAGGAGTAGAACTCCCAGTCTCCTGGTTTTAAGTATGAAGCCTTAACCTTTACCTTAATTGGCTCCCTACATTGCCTTAATATTTTGTTAAAAACACTTAAAGAAGCAATAAAAAGAAAAGTAATACTACAAGGGAAAAAAAGCTTCATTAATGGAACACTAACTGATAAAATACAATATCAAGAAACAGAAAAGAAGATTAAATGACCAAAGCCTGAAATGGGAAATGACACTGTAGGAAGTTAGCACCCACCCCTCTCCTAGAAGAATGAAATATTTTAGGAAATATTAAAAAGGCAGAATATTATACCTCCCTGGATGAGAAATGGAGAAACATGTTTTTAGGCAGGAAGCAGACTTACTCTTAATAGCCCCCACACTCTCAATAGCCCACAGCAGATGTCAGCACTTAAGAGATAAAGAGATAGCTAGATCTATTCACAACGAAATGCCCTCACCCAAGATCCAACAAAGATAGCATTAGCCCTCTACCCATCTAGCAACAGAACTCACACATGGCATCTGGGGAGACTACATCACCCAGCAAGGCTCAACCAAGCCTGGGACTCAAAAGACAACCTACAAAGTTATCCCTGCATGGCCCCATGGGAGTCTGACAACCAATACAAGCTAAAATTCAAAGACCAACAGAGGGTATAAATCTCTCTCTCACACACACCAATGTGCTTTTTTGCCCAGGACCCAAAAACCCCATGTGTTCCTGTCCACCATTAAACTATCTTTCCAAGCAGTCTTCATGTTTCCAGTGTCTTTCTCTCCACTTGGAACTGAACCCAGATGGACATTTCTTCTAACAATATTATCTCCCAACAGGGAACCAGCTCCTTTAAATTTGTCAATGAGCAACTGATGTGATCAAGTGGAAAGACAGTGAATGATTTAGAATGGTTAAAACAAAAAGGGCCAGCAATGAACTGACGTAGGACCTCTCATAGCTGGGGAAAGGCGTATGAAATGGCCATTTTAATGTAAGCATTTATGTTCATGGTTTTTGGCCTAGTGATGCCTCATTAAGATGAAGTAAACAATTTCAATGTAAATAAAGCTCCTGCATGATTTGATGGATTAAGTGTCATCAAGTCATTGTCAACTCATAGGGATATGTTTTCTCCATAACAACCTGTCTCTAACTACACCTTTCAGATCTTCCAATGACGCCTACATGATTGGGAAACTCAGTGCACGATTATCATTGAACTCAGAAGCAGGGAACATAAGGGTGTTAATATTTGTTGAGTAGTGACTGTAATAGTAATTAAATGCTCACTATATCTTCACTGTGCTAGAGAGGGTATGGGCATCACACTAAGTCTGATATAACACTATACATAAATCTTATTTAAAGATCAAGCACTCTTAGCTTGCATGGGAACCACAAATAAACCACACAGGCTTTTAATATTAATATATGGAATGGCATAGCACTGACTGGCATGTAGTTTAACTCTATGTCCACCACCTAAGCTTTTCTTCTGACTTCCTATGCTGTGTGATCCAACATGTTCTCCTTTCTATGAGTTATGACTCACAGATGGCATGTTTATTCTTCATAGGAGTGGCAGATGGGTGGATGCTATGGTAATGGACTTTTTTCATTGCCTGAAAATGAGATAAAGCTGCCTTTCCCTTCGTTTGTTCCATATCTAAGAGCCACATTAGAAAATATTGTCCTCCAAAAGGAGAAAGGAAGCCTCCTACCGAAAGGCTCATTACAACAGATGGCAAGGAACAGTCTGATTAATTAATACTTTATAACTATTTGTCCAAGACATCATTTTATGAATGGACCCATTTCCCCCAAATTTTCATCTTTTTAAATGTTTCCATTAGGCCCTGTGAAAATGGCAAAGCTGACCAATTGGATCATGGAAAAAAATAAAGATTAAAAAAAAAGATGTAAGCATTTATATGGACTTCTTGCTGAAATAAGAAAATACTGAACTGATGATTTATGGGTTTGGGATTAAAAAGGATAAACGAGGGATGGGAAAGAGTCAGACTGGAAGCGCTGATAAAAAAGAGTGAAAGTAAAAATTCTACATTTTCTTTCCTTTGTTTCACTTGTTTTTCCCTTTTTTGTATCTTTTTCTTCCTTTTCCTTTTTATTCGTTTATTAAATTGTAAGATTCTAATAAAAATAGCAACAGTGATAGTTGCAAGTTGAAATAGGAAGATATAGTTGAGGGCCAAAGGAAGTGGAGGCACAGCTAATATCTGGGATCCTATAAACTCCATAATAGAATTATTTGTAATTGGGAAATCAACTCTACCAGAAATTCAGGATACTTGCATTGCCTTTGGGAAAGAGGATACGTAGTATAGCTGAATAATGTTTCTTTTTCTTTTTTTAAAAATTAATTTAACCCAAATTTTGGGAGGGAAAAAAAAAGGCTTACATTCATTCTCCAGCTGAAATCTGTTCAATAGTTCCCACCATCCTTATTTTGTTTCTTAGCTAGACGGATATGTACAGTCTGTACTCAGCATTCCTGTCCTTTTTAATATCAGTGTTCATCCGGATCCAGGAAACATTGCTGAGGCCTTCTGTTTTACTGCAAGACTTAAAGGACACATGAACAGCTCTGCTGAATCCAATCAACTGTCCATTGAATCAAAAATTCTGTTACTGCAATTGCCAGCAAGATGTTTCTTCAAAGACCACAAATGTTCTACCTCCCGCCATCGCTCTACAAAAGTGGAGGCATATTCAATTTAGAGATTTATACCCTGCTTTTTAGCAGAATCATTCCAAAGTTGGCTTATAAAAGTAACAAACACTAATACTCCCTTGAGCACAAGCATTCACGCAGAGCATTAATCTTCTAGCTATTAATAGGCATAAAAATATCCCTTTTAAAAATTCTGCAGTCACAGAGCAATTATCAGTTGGAAGGGATTCCATCTGGAACTCGTTAAACCACTTTTCCCCCAGTTTTTTTGAAAATCACCAAGCCGTAGGTGATGGGGAGTATTCACACAGTGTGTATATGGATCTACAAACCAGCCAACCGATCTTAGTCTTGCATGTTGTGCAAACCTTCTGGGTCAGAAACCCAGAAAACTGGATTAATGATTATGGTAAAACTATCCACAGCAAATGGGAGGGCTCCCAGTCAGAAACCACTACAGAGTGATGAATTTGAAGACTCTTCCTCTCTAAAGCAGGGGTCTCCAACCTTGGCAACTTTAAGCCTGGTGGTCTTCAACTCCCAGAATTCCCCAGCTGGCTGGGGAATTCTGGGAGTTGAAGTCCACCAGGCTTAAAGTTGCCAAGGTTGGAGACCCCTGCTCTAAAGGATATCTGTGAAAGAGAGCAGGCAACAGGGTATCTGAGAGACCAAAGGTCAGATTAGGTGAAGAGTCACAAATCCCTTCATTATCTCTCTTGAAAAGAAGACAATTCTTCATGTTATCACCCACCTCAGAAGTATAGAAGAAATACCCTTCTGTTGAACGTCAAAGTTACTTGCAATTCCTTTGTAGAAAGTCAGCGTCTACCCCTCTTAGAAGAATGAAATATTTTGAGGAATATTAAAAAAGGCAGAATATTATATTTCCCAAAGGGAGAAATGGAGAAACATTTTTAGAGGCAAAAAGCAATCCCCACTTTCCTTAATAGCTCACAGCACATGTCAGCACTTAAGAGATAAAGAGCTTATTAAAAAAAAAAAACCCAAGTATATAGATAGCTCTCTTCATAAGCAAATACCCTCACTGAAGAGCGAAAACATAATGAAAGCCATTAAGCCACAATAGGAATTATCCAACACCCTTTCAGAACACAAGCCCCTTCATTGCATCACCCTCAGGGCAGTCCAAACATCAACCAAACTTAGCTAGGACAAACACCTAGGATTTGTACTTTGCCTATAGAGCCAGCTATGACCCCTATATAACCGCTACATGGCCCGATGGGAGTCTGACAACAGCCAACAGAATGCATGTTCTGCACAGGAACCGGAAGCTCAAGTGCAAAGCCCAAGAGAAGGTATAAACACACCCTACTCTCAACTCCATGTGGTCAGCTGCCCATAATCACAGATGCCTGGTGGTTCTGCTTCATCAGTAAATGGACCCTCTTTCCAATCAGCCTCCAGCCTCCATTTTGTCTCCAGTGCCTTTCTCCTGGCTTGGAACTGAATCAGATGGATAATTCTTCCCACACCTTCAACAAGCTTCTCTTTCTTTCCATACATTACTCATCACTCATCACTAGTTCTTGAATTCAGAGTCTAATCTCATGTAATTAATTTTATCTGGCTATCATAATAAACCACAATTCCTTGATACTTTGATAAGACAACTTCACACATTCAATTATGGCAGTGGCAGACAACTTTTTGGGGTCATACTCAATATTCTGAGGTTCAGCAAAAGTTACACTGGGTGCAATAATGCAAGTGGGATGGGTATTTTCTGTTTCCTTCATTGGTTCAAAAAATCATGTTGTCTATTTCAGATCTTTCATAACCATTTCTGACTCTTCCACAACAAAATGGTGCAATATATTATCACTGAGATCAGAGGATCAAGAATTTAAAAACAAAACAGGATTTAGAGACTCCAAGTAACTATCTCTTGATTGGGGGAGGAGCTAAAATGTTAATGAACTCTAAATAAAATATGTTTACTGCAAGTAGTACAAACCATAATGCAATTCTATATATTTATCCAAAAATATGCCTCATTAACACATTCTGTGATTTGAAGATGTACTTTCTTCAGCTCTTTAAATTTTGTGTGTTTTTTTAAATACTTGGGAAAAAATCATTGGGATTTAAAATAGTAGCATAACTTTCATTTCATCCTTTTCATTACTGAGAGGAGCCATTTACTTGCCAAATGGAGGAAGAATTTGCTAATTTATCATCCTGTCGGCCAACTGTGCTGTAGCAGAGAGTTCAACAGGATGTTGGTGTTAACTTTGTACGTTCAGATCAGTCATGCTGTTTCTGCTGAAAATAAGCAAGTGCTTGTTATACAGAAAAGGGTTCACTAGGAGATTTCTGGTGTGCCTCTTGTGCTTAAATACAGTGACACTTCAGTAATAGTATCTTATGTATTTTATTCTCCATTTCAAAATGACGTGGCAAAAAAAATACTGGAGTTATGTTCAGCTTGATCAAGGGTGTCAAACTCACGTCACAGCGTCGTCTCGTGACGTAGTGGGACTTCCCCCCCTTCGCTAAACCGGGCAGGGGCGGGGCAGCACATGACTCATCGAGCCAGTGGGCCACGAGTTTGACACCCAAGTTTGATTATAATTTTCCTTACAGATTGTTGAATATTGTTTCTGCTTCTTCACAGATTCAGATTTAACTCCTCCTTTTAATTGAGAATAAACAGTCTCAATGCACTTAGGATTTCCCCTGAAATATGCCTACCGTGGACCAAATGATCTACTCTGCTATTCAGAGCTGGTCCTAGATATTTTGCTGATGGGGCAGAACAGTTAATGGCATCTCAAAGTGTGTAGTTACAAGATATTTTGGTACCTTAGGCAGAAGAATCTATTGGTTCATTTGTTCCTCCCTGGCATTAAAAATATGATAATGATGATGGTGATAATAACAATTACAGACAGCTGCCCCGTTTTGTTTAACACTCTGAATTATTTGTAAAACCAATAAAGGCGGGATATAAATAAATAATACATGAAGGGATTAAAACGTCATGCTAAAAATCCTTTCTCCAAAGTATGTCTGTAGAAAGTAGGTAAAACCAAACATCAAGATAGCATCCATCTTGTGTGATTGAAGCCCCACCCCTTTTTAGGTAGGCTAAGATTCATATAAAAAAGGGGTATGGTTGCACCCACCATTTTGATTATTTTGAGCTGCCCAGTAGACACTCCTGCCTGCCTCCACAGTGCTGAATGGCTACATATGCAGTGGAAAATTCTGCGGCAAACAAAATTCAGCTTTATGAGAAAGACTTCTGTATGCATACATCTCCCTGGCTACCAAATGCCAGTGAGATGTATTATTATATACATTTGTGGGGATCTAATTACTCATCTAAAGTATATTTATGCAGCGTCTGAGAACTACAAGGTACAGAAAAGTCACAAAACAGCTTATTTGCAACAGCTTCTCCAACCCGGGGCCCTTCAGATATGCAGGACTACAATTGCCATCATCTTCAATTTTTACTTTTGGTTGCATGATTTCAAATGATGCAAACATAGTCTAGCACAGGGGTCTCCAACTTTGGCAACTTTAAGCCTTGGCGGTTTCAACTTCCTGAATTCACCAGCGAGCAAGGCTGGCTGGGGAATTCTGGGAGTTGAAGCAATGGTGGAATTCATTTTTTTTTACTACCGGTTCTGTGGGCATCGGGGTGGTGTGACTTGATGGACATGGCAGGGGAAGGATACTGCAAAATATCCATTCCCACCCCACTCCAAGGGAAGGATACTGCAAAATCTCTATTCTCACCCCACTGCAGGGGAAGGATACTGCAAAATCCTCATTCCCTCCCCACTCCTGGGAGAAGGATATTGCAAAATCTCCATTCCCACCCCACTCTGGGATCAGACAGAGGTGGTATTTGCCGGTTCTCTGAACTACTCAAAATTTCCGCTACCGGTTCTCCAGAACCTGTCAGAACCTGCTGAATAGCACCCCTGAGTTGAAGTCTGCCAGGCTTAAAGTTGCCAAGGTTGGAAACCCCTGGTCTAGCAGACATTCTAGAAAGCACCATTCTAGAAAGCTAAATTGTAAGATGTTCAAATGTTATGCTGATTTTTACCAGCGAATTCTTGAGCAAAGGGTTTGAATAAATTAATTGGTCTCTGTGCCCAAACTTTTAATGGGCAACTAAAGCTTCATCCTGGCCAACTGTTGTGTTTGTTGATCTGGGAAATGAGTTGGCAAAAAACCTATTTCTCCTTATCCTTCTGGGGAGGAAAGGAAGACCAGAGAGCTATTTTTGTAGCCCAGCTTACGCAATATTCTATTATATGGATTTCACATCAGTAACAGCAATTTATGTTCAGGTGATTTGGAAGGTATAAATTCTAAATCCTCCAGTAAAATGAGCCTCTGAGCTTAGACTCAGAATGAAAAAAAAAGCCATTGCATAATATGTTGTCTACGAACAATAACTAAGGATATACTGGATAGAATGCTGATACTGCAAATTCCAAAGCACAACAAACCATTGGAACCCAATGATTTCCACAATAATTTGTGGAATTTTTCCTAATAATTTGTGAAATTGGTCAAGCAGATATTATTGATTGTTGTATTATTGTTGATACAAATCAGTTTGGACTCTTGCATTCAATTGGATTAGGGTTTACATTCCATACATGTAGACAGAAATAACAGTAATTCATTGCTAATTATTAGGTGCATAGAAGCTGCCTTCTATCAAATCAGTTTATGAGTTGAGGTCTGATTCAGTATTATCTATATTAACTTTCCATAATCTATTAGTCTCCATGTGTCACTACAGAGTTTCTCTATGAGGGAGATGAGAGGTCTCTAAATGTGTTATAAATGAATAGGCAAACACTGAATTACAGTACATGGCTATTAGCTGGGAATTCTGGGATTTGTAGTCTATCATACTTTGCAGGCACCAGGGTGGCATCAGCTTTCCAGGGTTTAGGATAAGAGTCTTTGGCAGTTTGCAAATGCAAGAGACACGTGCCAAGGCCTTCTGAACGTTATGTCTTTTGCTGGATGATAGCCTTCCTGGTCCTGCTGTATCTATACACAATGCAGGAGATGTCTATGGAGATTCTCAGTCATCCAGGTTATGGTTGTCCCAAAAGTGCTTTTTCAAGAGGCAATTGGACTTTCTGTTTTTTTTTTTTTGAAGACATTTCACTTCTCATTCAAGAAGTTTCTTCAACTCTGACTGGATGATGGGGAATGGAAGGATTTATACTCCTTGCAGACAACTGGTCATTTGTGTTCTTTTAGCAAGTTGTTAAGGCCACCTGGAGATTTATCGGCTCCACCAGGGTCATCTGAGTAGTGCAAATAGGTGTGGAGCCTTATTGGAACTGTTGAAAGGACTGTGTTGTAGACTGGAGATAGATGATGTAGAAAAACCAGAAGGTCCAGTTGCCTCTTGAAAAAGCACCTTTGGGACAATGGAAGAGAGTTTTTCGGCTTTCTTCCTGTCAGTGATACAGCAAATCTCTTGTAAGGAGAAAGTCCTGGGATCAATACTTGGCATCACTGATTGTTAAATGTTTTAAAGGATTAGGTAACAGGCTATTAGTAGAACCTTTCTTTGCCTGAGACCTTGGACACCTTTACTGCCAGTCAGAGGAACTGATGTGGGTGGAATCAATGGATGATGTTCTCCCCTGGGATAAGGGACTGTAAATAGTCTTCAAGGAGACAGTTTGAAATCCGAAGCCTAACAAGGTTCTTTAGGGCAATGGAAGTTATCCAAAGGTAAGGGAAACATAAACAATATTATGCCCTGGGGGTGAACATTTGTTTGGTTCCCCTTTGAATGAGACTTCATCTAATTTCACATGTTTGAGCCAGTACATAAACTGAAGCTTAACTATCCTTCAAAATGTGCTTTTTGTCATGCAATAGACCATTTTTAAAAAGCACATATTAAAAAAAGAGGATAGAGAAGATTATTGAAAAATAATGAATGAATATACAAGGGGTGGGTTCTACTTACCTTTACTACCGGTTTGCAATGGGGCCGTGCCCATTTCTATGCATGCACAGAAACCCCTGATGTCGTTGAGGTCAGTGGGTGGAGCCTCCCACTGATTTTTCTACCCGTTCTTGTGAACTGGTCCGAACCGGGGCCAACCCACCACTGAAATATACCATATACTAAGGGAAATTATAAAAAAACTTAAATGGCAAATAAACAAGGGGAACAAATAAACAAATATCACAAAGAAAATTGACCTTTGAATATTATCGTTTACAATTTTTTTTCAAGCTAGTATGGGAATGGGACCCACCAAGGTTATAAGTGAAAAAGTAGGTGACAGATTCACTTTCTTCTCTCATGTTTTATTTTTTTCAGAATAAACTGCAGAACAAAGCACTTAGGAAGTACTCTGTCTTGATACTTGGAAATGCCACAAATTTCCTGCAGGTTTCTAATCCAAAGGCAGATGCTTAGCATTCCTCAGTAAAAAAAAAAAAGTAAAAGTACAGAAAGGAAACAAAGAAGGCCATGAGTGAGGCACAGAACCAACCCCTGCAGGATGGTGAGCAATAAATGAACTGCACTTTGGAGTGATTGATGATGGAAGAAACATTAGCATTAGGAGGCGTTGTTGTGGGAGATCAAAGTAAAGCCAGTTGAAAGCACATTGAGCCAAAACACAATCTAACCCAGTGTTTTTCACACTTGGCAACTAAGATATGTGAACTTCAACTCCCAGAATTCCTCCAACCACCATGCTGGGAATTCTGGAAGCTCTGGATGAAGTCCTGGAAGCTTTGAGATGAAGTCCACGTGTCTTAAAGTTGCCAGGTTTGAAAAAGACTGCTCTAGACTGATCTCAGAAGCTCTAAACAGGGTGGGCTTTAATTAAGGCTTAAATTGGGGCCACTTGGGAATTGAAGGGCGGTTTGGAGACCTGAAAACTGATTAATTAGATTGGAAGCTAGACTGGAAAATGAGTATTTAGAGAACTATTTCAGGATTGCGGGGCTGTTAGGCTGGAAAACTGTAAACAATCCAGAAAGAAGGCATTGCTAAATCACTTCTGTAACGTTAACAATCGAAGTGCACAGCCTGTCACAAAGAGTGAAACTTGACTTGAAGAAGTCCTTGTGTTCAGCTCTTGGGATAAGATTGGGAACTTGGCTCTCTTCTCCTGATATTAATATATTTAGCCTATCATGCAGAATGCAAATGAACCCTTCCATTGGGTTGTCATAATACAGGGGTATCAAAAGCCGGCCCGTGATAGGCCCAGAGTTGTCCCATGGGGCCATCCCTGGTTGGCCATGATGACCAGGCCACGCCCATCCTGGGCCCCCAAGGGTAAGCAAAATCCTGATACCGCCGGCGATGGGATCAAGTTTGACACCCCTGTCATAGTAGATGAAGCAAAACCAAAGCAAGAAAGGGAAGGCAGAGGGGAAAGAAGACAAACATATCCTTTCCTGGGCTGCATCCCAGTGAGATAAACATGTAATAAGAGCTAAGAATAGGACTCCCAACCAGCACAGGAAAAAGAGATGCAACATTTATTAAAACATCAAACTGAAAACAAGTAGGATATTTCCCACTATCAAGACAAACCAGAAACAGCTGGGCTAACTTAAAAATGGTTGTTATCTTAGCAGGCACAGAAGGAAGAGGATGCATGTTAAAATAAAAGGTGGTTGTTTTCAGAAGCACATCTTTAATTTTTACTGTAAAAGGGCTTCATCACTTAATAAATTACTAGGTGGTGAGTTTTCTCCATCCTGTTTACATTTTACGTTAAAAGACAAATTCCTTGTGTGTCCAATCACACTTGGCCAATAAAGAATTCTGTTCTGTTCTGTTCTGTTCTGTTCTATTCTAATGATGAGGTGAAATACCAAGTAGCTACTTGAATGCTAACATGAAAAAACAACTTTTTTCTTCAGCCAGTAAGCAATAGAATTGTGCAATGCTTTGGCTTCAAAGGGAAAAATCTAGTTTGGAGTACAATATGTACAGTACACAGCATTTGTCAGAAACATCTTAAAGGAATTCTGTATCTTTCTGTGCTTGTGTGATTTTTTTTCCGGCAGCTGCTGTGCAGTCCCAGGAAAAAGATATGTCCAGGTGAACATGAAATTCACCGCTTATATGCTGAGACAGAATGTCCTCCATATGCAATAAATTAGAAAATTCCTAGTAGAATCCAATACCTGACCAATAGGATAGGTGTAGGGATTATACAGGTTCTGGTAAAATGAGCACTTGGAAGATATAATTTTGAGATAATTGATTGAAAACATTTCCCCTCCAAAAACAAAAAATTGCTGATTAATTGCTGAAAATTAAATAAAAATCCAGTTCACTGGTTTCATAAAGGATAAGACAAAAAAACACTATGGAATATTTTCTATACCTGGTTAGAAGTTAACCTGGTCAGTCTGCCTTTCTGGCACGTTTAGGGTTCACCCACTCTCCCCCTTCCTGTTTTTGCTTTGAGATGGGCTACTCGCCATTTATGGGGGACAGGCTCTCTAGCAATGGAATCTTCATCTTGGATGCAGCCTGTCATTCATGGAGCAACGGTAAGCGCCCTTGATCATGTTTTGCATTCTAAACCCAAGAACAGAGGGCTTTCTAAGGTACCTTATTTCTACCACATAACTCTCAACGACCAGTAAGATCCCACAGAGTTGGTCTCCTCCGGGTCCCGTCAGCTAAACAATGTCAGCTGGCAGACCCAAGGGGGAGGGCCTTCTCTGTGGCTGCCCCAGCTCTATGGAACCAGTTACCTTCTGAGGTGTGGACCATCCCCACCCCATTGGCCTTTCGAAAAGCAGTGAAGACCTGGCTTTTCTGGCAGGCCTGGGGCCGTTGATCTTGCTCTTGCGATCCGGCGAGATCCGGCCATGAATGGTGTGAATGAGTTTTAATGTTTTTAATGTTTTAAATTCTTAAATGTTTTTTATAATGATTTTAAATGCATTGTGAGCCACCCCGAGTCTTCGGAGAGGGGCGGCATACAAATTGAGTTAATAAAATAAATAAATACCTGCATTTTTAGAGTTGGATAAATTCATATTTATACTAGCTATGGTAATGATTTTTTTGTCTTTAACTCAGTATAGGTAGCCCTTGTGTTAGAACTGTAATGGAGCCTGTCCATTATTTTTGTAAGTTTATAAATCCATCATGTGACCAACCTGATTTTCCATTTTTGGTTTACGGACCCATTTTTCTCTATGGTATAATTTTGCTGAGAATTCTAAGTAAGGCTTGGTTTTTGGCAAAACTGTTGTAAAATGCAATTACGTAAATGCAGGATGCTGCAAACAGCTGCAAATACAAGTGCCCAAAGTGTGGGCATGTGATCGCGCGGGGTGGTGGGGTGCAACTGTTGGATTTACAGTTCTAGATCTTTTTCAGGTAGTTTGTCACTTCGAATGACCGTTAAGTGCTTAGTCTTAAATCGAGGACTATGTTAATGTAATTAGAGCAGAATGCATGCATTTCTGGATACTACAGCTTTTTTTAATTTAGTGCTTCAGCTGTTTAAGATTTTGGTATTTAAGAATTTTTTTCTATTGCATTGCAGAATTGAATTGCTATTATTGTTCTCTAAATCAACCCATAAACTTGCTTACGTTTTATTTACCCAGGGAAGAAAAAGGACAAAGCTGACAAATTGTACTCTTTAACCATATCTGTGCTTCCAGTCAGCAGCAATCACTCCAACAGTTGCAATGACTAAATAGTGGGTGAACAAAGGCACACACATACCCTGTTTTATTCCAATTTCTATAGCAGGCTCTGTAAATCAGACACCCATTCACCCACCCTCACTGGCATTCAAAAACAATTACTGAAAAACTCTGTTATACAAGAATAGTTTTTTTCTTTCCTAGGGAGAGTTTACAATTTTTGGGTCAACAAATCTCCCCAATCTCTTGTGTCCAACTGCAAAAGTGCTCTTTGTTAACATTCCAATAGTGTAACATCCAGGCCAAACTAGAGCAACAAGAAATGGATAACTCCAAATTCACAGTGGTTCTGCTAGGGAACAGGTCAATTTAATTAATTAAAAGAAACTGAGAATGATTAATCTCAAAAGAAGATTCTCCTCTGACATAGTGCTTAATCCTTCAAACAAATCAACCACATTCTCTACATGTTCATGTCCCTCAGCAGTGCTCTGAAAAACTGCTAGTCAAATAACATACTACTTTGGTTTTAGATAACTATTCATATAAGTTTAACAAACAAGGAATTATGGTTGTACTTTTGTTTCATAGAACAAGATCTCAAGATATTTGGAACTCTTCATCATGCAACATAGAGAATGTATAGGTGAAGGTAAAGGTTCCCTTCACACATATGTCTAGTTGTTCCTGACTCTAGAGGGCAGTGCTCATCTCCGTTTCAAAGCCAAAGAGCCAGCACTGTCTGAAGAAGTCTTCGTGGCCATGTGGCTGGCATGACTAAATGCCAAAGGTGCACGGACCGCTGTTACCTTTCCACCAAAGATGGTCCCTATTTTTCTACTTGCATTTTTACGTGCTTTCGAACTGCTAGGTTGGCAGAAGCTGGGACAAGTAACAGGAGCTCACCCCGGTACGCGGCACTAGGGATTTGAACCGTCGATCAAAAGGCTTCCGACCTTTTGATCGACAAGCTCAGCATCTTAGCCACTGAACCACTTAGAGAATATATATGAGAGATGTTTGTCAAGGTAAGGGGTTGCCATGGAAGACAGAGAGGCCTCTTTTATTGTAGAGTTTCATCATCAAATACAATCGCAAGAGCCCTGAACAAAGCAGAAGATCAGCCTATGTAAGTTTTCAAGTTTAAACATCTTATCCTTATTGCCTAAATAGGCAATAAATAGTTTTATGGATTGATTAGATTTACAGGCTGCCCCTCTGGTTGGTGTATAATATAAAATAAAAACAATGTATAAAATTCAGACTAAAAGAATATAAAACAAATGTCCAGAGAAAAACAGCACAGGTTCTAGTCATCGTACATGGGGGTCTATCACAAGACCCAGAACAACTGCCAAGTTTTAAGGGTTCATTTAACAAAGGCCAAAGTGAAGGCCATTTGAATCTCTGGAAGATGCTATTCCAGGGGGCAGCCATGAAGGCAAAGACTGGTGACTACTTCATCAATAGGACTTGAAGCATCCCAACTCTGTCCCACTGGAATATGTAGCTTCAGTATGTTGTGGAGCAGTTGCCAACCTTGGCAACTTTAAGACTTGTGGACGTCAACTCCCAGAATTCCTCAGCCAGAAAAGCTGGGAGTTGAAGTCCACAAGTCTTAAAGTTGCCAAGGTTGGAGACCTCTGTTGTGGAGTGTAGCTTCTCTTTGTTTTCATTTAATTTTTGACCTGTTTTTAGAACATGATATAGGTTTGGAAAGTCTAGAAAATGAGCTCTTGCCCCACTTTGCACAGGCAGTTACTCACCATTGCCATAATCAACCAGGTGCTTCTTTTCTTTTGGATGTTCTGGCTCTATACAGGAAAGGAGCTTATCACCCATTATCATCCTCCAATCTATATGGACACCTGAACTCTTTCCTAAAGTAATTTTGTGACCCGTTGTGATGCAGTAACTTTATTACAAGGAGTATAGAGAGAAAGACAGGTTCTCCTTGCTCCTATTTTATCCATAGAAACCCCTGTGATTTTTTACTTCACTGCTTCAATATCAGGACTGATGTCAAACCCACACATCTCCTGGCTTTCAACATCCAGTCTAATTGTCTGAATTCCTCCTCCTCTTCTCCTGCTCTTTCATAAAAATGAAAAAAATGAAAACTCTGAAAAACTGAATTCCTTCGTTGTATTCATTTAATTGATTGTATTTACAGTATATAGTGTTTCTCCCCATGAGAGTAATAGTAAGGCTATCATTTGCATGAAGTCTTTTCTGATCTACTACAAATCTCTTGAAATGCTACAGGCAGAGTCCACTGGAGTTGGGTGTACAATACATTTAAATACATACATATATATTGTACATACATACTGTACATATATAGTTAAAGGTTCCCCTCGTACATATGTGTTAGTCGTTCCTGACTCTAGGGGGCAGTGCTCATCTCCGTTTCAAAGCCAAAGAGCCAGCACTGTCCAAAGATGTCTCTGTGGTCATGTGGCCGGCATGACTAAACACCAAAGACACAAGGAATGCTGTTACCTTCCCATCTAAGGTGGTCTCTATTTTTCTACTTGCATTTTTTACGTTTCGAACTGCTAGGTTGGCAGAAGCTGGGACAAATAACGGGAGCTTACCCTGTTACGCGGCACTAGGGATTCGAACTGCCGAACTGCCGACCTTTCGATCAACAAGCTCAGCATCTTAGCCACTGAACCACCATGTCCTCTTGTTTATATATACTAATGTATATTTGCTGGAAATAGAGAACAGGCAAGTCCAAAGTAAGAGAGAGAAAGAAAAAAGAGCTTACCACTCAGTTATTATAACTGAGTGACCACTTGCTTTGCTCAGTCAGTTCTCCAGATGCCAAGTATTGGTGGGGAACTTCAAGCCCCAGGCCAATTATCTGATGGCTCTGGACAGAGGAATGAAAAGAAATAACTGTAATGTACATATGTACATACATACATACATGCTTTGTTATCTAGTCTAAACTGACTGGTAGCATCTCAGACAGGGACTGACCATGAATATGAGACTTTTGGTATGCAAAATAAATGCTTGTCAACTGAATCATGGTTTCTTCCCAGCAACAGTTTTGTACTTACTTTCAATATTGTCATTCCATTTGCAGATTGTTCAGGTGTGTAATGGTATCACTTTATTTTCTGCATTTAATGGGGATGAAATGAGCATGGCTCACAAGAATCTGCCTCCCTTGAAAATAGAATGCAAGCTCAGTTCCATAGTGGTAGCTTAGGTATTACATTAGTAAAATCCAAATTCAAATTCATATTCAGTTATAGGAGCTCACTGGCAGACTTTGACGTAATCCCTATCTCTTAGCCCATGGAATGTCAAAGGGTTGTTGTTGTGACCATCAGTGATATCCTAGAGCAGGGGTATCAAACTCAAGGTCTGGGGGCCAGATATTGCCCACGGGGTGGTTAGATCTGGCCCATAGGGCCATCCTAGAAACAGCAAAGGACTGGCCTGCAATGCCTCTGTGGTGACTCTGTTTTCACTGGCAAAGGATTGCAGGAAGCGGTCATAGCTGAAAACAGAGCTTGGGAGCCTGTTTTCACTGGCAGAGAGCTTGGGCTACCACAGGCACCCCTGACATGAGTGATGTTGAGCTGGCCATGCCCACCCTTGCCACCCACACCCCCGAGGTCAAATACAATCCTGATGCAGCCCTCAATGAAATCGAGTTTGACACCCCTGACAGATTCAAAAAAATCAAAAGAATGAATGAATAAAAGTAATATGGGTGTTCTCTCTGTAATGTTAGATCTGTGAGAAACCATTCAGCAGTGAACCTCAACCATGGAATTTCATGGGTTGGAATTAGTAGGTGTGAAAAGGCACACCCTCTCTTTGATCTTGTCTCAAGAGACTCATTCCAGAAATTCCAATATTGCACAAGAGAAAACCTCTTCAAAATATAACAGATACCAAGGAAATTCCTGATCTTCTGGGCATGGAATTTAGTTCCTCCAGCATGTTGCCTCTTTAGACCTCAGAACCAAAATCTTTGGCTGACCTAGGGTTAGGATTCCTGAAGCCACAATCCCCTAGGAGATGGAGTGTGATGGAATGTTTACCTGAAGCAGCAGAGGGGGAGGATTTGGCCAAATCAGAGCTTTCCCAGAAAGAAACCCAGATTAAGAGACTGTACAGACTGGGGTAGTCCAGAACTTCCTAGAACGTCCTGTTGAGTTGGGTTTCACAGTCTGAAGGAGTAATTGGATACATTGATCAGCTGGGACCAGGCCAGGCACAGGAGGAATATGGCACCATCTACCCTCTGAACTAGGCCCATGTTGGGCCCAGCCCAGAGATGAGACAGTGAGATTCAATCAAGTCCAATCCTTTTTATTTGCTTATATTTGCCAAGATTCTGTTGGCAAGACGGAATCTTGCCAAATTAAAGCTATAATTTTCTAAGCTACTAGATATAACCTGAGATATTGTAAAATGTGGTTTCCCTGAATTTCTTTTCCCCCTCCAGCCTCCAGTTCTGGACTACCCAGTCTGTACAGTCTCTTAATCTGGGTTTCTTTCTGGGAAAGCTCTGATTTGGCTAAATCCTCCCCCTCTGCTGCTTCAGGTAAACATTCCATCACACTCCATCTCCTAGGGGATTGTGGCTTCAGGAATCCTAACCCTAGGTCAGCCAAACAGCTCTAGCTAGTAGCTTTGGATAAGGATCCTCTACCTTTCTTGCCTTCCTTTTAGGAATTTCTGGAGGCATCATGCGGTGTCAATCCTTGAGAACTAGGAGTGTAAAATGGACAGATATGGCTATTTTTATCCTTTTCACTCTCCTCCTACCAAATTAATGTATTGTCTTTCTTTACACATAGGCTGGCTACTCAGTCCTCTTTCTCTTCTCTATCCTTTTCCTCTCATTCCTCTCCTGCTCTGTCTATTACATAGAGGTGTTTTTTTCAGTTTTCTTTGCATTCTTCTCGTTTGAACTCCTGTGTTCCAAAGGTAAGGCATGCATACTAGGACTTCTCTGTACTTATCAAAAATGCATGCTCTCTCATCTGGTCTTAGGTACAGAAAAAAGTTTGTACAGAACATATATGGGATTCACTCTTTTCCTTAAAAACTGTACATGTTATATGTTGTTGCTAGACCTCAGGGACAGCTGTTCACTGTTATTCCTTCCCTCCTATTTAATTGCTGTTTCCCCAGCAATTGCTGCATTCTCCTTCATTTGCTTAGTAAAATCTGAGTTTTCAAAGGCATGTATGATTGCTACTTTTATATTTTACATTTCTAAACTGCCCATATCCTTAAGAGGGGGATTCTTTGAGGTCCATATTTGCACAGTTTTAACTGTTTTTTTTTTTAAAGTCTTACTTGTGACTGCTTGGTTACTGCTGAACAGTCCCCGAGGAATAATTTGGGGCTGATTCAGGGGTGAAATCCAGCAGGTTCTGGAGAACTGGTAGCAGAAAGTTTGAGAAGTTCGGAGAACCGGCAAATATCACCTCTGGCTGGCCTCAGAGTGTGGAGTGAATGGGGATTTCGCAGTATCCTTCCCCTGCCATGCCCATCAAGCCACGCCCACCAAGCCACACCACGCCCACCAAGCCACGCCCACAGAACTGGTAGTAAAAAAATTTGGACTTCACCACTGGGCTGATTTCAATCTGAATATGAATCAGCAATGTGACAGGATTGAAAAAAGGCAAATGTAATTTTAGGCTGCATCAACAGAAGTATAGTTTTCAAACCATATGAACAAACAATCCTAATGTATGCTTTAATAGCCAGACCCCATTTAAGTAATGAGTTCAGTTCAGAGCACCTCAATTTAAGAAAAAGTCAGTCAGACTGGAATGGGTTCATAAAAGAGCAATGAGAACATCAAGATATTAGAAACTAAGGTCATTTTCCATGTTTGTGATTTATAACATTTTCTGGAGTCATCCAACCATAATTTTGCCAGCATAATAATGTGAGCCGGCTTTATATTGCTTCAATGATGCCTGGGTGATGCTATATGTCACTACTGTGGAAATGACCAGAGTCATCCAAGGACAGGTTGAGGAAAACTGGGTACATTTAAGTCTTGAAAAAAGATCAAGTGAAAAGAAATATCTTCATACAGAAGAAAGATGTTGAACAATGGAGTCAAGATATAAGAAGAGAGATTCCAGCTGAATGTTAAAAAGACTTTCCAACAGTAAGAGAAATTAAACTTGAGAAATGTGTGGGCTCTCCTTTTTGTCATGTCTTAATTTAGTTTACTTTAGTTTACTTTATTGTCACTGCACATGGTGCAACGAAATTAAATGCCCTCTTCAGTGTACATTATAACTATGAAAATAAAAACACAAATATACATCCTTTACATTCTAATCTACACTCCTGCACTGAGCAAAAGTTGTATTTTGTGGCCAAGGTGACCCCTTTCAATTCCAATCTCCTCTGGATGTTGTACTCACCAAGGAAGGCAAAAACAAACAAACAAAAATAACCATACAATTTTCCATTTTCTTAGATTTCTACCAACTACAATATGCATGACTTTTCATTCACAATTGGGTCAGGTTAATAGAGCATCCTGAACATTTGTTTCCAACATCACCATAACTGAAATCACAGCCAGCTGCATTTTGATTCTTTCAATTTGTGTTGCCTTGTCTGGATTTATATCTTTAAGAGAAAAAAAATAGCGCTAATAAACAGTACACTAATCATGTTTGGAAAAAGTAAACAACATCACAAAAATTATTTGGATTGTATTTCGTGTTTAAATAAAGTGCAACTTGGTACATGCATTAAAAGATCAAGTTAGAAGAAAAGTAAACTGAAAGAGGATCTGGGTTTTTATTTAGGATATAAATGTGCAGAATGAAGAAAAGATGACTCTGATCAGCCAAAATGGGGAAAAAAGAGCTCACCTTCTCAGGTTACATATGCATTCACTGCAAAGAAATTGCTCGACTGAGAAAGAGCCTCACTATCTAAGGAAGATGGTTCTGTTAATTATAATAAAGTATTCTTGTCCATATTGCAGTAATTTTTAAAGTGGACAATATCAGGGCTGGGTTCTACTTACCTTTACTACTGGTTTGCAATGGGAACGCGCAGATCATCATTTATGACATCTGTCACTGCGTTATTTATATTTGCCAGCTGAACTTCCATTCCGCACATTACGGTAGCTTGCCAGAGAACCTTATCACATAGATAAGGCTGTCTTGTGATTTCTGAGCTACTGCGCATGTCTACATTTCTTTTCTAACTTCCTGATTTACTTTTTCCTTTGTCCATCTCTGTGTGATAAACTGCCAGTAAGATGTAGTTAGCTAGGTTTTTAACTTTTATAATAAAAATGTTTCTTAGTATTTATATTTCGGGTTTTCTTTCTTTGAGAGTATACACCATGGAAAACAAGATCCATTCACCTCTAATTAATTACAGTTTCCCCGGGGGGCAATGATTCATGCTTCGACATCCAGGCTGGTTGGAGCTACCCACTGCTTTTACTACTGGTTCTAAATAACTGGACAGAACCGGGAGCAACCCACCACTGGACAATATGCCTGAACAATAGTGTCTGTCTTTGTTTTTTTGGAAACAAAGTCATAAAATTTTGTCTGGTTATGTGGCTGCCTTGACCTACAATCATGATGATGATGATTTAGTATTATTTTAGCTATTACCATTTTTATTTATTACAATTTTAGTCTCCTGATTGGTACAAAAAGCAGCAGTTTGGGTGGTTGTGGGCATGTCTTGTTATGCTCATGCAAGCTTCCATGTGTGTTTCAAGGTGCTGGGTATTACCTCTGAAGGTACAACTTCATGGCATAGAACTGGATTACCTGAGGGACAACTTTCCCTCACGAACATGCTCTACAAGCTCCCAAAGGAAGGGTTTACTCCAGGTTCTTTTTTAAAAATCTTGGCATCTTATGAAACCTAGGAACTGTATCTTTTCTTTGGTTTCCCCTGTTCTGGGAGGTCTTTGGTGCTTTCTGAGCTTGGTTGTTTTCTTACAGATGTTTCATAACATAAACTATATAACATCATCAGTGTTCTGCTGATGTTACCTAATGTGGGTAATTAAATGTCTGCAAGAAAGCTTCTAAGCTCAAGGTAGGTTGGGATTGTTTTCTTGTGCATTTGGCCATCATTTTATATTTTGAATTTATATTTTGCATTTTTTCTTTTTCTTTTTCTTTAGTTTATTTTTATGCTGTATACTTCCCAGAATCAAACTGTTTTGTTGGGTACTATATAAATCTCATAAACAAACAAATCAAAGTTTTCTGGGAAAGTAGAAGTCTGCTTAAAAACATTAAAATCTGAAAAGCAACAAATAAATTAAGTGAA
This sequence comes from Masticophis lateralis, assembly GCA_030761175.1. Lineage (NCBI taxonomy): Eukaryota > Metazoa > Chordata > Lepidosauria > Squamata > Colubridae > Masticophis > Masticophis lateralis. The sequence goes on along the minus strand of JAUDYJ010000001.1, from coordinate 320,534,653 downwards.
ATTATTAATTAATTATTACTTAATGCCTAGTCCCTAATCAGCTATGAACGCAATTCAATTGACATGGAAGACAACAGCCCTGAATGGATCTTGATTAATCTCAGAAGAGCTAATTAATGTCTGACCTAATTAGTATTCTACTGGAAGCAAGAGCACCCATTTGGGGTGGGGATATATAAACAAAGTCAAGATGGCAGTACTGATCACCAGTGGTGGGTTTCAAATTTTTTTACTACTGATTCTGTGGGTGTGGCTTGGTGGGTATGGCATGACTTGGTGGGTGTGGCTTGGTAGGCATGGCAGGGGAAGGATACTATAAAAACTCCATTCCCACCCCACTCCAGGGGAAGGTTACTGCAAAATCTCCCATTTCCTTCCAATCAGCTGGGACTTAGAAGGCAGAGAATAGATCTGGGCGGGCCAGCCAGAATTTTTACTACCAGTTCTCTGAACTATTCAAAATTTCCGCTACCGGTTCTCCAGAACTTGTCAGAACCTGCTGAAACCCACTTCTGCTGATCCTGATTTAAACCCGTCCGCTTTCAAAGGTGTATTGCTATTTTGACTTTTTACAGCAGCCATCTTGACTTTTTGACTTGCCCCGCAAATGCCATTGATAGCCGTACAGAAAATTGATAGATTGGACAGGAAAGATACAGAACATCCAAGGAGTCAATGGCAAACTCCTTGTTGTCATATGTATGAAATCGCCAAGAGTTGAACTTGATACAAGGAGACATTATTTTTTGATATTACACAAAAGGAAGAAAGCTGGTTGGGTTTGCCAGAAGAAGATGACATGTAGTCTATGTACAGAAAGTTAAAATGCAAACACTAGGTTTGAAAAACACTTGTAGCTGGTAACCAAAAAGGCTATGTCAGAGTATGTCATACTGAGTCAGATGAAGGCGGGACAATCACGACCACGGACTGCAAATAGACCCTGATTATTTTGGCATGTGTTACTAAAGTAACAAAGCCAATGATGAGGCTTGTGAGGCTTACACCAATTTCACAATCAGTATACTGTTCAGGCTCTGACAAATGGAAAAAAGGAAATTTTTGTAATGCCCTTCAGAATCATCACTACATCACCAGATATTATATGCCCTGGAGCCTGAAATAATAAGAAAAAAATAATGTACCATTAAGAAGTTTCCCATCCCTTGATTAAATGGCCATTCAAGGCTGTTAAACCAATGTAGGGGTTAAGATGATGATTTAGGAGCAGAATCCATCCTCAGTCATGGAAACTCACCCATTCACCCAATTATTTTGGACTGGTGGTAAAATTCAAATTTTTTACTACCAGTTCTGTGGGCGTGGCTTGGTGGGCATGATGTGGCTTGGTGGGCATGGCTTGGTGGGCATGGCAGGAGAAGGATACTGCAAAATCTCCATTCCCATCCCACTCCTGGGGAAGGATATTGCAAAATCTCCATTCCCATCCCACTCTGGGACCAGCCAGAGGTGGTATTTGCTGGTTCTCTGAACTACTCAAAATTTCTGCTAATGGTTCTCCGGAACCTGTCAGGACCTGCTGGATTTCACCCCTGCTTTGGACCAGGCACTCTCCGCCCAACCTCGAGGATTGGTCTGGGGATAAAAGGAAGTGAAATCCCCAAATCAGCAGCTTTGAGCTCTTAGAAAAAGGGTGGAATATACATTTAATGAACAGTAATAAACATATGAATATAGGTTGCAGACAGGATCTAACAACAGGTGTTTATCATGTTTACTAAATGAAACTTCCCCATATAAAGGCAGTGAACTCTGAAATGGTAGCAAGAAATGGAGGAAGACATTACTGCTCCTACTGTCTAATCCATCTGATTCTGCCTATTAAGTCCTCACTTAATGTCCACAGTTGGGGCTGGAATCTCAGTCTTTGAGTGAAATTAAGTGACATGTCACATGACTGCCCATGAGACTGCTTTAGTCAATGACTGAAATCCCAGCATTCCCAGCTATTAAACTATCGTGCAGATGGAGTCTCAGGAAAAGAGCCCAAGGCTCCTCTTGTGGGGCAGGGGAGACTTTGGAACTGAAAATCTTGCCTGAAGTAGGATTTTCATCCCAGGGAGAGACACTTGCATTGTGGCCTGCGTTGGGCATCCTAGGGCCTCCCACACTCACCTGAGCCATTCTGCACTCTTTACCTTACTATGCTGCCTCTCTGCTTGGATTTCAGCTCCTCGTGTCTTTTTTTTTTTTAATTTGATTTATATGCTGCCCTTCTCCGAAGACTCAGGGTGGCTTACAATATGTTAAGCAATAGCCTTCATACTTTTGTATATTTTATACAAAGTCAGCTTATTGCCCCCACAAACTGGGTGCTCAATTTACCTATCTTAGAAAGGACGGAAGGCTGAGTCAATCTTGAGCCTGGTGAGATTCAAACTGGTGTAATTGCAGACAGCTGGATGTTAATTACGGTGCTTAGTCTGCAGAGCTAAACCAGGCTCGTTTAGGTCTTTAGGAGCTGGTTGAAAGAGTTGTCTGCCAATGGAGTTCAGCATTTCTCCAAGCATGGAAGGGAATATCTTTGGCAGGGTGCAAAACATGAGTTTCATTTCTTCACCCCATGAGAGGATGTCAGCTCTCCTCTGTGCATGGAAAATAATGCCTTTGGGGGTGCAGAACTTCAGGATCTGAATTCCATTCCTTCACCCTGCTGAAGGAGTTCAGCTCTGTCCATCAGGCAGCTATTTCAGCCAGCCCTCAGAGATTACAGGGAGCTATCCTGTAGGCAGCAGCAGCACCTTGCAACTTTTCCGGTTGACTTCCCCACTGATATTTTGGGAAAGCCGACAAAGAAGATTGCAAATGGTGATCATATGATCATGACAAGCTTGGCAACTGGTTATAATTGCAAACAGGTTGCCAAGCACCCAGATTGAGATCACATTATCATAGGAAGGCACTAACATGACTTTTTATGATAGCTGGAAGTGCTTTATGGGCCACAAAGCACCTTTTCCAAGTTTGTTATAACTTTGAATAGCTGTTAAACAACTGGTCATAAATTGAGGACATTTGTATGATTGTAATATTTTAATCCTGCTTTTCTATTTAAAAAGTACACAAAGAGCACCATTTGTGAAGCTTGCTTGGTAAGAAATTCTTCAGTCCAGTCTTCCCTATCTTCTAGCCGGGAATTATGGGAACTGAAGTCCTATATATCTGGAAGACTTCAGGCCTTCACTCAGATTTATTTGTTTCCCATAACCAATACAGGGAAAGCAAGGCATTTATGAAAATCTGTGAGATGGCAGACTGATCAAATACAGAGTCTTTCCTTGAAGAAGGAATTGTGAATAGGGTAATTGGAGGAAAATGAAACTGCAGAATGAACAATACAAAAAAAAAAGCCTTCATAGACAGTTGTGGTTGATAACACAAACATACTTGCACTGTGTAAGCCACAGAAGACAATGAAGGAGCAAACCACTCGCTCAAGAGCAAACTCCATTGTGCTCACCAGGAATAACCACTGGAATATGAGATTCCAAAAAACAATGCAGCTCAAGGCAGAAGAACTGCAGGAAACATGACAACATTGAACTTTTCATGGCTAGCAACTTCCTTCTCTTCATTATTATAAAATGTTTTTAAAGTAAGCAGTAGTTTCAGTTAAAATATGGGATGAAAATATATCATTTCCAGGGGCTGAACATTTTCAAGAATTGCCATTAAAACAAATAGGAAAAATTCTTTGTCATCAGATGCTTTGGGCTTTAACCCATGAAATTTTGTGCTGTAATAAGTTGTTTTTAAGGTGCACAACATTCTCCGTGCTTTAAAAATTCCATTAATCTCTGTTACACATCTGCAATCTGATTACACACATCTGCAATCTGTGCTAAAGTGATGATATGCAGATCGAATGGTACTTCCCTAATTGGCTAGTAGTCTGGAAGTAAACTTTTCGTGCTTGTCAAGTAGGGAAAAAGTGTTGGTATCACCAGAGACAGAAGAAAAACACCCCAAAACTGACAGCTGGTAAACAACACACTCAACCTGCAAATACAAAGGCGGCTTCAAAGCCTAACTCTCCTTCTTCATGTTTGCATAATCTACCCTGGAGGGAAAGAAAGACAGGATGGTTGCAGTTTTAAGGAGGAGCAAAAATTGGAAATGAAATTGAACTGGAATTGAAATGAAAGTGGAAACTGTAAGCACATGCATATAAAGCAAGATTCAGTGTGTGGGGAGGAAAGCGCATTATACTTATTCACTGACTCTGTGTACACAAAATTACACCTTTGTGCCCATTTTAATGAACTTTAAGCAACTACCACCAACTGATTTTGCAGACATTGTCACTTAGCAACCATGGAACACCAGCCAGTTCCATTCAGCCGCACATAAAAAGAGCAGAATATGGTACACTGCTTCTTTCTTTCTTTTTTTTTTTAGTTCCTTTGCTCTGCCTGAAAGCTTGTCAAAAACCTTTCCCAGCCTGGTGCCGTCAGGGAAGTTGGACTACACTCCCATAACCGTCAGCCAGTGTGGTCAAATAGCTGAGGATTTCAGAAGCACATCTGGAGTACAAGCACATCTGGAGGGCACCAGAGTGGGACCCATCCAGGCTAGCCAGCCATAACAGAAGACACAGTAGGAAGGCTGGGCCGGGTGAGGGGAGGCAAGAGGAGGGAATCAAAGTTTCCACTATTGCCCAAAGCCCGAAAGCCTTGAAGAAGAATAGAGAGAAAGAATGAAGACAGTGAGGCACCTCAAAAAAAAATGCTCTCAATCTTAAACTGATTTGTGACACTTCACGACACTACAAAAGTTTTGATTTGGGGGAAGCAAGCAAGCTAGAAACATCGCCCAGTATATCGTTAGAAGCAGCAGCATAACGTTCTTGCTCCCACAGTAGCCCCAAAATTTCTCTCTCTCTCTCTCTCTCTCTCTCTCTCTCTCTCTCTCCCCTCCCTCTCCCTCCTCCACCTCCAATTTGATTTCCTCGGCAGCCCCTGAGAACCTTGCAGGTCTCCTCCTTACCCGGCGCTTCTCTTCTTTTTTTCCCAACCTTCGCTCCTTCTTTTTTTTCCACGGCCTGCCGCTTCCAGCCCCGGCTCACTAGACAGGCATCCCTTCGTAGCCAAACCTCTCCCTTTGGCTCCGAGGACAGAGGCGGAAAAGAAACCCGATCGGTTTAGCACAGACGGGCGGGCTGCTCAGGACAGAGACGCTCCCGGCCGCGCCTGCCTGCTCTTCCCAACCCCGAAGGAGAAGGCGCACTGGCGCTAGAAAGTGGAAGGAAGCCCAGAAGACAGCCCTGCCTGCGCTCCCACGTGGAAGGCGTGGGGGAAAAACGGGAAGGGCGCCGGGTTGAATCTCACGCGGGGCGGAGCCGGCATTGCCGTCCCATTTGGCTGTTACGCCGCGTGATCCAGCGTTTTCTGAGTGGGGAAGAAGCCGCCATCCTACGCCCCGCTGCCCCGGGAAGGATACATCTTCCGCCTCTTTTTGCGTTGCGAGAGTCTTCGCACAAAGGGATCTAGCTAAACGGGGACTAGATTTGCCGGCTAGTTGCATTGGGAGAGTGGGTGGGAGATCCCAGGCTGTAGAGCAGAGGCCTTCAAAGTTGGTAGCTTTAAGACTTGTGGATTTCAACTCACATAAGTTGGGAGTTCTGGCAGTTGAGGTCCACAAGTCTTAAAGCTGCCAAATTTGGGGATCCCTGCTGTAGAGGAATAGCTGGAGAGGGGCTCTGTGTGTGGGTTGGGGGGCGGGGGGGGGAGACCGTGGAGCATCGGTTCCTTGTAATGGACCGCTTCCTAAGCCTGAGGAGCTGCTGCCTATCCGAATAAGGGACATTGTTTTGGGGGTGGGGAGGGAAATTATGCACTACTACATCAAACTTCATTAAAGTAATTTTCTGCGTTGTGTTGCAGGTTGCATGTGCCTTGGAGATCTATTTAGAAATTCCTGTATATCTCTTATCCTGATGGAAAAGTAACAACATTGAGGTACTTTTTGTTAAGATTGTTATGGGCCCATCTTGTCCAGAACTCCCCAGCTAGCAAAGCTGGAAGTTGAAGTCCGCCAGGCTTAAAGTTGCCAAGGTTGGAGACCTCTGCCATAAAGGATTTCCCCCATCACTTGCCACCTGAACATGTTGATCAGAAGGCCAACATATTAATTTGGCAGATTTAAAAATGTACTTTATTGCTGAACTGGTCATCCAGGGGAGGGTAAAGGAAAAACTACAGTTCATTAGTAGAGCTGAGCATTTCATGCAAAAATTTTAGGTCCAACTTCTGGCATCTCAAATTTGGCTTTTAAAAATGTTATCAAATTACCAGCTTTACCTGTCTTTTGGGGGTGGAGGGTGGGAGAGGATCACTTTCTGTTTGAGCCTTTAGGGGCTTTAGATTATAAAGTGACAACACTGGGCTGCATGTGGCTGAAATTTGTTGAACGTTCTTCCCATTTTGCCTTTTAATATTTCCTCCACTGGTAGACCAGCCAACAAGGTTTTTAAGCAGTGCTGTGGATATTGTAAATATCTATAATTCTTATCCCATTTTGCTCCTTAAATTTCTCCCAATCTTTAAAAATCAAAAGGTCTGGAAATGTCAATTTTGCCTAAAGAGGTTGGGGCTACAAATTGGATACTGAGGTTGGGAATATGTCTGTAGATTGCCTTCCTCTAATTTAAGCAATAGCAACGGTAGGTTTATAAATAGTTTCTATGGAGACAGAGCCAGTTCAAGAGCCAGTATATGTAGTCATACATCAGGCTGGAGTTCTAGTTCTGCCTTAGGCTGGGTGAGCTTGGGCCAGTCACTCTTACTCAGCAGTGAGAAGAAGGGAATTGCAAGCCTCTGTTGAAATGTTGCCAAGAAAATTAGGAGATCTGTCCGGGTGGTGTATTTCGTCCTTCCTTCCTTCCTTCCTTCCTTCCTTCCTTCCTTCCTTCCTTCCTTCCTTCCTTCCTTCCTTCCTTCCTTCCTCAAATTTAGATGGCTGCCCAACTCACACACAGGTGACTCTGGGCAGCTTACAACATTAAAAAATCCACAACTTAAACAAGTCCCACCCCACCCCACACCGCATGGTAGCAGCAACACAATCAAATCAACCACTTGATCAGTTCCATCTTCATCTCCATTTGGGGTCCCCAGGCCCGCTGACAAAATTACATATTCAGGGCTTTTCAGAAGAGCAACAAGTTAAATGATGTGGCAAGTGATGTGACTCAAAGGCACGCACACGAAAAGGATACAGCAGTTTCATATTTTTCTGTGCCTCTGTGACTTGCTCACAAAGCAAGGGCCCAATGAGTCAATCGATATATAGGTCACAGGGTTAAACTGACCATTTTATTGTTCTAGCCTTGTTTGCTTTTTCAACATCTTTATTTTTAGGGCTGCTGCTGGGAGTGACTCACAATAGAGTCTCACTTTAATCTATTCAAAGTAAAGTATTTCTGTAGTGCTTTTTGGGGGGACAATGCAAGGAACCAAAATTCACAGTGTAAATATTTTGGAACAATGTAGAATTCCCTTCTCTTTGTATTGAATAAATCATTTTTAAAAAAAGAAAAAGCCCTTACTTTAAACAGTAAAATAAATTGTAATAAGTAATAACGAAAAAACCTGGATCAAGATAGATATTCCCAGATTGTGCAGTAATGTGACACCCTAAGGTTGAAATGAATCTTTGCAACCTCCCTCTGAATCACAAAATAACTGATAGTGATTAATTAGCCAAAAATTAAATGACTAAATGATAAACAACACTGTGACCCTGTGTATAATTTTAACAGATGCTCAAATCCATAGTTTTAGCCCTCTCTAAAAATACCCATCTTTGCTATTCAACTCCTCACAGACAAAAGTGGGTTGTTGGCGGTGAGTTTTGATACTAGTGCAGATATTTCAGTTTTTTTAAAAAAGTATTTGTACCTCTTAAGCTGTTAGGTCAACCTGGGAAATCACAAGCTACAGTTGTGAATTGTATCTTTAAAGGCTAACAGATTTCTCACCCCAGAGATATGTCTTTGGCTGAACTAAATTCATCCCCAAAGCTGAGTTAACATGTGCATAGAGGGTGTTATACTTTTAATATGATGGGCTGCACCATATTTTAGCAGAATGGCCATATGTCAGTCTAAAAGAATGAATGTATCATTCCTCTACTCAAAACCAGCACAGAATTGCATGCAGTTTGCAGATGATCAGTACAGGGAGAGGTGATACACATTGAGAAATAATATCTGTAGGGGTTGAAGTCAGTGAGGAGAGGACGGGCAGTTCCCAGGCTAAAGAAGGTCAAAACAAAAACGTATAACAACCTTTAACTTTCAAGGTCTCAAACAATCTGTAAAGAGGAAGGAGTAAGAGTTGAGTTTAAACTGCAGGGAACATATGTCCCTGCTACCTTTGTACAGTGGTAGGATTCAATTTTTTTTACTACCGATTCTGTGGGCGTGGCAGGGGAAGGATACTGTAAAATCTCCATTCCCATCCCAATCCAGGGGAAGGTTACTGCAAAATCTCCATTTCCTCCCGATCAGCTGGGACTCGGGAGGCAGAGAATAGATGGGGGCGGGGCCAGTCAGAGGTGGTATTTACCAGTTCTCCGAACTACTCAAAATTTCTGCTACCGGTTCTCCAGAACTGGTCAGAACCTGCTGAATACCACCTCTGCCTTTGTACTATGATGCACTGTTTATATTGTATTTGCATTTATTTGTGATTGTAAATCAAATGTTTGCAATTTTGGCCTGCAATAAACATTTTAATCTACCCAAGCTGTGTTTGTGAGTTTTCTGCCAAGGCAAGCCAAAAAGTGAAGTTAAGCCTTGAAACTTAATCACAAACTGTGATTGACAGCCATATCTTGATTGAAATAATCTGGCAACACCTATAATTTAAATAGTGTTGCAAAACACCACTCTGAAGTCTGGGGATAATTGTGATCAGGTTGTCATGTGCATGCTTGGTCTGCTACATAGGCAGAGGACAAGGGTTCGAGGGTTCAAAAAAGGTCCAAGAGCGTGAAAAAAACCCACACCTGAATGATGGTGTGTGTGTGTGTGTAGGGGGTAATGACATGGTTGTACATTCCATCTTCACTTCTGGGTTCCCAACTCATCTCCCCCCACCCCTTTCACAGTATATGTAAAAGTAATGCTATTCAAATGTTAATCATTCGTTTTTTAAAAATAAATGTTCCCTTGCAATTAAAGAGAGAAGAGACAGAATTAAAATGTCTCCCCAAAGGTGTTGATGGAATTAGATTCATTTAATTTATGCACTGAATATATTTATTTAGCAAACCTACATAGCCACCCATCTCACAAAACATGACTCTGGGTGGCATATAAGCAGCAATTAAAGCAATTGAAAGATTGCTCTGAATGACCAGGGAAGTAACCTGGCAATGTATGTATCTGGCACCTTCAAAGCAACAAATGAATTTCCGCAATTTTCCCCATGAATAAAACTAAACAGCTAAATAACTTAACTATAGTGACTTGTTATGCACCTGGGCAAATATCTAGACCTCTGGGCTTAGCCATCTCTTAAAGTTTACCCTGGGCTTTGCTTTCCACTTTGTATAAACCCACTTTGCCAGGCTTGCAGAAGTAAAATCGGAGTACTGTCCACAGAGGGAAGGGGTTTGGCAAAACTTTAGCTTTGCTCGTCCCAAAGCTAAAACTTTGCTGTTGCTTGTTTCAAGAGGCAACTGGACTTTCTGGTTTTTCTTTGAAGACGTTTCGTTTTTTCATCCAAGAAGCTTTTTTGACTCTGAATTTCCTTGAAGACGTTTCGCTTCTTGGATGAGAAGCAGGAATGTCTTCAAAGAAACACCCGAAAGTCCAGTTGCCTTTTGTAAAAAGCACCTTTGGGACAACCATGACCTGGATGACTGAGAAACTCCATAGACATTTAGCGATTCAGCTTTGCTTGTGCAAACCTCAGCTTTACAAAAATCCATGATCCTTCCATTGCTCGCAAATACCAGTGTTGCAAACCACATTTTGAAGGATTAAGTTTCCTATCTCTGCATAAAATGATGCTGATTCTGGACTAGGTTGTCTTGTACTTAACATTCAAATATGCGTACATTAAAATAAAATAAAGCAAAAAGCTCTTCAGCTACCTGATGGTTTTCCAGACCACGTAATTAATCCCCCAGTGTGCAACTTTTGTAAGCCAAGCAAATTCCACATAGCTGCTGAACTCACACAATATGTGTATCCAATGAATAGTTGGACAACATATTAAGCTTGATTCGTTTTCTCTTGTGGAAAGACACCAAGATCTTTGGGTTGGTTATTGGTTCACTATCTCTATTATGGGAATTTAGAAAGTGGGTTAACTCCATTACTAATATGTTATACAAACCCAGGGAATTGTATTTTATTCACAAAATCATGATTGTAATGAACTGCAGCATAATGTATTGTATGAGTTTTGTCTTTGTTCATAAAAGCGCAAAAGTGCCAGTAAGAAAAAAGGAACAGTCTGATATCTAAGCTTGAACATTAATCAGAAGAATGGATTGATTCCCACCATTGTTATTCTTTCTCACTTTATTTATTCTGCGAGATGTGTAAAAGAACCAATGGGTATTATTTGAGTACAGTCATTGTTAGAAAAGGAATGAAATGAAATGGCAACAGCATACTGGTTCTTTCTATTGTTCTGACCTCAGAATATACCATTTTTTGGACTATAAGCCACACTTTTTTGTCTCCCAAAAGGGGGCGAAAATGTCTGTGCATTTTATACACTGAATATTGCTGAAGTTCTGCCTGCCCGCCCGCCATTTTTTGGCCTTCACCCTGTTTTCAGGCCTTTTTTCGGCCTTTTCCAGGCCTTTTTTTGGCCCATTTTCAGGCCTTTTTTGGCCCGTTTTTTACTGAAAAAAAATCATTGAACATTCAAGAACTGGTGAAAAGGCACTCTGTTTCTCATACTGAATTTATGGAATTAGCTACCCTAAGACAGTGATGACACCAACCTGGATAGCTTTAAAGGGGAATGAAACAATTTATGGAAGAAATATAAAGATAGATACCAATAAAATTGGATATGATGGCTCTGAATTACATCCAGGCCAAGAATCTGCATGTCTCTCAATATCAGTCTCATGGGGAACATGAACAGGAGGTGCTAATGAGCTGATGTTTGATTGTAGACAAATATTCCAAAATTGTTCCAAGTATTTGTAAGGTACTATGACTTGCACAATATTTTATAAAGTGCCTTTTTATGTGCCGTGCTATGTGGCATGAAAAATGCCCTATTGAGGGTGTCATGCCTATCAGAGATATGCTATGCAGCAACTCAAGATACTTGAGATTCTTGATACAATTGCCTTGGTCATGGAATTCCCTCCCATCCAGTGGTGGGATTCAGCCAGTTCGCACCACTTTGGGAGAACCGGTTGTTAATTTTCTGAGCAGTTTGGTGAACTGGTTGTTGGAAGAAATCATTCAGGCAGAGACCCAGTTGTTAAATTATTTGAATCCCACCACTGCTCCCATCTTACAAAGAGTAAGGAAGATGATTTTGATGAAACTATGCAGGAGCTGTTCCCTAGGTAAAAGTGTGATTTTAAAGCCCAGGACAGCCAGATAACATTTGGAAGTAACTCAGGTAGTTATCTTCTTAATTCATTACAATTGGCTTCATGAAGTGATCCATTTGGTGGGGCTGACACTTGCCCCTCGGCTCTTGGCTTATGGTTGCCCTGTTAATGCATATTGTGCTGCCTACTATATATTTATGGTTGACAGACAAAATCTATCTATGTCTATCACTATCAGTCAACATCATCTTGATGATACATAATGTGTCTGGCTGTTGGTTAAGGATGTTTTCCATTTCTGGACCATAGTGATAAAGGAGATTCTGAGGAAATTGACATGTGGATGAGTTCAGGATTGCCAGCTGAGTCACAGCATTAGTTGTTAATTGTCATCATTTGCATACATCATTGTTTCCTCTATGTATGCAATTCTTTTCAATTATGCCAGAGAAGTAGGCGGGATACTGAATGAAAATGCTGAAGTAATACTCTAGAAAAAATATGTGCTGTCCAACTGAAATGTCACGCATAGGTTTATGATTAATCCAGACTTTGAAAATTAAATATTGAATTATACAGTCAGTAATATAGAGTAAGAAAATGCAGAACCTTATTTTGAGGAAGATTGAACTGTCTGAATTTGATAAAGAGAAGGAGGTGTACAATCAAAAGACAACTTAGCCTGGCTTCTTCTTTCACAGCTACAGCTGCTACAGTGGCACTAGGAAGTTTAACTGTACTCTTCCTTTATCTAGGTTGCAGAAAACTGAAGGACCACTTCATTCATTCATTCATTCATTCATTCATTCATTCATTCATTCATTCATTCATTCATTCAATACAGATGCTCAGCCCATGACGGGCAGAAAAATAAATAAAAAGAAGGTAAAAGCATTATAACAACGTCATAATAAATAATCCAGCAGCTGAGATTTTATTTTATTTTTGAAAAGGAAGGCAGGAAAGGAGGGAGAGAAAATTGTCTTTGCTGCCATCTAGTAGTTATCTGGATGTTGAATTTTAGATATGGTAGCTCTGTTAAAAAAAAAAAAAACAGAAGTAATTCTCCAAACTAATTGCCATCAGCAGTCTTTTGAGAGCTGGAATAGTTGTAGTCCGGGGTTAATAAGCTTTCCGGATGGGGAGACACAGTTGGACTTCTTGATAGCATATCATGCATACACTTAAAAAGTGGCTGCCATGTGAGACTTGTACAATCAATATAGAAGCAATAAATAATATGATAAGCTTCAATTCACCCATTTATCCAAAGAGAAATATGAGGCTGCTCCTAGTCATCCCCTCTAGCCCTTCATTTGGTTTTATAATCCCACATCTTCATATTTTTCCTGAGCAACTGAGCAACGAAGCACTAGTCTGGAGCCACCCACTGCTTTTTCATTTGGCAAATATGTATATAGTGATCATTCTGTTAATATGCTAGAGGCTTGTGCTTTGCAGTACACCTCTCTGATTTTTTAAAATTATCAGCTACTCTTATTAAAGTAACCTTTGAAAAATCCGTGTGAGGCAGGGAGTGGCAGGAATTCAAATAATTTCTTCAGGCACATTGGTGTTCATAGCCTACAGCCTCAAATTCCAAGCTGCAAATCAAGGCTTTCTGATAGCCAGAAAACACATCAGGATTTGATTGCAGTGTTAAACTGCCTTCCCTGCCTTGGATGACTGAAAGGGTGCGGTGTTTTCAGCAGCATTCTTCTTATCTGTTTTTCTTGAGAAAGTGTGATAATTCAAAAACTCAGAGGGGCAGGGCCAAGTTTGCTTCATATCAACCTTTTCATAATAGTTTAGCTATTAAGTGCCGGTTTTGCTGTGTTCACATACAGTGCATAATAAAATCACTTAGGTGCTGATTAAGTTAAATTACAACTTTAAACACTGAAATTCAACATTTTGTTCTCCAGGTGATAAATCTATGTTTGGTAAAATATGGCTATGCAGAAAACCCTGTGACAAAGAGGAAAGTTCTAATCCAATTTTCCACCTGTCATGATATTTTCAATGTACAAATTCAGATATTCTTAGGACAATTCAGACATGTTAAGTCCTTAGTGGAAAACTTAAATGGTACAGTCCAATCACATTTCTTTCTCCTGAGATCTCAAGTTAAGCTCAAAGTGGGAGGAATGTTTGTGTGATAAGATTGGCACCACATTTTAATCTTTGTGTAGGGTCTATTCTAATTTGTGATTCTGAACATTTGTTTAATTAAAGTGGGAAAAAATGTGTGGCTGGAGGACTTGACTTCCTTCCCACATGACTTTCTTGTGATGCCCCTTTTATCAAAACAGTTTTTAGACATGGCAAGTTTTGAAAGGATGAAAAAGTGAATACATACAAACTTACATATATATATACCCTGTTTCCCTGAAAATAAGACATTCCCTGATAATAAGCCCAATCGGGCTTTTGAGCGCATGTGGTAAAATAAGCCACCCCCCTGAAAATAAACTCTCCCTGAAAATATTTAAACACAGAGCTGGAAATCAGGTAAGAAGGCAAAAGGAGCCCCATCTTGCTCCATGCGCCCCAAAATAATAAGACCACCCCGAAAATAAGGCCAAGCGCTTATTTCGGGGTTCAAAAAAATATAAGACAGGGTCTTAATTTCAGGGAAACATGGTATTACCATGCGATATTAACTCAACACAGAAAAGGAGTCAGAAATATAAGTTAAAAGAAATTAAAATATAACATATACAAATGCCAACATCATTCAACAAACCTTTCAATATCTATTACAAACCATCCTTTATTCTGCAACGTCCATGCATAGCTTTATTCACTGTCTTTTATTTTTTAAACTTCTCAACTCTCTTTTTTTCAGGATCTTATCAATTCTATCTGACCATGACTTTCTCTGACTTCTCCTTTCTCTCAACCCATTCATTCTCCTTTGATCTAATATTCTTTGAGTGAGAGGATAGGATGCTAATCCAGCAATCCAGCAACCTAGCAGCCAACCATGACATCTTCCAATCTGGAACCAGCATATGTATATCCCTTTTGTCTGTTCTTCAGCTGAAAAGCAAAAGCAGCTCTTTGTAAAAACGAAGGCCACATGCCTTCTAATTATTGTTTTGTATGCAAAAGAGGGCCACTGTTTGTATCTATAGTACTTTAGTTTAAAACTGTATTTTTAAAAAAACAAATACTTCCCTACTACAACTGCTCCCTGACTCCAAGTTTCATCATAATGGGTGTCTGTCTGATGTACTCACACAAAACATCGACTCCATTTAGTAAAATCTGGCAAAGGACAACATGAGGGAGATGCCTGGAAGCTCAAACTTCACGGCCAGTCATTTCTACTGCAATTCAGTGAAAAAGAAAGATATTGGAACAACCTTATGAAAACAGTCAGAGAGGAAATGCAAATTTATAGTAGAAAGTCATAGGAGATGTAAAATATCTACCCTGTTTCCCCCAAAATAAGACATCCCCTGATAATAAGCCCAATCAGGCTTTTGAGCGCATGGCAATAAGGCCAAGCACTTATTTCAGGGTTCAAAAAATATAAGATAGGGTCTTATTTTTGGGGAAACATGGTAGTCCGATGTCCAATTGCCCAATGGGGTTTATTTTGTTTTAACTAAACAACTGTGTGAACTTGCCTTTATGGTTTTGTAATTCATAGTTTGTATTAGAAATGTACAACCAAAGCTCCAGAGTAGCAAGTAGAGTCAGAAACTTTGGAAGAAGCTCCCAGTCACTCCAAAAGTTGTTATTATTTGTTCATTGTACCCATTACATTATTCCTATTTGGGATAAGTATTGCCAAGCATAAAAAGGGGGAAGAAATAGTAAACTAGTAATAGTAAACAATGTAATTTCTTATATTTCTTAAGAAAATAAATATAAGTACATGTTGAAAGAAATCCGTTGAACTTTTCATACTTGTTATCTTCACAAATTAATGCTTTCTTTTTGTCTCATATACTCTCTAACTTTTTATACTTCATCAACTGTCTAATTTTCTATACTTCATCCTGCAGTAATTCTTTGACTCTCCTTCCTTCCTTCCTTCCTTCCTTCCTTCCTTCCTTCCTTCCTTCCTTCCTTCCTTCCTTCCTTCCTTCCTTCCTTCCTCCCTCCCTCCCTCCCATCCATTTTTCCAGGATCCATTCTTGACATAAACATGGAGGAAAAATCCCTCAAGATGAAGGCAGACAGAGATTGCATTTCCCTTTTCAGAATGCATGAGATGTCAAAAGTCTCCTTTTGCTTAATTTTTAGCATTTACATGATATATTTTTAGTAGGACTTTTTACACAAAGCCTTCCCTTTCTGGCACTTTCTGACCAGATCATACAACACACAACCTGCATTAAACATTAAGGGCTTAGTACTATTTTTTTCTTTACAAATTCCTGTCACCACATATATTATAAAAGACTACTGTACATGGAAGCGACCTTGTCATGCAAAGATCCGTTAAAGCATAAATGCGAACTCCACAGATTCCTCTGTAGAATCACCCATCCCCCAAATCCATCTTTAGAATTTGTAAAATTCTTTTACATTCCTAATTTACGCTGTACTCTGTGTTATTTTGAGCTTATGGCACCAATTTGCTACTGCATTTTTTTTTTACATCAATTGCATAATTTTCTGTTTTCCCATAAAAAAATCTTTCCAAGCTTAAAACTGTTTTTATTACATTAAATGCTGTCTCTACAATGGAAACCATTTATATGAGGAGGCCAGTAGTGGGTTGCTCCTGGTTCGCCCCAGTTCAGGCAAACTGGTAATGGTGGTGGCGGGAGGCTCCGCCCACCCGCCCAGACATCATCAAAAACACTCTGTGAATGCGCAGAAGCACCATGCACTACCAATAGCGAGCCGGTAGCACCGGGATTTGAATCCCACTACTGGAGGAGGCCCAGTAATACTCTGACATTGATATTTGAAAGGCTATTAAGAGAAGGGTTTGGATTTAGGGTTCATAGTGCCTGAGGGTAGGACAACAACCATTGGATGGATAGATGGAGCTATTAAACACCCCCCCCCCCCCGCTCTTGCTTTGTTGTGGATGCTTTAACAGTGGAGGTTTTCATAGAAAGGTAGAATAGTAATTTGTCTCAGAATAGTATGAGAATTCCTACCTTGAACAGGGTGTTGGAGCAGAGGATTTCCAAAGACCCTTCCTATCCTATGAATCTATGATTCTGTGACATCATGGTTGAAGGTGGATCTAAGCTCTTGGAGAGGCTTAAAGGCCTTTGAATACCAGAACTGCTTTCAATTGGTACTCAGAAAAAGATCTAATATTTCACTCAGCTCTTGGCTCAGTGAATTGTGTTCTTGAAATCTTGTTGAATAACTCATGTTTTATATTACATTGTTACAATATTATGGGGCTTTTCTTCAAGCTTGGACCCTTTTGAAGTGCAGAGCTGTGTAATTCTACAATAGCACTTGTGAAATGTTAGTCTTAAGCATAAGCCACTTGTACGTATTCCTTGGCATGAAAGTCCGAAGCCTCCAAAGAACAGATGCTTCCTGGCTTGAAGAGGCGAAGCTTTGCCAAGGTTTCATTTTTTTTTATGAGGAAATTAAAAATAACAAAAATCAGAGTATCTTTTATTGGTTTGTTCTACAAGTAAGAAAGATTTTTTTCTTTATTTTTTTTCTTCCTGGCATTTTCCTGCCAATACTACTTCCACTACATTTTGGGCCAAATGAGTCTGGATCCATTGGTTGTGACAGAAATTGATTGAGTGGCTTGTTGCCTGACCAGAAATGGTCCTGGTTTGGACCGGATTGTCCGATCCGGTAGTGATGGCGGCGGATGGTTCAGAAAACAGGTAGCAAAAATTCCTCCCCCCCCCCATGCCCAGCTGATCTACGCGATCATCAGAGGCTTTTTTTTTTATCTTTAAAAGCATTTTCTACAACCTTTTCAGGTGAAGAGGTTGTAGAAAAAATACTTGTAAAAGGCTCTGACGATACCAGCTGAGTTGCCTGATCATCAGAGGCTTTTAAAAGCATTTATTAAAACAACCTCTTTGGCCTAAGAGGTTGTAGAAAAAATGCTTTTAAAAGATAAGAAAAAGCCTCTGACGATCCCAGCTGAGCAACACGATCGTCAGAGGCTTTTTTTTTTACTTACTTTTACTTTTTTTAAAAAGCAATGCTTTTAAAATTAAAAAATAATATTGTGCGCCACAGCTGATCACCCCCCCTCACACGCTGTTCTACTTACCACATGCCTCCTTTTGGCATGCACTGCGCGCATGCACCTTGCATTTGGTGCGTGGTGTGCACTGCCCATGAGCATGCACAGCCAGCGAACCAATTAAGTTAAGATTTCACCACTGTGCCTGACCCTTATTTTGTGAACTGAGAGAAAATAACTGGCCCAAAGTCACCCTTGCAGCTTTCATGTCTAAAATAGGACTGGTCTCCTGGTTTCTAGCTTGGTGCCATAACTACTATCTCCCATGATCATTTTTTTTTTCAAATTAAGAAACAAAGAAATCAGATGAAACCTTATGTTTATTAGCAGAAGATAATAATAACATTAATAATAATAGCTTTGATAAATAGCCAAATTAATTAAACACTGTAATCTTTTGGGATCCAGAAAGCACTTGCCCTCTGCAATGAAGTTCCCCTGAGATCCAAAAACTTAAAAGAGCTGATTTTTTTCCAAACCCTGCAACTAGAATAGCTGTAGTCCTTTGTGGACTACAGCTATTCTGTGTTTGTATATGTTTTCTGTTAGTTTTGGACAGTTTTTCCACCTTGTTCTTAATTTTCACTTGTACTTTGTCTAAGGTAAATCAGGTTGACAGTAAGACCAAGGTGCACCTGACATATTAGTATAGATTTGGGGGCTTTTCCTGTCTATATAGTGTTATTAATTATCCATCACCATTGATGTACTTTTTCTATCTCCTATATAATCTATTGCATTCTAATCATTGCGCCATAGTGGCGCAGTGGTTAGAATGCAGTATTGCAGGCTAATTCTGCCAATTGCTAGCAGTTCGATTCTGATCTGCTCAAGGTTGCTTCAGCCTTCCATCCTTCCAAGATCAGTAAAATGAGGAGCCAGATTGTTGGGAGCAATATGCTGACTCTGTAAACTGTTTAGAGAGGGCTGTAAAGCACTGTGAAATTGTATATAAGTCTAAGTGCTATTGCTATTGCTTTTGACAATCAGTTTGGCTGAGAGCCCAGTGATCAACCTTAGAGGGTAATTGAATAAAGACACTTTCTTTCAGAACTCCATTCATGTCTGTAAACGAGATAGAAAGTTCAATTATACTAGAATAAAATCTGAATTTACCAAATGCCAAATCTTTTGAAGGGTGAAAAAGCAAAAGTAGGAAATATTCCGAAGTCTCCTTAAATAAATTACCTAGTTTGGGGCACTACAAAAGGAAGAGAAAGAGGCATATATAGTGGCAACCACTCTCATCAGCCAAGATAAATATTTCCAACTCTGAGTAGACCTAGAGATTTCTCTTCCAGAAAATACAAGAACATGGTCCTTCTCTGTTCTTCCCAGGATTCACCTGTATTCTAAGTCTAAAAGTTTACCAGATTGCAAGGGTTTAACATGTGTGTAAAGATTGTGAAGACTACATTTGTGCCTGATGATGGAAAGACTGTGGTTAATGTTGTTATGAGAAAATTGGAGGAGGGAGTACTATAGAATAGTTTTTCTCAACCCTGTGAACTTTAAGATATGTAGACTTCAACTCCCAGAATTCTTCAGCCAGATCTACCATCTGGGGAATTCTGAGAGTTGAAGTCCACATATCTTAAAGTTCCCAAGGTTGAGAAACACTACAGAAGTTGACTTGAACTCCTGGATGAAAGGTGGGACATAAATGTAATAAAGAAAACTAACAGGTCTAAGCAAAGCACAGGGGCATAAATGTGTAAACCTAATCCAAAAGATGAGATATTTTATAATTCCTACCACTTCCTAGTTTATTCATTCAGTATTCATTTTCTGTATATTTTTATACAGATGCTACAATCTTTTCTGTCTGACCTGCAATGGTCCCAAACGTTGAATTAGCAGGCTGTCTTTTCTTTTGCCAGGTTTTTATGAAATGGCATTAATATTTGGTCAGAAGGCTTTCTCCTATTATTAATGGAATTGGGAGACAGGGGTTGTGTCGGAGCCAGGGGTTGTTTAAAAAGACCGCTTTAGACTGAAGTAGATAGAAATTGCAGCCTTGTTTCCATAAAAGACAATGATTAGAATGTGTTTGGCCTTTAGTTTTACAAAGAGCTGTTTTTATTTGTCAGCTGAGAATAGACAAAGCAGCAAAAGATAAGTGGTTTTGGAAGATTTATGTTTGAGTGCAAACAAAAAAGCTACAGTTGAGCAGCTGAAGAAATTGTTGGAAGGGAAGGGAAGGGAAAGGAAGGAAGGGAAGAGTGGAGAGGAGAGGAGAGGAGAGGAGAAGAGAGGAGAAGAGAGGAGAGGAGAGGAGAGGAGAAGAGGCATAGTTATTTTGAAAAGTGCCTGGAATTTAGTCCAACATATTTAGACATAAAATTGTCACTTCCGTTTTCCCTCAATTTCTCATTTCCGGGACTGTAAATTGTTTCCAACCCATTTTTGCATCTGTTTGCAAATTCAGCACAAAAGACTGAGGACAGCTCTCCTAAAAGATACCGTTTAATGCCTTTAGCTAGAGTGTCTACGTTTTTGTGAGGGTTTTTCTCCAATTTAATGCATTGATCTAGGTACTTCCCCAGAACATAAATATCTTGAGTGTGTTTTGAGTTAGATCTACATTATAGCTTCTGGAAGATTTTGAGGGATGAGTGCTTTGTGGTCAGCCAAATGCAGCTCTATTTTAAGACAAGTAGAAGAAGAGAGTGGGGGACAAATAGGGAAAAGGGAAGTAACTGAAACGGATACTTTGCCAAATAAAAATTGTTTTGGAAGGAAACTATTCTTTCACAATTGGCATTTAGCAAGACTCATGCAATAATTTTGTCTATCTGCAGCAGCTGTTGGCATGGATACGAGAATCTGGTGACTCATAAACTCACACAAGTCCAATGAATCAAAGGCAATTTCCACGCATGCATAGAGGGAAGGGTTTTTTTTTAATGTTTAAAGTATTACTGCTATTAAACTAGAATGAATAAATTCCATGGAGGTAGAATTGCATTGTAAACAAAACAAAGTACAAGCAACACAACCATAACTTAGAGGTTTAGTTTCTTTTACCAAATGCATCTTCTCTAACAAATCATAAATGAATGCTGCAAACATTTGACAAACCTATGCTCACCCCAGAAATCACCGTTTGACATGCAGGCTGTTTCTTGTAAGCTGTATGTACTCATGCTTATGCTATAACAATGTTTTCCATCAGATCAGAACTGGCATTGGTCGTTAAAAATCTCATTAAGAAAAAAATTTGTCAGCTGATGAATGGTTCAAATACTTATGGCAATATCTATTCTATGTGGAACTGCACATGGCAGTTTCAAATGCTAAATAGGCCAGTTTAAATGCAATTTTCACTGAGGACACAGCTCACAGATCCCACCCGCTAAATATATTATTGCTAGAGACTCTGGGGAAGGATTACAATTTTAAAAAAAAATTTATAGCATAACAGCTTCTACCAACAACTTTTAAGTTAATCATCCAAAAAGCCATAATGGCCTTATTTAGTAAATCCAGCTGTAGAATTAGGTACCCCAAAGTCTAAAGCACTATGAATTTTTACTTAAAACCAAGCATCATCATATTTATTTTGTGCAAGTATGCACTGAATTGAGCTGTTAGGTTGCTTAATTGATTGACAGCTCTTGTTTTACATGATTTTTTAAAAAAAAGATGTACAGAAAATGTATACCATGAATGTCCATGTGAATTGCATATTACTATCCCATTCTTCTTGTAAATTAAGGTAAATTTGTGGCTCAAAACATCCTAATAGTCTCTGCCATCCTCCTTCCCCAGAAATAAAAGCTATGCTGATTTTGTTGCAATTTAGGTGTACACTGGAAATGGTTTTTATTGACTTTGCCATTTGACAGACCATGATAGTGTAGAAAAATAATTATGATCAGTGTTAAATTATCTGTTTTATTACAGAAATAATTTTATACATTTAAAGTATTGAGAACATTTGTTCAGTAAAATAGATGGAGATTCACTGCATGGAGAGTCACGGTGGGACAGTAGTTAGAATGCAGTATTACAGGCTAACTCACTGCTCAATGCCAGCAATTCGATTCTGGTTGGCTCAAGGTTGACTCAGCCTTCCATCCTTCCCAGGTTGGTAAAATGAGGACCCAGATTGTTGGGTGCAATATGCTGAGTCTGTAAACCGCTCAGAGTGCTGTAAAGCACTATGAAGTGGTATATAAGTGCTACTGCTATAAATGTGAATATTTTAAGCAAACAATAGAAATTGTCAACTGAACATTCTCTCAAAGTATTAGCTATTTTGCTTTTTCCTGCTTTCTGAGCCAGATGTGGTTCAGAGGACCATCTTAAATCAAAGAGGTAGTCCTCGACTTACAACTATTCATTTAGTGGCAGTTCAAGGCTACAATGGCACTGAAAACAGTGACTTATTACCATTTTTCACACTTACGACCGCTGCAGCATTGCCGTAGCCATGTGATCAAAATTTGGACACTTGGCCACTGGCATGTATTTATGATGATTGTGGTGTCTTTTGTGACCTTTTGACAAGCCAAGTCAATCTGGGAATCCAGATCTACTTAACAATGGTGCTACTAATTTAACAATTAATTTAATTTTACATTTACATTGCAGTGATTTACTTAACTGTGGAAAGAAAGTTCATAAAACGAGGCAAAACTCACTTAACAATTATCTTTTTTTTAAAACAAAACTTTATTAAACATCTAAAAAGTAAAATATTATACCATGTATATACAAGATACATATATATTAATACAGACGACAATACATAAAAAGAAAGAGTGACTTTGGTCACACATCCATTATCTTATTAACGGTGCATATTTGTTAATTGTTATTATCGCATAGAATTTTACATTTACTCTCATTTCTATGAGTTATCCAATCATACCACCTATTCCACACTATATAACATTTTGAATCTACCTTATCCTTCATTTCAAATGTTAGTTTGTCCATTTCCGCACAGTTATAGAGTTTTTGGATTATCTGTTGGCAGTTGGTCAGTTTTCCAATCTTGGGTGAACGCCAGTCTGGCTGCAGTGACTATGCGTAATATTAAATACTTTATTTCTTTCCTATAGTTTTCTTTAATCATCCCTAGTAAAAAAATCTCTGGTTTGAGTTCTATTTTTTCCGATGTTATTTCTATTAGCCAAATTCTTATTTTTTCCCAATATTTCCTAATTTTTCGGCAAAGCCACCAGACATGGAAGAAAGTACTCTGTGCCTGCTTGCACTTCCAACTTAACAATTATCTTGCTTAGGAATAGAAATTTTGGGCTCAATTGTTGTCGTAAATCAAGTGATACTACCTCTTTCTTACTACATTTGTTCTTGTGAGTTTTGGTGGTGATGTGGTAGTGTGTGTGGGGGGGAATGAAAATAAGTTTATTAGTTTCAGTGATGGTTAGTGGTGATGGTAAGTAGGTGTAAGGTTTTTGTTCCCTGCATGCTTATACTTCAGCAATCACTTGGGACTTCATCATATCCTCAGGTACGATTTCAAATCACTTGTGATTTAGGAGTTTCTGAATAGATTAATCCCTCTTTACAGCAGACAGATGGCAGCTGAGCACTCTCCCCCATTCTAGCAGTGTAAATTAGAAACTAATTTGCACAGCACAAGCCAGTAGTTTTACAGCTGCAGCCGACAGTTCCACTCTATGATCAGAATCTGGCCTCTTGACATGAAACAGCTGCCTATCGCTATTTTCTTTTTCTGCAAACAAAATTTGAACATAATTGAATCATTCCACAGGATAAAAAATGTTAATGGAGAGCAGGCTTCTTTTTTTCAGGTTGGCAAATTTCCATGGACATTATACAGGAACACCAGTGTTCCAGACACAACCTGTTTCCACCCCCATAAAATTAGCATTAAGGAAATCAGTTCTAAAGCTCAATATGGGTTTGCTTATTATGAATTGTTGAGTCAAATGCGACAGGAAAGGCAAGGAAGGAAGGAAGAAAGAAAAAAGAGGGAAGGAAGCAGCAGGGAAGGGTGATATTATCCAGCTACCATTAATTCTAGACTGCTTAGCCAATAGTTAGAAATGATGGAAATTACAATGCAAAAAGTATCTGGAAGGTCACAGTTTGTCCATCCTTCCTGTAGAGGACAGTGGTTCTCAACCTTTTCTTATCCATGGACACCGCCCCCAACCTCCATCTTTAAATATCTTTTATGGCCACGGACCATGGCCATGAACCCCCAAGTCTTAACTCACAATTTAAATCATAACATTTCTTCAAGCCTTCACAGACCCCTTGTGATGACATCATGCCCTCCCCCCCCCCCGAGGTTCACAGATCACAGGTTGAAAACCACTGCTGTCAGGCATGCCATACAGTTGGCCTGTGCAGGTCTTTTGAAATAGTCCAGCAACCTCTCTTTGAACCAATAGCATGGAGAGCATCTGCTTTCCAACCAACAGCCATGATAAGAGTAGTTTCCCCACAACTTTAGCCTTGAATTAGTCAAGAGCAACATTGGCCTGCTTCAACTTTTCAAAGCACCACACTGAAGTGGAACAAGCATGAACTGCACACTCTGAAGTACACTCTATATTTAGTCCTCGAATTATGAATTATGGGCTTATAATTGAGTTCACAATTTAAGTGGTAAGTCATGATGATCGCTGCATGACCTTGCCCAATTTTATCATCTTTCTTGCAGCAGTCATTTAGCAAAGCCATTGTTTACCATGGGGCATTTTTTTTTTTGCCAGAAAGTTCATTTACAACAAGGTTGCAAATTGCTTAAATGCAGGCTGGCTGCTGAGTGTCCAAAATATGGTCACAGGATGATCGGGGGAGGTGAAGATGATGGAACTTTGACTTTTGGGTCATAAGTAGCTTTTTTGAGATCCTTTGTAACTTCGAATGGTTGCTAAGCAACTATTGTAAATTTAGAACTTCCTGTAATGCAATTCTATAGTTGCATCTATAGGTGTATTCAAAGCAAAAGAAAAAAGAGGACAAAAGGGTAAACAAAATTTGCTTATTGTTTATATATAAAAGTAAATGTTTCTCTAGCACATACGTGCTAGTCGTTCCCAACTCTAGGTGGCAGTGCTCATCTCCATTTCTAAGCCGAAGAGCCAGCGCTGTATTAAGATATGTCCATCCGGGGTGAAATGCTACCGGTTCACACTGGTTCAGGCGGACCGGTAGTGGCGGTGGCGGGTGGTTCAGAGAACCGGTAGTGGCGGCAGCGCGAGGCTCCACCCACCTGCCCAGATGTCACTACTTCCTGGTTTTAACCAGGAAGTAACCTGTTTTTTACCCTCTGTGCATGCGCAGAAGGCTTTATGCATGCACAGAGAGTCCAAAATCGCATGTGATCTGAGTGCATGTGCACTTCCAAACTGGTAGGGAAGGTAAGTAGATTTCACCCCTGGTCTCCGTGATCATGTGGCCGGCATAACTAAACGCCAAAGGCGCATGGAATGCTGTTACCTTCCCACCCAAGGTGGTCCTTATTTTTATACTTGCATTTTTTACATGCTTTCGAACTGCTAGGTTGGCAGAAGCTGGGACAAGTAACGGGAGCTCACCCAATTATGCAGCACTAGGGATTTGAACTGCTGAACTGCCAACCTTTCGATCGACAAGCTCAGCGTCTTAGCCACTGAACCACCATGTCCTCTTGTTTATATATACTAATGTATATTTGCTGGAAATAGAGAACAGGCAAGTCCAAAGTAAGAGAGAGAAAGAAAAAAGAGCTTACCACTCAGTTATTATAACTGAGTGACCACTTGCTTTGCTCAGTCAGTTCTCCAGATGCCAAGTATTGGTGGGGAACTTCAAGCCCCAGGCCAATTATCTGATGGCTCTGGACAGAGGAATGAAAAGAAATAACTGGAGTTAAGTGTTTAATGTTATCTTAAAATTATTGCCCTATTATTAATAATTCCTAAACAATGGGAGGTAAAAATGGAACAACAATGGAATAAACCATTTAATAATAGTCTTTCAACTACCACTTTTAAAAGGTTACTAGCCACATGAGTTCTGAATAGAAGGAAGATTTGCCAGAAATTATGGGAAGATAATCTGGGAAGAGAGAACTTGAGGATTTAATTAAAATTCCTTCTGACCAAATGCAAGATCTAAAAAGACTAGTTAGACTAGAGAAAGACTTGCATGTCTCTCCCTATATTTCCATCTCACATAAATACTACAGCAGCTCTGAGAAATTTAGAGCCTCAAAAGGAAAAGGAAAAAGGGGAAGCAGTAGAAATAAAAGGTACTTTCCTGAGACTTAAAAAAAAGAGTTTAGGAGATTTTAAAAAAGATGTTAGGGGAGAGGGAAATGCCAACCATAACTGTTTTATGTAACTCAAGGCCAAATTACATGTGTTTTTAGCAACACAGCTGTTTTTAAAATCTAGTATCAAATGTGAAAGCTGCAGTAACTGAAACCAGAGCATATAAACTGTACATTAATATAGAGTGTTATGAAATCAATCATTTCCATTAACAATGTGACATAAGACAGCTGTGGTTTTACCTGTAACAGTGGCATTGCAATAATCCTTCCTTGTGATCCTAAAGAAGCCTATTCAGAGAAATGTTGAATTCCATTACTGACCAGATCCACCAGCCCGCCTTCATAATTCTAATGAATCTTTAAATCACCAAGAAAATGACCAGAGAAAGGCAACAAGAGTTTGGCAGGGGACTTCAGCAGGAGAGGTAATGGCTACAGTTCTTCCCCACCCTCCCTTCCTCCCTCCATTTTCACCCTGAGAGACAGCTTCTGGGAAGCCATAATCAGAACAAATGAACAGGAAACAAACTAGGACATTTTATGTGGGAGTTTGCCCACATAATATGCAGCCAAGGACAGGGGCCAAGAAAGCTGAACATGAAGCAGAAGAAGCAGGAGGCTACAGTGGGGCTAAGATTTTCCCGGGAAATTACAACTGAGGCCAGTAGGTGGTGCCACTCAATACTTCAGATGTTTCTACATTGAGGCACAGAGTGTGAAAAATAGAGGAATAAAAAGAAACCCCAAGGTAACAAAACTAATGTACTATGGCAACTGAAATTTAGTGGGATAATTCAGCTGGCATGTAGCACTGGAAAGCTACAACTTACTCTAAAGGAGTAGAACATATGAAATAGTATCTCATACAAATCTCAAGTCTTTCTGAGCTTAAGCCTTTCCGACATAATTCTTACAGGTTCTGGACACTACCTTGTGTTCACCTCTTCGATTTCTTGCAAACATCCAGGGGTGGGCTTCAAAAATTTTAGCAAGGGATTCTTTGCATGGTTGCTGGGTGGGTGTGGCCATGGTGGATGTGGCCTAGTCGGCACCTGTACCACGGGGGGGGGGGGTGTTTCTGCCCTACCTGGGCTCTGGAGGCTTTCCTCAAGCCTCTGAGAGGACAAAAACAGCCTCCCCAGGCTCCGGAGGCTCTCAGGAGGCTGGAAAAGGCCCTTTTCTGGCCCTCCTGAACTTCTAGTAGGCCCACTTTTCACCTTTCCTGAGCCTCCACGCACACCCTGCACTTACCTACATCCAAAACAGGCTGCGTGAGGACTCCTGGGAGGGACGGGGTGGGGTGGGCAGCCAGGAGTGAGATTTGGGGGTTCTCCAAATGGCACAGAATCTTAGATAGGGGTTCTCCTGAACCCCTGTGAACGCCCAGCAGCCCACCCCTGCACACATCCCTTTTTCTCTTGAGCATCTTATAGAGTCCTGCACATACATTTAGATCTCTCTCCTCCTTGTAGGTTTTGTTTTCAATTCTTCCTCTTCATCTTGGAGTGAACTATCAAATGGAATGCCCCAAGGTTCTGTCCTGGGCCCTATATAGTTTAACATTTTTGTCAGTGACTTGGATTAGGAGTCGAAGGGACAGTTACAGACTTCGTAGATGACACAATGCTGGGACAGGCAGCTACATGAAAGGGAGAAGTCTCAAGAAGGGCAAGATTCAAAAAGGCTTGAGTAGCCTTTTTGTAGGATGGCATTTAATAATGTAAGGTGTTGCATCTAGTTAGGAAAAATAACAGGGTTACCTATAGGATCAGGAAAAGCTGGCCTGGTATCATGGGAAAAGGAACTGAGTCAGTGGTGGGTTACTCCCAGTTCGCACTGGTTTGCAAGAACTGGTAGTAAAATTTGTAGTAGTTCCGAGAACCGGTAATAACATTGGCTTGCCATGCCCCCAAACCAGTCCCCGAACTGGTCGCCGCTCGCTTACCCCACCCAACTCATCAGAGGCTTTTTTTTCTTTTTTACTTTTAAAAGCATTTTTTCTACAACCTCTTTGGCCGAAAAATGCTTTTAAAAGTAAAAAAAAAAAGCCTCTGATGATCCCATGGCTCAGCTGGGATCGTCAGAGGCTTTTCAAAGCATTTTTTCTACAACCTCTTCAGCCAAAGAGGTGGTAAAAAATTGCTTTGAAAAGCCTCTGACGATCCCAGCTGAGTTGCCTGATCCACAGAGGCTTTTCAGTTTTCTGCAACCTCTTCGGCCAAAGAAGTGGTAAAAAAGATACTTTAAAACTCTCAGCTGAGTTGCCTGATCGGCAGAGGCTTTTCAAAGCATTTTTTTCTGCAACCTCTTAAGGTTGTAGAAAAAATGCTTTTAAAAGTAAAAAAAAAAAAAGGTTGGCCACGCCCACTCAATCACATTACCCCCCCACCAAGCCATGCCCACAAAATAAGCCACACCCACAGAACTGATAGTAAAAAATTTAGAACCCACCCCTGAACTGGGTGCTTTTGTTCAGCACAGCTTAATCATGAGCTGACAGCATGATGCACCTGCCAGAAATGAACCTAATTGTGTCATTCTACTCTGCCCTGGTCTGATACTACTTGGACTATTGTATCCAGTACTGAGTATCTTAGTGTAATAAGGACAGCGCCAAGCTGTGTCAAATTCAGAGAAAAGCCATTAACATGGTTAAGGGCAGGGATGAAATGCTCCTGGTTCGGACCGGATCGGGCAATCCAGTAGCGATTGTGGCAAGTGGTTTGGAGAATCAGTAGCAATGGCGGCACAAGGCTCCACCCATCCGCCCGGGTGTCGTTACTTCCTGCTTTTAAAAGATAAAAAAAAAAGGCTCTGACGATTGTGTGCCACAGCTGTAAACATCAGAGCCTTTTTTTAACCTTTTAAAAGCATTATTTTTACAATCTATTTGCCTGAATAGGTTGTAAAAAATGCTTTAAAAAAGTAAAAAAAAAGTTGGCCATGCCCACCTGGTCACATTACCCCCCCCCCCCTCAAGCCGGTAGTAACAAATTTTACATTTCACCACTGGTTAAGGGTCTGAAAACCAAGATCTATGAGGAATGGTTAAAGCATCTCGATCAGTGGTGAAATATAAAATTTGTCACCACCGGTTCTGTGGGCGTGGCTTGGTGTGGGAGGGTAATGTGACTGGGTGGGCGTGGCCAACTTTTTTTTTTTACTTTTAAAACCATTTTTTCTACAACCTCTTCTGCTGAAGAGGTTGTAAAAAAATGCTTTTAAAAGTCTCTGATGATCCCAGCTGAGCTGTGTGATCATCAGAGGCTTTTTTTTTTACTTTTAAAAGCATTTTTTCTGCCAAAGAGGTTGTAGAAAAAATGCTTTTAAAAATAAAAAAAAGCCTCTGATGATTGCACGGCTCAGTTGGGCATGGGTGGGAGCAGGGATTTTTGCTACCGGTTCTCTGAACCACCCGCCGCCATCGCTATTGGATCAGGCAATCTGGTCCAAACCAGGAGCATTTCACCCCTGATCTGGATATGTTGAACCAACAGAAAAGAGGACTGGAGAGAGATATGACAATTGTCTTTAGACTTCTAAAGGTTTGTTATATGGAGAGGAAGTGGACTTATTCTTTATTTATATCCCAGAGAGCAGATGGAGAACCAATGGGTTGCAGTTCCTAGGAAGTTGGTTAAGGCTAGATATTAGGATGAACTTCCTGGCTGTCAGCGTTCCAGAAAACCCCCAACTCCCAGTAAAGATGCGGAAGCAGGCATTTTCCAAAGTTCTCTTTACTATAAATAGGTAAACTGGCACATCTGGGAAATCCCAAATCTGAAAAGCCCAGGCTTCCCTTCAGTAATTCAAAGCTCCCAAAACCATCCCCTTTCTCCTCAATCGATCACATGCTCCAATCAACATCTGTTCTACCTCGACCCAGCCCCTGACCACTCGTCCAGATGCTGGATCACCCTGACCTTGACCGATAGGAAGAATGCCATTATGTCTACTAATTCCCCTCTCCTAAATCCCCCCTCCTACTTTCCCACACATGAGGAGGTGGCAGCATTGAAGCTACAGGCCTAATATGGCTTCCAAGGCTGTCACTGGCTTTACAAGCTGGTGAGCATTTCTTCACCAGAGGTATTCCAACAGAGGCTGAATTGTCATAGTAAATCCTGTACTGACCTTCTGAAAAACATAAATGAAGGACTGAAGAAGTAGCCAATGATTGTGGTGAAGAATGAAGTGCTAGTAAGCAGGCCGGGCTCCTCTAACTTTTCCAATCAGAGAGGATTTGAGATCACCCACAAGTGTTCCAGACAGCTGCTTTTCATAGCAGTCTTAAGTGGGTGTAGAGCACTGGGAGATGAGGAAATAGCCATCTTTCTCAAATTATGTGAAAGAACATTAAGTTTGGATCTCTTCTTTTCTAATCACCTTCAGAAATTGCTTGTTAACTGCTTTTAAGCTATTAGAAACCCTTTATCTACAGGTTTGACAGCACTGGGTGAGTTTCTCTTCAAAAGAAAATTTTAACTACAAATTTAAGAATTTAATTTTTTTTTAGAATAAATAGCAAATGGGTGACTAGAACTTTGATTTTAGAAAGTTACAAATGGACAGGATACAGAAAAATTGGAATAAGATTTTAGAATTAATTATAAAGAATCCTTCCTTTAGGAAAATCTTTGGTTTTGGATTTGTTGGAAAAATATAATAAGATAACATTTAAAAAAATGATACTAATGGGAACTAAAAGATTAAAGGAGAAAAAGACATAACTCAATTTACAATTAGAGTGAAACAAAATATTCTAATATTGGACATATTGAAGAATATGTTGCAATCATGGACTCCGAAATTAATATTAATAGCCTCAATAGAGACATCTCCCTCTATGGAAAGATTATGCATTTCTAAGTTACTATGGAAGAAGAACAAGTTTTACCTTACAAGATTCAGATTAAGTTAAAAGTGGTTTATAAAGGACAGCCTACAAGAATAGTATGGAAAAAGATGTTACATTGGAGATACAAAAGAAAGCAACTAATGTTTTAATAATTAAAAGGGATATACGAACTATAAACCAAGGGAATGACCTGCATAATTTTCTTATATTGGATTTATAAAAGAATCTTGTTAAAATTTTGAAGAATCTAATAAGGAGGGACAAAGAAAAAATGTAAAGAATTCAAGGAAGCACTGTAAGTTGATTTATTTGATCAAGGTTAACATAGATACGTTGTTATTTATGCTAACCTTTAATGGTCTTTTGCTGACATTGGAACTGAAATGACAATGCTTTAAGGATTTATACATACATACAAAAATACATACATACATACACACCGTGTTTTCCCAAAAATAGGACCCTGTTTTATATTTTTTTGAACCCCAAAATAAGTGCTTGGCCTTACTTTTGGGGAGGTCTTAGTATTTCGGGGTGTGTGGAGCAAGTTGGGGCTCCTCTTGCCGTCTTACCTGATTTCCAGCTCTGTGTTTCAAGTATTTTTGGGGAGGGCGTATTTTCAGGGGGGGGGGGGCTTATTTTAGCACATGAGCTCAAAAGCCCGACTGGGCTTATTATCAGGGGATATCTTACTTTTGGAGAAACGGTATATTTATATATATAAGATGGGATAAGGGAAGAAGAGATCATTTGTTGCATTTTAAGAGGAGGTGATAAATTACTAAAATTGTTTATATTTGGGTGGACTTGGGTGTCCTCCTGGATTCCTGGCTATCTTTGGAAGACCATCTTACAGCCGTGACCAGGGGGGCTTTTGCCCAGGTTCACCTGGTGCGCCAGTTGCGCCCTTTCCTAGACCGAGATGCCCTTCGCATGGTCATTCAAGCCCTGGTTACTTCTCGCTTGGATTACTGCAACTCCCTCTACATGGGGCTGCCCTTGAGGTGCACCTGGAGGCTCCAGCTGGTCCAGAATGCGGCCACGTGGGTGGTTACAGGAGCTCCCTGTTACTCCCGTGTAACACCTCTCCTACACGAGCTGCACTGGCTACCAGTGGTTCTCCGGATCTGCTTCAAGGTGCTAGTACTTACCTTTAAAGCCCTACATGGCTTAGGTCTGGGGTATTTGCAGGACCATCTCCTACCCGCCCCTCACCGTTCTGTCCATTCACACAGGGCTGCCCTCCTCAGGGTACCGTCAGTCACACAATGGCTGGTGACATCCAGGGCAGAGCATTCTCTGTAGGCACCCCTGTCCTCTGGAACGAGTTACCCACTGAGCTTCGGACGGCGCCTGATCTCCGATCCTTCCGTCGCGACTTAAAGACTTGGCTGTTTCAACAAATGGATTGTCCCTGATCCTTGGGTTTTATTATTTTGATTGTTTGTTGTTTTAATTGAGTTTTTAATTATTTTATCTTTTAGTATTGTATGTTTTTAACTTGTGTTCGCCACCCTGAGTCCTTAGGGAGAAGGGCAGCATATAAATTTTTGGTAAATAAATAAATAAATAAATAAATATATTTGTGATGAACGTTGGAAATCATTTATTTGTCTATTTCTTTCTGTTTTCTTAATATGTTCTGCCCTTCCTTTTTCTCTTTTTTATTCTTTCTTTTAGTTTGTATTAATTCTTACTATTGTATGTATAATCTTTAATAAAACTAATATTAAAAAAATAGATCCTGTATTAAGTAGGAGTTGAGATTAAGTGTCTATGGAGATTCTCAGTCATCCAGGTCATGGTTGTCCCAAAGATGCTTTTTCAAGAGCGAAATGGACTTTCTGTTTTTTCCTTGAAGACATTTCGCTTCTCATCCAAGATGAGAAAAAGCACCTTTGGGATGAGTTGAGACTAAATGATCTCTGAAGTACATTTCAAATGTGATTCCATGAACTATATTTCCTTCTGCCTTCATCTCTAGGTCTTTTCTCCAATTAACATTAGGCTTC
The DNA here is from genome assembly GCA_030761175.1 of Masticophis lateralis. Lineage (NCBI taxonomy): Eukaryota > Metazoa > Chordata > Lepidosauria > Squamata > Colubridae > Masticophis > Masticophis lateralis. The sequence continues at coordinate 320,501,765 of JAUDYJ010000001.1, read as the reverse complement.
TCTCTCTTAAAATAAACCTAGTGCTTTTATTTCATCAGTCTTCAGGGATATCATTTAAAGTGTTGGGTTGGGATAGAGTCCAGAAAGATGCAGCAACTATCCAAACTCTGCTCTTGGGTATATTTAAACTTCAAAACCCACTCCAAGCCTCTTTTATAAAGGGCATTTGTTGTGATTCTCTCTTTATATTGCATTATAATGGTTTTTATTATAGTTAGATTTTTATGCCCGTAATTATTATACTATGCTAATTCTGGTTTTAATCCTGTTTTATGATTGTTCTGTATTTTATTTTTCTTTAGAGTCATTGGCCATGAGCACTTTTGTGTGGGAAAAGGATACAGCTATTTTCACTGTTGTTGCCACTATCACCAAAGTTGTAATTTATGAACTGAATAGCCAATAGAGATATAACTGAGCATTTACCCTATCTTTTGTTGTCCTGCAGTTTCTATATTTTTCATCAGTTGATGGTGACTTCTACAAAGAGGGATTTGCAGTGAAGTGGCTGTCAGTTCTCACATCTTCATTTTGAACTGGGTGCCATCAAATGAAGCTCAGTAGCCAAACAGATTCATTGCCTCTACATCATTTCCCTGTTGGTAGAATACATAAGCAACAGAGTCTTTTACACTTATATCCTACTGTCATTTTGTAGGCTTCTCGGAGACTACATTGGGAACAGAAGTTTGGACTTGATCCAAGATTTGGATCATAGATTTTGTTTCTTTCTTTTTTTTCCTGAGAAAGCTCAATTTTTAATGGGGCTGGAAGGTCCATTAGAGGTCTAATATTCCAACCTCCAACTCCAGTGAAGGAATTCTCCTATCATTTCAAACAAATTGTTGTCCAATCTTTACTTGAAAACCTCCGTTGATTTCAAGAGGTAGGCTGTTCCATCGCTTAATAGCATTCATGGTGAGGAAACTACTTTTTCTTTCAAGTTTGAATCTTCTTCTGTAAAGTTTTCACCCGTTTGGTTTTCGCAGCCTCCTGATTTTGAGGTGAGAGCTTCACCTCTAGGCCATCGCACCACCCATGCCAGAAACCGGAAGTAAACATTGAAAACTGGCAAAAACTGCTGAAAATTGTGGTCATGTGACTGTTGGACACCACAATTGGCCATAAATGTGAGTCAGTTGCTAAATGTCCAAAATGCAAACACGTGAGTGTGCATGTGTATGCTAGTGCTAGGGATAAATGTGAGAGAAAATACAACTGGGTCAGCTACTAGGCCCAGCAGAGTAATGGTAGATTTGGATGAATAAATGAAAGCTTCACCCAAACAATCATCAGGCAAAAAGATGAGAAAGAAAACCACGGCCTAGGGGCAGTTTAAGTGTCAGTCAATTCACTTCCATCCCCCAAATCAGAATTCCTGTCCCACAGGAAAGTACAAGTTTGGCCAGAATCTACTAAGTCTAAATTTTCATAGCAAAATTCAAGAAACCTTAATACAATGTATGGAAGCTGGTTTTCTGGCACTGGGTTATTCCCAGATGTGGAACTTTATTCAAAACTTCCCTCACTGTCCCCTAATTCAGCTCCAAATGCAGATTTGCAATCCAGATGCCTTTCTTCCCAAGGAGCTTTTCCTTGGTATCTTGTACACCTTATAATCCTTTACCTTCTTATTTTTAATGACACTATGTGAGATGATAAGGTCACAGGTTCCAAACTTCAAAAGGACCACTAACTTGAGTGCTAGACCATGGTCCCTTGCATTAGTGTGTCAGGGTTCCAATGGATGCCCTAATTAAATCATGAGCCTCAAGCCAAGCTTCAAAAGAAATCCAGTCATTTATTAAGCACTTCATGTTGCACGTTCCAAGTGAAGCCAAATCTGACCCTAAGTAATTTACGACCCAATCTTGACCCTGTTTCCCCCCTCCCCCCAGGGTGTGTCATCAGTCACATTTGCCAATGGATCAATTTCGCGGGTTGTGGAGATCACTCCCCTCCAGCCACTGTGGGTAACCCTGGGATACAGCCTTGAGAGAGATATGTCTGGAATGTGCTTTTGTTTTTGTTTGCCATGCTGCTTCACCATTTCCTCATCCCCCTTGCCTCTGGCAACTCAAGAGCAGGCCAGGGATGCTTTGCGAGTTGACATTGTGGTCCCTTCCAAGGACTTGTCTGGCTTCTCTTCCTCTTCTGGAGAAGAGACTTGCATGAAAGCTACAATGAGATCTGACTCTGGTCAATATTGAGATGTCAGGTTGACCTCTGAATTTCATAAACTCTATCTGAAAAAAAGTAGTAAATAATCTAGAAGATGTCGAGGTTTATTTTGGGAAAATAAGAGATCTGGGTGCCTTGTCCTGCATACATTCTGTGTAGATCAGGGGTTATACGGGCCTGGGAATCTTCATCCAGGATGTAGCTAATTGGGCAATTATTAACTGAACAGAGAGAAAGATTGCTTCAATCATTGGCTATTTCAGAAGCTGGAGAAATATTACTTTGCCTAACTGTTTGTGTGTTACAAAGTAGTCACAGAACCGATGTTTTAAGCTATTATTATATACCCTTCAAGTATGTGGGAGGAGAATCAGAATTTTTTTTCCTTGACATGGAAATGGCTGGTGTGATTATAGAGATAAATTAGGTATACTGTGTCACTAATGAAGGAATTAAATGGCGTTATGAATATGGATTATGCCTCTCCCCAAGGTCAGAGATATGTTTTAATATGATATAGCTGTCACTCATTGCTATTCAAGTCGGTCTACCTCAGCTTTGGCATCAAAGGCTATTAAGAAAGAGGAAACAGAAATGACACAAGGGTTTGGGAAGCAAAAGTTATCAGTTATATAAATTCCCTTAAGAAGAATCAAAGCAGCAGGGAGGGCCAGTGCTTCATTTCATCCGGCTGCCTGACTACTAATCTTATAAATATTGTTCGAATTTGCCATGAATTTAAAATAAATGCTTCTTAAGTGAAGAATTAGGAGATAGCCAGTCTTGGATCAAGCAGTGTCATCATTAACACACACACACACACATACACAAACACACACACACACACAGAGAGAGAGAGAGAGAGAGAGAGAGAGAGAGAGAGAGAGAGAGTGTATAGATGTGGAATGAACTGTTTGGATTCCTTCTGAGATAAATGGCTATCGCAGCACTTCTACAATAATCAGAATGAAAATTCTCCCTTGCCACTTGGAGGTCTATGGAAAAATTCTTCAGTTCTTTTTTTTTAATTTAAAAATCTTTAAAGAATAAAATTTAATAATTATTTTTAATAATTTTTCATAATTTAAGATTTACATGACTTTTGATAATGTTAATATTGCTAATAAAGTAAATTAATAGCAGTAAAAATATAGTAGATGGAAAATAAAATGTTAGTAAACAAAGAGAATTTACAATTAACATAAAATTTAAAATTTCATTATTTGATTGATTAAATAATTATTTGAAAAATATAAAACTCATTATATCATCTTGAAAAATAAGTGCAAATCACTACAAATCTGTAAACATCAGTATTTATATTTATATTGGTCATGACTACTTGTCATTATCTAAAAAGAATGCATACAATTTTGTTCTTGCCTTTTGCGCATACTACCGATTGTACAGGCATTGCAATAACAGTTATTTGACACCAGAGGGTGATATAGTCTTATCATTCAACAAATCAGTTTTAATACATAAACACCCTTACAGGTTAGAGTTCCAGAGAAATAAAACGTTTAATATTGTTCAGGTTAAAAAAAGGAATATTGATCAAGTGGAGTTAGCTCACTTTGAAAGGCTAGAAGATTTGTTCAGTAATAAGATTTGATATAAATTATCTTCTGCTTTGAACTAAGTTCAAAAGTAACTTATCAGATCTCTTCAAATTAAATAACTGTAAAAAAAAAAGATACTGTTTTTTTCTGCATGGCACCAGCAACAACTGCAAGGAAATGGCTGTAGGAAAGACAGGATCTGTTCTATATGAGATGAATATGATGCTCTAAAATGAGTCTGAATGTTCACCATTGTAACCAGTGGGCCAGAGATTAAAGTGTAATCCAGATCAAGAATCTCAGTGCGCTTTCTCTCTCTCTCTCTATCTCTCTCTCCCACCCCCTCTCCCCCTCTCTCTCCTTCTCTCCCTCCCTCCCTCCCTCCCTCCCCCTCTCTCTCCTTCTCTCCCTCCCTCCCCACTCTCCTTCTCTCCTCCCCTCCTCCCGTCTCCTCCCCCAATGGAATTAGAAAATCCACAGTTTTAGCAAACCCTAAGGTAAATATGTACTATTTTCACTTCTTATCACTGTTTTTCTTTTGGTTCCTCAGCCCATTCATCTCTTACTCTCTTCCCAAACTCTCTAAAAGTTTCATCGTATTTTCTGCTATTAGTTATTGCTCTATACAGGTAAACAATGATATAATGTTTTCTTGATCTTTATAGCTTATTGAAGAAAATGAAACAAAACCAAAAACCTTGTGTTTGGTAAAAATACCTTGCTGACCCAACACCAACAACGATCCTCTAACAACAGGAGACTGGAATGCTGAAGTTTGAAGTAAAATAATATCCATAATAATACGAAAGTTTGTCCTCAATGTTTGATATAAGCAGAAATCAGACTAATATAGTTCTGTCAATACTTTATTTTATAGAAGTGCAGTGGCTCATATGGTTCATGCAGTGGCTCATATGGATGCTGGGTTGACAATTTGCAAGCCCACATTTGAAGCCTGAATGCTTCTATGTGATGGGGTGAGCTCCTGTCATTTGCTCCAGCTCCTGCCGACCTAGCAGTTTGAAAGCATGCAAATGTGAATAGATAAATAGGTACCACTTTGGTGGGCTCATTAATGGGGACATGAAAGGAGCCACCAACTGGGCATTTCCTGGGCAGCCAGTGATGTCACTGATTAATCCTTTCACCCCGGAAGTGCTTTGGTGCTTACAACATGGAAGTATAGTATGATGCTTTATTTTTACAGCCTAGCAGACAATTATACACATGGACAATAACTTGCTAGATAACACTGAAATCAAATTGATATGGTCTGCCAGCAGATTTTTTAAAAAATCTTTTGTTTAATTTACATGGACACTATATGAGTAATGGTGAAGTAGAAGAAATAGCAATTGTATTAAAATTGCTGGGAGAAAAACCAACAACTTCAGGTATCCTAATAATACCACTTCAATGGTCAGAAGAAAAAAAATTAAGAAATCCCTTGTTCAAAATAAAAGAAGAAAATGCAAAAGGTTGTTTTCAGCTCCGTGCTGAAAATGATATAAGATTATGCCAATGGGCAATGCCAGGTCAATGCAATAGACAAAGAAGACATTGAAGTAGTTATAGATTTTACCTTCCTAAAATCAAATAATTCCCTGAGATGGTGCCTGAAGCCATGAAGTAAAGTGATGTTTGCTGCTTGGGAAAAATGCTCTGACAGATCTAGACAAAATATTAAAGTGCAAAGACAACAAAGGCTTGTATTGACATGACATGGTTTGTAACACATGGCTGTGAAAGCTAAGCCATCAGAAAGACTGAACAAAGAAAAATGGATTGCTTTGAACTGTGGTGCTGGAGGAAATTGTTCAGAATACTTCAGACCACTAGAAGTAAACATTATTCAATATTAGATGAAGTTAATCCAGGCTGTTCACGAGAAATACTAACAGTGAAGCTAATGCTTAAATAAACTGCCAATGGCAAGAGTCTTTGGAAGGGACCAAACAACCAAAGCCATTTGGAAAAAATCCAATCAAACATTAGGTAGTGAGATTCTATAGTTTATAACATTAGGATACTGCTGTGGTGAAAATCATTTTTTTTACTACCGGTTCTGTGGGTGTGGCTTGATGGGTGTGGGGTGGCTTGGTGGGCATGGCTTGGTGCATGTGGCAGGGGAAGGATACTGCAAAATCTCCATTCCCACCCCACTCCATGGGAAGGATACTGCAAAATCTCCATTCTCACCCACTCCAGGGGAAGGATACTGCAAAATCTCCATTCCCACCCCACTCTGGGGCCAGCCAGAGATGGAATTTGCCGGTTTTCCGAACTACTCAAAATCTCTGCTACCGGTTCTCCAGAACCTGTCAGAACCTACTGAATTTCACGCCTGGGATACTGTAAACTTACAAAAACTCAAGCAGTAACTGCCAAGCTCTTGATGAAATGATGTCCATTGGGCCATGAAAAATGAGAAGCAAATGAAGGCCAAGTCTACACTAACATTACTAGCAAAGTGGTTTTCATACATGCCTCTGAGGTTGAAATGTGTTTGGATATTAGTAGCTCGGGTTGGTAGTTAGACTGCTGGTTTGAGCTCCGAGCTTGGCAATTTGGTTTTAAATGTTTCGTCACCATTCGAGGAGACATTGCCAATGCATTTTGAATTCAATTCAAGGCGCACTGATGATGTCTCCTCGAATGGTGACGAAACGTTTGAAACCAAATTGCCAAGCTCGGAGCTCAAACCAACAGCCTAAATGCCTCTGAAGTGCTTAAAAAGGTCAGCAATTATTCCCCAGATCCTTCACTTGCAGACCAGACATTGCACTGACAAACAAGCTGAGTGGATTTCCCCCCCCCCACCCCTTTCCTATTTGGCTCGTAAGAATGCAGAAAGAGGCATCACATGTCTACATGGGTATGAATCAACCTTGCTGGAGTGAACGCAGGGATTTATATCTAAAACCTCATCTTTCTTCATAAATTACTTTTCCTATAAGAGCTGATGTCTGTATTTTTAAAAAATATTCATTGACTATATTTATGTCTCTGGCAACAGTGCGCTGTGAAAAATACTGTACATTATCTCCTGAAATGTCCCTATTTAGATGAGATAAGAACTAAATGGGTTTCTCCTTTGTGTTGTAATAAGCAATATTTTCACTTTTCTTTCCTTCAGTGCCTACATCTACACACACGTGCACAGACTTACACATGCAACCACTGAATTGAAAAATAAAGGAATAAAGAAAACATTAAGATGCCATAGTTTTGTTTTCTTGCCAGTCCTGTTAGAAGTTCACATTTTACTGATGTTCTATAGGCTCAAAGCAATTAAACATTTTCTATTGTTGTTAACAGTGTGGTGTTGAAGTATCAACACACAAATGCTTTGGTTTTATTCTTGGAATTTGCATTTTTGGTCATCTGGTTTGAAACTGAGAAGTAATAGTATTCAGCCATGGTTAGAATTTTTAGATAGGGTGACCTGTTAGCTCTTTGTGTAAATAAAAATATCGAGGGATCGAAAGGCTGCTCCACCCAAAAATCAAATGAGCAACAATTGAATAAAGGAGTGGCTCAGAATTCCCAGTTTTAGATTCAAGACTTTTACAGTCATACCTTAACTAATGCATATCCCAAAGGTGCTTTTTTCAAGAGGCAACCGGACTTTCTGGTTTTTCTTTGAAGACATTTTGCTTCTCCTCTAAGAAGCTTCTTCAGCTCCTTGAATGAGATGTGAAACATGTTCAAAAAAATCCTCAGATAGTCCAGTTGCCTTTTGAAAAAAGCATCTTTGGAACAGACCTGGATGATTGAGAATCTCCATAGACTTTTAACTAATGCATACTTCCTCAGAAGTGATTTCAGTCACTGGTTAAAATTCTCTTAAGAACTGCCTCTGCATACCTATTTTGATGGAAGCTAATTCACTGAAGTTAATGGGATTCATTTCTGAATACATGCAGATCAGGATTTGACATGATATTTGAAATTAACACAAACACCACCTTGCATTCAAATGGTAAAGATGGATTCAAATCCATCTCAATTCCAATTGATTTTACTCTAGTAGTCGTGGAAGTGATTTTGCCTTCCTCAAGTTTTCTCAATTCCTCAGTCTAGCAAATAGCCCTACAGATTCCAGGTATGCTTCCATCCAACTCTTAACAGAGACAAACCCTCCATTATATTCCTATAAACTTTCCCTCGAATTGGAAATGGTTACTCTATAGATTTTTAGCTGTTCTTTAGTGCAAATATCAATGCCATCGTCTCATTTCCCAGCTGTCCATCTATAAGCATGTGTCTCTGTTCATTGATCTTTCTTTCCAGTGATGTTTGAAAACTGTTTGCATTTTTATCATTTAGTTGCAACGGAAAGGTCTCTATGGTTTGATTACCTGTCTGGTAAGCTGTGTGGAATATAAAGACATGAAGTTTTTATCTGAACAACTTAATCTTATCACTAAAATTCAGGTAGAGCAAGATGGGAAGGGGAATCACTAACCAATGCTTCTCAGTCATGTTGGTGGAATGGGGAATCTGAGGGAAAACACATTCTCTTCCCCGGGATATGCTATGAGGCTGATAATGGTGCTATAAAAGATTTGACAGTTTAATCATATGCATTTCTACTTATATAAACTCTACTGTTGGGTAGAGCTTACTTTCAATGCATAGAATTGCAGCTTAAAAGTTTAAGGCCAAATATTATAGATATTTATGTGGAAAGTTAAATTACTTTCAAGTAAGTGTCTTCTTTGTACTGCAGGCTTGACCATTATTGGGATCTTCTACCAAGTGAGCATAAATCAAAAGTCAAGCAATATACTATTTCTTACCATAATTCTTACCCTTTCAGTCAGGATTCAGACCTGGAGCTGGGACAGAAATGGCATTGGTCACACTTTTGGATGACTTCTGGTGAAGGCAGGATTTTGCAACTGGACCTCTCTGTAGCTTTTGATGCCATCAACCAAGGTATCCTTCTAGATCGGCTCTGAGGATGGGGGAGGAGGCATGGTGTTGTGTTGATTTGTCCCCTTTCTCTGGTATTGATTCTAGTCCATGGTGATTGAAGAGGAGAAGTCTCTAGAAGCTGGTACAGAATGCAATGGCATGAGCAGTTATGTGTGCTTCCAGAAGAGCACATGTTACACCTCTATTCTGTGAGATTCATTGGTTGACAGTTTACTCCTGGGTTCATTTCAAGATGCTGGCTTGAACCATTAAAGCCTTTCATATCCTAGGGCTGGATTATATGAGGAACTGCCTCTCCCCAATCATATTTGCCTATCCCATCAGATCTAGTAGAGAAAGCATGCTGCAGCTCATGTCTTCTAGGATGGAATGGTATCCCATTCCAGCCTAGTTGTCACAGCCAACTCACTTTGGCCAACTCTCCATGGCCATCTTGCCATGGCCAATTCACCATTGCAGGAGGAAAAATCACTGTGGCCAACTCGCCACAGGGCAACTCACCATGGGACAATTCCATGTGAGATAATGCAAAGCGGATAAATATTATCTGCCACTGTTTCTTCGACATAATTTCCATTTTTGTGGAAATGGACAAAAATAAAAACAATGCTGAAGAAACAGTGGCAGATAACATTTACTGCATTGCGTTATCCTACATGGAGTTGTCTCACAGTGAGTTGGTTGCAACAAGTTGTCCTAGACCTCTTCTAGGGATCTACATTTGGCAGGTCCTAGGAAACAGGCCTTCTCTGCCACAATATCTGCCTTATGGAACATTCTCCTTGCCCCCCCTCCCAAATGAGTTTATCTCCATCCCTATTGAATGTTCCGGAATTCCCTCAAGATCTGGTTATGGCATCAAGCCAGGAGGAGGGGCTTCCCAAAGAACTGGTGACATTCTAAGATGGCGCCATCATTATGCCTCTCTCCTATGCCATGTGGTTTTTATATTTTAATAGTTATTGTTTAATATTTTTTGATAATGACTGTTATATATAGCTATTGGTTTTTGTTAATTGCTGTATGCTGGCCAGAGTTATTTTGGGTGAAATGATCAGCCATATAGATTTGACAAACAAATAAACAGATACATTCTCAAGGCTGTGAGGACAAAATTTATACAACAAAGGGAAAAAAAGACATGATCTTAACAATCCCTGATTGAGAACTTAAACTTGAAGAGTTAATGCAGCAATTTTGAAATTAACAGTATCTATACATATAAGAACTTTAACTAGATTTAAGCAAGAATCACTTCTAAATATATTAAATATTACTCAGCAAGGCAAATATAAATACTTATAATTCCTAAAATCTATGTTAGTACATACTGTAAATTGTTTAGAGTACAAAAAGGAGGAAGTCAGAAATCAAATGCTTATCTATATTATATTTAGCAGTGTTTTACTTTTCCTTTGTTAAATATTTATAAACAATAATAAAGTGGACACTTTGGCACTAAGCTCAAATATTTACAGTTCTTTTTATATCATAAAAACAACTTAGTGTGCTTTGCTTGTCATGGTTTATCTTTTGTTTATATTATATTGAGCGTGAATTGGATAATTCAGTAATTCTCTGTCCACTTATTGATATAATCTTTTCTGAAAATATATTCTTGTTGTAACCAAACAAAATTAAAAATTAAAAAGGGAAGAAAAAAGTAGTAGATCTTTTCCTTCCTCTGGCATAATCCAATATTAATGTAGGGAATTGAGCAGGCCGAGCCCGAGGGAGGAGTTGAATGCGTCATCAGGCTTGAATCACCAGGCTTCCACAGAGACCAAACTCCAGCCCACCTTGAATTCCACTGACTCTTATCTACCACCTATTTGTTAGTAGTTCAGATTCTTATAGAGAGCATAAACTTGCAATAAACTTTTATATTCATTTGAACTGCCTGGACTTCCTGATTTTCCTTTGCTTGACAATTAAGTTTAATTTGGAGCAAGTGGTCACTTTAAAGTTTACATTTTTCAAAATATTCCCATACTTTTTGGAGTATAAGAAGGATGCACCTTTTCCCCCCAAAAAAGAGGGTGAAAATCTGGGTGCATCTTATACTCCAAATGTAGCCCCACCCAGCTTCTCAAACGGAGGTTTCAGAGGCTGAAGAAAGCATCAGAAACGAAGCTTCAGAAAAGAAGCCCCCAAACAGAGCTTTCAGAGTCTTTTTTTCTGAAGCTGTTTTGGAGGCTTTCAGAGGCAGGAAAAAAAGCAAAAATAAATAAATAAATAAATAAAAAATAAAAAAGCAAAAAAGCAAAAAAATAAAAAAAATAAAAAAGCAAGACACAGAGCTTACAACTAGGGAATCTGTTGCTAAAATTCACCTCTGGAAACAGCTGATTGGGGGTATTCCGGAGGCCGATCCATCTGCCAGTCAGCCTTTTTCTTATTTTCCTCCCCAAAAACTAAGGTGTGTCTTATACCCTGGTGCATCATATACTCTGAAAAATATGATATTTTCAGAGTTACGTATGAATTTTGCAGCTGAAAGCAATTATTGATTACATAACATTATTTCACTACTATATTCTCAATTAATGCTAATTAACTCTAGGAAAAAATTTTACTCTGCTCTGTGACATGAAAGTGCCAAAATATCCTCATTCTGTGAATATAACTTAGCAAAACTAGGAGCCTGGATAGCTCTGCAGACTAAGCACCCTAATTAACATCCAGCTGTCTGCAATTACTCCATGTTCGAATCTCACCAGGCTCAAGGTTGACTCAGCCTTCCATCCTTTCTAAGGTAGGTAAATTGAGGACCCAGTTTGTGGGGGCAATAAGCTGACTTTGTATAAATATACAAAAGTATGAAGGCTATTGCTTAACACATTGTAAGCCGTCCTGAGTCTTCGGAGAAGGGCAGCATATAAATAAAAAAAAAAAAAAGAAAAAAAAAGAAAAGAAAAGAAAAGAAAAGAAAAAAAGAATATAATCATTCCAAGGGTTCAACCCAGGGGTGAAATCCAGCAGGTTCTGACAGGTTCTGGAGAACTGGTAGTGGAAATTTTGAGTAGTTTGGAGAACCGGCAAATATCACCCTGGCTGGCCCCAGAGTAGGGTGGGAATGGGGATTTTGCAGTATTCTTCACCTGGAGTGAGGTGGGAATGAAGATTTTGCAGTATCCTTCTCCTACCACACCCACCAAGCCATGTCCACCAAGCCACACCACACCACACCACGCCCACCAAGCCACGCCCACAGAACTGGTAGTAAAAAAATTTGGATTTCACCACTGGCTCAGTCTGAGGCTTGGGAACTGCAGATCATGGATAAGTGGCGAAATAAGGAAAAGGCAATTAATGAACTATGTTTTCATTTAGGAATTGTGTAACAAATTCAAAGGAAATTTAAATTGTATATATTTAAGATTTAAGCTTTCTTAAATTGAAATATCGGGTTTATAAACATGGACATAATTATGCATTGAATTGGATTTTATAAAATAGTAATACTGTAAAAAGGTTTTTGCAATACAATTTATAATAACCATAGAAAATGATAACAGTATCAAAATCATCTCAGGATGTCAGAGAATATCATCAGAAATATAAGTTAACAAGAAAAACAGCTACGGTAATACCAATATTTTTTGGTGAAATGATTTTACAGGCTTAAAATTATTTCTTCTTGGTCTCATGATGAAATGTTAACAGGAGACCTGAGAACTATGAGGAGAATGGCAGTAATAACATCTACCAACTAACTTCCCCTTTCAAACGTCTTAAATATATTTAGTTTAGTGACAATAGAAAAGTAAAATGAGAATCAAAATTAATTAATGGATAGTTTACCAAACTGTCTTAATTTTTTAAAAAATTTCTATTTTTGAGCAGGTGAAATATTTGGGAATTATTATTAAATAGGTGGAGAGCTGTATGAATACTTATCAATATTAATGACTAATTAAACCTTAATGTAAGCCTTGCTTTATTGGCTACAGGGACTTGAAAATAAAACTGCGTTCATGCTATGGAGGGTTGGCATTAGTAAGATGGTGGCTACTGTATGACAAAATTCTGTCTACCTATCCTACAGGATTTCATCTTATGAGAGTCAACAGAGTGAAACAGACCAAATCCAACAGTGGATTCTACAATTTTACAGACTTAGAAAATTTGAAATATTTGTTATTGCTATTTTTTCCTCCCAGAATTAAAATTGCACAGAATAATTCAGGGGAAATAATTTTACTTTAATACCGAGCATTGAAATGGATTCCTTAGTCAGAATTTGTGATTGAATGATTAGCCAACTCTAAGATGGGCTCCTAACGGCCCCCAAATCTTTATCCGTGATCCCCAGGAGCGCATGTGATTATGAGATTGGACACAAATAAGTTCAACATAATTTCCTATGATTTATAGTGGGAAATCATAGAAATTCTTTTAAGAATATATCTGCTTTACTCAAGGAAAACCTAGTGAAAAATCCTATTCTGTTTTATTATATCTTTATACTGTACCTATACAGTATATCTGTATCGCCACTGCAATTTTTAGTTTTAAGAAATGGAAAACCAAATTTGTATCTTTTGAAAGAGGGGGCAGGGGGTATTTGGAATCAAGCCCCTTTCCAATTATATTGTGAATGATGTAAAACAATCAGTCTGTTACATCCTCCATCTTCCTACTTCAACTTTTTCTTTAGCAGTATTCAGGCAGAAACAATGAACATGTTTCTATCTCTTGATTTATCAATAGTAAAAAAATAATAATCTGCAAGTATGTAATTGGGAAGGACAACATGCAATGATGGATAAATGCACTCAGCTAAAGAACTGGAAAAAGAATAGGAAGGGTAATAGAAAGAAATCGACTGAAGGAATAACCCTCTTCCCTCACACACCTTTCCAAATAAGCAAAATAAATGGGGATTTGATAGAGATAACAGAATAAATATTCAGATTACAGATTAACAGAGTTGGAAGGGACCTTGTAGGTCATCTAGTCCAACCCCCACCCAAGCAGGAGATCCTACAACATTTCTGACTGATGGCAGTCCAGTCTCTTCTTGAAAACTTCCAGTGATGAAGCTCCCACAACTTCTGAAGGCAAGTTGTTCCATTGGTTGATTGTTCTCATTGTCAGAAAATTTCTCCTTATTTCTAGGTTGAATCTCTCCTTGATCAGTTTCCATCCATTATTCCTTGTCTGGCCTTTGGGTGCCTTGGAAAATAGCTTGACCCCCTCCTCTCTGAGGCAGCCCCTCAAATATTGGAACACTGCTGTCATGTCTCCCCTGGTCCTTCTCTTCACTTAATTCTGTTGGAATGCATTCATGATATGGACAAAGTGACTCTAAAGATATCTTTTGTCCTTTTCCCAGATCCCATAGAATCTGAATGAAGATCCAGGATATATTAAAAAAGTATTTTCCCATGTAGAGCAAAATAAACAAAAAAATTATTTTCCTATTGACAAAAGGTAGTGCAGCCATCAATATAAACAATTTCAAAAACTTTGGGACAGTTTCATAAAAGACCACTATCAGTAGCTACCACTTACATTATAATGATTTTACATTTCTTTCAGTGTCCAAGGCAATATATTCAGTCATTGTTGCATTTATATCCTGCCATTTTTGCTATCCTGCTTGAGGCTTCTTGAAGGAATTTGGCTGGTGGCAGTTGGAGCAGATGAAACTCAAATATTTTGGCCACCTAATGAGAAGGAAGGACTCACTGGAGAAGAGCCTAATGCTGGGAAAGACTGAGGGTAAAAGAAGAATGGGACAACAGAGAATGAGGTGGCTGGATGGAGTCACTGAAGCAGTTGGTGTGAGCTTAAATGGACTCCAGGGGATGATAGAGGACAGGAAGGCCTGGAGGAATGTTGTCCATGGAGTCATGATGGGTCGAACATGACTTTGCAACTACTGTGTTTCCCCGAAAATAAGACCCTGTCTTATATATTTTTGAATCCTGAAATAAGCACTTGGCCTTATTGCCATATGCTCAAAAGCCCGATTGGCCTTTTCATCAGGGGATGTCTTATTTTGGGAGAAACAGGGTAACAACAACAAGAAATTGGAACAGAATACTGCTGGATAAGCATTCTTAGGATCTAAGTTTTAGTCCTTTAGGGAAAAAAAAAAGATATTATATATTGCCCAGAATATAAAAGGGTTTTTGGAAATCCTGAGTAGACAAGCACTGTTGGTCAACTTCAGTAAGTCATTTTCTTCCTGAAGTGCATTAATGCCTGGTCTGCATCATGAATATTAAAAGTGCCACATACTTTATTGCTCTTCTTTCTCTAGTGACAAGGTCTTTGGAACTTGTTTTCCTGTTGGTACATCATAATTAATGTTGCTTCTCCCACTTCTGCAATTATTTCCAGCCATTTCTTGGCGAGGGGGGCGGGGGGGGCGGGAATGATGCTGCAATTGTCTCCATGTTGTCTTTAATGGAAAAGACCAACTATTTGTTTCATTTCCAGGACACACCTTTTTGCTGTCAAGCAGTAATGGGATGAAGCGAGGGAGACTCTAAACCTTTGGCCCTTTCCTCATTAGCAAAGCAGAAATAAAACTCCTTCATTATATAAGGGTTTCTTCTCTGTCCAATCGCAATGGCATCTCTCAGACAAAGACAAAGTATTTTTAAGTGCTTTGCATAATTATAACGGCCTTAACGAATTCATGGAAATACATTGCAGCACGTAGGTTTCAATTCCTTCAGCAGGCTTTGGAGGAGGCCTTATCTGAAAAATCAATAGGGTAGGGTAAGGCAAGAGGATGATGAGGATATCAGTGGGCCTGTGAAGATCTTCCCTGCTCCTCTGGCTACATTTTGTTAAGAATATTTCAATAATGATAGAAAATGTGACATGGCATATTGCACACCAAAGCCTCATATCCATCAACATTTTCATTTACAAAAATGTTTCCAGCTTCCCACATGGGCATTATAAATTTTTATTTATTTATGAAAATATATACAGACCCCTCATATCCTGGACATAAACTGTTTCAACTCCTGCCCTCAAAACAATGCTATAGAGCACTGCACACCAGAACAACTAGACACAAGAACAGTTTTTCCCTGAACGCCATCACCCTGCTTAACAAATAATTCCCCCGACACTGTCAAACTATTCACTAAGTCTGCATTACTATTAATCTTTTCATCATTCCTATCACCCATCTCCTCCCACTTATGACTGTATGACTGTAACCTTGTTGCTGGTATCCTTAAGATTTATATTGACTGTTTCCTAATATGATTTGATTGCTTATTTGTTCCCTATGACTATCATTAACTGTTGTACCTTATGATTCTTGATGAATGTATCTTTTCTTTATGCACACCGAGAGCATATGCATCAAGACAAATTCCTTGTGTGTCTAATCACACTTGGCCAATAAAGAATTCTATTCTATTCTATTCTATTCTATTCTATTCTATTCTATTCTATTCTATTCTATTCTATTCTATTCTATTCTATTCTATTCTATTCTATTCTATTTCTATTTCTATTTCTATTTCTATTTCTATTTCTATTCTATTTGTTTGATGGATTCATATACTGCCTTTTATAAAGGTTGGATTAAAAGAAACTAGCTGGCCCAAAGTCACTCATTCAGAGATCTGGCTACTGTTTACTGCTTTGTTTGGAAGGTTTCCCAGTTACCCGGAAAATTAAGCTGAAGTGTTGGCATTCTTGGAAGCTAGAAGAGTTTGTTGAACGTGTTCTAATGAAAAATAAGTATTTTGTGAATGGACACACTTACCCTGACAGTCTGGATCGGTCACTGAATGATAGCATCTATGATATGCTATTTCCATCCATTCTCAAAGGTTGCTATTGCTGAAGAAAGAAGTTCCAGAGAATCTTTTACAGGACCTATAAAAGAATCTCTTATAAAATATTTGATAAGAATCTTTTATAGGTTCACAGAGTAGAATTGTTTAGATACTGAATTATGAAATGAGCAAGTAGAAGGCATAATTTTCTAGAGAAGAGTATCCCAGGCAGGCCAATATACACTACTTCGGCAAATAAAGTCACAACAAAAATTTTGCAAGCAAGCCAGCCCATCCTAGCACATGAGAGATGAGGATGAGCAGAAATAATCCTGGACCTTAGGAGGACGTCAAATCAATTTCAATATATAACTCAGGGTAGCTTGCTTGTTCAGTTATTTCTGACTCTCTGATGTAATGGACATCAGTGATACTATCTTAATCATATTGTCCTCTCAAATGTTTTCTATTCCTTTCATTTTTTCTAAATATTAGGGACTTCTCCAGTCACAGATAGTTTTCAACATATGAGTCTGCCCCAGTATGGTTATATGTCATATGTAATAGAACTGTTATGGTCACATGTCATGTTGGATGTAAAACAGGTCATAAAACCCCTTTTTTGGGTTGGTTGGTCATAAGTTAAGGTCATTCATTCATTCATTCATTCGCTTGTGCTTGTTCGTTCACTCATTCATTCAATTTCTATAGCCACCTGTCTAAACAAATTATTCTGGGCAGCAAACAATCATAAAATAGTTAAAAACAAATAATTAAAAAATATTTTTTCTTTTCTGTGTCTGCCTGCCTGCCTGCCTACCTGCCTGCCTGCCTACTTACCTACCTACCTATCTGCAAAGAAAAAAAATATTATTTTAATACATTATGTAAGCTTTAGTTTTATTGTTTGAGTTTCCAATGAGCAACCTGGCTTTACTTCATCTAGTATTAAAAGGATTCTTCTTCAAGTGCAGATTATTACCATAATACTTTTCTCTAAGAGAAAAGTATTATGATAATAATCTAAAAGTATTTAAAAGTATTTAAAAAAGTCAGGTAAATACAGTTGACTTCATATGGAAGAGCAAACAGTTTCACCCTATCCTGTTGTTTGTCAGATCATAATCTCTCCCCCTCCCACACCCAATGTCTCTGATGGGATCTGCAACCCAATGATCAGAGAGGCGATCCACTTCCTTTTTGTAATATCTGCAACTCATTTGCTTACCACTCAAAAGCCAATTTTCAGCAATGTCCAGATGCAAGGAAAAAAGAAAGAAAGCAGAGCTGGTTGGCTCCTTCCACCTTGTTCTGTTACTGAAAAGGCAACAAAAGCAAGAAGTTTGATTTACTTGCTACATAAAGTTTTAATGTGGTTTTTATTTTATGCAAATAAAATAAACGTTCGGGGTTTATAAATGACATTCTGAAAGTGCTTCTTTGTTAGCCCATTCCAAACATACAAGCAATTGCATTGCCTCAGCTATATAGTCTTCCACCATTAGCAGATGAGAGTTTAGGTTGGGAAAAGCTAGTTTGCTGTGTTGTGGTTTATTCAGCTATAATGCCTGCTACACCTTTATTTTGCCCTAATAAAGTGGATAGGATGCTTGCTGCTGTGACTTCAGCTACCTGTATTGTCCATGAGATGGCTTGAGAAAGATCTTTGGGGGAGAGGATGGATCTGTCTGTTCTGAAAGAGGCAATAATTTGCCTTCTCATCAAGTAGCCACCTGTGCACACAATGGAACTGGACAATTTTCATCCAGATCCCAACTTTTCCTTTCAGGGAAAATTGTTGAGAAAAGTAGTTAGCATGAAAACTCCAGAAAATCCTGGAAGAAGAGGATTATTTGGGCCTTTTCCAATCAGATTTTAGATCTGGTTATAGTGCAAATATTGTTCGATCATACTTGTCAATCATGTTAACTGGACTGCATGTAGAGTAAAGAGGATGACCTTGACAGAACGAGGGAAAATCTGTTACCATGGCAATGAGGAGATAAATATTGTAGAAGCCTAGACAAAGGGAGGGGGGTTATGAAAAGTCTTAGACAGGCACCTCCCTAATTCATGAGATATATAAAAGAGGAAAGAAGAGAAACATATTCTGATTTGCAATGTTCTCTTAGTACAGCCTTAATAAAAATAGTGTTAGTCCTACAAAGCAGCTGTTTCTTGATAGACTGGGATAGAGGCAAAACATCCGTCTTGGTCTTTCTTGATCTCTGCCACCTTTGAGTCTTCTAGACTGGCTCCGGAGATTAGGAGTGGGAGGCACAACGTTACAGATTCCTTTCTCCAGGAAGGATCTGCTTTTATTGGTAGATCTGGATCTAGATCCCTGGGATACCTCATGTTTCTGCTGTCTCCCTGATCTTATTTAACCTCTACACGATGCCACTGGTGAGGTCATCCTTCAACACAGAGTAAAGAATCATGCTGATGATAACAAAATGCGCATTTCTATACCAAGTTGTGCTTTTCTGTTTTTTGTCTGATGCTATCAATTTTTTTTACCAGTGTCTGTCTGAAGGAATTGTACTGTCCATCTGAATGGGAAAAATAAGGGTTTTTCTTCTGAACAGAGGAGGTCTGTTGAATATGGTACTGTGTTTTCCTGAAAATAAGACCCTGTCTTATATTTTTTTGAACCCGGAAATAAGTGCTTGGCCTTATTTTTGGGGAGATCTTATTATTTTGGGGTGCATGGAGCAAGACAGGGCTCCTCTTGCTGTCTTACCTGATTTCCAGCTCCCTAACCAGAGGAAATGGCAGGGACAGGCTGCACATGTGTTTAAATATTTTTGGGGAGGTTTTATTTTTGGGGAAACATGGTAGCTCCCATCTTCTGGAACAGTTTGCTACCAAGGGAATGGTAGCTCCACAATACTGGCCTTTCATAAGGTTGTAAAAATTTGAATGTTCTGGAAAACCTTTGGGAATTGACAATTTTGTTATTCATAGCAGGTGTGAAAGTTAGTATCATACAAAATTGTTTCTGGAATCATTATACTTATTGTACATTACCTGAAATCTGAGATCAAAGCAGTTTATCAGTTGTGGAGCCCTTGGTGCTCTCTGAGCTTGGTTGTTTGCTTGCGGACATTTAATTGCCCAACTAGGCAACATCATCAGTGTGGGTGAGTGTGGGGTTTGCCCCTTGTTTAAATACATTAGCTTGCCCAGCCCTGATATAAACAAATATCAATCAATTTTATTTATGGCCAGAAGGTCCCAACGAACAAATATTAGAAGGCACTGATGGTGAATGGCACAAAGTTCTCAGAAATAAATAGACTCATTACTGCTATAAAGTTAATTCTTTGAGAACACAAGGTGTCAGTTAGCCAGGCATGCAGTAATATATTGCATCGCTTATTGATTAGTTTAGTAATCTTGGAAACTGACTGCTATCATATGCAATATTTTGTAGGCTGGGGGCCCACATAACATTTTTTTTCAAGTGGCAAGAGCCACAATGGATGGGGTAGTGAAGAAGTGGGAAGCTGATAGGAAGGATCCATAAGCAATCCCTTAAAATCTACCTGAGCTCTTGAGCAACAAAATGGATCTAAACCTTTCAAGAAAAAGAGCCAGAAGAAGGTGACAGTAGGAAGCCTAATTTTTTGCTCTTTCTCTCCTTTCCCCAGGTTAACTAATGATCAGTCTTGGGTGGGCCTTATCTAAGGCTCGCTTTAGAGCAGTAGTGTCCAACCTTAGTCACTTTAAGACTTGTGGATTTCAACTTCTAGAATTCTCCAAACAATATGACTGACTGGGAAATTCTGGGAGTTGAAGTCCACAGGTCTTAAAGTTGCCAAGGTTGGATACCCCTGTGCTTTAGACCAAAGTAAGGAATTGGAGAAGAAAGTTTGAAGTTTAATCGAGAGAGATTTCTGTAGCAGTAATTGGTTGGTGAGTAATTTCCTGAAGAGGGAGAGAGAGCATCTAGTGTGACTAAAAAGGCCAATTTGAGAGAGGCAATCCCTTCCACACTGAGGGCAGATACATTCTGTCCCCTGCCCAGCCCCCAGATTTTGCTGGTTCCAGGACTGCCTCTTTGTCTCAGCCTGCCAAACAAGTGTCTCTTCGAATTGGAGAAGGCATGCTGCATCTTTAGGAACAGGAGTAGGTAAATCAAGGAGATACCATTCCCACAATTTGTCTCAGCCTTGTTTCAATATGATGTTCCCTTGGCTGGGGACATGGGAAGTCCACCTGATCTGGTATCATCTGATGGGTAGCAGATCAGGAAAAGATGGTTTCCCCAATGAATAGGTAATGGCTCCATAAAGCTGGTTATTTACTCAGAGATTTAAATGAACTAAGCTTTTGCTGATTTCCATATGAAAGTTGTGAATCCAGTATATAGGAATACAGACAAATTAGAGGGATATAAAATGCATGAGTCACTTATGATTTTATAAAAGCTGCAAGATAACAGACAGTAACCTGTCTGAAAATAAAAGGTCAAAGGGAAAAATGTACCTTAATGGCACATTAATGGACTAGGCAATGGCGCTGTACTAATAACTTGCATGCATAAAAATTTATATTTTCCAACCAAGCAATCATTTCTTTTACCCTATAGGGTGTTTTAAAAATGCTCTTGTGTATATAATATTAATTTCACCATAAAAAGAAGACAGTAATTCAGATGCTGGCCCCTGTGAGCAATTAAGTTTAAAAGTACTAAATAAAGTATTTGTGGTTATAGCCTTTTTGGAACTTAAAGAATGGTGAAAAAAAACCAATGCATTTTGGATGATATAAAAGTATTTCTTTTTTTCAAACATGCAATGTTCAAATCCAGAAATATCAGGGGTTTCATCTGTGCATTGACTCCATTCTCTTTGCTTCGCTGGAAGAATTCCATCAACTTACACAAAGGAATGGCCAACTGTGAATTGTATCTTCCTCTGAAATGCAGTGATACCTTGGTACTCAGCTGCTTTGAAACTCATTGAATTTGGTATTCAATGCATTTTGACATGAACACATTGTCCCAATACTCATCGTTTGTTTGGTAATCAATGCATAAGCTAGAACTTGTTGGTGTCAGTTGCCTTGTGACTTACCACATTATTCCTTATGGGAAAAATTTGTTTGGTACTCATCATTTTTGGTATTCATCGCACCTCCTGGATCAATAGTGGGTTTCAAATCCAGGTGCTATCAGTTTGCTATTGGTAGCGTGCAGGCACATGCACAGAGCATTTTTGAAGATATTTGGGTGGATGGGCAGAGCCTCTCACCACTGCCATTACCGGTTCGCCCGAGGTGAACTGGGATGAATCGGGAGCAACCCACTACTGTCCTGGATCCAATTAGTGATGAGTACCAAGTTACCACTGTAAATGGAGAAACAATTTAGCTGACATCTATTTTATGGGGGCAGGGGCAGTGCTGGGAGCCTAAGGTTAAAGTTTTGGGGGTTTGGGGAGGAAACCACAGAGTCAGGTTGTGCAGAGTCAGGCATTGACCACTCTGTTGCTGAAGTCATATTTTCTGCAATCAAGTTTGGAGCGGTTTACCTTAAATTTGTATTTATTGTTTGCTTGGGTGTTGTTGTGATTGAAGCTGAAGCAGTCATTGACAGGTAGGACATTGTAGCAGATAATTTTATGTACTACGCTTAGGTCAGACTGAAGGTGGCATAGTTCTAAGTTGTCTAAGCCCAAAATTTGAAGTCTGATGGCATAAGGTATTCTATTGCGGGTAGAGGAATTGAGGACTCTTCTCATGAAATATATCCGGAATCTCACAATTGTATTAATGTCCGATATGCAATGTGGGTTCCAGGCAGAAGAGCTGTATTCAAGAATTGGTCTAGCAAATGTTTTGTATGCTCTAGTTAGTAGTACAATATTACCAGAGAATATATTATTCTATATTGTTTCTGTGGTGTTGAGTTTCTATATCTGCTGTTGATGGGACCATTGATTATAGTGGAACAGGAAAAAAGAGGGGGAAAAACCCTACACTGATACTGGACAGATAAAAGGAAAGGACTCAAATGAATAACCAGCACTGGGACTTTTAAAATATCAAAAAGACTCTGTTGTGAAGATTATAGAGAAATTGTATCTCTCTCTCTCAGAAAATCAAAATTGGGTCCACAATTAATTACAGAAGGTATAAATTTGACTTGGTATGCCTAGGTGAAATTAAGACACAATTCAAAAAGGATGTGAAATAAGGAGGTATAGCAGGGAGTAAGAATAGATTTGAAATAGAGTTATGCCAAGATGGCAAAAATATAATTTCAAGAATTTATAAATTGCTGTTAAATGTTATGCAGAATCTGAACAAATTAAAGAACATAATCTTATATGGATGCTAAATTCTGGGCACAGTATTGGCCTGGATAGTTGGGAAATCATAGTCTAAAAATATTAAAATTTATTCTGTGCAATAATTTAAGAAAAAAAAAACTATAAAAATGATATATAGATGGAATTTGATATTTGTAAAACCATCAGAAATGAATAAGACCATCTCAAATAAATGTTGAGAATGTGAAAAAGAGGATGGAAACTATTATCCTACCGGTATGTGGTGAATTTATGAAAAAATGTGGTTGGTAATCTACAGAACACTGGTAAAAATAACAGGAGTCTCTTTTCAAATGAAATCAGAATTGCATTTATTAGGATTTATAGACGAAGAACTGAGTAAAAAGCATGGTGTATTATTATTGTATATGATAACTGTGGCAAGAAAATTATATGTGCAGAAATGGAAAAATAAGAAGCACCAGATATGGAAGATTGCATATTTAAAGTTATGGTCTTGGAAGTGATGGCAAAACTGACATATCTGATGTGGGAGAAATCTACAGAGGCCCTTATTAAGGACTGAATGTATCCATTTATGGATTATATTACAAAAGTAAAGACAATCACTTCATGATAAGGAGTCTTATAGTTTGAGTAAGAAGAGGTAGCAGAATATTTAAATACAAATGGTATAAAAGAATAAGGAATGGTTAATGGATCCATGAGGGAAATGAAAGGCAGAAGTGAAGTCAGATGTTTAATTTTTATTTGCAGGTTTATGTTTATGTATATATTTCTGTATTATGTTTTTAACGATCAATTTATGTGTAGAGTTTTAATAATATGTGTATGTGTGTGTATATTTGTGAATGTGAGTGTATGCATATATGTATATAAATTAAATGTCTAATACAGTATATATGTACACACACACACACACACACACACACACACACACACACACACACACACACTGGATCCTAAGACCATTGGATAGATGATAGGAGTTTCAAGAAAGACAAAAAGAAGCATTTCTACATATACCCCAGTATTTAAAACAGCTCTGGTTTATTTCATTAAATTTCTTTGCATTGTCTTGTCGGTGCACTTCACACCACCTTTCAGCTTCCTTTTTGTTTCTTCAGGCATGTGCAAATGCTTCACCTGATATTTCCAAGGGCTGGAGAAAGCTAAGAGGAAGCAGAGCACAATGCAACTGCTTAGCCTAATTCTTAGAACCATAGGGATTATACTTATAAGTATATAAGAATCAAGGTGCAGCATTATTTGTTCCTCATCTGTTTCTTCATGAAATGGTTTTAAGGAGGTGCTTCACTTGAGCCTTGGCTGAAGTGTAATGTCCCTCAAAATATGTATAGCTCCCTTAGATGATACCATCTCTTGCCAGGAGATACTGACATTGGTACCAATTTGTAACAACAGCTGCTTTCAATTAAACAAAACCATTGTGGATATGACAATGAATGCAACAAGTTATGATGGTTTTTGGCTCCACTAGGAAAAAATCAACCATGTCTCTCAATGTTATTCACTATAGGAGAGTTGGTTAATGACAATTTATGAGATTCCCACAATGAAGCATTTGGCTACCTGAAGCTGGAGTCTGGACCCACCAGCATCTAATTCTTATCCCAAACCTCTTCAACTATACTTGTTGCCAGCATTCTCTTGAGCAGGAAGCTCTAAGATGGCTAACCTTTTTGCCGTCATGTGCCAAAAGCAGGGGTCTCACACATGCATGCCCACGCCCAAAATCCAATGTTTCCCACCCCCCATGCATGCCCACATGACCCCTCCCCCCATTCCCCTCATTTTTGGCACACAATGGCACAGTGGGCCCATTAGGCATGTTTTTCGCCCTCCCCAGGCTCCAGAGGCTTTCTTGGAGCCTGAGGAGGACAAAAATGGCCTTCCCCAACCCCCCCAAAGGCCCTCCACAGGCCAGAAACGGCCACACATACACATTGGAGCTGAGCTAGGGCAACGCTTGCGTGTCCACTATTATGGCTCCCCGTGCCACCATCACAGCACTAACCAGTAACCATGCCGATCTGCAGCTATATACGGATGCAAGAATAACTGTAAACAACAGTAGCCATTGAATTCAGCGGTAACCCATTCCTCCTTCCAATTCTGAGATACTTGGTTGGAGACTGTCTTGTCTCCTGACAACTAAGCAGGCGCTTTGTAATACCCAGAATATGTTACAACTTCCAACTGCGACGTATTTGCAGAGTTCAATTATTTTAGTTTCCTTGTGAAGGTTTTATGAAACAATTTCATCTCTCTTCTTCTAGGTTCAATTCCTCTACGCTGCCTTCTTGTTTGCCCTTATTCAAATCCAGAGGGATTGTCATCAACTGTTCTAGTCACACTCTATTACTGCAGCTGTCATGAACTGGCAAGACTGCTCATTGTTTTTGTAGTCTCACTGCTTTTGTAGTCTCAATCCAAATGATACCTGATTACAGATTAATAGAATTGGAAGGGACCTTGTAGGTCATCTAGTGCAACCCCCTGCCCAAGCAGGAGATCCTATATCATTTCTGACAAATGGCAGTCCAAACTATTCTTGAAAGTCTCCAATGATGAAGCTCCCACAACTTCCGAAGGCAAGTTGTTTCATTGGTTTGATTGCTCTCACTGTCAGAAATTTTTTCCTTATTTCCAGGTTAAATCTCTCCCTGTTCAGTTTCCAACCATTATTCCTTGTCTGGCCTACAGATGCTTTAGAAAATAGCTTGACCCCTTCCTCTTTGTGGCAGCCCCTCAAAGATTGGAAGACTGCTATCACGTGTGGTATTACTAGGGCTTTATAGAGTGGTTTTAGTACCTCACTTGATCTTGATTGTATCCCTCTGTTAATCAACCTTGGGTTGGTTTTCTTCATAGATGGAATTTGCTCACCAATTCACTTCCCATACACCCAAACTGAAGACAGGCACACCAGCATCACACATATAGCAGTAGCAAATTATCTCTGGCTTAGAGGTAATCTTTCTTAACACCCCTTACTGGAGAGCTTTATTTTTTATCTCACTTTCAACTTCTTAATCTGTCCAATTTAATATAAAGCTCCCTCTTGTTTTAAAAATTCAACTCTTTTCTTTCTGACTCTTGAGCAACTTTCTGTTTCACCTTAAAATCTTTTTATTTTCTCGGGTTGCTTTTGTAAATTATATGCCACTTTTTCTTTTTCCTAGTCATTACTTCCAGGATTGAAAATCCTGGTGTTTTACTTTATCTGCTGTTCATTTTGTGAAAATGATTTCCTTGGGTTCCCATTTTATCAAACCATAATTTTATTCTTCAGAAAAAACTAACTGAATACGATATGAACTATATACCTCATGAAAACCCTATACAGTGTAGTACTTGGGAGTAAAAACTGTATAGCTTAAGTTTCCACATATTGTATGAAACTGAGCAGGAGATTGAAACATTTCATTATGTTTTCAAATTGTGTGTTTTGCCAAGATCTCTCCCCATCTAGCTTTATGGATCCATTCTTGTATGCTTAGCTATCATTTATTTACTATAGTGATGTCAAAATTGTATACTGCACGCTAGTGCACAAGGGCAGAGCTTGCCTTGCGATGTTGCAATGCACAATATGTCACTTGCCTCCCCTTACTCCCTCCTGTTGTTGCCCATAACAATTTGTCATTGTCATTCTCTGTTGATATTGTCCATCAGAGAAAGCTAGAAAGCCACACAGTAAGTGCCAAAGATTTGCAAGAAAGTTCCTTTCTATGCCAATTTTAGTTTTCCATAAATTGCAGTGATTATCTTATAATTGCCTAACATATTTTTATCCCATATTTCAAAGTGATTTTCAGAAATAAGTTATTAGACAATCTCTGCTTTTATGCTCATAATCTCAAAGGTATGTCAAAGAAGGAAAAGAATTAGGAAGAAAGAAAAAAAATGCTAGCATTTGCTAGAATTTTACAATAATTGTAACTGAAAAATGTAAGATTTTTAAATAACCCTTTACAACTTAGTTAAATAGACATTAAGTAGCTGGGACACACTGGGTCCCTGAGATAACTAGGGGGCAGAACATTCTACATCCTTCTTCACAGGTATGAGCAAAGCCTGACGTGGTGGTGCAGGGGTTAGAATGCAGGCTAACTCTGCATTCCACTGTCACGAGTTTGATCCTGACCGATTCAAGGTTGATTCATCTGAAAGGGTTCCTGTAATCTGCAATATTTCTGGAAATCCAGAATGGATGAAAAGTGAAATGTCTTCTAAGAAAAACAAGAAAGTTCAGTTGCCTCTTGAAAAAGCACCTTTGGAAGATCTGTGACGTGGATGACTGAGAATCTCCATAGACATCAGAAAGTAATGCTTTTTAAAGTAATGCTTTACTAATGTGCACATATATATTGGCAAAATAGTACGTGACAATGTAGGTGAGGGAGATGCAAATGAACCAAAAGATTAAAAAACAATATCATGTTACTTAAGGCTGAAGTCTTAAATCAGTGGTAGAAAAACCTCTAGATGTAATACAATGGACTGGAGTGCCAAAATGTAAAGTTGAAACGAAAAGTAAATTCCTACACTTAGGCAAGAAAAACCAAAAGTACACATAAAGACTGGGTGAAACCAGGCTTAATAGCATTGACTGTGAGAGGGATCTTGGAGTCTTAGTGGACAACCAGCTAAATATGTGCCAGCAGTGTGCAGCAGCAGCCAAAAGAGCCAATACAATCCTAAATTGCATGAACAAAGGGATACAATCAAGATCAAGTGAAATACTAATACCACTTTAAAAAACCCTAGTAAGATGCAGAGTACTGCATCCAGTTTTGGTCAACACACTATAAAAAAGATGTTGAGACTCTAGAAAAAGTGCAGAGAAGAGCAACCAGGATGATTAGGGGACTGAAGACTGAAACATATGAAGAACAGTTACAGGAACTGGGCATGGCTAGTCTAGTGAAGAGAAGGGTCAGGGAGATATGATAGCAGTCTTCCAATCTTTGAGGGGCTGCCACAGAGAGGAAGGGGTCAAGCTCTTTTCCAAAGCACCTGAAGGCCAAACAAGGAATGATGGATGGAAACTGAACAAGGAGAGATTTAACCTGGAAATAAGAAGAAATTTTCTGACAGTGAGAACAATCAACCAATGGAAAAGTTTGCCTTCGGAAGTTGTGGAGCTTCATCACTTGAGACTTTTAAGAAGAGATAGGATTGCCATTTGTCAGAAATGGTATAGGGGGTTTGGGCAGGGGGTTGGACTAGATGACCTACAAGGCAGTAGTGGGTTCCACTTACTGGTTCTGAACTGTGACTGCGCGTGTGTGCTCTTGCTTCGCTTGCAAGCAGTACTTCTGCACGTGTGCAGCGCATCCATGATGATGTCCGGGCTGGTGGGCGGAGCCTCTCTGAACCAGGGTGAACCAGTAGAAACCCACCACAGCAACAAGGTCCCTTCAAACTCTGTTAATCTGTAATCGGTAAAATACTGAAGGAATGAAGCGTGTGTATATCTGACATTTCCATTTGCCTGTTTGTCAGTATTCTGCAGAGATGTCTGCAGCGTGAAACAAAACCAAAATACAATACTGCAATGAGATCCCAACTTTTTGTCTCTGGAAAAGAAAGGATTTAAAGATTGGATGACACAAACGAAAATTCTGGGGAAAAAAAGTTGGCATCTCATATTCTTCCATGCTGCATGTGCCAAATCAGTTGCATCTAAAGGCAATTTTTCCTCTCGCTGAATGCAAAACAGGGTTCACGCTGCCAGTCAGCAGAAAGCTTCAAAGGCCCTTTAGGCAACTTCAACAGTGATTAATCACACAGAAGCTCCTCCTCTTTTTGTACCATTAATGTCACTGTTACATGGGAGGCAGGATAATTTACTGCTTTTCTTGATCCAGTTAGCTGAGTTGTATGATTAATTTTGGCTCTGGGATTAAGTCAGCAAACAAAATCTGACTTTCCACAAGCAAGTGATATATATTATTTTGCCTCTTGAGCGCCAGGGAAGGAGCGAATACTACTATCTGTTCAGGCCAGTTATTATTTTTTAAATTGTACCTTCCAAGATAGCCAGGAGGTGGCGCTATACGCTAGGAATTTATTACTGCTAGATGCAGGTTGCACCTGTTCCATAGATCAGAAAGTGACCACCTTCCCTGATGCAGCAGACAAAAAAGAAACTTGCTACTCTGAGCAAATTTATTTTGCTCCATGGCAAAGGGATCAGAAAAGAAACCATGTTTCTTCGAATTGATTGAACGGGTCACATGTGGTTAAAAGTAAGTTTTGTTTTTTCCTGTGCCATGTCCAGAATCATAAAGCATCATTACAAGAGATTGTGTGATATAGTGGATATAATATTACAATTTGGGACATGTAGATTCAGATGCTCACTCATCCATGAATTGATAGAGATAACACTGAATATTAGTCACCAGAGAGCAGAGGTAGAATGGACTACACACCAGGGGTAAAATCCAGCAGGTTCTGACAGGTTCTGGAGAACCAGTAGGGGAAATTTTGAGTAGTTCAGAGAACTGGAAAATACCACCTCTGGCTGTTCCAGACTGGGGTGGGAATGGAGATTTTGCAATATCCTTCCTCCTGGAGTGGGGTGAAAATGGAGATTTTGCAGTATCCTCCCCCTACCACGCCCACTAAACCACACCCACCAAGCCACACCACACCCACCAAGCCACGCCCATAGAACTGGTAGTAAAAAAAATTGATTTCACCACTGCTACACACTCTTCTTAATGGTTTTCTTTAGCACTTAAACAAAGATCAGGTATTGGGCTTGCTCAAAAGCAGAGGTCTCCAACCTTGGCAACTTTAAGACTTATGGACTTCAACTCCCAGAATTCCTTAGCCAGCTTTGCTTTGAAGTCGACAAGTCTTAAAGTTGCCAAGGTTGGAGATGTCTGCTCTAAAGGCATATACCCTCAAGATGTGTTTTGACTAGAACTGAATTTCTTTGACTTGAGTTCCAAAGAGGAATTCAGGAGATACTGAATTCAAAATGCATCTCAAAGAAACCTCAACTAGATGGCTACGTCTGGGGAAGGTAAATATTTTTCTTACATTTAAGAAAAAGAAAACTGTATTGATTGGTGCCATCTTCAAATTTTTAGTCAATACAGCCATTTCTTCAAAGATGAAGCATTGTATATCATCTTCTAAATCTTCATGAGTCCATTTCCTGATAGAGGATTGGAATCCCATAGAATAACTTTTGGTTATCCAAGTCTGAAGAGTTCAAGTAAGGCTGAAACTGGTCGCATGGTTCCTCCTGGCTGCCAATATAACTGAAATTAACTTATTTATGAGGGTTTATGTGAGTGTCTTGGCCTTTACTGTACAATCCTCTGTTTAGTGGCCATTGACTTCCCAGGCTTCAATTCCATCCCAAGCAAAAACATCATGTGAAGCTCTCCCAACTCATACAACAGAGCCGGCAAAGTGTAAGGCCATGATCCCACATGGCACAGGTGATTTATGGGACTGTATGATTGGAAAAGTATCTTAGCAATAGAGTGGGAATACTCCAGGTCCCTTTATTGAGGCAATACCACATCATAGGATCTCAGTGGTGGCTCCTACTTTTGGGAATAATTTTCCTCCTTGCAATATACAGTGAAATCTAACTGAGAAGCCTCCAATGGAAAAGTAGATTACACTTGACTCTTTCCTCAGGCCATTGAGTCTGGGTGAGTGGAGGCCCATTTGTTGAATTGCACTATATTTTAATCTTACTCTCATTTTATGGTTGTAGTTGAAATTCAATTCAATTCAATTCAATTCAATTCAATTCAATTCAATTCAATTCAATTCAGTTGTTATAACTGCAGATTTCGGGGGGGGGGCAGTTAATATATAGTGTTGTTGTTTTTCTTTTTATCTGTATTTGTAGTTGACTCTTTGATTCTTTGTATGGTGGCCAGAGTGACTTTGTTGAGTTGGTTGTTTTATATAATAGAGGCAGCTACATAAATTTTTCAAATGAATTAATGAAAACATAAGTTCATATGAACCCTTTTGGCTGAATTTAAATATTCAAAATGCAGCAATTTCAGAGTTGGATTTTTCTACATTGAAAGCTTTATTTAATGGGTATTTGCATTTTCTGATGGTCTCTCCCTCAGTGAATTTTCATACTTAGCTGGCTGCATTTTAAAAGTTAGCAAATGGAGGCTTGTGAGTCCCATGGCAGTAACAAAAATAGCACAGTCTAAAGAAGAATTCTGTGTCTGAATGTATCCACTTGTAAGCTTGACAAATTAAGGGAAGGGAAAGAGAAAGAAGCATTTGGTTTCTTTGAAGAAGTTGGAGATTTTAGACTACATCAAAGTGCCTCTGATGGTATAGATCAGGGGAGTCAAACTCAATTTCATTGAGGGCCACATCAGGGTTGTGTTTGACCTCAGGGAGGGGCGGGGGATGGCCAGGGTGGGCTTGGCCAGGGTGGTAGTGGCTAGCTCAACATCACTCATGTCTGGGGCACCTATGGTGGCCCAAGCACTCTGCCAGTGAAAACGGGCTCCCGAGCTCCATTTTGTGGCCCTCCCGAGCTCTGTTTTCACTGGCAGAAAGTTGCGGGAGGTTGTGGCAGCTGAAATGGAGCTCCGGAGCCCGTTTTTGATGGCAGAAGCACCATGGACCAATCCTTCGTTGTTTCCAGGGCGGCCCAGTGGGCCAGATCTAAGTACCCTGCAAGCTGATCCGTATAGATTCTCCAGATATGTGTTAGAATGATTCTCAAAATTCTAAGAAATGTGATTTTGTACATTTAGATTGCAATCTTTTTTCTGTCAAAGACTGAATTCCCACAAGAGTTAAGTGAAGGCCAAACTGTGCTTCATCAGATTATCTCAGTCTGCAATGTTAGTTTTAAAAAGCATTTAATTTAAACATTATCAGTTCATTTATTTTATATGTATTTCTCTGAATAACTGAATTTTGATCTGATGATTCATCATTTTTTTCAAAACCTTAATCCAATTTTATAACCCATGCATTTGATAAAGTTCATATATTTTGCATCAGATCACTGAATCAGAGTAAGTCAACCCAGGCATTTCTGAGAAGGCAAAGAAGTATCTGAATTGATTTGGAAGTATGTGATTCACATAGATTTTAAAAATGGACTTAATTTTTTTTAAAAAAAATATATTTTAAAATTTTGTTTCAATTTGAAAATGTGTAAACACATTTTGAATAAGATGTCACTCTAACATAGATGTCACTACGTTCCTTAAGGCATGGTTGGGTGGAGATAATGAGATTTTAAAAGAGAGAGAGGCAAAATTTTAAAGAACAAAAGTTAGCATATGAACGTGGTAAGAACAAAGGTGACCAGATATGCAGACTAGACAAGAAACATGACCAGAAAACTCATTCTACCTTTTTTTTTGCAAAGCTACATTAATCAGAATCTTGCAAATCTGAAAGTAAAATTCTTCCACCATTATCTTTACAGCTTGTTCCACCCATTTATGCGGTTGTGGACTATGCTGTCTCTTATCTGATCATTCTCTAAGCAGTATCTCTTTGCCCCATCTCCCACAGTCATTCCAGTATACCAATATACTGTAGTGTAAACTAGATTTATGTGTTAGCATCAAACAATCAACAGTTTGTCACTTTAGTTTCTTTGGTTTAGCTTTCTTATTCCTTTCCATAATAATTCTTTGCATAAATAATTGCAGTTCTTTGCATAATAATTATCTGAAAAAAGAGCCTGATTGGTTTAGTGGCTAAAATCTGGGACACTGCATTCTAGTCCTGCCTTAGGCACAAAGCCAGTTGGGTAATCTTGGACCACTCATTCTCTCTCACTCCTAAGAAGGAGGCAATGGCAAATCACTTCTGAAAAACCCTGCCAAGAAAATTGCAAGGACTGGTCTGGGAAGTCACAGAAATCAACACTGATTCCAAGACACCAAAAATCAAGAGTTCCAAGTAATAATCGCTTATCAAGCAAAACTCCAAGGCAGGTGAAATCCTTAAAGAATAGCTTTATTGGAAGTATCAACAAAGTATCATATTGGCACAGATCTGGTGAAAACCGACTCTGAAGGTTTCCGCGGTTTTACCTAATTAAAAGAGAAAGTTTTCCCATAACCCCAAACAATAGTCACATGGTCCAATCAAGACGCTGCCTGGTTGTCTGGGGACCTAACCCCTCCTTCCAAAGTCTAGGTGTGAGAACGTCCTTGGTACCCAAGAGAAAATATTTTATTTTGGCTACACAACCCCATCTATCGCTAATCCTCCCTCCCTATTCCTCAGCTCCAGTGTGGCAACCCTGAAGCTCCAAATAGTTCAGGTCAGGTCAGCTTCAGGGTTGACCCCAACATTTTGGGGTTTTGGAATAACAAAAATTATCTGAAAAGAGAATATCATGCTGGTTGTGTATGTAAAATACAAGTTAAATTTGAAAATGACATCAAAAAATTTAGAAAAATGTGAAATGTAAAGATATGTTGCAGGGGAGGATATGTTATCCTTCAGGTATTAACCAATAAACTTTAAAATATGTATCAGATAAAATTATCTACCTTCTCTGATGGAAAAAGTGAAGTTCTACTGTTGCTTATAGCTGACAGTGCAGGATTTAAAACAAACAAGTCATCTGTTCTAGTAGATGTCAACTCTGATGCTTCTCTCTGCCAGGAAATCTTGGTTGACTGCAATTCTCCGTTGTGGGCTCTTCTTCACATTTATAGTAATGTACTTTCCTTCTGTTTTCATGTTTGGAGGAAAGTATGTTGATAAGAAAAGTGATCTCAGCTCCTCCCCCCAACTTTATGTTTATCTAAGCAGTTGCTACCTGCATATCTGGCAGTGCAAGGTAGCTTCAAGGCAGTTCTATCCCTCCCCACTCCAGAAGATGAGAGAAGTGACCTTCACAGAAATATGCACAAACTTGAGAAATATGCACAAACTGTTGCCTAAGTAAGGGGGGGGGGTTTGTGAAACATTCCTGGGGGGCAAGATCATATTTGAAAGCCATTTCAGCAAACTCCTCCCTGATTCTGTGAAGTATAAGGAGGGGATACTGTATATAGCAGATTTTGTTATTTGTAGCCTATTTCAATAAAGAATAATGTTCTTGTGGAGTTCAATTTCCAGTCTGATTTACCTAGTAATACTCACACCATCCTACTCACATGCAGGAAAATAATCCATCAATCTCTGCCTCCCAAAGCTGTCCCATGATGGTACTTTGCTAGAGGAACACTATGAGCCTCTCTGATAGTGAATTTTAGTTGACTCCCATGCAGGGTGAAATCTAAAATTTGTTACTACTGGTTCTGTGGGTGTTGCTTGGTGGGGGCAGGGTAATGTAACTGGGTGGGCGTGGCCAACTTTTTGTTTTACTTTTAAAAGCATTTTTTCTACAACCTTAAGAAGTTGCAGAAAAAAAATGCTTATAGAAGCCTCTGACAATCAGGCAAGTCAGCTGGGATTGCCAGAGGCTTTTAAAGGCATTTTTTCCCCCTACAACCTCTTCGGCTGAAGAGGTTGCAGAAAAAAATGCTTTGAAAAGCCTCTTGACAATTCCAGCTGAGTCACGCGATCATCAGAGGCTTTTTTTTTACTTTTAAAAGCATTTTTTCAGCCGAAGAAGTTGTAGAAAAAATGCTTTTAAAAGTAAAAAAAAAAACAAAACACCAGCCTATGATGATCGCGTGGCTCAGCTGGGCATGGGGACGGGGGTGCAGGAATTTTTGCTACCAGTTCTCTGAACCACCTGCCGCCATCACTACCAGATTGGGCGATCCGGTCCAAACCGGAAGCATTTCATCCCTGCTCCCATGGTAGCATACATCTTTCTTCCTACATCACAAACTGTTGAAGTGCTTCTCTTCATCCAGAGGTTGTGGATCATATATTCTTCTTAAGTTCTTGTGATGTAGGAAGAAGAATGTAGGCTACCATGGGAGTCCTGGAGTCTTCAATTTTAAGTTTCCAATGGGAATATCAATATTTTGGAAGACTGCAACCATTCTTCCATGAGCTCAACATTTGTATCACAGGAGGAGAAGAAGACTCTTCTGTGCAACTAAGAATGTCCACATGGAAAATCTTCTGCTAAATCACTAATGCTAAAACACCTTAATCTTATTTCAGCCTAGCTGTGAGATGGCGGCTCTGTTGTGTTGAACCAAACAGGTACTGAGAAATCTTCACATCACAGCTACAAGGACATAAACAAGAACTATTGTAAATATCCCTTGTAAATACATAGATATTTAGAAGAAGGCATATGCCCTTTATTACCCAATATGCCATCTTCTAGATGACAATATTCAGGGGTTTCTGGGGAGAGACATTAGTTAAGGTCTTGAAAACCAATGTGTAAAGTATGAGATTCAGAGTGAGAAGCTTATTGTATTGTTACTTCTCTTCTCAGGCTTCTTGTGAGGGCAAAATGGAAGGACTATTATAACTGTCGTAAATGAATTGGGGAAACGTTGGACGTAAAAGTGACAAATCAGTCTATAGTGCTGAGAGGCATCTGAAGGACAGAATTGGTGAGGCTAAGATAGTGACACAACTATGTAGTCAAAGCCTTTGCACCTGCACAGATATAGAGAGAAAGGTCTTTGGTCATGTGGTTGCACTTACCATCTTGGTCTTTTACCAATTGTTGAAGATGTCCCTGCCAACATCCAATGCTCTCTGTTTCTAGTCTAATTCAAGCCATGGGCTTCTATTAAGTCTTTTTTTAAAAACTAAAGCATTCTGTAGTTATTGAAGTATAGGCCTCAGATCAGTGGTGGAATTCAAATTTTTTTACTACTGGTTCTTTGGGCAGGGCTTGGTGGACGTGGTGTGGCTTGGTGGGTGCGGCAGAGGAAGGATACTGCAAAATCTCCATTCCCACCCCACTCGAGGGGAAGGATATTGCAAAATCCCCATTCCCTCCCCACTCCTGGGGAAAGGATATTGCAAAATCTCTATTCCCACCCCACTCTGTGGCCAGCCAGAGGTGGCATTTGCTGGTTCTCAGAACTATTCAAAATTTCCATTGCCACTTCTCCAGAACCTGTCACAATGGGCTGAATAGCACCCCTGTCTCAGATAGGCTACGTTGCTTTTTTGGAAGCCACCTTATCAACAAGCATAGAGTGCAATAATTATTTCATCAGCAGATTTTGGATGTCATGAAAGGGCAGGGTATGGCAGATTAATTTACGAGGACTATATTTTTACTGCCAAGGAGGAGAGATACAGTTAATTCTTTTACTTGTGTGCCAAAATAGTATGATAAGCCTTGGGTAGCCTGCACAGTACAACTGGGGGCATTATTTGATGCTGTGCCTTGGGACATCAAAATATCCTTTAGCATCTTTGCTTTTCCTTATATGTTCCAGGCCACACATTTGAAAGCCATATTTGCATAGTACACAAACAGGCACATAGAATGATGTCAGTGAGCATCCTTCTACACGGTATACAAAGTGACTGAGAAAAATTTACAATGGTGATTTTTCAACTGACGGGGAAATTAATGGGCTCTATTATAAGCATTTAATCAGTGCCAGCTTCTAAATGTGCTACAGAGATAAAAGATGGATTGGTCCAAATATATCAGATCTATAAAATAAGAATTTAGCTAACTTTATAAAAACAGGAATGAGGTATTAGTTTTCTATAAAGGGAACTGAAAAGTGGGAGATGTTGGGAAGATTGTAATTAGCAGAGCAAAATAAAACATATGTGTATGGGGTGGAAGAGGAAGTGAAGAGAGAACATATTGAAATCCTATTAGCTTTTTCATAATGGATTGTGAGGTAATTCACTTGTATGAGATATAGAGTTTTGAGTGAAATGTATGCATGTGTGCATATGGTATTATACACGCCCTTATGGTTGTAGAAATCTGTGTAAGTGTTTAAATTGTTCTCTTTGTTTTCCTGCAAAAATGATGAATACGGTTATAGCCTTTATGGCAAAAGGAAGGATGGTGGGAGACATTTAGCTGATCTGCTCTTTAGATTAGATGCTAAGCCTTATGCAGGAGACTGCAAGAACCTGAATAGAAATTAAACTGGACTTGCT
Organism: Masticophis lateralis; assembly: GCA_030761175.1. NCBI lineage: Eukaryota > Metazoa > Chordata > Lepidosauria > Squamata > Colubridae > Masticophis > Masticophis lateralis. The sequence continues at coordinate 320,464,958 of JAUDYJ010000001.1, read as the reverse complement.
TATTGGTTGCTCTACTTTATGAGATTAAGATAAATTATTTGTGTTCTGCTGTAAGGACATACTGCAATTCTGAAATGTTTGGGCAGCATCCTACACATTGATCAAGGATGGCCAGATATATCTCCATTTCACCTGAAGCTATATTGCATGGATAACATTGTCTGCTACTCTTTAATGATGCTAATAGTGTCTTTTCCAGGAGCCCAAATCACACGTGCAGTCCTCAACTCTATTCTATGCACTACATTGTATCATCTAGTCCAGGTGTCCACAACCCTCAGGCCGTGTCCCACTACTGGACCATGGCCTGTTTCAAACTGGACCATGCCAGCGATGGGTAAGCATGTGTGTGTGTGAATTTCCATTCGCGTGAGCGGAGGGCACTTGAATGATGGGCTTTTCTGCTCATGTATGGATCCCCATTTGTACAAGTGAAGGGCGCTCATGTGTGAAGCTCCATTCACGCTAATGGAGCTTTGCACATGAGCATTCTGTTTCAGGGGTGAAATCCAGCAGGTTCTGACAGGTTATGGAGAACCAGCAGTGGAAATTTTGAGCAGTTCTGAGAACGGTAGCGGAAATTTTGAGTAGTTTGCAGAATGGGTAGCGGAAATGTTGAGTAGTTCAGAGAATGGGTAGCAGAAATTTTGAGTAGTTCGGAGAACTGGCAAATCCCACCACTGGCTGGCCCCAGAGTGGAGTGGGAATGGAGATTTTAAAATATCCTTCCCCTGGAGTGGGTGGGAATGGAGATTTTGCAATATCCTTTTCCTGCCACGCCCACCAAGCCACACCATGCCCACCAAACCACAGAACTGGTAGCAAAAATATTTGGATTTCACCACTGCTCTGTTTGCACGATTGGAGCTACGTGAGCAAGCACAAGCAGCCTCCTCTCACATGAGTGGAGTTTCATGCACAAGTGCAAGCACACACACCTGCACTGGAAAAATTGGAGACTGCTGATCCTGTTCAGTGCTTCTCAACTTTTCCAAGTTTAAGATGTGTGGATTTCCACTCCCAGAATGCTGACTGGGGAATTCTGGGAGTTCCCACTGACTCATCTTAAAATTGCTAAGGCTGAGGAATTCTGATCTACCCCTAATTTCCAAGCTCTATCAGTGATGAATTCAGACTTCAGTTAGAATGATTAGTTTCTCCAGCAGCTTGCTAATGGAGATGGAAAAAAAGAGGAATGTTGACAAGCGGCTGAAACAAGAAGGAGAGTCTGAACAGAAAAAAAAAAAAAAGGATGCCCCTCACAGTTTTGCTCAGTCATTAATAATTCAACACTCATTCATTGCCATGGGAAAAAATAGGTCCCTTCCTTAAATTGGCAGAGGCTGCAATTAAGGTCTTGCTAGAAAGTGCTAGTTCTCCTGTTTTTTGCTCCTCCAAGAGGCAGGATCAGGCTGCGTAGCCCTGAAATACAAGAGTTAGGAGGGAAATATCACAACAATGGCTGGATGATTTGAAAAAGAAAAGTAAAAAAGATTGGACCTTCCTTATTGGAGATACTCAAACTCTGGGTTTCTGGGAACTCAGTAACTTGGCCTTTAAATACCCCTTCCAATTCTATCAATCTCACTGTAATTTCTAGACAGAGAAGCACTGACCCACAGACTCAAAATCATTATGTACAATCTGACTAATTTAGAGTCCTCATCCCAATGTGGTGACAAGACAGTTTGCTCTCTGTTGAGTGCATAACCAAGGGAGAAGTGATAGAGATGAGTATATAACCGTATGGCCATAGCACATTAAATCTCATACATTTCTGTTCCCATGCCAAACAGCTTGTGCAATATGGGAACGAACAGGCTGTTGGAATGGCACTATGATCATTGGTAATGCATATGATAATAACGGGAACTCATTTCTCTCATTAAGGGGATTATATCACAGTGCTCTTTTAATGTTACAACATGTTACATCACAATTGCCTCCTTTATATGAATTGATTCATGCCATACAGCTCAAACTAACTAGAGATCTTGGCAACTTTATTCTTGTCAGAAAGCAGCAACTTCATAGATTGTAGCTCAACATTCTTCCTTAGCAAGAACTACATGGAACAGGATAAATCTAATACACTATGCTATCCCTTTTGCCATTTTGATACTCATACGTAGATATTTTTCAGCTGTTTTGAAAGGAAGATCTGGCTTTTCATGTTTGTGAAAAATGGTCTGAAAGATCTGATAGTCTATTTTTTTTCTTTCTTTACACCCCAAAATGCTGAGAGAAACAGGATGTTCAGAGAATTCAACTGTACTGTGAAATGTGGGGCAGTTACGCTATGGGCAATTTAAAAAATACACATTTTCAGATGCTGGGTCAGATATTTCTCTGAGGAAGGATACATTATTAGCTTTCATCCTTCTGTTATTCACAAGTAATGAAAACCTCGATTCCAAAAAGAGATCATGGTGAGACTATTTGTTAGGGACTTGTTAGATTACCTCTCAAGACGATCCCATCCTTATATGTAAATGAAATAGCGCATTGTATAATGAAGGAAAGAGAATCAAAATCCATCACCTAGTTCCTAGCCCTTTATTTTAAGGAAAATGCTTACATCTAGTTTTGCAGACAATGTGAGTTCACCTTAACACAAGAGCATACGGTTAGCATGGAAATCCATTCCTGTTCTTGCACAGGTTTACTTTTCCACTAAGACACACAAGGGTATTGTTTATGACACAGTAAATCCAGCCTGAAACACTTGGCCTTCTCTGTGGCGCTTAACAGCACACAAGGCGTGACTCGTCCCAGCCATAACTCAAGTACTGTCACTGCTTCGGGCTTAATTACAAAGCACTAAAACATGAAATAACAAAAATAATGATGGGAATAAAAACTTGTGAGATAAAATATTGTATAACTGAGATGTGAGATAGGGGGTGGAGTAGAGTACCATGCTTGGTGAAAGGTCCCAAAATTAACCCACGACTTATGGTGAAATACAAATGTCCATTAAGCTTTGGGTTCTCCCATGCAAGAATGAAATACAAATTGTGCCTTAATTTAAAATTTAGAAGCAGAAAGACATGAATAATGTTTATAATCTATGGATTATGTCCACTGGGTTAGGAAAAAAAAGCTGCTGTCAAATTGCTTCTGCAAAACTGAATACAATGCCAGGTTGAAGGGTCCTTGATGCTCTCTGAGGTTGGTTGGCTTCTTGCAGATGTTTTATTACCCAAACTAGATAACATCATTATATTACCTAGTTTGGGTAATGAAACATCTGCAAGGAACCGACCAAGCTCAGAGAGCACCAAGGACTCCCTCATTTCAACCTTGAGCTACAAATATTCTCTTTTATTGGTAATACCATATTGGTAGAAAAAATGTACACCAATATGAAAGTTAAACCATGCTTTCAGAACACTAGTGCTGATCAGAATCTCCCTCTCTGACATCCTCTTATTCTGCTCAAGTGGCCTCCACCAAAAGGAGATTGAGACAGTTTGGAAGTAATTTCCCTTAAAGATTGGTCTAAGATTTTGTATGGGACCAATAATGGGTTTCTACTGGTTCACCTTGGTTTGGGGGAGCTGGTAGCTGTGATGGTGAACTGAGAGCAAACCAGTTTGCTCTGACTGTCAGTTGGGCCCTCCTGCCCGCCCCTGCATTATACCTACCTATATTTGTTGTTTTTAGCCCAGCTGAAAGGCGTGGCAGAACAGACTGCTGCGGCTCAGCTGTTCTGAAATGCAATGCGCTTGCATGGAGTGAACCGATGGTAATACCACCACTGCCTGGGAGATTACATTTGAAAAACAGAGAAGAGAAGCAATAGCTGTGAATGAATGAAATGATTTATTTCTTGTTCTTTGCAATTTCATTGGAGGATAGGACCTAAATCAATATTGCAATCAATTACAATATCTAAATACAAAAATGTACTTATTTATTTAAATTTATATGCTGCCCAATGTCCAAAAATTATGGGCAGTACACAAATAAAAACATTAGAAACAAGAAAAGAATATGTGGGAATGAAACACTGTGTTTGCCCATACTATGAGTTAAATACTTAGATTTATGCCACCTAAATGTCCCAAATAAACTCAGCTAATATATCCCGAACATATATTATGTATATGTGTACATAATATAAGCAGGAAACTGCGTCAATTTTTCACTTCTGGTGGACTTGAATAGAAAGAGTATGAACATCTCTCACAACATAGTATCGTCCTGGGACACCTGCAAAGGTTTGGAGTTGAAGGGACAGCTTTAGAGTGGTTCTGTTGTTACTTGATTAGGTGGGTTGAGTAGATAGTAACAGAAGAAGATAGGTCAGACTCTTAGGTACTCTCTTATTCGGTACATCAGGGCTGATTCTCTCTTCAGTTCTGTTTCACATCTACTTGAAGCTGTTGGGGGAGGTCATCTGCTGGTTCAGAATGAGGTAACATCTGTATGCTAATGATATCCAGTTATGTAGCTCCATCCTAGACCAGGGGTCTCCAACCTTGGCCACTTTAAGAATTGTGGACTTCAACTCCCAGAATTCCTCAGCCAGCTAGGAACTTGGGGAGTTGAAGTCCACAAGTCTTAAAGTGATCAAGGTTGGAGACCCCTGCCCTAGACCAAATGGGAGATGCAGTAGAATTCTGACTTAATAGGTGGGGGCTGTTAAGGCATAGATGGTGAGAAACAAGAACAGGTTTCCTGCTAAGTAGGGGATTGGACTAGAAGCCCTCCAAGGTCCCTTCCAACTCTGTTATTCTATTCTATTCAAGCAGTGAGAGAGCAGGCCCAGCAGAGGACCCATATGTATTCAAGTGAAAATTCTGGCCAGGGGGCTTTGACTAACTGGCATGCCAATTGTGGCATTATCTGGAACAGGATGCTCTGAGAACAGTCAATCATCTGCTTGCCTTCTCATGATGGCTACTGTAATTCATGCTACACAGGGCTGTCCTGAAGAACTCACCTAAACTTCAGATGATCCAAAAGGGAGTTGCCTGCAAATTTAGCATTGTTATGTTATATATACTCTGGGAGTTGCATGGGTTACTGGTACGTTTGATTTTGAATTGTTCCACATTGAACAACCCACATACCGACTCTTAGAGAAGATTTTGCCAATGCTTAAGAATCTGAGGGAAGAATACTACAGGATGCACCTTTTATTACATTCTTGGAGAGGGTTGAAACTACTCCAGGGAGAAAGAGGGGGAAGCAAGAAACAATGCCATTTTTCAAAAAAAGAGGTTAAAAGGAAATGAAACATTAATTGTGTTAAGGGGACAATGGTTCACAGGTAAATAGCATATTGTAAATCTAATTTGGAGGTTGTGGGAACTTTTTCAAGAATTGTATTGAAACCTACTTAGCACTATCTTTGCTTTGCAATTTAGCAAGATTTGTATGCAAAAAGAATCCCAAGAGAATGACTGTAATATCCATGGAAGTGAAACATGTAAATTATTGCTTTTTCTTTTTTAAAAAACTCATGAATTCAAAGCAACTCCTTAGAAAGGGAGGAAATGTCCCTTTCATCAATTTTAGCTTTCTTGTTTAATTTGTTTTACTGTCATCAAAATCTAAAAAAATACCCATTTTGTTTTAATGAAGTAGGAGGTTAGGAATAGCATAACCAAGCAAGCATAATAATCATTTGGCATATGAACAAGTTAGCCGCTTACCAAACAATAGCTTTGCACATTAGGACAATTAAAAGGATGGGGCAAGAGAAAACTAAGATATAACTAAGATAAAAGCCCTGCCAGGTGATGCATAGTTGTTCATATGTAGACAGACATCTACTTTGCACCCATATCTGACTGTAATATTTTCCCTAATTTTTAATTAGGGAAAAAGTGTCCATGCTGCAAAGCTAAACAAGAACCTCTATTATTATCTTTATTTCCAAAAATGGTCTGGGAGTTTGCATAGCTGTTTTTTAAAAAGAGAAATAGGAATGCTTTGGCTGCAGAAGAAAATGTTCAATTATCTGCCTATTTATGGAAAAATAAAGAGATAGGGAGTAGGAAGTATTTTGGCACCTATAAGTGTTACATGTAGTCAGTCTTCTGTAAATGGCTGATTAATGTCTAGTTACAGCCATCTCAAAACCCCATTTTATGACAGAGTTCATAATATACCCTCAAAGTTCCAATGCATCTACTAGAACAGGGGTGTTAAATACAAGGCCCATGGGGTGCTTAGATCTGGCCCATGGGGCTGCCCTGGAAACAGTGGTGCTTCTGACAGCGAAAATGGAGCTCTGTCCTCCCGAACTCCATTTTCTCTGGCAGAGCACTACAGGAGACACCTGCAGGCGACCCTGACCAAGTGATGTTGAGCTGGCCATGCCCCACCTGGCCAGCCCCCAAGGTCAAACACAACCCTGCTGCAGCCCTCAATGAAATCAAGTTTGACACCCCTGTACTAGACTATCAAGATTTTCAGTGTCAGATGTAGGCAGTGGAGTTCCGGAAAAGGATCTGTCCTAGAGAAGACTGTGGTTAGAGTAGCCTTGTTTCTGACAGTACTCAACCAGATGCCTATAACCTCAGATAATACCCTTCTCTTATTTGGCATTCCGTGCTGCAACTGGGACTTGACCTGCACAAGCATTTTGAACAATAACCTTTCCACCCTGTTCATTCTATTACTTACGTTGTCTTCCAGAATTCTCTTAAGTTGAAAGAACTGAAATATAGTATTTGTTGTCTCCTGCATCTCCAATTTTCTATGTTCTTTTTCTAACTGACATCCTATTTTCAGTAAGCCTTTAAGATACAGCTAAATGAAGGTAGCTCTGTAAATCTTGCTGTTCTTTATAAGGGCCATATCTCAATATCTACATTGGACACCTGAGTTTCACATTAAAGAGAGAGGTAGTATCTCTGAATCTGGAGACTCCACTTATCTATTGATAGACTTCCCTCCTCTAAAAGTATATTTGGTTGATGTTTCAATCAAAAAGCTGGTTGTAATTATAATATTTGAAAACTGGGCTATAATTATAAATATCCATATTATGGATATAATGGATTGTTTTGGCTGTAAGATCTTGGACTGCAGAATACCTGCTCTTCTTGGTAGTATTTAAGCCACAGATAGGAGTTAGAGCCAAGATTTTCTTTTTCTGTAGATCTTTCTTTGCCTAATTTACAGTTGTTTAGACCTACAACTATCTGCTAAGTGATTTATGATCAAACTAATACAACTGTTTGAAAACATGCTAATTGCTTCCTGCATGTTTCCTGCTCAGCCAAATGTAGGGCAGTACTGAAGACTGCTCAGAAATCTAAAAAGACTACGAAGGTCACATTAGTGCCTTCCAGATTTTAACATCTATCAAAAAGGAATCACAAATGTCATCGCCAGCTCATGCCTTGGCCTGAACCCTGATAAGAATGGGTCCATATTTTTCTTTTCATGTGCTTTGTAATTTACTCAACTTTATTCAAGCATGATGTATTCACATATATGCTATGTATTCAGAAATCGGGCCTACTGGAATGATAGTTTCCTATTCATAACTTTTTTTTTTACTCATTAAGCTGCAATTTTATAAAAGAATCTTCTAATAACAAAAAGTATAGAAAAACTTACAATATTACTAACGCTTTTTACACACTGCCTTAGCTATGTGAATTTATTAGTGAAAGAATTTGTGCAGCAGAATTCATGGAACAGTTTTCCATCAAACAATTAGAAAAGCAGACATGCTTGAGATGTTATTTATTCAGAGAAGGATTTTTCTCCCCTTGGATCACTGGCCTAATATTTCCTTCTTTAATTTACATTTGTAACTGTACCTCAAACAGGATATGTTTTATTTCATGCTAGTTAAGGCCATTTGCTGTCCATGCTGATCAGGCATGCATGATTACCCTGTAGATTAAAATGAAGGAATTAATTGTCATCTTAATTACTTACAACTTTTAATTAATACTTGCAAGGGCAACAAAAGGTTCCTGAATTCAAAATAAGGATCATTCTCCCCAAGGGCAAGAAAATAAATTGCCATTCTAGAGTTGGGGCACTGAATGGCCAGTTTTGATAAATATGACCATTGTGAATTGAACACAAAATGTCATTATTCACTTATTAGATGATTTATGTTTGGCTTTTGATCTTACAATATTAACTAAGGAGTCTTTAATATCTTCTATTAACGAACATGGCTTGAACTTGAATGTCTTATGAATCATTGCACAACTTGTTTTGTAAGTTCTATCAGAGAAGATATTAAAGGCCCCTTAGTTAACATCATAATTCTTTCTCTTCCTAATTTAAAAGAAGCACATAATAGATTTCTTTTAAGGAAGTCCACATAGGATGCTTTGAAGATAGGTTATTAATTAAAGGTAGTCCTTGATTTACAACCGTAATTGAGCTTGCAATTTCAGTTGCAATTTGGGATGGTTGTTAAACAAGTCATCATGTCACCACCACTTCATTTTATGACCTATTTTTGTGGCAGGCAAATACTGCGGTCCTCAAGCAAACTCATTGTTTTCTGTAGGGTAGGAAACTAGAAGTCAATGCCGGTTTCTGGCATAAACATAATATAATTATGGTCATGGACTGTCGGATGCTGCCAATGGCTATAAATACAGGCCAATACTGAGTCCCCAAAATGTGATCCTGTGACTGCTAGGGGTGGGGAGAGTCTACCTTGGAACTTCAAATCTATGTGGAAGTTCTTTTCTTGGATCCTTCATAAGTTCAAATAGTTAGTCAAGAACAACCTATATAAGCAACATCTAGCCTTCCATGATTGGACAAAGTGATTTAGAGAACTTCTCAATTACATTCCTGGAGGAATCATGCTATCCTGACTTATTTTAAGGGGATTTAGAGTGAATCACAGAGTTTAGAGTGGTTTGATCAGTATGATGGAGATCCTTTGAAGAAATTTATTTATGTTTGCTGTTTGAAATACCACTGAACTGAACTGAGGGGTGTAACCTTTTTGAAGGCCTTTAAAAGGCCATAAAACACTTTATTTTACATGATTATAATGAGTAATTTAAATTTAATTTAATTTAATTTTTTTAAACCGAATTGAGGGATCAACTAAGCTAAGGCTATAAATTTGCAGTAGGTTCAAATGATTACAGACCTCATTACTGAAAAGGTGCCTAAATTGGAGATTAAATTGAAGATTAGCTGTTATGTGGGAGGGGTAAATCTATCCTTTTTGTAGAGCCTAAGAAAGACTTTTCTCCCTCTCCAATTATCTCTTCTCCTTGTCTTTCTTTACTGTTCGTAACCTTATTGCAAAATGTGACTATCTCAAATTCTTCTTGGCTAAGACATTGTTAAGTCATAAAATGAGATTGGTAAAGGGAGGAAAAAAACAAACTGAACCACAAACATAGCTTCTACATTTAAAATGGGAATGGTGAATTGGTATGCCTTCTTTAATACTATAAAAGGCTATAAAATTTAGAGTGATTTTTGATGTTATGAAATATGTCCTCTTGAGACAGTAATAAAAGATTATTTGTTTTACACCTTTCAGGAAGGGACAGAAACCTGAAGATGCCAATACTAATAAGGTAATTTTTTAGCAAAAAATGGAAGTCTTGCATTTATGATGCTAATGTGAGGAGAGGAAATGGTTGTAGCAAAAGTGTAAAAGTTAGTGGGGTTTATAGAGAATAGCTGTCTGGAATACAGGGGTGCTCATCCCAAGGCAGTGAAATCAGAATGGAAAACTGTAAAGAATTAATAGAAGCTTTTAAAATCATTTGTTGGGATGGCAAAAGATGCTTTTCAAAAACATCAGGATTGGGGACTTTGGAGTTCAACCTTTTCTAATCTAGCAATTTGAAGATCAGCAAAGAGGATCAGGAGTCCCAAGGCACCTGCCATATGCTCTCTTAGTTTTTTTTTATGGAGAAGATTATAGCTAAGGGGAAAAAACAACAACTATGCTGTTCTACAGGACTAATATTGGAAACTACCCAAGCTTCAGAAGAATAAACTAGACAAAAACTGAAAGCAATAGACCTGTAGAATCCAGTTAACCTGGGGCTGATGGATTGGAAACAAAGAAATTAAAAGCTTAGAAGAAGGACAAAATTCCAAATAGCGCAGTCTTGGAACATGCTGGAATTTCTGGCATGTATACACTATTGAAACAGCAACGTCTACACTGGCTGGAACATGTCGTGAGAATGGCTGATAGTCAGATTCCGAAAGATCTCCTGAATGCAGAATTAGTGCAGGGAAAGTGCCTCAGAGGGAGACCACAGCTGCAATATAAGGATATCTGCAAGAGGGACCTAAAGGCCCTGGGAATGAACATTAACAACTGGGAAACCTTGACCTCCGATTGTTCAGCTTGGAGGCTAAAGACGCAGCATGGCCTTCTCCAATTCGAAGAGACACTTGTTCGGCAGGCTGAGGCAAAGAGGCAGTCCTGGAACCAGTGAAATCTGGGGGCTGGGCAGGGGACAGAATGTATCTGCCCTCAGTGTGGAAGGGATTGCCAGTCTCGAATTGGCCTTTTTAGTCACACCAGATGCTGTCTTAGGACCTCTTTCCAGAGCACAGTATCATAGTCTCTTGAGACTGAAGGATGCCAATGAGAGAAGGAGGACAGGGAAACCCAGAGGATGATAGCATTTCATTTTAAAAACAAATCAATGCTAAGAAAGCACCAGAAGTTTAAAAGCTAACATTTTTTTTTTGTCTTGGATAAGTCATTATGGGGAAATAAATATACCATGTATGAAATTTGGAACAACAACAGTCTATGACATGACAAAAATAAATATTCATCTCAAATAACCACCATACTAGTCCAAGGCCAGAGAAAGAGGCAGGTCTAAAGCTTTTTCTAAATATTATAAGTAGGAAGCTATATGAAACTTGAGGTGGGGATGTTATTCCAGAAAAAAGCCATTATGACAATGAAGTCCTGCTTCCTGGGCCCTGGGCCATGAATGGCTTCTTAGGTGATAATCCTGCATTGTTAATTGCCTCTAGGAATTTACTGATAATCAGTTTTACAGAAGTATTGTGTGGGCATATACTGTGGCACCATAAATTATCTCAGAACCAGCTGCAGCTTCTGAATGATCTTCAAAGAGAGGTCTAAGAAGAGCATAACACAATAATGCAAGATAAACAAAGCATCAGTATTATGGGGCCTCATGGTTTAGATATGGGTACAATTCAGTGGTGGGTTCCTCCCGGTTCGGCTGAGCCAGTAGCGGTGATGATATGTTGTCACTGAACCAGTTTTCTTTGTTCGGGAGCTGGGCCCTCCCACCCCCCTCTGCTCCCTCCCGCGTTATTCTTACCTTTTATTTGGCCCTGCCCCCAATCTATTGCTGCCTCCTGAGTCCCAGCTGATCAGCTAGAAGGAGAAAAACTGTTTAAACTCTTGCCACAGGGCTTCAAAGGGCCGCCCTACAGCTGATCAGTGGTAAAAGGCAGTGTGGTGGTAGACCGGTGCCTCCAAAAACAAATGAGTAGACTGGCGCCCCCAAAAACAAATGAGTAGACTGGTACAGCTCTGTAAGCTGTTAAAAACCTGGTAGACCAGTACCTCTGCTAAATCCTAAAGAATTGCCACATGACCATCAAGCCATGCCCACAAAATAAGCCATGCCCACAGAACTTGTAGTAAAAATTTTTAGAACACCCCTGGTACAATTTATTTATTTGTCCAATTTATATAGCGGCCTTTCTCACAAAACAAGTGACTTTAGGTGGTATATAGCAAAGCTAAAACTTGGCATACAAAATGAATCTGTGCAAAGGATTATCTGGCCATAGCAGCCACCTTCTCCTTAAATTGAGGCTGTGGGTTGAAGAAGACCACAAACAATATACCAGTTCTGAAAAAATGCAATGCAACCCCACTCGGGATGAAAGCTGGAGCATCTCCAGATCTGGGTAGTCAAAATACCTACAGTAATTCAGATTAAAGTTGAGGTTGATGTTTTTTTTTTACTTCCTGTTCAACCCCCCACAGCTTTCAGACACTGGGAAAAGATCTTGACCATATCACTTGGTCAGCCCAGCATCAATTTGCACAGCTGGGTATCATCTTCAGTACAATATCACCAAAGCAATGAATGACCTTGTCTAGCAGCTTCATGGAGATGTTAAACAAGAGGAGTGAGACCACTGAACTTCGTGTGTCAGAGGTCTCTGATTCAATCTCTCCTCCACTTTGTGGTTCCAGCCACAAAGAAAGTAGGATACACGGGAACATGGTGCCTCTCCCTCTCATTCTCCATAGGGAGTCCAGTTGGTTACTGTGATTTATGGCTGAGAGGTCAAACAGAACCAGGATCTTTGACAACCCCTGTCCTGGCTCCATGAGAAGTCACCAGCAAACATGGCTAATGCTGTTTCAGTACTAATTCAAGTTTAAAGCCTGATTGAAAAGGGTCTAGAGATAGTCTATACCTTTCAGGGCCCTCTGCAATATTGTGGGGGTATGTATTTATTTATTAGATTTCTGTGCTACCCGAGTCAACTAGACACAACTCTGGGCAGTTTACACACATTAAAAACCAGTTAACATTAAAACAAAAAAATAATAATAATTTACAATTAAATGATGGGGATAATGGGAGGATGAAGTACATAGTGAGAGGTGGGGGTCTTCTCTTAATCTGATAGCTACCCCAGGGTGGTGCACCCCTGTTGGGGCCCCAGGACATCTGACAGAGCTAGTCTTCAAGTCCTTCAGGAAGTTCAGGAGGATGGGTGGAATCTCACCTTGGGTGGGGATACACGTTCTAAAGGGCAGGAGCCACTGCAGTAAAGTCTCTTCTCTTGGATCCCACCTACCAAAATTCCTTGGCTGATGGGGTCTACAGCATGTCCCTTCTGCTGAAATGGATGGGCTGGGGCAATCCCATTAGGGTGAGATGGTTTCTCAGATAGTCTTTATCAAACAGAACTTAAATCAAAGGAGGGCTTGTTAGAAAGGAAGACATACTAGACTCCTTCAGGATTAATATCCTGAAAGATACTCCCTCTTTCCAGCCTTGGACTTGTGGCTCCTATAGGACACAAAATCCAGAACAGCAGATCTCTAAGCATTATCATTATCATCACCCAAACGATCCTTTTGCTTATCCATGGGTATGGATGAAAATAGTTCCATTGGAAATGAACCTGGCGTTTACCAGGAGCAACCTCAGCCCAAATCACCAATGATCTGACCACTAGGATTAAAGTCATTGGGTCAAAAGACAGGATCAACATTCATATGGATTAGTCCCTTTCCCATATCTCTTTCAGTCCATTGGTTACTCATCCTTTACATATGAAATTGGTGGTTTCATACTGTCCAAAACTACACCTTCCCATAACTATCCCTTTATATAGCACATGTAGCCCCAATATAAAAATTGCACCTTCAATCTCATTTAACACATTGCTCGCCTCATTCCCCTCCCCCTACTGATCATACCCCAGGACTGACAAACTTATCCCTAGTCAAGTCATTGAAGCAGGATTGCACATTGCAGTACAGATCCTTCAAACCCCCTTGCAACCGAATTCTAACCTCTTCCTTCCAGTTCCAACAACCCTTCTTTTATTAAGCTTCTAGGCAAAGATAAAACTCCTTACTTGTCCTGTTATTGCAGTAGGACTCTCCAATCCAAACTCCACCTTTCATACAAAGGATCATGACTAAAAGCCATTTCTCTTCTACCTTTAATCTGTTGCAATAGTCCAGGACTGAAGCCACCTCAATCAAGCAGTTTACAGATTCACAACACCCTCAGTCCCACTTTCAAGATTTAATATGAGTCCAACCACAGACTTAAGCAGCCTCCAATCACAGACTCCTTCCCTCTGTCACAATGCAGTTGACTGGCAGCCTATCTTGCAGTGTAGTTGAAGGTCAGAGTATCCTGCTGGAAAAGTTGCAGGACAGAGAAGTTCTGGAGTATATGGGACCTGACAATAGCCTTCTTCCAGCTTGCTATGTCTGTCCTCTTACTGACAGCACTGGTAGGAACTTTAATCCCACAGCCCCAATTATATTTGTAGTGTTGGGTTAAGTAATGTTTCCTGTAGTTGGGATCTTCATTCAGATCTAAATTCAGCTCTTTTGTTCCCAGGTACATTCATTCTGAGAAACAGATGGTTGAATTTCTATAGCTGGTGCATGGAAGTGTGATTTTCCAAGGTAATTGATAAAGTTAATATACACTGTACTATCAGTGAACATATGTAGACCAAAATTTACAACAGGGGAGAGAACTCTTGAAAAACAAATGTTCTTTTCCCCAGACTCTAACCAAGAAAGTTTTTAATTACCAAGCCAGTTCTAAATCAAGCCAAGTGGCAGTTTGCTTATGACTAGAACTGTGCTTTAGTTCTTTTCTCAAGAAACAGAGACCATGTGATTCTTTTAATGTTGAGGACAGGTGGATCACAATGAAAATTGAAACTACCTTGCTAGCTGCTCAGGCAAAGAGATGAAACATATAGCTGCAGGAAAAATCAATGTCACTCAAAGAGACATTTGACATTGTCTCCCATGGGCACAGATATTGTGACTGTAAAATGCTAATAATAAACAGGTGCCTAAAAAGAACATATGGCAGTTAGGAGTGCTCAGCATACATTTTCCTTCACCCAGTAATAGGAGCCATTCTGAATGATTTGCAAGGTGAGGAGAACCAAATGTTCTTAGGAATATTATTGAATTGTTCTGAAAAAGATTGGAGGCATAGAATAACTCAATGCAATTAAGTAAGTAAGTAAGCAAACCTCAAAATGCCCAGAAAAGGAATATGGTAGAATTGATACTTATTTGTTCTGAGTAGGATCCATAGATTCCTTCCTTGATTTTTTTATGTAAGTTACTGAATTAGGAAGCCAAGTTTCCTGTTTATCCTCCCCTCAGATAGATAGAAGACATAGTGAATGGCCTTGACAGATGGAAGAACAACCAGATAAGCTTGAGCAAGGAACAGCAGGGAAAATAATTTGAGAAAATGCCTTAGACAAGCTCTTCCTAATTCACATGTAGTGAATTGGGTTGGTCTACCTTGTATGGTGACAAACTGTGACAAATCTATTTCCCCCATATTTGTTTTCTTGTGATTTCCCTATTCTTACATGTGAGGGGATTCAAATGTAGAGGAACTGATAAATGATGTATGATGAGAATGGTCACAAGAAACCCGGATAATATCCTAATTCAGGAGAGGGCAAGTCTTTGTTGGCCTAGAAATTACATTGTATATTTTGCAAGGAGCTGAGGGATCCAGTGAGCAGGATATGGTGTAGAAGAATTAGGATTTTCTGATTCTTTTTTTCTCCCTGGAATTCTTTTTAAAGGAGAGTTTAGGGAGGTCTTTGTTTTACAAATTATCTAATATTAGGACATAACATTAAATTTTATGGTGTGTCTCCTACAACATCATTGCAAGAAACCATAGCATTAACTTTTTGGCAGTTCTGATTACAGGAACTATATGTAAAGCTTTGAGGTTACAGGTTGCTGATTCACCGAGAAACAGAAGATAGGAAATTATTAGACAGGAATACTAGAAATTGCATTTCTGGATATAATGCCTAGTGTTCTTTCAAAACTATGTTTCCTAGATTTTTTGTGGAGTCTTAGTGAAGTTTAGTTCAACACAATTTAAGGAGACCCACAACATGAGAGCGCAGTCAGAGGAGCAGGAGGATGAAAAAAGGTCTACCAAGCTCTCTGAGCAATTATGAAAAGAAACAAAGAAAATAATATAAAAGTAATATATAAATCAAATATTTAAAGAACTGTGTTATATCTTCTTTGATAGCAATCAAAATAGCCAGTTTGGTGTAAAGGTTAAGGTACCAACTAGAAACTGGGAGACTGTGAGTTATACTTCCACCTCAGGTACAAAGTCTGTTGGATGACCCTGGGACACTCTTTCAGCTCTTGGAAGTAGGCAATGACAAAGACTCTCCAACTCTTGCTAAGAAAACTTCAGTTGACAGGAGTTTTCACTGACTCGCAGGCAGAATAACAGTGTTGGAAGGGACTTTGGTGGTCTTCTAATCCAACCGCCTGCTTAGGCAGGAAACCCTACACCACTTCAGCCAAGTAGCTATCCAATCTCTTCTTTAAAACTTCCAGTGTTGGAGCATTCACAACTTCTGCAGGCAAGTTGTTCCACTGATTAATTGTACTCACTGTCAGGAAATTTCTCCTTAGTTCTAGGTTGCTTCTCTTTTTGATTAAAATCCATTGTTCCTTCTCTTGCCTTCTTTGGAAGGCATGGTTGACCCCCTCATCTTTGTGACAGCTCCTCAAATATTGGAAACACTGGTATCATGTTGGCAGACACATAGAAAAAACCCCCTAAGATTTTAGAAGTACATTTTTCATGCATCAATATCATGGAAGAGGTCATTTGCATTATTATTCTTTTCAAGGATAAGCTATCCATTTATATACAGGCAGCATACTATTCATTTGCTTTTTCCATTTTGTTTTTCTTCAGAAAATAATTCCCACACCCGTGTGTTTGAACTGCTGTGTTGTGTCTGACATACTAATAACAAGATGATAATTGATCATTTGGAAAACTGATGTCAGAGAGTTGTGAAATATTGATTCAGACAACTGATGCTTTGAGGGGTATTGCTGAGGGGTTAAAAGGAAAAAAAAATCCACATCACATAACAGCATTTGCTTTTTGTATCTGAGATGTAGAATGTTTATCTTGTAAACAGTGATCTGATGGCTGCCAGAAAGAGACTGAACATTATTATTAACCGGAGCATCCTAATTGGTGGGTCTTAGTAGAGCTAATGCTTTGGAATACAAAGCATTTTATAAACGTTACATAAAGAATTCTTAAACCTAAATACTCCCTTCAAGATATGCACACATACATACAGTCTCTCTGACTCTCTCTTACAGAGAGAGAGAGGGGTGGGGTGGGGGTGGGAGGGAGGGAGGGGGAGAGAGAGAGAGAGAGAGAGAGAGGGAGGGAGAGAGAGAGAAAGAGAGAGAGGAGAGAGGGGAGAGAGGAGAGAGAGAAAGAAAGTGAAAGAGAGACAGAGAAAAAGAGGAGAGAGGAGAGAGAGAAAGTGAAAGAGAGGAGAGAGAGAAAGAGAGAGAGGAGAGAGATAAAATGAAAGAGAGGAGAGAAAGTGAAAGAGAGGAGAGGAAAGAGAGGAGAGAGGAGAGAGGAGAGAGAAAGTGAAAGAGGAGAGAGAGAAAGAGAGGAGAGAGAAAGTGAAAGAGGAGAGAGAGAAAGAGAGGAGAGAGATAAAATGAAAGAGAGGAGAGAGAGAAAGAGAGAGAGGAGAGAGAGGAGAGAGAGAAAGAGAGGGAGGTGGAGAGGGAGGGAAAGAGTGAGGAGAGAGACAGGAGAAAGAGAGGAGAGAGAGAGAGGAGAGAATAAAAGAGAGGGAGGGGGAGAGGGGGAGGGAGGGACAGAGAGAAGAGTGAGAGAGAATACGAGAATATTATATTTATGTTATAAATTTTTATTCAGCATTTCAGCAATATCTTTATGCTGGTAATGAAGACCAGAACAAGATAATTATATATGAATGGCAATTCGCAAGTAATCATCTAACTCAGCTAGAAGGACAAGGTTGGGGCAATGTGATCTACACTTTTTTATGGAAGCAAGGAGAACACACCTGCCTGCTTAATTTTGTAAAATTGATTGCCAAATAAAATACCTTGGCTATAACTGTATGATTACTTTTATAGAAGGTATTTCATTAGTGAACAATAAAATCCATAGTAATTAAAAAGGGAGCCAATGCAAGCACATGCTTATACTGAGCAACAGCAATACAGGAAGATGCTGGAGACAGATGGCCACTTTAGTGGCAAAGGCAGAAGCACCATTTCATTCTCTACAGGTGAAGACAATAGAACATACAGCATAGAATAATAGGTTTCGAAGGGACCTAGGAGGTCTTCTAGTCCAACCCACTGCCATGACAGGAGATCCTATACTATTCCAGACTTTCTTTGGACTTGATGGGATGGACTCAGAAAGAACAACAGAACAACAACAGCTGACAATCTCTTCTTAAAAAATCCTCCAGTGATGGAGCACCCACAACTTCTAGAGGCAAGCCATTTCACCAGTGGTGGGTTCCTCCCAGTTCCTCCCGGTTCTGCCCGGATCTGCTGAGCCGGTAGCGGTGATGATATGACATCACCGAATTGGTTCTGCCCCCCCACCCTCCCTGCCCCCCACCCCCACCCCCACATTATTCTTAACTTTTATTTAGCCCCACCCCCAATCTATTGCTGCCTCCTGAGTCCCAGCTGATGGGCTATAAGTAGAAAAACTGTTTAAACTCTTCAAAGGGCTGCCCTACAGCTGATCAGTGGTAAAAGGAAGTTTGGTGGTAGACCAGTGTTTGCAAAAATACATGAGTAGACCAGTGTTTGCAAAAATACATGAATAGACCAGTGCCTGCAAAAATAAATGAGTAGATTGGTACAGCTCTGCAAGCAGTTAAGAGCTTAGTAGACCAGTACCTCTGCTAAATCCTAAAGAATTGTCACATGACCATCAAGCCACGCTGACAAAATAAGCCACGCCCACAGAACTGGTAGTAAAAAATTTTAGAACCCACCCCTGTGTTTCACTGGTTAATTATTTTCACTGTCAGGAAATCTCTCCTTAGTTCTAGGTTGTAATGATAAATTAAATCTGGAATTTACCTAGAAAAATTCATTGACAGACAAAATAAAATGAGTGATGATATAATGCAGGATGATGTGTCCCTTTGGTAAGATAGCATCCAACATGTTACTCAGGAAGAGCTACAGATTTTTCAGGGTACTAAAAATACATTTGGCCACTATGCCTATCATTAAGCATTTTACCTTATGATTCTTGATGAATGTACCTTGTCTTTTTATGTACCCTGAGAGCATATGCATCAAGACAAATTCCTTGTGTCACACTTGGCCAATAAAGAATTCTATTCTATTCTATTCTATTCTATTCTATTCTATTCTATTCTATTCTGTTCTGTTCTGTTCTGTTCTGTTCTGTTCTGTTCTGTTCTGTTCTGTTCTGTTCTGTTCTGTTCTGTACTATTCTATTCTATGCTATGCTATGCTATGCTATGCTATGCTATGCTATGCTATGCTATGCTATGCTATGCTATGCTATGCTATGCTATTCTATTCTATCGGCATTTATGATAAAAACCTCCAGGACATCTCATTGTTGATACTGCCAAAATCTGAAATTGCAAAGACAGAATTACAGTGGGAACATCCATCCATCCATCCATCCATCCATCCATCCATCCATCCATTTCATTCATTCAATTTCTATAATTGCCCATCTCAGTCAGTGACTCTGGGTGGCTTACAGTTCAAAAAATAAAGTACAATTAATACTCTAAAACATTTTAAAATAATAATAAATGAAAAAAATAAAAACATCCAAAATAAATATATGTATGGAATATGGAACAGGTGAAGAGTGAACATGGGAAAGCTCCACACAGTGAAAGATTATATGAATTGATTACCCATTGACAAACATCAGGAAATTGAAATTGACTGGAATTAAACACTTACAGTCAGATGATCCTGTCCTTTACTACTCAGGACATAAAAAACAAAGAATGAATGGCATTGCTTTCATAGGCAGGAAGTACACAGCAAAGTCAATATTTGCCATTGCTGCAGAAGAGGAAGCTGAAGAGTTTTATGACCAAGTTCAATCTGAAATAAACAGAACATTCAAGGAAGAAGTGCTGTTTGCAGTTGGGTACTAGAACAATAAAGGTGGAAAAAGTTAAGAAGGAAAACATTGTTGGAATGAAACAGAAGAAGAAACAGAAATGAACCAGGAGAATGTTTTATTTTTTTATTGAAAAAGTTTTACAATACAATTTTTATACCCCTTTCCCCCCCCACTCCCCCCACCCAACTACCACCCCTCCCTTTCCCCCCTATCCCTCCCCCCTTCCCCCCTGACTTCCTTTATTAACCAATCGTATATATCAATCAACATCAAACAACAAAAAAATAGGTGAGATCCAGCTAAAAATATAACAAATTTAACCTTAAATAATAAAAATATTAATCTAGACTTCTAACATCTTTTACCCCCCTAATTCAAATATATAATAACCATAAATCATTTGTAAGAACTCATAGCAATCTAACAAATATTGCAAATATAACAAATATATAAAATAATTAATTTTGAGCATCATAATTTTTAGGATAAAATATCATATAAATGTTTAACATTAAATATAATTCCTAATATTCAATCTTAGTAATATTATTTCTTTTTTTAAAATTAAATGAAATAAGGCTAATCTATCAGA
The DNA here is from genome assembly GCA_030761175.1 of Masticophis lateralis. Classification (NCBI taxonomy): domain Eukaryota; kingdom Metazoa; phylum Chordata; class Lepidosauria; order Squamata; family Colubridae; genus Masticophis; species Masticophis lateralis. The sequence goes on along the minus strand of JAUDYJ010000001.1, from coordinate 320,444,666 downwards.
TATATAAACTTATTTTTAACATTATAATGTATCTAAATATTAATATAAATATATAGCATAATAAAAATATAAATTCGAATATTTAATAAAATAATTAATAGATATAATTATGAGTCAAATGCTAGTTGAAACTTCTTACTTTGATATTTATTCTGCATGTACTCTACCCATTTCTTCCACTCCTTAGCAAAGGCTTCATGGGTCCTGTCTTTTAGGTATGCAGAAATCTTAGCCATTTCTGCAAAATTAGACATCTTCAATATCCATTCCTCTATAGTAGGTACACTATCTTTTTTCCAATATTGACCAATCAGTAATCTAGCTGCAGTAATCATATATAAGATCAATCTCGTTTCAGTCGGTGAGCAATCCTTAACTATCCCCAGCAAAAAAAAACTGAGGAGAAAAATCAAGCTTCTTCTTCAAAATGTTCTGCATAACCCACCAAAATTTAATCCAAACAGGAGAATGTTTTATTAATTTCTGCCAAATCCATGTTTTCTTTGAAGCTAACATAATAATTAATTAACCAAAATTATGCCTATATAAGGACTTTACCATCATCAGGAATCACTTGGAAGCCCTGATCCTAATCAACAACGAACCAGAAGAACTACAGAATGAAATCAAATAAGTTGCAATGGATGAATGTGAATAACCAGCTGTCAAAAACCAAGCAACAGGAAAATGCAAACTGAACATAAGAACAGATGATGGAAATTGTTAAGAAAAGATGAAAAGCCAAAGTCAAGAAAGGAATGTAATGGAAGATTTCAGATAGTTGTCAACAAGACAAGAAGCAATTTTATAAAGACATCGGTATTGACACTGAAGATGGAAACAGACACAGAAAAACAAGAAATGCTGCTTGTTTTATGAACTCTGCTGTGTTGATGCTTGGGAAAGGATCAAATGGGAAGGAAAGAAGGCAGCATGGGTGCCTTAAATTTTGTCAAGCAGCCTGTTCTTCACAGGTGCCACGGCAGAAAAGGTTGTCCTTCTGGATCCTATCAGACAACATTTTTTAATAGATGGGACCCTTAACATCCTCTCCTGCCTGGGATGGGGAGGTGTAATGGGGGAGAAGAGTTGCTCAAATAAGCTAGTCCCCTGCTAACTAGCTATGTCCCTTCTCATCTCTATGGGTGGTATGTGGCTTCCTCAGTCTAGTGTCTTTTACCAGAGATCTGGGAGTGTGATAGTTCTTGGTCTTCTGAAGAGAGCTCTGATGTTACCCCTGGGTTCTTTTGGAGCCACTCTCCCAGTTAAGGAATCACAACCCTAATGATCTTATCACCAGTGGGACCATCTTGGCTTTCAGTTTCCACAACTTTTCTAATTTATTCCTTCAGGCCTGGTAGTTCACCAGCTTCTCATATTCCTTCTTTTTGATGTTACTGTCATTTGGCACCATGACATCAGCATCACTGTCTTCTGGTCCTTCTCTCTACACACACACACACACACACACCAGGGGTATTATTCAGCAGATTCTGACAGGTTCTGGTAGCAGAAATTTTGAGTAGTTCAGAGAAACAGCAAATAACCACCTCTGGCTGGCCCCAGAGTGAGGTGGGAATGGGGATTTTGCAATATCCTTCCCTTGCCACACCTACCAGCCACACCACACCCACCAAACCACGCCCACAGAACTGGTTGTAAAAAAAACTGAATTCCACCACACACACACACACACACAGTGCAATCATCATGCCAAGACCTAACTCTCTAGAAAAATGAATAATGCTGGAAAAAGTGGAAGAAAAGAGAACAGTTTGACTAGCAGACAATCACAGAGCAAGACAAAGGGCGCACCATTTAAAGACCTGAGGACCAATTTTGGGCCAGATCATCTTGGAGAATGTCTATGTATGTGGTCACTAGCAGCTACCACCAATCTGATGGCATGTACTCTAATGAATGAGTGAATGAATAAATAATTGACCCCATCAATCCTGTCAATCTAATCAGTCCTAACTTTTTCCAACCTGGTATCTTTAAGACGTTTGGAGTTTCAGCTTCCAACATTGCCACCACAAAGGTTAGGCTGGGTTTTGAGGAAAAGTAGTAGAACACCTATAACACCTATAAAAGGCACTATATCAGAATGTTTATCATGAAACAAGCAGTCTATGACCTTAAGGCAACATATGTTACCCCTTGTGTAATTTCGAAAATCTTGTGCAAAATAATGCTCAAAACAAAAAGATAAAATGAGTTCAGCAAGTCTGTTGCTGAAATTATTTTAATTGACCCAAAATGTATTTAGTTACAGTTCAGATTTTCTCCTATATCTTTAAGGCTTTTAGTACAAATATTTTGCAAATCTTAGAATTAATACCAAGAGCTGAAAATGCTATTAATGTTATTTCTTAGTCAACTGTAATGTTAATGTATATCTCTAACCCATTTCACCACCACCCGTTAATTATTTGACATGAAATTCCTATAGTAATCTAACACATAATTTGTTTTAGACGTTGCATATACATCAGCCAGTGTCTCTGAATTTAATTATTTGTAATCAACGCAGAACATGTAGCCCTAATGGCTTTAAAATCAATATGCTTGAGGCTTTTTAAAATGTCGGTTGATTTCTCAACGCTGCATGCTATTGTTACTGTTATTCCATCTCTTCCTCTTAATGTTTGTGAATCATTAAATATTTGTTGTTATTTTTTATTTTTTTTTGTGGGAGCAAGAAGGTGTAGTGTTTAATTTGTTTACTTTATATACTTTATAAAGCTGTATTGGTTAAGAATATTATTCAAAAGCAAACTTTCAATGGCAGTTCTCACCCAGAAATTCTTTGCTTGGTTACCATGCCAGGATGGGAAATGGGAGGAAGAGAACCATGATTTTCCATGATGCTGCAAAGATAATGAAAGGAAGGTTGCTTGTTTGGACAAGGTTACCTGTTTGGAATTTAGCTAATTATTTGGGGTTTAAACTGTCAACTGAAAATGATTGGGAACTCTACATAAACAGTCCTTATCATAAATAAAATGCCACATTCCGTGAACTGAATAAATCTGACTTTTGCTGGGTATTATAATTTATTTTTGCAGTCATAGTAGCAGTCTTCTATGACTTTTACCCCTGTCCATTTTTGGAGTTTTGTGAATACAACTGCACTTGTACCCAGTTGCCCTCTTGCTTTCTATTATTATTTCCTCCTCCTCTAATGTTCGGATGAAATTGGGGGCTTAACTTCAATTTGTGAGGCAAAGGCTTTTTCTTCCTTTGCTAAACAGGGGCTGGTCATGTTCTGTACCAATTAAGGTGCAGAGCCTGGTTTAGCTCTGCAGACTAAAGCACCGTAATTAACATCCATCTGTCTGCAATTACACCAGTTCGAATCTCCCCAGGCTCAGGGTTGACTCAGCCTTCCATCCTTTCCAAGGTAGGTAAATTGAGGACCCAGTTTGTGGTGGCAATAAGCTGACTTTGTATAAATATACAAAAGTATGAAGGCTATTGCTTAATGCATTGTAAGCCACCCTGAGTCTTCGGAGAAGGGCGGCATATAAATCACATTTTTAAAAAAAAGGTGGCCCCTTTGTTTCTAGTTTTAGGAGAAAGATTGGATCATCTAGTCTGACTGGCCTCACCCTCATTTATTCCTTGCCTCCTGAGTCCCAGCTGATTGGGAGGAAATGGGGATTTTGCAGTAACCTTCCCCTGGAGTGGGGAGGGAATGAAGATTTTACAGTATCCTTCCCCTGCCATGCCCACCAGGCCACGTCCACCAAGCCATACCCACCGAACCGGTAGTAAAATTTTTTTGAATCCCACCGCTGGTCTAGTAGTATCTGTTTGATTTTTGAAAAACTACTCTGTTTCCCCCAAAATAAGACATCCCCTAATAATAAGCCCAATTGAGCTTTTGAGTGCACGACAATAAGGCCAAGTGCTTATTTCTGGGTTAAAAAAAAATAAGACAGGGTCTTATTTTTGGGGAAACACGGTAGTGCTCTACAGATTTATTGAACATCAACTCTGTGCTGGCTAAAATTTAAATCAACTGAAATTCAACTCAGTTGGAAATACCAATTTAGAGAAACATGACTTCTCTGAATCAGTGGTTCTTAAATATCTTGCCTTATTTTTTTCCCACTGCCCTTAGGACTTGAGATTCTTTTATTGCAGATGTTCAAGCCTGAAGATTAGATATGTAGTGTTTGGGGTTTTTTTTTTTTTTTGAGGTTAATTTAATTTTAGAAGATGTTCTGTATATTGTTTTTCTCTCTATTTTCCCTTTTTCTTTACTTTTGGGTGCCATTGCCTATAGCAGAAAGGTCAGAAAGACCAGGTTGGTGAATAATTGTCAAGAAAAATAGAGGCTGTTTCTTTACATCAGACTTCTTATCCTGCATGATAAATGCTAGCCTAGGCAGATTAAAAATCAATGCACAGTACAATATGTCATACATAAAAGCAAGAACATGCAGTTAATTGGCAGATCATCCATTAGTTGCTATTAGCATACATGTCTGTAGATGTAGTACAGAAACTATTGAGACAGAAGAGTAGACAGATTATTGATGGGTGTAAATCAACCAAGGTCTGTTGAGCCCAAAAGAGTCCTAAGGGTTTAGGGTATTTCCACATGAGCAATCTTTTGTAAGAGTTGTTTGTTGCTTGCACAGCGAAGTGTCAGTACATAGACACCACAAGAAATATTGGAAGTCAGTCTTCCTTCCTTCCTTCCTTCCTTCCTTCCTTCCTTCCTTCCTTCCTTCCTTCCTTCCTTCCTTTTCTTCTTCCTCTAAAGAGAGTGAAAGCAGATCTATGTGGAATTTATTTATTTTTTACTATTCATTAAGCAAAGTTGTATAGCTGCCCATCTCATCAAACTCCACTTGTTTCTCATCCATTCCTATTTTTTTCTGGGCTGCTCTTGTTTACCTAACAAGAAAACACTTTTTTTTTCATTTGCCAATATCTTTTAAGACTGTGAAGCTAAGAACAGTATTTGTGGGGCCGACATACTCGCATTCTTTCTGCCCATCCCATTAGGTTGGGAAGGAAGAGCATGCTCTTGCTCCCATCAGTCAAGAGTGGTCACTTAGTGGGATCCAGAAGGCATGCCTTTTCTACAGCTATGTCTGCTCTTGGAATGGAACACCATACTGCCTGAGATTACATTACCACTAACTAATTTTTGGGAAACTTTATACATTTAAAGTATTGAAAACATTTGTTCAGTCAAATAGATGGAGATTCACTGCAGTATACTGAGTCATGGCAGCACAGTAGTTAGAATGCAGTATTACAGACTAACTCACTGCCCAATGTTAGCAGTTCGATTCTGATCAGCTCAAGGTTGACTCAGCCTTTCATCCTTCCGAGGTTGGTAAAATGAGGACACAGATAATTGGGGGCAATATGCTGACTCTGTAAACAGATGGCTGTAAAGCACTGTGAAGTGGTATATAAATCTAAGTGCTGTTGCTATTTTGTGTTTTAATTGTTCGTAAAGTGTGTTTTTATGATGTACCTTTTAAATGCTGTCAACCATCCAGAGTTGCATTTATGAGATGGGCAAATAGATAAATAGATAAATAAATAAATAATCCAAGGGGTTTGACCAAAGCAGAACTGAAAGGGACAATTATTTTCATTGATCTGAACTCTATTTACTGTTAATACAATCTAAAACAGTGTTTCCCAAACTTTTGACATATGTGTACCCCTTCTATAATTTTGTAACGCTGAGTACCCCTCATAAAAAGCATATGCTTTAATAAAAATCAAAATATATTTATTTTTTCTTTTTTTGGTACGTACACAAAATAAACGAAACGATCCATAATCTCTGTTAGGGATAAAAATTGTATTTTATAAAAATAATCAAAATCAGTGGAACTTACTAAAGCATGATAACAGGCGCCTGGAACTAACTATTAAAGAAGTAAGTTGTCTCTATAACGAAGTGCAGTATATTCACGCCATGTCACGCCTCACAAGACTGTCTAACCATTAGATAATACTGCAATTTTCTGGCTTTTAAACAGCTCCGAGGCTCAACGTTAACTGTTAATGTTCCCGCAGTTTAAAAATGGCCGAACCAGAGCTACGCGAAGAATGCGCAGAAGTTCCCGCCATAATGAGTTGCGATACGATGTATGATGGCCCCAGTTCCTGTGTAAAAACTGTGATATGTGCCTATTTCTTTCTTTGTTCTGTGGGCGCAGCTAAGCACGGTGCAGTGGATATTCCCACATGATCCCCACTAAACTCCAGTGCAACGCGTACCCCCACCAAACTCTTCCCGTACCCCTGGGGGTACGCGTACCACACTTTGGGAAACACTGATCCAAAATATTATTTGCCTTTTTTAGCAGCTGCATTACATTATTGGCTCATGATCAATTTATGAGCTACTAAAATATTAATATCTTTTTCATACAATGAAACTGTTTATTGTGCCTTCCTGTTTTTACCCACCATTGTAAGAGTCTATATTTCTCCCTGTTAAATTCTTTTCAGCTTGTTTTAGTCCATTGTTTGGGTGTGTCTAGATCTTTTTCAATTTTTTCCTGTACTAGAGTTAGCCACTACTCTTAGTTTTATGTCATTTGCAAATTTAATAATCATTCCTGCAATCCCCTTCATCCAAGTCATGAATAAAAATGTTGAACAAAGCAGAGTCTAGGTTTTAATACAGCTCTCCAAAATGATAAGCAACTATTTATGAATATTCTCTGGATACAATAATTATGACCGCACCTAACAGTATTTCGCCCATATATTACCAATTTAATAATGAGGATATTTTAAGAAACTTTGTTAACTTAATTTTGTTGAAAAAAGAAATCAAATTAGTGTAGTCTGACATGCTTGTGAAGAAGCTTTGTTGTCTTTTCTTATGGCTTTCTATTCAAGTGTTCATAAATATGTTTAATCATTTAAGGGCCGGACTCATTATAGATGACAAGCTAATATCTGTAACTTCCTTCTTCTTCCTTTTTTTTTCTTTGACATTTAGTCTTATCCGTACTTTTGGGATTTCAAGGTTTTTTTCTCCAAGAGTTCTAAAAGTTGACTGAGAACAGTTATGCACTAGTTATTCCCATATCCTAGGAAGTTATCTATGTGGCCCTAGAGACTTTAATTCATTTAAATTTGTTAAGAGTTCTTTCACCTTCTCTATTCTATGCTGCACTTACCTTCTTCCCCTAGTGGCTCAAGAATGATCAATTTGGGCTTAATTTCCTTCTAGATATAAAACATGTAACATATGAATGACTGCCTTCTGCCTTCTGCTATCACCTACAATCAATTCATTCTTTTCTCCTTGCAACAGCCCTTCACCCTCTTTGGTTTTTCTTTTATTTCTCACATACTGAAAAAGCCTTTTTTTGTGTGGATATGGGCATATCTCCCAAACATCAACTAATCCCTTTAGTTCACTTTAGATTTTCATGTAGAAAATTACTTATGCTGGTTATATCCATGCTGAGTCTGGTTTTTTTGAGTATGCTGTAGCTCTGGAGGACAATGCTCTAATCATTTGTACTATTTCATTGTTTTTAAAGTCTTGATTTTTAATCCAAATTGTAAATTATTGATTTTGTACTAACAGTAAGTTAATCAATCAATCCATTCATAGCAATGATTAAATTTTTCCTTCCTTATAACTTAATTCATTTATTCTGTGTGCTTCATTCTAGGCTAACAGCAAGAACAGGTCATGACTGTTTAAGGGATAATTATTCAAATTCTTGGAAAGTAGCAGAGTATCCCTTCATGCGCCTCACCCTCTAAATATGTCCAATTTCTCCAGTATTGAATTGTATTACTTATTATTTCAATATGACTAATCAACACAACATTTTATTTGGATATGAGTCTGAGTAGGCCTTTGGAGAAAGGTCCAGAAGTTTAAATAGTCCCTGAATATCAGCAATTTATGCTTCTTTAAAAAATCCTGCATCCACATTTATGAAACTAGTTTATTGTATACTGGTTCAGAGGTCACATCACTAAATCAACAAGCAACATTTTTTGTTTTAGGATAATTGTGAACCATGCTGTGCATGACAAAGTTACATTCTTGTCAGCCATTGTTCTTTCATGTTTCCATAACTATCTCTCCTCCATACTGTTACATGGATGCTCTTTCCACCCTCGGATATGTGTATGTAAATAAGGGATGTCCACAGATGCATGTCAAAAAAGTTAAGATGGCAGTCAGAACTGCATTAATATGTATCAAAAGGGACATGGTTTTGCTTGCAACGTCATGATCACAATTTCAAATATTGGCAACATTTTTGAGAGCACAACAACATAGTTCAATATTCTTGTTTGATTTGAGCCCTGGTTTATATAATTGACACAAACCATACTTTTTTTCTATTGGTGGCTGTGAGGCTGAATGGGGATTTAACATCAGTGCAATTTCTTTTTTTCAACTCCAAAGCTGCTGTTTATTTAAAGTGTGGGATTAGGCCTTCTAATTATGACAGGAGTACATCAGGGAAACTCAACTTGCCTATAAGTAATTAGAATCCCAGAACTCTGCATCTTTTTAATAAAGTAGAGAATCATCTTCAACATCAAGGTAACCCTGTATGTTTGGAATAAATAGTAATATTTTGTGGAACCTGGGGCCTTGATTGGGGGACATTTCAGTAGTATAGCTTATCCTGAGGAAAAGATGCTCTTGAAACAAATGAATGGTTGATTAATCAGCAAATTCCCTCCCCCTCTAATAAAACATGTCTTAATGAGCTCTTTGGAGGCAAAGAAATCTATCATTTATTGTACAACGATTGATTTGAGAGCCTTACTTATGTCAGGTAGAATAATTAATGACCTGAGAGGGATCAGAAAGCAATAGATAAAAATGTATTCCCCCATCAGTCATTCTGTGGAGAAAAAAATGCTCCCAATATACAGTTTGGTTTACCTTGCATGGGTGGGGTCAGATAGAGATATGAGAAAAAGAGGAATCACACTGAAGACCATTATGATTGATTTGTAATGGTGGCTAGGTATCTCACAAGCTAGAAACTAGTGACGGGTTATACTCTGGGGCCACTGCATATTTCTGACAGAGATCCAGGGGCTGGAGGTAACAGTTTTAATATAAATCAAAGATATGGTGAGGGGTTGAACTGCATAATTAAATTAGTGATATCTCTTGCTGCTGCTGTGGTTCACATTTTTAAAAGTCTCATTCTTTATTCTGGATGCGCAAGATGGCAACATGGTTTATCTTGCTTCCCAATTTATTCTCAAAACAACTCTATTAGGCAGAGTTATGGAACTGTGTCTCTTCAGAAGTTTTTGACTTAAAACTCACAGCCAACTCAATCAGTGTGTTTGGTATTGAGGGATGCTAGAAAACTAGATCCAAAGTTTCAACCTGAATGAGGATTTGATGCCCGTGGTATGCTAAATCAGTGTTTTTCAACCCTGACCACTTCAAGATGTGTGGACTTCAACTCCCAGAATTCTCCAGCCAGCATGGTTGGGGAAAAACCATGTGTGCAAAATTATTACACCTATGAATTCCATAGTTTTTTAAAAAGTTATCATATATTTGCCTAATATACATAACACCTGAAAGGCAGAGATAGTTTTCCACTATGGAATATTGGTTTTTTAACACTTGAAAACTATTGAAGAATGGAGTGAGGTTCATGGTAAGGAACATTCAATAATTTTGATAATATTTCTGGGGAATGCACATATGGGAAAAGCTTGTAGCCTCATTATGCTTTAACACAGCTTAGGCAGGGCAGATGGACATACACTGGAGCAGTTATGAAATCCAACTTTTTTTACTACCGGTTCTGTGGGTGTGGCTTGGTGGGCATTGTGTGGCTTGGTGGGCATGGCTTGGTGGGTGTGGCAGGGGAAGGATACTGCAAAATCTCCATTCCCACTCCACTCACTCTGGGGCCATCCAGAGGTGGTATTTGCTGGTTCTCTGAATTGCTCAAAATTTCCACTACCGGTTCTCCAGAAACTGTCAGAAACTGTTGGATTTCATCCCTGCACTGGAGATGTCAACATTAGTGTGAATATTCATGAATAGCTTTCTCATGTACCTTTAATTTGAAGATGAACTTTTGGCAGCTGCAGATTCTGTCTCTTTCTTGTAAAGACCCTGCCAAGGACCTCTGTATTACGGTGCATTTAGCTACTTTTTTTCTGACTGGCGCCTTTAAGCACAATGCTATTTTTAAGTACTTAAGAGAATTTCACCTTTTTGTTTGATAAAGGCAAAGGGTCAAAAGAAAACATGCAAAAGAATATTCCTTGCTATCACAGAAGGCTGTTTTTCTCTTCTGGTCAGGCTGACCTTTCCTGCCACACTACTGAGCTAAATAAGATTGCCCATTCTCTGGCAATTGCAACAGAGAGGCTTAGCTTTGATTTCATTTCAGCTCAGCCAATTCTGTCTCTGAGATAGCATTGTATATTCTGCACACGTGCAGACATGAGCTTCTCTTTGCAAGGGTGCTCAGTGACTGTTGTTCACCCTTTCCCAGCATTTTATCAGATTCAACGAAAGCTATACTCTGAGATTGCACAGAAGGAAAAAATGGTTAATTCAAGAAAATTATTTTTGAATACTGTACTGCAACATACCCTTAACAGATTACTATAAAATACTGAATTACTGAATTGTGGCCCTTACATATAATGATTAAAGTGTTGGATTAAGACTAGAGAGCCTTGGATTCAGTTCCCTTTTAGTCTTGGAGCTTTGGGCCAGGCACAATCTAAAATATGTTATAGCAAGTTTGGGGAACTTGCAGATATAGGTGAAATACAATTCCCACTGTCTCTCAGTATGAACCATGTTGATTGAACTTACTGAAAGTTCTGGAGACTCCTAGGTTCCTAGTCTCCAGAACAAAGATTATGGCTTTTCATTGAGATATTTTTAAAATGGCATTTGTCTAATTTGAAGGGATGAGTCTCCTTTAAGTACCAGTCTTGGCTGCAACTCTCCATGTTTAAAGACAGTTTCTAGAAGGGGATTACTGCTAATATTGAGCAATTAATGGTTTCCTTAAAGTACCGTTAGCAATATAAATATTCTGATTTCTAAGATGACAAATATGGTTTTCTTCCACTATGTAGCTGCTTTATTTTTTGAGACAATTTTTATGGTGGCGCTGTTGAGCAATACTACTGGGGTAGTGATTACCCCAGTGCTTATGTTGCAAGCTGTCCAGAGTCGTTGGATACAGGATGGGTGGCAAATAAATTTACAAGCAAACAAACAAAGTGATATCCTTCTTGGTTGTGATTCCATTGTTATTGGATTTTTCCAGCTATTTTCAATAGTTCAGTTTCATCAGCTTCATATGGACTTCTTTGCCCAAGCTTCCACTTTATATTGATGTCTTTGCTGCTGATTGAATTGTGTAGGTTTGCATTGTGTAGGATTGCACCAGACTGTTTCTAAAACCCATTCTTACATTTTGCCTTTATTTTGAGAACCTCTTACATGATTCACATGAATAGGCTTATCATTCCTTCTTAGTTTTGTAAATGTAATTTGTATCCTTAACAATTAGATTTTCTTATAGAGACATGCTGATAGGTGATGATAATGTGGGGCACCACCTCAAGTCAATTCTGAAGTTTCTATCTTAAATCTTTGGTTTGACTTTGGTCTCAAAAGTAAATGCATGTATCTATTCTAAGAAGTAGATGGTATGGAATTTGGTCTCTGGAGAGAAAATGGAATTGTCTTAAGATAATTTACAGTGAATAAAATTTTCATCCTCCACACTTTGCAATAGAAAAAAAAATCAAATGATACAAACTGAAACACATTTGCCTACTTTTTATCCAACTTTTTCTCCAGTAAGGAACAAACTGAGTTTCACATCTTCATTGATTCCCTTTAAAATTAAATGATTCCATTAAATTTTAGAAAATACCCAAGAATCATAAAGGTTTACATTTCATAGAGGAGAATTTAAGAATACCATTCAGCAGTTTAGATTTTTCTCTTTCCCAACACAAGTAAAATGAAATATCTGGGAATCTAATGAAAAAGCTTCTGTTATCCACTGTCGTCCTCAAGACCTTGAATTATTGGCAAAATCACTTTACCCCAGGGCATCATCATTTGCAATTTGTTCCATTCTTTGAAAAATGGGCTAGGGCTCTACTAGAAATTAATCAATTTCTCAGCAGTGGAAATAGAATATTGCACAACTTCCAGGAGAATAGATTATACATACAATGAAAACAGAGTTTGGGATGTGAGTTTTTGTTTTTAGTAAGGCAAGAATTGAAGCTGCATTTTTTAATCTTTCAGAAGGACCTTATCTATCTATTAGCTCTGTAATTTTCATTGCCACCCCCAACAAACCTGCTACCTGCCCAACAAAAATAGCTGTATTCACTCCTAGGTACTTTGTCTATCCTTGGATATAAAATGCAATGAGGCAGTCTGGAAGGAGAAATCATTGTATGTTACACAATCAAATGTAAAATTACTCTGAAGACATTTCTTCTATTGCTGTTCTAATGATAATTTTTCTATAATGTGGATTGGGCATATGGGAGACAGCCATCATCCTGATTACCAGTTGGCAAATGTTGCTATATTTATCACCTCGTACAAAATTAGCACAAACTAACTGTGCTTTTTTTGTCCAACCTAGATGCCGCTTCAGACTACCACTGTCTCCAAATGGTACATTTGGAGGGATCATCAGCATGCAAATGTACACTGCACTATTCCCATTATAGCCATAATCTGGATAATGTATCTAAATCCACAGTAAATTCTTTGTTTCAGTATTGGAAATAATAGTACCTATCATTGAAGTGTAGAGTATACCACTATCAGTTCGCAACTGATTTTTTTAAATATCAAAAATGCAGTTGTTTTATATTTTCAAGCATATTTTCAAAGCAGCCTAAGAAAGATTTGAGGGTTTGTGTGTGGGGGTGTGGGGGTGGTGGTGGTGGTGTGGGTGGGGTGAGGGAAGGGAAGAATGCTTTACTGATAATGGAGGGGTATTGGCAATTATTTTTATCTGAAGTATTACAAGATTGTTGATTGCAATAGTGCTGACAAACAAAGGTGATATAAACAAATATGAAAATTTGTCTTCTATCAAATGAAAATTTGTCTTCTATTTATACTTGATGTGGAAGTCTAGAGATCAGCCATTTACAATTGTGCAAACTAACAAAGGTTTCTAGATAGCCATTTTCAGGAAACTATTTCACCTTTATCATCCCCCTCCCCATTTTTCCCAATAGTCATTGAGCAATTCTTGCCCACTGAGTTCAGTTCTCAGTGGACATATTTAGTCACTTTAATTCTTAGGGTATTTTTCTTAAAAGTTTCTTAACCTTCTCAGACCAGGAATTTGATTATAAAAAGTATACTGGAGACTGCACTCTAAAAAAAGGATGAGGCCAGATGAAATATTAAATTTGTTTTAGTAAAATTAGATTAAATTCATGAAAGATAATTAAAATGTTATTTTCTTAATCCTTCTTTGATTTGGACAATTATGTACTGGATATATAAGAATCAATATTCAAATAAGACACATATATGTGTCTTATATGTGTGTGTGTGTGTGTGTGTGTTTTTCTATCGAGACACCTGGTCTACCCCAGCATGAGGGAGGGAGCGTACTGCATCCCTTTTGCCTTTCAGATCCAATCCAGGATCCCTCAAGCAGTCACATTCATGACAAACCATTTTATACCAAATTTATATTTCACTGATAAAGAAATAAAGGGAGACCAGGTGTCTCAATAGAAAAACCCTTAATTTCTCTCCTGCTCAAGCTGATGAAGGGAGGAGAACTTGTGGCTCAGAGGTCAATACAACTGCCTAACATGCAGGCAGCCCAAGTTCGAATCTAAGTAAGGATATGGCTAGCTGATGAGAGCTAAATAGCTTGAAATAGATCTATACTAGTCTCCCTTTATTTCTTTATCAGTGAAATATAAATTTGATAAGATAGATAGATAGATAGATAGACAGACAGACAGACAGACAGACAGACAGACAGTAGGTCTCAGGGTTCCAAGTAACAACCCCAAAGAAGACTCCGAGGCTAGAAATTCCTCAAAGTTCATATTGGCACATCTGGGAAAACCTGAATCTGAAAGCTTCCCCACCCAAAAGAAAGTCCAAGTCCCTTCCCCTGCACCCACATGTCCATCACATGGTCCAATCAATGTACCATCCCAACTGGAGATGCTTCCCAGTCACGCCACCCCAGGTGTATACACAGATGTCCTTGACTCTCAGAGAAAAGAATGTTATTATGGCTAAATATCTCTACAACCCTATGCAATCCCCCCTCCCACTTTCCCACAGCACTAAGTGTGGCAGCCCTGAAGATTTAAAGAAAAAATGGCCTCCAGGGCTGATAGTAGGACTATAAAGAGATGTTATGTGGAGCATGCAAGGGCATGTACATAACATCTCTTGGGTCAAAAAGATCTTTGCATAAGATCAACCATGGAATGCTGCAGCTTGATCCTAGAAAACACACACTAGCTCTAAAATACATTAATAAAAATAGCTAGAAATACATAAGATATATAAGTTTAATTCATGGCTATTAATGACAACATATTTTTCCAGTTCAAACTATAAAGTTTTACTTGAAGTCCCCATATTTCATGTGGAACATGGCCAGCATGTTTTAATTTTAACAGTACCATAAGGCTATGTGAAAGCCAGGACCATGGACAGAGGCATTCATATAAGCAAGGTTGCAGTCAGAATGGGGGAACTCTTCTTGGTGCTGATTAATGCTATTTACATTTTTGATCATGTATAAAATAGAGCTAATAGTATATAATTAGCTATGATTATTATGATAAAACTTGCCAAGAAAAGCCAATTGTTTTTAAAAAGCACTGGAACCATTAGTTCCTGGCATTAATCTATTTTTTTCTTTCTCTCCTTGCTGAAATAAACACAAAATACAACATAGCAGTTGAAGAAGATATCAAATTAATAGATGCTAAACACCCAAGGGATAGGGCCTCTCACACACTCGATGCCCGGGCCTGAGTACACTACCAAATCTTTATTGCCTTATAAAAGGAGAGGAGGATTGGTAGAAACATATGGCAAGAGATGGTCCCTTGGGGAAAATCAATGCACTCCATAAGAATCTGATTGCTGATCAATTACAGAAAACACTTTGAAGCAATTGGACCAATGTTGTTGGACCAATGATTGCTCCAGGTTGGACAAATGATGTCTCACAATGCAAACACACACACACACACAAACACACACAGAGGGAGGGGGGGAAGGGAGAGGGAGAGGGAGGGAGGGAGAGAGAGAGAAGTACACTGCCAATATGAGAACTGGGGTTCCTGTATAATTTATATCATATACAAGTTTGGGGTGTAACTTGAAATTAGAAGAATCCTTTTTAACCTGAAAGCACAGGTATCACAAGGTATTATCCTCTTGTGTAAATAAATGACCTGAGGAAAGCACTACTACTGAGAAATGTAGTAGATTGTAGTGCCCATAGTTTCTATATAATTAAAGGTTTCCCATCCAATTATTGTTTCAACTTTAAGCACAATTACTTAGGAGTTAGAGAGACAGCTGTGTACATTTCTTTCAGCAAGATAAAGAATTCTGTGGCATATTAAAGAAAATAAAAGTTTGGTCACTTACAGGGACACATCCACACTTTTCTTGGCACAATGCACAAATCATTTGCCATGGCTGTGTTCCAAGAGGTCACCTTAACGTTATTTTCCCAGTCTACTCTACACATCAGGATTGTGGAGGAGGTTGCATGACTTGGGTATTTTTTGCATGCTCAGAGAATTGATTACTTGGATATCTTTTTGAAAAAAACTGCATTGTGAAATAGTATTTCGGAGATAAAACTGATATTCTAAAATTATTATTATTTTGGTCCCAAGGCCAAGCAACTCACCTCGAAGGCCCGAGGTTAGCCCCCAGCCCTATTTAGGCAAGAGTTCAAACGTCCGTCAGGGGGAGTGACACCCGGGAGAAACCTCACTATAACCAGATTTGGCAGGTGCCGCTCCCCTCCCCTCGGAGGCGCGGGGGTTGGGAGGGCAGTTGCGGGAAAAGGCGTGGGCGCGCTTCTCATTGCGCATCCTCGGGCTCGCTCCTTGCTTCTGGGCTGAAGGCGGTTGGGTCTGCGGCAGGCGGGCGATCATGGCGCTGAGCAATTTCCTCTTCGCGCAATGCATCTGCTACTTCCTCGCCTTCCTTTTCAGCTTCATCGTGGTGGTGCCGCTGTCGGAGAACAGCAATGACTTCCACGGCCGCTGCCTGCTCTTCACCGAGGGCATGTGGCTCAACGCCAACCTGACGGCCCAGCGGCAGCGCTTCACCGTGCAGGAGTGGGGACCCGAATCCGCCTGCCGGTTCAGCCTCTTCGCCGGCCTTCTCTCCCTTCTTCTCGCCGCAGTGCAGGCCTGGAGGACCCTCTTTTTCCTTTGCAAAGGCCACGAGGAGTAAGTGTTGGTCTTGCCTCCACCTGGCCCGGGAACCGAAGCGAACGGGGGTGCGGCTTATTGAGGGTTGGGGGAGGTGAAGAAGGGGACTGAAGGAGAAAGGGGAAAGATCTGCTCTTGGGGCCCCGCAGACACAATGCCTGGGGCTCCAGACGACAGATAGGATTTTTCAAAAGTTGATTTCCCTGGGGAGGGGGATTTCCGATGTTCCTCTGGCCGGCTTGGTTCCTACAACACACTGACCCAGAGATTAGCCACCCCTGTTTACAGTTCTTCCTTGTGTTATCTCACAACGAAGTTGGGGCTAATCAAATAAACTATGGTTAAATAAACAATGATTAATCTGGGATGGGAAGATTCTATAATGTGGAGCTCTCCGACTGCAATGGACACTACCTCCCATAATATTGAATAACCTTGTCATTTAGAGTAATATCTGAGAGGTGTAATCCAGACAACTGGGGTAGGCATATCATTTTGGGACTTCATAAATCCAGCCAACTACTTGATGGTATCATTTTTTTTTTTTTGGTGTATCTCTCTGCTGTCGTTTACTGGCCTTCCAGATTTTCACAGCCAGCTATGGTAAATCCAATCTGGAGAATATCTTGATGGAAAGGGTATCAGATACTCATTGTTTAATTGTTGTACAACTGTATAACTTGACCAAGTTCTTTGATTAAAGGGATTTACTTTGAAGTGTGGTTGCAAAAGATGACTACCTAATATAACAGGCAAGGTCATCCAAACAGATGGATAAAACATCTGAAAGCTATTTAAATATATATTTTAAGTGTCCAAATCAATGTATAAATACAGATTTCTCTTAATTGAGACCAGAATTGTATTGCTAAGCAACATAGTCATAAAGCATGATGTCATGTAACCACACCAACTTATAATGGCAGTGGTTGCAGTCCCAGTTGTCATTGATAGGTGAATCCCATGTGGTTTAGTGTCCCTTGGTCATATGATATGCTTTCTGCAACCTCCTGATGGCTTCCCCATTGCCTTTACTTGTCAGATGCTGGCAGTGAAGTTTACAAATGAGTACAAGACATTATGACTGTTGCAATTGTGAGCCACTGGTCACTTACCTGAATCACAATCATGTGATTGTGGGGATGCTAAGATAGCACAGCTATGATGAATAGTCATAAATTTGCCTTGTTCAGCACCACCTTAATTTCAAACTTCAATTGCTGATTGTTCAGTGAAGATTACCTGCAAAACCAGTAATAGAATAGATACATACCAAGAAGCTAAATAAACCAAAAACATTTGCATGACTAAAGATAAGTGATTAATGCTAGTTAGACCTTTCATTCCCCAGTTGGGTGCCCTATGGATGTATTAGCTCAGGGATGTCAAACTCGCGTTATCACGGCATCGTCACATGACATATCGTGACTTTTCCCCCCTTTGCTAAACCGGGCATGGGCATGGCCAGTGTGTGACACATCCAGCCTATGGGCCATGAGTTTGACAGCCTTGTATTAGATAATGAGATGCTGGAAATTGTAGTACAATAGATTTGGAGATACAAGATTTTGGTTAATATTTGCAAAATTTTCCCAAAATTTCCATTGTACTGAATTAATCCCATCATATCCTGTGTTACTCTATTGCTATAAAAGTCAATCAGACCATTTAGAAAATTTATGTTGGCATTGTCTATTCAATGGAAAAGTAGGCGTGATTCCAGTCAGCTTCTTCAATGTGCTTTGTGCGTAGTTCATTATTGTAATTTTATGTGACAGCTATTGAAGACCTACATCAATGCAAAATTTTTCCTCCATTCAGTCTAGCTTCTTTCTTACTAGATCCATAACTCTAAAGATGTGAATGTTCTTTAATGGTATGGCTTTTTACACTCCTAAATTTTCTACTTCTGAGGATGTATATATGTGTTTCATATACTTCTTTTTACCAGAATTTCAGACCATTACTGTGCAGTTTGAAATCACCTATGAGTCTTGTCTTTACATATCTTTTCCATTCCAAGTAGAAAGCATTTTTCCATATAGCCTAAAATGAAGTATCAACACTATAACATTTGGAAAATACAAGAAAATCTCACATTTTAGGCATGAAAGTTTCATCAGACATAAAGATTATGTTACTTTGCACTATGGAATTTTTCAAACCTTGTGAAGAATAAGAAAGAAATGAATATTTTTAAAGAGAAAATGTGATTTGGAGATAGTTTTATTTTCTTAAAATTAGCATCCAGATTAACCCAAAGCAGAATGATGAGCAGATGCTAAAACAGACAATATGTACTATTTTAGTGTGGGCTAAATAGACATGATCAGCTAAGCAACCCAAGGCACGTTTGTATAATAAATACTTTTTTGATCTCTGTGGAGATGTGTTTCTACAGTATATCATTTGCTGATATTATACTACGAGGTGATTTAAGACTGCTTCATTATGACTTGATCAAAGAAAGGGAAGAGGAAGTTTTTGGTTTAGCAGATTTCAAAAACATAAAATAAAATATCAGCATATAAAATTATCCTAGGATCTGCTGCACTGAGGATCAGAAACATTCTGGATGCTGCAATGATTCATATCAGTTCCAAAATGAGTCTGCAACTCATTAAAGCAGCTGCATTTTTCTATGTATCCCTGTGATGCATATTTTGTGCTTGTTTATTCATTCTAAAACAGCAAAATCCTGCAGCTAGGATTACTTTTTTCAATTGTTACAGACAATTCTGCATTTAAAATGGTCTACTGTAACAGGGATATGATGGCTCAGTGGCTAAGATGCTGAGCTTGTAGATCGAAAAGTCAACAGTTCAGCGGTTCGAATCCATAGTGCCATGAATTGGGGTGAGTTCCCATTACTTGTCCCAGTTTCTGCCAATCTAGCAGTTTGAAAGCACGTAAAAAATGTAAGTAGAAAAATAGATACCACCTTTGGTGGGAAGGTAACAGCATTCCGTGCAGCTTTGGCATTTAGTCATGCCTGCCACATGACAACGGGAACATTTTTGGACAGCGCTGGCTCTTTGGCTTTGAAACGGAGATGAGCACCACCCCCTAGAGTCCGGAATGACTAGCACATATGTGCAAGGGGAACCTTTACCTTTACTGTAATTTACATAGCTGACTACAAAGACTTTCATAAAATCCCCTTTAGACTTTAAGACACCATTCTCAAATCAAGCTCTGAACAGCCTAGAAATAATATTCAGGCCTCCTCCCTGTAATGCATATAGCAACAATGAATATCGTTTCCAAAATCTCTGAAACTTAACATCAGAACACCCTTTGAGATCAGCTGCAACCAATCAGAAAGGTCTGTGCAGTGTTTCTACTCATGAGAAGATCAGCTTTTTAGTTCTATCAAGAGAAGGTTAAAAAGACTTGCTTTTCTTTTCAGAATCAGAAAGGGTACACTACATATCCCAAGAAGGAATTTTAAGTCCAAAGATGCTTCCATTAAGGATTTAGGATTCCCCTCTCCAATGTGGAGGAATCCCCTTATGATGTGTTCATGAGAAAATTACTTTTCAGAGAGTTCCATATCCTCTGTGGAGGTGTTTCCTGGAGAGACATGTCTAGTATACTATGAGGTCCACATTACATTCAGGGGATTATGTGTGGCATTTCATTTAAACACCAGCACTTACATTAAAAGCCAGTTGTCATCATATGGAAATATTCAGTTTTTAAACCAATTTCAGAAGTTTTCTGACACTATTAATTAATTCAAAGTAATGCAGGTGATGAGAAACATTAAGTTTTTGGTTATTGCATTCAGGCAGTAATGTTTGCAAAATAACATTTATAGTTACTTTTGAGTACCAAACCCTTCTATTTGATCATACTTTTTTTTAGTTTTTCTTTCTGCTGGTCATTTAAGTTGTTCCTTATGGCTTCCCAAATGATTAGAACTATCTGGATAGAACCTTTCATGTATGTACGTGTAACTGTTAAACCTTCTCCATGAGAGAATAATTTAAAATGTCATCTTCTACCTATTGCAACCAAAAATAGGAATTATCATGTGAGCTTCTAGAGCAGGGGTCCCCAAACTTGGCGACTTTAAGACTTGTGGACTTCAACTCCCAGAATTCCCCAGCCAGTATGGGAGTTGAAGTCCACAAGTCTTAAAAGTCGCCAAATTTGGAGATCCCTGTTCTAGAGTCAATGCATGCTGGTGCTTATATAGATCAATCTTATTTATTTATTTATTATTTATTTATTTATTTATTTATTTATTTATTAAATTTATATACCGCCCTTCTCCTAGTGGACTCAGGGCGGTGTACAGCCAAGAATAAAAAGCACTCCAATACAAAATTTAAAATATTAATAAAAGAATTAAATAATTTTGGCCCAATAAATTTAAAAAACCCAATAGGCAATTAAAATTTAAAACCCATAAAGCTTTAAGCTTAACAAAGGGGGGGGATTTACGCCAGCCCAGCTTGACAAAATAAAAAAGTTTATTTTGTATCAGGTATCGTACGGATCTCCGGGGGCAAATCGTTCCAGAGGGCTGGTGCTGCCACAGAGAAGGCTCTCCCCCTGGGTGTCGCCAGCCGACATTGTCTGGCTGATGGCACCCTGAGGAGTCCCTCTCTGTGGGAGCAAACTGGCCGGTGGGAGGCTATCGGTAGCAGAAGGCGGTCCCGCAAGTAATCTTAAATAGATTGTCTTCTTTATTTATTTATTTATTTATTTATTTATTTATTTATTTATTTATTTATTTATTTATTAAATTTCTATACCGCCCTTCTCCTGGCGGACCCAGGGCGGTGTACAGCCAATTAAAAACCAGTACATAAACAATTAAAAACATCCTAAAATCAATATAAGTTAAGGCCGAAGGTATAAGAACCGACTAAAAACTCTAAAAAGTTTAAAATTTAAAAATATGTAAAAATATTTAGAAATAGAAGGGATCAGGCAAGTCCGGCGAGTTGGAAAAGGTGCGTCTTTAGAGCCCGACGAACAGTCCGGAGGTCAGCAATAGTTCTCAGTTCTGGAGGCAGATCGTTCCAGAGGGTGGGGGCTACCACAGAGAACGCTCTCCCCCTGGGGGTCGCCAGCCGGCATTGTCTGGCTGACGGCACCCTGAGGAGGCCCTCTCTGTGGGAGCGAACCGGTCGGTGGGAGGCAATTGGTGGCAGAAGGCGGTCCCGTAAGTACCCTGGTCCTAAACCATGGAGCGCTTTAAAGGTGATTACCAACACCTTGAAACGCACCCGGAAGTCGACCGGCAACCAATGCAGCTCACGCAGGAGAGGTGTCACGTGGGAGCGCCCTGTCGCTCCCATAATCCCCCGCGCGGCCGCATTCTGCACCAGCTGAAGCCTCCGGGTGCATCCCAAGGGGAGCCCCATGTAGAGAGCATTACAGTAGTCCAGGCGAGACGTGACGAGCGCCTGAGTGACTGTGCGTAGGGAGTCCCGATCTAGAAAGGGCCGCAACTGGCGTATCAGGCGAACCTGATAGAAAGCCCCCCTGGCCACGGCTGTCGTATGATCCTCTAAAGACAGCCGTGGATCCAGGAGGACGCCCAAGTTGCGCACCCTTTCCGTGGGGGCCAATGATTCGCCCCCAATAACCAACGATGGAGTCAGTTGGCTATATCGGGACGCCGGTAGCCACAGCCACTCGGTCTTGGAGGGGTTGAGTCGAAGCCTGTTTCTCCCCATCCAGACCCGCACAGCTTCAAGGCACTGGGACATCACCTCCACGGCATCGTTGGGGTGGTCTGGGGTGGAAATGTACAGCTGAGTGTCATCAGCGTACTGATGGAATTCCACCCCAAAACCACGGATGATCTCACCCAGCGGCTTTACATAAATGTTGAACAGAAGGGGCGAGAGGACCGACCCTTGTGGCACCCCACACACTAGGCGCCTCGGGGTCGACCGCTGCCCCCCTGTCAACACCGATTGCGACCGGTCGGAGAGGTAGGAGGAGAACCACCGAAGAACGGTGCCCCCCACCCCCAATCCCTCCAACCGGCGCAACATGATACCATGGTCGATGGTATCAAAAGCCGCTGAGAGGTCTAACAGCACCAGGATAGAGGAGTACCCCCTACCCCGGGCCCTCCAGAGATCATCCACCAACGCGACCAATGCCGTTTCGGTGCTGTAACCAGACCTGAAGCCGGACTGGAGCGGGTCTAAATAGACAGCTTCATCCAGGTACCGGGGGAGCTGCCATGCCACCACACTCTCAACAACCTTCGCTAAAAAGGGAAGGTTGGAGACTGGACGATAATTTGCCAAAACAGCTGGGTCCAGGGAGGGCTTCTTGAGGAGGGGCCTCACCACCGCCTCCTTCAAGGCGGTCGGTAGGGCACCCTCACTCAGAGAAGCATTTATAATCTCCTGGAGCCAGCCTCGTGTAACCTCCCGGGAGGCCAGCACCAACCAGGAGGGACACGGGTCCAATAAACATGTGGTAGCGTTCAATCTCCCCAGGATCCTGTCCACGTCCTCGGGAGCCACAGGATCGAACTCAGCCCAGATAACACTCTCAAGACCGGGCTCAGTCACCTCGCCCGAACCAACCCAGTCGGCGGCCAACTCATCCCGAATATGAGTTATTTTATCATCCAGATATTGAACAAAATCCTCAGCACGTCCCTGCAAGGGATCCTCCCGCACTCCCAGATGAAGGAGGGAGCGGGTCACCCTAAACAGGGCGGCTGGGCGATTATCTGATGACGCAATAAGGGCGGCGAAATAATTAGATTTCGCCGCTTTTATTGCCACTAAGTAAGTCTTAATATAAGCTCTTACTAGTGTCAAGTCAGAATCGGAGCGACTGGCCCTCCAACCGCTCTCTAGGCGTCTTTTCTGGCGCTTCATCTCCCTCAGCTCCTCGGTAAACCAAGGAGATAAGTGAGTTCGGTGCCGGGTCAGAGGCCGCAAAGGCACGACCCGGTCCAAGGCCCCACCGGCCGCCCTATCCCAGGCAGCCACCAGGTCCTCAGCCGAGTCGCGTGTCAGTGTCTCAGGAAATGGCCCAAGCTCCGTCTGGAACCTATCAGGATCCATCAGGCGCCTGGGGCGGAACCACCTAATTGGTTCCGCCTCCCTGCGGTGGGGTGCAGCGGTCAGAAAGTTGAGTCGGAGGAGCGAGTGGTCAGTCCATGACAAGGGTTCCACGCCTATATCCCCAGTATCAAGACCACCCAACCACTGACCAGAGACAAAAACTAGGTCCAGGGTGTGTCCACCAACGTGAGTCGGGCCCTGAATTACCTGGGTCAGGTCCATGGCCGTCATGGAAGCCATGAACTCCCGAGCCATCTCAGATGTTTCACCGATGGATGGCAATGGTAGCAATAGGGAAGAAATCCCATCCCAAAAGATTCAGACAGGAAGGACTGAAAGGAATCTGATCTGTCAATCTAGGTAGGGGGAGAGGCCATAAGAGCCTGGGAAAATCAAAATCTGAAGAATTGATCAGGATCAGGAAAGAACTATCTTCTCATGTGGGCATTCAAAAGAGAATGTGAAAAACTCAATGTTGTTTTTGTTTGTTGTATTCCATCCTGAGAGGGAGATACCTTGTATTAATTGCCAAGTTAGAAAAATGACTCAAACCAGAGAAAGTTTGGAGAAGCAGGCGGAAGTAGACCTGTAGGTAAAGGTGGACCTAGATGTGGATTAGATTCCTTTCCTTTGATTTGATTCCAGTATTGCATGTGGTTCAGAGTTATTGCTTGTGTTACTGATTAAATATGGTTTTTTTCTTCTCCCCAATCTCCAATTTTCATTGCAGCTCTTTCTTTTACGCTTTCCTGAATCTTCTGATTAGTGCCTTCGTGGTTTTTGTCATCTTTATTGCCAGCACTATTGTGACTGTTGGGTTTAACATGTGGTGTGATGCTATTACTGAAAAAGGAAGCATGCCAAATAGGTGAGTATTGAACATGATACATCTGTGTAGAAAAATGGGAAATAGCACATATATATATGCAGATAACAAAATAAGGAAAGCAAGTAAGGAATTTTATAATTTGGAGCTTTATTAAAGCAAGATTAGTTACATAAGAGATTTCGCCTCTGTCATTGTGTTCTTAGGGTCCAGGGTTCCTATTACATAGAAAAGGGTCACACAATTCTTTTTCAGTTGATGGCTATAATTAAAAATAAATTATTTGTCTTCATGATTCACAAAGTATGGTGGAACCAAAGCTGAGGAGACCTACTACATGTAGCTAAAACATTAGAGTACCTATATCTAGCTAAAATGTAGAATTTACTACGTATATTTTATTATTGTGTGCCCTTTTGTTAGCTTTTAGAAAAAATGGTATAAATGATGGTAGTATATAAATAAGTGATTGAATTATGAATTACATATAATTTTCAAAACTTGGAGTTCTGCACCCCAATATAGCCAAATGTACCCCAATATAGCCAAATTCCATATAAAAAATGGAGATGTATTAGGGTTATACAAAATTTTGAAGGGCTGCTTTGTTTTTAATG
This sequence comes from Masticophis lateralis, assembly GCA_030761175.1. NCBI lineage: Eukaryota > Metazoa > Chordata > Lepidosauria > Squamata > Colubridae > Masticophis > Masticophis lateralis. The sequence continues at coordinate 320,419,710 of JAUDYJ010000001.1, read as the reverse complement.
ATACTTACTGCACAGTATGGTTTAGAATAGAATAGAATAGAATAGAATAGAATAGAATAGAATAGAATAGAATAGAATAGAATAGAATAGAATAGAATAGAATAAACAGAGTTGGAAGGGACCTTGGATGTTTTCTAGTCCAACCCCCTGCTTAGGCAGAAAACCCTACATCTCTTCAGAGAAGTGTTTATCTAATCTCTTCTTAAAAACTTCCAATATTGGAGCAACTTCTGGAGGCAAGTTGTTCCACTGATTAATTGTTCTAACTGTAAGGAAATTTCTCCTTAGTTTTAAGTCGCTTCTCTCCTTGATTAGTTTCCACCCATTGCTTTTTGTCCTAACCTTAGATGTTTTGGAGAATAGCTTGACTCCCTCTTCTTTGTGGCAGCCCCTGAAATATTGGAACACTGCTATCATGTCACCCCTAGTCCTTCTTTTCATCAAACTTTCGATCAATACACAGTTCCTGCAACCATTCTTCATATGTTTTAGCCTCCAGTCCCCTAATCATCTTTGTTGCTCTTCTCTGCCCTCTTTCTAGAGTCTCAATATTTTTTTTGCATCATGGCAACCAAAACTGGATGCAATATTCCAAGTGTGGTCTTACCAAGGCATTATAAAGTGGTATTAACACTTCATGTGATCTTGATTCTGTCCTTCTGTTTAGGCAACCTAGAACTGTGTTTGAAGATGCTTTGCCATGCAACATAGCTCTTTGGTTCTGAGGAGCAAAGCAACTGCTATGCATTGCTTCAGGGCACTCCACCCCAACAGCTAAAGGAGGATACCCATGTATTCACAGAGTTCACTTCCTGTGTGTTATCAAAGCAATAGAGAGCGGTTTGATATGTCTTATGTTTGTGACACATCATGATATGTCTTATGTTTGTGACACATCATGGGCAATAGCATCATCCCTATTGAAGTACTACACCGAATGGCTACCTGGCACAAGCCTAATATGTATAAAAATCATTTGCTTGAGATTGGCAGCTATAGAAATCAAATAAATCAATAAGAAAATTTGATAACTGTATAAATAAAAGGACCTCAGCATATCTTTCTGGAAAATCTTGGAGTGTGAAGTCATTGTACTCCAGAATGATAAAAGTTTTTCTTGCCATATTTAGAACACTGCAAATTATATGTAGCCGAAATCCACTAGTTTCTTCTGAAACCTCAAAATGAATATAAGAACTTGAGAGATAAATACGGCCTTATGGTGAACAAAAATATTAACTGGGCCTGCACTGAGTTAAGCTAAATGTATTCAGTTCTTTACACAACTGAATTGGCCTCAGGGAATGTCTACTGAAATCAGATGTGTGTAAAGTTCCATAGTGCGCATTAAGTATATTCATATTAAATAAATGTACTCAATCACTATGGGATTAATTTGGAAAAGAATATAAAATGATTAAATGACTGTGTGTGATTTAATAGAAATCTTGTGAATAATAAGTACAGTATGTAGTGAGTTTTTATATCTTATAATGATTAAAGCACTGATTTTACATTTTGCCTTGCCATAAGTTGTATATGCCATTAGTGAATGTTTTATTTAGGACTGCCATGATTATTTGAATATTTGGCTAAAATATTCTCTCAGATTTTTTTTAAAAATCTAACCAGCTAATCAAATATTTAGATAAGCCTCCAAGGTGATTGACAGTATTAGAAAGATAAGAAAGAGAGATGACTTCGGGAATCTCAAACCCTATGATTTGCCAAGTAAAAAATCCAAGATACTTATTAAAAATGAAAACAAAACCATCTATATGCAGATGGTTATTTTTGATTGAATTTTGCCAGTATCATTGGAAATAAAACATGCAAATATTAACTTCTTCTGAAGAGCAACAGCTTCTTTTCATCCTGGTTGAAAGTCCTTGGCATGATGCCAAAGAGGACATTTTTATATGGGTGGGATGATTGGAGAGATAATACAAAGGGCTTGTGTATGGATTTTAAATTTAGAATCTGGAGACCTTTTTTTGTTGATGCAGTACATATAAACGTGATATACTTATGTTCTTGGAAACAAGGCTTGTGTGACTTTTAAACAGTACTTAGAAATCCTAGGCCCTTACAAAAATCAGCTATGGAGAATATTGGAGGGTAGAGGTAAAGTTTCTGTGTTGTATAGTACGTGGCCAGTGAAATAGTATACATTGACTTGGAAAGGTCAAAAACTGCAACATGGATCATGACCCCAACCCTGTGCTTTTGCACTTCCCTCCAATAGATAACCCGTGCACAGACCAAAGATATAATATCCTGTGTTGAGTGGTAATGTCATTGATGGCCTATCATGAACCAGCATCCCTGCAATGCCAAAATAGTAGAGAGAAATAGTAGCTGCAGGATTATTGAAATTTATTTCTGACATAGCAATGAGCATTTGGCTCATTGTTGTCTCTACTGACTGGCAGCAATTTCCAAAGTCCCAGATTAAGGCTGTTTTTTACCCTGAGATTTTTCTGTGCAAATCACTTGGCCACTGAGGCTTTACCTCTCAGTACAGTTTGTACATAATCTCTTAAATAAATGCTTCAATTATAGCAAGGCTATAACAGATCCTGTGCACTGAAAATGCAATATATGATTTCTGGAAATATCTTATTCTTTTATTGATTTAACAATACCTAATTATAATTAGGTAGATTACCAATTTGTGCATTATTAGCAGCCCTTGATCTGGTGGTCTTGTTAATTTTGCCCATTCCTGACAAGTTTCTGTAAAAAATAAGTTTTATTTGAATTATTTACTGAGTTTATTTATTATAATTATACAATATTATAAAACTATGGCACACATGCCACATGTGGCACATGGAGCCATATTGGTAGTCACATGAGTGTTGCCCTAGCTCAGCTCCGGTGTGCATGCGCACACAGGCCAGCTAATTTTCGGGCCTTCCAGGCCCACCAGAAGTCGGGAAACAGGTTGTTTCCAGCCTCTGGAGGGCCTCTGTGTGTGTGTGGGGGGGGGGGAAGGCCCATTTTTTGCTCTCCTCAGGCTCCAAAACCTTTCTAGGAGCCTGGTAGGCCCAGGGAAGTCAGCAAATGGGCCATTTCTGGCCTCTGGAGGGCCTCCGGGGAGGATGGGGAAGGCCGTTTTCGTCCTTCCCAGGTTCCAAGAAAGCCTCTGGAGCTTGGGGAGGGCAAAAAATGGGCCTATCTGGCCCACTGTGCCATTGAGTGTCAAAAGCGGTCGTGCGGTGTGTGTGTGTGTGTGTCGTGCACACACGCATGGGGAATCGCGCATGGGGGGGGTAGGGGGCATTGAATTATGGGTGCGTGCACGTGACGCCTCTGCGCTCTCCCCGCTTTTGGCACATGATGGCAAAAAGGTTAGCCATCACTGTTTTATACTTACTGTTTGCTGAATTTCTCCTATAGAGGAACATTCATCTGAAGAAGAACCTTAAAAGGCAACTTGAAGGTTTACAGCAAAGTTTCATCTAGTCTTTCATTGTGCCTGACACAATGAAAGACTAGTCACCAGATGAAACTGTTCCAGATGACCACACTAGAAATTTTGCACAGAAACAAGGAATTAACAAAACAGAAAGTTCTGCTGAACAAGGTTTTCCTTCCATGGTTTATATGCAGTGACAGTCTGCTGTGCCACTGAGTCTTCAAAAAATAAATAAAAAAATAAAAAAAATCCCATAATATGAGTCTTTTGCAATGGCTTAACTGGCTATGTGACCCCTTTTTAAAGGACATATAAGGAGAGGTCCTGGCAAAGTAAGAATGTAGTTTGAGATGACACCAATTCAGCTGAAAACCTTCATCAGCTTGTCTCATTTTATAATCTTCATGAAAGTGGCCAGAATGGGAACAGTTGACAAAATGTTGGAGAAGATATTGACGTGTTGACCTTTTTCTCTATTATTTCTTGTCTGCAATAAAACTACAATGAGTTATGACTGGTTCATGAAACACTTGAGAGAGATTGTAATACAAAAGTTTATCTGTGTTTCAAAGACAGCCACAAGATTGTGTGATAATAAGACATATCATCAGTTGTCATGTACTTTGTGAATGTGGTATGTGTGTTTGACAGAGAAGCAGTGTATGCGAGAGTGATTTAGCGAGTTAGTGATATAGAGGATGGATTCTACGAAAGATAATTTATAACTATTGAATTACTTTTCCTTCCCTTCTCTTTCATCCAAAATGCCTTCTCCTTTTAGTTGTGAAGAATTACAAGATATAGATCTTGAGCTGAATTTAGAAAACTCATCGTTCTATGACCAGTTTGCCATCACACAGGTAAGTTAAGCCTCTTTGTTCACAGAACTTTGGAGAGACTTCAGATGTCATGAAATGTCCTCTGCATACTAAAATAGCATCATCCTTACTTAATGCTATCTAGAATCAGTTCACAAATGTTACACTCAACATTGTTTCAGTCTGCATTGGATGATTTGCATTGTATTTCATCTGCAACAACATTTCTGTCTGTAATCATAGATCTGACATGGTTCATTCACATAAACTAGTTGAGCTTGAGAATATCCAAAGTTGAACTAAGTAAGATGGAAAAAATGGTAGAAGCCAAATTCTGGGAGAGATGGTTGGACATTATGCAGAAGAGAAAATTAGGGGACAGATGTTATTACCGTCTGTCAACTTTGGAAGATGGAACACATTAGAGCTTTATTACTTTGGAGAAGACAATTGGAACCAGTGAATAGAAATTGTAAGGAAGCTAATTTTGACTAAATACTGAGAGAAGCTTCCTAACAATGAGCAATTTAACATTGGAAGATGATGGCCTCTACTTCATTACATATATTGAAGAAGAAGCTGCGTAGATATCCAACAGCTGTAGTTGCAGGGACTATGTTAAACAGAGAATTGGAATTGATAATCTCTAATTAGTTTTCCAGCTCTGTGATTCTGTGAATGCTGTAGTCATGAAATTATGGAAATGCATATTTTAGCTCACCCTAAGATGACAGCATAGTTATTTTTATTTGGAAGCTGCACACCCAGACATAAATATGGCAAGAATAAATCTTCAAGAAAAATGAAGACAAGTTTCTATTTATTTGCACCCCATGTCTCTTACAAAGAATACTGTTATGTGTATTGGTTCTTAGATGACATTCTTGAGATTTCTAGGAAAGGCAAGATTGTGATGGAGCACAAAGGACTAGACTAAGAAATATAAAGGCTGAATATATGATACCAACCTGGACTGGATTCCTTTTAGTAATGTAAGAGATGGGCCACTGTTCTCTGAGATGTTATAGAAAGTGGGTCATTCAGAAAGTTGGAATAGAACTTGATGGCTACATAAATAATTTTCAGATGTTTCATCAACTGTAGTCAAGCATAATATAGAGAATTCTAGAGGCATATCCTGGTAATACTCAATGGCTATACCTCATGGGCCTCACTATTGCTCTTCATCAGTTGACTGTATCATTTAAAATGTATATATCAATTTTCTATAGTTGCAATTGAACTGCAAGCATGATAAAAATGCATGGGTATTGTTTGGATACTTTAAAAGCTTTGCTTTCGATATAATAAATATCTATAAATATCTAATTGAACATTTGCTGAAAAATTCATTCTCATACAATTTTGGGATCTCTGGGGTTAGGAAAATACACTTACTATAATGCAATTTTTAAGATGTTACATTTTAAGATGTTACAAATATCACATTAATGTTGTTTGTTTGAATTAAGTGTAACATATTGTATCAACTCAGCCATTAGTTTTGATAAATTGTAGGCTATGGATACTGTGAATAGAGAAAATCTTCAACATTAACTATTATTTGGCCGAAGATAGATTCACTTTCCTCAATATGGTGGTCTACAGGTATTTTGGGACTGCAATTCCAATGATTTAGGGATTGTAGGAGTTAACAGTTTTAGACGGTATAATTTTTGGAAAGATATACATTTATATTTTTAATGTATTCTCATCATCTCTTTCTCTTTTTTGTTTCTAGTTTGGCCTCTGGGCTGCCTGGCTGACTTGGTTAGGAATTACAATATTGGCTTTTTTGAAGGTTTATCATAATTATCGGCAGGAGGACCTCTTGGATAGCCTGATTCATGAGAAGGAATTTTTGTTGGGACGATCTTCATCACGAACTTCTTTTCAAGAAGAGAAAAGTGGCATAATCTAATATCTAATAAACCTCACTGCATAGCAGCTTGTAGGTTGTATATTATGGGCCTTAGCTGGAGGTAAAGATAGAAATTGAATTGGCATGCCTAGAAAACCTTTGAGGAGAAAAATGGAACCTGGAATTTAGCATTCTGTTAAATAGATATTGTCCATAGAATACCCCTGTTCAAATATAACTATAGCTCTCATAGTTACCTGAATCACAATTTATGCTTCCTTTAATTGTTCAACGTTTTGTGATTTTTCAACCATGTGTGCAAGTTCTTTCTATTGAATAACCGGTGATATCAAATCAATTTCTCAGGATTAATTTAGGAAAACTAATTCACACGGGCAGTAGATATGTCATATATGCTTAAACTAAGTATTGGACTGCCATTTGTGTGGATGTGTTTACTTACCTAAAGTTGCTATTCCTGTGAGTTTTTTTTTTTAGATGTTTGAAGACATAATTTTGTTCCATCTGCTTAGCTGAACTCCACTTCCTTTCAGAAATGACGTTCTGCATGATATGAACAATCCACATTGATATCTAATTATGTGTTTATCCAAATGATGTGACTTGTCCTCTCAAAGTAGGGTGGAAATGGAAGTCAATGATTGGGTATCTATTAAATATAATGTTGAAAGGAGGGATTTTATGTTTCCATGATATAGATAAAATCCATGGAATTGGTAAAATCCATGGGAATTTACACACTCACGTTAAGTATATACCTCAGTAGGAGTTGGCCATATGGCTTGGACAAAATTATTTGTGGCCACTGGTGCTTTCTCTCTCTCTCCATAATTACAATGAATAAGCCTTAGATGTTGTCTTTTGGCTTCTATGACAAAAACTTAATTAAGAAAAACAAGATAAATGAACACTTATTTTTTTAACACAGCTATGTGCCAAACCGTATATATCTGATACATGTGGAGCTGGTGGGGGGAGCTTTTGCTGATGTAGTCTGAAACCATGATTTGTATGATTTAGCTTCCATCAATTGACACCACAATTATATGAACATTAGCAATTGTGGTTCAGTATTGAAAATATGGCACTTAATGATTTTAGCCCATTAAGTATAGCACTTAATGAAATTAGTATTTCAATTGTGCATTGGAACACTGAAGCTATTCAAGCATACTATTAGCTGCTTATCATGTGACTCAACAGTTCTAGTCTTCTACAGATAATATTATCTTGATTATTTAGGGTTAAACTGAAACAATATTATCTTGGTTATTTAAGGTTAAACCAAAAATATTTCAGAATTGGCATCTAAAAATGTGATGTTGCAGATTTGCCAGTTAATTTGTTACACTTATTTGTTACACTTATTTATTATTTAACGCAACATTTTCAATGCTTCTGGATATGCAGCAGCAATGGCCTGTGTGAAGTTTCAGATTTGAATTTTGCCTTTTTTTAGTTTCAAGTTTCATTTTGAAAAGTTGACAAACAATGTCCTGCTGGTACATGTTCTTATATTATAATGAGGTAGACGACTTGCTGTAAGGAATAATCCTAGAATACTCTCCAGATCTTCTCAAGGAATTGAAGACTGCTCTCTTGCTTAGCTTCAACTTTGAGGTTGGCACGGGAAAGATATTATTATTGCTTAGTAAAATATAGTGACAATATATATAGTGATAGTTGACAACATCTCTTGTAAGCAATTAATATATCTTGCTTGCTTCTTCATATATGGAACTAGCATTTATGCTATAAAATGTTAATTATATATTCCACTGTACTAGTATTCATTTTTGATATTGCTATATTAAATCTGTGCGTGTAATATACAGTATTGAGTGCAACTACCCAGATCTATAAAATAAGCATCTAAATTATTGGGCAGTTGCTTCCTGGTTGAATTAGAAGAATTTCTTTTAATTAAACTATTGTGGTGGCATATCTTTTTCAACACCATTTTCAAAACTTGTACAGGAATAATACTTTTCCATGGTTAGTGTTATATTTTGCAGTATAAACCCTGACCAAGTCATCTTTCTAATATAATTTGCAAAGTAAATTGTGCCCTTGAGAGGGATCCTATGGAATTTACATAGAATTTACATGGAATTTAAAAGCAGGGAGGCAAGAAAATGATACTATAGCTTGAAGTGAATTATAATTTTATATAAAAGTTAGGTGCAATTCTTACCCATGTTCCAAGAGGCAAAACAATTTAGTCTGCATTATTGATGGATAGTTACAGCTATTATTTTACAAATAAGAACCAATTTGTGAAGTAATTCATCATCTTATTCTGGTATCTCTTTGAAATTACTTATTTGATAACCTGAATGTCAGTCCCAAAGGTATTTATTTTAAAAAACAAAACAGTTTCAATGGGGCTCTCTTCCAAAGAATTTTAATATAAGTAGGGGTTTTAACTACTTAGTTCCAAAGCTTTAATGAGAGTAATAATACAATAAACCTGCTTTTTTCCTACATTTAATAAATGTAGTCTTCCACAGTGATGCTTTTATTATTTATTTCAAGATGAAATCAAAACCTTCTCATAATGCAGGAATCTATCTTGTTCTTGGCTTCTTATAGCCATAGAGTTTACTCCAACAAATTAAAGACATTTAATGATGAATTAATATATTTGTTGCTTTTGTGTGATATAGGATCATTTCACATAGGTAGAGATAGTGCTGGCTGGCAATTGTGGACCCATCACATCATGATATTAGTCATTGGAGAAGACATGCCTTATGTTATCAATTTTTTTAATAGAAATGACTGCCAAGAGAAATACAGACTTGAGTGGTGGGATAATTTGTTTGATCTTCATGAGAATGGGCATATGTTTCTGGAGATACTTGTTCTTGGCCATTTTTGCATGATTGCAGCTACATTGGATTGAGATGCTTCCCTTTTTTATAATGTTGCAGAGGTGACATTTCTTAAAAAATGAAATTGTTTTCTGAATCAATCATTGATGTTAATTTTATATTATGTAGGTATGGTATTAAATGCCTTGATTTTACTGCCTCCTATGCCTTCTGACTATTAGATTTGCAAATTTGATAATCTAGGATTATAAACTCTTAAATTACTTTTTAAAATCTTCTACAGAATCCTAAATAACTATTATTTTGTAGTGTATTTTATTATTATTCTTTTTGTTTTGCTGTACTTTGCTATCCCAATTCCATTTTGACTCTGAGGGCTTACAATCCTACCGCATAGTAGAAGGTTGGATTCTTGTCCTTACATTATAGTTGTTTTCCAAATGCCTTTTGAAAAAAATAGATTGGATGCTGCTCTGTGAATACATTTTCTGAGATGTATATTGTGAATAATCTTATATTATTTGAGAATTTAAAACAATGCCAGTGATCTCCATATGAAATAGTACAGTCAATTATAATGGAACAATGCATGTGGTCAACCACACCTTCATGGCTATCCTCAAAATGTTTTGGTTAGCTAAGGATGGATTTTTGAAACAGAAACCACTCATTAATACAGAAAAATTAGATCAGAGCACCAATCATTAATCATTGAAATTGCCAAACTGATCTAATATTCTACTGCCTTGTCAGAATTTGACATTATTCCAAATTTTAACACCCATCTAGGTATAAAGTCAGGACAGAATAAAAAATATAACCAAAAGCTGCATAAGTGGAACTTTTCATCTCATTTATTTGTGTCCTCAAATTTGAATTCTGAGCTTCTAAACACATTAAAATGTACCAGGTCAACATATAAAATTCAAAATAAAATAAATTGAAATTGAAAATGTATCTTTTGCATTTGTTTTGTACTTTATGAAAGTGCATATACGTTTGGCTGATTTCCATTGTGCTTTGGAGTCTGTTTATTCAGGCATGAACAACGTGCAAATATTAGAATAATTTGAAATTTTAACAATACTGATGGTGTTTATTTCTTTTATAACTGGTTTTTTTTACATGCAGCAAATTCTATATTGCAATGCTTCATGAATATCAAGCAAAGTTGAAATTTAAAGGTCCATTACTTTTGTCATGTGAATGGCTGACCTTTTTATGTTGGCTTTGGGGGGGAGGGGGCGGATTTAGATGGCCTAAACAGCATTGTACTGTAGTGTTGTATACTCTTCTTGTTGTTGTTTAATGAATGTATTTTATATCAACTTCTTTTGCTTCCCTTTGGAGAGCATACTGAGCTTCTGATACAGTGCCATGCAAGACAAAAACAACTAAAGAGGATACAAATGAAATAGCCAAACTAGTGGGCCCCCTTTCCTTTTTAATGGTTTCAAACTCTTCCAATTTCATTCATTCAGAAAGATGTGCCAAACAGGATCAGCCATTCCAGGGCTATTTTCAGAGTTTTTAGGAGCTTTTTACTATCCCTATAATAAAATCACCACCATCATCATTGGGGGATCGAGAGAGAAAAGTAGATAAAGATAAAACTTGGCAATGGCTTACAACTGGAACATTAAAAAGCTAATTAGCATTAAAATTTAGTTAGTATTAAAAAATTAAAAACTGAATATTGAGATAATATAATAAAAACACAAACAGAATACGGGCGGGAAAAATCATTACATGATCAACTTCTGCAACAGATCGAGCGGAAAGTGGATAAAGATATACTGGCAATTGTTTACAACTGGAACATTAGAAAAGAAACTGAAGGCTTGTTTGCATTAGTTTTTGAAGAGCAAGCCATTCAAACTAAGGCAATCAGGCCAGAATTGAAAAAAAATAATGATTTAAAGTACAGATTCTGCAAAGAAGCAGAAAAAGAAGATCCCACCAACTGATCATAAATAATAACATAAATGAGTTGCCAAAATTATTCACTGGAGCATCTTTAAAAATTGTCATGAACCAGTAATGTAAAATTGGTGGAAGCATATAGTTGAAAAAGAAGTAAAAAAGAAAAGCACGTGAAAATATTGTGGAATTTTTAAATCAGACTGATAAAGTTTTGGCTCAAAGCATAACAGATATAACTGTTGTTGAAAAGAAGAAAATGCAGAAAATTGATTTGGCAATCTCATGAGATAGAATAGAGGACAAAGAACTGGAGATTACAAAGTTTTAGGATCTGAAAATTGAAATTGAAAGATTATGGCATAAACTGGCCCAATGGTTATTGGGATCCTGGGTGTCATGCCCCCCCCCCAAATCTTGGATGGCACTTAGAAAATCTGAACATTGACAAAATTTCTACTTGTGATTTGCAAAAGGCCATATTGCTTGGATCCCACTTGTACCGCAAAGTATTATATGGCTAGTACTGTACGTAAGAAAACTAGAAGGAAAAACAACAAGATCTGGCAATGGCTAAGACCAGGATAGTTGAAGAAAGAGATAGAGGAGTGATTCTGGCTGCATAAGATCAAGCCTAAAGAACAAATGCATATGAAGTCAGAATTGAGTAGACGGCACAGATAGCAAGTACTTTCTGCAAAGAAGCTGAAGAAAAAGGGCACCTCACCTGGTTAGCTGCTGCAAGGAAATCACACAGACAAACAATAAGATGACAAAATAGCAACAATGGTGCTTTGGTGTATCTACAAGAAATACCATTTGCCCAGAATCAAGAAATAGTCAAAGTAATAGAAAATGAAAAAAAAAGTTGTTGGACTTTAGAATTCAAACATCTGCCATGCAACATAATCAAGATGATTAGGGGACTGGAGGCTAAAACATACGATGAACAAGTTTCAGGAACTGGGCCTGGCTAGTCTAGTGAAGAGAAGGACCAGGGGAGACATGACAGCAGTGTTCCAATATTTGAGGGGCTGCCACAGAGAGGAAGGGAGTCAAGCTATTTTCTAAAGCACCTGAAGGCCAGACAAGGAATAACAGATGGAAACTGAACAAGACTCTAAACAAGAGATTCAACCTGGAAATAAGGAGAAATTTACTGACAGAACAATCAACCAATGGAACAGCTTGCCTTCAGACGTTGTGGGAGCTTCATCACTGGAGGCTTTCAATATACTATAGAATTGGATAATTGGCAAAAATTATGGGAAAGAAATTACAAGTTAACAATGTCAACTGCATAAAAGAAAACATGTACAAAATGTTTTATAGCAAGAATGGTAAAAATGTTCCCAAATATGTCACCAGAGTGTTGGAAATGTAAACAGGTACCAGGATCCTACTATCATATGTGGTGGACCTGTTCAATGGCAAAAAAATATTGGTCAAAGATAAAAAGGTAGTTAGAAGAGATGACAGCACAACAAATAGATCTAAAATCAGAACTCTACTTATTAGGTATACTACCGGGGAAATACAATAAAAAAATCACATACTTAATGTTACATGTAATAACAGCAGCTAGAATCACATATCCACAAAATTGGAAAAACGAAAGTATACCTATAGACAAAAAGGTAATAAAATATTAGAATGTGCCAAATTGGACAGGTTAACAATGGAACTTAAGGATAAAGAGGAATCACAGTATTACTTAACATGGGACTTATTGTACAAATGGTTAGATAACAGGTGCAGAGTTTAGTAACTTAATAACGAAAGAAGATTAACAAAATAGAAATAAGTACAGTTATATAGATATGTATAAGAATACATATTATAAGGAATAGTACTATTAGACTGTATGTGACTATAGATTAAAACCTATAGAGTGATAAACGTATAGAGTGTTATAGCACAATTATGAAAATAATGGTTATAACTATGTCATATAATATTATGTATTGTAAAATTTAAAAGAGAATATCCTGTATAACTACGAGAATAATGGTTATAATCAGGGTGTATAATACTATGTATACTTAAAAAGGATTTGATATAGCCAGTACACTGTCGTTGCAAAACTGGAAATGTGATGTATAGTATTGGAAAATGTATAATAAAAATATTTTTTTTAAATGCCAAATCCAAACTAAACACCTGGTTGACTGTGTGAACAACCTTAATAAAGGGTTGTTGTTGTTGTTGTTGTTGTTATTATTATTATTATTATTATTATCATCATCATCATCATCATCATCATCATCATCATCATCTTTAATTATGAAGGGTTTGGAAGCTAATTTAGACCCCTTTAGCTGGAAATATCACATAAAATAAGGTGAGTGATAAATTGTAAAGGTAACTGTTGGAGTTTTCACATTTGCTTACCTATGTATGGTATCAGGTTGAAGAAGGTAGCATTAAAATAACATCTGGGTTCTATAGTTTTCTTTTATAATTTTCCTTGGATTTGCCTCATATACTAGGGGAGAAAGAACATAGCTCTGGTACTTTTCTTAGAATGGAAGTGATTGTACCATCTGGTTGGATGGATCTCTGTTGCTTTAACATGGACAAAGTTGATATTAAGGCCTTTATGATTTAGTAGAAATCATAAAGGCCTTTGGAATTTAAACATGAAGTATGGATCTGTTGAAAGTATCTAGACATACAGTATAAGCTATGTCTAGATACTTTCAACAAATCCATACTTCATGTTTAAATTCCAAAGGCTGCATGTTAGCTCTATTAATCATTTGATTAATAAAGTATTTCTGATAGTCCCTCCTCATTGTGAAGTTCCTGGATATGGAGAAAATGGCAGTGTCAAAATCCAGCTTGAGTATTCAAATAACCCCTGTATAGTATGGAAACCTGCACCTCTGAAGATCTGAGTAGCGCCGTCTCTTTATCTTCAGAAAGATTGCTAAAATTTCCCTATTTTATAAGATATTGAGCTCCACTTAATTATTGATTACAGCCAATCACCAGAATTATATAATTTATTTTAAGTAGTAGTGTCTATTATGCTATTTTTGTTTCATTATTACTTTGCATATAGAATCACACAATTGAGGCCATTAACAATAGATATATAAATCAATATAAATAAATAAAATATACATAAATAAAAAATACCTTTCGAGTTACGTTTCATAATAATAAACAGACTTCCCTTTTGATGTGGAGAAACATTGGATCATATTTTTATTATAATCTAAAACAAAAAGTATTTTGCACTGTATTAAATTACAGAATACTTAGTATGTTCATGATAAGATATACATAGTATACCACTTTTAGAAAAAAATGGTTCAGTGATTGTTTTAGAAAGAGTGTTTGTAAATATACCATTAAGCTATAGCAGCATTTCTATCGGTTTAATGTTTAGATTCTCTATATTCTGACTTCTGACTTCCCATAATTTAATGTTAGACTAGATAATTAAAAACAATAACATGGATAAAATGTATTATAAATACAAACCACCTTGTCTACTTATGGCCAAAAATGTAATCTGCATAAGAAGAGGCAATTCCCAGTTCAGTTTTACAGGTAATCCTCGACTTATGACCACAATTGAACCCAACACTTCCACTGCTATGCAGGACAGTAGTTAAATGAGTTGCACCCCATTTTACAACCTTTTTTTGCCATAGTTGTTAAGCAAATCACTGGACCTGTTGAGTGAATCATGCAGTTGTTAAATGAATCCAGCTTTCATCATTGACTTCACTTGTCAGAAACCAACTGGGAAGGTCACAAATGGTTATCACATGACTCTGGGACAACCTGCCATGCCAGTTGCCAAGTGCCCAAATATTGATCATGTGACAACAGGGACGCCACAATGGTTATAAGTGTGAAGACCAGTCGTAAGTCACTTTTTCCCCCAGTGTCACTGTAATTTCAAATGGTCACTAAACAAATGGCGGTAAATTGAGGACTACCTGTATAGCATCTCGTATATGGCATCTGGTTGTCAGAAAACACAAAACATTGAGCTGTGTTTAGTCATTCCTGGTCTGAAGGAAGAGCTGATAATTCCAAGGAAAAAAATGTTTTACTATATTCACCTTTCCATGTTTATGTCCATACATCATTCCTTAGATGATGTTCAACATTTCTTTTCACATTAGCAGTCACAAAGAAGCTATTTGTGTGTTGTCTAGTTTGAGAATTTTTATTTTTTAAGAAATTGACCGGCAATACTTTGCTATTTTGTTTGTCATGCCCACACACATCCCCAAGATTATTCTCAGTATGTTAGTTATCTTAAAAGAATGGGCTCTAATTGTACCAAGATGGCTGATAGATGATAATTGCAGTCTGAAAACAAACTTTTATTCTACCATATGACAATGCTTTGTCCTGTTTAGTTTTCCTAAAAGCATTTTCCTCTCACTCTAGAGTTCTTCAGATGTTAATCTAAAATAAGCCAGCTGTCGCTTCTAGCCTTATGGGCCTATTGCCTCAAAAACCAAGTCCAACATTTCAAAGCAATACGTCTGATCAGAAGAAGGATTGTAACAAGGTGGGAGTGAAATTCTTCCAGGACTTTGAAATCTTGTTTCCTGCTGTTGTAGTATAGACTTGCGCCTAACAGCATCACGACACAGAAGGAAAGGCCCAAGAACAAAGGTAAGATCCCAATTGTCTGCTTGTGAGCTGGGGTGTTGCAAAAGAAACAGAGAAACGGATTAGCTTTCTCCTTTAAATATTGAATTCCTTATCACATTAAAACCTTTTTGCACTTAGAAAAAATCTTGAAGAACTTGAGAAGGAGTATGGGTTTCTCTGAGCATTTGAGAAGAGGTGTCTATTGTTCTTCCAACTCAAGAATTTTCACCATCTCTGGCTCCTGTGTCTTTTTGGCTTTTTTAAAATTGCTGCTCACCAACCTATATTGTCTTCCATAGCAACCTGGGACCTGTCTTATTGTAATTACTATTGCTTTACTGTAATTACTTACTGTCTCAGCCTGATAGACTGTAACCTTGCCTCAACAGCAATGCATTTCAGATTGGAGTACTGCATATGTGGGGCTGCTCTTAGGACAATTTGGAGCCCAACCAAATACCGTATTTTTCGGAGTATAAGATGCTCTGGACTATAAGATGCACCTACTTTTTTTGGTGAGGAAAACAAGAAAAAGAAATCTGCCTCTGCCTCCCAGCAATTTTGCCTCATTGCAGCAAACAGCAAATAGCCTGCTTTACTTTCATTTTTGCTTGATTAGCACAAGAAAATAAAATCTGCTCCCAGCAATTTACCTCCTTGTAGCAAGCAGCAGAGGCCTGAGCAGCAATAGGCAATGGCAATCCCTGCTGCCTGAAACAGCTGAGAGTCGGGAGGCTGATCCAAGGGACAGTCAACTTGTGCTAATTAGGCTGTGCTGAAATGGGCTGTTTCTTCTTGCTGCTTGCTGCAAGGAGGTAAATTGTTGGGAGGCCAAAGGGTGGGGGCCAGTGGGTGGGCGGGGCTACATTTGCTGTATAAGACACACCCAAATTTTCACCCCTTTTAGGGGTGGAAAAGGTGCATCTTATTCTCTGAAAAATACGGTAACCTGAGAAACTGGCATTTGGATATTATGACCCCTATTCTTACCAATTGGTTTGATCACCTATTTGGTCCTGAAAGGAACCCCATTGCCAAATGATTATTCGTCCTTGGTATATGTGATAAAGGGAAGCTATTATGTCTATTAAATAAATCAATACAGAAAAATGCGTGTATTGTTCACCTGTTGCCTCTGCCTTTTTTTCCTGTTTCCTCTTGTAATGCTGATCCTCATCTTACAACTGTAATTGAGTCCAGAATTATGGTTATAATTCGTGGACGTTATTAGGTGGGTCACACCGATTTTATATTCTTTTTTGCAGCTGTTGTTAAGCAAATGCTGTGGTCATTAAGTGACCTGTATTATTCAGTAGGCATTTTTTTTTTTGCTGGAAACTAGAAGTTAATACTGGAAATTAGCAAAAAATGCTAAAAATTCTGGTCATATGACTACAGGATACTGCAAATTGTCACAAAAGCTAACTGGTTGCTAAGTGCCCAAAATACAATCATGTGGCCATGGGGTTGTATATGTGGCCATCAGAACTTTGGAACAGGATTGTAAGTAGCTCTAGGGAGGTCTGCTGTAACTTCAAACAGTCCAGGGGTGAAATGTAAAATTTGTTACTACCGGTTCTGTGGGCATGGCTTGGATGAGGGAGTGGGGTGTTAATTGGATTGGGTGGGTGTGGCCAACATTTTTGTTTTTAACTTTTCAAAGCATTTTTTCTAAAGCTTTGAAAAGCCTCTGCTGATCAGGCAACTCAGCTGGGATCGTCAGAGAGGCTTTTTAAAAAATATCTCTCTGCTGATTGGGCAACTCAGCTTAGATCATCAGAGACTTTTCAAAGCATTTTTTTTACCACCTCTTTGGCCAAGAGGTTACAGAAAAAAAATGCTTTGAAAAGCCTCTGACAATCCCAGCTGAGCCACAGGATCAACAGAGGCTTTTTTGAAAATAACCTTTTAAAAGCATATTTTCCTCGGAAGAGGTTGTAGAAAAAATGCTTTTAAAAGTAAAAAAAAAAAAAAAGCCTCTGATGATCCTGTGGCTCAGCTGGGCATGGTGGGGGCTCAGGGATTTTTGCTACTGGTTCTCCGAACCACCCACTGCCATCGCTACCGGATCAGGCGATCCGGTCCAAACCAGGAGCATTTCACCCTTGAAACAGTCCCTAAGTGACTAGTTGTTAAACAAGGACTACCTGACACTATACATTTCACAGAGCAGCGCTCCACCTATTTGAACTGTCTATTTATACTTCATAATGTACTTAATAAATGATTTTCACGTTTATGTATTTCTTAGTTTTTGGTATGTGCGTATAAGTGAGTTCCATTTTGGACTTTAATGGTGGGATCAAAGATACATTTGTTTTAATATGATTTTAATTTTAGTTTTGTTAAAATTACAGTACAGTGTTACAATTACTTTCTGTTCAATAATCTTTCCTTAAACACTGAAAAATCTGAAGAAACTTTGGCAGCTTTCTAGAGTAATGCTCAAAATATTGGTAAGGTCTGAAGCCATAACTGAGGACTCTCATTTTTTAGTTTTAATGTATAAACCTGTATTTTATACATAAAAAAACAACCCAAGCTTTAAAAATAGGATTAAAATCTTTATTGCTTCCATTCCCAATTAAATAATGTAGGCAATTGTTTTCTAGAATTGTTTTTATTGTCATTTTTATGCAGGCTTTTCTCCAGGAAGCTCAGAATAGCTTGAAGAGCCCCCTTCTCTCTCTTGGTTTGTGGTTTATCATATCTTTGTGAGGTAAAGTGGAAAGGTAGAAATATAATGAAATCCAGAACGGAATAAGGATTTGTGCAAAGATTTCAGGAAACATTTCACAGCACCTTGGCTAAGTTTAATAAAAGTTCAGCAGGATTTGTGAGTACCTGAGTGAGACAATATCACGAAATCTCAGAGATATTGGCTAGATTGAAAAGTTGAAAGAAATCCTTTTCTTTCTTTCTTTCTTTCTTTTTTTTTGCACGTAATGTTCAGGAACTGAACTCAGCTTACTGAAATCTTTGTCTCTAATGCTATTCAGCACCTGGATTGCTGCACCCTACTAGGCTCACCCTAACTCGGCCATCTTGATACTCATAATATATAACTATTTGAAACTGAAGAAGAAATACAACTGTCAGAAGTTCAGGGTTCAGAACTGATCCAGGTCATCCAAGGAACGCACAGGGCAAGTCGCTTGGAGCAGAAGCATTGTTAATTTGAGAGCTTATACCAAGTTACGGTTCCCAAATGTTTACCTTTATACTTTTGCTTTTTCCTCCCAGAACAGAGCCCATCCACTAGGAATTACTAGTGGAAACTATAATTTGCTGACCAATAAGGGTGCTTGTTGATTAGGCAACCTGCTGAACTTTTGGGGTTTTCACATATCAGCTGATTTCTTGCTCAATTTACATTGCAACTCAAGGTAGCAGTCACATTAATAGGTGTAATATTTGGTATCCTTACCACCTTTGGCCACTTTTCACCTCTTTGTTGTGTTCCTTATCTTTTGTTTCAGTGTAATTTGAGGTGAAATTGGAGCAAGGAAAGTGCAGGGAGGTTGGTTATACAGATATACAATAGATTGAATGTGAGGCTATAAGTACCTTATTTATATAGGTTGAATGTGAGATTATAAATACTTATCACTTAACAATTGCAATGTGTTAAATCTCCATGCTGTTAAAAGGCATAATAAATTCACAGTACCTTCATGTCTTTCAATAAAAATTGTTACATAATCTAAACAGGTGGTGTCAAACTCCTCCTGATTTTTGTATCCTATATGAGGACAAAGGTTGATGGTGGTGAGCCTTATACTAAATTATTTAAGAACTGAATTACCACAATGGGAAGAATCATCCCACCTCCCCCAGTGATAACATTGATTAATGATAGGAGATGAAGTTAATTGCTGGAGAAAAGCTGAATCAGATCATGTTTTGCATGAACAATCCTATGTGTTTCAGTACAAAAGATAGAAAAACATCATTTCCAACAGATATCCACATATTTCTTTGTAAGTGAAACAACACCTTAAAAATTGACTGTCACAACAACACCAATGGGTAAGCCACTCCCAAAAACATGCCAAAGATAGTCCTCAATTTATGACCACAATTGAGCCCCAAAATTCTATTGCTAAGTGAGACATTTGTTAAGTGAGTTTTGCCTCATTTTACGATCTTTCTTGCCTCAGTTGTTAAGTGAATCACTGCAGTTGATAAGTTAGTAACCGGTTGTTAAGTGAATCTGGCCATTGACTTTGCTTGTCAGAAGGTCACAAAAGGTGATCACATGACCTAGGGACCCTGCAACCGTCATAAAAAGGACTCAGTTGCCAAGCAGGTGAATTTTGATCACATGATCATGAGGAGGCTGCAAAGGTCTTAACTGTGAAAAACGGTCATAAGTCATATTTTTCAGTGCCGTTGTAACTTTGAATGGTCACTAAATGAACTGTTGTAAGTCAAAGACTACCTGTACTGTCTGTCCCAAATATTTAACACACACACACACACACACACACACACACACACACACTACTGAGAGGCATCAGGGTCAATTGTCCATAAACATAAAGAGCCTGGTGGCGCATTGGACTAAGTGCTGTTAAAGTAGCACTTAGTTACCAGCTGCCTGCAATTACTGCAAGTTCAAATCTCACCAGGCTCAAGGTTGACTCAGCCTTCCATCCTTTCGAGATAGGTAAAATGAGGACCCGGATTGTGGGGGCAATAAGCTGACTTTGTATAAAAAAGAACACCGCTTGGGGAGGGCCAAAAGACCTACTAAACAGGTATATACAAAGTATGAAGGCTATTACTTAACGCATTGCAAACTGTCCTGAGTCTCCGGAGAAGGGCGGCATATAAATCGAACTAATAAATAAATAAATAAATAAGGATATTAAAGATGGATGTTTACAATTAGCATTTTAGGAACAGCAATTTCCTCGAATAGTGGTAATTTGTGCATGTATTTTTTTTCAAAGTCAGTCTACCCAAAGTGTAATGGGACAGAATAACAGTTGAATGGATAATATCCTGACAATGACTAGATTTAGACTAATCTGCATAAATCATATTAATAATAAGCTGTTAGAACCTATGAACAGTTTGTTTATAAGGCAGCTTCCCCCCTCTCTCTCTCCAGCTCTGTTTTGGAACTAACGTAAGTGTCAAGCCAGGACATGCTGATGGGTTGCAGAGCCAGATAAAACATCTGTTTCACACAACGTGGCAATTTTTATTTAAGGTGCTTTGCTATTATTTTGTAATAATGGTATTTTTTTATAAAGCTATTTGTGCATGGAAAATCTGCGCCTCAGATAATGATTTTAAAAAATTGAATAGACTACAGCCATTTGTCTGTTATATGCATATAGCTCGTAAGTGGAATTTAAAAAAACAAAACAAAAACCCTGCCATTGCTGTATCATTATGGGTAAAGGTCCACCATTCACTCTGGCCTATTTAAATTACCTGCTATTACCCGCTCCAGAATTCATGGTAAACACACTTAAGCTGTCAGGCCAAGGCACATGACGACAGGAGAAGTCATAAAGTCAGGCAACCCAGCCCATAATAATGTATCAAAATGTGTGAGGGGGAAGCACAATGCTAAGAGCAAATCGTTTTAAAACCACCCAAGAAACTGAATCAATGTTCTCTAATAGAGTCGGGGGAACTACTTGCAGCAAATGATTTATTCATCTTTCATGAAGCCGTTCTTTCCGCTTGCAAATTATCTTTGAACAGCCTTCCATTTTCTTTGTTAAATCGATTGCTATTTAAAATTACTCTCTTTTGTGCCTTCTGTGAATAGTTGCCAGTAGCTTGTTTACTTATTCCTCCATGCATGTACTGATTCAAAAAGTTATTCTGCTTCCATCTCATTTATTATTATGGTTGGTCACATAGTTAGCCAGATGTTGAGACTGGATTTGGCATTTTTATCCATCCATCAAGCCCTTTCCAAAGACGGGGAGAAAAGCAGATGTTGTTTCATGGTGTCAAAGGTATTGTCACAGAAAGTATGCTGTTCCAAATAGAGCTGTTTGTTTTTTTTTTGCAATTGACTGATGGTGATTTTCTCAGTGTTGAAGGTGTTCAAGTGATGCGCCAGATGTTTTGAGATTGTACCCAAGACCTTTTACCACAGTCATTCTACTTCTATTTGCAGGTCTTTGTATTTTGTGATTTTCTCCAGTTCTTTGTTTTCTATTTTGCTGTCTCCAGATACTGTCATGTCTACAGTACAGGTGTTTTAATCTGTACAGCCTTTCTATTGCACAACTGTTAAATCTCAGGTTTTATGTGGCAGGTGCTTGTCTGTTTGAATTCTAAAATCCTAGAGCAATTTGGCTTCTTCATTTTCTATAATTTTGTTGGTTTCGTGGTCCCACCAATTCTTGGTGCAGGCAAATGGTATGTCTTGCAGCTATTCCAGTATACCATTGTTGCTGATTTGTCAGGCCATTGTTTGTAGTCAATCTGTGCAATCTTCTTGCAATGCCTAACTAGGTTTCTTCACCTTCTTTACACAGCTGGCATTAGCGGTTGTTGCTGTCTTCTCAATTCCAGCTTTTTATTTATTTATTTGTTTAAATTTGTATACCACCCTACTCCCAGAGGGACTCAGGGCAGTGAACAGCCAAAAATAGAATACAATTTACATACAAAAGTTAAAAATTATTAAAAAAGATTAAATTTAGGCTCAAAAATTTAAAACCACCAATTTATATAAGCATTTAAAAACCCAATTTAAAACCAATTTAAAAGAGAGAGTTAGGCCAGCCCCGCCTGTTGGAATAGAAGCATTTTTAGGGTGCGGCGGAAAGTGCGTAAATCCTGAATCCTCCGTATCTCTGGGGGGAGCTCATTCCAGATGGCAGGTGCCCCCACAGAGAAGGGTCGCTCCCTGGGGGCCGCCAGTCGACACTGTTTGGCCAACGGCACCCTGAGGAGCCCCTCTCTATGGGAGCGGACTGGTCGGTGAGAGGCTATCGGTGGCAGAAGGCGGTCTCATAAGTACCCTGGTCCTAAGCCATGGAGCGCTCTAAAGGTGGTAACCAAAACCTTGAAGTGCACCTGGAAGACCACCAGGAGCCAGTGCAGCTTGCGCAGGAGGGGGGTCACATGGGAGCGTCATGTCGCTCCTGTCACCACCCACGCGGCCGCATTCTGGACCAGTTGGAGCCTCCGGGTGCTCCTCAAGGGGAGCCCCATGTAGAGAGCATTACAGTAGTCCAGGCGTGAGGTGACAAGGGCATGAGTGACCGTGCGTAATGAGTCCCGATCCAGAAAGGGACGCAACTGGCGAATCAGGCGAACCTGATAAAATGCCCTCCCGGCCACGGCCGTCATATGCCCTTCTAAAGACAGCCGTGAATCCAGGAGGATGCCCAAGTTGCGAACCCCATCCGTGGGGGCCAATGACTCGCCCCCAATAGCCAGAGATGGCGCCAGCTGACTATATCGGGAT
The DNA here is from genome assembly GCA_030761175.1 of Masticophis lateralis. Taxonomy (NCBI): domain Eukaryota; kingdom Metazoa; phylum Chordata; class Lepidosauria; order Squamata; family Colubridae; genus Masticophis; species Masticophis lateralis. The sequence continues at coordinate 320,396,765 of JAUDYJ010000001.1, read as the reverse complement.
GTCGGAAACCACAGCCACTCGGTCTTGGATGGGTTGAGCCTGAGTCTGTTTCTCCCCATCCAGATCCGTACGGCCTCCAGGCACCAGGACATCACTTAGAGGGCATCATTGGGGTGGTCTGGAGTGGAGATGTACAGCTGAGTGTCATCAGCGTACTGATGGTACTTCACCCCAAACCACGGATGATCTCGCCCAGCGGCTTCACATAAATGTTGAACAGAAGGGGCGAGAGAACTGATCCCTGCGGCACCCCACATACAAGGGGCCTCGGGGTCGACCTCTGCCCCCCTGTCAACACGGACTGCAAACAGTCGGAGAGAAAGGAGGAGAACCACCGTAAAACGGTGCCCCCCACCCCTAACCCTTCCAACCGGCGCAGCATGATACCATGGTAGATGGTATCAAAAGCAGCTGAGAGGTCTAATAGGACCAGGACAGAAGAACAACCCCTGTCCCGGGCCCTCCAGAGATCATCCACCAATGCGACCAATGCCGTCTCCGTGCTGTATCTGGGTCTGAAGCCCGACTGGAATGGATCCAGATAGGCCGATTCATCCAGGTACTGAGGCAGCTGCTGCGCAACCACACTCTCAACAACCTTCGCAACAAAGCGAAGGTTGGAGACGGGACGGTAATTTACCAACATTGCCGGGTCCAGAGAAGGCTTCTTGAGGAGGGGCCTCACCACCGCTTCTTTCAAGGTGGCGGGGAAGACACCCTCACTCAAGGAGGCATTTATAATCCCCTGGAGCCAGCCTCGCGTAACCTCCCGGGAGGCTAGCACCAACCTGGAGGGACACGGGTCCAATAAACATGTGGCTGCGCTCAGCCTGCTCAGTATCCTGTCCACCCTCTTGGGAGGCACAGAGTCAAACTCTTCCCATATAATATTCTCAAGACCTGCCCCCGTCATCTCTCCTGGATCTACCCAGTCAGAGTCCAGCTGTTCCCGAATCTGAGCGATTTTGTCATACAGATACTGTACAAAGTCCTCAGCTCTACCCTCCAAGGGGTCCTCCCGCACCCCCTGATGGAGCAGGGAGTGGGTCACCCTAAACAGGGCGGCTGGGGGATTATCTGATGACGCAATAAGAGCGGAAAAGAAATTTTATGCATTTGTTCATTATTTGTTGGTTTGTTTGTTTATCAAATTTATTAGCCACCCATCTTACCACAGGGTAACTCTGGGTAGCTTACAATCTTAAAAATAAAACTATATAAATAGAATGTTGCAAAACTATAAAAATAGAAAATATGACACCTAAAAGATGGAGAGAGGAATAGCATGAGCAAGGAGGGAGGTGGAATCTGATATTAATCTGCAAGCTACCTCCAACATGAAGCTCTTTCTTTCAAACCCCAAGCCAACTGGCACAACCAGGTCTTTAGATCTTTAGGAAGGTCAGAAGGGTTGGAGAGGACCTCTCTTCAGAGGGGAAGAAGATGTGTTCCAGAGGGCAGGCATAACAGCAGAGAAGGCCCTTCCCTTGGACCCTGTCATCCAGAATTCCCTGACCAACAGGAACATCATACCATCTCTGCTGGCATGGACAGGGAGTGGGGGGAATCCCAGGGGGATGAAACAGTCCCTTAGGTAAGCTGGACCCATGCCATGAAGGGCCTTAAAGATAATTACCAACACCTTGAATTGCACCCAGAAGCAAACTAGCAACCAGTGCAGTGTGTTACTGTACCATGACTTCTAATATCTGAAATAAATGATCTGAGATTGCTTGTTTCTTAACTGAGCAAGAAAAAGCTGACCACATATTTTCAAATTATGTACTTAGAACTATACATAGAAATGTAGTACTTTAATTTATATTAGCTTCTTGCTCCAGAGACATTGCAACTAGATTTCCCAGAATTCCTAGCTATTGAACATGAGACAGAGCATGTAGGTTGTTATAGTCTCAATCTATCTTGAAAGCAACTCTTTAAAGAAGGCCATTTTGGCTTTTGGGAATTTATTCTTTTAGACCAGGCTTTCAGCTGCCATGTGCCAAGTAAAAACAGAGGGCATGCCTGCAAACCTTACCTCCATAGATTCCACAAAATCCAAATCTCAAAGCTCTGCAGAGTCCCCATGTCAAGTATTAAGGACACTTGTAGTAAGTCTTTACAATAAGCTTGTAAAGGCCAGATAAATGCATGAAGGCACTCAGGATTTCTCTAAAAGTCCTGATTCAAAAGGAGAAATGGTTAAGAATGTATCTCAGTCTTACCCAACTTTCACATCTTTTAAATGAGTAGAGCTCAACTTTGAGAATACTCAGGACAACAATGCTGACAAGGGAATTCTTAGCAATTCCATATTGCTGAAGGTCCACCTAGACTGAGAAGGATGATTTATGACTATCCTTTCTCTCCTGTTTTATGCTTGTGTCACTAGTAGTCATACTTCTTTTTATTGGTATTAAATTTTTCTTTTAATCCATAAAATTGCTTGCTCTCACTCTGAAGTTTCACTGAGAAGTTCTGTGTGTGTGTGTTTGTGTGGCAGAATAAAAGTAAAATGAAGTCTGTCATTGGCAATTTTATCTTGCATTCCAGTGTGTGTGTGGAGCCTGCTACAGCTAGTTCATCATTGCTACATACCATCTTCATTTCTTTGATTGATGCATCTCTCTACCAGGTTAGGTGGTATGTACATACCTAATACATACAATAGCTCTATAAGACAGGCCATTGTTATTACATAACCACTTATTTCAAAAGCATAGAGGGGTCAATGCTAAGATGGAAAGCCTGGCCCAAGACCACCTAATGAATTCCTGGCAGAGTGAATCAGGGAATTTGAATCAGGGAAGAATTATAATACTTTGGACCCATTCCAACTGATTTGTATTTTTATAGCAGGTATGCCTTAGGCATTATTAATAATAATTGCAACAAATAATATATGTCTCACAGTCAGTGTATAAAAGGTTATGGCTATACAACTATTTAGTCACAGTAGGCGATGTCTAGAAAATAGCCCACAAACTTGTAGTATATCACAAAGAAAATCTTTGGGGATTAATACAAACAGGCAAATTGGATAAGGTTGGAAATTGCTCAGTTAAGAAGCAAACACTGATCTACTTAGTTGCAAACGTAATGAACAGTTTTATAAAGCTTCAAACAAAGTGAGTAAAATTTCTATTTCAAAAATCATTCAAGTTAATTTAACTGATTCTAATTTCTTTCTTTAAAAGAACATGCCTCCTCAGATTTCTTCTTAAGAAGTTCTACGATTTTTGGCTGGACAAGTCCAATGCATAAGGAAGGCAACAAATATAAAATATGGTTTTGTGTAGCCACATATCAGCGTTCCAAGCTAAAAATTTAATTAATTAATTAAATTTATGTGCCACCCATCTCACTATTAGAGCAACTCTGGTAATATGATGGTGCCTGAGACAAAATTCCAATGTTGCCTTTTCTGCTAAATAATGATTATGTTCCTAGGTGGACAGAAAAATAGGCAATCAAGGGTATTTTTAGGGTGTGTATGTCAAAAATCAAGGCAATAGGCACAACCGGGGTGAAGTCCACAGGTTTTGGAGAACCAGTAGCGGAAATTTTGAGTAGTTCGTAGAACTGCCAAATACCACTTCTGGCTGGTCTCAGAGTGGGGTGGAAATTGAGATTTTGCAGTATCCTTCCCCTGCCACACCATCAAGCTACGCCCACCAAGCCATACCCAGAGAACCAGTAGTAAAAAAATTTGAATTTCACCACTGGGCATAACCGATGCAGTTGAGGCACTTTTCAAATGCATTGCTTGAGGCACATAAAAACAGGTGGGGCTTCAAGTACATGGCTATGACTGCCATCTTGAATTTTTGACCTCTCTATCTTACTCTATGCAGTAATTTTCTTTATTGAGTTTTTCAGTCTTTCTTTGATACTGGTTTTGTCACTAATCCTTATTTGGCATTTCATTTTCTTTTTATGTTCATTGTTCCCTTATTTTTAACTATATTGTAAGTACAGATGGTAATAGAAAATCTCATCTCTGCAGATGTGTTTTCATTTCTTCAAAATGTGTCAGATATTGCACCACTGGGGGCATCTGAAGAACAATGTTAGCCACTAGACACATGACTCTACACAATGCTGAATTTCCCTTGAGGAGTGTGATTATTTTTCACAGGATATTCCAGAGTGAGGAATATTTGTATATTCTGAAATATTTTCAGTAAATCAAAATTGTGGCTATCAAGAATTGCCACAAAAATTAGCTGCACTTTTCTGATGTATTGAAGCAAAAGGAAGAGTTGAACAATTGTGGAATAATGAAATTATTCCAAATGAGAAACAATAAACCAATTATTTGCCTGTTTTGCCCTAAAAGACAATTATTAAATGCATGGTTTTTTAAAACAAACTTCCATGCAAGATGTTGCGATATGACTTCATTTAGAAATAAATTAAAACAGGCTACACTTAATTTAACTTTTTATTTGTTACAAAATGAATGTTCTTCTTATATACAGCTTTAAATGACAGAGGGCCTTACACAAGAAAGTTTAACTCTGAACTGGTTTGTTACCTATTCAGGTGTCTTAAATCTACCAGTTGAAGAACATACGTTACCCTATAAAAAACCTCTTTTATAATCATGCTACTCTTTTTGAAAGAAGTTCCAAAAATAACTATGGATCCTTCTCTGGATATTCTGGAAAATGTCATTCTACTCATCTTTAAGGGAACTATTATCAAGCAGCTAGGTCTGTCTGCCTCCAAGATAAATATCTATAGTAGATGCCTCCTCCTGTCAATGGAATTGCCACATGAGTTAGGATCCTAATTTATTAAGCTTTTCTCTTATATTAAGATGGGACTTTTCATTTTAGACATAGGGAGGTTTTTTTGGTTGCTTTCTACACACAATGAAATGGGGGATGGAGATGGGATCCCAATAGGATGCCACTATTTTCTATTACTCAGACCACACGCACACACACACACACAGAGACACACAGACACACACACACCTCAGAGGTGTTATTCAGCAGGTTCTGACCAGTTCTGGAGAACTGGTAGCAGAAATTTTGAGTAGTTTAGAGAACCAATAAATACTACCTCTGACTGTCCCTGCCTCAATCTAGTCTCTGCCTCCTGAGTCCCAGCTGATCAGGAAGAAATGGGGATTTTGCAATATCCTTCCCCTGCCATGCCCACCAAGCCACACTCACCAAGCCAAGCCCACGGAACCGGTAGTAAAATTTTTTGAATCCCACCATTGACACACGCAAACATATGTACGCACATACATAGAATACATATTCACATGGATATTCACATGAGTATTATCTTCCCAATGCAATTGTTGGCTGTGTGGCTTAGCTAGGTTTGGAACACTGAGAAAACTTTTGGGAGGGAGTTCTTGGGGAGATGGGGAGTCAGTGTGTTAGGAATACTTAATCCACGTGGGCTGAGAATTCTAGGAATTATAGACTAACCCACATCACGGATACCAAATTAGACAAATCTATGTTATAGAACGTTTTGAGTAGAAATCCATTTTATAAATCCATTTCAGTTATAAGAAGAATGATGATATGACTTTGCTTGTTGTAGAAATATAGCCTGTTGTGAGAAAACAATGATTTTGTAACCATGCTTTCTATCTTATTCCCAACCCTCCAAAACGTGACAGAATAAAAAAAAAAATCTGCTTTTTTTTGTCACCCGTGGTACACAAGAATAGATCATCTGCTTGTATCTTGGAATGATATTTGTTGATAAAAGCCATCCAAATCTTGATTTAGGGAGAAATCTACTGCAAATGGAAAAATGTCTGTTCTGCCAAAATGCTTTCATTTTTCAGTCTATATAGCTGAGCCACATTGATGGTTTGTGTTGTCATTTGGCAACATAAAATTTATCAGAGACCATTTGCACTAAAGGATATAAATGGGTGAGTTGGCAGTAGAAAATGAGGATTTCTTACCACTATTCCAAACATGATTTTTCATTGTGAGCTTTGTCATCATGGCAACTTTATAATAGCTCATGTAACTTTATAGTAACTGTTTAAATAGAAGTAGGGACAAACAATTCATATATTTTGTTTTCACTCAGTTTTTCATATTTACAACTTTGAATTTGGTTTGATATGCTTTCACTTTTTGTAGCATTTTTCTTTTTAAAAAATATCTGTATTTGTGAACCTTTTCTGTGTGCAATTTTGTATACATTTTTTATTTGTACATTGTACGTACTTCAGTCTATAATAAGGCATTTTAATGAACACTTTCAGCTAGTGTATATAGCTGCATACATGATATTGTAGCAATTGCATTTTAGGAAGTATTGTTGAACTGTGAGCAGACAGAACAATTAACATCTAAGTTTATCATACTGCTGTTCAACAATTTTCTAAAATGGGGTGAGGAGGCAAAAAGTGGATTTGGGGCTGAGATCTTTTAGCATCCTTTCTGCAGTTCCTCTGAGGATGTCTGTCCCCCAAAAATATTGCCTTTTTTGTATTTCTTGAAGAAATTGTGATATTTTAGGACTTCAGGTGCCCACTTCATTCTATAAAATCTCAAATCTCCTCTCTTCTCAAATTGGATCCTGGCTTTCACATTTTTGTATTGTTCTCAAATTACTAATAGTAATTGAGTAATTAGTTAAGCAACTAATAGTTGCTTAAGAAAAATGAAAGATAAATTATACTTTCTAGATAGAAGTCACTGAGTAACTGTAATCCTAACCTTGCTTGGAAGTTGACTTAATAGATGACATTAACAATTTATAGGGACATTTCCAAAACATTTTATTATATATTATTGCACTATAGTAGTGTGAAAAGTAGTTTTTGAAATCCAGAGTAAAGGAACATCCCAGTACCGTTTATACACTTACGAAACTTCTCTGAGCCCCACTAATACCATTAGTGCATGAGAAAGTTTGCAGGATAAAATAAGTGTTGGGACCAAAAGGTAGTCTTTCTGTAGAGAGCGCACCCTTGCTCTCTACATGGGGTTCCCCTTGAGGTGCACCCAGAGGCTCCAACTGGTGCAGAATGTGGCTGCGCAGGGGATTATGGGAGCAAGGGGGTGCTCCCATGTGACACCTCTCCTGCGTGAGCTGCATTGGCTTCCGGTGGTCTTCCGGGTGCGCTTCAAGGTGTTGATGACCACCTTTAAAGCGCTCCATGGCATAGGGCCTGGGTACTTGCAGGACCGCCTTCTGCCACCAATAGCCTCCCACCAGCCAGTACGCTCCCACAGAGAGGGATTCCTCAGGATGCCGTCAGCCAGGCAATGTCGGCTGGCGACACCCAGGGGGAGAGCTTTCTCTGTGGCAGCACCAGCCCTCTGGAATGATTTGCCCCTGAGATCTGTATGATACCTATTCTCCAGGCTTTTCGCTGTGCCCTAAAAACTTTCTTATTTTGTCAAGCTGGGCTGGCGTAATCCCCGCCCTTTTAGTTTAAATTGTTTATGGGTTTTAAATTTTAATTGCCTATTGGTTTTTTAAATTTTTTGGGCCAACAATTGTTTAATTCTTTTACAAATATTTTAAATTTTGTATTGGAGTGCTTTTTATTCTTGGCTGTGCACCGCCCTGAGTCCACCAGGAGAAGGGCGGTATATAAATTTAATAAATAAATAATTAATAAATAAATAAATAAATAAATAAAAACACAAATTAAACATAATCTGACAGGTTTTTTTGAATTTTCTTGTGGGGATGGATGGGTTTGTAAAAACTTGGTTAAATCTTGAGACATCGATGGAGCAGTTTTTGGAAACCCATTTATTTGTAATTTTAGTGTGTCATGGAAGATTTACCTGCTCCTACTTGTTTTTCCTAGTAAAGTGGCATAATGTTTAATGTGTAGACCTATGCTCAGTGAAACCCAGCTTAAATTCCAGTCTCAGTTGTAACTCACTGAATGACTTTCTTTCAACCCAATCCATACAACAGCATTTTGTTGTGAGAAAAATAGGGGGATAGTTGGTTTATACTGTATGTCACCTAGAGAGCTCACACTGAAAATTCTAACATCAATCCATCTTCATGTGAAGCTATATTACAAACTTCCTGATACCTGCTCAGACCACTTATTCTTATAAATCTTAGTTATCCTTTTTGAATGATGACAACTCGTCAGGTTCTCAAGAGCCCTTTTGAAATCCCCTCATATTTGGAATCTGATCCCTCAAAACATTTCTTTGTCTGATTTGGATCTTTCTGCATGCAAACAATGTACTCAGCCAATAGGCCCTTTCCTTTTTGATTATTTATGACCAAATAATTGGGAGCATTTGCATGTAGGGAAGAGTTAGGCACATATTTAAACAAAACAACACCCATACAATATGTGTAAATGAGATCTATGATTATTCATTGACTATGCTTTAAGTCTAAAGCATGAGTCTTGTACACCAAAGAGCAACCCTCAAAAGATAAGATTTTGTTCTCTTGATCTTATAAAAGTGAGTCTCAAATTCTGCTTTAGGGGTCACTTCAGGGTTTGCATAGGAGTACAGCCACAATTCAATAAAGATATCTTAAAAATAACTCAAAGCTACTTTAGAACACTTCAAAAAGATTGAATATGACAGATCATAACTGAGAAAGCCTGAAACATACAGTACCATTTGTAATCATTTCTCCTGGTTCCCGGAATCGAACTCTTCTCTCTACTTTTTCCTTTTCTCTCAATGCTTGTTTCATGGAAGATTTTTTCCTTAGTATGGATGGAGGACATTGGGTAAAACGTGGCTAAAGAAAAAAGAAAACTGTTGAGCATAAGATAAATGTCCAGTTAGTTTATGTGATGGTGTGAGAATTGGTTACATGTAGTTTGGTTATAAGGTTCTTTGAATCTCTTTGTACTACTGTAAGCAAGAAAGGGTTGATTGCCAAGCTGCTGAAGATTCAAGTCAATTGGTAGCAACTACCGGTATAAATGGATAAAGAAAATAAAATGGGGAGATAATTGAAAAATGGCTTACTTGGTATTAGAACAGAGGTGGTATTCAGCAGGTTCTGACCAGTTCTGGAGAACCAGTAGTGGAAATTTTGAATAGTTCGGAGAATCAGTAAATACCACCTCTGACTGGCCCCACCCCTATCTATTCTCTGCCTCCTGAGTCCCAGCTGATCGGGAGGAAATGGGGATTTAGCAGTAACCTTCCCCTGGAGTTGGGAGGAAATGGAGATTTTACAGTATCCTTCCCCTGCCATGCCCACCAAGCAATGCCACACCCACCAAGTCATGCTCACAGAACCAGTAGTAAAATTTTTTGAATTCCACCATTGTATTAGAAGGAAAGAAAAGGAAGGAAATCTGGGATAAGATTTAGGAGATGATTTAGCAATTCTTTTTTTTTTTTTTTTAAAAAGCAAGTTAGGAGGGAGTAACAATATGAAGCACTTAAGAATTCGACATAATGAGATGTCTACAATAATTATATGTGCAAGTACATTATTTCAAGTGGGATAAATTACCATCATTCCCGATAATTATTACCTCTGAATCCTCCATGTAGGCTTTAGTTGATGAAAATAACATACTAGAAAACAGGGTAACGTCCATATCTCAGTATCCCACACTGAAGGAAATAAATCCTATTAAATAGGAAAGCAATATTCAAAGAAGCTTAGTTGATAATAAAGATAATAAAGATGTGTTTAATACGGGCCGTTAGTTGGAAACAGCTTTGAGTGGAAGTCAAGTTCCAGAAGAAATGGAGGAGGGAAATTTGATCCATGAAGCACTAAAAGAGATTAGTACAATTAGGGTTGTACTGAATCTTTCTTCTTAAATAACATGTCCAACAGTTAAAATGTCCATAATGCTGTGTTATCTCAGTTGGAATTAAGCAATGGATGTTTGATAATATGAAGCCTATAGCAGATAGTAGCATCCAGCTGAACTTTGCTGTTTTTCAAACAGCTAAACAGGATTAGAGCTCACTAGTGTATAGATGCAGACTATCAGAAATCCCATGACTGTAGGCTACATGACAAAGTTAAAAAAGAAATGTCTTGGAAGAAAAACATGGCAAACAACTTTGACATTTCTTCCCTCATTGGGCCATCCAAAGAAGCCCATAAATGTTTCCTTGAGATCCACAAGACCCCTTCTTCACTAATGATGCCAAATGATGCCAAAATAATAGTAATGCAGATAAACTTTATATCTATTTAACAGTGGGTAACTGATACAGAAATGATGTTAGTTATCTGGACCCAAGTACAAAATATTATTTGCTGTACTATGTATGTATTTAATATTAATATGGACTATATAAAGATCTGGATTCAAAGGGCAAAATGCAGATCTCTGTACAGTTAAGTATGGGTAACAACTTATATCTTATATCCTTGGGATTATTCAGCTACCAAGCCATGCAAGCCATCTATTTTAATATTCTCATGTATGCACTGAATTACAGTATGTTCTTTCAGTTTGGGCCAAACACCAATGTTCTCAATAGCACAATAGTTTCTTTTAGCTTGTTTTTGTACATAGATTAATGCCCTCAGAAATCAGCCTAGTTGTGGACAGCTCATTCATCTTTCTCATGTTAATATAATATGATTATATTACACAGATATGATACAAATTAGATCAATTTTAATAATAAAGTTGAATCGGAACATTAGCATTTCCTTTCAATATTATAATAAAATTATTCTAGAAATTTTTATTGGGAGGCAATGTAGTTTACCATAGTCTAGGATTTCAATACTCTAGTCCTGCTCTAGATATTTCCTGCTCTAGTTAATTCTTAATTCCAGGTACTGCTCTACTCTAGTTCCTGGAATTAAGATGACTCAGCACTGATTGCTGAAATATGTTTTTTAAATTGGTTCCTGCTGTGTCAATGGCACATGGAAGAGTTTCTTTTCTAAAGCTATTTGTTTTGGACTCTTCTTCAGATGGGGAAGAGGTGATGCCTTTTACTGGTAGTTCTTGCTTACCAACAACCATTCAGCAACCATTCAAAGTTATGATGGCCCTTATGACTAGTCCTCAAAGTTGAGGCAGTTACAGTGTCCCCAGGGTCATATGATCATGATTTGGGTGCTTGGCAACAGCACCTTTTTAATCACGTTTCTGGTCTTCACAGTTGGCTTTTGACATGCCAAGTTAGTGGGGAAACTGACAGGAAGCCAGAAGTTTTAGTCATGTGACTCCTTGCTTAACAATCTGTGATGGCCACTTAACAACCACAGTTGGAACTAATGTCATTGTCAGGTTTGAACACATGTTCTTTCATTTTATGACCATGCTGCTTAGTAGCCCCAATTGCGGTTGGTAAGTGAAGGCTACCTGAATTGCCATATGAGAAGGGGAAATTGTTGCTTTTATTAACACCCCCCCCCCTCCATTTTAAGAATCTCAACAAGAACTGAACTGTGAAGGAATCCATAGCAACTCTGCACACCAAGTAGGGAAAAAAAACTATTTAAAAGTGTTTGTAATTCTAGACTTCTCTTCTAATGTTCATGTCAAGGTTCTGACTAATGAACTCAACCAATTCAGCACTCAGAAACTTTCAGCTTTCTCAAAGGACTGGTTTATTGGCACATTTGAAAGCAAAACCAGCTCTGGCTATTTCCTGCACTTTCAGTATAATTAAAGAATAGAGAGCTCCCTCCCTCCTTGTCACAGGTCTCATTGTTCAATTAGGTGTTCTGGGGTCTCCTTGATAACCTCTTCCAGTCTCTGGCAGCACCTGTTGGGATGACCTTGGTTCCCACAAGATACTAAGGTGTTGATGTCTGGGCTGACATTCCAGAGCTCCCTTCCCCCACCCCCTCCCCAAAGTGTGTCAGGCTGCAAAATGGAGAAAATGGCTGTAACAGGCCTGATCCATTTCAAAGTTGACAGTTCATGGGTCACATTTTTAAGGGACCACTTTAGGATTTTAAGAAACAGTTTGATTCATGTTTTAAACTAAGCTGATTTTCATGCCCTGGAAGAATACATAGGAATTTTATGTTTTCTCCTAATTTCTCCTTTATTATATAGTTCCTTCTTAAAAATACTAGAATACATTTTGCCTCTGTTCAGTCACATCTAGTTCACATCTAGAGACTGCTTGGACAGGACCCTGAAGTTTTCTTTCCAAGGTTTTTCAGAAATGGTTTGCCACTGTCTCCTCCCTAGGACTGAGAAAGAGTGACTGGCCAAGGTTTTTAACAGATTAACAGAGTTGGAAGGGACCTTGTAGGTCAATCCTCCCACCCTACACCATATCTGACAAATCTTTTTTTGAAAGTCTCAAGTAAGGAAACTCCCACAACTTACGAAGGCAAGCTGTTCCATTGATTGATTGTTCTCACTGTCAGAAAGTTCCTCCCAGTGATGAAATCTAAAATTTGTTAGTACCGGTTCTGTGGGCGTGGCCATTTTTTTAACTTTTAAAACCATTTTTTTCTACAACCTCTTCAGCAAAGAGGTTGTAAAAAAATACTTTCATAAGACTTGGACGACCCCAACTGAGTTGCTTGATCGACAGAGGTTTTTTAAAAAGCATCTGCCGATCAGGCAACTCAGCTTGGATCGTCAGAGGCATTTAAAAGAAAAGAAGGGTTTTTTCTTTTAAAAAGCCTTTGACGATCCAAGCTGAGCCACATGATCATCAGAGGCTTTTTTTTTTAACTTTTAAAAGCATTTTTTGGCCGAAGAGGTTGTAGAAAAAATGCTTTTAAAAGTAAAAAAAAAGCCTCTGATGATTGTGTGGCTCAGCTGGGCATGGGACGGGGGTGGGGGGTGGGCAGGGGTTTTTGTTACCAGTTCTCTGAACCACCAGCCTCCATCACTACCAGATCAGGTGATCCAGTCCGAACTGGGATCCTTTCACCCCTGGTTCCTCCTCATATCTAGGTTGAATCTCTCCTTGTTCTGTTTCCATCCATTATTCCTTGTTTGGCCTTCAAGTGCTTTGGAAAATAGCTTGACCCCCTCCTCTCTGTGGCAGCCCCTCAAATATTGGAAGACTGCTATCATGTCTCCCCTGGTCCTTCTCTTCACTAGACTAGCCATGCCCAGTTCCTGTAACCATTCTTCATATGTTTTAATTTCCAGTCCCCTAATCCTGGTTGCTCTTTTCTGCACTTTTTCTAGAGTCTCAACATCTTTTTTTTTTAGTGTGATGACCAAAACTGGATGTAGTACTCTAGGTGTCATCTTACTAAGGCTTTATAGAGTGGTATTAGTACCTAACTTGATCTTGAATGTATCCCTCTGTTAATGCAATTTAGGATTGCATTGGCTTTTTGGGATGCCGCTGCACACTGCTGGCTCATATTTAGCTGGTTGTCCACTGAGAGTCTAAGATCCCTTTCACAGTCACTGCTATTAAGCCTGGTTTCACCCAGTCTATATGTGTACTTTTGGTTTTTCTTGCCTAAGTGTAGAACTTTACTCTTTTCTCTACACTGAATTTCATTCTGTTAGATAGGGCCCAGTGTTCCAGTCTCTCAAGTTTCATCTGAATCTTGAGCTTATCTTCTAGGGAGTTAGCTATTCCTTCCAGCTTAGTATCATCTGCAAATTTGGTAAATTCCCCTTCTATTCCTTCATCTAAGTCATTTATGAAAATATTGAAGAGTCCTGGACCTAAGACTTTGGGCTTTTTGCCTAAGGCAAAAAGAAGAACTCACAATGTCCTGGCTTCTAGCCTGGATATCACATTAAATTACATTACAAAACATCACATTAAATTGTATTAACATCAACATACAGGATATAATGGACAAAATGTATATTAAAGTAAAAAATAAAAAATGTAGAATTGCATTTAGCAAAGAAATAAAAACATTTGCTTAACTTTCAAGTAAAGTAATACAAACCCCAGAAGAAGAAAATGTAGTTCTCCAAAACAGCTGATCTTATGAAATGGAGCAGCTCTGGAACTGTTTCTGTATTGCTGCAGTACCCTTTGCCTAAGCGGACTTTCTTCCTTAAAAGGTTCCTGGTTGCATGTATGGTGCTACATTGTGCTGTGATTCATTCCCAGTTCTATATTCCTAATAATAATATTGCGTTTGTATGGTGCAAGAAAGATCTTGTCCTTCAAGGAAAATACTGCAGACAAATTATTACATTGGGCTGATAACCCTATTCATTCAGTGTCTGTGTTTGTGTGTGGGAGTTAAAAGGAGAAACGCATGTATCCAGAGGTTTGTTCCTCTGAATCTAATTTACAATGGCTCCATTTTGTGTGTAGATTGTGTCAGTTACTTTTATGTACTAAACCCAATCACATCAAAACATTCAAGCCTTCTTTTGTTATAAGAAACCCTGAATGTTGCCATCAAGAAATAAAATCTCAAAGCGTCTACACTGAAAAAGTCACCTGAAAGTGTGTAGCTTGTCTTAAATGTAAACATTTTAGTAAAACCTGACAAATTTATGGATCTAGAGAATGGAAATTACATCTTCCTCTGGTCCCTAACCTTTTTAGCCCAGATGGCTTTCCATATCATACCCAGTACCTAGTCAGGATCATTGTGGCATAATTATAGGCCTTGTGGGTTTAGTTACCATCTGTTACCATCTGTTACAAGCATTCCAGAATTCTTACCTTTTCTTTCTTGTGCATTGGAGAAACTGAAGGCAGACATTTATGCTGCAAAAAAACCGACATTTGCAGAATTTCTGAAAGCCTTGGAAAAGAGGCTCCTTCAATACGTCTGTGAAGAATGACACACATAATAAAATCAAGAAATGCAAACTGATCAATGCTACTCTGATGATCAACATCACCCCTCATTTAGTAAAGACTTTTTCTTCCCTTTTACTTTTTCTTCAGAAAAAACAAAGTTGAAGAAGAGTTAGCGGTTTTGCTGCTACTAACCTTTTATTTTACATCAGCTCTAAAATTTATTCATGTAGTCAGTAGAAAAAAAAACTTTGAGTGTTTGAATAAATCAATGGCTGGATACACTTTCTTCTATCTTTGCTTCTTGCCGTAGATCAGGCCATTCTGTTGCAATCCTACTTTATTTGGATTGAGCAGAAAGAAATGAGCAGGATTTCTACCAGTGTTCATATGGACTTGGATAAGTCCATATGAATGCATGATTAGGCCCTTGGTAATGCAAAATCCTTGCCAGAGCAGAATTTGACTTAGCTTCAAGAAAACATGAATAAAATTTCTGTGGCAACCTCATTGGTCAACATAGCAAGGATCTAAAGAGGCAAATCTGGGGTACATAGAGACAGTCCCAATTTGAAGCATCCTATTCCCTGACATATTTAGTGCCCTAACCAGTGGTGGGTTCCTCCCCATTCAGCCCAGTTTGGCCGAGCCGGTAGCAATGACGATATGATGTCACCGAACCAGTTCTGCTCCTCCCCGCCCCCATTATTCTTACCTTTTATTTGGCCCCACCCCCAATCTATTGCTGCCTCCTGAGTCCCAGCTGATCGGCTAGAAGGAAAAAAACTGTTTAAACTCTAGCACTGGGGCTTCAAAGGGCTGCCCTACAGCTGATCAGTGTTAAAAGGCAGTGTGGTGGTAGACTGGTGCCTCCAAAAACAAATGAGTAGACCAGTGCCTCCAAAAACAAATGGGTAGACTGGTACCTGCAAAAATAAATGGGTAGACCAGTGCCTCCAAAAACAAATGAGTAGACCGGTACAGCTCTGCAAGTTGTTAAAAGCCTGGTAGACCAGTACCTCTGCTAAATCCTAAAGAATTGTCACATGATCATCAAGCCACAACCACAAAATAAGCCACGCCCACAGAACCAGTACTAAAAAATTTTAGAACCCACCCCTGGCCCTAACTCATTATTGCAACACATGAATAAGACTTAGCTATAAACTGAGTTGAAGGAAATTGTGCAAAGACTCTATTCTTTGATGAAAATACATAAAGAAGAATGCTGATGCAAACAGCAAGCCCAATACATCCCACTAGAGATGGGGCAGACACTACAGAGCATTCTCTCTTATTATCATAAAGCATAAATTAACAGCTTGATCTGCATCCATGAATCAAATCCACTAATCTCATCTCCCCAAGACCAATATTGAATAGGGCCAGGCAGGACTTGGGATCTGAAGGAAAGAATGTATTGGCATCCATGTAGGGCTTCATGTGGCACCTGTTGGTAATTCTTAAAGCAGTATCTTTTACTGGAACTGCCTAGCTGCCCTTCACAGCTGCAGCACAATCTTGGGAAAATATGCCTTTGGATTAAGGAATAGTGAACAGTTGCTACATTCACCCTTGTGCACTCTGAAGATTTTTTCCTCTCTGAATCTGAAATGCTGTACAGCCTTAATACTGACCTGTACTACAACTAATTTAATTTGCAAGCTGTTCCTAATTCACTATAAAACCTAACCCACTCTGGGAATCCTATAAGCAGAACATGAGTAATAATATCCACCTCCCTGGGCTCCACAGTAACCAACAGAGTGACATATTGTCAGTCCTACTTGAGGTAACATATAGCCGCATGACTAGCAGCCATCAGTAGCTTTATTCTTTTTTAATTGGCCTCATCCCCCTTCCAAGTCATCAGAGTTGAGGGCCATCACCTCGTTCTGTATGGAATTGCACAGTTAATAATGTCTGGTGTGAAAAAAAGAAAATCCATTGCCTGAGGCAGCCAGCTCACTTCCTCTTATAACAGAAAGATTTCTCTGTTGCAATTGCTGTTAAAATATAATAACACAGATACTCTGCTTTCACAAAAAATTCTGCAATCATTTACAGCGTAGGAATGGAGTAGCGGTATTATAGCAGACCACCAAGAATTATAACTCTGCAAAAAGGCAAAGGAGTGTACCATTTCCTTTTTATACTTCCCAGCGGTAAAAAGTCTAACAATAAAGCTTTTGTGATACTCCCACAACCCATTTTTGTGCACACGGGA
Source organism: Masticophis lateralis (assembly GCA_030761175.1). NCBI lineage: Eukaryota > Metazoa > Chordata > Lepidosauria > Squamata > Colubridae > Masticophis > Masticophis lateralis. The sequence goes on along the minus strand of JAUDYJ010000001.1, from coordinate 320,379,911 downwards.
GAGCAGCAGAAATAATATGAACTCTTATGTTCCCCTCCATTCTTTCTGCAGGAATAAATACTCGAGACAAACAAAGTATTTTGTAAATGATGTCTTTATATGGGTTCATATAGCATGGTTCAATTAGTCCAAAACCTAGCAATTTTCTCATATCATTGAATCTGGTTTTATTGCAAATAACGTCACAGGAATAGTTGTTCCCAGGAATAATGAACTTAGTTTACCTTAACTATTACTTCCAAGGGTTGTGTGTGTCTGCCCCAATACAACATTTATATACGTATAGGTGCAAGCACAAAGTATGAATGCACGCATACATATGTATACGTTCATGCACTTATGTATATATTAATAATGAAGTAACCTTATCTTGTACAATCTGAAAACAAAACCATGTAAGAGCAGGCAGCAAAGTATGCCGATGTAACTGGAAGCTTGCATATCAAGGCTCACAGAAGAAACAAATAATGAATAAATAAGGAAGGATCCTTCCAGAGTTCTTTTGGCTTCCTAGGTGCCAACTGATCCCCTGTTCAACATTCCTGCTATAATATTCCATTAAGTAAAAGAATAAGGTGCTGCCTCTGATCCATCTCCAAAGGGGAATGGAGCCCCTTTTGCCAATGCAAATTGGACAATCACTTTGTCTCATAGCAATACATGTTGTAAGATATGCACAAGTTTTGGCTAGGAAGAAACAGCTCCATAATGATAGATTCACACTTAGGTGAACATCTGTAGATATGATATGGACATTTCCCTTATCTGCCAACTTATCAGAAAACATTTCCTATTATTAAGGAAATGTGGTAAAGCATTGTCTTATATTAAATTATCTTTATCTATTACAGAAATGCCCAGTGTAAGGTCCAAGGACCAGAGTTATCTGCAACCAAAAACAATGTCTAAGTATTATTACCAAATGGTAATTTTGTACATATCAGGAAGAGAAATATATTAAATGCATGGCAATATATTCATATTCTTAGTATCACTTAATTATAAATGCAAACCAACTTAATGTTTGTTCTAGTCCCATTGCTTTCTGAAATGCAACTCCTGGAATATCATTCTGGAATATCATTCAAACCCACCACAAAGACATCTTCCCAAAGATCTCCCAATCTCAGCAGCCAGTGAAGGCCCTGAAAAATTGTGACATTATGTAGGAAACACTCAGAGCCATAAGAAATGGCTCATTATGAGAATCTTGATTCAATGCCACTCTTGTATCAATCATAACTGAGGCTCTGCTTTAGATGTACCAGAAGGCAACCAAACTATTCTTAGAAGAACATTGAAGGGACTCTGTAAGTCTTGCAGTCTAATCCAATGCATTGTCAAAGTATGCCTGTGATCTCCAACATGAGGAAGGTCAGCAGATTTTTAACCTATTACTTGGACTGGGATTTCTAAAATGTTCAACAAAACCTTCTTGCCTATACCATATCCTTTAGATGATTTTCAGTATTAGAAAATATTTAATATCTTCTCAACTGGTATTGCAAATCTTTAAAATTTACTGAAAAGTGTCCTTGGGGTTCTCTGTGTGTTCATTGATCTTGATTGCTACTTCCCTCCCAATACAATTTTAATATTTCTGTTCTCTTAAATATTAGAGTATCCATTGAATATACATGCATTAATATGCACTGGCTTTGACCTCTGCTGCTAAGAACTTCTCAGGGTTTTAAATAATTGTGAATACACAACTCTTTATTGAAAGAAGATTCATAACATTCCCCAGGCATTGGATATGGGAATGGTATGAACTTATTGGATGTTTTTTTTTCTCCCAACATTCCTATGTTATTCTTTGGATTGTGTTTTTTAGATTTTGTTTTATGATGTGGTTTTTACCATTTAGTTTGTCCATCTTTTCCCAATTGTAGTGCAGTCGATTACTCTTTTCATATCTGCTTCTCTCCCCACTCTTAAAATTCTAAGTATGACAATAAGTACTTTACCAGGTCAGAAAGACAAATTTGCAAAGAAAAATACTGTTTCAGATCAGAACTCAACATTGGATCAGACACATACCTGTTCCATGATGTGCTAAAAACATACTCTGAAGTCTCAAGTCTGGGCATCTAAGTTGGGAGGCATGCTTAGCAAATCCTTCAAAAAAGTAGCAGCTGTTCTCCTTCTGTGTCTGCAAATTCCTTTAAAGCTGTCAAAGATGTTGTAATCAGATGAGGTTATCAAACCCAATCCTCCTGAGACCTGGAAATAAGATCCAGAGATGAGCAGTTCAGCTGCAGTAGGACTAAGGCTGAACACTTAATGTTTCTATTGAAATTAAATGAAGGGACTTGAATTGTTTCAAGAGTGAAAAGCAAAGCTTCAACAAGGCTAAGCAGGACTGATGTTTTGGGCTGCTTCTTTAACTGATGTGAGATAAAGTTCTATGTGGCCCATAATGGAATACAAAAGCAGTTAAAACATTTATTGATGGGAGCAAATTCTGCAAAGGATTGAATGTTTAGCTGTGCGGTTTTTCTGGCAACTCCCGCCCCCTCTTACAGCTGAGTAGTTTTATTACCGGAGAATCAGCAGAAGCTAAAAAAGATGCATAATCCAAAGCTTTTATTTGATCAAGTCTGTAATGTGAAAGCCCCAAAAATAGATTTGGAAAACAAAACAAAACAAACAAAAAACATTGCAGTTTGTTTTATGTCTGCAAAGAAAGTAGCAGAAGAGGAGGATTTAAGATACCCAAAGGGCCTACACATTTATAGTTAGTAATGGTCCCTACCAACGATTGGATCTCCTGCTTTTTCAGCTTGCCATTAACAATATCCATTGGTTAATGTGTAATGAGAGGCCGAGGCAGAAATGCCAGATCCATCTGGCAGGAAAGTCAAGACTGAAATCTGTGCATTAAGAAAGATGGAGAACATTTGTATTTAGGCAGAAGAAAAGGTGTTGATGTGGAGGGTGGTCACTCTTCTATGAACTAGCTCAGTACTGCATGGGTGTTGTCTGTATTTGTCTGTCTATGAAAGAAGGCATTAAAAATGAAATAAAAAGGAAAAGGACAGCAACTCTGAGCACATGCCTTTTTCTAACTGGTGGGGCTGGCAAGAAACAACTCTGTATATAAAATGTTAATTTGTGGGCCTTAGTCTCACCCAAAACCACTGGAGAAGACTTACAGGAGAGTGAAATTAGGTTCAGGGTCAATCCTGGGTTGGTGAAGTAGATTAAGATAGAAGAAACTGTTGGAACAAGAAGAATAAAAAGAATTGAAGAAGTTAACACCGAGATGTCACAGTGGTGGGATGATTGATATATTAAATGTTTGTTTGTCTTAAAAAAAAAACTTAAAAAAAGAATCATAAGGTACAACATTTAATGATAGTAATAGAAAAACAGATAAGCAATCAAATCATATTAGGAAACAGTCAATATAAATTGTAAGGATACCAGCAACAAGGTTACAGTCATACAGTCATAAGTGGGAGGAGATGGGTGATAGGAACGAGGATAAGATTAATAGTAATGCAGACTTAATAACTAGTTTGACAGTGTTGAGGGAATTATTTGTTTAGCAGAGTGATGGCATTGGGGAAAAAACCGTTCTTGTGTTTAGTTGTTCTGGTGTGCAGTGCTCTATAGCTTTGAGGGTAGGAGTTGAAACAGTTTATGTCCAGGATGTGAAGGGTCTGTAAACATTTTCACAGACCTCTTTTTGACTCGTGCAGTATACAGGTCCTCAATGGAAGACAGGTTAGTAGCAATTGTTTTTTCTGCAGTTCTAATTATCCTCTGAAGTCTGTGTCTGTCTTGTTGGGTTGCAGAACCAAACCAGACAGTTATAGAGGTGCAAATGACAGACTCAATAATTCCTCTGTAGACCTGTATCAGCAGCTCCTTGGGCAGTTTGAGCTTTCTGAGTTGGCACAGAAAGAACTTTCTTTGTTGTGCTTCTTTGATACTTTTTCAATGGAGAATTCCAGACATCACCTTGAAAGGAGCTTCTTGCTTCTAATATAGATACAGTATATATATAAAAATGCACAGCAAAGCATACAATAACAATGCACATCCAGGTACAGTTGCCTATGGAACTGTCAAGTCATTTACTTTCCTGAACCTCCATGCAGATAGAGCTTGCCAAAGAGTCCATCTGGATATGAGCTAAATACAGAGTGTTCCCATGTGTTTATACTGGGGGAGGATGTTTAATGCTCCTGTCATTTACCTGAGTAGCAAGTGAGAAAAACACCAGTACCATTTTTAAAAAAAAGCACCATAGCTTGGGCCATAAATGTTGGCTTATTTTGATCTTTTACTTATATACAAAAGCTTTTACTTATATACAAAATGGATGAGCAAAATCTCTCTAAATTACCTCTCTTCTTTCTTTTGCTATTCTTGAAATAGACCCAACAAAGCTGCAGCTGTTTCTCCAAACTTCTTGCTTTCCAAATTTTTAGATTCAGAAGTACCAGCTAAGCATGTATTCAGTTACAAATACTATTACAGATAGTCACTTTTTTCCTATAAATCTCTAATCTAATCTTCATAGTTGTACAATACTTGAGCTCCCAAAGGACCCCAAACCTCATGCACTAGGAGAACATTCAAGTCAATGACCAAATTGCATTGTTATTCAGAAAATGTAAACCAGGGGAAAAAAAATAATAAGGATCCAGAATGGTAGGGATTTCCCAAGGCTTTTAGGATAGGACTTGCCTTTAAGAGACTCCCAGACTCCCTGTTGTCACTTTATTTCTTCTTCCTCATTATTACTACTGCTTCTTTTGGGATGCCCAAAACAAGCTTTATGTTAGAGTAAGGTAGACAGCTGTTCCTTCTTACACTGCCTTGCAAACCAACAGCAAGAGCAAGCTGGAGAAGCAGAAATGCAGGATTGTGCCCTGGAGCTCTTTTCAGAACTTCCCCTCACACTAGGCAGCATGGCAGGGTGGCCAAAACATCTGAATCTGTCATTAAGCACAGCAAGTGGTGACTTTTTAATGCATTTTTATTCTATTTTTTATTCTTAGAAAGAATAATATTTTTTTAAAGTGAGTAAAATAACTTTATCAGTTTTGGATATTGTATATCTTGATTTGGGATAAGAGGCACCATTATAAAAGATCATGGGCCAGTCCCAAATATGAGCTTCAGTAGGTATCTGACAAAGCATTCCATTTACCGAAATGAACTTACTCTGCCTTTTGAATAATATTTCTGTAATGGATGATTTAAAGCAGGTCCACCACTGGATAATTGGAACAATTGGAATACAGGTTGGGCTCTCAACACAAAATGCACCACTTTTTCTCATTTCTCTTTCTTTTCATAATGGGTGATAAGCAAGAGATGACAATTAAAATGAGGTTTATTAGGAATCCTTGTATCTGTCTTAAATTGCCTAGCAAACATTTGGACACTGTGACTTGTAACTAAAACTGCATTCTTTAAATAAATAATTAGATTTCATTTAGCAAATAACCAACAGCCTTTGGTAGTTTAAGCTATGGTTGGCAGGTTATTGGTGCAACCCAGCTTCTTTACCATGTTCCTGGGAAAGTCACACCTACTGACTTTATCAGAAACCCTGTGGCCATTGGCCCAGGTATTTTGCAAAAAATAAACAGGACATGGCAGGCAGTGAGCTGTGAGTAGACTTAGTTCACTGTAATGTGGGGATACATGGCACTTTTCTTAGGTTGGCTTGATGTTCAGAACATCAAACTGTAGACATCCCAAGCAGAAATCACCAAGTAACAAATGTTTCAGAAATTCGAGGAGTCTTCCTAAAGAGTCCTACTTCACAATTTGTTGATCTGAAGCCTTTAATGAACAATTTGGAATTTGTTTGGGTGAATGTTACTAATAGAAAGAGCCAGACTTTCAGAGTCAGTGGCAATAGAAGAAAATGTTATGGGAACTGTCAGAACACAGATGTCACAGGGACGGGATACTCATGTACAGAATAGTGGCTATAGTGGGTGAGGTCCCTTATAGAATGCCCATTCCACGAATGAGTAAATCAGTAAGCTAAAGGACAAATAATTTGCACCAGAATTCAAAGCAATAGTGGGTCCTAACACAAAAATATATTTTTTTGAATTTATATATTCTTTTCTTTTAGGAACAGACCATATTTCTTTCCACCCACCTCCAGACATGTTTTCTCTACCCCAAATCATAGCATATTCCTACTGATATTCCTAATTTCAATTGCCTTCCACTCCAGTCCTAGATTCCCTGCACATTCAACTGTATGCCAAATTTCTTTCTTTCCCAATTCCAGAGTAGAGTTTTCTGATTTATCCTGAATCACTCTCAGATTTTACCAGTCCCAGATGGCTCTGAAACTTTACTGTTTCTCAGCTGGCAGTTCAATACCTACCTTGTCAATCAGGCACCATCAAGAAGTCTGTAGTCTTTCCCTCTCTTTGTTTCTTCTGAAAATGAGATTCCCAAACCACTTTGAAAGAAACACATAAATAAAGCAATCACTCTGGCTACAAACAGTCTACTAATATAATATTCAAACAGTCTATGCAATTATGCCTGCAATCATTCGATTTTTAACTTCACCTAGACTTCCTGCAGTCCAGCTCTGTAAAAGTAACTCTTTATAACTTTCCCAACTAAAGTATGTCAGATGTTAAACAAAAGGAAGCAAAGCTTTCCACAGCAGCAGGCTGTAGGATCCTGTGGATTCAGATAAAAATTGGGATGAATCCAAAGGTCTTCAGAAAGGTCCTGACAGAGAAAATAATTCATGATGGAATGCAGAAACTAAAGTGCAAAAATAGAACATAGTGCTGCTAAGCAACAAAAGTGCAACAAATGCCTTAAAATAAAAATGATGAGGGAGAAAACTTAGGAAACCAGGAAAATAAGCATACTGGAATTTATCCCAGTCCCAAAGATCAAAACAAAAAAAAAGCCAAGATTATCCCAAAAATCAAAGGTGGATGTTAAAAATAAGCAAATCTTTCTAAAGAAAGACCACATTCCAGAAAGCATAAGACAAAACTGTCAGAATATAGAATAACAAGAGTTTGAAGTGACCTTGGAGATCTTCTAGTCCAACCTCTTGCCCAAGCAGAAGACATTGGCCCAAATGGCTATCCAATCTCTTCTTAAAAACTCCATTGTTGGAGCACCTGCAACTTCGGAAGGCAACCCGTTCCACTGGTTAATTGTTTTCACTGTCAGGAAATTTCTCCTTCTAGCTTGTATTTCTCTGTGATAATTTTGCCTCTATTACTTCTTGTTTTTCTCTCTGGTGCTTTGGAGAATAGGTTGCCTGCCTCTCCTTTGTGACAGCCTTTCAAATATTGGAAGAATGCTACCATGTCACCCCTATTCCTTCTCTTCATTAGGCCAGGCATACCCTGTTCCTGCAACTGTTCATCATATGTTGATGAACAGTTTAGCCTCCAGTCCCCTAATCATTTTTGTTACTCTTCTCTGCACTCTTTCTAGAGTTTAGAGTCCCTCTCCAAAAAAGACAAAAGATAAATTAAGGGCAAAAATGAACCTTCTATTGAGATTTTCATTTTTTTTCCATCTCCTAAAAATTCTAATAACTTCTTCCATTTCATTTTACTGGGCCTGATTTAAAATATTGAACTGGATTGGTGACTTTTGAGGTAAAGAGAATGGGGAGGCAGAAATTCTCAAAAAACACTTTCTGTTTGTAGGGCTTGACATATTTTCAAGTCTATGGGCCCTTCACCTGCTGCCTAAACCCTGGCACCAACATGATCTGTCAACTGACTTTCTCTCTATCATCTCATGTGTTACCATGACTAGGACAAGCTAAGCTGTACAATTATCTGTAAATTAGTCATTCCCCACTTTTTCTACCACTATTCAAGTAAACTCTGTTAGGCTTTGTTGACCTGAAAGGAAATCACTTACCTTTCAAGACAACATTTATTGCCTTATTTATTGATTTGGCCATGGAACTTTAGGTAGCATCCTTTTAACATAGCATTTAAAACAGAAAGAAAGCAAAAATAAAAAAATAAAAAAGCAATAGAAGAACGTATCTGATGCCAATTAAAAGGAAGGGGGATGCCCTTACCAGTTGTACCACTGGACCTTCAAAAGCAATTAATCACTGCTTTTAGTTTTTCAATCAGCTTTATGAATTCACATCAATGGTTGTTCTTTCCAAATACATTAAAACCCTTCAGGAATTAAGCACTGTTGGATACACAAGGACATTTCCCCCACCCCATCAATTAAGCAGCACCTCTCAGTCCAAGAGATGAGGAGCTGAACCTAGGAGAATTTTTTTGCCTGGGTGATCATTAGGTCCAGCTTCTCTGTTTTGAAGAAGAGTAAATGAGGCATGTGTTAAAGTCAGGAGGTTCCTTGCCCCTTTCCCCCTGATTGACATATCCTAACAGACAAGTTGCTCTAATGGACAACTTAGCTTCTGTTCATAGTCACCAACCTCTGCCCTCCCATTAGTATTGGATGACAGGAGCAGAAATTACCTAGATGTGGGAAATGATAAAAGGAGGAAGTAAAGGATGGACCCTTTTATTTCATCAGAGTAACCACTCATAGGATGCAGTGCTCAAAATCTCAGCTAAGATGATTCTTAAATTCCCATTCCTTGACAGAAATTTGATGGCAAGTAAGATGGCAAAACCTTTATAGAGTGGAGCTATTGCTGTTAAAGAGAATTAACCATTTTCTTACAGTTTTTCTTTTCCCATAAATGTCACCAAATAAATTTCCCAACCTGATGCCTCCAAAACATGTGGCAGCATGTTAAAAGAGTTGATGGTTCCCTGATGAACTCATTTGCCTTTAAAGCAATTTAAATTTGAAGGCATCATAGATCTATAGTTCTATAGATCAATGACATTACTATGGCAATCATGTATTGTGTACTGAAATTTAATGGAGACTAGGAAAAGCATTGTTTATTATTTAATACCATGGTTCTTTCTTCTTCTTTTTTTGGATTTTTTTTTACAACAAGTAAAAAGTTTGTGTTAGTTTTAGGCAGTATATTATTTTCATTACCCTATTTTCACTGTGATATTTAAGTGCAGATTTCTTTCTAACTGGATTTAACATGAATTTAATCTACGGATTTTTCAAGTTGCCTTGAAAAGGAATGAAAGAAATATAGCAAGCAAGCAAATGAATAAATAAATAAAGACAGCATTATTTGGAAGAATAATTATTTGCATTTCTTAAACTAACAAATAACCATAGTGTTATCAGAATCATACATGAAGTCCAAATGCCTCTCCAAAGCTTGAATGTGTTTTGTTATGATTTTCAATAAAGATGATTTAGAATTCATTTTAAAACTATTTCCATCAAATCTTTAGATCTGCCTGTATTTGGTTGATCCATACTGATCTGTTCTTTACTAAAGTCATATAGGATGTTAAATTAATCACAGAATGCCATTGTATATTGAACTTATGATAAGATAGTCATGCTATCAAAAGGCAATATTAATTTGACTGATGTGAGAATATTACAACATTGTAGCAATAAATACTGTATTTCCCACGGTTTCCTCTTTGCTACACTCAGTTTTTATTTGTGTGGGAATGTTTTATACTTTTTTCTTTTCTTAAAAAAAAACCATAACCCAGTCTTGACATATTTTCACACAAATAACCCTCTAGAATGTTTCTTGGTACAGCCAGAATTAAAATTACTTCTGTGCTTTAACTCCTGTCATTCCATGCCTGAGTTAAGAATGAATTGCAAGTAAGCTCAACCCATATTTGTCATAGATAAGTGACTAAAATATAAATTGAATATGTTTTCTATTCCAAGAAAATGAACCACTATAAAATTATACATTGTAATATTGGTTTGGTACAACTAGTAACACTGTGGTGCGCTTATATAGATATAACAGCAAACAATAGCATCATGAAATTGGAAACTATGAATAAAACCAGGGAGGTGAGCCAAGAAGGAAAGAATAGAGCTTTAGAGAATGCATGTAACAAAAAGCCTCATTTTGAATCTTTAGATGGCTATTTTTTTTTGAAGCCAGGACCTGCACTTTAAAAAAAAAAATAGTCTTCAGAGGTATTGAAGGATATGTAGACTTGGTGCAAGGTTAGTGAGGAGCTAAGCAACATTGATGTGTTAGGCATACATATGGCATAAAGCATCTATTTTAGCATTTATTTTTTGCCAGGAAGTGAAAGAGAAGGAAGAGAAGGAGGTAGGCGTCCAACTTTTTGGCTTGCCTGGGCCACATTGAATCAAGAGGAAATGACTTGGGTCATGTATAAAATATATAAATATATAATTATATATTTATAATAATACATAATACAGTGAATAGAATAGAATAGAATAGAATAGAATAGAATAGAATAGAATAGAATAGAATAGAATAGAATAGAATAGAATTCTTTATTGGCCAAGTGTGATTGGACACACAAGGAATTTGACTTGGTGGATACGCTCTCAGTGTACATAAAAGAAAAGATACATTCATCAAGAATCATAAGGTACAACACTTAATGATAGTCATAAGGTACAAATAAGCAATCAAGTCATACTAGGAAACAATCAATATCAATATAAATTGTAAGGATACAAGCAACAATACAAATAAAGATACAAGCAACAAAGTTACAGTCATGCAGTCATAAGTGGGACATTTACATAATGTATATAATGCCCAGAGTTATCCTGAGCAGGGGTAAAATGCTCCTGGTTCGGACCAAATTGCCCGATCTGGTAGCGATAGCGGCAGGTGGTTCGGAGAACCGGTAGCAAAAATCCCTGCCTCCCCCCATGCCCAGCTGAGCCACGTGATCATCAGAGGCTTTTTTAAAAAAAATTTAAAAGCATTTTTTCTACAACCTCTTTGGCCGAAAAAATGCTTTTAAAAGAAAAAAAAAAGCCTCTGATGATCGCACGGCTCAGCTGGGATTGTCAGAGGCTTTTAAAAGCATTTTTTTCCTGCAACCTCTTAAGGTTGTAGAAAAATGCTTTTAAAAGTAAAAAAAAAAGTTGGCTACGCCCACCCAGTCACATTACCCCCCCCCCCCAAGCCACACCCACAGAACCGGTAGTAACAAATTTTACATTTCACCACCAACCCTGAGGTAAAATGGATGGCAATACATTTTGTAAACAAACAAATAAAGATCAAACTTCCTTTGTCCAGGGCTGCATGTGGCCTACAGGCCATGAGCTGGACATGCCTGATCTAAATTCTAAAAATTGGCAATTTGCCACTAAATTTCAGCAGAAAATGAAGCTGAGGGCTGCATAAAGCTCATGATTGGGTGGACTGTTTACCCCTATTTTGGAGTTACTCCTGGATCCAGTTTTAGTTGGGATCACTTATAAACATATTAATGGCTATATGCCAGGTTGCCACCACTATACTGTTTTTGCTTTTGCTTTTGCTTTTATAGTTTGGTACCTAATCTTATTAATATTTTAATATTTATTCAATCAACTGTAAGCTATTCAGAGTTGTTTTGTAAAGCAAGATAGGCAGAAAAAGAAAAAAAAGAAAGAAAGGAAAAGAAAAGAAAAAAAAGAAAAGAAAGAAGGAAGGAAGGAAGGAAGGAAGGAAGAAAGAAAGAAAGAAAGAAAGAAAGAAAGAAAGAAAGAAAGAAAGAAAGAAAGAAAGAAAGAAAGAAAGAAAGAAAGAAAGAGAAAACCAGGAATTGGTAACATCTCAGTTGAGGTGAGTCTATGATAATTCATAGGATGTTTGCATGAACCTTAGCTAGCATGACCAAATACTGATATACTGTATGTCCAACAGCAGCTGGAAAACATTAGCAGTTTTTCATCCCTGCCAGATAACCAAGTCTGTCTAATCTTTGACAGGAACTAAAATGTTGGAAGCACAAAAGACCTTATAATTGACTCCTGGAGACTCTGGTTAAGATTCTTCTACCCATCTTATACTAAAGGAGTAAGCTGTGAGCATTGAAATTCTTTGTTCACAACTCATCCAGTCTCTGCCATCTGCAAGGTCAAAATAATAAACTGGTTTATCTTACAGGATTGTTAAAAAGATGAAATACTTGGAGACATTAAAGTGGTATATAAAGGCATAGTCAATGCTTTTATGAAAAAGAAAAAATAATTAGTATGGAAGCAGAAGTGCTCTTTCAGAACTGAATGGCTATTTTAGCCAACAAAAGCTTGTTCATTCTGTTTACAAATGTGGGAAATTCAAATTCAACCAACACTTAAAACTGATGTGATTCCTATTATGCATCAGGGTTTATAGCCTTACTGCTTCAAATTTAATATCCTTTCCCATTATGAGTTAATTGCTATTAAAATAGGATGACTGTTATAATAAGTCTAATATACTTGCATGAAATTCTTATGGAGGTTGCTATTTCACAGCAATGATGATTATGGAGAACGGCTGAAACAGCACTTCTAAGCAACAAGTATCAACCATAAGGCTAGGAATGCTGCAGATTGTAGAGTCTAAAATGGCAATGCTTTTTCTAATTAAAAGGAAGAAAAGATTTACAGCTTCAGGAAAACTTTCAGGCATTTGTCTGAACACTTAGACCACAATTCAGATGTAAGGGATTCCAGGAATTAGGAATGAGTTTAAAGTATCATAATCAGGATACTTGATAAAGACCTACAGAATCTTCTGGAACCATCCAGTTATCTTGCTGATATAGCACTAAAGCAGACAGACTTTGTATCATCTCAGTGATGGTTGGAGGATTCTAGAAAACATTAATACTCTAAGTCACTAGAGTATTAATGACCTTGTTAAACAATTGAGCTTACTCCAATGAAAAATAACTCAAAAGAAAGAAGTGGGAAAATTTTGTAAGCCACTCAAAGTCACTGTGAGTGAGTGGGTGGCTATATAAGTTTTCTAAATAAATAAAATAAAATAAAATAAAATAAAATAAAATAAAATAAAATAAAATAAAATAAAATAAATAAAATAAATAAAATAAATAAAATAAAATAAAATAAAATAAAATAAATAAAATAAAATAAAATAAAATAAAATAAAATAATAAAATAAAATAAATAGAACTTTCTTCTTCCTTTTGTACAAGGAACATAAGAATCCACAGAACATAAGAAGATATTTTATATTGTAGGGTACCGAGCTGAAGCTACAAATTTTCTTTTCTATTGGATGTTTTATATTGAATCATGCCATTGTTCTGGTACAGCATTGTAAACATGAATTGTCAGCACCAACACTTTATTGTCAGTTAGAGACAGGAAACATAGCAGATCAGTAGCATGAATCTTTAACACACTTTACTGAGAATGATTTGTAAGAAAGGAGAAATCCCAATCTCCCATCAAATTTAGGGGGGGGGGGAAGAAATTATTTACACAGAAGTAAACCATAGTGACTGAATGCTATTTAATCCCAGGATGCGTGATGCTGCTTTATATTGAGCAAGAGTGCTAATCTATCTAATCCAGTAACGTAAATTCTGTCTAACTAGGACTGTCCAAAGGCTGAGATCTCCTTAGCAAAGCAGTACATAATGTTAGTCATGGCCTTTATTTAGCCCTTATTTTATGTAAGCTACATTTCATAATTAAATTCCATTTACAAGAATTACATTTCTAAGCTGTACAATTATCAAGTGTACTTTTAATTACATTTAAATTGTGCTAATGCCAATTTAATTGTCTCTTCCTTTTCCCACTTCTTTTTCTTGCTATTTATTGTGTGCTCTTCTTTTTTTGGTGTCATTTCCTTCCTTCCTTCTAAATTAACCCAGTAGTGTTTTTAAAGGATCTATTGGTTTTATTGCTACCACCAAACCTTTCTGATTTGGAAATGTCTTTTCTTTTGGTTTTCCTCTATTTTTATCCTAGGTATATGAGGTAACATGATTAACTGGAACAGAAGGTAGATATCAAGCAGCATTGTTTAAATTTAACATTTAAACAATGAACTGAGTTATGTTTTATTAAATAACATTAAATGGGTTGCAAATACATTCTCTTAACATTACAATACATCTATAAATTACCTGCCCATTCTTTCTTTGTCCTGGCCTCAACTACATTTAGAGTTAGTCCTAAAGCAGTAAACCTGGAATATGATTAACACTAGACAATTTAAAATAAATAAATAATATCATTCATATGTGTGGTGCTTTATGGGGTGCGACATCAGAGATTCTAAATATGCAGCCTATAATTAGATACAGAGGGAACAGCAAAAGGAAAGGAACTGGATTTGGGGAAAACACCTTATCCTTTCTTCCTGACATACTGTTAGTCAGGCTTAGGCGACATGGCTCATATTCAAAACTTCCTATCCCATTTTGATGCTCAGAGCATAATCAGATTACCTAGCTGAAATCTGAAGGCAAAATTGCCAGTTTCTGACAGCACAAATTTTCCTCAGTTTTGACTATCATTTCTCCAGAAATGCAAGCTTCTAGAAATCCCAATTAGATGAAACTGATTGGTAAAGGGATCTCTTTTACCTCAAGAAAGATGGCAACTTGGCTGAATCCCCGAGCAAACAAAAATTTTCTCTTGAGATTGAATAGTGAGGCAGGAAATTTCTTTTATTATTCAGAATTTTCACTAGAAAGCAGCAGTTGGCTGTGGGGAAGTTAAGCCCTTCTGCCTCTTATTAAGGGAGAGAAACTTCCCATAATTCAGGAAGGAAACCAATACAATGAAATTGCTAGATTCAATGAGTAACCAGACAATGCATGATACACTTTGTGTGTGCTTATGTCTTTACCTGATTTATTTCAAAGTCAACTCCCTCCTCCAAGACTTAATCTTCATCTTACTCATTGTGCTGGGTCCACTCTTGAAACATAGTTCTTTTGCCTAAGTCTTGGTTTCCCTTTTATCCACCATGGTTTTGCTGCTCCATTATTAGTTTGTTTTTCTGACATTTGGTAATTCTAATAACCTATTTTGATATTTGATCCATTATGATCTGCATGTCAACAGGGGATTAAAAAAACTAAATTATTTTTTATGCAGTTACCATCTGGTTGTGCAATACTTGCATATTTTAAAATGAATGGCTGATACCCTTGTGGAATATGAGCCAGGAACCTGAGCAAGAAAATAGCTTGGGACCCATCTAGGAATTTAAAAAACTAAACATGCCATTGGTATTTATTACCACAGCACTGTAAATCAAAGGGTCTCGCATGTCAGCCGTCTTGTCTAAAATTATTGGTTCATTCATCTTAGCCTTATTAAGGCAGCCACATCTATCAAGGTCACATAAAAGGAAATACATATGGACGTCAGTTGCACGGTGGTTAAATTCAAGTATAATGTTTCTGGCAAGCCTTCCATTCATATTAATAAAGCTTTAACTTATAATCACTACAAAACAGGGGATGGAGGAGCAATAGTAATTTCCGGAGGCAGAAGCTGGAGAAACAAAGAGATGAGAAAAGAAGATGAGAAAATGCATTAGTATACTGGGCTGCATCTATCTATTAGTTCAAGAAAAATCTTTATACTTACTGCTTTACAAGACCAAAAGGGGCTCACATTTGTCCAGTTCGAGGCATTTTTCCATGTAGCGTTGGTAATTAAAATGGGGATGAGGCCTATGGAGAAGAGAGAACATTTTGTTAGGTCAGATATTTTCTGGAGTTACAAGGTGGAATTACTTATGTTCTACCTTCTAGAATAAGGAAAGAGTGAAAAGACAGGGTAGCAGCAGAGGATTCCAGAGTAACTCTGAAATAATCCATGTTCCGCTTGAAGTTATGCCCATAATGGAGGAAATAGGATGGGCATACTTTAAACGACCTCATCTCAAGTCTTCACCAGAATTTCTGAGAGCCTGAAAATAGATGAACAAGTGCTAAATCTAATCTCTATCTTCTCCATCTTTCAACCAAACTTTCAACCAAAAGTACAAAGGAAATCTGTATTTGTTTTTGAATATGATCATAGCTTACAGAGCACAAAAAAGCAGAGGATCCTGCCTTTTTAATTGGATTATATTACATTTATATATTTTATTACATTAAACTAATATGGAGAACTAATTAACAAAAAGCATAAATGCACACAAGAATATTAGTGGAATAATATAGCTTCAAAATTAATAAGCCTAATAATAATAAGGGGAAAAAGGGGAACCTAGAAAATTAATTTATAAATAGAATAATTCAGAAATGTTGACCATATGAAAATCTTTTTCCTTGCCTCTTGTTAAACAACTGCAACAAATAAACTCAGAGGTTGACACCAAAGCATATTCATAATCCATGGTTGAAAACTGGATGTAGATTCTCTTTCTAGTATTCTAGTGTTCTAGAAATATACGATACTATATTTCTGTCAACCACTCTTCATGCTCAATTACAATTTTACATGAACTTTATTTTCATTTCCACACTGATTGTTTAATTGACAGTTTATGGGACCTTATTTGGTTGTGGATTGCTTTAACTGAAGAGATTTTTAGTAGCTTGTTTTTACTGTTTTTCTTAACCCAGTCAGGACAAAGAGAACTCTTCTCAACCTTAGAAAATCATCTTTGTTAGTTTTTTATATCTCCATATTCCAGAAATAACATGAGGGCAGCTCCTCTTTGAGATTGTGAATCTGTGGAAGTTGAAGAGAATAGCAGGAGGATCTTTCTACACTTTTAAGGCGCCATGCTCTATGTTTTGTAATACCCCCTCTGCCTCTTAGCTTCTCCTTTTACAAGGGCTGTGAAGGGAACTTAATTTGGCTAACATTGGGAAAGAGTCAGGAAATTTCATAAACACCCCTCATTCCTATCACTGGTTTATAATTCATTCCTTATTGTGAGAAAATTCCTTCTTCAGTTTCAGATTCTTTTAGAGCGAATAAGATTCTAAAAGCAATACTTTCACGCTAAGAATAAACCTTACAACTGTTTCAAGGACTTCATAACAGTTTTTCAAGATCAGAAGCTGCTTTGAGTAGAGGAAAGCTGCCTTTTATAGAAAACAATAATGCACTGTATCAAAATATATGACAAAACTGCAAAACTGCCTGAGCAAGGAAATTATTGGCTGGTAGGGATTTATTTTTTAACAAAACAGAAGGAGAATTAATAGCAGCTGATTTTTCTAAGATTTGCTTTAGAATGAGATGGATGTTTAAAAGCAGATATGCTTTTCAAACTTGTCATTCTTGCTAGGAATTTACTCTTTCCAACTGAATAAAATAGAATAGTAAGGGGGCTTGAAACTCCAGCTGTCAACAGAATAATTTGCCCATAACTAAACAGAACTGGACCAAATTAGGTATGGAGGGAGAAACTGGCAAAGGATAGACTGAGTTTGAAAATGAGCCCCATGTGACCAGGGGCTATGGAAAAAATATATGAAAAAACAAGTTTTCCCAATGCATCTTTCTGCTGGATTCTGAATATAGCCAACTCCTCCATTCTAAGCCCCTTTCAATCCCAGACATGTAATTCTCCATCGGTGGCGAGATATACAATTAGATAAAACATTTTATGTGGAAATGGGGCAAATAGATTTATGGGGAACTCATGAAAAATGCTAAGGACTGCAGAATTTGCCTATCTTGATTCTTATGTATATTCAATAGACAAGGACTGTACAGGCTCTGCTTTTCTTGCTGGCATCTATGTTGAATTTATAACTCAGGTTTTATGTAGTACAAAGGAATTATTCATAAGGAAAGTTACACTTCAAGGATGGATGACATCTTGCTTCAGGGGTCTCAGTGCATGATCTTTGGGATCTTTCTAGAGTTTGAAACATCTCAGAAAACAGTAAGTTGCTCAAGGCAGCATAACAATAAAAAGAAAATTGCTTTTGGCAGACATTATACACTGCTCCCCTGAGATTAGCAACACTATTTTCATGCTGAAATATTCTTTGTAAGAAAATAAAAAAAGGAAGAAAAATAAAAAATTGAATAATTTTGTTTACTGCATATTTGAAAGAAAACTCTTGGAGCTCATTGCTTTTTAATTGAATTTTTATGGAAGTTTAATAAAAAAAACCAACTGGAAATTACTACGATGGCTCTGCTATGTATATTTTTTATATTATTTCATCAGAGAAAAACAAGAAGGAGCCATTAGACTAAGACAGAATGCAAGAGTTTAAAATAATTTTCTGTAAGTTTATAATTCTTAAGTATAATCAGAGGGGGAAAAAAGAGGAAATGGTCTCACTCAGTAAGGCTGCTTTATGTAGGGTTAGGACAATGATGCAACCAAGGACCACGCGGAAGTCTCTTTGGTGTAGGTGGGAGTAGGGAGTCACAAAAATGTGAAGATGACAGCCATGATTATGTGATTGAAGGTAGTTCCTCTTTAAACATTAAAAAAGTTGTGACTTCAATGGTGTGATCACAGCTGTCATCCTGACTTTTCTGAACCATCAGGTGCCCCTCAGATATCCCTAAGATTAAGGAAACTTGTTGTTGAGGACTATATTCCTTCAAAGTAGTTCATCAGAGTCAACATGCCAGTAATGGGCACAACTAGTATTTAAAATATGTAAATTAGGTCTGTATAGATTACTGTTTCCCAATCTCGGTGTGTTTAATATGTGTGAACTTCAACTCATGCTGACTGGGGAGTACTGGGAATTGAAGTCCACACATCTTAAAACTCTGAAATTGAGAAACATTGGTACAGATTGGTACAGAGGTAGAGTTAAAGAAAGCTCCTCCATGAAACTGCTTTGTGGAATAATATGGTTCCCTCACTTCTAATACTGAAGCAAAATGCCTCTGTTGCTCTTCCTTGCCAGAACTATCCACTTCTTCAGCATTCACAGTTTTACAGAAGCATTGTCCAGCCACTGCAGCTGTCCTACAAGACTATGCACTAATGAAAAACATTCTTCAAATCTAAGTGGCCATGTACTGTATAGGTTTAAAATGCATCAATCTAAATCTGGGCCAATACACCATACTTCTTATGATGGACTGTTTAACAAATGCTGGGAACATGGAGAAGGGAGTAATTCTTAATTGCATTAGGTATAAATTGATCTGGAGAATTGCTTTGGCAGGCTTTCAAGATTTTGCTAAATTGCCATATTAGCAATCAATTTTTTTCCAAAATCCACATTTTTTGTTTTCTTTGTTAGCCTTGAAGCACTTGATGTTTTCAAACCTTTGGTAAGTTTGCCAATTTTCAGTGAATTCTATTTTTAAAGTTGTAAGTAAATCTGCAATTACAAATAATTTTCTCCAGCATCTAAGTTTGCTAATACACTTCTCTAATTAATATATATATATATATATATATATATATATATATATATATATATATATATATATATATATATATATATTATACAATATATCCAATAATCCTTAATATCCATTTTTATCTGCAGCCTTTGAGCCAGGAAGTTCTTTCAAGATCGATACTAATAAAGTCAATAAATTAAGGACTGTTCTTGCCACATCAGATTATACTTCAGCAGATCACCCTTTATTGCCTGACAAAAAAAATCTGTATCAGATTTAGGGCTGCTGCTTCAGCAGCTGGACACTCATGTATAGTCTGGCTAGAAATGAAGCCAGTTTGAGAAATTCCTTTCTGGATTTTAGCTTCTTCCTCTGTTTTGACTAAAGTGATGGTCTCATGTACTGTCCACATCATGGTTAATGTGACTCAGATTGATGGATCAATTTACTTAATTTTCCTCCCACTCATTCAAGTAAAATAAAAAAGCAACTGCTTTCCTACTGGTGGGCATATGTTTTCTGTCTCCATTGTTGAAAAGAAAGCAAGAAGGAGAGAGGGGGGGGGGGGAGGGAGAGGAGAGAGAAGGAAGGAAGGAAGGAAGGAAGGAAGGAAGGAAGGAAGGAAGGAAGGAAGGAGCATCAAACCCAGTTTTACCCCAAATATATTTTTGCTATTCTATTGAAACAAGAATCTCTCGATCAGAGAATACCCAACAAGCTAGCATACAGTGCTTAATTTCAATGTATGGTTCTGAAATAGTTATTTCCCTTTCTCTTCCCTCTTCTTCTTTCTCTCTGTTCTCTAGCTTTCTCAGAAGTTCAAATGAAAGGCCTGCTTATCCCTAGAAGAGGGATTTTTTCCCCCAAATAAATGCTGCACTTTCCTTCTTTTGAATTGAGTATCTGCAGGCCCAGTGAATTTAACAGAGGTGACGGAGCTGGAATTATGGTTTCCTTTTCTGTAAGTTTGTTTTTTGTTTGGGTTGGAATGGAAAAGAATAAGTGAACTAGGTACGTTATGATTAACAGTGGCTGAAGGCTGATTTTGCTGATTTGGGTTTAAAATTAAGTGAAAAAATAAGGTACATATTGGGGACCAAAAGAGCCCTAATGCCAGAGGTTGCCAATTACTGATCTAACCTCATATGATGCAGTTTGATAGAGAGCAGGCCATTACTTAATACTTCCTGTATGAGGAGACGGTCTTCATTTGGAAAAGGTTAATTGTTTTTGGCATGTATTTCCTTTAATACAAGAAGCAGTCTCTCAAGGAACAGAGATGCTCTTGTAGGGGGGACTCCCTGGTATTTCCTTCCTAGACCCCATGTCCACAAGAGACAGCTAGATCAAGTCCAACAGCTGCAGTCTTATATTTATAAATGCCAGCAGACGAATCTTGTCAGTTTGGGAGTATCATTTGTCTAAGCGCCACAAGTAGAATAATTGTTTCATATCCCATAGAACGAGGCAGTAAATCATTTGACAAGAAGTTGGATTCGAAAGATAAATATGTTTGACCCATTGGGCCTGATCCATCCATTCTGCTTATGCTAAATAGTGCATTTTCTTTTGTAACAGTCCATCCGCTTCTCGTAGTAGATGGAGTCTTTACTGACTGGAGAACAGATTAGGAAAGTCTTCTGATCTGTTATTTTTCTTTCTTTTTATGGATTTACATTTTAAATCTTTAAAAACTGGATCCATTTATTCATTTGTAGCTTTCTGTAAAATAAAAATGTTTTGTATGCCATCATACAAAACACTATACACCCTCCTTGCACTTTGGTGGGAAATTGATTTATTCGTTATTGCATTTATGGCACTAATGTGTTACAGTCACAATACAGAGACTTACGCAAATGTGCCAGTACAGCCTCTGCAAGTATCAGTGTTGTACTCTTTCAGATAGAGATAAGTGTGGGAACTTCTCACTGCCTGCCACATCATTACTGTGGCTTTAAACTGAAAGCAATGGAGGAAATGACAACAGAACTGAAGGCTCCCCAAACAGATTAACTGTCCCATGCTTTTAACTGCATTCTTAGAAGTCAGCATGCACCAGTTTTAGGACTGAAGTGGTGCTCTGCCTCCTCCATTATGACAAAGGGTGGAGATTCAGATCCTGCACATTTACATCTGGAATGGAAAGTGGAAAGAAACAGAAAATAATTCCCTATGCAATTGTAGATTGGAATTGTTGGGGACAATGTTTTGAAAGTTCTGAGGTACCTAGATGATGGATTGCTAACCATCATTTAGCAATCCATCATTTTGGATTGCTAAATGGTACCCCACAGGAACTGATTAAAATGTGTTTGGGTGAAGCATGATGAGTATGAACAGGATGATTTTAAAATGGGAGCTGGAGACAAAATTATGAAATACACATCTGAGGTGAAGGTTCATACACTCAGTAGACAGTTGCTGTGAGGAGAATGTCATGAGTCCCTCTTTTGAAGATTCTGCTATTACCCCGGTACACAGAATTCCTCTGATCTGCTAAGTTAGTAACCCTGTAAAAGAAAAAGATGAGTTTAGTATATGATTTGTTTGAAACCAACCTATGCTGGATCCTGTTTTCCCCTCATATGCATATCCAAGTATTTACAAATACTAACAACCTGCTATCTAACAATCTGCTTGAGGACCTCGTCCTTCAGAGACTTCAAGCTGACAGTTCAGTGCAATGAACTCACCCCTGGAAACTGGAGTTTATTACATGCCACCTTGAGCTGGTTCATCTAGGTCAGCAAAAGCACAGATCCAATCAAAGACTCAGGAAACTAGCTGCAGTGAACCACTAGCACTTAAGAAATTATCAACAGCAGTTAAGAGTCAATCTGCAGCAGCATGAAGAGCAAAGTCAGCAATCTCTCTTCCTCAGCTCTTCCTCTCTTCTTTTCTGCCTCTTCCAGCTCTCTTGCCAAATACCTGTTTGCTCACTTTTGCCAATCGATTGGCGAGAGGCTAAAAATATACTGTATATCCTTCAGCTCTTGAATGCTTGTATTTGAACAAGTTTAAAGTTTTACATTCTCTCTTTGCTATGAGACTGGTTTATTTGTTAGGGGAGAGATCGGGGTGAAATGCTTCCAGTTCAGACTGGATTGTCCAATCCGGTAGCGATGGAGGCAGGTGGTTCGGAGAACCGGTAGCAAAAATTCCTGCCCCCATGCCCAGCTGAGTCGCACAATCATCAGAGGCTTTTTTTTTTACTTTTAAAAGCATTTTTTCTATAACCTCTTCGGCTGAAAAAATGCTTTTAAAAGTAAAAAAAGAAGCCTCTGATGATCACGCGGGATCATCAAAGGCTTTTAAAAGCATTTTTTTCTACAACCTCTTCAGAGGTTGTAGAAAAAATGCTTTCAAAAGGCTCAGACGATCCCAGCTGAGTTGCCTGATCTGCAGAGGCTTTTTTTCTTTTAAATGCCTCTGATGATCCAAGCTGAGTTGGACCAGGAGTCCAACTCCAAGAAGTTGGACTCCTGGACCAAGGAGTTTATAGTGGATTATAGAAGGAATAGATCAGACATCCAGCCCTTACCTATCAATGGAGACAGAGTGGAGCAAGTGGCCAGTTTTAAGTATCTGGGTGTTATCATAAAAGAGGATCTGACCTGCAGCAGTCACATTGCAGCACTGGTCAAAAGGGCCCAGCAGAGATTATACTACCTGAGAACTCTCAGAAAACAACAACTGAATGAAAAACTGCTGGCGGCCTTCTACCGCTGCACCATAGAGAGTATTTTAACTTACTGCATCTGTTTACCAATTGCAGAGTGGCAGATAGGACAGCACTCCAGAGGGTCAACGCCATTGCCCAGAGGATCATTGGTTGCTCTCTCCCCTCCTTGGAAGAGCTCTATAGCTCTCGCTGCCTTAAGAAAGTTCAAAACATTCTTAAAGATCCATCTCATCCTGGGAACCCCTTTTTTGAACTATTACCATCTGGCAGACGGTACAGGTCAATAAAAACAAGGACAAATAGGCTGAAAAACAGTTTCTATCCCAGGGCAATAACCATATTGAATTCTACGGTATAGCGCAATATCGGGTTTTCAATTTCAATTATATAGAACGTAAAGGATGTATGTCTGTGTTTTTATTTTTATAGTTTTAATGTACACTGAAGATGGCATTTAATTTTGTTGTACCATGTGCAATGACAATAAAGTAAACTATAAACTATATTTGGTGAAATACTCTTAGAAGATATGAGATAGCAGCAGGAATTATCAAGCCATTATCCTAAAGCAGGAAGTAAGGTTTTCCAAGTTCTGCAACTTTATCCAGGATAGGATAACAGGTCTAACCTCCAAATAGGAAAAAGCCCTTCTGAAAACTTTAAAATAACTGTTGATATGGACAAAAGCTCTTTAATTCTTGCAGGAGAGAGGCTTCTGTGGAAGGAGAGGAAGACTAACTGCTACCCATGGTGAATCCCATTAAAGAAATCATCCCCTGTTTTGACCTGGCTTTAAAATAGTCATGATGGAGGTTCATGAAGGCTGTTTTAAAACTTAAGTGCAGTGCTGGGTGCAGGAATGAAATTTATGGATGGGCTATGAATGTGCACGTCTGAATGATGTAAGCGTTGTTCGGTCAGCTACTGTCTAGATTTCAGACAGTAGTTTTTCTTGCTCTATCTTCAAGATGTTCCAAGGATTAAACCTGCAATGTTCTGTATCCAGATAAATACTTTGGGTATAATATATAAATTTTTCTTTCAATAAATCTTGATACAAAAGTGGTTTGTTGCTGTTTTCTTCTAGGATTTTTTAAAACTTTCCCAATCTAGCCTACAGCACAGGAATTTGCTGACAGTTGCCTATTTAAAAAATGACCAAGTCAAACCCTACTTAATTTTGTTTGTAATCACCATGATCAACTAAGTGCTACCACTTGAAAAATCTGAAAGAATAGATTAGATATAGCACACATGGCCTTCAGATGTTTCTGAATCTGTTTCTGAATTACATTTTAATGTTCTTCCCCATACATGATGGAATTGCATAAAGAAAGTCTTTTGGGGTTTCCCTGTTATGTGCTCAAAGAGCAGTGTTCCACAATATGTCCCATTCTCTGCTTTTGGAGCACAGGTGCATTCTGAAGAAGAGAGCTTTCCTCATTTATGGAAGAGACTAGTGCAGTGATGGCTAACCTTTTTGCTATCACATGCCAAAAGCGTGAGGAGCGCAGTGGGGTCACATCCAAGCATGCCCACATCCATAATTCTATGCGCTCTGCCCCCCCCCCCCCGTGCTCCCCCGCTTTTGGCATGTGATGGCCCAGTGAGCTCGGTAGGCCCGTTTTTTGCTCTTCTCAGGTTCCAGAGCCTTTCTAGGAGCCTGGGGAGGTCCTCTGGAGTCTGGAAACAGTGTGTTTCCTGACTTCTGGTGGGCCCAGAAGGCTGAAAATCAACTGGCTGGCGCACGCATGCATGCCGGAGCTGAGCTCACATGCCCACTGATATGGCTCCACATGCCACCTGTGGCACCCATGCCATAGGTTCGCCATCATGGGACTAGTGCATCTGACATGTTGAGTCCAAATCCTGTTGAGGATTGACTTGATCTTATGGGTACATTGAATCTTTGTGGTTCAGCTGTAAAGCAGGGAATGTGTGACACTCTGGAGGAGCAATAGAGGACCATTCTTGTCCATAAACAGAATGATCCTCTATTGCTCCTCCAGAGTGTCACAACATTTTCTGCTTTACACCTGAACCAAACTATTCTACCCCATAAGACCTGGTCAATTCTCAACAGGATTAGGACTCAACATGTCAGATGCACTAGTCTTTTCCATAAATGGGGAAAGCTCTCTTCTTCGGAATGCACCTGTGCTCCAAAAGCAGTCAATGGGACATATTGTGAAACAGTGCTCTTTGAGTGCATAGCAGGGAAACCCCAGAGACTTTCTGTATGCAACTCCATCATGCATTGACTTTATAAATAGTCTACCTTTGAATTTGTAAATAGAATAATTTTATATTTGCTTATTGAGAATGTAATAGTGATGTCCTTTTTAACATTTTTGCCATACTTAAATAAATAAATGCATTTTCTTTCCTATGATCATATTGAGTGCAAATGCTCTGAATTGCTTCTCAGCAACATCTGAATATTTTAAAAAAAATCCCTTTCCCAACTCAGGAAGACTGAACCTGTATTCTCACTTTGCCCTCCATTTGACTCCTGAGTTTTTCTTCCACTTTAGCTCTAATCATTACTATGTTAGACGATGTATATTAAAGGGATAATTTAATAAAAAGGAGGCTTTTTATTATTATTAAAGCAATCTAAAATGTATTAAATGTAATAGAAGTTGTATATTGTTTCATGCATTAGGAATATTTCACTTTCTGAATTCAGGACTAACAGAGTTTTAGGAATAAAATACATGCTATATTTATGGAGAGAAAATATATTTATTTTGGTATTGTTTTTCCTTTCTTCAGGTAATAGTGGTTATCAAAGAGGTGCTGTAAAATGGGACTATCAGGTTACTAATATCTGATTACTTAATGCAGAAATTTTCCTCCTGTGACTTCCAAAGTGGAAATTATATTGTTCCAATGGCTAATATAGGGAGTTTAATAGGAGCTGTTACCCAGTATGTTAATTGCAAACAGCTTTTTGTGCTGTTTTAAAATGGTGAAATATTCTTCTGGATAATTGGCAATCTGAACAGTAAGCATTGTGCTAATTTCCAAGAGACCCAGAAAATGAAACTAACTAGAAATGAGTGTGAAATTGACAAGCCATTTGCTCCTGTATGGAAAGGATAATGCAGAACAGCAAGGAACGCTGATGTTTAATAATCTAAAATGTTGTTTGTAATAATGAACGACAACTAGGGACTATTAATCATTGCATAATTAAATGATTGGTTCTTGGTGTTGCCTCTTCTTGGTTACTGCCTTCTTCTGCCATGGAGGGAGCATGCCTGTTCTCACAATGATGTATTACACTAATATATCTTCAGATGGAGCTTCCTTCCTAGTGATCTATTAGTAAAATGCATCATGAGAGTGAGGAAGATGATGATGATATACTACTGCATGGATAGTGCCATTAACAGTGAAGAAAAGGTCAGACAAATTATGGGTATCCCATAATTCCTAAAGGAACTTTCTCCATGTTGTAAATGTGCTGCTAAAACAAAACCCGTCTCACCTGTATCCATTGCAATCAGTTAATCCTTGGAGAGTGTGAAGTGAGTAACTGAGAAAAGCAAGTTACTGAAGGGAAACATTATAGCTCATGGACAGAACACAGTGCTTTGCATCAGGTTTTGTCCCTGGTTTTCCTAGGAAAGGCTGGGTAAGCAGACTTTCAAGAACCGCTTATAACCAATGCAGATTACAGGTAGGAAATGTATGGCCCATATTCTGCTTGCACCCCCTTCGAAATTTTGAACATACTCTATTTAACTTCTGCTTATGATAAAAGTGAAGATAAAGGTTTCCTCTGTCCAATTGTGTCTGACTCTAGAGGGTGGTGCTCATCTCTTTTTCTTAGCTGAGGAATCAACGTTGGCTGACAACGTTGGATACTTATGTGGTCATGTGGCCATGTATACCAAGGTACATGGAATGCTGTTGCCTTCCCAATGGCACCTAATTATCTACTCTCATTTGCATGCTTTTGAACTGTTAGGTTGGTAGGAGCTGGGGTAATTAATGGGAGTTCACCCCATCAGAAGGTGCTCTGGTCTTAAACGCTGGCTGACAGCTTTCCAGCTGACAAGCTTAGCATCTTTAACTGCTGGGCCATTGTTCCCCACATCTGCTTATGATGGCTGCACCTGATGGTTAAGAACCCATTTATCTAAGGCCAGAGCCATCCTTACTGCACTGTAAGCCAATCTTCTTTTCCCACTGACATCTTCTACCCACTGCAAGGACAGAGTACCCAAGCCTTACAGACTACATTCAGGTCCCAACCTGATTTTCATTCCCATCCCTGGTGTTTGAACCACTAAAGAACCCCAACCCCGAAGGGCATTTTTAAGAAAGGGCTATATGGGTAGCCCTCAATGTACAACCACAACTGAGCCCACAATTTATGTTGCTAAGTATTAGACATTTGTTCAGTGAGTTTTGCCCCAGTTTACAACCTTTCTTGCCACAGTTCTTAAGTGAATCACTGCAGCTGATGAGTTAGTAACATGATTGTTAAGTGAATCTGGCTTCCCCCTTTACTTTGCTTGTCAGAAAGTCACAGAAGGTGATCACATGACTTTGGGACATAGCAACGGTCATAAGTATGAACTAGTTGCCAAGCATCTGAATTTTGATCACATGGTCATGGGGATGCTACAAAGGTCATAAGTGTGAAAAATAGTCATATGTCACTTCTTTTCAGTGCAGTTGTAACTTTGAATGGTCATTAAAAGAACTGTTGTAAGTCAAGGACTTATCCTGCCCAACCAGGTTTTGCTAAGGAATTATAGATTTGCTTGCTCATCATCAATTAAATCTTGGATGAAAGTGGTCTTGTTTTACCTGGAATTTACCATCAGTAGCTGCCATCTGGACTCAGGAGCTGGACAAAAAAATTATCTTTTTGGGGGGGGGGGCTGTAGGGGGCATACTTACATTTTCTTCTCCAAACAATATTGAAGCATGGAATGAATATTTTCCCTATCTTTTGAAGTTTTGATAAAATATAATTTTGATGGCTTCAACTTTCCAGGCGGCTATTTTAGAAGTGGCTATTTTATTTTTTAACTATTTTGATTAGCTTTAGGTATGCTTTTCTATAAAAACAAAAATAAATATTTTCTATGAATGCATACATTAATTTTCAGGAGGTGTTATCTTTGACTGATCCCTTTGAATGGAAAAGATATGGGAAATCATATCAAGGAGCCAATGGACTTTCTAGTGATTCCTATGCTTGATAAACAGTGTCTTATTTCAGCATCAACAGATAATCCAGGGTTTACTTCTTTGTTGGAAGGCAATGCATGGCACACAGTATATGAATTATCTTATTGGAAATTTACTGAACCTAAAGGAGTCAGATATTTTTTAAAAGCAAAGAAAACCCAGCATGTTTTCAGCATCTCAGCTGGCATTAAATAATCCCTCTAAATGGCATTCCAAGGCATTTAAGATGCCTTTGGGGTTTTCCTCATGCCTTCTATTTTCCTTTCTTTAATTCCACATGCTTCCTTCAATTTTATTTCTTTTTAAAAGAAGATTATTGAAGAGTGTCAGAGCTTTGTAATTTGAAGCTGTGGCTGGGTACTTAGTGAGATTCTTTGGTATTATTTGGTCTGCTCAGCAGTCTGACTTGCACTGTATTACAAGACCTGACAGAGCAGAAAAGCACTCCCTTGCCTTTTTTCAGCAGCTCTGAAAAGAATGGAGAGAGTGGTGGTCTTTCCCTTCTCCTTTCTTTTTTCTTTGCACAAATTTATGGTAATGATGCATCAAATGCAGACTTGTAAAAGGCATCATTATGCACAGCTTTGCTTTTATGAAATATTCTTTTGAGGCATCCGTAGTAGATTCCTCTTGAAATAAGCTCAATTGGTTTTACATGGGATATGTCTTGAATTGAACATTTCAGGCTCCAGAAAATTGAACAAACACTGTCAGCTTCGGTCTTCCTCCCCACTATCTTGCAATAATTTCACTTCATTGCTGTAATAAAGAGCAGAGATGCAAAACATGAAGTCTTAAACGGTTTAGGTCCCTTATAAAACTGTTGGCAGTTTGCAATTTTTAATAGCATAAAAGGGCCAATTATTAAGCACACGGGAAGTAATCATAATAGAGATGATTCCACACTGCCATCATTTCTATTGGAAAAGCTATTTGAAAATGAGTCATGATAATCGTCTCTTTCTTGTGATTCTGAGAACAAGAAGTTAACAATCACTGATCTATTCTGAGCTGCTGTAAGTCTAAGAGTAATAAAAATCCCCTTGCTTCTATTCCCTGGATGAGAAAGGGAAGGAAATTACACGAATTCATATTCTTTCTCCAAATTGTGTGTGTTTGTCTGGTTGGGTGCAAATTCATCAGGACTGGTTCCGAAGAGAGTGAGCTGCAAAAATAATTAACCACTCTTTCCTGTTGAAATATCTGCTATAAATATTTAAATTCCCAGATTCCTTTTCCCAGATTTCTCCTCATCTGGATGGATTTTCCATTTATGAAATTAGTTGACAACTGACTCATCGCTACCTTTTCCATTCCTTTCCCACCATCTCTATAATTTTTCATATTTACTGAGCAACCATTCCCCATGGAGGCTTTTGCTATCACCCTGGGTTCATCAAAGAAAAGAGGTTATCAGGAATTTAGAAAGTTTTGCTTCACTTCTTGTGAAATGAATCAACACAGGATTGAAGCGAGTTGTTTATACTGGGAGATCAAGCAGTTTAGCATGTTGCAAATAATTCAAAAGGCATATTCTAGAATTAATATACTTCTTACAAATCTGCATTGCCCAAGCCTCTGGTTCCCCTAGGTCAGCAAGTCACACACAAAAAAGGACTTCCTATACTGCACATTTGCAAAGAAATCAAAAAGGACAAGCAACAAGGCATTTTCCAGTGGACTGGTTCATTATTGTCAGTCTTTTCATTTAGGAGCTGCCCATATATTTCCAAAGAATTTCAGAAACCCCTGAAATGCAAGAAGAAAGGATCTTGAACAGAGTCCTACTGTTGAGTGGGATGTTTTATAGAGAGTGCAGAGAGAAGGATACCCATCCTTTGCTTAAGTGTCTCTCTTAAGGAGAGATTGTCTCAAGTAGTTGGCTTTGTTCTTTAAAAGCTCACATTGAGAATTCTATTTTAAATTTTAAGAGAATTTTGCTTCTCTGTAATTTTCATGATCCAATAACAGATATTTGAATACTATCACAGCGCTCCTCCCTCCAGCTTTCTTTTTTCCAGGCTAAGCTCTTCCTTCTTTTCAGATCCTTCAGCCATGATCATTATCCTCAGAATAAACTCCAGTTCATTTTTGCAAAATTAAAATCTAGAACTGAATACCGGAGAGAACACAATAAAGATCAATATAGTCAAATGGTGTAATGCTTTTTTTTTTTGAATTAGAAATACAAAGACCTAAATCCAATGGTGGTATTCAGCCGGTTAGGACCAGTTTAGGTGAACCGGTAGGTGGCAACTTGTGGGTGGGCCTGGCCACCCACTCTGGTGCTATGCTGTCCTATTTAGTGACATTTTCTAAGCCATGCACGTGGGCGCAAGCCACGCACGCTCACATTTTTGGTGCACGGCAAAACGGTGGTAAAATTATGTGAAACCCACCTCTGCTCAAATCCATTGGGTCTCTGTTTTGATGACTGATGACCTTCGATCAAACACTACCTCTTAGTGTAATCAGCCAGCCAGATTCCTAAGAGAATAAAATAGAGATAGAAAACCTTAGCAAAATAAGGAGAGAAGGGGGCAGTGGGAGGCTTGCATGGCATCAGTTTTAGTGCAAATATAGGCAACACGTATGGACTGCACCCAACTTCCTGAAGTCCTTTTCTTCAATGTGCCATATATTCTTGGACTCCTTTACTCCACTGAACTTTCCTCATCCTCTGCTACCAGTGATCTCAGTGATGAATGGGGGAAAGCCCACTCTAATTTTCCCTTCCAAGAGATCTTGATGCAGCTGAGATTCTTTGGATGTGGAAATTAAAGCTGTTTCTCTTTTGCTGATGCTGCTCCAAATGACCCCATTGCTTAGAGCAGCAAAGAGCGACTACCTTGGCTCCCCTGAAACCACATAAAAGAAAATCTTTCTCCCTGATGAAGTTAGAGCAGTTAAGAGATGGGAGTTTCAGACTTTAGTTCTCCTTATCCAGCAATGTTAATGAAACAGATGGCTGTGCCTTCTACTTTTGGTGGTGATCTCATGGGAGGGATGCTTTGTATGAGTGCATTGTATTTAAAAGTCTCTCCCCCCCCATGTGTGTGTGTGTGTGTATGTATGTGTGTGAGAGGGGGGGGGAGAGACATTGACCCATAAACTGCACCCCATGCTAAAAGGTTTGTTCACCTTTGTTATTTTTTGATGGCAGGATTTCTTAAAATAGCAATGTTCTTGCCTTCTAATTCTAGTTCTGTTGTGTGAAAAACATTCTGAAAAAAACTTTACACAATGCTGTCTTTTGTAGGGAGCACGGGGGCAGAAGAAGAACATATTGTGTCAATGTTAATGGCATTTTGGACCTGCCTTTCCTCTTGCTGGTTCAGTCTATGATTTTCAGGTTAGGTAGGTGAGCTGTAAAAATAACGACGTTGAAGAGAGCATTTGTTGTTTTCATGTGGAAAGTAGTCTTTTCACTTTGTTTTGTGATGTTGAAGACAGATTTCCATTACAGTCCTTGGATTTTTGGAAGTCCCAAACCCAATGTCTTTAAAGAACAACAACAAAAACAAAGGGCATGTATTATCTGACATAGTACTGTTTATTAGAAATCCCCCTCTTTGTATTTTATTCTTGAATACAAAGCATTGGAAATTAAAATAAAAGGGCAGCCAATTAAATTCTCAGTTACTCATAAACTCTTTCCCTCTGAAACAATGAATCATGGAAGATGGAGGCTCTTAATGGAAATATGGGGCTGAAAACCAAAGCTCATGAAACTTTTTCCATCTCCTCTTTCAATTTCCTGTTAGGACTCTTTTGAGAAATAGAATACTATGATTCAGTAGCGGTATTAAAAATCTGCATTTAAGGACATGAGTCAGATAATACAGTAATAAAAAGATTTTTAAATTGGTGTTAAAGAAGGCTCGGAGCTATAATTTTGGAATTTTTCATCTCCATTTAAACTAGAAATTGGGGTAGGCAACCTTCTACCCTCCAGATATAGTTTGAAATAGGCCTCCCACAATCTCTAGACATTGGTGCTTGGGGATTGATTTAATAGGAGCTGTACTTCAAAACCTCTGGATGGAAGCAGTTTTTGGTTGCCTGGATTAGGTTATGGACTTGGGCTCAGAACAAAATTGTCATTCACCTTTCTCTAAGAATTTGCATTGAAGGTTCTTTAAAAGGTGAAGAGGATTTTTGAAAAATTGTTTTAAGCACCAGGTTCTTTTTTTGTTCATTTAGTAACAAAGTGGACATGAGATGTGTAGAAATGATTGGACTTTTATTGAACTGATGTCTCTCCAATGATCTGTAAGCTTCCTAGGCTCTGATAATGAAATTAAAATCTAGGTTAAGTCCTCCTGAGTGAATTCTTCTCACTGGCTTTTTTTTTTTTTTTTAAAAAGATTGATTCCCCTGTCACTACTAAAAGGATATTGTCAGGGTTCCAAGTAACCCTGACAAGTAACCCTGAACAGAAGTAAAACTCTAAGACAGGCATTTTTCTCAAAGTTCCATTTTATTAGAGATGTCATATTGGTACATCTGGAAAACCCAAATCTGAAAGGCCCCTGGGTTTTCCCCATCCAAAGGGTCCCCTGCACCCACATGTCCATCATATGGTACATCAGGTCACCATCCCCACTGGAGTTGTTTCCTAATCACGCCTCTCCAGGTGCAGGCTGAACATCCTTGACTCCCAGGGAAAAGAATGTTGTTATGGCTATACATCTCACCCAGTCTCCATCCAACCCCCCCTCCCATTTCCCATGCCCATCCACCAAGTATGGCAGCCCTGAAGATCCAAAGGAAAAGATGGCCTCCTGGGCTGATAGGTATCCTGCCCTTGAATAATTGATGAACAATTTATCCTTCCTCTAGAGATATTTAGAGAAATCAGATGGAAAATTTCAAATGCCCATGCCCTGGTATGTCTAGACCATAGTTTGAACTATTATGGGCTCTGATAACTAATACTTGGCTACATGTATTATGCATTCAGTCCAGCATTGAAGGTAAACTAGCCATTGCAAATATGAAAACTTGGATGTGCTTTTTGTCCTTAACTTGTCAGTTGAACAAAAATCTTTGGTTCCTGCAAGTATCTTCAAAGTTTGGAGGAGAACTTGAAGTCAGGTATATCATGATCAATACCAGGATGGGAATAAGAGGACCATTGAAACAATAGAAAAGAGTTGGATTTGGGTTGGGTTCAGGAAAAAAGAGAAAGCTGTCAGCCCTGAAACCATTTTGGAAATCTTCAGGGTTGCCACAGCAAGGCTGGTTACAGCTATGGGAACATGAAGGGGGTGATAGAGATAGTTAGGGGAAAAGTGTAGGCAAAATAACATTCTTTCCCATGGGACTCAAGGATGCCCCCACTAGGTGCTTGGAAGGCATGGGCCCAGGGCTGAAATCCAGCAGGTTCTGTAGAACCAGTAGCGGAAATTTTGAGCAGTTTGGAGAACTGGCAAATACCACCTCTGTCTGGCCCCAGAGTGGGGTGGGAATGGAGATTTTGCAATATCCTTCCCCTAGGAGTGGGGAGGGAATGGGGATTTTGCAGTATCATTCCCCTGTCATGCCCACCAAGCCATACGATGCCCACCAAGCCACGCCCACAGAACCAGTAGTAAAAAAATTTGGATTTCACCACTGCATGGACCTAAAACAGCTGGAGGAGGACTGTGACTTGATTAGGCCATGTGATGGATGTATGACTTGAGGGGCATGAACTTTGGGTTTTGATTTGGGTGGGGAAAACTTCGGGTCCTTCAGAGTCAGGTTTTCACCAGCTGTGCCAAGATGGCATTCCTAATAAAATTTTACATTGAGGAAATTCCAGGCCTCAGAGTTTTGATTTTGTTGGATCTGTTACTTGGAACCCTGACAAAAGCTGCAATAGGAATCTGTTAGTGCTGAAAACTGTAAAGGGCTATGGTGGAGTTGTTTCTGGACAAATTGCTGGAATTAAAAGGGCTGAGAGAGATTTATTAGGCTGGGGAAGAGGCATGATGAAAACTGTGGCCATGGTGATGAATTAATCTTCCTTAGGCCAGGCTGGAGCAGAGATATTTAACTCTCAAAGTTCTGCACAGATGGTAAGTAATTCTGAGACACCTTATTGCAAGATAGCCAATCACAGAAGGGAGCGTATATTTTAAAATAAATTAAAGTTATTCCTTCTCCTCTAGCATACCATGACTCCCAATTTCCATCCCTACACTAGCATTTATTTATGAAAAAATGATCAATCCATCCATCAATCCCTCAACAATAAACCTTGTGGCAAACATTGTGTCTGCCATATTGACTGCTGAGACCATTTTGCTGAGGTACATTAACACGGACTGGCAGCAGTTCTGCAGAGTTTCAGGCCAGAATTTTTTCCTTCATGCTATTGGCAGGGATTGTAACTGGGCCCTTTTGCATTGAAAACACAGATTGTCCTTCTAAACTGCAAGTCTTCCCTAAATCCCTCTCTTTCTTTTTTTAATCTCTAAACAATGGAATCATTCTGAATTCTGGTAAGAATAACGTTCAGCAAAGACCATGTACTCCATACTATTTATCTCAAAGATTTGAGAGCCTTCGAGTATGGCTTTACTGAATTTTCCATTGCTGAGAATTGTCCAGGTTGAGAAAATAAGCTGTAGCATCTCTTCTATTAATGGAACAGTTGTTCTGAGGGTGGGGGTGGGGTAAGGAAATGTTGCACTCAGATATATTATTTTGATAAAGCCTTCTTCTGGAAAACATTGTTTTTTATTTATGATTGTGAATGCAACTACAATTATAATGTCCATCATTGCATGTTGTTTGAGTTCAAGCACAAATGAATTGTAGGGGTATGCAGTATGACTGTGTATTTACAGTCAATTGTACTGCTTAGAATTCTCCAGAACCAGGAAATTTATGGGACTAATGCAAAAGAGTGTGATATTTGGAGACATCCTGAAGATGAATAAAATTTTGTTTGCTATGAGAGTACCTGATACTTTTCCGCAGTTACATTCTATCAACTGAGCAATCTGCTTCTTAGGTGGATCACACATTTATTTTATTTGCCTTGTCGCATTTCTGGAAGCCTCTGTCTTTCTTCCTGGGCCACCATATCTACTAAATGGCTCCTATTTTGATGCTAAACAAAGGCATTGGATTGTTTTAAATAAGCTTGTTAGTTTACCTTATTAGTGGAAGCCTTTCAAGGCATCTCAAAGAAATTTTAATTATGATCAAATTAAGCATTCTGGTAAAGGCAATATTTCAGGATGAAAAAGCCTAAAGCAGCAAAAGTAGCAGCAATCACTGAAACTAAATTAAATACTTGGGTTCAATCAAACTCTTTTCTTGTCTCTTTCTCTTAACACATCTTTCAAATGTGGGAAAAAGCATGAGAGATTACTTGTCCAGAAGAGAGAGAATAATTACTCAAAGAGCTGATCCTCATGATTCAGTAAGTTTGGAGGTTTTCATTAAAGCTGGGGATGATTGAGGATTGCAATCTCTCTTTTTTTTTAACAGGTCCACATTTTTAAAGACAAATGACAAAAATGTATCTTCGTGCTGGGATTAAATATATTTTTTGTGTGTGGAATTTAGGTAGGGGTAAGAGATGATAACATTTTGGCAAGTTTCTTCTCACATGAGTCCAGAGTTATTAGATTTTGCATTGTCTTAACCATGATTAACTCCAATGCATAGAAGTACATAACTTCAGTCCTGGATTGAACAAGACTGAACTCTTGGACAGTATTAATATTTGTTTTTCTCTGTACAACCTTACTAGAGTAGGTACTTAGATGTGGTTGACACTGACAAAAATACATTGCCAAAAAGGAAGACAGAAGAGCTTACAGATTTATTTCTGAGATTTTATAGAGATGCTAGGAGTGTTTGTGCAGATATATTCATCTTTGTATGCATGCTGTGTGTGTGTGTGTGTGTGTGTGTGTGTGTGTGTGAGAGAGAGAGAGAGAGAGAGAGAGAGAGAGAGAGAGAGAGAGAGAGAGAGAGAGAGAGAGAGAGAGAGAGAAAGAGATTTATTACAATAACAGTGAAAAGGTCTAGAAACTATTGACACGGTAAAGCTGGATGACAGGTTTTAGTGACTGAAAGCAAAACACAAATGAGGACACCATTTAGGTCAAATGTGCACTACTGTAAATCTTGATCTTTCTTTAGGAGAGGACTGGGATACTGAAACATATCGTTCAAGTTGAGCCTGATTTGTGGTAGACTGATGGACACATTCATACAATTTCTTTGGCCATATTTTTGGCAATAGTGATGGTTTCCATTCAAATCTAACTTGAAAGTAAACTAACTAGCCAAAATAAGATTTTAACAAGCCACTGCTTATTAATAGCACAATACATTTAAAGAAATGAAGGCTGGCTTCTTCAGGGTTTCAGTTTTGTAGCTTTAACACCTTATGAAACATGATTTTAATCATCATTATAAACTATGCTAAGAATGAGTCACACATTTACATATTAGAGAAAGCAAATTAAAGGGAAACCTTAGTACCAGTCTTTGTATATCAGAATGATATACAATTTTGTTTTATGTTGTTACACAGAAGACAGAACTGGAATCATCATGTGGAAATAAGAAGTGAATATTGGTAAATCAACACAGCCTTCTTCCCCTTGGTGAAGGCACCCACTGTTTCCAGAGGATGAGCTCTAGCTCCTCATTTCTTTTCCTCATGCAATAATATGACAATTTACAACTCTTACATTAACCTTTTCCTTTTTAAAGTTTAGCTCTTCCATGGCACTTATTCAGCAACTGCACAAATCTGGATGATCATTAGATGGCACCAAGAGATGCCACAATTCTAACTCTTTACCTAATGGCCAAAAGGTTTTAAACACATGATAATTGTGTTTTTGGGGAGGCAGCAATATTTAGAGGACCATAATTTTCTGCTGTCTCTGGGACATGGTATCAGAATAGACAGGAAACCTGACCATGTAAGCTAATTTTACTTTATTATAAGATTACATTAACAGAATCTTACAAGTCTGAAAGTAGAGGTGGCCAACAGTATTGTATATGCAAATAATTAACAATTTGAACTGGTCTCTCTACACGTCATCCTCAGTGAAGCGTGCAAATCAGCATCTGCATTTCCTGCGTCAGATGAAGAGAACACATCTTTTTCTTTCTGTCCTGGCCACTTTTTACAGAGGCATGATTGAGAGTGTTTTAACAAACTGCATCCCTGTTTGGTTTGGTGGCAGCTGTGCCTCAGACAGAAAGTCCATACAGAGAGTGGTAAGGACAACTGAGAAGATTCCTGTTATTCAACATACTGCTTATAAGCATTATGTGCTTAGAGCTCAAAGCATTGTTAGAGACCCCACACACTCACTTTATGGCCTGTTTCTGTTTCTCCCCTCTGGGAGGAGGTTTCAAAGTATTTCTAATAGGACAACCAGATTCTGTAACAGCTTTGTTCCCTATGCCATTCATCTGGTAAACTCACAAGATTTATTACTCTTTTCATGTACATGTATAATATGAACTAGACTGTGTTGTATCTCTGTGTCATATATGTGGGTATATGCATAATTTTGTATGTATGTATTTAGTCATGTTTATGTAGTGTATATTGGAGATGGAGACCCTTTGAGAGCTGTATGCAATAAAATTTCATTTTAATGTATGCTGATTTAATGTATGCTGATTGTAATTTTGTGACAATAAAAGTTATACTAAGTTTAAGTCTAAGTCTACTTCTCTTCCCCGTCCCCTTTACAGTCCAAGAAACTAGGGAGAGTCCTTCTCAGCATCTTACCCCACCAACATTTCTGCTATGGACTAAGTTGCCTTTGATGCGATCCCTGCCTTGGCTGTATTTCTTTTGCCCTGTCTCCCAAGGTCATTCTCATATATCATTATGCATAAACAAAGCAGTATATGGACAAGAATATGAATTTTCTGGTCCTCCAGGGTTTTCTGAATTATGACTGTTAGCATCTCTTGGAATGCTAGTTGAGATTCCTGGTTGATGAAAGGCCACAGGTATCCCCTACATCAAGGGAAATGCCATGTACAGGAAGTTACGTGAGATGACTGTCACGGTCCCTTCCTTAAGTATCTGCTTACTGGTGCTACTTTTTAGGTGAGATTGCAACTAAAATCAAAGGAATTACAGCTAAAAAATCTCCCCGCCCTTCTTGATGCTTTTGCTCTCCGCCCCCTCCTCCCCGTGATCTCTGGACCTGGTAGCTTTAATTATTGTCCCTGGGGAGTCTCAGTATCCTTCCACTCCGTCACTGTTTTCAGCATGAAAACAGCAGAACTCCTGTGTCCTTGTTGCTTTGGGATCAAGTTTTCAGACAACTGTAAATCACACCCACCCACAAGAACCTTCCTTTTAAGGCACAGCGTCGTTGACTTAGCATTCAGAACTGCAATGTGATTTGTTTAATGTATAGATCTGTCAGAACGAATAAATCTTCGCGGCATTATGGATGGCATTATTAGTTTTGATCAAGATTAGAGCTGAAACTCAATGATGTGGCTGATGTTGATGCTTATGGGCTATCAGTTCACATATTAGACTTTCTTTACAAAGAAGGAAGCTAATGTAATTCAGAGCATACTTCTATTAAAATATTTAATAGCTCACTGATATTGACAGGAAAGCTATTCCTGCATTCCTTCAATGGTACAAATGCAAGCCATTACATGGAAGGAAAAAATACTAAAAAAAATGACCTGCTACTCTAACTTCCACACAAAAGTCTCTGTGCATAGCCACTTGAGGAGTCTGTCTAGAACTACAGGTAGTCCTCAACTTACAACAGTTCATTTAATGATCATTCAGCGTTACAACGGCACTGAGAAAAGTGATTTATGACCATTTTTCACACTTATGACCATTGCAGCTTTCCCATGGTCATGTGATCAAAATTCAGATGCTTGGCAACTGACTCACATTTGTGACAATTGCAGTGTGATATCTTCTGACAAGCAAAGTCAATGAGGAAGCCAGATTGATTTAACAATCCTGTTACTAGATTAACAACTGAAGTGATTCACTTAACAAACATGGCAAGAAAGGTCACAAAATGGGGCAAAATTCACTTAACAAATGTCTCATTTAACAACAGAAATTTTGGGCTCAACTGCGGCCAGGGGTGAAATCCAGCAGGTTCTGGAGAACTGGTAGTGGATGTTTTGAGTAGTTCGGAGAACCGGGAAATGCCACCTCTGGCTGGCCCCAGAGTGGGGTGGAAATGGAAATTTTGCAATATCCTTTCCCCAGGAGTGGGGAGGGAATGGAGATTTTGCAGTATCCTTCCCCTGCCATGCCCACCAAGCCACACCCACCAAGCCACACCATGCTACGCTCACAGAACGGGTAGTAAAAAAATTTGGATTTCACCACTGATTGTGGTCATAAGTCGAGGACTACCTGTATACATGTTTCTTTAGTGTATGATCATATGACAGAACCAACTTTTCTCTGCTGGGTTTAATCAAGATCTGTAATGAAACTGGATAATTTTATGTTCTGAGCTTAATGACCATATAGCCTTCTTCTTCTAGATCAGGGCTCTCAAACTCGTGGACTGCAGGCCGGATGCGTCACATGCTGGACATGCCCATGCCCAGTTTAGTGAAGGGGAAAAAAGTTGTGTGATGACACCGTGGTGACATGAGTTTGACACCCCTGTTCTAGATAGTGATCTGTATTTCTATTACTTTGGCTTCAAAATATGACAATCCAGCTCTCTTGTGTTTGTGGAATGTTAGCCCTTTGTCTGGTAGAAAGTGGTATGTTCATTTCAGGCAGCAGATTCTGGAAGAAGAGGAATTGGAGAAAGGAACTCTGGATGTCTCTGAATCTACTCTGGTTATCTTGATGTCTTTATATGTAAGAAAAGATGGTGTTCCCATTACCGGTTTAAAATGCAACTCTACCTTAATCCAATTTGTATGACGACCTGGAGATTTCTTCTTTACTTCTGACTCCAAAATTATTTGGGCTCCTCCTAGTGTGGAAACATCTTCTCAGACTATTGAATGGGGTCTGGGGCGTTGAATCCAAAGTTCTGCACTGTGGGCATAGCTGAACTAGAGGTCTTCTTACAGTCTGTAGAGATTCATAAACTGGAGTTCTGCCTAAAGGCAGTTTGAATCTCCACACCCACCCAAGCTGATTTTTATTCTTGCAAAAGAGACATGCTTTTTTCCCACTCTTGCTCACAATAGAATAAAATGATCTTGCTTCCTCCTCACTCTGCTCACCCAAGGAGGAAAAAAACATGGAAAAGGGGGAACCAGAGAAAGTTACTATCCATTTGGAAGAGTCAGCTGGAGTTGTTCCCTTCCTGTATATATATTTCTTTTAGGAAATCCTAGTTTACTCCGGTTTTGTAATCTATAATCTGAGGAGACTCTTTCTCCTCAGGTAATTTCTTTAAAAGAATGTTTACTTTTAATAGCAATAGCACCTAAATTTATATACTGCTTCACAGTGCTTTACAGCCCTCTCTAAGCAGTTTACAGAGTCAGCATATTGCCCCCAACAATCTGGGTCCTCATTTTACTGACCTCAGAAGGATGGAAGATTGAATCAACCTTGAGCCTGGTAAGATTCAAACTTCCAAATTGCAGGGAGCCAGCAGTCAACAGAAGTAGCCTGCAGTACTGCGCCACCACAGCTCTTAATATGATCACCTGATCCTTATGTGGTCTGTTGATGCAAGGAAAGAGAAGAGAAAGAAGATATCTTTTTAGTAAATATAGTAGTAAAATATACTGATTATGGACAGTGGGGAATAACTTTCTAAGTCTACAGAAAGAAGAAAAAACTTTTTTATCTTGTTCTCTCAGAGTAACGTGAAAGCTTTTCTTTCCCAGATAAGTTATTAAGAACAATCATTTGCCACACAATGTTGCTCAGACCCTTATCCACATTCCCACCCTGTCAATGGCCCCCCCTCCCCAAAGTTAGCAATCACTTACTGTTTCCACCAAATGGATGGAAATAAAGAGATTCAAACAGTTCAGAGGAGCATCATTCCCGCCCAACTTTGTCAAGGGTTTATAGGTGACTTTTATTCCCGTTCTAGGGTCATCATCTACTATAGTTCAAAATGATGTTGGAGCCAAACCAAAATAAGCCTGAACTGAATTTAAATGCATTTAATAATATACAACAAATTTCTAGTGTATTACCGTGTATTCTTCATGCCAAAA
Source organism: Masticophis lateralis (assembly GCA_030761175.1). Lineage (NCBI taxonomy): Eukaryota > Metazoa > Chordata > Lepidosauria > Squamata > Colubridae > Masticophis > Masticophis lateralis. Next base: position 320,338,672 of record JAUDYJ010000001.1, on the reverse strand, counting down.
TTTGGTAGTGGAATAGCCAGGCTACACAAGGTTACTCACCCCTGCTTTTATTGTTTTAAATGAGTAGGTATCTTGGGTGTCATTATTAGTGTAATTACTTTCCTTGCCCCTGAAGTACCCTTGTGCATTACAGGATAGGAGGAAAGAATTTAAAAACCCCTTGATACTTCCTCACAACATTAATCCTCTACTCCATCCTTGCCTTGCTGGAGGTGCTAGCCATGGAAGACCAAAGTCAGCTATTTTGCAAGTGCTCCTGTTGTTCAAAGCAGATCAACCAAATCCAGACAATCTAACTAACCCCATGGCCTAGGTATCAAAACTTTTGAAAGGATTGGTCTAATTGCTTCTAAAAAGTCCTTTAAGGGAGCCAGCTATTTATCTGCCAGTTCATTTCATCTACTTGGAGCTTCCCAAGGGAAGCTTCCAAAAAGGCTAATAGTTTAAAATCCTCAGTACATTGATATGCTTGGCATTGTGGTTGAGGTACCAACCTAGAGACCAGGTTACTCCCGCCTTAGTCACAAAACCAGCTGGGTGACTTTAGGCCAGTCACACTCTTTCAGACCTGGGAAGGAGGCAATGGCAAGCCACTTCCAAAATCTGGTCAAGAAAACTGCAGAGACTCTGCCAACTGTGACTCCAAAATACACTTATACACACATACATATATGGCTGTTCCACCTATATGGCACATATATGTAGGTGAATTATATTTTTGCCTTTCCTCTGTTTCATTTACAAACATGTATTAAAAAAGAAACAGGTTATATCACAAGAAGAGTCTTTTTGAAAATGCTCTGTCCCTAAGATCTCCAATGAACGAATGCATGTGTCTGTGCGCATTGTGCAAAGAAGGAATAAAAAATACCAAGCCAAAGAAATTAAAGGAAAGGAAAGGAAATGTAGCTTGGGATAGCTAAATGGACAGCATAAAAGTTAAACGAACAAACAAACAAAGAAACGAACAAACACATAAATAAATGCTACTATACCACTCTATACTTTTCTGTCTTGCAAACCATTCTTGATTACATCACATCAATACTCTGGTTCACACTGATGAACTGAAGAAGCTTCTTGGATGAGAAGCGAAATGTTTTCAAGTAAAAGCAAAGTCTAGTTGCCTTTTGAAAAAGAACGTTTGGGACAACCATGACCTGGATGACTGAGAATCTCCAAAGACATCTGCTTCACACAGTGCTTTTTATTCTTTAAATTTCTCACCTCTTCTTTTTTTTTTAAATCCCATCCCAATTTTCTCAGTTTCCTTTTTAAAAACTGTTTGCTCTTTCTTCTTACATGTTTTGCAATTCCTATGTCATTCATTCTGTCTATATGACCAAACCACTCAATGTGCTGTTTCATACCGTTGACTCACTTTTGTTTTCAGTCCACATTTATTCATTCTTAATCCTATCTCTTCTTGTTTTTATTTCATATGTTTCCTGTGGCCCATTCCCACTGTATTCAACCTATTTGTACAGTATATTCCTTCTGAGATATTTCATTTACAATTTCATATAACAAAGTGGGCAGAAGCCTTCCCTTACTGTATATCCAACCATTTTTGCTTCTTTCAATATTAATTCAAGACATCATAATTACCCATTACTTTTAATGTCTTAAAATATCCCCATCCATTTCCATTTCTATAGTAAATATTCTACCTTCTTTGGCTTTTCACTGTTTATGTACATTTTGTAATTATTTGTGTCCCTTCTTCTGTCAGGCACCGGTAGTCCTCGACTTAGAACCATTTTTTAAATGGCTATTCAAAGTTACAATGGCACTGAAGATAGTGACTTGTATTCTCACACTTATGATAGGTGCAGCATTCCCACAGTCACATGATCAAACTTCATATACTTGGCAACCTGCATGAATTTACAATGGCTACAGTATCCCGGGATTGTCATTTGCAATCTTCCTAGGGAGCTTCTGACAAGCAAAGTCAATGAGGGAAGCCAGATTCACTTAAAAACCACATGATCCACTTTAACTGTAGTGATTCGCTTAACAACCTGGACAAGTCTCTACAGTTTTCCTGGCAAGTTTTTCTGCAGTGGTTTGCCATTGTCTCCTTCCCAGGTCTGAGTGAGAATGACTGTCCCTAGATGATCCAGCTGGTGTTGTGCCTAAATTGAACTAGACTTTATGGTCTCCCAGTTTCTAGGCTGGTGCCTTAACCAGTACACCACATTGACTAAGTTTGATAGATGTTGCAACATGTAGTTTGTCTGTAAAATGCAACATGCAATCAATCTATTAAATATTTGTAGCGAAACTCATTTGGTATCTTCACATAAATCACTATCTGCTTATAAAAATACACCTACAATTCCATTCCCAATCAGCACATCTTATATGGATTTATTCATAAATACACTAAGCCAAAGGGACATTGTATCTTATTTTTTATCTTACTCCCTACTTCCTTTAGTAGTAAACCATATGCTAAACCTTCCATTTATGCCTGCTTCCTTTGCAACATATACTGTACTATTCTTGCCACATTCGGCAATCACCTTCAACTCCCTATTGGCAAAAGACTTTCCCTAATTCAGGTGTATTCATTTTAGTATGTTTTCTCCAACTTACCAAATATGCAGAAAACCTAATTTTCACATTCACACATTATTTCTGAATTCTGAATTTCCGATTGCCTTTGTATTTTTTTTATTAAAAGTTTTATAAAAGTACAAACATATAAACCCCCCCTTCCCCCCTTCACCCCCCACCCCTCCCCTCCTTCAACCCCCCTACCCCCCCCGGACTTCCCAGAGTGAAATACAGGGTTTCTCTTCTTCAACAAAAATTTTTAACCCAACCATTAACCTATCCAATTTCTAGTTTACAAACACTATCAAAATCTTAACTCCAATCTAATAAAATAGAAAAACAAAAATTACAACTCTTCCTCTTCATTCATACGCAATTTGATGTCTTCTTATATGGTATTTGTTCTGAACATAGTCAATCCATTTCCTCCACTCCAACATATATCTTTCTTGCGTATGATCCTTCAAATATGCTGAGATTTTAGCCATCTCAGCTAAGTTCATTACTTTTACAATCCATTCTTCTACTGTAGGCAGAGTCTTTTTTCCAGTGTTGTGCAACCAACAATCTAGCTGCTGTTATTAAATTTAAAATCAACTTAGTCTCCAATAATGTATATTCATTTATAATACCCAACAAAAAAAGTTTCGGTGTAAATTCCAACCTTTTTTTCAAAATATTTTGCATTACCCACCAGATCTTTATCCAAAATGCTTTAACCTTCTTACAGGTCCACCAAATATGAAAATAAGTTGCATCTTCACAATCACACCGCCAACATTTAGCTTGTACATTAGAATACATACAGGACAACTTTTTTGGATCTAAATGCCATCTATAAAACATCTTATAAAAGTTCTCTCTAAGGTTTTGTGCTTGAGTAAATTTAACATTTCTAACCCAAATCTTTTCCCATGTCTCCATCATTATTGGTTCCTGAAAATTTCTAGCCCATTTAATCATACAGTCTTTAACCAGCTCTGATTCAGAATCTATCTCTAATAATACATTGTATAATCTTTTAATATGCATAATACCCTGGTCCCTGATTTGCTTTACCAAATTTTCTTCATTTTCCATAAAACCTGTTTTTTGATCCTCCCTCCATCTTGCTTGAAGTTGACCATATTGAAACCAGGTATAAATTATCCCTTCCTTCTTCAAAACCTCTAAGGGTTTAAGTTGTAGTTTACCCCTTTCTTTAAATAAAAGTTCTTTATATGTGATCACCTCCATCTTTTGTTCTATACTTATGTTTTCTATTGCATGTCTGGGATTTGCCCAAATAGGTATTTTATAATCCAATTTATATTGATATTTCTTCCAGACTCTCAACAAGGCATTTCTAAGCATATGACTTTTAAAAACTTTATCCACTTTCTTTTCATACAATAAATAAGCATGCCATCCATAAAGTAAATCATGTCCTTCTAAATTCAGAATTCTATCCTCTGTTAAATTAAACCAATCACTAATCTGAACTAATACCGAAGCTTCATAGTATAATCTTAAATTTGGCATTTTTAAACCACCTCTCTCCCGAATATCTTGTATAATTTTTAATTTAACTCTGGGTTTTTTACCTGACCATATAAAAGTGTTAAGACCTTTTTGCCATTCCCTCAGTTGTTCATCCTTCTTCAGCACCGGTATCATTTGGAACAAAAATAAAAACTTAGGTAATACATTCATTTTAATTGCTGCTATTCTACCTAATAAAGATAATTGTAACTTTTTCCAATCCTCCATTTCTTTCTGCACCTTTCGCCATAAGACTTCATAATTGTTTTTAAATAACTTTGCATTTGACCCAGCAATAAACACACCCAAATATTTAACTTTTTTAAGTATTTCAAATCCTGATATTTGTTGAAGCTCTTCTCTTTGATTGAAAGACATATTTTTAGTCACTATCTTAGTCTTATGTTGATTTATTTTAAATCCCGAAACTTTACCATATTGTTCTATCAATTCCAACATATATGAAACTGTATCTGTAGGTTGCGTTAGTGTAAGAACTAAATCATCTGCAAAAGCCCTCAACCTATAATCTTGCTGTCGAATCACTATTCCTTTTAATTCTTTACATTCACATATCTTTTTCAACAAAATTTCCAAAGATAAAACAAACAATAAGGGAGACAATGGGCAACCCTGCCGCGTTCCCTTTTCTATCTTAAAACTATCCATTAAACTTCCATTAATAATTATTTGTGCATTTTGTTCCCTATATATTGCTTTAATTGAACTCATAAATTGCTCCCCAAATTGCATATTATCTATTATTTTGAATAAAAATTGCCAATTCAATCTGTCAAAAGCTTTCTCTGCATCCAAAAAGAAAAAAGCTGCGGGAATCTGATTATTTTTCTCCAAATATTCAACCAAATTTATTATTTGTCTCAAGTTATATTTCATATATCTCCCCTTTATAAACCCTGATTGATCATTATGGATTATTTGGCATTAATCTATTTGCCAATACTTTAGCAAAGATCTTATAATCAGTATTTAAAAGTGAGATAGGTCTAAAATTTTCAGGCTTAACACAATTTTGGTCCTCTTTAGGAATCAGTGATATAAAAGCTGTTCTCCATGAGGGTGGGGTTTCTCCCCCAGATTGAATTTTATTAAAAAGCATCCTAAGCGGTTCCACCATTTCCATCTGCAAGTTCTTATAATAAATAGCTGTCAACCCATCCGTTCCCGGCGTTTTACCTACTTTTAACTGTTTAATTGCTAAAATAATCTCTTCAGAGTTTATTGGTTGATTCAAACCTTCTCTTTGATCCAAAGTTAATTCCTGGACATCAGCCTCTTTAAGATATCTATCTATATCTTGACCTTGTATCAAATCTCCTGCATATAATTTTGTATAATATTCTAAAAAAGCTTTTTTAATCAAATTTTGTTGATAAACTTCTTTGCCTTTATATTCCATCTTACTAATAATACGTGATCTTTGCTTTTTCCTTAACATATAAGATAACCATCTACCTGGTTTATTAGCATTGCAAAATGTATTATGTTTGGCATATTGTAAATTAGTTGCAACTTGATCGGCCATTAACATATTAAATTGCTGTCTTAATATACCTATTGCTTCTTTAGCTCTTTTATCTTCTGGATTATCTATTAACAATTGTTCTTTCTTTTTTATTTCTTCCTCAATATCCTTCCGTTTCTTTGCCTGCTTTTGTCTATATTTATTATTCATGTATATCAACACTCCTCTCATATAAGCCTTACTTGCATCCCAAACCATTTCCATAGAAGTACCTTTATACATATTATTATCAAAAAACTCCTTCATATATTTTTTAAGTTCTTTAACATTTTCTTCATATCTAAATAAATTTTCATTTAATCTTCAAGACCTCCTTTCTTTTCTCTCCTGTTCTAATTCTAACCAAACTGGGCTATGATCAGCTAGAGTCCTTGGAAATATCTTGACTTTCTTCACCCTGGAAAGGAAATCAGATGTTAGCAAAATAAAATCTATCCTAGAAAAGGATTGATGTCTATCAGAAAAAAAAGTAAAATCGTTTTCATCTGGATTCAATTCTCTCCAGACATCCCTTAATTCTAAATCATCCATAATTTCAAAAAAAGGTTTGGGTAATTTGGCACGCGAGGCAACTTTAGATATAGTCTTCTTATCCTTAGAAATATCAATTACTCCATTCCAATCACCCATCAAAATAATTGATTTGTAATCCCATTGTGATATTTTGGTATGTAAAAATTTATAAAAATTTTCTTGTTGCTGGTTCGGTGCATAAATTGCAATCAGGAGGATTGTTCCATTTTGAGTCCTCATTTCAATTGCTATATATCTTCCTTGATCATCCGCCTCTACCAAATTTGCTGTTATATTCTTTTTTATATATACCACTATTCCATTTCTTTTTTCCAAAGACGATGCCACAAAGTGAGTCCCTAATTTAGCATTAATTAAGTATTTCTGATCTGATAATTTGATATGTGTCTCTTGTAAGCATACAACATCATTATTAAATTGTTTCAAATAATGATATATTTTCTTTCTCTTTTGTGGTGAATTCAAACCATTGACATTCCAAGACAAAAATTTAACTGGCATCTTTGTGAGACTGAAGCACATGGAACATATTTTGAAGATCCTCTTTAACCTTGATCTTCGGTCTTGCTCCCCCCACAGCTTCTGATTTTGTATCCAGTTGTTGTTGTTGTTGTTGTTGTTGTTGTTGTTGTTGTTGTTTAGTAGTTGATCTTGTCACACGTTGTGCCCTTGGTTGCTCCAGTTTTGCAAATTCCAATGGTCCTTCCAGTTGACTTAAAAGAAAAGGAAGTGATGTTAGATCCGATTGGTTCTGGTCATCTTGATTCTTAGATTCTCCAACCACTGCCTCAGCATATGTTAAAGACTGTTGCTTTCCTTTTCCTGCTTTTTTATCATCTTTCGGGGTATTTTCCATTTTTAGCACACTACGATAAAATTCTCTTGCTTTCTCAACGGTATTCATTCGGTACCTCTCTCCAGCATAATCCACTATTATGCCTACTGGTACGTCCCATCTGTAGAGTATTTGTTGTCTTCTTAATTCATCCACTAAAAAACCAAAATTCTTTCTGTCTCTGAGCATTTTAGGAGGAATCTCTTTCAGCACCTTAATTTCCTGCCCAGACACTTGTACTTTGTTATTGTAAGAAGCTTGCAATACATCATTTCTAATTTTTCTCTCAGTAAAGTAAATCACAACATCTCTTGGCAAATTTCTGTTTCTTGCAATCCATGAATTAACTCTGTAGACTTTATCCAAGTATCCAATTATTTCATCCTTTTTCCTTCCAACCACTGAGGCAATCACTTCAGCACATTTGTCTCTTAAGTTTTCCCGTCCATCTTCCTTCAACCCTCTCAGCCTCAGGGCGAACTCCATTGACCTGTATTGCATCATAATAATATCCCCTTCCATCCTGTCCGATTTGGTCTGGAATTCTCCCATCTTATCCTCCAAATCTTGAGTAACCTCACTGATTTCTTCCACTCTTTCATCAAGCTGCACAAGAATTTTAGACAAACCAGAAACAGCCAACAAAATATCTTCTCTTATTTCATCATGTTTCTCTTCAACAGTCTTTTTAATTTCATTTCTGATTTCTTTTACATCTTTTAAATCCTCCTCAAATTTCCTCATTCTCTCTTCTATTTTTTCTTCTATTTTGGCTGTTTGGGCAATCGCAATTTGCGTTATAAACTCCTTAAGCTCACTCATAAAGTCCTCTTTACTTGTGACCTCCCCCGGAAGTTGTGTCTTTTGAGTCACAGTAGAGACTGAAGGAGAAGCCCCTCCTGCTTTGGCTGATGCTGGCTTGGTTTGTTTAGAAGCCATTTTAGTTTCAAAGAAACTTTTTTCCTCTTCACCCCAATTTGCAATTACTTAGCCTTAAATGTCTCTAAATTCAGTCCAAATTATTTTAAATTGCTGCTTTCAATATCTTTCCCAGATTGCTGTCTTCTGGCAGCTTAGTTTCTCTTTAAGAATAGAAAAAAAAGTCCTTTTCAGTACTCACTTTCTCTTCTCAGCACAGTCCCGATACTCTTAATTGAATACTTCCTCTTTCAATTAGGCTCATTCAAACCAAGGTACACAGGAGTTAAGCTCTGTAACTTTGTTGCAAGCTCTCCTGCTCCACTCGGTCTGCTGCCGAAATCACTTAATCTTTCAATTTGCTTGCAGAGCTGGTCGCGTCCCTCTAATGCTGCTTATGCAGCAGCGCTTTGAGTCCGGAGTCTTTCCCCTAGGGAGCCCACCTTTCCAGCCCCTGTACTTAATTCCAGGGGCTTTTTGGGCGGCTCTACCTGCCGGGAAGCTCTCTGCCTTTCTCCTTTTCCCGGAGAAAGGACTGCAAAACCGCCAGACAGCTGTTTTCCGCTGTCAGAGGCGGTTTAACGGAGCTCAAAGCCGGCGACCTAACAAGAGGTCATCAGCGAGGATCGCGGCGCCAAGCGGAAGTCCCCGATTGCCTTTGTATTGTTCACCAATTCTCTCCATCTTTATCAAAAATAATGCTATGTTTTTAGAACCACAGAAATTCTGCATCAAAATATCCTGTACTGTAAAATATTGCTGGCATTCATTTGCCACCAAGTATATTGGGAGGTAAGGAGGGGCAGATGGGATAGTATTTAGTATTTTATGAATTGATTAATTTTATACCTTTACATTGTTTTCAACTCTTAGCATGGATAGATCTTTTTCTATGACAATCTGTCCTTAACCTGTTTTTTCAGGTCTCCAACAATGCACTTGTCACCACTGTAACCGAATCCATCTACCCTGCTGCAGGTTGTCTTCTGCTTCTCCTTCCTTCCTTCCTTCCCAGCATTAGGACCTTCTCCAAAGACCTAGGTTTTCACAAATTGTGCCTGAAGTAAGACAAGTTGAGCCTGGGTTTTTGTGCCTCAGATGAGAATTCTGGGTTGATTTATCTGGTAATCCATTTGTTTGTTTTCTTGGCAGTCTATGTTATTCTCAGGAGTCTTCTACTCAGGATATTTGGAAATGGGGCCAAGATTTTTTTTTCTAATTAAATATTGCAATTTCTCAAACTTATGTTCTCTTGTAAAAATACTTCAGTTTATATACTTGCTATCAAAGCAGCCAGTAGTTTTATGCTCTTGTACCATATATTTCCATCCCTCTAAAACTTCCCTTGCTGACCTTCCAGCTTGATAAAGTCTCAGAAAAGTTCCTTCCTGGCATGTCCTAAGGTGACAAAATCTGGTGAGTTGGGTAGCAAATTTGATAAACAACAAATAAAAAAAATAGTTTAAAAATCACACTTTACTCATGAGAAATTATCTCTGTTTTAAATGATTTAAAAATAGAATTTTGTTCATCAATAAAAATTAAACCTGGTTAAAGGAATAAATACAATCTCACACTAATTAGAATTAATGCAAAGATCTGTGAGGCAGGAGTGTATATATGTAGATCAGTTTAACAATAACGATAGCAACTCTAGCAAAAATCCCCAATATTGTATAATGACAATAATGTATGTGCCAAATGAATTTCCTAATAAAACAGATGTGGCAAATTACATTTAATAATGTTTGACAATATCCCACACTGCTAATGGTTTGTTAGAAATTAGTCCCTAATGTTTTAGGGACTGAAGGTTCTTTTACCCATTTGCTTGGTCTCCATTTCCATGTTTCATTTTTAACATCATTTTACTTTACCACTTTCCTCAGCTCCTCATTGATTCTTTCTTCTCACTGAGACTTTACTTCAAAAGTCAGAGTTTGCATATGGCAATTGTAATCTTCAAGGAAAAAGACTATAATTTAATTTAAATATATATTTATTTTCCATATAATATAGGCTTCTCAAACATTAGACTGTACATTTTTGAGAAGACAGTGAATTTGGAACTACATGCATAGACTATTCCCAAAAACTATGTTCAGTGGCTCTTTCTTGGTGTGCAAATGAGATTCATTAGTAAGACTCTTATCTATGCATTTGGAATATACAGTCGTTGCAAGGAGATATGCAATAGGACACTGTAAGATCTCTTTAGAAATTCCAGGAGATGCCTATCACAACAGATTCATATGTTCTTGTCATCAGTAATATGACCTGTATGATTGAGAAACTGGACAAGTGCATACATTGCCAAACCACTGGTGTTCAAGGTAGCCAATAGAAATGTAAATATAAAAATGCAATGCTTTGTTTAAGAATTAAGCACAGACAAGATTTAGAGAAAACAGCTTAGTTTTCCACATTGATGGAACAGGAAGAAACATGGTACAGAAATCATACATTATATATTTTAGAATTATGATGCTTTTTATTCATTTATTTTATGCTTTCACTTTTTCTTAGCAAAGATCAGGAAAATCTACCTATATTAGGACATTGTGACGAGTTCTGGATGTAAAAGAATGTGCCATATAAACTAAAGTGAACAAAATTGAGAGAAGCAGAAGTGGCAATAATCAAGAAAAACCCAGAGAGAATGATGTACATGCTTAGGAGCAAACCAGCTGGAATCAGCTGAAACCAGACAAAAGTATATGAATAAAAAAAGCTAAAGTAACCAGAAGGCAGCAAGACATACTTAACCAAGCAATAGCACGACAATAATAGAGGTGACTTGCGATGGAGGGCTAATGGCCTGAAATAAAAACAACAGCTGAATAGGGGCTTGTCAGAAGACTTCATCTGTGCAGGCAACCATCTATTGACCAGTCTTTTTTTCTCCAATGTAATTTGTATTACCTAGTTGGTATTTTATTGAAACTTGGTGGGTATGAATCAGAGGTGGGTTTCAACAGGTTCTGACCAGTTCTGGAGACCCAGTAGTGGAAATTTTGAGTAGTTTGGAGAACCAGTAGTGAAAATTCTGACTGCTCCCCCATCTATTCTCTGCCTTCCAAGTCCCAGATGATTGGGAGGAAATGGGGATTTTGCAATAACCTTCCCCTGGATTGGGGAGGGAATGGAGATTTTACAGTATCCTTCCCCTGCCACCCCACCAAGCCACGTCCACCAAGCCACACCCACAGAACCGGTAGTAAAAATTTTTGAAACCCAACACTGGTATGAATGGGTGAATGGGTGATGTTTAAGCAATTGAGCCTGGATAGCTAAGCAGACTAATGCATTGTAATTTAACTCCAGCTGTCTGCAATTAGTAAGTTTGAATCTCACCAGGCTCAAGGTTGACTCAGCCTTCCATCCTTTCTAAGGTAGCTAAATTGAGGACCCAGTTTGTGGGGGCAATAAGCTGACTTTGTATAAAATATACAAAAGTATGAAGGCTATTGCTTAACGCATTGTAAGCCGCCCTGAGTCTCTGGAGAAGGACGGCATATAAATCAAATTTTAAAAAAATTGTAATCAGTATTACTAAGTGGATAACTGTGTTTCTATCTCTGCACAAGACAAAGCTCAAATCTGTAACAAGTAGATGGGTCAAGTAAGTTTCAGCTAAATTGGAGATTCAGATACACATTGACCATGGTATCTGTCCACATGCAGTCACTGGTTTGAGATGCATGGCTATACCAATTAAATAATATAGATAGATAGAAAGACAGACAGACAGACAGGCTTCACTGGAGTCTTCAGCCATCTCAGGAAGGATTTCCTATGTGAAGTGAGGCAAATAGCTACAAAAGAGAAGACTTACTTATTTGGGCTCTTTTCTAAGGACCCAAATGCCCTTAGAATGCAAGTAAATATATTAAAAGTTGCCGCATGGTGGCTTCTCATTATTTTTCTGCAAGAATTGCTTTTATCTTTTGGGAATTTTTCATGTGTTAAAATGTAATCTTCCAAGATAATTAAATGAATTGAAGAAAAATAATAGGAAGCCAGCACGCTACAACCTCTAACATATTGATTTGCTCAAGTAAGTTTATCTGTCTATCTATCTATCTATCTATCTATCTATCTATCTATCTATCTATCTATCTATCTATCTATCATCTATCTATCTATCTCATATCTGTCAAATTTCATTGATGGACACTTTATTTTTTAATCTGCTCATTGTTGGTTGTGATGTGATTAATTCTAGACATTAAAGTCAGCATTTCTTGTCTGCACTCTGTACATATACACATTTCTGTAAGAGAGCTGACCAGGTTTCTTTGGATAGAAAGATGGGTGGAATATGAATTAACTAGCTAACTAACTAACTAACTAACTAACTAACTAGCTAGCTAGCTAGCTAGCTAACTATTTCCTAACATTGGCAAGCTTCTTCATAAATAGTATGAAAAGAAAATTTAAAAACTTTAGCAGCAAAGTTGACAGTTTCCTCCATTCTAGTTATAGGATATCCCATCAAATATACAAAAGCTGTATGGTTGAGCTACATCTAGGAGAGTCGTTAGCATTTGGAAACAGACAATTTGAAAACCTCACTAATATTAGTAATGGGAATCTTCGTAGCAGGTGGTAGGCAGGTTTTTCTGGGGGGTCACTCTGCCCTTTAGAAATATTTTGGGCAATCTAAGAAGTTGCAATCATCTGCTGATACTGCTGCTTGATATTCCAATGGTCAGGGAAATTGTGACCAATGGAACTAGACCTAGCCAGAGAAATTGTTGTGTATTTGTGTATTTACCAGTCTTCATCCAGTCTCATGAAATTGTTTATATGATTTCTTCAGAAAGGAGCTAATTTTGGAGAAAGTGGAACATGATGTACCTGCTCTGTTCAAGATGTTCAGGCCATCTGCAAAGCTATGCCTTCTTTATGGTCCAGTTCTTTGTCTAGCAGATTGCAGCCTTCCTGGTGTGTCTTTTCAACCAATCGAACAAATGATACTTGAGTCAGGATTATGTTTTTCTGCTGCTTTCTTTTCTGAAATCTCCAGATAAACAAATTTCAGATACTCTGCAAGAATTACAACATATACCAGGAAGCTAAAATAACCAAATAGCAATACAAAATCACACATACAAATAATAATAATCCAATATACCACACTTGGCTTTTTGTTATTGAATTAAATAACAACTGAACACTTTAGAAGGAACTCCTCCCATTAGATTTCTCAAGGCATTTTCCTTATTAAGGGGGAGTATTGTATTTGAGCAACTGAGTTCTTCGGGAGTAGGGCGGTATATAAATTTAATAAAATAAAATAAACTACTGGAGAATTTGTCCTGTTTTGGGAAAAAAATCATAGAAACTGTCCAACCATCAATTTACTACTGAGATGCTTCGACATAAGTAGAATCTGCATACCCACTCTAGACCAAGAAGGCAATCTGAGGAACCCTTCCTCAGGAAAAAGTGAAAAAAAAGGGGGGTGCCAGGACTTCTTGGGGACAACTCTCCAACTGCCAACTGCTTGGGAGTAAAGAGGCAAGGCTTTGATCAGATGGTTCTGGCCACCATATTCATGTTCTGATGCCCCTGTGATTCATCTCTAACTGAATAGGTATCTGGGGAAACATTTAGCTATGATACTGTCCCTGGATATAATATATAAAGAGCCATAGTTGGGAGCATATTTTCCTGTCTCCTCCTTTTTAAAAGGAGATCTGTGATCTAATATCTTATAAATGTACCATTTATGTCACTGCTGAATTGTCTCTGCCTTCTTGTAATCTCCACCATTGTCTCTACTAGCTGATGTAACTTTATTTAACTGTGGCACAAACAGATCCATTCTAGAGATATTCTAAAGACTCTTTCAAAACATTAGGAGTAAAGGCTCCAGGCAGGAGTGGGCTTCAAAAATTTTAGCAATAGGTTCTCTTCCTGGTTTCTGGGTGGGCGTGGCCTAGTTGGCCTCCTGCACCATGGTGGTGGTGGGGTTTTGCCCTCCCCGGGCTCCAGAGGCTTTCCTCAAGCCTCTGGGAGGGTGAAAAAGGCCTCCCCAGGCTCTGGAGGCCCTCTGGAGGCAAGGAATGGGCCCGTTTCTGGCCTTCCTGAACTTCTGATAGGCCCCTTTTTCACCCTCCCCGAACCTCCGTGGGTGCCCTGCACTTACCTGCATCCAAAACAGGGCCGCATGGGGACTCCTGGGAGGGGAGGGTGAGCCAGCCAGGAATGGCATTTGGGGATTCTCCAAACTGCACAGAATCTTAGCTAGAGGTTCTCCTGAACCCCTGTGAACCCCCAACAGCCCACCTCTGGCTCCAGGCTACAACCAGGAGTCTTATTTCTAGTACAGGGCTGTCAAACTCCTGGCCCATGGGCCAGTTGCATCATGCACTGGCCACACCCAGTTTCACGAAGGGGGAAAAAGTCCCGATACATCATGTGACACCACCGTGACAATATGAGTTTGACAGCTCTGTTCTAGTACAGCCTTAGGCATGAAAGTCACTTTGGACCAATCATTCCCTCTCAGTTTACAATGTTAAACTCTGGAGACAAGCTTGTCAGTTAATTCCTGTCACCGCATTTGGTTGGTTCCAAAAACGCTAGGAAGGAAAAAAAGAAACCCACAAGGCTTGTAATCCAATGATTTGGGCAGCAAGGAAAAACAAGCTGTTGTGAAACAGCTTTTGAGGACTTGAGGAGTGAAAACTATTGTACTGTGTAAGCGATCTATGCCTTATGCAAGTTTTATACTGCTTTCCATTTTACAAATCTTGAATCAGTTTGTGAACAATAATTAAATGTAAAAATAAATGTAAAAAGTTTTAATACCCTAAGTGTAACACATCAACCCCTCTGAATCATTTTCATTTTTTATACCAGGGAAGGACATATTTTAGGTTTCACACTGGTTAAATAAAAACCTTGAAGTTGGCTTATCTAATTGGCACTAGTGCAATTGCTTAGAATTAGTCTAACAAACATATAGCTAAATGAGCCATTCTGCAATTTGGTAGCAACATTCTACAACTTCCCAATTGAGCTCAAGGACAGATTCACAGTGGTAATCTCACTTTTAATAGACTAAATGTGAGATTACCATTGCATAAGCCATTGCAACTATACTTTGCCTATCCAGAAAAGGGAATAGTTAACATACTAACTCAAACCTTAAACAGATAAATGGCATACAAAGCTCAGTTAAATCTTCAATGGCAGTCATGGTTTTTGGAAGACTCACAAAATATGTATCTATTTTTTCTTAGGGAGCATAACTGTTAAAATAGCAAACTCTCCAATTTTTGAGATCTTGTTGCACCTACTTACAAGGTCTCCATTTTATCTGAATTCAATTTTAGTATATCAATTTTCATCTACCTCATGATTACATTCAGACAATGGTTCATAACATGTGCATAACAATCTATTTTGATTCTGGTATTATGGAGACACATAGATGAATATTATAAAAATACTGATGACATCTACTCCCCCCACCAATTCTTCATTGCTTCCTCTAGGAACTTCCTACAGATGTCCATTGACTGCCAAATTGAGAACAGTAGTCATCTAATACTTCTCTTTGAAAAGTTGGAGTGAAAACACCACAGAATACAGCCTCCAATCCAGGGGTGAAATCCAGGAGGTTCTGACAGGTTCTGGAGAACCGGTAGCGGAAATTTTGAGTTGTTCAGAAAATTGGCAAATACCACCTCTGGCTGGTCCCAGAATGGAGTGGGAATGGAGATTTTGCAGTATCCTTCCCCTGAAATGGGGTGGGAATGGAGATTTTGCAGTATCCTTCCCCTGAAATGGGGTGGGAATGGAGATTTTGCAGTATCCTTACACTGCCACACACACCAAACCACACCATGCCCACCAAGCCATGCCCACAGAACCGATAGTAAAAAAATTTGGATTTCATCACTGCTCCAATCCCTATCTCAAGAAAATACACTACTGGTTATGATGTATTCACAACAGTTATTGAGCAAAAAAACAGAAACAATACAGAGATACTTTCTCTGCCTCTCTCTCACAGGAGGAAGCCTTTAGGATAACTATGGTTGATGCTATTCTCAACCAGGTCTGAACTCAGATTGATAGGGGATGAGATAATACATTTCCTCCCAAGAACACATGCAGTTATTTGAAAGCACCACTTTCTTAAGGAACTTGCCCAGAAAAATGGATTTTTGATATTGGCTCATGAAATATTCTGAAGGCAAAAAGGGTTTCTTCAGCAAACTACCAGTTCCTTTATCAGTCAGTCATGATTTAGATTTATCTGGCTGCCCATCTCAGAACTGACTCTGGATGTAAATTAAAAACAGATACAGGTGCTACGGACAAATTAAAAACAATAGTGAAGGTAACTTGTGTGAAAGCCCAGCCAAACAGCCCGACCAAAACAGACACTGTATATCAGATGCACGTGCTCCAATCTATTCTATTCTAACATTTAAAGGCTCTCAGGTTGAGGCATTTTGAACTTCCATGGAGATGCTATTCCAGAGCAGGTGAAACAACAGAGAAAGTTCATTTCCTAAGTCCTGTCAAGTAACATTGCTTAATAGATGGGTTATGAATCATGCCCACTGTTATGGAATGGGTAGAAATAATGGGGGACAGGCATTTTACTTAAATATTATTCCATCATGAATCCACTAAGTCAATTCCCCTTTGGCTAGTTTAAGAGAGTATGCTGGAAGCAATTTTATCTTTAAACATTTTACAAATCTGTTACTGGATTACACTATTAAGATTCTAAACAGTTTTCAATTCCAGCATGTGCTGTGCAAATTGTATCCACTTTTAATTCTTCAGTGATTAGAATGCGGTATTGCAGTCTAATTCTGCTGACTGCTAGCAGTTTGTTTCTCACCGACTTAGGGTTGACTCAGTCTTCCATCCTTCCGAGATCAGTAAAATGAGGATCCAGATTGTGGGGGGCAATATGCTGACTCTGTAAATCGCTTAGAAAAGGCTGTAAAGCACCGTGAAACGGTATATAAGTCTAAGTGCTATTGCTAATCAATTCCACCATTTGCATTTTACTTCACTAAATACAGATATGCTATAATGCAACTGGATCTCCGATTTTACTTTTAGATCTGTAATCCACTGCATTGGCTCTTTTCTCCTCCCACCTATTCCAATTTGTTAGAACTACAGTAAGAGTTTAGAAGTTCTGAAAAATTACCTGCCACTAGAGGTTATTCAAATTCTAGTCTTGATTTATTAGTCTAGACATTTTTAAGGCCATAGCTATAGTCTGTAGTTAGCAATTTTGTTGAAATGACACACGCACAACAATGAAGAACAGTCTTTACAGATGAGCTTATTTTATTTGCAGCATTATGCACAGAGCAAACATTAAAAATTTAGAAAGTAATATTGATTTGCAGCTCCATCAAAATATATCCACATAAGCTTTCTGAGAAGTTCCCTGTTGCTACCATTGAATTGCCCTCATGCCAACAATAAACACAAATCCAACTGAAGGAAAATAAGTAACAATAAAGAGCACTTATTCATTATCATGCTATAAGTAAAGTATTTTGCATAATTGACATGTTTCAAACACTTTCTTAAATGTGCTTTTATATTAAATGTGTGTTTGTGTGTCTGTGTGTACCTACATAGACACGTATAAAATACACAGTGGCTGACAAAATACAACACAAGATGGCACTGTTGTCAGTTAATTGAATCATCAGAAAATCCTCCCTATCTCACTAGTTTTTGATTGGTGAGAAAGATCCTTTGTAAGTGCACAAAGGTATATATGCAAAACGGTTTGAGGATTTAAGGATAAATGCTACAGAATCATCTGTTTCCTAGCCAAGTATAGGACTCAGAAAGATAGCTCACCACTTTGTAGTAGCTGGAGCTTTCGTAACAATTAAGAGTCTGTTGTGCTTATTCAGAAGATGTATAAAATAAAATATTATAACAGTGCAGTTAATTTGACAGTTACAGATTTAAATGCAGGTTCAGTGTTTTTAAGGCTAATACAGGTACTCTTTAATTTTCATTTTACGATGTTTCAAAGTAATGACAGCATCAGAAAAAATGATTTACGGCCTGTCCTCGAACTTACCATCCCCATCGTCACATGATGATAATTCAGACGTTGGCAACTGGGGTAATATTTACAACTGATTATAACAACCTGTGGTCACATGACTGTTCTGCCCCAGCTACAGGTCCCAAGAAGTGTGGCACGTACACAGCTCCAAAAACTCCATTTAATACAAACAGACCCCTTTCGAAATGCAGGCTTTAACCACAAATGTCCTTATCAGCCTGCTATGAATTACAGAGAATAAACAAAGTCTGACAAGTATTGGCAATCAGCCCAGAAACCAAGTTGTAACAAAAAACTCACTCTCAAAATGCTCTGTGTAGGACCAAACGTTGTTCCCGGCAACATTTGCCAGCTGTGTGCGAACTTAAATAGGCTAAGGGAGTGGCCAATTAGCCCCAAGCTTATCCAAATTGCACAGAATCTTAGCTAGAGGATCTCCTGAAACCCTACGAACCCACAGCAGCCCATCCCTGGGTTTAGTCATCTAGGACCATATTTCTCAAATTTGGCAAATTTAAAATGTGTGGGCCAACTCCCAAAATTCCCCAGTTAGCCAAATTTTAAGCCATTGATCTAGGATGAAGGTTAAATAAAATTTGTTCTTTATTAGGAATAATTATTAGTTCCTTGGTGGCACAGCAGATTAATGTGCTGTTAAGTAACATCAGCTGCCTGCAATTACTGCAAGTTTGAATCTCACCTGGCTCAAGGTTGACTCAGCCTTCCATCCTTTCGAGGTAGGTAAAATGAGGACCCGGATTGTAGGGGCAATAAGCTGACTTTGTATAAAAAAGAACACCCGTTAGGGGGGTGTTCTTTTGTATATACTAAGCAGGTATATACAAAAGTATGAAGGCTATTGCTTAACGCATTATAAGCCGCCCCGAGTCTCTGGAGAAGGGCGGCATATAAATTGAACTAATAAATAAATAAATAAATAAATAAATAAATAAATAAATAAATAAATAAATAAATAAATAAATAAATAAATTTATTCTGAATTCTGGCACTGCTAGAGTCTCTATTCTTTTATTTTTAAAAATGTATTGGCCACCCAACTTCACTGGTCTCTGGGTGGTTTACAGAACTAGGAAAATATCAAAACAGCTAAAAACATTTTATTATTTATTTATTAAATTTATAAAGCTGCACAGTGGTTTAATTAAAACATTGAATCACACAGACAGCCCAGACTAAAATAAACTAATAAATAGCAAAAGAAACAAAACAAAACAGGGGGCATTGAAAAAATAATAAACATCAACCCTGGGCCTGGGTGGGACCAAAGTCAGGTTTTCAAAGCTTCCCAGAATCTCAGGAGAGAGGGCACCATCCATTTTCAGTGGGGGTGCAGTTCCAGAGGTTAGGGAACAGAGAAGGTATGCATCCTGGATCTCACTAGATGGCAATGTTTAATGGAGAGGACCTGAGGATACTGGGCAAACAAAACCAATGGAAGACAAGAGGTCTCTCAGATATCCTATATAGGGCTTTCTAGGTAATAACCAGCACCTTGAATCAGAAGCCAGATGGCAGCCATTGCACCTTGGGTAGAAATGGTAACACATGACCACACCAAGAGATGCCCGTTATTGCTGGCACTGTATTTTGAACTTTTGTAGTTTCCAGGTGGCCCTGAAGAGCAGGTCCATGTGGAGCTCATTGCAAGAATCCAATTGTGAGATGATCTAGGAATGAGAGAGGCCCTTCAAACTGAGGAAAGGGCACAACTGGTGCACAAGATGAATCTGGACAAAGGCCCTCCTGGCCACAGGTGCCACTTGATCCTTGAAGAGTAGCTGCAAATCTAGGAGGACTCCCTAGTTGCTTATCAGTCTTGAATTGTGATGCATTAAGGCAACCCAACCACCGTATTTTCCCTCTGTCATTCTCTTGAATGTGAATTAGATGAAATTTTACTGCTGTCCTACTGTTAAGAGCCCTTTGTAGGAGCTTGCTAAGTAAACCTGTTATGTTACCAACATCTGTTTGGACTTCAAATAATCAGGGAAGCACATCAATCATCTTACTTGTTTGTGGTTTAAAGAGTAAATGAAACACACACTTGCAAGTTACTTAATCTAAAAAAATAGCAAAACAACAACAAAATGTTTGGATAAAATTATTGAAATTTATGTATTTAAAGGATCAGAAAGTTGTAGATAATCCCAACGAGCACATATTCCCCTTTTGCTGCACAAAAGAAGATAAACTTTAAAAGGCATAGTATACAGAATAACAGAGTAAAATTTATTTACTATACAGGAAGTCTGTGACCAGATTTTCTTAAAGAAACACATCTGTTTCCTCCTAACAGATGTTGCCTGAATGCCTAGGGTCTAGACTTGTATAAATTAGTTTCCATACACTTTAGAAACATATGGATCAGAAATGGCAGGAAAGAGAGAGAACTTTGTTTGGAGTTCCTAGTTTAATGGAACTAACTTCACTCACAAATCATGAAGATTAGCTGAACAAAAATATAATTATACTTTCAAAGTTACATTTAATTTTTTTTAAAAAAAATTGCAATAGTGTTCTCCAAGCAAAAGAAAGACTTGATATAGGTAAGAAATGCATACCATACACACAGACACACATGTAGAGAAAGCATGTATAAAACATGCATATTGGTGAAAATAGTGTAGAGTGTAATATATATTTAGTGTGTGTGTATATATATATATATATATATATATATATATATATATATATATATATATATATATATATATATATATGTCTCTGTCTATATCTATATCTATATCTATATCTATATATATATCTGTTTTCTGAGGTTTTCATGGGTGTTTGTATATAGGTCTTTGGTTATTCGGGTCTTCTCCCGCGTAAAATTGGAAGTGTCTTGGCAACGTTTTGACGAAGTCTCATTCGTCATCTTCAGGCTGGTGTTCTCGGCTTCATGCTTCCAGGAGCAATTGCTTCAGGAGCCTGGCTGTGGCTTAGCTCAAGTGTTCTCTATTAAAGCTGCTTGCTGCTGTGAAAGTAAAACTGAAAGTGAAACTCCTCTCTTTTGCTTGTGTTTTGCATTTGGAACAGATTTCTTTTCAAGTGGGGAGGGGAAGTAGAACTCCTTAGCATCAGAGTTTGTTAATAATAATATAGGAAATACTAATGCTCTGATGGTCTTTTCAAAAAATCCTTTCTTAGTGAGCACCTAGAAGGCAAGCCAAGAGGGGCATATGTGGCAAATTTCAAGTTTGTAGGCATTACGATTCTGGAGATTTTGTGATAGATGTGTGTGTGTGTATGTGTTTCTGTGTGTCTGTGTGTCTGTGTTTACGTACATAATTGTATGTATGCATATACAGCATGTGTATAATGCAGCTTTAAGCCCTCCTCTTCTCCCTCTCCCCCTCCCTCTCTCTCTCTCATCTATCTATCTATCTATTTATCTATCCATCCATCCATCCATCCACCCACCCACCCACCCACCTATCATCTAATAGTCCGTGTAGTTTTCTTGGCAAGACTTCAGAAGTTATTTTCTTTTGCCAACTTCCTAGGGCTGAGAAAGAGTGATGGTTTGAAAATCACTCAGCTGGCTTCATTCACAGGCTCTGGGTTTCTAACCTGGTGCTTTAACCACTACACCAGACTGGCTCTCATTGTTCTTAACTTCACATATATATTATTTAACACTAGGCATTAGGGCTCTAGAACACATCAGATTCATTTCTGAAACAGTGCTCCTAAGGCTGCAGATCTAGCGCTTGCTTGCAACTCTTTTCCTTAATGGACCTTCCTTCATGCCACATAAAACACACAATGTGCTGGAATAAAAAGCAGCTCAGTTTGGAGAAAATACTTTTGCAGCAAGGTATTTTAGGTTTTTTAATAAATAGGCCTATAAATAATACATGTCCATTTTTTGCTGTTCTCATTGCTATTGCTATGCAACAGACGGTCCTTGGAGTTTAAATCTGCAGATATTTTTATTGCTTCAGGTCACTGCTGTGTTACTTTGTACAAATAGCACCCAGTGCGGTTCCCTCAGCATATGTTGATTTTTGCATGCCTCGATGGAGATCATGAAAAGGCAACCCATCATGTGCGCTGAGCGGCTTCTACCTGTCTTTGGATTTTGCTAAGTGCCTGCTTTTATGGATCAACGGAAAAGCCCAGATTGCTCTGTAATTTAGAGATTTTAGGCCCAAATGCTGGATGTCAGGCTAATAGATGATGGGTAATCAAACTCTGAAGGAATTACCATTTTTTGTTTTGTTTTTCATACTGAGTCTTCTGTGGCCATTTCATGAAACTGTCAGACAAAATAGCCACAATTATTTTATGTTTACTTTATTCAGATGTCAACAGTATATGCAGCAGTGAAAAAAATGGGACATGCAATCCAGCCATGGACTGTTAACTGATAAAATATTTTAGTCAATTTAATTGTCTGCCTTAGTTTTTAAAGCTCTCCAATATAAAATACAAAGCAATGATAATAAGACAAAGTGACATCATGCTGCAAACCCAGAAATCCAATTGAATATAACATCTAATAACGTAAGAATTCACAACGGCATTCATTGTAACTACTATATCACATAAAAGTGTGAACTGTATATCAAATGCAAATGAATGGAAATGGAACTTCATAGAATTGTTCTTGAAAATCCTTTGAATTTGAGTTGAGCTGAAATTACTCATTTTTTTGAGCCATTATTTGCAGCAGCTCAGGAAAATGTCTTTCTTTTAAAATGTGTTTTTCAGCTCTCCTTGGAAAATGATCAACACTTTGGGAGTTGGCAAGACCTTTCCTTTACATTATACTCTCTTTTCCTTTACTTTTCTTTCCCTTGGTTATATCAATACTGTTATGCCATGTTTTTTTTAAAAAAATTAGATTTATATGCCACCCTTCTCCGGAGACTCAGGGCGGCTTACAATGCGTTAAGCAATAGTCTTCATACTTTTGTATATTTTATACGAAGTCAGTTTATTGCCCCCACAAACTGGGTCCTCAATTTACCTACCTCGAAAGGATGGAAGGCTGAGTCAACCTTGAGCCTGGTTGCAATAATTATTGCAAACTTGCAATAATTACAGTCAGCTGAATGTTAATAACAGGCTTTTAATCTGTTGAGCTATCCAGGCTCTTTCTGGTTGACCATGGCTATCCTTTGTGAAAAGTATATTAATACAAGCCAGGCTTGTATGCTGCGTTCTTTGGGTTCGTAACTGGGACAGAACAATGTGACAATAGGGGGTGAGGAACTCTAATAGAAGTTCCTTCACAAACCTCCTTTCTGTCATAGGAACTCCAGATCTCATTTTAGTATCTTATTCCCACTGCTGTTACTCGGGATAGGAATACCAAATCCAGGCCAGTATAATGCTATGCTTACATATTGTTAGATGCGGGTGTGAGAAATGAGTGCTGCAGTCTTGTGAGGCATTTTGTTCTGTCTAATAACAGAATGTCGATTGGGTAGTTTTGGTGTTTTCCCCCCTTGTATTGAGGAAAGTATCCTATTAGGCACAACTTGTATTGAATGCATGCTTTCTGTTCCATCATGTTTGCCCTTAAACTGAGATTGGCAACTTAGTCCTGGAGCTACATGTGGCCTTTGAGTTCCCTTTTAATGGCCCTGAAAGGTCACTGTTTCTGAAAAGTAGCCATTTTGAAAAGGGTTCCTGCCATTTTGAAATGGGAGATCGATAAAAACTGTAATGCAAGCCTCAAGTAAGTATATTACAGTTGAAAAAACCCAAAATGTCCTTATCCCAAACACATTTCTGATGATTGCCTCCTTTCATGTGAATTTGTGCTATATATTGGATTATGTAGCACAAATGAGCACCTGACTGGCATTTTGTAAATGGGAAAGCTTCTGCCCATTGCTATTTTAGTGTTCTGTAACATGTTCTCTAGATTCTAAATGTGCCCACCAAAAAAGGAGGCAGCTATATAGAAAAAAAGAAGACTAGATTGTCTCCATATAATTGTAGATCAAAAGAATGCAACCCTCACCAAAGCTGTTATTTGATTATTTGGATTTAGAGGCCACCCAACTCTCAGACAACCCTGGGTAGTTTACATTTCAAAAGTAAGAAACAATAAAATGAAGAGGAAATCTCCACTTAACTCACCCTCCATATTTTACTTTACAGAATAACTTGGTCAAACAATCACATAAATCCTGGGGCAGATTCCAGTGGTAGAAAACAAAAGATTCTTCTAGCATCTGTGGAAAACACATAGCCAAAATATCTCTGGAGAATACTGCAAATCTTGTGAGGTAATGTTCTCAGCAGTTCTCAGCTTTTATTGTTTGGAATTTTGGATGAAAAACCGACACAACCTGTATTTCCAAGCATTGTTTGAATGAGACAGTTCATTCCATAGATCTCAATCCTACTAATAGATAGAGTGATGCAATTGCCAGAAGCAGCAGAGGGAGGGGTGAGACAGCTTAAAGAGAACTGTGTGTGCAATATAGGTTTCCTACATCTAAGCTGACCACTAGTCCTCAGGCTCATTAGAAGACCCTGTCTGAAAGTTAATACTCCACCGTGACTCCATGTTTGAATTGAGATAGCTATCTTTGCCTTGGGCAGCAAAGATATAGACTGCTGACTTTCACTGAGCTGGCTTCAGTCTGATAATCAGCGGATTCATGTTGTGAAAATGCAGTTATGATGACTTATAGCAACTCCAAGCCTCAAGACTCTGCAACGTAGGTTCTTGACTTCACAAAGAGACTTACGCCAGAAGAGAGATGGCAACTGGATCTCGCTTACCATGAAAAATAGGAGCTCGGACATAAGAATCTTACACAATCATTGGCAATTAAATCACCATGCTTAGAAGGGGAATATGAATTAAAGCAACCCAAACAAATGGTTGTCTAACTTCTGCCTGTACATATTGATAGGTATACAGTACATGAAAGTTCCAGCAAAAGTTGAACAAATATGTTAATTCCTTCACTAAAGTCAATAGGGGTTTCAAAGGGATTCATTCTAGTGGAATCGCACACTCACTTTGCAACCTCATTTCAAGCTAGCAAATATCCTTTAATTCCGATGTGGATTAGCATCTTGGAATGTATGAGTGCTCAGTGAGTATGTAAATGCTAATAACAAAAATGCCTTAATACTAAAGAATCATAGGTGTCTTAGGTGTATTTTCCACTGTAGTTACTGGTTTTCTTATTTAAAAAATATAACTTTTGCTTGTGACTACTGTATTATGAAGAACGTTAGTGATAAATATTGGGGAGTGGATATAGACATCAAGCTATCTAAACTCTGTGGTAGTTTTGTGCTGAATTTTCATAGTGTTTGATTTTTTGTGCAAAATCTGTTGCTTTGAAGTGTATAGAAAAGTCAGCATAAGGAAAAAACTTCTTCCTTTCAGTGTTCTCTCTCTCTCTCTGTGTGTGTATAGAATGTATATATTTTTCTCAGCTTTACTGCTGTGAGCTGATGCATATGCAAATAAATGTTAAAAGACTCTTTTTAAACCCACTTCACTGTGTGCTGATGTGTATAAATGCTTGCCTTTTAAAACAAATGCAGAATTAAAAGACTCATTTTTAGACTGTTGCTGTACACTAATGCTCATTAAAAGGCTCTTTTTAAAGCTCATTACTGTGCACTGATGTGTATTTAAAGTCCATTGTTGTGTGCTGATGCACAGCAATGCCTAGAATATTATAAACAAATTCCTGAAACATGCATCACCGATCAATGAACTGTTTCATAACTTTTGAATAGGTTGGATAGTTAAAACATGGGTGATGGTTCTCATACCTGAATCACAGGTTCAGCTCCACAGTGGTGGGGTATCTACTTTCAAAAGGATATAGCATCAGGCTGGCAAGTGCTACTTCTCAAAGCTTGAGGAGGAAAAGGGTGCTGAAGATGGATTTCCATTTCAAGCTTTGAATAAAAAAAAAGATACACTCAAGTTAATCTTTTGGTTGACTTACATAGACATGTCTATGTTGCTTCTCGATAGTGCTAACAGAAAGGGATTGTCAGAATCTTTTTCAGGGGGGCTTTTTTAACTTTTCAGCCTAGTTTTTAGTCCTAAATTTTTCTGGTGGTCTCTCATCTAAGTGCTTTGCTTAGTTTTGAACCCAGCTAAGAGTAATCAGACCTGCTATTTCCTAATGCACAACATTTGTTAAAAAATAATGTGCCAAAATCAGCCTTGTGATTTTCAGAAGGAATCTTCCCCTGCAAGGTATGTGTTTGTGTGTGTTTGTAGTTGTTTTTGAACATATAATATAATTTGAAGGTGAAGGATATTTTGCTAGTGGTCTTGAGAGAACTTCATAAGTATTTGATTTCCAGCTAACAGATAGACATGAAAGCATGGTTGCATCTCCAAATTTTCTTTGATGTATAATCACATCTGCATCTTCATTCTAGAGCATGGAACTTCATTATTCAATGTTACAAGAAAGAAGGAGGAGTGGCTATGAACTTACATGTTTTGTTCATTGCCATATATTGTAGTTTGTTTTCATGGGAATCTTTTAATTATCTCTAGTTTTTACCTAAAAAACTTGGCAGGCTCTGCTGTTTGTTCCTGCTGCATCCCTTTTCTCAGAATTCAGTGTTTAGCCCCAAAGTAGTAGTTTAAGGATGGCTAGAAAGTTTCAAAAAATAGATTCATCTGGCTAGACGCACCAGTTATGTTTCAATAAAATTTCAGCTGATATTTCAATGAAATTAATTCCTAAAGGAAACAACTAGGTTGTCCCACATAGCCATAAAAACACATCAGTGAGAGCAAACAAAATTCTTGCATTTTGCAATGCAGTGTAAGAAACCGGGTACCTCAAAAAAATGAGATGGGTTTGATAGCCCATTTTCTTCCACAAAACTTTACAATATAAAGACAATTTCATTCCTAGATCCTAGTGGAAAATACGATGTCAGCCAACGAGAAGCTCCTCCTAGCATATTTGAATTTAACACTGCAACAAAATGAATGTAATCACCATAAACAGTTGTGGATTTAGTAAAGCAAGTAGCCTAAATTGAGATTCGTGGATGCTGCAAAGCTGTTTTGCAGCTGGATTTTTTTTTGTCCCAGCAAAGAAAACATTGTTTTTCAGGAGATTAGCATTTTGTACAAATTAGTCCCTGAGCTCAACAGTTGCAAGGATCAACTCATTGGCAGTATTCTTCCCTAAAGTGTTATTGTACTAATTAATGCAATACACCCACAGCCAAAGAGTCAGCTAATTACTTAGCTCTGATTGTTGATATCCAGCTTTTCTTCCAGAGCATCATACGTGAATAAATGAAGTGGATTGGCCTCTTTATTAGGAACTGAACCAATCTTCTGGTGTGATTCTTCAGATTATTTATTTATTTAGATCATTTATATGCCAGCAAATACCCTTCATGACTCTGGATACTTTACAAAATTGAAGGAAGACTAATAAAATCTCATTAAAAAACAGGAACTATAAAACAATAAAATCTAAAACTATAAACTTGAAACATTAAAACAGCAGAACATTAAAAGGCTTGGTATTTTATTATTTATTCATCCAAACACCTGCCAAGTGCAAGCTGCTGTCATGGGCTGGGAACAGAGTAGCCAAATGGCCACCTGCTCCTGTTTCTATCTGCCTGACAGCCAAGATTCACCAGCAATTGTTGTGGGAGGTGCATTCTGCTTTTGTGAAGTTCATTTGAAACTCACTTGGTCTTCACTTTCTGTACTATGAAATAGACTGAATGCATTGCCACACCAGTCTTTGACTTCTCTAATATTCTGCTTCGTTTTTATCATATTCAAATTGTTATTATAAAAGCACCGTGAATATGAACTTTGGCTTCTGGTTTCTTTACTGGGCAGATTAAAAGTGGAATACGGGTGGTTCTTGATTTATGAGCACAACTGAGACCCAAATTTCTGTTGCTAAATGAGACAGTTAAGTTAGTAACATGATTGTTAACTGCATCTGGCTTCACCATTGAGTTTGGTTGTCAGAAGATGGCACAAGGTGATCATGTGACTCCGTGACACTGCAACCATCATAAATATGAATCAGTTGTGAAGTGTCTGAATTTTGCTCCTGTGGCATGGGCATGCTGCATGGCCGTTAAAATGGTCATCAGTGCCATTGTAACTTTGAATGGTCGTAAATCGTTGTAAATCAAGGACTTTCTATAACAGTAGACCAGAAAACAACTGGAAAAAGGTAATTCTTTACCAATCTCAATGACTGTAGCCAACAGAATAAGTTTTGTAATGTTATGCTTAGCAGGTGAAGTAATGTAGGCTTTGATGTTTTTCTTAAGCACACAAATTTATATCCTGTTGATATAAACATTTTAAATAGTTCTGGCTTTCTGCAAAAAAATGGGGAAATATTTGAAATAGTACAACTTGCTTTATCTACATATACTCTATCAGCATTGCATTAATGTGAATTCCTTATTTTGTGTATTAGTTCTTGGATTTGTGATCATTTTAATTTGACTCAAGGCCACTCTAAACTACAGTAATTATATACTTTGGCATTTTATTTATTTTCTGGTTTCTTTTACTCTAAGTAGGGAGATGAAGGACTGAGCCTTTATAATAAGGTGTGAAAATGGTTCTTGTTCCTTAAAACTGCAATTTGCCTTGAGAAAGCAGCAGTCATTATTGCTGTGATAGGATTAAAGAGAAAAACTGAAATAGAGTAAGCCACAATAGATAGATTGATGGGTGAGAATAAAATGCATTACTTATTTGCCAAGTCCATATCAGGCATCTACTGGCTACTGGCTTTCTTCCTTCGTGATTCCTTCTTTATTACTGGAGAGGGGTGCCTTTTCATTCAACCATGATTCATCCAAACAGGGCTTTTCTTTTACACCAAGTTTCCTTTCTAGACATCTTGGTAAACTAACCTCAATACATAATCAAATATTTAGTAAATTAAATTGGATAAAGTAAAGAAAATCCTGGGTAGGGGTCAGAGATGGGTTTCAGCAGGTTTTGACCAGTTCTGGAGATCTGGTAGCAGAAATTTTGAGTAGTTTGGAGAACCGGTAGTAAAAATTCTGACTGGCTCCACCCCCATCTATTCTCTGCCTCCCAAGTCCCAGCTGATTGGGAGGAAATGGGGATTTTACAGTAACCTTCCCCTGCCAAGCCCTACCAAGCCATGCCATGCCCACCAAGCCACACCCACAGAACCAGTAGTAAAAAAATTTGAAACCCACCACTGGTAGGGGGAAGAACACATACTGTTGCTCAGCACACCATCTTCATCCTTCATTCATTTTGAGCACAGTTCCAAGTGCTGGTTTGACAAAGAGCTTGCGTCCTTGTTACCTTTGGAAGCATTTGCTCAATCTGAATCTGCCCATCCTGCATTCAACTCAGTAGGGAATATTTTGGAAATGGAGTGGAAGGAGACAAAGCTTCTGGTTCAGTGGTGGGTTCCTACCGGTTTGTTCTGGATCCTGCGAACCAGTAGTAGTGGCGACGGGAAGCTCTGCCCCCTCCTGGATGTCATCACGGATGCTCTGCACATGCACAGAAGCTTCTGCATATGTGCAGAAGTGCGGCACCCGAGCGCTCCCATTGCAAACTGGTAGCAAAGGTAAGTGGAACCCACCACTGTTCTGGTTGTAGTATTGTCTCAATGAAGGAGTGTGACACACATGGGTATCCACAGGAGCCTCCTCCTTTCATCAAAATGATAAAAGTAGCATCATGCCTTCATGCTGCAAGCAACATTCCTTTGTGACATTACATACAAAAGGAGCGAAGCTCCATTACTTCTTTCATCATTCTCTTTCTCTTTGTCCTCTTCTGATTGTACCACTGGTTTGCTGCTCCCAGATCCATAGTGATACCCAGTGTTAAGTATTCCAACTCTTCATGAAAGATCCCACAATGGCTTCAATAATTGTATTTCATATTTTATTTTAATGACCCCATTTTCAAAAGATAACTGTACAAAGCATTTTTTAACAAAATGCACTAAATAAAGATCTTATTTGCAATAGTGGCGAACCTAGCACCAGCTCAGTTGTAGGAAGAGGGTGAAGATTCATTCTCAGAGCTTGTGGATTGGTTTCTGAATGTTTCATTAAGCTAGGTAACATCTTCAGTGGAGTTTAGGGGATGTCAGTGTTCTGTTTATAAGGGCTTAGGTGTAGATATGTCAAGTGAGAGTCTAATGATGGGTTAACTGTGAGTCATCAGTGAGTCTTGTGATGGGTCTTGTGATAAGGAAATTACATCAGGTCAGGGTCATTGGGAGGTGAACTGCTGGTGGTGGTGGGGGTTGCGTGGGTTGGTGGAGGGTTGATGCTGTCTCTGGTTGGTTGTGTGGTTGATTTGGATTCTGTGGGGTTGGTAGGCAGATTTTACGTCTGTTGATGGAATTGCTTGTGGACTGCCAGGCTTCGACGAACTCATGAGTGTGGCAGGTGGTAGGATGGCTGATGATTTTTGTGTTGCTCCAATCGAACTGGTGCTGTTTGGTGTCGGTGTGGGTAGATCTTATCAGATTTACAATAAAAATATAGGTGGGAGAGGGAGCAGAAGGGATACAATACCATCTATCTCCTATTTACAACACAGTCCATTCAACAAAGATGCCTCTTCAAAAGTTGCCTTTGGAACAACCATGACCTGGACGATGGACAATCTCCATAGATCATCCTTTCAGCAATTCCAAGAAGGTTCCACACCCATTTGACTATTCAGTTGAATCTGAGCACACAGATAAATCTCCAAGTGGCCTCAACGACACTCAGAAAGAGTGCTAACCAAGAGATGATTGCAAGGAATATAAATCTTTCCATCTCCACCATTCAGTCAGAACTGAAGAAGCTTCTTGGAAGGGAAACAACTTCAAGGAAAAACAAAGACAGTTCAAGTGCCTCTTGACAAAGCACCTTTGGGATTCCTGTAATTCTTGCAATGTCTGTTTCATAATCTGGCCTATTCTGAAGTGTTGATAGATACATGAGAGACTGCCTTGTTCAGCATGATTTTGCTTCCTTGATATTAATGTTGAATAAGAATGTGCTCATAGTCCCATTTTTATGTGAGGTCAAAGTGGTGAAGACTAGCAGGCTGGCCCAAGAGTTCTGAGAGTTGAAGTCTACACATCTTCAAGTTGCCAAAGTTGAAAAATCCTGGTTTACACTATAGAGCATACTGTCCTTAGAAATATAATTCATTAAATGCATTTGCTGCCCATCTTGCCAGAAGGTGAGAAATATGTTTAGTTCTAACACTTTGTTATCTCTTATTTTATGCCAATATGTTTTTAGTTTATAATGGGATTGAGGATAACCATCTTATTCTACTATTGGTTTAATGCTTTTAATATGGATTTGAGTGAATAGCATTGCTTCCTTATTGTGTACTAACCAGAGTATTCTCTTTGGAGAAGTCTCTAACATTTGCAAATGTGTAAATAAATACTTATAGAATACCACAAGGATAACGTGAGATACCATGAAAGTAAAAATTAACTATGTGTTGAAATACATTTCTATTTAATCTAAATTGCAAGGATGTAGTTTGTGGGACCCTATCACTGCTAGTAGAGTAATTATTAAATACACAAGTTGCTTTGGGTCATCACTACCAAAACACTACCATCACTAAAAAAAATAAAAAAAAAATCTGGTTAATATTTAAATCTGCTCAGCACTGATGTTTGCATAATTAAACAGTGCATCAGTGCTGATCACTCAGAATAATTTGTCTTCTTAATAGGGATTTTGTAACTTGTTAAATTGTTTTGAAATATACAACCAAACAGCAGTATTTGTGCCAACTGGATTAATTCTTCCATAAGCTTCTGATGTGTGGAGAAACTGATCCCATCTGATGAAACAAAAATCCAGGAGATTTGAGTTGGCTTTTAATGCATTTGTTACCAAAGCAGTTGGTAAAAAATTGCTGTTCATAGACATTTAGGTGTGTGTTGAGTTTTTGTTTCAAATTCCTATACATTTCCCCCCGTTTCATTGCTTTGTGAGCAAATCTATTTTAGTTGGGAACAAATAATCTTTCAATATTTTCAAATTTGGGAGCATAGACATTGGAGAATTATTTCTCTGAAATTTTCCTAAGAAAGGAAAATCCTCCAGCACCAATGCTACTGAATAAGCTCTGCAAGATACATTATGATGTCCTCCTTTGTTTTGACTGAAACATGAGAAGCCAAAGAAACTGTTGATGGCTAGAGACATGATTGTAGAATGAAAGACAGGTAATTTCCATACCCCTCTTAATCACCTTGTTATTCAGTGCAAAAATGAGCATTCCCCCCTTTTTTATGAAATAATTTCTAACACAGATTTGCTTTAATCAAGTTATATGAGAAATTATAGAAAAAGGGAATTTATTATGCAGGCTAATTGATATGGTGCTTCAAAATCTGCACTTTCACAATGAGCATTTTCAAGATCAGCATATTTATTTTTGGGTGGGGCCTGTTGCTATAGACTGGGGTCAAGTTAAAAGGTGGAAGGGATTCTCCAGAAATCTCCAAAAAGAGGTGGGACAATGAGTGATACCTGCAGACTGGATGATGATAAGGTATATGTGGTATTTAATAGGAGAAGCTTAATATCTCATATGCCTTCCAATGTTGCTTTCTCCATGCCAGAGTTGAAGAGAAATTTCTCCATGTCTACTTATATACAAGAGAAAGATTTTTAATGGAGGCTGAAGCATAGGGATGTTACACTCTGTCAAATTTTTACAAGGATTTCTTGTAGATACTGATTTGGGGTCCCAGAAACTAAACCAGTGGAATGACTTGCCTTTAGAAGTTGTGGGCGATTCATCATTGGAGGCTTTTAAGAAGAGACTGGACAGTCATTTGTCTGAAATGATATAGGATCTCCTACTTAAGCGAGGGGTTGGACTGGAAGACCCAAAGGTCCCTCCCAAAACTTTTATCTGTTAAACGAAGTTTTAATTGCAGCTACTACAGTTGCTGATCTCACCACAAGTGAAGGAGGAAATCCAATCTTTAGAGGATGAAGAGGAACTTGAGGAAAACTACACTAAATGTTGTCACATAATTGATCTTCTAGATAGGTGTAAATCCTAAACAAAATAGTATCTTTCTATGTGAAATAGCAATAATTCTTCACATGTAACTTGATACAGAGTTTGAAAATTAGATCAGATCCAATTTGAATTCAAAATACGAAGTCAACAAGATTGCCAGGAGACTAGGAAAGAAATAGAAGGGAAAGAGAGTAGACCTAAATAATCAAAAGACAATGGGCAAATTACTTGGCACCTTATTTTATAAGCAGAAGCAAACAGGAAGAGAAGCATTCCAGATCATCTAAAGAGACTCCATTTAATGAATTCACTATAAATAAATCTTCAAGATTCTGTGTTTATCTCAACTAGCATTAAAGATACTAAAATCTTTGTAGTGCTTTCTTCCATGATCTTTCCCAGTTTTGAATTGATTTGAAATTTAATATAAGTTGCATCTGTCATTTACAGACAACAGTTAATCAAAATCTCTGCAGCTATTTTATGTGGGAGGAAACTTCTTTAGCTAATTTGTTGGATGCCTTGAATTTAACAAAACAATTGCTTTTAAATTCGCATATGAAAGAGCTGCCCCTAGTTATTGCATATCTGTGTCTAATGTTCTCTTCTTTTTATAAGGAAGAGGGGACATTTCTTATTCTCTGGATCAGGAATAAGCAGTCAACTTCACCTTCCTCCATATATTTTTCTTCTTCTTGTTGTTGTTCTTGTATAATCAGACATTTTGACTGGATTTGGCATTTTTATCTGCCTATCAAGTCCTTCCCAAAGACCTGGGATAGGCAGATATTGTTGTTTGTATCATTAATTTTATTATAGAAAACAAGCAAAACAACACCACTTCCCATATTAATTCACATCAAAGCAGTGTTCTGCTGTAAATTTGACATCTGCTTGTACATGATAATAATACTGTCCCTATATCACATTTGTTGACAAAATAGTGAAAGACCATTCCACAGGCCTTGGCATATATTCCACTCTCTTATAGAAAGTATAATGTCTTGATGTTTAGGAACATTAAAGATGCTATCTCTTCCGGAAAGAGAGATGTCTGCAAAATTTCCATCACTTATGCCAATTCCCCTAGATAGTGAATCTTTGTTGACGAAGGCACAGTCCAGGGGAAGACTTGCTATGCAGTTTGCCATATTTCTTTTTCACAAAATTGTAATTGTTGAATTTCTTAGTTTATGCTTTCTGAGTTACTGCCAAGTTTATTTTTTAGGAAGAAATATATATGAAGAGAAATGTGGGGGCAGGGAGTAATATTAGTGTATAATGACTACCTCCAGAATGTTTGCAGTTGCTTCAGTTGTATATCTCTATAAGTCTGGGCAAAAGAAGGAGAGAAGCCTTTTTTCCTTTGTACATAATCTCACGGTGGAAGGATTTAATAAGAAGTTCTATATTACTGACACTGTCTTAATCTGTTGCGTTTCAGCTGTCTGAATGGGATGTTATAATATTATAATATGCTATAAAATTCGTACGCACTCTAGGCTAGTGGGAAACTGGAAATTTCAAAGCAGTACCTCCCCCTTGTTTCTTGCTTGCTAAAGCATAGAGACAACAAGCTTCATCAAATCATAATGGAAAAACATTTTGAGGGTGGGATGTTCCATTACTCAAGGGGTTGACCTTTCTAAGTTAGTGGGTACATTTAGAACATGGGGTGTATTTTGCACAAACTAGGAAGGGATCTATGGTACTATTGAGTGATGCTAGAAATTGCTAATATTTTGTTTTAAATATAAATAACATATAAATATAAATAACTAGGTAGAGTAGGGAGTTGTTGGACAAAGAGGCACCTGAGAGCATACCGATGTTCATAGGCACCATAGTGCCTCTTTGACTTTTTCAATTGAATCTTTTGATGAACATTTAATATTTAAATTAGCTGCCCAAATACCTCATCTGTCACATTTTAACATGCTTAAGAAACAAAACTAAAGGTTAGGCTATGCTGGTGCTACAGATGGATTATGAACAAATTTTTCAGTTGGTACTACAGTCGTTTTCCCATATCAAATTATACACTTCACAGGGGAGAGATAAGGCCTATGTTTAGAAACTCTGTTCAACTACTCATCAGCTGTTAAGCAAGTTTAAATATGTACCATTACTCTAAGGATCTGAACAGCTTTGGTTTGAAATACTTTCGAGACTACCTATTTTAAATACTGTTCAGATGAGGTAATCTGATGGTACCACCTTGGCTTTTTATCATGTGCATGTTAAATTTGTAAAACAGAAGCTTTGTCTGGATTGGAACAGGTATACTACAATGCAATATAAAACATCCTGCCTTTAGAAAGCTAAAATATTAGGGGAATGGCTTGTAATTTAATCATTTTCTTAATGTAATAGTTTTCTATATGCAGAGGATTAAAATGTATGTACTCTGAAAAGATAAACTTCATGGGCCCAACAAAATTGGACAATATTTTATCCAGATGAAGCAGATTGGGACCCTTTTGATTTGTGGTTCAGGCTGGGTTATTCACATTTATGGATGATTTTTGGAGGGCTCAGGTTGGCCACCATCAACTATGAATTGGTGGTGGGCTGGGTTCATGGGGCATACTGTTTTGCAATGTTGGTGCAATCGATTCCTCCAAATAAAGTTGGTAAACAATTTGGGGGCCCTTTTTGACTCACAACTTGTGCTTGAGGAGCAAGTGGCAGTTGTGAACAGGGGATCTTTGCAGAGGTTCAGCTTGTGGTTCAGTTGTGCCTTTCTTGGACTTTAATCATCTTTTGGTTGGATTACTGCAATGCACTCTACATTGTTAACCTCAAAGACCACCTGGAAGTTACAACTAGTTCAGCATACACCAGTAAATGCAGAGCTTCATGCTTTGCACATGTTCAACTGTATTGGATATGCTGCACTGGTAGAGTGGACAGAGTGGCAATTCAGAATGCTTGTTATCATCCTGGAAGCTGAAACTGGCATGGGGCCAAATTATAGGACCTGTGGTGGCAAAGTGATTAGAATGCAGTATTTCAGGCCAACTCACTGTTTGCTGTCAAGAGTTCGATTCTGACCAGCTCAAGGTTGACTCAGCTTTCCATCCTTCTGTGGTCAGTAAAATGTGGACCCAGATTGCTGAGGGTAATATGCTGGCTCTTTAAAACACTTAGAGAGGACTGGAAAGCACTATGAAGTGGTATATGTAAGTGCTATTGCTATTATTAATGGGATTGCTTCTCCTTGAAGCTATCTCTCGGTCCACCAGGTCTGATAATGTGGATATGTTCTAGATCCTTTTCTTAAATATTATCATCTTATTAAGGCCTTGGAGATATGTTTTCTCTGGCTGCTTCAGTCCATTGGAACAGCCACTCCGGAAGGGCCCCTATTCTACAAGCATTTTGGAAGACTAAAAACCTGGCTATTCATCCCATTTGGCTAGGATGGAAGTGAGTCTAGTAAATGTAAGAACATGGGGAATCTAGATTATATTGCAATGTTGTGCTTGGAATATGTGGTGTTGTAATGGGGATGTTTGTTTTATTGTTTTTGTTTTTGTTTTTTTAAAATTAGATTTATATACCGCCCTTCTCTGGAGACTCAGGGCAGCTTACAATGTGTTAAACAATAGCCTTCATACTTTTGTATATTTTATACAAAGTCAGCTCATTGCCCCCACAAACTGGGTCCTCAATTTACCTACCTTAGAAAGGATGGAAGACTCAGTCAACCTTGAGCCTGGTGAGATTCAAACTTGCAATAATTGCAGACAGCTGAATGTTAATAACAGGCTTTTAGTCTGTTGAGCTATCCAGGCTCTTTTGTTATATAGTGACCCATTTAGGGTTATCTTGATAAAATAGATCAGTGTTTCTCAACCTTGGCAACCCCTCAACCCCTGCTGGCTGGGGGATTCTGGGAGTTGAAATCCACCCATCTTCAAGCTTCCAAGGTTGAGAAATGCTGAGATAGATACATGTTTCTAAATAAACAGCAGAATTCTCACAGATCTAGTCTAGCTTTTCTATGGTTGTCTCTTTGGGTTATAGTGATTTCTAGGTGTAGTCACTTGTTCAGAATAATATATTGGGTAAAGATGGGAAACAAAATTCATCTGAACTACAAAATACCTCAGTTTCATATATAGGAAATCAGAACTTGCCCTTGACAGGCATTGGAATGAAAACATAAAGTAATGGTAGATATTCTCAGGAATTCAGGTTTGGTGCTGTCTATGCCTGCTTTCTTTTTCCTCCTTCTTTCCAACCTTCTTTTCACTCTTTACTATTTGTTTTAGAGACCATAAGGCAAAACTGTTTTAGAGAAATGAGCTATTGAATCAACTTGTGGTGCATGTGAATATTGGAAATAGACAATGTAGGTGTTTTGACCCAGTTCCTCAAACACGACAAACCCTTTGAAGTTAAATCAATGATTCCTTTATTAGGAGTGCCAGCAGCCCTGGCAAAAAGTTTCTCTCTCACTTCAGGCTAACAAGCCTGACCAGCAGGGAGATGAATAATTATTTGCCATATCTATTCATCTCTGCCCCCTGCCCTTTATCCCCAGAGCTAGGTGGGACTTCGCTAGCAGTGGTGGCTCTTCTGTCTTAAGGATCAGCCTACAGATTTCCACTGCTCTCCTCTCCTCTGCCTTCTGCACATCCTTGCAACAGGTACTGGACCCAGCTGTTCCTCCTCTTCCTCATCAGTCACTTCCAGACCTGGAGGCATCTGATGGATGGCTCAGGTCTCTATCACTTCCCCCGACAGCTGCATTCTCTCTTCCCCCTCACAGCTCTCAGGTTGCCTTGATGCTGATCCTGACTCCCACTCCTCATTCTCTTCTGGTTCAGCTGCTAGAGGGGCTGGCAGCCAACAGGCCACAATAGCAGGGTTAGATAGCACCAAAACCTTATTTCTTATTGTTTATATAACTATTTGTTGGGGAAGTCAATTACATCTAGTGACAGCATGTATACTGTAGCTTCTCCTTTGACAATGATAATGGAAAATGTGAAGTACTATATATTACATTTGCAATTGTGGGCAAGACTATGCTGCATAAAAATGTATAATGTATCTATTCATAAGAATAGGTGTCCTAAATTGCTCAGATTGTAGGGGAGATGGGAGGCATACAAATTTAATAAATAAATCAAATAAATAAAGACTTCTGCATTTCCCAGTCCTGTCTCCCAGACACCTCCAGCCTTAATGATCAGCACATTGCCAGTAATCTAAAATATATATTTCATATAGAACACTTTATACCTTAATAAAATACAGAAATGATAAATAATTCTGCTGAGGATACTTATCCAACATAAACAATTGCAATTCCTTTGTTTGTCCTTTACAGTCTTACAGGTAGGACTTTATTTTGCTCAGCGATTGGATTCATCAACTCTTCATGCCTCAATAATTCCTGAAATTCTCTTTCCATTAAAAATAAATATCCTATTTTATATTCTTGAGATGGTACACATATTTGATTGTCTTCTCTATGATGGCATATATTGAAAACTATAAAATTATAATACAACTATTAATCCTATGTATCTGCTTGTACCTAATTTTTTATTAAAAATATATTGCAATCCAGCTGGCTCATAAATTACTGTGTGGTTGAAAAGTCTCTTGTTGGATTACTCCTGAAGCAGAACATATTGAAGTAAGGGGTATGGCTTTCTGATTAATATTTTGACTTTATGGAGATGATGATGAGGTGAGACAGTTGTCTGACTATAGGCAGGGCAATTCCAAAGAAGAATTGTTACAAGAAACATACTGATGAGATACCAGAGAAAAAGCAGTCCTTCAGTGAGAAATACGTGGGTTGACTTTTCTGTGCCTGTGATTGACAAGTCATAAAAATGATATTTCCTATCTAAATTCATATCACATGTGCTGTTAGGAATATACAGTTCTTCCAGAAATTTCCTTCAAAATGTGGTTTTAAGGTGATGACAAGGGAATAAAATTAGAGATTTGGGGGTATTTTATTAACTTTTTAATTAATTTACTTAGATTGAAAGACAAATATCTGTAAGCCACCTTGAGTCACCTTGTAAGGGTGGCATAATATTTTAGTCATGGTCCTACCTATCTTTTTGATTTTTGCAGGGTGACCATTTACAGGGTATTCAAAACCAAGTGTTGCCTCCCCTGCTCAAGCTCTGCATATGGTTTATGTCAGGGGTGAAATGCTCCCAGTTCGGACCAAATCGCCCAATCCAGTAGCAATGGCAGCAGGTGGTTCAGAGAACTGGTAGCAAAAATCCGTGCCCCCCTCTATGCCCAGCTGAGCCACACAATCATTAGAGGGGGGTTTTTTTAAAGCATTTTTTTCTGCAACCTCTTTGGCATATAATACTCCAAACTTAACCATGTCAACTCATTTTATTGTCAGCCCTGGCTGAAGCCATTTTGGGAGCATCTTCAGGGCTGCCACAGCGAGGCTGGGTGGAGCTGTGGGAACCCTAAGGGGGGAGGTAAAGATAGCTGGGGGGATGTGCAGCCAAAATAACATTCTTTCTCGTGGGAGCCAAGGACGCCTACCAGGTGTTGGAAGGGCATGGACCAAAGCCAGTCGGAGTTGGGATATGACCTGATTGGACCATGTGACAGACATATGACTTGGAGGGCAGGAACTTTGGACTTTGATTTGGGTGGGGAAAACCCTGGGTCCTTCAGAGTTGGGTTTTCCCCAGCTGTCCCAATATGACACCCCAAATAAACATATTATTTGAGGAAGTTCCTTATTACTTGGAACCCTGACATTATTGACATGGTTAAGTTTGGATATTAGAGAGAAACAAAATGGAAGAAATGGAGAAAGCAGAATGGAAGAAAAAGACCTAAAGAAAATCACAAAACATACAAACCTACAAATAGAAGTAGAATGACTGTGGCAAAAGAA
The DNA here is from genome assembly GCA_030761175.1 of Masticophis lateralis. Lineage (NCBI taxonomy): Eukaryota > Metazoa > Chordata > Lepidosauria > Squamata > Colubridae > Masticophis > Masticophis lateralis. The sequence goes on along the minus strand of JAUDYJ010000001.1, from coordinate 320,298,740 downwards.
AGCAAAAATAGTACCCATAGTAATAGATGCCTTGGGTGCAATCCCAAAACATCTGTGGCACACTTAAACACCACTGGCATTGACAAAATCACATCAGTTAATTGAAAAAAGCAGCTTTATTTGGAACAGCTTATATTATCTCACTACACTTTTAACAGCATGAAACAACAACACTCCAGAGATTGATAAAAATGCCTAACCCAGTCAAAAAATCTAGCCGACTGGGTGACCAATCACAGCAATATTCCCCATTTTCTATATGTAACTTAAGGTGGCAAATATTCTCCTGCCTCCTATTTTCCCCACAATAAAAACCCTGTGAGGTAGGTTGAGCTGAGAGACAGTAACTGGCCCAAGGTCACCGAGCCATGCTTTTTAAAAAAGTGCTTTCAAAAATGGCATAAGTCATAGCTGTTCTGAACTGACTGTGGCCAACTGAGACCCATGAACTGAGGTTATCTTGATAAAAGTGAGGATACTGAAGAAATTCATCAGTTTTTTTTAAAAAAAGGGAACTACTGTGAAGTATATCAAGTGCATGTATTAATTTTGTCCTCGTAAATGAATTTTCTAGATGCAAATTGTTTTTTTTTTTTTTGAATAATACTTCATTGTCTAAAGAAATACTCAGGACAACCAAAATGGATGGTGAGAATCTCATCCAAAGGACTATTATAAACTTGGGTTGCATGTAATTTCTATGCTTACCTTCTATTTTTTTCTATTGTTAAATAAACATTTATAGCTTACTTATATAACATAAAAAACACAGATTAGTATGTGTAACTACATATACACATCAGTGTCCATGAGGAGGGAGGGAATACACAACTGCAATAAAAATGTTACCCTTCTGTACTTAAAAAGCAACCTGGCCTGAAAGTTACACAACAGGAAGAGCTTATACTGGGATATCATGATACATGTTTCATTATTTTAAGGAAATGCTGTGGATCCACCATCACCACTGCCTCCACATTTGCCAAAGAGATAAGGGAGATGCAGCATTTTTACTTTCAGATTTCCTTGTTTGGAGTTGCCAATTTTCTGTTTAAAAGGGGGCAATACATGGATAGAAACTTTGCCTTTTTCCTGAGCACTTTGTACATGATGTAACTTGTATCCATCAAGATCTTAAGTATTTACGGGTAGGATCCATGTTAATTGGGTCTCATTTAGACTCCCTTGAAATGGAAAGAATGTCATCTAGTATGGCCCTAGCCCAGTGATGAAATCCAATTTTTTTTACTACTGGTCTGTGGGTGTGGCTTGGTGGGCATGGCAGAGGAAGGATATTGCAAAATCTCCAATCCCACCCCACTCCTGGGGTAAGGATATTGCAAAATTTCCATTCACACCCCACTCTGGGGCCAGCCAGAGGTGGTATTTGCCGGTTGTGTACACAAAATTTCCGCTACCGGTTCTCCAGAACCTGTCAGAACCTCCTGGATTTCACCCCTGCCTTAGCCATGTAAACTAGATAAAGGGAATGCGGGGTAAATGATTGGTTGATACTTGGGGAAAAAAGAGGTTCTGACAACCATGAATCTCTCTTTAAGAAATCTTTTGTGTATTCATCTATACTTGACAACTATAACCTGTCTGTAAATATCTGTGGAGATTCTTAGTCATCCAGGTCATAGTTATTTCACAAGGCAACTAGACTGTTTTTTCCTTGAGGAAGTTCTTCCTCAGGGAAAAAATAGTCCAGTTGTCTTTTGAAAAAGCAGTTTTGAGATACTTTTCTGTAACTTTCCATTTCTTGGGAAGATTATTGAAATGATGGTTTCTGATAGCTCTCAATAAACTGCGCCTGCATCTGCAATTTGGGAGACTTCTTGGACTTGCAGGTGGTCAAGTGGCGGCTGTGACCAGGGATATCTTTGCCCAGATTTGGCTGGTATACAAATTGATGTCCTACCTGTGTGAGAGGATGTGATTCATCCTCTTATCTTTTCTTGCTCGCACCACTGCAATGTGATCTACAGAAGGCTGTCTTTGAAAACCACTTGAAAGCTACAGTTGGTCCAGAATGCAGCTGGTCAATTATTAGTCAGTGTGTGCTATTACAAGCTTATAAGATAATTTGGGTTCTGTACTGTCTTCCCTTTGGCTTCTAGCTGCAATTTAAAGTGCTGTTTTTGACTTATAAAATCATATATTGCTTTGCAATGAAGTAGTTTTTCCTACTCTAACTGAATGCAACAAACTGATTCATTCATCCCCCAAAAAGCCATTGTTAGTCTGTAAGGTGGGAGAAGCTGAGGTCATAGGGGCTGCTTCTCTGTCATTGTACCTTTTAAAAATCAGGACAATGAAAAAAAAAGAATTATTTCAGAGGAATTACGGACAGTAAGTTGATGCCATCTGTTTTTGAGGATTGCTATTGTTGTGTCATATGTCATATGATATTTTGTTCGGATACTGTTTTATGATTTAATTTTAATTTACTTCCTGTGGATGTTTTAATTATTGTTTATGTTATTCCTATTGTTATGAACCACTGAGATACAAACTCAATCAATCGATGTAAACAGTAACATTGGATTTATATCAAACTTTCTCTCTGGATGCTCTGTTTATTCACTGCACATATGGGGAAAAATAATGAAAAATCACATTTTATAGTTGCTTTCCACATTAGTGTTTTTCTTTTTCCTAGGCTTGCTGTATAAAGTGTAAATTATACAAGCTCTCAAGATGTCAGTTTTAGATCAAATTCATTAGCATTGATGTCCATAATAGAGGCTGACAAGATACCTCTATAACAAGACTGCATTGACTTTGATGATTTTATTCTTTTTTTATCACTGATATTTATAATAATGTATGAGAATGGTGCAGTGGCCTAGAAGTGAAGATGCTCACCTCCCACTTGGAAGGTTGAGAGTTCAGTCCTAGGTAGCAACAGATATTTCTCTAATCAGAGTGCAAAGAAAATATCTGCTGTGAACTACACATAGGTGTCAGGAAGGGCATCCGGCCAGTAAGTGCTCAGTTCCATTCAGTTGCCATGACTCCACCCTGATAAAATGGGATTACAGGTTCAGAAAAAAAAATACAGTAATGTAAGAAGCACTACTCATTTTCTACTTTGTTTGGCTGAAAGGAAAGATAGGAGTTATGACATTATGGAGAAGGGCAAAACACACAAGCAGAACTCATACTGTTGTGCTTAGTGCATAGTTGTATAGAAGATCAAAATATGAAGAAGTATGTTACATTCATTTTGCTTGGGACCAAAATCTTAAGTAACAAAACAAAAGATTCTAAGTATTTTTTTTCCAGTTGCTATACATGTGAGAATAGCCATAGATGCCTTAGTAAAAGGTGAATTGTGCATCATCATGAATGAATGAGTGAATGAATGAATGAATGACACAAATTTGCATTAACATGGCCTAAATTTGGAGTTTCATAGTCTGAATGTCCAGCATTACATGCATGATTCAGGAAGCCTAGGTCACAGCAAATATCACTTAAGAATCAAGTGTGACTGTCAGTTCACACTTGATGTGAAATGTGTATACTTGGCCTTCCGGTATACTTATTTATGGAATGGGGCAACTCACCATAGCCATTTCGCCACAGCCATCTCACCACAGCCAACTTGGCCCATCCATCTCACTTCACATCTATCTAACTATCTCACTGCGGTCAACTCACTACAGGACAACTCATTTTGGGGCAATTCCATGCAGGATAACTTAACATGATAAATGTTACCCACCATTGTTTTCTGAAACATTATTTCCAATGACAAAATGGAAATAATGTTGAAGAAACAATGGTGGATAATATTTATTGTGTTGAGTTATCCCACATGGAATTGTGCCACAGCAAGTTGTCCCATGGCTAGATGGCCTTACCAGGTTGGCTGCAGTGAGATGGCCATAGTGAGTTGGCTGCAGTGAAATGTCTATGGAGAGTTGGCTGCAGTGAGATGGCCGTGGCGAGTTGGCCATGATGAATTATCCTAAGCCTGCTTATTTAGAAAAAAACTACCAGAGGTGATATTCAGCAGGTTCTGACCAGTTCTGGAGAACCGGTAGTGGAAATTTTGAGTAGTTCGGAGAACCAGTAAATACCACCTCTGACTGGCCCCACCCTCATCTATTCTCTGCCTTTGGAGTCCCAGCTGATTGGGAGGAAATGGTGATTTTGCAGTAACCTTCCCCTGGAGTCAGGTGGGAATGGAGATTTTATAGTATCCTTCCCCTGGAGTGGGGTGGGAATGGAGATTTTACAGTATCCTTCCCCTGCCATGCCCACCAAGCCACACCACCAGAACCAGAACCAGTAGTAAAAAATTTTGAATCCCACCAGTGAGAACTACCATATTTAAGCAGAAACACAGCAATATATGGAAGATATGGCAACTATATATCTGATGGTCAATGCTAAGAAATTATGGGCAATTTAAAGATCGTTCCTTCTTCTTTTTAAGTCCAAATTTTAAAACTTGTAAAAGCCCACAAGCTTTTGATGGTGAAATGATAAGAGATTGAGGCTCTGATGGAAAATTAAAAGAGAGGCTAAACCAGTTGAATACGAATGCTCAAAACAAAACAAAAAAATAATGTGTTTGTGTGATTTAGGTAAAAATCAACACTTGCACAAGAATGGCAAGTGGCAGTTCCAGCTTTAAAACCACAATGCAACACAGTGACATTGCAAACACACAGCATTCACATCTATTGGGATTCTTTCTTCACTGTAGTTATTCTCTTTTTCCTTGCCAACTTTTTTCTAAAGAGAAAATAAAACAAAATCCACAGGATTGCTTTTTAAAAAATGGCCCTAAGAAACCTTGTCTGTGTGAAGGTCTATGAAGGAAAGGCTCTCTTACTGATGGGTGAAAACCCTGATGATCTATTGTGCTGCTGATTCACTAAATGCATATTGACATGATGGACAGTCATGGTGCCAAAGAAGTCCATTGTGGATACAATCTGCAGATAATGGGTCTCCGGGAGATTTTTGAAGTGTGCCTTTTTAATTCACACTGTCACACTTCCAAGATGCACAAAGGTTCAGGTTCCTTTAGATGTACTGCAAAGTCTCCTGCAAACACCTTGGGCACTGTCTTATACTCTTCGATTGATAGAGCCATTTATGTTCTCAATGGACGCACAATAATGATTCCATTTGGACCAATCCAATTTCAATGCCATTGCCTCGTGTGCTTCCATTAAAAAGACAGGATCGTTACAACCGGGCTGATAGATTATTTCTTTAAAAAGGAAGAGAAAGGAAATTAACCCGCTATATTGAATTGCACCAGATTGACACAATAAATAATGACATGGACCAGGCTCTAATCTCTCTCTCCTATATTTCCACAAGGAGAAATAGACATATTTACCACATAGTTGGTGTCACTTCTAGGTTAAGATAGAGGCAATACTCTTTTAAGATAGCAATGGCATTACAGAACTGGCCAGATTTTATATTGCTAACAATATAATTCCAATTGTGAAGCTAACAAATGTTCCATCCTTTCTCCTTGTCCCCCTCCCTTCCTTCTCCTGTACCCGTCACTGATGGATGCTTTTGTCTTTAGGATCTTATCTCAGACAACTTCCTTTTAAACAATGTGATCTCTTCTTCCACTAAACTTTTTTTTGAAAAAAATTTCATCTTTAATGCTGCAGCCTTGATTATTTTCTCTCCTTATTCTAGCCATCACCAAAGCCATAAGAATACATGAACTGGAGGCAGCACTGATGTTCTGTTGATAAGACAACATATTTTGCTGGACATGGGAAGAAGTTTTGATCATGGTGACCTGCGAAGAGAAGAAAGCTAATGATAGAAAGGGATTTAAGTCATCATAGCCTCTCATCATTTGCTTTGGGAGTATATCCTAAGCACACTCCTAGTTCCTGAAGAACAAGAACCAGTTCCTTTTCCTGCTTCCAGTTTGAATCTTGAGTGGAAATAGCTTCTCAGATATTTCCCCACATTGAATGTAGAAGATCAGATAAATATGTTTTCTTTATCACTGTTACAAAAATTGCAATTCTGTGTTTATTTAGCAAACCAGGTTTCCAGAGTTTCTAAATGTGTGTATGTTAGTTATTTTTGTCAAAATTCTGTTTTATGTAAAATGAATTTTGTACATTGGGATGGAGAGTGTCTGTAGATATGCATATTCTGATTAATATTATAAACATTTTAACCATGGATTTTATAAACTGGAATTGCCTATTGTAGTTTCTTCTGTTCTCATTTCTCTTATCTACCCATTTTTATGCTAATAATGATACATCCCTATTTCCAGTCCTTTAAAATAAATAATTATTAAGTCTAACATAGCAGATAAAGAGATATTTTCCTATATTCATGACACAAGTTTCTAGAGAGCCATAACAGCAACTATCCTTTGGCAGTCATCTTCTTCAAAACAATAGCAATAGCACTTAAATTTACATACCACCCATGAGTGCTTTACAGGATCTCATTTTTTGGGTGGTTTACAATATCAGCGCATTTTCCCCCAAAAATCTGGATCCTCATTTTACCAACCCTGGAAAGATGGAAGCCTGAGTCAACCTTGACTCCATCCGGATCGAACTCCAGACTGTGGGCAGAGTTAGCCTGCAATACTGTACCACCAGGGCTCTTGAAAGATTTTTGACTGTTTAGAAAGATTTTGTGGAATCCCAATTTTTTTTCTTTTTCCTAAATTAGATTTAAGAAATGCTGTGATCCATTCATCTATATCAATGTTTATAATTTCCAAGATGGTTCAGAATAATCTGTTTTGCTTTCCTTTCTTAAAATTGTGAATATAAAGTGGTGACAATTAGATTTACGTGTTGACAACTATTGGAATTTTCCCAAGAAAATGCTCATGCCGCTTTTGAAATATTCATAATCATCTGCTATTGTTTGCAGATTCCACTACTGTTAAAAGCACATGGTTATTTTTTTTAAAGGTTGCACATTTGAAAACTGCAACCGGTCCTTATTTTAACTCAGGCCAATCCATGTTTTCCAGCTTTCTTTAGATTGGTTTTTTTAAAAAGGAGAAAACAAGTTATTTCCTTTTGTTCCTACCATTAATTACAGGTGTTAATTTGATAATTTTTTCACATGAAAAGAAATGGCTGCAAGATTATGTAGAAGTAGAGCAAGGGATAAAAATCCATTGACAAAGAATTGCAAGACCAAGATAACAAGTTTCCCTGGGGTCTCTGACAATTCCAAGCTTCGGTAAACCTATTTAAAATAAAAGGCATATTAAAAGCAAAGCTCCTTTGTTTTAAAGAAGCACACAGTTATAAAAAGTTATTCTCCATGGAAATTGTGCCTTTAAATGACATTTCCCTTTTTATGAACAGTTTTATTACAAAATAGATTTCCTGAAGCTAATTTCATCAGTTGCTTCCACTCCGTAGATACTTTCTGCTGCCTTCCTAACTTCAAGCTATCCAAGTATGGTTACGTTAATTGCTAGGTGATCTAAGAGTCTTGGCTTCTCTCCAAAATCATAAGCTTGGAGATGCAAAACCTAGCAGGGACTAGGGGGGAAGATGCTGAAATGAAGCTAACTGTGCAAGCAGTATTTAAAGCAATATTTCCTTTTGATAGATTGTCTCTGATGGAAGTGAAGGATGGTATCTCCTAAGTGTCATTTTAACAAGATGTATATGTTGTTCAACGTATTTCACCAGTCAGTCTAATAATGCATCGTTCTCCCAGAGAAGGAATAAGTGATTAGTAGCTCTAATTAGAAAGTTCCCTGAGACAGACTTCAGTTGATAAAGTAGAGTGTGGGCTTTCTGTCATTAGAAATAATACAATGAGTTCAAGGTAGAATCAATCTTAAGTGTGATTGCAGAGATGACATTAAAAAATTATAGGCCTCTTTATTCATATATTGATTTGTGTTCTAAATTAAGCAACACTGAATAATAAGTCAAGAGAAGGAAGAGGCTAGTAAGCTGTGCTCCTCTTGTGTCTGATGCAAACTTGTATATTCCTTTTTAATCAATGGCTATTGGCTTTTTGTGGAATCAAATACCCCAAAGCCTGAAGAATTATGGAACCTTGATGGCCTTGGTGGGGGTGGAGACATTACTTAATTCCGAGAGAAAAGACATCATAACCTTGGCAAGTTATCGAACAGTAATTGGGTTCAGTGAAGGTCTTGCTCTGTCTTGAAATGGTCAACACTGGCCAAGTGGTACCATTGTCCCTAGAAGTCTTAGTTATACTCTCAGTTACATCACTAGCCATAACTCAGTTTTAAGTTATTATTTTTTCACTATCATGATAGCTAACCTCAACAATAGATGACTTGGTAGACCATTTTTTGTTTTTCATAATGTCCTAGGCCTACTGTCATCTGAGGACATTTTGGAGTTAAAAAAGGAGGGCAATGTTCCAAAAATTGCTTCTTTCATATCCCATACACTCTATACACTTTTTGAATATAAAAAGTTGTACATTCCTAGAAAACCCAACTACAAAAACAAGATCTCAGTGCCTTGTACTGGTTTAATGTTCCACCCCCCCACCCAAATCTCAACCCTAGCTGTTGGGTTGAGTCTCTGTTCTTGGATAGCGGGTCTTGAGAGGCCCTGGTCTTTGTTTGTTTGTTTATTTATCAAATTTATATACCGCCCTACTCCCAAAAGGGACTCAGGGCAGTGAACAGCCAAAATAAAATACAATAACATATAAAAGTTAAAAGCTATTAAAATAAATTAAATAATTTGGGCTCAGAGAAGAAAATTTAAAACATCCAATTATATAAAACATTTTAAAACCCAATTTAAAAGGGGAGAGTTAGGCCAGACCAGCCTGTTGGAATAAAAATGTTTTTAGGGCGCGGCAGAAGGTGCATAAGTCTTGAAGCCTCCTTATCTCTGGGGGGAGCTTGTTCCAGATGGCAGGTGCCCCCACAGAGAACGCTTTCCCCCTGGGGGCTGCCAGTCAACATTGTTTGGCTGACGGCACCCTGAGGAGCCCCTCTCTATGGGAGCAAACTGGTCGGTGAGAGGCTATTGATGGCAGAAGGCGGTCCCATAAGTACCCTGGTCCTAAGCCATGGAGCGCTCTAAAGATGATAACCAAAACCTTGAAGCACACCTGGAAGACCACCGGGAGCCAGTGCAGCTCTTGCAGGAGGGGAGTCACATGGGAGCGCCACGTCGCTCCCATCACCATCCACGCGGCCGCATTCTGGACCAGCTGGAGCCTCCGGGTGCTCCTCAAGGGGAGCCCCATGTAGAGAGCATTACAGTAGTCCAGGCATGTTGCTACTAAATGCATGGTCAATCAGTAATAAAGCCTCCCACACCTGTGATTTAATCATGGATAAGAGGGTTGACCTGATGTGCATCACTAAGACTTGACTGGGACTAGAAGGGGGAAATATGTCCAGATGGGTTTCAGGTATTGTATAAGGTGAGATTCCAGTGCAGGTATAAAGACGTGAAGATTACATCTGGGAATATCTTATGGTTAGTTATTCGTTGTGAGACTCTGCTCATTAAGTTGAACTCTAGAGATCACTTGTAACCTGATGGCGCAGTGGACTAAGTGCTGTTAAAATAGCACTTAGTTGCCAGCTGCCTGCAATTACTGCAAATTCGAATATCACCAGGCTCAAGGTTGACTCAGTCTTCCATCCTTTCAAGGTAGGTAAAATAAGGACCCAGATTGTGGGGGCAATAAGTTGACTTTGTATAAAAAAGAACACCCCTTGGGGGGGGGGCGAAAGGCCTATTAAACAGGTATATACAAAAGTATGAAGGCTATTGCTTAATGCATTGTAAGCTGAGTCTCTGGAGAAGGGCGGCATATAAATCGAACTAATAAATAAATAAATAAACTGTTGATATGTCTCAACCTTCCTACTGTGTAGCAACTTCCTGCATAAGCTTCTTGAGACTTGTGGCAGAATTCCCCAGGTATATAGCCAAAGGGAATATCAATTTGCCTTCTCTAGGAGCAGGATCAGAAGTGGTTTAGAAGTTCATGACTACCATGAAAGCCATGGCCTATCCAAGGTTATTCAAGATCTGACAGTAGGACAATGGAACAATATTACAGATAATTCTTGTGGATTACCTGTAGTGGGATTTAGATATGTATGTAGCCCTCCTAGTTGTACTGGATCTGTCAACCGCATTTGATACCATTGAACATGATATTCTTCTGAAATATCACTTTCCAAAGTGGAGGACTCTGTAACACAATGGCTCCATTTCTCCAGAATGGGTACTAGTTGGGATGAACGACTATTTCTCTGTTTCTTACCATTAGGCTTATGTCTTTTCATTAACTTATTTAACAGAATTTTGCCATTTACTTGCTGATGAGTAGAAGCTATTTCTGCAGAATAACACACATACTGCAAGTGCTTCATTGACTGTCGATATGTTTCAAGATACAGTTCACAGACCTGGTTATGACTTGTAAAGCTCATTGTGGCTTGGATGTTAATTATCTGCAAGACAAATGTCTCCAGGTTTGCTTGATCCTATGGATGCAATCTGAGAAGACATGATATTAGGAAGATGAGGGTCCAAAAGCAAGTATTTTCAATGATTTTCCTTGCCTTGTGGCCTCTGGGATGGTAGCATAAGGCAGATTGGTCCTGCTGAGCTTTTGGAGCCCAATGTATTACAGCTGCTGCAAATTTTGGCTGATACTGTTGATTATTTAATTGTTTTATTGATTGTTTAATGTACATTAAACAAGTATTTGAATTTTACAGTTAGTGACCCACAGTAATTTTGTTTGGGGAAGCATATAAATAAACAGTAATTCTCCTAAAATTCATTTAAAAAATGAATAATGAAAACCACTCACAGGCAGACACACAGAGACACATACACACACACAAGATTTAATTTTATGGGAAAAATAATTGCAGAAATAAGGGACTGATTGGAAGCATCTAGGCAACCACTGTCGAATGCAAGATTTCTATTTTAAAATGTCTGTTATTTTTTAATTCATCAGACCTTGTTTTGGTCTGCTCCATCTACTTTTCATGATGATAACCTCACTTTTGAGTACAATTGCCGGGCATATTGCCCGACATAAAATATGACTCATAGCTCTGCATTAAGGGAACAGATGCATGAATAAGTAAGGAAGAAATACCACGTCTAATTTGTTGTCTTCAGAACAAAAAGGCCACATATAATGATGTTCTACAAACAACAAAATAAACAAGTGGGGATTAGTGATCATTAGTGATCATTTTGTTCACTTCCTTTTTTATTCATAAGATTCTCGGAAAGATTAGCAGATTTCTTCAGAAGCAGGTTGAGTGAATTTGAGATGACGCAAAATTAAACAAATGTGTCAATTTTAGCCATTTAGGCAAAGAATAATTCTGCCTTCAAAAAAACAAACAAACAAACAAAATAAGATCAGTAAGATTCTGCTTTGTCCTTTTGTTGCAGTAAGCTCAGGCAAGGCAGGTGTAAACCCTGCTGCAAGCCTTCCAAGAAATTATAATTACTTAGTTCCAAGAAACCAAGTTTCTCTATTCTATGTAGCTCTTCCTTCTTATATTAGATATTTGAGTGGCAAGAAGACTGCCTAGTATTTTGGTAAGAACTACGTGTAGCATTTGGTTCATCATCATGATGCTTTTATCTCTGAAAAAGGATACAAGATTGTTTTCCATGAGGTTCCAGCATAATGTCAGCAACCAAGCATTGCTGAGAAAAAGTTGGACTTATTTTATCTTTGCACTTCTGGTCCAATAGTCCATCCCTTTAGTTTGCCTCACACCAGAGGTTTTTGAGAATAAAAAGGGTCAGAATTGGGCAGGCAGGGCCAACTTTTCCCAGCTGATACCCAGTAATGTTCCCCAGACATGTCAAAATGCCATTTCCCTGTGCATATGAAAATGAGGCCTTATCTTGCTGGAGCATCTGTATCTCCATGGTCTACTCAGAAAGACTGAGCTTGCCTATTAATGCTCATTCTTCCACATCAGCACCAGTTGAGCAGAATGTATAAAAATGCACTCTTTCTGAATAACTTGAGACAAGATTTTCACAACAGGAAATTGAGAATTGAAGCTTCAAAGTCCCTTATATGGACTTGAATATCTTTTTGTGGTACTTCTTTGCTTTATTCTCATTTATCCATATTTTGGTATTTTCAGGCACAGCTCAGAATGTCAGATTCTTTTTAGCACTTTGCACTTGCTATTGTAATGAAGTGTGAACGTGATTTAGTTGGAATTATTTATTTTATTTTACAAGATTGATATGGCTGCTTATCTTATACAATGTAATACTGAATGACTCACAACAGCAACATACGAATAAAAAATAGTCAAATATTTTTAAAAAATTAAAATCAGTACAACCATTAAAACCTGACCAGCTGTTTCTGAAATGGTCAGGTACAAATCTGTGCTCTATCATCATGACGTTGTACTTTTGGCTGAATTAAATCAATGCCCTGCAGAGATGTAGCTAAATTGGACAGTCACCTACATAATGTACAATCTGATCTACAGAAACAAATTGGACATTCAAGGAACAGTAAATGTCATTTTCTCAAGAATGGAATGATTGGTCATGTGTTTAAGATTAGAGATAAACAGTTTTCATGGCCATGCAAGGAAATGAGATTATAAATAAAATGATTAAAACATTTAAAGGGCATAGTCCTCTGGATGGCTGAGATTTAAAATCCCTCCTAAATTAATATATCCCAGAAGATGGCATTATTTAGTTGATCTTGATCTCAGCAAAGGTAAGCTGGTTATTTTCTGTGGACCTGTCAGGTTCCACAGAAAAAAACCCAGCCAAACGATGTTTAGGTTTGAAGCTTTTATCTTCTCCGGCACTCATTGACCATCCAAGCATTAAACAATGCAAAGAAAGGATTGACAGAGCTAACATCCAGTGCTCCTCACCACCTTTAAACAGTTCCTGCCACACTCCCTCTACTACACGCCTGCTCCGTCACCCAGTGCTCCCAGAAGTGCTGAGACACTCTGAGTCATCTCGCAGTTGTAAGTTGTGCTCCTGAGGCTTGCCTGCTGCTGGAGACATTCTGAGGCAGTCTGAAGGCTCTATAAGGGATGTGACAATGTCTGGCTGTTTGCAGCAAGGTTGCCACTCCTGGGATCAACCCCTGATGATCTCCCCCCCCCCCCCGCCTCCCAAATGGCGACTTCAAGCTGAGCACAGAGCCTTCAGCTGCACAGCTTCCAGAATTCCCAAGAATAAGAAACTGAGAAAAAACATTAGAAGAAGTCAGTGGTAAATTGTATGTTGCCATGAAAACAACATCGATCTTTTCATATAAAAATCAAGGAGCTAAATCTGAAGATGAATTTATTTCAACATTTTAATGTTATGATCTGCTTGACGGACTTCAATTATTGACAAAGTATAATTAAAATATTCACAACTGTTTCTTGACATTTCTTTTCTTCCTTAACTGACTTATTCTGACACTGTATAATTGGGGGAATTATTTTCCTTCTATGGAAATTTTACAAGCCAATTTTATATAGCAGCTGTATTGTCACAGGATGCAAAACTGGAAAACTTGCTCTGGATTGTGAGGACCTTCTATAGGTGACTTTTGATGTATCACACTTTTTTTGCTGTGCCACTTGAATAATTTAGGGAATGACTTTAAATAACAATAAACAAGAAATAAAACAAAGCTTGTTTTATTTTCCTTTACTTCTGATGTAGGTGTTTATAGGGATTTGAGATAAAGGAGACCACAAACTGATTTCCCAGGGAGAAAATAATATGAAACATGGCATAGCAGAAAAAGTTGAGTTAATAACCTAAGTTTCTCCTGAGAATGAATTAAATTAAAAGTGTTCTAATATGAAGTATTCTAGTAGCCTATAGAAAGGACACATAATCCTGGATAGAGCACAATGATACCACTTGGCTTATGTTCCAGGAACTAGCATTTAATTTATTTTATTTATCACATTTTGATTCTATATTGAGGCATTGCATTCAGGGATATAAGATAATGTGCACAGAATTATCCTCATCTGCAATCCTATGAGATAAAATATGGGAAATGTACCCTGTTTCCCTGAAAATAAGACATCCCCTAATATAAGCCCAATCAGGCTTTTGAGTGCATGCGCTAAAATAAGCCTCCCCCAAAAATAAGCCCTCCCCCAAAATATTTAAACACAGAGCTGGAAATCAGTTAAGATGGTAAGAGGAGCCCTGTCTTGCTCCACATGCCCCAAAATAATAAGAACTTCCCAAAAATAAGGCCAAGCACTTATTTCAGTTTTCAAAAAAATATAAGACAGGGTCTTATTTTTGGGGAAACATGGTAGGCCCAACCAAGACCTATAACATAATTTTTGGGGGCACAATTTCTTTAACAGCAATATTTTCAGATGGTGCATAAGTTTCATTTTTTCTGCACCCTTCTGCATTTCAACCTTGGAGTTAACATTTCTGTACGCATGCTTTCAAGCATTCTTTTTGGGCAGGGTAAACTGGAGTGAGGTAGGTGATGATCAGAATACCTCAACATTTTTATGAGGTGATATTATTCAGTGATGATCAATCATCAATTCCTTTTTTTTCCATATATGTAATGTGAGATTAGGGAAAAAGGACACTTCACAAACTATGCTTGTTCTCAACCATAAAAGACTCTCAGACAAAGGCTGCATTCTCATTCAATCAAATATTGTTTTGATAGATCTGCAAAGAATGCTTATTACCCAACCTTGAATGTAACCATCATCTCCCCAATGAAAACATATTTCAAGTTGCAGATTAAATAATAATATAACCAGGCACGACTTCAACTTTTTAGGCCTTTTTTCTATTTTCCTTGAGTGAGTTCAATTTTAGTGAAATAATCACATGCATGAAATTATCTAAAACCTGAGGCTGTTTCAGACAATGGCTTTATTTTTCTGATAGAGAAATGGATGGCAAAATGGGCCTTGCCTGAAATAAGAAAAACCAAATCCTTCCTTCCTTCCTTCCTTCCTTCCTTCCTTCCTTCCTTCCTGCCTTCCTCCCTCCCTCCCTCCCTCCCTCCCTCCCTCCCTTCCTTCCTTCCTTCCTTCATCCATCTTTCATTTTCTTCTGTTTTAACACCTATGAAGATCTTTCATGCCCCTGCAAACATATCTTAAACTTTACAATTTATTTCATTATATTTCAGACTTTCTTGAGTACTTAATAACACATGGAACAGAATCTGGTTCTCTGTTATCAAATTTAGACTGATTGTTTCTAACTTTTGAATCAAACAATGAAAGCTGCAGAAATAGGAAGCCAGGCTCCATTATGTAGTATTAAGCAAGTACACTCCATTTGAGCATGGACTATAGCATATGTTAAGGAAATCTGATACAGCAATGGAAAATGATGTACTACACCCCAAGATATTAAGCAACCTGAAGTAGAACAACAAATGCCCCCCTCTCCTAAGTGCTCTACCATTAGAACTAAAGGCTGGTCAAGTTATTTCGGTACATGAGATAAATACAAGTCTTACCGGTATGTCTTTTCTCTTTCAGCAATCAAAAGAACCTATAGTAAGAAACTAAACAATAAAAAGTTTGTTGGTGTTTCAATTCCAACCAAAATCAATAGCTTGTTGTAGCTATCTATTTCTGCCTAATGCTAGAATCATTTCTAACCCTCATTCTCACAGAAATGGCAATACAGCCTTTGCTGTTATGGCATCAGTTCAAACCAGTGGTGGGATTCAAATAATTTAACAACCGGTTCTCTGACCTAATGATTTCTTCCAACAAGTAGTTCACCAAACTGCTCAGAAAGTTAACAACCGGTTCTCCCGAAGTGGTGCGAACTGGCTGAATCCCACCACTGGTTCAAACTCTAGCCTAGATCCTGATATGGAAGCCTCTTCTGTGCAAAAAAATAAATGAGGAAAAAGTACACCAGAAAATAAATGACTCTACGGCTGAAAAATTGGCAGGGATTTATGCTTAGTGGAGCCTCAAAATGAACATGCATCTGCCATTTATAATAGCATTATCCAGTAACAACTAGACACAAGGACAGATTTTTCCCAAATGCAATCACTCTGCTAAACAACTAATTCCCACAACATGTCAAACTATTTACTAAGACTGTATTTGTATTATTCTTCTCATCCTTCCTATTACCTATCTCCTTCCACTTATGACTGTAACCTTATTGCTTGTATCTCTATGATTTATATTGTTTTTGTTTCCTAGTATGAGTTGATTGCTTATTTAGTATCCTATGACCATCATTAAGTGTTGTATCTTATGATTACTTATCTCCTCCCACTCATAATTATAACCATATTATTTTTATTTTTACAATTTATATTGTTCTGTTTGTTTCCTAGTATGATTTGATTGCTTCTTAGTAACCTATGACTATCACTAAGTGTTGTATCTTATGATTCTTGATGAATGTATTTTTTTCTTTTTTCTTTTTTTCTTTTTATGTACAATGAGAGCATATATACCAAAGACAAATTCCTTGTGTGTCCAATCACACTTGGCCAATAAAGAATTCTATTCTATTCTAGTGTTGATTTGCCATCTACATATAACTTGCCTGTCTGATGCAGTCAGACACACTGAATGTTTCTCAAGCATCTTTTGTGTGACTAAATAAATCATATGAAATGTGAAATAATTCACTAGTAGGCAGCCTGGTCTCCATGGGTAGCAATGCTCACAAAACATCTTCCTTAGTACGCAACTGACTCTATGCCATACCCTATTCACTTTTCTTTATAAAACAAGTCTAAATCATAACTATAAGAACAGCTCTACTGCATCAGGGCAAGGCCCATTGTAGTTCAGCATTTTATTTTTCAAATTGGCCAAGTAGATGCCTTTCAGTGCTCACAGAAAAGATGGAGGTACTGTATATCCTTCTCCCATCACCTCTGCCTGGCAAACCAGAAATAATATGGTATTTTTGAAGATTAACAGCTCTTGATAGACATGGCCCTTATTTTAAAGTCATCCAAATTTAAGTAAAAGCCAGTTTATTTGTTTGTTTAGACCTTTAAAAAAAAACTCTGAAGAGGCTGCAATTGAGTAATGAAATAGAGAGTAACCAAAAAAGAAAAAAGAAAAAAGAAAGAAAGAAAGAAAGAAAGAAAGAAAGAAAGAAAGAAAGAAAGAAAGAAAAGAAAAGAAAAAGAAAAAAAAACATAAAATCAAATCTTCTCAAGACGACCACCAGATGATGGTCAACCAAAATGATGGTTAAAAGCATGATGGAGAAGCCTTGTTTTGGTGGCCTTGCAAAATACCAAAAATGTGTGTGTGTATGTTTTTTTTAAATTTAATTTATAAGCCGCCCTTCTCTGGAGACTCAGGGCTACTTACAGTGCATTAAGCAATAGCCTTCATACTTTTTTATATACCTGCTTAGTAGGGCTTTCAGCCCACCCTAAGTGGTGTTCTTTTTATACAAAGTCAGCTTATTGCCCCCACAGTCCGGGTCCTCATTTTACCTACCTTGAAAGGATGGAAGGCTGAGTCAACCTTGAGCCTGGTGAGATTTGAACTTGCAATAATTGCAGGCAGCTGGTGTAACTTTAACACCACTTAAGCTGCTGCTTAAGATGCTGCACCACCAGGCTCAGGTATGTGTATGAGGACTTCATGAATCTCTGGGGGTTCTAGGGCTAACAAAAAAGCAGATTTATAATTAAGCCCATGCTCTCCTAAACTCACATGGAAATGTGGACACACACTATGGTTTCCCACAATATTCTTATCACATGGGTAGATTCAACCCTGGTAAATAAGAGCATCAAGCAAAAACAGGCCATTTTGAAAAATCTCTGGGGGTTCTAGGGCTAACAAAAAAGCAGATTTATAATTAAGCCCATGCTCTCCTAAACTCACATGGAAATGTGGACACACACTATGGTTTCCCACAATATTCTTACCACATGGGTAGATTCAACCCTGGTAAATAAGAGCATCAAGCAAAAACAGGCCATTTTGAAAAAATATTTTAAACCTGCTTTGAATATCTACAGCAAAAATTTCATAAGAAGGAAGTGATCTGAAACTTCTACCTCTTTAGTATTACTACCCTGCATTTTACTGATGGAAGCATTTGTCTTCCAATAAGCTCTACTAAGAGGAATAAGTTGGGCTAGTGAAGAAAGCTTTTACTACAAACTGCCAGGAGAGCTTGGCGGTTGGCACTAGACTAAGTTAGATGAATAAAGGAAAAAAAAATAAAATCAAGCTGCTCCTGTTTTAGGAGTCAATAAAGGGAAGAACTTCCTTATCTCCACTGTGCATAATGAGATTTTGTTGTTGTTGTTGTAAAAATGAAGCTGGTATATAAAGAAGCTCTAAATAGAGAAATCAACCATGTCATTTACAATGCTAACAGGAATGCATAGAGATTGCAACCAAAGAGGGAAAGGGAAAGGAAAAGGAAAACATTTTTCTAGAGATTTCAAAGCAGCTGCATAGAGAGCAGGAGGTCACGCCAGAGAGAAATACTAGAAAGGAACTGTAAATAACTTATAGAGACCATAAACTAGTTATGGGCTTGTTTAGAACTAATGGACGGCAATGGGAAAATGTACTGGGAAAGTTTACTATAGGATGAATGACATAGTAAATCTATTTGTTCAGTTTGTTTTGCCATAGCATTTTAAGTGCAGTTTC
Source organism: Masticophis lateralis (assembly GCA_030761175.1). Lineage (NCBI taxonomy): Eukaryota > Metazoa > Chordata > Lepidosauria > Squamata > Colubridae > Masticophis > Masticophis lateralis. Next base: position 320,280,088 of record JAUDYJ010000001.1, on the reverse strand, counting down.
CTACATAATGTTGAAGTTATGAATGATGGACTATAAAAAAAATGTCTTTGTCTTTTTCCCAACACCTGCTATAGTGGATGGTTGAGCTTGTAGTAAAATAATAATAATAATAATAATAATAATAATAATAATAATAATAATAATAATAATAGCCTCCAATCTCAGGTCCAGGATGAAATTGTTAACTCTGAATTTACCTCTTGCTTTAGGGTAGTAGCTTGGTAGTTTCCACTACTGCCACCTGACATACCATCTATCTGGCTGTACAAACAATAGAGCTTCTACAATTGTGCTGCCTTTCATTTGCAGTGAGAGCTGACCTGAAATTACCCTTCTAAATTCACCATGAAATATATAGGCAGAGACGTATGAATTTCTTGATATGGAAGAATTTCTCAAATGTCGGACTTCTCCATAGCATTTACAATAATGTAACTATCAAAAAAGCAAAATCTTTTCTTAGGATGTAGCTGAAACTCAAAATTCTGTGGAGACTACAGAATGCTGAAGACAGGATTGTTTCAAAACAAGACAGGGTATATTCACATATATCCCTTAATCATATTCCATACATGAAAAATTCTTCAGTTTTTTAAAAAGGGTTTCTCTTCTTTGAGTTTCTGAAACAAATTTTCTTCCATCAAATTAAGCTAGTTAAAAATAAAGTGAAACAATTTCTCTTTCTAGCACTACTGGAATCAAAAGATTATTCAATTTTGACTGTGGTAAATACTGCCTGATGCAATGATCAGGTTGAATGTCTGTCTGCCTGCCTAAATTTCACTTAATCTATAGCACTGCATATTATGTAGACAGTTGCATGAGGCCACATCAGAGGTGAAAGCCAGCAGGTTCTGTCAGGTTCTGGAGAACCGGTAGCGGAAATTTTGAGAATTCGGAGAACTGATAGCGGAAATTTTGAGTAGTTCAGAGAACCGGCAAATATCACCTCTGGCTGGCCCCAGAGTGGGAATGAAAATTTTGCAATATCCTTTCCTTCCTCTGGAGTGGGGAGGGTATGGGGATTATGCAGTATCCTTCCCCTGCCACACCCACCAAGCCACGGCCATAGAACTGGTACTAAAAAAAATTGGATTTCACCACTGGGCCACATCATACAGGAATATGCACAGATAACTAATTAAGTCAATGTAGAATAGAATAACAGAGTTGGAAAGGACCTTGGAGGTCTTCTAGTCCAACCTCCTGCTTAAGCAGGAAACCCTATACCATTTCAGAGAAATGGTTATCCAATCTCTTCTTTAAAACTTCCAGTGTTGGAGCATTTACAACTTCTGGAGGCAAGTCATTCTACTGATTAATTGTTCTAATTGTCAGGAAATGGGAGCAAATCCAGCAGAGCTGAAACACATTGACCAATCGATTTATTTCCAGAGCCAATAGCTTCTGTGAATATGGACATGTGCAGGAGAATGCTGAAGGGCCAGAGAAATGGCCAATGGAAAGTAATGTGATTTCTCTGATTTCCCATATAAAAAATTGCTTCACTTCACAGATATACTCAGTATGGTAATTTTATTAAATCATCTCACTGAAGATTTGCATAGCTATTATAATTTTTCCATTTAATTTTTTTTAGCTCATTTCATTTTCTTGCATCATCTGCTCTAGCTTGAAGTGTGGAACTATTTAATTTTATTTGTTTGTAACAACAGTTGTCTCTCAAGATAGTGATTGACTGGAAAGCCAAATTGTTAAGGGGCAACTTGTGCACTCATCTCCCTTTCACTCTGTATGCAGTTTCAAAAGTTAATATTCTCTGTTGGATCTTGTCTTGATAAACTTTCCTCAATTCAATTGAAGCTTTCTGAAATTTCTCAACTCATTTTTATTGCATTGTAATAAGTAGGAATTCCCAAAATTGCATGAAGCTTCAATTCTATATATGCTTACCATGGGATATGTAATGGTTTTGACCAGATATACAGAGAAAGCTATTATAATGCCTCTTCTCTTCTCTTCTCTTCTCTTCTCTTCTCTTCTCTTCTCTTCTCTTCTCTTCTCTTCTCTTCTCTTCTCTTCTCTTCCCTTCCCTTCCCTTCCCTTCCCTTCCCTTCCCTTCCCTTCCCCTCCCTTCCCTTCTCCTCTCCTCCCCCCTCCCCTCCCCTCCCCGTCCTATCAACTTTGAGATAGGCGGACTTAACACTGTTGGGGAATTCTGGGAGTTGAAGTTCACCTACCTTAAAATTACCAAGGTTGAGAAATGCCACTCCATCATATCACAAAAACACAGGCAGGATGGTTTCTGAAAAGGTAATAGATCTGCATGAAGCCTAGGCACTTGTGTGAAATGAGAGTTCATTCCGGCACACATAATATAAATTTAGTGATTACATATGCCATTCTTTTTTATTAAAATGATCCTGTCTACTAAGCAATCATTCTGGATTTTGTGAAACTCAGCAGTCTTACCTGCTTATTTATGGTAACATCAAGCAGTGGGCAGTCTCATTACAGTCTGTAAATAACTAGGGTCATGTCCTTGATAGATGAAATATGATTGCACTGGAAGAGGAGGTGTGTTTCATGGCTAGCCCTTAGGGACTATAAAATGCTCAGAAAATAATTGCCTTTTGATATGATAATATTTGTGTTCTTAACTGATCAGAAGCTGACTGGGGTTGGCTTGCCAGTCTTTCAAAGATTGCCAACTCTCTGAAAACATAAACCCAAAACTGACAGTGGATCTCATTTATATATGTACACAAACACACGCACACACACAATTCCCTTTTGGGACAAAAATATTATGCAAAGCCAGAGAAAAAGAGTGGGCAGTGCTAGACAGAACAAATGGATGGCAGGAGATGAGAGGAAAGAAAAAGAGATCTAACTAAATCTAGTTTATAAGTAACACTACTACCTATTCCTCTCAACCTTTCTGTCCTTGAAAACCATTTTTTCTTTCATCAGACCAATTCTCTGCTTCAGTCATTGACAACCTACCCAACCTTTAGATCAGGGGTGTCCAACTTTGGCAATTTTAAGATTTGTGGACTTCAACTCCCAGGATTTCTTAGAGAGCATTGCTTGCTAGGGAATTCCGAGAGATGAAGTCCACGAGTCTTAAAGATGCCGAAGCTGGACACTCCTGCTTTACATCAACAAACCCTTTCTTCTTTTATAGATCTTCATTTATTCTCTCTATATGTCCAAATCTCCCTGTGTGCTTTTCTTGTGCTGGATTCTCACCTTTCTATTCAATCTCCAGCCATTCAGCACCATTCATTCTTAACCCTACCTCTTCTCATTCTTTATTACACATACTTCTTAAATAACCCATTCTCACCATCTTCAAATTACTTGTATGTTTCTCTTGATCAATCCAGCTCAGGTTTCTATATAACAAGGTAGGCAAAAACTAGTTTTTTTCATATTTTCATAGTCAGTGAATCAAATTCTATCATCCATCCATCCATCCATCCATCCATCCATCCATCCATCCATCCATCCATCTATCTATCTATCTATCTATCTATCTATCTATCTATCTATCTATCTATCTATCTATCCATTACCTATACAGGTATTTGCATGTCTTAAAATATCTTTCTCAATTTCTCCATCTTTGATAAACATTCTATTAACATTCTATTAACATTCTATGTACAAATTCATCCACCTCCTTTTATGTTGAAAATTTTTGCCTCATTTTTGTTCTATGACAAATTAATACTAAAATATTTGCTGCAAAAATATGGCATTTTCCCTCGTGACATTTTTGCCTACAAAAAGTGCAAATACATTCCTGTTGCCAATCATCACTCATCAACAATCAATTCATAAACACATTAAAAAATCAAAAGGACATCAGCTGTTCTTTATCTTACTCTCTCTGCCTTGTGATCCATGTGGTAAGCACACCACCTATTCTTATACATGAATAATGATTCGTTTACATCATTGCTGCATTCAAGTTTTTAAATATTTTTTAAAAAAATAATCATGACTGTTCACTTTTTTATAATGCTGTGTTTATAATGCCTGCTTTTATATTGCTGTTTTATTTTATTGTTGTACACTGCTCCGAGTCATTTCTGATGAGATGGGCAGCTATCTAGAGTTGATAAATAAATAAAATTCAGCAATCAAGCTTTAGCTCCAAAGTTGTTGTTGCTGATTTAAATTTATTGGCCATCCAACTCAGGCATAGGGAAGCAATGAATCTCCCTGAAGTTTACTCTTGCCCCCAGCAAAAGGGACATAGTTCTAATCATGTCAAACCCCACTAACTGGCAAAATCAAGTAGGGAGAATCACACCAAATTTCTGAAAGGCACCTTTAATGCTACAAAACCATAATCTGAAAAACTCAAGCAGACTTTTAGGAAGACAATTAAAAAGTCTCTCTGAAGCACACACACCCCATTTTGGCTGGGCTCCATCTTCTCAAATAAACTGAACTCTTCCAGCTCTCAGTCAGGCACAAATGCACTGTCTAAACAAGTTTGCACAGGCATTTCATAAACAAGCCAAAATTATATTTGAATACTTCTCCAATAACAGCATCTAGACAAAGTCTTGTCATTTATTCCCAATAATTTCACTATATTTATTACTTCCTTTACATTTTTTTCTCTTAGACATTAACATGCATAGAATTCATTCTATTCCACTCTGTGATATCACTATAAATTTCATGTTGGTTGATTGTGTGCCATAAAATTGGTGTTGACTCCTAACAATCAGATAGCAATACCAATAGCACGTAGATTTATATACTGCTTCACAGAGCTTTACAGCCCTCTCTAAGTGATTTACACAGTCAGCAATTTGCTCCCAATAACCTGGATCCTCATTTTACTAACCTCAGAAGGATGGAAGGCTGAGTTAATCTTGAGCTGGTCAGGATCGAACTGCTGGCAGTTGGTGGAATTTGTCTACAATACTGCATTCTTACCACTGAACCATGATGGCTATTATAGAAAGATATATTTCTTTCACAATGATTTGTTCCTAACTGGTCTTTTCAGGTCTTTTAGTGGTGTTGCCATTTCCACTGTAACTGAGTCCATCTATCATGCTACTAAATGTCTACTTTCTTTTCATCTTTCCTACCATTAGAGAATTTCTAAAGAGTTAAGACTTTGCATAATTTACACAAAATAAGATAATTTGAGTCTTGTTTGTAGTGAGAACTTTGAGCTGATTTATTGAATGGCCCATTTGTTTGTTTATTTATCTCTTTGTCTGCTTTTGGTTGACCATTGTATTTTCAGAGATCCTCTCCAATACCAAAGTTCAAAAGTGTTAATATTCTTATGTGCTTCTTTAAAGTCTAACTTTCACTTCCACAGAGTGTCACAGGGAATAGCATGGCTTCCATTATTCTAATCTTTGCTGTATAGACAATGTCAGGGTTCCAAGTAACACCCCTAACAAAATAAAGCTCTGAGGCCTGAGTTCCTAAAAGTTCCAATTTATTAGAGATGTCATGTTGGCACATTTGGGAAAACCCGAATCTGAAAGCTTCCAGGTTTCCCCCATCCAGCTAAGAGTTCACAGCCCTGCCCCACACCTACAAGTTCATCACATTGTCCAATTAACTCTTCACGCTCCACTGGATACTATCTTCAGGCAGTCTCCATCAGATGCAGGCAAAAGTCTTTGAATACAGAATGTTGTTATGGCTAACTTTCTACCACTCCAACAACCCCCTCCCAACTTTCCCAGCTAAAATATATGGCAGTTTAGAAGCAAAAAGAAAATTGTCTTCCAAAACTGACAGGCATATCACTACATCTGAATATCTTCTCCAAGGCCTTCATGGCTGCTCTACTGAGTGTTAATCTGTGGCATTTTTCTTGACTGCTTGTTGATTGATGGTTGATCATAAAAGGCAGAAAATATGATTTCAGTATCTTCACGATCAGGTTAGCTCAGGGATGAAATGCTCCCAGTTTGGCCCGGTTTTGCTGAACCGGTAGCGATGAAGGCAGGTGGTTTGGAGAACCAGTAATGATGGCAGCTCGAGGATCCGCCCACCCACCCAGTCATCATTACTTCCTGGTTTTAACCAGGAAGTAACCTTTTTTTTACCCCCTGTGCTTGCACAGAAGGGTTTGTGCATGCGCAGAGGATCAACATGCACGTTTCCCAAACTAGTAGGGAAGGTAAGTAGATTTCAGCCCTGGATTAGCTGTTGTACGTGTTGCTATCAGTTTGATCTTTATATTTATTTTTAGTATTGTAATTGTACCGTAATTAAATCCTTGCCATATGCAGCATTTCCTGTTAACACATAGTCCTCAACTTACAACCATGATAGGGACCAGAAAATTTGTAGATAAGCGTGAGATTAACTAGAGCATCATGTGACCATTTATATGTGACCACACTCAATTTTATGACCTTTTTTCCCAAAGAGACATTAAACACATTATTGTGATCGTTAAATGGGACATCATGTTATTGTGACTTGTAATTTACTCTGATAGCTTCGTTGCAAATGGTGATCACATGGCAATGGAATGCTGCAACTTTTGCAAATGGGTTGCTAAGCATCCAAATCTTGATTGTGCAACAATTGTAATGTGAGGATTGGTTGTAAGTCACTTTTCTGAGTGCCTGTCGTAACTTTGAACAGTTGCTAAATGAACAATCATAAGAAGAACTGCTTGTAGTCAGTTCTGGCCATTTTTGGCCTGTTTGCTGCAAGAGCAGCCATGTTTTACTTGAAATCTAGGTAATCTAGAGGCCATCTTCCAAGTCAATAGACTATTAACTACATCTTACCATCTAGGAATGACGGTACCTATTAAACATAGGACACTTCATGTACACATATTCACATACTGAAAATTTCATATTATTGAAGTCTGAAGATGAGCAAAAATAAAAATAAAAATCTGACCACATGGTTAAAAAAACCCAATCAGTTTTAATAAAAACTAATATGGATTATTTATTTGTATCTTTGTGCTTTATTGGATATATTAATGGTTGGCTCACGCTTCCATCCTGAAGTTGAAGTCTTTTACCAAAGAACACAGTTTATTGGCAGTTAGTAAGAAAAAGCACTTTAGTTCCTATAGTTCAATGTATAGAATTCATTTCAAATAAACTGCAATTTGGGAGCACTCTTCAGAGGTAGATCCACATAGAAAAACAGCGTTGTAACCAAGGATAATTATTGTCAAAGATGACAGGCTCAGACAGGGTTATTATTAATCTTAGTTACACAAATGTGTTCTACTGTTATTTGCAAATTCAGTGTCATTTGGGGGATCAAGGAATATCCTCAAATGGCAAACCTGCTGTCTCTGGTCCATCCAAGATAAGCTTTATCTTGATCCCTAAGGCCAGCTTTCTATTTAGTTACTAAATCTCTACCTCTGGAGTCCTTGGAGTTAGATGGCATGCTTTTGGAAGGAATTTGTTACTTATTACCTGATGCACTGTAGAGGGGTGGTTGGGATATGCTGATGGCACCAAGGACACTGAAATATTGGCCACCTTGGAGGCAAAAGGCTGATATTCTCAGCAAGCTCTAGATTTGCAAAAATAAATTTATGCCTATGGTTATATCAGCATAGCTTTGATAAAGGGAAAGACAGTTTGAAAATATTCTCAGCTCCCTTAAATAAAATTATTGTAAAGTTCTGAGGAATTGATAGACTGGTTGTTTGGAAAACTTTACCTTAAAGCATTCTTACTGTCCATTCTAAGGATGCAACACAGATATCGCCTGACCCTGCCTCAGAGTCTTGAATATATAATATGCCCACAATATCAGTGTTTAAGATGTTAGGAAGGAAGATTCTTACAGACAATCTTCCCCATTATTACTGAGCTACTTGGAAGAGCTGAAAAGGGGAAATGGATATACTGGTTGAAATTTGTCTTGCTCCTTATGAGACCTGCATTTTCCAAGTCTGATGTCATCATGATGTTTTTTTGGGGGGTGGGGTGGGGGGAAGTAGTTGGATGAATTCTTAAATCCACATTGTATATTAGCCAATTTCATATTCTGTATTTTTCTTTTTAATGAATGAGGAGACCAGCTTCAGAAAGGAAGTGAAAGAACATGTCCAGGAAAACTGTACAGCCCATTATATTTTCATGTAGAAGCTAATGTAGACTCCTTCCCATTGCTTTTCAATTAAATTATAAGTTATTTTTTTATTTCCGATTGTTTAGAATGAAGCCAGGTCAAAAATTAACTTGATTTCATGTCATTGTTATTGAGAGTTTGTTCAAATTAAATTTAGTTATTATGACTACTATCCAATTTATTTTATTACATTAAAAATTACAATTTGGTAACAACTTTTAGAGGTCTGGGAACTATTTCAGCACAGCAAGGCCAATTTTTTCAAGTGGTATTCTGTAGCTGTCAAAGCACATTCCTCTGTAATAAAATGCAATCCTGTTTCTCAAAGAGACTCTCTTGAGAGAGATTGGGCTCCACACAAATGTTTTCTCACAGGATGATTTCCATCATCCATTGACTTAAGACTCTGAGCTCCCAACTTGTCAATAAGGCCATTTTCTATAAGTGACTTATAGCAACTTCTACCATATCCAGCTATCATTAAAGTGATAAAAAGCCTGTCCTCATTACAGTTATATCAACACAAAGATGGTTGGATGACTCTAGAAGGTGCAATATGTCACTGGGGGGTTCCTGCTTAAATAAATGTGTAGCTTTATCAAGTGTCAGAACCAAAGTGAACAATTTATAGATTTGTCATTGACAATTTCATAGTAGTCTAAGAAACTTAACCTTTACAATATATGTAAGAATACTGTCTTCATATATTGCATACATTGTATGGGTAGTCCTCAAATTATGACCATTCCTTTAGTGACCGGTTGAAGTTATGACTGGAAAAAGTTACTTATTATTGGTCTTCACACTTATGATCATTGCAGTATTCCTGTGGTCATGTGATCTCAATTTTGGCACTTGACAACTAGCATGTATTTATAATAATTGCAGCATTCTGGGGTCACCCTTTGTATACTTCCCAGCTGTTTCCAACACAAAAGTTAATGCTGAAATCTTAACATCTTTGTTAAGATTTAACATCCATATGATTAACTTAATGACTGGATGATTTGCTTAACAACTACGTTCAAAAGGGTGTAGAATCAGATACAATTTAGTGATGGAAATTTCACTCCCAATTGTGATCATAAATTGAAGATTACTTGCATATCTATTTCTTTGGTGCTATCACATTACAAAACAACAACTACTACTTGGCACTAACTTTTAAAGGAGTTGTCGGTTTTGGAAAATTTTCTTTTTGCTTCTAAATTGCCATATATTTTAGCTGGGAAAGTTGGGAGGGGGTTGTTGTTGGAGCGGTTGAAAGTTAGTCATAACAGCATTCCGTATTCAAAGACTTTTGCCTACGTCTGATGGAGATTGCCTGAAGATTGTATCTGGCGAAGTGTGAAGAGTTAATTGGACAATGTAATGAACTTGTAGGTATGGGGCAGGGCTGTGAACTCTTAGCTGGGTGGGGGAAACCTGGAAGCTTTCAGATTTGGGTTTTCCCAGATGTGCCAACATGACATCTCTAATAAATTGGAACTTTGAGGAACCTCAGGCCTCAGAGCTTTATTTTGTTGGAGGTGTTCCTTGGAACCCTGACATTAACCTGAATGGGCCACCTGTAACCTTGGACCTTTGGATTATGGATGTCTGCTAGATTCAATGTTGGCATGACAGATGAATGGATTGTTTAGGTATTGACTAGCTTCCTATATTTCGATCACACCTTGAATCTAAATTGAGCCAGTAATTTTCTTACTTTTAAAAAAGACCTGTCATCTACATTAACAGCAGAAAGCAAGGTATCATGCTGCCATATCTTGACTGACAGTGCCGTCAAGGCAGCCTGGAATCAGTGGTGGGAATCTACTGGTTTGGACCAGTTTGGGCAAACCGTTAGCTCTGACTTTCAGCTGTGAGCGAACTGGTTCGCTTCAAGTTTGAAGTGGGCCCGCCTGCCTGCCCCTGCATTATGCTCACCTATATTTCAGTTTTTTCCTCGCCGGCAGCAATGCAGAAGGTGACTTTTCTCCAAACTGCACATGCACACTCAGCGAACCAGTTGTTAAATCGCTAGGATCCCATCCCTGCCTGGAATCTGTTGTGGCCTGTCAGCAGCCTGTACAGCTAGTAGCTGATTCCAACAGTGAGGAGGCTGGTGTGATACGCCAGCAGCCTGTGCAGCTGGCACTCAAGTGCAATGACGAGGCTGGAGAAGATGTGGTGCCAGAGGCTGGGATTCAGTCAAGGCCTTCAGAACCTCCAGAAGCTCCCGTAAGTGAAGAGGAAGAAGAGGAGGAATCTTTTCCTGATGAACGGGCATGCAGAGCTGCCAAAAGGCAGGAGTGGCTCCTCAGGAGGAGGTCTCCTCAAGAGTAAGGCTTGGGGCTAATTGGCCACTCCCTTAGCCTATTTAAGGAAGGACGATGACTGAGGCAATTTGCAGGGAACAACTTCGTTCATTCTCCTTTGTGTCTTGATCTTAGTTCTCTGCAAATTGCTTCTGGGCTTTCTGCCCAGTATAGTAAAATTACGATTACTTATTCTTTGAATTCTTGTAGGCTGTTAAGAAAGTTAATTAACAGCCTTTGTTTGAAAAAGACTGATTTAATTTAGTAAACTAAGGTTTGTATAGACTTTGTGTGTGCTGTGTTCTTTGGGGTCCATAGCTGGGACAGAATAGAATCCTTTCGAATGTGAAAAGGACCTATCAGAATTCACACGGAATTTTATGTACTGTATCATATCAGATGTTGCCTTGATTAAATAATAGCATTATGATATCACACATTTCATCTCAATGCTGGGGGAATATAGCCTTTCTATGCACATCATCTCCTCCATTTATTGTATTGGAGAAGGCTGCTCTTTAAATACAAAGAAAAATATGTATATATTTTCTATGTTGAAATGAATAGAAACATTCTTTTTCTGTTTTTATGTCAAGCCTCTGTTATTGAGAAACCATGTCAGCATCAAAGAATCTGTATTCAAAATCTGTATAAACTACTTCAGGAATAAAGCTGATGTTTTATTTCAATTACATGCAACTGATACAACCCATTAAACATTTTAATGAATGAGCTTCCACTGCCTCATGGTTTTTTTACAAAAACATCTTCCTGGATTTAAAAAAAAATCTGTTGTAGTTCTCTGCTATGCTTTAGTAACAAAAGAATTCACCTCTTGCTGAAAATGGTGCCATTTTGCTAATTTTAAGAGGACATTAGTTTAATAGGCTGTGACATTTATATCACCTGTATTTTATTATATTCTTTTACTTGGCAAAATATTCAGTTTTTAAGCTTATTCCTTCATTTGCATTTCTAATTTAAGGTGTGTGTTCTGCTAGTGTGTGTGCTCAACAATCTCTGAAGATGCTAGAATTCATTTGCATCTTAATTATTCTGAATATATGCAGAGTACCATCTGGGACTATGCAAGTTTTAATCCAAAAAATAGTTATAGTGAAAAGCTGTTTCAAATGTTTCTGGAGCAAAGCTTGTATTTTCCTATCAGCTGATCATTTTGATTTTATAAACATGGCTCAGTATATTCCAGTTCTTCATGATTTACATGAATATGTACTATATGGTATTCTCCTAAAGACTAGTTTACCAACAAGCAGCTTTTCCCAACTTAACAACAACCAGATGTTTTTCCCCCAAATTTCCGAATTCCCATCCATGTCTAGAGGATGCAGAACTGGTGAAAGCTGGCCTAAGGGTCATTTTTTAAATATCCCAATTTACAGGTCAGCAACCTATTGTAGCTCATATTAGAATTAGACAAATTAGACAAATTAATCTTCCAGCTTCAAACAAGTGACAAAACATGGTCAATTTTTCTTGAGTCAAAAGCCTCAAAAGTGTAAAGTGATTGACAGCTGGAGGGGAAAATACCAGGTAATACTAGGGCTGTAGGCTCCAATATTAAAAAAAAAATAATCATAGAAAAAGTCAGCATCCATACTGATGACAAAAACAAAGCAAAGCAAAACAAAACAAAAAACCCTACCCCAATGAGCCTGCATAGTTGTGTCCTTGTAGTCATCAGAAGTGCATGTTTCAAGGATTTCTTTAATTTCCCACCCCCCCGCCCAGCTATGTGAAATTCAATCTTGTTCTCAAAAAGCTAAACAATTGGGTAACTACCAATATATACATACCCGAATAACCAAAGACCTACATACAAACACCCGCGAGAACCTCAGAAAACATATATATATGTATGTATGTATGTATGTATGTATATATATATATATGTATATATGTATATATATATATGTATATATATATATGACCTATATATATAGGTCTTTGGTTATTCGAGTTTTCTCCCACATAAAATTGGAAGTGACGTTTTGACAAAGTCTCATTTGTCATCTTCAGGCTGGTGTTTTCAGCTTTGTGCTTCTAGGAGCAATGTGTGATTGCAGCTGTTTCTTCCTTTTAACTGCTAGTGGGGGTGTGAATTGATTGGGTGGGAGCTTGGCTGTGTTCTGATTGGGTGGAGCTGTGTTCTGATTGGTTGGGGGCTTGGCTGTGCTCTGATTGGATGGGGGGTTGGCTCTGCTCTGATTGGCTGGGGGTGTGTTCTGTTTGGGTAGGGGCTTGGTTGTGCTCAGGTTAATCTGAGTTGCAGGGGGATTTGAGCTGGTGAGCTACATTTCTGTTGTTTGGCTTCACATTCGCGGTCATACTGCGAATCTTAATGGTAAGTGTCAGTCTGCTTCATGTATGGATTGGAGGGGTTTAAAGTGGCTAATGATGCAGCTGAGGTCTGGCTTCTGGTCCGTGGTCATGCCTCATCATCGGTGTGGGTTTGAGTCTGCTTTCCACATGGATGTGTGATAGTGACATCCTGTGTGGCCCTTGTGAGTGGAGGTCAAGCTCCCAGCCAAGCTCCCAGCCAAGCTCCCACCCAATTGGTTCACACCCCCACTAGCAGTTAAAAGGAAGAAACAGCTGTGATCACACATTGCTCCTAGAAGCACAAAGCCGAAAACACCAGCCTGAAGATGACAAACGAGACTTCGTCGAAACATCACCAAGACACTTCCAATTTTCATCGGGAGAAAACCCGAATAACCAAAGACCTACATACAAACACCTGCGAAAACCTCAGAAAACACACACACACACACACACACACACACACCCCTCAAGGTTTCATGGGTGTGTGTGTTAAGGATATTGTTGTTGTGTAACAACTAGCAGAGTAAAGTGCACAGAGAAACGTTGCTGAGAGCAATGAGATAGAGATACATACAAACTGGTGTTATCAAAAGTTTTCTTTATAATGGAAAATAAACAATCTCGTAGTCTTCTAAACAGTCCAAGTCTTTACCGGTTAACTCCAAACAAACTCTTACCAAACAAACAGTAGTTGGTTCACAAACCCCGGATGGTAGCAGATCCACCCACACACGCACGCAATGGCAGCTTATCATCCACTGAACCCCTTACAGTACCGTGCTTAAATACATAGTTAAATTACAAGTAATTATAGCATGACTCAGCATTACAGCATGATGCAGCATTGAAACTTAAAGTCACAGAACACATATATTGCCTGGACAACTGTTAGGCCCAAATCATATCCTAACAGTGTGTATATAAAAAATTAAAATCTCGGCTGTTTTAGATAGATAGATAGATAGATAGATAGATAGATAGATAGATAGATAGATAGATAGATATAGATATAGATATAGATATAGATATAGATATAGATAATAATAAATATTTGCCTGTTACAGGGCGGAGTCAAGAAAAGGGGGTGTGGCTGGCCGAGGAAGGCAAAAAAGCCAGAAATAGATCTATCCCAGTCTCCCTCAGAAATTCAAACAGACAGCAAAATGGCTGCTGTAATGTTTAAGAAGGCTTAAAGGCTGGTGAATTAAGATTTCACTGAAAATTAGGCTATGAAACATCTTGATTTACGTAGGAAAATCCTGGCATAAAGAATGACACACATAAAGACCTACGAAAATAAAATAATAAATACATACATTTCCTCCTGATCAGCTGGGACGTGGGAGGCAGAGAATAGATGTGGGTGGGGCCAGTCAGAATTTTTACTACCGGTTCTCCGAACTACTCAAAATTTCCATTACCGGTTCTCCAGAATCGGTCAGAATCTGCTGAAACCCACCTCTGATCCTGTCATATTGCATTACAATCTGGTTTGTAACTGCTTCAGACAGGAAGGTGGTGCAGAGAGTGGTGAGGATGACAGAAAAGATTATTGGCAGTTCACTCTCTTCTATCGAGGACAGAGCATATAAGCATTGCTTGAGCAAGGTCTGCAGGATTGTTTGGGATACTACACATACTCTTCACAACTTGTTTTCCTTGTTACCTTCTGGGAGGAAACATTGTAGTATCCGAAGCAGAACATCCAGATTCAGTCACAGTTTTTTTTCCATACAGTATCAACCTTGTGAATTCTCAAGTTTCCTTTTTCTGCTATGTATTCAAGATGGACAGTGATTAATATTTGTATGTATTTATATGTTAGGGTGTAAAGTAAAGGTAAAGGTAAATGTTCCCCTCGCACATATGTGCTAGTCATTCCCGACTCTAGGGGCAGTGCTTATCTCCATTTCAAAGCCGAAGAGCTAGCGCTGTCCGAAGAACTCTCTGTGGCAAAGGCACATGAAACACTCTTACCTTCCCACCAAAGGTGGTCCCTATTTTTCTACTTGCATTTTCTACATGCTTTTGAACTGCTAGGTTAGCAGTAGCTGGGACAAGTAACGGGAGCTCATCTCGTTACGCGGCACTAGAGATTCGAACCTTTTGATCGACAAGCTCAGTGTCTTAGCCACTGAGCCACCGCATCCCTCTATGTTAGGGTGTAGGTGTATACAAATGTATGTATATATCGTCTCTATATGTGTGTTATGTATATGTACACTTTTGAGAGCAGGCAACAGACATTCATTTTTTAATGTGTGCCAAAGTACCCACAGAAAAAAATGACAATAAAGTTTATCTTATAACACCTTCCAAACGTTGCTGTTTTCATATTAATCAAATGCCACAGGCCAGTGACCCCAAACCTTTGGGGCACCAGGGACTGGTTCCATGGAGGGAAGTTTTTCTGTGGACCGATTGATTCCTGAAGAAGCAGAAGTTGGAAACGTGGAACTCAGATTTCTACATCAACAAAATACAAAACACAGGGGGTATTTCTCATATGAAAAAAATAAGACGCCTTCCCCGACTAACCCTTCCCCCACTCAAAAATAATCAATGAGCTCCAACCACACTCAAGGCCAATAGTATGTCATTCTGGCTTCACATTGATATCTAAGGGACCTAAAAAGCCTAAGGCATCTGTATTCATCCCTGGAAACTCCAGGTTGGGAAGTGATATAATGAGGAGAAGAAGATAATGACAAAGGTGTCTCTGAGGTTCATATTACCAGATATGGAAATATCAAATGATTTCCTTGGAAAAGAGATATATTCGGCACGGAGAAATGAGTATCATCACTTTTCTTTCCTTTTAGTTGAAAATAGTGAGCAATTTACCACCAGCAGTCAGTGGTGGTGCTTGCTGAATGAATACAAGCATGAAGATAATGCTCGTCTATTATTCCTGAAAGGAAAGGAGATACCTTGATTTTGACAGTAGGAATTATATTTAGCAGGAAGAGAAGTTATGACTGATATGAAAATGACTAGGACTGTGTGTGCCAACACAGGGTAGAACTTTTGAAGATCCAGCAACACTCAATGCATCTCAGATTAGTAGTTATCTCTTCAAAAACTCTGACTACTTTTGATTTCCACTGCTACAAGTTAATATCCATTTTCACAGATGAATTATTCTTTTCTCTTCCATTTCACCTAGGAAGAGTGAAGTCCTCTTGTTTTTTTTTAAATTCATATATAGGTTCAGTCCAAGACTTTTAAATATATATATATATATAAAGAACCTAATATTTCTGTTTTTTAGAGCACATGGTATTGCCCTGGAACATTTACCCCTGGCTTGTAGGCTGAACAGCAGGCAGATGTCCTCAATATATCATAGTTTTCCCTAGAATATTAGTATATGAGATATATTTCTTTTTTAAAATCTGTGATTGATTTCTAAATTTCTACTGACACATATAAAATGCCATCTGCTAAATTTAGGCCATCATGCATCCTGTTTGGTCCTCTCTCTCTCTCTTTTGTAAAAGCATTTCCTCTTTTTTTTTTTGGCAATGCATAGGTTGTCCATCTATCTTTTATCTATTTAGTTCAATCTGGTGGATGCACATAGAATAGGGCAGCTTGCAGAATGTCTAGTTTTCATAAAGAAATAAAGAAGATACTGATTCCAAAAGATGCTTCAGAGTGCAAAGTTAGTCAGCTTCCACTTCCTGTTCTTTCCTGTAGTTCTGCTTTATGGTCTTTTCCTTATCTTTGGGCTTTATTTCCTGATGCTGATGCTTTTGGAGAGGGCTAGACTTTGGCTCTTTAACAACTGTGTGCAAGACAACTGGGATGCAAATTATTCTTTTGCAAATAAGGAAATCTCTTAATTGGACTTTCATCATGGTTGCTTAGCATTCTCTGTTTTGTGAGAAGTTATACATTCCAAAACATTTAGGATAAAAATAGATTTTTAATGCCATTTTATCTTCTATGTATTTGTCCACTATTTGCACAATCTGCCATGTATCTCAAGAACATAGATTTGTGTCAACCTAGTACCTAGATTTATCACTCTGATGCAGGCATCTGTACTTTTACCTAGTGGCAGAGAATCAATATGTACAAGCCACCAGCTCATCTGCCTAATGCTTATAACCCAATAGTCCCATAAACTGGGAAACAATTTGATTTTATTGTTTACTTAGACATCAGCACACATCTTTTTCATAAATGGGGGAGGGGTTGTCCTTCCAATTAATTAAACAGTCACTGCTTTCTTGAGAAAGAGAAACACTGATGAGCTCCATTCTGCGGTTGCATTCAAGCTACAGAAAATAATTGTAAACTTCATTATCAATGTTCTCAAATATTAAACTGGTACACAAAATAGAAAAACATGGTCAGTATTTTAAACATTTTGGATCAAGCAACTTTCTTTGTATTGGAGTAACTAAAAACAACAACACTGGCATTATTTCCATTTCCAAATGGCAGAAAACATGTGCGAGATGAAATTGAAATTTATATATTTCACTTTAGTAGAAAGGGTAAACATGACTGGAAGTGTTAGCCCTGTGACCCTGAAGAAGCATATTACATGTACTTTAGGGGTTCATTTTTCTTAAAAAGAAGTAATCATGTGAATTAGGAGCCTGGTAGGGCCAAATAAATAAATAAAATAGGCTGGCTGTGGCCTGTGAAATGCAAGTTGCCATCTCTAATATAAATCTTCTAAATATACTGGTTTAAAAAGTCTCTCTCTCTCCCCCCACCTCCATCTGTCTTTCCCTCCCTCCCCCCTCCTCCCCTCTCTCTAGTAAAAATGTAATCTGGAACAAAAGTGAACCTTGGAATATTTTTGGATGCACTGGCAGTTTTTCTTGCCAATTTATAGGATGTGATATTGAAATCAAAGACTTTTTGCTATTATCACTATGTTCATTGAGATATTCTTCTGATACTATTAATACTCTTTGGTCTCAATATATATTAGTATTCTGGATTAAGGATTTAAAATAAATAACTCAAAGTGCCCATTTTGCTTGTATTTTGGATAGAAGAAGCTTAGTCAAAAAATGCTGAAACAGTCCCTATGAACAAAAGATGTTGATTATTTTTATCTGTATATTTCCACATATTGTAATACTTGATTATGCATGGGAGCACATGAATGTATAATTACTTAATGTATAATTATATTAAAGGGGGGTAAAGGAATGTTTATTTAGTGAAAGATAACCATTGGTCACCATGTTACTAAGGTAACTGCATTGAAAAAATTAAACTGAAGCCACAAGAATTTCACCGAAGTGTTCTGTTTTTAAAGCAATTTGATCTTGATCAAATTGAGGGAGAATGGTTGATGTAATGTGGAATACATTTTGGCATAACATTTGATGGAGCATTACTATTTGACAAGAAGCAATATTTTCCCAGTAGACATTAGTTTGCTCCTGCAGGTATCTGAAGGAAAATTGCTTGCTGTTCTTTCAAAGAAAACTATCCTTTTAAAGAGCCTTTTTTAAAAAGAAATTGGACCAATTGAGCCTTTTAGTCTCTGCTCTTAGTCTCCTGGGCAAGGGGGATGGGCATTGCAGGTATCACAATACCTGTGTACTGTATTTTTTGGAGTATAAGATGCACCATAGTATAAGACACACCTACCTTTTTTGAAGAAAACAAGAAAAAGAAATCTCCTCTGCCTCTGAGCAATTTTGGCTCGTTGCAGCAAACAGCAAACAGCCTGCTTTACTTTCATTTTCGTTTTCAGCATAACTTGATTAGCACAAGGGGGAAAAAACTCTGCTCTAGCAATTCACCTCAGGGCTCTCCCCCTGGGGGTCACCAGTCGACATTTCTTGGCCGACAGCACCCTGAGGAGCCCCTCTCTGTGGGAGCGTATTGGTCGGTGGGAGGCCATCGGTGGCAGAAGGCGGTCTCGTGAAAATGCAAGTTTGTTTCCCATAAATATAAATAGCTTTACTTCTTGACAGAAGATGCAACAGTTTAGAGTGTAGAGACAAAAAAAAAATCACAAAAATCAGCTAAAGCATAAAAAAAACATTAAAGTACAAAAGGTATTGACAATAAGACATAGTCAGGTGCCACCCTAACTTCTTGATACACTGCAATTGTCATATCTGAGAAGATGAAAGCAATTGTGGCGATGTATAATAAAAAAAGGATGACAATAAAAAGCCCAGGTAATTTAAGGCACATGCATAGAAAGGTGAAGTTCAGCATCATAGGAGAAATCCAGCATGGTGGCAGCCAGATTCCACCTAAGTGATTTTTTAAAATCCAATTTGCAATCCCCTCAGGAAGCATCAGAGCATTACTGAACAGAACCCAAAGTGGTTAAGCATATGAGGCATGCTGTTACCGGAACTTGGAATTGAGGCTGCCTCAGTAGTTTGAAAGAGATGCATTGATTTCCAATGTATTTTCAGGTCACATTCAAAGAGCATATGCACAGCAGGACCTCTTCTGAAGATTTTAACACTTGTATGAGGATCTTGGAAAATTGAGATACAGAAGTTATTTGGAAATCTCTAAACACCCTGGCCAACTGAACTTCACAATGTTGTCGTGCATGTATTAAGGTTTTCAAAAACACCCTACTGTGAATATTCTCTTTTTTTTCAGAAGTGCTTTTAGAGACCATAAAATCTATGATGTTTCTTAACCTTGATATCCACATGCTATAATTGCAATCACATGAGATTTGGGGAGGATAGTAATGTGCTTGACTGAAGTACAACAGAATGCGGAAAAGGCCATCTGTGAGTGATAACCAAACCAAGAGAGAAGAATAATTTTCTCATCCTCAGTTATGAGTTTTATACAGACTGACAAATTTTGGGCTATTTCAAGTAAATGGCCACTAAAGGTCAAACTTGCCTTTGAAATATTGTCGGAGCATTCCTCTTTCTTCTGGAAGAAACTGGAGATAAAGTCTATCCATTTCTTTGGGAATCCATCCATTTCTTTGATAAAAAATTACTCATCTGCCTTTGGAAGTTATGTGATTTAAGTGGCAGATACTTGTTCAAGAAAATGGGGCTATTGACACTGATCCTATTCTCCCTTCATATGTGATTGGAACTGGGTGTAAATTGGAAATGTACGCCTAATAAGATGTTAGTAGTCATGCCTTGTGGCTGTCTCCAGTAGAAGCCTTTTGTATTCTTTTTTTTTCCAACTTTCAAAGCTTTCCTCTTTGTGAAACTCTTCAATTTAGTGGGCCAGTACATTTTATTTATTTTGTCTAGTTCCTAGTTTTAGATACTATAGAAGGTGAGTCATGTTAATCTATGGGAGTTAATCAAAGGGAGTTGACTTAAAAGGGGCTATCAGATTCCTTCTGCTTCCCAGGTTTAGTGTGATTAAATATTTGGGTATGTAATTAATAACACCTTGTAGACTCTATAGAGATTCTCAGTCATCCACATCATGGTTATCCCAAAGGTGCTTTTTCAGGGGGAAACTTCACTCTACGATTGAAGGAAAAGTAACATGGACACAACATTTTTTGCTTAGCAATCATGCCAATCCCACTTGTGTCATTAAGTGAGGATTACCTATTCTGCCATTGCTGGGAAGATGCTTTCTTCTATTATTGCTTCATAAGCCACCTCAGTGCTGCCAATCATCTGGTTAACCAATGCAGAAATGTTGGAATAAATGAACCAATCCATAAAATAACATTTGCATTTCTTATCTGGATACTTACAAGTCCGCCTTCTGCCACCGATTGCCTCCCACTGGCCAGTATGCTCCCACAGAGAGGGCCTCCTCAGGGTGCTGTTGATCAAACTATGTCGACTGGTGACTCCCAGGAGGAGGGCCTTCTCTGTGGGGGCCCCTGCCCTATGGAACGAACTGCCCCCGGAGATACAAAGGATCCCCGACCTACGCGCCTTCGGTCGTGCTCTTAAGACCCTGCTATTTTATCAAGCTGGTCTCATGGAAGGATGAGTTTTAATGGGTATTTTAGCTTCGGGGTTTTTAATAATATGACCTAATTATTGAATCATTTTAATTGTTTTTTAACTTTTGTGTCTCTATTGTTTTTACTATGGGCTGTACACCACCCTGAGTCCTTCGGGAGAAGGGCGGTATAAAAGTGCAATCAAGCAATCAAGCACTCAATCATCTGAAAGTTGTTATTCTTCTCTCATTGTAGGGAAATAAAGCTTAGTCCATCATTGGGTTTTTTTTGATAGGCAACTGTTGGTGTAGAGCAGTATCCATTGTACTGTATATTCTATTCCATATGAAAAAAGGAAGATTACAATTTTTTTGTATGATGAAAAGCAAATGAAGTATAAGGGTTTACCAAAAAATAAAAGAAGGCTTCTATTTTCTTATGTTGAAAAGCAGCTGAAAGTGCACTTAAAAAACACTTTTGAGGTTTTCCTTGAAATGTTTTTATCTTCACTTTCCAGAAAGCCTTTTTGAACATATACTCCTTTGGTCATTTTTTGTTGTTTAAGCAATAACAAGTGGAGTCAAATAACAAAATATGATTGAAAGCACTAAAAGAAACTGAACTTGCCTTTTCATCAATTCATTCAAACAATTCCACGTATGCTTTGAATATGTTCAGCCTTTCCCAGATTTGTTAAATCAGAATTTTGGTACGAAACCTGGGGGTACCAGTTTTGTGATAGATAATCCTATTATATTTAAAATAGAAAGAAAACAGAGTGGATTTTTTTTAAATGCACAAATGTATCCGAGTGTGAAGGCATTTAAGAAGCCAATGCATGGATTTATAAGTAAGGAATGGCAAGTTAGCACTTCTCCAAATAAGTGAAGATGACATTGCTGCTATGACATAAGGAGTAAGTGGTAAGTAGACTGCTCCTATGGAACCTCTCTGCATTAGGAGAGAACTGAAGATTGCTTACTTGTGCTCCAAATGGCTGCTTCTTGTGAGGAGACCACAAGACATAGCTTTCTATAGCTTTGAGCTCAGAGGACAAAGAGAAGCCATTATGTTCTCAGTTGTTGCAGAGCCTTCTGACTTCGCTAACCTCACTTTTTCATCTGTTTTAGAAATTACCAATTTACCTATCTCAAGTCTAATATAGATCTTCAAAATGACAAGTTGGTAAAACTACTTGGTGAGTTGATCTTCATTCCAGATTACAAGGAAAATTAATGATATGCTTATGAATTAAAGATTTTGAAATAAATGGCAAAAATACAGACTTTGAAAGGTCTTTCTTTAAAAACAATACTTTAATTCAAGAAACTTATAAAAAGCAGTTTGCTAAAGCCTCGAAGAAACTTTTGAGATGGGAAAAATAAAACTGGAGATCAAATCTAATGACAACATCTGAATGAATTAAAGACAAGACTGTTGGAACAAAATGAAATAATGCAAAGGTTCCACCATTTGTTCTGATATCCAATTTGCTCTCTTCAGTTTCTTCATCTTTGCAGTCTTTTTTCATGTTCATCTTTAACAACTTCTTTA
This sequence comes from Masticophis lateralis, assembly GCA_030761175.1. Lineage (NCBI taxonomy): Eukaryota > Metazoa > Chordata > Lepidosauria > Squamata > Colubridae > Masticophis > Masticophis lateralis. The sequence goes on along the minus strand of JAUDYJ010000001.1, from coordinate 320,257,927 downwards.
ATTTCAATCTGCAGTTCATCAAACTCTATCAATGATGTTCGGAATGGGACTTTTAGTCTCTGACTTTTCATTCTCCTTGTGCATTTCTCCTTTGGTGATTCTCCCCCAGCTTATCTCCTCAGCTGGCACACCTCCAATCATTTGCCGTGTGGAATGGGCCACCGGCATCTTCATCCCAGACCCTTGAAGGAAGGAAGTCAGGCATTTTGGCAAATTCTTTTACGCCTCTCTCCTTTTGCTGGATTTAAATCCTAGCATTGAATTTAGTGAGACTTACTTCCAAGTAAACCAACGTTCCTCCCTGTATTGGGGGGAGGGGGGGAGAGGAAGGAAGGAAGGTAGCATTGAATTTAGTGAGACTTACTTCCGAGTAAACCAACTGTTTCTCCCTGTATTGGTGGGGTGGGGTGGGGGGGAAGAGAGGAAGGAAGGCATTTTGGCAGATTCTTTTACACCTGTCTCCTTTGGCTGGATTTCTATTACACCCTTCTAACCAATTGGTTGGGGGCTAACTGTCACAGAGGGCGGAACACCCAGGACGACCCTCTTTCTGTGAATGGGCCGGGTCGAAGGGTCTGGGATAAAGAGGCTAGTGGCCCATTCCCACGGCAAATGACTGGAGGCATGCCAGCTGAGGAGATAAGTCGGGGGGGGAGAATCGCCCGAGGAGAAATGCCAGAGGAGAATGAAAAGTCAGAGACTAAAAGTCCTAGACCCATGATATTCAGGGCTTCAAAGTAGTTCTTGTTATTCTCTTTGAAAATAGTGATTTTAATAGTGATTTTGCTTCTCATCCAAGATGAGAAGCAAAATATCTTCAAGGAAAACCAAAGTATAGTTGCCTTTTGAAAAAGCATCTTTGGGACAGTCATTTGTGACTGTGAGGGCTCCAGCCCTTTGGAATAAACTGCCCCGGAGATATGGAATATCCCCGACCTTCGTTCTTTCCACCGTGCCCTCAAGACCCTGATGTTCCAACAGGCGGGGCTAAACATGTGAATGATTTTTAAAATGTTATCTAATTCTGGGTTTTTATTTAATCGGGCCAAACTATGTAATAATTTAAATTAGCAATTTTATTATGTTTGTGTGTCTGTATTTTTATCTTGGCTGTACACCCCCCTGAGTCCTATATGGGAGAAAGGCGGTATAGAAATATAATAAATAAATAAATAAATTTATATAGGTCTCATTTTGGTTGTTTGAAGACTGTTAACAATGAATAAACCATCGATTTGAAAAAAATGATGAATCATTTTCCTGCCTCCCTTTATTTCCTTAGGCCATTTTTCTCCTTAATATTTTTAACTTTGATATACCAATCTTCAACTAGCAGAAGCACATATTGCTTACATGTTCTGTTGACTTCAGACTGAACTTGACCATAAACCTCATAAAACTCCTTCTTCTGCATCAGTGGTTGGAACATAAACTTTGATAATTATTATATTAACAGGTTGTCCATGAGATCTAATTGATATTATTCGGTCACTGACTGCATTATACCTAAGTATTGTCCTTACTATATTGTTTTTGATTATGAAAGCAACACCATTCTGTCTTCATTTTTCATGTCCTGAGTAATAACCAGTGTGATCTTCTCAGTGGAAGTACAAATTCAAGTCCATTTCATTTTACTGATTCCTAAATGGTCACTGTCTATTTCCTGTATGTGATTCAACTTTGTTGAATTTTCCCATGTTTGTCTTTCTTGTGTTCCATCTTCCACTGCAGTTCCATCTTTGACACTTTGTGTTTTATTTTTCTACATGGCTGAGTCAGTAACTAGCCACATTATAAACACCATTAGAATGTTCTCAAACTCAGTTCTAACTACTGTGGGAAAAAAAGGCTAACCAATGTGCTACGTTTACATTTGCCTTTGGTAATTTCATTCTGTTATTTGGAGCCTATTTCAATGATCTATTAAAATTGTTCTGGATTATTCTGAAGTCACCGATCTGAAGTCACTCAGTAAGCTATATGGCTGAATGATGGCTTACTAAATGAGTAATAAACTCATTTTTAAGTGTCAACAGATATTGAGCTAGCCTTGCATATAAATTTTGTGGTCACATTTCCTATACCTTGAGTAGCATTTCAATTATTTTTTTCCCCAGTCTATTTCATATTTCAGTTCTTTCCAGTTCTTTTTTTAGGAGGATTCTTGAAGTAAAGTTAATTAAGCTTGTGTATCCTTTTTACTGAATTGGTTTTAAAAGTTGTTTATTTTGTCTTCCAATTGTTGCTGGTAAAGAAAGTGGAACAATGACTTTATATTTCCCAGAATAAACAATTTAGGATATCAACATGCTCATAATTGAATCTTTATTGTATGTACCATGTCAAATGTTTAAAGGGAATTGCTGAGAATTATTGTGTGATTAGTAAAATATGTGTAATTGATAGAGTAAATGTCTATGGAGATTCTCAGTCATCCACGTCATGATTGTCCCAAAGGTGCTTTTTCAAAAGGCAACTAGACTTTGTTTTTCTTTGAAGATGTTTCACTTCTTACTCAAGAAGCTTGGAGGTTTGCCTGTTTTCCTCAATAGTGCAAATGGGTGTGGAGCCTTCTTGGAATTGCTGAAAGGATTCTGTTGTGGAGTTGTGTTTTCTGCAGGATGTTTTCTGCCCTGTGTCCCTTCATTGTTGAACATGGCAGAAAACAACCTGCAGAAAGCACAGCTCCACAACAGAATCCTTTCAGCAGTTCCAAGAAGGCTCCACATCAATTTGCACTATTCTAGTGACCCCAAGGACACGGACAGATCTCCAGGTGGCTTCAACAACTCTCTAAAAGAATGCAAATGACCAGCTGTCTGCAAGGAGTATAAATCCTTCCATTCCCCACCATCCAGTCAGAGCTGAAGAAGTTTCTTGGTTGAGAAGTGAAATGTCTTCGAAGAAAAACAAGAAAGTCCAGTTGCCTCTTGAAAAAGCACTTTTGGGTCAATTGATAGTGTAGGCATTACGATTTCAGGAACTGCTTAGAATGTGCGATTGTCTCTTGCTTGATTTGCTATTGTTCCTTCTTACATTTAAGAAAGTAAGTTGAATATTAAGAGTTTATTAAAAGTTTTAACACTTAAGAAAATAAGAGAAATAATAGATGAAAGAGAGTTAATTTGGTCTATTAGTTAATGCACAAGGCCAGAAACCAGGAGACTGTGAATTCTAGTCCTGTTAAACAGGAAAACTGGCTGGTTGACTTTAGGCCAGTCACCCTCTGCCAGCCCATGATACCAGGCTCAGGTGACAAACTAGTCAGTCAATTCCTGTTGCAGTAAATGGATCAACCCTTCATTGATTAAAACAAAAAGGTGACCCTTTATTTGCAAGAAAACATAGGAAGGGGAAACAAGGTAACAAAAATAAGGACATCGATACTAACCCACAAAAGTCACAATTAAATTATCGGGGAAGAGAGATTTGGTTTATAATGGCTAAATTTTTTTTTCTTATCACTCTTTAGATACTAAAAACCAAAATATTTCTGGATCTATTTTCTTTGCTAAAATCTATATTGAAACAAAATAATTCTGAATTGCACACAATCCTTCTAGATAAGCTCTTCTACAACTTATTGGCTTATTTCTGAGAAACTTGCTCTGGACTCTGTGTTTCATCACAGAATCATCCAAAGACAGAAGTGTCTTAAGATTCAAATTGATTTTGCTTGTGTAAAATTCTTGCCAGAGCTCTGTCTGCTCCATTCTATTTAACCCTTAAGGAAAAGCCAGGCAAAAGCCAGTATATTGAACTAGATCCCAATTTTCATCTGTTGTTATGGTTACCACAAGTAGAAAATAATTTCCTGTAATTTATCTTAAGATCATTTATGTCAGATACAAACACAGATTAAGCTGAATACCATGGTAATTTCTTTTCCAATTGTGTTAGTAACCATAAGATATTCATTTTTTACTTCATAAATAAGAGCTACAGTATGTCATGATCAGCCAGAGAAGATAAAATGAATCTAATTAAGTACCATCAGAAGATCACTTTGCTGTTTTTATTGCTGCAATAAAAGTTCCCTTACCTTCTTATTCTTTCTGAAATGCAGAGATTATTATGGAAATAGGGTGAGACCAAACAAGCAATGGTTGACCTGGAGCTGCGTGCAGCAATATCCTCATGCCGTTTATGGAAGGAGATGAAAACTCAACTCCTTGCTGTACCCCCTTTTATTTAAAACGAATGGAGTCATATGTATGCATCAGAAAGGTCACATATATTGGTTTTTATATAAATAGTACACTCATTAGACTGATCGATAGGGCTCTCAGTTCACTGGTAATCATAGAAAATGGGCTTAGATGTATTGGCAGAAGAAGCTGACAGGCATTCAGTGGTATGCACTGCCATACGTTTGCTGATTTTTATGCAAGGCACAATGTTAAGACAACAGTTCTAAAAACACAGTGAGATCTGATATGCATAGAAAAGCATGTGCCACAGTTGGATTCATGCCAGAGATCAAATAGATCTTCCTGACAGTCTGACTTATTTAGAAAAGGATGGGCTGAGATAAAGCCAGTTGCAGATATCTGATGGTGTCATCGCCATTTGAACAAGTCACTGGAGATCTGGAAAAATTACATGTAGAAGTTGGTCTATAATATTTGCCAAAGCCAGGAAAAAAATTTCCTTGGCCTCAAGAAAGATCAAACATATTTTAAGTTATGTAGAACTCCAATCCTTGTTGTCACCTTACTTTTACAAATGATGGCATGCAATTGAAAAGGTAATAAAGTACTTATTGAATATTTGCCTTGAATATAGTCTCAGCTTGAATTTTCACATTAATGAAATAGTAATTCAACTAGTCACTTGCCATGACTAGTTGAATTACTATTTCACAAAACACTGTCCCCAAAACTCTGATAATTACCAGAGATCAGAAAGTGGCAGGTATCCAGCAGATAAGTAAAACCACCTGCTTGCCTCAACATAATTTATTGTCCAGCGACACTATTCTCCATATCTCCACTGGCATCAATTCATCAGCCAGTGCTGGATAGAGATAGGCAAGTAGCAAGGGTTACCTTCACCAAGCATGCTGGCCAGGAGCTTTGGATAGAGGGAAGTAGGGAGAGATAGCAAATGAGGTAGTGATACTGCCAGGAGCTTTGTTATTATTTTATTTATTTATCATTTATTTTATTTGTCAAGAATGTATTTGGTAATAAGTATAAGCATGGATTGGATACATAAAATAGGTACAAATAGAAGAAACATTAGGACAGGGACGGTAGGCACACTGGTGCTCTTATGTATGCCCCTTACAGACCTCTTAGGAATGGGGTGAGGTCAACAGTAGACAGTCTTAGGTTAAAATTTTGGGAGTTTGGGGATGAAACCACGGTAGTGTATTCCAGGCATTGACCACTGTTGCTGAAGTCATATTTTCTACAGTTGAGTTTGGTGTGGTTTACCTTAAGTTTGTCTCTATTGTGTGCTCGTGTATTGTTGTGGTTGAAGCTGAAGTAGTCATTGACAGGTAGGACATTGTAGCAGATAATTTTATGAGCTACACTTAGGTCATACCAAAGGGGCGAAGTTCTAAGTTTTCTAAGCCCAGAATTTCAAGATTCATGGCATAAGGTATTTTGTTGCAAGCAGAGGAGTGGAGGACTCTTCTTGTGAAATATTTCTGGACACATTCAATTGTATTAATGTCTGATATGCAGTGCAGGTTCCAGACAGATGAGCTGTATTCGAGAATTGGTCTAGCAAATGTTTTGTATGCTCCGGTTAGTAGTGTGATATTACTGGAGAAGAAACTACGCAAGATTAGGTTTACAACTCTTAATGCCTTTTTGGCAATGTTGTTACTGTGGGCTTTGGCACTTAGATCATTAAATATGAATACTCCAAGATCCTTGACAGAGTAAGGGTCATCTACAAGATCGTAGATGACCCTTACTCTGTAATGTATTTTGTGTTCTGGGTTTTTTTTGCCAATGTGTGAGACAGAGCATTTGTTGGTTGAGATTTGGAGTTGCCAATTGTTTGACCATTCTGATACAGGAATCAGAGGAAAATGAGTTCAGGAATAGGGCTGGCCAAAAGCTTTTTGGAGATTGCTGGTCTTGCATCTTGACGAGTATAAAATTAAAAGCTGAATACCCAGTCTTATAGTCATCAAGGTGCAAGGCCTATGAGTTTGAATCTTTTTAAAGGGTTGAACATGCAATATGCTTACAACTTCATGAAAACTGGATAGGCAGTTGTTGAGGAATGGCTTAGTAGACTCCTGCACTGAGTAAAGGGGGTGGACTAGATGGGTTCTCTTCCAAGTCATATGCAACTCAATATAATTTATATGATTTTATTATTATCTCTTAAAATGGCCTATTTTACAAGATTATTATGAGTATCAATTTTAGAAGGGGGAAGCAATTACATAGGAATATCAAAATTTTATAGGAGGCAATTAGTTCTCCCATTGAAAATCACTTTATCTTAGTGCTGCTAACATTTGGTCAGATTGTCAGATTGGAAATATCTTCATGAAAAGAAGCATGGAAAGATGAAATCCTATCAAATATTTGACCTGTTCAGAGCGGCCTGAAAAGTATTCTGATGCAATTTACTTTATGGAGTCAGAGGGGCAATTGTAATTTGTTTCAACAAAACACTTTACATTGTCCCTCATTGCACTTAGAAAACCTGAAGCTTTTTCATACGCACTGAGTATGTCTCGATTTCTCATCAAGTCCTTGCAAGTCCTGGCTGAGACAGATTAAGAGAAGTATTATGTTTATTTTGCTTCACATTAAAAACTAAAGGAGGTTCAAGGGGATGCTTTGCTCAAGCCATCACCAAAACAATATGCCTCCTTGAGGATTTGTACAGCCCTATGAAATCTTTAAGTACCATTGCTCCTATTATCTTTAATTTCAACTATTTTTCCATGATGTACCAGGCCTAATAAGATCATGTTCATGTAGAAATCAGGTTACTGCATGGTAGAATTTTAGATTTGATGAAACTTTGAATATATGAATTAGTAGGACTTCAAAATTTTTCATTTTGACTAGGAATAGATGAATCCATTTCATTTCTTTGCAAAATGAAATCAAATCTAAGTTACCTTCTCCTTCCCTCCCCCACATCATTTTGGGTTTTGTTTGTTTATTTTAAAAAATGTACACATTCTATACACAGCTTTCTTTTTAATGAATGCATTTGTGTAGACAACTTTCACACTTATTGCATGTGTTTTTTAAATAAAAGCCAAAGAATAACATTGCAAAATTTGAAGAAGTGCAAACATGAAAAGTTAAGATTGAGTTGGTTTGCTTATTAGTTCAGGAAGTGTAAATGAGATATTGTATTGACATATAAATCAAACTAATTGCTTTTATTTCTAACTTTTACTGGAATATAACTGTAGATATTCTTCAATGCTTTTGAATTGTTGATGAAACTTGTGAATTTAGAATCTACATTTTCTAAATGAATGTACATTTAGGGAAGAAAAACAAAATGCACAGGTTCCGTATATGTGATACCTTGCTCAACAGTAGTAACTGTGAGAGGGATCTTGGAGTCCTAGTGGACAATCATTTAGATATTAGCCAGCAGTGTGCAACAGCTGCCCAAAAAGCCAACACAGTTCTGGGTTGCATAAACAGAGGGAGAGAATCAAGATCACATGAAGTGTTAATACCACTTTATAATGCCTTGGTAAGGCCACACTTGGAATACTGCATCCAGTTTTGGTCGCCATGATATAAAAAAGATATTGAAACTCTAGAAAGAGTGCAGAGAAGAGCAATAAAGATGATTAGGGGACTGGAGGCTAAAACATATAAAGAACAGTTGCAGGAACTGGGTATGTCTAGTTTAATGAAGAGAAGGACTAGGTGAGATATGACAGCAGTGTTCCGATATCTCAGGGGTTGCCACAAAGAAGAGGGAGTCAAACTATTCTTCAAAGCATCTGAGGTAGAACAAGAAGCAATGAGTGGAAACTAATCAAGGAAAGAAGCAATTTAGAACTAAGGAGAAATTTCCTGACAGTTAGAACAATTAATAAGTGGAACAACTTGCCTGCAGAAGTTGTGAATGCTCCAACACTGGAAGTTTTTAACAAGATGTTGGATAACCATTTGTCTGAAGTGGTGTAGGGTTTCCTGCCTGGGCAGGGGGTTGGACTAGAAGACTTCCAAGCTCCCTTCCAACTCTGTTATTCTGTTCTGTTCTGTTCTGTTCTGTTCTGTTCTGTTCTGTTCTGTTCTGTTCTGTTCTGTTCTGTTCTAATTTTTCCATAAAGAGAATCCAGTGAGACAATTAAGGGTACAGAGGGAGATTATACATATATTCTATTTAAGATGAAGATTCAGATGAAACAATCTCTCTCTCTCTCTCTCCCCCTCCCTCTCTTCCTCCCTCTCCCTTTCCTTCTCCCTCTCCCCCCTCCTCTGTGTGTTTCAAACCATATTTAAAATCTCATTTCATGGATTGTTATGTCATCAAATTTTAAAATTGCTCCCCAAGTATCATGATGAATATATGATTCTGATTTTTTCAAGCATGCCCTCTTGGGACAGTGTTATCTATGTATGGTTGGCTTCTCATAGTTTGTTGGCATTTTCTAGCCTTGTTCATGCAGGATCAGGATGTCTATGAATTGCTATATCATTGGAGATGATGATTTGATGGAGAACTATATTATACGAGCGAAATGATGCTGAAATGGCTAAAGCTGTGAAGTTGTGACTGAGGCTTAAATAGCAGCCGCTGTTGCCTCAATGTAATCGGTGACCTTCTGAAGTCAGCTCTTTGCGGGTAATCTATAGCAGCCCTCTGCCTGGAATGCCTTTCAATTCATCATTTCCCCAGAGATTTAAAACAGTCATCAAAAACATTTTTTTCCTTGCTCAGGCCAATTTATCTCCTTGAAGGCCTGATGATTCTCTTTGAAACTCCCACTGTGCATTAAATATTACAAATTCAAATCAATATTCTCCCTCTTAAATAAAGTCACAGTTGTCAGAGTAAGAGGGCATAATCCAATTTATGTTTTAGCCAGGTGCAGTAGGAGGCACATTCTCAATGAAGTAGAAAAAAGTTGAATAGCTTAAAAGAAACAGCCATTTATATCCTAGTTATATGTTTGCATGGGCTCACATGTCATATGTTGCCTACCCTTATACATATGTGGGCATCATTTTCATTTCATGTCTCAGTTTGCTATATAAATACACACTTTCATTGTGGAATTTCATAATGTGCCTAACTTTATATGAATTCACACAAACACTCACATTAGGATTTTTATCCAAAGATATCTTATGGGCCATTGTGGTCTGTTACTAAAACATAAAAATTACATGAACTGCATTCAGTGGGCCCTAAAATTTTATAATTAATAATAACAATAGTATTTAGACTTATATACCACTTCACAGTGCTTTACAGCCCTCTCTAAGCAGTTTACAGAGTCAACATATTGCTCCCAACAATCTGGCTCTTCATTTTACCAACCTTGGAAGGATGGAAGGCTGAGCCAACCTTGAGCCTGGTGAGATTCGAATTGCCAAATTGAAGTCAGTTGGAAGTCAGCAGAGTAGCCTGCAGTACTGTATTCTAACCACTGGGCCACCACAGATCTTAGGGGTACAGAATGGGGCACAGAAAGAAAAAACACAGAGACTAGAAGATGGAGCAACACACAAAATGTTTTTGAATAGGCAAACAAGACAGAGTAGCTTATATAAAGATATATGAGAACCATAAAAGTATGATTGACAGCAATAGCACTATGTTGGTTGAAAATAGAGACAATGGTAATAACTTGACATTGAGAGACAAAATGAGAGATACTGCTTAAGAGGTTTTTTTAAAAAAGAAAGAGAGAAGGATGACTAAAAGAAGGGAAAAACAGTAGAACATAGAATCATAGGGCTTGAAGGGACCTCAGAGATCTTCTACTCTACTCCAATCCCCTACTTTAAACAGGAAAAATGATACTATCATAGTCAAACAGTTGTCCAGACTATTCTGGAAAACCTCAACTGATGGAGCGCTCACAACTCTGGGAAGCAAGCTATTCCATTATTAATTGTTCTCACTGTTGGAAAATTACTTCTAGGTTGGCTCTCTTTTTAACAAGCTTCTTGTTCTACCCTCAGGTGCTTTTGAGAATAAGTTGATCCCCTCTTCTCTGTAACAGCTCTTCAAGTATCATGTCACCTTTTGATAGGCTAGACCAGTGGTGGGTTCCTCCCATTTTGGCTTGGTTCTCCTGAGCCTGTAGTGGTGATGATATGACATCACCAAACTGGTTCTACCCCCCCGTGGCCCCTGTGCCCCCCTGCCCCTGCCCCCCAACCCATCCCGTGTTATTTTTACCTTTTATTTGGCCCCACCCCCAATCTATTGCTGCCTCCTGAGTCCCAGCTGATGGCTAGAGGGAAAAAAACTGTTTAAACTCTTGCCGCGGGGCTTCAAAAGGCTGCCCTACAGCTGATCAGTGTTAAACAAAAACAAATGAGTAGACTATGCAAAAATACATGAGTAGATCAGTGCCTGCAAAAATAAATGGGTAGACCAGTGCCTGCAAAAAATAAATGGGTAGATCGGTACAGCTCTGCAAGCAGTTAAAAGCCTGGTAGACCAGTACCTCTGTTAAATCCTAAATAATTGTCACATGACCATCAAGCCACGCCCACAAAATAAGCCATGCCCACAGAACCAGTAGTAAAAATTTTTAGAACCCACCCCTGGGCTAGACATACCTAGTTCTCTCAATTGTTCATTCATTCACTCACTTACTCATTCATTCATTCATTCATTCATTCATTCATTCATTCATTCATTCATGTAATCAAACATGTATAAGATAACAGATATAAGTAGAAACATGATTATGAATACAGGAAATGGATATGAATAAATGGGGACAGAAGGACAGGGACGGTTGGCACGCTGGTGCGCTTATGCATGCCCCCTTACAGACCACTTAGGAATGGGGTGAGGTCCACGGTAGACAGTTTAAGGTTAAAGTTTTGGGGTTTTGAGGATGTAACAACGGAGTCAAGTAGTGCATTCCAGGCATTGATCACTCTGTTGCTGAAGTTGTATTTTCTGCAATCGAGTTTGGAGCAGTTTACCTTGAGTTTGTCTCTATTGTTTGCCAGTGTATTATTGTACTTGAAGCTGAAGAATGTTCATCATAGATCATTCTCCAGACCCCTGATCTCTTTTTGCTTTTCTCTGCACACTTTCTAGGGTATCAGCATCTTTTTTTGTATCATGGTGAACAGAGTGTGGCCTCACCAGTTCAGTATAAAGTGGCACTATCACTTCATATGATCTTCATACTATCCCTCTGTTGATGCAACCTAGGATTGCAGTGGCTTTTTTGGCAGCTGCAGTACATTGCTGGTTCATGCTTAAGTGTTGGTCGACTAGGACACCTAGATCTCTCTCACAGTTACAACTATTGAGCTAGATTCTGCCTATTCTATATCTATGCATTCGGTTTTTCTTGCCAAATCAAGAATGTCAGTACACTTATATATGTCTTGTTCCTGGGAGCAATACAGATAGTGATACCTTGGCTTGCAAAGTATTCTGTGGATTAGAATAATAGCATGCATAAAATGACATTTGGTTGTATATCTGGCATCAGGGCCAAAATGTGCTGAAACCAACTGATAATCTCCTCACTGCTAGCAGGAAATGCTGCATGTGGCATGAGTACAATTAAGGCTGTAACCAAGACCACGGTTTCCTACTCTGATTAAAAATATATTATGTGAATGCTTTGACTGACTGAAACCATGATGGATGGTGGAGATCAATACTTTGGTTTATTTGCCATAGATATCTAGCACAAAAATAGGAAGAGTACATGTGGGGAGTTCATGCTTTGTTCTACATGTAGTTCTATCATCTTGATGAATATTATGGGTGACTTAGGATGTGTTTACCAAGGTAAGCATACTTATGTCACAAATTAAGCCTTTAAAACTCAAGGGCGAGATTTACCATCACTTGGACAGAAGCATTCAGAGGTCTGATGTTCTGATATTAGCAAGGATGGATGCATATAACCAATTTTTCATGTTCCATATGTCTTGTCTTGTATGGTATCCATAACTTATGTAATTCTATCTGAGCATGATCCAGATAACGAGGAACTTTACAAACTTGTTCACTGAGCAGTGGTATAGATCATGCTTGCATAATTTAAATCCTTGATCTGAAGCAATAATCTTTTTATGAGCCTCTTGTGGTATGTGGTTGGAGTTGGAATTCAGGCAGAGACACACCATAATGCATTAAGTACTGGTCTTACAATCAAGAGTTATGACTCCCCAAGGGATTGCAAACCATCTTCCAGGGCTTGGCAGTTCAATTTTCTCCATGTTCAGGCTTGATTCGTGGGCAGTCACTTCTTTTAAGAATACTGAACTGGCTTAACTAGGATTTTCCATATGCTGTATAATGAGAGAAGAAAGATCACGAGTGACAATTATCCCTTACATAATAGAAGTATGACTTATACATAGTTTTTAAAGCAGAAATGTAGGAGCAGGGAAGTAAGAAAAAAACTCAAAATACCAGAGGGATTTAAAAGGGTAACCAAGGAGTTCTATAAAAAAGTTGGACTGAGGCTTTTCACCAGTGAGCTGAAATGCTATCCACCCATCTTTGAATTGGCAGAAAAGTGTATCAGCATGAAATTAACTGACCTTGTTGCTGAACTTATTCTGCTTCTGTTGCTTTTGTTCTCAGTCAACCTTGACTTCTCTTCAACATAACAAGACTAAATAGATTTTAAAGACCTTGATATAGCTCTTGGATGGTGCAAAATAAAGAGAAAAACATTAAACATCTTAAGCATGTTTAGGATGATTCCTTTCATGAACTAAGGTTATCACGAAGCTATTCTTATGGGGGCATAGTTTATACCTTGGTTAGGTGCGAGTGAAGGAAAACAATGTAAATTTGGAGCTTGGTTACGTAGTAAATGTTTGCATTGTATTTAATTATGTGGCATCATCATTCTACTAGGAAGTCATAGGAAAAGAAGCATTGAAGTTCTGCACAGAACCTAAGATCCTGTTCTAATAACATTGCCAAAAACATAAATTTTTTGCATCACATAAAGCTTCTTCATTTATGCATTATATATGTAGAAGAAATAACTGTATGATTGGAGCAATTGTAAGATTCTACAAATACCCCAAAGAAAGCAAAGGACAAAGGTAAGAGTGAAACAGGAAGGAAGGAAGGAAGGAAGGAAGGAAGGAAGGAAGGAAGGAAGGGCTAAAGTTTGTAATTCAAATGAATGGCTCTTTGTTTGAAGGTTGCTATCTTTCAAGAGGAGAATAAAGACAGGAAAACAAAATGGAAAGGGTATACTGGAAGAAGATATGTTTGACCATTTGACTTCCTGAACACAGTCATCCCATTTAGTTGCAAGTAAAATTATTGTAATATAACCCATCAAATTTCAATCCTCAAGAATATTAAATAGAGGGGGTGTTATGATAGTAAGTGGCAAAATACTTCTGCATTGTAACAGCATAGGCTTAAAAACATCAAGTGAAATACTTTTTCCTGGGACCTTAGAAAGCTGAAGCCACTTCAAATTATAATTTGGCTGTAGATAAATGAAGTAGCTCATGGGAAGGCTAATAATTTAATCATTCCTTTTGAGCTGGAGTTTTGTCTTGAAAAAAACTGCACCCACAATAACCGGAGAAAGGATTGTTGAATCACCATTAGTAATGATGAAAAATAAAAAAAGCTAGATCCAGTGCATGCTTGTCATTAAATATACCCTTTAATCCATGGAAATGAATTCTGAGAAAATCAGATAAATTATATCTATTTTGATTACCCATGAATACTGTCTCTTACAGTTGATATCTGGATACAACTGGAGTAGAGAATGACAGCCCTCTTCTATTATTACTTCCTAGCAAATAGTATTTAAGATATGCTGCCTATGATTTAGAAGGCAGTAAATAGATGTCAATATTAGAAGCTATTCATAATCTGATCCTCTATGAGTCTGTCTAGTTCCCTCTAAAACCTTTCAGATTTGCTGCCTTTGTTGCAACTGTTGGCAGTGAATTCCATATTTGGATACCATTTGATCCGAGACCATGTAAAACACTCTTATCAAACATATTGTTAGAAACTCTCACCAGTAGCATTCTTGATATTAAATGCAAGTTAACCTAAATCACATGCATAGAGACTGGTATTTTTTAATGTGAAATTGAGGGTATTTGGAGTTTGGAAAGAGCCAAAGCTCTTTCTATATAAAACACATACTTCTCTATGAAGAGTATATTAAATACTTCCAATAGTGTTTCAATGGTCTCCATTCAAATGCAGTCATCTCTTTTTTTGCTATGTAGGTGCCCCCACCTATCTCTAGTTCTTTGGCTTTTGGAAATTTAATTTCTGTTCACAACATTCCTTGAAAGCATTTTCTACCTCTTCCTTTTTTTCCCCCTTTCCTGTGGCAGGTGACATCTACAATTTGAAAAGCTATAAAAATGAATATAGATGAAATATTAGAAAGAAGGTCAAATGAAGCAAGTGTGAACAAATAGATTCTTACAGCTTTTAAATGATGTTTTAAACAGCTTTCATCTGCACACACTCTTCTCATCCTGGTGAAATTGATTCATTGACCAAATTGGTCATTTAAATTCAAAAGCCTAGTCGATCTCTACAGGGTCTCCTTCTTCTGGATTTATGAGACAAGGGTTGTGTCTCTTCAATATTTTGTTGAAGGATAATACAGCCTAGCTTCTAAATATAATGTTTGAAAGAAGCAAAATTTATTTACTTAAATGCCAAGAGAGCTTGGCTAGAAGTATTCCTCGGGCCAAAGAGAAATACGATCACTTCTACTGTTAAAATTCCATCATCTATGCAAAAAAAATGTAATTAAATATCCATAATGTCCTATGGTTTATTGCAACATAAAAAGGCTAAGCATTATTAAGAAAAGGAAAAGTATTGTCTTTGCTAGCTGCTAGTTTAAAAGATAGCCTCTGGATGTAATACTTGTACATTTTAAGTAGAAGAGAAATAGAAAAGCTACTTCAAAGCTGGCACCTCTGAACAATTGCTACTAACTTGAATCCTGAGGAAGCACGTGGGTTCACAACTATTGTACCCATCCTTCTTTCTATTCTCTTGGCTGAGAGACCAGCTTGCTTAACCAATAGCAGTGATGGTCTTTAGCTTCAGCCAACTTCCTCCTTCTCTTCATTAGAAAGGCAGGAGGGAATTCTTTTGTGTGTGTTTGCCCTCACATGAAAGAATTAAATCAAGCAAATATCCAGAACCTAACAGACCCGTCTGCAGGGGTGAAATTCATCAGGCTCTGACAGGTTCTGGAGAACCGGTGGTGAAAATTTTCAGTAGTTCAGAGAACTGGCAAATAGCACCTCTGACTGGCACCACAGTGGGGTGGGAATGGAAATTTTGCAATATCCTTCCCCCCAGAAGTGGGTAGGGAATGAGGATTTTGCAGTATCCTTCTCCTGGAGTGGGGTGGAAATGGAGATTTTGCAATATCCTTCCCCTGCCATGCCCACCAAGCCACGCCCACCAAGCCATGCCCACAGAACTGGTAGTAAAAAAAAAATTCACTACTGCCCATCTGCCAACTATTTTTAATGTTTCCTAGGTCTATACCTGATTTCTGTCACTGTACTGTGTACATACTTGACTTTTAAAAATGAAACAGATTAATCCACTAGGAAGTTTCTATGGAGTAGGTATATCTTCTAAAAGTGGAACTCTAATTGATCTTGGATGGTTTAATCTTCCAAATATAGTCCTTGCTTTAACACAAAAAGTGGTCTTGAATTTGAAAAGATGACTTCACCAAAGAATTCCTAAGCAGGATCCTTATCAGCTTCTATTGGATTGATTTTGAACAAGGCTGCTGTTAAATCTTCCACTAGCAAAAGAACTCTAATGGCCCATTTCTCTCCTTCCTCAGTAGAAATAGGGAAAAAAAAGATTAAATCTCTGAGCATGAACAAACAAGAATAAATTTATTTATATCATTAAGCAGCAACATACACGCATGAGCAATATCATACAGGGAAATGATAACTTTTAGCAATACTAAACTGCTAAAGCCTAAACACAAATGTCACTTACTGTACAATCTTACCCAGTACATGCTTAGATGAAAAGAAATCCCACTGAGATAATAGGACTCCCTCTGAGTTGCATACGTAGGACTGTCAGTTAAAGAAACACCTGGAAGACAAGATAGCAAAATAGGGAGATGCATACTGCAAAATCAAATGCACATACAGTCCACCTTTTGTATCCTAGTGTTTCGATTCTGAATATCTATCACTCTCCAGGTTTTCAGACAGGTTTTTTTTCCACCTAAACTGGAGAAATTGAGGAATGAACCTGAAGTCTTCTGAATGCAAATCAAGAGTCTCTACCAATCAGATTATCTCTCTTCTTAAATACAGAAGTTACTAAAGCAAGTTCTGTTTTACAACCTACTTCTGTATACAAAAGTTGTTAACCTTTAAAAAGAAGTTTTAAGCTTTTGAGGATGGGACGGGATCCTCAAAACATTAATTTTAACATTACAGGTGCTAAGACAAGGGAACGATCTTATCATGGGCGTGTGTTTTTTCCCAGGTGAGTAAACAATAGGTATACATCCTTATAATTCAGCATGAATAAGCTATCATGGAAGCTTTAACAGTAACAGAGTTGGAAGGAACTGGTGGAGGTCATCTAGTCCAACCCCCTGCTCACGCGGGAGACTTGGATCCACCATTTAGGATGTTATATAAGAAAATTCTCTCTCACTGTCACACAGATAGTCACATAGGCACACAGACCATACAAAACAAAACAAAACAAGACAAAACAACAAAACAAAACAAAACAAAACAAAACCCCTGATTCTAACTAGATGTGACTAATGTTAGTACCATCTAGTGACTATTTATGCACATGTGCTATGCAAATCCATGCATTACTGTCCAATTAATGTGAACCATCTTCACCAATGAAAGAATTAGTGAATAAGTAAAAATCTATGTGAAAGAGTACAACTCTCCTTGTCCCTTACACTGTTGGTCTTATGTACTGTATGTACAGTATAGGTAAAGGTAAAGGTTCCCCTTGCACATATGTGATAGTTGCTCCCAACTCTAGGGGGCGGTGCTCATTTCCGTTTCAAAGCCAAAGAGCCAGTGCTATCTGAAGATGTCTCAGTAGTCATGTGGCCAGCATGACTAAACGCCGCACACAGAATGCTGTTACCACCAAAGGTGGTCCCTATTTTTCTACTTGCATTTTTTACGTACTTTCGAACTGCTAGGTTGGCAGAAGCTGGGACAAGTAATGTGAGTTCACCCCATAATGTGGCACTAGGGATTCGAAACGCTGAACTGCCGACCTTTCGATCGATAAGCTCAGCATCTTAGCCACTGAGCCACCGCATCCCTATATATACAGTATACCTGAAAGTAAGCCTCTCTGAGTTCCATGAGATTTGTTCCAAATATGGATGTTTAAGGTTATAGTCTAAGTACCTGAATAAGGCCTTTGCTTATTGGGGGCGGGGGGACTCTGAGCTTTAATTATCACTTGTAATTCTTTAATTTTAATTATAGAGTTATTACACTATTAAAAACTATGATTTCCTTTTAAACCTTTCTAAGAACATTCTTTTATTACATTTTATTGCTGATACGGTGTTTGATTATTCTTAAGGAAGTAATTTAATGAATATGCCATCGAGCATGATTTAGCTGAAGGTGGTATCTCATTTTCTATGGAATTCTTCCATTCATCTGTAATACTTGGTGGGAGGCTCACTGACCTGAGACATGGTCAAAGGCAACTTCTCAAACCAATGTCAGATTTATAAGGTGAGCTTTAAAAGATGAGCTTCAAAGAGTCATTGAGAAAAATTTTCAGGGATATTGTTTTACACTCAAAGTAGAACTGTACAAAGTGTCTATTTCATAATCAGACTCTTTTGTAAAAAGTGAAAGATTTATACGATCTGAAGATAAACCAGAGGCTCTTTTGGATAAGGAAACATTGCAGATTGTAGATTATTTTTATTCTAAAGAGTTACATCAAATCATGCAACATAAATACTTAAAACTATGGATTTAATTTTCACTTAATCTTCCAACCAGCTTCTAAAATGTTGTGACCCACCAGGATACACAGGGACATGTCATTTAGGGTGCAATGGACACCTCTGAAACTCATGAGTATATTGTTATGAGTCTTTACATAAGATGGCTACATGATGGGCATGGTGCAAGGGTGAAATCTACCTATTTTTCTGACTGGTTCGGAAGTGCACGCGCCACATCACATGCACGCGCAAACCCTCTGCGCATGCGCAAACCCTTTTGCACATGCACAGAGGGTAAAAAATAGGTAACTTCTGGGTTAAAACCAGGAAGTAATGATGACTGGGTGGGTGGGCGGAGCCTTGTGCTGCCATCATTACCGATTCTCCAAACCACCCTCTGCCATCGTTACCAGTTTGACCAAACCACTCCGAACCAGTAGCACTTCACCCCTGGCATGGTCAGTTCAAATGTACTCAATTATTAGAAACCAAACTGTTGAGTTTGTTCCTTTCCATACCATTCAAAGCATCCTGGTGATAGCACTGTTTTCTGGGTATTAGACCTGTGTGAGATGTGCACTAGACCTATGGGAAGTATTTTGATTTGCCTTTACAATGTATTTTGTGCTGCTATATTAAGCAGAAGACGTCACACATTTAGCTTCAGCAAGGCACTTGTTATTTTCACGGTGCCCTAGCTGATAGCTCCAGATACTGCAAGTTCTGAGAGATGCTGCAAAGAAAAATAAAACAAAGCAGTGCAACACTATATCTTGTATTACTGCTTATAAGGCATAAAAGGGGCCAAGATATATATTCTCTTCAATAAAGATGCTAGAGGAATGTGGAACAGAGAGTTTTACAAGCATAAAAGGAAGTGACTGCAAGCAAATTGGTACCCTTGCATACCATGTTGCCAAGGCCTGAAATAAAGAATGGAGTAGAGATGCAGTACTGAGGAGTACCCAAACTCCTGCGTAAACAGAGGGTCTTTGTTTTAAGGCAGGTGTGTCAAATTCAAGGCCCGCGGGACGGATCTGGCTCATGGAGTGTTTAGATATGGCCCAACATGATTGATGTCGAGCTGGCCATGGCCACTCTGGCTATGCCCTCCAGCCCCCACTGAGGCCAAACACAACCCTGATGCGGCCTTCAGTGAAATTGAGTTTTACACCTCTGTTTTAAGGAAAAGTCACAAATGAATATAACCCAATAAGTGTTAGCATATGATTGATTGAGAAGGTTCCAAATAGAAAAAGCTTTGCATGTCAGTGGTGGAGGGGAGGATTGGGACTTGAAATTCTTGTACAGCAATTTAAGCACTTTTTTAAAGCATTTTATCCGTGATGTCATTGCAATGACAGATGATGCTACTGATGCTATGCAGGGCACCATTTTCTTCCTGCTGCCATGATATCTAGCAGGTTACTGGGAGCAGCAGCAGCTGCTCCTCTACATTTTTCTTGCCAACTCACCAACATTCTTCTTCCTTTATGCATCAGCAATCTTCTCTTGTGCTGAATGTGTGTCAAATCAGCCACATTCAACAAATCTTGCAGCAGCTGCATTGGGCAAAATGGTTTTAAATTATTGAAATGATTTTGAATGCACTGCTAAAATCTGGGCTGCCTATTGTATTCGCAGCCATGTGGCTTTCCAGTCTCTTTAGCATTCATAGCGTTTACATATTACGAATGTTACATTAACATTTATTATCATTCATAAGCAGTTGAGTTGTTCATTTTTCTACTCTGACTTGTTTTAATAAAGGGGTTAAACAATTGATGACAGATAGCTCTGATTATTAGTTTTAAATATGGAAAAATTTGAAAGCTATTGATCAGATGCCCTAGTTGCAATAAATATTGCATTGCAGTGATTTAAAATATTGCTGTTCTCTGGCATATGGCAAAGCTGAAAGAGATTATATGGAAATACAGATAGGCCTTGATTTAGGACTGGTTGTTTAGTGACCATCTCAGGTTATGACCACCTGAGAAAGGAGACATACAAAGTGGATTTGAAGTTCTGATGATCCAGCCCCCTCTGCAGTCACACGATCGAACTTCAGGTGCTCAGTAATATGGATGCATTTATGGCTGTTTCCATGATCACATGCCTGTGTTTTATGATGGTTTTACTAAAAAGCTGCATTTACTTCTCAATTTTGGCAAAATCTCCAACACTGGAAGTTTTAAAGAAGAGATTGGATAACCATTTGTCTGAAGTGGTGTAGGGTTTCCTGACTAAGCAGGGGGCTGGACTTGAAGACCTCCAAGGTCCCTTCTAATTCTGTTATTCTATTCTATTCTATTCTATTCTATTCTATTCTATTCTATTCTATTCTATTCTATTCTATTCTATTCTATTCATTATGGCATTCACTTAAAAGCTGCTGAAAAAATTGTCATAAAATCATGTTGATTATTTGACTGGTTCATTTTATGGTCTTATGTTGAAAACGTCTTGTGTAGTCAAAAGCAGTCTAATTGTATGTTATCTCCATGCATTCTAACTTACCCTTCTGTTTAATGAATGTTTATTCATTGTCTTAATTTTGGTTGCCTGTTATCGATCCAACATCTCAGTCAAAGGATCATTATGATGGCATGAGGATCTCAGCTGAGTAAACTACTACTTATCATCTGAATCATTGATGATGGAAATTGAAAGTCTAATTTTAGAATTAGAAAGCAAGGTACAATAATCAAGGACAATATGCTCTTCAAAAGCCAAGCATAAAATTTTCTTGAGTATATTCTTCTTCTATTACAATTTATGTTTTATAGCCCCATCTTCATTTTTGAAAAGTAAATAGAAATAATTGCTCCTACGATGTATTGTTTGTCTCTGAAAATATAATTAATTGTACATGCAAAAGACTGGAGAATGCAACAAAATGACTTTATAATGTAATTGCAAAATAATTATAGGAAAACACGTGATTTCTATGATTAATATACACAGTGTTCATTGATCAGATTTACTATCTCTGATGTGATCTCAAAAGCTTACCAAATAAAATTCATTTTGGTGGGATAGGAAGAATGCTGGAAAGACTATCAGGAGAGAACATACAGTATGTTCAGAAAAATCAACCAAAACTTAGAACATGTCTCATGCAATCAGTTCACTAAATTCAATTAGACTTATCAGTTTGTACAGTTTTAGGTTTCATTCTTACCTAAGAGAAGAGGCTAAGGAATTGTTCCAAAAGCTTCAGATAAGTAGTAGGTTTGACTTTGAATAAAGTTTTCTTATTTTAAAACCAGATCAAGGCTTGAATCAACCTTAACCATTATAGTGTGAGAAATTCTGTGCACTCATACAGAGTATTTCTGTGGACATAAAGACTTAAAGCTGCTATGCTATTTAAAATAGCTGTATGTGGCTAAAAATAAGGACTATACAAAGCGTTGCCAAATATATGGTTTTAGAGTGTGATGGAAGATTGAGTGATTTCTGAGTTGTAATCCTCCTATTAGACATATTGCAGTAATCTACTTTAGAGGTGACCAAGTCATTAATGATCAGGAATAATAACTCCTGATCTAGGAAAAAGCAGAATTTGCACACAAGTTGTAAATTTTCCTAGAACAAGAGCTATGAGTCTATGAAATCTCCAAACTGCACACTGGTTCTATTTGGGGGAATGCTACCCCATCTAGAACTAAAAATGGCAGATCACTGGATTCAGGGAGAACTAAAACACAGAACTATTCAGTCCTCCCAGGTTTGAATTGTAATCTGTTCTTTCCCATACAAATGGCAAGAAAGAAGTTCAGCAGCATCAGCTGGTCAGTTCACAATGGAGATGTGCAACTAAACATCATCAGCATTGAGTTCTGAGGTATACCACAAAGAAGGGGCCATGGGTTAGATTTGTTTTCCCAACATCAGCATGGACAGGGCTCTAAAGGAAGGAAGAGAACCATGATAGCACTATGCTTCAGCTTCTAAACCCTGAACCAATTCAGAAAGAAACCATGATCAGTGTACTGAAAGCCACTTTGAATTCAAGAAGATCAAAGTTGGATGTACCATCCTTTTCCAGCTTCCAACAGAGATTATCCACAAACACATTCAATGCTATCTTTGAGGCCTGAATCCTGTCCAGGTAATCTGCTTCATTCAGGCTTCTCTAGAATTGTAGTACAATCACTTTCTCAACTATCTTCCCTAATGCTTCTAACATTATAGAGACAGGGAGATATTTAGTCCCTTCATTTTATTAATTTTTACTGATGTATCAATTTTTACTTATTTTTACTAAAGCTATTGCATCTCCTTTTCAGTAAGAAACATTTAAACTACCCTCTAGTCATTTCTACCCTGCTGTTTAGTAGGCCTCAATAAAGCAGCTTTGATTTGCCTTGAGAAAATTCTTTGCACTGCATAGTGACAGAAATCATTTTTTGAGCCAGAATTTTCCTCAAAAGATGCTTTGTATTACCTCATGACTTCCTCTTAGCTTGTTCTGGATTTACAAAAGCTGGAAAATGCACAGGCATATACCCTTGGAAGCTAAGAATCATAAGGTTGGAAGGAATCTTGGAGGTTTTCTAATACAACCCCTTGCCCAAGGCAGGAGTTCTTAAAGCATCTCAGATAAATGTTTGTACAATCTTTCCTTGAAAGAAGCAACCCAAAGTTCCATTTGGATGCCTCAAATATTATTCTTAACTCTCCCAAGAAGAAGTTGTGGAAGTTTTCAGAAGAAACTAAAGGGTGCCATAGTTACTTCGCTTCACTTTTAGAAGTTAAGGGAGCATGTTGCTTTTTGAAGCAGCTTCAAGAAAGTGGTTTGCTCAAATCTTCATCAAACCCAAGGACTTCCAACAACTCATTTTATAGGCCATACTTTTTGTTATAGCATTGCTGGAGATATCAACATACATTTGAATTGAAGAAAACAAACTATTTTACATTCAATTCTAAGTAGAATGTCCATAGGTTTCCTACACCCTTTGCATCAAAGAGAACAGTTTGCAGCACTCAAATGAAACAACTTTCATCTGTCTATTTTTTTTGTCTCCAGCACTCTCTTAAATGGAGAAAATAATACAAAACAGTCATTGCCTTCCTTTTTCTCCGGTTGAATATCTGTTTCTGGATAAAGACTCATAGAGTAATTATGAGTTCATTAGTTTGCTGGTGCATGCTTTTCTCCACTTGCATTAAGGCAAGAATGGACTTTTGAGCTAGCAATAATTAGATGAGGTCATTAAAGTTACCATGAGATCATAACTGCCGGAAATGGCCTCACATTGTACAAAGTTTTCTTTTTGTCCTCAAGCCAAGCAATACATGGGAATTAATAGTGAAGGGTAATTCACAAGTCAGTGTATGTGGAATCCTTGTCACTTTCTCATATGCTTGGTTTATCCACCTGATAAACTTTCCCAAAAGCAAGCAGCATTTGCTGTGCCCTAGTTTGGTTCCCTCCGATGTTAAGAATGCATCAAAGATACAACCTTTGAAAATTGCAGCACAACTCTGTCTAATTTGATCTATGCTTCCAAGACTTATTTCTTTTGCAGTTCTTGTATGCTATCCAGTTTGCAAATCATTTGTGATTGATAACCATAAGATTAAAAATACAGAAATCAATAACTTCAAGCCAAAACTCAGCAATAAATTTAAATAACAGTAACATGATAGCCTATCAATAAGTCAACAAAAAACCATAAAAATCAACTGCCAATTAAATATTATGGCCCTTACTGCCAGAGTGAATGAAAAGTACAGTTCTATAGGCAGAATATTCCAAATGGAGGAAGACTGTCTTCAGGCTTCTGTCTCCCTGATTTGCTGCAGGGAATTTCTTACGGATACAGGCAAGCATGGCTCAGGAAGATCCCACCTAAGGCACACAGTCTTTGAGATGTCTTGGAGCCAAGCCACATGGGATTTTATAGGTCTTGTTTGAACCAGAAATCCATAGTAATTGAGAAATAGGTGTTGTTTTCTATTTATGACTATAACTTTGCTGCTTGTATCTTTTTGATTTATATTGCTTTATTTAGTTTCCTAGTATGATTTATGTTGATTGCTTATTTACTATCCTATGACTACCACTAAGTGTTGTATCTTATGATTTATGATGAATGTATTTTTATGATGTCTATGATCATGATTTATCACTTTTAGCTTTTATATACTCTGAGAGCTTACGCACTGAAGACAAATTCCTTTTCCTTTTCCTTTTCCTTTTCCTTTTCCTTTTCCTTTTCCTTTTCCCTATTCTATTCTATTCTATTCTATTCTATTCTATTCTATTCTATTCTATTCTATTCTATTCTTATCAGCAGATGTTCAGCTCCACTGGCACTGCATTGTCATTTCCAGTTGTTTTTTTTAAATTTACTTTTTTATATTTATTGAATTTGCATGCCATCTGACTCCCAACACCTCTACCTGTTCATAAGTATAAATATTAAAAAAGAGAAACAAAAACAAAGAATAAAAAATAGCAAATATGATAAAAACTGCACAGGATTCAAAATAAAAAGAAAGAAATCCTTCACTCACCCTCACCGAAGGACTGGAAGCAAAGCCAGGTTTTCAACCCACTTTGAAACCATACTAAGGTGGAGGCACATCTGAATCTCAGAAGAAATTTCATTCTAGAGGGCAGGGGTTGTTTTTTTCAAAGGTTGAAAAATTAGTTGCATATTGCAAACGTTGCATATGCTACAAAAATAGATTAATGTGCCCTGCAGATGTGTGTGTGCTCGCATATTTGTTTGTAAAATGATATCCATTACCCAAAACATGGCATTTTCTCACTGATGGCCACCATATCGTTACCAGTGGTGGGTTCCTCCCGGTTCTGCCCGGTTCCACTGAGCCGGTAGCAGTGACAATATCACGTCACCAAACAGGTTCTGCCCCCTGCCCCCCACCCTCACCCCGTGTTATTCTTACCTGTTATTTGGCCCCACCCCCAATCTATTGCTGCCTCCTTCTTTATAGTCCCAGCTGATGGGCTATAAGGAAAAACTGTTTAAACTCTTTCCGTGGGGCTTCAAAGGGCCTCCCTACAGCTGATCAGTGGTAAAAGGCAGTTTGATGGTAGACCGGGGCCTCCAAAAACAAATAAATAGACCAATGCCTGCAAAAATAAATGGATAGACCAGTGCCTCCAAAAATACATGAGTAGACCAGTGCCTACAAAAATAAATGGGTAGACCGGTACAGCACTGCAAGCAGTTAAAAGCCTGGTAGACCAGTACCTCTGCTAAATCCTAAAGAATTGTCACATGACCATCAAGCCACACCCACAAAATAAGCCACGCCCACAGAACTGGTAGTAAAAAAGTTTAAAACCCACCCCTGATCGCTACCACTATTATTCTAGAAACTAAATATGGCAGCTGCATTTCTAAAAGACCTGCAAAACTTCATCTACATTTACTATCACTTGAAACCAGCCAAATAAAGCTCTATCACTGTGAAGAGTTGTTTTTGCAATAAACGGTTACTTTTATGCCATCGTAAATTCTTTTGAAGAATCCTGAGAATTGTTGTATAATAAGGATGCTATGAGTTCTTTGATATGAATTCCTATCCTCTTTCACAGGTTGTTAAGTTCTATGAGGCCTTGGGGCATATATTTTTGAACCAGGGCTAGCAGGAGCTAAATGATCAATGAGCAAAAATTGTTTCTGGAATGGGTAATCCAGAGCCATTAACCAAGTTTTATATCTTTATATTACCTCCTTGCCTTCATTGATTCTAGCTTGACTTTTCTTTTCTCTTAAGGTGAAGCCAAAAAAAAAATTCCAGTTGTTGTTTTTAGTGTTGCTATGCAACAGTGGTGGATTGCTACCGGTTCGCGCTGGTTTGGGCGAGCCGGTAACGGACCGGGCTGGGCGTTTCCACCCATCCCTGCGCTATACCTACCTATATTCTTTCTTTTTTAGCCCAGCTGATAGGCACGGCAGAGTGGATTGCCACGCCTCAGCTGTTCTGAAATGCAACATGCTTGCGCGGGGTGCATATTTGGTGTGCATGCCCTCTCTCTATCTCTCTCTCCTCCCTCTCTCCCTCCCTTTCTCTCTCATACCTCACAGAATTGTTATTACATGAATATACTAAATGAAGAAAATCATATCAGTTTCCTTAAATATCTGGCGAAGGGAAGATTTATTGTTATTGCATAGCAGTGGTGGGTTTCAACCAGTGTTACCCCTGGTTTGCGTTGCACATGTGCTTTGCGCATGCTCATGCGCAATTCATGTGCACAATTTATGCAGACATTTTGGGTTCCTCCAGGAAAACATGGATTCTTGCAGGCCCCAGTTTTATGCTTGTTGTGTGTGCATTTGCATATTTTGGAGCTTACACCTCTCTAACACTCTAGCTCTTTAGTTTTCCTTCCAACAGCAAAATTGAAGGACTCGGTCAAGTGTCTGTCTGATTGTTCTTCCTGAAGCCCCAAAGTTTCCCCTTTAGAAGGACTGCCTAAAATGTAAAAGGAAAAACCATAATCCAGAGCAACAAATGTCTGATAGCCAATGAAACCATCAGATATTGTATGGAGCACATGCTGGAAAACCATGAAGGGAGAGCAGCCTTTAAGCATTGATGAGGAAAGGTATATAGACATATGGTTAGTATGCAGCTGATAATCCAGGAATAGCCCTAGAAATAAGAAAGAAATTCAGCAAAATGAAACTTTCCCCATCTCATTCCTTGCATCACTGGGCTTGCAAAAGCTGTTTCACCAGTTAGGGAAGTCACTTGGGCCCAGCTGAAGATTGAACGAGGGGGAGAAATGTTGCAAAGTATTTTAAATGTGTTTAGTCTTCCATCACCTTCTCTGTCCTAACTGCTTTGTGATCTCAATTCTCCAAAAAGCATCTTCCACTGAGCAGCATGGTTAACAACACGGAAAGTGATTGTTGGTAAGAATTATACATGTGATATTGCTCTGAGAATCCCTCAAAGCAGTTAAAGAGCCAGGAGACTATGAGGCTGTCATTACATTGCCTCTCGTTCCCTCCACGAAGGAGCATAAAACCTCTGCCAGATACTCAGGCAGAACAAAACACTTAATCAGTATTAAGGACGCATCTGTTTCCCCCAGAGAGATGAGCTATTCACTTATGCTTGTTTACAATATGTTTATAAACATTAGCGGACAGGGATAGATTACTGTACCTCAGTTTACTGCCACAGAAAGGAGTCAGCTGCAGAGCCTAGTTCCTGCCACATCTATCCATTTTTTTTTAACTTTCTGATTTAAAGGAGCATTGTAGGGCAAGTTGCTTCAATGAATGTGTGAAAATCCCAGGAACAATTTTTGCTCTTTTAGGTATATTTTCCTATTATATATTATAACCAAAAATTTTAGACCACTTTATCATACATTTTTTCACTTGTTCTTCTGTTTTCAATTTCAAAAAAAGTTTATACATCTGTACACTACTGTATTCTATTTGAAACTCAGTCTTACATGTTCAAAATCATAAACCTTCTGTCTACTTTAAATTTTTCTAATAACTCTAAGAGAACCATTGGAAACTATATCCATGTGCCACCAGTTCTTCTCTTGATTTTATTTTATATTCTCCTTGACTAAATTCTAGTATTGTACAATAAGTTAGTCACTTGTGTTTGCCTATTATTTCTCATCAATAATATGCTTCTTATTATGAGAGCCATAGAGGTGTTTTGGGGAACAACCTGGATTTGTATCTTATTCCATAGTCTCAATATGGCATGTCTAATATAAATATTCTTAAAATCCACATTAAACTTGACTTGTTTTACCACAAATATTCATGCCACCCAAATTTCAAGTTGTATTTTTCCTAATTCCAAGAGCCTTCTAGTTATCAGCACCACTCCTCTTTCATCCAGACAAATAGCAAGTTTAAAATACAATGTCAAATCAGATGCATTCCTTCTCTTTTCTTCTCTTGTAATACTTTATATTTAACTCATGTTTTTCCCTGCTACACAAATTTAGATATATCCTCTGTCATTGTTTAAATGGTGCATCGGATGTCAAAAGAGATATCTGAAATGAAAATAATATTCTAGGCAAGACATTCATTTTTATCACCGAAATCCTTCCCAGCAATCACAGTTGTATTTTCTTATATTTTAACATTTCTTAACACAATTATTTTGAAATAACATACAATTCATATTTGTCATATTGAGACCCAAATATTTTCCCTTCTTAAAAATACAGAAAAAATGGTGTTGGGTTTTATCTATGGAGGTTCTCAGTCATCCAGAAAATGGTTGTCCCAAAAGTGCTTTTTTCAAGCGGCATATTGGACATTAATACAATCAAACGAGTCCAGAGATATTTCACAAGAAGAGTCCTCCACCTCCTCATCCAAGAAGCTTCTTCAGCTTTGACAGGATGGTAAGAATCCTTCTAGTCCCCACCATCCAGTCAGAACTGAAGAAGCTTTTTGGATGAGCAGTGAAACATCTTTAAAGAAAAAACAGAAAGTCCAATTACCTCTTGAAAAAAAGCACCTTTGATGTCTGATTTGGTTCCATTTACTTTTATTATTGTCCCAATGGTTGTTGCCCCCTTTAAATGTGATACATGTGTCCTAGGTTATTAAAAAAAAGGGGGGGGGGCATCTCTGTTAATAAAGTTTGCTAACAAGCAATAGCAATCTCAAAAAGGTTGGTTTTCAGTTATTCTTATTTTCTCCTTCCCACCATTCATACACAAATGGAAGGATTCAAATGGTATGCCTCCCACTGACTACCATAAAGAAATATAGGATAGTAATAAAATTGAATGAAATGTGCAGATACATAAAACACTTCAGAGGAAATTAAGGTTGCCAATGATCAGATAAAAAAGTTGCAGAGATTTGTGTGTGGTGCTAGACTTATTTATTATGCTAAAAGCAGACTGTCTGTAAGATGTTGTTTTCTGCATAATTAGAAGACATTAGCAAGCACAGTAGCTTTTACTGCATATTTTCAAATTGCTTCAGGGTTGCTCAGTGTTTGAGTTTTAAAGAAAATGTTGGAATTTTTGGATGTAAGAAAAAATTATTGAGGTGGAGGCAAACAGTAGACCATATAAAGATGGCTTTAGGCAAGAATCTGACAAATTATAGTGAGATACAAGGGTTTTTGGTTTTTGGTGGTTGTTGTTATTGAGTGTCTAGAAATTATTTTGACATAGGACACAAATTGTAAGGGGTTCATTTTTTGCAATGACAACCTGCTAGTCTATGGATAATGAATAAAATGAAGCCTATATACTGCAAAGATGGTGACTGGATTGAAATAAAAAAGGAAACAGACTGAGAAGATTCAAAACCAATGTAAGAACATGAATTAGTTGAACAATGAAAGGATCAAATTCAACCCTTGCCTTATTTCTTATTTTTTTTAGTTTATATTTTGTCAAGCATTTATTTTATGACAGATGGAAGTGTAAACATAATTATAAATACATGAAAAGGATACGAATAAAAAAAAAAAACATTAGGACAAGGACGGTAGGCACTCTGGTGAGCTTATGCATGCCCCTTACAGACCTCATAGGAATGGGGTGAGGGCTACAGTAAGCAGTTTAAGGTTAAAGTTTTGTGGATTTGGGAAAGAAACCACGGAGTCAGGTAATGCATTCCAGGCATTGACAACT
This sequence comes from Masticophis lateralis, assembly GCA_030761175.1. Lineage (NCBI taxonomy): Eukaryota > Metazoa > Chordata > Lepidosauria > Squamata > Colubridae > Masticophis > Masticophis lateralis. The sequence goes on along the minus strand of JAUDYJ010000001.1, from coordinate 320,228,159 downwards.
CTGTTACTGAAGTTGTATTTTCTGCAGTCTAGTTTGAATCGGTTTACCATGAGTTTGTATCTATTGTGTGCTCTTGTATTGTTTTGGTTGAAGCTGACATATTCATTGGCTTGTAGGACATTGTAGCAGATGATTTTATGTACTATGCTTAGGTCAGATTGAAGATGGTGAAGTTTTAAATTGTCTAAGCCCAAAATTTCGAGTCTGGTGGCATTAGATATTTTGTTGTGAGCAGAGGAGTGGAGGACTCTTCTTGTGAAATATCTCTGGACTCGTTCGATTGTATTAATGTCCAATATGCAGTGTGGGTTCCAGACAGATGAGCTGTATTCAAAAATTGGTCTGGCAAAAGTTTTGCATGCCCTAGTTTGCAGTTCAATATTACCAGAGAAGAAGCTACGCAAGATTAGGTTAACAACTCTTAATGCTTTTTTAGCAATGATTATATTTTGCTTTGGTTTTTTTTTTTTTTCATTTTATGAGTTTTCCATGTTATTGATGTCAATTTATTGGCATTGTTTCCGGATCGTCTTCTGCATTTCCTTGAAAAAAAGATCAGTGCAAATATTCACACTTCTAATGTATGCATTTCTGTAAAACCTTTCCTAGTGTGGGCAATTCTTGAAAGCAATTTCCACGGTTAATTAGGTTTCCTTTATATATTCTTATTGTGCATGTCTTTTCCTTAAATTATACATTTTATGAACTCTGTCATCAGATTTTGCGAAAGTACAAATTTTAATGTACTTGTGCATTTTGAGTCTCCTTTCTTGATAGATGCTCTGAAAGTTTTATAATGACCACAAAAGCAAGCAAGCAAGCAAGCAAGCAAGCAAGCAAACAAACAAACAAAAACAATCAGTGAAGTTAATGCATTTGACTCCAACACTCACTCCATCTGGGTAAGTAGGCAGATCATGAAATGAAATTTATAGAAATTGCTGGATGAATTTATCCTGGGAGTAAAATAAGATATAAATTGATTCAAATGAAAAACTAACTTATTAGAAGAATTACATTATTTTCCCCAGAGAGATGAGTTGTGATATTTCAGCAATATTTCTTCTTGTATATTTCCTGGGATTCCCACCACAGGCCTAGTTGCATTTTGTGATCTGTCACAACTAGAATCTATATAATAATGTGTTGTTTTTAGAGAGGGGTGAAATCCAAAATTTTTCCCTACTGGTTCTGTGGGCGTGGCTTGGTGGGCATGGTAAAGGAAGAATACTGCAAAATCTCCATTCCCATCCCACTCCAGGAGAAGAATATTGCAAAATCTCCATTCCCATCCCACTCCAGGAGAAGAATATTGCAAAATCTCCATTCCCACCCAACTCTGAGGCCAGCCAGATGTGATATCTGCCGGTTCTCCGAACTACTCAAAATTTTTGCTACTGGTTCTCCAGAACCTGTTAGAACCTACTGGATTTCACCCCTGTTTTAGAGGTATTAATATGTGGATGGGACATCACCAGGAATACCAGGACTAAATGCTAGAGTGGGAAGTTGACAAACTTTCTGGAAGAAGCTAAAGGCAAATTGCTTCCATGCTGGTAAGAAAACTAAATGGTTACATTTATGCAAATATCAAGAATTGAACTGGAGCCAAGGGCATCTTTATCTTTACTTTACATTATTAGCCCAAGAGTCCCTCTGAGCAATGTGATCATAGTCATAAGGAACAAGTCGCTAATATGACACACCGTATATAATTATCTAAGTAAAAGATACATTTCCTTAAAGAAGAAAGTGAGACAGAATGGTAAAGTCTGTAATTAGGATGATTTGTATGCTAATAGAAAAAAGCTGAAATATGAAGGAAAATTGGATTCAAAATAAATTTTAACCTAATAGATCAAATGAAATGAGGAAAGGAGAAGGAGGAGGATGCTGCCTGAATAATTTACTTCTGACAAAACAAATCTCATATATATATATAGCCAGGGGTGAAATGTAAAATTTGTTACTACCGGTTCTGTGGGTGTGGCTTGGTGGGTGGGTGGGGGACAATGTGACTGGGTGGGCGTGGCCAACGTTTTTTTTTAACTTTTCAAAGCCTTTTTTCTAATGATTTGAAAAGCCTCTGCCGATCAGGCAACTCAGCTGGGATCATCAGAGACTTTTCAAAGCATTTTTTTTTACCACCTCTTCAGCCAAGAGGTTGCAGAAAAAAATGCTTTGAAAAGCCTCTGATGATCCCAGCTGAGCTGTGTGATCAACAGAGGCTTGTTTTTTACCTTTAAAAGCAATTTTTTTGTCAGAACAGGTGGTAGAAAAAATGCTTTTAAAAGTAAAAAAAAAAAGCCTCTGATGATCATGCGGCTCAGCTGGGCATGGGGGGGGGCAGGGATTTTTGCTACCGGTTCTCCGAACCACCCTCCGCCATCGCTACTGGATCGGGCGATCCGTTCCTAACCGGGAGCATTTCACCCCTACATATAACCCTATTGTATCTTCATGGAAAACATTCCACAATTTAGGCCTATTCTCTTTATCTTGTACTTTCTCTAAATTAACAAATTTCAATTTTCTTTTTTTCTTTTTTAGAAATGTTTTAATGGATTGCTCAAAAGCAAATATTTATTCTGAACACCCATTGACTTATAATAAAACCATATTACATTTCCCAAATTCTGCTGCCAACTCATACTCTCTGATCTACATTTTTGGCCCTTTTGTTCATAATTAAACCTATATCTTCATTTCTCTGAATATATATGCAGAGAAGAGCAACAAAGATGATTAGGGGACTGGAGGCTAAAACACATGAGGAACAGTTGCAGGAACTGGATATGTCTAGTTTAATGAAAAGAAGGACTAGTGGTGACATGATAGCAGTTTTCCAATATCTCAGGGACTGCCACAAAGAAGAGAAAGTCAAGCTATTCTCCAAAGGACCTGAGGGCAGGACAAGAAGCAACGGGTAGAAACTAATCAAGGAGAGAAGCAACCTAGAATTAAAGACAAAATTTCCTGACAGTTAGAACAGTTAATCAGTGGAACAACTTGCCTCCAGTATGCTCCAATGCTGGAAGTTTTTAAGAAGAGATTGGACAACCATTTGTCCGAAATGAGATAGAGACATAAGATTTCCTGCCTGAGCAGGGAGTTGGACTAAAAGACCTTCAAGGTCCCTTCCAACACTATTATTCTGTCCTGTCCTGTCCTGTCCTGTCCTGTCCTATCCTATCCTATCCTATCCTATCCTATCCTATCCTATCCTATCCTATCCTATCCTATCCTATCCTATCCTATCCTAACCATGTTATCAGTGCATGCTCTTTATCATTTATTCCTCTTATATTCCGGTAATAATCTTTTGTATTGCATAGTTGTCATCAAATGAGCTCATAGATATTGACTTCTTTTATTCTTATGGCTAATCAAGGCTTTCAAATAATACTTCAGTAAGAAAAACAAGATGTCGACTAGTTTGCCAGATTTAGCTTTACTAACATGCAGCAGTGAGAGCTCTAGAGAATTTTTGCCAGTGTGTCCCACATGCATAGCTAAAGGCCAGTTTTACTCTAAGCATGTGCTCATTATTTTATGTAAACTATTAACTTACATTTTGCCGGTTAGATATTTTCTAACAAAATGGGTAGAAAACAGATAAACAGGCACACAATTATCTCAGAAATTGTGATAAGTAGATTTAATATTCAAAAAGCTAAGAAGCCAGGGCAAAACAATCATAGCAATAACTGTAAAGTAAATGTATATTGGTTTCAGTGCTCATAAATGAATGCTTAGCTGCCTTTTTCTCTCACTTGCACAGTGCAAAAAATTAGAAGTGAGACTTTTTTTTGGGCAGGAGAGAGAGTCGCTATTCTTGTTTGGCAATAGCCAGATTTGGTATTACTCTGTTGTCTCTGTGCGAGATCTCATCTCACACCACCTGCATCTCACCAGGTAGGAACTAAATGCAGTGCAATGACAGTGAGAGATGCTTAGAATTTATCTTCTTTTTCTTAAGAGTTCACACATTTTCCAACTTCACCTTTTCTTGTAAGCTTCAATCCGCTATGTTTACTGACTGCTCCAAATATCCGCATTGTTGCCAGCCTTTTGATAAATCCCAATGTTTGTTTTGCAGCCAGCTTTTTCATTTGCCCAGTTGGGAGTCTGCTAAGCTCTTTATTATATTACCGTGAGCATGAATTAAGGCCATCACTTCCTGACCAAAGAAATTGTCCAGGTTGCTGCTACTAGCACATTATGAAGTTGATTTCATTGTGAAAATGAAAACTTCAACAGTCTTGTCTTAGGCCGAGAATGTGTATATCAGAGAAGACAGAGAGTGCAATAATGCACAGTTCAAAATGACATTTGGTTAATGCTGGTTATGTGTGTACCTATGGCATTTTGGAATGTACCATGACTGAAAAAGGAGAGGAGGGGAGGGGAGAGGAGAGGCTCCAAATAATACTTCTGAGAAAAGATCTCACTGAAGATTTTTCTTCTGCAACTATATGCAGTTTTGCCAAGTGTCAGGGCCGCAATCAGGGGTCCACGCAATTGGTTCTTTGGGATCCAGAGTCAATGAATACCCTAGTGAATAAAAAGATTTTAAACTTTTTTATTAGCTCAAGCAAACAGATTTAAGAACATAACATAAAAAAACATACATAACAAACAAAATGATACCCAAATCTCTTACAAGCTGTCAGGAGCTCTTTAATAACAACAGCAGATACCCCAAGGGCAGGCAATTTCCACATTATCCAATGCTAGGCTTTGTTCAGAAGCTCCCAACAAACAATAACAATCCCAAGGGGTTTTTTTTAAAATCAAAACCTGGCAGCCATGTTTTCATGGCCCCATTATGGTCACGAGACTGCAAAATCTGCTTTTATTAGGTGGCACGTGGTGGGAGGTGGGAATTGAAAGGTGGGAATTGAAAGTCTGAAACTTTTGCAGATTTAGAGATACGTGAACATTCATGTATCTCTAAATCTAACATTCTCCAACTTTTGCAGATTTAGAGATACGTGAACATTCTCCATTTGTTGCTCCATCTGCAACAAAAGTGAAAAACAGTCAAGTTAGTTCAAAATGACTAGTTCAAACTTCTAGACTTTACTTAATGTTAAGGAGAAATCAAAAGATATCACTAAACTCAAAATAACAATGCTTTTCTGTATCGCCGCTACCTACACTCATTGTATGAGTATCATTTCCTCATCTTTTCTCTAATAGGGTTCCCTCAGATTTTTGGCTAGAGAAGATTTTGAGAGCAAAAAGTAAGGTTATAAGAAAGATCAATCCCCAAACACAAAAGTGTGGTGGGCAGGAAGCCTTGAAAGAAAAGTGCCTCAAACACATTGATGCTCATGGGTCCCATATTAGAGAAACCATTTATAAAATGGTCTTAAGGACTTGCCACTGTGAAAGCTACAAATGATATTCATATGGTTGAATATGGTTGAATTCATATTAGTGGCTTTGGCTGTCAACTATAGGGAAAGAAGGAAAATTTAGGAGAGGAGATAAAAATATTTGGTTGCCACTACTAATAGGAGTATTTTTCTTCTTCTTAAGAAAATGCTTTTTTCTCATCATGCAGAACATTTTCTCATACCCAAGTATGAACTGAAAAAAAAAATCTAATAAGCTGAACTATTTGGGAAATTCAAGCTTTAAAAGTTTCTATGATGAAAGAACTCGATTCACCTCTTTTATAACTGTGATAAGAATTTTATTATAGCAATCTACTGGAATTATTTATTTTATTTACTTCCCTTTTTATTATAATTAGAACTCCAGAAAAAAACAATTGCTACCAACCTGCCTTCCATTGAGGACTTGTATACTACACAAGTCAAAAAGAGGGCTGTGAAAATATTTACAGACCCCTCACATCCTGGACATAAACTGTTTCAACTCCTACCCTCAAAACAACACTATAGAGCACTGCACACCAGAACAACTAAACACAAGAACAGTTTTTTCCTGAATGCCATCACTCTGCTAAACAAATAATTCCCTCAACACTGTCAAACTATTTACTAAGTCTGCACTACTATTAATCTTCTCATCGTTCCCACCACCCATCTCCTTCCACTTAGGACTGTATGATTGTAATTTTGTTGCTTGTATCATTTGTACCCTATGACTATCATTAAGTGTTGTACCTTATGATTCTTTATGAATGTATCTTTTCTTTTATGTACATTGAGAGCATATGCACCAAGACAAATTCCTTGTGTGTCCAATCACACTTGGCTAATTAAAAAAAATCTATTCTTTCTCTCTCTATCTTTTTTCCTCTTTTTTCCTTTTGTTTATATCATAAATGTGCAGAAGAGCGGGCTTGCTGTGGGAATTTTGAAACTTCAGTCAAATCATACTTTCAAGGCAGATTTGCAACTCCAAGCAGGGACCTGCTTCAAAGCAAAGAATCAAATAAAGTGGCTCTGAATGAAAGAGAGTTGATGGGATTTTCCCCTGCTTTCTGAGTTCTAGCAGACATTAAACATTGTAACCTGCTCCATACAAAGAAAACACTGGGGTAAGTTGGGTGATGTGATGGTTCTCTAAATAGGATCATTGACATGAATAGTTGGACCCTGAATTTTTTAAACTGCTAAACTTGCTACCTGTCAAAGGTATCAATTTCCATATACCCAGCCATAAACCTTAAAGTTTGTTTTCTGTTGTACTAATGGAACTGTGAAGATTCTGCGTAGATCTCTATGTTGATCAATTTGGTAGGATTCATTATTTGGTTAAACTTTATATGTTACATTACCAAAGTTAAAATCTCTCTACACAAGTAGGAGCAGACAGGGGCACAAACTTTCATTGACAGATAAAGACGCAAATATTTCCTGCATTTAAGAAGGAATGCTGCTTGTTCTGTGACAGCCTCTTTATGATGGTTTGTTCTCTGTGGCATTGCACCTCACTCTGCCAGCCTGCTTTCTGTGCGTATGTGATTGTGTAATGCTTAAGCATTTGTTATTAAGAATGCATTTGTAAGGAAACAGAGACTCTAGGTAATATTCCCATGAATATTATTGCAAGAGATCCTGATCCAGTTGAAATTTGGAGGGTCAAAAGAGCTTGCTATCCCTACAATTTTTATCTCATTCTACCAAAAACATGAAGCATTGATATTTTGAAATTTCCTCATTAAAGTTTATTGCTGAATCTTTTCCTGATTTGAATCTTGAATTCTCTCAAATCAAAACAGGAAGTATTTTGGATCTTAAACCACAAACTTGAATCATGATATGCTAATCTCAAATCGCCATCTCAGAGCAAACTGAAACTCTGTTATTTTTTTTTATTCATTCACCTACTGAAACTCTTTCAAGGGATGCTTTGCTCTAAATGACTTTTCAAATCTGCTTTATAAACAGTGCAACTCTTTTGTCTATAAGAGCAGCACAATCTGCCATGCTGTTTTGCTTGCTTGTTTCAGCCTTTAGAAGTATAGAAAGAGAGTATGCAGAAGATGCAAGGCTATTCACATAATGCGGTGTACATATTAGAGAATACTATGTCTTTATTATTTACTATATATATGTGTTTATTTACTTGAACATGGCACCATGTTCAAATATTACCTTGAACATAGTTTGTTTGTGATGCAGCTGCTGAAAAAGCCAAAACAACATCAACAGAGGGATAGTATCAAGGTCACAGGAAGTGTTAGTACCACTTTATATTGCACAGGTAAGACCACATTTGAACTACTGTATCCAGTTTGAGTCACCATAATACAAAAAAGATGTTGAGTGCAGAAAAGAGCAACAAAGATGATTAGGGGATTGGAGGCTAAAAGATAGGATGAATCATTGTGGGAACTAGGTATGTCTAGTCTAACAAAAAGAAGGACTAGTGACATGGTAGTATTCTTCCAATATTTGAGAAGCTGTTACAGAGATGAGGGGCTTAACTGAGTCTCCAAAACACCTGAAAGCAGAACAAGAAATAACTTGGATGGATCAAAGAATATCCAACCTAGAATTAAAGAGAAATCTCCTGTCAGTGAGAACAATTAACAGTGGAATGATTTGCCTCCAGAAGTTGTGGGGTGCTCCATCACTGGAGGTTTTCAAGAAGAGATTGGATAGCCATTTGTCCTGAATGGTATGGAGTTGTCTGTTCCAACTCTATTATTCTGTATTCTGAAGTTTCAGCTTTTCATATGCACATTCATAATCTCATAATTCCAACTGCAGCTTCAAGTGAAAACTTCTGCATATTCTAGAGATAAACATGTAGACAATTATGTTTTTCTTCTGTTTCAACATTCTTTGGGTGTTCATCATGGGACACAAAGTAATTATAATTAAGAACAAGCAATGAGCTTGCACCTATGAATGAGCCCTCAATGACCTTTAAATGTATGAATGGATTTCATTGAAAATCCACTATAACTTCACTAACAGACCATTTGCTAGTTTTGGAAAACATAGTTACTGATGATTAATTAACCATAAATTCTTCACTCAGTTTTCTGGGCTTGGCTGAAATGTAATTGACTAATTTGTGATTCAATATGCTATGTGAACATAATATCTGAGTGAAAAGAATGTTTTGTGCATGATTTCAGACTCTTAGAATGTCCTAGTACATGAAGGGTATTGTTTGTAATTTGTCCAAAATAGCCTTCTTGAATTAAAGCAACCAGAATCACAGCTACTTATACTTACCACTTGCTACTCAGCTGGCAATGGGGTAGCCAGGTGATATCCCTGAGGAGATTGAATTTGTTCTCAGGTCACCAATTGTTGTTCTTGAATGCATATCAATTGATCCATTTGCTTTATAAATCACAAACAGCTAGAGGCAACTCCTTGTTTGTTCGGCAAGTTATTTTAGTGTGCAATGTGACTTGTCCTTGAGAAGGAAATTTCCATTTTCTCTGTGAATACAGTTGTCTAGGGAACCCATTGTTGCTTGGGCTGTGCAGCTGATTGCCACTATTGCTCTTAAACACAGTTCCTTCCTTTCTCTTGATTAAGCTGCGTGCTCACCATACACTGATTCAATGGTCCATCCAAGAAATCAGCATGTTGGCAGGTAATTGCAGAGCTGGTAAGACTTTGCTTACAATGATGATGAAAATGAAAATAATAATAGTAACAAAACTGCTGGGACCATAAAATAGGGAAAGTAATAGAAAATGAAGACTCTAAAGTGCTTTGAAATTTTAGAATTCAGACAGGCACTTGCTAACACCCCAGACTTAACAATTGCCGATAAAGACAAAAAAAATCTGCATAGTGATGTAGACAGCAGAATAGAAGAGAAAAAAAAACTAGAGAAGATAACAAATACAAAGATCTGCAAACAGAAGTAGAACAACTATGGCAAAACAAAGCAAAGGTAGTTCCAATAGCAAGAGACACCTTGTATACAATCCCAAAACAATTGCAGTGCCACTTGAACACCATCAGCATTGACATAATCACCATCAGTCAATTACAAAAGTCAGCTTTACTTGGAACGGCTTACATTCTGTGACAATATCTTTAACACATCCACAGCTGCCTTTTCCTGATCCTTGGGAAGGATCAATAGGTGGACAAAGGTATTAAATCCAGTCTGAACATCTGGCTGACCATGCAATGAACCATAGTAATAAAGCTATTTATGATCAGTCACACAGTTAGCCAGATGTTTAGACTGGATTTGGCATTTTTATCACCTATTGGGTTGTTCCTAAGGATCTAGGATAGGCAGATACTGTTGTTTGATGACATTAAATATATTATCAGAGAATGTAAGCTGTCCAAGCTGTCCAAGTTATATTTACAATTGACTGTTGGTGATTTTGTCAATGTTGATAGTATTCAAGTGGTATTCCTGTTGTACTAGAATAACACATTATTATTTTTGATAATGAATTCATGTCATATCTTCAGATTATTTCACATATATTATCTTCAAACATACTTCATTGTTATTGAGAAGAAAGCAATAAGATAGCAAAAAGATCAATGAAGTATTCACAGTTGGTATCAGTTTTATAAAAATGAAAGGTTTTAAAAAATTTATTTATATAGTTGCCTATCTCACATATGCGACTCTGAGCAGCTTGCAAAGTTATACACACAAAACCCATACAAAAAATACAAAATATACAAAGTAACCAAAAAAATAAAAACAAAATCCAACCATAAAAACATTAAAAACATTAAAGCAATACATTATAATCAATGAACCAATTTATTAACAAAATAACCACTTTGTAGTCTCCATATCACTGGTAATATCACTAGGTTGTTGTTATTGTTTAACCATTCAGTTGTGTCCAGCTCTTGGCAACTTTATAGTTGTTCTCCATGCTACCCTGTCAAGCACAGATTCTTTCAGTTGTTGGATGTTCATCTTTGGATCAGTTTTGATGTTATCAAGCTACAGTGTTCTTTGCTTGTCTCTTCTTGTTCCACTAACCATTCTTCTCCAACGTATTTACACACATAAAATGGAATATCATTTGGCAGTATAGTAGAAAAGTTTCTCTTTTTGGGTTCCAAAGCATTTAGTTATAGTTATCCTCCTGGATGGGCTTGCAGCATTCCTGTTGTGGCCCTTCGGCTGCCAGCAGAGCTAGCAGTAGAGTTAGACAAGGAGGTTAAGGGAGGCTGAGCCAGCTTCGGAGCCTTTGAAAGTCCCTGATAAGGAAACAGCATCAGAGACAGAGCCCGAGGCCTTCTGTCCTCCCCCAGGTGGAGAGGCAGCTGTCTTTGGGGCCTGAGCTGAGTGAGGGTGAGGAACAGATAGGGCCTATGTGCAGAAGAGGAAAGGAGAGGAGAGCAAAGGAAAACAATAATCCGGAAAAGCAGATGTGGATGCTAGCCAGCTCCTCCCTGGCTGGGAAATAAATAGTAGGGGTTTGGGAGTGGCTGGTTGTCACAGACAACCATTCGTTTGTAGGATACAGCAAACAAATTGGATTTCTAGGCCAGAACCAGGTCTGTTGGGCCTAATTATGTTTAATTGTTTTGTTTTCATGTGAATAAAAGACTGTTCCTACCCTGTTTGTAAAGGGGTTTGTTTTTACTCATGAGTAAGCAGCTTATTATTATTTGCTAAGGCTGGGTCAGAACAATGCCCTTTCTACCTGACCTAAAGGATGAACAGAAGTGATTGAAGAGAGGCAGTGCCTCAAATAACTCACCTCCATAGTCTTTATAGTCTTTATAGTCATTATTAGCACCTTAAATTGAATCGGGAGCAAACCGGTAACGAATGCAGCTTGCACAGCAAGGGGTAAAGTGTGATGATCTAGGTGTGCAGATAACAGTGTCAGTGGTTTGTTCTAAGCCACTCAGATTGGATTTTGGGTAGTTTATAGACCTTACTCTATATGCAGTGGTGGGATCCTCCTGGTTTAACAACCGGTTCAGTGATTGCGTGCTTTGCTCAATTGTGTGTGCTTCACACACTCACATGTGCTTCACACGATCACGTGCACTTCATGCATATGTGTGCCTGATGCACGCTCTGCGTGCATGCACAGTTTGAAGAAATCTTCACTTCTGCATTTCTTCAGAAGAGAAACACAGCTGAGGCGTGGCAATCTGCTCTGCTGTGCGAACCAGATGAGAAGATAAAGGTAGGAAAATAGCACAGGCAGGCAAGTGGGCCCAAGTGATCATCAGGACAAACTGGTTCGCTCCCAGCTGATTGTCGGAGCTACCGGTTCACCCGAACTGGTAGAATCCCACCCCTGTCTATATGGCACATAAAGCAGAGTATATAAATTTGGAGGCTTCCTTTAAGCAAGGCATTTGAATGATCATTTAAATATGAGCCAGCAGTTTGCTACAGCTGCCAAAAGAGCCAACACAGTTCTAGGCTGCATTAACAGATGGATAGAAGCAAGATCATATGAAGTGTTAATACTACTTTGTAATGCCTTGGTAAGGCCATACTTGGAATGCTGCATCCAGTTTTGGTCGCCACATTATAAAAAAAGATGTTGAGACTCTAGAAAGATGATTAGGGGACTGGAGGCTAAAACATGAACAGCAGCTGCAGGAACTGGGTATGTCTAGTTTAATGAAGAGAAGGACTAGGGGTGACATGATAGCAGTGTTCCAATATCTCAGGGGTTGCCACAAAGAAGAGGGAGTCAAACTATTCTCCAAAGCACCTGAGGGCAGGACAAGAAGCAATGGGTGGGAACTGTTATGTCCTTATAAAGACATCCACCAGGGATTGGCTAATCCACTGGCGGGAATTTTAAATCGCTGTCTCTGGGCGGTGTGACTTGCCGTAGTGCTTAAAAGGAGAGCTCCGGCAGCGCAGCGTCAGTCTTGTTCTCGCTAATAAAAAGTGCTGAATGGACCTGAGCTGGTTGCATCTTCTTTTCCTGCACCTGATTTAACACTGGCGACGAAGGACACAAAAGAACCACAGCGTCGACCCTCGTGGCACAATGCCAACTGAACTAAGAAACTAATCAAGGAGAGAAGCAACTTAGAACTAAGGGGAAATTTCCTGACAGAACAATTAATCAGCGGAACAACTTGCCTCCAGAATGCTCCAACACGGGAAGGTTTTAAAAGATTAGACAACCATTTGTCTGAAATGGTATAGGGTTTCTGCCTGAGCAGACGGTTGGATTAGAAAACCTCAATGGTTCCTTCCAACTCTGTTATTTTGTTAGTCTAATTTTAAGAGGAATCTCCAAATTGTTTTAATAAGGAACTTTTTTTCATACCAAATGTGCACATCTGCATATTATCAACACATGCTGATGACCCACCTACTATTCCCCTCACTAGTGGCTGCACGAGTTGTAGCTGGGCAATGTTTGGCTGCAGATGTTAAGGCAATATTCAAAGCGAATTTGGAGGAACCTTCATAATGACAATAGTTTAAAGAATTTCAAGTCTTTGTTGGTGTTCTTTTCTCCTAATTTTCATTTCATTAAAATGTTCTGTTTAAAGCACAAACTATATTTCATCATCAATCCACCAGTAATATGCTTGAAGTTGATCAGAACACTGGCGAGTTTTAAGATCTTCTCGTTTTAGATTTGTTAATATAGATTTGTTAATATAGATGTTCTTTGTGGATTCTGCATTACGGCAAAAGCACTACCTTGACAGTAATGATTAGATTTATTCAGAAGTCTTCACTTTGGGGTTAATTATTCCCACCAATTACATGTTTACCCTAGACACAATTACTCTGGGAATAAAAGCTCTTGTCCCTTGTAATCAAAAGCCATGCTTTAGTGGAGATATATATTGGTTTCACAGCTGTACCTCAATTAGAAATTGAGGTCCATGAAGAAAGTGCTATAGCTAATTATGCAAATCAGAGAATTAACCATCATCTACATGTACTACGGAGTGAAGAACATGCCTGTACATGGCACTCTTACCATATTTTGATATAAAATCCAGTTGTTTATGTACTTGATTACACAAATTGAAGAAGAATCAGGAATTAAGATATAAGTTGGAGTTCTTTTGCATTCTGACCTATTAATGGCACCAGTACATGGCAACCAGAGCTGGTTGTATGTGTGTGATCAAGGAATATTTGCAGAAAATGTTTTTAAGCAATGGAGCAATGTGAGTGTTTTTTCCTTGCTTCTAAAGAAAAGTTATCCAGTCTAAGGTAAAAACGTCCTCAAGAATTGACCATTTAATTTTGTTACACGGTATGTAATGTATATAGCTGCTGATTTTTTTCCTTAGAAGAAAAGCCATTCTTATGAATGGAGTTTGCTGTCCTTGTTATCTTAGTTGAGATGGTTGCTCTATATGTATGAGGGAGAGGGGGAGGGGAAGGGAGGGGGACATTTGAATATTTCATCTCTTTTCAAATTTAGTTGTTGGTGATCAGCAGCCTCTCTGGCTTCTCAAATGTCAGTTCAATCTTAAAAGTATGACATGGTGAAATGTATGTATGTATGTATGTATGTATGTATGTATGTATGTATGTATTTATTTAAATTTTTATACCGTCCTTCTCCCAGAGGACTCAGGGTGGTGCACAGCCAACAATAAAACACACCTATACACAAAATTTAAAAACAACTTAAAAACATATTAAATAATTTGGCCCCGATATCATTAAAAATAAGACAACCATTAAAATTCATGTTTAGGCCAGCCCAGCTTGTTGGAACAATAACGTCTTGAGGGCACGGAGAAAGGTGCATAGGTCAGGGATCATCCATATCTCCGGGGGCAATTCATTCCAGAGGGCAGATGCCCCCACAGAGAAGGCTCTCCCTCTAGGGGTCGCCAGTCGACATTGTTTGACCGATGGCAACCTGAGGAATCTGTCTCTGTGGGAGCATTTTGGCCGGTGGGAGGCTATTGGTAGCAGATGGCTCATCTCAAGAGATTTATTTTACATTAAAAACATTTGAGCAATTAGACAGATTTCAGAGCAATGGAAAGATATGAAATAGAATACAGTAATAGCAACAATTGTCATCTGACAATAATGCAATGCATTAAAAAAAAACCATAAAGAAACTCCTTCAACATTTGAAGTGTCCTGAGAATTATTTAAAGAATAAATTAAATTATTATTTAAACAATTATTTAAAGAACAGGTTGCTTTCATTCATATGCATGTTTCAAATCTTCATTAAGCAGGTAGACTAGTATAGAGAGTTCCATGATTATGTTACATGGTTTCAGAACTCTCTGCTGTCCTGTCTACGACTGCAAGTATAAATTTTTCCTGGTGCCAAAATGAAAGATGAAATCTAGCATGCATTGGAATTCTGTTACCATTTTGTTACCATCACAGACAATTAATTTATATCTCATTTTTTTCAAAAATACATACAATATAATATAATTTCAATACTTCAACAATTACAGTTCATTTTACAACTCTCAAAAGTTTAAATGAGCATAAAATAAGATTTCACTCAATCCATATTTTTAAGTGAACCATCTGGATTCACCTTTCTTGGATGAAAACATATTTTGGAATGCATTAATCTTTCCATTTTTGTGGTTGATTGAATTCTGTATTACAATCCTCTGCATAAAAGGAAACTACCCTAAAATGCATGGAGAAATGCATACTCTGGGATAAAAAAAGAGAGATAAGAATATGCTTATGTTGTACAAACACAATTTTTATGGTGGCTTTTTTTTTTTTTTTGTCAAGATGAAAATGAAATGGAGCAAAATTATGAGCATTTGTGGACTGGAAATAAATGGAGTTATCTGTTCTTTGAATAACATTTAATAAGGTTTTATTTTGTTTGGTTATTTGGATTAGAACAATAGGGAGCTAAAATGTAGATATGGATAGCCTGCAATTCTATAATAGAGCTCATTAAAATATAGATATGCGATCTTGTAAAAAATATTTGCAGGTTGTGGAACAGGATGAAGAAAAGATCAGCAAAATGTCACAGCAGAAAATTGGTGCTATGTGATAAGCAAGCATGTAAAATACAAGTAGTAAATTTAGATTGAATAGAATGTATAATCCTTTGGAAAAGAAGAAAAACTAGAAAATTATGTGTGTGGGTTCTGTTTTTATATTATTGCTATTGATTTTTGAGACCACACAGTAAAATTACTGAAGGAGGATTTTTTTTTTAATGAGATGGTTAATTTCATTTACAGATACGAGTCCTGAAAAATAAAATTCAATTCATAATTATTTATGAACCAGCATCAGAGAGTTTATTACTCTGATTACCTACTAATCATTTTCCGTAAATGCACTGACCTAAAAATGCCATACAATCAATAAAGTTGTAAGTTCCAGATTTAAATCACTGTACCTTGTATTCTTGAGTAAACCTTTTGGTAATTTACAAAGGCTGTTGAATTTTACAGTAAGTGTTTTTCAAACCAAGCTGGATTCTAAACAATAATGACTTTTTAATGTGGATCTGTGATTACATTGTCATAGTGAAATACGATGCTTTTTGGCTGCATTCGAAATGAGCGAGTGTGTGAATTACTCTAAAGGCACAGATTACCATAACTCCAGGTAAAGCAATCTTCATAAATTAAACTCCAATCTAAAGTGACCTGTCACAAGGAAACTGTTGCAATGGCTAGTAACTTAAATTTCAATGTACAATTTGTAAATAAGTCATTTTGTTACTGTTACAAAGGCATCACTTCTTTTGTTAAAATACTCCAAAGAGATTGGTCTGTCTGTCAGTCAGTCAGTCAGTCTGTCTGTCTGTCTGTCTATCTATCTATCTATCTATCTATCTATCTATCTATCTATCTATCTATCTATCTATCTATCTATCTATCTATCTATCTCTGTAAGCCACCCTGAGTCTCTGCAGAAGGGCGGCATATAAATCGAACCAATAAATACAATATCTATCTATCTATCTATCTATCTATCTATCTATCTATCTATCTATCTATCTATCTATCTATCTACCTACCTATCTATCTATCTATCTCTGTGTCCTGAGTTCCACTTTTGGTAGGACATCTTTTTTAAACCCAAAGGTAATATTTTACCAAATGCAGTTCTCAACAATTAAAATAAAACAGCAGTGAAGAGAAGTTCACAGTATACTTCTGAGTTTGAAGTAATTTACCCCTCTTTGTTTCCTTTTAGCAATGCCATTACAGTGCATTTGTAAAATTTATGACGACTCCTTGAATATTTGAGTGTTAAGGGTTACATTTGCAAAAACATCTAGTCTCTTTTTAAACTGCTTCTGTTCCGTATCCATGATCTCTGAGGCTTACTAAAAATATCCAGTATTAAAAGGTGCAACATTTTGTATTTGTGATTATAGCCATAAAAAGATGAGCCATGTGCTGTTAAATTCAATCCAAGTATATTCACCTGAAAATCACTTGAATTTTTCAACTATTAAATTCTCATTAAAAAAAAGGTCTAAGTTTTTATCACATACGTTTATGTAACCCAGTAAAACTGCAGGCGAGTTGGAAAATAGATAAAGTTGATACAAAGGGGTAGGGGGTTGTCATGAGATGCATGAAAATTAACCTGGCTGCTAAGAATCTGATCTGTAAATATAAAGAATAAGAAGCAGGGGAAATAGGATCTTCAGACTGGAAGAGAAATGAAGGGAAGCAGATAATGGAAAAGACAAGAGGCTTGTGGTAGACAACACAGAGCCTAGAAAGAAATCAGAATTGGGGGTCTCCAAAAGTGAAGGGGGAATTATCCTGAAAAATTAGACAGGAGAGAATTGAAAATTATAAACCTGGTAAAGTAAAGATAAAGGTTCCCCTTGCACATATGTGCTAGTCGTTCCCTACTCTAGGGGGTGGTGCTCATCTCCGTTTCAAAGCCGAAGAGCCAGCACGGTCCGAAGATGTCTCCATGGTCATGTGGCCGGCATGACTAAATGCCAAAGGCGCACGGAACGCTGTTACCTTCCCACCAAAGATGGTCCCTATTTTTCTACTTGCATTTTTTACGTGCTTTTGAACTGTGAGGTTGGCAGAATCTGGGACAAGTAACGGAGGGCACCCTGTTACACAGCACTATGGATTCGAATTGCTGAACTACCAACCTTTCGATCGACAAGCTCAGTGTCTTAGCCACTGAGCCACCATGTCCCTGGTTGAGAATGTAAAAACTATGGAGCTTTGAAAGCAAGATACTTCACTGAATACAGACATTAAGGGATGACAGAATTTTTACTTAAGGAAGGTGTTAAATTGGATTGTTTTAATGTATACCTGCCTTTTAAACTGCATTACCTCTTTAAGGAGCCTTTTCTAGATATTTGTTTTATTTATTAAATTTCTACACTGCTCATCTCACCTAAGTGACTCTGGGCATCCCAAAGGTGCTCTTTTTTGGGAGACAATTGGACTTTCTTGTTTTTCTTTGAAGACATTTTACTTCTCATCCAAGAAGCTTCTTCAGCTCTGGATGGATGGTGGGAAATGAAAGGAACATCCAGACAGAGCTGAAGAAGCTTCTTGGATGAGAAGTGAAACATCTTCAAAGAAAAACAAGAAAGTCCAGTTTATTATTTTATTGATCGATTGATTGGTTTGATTTATATGCCGCCCAGCTCTGGAGACTCAGGGTGGCTTACAATGCGTTAAGCAATAGCTTTCATACTTTTGTATATACCTGCTTAGTAGGGCTTTTTGCCCACCCCCCTGAGGGGTGTTCTTTTTTATACAAAGTCAGCTTATTGCCCTCACAAACTGGATCCTCATTTTACCTACCTCGAAAGGATGGAAGGCTGAGTCAACCTTGAGCCTGGTGAGAATTGAACTCGCAGTAATTGCAGACAGCTGGCAGCTAAGTGCTACTTTAACAGCAGTTTAGTTTGCTGTGCCACCAAGGCTCAGTTGCCTCCTGAAAAAGCACCTTTGGGACCACCTGCCAGCAAAGCTAGCTGAGGAATTCTGGGAGTTGAAGTCCACAAGTTTTAAAATTGCCAAGTTTGGAGACCCCTGACCTGGATAATTGAGAATCTCCAGAGATGTGATTCTGGGCAGTTTACAACACTGTCATAAAGCCATATACTGTAAACACATGAATAAAAGCACAAAGTTAAGAACAAATTAAAACATACAAGTAAAAATAAAAATTAAAGTTAAAATTGAGAAAGTTGAAAAGTTAATAAGCCACCAGCCATTCCCAGGACTACATTATACTCTTAGATGCCCATGCTAATTGACAAAGTTAGATTTTAATACCCTTTGAAAAACCAGAAGAGTAGGGGCTTGGCACACCTCTGAGAGCAAGATGTTCCAAAGGGCAGGGGCTGTAACTGAGAAGGCCCTCCTCCTAGATCTTCCCAGTCCAAATTCCACAAACAATGGGATATGCAGCATGCCCCCCTTGCTTCGCCACGTGGGATAGGTTAATGCAATTGGGGCATATCTCTTGTATTCTGGTTCCGTGCCATAAGTCCTCTCTGTTTCAGCACACCCACAAAGGTATTTCTGTTGCTACTATTGTTTAAAATTATTCCAAAATAGTACCTGTGTTGTACTTTCTTATGTCTATATGACTATTGCATTTTGAATGCAAGTAGCAAGTAATTCTTATTTGCTCTTAACTATACATTTATATGTAAGGGACACAGTGGCTCAGTGGCTAAGACGCTGAGCTTGTCGATAGAAAGGTTTGAATCCCTAGTGCTGCATAATTGAATAAGCTCCCATTACTTGTCCCAGCTTCTGCCAACCTAGCAGTTCAAAAGCACGTAGAAAAATGCAAGTAGAAAAATGGGGACCACCTTTGGTGGGAAGATAATAGCGTTCCATATGCCTTTGGTGTTTAGCCATGCCGGCCACATGACCATGGAGACATCTTCAGACAGCGCTGGCTCTTTGGCTTTGAAATGGAGATGAGCACCAGCCCCTAGAGTCGGGAACGACTAACACATATACGCGAGGGGAACCTTTACCTTTACCTTTACCTTTACCTTTACCTATACATTTATATAGCTCTTCCTGGAGAAAGCATCTCAGATGTATTCCAGTGGTGAAATCAATTTTTTTTTACTACCAGTTCTGTGGGTGTGGCTTGGTGGGCGTGGCTTGGTGGGTGCAGCAGCGGAAGGCTACTACAAAATCTCCATTCCCACCCCACTCCAGGGGAAGGATACTGCAAAATCCCCATTCCCCCCCACTCCTGGGGAAAGGATATTGCAAAATCTCCATTCCCACCCCACTCTGGCGCCAGCCAGAGGTGGTATTTGCCAGTTCTCTGAACTACTCAAATTTTCTGCTACTGGTTCTCCAGAACCTGTCAGAACCTGCTGGATTTCACCTCTGATGTATTCACCTTTAGTTATATACATTCAAGTTTGAACAAGGAAGCTTTATCATCAAGCTTTATCATCTGAATGAGCCTGGATAGCTCAGCAGACTAAAAGCATTGTGATTAACATCAGCTGTCTGCAAATTACTGTAAGTTCGAATCTCACCAGGCTCAAGGTTGACTCAGCCTTCCATCCTTTCTAAGGTAGGTAGATTGAGGACCCAGTTTGTTGGGGCAATAATCTGACTTTGTATAAATATACAAAAGTATGAAGGCTATTGCTTAACGCATTGTAAGCCGCCCTGAGTCTCCAGAGAAGGGTAGCATATAAATCAAATTAAAAAGAGAGAGAGATATTTCTGAATAAGAAAGAAATCTCCTATCTTTACATTCAGAAACCCTTTTTCCTATACTGCAGATCTGATTTGTGTGCCTGTTATAAGAATGACAGTATTAGCACATGTACATTTCCGTTCATTATATGCTGAGCTTCATCAGAAAAGATCATGAGGTTAGTAAAGCATATGACCCATTTCAGCAGCAGATGCCTGTTTATTTGTTCAACTGCCAGGAATTTCAATTGGATGCCATTGTTTGTATTGATCCAAGGAAAGATGTTTGTTATACAGAAAGTTGAATGCATTCTATTATGTCTTGTATGGCAACAAAGCAGTAATACAGGTGCATGAAGCAAAATGAATCTGGAGCTCACACAGAAGTCGATTGAAATTTGTGGAATTTTTCTTTGCATGCTTAATACAGATGGTGGTATCTACCCTAACCTTGGAGCAACTATTCAGAGGCATTTGGCTGGTCATTGATAGTGCTTTCAAATCCGGTATCTGAAGTAAGCAACCACAATCATACATCAGGGCCATCTCCCTTCCAAAATCTTAGACTGGACTAGTTATGCATTTTAGCCTGCAAGATAATTAACAACAGCAATAGCACTTAGATTTATATACCACTTCACAGTGCTTCTACAGCCCTCTCTAAGCAGTTTACAGTCAGCATATTGCCCCCAACAATCTGGGTCCTCATTTTACCAACCTCAGAAGGATGGAAGGCTGAGTCAACCTTGAGCCTGCTGAGATTTGAACTGCCAAATTGCAGGCAGCCGGCAGACAGCAGAAGTAGCCTGCAGTACTATATTGTAACCAATGCACAACTGCAGCTCAATACCCTCTTTCTGAAATGCAAACAGACAATTCACCCAGGTTTCAGCAAACAAATAATTGTACTGATCCATTAATACTTACTGTATAGTCTACAGCAGGGCTGTCAAACTTGAGGCCCATGAGCTGGATGCGTCACGTCCTGGCCCCACCCCCATCCAGTTTAGTGAAGGGGAAAAAAGTTCTGATATGTCACGTGACGATGCTGTGACAACGCGAGTTTGACACCCCTGGTCTACAGTTATGAATTCTTATTTCACCAGTATTCCATTTCCAAATGGCACAGATAATGACATGAAACACTTAAGAGTAAAAATAATAATTTCCTTTATGTCAAACACAGGGGCATGGAGCCATATGGATTTTTTCTTTTCTCTCACTCTTCCAAACCAGAATGAGGAATCCAGAAATGAATGCAGGCAATTTGCTGCTGCTTGACACATACATAAAACAACTGTAATGAAAATTCATGGTGGCGTCATCACTTGCCATGGCAAAGATAAGGACAATATAACACCTTCATGGATGCCTCAGTGAACTGTGCCTATAACAAGAACACTTGGAATTATTTTTCACACCTCCAGTTTAACTTTTTCTAAAAGAAAATAGTTGTAATTTCCACATCTGTCTATTAGGGTTTTAACTTCAGAACTGCAACTTAAAGAAAATGAGAAATTAGTCCTTTGTGGATATATTTTGGCTTTACTTTTAGAAGTAAATCAATTCCTTTTTCTCCCTTAGTTTCCTACACTTGAATCCTGTATGGCAGAAGCAGTTGAGCTGTATTATAGTTTCTTCTCTAGAAACTATTGGGAACCAAATGATCTTTCAGGATGGCTCACAATAAAAGTGATTATTTTTCAGGTACATGATTGGTCAGGAATTACTCTGCTGAGTTGATAAACACACACAGTGTAAGAATATAAAAATCTATCTGGCTAAGGTCAAGACCCATCTTAGTTCAACTTTTTGTTTCTCATAATGGCTAACTATATGTCTCTGGGGTGTTTGATGGAAACATATCCCGCTTCAGGGGACACCCTTGTTGGACCTGCCCTCCATAAATATGTTCAGTTCTGTTTTAAAGCCATCCAAGTCAGAGCCTTGAGTTACAAACTCCATAGGTTATTTATGCATTGTGTGAAGAACTCATTTGTCTTAAATCTCTTTCCAGCAACTTCACTGAATGGCCCCTGGTTTTAATATTTTTAGAGAAGAACAAAGACTTCAGCTTATCTATTTTCTTCATGCTATGCATGATTCTACTGTATATATTTTATTCATATTGTTGGTCACCACTTTTCCAAACAAGGTGTTTCAAATATTATATTTTATCATAGGCAAAAAGACCCCTGCTAATTTTGGTTTTCTTCTGCACATTTTCCAATTTTGTTGAATTCTTTTTTTAAGTGTAGTGACCAGAACTATATGCAGTGATCCAAATGTAGACGTGCTATAGAATTGTGATAGGACATTAATTTTGTTTGTCTTATTTTCAATTCCTTTTCTAATGATCCCTAGCTCAGAATTTGCTTTTTTCACAATTGCAGCACATTGAGTTGACTACTTCATTGTGCTATCTACTGAGCAGTTTAATATTATCTAGAAAATTGGCCAATTTACTGCTCATCCCAGATTACTTACCCCACTAGGTAGAGCAGTCCAGAAACTCAACTCCACAATAAGTTTATTTATTGAGATAATAATATAGCAACAGAGCCTGATTGTGCTGTACTTCCCCTCCTCCTGCTGCTTATACTGCAGTGAATCAGAGACCAACCTGCCTAAGCCATTTCAAATCCTATCTTGCTACGCAGGTCCTAAATAAAGTTTCAGCCTCTTTGCTTATATAATTATTTTTGCATATTTTTGTCAAGGTCATCTCCTTTACTCTCTAAATTCATGGACAAGTTAAAAAGCACTGGTCCCAACATAGCTTCTTTGAGGATTTCATTTATTTCCATTCATTAATAAAATTCTCCATTTAATCTTAGGGCTCATTTGCATTTGTTCGTCCCAGTGCAAGGACAATCCACAAATCTTGCCTCAGACAACAAGAATACATGCTATCATCCTCAAATGGCCTCCAGTCCATTGCAAAGGCAATCTCCACCAATCATTTCTTGACATGCATCAGATGTTTTACAACTTCTGACACAAGTGATGCTACTTTAGATCATCTACTTCATTTATTGTGTTGTAGTAGGTATGGCCAGCCATTGGTCATCAATATCCTGAATTATTGGTGTGGCCTTTGACCTCTTTTTTTTTTTTTTTGGTTTAAACAAGGTTAACAGTGCAACAGTGAAAGGCTAGGCTTGTATGTAGGTATTTAGTTGTCACCAATCCACTAATAAATGGCTAAGCATTATCTGAATAAAGCAAATGATCAACATTGTTAATAAAGCTGAAGAATAATTTAACTTTGGAGAGTCATTTAAGACAATTTCATTTCCAGCTGGTTTTAATGTGAGAGACTTAAGGTGGAAAGTCCATATTATGCTTTCTCTTCTTCAGCAATTTACAATCCATAAAAGGTCTCCTTATTCCATGGTCATTAACGTTGCTGAAGCACCTTTGATAAAGACATTTTGTTAAAGAATGTTTGAAAATCTAAGTATACTGTGTCAACAGAATTACTACAATTCACATCCAATTGATATTCTCAAAAAACTCTAAAAAACTGCTGAAGCTGAAATTATCTTCATGGAAATTATAATAATTTTTGCAGAACATGCAGAACATGCAGACATGTTCTTTTATGAGTGTACTATAATTGTCATTGATAACTATTTCCAGTAATCAAAACATTTTCCTGAATCAATACTAAACTGTCTGTCTATATTTCTTAGATCACCTATGAATTTATTATTATTATTTTTTTTAAATCTCATATTGGATACATTCTTGTCCTCTGGTACTGAACCTAATTTAAATGACAGATTTCAAAGCTTTGCTAAGGGAACATTATTGCTGAGGTATATATACATATATACCAGCTCACCAGGTATATGTGGTGTATACCTGGTATATATGTATATATACCAGGTATATATACCAGGTATATATACATATATATCAGCTCACACCTGGGGGTGTGAGCTGATTGGGTGGGACAGCCAAGCTCCCACCCAATCAGCTCACACCCCCACTAGCAGTTAAAAGGAAGAGACAGCTGCAATCTCACATTGCTCCTGGAAGCACGAAGCCGAGAACACCAGCCTGAAGATGACGAATGAGACTTTGTTGAAACGTCGCCAAGATACTTCCAATTCTACATGGGAGAAGACCCGAATAACCAAAGACCTACATATACATATACATATACATATACATATACATATACATATACATATACATATACATATACATATACATATACATATACATATACATATACATACATCATACATACATACATACATACATACATACATACATACATACATATATATATATATATATATATATATATATATATATATATATATATATATTCTTACTTTTCATAGGCTCTATGTGTGTTTTTCTTTTAGCCAGGTTTTTCCTACGTAACCAAGATTTTTCTCCAGCCCTAGCTCAGTGAAGTCACATTCACTAGATTCTGGGCTTTTTTTCTTCCTTCTGGCAGCCAGCAAGCCCTATGCTGCCTAGTGAGGGACTTATATAGATCTATTTCTAGCTTGTTAGCCATCATCAGTAAGCCAGTAAGCCAGTAAGCCACACCCACATGTCATGTATCCTCCCTGTAAAGGTACAATATCTATTTTCTTATGTACTGAATCTTACTTTCTTATGTACTGATATATATATATATATATATATATATATATATACACACATACATACATACATACATACATACATACATACATACATACATAGGTCTTTGGTTATTCGGCTCTTTTATGCTATCCGCGATAGCAGCCATAATGAAAAGAAGAGGGAACCCAGAAAGTAGTGAATTTCACTCAATTGTGGTTCCAAAAAATCTTGGTTATGTAGGAAAAGCCTGGCCTAAAAAGAAGAACATATATATATATATTCATTGTATTTTATTGAATTGGCTGAGTTCATGAAACATGCTAAGGCATAAACCATGGCTTACAAATAACAATCATTTACACAATATACAAGGTCAAATTAAATAAATAAATAAATAGATAGATAAATAAACATTGGTGCTATATGTTCCTGTTCCACACAATGGTCTTCCTATAGCTCATCGATCCCTCTTCTCTGTCAAACTGTGAATTGTAAATGAACTATTTCATAGAGATTCAATGGCCTCCCCATTGCTCTTTTAAATTTAAACATTTTCTTCTACTTAATTTGTTCCAGTATTCAGTCCTAGATCCTGCCAGCTATTTCAATTATATCACAGAGTGTATCATAAGGAACTTTATATCTCCAGTGCTACTTCTTCATATTTATCCAGAGGACATAGACACAACTCAAATTTACATTACTGATTTTCCCCATCTTAGTCAATGGAAAGATTTCAGATCCTATTAGAAACAAACTGAAGAGAAGGTTGTTTTAGACTGAAGCATAATGCTTATTCACTGCACTGAACTGAAGTATGTGTATTGAATCTGCACTAACCTCATAAAGATTATAATATATCCATCTTATCTATTTGTCTGTTTCTGATAATGCACAGCTTGATTTTAAATTTGATTATTTTATTAGGCTGTTACAGTTTTCGTTTTCTTCTTCCCAGTTGAATGTTGGAAATAAATGAGGTAAAAAGGGTTGGAGTTCTATCTGACCCTCAGCAGGATAATTCTCTGAAAAGTGTACAGGATTAGAAATAATAGATATCTTGTTAGGGGTTGGGGTGGGACAGCTAGCAAAAGAAAGAATGAGCTCAAAGAATGGGGCTGTGGCAAACAAGTTTGGACAGGCAGTTGAGTAGCTGCTTGGGGTATTTTATTTATTTGATTACACATAATCAGATGTATGACATCCTCAATGTCTATGGAGATTCTCAGTCATCCAGGTCATGGTTGTCCCAAAGCTGCTTTTTCAAGAGACAACTGGACTTTCTGGTTTTTCTTTGAAGATGTTTCGCTTCTTATCCAAGAAGCTGTTGTTAGTGAGTTGCTAAGGTCACCTGAAGGAGACCCTGATGACACAGATAAACCAGTGGTGGGTTCCTCCTGGTTTGTCCCAGTTCTCCTGAGCAGGTAGCGGTGATGATATGACGTCACCGAACCAATTCTGCCCCTCCCCACCCCCTGCGTTATTCTTACCTTTTATTTGGCCCCACCCCAATCTATTGCTGCCTCCTGAGTCCCAGCTGATGGCTAGGGGAAAAAAAATGTTTAAACTCTTGCCACGGGGCTTCAAAGGGCCGCCCTATAGCTGATCAGTTTTAAAAGAAAACAAATGAGTAGACCGGTGCCTGCAAAAATAAATGAGTAGACCAGTGCCTGCAAAATACATGAGTAGACCAGTGCCTGCAAAATACATGAGTAGATCAATGCCTGCAAAATACATGAGTAGATCAATGCCTGCAAAAAATAAATGGGTAGACCAATATAGCTCTGCAACAGTTAAAAACCTGGTAGACCAGTACCTCTGCTAAATCCTAAATAATCACATGACCATCAAGCCACGCCCACAAAATAAGCCACACCCACAGAACCAGTAGTAAAAAATTTTAGAACCCACCCCTGAGATAAACCTCCAGGTTACCTTAATGACTTTGTAAAAGAATGCAAATGACCAGCTCTCTGCAAGGAGTATAAATCCTTCCATTCCTCACCATCCAGTCAGAGCTGAAGAAGCTTTTTGGATGAGAAGTGAAACATCTTCAGAGAAAAACCAGAAAGTCCAGTTGCCTCTTGAAAAAGCAGCTTTGGAATATGTAATCCTTGACTTACAAGCTCAGTTGAGCCCAAAATTTCTGTTGCTAAGCAAGACTTTTGTTAAGTGAATTTTGCCCCATTTTACGACTTTTCTTGCCACATTTATTAGTGAATCACTGCAGTTGTTGTTAAGTTAGGATCATGGTTGTTAAGTGAATATGGCTTTCCCATTGATTTTGCTTACCAGAAAATCCTAAAAGATGATCACATTCCTATCCTCGAGACTAAGGAAGAGCTAGAATCAGGACGACATGTCTGCCATTGGCTTATCTATTTACAATTGAAAGAAAGTTTTAAATTAGACAAAAGATTTAAATCTGACAAAAAGAGTTACAGGTTTGACTTTGTTAAAAATGAATTGGAAATCCTACTGTTTGGTAGTGGTGGACATATTATTGCTAAGGTTTACAAAACACTATTGAAATTGAATTTGAAAAGTGAATATGTAAAACATTGTATGATTCAGAGGGCTAGGAACTTTGGATATAATATAAAGCTTGAACATTTAGAGAATACGTGAACAAAATTTAATTTACAGTAAATTACAATTTAAAAGAAAAATTTTATAAGATAATGTATCACTGGTATTTAACACCACATAAGTTATCAAGAATGTATAATGGTACTTCAAAAGAATATTGGAAATACAAATGTAAAGAAGGGACTTTTTATTATTTGTGGTGGACGTGTGATAAAGCAAAGAAATATAGGAGTAGGATTCATACTCCAATAGAGAAGGTTTTTAAAGTGAATATTAAGATAAAACGAGAAACTTTTCTTTTGAATTTAATGGAAAAAGACTTGGGGTCTTTGATATTATATATGTTGATGGGAGCAAGATTACTTTAGGCACAAAAGTGGAAAGACACTTCGATTCCCACAATGGACAAATGGCTGCAAAAGTTGTTGGAGTTAGCAGAGATGGCTAAATTGACTGTTCTGATGAAAGAAAAAAAATATAAGTACTTTTGTTTCTACTTTGAAACCACTTTTGGACTTTATGCTTGAGGTGGAAAAAAATTAATCTTTGATTTGGGGTTTTACCAATTAGATAAATTTGTTGGTATAGAAATGGCTAGTTTATACTACTATGTAAAAGTAAAAACTTCTGCATTTTTCCTTTCCCTTTTCCCTCCCTATTTTTCTTACTATTTGTTTTTGTATTTTTATATCTTATACTATAAACTAATTTAAAAAAGTGATCAAATGACCCCAGGACACTGCAATCATTATAAATATGAACCAGTTGTGAAGCTTTCCCATTGATTTTGCTTACCAGAAAATCCTAAAAGATGATCACATTCTTATCCTCGAGACTAAGGAAGAGCAATCAGGAGGACATGTCTGCCATTGGCTTATCTATTTACAATTGAAAGAAAGTTTTAAATTAGACAAAAGATTTAAATCTGACAAAAAGAGTTACAGATTTGACTTTGTTAAAAATGAATTGGAAATCCTACTGTTTGGTAGTGGTGGACAAATTTTGATCACATGGCCATAGGAATGCTGCAATTGTCTTAAATATGAAAAATAGTCAGCATTTCATTTTTAATGTGGAAGATAAATCTGTCTCAGCATTTTCTTCTGTCCTACTGTCACAGCACCATTGACAGTGTCCTGACATATGGCATTCTTGCATGGCATGGTAAAGCAGATCTGCAGTGGACATCAGGCTCCAGCTACCAGCCCTGGACAACATCTTCGTATCTCGCTGTTTGAGGAAGTTGTACAACATTCCCAGAGACTCTTCCCATCCTGCTTACAATTTTTTTGGACTGTTGCCTTCTGGCAGAAGATACAGAACAATTAAAACTTGGGCCACATGTTTTCTGAATAGTTTTTATCCCAGAGCTATAATTGCACTCAACAATGAACTAAAGGGCCACCACCAGTGAGCTGTTGGACAGCATTACTTGGTCTGTTGTGTTGATGTTTGGGAGGTTCAGGGGTGGGGAATTTGTGCCGGGTGGGCTGTATGTTTGGGGATTGTTACGTGTTGGGCCTCATCTTTGGGTGTTATGTGAATTTCATTGTATGGGTATACAGTGCACCCACCCTCTGGAACCAACTTCCTTTGGAGCTCCGGATGGCTCCTGACCTTTGCTTGTTCCACCATGATTTGAAGATGTGGTTGTTTCGCAGTTTGGACTGACGGGGGTTTCTTAATTAATTTTAATTGTTTTAAATTCAAATTTTTAAATTTTACTGTTTTAATGAGGGATTATGCATTTTTATTGTTGTGAGCCACCCTGAGTCCTCGGAGATAGGGCGGCATATAAATTGCATGCATAAATTAATAAATAAATACTATGTATATACGTACAATGACAATAAAGTATTATTAACCTCTGAGCCACAAGTTCTTCTCCCTTCATCAGCTTGAGCCAAGGGAAAGATTAAGTGTTTTTCTATCAAGACACCTGATCTAACTCAGAGGTAAATACAACTGTCTACCATGCAGGCAGCCCAAATTCGAAACCAAGGGTATGGCTAGCTGATGAGAGCTAAATAGCTTAAAATAGATCTATACCAGTCTCCCTTTATTTCTTTATCAGTGAAATATACATTTGGTACAAAATGGTTTGTCATGAATGCAACTGCTTGAGGGCTCCTGAATTGGAGCTGAAAGGTGAAAGGGATGCAGCATGCTCCCTTCCACATGCTGGGGTAGATCAGGTGTCTTGATAGAAAAACACTTTATATCTACATCTACATCTACATCTACATCTACATCTACATCTACATCTCTCTCTCTCCCTCTCTCTCTCTCTCCCTCTCTCTCTCTCTCTCTCTCTCTCTCTCTCTCTCTCTCTCTCTCTCTCTCTCTCTCTCTCTCTCTCAGCAGATACCTAGTTGTATGATAGAAAAATAGCTACAAGGGAGAGCAGGGAAAAATCCTGCTTTGAGCATTCAAAATGGCTTTGGAGGAATTATAACTGAAACCATGTGAAGCAAAATAACACCATCTTAGAAGATATTTGGTAAAAAATGACTGTATTCTATAAGTAGTTGATCACAACAGACCTACTGTATTCTAAGGTGGCTAACTAATTATATTTATTCTGTTTTATCGTCGTCAATGTGAGATTGCTATGGAATTTAATACTACTACTGTTTCTACTATTACAGAACTAACACTGAAGATATTTTTCTAAATTCCATATTTCAGACTAAATTGTTTACTACTGTCATCATGCTTCTATCTCTTGGTATCTGTCAATGAAAATAATCTGAGAAACTAATTCTTACTTGGATTGAGATTCTGTGGTGATCCACCCATCTTCTACTTATATATTTATAAATTCATATAAACAGTGGATGACAAACGTATTGCGCAAATGTCCATCAACAAAGCAAATATAAAGTAGATGAATATTCAGGATTTTATTTCATGGTAGATTTGTTTCCTAAACAGGCAAAATGATTAGAAGAAGGAGTGAAGTTATTGTGGTTTTAAAGCATATGGTAAAAAGGGATATTGAAAGGGAATGAATAAAGATCATGGAACATTAACCTACTAAATGTTTTCTATTTGATAGTATTCCCAAACAGCATGGATATTACTATAATACATTTATCTTGTAATCATAATACTGCTTGCTTCCTATTACAAATCTTTACATTATTGCTCTCGAGAACCTCAGAGACTCAACCCAATTACAATATCCTTATGAGTAATTTCTTCTTAGTAGTTGTCAAAGTTGAGATACAGGTAAAATCGAAAGTGGGACTCTAATAAAAATGAAATCAATCATGCCACCATAATTGGAAAGCAGTAATAAAAAGTAATTGAGTTTAATACATAATTTAGATCATTACTTGTTAAGTTAATGCTTTCTGCTTAGTGTGAGAAAAAATTATTTATCTCATGTACAGTTGAGTGTTCGGTTTTTTTTAACAGAATGCACTTGGACTGACTTTAATAAGAACAGTTTTTTAAATCAGATTTTCAGCTGGCACAAAGATTTGAAGTTCATATGTCAATTTATGACATGATATATTTGTCATTTACAGTCTCATTTTAAAGTCACTGAATTTATTCTTTTAAGATTTAATATTCATTGTTGTCTTATATTACTGAAATTAAATTGGCTTTTTCTAGTGCCTTGATGTGAAATAATTTTCCTTATGATTATTTTATTTTGAAGGAATAAAAGGACTTGATTGGCTTTGAACATAAATCACCTCTGACAACCTTCATTATTTTTTGTCGTATCAATACAGTTTGGGAAAAGTGAACAGGCAAAATTGTTCTAGTCTCTAGATCATTTTAGGGCCAATGGTTCTTGAAACAGGGGGTGTCTGATCTATATTTGTACTGGGAAGGACTGAAGAATACAGAATAGAAAGAAAGGAGGCAAAATTCAGTTCTGGGCAAACCATATTCTGCTTATATTTGTTTCTATGCAAGAATTATTTATTTGCCTCAATGACATCTAATTTAGCTTTGACTTACTGAAATTTCTTCTCTCTTCCATCTACTCCATCTACTTTCTTCTGACTTCTACATTCTCTTCAGTTCTCTTGACCAACTGGATCAAAGCAAATGCATGGTATGCTCTTGACTCTTGTGCTGGCATGGCCATCCAGCTTACATTTTAGAGTGAAAGAGATTGTAGAGTGAAAACTATAGAACTGCCTGTTCCTTATGCATCCAATCACGCTTGGCCAATAAAGAATATTGTATTGTTTTTGTTTAATCAGTCTTTGCTAGACATCCGTGTTTAGAAACCTTGGGAAATGTGTCTCTTGCTTATCTTGTTGCTCTCTACTTGAGCAGTAACTAGCTAAATTTTTTAAAAACTGCTATTGTAAATATAATTTTGCTAACCAGGAATAATATGAAAGATACATGAATCAAACTAGTGGATGCCTTTCCCTGAAATCTGCCAATGTTACAGATTTATGAAGATGCACAGAGACACAGGTTAATGCCTCTAAAATTAGTGTATTTTTTCTCAAATTCTTCATATAAAGCTGGATAGGAGGGGAGTTTTCTAGGGTCAATATGAGGGATGTAGTTAAGTAAATTGGATGGTGGGAGTAAATTATTGGGGAGGAGGTGTTACTGAATTTGAATTGACTTGGAAATTTATCTAACAATTTCTTAGTTTTAGGAAGATGAGCCTTAACCTATTTGACAAATAACTTACATGCCTGACCTCTATTTATTCCTCTAGCTGCTACTCCTTCCTCCTCTTTGATTTGAATTAACTATCCTGTCTAATGTGATACAATGGAGAAAATGATTAACTACATGGGAGTAATCCTGCATCAACTGTATTAAATTAATTCAAACTACATTACATTTAATTTTTGTTAAGGCCCATCTAATTCTTTATCTTGGCACTGCCCATTTCAGGAAATAACGCCCCCCCCCCACAAAGACGCACTATAACTATATGCAGTATCTATGATTGTAATTGTTAAAGTGTTCATATTCTAAATTCAAATGGAACCTTTATTAGTCTTGTTGGCAATATGTAGTTATTGTTATTTCTTCTTTCACCTTGCATCCTTTTCCTCCTGGTTTGCCAAATCTCAAGGAGAATGTGTATATCTTGAATTTCTGAAAGTACTTAAGTGGGGCTGTATTTTGTGCTTTCATTCATGAATTCAAAAGCTCAAGGTCTAACGCAGCCTCTTTTGGATGCTGGCAAAATACCAATTGTTTTTTGTACAAATGTATTTGTGTTCATTGTGCTTTTTTATCAAGGATAAAGGAAATGTTATATGTTGTATTATGTGTATTTCTAGCCATACCTTTGTTTATGTACTTGATGGATTCCAATGTGTTTCAAGAAAGAGATTAATTTTACTTATTCCTCCATGTGATGATTAGAAAAGCTTTTAATGAACACAGTAAACCCCAACTAATTATCACTATGGCATTTCACTCTAAATAAAATTGTCAGGAAGCAAGCACACGATACATATAATTTTGCAGTTTTTATTAAAATGCATTTATCACTTTTTCCCGCTTCAGAATAATTTATCATATTATCTATGATAATTTCACTAATATTTTTCTTTCTGTTTAATATTTAAGTGGAGTTTACAGATATTAAAGTCATAATGCATTAAATGGAAATTATCCTGCATTCTAATTACTTTTCTTTGTGAGGGATGGTAAATAGAATCATCTTGTTATGCTTGTTGTAGATGAAACCACAGAAATATTTAATGAACCACCCTCTGGTGAAAATGCCACATTTACTATTTTTTTAAAATAAAAATTGCAGTCAGTCAAATCCATCCAGGTTCTCAATGATTTGAAATATATTATTATAATTGAAATGTTATTTAGTTTATGATTCCAAAGTGCCAAATTTGTGCGAACACTTGTAATCTACTAAGGAGTGTACTATAAAATTTGGCAATGTGCAAGATCCAGAAAATAATTGCATTCCAGCCCACACAGTGGGGCAGAGTACTCCCTGTAAAATTGAACAGTAATATCCTTGTGTATAGTATGGACATTTTAATGAAACATGGGGTATATATACAATTATCCTAGTTGAACATATGCAAATATATGCAGATATATTTTTCTACTATATGAACATCTTATGTATATAAGTTTGAATATGAGATTGAATCTATTTCATGTTTTGTTAAAATGTCCACATTATACAGAATGGTGATTAAAAGCTATACTCCCAATTATGATTCACTGCTTTCCTTTTAAATGACCAGTTTCTAAATGTATCAAGGGCAATAGCAAATATGTTTTCTGCAATTTGAACCTACAGGAATTGGCCAGTGTCTTCCTCACAGCCAAGAATTCATTTGTGTGTATATTTATTTATTTTTATTATTAAATTATGCATACATATATGCAGTGGTGGGCTCTGTGGGTGTGGCTTGGTGGGCGTGGCAGACAAAGATACTGTAAAATCTCAATTCCCACCCCACTCCAGGGGAAGGATACTGTAAAATCCCCATTTCCTCCTGATCAACTGGGATTTGGGAGACAGAGAATAGATGGAGCCAGGGCCAGTCAGAATTTTTACTACCGGTTCTCCGAACTACTCAAAATTTCTGCTACCGGTTCTCCAGAACTGGTCAGAACCTGTTGAAACTCACCTTTGCATATATGGACATATACGTATACGTATACATATACATATACATATACACATACACATATATACTGTTGTGACCCAGGCCCAC
This sequence comes from Masticophis lateralis, assembly GCA_030761175.1. Taxonomy (NCBI): domain Eukaryota; kingdom Metazoa; phylum Chordata; class Lepidosauria; order Squamata; family Colubridae; genus Masticophis; species Masticophis lateralis. The sequence continues at coordinate 320,194,240 of JAUDYJ010000001.1, read as the reverse complement.
GTAGTTGATATTAAATGCAAACAGTTCCAAAAAACAAACAGATTTTATTAAAACAGTTGAGAATTAACTCATTCTCAGCATATTCTAAATGAAATTAAAGCAAAGTCCTTAAAACACCAGTCTTTAATTTATCTCTGACCTTGGGATAATTAGGCAAGCTGCCAAAGGCTTTTCTTGGCAACAGTTCAGGAACAGAAGAAATAACTACAGCCAAACAAGAAGCAATTCTCTCAATGGTTCCTTTCCAGCAAAGAAGGCCAAGAGCCGTTGCTGGTCTTTTAAACCTTATGGGAGGGGTCAAACATCTATTGGCCCTATTCCCAAGTCGTCCTCTCTGCTTTAGCTGCTCTTGCCTTCTGGCAGCTCTTCTCATACATGCACTAGGAACAGGCTCCTCCTGTTCCTCTGCCTCTCTACTGTCAGTCTCTGGTCTGGAGGCTCCAAAGTCCGCACATCACTCCCTGATGGCCCTGGCTCCATCTCTGCCTCTGACGCAGAGCCTTCATCTGGGCCTTCCCCAGCTTCCAGGACTGGCCCATGTTCTTCCTTAGTCTCATTGCTGTCTGACTCCGCTGTCAGCTCCGCAGGCTGCTGGTGGACCACAACACACACATACATACATACATACATACATACATACATACATACATACATACAATACACACAGACAGGAATTTTTAAATTACTGTATATGTTTAAATGTTGGCTGGTTTGATCTTAGAATGTAAGTTAATAAATAAATAATATAAATATTGTGGTGTTCATGGCCAAGAAATGCATACAGTATTTTGATACACAGCTAGAATTCATGTGAAAATCTACAAAATATTAAACCAAATAATTTTTTCATCCTTATGAGGAGGACCTTTTCACTGATTGAAACCATGATTAGATCAAGATTAGAAAGGACCTACCTAATACTTTGATGTAAAAAATTAAAACAACCACAACAGATGGTTTTCTAGCTTTTGATTGAACACATCCATTAAAGGGATATTCATCACTTCCCCCAGTAATTAGTATTGCTGTCAAACTGCCTTTACTATTAGCAATTTTTTCTAGCTTTCAACAGGGAGCTGCCATTTTGAATTTAAAATCACTGCAGATGGTCCTTGTTTAACAACCCCTCATTCAGTGACCATTCAAACAGGGCTGTGTGTATAGAAAGAGAAATGCTCAAGTTTTGAATATCAGTATTATTTACAGTGAATATAAACGCTCTGAATCCAGGATGCATGTTCTTTTGACTGTGCTTAAAAATGGATTAAATGTTGATTTGATTTTTAGTCCTGCATGATTTAACTGACACATTTAATTTCAGTAGGACACAAAATGCTTAAGATGTCCCAAAGGTGCTTTTTCAAGAAGCAACTGGACTTTCTGGTTTTTCTTTTCTTCAGCTGAAATACCAGAAAATCCAATTGCTTCTGAAGAAGCTTCTTGGATGAGAAGCAAAAGAAAAAACAAAAACAAAAAGTCCATGTTCCTTTTCAAAAATCACCTTTGGTGATCACCAACCCTAACCTGGATGACTGAGAATCTCCATAGACAGCTAGCTTAAGATACAACTCCTGCACCAGCAAGCTGGAATGTAATCTTTTTCTCTTTCTCATGGGTGTGTGCACACACATACATGTCCATGTAAAAGTTTACAATTTTTTTGATTGCTCAGTAACTATATATTCCTAATAGGGCTGCATTAAGTACCATTTCACTTAATACAGTAAGTACCATTTCAATTAACCACACATTTAGCATGCCAAAAGAAGCTCTCTAGGAAGAGAAAACATGAATTATGGTCTTCTGAAGCTGTATCTACAGTTGTAGCTAAAATAGCCCAGCTGTGGCTACAGTGCCAATGAATCATGGGCAGTTCACATATTTATTAGAACACATTTAAGGTCAGTCAGCAAATGGGTGCTGAAACTCTGAGCACTTCTCAAAATGAAATGCAAGCAATTCTCACAGATATACAGTAAGTAGCATTTCTTTCATGCCTCCTCCTACAATCAGGTTTCTCAGAGGACATTTGCTTATTAAATTGTTCCACTGTTGCTTCAATAATGTGTGACTGAACACAATGCAAATTTAACACTACGATTCATCTCTATCCTATATAAGCCTGCTTGTTTATTAATCTTCCCCACATGATATGGATACAATAAGTTATGTTTAGAAAAGCGAGAGGTTCTTTTCAGTTATGGCATCCAAATTTTAGAAAATGTTATCTTCCTCAAAGTCAATTCATCTTTATGTTGGTTTCATTTTAGAGCCAAGAAAAACCAGTATTCATTCAAACCTATAGATCTCAGTGGCAATGGCTCAATATGTATTTTTCTTAGGTTGGTTTGTTGCATTCATTTGATATTTGATTGCATTCCATTCTGAGATATATTAATACTATGTGGATGATAACTTTTAAAATATCTAATTCTGTACCTAATTTCTTCCTGGGATATTGCTCAGGGGCAGAATAGATGTTTTTCATTCGGAAGAAACTACATTTGCTTCCTTTCCAGTACATAATGTGAATGATTACTGCTGGTGTCATTATGGCAAGATTGCTGTGAAAGAGAACCTTGGCATAATCTGATTGGATATAGGACAATTTCTTAATTTTCTTCTTACTATTTCTGTTGCTCCAAGGTCACCTGGTAAGCTTTGGCTTAGTAGGGATTTGAATGAAGGCCTTCTTTTCTATAGCTCCTATTAATTTCAGGGGAGGCTTGCACATTAGACTTTCCCATGTCCCCTGACCCCCATTTCCTTCATATCTTCAAGCAGAAAGAAAATATCAGGTTATGCACTGAATCTTTTTTCTGAAATCATCTCCTTTAGATCCTATCTTTCTAAGATACCTTTCATATAAAAGAGAAAAGTAGTTTTTAAAGGTCATGCTTGGCACTGAATTGAAGGCAAAGGGGTACATAATAGTATAGAATAGAATGGAATTATTTATTGGCCAAGTGTGATTGGACACACAAGGAATTTGTCTTTGGTACATATGCTCTCAGTGTACATAAAAGAAAAAATACATTAATCAAGAATCATAAGATACAACACTTAGTGATAGTTATAGGTTACTAAATAAGCAATCAAATCATACTAGGAAACAAATAAAACAATATAAATCATAGTGATACAAGCAACAAGGTTATAGTTGTAAGTGGGAGGAGATAGGTAATAAGAAGGATGAGAAGAATAATAGTAACATAGTCTTCGTAAATAATTTGACAGTGGTGTGGGAATTAGTTGTTTAGCAGAGTGATGACATTCAGGAAAAAACTGTCTTTGTGTCTAGTTGTTCTGGTGTGTAGTGCCCTATAATGTTGTTTTGAGGGTAGAAGTTGAAACAATTTATGTCCAGGATGTGATGATGTTAGATTAACAATTGGTTTGTAAGTGTTATTTTCTGCCATTCTTAGAAGCCTTAACATGTTGGTTGTACTAATCTGCGATGCGTCCCTTTTGGAGTAGGGGCCATTTTGAGCCACAGACTACTTCTTTTATCTTTATCTTTATTTAGATTTATATACCGCCCTTCTCCTTACGGACTCAGGGCGGTGCACAGCCAATTAAAAAACAAGCATACAAAAGTTAAAATTTCATAAAATCACAATACAAATGGCCATAGATTAAAACTAAATTGATTTAAAATAAAACTCTAAAATGATAACATATTTGTAGGAATCAGGCTAAGCCGGCAAGCTGAAAAAGATGGGTTTGTAAAGCCCGCCGGAAGGTCGGGAGGTCAGAGATTGTTCTTAACTCTGGAGGCAGATCATTCCAGAGGGTGGGTGCTGCCACAGAGAAGGCTCTCCCCCTGGGGGTCGCCAGCCGGCATTGTCTGGCGACCCCCTGAATGGACTAGAGGTACCCATCGCTTACTATTCCCGCTCCCTGTCCAGTGCTGAGCGGAACTACAGCCAGATGGATAGAGAGACCATGGCAGCCATTTTGGGAGTAAAGAAATTCCACAAATACCTGTTTGAGTGGAATTTCAAACTTGTCATGGACCACTGACTGCTTTTGGGCCTCTTGGCTGGGGATCAGCCCACCCCCACTGCCCTGTCCCCAATAATGACTCGTTGGATCATTTTTCTGGCAGCATATTCCTACCGCCTTGTCCACCGACCTGGACTAAGTTTAGGGCATGCTGATGCCCTCAGCGAATGCCCGCTACTGGACATCTTAGAAGACCCAACCCCGGGAGTACCAGTCCTACTCATTGACGCTCTGGACTCAGGACCTCTCACTTCTGCTGAAGTGGCGAGAGCCTCGGCTAGGGACTCTGTTCTAAAGACTTCATGAGTTGGATCACGAGGGGGTGGCCAGGGAGGACTGAAGGTAGGAAATTCAAATCGTTTTTATCCAAGCGGAATGAATTGTCCATGCAAGGGGGGGTGCCTACTGTGGGGAGATTGTGTTGTCGTACCCTTATGCTTAAGGGACAAGTTTTTGCACATTTTGCATGACGGGCACCCAGAATTGTGAGGATGAAAGGGCTAGCCAGGAGTTATGTGTGGTGGCCACAGATGGACAATGACATCACTGAGTGTGTGGGGAAGTGTCAGCCCTGCCAAGAGTCCAGGCCAGGATCTACCCACAGCACCAGTCAGGGAGTGGGAACGGCCCCAAGGTCCCTGGGCGCGAATCCATATTAATGTCACAGGCCCATTTCATGGTCAAACATTCCTAGTGATCGTTGATGCCTATTCCAAATGGCTCAAGATCATCCTAATGCAGTCCATGATCTCCGAAGCAGTAATCAAGGTGCTTCAGAAACTCTTCACCACCCATGGTTTACCTGATATCCTCGTATAAGAAAACGGGCCCCAATTTACTGCCAGCCAATTTGAAGGATACCTAGCAGAGTTGAGGACCAGGCACACACTTTCGGCACCTTTTCATCCAGCCAGTAATGGACTGGCTGAGAGATTCGTGAGAACAGCATGACTCCCCAGCGTCTCACGGTTGGATTCTGGGGATTGGCAGGCCAGAGTAGATAAGTTTCTGGCTGCCCAGCATGCCACACCATGTACAGCCACAGGAAACGGCCCGGCTGAACTCCTGATGGGCAGGAAACTCAGGTGCATACACCCCAACTATTCACCGGACAGGTTCAAGGGGGCTGACAAAAAGATGAGGGAATTCCAGATAGGGACACCAGTGTTCATCAGGAACTACTCAAATGGGCCCCTATGGGTAGCCGGGACTATTTCTGATATCACAAGCCCCAAGTCATACACGGTAGACATGGGAGACGGGAGGATATGGCGAAGGCACATCGATCAACTCCAGAAAAAGGTGATAATCAAATCAGAAATCCAACCAGAAAGCCCAAGCCCTAACTACCAATCTCTTTCCACAACAGCTAACACAAGCCTGAAGAGATCTGGAAACTTATCTGGGGACTTCGGTGTCCAGCGCCGCCCCAGCAAAATGCCTCTCCCAGCCGAGGAAAGCAACGCCCCCAAAGTAATCTAGGAGGTTCCATTGGCAGAGCTAGGAGAAACAAAAGATCCCTCCAACCAGCTCAACGCCACACCTCAGACTGAACTGCTCAGGTCAACTAAGCATAGGGAATGCCTTGGTCACCTGCGTGATTTCATATGCAAAAATGTAAATGTTGAACCTAAATGTTTTCTGGGAAGGGAGGGGTGTTATGTATATAGTTTTGGCGGGAAGTTTAAATGGTAATTGGTCAATTGTGATTGGTCAGCTCCCTGGCTGGCAAGGTATATAAAGGGAGCTGTGTTACTGTAACCTTTGCTGAAGTCACACCCTGAATTAAAGAGCTGTTGTTACTGAAGACCTTGCTTCTGCCTCATCAATCACCCAACCTAACATTTTCGACTTTCTGGCAAGCAACGTCAATGGGGAAGTCAGATTCATTTAACAACCATGTTACTAACTGAACAACTGCAGTAATTCACTTAATGAATGTGGTAAGAAAGGTGGTAAAATGGGGCAAAATTCACTTAACAAATGTTTCACTTAGCAACAGAAATGTTGGGCTCAGTTGTGGTCCTAAATCAAGGATTTAATAGCTCACTTTTGCCCCAATTCTCTAAAATGTCATAAATGCTGCATCCCTGAACCAAAATTATATTGGTCTATAAGCATTAATTTAAAAAGAAAGTTAAAAAAATGTAATAGTAACACTCACCATTCTTTCCTTTTAATCTTAGGAGCCATTTCATTAGATTTAGACTGATATTCTGTTTGTCATGTTGTTATGAATAAGCTATTCACATTTTACTCCTTGAAATAGCATTTTTTTATATTGTTGAACTCAACCATGTCTTTAAATAAGCAACAGGCATATACACTTTAGGGATCAAACAATATTTCTCGAGGCTCTATGTTTGATTCTGCCAGAGAGTAACAGTCAGTTCTGTCATTTGATTATCACCTTTGGTAGCACATTTTACTTTCCATGAAAAGTTGGCAGGCAAACCTCTCTGAGATATGAAAGGCCTCCTTTTGAGAATGAATGAGGTCTTCTGTTGGCTAAACAAGGTCAGAGCATTATATTTTTTGTTTCTTCTCCCTTTTCTCCTACTCCTCACCAGCAAGATAAAACAGACTAGGGGGAACTAATCTGTCAATCTTTTCCAGGTCCCTTTAACACAGAATTCTGTTTGTAATGCTAGTTGACATTGCTTTAAAAGACTGGATTGTGGTTGTAGGATCAGTAGCAGCTTTCAAAACTTTATATGCTGGGTGGTTTTGAATTTACTTAAGGTATAGTCCTTCCTTCTACCAGGAGCAAAAACACAAAGTATAATTTAAAAGGTTTTTTTTTTATTAAAAATAGGAAAAAGTGCCTGAAGCAATTACAAGTGGATAAAATAAATCTCTGAGCACTAGTAAAATTACTAACTGCATCTTAAACATCAGTATCTCATAAAATCCAATAGGAAGACTGGGCTCAGTTGCACAATGGACAGGATCTGAGGCTCAAAAGGGTTAAGCAAAATACAAAAAGCAAGCTTCCTCTGCACAGTTACAATAAACTTTTGATCCAAACATTACTGGAGACAATTACCAAACACCATCAACATACCAGAAGCAATAAAATAGATCCCTCCCCAGAAAATAAAGCATAAAATCCTAATGGTGCATTCTATTTACTGATCCATGTAACGCTGTAATTCAGTCAATGGCTACCTGGATAAATTTTGTTTCTCACATCTTTCAACTTTTTAATTAGAGGCTGAGGAGCAATTCAATCTTATTCCTTTGCTTTCTTGTGTTTCCTCTCTCAGCTCTGTTCTCAAGAGAATCCAGGTAGGAGTGTGACAATGGGTGCAGATTTTTCCTCTCCATCTCCCTTGGATCCTGTCAATCACTTCAGATCCTACCTCACCATTTCTTGCACAGACCAGTTCTTCTGGCTCCTTTTGGAGCACTACTAATTCTACTGAGATTGCTCTTTCCTCTTCTGAAGAACTACCCTTTGTCTGATCTTCCTCACATCTCCAATCTCTCTTTCAGCTACATCTTCCAGCAACCAGCCTCTTCCCTTCCTCTGTCTTCTTTCTCTCACACATCTCGAAATAAGGCTTTCTAAAAGAAAAAGAAAAAGAAAGAGAGGGTCTAAGAACAAAACCATTTTAGTTTTTGTTTAGTTTTGTTTAGTTTTGTGAAACTCTCTTCTTCCCCCTTCTTATTTGAACACAATTTTCCAAAATAATTGAACTTTTTTTCTAGCTAAAAGGGAAGGGATGGGGGAGGGAGGTTCATGCATGCATGTTCTACTGTCTAAGAAAAGATGTATAGTGCAGGGGTGGGTTCTACTTACCTTTACTACCAGTTCGCATTGTGCCCGCTAGAGAGATGTTCCCTGAAGATGGGCTCCAGCATGAGTCCAAAAGCTCAGAAGACAAAACTACTGGTCCCGGTGACCAACCCAGATTGGATTCTGCAACATTATCCTGGAATATGTACTGTATATATGCCTTCATTCACTGGTTATTAAGTTGTTGGCTGCTGTTTCCTTGTGCTGCTCTTTGGCTCCTAAATACCTGATAATCTGGTAGTAAATCATCACTGCTGTTGACTGACAGCTATTTTCTTTGATGTACTCCCCCACCTCTCTTCTCACTTACTCTTTAAGCAAGCAGGTTGTGGGAAAGAGTGAAGGTGAACCTTATTAAAGGCATGTACTGATCTCTGATGGAGACATGCACATTGCTCATCATTATCTTATTACAGATAAGTTAGAAGATCATGACCAATTTACAGATATGAAAATGTGCTAAAGTAGTGTTTTCCATATCTACCTGTAACCACTGTTAAAATTGACGGTTTAAACCTCCCCTTCTAAGTGCAATCATTCGTGCAAATAAAAAAAAACGTGCTTTAGCTTTAAAAATGGGAGCGAAATATTTGGTTATAAAAGGGGAAGTGGGACAAGGCAGAATTGGAAAGATGAAGGCATAAGCAAGATAGGGTAAAAGGAAGATAAGGAACCTAAGCAATACTCCTAGTTCTGTAATAATGGTTAGAATTTGAAACTAGCAGGGTCCTGCATGTAATGATTTTATATCTTGGACTTAATGCAAGCATATACTTGCATAGGCCGGATTGCTTGTTATTTGGATAGAAAAATCTGCTTCCAAGGTCTAGGAAAATTGATTAGCAGCTGCTATCAACATGAAGACAAATCACTTTCTGCCTTGTAACACAAGAATAGAATAGCCAGGGGCTTCTAAATTTATTATTCTACTTTCTGAAGAGTCACTGCTTTCTCCTATTAGCCTCGTGAAATTATGAAGAGATGCCATTGGCAGCTCTATATTTTCCTATACAAGGTACTGCTGGCAGAGCAGGAAGAAACCATACCAATAGCTATGGGAAAGATTTACAGCTGCTGACTCCACACCATAAGTCAACACTGAATAATTAAAAGACTTGTAATTAAAGGCTAATTTAGTATTGATTGTATCCTAGAGCAAGGGGGTAGCAAGCTCTGTGTTCTTGGATCCTGAACTGGGAAGTCAAAATGCAGTTATCACAGATAGCTGACAGCATTGTCTCTCCATTGCCCCCTTTCCCTGCAGCCCAGAAGTGTTTTAACAGATAGATGTATAGGACTAGAAGTATGGCCAGGTTGAAATATGGGATGTATCCCCTTGGTACTATTGGAGCACAGAATGTAAATCTCAGCTTCATTCATATGTAGGTTGTTGAGAAAATGGATCAATGGTTTGTTTTTTCTGTATTTCAATAGCCAAAATTTCTCAGGAAATCTAGACAATAGTTTGATGCAAGGTTGGCCATGTGGGGAAAATGGGGATGATTCTAAAATAAAAAAGACAAATTAGGCAAACCTGAAAGACTTGCTCAATTCATGTCAGTCAGAAAATGGCTGTGATCTTCCACCAATAGTCTGCCAACATTCTGCTATTCTGTCAATATTAGCAATAATGCTAACTAGCAATTGTTATAATATAACTAGCAATAATTGCTGATTAGCAAAACACCAGTTCCATTGACTTTCCTGTATACTTTGGTCATATGAGACTCTGCTAGGCAAATGGCTTCAAAAGGAGGTATCAAGAAATTAATTCTTACTGAAGAATGCCTGATACGTTTGATAGAATTCATACAATATGATGCTCTGTATTAGGAAACCATAACTGCTATTTCCCATCAAAACTCAGCACAGGTAGGTTCTGAGGAAAGTACAAAAACCCAACCAAATCCTTTGGGGTAACATTGTTTGGACTGGAAAAAAAAGTCTAATAGGCTCTATAATTCTGTATTGTATTTGGGAGTTTTATTTTACCATCTTGTCAGAGATAACAAAGCAATAAATCTCTTATTGAAAATCTCTGAGTCAGCCTCACATGTTAACAGATGGAATATATATCCCAATTGTTTAAGTAATGCTAAGAAATTAGTGTTTGTAATTGTTTGAAAGGCTTAAAGTTTCTGACTGACTGGTTTTTAAAACAAATTATAATGATGATGGAGCTATATCATTTTCACTTTTGAATTCTCTTCAATAAGGAGTGACACCTTCAAGTACAAGAAATGTACATAATTTGTTTATAAACCCAATTTCTCCCTTTTTTTAAAAAAAGGACAAAACTATCTAATTACAAATTAAAACAATGCCAGATGAAAAGGTCAACTCATTTTTGCTATTATAACATAGACTGGAATGAAAATATTTTAAAAAACTTAAATAGTAACAAAAGTTGGATGATATATACGGTATTTTGAGGGAGGATTTCAGGAGCCACAATTTTGTATAGTTGTAAAAAGACTTGTTTCCTGGTCTTTTGACTCTAAGCCTGCAAACATCAATTCTTATGACTGTACTTTGTTTTTTGTTTTTTGAATAATCAAGATCCTGACTATTAATGACCTAAAAAAAATCAAAGTCAAAATTTTGAAATTAGCACATCAATATCTTTTTGTCCTGTATTTGCCCACTGTACGCTCTGCAGGGTGTGTCTGCTAACCAAATAGTTCTTTCACCTCCCAAATAATGACATTTTTATTACTTTTATTGATGCTTTTTTGGAAGGCAAGCATAGTGTCTACCAGTCAACTTTAGGTTCTTGCACAAATTATCCATGACCTTTCCAAATGATTCTCATGAGATATATTAGGAAATAAACTATTTGGAACCAGGTAAAACATGGCCTCTTCTGAACCTTTACCCTTTGTTCAATATTGTAATGACATTACTGTCTGGTTTCAAGACCTTAGTTAGTGAGCCATCAAAAATGCCTCAAAGTCTGTTCTATTTCATTTGCTCTTTCCATTAAAAGAAATAATGATGGATTTTTCTAGTAGTTACAGTTCTTTTAGTGCTAAAAACTTGTACTGCCTTAACTTCTGCTCTGGTTCAATGGAAAAAACTTTAGCATTTTACTTTATACCCTAGACTTAAAAATAAATTATAAACTTTTAAATAGTTCTCACATCTTGATATCTCAGAGAATAAGAATTCCTCCAGAACTTTAAGAGCAGCAGCTTGTCATGTCACAAACATTCTTTTCCAGAAAAGCAATAATTACCACCATAATGCCCAAAGAAAAATTTGAGGTACAATATTATTTGATAGAACTGCTCACAAATAAAGTGATTGAATGATGAGAAATTCCCATAGCCTTAAAATGCCGGTTTGATCTTTGGGATCTAGCATGCAATGTGTAGACGTTTATGCAGCATACAAGGATGCTGGCATGTATCTAGAAGAAGTAGTAGTGCGATTATAGTATATCCATCATCTATCCATCATTGAATCCCAGGATATGACACCATTTGGATAATCAATAAATGTACATCCATGTACCTTTTCTCTTTAAATACAAGAATTGTGCAATCTCTACAGAGAAAAACAAATCCGCATAAGTACTTTCCACACAGATCAAAACAAAACAGGAAAAAGAAGAAAACCGAGTCTAGACACAAAGAAACTGTACTAATGAATAAAGTACTGTTTAAAGTTGAAAGTGTTATACAACTCTCCAAAGATAATAAGGTAGCACCTTATGATGCCTCTGAACCACTTTCTACCTTCTCTTGCAGAACTTTCAATTGGTGCTATGATTCCTCTTCCATAGCCCTAGCCAAAAAAGTCCTCCAACATGCACTGAAGCCACTCAGTCTGGGCCCCCTTGACATATGAACTTCCAGATGATTTCAGCGTGTATGATGGACTTTTGGAGCCTTCAAGAATTTCATTCTATGGTAGAGAATAAGCTTGAAGGAAGGCTTTCCCCACAGCACTGTCCTGAAGCAGTTGGTGGCCCTTCAGATTGTTTCTTTGGGTTGAATTAGGCGATCTTGTTAATTTAGCAAGAATCATGTTGCTTTTGCTTCTACATCTATATCCATTTAAAAAGGCCTATCAATTGCCTATAGGCCCTATACACTAAAATGTCCTTTTTATAAAGTTATTGTATCTCCAATCTTCAATTATGACTTACTCTCTCTAACATAATGAATGCATTCTCACACAGAAATACAGTGGGGCAAAAAAGTATTTAGTCAGCCACCAATTGTGCAAATTCTCCCACTTAAAAAGGTGAGAGAGGCCTGTAATTGTCATCATAGGTAGACCTCAACTATGAGAGACAAAATGAGAAAACAAACCCAGACCATCACATTGTCTGATTTGGAAAAAAATTATTTGCAAATTATGGTGGAAAATAAGTATTTGGTCAATATCAAAAGTTCATCTCAATACTTTGTTATATATCCTTTGTTGGCAATGACAGAGGTCAAATGATTTCTTACGTCTTCACAAGGTTGGCACACACTGTTGCTGGTATGTTGGCCCATTCCTCCATGCAGATCTCCTCTAGAACAGTGATGTTTTGGGGTTGTCGCTGGGCAACACGGACTTTCAACTCCCTCCAAAGGTTTTCTATGGGGTTGAGATCTGGAGACTGGCTAGGCCACTCCAGGACCTTGTAATGCTTCTTATGAAGCCACTCCTTCATTGCCTGGACGGTGTGTTTGGGATCATTGTCATGCTAAAAGACCCAGCCACGTTTCATCTTCAATGCCCTTGCTGATGGAAAGAGGTTTGCACTCAAAATCTCACAATACATGGCCCAATTCCTTCTTTCCTGTACACAGATCAGTCGTCCTGGTCCCTTTGCAGAGAAATAGCCCTAAAGCATGATGTTGCCACAACCATGCTTCACAGTAGCATTTGGATCATCCAAATGCTCTAGCAAACTTCAGTCGGGCCCGGACATGTACTGGTTTAAGCAGGGGACACGTCTGGCACTGCAGGATCTGAGTACCTGGTGGCGTAGTGTGTTACTGATGGTAGCCTTTATTATATTGGTCCCAGCTCTCTGCAGGTCATTCACTAGGTCCCCCCGTGTGGTTCTGGGATTTTTGCTCACTGTTCTTGTGATCATTTTGACCCCACGGGGTGAGATCTTGAGTGGAGCCCCAGATCGAGGGAGATTATCAGTGGTCTTGTATGTCTTCCATTTTCTAATTATTGTTCCCACAGTTGATTTCTTCACACCAAGCTGCTTGCCTATTGCAGATTCAGTCTTCCCAACCTGCAGGTCTACAATTTTGTTTCTGGTGTCCTTCGACAGCTCTTTGGTCTTCACCATAGTGGAGTTTGGAGTGTGACTGTTTGAGGTTGTGGACGGGTGTCTTTTATACTGATAACAAGTTCAAACAGGTGCCATTAACACAGGTAATGAGTGAAGGACAGAGGAGCCTCTTAAAGAAGAAGTTACAGGTCTGTGAGAGCCAGAAATCTTGCTTGTTTGTAGGTGACCAAATACTTATTTTCCACCATAATTTGCAAATAAATTCTTTTCAAATCAGACAATGTGATTGTCTGGATTTGTTTTCTCATTTTGTCTCTCATAGTTGAGGTCTACCTATCATGACAATTACAGGCCTCTCTCATCTTTTTAAGTGGGAGAACTTGCACAATTGGTGGCTGACTAAATACTTTTTTACCCCACTGTATACACGTATGCCTCTATGTATACATTTCCCTTCCCTTTTCAATGAAAAGCTAAATAAAACTGTATAGAGATAGGGAAACGGAAAGGAGTAACAGCACTAGGAAGGAGAGGAAAGACAAATGGGGGAATTGGGTAAAGATAACATGAGGGGACAAAGTAACTGGACCAGAGAGAAAAGACCAGTTTAAGCATTACAGAAGGATTTGTGTTGTTTAGATTAACTCAATTAACTCAAAGCTTAAGAACATTGGCACCTCCTGCTGCCTATTTACTTTCTAGAGCTTTCATTGAAGGTAAGGTGGTCCTTCCTTCAATTCAGAGATGATTATTTAGGTGGAAACAAAGTTGTTTTCCTATGAGGTCAATGTTATTTATATACAGTAAACAATATATACTTGAGAGAGGAGATAAGGAACATCTGTTCTAAGCACCAGATTTTGGTCATTTAGAAAGTAAGACTAATGTAGACTAATGAGTTTTTTTCCTACTCATCATAGCCTTCCATCATGGATGAAAAATACAATCTAGGAGAGTCCTCCAAGTTTTCTTGGCTGCCTATTGACATGATTTGGTTACTCATGCAACCAATTCCCAAAGAATAGGGTTATGTATGTTGTAAAAAGCAGAAAAAGAAGTGCTGTACTGTGGATTAATATGTTGTATTGCGAGCATCTGGTATGTGGGATCATTTCCAGAATCATTTTTTTGGAATCAGAGATTAACTGATACAGAATCTGTGCTTTGTAAATGATAAAAGCTTACATTGTTCTAATGTTACATTGTTCTTTCTAGACACAATCTGATAATCAGCTTTCAGGATCTCCAAAGGGACTCAGTGTCCATCTGTAGGGGAAAAATCAACAGAGATTTCCTCAGTCCTGCTCTATTTGAAGTTCCTTTAATTCTGGGATGAGTCCTTGATTAAGGTTCCTTTAGTTCTGTGGTATGTCTGTGTAGTTCAACTTGTAGTTTGATAATCACAGAAAGAGATCCAAATATGATTCAGTAGCAAAAATGATTAGACGTCTAGTTTTTGTTTACGATTAAATGCAAAGAATGAGCTAAATATCCTACTGTATTTTATGTCAGTGTTTTCTATTTCACCATATACTCTTATTTACTGGGTCATTGGCTTAAAAGAGCAATAAAATTACAACAACATAGGCAGTGGTGGGATTCAAATAATTTAACAACTGATTCTCTGCCCTAATGGGTAGGCGTGGCTGGGTGGTCATGTGACTGGGTGGTTATGGCCAACTCAATGTCACTCATGTCAAGGGGCACTTCACCTCACCATGCCCAGCCTCTCCTTGACTTACGACCACAATTGAGCCCATAATTTATGTTGCTAAGTGAGAAATTTATTAAGTGTATTTTGCCCCACTTCATGACTTTTCTTGCCACATTTGTTAAGTGAATCATTGCAATTGTTAAGTTAGTAACATGATTGTTAAGTGAATCTAGCCTCTCCATTGACTTTGCTTGTCAGAAGGTTGCAAAAGGGGATTACATGACCCTGGGAGACTACAACTATCATAAATATGAGACTGTTGTCAACCATCTGAATTTTGATCATGTGACCGTGGGGATGCTACAACAGTCGTAACTGTGAGAAACACTCATATGTCACTTTTTTTTAGTGCCATTGTAACTTTGAATGGTCACTAAATGAACTGCTGTAAATCAAGGATTACCTGTACAAAAATACAAAAAGCTTCTTTGCTTGCAAAAAGCTGCCCTAAATACCAGTCATTAGATTAGAATACACACTGAAGATCAATGACAGTCACAGTCATCATGGAAACCTAAACCATTTTGTCCAAATACCTTCCTTTTCATCAGTAATACCTGCAACCTGGAGTTACAAATCAGACAGGGTGCCAGAGCACCTTGAGGAATTAAAATAGTTAAAATGCAATGATAAATATCAGCAGCCAACTCTTGGTCATAAAGTGAAACCCTTTATCAGATAGGTCATTTAAGCTCTCCAGAAAGTGGGTGGGCACATTTGGGTGACAAAATTCCAAGGTAAAGAGACAAATTAATGAAGTATATAGGTGACCCATGGGGGATGCGGTGGCTCAGTGGCTAAGACACTGATCTTATCAATCAAAAGGTCAGCAGTTCAGCGATTCAAATCCTTAGTGCTGCATAAGGGGGGAGCTCCCATTACTTGTCCCAGCTTCTGCCAACCTAGCAGTTCGAAAGCATGTAAAAAATGCAAGTAGAAAAATAGGGACCACCTTTGGTGGGAAGGTAACAGTGTTCCGTGTACCTTTGGCATTTAGTCATGACATCCACATGACCATGGAGACGTCTTCAGACAGCACTGGCTCTTCAACTTTGAAACGGAGATGAGTACAGCCCCCTAGAGTCAGAAATGACTGGAACATATGTGCAAGGGGAACCTTTACTTTTACCTTATAGGGGACCCAGGTTCAAGTCTCTGCCCTCCCAAGCTTGTCAGGATCACAATAAAATTAGTAAATGCTATAGATATCTAAATAAACTGCAAGCCTGGTGCCATGTTACTAAGCCTTATTATCATGAGAGAAAAGTAAAATGAATTGGGGGGGATCCATACTCCTACCTCCTATTTCTTTTTAATCTTACTATCAGCTAACAATCATGTGCCTTGGCCACTCTGAAGCAATGCAAGAGACTCCTGTCCCAAAGGTGCTTTTTCAAGAGGCAACTGGACTTTCTGGAAACCAAGGAAGTCCAATTGCCTCTTGATAAAAGCATCTTTGGGACAACCATGACCTGGATGACTGAAGAATCCCATAGACAAGAGATCCTGTGCTCAGTGAACTGACAAAGCACCCTTTCCCACCCAGGAGAAGCAACCCTTAGATTCACTTAGATTCACTTAAAGATACTGGCTGCTCTCGCTCACCTCACAAGATATCCTAAGGAAATCATCCAGATTTAAGTAAAGAACACATGCCCCCAGAAAGGCAGTAAAAAAATCAGACAGAGTGCCAAGCTTGCATCCTGCCTCTTGGAAGTTCCAGGAACCAGTAAAGCAGTGTAAAAAGCTTAAAACAACCCTTCCCCTTTAAGAAAGTCAAACCCCTAATAAAAGTTCCAGCAAAGAAAAAAAGAACTCCAGAGAAGCAGCTCAGGCTACATTAAGTCTGGGTGTACTGCCCAGACCCATTAACTGTTACAATATAGCAAGGCTTAACTGCAGAGGCAGTTTCCGAAAAGACTTAAGCAGGGCAATAAAGATAAGGATTAGGCTAGAAACAACACACAGAGGCAGACCAGAATGTCTCCTTTCTGCCTTCCTGACAGGATTAACTGTGTAAGGTGGAAAAAACAAAAGGCTGTTTCTCCCAATAGCCAGTTTGCCAAACTGCTCAGAAAATTAGCTAACGGTCCTCCCGAACCAGTGTGAAATGGATGAATCCACCACTGGACATAGGATGTAATGAGAACAAAGTATGTAGGTGGTGATGCCAATGAATATTTAGGCAAAAGTGTCTGCTGTGGGGGTTGTTGTCCATAAATTGGGTATTTTGTGGGCCCTCCAGGGGCTATACAGAGGAATCTGAGCATAGGCAATTACTTTAGGCAAACTCAGATATATATAACTCTAGATATATACAACATTGATATAAGTCTTTGCAGTGTGTAAAAATAGTTGCAGCAGCTCGGCACAACGATTGTGTCAGAATTTGTAACACATAAGGAGAGCAAACACATAGTATTGGCATAATCTGCAGAATTCCTCTCTGCTGGGGGAAACTGGCAGGTTACTTCTGCCTGAGCCATCCAGTCAAATAGATTTGAGGATTTAGATTTCCCTGTTATTTATCCACTGGCTTTTCTAGTTTCTGAATGTTAGTGACACAGTATGTCATTTCAGAAAAAAAAATGTTTAAAATTGGTATTGGCTAGCTTCCACATTGCCTGGTTTCAGAGAAAAAACTTCACTTGTCCACCCAGGCATTTAAAGGATGCCTTTAATTTAAAGGATGCCTTTTCAAAATGTTTTATTGTTTTGCTTTATGGTATATTGTTTTAATTATTTTATTAAACTGATTTATTTTTATATGCACTGCTTTGGGCTCCTTTAGCTGGAAAAACAATATATAAATTAAATAGATACATAGGTCAAAAGATGATGGGCATTTGATAGAACTCAGGAGATTTATGAGTAGAAAACAGATTTCTTTCTGAAAATACCTGGGTGAGAGTCACAGCTGAAATTGTCTGGATTTGTTTATTGTATTTATATCTGCTGCAGTAGTCATAACTGACTTGGCAACTTGTCTGTCTTGTCATTTAAGGCTATACAGTTTTGACAAACTTCTGCATTATATGATGTATCGTAGCTTATGTTTCTAAAATGGCCTAACATCAAGAATCGGAGTGAACAAACTTTCTCAGATCAAAATGAGTGCTTTGAGTAAATAAAAAGCCATTCCAATAAGCCTTTCCAACATTCTGCTTAATGCCAAAATTCAAATTAAGGATTCTTGAGAATTGGCTATCCAGCCTCTTCCTGAACATGCCAGTGGTTGGTTGCTACAGGTTCACCCCCAGCTGGGTGAACTGGTAGCGGCGGCGGCGAGACGCTCTGCCCACCTGCCCGGATGCTTCTGTGCATGCGCAGAAGTGGCATGTGGGTGCTTGAATGTGCACACGCGCATGAGCGAACCGGTTGCAAACTAAATTGAAACCCACTACTGGAACACACCCAGTGAAAGGGGCGGTGGGAGTTACTTTTCCCCTCAGTAATTCGTTTAATTGGGAAACTGTTGTTATCATTAAGGACTTTTTCTTAGTGTTCAAAAGAATCTCTCTCTTCTTGTAATTCAAGATCAATATTCTGTGGTCTTGCATTCAAGCACAATAAATGATTCTTGCTTTTTCTGTATGACACTTGTTCATGCTGTCTTTCTTCAAAGAAATTTATACCCAGTTGCTTTTATATATCTTTTTAAAACATAGGTCATCCTTTTCATCTTTTAAAAAATAACTCCTAGTTGTTTGAATCCTTCTTAAACTCTAAAGCCCATTAATTAGGATAGGTCTTTTTCTGGTGCAGAACAAATTGGAAGTATTACTAATTATGACTTGGAAGTTATTATTTTATTGATGTAGTCAGCCTCAAATGGTATTTGTTAGTTTGCTGGTAGTGCAGATCTGATGCTAACTCATAATACCAAAAACACAAATGAAAAGCACAGTGGGGGTGGGAGGGTGGGAATTTTGGCCCATAATCTCTAGACAATCCAATAACTAGGCTTTGTTTATTGGAAAACTCCATTTATATGCTGATTAAAATTCAAATGGATTATCTTGTTCGATTGTTAAAATCAATTCAGCTTGAATTCCAATATTAAGGTCTCTGTGTCATCTTGGTGTCCTTGGAGATGTATATAACTTGTCAATATGTCATCCACTGACACCAGTTTTGAAGTAATGGAATCCAAAGAAAAATAGCTTGGGAGACCTTAAAAAACACACACACACACACACACACACCTTGTGTCCTATACATAAAGAAGTCTACAGCTTTGACCAATGTTCTTGAGGTTTTTATATTATTTATATTTTTGCACATGATTTCCCTAAACAGGCAGAGTGAAGGAAAGCGCACTTACAATAAATCTGTTAAATTTAGTCAGAAGACAAGCAATGGAAAATTGATAGATTTGCTTATCCTGCATTTTGTATGCTTTGATTTGCTATTAATATTATTTCTAGCATGCATGAATGTTTTTGTTAGTTAAATTGTTGCATTCCCCCCCCCCCCATAATATGATATTTAAAAGGGTTATTTGCCACAGTCTATTATTATAATCACCATAATGAAAAAAGTTCTGCTTTTATAACCACAGCCCATTCAGCAAGCAATAATGCAAAATGCCCATCATTAACACAGAAGTCTCAAGGACTGTTGACCTTTGGCCGATGTCAGAGCCCAATCATGGTCTACCTGATCTCTGGGATGTTTTCAGATTTATTTTTACTCCAACAGAATTCTATTTTACATTTTTACTCTGCCTACGTGTTTAGCCTCTTCCTTTGAATGTGGTTTGGTCCTCAGCAGCAAACATCACTATGTTGCTCCCATGATAATGGAAAGATTACTTTTTTCTCATTTATGATGAATAGAGGCATGTGAGCGCATAGACCTGATTGCATTAAATCCCCAATGCTAAGTAAGAAAATGTTTCAAATTAATTCCAAAAGTAGAGAATACACAGTTTGTATCAAAATCAGTTGTTTCAATAAATTTTCTATTTCTCATATCTATGCATCAGAGGTGGGTTTCAGCAGGTTCTGACCAGTTCCCATAATGGAAATATTGAGTAGTTTGGAGAACCAGCAGTAAAAATTCTGACTGGCCCGCCCCCATCTATTCTCTGCCTCCCAACTCCCAGCTGATCGGGAGGAAATGGGGATTTTGCAGTATCCTTCCCCTGGAGTGGGGACGGAATGGAGATTTTACAGTATCCTTCCCCTGCCACACCCATCAAGCCATACCCACCAAGCCATGCCATACCCACAGAACCCATAGTAAATATTTTTGAAACCCACCACTGCTATGCATGATATTTCTGCATTTACAAGCTTTATGAGAAAGCCACATTGACTGACTGACTGTCTCTCTCTCTTTGTGTATATATAGATACATCCATGAATTCGGCTCATAAAAGAAAAGTAAATAGAACAGACATAACTTGAGGGTTTCAGTTCAAAGAGGGAATTGCAGAGGAACAAGAAATATTAGAGAACATAGAGAGCTTCTCGCTTATGTAAACATAGATTTACATGTGGATGTAAATACAAATACATGATTCATGATTAATGTATTTATGACTATGATCATGATCTAGCACTTATATCTTTATGTACACTGACAACTTATGCACCGAAGACAAATTCCTTGTGTGTCCAATCACCCTTGGTCAATAAAGAATTCTATTCTATTCTATTCTATTCTATTCTATTCTATTCTATTCTATTCTATTCTATTCTATTCTATTCTATTCTACTCTACTCTACTCTACTCTACTCTACTCTACTCTACTCTACTCTACTCTACTCTACGGTACAGAAACTATCCAGTTCACATTGAGCCACTTGTATTGGGTCACTTCTAAAATGGTTAATTTTGAATCTAAACAAAGATATGAAATAGGGAATTCAATTCTATAATAACATGGTATCTGAAAAGAAATGCCACTTTTAAAATCTTTCAGCAGAAGGGAATGCAATTTGTAGGCAAATCTGATTTTTCTGAGGAAATTTTTTTTGATGTGATAGAAATTAGTGCAAGGGATTCCAAGCTATATCTATAAAAAACAGAACAGAACAGACAGAACACAGCAGAATAATAACTTTATTGTCACTTTGTACACTAATCGACATATATTAAAATGAAATTTCATTGCATATAGCTCTCAAAAGTTCATCACCCCGATAATATACTACATAACAATGACAAAATAAATAAATACAAAATTATGTATATACCCACATATAAATATGATACAGAGAAACAACACAATCTAGTTCAGATGTACACATGTATATGGCGAGAAAAACAAATCTTGCAAGTTTACCAGACAGATGGCATAGGGAACAAAGTTGTTACAGAATCTGGTAGTCCTGCTAGAAATACTTCGAAAACTTCTCCCAAAGGGGAGCAACAGAAACAGACCATAAAATGGTTTTGTGGGTCTCTAACAATGCTTTGAAATCTAAGCACATAGCACTTATAAGCAGTATCCTGAATAACAGGAAGTGAGCTTCCTATAATCTTCTCAGGTGACCTTACTGCTCTCTGTATGGCCTTTCTATTTGAGGCACTGTTGCCACCAAACCAAACAGTGATGCTGTTTGTTAAAACGCTCTCAATTGTGCCTCTGTAAAAATTGGCCAGGACAGAAGGAGAAAGAGGGCCCCCCAACCTCTCAAGGTCAAACACAACCCTGGTGTGGCCCTCAATGTAATCGAGTTTGACACCCCTGCTCTAAAGGCAACAAAGAAAAAACTGGAATGTTTAAGAACATACTATCAGTCTTTCTAAATGAGAACAAAAATCTGTCAGGTCCAATATCCTCTTTTTTAAATACTGGCCAATAATTATAATTTCTCTAGGAAACCCTGACACTGGCCTAAAGTTAAGGTTTTTGAATTATCTTTGGCCATTTTTTAGGTGATAGGAAGAGCTGAGTGTAATCATGGTCTACATATACAGTAAATGGTGATTCCTAAGATGACGTTAAAATCATTCTTCAGGAACCTTTACTCTCTGCTATCTAGTTTATTATACCAATGTGCATTTGGGAAATAAAAACTGTCTTATCCCATCCTCACTTGATATCAATGAGAGATTTTGTTCTGAAATCAATGGAGGCTGATCGGCCTCATAAATCACCATCTCTCCACATTTAAAATGCTCTCCATAGGTGGTCTCTCTCTCTCTCTCTCTTTCTCTCTCATGTGTGTGCATGTGAGACAAAGAGAAAGATTGAGAGAATAGTCTACTGTAACTGAGCAATTATTCTAGCTGGACTGGCTTTATTTTTTCAATCCAATTAGAAATTATATTTGCAATGAAATGCTAGAAGTCATTAGTCCAATAATGGGGCCTTAGGGTGCTTTTGTAAAGAGTACTATGAAAAATAAGAGTCAATACAAAAGTTTCAAAATAAATTTATCTAGCAACAAATAAACACAAATATTAGATTTCTCAGCATGCTATAATTTAAGAAAAAAGCACCTCTCTTCTATTTTTCATTTCCTGTTTCATTGCCCATGACTGAATGCTCACTCTTGAGTCCAATGCTCCCCTTCTCAAATATTCAGAAAATTGGTTTTAAAAATTATAATTACTGTACTTTATGGAATAGACGTTTTACCTCAGTTTTCAAGCTCTTCAATGTATTGTCACAGGAAAGCTTTTTCCCAATTCAGTTTTTCATAAAGTCTTTTGGTGTCTTTGCAAAGTAGGGCACATTCAAAAGAAAATGCATTAAAACAACAGCTGTACAATCATAACAAATAATAATAAAAAATCATCCATTCGTTCATTTTATTTCAGTCACTGCCCAGTAGAAAAGAACACTTAAACGGCAACGTTTTATAGCCCAGCCATAAGAAAGCCTATGAGTAAAGTAACTAAAATATTAAACTAACAGCACAGAATCATTA
The DNA here is from genome assembly GCA_030761175.1 of Masticophis lateralis. Taxonomy (NCBI): domain Eukaryota; kingdom Metazoa; phylum Chordata; class Lepidosauria; order Squamata; family Colubridae; genus Masticophis; species Masticophis lateralis. The sequence continues at coordinate 320,171,591 of JAUDYJ010000001.1, read as the reverse complement.
TGAGACTAAAACCACAAAGAATTACAAGATTAATTATAATTTAATGAGAAAAAACTATATATAGGAATATTAATTCTGCCACCTATTGCCTCCCACCGGCCGGTTCGCTCCCACAGAGAGGGCCTCCTCAGGGTGCCGTCAGCCAGACAGTGCCGGCTGGCGACCCCCAGGGGGAGAGCATTCTCTGTGGTAGCCCCCACCCTCTGGAACGATCTCCCTCCAGATCTGAGAACTATCGCTGACCTCCGCACCTTTCGTCGGGCTTTGAAGACTCATCTCTTCCAACTTGCCGGACTTGCCTGATCCCTCCTATTTTTAAATATTTTAAATTATTTTAAATTTTTAGAGTTTTAGAGTTTTTATTCGGTTTGTATTTTCAGCCTAAATTTATATTGATTTTAGTACGTTTTAACTTATTGTATTGCATTGGTTTTAAATTGGCTGTTCACCGCCCTGAGTCCGGAAGGAGAAGGGCGGTATAGAAATTTAATAAATAAATAAATAAATAAATAAATAAATAAATAAATAAATAAATTAATATTGATAAATAAAACAATTATATTATAATACCACAATATTATCATTTTCCTGAACTTTCTTTTGCCAATTAGGCCTGCAATACTTGCTGATGTTGTTGATCCATCTTGTTTTAGGTTTCTTTCATGGACACTTTTTATCAAGTGGGATCCATTCTACAACTGCCTTGGTCCACCTGCTATCAGACCTTCTTGCTATGTGACCAGCCCATTTCCATTTCAATTCTTTTACTCTCTTGATAGTATACTTTAGTTTGCTGTCTAATCCATTTGCATGTCTTTCTATCTTGTCTTGTAATACCGAACATATCTCTTTCCGTGGCTCTTTGCACTTGTAGCTTTGTAGATTGTAAGATTAGTGTTCACATTTCACCAGTAGAGCAGGTAGCATGCACTGATTAAAAACATTTTTCTTCCTAGATGTTAGAGATTATACTCTCTTTATGGGGAAGTTGTTCTTCCTTGTAAAGAAGAACAAATCACCTTCCATTGAGATTCATTGGCCAAGGTGGTCTACTCTACTACATCAAGTTCTTCTCCAAATATAAAAATCTATCTTCCTTCCTTCCTTCCTTCCTTCCTTCCTTCCTTCCTTCCTTCCTTCCTTCCTTCCTTCCTTCCTTCCTTCTTTCTTTCTTTCTTTCTTTCTTTCTTTCTTTCTTTTTCTTCCAACCTGCATTGGACCAGCAAGGCAGATTATGGTCTATTCCTTCCATATGCCAATAGCACAATAATCTTTATTATATCCTATAAAGCAACTATGGTATAATTAACCTGAAAAACCATGTTATCATGGAAGAACTCATCATGGAAGAAATAAATGTATCTAGTTATTAAGATTTGACATTGACTTGATGGCACATAAGAGCTATTAATTATAACATGAGTTATATAATCGGTTGTGTCCTGAAGGATTGCAAGTTTCTTTTTCTTGTCACTACATTTAGATAGTTCTTACAGTGACTTTATGAAGGCTTAATTTGATGAGAGGTTGTATCAGTTGGCTTTTCACTGAACTGGATATTGTTTAGGGTTGACAGGGACTGTCTGTCTTAAGGTCTGCAAGTTGGCTTCTGTGACTAAGGGAGGCCTAGGCCCTCGATCTCCCATCTCCAGGTTCATCACCTTAACTACTACACCATACTGGATCTCTATATTATACATTATAATGTAAAAATAAAAAATAAAACATTATATTATATTATAAAGCACCATATACATTGTTAAATATATAAGGTAATAAATTGTATACTGCTATTAAAAGATACTATTTATTGATGTAGTGTTTGCATTTTAATCCTTATATTGTTAATTATATAAAATTGTACATAGATATACTGTCACTTTTGAAAATAATAAGAAATTCAACTGAAATTTTATTTACAAAATGTACATAGTATGTTTTGTTGCTTAGCCTCAGGCCAATATAAAAATCAACTGATTCTATGTAACAGTGATAAAATGCAGCAACATATGCCAACAAAGCAAATTCTAACATGCCTATTTTCAAAAAGAAGCATTTCAAATGCCAAAGAAGATAACTTGATATTACTTTGTCCTGTTCGACTTGAAATTAGATTTTCTGAAAAATGGATTAGGATTCTACTATAATAATACAATTGATAAAATGCTTCGTATTTTTTCCTGATCCTAAGATTACAGTTTCTGTTGTAATCTATCACACCATCTGCTTTGAATTATACTCAAAGATTTATCCTTGACACTGGGTCCACTTGTTTATCATACTTTTTCACACAGTCTCAATTATAGGAGCTATTAGCAATCACTCATGAGCTGGGATTCTCATCCCACAAAGCCATTTCAAGCTAGATGGCTCATATATGAATGGCACCTGTATGGGAGAATAGTACTATAGACTAGGGGTGCACAAAAGGCAGGGTTATAGAAACAATAAGAAATACCAGTAGAAGGGAATAAATGTAGCTCAAGGTTGAACTGTGGGGTTCTTGGTGCTCTCTAAGCTTGGCTGTTTTTTTACAGACATTTCATTAACCAAGTAGGTAAGATGGTCAGTGCTAGAACCGAATGGGGTTTGGACTCTGTTTGCCCTCTCAATCTGGATGACTTAGATGGATAATTTTGTCCTTCAAACACTGGCTATAAGCAGGAAGCATGGGACTTTTTTTGGGTGGGGGGAAGTATTTACACTAAGTACGACGAAATTATATTCCACTATCTGAGCTATTGGGACTTATCCAAGGGTTGCACATAGTTCAAGCATTCTCATTGCTCATTCTCAAATCAATAAAATTGTTAGTCAAGGTGTCATTTAACTGTGACTGAAGTCTTGGAACTTCTCCAACTAGGTGCAAAATGTCTTGTATTACATAAAACATTCTGAATGCGCCTTTGTGTTAAATGTGTAACAGACAGCAAAAAAGCCTTTTAGAACACCTACTATACAATGAACATCTTTTGCCATTGTGTATTATACTTTCTAGAGGGTTTCCTTTTCCTGGCTTAATGCACAAAGCTATAGGTTTTGGGACCCACCCAAACATAAATTGATCATCTTATTAATCTTTTCTGATTTTTTTTTAAAAAAGTGCATTTCTTGTGCAATTGCAAACAACAGAATGAGTTGTTTTAATTATTTCCTGCCTTTCTCAGGAAACACGAGGAAGTTTATATGAGAATCCACTTCATTTTATCCTTATAACCTATGAATTAAATGAGGGAAAGGGACAGAGAGACAGAGACAGGCAGAATAAAATAACTCAGCAAATTTCCATGGCTAAAAGTAGACTGGAATCTGGAACTGTTCAGTTTTAGACCAAAACATTACCAATTATATTGTCTGAAATAAACAAAGCCCCCAAGACCATATTTTCCACTTGTCTATGTTGTCTATATTATTTTGTTCATTGTGTCCTGAAAAAACACATTTCTGCCACCTATGTTGATACAACAGAACCTATGTCAAAGGAAGCCTGTGTATTACATTTCTGTATGAATCAAGAGCAGGATGAGCATGCTATTGGACAAGTCAGTGTTAACGGTGTTAACCTTCACCAAATTAACTTTTCCCAAAGTTATTTCCCACAATTTTTCATAGTTGGGTTTCTGAATTCTTGCATCTGCCTTAGTTGCACTGGAAAAAGAGATGTCTTGTTCATCTCACCAAAGAGCCTTGGTGGTGCAGCAGACTAAAGTGCTGTTAAGTAGCACCAGCTGCCTGCAATTACTGCAAGTTCAAATCTCACCAGGCTCAAAGTTGACTCAGCCTTCCATCCTTTCGAGGTAGGTAAAATGAGGACCCAGATTGTGGGGGCAAGCTGACTTTGTATAAAAAAGAACACCACTTTGGGGGGGGGGGGCGAAAGCCCTACTAAACAGGTATATACAAAACAGGAGCCTGAGTAGCGTAGGGGAGTAATGCCTCCTACAAAGGCAGCATTTAAGATCCAGCTGCTGCAATTACTGGCGAGTTCAATCCCAGGCAGGCTCAAGGTCGACTCAGCCTTCCATCCTTTATAAGGTGGGTAAATTGAGGACCCAGTTTGTTGGGGGCAATAAGCTGACTTTGTATAAATATAAATATACAAAAATTTGAAGGCTATTGCTTAACGCATTGTAAGCCGCCCTGAGTCTCCGGAGAAGGGCGGCATATAAATCAAATTAAAAAAAAAAAAAGTAAAGTATGAAGGCTATTGCTTAACATATTGTAAGCCACCCTGAGCCTCTGGAGAAGTGCGGCATATAAATCAAACCAATAAATAAACAATAAATTAATTGTTTCTCCAGGAATCTGCAGCCTCTCCAGTTTCACAGATTTACGTGCCAAGGGAAATGCTCATGGGGGGGGGGATTTTTCCCATTGGCCTTTTTCTGATCAGATAGTGTGGGTCACTAGGAGGCTACAAAATCATGGTCAAATTATGATAAAGCCAGTTGGTGTAGTGGTAAGATGCTGGCCTAGAAACCAGGAGAATGCAAGTTCTAGTCCTGCCTTAGGCATGGAAGCTGACTGGGTGATCTTGGGCCAGTCCCTCTCTCTCATTCCAGGGTGAAATCTTGAAAGTTCTAAATTGTTATAAATCAAAAATTAATACTAAATGTCCTCATTTATCACCTGACTGAATCCTGTTTCAGTGGAGTAAAATGCCATTACTTTATATTTTTAGTAAAACATTCTTATTTTTGCTCCCATATGTCCTTTGGCCTCAAAACACATCTAAAAATGTTTCAGTAAGCCAGTTCTGTATTTTTTTATGTTGCCTAATATTGCCTACAATTTAGCAGTTCTAACAGTTTTTGCTCACACACATTTTCTGAAGCGGTCTAGGACAACATGCCAGGGCCAACTCCTCATGGGACAACTTGCCACTGGACAATTCAACATTGTATTAATTGTTTCATTCAGTTACTTTTATTATTGGTGACCACGTTTTCATTGAAATTATTATAACTCTTGTATTTCTGGATTGACTTCATTATTATTGGCCATGGTTCTGTCAAAATTAATTTAACTTTTGTATTTGTTGAATTGTCCAGGTAATTCAACAAATTGCAATGGCAAGCTGGCTATGGTGCAATGTCCTGCGGTAAATTGGCAAGTTGTCCGGTTCTATTTTGTGAGAGGGGCATTATACAGTATACCCAAGGTGAATGCTGTTATAATTGATGAATCCTTGCAAACAATGTCTTTGTCCAGCTACAGAAATAATATAAAAAAAATTTACATTGAAGTTTTAGTTCTACTGTAATAAGACATTATATACAATTTTTGCATTTCATTTAGAGATATCTCTTAGCTTCAGTTCAGGCTAGTTTTTCATACATGTAAATGCATAAACTAAATTCCCACTGGTTGCTCTTCTGTATCCATTCAGAAGTTGTGCCTGAGCAGAAAAATTTAAAATTTAGTATTTATAAAATCCTTTTGGGGAGATTCAGATGTAATTTCACACAGGAGCTTTGACTGTCTGAAGTAAAGCTGGCAACAACTGTAACATAAATTGTTACAAAATAAGATTTGTAGAATCTTTATAAGGGCCGTGAGCATGAAGGTAGGAAACAGTGAGGTTGAGAATATTGCTGACATTTCTTTGCCTCAGCATTCACAGGAGAACATGAAGGGCATATTGAGAATATGTTTTCCTGGGGGGAAAGTGAAAATGTGAAAAGATTTTATGATTATATCAAAGTAGAAAGGCAATTAAACATAGTAAAAGGCGATAGACATCAGCTACCAATGATTTATGTCTCAAGATTATTCTATAATATGTGCATATGTGTCTGTGTGTGCGTGTGCGTGTGAGAGAGAGGGGGGGGGGAGAGGGAGGGATGGAGGGAGAGGGAGGGAGGATTATTCTTAGAAATAAGAAGAACTTTTGATGGTTTTCAAAATAGGTCACTGAGGATAAAAACATAGTAAGAAAAATATAATCTCAGAAGCCACTTGCTTTGCTTACATTAATAGCTATTTATTTGCATTTTACTACAATGTTTTACTCCACTAAAACAAATGCAATGTGACTTAAGTAGCATTTGACTCATTTTTTTAAAAAAAATTCACAGAGGGTTTTCTAATAAATATTTTAAACAATCATAAATATTTGCAATAGGCTTTTTAAATGCTTTTAAATTAATGCTTCCTTGTTTGCAAGCAATAGGCTATAGATTGGTGGAAATACTATATTTCTGTTATCTTTTACTCAGTTACATTTTCTTACCTTTTAGACTACTGTATCTTTAAGAGAAAATATCCTGTTGCCATTTTCCCTTGTTTTACTCATGGCCATCTTGGGTTTTAGAAAGTAAGTCTGTAACTACAGTCTTTGTAGTTACAGTGCCAACATGAATTATAGTTTAATATTATGCTAACTCTTTTTATGTTAACTCTTAATTATTTTAAGTTATTCCATATATATATATATATATATATATATATATATATATATATATATATGTATGTATGTATGTATGTATGTATGTATGTATGTATGTATGTATATATATTTTCTGAGGTTTTCATGGGTGTTTGTATGTAGGTCTTTGGTTATTCGGGTCTTCTCCCACGTAAAATTGGAAGTGTCTTGGCGACATTTCGATGAAGTCTCATTTGTCATCTTCAGGCTGGTGTCTTCAGCTTTGTGCTTTCAGGAGGAAATATATATAGCAATATATATAATGGGCAAGCACAAAATCTGCTGGCTGCCAGAATGAAAAAAAGGAAAAAAACACTAGAAAGTAGTGAATGTGATTTCACTCAACCAGGGTTTGCAGAAACATCTTGGTTATGTAGGAAAAACCTGGCTTAAAGAAAAACACACATAAAACCTATGAAAAGTAAGAATATACATACATACATACATACATACATACATACATACATACATACATATATCTATATCTCCAAACTATATATAGTAAATCTACCTTTACCTACTTCTATCTGTCTGTCTGTCTGTCTGTCTGTCTGTCTGTCTTTATATATCTTTATATTTTTTATTTATTTAAAAGATTTAAATAAATCTCATCTTATAGCCAATTCTGGGCAGCTTCCAGGCAATATGTACATATTGTTGTCAAAAAACTACACAAACATGAGGAGTTGAGCTTAATTTTTGGAAGACTTTACCCTGAACGTGTCTTTTAGACATGCTTTTCTCCAGGCCATATTTGTACAACTCCTTTAATCTTAGGCCCTGGATCTGAGAATCTCCAGCTGGAACCTATTGACATATAACTCTTTATGCAGATGAATATGTGAATGATAGAAGGAAATATTCACATATTTGAGGGCCTTTTGAATGAACCGATCTTTTGAAGGTATAAAATAACATATTCAAGTATGTTGCTATAGAATATAAACAGATTGTTCTACAACTAAAAGCATTTTAGACAATATTGACCAGTGAATTTAAGGAGGAAAGTTGTATTGCTCTTCCTTGATGAATTAATTTTATAGATTATGGATTTTTTTATGGAAATGATTGATTCTGCAATCCCTTAACTATGTTTGTTTCCGGAAGTGGGGTGGTAGTGGTAGGATTTTTATTACTCCAGGAGGCCTACAGATACATTATACATTTAAGTTCCTGTTCTTCTTTTACTACATCCTCTAGTATGTCAAAGTAAATTGTTTCTTTGTTATTTTTTATCTATTGAAATCAACATCCAGTAAATGGAAATGTGCTGCAAAATGGAAAATACTTAGTTTGCTATACTGCCTGAAATGAAAAGTATTGATGAGGTTAGCTCCACGTCCGTTATCCTTTTGAAAGGCTTTGAAAGTGTGGTTCTCCAACCGGTCTTGGAGATCCCACAGGAAGCCTCCACAATGGGTTATACTGTGTTTAGATGGATGTTCTCCCACAATATGTACTCAGAGTCAAGTTCAGTGATACGGGAGGCTATTTGGATATGTTAAACAAACAAACAAATCCCATATCCATTCATAGGATTAGAATTTAACAGATTAACTAACAAAATTCATTTAACCTCTAAAACTAGGTCTATCATCTCAACCACAATAAGTTTATGGTGGAAATCAGTTTTCTTACATGCAGACCAGGGGTGGATTCTACTTACCTTTACTACCAGTTCACAATGAGGCCACATGCATGTTCTCTTCTGCGCATGCGCAGAAGGGTTTTCATGATGTCAGGGTCAGTGGGTGGGGCCTCCTGCCGGCTTTACTACTGGTTCTATAGAATCAGCAAGAACCGGGGGCAACCCACCACTGATGCAGACCTGAAATTCAATAGCACATCTAGAGCCTCTGAGGACTTCTTTCCACTTCTTTCCATGATTTCACTTGGCCTCATTCTAACTGCAACTGGCCCAAGTTCTAACATTATTTATTTATTTAAAATGCATAGCAACCAGTGGTGAAATCCAAATTTTTTTACTACCGGTTCTGTGGGCGTGGCTTGTGGCTTGGTGGGTGTGGCTGTGTGGGCGTGGCAGTGGAAGGATACTGCAAAATCTCAATTCCCACCCCACTCAAGGGAAGGATAGTGCAAAATCCCCATTCCCTCCCCACTCCTGGGGGAAGGATATTGCAAAATCTCTATTCCCACCCCACTCTGGGGCTAGCCAGAGGTGGTATTTACCAGTTCTCCAGAACTTGTCAGAACCAGCTGCATTTTACCCCTAATAGCAACCCACCTTAAAAACAACTCTGGGCAGCTTGCAACCAATAAAACAGTATCAAACAATATAAAATATATTAGAACAATATACAACAATATACAACAATATAAAACCAACAATAAATTGAGAAAAACGTGGTGTCACCATCATCCTTCGCTTGTGTACCCATATTCTCATTCCATCCTGATCTTGCCCTATCCCAATACCTGTGGGTGTCACCATCATCCTTCGCTTGTGTACCCATATTCTCATTCTATCCTGATCTTGCCCTATCCCAATACCTGTGGGAAAAGCTTGGTTTTAATTGCTTTCAAGTATGACCTGCTGGATCTTGGGAGTAGGGGGTGGGGAGAGTGTTCCATAGGAAAAGAAGGCAACAGAAGGGAAAGAAGGCAACAAAAAAAGGAACATTTCCAAGGACCCACAGATGGCAATGTTTAAGGGAAAGGACCTGTATGGTGCCCACTTTGTCCACTCTGGTGAGACACACAGATGTCCTCAAGGACAGGCAGTCTTGCAAATAATCTGGTGCCATGCCATGTAGAGCTTTAAAGGTAATAACCAGCACCTTAAATTGCAAGCAGAAAAAAACTAAGAGCCAATGCAGCTCAACTCATATGTGTGTAACATGGCAAATCTGGGGGTGGTCAACATTGTGTGTGTTGTGTTCCTTGTCCTAATCTTCATTCTAACACACTACGTTTGTCATCTTTGTTTTAAAACAAGGGTGTGCTATACATCCAACAATATCTTATCATAATCTAATTGGCAGAAGGAATAACCTTGAGGAACAGAAAGAACAATTGCAAGCAAGACAACAGTCAGATAACAAACAAACAAACAAAAAATCTGAGTCCAGTAGAGAAATGTAATTGGAGAAAGCATCTTAGACAAGACCCTTCCTAGTTCTCATGAAGATAAAGGGAAGGGGGGGGGGAGAGGGAAGGGAGGTAGGAGGGAAGCACATTCAGATTTGCAAGATTCTGTTACTTATAACGTTATAATAAAAGCATTATGAATTTGTGTGTCATTAGTTTCCAGGTTTGGGCTACTTCAGAGATCTGACATCAATAAACAAATAGCTAAATCATATCTAACTAATTAAACTAACTGGTAACTTTTTACAAATGCTATCTTTTAAAAATGGCAATGGAGATAGGGAGCCTGAAACCATTCTTCTTTTTGTCCCCCAGACTTCAAACCAGAAGCCAGAATATCTGCCTCAGTATTGGCCCCTAGATTATAGAATAGTCTTGTTAACATTCCAGAAACAGATTAAAATGGACTTCTTCAAAATTATTTTTAACCAGTTGAATAAAGTCACTGATATTTTAAATTTATATGAATGAAAGGATATTGTTTCATGTGTACATCACTGAGAGTCATATGATGGCAATGACATAAATATCTAATAATAAAGCACCAAAGGAAATTCCTTGAGCCTATCAGATATCATTGGCTGGCTGACAGACTGAGATCTAAATAGAGAGATAAGAGCTATGCAAGCCTATTGGTCTTTCTTAAAAGGGAAAATTTTGGTAATTTAGCAAGGCTCAATTTCAGGGGTGGGCTCTAAATATTTTTACTACCAATTCTGTGGACGTGGCTTATTTTGTGAGTGTGGTTTGATGGTCATGTGACAGTAGGCATGGTTTGATGGTCATGTGACTGGGTAGGCATGGTCAACTCAATGTCACTTGATTATCTCAGAGTCACTGAGTTTTTTGACCAATTATTTAGGATTTACAGAGATACTGGTCTACCAGGCTTTTAACTGCTTGCAGAGCCGTACTGGTCTACCCATTTGTTTTTGGAGGGCACACTGTCTTTTACCACTGATCAGCTGTAGGGCAGCACTTTGCAGCGCCAAGGCAATAGTTTAAACAGTATTTGGCCGCTCTGCCACCACTGAAAGCATCAGAAACCGCTTTCAGGCAGCTTGGCCTCAATTGCCAATCTACCATCACTGAGCGGTTTACAAGGAGTGGATCGGTTCTAGTGATCAGTTGGGAGGCTTCTTGGCTTCTCAATTTAAAGCTATGGTGTCTTGTTTTTTTTTTTTTTCCTCTTCTTTGTAGAGTGAGCCCTGATTTTTTCCTTCTAGCCGATCAGCTGGGACTCGGGGGCCAGGCAGAGGTAGTATTTACTGGTTCTCCGAACTATTCAAAATTTCCACTACCAGTTCACAAGAACTGGGGAGAACTGGTAGCAACCCACCACAGCTCAATTTGCTTTCATTCAGTGGACAGTACTTTGCTCTGCAGTGTTCTGGCTTTTTAAAATTCTTTTTTATAAATATATAAAAGGAGCAACATAGACTGGGCAATAGAAAATCAGCACAAGAAAAGATCAAACCTGACATGGTTTCCTATAATGACCAGCTTTCCAAAGGATCATAAAATTGTGCTCATGAGCAGAATATCATCCAGCCATCCTGCTTAAGTTGCATCTCTGATAGTAAGTGATGGGAGAGCATTTTGCTGCACATTGTAATGACTTGCCTTCCAAACCTCCTTCCTTAGGTCAGGATCTGTGCATCAAATTGGGGGGGGGAGGGACAGGGGAGACAGGAGAGGCTTGTTTAAAATGAATAGAAATAGGGAACCTTTGCGTTCAAGTCTGTAGTAGCATATTACGGCTTCAAAGAGAAAAAACAACAGCTTACCTACCATTGTATCAATGGCATTTTCTTAATCTCTCATCTTTGGCAGGATGCAAAAACCTCTTTAGTGAGGGAATGTCAAGTTTGTTCTGAGTGTTCATTGTAATAAATTATAGTATCAACCTTACATTTTCTTTTGTGGTTTTTTTTCCTGTGTGTGTGTGTGTGAAGATGATAAAAGAGAAGAAAACCCAGCCTTTTTCTATAGCCTTCTCATCTCATGAAAGTGATTCAGGAGATGATACTTGACATCCAAAGAAACACTGCAGCTCAGTTATCTTATGTGATATCAGGCCACAGTCTTTAAACATTTAAAGGCTACATTCTATGAGCTGTCACCGGGTTTTTATGTTAGTACAATTCCACTGGGTTTAGTCGTGTTAGCAACAATCCAATCCAAATGTTGATATAGAATCCTAGATTCTGCCTCATGCCTGTGCAATCAGGTTTTATTGTGACAAGCTTAGCATAGAAGAGCAAGGAACTGCTCTTCTGGCAGGACTAAAATGCATATTTGGTTGATTTTGCAGAGACATTTCTTATTCTCCTTCTACTCTTCTAGTGTTACATACAGAGACATCTGTTAGAAAGGTGGGAGAATACACACATACATACACACAATTTATATGGTCACTAATCTCCCAAAACTGAGTCTGGGTGGTGTACAGGAGTTAAAAACAACAGTGATTTATCAACCATAATATCCAAGGCCAATAACATTAACCAGTATTAGCCGATACAGCTTGCGTAACCATTTAGTACAAATATTCACAAGAACAACTAGGTCTTCAATACATTATGAAAAGTTAACAAACTTGGAGCCATCCTAAGAGGGCTGCTGTTCTATAGGAGAGGCAATGCTACAGATAAAACACCATACAGGGGCACCACAAGGGACCTCTATGCTACATCTAGTAGAGTGAGCAGAGACCATTGGTGGTTCTGTAAATCGATTGTCACATTGACATGTAAGGTTTTATAACACATTGACATGTAAGGTTTTATAACACTTTGAATGGCAACCAAAAGCCCACTAATAGCCAGTGCATGTTGTGGACCATAACTAGAAACATCAGAAACTGCCTGTGCCACTGCATTCTGGACTGCTTGCAACTTTTAAATGCTCTTCAAAATGGCATTTGAAGCATGTAAAGGGCATTATATCATCCAAACAGAAGGTAACTTAGGTATGAATCATTATGGACAAGGCCTCCTGATCCAGGAATGAGAAGAGTTGTTGCGTAAGATGAACCTGTTCAAAGATCCTAGTCTTAAAGCAGGAGTTTGAGTTCAGAAGACATCCCCCCAAAGTTTTCACCAACTCTGAGGAAATATCCTTCCTAGGCAGAATTAGAAATGGAAAATCTCTGGACTGGGGGTCATTCAATCTTGCTAGGATTGAACCAAATCTATACTCTCCCATCCAGTGGTGGATTGCTCCCGGTTTGGACTGGTTCTTTAGAACTGGTAGTAAAACCAGCGGGAGACTCCACCCACTTACCCTGACATCAGCAGAAATGATCTGCGTGCACGATCCCATTGCGAACCAGTAGTAAAGATAAGTAGAACCCACCTCTGTTCCCATCCAACATCTACAGTCTCCAGACTTTGAGAAAGAATCTTGTTGGCATTATCTGGTCAGTCGGAGCAGATGCATGTTCTCACCAGAGACCTCAGGTAGTTGTTGAATAAAAGTGGGAAGTTAAAACAATTCTAAGGCATCCCACAAAGCAGGGGCCTCAGGCTTGCTCTGCCAATACTGACCGGTATTGGTCTATTTTCTATCAGTTGAAGCTTCCAGGACAAGAAACAATGTTTGGAAACTAATCAAGGGGAGAAGCAACCTCTGGAGGTTTTTAAGAAGGGCCTGGACAGTCACTTGTCTGGAATTATATTGGATCTCCTGCTTGAGCAGGGGGCTAGACTAGAAGACCTCCAAGGTCCCTTCCAGCTCTATTCTGATTCTGATTCTCATTCTCATTCTGTTGATTCAAGCAACAGGTTTCTTGGAATTTTTATAAAAGCCCTTTTGCTTCCACATCTTGTATTTCCACTGAAAATCCATGTTATCTTTTCAGCCAGATGCAACAGGTGTAACTGATCTCACATTGTATACATTCTGATCACTGTGATCTCATGCTTGTTTTGCGAAACTAATTGTGTTATGCTCCATGTCCCCAGCCACCCAAATTTTCCTGGTCAAATTGCCCCTAATACAAACTTTACATCTGTATCAGGTAACATTTGGCAAGCAAGATAAGTGTGCTCATTAAGCTGAATGTCACAAAATGTGAAAGTTCAAAGGTTATTCACTCTGATGGATTCATTCTTTACAGTGCATTTTCCCTTTATGTTTAGAAAGAATCAGTCAGATGGAAATCCCAATAAATCACTTCATCTTCCATTTCCCAATTCAGCCCAGACTTTTTAACACGGCTATTTAGAGAACAAATAGGGAATGGCTGATATCTGAAAGCTTGCCAGATAGTTTATATCAAATTATTGTCAAGTGAAATAGTAAAGCAAAAGGGCACCATTTGGGGGGGTGGGGGTGGGGGTGGGGAGAGGCGGGGGTTTAAGCAGAATGTTTGTAGGTAAAAAAAAATCTATAGGACAGCCACAACTGTGTGATTGAGGCCCTCATCCAACACATAAAAAAGGAACAGGGCTGGCTTGTGTGTCTCTGACCAAAATTTTGATTTATTTGACAATTTTTATGAATATTCTTGGGCTGAGGTAGGTCTACACTTGTCTTTGAGTGACATGCCAGGAGGTACTTTCCAAAGAATACTTAGAATTTTTGATTTAAATAAATTTTATGCAGGCTAGGTCTCATTTATTTAACCATTTTCTTTTTGGGTCATTAAAAATTACAATATAGTGGCAACTTTTGGGAGGGTTACCCAAATACATATGGTACCCAGAGGGGTCTCACTTTACTGGCACCATAGAAAAAGATTTGAATAGGCAAGAGATGATGGATAGATGATTTGTCTTTTTTTTTGTTGTTCTGATTTGCTTATCTTTTTCTCTCTTTTTCTTTTCTTTTTTTAAGTATGAGACAGGACTAGTAGTTAGGTAGGACAGAAAGAAAACATTTTTAAATAAAGGGTGATATGATTAAAAGTTAGAATAAGAGATAGAAACAGTAGTGTATACACTTTTATATAATAAAATAAAAGTAATAACAAGAGAAAATATGGAATAATTGAATAATGACAGGCTGCAACTTAATATAATTGTGTATTGTTATTAGAAAGATATAAGTTGATTGAATGTAATAACTATAATTAATTTTACTAGTTTTATTTGTATTAGAATGCATGATAGCCAAGTGCCACACTGTTCATGCATTGATATGTTTGTAAAAAAAATTAAAACAAAAATAAAACACTTGGGAAAAAAAGAAAAGAAAAAGATTTGACTACTCACTTTAAAAAAAACTTACTTGCTTTCCTTAAACAAATGGTTTTAAGGAATCTTATCAATGAAAACAGCAAAGAATAGATAATTCATGTTGCTCTTTCTTCTCTATTCCTATTTATTTTTCTCCCAAGTCTCTTTGAGATTTTACATTCCTTGGAGGCAAACAGCTCTGGATGATGGTAAGAACTCTAATTGCTGTTTATGAGGGGAAAAAATATAAAATTGCATGTTTAAGCAAGCTGACTTAATTTGCATTTCCCAGATCAACATGCTAATGAGAATGCAGCGATTCTTTGGATGACACATACTTGTAATTTTGGCAGTACATTTCTTGCTTCCAAGTATTGCATAAAATTCGCATATATTAGGGGAAGTTGTGCGCAAAATTGCATACTGTTTCAAAAACAGCATACAAGCCTGTATGTTGTACATTCTGTTCAACAAGAAGCGGAGGTATCTAGCTTCAAACTCATCTTCAAATCTTACCAAGTCACTTCTGGCTAGTCTGCTAATTTTTAGCTTAATCTATATTAAGGTAAAGGTAAAGGTTCCCCTCGCACATATGCGCTAGTCGTTCCTGACTCTAGGGGGCAGTGCTCATCTCCGTTTCAAAGCCAAAGAGCCAGCGCTGTCTGAAGACGTCTCTGTGGTCATGTGACTGGCATGACTAAACTTCAAAGATGCACAGAATGCTGTTACCTTCCCACCAAAGGTGGTCCCTATTTTTCTACTTGCATTTTTTACATGCTTTCAAACTGCCAGGTTGGCAAAATCTGGGGCCAGTAACGGGAGCTCACCCCGTTACGCAGCACTGGGGATTCGAATCATTGAACTGCCAATCTTTTGTTCGACAAGCTCAGTGTCTTAGCCACTGAGCCACCTGAGTTGTTATTGTGAAGATCAAATGGAGGTGAATAATTAGGTGCACTACTTTTGCTCCTTCGTGAATGGTGTAATAAACATCTAATAAAGAAATGAAAATATCAAGTTGTGTCCAACACTGAATATGTTGGTAAAAATTGCATATAAAAATCAGTGTGCATTTTCATGGGTTTATTTTATGCAAAGCAATTTAAATGATGCAAAAATTGGCCAGAACAACCTTGCAACTGAACACATGTAAAACTGACATAGGTTTGAAATATAGACCCATCTGTCTCTACCTCTACCTACTTACAGTATCAGCAAAAATGAACACTAAGCAAGATATTTAAAGAGCAACAAGCCTAGAGACTCAATTTGAATTAAACATTTTCCTTCCCCATTACATAACTCATTAACCATTACTCACAAGCTGGGAAAACAATGGAAGACTTGAGCAAAGGCATTTAAAAATGTCACTCATGGAAGCTCATTTTGTTGCATGTGAGACTATTTTTAAAGACCTACAAAGCACAGAGACATAAAACTGCATATTGTCTGCATCTGAATGCAGAGAGATTTATTGTTGCTGGAGATGTTGGAGAGGGGAGAGAGGGGGAGAATTGGCTCAGTGATGTTTGATGTACTTATCAATCCCTCCCTACAATATGTTCTGATTACCAAATAGCACCGTGTGGCTATTGATGGCTAAAAGGAAATGATGATAAAAAAAGAAGAAGGAAAACTGATTGGAATTCCACAAATGATATTGCACAAGCTGCAAAGGACAAAGAGAACCCAGAAGCAGGGACACAGATAATTCTGGTCTTTGAAAAGATGGGGGAGGGGGTGGAGAGAGAGGGGGTGGAGAGAGGGAGGGAGGGAGAGGGAGTCTCTCAGTAAATCATGCAAATAAGGTCTCAGCTACAGGACATTTAACAAGCAAATAGAAGCCCATAACCAGAGGCTATCATGCATTTGTTTTAAATGGGTCACTTCTTCAATAAACTCAGACCCATTTCCAGACAGAAGATGGTCAAGGTGCTCTTACACTTTAGTCTTCTTGAGTTGACCATTGGATGTTTGCTGACATCTTTTAAAGATATACTTTAGAGCTCCCACAATTTTGGAGTGTTCCACAAAGTACTCTTTATTAGACAAAAAATCACCGAGGTTGTCTCCTGCCATGTCCATTGTCCTCACAGGAACTTCTAGCACCCGGGTAACATTTTTGCTTTTGTCTTATGGACTAGGTAGCCATGTTCTTAAAGCATCCCTATTTATATATTATACAGTTGAAAATAATTGCTCCTTTTTCACTTTTTTTAACCTCATTCCTCAAGTGTGCTAGAAAGCTCTCCAATTTCTCACCAAACAATTCATTAAAAGTGTGTTCCTAGTTTGTAAAAAGAGGTTGCCCATTTCTGAGCTAGTATGCTCAGAGATGAAACAAAGAAACAGCCACTCTTATCAAACTTTGCATGGTGACAGTGTCTCATTTCAACTGGAAAGGAGAAGTCTGCCTTGTAAAAGGTCAATCTCTTGTGTTTGCCACACTGAACTTTCAACTACCAAGTTTCCTGAGAGAATTGGGGATGTGGTAGAGGGGTGGGGTGAAGAATGAAAAACAAACTCAATTTGCAGTCTGTATTATTGTTCCATCTAAACAGTCAAGCACACCCTTTTTTTTTCATAGAGCCCATTAGGAAGAGGAAGCCCAGCCCTTCCCCATCATGCCTTTTGTGTTCCGTTGTGCATAAAATTACAAGTACTGCCAGAGAAAGAGTTGTAGGAATGGGTCAAAGCCCCGCCCTGGAGGGCCTGTGAAGGGGTATGTGTGTGAAATAAATGATTCCCAGGTACATTTGGTTCACAACTACTTCAGTAGTGATAGGGAGAGAGAAAAAGCAAAGAGGTTAACAAGGTTTATAGATTGTCCCTCATTAACTCTTGAAGTGTTAAGCAAAAGGCACAACTGGGTCTGTGTTATACCTGTTGGTGTATTGTGTTTTGTTCAAAAAGAGCCTGGTGGCGCAGTAGACTAAACTACTGTTAAAGAAGTATTCAGCTGCCAGCTGCCTGCAATTACTGCGAGTTCAATTCTCACTAGGCTCAGGGTTGACTCAGCCTTCCATCCTTCCAAGGTAGGTAAAATGAGGACCCGGTTTGTGGGGGCAATAAGCTGACTTTGTATAAAATAGAACAGGGGCCCCCCAAAAGCCCTACTAAGCAGGTATTTACAAAAGTATGAAGGCTATTGTTTAAAAGCATTGTAAGCCGCCCTGAGTCTCTGGAGAAGGGTGGCATATAAATCAAACTAATAAATAAATAAATAAATAATAAAATCAAAGAAACAATATAAATGCCTTGTTTTATTAGCACATTTAACCCAGAGTGTAAACTGTGATAAACTCTTACCACAAAGCACAATGATTACAATTGATTTATTCTTCTGGGGAGAAATAATATCTGCCTCAAATAATAACATCACAGGTTTCTTTTGTCTGTGTTTATTTATTTGCCTAATAATATTGCATCTTAGCTGTATTTCTCAAAATGTGGAAGTTCACCATCACAGATTTTTCAGTGCTGACTTCAGGGCTGGCCAGCTCTCAGGCAGGTGACTCTGATAGATAGAATTTTGGCTGCATTAAAGGCAAACAATTTTGAATGATTTCACATCGTATCTTATTGTTATATCTCATTATAATTGTTACCTTGGCATTCCTGCTACAGACATTGAAATGCTTTTGGTTTCTCTAGCTTTGGTATCATAACAAAACTTCTCTTTTATGGGTTCATTCAGTAGAACAAATGGTTAATGAGAAAAGGACAAAACCCACATTTTTTCTTCCTACATTGCCCCTCAAAAACAGACTTTGAAAAGAACGATTTATTAATTATATGAGGAATTTCAACACTGCCTTCTTAGGTTCTGGCCAAGCATCAGCATTCAATAAACTTTTTTTTATATATAGAAGCAGTATTCTGGCTGTCAAGGACTATTTACAATTGCTCTATATCCATTTAATGAATACAGACTGTCTTAATCAAAGAAGAAAATAAGCAGAAGAATTTGAAAGAAAGATTACTGTATGAGTAATTGATGCAATCAGTGTGGACAGGATTCAAATCTTTTTCAATCTTAATGCTAATTAAGTGGAGACTGACTGTGGAATCTACATAGAAGAAGGCATTTCATCCATTTTTACGCTATTGGCCAATAATATCATTTCTTACACATATCTTGGAACTGAACTCCCTATATTCAGTACAAAAACCAATTATTTATTTCAAGAATTTTAGATCAGTCTAGAGCAGTGATGGCAAAAAGGTTAGCCATCACTGCTTCATGTGCCAAAAGCGGGGGGAACATGGAAGGGGGGTCATA
This sequence comes from Masticophis lateralis, assembly GCA_030761175.1. NCBI lineage: Eukaryota > Metazoa > Chordata > Lepidosauria > Squamata > Colubridae > Masticophis > Masticophis lateralis. The sequence continues at coordinate 320,152,594 of JAUDYJ010000001.1, read as the reverse complement.
CACACGCGTGCCCACATCCATAATTCTATGCACTCCCCAGTGCTCCCCCTGCTTTTGGCACGTGATGGCCCAGTGGGCCCGGTAGGCCCATTTTTTGCTCTCCCCAGGCTCCACACCCTTTCTAGGAGCCTGGGGAGGGCAAAAACGGCCTTCCCCACCCCGGAGGCTGGAAACAGCGTGTTTCCTGACTTCTGGTGGGTCCAGAAGGCCTGAAAATCTGCTGGCCGGCACATGAATGTGTGCTGGAGCTGAGCTCGCATGCCCACCGATATGGCTCCATGTGCCACCTGTGGCACCGTGCCATAGGTTCGCCATCACGGTTCTAGAGAATGCTCATTCTAGGGGGAACACAATGATATAACCAACAAAATTTTAATTTTCTATCCCATTAAGAGGCTGCCTTTGCTAATATTACAATAAATGTGCTGCTTCAAAACAGCATCTTTTATTTCACCAGACGCTTCCATCCAGAATATCTTATTGATGTTCTGGTGTATATTATTTATTCATTTTTTGTAATGTTTCCAGCATCAACAGGGATTTCTTGAAGATGTATACAACAATAAGCTATTAAAGGCAAAACCTAAGAGATTATTATTTCAACCATTAAATAATTGAAAAATTTTAACTTTTAGTGTCCCTTTCCTAAATGTTGAATGAAATGAGAGCTTTGTTTTCTTCAAGCTTACCATCTTTCTAAGTCAGTTTTGATTGGCAGCAGGGCTTGGATTTCAGTTCCAGAAACTGAGACTGGTGCAGAGCATGTATTAACCTTTGATTTATAGCCTTTCTTCTTACCTTCCACTGAGACAAACTCTGAAAAACTGTTTTGCTTCTGGCACTGATCGGTCGGAACTAAAGTAATGCCAGCCGTGGAGAATTGCAACTGGTTAGAAAGAAAGAAAATACCCATATAGAAATGAATAAGGAAGGAAGTAATGACTGAACCAACATTTGGGCATAATCAGGGGTGGGTTCTAAAGTTTTTTACTATCGGATCTGTGGGCTTGGCTTATTTTGTGGGCGTGGCTTAATGGTCATTTGACAATTCTTTAGGATTTATCAGTGGTACTGGTCTACCAGGCTTTTAACTGCTTGCAGAGCTGTACCCATCTACCCATTTATTTTTTGCAGGCACTGGTCTACCCATTTATTTTTGCAGGCACTGATCTACTCATGTATTTTTGCAGGCACTGATTCATGTATTTTTGTAGGCACTGATCTATTCATGTATTTTTGCAGGCACTGGTCTACCCATTTATTTTTGCACTGATCTACTCATGTATTTTTGCAGGCACCAGTCTACTCATTTGTTTTCTTTTAACACTGATCAGCTGTAGGGTGGCCTTTTGAAGCCCCGCGGCAAGAGTTTAAACAGTCTTTTTCCCTCTAGCCATCAGCTGGGACTCAGGAAGCAGCAATAGATTGGGGGTGGGGCCAAATAAAAGGTAAGAATAACGTGGGGGTGGGGAGGGGCAGGGGGTGGAGGGCACGCGGAGGGGCAGAACTGGTTCGGTGTCACTGGGAGGAACCCACCACTGGGCATAACGTTATGACTTTGTTTCACCATCACTGTTAAGCAAAGCACTGCAATTGTTAAGCAAATCACATAGTTCTTAAGTGAATCTGGCTTTTCCCATTGACTTTATTTGTTGAAAACTGCCTGGGAAGGTCACATATGGTGATCACATGACCCTGAGATGCCACAATCATCATAAATGCATGCTGATGGCCAAGCATCCAAATTTGTGCTTTGCTGCTTTGCTTAGAAACGGAAATTATAGTCCCAATTGTGGTCATAAACTGAAGATTACTTGTATTCCGTATTATTGTATTCAATAATCTTGTATTTTAAGATGTTTTTGTCCCAGGAAAATGAACTATGAATTTGAGGAATTTAGCAAATTGCAAGTGACACCGAAAAAGTATTGCAAACTATTTTCTCCCACCAGATAATTTAAAGGCAGACGTGTACTAAATCTGCTCCAGTCTTGTCCTTGATGTTACCCACCAAAGGCCAAGGTCCAAAATCACTTGTGCTGGCTGAGGAAGCCCGCTCCATTGTAAAGCCAGCATAATCTAGAAGTGCCCACAGAATGGAAACCAAAACAAACAAAAGTATTAGTAATATTTCAAATACTATTTTTCCCTTGGTTACATTAACAATGGGAATCCAGATGGTAGGATTACAGGATAGAACGGTCTCCACTGAATACGAGCCATAACTCCAGAGGGGGAACATGACTTCTCTGCATTATGCTGGCCTATAACTATAATAAAGATTTGATTTGATTTGACTCCCATACAAAAGACAGGGCTAATATCCGGCAAATGCTGTTTTTGTAAAGACTCTGCATTGAACTTGAGAAAGACATGAACAAATAAAAGCAGCATCCTCACAATGGATGGTGACTGAAAGATAAATAGCTAGCAGGACTTCAAAGCTGTCTGGACTTCCTATCACCTCCCTAACCATCTGACAGTGCCTCAGGCAAGTCAAAAGCTGGCAGGCTGAGTGCCCGTCTCACAGACTAGATGGCATCCAAACAACATATTGTATTCTCTTGGAGCTGGATGGTTTGTTCTCTGCTTTAGAAATTACATTTCTGAAAGAATTGCTGGAGAGAGTGGGAGGGTGGGAGAGTGGCAGCAGAGAGAGACAGAAGCTTGTAAAACAAAATGGAGTTGTGAATTTCATTATTATTCTAGCTTTCGAAAATCTTTGATCCTTTCCTTTAACTCTTGCAGGGAGAGAGACCAAAGCGTGAAGAATCTGTTTTGATCTGGCACGTATTGCAGCAAGGAGTGGCAGCCAGTGCACAATTGTGTGTTCATGGCAGCTTTCACATGCTTTGAGGAAGTGTGAAATAACACTTACCTCATCTTTAGTGATGAGTCTTGTTCCAGCCATATCATTAAACCTGCTGCTTCTCACTTAGCCAACAAAGGAGCCTGTTCAGACTTTGCTATGGATGACTGGAGGTTTTCTTCTCCTCCTTTTTTCATTAACCCTTTGTTTCCCGAGTGATGGCTTTAGTTTTTATTTCACAATGTGAAATAAAATGTGATTGCTTTAGTTTTTATTTCACAATATATATTTTGAGCAATATATATTTCTCTTAGTTGTCTTCCTAAAGCATTTGGAATTGAAATACAATATCTATGGGTTATACTTCCCCAATCTGGACCCTGGAGACAAATCAGACTACATCCCCTAGAGTTCCAGCCAACAGTACCAATGACCATACCCTTGGAATATTAAGGGAAGACAATGAATGGGGATAAGAGTTCAAAATATATAAGCTTCGTGATTTGTTGTGGTTTTATTTTTGTAAACATGAGTCAGGCAGTAGAAGGCAATAGAAGCCTTGACTGTCTCAAATATTCACCCTAGTTTTGACACTCAGGTAACTTCTACTGACATTCTCAATAGATTCACTTGTTTTGGCAAAAAGGTTCTGTTATGCACCCTATCAACCTAGACTCTTTAGCTGGTGCATCTAGATGAAAGCAAATCTACATTTGCTTTCCATAGCAATTTTTGTGTGTGCATGTGCGTGAACACACACAGAAAAAAAATGATTGGAATGTGGTGGTTTGAATTTGAAACTGTGCCACAAAATTCTAACAAAAATCTAATATATCTAGATACCTTCACACTGAACTCAGCCAACATGACCAATGGCAAAAAATTATGGGAACTCAATTCCTCCTGCCACACATTCTACCCTGACCCTAACCCTGTTGTAATCAGGACAAAAGATTTAAAGTCATAAATTAGAATAGGCTCTATACCAGGAGGTGTCAAACTCAATTTCATTGAGGGTCATATCAGGGTTATGTTCACTCGGGGGGGGGGCAGAGTGGGCATGGCCAGGGTGGGCATAGCGAGCTTGATGTCACTCATGTCAGAGGCACCTATGGTGGCCCAAGTGCACTGCCAGTGAAAACGAGCTCCCAAGCTCTGTTTATTTATTTATTTTATTTTTATTTATTAAATTTTTATACCGCCCTTCTCCCAAAGGACTCAGGGCAGTGTACAGCCATAATAAAACAACATGAAATACAAAATTTAAAAGCAATTTAAAAACAAATTAAATATTTTGGCTGCGATGGCATCCTGCAACCTCTGCCAGTGAAAACGGAGCTCTGCTGACCATGGGCCAGTCCTTTGCTGTTTCCAGTGCAGTTCCAAGGGTCAGATCTAAGCACCCCACAGGTCAGATCTGGCCCCTGGGCCTTGAGTTTGACACTCTGCTCTAGACAAAGATTAAAATGCATCAGGAAATGCCAAAAGAATTGGGTCAACATTCCTCCCTGCCTGAGTTTCACCTGAGGTTTCTTGTTCATGTAGGAAAAAAGGTCCTTTCCCCTAAGAGATTACCATTTTCAATCTACAAAGTAGAAACCAAAACTCAGTAGAGTTCCTGGCTACAAAGTGGCCCCTCTCAGAGTACAAGCTAAAGTGCTTTTTTTGGCATTTCTAGATGGCACACTTTCACACTCTTTTGAGGAACAGAAGCAAGGTTTTTCAATATAAAGGGCTTTTGAGAAAGACTTAGTGTAGCTGTCTCTGACAGCTGATTTTGTATATTGTTCTCTCAGAATAAACTTCACCTTTCATTCAAGCATCTGCCTGGTTCTTTATTCCTGACTTGGAAATGTACTTGGTAAGATTTCTTTCCAACAGAATGATGGGAGTTGTAGCTCAAAACTGGAAATAGTTTCATGTCCCGTTCTCTCCCCCCCTCCCCATTCTATGCATTTGGCAGCTCTGAAACTCTGAAAGCAATGCTGGCTGGAGAATTCTGGAAGTTGAAATCCACAAGTCTTAAAGCTGCCAAGGTTGAAGACCTCTGCCTTAAGCATTCTGATGGACCTCCATTACTCATCCAATTGTACTGGTGGCTAAATCTGCCTGCATTCTGAGCAATTAGGAAGCCTGTTCCTGCTGTGTCAGAGATCTTCAGATACTACAGTATATTTCATATCTTTCTAGGTAAACGATGCTCCAAAAGCCTATTTCATTGTTACAAATTCTCCCTGTTTCTTGGCAATAGTTCGAATACCTGGAATTTTGTGATTCCTTGGCATGACAGAACCATGAATTTCATTGCCTGAAGAAGTTATCATGTTATAATATTTGAAATCAGAAATGGTGAGAGATGCAGGACAGCATTCGAAACTTGTTCTATATGTCATTTTTGGGAACTAATATCGAAATACTGTTTATCTTGAACATCTGTGATCCTTTCTCTCCCTGCCACCCATTTCTTTTAAACAATGAACACGTGCTTGTATATGTGGGGGGAGGGAAGGGGGAAGTGTAAGATTGTGACCTCACCATCTGGTGATTCCTAGCATAATAAAGATGTACTGTTTTGTATATTAAATGGATGATGTCTGAGTGATAGAAAGGCACCCTGTCAGTTAAACTAGAGGTAGAAGGGTTTTCCCCCTTCTATCATAAACTGGTTGGAAATTAAAAGTCAGCACAGTTAATGTGCCAGGAAAATGAGAGAACATGATATTCCTCTTTCTCTCAAACACCTCTTACAGTTTCTATACTTGAAATTCATTCTATATTACTCAAGAAATATTTGATAACAGATATAAATATGCCATTTGTGTTGCCTGCAAGGTTCGCCATAGTTCTCATATTGTGTGATCCAAGAGCCACATTTTCTGACTCTTAGTTCATATATGCAGAAATGCCAACCAGCCTTGCATGGTTTTACACTGCCCGGTGATGTAAACAACTGTGAGAATAGTAATTGTGGGCATACATAGAGTATTGTCTATGGATGAGGACCATTAGAGGAACATGTTTTTTTGCCAAATAGACAATGGATTAGACCACCAAATGAACAATTCAACATGGTCACTATCCTAACTATATATATAAAAGTGAAAACCACTCACGCCATAATCACGAAATCTCCAGAACTGTAAAGCCTACAAACTTGAAATTTGCCATGTATGTTCCTCTTGGCGTATAGGTGCTCACTAAGAAAGGATTTTTCAAAATGACCATCAGAGCATTAGTATTTCCTATATTATTATTAATATGCTGTGATGCTAAGGAGTTCTACTCCCCCTCCCCACCTGAAAAGAAATCTGTTCCAAATGCAAAACACAAGCAGAGGAGAGAAGCTTCACCTTCAGTTTTACTTTCACAGCAGGAAGCAGCTTTAATACAGAACACTTGAGCTAAGCCACAGCCAAGCTCCTTCCTGTCTCCTTCTTGCTCACACAGCAAATACTGTTTCACTTTCCAAGCAGCCCTCTGACGCTAAGGAATTCTACTCCCCGTCCCCAACTGAAAAGAATTCAAAAATAAACTCAAGAACCATGCAAGTAGGATTTCATTTGTTTCTGTCCTTCTCCATCATAGCTAAACTTCTAATTGATGGATATCAAGCAAGCCTGATGTCAGCACTTAGCACATTCAAGCACTGTAATTTCTGCCCAGGACAATTTCCTTCCACATTTGTATTGGTTAACTAGATGTGACCAATGACACTTTAATCTCTTTAATAACCCTCATTTTTTTTTTAAATTGAAGACTCAAGTTGCTTGATATCTTTGCATAAACTGGCTGGAAAGGAAGCCACTTTTAAAAAATCCTTTTCTGGATTTCAGTCTATCCTCTGTTTTGGCCATGGAGATGCCCTTTCTTGGTTGTGCTTATGATAGCCCCTGACTGGCAATTATCCCAGCTTCTTCATCCCTTCTTCCCATGCCAGGAAATCGAGCACTGATCACTTTCTTTTCCCAGGACAGAGAACATGTGGCTTCCACTGATAGAGGCTTTGCACGATCCCCACTCCACTGACTTGCACTGAACACTTTTCCATTTGAATCATTCACTGTTGGACCAGAAAATGAAAATAAATATTTTAATCCTCTGTTGGGAAGGAAAGAAAAGAAGAAATTTGATTTATTTTTCTTGTAATGTAAACGGAGAATCCCAGAACACTTGTGAATTTTACCTAGTTATAAAACAAAATCAAGCTCATCATTTTTTCCAATCAATCCATCAATTTTTATTTTGGTCATAGACCAGCATAAAACTAATAACTAATTTTAGTTATACTAAAATATAAATATAAATTAAAAATCATTTATAGAATAAAATATGGTACAATTATTAGGATTAAATTGCAAGGTGTAGCTGTTAAAACACAAGAGTTTTATAAATTTACAATTAAATTTTAAAAATATCTAATCTAAAAGCTACAAACTAAGACAAATAACTAACAAAAGATGTAATTATAGAATTATTAAACAGTATAAGAATGTAAGGCTATGTTAACCAGTATTTTTCTAATATTTGACATCCTGCTAGGGTTTGTTGTAATTAAGACCATTCTGTTCCAGCCAATTATAATGAAGAAATAGCAAAATAAAACAGAGTGGTATGTCTATATTTAAAAGAATAAGAGGGAGTAGAAGACAAAAAAATAGGGTAGAAAGAAAACATTGAGTTACAGAAGTCTAGTTAAGGCATAGTAGCACTTTACTTGGAGGAGTTGTTCATGTTTAATCATAGATCTAACATAGAACCAGACTACATTGTCTGAAATCCCCGGTACATCAGCAACTAGCAAAAGACAAAGGTGATAAACATCTGGCCTGTCTGGATATTGTGTTAGACATGGGAAATGTTTCAATTCCCACCTCACCACAACGACAGAGCTGCAGCTCTTCTGATATGTTCTAGAAATTTCCCTCCAAAAATGTGGAGGGCAGGATATTAACAGTGAGCCGGGGTAAAAGCTATTCTGCTGTTTTAGTGGACAATACTGTATAGGTAATGTGTAGAAGCAACACTTCTTTGTGATTTCATTGAATTAATATAAGATGGAGTCTAGCTAAGAACATTTTGTAGGGCCATCTCTGGCCTGATCAAATCCCTTGGATTCAGTTCATTGGAGGATAATGGGGGGTGAAATCCAGCAGGTTCTGAAAGGTTCTGAAGAACCAGTAGCGGAAATTTTGAGCAGTTCGGAGAACTGGCAAATACCACCCCTGGCTGGCCCCAGAGTGGGGTGGGAATGGAGATTTTGCAGTATCCTTCCCCTGCCATGCTCACCAAGGCACTCCCACCAAGCCACACCACACCCACGCCCACAGAACCAGTAGTAAAAAAATTTGGATTTCACCACTGGGGAAAATTCACACTGCCTTAGGGTGGCACCTAGTCATTTTCACCAAGAAGTCAGAAATTTGTCTTGAAGAGGCAATGAAGCCAGACAACCTGAGTTGAAAATTATTTTGAAACATTATAACATGTGTTATTTAGACACGAGTTTTAACTGGAACCATTCCAGTTTCAGTACAATGAGTTGAGCTAGGAACACAATGAGAAACCAAATCAGATTCCTTAAGAAGCTTGATTGTATAACTTCTAATGGTTTTGGATATACACATATTTGTAAGCTATAGAACAGTTGTGCTATTATTCTGGCCTAAAATACTTTTAGTTCACCAGGCATATAATTACCTCCTACTGTGTAAAAAAATATTAATATAGCAACTTCACTTTTTCTGATCTTTTATTTCAGGGACTGAATTTGGGGGTCTCCATGAGTCAGTGACATGAACATTAGTCTTGACATATATGGAGACCTGAACTTATTTAATAACCTTCTCATTATTCTGTCATACATCAAAAACATCTCAGAACCACCATAGCACACAAACCAACTAAAGCCCTCCAAAATATCCTAAGTAAATCAAAAGGCCCAGCAGCTCTAGAAGAAAATAGCAAAAGTCATCTACAACATACAATGTAAGGACTGTAACAACCACTGTGTTACAGGACAAACAGGCAGAAGACTAGCAGAATGCATCCATGAACACCAATTAGCAGTCAGAAGACATGATGAAAACTTTTTAAATTTCACAACACATGAACAGACTCAAATGTAGTTTCAAATGGGAAGCTGTGAGCATCCTAGATCAAGCCAAAACAAAAAAACACCCTACAATTCCTGTAGGCCCAGTACTCAGACAAATTGGCCATTGATGACATCTATATACCACTCAAAAGAGACAATCAAAAAGCTCAAAAAGAAATAAAAAGACCAAAACAGCTCCTCACCAGCAATCAATATCAGTGGTGGGTTGCTCCCAGTTCGGTCTGGTTCTATAGAACCAGTAGTAAAACCAGCGGGAGACTCTGTCCACCCACCATGAAGTCATCATGGGTGATCAGTGCACGTGCTCCCGCTGCAAACTGGTAGTAAAGGTAAGTGGAACCCACCCCTGATCAATATCCATGTGAGCAGAGATAAACATTAAGTTTAACATTAGACCAACAATCAAGAAGTAAACAATACCCCAAACAAGAAACTACCAATGAAGACAGATCAACTAACAGTAAACAACCGTATAATCAAGGAACCACCAAGACCACTCCCACCAACACTGACAAGGGAAGCCACTGGTATATAAAAATAAGAGCAAATCCCACTCCCTTTTAGCACTGACGTTATTTACTTTGATAATGACATGTCTGAAAGAAAATCACATAGTTCACAGAGCACCAAAACCCCACAGTCATTCCTTTTTATTTGCCACCTTTGATGAAATCTAAGTTTCTTTGAATAGACCATAACTTTGGTTTTCCGTAATTGTTAATTAAGTCATTTTCTATCCATTAGAAGACAATTTATTTAGCGCTCTCCTCAAAGCAATGGGTGAAGTTGAAATGATGGCTACATCATCGGCATACAAGAGAGTACAGTTGATCTATCAGCCAGATTTGGAGGATGATGTTCCAATTTTGAGTTCTGCTATCATGTCATTAATACAGAAATTAAATAATAAGGGAGCTAAATTATGACCTTGTTTTACACCCCTATAACTAGGTGCCAGGTCAGAAAGATGCCCTTGGGTGTCCAGTCTTATTTAGATGTAAGTATTGTTATTCAGCATCTTAATGAGTGCTAACAAGAAATTATCAATAGAATATCTAGCCAGTTTCAATCACAGTTTTCTCTGGAGATTGAGTCAAAGGCTTCTTTAAAATTAACAAAAGCCACATACAAAGCCCTCTTGGGTAGGAATATATACTGTATTTTTCAATTAGATGTAGTATCAAGCACTGATTCATGGTTGATCTCCCTACCCTGAATCCAGCTTATTTTTCTGCAAACCTAATCCACTTCTAATCAGTCCACTGATTTCCAATAAAGATGTCTACTATAGAGCTTATTGATAATTCTTGACAGGATAATTGGATGATAATTGGAAGGATCCAACCTCTCCCACCTTTTAAAATATAGGTACAATAATAGAAGTGGTCTATTCAGGAGACATTTTTAATGCACAATTTATAGCTGTAAACTAGAATTCTAGAATTCATGCCTACCCATTGCTTAGTTTAAACAGCTCTGGTCAGGTGATGTTTCTCCCAGGGGCTTGGCAATCCATGTGACGGATTGTAGTCTGGATTCCCAGGAGGAATAAGGTACATTCCAAGAGACAACTTGGTTCTGGTAGTTAGTATGAGAGAAAAAAGAGAAAAGAAGAGAAAAGAAAATTTAGGGGTGACATGATAGCAGTATTCCAGTATTTGAGAGGTTGCCACAAAGAAGAGGGGGTCAAATTATTCTCCAAAGCACCAGAGGGCAGGACAAGAAACAATGGATGGAAACTAATCAAAGAGAGAAGCGATCTTGAATTAAGGAGAAACTTTCTAACAGTGAGGACAGTTAGCCAATGGAACAGCTTGCCTTTAGAAATCATGGGAACATCATCACTGGAGGTTTTTAAGTAGACACTGGACAGTCACTTGTCTGAAATGATGTAGATTCTCTTGCTTGAGCAGTGGACTGGACTAGAAGACCTCCAAGGTCCCTTCCAGCTCTATTCTATTCTAATAGTAAAAAAATCCCAAATAGTTCTCAGAGTATATGCTTTATGGGCATGATAGCATGCTTTAGTTTGACAAGATTCTGTCTATATTTGAGGACCAATAAAGAAATCTGCTTGGAAAAATCACAATGTAATTTTCTTGGATTTTGGAGCTTGCTGTTTTTCAGTTATGCAATTAATTTGGAGATTTGGGATGACATGAGGCCAATATGGTAGGTTCTCCTGAATCTCTTTGTAATTATAGAGTTACAACTTTCAGAAACATAAAGTGATGGGCAATAAAGTTTCCATGTGGAAGCCATAACTAGAAACTAATTTAGGGTTAGCTTCTGTCATATGGTCAGATATGATATACCAAGATATGGTATTATCTGCTATTTTAAAAGCTTGGATTATTTTTTTCCCCAGAGAACTTTCTGCACATCCTTCTTTTCTTTTTCAGAATAGTTTTATTGTCCTTTTTTTTTTTCCTCCTGAGGAAATTTCAGGAATTGTGAACAGCTTTACTTTTATATGATTTAAAATATTTAGTTAGGGAATGCTTGGCTTTTTACAAATTTCTCTTCAAACCAGAGCTGGGCTTTTCTTTCACTTATTCCACATTTAGTTTTATTGGCTAGTACATCTTTGAATACAGTGATTAGGCTATAGTACAAATTGTAGATCTTTTCTTGGGACATTTCATTAACTGAGGAAATATATAAACTATGAACCTTACCTGATTTATATACAAGCTGTATTGCTCTATCCATCTCTGCTGTCCATTTTACACGAATAGAATTAGCAGTTTGATGGGAGTTCTATGTAGTAACAAATCTTGCATTTATGTATCTTCCTTTTAAAGCTAGACACAGGTTTAGAGGAAAATAATCACTACTCGGGGATATCCCCACATTAAAATTAGAGATCAGGTTTGTCACCCCATAGGAAACAATGAACTAATCAATTATACTTCCTCTGAGGGAGCCCCAATGTGAAATCTCCAGAGGTATTGCTCTCCCAACTACCATTTAAGGCAATTATCAGGTCTCAATTATTAACCATCTGGGTGCACACAACCTTGCATAATTTACTTATCTGTCTTTGGAATTGCACATTAATGGGATTATGGAGGACACAGTATTGCTCATAAAGAATATAATCATTTTTTGCCAATCCTGGCATTTAAGTCACCAGCTAGTAGTACCCAAACCTTTGGCATGTGCTCTGTTAAGGCAATTTTTTTTAAACTTGTTTTTGTAATACTTGGGAAAGGTAGGTGTTTATATTAATGTGAACCCAAAGGCCTACAGCCATTGTAAATTAACGACATGGAGGTTGGTCACCACAGGGTGGGTTATAATTGAAATGCCAGTGCATAGACCACCTCTTGACCTCCAATTTCTCACCTGATGCCTTAACCACTATACCAAGTTGGCTATCTTTTTGTCTGAAAAATTGCTACTTTAGATCAGTTCCTTTGCCTTTTTCTAAAAGTTGACAAGCTGGTGGAGTCTCCTCCTCGCAGAATGTAATTAGCTGATGCTAGGCCTCCTTTTTTCTAAAACATATTTACATAATTATTTTTAAATAATTATTTGTAATTGAGAAATACATCTTATTTCTGTAATACTCATAAAATATATTCCACTAAATATTGCTCAGGTCAGATTCCTGCTGACACATAGAGTGATCATATGAATCTTTTGCAATATTTGGAAAGAAGATTAAATACACTAAAATATATAATTTATGTCCACGTTGGATTTGGATGTAAGAGTGCTTCAGATTACACTAAAATATTTGCAAGTAAAGTCCAAGCAGCTCTGCTTTGTACTGGCTTCTCTTTGTCCAACTGTTGGCTGTGTTTCAGCCACTGTTCCACATATACCAGCTGGATAGTATGAGACCATTAGTGTATATGTGAGCAAGAAAAAAAATGTATTAGGCTTGTATGTTTTTTTCTGAGACCTTTGCAACTACCGAATCATCAATCTAGTTCTTTTTAAAGGCTCTTTAAAGTCTCCCATGAGAAAGAACAGAATAAGTTTTCATGTCTTTGCTTTATACATCTAGTCTTCTACAGTTGTTCACACAAAAACCCAAAAGCCTGCCATAGACCACAGCAACCTTTAGATCACTATTACTTTCTCCCTATTTTCACAAAAATTTTATAGGCCTCAATGGGTGCTTGGCTTTCTCTTTTGTGCCTGCCTTCTCCCGCTGTTGAGGCCATATTTCTCTCTATAAAGAGATTTGACCCAGATGTTGACATGTCAGCAACAAAATAATAATTGTAATGGGGACCAACTTTTTTTTAAAAAAAATCCCACAAGTACAATTCCATATGAAGATAAACATGGCGTGCCTTCTATTTCTAAATCAAAAGCTGATAAAGTAAGCATATGTTTATATTTGTCATGATGAAAGAGAAGTTGCTTCTTTATATATTTCTTCTTTTTCCTTCTTTTCTAGTGTTCTTTCTATTCTTTTTTCTGCACCTCCTAATTCTTATTTTTATTCTTATGTTTTCTTACTTTGTATGAGCTTTTAACCTTTCAATTACAAACTTTAATAAAATTATTACTTAAAAAAGAAAGCCATGTTGTTGGACTTAAAGGGTTATAGTATTGAGAGAGGGAAAGTACCCTCTTAACGAATTAAAAGGCTTACATGATAAATGTGCAGGCAGAAAATGAGAAAGAAGGCTCATTTCTCAGGAATGAGTTGGAGAAATTTCATTATAGTCTCTTGGATGAAGAGACTCACCGTTAGCAATGGCAGGATCACTACTTTATCTACTCATCTAAGGTTGCTCTATTTCTTGCTGCTACAATTGTGTTTATAGCTTGCCCACTATTTTATACCCTCTACAATGAGCCAGAACTGGTATCATTTGATGGCATTGTAGGTTTGTGGAGAACAAGGCTTCTGCTTCATATATTTTTGCAGCAATGCCTTTGGATTCAGAAAGTTTTGTGTACTCCTTATTAGACTGACTAGTATGAATTGCAAAGTGATCACCACAGGCAACAGTAGTTCTCTTTGAAGTCACATTTTTCTTTGTGAAGCCAGTGAGAGAAACAACACTTTTGTTTGCTTGAAGTAGAACAGCTGCTTTGACAATAATAGCTTGCTTGTGGGGGGGATAAACCAAATAAGAATTATTTATTTTTTTAAACTTACTATCACTGAAGTGAAGTGGTCGAGCTAGGTTGATCAGCCATGCCTCAACTCTTCATTGTAATCATGCAACATCTCTTTGAAGAGAAACATCCCATTGATGCAGGTTTCAGATATTCCTCATAACCCTACAAGAAAACAGGTATGACGAAGCATGAATGGAGAACTGAGAAAAAAGAGGCATTCCATATTATCTGAATGCCCCAGAAAATAAGTGTGAACAAAGAACAATGATTCCCGCAAAAATATGTAGCGCTGAAATATCTTTAGCTGTTTTTCCAATCACATGGGAATCCATTGTTCATTAGAAATAGCAATAACAATAGAATTTAGGTTTATATACCACTTCACAGGGCTTTACAGCCCTCTCTAAGTGGTTTACCAAGTCAGCATATTGCCCCCAACAATATGGGTCCTCATTTTAACAACCTTTGAAGGATAGAAGGCTGAGTAAACCTTGAGCTGGTAAGACTTGAAATGTTGAACTGATGGCAGTCAGCAGAATTAGCCTGCAACACTATTCTAACCACTGTGCCACCATGGCTCATCATTGCTCTCATACTAATGGGAAAAGATTTAGGTGACCCAATTACATGGATGTAATTCCTTGCAGTCATCTGGTCATTAGCACTATTTCTGAGAGTTGTTGAGGTTTATCTGTGCCCTCAGCAGTGGTGGGTTGCCCCTGGTTCAGACCAGTTCGCAAGAACTTGTTGTAAAACTGGTGGGAGGCCCCGCCCACTGCCCCAGATGTCATCATCAGTGATCTGTGCATGTGCAGAAGCAAGGTGCGTGAGCGAGCAAAGTGATCAAGCCCGCGCGATCCGGTTGTGAATCGGTAGTAAAGGTAAGTAGAACCCACCCCTGGCCTTCAAGGTCACCTGAATAATGCAAATGGGAGTGGGATATAAATCTTTTTATTACCCACCATTCAGTCAGAACCAAAGAAGCTTCTTGGATGAGAAGTGAAATGTCTTCAGGGAAAAACAAAGAAAGTCCCGTTGCCTCTTGAAAAAGCACTTTTGGGACACCCATACCTGGATGACTGAAAATCTCCATAGACATCAATTATATGGCTTATCCAAAGTTGTGAAGAATTATCGTGTATCTGTCTCTTTTATGTATTCTCTAGGTCTCTGATCAGGATTGCTAGGTCAGGGATCGGGAACTCCATTCACCTGAATGAGCACATCAGTTTTACTTTCACCATGTTTTTCTTGTGGGAGGTTGTAACCTTACTTTCCAATTGAAGATTTTTTTGGGTGCAGGTTGCAATTTAACAGTACCTTACAAATCAGTGAAGAAAATAATAAAAATATACACCTACACACTCACATGTACTGTATGTGAAAGTGCAGTATCACAGGTGAGAGAAAACATTTCTGGAATATTTTATCAGTACATCAGCCTGGCAATTAGTTTATAAAAGACAAAAGAACTGGGAAGTGCAGGTTGAAATAAGGCCCTAGAATAAGTAATGGATGAATCTGTTACAATTCCATTTTTCCCCTTTCAAGCTAAGAATGGAGGAAACACTTAGATATTGCAAGCTAAATTTTGGGACCCAATGGACGCAATCATCATAGCAAAATGGTATAAACTAACTAGAAATAAGACCCTGGAACATTCTGCATGTGCTTTACAAAGTAATATTATGTCTCTAGTTGGCACCAAAGGAACATTAAAACCCATTCATGGACCATTTTTCTACAGAACCATCCAGGTAATATTATATTGCAACCATAAATACACAAACAAAGCAATTAACCTTTCATCATTCAGTGGTGTGCATCAGTTATATGACCTTCGAGTGCCATTATATAATGCCACATGCCATTGCCTATTTAAAGATGTGTATGGTTTTTTTAAAAATGTCACATAGATAGCCAAGGCAGCATAACTAGTAATCAGAGGAGGGAGAAAAACTACCAAATTTAACAGCATCACT
Organism: Masticophis lateralis; assembly: GCA_030761175.1. NCBI lineage: Eukaryota > Metazoa > Chordata > Lepidosauria > Squamata > Colubridae > Masticophis > Masticophis lateralis. Next base: position 320,136,600 of record JAUDYJ010000001.1, on the reverse strand, counting down.
TATTGAGAAACTGCAGCCACTCTTTGCCTTGGGAACTCATTACATGCATCTTTTATTGTGAGGCAATACTAAATCTTCCCAAACTGATAATCACTTTAATAACTTTCTTAAATGCTGATCATCAGATGCATTTATGGATTATCCATAAAGAAGCCTGGGGATCATCTTAAAACATTCTATTCCACTAAGAATTATCTTGTGATCTCTTTCCAAGACTTTGCTCATCCAGTCAGGAAACAAATTACTTCATTTGTATTTATTCAATCATATATTCATCTCAGATCTTATATCCTGCCACATTGGATAAGTGTATCTCAGAAGAGGTTGCAATAAATGTAGGAAATAACACAGCAATAAAAAAGATATGATTTAATAGCAGAAGTACTCAATGCTATACCAACAGAGCTTCTTTCAATGACACTGGCAGCTTTTGGAGGAGGGAAAATATCATTGGGAGCCTGATATGGGAATAAAGCTTATCTTTCCTTTTTATGTTTTGCAATCCTGGTCTCTTGCCCTCTAGGCCCCTTGATTGTCTTCAAACAGCCTAAGCACATAGGAGAATTTTGTATGTTTTCAAGATATTAAACAAACAAACAAACAAACACTCTATGGGTTCAAACGATAAACAGGGTTATTTTTTAAAAAGATTAATAGAGCATATTAATAGGAAATATTGAATTGCACAATTTGCAAAGTAAAGAAACTCTATATCAGAAAGTTTGTCTATTTAGATTCATATATCAAGATAAGCTACTCTGCTCAATGACTTTCACAGAGTTATGGATTCAATAACATTTCACACATAGGTCTTGATTTATTCAAATAGTAGCCAAAAAGTCAGAATACCCTGGATGCAGCTGGGATGATTTTCATTTTAGTGCATTTGAAAAGTGCACAGGCTGGTTTATGCCTATAGAAGAGAAATAGTGCAGAGATCTAGTGACAAGGCAGTCAGGCCCAACCTTATGGGTTACATTCCTTCCTCCCTTAATTCAGCAGCTATGACAATACTTAGCCTACACCCTGGGAGGATAGAAAGAGACACGCTGTAACTACCTATATTGTAGTTTAATGGCTACATGTGGGGGTGAATGCAAGGTGTATGGTACAATATTGTTAAGTGAATACAGTTGGCATAGGGACATCCTTTGTTCTAGCTTCTATTATTTACCTTGCTCTGTTAGATGATGATGATGATGATGATGATGATGATGATGATGATGATATTCATTCAGTTGTGTTCGACTTGGCGATTCTATAGGCTAAGCCTCTCCACATCTTCTGATCTTGCATGCTTCTTTGAGTTTTTCTATGCTCTGGCTGGACAGCTTTGATGATGTCCAGCCATTGTATTCTTTAGTGGCCTGGTGTCCTTTTACTACTATCACTTCCCAATATAATTGTTTTCTCCAGTGAGTTCCTCCACATGACATAGGCAAAATAAGTGATATGAAGTTTTGTGATTTTTCATTCCAGTGACAAGTCATTCCAGTGACTTGCTTGTTGGTTATCTTTGATGTCCAAGGAATACACAGGAGTCTTCTCCAGAATCACTACTCAAAAGAGTCCATTTTCTTCCTGTTTTGCTTTTTTTAAAGTGCAACTTTCACAACCATCTGTTATCTGAAGAACACTTTAAATCATTAATACTCAAAGCAAGCATTCACAACAAGTTATACATCTATGGATATAAAGCTTAGCCGGTTCCCCAAATTTAGGATCCTGAATTTGCAAAGCCTATGATGTCTCTTTGATTTACTGTCCAGACAAATTACCAAGAACTGCCACTGGAAATGCTTAGAGCAGCTCCCCCATATCAGCCAATTCCTATTTATGTATTCATGGATAGGTTTGACTAATAGTCTGGAAGCAATGTTTTGCATTTTTCCATTGAACGAGTCTACTGTACTAAACACTTAATGTTTCTGTCCTTCTTTTCCAATGTGCTTCAACCTTGACATCTGTGGGAAACCTCCTGCCCTCTTCTGACACTGATAATTATCCCTAGTTGTGGGGGAAGGTGGGTGACATGAACTTTTTTGTCTGCCAGGACCTGATAATAAACTGGCTCATTTCCCCAAAGGGTATCAAGCAGCTCTCTGAGAATAATGACTTTTGGGAACTACTGACCTAAGCTGGACTCAACAGGATGACCTAGATTTCACAGCTTATCTGTAGAGACATTCCAAGGATGAAAATTGTTCTTTGTAGGAGTGTTCTTCCTAACATGTCAGAAATCTCCTCTTTTTTAAAAATTGCATAGTGAAGTCCTTAGGTTCTACTTGCCCAATCATAAAGCTAGTTAATGTGGAACCCCAAACTGAACAATCTAAGGTGATTTTCTTTTGGCCTGGTTTGATTTTTTTTTTTTTTTAAAAAAAATACCCTCTTAGTAGATTTTTCATCCATTTAATTTTATTTTATTTGCATTTTTAAATACTTGCTTCTTAATGGAAGTTTCTGAGATGCTTATGATTGTATAAGCAGACTATTTAACGGTAACTGTATAAATAGTATTTCTAATGCAGTCTATTAGCCTTCTGACCCTTCTAGCTACCTAACTATTTAATTTGATGCCCAAGGCTTTGATGGTGTTTAAAACAGAGGCATATTCATAGACAATAAGAGGATCAATGTCTGCTAGTTCACCTTTGAAGGTGATTAGAAGCAGATTTAAAATAAACTGCCCCCCTCAAAAAAATACTTCTTCATGCATCACATAATCTTTATCTCAAAACATGGTGATGGTCACTAAGATGAGTTTAAAAGAAGATTGGATAAATTAACGGCAGGGAAACCTATCAAGGGCTATTGGTCTTGAAGGCTTTGTGTAAACTATAGGGAATATTAACAGTATGTCTTCAAATGCAAAATATCAGTTGCAGGGAAACAAAAACATCTGGCTGAACATTGTGAGAAACAAAATGTTGGGTTAAAATGGTCTAATCCAGCAGGAATATTCATATATTATGTAATCATACTGTATATTATATTCAAAATCTTGTGATGAAAAAAAATACATTGTTATTGTTTTTAGTTGCGAAGTTGTGTCCGACCCATCGCGACCCCATGGACAATGTTCCTCCAGGCCTTCCTGTCCTCTACCATCCTCTGGAGTCCATTTAAGCTCACGCCTATTGCTTCAGTGACTCCATCTAGCCACCTCGTTCTCTGTCGTCCCATGTTCTTTTGCCCTCAATTTTTCCCAGCATTAGGCTCTTCTCCAGTGAGTCTTTCCTTCTCATTAGGTGGCCAAAGTATTTGAGTTTCATCTTCAGGATCTGGCCTTCTAAAGAACAGTCAGGGTTGATCTCCTCTAGGACTTACTTGTTTGTTTGCCTTGCAATTCAAGGGACTCGCAAGAGTCTTCTCCAGCATCATAGTTCAACGGCCTCAATTCTTTGGCGCTCAGCCTTTCTTATGGTCCCACTTTCACAGCCATACATTGCAATTGGGAAAACCATAGCCTTGACTAACGCACTTTGCTGGCAGGGTGATGTCTCTGCTTTTCAGTATGCTGTTTAGATTTGCCATAGCTTTCCTTTCCAGGAGCAAGCATCTTTTAATTTCTTGGCTGCAGTTCCAATCTGTGGTGATCTTGGAGCCCAGGAAAATAAAATCTGTCACTACCTCCATTTCTTCCCCATCTATTTGCCGAATTACATGGTACAATTATGTAAAGCTTATGGACCTAAGAAAATAAGATGCTGGACTAAGTGGGCCTTTTCTTTGCTCCATCTAAAACTCTCTTGTGTTTTTCTTACAGGAAGAACTCTACAGTGATTTTGATGAAAGGAGTTATAATAATTAAAGGGCATTGCCTGGCCTATGCCTGTTCATAGGTTCTCCTCAGGATAATCTGATAACAGAGATCTAGGTAGGTAGGTAGGTACATAGATAGATAGATAGATAGATAGACAGACAGACAGACAGACAGACAGACAGACAGACAGACAATGTTCTACTTTTCTACAGAAAGAAAAGGAGGAAGAGGAGGAAATCCAACAACATTTTATGATCCAGCAATTTGAAGAAGTGTTATATCAAATATGTATAACTCAGATTTGTTTGTTTAACAGAATCAAAATTGGCTATTCTGGCCTGGTTTAAGTATTGCTGGATTGACATTGGAATGCAAGCTACCTTCAAATGAGGGCAAAACTATCTGGCTTACCATCTAGCATCATTTCCTTCACAGCAGTTGGAGCATTGACTTCCTGACCCATTGAATTTTGTGGAAAACAGGACATGGCAAACTATTGGTGCAAAGGCGTCCTTCTAATAGATAGACCAAGATCAGGAGCAACAGAAAAATAAATGAATTATTTATGTTGTGAAACACAGAGGTCAGGAAAAAAAATTATTTGAAGCACTTTTGACATTTTTTTTCCTGGTAGCATCCTGGACTAGAATAACTTAATCCAAATATGAAGTCTCTTAGATTGATAATATGTATGCAAAAGGTGGTTAAGGACATTACACAAGAATTCCAGTGAGTACTCTTATTTTCAAATGAGAAGTCAGTTTATAGGCAATCTAAGTGAGTTTGTTTTGTGATGCCTTTTGTAAAGGGAAAGAAATTTGTTTCTTTTGTGAAAGCAGAATCATTAGTACATGTGGATTTTGCTTTTGAAACTTGCTACTAGGTTTCTTATTAAACTTAGAAATTGACTCAGCTGTCTGCAAAACTCCCAAAGCACTGTGATCACTGTGCAAATGACAAGAAAGCAACTAAGATTAAATACAATGGTTTTTTTTAGTCCTGTATAGCAACATTCAATAAATACTATGATACCTTGCATTTGTGTTAATTTATATACTTTTTTTGTTAGTTGCGAAGTCATATATGACCCATCACAACCCCATGGACAACATTCCTCCAGGCCTTCCTCCACCATCCTCTGGAGTCCATTTAAACTCACGTCGACTGCTTCAGTGACTCTCTCCAGCCACTTCATTCTCTATCGTCCCCTTCTTCTTTTGCCCTCAATCTTTCCCAGCATTAGGCACTTTTCCAGTGAGTCCTTCCTTCTCATTAAGTGACCAAAGTATTTGAGTTTCATCTTCAGGATCTGACCTTCTAAAGAGCAGTCAGGGTTGATCTCCTCTAGGACTGACCAGTTTGATCGCCTTGCAGTCCAAGGGACTCACAGAAGTCTTCTCCACCACCATAGTTCAAAGGCCTCAATTCTTTGGCATTCACTTTCTTATGGTCCAACTTTCACAGCCATACATTGCAACTGGGAAAACCATAGCCTTGAGTATACACACACACACACACACACACACACACACACACACACACATACCATATATAAATCCAGCAGGTTCTGAAAGGTTCTGGAGAACCGGTAGCGGAAATTTTGAGTAATTCAGAAAACTGGCAAACACCACCTCTGGCTGGCCCCAGAGTGGGGGGGGGGAATGGGGATTTTGCAGTATCCTTCTCCTGGAATGGGGTGGGAATGAAGATTTTGCAGTATCCTTCCCCTGGAGTGGGGTGGAAATGGTGATTTTGCAGTATCCTTCCCCTGTCATGCCCACCAAGCCACACCCACCAAGCCACACCACACCTATCAAGCCATGCCCACGGAACTGGTAGTAAAATAATTTGGATTTCACACTGATATATACGTATATAATTTATATATTCCTGTTTAGTAAAAACTATCACATTTGGCTGCAGAATGAAACTGCTACAAGCGAATCAAGGGTCTAAAAATGAATCACAGCAATTAATTTTTTTCAAGATATTTGTTTCTATTTGTTTCCCCTTCTGAAGCAGAGATCTTCTTAACAAAATATTAGTAAAAGCATTATACAAACTGCAAACTAAAATAAGAGCTTAAGCACAATGGGAGCTAAGATAACTCAGCAAACTATGATATAAATTCCTATCACAGACAATTGAATAGAACCTCCAATCTGTGTACCCAATAAAATCAATATTTTAATGAACCAATATGCTAAAAGAAATGAATCCATCTTGCTTTGGGGAACCTATTCTTAACTCACTCACTATTCAGATTGTCCCCTGGAAGCCATTGTTTGCTTAGCTGCCTCTTGGGCTCCTATCACCCACTGGTTCAATATTTTTGAAACCCAGTGAACAATCCATTGAAATGTACATACAAACAGACTAATTTTTCAGTCAGGATAAGCACAATAGCATCTTTCTAATTGTATTTGTCGACACCAGTTAATGGTCTTGCAGGCTTATGCATAACACGCTTGTTAATTGTACCTGTACAGTCTTGATAACAGTACAGAATAGTAATTCTTCGGCAATTGTAGCACATGAGAGCTCATTTATTCTTGGCTTTTCAATGCAGTTTATTAAGTGGGCAAAATTGGGTAGCTGGAACCTTCTTTATTAAAGTTATTGGCTTCTTTGTAGCAAGTGGAATAAATTGTGATAATAGCCAGAACAAATTAGTTTGCATGTGAATTAGCACGTTTAGGGGAAAAAAAGAGTGAGAATAAGAACTTGAAGGCTGCATATAAAACATTGGGGTAGGGTGATATATTTAAGCCTCCCCAAACTCAGAAAGCATGAACTAATTTTAATTAGTGCACATATAATTAAATTTCCAAAAGTCACTTGTTGAGTGAGATTAATTTTGCTTTACAATGGCAATTTAGCATCTCCTTTCAGTACATATACACTATCACCCAACTAGATACCCTTAAAATGGGTTGAATGTAACTCCTACAATTCCTAACCAGCAAAACTTCATGCATTGCTGAATAGGAATTATGGGAGTTGCAGCCTAAAATATCTAAAAATAGCAGACTGAGAAAACATGATGCAACAGAAGGTTTACATATCCTTCTGTTCTTCAGGTGCAAACATGATGCACCTGAAGAACAGAAGGATATGTAAACCAAAAAAATAAACAAACCAAAATCTAAATAAAAAGTTTTCTTGTGTATTTGCTTCCCCCCCCCCCCGCCTTATAACAGTAAGGTTAATTTCTATTTATTTTCTCCCTGTTTTAGCATTAGGTATAGCATCCTTTTACCATGTGGTTAGTTAGGAATAGGGTTAACAGGTTAACAGGAAGAAAAATTTATGCTAAACATTAGTTTGTTTTAACCATGTTTTGTTGACTGAACAAGAAGACTAGATTCATATATTTCCCTATCCCATAAACCAGTAGTGAAATCCAATTTTCTTTTACTACCGGTTCTGTTGGCATGGCTTGGTGGGCATGGTGTGGCTTGGTGGGCATGGCAGGCAGGGGAAGGATACCGCAAAATCTTCATTTCCACCCCACTCCAGAGGAAAGATACTGCAAAATCTCCATTCCCACCCCACTCCAGGGGAAGGATATTGCAAAATGTCCATTCCCACCCCACTCTGGGGCCAGCCAGAGGGAGTATTTGCCAGTTCTCCAAACTGCTCAAAATTTCCACTACCATTTCTCTAGAACCTGTCAGAACCTACTGGATTTCACCCCTGCCATAAACCATGCAAACTGCACTGTAGACAAAGCCAAAGTAAAACATACCCCAGTATGACTTGGAATATTATATGAGCCCAAACTATAGATTCATGCAGCCTGAAACTTTGGCAGATGAGATTAGTTTACTTTTCTTGGCTGTCTTTTGCTGGTCTATCAGTAATTCACATCTGGTCATTTTTGTCAATGGATCTGGGGACAACAAATGGAGCCTATTAAATGGTTGATTTGATTGTATTGCTGTTGCCATGTTAGGGGGAAGGTTCTGGTTTAATGTTGTAAGCCACCTGGAGTTGCCTATGTATGCGTTGAGCCACCATACACATTTGTTAAATGAACAAACAAATAAGCAAGCAAGCAAACAAGCAAACCATCAGGGCTGAGGAAGAATTGGGAGAGCTACAACTGCATTTCTAAGTTGGACATTGGTTTTATCTCACGAACGAGCAACCCAAGTAATGAGTCCACCATGTTTCATAACAGAAGGTTTGCAGGTACAAAAGCTTTAGAGGCAGTTCTTTAATTGTAGATACTTTCTGGAATGGCCATTTCACCACCCTGAATCTTTTTGACAATTCGTCAAATATGGGGTGGGGAATAAATTTTTTACTCACCACTGGGTAGGCCTTTTCCAATCAGAATAATCTGGTGTGCTGCAACATATTGTCAATTTAAAGCAATTTTCACTACTTCTAGTTTTTCATCCATGTTTTTCCCTGACTAGTTATATAGGAATAAAATGAATAGAAGGAAAATGTATTCTAACTTCTAATATATGCACATTAAGATAATTTAAATATTATTAATATGCAGAAGCCTAACTCTTCTTAGATGTATTATCAAATGATAACTCCCAAGATACAAAATGGCATCAAAAATGGCTATTTTGCATGCTCCATGGATACATCTGGATATTGGAGCTGGTGCACTGTTAGAATGCAGTATTGCAGACTGACTCTGCCCATTGCCAGGAGTTTGATTCTGACCGGCTCAAGGTTGATTCAGCCTTCCATCCTTCTGAGGTTGGTAAAATGAGGACCCAGGTTGCTGAGGGTAATATGCTGGCTATGTAAATCATTTAGAGGGGGCTGTAAAGCACTGTGAAACAGTGTATAAGTGTTATTCCTATTGCTAACTGTCAATAATAACATTTCTTTACAGCCCCTATTGAATTGGGATTTGAGGTGAAGATGGCAAGAGTTTGCCTGCTTCTCTTTTAGCTTTGGTGTCTCGGTCACAGACTCAATCAAGCAATCTGAGGTAAGGCAGAAAGGCGTTTCCTAGTGCCCTTTGCAGTCCTCCGCCAGCCTCAGGCTATTCTCAGTATTCCCAATCCACCATTGGGAAAACTGGTAAACCCATACCCAAAATAGGTAAACCCATACCCAAAATGACCAATTGATAGGTCAGTAGGACAAAGGATGAGTCCAGGATAAAATAGAAAGAGTCTCCTATTTTGATTGATTGATTGATTGATTGATTGATTCGTTCATTCATTCAATCAATCAATCATTCAATCAATCAATTTGTATAGCTGCCCAACTCAACCAAATGATTCTGGGTGGTTGCACCATATAAGCTTTCTTCCACTTCACTTGTACTTTTCCCAGCAAACTGTTAGACTAACTTTTGATATCAGTTTACCAATTTATAAGTGGGAGATGGATCACTTCCCTTAAATTGTTCTGCAGTAAAAGCGATAATACAAAACCAATTCTGAATCTCTTTATAGGCAGATTAGAGCTTGGTGGCTGGGGGAGCAAAAATTACACTATTTTATGGCTCTGCAAGTTCAAGGACAGAAAGAATGCAGCTTAACATGGTATACAGAATGGCCCTTAGAGAAGGATTAGGGGTCCAAAAGCAAGAGTAAGAAAAGGCTCAATGAAAGATGCAACCAAAATAGAATTTGAAGCTCAGGGAAAAAGGTTTGTAAAGAATTGAGCAAAGCTTTGAGCACTTGCAAAATAAAGCACCTAACACACATTCTCTTTGATTATTTACTACAGTTAGAAGCTTGGGTATGTTGTATATTTTCCTTCCTGAATTCAGGAAGATTTATACTTCAGTGAAGAGGGATTAAATTTCTTTTCCAAAATCATGTTCCTGTTGCCCTAGGAAGATTTTTTTAAAAAAAGATTCCCTAAGGAAACTCCTCTCTAGCTTCTGTATTTAATAAGGTATTGAGAAGCTTTGCCTGTTCGGGAATGTAGTTACCTGCTCCTCCTGGGCTTCTACACTAGATGTAGAAGGGATTAGGGTACATGTCAATTGGGTGTACATTCTGACTTAATGAGATCTCAGGAGCTTACCTTGCTAAAGGTGCCTGATAAAAGGGGGGATAATAAATGCTGTTTTTTTTTTTTTTTTGAGTTATCTTGCCTTGGGTCTAGGAGAAACCTTCACCCAATAAAATTTTGTTAAATAAATATATTAAAATATCCCAAACACACAGTATATATTGAATATATTAATAGTTAAGTGGCTCGAAATTCTTGGGATCCATCACCTAAGAACTTGAAAAGAGCCTGGTGGAGCAGTGGACTAAAGCGCTGTTAAATAGCACTTAGCTGCCAGCTGCCTGCAATTACTGCAAGTTCAAATCTCAAGGTTTGACCAAGTCCAACCAGGCTCAAGGTTGACTCAGCCTTCCATCCTTTTGAGGTAGGTAAAATGAGGACCCAGATCGTGGGGGCAATAAACTGATTTTGTATAAAAAAGAACACCACTTAGGGGGGGGGGGCAAAAGTCCTACTAAGCAGGTATAATCAAAAGTATGAAGGCTATTGCTTAATTCATTGTAAGACGCCCTGAGTCTCCGGAGAAGGGCAGCATATAAATTGAACCAATAAATAAATAAATAATAATAAAATTGGAGTATAGAAATTGATGTATAGGGGGAAAAAAACCCTTCTGTCAGCCTTCGCCTGCTTTGGCTGTCATAGTAACGGAGGGAGGGGGGTTTAGGTAGCTGGGCTATGAATGAATCTAAGAAACGAAACCAATTCCTAAGCTGTTATCAGGCCAACAGACACTGCATTCCTGGATGCTGACACGGCTAGATGTGTGCTCCCACCTGACCTCTGGGAGACCTTTGGATTGGATGATTTATGGTGGACAGTGGGAGGGGATGCTTTCTATATGTAACTTTCACGCTTTTTGCCTCAGAATCCTGCTTTCCGTGGTTGCGTTCATTTCATATCTAGTAAAAGTACCATACTTTAATCTATGATGAAGTCTGGGTTTTCCTTTCCTGGATACTGAAGGAAGCATAGCCGACACCTTCCCTTACAACCTAGATGGATTATGCACTTAGTGATTTAGAACTCAAAAAAGATCCTTCAGTTTTTAAATCTATGGCTAAAGGACAAAGAAAGCAAACAATATTTTCAAGATCTGGATCAGAATCATCCTTATTTACTATCCTTTTATAAGGTGTAGATTATATACTATTTTAGAATTCTCATTATTCATTCAATAAAGTTTTGGTCCTAGGTTATTCAACCTACTTGTGTCATCTTGCTTTGCAACTGAAATGATAAGACACTTCTTTAAACTAAAGAACAGTTTCCTCTTCCTTTTCTAACGCCCATTGCAATTCTGCAGGAATTATCTAACAGGGGGAGGGGGGAGGGGGAGAGAGAGAGAGAGGGAGGGGAAAAAACTCTCTCATGATTCTCTTGTGAATCTTCTCTACCCTCCTTTACTTGTAACTCCAAACACATGGACACCATTTCAGAAGAATCAAAAGGGGTTACAGAAACCTCAGACTTGGACAGAAAAGAGCCATTCAATCTCTACATTGTATGACGTAGCTTCAAAGGAGAGCAGATGCCTAATCTAACATCCAGAAGGCCATCTATAATCAATGCCATTTCCGTCCCCCCACCCTTTTTTTCCCTTTGGTTTGGTTTTTCACATTCTGGAAAGGGTATATGCTAGAGTCTCCAGATGCAAAGGAGCACAGGGGTCCTATACCTAATCCTGCAGAGGGGGAAATTTCTGCAGGACTGTATGTTATGATCAACTACTACACCCACTAAAATTCTCTCTTTTTCTGCCATTGGGTTTCGTTGCAAAATAGAAAATGCAGGTTGCTCACCTTTAAAGCTCAGGAGGGTTGGGTTCAGAGTAGATAGGAAAATTATTTCTTCTTTGTCACCCCCACCTCCACCCCCAATCACTGAGATCACTGGAGAGATTGACCACAATTATTGTGAATTCATCTCACGGGCAACAAAGCCAAGGTTTTTCTGTAGCTGAAAATGCATACCTTGCTGAGATGAGAGGATTAACCTCTGGCTCAACAAACATTTGTAAAAGAGAAAAACTCATTCTTAATTATTGATCGTTTAAACTTTTATATAGCTTCTACTACCTCTATTTTTATTTTGGTTTCATGTTACTATACACTGCCAACAAACTTTGGAAATCAGCAGCGGTGAATAAATAAGCAACGAAATAAATAAGGTTCGTGAATTCTCTCTGTCTTGCAGTTTGCCTCCTGGGGTTTCTCTTTCTCAATGGGATTGCTATTATAAAATCTATGCATTTCTGTGGGCGTATCTAGGCTGCTTAACGCATTGCAAGCCACCCCGAGTCTCCGGAGAAGGGCGGCATATAAATCAATTTTTTTTTAAAAATGAGATTGATTGGTTCAACCTAACTATAAAATGAATTTTAAAATACAGTATTGTGGTTAGGCTGATCCAAGAAGAGCGCCGCATTTCAACACAGATGTTGGATAATAGATCTGTACATAGCTTGGAATGTTTGTTTTATTTTGTTTTGATTATGCTTCAAGTGATTTACCCATTTACATTTGCTTTCTTTTTTCTAAACAGTAAAAAAAAAAAATGCTACTTTTTACTGTTCCTGATATCTCATCTAGCACATACCGTAGCTGGAAGAGCAGCCACGCCATTTAACTGGGGTTGAAAATATTTGGAGTATATTGTATACATTCTTTTACTAGCAGAGTAAGGAAAGGAGAAGAAACAAAGAAATTTTATCTGGAAAATGTTATCTTTGAATTTTTTTCCCTTGATCTTGTAGGAAGTTAGCACCCACCTCTCCCCTAGAAGAATGAAATATTTTAGGAAATATTAAAAAGGCAGAATATATTTCCCTGGATGAAAAATGGAGAAATATGTTTTAAAGACAAAGCAGCTTCCTACCTCCCCCAACCTTTGTCAATGGGCCATTAAGGCCTCAGCCAAGCTCACTCATTCTCCCTACCTTTGTCAATGGACCATAATCTGCAACACAATAGGGCCCATCTAGCAACAGAAACTCACCACATGGTACTGGGAAGATTACATCAGGCAGCAAGGCTAGCTAAGACCCCCACTCCTGGAAATCTGACAACCAATCAGGATACTCTTCCTGTGCCCCAGGAAGTTCAAAGCTCAGAGAGGGCATAAAACCAAGGCACGCTCAGCATCTCGGCCCTTTTCTGTTCAGGAACTCAAACCATATGATCCTGCCAAACATTAAACCATCTTTCCAAGCAGTCTCCCAGTGTCTTTTTCCCCACTTGGAACTGACCCCAGATGGATATTTCTTCTAACAATTTATTGAATATCTATGTAGTCAAGACGAAAATTGCTTAATAAATAAGATTTCACTGACTTCCCTTCTTCCCTAGCATTCAGAATTAATTTCACATACAGAATAATGGCTGATTATATCCCATATAATTGGATAACTTGTCACAGTACGCAGTCCTCTACAGTTCCATCTCATTAGGTAGCCCAGTTATATCTTCTTCCAAAAAAGTCTTTTTAAACCTCTACATTTTTTCCAGAATTTCACAAACATGTTTGGGGAGATTCTATGTCCAACAAGTTTATTGATTATTGTGCTTTACCTCCACAGATATTTGTTTACACTTCTGCAAAATACTGGATTTCCTTGAGTCTCACTTTTTAGCTAAAGCGATTGATTGAGATAGGCAGCTATAGAAATTAAACAAATAAATGGAATTTTATATTTGGAAATGATTTTTCTACTGATCCATAGGATAATGGTTCATAGCAACTGATAGGTAGGTCATTAAATTCTTTTTTCATGGAAAAGTCCATGATTTTCTTACCACTATACAACTGGGATACCTACCATTGCTCTGAGTGATTACTCTCAAATTGATCTTACTATTAAAACTCCCCCCCCCAAACAATCAGCTGGAACTTAAATTCCTGGAATGAAATGTGCTATTCTTTGTTCTTCCCCTTATTGCCTAATCATGCTTAAATACACACATATCTATCTAGATCCGTACCAGTTGGGCTTCAGGACGGGATACAGCACGGAAACGGCATTGGTTGCATTGGTTGATGATCTCTGGAGGGCACGGGGCAAGGGTTGCTCCTAGACCTCTCAGCGGCTTTTGATACCATCGATCATGGTATCATGCTGCATCGGTTAGAGGGGTTAGGAGTGGGGGGCACCGTGATACGGTGGTTCTCTTCCTTCCTCTCTGACTGTACACAGTCTGTGTTGACCTTGAGGCATCTCACTTGTGGAGTGCCACAAGGGTCAGTCCTCTCGCCCCTCTTGTTCAACATTTATGTGAAGCCGCTAGGCGAGATCATCCATGATTTTGGGGTGAAGTGTCACCAGTACGCTGATGATACACAGCTGTACATTTCTACCCTAGACCACCCCAATGATGCCCTTGACATGATGTCCTGTTGCCTGGAGGCTATGCGGATCTGGATGGGGAGAAACAGGCTCAGACTCAACCCCAAGACTGAGTGGCTGTGGTTTCCAGTGCCCAATATCACTGGCTATTAGGGATGAGATCTTGCCCCCCTCAGAGAGGGCTCGCAATTTGGGCATCCTCCTGGATACACGGCTGTCTTTAGACGATCATATGATGGTTGTGGCCAGGGGGGCTTTCTATCAGGTTCACCTGATTTCCCAGTTGTGTCCCTTTCTGGACTGGGATGCCCTGTGAATGGTCACTCATGCCCTCATCACTTCCCATCTGGACTACTGTAATGCTCTCTACATGGGGCTCCCCTTGAAGAGCACCCGGAGGCTCCAACTGGTCCAGAATGCGGCCGCGCAAGTGATTATAGGGGCAACACGTACTCCCATGTAACACCTCTCTTGTGCGAACTGCACTGGCTCCCGGTGGTCTTCTGGGTGCATTTCAAGGTGTTGGTTACCACCTTTAAAGTGCTCCATGGCCTAGGACCTGGATGATGCCTTCTGCACCGACTGCCTCCCACTGGCCGGTATGCTCCCACAGAGAAGGCCTCCTCAGGGTGTCCTCAGTCAAACTCTCTCGACTGGCGATCTCCAGGGGGAGAGCCTTCTCTGTGGGGCCCCTGCCCTATAGAACGAATTGCTCCTGGAGATACAAAGGATCCCCGACCTCTGAGCTTTCCGTTGTGCCCTTAAGACTCTGCTATTTCAGCAAGCCGGTCTGATGGAACGATGAGTTTTTAATGGATTTTAAGGGGTATTTTAGTTTTGGGATTTTAAATTATGGCCTGATTATGGAATTGTTTTAATTGTTTTTTAACTTTTGTGTTCTCATTGTTTTTTATTATGGCTGTACACTGCCCTGAGTCCTTCGGGAGAAGGGCGGTATAAAAATATAAATAAATAAATAAAATATGACTTTTTGACTATAGAGGATTCATATGAGTATTTCTTGCTAACAAAACAAAAAAAGAACCCTTTTAAATAGAACTTCCAGCAGATTTATGCTTAGATTTGTAGGTCAAAGCCCAATCAGTTTGTCTCTTGTTATATAACTTTTTTCCAATAAATTTTTTGGCATATTTATATTAGTCTCTTGTGCTTATCTATAAGATGACTTTATATGCCCTGAAACTGGGATACTTGCTTAATCCTTGTTGTTACGATTTGTTTGTTTTTATCTCTTTTCTAGAAGATTTATATCCTGTAACTCCTTTGGTGACACCACAAAAATTTGATAATGTTGGCGATAAACTGGGTGACTGCTAAGTTTCTTATAAAACTTCATTACAGATGAAATTAATCATGGCAGGTTTTAATGTGTGTAGAAGATGGCTACAGCTGTTTGATAGGATGCATTCAAAGACCTTAGACAAGTGTTATATCATTCTAGTTTTATGATAAGTATAATAATTTAAAAAATAGCAAAAGTCTTAGCTATGTCAAAATGCTACTGTATGTTGCATACATAGCTTTCAGGGAATATTTATCCCCTTGGAATGCCTAGTTAAACTATATTCTACACGGCTTTTGAATATTTGCAGAATGATAGATTGCCACCAAACAGCTGATTATGTAGTTGTACCTGTAAATAGTTCTGTAGTTTAAATTAAGATGAGAAAAATAACTTGATGTCTTTCTTAAAAGAAAGTCCAGATGCCTCTTGAAAAAAGCACCTTTGGGAGAAAAATACTTTGTTAATTCAAACTGGCTATCTTCTGTCTTTGGATCTGAAAAGTAGATAGCACAGACCTTTTATTTTATATTTCCAATTGTGCCAGGGCTTATTAATTAATGAGGTGGGTTTTAACTTTATTCTTTCAATAGCCGAAAGCCTCCAGTAAGAGATTGGTTTCTCCTAGAAAAGGGGGTAATGTTAGATTTGTCTTGGTCAAAATGGTTAAAAGATTTTAGGAAAAGAAGAAAGTCTTGCAGATTTTTTTCCTACATTTTTTTTAATGAGATAGCTACAGTTTTATTCCTTAATGCAGAGGTCTTTAAACTTGGCAGCTTTAAGGCCTGTGGACATCAACTCCCAGTGCTGGCTGGAGAACTCTCGGAGTTGACGTTCACAAGTCTTAAAGCTGCCAAGTTTGAAGACGTCTGCCTTAATGTTATCCACTGTTTTTGTGATCCTCATATTTCCCCTGGAATGCTCTGCCCAAAATTAGTAATTTAGGTTATGCATAGCTAAAACCAAGAAGCTGAAGCTGACTACAGATTTGGTAATGTGATGCTATGAATTGGCAGTTCTACCTGGCTACTGTTAAATACTCCCACTGCAGAATTATTGCTTTCACATTGCCTGGCACATGGGGGATGCAAAATTGTGGGCTAAGTGGCACTAAGGATGCTGCTGCTGCCCACTGCAGTGATAGTGATCAACTTCAATTTAGAAAAAAAGCTGAGCTAGCGGTATATCTTATAGTGGCCCTCATTCCCAAGAAACTGTTGAATAAATGTAATTCCTCCTAGAGATCTGTTATCAAATTACCCCCCTTAGAATGGAGAATGGCAAGAGGCTATTTGCACGTTACCATCCTAAACAAATACAAAAAGTAGAACATAAATGTAATACATAACATTACATTTATTGCTATTTATACATTGCTCTGAGCTCACTTAAATATATTTCTATATTTTATATTAAGTTACATTTAAATATAAATTCTGATGTAAGATAAATAATAAAATAAATATATAAATATATAAACAAAGGGCACACAAACCAAATAACTTCAAACATTGCTGACTTACAGTTCAGCCAGCAAATAGATTTCTTTAGAAATCTCCTTGAAAATCTAAAAATGAGCATTTCTTCCATTCATTGAAATATTGACACAACAACCTCTCTAAGTATTTTGCTCAAACTTCTCTTCAAAATGTCACTTGAGGTGGAATTGTGCTGCACGTGAAATCCCCAAGGGACAATTCATTGATCTTTTGCAAACACTTTTCATTTTTTCTGTAAACTCAGATGTCTCCCCCCAATCACTTGGAGGCAAGTTGGTTTTCAGTATTGATTTTGACTGTTATTATTGTAACTTGCTAACTTGTTCCATTTCCAAGTTTTATGTTTTCCTGTTATCCCCACCTATCCTATAAAGACAGAAATCACTTGCAGGGAAAAAAAAAATAAAAACCCACAAGAGATGGCTACAGCACTTTGGAGATCAGCAATAATGATGGCGGCACTATGCATGATGCATTACCATAGATTACTGGTCTCTGCCCCCAAAGGCTCTCAGGAAGGAAGGAAGGATAGGAGTAAATAGGTGAAGAATATGAGTCTTTCAATTAAATGCACTTCATCTTGGTATCCTCCTCCCCCGAGAAAGTATTAGGCAGTACATGTGTGAATATATAAACCCACACACAATACACTGTAGGATTTATTCTGACATACATCTTTGTGGGCAACATCAAATGCATAAAATGCATCCTTACTTGACAGATGGTGATGTGATCATTACTCAAACAATCAAAGGCAATTTATATGCTACTTCTAAAAATATTTATCCCAGGGCTCTTTATAAAGCAATTTAAATCCTTTGTAGCAATAATATAACTTACAGTTATAGATATAGATGATAGATAGATAGATAGATAGATAGATAGATAGATAGATAGATAGATGATAGAGCAAGAGAGAAAGAGGGAGGTAGATGGATAGATAGATAGATAGATAGATAGATAGATAGATAGATAGATAGGCAGGCAGGCAGGCAGGCAGGCAGGGAGGCAGGCAGACAGACAGATGATAGATATACATACATACATACATACATACATACATACATACATACATATTAATGTCATGCTATGCTACCTCATCATGGTGAGGGGGAGGGGTGGCTGGCTCTTAAGAGGAATGAGCAAAGAACACTGAGAGTATATATTCTCAGCAAAACCACCTATGGTGCGATGATGATTCCAGCTGAACAATTAAAACAAGTCATTTGACAAAGTGACATAAGGCTGTATACATTATTTATCCTTATTTGTTCAACCTATATGCTGAATAAATACCGAGGGAGACTGGGTTGGATGAAGATATGTGTGTGTGTTTTACTCAAAAGCCTGCACTATTCTGATAACACAACCCTGATACCTGAAAATGCAAACAATATAGGGAAGTTCTATTGGTGAAAGTAAAGGAGGTCAGAGAAAGAAATGGGTCTTTCACTGGATTAAATATATGGATTTATATTTAATTTATATTTAAATAAAAATGGATTAAATATAAAGGAGACAAAACTAATAACAACAGGTACATCAACAAGCCTTAGCAACGACAATCAAGACACTGATGTGGTAGAAAATTTCTGTCTTTTATGATCAATTCTCCATAGTAAAGGAAAAAGAAGTCAAGAAATACACCACAGACTAGCATTCAGTAGAGCAGCCACGAAAGCCTTGGAAAAGACATTCAGCTGCCATGGCATTTCTATCTCTCCAAAGATCAGAATCATGTAGAAAATGATCATCCCTAAGTCATTCTAGTGAAAACTAGATTTGAAAAATCATGTGGGAACGAGTATTGGTATTTTTGTACATTGGTGTGGGGAAATTTTTGAAAATACCATGGATAGCCAAGAAAACAAACAAATGGATCATAGAAAAAATCAATGTTCTTAAATAACTGGGCTCAAATGATTGTGTCTTGGACACATTTTGCAAAGATCCACGTCCCTTAAGGACTCCATAATTCTGGCAAAGGGGGAGGAAAGAGTGCAGAATGCCTAGCCAGAGGGTAGATGTATTCAATCACAGTGGCAATGAGTGCATGCTAGAAGACCAGAAGGACAGAAGATATCAGTAAAGAAGAACATGAAAGAGAAAAGGAACATTTGCTTATGCTTTATTTTGACCTATGTTGTATCATGGATACTGCAGAGAGTGTTCTTGATAGATGAATCTGAGATAGGTGAATCTGAATGACATACAAAATCACTCTGATTCAGCCTGAACTAGACTGTAGCTGGGCAAACTCTATCTAGTTAATGGAGTTACATTCTATAAATGATAGAACATGGAGTCCACCCACTCTGCCTAAATGCACATGATGGGTAGAAGTAATTGGAAATAGGCCATCCCTCAAATAACCAGATTTTAGGTTCATCCAATTGGAGAAGTCTGTTTTGTAGAAAAGAGTTGTCTTCCTAGTAGACAAAAAATGAATTAGAGTCCTGCTTCTCTATTTGTAGCCATAAAGGAAAATCTTTTTAATGGTAGTCCCAAAAGTAGTCCCTTTGGGACAACCATGACATGGATGACTGATAATCTCTACAGATTTTTAATGGTAGGAAGAGAAATCTGAGAAATATACAAAGTATGGCATGTGGCATATGGGATGGAGGTTATAGAAATAAAACATAATAAATTCTCCTTTTCCACTTTTTTAAAATCTCAGCTTTCAACCAAGAGTTCTTTGTTACATGTGAAAAATTATCAAGGCCTTCCTGTTCTTGATGTGTTAATTTCAGAATTTAATGTCAACACTGAACAAGTTGGCATTTATGGAAAGAGAAAGAAAGGTGGTTGTTAAAGACTCTTCCTCTGAACTTAATTAACATTAAAAAGCCCTTAGGTGTTCCACCCAGTACACATTTAAACAGCTGTCCTTTTGGGTGAAACGGAAGCAAGGGAGAAGTAAGCTTCAATAAAACCAATGGAGTATGACTTTTCTGAGCAGAGCTATAATGAAATGTTACTGCTGTAATATTCAGCTAAATAAAGTCTGGTGGGATGTATAGGCCAGCTGCAACACCAGCTGTGGATGGGATCAGAAGCTTCACACACTGCTATTGCAGAGTAAATACTGAGTAGTAGATAACATATCTGCACGTCTTCCAGTTCTGATAAAGTTAGGAGTTGGGGTTAAAAGTTAAGATTGTGGTTTTTCTTATCTTAAAAACAAAAAATGATAATCATAATGCAAAATTAGTGGCAGTAATTGGTTCATAACTGCTATCCAAAAAAACCACATTAGTCATTAGCTAACCAGCTTTGGGACTTACATGGTACTCTGATATGAACATTGCTACCTGCACTAATGCATTTTTCCCTCAAACATACTAATTTCAATTAAGAAACTGAAGATGTATCTTTGTATTATCATGGACCTATTAGCTGATGATTCCCAAAAGAAGTGTCCTTCATGCTTGTAAAATACCCACAGCTCATTCTTATATTCATCTTTTCATCTTTGTTATGTCTTTAGTTGCAGGTCCAATGTAACGTTTTCATAATGTTCATGAAGTGTAAAGGAAAGGAGAATAGAAAGAAGACACATTTAATGAGCAGATATTCATTTTGATGTAGCTTGTTTTATCTAAATACATGTATTTTAATATGTCTATAACCCAAAATTAGCCGTTTAAAATTAATTAATTTTTTCTTGACTCAAGGACTACAAAATCTTAATAATAATAAAATCTTGGTTGGCATTCAGAAAATCTGTACACTGACAGTATTTGCATCTGTCAATTACAAAAGGCCACACCGCTTGAACTGGCACATATACAACTCCAACACATTATATTTTAGGTTTTGGGAAGAACTCAATGCATACAAAGGACCACACCAACCAAACAATCGGCAGCTATGATTTCACATTGTTGTATGAATATGGTAGTGAATACATCAAGAGAATAAAGAAGATCTTAAAGTACAAACTCAGTGGGGAAAATACCTTCAAAGTATTTGAAAGTATTTCCCGGACAATTCCAATCATTAAATATAGGCACTTCTAGTCAACAGATACACAACTGGAATAGTGGACTGGACTCAATATTGTCATATTGATGTTTTGTTTACTTCCAGAGAAATTTCAGGGTGAATTCAATTCTGCAAATCCAAGGTGGGCACACTCCTAGTCCCTACCCTTAAATATTGCCATCTGATGGAAGCTAAGAAAGCATGACTTTTGTGATAGCCCCTGTCCTATGAAACACCTTGCCTCATGAAATTCAGCAGGCATTTACCCATCAAGCCTTCCATAAAGCTTTGAAGACTCTTGGCTATTCCCCCAAGAACTAGGATAATGACTTGGCAGCAGATTTTGTTGTTTTTAATGATCTTAGTTTTGAAGTTTTATAATGGTTTTTATGTTGCCTTTACTTTTGATTGGGAAACCACTCAGAGTTAGTTATAAGATGGGCAGCTGTATAAATGTTTCAAATAAATAATGAATAAAATCCTCCAGATTTTTTTTTAAATCTCCAGTTAAAAATTCATTATTGTATAAAGATGCAATAATGTAGATCAGGGGTGTCAAACCTGATTTCATTGAGGGATGCATCAGGGTTGTGTTTGATCTTGAGAGGTGTTTGACCTTGGGGGGCCATGGCTAGGGTGGACATGGCCAGCTTGACATCACTCATATTGGGGGTGCCTGTGGGAGCCTGAGCACTTTGCTAGCGAAAACAGGTTCCCAAGCTCCGTTTTCAGCTGCAATGACCTCCTGCAACTCTTTGCTAGTGAAAATGGAGCTCAGGAGGGACACATGCAGCCCTCCTGTGCTCTGTTTTCACTGGCATAGACACTGTGGGCTGGTCCTTTGCTGTTTCCAGGGTGGCCCCATGGGTCAGATTTAAGCACCCCATGGGCCGGACCCAGTCCCCCGGGCCTTGAATTTGACACCCTGATGTAGATAGAAAAAAATACAAATACTGAAAACTGTACTGTTGTGAACTATAGAGGCAGGAGAGATTGCTTTTCATTTTCATTTGAATGTCATGAAGCAATGCTTCTAAGTACAAGCTTATCAGAAAAATACCTAAAGGATAAATTAACTTGATGACACCTTGGATTAACATTAAAGTAGTTAATCTTTTAGGAAAAAACTCTGGGGGCTGTTTTCAAAACTTCTCTAATACTCAATTATAGTAGCTCATATTTATCAAACGTATCATCTAACAATTAACCATGCTTAAATTAACATTATGATTTTGTAATGAATTTATCCAGGGTAATTGCACAAAAATCTCTTTCCGGTGTTAGTATCTTCTCAGAGATTGAAAAGATTAATCAATCAGATAGATGTAAAAGGATGTGAGTAATTTTAAAACAACTTTTTCCTAATAAAAGGCAGGAACCCAACCGTACAGTTGGATTCCTGATGGATCAGATTTGTTAAATCTAGTAATCTAATGTTTAAGTAAAGCATAAAAAATATTGGCCTTACATAAATGCGGGTCCCTATTATTTGGTCTATTGCCTGTATATATGGAGATCCTACTTAGCCATCAGGGATACTTTCCAGGATTCTGACTAATCCTTGTAAAATATCATCTAAGCAGTGTTCATCATAGTATGACTGTATAGTATGTATTTTGAAACATTTCTGTAGTGTTTCTATCTACAACAACTCAAAGCCAAGGTTGGCAATGTCCAATATACATCTAAGTGAAAGAACCTGGTGCATTGTTTCTTTGTTTGTTTTTTTTGAAGAGGGGGATTTGCTAGGGTTACCTAAGTTTTAATATGAGAAGTGGGGAAAAATAATGCGAAATGATAGAAGGTAATGCAAATGATTGCTAGGTTCTTGATAAAGCAAATTTAAAACAAAAGCAATCTATGCATTACCTTCTCAGAAAGTCTAACGAAATTAGGAAAAAAAAATAAAGAAATTTCCATGACTTTGAAACACCTCTCCCTCTTTTCTGGCAATTTGTTTTCACTCCATTGAAAAATTATTATAAAATTATGTACTAGAATTATGATTTATTACACAAAAATTCATCATAATTTTCAGAGCCCTATAATGCTCTGGTGTTGTATATTGCACAAGGGTTCCCTTTGGGAGAGATGGGACTCTAGATAAATTTGATTAATAAAAATCAATCAATCAATCAATCAATCAATCACCACACACATATGTTCTTTGAAGTAGGAGGGAAAATATTTTAGGTTGTAAACCTGGACATTGTTGATCTGTATGGAGAACAGGCCAATGTCCATGTCTCTATGGAGGCAGTCACCCAAATCATGGTTGTCCCAAAAGTGCTTTTTTAAGAGGCAACTATTCTTCCTATATAAATACAGCATAAATCCTTCCATTCCACAGAATCCAGTCAGAGCTGAAGAAGCTTCTTAGATGAGAAATGAAATGTCTTCAAAGAAAAAACAGAAAGTTCAGTTGCCTCTTGAAAAAGCATCTTTGGGACCTGCATTCTAAGCCATTCACATATTTTTGTAGTTGCGAAACAATATGAGTGCATCTGCAGGAAGAATAGGGTGAGTAGATGCCAGCATCTGAATCCACATTCTTAGGATGTTGACATTCACTTCTCTGCATTTCATAAAAACTGCATCCAAATATGCAACTTGATTTTTGTTTTCTTGAGTTTTCATATTATTGAGTTCAACTGGTACAAAGAAAAAGTGCATAAAACAATGGAGGAAAAATATTTTTCGTAATCTCATATCTAGTCCCTATCATGAGATGACAACTAAGACTTGGGAAAATTCAGCACAGTACTGGTTAAACTCAGACCAGTGCCTATTGTAAAATCATGCCTTGCAATATTAGGGATATATCATCACAAAGCCAAGATGACTTAATATAAAAAAAGTGTTAGTTTAAGCACTCAGCACCTTGAGTAAAAGAATAATGAAAATATAAGCCACATGTTGCACACTGGGAGCTCATCCTCACATATTGGAAAGCTTGGTAGCTGGAAGAAAAGCAGCCTTGCGGTTAGGTGTTCATTATGATTCAGCTTATTAAGAAGGGTTTCCTCTTAAAATGTATGATTCAATGAATTCAATATTTGCTTGATCCATATAGATATATCCTGATCACTGATTTTTACCTTTCCTCTTAGGGAATCAAGATGATTAGGGTGGAAAATGATTAAATTCAAATCAATCAGGGAAAAAAATCTCACTTTTCTGGCATTTCTATTTAAAAAGGAATATTGCTGATTAGATATACTTCTTCCATTCTTCTGGAGGGCAGAACTCTAAATGCATTGTCTTCTCTGCATCCTGGCATTTTGTTCTACTAGCTCAAAGATCTGGGGAAATCTCCTTGCAGGAAAGTTTCCGTCACTTGAGCAAAGGAAGCCGATTTCAATAATCTCTCCTCCAACCAAGCTTTTTTGGAGATAAATTGGGAATCAAAGAAGTAATGGACAGATACCCATTTTTCCTTCGGTAGCCATTCTGAAGTATAGCATTCTACCTCCATGGGAAGCATTTTTCTGAGAAGGAGAAATGACTTATTTGGATCTCGTCATGGAAATACAGTAAGGTGTCAAATCAGGAATGGAATTATCTCAACCTCAAAGGCAAGGGAAGGGAAGGGAAGGGAAGGGAAGGGAAGGGAAGGGAAGAAAAATTGGAAAGAGGTATGACAGTTAAAAAGAGAGAAAAGAAAGAGAGGGGAAAATAAGAGCAAGAGAAGGAGGAAGGGAGAGTATAATACAACTAGCAGGAGGCTGTCCTTTGCTCCTAAGGAGACTCAAGCAAGTAGAATTAAGGCATCTGGAACAGATATGCTGAATTCCACAATACAGAGGACCTAAACCCACTTTTTGCCCTCTGGAATTTGCTACAGTTATATTAATAAACAATGGCTTCATAGTATTTTTGTCATTACATTGTCATTCAGTGCTTTCTTGATTTTCCACCCTGTCAAATAATTATTCAGTGTTCCATGATCACTTTGGCAACTACGTTGGATTTGGACTGTATTCACCCCTGACATGCAGCTCATTGACATGAAGGAATGAATGGGTCCCGTAGGCAGAAGAGAGTTCCTAACTCATGATTTATCTTTTCCTGCTTAATATATAGATGACCAAGGCTGGGGGTAGCAATGCATCGAGGACAGGATTGGATGTGAAGCCCTACAGGTTCTTTTTATCTGGCTTGTTCCTTTATATTTCCCATATACCTCATTAGTATTTATCAGTTTCACAATGAATATCTCCAAGGTAGCCTCCTTGGCTGGCAAAACAGCTCTCACTTCAGTTCTATATACGATGCAGGAAGCCATTTTACCTAAATTAAGCCTGCCCAGGGCTCAGAAGGGATATATTTGAGAAGCTCATGCCTTGTCCACTTGAGCAAAGTTGCAATATAAAAATATAGTGAAATATATTTGGGGTGAAATGGAAAAGCTTTTAATTCTATACAATTTGATTGTAGTTGTTTCCCCCCAAAATTGTGAATTACAGTGGTTATTTTCTTCCTTACATTTTGTCAGTCAAACCATGCCTTTGCATTCACCACAACTCTCTGTGAGTCCCAAATGTGCATTATATCAATACCAAAGCCTCCAACATGTATTAAATCTCATACTGGAGCAAGAGGATGTTGGAATCTTCCTGCAGCAGCATACAAATGGACTTTGGTAGTGTTCTGGGAAACCCTGAGCAACTCCAGTAAATCATAAGTTATCTACTTTCTTTCCAACTTATACCAAACAGTGTAACTGAATTTCTGGTATTAAAACTGTTCTGTATTCTGTTCTGTTTTTCAATACAGCAACCAGAGATAATGATACATTCAATAACATGCTGTTCAGTACTCTCCAAATTCCCTGTTCCATCTACTTTTATTTGTTCCATTCTTTAATTTTTAAAAAATGAAGTCTCAGGTAACACCTGACTGGCCTTACTTCTCAGTGAAACTTGGGAGTGTTATTGAGAAAAGGTATGGTAATGCTACATCACTGATAACATGTGAACTCCTGGTAAACAGAAAATGTCACCATATTTTTCAACCATTGCCCTTCTTTTAACTTCTCTCTCAAAGATTGGCCTGATTACCCCACTTATGAAATACTAAGCAGCAACCTAGGCCAATAATTTAGTCTGACACACTAATACCTAAATGTTTTAAAGACAGATGTATGCACACATTAACTTTATCTGAATTATAAACACTGTTGCTATATCCTTGTTATGTGACACAAATGGAACCAGTGGCATTCATGGAGCATGTCAGAAAAGACAATTTGAACAAGAAGACATATGTACAAGAAGACCAGAAGTCACTGTCATAAGATATCTAAAATATCTGCAGTTATGGTTGATGAGACAGGCGTCCTGCTGACTCTGGTCTCTCTTAGAAAGCCTGGCCATGACTCACTGTAATATGAGTAACTCAAATGTAGTGTTTTTGTGTAACAGAACACCACTCATCTGCACATCACATCCCTTGTATCTTTTTCTTCAGTTTTCCTGCTCTTGGTCATTGCCAGCTCTTCTTGTTATCTGTTTTGCCTGCTAGTTTGTTTTTTTTAAGTACTGGTCATGAAACACTTTGCTATGCCAAGTCTCTTTTCTATTCTTTATTTGGTCTTTCTTGTAGGTCAATTTGGTCTCTTTGGTACTCGGTAATCCTTCATCATAACCATATGTTAACAAGCATATGCTTAGAACATTACAACAAACTAACTGTAATGCAAATATCATTCTATAATACAATCATCCTTTAAATCGATAGAAATTAAAATATGTTAGTGAACATTTTTTTGTATTGCTTCTGCATTTCTGCCTCCGTATACAGTTTTACGGCCCTAAAATTTCTCAGGTATTGTTTTATAATGCCATGATAGCGATCATTGTATTTTATAGAAGGATGCAAGGGAGATGGGCAGTTCCTAAATATGACAATAGACAAATCCAATATCTCAGACAAAGGAAAAGTAGTTAGATGATAGAAATAGATAAGCAGTAGATGATATAGATAGATTTGGATACAGATATGGATATAGAGATAATAGAAATATAATAGAGATGTAGATAGATAGATAGATAGATAGATAGATAGATAGATAGATAGATAGATAGATAGATAGATACAGATAGATAAAGATGGACAGGCAGGCAGATAGGCAAACAGCTTTGTGGACATCATTGGGGCTATTTTGGCAGACATAGAAACACTGACACATACTTTTTTTTACTGTATATTGATGGTGTTGCTTTCATATCTATACCAGCTCAACAGTGAGATAGATTTAACTTTTCCTTAGCTGAATTGGTATTAAATTTGCATTTTCTCCTTCCCCCGACATCAAGGATAATCTCAAGGTAGCTAAAGTGTTTTAGATTTTGTCATCCATTACTAGGGAGAATGCCAGGTGATTGACATTTATTGGCTACAGAGGAAATAGAAGAGAACAGCAGTTACCAAGGCAGGATAGGAATTAGCAATGGAGTCAGGAAATAGTTTCCTAATATCAGGGATAGATAAATGATAACTATCATTGAACAACGCAGGGTGTTTGGGGCTGTTGGGCAATGTTTTGCAGCATACTTTTGTGGCATGGGGTCATGGTTTTATGAACCAGCTGATAGCACAGTGAAAAGTACCAAAAATATTTTGATTGAACCAGTATTTTCACTTCCAGAAATGCTTCCAATGTTAATAGAAATTAATTTTAACATTAAGTCTATTAATGTTAATAAAAATTAAAATGGATCTCACATCCGAATCAGATCAATTGTTCAAAGAAGTCAGCCTCTCCTGAGCATTGTATCAAAGACAAATTTGTTTAAATGAGCAAGTAGGGGGTAGAGCTTGCACCAATGCAGTTACTTTAGTATTAATTGATTGGTTAATATGTGTCCAGATGTTTAGACAAGGATCTTTCTTAGCAACCTGGCACAAAGCAAGTCCTTCTTTCCTAAACATTGTGTGCCAGACTTTCTATTATCTGCTTCTGGAAGGGAAAAATTAGTTTGCCTCTGGAAGCAAGAATGTCTCCAATTGATCTCCACTAAAGAAAGATTTAACTGAAGATTTATTACTGCTTTCTGCTTTGGCCTCCCATGAGAATGCTTACAAATGATGCAGCAATCATGTTCCAGGAACACTGTACTTAAACATACTTCACTGGTTATTGGAATGCAGCTATTTTTTTTAAGAGAGAGAGAGAGAGAGAGAGAGAGAGAGAGAGAGAGAGAGAGAGAGAGAGAGAGAGAGAGAGAGAGTGAGAGAGATATTACCCAGTTGGTAAAAAAGCTCATTGTATTGTCACTAAATACATGAAGGTTTAATAAAATATATTTCTTCATTTCTTTTTTTGTTCTAAGTGAAGAAGCATTGTATTAGTTTCTAAAAATACATCAAGTGTCACACAGACACGTGTTCCTGAAATAACTTCAACGAAGTATGTGAATGCACACCAAATTCCAACTAAGCCATTTTTAGCTTTTAGTGGAACTGTTTTCAATTTGCCATTTCTTCCCTAGAAGTCCCCTTGACTGGATGAGACAGTTAGATGTCACTGATATTGCCCTGGGGGCCCATTTCCTTTACATATGATGCTGTTTAGTTACTGGAATAACACCATTAATTACTTATAGAAAATTCAGTCCCAATACAACACTCACAAGATTAAAAGAGACAGTGTATGAATCTGTGTAGAATAGTGTACCAGAATTCTGGGAAATGAGTACTAAATTAGCCACTCAACATTCCTTGAAGTGGTAGGACAGAAAAAATATACGGGGAATATAAGAAAGATATGAAACATAAACCTTTCCTAACCACCGGTGATCTAGCAAATATTCTAGGATACCAGTTGCTACTAACATTTGCCCTGCTTATTTAGCTAGTTTGTAATACTCACCTTTATGCTAAAATTAAACATTACAAGCACCCATTGCACCAAGAAAGTTTATTATCAGCTGTATGCTATAGCAAAGTGTTTCCGTTTTACTGTTTATTTCATGTAGACCTTCAACCATTCCACTTTGAGCATATTTTGTTTCTCTGTACACCAAGAATTCAATTTTCTGTATTCATATCCTGCTTCTTAATGCCTTGTGAACTAATCCTTGTTGTATTCTCTCTGTTCTTATTGCCTGGGCACCACTAAAAAGTAATTTGATATTATCTGGTTTAGTGGAGTTAATAAAATAGTTTAAATCTCCAGCAAAACTTGAAAGGTAGGTATAAATGCATACTGGCTTTGACCTCCGACAAAGCCAGTATGCATTTATACTCTACCTTTCAATAAAAAAAGACCCAAGACCTTTAAAATTAATAGTTAGAAAAAAATAACAGCTAACAAAATGACGCCATCTCTCTCTCTCTTTCTTTCTCTCTCTGTCTTTCTTTGTCATTCTCTCTCTCTCTCTTTCTTTCTCTGTTGCTCTCTCACACACATACGCACACGCACGCACGTGCACACACACACACAAACAAAATTAAATGAAAACATGTTTTGATACACAGAGTTGACAAAAAGGTAAATAACAAACGTCCCAGTATGATTTTAATAAAAATCTACCTTTGGATTCCAACAAGGAAGATTTGATATTGTGGATATCAGTAATAGATCAATAATAATTCAAGAAGACTATTACCTGAAGTTTGTTGTGAGATGATCGATGTCGTCCAGATCTCCGTCGCATCCATGTAGTTATAAATAGGAACATGATGGTGAAGTGATGGACATAGCCATTCATGCTGAAGGAAAGCTGTTCCAAGAGCTCTGGCTTTAAAAGGATTTCAAAACATGGTGTTATTTGTCACTAACATACCATTCTTCCCACTAAAGCAATATTCTCTGAAATGTTTTACAAAACCTGGATTGTGGTTCTGCAATCTGATTTCATTGTGCATATCTTTGGTCTCAACTTCTGCAAAGAGTACAATAAAAGATAAAGCAGAACAATAGGCTTTTGATTTAATAAACATAGGGTTTTTTTTTAATAGGAGATTTTGAGTCAATAATATAAAGCATCTGTTTGAGGATGAATGTGGTAAGATCTTGTAATGGAAATTGTGAGGCATCAATCCCTCCCCCCCTCCCCCAAGATCTACTCTCCTGGAACGGTCCAGGACTCAAAGCAATCCCATCATATATATTCATGATTATATAAATAATACAAATAACATTCCTGTCTTTCAGAAGAGAAGGGAATTAAAGGGTACAGAAATATGTCAGAAGAAAAGATGAATTTAT
This sequence comes from Masticophis lateralis, assembly GCA_030761175.1. NCBI lineage: Eukaryota > Metazoa > Chordata > Lepidosauria > Squamata > Colubridae > Masticophis > Masticophis lateralis. The sequence goes on along the minus strand of JAUDYJ010000001.1, from coordinate 320,106,489 downwards.
AAATGAGCCAAACTGGAGAATTTCTAGATAGAGGAAGGCATTTCTAAAAGCAAAATAGGAGCCATCCATGATTCCCCTTGATAAGGTCCTTGGACAGACATGTTACTATACTATAATTGACACTCCACTAACAGCATTTTTTGACCATGAACATCACAATGCAGAGCCACCACTCTTACCAAACAAAGTGAAAATATACTGAATAACAATTCCAATTCAAGAAAGCAAAGCAAAATGATGCTTCAATGTAAAGCATCTTGGAAAGCTGATGGAACAGAGAACCCTGTTCATTATACCATTTCATACTTACTTGATCTGGTTTATCCACTTCCAAAATTTCTCCATCAAAAACATCAGTAATATTTGAGAAAACAAAACTATCTCTACACTTTATTTCTTTGTTTTTCTCAAACCTCTCCTTCCAATTCTTCTCCATTATCAAAAGCTAAATTAAACAATCTTGGACTATGTGCATCTCCGTGGTGGATTCCTCCTGGTTCAGCCCAGTTCCACCGAGCTAGTAGCGGTGACAATATGATGTCACCGAACTGGTTCTGCCCCCCCCTGCCCTCCCACCTCCCCTGCATTATTCTTACTTGGCTCCATCCCCAATCTATTGCTGCCTCCTGAGTCCCAGCTGATCAGCTAGAGGGGAATAAACTGTTTAAACTCTTGCCCTGGGGCTTCAAAGGGCCGCCCTACAGCTGATCAGTGTTAAAAGAAAACAAATGAGGAGACCAGTGCCTGCAAAAATAAATGAGTAGACCGGTACAGCTCTGCAAGCAGTTAAAAGCCTAGTAGACCAGTATCTCTGCTAAATCCTAAAGAATTGTCACATGACCATCAAACCACGCCCACAAAATAAGCTACGCCCACAGAACCGGTAGTAAAAAAATTTAGGACCCACCCCTGGTGCATCTCAAACTGTTTTTGCAACCTAGATTGCTATTTCTGGATTAAGGCACTAAAGGTCAGTTTAAATGCAGTTTCAGAGAGTGACCTTTATCCAAAGCAGACAGTTACTAATTATAGCAATGTTCTTCCCTAGAAACGGTTAAAAAATAATAAAAGTATAAGTAATCTTTGTTCAAAAATTTGCATTTTCTCTATTGATCTATTTGCATCTGAAATGTATAGGACTGAAAGGCCATGGAATTCAATATTATTTGGCATTTGGAGAATAAGCTTCCATGTGACAACCTAGAGGCAGAAATCTAATGAGAGTTACAAAACATTGGGTGACGTGCATGTTTATGGGCGAAAATGTAGAATTAATTAATCATTAATCTAATTAATCATTCATAAAGCCATGAGAGAGTGCTCATGAGAGTTGATAATAACACTCTTTATGCTTAGGAAATCTGCAAATCTACATTTTGAAAGGGATTTGAATTGTTAGTTGAATTTAATATTTTCTGATAATTTACAATGTATTTTTTAAAATTTTTATATTTGGCTTTTGTTCTTGAATTTTGTTATTGCCTTGAGCACACACTCAAGCAGAAATGCAAGGTATAATCAAACTATAATATTACAGTGGATCATTAAGGAACATTTATACTTGTGGAAAAGCTATTGTATGCTAGCAAAAGCCCATTGCACTTATTCAGATTTTCTCCACTTAAAATAATTACTGTAATTCTGGTATGTAGATGTGACTTTTGAGCAAGTAATAGGCATGTGTGTTTTAGGAATCAAAATAAATTTCCTAAGCCTATTGTTTTGGTGCTTCTACTGTATCTTAGGCTCTAATTACTACCTTCTATCATGTAAACATTTTTTCAGTTGGCAGGCAAAACATTTGAGCAAATTCATTTAAAAAGATGGTTTTTGTCTGTTGATTTAGCAAGGATAGAACTGTGTCTTTTGTTGTTGTTGTTGTTGTTACTCATACTTTCTTCCTCAGTAAGGAATAATGAGATTCAAATTTAAAGCAAGTTTTCATTTATTTCATTCTACCAGGCCAAATTAGAGAAACCCATCCAGCTGATGGTTTTGGATTGTTGTGGATGAATGGAAAGCCATGTGTTTTTGAAAACCATCCAACATCCATAAATGGTTATCAAATCGCTATTTTAATATAACAGAAAATAGAAATGTATTTGTTTGTTTGTTCCATTGATTTATATAGCCACCCAATTTAGAAATTACAATTCTGGGTAGCTAACATACAATTAAAATCAGAAAACATAAACTAACAAGATAAAAACAACATGAAAGAAGATACAACATAACCCAGGTCAAACCACAATCATTCAAGTTCAACCATTATAAAGAAGCACGTTCAGCACCCTAGTCCAATACCTGAGGAAAAGGTCAGGTTTTCAAGGCCTTATGGAAAGCCAACCATGTTGGTGCCGTCAAGGCATGCTGTTCCAAAGGACAAGTGCTTACATAGGAATACTGTGGTACACCCATGACCTAAATCACTTAATTCTGAACAAGTTGCAATTTCTGGATGGTCTTCAAGAGTAACCCCAGGTAGAGCAAGTTACAAGAGTCCAAACAGAGGTGATCAAGTCATGAGTGATTGTGAGTTGGACCTCCACATCCAGGAATGGGCACAAGTGTTGCACAAGATGAATTTGCACATAGACCTACCCTTAAAGCAATACCCAAAAGCTCAAGAGAAATTGCATACAGGTTCTGTCTGTGGGAGTGTTAACCACATCCAGAAAATGAAATTTTGTGTGTGGGTCTTAAAACCAACAGCTACTCAGTCTTTCTAGGATTAAGTTAAAGCCTGTCCATCCCCATCCATATGTCTGCAAATTCCAGACAACAATAAAGGCTCTTGAAAGAACCTCTTAGTTGCAAAGAGTAGAGATATATGTTATATCTCTACTCTACTCATACTCTATATATGTTAATCATCATCAACACATTGATGATGAGACAATTAAATGACTTCACCCAGTGGCTTCACATAGATGTTAAATAGGAGCAGACAGAGTAGACCCCCAGGGATTTACAAAGTCTGGCTCTAGGATTACATTTCTGTCTTCCTACTGACATAGTCTAGACCTACTAGATCAGTACTTTCCAAACCCAACAATGGAAATTATAAAAGTTTTTCTTTGGAGGACAACAACATACAACCCCATTACCAAACGTAATGACTTGGCTAATTAAGAAAAATGGTCTGGAAAGTACTGCACTAGACCAACAGAGAATAGACTAGAAGAAGGAGCATAATTACCACAAGACAATTTTCCCATTTCCAAACTCCAAAGTTTGTCCAAAAGAATCCCATGATTTTATGTCTATGGTGATTCTCAGTCATACAAATCATGGCTGTCCTAAAGGTGCTTTTTCAAGAGGCAACTGGACTTTCTGGTTTTCTTTGAAGACGTTTCACTTCTCATCCAAGAAGCTTCTTCAGCTCTGACTGGATGGTGGGGAATGGAAGGATTTATACTCCTTGCAAACAACTGGTCGTTTGCATTCTTTTAGCGAGTCATTAAGGTCACCTGGAGGTGACACAGATAAATGACCAGTTGTCTGCAAGGAGTATAAATCCTTCCATTCCCCCACGATCCAGTCAGAGCTGAAGAAGCTTCCTGGATGAAAAGTGAAGTGTCTTCAAAGAAAAACCAGAAAGTTCAGTTGCCTCTTGAAAAAAGCACCTTTGGGACACCCATGATTGATAGTACTGATAACTATTTGAGACGTCAAGGATGGCCTGGATAAATGCATCACTCCTAGTCCAATTCCACAAGAAATATGTATAAGCACAATCAATGCTGCCTCAGTACTCCAAACTGTGCAGAAACCTGAATGAAAAAGATCCAGATATTTGTTTCTTCTAGTAGTCTCTGGAACTGTCAATTTATAACCTTTTCAAAAACATTCCCTAAAAAGGGAAGTTGAGGGAAAGGAGAAAGGTTGAAAATTGTCTGCCTCTAATATAAAATTTAAGTTCAGAGAGCAATTTTCATTCCTATATCTAATTTTTATTTAAAGTAACATACCAATTCAACTTTAATTTTCATCCCGATTTACTCATAATGGATATGTATAGCTGTAAATGCATCACTCAACCCCAAGGTCCCCAAATTGGGTACATTGTTTCTATTCCATGACTGAAGTGGCAGATATATTTTTTTTTATCCCTCCCCTCATTAAATGATTGGATTTAGATTTGCTTAGCTTTAAAAAAGGCTGCTACTTTGTATGGCTTCTGGCCATTTTTCCAGATTTCTAAATGCCCCTGAGGCAGTCTTCTTTGCTGCTCCACTCCATTTACCGTACTTCATTTGGATATCAGCAGGTTCATCAGAATGACTCTCAGTGATAATTCTAGCTCTTCTGAAAACATGTAGATGAAGTCCCAGAACTAAGTACCAGCCTCTCCAAAGGCCATTGTGTTTGACTCTGGCAAGAGGCTTCCTCATTATGATCTGGTAAATATATTCAGGCAAAGGTAGCAATCTGTCACTTCCTTCGTTTTTTCTTCCAGAGCAGCATTGGTGTGTGTTAATTCACCCAGAAACACTCCCAGGGAGCAGCCTGGCTTGGAGAAGAGGCAGGGACTTGCCAAGGTATAATTGGGAACTGGGGAGGGTGCACAGCTTGGAGCTCATTTGCAAGCATTGCCTCCCTCACCCATCCTGGTTTCTGTCCATCTCTCTCCACTTATCTTGGCAACATCAAGAAGCAGCTTGTCCTTGTTACAGAGCAGCCATTAGCAGGGTTGACCTTTCTTTTGAATAGACTTTCCCAGTGGCAAATCAGACATCTGTACCTCTCTGGAGCCTGTTCCTCAAAAGACTGTCAGTGAAGCTCAGTGGATCAGGACCATGCATCTGCCACCCCCATTGAGCTGCTCTGCTTGATTTGCAGTCCTGCTCTCATTTCCTTAGGCAGAGGGAAACAAAAATTGGCAAATTAAGGACTCATAATTTTGTCATGCTCCTAGGCAGCCATTGAGGATTACTGCTGGAAAGACTGCCTCTTTCTTCCTTTCTCTCTCTCTTTGGCACTTATCCGAAACTGATAGAGAATAATGGATTTGGAATGTGCAAAGCTATCATGAGTACGATGAACATATTTTTGTTGGTGCCAATAGAGCCCAGTCCCTTTATCACATTAATGTCACATCTCCAGTATACCTTCACTGCCAACAAAGAGGGCGGGGGGGAGAGACAGGGAAGGAATTAAAACTGCGTGAGTTTAGGCAAAATCTGATGATACTCAAGACACTCGTTACCTCTAAAAGCAGAATGCCATTTTCAAGACTCTCGATATAACTTTATACAATCAATTTCAACACAATTAATTGTTGTTGTTAGTTGCGAAGTCATGTCCGACCCATTGCGACCCATGGACAGCATTCCTCCAGGCCTTTCTGTCCTCTACCATCCTCTGGAGTCCATTTAAGCTCACGCCTACTGCTTCAGTGACTCCATCCAGCCACCTCATTCTCTGTCATCCCGTTCTTCTTTCGCCCTCAATCTTTCCCAGCATTAGGCTCTTCTCCAGTGAGTCCTTCCTTCTCATTAGGTAGCCAACGTATTTGAGCTTCATCTTCAGGATCTGGCCTTCTAAAGAGCAGTCAGGGTTGATCTCCTCTAGGACTGACCGGTTTGATTGCCTTGCAGTCCAAGGGACTTGCAGGAGTCTTCTCCATCACCATAGTTCAAAGGCCTCAATTCTTTGTCGCTCAGCCTTCCTTATGGTCCAATTTTCACAGCCATAGATTGCAACTGGGAAAACCATAGCCCTGATTATACACACTTTTGTTGGCAGGATGAATAACCCAATTCAAATCATAATCCATCTAATCCACTATAATAAACTATCCAAAATTCTGAGCAGAGATCAGGCTACAAGTTCTCTTGCTTCTGATAGGTCCAGGAATACCATATTCAACACACTAATGGTCAATGTCAGGATTGCTGCAGATTGACACCTTTTCTTCTCAAGCAGAGATTACTGGTTGTAATACTTGTCCTACTACAAAGAGTAGCAGATACAGATGCAATCTGACAATCTCTATGACTATTCTCAACAACTCAGCCTTTTCCAATTTCTGGAAAACAAAGCTGCTTTTCATGTGCTGAGCCCTGATTTCTGAAACTGGGCTGATGCAGGTGTACTAAAGGAAGCTATTCTAACTCCAGAATTAAAAACTGCCAGTCTAATTCAGAATTTGGGTACTTTATATTAATATTTAGAGGGGAAATTAAAATCACAAAACCAACATGTACATCTTAAAATCTGTATATAGCAAAATCCCTATCATCCCCCAAAATGTTTAATTTTATTGTAAAATTAGTGTGAATATTTATAGTTTCTATCTATTCATAGTGAAGAATATCAGAAAAAAGTGGGCAACAGTATCTGAAGTAAGAAGACAGAGTCTTTTATACATAATAATTGTATTAAACATTATAATTAAAAAGATTTGAACTAATACAAACTAAAAAGTTAAATGAATAAATGAAAAACAATGCAGAAAAATAAAAAAGAGGGGAGAAAATAAGAAAAGAAATAATTTCCTTCATCATAACAAGCATTAACAATTTTAGCAATTTATTAGCTTTTAAAATACAAGTGATCTCTTCCTCACATATCTCATCTCTTCTCTATGAACAAATCTTTAAAACCTCATCATTCAGTCCTAGTATCAGCAAAATCCATTGCTACTAGAGATAACAACATATTTTAACTTTGATCAAATAAACCAACTTTATATTCTTCCCTTCACTATTGATCCTTAATCCTTTCAAATAATGTCCTAGAACTTCATTGCTTTTCATTTTTTCTTTGTCCCTCCTCACAAAATCCTTCAAAACTTTAACTTTAATTATAGGAAAGTTATCCTATATTTTTTGGTTTGTTATTTGTGTAACAGTTTTAATTATTAAAACATCAGCTGATTTCATTTATATATCCAGTATAGCTTCTTTTTCCATACCATTCTTGTACCCTGCCATTTTAAAATCTACTTTCAGATCAGTCTTATCAGGTAAAACTTGTTTTTCTTCCATAACTTTTAAACATAGTCTTATCTATGATAACAGACACTCTTAAAATTAACTTCTGGATCCTTCCTTCGGTACATCTGATGTTAAAGTATTGACTATTAACTAGTTTATTAAGTATTTTGTTCCATGCTGTATTAGCAAATCAAGTTTGTTCTTCTGCAACAAAAGAGTGTTCTTCCCCAAAACCAAAGTTATTAAATGTATGTGTGTGTGTGTACATATATACACATAAAAAAATCTATCTAGCAACTTCAAACAGTGAAAGATCTTGATCTAATCCTGCTTCTTTCCTCATGTGTTTTATGTATCTGCAGCTGTTGGAAACTGAAATCTCCTAGCAATTTTAGACTGGGGAGCATAGAAACAAGAATTGTAGAGAGTAAATGATCATGCTAATATCAATTTATTCTAACAAAGACTAGTAATAAAAGCACCATCAAAGTTTGCTTTTCAATTTCCACAAATATAAATAGTTCTTCCCATATACTTTATTCTTTCTTCCCCTTTCAAATTATCTTTCTGATATCTATCAGTTCGCTTTCAATACTTCAATGTGCATTTGTCACACCACCTGCATACCATATGCACACACAAGAGTGGGGGACAAGTGATAAGTTGACAAGGGGGGCCATGTGTGTTATGCTAACAGGAGTATGTTCATTAAAACAATTGCAGATTAATTATGTGAAGGATCTGTTTGAATTGATGTTTTATTCTCTAATTAGGCAAGGAATGCCAGAAGTCAGAAAGAGTTTTAGGCCCAGATTCAAAGGCTTGTTGATTCTGTGGTGATTGGGTGACATTTGCATCTTCAAACAATGAAGCCAGCTGCTGGTGGGAATGTCTCATTTGAAATGGAAGAAGTAGAAAGCCAACTGATTTTCTCATGTTGTCAATCATACCCTCTAGGTCTCTCTTTCTCTCCCATCCATCCCCTTGTTAACAGAGCAAATTTAGCCATAATAGATTATTAGAATGACAATCCCCTGCAATTACCATGCAAGGAACTCTATGTTATATTGCTGTGAGAGTCAAATACTCAGTTCTGTCTTTTTAATATTGGGAAACTTTGAAATCTGTAGCTTGACAATGTCTACATGGGCACATTATTAGGATAAAGTGCAATACACTTTATTTGATTTAAAGTGTGAAGCCAGTATGTGAAACCCATCAATGGTTTATTGTTTATTCCACAACTGTAGTTGTACAACTCATGGCTTAATATAATGTAATAATACTTTCTTAGATACTCTACTTGCATTTTCAGCGATTCCAGTTGGTCAGAAGAAAGAGACAGACTGTATCATTTACTTTTCTCTTAAGTCTTCATTGAGAAGTCTACACCTATTCAAAGAAGATGGAGTGTTTGGAAGGGTTTGATCCATATATAAGATTATCTTCTCAAATTCAGCTATCCATAATTTCAGGAGTTACCTTTTGAATGTTCAACAAGAAAACAGGTTCAATAAAATTGATTGGTTAATTTTAGTTATTTTTCTGTCCTCATAGAGTACCCTGCAGCATTTTAGGCTGTCATTGAATGTTTATGATTCCCAGATATGTTGTGTTTATAGATTTATAGGCATTGTTTGAGTTTTCTCTACTTATTACTACAGTTCAGTGGTGGGTTGCCCCCGGTTCGGACTGGTTCTATAGAATCGGTAGTAAAACCGGAGGAAGGCTCCGCCCACTGACCCCAACATCATCAGAATGCTTCTGCGCATGCACGCAGCCCTGCTGCGAACTGGTAGTAAAGTAAGTAGAACCCACCCCTGCTACAGTTGATGGAATAATACTTGTGAATATGCACATATATTAACTTAACTTATTGATTCATTATTATACATTTACTGAGAGTCTGTATATTGCATGAACCAGAAAGAGGGCTCTCACATCCTGGACATAATCTGTTTCCACTTCTCCCCTCTTATAGGGCATTGCATGCCAAAACAATTAAACATTGTTATAGGGCATTGTATGCCAAAACGATTAGACACAAAGATAGGTTCCCTCCCCACCCACACCATGCCATCACTCTGCTGAACATCTAATTCCCACAGCACTGTCTTAGGCCTAAAGATATTTACTCATGTAGTAGTGCTGTATTGATATTATCCTTCTCATCCTTCTCATCTTCTCATCTTTTCTACTACTTTCTCCTATTGGTATCTATGATTTATCACTGAAAAAAGGAACTTTTTTGCTATTCCTTGTATTTATGACCATTGCAGTATCCCTGTAGTCACATGATCACAATTTGGGTACTTGGCAACCATTGTGAATTTACAATGGTCACCGTATCCCATGGTCATTGTATCTTTCCCAGCTGGCTTCCAACAAGAAAAATCAATGGAGATATCAACAGTAAATTGCAAAATATGGTCATATGATATCTTGCTTAACTCTCACAACCAGACTGCTAAAACTGCTATTATCAGTCAATAAGATTATGATGATTCTCTTTTCTTTTTATTTATTTTGTCAAGCATGTATAACAGATACAAGTATAAACATGATTATGAATACATGAAATGGATACGAATAAATGGAGACATTAGGACAGAGATGGTAGGCAGGTTGGTGCGCTTGCAGGCCCCTTACAGACCTCTTAGGAATGAGGTGAGGTCAACAGTAGACATCTAAGGTTAAAGTTTTGGGGATTTGGGGAAGAAACCACAGAGTCAGGTAATGCATTCCAGGCAATGACCACTCTGTTGCTGAAGTCATATTTTCTGCAATCGAGTTTAGAGCAGTTTAATTTAAGTTTGTATCTATTGTGTGCTCATGTATTGTTGTGGTTGAAGCTGAAGTAGTCATTGACAGGTTGTCTTAATTAATTAACTCTTAATAACCAGTTCACTTAGTGATGATGTTGCTTACCCTTGTAGGAGGTTAGCACCCACCCCTCTCCTGGAAGAATATTTTTGGGAAATATTAGAAAAGGGCAGAATATTATATTTCCCTGGATGAGAAATAGATAAGCATGTTTTGAATCAGCTCCCATCTTCCTGCCTCCATCCTTTGTCAGTGGGCCATTAAGGCCTGGGCCAGTCTATTCTACAAAACAAAGATCTACCTCCTTCAGGCAGAGCCATAGTAGGAATTGCCGAAGATCCAACAAAGATAGGATTAGCCCTCTACACAATAGCAGCAGAAACTCACCATATGTGACCTGGGAAGCATGTGACCTGGGAAGCACGTGACCTGGGAAGATTACATAAGCCAGCAAGGCTAGCTAAGACTCCCACCCTCTGGAAGTCTGACAACCAATCAGGATACTCTTTCTGGGCCCCAGGAAGTTCAAAGCCAGAGAGAGCATAAAACCCAAAAACTCCCTGTATCTCCCCTTCCTTTTCTGTTCAGGAACTCAAGCCATGTGATCCTGTCCACCATTAAACCATCTTTCCAAGCAGTCTCCATGTTTCCAGTGTCTTTTTCCCCATGTGGAGCAGAACCCAGAAGAATGTTTCTTCCAACACCCTAATTAGCTAAAGCACGTCTGTCAAACTGGCAGCCCATGGCCTGGATGCATCATGTACAGGCTATGCCCACCCCGGCTCTGCAAAGGCAACCTACCCCCATCAAGTTACATCACAATACATCACATGACATGATCGAGTTTGACACCATGAGCTAAAGGAAGATTACCTTTACTGGTACTCAGTATCTTTGACTTTTTAAAAATGTCATCTCCCAGCATAATGAGCTTACTCCTTTTAGCAAGGAATTGCAAAATATTGAAGTTTTTGCACTTTGTAGCAATTAGAAATATCATAGGCTGAGTCTAACTGGTCTATTTTATGATCATGTCTGTTGATTTCATGTACGTAGGTATTGAAAAGCACAATGGAACCTTTAAAGGACATAATATTATGAGATCTATTTTGAGAGGAAACTATCTCCTTGTGACACCATATGAAGGCCATCTAAGAGATACTGTAGGAATGGAATTACTGGAAAGTAGGTTCTTCTGTCCTTAGAGCTATCAAGTGATCCAGAAGAATATCATGATTGATGGTATTGAAAGCCACTCACACTCTGTCCCTTTGCAAAATCATCCATCCTGCTGACCAGTTCAGTTTCAGCCCTGTGAACATTCTAAAGCCACTTTGATCGAGATAATTTCTTCCAACATGAGAAAAAAATGTTTTACTAGTCCCAGGTAGGACACTGTTAAGCTCTGGTTATTCTATTTACTGTGTTTCTGGGAGGATGAGAAAGATTCCATATAACAAAACATTGCTGGATGTTTTTTCTTTCTTTCCTACTTTGGATTGCAATCCCCATGTTCACAGCTTTCCTGAGGACAAACATCCTTCTAACAACCAATGACACATATTTTCATCCTTTACACTCAGTTCTAATGAGACAGGAAAATACACAAGAGGCAGAACGGATCCTGTTTTAAGTTTGCATAGAATTTCTTGATCAGGATTATTTTACCAATAGATATTAAAAATGGAGCAGTGGTGTCCAGAGCAGCAAAATTGGCATGGGCTTTCATTAAGACATGGACATTTTGAAAGAGGTATCAATAGTTTAGAGGTCATCCAAAGCTGCTCAAGTGAGGGGGAGGTGAGTTGATTAACGACTATATCGCAACACCCGCTCGTCTGATCTGTCTCCAGAAAGCATCCTTCTATTTTTCATTCCCAGACCTGAGGGTGGAGGGGAGGGGGAGAACATGAGAGCAGGAAGGAGGATTAAATTATGTAAATCAGGATGGAGTTGTTTAACCTTTTTATAATAGCACAGTCTCAGGAAAAGAGAGAACTAAGCCCATTATCAGCCATAGAACAGCAAGACCATTTGGGGGAGCTTAAGGCTGATCCTTCTTAGCCCCTTCTGGGTTGTTATACAAAGAACTGTTTAGTTCCTCTTCTGGTTTTGGCAAAAGAGCTTTGGAGAATTATTTATGTATTGCATTTGTAACCCATTCTCCTTCCAAAGAGCTCAGAATGGTTTACATATGGTTCACAGACGGTCTTCCCAACCAAGTGATGCTCTGAGCCAGACATGCTCAGCTTCAAAAGGAGAAAAGAATCATCTGCCATCAGGCCGTTCTTCTGGCTTTCAAACTGCAGCATCAGGTCCTTCAGTCTTGCACAGATTTAAAGCAGAGACTCCTTTTAAAGTTCTTGTCATATTCTCCATTATCCATGCTGAGAGTTCTTAGTCCTTGCGCTCTGCAGTATGAGCTACTTTTATACTGGCAGAAATTGCCCATGTTCCAATGAATGCATTTGTGAAATAATCACAGGAATAAGCTCCACCTTCTCTGCATAAAAAGAAGCACAAAATCCATTTTCATCTACTGTTTGTTTACTTCATTTGTGATTTTAAAAGCACTACTGGAGTATATTGGTTAGAGAAGGAAACATAGGGGCAAAACAGATTTGTAAGTGTTGCTCCGGAATAACAAATATTTTTCTAGTGACTATTCATAGTAAAATAAACAGCTTGCTCTGATCGTAGCCTCGTGCATTGACATTTGAAATATTTATAAGTACAGTCATACCACCATATGGAGCCTGTGGGGGTTGGGGTGCATTGAGTTGCTTGATCCCATTTGCTGGTTCTGCAGCATATAATACATCCATATTATCAGCTGATTAAGTGCAATACCAGAGCAAGTCTTGACAATGGCTAAACCCAAAATTCTAGCCAACTGTCAAAACTCACCAGCTGCTTGGCCCCAGCTAAATCTACCTTAAGAAAAGCAATTGGTAGGTTTTCTCTACTAGCTTGCAACATTTAGTGGGAGATTAAACCAAGGGAATACATCAATCACCTCTCTTAACTTACCCCACCTTAAAACTAGGATCACTTCTTGACCTCATAATTGAGACAAAATAGGGTTCAGCAATGAAGATGGTGGAAAGTATGTCAGCAAACTTTTCTGCCATCCCAAGAACAGAAGGAAAGCAATTTAAGACATGATGGAGCAATTGTCAAATTCAATTCCTAGTCATACTGCAAAGAAATAGGTACTAATGGGCCAATTGAAGCAGACTTCTAAAATAAGCAAAGCAATTTCTCCTAAAATAGTCCACTCGCAGTAAAATAATGAAATGCATTACAGTTTGGTAAGCAGGTTTGTGAGAGTTAAAATTGAGATATAGGCCAGATTTGACCTGGATACTGCTCATTGACCATACTATTAAAGAACAGACCTTTGCAATATATAACCCATTGAGCTTAACAGAGAACATCTCTGTTGTTTAGTGTTATATCTCCTCTACTTTTTGATTCTATCCAGAGGAGGCCACTGGACTTTCCGATTTTCCTTCAAGATGTTTCTGCGTCTCATCCAAAAGCAGCAACAGCTGCTTCTTCTTCTTCTTCTTCTTTTTCCTCTTCCTCTTCCTCTTCCTCTCCTCCTCCTCCTCCTCCTCCTCCTCCTCCTCCTCCTCCTCCTCCTCCTCCTCCTCCTCCTCCTCCTCCTCCTCCTCCTCCTCCTTCTCCCTCTGCCCTGCCCCTCCCTTAAAAGCACTTTGGGACAGTTAATTGCAAGGATTCATCTGAATCAGTTATTCTGTGATAAACCTCACAGCATCAAACAAAGAAATTGTGCTGCCTAAACTGCAATCCAAATGATGCTTCCTTTTTGCTCACAAAGGCCAATATATAAAATAATCTTATTGCTCCTCCAGGGCTCTGGTTTCTGTCTTGATTGATCATCGGCTTACCCAACCAAATGGAATAACTTGAAGCCATCAGTTTAACCTATTATAAGAAGGCTGTATCCGAAGAATATTCATATCCCTTCCATCAAATTAAATTTAACTAAAAATAGAGGAAAGAGCAAAGGATGAGGTCGGTGGATTTTGTGAAAACCCTTATTCCTTATAATTTTAGCTCCACTAACTAGATGGTCATATAAGGATGAACTATAGAAGACAGTTTAGACCAGTGTTTCTTCAACCTTGGCAACATTAAGATGTGTGAATGCTGGCTGGGGAAAATCTTAAGTTGCTGATGTTGACAAAGACTGGTTTAGACTATCACTATAGAAAGAAAGAACTATAGAAGGTAAGATAGAAGGTAAGATCTTCTTGACTCCAATGGGTATCTGGAATCTCAGCCTCTGATATTTTCTCTGAGTACTGTAACTCTACATTTTCTAAAATTCAGCTATTCAGCTACTCTTCATTCTGCTATCTCAGATTTTGTGGTTTTTATGAGGCATAAAAACCACAGGTCAGTGTGGTTTTTACGAGGCAGAAGAATGGATCTATCACAGTGCTCTTTCTCCTGCCACTCTAGATATGTTAGGGTACAATTTCTATGATCCCCACACAATATTCAGACAGGAAATCTACATAAAAGATTGTCATCAGCTAAGAAACACACATTTTAGGGAATCTGGATGCTCTTTAAATTTAATTGCTTCAAGATGGAAGAGATTCCATAATGGCAATTATTCTGATATATAACCATTATCCCTGTGTAACCATCCATTCTAGGATTAGGAAGATAGTGAACAGGCTTCACGGATATCTCTCAGCTATGGGATAAAATATTAAATAGGTAGAATTATCTACTTCTAAAGCAGCAGTCCCTCTGTATGGGGCAAGAAGCTGATGCCTGTGTTGGAAAAAGCTACCAAACTAAATAATAAATACCTATCAATCTAAGGTAATAAATAATAGATTGCACACTTCTATTGGATCTTGCTCTTTTCACTAACCACTGTGGGAGGGTGAGGCTATTGTTTATAGAGAGTAGATTGGAAATTAGTTGCTTTGATGGTCTCTAGGCTACTATAAACAATTTCCCAAGTACCACTAAGATGCAGGTAGAAGGGTGGAAATATGTGTGCTTGTGTTATTAAATTGATTAATCCATCTGACTTATCCATCTGGCAATTGTGGGCCTGTACATAAGTAAAGGGGATTTAGCAAGCAACAGAGTATATATGGAAGGGTGATAACCCCCCCCCCCCCATATCTTATTATGTCAGTTCTAGAAAACCTCATTTTGGAGCTGAGAGGCAGACTGTCTTATAATGATAATGATATGAATAGATATTAGTTTGCATTTAAATATAGAAAATATTTATTTTGCTGTTTCTGAACCTGAAAACAGGGATGTAATTAGCTTTTAATATTTGAATTGTCTGGATTTTGTTATTCTCTTTACAAAAACACATGGGGAAAAAACCCATTTATTAATAGAGAGAATTTCATGCAAACTTGCATAGAGAGAAAATGTACAAAAGTCAGTTCTATTAGAGGAAATTGTAAACTCAAACTCAGAGTATTTTCTGGCACCCATAGCATCACACAAGTGCCAAATGACATACACACAGCATCATGCAAATGCTACCATCATATTCCAATTGTTTGATGCAAATCTCTTAGGTTGCAGCATTTTGTATGACGGGAATGTATATTTTATTATTTGTCTTCTCTTATTCCCCTGTGTTACACATTTTCATACAAACATTCTCCTCACCCCCAAGAGCTATTGAGGAAATTACATGGAACAAACCTACATTGGAAAAGAAAAGAGAATGAGTGAGACTGTACTGTGATAAAGCTGTCCTTTATCACAGTACAGTACAGAGGAGGGGGTTCTCCTCACTGTATTTAGGGATCCTTCTTAATAATGAAGAATGGATAAAAATGATGCAATAATACAACCAGAAAGTCACAATATAAGTGGAGGTAGAATGCTTGCTCTGATCAATCCTTGTCACCTATTTAAACTATTTGGCAGTTTCTCATAGATGAAAGGTTAATGTTTTTGGTCAAGACACCAATTATCCTTCAAAATGCTATGATTACCAGTGATGAATTGTCTGCTTTTTACAGACTTCGAGATTACACTGGTCTCTCTTTTTTAACAGGGACAATCCTTTCTTTTTAATAGTGCACTATTTATATTATTTGCCTAAATCAGAATTGCACAAAATTGCACACTGATAGTCTAGGGTGGTATGTTGTCACCAAATTTTACCTTTTAATAAGCTAAGAACAGAAAATTATATGATCAAAGAACCACAATATTCATTGAATTTAGTTTTATTTAAAAGTAAGCAAACTGTTCAAGCATGGTTGTTGATTTTGATCTACACATTATGTTTTGGAGTGTGTCCTTTGGTCCAGAAAAAGTTGCACAATACTGACATCGGTAGTGAAGAGACATGGGAGCTGCTGCTGCCTGACACCCACCGATAAAAGCCTGGTATAGCTCAAATAAGCCAAGTGTTGCAGTCTGACTGGCTACATATATATATTTTTTCTAAACAAGCTACTGTTCTTCTGAATATATTGTTGGTTTTTACAGATTGCAGTAAACCAGCATTTGATTTGTGGCTTGTTTGTCGCTGCATAACTGATGGTATTTATACAACTGGGAGACAAAGTGACTAAGTGAACAATAATTCTGTCGCTTTGCAGAGATAGCGACTGTGAAGATTTTTTTTCCTTCTTTACTATGTACAAGAATATTTGTAGGATTTAGAGAAAAGCCAAAAAACTATTTATAGCATGTGTCCAAACTTTCTAGTAGAAAATCTTTCCTTCCCTTTTATCTGTTGACAGGGTCTAACTTTCTCTCTGCTAGAATTATTTGTTAGCAACCATCCATCCACTCTATTCTTTAGCTACACCCCTTCTTTCCCCTACCCTCTCTTCTTTGGCTTAGATAGAGGGATAAGGCTATTAGCTGATTTACTTTGGTGAGTACTTACTTTGTGCTTTTTCAGACTTCACCTTGATGTGATGTAAGACCTCCCTCTGGGTCTTCTGTCCAGATATTCCCACTCTAGGGCTTCCCCAAGCTCTCCAGGTATTCTTTTAGGTTTTGGATAAAGTATATCCTTCTTCTGTTGTTTCTCTTCTCTTAGAGAAGCCTGCAGCCAACATCTTCACCCTTCCTTTCCCTCCTGGGCCAGAAAAAAGAATGTGCCCAGCACAATGATATCCCACATAGTTACTCCAAAGCAGTGGTGCAGTGGTTAAAGTGCAATATTTCAGGCAAACTCTTCCCACAGCCTGGAGTTTGATCCTAATAGGGGTCAAGATTGACTCAGCTTTCCATCTTTCTGAGGTGGAAAAAATGAAAACCCAGATTGTTGGGGGCAATGTGCAAAAAATGCTTCTACATTGTAAACCACCCAGAAAGTGCTGTAACATGCTATGGGGAGGTGTTGTTTTTTTTTTCCTTCAGTGTATGGCATATGTTAGCCAGGGATCACTGAGGTGGCTGGCTGCCTCTGTGAAAGGAATTTTTCGGGAGGTTTTATCTTTACCTGCAGGTTGCCTGAATGTTGGTAGGCAATCAGGGGAGACTCCTTTCTTGTCTCTACAAGGTTTATTCGCTCAAGGGGAATGGAGTCATCGATCTCAGCAGTGCACAGGCCCAGTGTCTTTACCACATGAGCCACTGTGCCCCCCTATGGGGTGGAATAGAGGCCTAAATATTATTGCCATTGCTATTGCTATTTTACCTCAGTGCCTCAGATCAAAATAGGTTCAAATGTGGCAACCTCTCCCTGCCTCCCTCCTTCCCTCTCTCCCTCCCTCCCCCATCAGCATTTCCTCAAATGGCTTCATTTTCTCCCAGGCTTTTAGAACCCCAACACCTACATACAAGGCTTGGTCAACCAGAATGCTGTTCCATCTGTCCCACACAGACCTGGCTAGCAGCCAAGGCAGCACATCTGTCTTTCTGATAGCACAATTACATTTTGAAGCTATAGCTTTTTTTCCTTCTTCTCCAGACTCACATCAGCTTAGAAGCAGTCAGCCCGGCCACAATACCTTTATGCCATAGTGTGTTTGTGGCTGAGTTCAAAGTACTAAATCAACATTCTGGATTAAATGAATTTTGACATATAGTAACATGTCCACTCAGCTGGTGTTTTCTTAAATACATACATTCTGATATGTTCTAGTATAGATAGTTGAGAATGCATTGATTCCTTGCTAGATGACAGAGGGAACCTTTTAATATTTATGTAATATTTATTTATATAACTAATTAATATTTATGTAGAGATAAGTGCTTAGAGCAAGGTGAACAAATCTCATGCATCAAAAACCTAGCATGATCTGCTAGATTGGTTAAGGAAATAATTTATCTTTGCATCCTTAACATTAAGAACTTGCCTTTGGGGAAAGTTGCTTCTTCTACAGTATTGATGAAGCTAGACAATGCCAGACATGATGGATAATTTGTCTGATCTCTTATGGCAAATCCTATGGGCATTTGCAATAGGAAAAGTCAATTACCTCATGGACAAACAGTTCTCTGAATGTTACCTTTCTCTTACAAAATAACTTAGGAAATTGTGGACTACACAAATTGCAATATAGCAGTTTATAGGATAACAGCTTTGCTAGAAGAACTAGCAAAGTTCTTGCTAGTTCTTTGATATTTGATGGATATTTGAACATAACTCTTGATTATTATATTCTTGGAGTAGCTTAATGATGTTTTCTTTTTTGGTGAATACTAATTTATCATATTTAAAATGGTGGTGCAATGACTAGAATACAGTGTTGCAGGTTATCTCACTGATCACTGCCAGGGAGTTCAATCCTGACGGGCTCAAGGTTGACTTCCATTCTTCTGAGGTCTGTAAAATGAGGACCCAGATTGTAAACTTAGAGAGTGGTAAACTACTTGTAGTATATAAATCTAAATTGCTATTGCTATTACTATCAAATCACATCTATCATTCTGTGATAAGGAAGTTTTTGTGTGTTTGTGTGTGTTTGTGTAGGTAGTGTTAACTTGAATTTTTTAAAACTCAAGAACAGCAAGGAATATTGTTTGGCTACTCTTACAACATTGTAATTTGTGTGATTCAAAGCCAGGAGCCTGTGGCCCATGGACTGCATTAGGCCATGATCTTTTAATTCTTTATAAACCTGATATCTGTAAAGAGTATTATTATTGAAAATTTTATTGCTGCTTTAAAAAAAAACATAATTGAGCGTGTAATATTCTACTATCCAGAATTAATAAATGTCCAATGGTATTTCCCAGTGAAAAACAAACAGAGCAATGTAACATTGGTCCAGCTGAAGAGATTTCTTGTTTAATGTTCCTTGACTTTCTATGACCCTTGCTGTGGTGAAGGGAAGGTACCCATTCACACGCGAGAGAGAAGGTAAGAACTATTACATGAGACAGTAACTACAGATATGGCTGAATAAATTTAAGGGGAAATATTAAATAATCTCTTGCTTAAAGAACCACCTGATGTCTGCTGACAATATAGTTTTGCAGAAAAGCAAAATATATTCCACTGTCACAGTATACATATAGGAAGCCTAGCCTTGGAACCCTACTCATCCGATCTGGACTGGTAGGATAGACATACTCTGAGTTCCATCAACCAAGGGATGTTGTCTGCTGGAGACAGGAAAAGTGTCTGCTCTACTAAAGTGTTAGCCCTCTGAACCATCATCCTCTTAAGATAAAGTTGGTTTTAACCATGTTAACCTTTATAAGTGCTTTAAGACTGGTTATGTGCTTGGGCCTGATGTCTCAAGTCTGTGAAGGCCCATTTCCTGGCTATGTTAACATCCATGGATTACAATATTTCTCAGCTGTTATATGTATTTAGTTTTTCATTTTATATTGTGTTTTTAATTGGTTTGATTTTATGATTTCTATGCCCAAAGTCTCTTTTTTAAAAGATGGCTGAAATTAGGTCACCCAGTTTGCTTGGTGAAGGTATTCTAGTAGTTTACCTGTCTTCTTTAGGAATGAATGGATCTTTGCGAAGATGCTAAATGCAATATATAAGTAGCAAACATGATATCTGAGACTGTCAAGGCATATAACAAAGAGCCTAAGACCAAATATGACTATTATATAAAGACTATGCAAATGCTTCCACATCTAGTAAACTGTCATGGAAGGAAATAGTCAGGTCCTTGGACCCTCCATTATGGATTGCCTCATGTCTCAGTCCTCTCATCTATCCTGTTTAATACAAAAGCATTGGGAGACAAAGTACCCCACTGATTTAAGGTGAGGTAACATCAATATGAAATGGGACATGGTGGCTCAGTGGCTAAGATGCTGAGCTTGTTGATTGAAAGGTCAGCAGTTGAGCAGTTCAAATCCCTAATGCCGTATAACAGGGTGAGCTCCCATTACTTGTCCCAGCTTCTGCCAACCTAGCAGTTTGAAAGCACGTAAAAAATGCAAGTAGAAAAATAGGGACCACCTTTGGTGGGAAGGTGACAGCGTTTCGTGCATCTTTGGCATTTAGTCATGCTGGCCACATGACCACAAAGATGTCTTCGGACAGCGCTGGCTCTTCAGCTTTGAAACGGAGATGAGCACCACCCTCTAGAATCGGGAACGACTAGCATATACTTTACTTTACTTTTAACATCAATATGATACCAATAATATATCTTCATCCCATGCCAAATGGGAAATGCAATGGAAGATCTGACCCAGAGTTTGGAGGCTAAAAGGGTCTGGATGGGAAGAGTAAACTTAAACTCAATCCAAGCAGGAGAAAATGGTTCCTTATCCAAAAGTCCATTTATTCTGTGATTTTACTCGCTTTAACTTGATAGTGTGGTTCTTCCTCATGGAGACCAGGGCATCCTGCTGAACAAATGGAAGCTCTTGCTAAGATAGCATTTAAAATTTTAAATGCTTAAAGAAGAGTATACACTGATGTTTGTAACTTAGCCCTTGTCAGTTTTTTTATCTATTACCATAAATCACTTTAATTGGGTCTGCCTTTGAAGAGCACCTGGAAATTTCAGTAGCTGCAAAATGCACCTACTGCATTTCTTATTACTGCCATGTAACACCATTGAACAGGACAGGACAGGACAGGACAGGACAGGACAGGACAGGACAGGACAGGACAGGACAGAACAGAACAGAACAGAACAGAACAGAACAGAACAACAGAATTAGAAGAGACCTTGGAGGTCTTCTAGTCCAATCTCTTGCTCAAGCAGAAGGTCCCTGTACCATTTCTGACATGTTGCTGTCCATTCTCTTTTTAAAAGTAAAGAGACACCCACAACTTCTGAGGGAAAGCTGTTCCACTGACTGATTGTTCTGACTGTCAGGAAATCTCTCCTTAGTTCTAGGTTGAAATTTTCCTTGATTAGTTTTCATCCAGTTTCTTGTCTTGCCTTCAGGTGCTTTGGAAAACAGGTTGACCCCCACTTCTTTGTGGCAGTCCCACAAATATTGCAACAATGCTATCATGTTGCCCCTGGTCATTAGACCCAATGCCTGCAACCACTCTTCATATATTTTAGCTTCCAGGCCTCTAATCATCTTTGTTTCTCTTATCTGCACTCTGTTGAGAACTGCACTAGCTGAAGATATGTTTGCAAGTGAAATTCATGATGCTGGTTTTCAATAGTAAAGCATTATATAACTCAAGATATGGATATCTTCCCATATAAGTATAAGTGGATTCTATCTGTCCAATATGTAGGAACACAAAAGTGGAGGGAACCTGAAAATGGACTTTATATGTGGGAGTTACTCTCCTCTGGAACAATTGTACCCTGAAGCAACTCTCTGTAATTTTCATGGTCTTCTAGGAGCTTGTAAAAATTTACTGTTCTGGAAGGCCTTTGGGACCTGAGTGCTGCAGCACTCCAAGTGCCAGGAATGTTATTTTAATAGTTAATTTTTACTGTAATTATTTATTGCAATTCATTTATTGTATATTATTATTATCACTAGATGTAGTAGCTACTGCATTTATAAACTGCTTAGAGTTGTCAAACACGCAAACAAGATCGACTGCTTTATTCTGCAGTAGCTGATTTTCTGCATAGATATGATTTCTACTTTCCAATAAACCGTTTTTCTAACTGTTAGATCGGCGCAGGAAAGAAGAAGTGACCAGCAGGGTTCAAGTAACAAGTTTTAATAACAAGAACTGAACGGCTTGTGCGCTGCCGGAGCTCTCCTTATATACACTCCGGCAGACGCACCGCCCACTGACAGGGATTCAAAACTCCCGCCGAAAGGATCTTCAGCCAATCCCAGGCGGATGTCCTTATAAGGACATAACACTCCTCCCCCCTAGTTCTTAGTCAGTCGATCAGGGAAATAGTCACTAAGATAAACAGGACGTCTACGTGCCCGCGTAGACCTGCGCAGTTCAGAGTCAAGATGGACACTCTCCCGGACGGAGGGTGTCTGCTCTGCTCGGGGCTTCTTCCCCGGTGCCGGGCTGGATCTGGCCGTCGAGGACGCGGGCACTGTGTCCGAACCTCCGGCCGGGTCACGGACCTCCGCCTGCGGGCGATGCTGGTCTGCCTCGTTCCTGCACGGATCGTGGAGTCGCCGGTGTGGATCCCTGCTCTTGGCCGGTCCGGAACTCCTGAGCCACGGTAAGTTCCTGGGTCTCCCTCGGGTCCCCTCTGGGCTGGGGTCGCGCCGGTCTGGGTCAGGGTGCGAGTCCGGCGGTGGTGGTTGGGTTAAGCCCCCGGGGTCTCCGGTCGAGTCCGGCTTACTCCCGGGGCGGCAGGCGGACGGAAATGGTGACTGGTCGGCTCTGTCGGGGTGGCGTAAGCCTACCTTGTAGGGGTGGTGTAGGCCCTCTCTGCGCGGTTGGTCTGGCGGTAGTGCCGAATGTTCCCTCTGGCCGCTGGGCTGCTCGACCTGGTCGGGTTGGTGTTGGCCTACCCTGCCGGGGTGGTGGAGGCCTTCCTTGCAGGGTTGGTTTTCTGCGCGGTTGGCGGGTTGTTGTAGGGTCTCCTGGAATGTTGGCTGGAGGTCCCCAACTCTGGGCTGCCGGTTGCCCACTTCGCAGGGTTGACGTTGGCTTCCCCTGCTGGGTTGTCCCCGGTCTACTTGCCTTGCCGGATCTGGTGTTAGGCTAGGTGCCGGGGTGTTTGTTCGTCCCTCGGGTCGCCGGTCTCCCTCGTCTGGGTGGTTTAGGCTTACTTCGGCGGGGTGGTTTAGGCCTACCTCGTCGGGGTGGTTTAGGCCTACTGTACCGGGGTGGTTTAGGCCTACCTCGCCGGGGTGGTTTAGGCCTACTTCGCCGGGGTGGTTTAGGCCTACTGCGCCGGGGTGGTTTAGGCCTACTGTACCGGGGTGGTTTAGGCCTACCTCGCCGGGGTGGTTTAGGCCTACTTCGCCGGGGTGGTTTAGGCCTACTGCGCCGGGGTGGTTTAGGCCTACCTCGTCGGGGTGGTTTTCGCTCACTTCCCTCCACCTTTTGCGGAGCTGGTCGAGATGACGTCTCACGATCTGTCCATCGTCCAGCTCAACGCGGTAGGATTTGGGACCGGTTGTGCTGTGTACTGTAGCTTTAAGCCATTTAGGCGAGCCGTGGAAATTAAGAGCGAATACGGCATCACCGACGGAAAACTGGCGAAGTTGGCGACTGGCTGATGCGGGCACCTCAGAGGAGTATTGCGGGTGCAGTCTGTCCAGGGGTGACCGGAGTCTCCTGCCCATTAAGAGTTCAGCGGGGCATTTTCGGGTGGCAGAGTGAGGCGTGATATGCTGGGTAAGCAAAAAAGTGTCAATGCGCTCCTGCCAGTCCCCCGGGCCCATCTTGGCGAGCGACTCCTTCGTGAGTCGCACCATCCGTTCAGCCTGCCCATTTCCGGCCGGTCTGTAAGGGGCAGAGAGGGCATGGCGAATGCCCAAGCCCGCCAGGAAAGCTTCCATGGGCACGGACGTAAGTTGGGGCCCGTTGTCTGAGACCAGAATGTCTGGGAGTCCATGGGTCGCGAAGAGGCGCCGGAGGGCACGGATGGTAGCTTCCGTTGTGGTGGATGCCATGGGGACGACTTCCAACCACTTGGAGTAGGCATCAACCACGATGAGGAGGTGGTGCCCATGAATGGGGCCAGCAAAGTCTATGTGAATGCGCGACCAGGGGGAGCTCGGAGTCTCCCAGGGCATCGGGTCAGATTGAGGCGGGGCGGCTCTGACTTCTTGGCACGGGCTACACCTGGCGACCCAATGTTCAATGTCTTTGTCCAGTGTCGGCCACCAGACGTAGCTCCGTGCCAGGGCTTTCATCCGGACTATGCCCGGGTGTCCTTTGTGCAGCGCCGTAAGAGTCCTTCGTTGAAGAGTGCTGGGAATCAGCACCCTATCTCCCCATAGTAAACAGCCGCGCATGGTGGACAGCTCCCCTTGCTTGCGGCTGAACGGGATGAAGTCGTCGCTGTCCATTCGAGTCGGCCAGCCTCTCAGAACCCAGGAGTGGACTTGCCGGAGGATGGGGTCAGCTCGCGTGTGCGTCGCTACGTCGGCAGATGTCACCGGACAGTTGTTGTCGTTGTCAATATGCAGCAGCTCGAGCGTGGGGGCCGGGTCTTCCACGGATTCAGCGGATGGGCACCTGCTCAACGCGTCGGCGTTTGCGATGGCTTTACCAGGCTGGTGGACGAGGCTGTAAGAGTAGCCGGCGAGGAAAATGGACCAGCGCGTCATCCGGGGGGACATGAAGGCTGGGGTCTGCTTGTCCCCTGCTAGTAGGCCGAGGAGGGGCTTGTGATCGGTGACAATGGTGAATTGCCGTCCATACAGGTATTCGTGGAAGCGCTTCACCCCTGCAACAATAGCCAACGCCTCTTTGTCCAGTTGGCTGTAGTTGCGCTCAGCACTAGACATAGTCTTAGAGAAAAATGCGATGGGGGCTTCACGACCGGTAGGCAGTTCATGGCTGAGCACAGCGCCAACTCCGTACGGGGAAGCATCACAGGTCAGTCTGAGGGGCAGTGTCTCATTGTATTGAATGAGCACACTGTCTGAGGTCAGAAGTTGCTTAACGGCTCTGAATGCAGACTCTTCCTCACGTCCCCACCTCCAGGAAACCGCCTTCGCCAGCAAGCGATGGAGCGGCTCAGCAACAGTGGCTTTCTGCTGGAGGAAAATAGCGTAGAAGTTAAGCAATCCAAGGAAAGCCTGAAGCTCCGCTTTGTTTTTGGGGCTGGGAGCTTCATGGATAGCTTTAACTTTTGATTTGGTGGGGTGGATGCCAGAACTATCTATCAGATAGCCCAGGAACTCGACTTCCTGTACCCCAATGATGCACTTGTCCCTCCGGACTCTCAAGCCCTTCTCCCTGAAACGCTGGAGAACTAGCCTTAGCCGGTCCAGGAGTTGAGCTTTTGAGTCCCCAGAGATCAGTACATCATCGAAATAAGGCACCACCCCTGGAACGCCTTGGAGAAGGCGTTCCATCATGGATTGGAAAATGCCAGGGGCTGCACTGACTCCAAACTGGAGACGGTTGCACTTAAACGCGCCTCTATGGGTGACAATAGTCTGTGCCTCCGCCGTTTCCTGATCTACTGGCAGTTGCTGGTAAGCCTGGGCCAGGTCCAGTTTAGCAAAAATTTTGCCCTTGCCGAGTGAGTGCAGCAAATGTTGCACTACTGGCACGGGGTATGCGCTCTGCGGCAACGCCTTATTGATGGTCACTTTGTAGTCGGCGCAGATGCGCACAGATCCATCCTGCTTCATGGGAGTCACAATGGGAGTTTCCCATGAAGCATGATCGATGGGTTCCAGAATACCTTGGGCAATCAGCTTATCTAGCTGAGCGTCTACTTTAGCCCGCAAGGCAAATGGAACCCGGCGGGGCTTGAGCCGAATTGGGGTTACCCCCTTGTCCAGATTAAAGGAGATGGGTTTCCCTAAAAACGTCCCTAACTTACCATCGAAGACTTCTTGGAACTCTCCGATGAGTGAGTCGAGTTCGCCTGAGCTAATCTGGTGGATGCCTCCAATAGAAAGCCCCAGCGGCTGGAACCACTCCACGCCCAGCAGGGTTGGGCGGCTATGCTCCACGACGGTTATGGGAAGCTGGCCCTGGAACTGCTTGAAGGCGATCCGGAGGTTGGTCCGCCCGATGACGCCGATGGGGTTGCCGCCGAAATCCACCAGCTTGGAGTGCAGAGGTTCAAGTTGGCGCTTGGAGAGATTCGGCTTGAGCCTCTTGACCTGGTGCCAGTCGATGATCGAATAGACGGAGCTTGAGTCGACTTCCATCGTGCACGGCAAGCCTTCTGCCAACAGTGTCACGTGGAATTTTGTGGCACTGTTGGTGCTGGTGAGGGCGATCGTTGTCTGGTTCACAGCGCCGCCATGAGAACTGGTGCGGTCGTCGCGCTTTTGCTGGGTTGAGGACCGTTTGGACGACCTCTGGGAGTCGCGACGATTTTCTGGATTCTGGGGCTTGATCGACACCGGAACAGGATCAGAGGCTCTGCATGCCTCTGCGATGTGCCCCCTCTTAAGGCAGCGTCTGCAGGTGGCATCCCGCCAGCGACAGGATTGGCGGGGGTGGTGTCCCTTGCAACTGCCGCACTGAGCGGCGCGGCGGCCATCGTTTTGAATTTCCCGCCTGGTTGGGCGGGAAACTTTTAAAACGGTTGATTCTCCCTCTGAATCAGTCGGAGTGGACGAGTCGTCGGATGAGTCCGATGACGGTTTGCGGATCTTATGGATCCCTCGGGACTGGAGCATGGCAGCAGCGGCGGTCTCGGATGTTTCAGCAGCCGTAGCCTCCTCAAGAACGTCCTTCAAGGACAGTCTTTTTCTGCTTAGGAACTTCTTTTGGAGGTTGGCATCTCTCATCCCGAAGACGATCCCGTCGCGTAAAGCATTGTCAACGTTCTCAAATTCGCAGTTAGCAGCGATTTGACGCAATGCCGCCACAAAGTCTTTAAGCGATTCGCCTTCCTTCTGATTACGTTGGCGGAAGGTAAAGCGGTTCGAAATGGGGGTGCCCGTTGGGGCATAGTGGTCTTGCAGGGCAGTCTGCAGATCCACCCAGGACATGACTTCAATGTCCCTGGGTGCGACGAGGTTGACGGCGAGTTCCAGAACGTCGGAGCCGCAGTTAGCGAGGAAGAGAGCCCTCTTCCTCTCGTCGTCTAGGTTGTTGTAGCCGTTTCCCCGGAGGAATTGGCGGAAACGTATCATATACGAACTCCACTTCTCCCGGCTGGGGTTGAAGGGAGTCAGCGAGGCAAACGGCGCTTGCGGCGTTGCCATTTCTCAGACCGCGTCGAGTGACTTCAGCTCGTTATGGCGATCGTGCCACGCGGAGGTTCTTCTCTAGTCCTTCGTCGCCAGTGTTAGATCGGCGCAGGAAAGAAGAAGTGACCAGCAGGGTTCAAGTAACAAGTTTTAATAACAAGAACTGAACGGCTTGTGCGCTGCCGGAGCTCTCCTTATATACACTCCGGCAGACGCACCGCCCACTGACAGGGATTCAAAACTCCCGCCGAAAGGATCTTCAGCCAATCCCAGGCGGATGTCCTTATAAGGACATAACACTAACTGTGCTGAATATTATAATTAGCAAGTTACTGAGAATGGTGAGAGGTGGGTAGGTAAGGGTTAAGTATCTAAAGAGTTGTGAATCAAGCTGTGTCTGCATGAAGTCTGACAATGGAGCTGGGATTACTATACATTCAACATTAATTTAGGGCTTCCCCATAGGCAATTTTCCAAAGAAAGAAAAGATGACCTTATTCATCTTGAGTGAACTAGGATAACAAAAAAGCTACAGCAAATTACTTCTTGACAGCATCAATATTCTTCATTTCAGTATTCCCTATTAACATACTTTGGTTTGCTTCCTGTCTCCTCCTTCTGGCAGCAGTTCTTGTAGTTCCTTACCCTAGATGCTGAGTCTTTCTAGGACATTTTGGAGTTATTCCCATTAGCAGTCACTAATGCACAATTCTCCAAATTGACACAAGATTTGGGACACTGGCCTTGTTAAATGGCAGTTCTAGAGAAAGCATGTATTGCATTTCAAAACAGGTGGGTCTTCCATTTCCCAAATACCTGAAATAAAACAAGATAAAGAAGGTAGGTAGAGTAAAGCTTGTAAAAATTACTTCCTACTGCTTAATAGAAGTTCCTCTTTAGGTCACTTGACTAGGAGAGAAGCAGAAGAGGGCTTAGAATGGAGCAATTGACAACATTGTGAGCAGTTGCACATCTGCCTCTTTTAAAGGGATACTTCAGACTCCCCCCTCCCCTGCTGTCCCTGAGCAAATCCACCCCATTTTTGTACTTAACCAATCTTTTACCTGGTTCTCCCAACACCCCAAATATTATGCTGTTATGCCTGCTGATGGATGGGCAGAATCGCAAGTCTCTTTGCATAATTTCTACCCAACTTGGAAAATAATATCTAATGAATAGGTGCAAATAAGATTAGTAAGAACCTACACAATTGGCCGTATATATTTTATCACTTTCAAAATTACAGTACACCTTTATTTACTGTGTTTGTGATTTATGGTGTCCATAGGAAAAGTTTTGAGGAATTGATAACCTTCTGATAAAATTATCACATTGAAGCAGGTTCATGACTCAAAGTGAGGCCCTAGTTCAAAACATCTACTCCACTCAGGTTTCTCTGTTGTGCTTTGGGATCCTTTAAAATTCTCTGCAGAATCTGCACTGCTTTTGGGCTATTACAAAAAACAATAACTTTATACAAAGAAATTTAAGGGCAGGGCTGGTGTGTTCAGACTGACAGTATGATAGGTTCAGGCCTAACCAAACCACTATGCACTTGTGGATTGAAATTGGACAGGCTTAATCTTCCAAAAATGAGCGAATGAGTGTCAAGTTAGCACTTGTAGACATTGGCTTAAACATTAACGGTTTTAAGGATGTGATGGCAAAACTATGAACACACTTAGATTGTGCCTGCCTTTCTCTTCATATTGTTGTGAATCACTCTGCCAGATTATTCTGTGAAATAGTTATGCCACCTAATAAAATTTGGTAATAAGGGGTTCCATAGGATATTAGGGAATGAACAGGTACTTTGAAGAACTGCTTAAGATGCCTATTTTGCCTCTTGGAGCTCTCTAACTCTCAAACCCAAAGAACGCACTCCTTGTTTGAGACCAGAGATGGTATTCAGCAGGTTCTGACCAGTTCTGGAGAACCGGTAGTGGAAATTTTGAGTAGTTCAGAGAACCGGTAAAAACCACCTCTGACTGGCCCCGCCCCCATCTATTTTCTGCCTCCCAAGTCCCAGATTATCAGGAAGACATGAGGATTTTGCAGTAACCTTCCCCTGCCACACCCTCCAAGCCACGCCCACAGAACCAGTAGCAAAAAAATTTGAATCCCACCACTGGTTTGATACCTACCATTTCTGAGGTTTTAGAGGCTACAACAAAGGTGATGAACTTCCAGGATACATATATTTCTCCACTGATTTCTTTAGGGAAGCAAAAAGAAAAGAAAAAAAAGGCGGTCTGGGGGGCAGACGATTCTGTCTGAAGATGCTCCCAAGAGGCTCTCAAAGGCCTTTTAACTTCTACATTCAGCTGATGACTCTTTGGGGACTTTTTACCAGTAGTGTGCAAATTATGAAATTGTTTCCAAAGATTTGTTTGCCTGTGTTTCATATAGCCATAAAAATTATAGTCTTGCCTTTTAATGTATGGAGTATAATTTTAGCGAGTGCGCTTTATAAAATTGTTGTCCTATATAATCTGCTGATTTTTAATCCACCAGCAATATTCATGTGTTTGGATTGTTGCATTTAGTATTTATTCAGCTTGTTTAAAAGTAGTCTTGGAGTATATTTGCAAATATGCTAGAGATCATAAAAGTTGAATAAAAAGCAAGAGTTGATCATTATGATTGAACTAAAATGTTTTTAGAAAACATGTACAAAAATGGCAAGTTTCAGTTTTCTTGTAGTTCATTTACCTATATTGTCTTCCTCATAGAGTTGAGGCTAATTTTTTTAAAACCACTCTCATAGCACCAGAGGGCAAAGGAGCTCATATTGTTCTGAAGAATTCTAAAATGGTTGCTGTGCCTGTTCTTCAGACCTGAATTATAAAGGAAAAACACGAGGGGAGTCATTTCACCTCACTATAGCCTCAGGCCTTCTCTTCTTTATAAAGAGATATATAAGCTTAGGCATGCACTAATTCAGTGATATCCTTTTTCTTCTTCTGGGTCAAAAAGGAAAAGGCATGACTGGGGTTCTGCTTGCAAAGGGGAGTTGATGTGGTTTCCTGCTTCCAGTGTAAATCCTTCACTTGGGACCTTCATTCATTTTTCTAGCCAGAGTAGTTATAACAGGCAAGTGGCTATGCTGTTGAATTTTGAATCCAAAATATGGTTATGATGAGTGAATATAAAAGAAACACATTCTGGCTAAGGGCAAAATTTTACAAGTGAGTCTCCATCCAAGCAAATAATTCATGAAGGGCTGCACTTAAATAAACTAGACATTAAGCCATTTGATCCCCAGGGGCTAAGAGATCTAGGCTATTAAAATATTTCAGGTGGAATGGTAAACCGCATTCTGACCTGTGTGTTTAGGCCTTCTTCTATATATTCCTAAGGAGTCTATGATGACAATACATAAATATCTATGAGATTTTTTGACAATGTGTTTGCCGCGTCTACCTTCATAATAACAACTGAGATGGATGAATTTTAGGAGTCATACTTTGACTGCACAGAAATACTGTTTTAATTTGTAAATTTTAAATTGATTATTAATTTTAATTCTTGTTCTTTTCTGTTTTAATGTCAATGACTACATTAAATATTTGACTTTTCTCCTAAGGGTTTATATTTTTATCAATAACTAACAGCTGCACTTCCAATCAAATTTGATGTCTATTCAAAGGCAAGCCCCACTGGATTTATTAAAAAGTGTTTCTGGGTTTGCAGTCTGAATAAAAACAAGCATCTTAGTATGGGGGCAGAAAAAAAATCCTCATTATCCAACTCCCCTCTACAGTACTTGAAAGTTTAATAATTC
Source organism: Masticophis lateralis (assembly GCA_030761175.1). Lineage (NCBI taxonomy): Eukaryota > Metazoa > Chordata > Lepidosauria > Squamata > Colubridae > Masticophis > Masticophis lateralis. The sequence goes on along the minus strand of JAUDYJ010000001.1, from coordinate 320,075,745 downwards.
ACATTGACAATATGTCTACTATATGATCAATAGAATGCCCACATGTAGAGTCCTCTAATTATCTGAAGTTTGGGATATCCTCTTCAACAGTGATCAATGAGAACTGAAGCAAAATATCATGGTGGGAGACCCTGCTGTTTAGTATTCTAGATACTCTATTCCATTATTTCTTTCCAGACTTTCCCACTTTTCTCCAGGGGCCAATCAGAACTATATGTTTGCTAAGCATATTCCTTCCTTCAGCAGTTTTTAACAAATTCATTTGCAGCCTCAAACTTTGGAGTGTCTTTAAACCTCATCATAATTTCTCTTGCATTTGAGTGGTGTAATTCATTTTGGTTCACATAAATAACTAAACAATAATACTACATCATTTAATATTATATGGAATATACGACAAGCTTACTACAATTCACAGAGTACTAGTTTGTTATTATTATAATAAAACATTTTATCTTAGAGAATGTCTACATGGTTGCTGAGATTCGGTTATGAGACACCAACTTTGATGGATTCGTCCATTCACTGTGCTGTAAGACATAAGATGCTTAACACCATGAGCCTCACATGCACATTAAGTTAAAATGGCAACGTGACACTTCACCTCGGATAGTAATTTGGATACCAATTTAGAAATGAGATCACCAATTTGGACAGTGTACATCATCAAATTTTATTTGAACAAAAATACCTGTAATCCATCATGGGAGTAAATTCAGGAATAAATTCAATAACTAGAAAAGATAAATACACTATCTTGTGGAAAAGTTGTTAGGATCTTAGTTAAGTGTTAAGGAGTCAATTGAACTATATTTAGTTATTAGAGTAGCCCTACAATATCGCTCTAGGTAAACAAACAAAAGTTTGCTTACCTGAAAATAAATCAGGCTTTTTGGAGGTAAGTTCAATGACTTTCTGGAGGAGAGAAAATCCAGAAGAACAGAATAGTTTACCTTGGGAGATCAAACAATGCTGGTTTGAGATATTGTGAAGCAGAATAGAGCAAAATTAGTAAGTAAAACTGGTAAATAATTGTGCATATGTACGTATTTATTTATTTATTGGCCACCCATCTTTCCATGAAGTAATCCTGGGGGGCATATATAAGAAGGTTACTTCATATAACTGTCTTAATTTTCCCCACAACTGCTACTTCTGTCTGAAGCTGATTGCTTCCCCTTGCTTCACACAAAAACTAGCTCTACAGCTAGTGCCAAGGATTTAGGGGTGGGTTCTACTTACCTTTACCACTGGTTCGCATCATACCCATGCGCTGTCTCTCCTGCACATGCGCAGAACACACCTATGATGACATCCAGGTCAGTGGGCGGAGTCTCCTTCCGGTTTTACTACCGGTTCTTGAGAACCGGTCCGAACCTGGAGCAACCAACCACTGCAAGGATCAGATGGAAACAATTCCACCAACAACTTTTGGATAACATTCAGATTCTTCATCTTCCCCTACACTTACTTGAAAATGACACTTCCTTCTTACTTATTGTTGTGTCCAACCCATCGTGACCCCATGGACTACGTTCTTCCAGGCTTTCCTGTTCTCTACCATCCCCTGGAGTCCATTTAAGCTCATGCCTACTGCTTCAGTGACTCCATCCAGCCAACTCATTCTCTGTTGTCCCCTTCTTCTTTTGCCCTCAATCTTTCCCAGCATTAGGCTCCTCTCCAGCGAGTCCTTCCTTCTCATTAGGTGGCCAAGGTATTTGAGTTTCATCTTCAGGATCTGGCCTTGTAAAGAACAGTTAGGGTTAATCTCCTCTAGGTCTGTCTGGTTTGATTGCCTTGCAGTCCAAGGGATTCACAGGAGTCTTTTCCAGCACCGTAGTTCAAAGGTCTCAATTCTTTGGCACTCAGCCTTCCTTATTGGTCCAACTTTCACAGCCATACATTGCAACTGGGAAAACCGTAGCCTTGACTATATGCACTTTTGTTGGCACGGTGATGTCTCTGCCTTTTAGTACGCTGTCTAGATTTGCCATAGCTTTCTTACTTACTTTCTGACAGGTGACAGGAGTGTGTAAAAATGATGCAAGGTTTTTTCCACTAAAGTCACCTGTTCTCCAACCACCTCAGAGGAAGAAACTAGTGCATGTTGTTGCCGAATGATCTTCAGGCAAGGACACAACAGGACAGGAAGCACAGAAGCATAAGTCACTGAAAATAATTAGAATCCAGGGTAGAACAGCTTTAAGAGTTCCTGAGTGCCAACACTTGTTGGGGGTAAATTGGTTTTTTTTTCTAAGTCCTTTAGAGTAGTAAGACTGGGACAATAGGATATAAATATTACAAAGAATGTGGAACATTCTAAGGGGCAAAGAAGATTCTGATATTCCCTTATTAATTTTGTGAGTAGCAATTAACTTATTTGATCCACTAGGCAATGATGCACACTCAAAAGTGTGCACTCATTTTTCCAAATATTAGAGTATAATCCAAATTCATTGATTTTTTGTCACCAGGTAAGTGTTGAATCTCAGAGACCACATAAATAAATTTCCCCCAGGATTATCTGTCCCCAGCCTGATACTTCAGCTCTTCCAATGATGTACCCATTAGTGCTATTATTGGGGCTCTCCATTTGGCTTCTGGCCACCTTCTTTTCTCTTTCCTTCCACTTTTCCAAGTATTACAGCCTTCTTCAGAGAACTAGGTCTTCACATAAAAGGTATAAAATAAATCCTTCAACAGCAAAATATGAAAGCCTGATGCGTTTCATATTTTGCATCTTCAGAATCCAACTTTTAATTTACATTGTCAAAGGAGAACTGTTACCGTCATGATTCTGATCTTTGTAGATATATTGTAGATACATCACAGCATTTGCATACCTTTCCCAAGGCCTTCATTGTTATTCTTCTAAATGTTAAGTCCACAGTGTGCTTCTTGATTGCTTGTTTCTTTACAGGTTATAATCAATCCTAAACATAGAAGCTATCCAACACATATTTATTATCAGTTCTAAGGCTGGTTGTCACTAGTTTGGTCTTCTTTTTAATCCGATTTTTTTTCACACTGCTCCTTAACTTAGTTTATGCTTCTAATCATTTGGCATTTTTACCTTGATCAGCACAGTGCAGGTTATTGAATATTCCTTTAGCTTTAAAATTACACTGATCTTCTTCTAAAGCAGTTTTCAGATTACATATTCTGCATATAGTTTGAATATCTCATGTATTGAATTATCCTATGCATTATTTTGAATATAGTTTGAATAAGTAAGGGAAGCCTTTTTTCACTCCTTTGCCAATCTGGAGGCAGTCTGTTTTGCCATTTTCCATTGTAAACAAAGCAATTTGGTGTAATAGTTAAGGCACAAGGCTAGAAACCAAGAAACTGTGACTTCTAGTTTCTCTTTAGATACTAAAATAGCTGTATGACTTTGGGCCAATCACTCTCTCTCAGTCCTAGGAAGAAAGCAATAACAACCAACTTCCAGCAATCTTGCCAGGGACTAGTCCAGGTATCATTTGATGTAGTCAACACATACTGATCTCTCTCTCTCTCTCTCTCTCTCTCTCTCTCTCTCTCTCTCTCTCTCTCTCTCTCTCTCTCTCTCTCTCTCTCTCTCTCTCTCTCTCTCTCTCTCCTCCCTCCCTCCCTCCCTCCCTCCCTCCCTCCCTCCCTCCCTCCCTCTCTCTCTCTCTCTCTCTCTCTCTCTCTCTTTCTCGTGGGGTTATTCTTTGGCTTCACAATTATCCAGAGTTTATCAACAATAATGTTTCCTGTTGTTCTAGATTTTCTAAAATCAGTTGGACATCTCCCTTTCCATGCAGAATTCCCATGTATTGAATTACCCTATGCATTATTTTGCTAGCATATAAAAGTAAGGATACTAACTGTGTGCTAATTTGCACAGACTATTACATCTCCTTTCTTTGGTATTATGACACAGGCTTGCCATTCACTAAATAATAACTGCCCAGACTGACTTCTTCCAATCTATTGACTATTGTATTATTCTCCAAATTCGCTGGCAAAGTTGGTTAGAACCAGTAGTGGGCTGCTCCCGGTTCTGTCCAGTTCTTTAGAACTGGTAGTAAAAGCGGTGGGAGGCTCCACCCACCTATCTGGATGTCATAATTGACAATCTGCGAATGCGCAGAAGCATGTGTAGAAGCGTGCATGCTTCCATTGCGAACTGGTAGTAAAGGTAGGTAGAACCCACCCCTGGTTAGAACCATTACATATTCTTCTTCTGTCACTTACCATATTTCTGTAGACAATTAATGTAGACAGAACAGGGACCCTTTTGTTTAGAATCCTTAAAATAAGGTAATTGCATGGCAAAAGTACAGGTGGTCCTTGCTTAGTGATTGTTTACATAGTGACTATGCACAGTTATGAAGGTGATAAGAAAGTAACTTTGCTACCAGTCCTTGTATTTATGTCCTTTGCAAGTCTGTAAAGCAAAGAACTGAAGTAAGATCATAAGCACAGTCATGGTTTCACTTAGCAACTTCTTTGCATAATGAGTAAGTTGATAATTTCCAATTGTGATTGCTAAACAAGAACTACCAGTATGGAGGGCATCATGAAGATGTCAATTTAGCTCGGTTAACAACAGTCACATTTTCCATTAGCTTAGAGAAGCTTCAGCATAATAGACTATTTTTAACTCTGTGGAACCAACATACTAATGCAAATTTCAAGAAACTTAGTGTAAAAGATTCTGTCTTTTTTTTTTAATGTTGCTTTCAAGAATATATTCTTAATTATTTGTTTGACTACAAATCTGTAGTTCGATAAATACATGCTGAAATCTCAGGATTATTTCAAGTAACTGCTTCTGCTCATGAATCTTAATAGAGCAGATGTTCTCATATATTCAGGTATATAAATATTGCCAACAGTTGTAGTATCTGACAAAGCCAACATTAGACAATTCAAATTTGTACTAAGGGGTATTGTTGATCTGGAGCCAGAAAAAGAAGAGAGAATTTGATAAACTACTGTGTTGTCTGATCAGTTCAAGCCTTGAGCCAGCAATGCAACCGTTAGGCCCAGATAGAAAAGATATCCCAATTGTTTGGCATAATGGAAAGCTATGTGCTATTTAATCATCGATTTCCAATTTGTTACCAGCTGGTTATTGCAGCAGGATTCAGACGGAAAAGATGTTTCCCATATTGTCATTGTTGTTGCTATTGATCGTATTACTATTATTGCTGTTATAAACACCACCTGGAGTATTCAGAAGCAATGCTGAAGATGAAATAAAATGCTATACACATTCAAATGACTTGAAATATTTAAAAAGTGACTTCCCATACAAGACAGTGTGTGCCAGCAAGCCACTAGTCTGTCAAATATTTATTATATAATTTATATAATTTATAATGTAGATTGACTGAGTGACTTACATCTAAACGCATAAAAGGACCAATCCTAAAAACATAACAACAACAACACAAATAAAAATTAGCCCTCTATTCATAATAATATCCCCAAATGTTCCATGGAAAATAATTGTTTTACCTTGTTTCCAAGAGTTAGAAGGGTAGGACCATCCTGGTCTCAGACACAAGTTGTTTAAGAGGGCTGTCTCCATGACATCTCTCCCTCTCTTGCATCTATACATAGATAGGCAGATACTTGTAAAACCAGATATATCCTCAGGGAACTAGGATTTAAACCATATGGACTTTGTAGGATATATCTGGTACATTGAATTCTACCCCAAGAATCTGGGGTAGATCATAGTGACTTCCACCCAGCTGGTATTTTGTTTGCAGTAGCAATAGCCCTTAGACTTATATACTGCTCCATAATGCTTTACAGCACTCTTTGAGCAGCTTGCAAATGTCAGCATATTGCCCCTACAATCTGGGTTCTCATTTTACCGACCTTGGAAGAATGGAAAGCCTCTGCCCACAGCCTGGAGTTTGATCCTGACCATCTTGAGGGTGACTCAGCCTTGGAGCCTTTTGAAATCAGTAAAATAAGGACCCAGGTTGTTGGGGGCAATATGCTGGCTCTGTAAATTGCTTAGAGAAGGGCTGTAAAACACTGTGCAGTGGTATATAAATCTTACTGATATTGCTATCATACAGCTAGATGACGTCTGAACATGTATCTTGAAAGTTTCAAACTCTTCAAACATTTCAAAATATGGTAGGAAAGGCAAATAGTTTCCAAAGCATTTGAGGCTTTTTAAATTATTGTTCAAATTAGCATATATAAAACATAGTTTTTAGTTGCTAGTAACTGCCACTTCAACATTCAAACTACTGGGTATTTTTCCCTTATGTCTTATTTTGACATTTGACTATTGGATTTCATTCTCGATGGTTGTCCTTATGAATGGCTCAAAAACTTCAGTTTGAACATTGTGTAGTGACTTGTTTATTTGAACCTTCTCCCACATCTCTGAATGCCTCATTTGGTTATATATACACAGAGTTTGTTATAAGCATTTTCAAACAAGAAATGTGGGACAAATAACTCCTACAGGACTAGAGAAATAAATATTTTAAAGTCAAAGCAATTGGGCAAGTAGTTGAAAGAAGAATTTTACACATTGACTCCAAGAAAATGTCCTGTTTAGTTTAGTTTAGTTTAGTTTATTTCGGATTTATATACCGCCCTTTCTCCCAAAAGGGACTCAGGGTGGTGAACAGCCAAAAAAATTAAAATACATAGAATACAAAAGTTATAAGGAACTAAAATAAATAAATTAAATCATTGGCTTCTCAATTTAAAACCCCCAAATCCATAAAATTCCAATTTAAAACCCCGAATCCATATAATTAAAAAAAAAACCCTTTGGGCTAGGCCGGCTTGTTGGAATAGGTAGGTCTTTAGGGCCTTACGGAAGGTGCGAAGGTCCGGGATCAAACATATACTAGGAGGCAGCTCATTCCACAGCGTGGGTGCCTCCACAGAGGAGGGTCTCCTCCTGGGGGCCGTCAGCCGACATTGTTTGGCCGAAGGCACCCTGAGGAGGGCCTCTCTGTGTGAGCTTATTGGCCGGTGGGAGGTTATCAGTAGCAGCAGGTGGTCTCGCAAATACCCTGGCCCTATGCCATGGAGTGCTTTAAAGGTGAGAACCAATACCCTGAAGCACACCCGGAAGACCACCGGAAGCCAGTGCAGCTCGCGCATGAGAGGTGTTACGTGGGAGCGCCAGGTTGCTCCCATAATCACCCATGCGGCTGCATTCTGGACCAGCTGAAGTCTCCGAGTGCACCCCAAGGGGAGCCCCATGTAGAGAACATTACAGTAGTCCAGGCGAGACATGATGAGGGCATGAGTGACTGTGCATAGGGAGTCCCGATCTAGAAAGGGGCGCAACTGGTGTATCAGGCGAACTTGATAGAAGGCTCCCCTGGCTACGGCCGTCATATGCTCCTCCAAGGACAGCCGTGTGTCCAGGAGGACACCCAAGTTGCAAGCCCCCTCTGTGGGGGCCAAAAACTCACCCCCAATAGCCAGCAATGGTGTCAGCTGGCTATATCGGGACGCCGGCATCCACAGCCACTCGGTCTTGGAAGGGTTGAGTCGAAGCCTGTTTCTCCCCATCCAGACCCGCACGGCCTCCAGACACTGGGACATCACTTTGAGGGCATCATTGGGGTGGGCAGGGGTGGAGATGTACAGCTGAGTGTCATCAGCGTACAGTTGGCATCGCACCCCAAAACCACAGATGATCTCACCCAGCGGCTTCACATAAATGTTGAACAGTAGCAGCGAGAGGACCGACCCTTGTGGCACCCTGCAAACGAGGCGCCTCGAGGTCGACCTCTGCCCCCCTGCCAACACAGACTGTGACCGGTTGGAGAGATAGGAGGAGAACCACCACAGCACGGTGCCTCCCACCCCCAAACTCCCCAACCGATGCAATCGATGATACCATGGTTGATGGTATCAAAAGCCGCTGAGAGATCTAACAGGACCAGGACAGAGGAGCAACCCCTATCCCGAGCCCTCCAGAGATCATCCACCAACGTGACCAATGCTGTCTCCGTGCTGTACCCAGGTCTGAAGCTGGACTGGCACGGATCTAGATAGACGGTTTCATCCAGGTACTGAGGGAGCTGTCGCGCAACCACACTCTCAACAACCTTCGCAATAAAGCGAAGATTGGAGACGGGACGATAATTTGCCAAAACAGCCGGGTCCAGAGAAGGCTTCTTGAGGAGGGGCCTCACCACCGCCTCCTTCAAGGCGGCAGGCAAGAAGCATTTATAATCCTCTGGAGCCAGCCTCGTGTAACTTCCCGAGTGGCCAGTACCAGCCAGGAAGGACACGGGTCCAATAAACATGTGGTTGCATTTAACCTCCCTAGAGTCCTGTCCACATCCTCAGAAGTCACAGGATCAAACTCCTCCCAAGTAATAGTCTCAAGACCGGCCTCAGTCACTCTGTCTGAATCTACCCAGTCAGAGTCCAAGCCTTCCCGAATTTATCGTGCAGATACTGTGCAAAATCCTCAGCCTGCCCTTGCAAGGGGTCCTCCTGCGCTCCCTGATGTAGGAGGGAACGGGTCACTCTAAACATGGCGGCTGGGTGATTATCTGCCAATGCAATAAGAGCGGAAAAGTAATTACGCTTTGCCGCTTTTATCCTAAGATGGGACCTAACTAGTGTTCGGTCGGATTCAGAACGACTCGCCCTCCAACCATTCTCTAGGCATCTTTTCTGGCATTTCATCTCCCTCAGCTCCTCAGAGAACCAAGGGGCTGGGCAGGTTCGACACCGGGTCAGAGGCCACAAAGGCACGACTCGGTCCAGAGCGCCAGCGGCTGCCCTATCCCAGGCAGCCACCAGCTCTTCAGCCGAGTCGTGTGCCAGAGTTACAGGTATTGGCCCAAGTTCCCTCTGGAACCTATCAGGATCCATCAGGCGCCTGGGGCGGAACCATCTAACCGGCTCCGCCTCCCTGCAGCAGGGTTCGGCGGTCAGAAAGTCTAGCCTCAGGAGAGAATGGTCTGACCATGACAGGGGTTTGATGACTATATCCCCAACATCCAGACCATCCAACCACTGTCCAGAAACAAAAACCAAGTCCAGAGTGTGTCCTCCCACATGAGTAGGGCCAAAAATTACTTGTGTCAGGTCCATGGCCGTCATGGAAGCCATGAACTCCCGAGCCAACCCAGACGTCTCACCAGCAGATGGCAAAACTAATAAAAGAAATTGTTAAAACTAATAAAAGAAATTTCACACAGGTAGGACTATTGACCTTTCTATTTTCTGTCACTTTAAATAGATTTTGATAACTGTAATAGTTTACTAATATGGAGTGAAGCAATGTCAACAGCAAGAAAAATCTAAACCACCCACACTGGGGAAAAAAATAATGCAAAATTACATATATGTACCAATTGGGTTTACCAATGAACATTTCTCAGGCCTTATTGAAAGAGTCAAATCCTCAAAGCTTTTTCTGAAGAACATCAAATCTGGAGCCCTGTGGACTTCAGGAGAAATGCTATTCAAAAGGGCAGGAGTCTGTCACAGAGAAGACAAACACAGAATAATTATTGCAAGATGACATTGTTGAACTGATGGGAGTTATGGGATCTGGAGCTTGTCAACCTTATTATATTTACCAGATAGGCAGAGACAGTTGTGGAAAGGTGGTTCTATAAAATATCCAGGCCTAATGGCATCATCATTTCCCAATAGAAAATGAACCCAATAGCCAAGGTTAAACAGTAAATGTTACAAATGAGCAATATGAGATAAACCCATAAGTCCTCATGCTGTTACATTCTGGACCAATGAACCTTCCAAGTGATTTTATCTGAGGAAACAAAACCATTTTGATGAGCTACTCCATCTCAAAATGAACAATGCTAATTAGAAACTATTGCTCTCATATAGGGTAGCTTCGTGTGGTGTTCAAAATTTCCTTTGTTTCTGTGATTTAAATGTGATATTTTTTGTTGTGCACCAAGGAATAGAATCAAATGGTTCAGTCTCATTTTGATTTCATTTTAGATGCTGTGAAAATTTACAGTAGTACATATCTACGAAGGAGACTTATATATGAACCCTTCCAATGTATGGTATAAAGCTAAGAATTATATTGTTTCATTTTATAACATTCATATTAGGGTAGTTTTATTTTATACCATTGAGAAATCCTGCTCAAATTCTATTTTCTTTTTCTTATCTTTTTTCTCTGCTATTGTCCTTCTTTCTTTGCCCTGTCTTGATATAAAACCAAACGCAGTGATCCATCATAAGCCACCTGACATAAACAAATCACAATCTTTCTACTTCTGGTTTGCATAGAAATGAGTTGAACAGTGACTTAGCATTTCAGAAGCAATTCACTGTTGATGATTATGAAGGGCAAGGATGTGCTTTTGAACATTCATCATTAAGGCCTCCCTCCCACCTGCCCTCCTTCTCAATTGTATGTTCACAGTTGGAGTTCCTTAAATAAAGTTTACCCCTGTCAATTAATCTAGCTGATAATTCAAAGTTAAAATGACATACCATAAAAATATTAAGCATTTTACAAAGCAGAAACTCATAAGCGGAAGCTTAATAATTTGAGAAGAGAAATACAAACAGTGTCAAATTTACCCACTGAGCAATTTAATATAGCTTCTGCACAATTTTGCAAGCAATTATTTATCCAGTTAATCTGCATAAAAAATTAATAAATTATCTTCTGCAATATTGCTTTTGGTGTTTTTAGTAGCATAGGCAATTATGACAGTAATGTACAGAAAATTACCACAGGGGAAAAGCACCATTTGCTTGCCAGACATGAGAACTATGAATAAAGAGATTTTACAGTAGTGCTTCAAAGTTATGCAGAAGTCAATATATTAAGAATCAATCCTGTGTTTAGATAAGATAACATTTAACAATACTTCCTTTGCAAATGTCTTCAATTAGTGAATATTATTTGTGTTTTTAAAGTTGGAATAAATAACTTAATTCCCAAAATTGGTACTGATTTTTCTCAGTTTCGTTTCCTTTCCTCTATTGAAGACACCGAGCAATGTCACCTGACAAGATCTTCTCTGAGGTTCCCTGAGGTACTTCTGATATCTCCACCTACTGGTGGGAAACAGAAATCTAATACATCAGAATTTCACACAAGACACAAACATGTTGCACTCAATCACACAAGTATTGTAGATGTTGTAGATTTCTCCTTGATAAGGGCAATCAAATTAATGATAACACATATAGCAATCAGCCTTAGAAGTGATAATAAAGATACTGATATGGTACATGGCTCTTGCATTTTAGGATCAACCATGAACAATAAAGGAACCAACAATTAAGAAATATAATGCAGATTAACATTTGGTAGGGTAGCAATCATCATCATCTTCTTTTAAAGACCCTGTAATCCCTTGTGGGGTGGAATCTTGGACAACCGAATGGAGCTGAGTGTTTACTGGCCAGATAGCCTTTCTGTCACCAATGCAGAGATTGTTTCAGCAGATATATTCTCATTGTGCCCAGAGAGAGAAATATCTGCCTCTACCAAGGATTGAACTTGCTAGGGTAGTAATGACTGCTTGAAAAATATATTCAAATACCTATGTCTACAAAGATCAGAATTGTGCAGGCAAGATATTGTTGTGACACTCAATGGAGGTGAAATTTGGATGTTGAAGAAGCAGGAGAGAAAGAGAAATTAATGTTTTGTGGTTGGACGAGATTGTAATCCAGAGATTATCACGGAAAGCAAAACCATCCTTCCCAAACTAATGGATTGTAGGACAAATTAATCTATACTTCGCACCTGAAACACAAAGACTGAGAACAAATTATCATATTTTGACCACATTATGTGAATATCCAGCTCCAGTGAGATAATTCTGAGAAAATTGCAAAGAAAGAGAAGATAACCAGCAGCAAGATGAATAGATCTGATTATACTGATTTTGGTTGCACCACCCCAAGTTCTGGAAGGATATCTTCACAGAACATCCTGGAGGAGGTGCATTTGGTTGCTGAGTGTTAACACCAATATTATGGAAATCAATCAATAAATTTTTGTAGTAAAAGCAATAGAAATAAAATTTTAACTAATTTCACAATATAGTGTAGAAGGTAATGATAAATCAATCCAATTAAAGTTGTTATACTATGAAGACACATAAACAGTATGAACTTTTAAGCATGATGTTCAAAAGACAAATTCTCCTTCAAGTAGAGCTGTATTCTTGGTGATTTTTGGACATCTGTCTGTTGTCATAATTCTATTCTCATGAGTCAATTGCATGGGTCTACCAGGAATAAAATCAAACTCTTTCTCGCTCCTGAATTATTCAGCAGGTAGACTAGGTTTGTTAGGCTAGATGGATATGCTGGAACTGACCAGAATCCTTTCTATATTCAGAATTGTTGCTTTTTTTAATGGGTCCTGCCAATGAGATACTATATAGCCTGCATAATTGTGCAATCTCAAGGGGCAGTTCCTCCCTTTCTTTGTTTTTTTAGAATAGCTGATGCTTCCCAAGGTGTTAGGAAAAGTAATTTACACACAGTTTGTCCTTTTTGCCAGCTGAACTACAGCCAATGACAGCGATCCTTCTTAACATTGCTAACATTATTAGTGCAGGCTGGGAGAATTGTGTGATGATTTAGTGACTTTCCCAGATGCCAAGAGGCTGTATCTCTTTTGCTTTCCCTTTCTCTCTCTTGTTTTAGATTTCATAAAGTCTTTTATCATCCTGACATGTCACATTGTTATATAACACTTCATAATGACCTGTCATGTTGTACTAAAAAAGGTGTTCTTTTTCACAGTTTTGGTTTCCCACTGAATAATATGTGTAGGCACAAACATAGACATATACTTCAGCCTAATCTTTTCTGCTTCTTGCCTTTTGTCAGCATTGATCTAGGAATCTGATTAGGTGCTTATCTGATCAGTCCCCTTGGATTTGTGTCCTCAGAGAGGCTTTTTGGAACCATCCCAGTGAGGTTTGTTCTTTGTTTATATTCAAGTGGCTTGCCATAGGTTGGTCTTAGAGGTTCATTGGTTGTGCTGTTTACTGTTAGGCAAGACAGGAAGCAATGGATGGCAACTAATCAAGAACATAAACAACCTAGAACTAAGGAGAACTTTCCTATTGGTGAGAACAATTAACCAGTGGAATGCTTTGCCTTCAGAAGTTGTGGGTGCCCCATCACTGGAGACTTTTAAGAAGAGATTGGACAGCTACTTGTCTGAAATGGTATAAAGTGTCCTGCTCAAGCAAGGGGTTGGACTAGAAGACTTCCAAGGTTCCTTCCGACTCTGTTATTCTGTGTTCTATGTTTGGCATTTTGGGGTATTGTTTACTTCTTGATTGTTGGTCTGATGTCAATCTTAGAGTTAATCTATACTAATCTGGGTAATAATTGTTAGTGGGTAGGTGTTTTGGTCTTCTTTGGTTCAAGAAGTAAACAAAACCCCAACCAAGGAACTGCCAAAACTAACAATAAGCAGCCTAACCAAAAAATATCTCTAAGACCACCTTCATCAATATTGACATGGCAAACCACTAGAGTATAAACTGAGAGCACACCTCTTTCCTTACTAGCACTGATGATGTTATCCAGTTTGGGTAATGAAACATCTGCAAGAAAACAATCAAACTCAGGGAGCATTAAGGACCCTTCATTCTGCTCATTGGACAACAAAATTGAGAATTACAAATAGATGTAAATTTTCTGGTAAGTGCTTTTTTCTATTAATCTGTTTAAAAACAAAAATCATGGAAAATTAATATATAAAAACCTGTGACACTAACACAAAGTAGATTTACATCTCAAAAATACCGTATATAAGCCTAGAGAGATGTCAAAGTGAATAGGATCATGATATGACAATGTATCTCAATCATATATAAATTTATCTTCCTCCTACTTGTTACTATATAAACTAAATTAGAAGTTTTTTAAAAAATTATCAGTTAGTACTCTTATTCAGTAAAGCATCCTTAGATCTAAATTTTAAAGATTAAAGATACAGATTTACAGGATCAAGAGCCTATAGTGTCATGCCAATTATGCCAAACAATAACAAACTATGTATACTTTGGCTCTGAAACAATGGCATCTATCAATGATTCTTTTTTAATCATTTTGCAGAAAAGACAAGGATGTTAAAAATAATAAGATCAAAAACATGGATGCAGCTAAAGTTTTCCAGGTGAATGAAGGCTTCAATCTGCCCAATACAATACAGGAAGGATTCATTATTTATCCACTCATCCTCCTTATTCAGGTTTGAGATAGCTCATTTATTGTGAATATATGAGGATATATTCACATAATAGAGCCTCCATCTGAGTGCAATTTTGCTTCTGGGACAGACTGAAGCCCGATCAAGGTCATCAGAAGTGATAAAGAGGTGCTTTCCTAAATAAATGGGAAGGAGAGACTTCACTGGCCTGCTGACCTGCTGTGCTTCAATTGACCTGCCATAGGACAACCCTCTACCCTCATTCAGCCACAAGATTCTGCCTCCATATTCATTTGCTGAGGCTGTTGCAGATAACTGAAACTTGACCAGGAAAAGGGGGAGAAAAAAAATATTGTTCTTCAATAATGTTGATTGGAAAAATTGTTATGAGCAAAATCTGAGCTGCATTTGATCATTTCTATTATTTGTGCCATGTTTTTATTCTGCTTCTAGAACAGCAGTCACCAACTAGTGGTCCGTGGACCATTGGTGGTCCATGAGAAAATTTTGGTGGTCCGCAGAAAAAAAATTCATTCTTTATATATTGCACTAAATACTATTTATCTTTTTTTTTAAAAATCATATTAGTGGTCCATGGGATTTAAAATTATGAATTTAGTGGTCCCTGAGGTCGGAAAGGTTGGTGATCCCTGTTCTAGAAGACTAGTGGTGGCACAGTGGTTAGAATGCAGTACTGCAGGCTAACTCACTGCTCACTCTGGGAGTTCAATTCTGATGGAGCTCAAGGTTGACTCAGTCTTCCATCCTTCCAAGGTCAGTAAAATGAGAATCCAGATTGTTGGGGGGCAATATGTTGACTCTGTAAACCAGTTAGAGATGGCTCTAAAGCACTATGAGGCAGTATAAGTCTAAGTGCTATTGCTATTTTAGAATATTGTAATGAAGCTTGTAAACCATTTTCAAATTTTTAATGAAAAAGCACCACGATTCTCAAGTCACCATGATCTCTTGCTCTAAAACAGTGCAGTTCACCAGCCATTTCCAGCAGAAACAGAACTGATGATTCCAGACAAGATGTGAATTCTGCTGGAGAATGATAATAAGAACTCTGCAGAGCTGTAACTATTGCCTCTAGCAGACTCAAAGAGCTTGCATAGTGGAACGAAAAGGTGTGTTGGGGGGTGGGTGAGTGGGGTTGGTGAGTGCAGAATGAAGGTTAGATTGCTGGTGTTTTGTGTTTTTACTCTGCTTTCCTTTCTTGTTTCTCTCGAACTCCTCACTTGTACTCTTTTCCTCAACTCCACTGCAAAAGGTCTCCAATGAGATTCCACAGACCTATTCAGTAAAAGGACTCTTTGGGGGGCAGTGGTTTTCCAAAAGACATGCATCCCCCCCCCCATCTCCAGCACATCATTTGGGGCTATGAGGAAGAGCCCAGCATTTTATAAACTGGATATATACAAGTGTGTGTGTGTGTGTGTGTGTGTGTGTGTGTGTGTGATCACTGTCTTATTATTAAGGATGAAAACAGTGGTTATGTATCACTTTAAGTATTGGTTTGGCCCCAAATAGAACTGGTAAATCTGAGTAGAAGATGATCTAATTTGCAGAAGTCTAGTGCAGAGGAAGGCCTCTCAGAAGCTTGGGATTTTTAAAATTTTCTCCTCCAAAGTCAAAGAATTCTTTGATTTTAGTAAGGGAGAATGGAATATGGATTTCCCACCCTCAGATCTCAAAGAGTTAACAACACATACATTCTTTTCTTATTGGTCTTCAAAATTCATTCATCTTCCTTTAATATTCTTACAGATGTTTTATCCTTGCAGGACCTGCAAAACTTCTACTGCATTTTGTTTGAGACCCAGGTTGGCAGTATCAGGTCTAAAGAAATCTGCCTGCCTGATGTGCTTCTTCATCCATTCCAAAGGGCCCCCAAGATATCAGGGTGGTGGTGTCAGATGATATAGTTCAGCTTGACAGTCAACTTGCCTAATTTGTGTCATGTTGTGGAATCCCCTGTTGATTCCACACTCTTTGGGCCTTACACACAGTGGTGGGATTCAGCCAGTTTGCACCACTTCGGGAGAACCGGTTGTTAACTTTCTGAGCAGTTTGGCAAACTGGTTGTTGGAAGAAACCATTAGAGAAGAGAACCGGTTGTTAAATTACTTGAATCCCACCACTGTTTACACACCTTGTGGCTGCTTTCTCCCAAATCTATTCAAAAGGTAGAATCAGAAGCCCAGCAAGCAATAAAATGGTATCAAAATTGAACAACTTATTGAGTGGCTTATGGTTTTCTCCTTCCTTCCTTCCTTCCTTCCTTCCTTCCTTCCTTCCTTCCTTCCTTCCTTCCTTCCTTCCTTCCTTCCTTCCTTCCTTCCTTTCCCTTCCCTTCCCTTCCCTTCCCTTCCCTTTCCTTTCCCCCCCCCTCCTCCTCCTCCTCCTCCTCCTCCTCCTCCTCCTCCTCCTCCTCCTCCTCCTCCTCCTCCTCCGGTCTGTGCAATCAAGCATCATTTCTCTGGCCTCGGCTCTCTATTCTGAGGCCTTTAACATGCTTTTGTCAGTGAACCTGGCAATGGGAGCACATTTGTGATGAATTGCCTCCAAAGTGACAGCATGGGGCCAATCACTCAATCTTGTCTATGTGATGATAACTACCAAGGAATATCTGAAGAGCTACTTAGAAAGAGCTATTTGAATTCTGATGCTAATGAAATAATCAGACTTGTTTTCTGGTGTGGTACATGCTGCCTGTGAGCATCAGTATATATCAAATACTGTGGCATGGGTGGGTGTGGATATGGGTATAGCATGTATCTATAACCATAGTAACAAAAGCCCTGTCTTTAAAATTTGCTATTTGTACATACAGAACATTTTGCAATGAACATTTTTATGTTGCAGTTTCTTTTCTACTTTTGAGATTCATGGCTTCTTTATATATAGATAAAATTACATCTCTCTACTCTCCCTAAGCAGATTAATGGTTGGGCCATTAGTCCATCTACAGTAATTCAGTTCTATGCACTCTGATTATATCCTTGGGCAGATATTGCCTCCAACCCCCACTCCAATCAGTTATCTCTTCCAACTACAAAGACTTTCTGCAAGAAAAACATGCATGGTACCAATGAGCTGATTCCCCCTGCCCCATTCCTTTGTTGTGGAATTTCCTTTTCCTTTCCTTCTCTCCTCTCCTCTCCTCTCCTCCCCCATCCCCTCCTCTCTCCTCTCCTTTCTACTCTCCTCCTTTCCAAGTTGTGGTCACATGATGTCTTGCTTAACAATCCCACCAATTAGCAACAAACTTTCTAGTTCCAATTACAGTTGTAAACTTGGGATTCCCTGTATATTTTAACCTTCCTTTCTAAAGTTATATTGTGATTCTCTTGTTTCTATAATCTATCATGTCTAATCATCAAAACCATAAATCAAGTTCATTTCTTTTCTATGCAAAAAGCCCAAAAGGGGTTTCCAGTCACCAAGCGCATACTGACTTTTCTCTAATCAAATAAGTCAGTCTAGCAATTTCAGCAAGTTGTTATCTCACCAACCGTTCATCCATTATAAACATTGCTAAGTTTTTCTGACTTCGTGCATACAATAATCTCATTGCAATTATCCTATATAAAAACAGTGTTCCAAGTTTTTTTTGTTTATCCATCATCACGAGGAAAAGTTCTGCTTTCAGCTGAATGCTAAACTTTTAAATCTTTGAATCTTTGAATCAGTGTGTGCATTTGAATCCATTTTTTTCTAACTGTTTTACATATCCAGCAAGCATGATAAAACAATCCTTCTTGTTCATATTTCCAACCTAAAGCTGAAGTGCCTTTCTTTATACATTTGTATAATTTTTCTGCTGCCAAATACCAATGGTATATCATTTTATTTTTTTAAAAAATCCTTAAGCTTGTAACAATGCAAATTTCAACCCTTTCAACTACTATTTTCCCACTGTTCCACCTGCATACTGTAACTGATTTTTAACCCACTTCATTATACAAACTTCCAATGCTTCTTCTGTGTCACATTTCAACAAAAAATTATATACTTTAGTAATCACATGCTCACGATTTGTACACGATTCTATTTCAGATGCTTGTCATACAATGTCTTGTTCAATATCATGGACAGTATTTTTTTTTTAAAAAAAAAATTTAAGCTGCTTTTTTAGAGAATTTGCTGCTTTTATACTCCTCACCTTCTGCTCTCATTCCAACAACTGATTGAAAGGGGAGCCTTTGAATAATAATGGCTTTGCTGAATTTGTTTCTAGCACTCTTTTTTGGCCAACTTTACTCCAGTGGCAGAACACCAATCACACTGGAGGTGCAGGAAATGGTATATGAAGATTTACAGGGATGGTCCTCTTTCTATGTATGATGAGTAAAGCCTTATTTCAGCCTTATTTCATTGATTATGCCTTATTCATTTCATATTTATTTGCATTATGCAGTCTTGTTTCATTGATTTTGCCTAATCCATTTTTAAACACCCTGTTAAAATACTCGAAATTACTGTTAAATTCATTCATTCGTTTGTTTGTTCTGTGGCTTTAATGGAAATGGAGCCAAGCAGAAATGTATAGGTTAGCTTTCCTGCATAAGAATCAAAGTGTAATGTTTGTTGCCTTCTTTTTTCCTTAATAAGCATCTTTATTTGCTGATAGAGAAAAACTGCCCAAATTAAAGGATCACCACTGTGACTTTTGATGACAAATTTGCAAGAAATTTTAACTTTGTGGTAAGGATAATGTAGCCTGAGAATGTAAAGCCCTTTAAGAGCATCTCTAAATATTATGTTACATTTATTACCAATAATATTCTTATTAAATATTGGCCCATTTGTTCTTTTAAAGACATAACTGTTTCTAGTGTACTAAAAGATAATTGGTGCTATTAAGATCTTCCCTCCCCCACCCAGTCAGAAGTTTACAACCAAGGGGTGACATTTTCTTAAAAATTCCTAAAAAAATATTTTTTTAAAACAAGAAGATTTGTATTTTGGAATGTGGCAGGAATCTTTTTTTGCTGCTGCAAATCATCCTTTTTCCACATGAAAGGATGGCCTAGCCAAAATAATACTTCAAATTATTACAAGCCATCATAAGAGATTTCAGCACATATCAAATGTTCTGCTGGTGGGAAAGCTATTACAGAAGTATTTCTCAATATGTGAAGAATCAGATGAATTCTCTGGATGTTGGTAAAGGAGTGGTGAACAGAGCTTGAGGTTGCCCAATTAAATTGATTGGCAGTAGTTTCAAGACACCTGAAATGGACTCCATCCCTACTGACACACTTGCACGAGGAAGTAAATTTATAGAAGCTCTCATCCAAGCTGTATTTACAGCCACTGCTTCATAAACACTAAGGAGATATTTCAAAAGACTGTAAACATTTGCCTCTGAAGAAAGGATTGACATAATTTCCCAGGCAAGAAAATTTCCTAAGCAAAGTTTGCTATTATGGATGGCATAAGGGGCACAATTATTTTACAACATACTGCCTGAAGTCTTGGAATAAGGCAGTATCCAAAAGTTTATAATAAGCAAATAATAAAACAATACCATTTATTATCCAATGAACAGAAAGCAGAAAATGGTAATAAATTTAGAGAGCATAAACTGGAACACAGTATGATGGATTCAGTCAGCTGTACTGTGAAGTATCCAATTTCTTGATTTGGAAGCAGCATTTTAAACATCTTCTTAAATTAAGTGGTGTTAAGGGCAAGCATTTAAGTAATCAGATGTACTCATGGCAGCACATTATTTAAGATGCTTAGGCAAAAAGAGGACACTGATGAGCGCTGAAAGGATATTATTGGATCTTGATCATGCAGGATGGGCAGGCACTGTACCATGAAGGGCTTTGGGGATAATAATGAGCACTTAAATTGCCCTGGAAACCTACTTGTGCAGCTTATGAAGCAGATGTGTTACCTGAACATAGCATATTATGCCCATATCTGCCCTGGCCTCCAAAATCTGGACCAGTTGCAGACATCAAGACCCAGTTGAGTCACCCATCAGATTCACTGATACCTTCCAGTGCCCATTTGTCACCTGTGGTGAACTCACTTAATAGGAGGTAGCATCAGCAAACTGAAAAGCAATCAGAGCTTGTTTTGACCCTGGCAAAAGAATGATGAGAATATAATTCACTCCGTTACAGCTTTTTGCAGACAAAATGCAAATCTCATGTATGACCCCTGGTGTGTGTCAGGGTCTTGATGATTTGGTTTCAGGTTTATGGTTGCTACTGTGATTACAAGCTCATGAGCTGTCTTAGACAAGTTGAACTGCCTCTAACAATAAGCCTTGAACAGGCCACTGCTAATATGATGATGGAATCTAGCATTTCAGGCAAAAATGTCACTATGCAGCAGGAAAGATGATCAAGCAACAAAGAAACCCCAACTGCTCCCTAAAGCTCAGCCAAAGGATGTCTGTAAAGCAGTTCTGAAACGTATCAATCTCAGGCTGTCCCAGATGATAACTGTCATGCCCCCTTCACCTGGCATAAACTCACATCTGGTGCCAAACATGAAACCCAGATGGCCATCTCTCTAAAAGGGAAACTCGCCCACTCTTAGCCACCCAAGTCTCAGTTATATATGCCGCATCAGTCAAATCATGGATGACAATAGCCTTATTACATATCATGGCATTCAGTAAGCTGGAGCCCTAGACCATCAATCCTGTCTTTTGATTTCTCTCCTGATCCTTTTCACCTTTCTATGTTGCTTTCTTCTTTTTCCTGGTCTTCTGCTTTCTCCTTTCTTTTCTTCTCACTTCCTGCTACATTCCTTTTCTCTACTTTCATCTCTTTCTGCACTTCATTCTAATACTCTTCAGTGTTTCCTTTTCCTCTTTTTCTTCAAACTCTTGTTCTTCCTCCTATTCTTTTGCAGTTTTCTTCCTTGTATCTGTTCTTTAGGAAATACACATTCTTTATCCTGCTCTTCTTTCTTTTCTCCCACCCCTATTTTACTTACTTTCATTCTATTCCGTTATTCTCTTTTTCAACCCTTACAGTACTTCTTTTATTCTTTTTTCCTCTCTTCTCTTGTAAGAGCTTGTTCATTTGTTTTGCTTACCTAAGTGATGCTGTAAACACAATAAAATTGCTTAATTACATTGCATCTAGCATCATCCCATTTGCTTTGAATGGGATTGCCTAGGTGGATATAACATTTGCAGCATTTAAAAGGACAATTAATCAGAGGCAATTTTAAGAAAATAAGATACAAAGCAGAGACGGGACAGAGTATACTTTTTAAATTTATTTTTCAATTTATTTAATAAATCTATATATTGACCATCTAACTTTACAAAGTAACTCTGGGTGGCTACAAACATTCTTTTCAAAAGAACAAACTTCTGCATCTCCAGCTAATGCCTTTTTGGCTTCATAATTAATATTAACAAATCTTTGCTTTGATCATGGAGAGCCAGCGTGTTAGCTGTGCTCCAGTGTATATATCTCAAAAAACTGAGACCAGTCCCTGAGTAATTTGTAATGTGATAGAAGTAGCCAACGTTAATTATTAATTAAGAATAATTTTGATGATTCATTTGTTATGCCACTTAGTTTTGAGGCAAAAGCAGGACTGCTGTTTCCATTTGAGAATTAAGAGAGTTAAATTAAGCAAGGAAATATTCTCTTTATTGGTGTTTTGATTAGAGTATTAAAAGCTCCACAACAGAACTCACTTCATTAGTGTGTGCTAATCCAAATACCTTTGTGGGGGGAAAAACACCGATAAGGAGGTTTAGCAAGAAACTGCTCTCAAGTCAGTGGTGTCCCTAGCAAGATTTGGGACAATGGTCCAGAGCTCCCGTTAGCAGACTGGTAGAAGGGTCCTGGGATACAACAGTGCTGGCTTAGCACATTTTAAAGTAATGTTACTAATTCATTCCACACTATTGCCTAAAGAACATTGGGGCATAAATCCATTATGTCCGCAGTTTAAAATTATCTAATTGCCCCCTTGTTTAAAGGAGCACGAAACACTTTGGCCAGGAGCAAAGGAGTGTGGGAGCTGTCATCTAAAGCAAGTGGACGGCACCTGATGGTTAAACCTAATTTCATTGTACTGCACATTTACAAAGTGTGAAATCTGTACAGTGTTAATTTTAATTGACTTGCAAAGGACTATAATGTTATATATATTCAGATTTTCTCAGTACTCATTGGAAATTGTTGTTGTTAGTCAAAAAATCATGTCCAACCCATCACAACCCCATGGACAATATTCTCCAGGCCTTCCTGTCCTCTACCATCCCCCAGAGTCCATTTAAGCTCACGCCAACTGCTTCAGTGACTCCATCCAGCCAACTCATTTGCTGCCATTCCTTTCTTCTTTTGCCCTCAATCTTTCCCAGCATTAGGCTCTTCTCCAGTGAGTCCTTCCTTCCCATTAGGTGGCCAAAGTATTTGAGTTTCATCTTCAGGATCTGGCCTTCTAAAGAGCAGTTAAGGTTGATCTCCTCTAGGACTGACAGGTTTGATCATGTGGGTCCAAATGTTAGAAATGCAATCAGACTCCAAGTACTTATTATCATATGTGGTGGATATGTGTGAACACAAGAAAATATTGAACAAAAATACACATGATTGGAGAAGCTGATTAAGCAGCAGATTTTAAACCAGAAATATTTTTGTTAGGTGTAATACCAGAAAATTATGATAAAGGGACTATATACTTAATTGAAGACCCGGATTGTGGGGACAATAAGCTGACTTTGTATAAAAAAGAACACTGCTTTGAGGGGTGGTGGGGCGAAAGCCCTACTAAGCAAGTATATACAAAAGTATGAAGACTATTGCTTAACGCATTGTAAGCCGCCCTGAGTCCCCGGAAAAGGGCGGCATATAAATCGAACCAATAAATAAATAAATAAATAATATTGACAGCAGTGAGAATCATATTTGCACAATATTGGAAAAATGAGAACACCCCATCAAATGAAAATATAATTTGGAAAATATTGGACTGTACTTAGATGGATAGATTGACATTGAAAATAAAAGATAAAGGAGACACAGAATATCATTTAACATGGAATAGGTTTTATCGATGGTTAGATATAAGAAGTAGAAATTAGATGAAGAATGAGTATTGTTATGTTTAAGTAAAATATGAATGTTGTTTATAATTATAAGTATGCTAATATATTTAATAGGAACATAAATAAGGGAATATAATTATAAATATGGTTAGAATTATTTTGTTATATTACTATTATTTCTGTCACTATATGTGTTATCTTTTCTTTCCTTTTTGTAAAATAGTATGCCTGGACAATACACTACATTCAAAATACTTAGATATAAATTTAAAAAAAGAGTAAAAAAAAAACCCTTGCCACAATTTGTTGTGATCCACACAATCAAAGGCTTTAGCATAGTCAATGAAGCAGAAGTAGATGTTTTTTTGGAACTCTCTGGCTTTCTCCAAGATCCAGTGTATGTTGGCAATTTGATCTCTAGTTCCTCGGCCCCCTGCCTGTACTTCTCGTAGTTTTCGGTCCACATACTGCTGGAACCTAGTTTATGGGATTTTGAGCATAATTTTGCTAGCATGTAAAATAAGTGCAATGGTGTGGTAGTTTAACATACTTTGGCATTGCCTTTTTTTGGAATTGGAATGTAAACTGACCTTTTCCAATCCTGTGGCCACTGTTGAGTTTTCCAAATTTGCTGGCAAATTGAGTGTAGCACTTTTACTGCATCATCTTTTAAGATTTTGAATAGCTCAGATGGAATACTGTCACTTCCATTAGCTTTGCTGTTGCTCAGACTTCCTAAGGCCCATATGACTTCACATTCCAGGATGTCTAGCTCGTGGTCAGTGAGCACCCCATTGTGGTTATCAGGGACATAAAGCTTGTTCTTGCATAGTTCTTCTTTGTAATTTTGCCATGTCATCTTAATCCATCTGGCTTCCATGACGGCCATGGACCTGACTCAGTTAATTCACGCCCCCACTCACACGGGCGGACACACCCTGGACTTAGTTTTTGTCTCTGGTCAGTGGTCGAGTGGTTTTGATATAGGGGATATAGTCATCGAACCCTTGTCATGGTCGGACCACTCTCTCCTTCGACTAGACTTTCTAACCGCTACACCCCGCCGCAGGGAGGCGGAACCGATTAGGTGGTTCCGCCCCAGGCGCCTGATGGAACCTGATAGGTTCCAGATGGAGCTTGGGCCATTTCCTGAGACTCTGGCTCATGATTCGGCTGAAGACCTGGTGGCCGCCTGGGATAGAGCGGCCGCCGGGGCTTTGGACCACATCGTGCCTTTGCGGCCTCTGACCCGGCGCCGAACTCAGCCAGCTCCTTGGTTTACTGAGGAGCTGAGGGAGATGAAGCGCCGGAAAAGACGCCTGGAGAGCGGTTGGAGGGCCAGCCGTTCCGAATCTGACCGAACACTGGTGAGGTCTCATATTAAGACCTACCTAGTGGCGATAAAAGCGGCAAAGTCTAGCTACTTTTCCGCTCTTATTGCGTCATCAGATAATCGCCCAGCCGCCCTGTTTAGGGTGACCTGCTCCCTCCTTCAACCGGGAGCTTGGGATGACCCCTTGCAGGGTCGAGCTGAGGACTTTGTCCAGTATCTGCATGACAAAATCGCTCAGATCCGGGAAGGTCTGGCCTCTGACTGGGTAGATCCGGACGGGATAATCGAGGCAGGTCTTGGGGGTGTGGTTTGGGAGGAGTTCGACTCTGTGGCTCCCGAGGACATGGACAGGATCCTGGGACGGCTGAATGCGACCACATGTTTATTGGACCCATGTCCCTCCTGGTTGGTACTGGCCTCCCGGGAGGTTACACGAGGCTGGCTCCAGAAGATTGTTAACGCTTCTTTGAGTGAGGGTGTTCTGCCGGCCGCTTTGAAAGAAGCGGTGGTGAGACCCCTCCTCAAAAAGCCCTCTCTGGACCTGGCTGTTTTGGCTAATTACCGTCCAGTCTCCAACCTTCGCTTTGTTGCGAAGGTTGTTGAGAGTGCGGTTGCACGGCAGCTTCCCCGGTTCCTGGATGAAACTGTCTATCTAGATCCGCTCCAGTCCGGCTTCCGGCCTGGGCACAGCACGGAAACGGCATTGGTCGCGTTGGTGGATGATCTCTGGAGGGCACGGGATAGGGGTTGTTCCTCTATCCTGGTGCTGTTAGACCTCTCAGCGGCTTTTGATACCATCGACCATGGTATCATGTTGCGCCGGTTGGAGGGGTTGGGGGTGGGGGGCACCGTTCTACGGTGGTTCTCCTCCTATCTCTCTGACCGGTCACAATCTGTGTTGACAGGGGGGCAGCGGTCGACTCCGAGGCGCCTTGTTTGTGGGGTGCCGCAGGGGTCGGTCCTCTTGCCCCTTCTGTTCAACATTTATGTAAAGCCGCTGGGTGAGATCATCCGTGGCTTTGGGGTGGAATTCCATCAGTACGCTGACGACACCCAGCTGTACATCTCCACCCCAGGCCACCCCAACGATGCCGTTGAAGTGATGTCCCGGTGTCTGGAAGCTGTGCGGGTCTGGATGGGGAGAAACAGGCTCCGACTAAACCCCTCCAAGACTGAGTGGCTGTGGCTGCCGGCGTCCCGATATAGCCAGCTGATGCCATCGCTGACTATTGGGGGCGAGACATTGGCCCCCACGGAGAGGGCTCGCAACTTGGGCGTCCTCCTGGACGCACGGCTGTCTTTAGAAGAACACATGACGGCCGTGGCCAGGGGGGCTTTTTATCAGGTTCGCCTGATACGCCAGTTGCGTCCCTTTCTAGATCGGGACTCCCTACGCACAGTCACCCATGCTCTCGTGACTTCCCGCCTGGACTACTGCAATGCTCTCTACATGGGGCTCCCCTTGGGGTGCACCCGGAGGCTCCAACTGGTCCAGAATGCGGCCGCGCGGGGAATTATGGGAGCGACGTGGCGCTCCCACGTGACACCTCTCCTGCGCGAGCTGCACTGGCTCACGGTGGTCTTCCGGGTGCGCTTCAAAGTGTTGGTGACCACCTTTAAAGCGCTCCATGGCTTAGGACCTGGGTACTTGCGGGACCGCCTTCTGCCGCCAATAGCCTCCCACCGGCCAGTACGCTCGCACAGAGAGGGCCTCCTCTGGGTGCCGTCGGCCAGACAGTGTCGGCTGGCGACTCCCAGGGGGAGAGCCTTCTCTGTGGCAGCGCCCGCCCTCTGGAATGACCTACCCCCGGAGATACGCAGGATTCCAGATCTCCGGACCTTTCGTCGGGCCCTTAAAACCCATTTGTTCCATCTAGCTGGGCTAGCTTGATCCCATCCTCCGTTTTTAAATTTGACATTGATTTTAAATTGGGTTGTTTTAATTCTCGGCCGAATAATATTTAATAATTTTTAATTGTTTTTAACTTTTGTATACCATGTTTTATTCTGGCTGTTCACCGCCCTGAGTCCGCAAGGAGAAGGGCGGTTTATAAATTGAAATAATAAATAAATAAATAAATAAATAAATAAATAAATAAATAAATAAATAAATAAATAAATAAATAAATCTCTTCTTGCTCTGTTAGGTCCCTGCCACTTTGGTACTTTATCATGCTCATCTTTGCATGAAATGTTCCTTTCATAAGTCCAATTTTCTTGAAAAGATCTCTGGTCCTCCCTATTTTCTTCTATTTTTTTGCACTCTTATCTCTTCTAGCTATTCTCTGGATATCTTGTGTATATCTTTCTCTTTCTCCCTTGCTTTTCACTTCCCTTCTTTCCTCAGCTATTTGTAAAGCTTCCTCAGACAGCCATTTTGCTTTCTTGCATTTCTTTTTCTTTGGTACAGTTTTAGTTGCTATCTCTTGTACAATGTTGTGAACCTCCATCCATAGTTCTTCAGGCACTCTGTCTATCAGATCTAATTCCTTAAATATATTTGTCACCTCTACTGTATATTCATTAGGGATATGATTTAGTTCATACCTGAGTGGCCCAGTGCTTTTCCCTACTTTCTTCAATTTAAGCCTAAATTTTGCAATGAGAAGCTCATAACTGGAGCCACTGTCAGATCCTGGTCTTGTTTTTACTGATTGTATAGAGATTCTCCATCTTTGGCTGCAGAGCACATAGTCAATCTGATTTCTGTGTTGACCATGTATTGGGAATTGTAGGATGGAGTAAAAGAGTAGCATTCTAGCAGTAAAGCCTCCCTGTTTTCCACACAGAGAGAAAAATCAATCCTGGAATTAGGCAAAGCATTGTTTTGTTTACAGGGCTAAAACCGAGCAGGCATCAGAGTTTCTCCTATTTAACTTAATTGAGTTTACTAATATTTCCAAGCCAAAGAATTTAGGTACCACTCAGTGAAAACACTCTAATGAAATTTAGCAATCAATGATAGCTTTATTTCATAAGGAGAAAATTGTAGACGTCACCTTTCCAGCATGCACTAACCAAGCTGTGTCAAGCTGTGCCATCTCATACATGTGTACTGAGACAACCAACTGAATTCAATAAGATTTATTCCTAGTGAGTACTGGTCTGTTTCCTTAACAAGCTAGAGTGATAAACTTCAGGCCACAAGTATATATTCACTAGTGGACAGGACAGGACTATTCTTTTTTTTTAAGGAAAATGCAAGCTTATAACTTAAAATATGTCATAGTTGTTTTAGAAATATGTCAGAAATCTGACAAGAGGAACAATCTGAGATATTTAGTTGCCTGAGTTGAGGAAAAGTCAAAACCTCTTCATTCCACATGCAGAAGCTGAAGACTTTCTTCAATGCCAATGGATAGCATAGAATACACTGTGAAATCTGAAGAGCAAGCTAGCTTAGGTGATATAGAGCAGACAATATGTTTAAGGTGATAAAAAACAGCCAGTGGATTTAGGAGGAAGTATTATGAGGAGGGAATATAACTGCTACTTTCCACAATATTCAGCCTTTATATCAGAGCTCACCAATTCATTCTTGCTAATGGTAGGACTGGTCTCAGCAAGCCAGAATACAGTTGCTTTTGTGTCAGTAAATTACTCTGTAATTCCATCTTTCATTCAGGAGAATTTATGTTCCATCTTTGAATAGGAACCTCTTTCTTTTTCACATGCTCTTACTATAATGTAACACTCTCAAAAGTATTAAAAAAATATGGCACAATCATCACATTGCTTTGCACTTTGCTTGATTGAGAGGTGATGAAGACAAATCTCCCAACTTGATTCCAATCTGCCTAAGGGTTGTCTTCCTAGCCTAAGCAACATTTTGCTCATTGACTATTTCATTTCCATTTATCTGTTCTTAGGACAGTTTTCTTTCATTTCAGAGCTCAAGATCTAGTTCAGATATTCATACCTGGTTTTGTAAGCCATACTTTGTGAATATAAACCATACTTCAGCTACAAAACTTCAGATAACTGCAAGGTTGCAGCAAAGAGATGCAGAGGCCTTTATCTCTATCTAGTGATTGTCTAAATTTTTGCAATCCATCTCCGCTTCTCTTGTTTGTTTTAAATCTGAGGGTGCATCAGCTGGAGAAGTCAAGTAGGCTGCTGATTAACTGAACCAAATAACACAGGGGGAAAAGTCAAGCCAGGGAAGTATGTGCTTAAATGGCTAGGCCAACTCATATCTTTCTGGATCATACTAACAGGAGCAAATAAAATAGGCTGTGTTGGAAGCCTGAAACTTTTATTCCCATCCTATTACCTGATATTCACAAAAGCAATTTCACATGTAAATAGAATTTATATATGTCCCAGATCAGGAGTGAAATTCAGCAGGTTCTGACAGGTTCTGGAGAACCAGTAGCGGAAATTTTGAGTAGTTTGGAGAACCAGCAAATACCACCTCTGCCTGGCCCCAGAGTGGGGTGAGAATGGAGATTTTGCAATATCCTTCCCCCAGGAGTGGGGAGGGAATGAGGATTTTGCAGTATCCTTCCCTTGCCACACCCACCAAGCCACACCACGCCATATCTACAGAACTAGCAGTAAAAAAATTGAATTTCACCACTGTCCCATATTCTTTAAAAAGGTAAATAGATACAGTAAATTCACAAAAAAAAAGAAAGAAAGAAAAGAAAAAGAAAAAAGAAAAGAAAGAAAGAAAAAACAAAGAAAAGTTTCATAACCAACTCTTCTTTCTCTTTACAGGCCCTGAAATGTTTTTTTTAAAAAAAAAAAAAGCATCAGGAGGATCTCCCAAACAATGTAGCTTGGAGTAATAAGGATTACTGGAATAGGTAATAACTGCTCACAATTGTGCTTATCTTAGATTAAATTAAAAATGATTTAACACATTACAAATTTAAAGGTTGAAATAGATGAAAAATAATTTCACCCAACAAAAAGAAGCTTTCCACTCCCAACAATCTGCTATTGTTTATCCCATATTGTACATTAAGACCATCAATTCCTTGGAGATATTTGTCTTTAAAAAAACCAAAAAACCTCTTGACTTTTTTCTTACATTGCATTGCTGCTGACTTCCATGTAAATCCCATAGATCTTCAATGGGATAGGAGTACCCAATCAAATCAGAGGTGGTTTTCAGCAGGTTCTGACCAGTTCTGGAGAACCAGTAACAGAAATTTTGAGTAGTTTGGAGAACCGGTAGTAAAAATTCTGACTGGCCCTACCCCCCATCTATTCTCTGCCTCCCAAGTCCCAGCTGATCAGGATGAAATGGGGATTTTGCAGTAAGCTTCCCCTGGATTGGGGAGAGAATGGAGATTTTACAGTATCCTTTCTCTGCCACGTCCACCAAGCCATGCTACACCCACCAAGCCACGCCCACAGAACAGGTAGTAAAATTTTTTGAAACCAACACTGAATCAAATGTATATTTAATTTTTCTGCAGACCAATTTGATGGATGAATCTTAAAAAGGTAGCTACCTGGGAGAAAAAAAGCAGATGCTTTAAAAATAAATAAATAAATCATTGCAGAAGTGATGAGAATGTATGTATGGTTCTTCATAACCCCCTTTCACAGCTGTTGCTACCATCAGGCTTTCTCCTTGTAATTGCACACCAGGGGCCAGTAGATAGGAGACCAAAAGGCGGGTGTCTCTTTTCTCATACGTTTCTTCACGATTAGGTCTCATAAATCCATTACAAAATATCCTAGGCAAATGTGCTCTGAATATTAAAGCCCTTTGTTTTGCAACTGGACAAGTCTTCCAAATAAAGGGGAGGCAAACCAATCCCCAACTTGAGCTTATGCATACAACTAATCAATAACAACTTGAAAGTCCTTTGAATAAATTACAGCTATTGAAAAACAGCTGCACTCATGTCAAGGACACCTGCAGTTTTGCTCCCGATCATAGTTCCTTTGACTAGTGATTTACAGACACACAACGGGGACATTGGTGCTTCCTGCAACTAAATAATACATTCACAGGTCAGAAGACTGATAATCCAACATTTGCTCTAGCAGATCCAAACATGCTTGAAGGAGAAGAGCAATGTCTTTTCATTAACTACATGCTGATGCATAAAACTTTTGTACCCACAGTTTTGATAGAATTATTGTGGTTATAAACAAAAGTAGAAGCTCACACTGCTTGACAGTAGTTCTGAAGAATCGCGACACTTTCCAAATTCAGAAGAATCTCTAGAGTTAGATTTCTCAGTGGAAGAAATGTTTTAGATATAATCATATTCTGAGGAAGGTGACACAGTACCTAAAAATGGAACAAATGGAACCCATAAGCAAATGTTGCAGCTGTATTAGGTTATAAATATACCAGTGGCCTGCTACTCTGTACTAAGTAAGACAAGGATCGTAAATACAACATAATGGAACCTTTCATAGATGTAATCTGGGACACTATGGGTGGGGTAAAGCTTTAAATCATGTACGTCTGAAGCTTGACTACTGTACTACAGAACAAATATTGAGCAAAAATAGCCCTCCTCCCTATTTGAACATGAAAAAGCCCAACCATTTGTGTGATGTTTTGAATTATTTGGAAGGTGAGCAAATGCAAAGGGTAAGGGACGCAACTCACTGACCTCGCTGACTTTCATTTTCCTGCAAGAGATAGTTGTTTCCATGTTTATTTTTCAATAGTGTCTACAATGGTATTATATCACATCAGTATCTTCTGAATGGCTTGTGGGATTATAGAAGCGCTCAACAAATATAAACATTAAGATCAGAATTGCCTAATTTCATAGAAATGTTCATAGAATGTTGCTGAATCTATCTACTATTTTACTTTCCTACAATTTCCTTTCCTTTTCCTTTTTCTTTTAAGCTGGGGCCATTTTTTTAAAAAAAGTTTTTTGGGAGAAAGAAAAGGAACCATTGCTTTAATTTGTTTCATTTAGTTATGCAACCCACATCATTTAGTTGAAAAATGCATCCGATTTGTTAGCAGGTAACATATTTAGGAAATTGTCAATGTCCATTTGATTCTGTCCACATGTGGCCATAAAAATATCAACTACTTTAGGATAGGATAGGATAGGATAGGATAGGATAGGATAGGATAGGATAGGATAGGATAGGATAGGATAGGATAGGAGTGTATTAGCATTTTAAATGTGCACTGATCAGCATATATTAAAATGAAATTTCATTGCATTCAGCTCTCAAAAGATAACAATTATGCATACCCCCTCCCCCCACACACACATATATGACACAGAGAAAAAACACAGTCTAGTTCAAGAAAAAGAGAAGTAAAAATAGGAAGGCACAACTTAAAAAACATCTAGCAGATGCAACTGGTATTATAGTAGAGTTACAATATGGCTCAGTAAATAAGAGTCACAAGTTCTAGGTAGGAATGTTGTTTCTTAATGTCAGAAGACTTGGCTGCCTTTTCAAAGTATGGTGTATGAATTAAATCAAACAAGAAAGAATTCTAGAATTTTTGCAATTAATATCACAAGATCTTCTGGCGAGCGAGTTACTCTTTGATTTATTTATTTTCTATTGATTACATTTTTAATAGATTGATTGATGAGAGACCGCTGGATCAGCACCTTCACAAAAGCAAAAATTGCAGAAAATAAGTCTTTCAGAATATTTGAAAGTAACAATCCTAGCAATGAATTTTGGGAAATAAGAACATAAAAGTGCTAATCAACAAGTGACAATTGTTCAGGGATTATTCAGATTGCTTGGAAGGAACGGTTATTAAAATCTGTTTCTCATTACTCCATAAAACTATTATGAAGGAAGGCACAGAAGAAGATCACATCTGTTCTTATCCTAAGCAACTAGAATGATGGCCCATTTCTTTTCCCTTTGCTTTCCTGATACAAAAGTGGTAAAGAAGAAATTGTACAAGTATTCCTTCATGTAATTTGCTTGCCTATCACCATCTGCTCTCTTTGGCACCAAGCGCTTTCTTGAAATCCCCTTTATAAATGTGCCCTCAGTCAGGAAACTGATTTAGATGAGAACCAATTAACATTCCCACCTCCCAAACCACATGCCAACATATATGCAAGTGCACGTCCTCCTTTTGTTTCTATTTCAAAAATTGTATTTTTATTTCAGAAACATGTATGTATTGTAGAATTTCTTTGAATATAATCGCACTGGGCAAATACAACTAATAGATATGTAAATTTCTTTATGAATAACTATCAGAAACTAAATCTGAAATTGTTGAGGCTGAAAATCAAGGCACCCATGGGTGGTTGCTGTATAACTTTTTTCTTCATGCTCTTCATCTGTTATCAAGGACATTAAAGGGGCTCCCTCTGACTTTGTTCTTTATTACTCATCCAACTGAAAACATACCAATGTTATATTTTTCAATGATTTGGGCAAAATCATAATAATTTATAGTCATATTTCTAATTTTCTTTTTCTGATATTACTTTTTGCAACTTAATAAATACAAATATAGACTAATGACGACCCAGATTGTGAGGGCAATAAACTGACTTTGTATGAAAAAGAACACCGCTTGGGGGGCCCGAAAGCCCTACTAAGCAGGTATATACAAAAGTATGAAGGCTATTGCTTAACACATTGTAAGCCGCCCTGAGTCTCCGGAGAAGGGCGGCATATAAATTAAATTAAAAAAAATTAAAGCAGATGAATTCAGATGGAGAGTGAGGAAAATTTTGGAATGTCCATCTGCTTATTTTGTATAAGACAATGGTTGTGACAAAGGCAGAGGAATACCACCCACTTTTCACAAAAGACACCTTCTTACCTTTGTTAAATTAAGCTTACCATAAAACACACATAAAAGGCATATAATAATACAAAAGCTCTTCAAACCAAAAATTTCCAAAATACCTAAACCCACTAACAATAATTAAGTGGTGTCATGTTACAAACTCCCCCAGAAAAATTCTACGTTTAATGTTTTCTGGAAGGTAGAAGCTAAGCAACCCTCAACAGGAGACCAGTCCAGAAGGCTAACCCTGTAATGGAAAAAAAACATTTCTGGGTTTTCACCCTCTTGACCTCCCAAACTGCAGAAGAACCATCTGTTGACTTCCATAGAGAGATATTTGCAATCTTGCAAAGAATTTGGCAAGCAGATATTTAAATCATTACTTTAAACTGTCCTCCAAAGCTAATAGGGAGCCAGTACAGCTCTCACAAAAAAAGGGTTATGGTGGCTCAATGGCTAAGACACTGATCTTTTCGATCAAAAGATCAGCAGTTCAAATCCCTAGTGCCACGTAATGGGGTGAGCTCCCATTACTTGTCCCAGCTTCTGCCAACCTAGCAGTTTGAAATCATGTAAAAAATGCAAGTAGAAAAATAGGGACCAGCTTTGGTGGGAAGGTAACAGTGTTCTGTGCACCTTTGGCGTTTAGTCATGACGGCCACATGACCACAGAGATGTCTTTGGACAGTGCTGGCTCTTCAGCTTTGAAATGGAGATGAGCAATGCCCCCTAGAGTTGGGAACAACTAGCACATATGTGCGAGGGGAACTTTTACCTTTACCTTTTACAGCTCTCACAATACAGTTGTAATATGATCCCACCAATTACTGCTAATGAGAAGCCAGGTCACTGGATCTTGTACCAACTGAAGCTTTCAGATGCTTTTTAAGGCAGTCCCATGTAGAGTGTTCCACGTTGTAATATAAGCAGTTTGTGAGGAGGGCATGAGCCACTGAAGCAAGGTTCTCATGATCCAAGTACGACTACAGCTGAAGCATCAGGTCTTTTGGCTGCTGATTCAGCAGAAGCTATGGGTTCAGGAAAACCCCAAGTACAAATCTAGGGCTAGATCATCCTCATCCAGAGGGATCATTGGCAGAGAACCTTGATATACAAACAATGGGTTTTTGCTGGGTTCAATTTCAGGCTATTTTTTTTCTCATCCAGACCTTCACACCTTTCAGGGCAAGTTTTCCACAGTATCTCTAGAGAGGTAGAGATAACTGATAACCTCCCAGAGAACATATCTACTTCCTCAGAAGTTACAGGCCCCAAAAAGAATACCATATAAGATGACAGGATAGTACACCAATTACACATCATTATACCCAAGTGGAGTCTAGACTCAAGTGAATAAGAGCAATGTTGCCTACAAAATGTTGCTCTAATTTGTCAGGGTGGCCAGAAGGCAGCTGTTCTGGGCAACTCTTATCCAGAAAAGCTAACTAGCTGAAAAGGACCACTGGACAGCAACCCATCAACTCACTAAGAAAAGTAAATGTACTTATTTCTATTAATTTAAAAGATCTTTAATCTGTCTTCCAGCTTTAAGAGCAAGATATCAAAATGAATTAAAAATCAAAATATCAATATAAAGAACATTTAAAAAGCACTCCTTAATAAAAGTAACATAATGAACATAAACACTGAAAAGATTACTGTATGGACATTGACCAGGATTATTTTTTTTAAAAAGTTCAACACAATGGTACTATAGAAATGATTGCCTTATTGTGCTACTTAGCTCCATCCTTCAAGGACGGTATTTTGAGCAGTTTCTTTTTCATGTCTCATCAGAAAAATAAATTATTTTAATTAATGGTTTCCACAACATTTATTATGCATGAATATCTTGCAATGTAGATTGATAAGGTGGCTGTTTCTATTATAGAGAATAGTCTTCTATTTCATAAACCACAGGTTTCAAATTCAAGGCCTGTGGGCCAGATCCAGCCCATGGGGTGCTTAGATCTGGCCCATAGGGCTGCCCTGGAAACAGTGAAGGACAAGCCCGTAGTGCCTCTGCCAGCAAAAACAGAGCTTGGCTCTGGGGAGGCATGGCCAGTTCGACGTCATTCATCAAGGCTCCATTTTCAGCTGCAACGGTCTCCTATAGCCCTCTACCAGTGAAAACAGAGCTTCGGGAGGCTGCAGAGGGCTGCAAGAGGCTGTTGCGGCCGAAAATGGAGCCTTGATGAATGACGTCGAACTGGCCATGCCTCCCCCCCCTGCCTCCCATGTGAAACACAACCTTGATGCAGCCCTCAATGAAATCGAGTTTGACATCCCTGTCATAAACTATTGGCAGATGATCCTCTGTTTGTG
Source organism: Masticophis lateralis (assembly GCA_030761175.1). NCBI lineage: Eukaryota > Metazoa > Chordata > Lepidosauria > Squamata > Colubridae > Masticophis > Masticophis lateralis. The sequence goes on along the minus strand of JAUDYJ010000001.1, from coordinate 320,040,164 downwards.
CCAGCTCTACGAGGTTGACCAATTCCACAGAAAGATTTCAACTAAACTTTATTAAGATGGATTCCAGTAACACAATCTTATAAGTCTGCTTGTGTTTTCCTTCCCTCCTTCTTATATCCCACTGAATCAAGGAGAAATCAGCTTGAGCTTCTTCCTAAAACAATTTCCTTTCCAGGAACTCAGGGCATACTTCTGTTTTTATTAAGGCTTCTGAATATTTCCTTCAGGCCATCTCCATGGCTCGCCACAGTGGCAAATATCCTTGAATTGGAGGTTAATCCAGTTCATCTCTGGTTTATAAAAATAAAAACGTAAGAGGGGAAAGCAGGGCAAACATCAACTTGTCCAATTAATAGAGACCAACTGGAGAGCAAATTGAGCAAGTTCCAAGGTCAGCTGCTTATGGTTTTCTCCATTAGAGTAAAGAGCACTGTATTTTTTAAAATTAATCATGTTTTCTAGGCAGTGGGTGGCTGGGAAATAATCACTGTTAAGTTGCATTTCTCTAAAATAATCTGTATTTGAAATGAGGCTTTCAAATGCCACAGATTCATACATGATTAACATTTCCTTCTATTTTTTTTCTTCATCTTTGCTGCATGATTGTGAAATCTTTTGAAACAGATTTTTTTGGGGGGGGGGTGGTCATTCTAAGCAAAGAAATAATGTCATATTTTCAAATAATAATCAATGATTTCTGATGCCTTCATCAAACAGCTCTGAAGTCATTTAACATATAACTTGAAAATTTCCCACAAATGTCTGGAATCCAATCAGAATATCTTCAGCCTTCCCTTTTTTCACTTTAAGAATATAACTATTTATCTGCCCAATTCCAATTGCATTAAAAAAAAACAAAAGCAAAGCAATAGAATTCAAGAAAAGATATCCTCAGGCCCTATGTATGTTATGTAAATAATTATAGATTATAACCAGTACCTTGAATTGCCCGCAGAAGTAAGTCTGTGAAGCACCATTTGTGAAGCATGAACTTTTTTTATTCACTTTGTGTTTTTGAATGGCCAGGTTGTTGGTTTCTTTGGATTGGTTTACATATATTGCCTTATAGCAGGAGTGTCAAACTTGCAGCCTGCAGGCTGGATGCGTCATGCACTGGCCACGCCCACCCCCATTTTAGCGAAGGGGGAAAAGTGGTACATCACATGATGTGATGATGCAAGTTTGACACCCCTGCCCTATAGCAATAGCAATAGCACTTAGATTTATATACCACTTCAAGTGCTTTACAGCCTTCTCTAAGCGGTTTACAGAGCCAGTATATTTTCCCCAACAATCTGTGTTCTCATTTTACCAACCTCAGAAGGATGGAAGACTGAATCAACCTTGAGCCAGTGAAATTCAAACTGCTGAACTGCTGGCAGTTGACAGTCAGCAGAAGTAGCTTACAATACTGCATTCTAACCACTGATGCATTCTAGGCAACTTGAAAGCTTATATATTATTTTCCAACCTTTATTTTATTCTATAATCCTAAATTTTGACTTTTGGAATTTTCATATTTCATTATCCTGATATTCTTCCTGATCAATCTTTTTCTACTTTTCAAATGGTACATTTTGGATAGTCTGTTTACTCCCCCCCCCCATTTTTTCTAATGTGCCAACATTTTTCGCTGCTTCAATTGGTCATTTTAAGAATATTAATGAATGGGTTCATTAAGGTTAATAGAAAGTTTAAGTCTTGAGCACCTCTGATGGCTTTCAGGGACAATGGTTTACCTAAAAAATATGCAAGATCCTATTTATGAAATCAGGCTATAACAATCAGATTGCTTCCATATTGCGTAGCTTCTCTACTTGAGCTCCTTGACTTTTGATTTAGTTGACCATGATCTTGGGAACATCAAGGTTTACCTATATGGTACCACTGCTGCACAAGCTTCACTGGATCTCAGAAGGTTTTCAAGTGCAATTGAAGGTCCTGGTTTTACCCTGAAATAAGAAATCATATAACTGTGATGGCAAATCTATGGCACGCGTGTCTGAAGTGGCACATGGAGCAATGTCACCTGCACGTGTGGTATTGCCTGTTCCTCTTCCAGGTTTCTGGCATGCATGCAGAGTGCTTGAAACTGAAAGAGCTGGTCTTCTGTTTTTCTGCATGAGCATGCATGCCAGCCAGCTGATAGTTGCATGCCAGAAATCCGGAAGAGTAGCTGGCTGAAACTGGAAGTTTAGTAGTTTAAACCAAATTTTGGGGCATGCACATGCACCCTGGGCAGCACTTCTTCCGGGCTGTGGTCCAGACGTACACATGCGCATACTCCCTTTTTGGCACTTGGTGCCAAAATATTTTGCCATCACTGTCATATAAGAACCAGTGGAGTAAGCATGATCCAGGTTCCTTCTTTGAAACAATGTCATCAAATGGGGAAACTCTCACCCTATTTAGCCTTCTGGAAAGCTGTGAAGGTCTGGCTTCCAGACCAAGATATTAGTGGAGTCTGTGAGCCTTGGTGTCCTGAACTGATTTTGAAATGTCTTGATTGTTGCATTACAACTATGCTTTATTTTGTTATTAGTTTTATATCTTTATTTACTTGTTAACTTTGTTTAACACAATTTTTGTTTTGTTTAAGATGGATGACAGTATAAACTTTCTAAATAGATATACATATTATTTCTGTTAGTTTTTAAGGAAGGATTCGCAATATTGGGCGTCTTCCTGGACACACGGCTGTCTTTAGAAGAGCATATGACGGCTGTGGCCAGGGGGGCTTTTCATCAGGTTCTCCTAATATGCCAGTTGCGCCCCTTTCTGGATCAGAATTCCTTATGCACAGTCACTCATGCTCTCGTCACTTCTCGCTTGGATTACTGTAATGCTGTCTACATGGGGCTCCCCTTGAGGAGCACCCGGAGGCTCCAACTGGTCCAGAATGTGGCTGCGCGGGTGATTATGGGAGCGACATGGAGCTCCCATATAACACCTCTCTTGCGCAAGCTGCACTGGCCCCCAATGGTCTTCCGGATACGCTTCAAGGTGTTGGTTCTCACCTTTAAAGCGCTCCATGGCTTAGGGCCAGGGTATTTACGAGACCACCTTCTGCTACCGATAACCTCCCACTGGCCAATTCACTCTCACAGAAAGGGCCTCCTCAGAGTGCCGTCAGTCAAGCAATGTTGGCTGACGACCCCTAGGGGGAAAGCCTTCTCTGTGGGAGCACCCGCCCTCTGGAATGAGCTACCTCCTGGAATACGACTGATTCCAGATCTCCGCACTTTCCGTAAGACCCTGAAGACGTTTTTATTTCAACAAGCCGGCCTAGCCTAAATAGGTTTCTTATGGGTTAGTTTTTAATTTGTTTAGCCTTGGGGTTTTAAATTGGGAGGCCAGTTGATTTAATTTATTTTTAGCTATCTTAACTATTATATTGTATGTTATTTTAAATTTCAGCTGTTCACCACCCTGAGTCCCTTGGGGAGAAGAGCGGTATATAAATTTAACTAACTAACTAACTAACTAAATAAATAAATATTAAGTGAACACGAATAATGACTTATCAGGTGTTCTTTTTTTAAAAAAAATACCTATTTTTTTGTGCTGTTTTGACAACTTTTGGATTTCTGCCAGTCTCTCTGAAGCCAGTATAAAGGCAAACAACAGTTGTAGAACTCCTCTGGACCAAGAGCCCCTGAATTAATGATTATCATACACCACTCAGTTAGACTACAGTAACATGCTCTATATGGGGCTGCCTCTGAAAATGATTCACAAGCCACCTCTGTTACAAAATGCAGTACTCAGTTCTTAGTAGGGACAGTCTCCCTATGTAATTATTATACCTATTCTTTGGTTGTTACATTGGTTGCCCTTAGATTTCCAATTCCAATTCAAAGAGGTGTTTTTGACTAATAAGATTTGGTTTCAGGATATCTTAGAGATCATATTTTGATAAAATCTGCTTAGTCCTTAAGACCATGCAAGGAAGGGAGGAAACAAGACAATCGGGATAGGCCATTGGCAATCCTTTATTGTGATATTTATAATATTGAACACTAACATCTAGTGTCTCTAGTTTCCTTCTATCAATCAATTAATGTTCACAAATTCATTTTGCTCTTTCTGTATAATCTAGGTACTGCCCATCACTTTAGGCAAGTCTTATTTAATTGGACATTTGAATCACTAGAATCTTATAAAAGCATTAGATAATGCTCCTAGTTCTACAAGTCACAAGCCATCCTGAAGATTCCTATGATTATCAAGTCTGTGCTATTATATAAATTGTGATTATCCAGCCTGTATCTTTTGCTTTTACTTAGATGATTGCTTATAATATTCCAATTACACCCAACTATGTAGCTCTATCATTCCATTCTCTCAGTTGCTTTAATGAATAATTTAAGCCTCTGTGCTTCATTTGCTTCAGGATTATTTTATGATGCATTTGAAGGCTTTTAATGATATTATGAAGTCCTTGTAAAGATCCAAATGGCTGGCTGCATAAGACGATAAATAGTAATAGTACATATGAAAATGATAATTTTAAGAGTTTGTCTTAAAAATGTGACAATGCCCAAACTGTTTTGTGAATAGGCCCTTTTGAACACAATATATCTTGGCTATCTATGCTATCAGAAGTATTCATTTGGATTTCTGGTGAGGATTCATGATGAACTAGATGTCCCTGAAGGAGTTAAGGACAACATTGTGATGTAGATTGAAGGTTAATTCTGTGATGGGCAGAAGGTTAATTCTGGACAGCAAAATCTGCAACGAGTTTGCCTATTTGTACTCCAAACAGCTGTTTCTCATGAGGGCTTTCAAATTTACAAGATTATATTAATTTATCATTACAAATAAAGTAGAATAAGCTCATCTGATTGTGTTTCCTCTATGGTTACCTGGGAAAACTGACATCAATGTTGCAAGTCTGAAAGTACAAATCACCTACCGGTTGTCTCTTTTTACAGTCTGATCAATTAGGGTGTGTTCTTCTTACATTTCTTTCTCTGACCATTCAGCAATTGAGGATTCCTCCCTGTCTTCTCTGATTGTTCCCTTGGCAGTATTTCTTCCCCTCATCCCCCAAGATCATTCTGTCACACCATTATAGTAGACTGCAGGAACTGAGGTTGTGAGTCGAACTGCTGGGAGTCAAGGAATTTCAACCGAGCTTGCAGCCCTAATGTAGCCTATATGGACACAAGGTTTGCCAAGCTTTATTTCTTAATCATTTTCAGAAATTTGCTTCTTAACTATTTCTGGCTTTAGTTTTAGGAATCTTTGCAACAACAGGTTTTTGTGTAACAGATGAATCTCCTTCAAACTTTAAGGGAAGTTTTAAATAAAACTTTAAAAAACATAGCTTCTACTGTCAGTTACCATTAAGAATTTATTACCTTCTCTTAAAAATAAGAAATGTTTTCCCATGTTGCATCTTATCTATAAACAAATCTTTAAAACCTCATCATTCAGTCCTCATCAGCAAAAGTCCTTTAATACTTACTAGGGATAATGTATCTATTTTAATCTTGATCAAATGACCCAATTTTTGATTCTAACAATTTTGATTTATCAATAAAAGAATATATGTAGCTCAGGGTTGAATTGTGGAATTTTTATATATTGTGCTGAAGGAAGAAGTCATTTCTTTACATATTTTCTTTTTTCTTTACTATAGTCTTATTTTTTTTCTTTTCTATTTTTCCTCATTTCTGTACATTTAAAAAATCTTTTAGCTTATTATTTCTTATCTTTTTAATTGTAATGTTCAATAAAATTACCATAAGAAACATTCACTTCAGTATCTTTAGTAAGAATGCAGAATAAAATGGGAAACTCAATAGGACTTGTAGAATGTGTTTGCTACTTCAAATTTTGTAAGAAGATATCAGGAGACCGACTGGCAATCTAAGCAGCTTTCCATTATACTTCCTCCAAGTAATCTCAAAATGGCTGTTGTTCTGAGCTTCAATGCTTTTGCTTTATTTCATGCTCAATATTGAACTATTTGCTAAGTATTCCATTTATTTTCCCATGTTTTATAATTCCATCTGTAAGCTGCTCAGAGTCACCATATGTGAGTTGGGCAGTCATATATTTGTCTAATAAATAAATCATGTACTGTACTACTTTTGCTGCATTCAGCTCTCTACTTGAAGCATTCTATTTAAAGCTATCTGCTTTATCATAAAATTTCTCTGAATTGGGAAACATAAGAATGTTTTTTTCATATTCAAATTTCTCTATGAACTACTAGGAAGCAAAAATCTTATCTGCACACCTCTTATTTAGTACAAAGCCACACCATATCCTATTTTTAAATAATATATTTTGATTTTCTCCCCACAACTTTGTATTTATAAGGGTACATTATTTGGCTATTGTCAAAAGAGTAACATCATCCCTAAACAAGATTCAGAGTGTTCAAAACGGCCCAGTCCTTTTGGCATAACAACCAATCCAACGAGTTCTTTTCTCTAAACGTGCATTCAAAACTAAATTAAGAACTACAGATGTGATGTTCTTTCATGACAATGAAAAGCTGCTGCCTGTGTGGGTTACATCATTCAGAAGCAAGAATTGTCTGTAAACTAATACCCACTATGTCATTATGAGAAGGACATTTGTATGATCTTCTACTTGTCCCTTTAAAATATATGGAAGTGACAAATAGGAAAAGGAACACATCCGTGTTTCCATAAATTTTAATGACACATCACTTGGAGCTACAGATATTTTGCAGCAGCACAGAGTCCTCTGTTTGTACCTTTGAAATGACAGGGTAGCATTAAATTGCCAAAGGGGGAAGGTGTATATGAGATCCTTATCTGTTGTAAACCATAGTGTTTCATGAATCTATAAAGAGTAGACTCCAGTTTTGTAGGAGGAAAAGGGTTACCTGATTAAGAGCATAACACTTTTGATTTTCCATGTGGCTCATAGGTTAGTTTGGAAAATAAATGTGTAAATTTACTTAGCTGTATAAATCTCTTATGGCAGCACCGGCTGATGAGCTGTGGTATTGTCCTTTACTGCATATGTTACAGTAAGTAATTTGTTTTGGAAGACTAGTAGCTCTAATGGGCCATGTCCAATAGGATTCAAAGGTTGTGATTAGGTATAATTCACTATGAAAATCGTATTTCAAGTCCTGATTCCAAAATGGAGGTGAGCAAAGGAGGGGGACTATCTATCTATCTATCTATCTATCTATCTATCTATCTATCTATCTATCTATCTATCTATCTATCTAGGATTTATATGGCTGCCCACTCAGTGACTCTGGGAGGCTAATTTTGTTAAAGAAATCATTTCCTCCACCACTTCATTAATTTAGTTTCTTTGAAACTCAGACTTAGTAGAGGATCAAGTTATATGCCAAATGTAAAGAATGGAGATGAAATATTATATATGAAATGAAATTTGGATAAGATGTGTAAACACTTGTTTTTTGTTAGAGGAAAGAACATCTGTCATAATTGATATTTTCAAAATGTTGAGAGCACGAAATGATTTTAACCAATCGAAACACTCCCTGCAATTGTATGGAAGGATGATGTTTTTATGTTGTTGTTTTTTAAAAAATAAAAAAAACTTTTAAAAAAAGTTATATGCCAAATGTGAGCTGAGAACACAACCTACCTTGAATTTGTTTACTTACAATAGCGGTTCACTTTTTCTGGGCAGAGCTATGAGTCACCAATTCCAGACCACATCCTGGGCTATCCAAAGAACCGGTATGTGCAATATTTGAAATGATTAAACAAATTAATTTTTTATCTTTATGTTAAACAACATAACAATAGTTGGTTAAAATATATTCCAGTATTTTGGGTTTTGTTGTCCATTTTTATTCATTAGGCCATTGACTACAGTGAAAGAAAGCAACAGCGAGAGCAATTACATTGATTCTATACTCAGAAACCTTTGGAGGAAGGACTCAAAGGAAACTCAGTGGACTTTTTAAGAGGTGTTTTTTTTTTTTAAGCCTGGTGTCTATTCCTTAATGTATGTACTACACTTTACTGTGTATTTTAAAATGATATCTACTGTATATAGCTATAAATATCTATATCTATAGGAATATAGAAACTTTCAAGGAAAAGATACATTAGTGCACACAGGTGGTGTTCTGCCCCAGCTACGGACCCCAAAGAATGCAGCGCACACAAACTCTATACAAAGCTTATTTTACTCAAATAACTTAGTCTTTATCATTCAAAGGCTGTTAATGAAGTGTCTTAACAGCCCACCAGAATTCTAAAATAAGGTAATCACAGTCTTACTAGAGTTGGCAGAAAGCCCAGAAGCAATTTTGCAGACACGAAGGAGAGTGAACTGAAGTTGTTCTCTACAGCTTGTTGCAAATGGCGTTCCTTCTTAAGTAGGCTAAGGGAGTGGCCAATTAGCCCCAAGACTTACTCTCGAGGAAACCTCCTCCTGAGGAACCACTCCTGCCTTTTGGCAGCTCTGCACACCTGTGCATTGAGAAGAGGCTCCTCCTCTTCATCCTCTTCACTTAAAGGAGCTTCTGAAGGTTCTGAAGACTCTGGCTGAATCCCTGCCTCTGGCACCACATCTTCTCCAGCCTCCTCACTGTCTGACTCAAGTGCCAGCTGCACAGGCTGCTGGCGCAGCACCGTACCAGCCTCCTCATTATCGGAATCAGATACAATTTGCACAGGCCGCTGATGGGCCACAACAGGTGGAGGAGATTTGGTGAAAGGGTCACATCATTCTGCCTGCCTCGTCTCCAATATCTGGATTGTTTCATTCCCTCCACCTGTTTCCTGGTTACTTAAAGATTGTCACACTTGCTAAAGATCAAAGGCTTCTTAATATTGCATTGACATTCTGTCAAAGACATATAAGGTACTTTTTCTTAATCTCCAGAAGGTTATGGTTGAGTAGGACTTCGCTTGAACCTAGCTTATATTGAAGGCTTCTAATATGCCTTCACATCATGGGTGGAACCATTAAGCAGCATTAGTCAACCCAGAATTGAAATAGGGCATATCTTTCTGTTGTTAAGTCATTAATTCCCATCATGAACACTGGCTCAAGAAAACCAAGGCAGAAAAGGGACTTTTATTGATATTTCAAACAGAAACCCCATCAAGAAAAGTAAGACAATTTTGCATTGCTTTGAAGTCTTTTCCCACATAAAAACATTATTCTTTTGGGGGGAGGGACTCAGAAATTTTTAATCAAGAATCTTAATTCTCTGCATCAGACAGCAGAAATACAGTGATTATCAAAGTGTCTATGGCTAAAACCAATATGGGGTTTGATGAATTTCACAACATCCATCCCAATACTACGCCTTTTATTCTCAAGACAAGTACTCAAATGCAAGACAAGTAGTGATTTTTTTCCTCATTTGTATCTAACTGTTACAAAAATGTCCAAAATAGGAAAGGACACAGAGAGACAGAAGAAATAAAAAAGAAAAAGCACCATCTTCTATTTTATGTATATGTCTTATTTTCTTAGCTAGTTATACACATACATATACACACACACGATAAATAGCTAAGAAAATAAGATCTGTACATCTAATATTCAGGGAAACAATTTTAAGCAGTTTCATTGATGCACTAATATCCTGTGAGTTGCTCTAGCATTATATAACTAAGAAGTATGGACCAGAGGTGGGTTTAAGCAGGTTCTGACCACTTCTGGAGAACCGAAGCTGAAATTTTGAGTAGTTCAGAGAACTGGTAGTAAAAATTCTGACTGGCCCTGCCCCATCTATTCTCTGCCTCCTAAGTCCCAGATGATTGGGAGGAAATGTGGATTTTGCAGTAACCTTCCCCTGGAGTGGATGGGAATGGTGATTTTACAGTATCCTTCCTCTGCCATGCCCACCAAGCATGCCATGGCCACCAAGCCACACCCACAGAACTGGTAGTAAAAAATTTTGAAACCCACCACTGGTATGGACATTTTCTGAATACATTTGCAAGGGCTTTAAAATAAATAGAAAATATTTTTCATGCAAACAGTAGGATAGTCTCCCCTCCCCCTATGAACTCCCTAAAGAAATCTGTCCCTCTTTTCTATTGATTCCTTTAATTTATACCTCCAGGTTGAAACAAATTGAATGCAAATGAACATAAAAGCACTAATATGTAGCAACTTTCCAATTCAGTGTTTATTTATTTATTGGTTCGATTCATCTGCCACCCTTTTCCAGTTTGCCCCCACAAACCGGGTCCTCATTTTACCTACCTCGAAAAGATGGAAGGCTGAATCAACCTTGAGCCTGGTTAGATTTGAACTTGCAGTAATTTCAGGCAGCTGGTGTTACTTAACAGTGCTTTAATCTGCTGCACCACCAAGTCTCATAATGCCCAGACAGCCCTGGAAATATGAAAGTCAACATTTGTAGAAATAATAGGTTACACATGGTTGCTATTTTAAGATAGACATTATGCACTTACTTTGGTAGATGATAGTTCAGATATTTCTAAGGCAGAGATTCCAGTTGGCCTTCATAAGATATACATAATCTTCTAAATTACAACTTCCAGTTGAGAAAGCCAGCTGTGTTGCATATGCTAATAGCAGCTGGAAATTCACAAATTACAATTTCACACCTGTATCATGAGTTTCTTGCAGTAGGATTCTTCACCAGACTTGACAAAACAGGAATCTGAACTTTCTTAGTGCACATTTGGTCACCAGCAATTATGGAATATGTGTATTTCACATCTGTAACTTGAAGGTCTTAATAAAACATCCTTGCTACATCTCTCATATATTTTCTAGAATTATTGCAATTTTTTCCTGGCTTCCTTATTAGAAATTCTCCACTCATCTTCAGCTAGCTAAAAAGCAGGAATCTGTCATGTAAGGTGAAATTTCTCTAATCCTTCCTTCTCCATAAAAACTATGAACCCATGGCCTTCAAGAAGATGAAGCCCAATCACTAACCTGAGACCAGGAAGTAAATATCCAAAGAAATCATTTTAAGCAGTTTCATTGTTGCACTGATACTCTAAGTTGCTCTAGGGTAATGTTTTGTCATTTCCTTTTTACACTTGACAAAGTTTAATGATTATATTTCTGGGATGGCTATCTATGCAGTGTTAAACTCCCACAATTACAGCCTTCCCCCCCTTTTAAGGCTGCCTTGCTGGATCTCTTTAACTTACTGTATGTTGAACTAAGATATGACCTTAGTTGCAAAGATGGTATTGAGGAAGAAAATGGGAAGCAGAAAAAAATATACACAAACAAAAATAGTGATACAGCTGAATTAGAAAACTAAACTGATTCTTCAATCTAATCTAAACAGCATTACCTGCTCTGTAATGCCACCCAAGTGTGGATGCTTGGGTGGCTTTAGGGGTGGGAAATATTTGGTGGGTGGGGGTGTGTCTGGGGATTGTCATGTAAGTTGGGTCTGGTCCCTGGGTGTTATGTGAATTTTGTTGTATGAGTATACTGTGTATACACATACAATGACAATAAACCTTATTTGTTTGTTCGTTTGTTTGTTTATTATTCATTTATGAACAAAGACTGTGAAGTAAGCATTCTCTGGCATACTATCCTCCTGTATTGTGCATCAGTTCCCATAATTCCCTGCCAGCATAGTAGGGAAAGATAGTTTCCTCAATAGCGCATCTTCCCACCATAGTATTGCAATGAATAGGAAAGCCAAGTTTCATAGAGTTGTTTTTCCTTGCAACAGATAAAAGCACAAAAATCTCAGAAGGGATGGACATGACAAGCTCTTTCGCTTCTCTTCACCTTCAATGTTACCCCTCTCCAACTGAGAAATGTCAAATAATATGCCTCAAGGATAGCTCAGGAGGATATTTTGCTGCTAGAGAGAATGTAGAAAAAGCTACTCTACCAAATCAAGGCCAACTAGGTTATATTGTCACATAATTCAGAAAACCACACTGCCAACTTCTTTTCAGGCAGTTGAAACATGATAATGGTATGCTAAATAATCGTTCACTAGGAATTGAAAATTACTTGAAGGCATATAATCAATCAATCAATGCTAAATAATTAACACTGTGTTTTCCCCCAAATTAGACGCAGCTCAGGCTGGTTTGTTGGTATTGCTGTCCCTGATCTGATTCAGATTAGCAATCTGGTGAAACAATATTTCCTAATATCCAAGATAGGAGAGGACACAGAGAGACAAAAGAAATGGAAAGGAAAAAAGCACCATCTTCTTTCTTTTTTTCTATAACTATAGTATGTCCTAAAATGGAAAGACAAAATTAGGAATAGCAGCTGATGGAACCTGAGAGAATTTACCCATCGCTGTACAGTCTTTGGTACTTTCTGAGTACCAAAGTACCTGAGTACTTTGTGTTTTCTTGAAGATATTTCATTACCTAACTTCATCAGTGCTAGAATGGAGTGAGGTTTGTCTTCTTTTTTATATACAAATGTTCACCCCCACCAACATTGACAGGGCAAGCCATTAGTTTATGAAAAGGAAGAAAGCCCCACTCCCTTGTAGCACTGCTGATGTTACCTAGTTAGGTAATGAAATGTCTAAGAAAACAACCAAGCTCAGAGAGCACCAAGGAACCCCCCCCCCCCGTTCAACTCTGAACCACAAATATTCTCTTCTATCAGTTTCCCATCACTGTTTGCCCCCTATTACCATATTGCTTGTCTGCCTCCCTTCTCTGAGTTTTAATTTCTGACAGCCTCCCTCATTTATCTACAGCACACAGTTACTTAAGAACAATAGGTCTGATCATGTGAATTGTAATTCAACAAGTCTCCAGGATTCCATATTCCTATAGACTGTTTTATAGTTACATTGAAAAGAGGAAAATCATGAGTTACACAGCCAAAGTCATCTCAGCATGTAAGTTTTCACCCCCCCACCACAAAATCTATTAAAGATGGTTGTAATTGAACTTTAAAAAAAACTGTAGACAATTAGTCAGCAAAATAATACTTTGTATTTAATCTCTGGTCTTTCTGCTGTCATGTTAAGTATGTTGTTATAGCCCACACCAAATAACATCATTAATCTTAATGCAGATTTTGTGCATTTTAAAATACAACTCACATGTAACCATGCTCACCGACTTCCAGTCTTTTAAATCAGGTTCAGTTATCTTACCCAAAATCGAACCCACCAGCCTCCTCCAGCCCTGTTCACTCTCACAAAGTATTTCAATCTTTGGAGATCAACCCAATTATTCCAATCTTCTTTAAGGCCTGTATAATGAGTTCCCAAAGGCTGAACATATGACCTTCTGAATACAAATAATTTTCTATGTCAGTGAGCTATGGGCTCCTCCCTGGTCTGTATCTGCAAAAAGGAGCAGAGTCAAAAAATGTAAGGTACTTCAGTTTATAACAGTTAGAACAAAATAATCTGGACAGTGCATAATAATAATTCTCTGACCTCTTTATCTTTTTAAGCTTATCAAATATATATCTGTGAACAATGACATGATGTTGCTTCATGCTTTATTTTGACATTTGTTAAAGTATTTGGTTGTGGATGCTAATAAAAGGACAATTTAGTCCAACATGAACATTCTTATGTTCCCAGTACTATAGTTTGCATTAGGTTTGCAAACGACAAACAAAATTACAGTTTCATAAACAGGAGCATGTGACTTACATCAGCTTGAAGAGCATGCCAAGATTTTCATAGCATGCATGTATACATGTGTCTCTGTGTATACACACATACACACACACTTTTATCATGGGGGGGGGGGGCTAAAAAGGGGAAGTTGGGATGTTCATGGACCTAATATATCCTATGTTGCATGCTGTGTCCCATTGTTGTTGTGAATTGTATTCCCAATAATAAACTTGGTTATGTGGCTCATAAGGAGACCACTATCTTAATAGTAACTACATTTTAATTTGAACAGAGGAGTTATGTATGTATATCACTGTCAGTATAAGAGAAGTCTTGGACCTGAGATTAAGAGAGTTCATAGAGGTTGCTTTGTTCAAGATTTCCCATCCTCTCAAAATACTAGCATTGACAATAACCACAAAACAAAGCCTTTTTCATTTTGTTAAAAAAGAAAGCATTATCAACACAACTCAGGCATCATTAAGATGCAGCACATATTAAATTCATCCTGTGTGAACACTTTAATTCCAATTGTTCTGAGCAACATAGAATATAAACAGCCTGTCCTGGTTCCTGATGGTGCATTTCTCTTTTTCTTTTGTAAGGAAAGAAGAAAAAGAAAAAATGGATCGAGGAATCCAATATCTCTGCACCATTCTTTTTGTTTGATCTCTTCTCCTGCTGGACCATATTTTTCCTGCAGTAAATGGTTCTCAGAGATCAATTTGTTTAAATAACAATGAAAGATAAGAAAAGATTTTCTTTGCATTTCTGTTACCAAATTGATGATCCACAAAGACCTCTTAGTCAGACTTGTTAGACTGCTCTATTTCTCAGTGAAATTGGCATGGGGAAATAGCAGCCAGGAAAACAACTAGTAGTCCATACATATTTTGAGCATTATTGAGTATATTTGGTTTTTAGCACTGAAATACCCACCCATTTCCTAAGCCAAGCAGAAGTTTGATCTTAATATCTATCTATTAAGCATATTAATGTAGAGTTGCTATCATTGTCAGGGCTTCTTCTGAGGATCCAGCAAACCTGATAGAGAACAATGTTGTTCTGATCCCTGGCTTGATCCAGAAAAGCAATTCTAAAGTACATCCCATGAACATTTCATTAATCCCCAGCATCAGCACTGTTGCAATATGTCTCCCTCCTGTGTAGACTAAACACAATTGTTTTAGAAAAGATTACTCTTCTCTCCAGAGGCTGCGACACATCCTCATTCATCACCCTCAAGTGATGGCGACCGAATTACTCTTTGCCACTGCCATTCATTTTTCAGGCCTCCTGCTAATTCTCCAAGGCTCGTTAAAATGCTGCAAGCAAAGGTGCCCTTCTGATCTTTCCAAACATTCTCTAAATGGTTTGAATTTATTCATTGGACTATTCTCATCCTGGGTCATCTCTCTCTCTTCCCCTCTCTTTTTCAGTTTGTGTCTCATTGACTTTTAAATTTTCATTAAAGCTGTAACATTGCCTTTTGTCTGAAGCCAGTTCCATCAAGAGCAAATGTTGTTCGGAGAAAGGAAGAGCAATAGAGTTGGCTGAGAAATACTCCCTTTACAAAGCAATCAACGTGAAAACAAAAGCCTTCCATTCGTGTGTAATTAGCATTGTGCAGGGATTCGGCACTAATATTCAGCAGAAATCTGAATACAGATTTTGAATTATTTCAAGTAGCCTCCCTGATAGATGAACATTCCCTATCTAAACTTGATCAGAGAGGTAATGTGAACAGAAACATAGCATTATAAATCAAGTGTTGTCATCATCAAATAGAGGTCTGTTACTAAAGCCATTCAATGGGCTACAATAGTAGATAGACAAGCAAAAATATAGCAACGTATTTAATTCAGTATTTACAGATATTTAAATGTTTAAGGAATGCTGGTACCATATATGTTATAAAACATTGCATTTTATAATACAGTAAATGCTTTCTCAGTAGTGGTAAAAAAAACCTTTGTATCTTTTGAGCCGTAGTAAGCGATTTCAGCTATAAATGCATCTTTGCTCTTTTCTATTATTAAATCAATTCAAAGTAAAGAAGAGAATAGTCATTTTTTGGTTATGGGACAAATTATATTTATTTATTCAATTTCTACAGTGCACATCTCAGACAAATGATTCTGGGTATCTTACAACTCTAAAACCTTAAAACTGTTAAAATAATAAAAACATCCCAAAAATAAATACATATGGCAGCCAAAATACTACATCAACTAAAAGTAAAGCCAAGAAATTACCCCCTTAACACTAAGACCCAGGGACACAGTTCTTAAAACTTTATGAGAGTGCAACAGTGTTGGGTTTATTATAATCTCCAAGGAGAGAATATTCCACAAAGCAGGGACTACACCAGAGTCTTACTTTCTAGTTCCTGCCAGTTGATACTTTTTGACCAGGAGTGAAATGCTCCCAGTTCGGACTGGATCACCCGATCCTGTAGCGATGACAGCGGGTGGTTCAAAGAACCAGTAGCAAAAATCCTTGCCCACCCCCCACCCATGCCCAGCTGAGCTATGCGAGACATCAGAGGCTTTTTTTTTCTTTTAAAAGCATTTTTCCTTCAGCTGAAAAAATGCTTTTAAAAGTAAAAAAAAAGCCTCTGATGATCGTGTGGCTCAGCTGGGATCATCAGAGCCTTTTAAAAGCATTTTTTACAACTTCTTCAGCCGAAGAGGTTTATTTATTTATTTATTTGTTTGTTTGTTTTTGTTTGTTTGTTTATTGGTTTGATTTATATGCCGCCCTTCTCTGGAGACTCAGGGCGGCTTACAATACATTAAGCAATAGCCTTCATACTTTTTGTATATACCTGCTTAGTAGGACTTTTTGGCACCCCCCTAAGCGGTGTTCTTTTTTTATACAAAGTCAGCTTATTGCCCCCACAATCCGGATCCAGTCTCTGAGTAGTCTCTGAGCCACCAAGGCTCTTTTTCTATAAGTTTGTAGAAAAAATGGCTATGCCCAGCCAGTCACATTACCCCCCCCCACCAAGCCACACCCACAGAATGGTAGTAACAAATTTTACATTTCACCACTATCTTTGACTGATGGAATCTGCAGCATGTCCAATCTTGCTGGATTGAATTGTATGGGCAAGGCCTCTTGGAAAAAGATGGTTTCTTAAGTAACGTAATGGAGACTTGGCTGGGAGAAATAGGTAGGTTGGTATTTCTAGCCTGGTATATGTAAATTAGCACTAGGAATTAGTGTGGCTGTGGTCCCTAAGAAAATGTGTACATACTGGTTATAGCAGTTGTTGTCTGATTGCCCTTGTCTACAGCAAGCAGAATCAGGCTGGTATTATTTGAATGGGAGACCATCCATCAGATAATCCTGATTGTGCCATAAGGGAGAATATGAGTTGAATTTTAAGGGTTCTTGATGTTCTCTGAACTTGCTTCCCTTCCTATAGACATTTCACCAGACTAGGTAACATCCTTAGGGCAAAGTGCAGTTTGCTGTCTGCTAATATGTGGTAGTTTATGAGACTTAATTGGGTATTATTTCTTTCTTGATTGCTTTTTGGATAGTACTTTATTTCTTCTTTAATTGTTCTTGTTTATTTGATGCTGGTTTCTGCTTATCTGGGTGCTGATTTTTGTGAAGATTTGTCTCTTTCCTTTGCTTCTAGTTGCCTCTTGAGGGATTTGTGGGTGAGCTTATATGAATGTTTGTTTATGATTGATTTGTTGAAATTCTATGTTTCTATGCATTCTTTTGCATTTTTAGATCTGGCTTGGTCTAAGATGTCTACAATTTTTCAGTTGAAATTGTGGTTGAACTTGTCAGAATAAGAGGAAGAAAAACAAGCTCAGAAAACACCAAAAATGAAGGCAATCACAAATCACTTCCATATTACAGTCAACAAAATTTGTTTCCTGAGGTGAGAAATATATTGAAATGCTAATAGGCCTTAGCATTTCTTAGGAGAAATATGAAAGAAATTTGAAAGAAAAATAGGAGGAATAGAAGTGTCTAGGAGCTGAACTGAACTTGACTTGGAGGCTGGAATATATTTGCCTCAGTATGAATACTTGAATATTTTTACTAAAGTCTTGGAATCAGGAATAAAATAAGGATTTTAGTCATGGAAAAGGAAAGAAAGATATTATCTCCATGAACATAATGAGGTGTTCTGCATTGCTTCAACCTTTTGTCCAGATGGTTGTTGTTGTTATAGTTATTAGAAGCCATAAACTATTTGTCAAAACTGTGAGCCTCCAGTAATATGCGTTTTCTTGGATTAGTTGCAGTTTTTTATTTTACTTTATAATCTAACTGAAATTTCCATGTGGATTTATTTAAATACCCAGAAGGGGAATTCTAAAACTATTAGGAACTGATGAAAACAGATTCTCCTCTCCAAGTGCATAACACTTCTCGGTAGATTTGATGCCACCACAGCATCACACACATTTCAAGGTATGCAGGGTGGAAGAAGTTACAGGTTAATATGGAGTTACAGGTTAATATGTTGATGCTTGAGGTGGTGGAAAAAAGTTTAATAAATAACAGAAGAGAGATGTAAAATTGATCTGAGCTTTCACTGGTCATGCTGTACCTCCCACACTAAAAATTGAAGTTTTTTTCTCCACATACTGCAATAATCTATGAAAATGCCCACAATATTTGTGGTCTATAAATGGTATTCCAAAGGGGGTGGGGGGCATTATTAACTTTAATATTACAGCCTCTGCCCTCCTTAACATGTTTGGGCAGATCATCTAAGAAGCAATTTACACATTCATCTCAATTTCAGTGAAATTTGCATTTAGGATGCAATTTTAATTAAAATGGGAAAATATTTTGGGTTAATGCAGTATTATATGTACTACAGTATATCTCTCCCTCACACACACATACATAGACACCTATATAAATGGGAGGGGGGGGGTAGATAATCTTGGCTGATACAGTCTACTTCTTTTGTGAGAAGCTGTTTCATTTAAGATTCAGTCTTTTGTATATTGGATTTCAGAGCTGAAGTGAACTAAAGGAGGAAATGGATGGCTGTTCCATGTCAATAAATGTTAGAGCAAATGCCAGATTAACTGAAGGGCCTACGTGATGTCAACCAAACACAGAAAACAACAGATATTGGACAAATTCTAACTAAACATTTGTGAAACATAAAAAAATATTCCTTTTGCCTTATTTAATTATTAAAGCTACTATTGAACATATTTGTATTTTACACATATCTTTTTAGTACATATACTTCATAACTATGAATCTCATATGGATGACTGTGGGAATTAGTAATTAACATGGCACTGGACACAACTTGACCGTGTATCCAATGATTTTATCTGCGGGGTGAATTTGTATGCCGGGTGACTTTGGTCCAGTCACTATCCATCATCTCAACCTTCTGAGTGGGAAGCAAGCGACTTCACCACCAGGCCACTACGCCACTCTGTTCTCCATGTTCTCAGTATACCTGGCATATTCTGATGTGAAGAAAAGCTTTGAAAAACACCTTGTCATATGCCATCTTGAGTTTCCAGAAGAAGCTCATTAATTCCAATTAATAAAAGACACAAGAAAAAAAACAATCAGACTGCATTGGAAGGAAGCTGCAAAATATATAGTATCAATTGCCCAGAGACATTGTGTGAGGAAGAGGGGTGATCTCTAAATTTGATAAACAAACAAACAAACAAACAAACAAACAAATTCCTAGTCCTTTCTCCATTAGCATTGCAGTGATCACCCCTGAGTTAAGAGCTAACATTTCCTTATCTCCAAATGTATGGAGATGGATCATACTTCACAGGAGAAAATTTCTGTGCATTTGAATTTATGATTCTATGGAGTGATGTATTTTTCTCATCTAGTGGTCTGAGTTTCCATTCAAAAGAGCAAAGAATTTCAACTAAAGCAAAAATGAAATTTAGATGAGATGACAAAATGATCCAACTGCCATCTTTCTGCAGATGACTGGCTATGGCTGAATGAATTTTGGCAATGAATCACGAAGTCTTGAAAACATCCATTAAAAAAAAAAATCCCACAACATTGAATGTTCTTTATACCAGAACCAAGGAAGTCTAACCCTTAGTACTATTTCAGGAGATTCTGGGTGCTCCCAGATCAGTGGTGGGTTGCATCAGGTTTGCACCGGTTCACAAGAACCGGCAGTAAAAAATTTTTAATAGTTCAGAGAACCGGTAATAAGATTGGCTGGCCATGCCCCTGAACCGGTTCCCGGCTCAGTTGCCATTCGCTTACCCTGCCCACTCCCAATCTATTGCTGCCTCCTGAGTCCCAGCTGATGGCTAGAGGGGAAAAAAACTGTTTAAACTCTTGCCACGGGGCTTCAAAGGGCTACAGCTGATCAGTGTTAAAAGAAAACAAATGAGTAGACCGGTGCATGCAAAAATAGAAAAAACAGCCCCTTTCAGCTTCAGCATAGATTAATTAGCACAAGTTGATTTGATTGGCCTCCCGACTCTCAGCTGATTTGCTCTCAGCTGTTTTGGGCAGGGCTCTGTTACTAGCTGCAAAGAGTGCTGGAGCAGATTGTTTTCCCCCTAGTTATGCTGAAAAACGAAACTGAAAGTAAAGCAGGGTCTTTGTTGCAATGTGACAAAATGAGGCAGAGAGAGATTGCTTTTTCTTTTTCCTCACCAAAAAAGGTAGGTGCAAAACTGCAAACAATGGGAAATTTAGGGCAAAAGAGGAGAGTTCAAGATTTTAAAACACAAAAGAAAAAAAAAAGCTCTATTCAATTAGGGAATTGTATTAATTGAGATACTATTAATTGTATATTATGTTGAAAGCAGAAATGGTTAAGTTGTGGTTTGGAGGAATATATAGGGGAAATTATTTGGTTTATTATTATTGGTAAATATAATTAATTGATTTGTAAGAAATTGGATTGCATGGAAATAATTGGAATATTCATGTTCATATTGATTAATATACAAAAAAATAGTTATATAACTAATTGATTTATATTAAAATGTTGAATTTGTATTAAACTGTAACATAATGAACCAATGTGAGGATGGATATAAAAATAAATGACAATGGGAAGGGGTATAATATAGAATAGAAGGGAAAAATTGAATTTGATTAAGATTAGAGATGAGGATAAAGGGTAATATTTGTTTTTTTAAAAAATAGATGACAAATAAATATGGCAAAAAAGAAATATAGAAATTGTAAATTTAATTGAAATGACTAAACACTCTTTAAATTTGTGAACCGGCCAAATACTCTGTTCAAAGAAAATACATTGTGTGTTTGTATATGTGCTTCTAATTATTGCTATTTATTCATATTTGTTTTCTTTTATTCTTTAAAGTTTAATAATTCATTCTTAATATCTTTATATTTGTTTGGGGCTGGCTTTCTTCCCTTTCATCTTTTTTATTGTACAGCAATCTCTCTTCTCAAACCTATCATCTCTCTCATTTCTTTCTTTCTTACTTTCTCTCCCCCTTCTTCTTCTCCTCCCTACTTCCTCTTCCTTTCTCCTTCTCCTCCTCTCTTCCTCCCTCTCTTACTCTCACTCCTATTCTAATTTCCCTTCCCTTCCTTTATCCCTCTCTATTGCTGTATCCTTTTATGCATATGGACTACTCAGAAGGCTGAAAAAGTTATTTTTGACTGGTCCTCTCACTTTTGACCAGTCCTTGAACTTACGACTGTCCTCCCATTTTACATTTTTGTCCTATCTTGTCACCATGGTGAAGAGAAGCAGTTGTGAAATGGGTGACACGGTTGTTAAGAATGATGGGCATAAATGATGACCAGTCATAAATGTGAAGACCGGTCAAAAGTGTAAGGACCTGTCAGAAATCACTTTTTTCAGCCCTCTGGGTAGTCCTTTTGTGCATATGGACTACTCAGAGGGCTGAAAAAGTTATTTTTGACTGGTCCTCACACTTTTGACCAGTCCTCAAACTTATGACTGTCCTCACATTTTACGTTTTTTGGCCTATCTTATCACCATGGTGAAGAGAAGCAGTTGTGAAATGAGTGACATGGTTGTTAAGAATGTTGCACGGGAATGAATGTGAGGGTGGTCATAAGTGTAAGGACCAGTCAAAAGTACGAGGACCTGTCAGAAATGACTTTTTTCAGCCCCCTGAGTAGTCCCTGTACACATAGGCATGGCCACCTGGTTACATGATCTCCAAGCCACGCCCACAAAATAAGCCACGCCCACAGAACCAGTAGTAAAAATTTTTAGAACCCATCCCTGTCCCAGATGTGCCTAATTATTATTTGGAATATGCTTTTTTTTCCCCAAACATCATTTTGGGTTTCTGTTAGAAGTATATCACTTTGTCTCTTATTGGCTCCAATCTGAGAAACAACTTTAAGACCACATTTAAAAAGGTCAAGAAACATTTTTAAAAGCCCAAATACTATAAAACACACACAGAGAAGATGAGAATATAAGGGAGGGGGGAATATTTTTGTCCAAAGTAAAAATGTCCTATAAAAACCTCCACTGTAATAATGGATGAGGAATTTTACACAGATCCAATTACAGTAAAACTCTTGCTAAGTAGCTGCGTTCCTGAATAAACGGTACTCAGTTGGAAACAATGCAATAATTAAACCATTGACATTTTGAAGGCAGTAAAGTCAGAAGGATCTTAAAAATTCTAATTCTGAGTTTGCTCAGCTCTAATCGGATACTTAATTGAGGTGTACTCATTCAACCAGAAAAGTTCAGGCGAAGGATAGGGAGAGAAATGTTCTTTCATATCTTTTCTGGTACAAGCAACGAAGATCTCTAGCAGAAAGTATTTACAATATGGAAATGCATTTTTATTCCATTAGTCTCTGCTAACAGTGTTTCCACAGCTCATTATTTCCAACAGAAAATAGCACTTAATGAATGCAGAGTGATGGTGGAATTGCTGCGGAAGAGTGTATGACATAGCCTACAAACTCCCTAATGAATTCTTCCTGATTGCTTGCCATTGCTTTGAAATCCAAATGAATTCTTATCGATTGCTAGGTGACAGGCACTTTTCTTTTTAAACCGAGAAATGGAGCCAATTCACTCATCACCTTGGCTGGAAAAAACAACACAATTGCACCTAAAAATCCTTGCCATATTTATAGGTGGCAGAGTTGCTAAATATTCAGGGAGGTGAGTATATTTGGTGGGGGGAACTCAGGGGAAGAAACTTTCTCTTGTTCTAGAGAACTAACATTAAAATGTTAGTAAAACTGTGAAAAATAATTAATATGTTAGAATAAGCTATAAACTACAAATATAAGACTTGGACAACGTGGTAACAAATAACTACATTAAAGATAAATGTTACGTTGCATTCCCAATGAAAATGTTGTATCGAGCAAAAGTTTCTGTTTATCAGTTTTATTCAGTATGTTGGGCAAATATATTATTTAAGGCTTTGTGTGTTGAATGAACAGCAACAAATATATATATACTTATTCCAAATCCTCCTGAGGCTTTCTTAATTCTACAGATAATGCTACCATATGCATTGATTCTTAGTTAAGCTGCCTTGATATAGGACAAATTCACTTGATCGTTGGGCAAATTTTAAAAGAACAAAGTAGGCAAGAAGTATTAAGGACCACACGTTGAGTGTGATTGGTCAGCCATCTGGTGGTGATGCTGACCTACATTTTTCTACCTGATCAGGTGTTAGGTTGTAGACTACTTTATCAATGCCTTACTGACATCCCAGTAAATTATATCCATAGCATATCCATAGTCAAAAAATGCAATAAGATTAGCCTTGCATAATCTTTTTTTGACAAATCCACGTTGGCTTCTGGTTATGACTTTGTTTGCCTTCTACGTGTTCGCAGATTCATTGCTTGATTGTCTTTTTCTGAATCTTTCCTGTTATTGTGGTCAGGCTGATAGGTCTGTAGTTTCCTGGACCCAGTTTTTTGTCCTTTTTTGAAGATAGGAACTACATCAGCTCTTTTCCAGGCATCTGGTAGTTCCCTGGTGCTCCAGGATTTTGAAAAATATAATTCAGTGGTTCTGAGATCACGTCTGCCAGTTCTTTCAGAACCATGGGGTATAATCCATCTGGTCCTAGTGATTTGAGCTCATCTAAAGTGGATAGGTGTTCTCTTACGATTTTCTTCCTTGCATTCCTATTCTGCATATTACAGGGTGTTTGTTCTTTTAATAGGTTGGACAGATGCAAGAGAAAGAAGGAGTATTATCAGAGGTGGTATTTAGCAGGTTCTGGCTAGTTCTGGAGAACTGGTAGTGGACATTTTGAGTAGTTCAGAGAACCGGTAAATACCACCTCTGACTGGCCCCACCTCCATCTATTCTCTGCCTCCTGAGTCCCAGCTGCTCTGGAGGAAGTGAGGATTTTGCAGTAACCTTTCTGTGGAGTGGGGTGAGAATGGAGATTTTACAGTATCCTTCCCCTGCCACGCCCACCAAGCCATGCCACACCCACCAAGCCATGCCCACAGAACTGGTAGTAAAAATTTTTGAATCCCACCTCTGAGTATTAGGTATGTTTGCCCCCTTGAGTTACTTATAAAGGAATAAAGATGGGATAAAAATGTAGTAAATAACTATCAGACTACAGTCCTTTATTTGAAAATATCTTCTGTCTAATGGGTTGTCAGTCTTCTTAAAATTTCTGAATTCTTCTCCCAAAATTGGTCTCACTCCTCTCTGCAGTGCAGCTCTCAACATATCAGATGAACCCCAGTGTGGCCTCATACTGACAATATTTAGAATGATGCAGATTGCTGAATATTCCATCTTGGAAAAGCTAAAAGGCAATGTGGACCATGAACCTGAGTGTATAAAAAGCTTATAGCAACGGCTAAAACAGTTATATATTTGACCTTTATAATGCAGTTCTCTGATTGTTCAATCCTCGACAGATTAAATCAAATACACAGTCACCCTGTGATATCGTGGGCTGCGACACATGATGTGGATATTCATGTGCATGAAATATTTTTCTAAATTAGCCTGGGAAGCCAATTCATTTCCTGAGGTGAGAAATATATTGAAAAGCTAATAGGCCTTAGCAGGTTGTTGTTGTTTTTTCTTTTTGTCCTTTAGGGAAAAACGTATACGAGGAATTTCTTAATTGTGCATTCACCAATCTCTTTCAGGAGATCAAATAAGAGCTTTGATATGAACAAATAAACTTTGATAAGACCCCTTCACCCCTGTTGCTAATTGAGAAGAAATAGCTTTGGTCTGTGGGCTAAAGCCTTTGATTAAAACCATAATATTAATTTTAAATAGTTTTAATATTAATTTAAAGATATAAAAAGTTGTAACTGAAAAGAGAGATCTACCGAAGGAACGGAGTTGCTTTTGACAGTTGACTAAAGAAAGAAAAATCTTCAGGTATATATGTAGTGAAATTATAAAGTAGAACTGAAATATTAGAGGAAGTAAAGCAGCATGGTTACTCTCATAGCAATTTACATTTGCTCAAGATAAAGATAGTTCACAGGAAGCATTATTTCATCTGTGTTTAAATGGTTACATTCAATAGTTGCTGTTTGAACTGCTTTCATAACAGTAGCCATTCAAAATTTTCTCTATGGTGACCTTGTAAATTATCTGGTTCTTTTCCCCCCTCATGCATGGACAGACACAACCACTTCAACTTGTTAAGTTCCTTTTTAATATTACGTATTATAATAAATAATAACATTTATTATTTTATTTCCTAATTCCAATGATTGACTTCAATCTAAACCAGTGGTGGAATTCAAATTTTTTTACTACTGGTTCTGTGGGCATAGCTTGGTGGGCATGGCAGGGGAAGGACACTGCAAAATCCCCATTCCCACTCCATTCCAGGGGAAGGATACTGCAAAATCCCCATTCCCTCCCCACTCTGGGGCCAGTCAGAGGCAGTATTTGCCGGTTCTCCAGACTACTCAAAATTTCCATTATCAGTTCTCCAGAACCTGTCAGAACTTGCTGAATAGCACCCCTGATCTAACCCCTCAAATCTCTTATGAATATTATCTGTAGGACACATGACTCATCATATACTTCTATGATGATTTTTTTTAAAAAATACATTGTTGTCAATTCTTTATTACTGCTAGCATATGTTCTTGAAAATAAAGAGTTGAAAAGCTAGTCTTTCTGATGCTGGAAAAGTAATTGCATATGCCTGAAGGGCTACGTTTTCAGTTGTTTGCAATATATATCTTTTTATGAATACCAAGAAAGTCAAACAATTAATGTGACTCTTCACACTCATTGGTTCTTCTTTCTAATGATAGATTTTCCCCTTTGCCTGTGCAGATATTTGATGATCCTATTCAGGAAAGATTACAGGAAATGTTTTTGTACTTCACACATAGCTAAATTATGGGATTTACTGCCATCAGAAGTGGTGATGGCCACATCTGCACTTTAGGCAGTTTTCAAAGGAGCCTATGCAAATTAATGGACAGGAGAGATGTACTGGAGCTATATTACAACAGTACCATGTTTTAAATATTTGTGGGAGTGCATATGAGAGAGGCTAATGCCTCTAGTCCATATTCATAAGCTTTTCAAATGCACAGCTGTGCCAGTGTGCATGGAGCTAGATTATGTTTTTGTATAATTGCTGTTTTTTCCTGTTTCCCCTTTCCCTTAATTTGGATAGAATCTATGCAGTCAACATACAGCACGGGTATCACAGGTGGCTCAGGCAACAGGAGTTTGACATCCTTATCAGGAAGCAGGTTACTTCTCCACTCTCCCACTTCTCCTCTGTCCCAGACTTACCTCCTCAAGAACATGAACTACATTAGAAAAAAGTTTAACCAGAAAAGGCTCATGAATGTTACTCTAAGTTTAGGAATAGCTAGAAGTCATATAGTATTGATTATATTCATTTACTTCTTGGAGTTATATCCCAGGAGCTCAAGGAATTTTTCATGGGGATTTCATGAAGTGTTCTTAGCAGGATAGTAAAAAAACCCCAATCATGAAGGTAGCAGGATGATGAAAACTCTGCCCCCTCAATCCTGATCCTAATTGGTTATCATGAGTATATAAATCCCTGTAAGTGAAGGATTTACAATGTCTCTCTTCTGTAGTGGTGAATATTTCCTGGTGTCCCTTTCCACTTCTCTACATTCATTATTTTCTCCTTTGTCCTCTGTTCCTATCTGCAGAAGAGAAGATCTGTTTCACAATTCTGGCTTCACTTTTGTCTAATTCTTGTCCAGGATCCCAGGCTGAGATTCAGAGACAACAAAAAAGATCCCTTTTCTTTCAGAGGGCATTTAGTTAAAGGATCAATTAGGCATTGCCTTCAGTTGTTCTAAGGGATGTGGTGGCTCAGTGGCTAAGACACTGAGCTTGTTGATCGAAAGGTCAGCAGTTCAGCAGTTCAAATCCCTAGTGCTGCGTAATAGGGTGAGCTCCCGTTACTTGTCCCAGCTTCTGCCAACCTACCAATTCGAAAGCACGTAAAAAATGCAAGTAAAAAAATAGGGACCAACTTTGGCAGGAAGGTAACAGTGTTCCATGCACCTTTGGTGTTTAGTCATGCCGGCAACATGACCACTGGCTCTCTGGTTTTGAAATGGAGATGAGCACTGCCCCCTAGAGTCGGGAATGACTAGCACATATGTGCGAGGGGAACTTTCACCTTTTAAGTTGTTCTATTCCTTTATTGCATGTTGTGATTTGGATAATATTTAACTGCTTAATTTAAGTTTTACCTGATGTTGCAGGTTTTTTTTTCCTATGCATAATAACTAAGAAAAGCAGTTGTGAAATTTTACAATAATGAGATGAAAGTCAATACATAAATATATTCTTTTAAGTATTCAATATTGTGTTTTCTTTTCATACCATAAAACCTGAAATATATACTTCTAATTTTTTCCCTAAAAGTGATGTGAACTTTGCAGTATTCTTTCTTTAAATACTGAGGAAGAGTAAGCATAAAGATGCTACTGTCATCTTCCAACTTTCAGTTCTAGTCTAATATGTGATCTTTCAGGAAAATAATTTGTTAATCTTAAAATACAAGACAATTCTTCTAATATGCTTTAATAAAGTCTAATATGATTCACCTCATGTATTAATCAGCACAGTTGGTAGGCACCAAAATAACAGCAATAGACAGAAGACTCATTATAGATATATTTACAGACTGAGCTGCACATTTGTTGACAATTTATTTATTTATTTATCATCACCATGATTTTCAACATCTAGATTAGAATGAGTGTTTTCCACTTATCTTTTTCATATTTTATCCTCAACCCTAGTAATGGCCAATGATTGTGCCTCCTATTGCTATTGAACATTATTTTAAAATAATTTCAGCTGAAATCAGCAAGATGCCTGAATAAAAATTTGTTCATTCCCTTAGTCTGAACTGACATCATGGCAGCACACAGCCAACTGGATATGGCTATGTGAGGACATCTGAAGTTAAATCAAGCTTCAAAGTAGAAGTTACTTCTTGTCCTTCCTTTTGAGTTCTTGTTTTGTTTCTTTGTTCTTACTGGAATCCAATAATAAGAACACTTTGGCTCAGACTTATTTTGTTTATCAATTTTGACAGTTGGCTAAAAGGATTATATCTTGATTCTTTCTTTTCTTCTTTATGCTGCCCTAAATTCAAAGATTTCAGTGCCCAGAAGGATCTTCAAGCTGCTGCAAATCTGCAAGAAATGTTCCGACATGGCATCAGGCAAGGCAATATCTACAAAAATGGCAAATTATTTTATGATTTATTTATGTGATTTTTTAATCCTTTCTTTATTACTGTGTACAAGTTACTCAAGGGTCAAACATACCTAATACTTTTTCCTCCTCCAATCTCCCCCATAATAAGAACCCCGTGAGGCTGGCCTGACTAGCCCAAGGTCACCCAGCCAGCTGTCATGCCTAAGGCGGGACTAGAACTCACAGTCTCCTGGGTTATAGGCCTGCAATTCAAAACTCAGCTCACTGAAGGAGAACAAATTATACAATCTGACACATTAAAGTACTTCCTGTTATTTTGGGACCTTCTCTGGGATTCCCTGCAGGTCCCAGAAAGCGCTGGAGGAAGCTCCATATTCAAGGCAATATAGCAACTTCATAGTCCTCTTTTAGAGGTTGGGACAGGGGTGGGTTCTACTTAACTTTACTACCAGTTTGCAACAGGATTGCGCAAGCTTCTGCGCATGCGCAAATCACTGATGACGACATCCGGGGCGGTGGGCTGGGCCTCCCGCTGGTTTTACTACCGGTTCTTGCGAACTAGTCCAAACCAGGGGAAACCCACCACTGGGTTGGGGATGTGTGCAACTGTTGACAGAACTCTGTCACCCAAGCAGCACTGAAGCAAAGCACACTTCAGAGCTTTCCATAGCTTCATTTTGCAGAAACTGAGTAGTTGAGAAATATCCAGCATCTTGCTACCATACCTGAAGTTGTACTTAAACAGGGAAAGTGACAATACCCAGAACTTTCTAAAACTTCATCCATTACTACGAATCAGCCATTTTGTTTGGATAGCTTAATTATGAGCCATGGTGGTACAATGGTTAGAGTGCAGCACTACAGGCTACTTCTGCTGACTGCTGGCTGCCTACAATTTGGCAGTTCAAATCTCACCAGGCTCAAGGTTGACTCAGCCTTCCATCCTTCTGAGGTGGGTAAAATGAGAATCCAAATTGTTGGGGCAATATGCTGACTCTGTAAACCACTTAGAGAGGGCTGTAAAAGCACTGTAAAGCAGTATATAAGTCTAAGTGCTATTGCTATTGCTATTATCTCCCAGCAGAATTCTATGAAAACATTATCACTAAAATGGAATCTGAAAAGAACATACATGTGTCACATTGCTATTTCATTCTCTCCCACATATGCAAATTACTAAATATTAATCAAGACTAAGAAATTCAGGGTAGGTCAACAAGAAATGCCATTGCAAAAGGCCATGTAATCCATCAGCAAACTATTTTATGTCAGATATATAAACCCACAGCCTCTACCTGCTGTTATGAAGTTCAGCATCTGTATACTACAAAAATAGTCATTGTCATGACTTTTAGCTGGGCAAACAGTGCATCAGAGGGCAACAATTTTTGAACCAAGGTACCTCAAATGGGATATTTTACAAAATGTATCTAAAATCTGTAACACTTTCCCAACCCATGTAGCATCTCTGGTGTACATATATACAGGGAGGGAGGGAGGGAGGGGAGAAGGAAGGGTAAAGAAGAATGGAAGGAGGGAAGAAAGGAGAAAGGGTATCACTGTTAAGCACTAGAAGTATGATTTAAAAATCAGCTGTATAAATTACTTTTTGTCATGCTATTTAGCCCAATCATAGTTAGCTTGTTAATTGCATGTCATGGTGTACTCTGTCAAATGCTTTGGTCAAGTCAAGATACACTACACTTAGTGCATTCACACATCTAGTAAACAACTACTTTAACATACATGTTTGTTTTCCTCTCCTTTTCCTATTATTCTGTTACAGCATTTTATACTGAGATAAAAACCCTTCCATTTTAATAGAGGGAAATATGAATAAGTTTCAAACTTGGCCTCACATAGTGTGCAGAGACTATAAAGAATATCTATAAAAAATTATAAGTGCTAGAGCTTGGAAGCATACATGGTTGGCTGGTTTTAATTTTTCTGCAGTAATTCCCATATCATAAAAACTTTCATTTTCACACTGCTACTGTATGCTGTTATTTTTGGTTGTCTTTGGCCTTGTAGAAGGATATGAGCTGCAGCAGATAAGAGGATTTTACTATTTTAAAAAAGAAAGGACTAGTCACAGTGGAATCTAAGTATGGCTGCTTACATTCCTTGAACCAGATATTGTAATGTCTAGCTCATCTAAACTCAGCAGGAATGGATTCTAAGATGAAAAAAGTAAGATTTCTTTAATCTTAAGTAAGTAAGAAAAGTACGATTTCTTTAAACTGTGGTATTTATTTAAATTCCTAGGAGTTGGGTGATGATATTCTTGCCCAGCAATCTTATCTGTGTCTGTGAAGAAATATATAGTACCTATTTCACAACCAAATGCTGTTCTTTCTTCAGTGAATTTAAAGCCAGTCCGAAGCTACCAATGAAATTTCCCACAAGAGCTTGCAATATCTAATACTGTATCACTCCACAATAGGGGCCAATATGAGCACCAAGAGCCCTTCCCCACCTAACTTTAGATTTTAAAATTAAAAATTAATGATTACCTTATAATAATCAGCAGTTTCTCAGCAACACACAAGTCTCTAATAGTCCTCTTTATTTGGAAGAACATTTCCAGGTCCTACACAGGACTTTGAGGCATTCTTAGAAAGCAAAGATGAATGACTATGTTATATGCAGAATGGCAACAAAATGAACAAAACCAAATGATCTGTAGAATGAAGTAAAGGAATTAGAAAACGAAAGAGGTGATTTATACCTCATGCCCTTAAGACATGAGATGACCTACAGGGCATTTTACAGCATGTACAACTAATGAAGAGAAAAAAATAATAATGGCAAGCTGCAAAGTGCCATAGGATAAAAGCATCCTAATTTGCAGTTGCCACAGAGAACTTATGCATGATCTTATATTCTCCCTCTTGCCTCACATTTCCTTCAGGTTGCTTTATAAAGATATAACAATATAAGAATGATGAATGAGTAAGAAATTGGCATTTAGGGTTAGTTAAGAAGTTTATAAAAAGTTCATTGTCTACCATCTGCTTCACTTATGCTACTGCCTAGGTCTTATTAGTTTATCATTAGGTAAAATGAGAATAATCACAAATCTGATTTGTGATTATTGTGAAATCACAATTTTTTTGGACCTATTTCCTAATGCTTTTTTGGAAGTGAGCTGTTTGCCAGAAAAATGATAAAAGTAAGTGAAGGCCGCAAAAAGTATCCCTGGAGTGTAAGGGATAGTGGAGGGTTACCATGATGGCCATTTTGTGGAGAAAAATACCCAATATTGGACATTTAACATTTATATATTTTTCAATCACAAAAAAATACATTTGACAATTCTATTTCAAAATACACTGATTGGTTTAGATGTGCCATATACAGGTTTTCATAAACCTGTATATAGAGTAAAGAAATACCCAAACCAAAACTTATAAGAATTTGGTCAACTGGTTGGAACAATCTGGATGCCCATTGGATGACAGGAAAGAGAAAGTGTATTTAAAAATTACTGTATTAATTTTTTTGTTGCCATCTAGTGGTCAATGGGACTCAAAGGCTCCATAGGTATTCCTTTCTCTCCTTCAGCTCTGATTTTCCCTTGTAATTCTTCCTACAGTCCCATTCCAGCTAAGCAATTTATTTATTTAGCGTATGGCTGGTCACACACAATATTAAAACACTTCATTTTTACAGATTAAAAACAATTAAAACAATAAAAAAGCAGTAAGAAAACCTAAAAGAAAAACAGAAATAAGATTTCAAAGTTTAATGTCGAGTTTGGAGATCCAGTCAGTAGCTGCCGTTGTTATGCAGAGGAAGTCCCTAGAGTCTCCTGGATACCTTCTGTTAGGGCATTCCCTCACTTTATGCTGGATAGTCTGTCGAGGGGCCCTGCAATCACATTGTGCTGAAGGTGTCTTTCCCCATTTATACAGGGAGTCAGCACACAGCCCATGAGTTGTTCTAATTCTATTATATGTCACCCATATGTGACGGGGTAGGCTAAATCCTGGAGGTATACTACTAGGACTGATATGCTTGGAGACATCTTGGGGGGAACAGCTACTCCATGCCTCCATCCACTTTTGTGTGGTGTTCTGATGATCGGCCATCAACTTACGCGCTGTCAAGATTGGTGGATTTCTTGACTTTAATCGGCATCTTAGGAGATCAGGAATGTATCCATGTATGGGTAGAGAAGAATTTAACAGGATCTTACTATACTCCCGAATGAGAGCTTCTTGTCATCGTAAGTGCAGGGGGAGTATGTGACTAAGAACTGGTAACCAGTAACTAGGTGTAGATTTTATGCACCCAGTAATTAGCCTCATCATATGGTTAAGTTGAACATCAATGTCCTATATGTGAGCTGTTTATCCATACAGGTGCACAGTATTCTGCTGCAGAGTAGCAAAGCCCAAGGGCTGCACATCGGAGAGTTGGGGCTGAAACTCCCCAAGTTGTTCCGCATAGTTTTTGTAGGATGTTATTTCTGCTGTTAACCTTGGCAGCCATATTCTGAATATGTTTCTTAAAGGACAGGGTCCTGTCTAAAGTAACCCCCAGGTACTTTGGTGTTGCCTCATATGGGAAAAGTTTGTTATTTAGGTATACATTGAGTTCTCTTTTTGCTGAGGTGAAAACATGATGTAACTGTTTTATTTACACTTGGGATTAACCTCCATTGGTGGAAGTATGTGCTCAAAGTTGTAAGGTCAGCTGTAAGTATGCCTTCTGTAGCTTCGGTGTCCTTGTGGCTATATGCTAATGCCAGGTCAGGTGGGTGGTAAATCAGAAATGTATAGATTAAATAGAGATGGAGCCAGCATGGAGCCCTGAGGGAATCCGTTATTCAGGTGTCTTTGCTTACTGGTTTTGTCACCCATGATGACTTGAAAGGTCCTTGCTGAAAGCATGTTGTTTATTAGACAGCCCATAGTCCTACAGAGTGGAGGAATTTCTTTAATAGGCCCTCCCTCCATACTGTGTTGTATGCTGCTGTGAGATCCACAAATACAACAGATGTTTTCAATTTATTCTGATAGCTGCTTTCAATATGGCTTGTAAGACTAAGGACCTGATCAACACAGCTCCGATAAGATCTAAACCCAGCCTGTTCAATTGGTATTTGTTCGTTAATTTTCTGTCCGATTCTGTTAAGTATCAATCTTTCAAGTAGTTTATAACAGACACTTAATAGAGCAATGGGGCGATAGTTTTCTAGTTTATTGCTTTCTTTTCCGGATTTTAATATGCCGATTACTTTGGTTTTTTTAAATTCTGGAGGGAGCCTACTGGAAGTTAGGATATCTGTATAGAATTGTGCAAGGTCCAGAATGGATGATAAATTCTGGCATTACTCCATCAAAACCAGAAGATTTTCCAGCTTTGACATTCTTCAGGGCAGTGTCTATTTCAGCTGCTTGGAAGGGTCGAGCGTATTCCTGGTTAGGCAATCCCAGAGTTTTTAGATGCTTTAGTTCTCTTTTCACTAGTTTAGTATGTTTCTTATCATGGGGTACTCTAGTTAAGTTGACAATGCGAGTTGCTACTTGATCTGGAGTAACCTCTTGTTGTTTATGTTGAGCTGGTTGGTCTCCTCCCAGTTTTCTCAGTAGGCTCCATGCCTTCCTGCTTGAGTGTTTAAAATCTAATCCAGACGTAGTTTGCTCTCATTTTTGCCTGCACGCCAGGTCAAGATTATGAAGAAGTTCATCAGCTATCTCAGCATCAGCATCCTCTAAAAGTTTTTGGTACAGATTTTCGCAAGTTTCATTCCATCCTGGGATATATTCCTTGCGGAAGCCATGTGGAATGTATTTTTTAGCCGATGACATAATTGCTCCAACAAAGCGATAGTAGCTGTTACTTATTGCTGAAATACATCCTATTGTGTTCTCAAGATCCATCATGTACTTTTCCCAGTTAGCCTTCTTCAAGTTCCACCTTGGTCGAGGTATAGATCTAATAATAGGTATCTTTATTCCTGTTTTAATGATGACAGGTCTATGTTGGCTATGGGGGAACATTGGTAGCACTTGTCAGGAGGCAGGTATAGGTTTGGTATTATCTTGTGTAACAAAATATAGGTCTGGGTTGTACTCTTTCTTCCATGCAGCTGATTTAAAAGTGCCTCAATCTTTAACATCAAAAACTAAGTATTAGTTATTATAGATTATACTCCCTAAGTATAGGGAGGCAAAGTTACTCCTGTCCATGGCAATCCTTAAGTCACACGTGCCCCCTGGGTGGTGCTAAATGAGTAACAGACGGACTGGTAGCCAGACATCTGTGAGGATCTCCTGGCTTCACACACAACCCCACGGTCCTTTTAAGTTTGGAACTTTTAAGTTCCAAAAAAATAGCAGAAACAGCAGAAATAACAGAAATAACAAATGCCAATGCTAAAATGACTCAGAATATTGGAAGTCCAATACGCATATGCCAACTTAACATTGAAGGCAGTAGTAGAGCAAAATGTGAACATCTCTCTAAACTACTACTTGAAAACTGTGTTGATTTGGCTGTGATCCAGGAAACACACATTGAGAATGAACAGCAGCTTAGAAGCAGAGGAAGAATACCTGGATATGACGTTTTAGGCACTATTTTTCATCAAACTTATGGCCTGATAACATATGTGTGTAATAACATTGAAAACACATATCTATTAGAAACAAGCAGTGAGGATAACATCTACACTATCACAATTAAGATTGGAGCTAAGCAATGATAATGTAATTCTGAGTGGTCTTGTAACCATGCATTAAGAAATGCCCATAAAGACTTCCAATGCAGAAATCTGCTTTGGTCAAAAATTTTATCATTCTGAATATCTGCTTGGGATGATTCATTCTACTCCTATTGGTGGGCTGGGAAGATTGAATATAGGAGTTTCTCCATACTTTTCATTTCTCCAGGCAAAGGGGAAGGAGTTTTTTTTTCATAAAAACTACTGGGCACAGTTAAGAATATTTAATGATAATAATAATAATAATAATAATAATAATAATAATAATAATAATAATAATAATAATAATAAATAATGCACTTTTTCAGAATTAATCCAGGTCAGGGGTCTGCAACCTTAAATCTCAAAGAGTCATTTGTACCTGTTTCCCACAGAAAACACTGGGAACCATAAAACCTGGGTGGGCATGTCCAACTCAATGTTACTCATTCCCACCCAGACACATGATCCACCCAGCCACACCTACCAAGGTTTTCTTGCCCCCAGTGTTTTCTTTTCTGTGAGAAACAGATCTCTCTCTCTCTCTCTCTCTCTCTCTCTCTCTCTCTCTCTCTCTCTCTCTCTCTCTCTCTCTCTCTCTCTCTCTCTGAAAATCATATAGTGGCATTTGACTATATATAGTCAGCAATTACAGTTCCTGCTCCGGAATATGGAGCAAGTCTCCATCCCCCGCCATCACCCTTACCTTCTCAGGCCAGGCGAGGAGTGACTTGGAGGGGAAGGTAAGGGGAGTGACTGGGAGGGGAAGCCAGTGGTGGGTTCAGCCAATAGGGAGCCACAGCATGGGGACGAAAGAGACACATGCATCTCCGGAGCTACAGGTTACCTACACCCGATCTAGGTTCTATCTAAAGCAGAAATTTAATGCTACCTAGGTTGCTTTGTTTCAGCCAAAAGAGGTAGCCCCTTAAAGAAGTATTCTTTTTTTAGGGAAAAATGTTTTACTTGCAATTCAACATTTTTGATAACCAAGAATGTAGTTATGTCTGTCACTTGTTATCCGCTAGAGGGATTCAGTACGTTTTACAGTTTTATTAAATCCAGCAGTTGCTTCTTTGTCCACCATGGAAAATTCAAGGACAGGGAAAACTTTCTCTTGCTGAATTACGGGATGTTTTGATTTGATCTGAGGCCTGACTGAATCCCCCATGGCATGAGGGCCTTAATGTTCCACCCTATAGTCACCCCCTCAAGAGAAATTGCAATGATTCAGCCTTGGCTTCAAAGAGAGCAGCAACATCCTTACAAATGGCTTTTTCCATGAATGAATCCAAAGATAAGAGTTTTATGGATGGAAACTAAGCCATGCTTTCTGCACAAAACTATTTGGCTCCTACAAATAATGGCAGAGATTCAAATGATTTGGCTTCCCTGCTTTCCATCCTTTCCAAAGGCAACAATCTCAGATCATAAGTGAACTGTACAATGTACTTGTAGCAGCATTCAAAGCTGATTTATTGGTACAACTGCTAGGCATTGTTTTCTAACAATTATATACCACTTTTTCATTTTAAAAAACGCATAAAACAATTAAAAACAAGTAATTTAATTTTACTACTTTTAAGTAACTGTAGCTCATTGGCTTAGCTTCTCTTGTTAGATTCCTTGATTTAGACTCTGTTGCTTACTTGTTCATTTCAGCTATTAGCATATTATTATACTTTTATTTCAATGGGTTTTTCATAATATGAACACTTTTTATAGAGCAACTCATACATTTCATAAATACATAAACAGCAAAGGAAGAAGCTAATCATAGCCACAGCAGATTATTATCATCTAGATAGTTAAATACACACACATGTACTAAATATGAATATTAATACAATAAATCTTTTATAAGGATTTGAGATAGTAATATGCCACTATTCAAATTCAAAGCACAAAAAGACTTAGTGTGGATGGATCCTTAATTGTGCTATCCCGGGAAAAGATGGGATCCTTAAGATACATGCATCTTTTTAAAAGTTATATTTTATTTTTTTTCAAGTAATCATTTTATTGCATTCTATATGACAGTGAATAAACTCCCTTTTTATGACTCTTTAATGCCTTAATTCAGGATAGAGTTGGGGTGACTGGATGGAACTTAGTGTTTACTGGCCGGATGCCCTTCTTGATGCCTATGTAGAGTATGCAGCAGATATGTTTTTCTTTGCGTCCTATGAGAGAAACATCTGACACTACTTAGTTTTGAACTCTCAACCTTCCAAGGGCCAGGCAAGCAACTTTACCACTAAACCACCACACACTTTCATAAAAGGTGAACAATATATTACAAAATATAGATATTAGCACAAAGTTGGTTAACGTAACTTAAACCTTTAAAAGAGAAGAAAGTATATATCAATATAATTTCTTAAAACATTAATGAACTTAAGGTTGCTTGAATTGTACATTGTTTCTTGGGGTTGCATAGCTATGGGGCAAACCCAGGACAAGGTGTAGCTTCTTTAAGGAACTGCAGACAGTACTTTACATTCACCACTGATCTCTCTGAAGCACCTTTTCCACTTGGGTTTTGAATGACTGCATATCACCAGGCTGAAGAGATGCAATTCAGTTTCCACTGATAGATGCTTTTATTACTAGAACAACAGTTTTCCTTGCATGCACTTAGACTGAAAGTCATCTGGCCAAGAAAGTAAGTGGAGTTTTGTTTTTGTTTTTAATTGATATGTATACCAGTTATTTACAAACTATTTTGACTTATTTTGATGAAAGTGGAATAAGAACATTTTCAATCACTTGAACTAGTTTCTGCATTCAAATCTTATACCCAAAGGTTCTAAGGGAAAAGAAAAATATAGCAATTTTCTTGCAGAATGTATGAATTCCCAAACTTCTCAATTCCTTTGCTGTATAAGACATAAAGGTACTTCAAATGTATGTTGGAAATGTAAACCTAAGGAAGGAACTTTCTACTAACTTTGGTGGACTTGTGACAAGGCAAAGACATTCTGAGGTAAGTTTCATATTTTAATACAGAAGAAAAAAATATATGCAAATTAAACCAGAGACTTTTCTTCTAGGTTTACTGAACAAAGAACTTGAAAAGTATTTTCCACAATAGAAAATGCTTGGAGAAACTGATGGAACTAGCAGAGCTGGCCATATAAACTGCTTTAATCAGAGAAAAGAATAATCTAACTTTGTTTCTATCTAGAAATCGCTTCTGGATTTTGTGCTTGAGATAGAAAAATATGAAACTTCGATTTTGGGATTTACTGATTAGACAAGGGGGAGTTGTTGTTATAGAAATGGCTAAGATGCATTTTAATGTGTTTATTGTGATTTGTATTATGATTGTTTTTGTAAGCCGCCCTGAGTCCTCGGGGAGAATGGCGGCATATAAATCACATAAATAAATAAATAAAATAAATAAGAGATCCTGACTAAGTAAAGTAAAAAGTTGAGGCTGTATTATTATGTTCATTCTTCACTGAAAAGAGTTAATGCTTTTTTCTATTTTCCTTCATCTTACTCTTCTTTCTTGCCCTCTTTCCCATTTTCCCACTATTTTCATTTGTAGTTTATATAATATTTTTATATATAATATAAATTTATACTATAAAAACCCGTTTACAGAAAATTTCTATATAGAAAGACGTCTGAAGGAAATTTGAAGATCAGTCAGAAGGATGATGGTGGAACATTTCTGGTGATTTGTGTGATAGAACAGGATCCATAATCATAAATCTTATACTCTCTAGTTGACACATTCTAGCATGTCCGCAGACAAGGGATGCAGGGACACTAGTCTTCCATACCAAGTACTTGAAGGTTCTGAATGGCCTTTTCAACTGGCTTGCCTTGAACCAATTACTTCTGGTATTCCTCAACTTTTTCAAGGTTTCCTCCTACCATTCCCGAATATAATTTCAAGGTAACCTAATTGAATAGCATTTTTAAACAAGCAATACCTTTAATGTGCTTATTTTTCTCTTCTGACTCTTTTTCAGAAAACAGTCAGAAGATCTCCAAAACATTCCTTTATCAGATCTCCAAAACATTACTTTAAATTGTAAACAAGCTCAAGGCACAAAGGAATTACACAATGTAGTCAACAAAATTCTGATACTATAAATGCTGACACTTTTTTCCAGAAATGCAAATGTTTAGATGTAAGATATATGCCAGGACACACATGAACACACACAAACACGCCTCTCTTGGCCTTTAGTATACCACTTTAATCAACCAAGAAATTTACAGCAATGATATGTGTTTGTTTTCCTGGAATGTACAATTAAGATTATTGTCACATCACAAAATTCAGGCAATATCTACAGAACTGCCTAATTCCTGCATAAACAAGCATTATTGCCTCTTGTCACTGCTTTTGCATAGGAATTCTATCAATCAACATTGCCTTTGGTTAAGTACAGGCTTCAGCTAGCTGGATAAAAAACATTTTGATATCTGATAACCAGATATCAACTTATTCGGCAGAAACTCAAAATGATCATCTACAAAAGGAAGAGAGATTTATCTGAAATACTGAAGGCTGAACAGCATTTGTTTCATGATCATCCTTTACTACTTGAGTCTTTTTAAAGTTAGAGGTGGATCATTTCAGCCATATAAACTGGGAGATTGTGGAAATGTCTTCGTTAGTTTAGTAGCTACTATTCCATAATATTTCTACTGGCTGACATAGGTGTCTGCTAAAGGCAATAATGATATTACACATACCTTGATGTCACTGCAGAAATGACATGAGGCAAATTACTTATATTTTCATGATTATATCATGCTGTATGTGACATCTCCTGGTTACTTGCCCTGTGGGCACCCATGGTTATCAACCAAACACTGTTAAAAACAGACAATTTCTTTAATAAAAGAAAATATTCTGTGTTGACCTAGAAAGAAAAAAAGCTAGTTTGAAGCAACAGATTTAGTAAGCCAATTAGTTAGTTATGAAATAGTGTTCATATGTAAGCTTTTGAGATTTTAATAACCCTCCATGAGTCAATATGATTTTTTTAAAAAAATCATTAAACAGGTTAAAAGGAAGAGGAAAAAACATAGGTAACACTTTTAAAATAATGTCTGCCCTAATGTACATTTCTGGAAAGTCGTAGACACTTCGGTCATGAAAATTCAATATTACCAGAAACTTTGATAAGATTGAATTTAATGATTCAAATGATTCCAGATTTTACTAAGGTTTTTGCCAAAATGTTTGGATGGAAGAAACCAGGAAATAAGTTTTGGTCTGCCATGTGGGAACATAGAAATACCAATTGTAAAATCAGAGCTGTTTTGTTTTTGCAGCAAATATACATTTCCTTTAGCCAGCAAAAAGGGGAGATCAACTAGCTGAAGATAATTTAATCCAATGTAATATCTTTCCGAATCTAGGGGCTCTCTAGAGCTATGGATTTCATCTCTTAAGATTGGTGTTGTTGAGCACTTTTGTGATTGAATCTGCATAAAATAGAGAATTCCTAGATTGGGAAAGTCTAGTCAAAAAGAATATCTAGAAATATTAAGTGGTAGGCGGGCACACGTTGATGTCGAATATTGCTCTGATTCCTATGTAGGGTATGCATAATATTCAGGACAGATCGCATTTAAAAATGAGCATCTCATAGGATCTAATAGGAGATATGCATATGAAAATGCATATTAACTGTCATGTAGGCTTAAGAAAATAATTTGCAATTTGGTATGGAGACAGAATGGAATAAATGTAGTTGAAAAACAACAAAACGTGAACAAAATCAAACTTAATTCTGAGAAAATGAGCATGCTGCTTCCATCCTATGGGAATCTAACTCCCACTTCCAACAACCATTATAAGGTTTCCTCTCTTTCTTTGCCTCAGGCAGTGGATAGCTTTTACCAGAAAAGAATATGACCTTAAACTAAAGATGACATTTTACAAAACAAAGATTAAACATGAGGAAACAAAACAAAATAAAACAGAGAACATAAGAAGACTCTTCCATTGAAGTGGTGAAGTATTTGGTTTTCAAGTATGAAATATGAAATGTTTTCAAAGACAAGCCTTTCCATCATCCAAATTTTCTGATTTCAGAATCTAAACAAAACAAAATTTCAGTTTCCATCATTTTACAATAGTTACTGGAATCCTACAGTCGTTTCTTCCCTATGATTCTACAGTAGTTATTTAGAATTAGCAACCAACAACCAATAAGAAAATCTATTAGTTAACAGATCCTTATTTACTAGTCAGTAATTGTTTCACTATGTCAATTTCTCAACCCTTAAAATTCTCTCCCCCAAAAAACAACAAAAAAGCAAATTTAACATGTATGGGGACATGTATTTGGCATGTATGGCATGCCAATCCTTTATTTTTGCCC
Source organism: Masticophis lateralis (assembly GCA_030761175.1). Taxonomy (NCBI): domain Eukaryota; kingdom Metazoa; phylum Chordata; class Lepidosauria; order Squamata; family Colubridae; genus Masticophis; species Masticophis lateralis. Next base: position 319,998,879 of record JAUDYJ010000001.1, on the reverse strand, counting down.
ATTTATACTGTCTCTTCCTTGCTCTTAAGGACAAGGCCATGAGTTGGAGGCATGTTCTGTGCAGTGGGCCTGAAAAACTATTTGCTTATAATCTTACAAATAAATTGTATCCTTTCTCTTGATATACCTTCCTCTTCATTTTCCATTGTGTCAAGGAAGGGAGAGGTCCTTATTTCCTTTTACTTTGGGATATGCAGCGCAACCAGATGATTACCAGGGTGAAGAGAAATCAATATTTAATGTGTAACAAAGGCAGATGTTTAAATATAGCATGGCTTGACCAATGTTTTCCATATCAACATCCTGAAAAAAAAACCCTCACTCATTTCCTCTTGTTTACTTTCTACAGCTGAACCAAAATTGCAAATAATGCCTTTTGAAGCATTTGAATTTTACATTTATCAAGACAAAGAAAAATATTCAACACCAGTCTGCTAAAACAAGATGTTAAATAATGTGTACAGATTGTCACAGAAAATGTCTGAGGTAAAATGAAATCAATCTTTCTAATTCCTTTGACCAAATTCCAAAAGTCAAAGCAAATTTTTGCACTCTTATAGAAAAGAGTGAGACAGCAATGAAAAGTAAGAAATATAATAATTTAAGATTATTTCAATTTTTGCAGGGGTAACAAAGGCCGCCTGGTAGCTGTTATGTTATTCATGCAAAAATATAAGAATGTCAAAGGAAAGTAAATAAACAGTATATATTTTGAGATCATATTATTTGAACTAATCTAATTTACCCCACAAAATAATTCACAAACCTGGATGCTATTCTTCTTTAATTTCTTCTTTAATTTATTTTATTATGCTATTCTTTTTTTTTTTTTTTTTTTTATTGAAAAAGTTTTACATTACATTTTATAATATGAAAACCCCCCCTTCCCCCTCCCTTACCCACCCCCCCCCAATCCCTTCTATCCCTCCCCCCTCCCTTGACTTCCGCTGTTTAACAAACATCAATCTTATCTTATTCAACATTCTTTAAAGGCGAGATCCCTTTGCATAAAAAATTAACTATTAACACTTCACTAACATTCACATACTTAAAAATCTAAACAAATTAGATTAAGACAATTTAACTAAATAAGCTTAATACATTCTCTTTAAAATTTAATCTATACCTCAATTGTATACTCTTCATTTTAATAACGTTAATTAACCATGTAACTATACCTTTCATACAATTATTTAAGTGTACTAACATTTAATGATCTTAAATTTTAAACTATACATCAATTATAAATTCTTCAGTTTAATAATAATAATAATAATAAACCATACATTTACTTAAATACATTCTAACTCTAATTCAACTGAGCACTAATTGAAATTTCTTGCTTTGATATTTCTTCTTCATATAATCAACCCATTTCCTCCATTCCTTAACAAAAACTTCATGGGTCCTTTCCTTTAGGTATGCAGAAATTTTTGCCATCTCTGCCAAATTAGACATCTTCAATATCCATTCCTCTATGGTAGGCACTTTCTCTTTCTTCCAATATTGACCTATCAGTAATCTGGCTGCAGAAATCATATACAGTATTAACCTAGTGTCAATTACTGAGAAGCCCTTAACTATTCCCAACAAGAAAAACTGAGGAGAAAACTCCAACTTCTTCTTCAAAATGTTCTGCATCACCCACCAAAGTTTAATCCAAAATGGTTTCAACTTCCTGCATGTCCACCAAATATGAAAATATGTTGCATCCAAACAATCACACCTCCAACATTTAGGTTGAACATTTGGATACATACATGATAATTTTTTGGGATCTAGATGCCATCTATAAAACATTTTGTAAAAATTTTCCCTTAGGTTCTGTGCTTGCGTAAATTTAACATTCTGGACCCAAATCTTTTCCCATGTTTCTAACATTACTGGTTGATCAAAATTCTGTGCCCATTTAATCATACAGTCTTTAACTAGCTCCTCCTCTGAATCTCTCTCCAACAGTAAATTGTACAATCGTTTAATATGCATCGGACCTTTACATTTTATCTGAGTCACCAAGTCCTCTTCATGTAGCATTAATCCAGTTTTCTGATCTTCTCTCCATCTCGCTTGAAGTTGAAAGTACTGCAACCAAGTTAAATTGACTCCATCTTCCAACAGAGTATTCCAAGACTTCAAACACCAACTGCCCCCATCCATAAAAAGTATCTCTTTATACAACAACCCCCCGAGTGACTTTATTTTTGGCAAAATATGCCCAAGATCCAACCACAAAGGTATTTTGTAATCCAATTGAAGCTGGTGCTTCTTCCAGACTCTCAGCAAAGCATGTCTTAAAATATGCCTGTTAAATACACTGTCTCTCTTATCTTCATAAAGTAGATATGCATGCCATCCAAATTGCAAATCATGGCCTTCTATATTCAAAATCTCTCTTTTGGTTATTCCAATCCAATCTCCAACCTGTATCAATGCTGCTGCTTCATAATATAAACGTAGATTTGGAACTTTAAGGCCACCACGTTCACGTACATCTTGCATGATCTTAAATTTAACTCTTGGTTTTTTCCCACTCCAAATAAATTTATTTAAACCTGCTTGCCAGTCCATCAAATATTTATCATTTTTAAGCACCGGAATCATTTGAAACAGAAACAAAAATCTAGGTAGAACATTCATCTTAACAGCTGCGATTCTACCAAGCAAAGAAAGTTGCAGTTTTTTCCATGTATCAAGATCTTTTTGAATCTTATGCCAAAGTTCTTCGTAATTATTTTGAAAAAGTTTTTTGTTAGATGCTGCAACTTGAATCCCTAAGTATTTCACCTTTGTAGCTATTTCAAAGCCTGCCACCCTTTCAAGCTCTTTCCTTTGTGGTTCCAACATGTTTTTAACAATCATCTTAGTCTTTTTCTGGTTCAGGCTGAAACCTGAGACCAGACCGTATTCATCTATAATGTTTTTCATCTGTATGATAGATTCCAAAGGTCGTGTTAGGGTAACAATCAGATCATCTGCAAATGCCTTTGTTCTGTAATCTGTTTGCCCTACTACTATTCCACTCATTTTGTCCGAGTCCCGTAGAGCATTCAGCAGCACTTCTAGCGTCAAAATAAACAATAGTGGAGATAATGGGCAGCCTTGTCTTGTCCCTTTCTGTATATTAAAATTAGTAGTCAAACTGCCGTTAATAATAATCTGTGCTGTCTGTTCTTGATAGATTGCCGAGATTGCTTGTATAAACTGATCTCCAAAATTCATCTTATGCAAAATCCTTTTTAGAAAATCCCAGTTGACTCGATCAAAGGCTTTCTCCGCATCCAAAAACACCAGCACCGCAGAGATCTGTTTCTTTTCATCAAGATATTCCAACAAAGCTATGAGTTGCCTAACATTATCTTTCATGTATCTGCCTTCTATAAAACCAGCTTGGTCTTCATGAATCACATCTTGAATAACTGGCATCAATCTGTTGGCTAATACTTTAGCAAAAATTTTATAGTCCGTATTCAGGAGAGATATTGGTCTGAAATTTTCAGGTTTAGCAGAGTCTTCTTCTTTAGGTATCAATGATATAAAAGCCGTCTTCCACGAGGGAGGTATTTTTCCCCCCTGTTGAATATTACAAAACAAATCTTTAAGAGGCTCTATCAGTTCATCTTGCAAAGTCTTATAAAAAACTGCTGTCAAACCATCTGTCCCAGGAGCTTTAGATAATTTCAATTGTTTTATTGCATATAAAATCTCTTCCGATGTTATAGGTCGTTCCAGTCTGTCACTTTGTGTACTAGAGATTTTTGTAACTCTCTTCTTCTGCAAATATTCATCGATAAGATCTTCTTTAACTTTATCAGCTTGATACAATTTCGAGTAATAAGTTAAAAAGGCTTGATGTATTAAATTTTGCTGATATACTCGTTTCCCTTTATACTCAATAGCATTTATCATACGAGAATTTTGCTGTTTCCTCAAAATATAAGCCAACCATCTGCCAGGTTTATTAGCATTACAAAAAGTATTATGTTTAGCATACTGCAGATTAGTTGCTGTTTGTTCAGCCATCAGCATTTGGAATTGGTCTTTCAAGAGTTTTATAGTTAACAATACCTTTTCATCAGTCGGATTCTTAATAAGCAATTGTTCTTTATCCTTTATCTCCATCTCCAAGTCCAATCTCGACTTCTGTCGATTCATTTTATGTCTAGAATTCATATGTATCAGTACACCTCTCATATAGGCCTTGCATGCATCCCAAACTATCTCAATGGGTGTACCTTTATTCAAATTATTGTAAAAAAATTCTTTAATTTGTTCCTTTAGCTCCTTAATATACTTTTCATGTCTAAAGATATTCTCATTCATACGCCAGGATCTCCTTTCTCTTTTGCCTGGATTCATCTCAATCCAGACTGGACTGTGATCTGTTAAAGTTCTAGGAAAAATTTTTGTTTTTGTCACTACATTAAGCAAGTCAGTAGTAGCCAGCATAAAATCAATTCTTGAAAAAGATTTATGTCTATCTGAAAAAAAAGTAAAATCCAATTCTTCTGGATGATGGATTCTCCAAACATCCTTCAATTCTAATTCTTCTTTCATAGCAAAAAAAGTCTGTGGTAACTTATTCCCTTTTTTGGCAGATGTCTTTTTGTCCAATGTTACATCAATCACCCCGTTCCAATCTCCCATAATCAAAAAGGATTTATAATTCCACTGTAAAATTTTTTCATTCAACATTTTATAAAAACTCTCCTGTTGCTGGTTCGGGGCATAGATGCCAATTAAAAGCACTTCAACATTCTGTACAGTTATGACAACAGCAACATATCTCCCCTCATCATCCGCTTCTATAAGTTTAGCTGGTATTCTTTTAGCAATATAAAAGACAAGTCCATTTCTTTTGGCCCTACTAGAAGATATAAATTGTAATCCAATTTTTGAGATTAAAAGCTTCTGGTCCTGGGTTCTTATATGAGTTTCCTGTAAGCAGACAACATCATTATTATATTGTTTTAGATAATGAAATATTTTTCTTCTTTTCTGCGGTGAATTCAAACCATTCACATTCCAAGATAGAATTTTAAGTATCATTTTGAAGATGGCTGAAGCTCTCGAAGCAATTCACGAAGAGTTCCCGCAACCGCAGACGTCTTCGGTCTTGCCCCTCCCACAGCTTCTGAGTATAACTTTTTCCCATTCGCTTCCTTCTCCTCCTGTGATATCTTCACCTGGTGTGTTTCCAATCGTTGCTTCCCTGCCGCTCTGGTTATACGTTGATCCTTGGGTTCTTGCATCAGTAAATCCAAATCCGGTTCCACCTCTCTCGTAGCTCTAGATTGCTTTGGTTTCATCTCAGGAATATCTATTAATGAATCTTCTAATACGCCTCCTACTGCACCCAGAATTTCCTCCCTTGGGGCTTCTTGACCTTCCTTTAGCAGTCCCTGTTGACAAACCTGTTCAACTGAGATATCTTCAATAGGTATAAGTGTAGAAGAACGAGGTGAAGGAACTTTTTTCAACGCATTGTTATAAAACTGTTCCGCCTTCTCCACCGAATTGATACGGTATCTCACATCTTCAAATCTTAACACAATACCAACAGGGACATCCCACCTAAATGGAATCTGTCGCCGCTTCAATTCATTCACAAGGAAACCAAAGTCTTTCCGATCTCTTAACATCTTTGGTGGTAATTCTTTGAAGACCCCAATTTGATTGCCATCATGTAGAGGTGTAGACTGAAAAGAGTATTGCAAAATGTCATTTCTCAATTTCCTCTCAGTGAAGTAAATTACCACATCTCTTGGCAAATTTCTCTGTTTTGCGATACGTGAGTTAGCTCTGTACAGCTTGTCTATTCTATTATCCACCACCTCTGGTTCAACTTTCAAAATCTTCGCCAACACCTCCACACAGGTTGCCCTCAGGTTTTCTCGATTATGTTCTCTTAGGCCTCTTAATCTTAAAGCATATTCCATATTTCGAAATTGTAGCATGGTAATCTCCTCTTCAAACCTCTGGCTCTGCACCCCCACCTTAAACATCTGTTCTTTTACTTCCTTTTTATTTGCTTCAACTTCAAGATTTAAATCCTCCACTTTTTTCTCAATCACCAATAAAGCATCAGTAAGAACCGTGGCTACTTTGGTTACACTCTGCTGTAATCCTTCAGTTTTTTCTTCCACCAGCTCCTTAACTTCCCCCACCACTGTTTTCATTTCTTTTTGATTTTTAGTCAACCTTTCATCCAATTTACTCATTTGGCCAGAGAGTTCTCCCATATATTTGTGTATAAATGCTTTCAAATCTTCTGTATCACAATCCTGTGTCTGTTTTAACTGCTTTGAAGCTGACACTGGCTTTTCCTTTGTTTGGTGTGTGGGGGAATCCCCCCCTGCTCTCTTTGAAGTCATACCTGAACAGAGCTTAAATCCAGGCAGAAAAGAAAAAAATCTTCCTCCTTTTCCTAATCTCCCCAGGTTTACAAAAGAGGAGCAAATTCCATTAACTTTTATGCAGAAAAGATACTTTAAAAAACTTGTAAAACTTGTGAATAAACAAAGTCCAATTACAGCCAAATACACTTTCGCTTTCTTGTTCCACTTTCTCTTTCCGCTTTCACTGACTCTGCTTTAATCAGCCGCCATTTTCACACACTTAAACTTCAATCAACTTGCTTTCCAAATTTTTAAAAAAAACTCCTTAAAAACTTTATATTCATCAGAAGATCTCACCAAGCTAGTTGTTTTTCACTTGGGAATTAGCTTCGTTCGTTTCGGCTTCTCTCCGGCTTGTTCTGACAGGCAGAAGTCCCACGCCGCTCGGAGCTTCAGCAGCTTAAATAGGGAGCCCCAATAAAAGCGCTTACCAGGGCTTAGAACCCACCCTGGCAGCACTTTTTGGGCTCAACCTTTGCTGCCCACTCTCACCCCCCCCCACTACAAAGGGGGAGCGTTCCAAGCCGCTTTTGAAGTAAAAAAGCGGCTCTACAAGCGGCGGGGGCGGCGGACGATCAAACGAGCCGCCCAGCGCCGAAGAGATCGAAACCGGAAGTCCTTATTATGCTATTCTTCTTTAATTTATTTTAATTATGTAAAAATAAAATTTTTACAAATTTTATGATGCAGTTTCTCATCAAACAATGCATACATAAATGCAGATGCTCAGGAAGTTTGATACAAAATTGTTTACATTAAGGGAGATGCATATAAAATGGGATATGAATTTTCACGCAGATAATTTAAAGACTAAAAATTTATGAGGAAGAAGATTGAATGAATTTGAGCTCAGAAAACAGATTCATCCAGCCCCTGATCAGAATACTAAGAGTATCAAATGCCTTAGGAAAATTATACTACTCAGCGCTCCTAGTATACCATTTGCTGTAATAAAATTGATTGAAGTAAAGTTTATTAGAGAAAGAGGCTTAAGGGAGGGGTATGAAGTCCTTTGTTTTTGAAATGATATTGTTAAATCCTGATTAAAGATTCTAATTGGGCTTCAAATATATTACAAAAAGAACAGTTCACATCCTAATATATTTTGAACAATCCTTTTTCTCACAGCAATATTAGTTCTTAAAATTGATACCTTCCTGTTTTCTGATAAGCCAAATATTAATTTGATATTAATCAATTGAGATCATAAAGGAATTATACCTTATAAATTTATATTATTGCCAAAAAAGGAATGTGAGTTCCAAATATCTTTTTCTTAAGGTGTAATTGTAATAATTGAATGCCAACATACCTAAATTGCAAAAGTATACTATACAAGTTTCTCATGAGTTAAGTCCCCTTTAGTAAGGAATATGCTCAAAGAGAGCATAAATAAGTCCACAGTTTGAAACAGGCTATGGTCTACAACCTTCAGAAACCACCTGCAGACTTACAGTCTCAAACAGTTGCATTACTAAAAGGAGAAAAAATTGATTATGTACTACCAACGTTCACTTTCCTGCCATTACATAAAGCCAGATTTCTTCTTTGTGCAGTTAGTTCCTTGTTTTTTTATTTTGCTTTCCATTTTCAGGTGGAAAATCACATTAACCAAGTCATTTTCATGGAACATGGAAAATTCCACCTTCAATATTTATAGTGTGTTGTTATTTAAGAGTGGGGTGGTAGTAGGGAGAATCTGAAATACTCTTTACAGACAAAAAAAAAAAGCCTATTTATTCAGCAGTGGAGGATCAGGCCAACTATGCTTCCCTTAATTTAAAAAGGCCTTTGCAGTGCCCCACAAAAGCCAGAATGATTTATTGATAGAAATATGCTTTCATTCAGCAAATAAAGAATCCTTTCCAAAGTGTTATATGGTTTTATTAATATAAGAAGCTAGGAAGCTGTGTTTCTGTTTAGATGCAGGATATTGCTGTTGATCATTTCTTTGTGATGAATGTGATGGCTCTCACCTCTTTTTCTAATGGGAAAAGGGGAAACTCACAAACAGTTGTTCAAATGAAACAACCTGTGTATGCTGTAACCCATGTCTATGGCACAGAATTCAGAAACTCTAGCATCCTATTAAATGCATGCAGCACCTCCCCCAAAGCAAGACTACTGTGTCCTTGTGCTCTCTGACTGAGCACTGATGATGTTACCTAGTAAGGTAATGAAATTGCTGCATGAAAACAACCAAGCTCCTAGAGCATCAGGGACTCCCCAGTTCAACTCTGACTACATATTCTCTTCTATTGCAGGGCTCTAATCTAAAGAATAACCAGGAAAGCCCCAAAATTCAAGAGGCTTATATTAATACCTTTGAAGAAAGAGAGGTAGTATATATAGCTGTTCTAAATAGATTGCCTGATTTCATTTTGATGAACTGTCACTAAATTATTGCTTTATTTTTGTACATCGCCTTAATCGTCCCATGGAAAGCACAAAAAATGACACAAAGAATGAAACTAAGGAATTAAATACTCCCTCACACAAGGCAATTATCAAATGACACATACTACCATTCAGTGTGGCAATACATCTAAATTAGACATTTCAGAAATGAACTCCAGAATGTATTCATTACTAATGGAACTCTCCAGCATCTTTAAGTAAAACAAAGCTAAGAAAATATTTTAGCCAGATTTGTTTTTTAAATGCATCTGTGTACTGCAAGAGAGTTAACAATAAAGACATGACATCTCTGGACAGGCTGACATTTTCATTCTATGAGAATTTTGAATAGTTCCAAAAAATGGAAAAGAGTTTCATCTGACTGGCTGCAATTTCTGGTCAAAATGTTATAGATAATACTGGGCTAAATTGTCCCAAAGGTGCATTTTCAAACGGCAGCTGGACTTTGTTTTTCTTGAAGACGTTTCCATGTTCTTGGATGAGAAGTAGAACATCTCAAGGAAAAATAAAGTCCAGTTGGATTTTGAAAAATCACCTTTGGGACAACCATGACCTGAATGATTGAGAATCTCCATAGACACTGGACTAAATTAAGAAAGTTAAACTGGAATAAGATTTGATTTGATTTATTACATTTCTATACCATCCTTCCCCATCCCGAAGGACTCAGGGCGGTTTACAGCCATATTAAAACAATGCAACACAAAAATTAAAACTATTTAAATAATTTAAAACAGTTTGGCCCTTATTTAAAACCCCTTGTTAAAACCCCTTTAAAACCAATTAAAACCCATTTAAAATTTATCTATTCGGTTAGGCCGGCTTGATGGAACAAAAGAGTCTTCAGAGCCTGATGGAAGGCGCGGAGATCGGGAATCCTTCTTCTTCTTCTTTTTTTTAATTAGATTTATATCTAATTAAATAGATATAGTCTCCGGAGAAGGAGTCCCCTTCTCTGGAGACTCAGGGCGGTTTACAATGTCTTATATCCAAGGGCAGTTCATTCCATAGGGCAGGAACCCTCACAGAGAAGGCTCTCCCCTTGGGGGTCACCAGCCGACATTGTCTGGCCGACAGCACCCTGAGGAGGCCCTCTCTGTGAGAGCATATCGGAGCATATAGTTTCCAACCTACCTTCCTAAGATTTATCAATCATGAACTGAGTTACAATATTGATTAAACCTGCTGAGAATACTGTTATCATATCAACCAAAAGCTTCCTTTGCTTAAGAAATGCCTAAATATATACTAGTATGAAATTGCTTATATTATATTATTGAGAATGCCCAGGTGTCCATTGATTCATACAACCCATTTTAGAAGCAGACATTTTCTCAGTGATCTAGATTGGAACTCAGCTGGGATTTTAAGTATCAGTATTTTGAATTCTGCTCTAGAAAAAAAAAGGGAAGTCAATAGAGCTTTTCACATACCAAGAAAATACATTCAAAATTCCTGATAAAATTGAGTATTTTGTGGCTGACTTTGTGAATTAATTGTAGCTTCCAGGCTGGATTCAAAGTCATTTCCCTGAATTACACATTCTAGTAATGTAAGAGGAGGTTACCTAGGATTTATAGGAAAGGCATCTCTACCCAGGAGAAGCTGCTTCTAGTTCTCCAACATAGAAACCTCTACCACTTCTAGATGGAAAAATCCCTGACATTACCAAATAAACTTTTCCAAGCTTGTTTTCTAAGGCTGTCTTTACAGTGGGAAGAAGTGTATATTCTCACCACCACCACCACCAAATGTTGAAAAGCTTTTAGCTTGCCTAGAATTTTCTCTGGAAACCGGTCAAATATATAATGTCTCCCCAGGGCATCCCTATCCAAACAGTGTAGTAACAGCTTTTTCATTTCCGTTCCTTGCACATTTCTTTGTGTGGTCATGTGCCTTGTATCAGGTTGAACTCTCACCTCCTATTTGTATTTGGCTGAGCTCCTTGTCTGGGAACAACCCTTTTCCCCATCCATCACTGACAGCTCTCTGAAGACACCAGGCTTTTCAACCTCCATGGTCACTTAATTGCAGTTCAACTTGGAATCTGACAGCCATTTTAATCTGTGCTGATCTCAGCTGTTGTATGACAGTATCTCCTATAAAGTGAGAGGTGCAGACCTTCATAACTACAAAGATTTGTTGTATATGGATCCACAGCATGCCATATTTTATTTACTACAGTGAAGTCTGACTTGGGGTTTTTTTTTTTGTTTTTTTTTTGGCATTGCTTTTGATTCACGCAACCTACAACTAACTTCTGGTTAAGGGAAAAAAAAGTTTTTCTGGATTTTAGGGAAGCCTCTTTCTCAGACTTATTGAAATATGTGAGGGTCAAGAAGGGCTTAAAAAACTTCCTCAAATGGAAGCAGGACCTAAAATTAGGATGGAGGAACTTTTTCAAGGCCGGGGACTGTATTTAATATTAGTGGGGACTAAGAATTGAAGTGAGAAGGGCAATAATTCAGAGATGGTAGAGCTGCATCACATCAAATGGTGAGATTTTGTGGGTATCAGGGAAAGCCTTCCTTTCTCCTTTCCTCCTTCCTACCTACCTACCTACCTACTTATCTATTTTGAGTTATAGACCCTATTTTCATGGGTTTTCCACTTCATAATAGAAAGGAAAAATGTCCCATTTTACAATTACCTTGTCAAACCTGGAAGCATAATTCTTGGTTGCAAATTTCCCACTGTCAAAGTCAGGAGAGATTGAAAAAAAAATTGCTAGCATTGCCTCCCAGAAATTATATATTGAATTAACTGACTTTATTTCAAATTTCAGGTCTCTAATGAGACCCAACAAAGAGAATGGTCAAATAAAAGTCATCTTAACCCATAGCAGGAATGATGATGGGGCAAGCGGCTAAGAAGGGACTCTGTCTTATTTCTTGAACTGTAAAGGGAACAGGGGAAGAGAAGTATTTTTGGACTTGCAAGATTCTATTAATATAACCGCATAATAAACTAGAGTTTGTTCTTACGTTCATGTTTTCTGTCTGGTCTACTTCATATGGCTGACAATTACAATCTCCCTGAATGAAATGCTTTGTCCTGTATCCCTTATCTTTAACAAAAGGTAAAGGGGAAAGATGAGGCTGATCTACCTTGATTTTATATGTAGTATGCATGTTTGCATTTATATATGTGTGTATAAATACACACAGAGTAATTTTTTACATGCATTTGTGTGTGTGTTTGTGTGTAAACTATTACTGCCCATCTCACCAAAAAATGGGCTCCAAAAGTGCTCCAAAAGAGTTTCTCCTGCAAACTACATAACATTGTCACAAGCATGAGAATCCAACTTGCAGGTCAAATTCTACGAACGGAGAACAATCGAATCCCCAAGGTAGCAATGAGATGGACGCCTGATACCAACCAGCCAACCAAGATGACACCTGTGAAATAAATGGCAAATTGAGTCATGGAAGACTCAAAGACTTTAAAGATCACATGTAAAGATACTGAAGTACTTGCCCAAGACTGAAAATGCTGGAGATCCCTTACTGCCCAATATATTACATAGCATGGAAGGATCTAGTGCTAATAAAAAAGTTCATCTCATACAAATGAGTCTGGGTAGTTATAAGAATTAAAAACAATAAAAGCCCATAACATGTAACACAAAGACTAACAATGAGCCATGGTGGCACAGTGGTTAGAAAGCAGTAGTACTGCAGGCTACTTCTGTTGCCTGCCTGCAGTTTGGCCTGCCTGCAGTTCAATTTCTGACTCAGGGTTGATTCAGCTTTCCATCCTTCTGAGGTCAGTAAAATGAATCCCCAGATTGTTGGGAGCAATATGTTGATGCTGTAAACCATTTAGAGAGGGCTGTAAAGCACTGTGAAGTGGTATATAAGTCTAAGTGCTATTGCTAAGTGCTAATAACCCCATTCACAGGAAAAAAAAATGTGCATCAACAACACCAGAGCTTTTCTAGCTACCTGACCCAAATGCCCAGGGAAACAGCCAGGTTTTCAATGTCTCTCTTTGCCTTGATTGACTGCGTTGCTTCAGCAATAACAGCATGGCTATCTCACTATACTGATGTCATTGTGGCCTTGCCACTAAAGGGACACTCTGCTTAGTTGTCCAATGAAGCAAAGTGCCCCTTTCAAGACCTGCACAGCCTCATTAAGTTCTGTTTCCTGAATCAGCAAAATGAATGCATTTTTCTCTTGGAAGAAGCAGAGGCACGCCAGTCAAAAAATTAAATAAATGCTTTATAAGAAGTACACCCTCACTACCCCACCCCCCATTGTTCAGAACCAAAATGACATTTCTCTCTTCCCTAAGTAATTTGGCAGAATTTTAATCTGTATTACATTGTCAGAGCTGCTTACAAGTAAATAATAAAATATAATTCCATAACAGCATTGCCTGGCTACTGTGAGCTAATTTACAAAATTGCAGAACACTAATAACTCATTGTTAAGCCTCTTAAATGGAGCCATGGTACTCCAGAAACAATAGATGTGACATGCTTAATAACTGCCATTCATCTCGAATATGAACAAATCATCTTATAGTAATCGGTTTTTATCTACTTACAGCAAAATCTGCTTTGGTAGAGGGTAAGTGGCATCATTTTCTTTTAGCCTCAAGGTCAAAATATATATTGGTTGTTTTGCTTTATTTTTATTAGACTTCATATAGCTCTTTTGATACAACTGTGACTTTTAGTACTCCTAATAATGAAAATATTGAACAAGAAGAGAATGTTGGCATATGTCATCATAACAAAATAATAGTTAGAATGTAAGAGGAGCCATCTAGACAATGATCTCTCCTCCAGCATCCTGATTTCCCCAGTATTTGGGCCAGTTATTTGTGTCTTTAGAACACCACAGATTTCACCTCTGCTCCACAACCTATGTTGGTTGCCAGTCTGCTTCTGGGTCCAATTCAAGGTATTCTTTTTGACCTTTAACATGGCTGATGCCAGATTATTTGAAGAGCTGTCTCTCAGATTACATTGGCCTGTTCAACCAGACTCAGCGCAGGAGGTATGCTACAGATCCCTTTTGTTAGGGAATGAGTCCCTTTTGGCGAGTCCCTGGAGACAAGCCGTGTCTTCCATGGCACCCACCTTATGCATCCTCCCCCACAAAATGAGGCTGATTCCATCTGTATTGATTTTCCAAAAGTTCCTCAAAACTTGGCTATGCCTTTAGAGCTGGGGATCCCAGGGACTGATGAGGTACTGAGGTGGCTCCATTGTTATTAAATTTCCTATTCTGTCAGCAGTTCGAATTCCTAGTGCTGCATAATGGGGTGAGCTCCTGTTACTTGTCCCAGCTTCTGCCAACCTAGCAGTTTGAAAGCATGTAAAAAATGCAAGTAGAAAAATACCCTTTGGTGGGAAGGTAATAGCATTCCATTGAGTCATGCCGGCCACATGACCATGGAGATGTCTTCGGACAATGCTAGCTCTTCGGTTTTGAAACGGAGATGAGCATATCCCCTAGAGTCGGGAACAACTAGTACATATGTACGAGGGGAACCTTTACCTTTACCTTTATTCTATCTTAGCTTTTGTGATGTTTTCCTATTTTTAATAATAACAGTTTTTTAAAAAATATATTAACTGTTTCACAGTCTTGTTGTGGGGTGGGGGGGCGGTGGCTCGGTGGTTAAAGATCCTGAACTTGTGAGCTAAAGAGCTTATAGCCCAGGTTGCAGACCTCTGTCCAATGGAGTGAGCTCCCATTACTTGCCCCAGCTCCTGCCCACCTAGCAGTTCAAAAGCATGCAAATGTAAGTAGAGGTGGTGGGGAGGTAACAGCATTCTACACACCTTTGGCATCTAGCCATGCTGGTCACCCTGCAGAAATTGTTTTTGGACAATCCTGGCTCCCTCAGCCAACAAACATAGATGAACACCATGACCTAGAATTGGATACAACTGGATAGAAAAGCCTTTACCTTTAGTCATTTTTGCATGAGATGGGTGGCCGTATAAATTTGATTGATGGAGGGAGGGAGGGAGGGAGGGAGGGAGGGAGGGAGAGAGAGAGACAGAGAGAGAGAGAGAGAGAGAGAGAGAAAGAAAGAAAGAAAGAAAGAAAGAAAGAAAGAAAGAAAGGAAGGAAGGAAGGAAGGAAGAAAGATCAAATTCCTTAGAAAATCCATAAGTATAGCATAGAATAAACACAATATACCATTGTCGGAACAGTGTCTATCTTGTGCTGGCTGAAGATTGAGTTTAAAAATACCTGATCCTAATAATTTGACAGCTTCCTTCCCTCCTCCAAAATGAATGAGCATCAACATTTATTTTCTCAATTCCACCCAATCCAAATGATTTAAACATTTGGTAAGGAAATTTCCTACCTTCCTTCCTAAACTATGAAACTACCTACAATCCCCATCCAAGGCTCACTCGTTTACTTTTATTTCTTTTTCAGGAAAAAAAAAACATTTAGGACAACAATGACCACTATTTTACCTAATGAAAAGTAAATAAGAGCTACAAAGAAGCACCATTGAACTAGCAGTACATAGAAAAGAAGAACCTTTTTAGTATGTTAAAATAAATCTGGAGACAATGAAAAAGGGTGAAATTTAGATTTTTGTTCCCTTTGATTTTCCCCTCTGTATAGTACTTGCAACAATTCCCCAAACCACACACACACACACACACACACACACACACACACACACCCCTAGTCATCTTGCAGGATAATTTCCCATTCTGCTTGATGATAAAATGCTTTTTTCTCAGAATAGCTCTAAATCATTTGGAACTCCTGCTGATAACATTTTTCAGCAACAAGGAGAAAGCTTTTTCTTTTCCTCTAAGCTGCTGTTCTCTCTACTGTCTCCTTAACTAAAGGTAGTATTTTGTGGATAATGGATTTTTCCTGTGTCAGATGATGCATTTTCTACCAGGACATTTATAGTTCTACCTATAGCTGGCATTAAGGGCTGGCTTCATCAGGCTATTGCTAACTTTCCCCCAGAAGAAAACCAATTGTTGGGGGAAGGTCTCTAGGCAACTTTCCTTCTTTGATTTGCAAAAGTGTGCCTGTTAAGAAAAGTTTGTGGGAAGAAAAAATACATATCCTAACATATAAAAATGCATGCAGAGGTTCCTATGTTACCGTTTCTTTACTCACAAATGAATGTGAAATGATGAAATGCACTAGAGTTTAGAAAAATGAGAAGCTGAGTAAAAGAATACTTGAAAGATTGTATGCCTACCTTTGGAAGAGTATAGGCAGGGTAATTGAGCATAGGTTTCAGCTTGTCTTATTTGGGAGCAAAAGCAGAAGAGGATAATCAGAAGCAAAACAGATGGTCTCAACTACACTGGCAATGTGTATACTGTTGGATGACTGGACAAATGAGTTTAGGACACATCGTCAAGATGGAAATCTATCTGGGCTCTAAGAATCAATACCAACTTGATGCCACATAATCAAATCTCTAATATATCACTAATGTTCATCTGAAGATAATAAGTTAATTAGAATAGAGCTGAAAGGCACCTTGGAGATCTTTTAATCCAACCCCCTGCTAAAAGCAGGAAACTATATAATTTCAGTCAAGTGGCTGTCCAGTCTCTTCTTAAAAACCTCCAGTGATGGAGCACTCACAACTTCTAAAGGCAAGCTGTTTCACTGGTTGCCCTCTGAAGCAGAGGTGGGTTCCAGCAGGTTCTTACCAGTTCTGGAGAACCGGTACCAGAAATTTTGAGTAGTTCGGAGAACTGGTAAATACCACTTCTGACTGGCCCCACCGGCATCTATTCTCTGCCTCCCAAATCGCAGCTGATTGAGAGGAAATGGAGATTTTGCAGTAACTTTCCCCTGGAGTGGGGTAGGAATGGAGATTTTACAGTATCCTTCCCCTGCCATGCCCACCAAGCTACATCCAGAGAACCGGTAGTAAAAAAATTTGAAACCCACCTCTGCTCTTAAATGCCTGAAGATACTACAGGAGAATTATTTTCCTCACCCGTTCAGTAAACTGTAACTAAATTGTACTTCTAGACCTAGATTTACTATGGGAATTACTTTCAGACTGTATTGTGTTGGCATCTTCTAGAAGGCAAGGCTGAGTGCTAAACTTTCACTTGCGGATCTTGTAAAGTTATCTGGGAAATGAAAATTGTAGACAAATTGTAAACTGCCTCTAATACATGTTTCTAGAATCAATGATTCCCCAAATTGTATAGTCTATTTTCCATCTGTAACAGCTTTATGAAAAATGTTTCTGTGAGCCTGAGCTTCGAACAAGAGTGGGATTAAATAAATAGGATGGAATGTTATTTCCAGTATTTGGAGGGTGGTAGTTAGGAATTTTACAACATGTGACCTTTGGCTCCACAAACCTTGTTTTTGTTTTATTTGGGACTTTGTATGCTACTAAATTCAGCTCAAGAAGGGAAATGGAAGAAATATTCAGTGGAACTGTATGTCAAAGGTTTTGTTGTTGCCCTGATTTGTCCTTTGTCACATTTGTTTCCTTCCATTTTCCATTAAAGCAGGACTACATAGGAAGTATAATAATGACTTTAATAGAAAGAAATTAATGCTTTTGAATACAAACTTTCAGGAAGATTTTTCCCAAGTTTTTATATTTTCCCCCTTCCTCAAAGAATCAGTAGAACATCGCTATCCATAACTACAAATATGGTAGTTATGTTTATAAATGTACAAATACATTTATAAAAATATCAGTTGTAAATAGCAAGTATGTGTATTGTAGTTAAAGTGTGTCTGAACATATTTTAGGAGAGGACAAAGCTTAAATCATTGCAAAGTTTTCTTGATTTCAGATCAGTTATTCTTTCTCAATTTAGCCTACCTCACAAGGCTATTGTACAAATAAAATGAATAAAACTGGCTCTGTACAATCATGGGTCACAAGCTGTGGATCATATTTATTTGATATTTCATTTCATTTCATTTATTGAATTTGTATACCACCCTTCTCCCTGGGGACTCAGGGCGGTGAACAGCTGAAATTAAAATACATACAATATAAAAGTTAAGATAGCTAAAATAAATTAAATGAATTGGCCTCCCCAATTTAAAACGCATATCTGTACAATTTAAAAAACTAACCCATAAAAACCTATTTAGGCTAGGCCGGCTTGCTGGAACAAAAAAGTCTTCAGGGCCTTACGGAAAGTACGGAGGTCCGGGATCAGTCGTATTCTGGTAGGTAGCTCATTCCAGAGGGCGGGTACCCCCACAGAGATATATTTAACTATTAACACAGATATATTTAATTATTAAGGAATGTGCCAGAAGATTAACCAACAAAACACAACAGGAATAACCAATAACTGCCAAAGCAAAAATGAGTTGCTTTGGAAAAGATCTTCATTAATTCATATATGTTGTCTGAGAGTCAAAGTGTTGTGCTAGCACCTCAGAAGCTCTAGTTCTAACTGATGCTCATTCAAGAAAACCTATTGGGTGGTCTTGCCTAGTCTGTTTGTCTTCCTTGTCTCTGTCTTTGTCTCCATCTCTGATTTTAGAACCCACCTGACTCAAGAATGACATACAATTTCCAAAAATGAAAGCAACAAAGAATCTGAACATTATCATATACAGCATATGCAATACAAACATCCACACACATCCACACATATTGACAGGGCTCTACAGCTTCCCTAACCCAACCATAAAAACCCTACAGCCTCCCCTAACCCTAAAAACATGGCTGTTGGGAGAATAGCCATGTTTTTAGAGATCTTTGGAACCACATGGATTTCTGGGATGGGGTGGGGTATCATTTCAGAGGCAAGTTACTACAACCAAGAATATGTCTCGGTGCACTCTTAGCTGATGGGTTTTCTGTAGCAAAAACTGGCCCAGGGAATACTATGTATAGTATATTAATCTTCTGGAAGAAAAGAGAGATCTAAATTTAATAAAAGTACAATAATTTTTGCCTTGAATATTGGTGATTTGTTAGTGGTCATGACAGACACCATGACATACACTCTGTGTGAATAATCATAACATGCCTTCAGAATTCTTAAAGCTGGAGACTCTTTTATAAAATTGCAGCTTAATGGGTTAAAAAAAAGAGTTATGAATAGGATACTATCATCCCATTGGGCCATGTTTCTGAATACGTAGCATATATGTGAATAAATCAAACCTGAATAAAGTTGAGTAAATTACAAAGCATATAAGAAGAAAAATATGGAGCCATTTTTATCAGGGTTCACGCCCAGGCATGAGATGGAGATGACATTTGTCTTTCCTTTTTGACAGATGTTAAAATCTGGAAGGCACTAATGTGACCTTCTTGGTCTTTTTAGGTTTCTGAGCAGTCTTCCGTACTACCCTACATTTGGCTGAGCAATGAATATGCAGGAAGCAATTAGCATGTTTTCAAACAGTTGTATTAGTTTGATCATAGATCACTTAGCAGATAATTGTAGGTCTAAACAATTGTAAATTAGGCAAAGAAAGATCTACAGAGAAAGAAAATCTTGGCTCTAACTCCTATCTGTGGCTTAAATACTACCAAGAAGAGCAGGTATTCTGCAGTCCAAGATCTTACAGCCAAAATGATCCATTATATCTAGTCCAAGAGCTGCAAACTGAAGACAAAAAAAAAAAAAAAAAAAAAAAAATCAGCTTTTTTTTTAAAGGAATGAGAGGCCAAAGAAATGCAGATCCAACAAAAGGAGGCAGTCTGGACCATGTCCTAATTAGAGAAATTAATGCTCCCTCCTCTAAAAGAGTCAATCTCTACTGCTCAGCCCACTCACTCTCCTTACTAGTGGAATGAACAGTTACCTCCACTGAGTTTGATATATCACTCATAGGTGGCAGCCAGCCAGTTACTCCAGAAGTGCAGGCTGAGAAATCACATACTTTTTTATTTTCAGTCTTATAATATGAAAGATCTACTACAGAGAATATTGACCATAACATTATTCTGGAACATCTGCAAAGGTTGGGGATTGGAAGCACTATTTCTACTCCTTCATTAGTGAATGGTTCCAGTTAATTTTGTTGAAGTACAGAGTCAGCTAAGTAGACTCTCTCTTGTGTCGATTCTTCCTTCCTTTCTTTTCAATGTCTACAGTACAGGAAGTCCTGGGGAAGGTCCTTTGCTGGTTTGGGTTATAGGAATATCAATATGCTGATATTTTATGATAAAGTATCATCAATATACTGATGATACTTTATCTCACCATTGCAGATCTTGCAAAAGATGCTACAGGTAGTCCTCACTTAGCAACCGCAGTTGAGACTGGAAACAGGATCATGATGAGTTTATGATGACACTTCCCATTAAGTTGTTAAGAGATTCACTGCACTTCAAGTGAGACATCACATGACCACAATTTCTGATTTTACTGCCAGCTTCTCCATCAACTCTGCTTATTGGAAGCTGGTTGTAAAGCATACAAATGGTGTTCCTGTGACCATGGGAATCATGGATGAACATAAATGCAAAGACTAGTTGTAAAGTAATTTTTTTTTCCAGTTCTGTTATAACTTCAAATGATCACCAAAAGAGGGCAATCATTTAGTGAGGTCTACTGGTACTGATGTTTTATCCCAGTTAGAGTTGGGTCTGGCACCATTAGAATTTGGATAGGGAAAAACAGGCTGATGTTGAATCCCAGAAAAATATAGATGCTGGTTGTCCAATGAGCTAATTTGAAAGCTATGAGTTGAGGCTCCACCTGGATTCTTGGTTACTCATTCATGGGCCTTTTTTTCAAGCCTAGTTATGTGCCAGTTGCAAAACTAACTCCAGCAGGAAGAACTTTTAATAATACTTCATACATCATTGTGTGGCTAGACTAGTACAGAAATAAACTCTGCTTATGAAGAATACCCAGAAGTTTCAATTAGTACTAAATGTATTGATTAGCACTAGGCACTATCACCATGTTACACCTTTGTTTTCAGCCATACTCTGGCTTCTGATTAGCTTCCAAGTACAATTCAAAGTCCTTATTGTTACAGGTTTTGGTTCTGGACCTTGTCCTCTAGTTAGAATTGACCAAATTGGTTCAGGTGTCCCAGGAAAAAAAACAAGCTGAGTGTGTCACTGAATATGGTAAAGAGAGAAAAAAAAAACCCTCTACCATGCCCCTTCTCTTGGTATTCTAAGCATGTGCTTATTAGTTTAATAATTAATCCAGTTTTTGTGAGGCAGTTCTTGCAGTATGGAAACTTCACACCTGAAATGTGAAAGATTCTTACAGTTTAGACTTCTCATTTGTTTCAGAAGGGCTTTGGTATTGCATGATGACTAGGATGATGGTTGATTAATTGATTATATGCTATATTTTAATTACACAAAGAAATACTCTTCATGATAATCTAACTCTATTGGACCTTTCAAGTCTTTTAACAATGCTGTTATTTTAACCCATTGCCTTTATAATTGAATTCCTCTCCCTTGCTGCTGGTCAACAACTTCTTCTCTTTCTTTCCACTTCTCCCAACATCAGAGCTTTCTCCAGACAAATAAGTGTTTGCACAATGTGTCTGAAATAGAATAATATGAACTTGATTATTTTTGCCCTGAGGGAGAACTGTGGGTTGATTTGTTCAATGATCTATTTGTTGGTTTTCTTGGCTATCCATTGTATTCTCAATTTTCTCCTACACCAATTTTTAAAAGTATCAATACTCTTCCTTTCCTGTTTTTTCAGGATGATGGTTAAGTATGGATTTATGATTATGTACTTTTATTTTGTAGGTTTTCAGAAGAAATCAAAAAGTGTCTTTATTCAGGTGGAAACTACAGTGGTCATGGGACTCCAGCTCAAAAGTCGGAGAGCCCTAAAGTTACAAAGGCTTATATATCTACTGGGAGGATACATGAGGAACGATAAAGTCAATGTAATTAATATATGATTCTCAAATTATGCCCTCATATCAAATAAGAAAAAAAAATGCTTCTTCAATGTGGGCACCTCCACAATTTCTATATTTTCACAGAGAGATTTCCTTTCCATGCTTCTGTTATTAACAATATAGCAAATATTAACAGATTATTATTCTCATCAAATGACCTTCACACTTTGTCAGAGAACACTAACCTGCTCTTTGTTATCTGAACTTCTTGCTCTCAGGGCCATCAGTTTTAGACATTTTGGTTGCACCCTTTACACCCTTTACTAGTTTACAAGATTAATTTATTATTCTAACATAAGGTTTGATTTCTCTCAAAGACTTACATTTACATTTTTTACATTTTTTTACCCCTTTACATTGTTTTTACTGTAGATATTTTATTGCTCTCTCTTTTTTATTGTCATCTACCAAGCACATTCAGACTGTACTGAGTTCTATAGTATATAATATAGCCTTTCTTTCAGCTAGCTGAAATGCAGCCTTTAGGGTTTTTTTTAAAATTATTATTATTAGAAAGGCAAAAAAATGCAAAGTGTTATCATTTAAATGGCTAAAGGAAATATATCAAAGCAAAACCTCAAAACAAATTCTGCTTAATTAATTTCTCTGACTTTCCTTATTCAGATCCATCACAGACAATCATAAAACTTGAAATGTCCTTCATTACTTCATTTACTTATGAAGGGATTCTGCCAATTTGGCACTCAAGAAAATGACATCATTGGCTTTCTTTAATTTAAAAAAAAAATAATTCCTGGAACAATATTCCCCTGCATTTTGATTCCACTTCCAGGCAATTTGCCTGTTTTATTTCAACCATTCTCCAAGAAGCTCATTTTCTTCCTTTCTTTCCCAATAATCTATGGTTGACTTTGAACAACATATTAGATTAGGATAATCTAATTAGGACAATAGGATCAGGTTATCTATGAAAATTCAGCTAGTTTTTTAGCATATTGCATGTTAACTATCCACCACTTTATGCTATACTATGGTTCATTTGTTTCAGCACAGCAGGTTTTCTGACAATAGTAATTTGTTTTCTATTAAAAAATCTGGATTTATTAATCCATATAAATAAAGAAAATAGAGGACCTTCCAATTTTTATCCTCTTTTCAATTTGTACCCAATAATGAATCATCTATCTATTTTGGAGCCAAAAACTTCCAAGCAAGAATTTTGGATAGAACCCTATGTGAATAATATGAATAAATCTTTCAGTAATAAGACTGTAAGTATTTCATAATATAGATGCATGAAAGAAAGTTGAGCCTGCATTTCAGATGATTCTTATCTCTTCCACCAGGAGATGAGATCAAAAACTAAAATATCTGCCTCCATTGCCATATATTCAGTGCACAGGAGATGACATTCCCATTTTAAAGTAAAAACTTAAGACTTTTTTTCAGGTAAATAGTGCCTGTTGCAGCCAGCTCTGAGAATTCATTTCAGCTCCCCTATTTCAGGGCAGATACTTCTGTTTTCATGCCCAACATTCATGAAATAAATGGCTTGAGTTTTCAACAGTTACTGAGCCGTATGAACCTTGCCTAACATTTTACTTTCAATTTACCACCATTATGGTTTCATTTGACAGTCTCTATATGGTAATAACTATGAATTGGTTGGATATGGCATGTCACACACTTTGTGGGGGGATAGCATTTCATTGTAATGTACAGGCCCATTAGTGTACCAGAGCTTTTTCAAAATTCATGCTTTATGTCTTTCCCCCTCTTTTTTTTTTCCTTTTGCAGCACAATCAGTATAGTTCAAAAAGATTGGAAAAGGAAAGCTCAGATCAAATGTATACTCTTCATTTTCTTCTGTAGCTTTTTCCCGCTGGTTTTTAAAAATGCTTGAAGATGGGAGCTAGGTAAAACCCATGAAAAAAAAATCAGATCCCTGCCATAAATGCATATGCATTTAGACAGTTTCTCAATCAGATTTTCATGGAGGTTATCATCACCAGCCTCTCTCCCAACTCAACTCACTGGGTTGTTGTGGGGAAAATAAAAGGAAAGTGTGTTTGCCACCTTGAGTTACTTGTAAAAATAATAAAGGTGGGATATGAACACACACACACTCACACACACACACACACACACACACACACAGAGAGAGAGAGAGAGAGAGAGAGAGAGAGAGAGATGGCATGGTGGTGGTGGCCTAGTGGTAAAGATGCTTGCCTCCCACTTGGAAGATTGATAGTTCAATCCTAAGTAGGATTTTTCTCTCCCAGGTGCAAAGAAAAAATATCTGCTGTGAACTCCGTGTGACATCAGGAAGGGCAGCCAGTCAGTAAATGCTCAGCTCCATCCAGTTGCCCCAACTCTACACAAATTAAGTGATTACAGGCAGTGGTGGGCTGCAACCAGTTTGACAACTGGTTCGGTGAGCGCCCGCTTCACACACGCCTAATGAGCTTGCGCGCAGCATTCAAAATACAACAATTTGAAGCTCAGCTGCTTACCTTCTAAGGCAGTCTGGGTAAGTAAAACAGCAGAGATGCGGAAATCAGCTGTGTCACGCAAATCAGCTGAGCCAGAAAGAAGGAAATATAGGACAGGATAGGGCGGGGGCCAGCTGATCATTGGAACTACCGGTTCCCCAAACTGATCCAAATTGGCAGCAGCCCACCACTGATTACAGGGTTATAAAAAGGGATATGGAGCTCTTAAAAATATAGTTTCTGATTCACAAAGTGATTGTAGTAATTGTGAGACACTGGATGTAAGTTTATCAGAGAGCAACTTCCTTGCAAACCTTTTCTAAGAAAACTTGACTAATTTAATGGGGAAAAAACTGGACTTCAGATATTAAAATGATTTCTGAGTATTATATGAAGTCTGGCTGATTTCTGTTTTGCGGGATGGGGGCTCAAGTCAGTGTTGACTCCTGGCAAGTGGCTGGATTACTTCTCATAGTTTTCTTGGCTACATTTTCAGAAATGGTTTACCACTGCTTTCTCCTTCCTAAGACTGAGAGAGAGTCTGCCTCAAGATCAACCAGTTGGCTTTGTGACTAAGTTGAGACTAGAACTCACAGCCTCCTGGTTTCTAGCCAGGTGTCTTAACAACTATATCAATTGAGCTTTTTTTTTAAAAAAAAAACAACAACTACTCACATTTACCTTTCAAAGAAGAAACAACAAATCTCTTGAGACATGCAGCTTTGATAATTTACTTTAGATCTCTCTTTTTTCATACTCCTTGATAAATTTCTCTGGGTTAGAAGATGGTGGACCTCTCTGGGCTTCTTCTTGGAAATCTATAAAGAACAAAAAAAAATCATGTATGATCCAAAGCATTTTCGATTTCTTCTCATGAAAGCTGGGAGCCAAGAAAGATATACTTATTCTTTTTCCCCTCTGCCTTTTGACTTCTGAAAATGACTGCTAGAAGGTATTAAGCAGCCTCTTCTCAACTTTAAGATAATCTAAAACTTTTTGCAGCTGCCTTATTAGATAAAAAAGAATTTTCGAACATCTACGCAGAGCTGCATTTTCAGTGCTGTAGTGGGCATCATAGCTATCAGTTTCACTTTTTCTTGGCTTCTTGTTTTTCAAATGCTACATTTTGTTCCCATTTTCTACATTATCTTAAGTTTGTTTCTTTCATGGATAAAAATCCATGTACTTTTTATGTGATTTTTTTCTAGTTATACACATTTTTCCTACCATAAATCACTTGCTGCATGACTACCATATATATAAAGATTTTGTGTGCATTTCCCCCTAAACATGGGAACGTGTACATAAAATATGGGCTTTGAAAAGAGACAAGACAACTATATAGAATAAGATTAAAAAGCAAAACAAACTATTCTTTCCCACCTCTTTTATCTTAGTTTTTCTGAAGAAACCTTTAATAGCTCCTTAACATGAGCTTCCTTGTGTTCTGTCTGAAAACTGATTGCCTTTGTTGCAGAAAACCAGAATAAATATTGACTCATGAAATATCAGGAGAATAAACAGATAAAGACTTCTGTCTTTCCACCTCACAAGTGCTGGGCAAATGTGAAGCTAATGGAAATGTATAATTGCCATGTGGGCCAAAAAATCAGATATACTTTGACCAAACATTGATTTAAAAGTCAAGATTAGTATGTTTTAAAGTCATCTTTTCAAAAAAAAAGGCCTACTTGGACTCTATTTTAACACATGGAGGTTGTTCCAAGCATCCCTGGAACGTTTATTATAAAAGATGCAGTATAATCGATAAATGAGATGTGGTGGCACAGTGGTTAGAGTGCGGTACTGCAGGCTACTTCTGCTGGCTGCATGCAATTTGGCAGTTCAAATCTCATCAGGCTCAAGGTTGACTTAGCCTCCCATCCTTCCGAGATCGGTAAAATGAGGACCCAGATTGTTGGGGACAATATGCTGACTTTGTAAACTGTGTAGAGAGGGCTATAAAGCACTGTGAAGCGGTATATAAACTAAGTGCTATTGCTATTGCTAAATAGGCAGGTATGCATCATGCAATATAACCCAGAGCAATCCTGTTAGCATAAATAGGTTTATTCCAGGTTTAGTACTTTCAGGAATGTAGCTGGACTATTCCATAGTTTTAAGGGTGCTGAAGGGTTTTGACACTTCAGGTTCCAATACAAATTTATCTAGTTCTCAATGGGGATTTACAGACCAAAGAAGGCAGGTTCTCTTTAAGATTCAGGTTTTTGATTTCACAGATTATTTTGATTAATTTAAAATTACAGGAAAATTCTATATAAGTTTAAAACTGTCCTTTATAAATGTTACCACATGATTGATAAACTCTCTTTAAAAAAAATAAGAAAAGTGAAGCACTTAAAGCAGCACTGAACACTTTGAAGAGTTCTAATCTGGCACAGATAATCTTGCAGCAGAATAATGCAGTGTTGTGCAATCACATGGCTAATCTTAAAAGCTAAAAATATTCTTTAGTCTATAAAGAGTTTTAAAGAGTCTAGTCCTACTGTTGATGCTCCTGGCTTTTAGAACATCAAGAAAATATGTTTTAAAGTTCCAAATCTACGTCTATATTATGAGGCTGCAGTGCTGACACAAGTTGGAGATTGGATTGGAACAACAAAAACAGAAATTTTGAATATAGAAGGCCATGACTTGCAATTTGGATGGCATGCATATTTACTTTATGAAGATAAGAGAGACAGTGTATTTAACAATCATATTTTAAGACATGCTTTGATGAGAGTTTGGAAGAAGCACCAGCGTCAATTGGATTACAAAATACCTTTGTGGTTGGATCTTGGGCAGATTATGCCAAATATAAAGTCACTCGGGGGGTTGTTGTATAAAGAGATACTTCTTACTGATGGGGGCAGATGGAGTTTGAAATCTTTGAACACCCTGTTGGAAGAAGGAGTGAACTTAACCTGGTTGCAGTATTTTCAACTTCAAGCAAGATGGAGAGAAGATCAGAAAATTGGATTAATGTTACATGAAGAAGATTTGATGACTCAGATAAAATGTAAAGGGCCGATGCATATTAAACGAGTGTATAATTTACTGTTAGAAAGAGATTCAGAGGGGGAATTAGTTAAAGATTGCATGATTAAATGGGCGCAAAATTTTGAAGAACCTGTAATGTTGGAAACATGGGAAAAGATTTGGGTCCAGAATGTTAAATTTACACAAGCACAGAATCTGAGGGAAAATTTTTATAAGATGTTTTATAGATGGCATTTAGATCCTAAGAAGTTATCATGTATGTATCCAAATGTTCAACCTAAATGTTGGAGGTGTGATTGTTTGGATGCAACATATTTCCATATTTGGTGGACGTGCAGAAAATTGAAAGCATTTTGGATTAAACTTTGGTGGGTAATGCAAAACATTTTGAAGAAGAAGCTTGAGTTTTCTCCTCAGTTTTTTTTGTTGGGAATAGTTAAGGGTTGTTCATCAACTGAAACTAGATTAATTTTACATATGATTACTGCAGCTAGATTACTGATTGGTCAATATTGGAAGAAGGATAGTATACCTACTATAGAGGAATGGATATTGAAGATGTCTAACTTTGTAGAAATGGCTAAGATTTCTGCATACCTAAAAGAAAGGACCCATGAAGTTTTTGCCAAGGAATGGAAGAAATGGGTAGACTACATGAAGAATAAATATCAAAGTAAGAAGTTTCAATTAGCACTTAACTGAATTTATATTTTTCATATTTAGATTTAATCTTAAAGAGAAATGTATTTGAATTTGATAATATTTATTACATTTTATGCAATTGAATTTATATTTTTAATATTTAGACTTAATTTTAAAGAGAAATGTATTATGTACTGTTTGACTTTGAATTTGATATATGGAATATTGGGAATTATAGTTAATGTTATATATTTATAATATTTATATGATACTTCAATTTAAATCTTATGATGCTCAAAATTATTTTACTAGATTTTTTAAAGTAGATTGTTAAGAGTTCTTTATATATGATTTATGTTGTCATATAGTGGTTTAGGGGGAAATAGATGCTATAAGTTTAGATTAAAATTAAAAAAAAATTATTACTTAAGGTTAAAATTGGTTATAAAATAAGGTTATGTTTTTTTTAGCTGGATCTCACCTAAAAAATTGTTAAATATTGAATGTTATATATGTTTGTTTAATAGCGGAAGTCAAGGGGGGGAACGGGGAGGGATAGGGGGGATAGGGTGGGGGTGGTGGTTGGGGTGTGGGAAGGGGAAGGGGTTTTAAAAAAAATTGTAATGTAAAACTTTTTCAATAAAAAAAAGAAAATATGTTTTATGGCTTTTTTCCTTATTACGGATCAACATATTTAAATTGCCATGGAAGAAGGTTTAGAAAACTGTGCATCCCACATCAGCAATAGATTTCAACCAGGTGCAATTCAAGGTGCTGGTTGTCACCTTTAAAGCCCTTCGTGGCTTTATCTGAGGGACCATCTCTTGCCGGTCACATCTACCCAACCCACTAGAGCAGGGAGACAAAAAATGTTGCTGGTGCCATCCCCTAGGTAGATACACCTAGTGGAACCCAGAAAAAGAGTCTTCTCTGTGCTGGCTCCCTCTCTCTGGAACATGGCCCTCCCTCTCTCTAGAATGGCCCTCCACTCTAACATTCTTCCAGAAGGCGCTGAAGACTTGGTTTTGCCAGAAGACCTGGGGAACCCAGAGTAGGATGGAACCCACTAAATGGCTTGTGTGATGTATTGTCACCAGGGTGAGGGGTGGGGGTGAGGGCTATTATATTATTTGATTATTTTATTAGTTTTATTTTTTATATGATGTTTTTACATTCCTGTAAGCCGCCTTGAGTCACCATTGCAAATAGGCAGCAATATAATTTTTTTTAATAAAATAAATTTTTAAAACACCCTCTGATGCTCTCCTACCCAGTCATTTATCTTTTGTCAGAAGACAGGAAGCCAGTTCTCCTTATTACCTACTTTGTAGGAAAGCATGGGCACAATTCAGTGGTGGGTTGCCCCCAATTCTGTCCAGTTCTTTAGAAATGGTAGTAAAAGCGGTAGGAGGCTCCACCCACCGGCCCGGACATCATAATTGACAATCTGCACATGTGCAGAAGCGTGTGCACGTGCATGCTCCCATTGCGAACCAGTAGTAAAGGTAAGTAGAACCCATCCCTGGCACAAGTGCTTTCCTTCAGTTTAACCAAAGCCACATGTTCTGGTGGCTTATCTATTTTATAGACAAAAGAAAGTAGGGATTTATCTGCCCATTTGTTGTCTTTTGGTGGATTGCGTAGGTGATCAAAGAACAACCACCTGCCAAGTATTCTGCCAGATTTCAGCTATCTTGAATCTTTCCTTCATTGGGGGAAGCAGAAAAAACAAGAGATAGCAACAGTGCAAACTCATAGCCATCTCAACAACCCAAGGCTGTTTCCTTTGAGACATGCATTGTTTTAAAATAATTTTTATTGAGAGATTTTATACAATAATAAAAGCAATATATTTTTTTTAAAAAAGGGAAAAAGCAAGGGTATAAATAAAAATGTAAGTAGAGGATAGAAAATAGAGGGGAAAAAGAAAAAGAAGAAAATATGCAAAGGATCAGTTTTCAATCTTTTTTACAGCAATTACAAATAAATTTATTGTCTGCCCTCTTTAAGGTTACATCACATTTCTCTTCTTCTCATATTTTTTTCTTTCTTTCATCCAATCCAGAAGTCACCAGTTAACTTTTTTTTTTTTCATTTTCAGTAAAAAGTCCATAAAGGGTTTCCGGTCCTTTTGAAAAATATATGTTGCCAAATCAGAATTGCACCAGCACTGGATTACTTGTCTGGCTAGGCATTGTGATATATAAGTGGGCATCATCAACATACTGCTGATACTGAACCCCGTGCCAGTGGATGACCTCTCTATGTAGATGTTAAAAAGAAGCATTACAGGGACCTAAGGCTTGACTTCTCCTCTCCTACCAACAGTGATTGGAACCATCCAGAGAGGGAGAATCACCATAGCACAGAGCCTCCTTCTCTTGGTTTTAGTTTGTAAGATGATTTAATATGTCTTTTCATCTTTGATTGGGAGTTGCCCAGATCTGGTTGAAAGATGGATGGCTACATAAATGTTTTAAACAAATAAATAAAATTAGCTTTTAAGTTAATATGAAAGGTCTGTGGAGATTCTGAGTCATCCAGGTCATGGTTGTCCCAAAAGTGCTTTTTCAAGAGACAAATGGACTTTCTGGTTTTTCTTTGAATGTCTTCAAAGAAAAAACAGAAAGTCCAATCACCTCTTGAGAAAGCACTTCTGGGCTAATACGAAAGGAGCATCTAAAATGCCCCAAATAAATAATGAATACCAGAGCTCACCATTCCACAAAATACCTCCGATCTGTAAATGTATGTCATTTCAATGAATAATGTCAATCTATATACAAGGTAAATTTCATCATTATGCAAATAACAATTTTACATAAATGACTATGTAAATTATGCATGTGCATAATTTAACAGATCTTTTGATTGATCAGACTTCTCTTCCCCAAATTCAGCGATAAAATTAAGATTTCATTGTAGTTATGAAGGCAGCATCTATACTGCCTGCTACTCAGTATGTTTCCCCTCTACTATATCTAATCATTTATTATCAATTCAGTGAAGTATTCTGCAAAAATAAAAATCTTAATGCCTAAGGGTAAGAATCAATTTTTTGTTTATAGTTCCTAATTTTCAGCATAATTTATAAACCACCCAGAAAACAGGAAAATAGATTCAGAGAGATTATTAAAATTGATTTAATCCGGATACATACACACATGTTTATGCTTGCATGTATATACCCAGATATCAGATTAACCAAGGGTTAAGTATTTTATGCACATAATTTTAAGCATAAACTTTTAAATGCAATTCAGTTTAGAGCCAGAGGTTTAAATAGTCTTAACTTCTCAAAATATACTTTAAACAATTATTATAGTGCCTCAATTATTTTTAAACCAGTACTTACATGCTTCAGATTACACAATCTGAAATCTTGATAGAAAAGAGAAAAAAAATCTTATTGCTAACTCTTAGACCCATCTTTCTGAGAACAGGCCCCATTGATCTGAATAAAGCTTGCTTCAGAACAATACTTTTTAAGTATTGTACTTTTAATATGCTTTAACACATACATTGAATAAAGGGAGAACCTGCAATTTTCATTTAAACTTTTTTTTAAAAAAATGGCACAGATGTGAACATCTAGTGAATGTATGGAAGTGATTTCTTGACAGACATTCTTCAACATCTCAAAATGGAGCTTTTGCATGAAGAATCAAACATGAAAAATTAATATAACACTAAGTCCTGTTCCTGATTGGATTTTGTTTTAATAGGCCAACACAGCTGCCTACATTTTTTTTTTAAAAAAATGAAGTCATTTAACTTCTCTGCAATAACAATGAATCCATCAGTGTTCCCAGAAATGGGCATCTTACAGCTGGGTTTGCAATCTGAACAGTTTTATATGCGCACAGAAAAATATCAGCAATAAGAATTGCAACTAAAAATAGAGATTCCTATGGCACCTAAAATAACACTAGCAATATAGCACTTATATGCTGCTTCACAGTGCTTTACAACCCTCTCTAAGCATTGTACAGAGTCAGCCTATTGCCCCCAACAATATGGGTCCTCATTTTACCCACCTTGGAAAGATGGAAGGCTGAATCAACCTTGAGCCTGGTGAGATTCGATCTGCCAAACTTCTGGCAGCCAGTGGTCACCAGAAGTAGCCTGTAGTACTGCACTCTAACCACTGAACCACTGCACCACCACAGATTAAACCTGACTACTTTAGTCTTTAAGATGCCTCACCAGTCAGGGTTTGTTTCTCCTACAAATGCCAACTTTTCTGAAAAGCAGTGCTTAATAGGTTCCAGGCAGGGCTGGTCTATTTCACCAAGAAAATTAATACCTCAGCAAATATGAGAAGATAGTGAAAAATCGGTTGCTCTCCTCTGCTAAAGGACAATATATTCTGGACCCCCTCAAACTTGTACTACTGTCTCAAGCACTGATCACCAGTGCTGAAGAAAGTTTCAACTGCCAAGCCATCTTGCTTCAGTAATTGGTAGTAATAGTTTAGTAATTCACTAATAGTTGATGTGTGCTTGTTCTTTGCCTCGGGCAGCAAAATGTCTTGGACTACACCTGGTTTCATTTCAGAGATATCATGAGTGAACCTGCTGGGCATAGTTACAGTATATATTCTTTGCAAGTCAGGTAAAGACTGGCCAGTAAAGGGAAGCATGTGGAAGAAATTGTGGGGACAGCAAGGTGGAGAAATAGGACAGATCATCATAATAACCATAATGGAAAATATTAGAAGGAGAAAAGCAATTAAGGACATCTTTTGGGAAAAAGAGATCTGTATGCTCTTGAATAGGTAGATCAAGTGTTGTGATATTCTTGGTTAATGTCTTTATTGTTTTGTTTCATTGTCTTGCTTTATTTTGTTTGTATGTTTATATTGTTAATCACTGTGTCTATTGTGGAATTGTGGTAGCATACAAATTTGAGAAATATGTTAATATTTTTTTAAAAAAATACATTAAATTACATTATTTCTGTTGCTAGCCAGAGAGGCATTATGCTTTTGTAATTTGCTAATAGCTTTTTAAAAGGTATATACCCAGTTGCCTGGCCACTCACCAGGTTAACAAAAAAGCCTAAAGCAAAACCAGTTTCCAATTTAATATATTTATTTTTATAAATCCAATGGAGAAGAATGAGAAATTATGATTTTCTATTTAAAGTAAAACATCCAGAAGAAATACTTTGTTAATTAAACTTATCAGACTATTAGAAATCTTTAACTTTGAGGAAATTTGCAGGCCTGTTCCCAACTATACCATAGTAGATTCTGACTTTTCCTCAGCCTGTCATTTAAAGTCAAAATTAGTTCCTCCAAGAAAAGCTTCCCAGATATGGGAATTGTTTTTAAGAAACGATATTCAAAGTGATCCGTCATGGAGATTCAGGCAGGTTTTGAACCTGACATGAATTAATACAATTTTCACTTGAAAGAATAGTTTAGAAAGTGGTAAAAAGACACCTACTTCTGCCTCTGAAAGGTATTTTAAATGAACTTTTCATAGAATCAATCTCTACTTCATATAGAGCACTCCGGGAAGCTATCTGCATATAAATAGCTGTAAATATTATAACAGAAAATATCAACAAATAAAGCACAGAGATATCTAAAGCCTAACTGAGACTGAAAAGGATGGGCTCAGTGAAGTTATAAAGCAAGGCCTTGCAATATCATGGGATGGAATTAAGTTGCCATAGGTATTTACTCTTTTGATTTTTATTCCACCTTTCCTCCAGTAGTCAGGATGGAATATATGGGATTTCTTACTTATAAATATAAATAATTCTATACCAAAATTCTATGGGGTGATTGAATGAGAATCTAATTCTCATTCAAATGGCTGCTCCCAAATTCTAGTGAACTTCTATGCCATAGAGATTCTGAGGTAACTTAGATTCTAAGATTACTCACAATTAGTCCTACAAGAAAGTCATAATACCCAAATGGTCAGAAGTTCTTGATGGAATGTTCATGATGACCAGGTCCTCATCTTCAATATAAGGAGATAGAAACATTGGGAATTAGTGCTACATAATCTAGTATATTTCACAAGCCCAAACTGTTTATAGAAAAAAATAACAATACTAAAGAATTCAAATCAAGAAGAGTTATTAACATAACGTTCAGGATAAAAGCACCCTTTAATAACCCTTTTAAAAATAATATGAGCTGAATTCCATATGAACCAAAAGGAAGATTTTATGAATGCCACTCTTTGAAGTTGTTAGAGTTGCCTTACAACCAGGGAGAACATTCTTACACTCACTGAATCAGTCACCCTTTTGCAACCAAATAGATCTCTGAATGTGGGGCAAAAATTGAGGATGCTGTGTTGAATTTACAGAAAAAGCAATATATAAATGTAACACATACATAAAATGGAATACAAAGATAAATGTAATAGAATGTAAAGATTAAAAAAAGGCTCTCATATGAAAAAAAATAGTCACAAAAAGAAATGCATTAAGAAATGACTGAACCTGTTTGCTAAAGAACCAATAGATTAGGGCATAATTACTCTATAAACAATTCTATAGTCATATAAATGGCATTGAGGAGAATTGGAAGTATGTCTATCTACCTACCATAATATCCAATATTATGTATCCCAATGAGTCATTGATCAAATGTTACATAGTATGATATTGAATGTAAGGATAGCCAAAGTAAGCTCAGAATGGAGAAGGTCAATTAGATACTCTTTAAACAGCCACAAGTAATTACTAATTTGGGTGA
This sequence comes from Masticophis lateralis, assembly GCA_030761175.1. NCBI lineage: Eukaryota > Metazoa > Chordata > Lepidosauria > Squamata > Colubridae > Masticophis > Masticophis lateralis. The sequence continues at coordinate 319,964,393 of JAUDYJ010000001.1, read as the reverse complement.
GAATTCTGTAACTCAGTAAAAGACCTCCTACTACATATATTAAAGGTCCACATTCAGTTCCTAGTTCTACAATTTATTGTAGATTATGAGTATAATTCTTAAATCATATTTCAGAAGTAAGATCCATTGATTTATAATTAACTAGTCCATTTACAAGTAACTTTTGAAATCATGGAAGGCAATTTCATTAGATAGATGAATGGCCTGGTTCCAAAAAATCTAGTCTCATTGTTTCAAAGAAAAATATTCTTTTTCATTCTATGTAGTATTCCTATTATCAGCCCAAAACTCCAAGTAACTAAATCTAATATTCTTGGATACCAAACCAATCCAAACTCTGATATAACTACTGGGACAAAGCTAGTTGCCATTTAAACTATATAAGTTTTTCATTTCATTTCACTTGCCAGTTGTACATACTTGAAAGCCCTTTGCTCTCCAATTCTGATATTATTGTCAGCTGTGACAGCAATTCTATTAGCAACTCACAGTGGTTCTCCCTGTTAATTAGCATGGCATCCAGTGAGATGCAGACATGAGTTTATTAGTAAATGATTCCCTTGATTCTGGTATAGTCAACCTTTCATCTTTCATAAATGCTTTTCAATGGGGAATCATAGAAATTATGAATAGAAACAATTATTACAGCTGTGTCATCAAACACAATAATTGGTGAACAATTTTTCTACTTCTTGATATTTATTGTTTTCTGATGTTGGTTTTCTGAGCTAATATAGAAGATGCATCCATAATAAGCATCATTACACCTGTGTCAACATTATATATTTAATGCTTTGTTTTCAGTTATCTATGGACACTTTCTTTATACTTTAACAGCAAAGGAATGAAGTCTGGATGTTTGATGCTGATGCATTTATGGAGTCACCATTTTAATAGAAGAAAGCAATCTTTCAATATATGTTGAATGCAAACAAGAAATAGTTCAAAATACTATATTGATTAAAGTACTATACAGATCAACATACTACTCAATACTATACAGATTAAAAGGATGTATGATTGCCTCTTTAGTATATTCTATTAATTTGTTGATCTAAAGAGATTTCTATATCACATTTGAGCTTATTAACATTTGTATCATAAAGCAAGATGAATGTCACAACGTACACTCAAAATTTCAATTAAAACAAATCAATACTTTTAATGTCATAAAGTTGAAAGAGGTATATCAATATTATTATTTAGAAAATACTATAAATGGTTAATGGGAGGCATTAGAAGAGTCATCAATAAACTAATAACAATGAATTGTGGATTAAAAATAGCCTAGAATGGGAGTAGATCACAAAACAGTCAAAGTTATCAACTGAAGTTCTTTTTTATTCTTACTACAATCAGGTCTGATGGGAAAGGATTGCATAGTCAGAAACATATTACTTTTTTTATATATATCTTCCTTGCAAAATCAGCCCTAGATGGTGAACCAGAAGATGCAGGTGTAATAAGAAATTCAACTTGAAAGAATAATAATTGCTACAACTGTTCCCCAGTATATTAGGACTGTTATTCACAAAACACTCCTATTATGATTGATATGACTGATACAGTGAATTATAACTGAAGCTCTTTTTTAAAATGTCAAAGTACAGAAACTATTCATTTCATTACTTATTTTCAAGGAGTGTGAGTTGTCAAGAAACCCAAGTCCCAAAATTTTTTGACAAACTCTAGAAACTTTAGCAGAAATTGCGGAAAACATATCTACTCTGTCGGTCACAGTATATCTACATGAGCAAGAAGTTTGGGGAATGGTTATCTAGAAGCAAACAAATTATTACCCACCCGCTCCCGCAAAAAGAAAAAAAAGGAGCAATAGCAGTTACTACTGTTATCAGGACTTCTAACTAGTGGGTGTGGAGGTGGGGGACTCATCTGGTAATGAAAAATCTGCAAGAAAACAACCAAACTCAGAGAGCCCTAAGGACTCCACAGTTCAACCTTGAGTTACAAACATTCTCTGAAAGCTGATCATTTGTAAATTATAATTATATTTACAGATATAATCTTAGAAATTCAGATGTCTGTTCTTGCTAAGTGCTTTTTTTTGTAAAGATAACAGCAGTCAAGTAGTAACAAGGGTAAATGGATACACACTGGGGTAACTGTCCCACCCCAACTGTCATCCCCCCCTCCCCTGGATCTATTGATGGCATCTGAGCACCTTTTGATGGACAAAGAAAAGCATTTGGTGCAGGGGTGAAATGTAAAATGTGTTACTACCAGTTCTGTGAGCGTGGCTTGGTGGGGGGGGGGGTGGTAATGTGACTGGGTGGGCGTGGCCAACTTTTTTTAAAAAAAATTTTTCAAAGCATTTTTTATAAATGCTTTGAAAAGCATTTGGCAAACAGGCAACTCAGTTGGGATCGTCAGAGAGGCTTTTTAAAAAGTCCTTTGAAAAGCCTCTCTGACGATTAGTATTTTTTTTACCACCTCTTCAGCCAAGAGGTTGCAGAAAAAAATGCTTTGAAAAGCCTCTGGTGAAATGCTCCCGGTTCAGACTGGATTGCCTGATCCAGTAGCGATGGTGGCAGGTGGTTCAGAGAACCTGTAGCAAAAATCCCTGCCCCCCCCCCATGCCCAGCTGAGCCGCACGATCATCAGAGGCTTTTTTTTTTTACTTTTAAAAGCATTTTTTCGTCGAAAGAGGTTGTAGAAAAAATGCTTTTAAAAGTAAAAAAACAAAAAGCTTCTGATGATCGTGAGACTTAGCTGAGCAGTGTGGAGGGGAAGGGATTTTTGCTACCGGTTCTCCAAACCACCCATCACCATTGCTACCGGATCGGGCGATTTGGTCTGAATCAGGAGCATTTCACCCCAGTTTAGTGTTATAGATAAAAGTGCAGTGAAGACATCAACATAATTGTACAGTGGCTGCAAAAAGGCAATTTCAGGCATCTGGGAAAAGGGGTTGAAAATAAAACTGTTAGCTTTGTACAGGTAGCTCTCAACTTATGACCACAACTGAGCCCAAAATATATGTTAAGTGAGCAATTTGTTAAGTGACAAGTGAGCTCCATTTTACAACTTTTCTCGCCAATTTGTTAAGTGAGTCACGGCAGTTGTTAAGTTAGTAACATGGTCATTAAATGAATCTGGTTTCCCCATTGACTTTGCTTGTCAGGAGGTCACAAAAGGGAGATCACATGACTAGGACACTGCAACCATCATAAATGTGAGTCAGTTGTCAAGCATCTGAATGTAAATCACGCGATCATGAGGATGCTGCGAAGATCATAAGTGTGAAAAATTGTCATAAATCACATTTTTCAATGCCATTGTAACTTTGAACGGTCACTAAATGAACTGTTGTAAGTTGAGGACTACCTGTAATACCCTTATACAAACCTATAGTGCAGTCATGGCGAACCTTTTCGGCATGGAAACATCGTATGTGCACTCTTGTCAGAGCCACGCTCCAGAAAAGCCAAACTTCCAGGTTCTGGTGCATATGCACACCCGATAACCAGCTGGCCAATGTGAATACGCACACTGGTTTTTGGCACTGCTGCATGTGCGAAGGACAGCTGATCATCGCATGCGCATGCGTGCCAGAAATCTGGAAGACAAACAGCAAGGCTGCACGTGCCGGGTGACATGGCTTCAAGTGCCACTTTGGACACATGTACCATAGGTTTGCCATCACGACTATAGTATATCCACAGACGGCATTCTGTATGTAATCCCCAGTTACCACATTTGAAAACTGATATATTACAAAGCTAGAAAAAGAGCACAAAAGATAACCAAAATTCTTAAGACAACTGTATAAAATAGCGAATGGATGGAGAAGATAGACAGGGAGAAGCATTTCTTCTTCTCTCAAAATACTAGAGTTAGGGTTCACCCAATTAAATTGACTGGAATGACATTTAGAACAAACAAAAGAAATCACATTTTCATATGGTGCATTATTAACCTGTAAAGTTCACTGATGAACACAAACGTGATGATGGTCACTAACCTAGATGGCTTTAGAAGAAAATTTGATGAATTCAGGAAAGGCTAAACCATCTATTGAGGTATATTGTTCTTGAAGATTTAATGTTATCCCTAGGATGGGATCAACTTTTCTTCAAGTAACAACTGTGCGCATGTCCAATCTCAGAGGCACTTATGAAAAGCAAAATGCTGGATAAATTGAACCAGCAGGCCATTTTTATATGTTCTACATAAGGGGACATTGTATTTTATTGTTCCCTTAGAAAATGCTGAGTTTCATATCATCCACCAGGTATAAAAAGGGACATTGTGAAATAGAAAAATGAGGTGAGAAATGCCTTAATTGGAGCATCTAACTAATCTAATGACTGATTTCCAGCTAGGTCATTATTACTGTCCCTCACTTTTCTGATTTTCTCCGACATTCAATAGCTATTGAGAATTCACAATCTACATTGGATTGTTTTGAGTGCTTCTTCTAGGAAAAGGCTTTTTATATCTATGCATACTGTGCCTCTTGATACCTCTCTTTGTATATGCAGACGTGTATGGGAATAGATTTGGCTGCAGAAAGATTCAGGATCCAAGTCTGAATATGGTAATTAGTATATCAGTTATTCAAGCCTGAAATCAAAATAATATTTTTTCACCGAGAAATTCTGATTGCTGAAAAACAAAAAACAAACAAACAAAGTGCAAACATAATATCCATTCCAAAAGAATACATAAAAATGAAAGAGCCTCTTCTGGCTGTCGCTTTGTTGGTTTGTATTTTCAAGCTCAGAAATAATACATAGCAATTTCCAACTGATATAAATGCCTGGAATAAAAATTGGGAAATGCTCACAGATGTGGGTCAGCTGTAAAAAAAAAAAAAAGAAGGAAGCTCAGGGCAGAATATCAAATATCTTGTAATAATTTTAAGGAGATGATGGAATCATGATTCCAACTATTGATATTCCACAAAGAATTGGGATATTTTCCTGTTTTAATGTTCCAGGTTTTTTGATCCTATTAATACCAGGGTGGGCCACTGACACAAAAGTTTATGAGAGGGTAAATGCATTTTCTGCATTTGTTTATGTATTGTAATGCATTATTATTATTCTATGGACCTTGTTAGCCATTTCAAGTTTCGGTTGTGCAAGGAAGGTAAGAAAGCAGAAGTGCTACGTACTGAATGAGATTGGAAAAATTGTTCTGCGATATTACAGGATGTTCCTATTTTAACTCCTAAAGAAATGAAGGAAATGTATAGAAACACATAGCTTCAGTTAGAACAGTAAAGATTATTTGCATTTCCCATTTCACTTGGACTACTCAGTTCAACTGATTAGTCTTCTATCCAGGACAAAGCACATAAGCATTGCTTGAGTAGGGTCTGCAGTATCATCAGGGATGCTACACATCCTCTTCATGATCTATATGGCACACATATGTATGTATATAGCACAGTGGTGAAATGTAAAATTTGTTACTACCGGTTCTGTAGGCATGGCTTGTGGAGGGGGGGGGGTTGGTAATGTGACTGGGTGGCCAATTTTTATTTTTTTTTTTACTTTTAAAAGCATTTTTTTCTACAACCTCTTCGGCTGAAGAAGTTGCAGAAAAAAAATGCTTTTAAAAGCCTCTGACGATCTCAGCTGAGTTGCATGATCATCAGAAGCTTTTTTTTTTTACTTTTAAAAGCATTTTTTCGACCAAAGAGGTTGTAGAAAAAATGCTTTTAAATGCTTTTAAAAGTAAAAAAAAAGCCTCTGATGATCAAATGGCTCAGGTGGGCATGGGGGGGGGGCAGGGATTTTTGCTACTGGATCGGGCAATCCGGTCTGAACCGGGAGCATTTCACCCCTGATATAGCATATATACAGTATATAGTTGAGAGCGGGCAACAGAATTTCATTTTTAATGTATGCTAGTGTGCTCACAGTAAAAAATGACAATAAAGATTATCTTATTTTACCTCTTAGTTGAATCTAAATCATAAGGAGAAAAACAGGAAAAATTGGGTACATGGAGGGCAGCTTTAAAATGTTAATAGGATCTGTCACAGATAGCTTTTTTTTTTTATTTATTTTTTTTAAAATTAGATTTATATGCCGCCCTTCTCCAGAGACTCAGCAATAGCTTACAATGCGCTAAGCAATAGCCTTCATACTTTTTGTATACCGTATTTTCCGGCATATAAGATGACTGGGCGTATAAGACGACCCTCCTCAGAGCCATTTAAGGCTCGTCAGAGCCTTTCGGGCTGGTCTGCCTGGTTACAGGAGAATGATACCCGGCGTATAAGATGACCCCCGACTTTTGAGAAGATTTTTGTGTGTTAGAAAGTAGTCTTATACGCAGGAAAATACAGTATTTATACAAAGTCAGCGTATTGCCCCCACAAACTGGCTCCTCAATTTACCTACCTTAGAAAGGATGGAAGGCTGAGTCAACCTTGAGCCTTGAACTTGCAATAATTGCAGACAGCTGAATTGTTAATAACAGGCTATCTAGCCTGTGAGCTATCTGAGGCTCTTTCTGAGCTATCTGAGCTTTTAAAGAGATATGCAGTTATTCTGCAAAACAGAATTGTTTCATATAGGTGATAGCAACATACCAGTGGTGGGCAGTGGTGGGATTCAAGTAATTTAACAACAAGTACTCTGCCCTAATGATTTCTTCCAACAACCAGTTTGCCAAACTGCTCAGAAAGTTAACAACCGGTTCTCCCAAAGTGGTGTGAATTGGCTGAATCCCACCACTGGTGGTGGGTTGCCCCCGATTCAGACTGGTTCTATAGAACCGGTAGTAAAACTGGTGGGAGGCTCCGCCCACTGACCCGGACATCATCAGAAGCAATCTGTGCATGTGCGATCTGCACATTCGCACATTGTGAACTGGTAGTAAAGGTAAGTAGAACCCACCCCTGCAACATACCTGTTATTTATCCTGCTGCCTATTGGAAATATTTGGGAATATTCACTCCAAAATCCCATAACAGGATAATATTGTTAAAAATAGTACTATAATGGAGGTTCTGCTGGGGAATTATGGTGAGCTGTCACTCTCTGAAGGTGCAGAGAATCATTGCAGCTGAGAACTCCCACTGAGGGATGGTTTGCAGCTGGCAGAATCACCCTGGATCAAAAGGAGAGCATGAGATTAACCATGTGTACTCTGGATGGCATATATGTTAGAACAATACACTGCACATTTTAATATACAAGGAATATGTAAATACACAGTAAGGATACTGTGTGGGAAAGGTGGTACGAATGGATGAACGAAAAAACTAAAACAGGAGCAAAAGGTGTGTTAAATAAATAATAACAAATAGTAAAAGTGACACCAAGTAATTTTATGTATATATGTATAAACATGCGTATCCGATGTAAATAGAAATGTAAATTTTTTGTATTTATAAAAAATTAATAAAGTATATTAAAAAAAAGAGAGAGATTAACCATGTGTACTCTGGATGGCATATATGTTAGAACAATATACTGCACATTTTAATATACAAGGAATATGTAAATACACAGTAAGGATGTAGACTAATAATACTTCCCAATTTTTAAAGTTATCTTTTTTCCCCCCTTAATTAGGTTTCAAGGCTACATGATCCCCGGAGCAACTCCGGGTAGCATACAGTTTAAAGGATAAAAAACAACAAAGAATCAAAAAGATAATGTATGTCCAGAAAAACATACTACATATGTTACAAAAACACACCAACTGGTTCACACCATCCAATCTATCCAAAATATCAGGAAAGAATATTCCAGAAAGGCTTCCCATTAAAAAACAAAAACAAAAAACAATACAACACTTTGGATCTTCAGCAAAGGTGGAGTAGCAAACGTCTCTGGGAGAAAGAAATTATGAGCCTAATTCACTACAGAATCGCTACAAATTGTTTGCAGCTGAAAGCCACTGGGAGATTGCTACAAAGTGGTTGAGCTTCAGATTTCTTGCCAGCACAGACTCTATAATTCAGGAGCCAAATGCATACAAAACGTAGGTGGGAATGAGGAACAGAAGTAGATAAACTTTCAGTCACATTCAATAATCTAATGAATTTTCACCTGGTCTAGGAAAAGCCTCTCCTTTTACCTGCTGATCTCAAGCATTTAGTAAACCATTTCTATACATCCGATAAAATGGTCTATTAGATATTTCTTATGCAGTGTAATTAAGTGATCTTATTGTAAGTAAGTAAATAATATATGATTGATTGTTACATTTGTTAGAAATGAAGCTATCATTCTTTCTGAATACAAAATTGGTTTCATTTTCAAGAAGGAATACGCCTGTTGGTTCTATTATTGTTTTGATATTGTATTTTTATTTTCATTCATCTAGCACTGATAATGTTACCTATCTACCTACCTATCTACCTACCTGGTTCATTAGTAATGAAACATCTGTAAGAAAACAACCGAGTTCAGAGAGCACCAAGAACCCCTTTTTATGTATCATTTTTGATACTTAAAAAATCTCCATATTGTAATGCACTTTTATGGAATGATCTGACATGTACTATAAAAGTGGCTTTATCTTTCATTCAAATGTTTTATCAGTTGTGTCCTGTTTTCTGCTTCATTGACCATTCTGTTCACACTTAATCAAATAAACTCCACTATATTGGAGATTCATCCAAAAATAACAAAATCCAAAATCCTCAACTCTGTTTGCATTATTTTCTTTTTCTTTTTTCTTTTCATTTTCTTTTTTTTAATTAAATTTTTATTTTTATTTTTAAACAAACAAAACATAAAAATCCATCTTCCATTAACAATTACAAACTGTGTTGATCGGTTACAAATCCATTGTGCTTCGTCCCCATATTCATATTTTACTAATCATCTAATTTCTCATATTATCAATCTAATCTATATCTTTATATCATCATCATTTATCGTTTATTTAACAATGGCAATATCATTCCCTAAAAAAAATCACATAATATATTATAACATTCATTTTATAATTCATATTTCATCTCCATATTTTATTATCTAGCCATGGATGGAACTCTGTTTGCATTATTTTCATCCTTCCTCAGATTAGTCTATTTCCCCTGAGGAACAATTCACCCTTTGTTAACTTGGATACAATCAATAGAGAAGTTTTAAAATGGCAAAATAAGTGAATGATAGCAGCAGGTTTGAATCGAACTGTTACATTTACAGGCAAATGGCCAAATTTCATGATATTAAAGAGGGCATGAATAAAATGGGATAAAAATCCCTTCTTCCTGCATCTTTCTGTGGGGAGCTCTTTTGATTGTCTTCTTTGTGGAGAATTGCTATTTCTATCAGGAAGTGACTGTTTTGCTTGATCTAATAAGTAGACGTCACCCTCTCATTAGTTGGTGGAGCCATGTTCCAATCCTCTTTTCATCAAACACCATTGCAAAAATATGTCCCTGGTTACTTTGAGGCAGAACATAAACATACCAACAGCATTTCAGGCCAGAAGTGCAGAGTTCTATGTGTTTGCCATTTTGTTTCTTAAGATACCACTAGAAGACTTATAATTCTTTTTCCATGTCTAGACTGTCAGGTTAATCAAGCTGATTTACAAGGAACAGGGATTGTTTTCTTTATTAAGCACATTTATATGGCTACCCAACTCACACACAAGTGATTCCAAGCATCTCATAACATTAAAGATGCTTCTTGAATCCCCCTGAAAAACTTCTGGCTGCTATCCTGATTCATTTGCTAGTGAACTTGAATCCTGGAACGTGGTTGCCTTAAATTCCCTCTACAGTTTCTACATATTCAGCAGGAAATGGCTACAACTGGTAATCAACAGCTCTCAGTATACTACTCTTGCAGGCAGAACCTGTTCACGAGATGATTTTTTTCACTAGTCAAGCTAACCATATAATCCTTATTCCCCACCCCCACCCCATTTCAATGGGAAATCCATGCTTCCTTCTTCAGTTTATTGGTCAGGCTACTACAGTAATGTCTTCCTGTATACCCCATATTGGCAGCAGTTATCCCGGCTTTGAGGCAGAAGCCTTTTCAAACCCTGCCTAGATACAATACAAAATCCAGAATGTTTTGTATCCAAAACAAAGTATGTAATAAATATTTTACTTACTTTTAGTAGTCAGATTTTTCATGCTTCAGGAGATCAATAGCTCAGACTACTTCTATTCCAAGAAATCCATAAACATATGTTCTGTCACTGAAATACAACTGGGCTGAATTTTTTAGCTAGCTAAAAAGGATCTGTCAGAAACTGCCATAACAATGCACATTATTGATTTTAAAAAGATGTACCAACAGATATGGGATATGGCTCTGTAAATCCTGCTTCTGCTACTTCAACATGGCAAGAATGTTCCTGGGAGAGATGAACAAGGAACACTGGGGATATATACCATGGGTTTATAACCCTAGCAAAATTTGATTTAATCCAACATATATAAACAAATGTGAATATAATGAAAAGCAAATAATGTCAGCAGGTACAAAAACAGACCTAGAAGTAATAAATTATTGAAGTGGTCACTTCTTTTAACTTTTAGGATGAAATATCAAGAGTAGAGAAAGAAGCAATCAGGAATATGCTACAGACTACCACTTGGTAGAATAGGTATGTAGGCTGTAGAAATATTTAGATGGCATAATGTATCTGTAACTACCAGAATCAGAATAGTGCAAACAATGGTATCCCCTGTGACACTTTATGGAAGCAAAAGTTGGACCTTGAAGAAATCAGATTTAAAAAAACATTGATGCCTTTGAATTTTGGAGAAGTTCCGAGAATATCATGGACAGTCAAGAAAACAAGTCAATGGATCTTTGAACAAATCAACACAGATGTTGTTGACCAAGTATAAATAATTCAGATAATCATTCAGATTGTTTTCAAATGGTTCAGATTATTATACTTTAAACACATTATGCAAAGACCTGATTCTCTGAAGAAGGCTCTAATGCTTGGAAAAATGAAAGAAAAGAGGTGATTGATGCACCATTGGAATACTTTAAGGATCTGTTTAGGGACAGATAGCCATGGAGAAAATTATACATCTGGTTGTTAAAAGTCAACCCCAATTTAACATAATTAATGAGATCTAGGAGGCTAAATTGAACCTTTAGCACCAGAGTCACCTTTGGACTATACTAAGAAATGGTTTGCAAATTACAACTTGTTTACCAGCAGGCTTTTAAAGAACATCTAGGTGGAGATAGAATTCTATATTAATCTGACATTTGGGGTACTCTAATTGGATTTACTTCTAGTGATAGCCTATTAGTAGCTTTGAATTTTCAGCAACAAATTACATACTCAGAATTGCCCCAAAGATACAGCAAGATAAATTGTCACCTGAAATGTTTTCAATCAATTACCAAAGCAATCTCCAGAATCTGAGAGATAGAGTACATTTTTTTTCCCCCGATGAATACAGAAAACTACTGATTAGTTCTATAAGACAACGGAGATAACCCTGGCACTCAAATGTTGTCCTGTCACATTTCAAAGGATCCTGGATTGTACTTCTTACAAAGCATGAAATAACTACTTAGGGAGAGCAAAATATGCTGAGCCAGCCCTGTTAGCAAAGGTCAAATAATTTAAATTGCTCTGTTATCTTCTTATTTGCATGCATCTAGTCATCACAGGTACATAAAAAAAATTAATAAAACTTGGATAAATAAAGCAATAAAAATGACTTTTCTCCTTCAAGTTAAGTGCACAAGGAGTAAAATGTAATGTAAAAAACATAAAGTGGGTTGCTATGTAATTAACTCAAAATTTAATGAGCAGTAAAAAACAATTAAGCTGCTGTAATGCATTCAACCTGTATTTCCCTTTTATCCATTTAAAAGGACTCTATAGGTGTGCAGTTGGCATAACAAATAAGCCATAAATTATGCCTATTATGTTGCAGAACATACTTGTCCACATAACAGTAGAAGGGAGACAAAAGGCATGAAATGGATTTGGCTAGGTTATAACTTCATTTGAGCAAAGCAAAGTCTTCACTGCTCATCTTGTCTCTACTTTTCAGCCAATTATTTGGTAAAGGCCAATAGTTCATACCCTAAAGTTTGTTTAAAAGTGGACTGACACAGCAGGTTGCTTAAAAATGCTAATTATTAACATCCTCCACAGGTGGAAGACGACAAATTGAAAAAGACATTACTTCCATCTTTAACTTCAAAAGAAAATCCTTTTCTCGGACAGTTTGTTTTCCCTTACTGTAAGTGTATATGTGAGTGTTTGTGTATATAAACAAACATATATGGGGCTTGTGTCAAGTCACCTGAAGGATGTTGCTTTCATCAGAAAGATAAAAGCAGGATTGGGCCATTAAGATTCAGTCGCTTTCATACGCGGGTGCCCACAGACCAAGAGGTGCACACTTACAAACAGGGCACAACTTGAATCAAAATGGCATAACATTGCTTTCATCATTTGCCTCCCATGATTTGTGCTGCAAAAACCTTTGAATTGTGCAAAGCCATGAAACGAAGCTTGGCTTCCACAATGCACTGCCTCAAAGCTGCTTTATGTTATTCTGATAGCTTTTCCACTAATTCCTGGAGCTTGAAGTGGCTTCCGTCCCTGTACTGAATGAACTATATGCTTTGGCTATGGGAATGAAGTAAAATAATTAGACCAAGACAAAACCAAGTGTGATCATCTTTTCCAAAACCTAGCATATAGAGTTTACTTTATTATTTGATAATATGAGGCAATTGCCTTATCAATACAGCAGTTGTTTTATTTATCATTATTGTATTTACTTACTTTACTGTCAGGCAGCAGGAGACAGATTAATAAAATGTACGTAACAAAGGATTGAGACCTTTGAACTCTGGAGAAGTGCTGGAGAAGTGCTGGAGAAGACTCCTGCGAGTCCCTTGGACTTCAAGGCAATCAAACTGGTCAGTCCTAGGGGAGATCAACCCTGACTGCTCTTTAGAAGGCCAGATCCTGAAGATGAAGCTCAAATACTTTGGCCACCTAATAAGAAGGAAGGACTCACTGGAGAAGAGCCTAATGCTGGGAAAGATTGAAAGCAGAAAAAGAAGGGGATGATAGAGAACGAGGTGGCTGGATGAAGTCACTGAAGCAATAGGCGTGAGCTTAAATGGACTCCAGAAGATGATAGAGGACAGGAAGTCCTGGAAGAACATTGTCCATGGGGTTGTGATGGATCGGACATGACTTCGCAACTAACAACAACACATAGCAAAACAATTTTTTGCCTGACATAAACTATAATGTGCCTTGATTTGGGTAGTTTATTTTACTTGAGAAAGGGGAAGGAATATTTTGGACTAGTTCTCTGAATTCTAAATAAATTGGCTCAGAATTCATCTACTTCTTCCAGTCACTTCCTCTGGGACATAGGCATGGTCTGTGATCACAGAAGTACAATTACAATTCTGCAGTATCATAGAAGAGCAAGAATTAACCAAAATGGTTGGAAGCTAGGACCAAACAAGGAAGCTCAGCTTGGGAAATCATCATGCTTTGGCCTCCTCATATACCATGATGAATATATATATATATATTTGGAGCAGGAGCCAATTTGAAGACCTCCCAGCTAACCAAATTATCAGATATTATGGCAAAGGAGAATATAGAAAATAGGAAACACTGAAGACCTACACTAGAGACAGTTCTAAACTGCAAGTTATGTTCAGCCAGCTTCAGAAATTCCAAACCAGTTGGCAATGAGTTGTCAACAAGGTTAGGTTAGCGCTAAACTTGATTAAAGTCACCATACCACCTGCTTGGTTATTCCTCTGCTTTCTCCTGCCCTTTCTCTCTGGTAGAACAGAACAGAACAGAACAGAACAGAACAGAACAGAACAGAACAGAACAGAATTGGAAGGGACCTTGGAGGTCTTCTGTCTAACCCACTGCTCAGGCAGGAAACCCTACACCACTTCAGACAAATGGTTATCCAACATCTTCTTAAAAATTTCCAGTGCTGGAGCATTCACAACTTCTGCAGGCAAGTTGTTCCACTTATTAATTGTTCTAACTGTCAAGAAATTTCTCCTTAGTTCTAGGTTGCTTCTCTCCTTGATTAGTTTCCACCCATTGCTTCTTGTTCTACCATCAGGTGCTTTGAAGAATAGTTTGACTCCCTCTTCTTTGTGGCAACTCCTGAGATATTGGAACACTGCTATCATGTCTCCCCTAGTCCTTCTCTTCATTAAACTAGACATACCCAGTTCCTGCAACCATTCTTCATATGTTTTAGCCTCCAGTCTCCTAATCATCTTTGTTGCTCTTCTCTGCACTCTTTCTAGAGTCTCAACATCTTTTTTACATTGTGGCAACCAAAACTGAATGCAATATTCCAAGTGTGGCCTTACCAAGGCATTATAAAGTGGTATCTTGATCCTATCCCTCTGTTTATGCAGCCCAGAACTGTGTTGGCTTTTTTGGCAGCTGATGCACACTGCTGGCTCATATTTAAATGATTGTCCACTAGGACTCCAAGATCCCTCTTTCAGTTACTACTATTAAGCAAGGTACCATATATACAGTATCTGTGCATTTTGTTTTTCTTCCCTAAATGTAGAATCTTGCTTTTTTCACTGTTGAATTTCATGGTTGGGTCTTACATAGACCAGACTGCAAATGCTTGCCTTATTTAGCTTCATAAAATTGAAGTAACCGTGTTTTTATCTTACAAGTTAATTTTTTTTAAATGAAGATAAGGGAAAGGAAAGGTGACAGTAAAAGAGGAATATCCTTCACCCATACTAGAAAGAAGCAGAAATGACACCCACTGGGAAATGTAAAGACTAAATGGAACATGAGTTTCAAGATTGAGGATGGTTCATTGACTTAACAAGTCATTATTGGCTCACATTCAAGAATATATTTAAAAACAGCTATTTCTAACCAGCAGAGAACATAACAACCCAGGAGACCTGGACGAAATGGCTGCCCAGGGCATCAAACCAGCTGCTAGAGTGGAGGGAATATGCCAAACCCTGTAGCCAATTGGAACTGGAGTTGCTAATACAGAACAAAGTAGTGGAGCGTTTCTGCTCTAAAGGGTTTAAAAGCACTGGGGTCAGAAAACAATATGCTTTAATCAAATTGGAGAACATGGGTCCAGTGTATATGTGCCATGGGTGGAAGAAAGAGGATTAAGTCACTCATTCCAGTACTATAAGAGCAGTAAGATACCCTATATTGGCAATGGGCCAAGCAGAACTTGCAAAACTGCCCTATGAATTATCTTTCAGAAGAATCTTTCAGATAATGCTGATAGAAATGTAGAGATAACCTTTGGAAGTTGAATAACAACTGAAACAACCCTTAAACATTCAGGTTGAAGATATAAATAATCCTTTATTTTAAAAACAGTGTTTTGTATTTTCTAAGTGCCCTTTCTATTCACGCTCAGTTGACTTCTTGTTTATTTATATAGTTCTATCTAGCTCCATTGTGTTTTTTCCCAGGCACTGATAAGACCTCGGTTTCTAAGACACTTACAGCCTTTGGTAAAATCCTTTCCTCAACTAACTGACAAGTTTAGATAGACCTTGTCTTTAGACAATGAAGGAAAAGAAAACAATTGAACCAAGGTCAGCCTGTAGCTGTCACTGATGTTTACTCAAAGAAGTGGAGAAAGTGGCATGGCGGGAGGTAAAAATTCAACATTGTTGACTAAGTTGGCTAAGTTGCCATCTCTTTCTCCTTTGATTGGCACAATTGAATGTCATTTCAACCTATACCTTTCTGTCATATGTCAAAAACAAGTCAGATTTCACAGTGAAAGTGGGGGCATTCTGGAAAAAAGGAATAGGTTGTGGGTTATTTATACATCTATGACTTTCTGCCCTCTGAAATGCTACTTTTTGCAGGGTTACTTCAGAGAAAATGTAAATGGATTATTCTGTCCTTGCTTGGATTTTTATCTTTTAAGCTTTCACAGCTCAGATATTATATCACAGGAAAGTATGCATTGGGCAAACTTCATACACTGGAAATGGTTTTCAGTATCTTGTTTGAGTATGTAGAGCAGGCATATCTGAGCTCTGGCTGAAGGACCACAACTGGTTTCTCCCCAAGATGCTTCCCAACTATAATTTTTTAATGACAGAGAAGACAAAAATTATAAATATGTGGGAAGAAGGGATAATAACAAAGTCGTGGCCTGTTGGCCGCTGACCCCTCCAGCAGCCGAATCAGATGAGGAGGAAGCATGGCAGTCAGGATCAGCATCAAGGCAACCTGAAAGCTTCAAAGGGGAAGAGGGAATGGAGGGGGGAGAGAGAGAGAGAGAGAGAGAGAGAGAGAGAGAGAGAGAGAGAGAGAGAGAGAGAGAGAGAGAGAGAGAGAGAGAGAGAGAGTGTGTGTGTGTATGTGTCTGGGCTGTACATCAGCTCTCAGATGGAGAGTCAACAGCCCTCAGGTCTGGAGATGGCTGATGAAGAAGAGTTGCGTGGATGCACAGAAGGCAAAGGAGAGGATAGGAGTAAAAATCTGTGGGCCAATCCTTGGGACAGAAGAGCCACCACTGCTAGAGAAGCCCCACCCTAGCTCTGGCGATAAAAGACAGGGGGTGGAGATGAATAGATGTGTCAGACAACTATTCATCTCCCTGCTGGACACAGAGAGAAACTTTTTGCCAGGGCTGCTGGTGCTCCTAATAAAGGAATCATTGATTTAACTACAGAGGGTTTGTCGTGTTGGGGAACTAGATCAGAATACAAAGAGTAATTAGTTTAAATTGAATAAACTTTTGGGAGTGCTGCCCCAAGCATGGCACTTAAAGGATAAGTGTGAGTTCTGCCTGCTAAAAAGGTGTCCTCCTCTAGGAAAAAAAAAGAGACCCTGCCTAAGTTAAGAGATGTTGGTTTGAGCAAGATCTGTATGAACAAGATCAGAGCTGCATCAGAGCTGTCATTCAAAAGGGTGAATGGAAATAACTGGAACATCTGCACGTATCAGTGCTAAGAAATAAAAACCGCAAAGATTGAAACTGAATATGATTTTTTCAGTCAGTACCCAAGATTTCTATAAAGCCACAGAATCAAATGCAAAAGCAATTTGGTTTAAACCCCTACCTCACTCCTGAAGCGCCTCTTTAGCAACCCTCCTTATCCACATGAGAAACTTGCAGGTTTTACTTGCTTGCAAATCTTGTCCCAATGTTATCCTATTTCATCAAGGCTCCTGGGGTTTCAGATAATCTCCAGACATTTCTAGCTTTGGGCAACAGGGCAACAGCAGCAGTGGGTAATTCTGTATATAAATTGAAGCTTGAATTCCATAAATATGACAAATGGCAGAGTTACACTGATTGCTTGTTCCCTTCCCGTTCATCAATCTGCATATGTTAATACAGTTTACCTTACACAAGATGATAAAATCTATTACTTCACTCTCCAATGATCATATTAATTCAATTCCTTTCCTCCAAATGTTCCCCAAAGGATGATTCTATCACTTCAGACTAAACCAAATGATTCAATGGGGTTACTTAGTCACTCCTCCATGCACATACACCCCCATGTTTCTAATATATAGTATATGCTGTTTCTTTTGCACTTAGGTTTCTGCTTATCAAGGGAACAAAAACTAGGAGGCATAGAGCATTGATCTCTCATTTAGGAATTTCAAGAAATTCAAACATGAATGTTCAGTATTTCAGCCCTGGTGGCTATCTTTTTCTTTGGATCTTCAGGGCTGCCACACTTAGTGCTGTGGGAAATTGGGAGGAGGATAGGATAGAGTGGTAGAGATATTTAGCCATAATAACATTCCTTTCTCTGAGAGACAAAGACATTTGGGCCTGCATCTGGAGTGTTGTGACTGGGAGCCATCTCCAGTTGGGACAGTGCATTGATTGGACCATGTGATGGACATGTGGGTGCAGGGACTTGGACTTTCTTTTGGGTGGGGAAAACCTAGAAGTTTTCAGATTTGGGTTTTCCCAGATGTGCCAATATGACATCTCTAATAAGTGTCGGTAGCGGTGGGGTTGGAATGGGGCTGGGGTCCCCAGGAGAGAGGATGGGAGCGCTGATCCCGGTTGCGATTGTGAATGGAAGCAGATGGGTGAACTGGGGGCCATATCGAAATCTGGGAGCTCACCCTCGCTATCTTCGAGTGGTGGCATGCTCCGACCCTCCTGGTTCCACCTGACTTCCTGGAGGTTTGAGAGAGGGGGTTACTGGGCTCAGGCTGGTTTATTTTAACTCCAGGTCTGTGGTTAACAAAACTCCCCTCATTCGGGATTTGATTGAGGAGGAAAACGCAGACCTGGCTTGCATTACGGAAACCTGGTTTGGCTCAGACTAAGGATCTGACAGGATCCTTAGTCTGAGGATCCTGTCAGATCCTGTCAGATCCCTCTGACAGAACTTTGCTCACCAGGTTTCCGGGTGCTACACCAGCCGAGGGCCCAGGGTAGGAGGGGGTGACGGTTATTATTAGGGAGATCCTTAGTCCGTGGGAGGTCACTGTTCCCCAGATAGACAGGTGTGAGACCCTCCTCATGAAATGGGGCCCGCAAGGGCAGTTGGGCTTGTTGATTGCATACCTGTCTCCCAGCTGCATAACAATGGCCCTTCCCGGGCTACTTGATGCCCTGTTGGGGCTGGTGGTGGAGTTTCCCAGACTTATTGTATTGGGGGACTTCAATCTGCCTTCTCTGGGTTGGGTGTCAGGGGTGGTTCAGGAGTTCATGGCTTCCATGGCAGCCATGGACCTGACTCAGATTATTCAGGGCCCAACTCATGAGGGGGAGGCACATGCCCGATCTTGTTTTTATCTCAGAACAGTAGCGGGTTGAGTTCAGTTGGGGAATATCTGCTATTTACCCCCTGTCATGGACCGATCACTATCTCCTTTGGCTAGGCTTCCAGTATGCCATTCCTCCTCGCTGGGATGCAGGACTGACCACCTGGTTCCGTCCCAGGCACCTGATGGACCCAGAGAAGTTCAAGATGGAGCTTGGGATGCTACCTCTCTCTCTCTCCCATGCCCCAATCGCGGTCCTGGTGGATGGCTGGGATAAGGCAGCCACCGGGTCTCTCAACCATGTCATGCCTTTGTGGCCTCTGACTTGATCTCAGTTGGCTCCTTGGTTTACAGGGGAGCTCCGGGGTATGAAGTGCCATAGGAGAGGCCTAGAGAGCTGTTGGAGAGCCATTCATTCAGAATCTGACCATGCACAGCTAAGGTCGTTTACACAATCTTACCCAGTGGAGATGGCAGCACCGAAGCATCGCTACTTCTCCGCCCTCATCGTTTCTGCAAATAATCGCCCAGCTGCCCTGTTTCTTGAATCAGAGGGCAGGGGAGGACCCTTTGCGAGGACAGGCTGAAGAGTTTCATCAGCATCTGTTGGACAAGATCGCTCAGATTTGGGATGGCTTGGACCTGGGCAGAGTCAGACAGTGGGGAGGTGGTGGTTCTTGTTATTTGGGGGGAGTTTGATCCTGTTACCCCTAAGGAAGTGGACAGGATCATGAGGAAGCTGAGTGCGATCACATGTTTATTGGACCCGTGTCCCTCCTGGCTGGTTTATTCAGCTAGGGAGGTGACATGTGACTGGATACAGACAGTGATAACTGCTTTCTTGGGTGAGGGAAGCTTTCCTGTCACCTTGAAGGAGGTGGTGGTTAGCCCCTCCTCAAGAAACTTGCCTTGGATCCAGCTACTCTGAGCAACTTCCGTCTGGTCTCCAACCTTCATTTCCTTGCGAAGGTTGTTGAGAGCGTGGTGACACATCAGCTCCCGGTGAGCCTGGATGAAGCGGAGTACGTAGAATGGCTGTTTCTGCAATGACTGTGTGAAAATAAGTCCAAGAATCTCTGTGGGAAATCTGTTTGTTACATTTATAGGTCACTTCACTGCAAATTACTTTGGGTGGCTTCATAAAACAAAACAAACACACACAGAGTACTAATAACAATACACTATCCATAAGACAGTGATCATTCTGGGAACAAAATGATCTAGATGGATCATTTTCTTAGCAGCTTGTCAATTCATCTCAGATTTGAAGAACCTACAGAAAAATCAGGTTTATAAGAGAGGCGTGAAGACAGGTAAGGTGGGAGCCATTCTCTGATGGGTTATTCCAAATTATAACCCTAGGTTCCCAATACACCATCAACATGCTGGAAATGCAAACTCCATAAAGGCACTTACTATCATATGTGGTGGACCTGCCCAATGGCAAAACAATACTGGCAAATGATTAGATCCCAGATAGAAGAAACCATACATTAAAAGATAGAAATAAGACCAGAAACCTTTCTACTTGGAATACTAAACGGACAATATGAAAAAGAAATAACATATTTAATTATACATATGATAACAGCAGCACGAATACTATACGCACAATACTGGAAGAGTAGTGAGACACTGACAGAAGATAGGGTAATTAGCAAAACCATGGAATGTGCAGAATTAGATAAACTCACTAAGGAACTACAAAATAGGGAGGAACATGATTACTATCTAGTATGGAAAAGGTGGTATTGTTGGTTGGAAAAGAGAAAAGAGAAAAAGGGTCAGGAAGTAAATTGAACTACCAAATACAGAAAGAGTACACATACAAGTACACATACAAGTCAATAATAAACCAGAAAGATAGATAGAAGGGAAAAGACCAAATAAGGAGGAGTTAAATTATGAAATAAGATTACAGACTACAGTTGCGATAATTTGGATAAATATTTGATTTTGTGTTTATATGTTTATGTTTTGTATGTTTTACTGTTTTATTGTTTAGTTTGTTTTACTGTTTTATTGTTTTGTTTAGTTTGTATATATAAATAAAAATTGAAAAAAAAAAAAGACAGGTAAGGTGGGAACCATTCTCTGATGGGTTATTCCAAATTATAACCCTAGGTTCCCAACACTGCAAATTGGAAAGGGATATGAGCAGGAGATAAGAGAGGTCTTCAATGTGGGCTGGACTTAGATCTCTGCAAGCACACAGGGACTCATGACTTGTGATGCATTTGATCCCACCCTTGGGCTTAATTGGTCATCTTCTACACAGCCTTACGAGTAAATTAGCTCATCTGGTTGTGTTTCCAGTCTACTCTATCTGGAAAGGCTGTTAGTTGATGCTTAAATCTTCCTTAGACAAAAGGCCACTATGCTGCCTTCTCTTTCTCTTGTCACTCCAACAATTTTGTCTTCAGAAGTTGTTCCTGCTTATTAACAAGGAGAAGATAATCATTCATTTATACTGCTTCAGGGCAACTAGGCCTATGTTTCTTCAGCCTCCTTAACTTTTCTTCCCCTTCTTCACACACACACACACGCACGCACACACACATACACACACACACAGAGAGAGAGAGAGAGATGGAAAGCTATCTAGGAGCTATTTGAGAAAAATCATGTGGCAGAGATACGGATAGGTGATATTTAAGCTAGTATAGCCCAAACATCAAATACCAAAAGCATTCTATTCCTTGATTTTTTTTTTAATATATCAGGGGGATATGTGCAATCTTTTTTGGGCTGAGGCCGCACTTGACCTTTAAGTGTCATGCCAGAGGCTGCACTCCAAAATGTAGATGGGGCCAGGACCATAAAAGTTAAATTTGATTTAATCCACTGTCCATTTAAATGCAATTAAAATTAAATTGAATGAGTTAAATACAGTGAATATGACTATTCCTCATATTCTCCTTTTGTCATATTAAGAATTATTATTTGGCAGCCATTTTTGGATGGACTTTGAAGACTATAATCAAGGCTTTTCTGAGGAGTGTATGCAACTCTGTGGCCTAGGTCGTGTTCACTTGGAATAGCAAAATAAGAGTTAGGAAAATGTTTGTACAAACAACACTCCAGACAATCATCAAGGATGTTTTTGTTTCAATACAAACAACTGCATTGAAATTGCTTTGGAGAACAATATGAACAACTCACTTCTAAGAACAAAGTCACTACGTTGCTTCACTTTGTATTGTTGTAGAAAAAATGTTGTGACACACAGTCAGTTCCCAGCTTTGGTGAATTGTGTTGGAGAATATACTTTTCTACTGTCTCCAATATTCCCTCATCAAAAAGGTTTTGAGTAAACTTTTGACTTTGATAAATAATTCCAGTAGAAAACAGGGAGGATTTTTAAAGCGAGCTGAACTGTTCCACAGAAGCATATAGTGCCAGCTCTTTCTTTTAATGAAGAGAATCATATGGTCTCCACAACATTAATCTCATAATCAAAGATCATCTAGGTCAGGGGTTCCCAAACTTGGCAGCTTTAAGACTTGTGGACTTCAACTCTGCTGGCTGGAGAATTCTGGGTGTTGAAGTCCACAAGTCTTGAAGCTGCCAAGTTTGAAGACGTCTGATCTAGGTAATCTAGCAAAATCCTAGCTAGGATTAATGCATTAGTTTCACTCCATACTGTATGTCCATCCTTCTGGTCTAGAAGAAGAATTGAAGAGAAACCAATCCTATGACAGTATTTATTGTTATTTTAATTTTGGGGGGCTTTTTATTAGTTTATAATATAAAATACAAAAGCAAATAATAGGAAAAATAGGGGAGGAAAAAGGGAAAGGAAAAGTGTAGAAAAGAAGGGGAAAAGGAAAAAAGGCATTGATTTTCAACTCGCTTTGGTGCAGTAGAATAAGTTAGTGACATCAGACCTCAACTTTTTACTTTTACATAATAGTATAAACTAGCCATTTCTAGAACAACATATCTATGTAATCGATAAAACCCAAAATCAAAGTTTCATTTTTTTTCTACCTCAAGCACAATAGTTGACAGAATTAAAGATCAAAATCATTAGAAGTTAAAGGAAGAAATATTAGCTTGGTTTATTTGATCAAGATTAAAATAAGGCATTTTTGCAATCTGCTGCAACTTTTTATGAACTTTTTGCTAATACCAGGATTGAAAAGTTGATATTTTATGGATTTTCTGACACATAAGGGATTGCATATGGGAGAAAGAGGTTCCTGTTTAACTTTATCAAGTGTGATAGAAGGTAGTTCAGATTCCCAAGGGGGAGGGAAGGCATTCCAGCCAAGCAAAAAATAGCAAAGTTTAGATAATTTGAGTAGGAGAAAGAGAGTAGAACAGTTCCTTCTTAGTTGTTCTCAGATTATATGTTTAATGGTGTAGTTTGCTTTAGTTTGGCAAGACCAGAGCTAGTATTCAACCGGTTCATAGCAGTTTGGGCGAACAGGTACCTCTGATGATCAGTTGACCCCGCCCACCGAACCCTGCTCTATCCTTCCCTTATTTCCTGCTTTGTAGCTCATCTCAATCATGCAGCACAGCTGATTCCCCACCCCTTGTTGTTCTACTTACCATTGCCGACTTGGAAGGTAAGTAGCTGAGCTTCTAAATGTTCCGTTTTCAGCATTGTGTGCAAGCTCCTTAGGCACATTCATGCGCAAAGCATGCAAAGTGCATGCTCACCGAACCGGTTGTTAAACCGGCAGCATCCCACCAGTGGGCAAGACTATGGGCAGGCACAATAAAACAAACTGCCTAGAAGAACATCAGTGTGTCTTTCTTGGTATTTGGGAACTTGATATAAAGGGTGAAGAGTTATTAAATTTGTTTATTCTTCTCGTCATGAAGATTGGAAGTAGCTTCTTTATAGTGTCCTCCTTTATTATATTCTTTTTCTTCCTTCTTTTTCTTTTGTCCTGTACTTTCTATCCTTTCTCTCCGTGCTATTTTCTTTAAGTTTAGTTTTTTACTACAGTAATTAAAATTCTTAATAAAAATATATGTATTTAATAGAAATAGCTCCAGCAAGGAGCAATTTTGTCTTTAATATCCAAAGCAGAGCATTATTGCCGGGGGTGTGCAGCATAGCTTACATTTAGCATGGAGGCTGCACGTGGGGGAGGCAAAGTATGTTATCTCATGAGGAGATTGGTAGCACCAATACAGCCTCAGAGAAAATGGTTTCTAACATCTGCTATGAATACATCTGTATATTTTCTTGGCCACTCTTCGACTTAGAGGCAGGGATGGGAGATCCGCCTTTGTGATTTTATTTTAAGAGAGATGTTGTCAAAAATTCATTAAAGTACATATTAGATGCTTGGTACAACTAAATATTTTATTGAAATTGAAAACATTTCTACAGGAATCAAAACATACTAGTATTAGCATTAGTAATCTTCATCAAATTATCATTACAAAATCATCCGCGTGGCAAGCAGAAATATTTAAAATATTTCCTCAGGGAGATTTTAACAAAAGAAGAAAGAGCACGAGAAGGTGAGAACAACAAGCTTGGGTGATATATTTATTATCTTCATAGACTGCTTTGTCTTTTCAACTGCTGTCATGTTCAAATCAACGAAGAATTTAGCTAAACAGACTCGTGATATGAGCTACTACAGCTAACATATTGTCAAGATAAAAGAACAAGATTAATATATGACTATTAATGGGAGGTAAAACCAACACAAAAAGAATAACTATTATGTGAATAGTGAGTAAGGGAATCTTTTTTATTCCTCAACCAACCTAGTGTTTTGATATAAAAACTATATGAAACCTCATATGCATACAGAAGAAGGATTCAGGGGGAAGGGGCATGCATCATCGCCTCCACGCTTTTTTATTCATGGGAAATACCCCAAATTTTAAATTGTGCCGATTGTCCACATGTCTATATATAATTTTTCAAGCTTACTCTTTTGCTACCAAGGGATTCTTTCTTCTTGTGGTGAAAACTGTTTTTTAGACTTCTAAATATGTTATGGGGTAGAATTGGCAAAATGTCAGTTGTTGTCTCTTTAAAGATACTTATGGCTTCTTATAGCAACTGAGAGAATAGTATAGGTAGTCCTCAACTTACAACAGTTCACTTAGTGACCATTTGAAGCTACAACAGCGCTGAAGAAGTGACTTATCACTGTTTCTGACTCTGTAAACTGCTTAGAGAGAGCTGTAAAGCACTGTGAAGCAATATATAAGTCTAAGTGCTGTTGCTGTTGCTCTTCTTACACTCATGACCATCTTAGCAACTCCATGGTCATGTGATCAAAATTTAGATGCTGGGCAACTGACTTATATTTATGATGGTTTCAGTACCCCAGGGTCCTGTGATCATCTGTTGGACCTTCTGACAAGCAAAGTCAATGAGGAAGCCTGATTCATTTAACAACTGCAGCAATTCACTTAACAACTGTTGTAAGAAAGGTTATAAAATGGGGCAAAATTGACTTAACTGTTTTGCTTAATATTAGAAATTTTGGGCTCAATTGAGGTTGTAAGTCAAAGACTACCTGTATTCCAAGATGGGTGTTGATTTTGGTAATGAGAGAATTTCCAAGCCCAGGAGAAAGGTGGTCATAAGTATTCTATAACCATAATCTATCCTTTTCCTTTACTCTCTCAACTAGGTTTCGAATAGAAGGTTTACTGAAAGATTCCTTGCATCTGCACTCTGTCTTTTAGCCAAACCTGGGCTCAGCTTTGTGGCAAACTGCCACAGGGCCCTGTTTCCTTTCAAGACAAATAAGGGTCAAATTTACCAGAGGCAGAAGATCTAATTAAAAAGGGGCTGAGACCATATTCAACCTATGAAAATCAAAGAGTTTAGAGGCAGACAGTCAAAGACTGTCAGATCAAGTAGCAGATAAGATCAAGTAGCAGATAAAATGAGAAAAGTTGCCAGAGGTTGGCTATTTGTACTCATAAAAAGAAGTTGCATTGACCGAGGAGCATAGATAAAGGCAGGAATTATATGGAACCAGCAAGAGTTCTTTAGAAAATGCTGTCATATTGTAGAGCAGGAGTTCCAGCTCTGGCTGCTTTATTTATTTCTATACTCATTTCTTCATTACAATTTATGAGTGCCCATCTTGCAAATGCAATTCTAGGTGGCTAACAACATGTAAAGACATTGAAAAGAATTTGAGCAAAGGGTCAACACTTACAATGGTCAGAGAGAACAATGAACAAAGTCGTCTCAACAGGTCATCTAGCCTCCTAATGACTAGGACTTGGATCATGAGTGGCACTGCAACACTGCACTGTAGCAGAAGTTGACTTCGTAAAAGCCTCAGCTTGAAAACTGCCCTGTTGTTGCATGTATAAGGAAAACTCTTGTTGTTCTCCCTGTTGTCCTTCAAACAATCTTGAGACACAACTTAACTGTCTTTTTTTTATTTTATTTTTAAATTAGATTTATATGCCACCCTTCTCTGGAGACTCAGGGCGGCTTACAATGCGTTAAGCAATAACCTTCATACTTTTGTATATTTATACAAAGTCATCTTATTGCCCCCACAAACTGGGTCCTCAATTTACCTACCTTAGAAAGGATGGAAGGTTGAGTCAACCTTGAGCCTCGAACTCGCATAATTGCAGACAGCTGGGTGTTAATAACAGGCTATCTAGCCCATTGAGCTATCTGAGGCTCTTGTCTGTCTAAGCTATGATCACCTGGTGAGGTTTACTATTGAGTCCAGATGTAAAATGCTCAGATTTAAACCCAACATAATTCCACCACGCCACACTGGCCTCCAGTGCAAGGTGTTTTCTACAATGAATGTTGTTCCACTATCCAAGATATCTAATTCCACTCTTTCTCTAAATGTCTTCTGCAGTGTCATTCTCCTAATATGTGTTATATTAGTCTGATCAATTAAACAGCTCTTCCCCTCTCCACCATCCTTCTTGACAACTTCAATGAATGTGTTTAGTTTTGTTTAGCTATGGTTCATTGATCACTTTTAGTGTTTTAGCATTAGGAATGCAAAGCTTTTTTTATTATTATTTGAGATTGATTTTAATGAATTTTGTAATTAAAAGATTTTTGTTTTGTTTTTTTAATCATGGGTCTTCCTTCATGCTTGATGGCAAAAAACCACCATATGAATGTAATGTTTATTTATCAATGTGGCAAATTGCTGGTAATATATGCAGGGTGTTACTATGCACAATGAGGTTCGTGGCACAGTAACAAATTTTAATTAAGCAGCGAAAAGTTGGGGACTGAATATGTTGCAATATAGGCTGTATGAGACCAATATTTCATTATTCTCCTGACAATTGGTGATGTCACTTAGAACTGGTTGAAAATTAAAATTGTAAGCATGTGCATGGTGGGACTTGTGCCTAATTAAAGAAGGAAATAAAGTGATATTTGACCATGATGTGAAAGTAGGAAAATACCTATAACCAGGTGGTGCATTTAATGTATAAGCAAAATGGGGAGCTATCATTCTTTGATCCAGCATCAAAGCCTAGAAGGCAGTGGGTATAGCTTTCCTCAATGTCTCCCACCTCCCAGCATGCAAACCCAATTTCCACATTTTCAGACATTCCTGCCAAGATCTAACATTTTAACCCAGTCCAGAGGCTCTTTTTAAGCATTCATTGGAACACTCCCCCTACGCTACATATAAATACATTTTGCTGCATCTTAATTCTTTTTCTCAATTGTTTTTTTTCTCTGCTGAAATCAATTGCAGAGTAATTGACCTGAAATACTAAAATGACTCTTGCTATTATATTTTAACTAATCAATTTTGCTGCCTTAAAAATATTGATTGTATTAAATTACATTTGAGATAAAAGCCCCTCCATTCATGAGCCTGGGGCAATTGTGCCCCCACCTTAGCAATTTCCTCTTTGAAAAAGCCCAGCATATGCATTAAAACACAGAGAGACATATGCATGCTTAAAATTCATGGCAAATCACTGGATTTTATCTAAGAAATCTTCTACACAAATGTTCTGTATTAAGTTGCTGGGAGATAAAGTACAAGTCAAAACCTTATACTGGTATGTTCTTGATTTTTTCCAGGACTTTGCTGGATCTAGGTGCAATATAGGTATAAGTATAGGTATATTTAACAACATGAGTTACACATTAGAGATCCCCAATATTACTTTTAGCTCGCCTTTCAAATGGCATGATTCTTTCATCCATCTAAAAGAATGATCCACAGAGCTATTTTTTAAGGATAAGAATTGAGATTGGGAACCTATTGAATGTAGTATTTCTCAAGTTGTCATTTTTTAAAATCTTAAATGTGTTTCTCATTTCAAGTTTGCATTTTTAAACAAAGCCTGTATAAAAATTTGCATTCATCTTCATGTGCATTGTACTTAATATACATTTTTCCATATTCTTTCCTTAATATGCATATTTTAATGATATTATCTCTCAGATTTGGGGGGTTGCTTTTTTCTTTTTTAACTAAACACAATTGTATACACATTTTTGTCTGGCAAATTCCATAAAACAGGCATTTTTGCATGCGTTTAACTGTGAACCGCATTGTAACATTCCAAATAGTAGAATAGCATACAAATGCATTCCGTTGGTATTCTTTGGGGAAATAAAAACAGGTAACAATGTATGAAAATGTTTGCTTTTCTTTTCTTTTTTCTTTTTAGTGCTTGTGCCACTTATTTTTACCTTGCTCTTAATTGCGTACAGCATGATACAGTAAGGGAATTCATTTACCTTTCTTTGCAGAGCTGACACTGATTAGAGATCAGAAGGAGAGGCTGGCCCAAGGTAAACCTTGGCTTCCATGCCTAAGGGTGGATCAGAATCTGGGTCTCTCTGCTTTCATTCCAGCACCATAACCATTTTACTCTGCTCAGTCTCAAAACACTGCATCATTTTTCCCAAAGAAAAACAAAAGAACAAAGAAGCAAAACAGCAAAAACTCACAAAAAAAAAATCCTTGGAGAAAGACTTCTAGAACTGATTTCAGAGATCTGATAAGTTCACATGAGGAAAAAGTGATCTTTCTCTCAAAGCTTTCAAAGATTAAAGCCAGCATATGATCTGGAACCATTCGTTAAGCAATAGAGTGCTTATGAAATCCATCAAAATCCATGTGCCTGATTATATACAGTATATCTGTATATAATATTATATAATATTTATATAATATTAGGAGGTTTTTTCCCCCACTTCTGTTCAATTGTGTCTGATTCTCAGAGACTGCCAGGACAAGCCCCTGAAATTTTCTCGGCAAGAATTTTTCTGAAACGGTTTGCCATTGTCTCCCAATCCTAGGGTTGAAAAAAAGTGGGAAGTTTAAGGTTATCCAGCTGGTTTCATGCCAAAGGTGGGACTAGAACCCACAGTCTCCTGGTTTGTAACCTGATGTTTTAACCACTACAACAAACTGACTCTTTGGTTATGGTTGCTGATTAGATACAGTATTGTTCCTGAATTAGCTTGGCCTGCCCTTCTGTCTGATACTAGTGATTTGTGCTTGAAAAGAATTGTTTATCAACTTTAGGTCTGCTAGCAACGTGGTCTTCATCCCAATTCATAAAATAATGCAATCCTTCATGAGAGTGTCAACTTTGAGATAGAACAAAGATGTTTCCTTTAATTAATTGAAGTAAGCAGGATATGGATTTAAGGGAAAAACACCAGCTGTTATTTAACAGCTTCTACAATTAGCTCAGGTATGTTTCCATTGCACTCCAGGTATATTTCCACAGTCTGCTATATTTATGTAGTAAATATAGTAGATGTGAGCTCTCCTCCCAGATTTCAGTTAAAATTGACTGTTCAGAGTTTGAGATTGTTCAGGTATCACCTTTCAATTTAATGTATTCACAATTGGATTTTCCATTTGGTAAAAGTATTTTAAATAAAGAAGCAAGAAATATATTTTTAAGGGTTCTGTGTGGTGCCGAGACAAAAACAAAATCTTGTCTTTTTCAAAGCCTCTATATTGAATTGAAATTACTATAAATAACTATAAATCATATTTAATATTTTCCCTTCTGCTCATTAAAATTATAACATACTTGGGGTATATGAATAGTTTGGGGGGTGGGCTGTAGATGATGTACTTTTATATATGATATTTCTCTATGTTGTCCTTATAATTTGTATGCTACTGTACAAATTGCTCTTTTCTTTCTGTACTAAGATTATAACTCCTCCCTTCTATTCTATGAAGCATCTTCTACAACTTTGGTTTGCTACAAAGTAAGCTACAGTTGGTAGATCTTCTGCATATACTATATAGAGATAGAGATAGAAATAGATAGAAATAAGATAGATGATAGATAGATAGATAGATGATAGATAGATAGATAAATAGGTAGATAGATAGATAGATAGATAGATAGATAGATAGATAGATAGATAGATAGATAGATAACAGACTCTTTTTCTGCAACAAAGCAACTTATCTATTTGTGATAAGTTTTTGAAGCTTCTTATATCAACTGGTTTACTAAAGGTAGGATTGAGTTTCTGGAAAATAAAGATTTGTTGCTTGAGTTTGTATGAAGTCTGACATTTGTGTGAAGCAGACTGATCAGGAAGCGAATGACTGGCTAGAAGTCATCTGATATATTTCCATGGCTGAAGGTAGAGTTAAATCTGGATCTTACAAGTCTAACTTCACCTTATTTTCCTGGCTATGGCTCTGTGATATTCTACTGCTTTTATCTTCTTCCAGCCTTAGGGATGGAAGAAGCTTTGATTTGATGTGAACTGATCTAATTTGCATTTCATGACCATACATGAAAAGTGTTTTCCCAGAATTTGTGATGCGGTTTACAGCTTTCAAAAGTATGCCTGTATGAGGGGGAGGGAAGGAAAAATTAAAATAAACAATCAGTGGAACTATTTGCCAGAATGCGTACATCAATATCTACCAATAGGAGAAAGTGCAATTAAATATAAGGATATTGAAATTAGTAGCTGGTGGAAGGGGAAGGTGGTAGTGTGGAAGAAAGAACAAAGGCTATCAGAATGTCCTTTTTTGTAATTTTAAAAAAATCTTTTGTAATACTTTCTATTTTTATTTTTGAAATCATTTAAATGTGTGTAGGTGTGTGTATATACATACATACATACATACATACATACATACATACATACATACATACATTTTTTTTCTTTTCCTTTTGGTTTTTTGCTTGCATGTTTTACTTAACCAGTAAAAAGATTTTTTAAAAAATGCAAATTTTAGTATTTTACATTACATCTTTTTCAACAAGATAATTTGTCAGTCACAGTAAAAGTAATTTTTATTTAAATATTGTGTTACATTTGGTAAAAAACAAGTTACATGCATTAACTCAGCTTTGAGATTTAATATTTTCAGATGTGTATATTCTTTTGAAGTTTAGCTCTATCACATAGAATTTTATTTTTTGAACAAAAGAAATTGACTTATAATCAAAATATTTATTGTTCAGCATCAGAAAGCTCCAGCTAATCAGTAGTTTGCAGTAATTATTAATCTAGATCATCTATGGGTGATTGCAATGTATCATTGCTTCAATTTACTAGCATCATTCAAATATACAACATGTAAAAAGCATAGAACATACATTTGTCTTTAAACTTTTTTCTTCTCTTATAATTCTTATGGATGGATGGGAGAGAGGGAGGGAGGGAGGAGAGGAGGGGAAGGAGGGGAGGGGGAAGGAGAGGGAGGAAGGGAAAGGGAAGGAAGGAAGGAAGGAAGGAAGGAAGGAAGGAAGGAAGGAAGGAAGGAAGGAAAGAGTGAGTGAGTACAGGATAAATAAACTGTATGGAGGGGGGGAGAATGGACATGGTAAGGTCCACAACTAAACCTTAATGTGGAAAAACCAAGCTGAATTTCAAAGATATGACTCATTTAAGAATTACAGCAGGGGTCAGCAGACTTCTTTGATTTTTTTTATTAGAACCTGAAGCCTCAGCAACCAGATATTACTAAAAACTCTTACACTCTGTATAGCTACAATCTAAGAGAGATAAGTTCCCACACTCCACCTGGCATGCCCATTTCATAGTTATTTAGAAGGCTGAGAAGAAAAAGAGAAAAAGGAAGGGATGGTGGAGAAATTGATCCTGATCATTGCTCCATTGCTGGCCTCCGTCTTTTGTCCATTGCCACACATAATCCTTAGAAATAGTAAGGTCACTTCTGTTAATGTTATTTTTTTTCCCCCTCAGTGTGGATTGAACCAAATTTTGACTTATCAAATCATGTTTATTTAGAATCTTTCTTTTCATATATATGTGTTATTTTTTTTTCACTCTCTAACACGTGAACGTTCTTGGAATGTTGCCAGAAATTCACCATGAATAATTCAGTATTGATCAAAGGGAAATACAAGCTTCAGTCAAGCAAAACCCAGATTTTCCTTTATTATGAAATCATTTGGAAAGTTACATCTGAGTATTCTTTCATTCCAACCACATATATGGTGTCTCCATAATTGAGAATATGTGTATGTGAGAGAGAGAGACTGTGGTTTTGAGGGTGTGCTGCAAAAGGGGGAGGAAGGGGAGGGGGGGGAATGTAAAGACTGTTATTTTGCATTTCGGTTTTTTCCTAATTAAGGATTGTGGGATTTTTCCTTAAGAAAATCAACTGCTTTTAACATTGCTCTAATTAAATTTTCAGACGATTTTTTTTTTTTTGCTTGTGCAAGAGAATTCAATTAGGTTTTAATCTCTGTAATCAAAAATGCACTGGTGCTTTGAGTATTTGATTTTTAATTTAAAAATTTGACATGGCATTCCAATTAAAATGTTCAACAGTTGCATTGTAGCATAAAAGACTATTACATTTGGTAATCAGGAGAAACTGGAGACCATTAAAAAAAAAACAAGTAGCATTCAAAGCAACCTTCAGGTAATTGCAATACTTAGCCCATCTTAAATCTTTTCTTTGGCAGTAGAGCCCCTGTCTATTTTCAACGTTTGAATGGAGATTATGGTTATCTATCTTGTTATAAAATGCAATTTTC
Organism: Masticophis lateralis; assembly: GCA_030761175.1. Taxonomy (NCBI): domain Eukaryota; kingdom Metazoa; phylum Chordata; class Lepidosauria; order Squamata; family Colubridae; genus Masticophis; species Masticophis lateralis. The sequence continues at coordinate 319,931,735 of JAUDYJ010000001.1, read as the reverse complement.
TGATTCAGTAAAAGGGCCATGAAGCACATATGGGCTTCTCAGTTTATATTAATGGATGGGGGCTTGAAATGCTATTGGTTAGCACATTGAGAGGTGCCCTTTCCATGAAAATTAATGGGAAAATAAAATGTTTCTATACAATAATATGCAATTGTTTTGCATATTCCATATTTAGCAGTTGTACACAACTTACTGTTAGAGTTGGATAAACATTTCCCAATGGAACTTAAGTTGTTATATAAAATACTGGAATTTAAAATTTCAGATATTTCAATTTTCCAAGAAAGTTGTTCATATGCTTGTTATTGAGAAAGTTTTTTAAAAAATCATCACAATATGGAAAGCTGTGTGCTGGTTCATTCATACATTTCTCTCAACAATGATGACTTTACATTACATTTAAAAACATTATTATAAATATTATATATTTTATTTTATACACTATATATTTCATAAAATATATTTTATTTATATGTTTTACATTTAAAAATATTACTTTAAATGTAAGCAAAATTAAAAAATATATGTATGGCCCACTTCGAACAAAACACTAGCTTTTTATTTCCAATGGATTACACATAGACTTTGTGGCATTCTTAAGAAAATAGAAATGATTAATGGCTATAGTGTAATGTTTTGTTCAGAAAAATGTCCATGTGTCTGGGGAAAAACAGCTTACATTGGCAAAAGTTTTGTGTGTAAACTACGTGCTTTCAAAAAGTATGAAAAGGGCAAACTCTTGAGTATAATGTTATATATTCATATCATATTCATATCAGTAATATTCCTACTCTTACTGTGACCAATTTGCAATGCATTATGGAAAGAAACATGTTAAATTTATGTTGGAAAGGAACCTAATTTAAATGACATAGTCAAATAGAGATGCTAATGAAAAAAAAACAGCGCAACTTTTAAGCTGCATAATTTAGCAAAGGAAGTTCCAATAACAATGCATTGTAAATTTCAAGCTGTGGTTATATTCCCTCCTTTCCAGTTATCAATAAAAATGGGCACAAGAAGGTAGCAAAGCCTGACTTGGCTTATTTTAACAACAAAAAGAATATCCCCAAGGGATGTTTTGCATTGTACCTTTCATCAAATAACAATAGCAATAGAATTTAGACTCCACAGGTGCTTTACAGAACTCTCTGAGTGGTTTACAATGTCAGCCTATTGCTCTCAACAATCTTGGTCCTCATTTCACCGACTTCAGAGGGATGGAAGGCTGAATCAACTTTGAGCCAGTCCGAATTGAACTGCTGGGATTGAGCAGTGAGTTAGCCTGCAATACTGCATTCTATACACTGTACTATCATGGCAAATCCTGAGGACTCACAAAAAGGCCATGACAGAAATGCTACTAGGTGAACCCATTTGTTTATATTTTCTTTTTTAGACAGGTAAAAGTAGAAGGTAAGATTGGAAGACCAATTTGTCAATGCAGAAGGAGGGGGCAAAATCTATTGTTTTTATTAATATATCTCTGGGTGTCAGATGTGGGCTTTTGAATACATTCTTACTTTTATTTATTTATTTATTTCAATTTCAATTTATTTCAATTTTGTTCTTACCTCAATTAGATTTTATTTTATTTTGGCTTATTTTGGCTTATATACCACCCTATCTCCAACGGACTCAGGGCGGTTCACAATAATAAAATTCAGAAAGCCATAGTACAAAGTTAAAATTTGATTAGACCAACTAAAATTTAAAAACCCATAAAACTCCATCAGTCCAGGTTGGGGAACTTGAATAACCAAGTTTTTAATTCACTGCGGAAGGAGCAAAGGTCAGGAGCCAACCAGAGCTCCAAGGAGTGTCGATTCCAGAGGGTGGGCGCGCCCACAGAGAAGGCTCTATCCCTGGAGTAGACACTGTCTAGCCGATGGCACCCTGAGCAGGCCCTCTCTATGGGTGCGAACCGGGTGATGGGATATTGTTGCTGGCTGCAGGTGATCCGTCAAATATCCTGGGCCTAAGCCATAAGCTTTATAGGTCATCACCAGCACCTTGAATCTCACCCAGAGGGCAACCGGCAACCAATGCAAGTCACGCAGGAGAGGTGTAGCATGGGATTATCAGGATTCTCCCATCACGACCCACGCGGCTGCATTTTGTACCAGCTGAAGCTTCCAAGTGGTCCTCAAGGGCAGACCCATGTAGAGAGTGTTACAGTAGTCAATACATGAGGTGACTAGCACATGAGTAACTGTGCGTAGGGCATCTCGGTCCAAAGTATTTTAGTTATATTTCAAACTAAATTATGATACCATGTTGTTGTTGTTCATTGAGTGGTGTGGTGGCTTAATGGTGAAGACACTCGCCTACCACTCAGAAGGTTGAGAGTTCAATCCTAGGTAGTGGCTGATGTTTCTTTCCTAGAATGTAAAGAAAAAAAATATCTGATGCAAATTCTGCATATCAGAAAGGGCATCTGGCCAGTAAATGCTCATCACCATCCAGTCATCCTGAGTCTACCCCCAAATTAAGGGATTACAGGATTATAAAAAGAGAGTTGTCATAAAAAGAGAATTCTCCTTTTGCCTTCAATCTTTTCCAACACTACAGTCTTTCCCAATGGTGTAGTTGTTCCCGACTCTAGGGGATGGTGCTCATCTCCGTTTCAAAGCCGAAGAACCAGTGTTGTTCGAAGATGTCTCCATGGTCATGTGGCCAGCATGACTAAATGCCAAAGACTCACGGAGCGCTGTTCCCATCAAAGGTGGTCCCTATTTTTCTACTTGTATTTTTTATGTGCTTTTGAACTGCTAGGTTGGCAGAAGCTGGGACAAGTAATGGGAGCTCACCCCGTTACGCAGCACTAGGGATTTGAAATGCTGAACTGCTGACCTTTCGATCATCAAGCTCAGCATCTTAGCCACTGATCCATCGCGTCCCTTTTTCCAATGGTATCATAATTAAGTATTTCTTAATTAATAATTAACTTATTTCCAGCTTTTATCAAATAGAAGTTTTCATATTTATTCCCCTGGAACCTTTGAAAATGAGTGATCTAAACATGAGAATATTAATCTGCCTTCAATAAATTCCTACCAGAGAAGTGAAGTGCACTGTATGGAATACTAACTAGCTAAGATTTAGGATGTACTTTTTGCTCAGGGAAAGTCCTGAGCAAGTCTCCTGAAATGCTTAATTGTTATATGCGAAACCCTCTCTTGCACTAGCATGTTGCAAAAAGGAAAGGTATGCTGTGCTTATATATATATATATATATATATATATATATATATATATATATATATATGTATGTATGTATATATATGTATATATATATATATGTATATATATATACATATATATATGTATATATATACATATATATATATATATACATATATATACATACATACATACATATATATATATATATATATATATATATATATATATATATATAGAGAGAGAGAGAGAGAGAGAGAGAGAGAGAGAGAGAGAGAGAGAGAGAGAGAGAGAGAGGAACTTCTGAAATATCCTTAGGCTTCTAAGGACACTGTTTGAGAACAACTTTTAGCGACCAGTACTTAGTGATTAGAATTTCTTTAATGCACTCAGTAATGTATGGCTTGAAACTGCAGCTCAAACTCAGAGGCCAGACATAATTCAAGGTTGCCAGGAGCTATATTAGAAAGTGCTGGCCTTTTCTGTTTACTTACTCATAGAGTGAGGCATCGTTTTCTGAGCCCATAAAACTATGTCAGACAATATCTTCTAACCAGGAGATTGCAGACACTGCTTAGCAATCTGATACATTATCATGCTCTGTTTATTATCCAATTTTTCTGTCTCCTCCAGGCTGCTTGCTAGCCAGGTGATTACTGCCTCCTGCACTGAAGATATGCAGCCAGATTTGCTTCCAAACAGCTTAAGAATCCTGACCTCTGCCTTCCTTACCTGCAGCTGTTTCTTTGCTCATCAAGGTCTGTGTTTCAGGCCATTTTGTTCCTTGATTAGAGTCACTGTACTGTTGTTGCCTCTAGTAAGCTTGGGTTAGTTTATACCAGCCAGAGCTCCTATTAATTATCTTCTATTCTGTAGCAACCCTTTAGCAGTCTAGAAGCCTGTGCAGTCATAGGTCCAAATTGCTTACCATGGTAGAACAATTTTCTCCAGTCCATTTTTTTCCCTGAATTGAATTGCCCACCTCAAATTTAATTTCACCCATGAATACAGGCAAGATATAGACCCAGCAATGTTAAGTAAATAAAATAAAATAAGAAAAGGCTCAACGGTAAATATTATGGGAAACTATGTTGTTTGGCTCCGGTTGTTCCTATATGTTAACACTAATTTCTACCCTTGAGCATCTCTCCACCCTCCAAATTTCCTTTCTTGTTGGAGAATTAGAATATTGATTGGCAAAATTTAGCTTTTAGATCTCTTTGTTTCTGGTTGCCACATTGCTCATTCCCTGAGCACTGATGGATTCTGGAGAAGGACTGAGTTTCACAATCTGGATACGATTGATTAAGTAATTAATTTGGGTGAGATCCCAGTGGAGATTAATGGCATCTGTTGTACAACTTACTGATTTAGAAATAGAGAAGACAAGTACAAACACATGAACTATTGTCCATATAGCCTACACAGCGAAGTTATATCTAGACTAACAATGTTACCTAAATGTTATACATTATGACCCATTCATATGCCATACTAACAGATCCCCAAAAAAAGATGAACCATAGAATCACAGCTAGTCCTCAATATATGACCACAATTAGGACCACAGTGTCAGTTGCTAAGTGATGTGATCATTAAGTAAGTCCTGCCCAATTTTGCAAACTTTTTTGCCATCGTTGTGAAGTGAATCACATGGATGTTCACTCAATCACACAATTATTCACTGTCGCATGTGGTCATTAAGTGAATCCAGCTTCCCCCATTGACTTTGCTTAGTTGGGAAAGTCGCATATGGCAATCAGATTACCCCAGGATGCTGCAACTGTTGTAAATAAATTGATTGCCATGTGAGTCTGAGGTACTGTGATGGTTATAAGTGAGAGCTGGTTGTAAGTCACTTTTTTCAGCGGAGAATAGAATAGAATAGAATAGAATAGAATAGAATAGAATAGAATAGAATAGAATAGAATAGAATAGAATAGAATAGAATTTAGAATAACAGAGTTGGAAGGGAACTTGGAGATCTTCTAGTCCAACCCACTGCTAGGCAGGAAACCCTATACCAGTGATGGCTAACCTTTTTGCCGTCACATGCCAAAAGCAGGGGGGGAGTGGGGGGGTCGCCCACGTGCATGCCCACACCCATAGTTCAATGCACCCTGCCCCCGCGCCTCCCCCACCCGCTTTTAGCATGTGATGTTACAGGTGGCCTGGTAGGCCCGTTTTTCACCCTTCCCAGGCTCCAGAGGCTTTCTAGAAGCCTGGGGAAGGTGAAACCAGCCTTCCCCACCTCCCCCCAGAGGCCTTCCAGAGGCTGGAAACAACCCATTTCCCAACTTCAGATGGGACTGGAGCTGAGCTATGGCAATGCTTGAGTGTCCACTGATATGTGTGGCACCCATGCCATAGGTTTGCCATCCAGTCCTATACCATTTCAATTATTAGCCAATGTCTTCTTTAAAATTTCCAGTGTTGGAGCATTTACTGGAGGCAAATTGTTCCATGGATTAATTGTTCTAACTATCATTCAGTTTCTTCTTAATTCTAAGTTGCTTCCCTCCTTGATTAGTTTCCATCCATTGCTCCTTGTCCTACCTCAGGTGCCTTGGAGAATAGTTTCACTCCCTCTTCTTTTTGGCAACCCCACAAAGAGTTGTTGTTAAATGAATGGTTATAAGTCGAGGGCTACCTGCATATAGCAAACAAATATAAAACATTCCCTTCTGTCATATTAGAGTTATATACTGTCACACTCAACTAAGTTATATCACTTTGGGATTGCATCTTCCATATAAGCTGTGTTATTATTCTGTCCACTGAGAGCTATGTATTCCATTAACAGGATCACTAGATTGATCTAAGTCCATACACAAAATGTAAAGCTATGATAACATTCTGGAAGAAAAAAGATATTTCTAGTTGCAATTCAGAGAATGGGTAGAACTGTCTCCTACCTCTCAGTCCTCCATTGAACTGCTTTTTGTTAGCCACAATTTGAATAAGCTTCCTCTTTTAGATAATTTTGGGATTGACTAATGGACTCCTTGTTCCAATAGATGAAGTTACTAATGGTCACAAATATCACAGGATAGAGAAAATAAAGCTACACCAATTGCTGTTTTTGTTGTTTTTGTTTTTTGCTTAAAAGGAGGGATATTATTTTTTTTTTGCCCAAATTATTTAAAACTTCATGAGGACATCAATTTAAATTATGTGAAGAAGACTGCTGAAAACCAGGTGCAAATGTCAGAAGAGCCTATAATATGCTATTATGAAGACATTTATTGACTGATGAAGTGCCCTTCTTAGACCTTCATCTTGAAATCACTGCATATGGGGGGGGGGGATCCTTGTAAAAGATGAGAGACCAGGGCTCGTCTGATTCCTGTGGGCATATAGAAACATCTGTCCTTCCATCCATTTCTTTTGCTTCAAGATGATCAGTTAGGGGGAGAATTGAGACTCACTGGGCTAAGTATGAGTTTTGTCCTTGGGGCTGATTTGTCTTTGGTATTTCTAGACCCTTATCTGTTTAAAAAGCATTTGCTACAAAGCAAAAACCCAGCTTCTTGGGTGCCAAGAGTAAACCACCAAGACGTTAAAATCAAGTTTGGAAAAGGCAATAGGAAAAAAAAAAAAGGAAAAAAGAAAAGATCAAGCCATAAAATCAGTTACATGCTTAATTAAGAAAGGGAAAGATATAATCTCAGACTATCAATGAGGCAGAGGGGGGAAAATGGGTTTATTTCACCACAGGCAAAAATATCAGAGCTGCCCACTCTTCCTTCAGCTTCTGAAGTTAAATTACAAACGTATAACACAACTTGCTGTAATCTGAACTGGGAAATCTCTCCCCAAGCCACCCACATGGTAGTTTCCATTTGAGATGCCAGAATACTAGCATGTATATGATCTCTTGAGGGGAAAAAAAATCCCTCCTGGTGATTCTCAAAGTTTTAATCTGTGAAGAGTGGAAGTTAGGGCATGAAGGAAGGAACTGTAATAAATGGCAGCAGACAGCAATTGAAGAAACAGGAGAGGCAGCTGAGAAATTTGAGAAGAAAAAAAATGTAAAATAAAATTCAAATTGCTTTCAGCAATAACTTTGCTGTCAGATTTGGCACTGAATGTGTTACAGAAAGCTGCCAAATCACATTTCTGAAGTGTTTCTTTCACTTTTATTTAAATTGCTATGCATGAAAACACACCAAAAATTATATTTCCATTGCAAAAAAAAACAACCCCACCCCCCACCCTCCAATTTAACTGACTGGATGGGGAAAGGGATGGTTCTTGCATGACAGTGAGATTAAGACCATGCCTTCATCTTTTTTAAAAAAAATATTTATTTATTTATTTTATTTATTGGTTCAATTTATATGCCACCCTTCTCTGGAGACTCAGGGCGGCTTACAATGTGTTAAGCAATTGCCTTCATACTTTTGTATATACCTGCTTAGTAAGGCTTTCGCCCCCCCCCCCCAAGCGGTGTTCTTTTTTATACTAAGTCACCTTATTGCCCCCACAATCCGGGTCCTCCTTTTACCTACCTTGGAAGGATGGAAGGCTAAGTCAACCTTGAGCCTGGTGAGATTCGAACTTGCAGTAATTGCAGGCAGCTGGTGTTACTTAAAAGTGCTTTAGTCTGCTGCACCATCAAGGTTCTAATAAACAATAACCTGCTTATATTTTGTTGCCTTCCGTAACAAAGTTAAGTAAGGGATAGAAATGACAAGGTCACTTTGCAACCAGATGTCCCCTAGGTGGACTCTGGTGAAATAAAGAGCACGGAGCTCTAGAGCAAAAGATGGCAAATTGAAGGTTAGCAGAACCTGCTATTTCTTGGTTCTTAGATGTCAATGCTGTTTATTTGCTCTTTTTTTTTTTACTAAGATTTGTATTATGTTCTATTTCAAATGTTGCAAGTCGCTAACTTCAGATAAAATAAATAAATCATCAGTAATAATAAACGATAAAAAAATTACTATATGGATGCTCAACAAGGCAATTAAGGGTTAAAAAAAACAACCCTATGGATCTTTAATCTTCAAATGCTCTTAACAAAAGACAAATCTTTATTGCAAGTCTTTAGAGCCACAGTGGCACAGTGGTTAGAATGCAGCACTTGCAGGCTATTTCTGCTGACAGCCAGCTGCCTGCAATTTGACAGACTGAATCTCAAGGCTGACTCAGCCTCCCATCCTTCCAAGGTTGGTAAAATGAGGACTCAGATTGTTAGGGGCGATATGCTGACTCTGTAAACCGCTTAGAGAGGACTGTGAAGTGGTATATAAGTCTAAGTGTTGTTGCTATTGCTATTGCTATTGCTGCATGAAATGATATAAATGTAGAAGCCCTTCAAGTTCCTGGGAACAGCATATTTCATAGGGGATACAGCAATCAATGAAAAGACATGCTTTAGAGCTTAACTTTCTGAGGATGAAGTAGCCAGAGTATTGTCTCAAAGGTCAACAAGTTGAGCAAGTAGGTTCTTTCTAGAGCAGGCATTTCATGGGCATCTGCAGGGATGCTCAAAATCTCCAAGATGGCAGGTATAGGGTCATGATCAGAGGTGGGTTTCAGCAGGTTCTGGAGAACTGGTAGCGGAAATTTTGAGTAGTTCAGAGAACCAGTAAATGCCACCTCTGACTAGCCCCCCCCCCATCTATTATCTGCCTCCTGAGTCCCAGCTGATAGGGAAGAAATGGGGATTTTGCAGTAACCTTCCCCTGGAGTGGGGAGGGAATGGAGATTTTACAGTATCCTTCCCCTGCCACGCCCACGGAACTGGTAGTAAAAAAATTTGAAACCCACGACTGGTCATGATCAAAGCCCCATCAGCCCATTTAGAAAATGGGCTAGTTTTTAATCACAACACTATGCCCACCAGCTTTCAAATTTTAATCCCTCCTGCAGATACTGCACAATCGTTCTCACAGGATAAACCAGACAAATGACACTTAAGGTTTTATAGGCAATCACCAACACTTTAAATTTTATCTAGAAACAAATGTGGACAATGCAGTATCAGAATTAAGCTGCTAAGGTGCCCTCATTCCAAACACTTTGTAGTAGCTGAAGTTTCCTAGTAGCCTTCCCAAGTGAAGTATATTGCAGGGACCTACTTCAAAACAGCAAAGGGATAAGTGACTGTCTATATCATCTTTTACTCCAGAAATGACTGCAAATGGTGTACCTGCCAGAGCCAGACAAAGTCTTCCTAACTACAGAGCCCATTTGCTTATTCAGCACTGGTTGCAGTCCTACTAGGGAGTAGAACTTGCTTTAGTATTAAATAAACTTAAGAGACTGTCATAGCTATCAATTGCCATATCTAATTTATTAGGGTGGAGGGAGGGGCAATAGCAAGTGTTGGAAGAAAAGACAGCATAAAGAAGATGAAGCTAATTCTATCATTCTTTATAAGAATAATACAATGTACATACAATTTAAGCACTGTTGCCACCGTTCCCTCAGGGTTCTAGAAATCTGCCCAGCTGGTTTCAGATTTCTTTATTTTTGGGGGCTAGTTTGGTTCCACAGCTATTACTAATTACCATATTCTTGGGTTGATTTTTTGTAGTGCTTTAAATTTAATACTTCTCACCAATATTACCATCCCCAGACCTGCTTCTCATAATTCATAAAAAGAGGAATGGAGAAACAATGGTCCACTTAATCAAATAAAAAAGTAAAAAACAAAAAACAAAAAACAAATTCAATAGAAAGGGAAATGAAAGGGAGGAAGCATGTCAAATGGATGTACAATTTAAGGTAAGTTTTTCAATAAGAACATAGGAAGGGATGTGGTCCGACTGAGTTATTGCTTTCTTAGAGTTGCTTGCAACTCATAGAATATGTCATTGTATGTATCAGCTTCCATCCTCTGGAACTGTTTCTGAATATTCATTCTGTGATGGCAGGTTTTGCTCTCTTCTCCAAATCCTTTTTTACTTTTATCCTCCTCAATTGTTTTTCTGTCTCAGAACATCTTCAAATTATTTGTATCAGAATATCCACAGAATTTTCATACCATCTTCTCAAAGTTCTAGATCAAAATGTTTAATCTCCAATGATAAACCCAATGACCCAGTCTGGGCTCCGGACATCCCTTAGAAGGACAAAATACACAACATTATATAAAGATGTGCCTGAATTAATCTTTCTAATATGAAGTCCTATACCACTTTTAAATTCTTAAAGAGATGCAGGATATACATTAAAGAGTCTCTACAAATGTTCTGGGAGAAATGAGAAGGTTCATATGTTTATGTGAAAAAATATATTCTGTAAGAATCAATAGAAAAATACAGCCCTATGCAGATATTCTTTTCTATATGGAAATAGATATGAGAATGATTGGAACCATACCTATTTTCACCACTCCAGGTGATGCATAATCCAAGTTACCTTTTATACAGCGAAGATTTCATTTTCATGTATTCTGTAATTGGAGAATCCATCTTCTGAGGAGACCTCGATGCACACATCTCTGTATGTAGAAGTTTCTCTCTTGGCAGATTTCACACCGCATGGACAGACACTAGTGGAAGTGATTTTTCGGGAGGGACAATGTCAAAATAAAGTTGGTTGACATGGTCGAGCTCCTTTGTTTCTCTAGATAGGCAAACAATTTCAGAATATATTGATACATAAGAACATTTCTCTGATAGTAAATCTTGATAAGGAATCACAATTGGAATTATAGAGAAGTATTTTTATGCTTAAAAAAACCATTTGTAAAGATTGAGGTAATAACAGTCATTCTCATCTAAAGCACACAGGCGGTGTCATTTAAGAGTTTTATTTTCAGGTTTCATTGATGTTGCTCTGAAACCTAGGAAAATTTATTGTTTTCTATTTCCCTCTTCATTGAAAAGTGCCCTGAAGGAAGACATGGGGAGAGAACTGCTTGCATTCTCAAAAACACACGACAGTGTTCATAGTGTTAAGTATTCTAGATGTCTATCTTCATTTCTGTTTGTGTGGCCCATTTCAGGAAAAGCCTAGAGAAACTGTAAATATTGAGGAAACTTTGAGAGTGAACTCCAGTGAAACAAAAAATGCTGTGTAGCATGACAAATAAATCTGGAGAAACTTGATGCAAGGTAAATGGCTATGCACCCAACTTGTTTGATCTTAAAGCATAACATTCTTCTAACATGAATATACAACTTCCTGCATATTTCAGATTTATATGACCACCCATGAAGGGATCACAGGCTGATACATAAATACAGCTCAGGAGAGAACTAAGAAGACTGGGGTTGATGGAATGGGAATCTAATGCACCAGGAGAGAAACAGATTGCAGAAGGCTGTTTTGATAGTCCATTTTTAACAGGCCTTACATTATCCTCTCAGCAGATGCAACAACTGTGACAGTTTCTCTGCTGAAGAGTGGGAAAATGTTGAGTTAAGCTGTGTAATGACATTTACTATTTTGTCTGCTTCAAATGCAAGAAGTTATTAATGTTTAAAATCCCCTTAGGGAAGGACTTTATTTTACTTTGTTTTGTTTTGTTTCATATAACAACCAAGGTTACCAAAGGCTTCCTTCCTCCAATGCCTTTTACAAACCTCAACTGTGCCATGCTGCTTTATGAGAAGAAACTGAAATCAAAATGGACTACAAATGAATCTAAATAAAAGTGAAAGAGACAGCATCTTTATAGCAGTGAAGGCAGGCAATGGGGTGAAGGAAAATGCAACAGAGACTAATGAAAAATAAATTAGGCCACTAATGTTCTTTCTCTCCTTCTCTTTCTTTTTTTTAGGAAAGTGAGAAGCCCTCTTTACTATCACGTCTTTAATTACATTATGTTCTCTAATCCCAAACAGATTCCATAGATTTAGGTTTGACATCAGGAAAAATGTCCTAACAGAGCTATTAAACAGTGGAAGAAATGACCTCAGGAAATTATGGACTCTCTTGCTATAGCTGTTTAAATGAAATCTGGATGGCCATCTGTCAGGGATGCTAAACTAGTGGATCCTGCACTGGACAGAGGTAGGGCTATGTGATCCCCAAGCTCAATTATATTCTGTGTTTTTATGATGCATAGTTATTCACACAGTAATACCATTTATAGGTCTTGGACCCAATTGTTCTACAGGAATGTACAAAAACAAGTGAAGAGTCTCTTGGATGAGAAGTGAAATATTAAGAAAAAACAAACAAACAAGTCCAGTTGCCTGTTGAAAAAAGCACCTTTTGGACAATCATGACTTGGATTATTGAGAATCTCTGTAGACACTCACCTGCAGTCTGACAGGACAAGGTTCACAGTAGGAGTTCAGTGCTTTATTTAAATAAAGTAAAAGAAAAAAGAAATAAAGAGATACAAGAACAGAAAGAAAAGAAACTAAGTTATGAAATATAATGATTTCTGAGTGTTCAACAGATAATTACAGAAAACATACCAGTAGAAGCATGGGCCTGGAAGGGACCTCAGAGATCTTCCAGTCCACCCACCTGCTCATCCTAAATCATCCTGGTCAAATGGTCCATCTATTTTTGAAAAACTTTAATGATGGAGCACCCAGAACTCTGGGAGGCAAGAAATTCTACTGATTAATTGTTCTCAGTGTCAGAAAATTTCTCCTTACTTCCAGGTTGAATCTCCCTCTGATGAGTTTCTACCCATTGCTTCTTGTTCTGCCCTCCAGAGCTATGGAAAATAAATGGATGCCCTCTTCCTTGTGACAGCCCCTCAAATTCTGGAAGACATTTATCATGAGCCCCCAATTCTTCTCTTCCATAGGCTAGACATATCATCACCATTCATGATAGTCTCTTGATACTTTATGACTTTTGTTGCTCATCTTTATACACTTTCTAGGATATTAACTTCTTTTTGTATCATGGTGACCACTGTACACAGTACTCCAGTATAATCTTATAATTACAACCTTATAAACAGAACCTTATAATTCCTCTTTCTCCTTGGATACAAATCCCTTCAGCTCCACACTTAATCCCATTCAATAAAAACTTCAAACCTATAAATCAAACCTATAAAGATTTTTTTCTTCTTTCAGCAAAAAGTCAATATAAAGTTTTCAGTCTTTCAAAAAAAGTCCTTTTTTTCTGACTAGGAAGGTCATTTCTGCCTTCCCAGCAAATTGTGATATGTACATTATCCATTCCCCCACTGTGAAAATTTCATAATTCTTTCATTATAGTATATATAATAATGTTGCAATTACTGTATACAAAATCACTTTGCCAGGAGTCTTTTATTATTCATTGTTCATAAGTCTCAATAAAAGGAATTCTGGTTATTTCATTATATTTATCTAAAAATTCTTTTGCATTAACAGATGAATTGGTACCCAAAATTTGTTAAATCTTTCACAAGTATACCATAGATAAAACATACCCTCATGTTTTCAGTTTTCCAAAATTGCTTTGCATTTTAGATAATTTCTCTGATGTAAGATACCACCAATACTAATGTCAGGCGCAAGAAATTAGGAGCCAGAAGAAAGTTCAAAAGTATTACAAGTTTATTTCATGCTATCTCTGGTCTACTAATGGTCAAGGCAAATTGGCGCCAGATAAGAGTCAATGGACTTCAAGGGGGCTGGACTTAGATCTCTTATGGAGCACTGGTGAAATCCAATTTTTTTTACTACCAGTTCTGTGGGTGTGGCTTGGTGGGTGTGGTAGGAGAAGGATACTGCAAAATCCCTATTCCCTCACCACTCCTGGGGGAAGGATATTGCAAAATCTCCATTCCCACCCAACTCTGGGGCCAGCCAGGTGGTATTTGCCGGTTCTCCAAACTACTCAAAATTTCAGCTATGGTTCTCCGAACTGCTCAAAAATTCTGCTACTGGTTCTCCAGAACCTGTCAAAACCTGCTGGATTTCACCCCTGTTAAATCCTGTTCACCCCTTCATAAGACTCCTGTTATGGAGGCATAGAAATTCCAGACTGATGATGCATTTAACGCCACACTTGGTTTAGCCTGGTCATCTCCTACATCAACGTTTTATAAAAGTTTTGTTTTAAATTGTGACACAATGTAAATTTAATATCAATTACCCACATTCTCCCTCAAGTGTCCATCTGTATATTATACCAGCTCAGAGCTTTATCTTCATTGGCTTACAAGAAATAGTTGCACGAATGCCGACCAGCCTGAAGGAGTAAACCATAGTACAAACAAGAATCCACCAAGTTCTTAATTGAAACCTTGTAGAAACCTGCTTTTCAATGGGTTGGTTGAATGTAGTTCTTCCCCAAATGCCCGTACTTGAAAGAAAGCATAGGAAATTATTTAATTTCATAAAATTAACAGTACTATTTATTTCATCATGGTGAATGTAAAACTGTTTGAAATCTTCTGAGTGGGTTGCTCAAGGCAATGATAATAGCCCTAGCTTGGGAAAGCATTCATTGATGAACAGTAATTGCTAAATCTAATTAAAAATCACATATTATTACAATGATTTAAAGCACATTAATTTGGTTATTTGGTACCCTGTAGAATACCAGCATGAATCTGCTTGTATTTTGTTGCAATTGTTTGAATGAGTAAAGACTTGTGTTTTTCTTTAAGATTGCTCCTTAGCAAAAAGAGGGAAGATGAGTCCAAATAAGTGAAACAGTCCATTTCTTTCCTTTCCGGGCAACTTGCCAAGTCCATTTTGCATTCTTTCATATTACTGTAAATCTGTTGATTTGCTATGCTATTTCCTAAATAATCCAGTTTGAGGATCAAGTCCAGCTTTAGGCTGCTAATAATACATGAAAAATGAATGCCCTGACAAAGCTGGAGGAATAGCATTATGCAAAACTATGAAATAAAGAGAGAGATCTGGCAGAGCAAGAACCAACCATGAGCAACATCAGAAGACAAACAGTATCTTCATAGGAAGATTTTGTTTTATCTATGAGCCCTTTGTTTTATAAATAAGGAAGTAAGCATAGCACACACAAATGCAACAGTGTCAGTTTTTCTTTCAGGACAGTAAGACAGCATGTCTCAGTTGGTAGATGTACAAACAGCTTGAAAGAACATCAGATTGACCAATATTATGAGACCCCCTCTTATTTAAAGTAATGGTGGCCTCTGGATCTCTTTTACACATCTTCACGATCCTTTATAATTGCAATTGCACAAACTCAATAGGATGGCCTGAGCAGTTAGAGGTTGGACAGCACCAAAACCCAATATGTAATCTCTAAAAAGTTCTTTTCCCTTTGTATGTGGGCATGCAAGTGTGTGCATGACTTGGAATCAGTCCTGAATTTTAGCAGCTGCCTGGAGAGATTCATGTAGTTTTTCTAGCAACATTATCTGGAAGTGGTTTGCCATGACCACCTTCTTAGGGCTGAGAGAGAACAATGGGCCTAAAATGGGATTAGAACTCACAGTCTCCCAGTTTCTGGCCTAGTGCTTTTAACTACTATAACAAACTGGCTGTCTAAACAGAATTAGCATAGTTAAAAATAAACATGAGCAGAAAAAAAAAACCTTTCAAAATTTGCCTTACAAGTGGAGCAGCATAATTAGATTTGTGAAATTCAGATTTCTCCAGGGAAAGGAAAATTCTCCAACCAATTCTCAGAGGCTTTACTATCACTTAGCAATATATTACCATCACTGCTAAACAAATTTCCAATAAAATTAGATATCTCTTCTTGAGCATCAATTGAAGCAATAGAAGCCAGGGAAGCTGCAAATCGCAACGACATTCACTTGCATTCCTTGCTTGCCTAAATGAATCCAAACATGTCATACTCCATTCCTAATAAATCCCATCATTTCTCATGGTATGCAGAAGAGCTGAGCTGAGGAAGATGAAACAGGAAAAGAGTCATCTAGAGCACCATTGATGTTCAGCGAAGGATGAATTTGATTGAACACAGGTAACAACTGCTATTAAGGCCTACTTCAAAGTGGTAAAGTAGCAAAGTGAGAATACTTCTCTGCCTTTATGGTGCCCACAGATAACCACCACATAGCCCTTTTTTGGGGTAACCTGTATCTTCTTGTGGGCATAAGTGGGCTTGGAGAATGCTCCTGAGAATTGTGCAGAAGACAGTTTACTTGGCATCTCCCAGATAAATTTGCTCAAATTCAGTGGCAGTTGGACAACAACCATTTTAAGGTTCCTAGGAAGATGGTTGGGGCTGACTCTTGCTCTGCTATCTGGAAATGGTTTGAACCTGAGGAAGTAAACAGGGTCATCATCACTGTGAGCTCAGCTACCTACTCCTTAGAATCATGTTCTTTCTCATTAATTAAAGGTGCCCAGGGGTGTGTCCCTTGAGTGGGTTCTAATGATTTGTTAATTCTTCCTTGGATGAGGGGATTGTTCCTTTGCTTCTTAAAGAAATGTTGGTTTGCGTATCCAACACCTCAAGAAATTGTTGTTGGAACCCATGATATTGGACAATTTTCATGCAATATCTTACCCTCTGTTTTTAGAGAAGGTGGTGGAGAAAGTGCTTATGCATCAGTCTGGATGAAGTGGATTATCTGGATCCCCTTCAGTCAAGGATATGAGATAGAAATGGGTACTGGTTGCATTTTAGATGATCTCTGGGTGGAGTGATATGGTGGTTGTGCTTCCATCCAAGATTTGCTTGACCTCTCAGTGGCCCTTAATACTATTGACTATTGTGTCCTTCTGGTTTGGGAGAGGGTGGCACAGTATGGGATCTGAGATCAATACCTGTCAATGGTGATTGGGGAGGAAATATCTCATCTTGGACATGAAGCTGCAGGATGAGCTTATCTATTGTTGATTATACCCAATTATACATCTCTGTCCCTGGCAAATTAAACAATGCTGTTGATATCTTATCCCAGTGTCTGGAATCTGTAGGGATCTGCATGGGGAACCATAGGATCCAACTGAATCCTAGCTCTGGGTTGAGGACCTACTAATTCTGGGACTATGCCATCTTTGGTACTGGATGGGGCTTGCACTGCCCCAAACAGACTTGGCACACAACTTCGGGATTTTCCTGGACTTGCAACTCCTGCTCAAAGCACAAGAGGCACTTGTGACTAAGAGGGCCTTTGCACAGCTTTGTGTTTTGTACCAATTGTACCCATTCTTAGGAAGCTCTGGTCACAATCACTTGAACTCTGGTCACCTCCCAAATGAGCTACTGTAATGTGCTCTACATGGAATCATCTTTGAAGAGTATCTGGAAGCTTCAGCTGGTGCAGAATGTGGTGACATAGGGGTGACATTGTCACCCATATCAGCTGGATTTTATTCACCTGGCTTTTAGCATATGTTCTAGTTCATTCTTTTTTTAACAGAGTCTGAGTCAATTTAAAAAGTACTGCAAGATGGCTTTGCAAGGATGCAAGAAATACAGAGAAGTATTGGATTTATGGAGCTAATCTGTAAAACAAGTGTTATATAGAACATTTTTTTTTCTAGTAATGAGATTTAAGATGTATTAACTTATTGCAGCATCTTGGGATTTTGAACCTGAGTGTAAATTGCAAACATCTTAAACTCTCATCTTCAACCAAAGATTAAATCATCAATAAAGTAATTGATCTGATTTTATTTCCATATTTTAGTTCCTTAGGGGAAAGTGCTGTTGGTATTTCATTCTACTGCAAACATTAATCATGGCAGCTTCCACCTACTTGGAAAGGGAAGAGCTCACAAAACACAATATTCAGATAAATGTGATTTGGTTCAAAAGTGCAACATTTTGTAAATTTGCATTATAATGTGCTACTTGACAAATGTCTTCTACACATACCTTGCATGTTGTAATTCCTCAACAACTTGCAGGGTAGGCCAAACCCACAAGTACACTAAAGCATAGTAATGTTATCAAGCCAATTCCAGTTTCACCTCTTTGTTTTGTTTCTACCCAAAAATTGACCTTACATAAATATACTTTCTCTTCACAAGTTATATATAACTTCACAAGTTATATAATATAGAGCTCAACACTTAATTGTTGTCTCCCTCACCCTTAAAAAACGGGAGGGGAAGGAAAGCTTTTTAATGAAGCTATTTAATTGAGAGGCCAGACTTCATTTTATTTGGCCATAGATATTGTGGGGAAGGGAAATTCCTTTGTAAGATAGTTTTTTACTCTAAGAAATAAAAACAGAATGTCAGCAGTTTTTATTATTATAGCTCTGGGGAGCTAAATTGCAATCTTTTAAGGTAAAGGCATTCAACCATTAAAGCGTATCTGTTTATGGTTATAGAAAAATGGAATAGGAGATCTTTAGCATATACTGTATTCATAGTGTCATCAAAATGTTCATTTCAGGTCCAGGAGGTTTATTAAGTTGCTTTTATGAGTTAGGTTTCAGAAACAAGGTCATATGAGAAGCTAAATAGCTCTGAGAGGGGCATAGTTATCCATACAAAGCTTTTGGGATGATTTTCTTTTATGCAGTACATAATGTGGAGAGATTATCCTTGGATTGGCCATAAGATCACTTAAACACACCATTTTATTCTCAATATTTTTTAAAAGGAGGAACCCGCCCCCCAATTACCTAGATATATTGTGTATATTCTGTAAGAGTTAGCAGAGATTTTGGTTCTTCTAGGTTTTGGGTTTTGTTTGTTTGTTTGTTTGTTTTTGATAGATAAGTGTACTATCCTATTAGACCAGGCTTATTGTGGTATTGGTGTGACTAGTCTATAGCTTCTTCATAATACAGAATGCAGGCCATATTGAATAAGTCATGGAAGTCGATATCTGTGGGTCTATCAGTGGAGGAGCACAGAGTATGCAAGCTAGTATGCAAGAGGACTATGTGATAAAATTACAAATTCCAAATAAAATGAAAGAAATAATATACTGAAACTGTAAATTTGTCAAACTAAGAAAAAAGAGGACAGATGTAATTGATCCAAATGGAAATGATCTGATCTTCTGGAAGTGATTTGGTAAATATAATCAGGGAAGTGAAGATGAAAACTTAATTGTGAATGAATGGACCCAAAATATATATCAGAATGTATAAATTGGTGTGATTTATTTATTCTGATGACATATAAAGGTAAATGTTCATAGATCAGGGAAGGTTGCGTGTTACATTTCAGTGAATGGTGATAATGGAAGAACCAGAAATGAGTTCTGGGGAGAAAAAAAATACTCTAAATGAATACAGTCCAGAGGGAAAATATCCTATTAGGTGACATGAATGAAGGGGTGAAAATGAGTGGAGAGAAATAAAAAATGATTAAGCCATTCAGAGACCCCAGAATGAATATTTGGGGTTTTATTAAAAGATCTGCTTGTTTCACAAGAGCCAACACAATGTAATAGTAAAAAAAAAAAAAAAAAAAAAGGACAAGCAGTCCTAGGCTGCATCAGCAGAAGTATAATGCTAGATCAAGAAAAATCATCCATTCTCTCCATTCAGCTTTCGACACATAAATACTATGTCCAGGTCTGAGCACTGCACTTTAGGAAGGACATTGACAAATTGGACCACGTCCAGTGGAGACAACCAAGATAAGATGCTGGGAAAGAAAAATCTATGAGGGATGGTGATGATATTGGTTATCTTTAGCCTAGCGAAGGTAGGATTTGAGGGGAACTTAATAGCTGTCCTTAAGTTACTAAAGGGTTATCATGTAGAAACAGGGGACAGAATTGTTAAGGGTTTAAATTACAAGGAAGCTGATATGGGGTGGACATCAGGAAAAATTTCCTAATCCTATGGGCTGTTTAACAGTAGAACAAATTGCCTCACGGGTAGTGTACTCTTTTTTTGCTGGACAATTTTAAACAAAAGCTGGATGGCCATCTGTTTGGATTCTGTAGTAGATTCCTCCGCTGAACAGAGACTAAAATAGCTGATTTCTAATCCTTACCTCCCCTCTCCAGTTCTCATATTTTTATGATTATATTAATGAAATTCTTTTAATGTTTTAAGAAAAAAAGGAAGTAATAAATACTGTGAAAATGTTGGCCCACACTAGTGTTTCTCAACCTTGGCAACTTTAAGATGCGTGGAATTCAACTCCCAGAATTCTTCAGCCAGCATTAGAAACTATAACTGAAAAAAATGGGTATGTTTTGCTTATGCAATTTAGCTAATTCATGTGTAAAAGCTTTTCCAGTATCTGACAATAGGAGGAAGACATTGTTCTTTCTCTATACAAAAAGAAAGAGTAGCAAGACAGAATGAAAAAATAAAAGGTTAACTGTACAGGTAGTTCTCAATTTATGCCACAGTCGAGCCCAAAATTTCTGTTATTAAGCGAGACATTTGTTAAGTGAGTTTTGCCCCATTTTACAACTTTTCTTGCCACAGTTGTTAAGTGAATCACTGCAGTCAGTGGTGGGTTCTAAAATTTTTTACTACCAGTTCTGTGGGTGTGGCTTATTTTGTGGCCGTGGCTTGATGGTCATGTGACAATTCTTTAGAATTTAGCAGAGGTACTGCTAAATTCTGGTACTGGTCTACCAGTAGCCCCAGACCCCCTTGGGATCAACCTGCAGCCCTCCCCTGCCTCCTAAGGCGGTGGAGGGTGTGGGGGGGGGATGCTTTTCAAGAAGTCACAAGGAGGGTTGAGAGCTGGTTTCTGTTCCACAAGTAAGATTTGATCCAGAACCAACCCCAACATGAAGGTCTTTTATTTGATCCTTGTACTCCTTGTCTTTGCATTTTTAACAGGTAATAAATTAAATTTCTGATGACGTAAAAATAACTCATAACTCACCTTTCTAGACAGCTATTATCAGCTATTATCACAAGATACTCTTCCCCATCTTTTGTCTGGAGTACCATTTAATCCAGAGCCTTTTAATTCCAGAAGTCCAAGTTTAAAGAATGGACTTCTGGAATTAAAGCTCCATTTTTTAGCTAAAACTTAATTCACACCTGTTAGTTTTGCTTGAGCAGTGTGAACAATTGACAGTGTGATCCTCCAAAGGTCTGAAAAAATATATCATCGATTTTTCTTTGGCATTTAAATTAGATAACCAGTGTAAAAAAGTGCATCAAGGAAGGACTGGAAAACCAATTCATACTGAACTGTATTGGGTTTTCTGTTGTTATTTGAATAAAATGAAAAGAAATCAAATAGTGGTACCTAGTGCGGAAAAAGAGACAAAATAATGGGTCATTCTCAACACTTGAATTCTCTACACTTAAAATATCTAGAAATTATTATGGTTAAGTGAGTTTTGCCCCATTTTACAATTTTTCTTGCTATAGTTCAAATCAAAGTTCAAATCAGAGATTTGATAGTTCAAATCAGAGATTTGATAGTTCAAATCAAAGATTTCTGAGACCAATGTTGAATACTTAAATTTCAGTAGTCACCAATTTCAGTCTTAAAATGAGTTTAGAGTCAGTGGGAGTCACTGATAACAATGAACTAATGAACTACTGATAATGAGTCCAGTCCTGCCTTTCTTTTCCTTCTGTCCAAGTTTTGCAGGTATATGTTTTATTCCAAACTATACAAACCATTATTGTTAGGGAAAAAATGAGTCTTCCAAGCAATTTTAAAAGACACTGTCAGAATGCTCTCAACTCCCCTTGTGGCTCCTTGAACAGCATCCCCCCCCCCCCCACATATGTAAATGAAAAAAATAAGCTTAAAAATCCTAGCCTTTTAAAATTGAAAATATGGAGACTTGGGAGAATGAATATGAGACACTAAGGGAGATGGTTCAAAAAGTAAGGGAGGCATTTAAGGGAAATAAAGAAGCAGGGAATTGGTTAGCTTGCAAAAAAGAAAGAAAGAAAGAAAGAGAACAGGTGAATGGGAAGTAAGAGAAACAAGGAGATGATATTGAAAAAGAAATAATTTTTAAGAAGATAAAGATGATTACACTGGGTAAATTATAAGATGTACAAATACTAATAGAAAGGTAAATGGATTGTCCATGGCTTGATTCAAGAAAAGTAGATTTGTTGATGGAAGCTAAAACTGTTCTGGCCCCGTGCCCAGAAATAACCTCCCCTCAGACAACCAGAGGCTAATGAACTGGCAGGCAACCAAGTAAGATGATAACAAAGGTCGGCAGCAATCCGCAGCTGCTTGCCAACGTCTTTATTAAAAGGTCCATCACATACACACAAGCTGAGACGCAGGGCCAATTCAAAACCAGGATCCACAAATCTTTGTTTTGTTCGTCACAAAGATATGGCTACAATCCCTCTCTTATATAGTCTGGGAGGCGTGGTCCACCAGCTAATCACGACCACGCCTTTTCCTCTGCTGGGCTCTCCTGTCTCTCCAACGCTGGCAAGGATCCAACCAAAACTCACTCCCCTCGTCAATGTCCTCCTGTGGCTGCGGGGACGAGCTTGGCTCTGGGCTCTCCTGCCCTTCGGTGTCCTCCGGAGGCATTGCCAGAGAGGAGAGTCCTGGAGAAGGAGGCCTTGCCAACTCCTCTCCCTCACTCTCAGAATCCTCCCCTGCTGATGACGCAGGCTCAGGCAATGGAGCCACAACACTATCCCCCACTGCAGGGCCCTTCCCCCGCTGCTGATGGTCCGGATGCGGTCGGGATGGGAACTGCATATGGAAAGCCCGTACCAAGTCAGGAGCATGTACGGAGGAAGCGTCCACCCAGGAGAAATCCTCAGGCCCGTACCCCTTCCAGGCAATCAGGTACTGGAAACAGCCCTTCAGCCAACGGGAGTCCCGGATGCTGTCTACCTCGTACATCTGGAGCCGTCGTCGGCAACCGTGGTCGAGGGAGCAGGTGCCGTCGGGCGTCGGAGGTGGCACGGTGGAGCCTCAGGGACCAGAAGGGACCGATGGAACACAGGGTGGAGCCGCATCGACTGGGGCAGGGTCAACCGGTAGGCCACCGGGCTGATGACCGCCTCGATGGGGAAGGGTCCGATGAAACAGTGGTCGAGCTTCTTCACCGGCCAGTCCGTGGGGAGGTGCTTCGTGGACAGCCACACCCGATCCCCAACCTCCAGCGGCGGCGTGGCCCATCGAGAGCGGTCGGTGACCTGTTTATAGTCCTCCTTCGCCCGGATCAGCTGCCGACGCACCAGCTGCTGCACCGCTTGCAGCTCTGAGAGGAAGTCCTGGGTCTCGGGAACAGGGTAATCCAAGAGGGACAGAGGGAACAGCCGTGGATGGTATCCCACGTTGGCATGGAACGGGGTCATCTGGGTGGAGGTGTGTTGGGAGTTGTTGAAGGCGAACTCCGCCAGGGGAAGGTACTCGGCCCAGTTGTCCTGCTGCTGATTGACGTAGCAGCGGAGGTACTGCTCCAGGATGCCGATGACCTTCTCCGTCCCCCCGTCAGTCTCCGGATGGTGCGCCGACAACAGACACACCTGCACCTCCAACGTGGCCATCAGGCTTTTCCAGAAGCGGGCCGTGAACTGGGCCCCGCGGTCGGAAACCACTCTGTCCGGCAGGCCGTGGAGGCGGAAAAAGTGCTGCAGGAACAATCGGGCTGTGGTGCGGGCCGATGGCAGTCCACGGCACGGAATAAAATGTGCCATCTTTGTGAGCATGTCCACCACCACGAGAATGGTGGTGAACGTGGCGGACAGTGGCAGGTCTGTCAGGAAGTCCATAGAGATGGCTCCCCAGGGTCTCTCTGGTGTCGGCAGCGGCTGGAGAAGTCCAGGCAGTGGGCGTGACGCGGCTTTGGCCTGTCGGCACAGCACGCAGGACGTCACGTACGCGTGCACATCGTGCCGTACACGAGGCCACCAAAAAGTCCGTGTCACCAAGTTCAGTGTCTTAAAGAACCCAAAATGTCCTGCCATGGGGTTGTCATGGCACTGATTCATAACGATGGCTCGGAGCGGACTCGTGGGCACGTACAGCCGGCCTCGGTGTTTTAACAAGCCCTCCTCCAAAGTCCAAGGGGAGGCAGGGCCGACTTCCGCCTGCCGCTGTTGCGACCAGGAGTCCTGGCGCTGCGCTTCCCGCACCTGAGCCCGCAAGTCCATGGGTTCCTGGGCTGCAGCCAAGGATTCCGCTGGCAGCACCGTCCGCCGAGGCAGGGAGTCCTTCAGAGAGAAGTACTCCGGCTTGCGGGACAAGGCGTCTGCCCGCACGTTGTGGCCACTCGGAATGTAGGTCACGTGGAAGTTGAACCGGGCGAAAAACAACGACCATCGGATCTGCCGCTGGTTCAACTTCCTGGCCGTCGTGAGGTGCTCCAGGTTCCGATGGTCCGTCCGCACCTCCACCTGGTGTCAGGCCCCCTTGAGATGATGCCGCCAAGCCTCGAACGCGGCCTTGATAGCCAGCAACTCTTTTTCCCAGATGTTGTAGTTGCGCTCGGAAGGATTGAGTTTCCGGGAGTAATAAGCGCAGGGAAAAAGAGTGCCACCATCCTCCGGGGCCTGTAACAGCACCGCCCCAATCGCCACATTGGACACATCCATTTCGACCACAAACGGACGATGTGGATTGGGGTGCCTCAGGACAGGTTCCGTAACGAAGGCCTGCTTCAGAGCCTCGAAGGCCTGCTGCTGCGGGGGACCCCACTGAAATGGAACCTTCTTCCGAAGGAGCTGGGTCATCGGCAAGGTCAGGGTGGCGAAGCCCAGGATGAAGGTTCGGTAGTAGTTGGCGAACCCCAACAGACGCTGGATGTCCTTCACCCGACGAGGGGGTTCCCAACTAAGCAAGGCCTCCACCTTACGCGGGTCCATCCCAATGCCTTCCGGGGAGATGATGTGCCCAAGGAACTCTATGGAAGTCTGGAAGAAGAGACATTTCTCCAACTTCACATAGAGTTGGTGCTCCCGCAGGCACTGCAGAACCTGGCGGACGTGCTGGATGTGCTCCTCCGGGGACCGGGAGTAGATCAGGATGTCATCGAGATAAATGACCACGAACTGATCCAACATGTCCCAGAACACGTTGTTCATCAGATGCTGGAAGACTGCAGGGGCGTTGGTCAACCCGAACCGCATGACAGTATACTCAAAGTGTCCGTATTGGGTGCCAAATGCCGTCTTCCACTCGTCCCCCTCTCGCATCCACACCAGGTTGTAGGCTCCCCGGAGGTCGAGCTTGGTGAAAATCGAGGCCTCCCGCAACCTCTCCATCAGCTCCGGGATGAGCGGCAGGGGGTAGCGATTCCGTACGGTGATGGCGTTTAACCGCCGGTAGTCGGAACAAAGGCGTAGGTCCCCCGTCTTCTTCACAAAGAGGACTGGGGCCGAGAGAGGGGAGGATGAAGGTCGGATGAAACCTCGGCCAAGTTTTTGTCCAGGAAGTCCCGTAGGGCGGCCAATTTGGGCTCCGACATCGAGTACAGACGTCCCGTGGACAGGGGCACATTGGGCACCAGATCCACTGGGCAGTCATAGGGTTGATGCGGGGGTAAGCGGTCCGCCTCCTTTTCACTGAACACGTCAGCGAAGGACGTCAGCTCAGGAGGCAAAGAGACGGCAGGGGTGGAGACGTCCTGGCCGGCACAGGTGTGGCAGATGTGGTTGACGCACTGCAGGCTCAGGAAGGAGATGGCGTTCCTCGACCAGGCCACCTGTGGATCGTGAGCCCGAAGCCAGGCCATCCCCAGGACCAGCGGGAAATGCAGGTCCGCCGTCACGTAAAAACGGATCGCCTCCTCGTGGGCTCCAATGGCGAGGTGCAAGGGCTGAGTCGCGAACTTAATGGGCCCCACAACAAGTTCCCGCCCATCGATCATCTCAATTCTCAACGGAGGGTCCACTGGAACCAAGGGGACCGCAAAATGGGCCACAAAGTCCTGGTCCATAAAGTTCGTGGTGGCCCCCGAGTCCACCAGTGCATGTGCCGGAAGCTCCTCCGACCGGTCGGCCAACAACACCCAGGTGTCCAGGATTAGGTGTCGAGGGGGCCCAGAGTCCACCTCCGCTGAATCAGGTGGGGCAGTGATATGTACCCGGCCTAAGGTTTCCCCCAGGCCGGGCCTGCCCCGTTTCCCTGCTGGTCCCGCCAAGAGTCAGGAACAGGCGTGAGCGTCCCACTACGCTTCTTGGGGCATGAAGCGGCAAAGTGTCCAGCCTCCCCGCAATAGAGGCATAATCCCCCTTGGCGTCTCCGCATCTGCTCTGGGGCTGTCAGGCGAGGTCAGGCCGCTCCCAGCTTGATGGGCTCCTCCGCAGGCGCCATAAAGCGCGGGGTGACCCAGGACGCTGTCGGTGCAGGACGCGGGGGTCTCTCCTGTCTCTCCAATGCTGGCGAGGATCCAACCAAAACTCACTCCCCTCGTCAATGTCCTCCTGTGGCTGCGGGGACGAGCTTGGCTCTGGGCCTATCTCCTGCCCTTCAGTGTCCTCCGGAGGCATTGCCAGAGAGGAGAGTCCTGGATAAGGAGGCCTTGCCAACTCCTCTCCCTCACTCTCAGAGTCCTCCCCTGCTGATGACGCAGGCTCAGGCAATGGAGCCACAACAAAAGCAGTGAAGAATAACAATATGCTTCTGGACACATTGTTATATTGTGGATGTCAGAATAAATATAAAAGTAAGTTGAATGCAGTTGAAATGTGTTGCATAAGAACTGCGTGTGGAAGAGAAAGGATCAGCTATGAACGGCTGATGAATTAATATAGACTGAATATGAATGGGAGTTTTAGATGAGGCTTGGTAAGACCATACTTGGATTACTGCATCTGTCATGCCCCCATCGGAGCCTGAATCTGTGGAGGAGGATGAGCCAGAGTGGGGGCTGACTCGAGGAGGCGGCCTCGTTGGCTTCGGAGGAATGTGAAGAGGAGCAGGACCAGGCAGCCCCAGACAGCTCAAGCTTCTGATGGCTTGCCAGCAGGGAAGAACGGGGGCAGGATGACTGAGAGAGGGCAGGCAATGGAGATGAAGAGTGATGGAGCTCAGACAATGAGCAATGACTGCCCCCTCCTGATACTCGAGCACAGAGAGTGGAGAGGAGGCAGGAACAGTACAGGCTGACTCAACGACTTAGGAGGAGAGTGCCTCACTCCTCTTCATAAGGCACACCTAGGGACTGAGACTTAAGGAGACACTGCGGGGAGAGGCGTTTGTCAGGAACAAACACTGAATTCATGGAGTTTTGTGTTCTGTTGCTGACATCTGGAGGTTGCAGGACTTCTTGGCTTGTTACTGTTCTTGCCCAGCTACGGATCCCAAAGAACACAGCACACAAGTTTGTACAAAACTTAATTTACTAAAATAACTCAGTCTTTTTCAAAACAAAGGCTGTTAATAAACTTTTTTAACAGCCTACAAGAAACCAAAGATAAAATAATCACAATCTTACTAAGGTTGGCAGAAAGCCCAGAAGCAATTTGCAGAGAATCCAGACACAAAGTAGAGTGAACTAAAGTTGTTCCCTACAAAAAACCTCAGTCGGTGTTCCTCCTTAAATAGGCTAAGGGAGTGGCCAATTAGCCCCAAGCCTTACTCTCAAGGAGACCTCCTCCTGAGGAGCCACTCCTGCCTTTTGGCCGTTTTGCGCACCCGTGTATCGAGAAGAGGCTCCTCCTCTTCGTCCTCTTCACTTAAAGGAGTTTCTGGAGATTCTGAAAGCCCTGGCTGAATCCCTGCCTCTGGTACCACATCTTCTCCAGCCTCCTCATTATCTGACTCGAGTGCCAACTGCACGGGCTACTGGCGCAATACCACACCAGCCTCCTCACTGTCACAATCAGCCACAATCCGCACAGGCTGCTGACAGGTCACAACAGTTCCTTGCTTCATGGACTCATTGCCTTATTCCTTGCTTCATGGACTCATTGTCTTGTTTCTTGCTTTGAGGACTCATTGCTTTCTTCCTTGCTTTGTAGATTCATTGCCTTGTTCCTTTGCCTCACTGGACTTCTTGCTTTGAAGCTGTTGTGCTAATAACTTGTTGCTGGATTCCTGGCAGCCAGAGGATGCTCTGTGTGTGTGTGAGAGAGAGAGAGGGAGCACTTTGCTCCAGGACTTGCCATAAATGTGGGAGTGTTTGGGGGAAAGTTGGAGCAATAAAGGGAAGTTTTGAACTATCAGCTGGCTGTATTGTTTTCGTGCCTTGTCCTGCAGCATCCACTTTTGGTTACCATGATACAAAAAAGGATGTTGTGACTCTAGAGAGAGTGCAGTGAAGTGTAACAAAGATGATTAGGGGACTGGAGGCTAAAACATATGAAAACCATTACAGGAATTGGGTATGTATAGTCTAACGAAGAGAAGGACTAGGGGTGTCATGATAGCAGTCTTCCAATAGCTAAGAGGCTATCACAAAGAAGATGAGGCTGACCTTTTCTCCAAAACAGGATGAGAAGTAATGGATGGAAACTTATCAAGAAAAGATCCAACCTAGAAATAAGGAGAAATTTCCTAACAGTGAAAGCAAGTAATTAGTGGAACAATATGCCTCCAGAAATTGTGGGTGCTCCATTAATAGAGGTTTTAAGAAGAGATGAGACAGCC
Organism: Masticophis lateralis; assembly: GCA_030761175.1. Lineage (NCBI taxonomy): Eukaryota > Metazoa > Chordata > Lepidosauria > Squamata > Colubridae > Masticophis > Masticophis lateralis. The sequence continues at coordinate 319,903,251 of JAUDYJ010000001.1, read as the reverse complement.
ATTTGTCTTTCAGATCAGGAAACAAACACACAAGAAAGATTTCAATTCTGTTGTTGAAGAATATAATAACAAGACTTTGAAAACCTACCAGTGTTTACTAATCCACTGGTCTACTCACTCTTACACCAAAGAGAATCAATGCAGTGTAATGTTGAATTTTCTCCCCTCATCCTTCCCTATTTCTCAGGGTTGAGCTGGTCTTTACCTAACGATGTTTACATTCCTTCTTCAAGGTTATCTCTGTATTCAGAGCTAGGCCTGAACTAGGCCTCCCCACCCTAATTAAAAAGATTCAAAAAAATAATCAGAGTAGGAAAAAAATCTCCCATCAGCTCTGTTCCATATACTAAACTGGATTAATTGGTAAAACAATAATCTTCTATTGGCGATACCCACCTAGGAGTTTAGGAGCATGACTTATTTGTGAAGGTAGTATTGCAGAAACATGGTTCAACTGCCCTTTCAAACAACCTTCCCAAATACATGAAATGCTAAGTATCCCCAGATGTATAATAAACATCTGTGATAAAAACTGCTTTATTATGGCTCATTATACATTTCCTGTTCTTTGAAAGTCATTTACTTAGCTTCATTTTTAAAAATCATCTGCTAAGTAAATTTTGCTTAGTCCTAAGTTCAACAATTTCAAAAGAAGGGATTTATAGACTTCACTACAACAATGGGAATTCTGCACATCCCTCTATTGGATTTGACTGTTATAGAATTTTCTTACAATTAATTATATTTTCACCCTAATGAATATTATACAGTGGGACCTTCCAGAACACTAGGTGTGTTAGATCTTTATACTGTTGGTTATTAAACAGGTGGAGGTATCCACAGTGGAGTTCACTGGATGAACAAAGCATTGTTCATCCAATTGACAATTGGTAATTGACAATTTTTTTCTTACTGTTCTAGCTAGCAGAGGATGGTTCAGGAAGTGTTTATGGTTCCTTCTACAGTTATCCTTTTATTCCATCTGCTACATTTTTAAAAACCGAGATTCAGAAATCTGGAACACAAATTGTAGAAGTGGGGTAGCTATACAATTTCAGTTTGGGGGGGTGTTATTTTTTTGATAGATACTAAAGTTTGACTCTAGTATTAAGTTTGTACATAGCTTGAATCAAATTGGGAATATAACTTAGACGGGGGAGTAAATAATGTAACACATCTATAGTATGGACCAGTGGTGAAATCTACTTACCGTATTTTCTGGCGTTTAAGACGACTTTCTAACGCACAAAAATCTTCTCAAAAGTCGGGGGTCGTCTTATACGCCGGGTGTCAGTCTCCTGTAATCAGGCAGACCAGTCCGAAAGGCTTTGACGAGCCTTAAATGGCTCTAAGGAGCCAAGCTGAATTTATTTATTTATTTACTTATTTATTTATTTATTAGATTTATATACCGCCCTTCTCCTTACGGACTCAGGGCGGTGCACAGCCAATTTAAAAAACAAATACACAAAAATTAAAATTCCGTAAAAAACATATATAAATAGCTGTAAAATTAAAAACAGGTCAATTAAAAATAGTAAAAACTCTAAAAGTGATAAAATATTTACAAGAATCAGGCTAAGCCGGCAAGCTGAAAGAGATGGGTTTTTAAAGCCCGCCAGAAAATCAGGAGGTCAGAAATTGTTCTTTGCCTGCTGAGTTGCCGCTAATCAGCTGAGTTACACGCAAGCCCCATGTAAAAGGGAAAAACTTTCCTTTTACACAAGGCTGGCCATCCCAGCTGAGTTGCCTGATCGCCAGAGCTTGGATGGCCAAGCCCCGTTTCAAAGGGAAAAACTTTCCTTTTATACAACGCTGGCCACCCCAGCTGCTAATTTTTGCCTGCTAATTGATACGTAGCAAAAATCCCCCCCTCCTCCAGCTTGCTTACCTTAGCTGCTAGCCGCAACGCTTGCTTTGCCTGGCCTGCAACCATTGCATCAGTAAGCAACTAAATCTCCCTGCCTGCAATCAAGCAGGCAGGGAGTTGTGGACTTCAACTCCCAGAATTACTCAGCCAGCAAAGCAAAGCTGGCTGAGGAATTCTGGGAGTTGAAGTCTACAAGTCTTAAAGTTGCCAAGGTTGGAGACCCTTATTCTATTGGGTAAGTTTTTTTCCCCTTTGGGAGCTTTAAAAAAAATAGTTAATTGGGGGGTTTTTTACTTGTTCTTTTTTAGACTTAGTCATTTAAAGGCTAGGTCTAAGTTTTAGGCTAGGAAGTTTTAAATTTAACTTTCATATAAAAATAAAAATAAAAATAAAATAATAAAATGAAATAAAATAAAATAAAAAAAATAAAAAAAAATAAAAAAATTTGTGCAGCTTTCTGAGATTTAGTGTGTTTCTGTAGAGTTTCACTCTAACTACACAAACACACAAAATCTCACAAAGCTATATGTGGAATTTTGTGTGTGTAAAGTGTGAAAGTTGTTTTTTGGGGCTTTTTGTGGCTGTGTGAGGTTCCTGCTTGTTGCAGGGGCCATTTTGGGTCTAGCACAGCTGCTTTTACATTGTGGGTGAGCCAGTTGATGTTTTTTAATTTTTATTTGGTGTGCGTTGGAAGAGGGGTCGTCTTATACAGCAAGTATAGCCCAAACCCTATATTTTTACAGGAAAAGTCAGGGGTCGTCTTATATGCCCAGTCATCTTATACACCGGAAAATACGGTACCTTCCTTACCGGTTCAGAAGCGCAAAAGGTAAAAAAATACATTACTTTCTGGTTAAAACCAGGAAGTAATGGCACCCAGGCGGCTGGGCGGAGCTTCACTCCACCCTCGCTCCCAGATCACCGAACCACCGGCCAAGATAGCTACCAGATTGGGTGATCCGGTCCGATTGGAAGCATTTCACCCCTGGAATGGACATGTATTCCAAACATCTTACAAGTTATCTCATATTCATCCATCAGTTAATCCGATACTGGAAGGGTATAGGAAGAAGGGTCTGGGGATTCACTAAGTTTCTTAAGAATAATTACATTATTGCATTCTTTTAACATCCTTCAAACATCTCACTCAGATTCTCTTCAGTGATCCAAGAATGACAATTGGTGATTTTCTCTATTACATTTGTATTTCCAGTTTATTGAAAATAAGACCAAGTAAGTATGTAAACCTTGATTGATATTGATTGATACTGTTGCCATTTGGTTTTTAAGAGCAATTTGCTAGAATGTAGATCAGATTGAACAAAGGACCTCTCAACAATTTTTACCAAGTGACTTTTTATATGACATCCTTCAGCAGAATTAATTTGTACCCTGGATGTATACAACTATAAACTAGTCAAACAGGCCACAAAAAAACTAGCCAAAGTTAAAACTAAAGAAGCTTGGAACATCATGCAAAAATAATTACTAGTTCTTTAACTGGACTGATTAATTGTACTACATAACCATTTCTTATAAAGGAGACAAAATCATTAAGCCAGATTTCTTCAGGAGCAGATGAAATATGCCAATCACTTCTTGATGTTAGACTCATTGTTAGCAATTGCAGCATAGTACAGCTGCTTTCAATATTGTGATTATCACAAATAGCAATAACAAATATATTGTAGTCTCCCATTTTATTTGTCTCATAATATTGATATGATCCCTTCTGTTTACTGAGATTCTATCTGTCTGTCTGTCTGTCTGTCTATCCATCCATCCATCCATCCATCCATCCATCCATCCATCCATCCATCCATCCATCCATCCATCTATCTATCTATCTATCTATCTATCTATCTATCATCTATCTACCATGTTTCTCCACCTTGAAAAGAAGCCCTATCATGCTTTTGAGTCCATCAATCAAATTAAGCCCCACCCACAAAATTAGCTCTAAGTAAGACCCTGCCTACCCCAGGGTGCAGGGGGTGGGGTGAGGCACACAGGTAAAACATAAGCTAGGATGGGGATGGGGGGAGGAGCTGCCTTACTTACCAGGCCTTGCACCCCCCTTACATCTGCCTCGCCTTTTCTTGCGGCCGCTTGCCGCCACTTGCACACATTGCACTGGCCTCTGTATCATTTTTTAGATGCCTTCTGGAAGGCATCTGCTGCCGATAACAGAGTTCCAGATGCTGCCGATAACAGAGCTCCAGAGATCCGGAGCTCTATTATCAGCTTTCTGGAAGGTATCTTCTGGAGATCGGTAAAATGAGAACCCAGATTGTTGTGGACAATATGCTGACTCTGTAAACTGCTTAGAGAGGCCTGTAAAGCACTGTAAAGGTATATATAAGTGCTATTGCTATCTAACTATCTATCAAATTCTTGGCCACCCACAAGGTAAGATTTTGATAGACCTAGAAGCTAAACCACTTGGAGTTAGAGGATAGTATCTATCAGAAAATAAGAACTGGTACTTTTTAGAGAAAATTTTGCAACCAACCTTCTTTACACGGTGAGCATACCACAATCTCTGCAGTGGCCTTAGAAAATCATAGAGTATTTTGCTAGATATTTTCACTTACCTGTGGGACTTCTAAAGCTACCATCCTTTCTACTGAGCAAACCTGTCACGGGAGGGTTAAAGAACATTACAAACATTTCCTGTAACAACTTTCTGGAAAGAGGAGAGTGTGGCACTTGCCAAAGATAAGCACCTGGTATCCTTAGACAGCTGGCTTTTTGTTAAGCATGTGGCAGGAAATTCTCTGCTTGAGGTAAGGAAGATTGAGACACTTCTAAATTACATTCCCCATGAGTGTTGCTAAGGCATACTTACACATATTATATGAGCTAGAAAATTAGTACTTTCAATTGTTATGGTTACATATGCAGTAAAGTGTCAGTATTTGCAGTTTTTCAAAAGTTTGCCTATGGTTTATCATATAGTTCACCCACTGAGAAGAAAATGTACCTGCTGTAAAATGATGAAGTAGCTCAGGGGATAGAAGGAAAGCTTTGTTAACTCTTAACTGCAAACTCTGAAATTCCCTTAGGGAGGAACAGATTCTGTGGATGTCGAATAACCCCTTATTGACATTGCTCACTTTTTGTTCCTGTTTTAGAAATACTTTAATATTCCCTGTAATAGTCAGGGAGACAATGTGAACAAGGACAAAAACATTACGCTCAAGAACATGACTGAATGAGAAACTGGAAGGCAAGTTCCCTCAAGAGTTGGATGCCTCTGTAATAACTATACTCTTTCTTAATAGGCACTATACTTTTACATGGCATTTTTGTCAATTCCCACCCCACCCTCCGTTTTAAGTAACTTGAAATATTCCAAAAGCAATATTTCAACGAGAGCCAGTTTGGTATGGTACTTAAGATATCGAGCTGAAAACCAGGAGATTGTAAGTTCTAGTTCCACTATAGACACAAAATCAGCTAGGGTGAGTTTAAGGTGAGCCCTAAGAAGGAGATAATGGCAAACCACTTCCAAAATCTTGCCAAGAAAAATGCAGAAATTTGTGCAGGCAATAGTCAGGAATCAATATTGACTTGAAGGCATGCATTCAGAAAAGAGTAATTTACAATAATTAGTAAAAATGTGATAAAACCAATAAACTGTCCCTCAGCCTTAACAAAAAAAGCAATGGTCAATTTCTTGTCACCATCAAAACTGACATCAGCCAGAGAATAGAAAAAGTTAAAGAAGTAGTGCAAGAGAGGAAGATGTGGGGAGAACTGGCCCATAGAATTGCCAAGAGTCAGACACAACTGAATGATTACATTATCACAGAGGTTTAATCCAGCAGGTTTTGACAGGTTCTGGAGAACCAGTAGCGGAAATTTTGAGTAGTTCAGAGAACCGGCAAATACCACCTCTGGCTGGCCCCAGGAGTGGGAAGGGAATGGGGATTTTGCAGTATCCTTCCCCTGGAGTGCGGTGGGAATGGAGATTTTGCAGTATCCTTCCCCTTCCATGCCCACCAAGCCACACCCACAGAACGGGCAGTAAAAAAAATTGAATTTCCCCACTGCATCATCTTCATCAATTTCTTGTGGAAATGCTCCCAAGAAATATTTCCAAGAAACAACACTGACTAAAAGGGAGCCAAAATAAATAAATAAATAAAAATCTTCCTGTAATACAGCATTATCATTTTATCCTGTATGACTAGAGTTGTTTAAAGCCATCTGTATCTAATATATTTGAGTTTTGCATGTACCTAACTACAATTTTATTTAAGAATAGGCAACCTGGTGCCTTTCTGCTGTTTTAGACTAAAACTTTTGCAATTCGTTGTTCACACTAATGGAAGGTATGGGACCCAAGTCCAAAATAACAATAGGCCACTAGTTTATATCACCAGCTTTGTGCATCATTCTTTAATTTAAAAAAGAAAAGGAAATCAAGGACATAATATAAGCCTTCCTTTAATATACTCACGTTATTCCCAACTTTCACTCTACAGACATTTATACATTCTGAAGTTTTGCTGAATACAGTACAAACAATTTTCTCATCATTTAACATTTCCCCAATTCTCTCAGATTTTTCAGAAATACTACTTGAGATTAGGCCTAATCACTAGTGGCTTTCTTCAATAAACCAGGATATCATTCATATTACCACATTAAAACAATATTCCCTGAACATATTTGTCAGTCTCAAATGTCAGTTCTGCCTCTTTAATGTTGCTCTTGACAAAAATTCTCATTCAAGAAGGCTGTGAGACAAAGTAAGAATTGAGTAACAATACTTCTTTATGACTACATATAGCATTTTGCCACCTTCACTGAGCAATTGATAAAGTGATTTCCCTCCCCTCCCCTCCCCTCCCCTCCCCACCACACTTTCTTTTTATTTTGAAAACAACAAAGCAAGGTTTTGTGTGTGTGTGTATGTGTGTGTGTGTGTGTGCGTGTGCGCGTGTGTTTGTTCTTGGCAACCTTCATTAACCTGAGCTCATTCTGAACTCATCTTACTTTCTTGACATCATCATTACTATTTCAGGCTGTTTGTATTCATACTTCCTTGGTAACCCATCCTCTCCTTCTGTCTTTTACATGCACCTTTTTGCTTTGTTTGCTTTCAGATGTCTTGTATATTTTTTTTCTATGGATAATTTGACTTTTTTTGTTAGTCTCTTTTTCTTTTCTCATTGGAATTGTTTGCAATTATGATTTAAATATTTATTTCTCTTGTTTTTAGGAATTCCCACCCCTCTTGAGATCTTTTTCCTATTATACATTATTGGCCTTGTCATCAATTAAATATTGGATGCTACTCATGCTTACCTCACATTCCTCCTCCGATTTTCTTACAGTCTGGCTGAGTCTCTTTCTTTCAAAATATGTAATTACTGAAAACCCAGGTATTAGTCCTAACAGAAGAATTAATATTGCCCCCCTTATTCAATGACAAAGCGTGCATTTCTTGACCAAGCAAGCAGACTGAAATTAATACTGTTTTTTCTTCTTCTTCCCAATCTGTTTCCTTATGATTTTTCCCAAGTCTCCTGGCAAATATTCTTCTGAAATTTTGTATAGCTAATTCTGCCACACTTGGAATTCTGAATCCAGTTCTGATCACCACAATACAAAAAAGATGTTGAGACTCTGGAAGGAGTGCAGAGAAGAACTGATGATTGGACTGATCCAACTGATGGCTGGAGGCTAAAACATATGAAGAATGGTTACAGGAACTGGGTATGTCATGCCATGATAGCACTGTTCCAATATTGGAGGGGCTTCTACAAAGACGAGAGGCTCAAACTATTTTCCAAAGCACTAAAAGGTAAGACAAGAAACTAACCAAGAAGAGAAGCAACCTAGAACTAAGGAGAAATTTCCTAATGATGAGAGCAATGGACTAGCTTGCCTTCAGAAGTTCTGGGTACTCTATCATTAGAGGCTTTCAAAAAGAGACTGAACAACCATTTGTCTGATATGATATAGGGCAGATATGCTTGAGCAGAGGATTGGACTAGAAGACCTCCAAAGTCCACTCTAACTCTATTATTCTATGTTCTATGTTTTATGAATGAATTTTCTTTTTAATACCTCTTTCTCTTCGCCTTTTCGCCCTGGGCACTCATACCAAAGAGATTTCCCTCTTAAGGTCATGAAGGACATGTATCTCTGTTAGGACAAGAATCATATAATTGTAAGTCATGTGTCCTTTCTTAATACAATTTCTCATGAACTACTTTTGAATCATATTTGCAATATTTATTGAAAGCATTCTAGGTGTACATGGTAAACATTACATATATTTGCTTTCACCTAGACATCCAGTAAAGTGCAATCTTTTTAAAAAGCCTTAATAATAATAGCTGCCTAAAGAAGACTTAGTGGAATATCTAACATTCCTAAAACAGGATAGTTTATACAGTAATGCCACTTGCAGAAACAGAGAGGTGAGAAGTAAGCCCCTGATTTCCATATAAAAATAATCTAAAAGCACATGTGGGAATGTGTTAAGGAGATAACAATGCCCAGGGGGGTGTTTGAGTTCCAATGATACTTACTCTATAGTTGAGAAATGCCCCAAGAATCTCCTTCTATGGCAGCTGTACAAAAGAAAATCCATCTTCAGCAAAGAACAGACGGGGGGGGGGGGGGGAGATAATTAGGACCGAACTATTTGAACAGTGTTTTGCTCCAGAAATGTTATGCTGAAAAGTGCCACTACATAATAACATTTATGTATGAAATCTGCTTACTCAACATTATGCTCTGTTGCTATTTGATGTGACTAGAAAACAATACTAATCAATAAAAAGATGAGATTAAATAGTGAAAATCTGTCATGTTACTATCGTCTATTGTCAATGAATGGGCATCAATTCAGAGGAGTTTATTAAAATCCAAACTTAAATGGTATGCAATCGGTTAAATTAGAATAGGGGTGTTAAACTCAAGGCCTGCAGGCCGGATCTGGCTGATGGGGTGCTTAAATCTGGCCTGCGGGGAAGGCCTGGAAATATCGAAGGACTGTCCCACGGCGCCTCCGCTGGCCAAAAACAGGCCAGACAGAGGCCTCACGGGGGGGGGGGGGGCATGAGGCCTTCCTGGCCTCCAGCAGCACTCTACTGGCCAAAAATGGGCCATGTGGACACCCCATGTGGCCTGTTTTCAGCCAGCAGAGTGCTGCAGGAGGCGGGGGAGGCCAAAAGGGGGGCAGAGGAGGCTGTGCAAGTGTTTGGGCTATCAGGGTGAGCAAGAGGCAACCGTCACATCACCACCACTCCCACTCCCCACCATCCCACCGGCCCATTGAGGGGAACTACAATGCTGACCTGGCCCTCGTAGACATCCAGTTTGACAGCCCTGAATTAGAGGTTCATGATTAGCAGCCAAAAATCTATAAAATACACTCAGAATTGTGCAGGAAATCTGAGATTTGTCCTTTCTTCAAATCCTGGATTAACTGGGGAACTGGCAGAATTAACCTCTGCTTTTTTTGTAGCATCCCTTTCTGTTCTGCCACTTCTTTTCTTTGGAGAAAAAATACTCTGTATTTGGGATAGTGATACTCAAGGGACAAAACCTAAGTAACCTTTATCAAAGCACTTCATAGATTGGTGCATAATGTCATCATTACACAATGATCTGTGTTTTCTTTATATATACTGTACCTTAGGCTTCATGGTTATTTCATTAGTACATAGTAAAAATAATCACTGTTTCACAATAAAAATAAGACTTGGGTCATTTGTTTAAAATGTCATGTACAATAACCCAATATGAAAGGCCATCACAACGTCTTCTTGGGTCATTGTCTGCTAATGCAATTTTGAATATTATTGCTTTCCAGTCATTACTGTTTATACTAGAAGACTGGCAAGGCTCATTAATGTGAATGAATGCCAGGAGATGACATCATTTCCATTTAATTGTCTTGTTTATTAGCAATGTCTTTTCAGTTGTTTTAATAAAAGGGCAACAGAAGATAAAAGGGTACATTTGCATTCTTAAAAGAGATTCTGACAAGGTCTAGGAAGCTGTTGACACTTATTGTTTGCAAACGAGCTAATCAAATAACATTTTTATCTTCAATTCTTGCAACTCACCATTTTATTCCATTTTGACCTATCTGTATTTAATGCTTTTTTTATTCAAGAAAGAAGAGAGTATTAAAAAAAATTAAAAGGGGTCTTATGCTCATGGTTTTTTTTTTTTTTTGCAATTGTGAAATTGTAGAAGTGTCAAGAAGATTAACAATAAGTGTAATGACTTTATTAAGATAACAATGCCATATAAAATTGGCACAATCCCAAATCATTATTATTGGATTATGGAGTTCTCAAAAGAGCCAGGTTTTTACACAATGTGTTCAAAATGTGATAATTTGCACCTAATCATTTGAACTTTGAATGAGAACTCTGTATTGATTTATTCTGTTATGATTTATTTCCTTTTCTATCCAGGATACCTTCAGAAATGTTTTCTAACATCATCATTCAAATCATTTTTTGTATGATTTATTAAATTATTGTTTTTTTTATGCTGCCCAAATCCCCTGTAAACTGACTCTGGTGGCTTACAGGCTATGACTCTGCTCTTTGGAGATATAGACTCATCAAAACATTTAAATATCTTTCCAAGGCCTTCATTGCTACACTACCAAATGCTAATCTGTGGGATTATTCTTGATTGCTGGTTCGTTTACTGTAGACATTTGATCCTAAAAGGGAGAAAGTAGCATTTCAATATCTTCATTATCAGTTCTTGTTACTGTACCTGTTATTATAATATATACATACACTTACATGTGTGTGTATGTGGAAAGACAGGGAGGAAGGGAGAAGGGGAGGGAGGGAGGGAGGGAGAGAGAGAGAGGGAGAGAGAGAGAGAGAGAGAGAGAGAGAGAGAGAGAGAGAGAGAGATAATTCTATGTTATACTTATATTATCTGTTCCTTGCTCTGGCCTGCCTCAAATGACTGACATCAATTCCAGTACTACTTCTTCAGGTTTATTGCATCCTAGGCCAGTAGAATTCCTGAACTCCTTGCTGTGTCTGTTTCCTGAACTAGTTTACATTCAAAGGCTGACAAATTGGAGTTTGTATATGAGCAATTTGTGATTCATTCCACAGTCTGTCTTGGGCACACCTTTCTACTGAGCTCTTCTATCTCCTTATACAAATATTCAATAGTCAATTTGATTTCTGTCTATTCCATCGAGAACTGTCCATGTATACAGATCCTATTTTGGTTGTGTGAAGACTGTGAAATAAAGAAATTATTGTAGAAATTTCTAATCCATTTTTTGTTTCCTAGGCCATGCAATACATTTACTGTTTTAAACTTGCCATTCCAATCTCCAAATACAAGCAACATATCTTCTTCCATATACTGTTGATTTCAAATTCAAATTAACTAAAAAAGTCATCAGACATTTCTTTTTCTGTGCCAATGGTTAGAGCATAAACTTGAATAACTGTCATATTAAAGGGTTGTTTATGAAGCCTAATTGATATTATTTGGTCGTAGACTGTCTTATACCCATGTATTGTCTTTATTTTCATAGATACAGTAGCAAGAATTTAGCAATGCTGCTCCTTCTTTGTGTTCCAAGTCCTAAGAATCTAAGAGGGGTGTGTGTGTGTGTGTGTGTGTGTGTGTGTGTGTGTGTGTGTGTGTGTAAAACCAAGTGTTTAGAAATCAAAAAATCCAGCTTCACACAGCTCTACAAATAATCAAAGGTGCATCCATCTATCAAGAAAGCTGCTCATTCTTTTTCTAAAACAAAAAAAAATCCATCTACATGACTGAACTTCATTGTGCCTATTCCTCACTTTCTGTCTCATCTGAAAACATATCTCATCTCTATCATTTATTCCTCTGATCACATGATAAAGCTGTAAATAACCCACTGCTGTGGCACTGATGGTATTGGTGGGCGGGAAAGAAAAATTGTGATAGAAAGTCAACTCACAATATGACAAGCTGTAAACATGAAAAATTATTCCTTAGGTTAACCAAAGACTTTTTTAAAACGTCAGGGGTTTTTTTTTTTTTTCCCCTAGCAGATTCTTAATGAAATGGGAGACTCTGGCAAGCAACTTTTCTGTTCTTCTGCCTGTTAGGTGCTGACTTTCTTTAAGGTTTCTGTAAATGAAATCAAGTATACTGTATATAAATTATATTTTTACATAGAAGACTCAGCTCTCGGTTCTTAATTACTGGAACCAAATTAGTATTTGTATCACAAAGCTTATGTTAAAAGATTATCCTCCGAGGAGAAAATTTTCATTAAGACTGCTATTTTGTTTGTTGTAAGGAAGTCTACATGATAGCTGTTAATCCCATAATAGAAATTCTCAAAACAAGGTGGTCCAGCCAGAAACCTCCCTTTCTGTCTAGAATATACCCTTCTGTGTAGAAAACTTTTGGTGCTCAAGAGTAATTGGGGTTGATGCTAGGGCTTGTTCATTCTATTTATTTTATATGTCAGTTTTCTTGAAAGTAAAGGTTTTCCCTGTCCAGTTATGTCTGAGTGTAGGGGGTGGTGTGTATCTCTGTTTCTTAGCCAAGGGAGCCTAAATTCTGGGGTCATGTGGCCAGCAGAACTATATGCCAAGGTGTGGTACCGATTTATCTACTCACATTTGCATGCTTTCAAATTGCTATGTGGGAAGGAGCTAGGACAAGTAATGGAAGCTCATCCAGTTAACACAGAGTTTGGGTCTTGGACCTGGGCTGTCAGCTTTTAACTCAGCATTTTTAACCACTGACCCATCACGCCCCTCAGTCAGTTTTCTTAATATACATATAATTCAATTGGTTTAGTCCTGATATACATTTTTATGACCATTTCTTCAGTGCAGTCTTTAAAATGTAAGTGTCAGGCCTGGAAGCCATCTTTTGCATTGGGCCTTCAGGCCTGCCACAATTACTACTGTGGGAAACTGGAAGGGGGATTGTATGGAGCATGGATGATATGTATTCATAATATTCTTTTCTCAGAGAGTCAAGGCCATTTTGCCCTTCACCTGGAGTGGAGTGGCCGGGAGACGTCTCCAGTTGGCTTGGTGTTTGGACTGGAGCATGTGATGGACTTGTGGCTGTTGGGCTTAGACTTTCCTTTGGGTGGGGAAACACTGGAAACTTTCAGATTCGGGTTTTCCCAGATGTGCCAATATGACATCTCTAATAAAATGGAACTTTGAGGAAACTCAAGCCTCAAAGTTTTCTTTCATTGGAGGTGTTACTTGGAACTTGACAGTATGTTTTACTCATATAAGTTGTTTTTGAAACCATAGCTACCCTTAATGGGATTTTTTTAAAAAAATGCATATAGCTTAATATATTTTTTCAGCATTTAGAAGTACACATACTGTACTTTTTCTAATATGTTTCTTCTTCTTCTTTTGCATTAAACATTTATCCCAGAAAAATGGATGCTAATGGACTATTCAATGCTCCCATCTACAGTAACTTCTGTTTTGGTGGGCCCACTGATAAATTCTCATGAAAATCCTTAGTAAGAATACAGCTTTATCATGCCTACTCTAATATAGAATATATATTTTGATAGAAATAAGTGATGTTTGGAAGAGATTAAACTATAACTGACTTATTGTTTTGTTTTGTGATTCCTCAAAAATCTTAGGAAATAAGCTTCTAAATAGCATTTGTATGGGAATAATAGTGATAAAAACTATTAACCGCAATAAGAAAGAGGAACTTGTATGAAATAAATCCTTGGCCATCATGGCAAGTTTAATACTGGTCATTCATCAGGGCTGGTGGAAAATGTCAGAGAATCTAGAGTAGGAGTGGTGATCATGTGTTTGTGTGAATGCTGCAACAGATGAAAATAGAAGGATTGGTCATATGTGTCCCTCATTCATATTGAATGAGCAATCATTAAACAAGGACTAGCTATAGAGAAAAATTTTAAAAAGCCAGTTTGGCATATGATTAAGACATCAGGTAAGAAACTGGGAGACTGTGAGTTCTAATCCAATTTAGGCAAAAGCCAGCTGGATGGTCCTGGGCCAGTCACTATTTTTCAGCCCTAGGAAGAAGGCAAGGGAAAACAATTTCTGAAACCTTGCCAAGAAAACTTCAGGAACTTGTCCAGACAGTCACCAGGAGCCAAGATTGACTTGAAGGCATCTTTTCAAATAAATAAAATGGATAAAGCCTACCAAAAGCACAATTAACCAGAAACTTTTTTAAAAAAAAATGCCAGTGAATTTTGGTAATGTGACTTAGACTTATTAAAAAGGAGGAATGGGAGACATTGTCCACAGTTTTCTCACTCCTAATTTTAAATCTAGAGAAAACAATTAAAAATTCCTAGCTTGGACTATAATAAAAGTTGGAAGGGGATATGATAACTTCCAAATTACTATCAAACCTGTATTAAACTCCAGGCTGGAAAGAATATCTGATATGGTTTGATCCCCAAAACTGTTTCTAGCTCTTTCAATTTCTCAACCTTTTCTTCATCACAGATCCCCTTTACATACCTTTTGTGGCTATGGACCATGGCCATGGACCAGTGGTGAAATCCAAACTTTTTTACTACCGGTTCTGTGGGCGTGGCTTGGTGGGCATGGCAGGGGGAGAATACTGCAAAATCTCCATTCCCACCCCACTCCAGGGGAAGGATACTGCAAAATACCCATTCCCTCCCCACTCCTGGGGGAAGGATATTGCAAAATCTCCATTCCCACACCACTCTGGGGCCAACCAGAGGTGGTATTTTCCGGTTCTCCAAACTACTCAAAATTTCCACTACCAGTTCTCCAGATCCTGTCAGAACCTGCTGGATTTCACCACTGCCATGGACCCCCAAGACTTAGCTCAAGATTTAAATCATAAATTTATTCAAACCTTCATGTATCCCCCAGGGTCCATGGACCACAGGTTGAGAATCAATGATTTATCCCATTAATTGATATGCCTCCTTTTCCAAGCATTCTTGGCAGTTTACTATCTTTACACATCTTTTTCATTCCTTAAAAACAGTTATTGGGTAGCATGCTTCAACAAAATAGGAAAGTGTTTACAATAAAAATAATAAGAAGTTCCAGAAAGTAAATAGTCAGAGATCTTTATGAAGTATAACTATTCTGATAGGTACTTTCATGTAGCAGTAGACACTGGAAATAATTACAAATACACAATTTTAAGAGCTTGGAAGGTTTGGAAGTATTTCCATGCTGCTTTGGCCATAACATAAACAGAGAATCAAACCTTGTGACCCTCAGAAAGAATAAGTCACATCATAGATAGCAATAGCACTTAGACTTATATACCACTTCACAGTGCTTTCCAGCCCGCTCTAAGTGGTTTACAGAGTCAGCATATTGCCCCCAACAATCTGGGTCCTCATTTTACCCACCTCGGAAGGATGGAAGAATGATTCAACCTTGAGCCAGTGTGATTTGAACTGCTGAACTGCTGGCAACCGGTGATCAGCAGAGGTAGCCTGCAATACTGCACTGTGCCACTGCAGCTCTTATTGCTATATAATGCTATATAATAATGATGCTATCATTATTGCCAATATGAGCGCTAAATAGCGCTCTCCAATTAGATGGAAATCCTGTGGTGTGCTTTTGTTCAGCTATCGTTTTCCTCTCCACTTCTGGTTCTAAAATAAATCTTAAAAGCCATGTTAGCTTTCTTCTTTAAGTGAGCTTTAACTGAGCTTTAACTTTAACTGTCTTTAAGTGAGCTTAAAGAAATGAGACAAGGTAATATCTGTAGTCATCTTTAAAATGATGCACTTAGAAAGATGACATTTTAGTCATAAGCTTCCTTCCACCAAAAAAACCTGTAATGGGGTTTTCAGTGCATAAAAGATTCCAAATGGGACACACTTTGCATTGCTACATTTTCTAAAAAAAAAAAAAGAGTCCATAGTTCTTTCTAGAAATTATGCTTCACACATTCAAGTAATATGCACAGTAGGAAATGTATATATTGGATCTTTATGGTTAATGCTATTTCCTGAAATTATCTTCCAGGCTTCTGTACTGGGCTGAAGACTTCAAGGAAGATTTGGCTAAAAAGATAAAGTTCCCCTTGCACATATGTGCTAGAAATTCCTGACTCTAGGGGCCAGTGCTCATCTCCATTTCAAAGCCAAAGAGCCAGCGCTGTCCGAAGAACTCTCCGTGGTCATGGGGCCAGCATGACTAAATGCCATAGGTACACGGAACGTTGTTACCTTCCCACCAAAGGTGGTCCCTATTTTTCTACTTGTATTTTTTACGCGCTTTCGAACTGCTAGGTTGGCAGAAGCTGGGACAACTAATGGAAGCTCACCCCATTATGTGGCACTAGGGATTCGAACTGCTAAACTGCCGACCTTTCAATCGACAAGCTCAGCATCTTAGCCACTGAGCCACTGCATCCCTTAAGATTTGTCTGTGTTCAGTTTAATTAGCAAATTTTGCTTCATGCAATTGAATTGAACTCTATACCCGTTATTTGGACATGGTTGTATAGACTCTCCCAAATGCTTGCAAGTCCCTCTTTCAGATAATCTGGTGCCAGTGATCTTGAAGCAGATAGATCTCGAAACATGGATAATTTGTGGCATTGTGAGTTCCACAAAGGCCGACAAACATATTGATATACAAAGACAGTTGTGAAAAGAAAAAACATTAACTGCATTGCAGCACCTCAAGGTGATGTGTCTCTTTGAAATGGGACAGAGAGTGTAGGGAAAGTGACCTATGCATTAATTCATTGAAGATCAAGAATTACTCATTGGGTAAATTAGATTTAACTCACTTGAAATGGGATTAGAGTGATGGAAAACTGCTGAATATAATTTTTCTAAGAATTACACTTGCTGTATGCCTTTAAATGAGAAGCTCCATCTTAATCAACTTGTAGTCCTGTCATTTAAACAAAGGTCTCTTTGTCATTCCCTATGATCATTTAAATTTATAATATTCTGTCAGCCTTGTGAAATTTCATTTACTTAAAGTCAGCTTCTTTCCTTCATTTGGTTCAAAGTCCTAGAAGACTAAATAAAATAGTTAGAAAATGCAAAGTTTTTCAATTTCCTGTGGCTGAAGGAAAAATGTGCTCATTGTACATATATACTATATCAATATGAATTCCATTTTTACAATAATTATATTTGTCTAAATTGCCATTTCCCATTCCTATAATCTTTAATACAATTAATTTATAGTCCAGTGTGTTTCATCTGCAGAATATCCCATTCGTTGACAAATGGGCCTTGTAAGTATGCATCCACTTCACCAATTTATATCTTAAAGTCTGGTTAACTGACATGGATCTTGCAAGTCCCCCCTTCAGATGGATCTTGCAAAGGATTTTGTGAATACAGGCTAGTTATTGTACTTAGTGATGAAAATTCTTCTACAGAACAATCCAGGTAATGGCTACATAACTAGTCAGGTTGAATGTGATCACATGTGCCAAATTTCATTTTACATCTTGAGCAAGAGAACATTTGGGAAAGAGGATTTTGATTGAACATTAGGAAAAACACCAAGTGGAGTTAGATGGTGGTACCACTCTGGTTACTCAGACTGGTAAAGTCCCCTTCATTGGAGGAGCTAGGCAAAGATTACACATCAATATGAAGGGGATGCTTTAATTTAGATTCTTGCCCAAAGCACAGGATTGCACTCAATTCCTTAGAGAAAGCCATTCAAATACTCCAAGATCCTATAAATTAAATAACTTTATTATAAATAAGGAGGGTGTGATGGCTCAGTGGTTAAAGACACTAAGCTAGTCAGCTAGAAAGCTGACAGCCTGGGTTCAAGCCCAAGCACCAAATGGAGGATATGCCCCAACTTCTGCTCACCTGGCAGTTTGAAAGTATGACTGAAGTGGGACAGTAATAGCATTCTATGTGCCTCAACATATAGTCATGCTGGCCTTATAACCACAGCAATGTCTTCGGACAATGCCAGCTCTCTCGGCTAAGAAATGGAGATGAGAACCGTCCTCTGGAATCGGATATGGAAACCTTTACCTTTACTATGAATAAAAGTATCATAAATTGCAGTAAAGAAGACTTTTATGCCTACATCACAGTTTTCTGGTGAAATATTCATCAGTGATGAGAACTTTCAAGGTCTCTGTTATCCTTATCTTTCTCAAATGCCATCACTCTGCTACACAAATAATTCCCTCAACACTGTCAAACTAGTTACTAAGTCTGCATTACTATTATCTTCTCATCGTTCCTATCACCTATCTCCTCCCACTTATGACTGTATGACTGTAACTTTTTTAAAAAAAATAGATTTATATGCCGCCTTTCTCAGGAGACTCAGGGCAGCTTACAATGCGTTAAGCAATAGCCTTCATACTTTTGTATATTTTATACAAAGTCAGCTTATTGCCTCCACAAACTGGGTCCTCAATTTACCTACCTTAGAAAGGATGGAAGGCTGAGTCAACCTTGAGCAACTTTGTTGCTGGTATCCTTAAGATTTATATGACTGTTTTCCTATGACTATCATTAAGTTTGTACCTTATGATTTTTGATGAATGTATCTTTTCTTTTATGTACTCCAAGAGTGTATGCACCAAGACAAATTCCTTGTGTGTCCAATAACACAAGGCCAATAAAAAGGGGCCTGGTGGCTCAGCAGACTAAAGCATTGTGGTTAACATCAGCTGTCTGCAATTACTGTAAGTTCGAATCTCACCAGGCTCAAGGTTGACTCAGCCTTCCATCCTTTCTAAGGTAGGTAAATTGAGGACCCAGTTTGTGGGGGCAATAAGCTGACTTTATATAAATATACAAAAGTATGAAAGCTATTGCTTAACGCCTTGTAAGCTGCCCTGAGTCTCTGGCAAAGGGCAGCATATAAATCAAATTTTAAAAAATTAAAAAAAAATCTATTCTATTCTATTCTATTCTATTCTATTCTATTCTATTCTATTCTATTCTATTCTATTCTATTCTATTCTATTCTATTCCATTCCATTCCATTCCATTCCATTCCATTCCATTCCATTCCATTCTATTCTATTCTTTGATATTTAAACCAACCGTCAATTGAAACAGGTATGTGAATTTCACTTTTTAGTTACATTTTACCTCTGAAGGTTGTAGAGATTTATGGCCATAAATTCAGAATGAATTGACTGAAATTTGGAGCAATTTATTCATTTTAAGCTTTGTTGTGCTTTCTTTTGCAAAAATTCATATACTCTAGGTATTCCTTTGCAAGGCAATGATTGAACAAAAGATTGTTTCTACCCAGCCATGAAGCCCAAGACTGTTCAAAATGACCCAGCGTATTTCAAGGCATGAAGTGGATGTGTGGGCCAAAGGATGGATTTGCATTTAAATGATATGTTTCTTTCTTTTCAAAATATTTACATTCCAGTGAATTTTAATATTGACTGTCAGAAAGTTCATCCATGCAGAGCTCTTTTCTGAGAGAGATGGGCAATTAAAAAGTATGCTGAATAAATAAATAAATAAATATTCTAAGTAGTTCCTTCTTGTGTTATAACTTTATCACACACTTGTTTGCAACGTTCTATTCTGAAGTTTAAACCTGCAAATGTGAACCTAATTTGTTAAATTCTGCCCATAGATATAGAGAAATGCAAAGACTCATTATGGATTGTCTTTTTTCCCCCTCCTTGCTAGAAAGGTTATAGTAAAGCTAATTCTGATTATTACACTAACAACCAGTTCATTGCCCATAATTTGCTCTTTCCCATCTTGTGCACATTTTGCCACCAGAGATGATCTCACTAACGCATCATTATTGTTCTCAGAATTGTATCATTTGTTGCTGCTCTTTAGAAAGGATTGCATTACTCACAGGGTCACAAGACAAATTCTGTTCAACAGCCATGATTCATGTAGTCTGATGAAATTCATTTCCCGTCTTCATCCAAATGGAGTGCTTTGTATGGAGGCAGTGTATAAATCTGGATGGAAATAATGATAGGAGCATAGAGACACTTCTTTAAATCTTGTTGGTGATGTTTAAAATGTGTATTGTTGGTTACCATTAAGATTTAAATCACCTTTAGAGCCCTTTGTTACCATTTCAAAGCTCAGTGTAGAAAATTTATTGGTATTCCAATTTGGTGTGAAGTCTGAGCACAACACAGAAGCAGCCATTCAGAGTGCATTTTAATTCACTTGAAATGTGATCGAGATTAACTTCCAATGTCCCTGATTAAAAATAGCCCAGAATCCTATAAATCAGGGATGTCAAATGCAAGGCCCCAGGACTGGATCCGACCTGCGGGGTACTTAGATCTGGCCAATGGGCCCACCCTGAAAACAGCAAAGGACCAACCCGTGGTGCTTCTGCCAGCGAAAGCAGGCTCCCGAGCTCCATTTTTGGCTGCCATGGCCTCCTGCAACCCTCTGACACTGAAAACAGAGTGTACTCTTTTTTGCTGGACAATTTTAAACAAAAACTGTATGGCCATCTGTTTTCGATTCTGTAGTACAGGATGTCAAACTTGTCTTCATTGAGGGCCGCATCAGGATTGTTTTTGACTTTGGGGGACCAGGGTGGGCATGGCCAGGATGGAATGGCCAGCTCGACATCACTCCTGTCGGAGGTGCCTGTGGCAGCCTGAGCACTCTGCCAATGAAAACTGGCTCCCGAGCTCTGTTTTTGTCTGCCACAACCTCCTGCAACTCTCTGCCGTGTGCAGCCCTCCTGAGCTCTGTTTTCACTGGCAGAGGGTTGCAGGAGACCGTGGCAGACAAAAACGGAGCTCGGGAGTCAGTTATCGTTGGCAGAGCGCTCAGGCCACCACAGGTGCCCCTGATAGGAGTGACATCAAGCTGCCCACACCCACCCTGCCCCCCCAAGGTCAAACACAACCCTGATGCAGCCCTCAATGAAATCGAGTTTGACACTCCTGCTATAGATAATTTCCCCCTTGATACAGAAAAAGAAGGTAGAGAAGGTAGAGAGCCGAGGTGGTGCAGTGGTTAGAGTGCTGTACTGCAGCTACTTCAGCTGACTGCTAGTTCAGCAGATCAGCAGATCAAATCTCACCGGCTCAAGGTTGACTCAGTCTTCCACTGTCTACTGTCTACTGTCTACTGTCAATTGTTGTAAGCTGCCCAGAGTCCTCGGAGAGTGAGCGGCATACAAATAATAATAATAATAATAATAATAATAATAATAATAATAATAATAATAATAATAATAATGCTACATTTTTTTTCAATTTGTACCTCAAAATTGAGTAGTAAACTGTGATCTGGATTAGCACAAAATAGGTTGAATTCTTTTTGGAGTGAAAAATCTAGTATAAAGAGTGTTGGGCGATTTTTTGCATAGTCCTAATTGAAGCAAATTAAAAAAACATACTTTCTGAATAAATAGTAGGAAAAGCTTCCTAAAGATAAAAGCAGTTTGGCCATGAAAACATTTTTCAGAATGCTGCTGAACCTTCTTTTGGCTGGATGTGTTCAAGCAGATAACACATCTGCTTGAACACATCTGCTTGAAAAGCCATCTCTAAGGGATGCCTTAATTTGGATTCTTACATTGAATATGAATTGGACTTAGTGGGTTAAATGATCCTTCCCAACTCTAGAATCCTTTGATCTATTAAAACTGTTATTACAGTCACTATTATTTCAACTCCAATGCTTAAGTAAACACTTGCTTTCATTCATGGGTGAATACAGCCAGAAATGACAACCTTGCTATTCTGGTGTGGTCCATTTAACTCAATGGAGGGAAGAGAAGACATCTTCCACAAGTGTAGATGGAATTTCAAATGTGAAGAAGGATTCCAAAATGTGTCCTACTACCATATTTTTGGAGTATAAGACGCACCTCCCCCCCCCTAAAAGGGGGAGAAAATTTAGATGTGTCTTATACACCGAATGTAGCCCTGACCACCCACTGGCCCCCTCCCTTTGGCCTTTGCCTCCCAGCAGTTACCTCCTTGCAAGCAAACATCAAGAAAAAACAGCTCCTTTCAGCTTCAGCACAGGCTAATTAGCACAAATTGATTGGATTGGCCTCCCAACTCTCAGCTGATTTGCTCTCAGCTATTTTGCGCAGGGCTCTGCTGCTTGCCGCAAAGAGGTAAATTGCTGGAGCAGATTTTTTTTTCCTTGTGCTAATTAAACTATGCTGAAAACGAAAATGAAAGTAAAGCAGGCTGTTTGCTGTTTGCTGCAATGAGGCAAAATTGCTCAGAGGCAGAGGGAGATTTCTTTTTCTTCTTTTCCTCACCAAAAAAGATAGGTGCGTCTTATACTCCAGTGTGTTTTATACTCCGAAAAATATGGTAGTTTTCATTTGATGAATAATAGAAATACAGAGTTGGAAGGGACCTCTGGGGACTTTCGGTTCTACCCCCTGCTCAGGCAGAAAGCTTTATACCATTTCAGACAAATGATTATCCAATCTCTTCTTAAAACCCTCCGGTGTTGGAGCATTCACAACTTCTGGAGGCAAGTTGCTCAGAAGTGGTATTCAGCCGGTTCGCACCACTTTGTGTGAACTGCTGGTGAAAATTTGGCCAAGGTCACCAACCTGGTAGTGATGGCTAGCTGGCCATGCCTCCAAACCATCCCCCAGTCGCTGCTCGCTCGCTCCACCTGCCATGTTAATCGCCACCATGTTCTTCACACACACGCATCCCATTGCCTTGCAAGTCCAATGGGATGTGCATGTGCAAAGAACACGGTGGCAATGGCAGCAGCTTTTTCTGCAACCTCTGGTATTTTTTGGTAGCCGGTGGCCAGCTGCCACAGCTGCAAAGAGGCTCTCTAAAGAAGCTTCTTTCCAGCCATAGAAAACTCTGGACAGCTTGCCTTCTGGACTCTGAAACAGCTGCCATGGAAGGTAAGCAGCCCAACAAAGAGGCGGTGGTGGGAGAAGAAGCTGGGCTAGGGCTGGGGCTTCTAAAGGAGAGGAAACAGGGGCAACTGGTGAAGGGCGGGCGGGGGTAGAGAGGTGGAAATTCCAAATATTTTCCTACCTTTTCCTGTGGGCATGGCTAGGTGGGGGGGTCATGTGAGTGAGTGGGCGTGGGCATGAGTGATGTCAAGTTGGCCATGCCTACTCAGTCACATGCCCCCCACCTAGCCACGCCCACCAACCAGTAGTGAAAATTTTTGAAACCCATCACTGAAATTGTTCCATTGATTAATTGTTCTAACCATCAGGAAATTTCTCCTAACTGCTAGGTTGGTTCTCTTCTTGATTAGTTTCCATCCATTGCTTCTTGTTCTGCCTTCTGGTGCTTTGTAGAATAGGTTGATCACCTTTTCTTTGTGGCAGCCCCTTAGATATTGGAACTGTTATGGAAAAAAGGGTTTCTGGGTTCGAGTGGCCCGTGGCCCGATACGCAGACAAACACACTAGTATGCAATTGATTGAGAAGTCTTGAGAAACTATTTAATAAAAACACTTAAAAACAAAACCTACAAGAAAGGCATCAACAGCCTGCAAGACTTTCCTCTTAGCAAAGTCCATCAGCTCTAGTCTTCTTCCCAAACGTGGGAGGCTCTCTGTGTTCTTTGTCAGCCTTCTCAGGAGCAAGGTAGTGACTCAGCTCATGGTAGTGATCTTAGCCCATTGTAGTGACTTCAGCTGTTCAGCCTTCCACTGAAGAGTGTGGTCTCTCTGGTCTCAGAGTCTCTCTCGGTATGAGAGTGTTTGGTTTCAAGCTGCTCTGACTAGGCTCTGTTCCTGCAGCTACTTATATACACATCCCTGTCCACTGGAAAGTGCAGGAAACTCAGAGCCAGGAAGCTGTGCTCTGATTGGTTCATTCAAACAGTTCACCAAACAATCAATTAGTTGCAACAAACATGCTGAGAGTTTTTTCCTCTAACAGGAATATTGCTATCATGTCTCCCCTAGTCCTTCAAACTCAGTTCCTGCAACCGTTCTTCATATGGTTTAGCGTCCAGTCATCTTTGTTGCTCTTCTCTGTACTCTTTCTCAACATCTTTTTTTTATATCATGATGACAAAAATTGGATGCAATATTCCAAGTGTGGTTTTAGAATGATGACCATTGTATTAGCTAGCAGAATATCTACTAAGGCCTATCTCGCCCAGAGTCCCTTGGGAGTGGGGCGGCATAGAAATGCGACAAAATAAATAAAAAATAAATAATACATCTCTTTTTTATTTCTCCCACTCCCTGGCCTTTCTGATTCAACAACACATGAGAGAGAAATATTCTGGGAGTTGACTTAAAATCAGAAAAACATTTTTGTGGCTCTGATTCTATACTAGGAGCATTTATAAATATATCAGCGGCTGTATAACATAATGTATTCTGTCTGTGGCAATTATCTCAAAAATGCCATGGTGAACAGAAGATGCCGCAAAGTGTAGTTTTCAGTTCTTCCTAGTTATGCATCTATGTGAATAAATGAGCATGGGCCAGTTGATTGAAACTATTGTATAACCAGAAACAATTCTTGTAATAGCATTCATTGGAAAAGAAAAAAAAAATCTGATACTTTTCAACAACAATATTTGCAGTAGTTTCATTGTGCTACATTTATTTACCTGCATACCTGATGACACTGCTGTACAGAAAATAGTATGTGGCATAAGATGGGGTTAACAAAAACTGGACAGCCACCTATTTGAAATGATACAGGGTTTCCTGTTTGAGCCGGGGGTTGGATTAGAAGATTCTGGCTGATTGAGAAGTGCTTTTTCACTTAATAGGGTGTAGTAACTGTAACTAACATTTTCTTTTTTCCTTTTTTTTAGTGCTCAAGATCATACAGCTTTGCATGAGGAACAGACTAGCTTTCCATGTTAAATGCATATTTGAACAAATGACATTGGAAAACTGCTTCCAAATGTGTATATTCTACATTGGTGGAGCATAGGTAAAATAGGGAAACTTGAATTACTAAGAACAAAGAATATTTCCCCAACAGTAACAATTTCATTGAGCACATAAAAAAAACCATTGCAGCTTATGATTCATTGGGGAAAAATTGTGAATATAGTTGGTTAATATCTTTTTATATGGTTCATTCTAATAAGTTTATTATCTAATAATAGCTGTGTAGATCAAAGTGTGCAAACTTTATATTTCATCAGGATGGTACAAAAAAGAGAAAAATCCAGCAACAACAATACAACAATAAGGTTTATTGACTCTAACATTGATTGTTGATTTGAAAGCTTGCACTCTCTTTGGTGCCATTTTGGTTAAGCCTAAGAACAAATTATTATTTGGCTTATTTTTTTCTTTTATTATGGCCTGTGACGTTTGAGAATATGTACTGTTTATTTGCTGTTTATTTTGTTTCTGTCAACAGGATATAAGTAGTAAGATTTTTTGGGGGGTGATAGCTCCTGTATTATGAGGATTCTTGCATTATAGTGGTTAAGGCTCAAGACTAGAATTTATTGATTGATTGATTGATTGATTGATTGATCGATTCAATTTATATGCCGCCCTTCTCCGGAGACTCAGGGCAGCTTACAATGTGTTAAGCAATAGCCTTCATACTTTTGTATATACAAAAGCGGTGTTCTTTTTTATACAAAGGTCCTCATTTTACCTACCTCAGAAGGATGGAAGGCTGAGTCAACCTTGAGCCTGGTGAGATTTGAACTCGCAGAAATTGTAGGCAGCTGGCAGCTAAGTGCTACTGTAACAACACTTTAGTCCGCTACTCCACCAAGGCTCTTGGTGAATGAGGGAGACTGAGTTCCATCTCCATGAAAGCCAAGTGGGTAAGTTTGACTTGGGCCAATCACACTCTCTCTCAGCCCAACCCACCTCATAGGGCTGTTGTTGTGAGAAAAACAGGAAGAGGAAGGTGTGCTGGATATGTTCACTACCTTGAGTTATTGGTATAAATAATAAAGGTGGGAGAAAACTAAATAAATAAAATCAAAACTTCCCAAGGAAATTTGCCCTAATATTGTCTTGCATTGCCAATGAAGGCCTACTTTTTAAAGGAAAACTTCTGAGGATCAGTGGGCTGCTGCCACCGCCTGTTGAATCAATGGACTGATCAAAGGGTGAGTTGAGTAAATACTGTTCTTTGCTAAATTCACATTTAACTGAAATAAATTTCTAAACAAGCCTTGGAGGGGGGAAAAAGTAAGAACTACAGATGCTTTAAGCAACAGTCTGGAAAATGCCTGCATTCTAAGTAGTTCCAAATGACTTTTAGACTTCTTTTAATCCATTTCTTGCTGTTCCCATCTCTAACAAGATCCAGCTTGGTAATAGGAACTTGCAGAGAAACCACACTGTGTATCAAATGCAAATTATAATGCTGTGCCCTGAAATCCTAGGAAATACTTCACCTAAAGTTATAGCTTTGCTGCTGATAAAAACTCTATCAAAGAATAAATTCCAAATAACCACAGGAACCCTTGCCAGTTCATCATCCCCTTCTTCTCTATGGGCATTAGAGTCACAATGCTACAGGCTAGCAAAGCTTTAATTTGGGGAGCTGGGAGGGGCAAAGTACCAACATCGAACTGTGCCAAATTAGCATAAACTTGATCCATTTGTTCATTCCATGCCAGAGAAGGATTAGTCTAACTGTGATTCAAGACATAAGGAGGTTGGTGTGTCTCTCGGATTAACCTGCTTTGTGATAGATGCCATTCAGGAGTCTGACAAAGGAGAAGGTGGGGGTGGGTGGGAAGGGGGTAAAGACATGCCCTAATCATTCTACAGCCTGCTCAGAGCGATCCATTCTCTTATTCCTCTGGAGACATGATTAGCAGTTCCATCCTGTGACTCGGCCTGATGCTATCTGCTTGTGATATTGTAAACAGGATTTCTTGAGAAAGAAAGCATTAGATGGCTATCTGCCATGTTGCACGCGAACAAGCCTGATGAATATAAATGCACCCAGGCAGAGGGCAGGGAGGCGGGAGAGAGAGACAGAATGCAAGTTTATTGTCAGGCTTAAAATATATTGATTCCTGAATTCAGTGGCCCAGGTGAACAGAGTTCTGTCTTTCTATCTTGCTGAAATGTAAAGTTTTATTACCTCATAATAGAGTGAAAGGATTAATTTCAAATAGGTCCCGCAGAACGGTTGCACACACAAAAAAATATCATTTCACTTTAATAATTTATACTAATGGAATATGCAATGTGATCTATATGAGAGTAGTAGAAGAGATACCAAGCAGAGAGTGGAATAATTTAATCTTCCTTTTCCTTTTCTCCTCTTCCTTCTATGGGTCTCATAGAAGACTTGATGTGACCCATATCGGGAATGGTGAGAATTTGGGTGTGGTTTTTTTTTTCTTTTTTAAGAGGCCCCATAATTTATGCCAAGAAGAAGCAGAAGGTAGAGATAAGTGCTAAAAGGATGGAACTTGAATACCAAAAGATCTAAAAGATGTCAGATTTGTAAAAACTCAGATTGATTCAACCTCTGCTAGAATAAAAATAAGAAGAAAATAAGAAAGGTCTTGATTGTCTTTTTTAAAAAAAATCTCATTCTGTTTGATGAAACAGATTTTTTTATTTAATTAAAAAATAAATTAATTTTTAATTATTTAATTAAAAAATAGAGACATTTGGTGAAATTCTCATGAGTGGGATCCCATCATCTTGCCTTACCTTACTAGCTGCTTAGTTTAATTAGAAGATAAATGAACCAAGGGTTTTGCCTTTCACTATACAGCCAACTTTCTGATAAACATCAGTTTTTCTGGATTTTCTTATACATACAGCCAAGATTGGACTGGAAAAATAGTGAAAACTGAAGGAATCAAGATGCCCTAAGGAAATGATATCAAGAGTCTAAATAAAGATGAACATTACAAATATCTGGGCATTCTTTAAGCTTCAACACTGAAGTCAAGAAGAAAGTTAGAAGTGAATATATCATGAGAGTGAAGAACATGTTAAAATCCAAAATCATTGGAGAAAAATATCATCAAGGCAATTGACACCTGAACAATTCCAATCTTTAGATATATAGCTGAAACAGTGGACTGGCCACAAACAGAACTGAAGAGCCTGAATAGGTCCACCAGAAAAATAATGACAATGAATCATGCTTTTCATCCATGCAGCAATGTTGACAGACTCCACTTACCAAAGAAATTGGAATGGAATATTGCAAGTAACCAGAAAAAGGGGAAAAACATCTGTAGGACAGTAAAGAAGATGTAGGGAAGTTGGCATACCAGGAAAGCTTACTGATTATTGGAGAGACCAAAGTGGATTATAAGAAAGATCTTCGATCTGACCTAAGCGTAGTACATAAAATTATCTGCCACAATGTCCTACCTGTCAATGACTACTTCAGCTTCAACCACAATACATGAGCAAATAATAGATACAAACTCAAGGTAAACTGCTCCAAACTTGATGGCAGAAAATATGACTTCAGCAACAGAGTGGTCAATGCCTGGAGTGCACAACCTGACTCTGTGGTTTCTTCCCCCAACCCCCAAAACTTTAACCTTAGACTATCTACTGTTGACCTCATCCCAATCCTAAGAGGTCTTTAAGGAGTGTGCATAAGTGCACCAGCGCGTCTATCATTCCTGTCCTAATATTCCTTTTTACTCTTACTCTTTTCATGTATTCAAATTATGTTTATACTTTTACCTGTTATCTTATATATGCTTGACAAATAAATAAAAAAGAAAAAGAAAAAAAGAGGCAAGGCAAAGTATTACAAGGTATCAAGGGTGAAATGCTCCTGGTTCGGACCGGTTTGGTCGAGTAGGTAGTGATGGCGGTGGGCAGTTCAGAGAACCGGTAGCAAAAATCCCTCCCCCCCCCCACAGCCTCCAGCTTGCTTACCTTCACTCTTCAGACTGAATCCTGAGCTGCTGGTTGCAATGCCTGCCTTGCTTTGTTTGCTGTAAACCCTACAATCCATTGCATCAGCAAGCAACTGAATCTCCCTGCCTGCAATCAAGCTCATCAGTGAACAGCTCTATCTGCCTGCCTATCTTGTCTTTTCAATTGGGTAAGTTTTTTCCCCCCTTGGGAGCTTTAAAAAAAATAGTTAATTGGGGTTTTTTTTAGTTTAGTTGTTCTTTTTTTAGACCTAGCCATTTAAAGTTTAGGAAGTTTTAAATTTAGCTACTTTTATATAAAAATAAAAATAAAATAAAATAATATTTGTGCAGCTTTCTGAGATTTTGTGTGTTTCTGTAGTGTTTCTAACTACACAAACACACAAAATCTCACAAAGCTGTATGTGGAATTTTCTGTGTGTAAAGTGTGAAAGTTGGTTTTTTGGGCTTTTTGTGGCTGTGTGAGGTTCCTGGTTGTTGCAGGGGCTATTTTGGGTCTAGCACAGCTGCTTTTACATTGTAGGTGAGCCAATTGTGTTGTATTGTGTTGTGTTTTGTAGGTTAAAAAAGGGCAAAGAAGTGACATCAACTTAGCCACGCCCACCTGACCAACAAGCCACGCCCACCCAGTCACCTGACCATCAAGCCACGCTCACTAATTAAGCCACGCCCACAGAACCGGTAAATTTCACCCCTGCAATGTAATGTATATAAAAACTAGCAGACAAAACAAATAACAAGAAGATCTGGCAATGGCTAAGAGTAGAAAATTTGAAGAAAGAGGCAAAGGGGCTAATTCTGGCTGCACAAGACCAAGCATTAAAAACAAATTCATACAAAGCCAGGTGAAGGACATGAATCATTATCATTATTATTTTTGTGGTCTTTTTCTAGTCCATAGGGTATCTTGATTCCTTAAGTTTTCACTATTTTTTCTCTGTTGTTGGTGAGGGTAGCATATCTATACAGTCCAAACTCCAGACAAGTATATGTCAGATGCCTTCTTACTGATCTTCCTTCTCTTGCAGTTCTCTAACATCATGTTGTTAATTAGGAGCTGATTTTTTGTTCCTTTGCTGTTTGGGCGGTTTCCTTTCTGCTCTGATGGAAAGAGCTTGCTTTCAATTGTATGCTGCTGAAACGCCTCAGCTACCACATCAGTTAGCACTTTGAAAATTGTTAGTAAGCAAATAATTGACCTGTAGTTGCCTGATGCTATCCCTTTTGTTGGCTCTTTCGGATTTATTATTATTATTACTATTAAAGTAGTATTTATTCAATAATTTTCATATGTTTGGGTTGATAAAAAATCTAAAACTTCATGAAGGGCTAAACAAGCTGAAGAGTTTGAGGACTTCCCCTGTTTTAAACAAAGCTTCGCCCATATTTTTGTACTGAATATTGTCTGTGACAAGTATTCTTGGAAAGGAAGCCTATAAATGCTAGAAATAAACTAACACATTTGAGTTAAAAGGATGAGTGATGGTCATATTTTGGTTTCCTGGGTTATTTATTTTTTCTGAACCATTATATTCTGACCCCTCTTTTACCAAGCACTCCTCTCTGGTTTATTACAGTAGACACATATTTCTTTCATAACTATTTACATGTGTAATTACTATAGGCACTTCAGGAATTGTTTGCTAACGGCTCTGTGTAAATACTAATTATCAGTAATTAAAAAGAAAAACACCCAGCTATTAGAAAGATAGTGATAGGGCTAAAATGCTGCTTAGGAAGCAAACAATGTTTGTTGAGGCAAAATTAAACATCAAATAACTTTCTCTCCATATAATTATACCACATGCATCATTTGCCTGCTGTGGAAATCAAAGGGCTAAAGAAAAATAGGTAACCTTGGCATTTTTTCCTTCATTCTCCAAAATCCAAAAAAATTGTGCTGCGAAATAGTGGAGAGTATTTTATGCTACAGATGCAGAGAAGCACCAGATGCTTAGTGCATGCATTTCTTTCCCCTCACAACATGCTAAAACTAATGTGTCTGGCGAATGATGCTTTGGTGAGTTAATGTTATAGGCTATAAAACACAATAGGAGCCTGTCTTCTTTCAAACAAATGACAATAAATTATTTAAGTTTCATTCCGTCTCTGTCTTTTGTACTTCCTAACATAGGCAGAAGTAAAGAGATACAAAAGTGTACCTATCGTATTCCTTAAAGTTAGTTTTATTACAAATTTTGCTCAATCATCTTTTACAAGTTGAAGTTTCGAGTGTTATCCATGGGATGATGAAAATAATATTTGCCAATTTGAATAAAGGACATATTACACCTGTTATTGTAATGGAACTGAATGTCACAGTTCCATTCATACTGAAATGTATAGATATATTATTTACATGTAATTTGTGGCACTTCAGACAAAGGCTATCTACCAGGTTACAAGAGCAATAAAACCCTCAATAACCACATAAAAGTCTAAATGAATATTTATAATTCAAATTCATCATCATCATCATGATCCACCATCCTGATACATGCATCAGGAACTGTACTGCCCTGCTCACTCACATGCACACATAACTGTGGCTTAGTGAGTTTATTTCTGTTCCCCAGCATTTCCGTTCTCCAAAACCTAGAACTGTCCCAATTAAGTCCAGCCACGAGCATGCCAAGGTTAGTCCACAAAACAATGGCTCAATAGTCCACAAAGTTGCTCAAATAAAATAACCCCACCAGACAAACTTAAATTCAGCAGGCAAAACTTAAATCCACACACAAGAGAGCTCATGAGTCAAGAAAAGTCCAGAGTTTTCAAGGCACAATTCAATTCCAAACACAATGTCAATCCAGAGTGAGTCAGGAATCATAATGACTAAAAAACATATAGCTAGAAAACAAACACGTTCACGCCAATCCTTCATCTGTCTGCTGTGATAAATAGCCAGCTTTCCAGTGCAGCCCATCAAGATGGGTGGGGCTTTCTCCTATTGAGTAATCTGGCTGACCTTCTCTGCTCCTGCTGTCAAGGTTCCAACTAATGAACCCTACATAGCTCCCAATGTCCTTCTTGAAGGATGGCCACCAAAATAGCCTTTTCAGTAAGGGAAGCTTTTTTACAAACCCAAAGTCTTTGGAGTCATGGCAGGTTTGCATGAATTTTAGTCTCTGGCTGACTGGGACATATAATTTTCCTCCCACCCAAAGTAGGCCCTCCTTTATTGAGCAGGAGTACTCAGGCCGCTAATTTTGAAACTGGGGAGTAGGGGCTTAATTATTTCTGGCTTGGTGCTGTTGTATTGCGGTAATCTTGACAAAATATAAGCTATGAAGCTTTTTCCCCCTGGAGGGTGGCCATCCTTTACCCTTTAGCGGAGGATAAAGTTAAATCACTGGAAGTATTAGGGCCACTGTGCTTGCTTAGGGGACAGTTTCCTCAAGGTTTTGAGGACTTCCAGATTTTTATGGTCAGTCCATGCCTGGAATGGAATCTTGCTCCCCTACAGGAAATGACACCAGGTGAGGAGGACTTAACAGACAGCATAGGCTTCCTTCTCCCACACTCCCCACCATTGCTTCATTTCTGTCAGGTTTTTTGTGGTGTACACACAGGGCTGCAACTGGCTCTGCTGGTACTCCTGGAGTAAAATGGTTCTGACTGCTATGTTGCTAGTATCAGTTTGGATGATAAAAGCTTATTTTCCTGTTCCTCAGTTGCCAGGTTCAGTTCAAAGTTGACACCTGCCTTTTCTCTGTCCTATGTGTTCTTGGAACAAAGTACAGAAGGCAGTTCCTCCTCCTCTTCTGCCACTGCAAGCTTTCCCAGCTGGAGCCTCAGCCAAATCCCTTCCAGTTGGCCATTCAGAGTCATCAGTCAACTCAGTTCCTGACATGCCAGGAATGGGCTAATCCTCCCCTGAGCTGACATCTAAGGAGGTATCTGGGGCATTGTCCAAAGGAGACATCACAGGTACATGCAACATCAACGTCTTAATGTCTCAGTATGGAGAATGTAGTTTATCTAGATTTAGGCCGGATTGTCTGGGACCTCTGGAGTTTTAATTTGGTAAGGATGGAAGGTTCATATGTTGTGTACCCATGCTAAATGACAGGAGCAAAATTCCAGATCCATAGGGATTCTGCTTTATGATGTAAATCACCTGATTCCTCTATGATGCCCTTAAAGTGTTCTCTTCCTGTTTCTGCAACAAAAAGCACACACAGAATTGAGAAAAGGCATTTTTGAGTACTTCAAAAGGATAAATGAAATACTTCTTTGTTTTACCATAAATTGTGCATTTTTGTAGCATGTTAACCATTATAATGCATTTAAATAAACTATTGGTGTCTTTTTGAACTATGAAGTGACTAACTTGCCCTAATGATTTAATAGTTCATTTCAGTGGGATTAACTATGCACCCATTCAAATAAAATATAGATGTGATTTATCAGGCAAAATGCTAACTCCAAACATTTTACATTATCTTAAGGTAAAATAACAATATATTAAAAAGTTTTAATAAAAAGGTAAGTTAAAGACAAGGCAGGAAAAAAAACACAATCAAAAAATAATTCTAAGAAAAGTAACTGAATGTTGCCACTTGAAGCAGATTTCACTATTTAATACTTCCTATAAAATTGAGATACAAGACAGGATTTTATCAGTAGAAACCATTCCTTCTTTCAGTCTATGCCAAGAATAGGAGGAGCAACTAAGAGCAAACAGTTCAAACAAAGTTCTGTGGA
Organism: Masticophis lateralis; assembly: GCA_030761175.1. Classification (NCBI taxonomy): domain Eukaryota; kingdom Metazoa; phylum Chordata; class Lepidosauria; order Squamata; family Colubridae; genus Masticophis; species Masticophis lateralis. The sequence continues at coordinate 319,869,907 of JAUDYJ010000001.1, read as the reverse complement.
TATCCTCTTACTGAACTGTTATAAAAAATATGCATTTTTTAAAAAGCCCAAGCTCATAATCCCATTTGATCTTTATTTTGATTCACCCAAAATAAAAACAATAAACCTCATCTGGAATGGAAATGACACAAAAGAGATTCCACTGGAAAATTTTGGTATTTCCACCTACAGGATGAGTTTAGAGGAAGCCAATCATCAAGTTCTTTAAGGGGAAAAAAAGAAATAAAATTGAGACTGTGTGTAAGTTCAGCTGAAGTTCAGGTTGAGTTTTGAGCAATTCATAGTCCTGAATGAATTTATTCTTTTGCTTCCTTCCTCCCTCTGCCCTCACAGCTTCTTAATGTTGAAATGTAGGGAAGTGGCCGAATTACTATGCACAGGGGAAATCAAGATTCCGAGTCCACTTAATTTTTAAAACAGGAGAGACTGCAAAGAAAATTGCAGGTGATCCAGAAACAAAATTCAGTCTTCTTTGTGGGAAATACTATTTGGTAAATGATTGAAGTTTCTTCTTCCCAAAAGGCAACCAATGATTTTAGTCTACAGCTGAATCAAAATATTTTGGGTGGTATCTTCTCTACTTTCTTTTTACTCCACGTAAAAGGGGCTGTTTATGAAAAGGCATGATAGTACCAATTTTAATCCAAAAATGACATTAACATATATTTCCTCCTCCTTAAATCAACAAAAAAAAATATTGATTTAAATTGTGCTGCCCCATGGTTTAGTTTTATTGTGCCACAAAAATTGACAGCTCACTGATTAATAGATTCGCCTGGTTAAAATAGATTAGAGAGGAGAGAGGGAGAGGGAGAGGGAGAGGGAGAGGGAGAGAGAGAGAGAGAGAGAGAGAGAGAGAGAGAGAGAGAGAGAGAGAGAGATCCTAGTTACACAGTTACAATTATCAGAGTTATTTTAGTAATCAAGGAGACATAAATTGATGTGGTAAAGAGGTGTCTTGATTGCCACAGAAGGAGGCAGGAAGGAGGAAGAATGAACCCAAATGAGCATTCAATATCTTCATAAATGACTTAGATGGCTCCCCTTGAGGAGCACCCGGAGACTTCAGCTGGTCCAGAATGCGGCCGCGCGAGTGGTTATGGGAGCAACTCGTCGCTCCCGGGTAACTCCCCTCTTGCGCGAGCTGCACTGGCTTCCGGTGGTCTTCCGGGTGCGTTTCAAGGTGTTAGTTACCATCTTCAAAGCGCTCCATGGCTTAGGACCGGGATATTTACAGGACCATCTTCTGCCAATGAATACCTCCCACCGCCCGATACGCTCTCACAGAGAGGGCCTCCTCAGAGTGCCGTCTGTCAGACAATGCCGACGAGCGGCCCCCAGGGAGAGAGCATTCTCTGTGGGAGCCCCAGCCCTATGGAATGAACTACCCCCGGATATAAGAAAGATTCCTGACCTCCGTGCCTTCCGACGAGCCCTGAAGACCCTACTATTTCATCAAGCCGCTCTGACTTAAATTAGTGCTAATTTTAATAGGGATTTTTAGGGGTTTTAAATTTTACGGCCAAATAGTTTAATTATTTTATTAGTTTTAATTTTTATATGTGACTGTTTTTAATATGGCTGTAAACCGCCCTGAGTCCCCTCGGGGAGAAAGGCGGTATATAAATGCAATAAACTCTAACTCTAAACTCTAGATGGAGGAATAGAAGGAAAACTCATCTAATTTGCACATGATGCTAAACTGGCAGGAATAGCCAACACTCCAGATGACAAGCTCAGGATCCAAAAAGATCTTGACAGACTTGAACAATGGGCCCTATCCAACAAAATGAAATTTAATGTGGAGAAAAGCAAGATTTTACACTTACACCAGTCCATCATTCATAGAAGGGCTGAGTGCATGCTAGCCCAATGCAGCCCAGTTTCCTTCTTCTCCCACCCCGTCCCCCCAAAAAAAGCTGGTAGCAAAGGTTTGGAATCTAGTCCAACCCCCTGTTCAAGCAGGAGACGTTATATAATTTCAGACAAGTGACTGTCCAGTCTCTTCTTTAAATCCTCCAGTGATAAAACAACTTCTTCTTCTTCTTCTTCTTCTTCTTCTTCTTCTTCTTCTTCTTCTTCTTCTTCTTCTTCTTCTTCTTCTTCTTCTTCTTCTTCTTCTTCTTCTTCTTCTTCTCCTCCTCCTCCTCCTCCTCCTCCTCCTCCTCCTCCTCCTCCTCCTCCTCCTCCTTCTCCTTCGCCTCCCTCTCCTCCACCCCTCCTCCTCCCCCCTCCTCCCTTCCCCCATCCTGCCTAACTCAGGATTAGAACTCACAATCTTTGGTTTGTAGCCTGGTGTATTAACCACTAGACCCACTGAATCTTATTTAATATATACAAACTGTTAAAGCAAAATGAATTCTCCTTTTTTCTCTGCAAACAGTTAGTACCAGCCAGGCATACTGTATTTTAGTGAATAAAATTAAAACAAAATCTCTATTTTGTTATGCCTTTTTCCTTCTTTACCAATTTGAAAGTAATTCTGATGTTCTAAGGCATTACTTTGGTTTGAATTACAAACAGATGACTGACTTCTAAATTGCTGGCTCACTTGCAGTGGAATTCTGTCATGTTTTTCTTTCTGTAAAATGGATGACATGAGCCAAATGTAGAAATATAATATCCTGCTGGCAAAATCTCTTTTTTTAAAAAAACAAAAAAACCTATTTTTAATCTGGTGATTTTCGTATATACTGGCAGGCCACTATGTACTAAAACACTTGTATCTGTCTTCTTAAGAAAGTGAATGGCTGTTTTCATTTTCATTTCCCCTACTTAAATGACACCCCACCACCTCCCAAATAAGTATGTAGCAAATGGAATTAGATGGCATGTGAACAGTTAAATGGAATTAGCAGCCATGTGATCTTTTTCTAGCATACAGAGTGAGCACAGATGCTGCTTTTTATGGGGTCTCTTTTTTCACTGCATAAGAAGAACATCAAGTGGAACAAATGAGATTTGGGTTTTATTATACTTTTATAGCATTGCATTACAGATAGGAACTATTTTTTTAAAAAAAAATAACACCTGAACACCTTTGGCAACTTTCAAATATGCACAACAGCTTTGTCTTTAGTTGTAATAGCATTCCTCAGCCTAGAGTGGGCTATGAAGCTCAACTGCATGCTATGAAATTAAGGGCAATTCAGCACACCCTCAGAAGCAATTTGAGAGCAGGCTGCCATCGTCTTCTACCAAATTGCTGAGACAAGCAATGAAAATTACTGCTATGCCTTGAGCTGCTGTCAAGCCTAGAGCATCAAAACAATCCTTTACCTCCACTGCAAATAAAGATTGGGGAATGGGCTGTTCCTCAAGGTAAAATTTTATATGGAGGCTAGATAGTCATTCACTGGAGGGGTTTATCTTTGCTTGCACTGAGCTTCTGAAAGGTTTAAGGCAAACTGATGCATTTTAGAGTTTGTGGGCCACACCTGGCCTGTGGCAGCAGGGGGCATCAGTGTGAGGCAAGGCATCATTGGTGGGGGGATGGGGGATGGCAGTGTGTGTGTGGGGGGGTGCGTCCTCCACAATAGACCCAGTTTCTCATGTGGCCTCTTGCCCACTCCTGGTTTAAGACCAATATTTCATCTTAACATAAAGCGGGGTGGTGGCTGAGAGGTGGAGTTCTCACCTCACAATCAGGAGGTTGTGAGTTCGATCCTAGGTAGCAACAGATATTTCTCTCTCTGAGCACAGAGAAAAAATATCTGCTGCAAACTCCATGTAGACATCAGGGAGGGCAACTGGCCAATAAACACTCAGCTCCATTCAGTTGCCCTAACTCCACCCTGATACAAGGGATTACAGAGTCATTAAAAAAGAAGAAAGATTTCATTTTAGCATTCTAACCTTACTAAAAAGCAAAAAAGGTCAGACTGGTTGGATCCAGCCCACTTGGGGGGGCTCTAGAGACTACAAAAGGGCTGCTGTTGGCCACACATTGCTTAGATCCTGCATGTTCTGTAGAAAATCAAAAGAAGATAATCTTGCAAAGAAAAGTGATGAATAAAGACAATCTTATCCATCACTGTAGGTAATAAAAAAGGCAATCTTGCCTTTTTTTTTTTTTTTTTTGGAAAAGTGGAAATCCAGAAAACATAAACTACTAGATAATATCAGGAGGAAGAAAAATAAAATTTGATGATGGTGGTGGTGGTGGTGGTGATGATGATGATGATTTAGACACTATTACTACTGAAAATTGTAGGGTTTGGCAGATCCAGAACACATTAAGTCCAAAATTCATTCTATGTATTAAAAAGGAAGGGGAAGAGAGATGACAAAAACAAACAGACAAGTAATGTTTTGTGTCTCCAGAGGAAAGCAGATGCTGCCAAGACAATAGCTTTTTTGTCATCTGTTTTCTACACTGGTTTTATGGTGCTGGAATTAAATTCTGCACTTTCCATTGATCCAATGTCTGAAATTCTTCCTTAGTAATTTGCTGGTTTTCTTGATCTTCGTTCTTCCACTGAGCCAATTTCCTGAACTCCTGCAGTGTCTCCAGTCTGACTCTTCTTAGTTCTAATTAAATCTTCTGCACTGCCTTTCCAAGTGACTTTCTCCTCTGGCTACATTTCCCTCTCCCCACACCTTCCTTTCCACTCTCCTTCAACTTCCTCTCTCAGAAATGGTTTTACAGAGGATCTGCTTTTCTGATTATTTTGCCAAGTTACTCCATCTATTCTGCATTTATTATAGGCCTGGTAAGAGGAGTATCAACATTGTTTTTCCAAATACTTCTTTGAACACCAGAAGAATGCAACAATTAGAGTACAGGCTGGGGAAAAATATTAATTCAAATAGTGCAGACAGAAAATGTTCATTGCACTTTTTTGGGCACTCAGGTTGTGTTTTCACGAGCATTTCAAATAGCCTCATTTCAAAAAGCAAGCCCGATGTTTGTTTGTTTGTTTGTTTGTTTGTTTATTTATTTATTTATTATATTTCTATACCGCCTTTCTCCCGCAGGACTCAAGGCGCTGTACAGTCAAGAAAAAATAAAAGATACATAAACATTATAAAATTGATAATTAAAATTATAGCATAGTTTAGCCCAATTAAATAAAACCCAGAATTATATAATATTTTAATCATTCCCACTTAACATGCTTAGCCCCGCCTGATTGAACATCAGAGTCTTGAGGGCACAGTGGAAAGCACGGAGATTAGGGATGTTTCGTATATCGGGGCAGTTCATTCCAAAGGGTTGGGGCCCTTACAGAGAAGGCCTACCCCCTGGGAGTCACCAGTCAGCACAATTTGACTGACTGTACCCTGAGTAGTCCTTCTCTGTGAGAACGAACTGGTCGGTGGGAGGCTATTGGTGGCAAAAGATGGTCTCATAGGTACCCAGATCCTAAGACATGGAGCACTTTAAAGATGATAACTAACACTTGAATTGCACCCAGAAGACCACTGGGAGCCAGTGCAGCTCGCGTAGGAGAGGTGTTACATGGGCACAACAAGATGCACCCATAATCACCCGTGCGGATACATTCTGGACCAGTTGGAGCCTCCAGGTGCTTTTCAAGGGGAGCCCCATGTAGAGAGCATTGCAGTAGTCCATATGGGAGGTGACTAGGGCATGAGTGACTGTGTGCAAGGCATCCCAATCCAGAAAGGGACGCAACTGGCGGATCAGGCGAACCTGATAAAAGGCCTCCCTGGCCACGGCCGTCAAATGGTCTTCTAAAGATAGCCGTGAGTCCAGGAGGACACCCAAATTGCGGGCCCTCTCTGTGGGGAGCAAGGTCTCATCCCCAATTGTCAGTGGTGGTACCAGCTGACTATACCGGGATGCTGGAAGCCACAGCCACTCAGTCTTGGAGGGGTTGAGTCTGAGTTTGTTTCTCCCCATCCAGATCCGTACGGCCTCCAGGCAACGGGACATCATAGTAAGGGCATCGTTGGGGTGGTCTGGGGTGAGATGTATAGCTGAGTGTCATCAGCATACTGATGAACATTCACCCTGAAACCACGGATGATCTCGCCTAGCGGTTTTACATAAATGTTGAACAGAAGGAGTGAGAGGACCGACCTTGCGGCACCCCACAAATAAGGTGCCTCGAGGTTGACCTCTGCCCCTCTGCCAACACAAACTGTGAACGGTCAGAGAGAAAGGAGGAGAACCACCAAAGCATGGAGCCCCCTATTCCTAACCTCTCCAGCTGGTGCAGTAGGATACCATGGTCGATGGTATCAAAAGCCACTGAGAGATCTAATAGGATCAGGATAGAGGAGCAACCTCTGTCCTGGGCCCTCCAGAGATCATCAACCAACGCGACCAATGCCGTTTCCGTGCTGTATCGCAACCTGAAGCCCGACAGGAACGGATCCAGATAGACATCTTCATCCAGGTATTGGGGTAGTTGTCGCGCCACCACACTCTCAACAACCTTCGCAACGAAGCGAAGATTGGAGACTGGATGATAGTTTGATAATAAAGCTGGATCCAGGGAAGGCCTCTTGAGGAGGGGCTTCACAACTGTCTCTTTCAAGGTGACGGGAAAGAAACCCTCACTCAGAGAAGCATTTATAATCCCCTGGAGCCAGCCTCGTGTAACCTCCCGGGAGGCCAGTACCAACCAGGAGGGACACGGGTCCAATAAACATGTGGCAGCGTTAAGCTTTCCCAGAATCCTGTCTACGTCCTCAGGAGCTACAGAGTCAAACTCCTCCCAGATAACACTCTCAAGACCTACCCCCGTCTCCTCCCCTGGATCTACCCAATCGGAGTCCAGGCCGTCCCGAATCTGAGCAACTTTATCATGCAAGAATTGCACAAAATCCTCAGTTTGTCCCTGTAAGGGATCTTCCCGCTTCCCCACCTGAAGTAGGGAGCGGGTCACCCTAAACAGCGTGGCTGGGCAGTTCTCTGCAGATGCAATAAGAGCGGAGAAGTAGTTAGACTTCACCACTTTTAGCGCCACTAAGTAGGTCTTAATATAGGATCTCACCTGTGTTCGGTCAGATTCAGATCGGCTTGTCCTCCAATCGCTCTCCAGGCGTCTTTTCCGATGCTTCATCTCTCTCAGCTCCTCGGAAAACCAAGGAGCTAGTCAAGATCGGCATCGGGTCAGGGACCGCAAAGGAAGGTTAAAATCCCCCATAACAATAAATCTGGGGATTTCCACTGCCACCCCAGCTATAACATTGAGCAGCTCAGGCAGGGCCGCTGTTACATGGCAGGGAGCCAGTTACATAATCAGTAGGCCACATCTGAATCCCCTGACCCCACTTCACAAGGAGGGATTCACATCCAGCTATCTGAGGAACAGTGGCCTCCCTCGGGCAAAGACTTTGTCTAATAATTGCTGCACTCCCCCACCCCTTCCCTGAAGCCTTGGCTGATGAAATGCATGGAAACCTGGCAGGCACATTTCCACAAGGGGAACTCCTCCCTCTTGGCCTAGCCAGGTCTCCGTGATCCCTGCCAGGTCAGTACCCCTCTCCGCAATAAGATCGTGAATGAGGGGAGCCTTATTTACCACTGACCTGGCATTACACAACATCAGCCGTAGACTCAGGGACTGAGGCTCTGAACAACCCGGGAAACGAGCGATGCATTGGGGGTCGGAGTGCCCAATCGCATGTAAACATCGAGTGCACACTCCCGGGACATAATATGGCCCCCTGCTGCCGTCATATCTGCCCCTCCCACTTACTATACTAATGCCCATCGTTTCATCCCCCTGCATCCTAATCAGAGCTCTGTCCCCGTCCTCCCCGCCGTGATCATAAGACCCATTACCCCATTCAGTGGATTTATGGATCCCCCCAGATCCATTCCCACAATCCCTCCCAGGACCCCTTAAATTAGAATTTAAAAATTTATCTAAAAAACCCCCAAAGCCATCGGTTTTTTGCAAACCACCTCTCGGGGTTCCAAAACCCATCCTCAAGGGCAGCCCTCGATAATTGTGAGGGCCATATATGCGAGAGGGGGGAATCTTAAACACCTTTCATACTGAAATTTATTTTAAAGCTTCAAAGCTTGTGATTATTACTGACAAAAAAAGCTGTTTATATTTCTGTGTTCTAGGAAATGGCTCTGCATGTTCTATCAAAATAATGGTAGAACTGCTATTTGTTGATATTTCTTTGATCAACAATCAGCATGGAAAACATACCATATATATTTATAAAAATTGCTATTTTTTGATACTTACAAGAAATTGTACATTATTTAAAAAGTTCATATCAATAATTTTTTGCTTACAAAAACTTACATTAATAAATTTTTTGTATGTGAAAATGGCAACAGGGAAATTGAAGGAGTTTTGCATTAACAAGGGAAATAACAAAGTTCCATGTTAGGAAAACAATAATGATTTTTAATATATTTATCCTTCTCTTTTTTTGAAGTTTTATTAGTTTATTGTAAGATAAAATACAGGGTCATAAAAAGGGAGTTTTATTTTAAGATAACAATATGAGTACAAACAAAAATTTAGAAAATTAAAAAGAGAATGAAAAGTGCAAAACGGAATAAAAAAGAAAAAAAAGTAGTGACTACCAACTTCTTTCAGCTCAATAGAATAGGAAAAAAAAATTACAGCCTCAATTTTTTGTTTTACATTTCTAAACATTTCAAGCCATTTTTATAACAATCTATAAAACCAATCTAATCATTAAAAACTAAAATTAGAATTGCATTTTTTTCAGGTTCAAGTACAAATGGAAACAAAATTATATAAGTTATTATCTTTAATTAAAACTTCCTATTCATCTTTCTGCTTAAAACAAAGAGTCATGTCAGGCCCCAGGGAAATCAGCAAATCCAGACAGTTCAAAGAAATACGAAGATTTATTGCAAGCTTATGCTCTCTACAAGAATCTGAACTACTAACAGTCAAAGCAAATTAGTAGTAGATAACAGTCAAAGGAATTCAAGGTGGACTGGACTTAGATCTCTTGTGGGCACAAGGGACTCAAGACTGATGATGCATTTGACCCCCTCCCTCAGGCTCAGCCTGGTCATTTCCTACAGGTCACACTTGTTCTTTTCCTTTGGAATTCACCAGCTGCTTGTTTGACTAAGTTTGTTTGTTTGTTTGTTGAATTTATTTGCCACCCATCTCATAGCAAATGACTCGATGGCTTACAGCATTGACACATTAAAACGTAACAAATAAATATCTTTAAAAATAGAAAGTTATTTCTATTTTATAATAAAAATAGAAATTATTGTTCTTCAACTCCTTCAGGTTTCCATAACCTCAGAAATCTTCCAGTTTTGATTCCTACCAAACTGCACATTTTGCCTTCCATTCCCCACCACCAACATCAAACTACAATTTTCTTTAGCAAAATAAATGCTGACTTTGGAATCAGCAGAGGGAATCTTCTTAAAAGATTGTGGGTTGGAGATGGACATTTTCACAGGAACCTCATTAAAAGCTGCCTCTGTCAAGGAACTAACTTGGCATCATGGGATGCATTAGTAGCTAGAGCAGGAATACTTAAGTTGCAGAGAGAATAACATGGAAAGCCTGAGCATTATTCATCAGCCTTCACACAACTGATCAGATTTAGCAGAGGCAGATTAAACAAGGAAGCTGGGGTTCCCAAAATAAAACCTGCTCACCTCATTTTGCTTTCAGAATGTACAATTTATAGGCTTTACAAATTATATGACCAAGGACATAAAGAAAAGACCAAAATTAAATTGAAGGGCAGGTTCTCCCCAAGGTTTTCCCATGTTTCCATTTTAGTACAACAAATCTGATGAAATCCAATGAAGTTAGAATTAAAGTTTGCATTTCAAATTTTGGGAGTAGTATTTTTTTTTTAACATGATGCATGGAAACATACCTCATTTCTTTACCATATATAGTATATATATGCAAGAATGCTGGTTAGCTGGGTCCCATCTCTTTGCTTTATAGTTATACTGGATAATTACCTTGGCTGCTGTATATTTGCAGATTACAGATTAGCAGAGGTGGAAAGGACCTTATCAGTCATCTAGTCTAACACCACTGCCACCCCCGCTCAAGCAGGAGACTCTACACCATTTCTGACAAATGGCAGTCCAATCTTTTCTTGAAAGTCTCAAGTGATGAAGCTCCCACAACTTCCAAAGGCAACTTCTGTTCCATTGATTGATTGTTCTCACTGTCAGAAAATTCCTCCTCATTTCTAGGTTGAATCTCTCTTTGGTCAGTTTCCATCCATTATTCCTTGTCTGGCCTTCAGGTGCCTTGGAAAATAGCTTTCCAAAGCTTTTTATATAGCTGCATCCTCTCTGTGGCAGCCCCTCAAATATTGGAAGATGGCTACCATGTCTCCCCTGGTCCTTCTCTTCACTAGACTAGCCATTCCCAGTTCCTATAACCATTTTTCATATGATTTAATCTCCAGTCCCCTAATCATCCTGGTTGCTCTTCTCTGCACTTTTTCTAGAGTCTCAACATCTTTTTTATATTGTGGTGACCAAAACTGGATGCAGAACTCTAGGTGTGGTCTTACATATATTTATATATTTATCTTTATGATGTTTTCATTTATTTTAAACATTTTAATATTTTAGAATTGTAAGCCAACCAGAGTCACCTTGTTGAGACAGGCAACTATAGAAATTAATTAGTTAATTAATTAATTAAGATAGAAGTAAAGGCAGAAATCAGAGCATGTCTTCTGGGCCTTTTTATTTATTTCAGTTGCAGATTGTATTTGTTTTCTTGTAGAATATTAAATAAATAAAATAGTTTTCAAAACATATATACATTAATCATAAATACTAGTTATTTCAAAATTTGGCACAATATTCTGACTTCTAACTTATGTTAGGTTTGGAATATGCACAGATCTGAATCTATGGTCTCTTGTATTTCTGTCTATCTGAATAATACCTGTGCAATGTATAGCATTCATTGCCAATGGTACCAATGGTAAAGTTGGTACCAATTTGGCCAATATAGCACAAATCAAAGCCCAGTTTTAGTTCAAGCATGCATAAGTTATTTTATGCAAGTGTCAAGATTGAATTGCTTCTTTCAAACCTTAATGCTTTTCAACTTGTCAATGAACTGGTGGGAAGGAAAGGGGAAATAGAATGTAGAGAATGTATGCAGAGATCATGAAAGCATGGAATCCATCAAGGTCACCACTGCAGGTGCTTAAGAAAGAAATGGACTGTTCTCATAACAAAAGAACATCTCATAATTGGACAATGTGGTCATCCAGGGGAGGGGAGAAGGAGAAAGTATTGTTTAACTGGGTAAGCATTTGGGCGGGAAACCAGATCTGGCTTTGTTTCTTCAGTACCAACAAGGTGTATCCAATAAAGTGTTACTTTTGGGAATTCAATTCTCCCAAGAGTTTCCTTGTTTTGGGTTCACTAATTGGACAGCAAGCTAGAAACACAAATTTAGAGACTCAGAGGTACATGCAGTGTATTGACACTCATTCAGTATGTGTGAAAATATCCAGTTGATTATTATGAAAAATAGCTCTTGGGCAAGGTATTCTGATCCCAAAAGCTTTCCCTAAAGCATAATGGAATTGTATTTTCCCATTAACTAATGTTAAAAAAATATATATAGAAAAATCTAATTTTGATTGAATCTCCAGAAATAAATCAAAAACTAATCTCTAAACCATTATATAGCCACTGAATTTAACATTTCTGAGTAGGGAAGCAAATAATTTAGCAATTGCCTATCATGTTCTATAGTGAGTTATTTAAGTATACTATAACAAAGACTTCAAACAGTTATCTTCCATAACCTTTCATCGTGTAACAAAATATGAGGAATTATTTTCTGCGCAATAAAGTGAATACACGGTTTTAATTGACCTTGCTTGGCTTTAAAAGCTAACAAGTGAAGCAGAGGAAAGTATGCCAGCTCCTCTTAGAAATTAACCATGTGTGCTGATTCAATTTCCAGATATTAGTAAGGCCTCAGTTCCTAAATTTATGAGAGAGAGAGAGAGAGAGAGAGAGAGAGAGAGAGAGAGAGAGAGAGAGAGAGAGAGAGAGAGAGAGAGAGAGAGAGAGACCAACAGAATACCTGTCATTTTAGTTCACTTTTTTAAAGAAGTGTTTTCGTAGAAAGAAGAAGAGGATAAAGAGGAAAAAGAAGCCAAACTGTAGTGGATTTAAATCCAGGGAAAAGACTGGAGATTAGTGCAAGATACTTATAGACAATCTGTGGCTCTCTAGAAGTTACTGAACTCTGAGGATTTCATGCTGTTGGCCATGCTGCCTGCGGTTGCCAGAAATTAAAATTCAATAGCATTTGTAACAGCATATATTACCAGCTGTAGTCTGAAGGCATTTGATGCCACATTTTTGCAAAACTAAATGTGGTAATTCAACAGGGCCTGAAGACCCAAATTCAAAGTCTCAATAAAGTTTATACAGGAGCCATGAGTCGAGATGACATTGATTGGAGCATGTGATCAACTGAGGAGTGAGGGGATGATTTGGGGGGTTTTGATTTACTGAGGGAAAACCCAGACCTTTCAGATTCGGATTTTCCCAGATGTGCCAATTTACCTATTCTAGTAAATAGAACTTTGGAAAATGCTTGCTTCCGTGTCTTTACTCAGAGTTAGGGTTTTCTGGAACACTGATATTGTACATATACACACACACTATCTATCTTACTAGCTAGGTAAATAAAGTTGCCTTTTGCAAATTGTGGTGCAAATAATGAAATAGTTGGACTAAATCTAAAGGAGAGCATTATTAATCCATGGTGAGTAATGTCTACTGATATCATGAGACTTTGAAAGTTTCCACTATAATCATTCCAGTGAAAAAGCTGCATTTAAATGATAGTTGATCTTAAAATTATACCATTTTTTAAAAGAGCTTTGAGCTTATCCTTTTCCTTTGCTAAATCTTCCATTGCTAACAGGCACTTTCTTCTCTTTCCTTTTGTAGCACCTTATCTCCATTAAGTTTATTAGATTACATGGCTGATCATGGCAACCAAAGATGAAATGTCCTAGTTCAGAAATGGCTGCATACTCTTTTTTTTTTTTTTTTGAAAATTTCACAGTTCATTTGGGTTGGCAAATATCAGGTGACAAAAGCCTAAAATGACATATCTGATTAGACACAATGGGTGACTTGGAAAATGATGGTATTATTACAATGATATAATTAACTGAGCACATCTGCACCAAACATCTCAGCAGCTGTTTGAACCTGATGTTCTTGCATAACAAACCATCCTGTAATTTCTCCTGCTCTCCCACAATGTTTATAAAGAGTAGGCAACCTTGACCGTCAGGTTATATGTGGTCCCTCAGTCCAGCTCCACAGCCTTTCAAGCCTGTATTCCAGTATGGAATGGAACAACTTGCCACAGCCAACTTGCTCTGCCCAACTCACCACAGTCAACTCACCACAGCAAATTCATTGTGGCCAGTTCAGCATGGCCAACAATTCGCTGCAGGACAATTCAGCAATTCAATTTAATTTTTTAAATAAGTAAAAAAAAAATAATTTTTATCATTCACAGTTTATTTTATCCCTTCTTTGGCATCCTTTCTTTAATGGTTCTATTCCACTACTTCTTCAATATTAGTGTAACTCTTGTCCTGCAACAAGTTGTCCCATGGCGAGTTGGCCATCTTGAGTTGTTCCATGACAAGTTGGACACATTGAGTTAGCTGCGGTGAGTTGCCCTAGACTCATTCCAGTAGCACTACTGTGATTCAGGAGCAAAATGTCAGTCAGTTCTCTGGGTTGAGCAAGAGAGTGAGTCGTTCAGAAACATTCACTGAATTTCCATGGTTGAAAGTGGGTCTCCTCTTTTGTAGGCTAATAGTTTAATCTCAAAGGTCCTATTTCAAAAGGCAACTGGACTTTATTTCTTTTCAAAACAAAGAAAGTCCAGTTGGTTTTTAAAAAAGCACCTTTGGGACAACTTTCATCTGGATGACTTGGAATCTCTGTAGACAACTAATACTTTAATCATTTCCATTAACAATAGTATAAGGTGTAAAATGTGTTCTCTGTTTCTAGTATTATAATCCCACTCCACAAATTAACAATATAGACAGTTCATCCTGGTAATATTGCTGCAATCCATACCACAGTTGAACATAATGTGAAGAAATATGTAGTATCTCATTGAAAAAGGTTGCTTTTCCCACTACCCCTTTAGAACCTTCCATTTTAAATACCCATCACTTGAATGCATTAAGTGATATTTAAATCAATCTATATCTGCCTATATCTTCAATCTAAATTTTACTGCAGGTCCTTGAGTGAAGCTTCACTGGATTTTATTGTTAGGGATTTTATTTGCTGAATTATTCAGAGGAAGGAGAACACGTGGCTCACCACATGTCAAATTGCTATATCCAATACCTCTCATCCATGGCCATACTGATGAAGCTGAAGTCCAATAATTTTGGGAGGAGCAGGCAACAGCCACCCTTCCCCGTTATGATATTTTTTTTTTAAATGGCTTTTAATGATGGCTGATGACTCACTACTCTGATATCCTGATGATCTAAAGGATGATATACAAATGTTCCCCAAAATAAATAAATTTAATTATCCATTTCATGTTGTGGTTTATTACATTTTATAATGAAGTCCTTCATCAAAAAAGTACCAGGGTGCATATAAAATTTTGCATCACATTTACACAGATATAAATACTGTATTTATATACAGTATTAAATTTTAAATATTTCTTCAAAATACAGATGAACCTAGAAAAGGCACAGAACAGCCTAAAATGGATTTAGTCAACAAAACAAAAAACAAAACAAAAAACCCCTAAAATATAAAAATATCAATCTGTGATGTTTAGAAATGGATTACTCTAGCAGTCTAGATACCAAACCTTCTGGAAAGATAACTAGGACAAAACTGCAGAGACAATCTAATATACTTAATAATTTTCAATCTATATTTTCAATGGCATGCAGAGCTTTGTCAAAAACCTGAGTTTAGGTAAATCACATGCAATCTGTAACCTCTGACATTGAAATAAGCTTTATCCTGTACAGATAGTCCTCAACTAACAACAGTTCATTTAGTGACAGTTCATAGCAGGGGTAAAATGCTCCCAGTTCGGACTGGATCACCCAATCCAGTAGCGATGGCGGTGGGTGGTTCCTACAACCTCTTTGGCTGAAGAGGTTGTACGGGAAAAAATGCCTTTAAAAGCCAGACGATCGCGGATGAGTTGCCTGATAATCAGAGGCTTTTAAAAGCATTTTTTTTTCTGCAACCTCTTAAGGTTAACCCCCACCACCAAGCCATGCCCACAGAACCTGTAGTAACAAATTTTACATTTCACCACTGGTTCATAGATACAACCACAGTGAAAACAGTGACTTATGACTATTTTTTTCCTGCTTGTACTTTGGTTGAATTTTACATTTCCTGGATGACTATATATTGGACACAGTTATCTTTTAGGTGGCATAATTCCCTGAATTTTGGCTCAATGTTTGCATACAAAAATATTCATGTTGCCTTTTCTTATGGGCATGACATCTCAGAATGATGTAATTTAATGATCTGAGTATGTGATCTATTAGCTCTATGGGCATCTCTCTGTGATGGATTATTATTATCCCAACAGTAGCCAGTCACTGCATTGTTTTCTCTAGAGGTTGATGCAGCTGCAAGCCAAATCTGGCTGATTTGGAAACAGTTAGCATAGCAGTACATGGATAATGAGTAAGCTAGGCTACCGCAGAGATGATTTGGGTTCTAATTCTCTGTCACATATGAAGTTCAGATACAACTATTTTAGGCCAATTTCTGTTTCTCACTCTGAACATAATATGTGGAAGATGAACTCTATTAAGTTTACATTCGAGGCCAATAGAGAAATATTGAACTATTCCTGTATTTTGCAATTTTATTCTGTAATTTTATACAAAACCAGCAGTTTAAAATAGATGTACACCTCAGGAAAGAGATTTTAATTTATCTGGACGGTGAAATGCAATTTTTCTTGTATCTATTGTATGTAGCATACCCTGAACTTATCAGCCACTTATTTGGAATAGGATCAGATGTGATTGTGAATAGCTTAATGTCTGCTGTAACTTCGATAGTCACCCCATTTCTTGCATAATAATTATCAGTTCTCCCCTTAGGGATTGTTTTTATTGATTACAATAAAAGCGCAGAAGCATTAAGATGAGGAAAGGTCACTTTCTTATCAAATGAGAGGCCAGGTTTCAAGCAAACCACAAGTCTGTTTTTTTATTAGCTTCATCTCAATGACCTAATAATTTCCAAGTAACTGAAGAACATGTTTAATCATTGCATGGGAACCACTTAGCACATTAACACAATGGTACGTAATCATTTGCTTTTTTATGCCCTCAGTTTCCTTAACCCATAACTAGTCAATAATATATTAATATTACAGGTTCACTTTAGAGCTAAGCATTTCTGAATCTATTAAACTGTCACCCTGGATGAAAAAAGCATACATCTAGCCCACCCCCCACCCCCCAAGACAGAGTGAGAGGAGGAAAGAAGTATTAAAAAGAGCTGAGTGCTAATGAAATTAATCACTATCATCATAAGTACTTCCAATTTCTGTCACCCAGAAGCAGACAGCATAGAAAGATAAATACCCACTCACAGTGTAATACTGGAAAATATGTGTGTTTGGTAGTGGGACAGTTGTAATTATTTGTTGCTTGTTTATCAGATTTATTCCCTGTTCATTTTGCAATTCAAGATGACTCTTAGTGGCTTACAGAAAGATAAAACACACATACATTCAACAATTATAAAAACAGATTAAAGATATAAAAAATTAAAATAAAAAAACCAAGGTTTTCGAGGGGAGAGGTGTGAGTGTCTCCTCTATAAGTATACCAACCATCTCCAGACAATAGCTTCTCCTTCAGGAATATAAAGTATATAAGTATAAAGTTTAGCATTCTGCATTTTGAAGAACAATGCAGAAGAAAATCTGGTCTAAGATTTTAGGAAGTTTACAGAAGTTTATTCGGACAAAAACATATTTCTCTCTTTCATAAATAAATGTCAACAATTATTGTTGAGCTAAGATTTAAATTTCCTAGTATATAGTTGGAAGTAGAAGGAAGAACCCAGAACTGGTAACTAAGGGGATTGATTCCAAGCTTAGAACATGGAACATAGAATAATAGGGTTGGAAGAGACCTTGGAGTTCTTCTAGTCCATCTTGCATCTTTTAGGCAAGCTTAGAAATTCATATATTGAATCCCTGCTTTGACGCATCCAAGTCAATATTTACTTGCAATGCTTTTGAGGTATTCAGGTATGATGATTTTTGCCCCATGTAATATGATAACAGCAGTGGTGGGATTCAGCTGGTTCATACTGGTTCAGGTGAATCGGTTGTTAAATTACACACACACAAGTGGTGGGTTGCCCCCGGTTCAGACCGGTTCGTAAGAACTGGTAGTAAAACCGGCAGGAGGCTCTGCCCACTGCCCTGGATGTCATCATATGCACATCATATGTATGATCTGCACATGTGTGCACAATCCTGTTGCAAACCGGTAGGAAAGGTAAGTAGAACCTACCCCTGAAACACACATACAAACACATACACACACTGCTATCAAAGTGGATCCTGGGCACTGTGCTACAATGGTGAAATAGGCAACGGAGTGGCTGGCATGAGAGAAGGAGAAAACTGCTTTCCCTCTTTCTTCTCCCTGCTCCTCCTCCTCCCCTCGTGCCAGCTGCTCCATTTCTCCACTGCAGTGCAGCACAGCACCCAGGATCCACTTTGATAGCGGGTGCATGTGTAATAATTTGTCTGGCCAAACTAACCCCACAGTCTCCCCTACATTGGGCTCAGCTTTGATCGTGTTACCAACTTAATTCCTTGCCCCTCCTCGCCCCTCTCACTTTTGCCCACAGATTGACCAACACCTTCTGCATGCAGCTCCATGGGGATGGGGGCAGAATCCCTCTCTCCACTTCTCCCCAATTCTTCACTTTCCCACGCAAGCTCTAAGGAGCATCAACTCCTTGTCTCTATGTAACCCCCCCTCCTCATTCCTCGGAAACCTCGCCTCTTAAAGGAGCTGCATCCAGAAGGCTGAAACAGCTGTAAGTCCAATGTGCAAACAAGCATCCTTGGAAACAAAGGCAAGGGTGGAAATTTAACAACTGGTTCAGCCAGGGTCAGATTGACTGTCACGGGAAGCCAGTCCCACATGGATGGGACTGGATGGGAATGGGCCACACCTCCCATAGCCAACCTGACCCTGGCTAAATTGATTGTTAAATTATTTGAATCCCACCACTGGATAGCAGGTTTTAAGCTTGGAACTGTCTGCATTCATAGTGAGGTCCTGCGACTGAACTGCAACCTTTAAAACCCTGTGACCGGAAGTCCTGCCACCTATGAATTTAGTGTACAAGATATGGTTTTTCATATCTTAGAATGAAAACCTTCGATATGGTCCTAGCCTTTTTTAAAAAGCTTTTGGTAATAATATTTATTTACTATTAGTTATGAGTAATAAGACAGAAATGAAAATAGAATCTCTATATAGGTAGTGTTGAACGCCATTCATTTAGTGACTGTTCAAAGTTACAATGGCACTGAAAAAAGTGTCTTCTCACCATTTTTCACACTTAGAATTCTTGCAGCATTCCCATAATCACATGATCAAAGTTCAGACATTTGTTAACTGGCTCATATTTATGATGGTTGCGTAATGGTTATGAAAACTTCTGACAAGCAAAGTCAATGGAGTTCACTTAATCATTTTACTAATCTAACAACTGCAGTGGTTCCCTTAACAACTGTGACAAGTAAAGTCATAAAATGGAGAAAAATTCATTTAACAACTGTCATGCTTAATCACATAATTTTTTGGCTCAACTGTGGTCATACGTCAAGGATTACCTGTGGGCTGTTTTCAAGAAAGTAATGTCATCATTTCCAGACATGCAACTAAACTAAGATCATGTCCTGATGTACATCTGACAATCTTATCCAGCAATTCATAACATAGTGATTCCTTTTGAAAAGAATGAATTTATTCAAAATCCATCAGCATGGATACTGTACGAGACAGGCATGGAAACAAATATTTTGTGGGAATCCTTAAACTCTGCTATAAACTTTATAGCAAAGGTATAATTCATGTAAAATAAAAGCAATGCAAATCAGAAATTAAATTGCACTATATGGATCATTACTTAAATGATTGAGAGTTTAGGCTACGGTTGCTTTGCTTCAGATGTATTGAAAATCATAGTGTTTGAGCAGAAGCAAATGTAATGAATTTATAGCTCTCTGGGATGGAAATGGGCTTTTTACATATCCTGTGCTCCAGTGAGCAGGTAAAGAAAGAACATTGCTTCTTAAGCAGATTTGGAGCCACTAAAGAAAGCTATTCTCAATGGATGCTGGCTCTACCTCAAGAGCCTCAACTGTGTTGTTAGAAAATGTACAATCCAAGCCTTGGATTATTTTAAATTGATCATCTGGTACAAAGTGTCCCAGATTACCTATTCTAGTAAAATGAATTTTGAAAATACTTGCTTCAGAGTCTTTAATTGGAAGAAGGTTTTTTTCTAGAATGCTGACACCAAGTTTTTGTGGGAGTGAATCAGTGGTGGGCTGGCTCCAGTTCGGACCAGTTTGCAAGAACCGGTAGTAAAACCGGCGGGAGGCTCCATCCATTGATCCTGATGTCATCATAGATGATATGCGCATGCGTGTGTGGGCACAATGTGAACTGGTAGTAATGATAAGTAGAATCCACCCCTGGAGTGAATGACAATTTGTTTTATATCCCATTAGAGAATACCAAAGGGAAAGACACGAGAACTATTTCTTCTCAGTGCTTAAAGTGTTTAAATAGTCGCTGGATTACCAAACATTAGGGATGTATAATAGTGAATCCTACACTTGTAAGGATTGGAATAGATGATCTCCAGGCCCCTTCCAACTCGTACATTTTATAATTCTACTCACACTTGTATGCCATGTGATGCATGAATTGTAGATTCTGGCTCAGATTTGTCTGCACTCACCTCTAAAATGAAGGGGAAAGCTGAAGGAATAGGACTAAACACACACAAACTGAAGCAAATCAAACACAGACTGCCAACAATTTGATTTCAGCCACAACTAAGCAATATTTGACATTTTGGAAATATTTGATCTGCGTGTATATATCTCTTTCTCTTTAACTTTGCAAAACTGCTTAAGGGGCCTTGTGTGATCATGAGTAAATTGAATTTAAATCAAGGTTTGACATACTTCTTGGGGAGAAATGGCTCAATTGAAATCATCTTGTTATTTGGGGAAAAGCTGTTCTCTTATAATTAAATGAATGAAGAACTTTGTCTCTTTTTTATTAAGTACATATAGTGGAGATGTTTATTAGGGGAGAAAATAATACCTCCCTGGAGATTTTAGGGAATAAAAACAATTTTATTTCTCAGGAAAAAAGTTCAGAGACCAGGCAAAGAAGATAAATGCTGAGGAAATAAGTCCAGTTTGGGGCTTTTAAAAGAATTAGTTGTGTACAATTTTATTTCATAAAGCACTTGATCATTATAAATATTATTTGATGATAGTTTAATTTTACTGAAGAGAACAAAAGTTTAGCAATAGATTAAATATATGCAAAATCAAACACATGTCTTGGTATTCAGGAGAGAAGTCTTGATATTTCAAGCTGAAAAGTTATTGATGTAGGCTATGCAGAAAAACCTGAAACCCCCAGTTGGGGGACTGAATGAATGGAATAAATCACTTTCAAGATAGCCATGAATAAGGATGAGGTGCAAGGTTCATTTTCCAAGCTTCTGGGTTGGTTTCCGAATGTTTGATTACCAGCCTAAGTAACATCTTCAATAGAATTTAGGGGATGTCAGTGTTCTTCTTTATAAGGGCTTCAGGTGTAGGTGTATCAAGTGAGGGTCTTATGGTGAATCTTGTGAAGTTTGAGTCATCAGTGAGTCTTGTGATGAGTCTTGTGATAAGGAGGTTACATCAGGTCAGGGTCGTTGGGAGCCGAACTGCTGGAGGGGTTGCATGAGTTGGTTGAGTGCTCTCTCTGGTTGGCTGTGTGGTTGATTTGAATTCTGTGGGGTTTGTAGTCTGGTTGCAGGTCAAGGTGTCTATTGATGGAATTGTTTGTGGAGTGCCAGGCTGTTGTGGCCCGCCAGAGGCCTGTGCAGCTAGTAGCTGATTCTGATAGCGAAGAGACTGGTGTGGTGATGCGCCAGCAGCCTGTGCAGCTGGTACTCGAGTCAGACAATGAGGAGGCTGGAGAAGATGTTGTGCCAGAGGCGGGGATTCAGCCAGGGCCTTCAGAACCTCCAGAAGCTCCCATAAGTGAAGAGGAAGAAGAGGAGGAGCCTCTTCTTGATGCATGAGTGCGTAGAGCTGTTAAAAGGCAGGAGTGGCTCCTCAGGAAGAGTAAGGCTTGGGCTTGAGAATAAGACTTGGGCTAATTGGCCATTCCCCTAGCCTATTTAAGGAAGGACGACAACTGATGCAATTTGCAGGAAACAACTTCGTTCATATTCCTTTGTGTCTTGATTCCAGAAACGTTTGATCAGCTCTTGCTTCTCTCTTATCAGTTTTCCTGCAAATTGCTTCTGGGCATTCTGCCAACCACAGTAAGATTACGGTTATCTGAAATACTGTGCCTCATAATTGAGTTATTATTCTTTGGATTCTTGTTGGCTGTTAATGAAGCTAATTAACAGCTTTCGTTCAGAAAAGACTGATTTAAACTGTATTTGTGTTTGAACAACTACTAAGAAAGCTCATTAGTAGTCCTTAATTAGTAAACTAAGGTTTGTACGGACTTTGTGTGTGCTGCGTTCTTTGGGGTCCGTATCTGAGGCAGAACACAAGCTTTGATGAATTCATGAGGGTGGTGGGTGGCAGGTGATTTTTGTGTTGCTCCAATTGAACTAGTGCTGTTTGGTGTTGGTGTGGGTAGAGATTAAGGATTTGGGATTGTGGCATTTGATTGCCAACCGGTGTTCATGGATCCTGTTGGTTGCAATGGTTACAGTTGGTTTTGTAGATTACATTGTTTCTTTCATCCTTGAGTAAGGATGTTGTGCTTCATGCTCACCAGCTTAAAATGATAAAAGTCATGCTGGTAACTTCTGACAATTTTTCCACTAGAAATTGAAAGGAACCCCAGGAGTTTGTAAAATCAAAGAAATAAATCTGGAGGGGATAACTGGGTAAGACATGTGGTCCAATACAGGAATGTCCACATGGTAGAATTAAAATTAGGGGTGGGTAATTAAGTTTCCTAAGGGGGCACATGAGAAACTGGGGACCATTTAATCGGTCATTTTTATTTCTCTCTTTAAATCTATTTTTCTATCATGGAATTTCTATCTGTTTTGGCTTGTCCCAGCTCACATGCATAAACTCAAAACACTTTATTGAGATACCATAATTCCTT
This sequence comes from Masticophis lateralis, assembly GCA_030761175.1. Lineage (NCBI taxonomy): Eukaryota > Metazoa > Chordata > Lepidosauria > Squamata > Colubridae > Masticophis > Masticophis lateralis. The sequence continues at coordinate 319,847,500 of JAUDYJ010000001.1, read as the reverse complement.
GTATTATTCCCAGGTCCAGTAATAATGAGTTCCATTGAATCAAGTGTAACCTGTAACACTGAATTTCAGCTGAGAAAGCACCCCTAAGTATCAATAGAAATTACTAACATGGATGAGAAAAAAAAAACATGATATATTTATTAGATTCTTGGAATCCCAGAAAAATACTATTCCATTAGATTTTTTGATAACATTGAACCATGCCTCCTATATTCAGGTTTCTGACTATGAGAAATGAGTATCCCTTTTGTGATATTCAAGATTATATGAAAAGACAAGGCTTGTAAAGGAGCTTGTCGTGCAAAACACTGCTCATCAAAGCATGTTCTCTTTCAATCTGTTCTTAAAAAATTGAATTTTGTCCCATCAAATACAATGATGATCACCAGTGGTCAGTGACAACTAGTTCACCTGTATCAAAAATACTACACCACTGGAGCTATAAGAGAAAGATAGTGGAATAAAGCTACCTGAATATCTCTGCTTGGCCACTTTAAGAAAGAGAAAGTTAAACAGTGGGAGATGGGGATGTTAGCCTAACATCCAGCAGAGACTTCATAAATTCTTAATGCCCAAGCTGTTTATGTCTCTTCTGTAGATAGGTGTATTGTTTCACCATTTGGAGTTGTGACCCAACAAAATCATACATGTCTCAACTCCTGCTTAGATTCAGGCTACTCTTCTGACATTCATCTGTCCTACACAATCATCTGAGTCTCTACTGCATGAGAGATCAATGGGATGGGAGCCTAAAGGCAGAACTTCTCAGATGCACTCCTGGTATTGTAATCGGTTTCCCTCCAGGTTTCTTTTGCCTCCTACATTGTTGGCTTCCCAGAAAATATAAATAAGAGCATGTGGGAATTAGTGGTGTTGGGCTGCCTTTTTGATTATTAATTCTGATTACAGTTTGTTGTTGTATGTATTTTATGGCTATAAACCTATAATGACAGCCAGTTGGTGTAATGTCAGATGTCAGTTAAATTACAGGTCAGTAAGATATCAAACTAAAACCCAGGAAACTTAGTCCCATTTTAGGGACAAAGCCAGCCATGTGACCTTGGTCCAGTCACTTTTTCTCAGCCCTAGAAATAAGACAAGGGAAAACTACTTCTGAAATCTTGCCAAGAAATCTGCAAGGATTAATTCTGACAATCACTAGGAATCAAAACTAAAAGTTTTATGGATATACAACCTGCCATAAAACTCCAATAGTCCTAATAATTGGTTGATATATAAATGTCTGTAATAAATAATATCTATCTAATACCATTCTGCTGGTTTACGAACAAAGTGTTTACAGCAGGGAAATCTGCAGGGAGGGCGAGGTCAATAGCATTAACCTTTAGAGCCGCAATGGTGCAATGGTTAGAATGCAGTACTGCAGGCTACTTCTGCTGACTGCTGGCTGCCTGCAATTTGGCAGTTCGAAACTCACCAGGCTCAAGGTTGACTCAATCTTCCATCCTTCCAAGGTCAGTAAAATGAGAACCCAGATTGTTAGGGGCAATATACTGACTCTGTAAACCACTTAGAGAGGGCTGTAAAGCACTGTGAAGTGGTATATAAGTCTAAGTGCTAAGCACTATTTAATTTGTATTAAATAGTGTTGCCTGCATCACACTCACATAAAAAGGAGTGGGGCTCCAGTTGCCCATTCATGAATATGCATTCTGATGCTATTCAACTACCTGCTGATTGATGCCTCTGGCTCATTCAACCAGATGAACGATCAATCAAAAGAGCAAAAAATGTTTAATGAGAGAAAACTTCAGACAAATATATCAACCATTAAATTAGAGATTAAGTTTAGGTTTGAGGAAAAACAACCAACTTTAAATGGAGGACTACCACCCAAGAGTCAGTATGCCAGGTTGATGATAATCATGGTCATTCATTTTTCTTGTATCCATTGTGGTAATCAGGTGTGTAAGAGTAGCAAAAAGAACCAAATGTATTTCTTCATCATTGAGGAACTTCAATGGAGTATATTATATATATATATAATATACTATATTATTCCTTAGTATGCAGATTTAAAAATATTTTTAAAGAAGATTCTGAACTTTTATTATTTTTGCATTTAATCCTGGCTAGCAAAACAAGGTATTTGTTTGGAAATCATTGGCATCTTCCCTGGAAGATGAGAATCCAATGCTCTTGTCAAAAGTCATTTAGGGTTTTTGTTTGATTATTTTTTACATTGTGCAAAATGGATTTCACTAGGCTGAGCATATACAGTGGAATGCGTTACTATTACATAGAAAGAGGAAAAATTAAAAAATCACATATGTTATCTTTCTACAAGCTTTGATTGTTCAGATCTGGCAAGGACTTTGAATTGATACCAAAGCTTATTGAAATAATCTTGGTACATACTTTCAAAATTCTTTGGAATTTTTGTTTTACAAAATCTCTTTTAGAAAGATGCACTCCAGCCATTCAGTCTGCACAATATTAAGTAAACAAATGTTTTTGATTCTTTGAAGAGAGATTTTTCTTATGGTTGGTTTCATATCTAAGAAAATGTTTTCAATGAATTTACTGGCATTTTTATTAGATACACCAAACTGTACTATAACGCTGACATCTTAAAGTGATTCTGGGTGGGTAAGTGAATTTCTCCCACAGGAGGTATTGCATGGTGTTCTGATCCAGTTCCCCAACACAACAAACCCTTGAAGTGAACTCAAGAGATTCCTTTATTCAGAATGCTGGCAGCCCAACAGCAGGCTAACAAGTCCATCGAGCCTGAAGATGAATAGTTGTCTGCCACACCTATTCATCTCCATCCCCTGCCTTTTATCCCCAGAGCTAGGATGGGCCCTTGTTAGCAGCAGTGGCTCTTCCTTCCTCAGGATTGGCCCTTTCCACTGCTCTCCCCTTCTCTGCCTTTTGCGCAGCCGTGCATCAGACACTGGACCCAGCTGTTCCTCTTCTTCTTCATCAATCACCTGGGGGCTGTTGACTCTCCATCTGGGGGTTGATGGACAGCCCAGGCTCTGCATCTCTCTCTCTCTCTCTGTGCCAGCTCCATTCCCTCTTTCCCCTCAGAGCTCCCATGTTGCCCTGATGCTGACCCTGACTCCCACACCTCCTCTTCCTTTGCCCACTTTTGTATGTTTGTGTGACTTCACTGTGAATGTTCCAAAGGGAAGGACTTAACTTTTTTCAACACTGCTTTCATCATTTTCCCCATCACTACTACTCCCAGATGGCTCTGTCAAAGTACTTTTCATAACTTACAAATTTCCCCTTCTTTTGCAAAAAAGCATTCCTAAAAATACTATATCACAAAAAGCTCCAATAAGGAAAATATGCAACTTCTGGAAAAAAATGTACACAAAACGTTCAAAAGGAACTTGATTTGAAAAAACATGTGGCATTTTATTGGTGTTAAAGTAGCATTTTTGCCCCCTCTTATCTGAGGACAACTACAATGTAGCATTTTCAAAACAAAAAATGTACCACTGATCAACAAATAGTTAAATATTTTTTTCCATTTTTAAAACATTTTATACCAGTTTTCTTTTGTAACTTGGAGTAATTGGTCTACTGCTTTATAATCTGGCGCCTTAATCAGTAGGGCAAACCAGCTATATAATTTGATTATAAATTTAATTTATAGAGTTATTTTTTACATTTAGATTTATAAATATAATTATATATCTATAATGTTATAGAGTTGGTATACAATTTCCCCATTGTTGTGTTGTAACTGTATTTTTGAGGTTTTGCATTCATTTTATCATGCATTTTTTATTTGTTCAGTTTCCATAGCCTATCTGACTTGAAATTTGTTTGTGTGTCCTAAGAAATGGTATTTCAAATTCTCTCATTTTTTTTAGAACCCTTGTTCTAAAGATCTGATTATATCCTTCCAATAATTTATAAGTACATCGACCATAGTATATTCCAGTTTTTACTGAGTAATTTGTGCAGCGGCTTTGAACTATTCATGAAGTCTAGGTGAACTATATCTGCATACGTAATTACATTTTCTTACTATAATTGTCTCAAACACAGAACCGTTTAGAGGAAAAGCTAATGGTAAAATTGTCAACCTTATTATTTTGCTTATAGAACTCCATGCTTTTATCAAAAACGTTTTTAATTTATTTGTTCCGTGGATCTATCTCCTCAAACCTTATAGACTCTAGGCAGTTTACAAGCAATAAAATAAAATTAGATTTCAAAATTTCAGTAACAAACAATGGCTGAGACAAAATAACAAGAAAAATACTCCCTATCACATACACACAAGCCCACACACAAGTCATCCACAAACAGTACAGTACAGCTGTCCTGAGATACGGAGGGAGCAGAAATACTACTTTAACATCAAGGTGTTGTTACAGGTGTTGTTACAGGTGACTCAGGGCTGACTCATTAAGTCTTAGGCTGAGAATGAGATAAAGGCAACATCATGGGAATGGACATGACTGAAAAAGTGTGCTGCCAGGGCATGTTTGTGCCTACATAGGTGAAAGTAGGGAAAGACCCTCTGGTATTTATTAAAGCTTCACAATTTTAATAAATACAGAAGTCAGAAACATGACAAATGAATTGTAGAGAGTGTTGTGTTTGTACAAGGTCCAAACCATTTCTTCAAATTATTTTTGAAGCTCACACAACCTAATCATTTGGTTAAAGGGCAAACATTTAATGAAATCCTTCACTCCCAGGAAAAGATGAAGTTGGTTTGATTTATGTCCTCCCTTCTTTCTTCTGTCTCTCATGCACATACATGTACATTAAGGGGAAAAAATGCAGAGCTTGATTCAACCCATTTAGAGGAGATTTTTCTGAAAAACAGGGCTGCCTGTTTTCAGTTACTAACCTCTTAGATCACAGCAAGAAGTCTTTGAAGTTCAATGAAAGCTAGAGGGGCAATCTTTGGTGGCAGAGCTACCACCCTACATTCATTCTCAGAGTGGGTGGCACTTAGTAGAACGCAAGATCTTATAACAGACAGTATAGGGTGAGAGTAGAATTTAGCAGGGATGCACTGAACTTTACCATGAAAGCTTTGCTTAGTTCATATTTGGAACAAAATTAGGGGCAGGCACATCTTGTTAGAAATGTAGTACCTGAGTTAGGCCTGATGCCAGAAATGAGTATAAATAGATACATCCAGAGGGATTCCACGGCCAACCCACCAAGCTTTTTTTTTTTTATTTTGCAGTATCAGATTTTCTCCTTTCTAAGCAACAGCAGAAGGAGCCACAACCTTTACCCAGCTTGTGCCATCCTTTTAAGACTGGAACATCTTGACTTCAGAAGTTGTGCACCAAGGAAGTCAAGTAAAAAACAGGAACACATGGGGCATATGTGGAAATAGAGAGCTAGATCAATTCACTTCAAAGTAGTAGAATCAGAACTACCATGTTTTCCCGAAAATAAGACTCTGTCATATTTTTTTAAACCCTGAAATAAGCGCTTGGCCTTATTGCCATGTGTTCAAATGCCCGATTGGGCTTATTATCAGGGGATGTCTTATTTTGGGGAAAACAGGACATAAAGTTCATGACCTAGCCAAAAGCTAAAGTTCAGGATGATATAGAAGTAACAGTGCTATGTCAAAGTTCTGAACACAAAGCAATAGCCAATATTGTTTTCAACATTGAACAATTCTGAAATAAAGCTCTTAAGCCTTCATCCTGATCCATCTGGTCCACATTAAACTTGTTCAAAATAAAGGCATATTCACAATCAAATAGACCATTAGTGCCACTGAATTCTTTGTTGTAGTTTAGTACAGCTGTGTGTTTCAGTAAGAGCCAAGGTGGAGCAGTAGTTAGAGTGCAGTACTGCAGCTACTTCAGCTGACTGCTGCAATTCAGCAGTTCAAATCTCACCAGCTCAAGGTTGACTCAGCCTTTCATCCTTCCGAGGTGGGTAAAATGAGGACCCAGATTGTTGAGGGCAATATGCTGACTCTGTAAACTGCTTAGAGAGATCTGTAAAGCACTGTGAAGCTGTATATAAGACTAAGTTATATTGCTATTTGGATATTTGACTCAGTGCTACTAGTTCTTTGAGCATAGCAAGGGTTGGGAATTAGAATGGAATTGGGAGTGGGGGCGTGCTCAACTTATCTTCTTCCTCGTAGGATAAATATCTGAAGGCACCATGACATTAGAGACAGAGTCTAAGTAAATAGAAATAATAAATATGATGTATAATAAAAATGATGTGGATTAGAAGGGATAAATGCTGGGAAGAGGAAGTATTCAGGGATTTTTGCCTAAGCACCTACCCAAAACCCTAGATCCAACATTATAAAGTATTTATTTTTCTAAACTTAGAAATCTGTCACATACTACCTGTCATTCAGGTAATGCACACATCTCTAGAGCTTCAACCTGGTATCTTTGTTAGTTTTACAAGGAAATGCTAGGACAGACGTGAATAGCCTGCAATTAATTTGCAAGTGGTTGGCTAAAGCTTCTAAGTACCTAATTGTCAGCCTGGTTGAACACTACATATAAATGTCTATTTAAGAAAAATATGAGGTTTTTGAAAACCTTTTCTTCTTTTTTGCAATCTAATCTCTCTGGTCTAATGTGTTTAATTTAAGCAAGGATCTTCAAAGGTTTGGGATTTCTGATTTTCCCCCCAGAACCAAAAACAGAGTTGAGGGCTAGATTCACCTCAATTGACTTCTACAAATGTATCTTTGAAAATTCAGTTCAGTTACAAAAACAGCTCCCTGAGCTTCATTCAAATTTGTTTGCATTAAACACTTAGCAGTTACATGCTTTGTTGTGTAGCTCCTCATCTCTTTTCATTTAGATTTTATTTCCTGTAATTACTGGTGCTTTGCTCTTGGCTTGTCTTCATCAAAGGCAGACCAGTTCCAGACATCCATTGTTTACCTTTTGGCAAAGGCTTTAAAACATATGGAAAATGGTTGGTTTCAAGATGAATACATTTCAAAAGTCCCTGCACAGGGTTTCAACCCCAAGCTCACGGAGTTTTCAATTTCAAACTATAATATCTATCTGCATTGATATTTCCCATCACCTCTGGAATTCACTCTTTATTTCTCTCTAACATTATGCTTCCCAAATTAAGGGTGCTATCTTAGGAGACAAAAAGTAGATTTGCAGTATATGGAGGTATTTACACAGAGATGGCATCAACTTCCACATGTGGTGGCAATGAAGAACTATGGACACTGCTATCTAGATTTGGTTTCCTTTCTGTAAGAATACCCTGGAAATTTAGGATGCACCTCTACTAAATGTTTATAGGCAGAGGATCATCTAAGTTTTATCTCTGGATAATCAAACTTTGTAAGACATAAAAATTCAACACAAGTACTAGTTCTTAAATTATGCTCCCCTTCCAAATCAATTAAAAATATACATAACAGTAGAAATGTGAATGATCTTATCATGTTATTCCACCCAGTCTAAAATTTCCTTTTCTCCCATTATTCATGTTTTTAATCTTCTTTCCTTGCCTAACTTCTCTTTCTGCATTCCATTAGCCATCTATTCAAATCACAGTGATGATTAGAATGTTTTGGGGGGAAAGATAGGAGTACCCAAAAATTTCCCTTCTCCCTCACCATAAACCTAGTGTGACAATGAGGAGATAAAAACAAGACTCTCCTTGAAATATTTGCTATATCTCTTCAGTGAATGGACTTCACATACAGGAGAAGAGATGCAGTGGCTATTTAGAATCCTATGTGTCTAAAGAAGATGGTCTATTAAGCAAAGGAAGAGAAGACACAATTGGTTATACATCTTTATTTTTAGCTTTCCATCTTCTTCCATACATTAATTTCTTTCTCCCTGACAACCAACTCCCTGCTATTTTATAGTCAGATTCTCCATGGTACATTTCCAATTTTCAACACCCATTGCGGAGAATGGAAAGGCATTAGATCACCAAGTAAGAAGACAGTTAGGGCTCGCTGTTATTTTCTGTGCAAGGATGAGAAACGAGACTAGACTTATTCCCCCAGCATGCTTCTTATATTGAGGCAACTCTTTATTCATGAGGTAAAATTCTAAAGGAAAAGCCATGATCACATAAAATGCTGAACTGATAATGTATCCCATTGCCTTGTGGCATGTGGTCACATTTTAATTACCACCCCTTGGAGCTGTCTCCACAGGTATGTTTCCTTAATGCATAAAACATGAAATGTGTGTGGGTGGGGGGATTTCAGTACTTCTGCTCAAAATGGAAGTAAACCACATTAGAAACACATTTCTCATTCAAGGGTTTGTTCAGTACAGAACTGTAGAAGGACTTGTTTGTTTGTAAGCCAATACACTCATTCACACAAGTCTTCTGTTTCCTTAATAAATACACATGCATCGTTAGCTTTCTGTTATCTGTTCAATAAAAGGAAACCATATATGATCTGAGTATATATAGATACACCATTTATTAGATATCACTTTAGGGTAAGATCAAAACAATTGGCTACATGGAAGAAATGTCTGTTTAGGTCCATATCATGTTTTCAAAGGTGGGAACCAGTGTGATCCCACTAGTTCTCAGAATTAGTTTGAGGGAAGAAATCTACATGCATTTGGAGATTTTTCTCTACACATTGGGGGATTTTTCAGGAAGAGCAAAGTTGACAAAATGAAATTTCAGTGGGGAGAAAATTGAGTGTTGAGAAAAGTAAGTTTTACACATAGGCAGGAAAAAACAAATGTACAGATATAGAATAGATGGAACCTAGCTCAATAGCAGTAACTGTGAAAGGGATCTTGTAGTCCTGGTAAACAATCATTTAAATATGAGACAGCAGTGTGCTGCAGCTGCCAAAAAAGCCAATGCAATCCTAGGCTGCATTAACAGAGGGATAGAATCAAGATCACATGAAGTGTTAATATTACTTTATAATGCCTTGTTAAGACTCCCCATGGACTATTGCATTGAGTTTTTGTTGCCACAATATAAAAAAGATGTTAAGACTCTGGAAAGATTGCAAAGAACTGTACATCTCCACCCTGAATCAACCCAGGGATGCCCCTTCTGTGATGTCTAAGTGCCTGGAGGCGGTACGGGTCTGGATGGGTAGGAACAGGCTCCAACTCAACCCCTCCAAAACTGAGTGGCTGTGGATTCCGGCATCTCCTGATCTAGCTACCCCGTCACTGATGATGGGAGGGGAGTTGTTGACTCCCTCTGAAAGGGCTCACAATCTTGGTGTCCTCCTTGATTCTTTGATGGATCATCTAACGTCTGTGACAAAGTGAGCTTTTGCACAGGTTCGCCTAGTGCGCCAATAGCGGCCCTTCCTAGACAGAGATGCCCTTTGCACAGTCACTCAAGCCCTCATTGTCTCTTGGTTCGACTACTGCAATGCCCTCTACATGGGGCTGCCCTTGGGGTGCATCCGGAGGCTCCAGCTGGTCCAGAATGCAGCCATGTGGGTCATTACGGGAGCCTCCCATTACTCCTGGGCAACATCTGCGTGAGCTGCACTGGCTTCTGGTGGCCTTCCGGATCCACTTCAAGGTGCTGATACTCACCTATAAAGCCCTTCATGGGACCGAGATACTTGCAGGACCACCTTCTACCAGCCTCCCACCGCCCTGCATGTTCTCATAGAGCTGCCCTCCTCCGGATGCCGTCGGCCAGACAACGTCGGCTGGCGAACCCCAGGATGAGGGCATTCTCTGTGGCCGCACCGACCCTCTGGAATGGGTTACCCACCAAGCTCTAGACGGCTCCCAATCTCCATGCTTTCCATGCTGGCTTGAAGACATGGCTTTTTCATCAAATTCCCTGACCGATTATGGGGATTTAACTTGGGGATTTTAAATTACACTGTATTTTAGAATTTTTGTTGTTGTTGTTGTTTTTATTATGTGAGCCGCCCTGGTAGGACAAGAAGAGTCCCATGGGAGAAGGGTGGCATATAAATTTTAATAAGAAAGAAAGAAAGAAAGAAAGAAAGAAAGAAAGAAAGAAAGAAAGAAAGAAAGAAGAGCAACAAATGTGAATAGGGGCTTTAGGGTAAAAATATAGGAAGAATGGTTGCAGTTTAGTCTGGTGAAAAGAAGGATTGGGATGACATGATAGCAGTGTTCAAATATTTGAGGGGTGCCACAGAGAAGAGTGGGTCAACCTAGTCTCCAAAGCACCAGAAGGTAGGACAAGAAGCAATGGAGAAAACCAACCTAGAAATAAGAGGAAATTTCCTGACATGAGAACAATTAACTTGTGGAAATGGCTTGCCTTCAGAAGCTGTGGATGCTCCATTACTGGAGGTTTTTAAGAAGAGATTGGACAGCTATTTGTCCAGAATGGTATAGAGCCTCTTGGTTGTGCAAGGATTGGACTCTTCCATCTCTTTTATTCTGTCTGTGCTGAGTTTGTGGTTATGGTTGTTGTTTTCCTTGTCACGGTAATGTTTTATTTATCGATGTACTGTATGTATTAATTAAAATTAATTTCACTCCATCTTTGTGGAAAACCATCTTTCCAAAGCAATTTACAAGCAACAAACAAACCATTATAAATAACAAAGTAGAAAATGCATGGATACTGGAATTCTTTCTCTTAACTGCAGCTTCAGTCTGGATTATCTGACCAGGAAGGAAGAGAATGATACACTTAGAATGGAGGAGTCATAAGCATTCTGAGTGATTGCCCAACAAAGTCTCCCATAGTGATGCATTGGAGGGATATCATTTTTTTCTGCAACCCCAATCTAGATCTAGCTCCTGTGAAAATTCTTTCTTTCTTTTGTTGGCTTTTTTTTCAACCCCCCAAATTCAGTCCTCTTCTATTCACTTTTCAGAAAGTTATCCTGATGAATGGGATAGAATTCAGAGTCCTTTTACACAATGACTTTCCAATGTAATAATATTTTTATGAACCAAAATATGTGTTGTTTTTTTTAAATGAAGGGCACCTTGTTTGGGATCCTTTTCATAGGACAGTTGGAGATCATGGCCCCTGGGGAAGGTAGGCAGGGATACCACAGACCTCCTCCCAGAAGCTGCCAGATGTTTTTATTTTTTCAGAATGCCCTGGACTTAGTTTTCATATTAGCACCAAAATGGGAGATATGGTTTCATTTTCTGCTGCTGGAAGCAATGGGTCATTTGTTTGTTTTTAAACATTTTAAAATAATAAAAACATGAGCATTTTAAGAATTCCTGTCTGAAATACTGAATATTATTACTCATCTTATACATTGGGGTAGCTACAGTCATTTCTCACCAAGAAAAAAGCAACTTATGTTGCAAACAATTCATGAAGGTGGCCAAGATATATTTTTCATGCCCTTTAGGGGGCAACCATTCACCATTTGACTGAAAGCAAGGTCACTACATGTCTCAGTTTGAACCAGGTAACAAACAGCATGGTAGAATCTAAATCTGAAGAATATTTTGATTTGCACAGCAGCAGCTCACTCCATTTTTCAAATATTTCTTCATAACACGAATGCAGAAATGACAAATTATACAGACTTCTGTTATAAGAGTAGAAAAATGTTTACCTATTTATATATATATGATATGATATATCAGAATCTCTACCATGGGTTGATTTATGAATAGGTCAGATATTTGCACTTCATGAATTTCTGATTTCGATTTGAGAACTGCCCAGATTTCAAAGAATAATGTAGATGTATAAACATACATCCAGTATGGAACTCAAGTTTCACAGCTGCAAAATTTGACAGCCTTCAGTATACCTGAATCGCCTATCAAAATAATTCTTAGGTAAGCAAACTTTCATCTAGGTAATCATGTTGCTACATTTTATACAAGCTGTGAAGTTTGGGAGGTGCGGACATGGCAGGGATCATGGAGACCTGGTTGGGCCAGGAGGGGGGTTCCCCTTGCTGAAATGTTCCCACCAGGTTTCTGTGTATTCCATCAGCTGAGGGCTCAGGGGAGGGGAAGGGGGTGGCAGCTATTATTAAGGAAAGTCTTTGTCCAAGGGAGGCCACTGTTCCTCAGATATGGATGTGAGTCCCTCCTTGTGAAGTTGGGTCGTGGGGTGCAGATGGGCCTGCTGACTGCATACCTGACTCCCTGCCACATAGCGGTGGCCCTGCCTGAACTGCTCAACATAATAGCCGAGGTGGCAGTGGATACCCCCAGACAGGGGGTGTTCCTCTGTCCTAGTCTTATTAGACCTCTCAGTGGCTTTTGATACCATCGACCATGGTATCATGCTGCGCAGGTGGGAGGAGTTAGGAATGGGGGGCACCATGTTGTGGTGGTTCTCCTCTTTCCTCTCTGGTCAGATGCAATTATTGTTGGCAGGGGGACAAAGATCGACCTCAAGGCGCCTTGTTCATGGGGTAATGCAAGAGTCGGTCCTCTTGCCTCTTCTCTTCAACATTTATGTGAAGCCACTGGGTGAGATCATCCATGGTTTTGGGGTGAAGCTCCATCAGTAAGCTGATGATACTCAGCTGTACATTTCCACCCTGGACCACCCCAATGATGCCCTTGATGTGATGTCCCAATGCTTGGAGACTGTGCAGATCTGGATGGGTAGAAACAGACTCAGACTCAAGTGGCTCCTCCAAGACTGAGTGGCTATGGCTCCCAGCGTCCCAGTATAGTCAGCTGGTTCCATTGCTGACTATTGGGGGTGAGATCCTGGCCCCCTCAGAGAGGGCTCACAATTTGTGTGTCGTCCTGGATGCATGGCTGTCTTTAGAAAGCCACATGACGGCTGTGGCTGGGGGGGGGGGCTTCTATCAGGTTCACCTGATTTACCAGTTGCGGCCCTTTCTGGACCAGGACGCCCTGCACACGGTCACTCATGGCCCCGTCACCTCCTGCCTGGCCTACTATAACGCTCTCTACATGCGTCTCCCCTTGAACAGCACTCGGAGGCTCCAATTGGTCCAGAATACGGCCGCCCACGTGTTTATGGGAGTGACTTGATGCACCCATGTAACACCTCTCCTGCGTGAGCTGCACTGACTCCTGGTGGTCTTCTGAGTGTGATTCAAGGTGTTGGTCACCACCTTCAAAGTGCTCCATGGCTTAGGACTCGGATATTTATGGGATTGCCTCCTCCCACCAATACACTCCCACAGAGAGGGACTCCTCAGGGGGCCATCGGTCAAACCATGCCAACTGGCGATTCCCGGGGGAAGGGCCTTTTCTGTGGGGGCACCCACCCTCTGGAATGAACTGCTCCTAGGGATACGTATGATTCCTGACGTATGTACCTTTCGTTGTGCCCTTAAGACCTTACTATTCCAACAGGCTGGGTTGGCTAGATAAGGAATTTTAGGGGTGTTTTAATCTGGAGTTTTTAAATTTGGGGCCAAATTATTTAATACATTTTAAACTGTTCTTAAACTTTGTATTATATGTTGTTTTATTATGGCTGTACACCATCCTGAGTCCCTCGGGAGAAGGGCGGTATAAAAATGTAAATAAATAAATAAATAAGTTGGTTTTAGTTTAGAATGCATTCTCGTCTGAGAGGGCTTCATAGTCCAATTCACTGTGTCCTATTCAAGACCTCTATTCCAAATAGGGATGCAACAGAGTTCTGCTATGAATTCCTCTGAGGGTGGATTTAGTTTTACACCCTCAGAGCAATCCAAGACATAATGTATATTTGCCATAAACAAAACCAGCTAGCTTCCTTCTTTTCCTAAAAATATCCATGAAGGTACTGGGCTATTTTAAAACATGAAGGATGCAAGAAGTCTCTTGCAACACAATTCAACCTTCACAAAGAGTTTTTTTTTTTAAATTTGATTTATATGCCGCCCTTCTCCGGAGATTCAGGGTGGCTTACAATGTGTTCAGGTTGTGGCCCTTGCAGACTTCCTTGTTTTTTCTGGGAAAGATCACATAACTAAACACTAGTATTATATGGGCATATGGCTTCCCTTTGTCTTTTCTTCCTTTTATAGAAAGTGATGTTTTGTGATTCTGAAGAAAGGCAATCAGGTAGCATTGTTCAAAGAGCATGGATGAAAAAGTCAAGGTGGCGGCCACAAAAGTGTGATTGAAATGTCTGGTTTGAATGATTGCATTCTTGTGATGCCATCTTGATGTTTTTGATTATACCCAGTAGACACTGCAGGGAAAAGGAAACATCACAGATGAATGATCAATGAATGTAAGGAAAGAAAAGTTTTCTCTGTGACCCAACATAGTTATTTGTAATATTTATGTTACTGTTGAGGAATTTGTAGAGCAACCCTAGAGTAGCAAGGGTGTGCACATGAAAGTGACTGAGAGCAGTTGTGAATAATCACAGCCAACACAGAGATACACTGAGTTGTGTTTACTTTTTAGGAAATAGCAATAAGGCACAGTCCAATAAACAGTCCAGATCATACACAGATAAAGCAGCAGATAGTAAAGCGATAGTCCAGGGATATTCCAATAATGAAATCATCTTACCAGTCGTTGCAGTCAAACACAATAAATAGTTGCAAACAGTAGCAAACACAGCAAATAGCAGTAACGAGCAGTAACGTTCAGCAGAGAATAGCAGAGAGTAATACTAATCAGCTGAGAGTAGCAGAGAGAAACTAACCATGTTTCAAGCTTCCTCTTAAGGACATTGGCTACAGAGCTAACCAATCAGGAAATAGTATGATGCAATACAGCAATACAGCCTTAAAGCTATATTAAGGTTTTACATATTGCCAACCCAAAATGTTAGGTAACTATCATTTCCTAACAGTTACTACCTGAAGTAGTTAGGGGAGTGAACTAAGAAGCTGAACATTGTTTTTTAGCTGGCAAAATTGTATCTCCCCCCACCACCTTCATCTCTCTTCCCCCCTGCCCATGTAACCCATAAATGAGATGTGAATGACATGTATGTTTGCTGTCTAATGTTCTAAGGTGCTGTACAGAGCTTCTGCTTGTTCTGCTGTTTTAATGGAAGCTGAACATTCAGGAGAATCTCCAGATTTCCTACAAAGTACTTCTGGGGAACATAATCCCACTGAAAGCTAAATTTGGCATTAACCCAAGCTCAGTTTGTCAACTGCATAGGTTCAGCATACCAATAATTCAAGGATTTGAATGAGTCCTATCAGTTTTGAGGCAATTTCTCCCTGTTCTTTTCTAGACACAGCACTAGAGAAGGTAGAACATAAGCTTTTAAATAAAGGCAGCAATCATAATTAGCTTGTAAGGAGTTAACAGATGTTTTAATAAATGTTTAGTCAATTGTTACCAATGGTTATGAAGTCCAATAGGTCAATGTTCTGTTTGTAATGTAGCTTACAACCACCAATAACATTTCCTAACAAATGTGCTTTACAACTAGTTTAGAAGTAAATGGGGCTTTTCAAATTGGTGCATTCATTGCTTTTGAATAATACAGAAAGTCAGGCACACATCTGTTAAGTGGTGCCCTGATTCAATTGTAACTTTCTAGTTTGTGCTTTAGAAATATGATGTCTGAAGATTTAATAATAATGCATTTATAGCATTAGAATTATTTTGGCTAATGTAGCTTACTAAGAGCTCCAGGATAATATGTGCACAAGCATACATGCCATAGGTTTTTTTTAAAAAATATTTTGCAAAAGTATTCATTTGATCAATCAATTCTAGACAATAAACTAGGAATAATTAAAACCACAGAAAACAAAGCAAAAGAAAAACAATGAAACCAGAGCAATAAAAAAAAGCATACCCGGGGAAATCATGTCACCAATTACATAACATACAGAACAAAAATCACCTTTCCAACTTCCCAAAGATGGAAATTTCTTCTACTGAGATGCTGTTCAGTATTGCCGTGTGTGTGTGTGTGTGTGTGTGTGTGTGTGTGTAAATAAAATACTCATGTGGCTACTGATAATTTGTTTAAATTTGAGGAATAACTGAAGATCAGCAAATAGGATAGAGTAGAGTAGAGTAGAGTAGAGTAGAGTAGAGTAGAGTAGAGTAGAATAGAATAGAATAGAATAGAATAGAATAGAATAGAATAGAATAGAACAGAACAGAACAGAACAGAACAGAACAGAACAGAACAGAATAGAATAGAATAGAATAGAATAGAATAGAATAACAGAGTTGGAAGGGACTTTGGAGGTCTTCTAGTCTAACCCCTGCCCAGGCAGGAAACCCTACACTCCTTCAGACAAATGGTTATTTGACATCTTCTTACAAATTTTCAGTGTTGGGGCATTCTAAACTTTTGCAGGCAAGTTGTTCCACTTATTAATTGTTCTAACTGTCAGGAAATTTCTCCTTAGTTCTAAATTGCTTCTCTCCTTGATTAGTTTTCACCCATTGCTTCTTGTTCTACCCTCAGGAGCTTTGAAGAATAGTTTGACTCCCTCTTCTTTGTGGCAACCCCTGAGATATTCGAACATATATCTTGAATACACTAATAGCAATCCTGGGGAGTGGGTGGGTAAGGAACAAAGGGTCAGTATCACATAAGCAGCAAAGTACCACTACAGAGCAGACCCCATTTCTTATCCTGATGTCACATGAATATCTCAAATATGGTGATGCGACACTGCTTTTGTCATTCTGATGAAAGGGTGACAACTTGCAAACACCACGACTCAACACATAACTTAAAAGATCACTAAAGTGGCATATATTTGGTACTATCTTACTTTTGCAGTCCCAGACGTATTGAAGAGAGGAGAGAAAACAGAAGGTATTCCAACTGGATTTCAACTTGTATTCATTGAGATAGTTGGGTCACAGACTGAACTTATTATGAAAAATCTGTATATTTTTGTTTGTAGATTGAAAGCAAACCTCAAAACAAAACTGGATGCCACTTGCCAAATGAAATATGCAAATATGCATTCAATTCATTTCCTTTGAATTTCATTTATTAGAATATACTTCTCAGAATTTACTTGTTTTCTGGGGTTACATTATTTTCCTCCATACTCTAATGGCTGACTGCAAAATCAAATCCTCTAGGCACAACTAGATTTGAAATAAATTTTCTCACAGTGATGATATTCTTCTTCTCGCTTGCTTTTTCTGAATGATAGCCAACTCTCTGTGACATTCAAAATTTACTGGTTGTTGCAAGGAGTTTGTTCTTAGATGATCTGGGTGGTTCCTTAATTAGGTTGTTGTTTACTGTTAATATATTTTTTTTTGGTCTGCATTGGTAGTTCCTTGATTGGGGAATTGTTTACTTGATTGTTAGTCTAATGTTAATCTTAGTGTTAATCTCATACCCATAACACTGACAGGGCAAGCCATTATATAAACATGAAAGCAAACCCCACTCCCTTCTAGCACTGATGATGTTACCTGGTTTACCTAGTTTCCTAGTTTCTAGGCTGTTCTGTAAGTAGTTCCTAGTTACCTAATTTCTAGGCTGCATTAACAAAGGGATAGAATCAAGATCACATGAAGTGTTAATACCACTTTATAATGCCTTAGTAAGGCCACACTTGGAATACTGCATCCAGTTTTGGTCATCACGATGTAAAAAAGATGTTGAGACTCTAGAAAGAGTGCAGGGAAGAGCAATGAAGATGATTAGGGAACGGGAGGCTAAAACATATAAAGAATGGTTGCTGGAATTGGGTATGTCTAGTTTAATGGAAAGAAGGACTAGGGGTGACATGATAGCAGTGTTCCAGTATCTTTGTTGCTACAATGAAGAGGGAATCAAGCTATTCCCCAAAGCACCTGAGGACAGGACAAGAAGCAATGGATGGAATCTAATTAAGGAGAGAAGCAATGTAGAATTAAGGAGAAATTTCATGACATTTAGAACAATTAACCAGTGGAACAAGTTGCCTCCAGAAGTTGTGAATTCTCCAATGCTGGAATATTTTAACAAGAGATTGGACAACCATTTGTCTGACATGGTATAGGGTTTCCTGCCTGAGTAGGGGTTGTACTGGAAGACCTCCAAGGTTCCTTCCAACTCTATTCTATTCTATTCTATTCTATTCTATTCTATTCTATTCTATTCTATTCTATTCTATTCTATTCTATTCTATTCTATTCATGAAAACTACCACATTCAGAGAACCCCAAGAACCCCAAAGGCCATCTATACCAGTATTAGAGGGGATGACTTAAGTAGAAGTGAATATCTGCTAGGGAACTAGAACATGACAAATTTTAACGATGGATATGTTTTTGCCATTCCATGAAGCACTGACCCTGAATTTAACAACCACATAAAGCAGGGACACATTTTGCTCAGGGACTACAGAATATTAAATTATTGTTGCTTAGCTTATTAAATTGCCATTTACTATGCAAGAACTCAGATTAAAAATGCCTTAATGCTTACTGAAGCAAGGTATATGGCACCTAACAGCATGTTATTTTCAGCACACTATTTAACATTCTTTATTGCTCCAACTCATAAGGTTTATTTGAAATCAGTGGAGGAATTCAACTCTTCTCACGTTTACTTAGCCATTATCAGCCACTGCAAAACTGCCAAGCATGAGGGATAAACACAGGTAATTTATAGCTCTGCATAAACATGGAAACGACTATGAGAAAATTAAAATCTTTAGATACCTCATTATTTATGGAATAGATGAAATGCAACTTTTGCAGTATGAATGTTCCCAGATATCAAGATCAATGAAAAAAATTACAACAAGATAATTTACTACGGTGTTTATTAATAAATTTATTAAGAAGCTTCCTTGAAAATGCTCTGGAATCCTTTGCCGGATTTGGCTGACCTGATCAAAAATCATTTGGTTTCTCCTGACATTTCTCTGATGTAGACAGGTGCTATTTTTGCAGGTGTGTGTGCTACGAAGCATCTTTTGGCTACTGAATCTAGAGGATTGCACAGCTCAAATAAATCCCAGTGCCGTGAAAGGCAGAATTTTCTTACAATCGAATGGATAGAGTCCTGCATGTAAAGAAAAGTACGGTAAAATGCCAGAGTCTAAACAGATGTTCATGGTAATGTAGTCTTTTTTATGCAAAGTGATGGAGAGGACATTTTTTTTCAATTAGCATTTTGATTTCTCATTTTCATCTCAATATATGAATGGAAGACTATGCATGAATGCTAGACATCGTGGTTACATGCTATCTCCAGAATCAGAAGTGTATTGCTTGCAAATAGCCCATTCCAGGGAACAAATCCACAGGAGGATAATGCAGTTAGGTTCTGCTTGAGGTCTTCCCAGAGGCAAATGACTCTTCATTACAGGAAACAGAACGTTGAGCTCCATGATTCGATTTGGCACTTTTTTTTTGTTTCTTTGTTTCTTTGTTAACTTATACCATAGTGACACAACTAATAGTCTGCAAGGGAATGATTCTCAAGCTATATGCTTGGACACATTATAGTTTGACATCAAAAGCTAGACTGTAATCTAAAAAATTAAGGCAGCCTATAGGCAGCCCTCCACTTACAACTATTCATTTAGCAACCATTCAAAGTCACAATGGCACTGAAAAAAAAATGAGTTAGAATCAGTCCTCATACTTGCAGCCATCACAGCAAGTCCCTTGATCAAAATTCAGATGCTTGGCAACTGGCATGTATTTATGATGGATGAAACATCCCTGGATCATGTGTTTACCTTTTGTGAAATTCCCAGCTGGCTTTCAACTAGAAAGTCAATGTGGAAAGCCAGATTCCCTTAATAACGATGGTGAAAAAAAGTCATAAAATTGGATGTGACTCATTTACTGCCACCTTGCTTAGTGATAGAAATTCTGGTCCCAATTGTGGTCATATGTCAAGGACTGCTTGTACTGAAAGTATCGGGTTGGTATTCAATTATCTTCGCTACCAGTTCGCAAACGTGAGCGTGCAGAGCCTCAAAAACAGGACGTGATTATGTCCAGGAGGGTGGGAGGAGCTTCCCCCACCACCGCTACCAGTTTGTGCAAATTGGATAGAACTGGCTGAATACCACCACTGGAATGTATACTATGCTCTGTGCTTATTAACAAGAATACTCACTACCTTCAACCAGCAATATTTGGACAGCAAAGAGCAATATATTACATCTTCAATGGCTCATCTTTAAACAGAGTTTTCCAGGGCTGTGATAAATGATGTGTGCATCTAGTACCTTCCATTTGAAATTCAGTGCAGATGGCAGTGCTATCTCAGGAGCATACCATTAAAAACAATGGCTTGCATCTTCGGAGCTGCAACTGCAGTACCAAATAGGCCCTCCAGGGGCCCCCTGTGAAGTGCAGGAGGAGGAATCTTGCCCGAGGGCAGATGACAAGAGTGCCAGCAAACCTGGAGTCAGCTTCAGTGGGCACTGAGAAGGAATTATCAGATTTCTGATGTAATCTGCACTGACAGTCATGAGACAATAGCAATAGCATCGCCACTGACCTGCAAAAAATGGCACAGTTCTGAATCCTGATGAAAAGGAAGCTAGTTGCCCTGGAAGAATTGTGTCTATTCTTAGTAACGAAATATTAGTGTGATTTTCTGAATATAAGACAGAGGCTGTAACCCAAGAGGCAAAGGCTTAGAAACACAGGTGCGTTACAATAACACGGTTTACGGTCTCCTGCCGTAACATGCTTACCAAGTAGGAAAAATGTCTTTAATGGTCCTAAGTGATTTCAGATGAGCAGTTCAAATCAGAACCCTCTGTCTAGCTCCATAATTCTCTCCTACAGTTTGCTTCTGCCTTCCCTTTATTCCCATATATATTGCGTATTCCAGCCTGTGGTTGATAGCAACATAAGTCTATAAATATAACACATTTGGATGAGCTGAACTTGCAGGAAATAGCATGCCAAGGACTGTGTGTACTTTTTCAAAGTGGTGTTCTTCTGGTTTTACATAATTAGGCTATATCTTCCCTGTTCCACTGATCCATTTATAATGTATCTTAGACAAAGCTCAGTTAGATGAGACGGACTTCAGAGCAGCAGGAAATGCCTATGCTACATTGGGCATTAGAGTAATGGTTCAGATCTCTCTCCCTAGCATGTAACACAGATATGCTTTGAAGCATGAAATCATAAATGATTAACCTATTTGATTTCTTCCAAATGACAGAAATATGCCCTTCCTGCAGAAATCATGAAATAACAAAAAAAAAAACTCGCCATTTGCTAGAAATCAAAGTACATTTCCCAGTAGGATTTGGGGGCTGTTGCTGAGCCTGATTCATGGCAGATATTTTTGCCCTACAACAATTGTTAATTACTGTCCATTTGCTATGTGTCCAAAAAGCTTGAGGAGAATATTGGTTTAAAAGCTTACACTGGTCATTATCTTTGGCTAATCTATATGAATTGCCTCAGGTCCAGGTGAGACTGAAAGTGCAAGGAAAATAACATGAAACCTTTGTCTCTATGTGCATGTGAATAAGTATATGTGTTGTATGAGCGTAAGGAAAGTGTTTTTGGGATAAATAAGCTATGCTTATGATTTAGCATTAAAAAGACCACATGTCAAATTCACAAATGGTGAGCTAGCTAAAATTACACACACACACACACACACACACACACACACACACACACACACACACACACGTATGTATGTATGTATGTATAGTATATAAAATTTATACAGTAGTTCGCTGATAAAGAAATAAAGGGAGACTAGTATAGATCTATTTCAAGCTATTTAGCTCTCATCAGCTAGCCATACCCTTACTTGGATTTGAACTGGAGCTGCCTGCATGTTAGGCAGTTGTATTAACCTCTGATATACATCAGAGGTTATATATTAGACACTTTCACTGATGATAAAAGGAGGAGAGGGAGAAAAGGAGTCTTGTAAAATATATGGGCCAATCTGTGATTCTGAGAGGTTTGCAAATGCAACAGTAAAAATAGAAGATTAAAAATTGCACTACCAACAAGACAAAGCCTGGGGAAAGAACAAATGATTCAGCATCCATTCTAAAAGGCAAAACACCACCCCATGCTCTAACTCAGGGGCTGTGGATCAGGGAAGGTTTAAGATTTCATTTCAACAGGATAGAGACTGTAAAAATCTTGCATGGAAAACAATGTGAAAAGGTCACATTATTCCCTATGGTGCTATATTCTGCTCGAGCTTTTGAGTAGTCTTCAAGGGCAGACCCAAGTATAGCAACAGTTCAAGCATAAGGAGATGAAAAAATGACTGTCTTAAGAGGTTCATAGTCTAGTTATAGATACAACTACTGCAGCTAGATAAATTTGGGCAGCAGCTTTCTGGGACACAGCTGCCATCAGCTGCTTGAGAAGGACTTTTAAGACCATGAAGACCCCTAAATTGCACACCCATTCTGAAGAAGGAAATATAGTCCTGTTCAAGTCCCCAAAGATGAAATCACTCCAAATTCATAAAGTTCAAATGTCCATAGGAATTTAGTCTTGTCAGGGTTGAGCCTAAGTCTGTTCTTCCTCATCCAGGAACATGCACACTCTGGGATAAGACATTGACAACATCACTTGGGTGGCCTAAGGCCAAGATGTATAACAAGAGTGTTGAGCCCTGAGGTACTCCATGTGTCAGAAGCCTCGGGCTTTGCCTGTCCCGCCCTTTATCACCACTGATCAGATCCAATAGCAATAGCATTTAGGCTTATATACTGCCCCATAGGTCTTTACAGCACTCTCTGGGAAGTTTGCAATGTAGAAGTATTATTTGCATATTGCTGCCCACAATCTGGGCCCTCATTTCATTGACCTCGGAAGGCTGAACCTTGAGCCCCATCAAGATCAAACTCCAGGCTGTGGGCAGAGTTTACTTTCAAACTCTACAGTTTAATCACTGTGCCACCAGAGGTCTAACCACAGAGAAAGGAGGAGAACCATTAGATAACTGTATGCTCCAATCCTAATCCCCCTTAGTGGTCCAAAAGGAGACTGAAGGCCAACAAGGACTGAAGAAGAATCAGAATAGTTGCACTTCCACCCACCATTATTTATCAGCTTCACCATAAGTAATTAATAAATCCACCTATGCTGTACTTGTACTGTTTCCAGATAAAAATGTTCTAAATAATGCATATCTTCCTGAGCCCTCTGAAGTTATAACCTGACCACCTTCTCAGCAATCTTCCTCAGAAAGAGAAAGTTGGAAACCTGATAAAAAATTGTTCAGGACAGTTTGACCTAATGAGGGCTTCTTGAGGAGGGGCATTTTACTATCTCTCTCAAAGTGAGAGGAATTACCCACGGTGTGCAAATTTGTATGTAAACATATGTATCTATGGAGGAGAAATTAAAATCATCACCTCGCCTCTGTTGAGTAAATCCCCACCGGTTTTTAGATGTGTTATATGTATAGAGGAGGGGGCTTTGATTGGGTGGGAGGGTCCACCAACTTGACTTTCTTAATTCTTCCTCTCCTTCCATGAAGGCTCCAGTGTGCAAGCATAGTCATACTTAGAACCTGAGAATGCAGTTGTTCAGTAGGCAAGTTGTTTCCCCTAATAGCAATTAAGAAGGAAAAGTGGGAATGCTGGAATCAACACAATGCAACAACACAGCAATAGCAACAACAATAGCACTTAGACTTATATAGACTTCATAGTACTTTACAGCCTACTTTAAGTGGTTTACAAAGTCAGCATATTGCTCCCAACAATCTGGATCCTTGTTTTATTGGGAAGGATGAAAGTCCGAGTCAACCTTGAGCCAGTGAGGTTTAAACTCATTGGCACTGATCTGAATTAGCCTGCAATACTGCATGTTAACCTCTGTGCCACCATACAGTGATATGGTCTTTTTATTTATAAATGACCTAGCATTGGTTCCATTCTGGATGACTCTTGTTACCTAATTCTGCTGATCAAGGGAATGATAAAATGTTATTATAATGCAACAATCATTAAAGAAATCAATTTTAATATATCCATAATTTGGAATGATGCTATTCTCCCAGAGTTGAAGTGGCCACTTGTATATTTTTTGACAATTCCGCTGTCTCATTACGTGTTCAGAGCTTACAGAGGATACATCAGTTCCTCTAAATGACTTCTGAGACACATCTGATTCAGGAGGCAACTGTTCCAACATTCAGTAATTAGCCAATTAGGTAAAGGGTAATTGGAATGTGTAAAAATATTGCACATTTGTGGTTTGTAAATATAAGTAAACAGCAGACAAAAGTCACTTGGGATTTTAACAGTTGTTGGGAGCTAACAAAATGCAACATGGAATGCATCTGGCTGCTAATGGGGACTCTATGACTGCAATCTAAGATGTGAAGATTTATTCTTTCAAATACTCAAAAACAAATACATTCCTTCCACTTTGTTTGAAATATTCTGGTTTTTGACTTCTGGGGTACAAGCAGATTCA
Organism: Masticophis lateralis; assembly: GCA_030761175.1. Classification (NCBI taxonomy): domain Eukaryota; kingdom Metazoa; phylum Chordata; class Lepidosauria; order Squamata; family Colubridae; genus Masticophis; species Masticophis lateralis. Next base: position 319,823,306 of record JAUDYJ010000001.1, on the reverse strand, counting down.
TATAAATAGAATTTCCATGTCTGCCAACTTCCATGTCCTGGAGAAATATATGTAAGTAAAAGATCAAAGATCTGTGCAAACATTCAACGTAAAATTGACAGCCTGCAAAGTAGCTTCTTTCAGAGTTTCATAGTGATGTGACTTATGAAGCTCAGGGGAGATTACAGAGAGACAGAGAGACAGACAGATTTCTGTACAAAACATTGCCCTAGGATAGCTGTTTTCCCTTCTATCACAAGCAGCTTTGGGAATATTGACATAGCCATATCATTCTCTTTTGCCAGGCACTTATGTATTATTACGTTTGGTTGCACAGTCAGCCAGATGTTTAGACTGGGTTTGGCATTTCTATTCACCTATTGAGTCCTTCCCAGGGACCTGGAACGGGCAGTGTTGTTTGATGGCGTTAAAGGTATTGTTGTAGGATGGAAGCTGTTCCACTTAAAACTGCCTTTTGCAATTGAGTGGTGGTGATTTTGATAATGCTGATGGTTTTTAAGTGGTGCTCCAAATGTTTTGGAATTGCACCCGAAGTGCTTATTACTGCTGGTACTATCTTTTTCTTTTCTCACAGTTGTTCTGCTTTTATTTGCAGGAGTTTTTATTTTGTAATATTGCCCAGTTCTTTCTCTTCTGTTGTGCCCAGGCATTGCAGTGTCAACTATCCAGACATTTTTTGTCTATTTGTCTTGTCAACAATTGTTAAGTCTTGGTGTTATATGGGTAGGTGCTTGTCTGTTTGAATTCTAAAGTCCCAGCATTTCTTCATTTTCTATTACTTTACCTGTTTTGTGGTCCCATCAGTTCTTGCTGGCAGGCAAATTATATTTCTTGCAGATATTCCAAAGCATCATTGCTCCTATTTTGCCTTATGATTGCTAGCTGCCACAAGATCACATAAACTGACTACTGACTAGGTAGTCCACTGTTTCTTCAGCTTCTTTGTAGAGGCAGCCTTTGCTATCGCTGTCTTCTCAATTCTGTCATTTATGCATTTTTACTTAAGGATTAGTCTTATGCAACAGAATTAGCCCCTCTGTCTCTTTCTTCAACATTCCTGCTCTTGGTCATTGCCAGTCTTTCTTGTTATTTGCTTTGTTGTTTTGTGCGTTTACTGGCAATGTAATATTTTACCTTGCCATGTCTCTTTTCTATTCTATTCTTCATTTGGTCTTTCTTATAGACCAGTTTAGTCTTTCCAGTATTCAGTAAGCCTCCATTGTGTACTGGCTTCAGTGCATTTTCTTCACTTTCCTTAAGAAATTCTTCCAAAGCTATTTCTTATTCTTCAACTGTTTGGTATACTTACAGTAGTGGCCAAAATTGTGGAAACCTTTTGGGAAAAGTGTATTTTCCAAAACTAGCTAATAACACCACTTTTTTTTTTTTGGCAGTAGCACCATAAAAATTATATATCAATGGAAAGATAAGTTAATTAAGAATGTAATGCAATAACTTTTATGAAGGATTTGCTATTAGAATAGCAGTTACAGTATAAAGAAGAAAAATGAAACGTAGAAAAAAAGAAGATATACAAAAATTATCACCATAGAAAAGATAAGATATACATAAATTATCATGTCAATTAATACTTAGTTGGATATCCTTTAGTATGAATTACGGCCTTACAACGTCTTCCCATGGAGTGAAACAAGTCTTTTAGTTCTGCAGCTGTTATAATGTGAAACCAAGATTGAATGGGGATGGGGAGGAACAGGCTTCGACTCAACCCTTCCAAGACCGAGTGGCTGTGGCTGCCGGTGTCCCGATATAGTCAGCCGGTGCCATTGCTGGCTACTGGGGGGTGACTCATTGACCCCCACATAGGGGGCCCGCAACTTGGGTGTCCTCCTGGACACATGGTTGTCTTTAGAAGAGCACATGATAGCCATGGCCAGGGCAGCTTTTATCAGGTTCGCTGATAAGCCAGTTGTGCCCCTTTCTGGATTGGGACTCCTTATGCACAGTCAGTCATGCCCTCATCACTTCTCACCTAGACTATTGTAATGCTCTTCTATATGGGGTTCCCCTTGAGGAGCACCCAGAGGCTCCAACTGGTCCAGAATGCGGCCACGCGGGTGATTACGGGAGCGACATGGCGCTCCCATGTAACACCTCTCCTGCACGAGCTGCACTGGCTCCCGGTGGTCTTCCGGGTGCGCTTCCAGGTATTGTTTCTCACCTTTAAAGCGCTCCATGGCTTAGGGCCAGGGTATTTATGAGACCATCTTCTGCTACCAATAACCTCCCACTGGCCAATACACTCTCACAGAGAGGGCCTCCTCAGGGTGCCGTCGGTCAAGCAATGTTGGCTGGCAGCCCCCAGGGGGAGAGCCTTTTCTGTCGGGGCACCCGCCCTCTGGAATGAGCTACCTCCTGGAATACAACTGATCCCGGACCTCCATACTTTCCATAAGGCCCTGACAACCTTTTTGTTCCAACAAGCCGTCCTAGCCTAAATAGGTTTTTATGGGTTAGTTTTTAAATTGTTCAGATATGGGGTTTTAAATTTGGGAGGCCGATTGATTTAATTTATTTTAGCTATCTTAACTTTTATATTGTATGTATTTTAATTTCGGCTGTTCACCACCCTGAGTCCCCAGGGAGAAGGGCAGTATACAAATTCAATAAATGAAATGAAATAAAATGAAATGAATGATTGCTTCTATTAACTGGGTTTTATTGTTGGTCGCTTCTGACTAACAAGTCTCTTTAGTCAGCCCCATAGATTTTCAATTGGGTTGAGGTCTGGGCTATTCCCAGGCCATTCCAGCAGTGGAATATGATTGTGTTGAAACTCCAAAAAATAAGGAGAGTGTAATTAGCCATCAAACCTCAAAAATACACTTTTCCCAAAAGATTTCCACAATTTTGGCCACTACTGTACAACATTCCATGCCCACCTATGATCCTCAGTAAGTAAAGTCTGTCAATGTTGCTGTATGGATGAAGGGCATGATTTGTTGTTATTATTTTTTCTAATCATCTTCTCAAGAACTTCTAGTTCTGCTTGAATCCAGTCCACTGTTCCAACTGTGGTCTGGATTCCAATTCCAATGACTGGAATTGCCCAAGTGTTAACTGTCTTGATGGCATTTACTACACTGTGTTTGGACTTTGAAATTTTCTTCACCCTCATGACATTTCACTTCTATCCTCCCTCTGCTTTTACTTTGACTGTACACCGCCTTGAGTCCTGCGGGAAAAAGGCAGTATAAAAATGTAATTAAATCTGATTTTTATATTTGAAGGATTAAGAAATATTAAGAGTAAATTGTGGGATTTATATGATATTTTAATTCAAAACTTAAGATGCCCAACATTATTTTATCATTTAAAAAAAAAAAGATAAGTGTTATATTTTGTATGCGAAAATTTTCTATGATTTTTTATAAATGATTCATGTGGTTATATATCTGGGGGTGTAATAGATTTTAAAAGTTTAGAATATTTTTTGTACTAAATAAGTTTAAAATTGTTTTATTGTTAGCCAGATCTTACCTAAAAGGTTGTTGGTTGTTGATTGTAATACATGATTGTTTAATAGTGGAAGTCGGGGGGGAAGGGGGGGTTGAGGGGGGAAGGGAGGGGTGGCTGTTGGGGTGGGGTTGGGGGGGAAGGCATGTTAAAATTGTATTGTAAAACTTTTTCAATTAAAAAAAATGTAATTAAATCAATCAATCAATCAATCAACCAATCAATCAATCTTGACTCCAGTGTGCTTGATGTTGTCCACATAAAGGATATTTAGGTATTTGTAGTGATCATCTTCCTCCAGACTCTTGATGTTATTTCCTTAGAGCATCTTGTCCTCCAAACTCCATTGCAATATCTTGACAGTATATCTGGACAGTGTCCATCAGCTTTAGATTGTTTCTGTAAAGGAGGTGGGACAGCCTAGCAGATTTTTTTGGTGTCTGATAGCCATCACCTAACTTGTTCAGTATTGTTGACAGAAGGTGAAGTGCAATGTGAGTAATAGTGATAACTAGTCTCCATGAAATATTCCTCTCTGATTGTTCATCTCTCCCAGTCTATCACTATTGATGAGCAATTCTGTTTTTCATTGTGCTGTGATCTTTGCACAAAGCTTCTGATGTTTGCACTGATTCCTATTATTTGATTATCGAGTCATGTGGCAGAGAGTTGAATGCCTTCTTGTAATCAATCCAAATGACATTCAAATTGGGCTTTCTTTACTTAAAGAGTTTTCTAAAATAACCTTGTCAATTAGGAGCTTATCTTTTGTCCATCTGCTGTTTGGGAGGGTAGTATCTTTTAATATTTGTGCTGCTTCTTTGTAATAATGCAGGAAATTTTGTTGTTTTTCTGCTGTTATCGATGTTCAGTTATTCTTTATTTCAATTTCTCTTGAGTTTCTCAGAGGATTTTGTCCTTTCTGTGAAAGAAGACAGAGAGAGTTTGGGAATAAAAATGATTCAATAGCTATGCTGGCTTCCCTCTGCTTTGTGTGTGTAGTCTGAGCTATTTTTGGCAATGCTTAAATTTGTTTGTCTTGTGTAGATCTTTGGAGTTCTTCACTTCTGTGAATAGTTTACGGTATTTTGTATTACAAATCAATGTTGAGAGGTTCCAAGGAACTGGTCTACCCATTGGTTCCTTGATCTTTGCTGCAGTCATTGACTCTGCTTTTGTGTGTTTAATTCACCACACTTTACATGAAAGTGCACTTTGAAAAGTCTCTGGAAATTTGGCTGGTTCTGCTGAAGAAAAATTACTCACCACTCACATTTACTTTGAATATTTCCCTGAGTGAAAGTTTAGCAATTCTGTCTTTAAAATTCTAATACCAACCAACATTTTCAAGCACATCTTTTGCTCATGTCTTTTCATCTCCCATATTTTCTTAGTCAGCTCCCACTGATACACAATGAAGACAAAGCATAAGAGAGAGAGAAAAAAAGATCAGTTTAGGAAGTTATTAATGGCTTCAGCAGTATGAAATGTTTGCAATCCATCAAGTACCTGCTTATAGTGTAAAACTAACAATAAATATGATAATAGTTGTCACACATCGGTGAGAGAAATATTGAGCAACCAAAGTTTAAAATAAATTGCATTTAACTTTACAAATCCTGAACAAAGATGGTTGAACAAGCCAACCATTATGTCATATTTACAGCAGCTTTTCTCTGTGCTAGAATTAGATTTCCTTGTTGAATGTATTCGTTTAGCAAATGCAGTATTTGGCCAGTCCTTTGTTTAGAGGCTTGATTGTTTCAATGTATTTAGTCTTTGACATTATTACTTAAGGAAAACAATGTGGCACCATGCTTAGTATATTTTCTACCTTACTCATTCCCTGTTTCCTTACTCATAGATTTAGGAAACTAGGTTATCTGGCATATTCAATTGAACTTAGACTCTTAACATTTTATACAAAGCAACTTTAACCAATAAGAAATAGTTTGCAGCAAATTAACAACCATAAATTCTACAGATTTATCAAGTTTGTACTTTTCAAAGCCTGTAATATAATTAAATATTTTTTGTAAATGGAAAATTTGTCATTTGGGTGCGACAGCAAACAACCAAATCTTAATGTTCTTATGAAGCCTACAAAACATTATATTAATTCTAAAAATCCAAGTCAAATTCTAATGACATATCTTTCTAAATAGCTTATGATTCCCTAGGTCAACACTGAGGATAACATAGTAAAAATTCTCTTCCCTTTCTCTTCTATTGACATGGGGTACCAAGTGACAAACTATATATGCTAAAATAGATAATGGGCACACTTGACATCAGTGGAAACGAAGATGCAAGGTATCCAGAATGGGAAAAAATGTATTTATAAAAAATGATTAGACTGCTCTTTATTCTGATGGATTGCAGGTGGTATACATCAGTTAAAAATGCAATATAATGAAAACAGAACGTCATAACATATCATTTTCCATTCAACAATGAAATGCAACACAATGTTGCAGATATAAAGCAGATGGAGATAAATGCTTGGATAATAAATGGGTTTGGAGCTGCACTGGAAAGTTTGTGGTATTAACATCAATTTAAATTTTTTAAGGATGATATTGCAGAATTGGGGGACTATTATTTAAAAAATATTTTACTATTGGAAAAGTAAAACTCATTTTATCAACTGACACTGGCTTTATACATTCTGTTAAAATATCAAGATTGTTGTAAAGTTTCAGTTGGCAAAAGTGATCCATTTTGCTTAGCCAGAGAGGGACAATAGTTTGAGATATATGAGTACATTTAAGATTTTTACAGGATTGAGGACTAACAAGTGGCTTAGGTCAGATCATAGGGCAGATAGATTGGAGAGGAGATGTAGGGAGGGAGGCTCTTTAATGTTTAATAATGATGCGTCTATTTTAGACCTCCAGTCCAATTTTCTTCTGTTTCATCCTTAAATGGAAGGTAACTATCTGCAACCATTATTAATATGTATTTATGATTGTGAATTTATTGATTTAGATATCAAGCCTGGTTTACAGCCCACACCAACTGATTTCACACAATACGCTAAACCAAAATCAAACAAATCATCTTTGGGTTAAGTCAAGGTATGAGGCATTGAATAATTTCATTAGAGGATTTAATTTCCCTTGTTATTGTTAGAACAGGAAAAGGTCATTCAGGAGAAAGCCTGATATCAAATTTGACTTGTCTCAAAGAAATGGAGTACTTGACTCTTTAAAAAAAAGAAAAGATAAAATGAAATAGAGATAAAAATGAAAATAAAACATTCTCATTTCTTCCCAAATAAAGGAAGAGATTACCCGTTCATATTTTACTTAGCTATCCTTCATTAACTAAATTAGAATGGAAACAAAGGGAAACATAAATGATGAATATTCAAGGAGAGATGCAAATTAATAGATATGGCTATTGCTTTTTCAATCAGACCTATGTCTTGGCTGATGAATAGAAATGCCAGCTCAGAACACTGAGGGTCCCTTGAGAAGTTCATGGCAGAGACCTACAGGAGGAGCAACAGCAGCAGCAGCTGTGCTTCATTCTTCAGTGACACACAGAGTCCAACAGTACCTTGTGATTGACAGCATCGAAGGTAATCCATTGATCAAGAAGTCTTGGTGTGAAGCTTTGAATGCATCTAATTATCACAGCAAAAAATAAAGATGTTCCGGTGGGAATTGTGAAGCTCAGGGCAGGAAGTTGAGTAATGGCCAGGTGCCTGTGAATCATCACTTTCCAATTTTGAAAATTCAGAATCTAAACCAAGAACTTTTGTCATGGGGTTTTATTTTATTTATTTAATTCAACTTATATACCAACCTCTTCCCCAAGGGGACTCAGGGCGGTGAACAGCCAAATTTAAAACACATATAGTACAAAAGTTAAGAGAAACTAAAATAGATTGAATAATGGCATTACCAATTTAAAATCCAAATCTGCACAATCAAAGATCCCAGTTTAAAATCCAACATTGATAAAATTTAAAAAACCCCATTAAAACCGTTTATGCTAGGCCAGCTTGTTGAAAGAGATAGGTCTTCAGGGCCTTTCGGAAAATGCGGAGGTCCGGAATCAATAGTATCCCAGGAGGTAGCTCACTCCACAGGTTGGGTGCTCCCACAGAGAAGGCTCTCCCCCTGGGGGCCGCCAGCTGACATTGCTTGGCCGATGCAAGTAAGAATGAACATCAGCAGCTTTTTTTCCCCTTTAGCCTATTTATGTCTTCACTTGCCAGTGTTCCTTCCCTCTCTGGTCTTCATCAAACCACCCAGACTAACAAATGCTAACTATCACTAGTCAATTATGTAGCTGCCACATCATTTTCATTATTCTACGTCCAGGAAAAAAGTCACAAGTACAATCACTAACTATCATAATTTATCTAACTTCAGTCCTTCTTACAATGGAGTGAACACCAGACAGCAAAACAAACTACTCATATATACAAAGAGCAAATGTCTCATTTGTCTAAGAGGTGAGATAGCTCTGCTAATCATGCAATGTTCCGTCATGAATCAGATCTTTGAGCTGACTGGAACAAATATATTTGCACAGATTTTATACAAGGATGGAGAAGTGCAGTCATGCCAACTGGACTTATTATACCAGAGCAATATAGTTAAACTGATTGTAATAGTCATTCTTTCTCCCCTGAGAACTCATCTCTGTGGGAACTAGTAATTAGCTTTTGATTTTTATTTCAATTTAGGCAAGTAGGTAGACAGGAGATTAGATAGATACGATAGATGATAGATAGATAGATAGATAGATAGATAGATAGATAGATAGATAGATAGATAGATAGATAGATAGATAAGAGAGAGAGATGGATGGATGGATGGATGGATGGATGGATGGATGGATGGATGGATGGATAGAGAGAGATAATGGATGGATGGGATGGATGGATGGATGGATGGATGGATAGATAGATAGATAGATAGATAGATAGATAGATAGATAGATAGATAGGAGAGAGAGAGAGAGCCAGACAGACAGACAGACGGACGGACAGGCAGGAAGAGGAAGAAAAAAAACCTAATGAGTTCATGAGAAAAACAGAGCATCTTATGACCGCTGAAGGACATTCCTCTTCAAATCCAACAAAGCCACTGGCCTAAAGTAAACTTAGAAATTTGTTTGAGTAATATAAGATATACAAAATATTAATAGTTCCACCTTCTTTTCTTTTTTTTCTTTTCTATTGTCTTTCTTTCTTTCTTTCTTTCTTTCTTTCTTTTTTTCTTTCTTTCGAGGATTATTGTTATGTGTGTACCTGTTTTGTAATTTTTCTATTCTTTTCTCTTGTTAAGAAATAAATAATAATTTTAAAAAGGTTGCCATTGGATCTGATAAATGGATATATCTAAGCAGAAGCAATCCTTTGGAAGGAGAGTTTTAAATGTTGAACAAGTGGCTCTTTAAAAACGAAGTTAAAAATGAAACAATCTAGAACTAACTTTTTAATGAATAGAAAATTGCGCTAATTAAAGTGTTGGTTATTTTAAAATGATAAAATCATCAAAGAAAAGAAAAGGTGACTTTTATCCTCCCCTTCTATTTCATCCCCTCATGCACATATGCAGAGTTAATAAAGTTACCTGAATATTGAAGGCTGCCTGCAGGGTGTTCACTTGAGTCATTACTACTCATTCTTAGTAATTTTCTTCAGCCTCAAGGTAGCAGTTTAACACTGTGACCCCCTCCCATTTCTTTCCAATGAAGCTTTTACACTTCTATATGCTTTTCAGAATAAGCCCAGCTCTGTGATTGTGCCAGTGTAAAAATAGACTTGTAAATTTGGCACTGAAAATCCCATGTGTTGTAATAGGGATGCTCGGCAGGACAGACAGGTGGTTTGTTCATACTTCCAGAAATGTTAAGAATAAACTCACCAAAAGATTGGTGGCACATATAATGAGTTGGCAGTTAACACTTATTAATACTTAAGTCATTTGTTCTATATTGGTTTAATGTGACTAACAATATTGTTTTAGGGCATGTGAAATAAAGGCTTCTTGCACATCTCAAATGCCCCAGGATGATATCCCCATAAGTTAATGAGAATCCTTTCAAACCTTAACAATTGGGTTTATAAGGATATATTTAGAATGTTGGTATTGGGAATTATATGTGCAGAGGCTCTTTCTAACCACATGTCAATGATTGCACGGTAAGTTATCTACCGTATTTTTCAGAGTATAAGATGCACTGGAGTGTAAGATGCACCTTAGTTTTTGGGGAGGAAAATAAGAAAAAAGCTGACTGGCGAGTGGATTGGCCTCCCAGAATACCCTCAAATCAGCTGTTCCCAGAGGTGAATTTTAGCAACAGGTTCATTGGTTGTGAGCTCTGTGTCCTGCTTTTTTTTCAGCCTCTGAAACTTCTGAAACTTTGTTTCAGAAAAAAACTTTTTTTTTTCTGTCTCTGAAAGCCTCCGAAACAGAGCTTCAGAGGCTTTTTTTCTGAAGCTTCATTTCTGAGGCTTTTTTCAGCCTCTGAAACCTCCATTTGAGAGGCTGGGTGGGGCTATATTCGGAGTATTAGACGCACCCACATTGTCACCCACTTTTTTGGGGGGAAAAGATGAGTCTTATACTCCGAAAAATATGATATATATTATTCCAACCTGAATGATAAGAATTAGAGATTCCATTATGACTGGTATAAGGGGATCAGTCATGAGACCAGAGAAAAGAAAATTAAATCAGTTTCAGTCCCAATCCACTCAGCCTTAACAATGAAATTTAGAAATCAGTAGTATTAAAATATTGAAAACATAGTTTTCAAATTTGGCCAGACTCTTGACTCCACAGGATTGTTGCAAATGCCAGGCATATTAAGGTTATGTATGTCTATTATTGTTTTCCTAACTTACTTCTCCTCTGTTAAATTGGATTACAATTCCCCCAAATCCCAGGTATATACTGTACTGAGTGATAGTTATGGAAGTTGGGATCCAACATATTCAGAAGGCACTAATTTGTTTGCTATTTGGCTGAAGAAATCCAATGTCTGTTCAACAAAATATTTCCTGGGAGCTGAAGAATTTCCAGAGAAAAGCACGCTATTTGTAGTCCCCATGATATTCTTTACCCCTTTGTATTATAAGAAATAAAGGAAAAATATATTTCTGGCATTACCCTGTTTCCCCCAAAAGAAGATATACCCTTGATAATAAGCCCAATCAGGCTTTTGTGCACACAGCAAAAAGGCCAAGCACTTATTTCAGGGTTCCAAAAAATATAAGACAGGGTCTTCTCAGAGAAGACACAGTAGCCGTTTACCCATTGTCTTGCAATCCCAACAATGGCCAAATATGGATTTATTTGCGGGGCATGAAGGAAAGGGACAAAGGGCAATATTTTGACAATATTCTTCAGAATTGATTTTCTAAAAGATTTCTGAGGGGGGGGGAATGGGAATTGCTTTTGGGAGGACAAATGGTTCAATTATAGTGCAGTTGTTGTTTCTATTGCTTGTTGGAAATTCTCTATGAATTGCAATGGTAAAGGGAACCACAATAGAGCCATAGCTTTCTGGATGGGAGTCATGATCCCTCCTTCCTACAGCTGAAGGATAGCTATGCAAATGTTTACCAATGTTGATTTTTGATTCCATTCATGCTTCAAAAGTTCCATTGGACAAGTTTTCCAAATTAAGCTATACTATCAAATAGAAGGCAAAATCCTATAAATTTCTTTAAGAGGGTTCAAGGAGGGAGATGGGGTGTATGGAATTGAGACCTCTGGTAAACCAGTTTACAGTAAACCAGTTATAAATTTGCTTATCAAACTCCTTGAGGTTTTTGCTAGGTACTTTAAGAATTGTAGTGCCTGAAACAGGCATTCCATCTCAATTGTTGATAAAGCTCTTCTCTTTTCTTCTGTGATAATAACCTCTGTGACTGAAATCTTGGAAGACTTACTTTAATAATAACAATAAATGGTAAAGTGCACTGAACTGAATCCAAGTTTAGAGGAAACTACTGAAATCAATAGGACTTATCAGGCATTACTAATTTCATATACCATACCACATATGGATGTGTTAAATGACATTCCTCTCACTGATCAGTTGAAATGTTGTAATGTTGATTAACTCTACTACATCCAAGCCCCACTGGCAGTGATCTCAGTCAATCTGAACTCACACTACCATCTATCTAGATTAAAATAAAGACTTCCTGAAAAACTTAATTTCAACTCTTTATGAATGCATGGAAAGCTTAATGCTGTTTTCTTGGCAATGATATTAGTGCCAAGTTGCAGACTGCATTAGTCTGTAAACTGTTTTCTGCAAGGATATTTTGTTAATTTACCAGTCTTTTAGATCTAAGGTTTGAGACTCCCTAGCCATCTCCCCTATGAGTACTAAAAATACCTTATCCTACTATATGTTATCAATATCTGCCAGGATGACTACTATTGCCACCTCTCTTTATTATACAGTAGTGGCCAAAATTGCGGAAACTTTTTGGGAAAAGTGTATTTTTGAGGTTTGATGGATAATTACACCACTTTTTTTTTTTTTTTTTTTTTTTGAGTTTCAAGATAATCACATTCCATTGCTGGGAATAGCCCAGACCTTAACCCAATTGAAAATCTATGGAGCTGACTAAAGAAACTTGTTAGTCAGAAGCGACCCAGCAATAAAACCCAGTTAATAGAAGCAATCATTCAATCTTAGTTTCACATTATAACAGCTGCAGAACTAAAAGACTTGGTTTACTCCATGGGAAGACATTGTAAGGCCGTAATTCATGCTAAAGGTTACCCAACTAAATATTAACTGACGTGATAATTTTTGTACATCTCATTTTTTCTATGTGTTTCACTTTTCTTCTTTATACTGTAACTGCTATTCTAATAGCAAATCCTTCATAAAAGTTATTACATTACGTTCTTGATTGATATATAATTTTATGGTACTACAAAAAAAATTGGTGTTCTTAGCTAGTTCTAGAAAATATACTTTTCCCAAAAGGTTTCCACAATTTTGGCCACTACTGTATAGATTAAATTTATTTATTTATTTATTGTTTGTTTGTTTGTTTGTTTTGTCAAGCATGTATTAAATAATTAGATTATGAATATATGAAATGGATACATATAAAAGGAGACAATAGGACAGGGATGGTAGACACATTGGTCCACTTATGCACGTCCCTTATAGACCTCTTAGGAATGGGGTGAGGTCAACAGTAGACAGTCTTAAGGTTAACGTTTTGGGGGTTTGGGGAAGAAACCACAGAGTTAGATTGTGCATTTCAGGCATTGACCACTCTGTTGCTGAAGTCATATTTTCTGCAATCAAGTTTGGAGCAGTTTACCTTAAGTTTGTATCTATTGTGTGCTTGTGTATTGTTGTGGTTGAAGCTGAAGTAGTCATTGACAGGTAGGACATTGTAGCAGATAATTTTATGTACCACACTTAGGTCAGACTGAAGGCGGCATAGTTCTAAGTTGTCTAAGCCCAAAATTTCAAGTCTGGCAGCATAAGGTATCCTGTTGCGAGTGGAGGAGTGAAGGACTCTTCTTGTGAAATATCTCTAGAATCACTCGATTGTATTAATGTCTAATATGCAGTGCAGGTTCCAGACAGATGAGCTGTATTCAAGAATTGGTCTAGCAAATCTTTCGTATGAGGTAGTTAGCAGTACAGTATTACCAGAAAAGAAGCTATGCAAGATTAGGTTAGCAACTCTTAATTCCTTTTTGGCAATGTTGTTACAGTGGGCTCTGGCACTTAGATAATCAGATATGAGTACTCCAAGGTCCTTGACAGAGTGAGGGTTGTCTACAAGGTCGTGTCCACCTAGCTTGTATTTTGTGTTCTGATTTATTTTATTTTTTTGCCAGTGTGTAAATCTCTATAGATTTGACCTACCAAAGTAAATGCAAGTAGCCATCAAATATGGTGCTTATTAACTTGCCAGCAATTATTGTTACCTTACAAAAAAAAGAAGAAGAAGAAATTTCCTGACAGTTAGAACAATTAATCAGTGGAACAACATACCTCCAGAAGCTGTAAATGCTCCCAAGACTGGAAAGTTTTAAGAAGATGTTGGATAACCATTTGTCTGAAGTGGTGTAGGGTTTCCTGCCTGGGCAGGGGGTTGGACTAGAAGATCTCCAACTATGTTATTCTATTCTATTCTATTCTATTCTATTCTATTCTATTCTATTCTATTCTATTCTATTCTATTCCATTCCATTCCATTCCATTCCATTCCATTCCACTCCACTCCACTCCACTCCACTCCACTCCACTCCACTCTATTCTAAGTGAAACACCCCATCCCACCCCCACCCGAATGGGTACTAAAACCATGGTTTCTTATTGCAATCAAGATGATAAACCATATATTATTGCTATATGTGTAGGGAAAAAAAGAGCCAAAATATTTGCTTTGGATCAACACACAAATTGGCAGACACCTCATGTTCTTTATGAAAGCTGAACAGAACAGCTTTGAAATATAATTGATAGAAAGTACTGAAGTGGATAACAGTGGTGCTTAGGGAGAGCTAGATGTAAAGGAATGCATTTGATCACATTTACATAAAAACACTGAGGCCTGACAATTCACAATCATAATTGCATCCAGAATACCAAAGACATGCATCTTTTATATCAATGGCGTGACAACATTTACTTAGTGATCTCATCCCAGAGCAGAACTGAATCTAATTTAGAGTGAGGCCCAGAGACAAAATTTCAATGTTTAAAAATATTTAGGAATAAGAGAGTGTTCTCTGTACAGAAACCAGGAATAGAGTCAGGGATTTCTCTCTCCACTACAACATGGATGACTGACTTAGAAACACATGGAAACAGGAAATTGCCTGCAATGAAGAAAAAAAAAGAAGTAGCTGAGAGGACAGGCAGTAAGGAAGAGCCTAGGTGATTAGCGGGAACATACTTGGGGATGGGGTAGGGTGGGGGTGTTGTGGAAATGGCATAAAAGGTACAAACAAAATGTTGAAAAAGATTTAGCACTAAAACTTCTGATATGATTTATATACATCTTGTTTATAACATATCAATTTCTGTTTGGGTTTTTTATTTTTTCCTGGGAGAAGATGTCCAATCTGTTATATTGAAAGTTGGATATATCATAAAAAACATAAAAGTACACTCAATGTGCTGGGAATGGATTATTTAAGCAATGTGTGTATGTTAAAACAAGACATGATAGAGTCAAGAACGGATGAGTGCTGAATAAATGTGGATTGAACACAAAGTGTGCAACTGGTATGAAGGTACATTGAGGTGATTTTGGTCATATAGAGAGAATAAATGAGAACCACATTACAAAACAATTTCTGAACCAACAATGAGATTAAATGAAGACCAAGAATGCTGTAGTTGGCTGGGGGTTAACGAGAGAAGAAATAAGTTTAAAAAACAAAAGGTAATTTATGAAGTATTAAATCAGAAGTCTTCAAACTTGGCAGCTTTAAGTCTTGTGGACTTCAACTCTCAGAATTCTAGGAGTTGAAGTCCACAAGTCTTAAAGCTGCCAAGTTTGAAGACCTCTGCATTAAATGAATGTGGTAAAGGCAATGATAAGTTTCTCAGCATATAATGGTATGTAGAATTATCAAGAATGGAATAGCTTTAAGTTAGATTTATCTTTATTTTCTTATCTCATACTTTTAACTTCTTTGGCTTCCCATTTTTACTTCCTTTCTAAGCTTTTCATAATGGTGCCTTCCCTGAAAGAGGATCAGTTATGGGTACATATGTATGTATGAGCGGCAAATTGAAGAATGAATTCAACAAGGTATATGCAATTTCTAAAGTCTTTCTGATTTTTTAAAACATTCTTACAGAAAAGCAATTAATTTGGGGAGCTTTTCTGTATTCTAAGCATATTAAGTATTTTTGTTTCCTGAGAGTGTTAGTCCTACTTCAACTGAAATATTTTCAGATAGTTGGTCTCCCAGGCTTCTAAAATATGTCCTGAAACTTGGGGTGAATTCTTTTAGGAGCTAAGGATTTCAAACTACTGAGAAGCAATAAGGAAAGCAATGATATATAAGAGCTAGTTGGAGTCAAATAGGATGACGGCTTCACTTTCTAATGCTTTCTAGAGCTCAAGTTAAATTTGCCTTAAATCCCATCTGAGTTGTGCATGACAAGGACATGATGCTCATTCATCAAAATTTAGACAGAACAAAGGGGTATGAAAAATGCAATTCTTATTTTATATAAAAATATTAAAATGAAATCTAATGTATTACATATGTAGTATAATTATCCTTTCTGAGGTGTAATAGCCATTTGATTGTAATAGCAGAACCAAAGCATAAAAGCTTTTCCATCAACCAGAAGGTCTAAAAATGGAATACAGTCCTGTCAAATTAAACAATTTGAAACTCACTACTTTGAGTGACAGAGAAATGGGCACATATATAAAATTCCCTGTGTGACCAGAAATTCTGAAATAGCACTTTATACATGAGAATTTATTTGTATTGTCAGCACCAAGGATAAGACAGTTACAATGAAAGAACATTTGGTAATGAGTTTCACATGGCTGGAAAATATTGATCACACCTTTACTGATTAAAGGTTTAAAAGAGATTTGGTATAGTCCAGATCCAAATTCAAATTCAGAGCTTGGTTAGCCCTCCTGCTAACTCTTCAGTTCACTATATTGCAAAACCCTCAGTATGGCAGGGAATAATCTACCATGGCACAAGTCAAGTCATTTGGCACAAGTCATTTTCTTGCCCCTACCGGTTCTGTGGGTGTGGCTTGGTGTGCGTAGTGTGGCTTGGTGGGCGTGGCTTGGTGGGCATGGCAGGGGAAGGATACTTCAAAATCTCCATTCCCACCCCACTCCTGGGGGAAGAATTTTGCAAAATCTCCATTCTCACACCACCCCAGGGAAAGGATATTGCAAAATCCCCATTCCCTCCCCACTCTGGGGCCAACCAGAGGTGATATTTGCCAGTTCTCTGAACTACTCAAAATTTCTGCTACCAGTTCTCCAGAATCTGTCAGAGCCTGCTGGATTTCCCCCCTGGTATATACGAAATTTAAAAATCTGCATGTTTATTGATGTAGAGAAAGCATATGATAGTAGATAGTCCTGAATTTGGTTGCTGAAAGTAGTATAAGATGGAAATAAAGCAGGTGTGAGATTAAATTGTATGCTTAGCAAATAGTTCAAAACTGATAAATGAATAAAACAAATGTGTGATGTCTTCCTGGTTGTTTAATATATTTATAGATCAATGTATAAGAATTCCCTGTTAGAGGCTATTGCCCAGGGACATGAAAGTACGTACATTTTTGTAAACAGACAATACTGTGCAATTGGCTGAGAATGTTACATAGTTTGTGTGATACAACAATGAATACAGATCTGAAGATTACTGTTTTAGATATGCTGTAGTTGTGTTTGTCAGGTAAAATGAAGTGAACCAGAGAAAATAAATGCATTTGTGTACCTTGGTGGAATGTTTATTAACGATAAGTACATAGATGAAGAAATTCTAATACAAACAAATGCTGGTTGAAATGTAGTGAATAATATGTGGTCTATTTTGAAAAAAATGTATTTGTGAAGAGGCAAACATAGGTGTGTGTATATAAACATGTAAGTAAAAGTTGCATATTTATAACATAAGAAACATTGAGAAGAAAGTATGGATTGATAGGTCACAAATAAACATTTAGCTTCTGCCTTTTCAGATTCTCAAAAAATTATTCTCAATCTTTGCAATTTATCTACATATATTAGATATATAGTTCTCCTCCTACTCCCACTCCCTCCCTCTCCCTCCCTCCCTCCCTCTTCCTCCTCCTCTTTGTTTTTATTACATGTTATACAGTGTTATTTTTATCAGTTTGTGGAGTTAGGAAACAATCTGGCAAAGATTCTTGTTGAATTGCATTCTGTGCTTAATGAAGCTTCAGAGTTTCATATTGCGTTGAGTATCTCAGAATATATTGTTCAGCTTTAACACACCGATTACAGTCTTGCTATAAGTAAAGTTGAATTTTTCACATAGAAACAGCATCTATTTTCACAATGGTATCTTAAATATACTGAAGGAAGAGAATATTTGTAGCTCAGGGTTAAACTCTGAACTTGGCAGTTTTCTTGCATATATTTCATTACAAGCTAGCAAACATTACCAGTGCTAGTAGGGAGTGGAGTTTGCTCTCAATTTATATTCTAGTGGCTTGCTCTGTCAGCTTTAGGGAGAATTATCCTAGCGGTGCTTTGATTGGGCTAACTATCTCCTTACCATTAGCATCGTTTTCCTTGCCTATTATGAATTAGTTACAAAGATTTGTAATGAGGAATTAGATAATAGGGCTGGGTAGAAATTCACCTGCGAAGGGCAAAATGTAAGTCAGAACACACCTAAGTGTGTGTACAATACCTGTTGGGAACATCTTAAACCAGACGTTTCCATCTTAAACCAGACGTTTCCTGGGATTACACATCATCTATGAAGGACAGAAATGCAAGCACAGAAAAAGATGCCACCAACAGATACTTTGTATACAGTCATCTAAACTCTGAATCACATTTTTCTCTTTGAATTTAGAACTCTGCATAGCCTCACATATCGTTATCAGAAGAATACAATACACAATCTATTAGACTTTACCATGTCATACAAGGTATCAGGGTGGATAAGTTCATCATAAGTGAGAAAAATGTAAATATTTAGAAAGTATAAAGGAACAGAATAATAAAGCAGGAGGAAGCTTTTCCTATACTGCTCAAAATGCCCCCAAATGGAATCCCTTTGACTTAACCCTGCAATAAACCACTACCAAATAATACTTTGAATTTCCTAACTGTTGGTAAAATTGGAGCACATGGCTGACATTTGAGCTTTTGTCAATCTTAGTGAACTGGGCACCTCTAATAAGCTGGAGTCAATCTTTGTCTAGAAAATGGCTAGAAAAGAATGTTTCTATTACATAGTTGGTTGGCCTACACAGCCAATTGCACATAACAATTTCTAAGTGTTTGCCATTAGATACAGGTTTCAGCCAATTCATTGCCATTGTTCTAAGCATGTTCAGGGTAAGTGAAAAATAAAGAGCATCTCCTATTTCTTAAATACTCTTTTAATTGAAAGGGTAAAATACACTTAAACTTTTGATTAAAAGGGGGAATCAGGACTGAATTAAATACAGAATAAAGATATGTATTTTCAGCAGAAATATTTTTTTTAAAAAATGGAAGAATCTCAGAGGGATACAGTACAATATCAAGGCATCTGTCATTGTATGACCTTTTTCCTGTTGACTAACCACAAAGGCTTTTCATATATAAAATTGAAATGAAGAATATTGCTTATTGTAACCAGCAGGCAATGTCATACAGAAATAGCCACAGAAGTTTAACAGTATGTGGGGATGACCTTGGAGGACAGCAGGAAGAGCTGCAGCCAGAGGAACTTGAAACCTTCTGTAAATATAACCTATTTTATAATAAATAAAATAAAGTTAGTTCATCTGGGTATCATTCAGTCTGGACTATCTCACAGGGCTGACATCAACCTTGCAAGTCTGAATCTATGCTTCCCCACCCCATCACCTTTAAATCCCAAGAAACTAGGGAGGGTTTCTTCTGAGATCTCAAAGCTGTTGGGGTTTTTTTCCCCAAAAAGGCAACTGGACAGTTTTTCCTTGAGAAGAAGAAAGAGAAGAAAATATTTTGCTTCTCACCCAAGAAGCTTCTTCTTCTTGAATGAAGCTTCCTCTTCTTGAATGAAACTTCCTGAATGAAGATGAAGCTTCTTGGATGAAAAACAAAACATTTTCTTCTTCTTCCTAAAGGAAAAACAGTCCAGTTGCCTTTTGAAAAAGCACTTTGAGACAACTATGGCCTAGATGATTGAGAATCTCTACAGACATTTCCTTCTGAAATGTTTATACCATGCTCACATTTTTGCTGTGGGCTAAGATGCCTTTTATTTGACCATTCTCCTGGCTCTGGCTCTTCAGACTAACTACCAAGGTCATTCCCACACAGAGTTACAAGTATGAATCAATTTCCAAAACCAAAATTATGCCTCTGATAAAATTTGAAGAAGAAATGGGAGTTAAGATTTTCCATAAGAAAGGAATAAGAATCGACAAATGACCCACCAGCTGAACGATTAAGTTGCAGAGTCTGAAATGTGCTTCAGATATTCTGATTTAAAAAGTGCACTCAGAGAACTGACCATAAAATTACAATAGGAATATTACTTTCATGTATCAATGCTCAAGGGTGACTCTGGATGCACTTTTGCAGAAAGCTTAAAATGCTTTTTTAAATCGCCATAGTCTACACAACGTTTCCATTATTACATTTTGAATGCGGATGTGAATGATTTCTTGCTGCTAGAAATACTGCTGTCATTATCATTTTTTTTTTTTAAAAGTGATGCCTTAACTTGCTAAGACCTTAGCTGGTCTGCAGCAAGAATGTCATCCAGAAATCAAGAAAAGATATATTATGGACTATTTAATCAGACATGTGCCCAGCAGGGTATTTGTTCATTTCACCTCTTTCTATATGGAATGTGATTTTTAGAAATGACAAAAACAGCATCAAATTTTTGGGAACTCAAAAGGTTAGAGATAGAGGAGGGATGATAATTAAACAATGATGGAGAGGCAGAAGGAGAAGGAGAAAAAGAAGGGGAAGGGGAAGGGGAAGAAGAAAAAGGAGAAGGGAAATGGGAAGGAGAAGGGGAAGGAGAAAAAGAAGGAGAAGGGGAAGGGGAAGGGGAAGGGGAAGGGGAAAGAAAAGGGGAAGGAGAAGGAAGTAACAACCTCAGACTTCCCAAAGAAGAATAAGCATGCTATTCTGATCACTGTTAAAGACATTAAATGTCTTTTCACCCTTGAATCCAAAGGCTGTACAATACTATCCTCCAGTGACAAAATGCATTTACCAACTGACATCCCCCCATCCCTGTCCCACAAAGATGCTCCCTCCTTTCTCTGTTTGTCCTTGTTCATTTTCCAAGTAGAATAATATGCATCCAAAGCAGAGGCTGCAGCTGTTTATCATGTTTATTTTCCAATATTTAACATTGAAATCATTTGCTAATGATATAAAAGGGTTTGCTGTGGGATAAATGCACTGTGGGCAAGAAGAGAGATATCCATAGACACTGTTGCATCCTTGGGTATCCTGGCTCTAAACCCAATGTCAAACATACTCATGCATTATTTTATTGGATTAAATTTTCTGTGGACTAGTCTTTAAATGAAAGAAGCCTAACATTTATCAAATAAGTGATTTTTAATCATTCCTTTAATATAGATATAGATTAGATATAGATATAGATATCTCTACAGTATGTATCTCTATATATGTGTTTTTATGATGACTATGATCATGATTTATCACTTATAGCTTTTATGTACATTGAGAGCGTATGCACCAGGACAAATTCCTTGTATGTCCAATCACACTTGGCCAATATTCGATTCTATTCGATTCGATTCGATTCATCATATATCTATCTATCTATCTATCTATCTATCTATCTATCTATCTATCTATCTATCTACCCACCTACCTACCTACCTACCTACCTACCTACCTACCTATAGATATAGATATAGATATAGATATAGATATAGATATAGATATAGATATAGATATAGATATAGATATAGATATAGATAATATACAGATACAGATAGGTACCCACAGTGTATATATGTGTGTGTATACATACACACATGTATGTATGCATGTATATCAGGGATAGTGCAGATGTAGAAAAGATTGGGGAGAGTGCAGGGTGGTGCACAAGTGGTAGGTAAGGAAAGATTTCTGAAATGATGACCCAATGATTCATGGATTGTCTAGTAACATTTCATTGTGTTCTAAAATAAATCCTATTGAACTTCTGTTACCTCTCTGCTCCTTGCTATAACATTTTGCTGTAATCTCACTGGTCTTAATATAGCAACAAACCAGAGTAGCATCTTTTCCCATTATGGCTTTTATATCTTAGTCTCTAACTTTTTCCCTACAGGAACATTTCCAAATTTTTCTCTGTACAAATGTTTCTTGCATGTTACATTTCTTGTTTCTGAAATAGACTATGTCAATATTGTTTTTACTTAAATAATTATCCTTAAAGAATTTTGAATATGTGTGTAAACCCAGTGTGAGACACAGTTTTCCATTGTTCCATTATGTTATGCTTCCTGTCCTCTCTCTATATATATTATTGAAGTCATCTTTACAATGGTAAAATGTAAAGTCATTGTGAAATTATTTTACAAATTGTGAAATTATTTTATTTTATATTTTTGTGTGTGCTGTATTAACAGTATAATTGTATATTTCCATGAGAAACATGCACACATCATTATCATTTCTAAACCAGTGGTTTGCTAATTATAAATAAGGATACAGAACATGGTTCCTAATTTGATCTAGGTCCAATAATGTTTTGAGGGTTTTAAATGGTCTTTCATGTTTTCTTCAACAAGCCCAATTTTTTGGAAGTGGGATGTATTTTTTAATGGCTCAGTGATATTTCATAATGTTAGCTGCATTTACAGAAGAGGCTCTTAGTAATCGTGCTGTTCATGCTTAAAATTGGATCGTTACTCCTTCAATTTTCTACTTTTAAGCAAATAATTAGGACTCAGAAAAACTGTACTTATGAATAACATAAAAATTTCAAATACTTATGGGATTGTTTTGTATTACTCTGACAGCAACTTCTTTTCTTTTCAGATTGGTAGTAGCTGTTTTGTTCTACCTTTCCTACTGGCAACATCCCAGAGATTCACCTCATCTCAGAATTGACAGAATACATAAATCCACTTTTAATTTCATTAGGCAGTGAGCCAAACTGTGATAACTGAAAGTGGTTAATCAGAGAAGATAAACCTCACCCCATCCAAGACAATGAAACCATTTCATGTATGATCTTTCTATGATTTCTGTTTTATTTAAGAACACATTCCTGGGTTGCAGGACTTTTACTGAGGTGGAGCTGAGGGAATAGACATATATTAAATTGCATATAAAAATAGGCTCCTTGAGAAATAAAAAATATCCCATCATGACTTAGGAAATGTTTGTATGTATGTTTACTTCCTAGATCCCAAGATCCATTCACATGGATTGCCATCACCACTGTCTCCTGAGTAGCAGCAGTTGTTTCTGAGGATATTACCTGAGATGAGAAACTCTACAATATTTTTCTTCCAATCTGTTGATATTCTCAGAATTAGAACAAATAATGGGCTTCTGAACTTGAGGTCTTCCTAGGCTCACTTCATCACAATTGCAATGCTTCCCAAACAATGTTAGAAGTAGTAAAGTCCATCCCACTGCCATCCCCACACTCCCCAATTCTTCATATTGAAAATGGATGGTAATATTTTCTGCTCACTGGCATATGTGGATTCTTCAATCTATGCAGAAAGCAAAAGGCAGTTTCTCTTTCCCTAAGACTCTGGCTGCCATTTGGCCTTTATTGTGTCATAGAGTTGTCCCAGACATCATGGAATTTCAGTACCACCCAGCCTCATCAAATATTAATCTCACAACCATTAACAATGGTAGCTTTTCACCGCCATGTGAATTGCACATCAATATTAATGATGTCTTTCCTCAACTGTGTCTCTTTACCAAAATTTGGGAATCTGCCTATCTTTATAGAGAGCAAGTTGGACCAGGAAATCTTTTTGCAGGGGGAAAAGGCCTGTCTATTTCAGTTAAAATATTGGCAATTGCATTAGACATCTCTCTTTTCTTTTTTCTTTTTCCTTTTCATTTCTAATCAGATCTTGCTTTCATCTGCTGATGCTCCCACCCAGTTGGAATATACCAGCAAATCAGCAATTTATTTCAAGCCCATTACCAGAAAATTAAAAAAAATGCAGACAGACCTAGTCACAACTGTTGAAAATGCAGATTCTTTTGCAAATCAGCCATAATGACTAAATCTCCATTGGCAAGAAATAAAGACATGCCATGCCTTATCCAAACAGATGGACAGCCCATGATATAGATTACTTTAAAGTTGACTTTTTAATACCATTCTCCTAGATAACAGAAAATTGTTTGAAGGCTTTGAGCCTTCATAAGAAATGTAAATGCAATTGCCTGCAGCTCAGACTTATTAATAAAAGTAGGAAAGCATCATAGCTAATTATCATAGGCACCATTTGCATTCTCCAAACATTCTCATTATTTTAATCTAACTGTGGAGCAGATGATTGTATGAGTTCCAATGCAGCATTTTACAAAATTACTATCGACCATGTGTAAACTGTTGTTATCCTCCATACAAAAGGGAAGAGTGACAAGTATCTTGGTTTTAAAAACAAAGCAGCACAGAGAGATCCCATTCTTCAAAGTAAAAAAAAAAAATCTGGCATTTTTGTAAGCAGAGATTAAATGCAGAATTTCAGCTGATAAATGTTGCATATTTTATAAACCAATTCCGTTTTGGTTATGGATCTAGAAAGGTATCTGCAACAAATTACCTTTGTCAAAACAGAAAGAGAGAGATGGAATTGATTTGCACTAATCTAATTCAGCCAAGGCCAGTACAATATTGGGGGGAGAGGCGCTTAATCACTTCTGAATACAAGTGGTACAAAACATCGGCTGCTAAGTAGTTGATGTAATGCCCATGCACATGGGCAGGAGGTGCATTATTGCTTTGCCATTGAAAAGAGGACACTTCAGTTCCCAGGAGTGTTTGTTGGATTAAGACCTGAAATTGCTTGTTTAGACATGAACAGCTGCATCTTGGTTAGTATCTTAGAAAAGGCTTGCTTCTTCGCAACAGTTGCTCCTTAAAGGGGAAATGGATAATTTCTTGCTTGCTAAGTATACTCCAATCTGGACCCCAATCTGGTAGAAGAAATCCCATGGATCTAGGCATTGTATAATGGATAGCGGGCTAGATATTGACATGTATTCATTTGTAAATCCAATGGATGGCCTTGCCATAAGCAAATCCCATGTTCTCTGTGCTAAATTCATTCCTAATATATTTTATAACGTTCAGCACATTTCCACAGTACAGATTAAGGAGATATCCTAAACATTAGGCAAAAGACTTAGAGTGCATTTGTATGATCAGCAACTTCAATAGTAATATAACATGGTGTGACAATTTTTCCATGCTTATGGGGTCAACAGGCTCAAAGAATGGATGAACTGCCTAAAGCAATCAATCTTCTGCCTGCCTAAATCCATTGATCATCCATGTGATCAGCTCCAAGGTTGACCTGTATAAGAAACATGTTACTTAGTGGTACTGTTCACTGGGTACCACTAAGCAAGGCAATGTCATGATTATTGCATGTCACCAAACCATGTTTTTATTTTACTTATTTGCTAAATAGGGCATAACAGAGAAGGGTTCCCGAATCCTTTATGTCATAAACATAACAACTGGATGATGGCATAGTGATGTGTGAATTTAGTTGGGATTCCTCAACCTATAATATACAGGTTTTTATGAGGATGAGCTGGAACAAAGTACAATGCATCATGATTAATGAGCTCCATTTATGATACGTTTTATGCAGATAGAGATAGATAGATAGATAAGTAGATAGATAGATAGATAGATAGATAGATAGATAGATAGATAGATAGATAATAGATAGGTAGGTAGGTAGGTAGGTAGGCAGGCAGGTAGGCAGGCAGGCAGGCATAAATACATACATACATACCTATGTTTCCCCAAAAATAAGACCCTTTCTTATATTTTTTTGAACCCTGAAATAAGTGCTTGGCCTTATTCCCTTGCGCTCAAAAACCTGATTGGATTTGTTTATTTGTTTGTCACATTTCTATGCCGCCCAACTCCCTGGGGAGTCAGGAAGATGTCTTATTTTGGGGAAAACACACACACACACACACACACACACACACATTAATCACCATCCATTTTGAATACATAGAGGAAAAAAGACTTTTGAGAGTTAACAAGGTTTATACTATATGGTACAAAGATATTATAGAATCTAGTTGTTCTGCTTTAAATTCCACAAAGTTGATTCTATTCCTCTTTTTACCATGTTTTTTAACATTTCTTAAAAACATTTGCCTTTAGTTTTTACATTGTATTTCAGTTTTAGATGATTGACTTAACTGTATGTATTCAGAAAACATATTTATAAATTGTTTTTCTGAACAAAGTCCATACTTAGCAATAGCCTAGTATAAAAACTTGATAACACTGTAGTAACATTTTTGTATTTTAAAGTGCTCACTATAATACATTAAAGGGCCTTCATGATCTGTGCCCTATGTATTAGAGTATACTTCTATCAGTTCAAAGTCAGACTCATAGCAGCAGAATACTGATAAACATAACAACACGTTCAGTACAACTCATTAATTAAAACAGTGGGAATACATGAGTTTTCACAGCCTTTTAAAACACTACTGTTAGACATCACCAGAAAGGAACTGCAAAAAATAAATGCATTTAATAGGATTATGAAAAAAAAACACTTTTGCTTTTTTAAATATTAACTATTAGATATACAGCTGGCCTTTGCTGTATGTTGTTTGTATACATTCAATATATCTGGTCACTGATTGAAATAAACATCATATCACCAGATGGGAGCAGATTTGGCCCTTTGCTCCAGCTTTATCCTCTGTGAGGTAGCACAAATGAAATCCAGTTAGGATTTATTGATCCATTAAACCAAAGCTATAAGAGACTAGGAGATGGAATTTGTTTTTAAAAATGTACAAGATGTGGCAATTCTGATACAATCGGAGAAAAATAATATGATAGAAACTTTAACCATCTTCCCAACAAAGGAGAGATTGAATCAAGGACTCCTATCCAAAAGGGTGCATAGGGTAGGCAAGAGAAAAATGAACTAAACAATTTGAATATTCATTCTATAAATAATTGAATAGCTTGCTTTGGTACACACTTATTCATTCACTGTGGCTTCCTAACTTTTCTTCTGGTTGAACTCTGACAAAGGTAGGCAATGAGGCTTCCCCACCCTCAACCCAGCAAGTTTTCTTTCTTAAACTATAAGAAAGAAAGATATTAAGATATAAGATATTTATAAGATATTTATTTACAAATTTTCCCCTCTCCATCAAGTTCTTCAGCTGTTCATTTGGTCAGGTGACATCATATACTTACACGGTGTTCCAGGAAATTGGAGACTGAATGAATATGGGCATTCTAACATTGTCTCTGAAAAGGAGATGCCTCCTCGCAAAGAAGGACTAAGCCAGCAAGTCACTTTAAAAGTTAAGAATAAATTTAAAATTCATTGTACTGTATATTTTTCTTTTTTAAAAATGGTGTGACTACCATTTTATTTTTAAAAATGTCTATGTTAAAAAGAAAACAACTAAAATTGATAAAAGCACTTAGAAATAAAAACACAGACTAAAAATTGCTGTGTTGAAGTAGACCATAAAATGAAATGGATTTGCTCATTTGCACTGCTAGAAGCTTCATTTTCTTTGTTTGTGTGCCTTCAAAAATTACCATCTTAAAAATAAAACTGTAAAAAAAATACCATCTTAAATATAAAACAATAATCATAAAACTTGGATAGATTCATTTAGATGGAAACAATCCTTCTAATGATTTAGCTACAAATCAGGAACTATTCTTTGTGCCTGAATGCCGTTTGCTGAAATTTTCTTTGCCTAAGAGAAAATGTTTCCTTCTCTTTTGAAACATATACTAGGAACATCTAAAGATCTTATTTGTTCCCATCCTTCTCCCATTCACATGCTTCTAAGTAGAGGCTGAGTTGCACATTCAACTTTTTCTGAAACTACTACCAATCATCTACAATTATTTTTCACAGCAGTTGTACAGCAGGATTTCAAAGGCTAGGAAATGGCCTCGATTTGCACCCTGTTTCATTTATCAGGAAATCTGTTTGCTGTCAGAAAGGCATTTTGCCATCCTATTCTATTAGTCATTTGGTTAAACAGCAAGATTCGCAATTAACACTTGTGGTAATTAGGCTTGGGCTTGGTTTGGTATAGAACCAACCCTCGTCTTTTAATTAAAATCCCAGAAATTGACAAAAATGGATAGGTTTAACTGAGCCAAATGAGAAAGATGTATTGGCTCGATCTCCATTTGTGGGCTGTAATGCTCATTGTTTATTGCTCATGGCAAGAAGGAATGTGACACCGTGCTCCAAAAGGGGCAGTTTACAAATATGGCTAATTCTTCCTCCTTATAATTTCAGAGCAATCGTAATAAAAGGAAATGGATACATATAAAAGAAAAGATTATTGTTTCTGCGGGACTCTGGATTACATCTGATTTCATTACTTGGTAGGGCTTCCTCTTACACCCCAACCTTGTGTTAATGAATCTGGTACATAAATATTCTGTCCGCTAGCAAAGACACTGTGACAGGTTTCCAATTACAAGGAAAAATATATCTTGAAAGAATGAAACCCTTGTGTCCTTAATGGCACAGTATGATGATTACCAAGACTGTTGGCGCATCTGTGCACCCTGTTTATGCCCTTATCAAGTACCCCCCAAAGCAGCACATGTTAAAGATGGATAACTTCTTTTATCAGTCAGATAAATATACAGCTACATGTTTAAGAGGCCTCCAGTGTAGCATTTGGTTTTATCAGTAAAAACGGAGCTTCCAAAAGGTGAAACTGCCAAGCGTAAATAACAGGAACCTATTTCCCTTGCTTTGACTTCCAGGGCAAATGCTATTTGTGTATTATTAGTTCTGGGAGATGAACCTTCCTTGATGGCATGTAGAATATGGTGAATCTGCCCCAAATGATTCCTTTGCAACTCTCCTGCAAAATTCAACACTGCATGTACAATTAGCTTTCTGCACATATTTGTATACAGTCAGATAATCTCCCCACCCCCCCACCCCCCCACCGCACACACACAAAGTAGCCTTTTCTAATAAGGAGATGTTGCTAGAAAGAGAAAAATAAATCAATAAGAATGAGAAAAATAAATAAGAAAGAGAAAAATAAATAAATAAATAAATAAATAAATAAATAAATAAATAAATAAAAGAAAAAATAAATAAATAAAGAGAAAAATAAATAAATGAGAAAGAGAAAAATAAATAAACCCTACCTTCAAAAGTGTGCACTGCACACTGGAACAACTAGACACAAGGACATTTTTTCCTGAACGCCATCACTTTGCTAAACAAATAATTCCCTCAACACTGTCAAACTATTTACTAAGTCTGCACTACTATTAATCTTCTCATCGTTCCTGTCACCCATCTCCTCCCACTTATGACTGTATGAGTATAACTTCATTGCTTGTATCCTTATGATTTATATTGATTGTTTCCTAATATGATTTGATTGCTTATTTGTACTCTATGACTATAAGTGTTGTACCTTATGATTCTTGACAAATGTATCTTTTTTTTTATGTACACTGAGAAAGTATGCACCAAGACAAATTCCTTGTGTGTCCAATCACACTTGGACAATAAAGAATTCTATTCTATTCTATTCTATTCTATTCTATTCTATTCTATTCTATTCTATTCTATTCTATTCTATTCTACTCTACTCTACTCTACTCTACTCTACTCTACTCTACTCTACTCTACTCTACTCTACTCTACTCTATTCTAATAATGTTATCCTTTGATTGAGATCTCTTTTTCTAGTGATTTAGCTTTAGCAAATCCTGGGATAGCTCTGATGTTCCCTGGATGCTCCGATATCTGTTACACCCAAACACAAAATGAGTCCACAAGGGGGAGAAGAGTTAAGTGCTTGACTAAGGCCATATCTTTCATTGCTAACACAACCCAAACTCCCAAGTCTGTGGGAGAAGGACTCTTCTAGTCTCTGTACTAGAAGGAATGTAGGTGCAAACACTTTAGATAAATATACAAGATTTTGCTTTTTTTCATTATCTAAGAGTGAATTCTTATCAAAGCCTAGTTACTTCTATTTCCAAGTATAAGAAAAAATACATGAAAAATAATTGTGCAATCTGGATCTTGAGGGAATTACTGTGTAGTCTGAACTTTCATTTTAATAACTTAATAAGTTTACTTGAAAACAAACATTTGCCTCAATTCTGACATAAGGGCAATGTAGAAAATATAAACACTGCAAAAGCATAAAAAGAAGCCAAGACAATTAGACTAGTATGATTGAGGTTCCTAAGCTTGGCACCTGAATGAATCATGAGTTTATTAATCTAGTTCCAAAGAGGCTGAATTTATTTATGAGTCAAATAATTCCTCCTAGTCATCCATATCATGGGGGCAGCCGTCTGGATCAATAAAATATTGTAGAAATAATAGTAGAAATAGTAGACATTCAACAGCAATAGTTTTGATTTTTACCACCATGTGAGTACAAGGATAGAAAATGGGAGAAAGAGGTAGATACAGATAGGATAATCAAACCTTTCTCTACTTGTGATGCATGAACTACTTTTCAAATAGACAAAAGCAAACAGCCTGATATCAGAGTCATGTAATCAAAACAAAAATCAGATGGAAACTGCCCAAAAGAGATCCATTTCTGACCCACTATGTCATTTAGGTGGGAGAAAGAGAATGTAAGCCTTGATTTCATTTCAAATACTGTAGGCCATGCATTTGACTTTCAATTGCTGTATTTTTCAGAGTATAAGACACACCTTTTTTCCCCCAAAAGAGGCTAAAAATTTGGGCGCGTCTTATACTCCAAATGCAGCTTTTTTGAAGCTTTTTTCAGCCCTAACAAGGTGCTAGCGAGTGAATTGATCTTCCCAGCTTTGCCTGCTCCCTCAACTCTCCACTGTGCTTTAACAAGGTGCTGGCAAGTGAAGCGATCTCCAAGCTTTGCTCTGACTCTCGGTTCTTTAGAAGCTTTTTTTCAGTCCTAACTAGGCGCTAGCCAAGTGAAGCGATCTCCCCGTGCTTTGCTTGCTTTTCTCATTGCTGCTTCCTCTTAGCTGTGCCTTAGAAGCTGTTTTTTTATCCCCAAGCAGGGGATAAAAAACCAGCAAACTAATGTGCTGAACCTGACCAGACTAAGGACGCTAGCCAGATGAATACCTGGTATGCAGATTTTTTTCCCCCCTATTTTCCTCCCTAAAAACTAAGCTGCGTCTTATACTCTGGTGCGTTTTATATTCCAAAAAATACGGTATATGTAAATCTTTCAATAATAGGGGGTTGTTTTTTTTTACCTTTTCTGCTCTATACCAATTCATCTAACTTTTCATGCTTTGGAAATTTCTTCTTGTAAGTTTCTTGCCTAATCAGTTGAAAGAACTCTGACATGTGCCACGTTTGGCCATAAGATTCTTCCAGTAAGAATAAAACTAATACAACACTGCCTGGCACTTGAAAGACCAGCCATCATGTGTCATGCAGTATTAATACCTAAAGATGAGATATGATGGCTAGATCGTTCATGTCATGCAAACAGGCTTTACGTATTCTAAGCGGTTGACAGGATTTGAAGACATGCAAATTCTCTTAAATAATGGAAGACTATCTCTACATGTTTCTGTCTCCTAAGTATGATCAAGGAATTAAAGAATTTCTCCAATGACTTAGCAGACTTGGTTACATGCTGCTGGAAAATCATCAATTAATTGTATTGTGGTTTAGTTTTGTTTTTAAAGTGATGAAGAAACTTTTTCCTCCGATTCAAAAATAGAATGATTCACTTTGTAATGACACTTTCAACCAGGTTTCATACCTCCCCATAAAATCATGTCAAAAAGGGGTGAAGCACAACTAATAGAAGAGAAAAACTGCTAAGCAGCTTTGTCCCTATTTAGCTTCCCAAGATAGCTAAATTCTGCAATATGATCTGAGGGCAGAGAATTAGGACAATTTAAAGATAGAAATGACAACATTCTGCCTCCCTTTTCTACAATTAATTGTCTCCAAGCTAAAAACTGAACCAAAGAACTTCAGCGATGCTTCTTCCAGTAACATCACTGGGAATGCTCATATGTCCCTCCCAGTAGCCGTCTATCCTTCTTTTCTTTTCTTCAGCTAGCTACAGTTAGAATAAAATTATGGGTTGTCAAAGATCAAATGATAGCATGGACCAAAAACTTTGGACAGAACATACATTTAAACGAATGGGACACAATTTGGACAGTAATCTTAAAATGACCAGGGTGGTAGTCTACAAGGAAAATCAATACAAGATGCTATATAGGTGGTATCTAGTACCCGCCAGGATTGCAAAAATTTATCCCAATATGAGCCCAAATTGCTGGAAATGTGGTCACCAACAAGGCACCTTCTAACACTGTTGGTGGACATGCCCCAAGCGAAAAAAATTTGGAGAAAGATTTGGAAATGGATTTCAAAAATGATAGAAGAAAACATTGATTTAGAACCAGAAACCTTTCTCCTGGGAATCCTGAAAAAAGTATACAAAAAAAAAAAAAAAGAGGTACTTAATTAGACATGTAATAACAGTGGCAAGAATAACATATGCTCAGTACTGGAAAGAGAAAAAATTACCACTGGAAGAATACACAATCAGAAAAATACTAGAGTGTGCCGAAATGAATAAGCTAACACCTGAGATTAGCGAAAGAGAGAATACGGAATATTACACTGTGTGGGAAATGTGGTATAAGTGGATGGAGAAAAGAAACAAAAAGTAAAATATGAGGGGGTATAGTGATTAATCAATAACAATCAAAAAGAATTGAGTACTACTTCTTGTAGTATTTTTCAAACTATAATTAATTTAAAGATGCAATGTAAATAATATGTAAATAAAACCATGTAAATAATATGTATATATTTACCAACACCACGGAACCGAAATATGTTGAATTGTATTATTATATATCACAATAAAAAACTTTTTAAAAAAATAATAAAATTATGGGGTCGTGTTTAACCTAGCATTCTTACTCTTCTTCTTCAACATTCTTTCCTATGATCTTTCATAAGATTAATACCTGAGAAAAAAAGGAAGACCCATTCCATACTAACCTGTGCATTTGTAAGGGACCTTTCTTTACTGTGATGAAGATCTTTTGTATATCAGATCATGCAGAAGAGAACTTGAAATAAAAATACAAACCACTCCCCCAAAAATAAACATTTGGAAAAGAAGAGTCCGTTTCCAAATTCATTTCCCTAAATTAAATCCATTCTTGTTTTGCTTTGCCTTTGTCACAGAAATGTAACTCAGAGGTTTTACAAAGGATTAAAGAAAATCCACAAGACATAAAGGAATAACAACACAGACTAATCTATGCACAGAGCAATGATTAAAGACCCTTCAAATTCAATGGAGTCAGATAAAAGGAGGTAAAAGATTTTACCAGTTCTTACAGACGTACAGTGAAGAGAGGATTAGTGGAGATGGTAGCTTTGCAAAAATTGGATTCTTTTACTAGTAAAATCAAAATTCCATTTCTGTTTGTTTTTATATTTTTAATTGGCACATTTATACAGGAAGATAAAAACTAATACAAACTAATATAAAGTAAGGGGGAAAAAACAAAGAAATCAAAGAAACAACAAAACATGCAAACATTAAAAAGAAAAGAAACAAAAATATAAATATATAAAGAAATAGTTTCCAATATTCTTCATAGCAGTTATCAGTATAATATATTTTAATTTCTCTCTCTAAAGTTACATCATACTATTTTTCTTTCCATAATGTATCCTAATCAATAAAACCATAAATCACATTGTTTTCATTTTTACACAAAAAGTCCATGAGAGCTTCCATCATCAATAAATGTTGATAATGTCTTTTCTTTGTTCAAAGAAATCAATTTATCCATTTCAGCAAAATCTGTCAACTTTACCAACCATTTCTTCACAATAAGATGCATCAAATCTTTCCATCTCTGTACTAGAGTTTGGGGTCTGACCTTAAAGAAAGAAACTCATTGGCCATATTAAAAGGCTACAAAATTATAGCATGAGGGACTTGTACAGAGGATATCACTATTAGTCTTTCCACCAAGTTATTTTGACATTCATGAATGAAGGCAAATATAGGTGCCCCAGGATAAATATGCATGATCAAATTTGAGCTGGTTACTAGGACCAGAGATTTACTCTTCTGAACTTTCAGACTCATGCAGGAGCCCTTCTTCAGCGAATTGCTCCAGTGGTGGGTTGCTACCAGTTCGCCCTGGATCAGGCAAACCAGTAGTGATGTTGGTGAGAGGCTCTGCCTACTTGCCCAGACATGTCTGCACATCACAGAAGTGTTACACGCACAAGCGTACGCACGCCCACAAGTGAACCTGTAGCGTCCAAAATTGAAACCCGCTACTGAACTACTGTCTACTGGAATATATGCTTTGGGTTGTTCTGTAAATTGCATTTATGTGGCCCCTTCCTACTGACTGATTGGTGTGTTAATGACTGGCGATTGGCTGCCATTTCCTTGTGCTGCCAAGCCCTTGTATTTTGACATTCACCACAGTTTTTCTTAGGGTCAAATATATTTTTCCCTTCACAAACTTTGATTATAGTACATCCAGCTATAGTATAGCCACAAATGACACTCGCAGGGATTATTTCTGGACAAAGATCCAAGAATGTAAGTGATTAAATAGTACCTGATATTTGTATTTGTCTATCTAATCTGAAATTTTATCCTACGGACCAAGCCAGATGTGAAATTGTTCACATTTTTAGCCTACCACTGATCTTTAAAACATGAATTTAAAAAATGATTCTGAGAAAGGCACTATGAGCTATATTGGAACTGGAACTCCCAATTCTTGGAAGTGAAGTCCAGACATCTTATAATTACCAAGTTGCTGTGTGAGATAGAGTTCTTAAAGCCTTTGCCCCAACGAATATCCCAAATGGAATCAGATCACTTCATGACTACCATTTACAACAGCTGAAACACTTCTATGAATGCCAGTAGGAGCTTTTCAACCCAAATAGCTAAGGTGAGAGGGCCCAATTCACATGAGAACTATGGGGGGAAAGGGTTCAATCCAGTCTCAACATTGAATCAATCCAAATCACATCCTGTCATATTATCTGTTGCTATTCTTTGCATTTGTCTATTAGTCTCCATAAAGAACACAGGAACTTTTACAGATGTAAAAACAAAATCCAGGTTTAAAAAGGGGAAATGACGTGACGGAAATGAGGCTTAAGTATAGAGATGCTTTACTTATAAGATAGAGCTGCTAAAAAGATGTGATCTTCCATTGAAAGGGATGCCATTTCCATGAGTAAGATGTTTTATAAATCATAACACAATCTTGATTTCAATAGACAGCTCATCTAACACACCAAGATTTAATATAAGGTTTCAGTGTAGAATAGTTCAGCTCCAACTACTAGTAGCTTTCCAAAGCCTCCCAGATGATACACTCTGAAGTGAGGAAAAAACCCTGAAAAGCAAAACTATATGCTTTTAAATATGACTGATTCAATCAGAATAGAAATTGATATTACACTATTACTATTAGTTTTCATCACCTAGTGATACGTAATATAGTCTCAGCTCAGTTTAGCAAACAGATGAAGCTTTCAGACACAAATCTCCACTCTGTGTGCCCATAACCCTTTAAACTCTATTAAATCTATCCCCTGTAAAACCAGCCGAGGTGGGGTTTGAGATTGAGGCACACTTCTAAATCTGACAAATGATTTCATAGCAATGGTGACATCCCAGCTCACAGTTCATTCTAGGTATGACTGAGAATAAATTATATGTCCCTGCATAATAATTTGAAGCAATTGAAAAGTTCCCAGTTTGATAAGTACCCAATTCGATTTACTTAACAGCCTCCTGTGGACAAGCCAAGTTGACTTGAGCTTATTTCCAACAGTAAGTAAATTGGTACTGAGATGCATGTGAGATCAAAGATCTTTCTTTGTGCTGGGAAGGTAATTATGCGTCTTTAGCATTCCCCCATCCTTTGCTGATAATTCTCCTGAGAAGATGGAGCTGTGGTATAACATGTCAGCAAAGCACGAAGTCCTGCTGGACAAGCTGAGCAGAGAAATAAGACTTGGTGATCATTCTGACAATGTCCTGTCACTATCTTTTTGTTTCTGGTGTTGTTGTCTTTGGCAGGTAAAAAACGAGCAATTAAAAGGATCTTATGGCTCACTGTCATTGTGTCAACACATTTCTTCATCGCTTCTTTTACAGACAATCCTCACTACCCCACTCTAACACTGTGACTTCCTTTCCATAAAAAAGGAAAAGAATTTTGACTCAAAAGGGAACCAGAATTAATCCTCTTGTGAGCTGAAAAGTTCGTGGGTTTCCTTTTAACAACAACAATTGGGAATAAATTAGATGGAGGATAAATTCCTTGCAGGAAAAGGAATTTGTATGGATCCTTGAAAGCAGATTCACTCCCAAATCTTTTTTATCATTTGCTACTCTCAAACTCACTAATTTATTAACAGATTGCAATATCAAAGAATGTTCAATAATAAGCAATGGAAATCTTCTTCCAGTTTCCTATGTGCAAGAGGATGATATAAATTCTGGGATAGACAGAACATTCACAGCATTTTGTTTCAATCTATAATTTCTACCTATGGAAGGAATGAGAAATGACATTTTCAAAGCTGCTATTGGGCCACACCTCTATTTTTTCAACATTACTCAGAATCTGACAAAGTTATGTCTTTTTCAGAGACATTGAACAGACAGTCTGAGTTGGTCTGGATGCTGGAAGCTTTCATTCAATCTACCTTTTTCATTCTTGTACAAACTGACTTGAGTCACATTTCCTGGAACTAAGATGAAGATCAGAGTACAATGATTTTTTCAGCAAACACATTTCTCCAAATGTTAGAATAAAATTCTTGATGTTCGTCCCCCTCCAAAAAACCTCATAAATGAGCAAAATACAAATGAAAAGATGTATTTGTGAAATAACATTCATGTAAATGTTTCTTTTAGGACAAAATATCTGCAAAGCATGCTTTTCAGAATTAAATATTTACAAAACATGAATTCTGGATTAAATAAAATAGAAATCTTAACTATTTAAATGCACTTTGGATCCGCAAGATATAATTGCTTGAAACTTGCATGCTGATAGAGATATGGCATACAAAGAGGAGCTACAGTTGGCCTATAGTTGGCAGCTGATGACAAACCTGAATAAATCAGATTATCTAGACCTATTTCAGACTAGGATTCAGTACTGAGTTTTGGTCATGCTTGTTGATGACCTGTGATTGAGCTTGGATGGCAATAGTGATTCATCCATGTGCTTCTTGATCTCCCTCAGTAGCCTTTGTTACCATTGATGATGGTATCCTTCTAATCTAGCTCTGTGGGTTGGAGATCAGGGGCATCATGTTGCTGTGGTTCTTTTCCTTTCTGCATGACTGGTTTCAGTCAGTGTTGGTTGTGGGAAGAGATTGTCTCCTAGGACTCTTCTTTCTAGAATGCTGCAATGTTCTTCCCTCCTCCTTCCTTTTCAGCATCTACATGAAACTGCAAGGTGAGGTCATCTGTCAGTTTGTGGTATGTTATCATCAGCATGTTGATGATATCCAATTATAGCTTTTGAAAGAATTTGTTATTGTATGGCCATCACATTTAGATGAAAACTGAAATAAATGGGTGGGCTGCATCTGGATTCTCATTGGTCCAAAGAAGTGTGTCTCAAAACTATTTACATTATGATCCAACTATTCATCATAACGGTCCTTTTTGGAATCTGTGCCTAAGGCATTTGCAAATTGAAGGATTAGCTCTGTTACATAAACTCAATGGGTGGGCTACATCAGATGCTTTTGAATCTTATGAAAGTCTATACTGAAAATACCATAGCCTGAGTCAGACTGCTCATCATGGTAACATTCCTAGAACCATCCCTTTTTGCCATTCAGATCATTTTTACAACAACTATACTCTGCAGTGATTTCCATTGGTGTCAAGAGTCTATTTCATTATGAACTTTGTTCATGTACAAATCAATATATGTACAACTGTAAACAGTGCATGCAGTCATTCATCTTTGTTGAACAACCTGATGTGTCCAGAAAAATAATATTAATTGATTGGCAGGGGAAACAGTACAAGGGTGGGTTCTACTTACCTTTACTACTGGTTTGCAGTGCACATGCACAGAAATGTTTTGATGACATCGGGGTCAGTGGGCGGAGCCTCCCACCGGTTTTACTACTGGTTCTATAGAACCGGTGTGAACCAGGGACAACCCACCACTGAAACAGTATAACTCAGTGTTTTTTGCAAACTTGGCAACTTTAAGATGTGCGGACTTTAACTCTGGGAGATGAAGTCCACACACCTTAAATTTGCCAAGTTTGAAAGACAATGTCATAGTTTATCCAGAGACTTTATGTTGAGAATGCTTTAGATAATATATTATCTTGCATCATAATATCTTGTAATATAATATATTGCTTGTATCAGGTTCATAATGTAGAGAATTCTAAGTATATTTCAGGGTTCCTAATCTGTTTATGCATGGCCTTTGTCCTGAATTAAGAATGCACCCCAGTGCATTCCCAAAGCTTTTGCATTGTGCATCACTTGGACAGATCAATGATAGTAACCACATTTTATTTTAGGAAATCTTCCATAAGCTTTCCCTGGCTGTTTCATTTCTAGCACTACTTTAAAACATTCCTCTGAAGAATTCAATTATCAGATTACATCATTGCAAATTGAGAGTGGGGAATAAAAGCAGGAGCAATGTTTTCCCCACAGTAGTATTTTGCATATTGCAATTAAATATTCCATAATTAAACTACATTATTCAAAATTCCTTTCTTCATTTGCTTCACCAATATACATGATCCAGGTTTTTAAATCTGATGTAGCTCATCAGTTGAATTTATGTAACTTTTTTTTTTTGACATTGATGTTGCTGCTGCTCAATCCATTTAAAAAACACTACATGGTCAAATAATATATAAAACAACAAATGTGTAGAAACATATAGTTTGCAACTGCTCTAAAGTAATTTAAAAAAAAAATCCCATAGTTTAATTCTTTACAACCCAGATACATTTCATGCTGCTTGGTTTTTCCGTGGCCCTGTTTCGACCAGTCTCCATCATCTTCTGATAGAATATTTCTGGCCATACGTCTATCTTGAGAGAAACTTTATTTAAACAAAGAAGTATATCAGGGAATTTGTAAAGTATAGCATACTTTATACAGGAATGAAAATAAAAAAATCAACACTCACAGAATATACCTGAAGCAAAGTTAATTCTCTGAATTTTTATGTGGCCAAAACCAATCACGCAGAAGAGGAAGACATCAGTTTGATCTCACCCAAATGATTTTTTTTCCAAATTCTTCATCACATTTATGAGCAGAAAAGTTCAATGAAGAGTTATCCAAATTCTATCAATAATTTCTCAATGTTGGGACTTCCCTCAGGAGCGATATTAACATCAATGGCAGGAATTCTTTGAAATA
Organism: Masticophis lateralis; assembly: GCA_030761175.1. Taxonomy (NCBI): domain Eukaryota; kingdom Metazoa; phylum Chordata; class Lepidosauria; order Squamata; family Colubridae; genus Masticophis; species Masticophis lateralis. The sequence continues at coordinate 319,784,455 of JAUDYJ010000001.1, read as the reverse complement.
TCTTCCCTTGGGATTGAAGGGAGCAAGCATTGAGCACATTTATATTCAGGCAGATAAAGGGTAAAAATATTTTCCCTATACACTGGAATTGTCCAAAGCTTCAACAAAATTTATCCCTGGGCTATGCTGTGTTTAGAAGTCAAATAATGAATGCAGTTTTAAAAGGATGTTAGAGTCATTATAATAACCATTCATAGAGACTTTTGTTCTCTTCCTTGGATAACATAGATATGTTACTTTCTGACAGGGTCTCTTTTCAAACCACACATATTTTTCTTTTTTTAAGCCCATTATTTTATTTGAGGCATATATTTGAATGACCTGCTGGAAAAGCATTGAAATTCAACTATAGCCATTTTCTCATCCCCTCCCCTCTTTTCTTGTTCAAATGGAGTATTATTTTACAGTTATTGATCTCTATTTTCATTTATTGTCCTTGCTTAATCGTTTGAGGAATCACAGATCCTATGCTTGAAACCTGTTACACCAGTTCATTGGGGTTTTCTCTCTGCCCTCCCCGTTTCCCTTTTTTTGAGTGTGTATATTTTGTTTGTGGGTCTTCTTGCAAACTCTACAATCCTTTTTTCCTGTTTTCAAGAAGAATCAACCTTACTATTATGCAGAGTGAGGTAGCTGCCTCAAATGAGACTAGGAGAACTGTTGTTGGCTACTCTCTAGTCTTGTGAGTCTTTTCTTTGGCTGTATTCCAGTGGCAGAAAAGCACTGTATATGTGTCTCGGGCCTAGGCTAACTAGCTATTTTGATTATTCATCTTCCCTCAAAATTACAGGAAATGGTCTTGAGATATGCAGACGATACAGTCCAGACCACGAACTCCAGCAGCATCAATGTCTGTGTTATGTGCTTTTCTGCTTAATCAGACAAATTGCTGTTTTCCTGCTTCATTGCAACATATTTTTCTACAGACAACACAGAAACAAACTGGTGAGGGAAGCAGAGAACATCAAAGGAAAGAGCATAATTATCATATGGTGGTCTATCCTGAACCTTCTAAGATTTCTGGTTGAGTCATGGTATCAAGAAAGCAGGAGAAAGAGCCACTTCCAAAAGTAATTATGATGATAACAGTGATAGTGATAGTTTTCATTTATATCCTGCCTTTCTGTTTATGTCTTCAACAAGGTTATGAAAAGTACATAACATAAAACATAAAACCTAAAAATAAAAATATTAAAATCAAGGCCAAAGTCAAAATTAGAATCAAAATCAAGGGCTGAAACAAAATAGGAATCAAGGACTTTTGACTTTGCTTTGTTACCTTTTAACATTTTGCCATCTTCATTGTAATATTATGGGATGATGATGGGATGATGATGATGATGATGATGATGATGATGATATCCATTCATTCATCTTTTGGGGAAAAACATTCAAAAGGAAAATATGTTGAAGTGAAATGAAACAAGCTTAAAGCTGAAAAATGTGAAACTGAGTGAAATTAGGTCTGAGTTAGGTCTTTCTAGCTTCCCTGGGCTGTGAAAACTACACAACTCCACTGTGATAACTATTGGGTTCCCTTTTAGGAATTTGCTACAAAAGCCTATTTTTGTACAAACACATAGCCTCTATTTTTTTTTTCATTACAAAAAAATGAAAAGTATAAATAAAGGAGATATCTGAGGCCAACACAAACCTGGAAAATCTTTTCCATTCTTGAATAATATATATGATGAATGCACTAGTCTGGATGAGCATCTCAGTTGTTCTGCTCAGCATTAGTTTTGGAATAAATGCCAACTGAACCAAAATAGCCCCATTCAGTTCAATGCTTTCTTTATTCCATCATAAATGCATATCCTTACTTAAAGAATCAGTTCTTTATCAGTAATAGAAAAATAAACTCTCTCCACAACTACCAGTTTGACAGAAAGATACACTGATAAATGTGCAATTTTCATTGCAAAAATGTAATCTCACAAAGATTCTTACTAACTCACTGCTCAGACAAAACAAATTATTCTAAGCCTTGGCCAGAAATCATTGATTGTGAAAAACTGAAATATAAAGGGGAATTACTGGTTGAATATCTTTCTTCAGTTTGTTTTCTTTCTCATTTGTGCAAGCCTGGTGACTAATTTCATTTTATACAAGAATTTGTAATAGGCCTGGCAGATGTTGCATCTGTTATAGAGCATTTGGTTAGCAGTACATCGCTGTCTTAAAATACACTTATAAAAAGCATTGTTTTGGATATTACTGGTATTTTAAACTACTGCCCTTTGGGAATGATTGCCATCTTAATCCTTGTAAACTGGTACATGAATTTTATTTCCGTGAAAACTGACAGTTGATGTTGATGGTACTTCAGTAGCAAAGCAGCAAAGCTAATTGGAACAAAACAAACATATATATGTTTAATTTGTTGCTAAGCAAGACATCACATTACCGTGACTTGTAACCTTCCTTGTCAGCTTCCCCATTCAGTTTGCTTATTGGAAATCAGCTGGGAAGGGTACAAATGGTAATCATCTGACTGCAGGATTCTGCAACTTTCGTAAGTGCAAGCTGGTTGTCAAACCCCCAGATCACAAGCACATGACCATGGGATGCTGTAATGGATATAAGTACAACGACTGGTCCATAAATCACCTTTGTCAGTGCCATCGAACTTCAAACAAGTCTCAAAATGCATGGTGATAAACAGTGGTGGGATTAAAAATTTTTTACTACTGATTCTGTGGGCATGGCAGGGGAAGGATACTGTAAAATATCCATTCCCTCCACACTCCAGGGGAAAATTACTGCAAAATCCCCATTTCCTTCTGATCAGGAGGCAGGAATCAGGGAGGCAGACAATAAATGGAGGCAGGGCCAGTCAGGGGTGGCATTTGCCAGTTCTCTGAACTACTCAAAATTTCCACTACCAGTTCTCCAGAATACTCCAGAATTCTGCTGAATACCACCTCTGGTGATAAATAAAGGACTACCCATACATGGATATGTCCAGTGGTGTGATTCCAGTAATTTAACAACTGGTTCTCTGCCTTAATAATTTCTTCCAACAACCAGTTTGTTAAACTGCTCAGAAAGTTAACAACCGGTTCTCCTGAAGTGGTGCGAACTGGCTGAATCCCATCACTGGATATGTCCATGAAGTTGGTTTCACTCAAAGGAGATTTTATCTAATATTATTATTTCCATATTGTCAAAGGAAAGGCCAACTGGAAGATTTGTGATCCTTAAACCTTTCTAATAAATGCATTGCAGGTACATTTAAGCTCATACAATCAGTAAACCAAAGAGTAGCTACTTCCACACACACTCATTGTATTTAACAACTTAACAACAGGATAACTGTCTTAATTTGTCCTCTGAGTCTCAGTTACAATTCTCATTGAGGTTTCTACCTCATGTCTTCTGAAGAACAACACCGTGATCAGGCTGAAGCCATCTAATGGTTCCATAATTAAGTATCTTTTCACTATATTTATTTAGGATTTTGCCTTCATCCCCCCCCCCCCCCCGTTGAAGTCAATGGCCCAATCAATGAGATTATGTGTTGACCTAAAATGCTGAAATAATTCTAGGGGCCATGTTTTAAGGAATTGTTTTTCTCCACCTTAATTGAATAATATTGTTCCATCTAACATTTCCAAACACTAACTCAAACTTTGGACAAAGCCCCTTCCTGCCCTATTTCTCCTAAGGACTCTACCAAAATATTCTCAGGCTTTGGATAATGCTATCATGTCAGAGTCATACTAGAAATGGGGAAAGTATATCTTCTAGTCCTGCCTTAAGCACAAAGCCAATTGATAGCCTTGGACCAGTGGTGGATTGCTCCCGATTATGTCCAGTTCTTTAGAACCGGTAGTAAAAGCGGCAGGAGGCTCCACCCACCTGCCCGGACATCCTAATTGATGATGTGCGCATGTGTAGAAGCATGCACACTCCCATTGTGAACCAGTAGTAAAGGTAAGTAGAACCCACCCCTGCTTTGGACCATTTATTCTATGTCAGCCCTAAGAAGAAGAAGGCAAGTCCAAACCACTTTCGAAATCAGGCCAAGAAACTGCAGAGATTTGTCCAGGCATTTGTCAGGAGTCAAGACTGACATGAAGGCATGCACACACACACACAAACTTAAAGTTTATAATACATAAGAGGGGTAGGAAATGAGGGCTGCTGATCTCAACTACTGTTACTCCACCACGCACACACAATTCCTCCACTCCAAAAACTATGATGAGAATATTAGACTTAGATAGACGCCTAGTGACTCTATTTCCCCACTCCCTGCTGTCTTTGTGAGCACCTTTCCATTTTTATATTTTGCTATTTCCTCACCTCTTAACTGTTATTCCTCACCTGCCAGGTCTGCTTTAACAATACCAGAAGCCCTCTCAACACTTTTAGGAATTTGCAAGCTGATCATGTACAACATGCCTTTGAAACGGAAAAAAAAATTACAAAGACAAAGACGGAATGTGATAGAATTTTGTTTAATGCATTGCCATGAAGTGTAAATACATATTGCATACAGATATTAAAGTTCCCTGGCTCTGATTTGAAATAATTACCCTGGGGAAACTCAGTGTAAAATAAGTCCTGTATAACCATTCAAATATGCATGATGCTATTCAGGTGACCTCTACTTAATACTAAAGGTCAGTTCCCAAGGAGAAAAGTAAATGTTTACTTAGTAGCTATATTTTTGAAAGAAATAAAAGGAGCTAATATTTAAAAGCACTAGTCCTAAGAGCATTTTCTCTCTCTCTAGTTATTTCCTGGGTCTATACAAAAGCCTTCCATGATATAATTGAAGCTATTGTTCTTTGTGTGAACAGAAGGAGTCAGGTGTGCCTCCATTCAAAACTCAAGAAAGAAAAACCCCAACTCCATGTTTGTAGAGAAAGGTACTTTTACTGAGTATGAACTGAATGCAACAAAAGGAAAGGAAAGTCTGAGGCAATAGGTGCAAAAATTACATATTGAAAGCATCTCCAAATCCCTCCCTCCAAGGACCCAAGTTGAATGTCCAATCCACATCTCCCCAAGGTGTCCTGTGGGATGCTTCTTCAGATGGTCCCATCTATCTGAAGAAGTCCCCTTGACTGCTATCAGCACTCCCTGCAGCTGCTACGAAGACAGTGAGAGTTTTCCTCCCTTTCACGAGACATCTCCATCAGCTCACTTCCCCCCTCCGAAATACATATTATACCTTCCCCCCTCCCGTTACTATGGCAGCTGAAAGCAAGCAAGCATCATAGAGGCTGACAAGAAGTTTGTTAGGTTATGGGTTGTATCCTATCTTTTCTCCAGGACAACTTACATAACCACATTACGAAGACTGAGCTAAGAGAAGCAATTGATCAGTGAATCTCCAAACCTGAGGTTGGACTTAAATATATCCAACTCTCTTGGCTCCATTTCTTCAATTCTACTAATCTAGACTAGAGGTACCTCACATATTTTATTTGAGGACCCCAACTGATATATAAATTGCTAGTTGGGGCTATAATGCCAAAAATGTTTCATGCTGAGATCATAAAGCAAGTGGAAACTAGAAGCCAGGGTTTTTCACAGACTTCTGTTCTGGCAGTTTCAGAAGATGGATCATTCTCCTCAGGCTTGAGAAAATTTGGCAAAGCAGCTCTTGAGTATTTCTAGGAAACAGCTGTTGCCAGTTCAAATATTTTCTCTACTTTAGTAATTACACTAAGGATTCAGAGGATGTATTATGAAGATCAGTATTTTTCATAACAGGCAGTGAAATTATTCAATTAAAAGAATTAAAGAATTATTTTAGTTTCTATGGAACACCAATAATAATAATAATAATAATAATAATAATAATAATAATAATAATAATAATAATAATATATTGATCATTTTGCAAAAAGATTGGGGGTTCAAGTGAACATTCTACTCCTTATGTATACAATTCATATTGAACAGAAACAAATTTTGAGTAAAATATGCTACATAAACCTCTACCTGATAATTATACGAATACTGAAGGATTCAATGGAGGGTGCTAAGAGATTATCTTTGAGCCTATTACTTTTTGCTAAACAAATGTTGCAATCTTTATATCCATTTCTAAACTTAGTGACTTTTGAATAATCAGTTGGTATTTTCTTGGGAGAAATACAGTTCAAGGCTTCATGCAAAATTCTTGTCTCAGAAGCTTGCCAAAAACAAATACTCCCACAATCGTATTAAAGAAGGGAACAGTGGTGGGATTCAAATAATTTAACAACTGGTTCTCTGCCCTAATGACCAGTTGAGTAGGCACGGCTATGGTGGGCATGGTCAGTGGGTGTGACAGGCAGCATTCAGCCTCCTGCACCCCCTGGGAGCAAAAACGGGGTGTGGGGGGATGCATTGCCCCTCAGTGCCCTGTTTTGGGCCTAGTAGGCCTCCCTAAAGCCTCTTGGGAAAAAAATGGGCCATGGGGGGGCACACACCCCCATGCCCCATTTTGGTCATAGGAGGCCTCCCTGCAGCCTCCTGGGAGCAAAAATGGGCCATGTGGGTACCCTATCCCCCTGTGGGTCATTTTGGGCCTAGTAGGCCTCCCTGCACTTGCTTAGGAGCCAAAATGGGGTGCATGGGGATTCCTGGAAGGGGAGGGGAGGGGAGGGGAAGGGCCAGCCAGCAATTTAACTACCGATTCACCTGAACCAGCTCGAACCGGCTGAATACCACCACTGGAGGGGAATGCCTACTTAAACATGCTGCCAGCACTGCCTTTGAATGCTTTACAATGACTTCTGGGAATGGGCACAGAAGACACAGAAACTCTGAGAAAAAGGGAAAATATTGTGCTGTAAGTTTTAAAGTCTGATGCCCCTCCTTTAAACTATTTTTATGGATTATGTGAAAATATCATAGGCTGGGTGGATATAGTCAATAGGCTTCTATACTATATTATTTGATAATTTAATTTACTGAAAATTGCATAGTTTTACATTGAAAAGGTGTGATTGGAGAAGTTTTCAAGCTGGCAGTTCTGTGATTTTATGAAAAACAACTTGACATAAAAAAAGAAAGTTGACATAAAACATCACAGGAAACTTTTAGAATCCTGGAACAGTTACATTTTTTGTTTGCTTTAAGATCAAGAATCCTATTTTCCACAAAATAATGCTTCTTTTTACCTAGATTATATGTTCCAGTTTTTACCTTTGCTCATGTTTATGAGAGCATTTCAGTGAAAGAATTGTAAGGGCTCTAGTCAGCCACATGATGAGAGAAGCTTTGCTGTGATTAATGGACATTTTAATAAATGATGAATCAATTACTATAGATTGTCAACAGCCTGTCTGTTTCCATGGTTTAAAATTAGTTATAGCATCTACAACTGATCTGTTTAACCATGTATGACAAACATTCATTCTCTGATGTGCTTAATGCATCTACTGCTAATTACATTTGAACTGAATTTTCATCACAAAGTTTATATCTATTACTATCAAGAGGGTTGGATGCTTTCAGTTTGATCTCTCTGTGACTTTTGTAAGCATCATAACCAAAGGCCTCATGAGTGTTTTTCTAATCAAATAGATGGCCCACATCAACATGCACAATGACCGGGCAGCAACCAAAACTGAAAAAGGAAAACTTCAATATTGATTTTTGTTTCCACTCCACAAAAAAAAAAAAAAAAAAAAAAAAAAAAAACACCTCCTGCAAAATAACTGACAAGCTCACATGGTCATGTCCTATGATGTCTTGTCAGATATAATAGGAAATGAGACAAGGAATGTAAGGCTATATACAGATGAACAATCATTAGAGCAGCAAAAGCCATTTTCCTCCTTAGATGTAAAAATAATTCACTACATTTGATCCAGCATGAAAACTGTCATGTTTGCATTCTGAAATCTGAATGCAAAGCTGTGGATTAAGCTCTTTGTTTCCTAACTGTAACACATATTTAGCCCCTTTAGAGGTCATTAAATGGATATGTTTTCTTTCCATTTTTTTAAAATTCAAGGCATCTCACAGACAAATTTCTTCAGATACAATCAAACAAAGAGAAAGGGAAAATAAATAGTAATCAGCTGCCTAGTGAAGTTGTGAAGATAATTATAGGAACAACAACAGTAGAATAGACAACTCAGCTTCCACTTTGGCTCAATCCTCTCCTACAAAAGGATTTATGTTCCGCTGAGCAATTGGGAAGAACAGGTGGAGGACCAAGGATTGCAATTTAAAACTGAGAAAAACATGGCTGGAGTTACTCGTTTACTTTGAACAAGCTCTGATCTGCAGAACTAGATGAACTGTTTTGTAGACTGCTAAAAGAATTTGCTGAACTAAGCCTCTGTCCATTATCTTTGGAAAGCCCTGAAGAAGAGCCAGGTGACTGGAAAAGGGCAAACATTATTATTTGCAAAATGAGGCATTTATGGAAATACTAGTCCTCTGATATTGATACATATTTATTTTATTTATTTATTTATTTATTTATTTATTGGTTCGATTTATATGCCGCCCTTCTCCGGAGACTCAGGGTAGCTTACAATGCATTAAGCAATATAAAGATTCAAGCGGAGATCATAAAACAACTAAGGTGTAAACACCCTGAAACAGTACAATGATGATTAGAATACAATATGGATTTCTCAGGAAGAAATCTTGAAAGAAGATCTTATTTTTTCTATTGGCTAAAGATTCAGTAGATTATGGGAATTCTATGAACAAAAGTCAGGATGATGCCACCCTGCAATTAATGAATTCTTTTTCATTGGGTGTTTGGAATAACGGGATCTCAGTAAGTAATAGCCAGACTAATTACACCAAAAGACTAGAAATTGTAACTACTTCAGATATCAAAGACTGGATTCAAGAAATATATAACTTACCGATTTTTGAAAATGCTATTTTTATTCCAAATTTTTTAAAAAACTCAATATATTTTCCTTCAGCATAGGTTTTATATGGACTGACATTTTTAATGCACAATTTGTTATATTGTTATTAGATGTACACGTTAAATCAATTGCATCAATTTAACAAATTAATTTTGACTTACTTATTTTTTATTTTTATTTGGTTGCTTTTGTCTTTTAATTTAATGGCTAATTGGATAACTGTATATTTCCATTTTTAATTTGTTTTTGTATATTGTGTTTTCTCTGTATTTTTGCCCAATTGCACTAAAATATATAAAACACTACAAAGGAATTGGGTTTTTAAATTAGCCTGGGAAAGTGCGTGTCAATTCTTGTAACCAGAATTCTGCCAGAGAGCAACATTTGGGAAGCGTAGTGTGCCTTTAAGTTGAGCAGGCTACATGAAGACCAGGTATTTACTCTTTAGCAGGTTACAAAAAAATGTATCAGTGAGCAAAACTTAATACATTTAAATTATGGAACGTTTTGCATGAGTATAGAATTAAAAATTAGTTGCTGAATATGGTAAAACCAGTATATGATAAAAGTAAAGGATGCATGAGAATAAATAGAATGTTTAAAAAATGTGGCAGAAAGTAAGACAAGGATATTTGATATCCTTTAAAATATATTTGGAGATAAATGTATATGGAATGTTTGAAGGAATGTTAAAGCTGTGTTGGTTGGTACATATACTTTTGTATGCAGATGATATTACCATCAGCTGAAAAGTCAAATAAATTACAGCAAATGATAGGGGATAGAAGTAATGCAGCAAGGACTACAAATATGACAACTAATCTATCAGGGACCAAAACGTAGACAAGGAAAATGGAGTTAACAATTAAGTTATATATAAAAGATTAAAAATTAAAGCAAATATTTGGATTTGCATAACTTGGTAGAATGTGCCAAAGATGGAAAAATGAATCAAGATTTGTTTTATGGTCTGCAAATAGTGGGTATTATATGGTTCTTTGCAAGGAATGAATCTTGGTGGAAAGAAGTGAACATTGCTAAGTATAAGACTGTTTCTATCCATTTTGTTATACAGAGTGAGGGGTGGATATATCATGCTAAACATAAAAGTAAGGTGGATGCTATGGAATGGGGATCTTAAGAAATGTGTGGTAAAACAGATTTTATAAGGAGGTCAAGAACAAATGTGGATTACATCAGTGATCTTCACAGGAGCTCGTTGCTTTCATCAAAAGGTGGTGTTGCTACATTTTGGGGACATGCATAGACATCATAGCACATATACAAAAAGGCAGAGTTTATGTGCTGCAGTGTTGCCTTCTTCATTCTGGTCGTATAGCCTTCCTCCACAGGCACCCCTGAATTGAATACAAAAGTGAATGATCAGAACTGCATGAAAAGAACATTGAGGTAGTGTGAGCATACAGAGAAAAGGAACAGAGATTAAATTGGAAAACAACTATATGAAGGAAGAGTGAAAGGATCAAGAGAACAGGGATGACTGAGAAAGCAGGGGTTGGATGCAGTGTTGAGATCCTCAGAAAGAGAGGGGAAATAAATGTAGGCAACATAAAACAGTGTATGCAGCAGTGCATCCACATGGTGGAAGCATAGATTGTTTCCAAGAATAGAAAAATATGGAAAAGTACAGTGAAAATATTTGATGGAAATGAGATTTTGAGGCTCTTTCTTTTCTTTTTCTTACTTCCTGCCTTTAGTATCATTAGCATACTATTTCTTATTTCCTTTCTACACTCTGCATAATGTTGCTTAGCCCAAGCTGGAATAGTGTGATGGCTGTGTTTGTTGGTTAGATTTTTTAATTTTATTTCAGGGATTGCACAAAGCCCACAATTTGATTTCTTGAAAGCATCATTCTCTACAATTTTCTTTCACATAAAATAGATTTAAATGGAATTTTGATACCTGTTATTTTGTGTAAAGCACTCTAATAGCTATGTAGAGGAAGTGGAGAAATAATATACAAATATACAAATAATATACAAATGAAAAGAATATTAAAAAGAAATTACATTAGTTGGTGTTCATTTCCTTAATGCAAACTCATTTGAAGAATGTATGGTACAGTCCTATGCTCACACCCTTGAGTAACCCCCACTGAAAATTGCTTTCTTTCTAAGGTTTCTGCTGAATTAATATGGATCCACAGTAATTTGGATTCTAACACCAGTTTATTTCAGGGTTTAAGGTCCAAAATGAGATGGCTTTCTAAGTCAGCAGAATGAAATTGCCTCTTTACATGTTGCATAATCAACTTAGAGAATTCACTGCGACCCCTTGTAGCAAAGTCTTCACACCAAGATGAGATTTGTAAAAAGGGTTAGGGCAGTTATGGGTCTTACCAATTGCTTGTTAAAATAGTTTCTTCATCCGTGGCCATGTTTCCCTAAATATCAATTGCTAAAGGATACACCCTATGTTAAAAGGTACTAAAAATAGCTCTGCCCTGAGAAGACTGTTTGGCTTGATCCCCCAAGGCCACATTTGATATTTGGGGGGTTTACCAATCAAAATGACAATTTAGAAAGAAAACTCTATTGGAATAGAATAATTGGAAATGACCAGGACCAGCACAGCTTTAGCATGGGAGAAATCACTGCCTTTCTAACCTGTCCACATCCTTTATAAAGACTCATTAAATGAATTCATTAAATAGCCACTTAAAAGGAGTGAATTGATGGGTAATCTACTTGAGTTTTCAAAAGACTTTTGACAAGCTTCCCATTAATGAAAATAAATAAGCAGAGTTTCAGAAGGCCCTGAATATCTGGTGGAAGAATAATAGGTTATGAAGACTTATAATTAATGGTCTGTTGAAAAGTGCAAAGAAGATAATGTGGGGGACAGAAAGAGGGTGCCCCTTTCTTCTGCATTTGGAATTGCAATATCACATTGAGTGTTAATGATCAGCCTATGAGTTTATACAAATTACACAGCTGCAGACATATTTGCAGTGATGAGAGAACCTTGTTCTTTCTTGTTTAAATCTTCCAAATGCAGGTAGCAATAGCATTTAGACTTATATATCACTTCACAGTGCTTTACAGCCCTCTCTAAGCGAGAGGGCTTTATAGAGTCAGCATATTGCCCCCAACAGTCTGGGTCCTCATTTTACCAACCTCGGAAGGCTGAGTCAACCTGGAGCCAAGTGAGATTCAAACTGCCAAATTGCAGGCAGCTAGCAGTCAGCAGAAGTAGCCTGCATTACTGCACTCTAACCACTGGGCCACCATGGTAAGTAGAGGTAGTCCTCTACTTACAATCATTTGTTCAAAACAAGAGCAAGCAAAGAAAAAGGGAGGCCATGGTGCATGCAAGTGAGCTAAGTGGGGGAAGGAAGCCATGATCCATGTGGCCAAAGAAGGAAGAAGGGCACAATGCCTGCATGCCTGAGTTCTCCAATCCAGAATCCTACTCTTGCAAGACCTGGGCAAGATACTGAAAGATCACGAGAATGGGATGCTGGGCTGGAGAACAAGAGGTGCTCCAGACATATGATACTTCAGAAACCTCATTCCCCAAATTATGTGCATCATTCCTTTTCTGAATCACATGATCTGAATGTCAGCTTGGGAAAGGAAAGTGATATATGGCTTAGGAAAGATGTGGGTTGCACGACTTGGAGATTGAAAAGCACAATGGTGTGAGGCCAGTGGTGTGGGACTTGAGGCAGCATTTCTCAATGGCACTATGGCACAGAAGCTGAATGCCTGCATACATTGTTGAAAGCCCCTGACCTATACTTCAGCCCCAGTACTACCACTGATGAATGCCACTGTGCAGAGTGGCCAAATAGCATAGTTTGTGGGAGAGGTGAAAAAGAGTAGGAGTGGAGTTGCAGTGCCCAGAATCACTGGGCTAAGTAGGTTCCCTTGGCAACTACAGCAAATTTCAATTTGCATGTCTCGTAAGCCGCCCCCCCCCCCCCACTCCCTGAGGCACAATCAATGCTCCTTTGTCCTGCCAGGTGATGCCAAGAATTTGTTGGAGACAGCACATATGAAAGGTGTTCAACTTTCCACCAAAGAAGATGCAATCCATTTGTCTTTCCAGATAGTCCTTGACTTACAACCAACTGCCATCTGCAGCTGCACCAATAAATTTGTAGGAAGTCATCTGATACCACCTCTTTTTAGTAGAAACCACTGGAAGAATGCAAACTGTATCTTTGCATGTTGAGGAAGATGTTGATTCTGATAAGTTGTTTATATAATCAACCTCAAGCCTTGGCACTGGCTTGTCTTCAACTATAGTTTTAAAGATACATATACAAAATGTATGGGCAGTACTTCACATTTTTTTTCACTGTATTAGTAGCAATTGGATTAGTGAGAGATCATTTAGTTATCTGTCGTCTTTCATCTCAAAAGGTTCAGATAGTTTCTTTTCAGCCAACTATAACCAGAAATTATAATCATGTCATTAGGGATTGCACAGAGTATGGGTGATATGTAGTCAAAATAACATTCCTTTCTCAGAGAGTCAAGGATGCCTTTCCCTGGCACCTGGGGTCAGATGACTGGGAGGTATCTCCAGTTGGGATGGTGCTTTGATTGGACCATGTGATGGACATGTGGGTGTTGGGCAGGGACTCGAACTTTCACTTGGGTGGAGAAAACCTGGAAACTTTCAGATTCAGGTTTTCCCAGATGTGCCATTATGACATCTCTAATAAAATAGAATTTTGAGGAAACTCAAGCCTCTGACAAGCAATGTATCAGAACTGATAAATTGATTATAATTATAAAAATCTAACTTCCCAGTAGAGAGGCAATGAAACTCTCACCCAAGGCTGCAAAAACTCCACGTCCACCACTGACTGTAATTAATTGCATTTCATGCTTTAATCAACACTGAAAACTCCTCAGTAGATTCACAACAGGGTTCAATTAGATAATTTTAAATTGTAATGAATCATATCCCTGGCCCAGATGCTGAGGCTAGATCTCTGTAGAAGATGCTGGTGAACCTCAGTTTTCTTAAGTCAATCTAGAAATTAGTAATAGGTCACTGTCTCCATTATATATTACTTTATGAGAGGTAATTTGGAGGCCCATGAACAGTAAAACAGTTTTGACTTATAAGATTAGTAATATCTAATTCAGTGGTGGGTTTCAATTTTTTTTACTACCGGTTCTGTGGGTGTGGCTTGGTGGGCATGGCAGGGAAAGGATACTGTAAAATCTCCATTCCCACAGTGGTGGGTTGCCCCCAGTTCGCACTGGTTCTATAGAATCGGTAGTAAAACTGGTGGGTGGCTCCACCCACCGACCCCGATGTCATCAAAACGCTTCTGTGCATGTGCAGAAGAGCACGCGTGAGCGTGAGCGAAGTGAGCCCTGCTGCAAACCAGAAGTAAAGGTAAGTAGAACCCATCCCTGATTCCCACCCCAATCCAGGGGAAGGTTACTGCAAAATCCCTATTTCCTCCTGATCAGCTGGGACTCGGGAGGAAGAGAATAGATGGGGGAGGGGCCAGTCTGAGGTGGTATTTATCGGTTTACCAAACTACTCAAATTTCCGCTACCAGTTCTCCACAACTGGTCAGAACCTGCTGAAACTCACCTCTGATGTACACCCCGATTTACCCACAAGATACAGAGCAGATTTTAAAGTAGCATAGTTTTCTAGGATTGTTTCAGTATTGTTTTTAGCTGATTTTAATATGCTCAACTATGGCTATAGTTTTATCCAGGAGAAAGTGTATGCAGAGAAAACTAAAAATAGGACAACAATTTTTAGAGAAGAGGAGGAAGAAGAGGAGGAAAGGGAGGAAGAAGGAGTTAATAAATTGAAAAAAAAATAATTTAGATTGATTGAAAGCCTAAATATATGAAAGCTTATTCTGAATAAAAAGGAAAAGGCTTTTCTCATGGTTGCTATTCTAAAATTAAGATCCAAAAGTGAAAGTGTCCCTTAATATAATAATATCTCAATTGGCACTTCAATAGTTATAGTCAGCACCATAGTCTAGGACAGAGGTTTTCAAACTTGGCAACTTTAAGACCTGTGGACTTCAACTTTGTCAGATTCGCCTGATATGCCAGTTGAGGCTCTTTCTTGATCGGGATTCCCTGTGCACAGTCACTCACACCCTCATCACCTCTCGCCTGGACTACTGCAACGCTCTCTACATGGGGCTCCCCTTGAGGAGCACCTGGAGATTCCAACTGGTCCAGAATGCGGCCGCGCGGGTAGTTACAGGAGCTGGATGGCGCTCCCATATAACACCACTCCTGCATGAGCTGCACTGGCTCCCAGTGGTCTTCCAGGTCCACTTCAAGGTGTTCGTTATCATCTTTAAAGCGCTCCATGACATAGGACCTAGATATCTTCGAGACCGCCTGCTGCCACCAACGACCTCCCATCGACCTGTGCACTCCCACAGAGAGGGCCTCCTCGGAGTGCCATCAGCCAAACAATGTAGGCTGGTCACCCCCAGGGGAAGGGCCTTCTCTGTGGGAGCACCTACCCTCTGGAACCAACTGCCCCCAGAGATAAGGAGAATCCAAGACGTCAGTACCTTCCACCGTGCCCTTAAAACTTTCTTTTTTCAGCAAGCTGGGCTGGCCTAAAATGTTTTAAAATTATTTTGTCATTGTTTTTTACTTATCAGGCCAAATTTATACAATTTTTAATTGTATTTTAATGTTTGTAGTTTGTTTTTACTTTGGCTATACAGCGCCCTGAGTCCTCAGGGAAAAGGGCGGTATATAAATTTGATATAAAATAAAATAAAATAAAAAATAAAATAAACTCCCAGAATTCTCCAGCCAGCTATAGCTGGCTCAGGAATTCTAGGTGTTGAAGTCCACAAGTCATAAAAGGGCCCATGGTTCCTCAACCCTGCTCTAGGTCATATTACGGTTAGCTTTGGTTTTGTAAATTTCACTAGTTGTCTGCATTCTTTAATAATAAACAAATAATATTGCCACAAAGATCCATTTTAACACCATTTTTTTTCAAAAGCATATTATTATTATTGTTGTTATTTAAGGTTTAATCTTCAATTCAATTCACAGTCTGGTAAAAACTTAACAGTTCAAGTCCTAACCAAGGACCTAAGAGCTGTTTTATCATCATCATCATCACCACCACCATCATCAACATTATTATTATGGATTTGACATTTTTGTTTACCTATTGAGTCCTTACTAAGGACCTGGGATAGGCAGATCTGGATGTTTGATGGTGTTATAGATATCACCAGGGGTGGGTTCTAATTTTTTTTACTACCGGTTCTGTGGGCATGGCTTATTTTGTGGGCATGGTTTATTGATCATGTGACAATTATTTAGGATTTAGCAGAGGTACTGGTCTACCAGCTTTTAACTGCTTGCAGAGCTGAACCAATCTACCCATTTATTTTTTGCAGGCACTGGTCTACCCATTTATTTTTGCAGGCACTGATCTACTCATGTATTTTTGCAGGCATCTGTCTACTCATTTGTTTTCCTTTAACACTGATCAGCTGTAGGGCAGCCCTTTGAAGCCCCGTGGCAAGAGTTTAAACAGTGTTTTTTCCTCTAACCATCAGCTGGGACTCAGGAGGCACCAATAGATTGGGGGTGGGGCCAAATAAAAGATAATAATAATGCGGGGGTTGTGGGGGGGGTGCGGGCATGGCGGGGGGCAGAACCAGTTCGTTGATGTCGTATCGTCACCGCTACCAGCTTGGGAGAACTGGGCCAAACCGGGAGGAACCCACCACTGATCTAATTACTAGATATTACTAGTAATATCTAACAACCCTTTCGTTGTTAGGAATTCATAGCTTACTCATCAACTATACAAAGCTCATGGACTGAATGCCCGTATTTAATATTTCTATGGATTCAAAACCGAAATGGTTATTGGAATGTAAAAATCAGAAGAACTCTGGATCGATCCAATGTTTTTATTTTTAGATTCTTGCTTTGTCTGTAAGTAACATAGTAATTAATATTGTTTTGGTCAAGAAAATCTGAGCCTACATTCTTTGAAAGATTACCATATTCTAGACAGAAACGATTTTAAGATTAAAATGGGGAGAGAAAGAGAAAGCAAGCTATTCAAAATTGAAGTCAATGCATCTCGTCCGGAGCTCTGATTTATTAGGAGCAGGCAAACGGTTTAAGTCATTCTGCCGACACACAAAATAACCTCATTATCATTTCTAATACCAATCAATACACCCCATGCTGCCCTTTGGAGAGAGAAATAAATAAACACCAAGTTTTCCAAGCTGTGTAATTATTGCCAAGATCACATTAGCCAAATAGTGTTAAAGATTTCATGGTAAACCTTTAAGGCTCCCCATGGCAGTCTCCCCTTTCTCTGCCTCATCAATACATTTTTATACTGAGTGAAACGCAAATTGATATCTGGCCTATTGATTATCTATCTTCCCCTCCAGGCTTCCCCACTTATCCCACCCTTTTATTACTATTATTTTTATTCTTTTTCTTATTGTTGTTGGTCTTATTATGCTTGCTGCTTGTGGCAACTTTGTCAGATGGATATTCTGCAACTCTCTGGGGCTGCCAAATGGCATTAGAGACCTCCTCTGGCTGACTTTAATGGCGCAACCTTCCCGTCCCCTGTGAATGGAGGTATTGTTTGAAGTTAACTGATTGATGTGAGAGCCTCCAGCTCCCACTCCCCAGCATGTGGTCCCAAGCGCAACATATGCTTCCTGCTTGCTAGATTTGTCTCCAATAAGAAAAACAGGATTTCTTTTCAATTTTAGGCATGGGCCAAATTCATCAAGAGAAAAGATGCAAAAGCCAGACCAGATGATCTATTGTCTCTCTTTTGGTACTTAGGAAGTGAATAAAGACTTAGTTAAATGGTATATTTAATTTCTCTTCCTCTAGAAAGGGGCTTGTGTGTGTGTGTGCGTGTGTGTGAGAGTGTGCGCGTTTGTTTGTGTGTGTGTGTGTAATTTTAGTATCCATTCATTTCAATGCCACTCCATTTAAGCTAAATTTGACCAGAAGTGGACAGAAAGATGCATGGTAGCCTGCAAGAAATAATTCATTCCTGTTTAATTTTGCAATTCACTTAAATGTTATTTTCCTACAAACTTCAGCTAAATATGTATTATTTTGGTGCTAGAAAGAAATGGAGAAATCCTTCATAGAAATCTTTCAGTAATGACCATGCTAGTTGGAGTCACTGAGAGTTGTAACTAAACAACATGTGGAATATCATCGGTACTATGGAGATTCTCAGTCATCGAGGTCATAAAGAACTGAAGAAGCTTCTTGGATGAGAAGGGAAATGTCTTCAAGCAAAAACAAAGGAAGTCCTGTTGCCTTTTGAAAAAGCACTTTTGAGTGTTCTTTTCTTGCTCTAACTTAGTCCCTCATAATTCTAGGGATCTAGAAATGCAGAAGGTGTTTGGGAGGCTGAAAATCATTTCTACATCTTTTGAATAGGGGTATGAACAAGAACGGGAGTCTTGAGAGTCCTAAGAGCTGGTTCAGATTTAGCAGGGCCCCAGAACTTTTCTTGGGATCCTATCCTTTGGAGGGTCTTTTGGCATTGTGGCAAGATCAGAGTAGTAACCATTCCATTCCCATAGTAATCATTCCATATTAGTTTGTTAGGCAGAATTTCTCACAGAAGTATTGTATTGGCTGGTATGCACTACTTAAAGAGAAAAATAGGGTGATTAACACTTCTGGGAAATGGGAAAATTTTACAGAGTTTACCCAGAATTTCTTTCAGCAGCTGCTCTTTCTCTTTTTCTTATCCCAAGAAGCAATGAGGCCATGTTGGGCTCAGATGAGTTTTCTAAAGAGAACTGGAGCCAGTGGTGGGATTCAGCCAGTTTGGGCTGGCTCCGTCCCTTTCAGGAATCCCCACACGCCCTGTTTTAGCTCCCAGGTAAGTACAGGGAGGCCTCCTAGGCCCAAAATGGGGGGTAGTGGGTGGCACACTCTCCATGGCCCATTTTCGCTACCAGGAAGCTACAAAGAGGCCTATTAGGCCCAAAACGGGGTGCGGGGTTGTGGAGCATCCCCCACAACCCATTTTTGTTCCCGGGGGGGTGCAGGAGGCCGAGTGCTGCCTGTCACATCCTCTGGCCATGCCCACCAAGCCACGCCCACAGAACTGGTAGTAAAAAAAATTGAATCCCACCACTGCCTGGAGCCCCACCTGAAAGGGCTTCATATGTTTTAATGAAAGGACCTTTGAGAAGCATGCCATGTCACTTTCCAGACTTTGGGGGATATCAACCAAGGTTTTTCACGTGGTTTTATTAAACATTTCCCTGTCTATCAAAATATTGTTCATGCCCCTATTCAAAAGACGTAGAAATGTTTCCCCACACATACGCACACTGTTTTGCCACCCACAAATAGGATTACAAAAAGGTGGATGACATCTCAACTGAACTTTGAAATATAATTTCATTTACAGACCATTCTGCCTTCCCACGGAAGCTTCAGAATTGTAATTCTTTAACTGAGGCAAACTATGTTTATAAAAAAATAGTTCCCAGCATCTTAGCAAATTAAGATTCTCAAGACATTCTGAGAAAAGCGATGACAATTAAACTAATATAGCAATACTAATCTTTGTAGCTTAGATGTAGACACAGTGGGATGGAGGGAACAGCTGTGTTCATAAATGCTCTTTTCCTCTTTCTTTCAAAAGAAAGGGGATTAGCCCTTATTTTTAGGGATTTTTCCCCATTTGGCAGATCTATTCCCTTATGGGCAATCAATCAAACCAGGTAATTGTATATAAAATGCAGGGTTAATCATCTGCTGAAGTAATAAAAAGTCTCTACATATTTTGCACTATAGTGCACAAAAATATAAATAAGTCCATAATGAAAAATATAAACCAATTTCCCTTACACAGTAAATTTTCTATGGGTGAAGAACAGAGGGGGGTGGAGAAGGAGAGGGAGAGAGGGAGGGAGAGAGGGAACAAGAGAGAGAGAGAGAGAAAGATGCAAATTACAACTTGTGCTGGAGACGTTGTAAGTTGATAGCAGAGTCACATTCTGATTGTGTCAATATATTACATTTATTTCTGAGCTGATGGGATACCGGCAGCAGCACAATATGTTGACTTGAAGGTTTTGTTTTGTTTTTCTAAATTAGAAAATCTAGGTTGCATAGAACTTGAGAGTTCTTAGATTAAAAGTGGTTTTTGGTTCAGCTGGTTGCAGATTGAGCAAATTGTGCCAAAAATTGTTCCATTACAGTAACAGGGAATATTGCATCTGCTGCAGCTAAGGCTAATAAATTAGCCGGCACTTTATCTTACTGGAAAGCATTCAATTCAAATCAAATTCTTTACTTATGGTTCACAATAAGCCATAGAAACAACTGTACAGTATAGAATCAAACAGTTAAAAGAAAAAGAAAGTGAAATGATTCTTAACTTATATTTGGTATTAATTGTTGCTTTGTTTTAGCAACAAATAAATTTGACTACTCTTTAGGTGGGTTCATAGTTTTAGTATTAGTTAGTAGGTTTATTTTAGAGGTGAAAATGGTCCTGGGCTTCTCTCCACTTTATTATGTGAAAACTCTTCTCTGCCATAGTATTTCCAAGGTGAAACTTATTTAAGGTACTTTTTTTTCTTCACAGTCTGTTAAAGAATGTCAGGAAAATGTAACACCATAACAGAAAAGATAACTAAATTCTGGAAGTAGAAAGTATGAAAAATAAACTTATAAACAAATCCAGCTTTACTGTTTCTGGTATAAACTAAAATATTCTGTTACAACACCCACCCTAACTTCATTAAAGTACATTCCAAGAATCAGTAGGACTCCTGTTTCCTAATCGTGTCCTCTTTTAAGAGTTAACATTGATAAGTTCTACCTGTAAAAATTTATACTACACTTTCTTTGTATGTTTTAAATACTGTAAAGAATATGCAATTCTTGTTCACTTGTATCTCAACTGGTGAGTCTCTTCATTAAAAAATTCTGATGAAAAAAACGCTACCAAAAACTACCTTGCGAAAGATTTGTACGCATATTTCTGCTTATTCCAGAATTTGGTTTCTGCTAGCAAATGATTTGCTTGTCATTGTTTTCTATTTTTCTTTTCTTTAATTGTGAATTTACAGTATTCGTCATACTTCTAATTTTAGAAGTCCTTAATACTCTAAGAATATGCCCTAGAAAAAGAACTCAGACTGAGTCACTAGAATTTATCTAAACCTTGTTTGCAACTAATATGCTGTGTTATTACCATGACAGTTTGAGCATAACAATGGGCATGCATTAAGAGCCAGATAGCTGACATAATTTGCACTTTCTGTTTTCATTTGTAATTGATTTGCAATTAGAAGATAGATGCCACTACACAACTGACAGATATATTACACTTCTCCTTCAGCATCATTTCTGCAAAAAATACATCCCCTTGCAGAAGAATCTGTAGAAGAGCAGGCAGAGTTCAGGGTTGGAGTTAAACACATCAGCAGCTTACATTCCCTTACATTCCCACAAATGGTCCAAATCCAACTTTTCTTTAATTCCATTGACCCTTCTCTGGCACCAATTTAGTATTGAACTTTAGTTTATTAGATTCTTGTGCATATATTTGAGCAATAAACCTTCTGAACTGCAACTTAATATATGGTCCTGATTCTTGGTGCCCGACAGAATTCCAAGCAATCTTCACTGTCTTCATGCATATAGACATACATGTTTTAGTTCCCAGGGTTTTGTATCGCTCTCCTACCTTCCACTCATGACATAATATTGAGCTGGGACTGGGGAAATCCACATCTATTTTAATCTATGAAGTTCACTGGACAACTTTCAATCAGTTGCTACAGTATATCTGACCTACCTCCCAATGTTCTTGGGATAAGAAATCAGGAGAGAAAAACTGTGTACCTCTGCTTTAAATTCCTAGAATAGGAGGAATAAAACTGTAAAGGAATAAGAGGATGAAGAAAATAAAATTAAGCAATGTATATGGAAATGTCAATTGCTTTCAGAAACAGGATTCTAGATTCTTACATATAATCACACCTCTCAACTGTGAGTCATGAAGAGGATACCATCAAGTTTCTTTTTGAGTGTATGGAACTTGTGGGAGACTTAGGTTCAACCTTAGCAGGACTAAATTGTTATGAATTTGGGCTGCACCAAGATGAACAGAATTTTTATCAGTTCTGGAGGGGGGGTGTAATAGACCCATTTGGTCCAATGGCAGCTGTAGCCTTTGCACAAATCAATCCTTTATATCAATTTTACCCATTCCTGGATTGGATGGACTCTATTCACAATCAATCATGCCTAAATTACCTCTCATCTAATCTACTTCTCATATTATCATCTAATATGAAAAAAACTACTATAACCTATAATTGGCACAGCAATTCAAGTAGTTCTGTGTTCATTTCAGTATCCATGTGTAATATTGCTATTGTAATTGGTTATCAGTAAGTTTTTGAGTGTACTTCAAAATGCTGGTCACCTTCATAGCACAGAGTCTGGATATTTGCAGCATTATCTCTCTCCGGTAATCTTTACCCCATTTTATAAGAATCAATGGCTTTAACACGTTCCAGGTCCCATCAATTAAATGGTGTCATCTTCTGGGATCCTGGAGACATGGCTTTTATGTTGCAACACTTACCATATGGAACACCCTTTCCTCCAAAATTACAATTGGCCTTGATCCATCTGGCCTTTAAGAATTAGTTTATGAAATTGCATGATAGGATCACCAGCTAGATTCTAGGCAAGAGAGTTTCTTGTTGTAATTTTTTGTTGAGGATCCCACCTCAACATATTTTCACCTATACCCACCTGTTGTTCTTCACTTATAGAAAAAGTACAGTTTAGGATAATATATTAGGAAATATTTTAGTATTGAATATATATATATATATATACAATACTAATATATATATATATATATATATATATATATATATATATATTTTATTAGGTTTTATATAGTTTTATCTTTGAATATTGTAAGCTGCTTAGAGTTATTGTGAGATAAGATAGACGCATAATAAAATTTACAAATAAATAAATCAAATATTCTTCATTATTTGATAGTATTTTTTAATATAGTATTTTGTATGCGTTGTTACTTGGGAGATGCAGGTGCGCTTATGTGTAATCAAGCTTTGTTCCTTTTGTATTAAAATTGGTATTAAAATAATACTTTTTGAGGCTTTGAATCCCATTTTTAACTTTCTTAATGTACATAATTATATGCAATAACATATTGTTATTGTATATTGTTCCAATTGTTTCTAAAAAAGAATTTTCAATTATTTTCATTAATTACTGAATTACATTGCTATAATTTCCTGTGGTTATTTTTTCTACGATATATTGTGGGTGTTATAGGATTTTAGAGAGCAATATAGAAATTTGATAATGAATAAAATAATAAATGTAAGTAGTCCTTGCTTCCTCATAATTGGGACCAGTAACTCTGTCATTAAGTAACATGGTCATGACCATAATATCACATGACCACACCAATTTACAACAGGAGTTGAGGCGGAACTAGTTGTTGTGGTGACTCCCACATGGTCAGATCAACCCACCATCATGCGATTGCCATTTTAAACCTCTTGTCAGCTTCCTCATTGACTTTGCTTGTGGAAAGCTGCCAATCAAAGTTGCAAATGGGGATCATGTGACTACAGGATGGTTGGACCATCATAATGGTGAGCCACTTGACAAGCACCCAAATCCAATCATGTGACCACAGGAACACTGCAATGGCCGCAACTATGAGGAACAATCGTAAGTCCCTTCATTCAGTACTGTTGTACTGATTTGAACAATCAGTGAATGAATCATCACTGAACAAGGACTCCCTGTATAATATACATTAAGCAAAGCTTTGTTCATATGGCAGATATGAAGAATGAGGTATGTTCTTGCATGTGGGTATGAACTTTCCTCTGCTGCTAACCAGAGTTCATTAAAATGGACCAGGAAAAGAAAAAAATGTTATTTTTCCTTATTTCAAATAGTAATAATCTTTACTTAATTTCTCATAGATAATATTATCCATTAGAAAAATGAACTGTAAATGTTAATAAGACAACTGATCCTTCTAAGCTTTGTTGAACACAATAGCTGTGAAATTACAATTTTCATTAGAGATTGGATGAATCTAGCCACAATGCATACACTAGGGAAATACTGTAGTCTTTAATCTGCTAACTGCATGCCATTACTGTTAAAGGCTGCTAACTTTTAAAGAATAATAAGAGTGTTTTGTAAATGCATACATGTATTTGTGCAGTTAACATATTTTCTCTAACACAAGACAAGTAAGGCCAGAATGAAATCTTACATGAAAGATGTCACAGAACTCATAGAATCATAGTGCTGGAAGGGACCTTGGAGGTCTTCTAGTCCAACTGGCTACTTAAAGCAGGAGACCTTATGGCATCCCAGACAAATAGTTGTCCAATTTTTTCTTGAAAGCCTCCAGCAATGGAGCATGCACAACTCTGGAAGTTGAGCTATTCCATTATTAATTGTTCTCATTGTCAGGAAATTTCTTCTTAATTCTTGGTTTACCAAGTTTCTATCTACCCATTACTTCTTGTCCTACACTAAGGTCAACCCCATCTTTTCTCTGACTGTCCCTCAAAGTACTGAAAGACAACTCTCATGTCTCCTCTTATTGTTCTTTTCAATAGGTTAGACATATCTAGTTCCCTTAACCATTCATCATATTGTTGTGCTACTCACAGTTCAGCACTGAATTCAGAGAGGATTCATATATGTGAACATTATCAATGTTTTTGTCACTTTTTAATATTAAGATTAATGACAGAATTCGATTATTTTTGACACTGGTCCAAATAGTCTTAAAATGCACTCTACTCTAATTAGCAAAAAGCTCCCCTTATAATGAAAACTTTCTCCTGCCCCATCACAATTTCACACCTTTAAATTGCATTTCTAATATGTGATTAAAAAAAAGATAATATGAAATTCCAAAAGCATGAATTACATGTTAAATTCAAACAATAGAACTGTCATTACCACAGCAATAAAATGCAGTTTCCTCTCTTCTCCTAATCTTGGGAAGAAACATATTTCTGAGGTCAAAATGCATAATAAATTTAAAATATTGAAATAGTAAAATAAGATTCTGGACTCATGTGTGCCCAGTCTAGATGCTGATAACAGACCTGTAGAATGAATGTTCCACTTTGTAGGTTCAGCTTTGGTGGACATTGACGTGCACCAGTGCAGATGGTTGATACTTGGACCAGTTTGTTATTTCAGCCATCATCATCTGCTCTCTGAGTGGACATTTGCCATTCTTTGAAGCGAGTATACCTGGATCTCAGCCCCAAGGTCCATCCCTAATTGCAGTACTTATATTCCTACCAGAAAGGCTCAGTGTAGCGGTTAAGAGATCAGGCTAGGAACCAGGACACCATGAGTTCTAATCCTGATTTCGGCTAATCACTTGTCTCAGCCTGAGGAAATAGACAATGGCACTCAGAAATCTCACCAAGAAAACTGCAGGGACTTATCCAGGCAGTTGTCAGGAGACAAACCTGTCTGGAAGGCACAAAAATATTTTAAACATAGAATCATCATAGCATGAATGTTAAAAACACTCATACTCACTTTGAAAATAGCCTGGTTTGCTTCATCATTCTTTGTTTGATAAATTACTCTGTTTCCCCCAAAATAAGAATCCCCTGATAATAAGCCCAATCGGGCTTTTGAGTCCATGGCAATAAAGCCAAGCGCTTATTTCAGAGTTCAAAAAAATATAAGACAGGGTCTTATTTTTGGGGAAACGCAGTAGTAAATGATGAAATATTTAACAATGACTTGCAATTCCTACTGGTGTTTTAGGTTCAAAAACCATTTCCATTTAATACCATACTGGAAATGCAGAAGTAAAATAGAGCTTAATAGAGCAATCCTTTATGTGTATAAAAAGAAGTAAACCAGAGGTAAATGGGCTGAGGAATTAGTGAAATAAATCAAATCAATAAAACAAACTGTGTTGATGGGAGGAGCCATTTCACTGAACTATTTCTCCTCAAATCATTTGTCATTTTAACCACTTAATTCAAAGTACTTTTTTTGCTAGCTCCACTTCACACATGCTTTCCCATCTAAAGCTATTTACACTTTCAGATTGTAGTAGAGAAACAATTGCAGAGGCAAAATGACATATTTAGTATATCAGATTTCCCAGAGGGACTAATGTCATCCACAGTTTATGTGCATGGACTGGGAAGCCCCACAAGCCTCAAGAGAAGTTGGTTCACTTTAATAGAATGAACCGGGTTGCCCTGTGCTAAAAGAGAAGACAGTTCTGAGGCTGGGTAATGTATGTGAAGATAAACAAAAGGCGGGTCTACTGGAGAATGGCCACAGGAGTTTAAAACAAAACACTGGGCATACTAAAGTTAGAACTCAACTTTTGCCATCACACTCCCTCATCATTACTTTGCCCAAAATAAAAGGATGGCTGCTGTGTATTTATTTAAAACTCCCAAATTCAAAATAAGAAAAAATTCCAAACCATGAAAGCTACTAAGCAAAGGAACCATCTGCCTCCTGAAGTCATGGGTGTTACATCACTGGAAGTTTTCAAACAAAGGTTGAACAGCCATTTATCTGGAAATCATCTGATGAATCTTGCCCTAGTCAACATTAGAAGACCTCAAATGTACCTTATAATTCCATGAAAATGAGAAATAAACTTGAAGACAGCTGAACATTAGGTACAAAACCATGCCTGATAATAGGAATTATAGGATTTGAAAATTCGTAGACCAGGTACAGTTTCACTTAGTGGCACTTTCACTGGAAGGCTATCCCAGCAGTGAAATGCTACCAGTTCGGACTGGTTTGCCCGAACTGGTAGTAATAAAAGCTACCAGTTCAGGTCAACTGATAGTAAAAAAAAATGCTACCGCTTCAGGCAAACTGCTATTTCCAAAGATTAGCTGTGCCACACAATTTATATTCGCTAGAAAGCAGGAAATCCTTTCTAGCAAATCTAAATCACGTGGCACAGCTGTTTCCCCCCCCCCCCCACTGTTCTATTTACCTTAGAAGTACCTTACCTTAAGAAGAAAAGGCTTCTTAATCCTCTTTTTTTCAGTACTGCGCAGTAGCGCCTACAGTGAACATGTGCACGAAGTATGTGTTTGGGGTGCACTGTGCATGTGCGCCTGAAGCGAACTGGTAGCAAACTGGTAGCAGATGTCAGCGCATTTCACCCCTGGCTATCCCAATTGTAACACGGACTACCTATAAAGAAATAGCCATAAAGGAAAGGGTTATATTTATTTAATTTATCACATTTCTATATTTGCCCATCCCAGAAAGTGACTCGGGGCAGCATACAAAATAAAACACTCTAAATGCATAAAAAACAATACCTCCAACTATTTCAAGAGAGCAATTATTGTGACTTGATGGTTGGTCAACATTTCTGATAAAAGAGCCAAGGTGGTGCAGTGGTTAGAGTGCAGTACTGCAACTGCTTCAGCTGACTGCTAGTTCAGGAGATCAAATCTCACCTGCTCAAGGTTGACTCAGTCTTCCATCCTTCTGAGGTGGATAAAATGAGGACCCAGATTGTGGGGGCAATATGCTATTTAGTATACTGTCTTTGGTGTAAACCGCCCAGAGTCCCTAGAGAGTAGGCGGCATAGAAATATGACTAATGAAATAAATAAATGAATGAATAAATAAATAAATAAATAAGGGTTGGAAAACGTCTGGAGACTTTTTGCAGTGGGATTCCATGACTTTGGAAGAACCCGAGTTTGACAGAGAAAAGGAAAGTGGGAACACTGCCTCTGACCTCAAGGATGAGGATATGAAGAATTATATGACTCCTGGAGGCACTATCTTGCATCCTTCAAAGTTTTCTTAAGTGGAGGGTCTAAGCAAAAATTAATATACTCCGTCATCTGCAGTGATTTGAACTGGACCAAGCTGCTTAGGGATGCAATGGCGAATTATGCAACACATTACCCAGAGAGAACATGACATATATGTTTATTGTTATAACAAGATCAGATTATTCATCCATGTAACGACCACCATTCAGTTACTGTGGTGACTGGAGCCGATTAATGTTCCCTATTTGCAGAAAATACTCATTATTTATTGAACAGCAACTGCACAGCTTCCTCATTACTATGGTAAAAAAAAAAATGCCATTCGCGCTCTGAGCAAACAGCATCCAACAACGCTTTGCTCCTGTGATCATCACAAATCTACAGGTTCCCGCAGAACATTTGTGATGACTCTAGCTGATGAGCATGAAATTTAATTTACACTAATCGGTCTGAGGCAAGGGGTGCATGAAATTAACCTGACGCATTAATTTTACATTTTGCAGCACCTATTTGTCACTCCAAATAAGTGAAAATAGGCTCCTCAGCTAGAAGTTTTCTCCTAACCCAAAACTATAATGCATAGTTAGCTTGCTAAATGCACAGTAAAATGCACTGTACTAAATAACCCAAATTTTCTCATCAAATAGTTGGGTGAATAGTTGTATGATAGTTATTTATTGCTCCAAAATGAGGTGAAGGCCTCTGTGCTAGAAGATGAATGACAGTCACTCCAAAAATCAATTTAGACAAATATGTCCATCCATGGCTGCAGGACTTTGAAGACTATAGTTAACCTCAGCCTTTAAAAACTGTATGAGTGTATATTGCCAGATGCTGAAGAATAATTGTATGGCAAGTCTGTTCACTTAGGTCTGGTCTAACAGGGCTCTGCTTATTCTCTTCTTTCATGAAATTGTCCAATCTGTACATTCCTAGAGATCTATATGTTATAATGTCTTGATATTTAACAGGATATCTTAAGACTTCAAAACTGTCAATGTAATTGAGAATAGAATTCTTTATAGAATTCTTTATTGGCCAAATGTGATTGGATACACAAGGAATTTGTCTTGGTGCATACGCTCTCAGAGTACGTAAAAGAATAGATATATTCATCAAGAATCATAAAGTACAACACTTGATAGTCATAGGGAAACAGTCAATATAAATCTTAAGGATACCAGCAACAAGGTTACAGTCATACAGTCATAAGTGGGAGGAGATGGGTGATAGGAATGATGAGAAGATTAATAGAAATGCAGATTTGGTAACTAGTTTGACAGTGTTGAGGGAATTATTTCTTCAGCAGAATGATGGCATATTTAGGTCTAAATGACACATATGAAATCTTGTTCGTACTTAGTCTACTCAATATGTGACATCACAGCCATGTCCCTGATATTTCCTTGAACTAAGTACAACAGGGAAACAAAAGTCAGTTTAACTACTTCTTGCGGTGTTCATTTAGAAAAGTCAATGGAATTCATTGCATGATGAAGCTAAGCACTCAAGTTGGAACTAATATATAACTGGCAGGGGAGTAACATTTGGCATCACCTACCATTTCCCCCTGTGTAATTGTTCTATCAATCCACTTGGGATCT
The DNA here is from genome assembly GCA_030761175.1 of Masticophis lateralis. Classification (NCBI taxonomy): domain Eukaryota; kingdom Metazoa; phylum Chordata; class Lepidosauria; order Squamata; family Colubridae; genus Masticophis; species Masticophis lateralis. The sequence goes on along the minus strand of JAUDYJ010000001.1, from coordinate 319,755,146 downwards.
CATCTAGCTTCTTCATTACAGGCTTCAGAGGGAGGGCTCTTTGCACACTGTGAGTCAAGAGGAGATCTTGTCCCTCATTTAAGACGCAACATATCTTTTTGACTGCTTGCTAATTGTATAGCTACCTGGCCTCATTCATCTCCAGCAGTCATTAAAATTCAACACCATGCTTCCTGAGCAACGCCATTTCTGCTCTTGGACAGACAGCTGTGGAGGATGTTGATGATGATGATGATGATGATGATTGCCAGGACAATTGTTAATATTTTAGAGTAACTATAACTGATCACAGAACTTAAGCCTTTGCTGGACCTTTAGTCTCTGTTCTGTTCTTTTTTTAAAAAAATGTATAAATAAAGGAATAAAAAAGGAAAAGAAAAGATGAGTCTTGAAAGGACTTGAGCATTTCAAAGGATCCTGCAGCCTGACATTAAATATTGATAAAAAATGCAAATTGTTTATTGATTTTCTCCTAGGCAGGGCTGAGATAATGAGAGAAGGGACCTGCATTAAGGGTAGATGCTGCAGAGACTTTAAAATAACATTGCCCCCCCCCCTCTACTTTTTTTATTCATTAAAAAGCATCGTTGATAGATCGAGTTAATGAGGTCTTCTGGTTCACTTGATGTTTCAGACCTTCCTCCTGGTTTGAAGAGAAAAGAGATCAATGCACCTTTATTGTACATGGCTCCCAACAAGCAAGCCACTTTAAAACATGCTAGAAAAATTTGCTGTGGTGTACTGGGATATTTTCAGCACTGGTGAAGGTACCTTGATAATAATATACATGCATCCTCGCACCTCAAAAGGGGATTTTTTTTTTTGAATAAAGTGATACTTCTGCTTTCCACAAATATTTGCTTTTCAGTTTGAATTTGATAATGCCAATATTTCTGGGGGCTTGTTGTCCAATGGTGATATCATCAGTGATACATGCCTTCCATCCCCAAAGCAGTTTGGCACTGTTGGGATAAAGTTTTGTGTTTGTATATGTGCATGTGAAAAAGATAGATGATGATAGATACCCTATTTCCCTGAAAATAAGACCTATCTGAAAATAATCTCTAGCATGTTTTTATCTATGTGCTAATATAAGCCCTACCCCCAAATAAGCCCTACTTAAGAGCCTGCACAGCCGCCCGCCCACTCATTTCATCTGGTTGCTTGCAATTCCACAAGCAGGAGGCAAGGCAGGGTGGTGGTGGAGCTGCCCCATGTGCCCCGCACTGGCTTATGTCAGGGTTCCCTCAGCCAGGCCAACCAGGCCCCAATAACTGCCTCACGGCAGGAGCACCTACAACCAATGGTGAAATTCACTTACCTTCACTACCAGTTTGAGAATGAGAGTGTGTGTGTGCTATGTACACACGCACCTCTTTTGTGCATTCACAGAACCTTCTGCGCATGCAGAGATGGTTAAAAACTGGGACGTAATGATGTCCTGGCAGTTGGGTGGAGCTTCCTGCTACTGGCGCTACCGGTTTGGCAAGCTGGATAGAACTGGGGGGATTTCACCGCTGTCTACAACCATGTGCAGCAGGAGCCTATATGGCTGCCAGCCCACTTCTGCTTGCTCGTGGCCACAATGGAGCAGGAGGCTGAGCAGTGTGCTGGTGCCACAGCTGACAGGCAAGACAGGTGTTGGGGTATTGATGGCCTGGCTGCAGGGGCCTTGAGGTAAGCCAGTGCAGGGCATGTGGGGCAGATCCATGTCACTTCCTCATGGCAGTGGTGGTACTAGTATGCTGCATGGCCTCCTCCCCATCACAAGCAGGCAGAAGTGAGCCTCCTGTACATGGGGGAAAAAATAAGACACTCCCTGAAAATAAACCCTTTGGGGCCCAAAAGAAAATAAGACCCGGTATTTACAAATAAGATCAAAATATACAGAAGATATAAAGACAAAGTAAGTACAATTGAGGCAAAACAAATTGGATAAAATTGTATATGGGATGGAACAGAAACTAATTAGTAAAATATATAAATTCTTATTATGGTATAAAATGGAAGAGGAAATAGTTAAAGATACTATGATTAAATCGGCAAGGAACTTCAATCACACAATAGAATTAGAGAAGTGGGAAAAGGTGGTAAATAAACATGAAGTTGACATTATCTATGGCATACAAGGAAAACCAATTGAAAATGTTCCATAGATGGCATTTACTTCCAGCCAGAATAGTGAACATGTTCCTCAGCAACTCACCAAAATGCTGGAAATGTAAAAGTAACTATGGAACATACTACCATCACTGGTGGACTTGTCCAGTGGCAAAGAAATTTTGGACCAAAGTCAATAAGTGGCTAGAGAAAATAACACAGAAATCCATAAAGGAGAACCAGAGACATTCTTGCTAGGGATTAAAATAGAAAATTATACAAAGGAAACAAAATATTTAATACTACACATACTAACAGCAGCCCGCATAGTCTATGCGCAAAACTGGAAAAAGGAAAATCCACCAACAGGAGTTAATTAAAAAAAAATTTAGAATCCGCAGAGATGGACAAACTGACCAAAAAAAAACTCAAGGAGAAAGAAGATACAGAATACTATAAAAATTGGTATAGATGGTATGAGTGGTTGGAGGATAGGAAAAATGGGAAAGAAGAATAAAGGAGAGAAAAAGAAATGTTAAAATTAAGGGGGGAAATTGGTAAATTGTAATATAAATGACTGAAATGTAAATGTCAAGTAAAATGTAGATGAAATAAAGAAGATAGATAGCAATATGGAATAAAATGAAGTTAAAATATGTATAAATAGTAAATATTAAGAAAGGATCACTACAAAAGAGCTGTAAAAAGAGTTTATGTATCTAAATGTATGTTTGTATTTTGTTTTAATGTGTTTACAATATAAAATTTTAATTTAAAAAAAAAGAAAAGAAAAGAAGACCCGGTAGATAGATAGATAGATAGATAGATAGATAGATAGATAGATAGATAGATAGATAGATAGATAGACAGACAGACAGACAGACAGACAGACAGACAGACAGACAGACAGACAGACAGACAGACAGACAGACATAATTCATCACACAAAACATAGAAGAAATGCTAAGGTGGCACAAATATACACAGAACAACTCATTGCTATCTTTTTAGCCATCAAATTTATTATACTGCCCCCTCCAGTAGACACTGGATCGCTTACAAAATAAAATACTACATTAAAAAATGAAAAACTCAGACAAAACAAAACAAGATAGTATTAAACAAGATAGTATTAAAACAAAGCATGTCAGCACTCCCCCCACACACACACACATACATACATACAAATAAACACACAATACATTAACCCAGGCCAGGTCTTCATCTGTCATCAGTGTGTACACCCAGGTAGCCTGGAAATTATTTTCTCCTTCCTCATGTCAAAAGCGGTATAAATACAAATTATTTTTCTGGTGCTCTTATTTGTTGGAAAATATTATGTGTGAAAGATCCCAGAACCTGGGGAGAGTTTTAAAAGTGTATCTTTAGTACAGTTTTTTAAAAAAAAAAGAAAAAAAATGATCTAATGTGAAAGGAAAAGAAATGCACTGGGTAAAAACAAGAGCAGAATATATTTCTGTACAGTAGTAATATTCATATAATTAATTATAAAGAGTGAAGTAAGGTTATATTACTACTTTTTCGGAAGAATCATAGCATCTGCATTTTGTATATACCATATTTTTCGGAGTATAAGATGCACATTTTACCCTCCTAAAAGAAGCTGAAAATTTGGGCACGTCTTATACTCCGAATGTAGCTTTTTCAAAGCTTTTTTCAGCCTAACGAGGTGCTAGTGAGTGAAGCAATCTTCCCAGCTTTGCCTGCTCCCTGGACTCTCTGCTGTGCTTTAACAAGGTGCTAGCAAGTGAAGCGTTCTCCATGCTTTGCTCCGACTCTCAGCTGTTCTTTAGAAGCTTTTTTTCAGCCCTAACTAGGCGCTAGCCAAGTGAAGTGATCTCCTGGTGCTTTGCCTGCTTTTCTCATTGCTGCTTTCTCTCAGCTGTGCCTTAGAAGCTGTTTTTTATCCCCAAGCAGGGGATAAAAAAACAGCAAACTAATGTGCTGAAGCTGACCAGACTAAGGATGCTAGCCAGATGAATACCTGGTGCAGATTTTTTCCCCCTATTTTCCTCCCCAAAAACTAAGCAGCGTCTTATACTCAGGTGCAGCTTATACTCTGAAAAATACAGTACATTCCATCTTTATCTCCAGACAAGGACAGATTTCCCCATTTTAGGGTTAAGATGTCATACCATTTTAATATTTACATTTGCTTGCTTCATATTTTTCCTTTTATTACTCAAGCTGCCTCTCCATATTTTATACTGGTTTCCTCTAGACCAGAATAACTGCCTTTTGACCCTGAGGAGGACACAATTACTGGTTTACTCAGTGCATAATTAACACCCTACAATTCAGTATTTGTGACATATTAACAAGTTCTAAACATGCTTCTTTCTGTTACCATGATTGATACCTGACAGTTTTTTGCTATGTGTCTTGTTTAGTCTTCTTCATTGCTTTTAATAAGGTTTTCTTTTGATATTTTTCTAGAACTTTCTTAGGTACTTCCTGTCTGGAACTGGATCTAGGGGCTAACTCTAGGCATAGGGTCCTCTGCTTGGAAATTATAATCCCAATTTTTATTTTATTTCTCTATGGTATGTCATCCCTCTAAAGCTTAGCTGAAATCAGATTTTAATTCAAAATCAAACTGTTGATGTATCCAAAAGTAGAAAATCTAATGTGCTCAGGATTAAGCAAATCATCTGAATGACACTAATGGAAAACCCATTGCTTGATCTGTAACAATTATTTTAGGCTATAAAACTGAGAAGTGTAATTTTTGTACATTTGCCATAAAACTATAGAGCTAAAAAAAAAAATAATAATTCTGAATTTCTGTGTAGATCTTCAGTTCAAATGCTTTATTTTATTTTCAATTATACAACTTTCTTATTCTTTCTGTTCTTTCTTATTTCTGAATTTTGAATATACACTTTTCTTTGAATTTTTCATTTCATTTTCTCCCAATTTGCCACCGAGAGGGTTTATTTGTATATTCTTAGAATTGACAAACTAGTAACTGGTTTCTAATAAATATATCAGGACAGCAAGTAACATAATGCTACTGCTAGCAATAGCACTTAGGTGAAACAGTACTTCTCTCCATATCTCCTTCAGTCCATAGAACAAGAGTGATAATGATGACACACTATATAACAATAAAGGCAAGAGACAGGAAAGGGCTCATGGAACCAGGGGCAAGTTTCAAAACCTGTTGCTACCGGTGAGCTTGTGAGTGCACGCACGCTCGCACACAATGCCTCTGCACATGCGCAAAAGTATCTGGGCGGGTGAGCAGAGCCTCTCACTGCCGCCACCACTACTGGTTTGCCCAATCCGGGGCGAACCAGTAGCAACCCACCACTGCATGGAACCACTAAGAATCTTACTGAACCGAGCAAAGAAATATTGATAAATGCAGATGCAAAACATTAATGCAAATACAGAATATTGATAAATGCAAATGAACTATATTTAAATTCAAATCTCACAATGAAGAAACATGTGGCCAGCTGATATATTCTCTGTCTTTGGAAATCTCTTCCCACCTCTAGAGGTGTATAATGTCCCCACTCTGCTAGCTGTTCATAGCTATTTTATTTCCACATGCCTTTGATCCTACTTCACTGAAAACGGGGGCCAAATATGAAGAGATAGACAGAGTGGGGTGGGGAGAGACAGACAGACAGAGACAGGAAGAGGGAGAAGAAGGAGAGGAAGAGGGAGAGGGAGGGAGAGAGAGATGAGATATATTGTAGATACAATGTTTTATAATTCTGGTTTCGTACTTGCATGCTACACAGAATTCTTTAGAACAGGTTAGAAATATTGTTAGTTAATAAAATAGTAAATGTTAACCACTGTGAAGCAAGTTTGAGTTTTCTGTTCCTTCTTATAGTTCTTTCTGTTTAAATTAGTATGGGTTGTATGGACAGGCTTCTACTACCCTATATAACAGAGACTTTCCTTATAATGCTGCCCTTTTCACCTTGCTGTTGCTGGCTGCTTTTTTTTTTTTTTTTTTTTTTGGAATAAATAGAAACTGTGAGGAGAATTGACTAGTCTACATCTTGCCCTCTGACTCTGGCAGATCTCTATGAACTGAGTTCAATTCTAGTCAAATCCTCCATTCAATTTGGATTATAAATTCAATGCAATGGTTGGAATAGAATTGATCTGATTAAAAAATTCATGCCTGCATGTGTGAAAAAGGTCCAAATCAGTCAATTTGGAGACATTTAATTCAATGCAATGATTTATGTTGTTACTTTGATGTAAGAGTTCAAATCTTTGAACCAAAGCTTCCCAGGGTCTTACCTTCTGGAAATAAATATGAAAAGAGAACTGACAGAGAAATATATAAAAGAACCATGGCAACCATGACAAAGAATAAAGTGAATAGAAGAAGGCAGTTGACTGGAAACATCTTGTCTGGAGACTCATCAAAACCTGAGCCTTGGAATTAGGTTCTACTACCAAACTAGAACTGAATCAACTAAAACAGAAAGACAAATAGACATTCCCCCTCTTGCAGACTTTACAATGAAGCCATGGCTTGAATTATTCACTCCATCCATATTTTTTTTTCAAATTGCACACTCCCTTAGCTGTCCTCAAGAAAAATAATATCCTGTACTTGTCAAATAAAAACATGATTATCATGATGTTGCCTCATAAAAGGAAGGCATTTCTGCCTCCCTGGTCCCCTCTCTAACAATATTTCAATTCCTCAACTACGAGAGAGTTCAGATACAATAGAGAAATCAACTAAGAAAACGTCTTTCTTTTTTTTCTCCAGAGATATTAATTATGCATTTATGCAGGCACATGTATCAGAACTCTCTTTTAAAAATGCCAATTCCCTTCCCCCCATTTTTAATTTTCTTATGGTGTTTTGGGGCCTATGATGTTTTGACTGTATGCACTTCGCCTTGGAATGGCATTTATTATAAACAAAATATGAATCTACTGCAGTGATGAAATACAAATTTTTTTACTACCGGTTCTGTGCAGTTTGGGTGTAGTGGGTGTAGTTTGGTGGGCATAGCAGGGGAAGGATACTGCAAAATCTCCATTCCCACCGCACTCTGGGGCCAGCCACAGGTGGTATTTGCCAGTTCTCCAAACTACTCAAACTTTCCGCTCCAGAACCTGCTGGATTTCACCCGATCTACTTGTTATGTTTGATGTAAGAAATCCATTCAGTGCTATTCAATATTGCAGGGCAAGATTTAATGTCTATTTCTGCTCTGAAGGCCAAAGCCTAGATCCGTGATGGCGAATCTATGGCACGCGTGCCACAAGTGGCATGTGGAGCCATGTTGCCTGGCACGCACAGTGGTGCCCGGTCCTCTTTTGGATTTCTGGCGCATGCATGCGCTCCGGCTAGTTAGTCTTCTGGTTACTGGTGCGCATGTGGGTGCGACAATCAGCAGGACTTCACACAGGCGGCTGTGCCAGAAATCAGAAGATCAGCTGGCCAGCTGATCGTCCCACACTATGGTCACCAGTAACCAGAAGACTAGGTGGCTGATGTGCATGCGTGAACCTGAAACCATAAGTTTATTTCCCGGCACACACATGCCCACTGGGCAGCTTCTCTTAGCACGCATGTGCACCGGCCATGCAACTGACATCTGCTTCCTGGGATCCACATTGGAGGCTGTTTGTGCTGGCAAACCAGCGCTGCCTTTGCTCAACGTTTGCCTTATGGGGGTGGGGAGAAATAGAGGAATGCTCTTCGCAGAGGTGGAGGCTCCTCCTCCTCCTTCTGCCACTGTTTGATGGGGATCGGGTGACGGGCCCAACCTCAGGCAGCACAGTGGTGGGGGTCAGGTGGGGGTGCCGCACCAAGCCAGGGAACGGCGGCTCCAAGCAGAAAGGAGCCCAGGCAAACCACATGTTCAGAGCTTCCCTGGCAGCGCACTTGGCCCCGCCATCTTGGCAGCACCATGCGCTGGCCGGGGAACAGCTGTCTTGCCATGGAACAGGCTGGTACTTAGTTGTCCTCCGTTAAGAACACGGAAGGGGGGCATGTTTGGGGATGCGCATGCTCAGGGGGAGCATGGGGGTGTGTCCTGTGTGCATGTGCAAATGGGGGGGTGCATTGCATTATGGGTGCCGGCACACGGGAGCGTGAGATCACTCTAGTGCTTAGACTTTTGGCATGCAATGCCAAAAAGGTTCGCCCTCACTGGCCTAGATCATGTTAGAGCAGTGTTTTATAACTTTGGCCAGCTGGCTGGGGAATTCTGAAATTGAAGTCCACATACTTTAAACTTGCCAAGGTTGAGAAACACTACCTTAGAGCCTGTGGCATTCTAGGTTGATACTAAGAGACTTATTCTTTAAACTGGTCAACTCACTTTTTAATTTGCCTGTAAGATAGCAATCAGTATGGGAAACCCTGACGACTTCAAGGCAAATGGGTTATGGAGGTTTTGTTGTTGTTTTATTATTGTTTGCTGTAGTATTACTCATTTATTTGGAATGGCATCTCTAGGGCACTAACTAAAGCTCAAAGTTGCTTGAGGATCTCCAGAACTTTAAAGATAGCCCTTACTCCCAAAATGTTAAGATGATGAAAAAAATAATTAAATACCACATTTCTGAGGAATTTTAATTATTTAATTTATTTAATTAAATGTAAACATAAGGAAACTATGTAAGATGTAGATTTAGAAGTAAACGCCCCCCCCTTTTTTCCCCTTTTGCTCAATGCATCACATCTTTTTGGAGTGCAAGAAACTCTCAAAATGAGCCACTCTCATATTTAGCAAAAGGGCAACTACAGTAGTAACAGCAGCTCATTTGGATAGCTTATTGTCCAATTTTTGCAAACTGCTTCTTCATTTCTGGATGGGAATTATAATTCAAATTACAGTTGCTTAAATAAAGCCAAGCCTTTCAAAACCAGAATTAAAAGTGACAATAGTAGGCCAGTATTATACTTATATGTAGCCATGCATATGAATATAAACAATATAAACCTTAAATATATTCATCAATTTAACCACATTACCAGTGTTAAAAACCATTGGGAGAAGGGTAGGAGATGGATCATGATCCTACAGCAAAATGCAAATGACACATAATTTTGAACCTATTGCTCTTCCACCCTCACTGATCTTTTAGAGTTGTGATAATAAACAAAGGAGAAACCACACAAGTAGTATCAGTTCCTTAAGAAAAGGTCTGGCTATAAAAAAGTCAACAGGATTCAGGAAGCATGCCTCATCAGCTGAAATGTGTAGTGTCAGTTCATGTACACATAGTATTCTAGCTAGCATCGACAGGAATAATGAATTATTTCAATGAGGCTTTCCTGCATTGAAAGTCTTTAGTACTGCAGTCTTAAAATGTTAACTCATGTTATATTTTAAAACAAATGTTTTATACCAAGACAACAGAAAACTGGTTTTGTTGCCTTGGGGAGTGCCTGAACTGCAGCAATAGAACTCATATAAATAAGGGAATATAGGCATGAAGATGAAATTAGATAAATACAATTCTGAATCAAGAAAATATGTTATTATCTGAGAACATGATTCTTTGGATATTAGGATGTGGCTGGTTTCTTTTAAAACAGAAAAAGCCAGAAAAAGCAATTATTTCTATATTCCATAAAAGACGACAAAAAACTCCTGCCACTGTGGAGAGCAATCAGTCATTGATGAGATTGACCATTGATTGCCTTTAGTTGGATAATTGAAAACAGACCCCCTCCTCTAAAGGAGAATTGTTTTGACTGCACCTTAGCCTGACATGCAGAATTGATCCCATATGATTTTTCACTGTATTTGTGCAAGACAATAGAAGGACCTGAACATCAGACTCAATTCTCATACTTGGGGGAAAATATGATGTAAGAATTTTATATGCACTATAAAAACAAAGCTGATTTTCTTCAAATTTCACAAGCTAAGCATATATAAAAGAAAATACAAGTTGGGATCCACCACTTCCCTCTTATGTGCACAGACAAAAGCAATTTAATGCTAGTAATGTGGGAAGATTGTTTCATGTGTCCCATGGAAATAAACTTATATTTCAGGGACATTTACACATGAATAAGGTAAAGGTAAAGGCACATATGTGCTAGTCGTTCCTGACTCTAGGGGGCGGTGCTCATCTCTGTTTCAAAGCCAAAGAGCCAGTGCTGTCTGAAGACATCTCCGTGGTTATGTGGCCAGCATAACTAAACATCAAAGGCACACGGAATGCTAACCCTAACCCTAACCTTCCCACCAAAGGTGGTCCCCATTTTTTTATTTTTTTTACTTGCATTATATATGTGTGTGTATATATGTAGGTCTTTGGTTATTCAAGTTTCCTCCCACGTAAAATTGGAAGTGTCTTGGTGACGTTTCGATGAAGTCTCATTTGTCATCTTCAGGCTGGTGTTCTCGGTCCGGGCCAAATTCATTTAATCTGTTTTTAGTTGGTTTTTAAATTTTGTAAGTATGTATTTTTATTGTTGGCTGTACACCGCCCTGAGTCCTTCAGGAGTAGGGCGGTATATAAATCCAATAAATCTAATCTAATCTAAATCTTTGTGCTGCTAGGAGCAATGTGTGATAGCACCTGTTTCTTCCTTTTAACTGCTAGTGGGGGTGTGAACTGATTGGGTGGGAGCTTGGCTGTGTTCTGATTGGGTGGAGGTGTGTTCTGATTGGATGGGGGCTTGGCTGTGCTCTGATTGGATGGGGGGTTGGCTGTGCTCTGATTAGATGGGGGTGTGTTCTGTTTGGGTGGGGGCTTGGTTGTGCTCGGGTTAGTCTGAGTTGCAGGGGGATTTGAGCGGCTGAGCTGCGTTGCTGTTGTTTGGCTTCACGTTTGTGGTCGTGCCACATCTTCATAGTGGGTGTCAGTCTGCTTCATGTATGGATTGGAGGGGTTTAAAGTGGCTAATGATGCAGCTGTGGTCTGGCTTCTGGTCCGTGGTCGTGCCTCATCATCAGTGTGGGTTTGAGTCTGCTTTCCGCATGGATGTGTGGTGGTGACATCCTGTGTGGCCCTGGTGAGTGTGAGTCTGGTGTCATTCCTCATTTTAGGGACTTGTTTGTCAATAGGGGTGGGTTTCCAAATGGCTGATAGGTGGGAGGTATCATCTCGTTTATTCATGCTGTGTGGGCGTTTTTCTATCTCGATGGCTTCTCTGATTATTCTGTTGTTAAAGTGTTCATTTTTGGTGATAGTTCTGGTCTTTTTAAAGTCAATTTCATGTCCTATGGCTTTAAGGTGTTGGACCAGGGAAGAAGTTGGTTCCTCTTTTCTGACTGAGTTCTTGTGTTCTTCAATGCGTGCACTTATTCTTCTGTTGGTTTGTCTGATGTATGTGGTGGGGCAGGCGGTGCATGGGATTTCATATACTCCTTGATTTTCTAACTCAATTTTGTCTTTGGGGTTTCTTAGGATGGTGGATATTTTTCGGTTTGTGCAGAATGCTGTCTTGCTGTTGTGTTTGTGGAAGATCTTGCTGATTCTGTCTGTGGTGCCTTTTATGTATAGGAGAAGGGCTTTGACATTTTCTTGTTCTCTGTCTTGGATTTTAGTGGGGGTTTGTTTTTGGATTAGATTGGTAATCTTATTTCTTTGGAATCCATTGGATGTTAGTATGTTAGTGAGAGTGTGTAGTTCGGTTTTTATGTGTTGTTCATCAGCTAAGCGTTTTGTTCTGGAGATGAGTGTCTTGGCTACAGAGTTGATCTGTGCTGGGTGGTGGTGTGAGAGTGTGTGCAGATAGCAGTTTGTGTGTCTTTTCTTCTGGTAGATGGTTTGTCCTAGGGAGCCATTGGATTTCCTGTAGACTAAGACATGTATATGTATATGTATATGTATATGTATATGTGTATGTGTATGTGTATGTGTATGTGTATGTGTATGTGTATGTGTATGTGTATATGTATTATATATATATATATATATATATATATATATATATATATATATATATATATAGGCAAGATGGTATATGTATATGTATGTGTATATGTATTATTTATTTATTTATTTATTTATTTATTAGATTTGTATACCGCCCTTCTCCTTACGGACTCAGGGCGGTGAACAGCCGAAATAAAAATTCAATACATAAAAGTTAAAAATTAAAACACATATACGTTAGGCTGAGAATTAAAACCAAATAAATATTAAAATGCGGCAACGCTACAAACATTAAAAATTTTAAAATTTTAAAAATTCTAAAAATTGCGGCAGGGATCAGGCTAAACCGGCAAGTTGAAAAAGATGCGTCTTCAGGGCCCGACGAAACGTCCGGAGGTCGGAGATAATTCTCAATTCTGGAGGAAGATCGTTCCAGAGGGTGGGGGCTGCCACAGAGAAGGCTCTCCCCCTGGGGGTCGCCAGCCGGCATTGTCTGGCTGACGGCACCCTGAGGAGGCCCACTCTGTGGGAGCGAACCGGCCGGTGGGAGGCAATTGGCGGCAGAAGGCGGTCCCGTAAGTACCCTGGTCCTAAGCCATGGAGCGCTTTAAAGGTCATTACCAACACCTTGAAACGCACCCGGAACTCTACCGGCAACCAATGCAGCTCGCGCAGGAGAGGTGTAACGTGGGAGCGCCCCGATGCTCCCATAATTCCCCGCGCGGCCGCATTCTGTACCAGTTGGAGCCTCCGGGTGCACCCCAAGGGGAGCCCCATGTAGAGAGCATTGCAGTAATCCAGGCGAGAGGTGACGAGTGCCTGAGTGACTGTGCGCAGGGAGTCCCGATCTAGAAAGGGCCGCAACTGGCGTATCAGGCGAACCTGATAGAAAGCCCCCCTGGCCACAGCTGTCGTATGATCCTCCAAGGACAGCCGTGGGTCCAGGAGGACGCCCAAGTTGCGCACCCTTTCCGTGGGGGCCAATGATTCGCCCCCAATGACCAGCGATGGTGTCAGCTGGCTATATCGGGACGCCGGCAGCCACAGCCACTCGGTCTTGGAGGGGTTGAGACGAAGCCTGTTTCTCCCCATCCAGACCCGCACGGCTTCAAGGCACTGGGACATCACTTCCACGGCATCGTTGGGGTGGTCTGGGGTGGAGATGTACAGCTGAGTATCGTCAGCGTACTGATGGAACTCCACCCCAAAACCACGGATGATCTCACCCAGCGGCTTCACATAAATGTTGAACAGGAGGGGCGAGAGGACCGACCCTTGCGGCACCCCACACACTAGGCGCCTCGGGGTCGACCGCTGCCCCCCTGTCAACACTGATTGCGACCGGTCGGAGAGGTAGGAGGAGAACCACCGTAAAACGGTGCCCCCCACCCCCAGTCCCTCCAACCGGCGCAACATGATACCATGGTCGATGGTATCAAAAGCCGCTGAGAGGTCTAACAGCACCAGGATAGAGGAGTACCCCCTACCCCGGGCCCTCCAGAGATCATCCACCAACGCGACCAATGCCGTTTCGGTGCTGTATCCAGACCTGAAGCCGGACTGGAGCGGGTCTAAATAGACAGCTTCATCCAGGTACCGAGGGAGCTGCCACGCAACCACACTCTCAACAACCTTCGCCAAAAAGGGAAGGTTGGAGACTGGACGATAATTAGCCAAAATAGCTGGGTCCAAGGAGGGCTTCTTGAGGAGGGGCCTCACCACCGCCTCCTTCAAGGCAGGCGGTAGGGCACCCTCACTCAAAGAAGCATTTATAATCTCCTGGAGCCAGCCTCGTGTAACCTCCCGGGAGGCCAGCACCAACCAGGAGGGACACGGGTCCAATAAACATGTGGTTGCGTTCAGTCTTCCCAGAGTCCTGTCCACGTCCTCGGGAGCCACAGGATCGAACTCAGCCCAGATAACACTCTCAAGACCTGCCTCAGTCGCCCCGCCTGAACCAACCCAGTCAGCGGCCAAATCACCCCGAATCTGAGTTATTTTATCATCCAGATATTGAACAAAGTCCTCAGCACGACCCTGTAAGGGATCCTCCCGCGCTCCCAGATGAAGGAGGGAGCGGGTCACCCTAAACAGGGCGGCTGGGCGATTATCTGATGACGCGATAAGAGTGGCAAAATAGTTGGATTTCGCCGCTTTTATCGCCACTAAGTAAGTCTTAATATGAGCTCTTACTAGTGTCAAGTCAGATTCAGAGCGACTGGCCCTCCAACCGCTCTCTAGGCGTCTTTTCCGGCGTTTCATCTCCCTCAGCTCCTCGGTAAACCAAGGAGATAAGTGAGTTCGACGCCGGGTCAGAGGCCGCAAAGGCACGATGCGGTCCAAGGCCCCACTGGCCACCCTATCCCAGGCCGCCACCAGGTCCTCAGCCGAATCGCGTGTCCGTGTCTCAGGAAATGGCCCAAGCTCCGTCTGGAACCTATCAGGATCCATCAGGCGCCTGGGGCGGAACCACCTGGTCGGTTCCGCCTCCCTGCGGCGAGGTGCAGCAGATGGTGGCCATGACTATTTAATTCAACTCCCCCCTTTTTTTAATATATCATAAAGGCTTTGATAGTTATAAGTACCATCTTGACTTTTTGACATTACTGAGAATGCCCCCGATATTAATTCATACTTTTCAAACTTTAACTCAGAGTATCATTCTAGATCAGTGTTTCCCAACCTTGGAAACTTGGAGATGTATGGACTTCAGCTCTCAGAATTCCCCAGCATGCTGGCTAAAAAATTCTGGGAGTTGAATTCTAAACGTGAAGGTCTAGATATTGAAATGCCAAATGTATATTTTGGATATAAGGAGTGTAAAATAAATCTGACATGGATTTCAACCTTGATCTGCCCACAGTTTAGTAAATAAATATTGATTTTAGTTTTTGTTTTTGTGAGGAGCAGAAAGACAGTACTTGGCAAAAAAAGAGAAGAAGTTTGATTAATAAACAGAAACAAGTAAAACCTTTGTTATGGAATGAATAGATATTAGTAAATGAATATTAGCATTGTTCACTGTTCAAAATTCATAAAGAACATGGATGTTAGAGAAATCAAATCTAGTTATTTATTCTATTTATGAATAGCTGCATTTTAAAAAATGTTAAAGTAAGTTGCATATAAAGTTCTATATATTTAGAGTGGTTATAAATACCTGCAAATTTAAGACAACTGTAGGAAAATGGTTTGGGGTAATTCCAATAATTGCTTTATGTCAGCTGGAATTTGTAATAGGTCTTTATGACTTATTATGTCTATTTTAATTAGCTGATTTTTGAAATTTGCTTACAATATTAATAGGTTAGAACACAAAAGATCAAATCCTCAATTTACAACTCAACACACACAGCATGAAAAATATGATAACATTATGATGCAACATATTGTTGTTCTGAGCTATTGTGACAGCTGTTTGGGATAAAAGGTAGCTATCCATTTACAAATCAATTAAAAGAAAAATAAACAAAACAGGCATGCAATGTTACCAAGCCAACAGAAACCAGCAAGCGCCTGCAAATAAATAAATAGGAATCCAAGCAAGATTGTTTGTCTGATTCTAATGCAGGTAATGTAACCCTGAGCTCAGTGATCCAAGAGCAAATTTCCCAGCAGGCTGCCCTTGACAAGCAGGTGTCAGTCAATCATGCACATTTTTGCCTCCCCAAGAGGACAGATGGTCCCAGCCTACTTAGCAATTCCAGCCTCTATTGTCAGTCCCCACCCCAACTCTGCAACACAGTGCTATAATAAAGATGCTCTGAGATTTGTGTTAATCTGCAGTCTTTGGGGTAAACTGTAAACAAAGTGTGCAGAGTTATTGTTTCTCATTATAAGACTGCCCTCTTATCTTTTTATTCGCCTATGGCATATAGATATCTTTAATAGCCTAGACAGCCAGACTCAGCTTCAGTGCAGATTACTTCCCATCATTTTGAAGCACCAACAAAATTACTTTGTCTGAAGAGGCTTGACCTAATCTGTGTGAGGCTTTGGGAAGAAAGTGAAGCACCCTTATTTCTCTGACAAGAAGAGCAACATCTTAACAGTGTAGCTGTTTTTAGATTTTTAAGCAAACGTATATTTTATCCTAATTTGTACCTGTTCCCATTTTCCTACACCTATATTCTCCTTTTTCTGAGAAAGGACAATGTTCTTATCTCTCTTTTCTAGATTCAAAAACTAGGTTAGCAAAGTGGAATGTGTGTGTTTGAATATCATGTTAGGTTCACAATTTTATCTTCACTGTGGTGTGAATCCTTGCTTCTCCCATTAATTCTCTGTACAAGAAGCTCACAAGATTACTTGGGGTGTCTAGAGTATCTGAAATGTTCTTGGGTGTGTTCTTCAATCAATTTTTTAAAAAGAATTTTCTCAGCATTTTCATGTAAAATATAAACACAACATATCTTCCACTGTTTTGGGGCAATGATAAACATACTTGAACACAAAACAACAAAATTTGTCTGTATGCTTCCATCCAACATTTGGAAGAGGGCACAGGAATCTGTATTTTGGCTGTTTTTGGGGAGCTGTGAACCTCTAGGCTGTTCCATGTATTTGATAAAACATCAGGGAAGGAAGATCAGGTGCACTTGGGTCAATTCCTTCTTTCAATCTGTGGCTATGGCTATGAGATCAAGATGTGCTTTTAGAAGCAAGGCCAAGGGACACCTCCACAGATAAAGGGAGGAAAAGGATTCTCTTTACACTTTATATATGAAGTTCATACTTTTAGCTGATTTTCTTTTCCAGATACATTGACAACCTTCAGTCTCAAAAGACTATGGTATCGTGCTCTGGAAAGAGGTCCTAAAACAGCATCTGGTGTGACTAAAAAGCCCAATTCGAGAGGGGCAATCCCTTCCACACTGAGGGCAGCCCCCAGATTTCGCTGGTTCCAGGACTGCCTCTTTGCCTCAGCCTGCCGAACAAGTGTCTCTTGGAATTGGAGAAGGCTGTGCGGTGTCTTTAGCCTCCAAGCTGAACGATCAGAGATCCAGGTTTTCCAGTCATTAATGTCCATTCCCAAGGCCTTTAGATACAATTACCCAGAGATAACCAGAGTGGAATGGAGCCCATGAAATGGCTCATGTGATCGGCTATTCCCGAGGTTGGGTGTGATTTTATTTTATTATATTAATTTATTATATGTATGTATGTATGTCTGTCTGTCTGTCTGTCTGTCTGTCTGTCTGTCTGTCTTTGGTTATTCGGGTCTTCTCCCACGTAAAATTGGAAGTGTCTTGGTGATGTTTCGATGAAGTCTCATTCGTCATCTTCAGGCTGGTGTTCTCGGCTTCGTGCTTCCAGGAGCACGAAGCCGAGAACACCAGCCTGAAGATGACGAATGAGACTTCATCGAAACGTTGCCAAGACACTTCCAATTTTACGTGGGAGAAGACCCGAATAACCAAAGATCTACATACAAACCCCCGCGAAAACCTCAGAAAACAGATATATATATATATATATATATATATATATATATATATATATATATATGTATATATATATATATATATATATATATATATATATATATATATATATATATATATATATATATGTTTTTTGTATTAAGTCTTGTAGGCAGACGGCCGAGGTTCAAATCCCAGTAAGGGTATGACTGTCTGATGAGAGCAAATAAGCTCGAAATAGATCTATAACAGCCTCCCTTTATTTATAGTATTATCAGCAAAAGTATTAAATATATATATATATATATATATATATATATATATATATATATATATATACTTTAAAAAGACCAGAACTATCACCAAAACTGAACACTTTAATGACAGAATAATCAGAGAAGCCATCGAGACAGAAAAATGCCCACACCGCATGAACAAACGAGATGATACCTCCCACCTGCCAGCCATTTGGAAACCTGCCCTTATTGACAAACGAGTCCCTAACACGATGAATGACACCAGACCCACACTCACAAGAGCCACACAGGATGTCACCACCACACATCCACGCAGAAAGCAGACTCAAACCCACACTGATAATGAGGCACAACCAAGGACCAGAAGCCAGACTGCAGCTACATCATTAGCCACTTTTAACCCCTCCAATCCATACATGAATCAGACCAACACCCTCCATGAAAAGCTCTCACGACCACAAACACGAAGCCAAACAACAACAACGCAGCTCACCAGCTCAAATCCCCCTGCAACTCAGACTAAGCCAAGCACAACCAAGCCCCCACCCAAACAGAACACACCCCCAGCCAATCAGAGCACAACCAACCCCCCATCCAATCAGAGCACAGCTGAGCCCCTAACCAATCAGAACACACCTCCACCCAATCAGAACACAGCCAAGCTCCCACCCAATCAGCTCCCACCCCCAC
This sequence comes from Masticophis lateralis, assembly GCA_030761175.1. NCBI lineage: Eukaryota > Metazoa > Chordata > Lepidosauria > Squamata > Colubridae > Masticophis > Masticophis lateralis. Next base: position 319,736,821 of record JAUDYJ010000001.1, on the reverse strand, counting down.
TAGCAGTTAAAAGGAAGGGTCAGCTGCAATCTCACATTGCTCCTGGAAGCACGAAGCCGAGAACACCAGCCTGAAGATGATGAATGAGACTTCGTCGAAACGTCGCCAAGATACTTCCAATTCTACGCGGGAGAAGACCCGAATAACCAAAGACCTACATATAAACACCCGCGAAAACCTCAGAAAACACACACACACACACACACACACACACACATGAATATATATACATGTGTGTGTGTGTGTGTGTGTGTGTGTGTTTGTGTGTGCGTGAGTGTTTCCTTTAAGCCAGGTTTTTCCTACGTAACCAAGATGTTTCTGGAACCACAATTGAGTGTAATCTCATTCACTACTTTCTGGGTTTTTTCTGGCAGCCAACAAATTTTGTGCTGCATTGTGAGAGATTTACAATGCAGCACAAGTAGGTACACTTAAGTAGGTATATGCCTCTAATAAATATGTATGTATGTATGTATGTATGTATGTATGTATGTATGTAGGTCTTTGGTTATTCGGGTCTTCTCCCGCGTAGAATTGGAAGTATCTTGGCGATGTTTCGACGAAGTCTCATTCGTCATCTTCAGGCTGGTGTTCTCGGCTTCGGAAGAACGAAGCCGAGAACACCAGCCTGAAGATGACGAATGAGACTTCGTCAAAACGTCGCCAAGATACTTCCAATTCTACGCGGGAGAAGACCCGAATAACCAAAGACCTACATACAAACACCCGCGAAAACCTCAGAAAACAAATATATATATATGTATATGTATATGTATATGTATATGTATATGTATATACTTTAGAGGCATATACCTACTTAATTTTCTTTTTTTCTGTTTTTGTCTTTCTCACATAATTTCACAAGAGTTCTCTCACATTAAATTAATAGAGCTTGATTCTAAATGGCAGGATCTCTGGTTCCTTTTGTTACCATCACTCTTGGGCTAGTAGATAATGGTGCCACAAATGTCCAACATTTGGCCATGTCTTTACATTATACCTATTTCCTTTTTATGAAGCTCTCTCTATGGTTCCTAATGCAAAGAATAGTCTCTGGATTAGGTTCTTTTCGTGAGGAATTTCTTTGGATAGGATTCTATATTCAGCTGCAAGTAGTCATCCTGGTAGCCACAACTCTGCCTGAGCTTTAGGAATTTGATATTGTTGGTAAATGCAGAGAAATGGCAAAAATCAAAAGATGCTACAGAAAAAAAAAGAAACAATGGCAATCTCTACTCACATCACTACTTGTAAAGTATCAACATCCTTATTCCGGGTTTGTTTGTTTGTTTTCCCTTTGGGTCATAAGTACATTGTGTGAAAGAAAAGATATTGAATCCTACCGTATGCAGAGAATTCTATGCATTCGCCGGACAATATAACCATGGATGCTCTCAAAACATTGCCTGCAACCAGTGTCATTCCGAAAGCTGAAACTGATGAAAGGGTTTTTTTTACTTTTTCCATACCTCTGCCCTGGGAGGAGTGTGCATTCATCCTTAAGTCTCCTTCCCTTGGTGTCTAGATTGGCAAACCAGATTCTGTGACTTTCTCCCTGCCCCCAGCGTTCAATTATAAAAATAGTGAGCTCTGAAAGCAGTTTGCAAAATGCAGCTGGAGAAAACAATGTCAAGAAAAAGAGGGCTTGGGAGCAGCTTGCAAATCCAATCGTTCATGTATGGTTGGACTCAGAAGCAAGCCTTCTCCACCTCAACATTCCTGCCTATACACTGGAGACTGAAATGGTGAAAACAAGGAATATTTTCTATTTGTGTAGGCTCCCATACAACTTACATTTTATGACAGCAGGACTCTAAGCTGTGCAGAGAGCCGATATATGGGATACAATAATACACAGAAAGGACAAAACCAAGAAGGTCATCATTTCTTTTTAGAAAAAATTAATCAAATGGCAGAGGACTCCATCCAAGTCACAAGAGTGAGATTGAAGACTTTATAATTTAATCAATTAACCAATAATTTAATAGATTTGATAGGTATTTTGGGTCCTGAAATGCTTATTTGTTCAAAAAAGTAATATCTTAAGTCTTAAATCATATGAAGAAATCTAAGAACGTTCATAAAATTGCTCAGAGGTGAGCTATATGTGCACATTGGAACTTGTGCAGTTAGAAGTTGCCAAATTCAGTTGAATGGCTACAGAAATACTAAAAACTTTCTTCCATTGCAGACTGATAGCATGATGATTAGCATTGTATATGCAGAAGAATACCTCACCAATTTCTGTGGCATTGTTATTGGAAATGCCTTTTGGTTTTGGTTTCTCTTTAAAAATTTTATGAAAAAAATGTAATTCCCACCTCCGTTCTCAATGGTGATATTATCTTGTAAATAGATAATCCATATATGTCAAAGTTTTAGTACAATCTTCAAAAATTGGCTGCTCATCATCAATAATGTACAAAAAAGTTGTGTGTTGATGGTCATTTAACGGTTCAGATTAATATTAGTACATACTCAATATGTGACACACATTTCATGTTTTATGTATTTTGTTGAAGGTCAATAAAATAGCATCAATCCCTCTTGGAAAGTATACTGAGAATTCTCTTCTTTTGGCTTCAGATTATCATTAGCAGAGGGAGAAGCAGACTGACAGGTTGGGCTTGTTATAACAGACAGCCTAGAATCTTTGGAGTCCTTGGTGCTCTCTGAGTTTGGCTTACAGCCATTTCATTATCTGACCAGGTAACATTTTCAGTGGTAGAAGGCAGTGGGATTTGCTCACTGTTTATATACAGTAGCTTGGCTCATCAGAGTTGGCCAAGTGTTGTGTGTACTCCTTGGTAGTTCCTTAATTAGGCTATTGTTTATTGCATGATTGTTTGTCTGAGTCTTGCTTTGTGTTTTCTATTCTACCTCTTCTCTTTCTTACAGTCTTTCTGCTGGAGTTCTACATCTTCCTCAAGGGTGGAAGAATGGCTCTGAAATTGCTCTAGGTTCCACTAAAAAGCAGAACAATTTAAATCATTGCTTTTAATGTTATATAAGTCCTACTGCAAAGTAAAGCATGTTGTATCAGCTGTATCAGCTACCAATGCAAATGTCTATGGCAATTACTGTGTCTTTTTAGTAATAAGCTTAATCTCAGCTTGGGTTGTAATTGTGAAATTAATTTGAAATTGATATATTATTGTATTTTCATTATTTATTTTGTAATAAAATCATTAAAATAATTTAATAATAATATTTATCCATTTGACTAATTAGATTTGCCTTTATTCTGTTCATAATACATTTTGAATTCCTTGTTATAATATTATTTGACTGTTCCAATATCATTCTCCCTCCCTGGCTCATACACACACACACACAAAACACACCAGACCCACACATTACTCTACTCTACTCCTCTCCTCTACTCTCCTCTCCTCTCCTCTCCTCTCCTCTACTCTACTCTACTCTACTCTACTCTACTCTACTCTACTCTACTCTACTCTACTTTATTTCTCCTTGCAACCAAACCTTTCACAACAATAACTAGAGCACACTGACTCCCTTAAAAAAAATGATTCCTAATATTAGGTACTATAATTATATTCCTAACTCCATCAATTCTTTACAAAAGGTATTCCATCTTCTGGCTGAGCAGATGCTAAGAAAAGTGAAACTGCCAAGACTGGCTTGTTTTAAAAGCATGCCCAAATCTTTACCCTTTTTCCAGAATATTCTGTTATGAATAATATATTTTCTCTCTCATTTTAAGACGGGAGATCAACATGATATTCTTTCCCAAACCAAGGAGTCAAGTGGTAAATATTGTATAACTTTTCCAAGGGACTTGAGGATTTATGTTATTTTGTTTTAATTCCATGGATTGACCATTCTCTTCAACCTCAATATGAAATTCACATTACGAATCCAAACAGAAAAAAAAAAATCAGAAAAGGTAGTTAGCATGTCATCTGAAAATCTTTTATACCCCTATTGGTTGCTTTCTGAGCTACAATCCCCATTAATGAGTTCTCCTGGCAGAGAGAGAGGCGGGCAGGGAGGACGGATAGCATCCAGCAATATTTTATTTGTCACTCAGTGTAGAACTGAACTGGCATAGCTGCTTGCTTTAATCAAGTAATTTATTATCTAACATGCTTTTAAAATGTTGGCTGCTGTATTCTTATCATCAGTTAGGATTAAAGTATGTTGCAGGGTGACTGTAGGGTATGGTAAATAGATTCAAGTTGGCATCCATGACTATGACTGAAGTGCCACCTGATTTTTAGGGCATCACACACTATGTCCTGTGGAATACCAGTCCTGTAAAGAACTGGATGGCTCCAATCCTCCCTGCCTTTTCAGAAAGCTCTTAAGACCTGACTTTTTCACCAAGCACTGTCTCTCTTTTACTTCTCAGTAAAGGCCCCTCTCCCATCAGTCACTGCTGGTCAGTTGCTATTCTCCAGTTCTTTAAATTGGGATAGATTTGAACAACTAGTAAGCAATAGGCAAAGGCAGAAAACCAGTTTGGATGAACTAGACTTTTCTACTACCTAAAGCAAGATTGAGCCAAAAAGCAGTGTCCAGGGAAGAGAGGAAGGGGCATGCTCACATAATATATTCAGAAGAAATCGGGATGATTGCTACCCTATGGAGCACCAATAACAGAACTAGTGGTCAATCAAGCAAGTCAGAAATACTCACAGTTAAGATACTGCAACTTGTTACCTGGTTTTTTTTTTATTGAAAAGTTTTAATAAATTTTACAAATGTTTCCCCTTCCCCCTCCCTCCTCCCCCCCCCCCCAACCTTCCCCCCTCCAACCCTCCCTCCCCTCAACTTCCCAGAGCAAAATACAGGGTATAGCATTTGACAATCATATGCTAACATAAGCTAACTAACTATAGCCTCCTATCTCCCTCTTCTACTTTAACTCCCCTTGTATTAGACTAAATTCAGGTAAATTTTAACATTTCTTTGTTCATTCATAAGCTAATTGAAATTTTTTAGTCCGATATTTGTTTTGAATGTAGTCAATCCATCTTCTCCATTCCAACATATATTTCTCATTTGAATGGTCCTTCAGATTTGCTGAAATTTTGGCCATCTCTGCTAAATTTACTACTTTTAACATCCATTCTTGAATAGTAGGCAAATCTTCCTTCTTCCAATACTGCACCACCAACAATCTTGCTGCCATTATTAAGTTCAGAATCAAAATAGTCTCTATAACTGTACAATCTGTAATTATACCTAACAAGAACAACTGTGGAGTAAACTTTATCTTTTTTTAAGGATATTTTGGATAATCCAGCATATTTTTATCCAAAATGCTTTAACTTTTTTACAAGTCCACAATACATGATAATACGTAGCGTCAACACAATCACATCTCCAACATTTGGATTGTAGATTCGGATACATACAAGCTAGCTTTTTGGGATCTAAATGCCATCTATAAAACATTTGTTACCTGTTGAAGTGGAGTAAAAAATGACTTAAGACAGCCTCAGATACAACTGGGGGATGAGAAAAAGACAAAAGCATGACAGGGCAGGGGGAAAAAAGCTTGTCAGGACATGTTTATGGAAGTAGGGAAAACCCTAAAAGCATAGGATGAAAACAATCTGGCCATACAGGGGAAATACAGTGCCCACTGAAAGTCACTTATTATGATCTTCTAAGAGGGATGAAAGGAAACTATTAACAATCCATTGATGTCCCTTGGGTATGAATAAAATCTGAAACCAAAGTGAGTTTAATTTTACCATAACATAGGAATTACGTTAGTTATTCAGCTCAGATAATTTAGCTAGCTTCATATTTTGCTTAATTGCAAATTCTGAGAAATTGAAAGAAACTTGTATTGCAATAAAATTTATCCCCGATATTGTGCTTTTTAGAAATCAGTGAGTTGGTATCTGTACCTTTTCTGCCATGTTGTCTGAATCCCTTTGTCAATTTCAACTTCACTGTTATCTATCACTGTAAAGTCACCAGAGATATTATGGCGCCAGCTTATCTGTTACTATTACAGCTGGGGGATTTATATGGAGTAAAGTCTATTTATAAAGCTCTTTGTATGACTGTTCAGTGCCTTCCAATAAATATTTCTTTCCCTGTTACTCTTTCATGTGCCCCTAGATATTCTTTTGCTGTTTGTTACACCCAAATGTTTATTGAAAAATGAACTCTTGGGTTGTGTTCCTAAAAATTCAAAAGTAGACCCAAGGCAAATCATATGGCATAATATCTCTGAAACTGGATGAGAGAAACCAAATTCTTTGTAGTTTGATGAACATCCAAACAAGTTAAGATACAAGGTGTGAATGAAAAGGGTCTTTGTTCTGATACTTAAGTTGAACATTTCTTCTTTTACAATTCCGTATGCAGTTTTCATTGTCCTTCACTTTCTCACTACCCTACAGGAGGGATGGTAGATTAATTTATTTAAATTGCTTTAATCTACAACTTCTGGATCAATATTTGGCTTAAAACAATTTTAAATGATTTCCTTTTTTAAATTTTGTACTTTTTTTTAGTAGAAATTACATTCCCAAAGTACAAAATAGGAAAAGTGGCATATCATAATGTATATAATTAGGAAAAATGCATGTGGGTAAATGGCCTCCATAAATAAATGTGCATTTTTGTGGAGTTTCCTTTATTAGGAACCAATCACAAATTGAATGGATTGAATTCATGGCTACACTCACTCAGAACAAGGATGGACGGAAGACAGACTGATTTGCTGAACCTTATATCACTAGAACTTTATTATAAATAATAAAAATTAGACCAAAATCCCTTTTGACAACTGATTTTCTACATACAAAGATTAAAGAATACAAAGTTCACTCATAATAATCCCCTATGACTTTTCAGATCATGCACATTTGGAAAGATGGGTGTACTGATAAAATCCGAGGAGCTAAATAATGCAAATGCATTCTGGAAAATAACAAAATTGTCCCAATCTCTGTTGAACTTGTAGGATTGGATGTAAGATATTCTATGATGCCTAGAAGGAGCAAGGCAGCCCACTTGTAACAATAGGAGAGTTGCATTTTAAGCATTCTTATTCTTAAAATTCTTGAACAAGCACATGTACCTGTGTACGCATACATATTCAAAATTATGCTCTCTAAAAATTCTAGTCCACTTGCTGAGGTTGTTTTCTTGCCAGTAATTTATCCTCTATCAGTTTTAAAATCAAGTAATCTTTCCTCTGCTACAAGTATGCAGGCTTTCAGTTTCCCTAATGAATAGCCAAAACAATTACTGATTCTTGTCAAGGAAGAGACTAGTGGAAAAACATTCTTGATGTGTTTATATTTTCCTTGCACTGAAACTAATGCTGAATTATTATAGAGGAGATCAGTAGTTCCAGCTTTAGCCCAGGGTGATCATGAGTATTTTAGGACAGGAGAATAACCTACCCCTTGCTAACACGCTCATGACAGTGGTAGGATTCAATAAATTTTACTACCGGTTCTGTGGGTGTGGCTTGGTGGGCATGGCATGGCTTGGTGGGCGTGGCAGGGGAAGGATACTGTAAATCTGCATTCCCACCCCACTCCAGGCTAAGGTTACTGCAAAATTCCCATTTCCTCCCAATCATCTGGGACTCGGGAGGCAGAGAATAGGTGGGGGCGGGGCCAGTCAGATGTGATATTTGCTGGTTCCCCGAATTACTCAAAATTTCTGCTACCGGTTCTCCAGAACTGGTCAGAACCTGCTGAATACCACCTCTGGCTCATGACCATTAAATTCACTGGTGAGGTGGTGAAAAGCTGAGCATTTCCCTTTCTTTTTTGGCAAGTTAATTGATAGAACAGTGCAGTGATGGATCTAACTTTGGCTTGGGGTTTTGTTTTTAACCAGTTAAAATTAAGAAGACTTCAACCACTTTCCTCAAATAGCCCAAGTGACAGAGATGGAAAAGGTAAATCTAAGTTATGTTCCTTCTTCTTTATTTTGCTAACCCATGAAGGGTAAAGAAGCAGGGGCATCTGACAGACAGGGATCATAAAAAAAACCTGGGTCCATAGCAACCCATCTTTTCTTCTGCTTGTTTTAAATCATGTTTAAGCTCTGCCACATCTTGCTGGATCAGCTCCAAGACTTGTACTTGATTCAGGATCTCTTTGCACAGATTAGTAGAAGAATCTTCCTCCACCATCTTTCGCAGCTCAGCAGACAGAGACAGAGCTGGAGTTAAGCTAATTGTTGAACATTTATTTATTTATTTATTTATTTATTTATTTATTTATTTATTTATTTATTTATTTATTTATTTATTTATTTATTTTATTGGTTTGATTTATATGCTGCCGTTCTCCAGAGACTCAGGGCTGCTTACAATGCGTTAAGCAATAGCCTTCATACCTTTGTATATATCTGCTTAGTAGAGCTTAGTAGGGCTTTTGGGCCCCCCCCCAAGAGGTGTTCTGTTTGATACAAAGTCAGTTTATTGACCCTACAATCCGGGCCCTCATTTTACCTACCTCTGAAGGCTGAGTCAACCTTGAGCCTGGTGAAATTCGAACTTGCAGTAATTGCAGGCAGCTGGCAGCTAAGTGCTATTTAACAGCGCTTTAGTCCACTGCTCCACCAAGGCTCTTTTAGGTCTAGTTTGCATTCCTATAGTTCATTAAAAGCAAAATAATACATAATGAAAAGTTTTATTTAACCAGATCAAAGTCTTTGTCCCCACAGTCTGATAATTTGAAGGTTGAAGACACTTTTATCAGGAGAGACGAGAGACAAGCGCTAACAGCGGAACATCAGACCACTACAATGGCCAAAGAGGAGAAGAAAGGGACTGAAATCTGGAAAGGGATTTCTTGCAAACAGATTAATCACTGCTTAAGCTGGCTTCATTTCCAGTTTATTCTTCAGTTTACACAAGGCAAGCAGCTAAAAGCTGCTGAATGGAAAAGCTCTGAAAAAGGAAAGAATAAGTTTCCAGCATTAAAGTCTATGCTGTTCTGTTTTGTTTTGTTCTGTTTTTCCATTTTTCAGAATCCTCCATTTCTCCAAAGGATTAAACAAAAAATGAGCCTATATGCTAGGCATTTGGGATATATGCTTGTCAAAAAATAGGATTATTTCAGATGCCGAGCATTTTGATATTTTTTTGATCTCCTTTTCTCTGGTCCTTCTGAAATAGCTGGCTACTAACTAGCAAAAAAGGATTATAAGAGGTCAAAATGCTTTTCCCTTCATCACTATGAAACTTGCACCACAGCATAACAAAGACTGTGGAATTAGCTTTACAAAACTGTGATATTATACTTACTAGTCTAGAATAGATATGTAATAAGGAGAATAAATGTGTGTCCCCCCCCCCCCAAGATTTGAATGTTCCCTAGCCAATTTCCATTTTTAAAAAAATTAGTCCAGTTGCCTCAGTTTCATCATGCCAAATGCAGAGGCAGAAATCTGAACTCTCCGCTGTATTATGGTACGTGTGTGCTGTTTTTCTTTACCTACTAGGAGTGGTGACAGTACAAAGACATTAAACCAAAGTCTTCTGAGCACTGGTGATTCCAGGAGACCGTAAGAGATAACCTCCAGTGGTGATTACAGTTTTTTGTAACATAGATAGAAAGATAGATAGATAAATATAAATGGAGATGAGAGAGAGAGAGAGAGAGTTTATTAGTAAACATAAACTAATGAAACCAAGACTGTGAATAATGAAACCACTGTGATTTTCATGAAAGAATTTAAAAAAACAAACAAAAAACCAAGGCACAGCAGGAAAGCAAGTTCACTTTCAAACCTGGAAATTGGCCAGATAACTTTTGGCCCATCACTTTCTTTCAACACATCCCACTGGCAGTTGTTGTTATGGAGAAAAAGGAGGCAGGAGCGTTATGTGTTTCGCCTTGAGTTGTACATAATAAAGGCAGAATAGACAATAAATCTAATAATGAACAAATATAGGAATATGAATAAAACCCTTTTTACATAGCAATTTATGTTTACAAATTACTTTCATGCAAAATTCCCTGTATCTCATGCTCATGAGGTCAAGCTGCCATAAATGTATTAGATTTTAAGATGCCACATCACTTCTTTTTAATACAAAGGCTACTTATTATTTATTTAGTAAATGTATAGGCTGCCCATCTCATATTCATGACTTTAGGCAGCTCACAATTAAAACCGACTAAAAACAGTAAAAAAAAAAAACAACAACCAGAATTTTAAAAAACAAAAATACTTAAATATAGCAGCTAAGAAGATTCACAACCACTATACTGTATATCACACAGTGGTAAGTTGCTCCCGGTTCGCATTGGTTCACAAGAACTGGTAGTAAAAAAAATTAGTAATTTGGAGAACCAGTAATAACATTGGCTGGCCATGCCCTCGAACCGGTCCCTGGCCAGGTCGCCGCTCACTTACCCCGCCCACCTCATCAGAGGCTTTTTTTTTTTACTTTTTTTTTATTAAAAGTTTTATAAAAGTACAAACATATAACCCCCCTTCCCCCCTTCAACCCCCCCGTCCCTCCCCCCTTCAACCCCCCTCCCCCCCGACTTCCCAGAGTGAAATACAGGGTTTCTCTTCTTCAACAAAAATTTTAAACCAACCATTAATCTATCCAATTTCTAGTTTACAAACACTATCAAAATCTTAACTCCAATCTAATAAAAAAAAAATTACAACTCTAGTTCCTCTTCATTCATACGCAATTTGATGTCTTCTTATATGATATTTGTTCCGAACATAGTCAATCCATTTCCTGCACTCCAGAATGAATCTTTCTTGCGTATGATCCTTCAAATATGCTGAGATTTTGGCCATCTCAGCTAAATTCATTACTTTTACAATCCATTCTTCTACTGTAGGCAAAGAGTCTTTTTTCCAGTGTTGTGCAACCAACAGTCTAGCTGCTGTTATTAAATTTAAAATCAACTTAGTCTCCAATAATGTACATTCATTTATAATATACCCAACAAAAAAAATTTCGGTGTAAATTCCAACCTTTTTTTCAAAATATTTTGCATTACCCACCAAATCTTTATCCAAAATGCTTTAACCTTCTTACAGGTCCACCAAATATGAAAATAAGTTGCATCTTCACAATCACACCGCCAACATTTAGCTTGTACATTAGAATACATACAGGACAACTTTTTTGGATCTAAATGCCATCTATAAAACATCTTATAAAAGTTCTCTCTAAGGTTTTGTGCTTGAGTAAATTTAACATTTCTAACCCAAATCTTTTCCCATGTCTCCATCATTATTGGTTCTTGAAAATTTCTAGCCCATTTAATCATACAGTCTTTAACCAACTCTGTTTCAGAGTCTATCTCTAATAATACATTATATAATCTTTTAATATGCATAATACCCTGGTCCCTGATTTGCTTTACCAAATTTTCTTCGTTTTCCATAAAACCTGTTTTTTGATCTTCCCTCCATCTTGCTTGAAGCTGACCATATTGAAACCAGGTATAAATTATCCCTTCCTTCTTCAAAACCTCTAAGGGTTTAAGTTGTAGTTTACCCCTTTCTTTAAATAAAAGTTCTTTATATGTGATCACCTCCATCTTTTGTTCTATGCTTATGTTTTCTATTGCATGTCTGGGATTTTTACTTTTAAAAGCATTTGTTTACAACCTCTTTAGCCAAAAAAATGCTTTTAAAAGTTTTTTAAAAATCCTCTGATGATCGCACAGCTCAGCTGGTATCTTCAGAGGCTTCTGAAAACATTTTTCCTGCAACCTCTTCAGCTGAAGAGGTTGTAGGGAAAAATCCCTTTAAAAGCTTCCGGTGATCCCAGGAGATTTGCCTGATCGTCAGAAACTTCTAAAAGCATGTTTTCTCTGCAACTTCTTAAGGTTGTAGAAATAATGCTTTTAAAAGTAAAAAAAAAAAGTTGGCCACACCCACCCAGTCATATTACCCCCCAAGCCACGCCCACAAAATAAGCCATGCCCACAGAACAGGCAGTAAAAAAAATTAGAACCCACCCCTAATACCACATGCCATCTTGATTTCTCAAACACATGAAGGGAACCTAATAGCAAAAGAACCCAAAACTCATTGTCACAGCACATAAATCAGAGGCGTAAAAAGCAAATTCTACAATATTTTCCCAATCTCATATCCTGAATTTATTTGTTTACAGCAATGTAAAGATGAGTACTTGCATAAAAGTAATTTGTAAACATAAATCGCAATAATCTTTCCAACAGAAGAACTGTCAGGTCCAAATTACGATTATTTATTATTTCTGATCATCGCACAGTCAGCTAGATGTTCAGACTAGGTTTGGCATTTTTGTCTACCTATCGAGTCCTTACCAAGGACCTGGGATAGGCAAATCTGGATGTTTGATGATGTTACAGATATTGCCGCAGAATGGAAGCTGCTCCAAGTAAAGCTGCCTTCAGTAATTGACTGGATGGAAAATTTGTCAATGCCTATAGTGTTCAAGTGGTGATCCAGTTGTTTTGGGATTGCACCCAAGGCATTATTGTTGTTGTTGTTGTTGTTGTTTTTATTATTTATTGGTTGCACAGTAAGTCAGATGTTTAGACTGGATTTGGCATTTTTATCCACCTATTGAAACCTTCCTAAGGAAATGGGATAGGTAGATGTTGTTCGATTGCGTTAAAGACATTTTGTAGAATGTATGCAGTTCCAAGCAAAACTGTCTTTTGCAATTAAATGACGGTGATTTTGTCAATGTCGATGGTGTTTAAATAGTACTCCAGTTGTTCTGAAATTGCACCAGTGGTGGGTTGCCCCCAGTTCGGTCCGGTTCTATAGAACCAGTAGTAAAATCAGCAGGAGGCTCCACCCACCCGCCACAACGTCATCATGGGTGATCTGTGCATGCGCAGAAGCATGTGTGTGAAGCAAAGCGAGCGTGCACGCACTCCCATTGTGAACCAGTAGTAAAGGTAAGTAGAACCCACCCCTGAATTGCACCCAAGGTGTCCATTACTGTTATCAGTAGTACTATCTTTGCTTTCTTTTGGCACAATTATTTTATTTGCTGGTCTCTGCATTTTGTGATTTTCTCCAGTTCTTTCTCTTCTATTCTGGTGTCTCTACATATTGTAATGTGAACTATCAAGACTGTTTTGTGTTTCTTATCAACAGTTGTTAAGTCTGGGATGTTATGTGACAAGTACTTGATTAATTCTAAAGGCCCAGAACACTTTAGCTTCCTCATTATCTATTACTTTGTCTATTTTCTAATCTCACAGTTCTTGCTTGCAGGGAAGTGATATTTCTTGTAGATATTCCAAGCACCATTATTGCTAATCTGTCATGCCATTTTTGAAGTCAGTCTATGCAATCTTCTTGCAGCAACTAACTAGGTGGTCCACTGTTTCTTCAACTTCTTTGCATAAGTGGCATTCGTTGTCTGTTGCTGTCTTCTCAGTTCTGGCTTTGTATGCATTTATTGTTAAGTCTTGGTGTTGTGCAATCAGAATTAACCCCTCTGTCTCTTTTTTTTCCTTTACTGTTCTTAGCCATTGCCAAATTGTGTTATCTGCCTTGCCTGCTATTTTTTAAATACTGGCCATGTAATTATTTCCCCTGCCATGTCTCTTTTCTATTTCTCATTTTGTTTTTATTGTAGGCCAGTTTGGTCTCTCTAGTATTCAGTAAACCTTCCTCGGATGCTAGCTTCACTATGTCTTTTTCAATGTTCTTCAGATATTCAACTGGTGACCTTTCTTCTTCTTCTTTTTCTTCTTCTTAGACTGTCTGGTATACAGTCCAGTATTGCAAGCTAATTCTGCTGAATGCTAACTACCACAGTTGAGCAGTTCGAGTCTCACTGGCTCAAGGTTGATCAGCCTTCCAACCTTCCAAGATTGGTAAAAAGAGGAGCCAGATTGTTGAGGGCAATATGCTGACTCTGTAAAACTGCTTAGAGACGGTTGTAAAGCACTGTGAAGTGGTATATAGGTCTAAGTGTTAGTGTTATTGCTATTGCTACTTGTACCAGTATAATGCCCTCGTATTTTCCTTGGTAAGTAGTCTGTCAATGTCACTATGTGGATGAAAAGTATGATATATTGTCATTATTTTTCTCAACTTCTTATCTCAAGCTTTTAATTCTGCTTGAGTCCAGACCACTATTCCAGCTATGTGTCTAATGACTGTAATTGTCCAGGTATTAATTGCCTTGATGGAATTTCCTTCACTGAGTTTGGACTTTAAGATTTTCTTCACTCTCATGATATATTCATTTGTAACCTTGCCATAATTCAATGCCATTTGTGATTTAATTTTCATTTTGAAGCAGTGAGCATCACTGGTGCCAAAAAATAGTATTTTTAAAAAATTAAAATGGTCAGAAGCCCATAAAATCACCAAAGCATCTTAGATTTTAGCAATCAGATGATCTCACTTGAAGTTTCATAAGGATAGTGCCAAAAAATAGTATTTAAAAAAAAATTAAAATGGTCAGAAGCCCATAAAATCACCAAAGTGTGTTATATTTTAGCAATCAGATGATCTTACTTGAAGTTTCATAAGGATAGTGGATTTCATAAGGATATCATGTGAAGTGTTAATACCACTTTATAATGCTTTGGTAAGGCCACACTTGGAATACGGCATCCAATTTTGGTTGCCACGATGTAAAAAAGATGTTAAGACTCTAGAAAGAGTGCAGAGAAGAGCAACAAAGCTGATTAGGGGACTTAAGGATAAAACATATAAAGAACGGTAAGAGCCAAGGTGGTGCAGTGGTTAGAGTGCAGCACTGCAGGCTACTTCAGCTGACTGCTAGCTGCAGTTCGGCAGTTCAAATCTCACTGACTCAAGGTTGATTCATTCTTCCATCCTTCCGAGGTCAGTAAAATGAGGACCCAGATTGTTGGGGGCAATATGCTGACTCTGTAAACCGCTTAGAGAGGGTTGTAAAAGCACTATGAAACGGTATATAAGTCTATGTGCTATTGCCGGAACTTGGATATGTATAGTCTTATGAAAAGAAGGACTAGGGCTGACATGATAGCAATGTTCCAATATCTCAGGGGTTGCCACAAAAAAGAAAGAGTCAAACTATTTTCCAAAGTCCCTGAAGACAGAACAAGAAGCAATGGATGGAAACTAATCAAGGAGAGAAGCAACTTAGAACTAAGGATAAATTTTCTGACGGTTAGAACAATTAATCAGTGGAATGACTTGCCTCCAGAAGTTGTAAATGCTCTAACATTGGACATTTTTAAGAAGAGATTAGATAACCATTTGTCTGAAGTGGTGTAGGGTTTCCTGGCTAAGCAGGAGGTTGTACTAGAAGACATCTAAGGTCCCTTCTAACTCTGTTATTCTAAATTCTAGTGGTATCTTGTATTATCTTGATGAGGCTGTGAGGTTTTAGCTATTATCCTTTTTTTAAAAAAAAATGAACCTAGAACAGCATGGTATCCTAGTCATAAAGACACATATCTCCTACTCAGAAGGTTGTGAATTCAATCTTAGGTAGCAGCAGATGTTTCTCTACTAGGATGCAAATATATATATATATCTGCTGCGAACTCCACTTGGGGGTCAGGAAGGATATCCTGCCAGTAAATTCTCAGCTTCATTTAGTCTACCCCAAATAAGAACTACAAGGTCATAAAAGGAAGCTTTATTGCTATGTGTGGAGCTATCAAGGAATTCTCAAACAGAGAGTTAAACTGTACACCCTAGAAGATTGGCCTATTTTAGAAGCAAGTCTCTTCTGTTCAACTTCCTGCCTCCTGACGCTTTCTGTGGGACATCTCTTTGAAATAAAAGACAGTAAGAAACCAATGTTCAAAACTTCCAAATTCAGAACGTTTAATAAAAGACCTTTTCTCACTATCATCACTTTTTCTATCCTAGAATGAAGCCATAATAATGCTTTTCCTTCTTCATTTCTCTTCCCCGCCCCCAGAAAAAGCTTTAATAATTTATTTTATTTTATTTTAAATGTGCTACTGAAAGCAAACTATTTTTCTTAAACTACAAAACACAAATCAATGTCTTTTATTGTCCAGACCCACACCCAGGCCCCAGTGCTTCTTGACAGCTGCAAGGCTTTTCCTTATTTTGGCCTTTTCAATCCCCATCTTGCAGTCACCTAAGACTCCCCTCCTTCTTGGCCTTCAGACAAGGAGTAGCAGGCTTTTTCAACCCACCAAGACTCACAGAGCTCCAGCCGTTCTCTTTTATGTCCTCCTCTTTTCAAGCAGCTTCCATTACTGCTGCAACCTCAGCCCACATGATTATTTCATTATGAAACTTTTGCCTCTATTCCCTTATGAAGCAAGACAAAAGAGATCAGCACCAAAGCAGTGACTATAAATAATGAATTTTGCCTGCCTCTCCTGACCAGTCAATAAGAGACTGGGAGGCAAATGGCAAACATGAGAGACCTTCAAAATGTCCACCATGAAAGAGGGAAGGCATTGTTGGGAAGCTTTCAACCCAGGGAAAGGGCAGCTGGTGGATCACATTATATTTCAGTTCTCTAAAGAGCCAATCAAAAACACAACTGTAGCTTGTTCTGCATTTTTTTTCTCAGCTTAGGGCTTCGGGTATCAAGAGAACATTTGATGAGTTGTGTGCTGCTGCTTTTTAAAACCAAACTCACTGAGTATTTTTTTATGGTGGAGACAAGGCACATCACACCTTATCCTCTCTATACAAACATATCAGGTGTTTTAGAACTGAAGGCAGAAAGAAAACTGTTGACTTCTTTTGAATTTCAATTTCTCCAACATAGGTAATATTCAATAGCCCTGCTTCCTTGCTAGGCTTCGGTTCAGAAGGTCTGTTAGGACTGGTCACTCCTACCAGATTTTGCCCACTAACATCACAAGCACCAGAAGATAATTGTTCAGGTAATAGAAACTCAGATGATGTACAGGAGAAAAATAAGGAGAGTTGGGTTTTTTAAAAAAAGGGATTCTAAGACCTCTCTGCTTTCCATAATACACTGAAACTGGAAAAAACATTGGAAAATGTGTGAAGTGCAACAGGAAGGATGTCTTTCAAGATAAAGCAGCAAGCGAGAAAGACAATTGTTTATCAGAATATTATTACATTAGAGCCAAAGGACCTTTCTATGTAAATCTTTTTTAAAAAAATAAACCATTTCATAAATTTTTATCCATGGGCTGTCAGACTCCTGAATGAGAAATAACATCATAACTATGTAGTATGATGGACTGCAGGGCCGGCACAATATGTAACATGTTCACACTGGTGCAATAGGACTGGGTGTTTTGTTAATATGATTTATTGTGTTAGGGATTTTCCATCTGCACTGTGTTGGTGAAGACGGAAAAGACGGTGGGGGGGGGGAGATGCACTGAGGGAGCTCAATCAATCTCATTGTACATATGTTGTGCACTGACAATAAAGATTTAAAAAATTTGAAATTATGTTGAAAGTCATATAATATATTTGAAATAAATATACTTTAAATCTGTCTATATCAATGCAATTCTATGCCTGGCCCTTAGAAATCAATCCTCATATAAAACAACTTCTATTTTGGAGGAAAAAAGCAAAATGAAAATGTTTCATATTTAAATTTGAAGTATATAATTTTTCAGTAAGTGTCCATATAACTGTAGAACACGGTGTCAAACGCACGGTGTCACATTGCCGTCACATGATGTATTGTGATGTATTTTTCCTGTTTGCAGAGCTGGGGTGGGTGTGGCCTGCACCTGACAGATCTGGCCCAGTTTGACACCCCTGCTGTAGAACATACAAAGATTTCTCAACTCTACATAACCTAGATAATCACTAACCCAATCAAATTTCCATACTAGACATTTTGGAAGTTCATATTAACTGAGTAAAAAAGAAAAAAAGCCCACACAATTTGGGGAACACTGAACTCTTGCCCATTTTCTCCACTAACTGCCACTGTACTGGTGTGACCATGTTCTTTCAGAACTGGGGCTGTATTTCCACTTGCAATGATGGCAATTGACACAGAGAAGCACTGGAGAACAATGAACAGAGAATAGTGGAAACGCTGATTCTTTTTTTTTTTTACTACATATAGTGAAGTTATTTATACCCAGCAGTTCTAACTTTTACTCTGTGTAAGGTTTCTCCCTACCAGCAACTATTTTCTTCCAGCAATTCTGCTAACTCTTGGCCTCCTCCCTCTTCACTCTGTCTTCTTCCTCTGTTTCTGGGCTTATCAGAGAGAGTGAAAAGAAAGGGAAGCAACATAATCCTTCTCCTGGATTGACTTCACTGGCCAACTAAGGGAAGAAACTCTTTCAGGGTCTTCTATCTAGTCCTTCCCCGGAGATAAGGGCTTCAAAAACAACAGACAATTCCTTCCTGTGTTGGGATTTGAATGATGATATCACCTCTTCAGAACTTCCATTCCTTTCCTCCAGGGAAGCCACCTGTTGTGTCTCCTCCCTCTCTGACCATGAACTGTCAATTGCTTCACACACTCACATAATTTTACTCTCCAACTTTTCCCTCCACTCCCTCTGTTTTCCATTCTGTTCTCCTCTCCTTCTCTGTCTCTCCAAATTTTAATCAGACTAGAAGAACGTCCCCAGCAGATGAGGAGGTGAGCATCCTGCCAGAGTTCTAGTCTCCAACATCAATATACCAGACTAGACCAATGAGACTGCTGTCTTTATATCTGCTCACAATAGCCCTTCCTAGCAACCAGGTCAGCACTTCAACTTTATATTTTATCCCTACCCTATCAAGATTGGGATGGAAATAACAAAACAATTGCTGCCAGTCACATTATATATTGCCTAAGGAAGTGGATAAATTAAGCATAAGGCAACTTTGTGATTACTGATAAGATCTGAAAACAAGAAATAAATGAAATGTATCAGTCTGAGAAATATAATTCTACCATATTTGATCAATTAGTATTTAATGCAGCCTTTCCCAATCTAGACATCTAGATAAATGGACTTCAATTTCCAGAATTCTCAGAAATGGCCATATTGGCTAGTTAATACCAGCATCTGAAGTTTACACATGAGCCAGTTAATAAGTCAGGTGATCTTAATAGTAGTTGTTGCTGATAATTAATATTTTTCAACGTGTTTAAAATAATATTGTAGAATAAAATTTGATAAAATTAAGTAAAATAAATGAGATTCTTCTTCTTATGCCATATCTGTCATCAGATGTTGGCGATCATGTTGGCAATCCTATTTTTGTCAACAGCCATATGAAAAAGTGCTGCTAAGTTTTGTCCAAACCAGTCCCTTAGGTTTTGAAGCCATGATGTTCTTCTTCTGCCTGGACCTCATTTGTCTTCAATCTTTCCCTGGAGGATTAAGTCAAGGATGCCATATTTTTCTGGGTGTCGCATCACATGTCCAAAACATTCTAACTTTCGCTTTTTAATGGCTTTGATTATTTCCCTTTGCTTTCCCAGGCGGCTTGTCACCTCCTCATTTGTGATTTTGTTAACCCAGTTTATACGTAACAGTCGTCTGTAAATCCACATTTCAAATGCTTCTAGTTTCTTCAAGTGGTTTTCTGTCAGACCAACTCTCTACTCTGTAGAGCAGGATAGAAAAGATGTAACATCTGACAAGCCTGATTTTCAGTCTTAGGCTTATGTTGTGACTGCAGGAGATCTTTTCCATTTTGAAGAATACTGTTCGAGCTTTCTCTATCCTTGTCTTTACTTCACTGATCATGTCCCAGCTTTCATGTAAATTAAAACCGAGGTATAAATGAGATTAGTATCTGAAATAAGATTTTTCCAAAAGGATTAAAATAACATCTTTCAGATATTTAAGGAGAGGAAAAAAATAGGCAGGATGAGGAAAGATCAACATAGGTTTTATCATTTCTAAAGCCAATATCTACAATACCTAAATCAATAAATGTACTGCTCCCAGCCTGGTTTCAGTATCACAACTATACAGTTGTGTCTTTTTTTAATTTACTAACGCCTACAATTGTTGTGTTACAGCCAGGAAATATAATGTAAACATTACTCTTCCTTGATAGCTCTTTTGTAATCTCCAGAAAGGCAGCCAAATTTTGCTCAATCATTACTGCTTTTCATTGAAATTACTTTATTGATATTTCATTCAGGTAAACTTCCTGTTGCACCTGAATTTAATTCTATTTATCTATCTATCTCTATATGTCATATTCACTCATTTGTTCTTAATTCTTTGCCCACAAATACGATTTTTATTTTTATTTATTTAAATGATTTATACAGCCATCTCTCTCACAACAGTGATTTTTTGAAGAAAAAGGATCTTTTAGCAGAAATAAACTAAGTCAACCAATTACCTATTTAGTATTTTCAAATGATTATTGTGTCTAAGCACTAATTGAACATACATTCATACACACATATCTAATACATGGAAAATGGGGATGAGTGACTTTGTAAATATAAAATGCAAATTAGGTTAGTTTCCATTAATAATCAAATAAACACTGTTTCACCCATTCCTATTTGCAGGCAATTAGGGTAAAGAAAAAAGAAAAGTCAGAAAGACGCAAGGTCATTCTTTCAGGACTTCAGAATAAGTAACAGTCTTATTCATTATTTATATTGTTACCTGTCCATCATGACATGATTACCAGATTATGCTATAGTGGATCAGTTCCATAGGTTTCCTATCAAGCTAGTAAAAACAGAACAGTCTACATAGATTTCGGTTACTACTTTATAAAAGGTATTTTAATATATGAGCTCATTGTTATGCACTTATTGTGGCTCTCAAATACAAAGAGCAAAATCCAAGGAGATATTTCCTAGCTGATAACTTCTGGTGGGCCTAGTGTCTGTCTCATTTATGGAAGATATTTTTTTGGATGCAAACGGTTTTTTTTTTCTTAACTCCAAATACAGTGAAATAAAAAGCTTCTGTATCTCTGGTTTTCCCCCACAGTAATAACACACAAAGTACAAGATGTTTGTAACAGGCCCCTGTGGGACTCATGGATTTTGAAATCGTGCTTTGAAGATGAATCCCAGTTTTTCACACTAGAAGGACTGAAATCCAACAGAAACATTTCATTTACTTTATTCTACAATTTAACTTGTTCTGCTTTTGGTAAACCTCCACAATGCTAAGTTTTACAAGAGGTAAACGTTGCAGAGATAGAGAAGCTATTTATTTCACTCTAGTTGGAATTAAAAAAAAATGTTTGCATCCAAAAAATTTCTTCCATAAATGAGACAGACACTATTGCTCCAACTGCCGGCTCCCTATAGCAATACAAGGCATGAGGTAACACTCATTAAAGTCCTCCGCTGGGGACAACCCTAATTGCCAGATTTACATTTTGTAGGCAATGCATACTTAGACTAATAATTCTACTTTGAGGTGCTTTGCTAGCCAGAAAAGAAAAGAGCATATTCTATTATCCTCAGGGCTTCAAGAGGTGACTAGAGCAGGCCCAGAAGAGATCCTAAGGAAAGTCAAGCTTTCAAATAATTGGCATCTATCCCACACAAAGATTTGATGTTTGACTTTATCAGTTCCCAAGAAGCCAATAGGATTCCCAAAGGATTCCTCAGCCTTTTATCCTTCTTCTGTCTTAGCAACCAACCACTCATCTCATCATTAGAACAATCGTTCCTTTGCTGATTGAAGTGGGACTGGGAAATTCTAGCTTTCAGTTCCAAGTCTTATTACAGTGAAATATAAAAAGCCATAGTACTTTTTAAAAAATCCTTGTCCATGATTATTGTGTCTATCTTTATCTTTATCTCTTTCTCTATTTCTTTCTACAGTATTTCTATTATCTCTATCTATCTATCTTCCTTCCTTCCTTTCTTGTTATTTCTATCACTATCCCTCTCTCTCTTAACCTCTAGCCATAGTAGTGCCCCTTATTTGCTCCATTCAACAATAGAAATAAGTTCACAAAACAGCAGTCTAACATGAGGCACCCTAAGGGCCCCAAGAACTGCCCTCACAGCTGCATTCTGTACCATCTGAAGCTTCCAGATACTTTTCAAGGCCCCATGTAGAGCCTATTGCAGTAGTCTAAGCAGGAGCAAGGTTTAAATGATTGAGTGAAGGGATACCCAATCCAGGAAATAGTGCAATTGGCACACAATATGAAGTTGTACAAAGATTCTCCTAGCTACAATTGCCCTGTGCTCATTGAGCAGGAATCACAAGTCCAGGAGAAACCCTGGATTGCACACTGCATCTGTCTGGGGTACTGCAAGATATTAAAGTCCTGTAACTGAAAACACCATGTACCCAAAGCCACTCAATCTTATCAGGGTTCAGCTGAAGTCTGTTGTCTCCCAACCAGATCCAAACATCTTCCAGGCACTCTGAAAGGGCAGCAACAGCATCATTTGGGTCACCCAAGATGAAGATGTATTAATGCTATATTGGCTTATTTCCAATTTTGGCATATATTTCTGTCCTGGGAGATAGAGTTCATTGTGCTTTGTAAAGACTGTAAAAGTTCATCCTCCAAACATATGTAATGAGAACTTGATAATTAAACTGGTCCAGGTACCTACCTATCTACCTATCTACCTACCTACCTTCCTTCCTTCCTTCCTTTCTTATTTATTCATCAAATTTAAGTTGCCTCCCATCTCACAAACAAGTGACTCTAGATGGCATACAACAAGGCTAACAACCTTTAGTTAATGATACTACCATTAGTATTGATGCTTAACAATTAGTAGTGGTGTTTAAAAAGTACAATTGTAAAATAACAATCTAAAAGAGAAAAAATATTAGGTGAAGAGATGTTAATAATAGTGTAGCTACTTCAATAATTCATTTGTCATGCAAGTGCCTGATCTGATTGCACAACCAAGTTAATTATCTGATACTTCACCACTTGTTTTAAATGATTTTAAAGCAGTTGATATACTAAGAAAACAAGAGACACAAAAGATCTTTTTCTCCTTTTGTTTCTTCTGGATGAATGTACAGTAACACTGTCTTACCAAGTGATGTGTTTTTCTGCAGTCTAATGCGCACATGGCCCCCAAGTCAGGCATGATAGCATTTCATAGAACAAGCCCACTGAAAACCAGGGATGCACACTATGTTTCTATCTGTGATTTGCCCTTACCCATAGCACAAACACCTATTATGTGTTTATGCTGCATATCCCAATTGGAGTTAGCTAAAACAATTCCATCTGCTTGTAATGAGCCCCTTTTGTTTGTAGTTTGATTTGGGATTACTTTGTCTCAGCAATAATTAATTGAGCCCGGGATTGTATAAATAGAATCCATTTGGATCTGAAGCTTTCCTGGAAGCACATTATTTGCTAAGTTAGACAAATGTATTTTCTTAAGTGGTGTTGTCAGTGTTTCAAAATCTAAAACTGAATTGAGAACTCCTGCACAATAATAAAATGCACATTTTTAAAGATTTTTTTCCTCCCAATTTTATTATTTTTATAGATAACTCAACTCAGTGAATATACCTAATACTCCTTCCTCCTCCTATTTTCTCCACGACAAACCTTGCGAAGTGAGTTGGGCTGAAAGAGGGTGACTGACCCAAAATCAAGCAGCTGCTTTTTATGCCTCAAGTGAGATTAGAACTCACAGTCTCCTAGTTTCTAGCCTGGTGTCTTAACCACTAGGCCAATGTTTATTTTCCAAGCAGGAGACCTCTAGTTAAACCCCCCTCCCCCTGCACCCTATTCACAATGTAATGCTTTATAAAGCAGGGATAGGCCACCAGCCATTCTTAAGCTACAAACAACAGCCTCTACAAACCTTCAAGATTGCATTTTTGGCATTAAAGGGCAAAGTTGGTTACATATTTTCAAGAAAAGGGGCCAATATTAGAGTGAGAATGAGGTTTCAATGCTTTGAGGTAAAATCTTCCATCAATACCCATAAACTTTCCTCAAAGTCCTCCAAATCAAATTTTAATCACCCTTTAGTTTCTCTTTAGTTGCTTCCTAGGTGGAAGTAATGTTGCCAGTAAAGAGCCTGGTGGCGCAGTGGACTAAATGCTGTTACAGTAGCACTTAGTTGCCCTCTGCCTGCAATTACTGCAAGTTCAAATCACACCAGGCTCAAGGTTGACTCAGCCTTCCATCCTTTCGAGGTAGGTAAAATGAGGACCCTGATTGTGGGGGAAATAAACTGACTTTGTATAAAAAAAGAACACCGCTTGGGGGGGGCGAAAGCCCTGCGAAGCAGGTATATAAAAAAATATGAAGGCTATTGCTTAATGCATTGTAAACTGCCCTGAGCCTTCAGAGAAGGGCGCATATAAATCAAACTAATAAATAAATAAATTTCCTGCATTTTTTTAACAGTGCTGACCACTGAGCCTGGCCAGGGCTCAGATGTTTGTTGTGCAAAATGTACTTTTATGTTTGACGTTCTTACTTCAAAGACATCTTTGTATGCATTTATGAATCTCCTTTAACATAATTTATTTCTCTTATATTCTAATTTCCATCAGTATTTCAGTTTTATATATCTATCACATATTCTTCTCATATTCCTATTCAATCATATTTATATACATACTTTTGTACATTTTTCCTGTGACAGTTTTTTAAGTTGTTATTTTTCCAATTATGAGAGTTCCGTTATAGTTTCCCTTTCTTTTCACCCAAGTCAAGCTGCCTGCAGACAAGAAAAAAACCCTCCTCCACAAAATCCCACAGCAATTATCTGTAGAGTTCACAATTTTA
This sequence comes from Masticophis lateralis, assembly GCA_030761175.1. Classification (NCBI taxonomy): domain Eukaryota; kingdom Metazoa; phylum Chordata; class Lepidosauria; order Squamata; family Colubridae; genus Masticophis; species Masticophis lateralis. The sequence continues at coordinate 319,712,218 of JAUDYJ010000001.1, read as the reverse complement.
CATAACAAAAAACATGTTCCTTTTTAAACCAGAAGATGTCACTCTACAATCCACAATTTCCATTAGTCATGCAAGTATTCATTTTGTTTCAATTATATAACAGTCCAACTTGATTACTCTTCTTTCAATTTTAAAAATATCAAATCTTCTTTTTTAAAGTCCAGCTCAAATTTTAAAACTCTGCCCAGTTTTTTCACCATGTCTCAAAATTTAGTTTTTTCAATTGGTTCTATTCAAAAATTAGTTGTTTATTGGGACTTTGTCTCTTTAAAGTTACATTTTAAACTTTCCATTGCCTCTTTGTTGTATAGGACACTGTACACAATCTGGTCTGAAGACCCATCGGCAGCGATTCGGCAGCCGGGGGTTTCACGGTGCTCTTCAGAGCCCGCTATTTCCCTGACTGTCTCACCGTGATGCCAAACCAGAAGTCTCCCTTATACAATATTTAATAATGTGAGAACAGCAAAATCTGAACCATGTGAATATGCTTTAAATGTTGGGGACCTAGTCATTTAATATACAATAGACCTGACAGGTAGCCAGACTCAGGAGGAAGTTGACGATTATCTGTAGCACCTCAGATATTATAATATATTCATACACTTTTTGTTTTACTATTTGCCCCATTTTGACTTTTGATAAATCTAATTTTCCTACAGCCACATCATAAATCAGGCAAATGAAGACATTAAAAATAAAGAGGCTTTCAAATCAAGCTCAACATCTGGCACGGGCATCCATGTAATTTAAATAACTTGCATGTTCCTTCTTCTCTTTGTATGCTATGGCTGAGAAAGAAAATCATTTGGCTTACATTTGAATACAAATGTAGCTGTTTTTGCATTTTGACTGAAACCCAAACTAAAACTCTATTGTTCCTTGAAATCTACACTTGTCAAGTATCGCTAAGCGGCTTGTTATACACCACCAGTCCAATTGGACTCTCGACTGTTCCCATTCAGCTGTGTTCATTTGAGTCTTTAAAGGAGGCTTTTTATGCATAGTCGGCTAATAATCAAAAGAATGTTTATTCAACTAAAATAATAGCATGACCTTGGCCCTTCTGATGGACAGTGACATTAAATGGCATTGTAGCATTAATGGTCTATTCTCACACTGAAGAAGAATCTTCCAACATCCCTTTAAAAACCAAAAGTACTACTAATAATTGTCCTTGAAATTCCCTTTCACTTTTACCAAGACAACAGGCAATATATCTCTTCTTCCCTAAAATCATCCTAGTGATTCTATAAATAGCAGAGTACTGTATGTGGTCAATTTATCTTTTTTCCGATAGAAGACAATAGCTGTAGCTTTCAGTTGAACAGTGGAATTTTTGTTTGTTGGCATGCATGTGTTTCATTACCTAACTAGGTAACATCATCAGTATGAATGCTCCTTGGTGAAGGTTTACTTGCATGCAAATTTCTCCTATTTGAAGTATTTCTGAAGTCTTTGACACCCATTTATAGTTACAATAGAAGATAATTTATGTGGAGTTCTTAATGTTCTTGAACTTGGTTGGTTTCTTGCAGATATTTCATTACCCAGCTAGGTAACATTATCGGTGCAATGGGAAAATTGTTGGGAAATGAAATATGAGCAAGCAAACAACTAAGTTCAGAAAATATCTATTTTTTACGGAATGTATATTTTGCCTCTCCATTGATATAAATTCTAGAAGCAGCTTACAGCAATGAATACAGAACATAAAACTAATAATAAAGCATATTAAATTAAAAACAGAAGCAGATTTTAAAATAGCAAATATCTGTACAGTTATTTAAAATATTTAAAGATAACTTCCTTGGCCTTTTAGTATCATGCTTAGGGCCACATTTGGAAAAGAAATAACTAAAGACAGGAATAACATAAAGCTGAAATTGATTTATTTTAAAGTAATTTAAATTAAATAGATTTATTATAATTAATCTTTATATATTTTGTATTTATTCCAATACTCATGCTAAACTTCAGTGGATAATCTTGGTGACAAACATCTTGTACCTGAGCACTTGACATTAGCTGAAAATTTAGTAGCATGATGGCCAAATCACACCCTGAATCAAAAGATGTGTTTTTATGCTTTAATCACATCTCCATATAAAAATTCACTCTCCTGGCTGTATATAAATATTTATTTTTTTATTTTTGGAAAAATACCATTCACATTTATTTTTATGGTGATTGAGAGTCTCTATTGGAGAACAAATTGATTTCTGAAGCATTTGCTACAATAAAAGATGAATAATGCTTCAACTAACAAAGAGAAACTGGGAAAGAAACATTTCCAATCCACAGTAAACAGAAGGAATCAGATCCTTGGAATTCCTGTTTTTCCTTCTGCCATCAAACATAAGTCATTCTGCATATTTTTCTCTTGTGGCTGCTAACTGTTGCATGCTATTTTAGATATACTTGTTTTTTTTTCCTGCATTTTTCCTTTATAAAGATAGACCTATAGAACAATTAAAGCCAGGGTAGGCAACCAGTGACTTTTCAGCAATTTTGTAAAGTTCTTTAAAGCAAAATTGCATTCAGTTTTGGAGGCCACAGTATCAAAAAGATGTTTAAGCTCTCGAAAGAGTGCAGAGAAGAGCAACAACAATGATTAGGGGACTGGAAGCTAAAACACGTGAAGAATGGTTGCAAGAATTGGGTATGTCTAATTTAAAGAAAAGAAAGACTGGGGTAACATGATAGCAGCGTTCCAATATCTAAAGAGCTGCCACAAAGAAGAGGAGGTCAACCTATTCTCCAATCACCTGAAGGCAGAACAAGAAGCAATAGATGGAAACTAATCAAGGAGAGAACCAACCTAGAAATAAGGAGAAATTTACTGACAGTTAGAAAAAATAATCAGTGGAATGGCTTGCCTTCAGAAGTTGTGGATGCTCCAACATTGGAAGTTTTTATAAAGAGATTAGACAACCATTTGTGTGATACGTTATAGGTTTCCTGTTTGAGCAGCAGGTTGGACTCAAAAGTTTCTTCAAATTCTGTTATTCTGAAGGCACACACATATTTAAAAGGGAGCCATTTTGACTCTGCCCTCATCACAATGCTACTATTCATATTTAATTTTTGGAGTCTGAAATAATTAAACCGAAGTACAATCTTTACTTCCCTAAAGCAATGCCATGCCATTTCCAGATTGAGCTGAAAAAACAATACTGGAGTGTTTATCTTCAAAGTTTTCCAAAATCTGGTGATCTCCATATGTGTTAATGCTTCTCAGCTAGTCAATACCAGGCATGGTTTGGATTTCTGGGAGCTGCCATTCAAACACTTAGAAGACCTCATTTTGGGAAAAGTACTAAAGCAATCTTCATAGAAATATGTCACAATGATTATGGTAGTTTTATACTTGTGTCTATAGTTCAGTCTAATATTTGGATCTGGTTTTTTATGCTTCGGAAGAAGTTTAAGTGCTCAGTTAGGAGTGGGAGTCATCAAGGTGGTTTCAGTTCTTAAACTGCCTCCCCTACAGTAATTTGAAAAAAGGCCAAAATTGTGTTACAATTTTCAGCACCAGTATGGCTAAATATATTCGAAATCCAGACAAAAACCAATCAGAAATAGAAATCTATATCACAAATAAATAGCAATATACTGGGTTTTCAGTAATCCACAAATTCCTAGTAATAATTATTTTGGCCCTTTATTATCAAATGGGATTTTTTGTTTAGCAGTATTCTGGCTATTTGTCTTTGGGATTTTATTACTGGCTGACAGAAGCATATGTTTAAGATGTCTACCCAGAATTTCAGTAACCTTGCTGTCCTATTTGCTTGATTACTTTTCTTTGAAAGGCCATAACAAACACATCATAATGTTTTTATATCTTCTACTTGACCTATTGGAACTTTTTAAGCTTCCAGAAAAGGTGGTTCTTTGATTTACAGCTCTGATGTCTCTCAGTTTAAGTGAATGTAAATCTCACTAAAGGTGCCTTTCCCTCAAGTTCAAATTATGAAATCAAGGTATATAAAGAATAGCTGTTCCAGAAAGATTTACCAAACTGGTTTTATACACAGTGATATACAGTAATTTCTCTTCTTCTCCAATAATTATATATTATTCTCCAGTACTGTGATTGGTCTCTGAACTCTTAATTTCTTACTACCATGTAGTAATCCTACTATGCTATTTAAATGTTGTTTGTTCATGACAAATTTTGACAAAAGAGGGAGGACGTTTAGACAAAAGGACTTAATTAGAAGCTACTAAATGAATTCAATTTGCACCTTTCATTTATGTGAAGCTTTTGTATACTCCATCAAATGAATAGGCCGCTAATTTAATTCATATCTCTATTTATGTCTGCCAAGATAGATGGATAAGCTTTCAAAGCAACCTTTTGAACCTGAGGTCATACAATATAATAAACCACAAACTCTTTAGAATTTTAATGATTGCTGGGAATTCTGGAACATGTTGTTCAACAGCTTTGATCTACAATGGGTTGAGGAAGGATGTTTTTATATACCAGGAACAGTCAAGAATAGTGACACCTTCCCAAAGGGCAGAAGCACAGTCTCAAAGGTTCTTAAGAATGCATTGAGACAAAGCTGAAGGGGATCCATGAAAGTTGACCAAAAGGCACTAGCAAGACAGTATTGCATTCTCCCATTGTCCAAAAATGGGACCAAAACTCTAGCAGAAGGAAAATATCCACAGGGACCAGGGAGAAGTATGACACAGGAAAGAATGGCATTCTATGTAGAGGAGAAAAACAGTGATATCTTAGAACAATAAAAAAATTCCAAAAAGGACAAGAGCAGCTAATGGCAACCAACCCTCCTTCCAGACAGTTGGAAGGAGAACAAACCAGTTGGAAGGAGAACAAACCATACATTTTAAGAGTGGAATGATAGCAGTAGAGACAAAAGTTTAGTTAATATGTGGAAATAGATGAGTGGTGATGGAAGGGATAAAGTTTAGTTCTCGTTGTTTAGGTAGAGAATGTTACTAATAAATATAGAGAATAGAGACTACCTATTGAAATAAAGTTATAGTATAATAATAGAGAAATCTATTATTTCTTCTACTGAATAAATAATTCCCTCAACACTGTCAAACTAGTTACTGTCTGCATTACTATTAATTTTCTCATCATTCCTATTACCCATCTTCTCCCACTTATGATTGTATGACTGTAACCTTGTTGCTAGTATCCTTAAGATTTATATTGATATTGACAATATATATTTATATTGTTTCCCTATGACTATCATTAAGTGTTGTACCTTATGATTCTTGATGAATATATCTTTTCTTTTATGTACAGTACTCCGAGAGCGTATGCACCAAGACAAGTTCCTTGTGTGTCCAATCACACTTGGCCAATAAAGAATTCTATTCTATTAATTCTAAATTTGAAGAATACAATATAGAAGAATAAAATAATGTATAGTATGATAATTTAAGGACAAATTATTAAGTATTATTAATAATAATATTATTAAAATTATTAATTATAATTTATATTTAAAATAATGTGTCAAGATTCTGACCAATGCCCTAATAAAATCAGGAGCCTCAGGCCAATTTTCAAGAAAAATCCAGTCATTTATTAGGAGTGCCATGTCGGCACAAACCAAGTAAAGCCAGCTCTGAATGCACCCAGTTTGCGCCTTGCCTATGACCCTGTTTCCCCCTCCCCCCAAGGTGTGTCATCAGTCACATTCCCCAACGAAGCAATTTCATGGGTCGTGGAAGTCACTACCTCCATGTCTCCATGTCTCCATGGAGATGGCCTTGGCTTCACCCAGCTAGGATATGTTTTGTTTTAACTGAGGTGCAAATTCCTTGGTGCAGCTGTGAAGTGTGATTTCCCATCCCCCTGCCTATGGCAACTCGGGAGCAGGTCAGGAAAACTTCACGAGTTGACATAATGCATAGATAGAAACAGAAGACATACCTTACGACTCAGAATAAGACAATAAATGAAATTAATTGCAAGAAACGTCTACAGTGCTGAAGAATGTTTGATGATTCAGCAAAGATGATTAATTTCAGAATGGAAAACATATGTATTTTATTTTACTATTTTTACTTAAATGATTCCTAAAGTTGTCTGTTAGATAGATGGTGCAAATAGAAGAGGTGGGACGCTGTTGTCGGTTCAGCACTTTATTTCCAGCTGCTATCAGGAGCAAGAGAGAGGCAGGCTCCCAGAGCTGTCTTTTTAAAGAGCCCCAGCTGTCTTGTCAGCCACTGACAGCAGTTTATTTTTCCTGCTGCTAGATTAGCCAATCAGCAGCAGGCATACAAATGGGTGCTCCTTAAGTCCATATGTAACATTGTCCTTCTCAACTTTATGATTTTTTGCCATTTTGTGATTCATACAAAACACAGAGAAAAAGGGAAAGAGAGGAGATTAATAAACATCAATATCTAATTGATAAAAAATAGGCACGTATGTCTCAGAACATGCTCATTTATTATCCCAAGCCAATATAGGAGAGCAAAGCTAGGTCTCTTCAGGTGTTTAGAATGATAAAAAGGACAGGACTATCCAAACTTCAGGAACAATTGTTCTAAAGGGCAAATACAATAACGGAGAAGGCAAACCTCCTAGATCTCATGATCGATCAATCAAAATAGAATGGATCTTGGAAGTCTTCTAGTCCAACCCCCTGCTCAAGCAAAAGACCCTACACATTTCAGACAGGTTCCATCCAGTCTTTTCTTTAAAATCTCCTGCGGTGAAGCACCTACAACTTCTGAAGTCAAGTTGTTCCATTGGTTAATTGTTCTCACTGTTAGGATGTTTCTCCTTAATTCCAGGTTGCTTCTCTACTTGATTATTTTCCATCCATTGTTTTTTGTCTTGGCTTCTGGTGCTTTTGAAAATAATTTTACCCCCTATTCTTTTTGGCAGCCCCTCCAATACTGGAATATTGCTATCATGTTACCCCCCCCCCCCGCCCAGTTCTTTTCTCTAGACTAGCCATATCCAATTCCTGCAGCAGGCATTTTTTCAAAGACAGAATTTGAAGCAAGGTCATGGAAGATGTAGAAGTGACCAAAGGAATGGTAGTCTTGCAAGTAATGCAACACTATGCCAGGAAAGGCTTTATATGTGTCATTTTCCTAAGATGCCCCAGAATGGTGCTGTACCAGGAATTTTGGGCATTGTGGGAAATCTCAATTTGAGCTGCTCATCATTTTCAGAGTGCTGCTACTGCAGTTCATATCATTTGTCACCAAAGCCCTAAGGATCCTAGGAAACACTTTGCTCAGGTTTTCTCTCTTGGAAGGAGTGATATCCAACATGTAAATGGATTCTGAAAAGTTTTTAAAGTTTATCTACCCACAGTTACTGCTCCCTTCACTTCAAAAGATGGATTCACTTCTCATGCACAAAGAAGTCTGTGCATGGAGGAAAGTAGGGGTGATATGGTAGCAATGTTCCAATATCTAAGGGCTACCACGAAGAAGATAGGGTCAACCTATTTTCCAAAGTACCATGAAGACAGAACAAGAAGCAGTGGATGGAAATTAATCAAGGAGAGAAGCAACCTAGAACTAAGGAGAAATTTACTGACAGTTAGAACAATTAATCTCAGTGGAAAAACTTGCCTCCATAAATTGTGGCTGCTACAACACTGCGGTTTTTAAGAAAAAACTGGATAACCATTTATCTGAAATGGTATAGATAGAGCTTCCTGCTTGAGCAGTGGGTTGGAGTGGAATATCTCCAAGGTCATTTCCAATTCTGTTATTTTAGATGCACATCTGAAATTACTCTCCAAATACTATTTAGTATCAGAAAGTCAACTTAATTCAACAGAAGCGCCAAGTAACATTCTTCTCTCCCCCCCCCCACTTACTAAAGTGAGAAGGCAACAATAGTCATGAAGAATTAGTCAAGTTCATTCTTTCCCTCCCTGTAATCTCTGCAAAATAAATAAGTAAATAAACAAATGTCATCCAAATATATCAGGTATGTTATTCCATATAAAGGCTTGGGATCTAATTATAGGACTAATCAATATATCAGTGAGAAGTAGCTCCTTAAGCACCCCCCAAGCAGTCATAGATTTAGGGCAACTGAAAAGAACGTAGTCAGCAACAGCACAAAAGGCTACAGAAGCAAATGAGCCTCATAAAAAAGGATGAATGATTCTGGCAATGCAAGATGCTCTGAAATAATCTAGATTTCTTCCCTTCCTTCCCTTCCTTATCCTCCCACTTTTTAGCTTTCTTCCCAGCAAAGAAATTATAAAAACAAAAAGTGCAATGTTGCTGCAAGTTATCTAGCTCCGATTACCCAGTATAAATATTATACATCTTCATTTATGTCCTTGCTTTTTTCCTGGAAAAGTGAAACTAATTTCACCATATTGAGGCACAATAAAATATTGTGTTTCAGTGAATTGTGCACCTGTCAGGTTGCATAATTTCAGTGTTGTCAAAGCAAACACTCCTCTCCAACCCCCCTCATTGAACACAGGGTACCAGCTGGGCTAACAACAACTTCAACACATGGCCGATATGCTTGAAGGCATGATATACCCAAGATAGAGTGGCTCATTTTGTTTTCATTTATTTGCTCGTTTAGTTAAAATAAATATCTCCTACCTTTCTTCTTATGAATTTTCAAGGCAGTATATAAACCAGCATTATTCTTTGGGACTAGAACAATCATTGACGTTATCCAAGCCTTTTGAAACTCAAAATCTTTTATTATGACAAAGAATTTTATGTAAGGTTGAAAAATTATGACTTATTACTGAACTTCCACAGGTAATAGAAGCCTGTGATTATTACGGCTTCATGATACTTGCTGCATCTAACCCATAAGAATTGGGAGAAGTTTTGTTCCTCTGTATGAGCATCAATAGGAGAAAATTACTTTGATTGAATGCTACTTTGGCATAAATCTTTTCTGTGCTGGTATGGAGAAGGAGGAGAATACAGTCTAGAATACAGATTTTTGGGAACAGAATACAGTCTAGAATACAGATTTTTGGGAACATAGGCCATTTGGGACTTCAAATTTTTTATTCAATGCTAATTTCTGGAGAGGCAAAATATGAAGATGAATGTTTACCTTTTATTCTGCTGGTAGAATTTCCAGAAATACTGGCTAGTCATCAAAGGAAAGATACATATTTATTATACATATTATACATACCTCTTTGCTGCTTCACTCATGAATCTTTCAGTGGCTTGCAGCAAAAGCTAAAATACTACAGGTATAATAATTCCAACTCATCAAATATGTCCCATAACAATAATAAACACCAACAACATAAATCCAACATAATCATAACAGTGAAAGCCTTAACTTTATAAAACTAAGCAGCCAGACTCAAATATATTCAGTCCTTCTATTAATCATTGAAATAGGTGAATCCTTGGCCTTATCTTACGGGACACTTCCTATCAAAAAAAGAGAGGGAGAGAGAGGGGAGGGAGAGAGAGGGGGGAGACAGAGAATTAAATAAAGCCTGTCTGTGAGTATCCTGAAAGTGTAATCTACCATTGAGGGAACAAAATATGGGTCATTCAAGTGAGGCGTAAAAGAGATATCAAGGTGTCACAGAGGCACTGACCTGGATCTGAGGAGCTGACATTTGGTTCACAAATTTCCAATTAGGTTTAAATCCAAACACAGCTCCTCAAATTTCTAATTAATGACCCATCTAAGCAGACAGCATTTAGAAGACAGAGCATTATAGTATTTTACACAGGAAACTGTAATGAGAAAGGAGAAAAAGAAAACGGAGGAAGTTGTCCAAAAGGGAAACCTTCACTGGGGAAAGGAGAAGGAATTTATTTTATTATTAATGGTTTATTCAATTTTCTCTTCACTGTTTTATCAGTTAACCTTTCCCCAATTCTACCATATTCTCTGCCCTTTTAAGTTTCCTGCTCACTCATTTTTACTGAGTAAAATAATATGCATATATAATAATTAAGCTACATGAAAAATAATTAATAAGTGTCTCCATATCATAAAATGTCTCCTTTTCTTCCTGTACTGACTATATAGTGGAGGTCCCCAACCTCTGAGATGCAGACTGGTATCAGTCTACAGCTTGTTGGGAACAGGGCTGTGCTTGTGGGGGACGAGCGCGCAAAATTTCATCTTCTCGTGCACATGAAACCATCCCCACCACCACCGCTGGTCTATGGAGCCAGAAAGGTTGTGGACCACTCTATAGCAAATCACATTTCTCAAAATGTAATGAACGGAAACAGTAAGTGTGAATATATTTATTTATTGGTTCGATTTATATGCCACCCTTCTCCGGAGACTCAGGGAGGCTTACAATGCGTTAAGCAATAGCCTTCATACTTTTGTATATACCTGCTTAGTAGGGCTTTTGGTCCCCCCTAAGTGGGGGGGGGCAATAAATTGGCTTTTTTATACAAAGTCAATTTATTGCCCCCACAATCTGGGTCTTCATTTTACCTACCTCAAAAGGATGGACGGCTGAGTTAACCTTAAACCTGGTGAGATTTGAACTCGCAGTAATTTATTTATTTATTTATTTATTTATTTGTTCAACTTGTATGCCTCCTTTCTCCGAAGACTCAAGGTGGCATACATAATTGCAGGCAGCTGGCAGCTAAGAGCTACTTAACAACACTTTAGTCCACTGCACCACCAAGGCTCCTTATATATGTGTATATATCACTATACCTAGATACTAATCAAAATAGGATATTATGCATCTTTCAATGGATGGCTACCACATCAAATCTTGAACCACCTAGTCCAGCGTGTGGATTCTACTTACCTTTACTACCGGTTCACAACGGGATTGTGCATGCGCAGATCACCCATGATGATGTTGTGGCAGGTAGGCGGAGCCTCCCAACGGTTTTACTATCAGTTCTATAGAACTGAACAGAACTGGGAGCAACCCATGACTGACCTAATCATATATGTTTCAAATTTTATTTGTTTTCCAGTTTTATGAAGTAAAACTGGAAAGCCAAGCCTAAATCACTTTTAGAAAAGAATGCAAGGATCACATTTTAAACATAGGATTAAATATTTTAATAATTAATAGTAGAAAAAAAATATTCCATGTTTCTTTTAATGTTCAGGTTAAATGCTGTCAGTTATACAGATAGGCACTGGTTTAATAATCCTGTTACTGCAGAATTTTACTTTGGGAGATAATGAATCATTTGCCTATAGCTCCTTTCTTTTAAGTCAGTTGCTTGAGCCCTTGGTTCAGGTGGCCAAATTGTTAGGCCTCTGCTTTAAGACTACTTACTGCTAGTAAAGGATAGAAATGTGTGGAATAAAATCATATGAGCCTATCATACAGTGACAGATAAATATGAACACTTAGTGTTTATTACTGAGACCTGATTTGACAGTAACAGGATTGTTGTAACTCTCTTAGAAATCTATCCTTCCAGGTTTTAAGTCACCAGCAGTCATGACACCAAGGACAGGAGAAGAGGTGGGGTGCATAGCCATGATCATGTATGAAAGTCTCACATAACAAGAATATTGCCTCAGAGATTAACGTATATGGGAACTGGACATAGAGTTATACAACTATTGCTACTGTTGTATAGATTCCTAGCTGTCCAGCCACAGCCCTTAACGAGCTCCTATATATTTTTGCTGCTAGATATTATTTCAAGGCTAGGAAATCTTCAAAGCTATTGGCCTTTAGTGATGACTATCTTCATCCCTGAGAAGGCATCTGGTGTTATTCAGGAGTTTATGGCTACTATGGCAACAGATGGTTTCTCACAAGCAATTAGAAACTTGTCACATGTAGGCAGATACAATCTGGATCTAGTCTTCATTTCAAATCAATTGAGATGTGATTTGAAGATAGAGGATATTAACATCTGTCTTTCTGGTCAAATTGTAGATCATTGAAGTCTTGGGCTCCTGCGAGAGTGGAAATCTATTAAAATGGACTTCTCATGAATTCATAAATTTTCCAGAGATCCCTTGGGGATTTTTGCAACAATTTCATGTGTAGTTCAATGATTAAGCAAGGCACTTATTAACAAACACTTCATATTAGCAAATACTTCATTTGCTAATAAATCCCTTGCTTAATTATCACTTATCTTGTGGGACCTGGAACATGATGGCCTTGTCCAAACTTTTATAAAGATATTGGGGTGTCATTTGCTCTTTGGAATAATATCTACTACCTGAGATAGGTAGGTGCCATAGGGCTTGGTGTTCTTCCCTGTATTATTTAACATCAGTACACTGATGACATTGAGTTATACATTTCTTCCCATCTTATGAACTTCATCCTACAGAGTGCTCAGTTAATAAAATATGTAGAAATATGTCCATGTCACAGATGAAGATTTTCCCAGAAAGAAGTTCACTAGAAAGATAAGAAGGATTATTATGTATGGAATTTTCTTTCTTTACTGCATGAAGGAAAGCAGACAGAGAACAAGAGAAAGAGAAAGAGAAAATGGGGGGGGGGGGTTGTCATTAAAATACAGTGTCTTTGAAATTAGTGGACTTGCTACCCATCTATCCACTCACCAATTACTTTAGCCTATCTGTCACCACAATGCAATGCAATGCAGTGCAATGAAATCCCACGACTCCTGCACTAGATTACTCCTTGCAACATTTAAAAGAAGTGTCATTTCTTGCTCCATTTAATGAGCTGAATCTACCACTATATTTTGTTGACATCATCATTATTATTATTATTATTATTATTATTATTATTATTATTATTATTTCTATGCCGCCCACTCTCCGAGGACTCTGGGCAGCTTACAACAATCAACAGTATACTAAATAGCATATTGCCCCCAACAATCTGGGTCCTCATGGCACCTTCTCTCTCGAATGCTATTCTCTCCAAGTCTTTAAAAGTTATCTCTGTCCCCAGGCCCTGGGTCACAGTGGCAGATGGACCCCTTATGTGATATTTTGGTCTTCAAATGCTATCAGTTCTTGCTTTCTGGACTTTCTAACCACTATTTGAGTCTTAAATAATACAGCAAGGCACAGGATTATCATTTCTGTTAGTAGGCATCACTCAGAGACAATTTACCCAACTGGGGATAACACAATGCATAAAATGATATTATATTCTACCTAGCTAATCAGCTTTGTTTACATGATTATGACATTTAAGATAAGGGAAAGCAATTAAGACATTTAAGCCTTGGTGGTGCAGCAGATTAAAGTGCTGTTAAGTAACACTTAGCTGCCAGCTGCCTGCAATTACTGCGAGTTCAAATCTCACCAAAGTTGACTCAGCCTTCCATCCTTCTGAGGTAGGTAAAATGAGGACCTGGATTGTTATATGTGTGTGTGTGTGTGTGTGTGTGTGTGTGTGTGTGTGTGTATGAAGGCTATTGCTTAACACATTGTAAGCTGCTTTGAGTCTCCAGAGAAAGGCGGCATATAAATCAAACCAAGAAAGGAAGGAAGGAAGGAAGGAAGGAAGGAAGGAAGGAAGGAAGGAAGGAAGGAAGGAAGGAAGGAAGGAAGGAAGTCAGTTACCTGAATAAGGGCTTTTTTTAATGTAGTCCAAAAGACACTAACACATGGGAAGATTCTTTTATTCTGTATAATAAATGAATGAATGAATGAATGAATGAACAAACAAACAAACAAACAAACAAACAACCAATTTCAGTAATTTCTTATCAGCCCTGCTTGTCTGATCTATGATTATCATGGCAACAATTAGTATTAACTATTTATTAAAAATATAAGCACTATCCTCTTGGAAAATGCAAGGATAGAATCCAAACTTTAATAATAAGTTTGTATTCTTCCCTCATGTTTTCTTTTATAAAATGTATTTATAAAATAAATAAGAAACATTTATGTCTTTAACTAGTCTGTACTGTGGGGTTTAGTTCATGTGAAAAATAATAGCAAGAACCATTAGTATCAGGAAGGCATGTGTTTATCACTTCACTTAAAGATGCAGGATCCAAATCAAAATGCAATAAAACTCTTTTCCTCCTAATAGAGGATATAATTGGGCAGAATCTCCAAGGAATTTGTTTGCTCCTTCTACATAAAACCCTATTACTGGCTGATCCCAGAACAAAGATTCATTTCTAGTGATCTCCTACCCTTAATCCGTCCAGCTTTCTCCCTAGTGGGTACACAGGTGCTCAGACAAGTTAAGAACCTCTTTCTTTGCAAGGAAGCTGTAATTGATAAGACTTAGGCACGCTGTAGAAATGGAAATTCATCAGTGAGGCAGGAAAATGATCCTGTTCTATAGGGAGACAAAGAGAAGCTTTATGACCCAAACAATAGCAGAAAGGGGGGAAAGGGGTGGGAAAGAATGGGACTCCATAATGGCAAAAAGGAATTTGAATTTTATCTGAATTTTATCTTAGAAGACACTGCTATTGCTGTTATTTTAAAAGGATTTGGCACTAATGAAGCACAAAGTGCACTTGGTGTTACAAAAGCACACAAGTCAGTCTCCTACATTCTGCTTGTCTACATGAAGATATCCATTCAGACCCAAAAGAGAGCTAGAATTTCTCCTTCATTTTTCATTGTGCAGAGAAGTTTTTGTAAGTGGAGGAACAATGGATCTTATTTCAATGCTATCTGTTGTCTGAAGTTTACCAGCGTAACAACTAGGTTAGATACTGCTTTAAATATTCAACCAATATTGATTAAAATTGTGACCAGGTGGTAAATACATTACAAGATTGGGCTAAACCACTGTTTTTTCAAACTTTAAGATGTGTAGATTTCAACTCTCAGAATTTCCCAACCAGCATCTGTAAATTGATGCTTCCAATGCCGGTTGGGGAATTCTGAAAGTTGAAGTCCACGCATCTTAAAGTTGCCATATTTGAAAAAAACTTTGGTCTATTTCTGTTGGAGGGGTCCAGGACTTTTTTAGTGTGGCCCCTGCCCTTTTGAACAGTGTGTTCCCCCCCAGGTGAGATCCCCACTCAACCTTCTGACCTTCCTTAAGGGCCTGAAGACCGCCAGTTCTGTTGGGGTCATCTCTGGGGCCCCAACACAGATGATTACTCTGGATGTGGTTAACAGATTAAGACAAGATCCCAAAATGCCACCAGATTAAGACAAGATCCCACCTGTGTGCATTTTGTTCAATTTCTCCCCATCTTTTAATTGTAATTTAATAATAATAACAACAACAACAACAACAACAACAACAACAATACAATTGTAATTGTAATAACTGTCCCGATTGTAATTGGAGCCCTTGGAGCAATACCCAAAGGGCTATCCCGCTATTTAGAAAATCTAAGTTTACTGGACTTGAACATTTTGATTCTACAAAAAACCACCTTACTCAGAACAGTTTACATCCTCTGACCATACCTTAATAATTGCTAGGTCCTTGGTTAGGACTCGAGCTGCTGAGCTATTAACCAGCCTCAAAGGCTGTGAATCTCACTACAGATTACATAATAATAATAATAATAATAATAATAATAATAATAATAATAATAATAGTTTTAATGTTTCAATGGGTTTTACTCTATTTAAGCTACCTAGAGTCACCTAGATAGACCAGATAGAAGAGAGGGGAGGAGAGAAAAAGAGAGAGATGCAAATTATAACAGTAAGAGAGGGAGGGAGGGAGGGAGGGAGGGAGGGAAGGAAGGAAGGAAGGAAGGAAGGAAGGAAGGAAGGAAGGAAGGAAGGAAGGAAGGAAGGAAGGAAGGAAGGAAGGAAGAATACATTCCAAGGCCATCAAGAGAACAGCCAAATATCCACCGATTGAAAAATGGAGGCTTTGACTTCATATGATGCAGCTGGTAAATCTTTGCCATGCAAATGGATATATCTACTTTTCCATAAAGAGACAAATCTAACTGGGTCATGTCTGAAAGCCTTCCTGAATAACAGATCGGGTATCTGGAAAACCAAAATTTATCGCCTGGTGTCAAAGGGTAAAACTGACTGATTAGATTTGCACACTGCAGTATTTTGTTCAGATTCCATTTAGTAGAACAGAGCAAATACGTTAATATTTATTCCATAGTTTTATATAATGTTATTATTTTTGTAACCTGGTTACAAATATCAGATACATAAGTCATTTACTAATGACTAAAATCCTCTAAATAAAATAATAATATGAAGTCTTGGGATCACTTGTTTACCCTGCATTTTTGATGAAATTCTTTTCCTAAATTTCATAATATAATTGTCGAAAATTGTTGGTACAAGATCCTCCTCTTTTTTCAGCCAGAAACTCATAAAAAGACTCTAAAGTAAAAATTCTCCGAATTGTAAAACAATTATCTCTCCTGGCTGAAAAGATTTAATTTGCCATGCAATCTAAGAGAGATTTGCTGGAAAATGACAGCAACTGCTGATAAAGTTATTCAGAAAAAAATGGAAGAAACGTGAAGAGGGGGATGGGCATAATGTGTCTGAACTAATGTGGTGTTTTATGACTCTCTGGTGATGATGAAATCCAATCAGCATCACTCTGTTATTTTTCTTTAAAGCCCTCTGTGGATTTCAGAGAGTTTTATAGCCCTAACACCTTTAATTGGAAGTAAGTTGCATTGATTTCTAAGGAACTTTGTTCCTTCCAAATAAGTGTCTGTTAGGATCTCAGCCTTAATGTGATTAACTCCCCATTAACACTCCCTGCATGTGTCTGATAGCTACTTTGTGCTTTTTTCTGAACAGAATCAAGGTATAGTTTTTTAAAAAATCATTTCATAATATACAGGATCTGCAGAGTCTCTGTAATCTGCTTTCTTTGCTATTATTCCTTGTCCCACATTAATGGAGGAAGGACCACCTTGGTACAAGATATTGCAGAAACTAAATAGAGAACAAGGTGCAATAAGTAAGGTGTTTACTTATTTATTATTTATTAAGAAAATGTACATGGCCACCAAAATCATTCATGGTGACTCTGGGTGGATTACAGAAATAAATCCAAATACAAAACCCAATAAACCCCCACCTCAGTGCCAACAATCAAATAAACCATTTGATGGAATCTGTATCATCCTGGGGTCCCCAGACCCACTGGCAAAACCATGACTTTTGGGCCTTTCAAAAGAGAATCAAGATATCAAGCCTATCTGGGGGTTGATGTTCAATAGGGAGAGAGCCATCATGGAAAAGGCCTTCTTCTTGGTCCTAGTATATGGACCTCTTGTAGAGAAGAGACCCATAATATACCCTACTTTTTCTCTCCAGTGGATTGGCTGTGTGTAACTGGAAAAAGATGTCCTTCACATAACCTAATCCCAGGCCATGCAGAGATTTTTTTTAATATATAAATTTCATTTTTATTATAATCGATGAGAGGAGCCACATTATAGCAGAATAGCATATGCAGAATGTCCATCTTTAATTCTCTTCCATTTTCAGTTATGCCTTGGAGAAACTCTTTTTTTAAAAAAAAATATTTTTATTTCTCATAAACATATTTAAGTGTACAATCTCTTATCCATCATTGCCGATAATCATTGATCATTCATTTCATCCTTTAACTTTCATTTTTATTTGTTCAGGACTGCTCTTTTGCCATTTCCTCTTCTTTGTTTTATCCAACCTTTCCTCTTCTTCTTCCCTCCACTTCCTTCTTCTGTCCCTTTCTACTTTCTTCGTTCCTCCTCTCCTCTCCTTCTACTTCCCCTCCCCTTCCCCCCCTTCTCTCTTCTTCCACCCTTTCTAACCCTCTCTCTTATTCTTTTTCCCCTCCCTTTTCTTCCTCTTCTTTTCCCTCTCTTCTATCCCTTTTTCTCCTTTCCTCTCTTCTCCCCTCTCCCCATGTCATTTAAAGGTGACAGCCATCAGTTCCATGTAGTATGCTAGCAGCTCTTTTTTAACTATAGTTATATAAAAGTCATGAGCACCATCACAACAGGCAGAGCAATCAATAGATGGATACTGTAAGGAAATCAACTATCCTTGACAAAGCTACAATAATATTTCCACATGTTGATTTCTTTTCCTTTTTCTCCAATGTCACTATAACTACTATCAGGTAACTGAAATAAATTCTTTTTTTTTCTTTTAATAGCAATAGCATTTAGACTTATATACCATTCCACGGTGCTTTACAGCTCTCTCTAAGTAGTTTACAGAGTCAGCATATTGTCCCCAAAATCTGGGTCCTCATTTTATCAACCTCAGAAGGATAGAAGGCTGAGTCAACCTTGAGCCAGTGAGAATCAAACTGCTGGCAGTTGGCAGAATTATCCTGCAATACTGCATTCTAACCACTGCAACACCATGGCTCTTAAAATACAAGTCAGCTAATCAGACATGCCTGAAGGTCTTGTTATTGGATAAAATTCTAATGGATAGAATCCAGTAGTATTCTTAGAAAGTCTGACAGAAGAAGTCACCTCCTCTGGAAATGTTTTTTGCTTTGATTGGTCTGACTTTTTTTTTAATTAGAAAATGAAAAATGTGAAGTTATGGAGATCCTGGGTTTTAGCCGTTAAACATAATTTCAAAATTTACAATTCAGTATATTTTTGAGACTTTGTGAGTCTCCATTTAATTTGCTTAATTATTTAATATGTGTATTTTACATGTTCTACTAATTCTATGTTCACTTTATGGTAATCAGAGGTGAGGTTGGCTTTAAACTGCTGATCTTGGTTTTATAACATTATAGGAGAAGAGCAGGCAGAGCTGTGGGTGGGGTGGACTTAAGCATACCATCAGCCTTGAGTCATTAGGTTGCCACAAAAGTCCAGTCCAACCCCTCTTGGATTCCACTGACCCTTATCTGGCACCAGTTTAGTAAGGTTAAGGTAAAAGTTCCCCTCACACATATGTGCTAGTTGTTCTTGACTCTAGGGGGCAGTGCTTATCTCCATTTCAAAGCCGAAGAGCCAGCGCTGTCCAAAGATATCTCTGTGGTCATGTGGCTGGCATGACTCAATGCCAAAGGCACACGGAACGCTGTTACCTTCCCACCAAAGGTAGTCCCTATTTTTCCACTTGCATTTTTTACATGCTTTCAAACTGCTAGGTTGTCAGAAGCTGAGACAAATAATGGGAGCTCACCCCATTACGTGGCACTAGGGATTTGAACCACTGAACTGCCAACCTTTTGATAGACAAACTCAGTGTCTTAGCTACTGAGCCACCACATCCCTTACCAATTTAGTACTGAACTTTAATTGACTAGATTCTTGTGTATAGATTTGAGCAATAAATCTTTTGAACTGCAATGTAATATCTGGCCCTGATGCTTTGTACATGATGACTATTCTGTTATCCTGTCTGGTTATAGACTCACTTCAAATAAGTTGGATCTGTCAAGCTGATGAGAATGTATGGGGAACTGAGAATGGAGCATTTAATATGGAAGAGTTCATCATATGCTGAGTTGTTAAGGATTCTTAATTAAGCAAACTGTGAGTGTTCCTTGGTTTACTTAAAGAAGGGAGTAGAATACATTTACTGCATCTAGAGTTGGTAGGAGTTGAACATCAGAGCTATTTTTGCAAATAACTTCCTCTACAGAGTTAGATGTCAACAATCCAAATTTGCATCAGACTATGTCCTTTACATTAACAATAAAATATAAACACAAGGAGGGCTAAGAAAATCAAGATGGTGGTCATTACCACATGATCAAACTCTACTCACCTCCTCTTTACAGCTTTTTATGGTGCAATGAATGTAAAAAAAGAAGATGGGTCTTTGTGAAGGACTAGCTGTCATTTGACATTTTAATCCTTGCCCTTGTGGAGGCTCCTGAACATAATGGTTCTGGAACAGAAGATGCAACACCAATTTTTGGGGGGGAGGTGGGGGGTTAGTTACCACCCTACCATTTTCTTTTTCAATATGGTCCTTCTGTTCTTTTGTACTCTTCCAAATGGGTATTCACAAACAGTTAAACTCAGTGAAAATCTGTAGTGTCCACTGAGTTATACTTGAATGATTTATTGAATGGCAGAAGATTGTCAATAACACAGCTGTCTCAGATGAAAAACTACATATTCATTTGAATGGGCATTGTGTAATCCAGAATTCTCCAGAGAGTAGTTCAAATCTATGTGAAATTCCCACCTGAACTGCTGTAATCTTACATTTAGATTTCATTGAAGTAACTTACATGATAGATGGTAGGGAGAGGCAGAGAGGGAGGAAAGCTACATATTTCCTCTCCCTGTCGATTTTTGAAGACACTACGGTTATTTCCAGAACTTCTGTTACATCCATTGTTATATGTTGAACCAACTCATTACAGCTAAACAAAACCAATCACACTGAACAGCATGCATGGTGAGACTGTCACAATAAAGATCACAAACAATGAAAATATTTCTGGCTATCTGCACATTACAAAAGCAAATTCACTAGCTATGCACAGTGGACACAGCTTGGACCATTGACCAGAGAACACAGATAGGAACCTATATTGCACTGCAGCAATTGATATTTGTCTATGCTCCATTCATTGCTAGAAAATTGGGGTCACATATTTCTGGACAAGGAAGAAATAATCTAATCCAGTTAGATTACTAGTTTGCTTGAGTGGTGGAGAAACCTATTTCTTTCTTTGACCAGGTTCATTTGCCCAAAAATGGGAAAATTTGAAATGGGACAGGCTCCTTTGAATGTGTACAGTTTTTAATTTTAAACATGAGAGGAAATGAAAACAAGAGATAAAAATTAGGGCATTTTCTTCCCCTTTTTTGGAAGAAACCCTTCTCCCCCCCTTCTCAGCCTGCAAGGCTACTCTGGCCTCAATGGTTCCCCCACAGACATACATATACACACACAATAAATGATTGCCTTTTATCAAGAGAGAATTGTACATATTATAGGGACAATTACATGTTAACATTTAGAATCTGGAGCACACATCATTGAAGTGATAAAGGTAGCTTTGCAACTACCAGATATGGTACTTGTCAAAACATTGGTGCCCAGACTTGCCTATTCCTGTCATATCCCCTTATTTTCTGGGTCAGCTACTCAATCTTTTATTTAATAAATTCTTTGGACATTTCTCTAGGTGGAATGTTTATCAAATTTGCTCATCATGTAAGGCTAGAAAGAACTAAGATTAATAGAAGAGAGGATTGTAATAAGATTGAAAATCAGATCAGTGTGCTGAATGTTGGGCTAAAACAAACTAGATGAAATCAAACAGATACGAATGTAAAGGCTTATTGTTATTTACAAAATCATCAAATAAGCAGGGTAGAAATGCAGGATAGAAAAAATGGGTAGTATGAAAGAATAAACAAAAGGATTTTCAAGTATTAAAAAATATATTCAGGTGTTTGAAGATTACTGTTATCTCTCCTTTTACACTTAAGCCAAAATTTCACTCTTATCTATTATAGCTGAATTTTGAAACCCATGACCCACATAGAATCATCTCTGGATAAAATCATTTGTCAATAGTAGACAGATGGAAAAGAAGTTATTTATTCCAAAAGTGCTTTTTCCAAGAGGCAATTGGACTTTCTAGTTTTTCATTGAACATGTCTCACTTCTCATCCAAGAAGTTTCTTCAGCTCTGACAGAATGGTGGGGGAATGGAAGGATTTATACTTCTTGCAGACAGCTGGTTATTTGCATTTTTTAGCAAGTCATTGAGGTCACCTGGAAGTCATTTATTGTTGAATGAATATGGATTTAAAAGAGAATATGGATAAACACTGGACAGATCTGTTTCCAGTCCACATTAGTTTGTAATATCTTGGTCTAAACATCCCATAACTTTTATCTTTCTGCTTCTAGATGGACTAACATCTTGTTAATTTACACAAACCTCCATTCGTAAATATACTGCTCAAAAAAATAAAGGGAATACAAGCAGAGACATCTGAGATCTGAATGAATGAAATAGCCTTATTAAATACTTTGTTCATTACATACAGTAATTTATACACTGCTCAAACACCTAAAGGGAACACAAAACTACTGTATGTAACGAACAAAGTATTTAATAAGGCTATTCCATACATTCAGATCTCAGATGTCTTCTGCTTGTGTTCCCTTTATTTTTTGAACAGTGTATATTTCTGAAGCATTGCATAAGAAACATAAACTTAAAGGTAATTTATCCTAAAACATTCATGCTTTGAATACATTTTCTCAGCCAGAAATTGTAATTCATACCTTGCATATTCATACAGAAAACAGATAGGGGATGCGGTGGCTCAGTGGCTAAGACACTAAGCTTGTCGATCAAAAAGGTTGGCAGTTCAGTGGTTCGAATCCCTAGCGCCGCATAATGTGTATGTTATTTATGCGCGAGGGGAACCTTTACCTTACAGAAAGCAGATCCCATCCTGAAGATGTTCATATTTTGGGTGGGGGTTGGGTGAAACTGGGCAGGCAATGTTTAGTTTGGTTTTATGTTACAGTATCTTTGGACTGCTTCTCATTTCTTATTTTTCTTTTGTAATTTTTAATTGTAAAATGCTCTGAGTTAATGCAATTTTGGCAGGTTATAAATTGTATGCATAAATAAGTAAAAAATAAATAAATAAATAAATAAATAAATAAATAAATAAATAAATAAATAAATAAATAAATCATTCATTCATTCATTCATTTGTTCGTTCATTCGTTCTTTGGATTCCTAAATGGGAGAGGTTTTTTTTTTCATTCCCACGACAAACTTTCTCTCTTCCCATTGCTTGTCCTGCATTGCGTACTCTCTACAACCTGAGGGATTTAATTTGCCTTTATTAAGAGCCTTGCATTTTACAAGCTGTGGGCAAGTGCTATAGCTCAGAAGGTATAAAAGAGCAGAATCAGGGAAGATACAGAATAGAGAATAATATTTAGCTGACATTCAATGCAACGGTAAATTTGATCTCTTTTATCTTAGACTTACAGACTTACAGGCATGTCTCAAATACAATTATGACAAGAAATACAATTATACAACTAACTATTCCAATACACACACACACACACACACACACACACACACCATGGTTTAAAGTAAAGTTTTATTAATGGAATTCAGGGCAGATCAAGGCATTGCAAAGCACATTTTACACTAAAAGATGAAGTTATTAGTGAAAGTGATGTTATTTATCATCATGCTAAACTGAGTTGGAAAACCAAATTATAAAGAAATCAAGGGTAAAGCCGAAAATACTATCTGAGACTGAATCATAATTCAACTGTTATCTTTCCATTGGGCTCTTAATAAATACACAAACCAATATTCCCCAACACTCAACATCTCCTATTCAGTGAAAGAGAATACCATTACAAAAAACCTAAAACAAAACCATCTGGGAATCCGTTGGTTTAATGCATCTTTTTATAAGTTTTAGGAAAAAGGTACAGTAATTTAACAATAAAGTTCATAGATAAAATTGACCAAGTGTTTTTTCCTGATTTTTTTCCTTTAATTTAAAGGAATGACTAATTAGGCAAGGCCACCAAAGAAGATAATATGTAACAATGTAGTTACAATCTGACATAGTCTGGAAAGGTTACAATTTCTGTGATATAAACTTAGTGGCGTGGAGCACCATTTATAGATAATGTTCATGATCAGCGCTTGATGATTTGCTGAAATAGAGTGGGGAAAAAATTATACTGCAAAGGGTTCAAGAAGGTTCATTGGGCTGGAATAAATAAACCTGCAATGAAACTGTTTAATGAAATCTCAGAAGCCCAGGGATGTGACCTGAATGATGAAAACTAGACATTGAGGATGGAGTTCAGAGACGTTATAGTGATTTATTAACTCCCCCATATTGTTTTCCGGTGCTCTCTTTTGAACCCTCTTTGCATTATCTTCCACTTAAGTAAACCTTTGCAAATTCTGTCATGTGTCCTTTCTCTGACTTGTATCCATGGCTCAATTGTTTTGCACAGTTAGAGAGGGTCTTCATTGGCCAATTTTTTTTCATAGAAAATTCACCACAAAAAAAAAAGAATACAGTATCCACACTGTTCAGGAATTATCTTGCAAAGCATACAGATGTTCATATTTGTTTTCATTTATTTTTTTTCTACAATAAATAGTAGTATGAATTACACATATAACCAAAATGAAATAAAATCGGGATATGGGTAAATTTATTTCTGCTCTCTATAATTTTCATGTTTTCTGATGCACAAGATTGCTATTTTGTGTTTGCTTTTGAAAGTTTGGATAAAAAGAAATGCATAAAAATGAAACTTCCCATACGCATTTCTTTTACTGGATGGAAAGATGAAGTTCCTTAAATATATAAATATGAATTCCATATTCATATTTATATATTTCATTACTGTACTGTAATCTATATATTACTTACAAAATATGAACTTGGTTGGATCACTATTAAAATGAGAAGCAAAGAGATTTTTTTTTCTCCTTGAATCTTGCAAATGCCTTAATAAGTGTAATATGTTTAGGGTTAGTTTCTTTACTGATAAATTAAGAAACACAAAAGAATGGTCAACATGTTTTTAGTCTTTAACTCTATGAATTATTTCTGAAACAAGATTAAACTGCCAATATTACATCATCTTCCCTGAAAGTAAACTCACTGAACTCAATGATATGCATAGTATCATGTTGTAACAATTCAATCCTACAGATGTCTACTCATAAATCTGAGCTGAGTAATACCTACTTCCAGATAAGTGAATAAGAAATTGCAGGCACATGGCTTACCAATTAAGGTTATATATTATGTCTGCACTTTCTACAGATTTAATTTTGGCTCTCTGTGGGTAAGGCTGCCTTATCCTGCTTCAGCAATTGGAGGCTCATTTCAGAACTAAAATATGGATATACCCTAATACACTGTCCTGAAATAGAGTTTTCATGACCAGACATAAAGTATGTATTAATGTACTGAGAGAAAAAGAAGAGAAAGAAGAAGAGGCCTATTGGTTGAGAATCACAGAAAACTGAAACTAATATGGCAGTGGGTAAATGTGAGGCTATTTAATTCTAGGGAGGAGGGTAAAGTAAGTTTAATCAGAGTTGATATTGTTTCTGCAGTCTCTGAATACAAACCTGAATCAACAAACTATAATGCAGAATCAAATTAAAAATGGAATCATCTAACCCTTGCTGTTAAATATGTCATTGTTGTATGAAGCTGATGCCCCTATAGACATAGCGTCTTCTTATTTCTTTGTGCCCATGCTGAATCCAACTTTCTCACTTATCTCTGAAACAAGAAAATATTAACAGTTTGAGAACATGGTGAATTTTACGTCAACTTTGAACCACAGTTAATATTCAGACTAGTTACAATTCTGATAGTTAGCATTTCAAAATTAATTGGAAACAAATCTGACAGGGAGGGAAGAAGGGATTACATGCAAAGCAGTTGTAGGTAAAACTTTATCCATATTATAGCATGCTACATAGAGATATGATTGTCTGAAACATTGCAATTCAAAATATTCCATAGATTTGTTTACAAATAAATTCTTATATGAGCTGTCTGATTCTACCAGTGGACTATAAAGTGCACAATCTTACCAGAGAAGACTATGCTGCAAGAGGGGAGGCAAACAGATTTAATAAATAAAATAATAAAATAAAATAGGTTTGGGCTAGCCTTGTTAAGATTGTAGCTCCCAATATTCTTACTAGGAAATAAACCAATCAATCAGAATAAAACTTCTTTTTTTTTTTAATAAAGTAAGACTATGCTTTTGTCTTTTAAAACATTTGAGTTTTTATTTCTACCTCCAATCTTCTGCCACCAATCTAGTAGTGGCATAGAAGAAAGATGTAGATATTTCATATTTTCACATTTTAATATGAAAATATTTTAACTTCCTTTCTTAATTGTAAATCACAGGTATACCTGCTCAAGGCTCTTACTACTTAAAGCCCTTACTACTTATCTTGAATGTGCAGGAAGGAGGATTGGTTGTTACAGCTGTGACTTGTCTCTTTACCCCATGGCCGGTCCTGAGGCCTGGGCTTTGTCCTTGTGGTATTTGAGATAAACAAGATAATTTTTCAAAATGACAGGGGCACTTTTGCTTCTTTACAAAACAGAAAATGTTTTTTAATTTGTCAAAAAGAGAATTAGTTTCATAGCTGAGTGGAAGTTTGAATATGGGTCTAATGCTGCTAACCTTTTGTCCTAGCTATTAAACTGGATTTCAGAATATCTTTATGTTGGTTTGCTCATAAACAGCTAACGAAGATTATAAACAGGATAAAGAGTGCCTTTGGCTTATTTAGCCCTGTAATTCTGCCTGCAAAACAGTTAAATGTCTCTAGAAAGTTCCACATCTGGCACTGTAAGAACAAAAGCCCTGTTGGCTTCTTGTTTACCCTAGGGCGGTGTTTCTCAGGCTAGGCAACTTTAAGATATTTTGACATCAACTCCCAGAATTCCGCAGCCAGAATTCCAGGAGGGGTAGTGGAGTTTTGTTTCATCATTCATTTGGAAGCATAACTTAGTTAATGTTTCCCAAACAAATGCACAGTTCAGATTTGTTTATTCTCAGTGAAAATCAAATCCCAATTTCAGGTTATCAACATGCAGATACTGAAATAACAACACTAGGTTTCATGTAAAAATGTGGGTTCTGAAATAAAAGGTATAGTTTAGAATACTTAAGAAGTCATAAAAAAGTTTAGTCTAGATTAGAATAAGAAGCTTGAGCTTCTTATCAGTTTAAGAGCCTGGAGGTTATCCGAAGTGTTGCTGATTAAAGGGCACAATCTCACATAGACTCTGCTTTCATGGATGTATTTTAATTCTTTATTGAGGCAACAATGAGAAGAATGGAGAACCCACTAGTAACTGGTATGAAGAGGTGTCCTGTACCTCTTCACATCAGTTACCAGTGGGTTCTCCATTCTTCAGGGCACAAAATACTCTTTTTCTATATGTCAAAACAGCTGCTGCCTCTGTAAAGAGAAGAGAGCTAAGCTGTAAGAGGGATTCCTTTTTGTGTTTGCCAAGCTCATAGTGCCAAAGACTCTGATGCTGTATTGGTGACAAAGTTTGTATATACAAGCATCCAACAGCTTCTTCCTATGGTGTATTTGATACTCTCTATGTTTGGTTGTTCGCTTGCAGGCATTTTATTACCCAACTAGGTCACATCATCAGTGCAAGTAAGTGTGGGATTTTGTCCCCTATTTATATACAGTAGCTTATCCTGCCAGTTTTTGTTGGGGTATGCTTTTCTCCTTGATACTTCCTTTAATAAGTTATTGTTTTCTGCTTGATTGTTTGTGTAGTGTTAATCCCCTTTTTATTGTCTCTTTTGAGTAGGCAGAAAACTAGCAGACCACATTCATGACCACCAACCAGCAGTTACACAATGAGAACTCCTTAATCTCACAACACTTGGGCAAGCTCAACCACAGTTTCAAGTGGGAAACTGTAAACATTCAAGATCAAGCTAAATCCAAAAATGCTAGTGAATTTCTGAAAGCTTGGAATTCAGACAAATCAGCCATCAATAGACACATAGAAATAAACCATAGTCACACACCATTCAAGAGACAATAAAAAAGCTAAAGAAACAAAAAGATGAGAACACATCTTCTCCAGTGGCCAACACCCAGATAAGCAATGTTTTACTTCCCTGGGTACCACAAACTGAAAAGAACCTGAAATGACTTCTGTGACCTGGAATGCTGTTTGAGATAATATTTAAATATATAAAGCTTCTTTCGCAGAGCCAAGATGGTACAGTGGTTAGAGTGCATACTGCAGGCTACGTCAGCTGACTGCTAGATGCAGTTTGGCAGTTCAAATCTCACTGGCTCAAGGTTGACTCATCCTTCCATCCTTCTGAGATGGGTAAAATGAGGACTCAGATTGTTGGGGCAATAGGCTGACTCTGTAAACCTCTTAGAGAGGGCTGTAAAGCACTATAAAGCAGTAAAGATCTTCTACAGCAAGGATGTCCAACCTTTTGGCTTGCCTGGGCGGGCACTGTGTGAAGAGGAATTGTCTTGAGCTGCATATAAAATAAATAATATAGTTAATGTATGTAAATCACATTATACATACATAAACATAATAGTGTTAAAGATTTATGAACTTGTGGGATCACATTATTAGCTGTCCAGGACTGCATGCAGCCTGCAGGCTGTGGGTTGTACACATCTGCTCTACAGTATTCTGGACCCATGGTTACATTCTCAAAGAAAAAGGAGTCCCAACTAAGTTTAGCCTCTTCACTTCTAACTTTCCTAAATGGTACCAGCTTTTCTCACTATTAGAATACTGGAATGAAGCAGGAACTGAGCAAGGCAAAAAAAAAAAAAAAGGTATATTTATCTTTTCAATATTGTGATTTGCTTTTCTTTAATGAATAGAATACATGTCTGATAAACAGACCAATTTACCTCAAAATTTTAATTTTTCTATTCTTTTTTGTTACTCATAGTGATCACCTAGTGATTACTATGTATATAATCACATAGTGATAATATACTCAGACCTCTGAAATCAGTTTGTCATTCTGCTTGTCTGAATAAAACAATCTGAATTCTTCACATAAGTATCTGACATAGGATAATGTTGTCTTCTTTAAAGACTGCAAATTCTGTGCAGGAGAAATCTGACAAGGTGCTCAGTAATATTCCCCTTGTTGGGACAAGTCTTTTGGCCTCCCTCAAAGTAGCAGCCATAAAAAAATTCCAACATAAAACACATTTTTCACAAGATAGAGTCAGCCACAGCTTGGCATGGTGACAACTGTACTACTAAACCAGCCCCCTTTCTTAGATGGAGATAAGATTTTTGTGTGTTTCGTTCACTGTTTATTTCCATGTACTCAATTTGTTCTACCCTTCAGAGCCTCTGCTCCCCCTTTTTCCTGCTGAATTCATTTGCTGGTGAGAAATATTCTGTTCTTACAGCAAGGTATTATGGTGCATCAGCACTTCTGTCTTGCAAAGGAGTAATGAATGGTGAC
The DNA here is from genome assembly GCA_030761175.1 of Masticophis lateralis. Lineage (NCBI taxonomy): Eukaryota > Metazoa > Chordata > Lepidosauria > Squamata > Colubridae > Masticophis > Masticophis lateralis. Next base: position 319,683,399 of record JAUDYJ010000001.1, on the reverse strand, counting down.
ATTTTAAAAAGGTAAAGAGGAAAAAGCCACAAATCTGGGTTTTCTTATGTGCCTAAATATTGTTTCTGTGATACTATTCAAAGACCTCTCTTTTGAACTCAGGCTGAGGAATAAAATGATGGGAAATAGAATTTAGGTAAGGCAGTATTGGTGTAACTGAATTTATTAGCAAAGATGTTTAATGGAGGAAGCTATACTGTTCTCATTATTATCAATTAGTAAGGGCAATTCAAAGCTTGTGCTTTCAATAGCTTTGGTTGGCTCTTAGAACTTAGAATAACAGGGTTGGAAAGGAATACATTTGAGAGAGTTCAGAGATATTTTACGAGAAGAGTCCTCCATTCCTCTACCAGCAATAAAATACCTTATGCCACCAGACTTCAAATTTTGGCATTAGAAAACTTAGAACTACACCAACTTTGGTCTGACCTAAGGGTAGTACATAAAATTATCTGCCACAATGTCCTTCATGTCAATGACTACTTCAGCTTCAACCACAAACAATACATGAGTAAATAATAGATACAAACTCAAGGTAAACTGCTCCAAACTTGATTGCAGAAAATATTACTTCAGTAACAGAGTGGTCAATGCCTGGAATGCATTACCTGATTCTTTGGTTTCTTTCCCAAACCCCTAAAACTTTAACCTTAAACTGTCTACTGTCTACTCATCCCATTCCTAAGAGGTCTGTAAGGGGCATGCATAAGTACACCAAGGTGCCTAATATTCCTTTTTACTCTTACTCTTTTCATGTATTCAAATTATGTTTATACTTTTACCTGTTGTCTTATATACGCTTGACAAAATCAATCAATCAATCAATCAATCAATCAATCTTGGAGGTCTTGGACAGCCTATATCATTCCAGATAAACGGCAATCTAGTCTCTTCTTGAAAATTTCCAGTGATGGAACTTCCAGTATCCACAACTTCTGGAGGAAAGCCATTCCACTGACTAATTGTTCTGTCAGGAAATTTCTCCCTAGTTCTAGTTTGGATTTCTATTTAATGATCTTCCACCCTTACTATTTGTCCTGTCCTAATCTTCCCAATTATGTATTTGATTATGTGATCTCCCCTATTAACTGGGGTGTGGGGTCTTCTTCCCATCTTCTAAATACCTCCTTCTTACCTCAAAAGATAATATTCTGCATTTAATCTAAAGGTTCACACAATTTCAGTGCTAGAGAGCAAATTGTGCCAATAATCAAGTGCTGGGATTTTTTTTTCTTTGCAGATAAGGGGAGTTAGTTTGAGTATCCTTAAAAGAAGCCTGGGAGGAGCCACTAGAAGATTCTCCTTCATAATCCTCATACATTAAAGGCCGCCTTATACAGAATACTAGTTATAGCATTGAAAATTTGAGATATGGGTTACTTTGGCCAAATCTGTCATCTGCAGGAATAGATATAGTTCTATGCAATGTGGTGGTAGCCACTACCAAAACTTAGACAACAGATTCCAGCAGTGTACCTGAATTACATATCTGAGTCTGTATGTAATTACATACAGCAGAAATGGAATTGCTTGTTCTCTGATATGAATCTGTTTTGCCTGGCTTTTATTTCAATGTCTTAGCTAATCTTTCTACTTGTGTTGCTAGAACTAATTATCAATAATGCAGATCTTTAATTTTGATAATGAGAAAGATTGGTGTTATGACAATGTTGATAGTACAAAACAATTGCCCTGGACAATTTCTTCCAGAGTTTTTATATAGATATTAAATAACATGGTGGACAAGAAAGAACTCTGAATACCTCCACAGGACAAGAGACATGATATTGAACAGAATTGCCCACTTGAAATTGTACTTTTTAGTAGCACTACAGCCATCAAGTTCCATCCCAGTCACAAAACTTCAAGAGGATATTTATTTAGTTACTTATGTAATTGCTTATTTATTAATGGTATTTATACAAGGTAAAGGTTCCCCTTGCACGTATGTGCTAGTTGTTTCTGGCTCTAGGGGAGGTATCCATCTCCGTTTCAAAGCCGAAGAGTCCAAAGACATCTCCGTGGTCATGTGGTTGGCATGACTAAATGCCAAAGGTGTACAGAATGCTGTTACCTTCCCACCAAAGGTGGTTCCTATTTTTCTACTTGCATTTTTTACGTGCTTTTGAATTGCTAGGTTGGCAGAAGCTGGGACAAGTAACGCGAGCTCATCCCGTTACACAACATTAGGGATTCGAACCACTGAACTGCTGACCTTCTGATCAACAAGCTCAGCGTCTTACCCACTGAGCCACCATGTCCTTTAATGGTATTTATAATTACCCCCAATTCCAAAGTGCTATGGGTGATATGCAGCATCAAGCAAAAAATAAAAATAAATTTAAAAAGCCAACATAAAATGCAAAATTAAAAAAAAAATACCAGTAGAACCAGAAGGTCTCTGTATCAATTCCTGTCCTAGGGAACTCCCAAAAGAATCAAAAGTTATCTCATGTATTTTTACATAAACTAAACTGAGAGACTTTGGTTGTGGGGAGGGGGGGGTTAGGAAAAAACTTAACTGGAAGAAATAGTGAAACTTTGTTCCCTATTGTACATTCTCAGTCTGTCTTGGTAGTAAAGTATTTATTATAACTGAAAAAGCACCGGCCATTGTATCAATTATAGCACCCAAGGCAGCATGGAGATGTGCAAATTGGTCATCATAAGTGATAAAGTAATTGACATTTTTTTGTCATGGACCAAAAGGTAATTAGCTTCTGATCACCTCCCCCAAAGCTAAATTAGATGAACCACTATAGAAAATGCTACTGGAGAAGAGTGATTGCTTCACCTTCATCACTTTATAATAGACCTTCGAATGAGTTCTACCCTGTGCTCATTTCAATTTATTCCATCATCATGTTTCATGTTTCATACCTGTCCTTTGTTTATTTATATTTGGCCATTTCGGATGTTGATTCTGTTTGCTTTGTTTTGTTGTCTGTAGAGATTCTCAGTCATCCAGGCCATGGTTGTCCCAAAGGTGCTTTTTTTCAGGAGGCAACTAGACTTCCTTGTTTTTTCTTTGAAGACGTTTCGTTTCTCATCCAAGAAGCTTCTTCAGCTCTGACAGGAAAGTGGGGAATGGAAGGATTTATATTCCTTGCAGATAGCTGGTAATTTATATCCTTTTAGAGCAAGGGTATCAAACGCACGGCCCACAGGCCAGAAGTGTCACATCTGGCCACACCCACCTCCAGTTTAACGAAGGGGGGAAATTCGCAATATGTCACCTTTGACACCCTATTTTAGAGGGTCATTGAAGCACTTGGAGGTTTATCTCTGTCCTCAGGGTAACTTGAGTAGTGCTTTGTTTTGTTTCAAGAAGATTCAAGAAGATTCTTTTTTGTCTGGTGTTTTACCAATGAAGCACTGAAGGCTGCATCGAATATTTGGAAGGACACAGCATCTCTTGAAGGCTAGATGCAGTTGTTTGCATCTAGCCACATGCAATTGTGCATGTGTATAAGCTATTTCCACAAACACTACTGGCAAAGTGATACTCCAGACAGTGCAAATGCTTTGTATAACTGTAAAAACCATTTGTACAACACATTTCCAAAAGCAGGAGGAACAAAATGCAGTCAATGTGGTTATATAATTGTTCCATGGCACTTTTGAAATGTCATTTTATTGATATGTATACGAAAGCCTGTGTGCATTGATAGAACACTTAAATTTTTTAAAAAAAAACCACACTGCAGTAATGTATGTAATGACTTCCAGATTGCTTTACTGCAACGTTTTATCAATACTTATAAGCACATCAGTAATGCAGAGGTGACGAAGGGAACAAATGAATTAAGCGACAAATACCTGACTAAGATTTCATTGAGAGATGGAGCTAGGTCCATAATTTTGAAAAACATTGTTATAAAAATCTGATTTAAATCAAGCTAAACTGTAAATGCCATTACGAGCAGGAGTCAGAAGCAAAGAATCCGCAATTACAAGCAGATTACAAATACAAGCCAAGAGTCTAATAGACTAAGACTGCATAGTCTTTCTAAGGAACAACATTCAACCTTACTATTTTCCTGCTGTTATTTCAACCTAAAGTTCTGGTAATTTGCTATTCAAGCTGGTGACATCCACAGAAAGGTCAACAAAAATCAAGTAGCAGTCATGACTACAGATTTGATTCCCTGGCCCTTTAAACATGCATGAAGGGAGGGACTTCTATCACAAAGTTCCAACCACCATCTTGAATTTTCTGAAACCCCTATGCATATTTCTGATGGATGCCTGTGATACAGAGCCAGTGAAACAGGTCTGTAAACCTTTGGTATTTCTCCAGCAGTTCCTTGAAATTATCTGTCTCTTGAAGAACAGAAAGCCACAATTATTTGGTAAAATGTAATAAATTGAAAGGGAATTTGGAGATTAAATCTAGAAAGAGGTACAAATGATATCTCTCTGAGTGTTTCTGCTCACCAGAAATGATAGTTGCAAATAATTCTAGATTTCCAGTAACAATTTCTTAAACAAAACTTTGCTCAAAGATGTCCATAAATAGATGGATACACAACTCTGAGGTATTAAAATACCATTCAAGGTTTAGAATAAGCCTCATTTTCAGTCATCTCTCACCTTTTGTTTTAATTAACAGTGTAGCAGAACAAATTCCCAGTTAACAAGAACACAGTAAACATGGATAGGTACTTTTTATTGATGATCTTTCTAGACAACAATGTCCTCTGGATATTTGTCAGCAAAATGTATCACAATGAATCATTAAAGTTTAACGATTTTATGTAAGTTTATCTGAATCCTCTCCCAGAGGTTTAGTGGATTAAATACCTGAAACCTTTCTCACCAATTTGTCCTCCAACATACATACATGCATATTTTACATACACACATACATGTATTTTGTTCATTCATTGAGTTATATATCTATCCATAACACATATACACAAACACATATAACACAAACACATATACACATACCCAAGTACAAAAAAATAAGAGAACCAACAATGGTCACTGAAGATAAACCAACCAATTAACAGTTCTCTCAATGGGACATTTAACCACCCAACCATCAAGCCCTTAAGCACATTCATGTCTTTAACACTTTGAAAAGGTGCAAGGATCATGGCCAATCTGATCTTGTGGGGTATATTGTTCTAGATAGCAGGGGAAGTGTGAAGGGTACACTTCAAGGTAACATAAAGAATTAACATTCTTTAATTGAAGTGGGAGAGGAGTAAACTGAAGTAGATACAACTAGAGATGTGGTCCCACAAATAACCCAAACATGGAGGAGTTTATAGGTGACCACCAGCACTTGTAGTTCCTTCTAGAAGCACATTGGGATCCAATGCAGTTCACAGAGCAAAGATATAACATGGGTACTAAGTATCAGTTGCCCTTTTTCCTAGATTGGGCCCCTTCAGACAATCACTCGTTTCTTTGTCAACTCATAATGTTATAGCTGCAATGCACTCTACATGGGGCTACCCTTGACAGCCACTTGGAAACTTCAGTTGGTCCACCAGCTGTAGCACCAACAGTGATGGATATGCCTTGGTATGCTCTTGTAATGCTTCTGTTTCACAACCATACTGATCGCTAGTTTGGTTCCAAGTACAATTCAAAGTGCTGGTCATTACTTATAAAGTTCCAGGTGTCAGCAATTAAATAATGCCATGAATTGGGACCTGATAAGTAGGGCTTTCTTTTAGTAGCTCCTGGCTTCTGGGATGAAGTTCCCCTGAAATTTTAATAGCTATCTCCTTACTGGTACTTTGAAAGGTCTTACCCAGCTAGGACTTCATCCAGGCCTTTGGATAGGACAACTAATGCTTCTTTCTTTCTTTCTTTCTTTCTTTCTTTCTTTCTTTCTTTCTTTCTTTCTTTCTTTCTTTCCTTCCTTCCTTCCTTCCTTCCTTCCTTCCTTCCTTCCTTCCTTCCTTCCTTCCTTCCTCCCTTCCCTTCCCTTCCCTTCCCTTCCCTTCCCTTCCCTTTCTTTCTTTCTTTCTTTCTTTCTTTCTTTCTTTCTTTCTTTCATTCTTTCTTTCTTTCTTTCTTTCTTTCTGTCTTTCTTTCTTTCTTTCTTTCTTTCTTTTTCTCCTCTGGTTTTATTTTCTTTGCCATCATTGCTTCTTTGTCCTAACAGAGATGATAGCCCAATGTTAGTCCTCTTGGATCTGAAGATATAGAAAGTCAATGTGCCTTTCAACTTACATCCAAAATTTTGTTATCTTCCAGGATTCTTTGGCAGATGAATCAAAAAGTATAGGTAGTTCTCACTTACTGACCACAGATGGGACCAGCACTTGAGCAACATTATTTTAAAGTGAAATGAGTCCAAGGCCAGCTTATATCACTTCCAGCTGCTGTCATTAAGTGGATCACTGCAGTCATTAAGCAGAACATCATGTGACCAGAACTTGCAACTTTCTGCCAACTTCCTCATTGACTTTCATAGAGTCATAGGGCTGGAAGGGATCTTTTAGTCCAATTCCTTGCCCAAGGCAGAAGTCCTTATACCATCCCAGACAAATGCTTGTCCGATCTTTTCTTGAAAACTCCAGTGATGGAGCACCCACATCTCTAGGAGGCAAGATGTTCCACTGATTAATTCAGAGGGTGGGTTTTTTAGCAGCCTAGAAATTAAGCTCTTATCAGAAATGCTTTAAAAAACTATATAGTAAACTAAATACACTTAACTTGTAAAATTATTTGTTAACTAAAATAAATGTTTGATTTTTTAAATTATATTTTAAAATATAATAACCACTATATATGTGTTTGTGTTATTTATTTATTTTTCAAATTTAAATTAATAAATTATGAATTTATTTAATATGAAATAAATGACAGAGGGGAACTATAATAGCAATCTACAAATAGCTGAAGGGTTATCACTTAAAAGATAGAGTCATTCTCTACAGAGAAAGCAGAACCAGAATCAGTGGTTGAGAACTTTAAGGAAATAGGTTCAGGCTAAATGTCAGGCTAAACTTTACAAGTTGCCAGCCAGTGGAACAGATTGCCACAGAAACTTCTCTTTTGATGAAAGTCCATGCAGTTTGCTTAGCAACATTTTTAGCAAGTAGATTGCCATTGCCTTCTTCCTAGGATTGAGTGACTGGTCCAAAGTATTACCCAGCTGGTTTTATGGGACTAGAAGTCACAATCTCCCAATTTATAGCTAGGTGTATGGTATCTTCAACTACTACATCAGACTGGTTCTAGTATCTGTATCTATACAAATAGATACACAGTTTTAGAAAGGCTCTGGAGGCTGGGGAGATAAAAAAAATGGGCCTTCCCCACCACACCTCGAGGCCCTCAGAAGGCAGGAAACAGCCTGTTTCCCTACTTCCAGTGGGCTCAGAAGGCCTGAAAATCAGCTGACCGGCACACACATATACACGCTGGAGCTGAACTCGCGTGCCCACCGATATAGCTAGGCATGCCACCTGTAGCACGCATGCCATAGGTTTGCCATCATTGGCATAGCATAACCTAGCATAATATAATTACCACTCTGCATTTACTATTTTCCATATAATTCAACCTTCATGGTTGCCTGAATTTTGTGGTCCAAATATTATGTATGGCAGGACATCTCGTCGAATTTTGAGAAGAGAAAATGACTGCAGACCACTGCTAAGATGATTACACAAGGAAAAACAGCATACCTATGTCTCAGTGTCTTTATGGTCAGCAAAAAAGCATTGATGTATAAGAAAAGATTCATTTAAATTTAGGGAGCTAATACATCATTGTATTCCTTAAGATGCATCACATTTAAGAAATACAGAGATCATTTTGATGCTACCTTTTCTGTGTCACACAAATTATTGCTGAGCTGGCAATGGAACAAAATTGCAGAGGGCAACATAAGTAATTCCCCTCAGGATAATACCTTTGCTTAAAGACTTCCTGGGAGTATTTTTATTGCCATCTTTAAAATTCCCCATTAACATTAATCCCAACAACAGCCCTGCTGACTGATATAGACAGAATGGCAATTATCTAAGCAAAAATATTGCTTGGAGATTTCTAAAATGGTGTGAGAGATTCCTGCAGAAGAGAGAAGCAAGGTGTGAGAAAAGTAGAGGGTCAAAATAAATCAGCCCTTTTACATGAGTCTTCCTTCATCCATAGTTCAGGAAGGTAAATTTAGGGCATGAATTGACCTTTGATGAATGTTCTTATACCTTATGCTGTCTCATGGTTCAGAACACAGTGGGTTGGAAGGAATCTGATTTTCAGTTCAATATTTTGTTACCGTAGTTCTTAAAAAGCAATGGGCATGGAGAACCCATCAAGCCGAGATCAAAGCTCAGAGAAGCTGCAACTTGTCCTCATGAAAAATGGGAAGAGTCTTTCACTTCAAAAGAAAATCCTTCCTTTCTGTGAGCCACCTGAGTGAGTTGGGCAGCCATACAAATTTTCTTAATGAATTATAAAATCCCTATTGGATCAAGCTGTATTTCTAACAAGCCTGGCATTATGTGGCCTTCCTGATACTTCTGCAAAGCTCATAGGTATAACATAAAACAAGGACAGCCCCGTGTACAGCACCTTATAGTAGTCCAACTGATAGGTTACCAGTGCATGAATAACCATGAGGATGGTCCCTCAGTCTAGGAATGGAAGCAATTGGCTCACAATACAAAGTTGTGCAAAGATCCCCCTAGCCATGATTGCTACCTGGTCTTTGAGTAGGAGTTGTGAGTCTAGGAGGATCCCTTGATTGTGCATGGGGCCTCTCTGGGGCAGTTGAACCCCACCCAGCACCATAAATAGCATTTTCCTAGAACCAGGCGTCCCAAAAGCCAGATCCAGAGTCAGTCTTGCCAGAGTTCAATTGAAGCCTGTTGTTCCCCATCCAGACCCTCAAAGCCTCCAGACACCAGGATAAAACATCCACAGCATTACCTAATTCACCAGGGGCAGAGATGTATAATTGGATATCCTCAGCATACTGATGATCCTCCCTCCCTCCAGTGACAAATGAGCTCACCCAACAGTCTCATGTAGATGTTGGATAGGAGTGGAGAGAGCATTGACCTCTGAGACACCCCATAGGGCCAAGTAGAGGCCAAGGGCAAGATATCTCTTTCCAATCACGACTGATCTGAGAAAGGAGGTGAACCAACAGAAAACTGTAATGTCCACTACCAGTCCTTTAAGCCAATCCAAAAGAATAACATGGTTGATGGCACCAAAGGTTGCAGAATCATCAAACGAGGCAAAGACGGACATTCTAAACCCATACAACCCATGCCAGAGATCATCCAAAAGTGTGACCAATGCCAAAAATTTGCTGAAAATCATAAGCATAAAGCTCAAAAACTCAAAGGAAAAAAAAAAGAAACAAGAGGGCACCTTTTTGAAATGTCAAACAAATCAGTTTGTTGAGATTAACCATGAGGATTGCCAAAATATGACTTTGCTCAGGGTGCCAAAATGTCCACAACTCATCCTGTTTTGGGTTGGTCAATGTCTTGTAATCCAGCCCATCTCCTGGGATTGTTGTTGTGGGTAGAACAGGAGAAAGGAGTCTTGTGTGAGCTGCCTTCAAAATAAAGGTGAGATATAAATCTACTGAATAAAGAAAAATAAAATAACATGCATGACATCATTGTGGCTTTTACCAGATGCCCTAAACTGCGGCTAAATTACAATAGAAGTGAAATCTTCCAGTTCCTGTACAGCCCCTCGAGAGGTAAGGAAAAATGGTTTCTCAGCCTTGGATGTTCACTTTGCTTATTGTTCTGCTCGAATAAAAGTCTTCGCCTCTACAATACTAGAAATGAGTCTATTTTCTATTCAAGAGGATTCCTCCCTCCCGTTTCCAAACAAAGACCCTGACAAATGCTTTCACTGCAAAAATGCTTCGTGTCGCTATTAATGCTTATGAAAACGATGGAGCATTAGAGCCCAATCATTCCTTGCTCAAACTAGTCAATAAATTATTTAGTTTGCAAAATGTCATTATGTGTGGGGTTTACTTAATTGAATAGAATAATTTATGGTAAAACCTTGAAAAGAGATCAATGCAGATGGCATGTGAAAATGATTGAGTTTCAGCACAGGCAATTTGATTTTTTTTTCCTGGTCTCTCATTATAATAATATTAAAGGAGAAGCATCAACTTTCGTAAAAAAATAAATAAATAATAATAATAAAAAAATCAATATTTGATAAGTGCCCAGGCCATGAATTTTAACTAGAGTTTTAGGAGCAAGGTAGAAATAGGAGTAAATAATTAATGCCTTCCCTAGCCTGAACAAATAAGTGTTTTGTTTGGTAAAAGAAAAAGTCCATTATCCAGAGATATTTAAGGCTTGTCAAAAAAGAGATGATTTAAGAACAACTGTTGGGGAATCTGACCTTTTTCATTAAAAAAAAAAGTGCAGCATGAGACACAAAAAGATTTTTGTGCTGTAGCCTCTTTTGATGCTCCACAGAAAACTGAAAATGATCGTTTTAAAAAAAATCATCCTTAATTTTGTAGTGAATTGTAATGAGTTCTCTTCCTTGTAAGCCTGCTAAATGGAAGGAAGAGAAATGTTTTCTGATTTTTACACAAGATGGAGCCATGTGAGGCAAAAAGAGAAAGTGTGTGTATGCTTGTTGGGAGGGGGAATAGCCAGGATTAGAAAATTATTAATTTAAGAGGAAGAAAATTGAAAGATAAATCTGCCCATAGATTTCTACCAGTTATATGACATAAATGAAAAAAGAGTTAACCCTTGTAAAATGCGATTGAGCAGCACAGATTTGTTGCATTATAAATATGTAAACGAAGCAGGCCATGGACATAAGGACATTTAAGACTGTGAAGATGTATAAATTTCAACTCCCATGATAGCTAGGGAACTCCGGAATGGGACTTTTCGGCTCGAACTCTTCACCTTGCCTGTTTCTCCTTAAGGTTTTCACCTCTGCATTATTAGCCACAGACTTTTCTCCTTGGCTGGCCCTCCCCCAGTCTTTTACCATGGTACACCGGCCACGGACCCTCCATCCCAGTCCCTTTGCTGGGGCCCATTCATCGAAGTACAGTTCACGTTGGGCTTTTGGCAGCCCAGGACAATTTACAGCCAACCAATTGGTTCAGGGATTTGGAGGCTTTGGGAGTGGAAGAGTGGGGGCTGCAGTTCAGAGGGAGGCTCAGGAGGGCCACCCTCTCACACACACACACCTTTGTCCAAAGTGCCTGAGACAAGGGCTGGTTTGCATCTCTTTGCCACAAAAGGAGGGGGTTGCAGAGTGCGAGGGATCCATCAGGTGGGGTTCCAAGGGCCTCTCCCTGTGGAAGAGGGGGCTAGGAGGGGGCAAAGGTATTTTGTCCCCAACCGGGGCTGCCTTAGTTAGTAACACTAGGGGCTCTCACCACCACAAGCTGCTCGCCTGTCAGTTTGGAGCCTCCCGAGGCTGCTGAGAGCTTCGGGAACTCTGGGAGTTGAAGTCCAGACAACTGCAAGTTGCCAGGGTTGAGAAACACTGCTTTAAACCATTAAACTACTTGGCTGTAGTAGCAACTACAGAAACCCACAGGTATTTCCCCAATCCAAAATGATAACCACAACTCTTCTTTTCCAGGACACTTATAAGGTAAAATGCAAATTATCTTGAGTTGAACTTGATTCAGCACAGCATGTCCATGTTGTTTTCTTGACAATAATTCAGAAAAATGATTTGCTATCACCTTCTTTCAGGATATTTCTTTAATTCCCAATTCTATCATACAATTATCAAGTTTTCCTGTGGTCTCCCGTCTAGGCATTATCCGCATGCAGATATTCTAATCAAATATTGCAGTCATAGTATATCTCCAAGACCATGACTGGTGTAAGTTGTAAGATAGGGGTTCTTTTTTGTTGTTATTGTTTACATATAATTGCTTTCTATGGAAAAACACTGAAAAATTACACTTTTTGGGTTAATCTTGAAATAGTATTGTTGATTTATGTCAGGATTCTACCACTGCATCTTACTGCATTTTACTTCACGTATAAACTGCAGACTTCCACAATTATCCTCCCCTAAGAAACGGGGAAAAAAGAATACCATATTTCAAGTGGTCCTAGTGCATGGGCAATTAATTATGGCATCTGAGTGAGCAGAAAGCTAGCTCTATTGTATCAAGTTAGATGTAAATTGTTGATGAATTGTTCCTATTATGGATGTATTCTTTGCTTTGATGTGGAGAAGGCTGCTTCATAGGGGCCAACACTGCTTCACCGCTTCACCGCAATTACTAATATCTTGTATTTTAGATCCACCCATCTAGCATGGCTCAGAATTTTTGCAGTGGGAGGGAAAGGAGCAATACATAAATAAAATGTACATTCTGCTACAATCAGTACATTGAATATAAGGAAATTCATAGGGGCAGTGCTCATCTCCATTTCAAGGCCATTGAGCCAGCATTGTCCAAAGATGTTTCAACAGACAAAGGGCCAGCATGATATCATGGAGTGCTATTTCCTCCCAACCAAAGTGGTACCTATTTATCTACTCACATTTGCATGCTTTCAAATTACTAGGTAGACAGGAGTAAGCGAAGATGGGAGCTTTCCAGCTGACAAACCCAGCATCTTAATCACTGTTTTAATGCAGTTTTAATGACCTGATTCAAGGCAGCTTACAGGAAAACATTTAACACATAACATTACAATTATTTAGACAGAACGTATTATTATGAAAGTCCACAAACAATACCACAAACCTTAGCAATCAATATAAATTCAGCATAAACCAAAATATTAAAAAGAACTGTAATTTGGGGGAAAATATCTATCTAGGGTGGCAAATTCTTAATAACATTAAAGCAGACAGATTCATCACAAATTTCAATATTTATAGTTCCCCCCACAGTCCCCAAATTAATGCACCAGTTGCAGTTTCCAAATAGTATTCAAGGGCAGTCCCATACAGAGCACAGATGTGACTGTCACTTTCTGAGTTGCATTGTTTTGTACAACTTGATGGCACAAAAGAATAATAATTACTATAATTCAGGGTTGCAGTTAGTACATATCTGGCTTTTCTTTAATTGTTATCTCCTTAGTCTATGCATGAACCTGCACACTATGTATCCACATAAAACACACAAAGTCCATATGAGAACATTCATGTGGCAATTTTTATTATGTATCTATTTTGTATTTTATATAGAAATAAAGCATAGAATTGTTCTGAAAAATTGTTCAATGGGAACTGATACTTTTAACTATAACTACAGTTCTTTGACTGTGCTGTCTGTGAATTCATGTATAACACAGACAGGTGAATAACACAGACAATGTTAAGCATCTATTTTTATGCTCATGCTCCCAGAAAGAATACCCTAAAACTGCCAAGTTTTAAAAACACTCTTTTAAACAATATCAGCAAAAAAACTGATTAAAGTTCTGGGCTGTTGTTCCTTCAGGTTTCTAGAAAAAACTTCTACCTTCTGAAGAGCTGTTTTTTTCCAATCAGAAACAAACTTCACCTTCCATCCCAGTCTGGTTGATATGATGATGAGATAAGGCTAGGGCAACCATTGTGCTGGTTTCCCCATGAATACACATGCCTGAGCAAAATGCCTGAGCATTTTACCAAATCTGTAGCAGGAAGGAGATGGGAGTGCCTGCAAGCAGCACCCACCAGATTACTAGATGCCTCTTTGGGATTACTCCTCTCATAACCCTTCACCAAGTTCCCAGGTTCCTGGCTATATATATCACTATCCCCTGGAGAAAGAATGGTCAACAAGGAGATGTCCCGTCTCACCTGGAACCAGCTGATCTCTCTTCCTTAGGAATAATTATTTAATTAAAAGGCTTCAAGTTTTTCCTTGTTCTATTCAGATTGCCATGGTTGAGAATTTTTTTTTTTTAGAGCCCATCTCTGAGCATTTGAGAAAGAAGAATTTTTATTTTAATAAAAACAGCAAAAGTCAAAATTTGAGAAAACAGGCTAACTGTAACATATAACATGACTATTACCTACTAAAGCAAGCTAGCATTCCATAACCTGTAGATAGTCTTAGCAAACAAAGAAGAAATAAAGTGATAGAGAATTGGAGAAGATACAAAAAAACCCTGCCCCAAATTGATCCTATACTACTTTGAAGAAACTTCTTCAAATTTCTTTGAAGAAATTGCTTTCAAGCAATTAAATAAATGTTTCCTATTATTATTATTATTATTATTATTATTATTATTATTATTATTATTATTATTATTATTATTATTAAATCTTTAGTGAGATTCACAGCCTTTACGGCTGGTTAATAGCTCAGCAGCTCGAGTCCTAACCAAGGACCTAGGAACTGTTAAGGTATCGTCGGAGGATATAAGCTGTTCCGAGTAAGGTGGTTACTTGAAATGTTTAAGTCCGGTAATTTCTAAATAGCAGGGTAGCCATTTGGGTATTGCTCCAAGGGCTTCAATTACAAACGGGACAACACACAATTTCTTTTTCCACAGTCGCTCAACTTCAACTTGTGATTTTTTCTTGCTGCTTATCTTCAATCCGTGCGTCACCAGATATTACAATGTCAATGAACCATGCTTTTTTCTTTTCAATTATTGTTATGTCAGGTGTGTTGTGGATTATTATTATTATTATTATTATTAATCATATTTCTATGCCACCCACTCTCCGAGTACTCTGGGCAGCTTACAACAATCGACAGTATACTAAATAGCATATTGCCCCCAACAATCTGGGTCCTCATTCTACCCACCTTGGAAGGATGGAAGGCTGATCTCTCACCTTGAGCCGGTAAGATTTGATCTGCTGATCTGCTGAACTAGCAGTCAGCTGAAGTAACTGCAGTATAGCACTCTAACCACTGTGCCTCCTAGACTCTTGATTTCAAATTCTCTCCCATGATTTCAAAGTACCATGATAGAACTTCAGATAGCCAGTAGGCCATGCAAATTTATCTCATGCTCTGTTAAATTTTGGAGTGGATTAATAGCAAGTATTCACTTGCACTGCAAAAAGAGGAATTAAGCTTTCTCTATGTGCTAGTAGTCAAATATTGTTGAACAGTGATAACATGCAACCACAATCATTCACAGGTCAAAATGATGAAAGTGTCATTGAGTGGCAAGGCAAGTTCTATCTCTTTCCTACAAGCATGCAATGTACAAAAGGGCAGGGGATTTCATCACAATAGCACAACATTGTTACATTTCTACCCCTTTCCCTCCCTTGCCCAACATGAATGTGCATGTGATACACCAACCTGTATAATATTTCAGTCAAAGTCACGTAACATATTTTTAACAAATGAAGTTAGGGATTTTTTTTGCTCTGCAAAGCATGAATTCCTGCATCACATGAACATCTGCAATTCTGGAGCATCCTGTTGCTAGTGCACCAAAGTTATGAAACTTATGGAATAGTTATTGTAGTTGAAAAGCAAAGAAATCTTCATACTACTGAACTGTTGAAATTGTGATAAAGCCTTGCATTCAGAATGCTGCTAAACTTCACCTGAAGAAAAAAAATGTTTATGATTTAGCAATGAATAACCAAACTCCACATTTTTTATAGTATCCTTGTTGATGATTTTGATAACAGAGTAATGAAGGAATGTGTTAAACTGCATACCATGTACTCGATGTGTAGCAAAAGATTCAGCCTATGTAAACGACTAGTGATTTATTATTGGAAATTTAAGATTATGATAAAATCAGAACTTTCAAATGGACATTTGCAGGCAAATGTTATATATTTAACATTTTAAACATTTGAATTTAGATTTAAAATATGAGGAAGAATCAAACATTGTATTTATATTATATGTAGAAAGAAGAATGGCCCAAAAGGCCACGGATTGTCAGTTCTAATTTAAAAATTACACTGAAGAAAAAAATAACAGTTCTTACTTTTCTACTTGCTTTTCTTGGGTGTCAAGATACTGAAGAACAACCAATGGCTTATGCTTGTGGGGTAGTTTTCTGGGGTGGCAGGAGAGTTGGGACAGTTGTGACAGACAAAAATTTGGTTGTGACAGTTAGTTCTTGCTCATGGTACTCTATTAATTAGTTAGCCTGATACAGTAAAATTAATGTGTGCGTAGACTAGCAGATCATTAAGAGGCTTGAATTAAAAAATGCCTTGTAGTAAATTAAAAACAAAAGTGTTCGGGCCAACACCTCTGAGATTTGGGCTATCATCATTTCAGTGATTTAAAAAATTTAAACTTGCCCAATTCATCCATAATTTAAAGTAAAGTTTATTCCTATGGTATGTGCTAGTCAGATTAGCCTTTCAGACCATATTCAGATTACTGACAATAGAATAGAATAGAATAGAATAGAATAGAATAGAATAGAATAGAATAGAATAGAATAGAATAGAATAGAATAGAATAGAATAGAATAGAATAGAATTTTATTGGCCAAGTGTGACTGGACACACAAGGAATTTGTCTTGGTGCATATGCTATCAATGAACATAAAAGAAAAGATATGTTCATCAAGAATCATAAGGTACAACACTTAATGATAGACATAGGGTACAATTAAGCAATCAAATAATATTAGGAAACTGTCAATATAAATTGTAAAGATACAAGCAATAAAGTTACAGTCGTACAGTCATTAGTGGAAGGAGATGGGTGATAGGAACGATGATAACTAAGCTAAAATCCTGATTGGGTCTGCAGAACCAGCATACATATGTAAGATTTTCTAAGGGTTGCATGAAGCAAACCTGACTGGTCACATTAAGAAAGTTGAGTACCAAGAAGAAAGAGAATGAAACCAAAGCAACATTAAACTTGACACTTAAAAGAATTCTGATGCACAGAGTTCACTTAGGTAATAAAACTCATTGGCCAGCTATTTATGGCAATATCTGAGAGCCCATCACATTATTGTAGTCAATTTTCATCCCACCATCCACATGGAAGTGAAGTTGCAATGTCGTAAATTATCTGCCATAGCTCAGAAGGAGTGGAAAAGCCATTGGATCTCTGAAGTGCTTCGGATTTCTGTAAAATACTTTGAAGCCATTTGATTCAATTTGCTGCTTTGAAGCAGGCTCCCAGTTTGATTCACAAATCTGCTTTGAAGGATAAATTGAAGCTCCCCTTCAAAACTTTGCAGAGCTCTGCTAAAAATAATGTGAAGGAAGCAATGCTATTTCCTAAGCCTTGAAAACTATCATAAAAATTGTTGGTATCTTTGAAGTTCAATTTCTTCTAAATAAACAAGCTGAACTAGGAAAATGAATTTGAATTTGTAGTAATGGTATTGTTCACGATAAGGATTTTGGACAAATGCATACACACACACTTCTTACCTGTTTTGGGGATACAGTCAAACATTCACTAATGTTTGGAAGCATTGGCTTCCAAAATTCTGTCCAGGATCAGTTTCATTATCTAATTAATTATACAAAACGCAGACTATTTTATCTTGCTGTCTGAATATTTTAAAGTTGATTAGGAAGTTCTTCTGTTCCACACTTAGATTCCTCAGTTGTCAAAGGGAAATGTATTTGGTTTTATGAGCTGGAATAAGTCAGCCTTTTTTAGAATATTATGAGAAAAGCCAAATGCTTGAAAAATGATAACTTTCATCTGTGATTGGTATATCTGTCAGGTATATTTCAAGCCTTGAACAGGTGGAATGCTTCACGGAAGAAAACCACCATTATTACTCATTATTATGTAATTCAAGAATTTATGGCTACATTCCAGCTATGGATATAGCAAGCTGGTTTTAAAACTTCTCTTCATTTTCTCTACCTGATGAGCTTTCAAGGACAAGGTTCTTGGGGAAAAAAATTCTCAAGGATGAATTGAGACACTGCTGAAAGCTGAAAACCCCATTTGAAAACATACGAGTAACACTTTTACCATTTATGTTTCGCCTTAGCCACAGAATCTCCAAGAACAATTTCAGACTCAGGTTTGATTCAATTGCTAAGCCTTACTTCCAACAAATCACTTTAATTTTTTATTGTTCTTAAAATATCTCTTTGATTATTCTAAAGCAAGCAAGCTGTTGTGAATGTGATTTCTCAATGGTATTGTCATACCTTTTCAAAGCTGATTTTTCTACTCTTCTGGATTTAAACACACAGCACTCCTGCAAATTTGCATTGTTCTCTTTCTTCCTTTCTGCACAGAATTCAAAAGCTAGGGCAAGCAAGCAGCCCCCATTTTAATATGGATAACAATCGGAGGAAATGTTGTTGTTTGATGTAAGATGGGGGGAGGAAAGAAATATGCTTTTTTAACTTTACAAATGCTTTGATTTATTCTGAGATTCCTTTCCCTTTGAAAGATAAATGTAACAGGACGGTTGAAGTGAGCGTGAGATTTCTATGTGGCACAAGGTATTTATACTTATCAAAGGGGTATTGGTTAAAATAAGGTTGAGAAATGTTGTAGTTCATCTCTTTGATTGCCAAGTCCTCTGAATAATAGACCTATAGGCCATCTTAAGCATTCATATAGCAAATGCTGCAATTTTCATATTTCCACCTCATTTTACTTTACCTTCCCTGAGGTTAAGTAGATTCTGCTGCTGATAGATTTATGCATTTAAATGTGTGATTAGAAACAGAATTAAACTTATTTAGGTTGAGGGGGGAAAAATCAACAATTGAACAACCTAATCAAAGCATTTAAGGAACTGCCGGATTGTATATTATAAATCATAACATAATTAGAACTGAATTGATTTTTCCATTAACATGAAATTAAGACTAATTTCCTCATGCTATATTTACTCGAATATTCCCCAGATGCAAATGCAGAGTCATAAAACGTTTAGTAAAAATGATTTTCTAATTGTTTCCTGAGCTGATCTCTTATATCACCAGCTTGGCTTTTTCTTGAAGGCTCCTAAATAATGTGTCTTTCATCCTTACTTTTGACAGAAGAGACAAAAAGAAATTTTGAATTTTTTAAAAAATAGTAAGATGTTAATGAGGGGGGAAACAATCCCTTCTGCTTCTCTCACTGGAATTGTTCGTTGAACTGAAATTGGTAATTATAAGTTCATCCATTCAGCAATTTATATAAATGATAGCAAGTTCAGAAATTTATATAACTAATAGATTTTTTTATTTCCCATCAGAACTGATGGTCGGGGCTCCTGAGTGGGCTTGGGTTTTGTTTTATCATTCCTGGATCAGACTGCTTGTCAAACTATGTAAACTGGAGGAACTCATAGTTTTCCTATCCAACTGGCCCACTTTTCAGAATCCAAAAATTAAGTTTTAAAATGTGTGAATGTATATGAAAGATTTAATGTACCTATTTGTTCAAAAATAAGTAATCTTCCTTCAAACCTCTGAGGAAAAAAAGAGAAATCTTACCTGAAGAGGATGAGGATGGCCTCCAAGAGATATGAAGCTGCAAAGCAGATTGAGGTCGTAGAGACATCTGCTACCCTTATTATTGATTATCTCATATTCAAAGACAGTCAAACATGCTTTTCAAATACTTCTGCAAACAGGTGGCAACCCGATTTGAACAGCTCAGTAAGGTTCAACCTGAATGGGAATCCATCATAATATTCCAGGCTTTGGAGTAAGGTGAAAAGTTGGAAACTATTCTAGAAGAAGGCAGCAATAAGCCACATCTGTACCAAAGGTGGTATTCAGCAGGTTCTGACCAGTTCTGGAGAACCGGTAGCAGAAATTTTGAGTAGTTCTGGAGAATTGGCAAATACCACCTCTGACTGGCCCTGCCCCCATCTATTCGCTGCCTCCCAAGTCCCAGCTGATTGGCTGGGTCTTCTTTTCTTTCCCTGCACATGGAGCTGGAAAGCAGGTTAGTGGGGTGGGGAGGGAATGGAGATTTTTCAGTATCCTTCCCCTGGAGTGGAGTGGAAATGGAGATTTAGAAATAGAAATAGAATAACAGAGTTGGAAGGGACCTTGGAGGTCTTCTAGTCTAACCCCCTGCCCAGGCAGGAAACCCTACACCACTTCAGACAAATAGTTATCCAACATCTTCTTAAAAATTTCCAGTGTTGGAGCATTCACAACTTCTGCAGGCAAGTTGTTCCACTTATTAATTGTTCTAACTGTCAGGAAATTTCTCCTTAGTTCTAAGTTGCTTCTCTCCTTGATTAGTTTCCACCCATTGCATCTTGTTCTACCCTCAGGTGCTTTGAAGAATAGTTTGACTCCCTCTTCTTTGTGGCAACCCCTGAGATATTGGAACATTTTGCAGTATCAAAATTTTGCAGTATCCTTCCCCTACCATGCCCACCAAGCCAAGCCCACAGAACTGGTAGTAAAAAAATTTGAATCAGTACAGAATCACCACTGATCAGTACAGTTGTGGAGCAAATTAGAGTGACTTGTCCAAGTCTGTTGGACGCCAAGCTCACTTTGAGGAAGACTTTACCTTTGGATGTCCAGCATCTGTGGAGAGAAACCCCAGGAAACCCCAGTATCCATAATTCCTCTTCCAGCAATGCATGATTGTCATTGGTCTAAAGCTGGGAAGAATTATGTAAGATTATTTTTAAAGGACCATAGAATTACCATTCCTATATGCATG
Organism: Masticophis lateralis; assembly: GCA_030761175.1. Classification (NCBI taxonomy): domain Eukaryota; kingdom Metazoa; phylum Chordata; class Lepidosauria; order Squamata; family Colubridae; genus Masticophis; species Masticophis lateralis. The sequence continues at coordinate 319,662,893 of JAUDYJ010000001.1, read as the reverse complement.
GATAAGCTTTACAATACACTTCCCAATTGAGAGTGGAAAAAGACATTTCTTCTTCTACTCTTTATTTATTTTCAAAAAGAAAGAAATAATCCATAACTTTTTTTCATCACTTTCTTGTTGATTTTTAGATCTAGAAGTTGGCAAGTCTGATTTGCCTTCTGCTGACCTCAATCTGTTGAGAGTGAGATAGATGGAAGCATTAAATTTGGGACAGCAGGGGTGTCTGTAGCTGAGGGGTATCAAATTTGCAAGAAGAAGGGTACAGAGTTGCAATCAAACCTTGCCCTTTTATACATGCTATGTATTATGCAATGACACATCTACAAGAGTGTAGATAATGATTCACAGAACTTGCTATCTTGCAGTTTTTGACCTCTTCCTGCAAGCACTGCTGCATGATAACTCTCTAAGGACAATTGAATGAATCACCATTCCATCTAACATTGCTCAGCCATCAGAAAAAGACTTTTGAGCATTCTCACTTCAAAATCTAGCTGCCGCTTCAATAAGGTGGACTTGCCAGTTATTTTTAGTCACTGCTGGTTTTAAATAACAGCTTTGGGGCACATGTAGATTAAAATGGTACAGTTTTAAAATCCATTCCACATGCAGTTTTATGTATGTATTTTCTTTGTTATTTTCTAGGGCTTAAGGTAACATACACAGCAACCTTCCTTCAGTTTTTCTTCATAGCTGTCCATAGGTGATCCATGACAGTCTTAAGTCACTGAGTGTAGTGGAATGTAGGCTGGATTTCCAGGAAGGAGCAACTCCATTCCAGAGGACCATGAGAAAATGAAGTTTAGGTAGTTTGATTGGGAGAAAGAGAGTCAAGATAGCTTCTAATCAGAAGTTCTAGAGCAGGGCTGTCAAACTCACGGCCCGTGGGCTGGATGTGTCATGTGCTGGCCACACCCACTCCCAGTTTAGCAAAGGGGGAAAACTCCCAATATGTCACATGATGCCACCATGATGATGTGAGTTTGACATCTCATTTTAGAGTATATCTTTAAAGCAAACAGTTGCTTTAATTTGTGAGGTTTTTGTCAATAGATGAAATACAGTATAATAAAGGAAACTTAGAATAAGTTTCTTATTCTAAAGAAAACATGTTAGCAGCACCTGTTTTTCTTGGCTTTTGAAGCCTGATATCAACCTTGCCGAACTAAAGCAACTACATGCATTATTTATTGGTTGGTTGGTTGGTTGGTTGGTTGGTTGGTTGGTTGGTTGGTTGGTTGGTTAGTTGGTTCAATTTATATGCCGCCCTTCTCCGGAGACTCAGGGTGACTTACAATGCATTAAGCAATAGCCTTCATACTTTTGTATGTACCTGCTTAGTAGGGCTTTCGCCCCCCTCCCCCCCCCAAGTGGTGTTCTTTTTTATACAAAGTTAGCTTATTGCCCCCACAATCCAGGTCCTCATTTTACCTACCTCAGAAGGATGGAAGGCTCAGTCAACCTTGAGCCTGGTGAGATTTGAACTCGCAGTAATTGCAGGCAGCTGGCAGCTAAATGCTACTTAACAGCACTTTAGTCTGCTGCTCCACCAAGGCTCCTTAATGATATACTCTGAGAACATCTAAGGAGGAGCTATCTTGACCTATTCCTCCCAACCAAATTAAACTTCACTGTCTCTTGGTCCTCTGGAATGCAAACTACATTCTACCACACTCAATGAGTTATTGTGGTTGAGGATGGACTTGAACCAGGATCTCCCCCAGAGGCTGCCAAATTCTAATCCTCCAATTTAAATATTGTCTCTCACTGACTCTTTAATTTCTAGGTACCAGATTCCTGTTCAGAGCATAAGCACAATCAAGTATCATCAGGGGCGGGCTCCACTTTACTACCGGTTTACAATGGGAGCGTGCTCGATTCTGCGCATGCGCAGATCACCCAGGATGACATCGTGGCGGGTGGGTGGAGTCTTCCACCAGTTTTACTACTGGTTCTATAGAACCTGACTGAAGCAAGAGCAACCCACCACTGGGTGACATCAGAAGAAGCTCTCATGTTGCCTGGGCAAGAGAGTGTTGAGCACCCCATTGGCCGTGCCTGCTTCAAAGAAGTGTCAATGAGCAAAGAAAACTTTTACTTTCCCTTCACATTTTGCTTAGTTTTGAACATGGTCAATTTTAAAAATGATTGACTCGAAAATGACTTATAAAATGACAGCCTAGATTATCCAAGGACTTTCCTTCCAAAATAAGTAGAAGCTTGTGAAACACATGGAACTGACAGCAAAACTGACAGCTTCTTCCAATGCTCATTAATCTAGAACAGTGTTTCTCAAACTTGACAGCCTGAAGATGTGTGGACTTCCAGACTTCTTCTATTCCAAATCCCAGCATGCTGGCTGGGGAATTCTGGGATTTGAAAACTACACATCTTCAAGCTGCCAAGCTTGAAAATCTCTGATTGGGGGGAGAGGACTTTTTCTTAAAAAAAATCAGTCTGTTTCATAGAGAAATTCCACCACTCTCTCCCTCGCACTTCTTCTCATTTCTCATTCCATGTTAATGTGCACTGCCTTAGGCCTTTCCTTTGCCTTTTTCTGATGTAAAGTTTCTGTATACTTGGAGCATATGGCTGAGAAAATTGGCCACTGAGACACTACCTCATTCAAGTACAGACACAATCAGATTTCTCAGACTATAATTTCATTTGCTCCAAAGGCCGCCTTAATCACCAAGGCATGTTTTTAACAATCTAAGACTTTTTCCCTTTTCTTTTGTCAACCTAATATGTTCTTGACCTTGATTCTAATTGGATCTATATGACCAATGACCAGTGCCAAAGACCTGTCACATTTTAAAACTACAAGAACAAACAAAATTATAGTAAGTTTTTGAAACAGCAGAACACCCTTGGTAGATGGAAGGACATGAAAAAAATAACAATCAATGGTGGGTTGCTCCTGGTTTGGCCTGGTTCGGGAGAGCCGGTAGTGGTGATGATGTGATGTCAGTAAACCGGTTCTCTATGACTGTGAGCTGGGCCCTCCCGCCCGTCCCCATGTTATACCTGCCTTTATTTATCATCTTTTAGTCCATAGGTATGGCAGAGTGGATTGCTGCACCTCACCTGGGCAGAAATCTAAATCGCTTGCGCGGAAAGCGTGTGTGCGAAGAGAACCTGTGGTGACACTGGTTGGAACCCACCACTGATAACAAAGGTCCAATTTTCATAGCTATATTTCATTTTAGATCTAGAGATTGGCTCTGGGAAAAGTTCTAGAGAAACAATATGCTAGGGACTAGGAATCTGTCCCCCAGAAAACCAATTGTGATCAGTCCACTACATCCAGGGGTGGGATTCAGCCTATTTGGACTGGTTTGGGTGAACCGTTAGCTCAGACAATGATCTGAGAGTGAACCAATTTGCTCCAACAATCAGGTGGGCCTGGCCACCTGTCCTGACCTTTGTTTCCTTTGTTTGAAGTCCAGCTGATCGGCGCAGCAGAGCAGATTGCCGTGCCTCAGCTGTTTTACTCACCGGGGCTGCAGTAGAAGGTAAGTTTTAGAGCTGAATTCAAATCCACCATGCGTGCAAAGCACATGCTCACCAAACTGGTTGTTACACCAGTTGAATCCCACCCCTGACTACACCAAATAAATGGAAATTCAAGCAAAGTTCCATTGGCATTGGAAGGTCTTTTTTGTTCCTCCCACTGAAGAAGAAGAACAACGAATAACCTACATAGTCTCTCTTTTCTAAGAAGCCATAGTGCCAAGATTTTGCCATAGGGCCAGACATTGAAATTTCTCATGGATATTTATTAGCTTTTCTCTTCAGTTGTTTTAGGAAATAACTTCCAGAACTCTAAGCTGACATAGAAAAAGGCATCTGTGAAAGAAAAGGAGTGAGTTTTTGCAGCTGGAATATGAAATTATTGCAGCAGAGAATTTCCACACTTGCTAAGTTGGGGGAATATGCCTTGGGGAAAGAAAATGTTAATGAAACTTCACAGCTTGGCAAAAGCTATTACATTCTTTTTCCTCGTTCCCTAATTATCCTTCTGGAGTGTTGCAATACATTGTGCTTAGGTTCTGTTTCTGATTGAAAAACTGCTACTTCAGATGTGAAGCAAGAGATTCATATATAGCAGCTGTATGGCCTTTCATAATACACCCATACAAAGACATCCTAATGTTTGTCCACATTCACTATTTTCAGGGTTACTGTCATTTGGGTGCCATCCCAATTTACTTGGAAAGAGCATCTTCACTGGGTATCTCCAGCTCAATCAGAAATAACAAATTGAACATGGCAAAGAACCACAATAGAATGCAAATAGCTCAGGAGTATGGAAACATATCTTTTGTGTTGTGCTTACAACCTTTGGAACAGCACGCACACACGCACACTCACACACATACACACAATCACAACTGTGAGGTAAGGACAATATTCTCTCTTAGAGAATTGGAAAACTCTTAAAGCTCAGCTTGGTCCCCACCTAGGTCTAATGTAGTACTATTTGGGGGGGGGGGGCGGATTACTGTATTATTTGACTTTTGTTGTTTTTAGATAATTTTAGTCTGGGCTCCCTGTGTGATTTTAGGTTTAATGGTTATCATGAATTGGTTTTTGTTGTTTTGTATGCTGCCCAGAAGCTATTGGAATTGGGCAACTATAATGAAATTAAATCAACAATAATAGTTTTGATAGTGGATGTGGCAGTACCTGAAGACAGCAACATTAAAGAGAAAAAACTGGAGAAAATCATAAAATATAGATTTGCCAAAAGAAGTACAATGATTATGGTAGAAGGAAGCAAAAATTGCACCTTGAGGGCACTCCCAAAACATCTGGATTACCGCTTGAACATGTGCAAAGATAGAGTCCTTTTTCTTCCATGTGTTCCTACAGGAAAAATCATATCTGTCCCTTCTCTAGATTCCCAATTTTATAGAACCTTATAATATGGATATGGCTTTTGAATGGCAATACATTCATTCATTCTGGAATGTGCTTCCAGGAATATTTTTCTAGGCATGTGATCTGTCCCTCCCTACAGAGACCCACAAAAACACAGCCAATCGAGGGTTAAGAAGCACTTGGCACACTCCACAGTTCTTATCTCAAACTTGGCAGCGATATGCACACCGTCTGCCAAGGGCTTTAATAGTTCACAAAAAGAAAATCACCTACGTAGCTTTGCCAAAATCCGTTCTTTTAGCGCCAAAGACTACTAGATTGCGTTATTGTTCGTCACAGAGATCCTGAACCACCCTCCTGTCTTATATAGGCTCTGGGTGTGGTCCAGTGACTCATTGATCCTGTGACTCCAGTCCAGTGACTCAGGTCTATTCCCTCATGCGTCTCTGCAGCTGCTGTAAGCGTTTATCTCGCCTTCTTTGGCGTGCGTCCAGGAATGACGTCTCTCCCTCACTCTCATCTGAGACACCTGTTTCCCCACTACTTGGCTCTCTTTCAGCTGGCACCTGAGACTGTGCCAGAGAGGGGGGGGCTGGGAGATCTGGCTGGCTCCTCTTCCTCCTGCTCAGAGCTTCCTTCCTCCAATGGGATAGGCTCAGAGGACGGGGCCACAACACTATCCCCCACCGCAAGGCCCTTCCCCCGGGTCTGACGGTCGGGATGGGGTCGGGACGGGAACTGGTCGTGGAAAGCCCGCACCAGGTCAGGGGCCTGAACGGCAGACGCGTCCACCCAGGTGAAATCCTCGGCCCCGTACCCTTTCCAAGCGATGAGGTATTGGAAGCGCCCCTTCAGCCAACGGGAGTCCTGAATAGTGTCCACCTCATACGTCGAGGCGTCGTCCTCGTCGGCTGCAGCAGGGGGGGTAGGTGGCGGCGGGCAGCGGAGAAGGCTCGCGGGAGTCTCAGGGACCAGGAGGGACCGATGAAAAACGGGGTGGAGCCGCATGGAGCGGGGTAGAGTCAACCGATAGGCCACCGGGTTGATGACCGCCTCGATGGGGAAGGGACCGATAAAGCGGTGGGCCAGTTTCCGCACCGGCCGGTCCGTGGGGAGGTGTTTCGTGGACAGCCACACCCGATCTCCAACTTCCAGCGGTGGTGTCGCCCGGCGGGCGCGATCGGCGAACCGTTTATAATCCTCTTTCGCCCGGATCAGCTGCCACCGCACCAGTTGCTGCACCGCCTGCAGCTCCGAGAGGAAGTTCCGGGTCTCAGGAACAGGGGAGTCCATGATGGTCAATGGAAAAAACCGTGGATGGTACCCAACGTTGGCATGGAACGGAGTCATCTGGGTGGAGGTATGTTGGGAGTTGTTAAAAGCGAACTCCGCCAGGGGAAGGTACTCGGCCCAGTTGTCCTGCTGCTGGTTGACAAAACAGCGGAGGTACTGCTCCAGTATGCCATTGACCTTCTCCGTGCCCCCGTCAGTCTCCGGATGGTGCGACGACGACAGGCACACCTGCACCTCCAGCGCAGCCATCAGGCTTTTCCAGAAGCGGGCCGTGAACTGGGCCCTGTGGTCCGAAACCACCCGGTCCGGCAGGCCGTGGAGGCGGAAGATGTGTTGCAGGAACAGGCGAGCCATGGTACGAGCCGAGGGCAGGCCGCGGCATGGGATGAAATGTGCCATCTTCGTGAGCACATCCACCACCACGAGGACGGTCGTGAACGTAGCAGACAGGGGCAGGTCAGTCAGGAAGTCCATGGAGATGGCTCCCCACGGTCTCTCCGGTGTCGGCAGCGGCTGGAGGAGTCCAGGAGGGGGGCCGGACGCGGCTTTGCCTGTCGGCACGGCACACAAGACGTCACGTAGGCGTGCACATTGTGCCATACCCGAGGCCACCAAAAAGTCCGCGTCACTAGGTTCAAGGTCTTAAAGAAGCCGAAGTGCCCCGCCGCGGGGTTTTCATGGCACTGGTTCATGACAAGGGCTCGGAGTGGACTTGTGGGCACGTACAACCAACCCCGGTGCCTGAGCAAGCCCTCCTCCACGGTCCATGGGGACGCGGGGCCGACGTCCGCTCTCCGCTGCTGCGACCAGTCGTCCCGTCGCTGCGCTTCCAGCACCTGAGTCCGCAGGTCCACCGGTTCCTGGACCGCGGCCAAGGAGTCCGCTGGCAGAACCGTCCAGGGGGAAAGGGAGTCCTTGGGGCAAAAGTATTCCGGCTTACAGGAGAGCGCGTCCACCCTCTGGTTGAGGTGGCTCAGAATGTATGTGACGTGGAAGTTGAACCGGGTGAAAAACAACGACCACCAGATCTGCCGCTGGTTCAAATTCCTGGCCGTGGTGAGGTGCTCCAGGTTCCGATGGTCCGTCCGCACCTCCACCTGGTGTCAGGCCCCCTCAAGGTGATGTCGCCAAGCCTCAAACGCGGCCTTGATAGCCAGCAACTCCTTTTCCCAGATGGTGTAGTTGCGCTCGGAAGGAGTGAGTTTCCGGGAGTAGTAAGCGCAGGAAAAAAGAGTGCCGCCATCCACCGGAGCCTGTAGCAGCACCGCCCCAATCGCCACGTTGGACACGTCTGTCTCAACCACGAACGGACGGTGTGGATCGGGGTGCCTCCGGACCGGCTCCGTGACAAAGGCCTGCTTGAGAACCTCGAAGGCCTGCTGCTGCGGGGGCCTCCACTGGAACGGGAACTTCTTCCGAAGGAGCTGGGTCAACGGCAAGGTCAGGGTGGCAAAGCCCGGGATGAAGGTCCGATAGTAGTTGGCGAATCCCAACAGACGCTGGACATCCTTCACCCGACGCGGGGGTTCCCAACTGCGCAAGGCCTCCACCTTGTGTGGGTCCATCGCGATGCCCTCGGGGGTGATGATGTGCCCGAGGAACTCTATGGAAGTCTGGAAGAAGTAACATTTCTCCAACTTCGCATAGAGCTGGTGCTCCCGCAGGCGCTGCAGGACCTGGCAGACATGCTGGAGGTGACTTTCCGGGGTCCGGGAATAGATCAAAATGTCATCCAGGTAGATCACCACGAACCGATCCAGCATGTCCCGGAACACGTCGTTCATCAAGTGCTGGAAGACCACGGGGGCGTTGGTCAACCCGAACGGCATGATGGTATATTCAAAGTGTCCATATCGGGTGCCAAATGCCGTCTTCCACTCGTCCCCCTCTCACATCCGCACCAGGTTGTAGGCTCCCCGGAGGTCGAGCTTGGTGAAAATCGAGGCCTCCCGCAACCTCTCCATCAGCTCCGGGATCAGCGGCAGGGGATAGCGATTCCGTACCGTGATGGCATTCAAGCGATGGTAGTCGCAACACAGGCGCAAGTCCCCCGTCTTCTTTTTCACGAAGGGGACTGGGGCCGAGAGTGGGGAGGTCGAAGGCCAGATGAGCCCACGGGCCAGGTTCTTGTCCAGAAAGTCCCGTAAGGTGGCCAGCTCGGGCTCCGACATGGAGTACAGGCATCCCGAGGGCAGGGGCGCATTGGGCATCAAGTCCACCGCGCAGTCGTAGGGTCGGTGCGGGGGCAAGCGATCCGCCTCCTTCTCGCTGAACACGTCGGCGAAGGATGTCAGCTCCGGAGGCAAGGAGACGTTCGGGGCAGAGACGTCCTGGCCGGCACAGGTGTGGCGTAGGGGGTCGACACACTGCAGGCTTGGGAATGAGATGGCATTTCTCGACCATGCCACCTGAGGGTCGTGCGCCCGAAGCCAGGCCATCCCCAGGACCAAGGGGAAGTGCAGGTCTGCCGTCACATAAAACTGGATCGCCTCCTCATGGTTCCCAATGGCAAGGCGCAAGGGCTGGGTAGCGAAGTTGATGGGCCCCGCCACAAGTTCCCGCCCATCAATAGTTTCGACCCTCAACGGAGGGTCCACTGGAACCAAGGGAACCTTGTAATGGGCCACAAAGGCCTGGTCCATAAAGTTCGTGGTGGCCCCCGAGTCCACCAGCGTGTGCGCCTGGAGCCCCTCCGACCGGTTAGCCAACAACACCCGGGTGTTCAAAATCAGGTGCCGAGGGGGCTCACAGTCCACAGCCGCCGACTCCGGCAGGGCATGGTCACCTGCCTGACCCAGAGTTTCCCCTAAGCCAGGCCTGACCCATTTCCCGGCTGGTCATGCCAAGGCTCCGGAACAGGCTTGAGCGGTCCACTCCGCTTCTGGGGACACGAGGCAGCGAAATGTCCAGCCTCGCCGCAATAGAGGCACAACCCCCCTTGGCATCTCCGCATCCGCTCCTGGGCTGTCAGTTGAGGTTTGGCTGCTCCGAGCTCCATGGGCTCCTCAGCCGTCGCCACAAAACGTGGTACGGTCCGGGGCGCTGTCAGTACGAAATGTGGGGGTGCCGGCGCTGTCGGTGGTTCCGGAAGAGCCCTACAGGGCCGTCGCCGTTGTAGGCGGGCGTCGATGCGCAGGCAGTGGGTCACCAGCGCGTCCAGGGTCTGTGGCGCCTCCACCCGAACCAGTTCGTCCTGCATCTCATCGCAGAGGCCGTCCTGGAAGGCATCCATCAGCGCCGCCTCATTCCAGGCCGAATCCTGGCCTAGCAATCGGAACTCCGCAATATAGTCCTGCAGGGGGCGCTTGCCTTGGCGGAGGTCCTTGATGCGCCTCGCTGCCGTCTGCACCCGGAGGGGGTCCTCAAACATGGTGCACAGGTGTTGCAAAAAGCCCTGATAGTCCAGAAGCAAGGGGCTGTCTTGCAGCAACAGGGGCATGGCCCATCGGGCGGCAGTGCCAGAGAGGGAGCTGATAATAAAGGCCACCTGAACCCGGTCATCCGGAAAATCCTCCGGCCTCATCGCCATATAAGCTGGCACTGTCCCAAGAAGGCCGGGAACATCTCCTGTTGCCCAGAAAACTTATCTGGCATGTTCACTGGGCATCTTGGACGGGGAAGGGGAGCAGGTGGGGCTGCTACAGGAGCATTTCCCAAAGCAAGTTGTGCAGTTAGCTGTGCTACTTGCTGTTGCAGAAGTTGATTGGCCTCCAGCATCTGCTGTACCTGCTGCTGCAGCTGTTGGTCCATCGTGGGTTAACGATGGAGTTGGGGTGACGAACAAGTTGATCTGTCCCCCCTACAGAGACCCACAAAAACACAGCCAGTTGAGGGTTAAGAAGCACTTGGCACACTCCACAGTTCTTATCTCAAACTTGGCAGCGATATGAACACCGTATACCAAGGGCTTTAATAGTTCACAAAAAGAAAATCACCTACGTAGCTTTGCCAAAATCCGTTCTTTTAGCTCCAAAGACTACTAGATTGCGTTATTGTTCGTCACAGAGATCCTGAACCACCCTCCTGTCTTATATAGGCTCTGGGTGTGGTCCAGTGACTCATTGATCCTGTGACTCCAGTCCAGTGACTCAGGTCTATTCCCTCATGCGTCTCCGCAGCTGCTGTAAGCGTTTATCTTGCCTTCTTTGGCGTGCGTCCAGGAATGACGTCTCTCCCTCACTCTCATCTGAGACACCTGTTTCCCCACTACTTGGCTCTCTTTCAGCTGGCACCTGAGACTGTGCCAGAGGGGGGGGGGGCTGGGAGATCTGGCTGGCTCCTCTTCCTCCTGCTCAGAGCTTCCTTCCTCCAATGGGATAGGCTCAGAGGACGGGGCCACAACAGCATGTGTTTGGAAATTTTGCTACATTTTTGAGCGGCTTTAGAGAAGGGATGGAGAAATCCGTGGTCACCCAAGTACCTAAATTGCAACACACACACATGCACATACACATACACATACACATACACATACACACACACTCACACATACACACACCGACTATGTGACTTCTTCCACTACACTCATAAAATTTCCTTTGTTTACTTATCAGCTTCACTGGGTAGGTTTGACCAAGAAAGCAATTCCACAAAAAGTTTTAAATTACTTTCAGACTGACTATAACTGATCTTGCAAGCCTAATTATGTTGTACTTCCTCCTCTTCTTCCTCCTCCTCATACTTCAGTAAATTAGTGAAGTGTTACTTCCAAATGTTAACTGGACAGTCTAGACTTAAAATATGTTTCATTCTTTATTACCTTGGCAACGGGATAAATAGACCTTTGTGCCCTCCTTGTGAACATCACCAGGCTCAAGGTTGACTCAGCCTTCCATCCTTTCGAGGTAGGTAAAATGAGGACCCAGATTGTGAGGGCAATAAGCTGACTTTGTATAAAAAAGAACACCACTTGGGGGGAGGGGGGGGCGAAAGCCCTACTAAGCAGGTATATACAAAAAGTATGAAGGCTATTGCCTAATACATTGTAAGCTGCCCTGAGTCTCCGGAGAAGGGCGGCATATAAATCGAATCAATCAATCAATAAATAAACATACAAGAGGTATCTAGCTATTTTTTAGAAACAGAATTCTGGATAAGACCAATTTTTAATCTGATTAAGACCAACAGAGGTAACTTGCTACAGAATTCAAAATGGTGTCTTATGGTAACTGAATATCAGCAGAATAGCATTTGAAGACAAAACAATTTCCTCCTTCCCTGCGCTCTTTGTTTTTTTTTCAAATTTGCTCCAAGTTCTCAGGTGACCCTCTAGCAAATGTTATGGAAGCAAGGGAAATGGCACAGGTGGGTAGGAGAGGAAGGGAAAATGTCTGTTACGAGACTGGAGGTCCACTTGTGCAAATATTTGAATAACATTAATTGTTAATAGGCATTCCCTAGAGAACTTTGTAAGTTTAAAAAAAAGCATTCTTCTGGTTATTTTAAGGACAAAAACATTGCATATACCACAAACATTAGCTGAGCTCAAGCCTGAGATTTATATTGATCCATCTCCGTAAAGTACATATTTTCTATCTATTCAGTTAGTAGTTAGGTATATTAAGCATCTGGCTACAGCGGCAGCATTCATTTCTCTCAATCACAGCAGAAAATCCAACGTGCTGATTACATTAGTAGAATACAATTTACATTTACATTACATTTACCTTCTTTTGCATTTAACAAAGCCAACTCCTTTAATCTTTTATGTGTTTAGCAAAAAGAGAGAGAGAGAGAAAGAGAGATTTTCTAAAGTAGGCAAGAAAGCTTTTTAAAAAAAGAACTAATCACATTACTGTAGAAAATTCTAAATCACTCTAATTTGTATGTGTCAAAAAAGTTCTAAGAAAATCTGAGTTTAAATATGCATTACAAATCCAGTAACACAAAAAAGAGGGTCCTAGATAAATACGCCATCATTTTATGTAATTCTTTGACTGCACCATTAGTTAATCATATACTCTCAACCCGATTTCACATCCTGTCTGTGCTTCATATACCTCCCACAGCAATTACCAGGCAGATATTATGGAGAATCTCTTCTGCCTTCCCCTCCTTCTGAAACATTATCATTAGAAGATCATTTCGATCTAGATTTTTAAAGGCAGCCTATTGAAGAAGTTATACTTTGGAGTATCCTGTATATATGGACTTTTGTTTGTTTGCTTTATTAAAAAGTATTGTAAAAGACATGCTAATGTCAGAACACTTCTGATATTTTCAGTAGTATTAAATGCAAATGAGGAGTGAACCATTTTCCCCACTCATTTATTAGAGGGAGTCCTTTGACATGAAAGGCTGAAGATTTACCAAGACTCAGCTCATTAGCCACACTCATCAAACACAGATTCCTTTCATAGTGTGTGACACATCTCGAGATTTAAGAGCACAACCTGCAATTCCTTTTCCCTCAAAAGGGGCACAGCTTAAATATCAGAGAGCAAAAATAGATGTTATTCTAATCTTGCCTGATAAGGCACTATGATTTGCCAGCTATTCATTAAGGCACTGCAGATTCTGTTTTCAATGAAAATGCATTTCAAACTTAAAAACAAGGAAAGAAGCTTAAAGATGTAGCAAATTATAGACAATCATCTGCTCTCCAGATTTTTCAGAATTCAGCTCCCACCGACATCCAGTCAGTGTGGCTAATGGCAAGGATGGTGGAGTGGCAGTCCAAATCCTGGAAGCTTGAGAAGTGTACCTGTACCTATCAGGGAAATAATTGAATAAATAAGTAGGACAGTGGTCAATTCAGGAAACAGAAACAAACCAAACTTATGGGGAAGATATGGCAACTGAAAACAGCTCATTGAAAGCAAAGCTGATGACCATGGCAAAGAACAAGAAACTGATGATTTGACCAGTTCTTTGAAAATTCTCCAGATGGCAATCCTTATGAAGAGACCACAAGTTTCCTAAAGGTCGGAGAAACAATGGTTTTAGCCAGGGGTGGACTTCAGATCCTTTAGCAATGGGTTCGCTGCTCCATTGCTGGGTGAGCGGCCTAGTCGGCCACCTGCACCATGGTGGGAGGGTGTTTTTTGCCCTCCCCAGACTCTGGAGGCTTTCCTCGAGCCTCTGGGAGAGCGAAAACAGCTTCCCCTGGGGTCCAGAGGCCATCCAGAGGCTGGAAACAGGCCCATTTCTGGACTTCCAGAACATCCAGTAGGTCCAGGTTTTTGTCCTCCCAGACCCTCTGCACAGCCCCTGAACTTACCTGGAATGATGAACGGATCACATGGAGACTCCTGGGAGGGGCAGGGCAGGGTGGGAGGGGCCAGGCAGGGGTGGCATTTGGGGTTCGCCAAACCCCAGCGATCCTTGGCTAAAGGATTGCCTGAACCCTGCCAAACCCCCAGGAGCCCACCCCTGGGTTTAGCCATCCTGCTCACAACCACTGCAAAGGCTTTTAAATGACATTAAGTTCACAACCTCACTCACTTTTGGAAATTGGTCATTAATTACTTCTAAGTTATTAGAGACCTTCAGGCAGATAAATTGGAAATGCTAGATGAAAATACTGCCTTCAATCCTGAATGAAATAAATGTTTAATCATAAGCTTAAAAATTTAAAGAATTTTAAATAAACAGCGAAAAGCTAAATAAGATTTTGATCTTAAAATTATAAACAAAGGGTCCAAATAAAATTGGAATATTGAGATGTTTGCAGTAAAATGTTTGAATTAATTATAAAGTACAAATAGTTTCTTGTAGGAAAAAGATTCTGTTTTGGATTTTATGGGTGGGGGGGGAGAATAGTAATTTCATAGTTTGAAAAACTGAATGCTAGAGAAGATTAAACTTTTTAGGTAGAGGAGAGAGAAAAGAAAGTCTCCAAAATGTTACAGAGAGTTATAACTATAAAAATACTGAAGGAGACTTTTGAAGAGTAGAAGTAGAAAATAATAGCCCCAATATGACAATATAACAATGTCGATCTATGGATAGACTAAAAGATGTTATTGAAGAAATGACAGATGTAGAACAAATTTTATCTGATGAGAGAAATGGCATTAAAAGTAGATTTACAACTGATATGACAAGAGAATAACTAGAAAAAAATATTTCACTGGATCTACAATTAGTTTTTAAAATTAAATTTTAAAATTTACAAGAGAATTATGAACAACAAGTAAAGAAAATGATGTGGATAATCTTTTTTTCTACTGGATTTATAAAGGAGGCTTGTTAAAGCCCTGAAAAACTTCTGCAAAGATAAAAAAAAGAAATCAAATTAAATTTATTCTTCTTGTAATGATGGCTGGAAGTCACTTGTTTTTATATTTCTTTTTTCTTTATTATATTTTTATTTTTATTTTTCTTCCTTCTCCTTTTACTTTTGCACTTTCTACTCCTTCTTTCTATTATTTTTTCTTTAAGTTTAGTTTGCATTAGATTTTAGTATTATAGTGAAAATGTGTGTGTATACAGTATATGATTTTGACTATGATAGTTCATTATATGCACTGTGTTATGTATATTATATAGTATGTTTATATATACAGTATGTATATGTTGTGTATGTGTGTTTGTATATGTGTATATACACATACATACAAACTGTCAGAAAAAGAATAGCTGGAACATGGAAATGTTCGCATGATCAACAAAGCAGTACTGTGTTTCCACAGCATCATTAGGCTGCTGCAGCTAATTAATTTCAGACTCAGCTCTGTAAGTTAATGCTGAAGCTGCAAAGTGTACAGTTTCCCATTGGTGAGAATTCTCACCTTATCCCATCTCTTGGCTCCTAATTCCAGTCATCCTAATAAAGTCAAGATGTCATGGCATCTCCACCTTATTTCAAATTGCTTTTTAAACTGCATGATTCTTCCTCCCTGATGAAGGGGAAACACCAAGGTGGCTCACCTATCATGCTTCTTAAAGTGGTTGGATGTTTTCCTCCTCCATGAGAAAATAAACACAGAAAAGCAACCAGAGGAATTGTAGGGGGTGAGCAACTGGGTAGAAGCCTGTTTTATGCTTCTTCCTTGGCCAGCTGAGTATAAAGGTGGTTTGCACTGGGTATTGCATAGAAAATCATATGACAGGGTGCAAGGTGGTGCTAAAAATGCCTCTGAAGGTTTGCAGAGGAGACCTTGTGGAAGTGTCCTTTGCCAGTTTAAAGAATCCATTAGAATTAGAGACATGGGCTGCTTCTGTCACTCTGCAATTCACTAAACTGAATTGCAAGATCATCAGATGATCCCAGTATTTGTGAGATCCGAGAGATCTCTATCCTTTTAGCCTTTCAGAGAGCTGTGAAGATCTGGCTTTTCCTTCCAGCATTGGGCTAGCAAGGCTGTTTAGTCTGGTGACTGGGCTGGGGCATTCCCATTTTTATCCATGTTTTTATGTCTTGTTGTGACCCTCCAAGAATTATTATTAGATAGACAGCCATGTAAGCCTCGTAAATAAATAACTAGTGTCCTTATTCAGCCTCAGGAGCCATATTACAATTAGATACATGGATTGCTTTTGTTATTTGATTCCCACTAAGCTGAACTGCAAGATGATCCTCTGATCCCAATAATGCAACACTAAAGCACAATAGAAAGCCAGATAACAGCTTCTGCTTTGGGCAGAAATGAAGAGGTTGTGTCTAGTCACCAATGTTTTCAGACACAATCTCTGGCCCAGCACGATGCTAAACATGTTGCATGCTGATTAGTGGCTGCTCTGCCGCATCCTAATTCAAAACTGACTAAGAAAAAAACAAAAGCTGTTAACTGGTCATTTCATATGAATCAACCATAAGTGCCGTGATGCACATGTCATCACCTATTTGATTTGAAAAGTTTCATTATACACCAGATGCCATTTGAAAGCTTTGGATTACAAAATAAATGACAAGGATGGTATCGGAACAGCAGGAATTCTGGGACAACATATTGCATTTTTCTCTAACATAGTGATAAGGATAAAAAGGAATGCGAAGGCATCTTTTCAAGAGCATGACTTTATAATTTTACTTCCAGGGCTTGAAGAGTCCTTGTTTATAAGGTAATATTGTGACTTCAAAAATCAAGTTCTAGCAAATGATCTCAATGAACTGAGGGATATTTAATTATATGAATATCCTACTTTTTTTATCAAGGGAATCACAGGAAAAAAATCCATTGTCAGGAACTACTGACAAACCTCCACTATCAACTTCTCAGTGAGAGATTGACTCCATCCAAATGAACAGGAAGGAATATGGGAACAGTTTGGGGCACAATTAATTTTGTGGCAGCTACTTCATTTCTATTGCACCATATGTTTCTGAAGCTGCTTCTTGGAGATAGAATCTAAATTGGTCCCTGATCATGATCTGTCTTTTATCCAGACTCTTGTTCCAGACTCATCTCCAAGCTTGCCCTTCATCTCATTGCTTTGTAGTTGCAATTGGCTTGAGGTGGCTGCCCATCATCCAGGACAGCCATTCATTAAAAAAAAAATTCCAAAATTATTTAGATTCTTAGAATGAGGGGTCCGTGGTGCTCTCTGGGTTTGCCTGTTTTCTTGCAGACATTGCAATTGCCGTAACTAGATAACATCATCAATGTTAGTAAGGAGTGCTGTTTGTTGTCAATTTATATTCTGATGACTTGCTTGTCTGTGGGGGTGAGGGTGGTCTTAGAGATTCTTTGGTTGGGCTGTTTACTGATGGCTCTTAGGCACTTTCTTGATTGGGATATTGGTACTGTTTACTTGATTGTTGGTCTGAAGTTAACCTTGGAGTTAATCTGTGTTGATCTGGGAGCCTTTTACTGGTGGAGAGGTGCTGGAGTCTTTTTGCCCTCTTTTGGGCTGCTTGATTGTCTCTTTTGCATAGTCTATAGATGTTGTTAATAGTATATGGTATAGCTCTTATTGTCATTGTACATCATATGTACAACAAAATTGGTTTAGCCTCTCTGGTGCAATCCATAACAGAAAATAGTGCCAATGTGTCTATTGATGGTTGATTTGTCAGAGTGCCAGATTTCTAGACATTCCCTGGCATTTCTGAACTTGGTCTAGAAATGCCAGTCCCTTTTTCCCAATTGAAACTATAGTTAAATCTGTCCATATGTTGTGAAATTAAAGCATTTTTATCATGTCTTCTGAGTGCCATTTGGTGTTCATGGATGCATTCTGCCAGTCTTCTGCCTGTTTGTTCTACATAGTGGTTGTTGCAATAATTACATTGTATGTTGTATATGACTCCTGTTTTTTCTTCTGGAGTTGCTGGGTCTTCTGGTTTGCTTAGGATATTTTGAGGGGCTTTAGTTCGCTTGTGTGCTATGCTGATTCCATATGGTTGTAGTAGACCGATGGTGATTTCTGAGATATTCTTGACGTATGGCACTGTATTTTTTTTAGGATTTGTGTTGATTGTGCTGTATTGGGTTGAGTGGTCAGGAACTTTTTGATAAAGTTGCATGGGTATCAATTTTATTAGAATGTGCTGTATAGATGCTCCATTTCCTTTTTCTGCTGTTCTGGGTTGCTGCAGTGTTTTTTGGGCTCATTTATATAAAGTCCTTACACAGCAGTGATGGCTTGCCCCTGGTTTGGACTGGTTCACAAGAACTGATAGTAAAACCGGCGGGAGATTCCGCCCACTGACCCCGACATCATTAGGAAGCTTCTGCACATGTGGCCCCATTGCGAACCCATAGTAAAGGTAAGTAGAACCCACCCCTGTTGCACAGCTTCTCTTGTAGGAGGTTGTTGCTTTGATAGTGGAGCACTTGGTTAGTACAGGTGGTTTTTCTGTAGACTTGCATTTCTAGTTTGCCGTTGTGGTCTCTGCTGATCAGGATATCCAGGAAAGGTAGTAAGTTGTTTTCTTCTTCTCTAGTAAACTGGATTCCTGTTATTGATAATTCCGTGGGTGTTCTCTAATAGGTCCTTTTTTATTATGGTGAAGATGTCATCTACATATCTGATCCATATTTTCAGTTGTATTTGTGTAAGTGCTATGGGTTCTAGACGAGGTTCACAATGACCTGTCTTAGAATGAATCCATATTCTGTATTTTCAGACCATAATGTGTCTCTAATGAATTATTTTTAATAAGATACCAAAAGCTCTATCCTAAAGAGAGAGTACTCAACCTAGACCTCAGCATTGTCTATATAAAGTTTAAATTTTGATACTACCATGCACTAGCTTGGGCTTTAGAAAAGATTTGGTTAATCTTGGAGGCTAAACAGGGTTAACTAGGTTATTACTTGAATAGAAGACCACCAAAATTGAGAATAAAAAACACCCTCCCTGCAAAAAATGATAAACCACTTTGCAATGCTGCCAACAAAACTGCATGGATACAGTCCTTAGGAATTGAATGCAGATCAAGGACATCTTTATCTTTTACAGACACAATTCTTTGCATTTAAGTGTCAAATCTGATTTTCAGAAGATCGCTTTCAAACTCTTCACAATCTTTCTCAGCACAACATAGGAAGAATATCTAATCCTCTGTTTGAAGCAGTAGTTCTAAGCTGCTTGCTGGTAGCAGACCAACATGGAATAGAAAGAAGCAGTATTGCTGTCTTTTTTTTAAAAATCCCTTTATTTATGCACAGTGGAAGCAAATAAATACAATTCTCAAGCTGCTTTAAATTTGACTAGCGTTTAGAGCAGGAGGAGGGCCAGGGTGATTACACTCCAATAGATTCTCTATCCCAGCTGGTCCTTCTCTTGCCAAATCTCCGTTAACAACTTTTCTAGATAAGAGATTCCCAACTTCCAAAGGACTCGTGTTAAAGAATTTAATCCTCTCACTCTTCTGCTAGTTCTGATTAAGAACCTATCCCTCTGCTCTCAGGAATTTGGATTAATTACCAGACAGTTAGCTGAGCTTTTGGGATTCATTTACCTCCTGAGAAAGCATTTAGCTAACGATTATGCTGCATTTTAGCAACTTTCCAGAAGAGGCCCAGACACTGGAAAACATAAATATTTCAGCCAACAGGCATCTTTTATTCACTAAGCTTTCATCTCTAAATGAACATTGAACTACAACATGGAAATATACATAGGTAAAAATCAGTTAGCAACATACAAGAACAATTATAATCAATTTTACAAAGAATCATGCCCATAGAAAGAATAATGCAGATTGTCTCAGATATTATTTAAATATGTTTACGATCATGCTTGCCTAATGTCTTATGAATAATCATAAAGAGGTTATACTCACCTCTTCCCTGTTTTTCCTCCAAAAGAAAAAAAATCAAGGCCACTCAGAGCCTAATTTGCAATCTCATAGGAGCCACGCTGATCAACCTTGACGGACACTGGTTTTTAGAACAATGAATTTGCTAAGCTATTTTGTTTTTACAAATGCAGATTAGTTTAGTTTAGGAAGCAACATCTAGTAACATTAGTTTGACTTAGAACACTGTCTTCATCCATAAGTCTTTATTATTTAAAATTCACCCTCAGAAGACAATGGAAGGAGTAATTGGGAATATCTAGCCCAATATATACTGTATGTCCCAAGAATGGAAGTCCACAAACTGCATGCAGCCCCAAATCACCACCACCTTGAGAAATTATACATTTTGAATTAAATCCCCGAGAAACAGAAGTGCGATTCCTCACCAGTTTACACGAAGAGAAGCTGTGAGTCCAGGAGGATCCCACAAATGCTCTTTGTGGGATTATTTTTGTATGTATGTGTTATAAATTTGGAGGATGATTTTTCTATTCTACATTGGGCAAGATTTATGATGTTTTACTGTAAATGTCTGGGTTTTTTAAATATAAATTTCCCAAATATAGGGATTAATAATAAAGTACTTCTCAAAAAGTTGTCTCTCTGTAGTCTACCCAGATAGGTAGCCATTCTCTTCCCTAGCCTAATTTTCTGGAACTTTAGTTATTACAGATTGAATGTGAAACTTGTTCCTGTGATTCAATTGGATAGAAAGGTCATCAAGCATTATTTGTAATTAGAACTATCTATGATACAACACAGCAGAAATATCCTAACTCTCCAGTGAAATCATGGCCCTGAAAGATGAAAAGCCTATATTTTCAAAGAATAATTCCCTCTCTTCCAAAACAGAAAAGACAGAAAAACATAGCGAAGTGGTGAAGACTAGAGATTAACTTCCTCCCTCACCAGAAAAGCAAGAAAGATAACAATGGTATTTCTAACATATTTATGTTCATCAACAAAATGTCTCAAAGATGTAAATGCCTTATCAGGACAACAGAAAACACCACAATGTAGTGGTGTGTTTAAGATATTTGACTAGGATAAGGTAAAGGTAAAGGTTCCCCTCGCACTTATGTGCTAGTCGTTCCTGACTCTACGGGGTGGTGCTCATCTTTGCTTCAAAGCTGAAGAGCCAGCACTGTCCAAAGATGTCTTGGTGGTCATGTGGTCGACATTACTAAATGCCAAAGCTGCACGGAATGCTGTTACCTTCCCACCAAAGGTGGTCCCTATTTTTCTACTTGCATTTTTTATGTGCTTTTGAACTGCTAGGTTGGCAGAAGCTGGGACAAGTAACAGGAGTTCACCCCATTACAAGGCACTAGGGATTCAAACCGCTGAACTGCTGACTTTTCAATAGACAAGCACAACGTCTCAGCCACTGAGCCACCACGTCCTTGGATAAACATAGATTCAAATACATACTATGGAAATTAAGCCAATTGCTATGCATAAAATCAACCTGTTTCATAAAGTTGCTGTTGCTGACCAATATTATTTAAAAGAGATCCCCTATAAGTCATTTTGATGGAGGAAAAGAGGGAGCAGGAAGAGACTGCATATCTTCAAACATCCCTATTTATTTTTAATCTCAAGAAAACCGAAGTAACCAAAAATCCTATGGCAAATTTTGATAAGCAACCAAAGGAAGAAAGGCAAATAGTGATGAAGTAAGCAAATGGAAATTAGGAAATTAAGAAACTCAGCAAGAAAAGAACATTTTAATTTGGAGATTTTTCCTGGGAATCTAGGTTGCTACTTTAAAAAATATCATAGTTTATTTTTCATGTCAAGAACATCCTAAAATAAATTAGGAGAAACTGGTTAGAATGCCTCTCATGTAAAATAGATGAGTATGCTTTGCTTTCTATAATGTTTCCTTTAAAAATTAATTATGTGAGTTCTGCATGCAATTTATTTCATGCCTTCCACCCCACCTCCCAGGTTCTGCAAATTTGCATTGAATGACAGGTGCTTTTTATATGAAAACAAAATGGGTGGAATAATATAGCTCCTTTCAAGATATAGTGTAGTAAAGTAAGAAAGGAGGAGTATCCTTCCAGAGACCAAACCAAAACTCCCTTGACATCTATACAATCACTGTGGGGGAGGAGAGTGGTAATGTATTATTATAGACTGGGAAATATGAAACAAAGCAGAAAATCTATAGAGAGTTAAGTAGAAAGGGAATAATCAGTTCAGAACAGAGGAAAAATGCTCCTAAGTAAGCTTTAATCTAAGAAAGAAAGAAAGAAAGAAAGAAAGAAAGAAAGAAAGAAAGAAAGAAAGAAAGAAAGAAAGAAAGAAAGAAAGAAAGAAAGAAAGAAAGAGAAAAGGCTAGAATGCTAATAACAACCTGGTCTTTACATTCAGACTGCCAGAATGACCCAGGGCTGACAAGAGTATTAAAAACTGAGAGATCTTCCACACTTCTGATGCATCTATTGAAACAAACAAAGCAGTTTCAGTATGAAGTTAGGCTTTGAGGCCAGACTGACGTGAACTGAAATTTAACACTTTACTCATTAATGAGTTAGGCTCAGTGACCTAAATAGCCCCTTTCAGCTCCAGGCTTCTGTAATGCAAGAGCATCTTGAGATCCTGGCCAGCACAGAGACTCAATGACTTGCACCCAGTTAGTTGTAATACACTATATTTCAATCTCTTCCGACCCTCTCAAGATTTCCTCTGCAAACTTCAAGTGTCCTTTATTCTCCTTTCTTTACACATACCTGCTTACTGTGCCTTCCTTCTTTCAAATTATATTAAATTTAGGAGTGTCAAAAACAATACGGACCAATATTATTAGTTTACAGGTGCTGTCTCCAACTTGATAACCTCTAAGGCAGAAATTCTGTAAATTATGATCCTAATATGTTATACATTTACATACTTAGTTGTTATATTTGCATCCCATCATTTTATCAGCACAACAAAAAACAGGTTCAGTTGAGACATGGTGATGACCCAAAATCCCACAGTGAATTCCATGCTGGAGTTTGGACTTGATCCCAGATCTCTCTACCTGGATCTACTCCAACACAGAACAGACTAGGAAAGGCTATACTGTATACTCAGGTTTTAACAACTGAATCATCCAAATGCAAGGGGCCAAACATTATTCTGAACATTTCTTTTAGTTAATTATCATGGATTTTGCTCAGATGCTAAATCCTAACATGGATATTATGAATGCCATCTAAGACATTTAGATAGCTTCATATAGAGTTCTATATGTCCATGAGTAGCAGTGACAATTATGTCATTGCTAGTCAGACTAATGAATGCAAGTATAGCCAGGAAAGTGCTCTGTCTTAAAGATGGCTGTGATAGGGGTAGTGCTCCATCCTGGCCTCCAGGATCTCTTGTTGGCTTTTGATAATATAAATCCTGGCATTCTCTTGAACCAGCTCTGGGTTTGGTGCTGGGGGTCTGGGTTCCACAGTGGTTCTTTGTCTTCCTTTGGTGCCAGTTCATGTGAAAAGAAGAGCTTGATCACAGAGTGATCACTGAGTGAATTATCATGAGTATGCTGATCATACTCAGCACAATATCTGTCCCAGTCTATTCAAGTGATGCCATCTTACTGTAGGCAGTAGGCAGGTCTAAATAGGAGAAATAGTTATCAATCCTAACAAAGGGGCCATGGGTTTTATGGTCCCCTGGGTCTAGAAACTTCTCTCTGAGTGAGCTACTACAATTTGGGGGTTCTCCTTGACTCACAACTTCAACTTGAGAACCATTTGTCAACCATGGCTAGGAGGACCTTTGCACAAATTTATCTTGTATGATAGCTGTGCTCATTTCTGAAAAAGAAGGAAGGTCTTGGTCATTTTCAATTAGATTAATGTAATATACTATGTACGTGACTATCCTTGAAAAGCACTTGGAAGCTTCAGTTGGTACAGAATGCATCAAGTTTCATTCAAGTGATATGAGTGCTAGACAAGCTTTCCAAGCTCAAGGTGCAATTCAAGGTGCTAGTTATCATCTTTAAAGCCTGGCATGGAATGGCATGGCATGGCATGGCTTGGCATGGCATGGCATAGTCACTTGCAGGATTACCTATCTCAAAGGTTTCAATCCATTCTATCTGAGAATTGTTCCAGTTCTTCTTTCTGAAGCAAATGCCACCTTCTGAGTCCCAGCAGATGTAGAATTTCTGTCACAGCAGTTGCCCCTTTGGACCAACCTTCCCCCTGAGATCTGAAAGTTTCCAATTCTAAAGACTGGCCCCAAGACTGTGAAGATCCAGTTCTTCCCTCATGCATTAGGATATTAATAGAGCTCAATATGCCTGTTGGTTTATGAGTTTTTCTGAGATGCCTTGACAGTAGTATGTTGATTATTCTTATTAGCCTTAATTGCATTCTATATCGTTTTATATTTTTATTACTATACTTTTTTACATATGGTGTGTTCATTTCTCAAGTGGTGAAGGAACATTTCCTCCTCTTATGATCCTGAAGAACATTTGAAAGAAAAGGAACTCATGGGAATTGTTGGTTTTGAGTACAATTTTTGAAGAACCAAGCTTTTCTCTAAATCACCCATGGAAACCTCCATTGATGATTGCAATGTGAAATTATTCTTCATTTCTCTGTATAAGTATTTAAAATTGAATAAATTCATTAAGGTATCATAAAGTTTGCTTTGATTCTTGGTGACTGTATAGACAAAGGCTCGCCGTCCTGACCTGTCGGTAGCTCTTCCAAAAACACTCCAGTAATCTCTGTAACATTTAAACCATACTTTGCATTTTCTAACAGTTAAATCCACTTTGCACTGTCAGACATGGATACAATAGCATCATGGACTTTTGTCCCAAGTTTAATTAAATTGGCAGAGATGTACAGGGAATCAGGCCTGGATATGTAATTGATTTTCTTTTGTTGATTGTAAGAAGTGCCTCTTGGAAGGGGATTCATTTTCTCTTTCCCTTTAAAAAAAAATCCCAACTACAAGAACATTATGACAGCTGCTAAATTAAATGCTTTTAGAAAAAAAATTATTAGGTATATTTATGAAGAACTAACTTATTATTTCTCACAAAAGTTAAACGGAAGTTCCGTGTCCAGAGGCAATATATCAGTGAATGCCAGGTTGGGTGAGTAAAAAATAGAAGTATGTGCCTGCTTTAATCTCCATGGGTTCCCAAGAAATATGAAGTTTTCAATCTCTACTGGAAAGAAGACTGCAAGACTAGATGACCTCTACATCTCATCCAGTTTCCCCCAGACTGATACCATCCAAATAGGTTGGGATTAAAATATTTTCAGTGAAAAGCTGCAATCCTTAGAATTCTGGATAACATCATACCTAAAAATCTGAACATTGTCAAGTTAGAGACATTTGGTTGGCTCAAACTAGGATCTTCTGCTGTCCTTCACTGGTCATTTATTTCAGTTGAAGCTCACCTAAAAGTAAAATTAAAAACTCCCAGTAGAGTGCTGTCTGTCTCTAATTTTAACTCCATGAAACCAAAACGCTTTAAGGTATTTAAAGCGTTATGAACCTCTGTTCAAAAGACAACAGTGGCTTCTTTGTCTTGATTTTCTTTCCACTCAGCACATGTGTTAATCGGGCCTATTTATTAACAGGCCAACAATCCAAGATCAGCTTTTAATGGGAATGATTAAGTACTGTGTAGCACTTAGCTAAATAAACAGAGTACAATTGCATTCTTGTCAGTAGTTTCTGTCCTGAACAAAGGTGGACAAAGTCAATTCTGAGATAGCACACAGGGCTTCTACACTTTGCAAGAAATTAATGCCATCCCCACCCCCTTAAATAAATCCTGTATTTTTTTTTCTACAAATTCTCCTTCAATCTGATTGAAAGAGAACTTATTAATTTTTCTTTAATAAAGTAGGATACTTACTTATAAGGTAGCCAAGGCATGTGTGTGAATTTAGCGAATAAGGAAAAAATTGATATTTGTGTACCTTGAATTCAAAAGTCAGCTTCCTCTGAATACAGTTTTCATTTAGCTCTTACAATTAAGAGTTAACAATTTTTGCTTTAAATAAATAGAAAATCAGAGATAATCAGAAACACTTTGATTGACATTTTTAAGGAAACAGATCTGATATACATGTCCTGGTTTAAGAGGCATTTTGGAACATAAGGACTCTTCAAGTTTTCATATTTTATATTTAAATTATGATGCATGTTTTAGGTTAAGAGTGAAAAATCAAGTTTTCTTAAAGAATTAGGGTTCATTTTCATGTTTTTTTAAAATGCAAATTAATGCAAAAAGGTCATATAAATCTATGAATGTTTGTTGAAATTGACACATGCTAAAATAAACTGATCAATCTGTACTTAAATTTAAGATGCTTCAACAACAGATAATCTGAAATCTTTTAACATTTCATTTCACTACAAGACAAGCAAAATATACGCTCTGAGGCAGCAGAATGCAAAGAATATTAAAAGCAAAATATCAGTGGAGAATGATGAACAACCTTAGGAAAAATTCAATTGAGTTTGTTTCTGAATACTGTATATACCAATTCTATGTTTAAAATTTTCTCATGTAAAAATTCTAATAATGAAATCATTAGGGCAGGCTGTGGCTCAGTGGCTAAGATGCTGAGCTTGTCAATCAGAAAGGTTGGCAGTTCAGTGGTTCAAATCCTAGCATCACATAATGGAGTGAGCTCCCATTACTTTCCGCAGCTTCTGCCAACCTAGCAGTTCAAAGGCAATTAAAAATGCAAGTAGAAAAATAGGGACCATCTTGGTGGGAAGGTAACAGCCAGTGGTGGGTTCCTCCTGGCTCGGAAGTACTTAGAAGTACTTACATATAATGACCCACATTAGTTCCATTTTTTATTTGAGTTCAACTTGACTCTATTCTGAGTTGTTTCTTCCCCTTATCCTCTACCCAAAACCTGTGTTTAGTTATATCAAACTCCAGTTATACAGTACACATTTTAAAATATTCAAGGTATGATCTTTTCCAAAGAAGTGTAATTCCGATATCGCTTGTATCAAGGGTAACTATATGGCTACTACCTTAACAAACTGCTTTAGTAGACTTATCTGCCTTAGAAGAAGGATTTCGAAGATACCCAAAAGGTATCAGCAGAACTTTGCATTTATCATGGCATGTGATGAGTTCTTTAGACTCACATTAAGCAAAACTGCACGTATAGTATAGGAATGGCAAGGCTATTTGGGTGCAAAAGACCTTCAATGTTATATCCTTGTTCATTGCAATGTGAAGTTACCAATGTTTTAGGGTTTCCTTATCATACCGCTCGCTTGTGTTCTTGCAATCTGGTGGCTAGCTTCCTCCCCATTTGTCCTACATAGTCACAGGGGCAATCTATGTAGGGGATCTGATAGTTTGCACTCATTTTCAACTTGTAAGCTTCCCATAAAAACCTGGATGGAAACTGTGATAACATTGGACTACAATAGACTTTGATCTGACAGCTGTACTAAGATCACTTCATATACAACTCTGCAACTGAAACCAACTTTGCTCAGCCTTTTGAAAGAGGTAAGTACTAGTTAGGAAATTACCTCAATTAAAAAAAAAGTGGGAGTGGTAGTTTGGATCTATCCCCTTGCTTTTAATAATAGTTTACAGGTAGTCCTTAAATTGCAACCACAATTGGGACCAGAATTTCTGTTGCTATGCAAGACAGCTGTTACCTGATTTTACAAAATTTTACATGGGTTTTTTTTTTCCTGGTTGCTGGCAACCACATGACCTTGAGACTTTGCAACCATTATAAATACAAGCTGGCTGCCAAATGCTCACATTTTGATCATATGGCCATGGGAATGCTGTGAAAATCATAAATGCAAGGACCAGTTGTAAGTCACATTTTTCAGTGCCAGTGTCACTTTGAATGGTCATTAAAATAATTAGTGACTGAAATGTAAGTCAAGGACTTGCTCTAGTTTGTAAAAAAAAAATCAAGAGATGAAGGAGTTTTTTTTTTTTAAATAAGAAAATAAGGATTATTATATTAGGTATGTCAATGAACAGGTCTGGCCTTTGACTAGAGTGCAGGATTCATACTCCAAAAGAGTAAGTGGGACCAGGAGAAAACCTAACTTTGCTTTAACTTAGTTAAATAATGGAATTATTTGATAATTTCCCCCTTCTGTCTTGTTCAAAATTAGATTTAAGTTAGGAAACACTCTGGAGGTCACTTTCCAAGTCTGAGCAGTTGCCTATGCCCTGGCCATGTCCTACTAGTGGTATCCTCTTGCACCTGTAAATCCCATATAGCAAGAAGAACTGGTTTCAAAGAAGGTGGTCTCGCAGTTATCTTATTCATTATGTCTTTGAGTCTTGCTCCCCTAACTCATCAACCTTACCCTTCCCAGCTATCACAAAAGCTTTCATTGCATACCCAGCAGTAGCATCTATCTGTGTCAAAGGCTCCAGGCAGCCGTAATGTTTTACCGCTGCATGCCCTTCAATGGTAATCAAAAGACCTGCTGCAACAGAAGCCTTGGCTGGTAATTTCTTTCCAGCTCAGAATCTTGGCAATCTTGGAGCAAGCAGATGAAAAGCTGTCCTCCTTGTCCTCTTATTGAGCACTGTGGAGCTGGTAAGGATGACCTTGCTCAAGGAACAGCAAATGCAACACAAGAGCAATAGCTGGCAATACAAGAGTTACACCATGGGGACTGCAGTGTCATTGCTCTCTCTTTCTCTCTCTCTCTTTGCAAGGAAATGGCAAGTGTAAAGGCATGGAAAGGTCACAGCATAGAAAAAAGAAAATAAAGGTGTTCAGTTCCCAATTTGTGGGTAGAAAATTCTTCTATTTTCCTTTCCGTTGGGGAATCTTTACTCTTAAGATATCTGTATGAGGAAGAAAGAGCATGGCATTTCATTTTATCACTACAGGGCCACATCCAGAGGTGGGTTTCAGCAGGTTCTGACCAGTTCTGGAGAACCGGTATCAGAAATTTTGAGTAGTTCGGAGAACCAGTAGTAAAAATTCTGACTGGCCCCACACCCATCTATTATCTGCCTCCCAAGTCCCAGCTAACCGGGAAGAAATGGGGATTTTGCAGTAATCTTCTCCTGGATTGGGGAGGGAATGGTGATTTTACAGTATCTTTTCCCTGGAGTGGGGTGGGAATGGAGATTTTACAGTATCCTTCCCCTTCCACACCCACCAAGCCACACCCACCAAGAATGCCACATCCACCAAGCCACACCTACAGAACCGGTAGTAAATAATTTTGAAACCCATCACTGGCCATATCATGTGCTCTACATAGCCAGGATAATCAAAGGTATACCACTAACACAGGTATATTTAGATACTATTTAACGTTTATTGTTATAGAGAAAGAAAATATTAGTATCCATTATTTGTTCAAGCAAGTGCAAAACCTGAAGCATGATCAGGAGCAAGTGAATCCAATTGCTTTATTTTGTTTCTTTTTTTAGTTCTCAGTTTCTTGAGATGCTTGTGCAGAACCACTGGATAAACTGGATTAAAACTCATGATAAGCAATCAGAAATCAACTGGACTTTGTGCAATGTGCTAACCCATGCTTTGCTTCATTGTGTTTAGGTGAACTAACCTACGCTACTCAGAGAGCCTGAGTAGCATAGGGGGCTAATGCCTCCTACTAAAGATAGCAATTAAGATCCAGCTGCCTGCAATTTCTGCGAGTTCAATCCTAGCCAGGCTCAAGGTTGACTCAGCCTTCCATCCTTTCTAAGGTGGGTAAATTGAGGACCCAGTTTATGGGGGCAATAAGCTGACTTTGTATAAATATACAGAAGTATGAAGGCTATTGCTTAACGCATTGTAAGCCACCCTGAGTCTCCCGAGAAGGGCGGCATATAAATCAAATTAAAGAAAAAAAAATGGCCTGAGCTCTTACAACATACTGAGCGGCACAAAAAAAAAAATCAGAGCCAGTGGTTGGGCCACGTGATTTGAATGAAGATGCGAGGTCCAGTCCTTGGCATTTTCAGAGAAGACGAGGAAACATTCCCACCTGATAGTTTGGGGAGATGCTCCCAATCAGCAAAACTAAACTAGATGGAGTGATGATCTGACTAACCAACAAGCAATTTATGGTGTTTTGATTACATAATTACATGTCCCAGAGATTTAAACTGCATCAGAGCCCATCCCAATGTTTCTTTCAAGGTGACAATCTGGAGATGCATTTCCATATCAAACATGAAAATAGCAATAATAGTAATAATCATGACTGGAGAGACTCTGCATCATAGTTGGCTTCTTTTTCAATTCCAGGTAGAAGCCACAGTTGATTACAGTATTTCTGATATTTCTGCCTGAAGATGGGTAGTACTCCCACTGAACAAAAAGACATCAGAAGTTGTGTACAAAACCTTCCTATCTTTGCAACGTTAAGATCAAATACATGGATGCCTGTTGCTGTCTCTCAAAAGTGATTGCAAAGGGATATCCAAAATGTACCCAATCGTCTGTACAGTATTTAGACAGAGCTCCATAAATAAATAAGTTTTTGTTTCTGAATCTGTTTTCTGTCTACAGAATTAACATTAAACTATCAATTGATTAGGCTTGCATAACGTGCTGTACATGTATGAGAGCCAGTTTGGATTAATGGTTAAGGTACCAGGTTAAAAACCAGGAAAACCCTAGGGCCAATCACTCTCTCTTAGCCCAACTCATCTCACAAGAGAATAATAGGAGGAGGAGGAAGAAGAAGAAGAAGGAGAAGAAGAAGAAGGAAGAGGAGGAAGGAATATTAAATATATTTGCTGCTTTGAGTTACTTATAAAAATAATAAATAATAAAATAATAAAATAAAATAAGAAGCGTGATGTAATACCTGGAGTAATGGTGGTGAAAACAAAGAGTAACTATGACCAATAGCAGGTAGCTGCACATATTCAGTCTTATATTATGGTGAAATGAATGGAAGCAAGCTTACTTCTTTGTGCTTATGGTGTCCACAGTTTCTTGCTTAGAGATTCTGTTTAGGGGCAGAATTCCTTGTGTGGAAGGGAAAAAATCAGGCTCAGTGCTGTGACATATACATGTCCTCATCAACCCCTCCCCCCACTCCACATGTTGGGGTTGCCTTTGAAAATGACCTTAGTACAAAATGTGGTGGCCAGGATGTTAGTGGAAAAGAGCTGCTACTGTCATGTTACATCAATTCTCTGGTCACTGCACTAATGACCAAAAGGTTTCTCAGTCCAATTCCAAGTGCTGTTTTTGACCTATAAAGTCCCATTTTACTTGGCTCCAGGGTGCCTTAGGGACCATTTCTGTCAAATAGAATCTGTTCAACCTGTACATGGATGCAGAGAAGGGGTGCTCAGAATCCTGCCTCTCTAAGAATTCAAAGGGACATGGACCCAAAGGCAGTCTGTCTCTATAATAGCCATTTTGTTGAACATCTTAGAAGTATGCCTGATATCCTCTTTCTTTGCATTCTTCAAAATGTTAAGATAGTACTACTTCAACAAACATATCTTGGCGTCTGATTCTGAACATTGTCATATGATTTAATGATGTTCAGGATTCTTGCTGGATATAGCTTTTTATTATATTTGTATTATTTGACCTTGTCAGTGTATGGAATCTCGGGAGCTATACTGAATTTTTTTAAAAAAATAAAAATAAAAAGTTAAGGAGAAATAGCCTAAGCATAGTTAACACTAAAAAAACCAATTAGCACATTGAACAAATAGACCTCATTGACTTGTATAATGTGGCTTTATCAGCCTTGCTCCAGTGGAATTAGTTTGTTTTCATAGCTTCATGAATATGTTAAACAGAAACAGGGATAGGCCTGAGGTACCCCCCAAAGCAGAGGTCAAAGGGCCTCCCCCAAATGCCATTAACACCAATTGGAAGTGACCTGGAAAAAAGAGGATCATAATGATGTGCTTCCCACTCCCAACCCCTTGAGACGATTCAGAAGATCAGTGATACTGAAGGCCCTCAGGAAATCAAAAGTTCCTATTTTCCATTTCCCCCACCCTGTGGGATATTTTCCACCCACTCCCCCACAGAGGTGAAGCAGGACCCAGGGCTCCTGGCATTCTGAAGAAGAGTTAAAACATGGCTCTATGGCCTCATGTGAGGAGCACAGAAGAGCACATTACCATGAGGCTGGCTGGTACTCTGAGAGCCCTCCCTCCACTTTTTAAACTAATTTTAACAGGGCTTTAACAGACCCTTTCTAATAGTTTAATTTAAGACCTTTCTAATTTTTAAAATTTGTATATGCTGTATATTTTAACATGTTATTGGACTCTACCTTCTCTGAGAGAGAAGGGTGGTTCAAAAACATGAAAATAAATAAATTAATTGATTGATTGATGTTCACTTTGGTACAGAACTGAAATTTGACTGAAAGGAATCAAAGAAGAAGAAGAAGAAGAAGAAGAAGAGGAAGAGGAAGAGGAAGAGGAAGAGGAAGAGGAAGAAGAAGAGGAGGAGGAGGAGGAGGAGGAGGAGGAGGAGGAGGAGGAGGAGGAGGAGGAGGAGGAGGAAGAAGAAGAAGAAGAAGAAGAAGAAGAAGAAGAAGAAGAAGAAGAAGAAGAAGAAGAAGAAGAAGAAGAAGAAGAATTTAAATAAATAAAATAAATAAATGAGGCCTTTTAAAGACAACTAAAACAAAAGCAGAATATAAGAAAGAAGTAATTGAGCAGCAAGCTGAAAATTGGAAAAGCAAAGCTCTGCATGGCCAATACTTGAAAAGTATTGAAGGCAAAGCTGACCAGAAACTAACTTGGAACTGGTTAAGATCAGGAGTACTGAAAAAAGAAACAAAGTTTTATTTTGGCAGTTCAAGAACAAGCCCTAGCCACAAACTGCATGAAGGCAAAAATTCAACATGTTAACAGCAACAGCAAATGCCACCTCTGCAATGAGAAAGATGAGACAGTTGACTACCTGATCAGTGGGTGCAGCAAAACTTCACAAACTGACTACCTACAATGCCATGACCGCATTGCTAAGATCATTCACTGGAAATTGTGTCAGAAGTTTGGATTTGAATACAGCAAAAACCACTGGAACATCAGGTTGAAAAAGTTTTAGAGAATGAGAAACTCACGATCTTGTGGGATTTTAGGATTCAGACTGGTAGGCACTTGGTCCATAACACACCTGACATAACAATAGTTGAAAAGAAAAAAGTATGGTTCATTGACATTGCAATACCTGGTGACACACGGATTGAAAATAAGCAGCAAGAAAAAATGACAAAGTACCGGGACTTGCAAACTGAAGTTGAGTGACTGTAGAAAAAGAAATTATGTGTTGTCCCGATTGTAATTGGATCCCTTGGAGCAATACCCAAAGGACTACCCCGCTATTTAAAAATTCTAAATTTACCGGACTTGAATATTTTGACTCTACAAAAAACCACCTTACTCGGAACAGCTTACATCCTCCGACGATACCTTAACAGTTCCTAGGTCTTTGATTAGGATGCGAGCTGCTGAGCTATTAACCAGCCTCAAAGGCTGTGAATCTCACTAAAGATTAACCAATAATAATAATAATAATATCTCTTCTGTCTGAAACTTTTCAAAATCTTCCCCAAAAGGGAATATTGGAGAAAGGTCAGGGATCATTCAACTCTGGAAAATCCAGCAATAGCTTTTGTGTCTCTCTCAGCCCTAGGAAACAGGCAATGCCAAACCACAACTGAAATCTTGCCAAGAAATTTGCAGGGATTAGTCCAGGCAGTCATCAGGAGTTAACACTGATTGAAAGGTACGCATACACAGAAGGAGACAGGAGAAGAAAACCAGATTCATATGAATGTCCTGTAAAATTCAAAAATTCCAGAGCAATAAAATATTCCACCTCTCCAAATCACATTGATATCAACCTGAGACTAAAACTGAGTCTATGAATCCTATCCTGGCTCTCAGTGATTTGGGACAGGTCTATAATTGCCATGATAATCCTGAATTCCTCAACAACTTCAAACTCCAAGTCCAGCAAAGGCATATTGAAATCTCCCAGAACCATAAGTCTGGGAAAATCATTGCCAACTCAATACAGTATGGAGAACTCAGGTAGGGAAGCTTCCGGGCAGCAAGAAGGTTAGTACAGAGGTAGTAATCCCATCTGTTCACCGGAGCCCAATTTCTCAAACAGAGCTTCACATTTGATTATCTGTGGAGATATGTCTATGAACATCACCAGAGCCTCCTGGATGAACAAAGCTATTCCTCTGTCCCTACACTGAAATTGTAACTGATCCTCACCAGAGGTGGGTTCTACTTACCTTTACTACCGGTTCGCAATGGGATCACTTGCCCACGTTCCTTGCTTCTGTGCATGCGCAGATCGCTTCTTATGATGTCAGGGTCAGTGGGCGGAGCCTCCTGCCAGTTTTACTACTGGTTCTATAGAACCGGTCCAAACCAGGAGCAACCCACCACTGATCCTCACTCAAAAGCCAGCTAGGTACATTTCTGATATGGGACTTTCACTCAGATCTCAGTTACACATACTGTCTCATCTATGATAAGATCATGGCTGAGGAGCATCCTATTACACACTACCCTGGCATTAATGAAACAACTTGAGGCCATGGCCACTGTTGATCTCGTGACTGGGCATTGGGATTGAGCCCACTGAAAGAAGGAGTCAGTAAAAAGTACAGAATATGTCTTCCTGTGTTCCATCATACCTCCTTCTGACCATCACCACTATCATGCTACTGGCTGCTCCATATTACCTGAACAAACCAACCCCCACCATCATCACCACACCAGAAGCCCACTACTTCCCTGCCAGGTCCAAAGTCTGCCTCTATTTAACTTCCAGGTGTAAACCAGCCATTCTCAGTCCATAGAGCTCATCCAAATCCTGGACTCATGTTTACTCAAGCATTCAGCAGCACCACAGATCCAAATCTAGACAGTTAAGCTGCCATCCACACCTGCTAAAATACCCACAACATGAACTCTTCTGAAACAATCCCAACCCGAACTAAACCAGGCATAAAAAACTCCCTCTCAATACAACTGGAAACTCAAATGACTTCAGAGTATGTACCTGGGTATTCACTGCACATACTATTCAATGTATCCAAAAGCAATTTTTAGATGAAATGAATTAGAAATTTAATATTTACAGTGACCTCAAGTACCTTTTGTAAAGCACTGAAGAGCTGGCTGTTTCCATGGGCACAGGGCCAGAAAATTAAATGAGTCCTTCTCTAAGGGATATTATACAATATAAGTTAGTATTTGATTTGTTTGTCTTTGATACATATTGCTTTTATGATCATTTTACATTTTGTTTGTCAGCCAGCAAAGTCATTGCATGAGTTAAATGACTTACGCAATGACTCTCTATATAAGTCGAAACAAATTAAAGAAGGGAATTAAAGACTCTATATATAAGTACTGGATTGTGGGGAAATTTGAAACTTCTCACTAAATGGCTAAGCAAACATGCAGACATGTTGAATTGCAAAGAGTTCAATTTCTCTAGACTTGGAAAAAAAGGAATCCAGACTGTGCTGCCCTCATGACCCCAATCGCTGAAGAGCGTAGAGGAGAAGTGATCGTTTTTATGTACTTCAACAAATCCAGAGCATAATGTATCAGAGAATTATTTGCCCAAGGACAAAGGTAGTCTTGTGTTTTGAAATCTGTACCTCTACTTGTAAATGAACCCCACTGTGGCAGAACTTTAAATTTATGATTAGATTGCATCTCATGTAACAGAGTCCATCTTATCTCAACGGATCATCTCAAGGGATAGTCACATTTCCATCTTGAACTGACCGGCCTTTGACAAACCAGTGAGCTATCCAAGCTGGATAAACATATTTTATGACAGAACTGCACATATCATAAAATGTCCTTGCTAAGATTTGTTTTTCACACCCAAATTGTAACTAAAGCTATAAAAGATGCAATTTTGTGTCATCATCATGCATAGTTTCTTTCTCCGCTTCTGAGTATGGAAGAAGCTTAGACCACAAAAATCATACTACATTCCAGGGAAGGTCTTTAATTGATGTCTCTGTATTTTACTAGACTGTTTCCTCATTTTAATAGTTAGACGGCTAGCCTACCTGCCTCAGCTGTTTTATTGCACATTTATTTTCTGAACATAATTCTATAATTCTACTTACCACAATAGATGAGACCCAAAGTGCAGACTGATGCAGAAAGGCACAGCCAAGTAGCTGGAATTGTGTGTTGGCCAAACCCTCCCAAGTACAGTTGGAAGATTCTACAGAAGGTCATGCAGAAAAAAAAGCACTAAAATGCTGTAGGACTTCCAGATCCAGACAGAGAAGGAAATACTAGCCAATCAACCAGACCTCATGGTAATAGACAAGTACCAGAATATAGCATTACTAGATGGCAGCAACATCAGGAAGAACAAGTATGAGAACCTGGAGAAGTGCCAGGGCCTGGAAGAGGGGAAGGAGAGAAGATGTGAAAGTAAAGACCAAAATGGCCCCAGTAGTGGTAGGAGCACAACTTGAATGAAAACTTAGATATTGAAATATTTTGGAGATCTTTTGGAAAACATTAGTTTTGGAACTGATATTTTGGAAAATATCACTTCCTCTAAAATGTTTTTTTACTTTAGTGTTCTGTTTTTAGTTTTAGCCATTATTTTCCATCCATTAGCATTTCCTTTTTTAAAATTTAATGTTTTAATGTTTAGCATTTCCTTTTTTAAAATTTAATGTTATCTGTGAACTTGTTAAAAATTCTTAGTTCCCAGTTCCCAGCTTTATTAGGATCCCACACAGATCATTTCTTTAGAGTCATCCAATTGCTGTTGGGCCAAAAGAACAATAATGAGATTCAGGCTTTAAATCTCATTGGTAACAGCTGGATGGTATATGAAATCGGTAGTGAGCACAAGTATGGAAGTATACATACAAGTATGTATGGAATACTTGGAATGGAGCAAGGAGATAGAAATCTCAACATGTTTGTCACGATACTACAGTGCCAAAGGCATACTGACTTATTTAACAAGGATCATGATATCATTATATTATTGTGCCTTTTGTGCAATGACATGCAGGTATTATTTTGATATCATCATGGCTTTCTCCAGATTCAAATGCTAATGGGGATATAGCCCTTGTCCATCTCTCCCTTTATATCTCTGAGTTTCTGGTCCACTAAGGAGTGCTTCTTATCACATAACTGCTATGCTTCCTCAGGAGCTTTTGTCAAAAGCCATTTGAAAGTCCAAGCACACGTCTACTAAAGAGAGGGGGACAGGATAAGAATCTCAATAATTATTCATTAGAAATTTAACATCTGCCAAGATAATACGAATATGCAACTCAGGCTGCCAATTGGATTATATAGGTATTTTGAAAATCACTCATAGCAGTGTCAGAGTTTTGGATTCTAACAAACGCCTGCAAAAATGAGAATGCATCACTAATTCTGTTTCATTGTTAGCGTTTGAAAAACATCTCTCAAAAAAGCATATTGTTGGCTCCATTTATTCTTTTGTAAAGCTCTCAATTGGGCTTCTGCTGACAGTTGTATAGAAACTGAATCCATCCACCTAAACCATGTAGTTTAATCAGTATGCTGATTCTGCAGAGGAGATACACAGTACTTAAAAAGAATGTTCCTAATAACCGTCAATTCAGTTGATTCATCTGATAGAAAATTCCTTTTTTTTTTTTTTTTGAGATCTCACACATCAGAAATAGCACACGAAAGGACTGAAGCAAAGCATGCCATAACACAAAATAAGATACATCGCAGACCTCCACCAACTGTAATCCATGAAATCAGACACAGCCAATGAAGAATGTCTACCCAGAGCTTAACAAATCTCCTGTTCTCTTTATCTTCTGGAAAAAATCATTTGGTTAAGTTGGCTGGCCATATTCTGTATATATGAACATTTTTCTCTATATTTAGAGTTGCCTTGTTGATGTCTTCTGAATTAAAGAACTCACCAGGACAGGATGCTGAAGTAGTCAAAATTGCAGGCCTCTGGCAGGATGGACTATCTGTTGCTCAAGATATAAATGCAATTCCTGAACGGTGTGTGTGCAGATGTGTGTCTGTGTGTCTGTGTCTGTCTGTGTTTGTGTCTGTTTTCTATGAATGTATCACATGTTTGACCAGAGCTGCTGGTCTGAACTCAAATTGGAAAATGCTCCAGTAACTGATTTATTCAAGAAAATCTAATGGTGACTTTCAGTACTTTTCCTAGAATTTTATTCAAGAAGGTATATTGCCATTACCTGGCAATTATCTGAGGGGACACTCTTGGATTCATTGGCATTCTACGGTATCGGGAGTTTTTTCCCTTTTTGGTTTGGTTCTTTGTGGTGTTCTTTTGCTATTGTAGCAATCATCATAAATTCCTTTAAAAAATTGAAGCACACACTTTTTTAAAAACAGCATTTGCAAACTTTATCAGCTAATTAACTGGTAGTTACCATTACTATCACAAAGTAGATTTTAACTGGGCTTTTGGTTTTATTTGGTTATATTCATTCCTCTAATGACATCTTAGTCTGTAAATGTTCTTCCTTACAGGACAGCCACATCTAGAATTCTCAGAGACTCTTCCCATCCTGCTTAAAATCTTTTTGGACTGTTGCCTTCTTACAGAAGATATAGAACAATTAAAACTCAGACCACACGTTTTCTGAATAGTTTGTATCCCAGAGCTATAATTGCACTCAACAATGAACTAAAGGGCCACCATCAGTGAACTGTTGGACAGTATTACTTGGTCTGTTGTGTGAATGTTTGGGTGATTTAGGGGTGGGGAATTGCGGTGGGTGGGAGTTTTTTGGGGGGGTTGTTATGTGTGTTGGATCTGGTCTTTGGGTGTTAAGTGAATGTCATTGTATGGGTATACTGTGTATACCCATACAATGACAATAAAGTTATTTATTTAAAAAGACTGAGGACACAAGTGAAACAAAAAAGCACCTGACTAAAGAAGAGCATGGTTCAGATAAAATCACATTGTTCTTAAACCTGATTCACTTCATCTCCTCCAGGCTTAAATCTTTTAATTGATTGGAAAATCTCAAACACACACATATACACAAAACTGGGGGAGAGGTACCAGAGCATTCATATATTCCTTGCTGTATGTAGATAATAAATCTGAAATGTGATAGCCTTTGTAGATCCTACACCCATGATGGCGAACCTATGGCATGAGTGTCGGAAGTGGCATGCAGAGCCATCTCTCCAGGCATGCCAGCTGTCTCCCATTGCTTTTCTGGGTTCCGGCACGTGCATGCGTGCCAGCCAGCTGATCTTCATGCATGCAGGAGTGCCGGAAACCTGAAGAGCAGCTCCCTGGCATGCATGCACGCACCAGGAAGCTTAGCTTCTGGTTTCCGTGGTGCATATGCGCACCGGCCACCTGATCTTCATGTGTGCATGCACACCAGAAACCAGAAGAGCAGATGACTACCGCACATGCGCATGCCAGAAACCGGAAGGTCAGCTTCCTAGTGCATGCATGCATGCTGGGGAACTGTTCTTCCAGGTTCCAGCGCCCCCATGCATGCACACTGGGGAGCTGCTCTTCTGGTTTTTGGGTGCTTCTCCCACGTGCACACATGTGCTCCTATTTCAGCACTCAGTGCCGAAAAGAGTAGGTGGAAAGAAATGTAGGTGGAAAATAATTCTGTTATTTTTAGTCACTGAAGCTACAGGGTCCAAAGGAGAAAATATCACTGATATGCCAAGTAAGTGTATGCCTCCCCTCTTTCTTGAAAAAGAGGTTGCTTCCAACAGGTGATAGCAATGGACTTTCACCAAAGTTACATTTGATTTATAAGAAAGCTTGCATAGGGTTTCAGATGTTTCCAAATGATTAACCAAGAAACAGAGGCACTAGATATTCAGGGGGCTCCATGCAATTTAAACACCAGAGAGGCTATTATTGATTCCCCCCGCCCCTTCTCCTAGTCTTTTGCCCTTCCCATTTGAGCAGATTAACAATTTAAACAATGTGTTATTATTTCATTTATAATCACAGTGCGCATTATTCTAATGTCACTGGACAATTTTTATTATGTGATTTACAGCACACTCCTGTACACTCATTTGCGTGTGTGCACAGCATAACAACCCCAACTATACAGAAATCTCTCAATTGTTTTTCACTGGAGAATGGACTGAAATTTTTCTTTGTCCTCTATAAAAGCGCTCTTCCCACAGAGCTCCACTTAATGCTAGGTCAAGAGCATCATGAAAGTAGGAAAATGCTAGCTAGAACAAATATTGCAGCTCATTTTCAATGCCTGCAAAGTAACAACCAATCACAGCGACAACTTGAGGCAGAAAGCAAGAGAAAAGGCCATTTCCTCTGCTACTAGTGAGCCACAGCTCCAAGAAACTTCTCTTTCCTCCAGAGGAATGATAGAAATAATCTTAGCTCCTGGGCATGAAGATTATACTCTCCTTTTTTTTAAGTGGTTATTTGGATGATAGAGGAACCATTTAACCTACATTTTCTGAAAGTAGACATGGCTGCCACAACTCAGTGTGCAATTTTTGCACTGTAAAAGGAGACCACATACAGTGGGGAAGGGTACCAGTTGCAAGAAAAAGAAGAAAAAGAAAGGAATTACAAGTTATAAATAAGAGAGAGGAGATGCAATATCAGCAAAACAGATTTGCTGGCTTTGCAAATGAACACTTGGTTGCCAAGACCGCACTATCCCTTACATAATTATATTTAATATTTTTTTATATTAAAAATGATTTTGGAGGGGCACACTAAATGGAAATGTGCATAATAAGTATGTCTTGCTATCAGAAACTCTGATAATCACCATGAATTTGTCCAGCCTTTTTTCAAATGCTTTACAGTTACTTCCTAAATGATGAGAATCACTGCTATGATTTTTTTTTCTTGACCACAGTAGAACTTGTGCTAAACATTTCCCAATTCAGAGTAATACTTCATTTTTTAATACTGTTGACCTAGGAGTTGCTTTAAATATCATGGGAAGCTTGAAAATGGGAGAGCCATATTAATATGAATAGTGACATTAGAAAGCTCCCATCCAAATGTTGGCACTGAATATGTAATGGTATGTGAGAAAGTCCTTGAGGAAGAGGAAAGAGATATTGTCTAGGGAATGGTCAGATAAGAGAGGGAGGGAGGGAGGGAGAGAGAGAGAGAGAGAGAGAGAAAGAAGGCCTGTCACTGCATAATGAGTTGCCATCTGCGAATAGATGGCAATATAAATTTCCTAAAATAAGTAAATAGACTCAGAAGAAACCCTCTCTAGCTTCTTAAGCTATAAAGAGATGGTGGGAGATTCGGATTTAGAATAGAATAGAATAGAATAGAATAGAATAGAATAGAATAGAATAGAATAGAATAGAATAGAATAGAATAGAATAGAATAGAATAGAATAGAATAGAATAGAATTTTTTATTGGCCAAGTGTGATTGGACACACAAGGAATTTGTCTTGGTGCGTATGCTCTCAGTGTACATAAAAGAAAAGATATGTTCATCAAGAATCATAAGGTACAACACTTAATGATAGTCATAGGGAACAAATAAGCAATCAGGAAACAATATCAATATAAATCATAAGCATACAAGCAATAAAATTAGTCATACAGTCATAAGTGGGAGGAGATGGGTGATAGGAATGATGAGAAGATTAATAGTAGTGCAGACTTAGTAAATAGTTTGACAGTGTTGAGGGAATTATTTGTTTAGCAGAGTGATGGCATTCGGGAAAAAACTGTTCTTGTGTCTAGTTGTTCTGGTGTGCAGTGCTCTATAGCATTGTTTTGAGGGTATGCAAGGGGTCTGTAAATATTTTCACAGCCCTCTTTTTGACTTGTGCAGTATACAAGTCCTCAATGGAAGGCAGGTTGGTAGCAATTGTTTTTTCTGCAGTTTTTTCTGCAGGATTTTCAGATTTGCAAGTCTTCCCAGGTAGTCCAGACAGGAAACATGACCAGATCTGTGGTGGGTTCCTC
The DNA here is from genome assembly GCA_030761175.1 of Masticophis lateralis. Classification (NCBI taxonomy): domain Eukaryota; kingdom Metazoa; phylum Chordata; class Lepidosauria; order Squamata; family Colubridae; genus Masticophis; species Masticophis lateralis. Next base: position 319,621,569 of record JAUDYJ010000001.1, on the reverse strand, counting down.
CTGATTCAGCCTGGTTCTTCCGAGCCGGTAGCAGTGACAATATGATGTCACTGAACTGGTTCTGCCCCCCCACCCCCACCTCCGCACCCCACCCCTCCATCCCCCACGTTATTCTTACCTTTTATTTGGCCCCACCCCCAATCTATTGCTGCCTACTGAGTCCCAGCTGATGGCTAGAGGGAAAAAAACCATTTAAACTCTTGCCACGGGGCTTCAAAGGGCTGCCCTACAGCTGATCAATGATAAAAGAAAACAAATGAGTAGACCAGTGCCTGCAAAAATACATAAGTAGATCAGTGCCTGCAAAAATAAATGGGTACACCAATGCCTGCAAAAATATATGAGTAGATCAGTGCCTGAAAAAATACATGAGTAAATCAGTGCCTGCAAAAATAAATGGGTTGTCACTGCATTATTTGTATTTGCCAGCTGAGCTTCCATTCTGAACATTGCGGTAGCTTGCCAGAGAACTTTATCTTTGAAAATAAGACTGTTGTGATTTTTGAGCTACTGCGCATGTCTACATTCTTTCTTTCTAACTTCCTGATTTCTTTTCTCCTTTGTCCGTCTCTGAGATAAACTGCCAGTAAAGATGTAGTTAGCTGTTTTGTTTTGTTTTTTACTTTTGTAATAAAATGTTTCTTAGAAGAATACATTCGGGTTTTCTTTCTTTGAGAGTATACACCATGGAAAACAACATCCTTTCACCTCTAATTAATTACAGTTTCCCCGAGGGGGGGGGAATGAGGCTGATTCACGCTTCAACATGGGTAGACCAGTGCCTGCAAAAAATAAATGGGTAGATCGGTACAGCTCTGCAAGCAGTTAAAAGCTTGGTAGACCAGTACCTCTGCTAAATCCTAAATAATTGTCACATGACCATCAAGCCATGCCCACAAAATAAGCCACGCCTACAGAACTGGTAGTAAAAAATTTTAGAACCTACCTCTGGACCAGATGAGCTAATTCTATTTTAATGTAAGTCTACATTAAGAGAATCTTGATTTAGTCTATCACATCTTCTGATAGTATTTCATTTGTGTTATTTTAAGACAGCTGAATAACCACTGCCTGTCAGAAAAGTCTGACCTGGTGTCTTACAGCCAAACTGACTATGATGAGAGCATACATCATTTAATCTAACCATGATTGTACCAAAATAACAGAAAAAAGAACACTCTATAGTGATGGGTGACTGAGGCTATGAAGATACTCTGAAGTGAAAAAGCACTTCAGAGGTGTAACAATGAAACTGCATGACCGATAGTTGTGAAGGTGAAGAATTGTTCTGCTCTGTAGTTCTTTTGTAAACCTAGGAAACGATTCAGGGAGCTTCTTTTTTTATTATTATTAGTAAAAACAACTGATAAAATTAGTATCAGAAAAGGGAAACCAGAGCATCAACTTTGTGCTCAAGTATTTGGAAATGGATCGAAGTAATTAATGCTATTAATCATCATGGTTATTCATGAGATTTACATTTGAATGGGCACTTTGTTCATGCTTTCTATTGTCTCATCTCTTTCTTTAGCAAGATCGAGCACATTGTGTGAAAACACAGTGTCCAGTTCATTATGAGTTACAGGGTCTTTTCATCAGTAACATTGCAAAATGCAATTGCCATTGACTGGTGCCTAACGAACAGCCATAGACGCTTTCCTTTACTTCCATTATTTCCTTTTTGACGATAGGTGAATATTCAACAAATGAGCTGGCACAACAATTCCTTGCACTGTCAACATAACAAATGACCAGGACCTTTATAAAAGAAGCTATAGTCTATAGCAGAACATAAACTTTACATGCAGAAGCACCCCAGTTCAATCTTCTTCATGCACCAATAAAAGAGAACTCAAGCTGTAGCCTTCATTGGAATACTTCTGTCAGCCAGGATAGTCAATACTTGATGGAACAATAGTCTGATAGAGCTATTGGATGAGTGAACTGATGGAGTGTACGTCAACTTTTAATGTTTTACCATTTATTTGAAGCTGGAACATCATTTTGATTTCTGTCCTGAAAAGAGAACATTCCTTCTTTCATGATTCTACTGGAGGGAAGAAATGGTTTATACAAGTCCCCACTGGCTATTAATTGAATCGAACTTGCTATATCACTGACTACCTAAAGACATAAATCCACAGATAAAAGCACGCTTGGTAAAATGTATTCAACTGGGGCAGCAGCAGAAGAGGCTTAATCTTAACTCACTGTCAGATGAGTTTTGGACATCTCTGGGCAAACCTCTTCAGATGTTCTCAATAAGCACAAAGGTTCATATATAAAGATATATTCTCTAAGGCAGCATGGGCAAAAAATCAGGTAAGGCTTTCAAGATAATGACCCACAGTTTATATTTCATCCAGAAACAGATGGCAATCAGCACAGGGTCTTAATCACAGGTATAAATGGTCCCTTTGCATTCTTCCCAAGACCATTCCTACCTGCACTAGAAGTTGCAGTTGGTGCAAGCCCTGAGTTTGCACTAACTGCAATTTCAAGTCTAAATAAATCTAAATAAAGTACACTACTATAGTCAAGCTTGGACACTACCAGCACATGAGCTAGTGTGAAGTTTCTCATCACTTTTCCTGGAGGAGATACAGTTGTTAATCAGTGCAAGATTATTTAAAATAATAAACTTTTTGGTTAGAATTTCAACTTGGGAAGCCAGAAAAAGATTTAGATCCAGAAGGATCTACAGACCATATATATCTGCTCTTTCTGAGGGACTATATGCCTGTTTGGTCTAGTAGTTAAAGCACCTGGAAATTGCATATTTAGTTCCACTTTAGGCATGAAAGTCACCTGGGTGACTTCGGGCCAGTCACTTTCTTTCAGTCCAACTCACCTCACAGGGTTGTTATGGGGAAAATAGGAGGAAGGAGTATTAGGTATGTTTACCACTTTGAGTTAGTTATAAAAATAATCAAGGCAGGATTTAACCAATCTTTAAAAAATAATCCTATTCAGAACAGTTATATCTATCACTTCTCTAGAATTATGGAACCTAACAATAAATACCTCTCTCTTACCTATATTCAGTTTTTAGTTTAGTTTAGTTTTATTGCATTTATATACCGCACTTCTCCCCGAGGGGACTCAGGGCGGTTTACAGCCATATTAAAACAATCACGTATAAAAATTAAAACTAATAAAATAATTAAACTATTTGGCCGTAAAATTTAAAACCCCTAAAAACCCCTATTAAAATTAACACAAATTTAAGTCAGACCGGCTTGATGAAATAGTAGGGTCTTCAGGGCTCGTCGGAAGGCACGGAGGTCAGGAATCTTTCTTATATCCGGGGGTAGTTCATTCCATAGGGCTGGGGCTCCCACAGAGAATGCTCTCCCTCTGGGGGCTGCCCGTCGGCATTGTCTGACAAACGGTACTCTGAGGAGGCCCTCTCTGTGAGAGCGTATCGGGGGGTGGGAGGTATTCATTGGCAGAAGGCAGTCCTGTAAATATCCCGGTCCTAAGCCATGGAGCGCTTTGAAGATGGTAACTAACACCTTGAAACGCACCTGGAAGACCACCGGAAGCCAGTGCAGCTCATGCAAGAGGGGAGTTACCCGGGAGCGACGAGTCGCTCCCATAACCACTTGTGCGGCCGCATTCTGGACCAGCTGAAGTCTCTGGGTGCTCCTCAAGGGGAGCCCCATGTAGAGAGCATTACAGTAGTCCAAACGGGAAGTGACGAGAGCATGAGTGACTGTGCGTAGGGCATCCCGATCCAGAAAGGGACGCAACTGGGCAATCAGGCAGACTTGATAAAAAGCCCCCCCTGGCCACGGCCATCATATGATCATCTAAAGAGAGCCGTGCATCCAGGAGGACGCCCAAGTTGCGAGCCATCTCTGAGGGGGGCAAGATCTCATCCCCAATAGCCAGTGATGGCACCAACTGGCTATATCGGGGCGCCAGCAGCCACAGCCACTCTGTCTTGGAGGGATTGAGTCTGAGCCTGTTCCTCCCCATCCAGATCCGTACGGCTTCCAGGCAGCGGGACATCACGGCAAGGACATCATTGGGGTGATCCTGGGTAGAAATGTACAACTGCGTGTCATCAGCATACAGTTGACACTTCACCCCAAAACCACGGATGATCTCACCCAGGGGCTTCACATAAATGTTGAACAGGAGGGGCGAGAGGATAGACCCCTGTGGCACCCCACAAGTGAGGTGTCTCGAGGTCGACCTCTGCCCCCCTGCCAACACAGACTGCGTACGGTCAGCGAGAAAGGAGGAGAACCAAGGCATAACGGTGCCTCCCACTCCCAAACCCCCTAACCTACGCAGCATGATACCATGATCGATGGTATCAAAAGCTGCTGAGAGATCAAGAAGGACCAGGACCGAGGAAGATCCTCTGTCCCGAGCCCTCCAGAGATCATCAACCAATGCGATCAATGCCGTTTCCGTGCTGTAACCCACCTGAAACCCAACTGGCATGGATCCAGATAGACAGCTTCATCCAGGTAACAAGGGAGCTGTTGCACCACCACACTCTCAACAACCTTCGCCATGAAGTGAAGGTTGGAGACCGGACGATAATTACCTAATATAGCCGGGTCCAGGGAAGGCTTCTTGAAGAGGGGCCTCACCACCGCCTCTTTCAAGGCGGCCGGGAAGACACCCTCACTCAGAGAAGCATTAATAATGCCCTGGAGCCAGCCTCGTGTAACCTCCTGGAAGGCCAGTACCAGCCAAGAGGGACAGGGGTCCAATAAACATGTGGTAGTGTTCAGCCTCACTAGAATCCTGTCCACGTCCTCAGGAGTCACAGTGTCAAACTCATCCCAGATAACATTCTCAAGATCTACTCCCGTGATCCCATCCGGAACTACCCAATTGGAGTCCAGACCGTCCCGAATCTGAGCGACTTTTTCATGCAGATATTGCACAAATTCCTCAGCTCTCCCCTGCAAGAGGTCCTCACGCGGTCCCAACTGTAGGAGGGAGCAGGTCACCCTAAACAGGGCGGCTGGGCAATTATCTGCTGATGCAATAAGAGCGGAGAAATGATTACGTTCCGCCACTTTTATTGCCACTAGGTAAGTCTTAATATGAGCTCTTACCAGTGTCCGGTCAGATTCAGTGCGATTGGCCCTCCAATCACTCTCTAGGCTGGCCCTCCAATCACTCTCTAGTTTTAATTTATTATCCCTGATCCACCCCATAACTGACTGCAAGGAGGCATTCAGGGGACATTTCCTGAAGATGTCACAAAGAAACAAATCTAGTAATAGCAGCATAACAATAACCCCAAGGTTTAAATCTGATTATCTTCTTCAGTAGTCTTGTGCAGGTATTAAAAAACTGAAGGTGAAATGTAGAAAGAGCCATGGTAGTGCAGTGGTTGGAATGCGTATTACAGGCTAATTCTGCCCCCTGCCAGCAGTTCGATCCTAACTGGCTCAAGGTTGACTCAGCCTTCCGTTCTTCTGAGGTTGGAAAATGAGGACCCAGATTGTTGGGGGCAATATGCTGTCTCTGTAAATTACTTGGAGAGGATTGTAAAACACCGTGAAGTGGTATATAAGTGTAAGTGCTATTGCTACCTGCTATGTAGTCCTGAGAAATGCATATGGTAACACCCATTTTGTGGAACAACTATCTCTAAGGGAGACATACTGTCTGAGACCTGAGAGATAGGAATGGAATTACTACAAAAGCTATGCTGCCATTTCTCCAGCCTCAGTCCAAAAAGAACTGAGTCATATTCCCTCTCATCTATCTTGTTGAGCAAGGAAGTCAGCTATCTTGCTGAGCCTCCTTAGTAGCTTAGTAGCTATATTATTGTGTCAAAACCTTTTGAAATGAGTTAAGAAGAGGACTAATAATTATCTCCCTTTATCAAAAGGCAACCTAAAGTAATGTATGAAATCAACCAAAGCATCTGTAATAACTTCCTGTCTAAAAGTTATACATCTTGGAAGCTTTCTAGGAAGATTCTAGGAGAAAGGTTATGAAGCAGTTCCTTCATAATACAAAGCAATCCAGAGGGCAATGAGTTTGTGGCTTTAAACTCACAAAAATAACTGTTTCTGCCATAACATAAGTCTTCTACAATGAACACGCTCCATATGGTACAATGACTCTGCCATTCTTTTCACATTTGCTTTTAGCAAATAAATGAGTCTCACGTTGTGTTTTGGTGAATGACCATGTTGGCCAGGTAATAAGTCACTCTTTAACAAGTTGATATAAGATGGAGAAGAGTTTCCATGATGCTGTGAGTAAAGGATGTGCAGTACGGGCTTTTTTAAAATTAGAAAACAGAAAACCCACCTTTGATATTTCTTGTAAAGTTACCTCATATTTTATTTTCCTTCAGGAAGGAAAAAAAATCCTTTTCACAGATTTTTTTTAATCTTGGTCAAGTGCTTCAAATTTAATTTGAATGAAAAACATATGTGTGTCTCTTATAGAACTATGTTGTCTCCCCTTGGCCAAAACAAATCATTAGCATTTCTGCCTTTCTCCCTTGTCTTGAAAATTAAGCAAATTCCCCTTCTTTATCACCCATCCTTTATTCCCAAACCACATGTATAGATGCACCTCAGGAAAACCAAGTCAAGATGCCAATTCCTCTGTGAGGTTAGCAGACATATATGTTTTGCTATCAGTGCCAAGCAACAGGTTCTTTGAGGGGGATGAACAACACACACAAAGGCTCGGCATTGTGTAAATTGCCTATGCTGAAAGATATTCCAGGCAGTCTGTAATTAGCCAGTGAAGAAAAGCATTTCTAATTCATTAGGTCAACTTTAATGGGTTTCTCATTAAAAGTTTTTGCTCTTAAGCTGACAGAAGCTGGAATTTAATAGTAGCTTCCAGCACTATCTTTATGAGCAGATCTCCATTGAATCTGTCTTTTTATCACCTGAAGAGAAGTTCCTAAATGGAAATTCCTCAACCCTAAGCAACACAGATTGATCAGAAGCCTAGAGATGGTTGTGCCCCTGCTTTAATAAATGGAAGCCACTGTTGCTGCAAAGGTCAGTCCTCATTAGTACTGGCCAAGTTGGCTTTAAATGGATTTTTACTCCCTTGTCCACCCATGTCTTCACTATTAAATATATAATAGAGGAGTTCATAAACATGGATCACCAGTCCAAGAAGAAACTTGGCAAGGGTTTAGCAACCCCAATCATAGTAATAGTAACTGTGCATTTCTTTATAAAGTGGGAAATAACTTCTCTCATATTCAGATGATAAAATGCAGCCCTCTAGTTCATCTTTTCCATTAAATATAATGTTACAATTTATAAAACAATGCCAGTCCATTCATACAGCAATCCAAAGCGTATAGGACAGAGCAGAACTGAATCAGTGAGGGGAAAAATGTGGAACAAGATCTAGATCAGGGGTGAAATCCAGCAGGTTCTGACAGGTTCTGGAGAACTGGTAGCGGAAATTTTGAGTAGTTCGGAGAACCGGTAGCGGAAATTTTAGTAGTTCAGAGAACTGGTAAATACCACAACTGGCTGGCCCCAGAGTGGGGAGGGAATGGGGATTTTGCAGTACCTTTCCTCTGGAGTGAGGTGGGAATGGAGATTTTGCAGTATCCTTCCCCTGGAGGGGTGGGAATATAGATTTTGCAGTATCCTTCGCCTGTCACTCCCACCAAGCCACTCTCACCAAACCACGCCCTGGAACTAGTAGTAAAAAAATTTGGACTGGGCCAGTTCGGACCAGTTGGGGCGAACCGGTAGTTCTGACGATCAGCTGGCCCTGCCTACCCACCCCACCCTATCCTATCCTATATTTCCTTCTTTCTGACTCAGCTGATTTGCACGGCACAGCTGATTTCCGTGCCTCTACTGTTTTATTTACCAAGGCTGCCTTAAAAGGTAAGCAGCTGAACTTCAAATTGCTGTATTTTGAATGTTGCGCACAAGCGTGTTAAACGCTCCCTCACTCACACAACAGTTGTTAACTGGGGTTGCCGCCCACTACTTATCTAGATAGCCTAGTTATTATTAATTATTATTATTTATTATTAATATTATTATTATTTAGGAATAATATTATTAATTTAGAACTATTATTCTAAATTATTTTTACTGGCAGTAGAGCCTGAAATGTGGTAATTCCAAGAACGGAGAAAGAAAAAATTGAAATAAGTTTTGGAATTCATCACATTCAGATCTTTTCTGTGGATTGGAAAGTCAATGTGGAAAATAAGATAGATAATCTTGATGGAAATGACTTGCAGAAACTGTTATTTAGGCAAAAAGGGCTGAAGCATTTTTTTAAAGTCAAAACAATGAGATAACATTCAAAAGCATCTCAGATAGACATCTCCCTAATTCATTAAAGTTCATTAAAGAATAAAAAGGAGGAGGATGTAAAGCACAATTAAACTTGCATTCTGTCAGTAAAGCCAATCTCAGTTTAGACGTAGTTTTAGCTTTCTTGTGGAGCTGGTTTCCTAGTTTAGTCTACATAGTGAGGCTGGCAGTCTCCAAGATTGCCATCTTCTTTTGCCAGTACTACTCATTTCCTTCCTTGGTTTCTTTTCTAGAAACAAGACACAATCATTAGTACAAAATCCATCCATTCAAACTGCTTTCTTCTCACAATATTTCCTATAGAAAAAGCTAATTTCCTTAAGGCTTTGTAGCAGGACTAAAACCTCACTGTCAGCTCCAGCTCTGAATAAAACTAACTCGTCTCCAGCAAAATGTGATAAAGCCATTTTTTAAAAAAAAAACGATAAAGCAACAACATTAAGTTACAACTTTTTTCTTGCTGTAGGTCTTGAGACTGTGAATTAGTGATTGCCTTTTCTTTTACATTTCACTTCCTCCTCTGTCCTGTGACAGGAGCTCTTCCTTTTCACTCCTACCTGCTGAACTGAAATTGAATAAGGGCTAGAAAATAAATACTTGACAATTTTTTTAATATACATATTTTTTTACCCCTAGCTTAAGGGCAAGCTTGTTCATTTCTCCAACCTTGTTCTCTCCATCTCTCATTTTGGGAGGACTTAATATATAAATGAAATCATTTGACTGTATTCAGATGTCCCACAGCACAATTAACTAGTTTAATCCTGTGTCTGATTGGATCTGTTTGGGAAAATAAAATTAAACCAAACATCTTTATTATGATCACTGGCAGAATTCTGTGGACTTTTGTAATAGGTTTTACAGAGCTCAGATGGAAATATATAAAAATCACTGATTAAGTTAGAAAAAATAACTTGTAGGCATACAGTAAATGCTAAAATGTTAAACTTAATCACTAAATTATCAAACTATATTGCAAAGTTATAGAAGAAAAACAGAGTTATAAAACTGTGTAATAAAAATGAATGCTAGTAAGATTACATAGACATTTACATCATGTTATTTTAGTCAGACTGAACAATAATTGTTATGCTATCTACGTAATTCAAGCTCTGAAAAAAATGTGACCATTTTGAAAGGAAAGTGACTGTTATGAACTTCAAGAACTAATAATATGTAGTATTTGTCTGGATTGCTTAGGAACTTTCTTAGACATGAGCTTAAGTGATCAAGTTATTTTATTTTCATTTATTTATTTCAATTTGTATGACTTCTCAGCTAAAACAAGCTGCTCTGGGTGGCTTTTTAAATGATCATAAATACAATACATTTCAAAAATGAAACAGATCATCAACTGAGAACACTAGTCATATTACAATGCCCTTTACAAACAATTTCACTCAAAACTCACAGAAACAGCCAGGTCTTCAGCTCTACAGAAGGATAATAAGGACAGAGCCTTCCAAATTTAAGAGGTCAAGCAGTTTTACAGGGCAGGTACTGTGATGGTCAAAGATTCATCATAAAATCAGCAGGACAGCAGTATGTGACTTTTAATGTAATGTAACTTTCTTGCAAGGTTGTCCCATTCGCATATGTTACATTAGTACTTGATATATCGAAGCCGCGTTCCAAGCAGCAGAGCCATTACTTTTAGATCTCCACAAATATTCCAGTTGTACTTGGTGTACTGGATCTGCTTCAACAATAGTTCCATGTTTTTGTATGTTTCTTTCATGTGTGCAGCATAGCCAACAAGTACTAAAGAGTGCATGTTGCCATTGTGTAAGAACAGTAGATTTCTATAAAACAGTACATGATCAATTAAATGAGCTATGGTTGCACAGTGGTTAGAATGCAGTACTGCAGGCTATTTCTGCTGACTGCTGGCTGCCAGTAGTTTAGCAGTTTGAATCTCACTGGCTCAAGGTTGACTCAGTCATCCATCTTTCAGATTTTGGTAAAATGAGGACCCAGATTGTTGAGGGCAATATGCTGATTCTGTAAACCACTTAGAGAGGGCTGTAAAAGCATTGTGAAGCGGTCTAAGTGCTTTTGCTGTTGCTATTGCTAAATTACATGTTATTTTTCTGTTTATCTGTCAAAAAAAATCTATAAGATATACCCTAAAATGTTCAAGAAGTCCAGTGAAATCAATCAAGGTGGCAAATAGTAATAGCAATAGCACTTAGACTTATACATCACTTCCTAGTGGTTTACAGTACTCTCTAAGCAGCTTACAGAATCAGCATATTGCCCCCCAGCGATCTGGATCTTCATTTTACTGATCTCAGAAGGATGGAAGGCTCAGTCAATTTTGAGCCAGTCAAGTCCAAACTCCTGGCAGAGGCAAATACTTCATTCTAACCAATGTGACACCATAGCTCAAATGCTATAATGCTAAACTTCAAGAAGCAAAAAAAGTCATAATTTTTTTTAGCCAAAGACTATAGAGTTAAACATTGGTCAGATGACCCCAATCTAAAGCTAGCCTGAGTTCTAAAATATTGTTTTTGCACAGAGTCAAACTTTGCTGTATTTAAGTCCTACTGGCAAACTAAGGGGAATTTGTTTATTTAGAATATACCTGGATAACTGTTTCAATTCCAAAAAGATGCTGTGGGAGCACAAATGTACATAGCACCTGTCTTCCACTACCACAAAAATTGAGGAAAACGCATAGCTGTATAGATTATAAACAGAATCTATGTTCATGCTGCCAGGCTCTCTAAAGTATCTTTCTGGAATCAAATCTGAAGCACTGTATAACCCTTTTTAAAAAAAAACAGATAAGCTACAAAAATTGAAAAACCTATTCCATAAAGACACTAATATCACTTCCCTGAAGACATCATGTATATGCAGAGAAACAAAACTGAAAGAGGAAAGTTTTATATGTATTTTAGTGCTCAGCTTCTCTACAAGTCTTCATATCAGTATATTAAGCTGAGCTCATAACTATAAAAACTATAACAAGGTTCTGTTCAGGCAATATTTTCTCATGTAAAATTGAACATACAAGGAACAGCAAGCAGCCCTTTCCCTTCATCTCTAGCATTTGTACTGATCTCCTCCAGAAATGGTTTATACACCCATCCAGCTTTGACCTAGGCTACCATGTTCCCATGACATTATCCTCCTTGGGCAACAGAGCCAATTCTATTCCAGTTCAGCTGCAGGGCAGCTGAATCTCAGTGAAGCAACTGTGATTGTGGAGCTCAGTGGAGCTTGCAGACAGGCCCTAAATGGATTTTCTCTTCCTGCCTTTTGAACTTTGAGCATTCAAGTAGATTATTCCAGAACTCTGTCAGCGAACTGGATCATTATCCTTTCAATCAGTTTCTAGTCAGTTTCACAATTTTGGTAAAAAGCTACCCAACTTAAATGTACCCTTTTATATGACCAATATGCACCAAATTATTTCTACTTCATTTGACAGCCTCTGGTTCCAACTAATGCATTACTCTTCCCCTACATGCACATTTACACATATAGATCATAATGCAAGTATGGATTGATTATGTGCCATCAAATCAGTGTTGATTCTTAGCAACCACATAGATTTTCTCTACAACAATCGGTCCCTAACCTATCCTTTCTGTCTTCCAATAGTGTACTCATTGCTACGTATTTTATTTCTATCTACTGTTAGGGTTCCAGGTAATACCTCCATAATAAATAGGACTCTGAGGCAATTAGATTCGTCAAAGAACTGGTTTATTGGAAATATCATATTGGCACAGGCTGGTGAAAACCGACTTTGAATATTCCCGTGGTTTTCACCAAGTTAAAAGTAAATGTTTTTCCCCTTCCCCAAATAGTCACACAGGCCAATCATCATGTTGTCCAGTTGTCTGATAACATCACTCTACCTCTCTCCGACCACCATGGGAATGTCTTGGTTCCCAGGAGAAAGTATTTTGCTTTGGCTACAACCCCCTCTATTTCTATTACCCCCCCTCCCTACCTCAGCTCCAGTGTGGCAACACTGAAGCCCAAAAAATGGCCTCACTCAGGGTTGACTCTAGCTTCTTCAAAATTCAACTTTTGATTCCATAGTAGGTCATAGAGAAAAAAACTGCACTCAACCAATTTCTCAGTTGGCTACTAAATTGTATTTCTTGTCTCCGATTCAATCATGTAAGATTGCATCTTCCTTTAATCAACTGCAAAAGGAATGGCTTTCATCCTTAAAATTAGTACGATAAAAGGCCAGTTATTAATGTTAAAAATCCAAAAAAAAAATTTTGCTAAGATGACTATTTTAAACCAAGTAGCCAAGAGCACTTTTCAATTGACATGGGAGAAGATAATACCTCCCTAATAAGTAGCTATCTTCTCTTGCAGCAAAGTTTCATGTTTCCTAATTACCTAATTCTGCAAGCATTAAAGTAATACTAATAGAGATTTGCTCAATCACAACTGAATTCTAACTTCATGTTAAAATCAGTTTAATCAGGCTCTGAGAAATGTTATGATGGTTACTGCTGCTCATACTCTAGTGCAGGGCTGTCAAACTTGCAGTCCATGGACCGGATGCATCAGGCACTGGCCATGCCCACTCCCGGTTTTGTGAAGGGAGGGAAGTCACAATACGTCATGTTATGATGCCGTGACAATGCAAGTTTGACACCCTGTTGCAGCGCTATCATGTTCATTTCTACCCAGGGGCAGGCTCCATGTTTTCAACATAATTTATTCACAAGTAAGTATGCATGTTGCTGTAGTAGATAGGGTAATAGACAGGGATATTTATATCCTCCAAAGGGTGCATCACTGTGATATGTCCATTGTCAAAGCACCATAGAGCCTTGTTTCTAATTGGTGGACCAGAACTTAGGTTGATTGACAAAATTTTGACCTTCTAAAAGACTCAAAAACCAAACCAAAGACTCCCTTGCATTCAATATCTGAGAAGTTCCAAAGATTCTTATTTATTTATTTGTTGATTAGTTGGTTGGTTGGTTGGTTGGTTGGTTGGTTGGTTGGTTTATTAAATTTATAGGCCACCCATTTTACCTCAAGGAAATAATATTTAATTAATCATATTTCTACATCTCCACTAAGAAACTGCTCAGAGTTAAAGTTAGGATTGCAATGGACTCTCTTCTTAATTCTAGTTCCTCAATATGGGTCCCCTGCCTATGAGCTCATGGATACCTCGGTTGATTTCTGCAGGAGTCTCATTTCACTGCTGTTTTGTTTGGTTTTACGATTCTTCTAATTTAAATAAATACTCGGGGAACTATCAGTCGGCAAAGCAAAGTATCATCCTCAAATGTTATCTGTCTTTCTAACTATGCCCCTAGGCCTCATTTAGGCCTCTGAGGGATGATTAGAATATTAAAAATAGTGAACAGCTGCAGCCAAAACTTTGTTTGGAAAGGAGCCCATCTGCCCAGAAAAAGAATGGCAAAAGAAAATTGAGAATAGAAGTAGAGAATATTCTGGATAGCTAAAGAAGTTGGCAAGAGCAACTGTAGTAGTTTGCCTTCTGGTGTGATTGACTACAAGTTCTAGGACAACCATTTCTTCACAGTAACCTATTGTGTTCCCACAGGCATGAAATCTTTGGATTCTTTAAATTCATTTTTTTCTAACAATTGTTTTTTTTTTGGCTTGACAATAACACTCCAAGTTTATGCCACCTGTATAAATGTTTATCTTTTAAAATTTTTGATTCCCTAATTTGTGTCAAGCTAGAACCATTTACTATGTTTTTTCCATTTTATTGCATTTTTTAAAAATGATGTAAATCTGAATAATGCAACAATTTCATGGGATTCATTAACTGCCATAATCAAGACCTACCTTTATATTTTATAATATTTTTAAAAAATATATAATTGCATTAAAACTTCAAGGAAACATCAAACACTAATATAAAATATGAAAAAGAAAAGGAAGATAAAAGAAAGAACTAAAATTCAAAGAGAAGAAAGAAAAGAAAAGAAAAGAAAAGAAAAGAAAAGAAAACAAAAGAAAAGAAAAAAGAAATTTCTGATTTTCTTTATGGCACTTACAATTAAAAATTTACCTCTTGATCTATGATGACAACACAACTCAATTCTTTATCTTGTCTAATCATCAAAAACAATAAGTCATAATTTATTTTTTTCTGTTTCACACAAAAATTTATAACAGGTTTCCAATAAAAGATATTATCTTTTTCTCTAATCAAAGAAATTAGGTCAGTTCTATCATCTGCACCAAATTTCACCATTTGTGGGTAGTATAGAATCTTTCAATCTTTGTTCATATAGTAATCTTGCTGTCATATATAAAAACAAAGTTCCATGATTTTTCCCCAACTGTTTGTCTATCAATTCCAAAATAAAAGTCTTGAATTTCAATGGCATATTATTTTTTTTTAAATCCTCTGAATTAGTATATAAATCCAAAACCTTTTAACTTCTTTACAAGTCCATCTAGCATGATAAAATTTCCAACATAAATTTGATGTTTTAGAAATTTCCTTGATGACTTATAGTTAATGGTTTTATAACAATTCTCTTTAAGATTATAATATAATGTATATTTGTAATGTAATGCATATTTATAATGTAATGTATATTTCCCATTATTCCATCTGAATATTATAACAAAAAAATTTAATAGACTTTATCATACTTCCTCTTCTGCTTCAATGTCAATAAAGGTTTATATGTTTTAGCAATAACATATTCATCATTTATTGCAATAGCAATAGCTCTTAAGATTTATATGCAGCTCCCTAGTGCTGTCCAGCCCTCTCTAAGCAGTTTACAGAGTCAGCATATTACCCCCAACAATCTGGGTCCTCATTTTATCAACCTCAGAAGGATGGAAGGCGGTATCAACCTTGAGCTAATGAGAATAGAATTGCTGGCAGTCAGTACAATTCGCCTACAATACTACATTCTAACCACTGCACCATCGCAGCTACCCAATTCTATTTCAAACTCAATCTTAAATGTTCAAAACCATGAAATCTTTTATCTCTTTCAAATCTTTCTAATAATTGTACATAAGAAAACGATGGGCAAGCATATTCTTCTGCCACCAGATCTTCTCTTGATTTTATTTTACATTCCACCTGAAAAAAATCTAACTTCTCATGATTTGTGTTTGCTTATTATTTCTCATCTATAAAATCCTTCTTGTGCTGAGTGCCATAAAGATCTTCTCAGGCACAACCTGAACTTTATTGTGTCACAAATTTCAGTGTCACCTAAATCTCATGTTCTTCTAATTCCAAAAGTCTTCAGTAGCTCAGCAGCACCCACTCTTCCTTCCAAACCAAGCAACAAGCTTCAAAATACAGTTTCAAATCAAGTAAATCCAATGTTCCTCTTTCCTGTGCATTTTGTATGCACACAATTTAGATATATCTTTCTGCTATTGTTTACATAGAGCATCAATTGTCAAAATAAGTATTGATAAACAAAATCCAACTTCTAAGCAAAACATTCATTTTTTAATCACAGAAATTCTTTTCAGCAATGACAGCTATAATTTATCCCATCTTATCAAGTCTTTTTCAATTTCATTCTATGCCTTTATATAATTATTTTGCAATCATATTTGCCAGTGATACCCAAGTATTTTAGCATCTTCTCAATCTCAAATCCATTTTATTAATCAGTTCCATTTTAGCTTGTATTTTCAGATTTTTTGTTAACATCTTTTAAAAATTCTTTTAATTTGCCTATTTTGAATTTTTTTAAACAATCTTCCATACCCAACATTGAATCATTTGCAAAAATTCTTAACTTATAAGCCTCTTTTTAAATCTTTATTCCTTTAATCATTTTATCTTATCTTATTGTTCCTCTGTGTATCTCACATGGTTTTGTTTTGTAATCTCCATTAAAAATTAGTTGTACTTTCTGTGAAGTGTAACTTTATCAAGATCTTTCCAAACTCTATATCTTCTAGTACCTTGAATAAGAAAGCCCAGTTCAAGTTATCAAGGACATGAAATTGACTTTAAAAAGACCAGAACTATCACCAAAACTGAACACTTTAATGACAGAATAATCAGAGAAGCCATCGAGATAGAAAAATGCCCACACAGCATGAACAAATGAGACGATACCTCCCACCTACCAGCCATTTGGAAACCTGCCCTTATTGGCAAACGAGTCCCTAACACGATGAATGACACCAGATCCACACCCACGAGAGCCACACAGGATGTCACTACCACACATCCACGCAGAAAGCAGACTCAAACCCACACTGATAATGAGGCACGACCTAGGATCAGAAGCCAGACTGCAGCTGCATCATTAGCCACTTTAAACCCCTCCAATCCATACATGAAGCAGACTGACACCCACCATGAAGAGCTCTCACGGCCACAAACACAAAGCCAAACAACAACAACACAGCTCACCAGCTCAAGTCCCCCTGCAACTCAGACTAAGCTGAGCACAACCAAGCCCCCACCCAAACAGAACACACCCCCAGCCAATCAGAGCACAACCAACCTCCCCATCCAATCAGAGCACAGCCAAGCCCCTAACCAATCAGAACACACCTCCACCCAATCACAGCCAAGCTCCCACCCAATCAGCTCCCACCCCCACTAGCAGTTAAAAGGAAGAGATCTCACATTGCTCCTGGAAGCACGAAGCTGAGAACACCAGCCTGAAGATGACAAATGAGACTTCGTCGAAATGTCGCCAAGGCACTTCCAATTTTACGCGGGAGAAGACCCGAATAACCAAGGACCTGCATACAGGCACCCGCGAAAACCTCAGAAAGGAGAGAGAGGGGGGGGGGACTTAAAAATTCTAAAATCCTTTAGCTGTATGAATTGCCAAATTAATCTACAATCTGGTAATTTTGACAAATGTACAGATCAAAGTAAACCAGATTGGCCAAATCCTAGTTCAGAAGCTAAGTACAGACCAGATATTATTAAATGTTAAATAACTTATTCTTTTATATATATAATTGCAGTTGTTATTTGAGTGTGAATTTCTTGGTGTTCTGGGAGCTTGGTTGGTTTTTTGTTTACTTTTATTGTTGTTGCTGTTTTGCAGAGATTTCATTATCCAACTAGGTAACATAATCAATGCAAGTGGCTGTTAATGTTACTGTAATGTTACTCAGTTGGATTATAAAACATCTACAAGCAAATAATCAAGCTCAGAGAACACCAAGAACTTCATAGTTCAACTCTGAGCAACCAGTATTAAATTATATTGTTATTTGAATGCTTTACTTAAAATCTACTCCTAATATCTGAATCAAGAGACGTTGGGTATGTTCTGAACCAGTATTTGGATGCATAGATGATGTGGACAGTTAGTAGACTAAAATTCAATCCTAACTATCCTTTGGATGGATGATTCCCAGGTTCAGGAACTGGGAGAGTCATCTGGTCTAATGGGGTTACATTTGCATAGAAAATATACTGTACATATGGAATATACCATAATATTCTTTGTACCTTGGTTGAGAAGCTGTAATGGGTAAATGTCACAGTTTCTTGCAAAAAATCAAATCCAGAAGCACACACAGATAAATTGATTCAGCAGGATTCATTAACTTCTTTATATTCACAATAATACATGAAGTAAATTTACAGTACCAACAGCAGATTCACAGTTTCATTTCAACTCAGATCAGCAGACAAGTTCACACACACTGGTTTTAATTTTGTTTCTCAGACTCCGAATTGAGCCCAGCCTCCAAAACTGTTTCAGATCCCATTGGCTGATTTAGTTGCTATGCCTATTCATTGGCTGACCTTGTTACAATGTTTTACCAGTTCATAAATAATCTGACAATAGATAATATGGCCAATCAGGTTGCTGAATGGTACACCTGGCTATGCATAAATTATACTTTCATTGAAGCAACAGCAGTGCTGCCAATTAACTACTAAGCCAGGTTCAAGAGTGAAATGTTATATATAAGGCTCTAAACAACTGGAAATCAGGATACCCATAAGATTGCCTTTGCTGTTACAAAGCTGGATGACAACTGATCACATCAAGGGAGGTCCTATCACATTTACTGAGAGCTACTGAATGCTACCGGAAGGTTGTTTATGGACAGGTCTTCTCCATGGGAGTATATTCTCAGAAATATTCTTATTCAGATGTGAATGGAAAGCCTTTCCCCTGGTCACAGGAAACCCTTTGATCTACCAAGGGTTCCTGCAGGTGGGAGGGAATAAGTTTTCATTTATTCTTTTCTCTTTACATTTTCCCAAGGAATTGCCCACATTAGTTTAGTTCATTGAAACAAATTGGAGTCAGGTATAAAGGAAGCTAATGGGGTCACCAAAATCACCTTTAGGAATTAGAAGTTTTGGTCAAATATGATAGTTAAAGGATTTAAACAATAAGCACTATGACCTGGGATATTAACTCCCAGAATTCCAAAATAATCATGGATTTTTTTAAAAAAATGCACAAAATTGTGCAACATTTGATAGTATGTCGTATCTGATTTGCCCTTCAGTTTTATTTTAGCTACAGCTTTCATTTTATCTCATTTTATCTAAAATTCTTCTCTGGTGCAATACTTCCTTTTTTCTATTAGCTAGTTCAGACCAATTTTATGTTAAATGCAAATGCTAATTGGAGAAATAGCCATAGTGACAACTGTTCAGTAGGGGGGAAAACACCCCACAAAGTAATATTAAATTGTTCCATACAATTGCAGAAAACTAGTATTGGTTCACACATTCACCAAAGAACTAATTTCCCTTCTACATCCAAGCTTCTCCACATGTTCAGAATCAAATGGAAAAAAATGATGCCAAAAAGAGCAATGACAGAATAATAATTGGAAGGGGCAAGGGAGACATATAAATTTAAGGCCCTTTGAAATGGCCATATGCAGGATTTGTTCTCAGCTAATCCTAAAGGCCATATTGTTTCCAAAAGTTCTGCAGGAGTGAAACAGAGGTTATAAATTTGATATGCCTACCGTGTGCTACATATTATGTTGATTTTTCCCTCTTGTAATTCTTGGTAGAAAGCTATTAAAATATTATTTGTTCAAGCATGCCAATAACAGATTCAGTTGTCCCTTAGTGTGGATTAGCATAATGTAAAGATACACACACACACAAACATAAGCACATCAGAACATACTATGAATGAATGTGCTTAATTTAAATTAATCAAATCTTAATCTCAGTTTCTTCTTTTATTTCTTAAATAAAAAGACAATGGAAGAACTCAGAGGAATCACTTATGGATGATCAGCTAATAGTAAGCAGCACCCATCACATAGGCTGTCACATTCTGTTATGTTCTGTTGCCCTTTTTCCTCTCAAGCTTCCAATCTGGCTAGGAATCAGAAGACACTGTCCTTTTCAATCAAACAGTAAGAGCTGTAAGGCAGAATACATGTGGACTCATGAAACAATAAAAAGCAAATTCATGTTTAGATAATTCCATACACAGTGCTGATTGCCAGCAAGAATAATTACTCCATTACATTGAAATTCATGAATAATTTACCAGCTTCATCCATCCAAGAAAAAAATCCAGGACCAGTAGACTGTTTGATGATCAATGTGAATTACCAGTTTTAAATAAAAGGACAATCAGTTTGATTATTTAATTAATGCATGGCATAAATAATTATTTTTGTGTGAGTGTTCTTCTCCCTTTTTTATTCATACAGAAGAAGGAATTTTTGCTGACCAAAATCATACTCCATTCAAGTAAAATTAGGAAATGTAAAAAAAAAAAAAGCAAATTTGGATTAGGATAAGTCATTCTGTTTTAGCATTTTTCAGACACTTAATCTGCAAGAAAGGAATGATAGTGCAGTCCTGCCTTAGAGAATGCTGTGAGATAAGATCCTTAAAACAACTGGAACATCTAAAGTATGCTAAGTTGCCAGTCTCATTTCTACTGTTCATCTTGAATTATAATCTTTGAAGATTACTCCTATTTGGGCAGTTCTGATTATAATAAATTCTTTCACAAATCTTGGGAGGAGAAAAGTCAGTAAAAGCGAGCAGACAAAAACAAGTACAGTACCACATCATCCTTCAAATTTAAACAGCGGCATGAGTTTTGAAAAGATGTGATAGCATCATGCACAGAGCATGCCACTAAGACTAAAAAGATTGTGTCCCTTATGTCACAAATTTTACCAAACAATCTCAAACCAGATTTTTACCTAGCTTAAATAACATGTTAAACCAGTGTTTATTAAACTTGGTTAATTAGCAAGCAGATAATTTAGGCATATCCTGGGGGTAATGGGCAATTTGTATTTGCTTGTTTGGGAGTTGAGGAGCCAGTTTGGGATGTCTACTCCCTAGATCTGTAATGGCGATCCTATGGCACGCTTGCCAGAAGTGGCACACAGAGCCATCTCTCCGGGCATGCAAGATGTCACTTGTTATGTCCTTATAAGGACACCCGCCTGGGATTGGTCAAAGATCCTTCGGCAGGAGATTTGAATCCCTGTCAGTGGGCGGTGCGTCTGCCGGAGCAAATATAAGGAGAGCTCCGGCAGCGCAGCGCCAGTTCAGTTCTCGTTAATAAACGTTGTTACTTGAACTCTGCTGGTCACTTCTTCTTTCCTGCGCCGATCTAACACTGGCGACAAAGGACTAGAGAAGAACCACCGCGTGGCACGATCGCCATAACGAGCTGAAGTCACTCGACGCGGACTGAGAGATGGCAACACCGCAAGCGCCGTTCGCCTCGCTGGCTCCTTTCAACCCCAGCTGGGAGAAATGGAGCTCCTATATGATCCGTTTCCGCCAATTCCTCTGGGGAAACGGATACAACAACTTAGACGACGAGAGGAAGAAGGGTCTCTTCCTCGCTCACTGCGGCACCGACGTCTTGGAGCTCGCCGTCAACCTCGTCGCACCCAGAGACATTGAAGTCATGTCCTGGGTGGATCTGCAGACTGCCCTGCAAGACCACTATGCGCCAACGGGCACCCCCATCTCGAATCGGTTCACCTTCCGCCAACGTAACCAAAAGGAAGGTGAATCTCTCAAAGACTTTGTGGCGGCATTGCGTCAAATCGCAGCAAACTGCGAGTTTGAGAACGTTGACAATGCCTTACGCGACGGGATCGTCTTCGGGATGAGAGATGCAAACCTCCAAAAGAAGTTCCTGAGCAGAAAAAGACTGTCCCTGAAGGACGTTCTTGAGGAGGCTACGGCTGCTGAAACATCCGAGACAGCCGCCGCTGCTATGCTCCAGTCCCGAGGGATCCATAAGATCCGCAAGTCGTCCTCAGAATCGTCTGATGACTCTGCCACACCGACCGACTCAGAGGGGGAGTCGACCGTTTTGAAAGTTTCCCGCCCATCTAGGCGGGAAATTCAAAAAGATGGCCGCCGTGCCGCCCAGTGCGGCAGTTGCAAGGGACACCATCCCCGCCAATCCTGCCGCTGGCGTGATGCAACCTGCAGACGCTGCCTGAAGAAGGGGCACATCGCTGAGGCATGCAGAGCCTCTGATCTGGTTCCAGAGTCGATCAGGCCCCAAAATCCTGAAAATCGCCGCGACTCCCAGAGGCCATCCAAACGGTCCTCACTCCAGCACAGCTGCGACGACCGCAACGGTTCCCAAGGCGGCGCGGTGAATCAAACAACGATCGCCCTCACCAGTAACAACAGTGCCACCAAATTCCATGTGACACTGTTGGCAGAAGGCTTGCCATGCACGATGGAAGTAGATTCTGGCTCCGTCTATTCCATCATCAACTGGCACCAGGTAAAGAGACTGAAGCCGGCACTTACAAAGCGCCAACTTGAACCCCTTCACTCCAAGCTGGTGGATTTCGGCGGCAATCCCATCGGCGTCATCGGAAGAACCAACCTCCAGATCGCCTTCAAACAGTTCCGAGGCCAGCTCCCCATCACCGTCGTGGAGCATAGCCGCCCGACCCTTTTGGGCGTGGAGTGGTTCCAGCCGTTGGGGCTTTCTATTGGAGGCATCCACCAGATTAGCTCAGGCGAACTCGACTCACTCATCGGAGAGTTCCAAGAAGTCTTTGATGGTAAGTTAGGGACCTTTACAGGGAAACCCATCTCCTTTAATCTGGACAAGGGGGTAACCCCAATTCGGCTCAAGCCCCGCCGGGTTCCATTTGCCTTACGGGCTAAAGTAGATGCTCAGCTAGATAAGCTGATTGCCCAAGGCATCCTGGAACCCATCGATCATGCTTCATGGGAGGCTCCCATTGTGACCCCCATGAAGCAGGATGGATCTGTGCGCATCTGCGCCGACTACAAAGTGACCATCAACAAGGCGTTGCCGCAGAGCGCATACCCTGTGCCGGTAGTGCAACATTTGCTTCACTCACTCGGCAAGGGCAAAATTTTTGCGAAACTGGACCTGGCCCAGGCTTACCAGCAATTGCCAGTTGATCAGGAAACGGCGGAGGCTCAGACAATTGTCACCCATAGAGGCGGGTTCAAGTGCAACCGTCTCCAGTTTGGAGTCAGTGCAGCCCCAGGCATTTTCCAATCCATGATGGAACGCCTTCTCCAAGGCGTTCCAGGGGTGGTGCCTTATTTCAATGATGTACTGATCTCCGGAGACTCAAAGGCACAACTCCTTGACCGGCTGAGGCTTGTTCTCCAGCGGTTCAGGGGGAAGGGCTTGAGGGTCCGACGGGACAAGTGCATCATTGGGGTACAGGAAGTCGAGTTCCTGGGCTATCTCATAGATAGTTCTGGCATCCACCCCACCAAATCAAAAGTTAAAGCTATCCATGAAGCTCCCAGCCCCAAAAACAAAGCGGAGCTTCAGGCTTTCCTTGGATTGCTTAACTTCTACGCAATTTTCCTCCAACAGAAAGCCACTATTGCTGAGCCGCTTCATCGCTTACTGGCAAAGGCGGCTTCCTGGAGGTGGGGCCGCGAGGAAGAGTCTGTATTCAGAGCCGTTAAGCAACTGTTGACTTCTGACAGCGTGCTCATTCAATACAATGAGACGCTGCCCATCAGACTCACCTGTGACGCTTCCCCCTACGGAGTCGGCGCTGTTCTCAGCCATGAACTGCCTACCGGCTGTGAAGCCCCCATCGCCTATTTCTCAAAGACTATGTCCAGTGCTGAACGCAACTACAGCCAACTGGACAAAGAGGCATTGGCTATTGTAGCAGGGGTGAAGCGTTTCCACGAATACCTCTATGGACGGCGTTTCACCATTGTCACCGATCACAAGCCACTCCTGGGCCTCCTCGCAGGTGACAAGCAGACCCCAGCCTTCATGTCACCCTGAATGACTCGTTGGGCTATTTTCCTCGCCGGCTACTCCTACAGCCTCATCCACCAGCCTGGTAAAGCCATCACGAATGCCGACGCGCTAAGCAGGTGCCCATCTGCTGACTCCGTGGAAGACCCGGCTCCCACGCTCGAGCTGCTGCATATTGACAACGACAGCAACTGTCTGGTAACATCTGCCGACGTGGCGACGCACACCCAGACTGACCCCATCCTTCGGCAAGTCCACTCCTGGGTCCTGAGGGGCTGGCCAGCTCGAATTGACAGCGACGACTTCAGCCCGTTCAGCCGCAAGCAAGGGGAGCTGTCCACCATGCGCGGCTGTTTACTATGGGGAGATCGGGTGCTGATTCCCAGCACGCTTCAACGAAGGACTCTTGCAGCGCTACATAAAGGACACCCGGGCATTGTCCGGATGAAAGCCCTGGCACAGAGCTACGTCTGGTGGCCGACGCTGGACAAAGACATTGAACATTGGGTCGCCAGGTGTGGCCCGTGCCAAGAAGTCAGAGCTGCACCGCCTCAGTCTGACCCGACGCCTTGGGAAACTCCTAGCTCCCCCTGGTCGCGCATTCACATAGACTTTGCTGGCCCCATCCAAGGGCACCACCTCCTCATCGTGGTCGATGCCTACTCCAAATGGCTAGATTTCATCCCCATGGCATCCACCACAACAGAAGCCACGATCCGAGCACTCCGGCGTCTCTTTGCGACTCATGGGCTTCCAGACGTCTTGGTCTCTGACAACGGGCCCCAACTTACGTCCGTACCCATGGAAGCTTTCCTGGCAGGCTTGGGCATCCGCCATGCCCTCTCCGCCCCTTACAGACCAGCCGGAAATGGACAGGCTGAATGGATGGTGAGGCTCACCAAGGAGTCGCTCGCCAAGATGGGCCCGGGTGATTGGCAGGAGCGCATTGACACCTTTTTGCTCACCCAGCACATCACGCCTCACTCTGCCACCAGAAAATGCCCTGCCGAACTGTTAATGGGCAGACGACTTCGGTCACCCCTGGACAGACTGCACCCTCAATACACTTCTGAGGTGTCCGCCACTGCCAGTCGCCAACTCCGCCAGTTTACCGTCAGCGACGCCGTCTTCGCTCTCAATTTCCACGGCTTGCCAAAATGGCTTAAAGCTACAGTACACAGCACAACCGGTCCCAAATCCTACCGCGTTGAGCTGGAAAATGGACAGATCGTGAGACGTCACCTCGACCAGCTCCGCAAAAGGTGGAGGGAAGCGAGCGAAGACCAGCCCGACGAGGTAGGCCTAAACCACCCAGATGAGGTAGGCCTAAACCACCCCGGCGAGGTAGGCCTAAACCACCCAGATGAGGTAGGCCTAAACCACCCCGACGAGGTAGGCCTAAACCACCCCGACGAGGCAGGCCTAAACCACCCCAACGCGGTAGGACCAAACCACCCAGACGAGGGAGGCCGGCGACACTCGAGAGGAGCGGGCACCCCAGCACCTAGCCTGATTCAAACTCCGACAGGGCTAGTAGACCGGGGACAAGATAAGCCGGGAACCCCGAAGCACCGCGGGGCGGATGGCAGTCAACACCCCAAGACCCGAGACCTACAGGCAAACAACGGGAGCCAAGTAGACCGGGGACAACCCAGCAGGGGAAGCCAACATCAACCCTGCAAAGTAGGCAACCGACGCTCCAGGGATGGGGACCTCCATCCAACTCACCAGAAGGCCCCACAACGACCAGCCGACCGCGCAGAAGACCAACCCTGAGAGGAAGGCCTCCACCACCCCGGCAGGGTAGGCCGACACCAACCCAACATGATCGAGCACCCCATCGACCAGAGAAAGTGGCGACCATCACCACCACGCCAGCCGCGCAGAGAGGGCCTACACCACCCCTGCGAGGTAGGCCTACACCACCCCGACAGAGCCGACCTGTCACCAACTCCTTCCGCCTGCCGCCCCGGGAGTAAGTCGGACTCAACCGGAGAACCCGGGGGCCTAACCCAACCACCACCGCCGAACTCGCACCCTGACCCAGACCGGCGCGACTCTATCACGGAGGGGACCCGAGGGAGACCCAGGGACCTACCGTGGCTCAGGAGCTCCGGACCGGTCGAAAGCAGGGATCCACACCGGCGGCACCACGATCCGTGCAGGAACGAGGCAGACCAGCATCGCCCGCAGGCGGAGGTCCGCGACCCGGCCGGAGGTTCGGGAACAGTGCCCGCGTCCTCGACGGCCAGATCCAGCCTGGCACCGGGGAGGAATCTCCGAGCCGAGGAAGCACCCTCCGGCATGGAAGACAACCATCCTGGAAATGGACTGCGCAGGTCAGCGCGATTACGTTGACGTCTTGTATATTTAAGTGACTATTTTCCTTGAGTGACTGACTAAGAACTAGGGGGGAGGAGTGTTATGTCCTTATAAGGACACCCGCCTGGGATTGGTCAAAGATCCTTCGGCGGGAGATTTGAATCCCTGTCAGTGGGCGGTGCGTCTGCCGGAGCAAATATAAGGAGAGCTCCGGCAGCGCAGCGCCAGTTCAGTTCTCGTTAATAAACGTTGTTACTTGAACTCTGCTGGTCACTTCTTCTTTCCTGCGCCGATCTAACATCACTCATTGCTTCCAGATTCCGGCATGCTAGCCAGCTGGTCTTCACACGTGTATGCACACTGGCCTCTTGGACTTCCGGTTTCTGGCACGTGTGCGCATGCGAAGACCAGTTGGCCAGTGTGCATGCGAGTGCCAGAAACTGGAAGATCATCTTCCCGGCATGCACATGCCAAAAAACGGAAGACCAGAAGCCCGGCATGAGCATGCAAGCCAGGTGGCTGCTCTTCCGGTTTCTGGTGTGTATGGTGCCATTTTGGCATTTGGTGCCGAAAAGGTTTGCCAACACTGGCCTAGATGCTCATATAAGTCAACAATCTGAGATTGTTATGGAGTTGAGGGGTAAAGACATTACCTGAAAAAGAAGTAATTGCTTCATACCACTTTGAGAACCTCTGTGCATAAAACAGGAGGCAATTGCATGAAGCTATTCTTATTCTTATTGCCATTGTTATTATTTCTATACAGTACTCCAGCTGTCTGCTTATGTAAATATTTAAGGTGTCTTACACCTTGCTATTATACTTACAAGTATGGATTTTTCAACAAATCATGATCAAAGAATATGTTTAAGCAATGTTTGTTTAAGCAATGTAGTGTACTTAAATTATAAGGCTGGTTGTTGTTCAGTCTTCACACAAGCCATATACAATAGATCAATCCCAACTGCTGATTCCCAAAATGTACTAAGACAAAAACAAACATATCATATGATGATGTATTGTGTGAAGCAGATTACTCTCTTAGCCTTATTTAATCCTGAGAGATTTTTAAGGATCAAAGTCAAGTGAGAAATAAATAAGTTAATGAATTGTTAAATTGCTAAGAATATGGAATAGATACAAATTCAATATAAAAATATTTTTGTTGTTCTCAGCACAAGAAACATTTTGTAGATGAGAAAAAATAGGCAATCACAAATGGTTAACGTATCATGAGATACTAAAATTCTGTCAAAGGAAATACAAAATGAAACAGAGAACAAAATTATGGCAAAGAGACATTATAGTCAATGTTTTTCCTATTTACAGTTAACAGAAAGATTCAAAGTAGCCAAAAAAATTATAATATTGAATATTCAAAGACTGACTTTGAAATGGAATTGTGTACAAATAATGAGCATGTGATTGCTAAAATACAGAAACTTTTATTGATGTTTTTTAATTTAATTTATATGCCACCCTTCTCCAGAGACTCAGGGCGGCTTACAATGCTTTAAGCAATAGCCTTCATATTTTTGTATATACCTGCTTAGTAGGGCTTTTGGCTCCCCCTAAGCGGTGTTCTTTTTTATACAAAGTCAGCTTATTGCCCCCACAATCTGGGTCCTCATTTTACCTACCTTTGAAAGGATGGAAGGCTGAGTCAACCTTGAGCCTGGTGAGATTCGAACTTGCAGTAATTGCAGGCATCTGGTGTCACTTTAACACCACTTTAAGCTGCTGTGCCATCAAGGCTCTTTCTGATATATGAATGAAGATGAACGAGTGAAAACATATGACAAAATGGACTATAATTTTTAGTTATAATATTCAGATGGAACAATGGGGAAATAAGGGGTTGAAAGGATTGAAATTTACACTATGCTATAACCTTAAAAAAAACTTTTATAAAATGATACATTTATATATGACTGCAGAAAAAATATCTAGAATGTATAAAGGTATTTCAAATCTGTGTTGGAAATGTGAACAATAAGAAGTATCATTTCATTATTCTTGATAGATGTGCAAAAAATCAAGAAGATTTGGGGTTTAAATGTATATAGTAATTCAGAGGATTTTGAAGATTAATATACAAGTGAAACCAGAATTTTTCCTCTTGGGACTGATGGATAAATGGTTGGAAAAAAGACATAGAACTTTGTGTTTTTATATATGATAACCATAGCAAGCTTTTTGTGTGTACAGAGATTGGCAATATCTATGGTGGAGCAATGATTGGTGACGATGATGGAACTCACTAAAATGACTAGATTGACACATTTGATTAGAGAAAATGCAGTATTTACATTTATTGCTAACTAGAACTCCCTTATGTACTTTTTGCATGAAAAGAAATAACTGAACTTATGATCTATAGTTTGAAAATTAAAGAAGACCAATTATAGAAAGTCGCTGTATAACTGTAGAGAAAGAGAAATCTATAATTGTACTTATAACTGATGTGAAGAAGATCAGAAGCCATTTCTTTATGCCCCTTTCCTTTATATTCTATTTTTCTTTACTCTTTTCTTCTTTGTTTTTGTACTTCAGCTTCCTCTTTTCTTTTTCCCTTTTTCTTTTTTCCTTTTTCTTTAATTTTAGTTTGTATTAATTTTCATTCTTTTTTTTAAATTATATTTTTAAAAAATAAAATAAATTAATATGTCAACCTGAGGCTCCACTGAAGGAAGTCAGAATCTTTGTGTAATCCTGACTGTGGCAGCAAATGAGATTATGGACACAAGTACCCCAGTAGTAGGAGCAGTAATGGCTGCCTCCAAGCAACTCAGCACACGGCACTAGAGAATTTGGCACTAATCTGAAAGCCAGTTTGGGCCTCTGTGATCCCATAGTATCAGCTGTGTGGGAAAGTTGAACTGATTTCTGACTCCATGACTTTGTATTTGAAACCACAGTGAAGCTTGTTTTTATCTATTTTGTTCTGAGGTGCTTTGGCTTTATTTCCCCATTGAAGAGACCTCTGTCCCCATTCTCTAGGGACAGCTTTTGAAGTTCTGGTCCTATAAGGTCACTGCTGCTTAAATTTGCAGCTCTCTTTCTGCGGTCTAGACAAATGGAGCAGTGATGAAGTAGACATGTTTTCTCAGTCTTCCCGTCCCTTCTCATTCTGGGTGTTGGCATGTAAAGCATTAGGATACTTCATTGCTTTTTTCTTTCTTTTCCATTCTGGATAAAGTGGAGGTAAAGGTATTCTGCAGTTGTCCAAACTACAACAGCTCATAGGGAGGGTTTTTTTGTTCCCTAGTTTTCAGCATTTCTATACGGCAGAGATGAAAATGAGTTGGGGAACTAGTTATGGTCACACTGTGGAAGGGTCCTCAAAAATAATTTTTAAAAAGCAGATAAAAGGAAATAAATCAAGCTGGCCTCAGCTATTAAGTCCCAGGCAAATAATAGGGCTCATATGTACCATTCAATAACAATGCATTTCTAAGTAGCAGTGCAAAACAGAGGACGTGAGTCAGGTAGAAGATGCGTATTTAAATGGTATCTATTAATGCGAGTGCATTTGTCTTCCTCTGGTAACACTTTCATTTACATCCTGATTTATGTAAAGTGCATCGAGACCAGGCAAAGGGCAAATGCATAATGAGATTAATTAATGTGATCATCATTTCTCAACATTCTAAAATAAACTTCTTGACCTTTTCCTTCCTGCATTCAAAATCTGACAATATTTCTTTGCCATATTCTAGCTCAAATCTGTTCAGAAAGCTAAGTAACTTCTGGTGATACGTATAATTTTGGAAGTAGGCTGGTTGTGTGGCTCTCTAAATTATATGTTAAATGTCTTAAAGCCAGCCTACCCTTGCACTTTAAAAACAGCTTGATCGGCATAACCCAGCATGTTAATCAGCAGGCAAAGTTTTAATACCAGATAATTAATATCATAACTAAAAAAAAAATCTCTTTTCACTCTTATGGGTGGTATGTGTCCTCCTCCATTTTGGGCCCTCTACCAGAGGGCTGGGAGTTTGAGAGTTCTGCACAGTATCTTACCTGTGCAAGTAAGCACAGGTAAGATATTAGCAATAGCTAAAACTGAGATTTATATACCGCTTCTCTGTGCTTTACAGCCCTCTCTAAGAGGTTTATAGAGTCAGCATATTTCCCCCAACAATCTGGGTCCTCATTTTACTGACCTCAAGGCCAAGCCAAGCTTGAGACTGTGAGACTCAAACTGCCCAACTGCTGGCAGTCAGCAGTCAGCAGAATTAGCCTGCAATACTGCATTTTAATCACCACAACACCACAGCTCCTGTCCTGCACTGTGCTGTTATATACAGAGAGCTCTGATGTCATTCCTGGGATCCATTGGAGCCATTTTCAACCTAGAAGTCATAGCCCTTGAGTTCTCCTATCACCACCACTGGGACCACTTTGGCCTGTACTTACACAGTACATCACATTCATATATGCTATACTTGATGGCCACTTGTGCAAGCATGTCTTGAGTTGACTTCCGATGTTGTCTTCCACAGTCCCACTGAGTTCTTGGGAAAGTCCTTAGTGTCTTGCTGACTTTTTGTAGTGCCAAGCTTTTACAGATCTCTTATGTCTCATATCAGCTGTTGTGCTCTGTAATGGTGGAGGTGGCAGTTGACTGCACATTCAGTTGTTCTTCTGGGTCTTCTTGAGTATGGGATATAACGTGTAGTTGGTCTAAATCAGGTTGTGAGAACAGCTTTCTCTCTACTGTGTTGAAACATTGGGTAACTGTTTCAATTAGTATGGATGTACGTCTTCTGTCAACCCACACTTCCCTCAATGTTTTATATATGCCCTCTCATTAGGCCTGCTGTTTAGTAGCATTCCATAATTCCAGGTCTCATCTATGTATGGTTTATTACATGTAGCCCCTGTATCATCAGAATGTCTTGATTCCCCAGCATCTGGTGTAGATAAAGGAAAGATCAATATAGCTAGATGATAAATAGATGATAGATGATAGATAGATAGATAGATAGATAGATAGATAGATAGATAGATAGATAGATAGATAGAGTTGAGAGATAGATGATAGATGATAGATGATGATAGCTATAGATAGATAAACAGAGAAAGAAAGAAAGAAAGAAAGAAAGAAAGAAAGAAAGAAAGAAAGAAAGAAAGAAAGAAAGAAAGAAAGAAAGAAAGATGGTAGATTCTCATTTGAGTTAGGTGATATCATGAATACCATCCATGTGGCTCTTTGGTTTCCAAGTGTTTCATTTCAGGATGCTATTTTGCCTTCCCATTCTAACCTGAAGCCATAATATTTTTGATTGTGTCTACTCCAAGTACAAATCCTGTCTGCCTAGCTTTCCCAAGATCAGCCAGAACTGATTACATATCTCCACCCACTCCCTGCACACATATCCACATATACATAGCATATACATACACAGACTTTCCACATCTCAAATGTCTCTATGTAATTGTGTTTTTTTTATATATTGTGGTTTTCATTTTGTACATTTCATTGTAAATACTTGCAAAAGTGTCACGAACTGGAATTATACTCTTCCTTCCAATTGGTACCAGACAATTGCCTTGGTGCTTGAATCTTCCAGAAATACACATTTGGTGTCTTTGGAAACCAACAAAATTAACCCACCATCTGCTTTGTAGCTATGATTGAGATCGAAAGAACTATGAAAGTAACTTAGTGTGTATGCCAAGGGAGACTTGGATGCAGCTTCTCTCAACATATAGCAAACTTTCAATAACATAATTGAGGCTAAGAATCTGCACTTAATAATGAGACACACACACACACACACACCTGCCTTTTGAACTCTGAAGCCTGGAGGGTTTTTCCTCCTTATGTCAAGCTATGCATCTTTACTGTTTTTGTGCAAAGATTCTTTCGATCTTAGAATGAAAGAGTCAGCAGAATTCCCAACCACTGCCTAGCTGCTTTATTTATTTATTCAATTTATATTGTCATTCTGTGGGGTCTTTTTGGTTTTTTTGACTATCTCTTTTGAATGGCATATAGATGTTGTTTATTGTTATAGAGATAAAAGCACTGTTCAAAAGAAACAATCAAAAAGCCAAAAAGACCAAAACACCTCCTTACATCCAGATGAACCGAATTTAATACCAAGATTGTCACTAGATAAACAATCAAGAAGTAAACAATACTTCAATCAAGGAACCACCAACTCAGACAAACAAGCTATCGATAAAGAACAGCCTAATCCAGGAACCACTAAAACCATTCTCACTAAAACTGACAGGGAAAGCCACTAGAATATAAAATTAGAGCAACCCCACTCTCTTCAGGTGCTGATGAAGTTACTTAGTTGGGTAATGAAATGTCTGGAACAAAAGAGCCAAGCTCAGAGAGCGTGAAGGACCCCACAGTTCAACCCTGAGTTATAATTGTTCTCTTCTATCAAAACTGTCTTCCATCTCACCTAAATGGATATTAAGATTACATTGGCCCAATGTATTTTTTTCAAAATTTCTTTCTCTGCTCACTTCTACCTCACTTTTTTTTTTTTTTTTGGCCACCTGCTTCCCCCAGCACATACCAAATTTCAGATCTAGCCTCCTTCTATTCAGATTTTGAAAAGTAATTATTTTTGTGAATGGACAGAATCCTGGCCTTGATGGATTTTTTTCCCCCAAGATTCCATTGGGATGAAAGTAATGAAGATTATGGAAATCAAATAGTCAACAGAATCTGTGAAACTTAGCCAATATTGTAGTACCATTCTCACAATGAAAAAAAAATGTAGCTTTGTTCTGCTGTCCAGCTGTGAGCCATCCATTCTCCACTTCAAGAGGGATGGTAAAACATCTTACTCACGCATATTATGCAACAACACATGGCTAAATGCAGTGCTGATGAATGGCTTTTTATCGCATCTCCATCCTTTCAGAGTAGCACGTATCTCCTCCTCACAGTGAAGCAAGTAATTACAAAACAGACAGCATTTCCTGATCTATTTCACTTTTGGCCTCTCTAATTTGCTGTTCATCTTATCCACAGACAATTGCAATTGTTTTCCTGCAAACTTGCTATCGCCTGCACGCACTGCCCCAGTATTTATACAGTTGTCTCAAACTCTTGCAGACATCTAATTAAAAGAGGCTGTTTTGTGATGAAGTAAGGGGAAACTTTTCCCCGCTATTGATAGCACCCATTTCCACAAGCAGCGATAAGAAGGTGGTCACTAATTAAAATAGTTAAGCAATCACTTGTTGTGACATGTCTCTCATGGGGTGTTTAACATTTCACTCCAGCACTTGGCTGGACTTCACTTAAAAGAATGGATGTCAGCTTGTGGTTTCAGGAAGCAAGCTGGGAGAAGCAGCATTATATTTCCCCCAAACTTTGAGGGGAGGATATTTGCATTTGAGTGGTTGACATAATATTTGTATAATGGTCTGAGTGGTTTACTGGTGTCTTCCTCCTACAGACTTTCCTTTTTTTTTTCTTTTAAGCAACAGCATAATTCATAATGCTAAAAGCAACACAAAGACTGATTTTGGTGCAAAGAAGAATTTATTAAACAGTTTCTTATGGACCGAGAAAGATATTTCTTATCACACTACCTATGATAACTAGCTCATCAATGCAAGAATAATTATGTCAAGCCTCTTTTCTTTATGGACTCAAGAGGTAATTCTCATTGTCTCTTCCCTCTCCCTTCATAACTTACTTACTTCCCTCTGAACAGTACTTATATGGTATGATATGTAAAGTTATTTCCACAGAATGATACTTCCATACAGTGAATGAAATGGACTGTGATCCTGAAAAGCTTAAATGATAATAAATTTGTTAGGTCTTTGAAGTGCCACAAGATGTTGTTATTTTTACAACATCTTTGTGTGTCTCCAGTGGCGTTCTGAAAACAGATTTCTAACTGTCAGCCAGCTCCTTTTTTTTAACTTGTATCAAAAAGAAAAAGGAAAAGGAAAATGAGTTAGCTGTCTTGACTTGAAATAACTGCCTTTTCTCCTGTCCCTTTAAGAGTAAAATATCGTCTTTGTTAGCCTTTTCTTGAAGTCTGCAGAAATGAAATAAAGGCAAAGGCTACTCAAAATTAGGGAGACGATGCAAAGCCTTGGGCAGTAATTTCATCTCGGACCTTCTAGCAGCCTTTCAGGTATTAAAGAGATTTGCTTTTATATTTTGTTTCTGGTTGGCAGCCCATCCCCTTTATAATGACATCATAAGGAAAGGAGAGTTTTCTACAACAGGCTTCGATTTCCTCCTCTCTTCCTCCCCAACATTTTTCACAGCTGGCTTAACATAATAGTTGCACCTATTACATACTCCACCCCCCCCTTTTTTTTGGTTCATTACTCCAATAACCATCATTAACCTGAAAGAAAAAAAAGAGGAAGTTTAGAGGGGAAGATATGCATTTTTGTAGGAAAAATTTATTCAGCATAACCCAACTTTACGTTCTACAAATAAAAAACATTTATTTAATTTCAAAAAGAGATATTAAGAGAGACATTGAGTGTGAAAGAGTTGACTTAAAAGGCTAAAGGCAGGCAGAATTAAACACTTCCAAGACATGTAGGCTGGAAAAAAATCTTAATATAATATGAATCATCGATGTAACAGGTTGTGATCCAAGCATATTTCAGGCTGTGATCCTGCAGATTTCACACATATAGAATATAGAATCATCTTCGCTCGTTTTAAATTCCTGTTTCTATGGGAATAGCAAGGTTAAATGGTTAATCTACTGTGTTTTAAATTTAGTTCTTAATGAAATAGATGGTTGGACTCTAATCCATGCTACGTTTTTGAGAGAAATGTAATATTTATAATTTTTCCTCATGCTCATATTAATGAAAGGTTTGCAATTGGCAGTATCACCAAAGGGATCAGTCAAGAGTGCTAGGGATCCATTTCCAAAGTTGTTAATAATTCACACACATGTGCGATCCAGTTGCAAACCAGTAGTAAAGGTAAGTAGAATCCACCCCTGATTTAGATGTTTGTTCCCAAGGCATTCAGGAGTGTTTTTTTTTTTATTGTACCATTTTTTAATCAACCAAATACACATTTCCTCAAGAATAGCTCTTTTTTTTTCCTTTTAGGTTCCAAATACACATGTTCCTATTTAGCTAGTGATTTCCTGCCTGGGAGCAATTACATGTTCCGAAATTAAGAACATTTCTTGAAAAGAACAGGTCCATTAAAGGTTTAGAAGGAATAGGGCATTCAGGGATATTTCACAGAGGAAAAGCCTTTAGAACACAGGTGTCAAACTCAATCACATCATGTGACATATCATGAGGTATCACAACGTCTTTTGCCTTTGCAGAGCCAGGGTAGGCGTGGCCTGCATGTGACACATCCGATCCACGGGCCACCAGTTTGACATACCTGCTTTAGAGGCATTGAGAGGACCTTAGTATATCATCAAAAGTTTAGTTTTAGAAAGAGCGAATAGCAGTGGCTCTCCTTTTAAATGAAAGCAAATATCCAAAACAAAACAAAAATAAAGCAACGGAAGATTGAATTGACAAATATGGAACATTCAAAGCAGGAAACTGAAGAGAGATTCTTCCCCCTTTTCAAACAATAAGCAAGGACAAGCAATAGCACCTGAAGTTCAGCTGAAAATGTAAGATAAAATTCATTGAAGCATGGGAGAGAAGGAGCAAGAAATAAAGTACAGACCTCTCAAAATTATCCATCATTGTATCATTTCTGTTACCCAAGTTCCAAAGAATGTATATTATGACACCAGCAATCACACCATCCTTAAAGAGCAACTTGAGTAAAGCTTTGATCACAATCATTAAAGAAGAAATTGGTAAACTGATTTCTCAGTGCATTGAAAACTAATGAGTTCCCGCCAAATCAGTTCAGATTTTTAAAAAATTAGTTGCAATAGATGAAAGAAATTTAAACTCAAACAATGAATACTGACTGGAAATTTGCTATTATAAATATTCAATCTGCAGGAAAAACAGAACAGAATTCAAGATGAGATTATGAGAAGCATCCGGGATTCAAATACCATTTTCCAATATTAGTGTTAGAAGAAATATCCTTCTTAGTTCAGCTCCAAGTGGGGAAAAAGACACTGGAAACATGGAGACTGCTTGGAAAGATGGTTTAATGGTGGACAGGATCACATGGTTTGAGTTCCTGAACAGAAAAGGGCTGAGATGCAGCGAGACCCCAGGTTTTATGCCCTCTCTGGCTTTAAACTTCCTTGGGCCCTGAAACAGTATCCTGATTGGTTGTCAGACTCCCAGGGGGTGAGGGTCTTAACTAGCCTAGCTGGCTGATATAAACTTCCCAGGTGCCATGTGGTGAGTTTCTGTTGCTAGATGGGTCCTATTGTGTTGCAGATGATGATCCATTGACAAAGGATTGGGTTTCTGCCTCTGGCCCATTGACAAAAGGTGTGGGGGAGGCAGGAAGGTGGGAGTTGCTTTGTCTTTAAAACATTTTTCTCCATTTCTCATCTAGGGAAATATATTCTGCCTTTTTAATATTTCCTAAAATATTTCATTTTTCTAGGAAAGGAGTGGGTGCTAACTTCCTACAATTAGGTTCAGTTGTTCAGAAAAATTCTGTTAACATGCAAAGATAAATCTTAATTTCCTATTTAGCTAACACTTGCAATTAAAAATTAATGCCAAAGACAAATTCTACTTAATGTCAGGGTAGAACTGCAATAAGAAGTATTGATACACAGGCAATTATTTCTGGAAAGTTCAGTATTAAATGAATAGAAAACAGAAATGCAAATTAACTGCAATGCAATAGAAAAAATATTTATTAGAGAAAAAAGAAAATATATTTTAAATGTGGACTTCAAAGAAGTAATAACTGTGTGTCATATACCACTGAAAGTCAAGAAATTATTAAACAAAATAAATATTGATATGTTTTGAGAATTCAGTTTAGCTACTTTATAAAAGAAGCAATTAAGAATTATG
Organism: Masticophis lateralis; assembly: GCA_030761175.1. Classification (NCBI taxonomy): domain Eukaryota; kingdom Metazoa; phylum Chordata; class Lepidosauria; order Squamata; family Colubridae; genus Masticophis; species Masticophis lateralis. The sequence continues at coordinate 319,584,824 of JAUDYJ010000001.1, read as the reverse complement.
TGGCATTTTAAAGACCGACATACTTTTGCTGTATAAAATTTCACGGATTGTAGTCCAGACAACTACCTATCTGGAAATTAAAATACTAAATAAAAACAGCTCAAAACATTTTCAAAAAATAAAATTCTGCTGTGTCATTAGTATTTTCATTGTTGGTCAAATCCATATAAACAATTTCCTCAATCCTACGTTTCAGTTTTCTATTGTCCATTAATACCCTGCTCATCATTTCTCATTCATGTGAAAAATTCATAGGAGGTTTCAAATCAAATGGAATATCACTCTTGGAATTTACTGATTAATTTAATTTGATTTTTAACCCACCTTTATTATTGTTTATAAATAACTCAAGGCAGAAAATACACCTAATACTTCTTCTTCGTCCTATTTTCCCACAACCTTCCTGTATATTTTAATAGGAAGCTTTGCTGTCTGAAGAATTCTGGGAGTTGAAGTCCACAAGTCTTAAAGTTGTCAAGGTTGAAGACCCCTGTTCTACACATAACCAAAATAGCAATATCCAAAAGTAGCAAACAAATTTTAACCAGTCTTGAGCATCTCTAGATTCCTCTGCCTCCTGTTACTCCTGAAGTAAAAGCTCCAAAACATCTCAGTAATGTGCCAACCTGCTTGATGAATATGGATAGTGGCTACTTGAGAAAATATCTTCATTGATTTCAAAAATCTATGGCAGTCAGACCTGGATTGTATTTGAAAAGGACAGAATTAGGAAATATTTGAGGACTAGGCTATGTTAGGAAGTTTTTTTTTTTTAAAGCATCCCTGAAGGCAGCAGTAGAAAACCATTTCTCTATAATTGCCAAGAAAATACATAAATATGTCCATGAAGTTGTAGAATTTAGGTTCAACTAAAGCAATGCCTTTGGTAACTTCACAAGAGTTATATTGTTTTCAGAGTAATAGACTTGGAAGGGACCTTGGAGGTCTTCTAGTCCTGGGGTTCCCAATGTTCGAAACCAGGCCACAGGAAAAATAGGCAAGCACACTTGCGTGAAGCTCCACTCGCCCAAGTAGAGGACGCTCATACGCAAAGCTCTATTCATGTGAATGGACCTTCATATGTGAGTGCCTCTGCTCACATGAGTGGAACTTTGTGTGTGAGCACAAGCATTCTCTGCGGCCAGTTGAGATTAGGCCATCTGATCGTCGCTTGCGCATGCACGCCAGAAACCCAGAAGAGGAAAGTGTGCCAGGCACATGGCTCCACGTGCCACTTCAGGCATGTTCACCATCACGGCTCTATACCATTTCAGACAAATGGTTGTTCAATCTAATCTTAAAAGCCTCCAGTAATGAAACACCCACAACTGCTGAAGACAAGATGTTCCATTGATTAATTGTTCTAACTGTCAGGAAATTTCTCCTTACTTCTAGATTGGTTTTCTTCTTGATTAGTTTCCATCCATTAATTCTTGTCTTGCCTTCAGGTGCTTTGGAAAATAACTCGACTTCCTCTTCTTTGTGGCAGCCCCTTAGATATTGGAACACTGCTATCATGTCATCCCTAGTCCTTCTTTTCATTAAACTAGACATACCCAATTCCTGAAACCATTTTTCATATGTTTAGCCTCCTAATCATGTTTGTTGCTTTTCTCAGCACTCTTTCTAGAGTCTCAACATCTTTTTTATATCATGGCAACCAAAACTGGATGTAGTATTCCAAGTATGATCTTACCAAGGCAATATAAAATGGTATTAATTGTACCATTTTATACTTGTACCTTCTGGTATTGCAACACAGCCTCACAGGCATCAATGGAAGATGGGATACTGTCCCTGCAAAACTGAAATGTTAATTTCTCTCAGATTTTGTGCATGGGGGTAGGGAATATTTGTTTGCTTGTCTTACATACTTTCCTTTAACTGTGACATTAAGATGCCCTGTGAATCATTTTTAAAATGATCACATCCTCATCATATTTTCCCCCATAAGGAAGAAATTTATTTCTATTTAATTGTAAATTTGTATGCATTCATAAAAATTACCATAAATTGATTTTGTTCCGATCTCTCTCCTCATTTTTCAACTTTCTTTCTTTCTCATGATCTCTTCCTTTAAACCCTAGAAGGATTTGTACCCATCTCCGATGAAGAGAAAGCTGCAATCAGTCGTGTGTTTATCTTGCTCTTTGTTGGCACCAAAAACAGATGTTCATCATTTCAAGTGCTTCTTGAAGGCTCATAATATCCCTATCAGATGATTAGATTGCATTTCATTTTTTCCCCAGTTTGAAATAGGACAAGGAAATATACGCCAAGTCATTCAATCAACCAGGCAACTGATCTGTCCTCTTTTTGTCACTATGACATGAATGGGGAGCAAGATGACTTTGCTCCCAAATCCTTCTAACTTTGCCTCTAAGTTGGGCAAAGCTTTAGCTTACTCACAGCTCCTGGACTATTATAGCAATAGCACTTAGAATTATATACCACTTTACAGTGCTTTGCAGCCCTCTCTAAGTAGTTTACAGAATCAGCATATTGGCCCCAACAATTCAGGTTCTCGGAAGGATGGAAGGCTGAGTCAACCTTGAGCCTGGTGAGATTTGAACTGACAAATTGCAGGCAGCCAGCAGGCAGCAGAAGTAGCTGCAGGGCTGCACTCTAACCACTGCGCCACTGTGGCTCTTAATTATGCCAGAATAAATTAAGTCATGTGCTCAGGAGTGATGCTGCAGAGCCATCTCATGTATGACTTGATAAAACACTTGTACATCTTGACATATCAGTGTTAAAGATCTGCAATTCTCTCCTGCTGAAATCAGTGGGAGCTTACAGTGTTTAAAGTCCAACAGATTGTGACCTAGGTTTCTAGTTTCCATGGTTACAAAACAAAGTTAAAGAGGCATAAATAAGAATGGCCATTATTTAAAACCCCATGAGTATTTTTCTGCCATTATAGCTCACTTTTCTTTCAAGATGAAATTCAAGTAGGTTAACTGGCCACTGCTGACCCAGCAGAGCTGCCAGTGCCAAAGTCCCCTGAGAAAGGTGCCCTTTAAGGCCCTCAATACAATGTTAGCCCCCAGTTTCTCTCCTCCCCAGTTATTCCTCTGGATAATTTTTATCCCTTGCTTTTTCTTCTCCCTCCCCACTGCGCACATATACTTTCCCTACTTTTTCAGGTAACATTTATGTCTTCTTTGGCTCTTCTTTTTAAAAGCTTAGGTGCCTTCACATGAAAGCTGCTGCAGGGAAAGAACGGGAGAAGGAGCCAAGAAAAAAAATCTGCTTTACTTTAAAAGGATACACACTGTCTTCTGGACCCAGTTCAAAATGCTTTATGGTGCATAAAGCCTCCATTGGCTTAGGCCCAAATTAGCTGCTAGACTGCTTACACCCATGAAGCACACCCCGCACTTTAGATCATCAAGGGGTTCATCTGGCAAGCCCTGCCAGGGCTGCATTTAAGGGCAATAGCATATTTTGTCACTTTTTTGCAAGGGGCAAGGGATAGACAATTAAACAACTTAAGTTCAGCTTTGTCCCTCTTTGCTACAGTTTAAAACTGATTTAAAAGATTGTCTTTTTTTCCTCAGAACTTGTAGGTTACATTTTTGATGCCATTGGGCTGTCATGAATTTTCATGGTTACACTGAATTGTAGATCAGCGATATTTGTCAGCCATTTGGACCCAGGAAAATGGAAATGGGTGTATTTTAATTAAAATAATGACATATATGGCACACTTCTGTTGCTTATGTGGGGAGGTGAGGTCTTCATCCTGCTCTCACTAGTTTTACAGCACTCTGTCTGTTGAGACTGTTTCATCATCTCTCATGGGAAATTCAGCCCTGGAGCCAATTTTTAAAAAAGAAAGTTAATTTGATGCTTTTTCACAATGAGAAATACTTGAGATTGAAAACTGCTCTTCAGAAAACTGTTCTTCCACATATGAATTATTTCCAAGTTGCACAGATAGAACTCACAGTTCTATATACCAGAAGAAGTGATTGTGTGAAGGCCACACTTGCTAATATATTCATAATGGATTCATAATGGATTTCAGAAGCTGATTCTGTCTTTCTCAACTGAAGGGCAGAAAATATGTGATTTTTTTTTAAAGAAAAAATCTGAAACATATCATACTGGTTATAGCAGAACTTTCTCTATACTAGATTTAATGCTGGCAACACAGTATTAGATGGACAAAGTAGATGTCATCCTTTTCAAATCCAAAGCTTATTTCAGTGGCAGCATCAAGTTCAACAATATATACAGAAATTACATTGGAGAATGGAGAACCTCGATGTAATTCCATCCTATCTCTCTGTATTTTGGAATTGTAGAATCTGGCTTTCAAAAGGCTTGAAATCAAAATTAACAATCCACCAGAGAAAGCACCCCTGTCACATCTGCTTTTGGGCTGAACATGAGATTACTATTTAGGTCATCATCCAATTCACAAGTATAGTAGAAATGCTTTCAAATCACAAGTTCCTTTGTTGTGCAACATAAAAGATGTGCAATTCACTGTCTGTCTCATTTTTCCCCCTCACCATCCATTTAGGCTCTATCTAATAAGCCATTTCCTTCCATCACCTCCCCCAGTTAAACTGGGGTTCATGTCAGTGTCTGCAAAGAACTCATTCAAAGAGTGTGAAAGGGGCTACAGGCAGTTAAAAATCTGATGAAATTTCTTTACAACAATGACCACTATATAACCAATTGAGAAAAAAGCCATGGCACATGAAGAATTGACTAATTTCAATCAAGTATCTCTGGAAATGTGAATGACAGAGACAGCAATTGAATCCCACAACTCATCATATCTGAGGTTTGCTTCATTGTTAACATTTATATTAATGCTGGAATCCTCTTTTAGGGAAATAATGCTTAAAAATAGAGAAGATTTTATTCTTTTAAAACCTTTATTAAATGTATAGGGATAAAAGAAACAAATACAAATTGTATCAACATTTTCCAAGCATTTTCAGAAAATATATTAATAGATTGGGATTATCTTTTCAACAATTTTTTTCCATTTCCCCTCCTTCTCTTCCTTCCCATTCTCATCTATCCATCTTTTCCTCTTCCTCCTCCTAGTGTCCACATGTGTGTTGACTAATTTCATACAACTCTTAGTTTAATTACAGAGAGGTGAGAAAGAGATCATGGAAGTAAGGAGATTTGGCTTTAGATCTATTCATCATCAGCATGTGCTGTTGTTTTTCAAACATAACTGCAAGATTTAGCTATCCTTGATAGAATCAAAATTGTCCAATCCTGCTATGAATTAACAAAGAACTTTCTGTGACTGGGCATCCTTGTGTAAGCTATCTATAGACAAAAGGAAAACTTTTGTGATCTGTAGAAAACCCAATACAAAAAATTGGGAAAGAGAAAAATAAACTTTTGGGAAATAGAGGAAAGATATCAACAGGTCTTGACCATGATCACCACCATGCACAAGTCATTAAATCTGTCATCAAGTCAATATTTCTGCTATATTGAAAGATTGTTATGAAATAAAGGCAGGACTTCTTTGGACCTTGGAGGACCTGATTGCTTACGAAGGTTAATTGTTACATGTGAATACAATAAACTGGGGGCTAGGGCATGTAATTTTATCTCTAAAAAGGCCTAGAGCTATTGGGAGCTAAATTAACTTCCCCAGTCAACCATGTCTTTTAAACAGAGAAGGTAAAATTGATAGGTTGGTTGCTTCTCTTGTTGCTGCTGATGGAAAGTACTAGGACTGGGGGAATAGGGACCAAAAAGTGTTGCCTGGGCCCTCCTGTAATGATATGGAGGAATGACTATAGGAGACAAGAGAAGAGCCACAACCAGAGCAACAATATGATAAGAGGCAGCTTACTGCATAACAAGAATGTAGACCCTTCCTAGTTCCTTGGGATGAAAAGGTGATGGTGGAGAAATGTACTTTCAGACTTATAGTCTGTACAGATTCTCAGTCATTCAGGTCATGGTTGTCCCAAAGATGCTTTTTTAGGAGGCAACTGGACTTTGTTTTTTTCTTTGAAGACATTTTGCTTGTCATCCAAGAACCATCTTCAGCTCTGACAGGATAGTAGGGAAAGTAAGGATTTATATTCCTTGGAGACAGGTCATCTGCATCATTTTAGAGGGTGGTTGAAGCACTTGGAGGTTTAGCCATGTCCTCAGGGTCACCTGAGTAGTGCTCCTGGTTCCTGTAGTTTGCATTTTTTCTCTCCTCTGGAAATCCATTCCTATTCCCACACCATTCAAAGGGTGTTCATCCCAAATTGTATAGCTAAAAGTCTGTAGAGATTCTCAGTCATCCAGGTCATAGTTGTCCCAAAGGGGCTTTTTCAGGAGGCAACTGGACTTTCAGACTTACAAGATTCTGTTAATGCAACTTTACTATAAAATAGAGTTAATTCATCAAGGTGTGTTGCTTGTCTAAACTATCTTGCAAGACTGACAATTCCAGAGTACTTTAAAATTGATGGGAATAAAAATGTGGGCCTTTTGAGTCATTTAAAAAAAAACTATAGAAACGAATCAAAATGAAGATATTTAAGCCACCCATTTGATTTATGAGAACTGAATTCTGGGATTTAAAATCCACAGTTTTGGAACTTCTGAAGGAAAGGCTTAATAAAGAGACATTTGGGCCAAAAAAACCCTGCTTCATTGAGCTATCTGCTTTAGGAAATCCAATCCTATAATTTTTTTCTTCTAAATTTAATTAATAATGAGTAGGGGAAAAAACTTCTCACATCAGATCTAGGAAAAATTCAGAGTTGCACAAATGTTATAAGCTTGATCAGATGGCTAAAGAGTATCTTCTATCATAAATAAATAAATCTTGGCAGAACTATCAGCAACTAATTGCAACTAAAGAAATTTATAGTTTATATAAATTTATACAAACATATAGTTTAGTACAACCCACACACATTCTCTTTAATATCAGCTGAATCAGTAGCAAGTTTTAAAAAAGAAAAACAAATCTACTCTTTGACTTTTGTGCCTGTATTTGTATGTGTATGCAGAGAGAGAAAAAGGATCTTAAATCTGAATAATGAATCATCACTGGTATGCAGCTCCACAACAGACCAATTCTGGCTGGGAAATCCTGGAACTTGAAATACACACATCTTGAAGTTGCCAAGGTTGAGAAACATTGGTCTCGTCTCTATAGGTAGTATGCACATGTGTGTGTGTGATCTTGCTAGTCATTATATGTGATAGGTTGGAGCTCTTGACAAATTGCATAATTCTCAACATACAGCTCAGCTTACAAATTCATATTTGGTACCTCAGTAACTCAGATTACTGACTGTCTGAGTTGTTTGTTTGCTTATTCGTTTATTTTACAGTACTTATAACCCATCTCAGTCCCAACAGGCTCTGGGTAGAATTTTGATAATGATTTTGAAGAATTTACTTTGCATCTGGTAATGACCCACTGTGTAAAACCAGGATGTGGCTATAGGTCCTATGGGTCTGCTGATGGCTTATGTATGTATTTTTGGTTTGTTTGTTTCTACGAGGTTTAAATCTAAGTTTTACTAAGCCTTCTTCCTCATCCTTCAGACAAGTTGCTCTTTGGGGCTAATCACTGTATTTTCCAATTCACAGGATATGATTTTTTTTCAGAGCAGATAAGAAAGTTGGCATGGGGCCATGTAGCAAATGTGTCCAAACTACCACATTTTTCATCCAACACTTCTGGGTGGCATGAAATATCGAACAAAAAGAAAAAAAACATTGAATACTAAACAGCTAAATCTCAACATTCAACCCCCCCAACATAACCACAAAAAGCAAAGATAAAAGATAAAACATCCACCCCAAATCAGTTGGGAGTGAAAATACATAGAAATGAAACACTTTTAACCTGCCTAGGCTAAAGGGAGGGAGCTGAATGAACTTCAGAGGAAAACATTAGTCCATTAGGTTGGATCTCTTAAAGAGTAAGGTCTGTCATCTTACCCTTGCACTGCAAAGTTCAAAAGGGTATGAATTTTCAGCCAGTTGTATCTCAAAGACCAGACTAAATAGGCAGATGCAATTCTGCCAAGCCATTATCTGACATGTTGGGCTCTAATCTTCAACCATTACATTGAAATAGCATCTGCTGCTACTCAAACCACTGCTCTATATCATTTCAAACAAAGTTGTCCAGTCTCTTTTTGAAAGCCTTCAATGATGGAGCACCCACAACTTCTGAAGACAAGTTATTCCATTGGTTAATTGCTCTCACTCTTAGGAAATTTTTGCTTCATTCTAGGTTGCTTCTCTCCTTGGTTAGTTTCCAACCATTATTTCTTCTCTTGCCTATTGGTGCTTTGAGAAATAGTTTGACCCCCTTGTCTTTGTAGGAGCCCCTCAAATGTTGGAATATCATGTCACCCTTGGTCCCTCTTTTAGAGTAAACATACCTAAGCATTCTTCATACATTTTAGCCCCCAGCCCCCTAATCATTTGTGTTGCTCTTCTCTGCATTCTTTGCCGAGTCTCAACATCTTTTGTATTTTGGGACCAGAATTTGATGCAGTAAAATGGTACTACATGTAAAGAGATTAGTGAAACTCTTGAAAGCATGTTTGCCCTAATATACATTTGCCTTTGGATCTGAATGTCATACTGCAGGAGTTGTAATAACATCCTATTATTCTATTCTATTCTATTCTATTCTATTCTATTCTATTCTATTCTATTCTATTCTATTCTATCCTATCCTATCCTATCCTATCCTATCCTATCCTCTGTAGATACATTGATGCTTTGCAAAATTTGCTTTCAGCAGATTGTGATCTGATTTGACCCTCTTTTAACTGCCATACACTCACCATTGGTTCTTTTCAAAGAAGTTTCTTTTCAAGTTATACAGTATTTTATTCAGCTTGAGTCAGCCTCTCAATACATATTAGTTGGTCACTTTTTTGAAGAAGGCATGCACCTAATCATCACCCTGGATTTTTAGTTAGTCTCCTGGGAATGATTGTGATGAGTTTAGCCAGGGCATTCTGCTGATCCAATTTTCATTGCCAGAATATATCATTCCTCAACAGTATTGTCAGAGGTGCTGTCAAACTTAATTTGGAATATATTGTGCCAAGAACTGGTTTTTAAGAGTCTCTGAAGGTCTTTCTTTTCTTCCAGAGAGGGCATGCAGTTGATAACTTTGACTACATTAGCATCTGGCCTGATACAACATACTGAAAATATATCCCTCCACTAGGAATTAGATTTTCCCCTTAATGAATTTGTCTCATCCTTTGGGAAAGTGTATCCTTTCCAAAATGAATTTTTGAGAATGACATCAAGTTCCTCCAGGATGGTGACTAGAATAATCATCATCTGAACTATTAAGATACTTAATATGACAGTCCAAAGTATTTCTTTCTTATTGTTGGAATATTTTACAACTGGTAACTGATTTGATGTCCTTAAGGAAGGCATTTGAAGTGGCATTATCACTATGAAGTGGTTTAGCTCAGCAGATTCTTTTATCTAACTTCACCTGACAGTAATCATCCTTTGTACCAAAGATTATGAACAGTTCTTGCTGCCTTTTTCAACATCCTCCATCTGTACAAAAAACTAAAAATTGTCCTAATGATACTTGACTAAGTCATGACTCTTCATTGGTGCATGTCTGTTGTATGTTTATGATGATATCTCACTTTGTCAGGGATTGTAAAGGCATTTTCTGACATCCTTGGGCAATTGGTGCTTAATGCTTGAAACTGTGGAACACTTTTTGAAACTGTTTGAACTTAACCAATTCAGTATCTTCGTTGTCAATTCTAAAGATGATTATTTTAATTAATATCTTTAGTTTGATCTTCCTTGTATTTAATGTTATTCATATTTTTGCTCTTTGATTTTCATTATTTGACATTACCATTCACCACTGGAATTGTGTCAACAGCATAGCATGGGTTACTAATGTTTTATCCTCCTATTTTAAAATGAAACTCATTTTTTTCCAAGCCAGTGTCCCTCTGTATATATTTACATGAGGATAATGAGATATTCTGGAATGTTCTCTCTCTCCTCCCACCTCCTGACATGCTATAATTTGACTAAATTGACACAACTAAAGGCCATTCTATAATCAATAAAGCACATATTGATTTCTTTCTGGTATTCTTTGGCTTTCTTATTTATGCAGCATGCATCAACAATGTCTTTCCTGTCTAAAACTAATTTAAATATCTGGCATCTTTCTTTTCATGTAAGGTTCTAATCTGTGGTGGATAATTTGAGGCATTATTTTACTAGCATGTGAGATTAAAGATGTTATGAAATCATTTAATGCTGTGTTCAGTCCACAAAATGTAATTAATATTATTTGGTTATTGATGACATTGTACATTGTAAATACTGACTTTGACATATCCTTCTGACTATAAAAGTACTAATGTTTCTTCATTGTTTTTCATGTCCTGAGTAGCAAAAGGTATGATCTCCAGATGAAAAGTGTCCAATTCCTGTCAATTTTGGTTTGTTAATATATAAAATTTCAAATCATTGTCACTTGATTCTTGCATTCCATGTCCTTGCATTCCATGTAATTCTACCTTTGTAGCTTTGGAATTTCTTCTCCTACATAGCAATGTCAGCAACTACATGTCTCAAAGGCTTTAATCTAACAGTATGATAAACACAATTAGAATTCTGAAAGATCCTTAGCTTTTCCTCTGTAACATTTTTGAGTGCCATCCAACCTGAACAGCCTGCCATCCAGTGCTATGTCATCAGTCACAAAATAATATATCCTTGTAGTTTTCTTGGTAAAAAGAAATTCTTTACTCCATGAGATTCTTTATCTCATGGAGTACAAGAGGAACTTGTGCTATTGTCAGTACAGTGAACATCCACCAATTTCCATTTTCCTATGTAATAACTACCCAATATAGATGTCTGCTTGTTTTAAGTTGCCCAACTGAGATAAACATTACGCTTGGGTGACCCCACTGAGATTACATGCTCTTGTCATATATGCCTAATATTCTCTCCTCATTCCTTTCAGGAACACCATTTTGAGGCAGTAGAGCAGGACTGAGGGGTAACCTTATCATATTGGTTTTGATTACAGATATACATTGATAACATGTGATAATGTTAGTATTGTCTGTAATACTGTTACTTTATTATGTATGTTGTGAACCACCTAGAGTCCAGTTGGATTGGGGCAGTGTAAATTATCAACTCAATAAATACTCAAATTTCCCAGACTAATGTCTTTCAAACACAGGCTTTTTCCTGCACTTGCCAAAGTTCATGAAAGCCAGACAAAAAAATTACAAGAGCTTTATTTTGGGAGTCTGCAGATACATTCTGTTTGCTGTTCTTAATCTGCAGAGCTTTGTTCCCAATGCAATGATGCATGACTACAATTGTATAGTCTTCAAACTCTTTCACTGCTTTAGAGACTGTGAGGCACTATTTAAAATTCTGTCCCTGTCTCCTCCAATTTTCTCCCAGATTGCCTGCAAATTGCTCGCCTGTTGGAGGTACAAAATATTCCATAAGTCACAAGGAACTGGAGTAGGTTACTAGTAGCTAAGATGAGAAGCAGGTCCACTTACAACACCATGAAACATTGTTCCCCCACAGTGAGTCCACAGAAAGTAAACTCACATGGATTATATCCCTGGTGGGATCTGTTCTCCTCTTTAGCAATGAAAGAAACCAGTTAGTAAAATGAACAGCCTTCTTTATTAAATCTGGGGATATCTTTATACAACATAACATTCATAAATAGCAAACCATCTCCTCTGTTTCAGCATACACATAACCCTCTTAAAGTAATAATATACAATCCATAATGATCATACGATCCTGGAATGTAACCTAGTATTTAAAGCAGCTTTTTTAAAAAGCAGGGAGGAAAGGAGAAAGGGGGATGGATTAACTTGGAGACAGACTGGCTAATTGAATGCATCCCAAACAGGAGTTGGCTGACAACATTTTGCTGTACACCCAGCTGTATTAACATATTTCTATGATCTGTAATAAAATGAAGCTTTTTCTGTATCATAGTGATACAGAAAGATACCCCAGCCAGGGATGTCTGTGTGGAAGTAACAAAAAAGCCAAGCGGCAGCAACTAACACACAAAACTCTGCCCCCTTTTTATATTTCTTGTGAAATGCATTTTTTAAATAGAACTTTGATTGCAGTGTCATGGCTTCCACTTTTGGTATTGTTCGCTTTGCTTTTTTAAAATACACCCTCACAAATATGGAGGCCTCTGGCCTTCCCTGCAAAGTTATTGATAAACCCTGATTAGAGTGCCATGAGATAAAGGGTAACTGAGTTTCTGGATACACCCAAGCAGTCTAATGTTGTGTACGAGAAGGAAATAATAGACACCTTGAGACTGGTTTTTTGGAAGAACTAGGCATTTTTTAAAAATATTGTGTATGATTTTTATAGAAGGAATGCCACTGAAATTCAACTTTGAATTAATGTTAAAGGGACTTTAAAATTCTACTTTCAGGGGAAAAATACAGTACCTAAGAAATTTCACAAAATTAACCATTTTCAGAACACCAGTTCTTACATTGCTGTATGTTTTAATAAAATTTATTCTATTTCTTCTATCTTTGAAAGGGGCTGATGGCATAATCCTACACTTTTATACTCAGAAGGAAATCCAGCTGAGATCAATAGCTTATGTTTGTTTTTTTCCTGGGCAGGTGAGCACCTTTTTGCACTAAGTACGAGGCTGAATTTATTTATCATTTTTATATTCAATAGAGAACTACGTGGGAGCTCAGAAGTGTCATAATCTCTAAAGCTGACTCTATAGTTGGAAAAGAAATGGGAATGTCTCAAATGTCCTTATTAGGGACAAGCAGAAGGATATTTCAGAGTCAATCTTATCTGGAAAAAGGATGGCTAGTCCTTTGGTCTCGCATTCTGAGAAAGAGGTTTAAATGATTCTCAGAGACCCCACATTAATACATTCACTAATAAATTATTGTTGGTGTTGGATCCTATTCAGCTTTTCAGATTCTGTAGATTAACTCCTTCTCTTTTTTTTTTTTTTTTTAAATTTGATTTATATGCCACCCTTCTCCGGAGACTCAGGGCGTCTTACAATGCGTTAAGCAATAGCCTTCATACTTTTGTATATTTATACAAAGTCAGCTTATTGCCCCCATAAACTGGGTCCTCAATTTACCTACCTTAGAAAGGATGGAAGGCTGAGTCGACCTTGAGCCTGGCTAGGATTGAACTCACAGAAATTACAGGCAGCTGGTGTTAATTGCTGCCTTTAGTAGGAGGCATTAGCCCCCTACGCTACACAGGCTCTTCTTAACAATAGATCTAACGAATGAGACTCATCATGTATCTTTTTTTTTTCTGGGTTGTATTGTGTTTTTAGGGGCTTGATAAATGTTCTTGTAAAGATGACAAAGACGTTGAGATTCTACTTTACAGTTGAGTGGGAATGGAGCCTGATTGACACCAAGGAAAATTTCTGTAGGCACCACCCAAGGCCTATTCTAGCAGCACCTTTTTTGTGCATCTGTCTTTTTAGACTAAATGTAATATATAACAGAATAACAGAGTTGGAAGGGACCTTGGAGGTCTTCTAGTTCAACCCCCTGCTCAGGCAGGAAACCCTATATCATTTCAGACAAATTGTTGTCCAATCTCTTCTTAAAAACTTCCAGTGTTGGAGCATTCACAACAACGTAAGTGCTGTTAAAGTAGCACTTAGCTGCCAGCTGCCTGTAATTACTATGAATTCAAATCTCACGAGGCTCAAGGTTGACCCAATCTTCCATCCTTCCGAGGTAGGTAAAATGAGGACCCAGATTGTGGGGGCAATAAGCTGACTTTGTATAAAAAAGAACACCACTTGGGGGGGGAAGCCCTACTAAGCGGGTATAGACAAAAGTATGATGGCTATTGCTTAATGTATTGTAAGCCGCCATGAGTCTCCGGAGAAGGGCAGCATATAAATCAAACCAATAAATAAATAAATAAATTCTCCTTAGTTTTAGGTTGCTTCTCTCCTTGATTAGTTTCCATCTATTGCTTATTGTCCTGACTTCAAGTGCCCTCAAGAAGTTGAGATTCTACTTTACAGTTGATTAGGAATGGAGTCTGATTGACACCAAGGAAAATGGCACCACATTGTTACCCTAGGCCATGGGTGTCAAACTCGATCATGTCACGTGATGTATCAAGATGTATCATGATGTTTTTTGCCTTTGTGGAGCCAAGGTGGCCGAGGCCAGCACATTTGATGCCACTGCCATAGGCTAGGAAGGCTCAAGGCCTGTTCTAGCAGCACTGTTTTTGTCCATCTGTCTTTTCAGGGTATATACTCTGTGTGGGTGTGGGTTTAGAGGGAGGAAGGGAGGAAGAGAGGAGTATGATAGAATATTTAAATATTTTTGGCTGCTTTTCCTTTCAGAAATTGTCAAAGTAGCTTACCAATGAACAATTAACATATCATTGTAACAATATAAAAGCAGCCAGTAGAAGTATAATAAAGGTGCTTGTTGATGTCCAGGACAGAACAGATTAAGAAAATATGACAGAATGTGTTCAAGAGAGAGCAAGGGGAGGGTAAGCTACATAAACCAGTTAAGGCCTGAGAAACCTCCCCAAGGAAGGAGTTTGTACCATTTGTGTTTTGAATGGATGCTAAAGTGTTCAATCAGACAGTTAAGGACCAAATCCACGCAGACTTCCATCAGAGAAAAACAGATGTTGTAATCAATTTAGTTAAAACAGGGAGCCAACGAAGAGACATCTGGATTGTTTAATTTGCTCATTTTGATGGAGCCAGAGATCATTCTTAATGTGGCATTGTGAAGCTGGAGGTTCACTGTAATAATGGATGCTGGCAGAGCTACAAACAAGGAATTAAACTAATCCAATCGAATTGTACCAACATAGGACTTCTGGGGAAGAAATGGTGAATTGAAGACAGTGTAGCTAATAACTACAGCAGAATGAAGAGCTGGCAATTAGTCCATCTCTTTGTAATTCTTCTCTCAAGAAGGAGATGACTTGATGTACTCACAAGAGCTCTAGACAGTTGCTTCTCGTGCAAGACAGTGGTCTCTGGTGGCTTTTGAGCTCTGGGAGACAAGGTAGCATCATCTTTATTCAAACCATAGTGAGCACCTTTATGAAAACTGGATTTGTATACTTCCTTTTCTAATCACTTTTGGAAATTGCTTGTTAACTGCTTTTCAGCTGTTAGGAATCTTTCGATCAACAAAATAGGTCCATTTCCCAATATAGAGAAACTTCTTTTCCTATCCTTCTTGGCCTCTTGGTCACTTTAGTAAGCCTTTAAGAGGAGGAAATTCACAGCTTAGCAGCCCAAAAGAACTACATTTATTTTTCATATGACTAAAGGAATGCATTTGATTCAAAATGTGTGGATTGAGTCAATGTACAAGCATATTGCTTTCTCTTTTCTATGGAGTGGGGGTAAGCGGGTATCTGTTATTCTGACCTTGCAGTAATTTAGAGCATTGCAGTGATGAAATTAAATTATTTAATCCTTGTTCAAGATCTCAAGATCATTTCAAGGTCTCCAGAAGTGAAGCCTATTACAAAACATAATCAAACAGGTTTTCAGAGATTAGGGAATGGAAACAATACAAGTCATTCTCAATCTATGACCACAATTGAGCCCAACAATTTGGTTGTTAAGTTAGTTTTGTCCCATATTACCACCTTTCTTCCCACTGTTGTTAAGTGAATCACTGCAGTTGCTAAATGAGTAACACAGTTGTTAAATGAATCTGGCTTCCCCATTGATTTTGCTTGACAGAAGTTCTCAGAAGGTGACCTGCAACCATCATAAATGCATGCCAGTTACCAAGCACCCACATTTTAGTCATGTGGCCATGAGCAAACTGCAACAGTCATAAGTGTGGGGAAATAGTCAAAAGTCACTTTTTTCAGTGCCATTATAAATTCAAACAGTCACTAAATGTATGGTTGTAAGTTGAGGACTATCTGAAGTAGTGTGAAAGTTGTTAGACTTTCTATGGCTATGTGCATGGAAAATTCTACAGTAGGAAGTCTGCATCTGATATTCAAACTGACACAATAATGTTCTGGTTGGAGCTTTGGTTTAATACCAAGGAGACCCAGTTTCAAATCTCCACTCAAACCCGAAGCGACTGTGTAATTTTAGGTAGTCACTCTGTCTTGCTATATGACCTCCAAATATTATTGTGAAGATAAAAGACAATGAGTGGGTACTGTGTATGCCACCCTAAACTCCTGGAGGAAAGATGGCATATCAGTGTAGTATATAAATTAATGGAGACTCTGAATATAGAGTTTCCACATAAGCATGACAAGTGGGCATATAATTTCCTGTAAATAAAGTAAAGAAAGACTAAATTATGGCATGTGGTCACCAGCAAACTTGTCCTCCATGATCTGAATAATCTTCTTTGAAAACTATCCATAGTGAGCTCAAAATAAATATATTGGTGCATAAATCTCACTTTCTATTTCCACCTTAGGCCAACAGGACTTTATCAAGTTAAAAATGAGATATTCAGAAAAGCTCAGCTTGTAAGGTTCCTCCAAAGCTCCAGGAATGTAGCCAGTAGGTATTAGATCAGCCAACTTGTCAGAAAATCATAGGTACAGAGGCAGAGAAAGCACATTCATTTATTTGATCATGGCCCCATGATATTACTTTGTGTTATTGAGATACACAACAAAATCAATTGCTTTAGAGATGAATACAGAGATCAATGGTTGTTACTATTGTTTAATTCATCCATTCTTTGAAGCCATACATGCTTAATTTTGGGTTATATTAAATCCAGCAATATCTCCATCGAGAAATTCCTTTTATAGGTACTAAGCCTTAATCATAGAAAAGGAATAAGGCCACACAATAAAACAAGGGCACACTGATCACAAGCGGAGAGATTACTATTAACCTATCAATAAATATTCTGCCATGGAAACCTGATTTCTTTTGCTCAGCTATGATGAATTATTTTCCTTTATCAGCCCTTTGAAATTTCAAATCTTAATATGAACATTACTGATATGTTTTTGGGTCACATAAGCTGAGCTGGCATGGAGTTGGTTTCTCACAGTCTCAGTTTTATCTGTGTTATAGGCTTGCAATGAGTTTAGGCAAACTAACCTGCTATGAGCTTTGTTGTCAAATATAAAAGAGAATTTTGTTGGGAATTAAATTATCTTAAGAATCAACCTGTGGAAAGATGGAAACCATTTGGGGGTATGGACAAGCTACCTTTGCTGTTTTGTTTTTCTTTTGAGTAATATAAACAAAAAAAATAGCTTGATTTTTATATAATCATTCTGATATAGTTACTGTGATGCTCAAGAGCTTACCTCATATCCTCATTCCATTGCATGTTTAGTGGTAAAAGTCCAGGGTTTGCTAGATCACATTTCTCAGATTTAACTGAGATTAAATCTGTTAATGTAAGGCAGAATATCAACTCCTCTTTTTAACAAAGAAAAAAGTTTATAGATTGAAATTTCTCAGAGATGTTGCATTCATTTCTAGGAAATGTGGGATCTTTGGTGCTCTCTGAGCTTGGTTGTTTTCTTACAAATGTTTCATTACCAAACTAGATAAGATTATAAAATGTCTGCAAGAAAATAACCAAGCTTAGAGACCATCAAAGACCCCAGAGTTCAATACTGAACTACAAATATTCCCTTCTATTGATTCTAAGAACTGTAAAATACAATCATAATTACCTTGTGATTCCTTCAAATCACTTTTTGGAGAGGGACGTTTCCATTTTATCCTGCTAAAACTCCAGTGCAGTAGGAAAATCTTAATTTCTTTCCCTAAGCTGTGACTACTTCCAGACTACATATCAATATCAACCTGGATCTTCTTAGTGTTACACACTAGCTATTGTAGCAAATTGTTATCCAGGTAATACATCACCTTCTCCGCTTTTACTCTCAAGCTACATAATGCCTTCCAATGGAGGTTGTGGTCTCTATCTTCAGGGGGGGGAATGAACACCCCAATATTATTGACCTCATCCAAACAGGGTTTCAGGGGAAGATGAAGTAATTATATTAAATATATATATATATATATATATATATATATATATATATATATATATATATATATATATATATATATATATATATATATATATATATATATCTGTAGAAAAAGCGTTTGTCAAGAAATAGTGGAAAGAGAGAGAGAACTTCCTTAAAGTGGATTTAAGGAGATTGTATTAGCAAGAGTAAAGTAAGCAGTTGTCATCTGGAAAGAAGAATTTTACAGTTTTCATGCTGGTTCCAGCAGTAAACAAAGTTCCTTCTTTCACACAATCCAATCACCTTCTTGACTCCTCTAGCTCCACTGCTCATTCCAGCTCATCGAAGGAGGAAATGCAAATGGTTTCCCCTTAGCCACTTTCTGCCACCAAGCAGATGGCAACTGCTGGAAGCCAGCAACATGGATACCGGTCACTGAAACTTCATCAGAAGCTCCCTCTGAGGTAAACAAGCATCTTCAAACAAACTAATTAAAAGGGTGTTTTTCATTAGTTAAGACCATCTGTTAGGCCATGGACCTGGTGGAATTGTAACCCTGGTAGAGCGACTAGAGGTAGCTATATGCAACCTGGGGTCTCTGAAATTTATTTTGTTCAGTGCCAATCCAACGAGATTTTTCAACTGTATGATTCCTGGTTTGTGCACGGCATAGAAACGCACCATTTCTCCTATTCCTCTTTCTCAAACCAGATATTTAGTTACATGAAAATTGTGCATGAACATTTCTTAATTTTCCCAAATGGAGTTCCAATATTTTTTTTTACAAGAAGAGTTTTATTTGCTTTGCTTTTTTTAAAAAAAATAAACGTTGGTTGGAATATGAATTTGTCACACTTCTAAAATTTCACCAAGTGGGCAATGCTGGCAGTTGAAGTCCACAAGTCTTAAAGCTGCCAAGGTTGGAAACCCATGCTTTAGAGCATTTTAGCTCAACCCAGATATTTTAGAAACTGTATGCCAGAACTTTCTGCCTACCAAATATTGCCACGCACAACTTCCAAAGCATGATGGGGCAGAAATGTGGAAGCAATTGAGTTTGGGGGCTAAAGCTAGCTTTCTTAAGAATTAGTGGTAAACAGAACTATTTTGTTCAATTCATCACACATGGGCCTTCTAATTAACTGTACTAGATGCATTCAAGCAAATAACAAATACATATAATTGCGCTTGATGCAATCAGCACAAAAACACATCTCAAAAGAATTTTCATAATGTCATACATCATATTTTGGAAAAGAAACACTTCCTATATAGATATGTGATATTTACAATTTAGGAATATTGTTGTTTCTATGCGATATTCTATTCTACTTTTGCTCCATGATTCTCAGCATTTAAGGTTTGCCAAGTATCTCACATCTAATTACTAATGGAAATTTAGCGTCACCAGGTTTCTGGCATGTTGAATACTTTTAGCTAGAATATGTAAAAGATTTTTTTAAAAAACCTCAGATCACTTTTCTGAACTAATCCATGAGGGTTAGGAAAATGACTTGTTGGAAATAACAGGGTAAACCATTATAATTTGGAAAGAGATCAGTACAGATCAGTAAGAATTGCTATACAAATATTTGATCCTAATAAACTGCACTGTTTTATTTCGTACGTTTCTCTTGGGGTGGCAGTTTTGTTTAACATAATCACAATGAGAGCCAATAGCCTGAAGAATAATCTTTAAACACATGAAATAAGACAATATTTTTACCCTTAGATGATTATCTTTCTTTTTATTATTTGCTGATTTTATAGCTTCACTAATAATCAGTTGTGTGGATGCCAGCATTGCTGCTCTGCCAGCCAAGAGAGCGGCCAAATACTCACCTTCCCAGCCAATATTACTTAGTGAGGCATGAAGAGCCAACCATCAGCTATGAACGCATGGCAGAACAGCAGCTGACATCCATCTCTTGGAAAATTAAGTTTAGGTGCACAAGGATGCTAAAGGTTGGCTTTCATTCATTGCTTTGGAATAACTGAGCCAGATTGCTCTTGTCAATGAAGCAATGATCAGTACCAGCTGAGGAGCTGGCTTGAATTTCCCATTAACTAGACCTTCTCCATTTCTGTGCCAGAGGTTAAAAGTAGAAAGATTTAAAGCTCAGCCAAACCAAAGATACATTTGTTCTCTTCCAGGTAGCATTACCAGTTAAACCTACCGATTATCCTTTGAGAAATCTAGTTCTAATAATACAGTGTAATTTTAAAATGGTAATCCTGTGACTGGAATACCAATAGTGGTTTAAAAATACTTTTATGTTTGGATAGTGCACTAAACTAGGGTATATGAATAGGATTTTTTTCCCCGCAAAGTTTTTCACAAAAAAGGAGCTGTTTGTCTTGTTGGATTGGGCTGATTCCCATTTACTTCAACATTCCATACTTAAAATAACCAAGTAGCTAGAACTTGGGAAGCTCACAAAGAGAGAGACAATTGCCCTCTTTTACTGTTACTCCCTACCAGTTGGTATTTAAAGCATGCTACTATGATTCAAGAGGTAGTAAACAACTATGGAGCCCAATCCTCCGTGAATTTACCCAAATCTGTTTTTAAAACAGACTAAACTGGTGCTCAACACACACATCTGACTGCATTTAATTCCACAGTTTAACTGATTCTTCACCAAGAGAAGAGCTGTTGTCCAAATTGATAAATGCATAATTATGGGGTGGAGAGAATCTTCTCACCCAAACTAGTTATCAGGAAATATATGAGTAAAATGAAACCCACTGTATAACAAGAAGGTAGGACTTTTGGTATGGTGGCATGTGTGTGAGCTAAGTGGAAGATTCAAGAGACAGAAAAGAAGTAAAGAGAAAGTTTAGGGATGGGAGGTAGCATCTATTATTCCTAAATATCCATAAAATCAGAAATTATATCATTTGTGCCAATCTTCATTAAAAGACAATGAAGTCTTTAAGAAAATCATGTATATCATCACAAATTATATAAAATTATCATAAATAAAAAATATTTTAATGTAGCTGACATGGACAATTCCTTGGGGATGCTAGGATGTAAAACTGTTCCATTGCATCTGAAGTTCACTAAATAAGGATATTTAAATTAAAGTTTCATCTATTTATTTACACCAAGCATATTTAATAGGACTGTGATGTTTCCAAGATTATTTGGAAGAACTAACTTCATCCAAACACAGCTCCTCCCTGCTATTCATTAAAGAATCTTGACCCTGTAAACAATGGGCACTGCTTTAAGGAACTCTCTCACTAAAGGCAATTCTTAATTCCTTTAGCCTTAGGGAATTTTGATAAGTTTGTTGGACCCCTAGAAAAATGAATGATCAGACCTAGCAACTCTGTTCTGATGTCCTTACATTAGATTAACTAACCAGTGAAACCCAATTATTTGTATACATATAACTTTGTGAACATTCTCTCTTAAACAATTTCATATATATTTGAAGGAATTGCCCACAACGTCAAAAATGTATTTATAAAAATAAATACAGTGCTATGTAATCATGTTGGAGAAAACATCAGCAAAAGAAAAAAATTATCTTTATTAATATGCATGTGATTTGATTATTATATACAATCTGCAGAAGATTTGTAGTCATTGACTTACAAACTATTTCAAACATGCTCATGGTCAGAAGACCTGAGAGTTTAGATACTAGAGAGTCAAAGAAAAGCCAATTGGAGTAATAAACTCTATAGAAAATTAACAGATTAACAGAGTTGTAAGGGACCTTGGAGGCCTTCTAGTCCAACCCCTTGTTCAGGCAGGAAACCCTATACCAGGAGTGTCAAACTGGCGGCCTGTGGGCCAGATGTATCACACACAGGCCACGCTCACCCCAGTTCCATAAAAGGGAGAAACATCACAAAACGTTGTGTGACACAGTGAATTTGACATCCATTCCTATACCATTTCAGACAAATGGTTCTCCAATATCTTCTCCAGTGTTGGAGCATTCACACCTTCTGGAGGCAAGTTTTTTTTATTTGATTTATATGTTGCCCTTCTCCGGAGACTCAGGGCGGCTTACAATGCATTAAGCAATAGCCTTCATACTTTTGTATATTTATACAAAGTCAGTTTATTGCCTCCACAACTGGGTCCTCAATTTACCCACCTTAGAAAGGATTGAAGGCTGAGTCGACCTTGAGCCTGGTGAGTTTCGAACTGGTGTAATTGCAGGCAGCTGGATGTTAATTGCTGCCTTAGTAGGAGGCATTAGCCTCCTACGCAACTCAGGCTCTTGTTGTTCCACCGATTAATTGTTCTAACCGTCAGGAAATTTCTCCTTAGTTCTAGGTTGCTTCTCTCCTTGATTCATTTCCATCCATTGCTTCTTATCCTGCCTTAAGGTGCTTTGGAGAGTAGCTTGACTCCCCCTTCTTTGGGCAGCCCCTGAGATATTGGAACACTGCTGTCATGTCAGTTAGCTATGATTGCTTGCTCTCTTAGTTGTATTCTTAGTTAAAACCGAACAACTAATATCTTTATATTCTTAAATGATTTTTTAAAAAGGTTAAAAATGCTTTTATTACTAAAATGCACATGGTCACAAATGTCAGTTTTTAATTAAAAGAGTGGAACTTTAACAAGTTTTTTTAACAAGTTTTAGAAGGTTGCTTAGATGTCACTTTGACTTTGTGATACTTTTAATCATTGACAATGAGTTAGGTTGAAAACTACTTTTTTGCCTTAGATAACACATATTGTTTTATGCAATATATAATCTATGGATGTTATATAGTATGTATATTTTTAAATTGCTGTATACAGAATATATATTTAGGAATCTTGGATTGTGTCAAAGTTCCAAGATGCATAGTTTAAAAGATGTATGGTTCCAAATACAATATCAATATTTTATTTGTTGGCTATGGATAATAATAGTAAACTAATGTTCAGCAATAGGAAACTATCCGAAGTGGAGAGAAAACTAAATCTGTTATCATGTCAATAATTCTAAAGGAATAATGCAATCATTCTTGTTATACAGTGAGGTTATTGATAGCAATCGAGAGGACCATGAAGGAATTCAAAGGAAGAATTGATCTGCAAAAATTCTAAAAACATTAGTAGAAAAACACTGCAAAAAATTATTTAACCACAATCATACAATTTTCTCTTATATAATCTATAATATAGAACTATAATCTTTTTTTTAAAAAACTTCACTAAAATTATGCCAAACTACAAGAAAGATTAATGAAGTTTTACTGACATACTCTAGAATAAAAATAATAATAATTCCCTACCTTCCCCTTTATGTTTGGTTATTACAGTATTTAAATACACTTATTTAAGGAAAGGAAAATGTCCTTTCCAAGAAAAGCAGGGTTTTTTTAAAAAAAATGGCATTGAGCAAAGCTGCTGATCTTTCAAAGTCTTTGATCACTACTTAAAGATCTTGAAGCCATTTTGTTCACTTTTAGAATAAATTGTGAGGGTTTATAAAGAAAATCAAATGGAGACCCAGCACAGGTTTGCCACTGACCCTTTAATTAGAGCAGCAGGGGTGGAAGTAAATAAACCCTGGCATCTTCTTTTATGACCTTCGATTTCTGACAGGGACAAGCTGTACTAGAGAAACCTTTTAATAACCATGTTCCTTGCCAGGAGAGGAAAAAAATGTTTGATCTTTCCTCCACAGGATGATAGTGTTGAGGCCAGGTGCTGCTGACATAGCAAAAGAGCAACCCACAATGTTCAAGAAAAACATTTATTTCTATCTACATCTTTCAGATTAGCTACAAAGCCCTTGATGGAATCAGTATCCTTAAAGCAATAAGTCTATGTCTTTAGCTGTCTATCAACCCACCATGTAGTCATCAAGAGTTGAGGTTTCCTTTTATGATTTAGCATTACTTATACAAGCTCAAGTGGGCAAGGAGTTTTACACAATTAATGAATTCATTCACAATAGGTGAACAAAAAACAGTGAAAATGTTAACATATTCAACCATCTTTATCCATGACTTTCTTTCTTAACTCAATGCTGTCCAGGAAGACTTACATAGGAATACCAGGAAAAGCAGGAGACTTCCAAACCATGTGTATTGCAAATCCCAGGATTCTCAGCCAGCATAGCCATGCTGAGAATTCTGAAAATTAAAATTCATAACCCAGAGACAACTCAAATTGGGCAAGTCTGAAAAGGGGAGTGTCTTGGAGAGTGAAAAGTTGAAAGAGCTGGATAGGGCGAGCTTAGAGAAGAAACAACCAATCCTCTCTTCATCAACAATTGAAGAAAAGTCCTATTCCATTTATTTCCAGTCTTTCCAAATAATTCCATAAATAATCATTTTAAAGATATGGTAATGTGCTGGTTCTCCAAACTGAGTCTTGAAAATTTCTGTGGATATCTCTGGGCAAACTATAATGTTGACTTTATCCCTATTCCTTCAGAGGCCAGCACTAAAGTTTTAGAATTCCACAGATGGTTGTCTTACAATTTTCATATATCCAGTAAAAATGGCAGGAACAACAACTGGGATCCAAGATAAAGAAATGGAAAATTAATAAGTCTGTAATAGACACAAATCAGACTTAAAAAGGAAGGTACCTTAGAGCTATAATAGCTCTCTTACAAAGTTGGCTTACTTCCAAATATGCTTGCATATACAGTGCCAGCACAGCCTATATGTTCAGGCTTGTCAAATCTAGTCCTGTTTTACCTCTGGCATCATTCTGGTTTTATGCTTTCTCTTGTATCTAAGGACTAGATAGGTGAAATTTCATTGCCATTTATTTGCTGTTACCCCTGACCTTTGTGAACAGAAGTCTGTTGTTAGAACACAGAAGAGTTGTACAGCTCATAAATCCAGTGGCTCTGAAGGAATCCTTGTCAAGGTTAATGACCTGTTTCATAGGAAGGGGCCACAAAGCTTTCAAACTCGCCTCATGGGACACATAATCTGAGAGTTATCCCTGATTATTTCTGCATTATAATTTCAGACAGAATTGACTCCCCTAACTTAATAGTAGTAGTCTCAAATTGGGTTTCTTTTCCTTGCTAATATCATTAGACAACCAATGATCTATTCATTGACTGATAATTGAAGGGAAGCCCTATTCCACTTATTTCCAGCCCTTCCAAATGACTCCATAAATAACCTTGTTTAAGATGTGGTTATATGCTGGCTATTTAAATTGACTCCCCTATGATGGGAAGTTTTGTTAAAATGTATTAGGGGATTTCAAAACTCAAGGATGAGGCTCATGCTGTGCATTCAGAAAATCCCAAGTCTACCCCACAGCACTTTGAGTTGAAGAGTGATTTTTCTCTGAAACTTTAGAGAACTTCTGCCAGTCAGTGCAAATTAGACTGAGCCAGATGGACTGATACTCTTAAGAATTTTCCAAAATGTATTCAAGCAATATGAGGGCAGTTCAAAGTTGAAACAAAATAAGGGATGTGTGCATATTTTGTATATGTGGAAGCAGGTGATATTAGCTGATGAAAACTTGTATCTTTCTTGACTCATCTGAGTTCATTACTAACAGTATGTAGATAACTGGTTTTATTGGTAGTCTCCATATTTTATTAACTTATCCTTGCCAAAACTCCATCATATACTTGAATCCTTTCACGTATGTCTGTTCGCAGATTCAACATTCTTTTGGCAAATTCTTTGGAAAACAAATTTAAAGATACAGTTAACATGTAGATTTAGAAAGTCTTTAATTTATGGCTTGAAAGGTTTTGCTGCCTCACCAATTAAGATTCAGTAATACTTTTGCTTGTAAAAGAGACACCTCATAAGAAAAGGACTGCTTCAATTTAATATGCATGCAGTAATTACCTATTTTGGGGGGGGAGGGTGACATTTAATAGACTGAAGTTCATTGCGGATCGTTTTATCCTTTTGTGAGTTTCTTACTGGGAAAGGATATGCATTTAACATTTAGGAACCTGACAAAAAAAGGAGAAAATTATACCTCTTGGCTATTCCTTTTTGATCTTGCTTGTTCTGCCAAGGTGAAAATCTAAGGTGTGATTCATACCAAAGACTGTAGCACATTTGAAATTTTTGTTTCATCGGATTTGACTGATTCAATATGTTTTGATTTTGTAGAGATCAGGTTTGTCTTTCTAAAGTTCTAATCAAAGTAACTTATTTCATGCTTCCTTTTAGCCGTTCATGTATTTTTTACCCAAAAGTTCAATCTAGATCAGGGGTCTCCAACCTTGGCAACATTAAGCCTGGCGGACTTCAACTCCCAGAATTCCCCAGCCAGCTTTGTTTGCCAGCTGGGGAATTCTGAGAATCGAAGTCCGCCAGGTTTAAAGTTGCCAAGGTTGGAGACCCCTGATCTAGATAACTAGAAAAGCCCCAAAAATTCATAAATGCTCTACTGCCCCCCAAAAAGAGAAAGAAATAAAACCTCTCAGACAAATTAATGCTATAGATCACTGCACCTTGGTCTGCAAATGGGTGATCGGTCCTCTTCTCTCTCCACAAAAAGCATTTGTTTACCAGTAGAAGTAGAAATGCCAACATTATTTTGCCATGTGTGGATAAATCGCATTCTATCTTAAAAGAAAGAATCCACAAATATATATGTTTTCTTCTATTTTCTCCTTCTCTCTCTCTCTCTCTCTCCCTCTCTCTCTCTCTCTCTCTCTCTCCCTCCCTCCCTCTCTTTCTCTCTCTCTGTGCGTGTGTGTGTGTGTGTGTGTGTGTGTGTGTGTGTGTGTCTGGGGTATTAGAGAGCCGGAGTATTGCGGTTATGACTGGGAGAGGTAGATATGGCGGGAGCTGACGGGTAGGCCACTCTCGGGGAACTAGGACTCGCTGTCTCAAAGCAATTACTTGTTCCGGCCCCTCTGGTTCTGGTTCATTGGGCTTGCCTCGTATACCTGGTGACTTAGGATGTCAGGGGCCTGGCCTCAGGCTGCTGCTGTTTAATGCCAGGTCTGTTGTCAACAAGACCCCCCTCGTTCAGGATTTAATCCTGGAGGAGGGGGATGACCTGACATGCATAACTGAGACCTGGCTGGGCCGGGGGGGGGTCTTCCCCTCTCAGAAATGTGCCCAGATGGGTTTCAAGTATCACATCAGCTGAGACTCCAGGGAAGGGGTGGAGGAGTGGCAGTTATTGTCCGTAAGAGTCTTTGTCCTTGCAGGATCCCTGCCCCGGAGATTGTTGGGTGTGAGTCTCTACTCTTGAGTTTGGACTCAAGGGTCCAGTTGGGCTTGCTGTTGACATACCTCCCAGCTGTGTTACAACAGCCCTGCCTGTACTGCTAGAGGCAGTAGCCGGGTTGGCGGTGGAGTTCCCCAGGCTTATGGTACTGGGGGACTTCAACTTGCCGTCATTTGGTGAACCCTCAGATGCGGCTCAAGAGTTTATGGCTTCCATGGCAACCATAGATCTGACCCAAGTAGTTCAGTGTCCAACTCATAGGAGGACACACACGCTTGACCTGGTGTTACTCTCGGGGTAGTGGACATATGATCTGGAATTAAGGGGTATAGATGTTTCTCCCTTGTCATAGTCAGATCATTTCCTGCTGAGGTTGGACCACTTCTCCATCGCAGGGAGGCAGAACTGATTAAGTGGTTCCACCCCAGATGCCTAATGGACCCTGAAGGGTTCCAGAAGGATCTTGGGGAGATACCTGACTCCCTTGTCCACAGTCCGGCCAGGACCCTGGTAGCTGCCTGGAATAGGGTGGCATCCAGGGCACTGGACAGATTGTGCCTTTGTGATCTCTCCATGATGGTGGAGCCAGGAAACCTCCCTGGTTTACCGAGGAGCTCCAGGAGATGAAGCACCAGAAGAGACATCTAGAGCAATGCTGGAGGACCAGTAACTTTGAATCTGTCTGAACACTCTTAAGAGCCTATATTAGAATTTATTTAGTGGCGATACGGGTGGCAAAATGTTCGCATTTTGCCGCACTTATTGCATACACTGATTCATGCCCAGCCACCCTATTTAGGATGACACACTCCCTCCTTGATATAGGGGGAATGGAGGAGCCCTTGCAAGGTAGAGCTGAGGAGTTTGTGCAGTTTCTGTCAGATAAAGTCGCTCTGATTGGGTAATTCCAAATGAGAGGATGGAGGCAGGTCTTAGTCCTATTGTGTGGGATGAGTTTGAGCCTGTGACTCCTGAGGAAGTGGACAAGGCTGCAGGGGTGATGAGTTCCTCCATTTGTTTGTTGGATCTGTGCCCCTCCTGGCTGGTCTCAGCCAGCAGGGAGGTGACACAAGGCTGGCTCCAAGCTTTAGTTAACATGTCCTTGAGGGAGGGGTCCTTTCCGCAACCATTGAAGGAAGTGGTCATAAGGCCCCTCCTCAAGAAGCCTTCCCTGGATCCAGAAAAATTAAAGAACTTACATCCAGTCTCCAACCTACCTTTTGTGGGAAAGGTTGTAGAGAAAGTGGTGGCACTTCAGCTCCTGCGGTCATTGGATGACACGGATTATCTGGACCCTTTTCAGTCTGGCTTCAGGCCTGGCTACAGCATGGAAACTCCTGATGGATGATCTCTGGCAAGCCCAAGATGGGGGTCATTCCTCCATCTTGGTGCTACTTGACCTCTCAGCAGCTTTCGATACCATTGACCAAGGTGTCCTTCTGGGACGACTAAGGGAGTTGGGAGTGGGAGGCACTGTGTTATGGTGGTTCTCCTTCTATCTCTCTGGTCAATCACAATCGGTGTTGGTAGGAGGACAGAGGTTGACCCCTAGGCCCCTTGTTTGTGGGGTGCCTCACAGCCCGGTCCTCTCTCCCCTCCTATTTAACATCTACATGAAGCCACTGGGTGAGATTATCCGACGATACAGGGTGATATATCAGCAGTACACTGATGATACCTAGCTGTATATCTCTACCCCGCGTCAATTCAGTGATGCAGTGGATGTGATGTGCCGGTGCCTGGGGGCTGTGAAGGTCTGGATGGGAGTCAACAGGCTCAGACTTAACCCAGACAAGACCAAGTGGCTGTGGGTACTGCCTCCTAAAGACTATGTTGACTGTCCATCCTTGGTTCTGGGGGAGGAGAAATTGTCCCCCTCAGAATGGGCTTGTAATTTGGGTGTCCTCCTAGACTCACAGCTAAGATTAGAGCAACATCTGACAGCTGTGGCTAGGGGGATCTTTGCACAAGTTCACCTGGTGCACCAATTGTGACCCTACTTGGATCAGGAGGCTCTCCTCATGGTCACTCATGCCCTTGTAACCTCACGGTTAGATTATTACAACACGTTCTACATGGGGCTACCCTTGAAAAGTGTTCAGAGACTATAGTTGGTCCAGAACACAGCCACACGAGCTGTGGGGCCCACCTAGGAACACCCCCAATACATCAATTCTCCGCGAGCTGCACTGGCTCCCTATTGGTCTCCGGTCACAATTCAAGGTGTTGGTTATTACCTTTAAAGCCCTACATAGCTCAGGACCAGGGTATCCTTGATACTGCCTTCTACCGCATAACTCCCAACAACCGGTAAGATCCCACAGAGTTGGTGTCTTCCTTTCTACCCATCAGCTAAACAATGCTGGTTGGCGGGCCCACGGGGGAGGGCCTTCTCTATGGTTGCCCCAGCTCTCTGGAACCAGTTACTTCCTGAGGTCCAGACCATCCCCACCCTATTGGCCTTCCGAAAAGCAATGAAGACCTGGTTTTTCTGGCAGGCCTGGGGCCGTTGATCTCGCTCTTGCGATCCAGCGAGATCTGGCCATGAATGGTGTGAATGAGTTTTAATGTTTTTAATGTTTTTAATTCTTAAATGTTTTTTTTATAATGATTTTAAATGTGTTGTGAGCCTCCCTGAGTCTTCGGAGAGGGGCGGCATACAAATTGAATTAATAAATAATAATAATAAAGAAATGTGTGTAAATACACACACAAGGGATGCAGTGGTTCAGTGGCTAAGGCACTGAGCATGTCAATCGAAAGGTCAGCAGTTCAGCAGTTCGAATCTCTAGTGCTGTGTAATGAGGTGAGCTCCCGTTACTTGTCCCAGCTTCTGCCAATCTAGCAGTTCAAAAACACATAAAAAATGCAAGTAGAAAAATAGGGACCACCTTTGGTTAGAAGGTAACCATGTGCCTTTGGTGTTTAGTCATGCTGGACACATGATCACGGAGATGTCTTCGGACAGCGCTGGCTCTTCAGTTTTGAAACAGAGATGAGCACCACCCCTAGAATCAGGAATGACTAGCACATATGTGTGAGGAAAACCTTTACCTTAAATACATACACACACACACACACACACACACGCTTTTTAAAAAATCAGGGTGGCCATGTTAGTGAACAAAGCACACATCTGCTTGAAGACTATCTGGCTGGAGAAGGTTCCCTCCTTCCTTCCTTCCTTCCTTCCTTCCTTCCTTCCTTCCTTCCTTCCTTCCTTCCTTCCCTCCTTCCCTCCCTCCTTCCCTCCCTCCACCAGTTTTACAGTTCTCATAAAATTCTCTATATCTGTCAGTATTCTATGACTGGCATTTATTTCTCAAAAGATAAAAAAAACTAGACAACATCTTTAATACAAAAGCAATTCCAATGGTAACTCAAACAAGGGAAGAACAAGAAGGGAAAATGGAAGCAGACCAGTAATAACCATTACCAGACTTTTATTATAAATGTTAGGTTGAGTTCCTTTGTTCACTGAGGGAAGGTTTTGCTGAAGATAAACCCTCGCCTAAATTTAGCGGGAAAAGGAAGTGAACTGTTCAAGGGAGTTTCTTCTTTTGGAGGAAAAAATGGCTATTTTAAGGTTATATCATTTCAACCAGTCAAAACATGTTAAATTAGCATTTTTATCATCAGGCAGATGCTGACTCACGAAGTACAGTAATATATACAATTCCTAACCAAAGTTCTAATAAATCCCATCTAGTTCTGCTAGGAAGTCAGCAATTTCCTTGATGTGAAATATCTAAAGGTTACTGCTCTTCTCGCTCTTAGTAATATTATTCTCTAAAGCTTTCACTTTTCTGCTCAGCAGCAATTTTGCTTTAACAAGAGTCTCGGTGCTTCTCCTGTTTCAGTGAGACCTGTCCCTTTGCAAATAAAGTGTATAAAGAACTGCAGGGGACACACATCTGCCAACTCATGCAGTTATAAAGTTTCAGTTTCTGAGAATATTGCATAACTTTAAGTGGCAAAAGATCCTAAAGAAATGTTGTCAGCATTCTCTAGCCTCCATTCCCACATCAGTTCTGCAGCAGAAATTCTAGAAAGAGCCTTCCGAATGTCTTTACCAAATGTCCCAGAAATGGGTCTAACAAGTAGTTAGCTATGTTCTATAAGCCCAATTCATATGATCTTCTTTTTCATCCTCAATGTTCAGTTAATTATTGCTGGATTAAAATGTATGTGAATGTATCTACAGTATGCAGATTTATCTATCTTTGTTAAGGAAGCTAGGTCAATGAATGAGTAGTTCTTCTAGGGCAGGTATATGTAATTTTGAGTAGCCAATATTGTCATTTCATCTTTGAAAAATTCACCAGCAATCACATTCCTGAAAGTAGTCAGGATCTAATCAAAATATAAATTTACTTTAATATGTATTTGCATATAAGTTAAATTAAATTAATTAAATCCTATTTATAAGACTACTCCTTCATGCACAAATTTCCCTTTCTGTCACATTTAGTTTCATTTGGGAAGACTGAAAGCGGTCCTAAGGCTACATCCTCCTGTTTTAGTGTCACCCGTACCATTTAAATTTGGAAAAAGGAACAGTGGTTTATTATTATTCTTTATTATTATGAGCTGTGATCACGCTGTGGTTAGAATGCAGTACTGCAGGCTACTTTTGCTAACTGCCAGCTGCCTGCAATTTGGCAGTTCGAATCTCATCAGGCTCAAGGTGACTCAGCCTTCCATCCTTCCAAGGTTGGTAAAATGACCTAGATCAGTGATGGCTAACCTGGGGAGCTTGGGGGATCACGTGCACATGTGCCCGCACCCATAATTCAATGCTCCCCTCTGTGCATGCACACGTGACCCCCACGTGCGACCCCCACTTTTGGCATGCAATGGCACAGTGGGACTGGAAGGCCCATTTTTCATCCTCCCCAGGCTCCAGAGGCTTTCTTGGAGCCTGGGAGGGTGAAAACGGCCTCCCACCCAGGAGGCCCTCCAGAGGCTGGAAACAACCTGTGTCCTGATTTCCTGTGGGCCCGGAAGGCCCAAAAATCAGCTGGTCTGCGTGCTGGAGCTGAGCTAAAGCAACACTCGCATGCCCATCAATATGGCTCCACGTGCCACCTGTGGCACTTGTGCCATAGGTTCGCCATCATGGAGCTAGATTGTTGGGGGCAATATACTGACTCTGTAAACTGCTGAGAGAGGACTGTAAAGCACTGTGAAGTGGTATATAAGTGTAAGTACTATTGCTATAATGGTTCATCATACAGTCAGCCAGATGTTCAGACTGAATCTGACATTTTTGTCTATCTATTGAGTCCTTTCCAAGGACCTGGGATAGGCAGATGTGATTGTCTGATGGTGCTACAGATATATTTGCAGGCTTGTTTGGTTATTATTATTATAGTTTGTCACACAGCCAAATATTTAGACTGGATCCAGCATTTTTATAAACCTTTTGAGTCCTTTCGAGGACCTGGAATAGAGAGATGTTGTTTCATGGTGTTAAAAGTACTGTCATAGAATGTCAGCTTTTCCATGTTTTGTAGTTGACTGATAGTAATTTTATCAATGCCAATGGTATTCAGATGGTGCACCAGATGTTTTGGGATTGCACCTCAGGCACCTGTTACTGTTTTCTTTTGCCATTGTTGTTCTACTTCTCTTTGCTCAGACATTTTTGAGTGTCTTTCTTATCAACAGTCTGGGGTATCATGTGGCATGGGCCTGTCTATTTGAATTCTAAAATCTTAGAGCACTTTAGCTTCCTCATTTTATATTACATTGTCTATTTTGTATTCTCACCACTTCTTGCTTGCAGGCAAATGGTATTGATTGCAGAATTTCCAATGGCACAATTGTTGCCATTGTGGCATGTTTGTCATTTAATTGTTTGTAGTCAGTTTGTGCATTCTTACAGCAGCTAACAAGGTGGTCCACTGTTTCTTCAGCTTCTTTGCAGAAGTAGCATTTGCTGTTGGTTGCTATCTTCTCAATTCTGACTTTGTGAGCATTTGCATTTGAAAAAATGCATCAATTCTGGAAGCCATCTTTTTCTTTGGATCTTCAGGGCTGCCACACTTAGTGCTGTGGGAAACTGGCAGGGGGGATTGCATGGAGTTGCAGGGATATCTAGCCATAATAACATTCCTTTCCCTGAGAGTCAAGGACATTCAGACCTGCATCTGGAGTGGCATGACTGGGAGGCATCTCCAGTTGTGACGGTGCATTGATTGGACCATGTGATGGACATGTGGGTGCAGGGGAAGGGACTTTCTTTTGGGTGGGGAAAACCTGGAAGCTTTCAGATTCGGGTTTCCCAGATGTGCCAATATGACAT
This sequence comes from Masticophis lateralis, assembly GCA_030761175.1. NCBI lineage: Eukaryota > Metazoa > Chordata > Lepidosauria > Squamata > Colubridae > Masticophis > Masticophis lateralis. Next base: position 319,551,357 of record JAUDYJ010000001.1, on the reverse strand, counting down.
CTCTAATAAAATGGAACTTTGAGGAACTTCTAGTCTCAGAGTCTTCTTTCGTTAGGAATATTACTTGGATCCCTGACAATTAGCCCTTTATCTCTTTCTCTGCTCTTGGACATTGTCAGGTCTTATCATTATCAGCTTTGCCTGCTTGTTTTATTTTGTGTTGTTTTTTTACTTATTGGTCATATAATACTTTGCCTTGCCATGACTCTTTTCTATACTTCATTTGTTCTTTATTATTATTATTATTATATGACCACTCAGCTTCCAAAATTCAGCATTCTCTCTTCTGTTAATCTAATAAATATTGTCACAGTGTGTGCAGGGCCCCATTTTGGAACTTTATATATAGCCATGTAAATAAATCAGTTTTCTTACTAGTAGCTAAGTGAGCTTGAATTCCATAGTTAAGACTTAAGAGACTTGGGGCTACTTGGGGCTTTGATGGACAGTGCAAAAGGAGAGAAAGAACAATGCTAATCACAACTTGTCAGTCTGAAAACATGATAATAATATTCTAGTCATGAAAAACTTTACACTGCCTTCACCAAAATAAAAACCTTATATATTTGAGTACAGTGAATATCCATCTTCCAAGGTCACATGAAAATATAAAAATCCACACGTTCTGATTTATTCCTGTTACCACCTTGCACTTGAAGCTCTATGAAATGACACCAATTCCACACATACACTAAATGGTATTTGCACCCTGAACTTTATGAACTAAATTACTCTGCCTCCTTCTCCAGCTGCCACAAGCTTCTAGTCCAAAGAAGGTGTGAAGTTCACAATCCACCCTCCTTCCCATCTGCTCTAGGTCACAAGAACTTTGGAAAGCAGCCATGTCCAAGCTCAGACCCTGATACAAAAACTATCAACTTTGACAAAATTGCTTAGACAAAGGCACATTATAAAAACTATGGAACAGAACCTGACTTTTGTTTGCTTGCAAAGATCAGAGTTTAAATGCTTACAAAGAAGATGGCAAAGCAGCCCGGAGAAGAACCATCTATTTGTCTCCCCTGCCCTTATAATCTGCACTGCAGACAATGTATGGTTTTGCAGTAGAAAAGTTGTCTGTGCACAAACATGCCAATGAAAGAGGTGAATTTCAGAACACTAACATCATGGCTGAAGAATGACATTGAACACTTCAAGTTGGAGCATTTCCCATCCAGGTAATTCTCGCTTAACAAGTGGTCACTTAGCAAACGTTCAGAGTTGTGACAGACCTTCCTGGAGTTACAACCCAGTTCTGGAGTTCGGGCAGCCACACAGTCCCCCACAGTCATGTGATTATATTATGGGTGTTTGGCAAATGACTTGCATTTTCAGATGTTTGCAATATCCCAAGGATACATAGCCACAATTTTTGGTGAGGTGGGGTTTTGTTTTTTGTTTTTTTGGTTTCCAGCATTTACTTCTGTTTTCCAGCCCATTGAAGCAATGGATTCACTTAACAACTGCAGCAAAAAAGATCATAAAATTGGGCACATTCACACGATGACTTTCTTAATGACTGACATGACATACAACTGTGGATCCAGGTACAATTACAGTTGTCAGTTGAGAACCTCCTGTATATATGCAAGACATTCCTTCATGGAAAATATATGGTCACAGAACTCATGCAGCTGTTTTGGCCTTTTGTGCTCCAAAATCCTTTGATGTTTCAGAGCAGTGTTTCTCAGCTTTGGCTGCTTTGTAATGTTTGGACTTTAACTCCCAGGACAGAGCTTAAAAGATGGTTAGGGAACTCTGGGATTTGAAGTCCACATATGTTAAAGTTGCCAAAGTTGAGAAGTACTGCTTTAGATGAGTTATTTAAAAGAATGGTGGAGGGGGAGAAGACTTATTTTGAAGCAACACAGCTGTTCTGCTTCAGCACAGTAAGCTTTTCTTTCTAGATTCTGAAGAAGAAAGAAGTGGTTATTCTCATCTGGGAAAGAAAGGATTTTCTTCCTTCCAACCAGAGCAAACATCTCTGTCTTCTGGGCAATGCAATATTTGTTAGAAGGTAGATAGCCTGTAGCTTAGGAAAGGAAAAGACTTCACTTGATTAGCTTGCCAGTATGACAAGAGGACAGTCCAGTTTTTCCAGATTAGCCAATTCCTCCACAGTCCTTGGATGAAATTCTTTGTGTTCATTTCATGATAAAATATCCAGCAATCCTTCTACTAAGCTAAGGCTCATTAAACTTGCTTTTCCAATCGCTTGTTCAAAGTCACTGAGGCAAACATTCCAAATATTAAACCATATTTTGAAGCAAGGGCTTCAGTCAAGGGCCCCACCTCAAGAAGTCAAGTCCAAGGTTTTTACATTTTCATTTTCATTTAAGATCAGTAACTGCAGCTAGGAGTACTCATCTCAAATGATCTAAGCCCCACAGCTCACTGTAACAGCATTGCCAAAAAGGCATTAAGAATTGTTAACCTAATTTGGGGAAGCTTTTTCTCCAGTAACACTGTACTGCTAACTAAAGCATACAAAACTTTTGCCAGACCAATCCTCAAACACAACTCGTCTGCCTGGAATCCACACTGTATATCGGACATTAATACAATCGAGTGGGTCCAGAGGTATTTCACGCGAAGAGTCCTCTACTCCTCTGCTCACAATAGAATACTTTATGCCAGGCTTGAAATTTTGGGCTTGGACAACCTTGAACTACGCCACCTATGGTCTGACCTAAGCATAGTACACAAAATTGTCTGCTACAATGTCCTACCTGTCAATGACTACTTCAGCTTCAACTGCAATAATACATGGGCAAACTCAAAGTAAACCGCTCCAAACTTGATTGCAGAAAATATAAGAAAATACTCTATTGCAGACTACAGCAATAGAGTGGTCAATGCCTGGAATGCTCTACCTGACTCTGTCATTACTTCCTCAAACCCCCATAGTTTTAACCTTAAACTGTCTACCATGGACCTCACACCATTCTTAAGAGGTCTGTAAGGGGGCATGCATAAGTGCACCAGTGTGCCTACCGTCTTTGTCGTACTGTCCCCATTTATTTGTACTCATTTCATGTGCTCATGTCCATGTTTATACTTATGCCTGTTATCTCGTACATGTTTGACAAAATAAAATAAAATAAAATAAAATAATAAAATAAATAAAATAAAATAATAAAATAAAATAAAATAAAATAAAATAAAATAAAATAAAATAAAATAAAATAAAATAATTAAAAATTTTCTTCCATGTTGCTACTGTTTTCACTTTGCCTATCAACTCTCCCCTATTATTTGAAATAGGTGGTCCTTTGTGCCTTAACCATACCATTGTGTTTAATTTTTATATTGTTTTTCTTTCAGGAGTTCCTGACAATGTAACCCAATACCCCATGACTGTGAAACAGGTTGGGCAAAGAGATAACTAGCCCAAAATCACCCACAGGACTTCTTTGATTTTGGAGAGATCTGACTGTAAGCATGCTCGCCTTTCTCCAGGATTATTTCAATACATTATGTATTGCAGTAACTCAGTTCCCTTGAGGCAACATTGCTATTTTATTCCCACTCAAATCCTGGGCACTGAAATCTAAACACCAAGTCATCATGCTGAACCCTAAGAATGATTTTAGTTCACCCCTGTTGTGTTCAGAAATCTGCCTCCATTTCCTAAACTGTATCCCCACTTACACCGAGGAATCACACAGTGTCCTGTGTTCATTTGCTGCCTTTTCTCCATGATATTTCTGTTGTCTCATTCCCAGCTCATGAATGAGGTAGCCTTTAGCCCTAATTAGCCTGAAATGGGTATTGAAGTAGCATTTATCTCCTTTTAACCCCAGGAAAGCCTCAAGGTGAGTAAAACCTGTTAGGTTTTGTCACCCATTATCTTGGAGGGCTGTCAAGTGACTGGCAGTAACAGAGAACAGAGGCCGTAGAGGCAGTATAAAGATTAGCAATGGAGGCAGCAGATTTCATGTTGGAAATGCATTCTGCCAATTCAAGAATGAATGGATAACATTTTACAAGGGAGTGGGAAAGACCCTCAGTCAAATTGCATATGCTCCTCAAGTCAGTTCTCTTGCCCTTTGAGCTGCAACTTTGTTTTTATTATGAAAAACTAAACTGATTAGCAGATGGCTGCTCATTTGTTTCCCCTCTGTCAACTTTAATGCAACGCAAAATGGAAATTATTTAAATGAATGCTTGGAGAACTCTTGGGAAAGCAAAGCTCCTGGACATTAAATGCTTAGCTATTTTGGCACATTCGAACAGCCTTTCCCACTTCTTTCTTTTTCCAAATAAACAAGATTTCTCTTTTTTTAAAAAAATGGCTCCTGTTTCTTTTCTTTCTTTCTTTTTTCTTTTGAACATTTGGTTACTTATAGTGTCATGAAAATGTTTTGATCTCATGGATTAAAATAGATAGGGCCAAACATTAACTCAGAGATTAGTGCATGTGTTGTGTGGATGGGTTTTAGTGTATTCTCCAGATAGTTTTCACTACCTCTGGGCATTTGTTTCTGATAAAGAAAGCCACCTAGAAGTCTCAGCCTGAATATTTAAAATAACAAACAGAAATGGTAGAAATGTCATTTTGATAGTTTTCACTAATATAGCAATAGCATTTAAACTTATATACCACTTCACAGTGCTTTTGCAGTCCTCTCTAAGCAGTTTACAGAGTCAGCGTATTGCCCCCAATCTGGGTCTTCATTTTACCCATCTTGGATGGATAGAAGGCTGAGTCAACCTTGAGCCTGGTGAGATTTGATCTGCCAAATTGCAGGCAGCCAGCAATCAGCAGAAGTAGTCTGCAGTACAGCATTCTAACCACAGCGCCACCACAGCTCTATACAAAAACACTCCTACCCACTCTGTCCCCAAAATATAGGTTTTCATAAAATATCCCATGTTGTTGCCTGAGAATTTCTACCCATTTTGGCTAGTTTAACACAATACACTGAATGACAAAGTAGCCAACCACATTTTAGCCCAGCTTTAATGTCCTCTCTCATGTCCAAACCCATACATTCAGGTTGATTGAATCATCTATGCTCAGATTGATCATGTATTGATAATATTATACAGAGAAAATGAGTGCAGAATGGTTTAATTTGTTTTATTAATTTCAGATATTTTTGCTAGTTTCTGAGTAATGGTCCACTTATCTAAATAGAAGTGGTTCTTTATTAATTGTATGGCTTTTACCAAAGCTGATCTCGAAACCTTCAGTACATTCACTTCCAACACTCCCACTTCTGTCTGCCAGTCTATGGGTTTTCTGACTAAAAAGAATTTATTCTCATGCCCAGGCTAAGAAGAGGTCTCTAGGTCACTTGATTCAGAGGGCTGGTTTTGTTTGTTTGTTTGTTTGTTTTTTAGAATTCCTACTCCAACATAGGTTGTTACTCATGTTAAAATGAGTGCATAATCTCTTCCTCAAGAGTCTCACCCTTAACTTCAAAAATCCAATAATAGCTGGAAATACCGGAAATTCCTTCTAAAGAGTCAACTTCTCATATTTGACTCATATTTGAGCAGGCTAAACAAATGCAAAAGTGTGTGTGTGTGTGTGTGTGTGTGTGTGTGTGTTTTGGCATTAGTTTACAGTGGAGATTGTGTAGTCTCATTTTAGCTAGGCAGCTACCTGCATTAGTATATTTGTATCAGCTTTGACACAGCCTATGTAATGGAGCACCTTTTTTCCCTGAACATATAGCTTTGTGTTTTAAATATTAATCTTCTAGGGAGGCCCCCAATGACTTGTTTGCCTAGGGCCAAAGGCCACCACTGTGGAAAGATAAAATCCCCCTGGATTATCAGATTTGGCAATCAGATTTTCTGTTATAATGATAGCACTGAGATCAATAGCAGGTATTTGAAAGACAACATTTTTCTATTCAAAAACTGCATTAGAAAAAAAATCTAAAAAGAGAGCATTTTAACACTGTCAGAACTGTTTATTGAAAATTATATGTAATCTTGGTTCAATAATATTGGTTATTAATGTAGCATAGTCAGTGAACATGATGCTTTATCAAGACTGATAATAGTAGAAAAGGATTCTATCAACATAGAAAAGTACAGAGAGTGGAGAAAAGCATTATTAGCAAAGATAGCAAAATAATATTTAATATGTACCATAAAATGGCACTTTAAATGTTCCTTTAAGTTACTCATGCAACAGGCTGTATTAAAGGAAGGCTCATATATCTCTGGAAAAACATTTGCTTTGCCTGCAAAAGATCCCAGGTTCATACAACTTAGAACTATGCTGACTTCAGTCTGACCTAAGTGTAGTACATAAAATTATCTGCCACAATATCCTACTTGTCAATGACTACTTCAGCTTTAACCACAACAATACACAAGCAAATAATAGATACAAACTCAAGGTAAACTGCTCCAAACTTGATTGCAGAAAATATGACTTCAGCAACAGAGTGGTCAGTGCCTGGAATGTATTACCTGACTCTGTGGTTTCTTCCCAAACTCCCCAAACTTTAACCTTAAACTGTCTACTGTTGACCTCACCCCATTCCTAAGAGGTCAACAGCGTGCCTACTGTCCCTGTCCTAATATTTCTTTTTACTCTTACTCTTTTCATGTATTCAAATTATGTTTATACTTTTACCTGTTATCTTATATATGCTTGACAAATAAATAAATAAAAATAAATTAAATTAAAAAAATACTTTGACAGTGCTAGGTAATCCCAGCCTATTATGCAGAATGAACACTCTACTTTTGATAAGAAAGAGAATGGGTAGTGAAATTTGCCCATTTTCCTCCTAAACCCACAGTTTTCTTGTACATAAGCTCCAAAACAGCTGCCCTATAGGAAACATTCAAAAGTACTTGGCCAGCTTTCAATAATTCATGTAACAAATGCAAACAGAATTTTTTCCCTCTTCCATCCCACCTCTGTCATCCCACCTCCCTTTCTGCCCTCTTCCATCCTGCCTCCCTTTCTGGTTTCCATTTTAAAAGAATTCAATAAATTGTTTTATGGGACTCATTATTCCACCATTTTGAAACTAACTCTCCCTATCTGCAACTCAATTGCTACAACTAATATGAAAATGTGCCAGTCCTAAAACACAACTAGAAGTTTAGCTATCATTAAATTCCCCAAAGAGTTAATACAGGTTTTCAATTTTTTTTTGTAAACTGCAAGGTTTGTAGCATATAACCTGTCATGATTAGTGCAGCCTTCATCTTTTTTTTTTTAACTGCCTTCAGATTCTCTTATTCCTATAGGCCTCTGCCCTGGGCAGACAGATCCCATGCTGCATTGTTTTCCTCTTTGCATTCTTTAGTGATCTAGAATCAGTCCACTCTGTTAAGATCCCTTTAAACTGGCCCAATGGCCAGAGGATAAAGGGTAGAGTTGCTGCCATCAGAAAAGGAATAGGCAAGTGAGAGTACATAGAATAAAAATGGCAGAAAAGCAGTAGAGCTCTCCCGATATGAATGAACTAGTCCTACTAGCTAGATCATTGTCTATTTTCTTAGCAAATATAATCATTGAGATTTGTCATAATTATGACAGACATACAAAGAAACATGTTTATATTGCTCACATCTGGCAAATTTAGTCATGAGCTCCAGATAAATCTGGGAAAGAATGGCTGATATATCTTGTTTATGTCCAAGCAGTGTGAAAAGATTTATGCAAGAGACCAGTTCCATATGAAGTTTTAAAAATCCAGTCAAAATGTCCTTTATAGGATGCTAAGAGCTATTGCTCAGCAATGTTTGGAAAACCACAGGTTTTCATTCCTAGACTAAAGAATAAACATATTGCTTTATCTAAAAGACTTTATCTTTTTGCTTCATTTTCTAGCATAATTCTACTTCAACAACCATCTGTGACTAGGCCTCAGTACTCTATTTAAATGCCAGAAGGCATCTTAGTTATAACCAAGTTTAACTCTATATCTGCCTCCTGCAGCCTATTTCTTATCTGTAATTTTCTAGTCCTTCTGGCTGTGACTCATTTATAGCAGATCTTACAACTAACCTTGATAAATGGACTTAATCCCTAATGCATGCCAGGAACTTTAAATGTAACCTTTTCTCTAGATGACTGTTCTAGAAAGCATAGTTTGCAAAATTATCTTCCTTAGGCTGCAGTTTTGAAAAAATAATTCAGACTGCATAGACCAGGTTCATGCCAAATAGCAAAATAGTAAGCAAAGATATTAGAATAATTTACAAGCAGTGTTTTTTGCTAAGAGAGAAACAGTCGCCATTTTATTTACATTATTTATCTAATTCTAAGTCTATAGTTTGTGCCAGCTGCCCCACACTATATCCAAATAATCATCAGATTGTAATTTATCTGTTGTCAATGAGTTACAACATATAAAACTATATAGAATGTATATTAAAATTCCATGAATAGAAATAGAAAATTCCATGACATGTTAAGCCATGGTTTGGCTAAATCTGATTTATTTAACCACATATGGCTGAATTTGCACATGTTAAACCAGGAGTGGATATCTTTTGGTCTTATGTTTGGGATCATATGTCTCTAAAGAGATTTCTCCAACCATCCATGGCTCAGTTGTTTATATTCTTTCCATTTTGAGAAAGGAAACAAGAAAATTACAGCGTGTAAGATTCATCCATAATACCTTGTCTTCTTCCACTCTGTCAGAATTGTTAAGTGAAGTTCCCAAATACTAAAACTGGAAAAAAAAAGGCCACCGTTATGTTAAACCATAAATCACTGCTGGGCAAACTTCCAAGACATGGTCCTCATTTCTTTTTTTCACCCTCACAAGGCCACTGAGGAGATTGTTGCCACATACTGTTGTCACGGAGGTGCCGTGTCTACGTAAAATTATCATGTTATAAATCATGATTTACAAGTTATAATAACTAAATTATCATAGAAAGTGTCATGGGAAAATAGAGATATAGGTTGGGATTTCCATAGTTTATTGAAAGTGAATCTTGAAATTCATCATTCTAGAGTAAATTACAAGAGCCAATTTGGTACAGTGGTTAAGGCATCAGGAGGCCATGAGTTGTAGTCCTGCTTCAGGATTGAAGGCAGCTGGATGACTTTGGGCCATCTCTCTCAGCCTTAGGAAGGAAGCAATGGCACACCCTTCTGAAATATTACTAAGGAACAGCAGTGACTAATGCATACACACACAATCACAAAGAGTGGTTTATAACCACGAATAAAAATGTCACTAAACAAAGGACAGCACTGCAGGGATGAAAGACAAATTGAAAATTAAAACCTGAGGAAATTACAAATACTTGCCTGATACTCAGAAGCTTATTTAGGTACCACATAACAACTAGCAGGCCTTTGGTGATCTCAACAAATTAAGCAGATCTGGACCACAGTTAACATTTGGATGGAGCAAATCTTATTGCCTAAATTGGTAAACTGAAGAAAACATCTTGGGAAATGGCAAACCAGTGGTGGGATTCAGCTGGTTCCTTTCGGGTCGCACAAACTGGTAGTGGCAACTGCAGGAGGCTCCACCCACCTGCCCAGGCATAATGTGCAACTACTGCACATGCACAGAAGATTGTGTGCATGCGCAGAGGTGGCACGTGCGAGTGAAGCATGCATGCATGCTCACATTTGCGAACCGGTAGTGAATCCCACCTCTGTGGCAAACCATTCCTGCACAGTTCCCAAACATACTAAATGGATGTGACTACGAAGCCACCAGGAAAGATGTTCAATTTGAAAGAGACTTTACCTCTTTTAACTGCCTGTGGGCATTTTAGGAGTGCAGTTGAAAGGCTCTGTTCTTCATAATTCAAAATAATGAAGGGTTCAAAAATATCAGCAATACACTGTTGTAGACTTTCACTGCCATTATCTGTTGGACAGTGTTGGGCTTCAGAATTTATAGACCATGATCAAACCCACAGATTTCCTGACATTTTGCTAGCAACTCTAGTGAAACATAAGGAAATATGATGGTTAGACTACAGTCACTAAACCCTGAATCCCAACACTTCCCAATATCAACAATTCTAGGCTAGAAGAACTAATGGTCTGAGTCAAAAACAACTTTCCTGTGTACAGTATTCTTATCCTGATGTGGAAGTAGGTTGATGTGGAAGAAATTATCCCTCAATTGTCTAGATTATGTTTTGCAGACAGAAGACCAGTTATTTCTCTCTCAATTCCATATTAGGGTATAATTGGTCAACATTTATGGCATGGGTTGGGGTTATCTGTGCAATGGAATTAGCACACACACCCCTTGCTCTAGTGGAAGGGACTTGCTGCATACTCCATCTGTTAAAGCTGGCAAATCTGAGGAGAAGAGCCTTTTCAGCTGTGGCTCCCACTCTGTGGAATATTCTACCATCAGAGGTAAGATCTGCTTTCTCCCTCCCTCCTGATCTTTCAGAAGGGCCTTGAAAGCCGGTTCTGCTGGTTCACTTGGGGCATCAATGAGGATGATCTTTGCTGGAGGGGATGGATGGGGTTAAGAAAAAGACCTCACACCTCTGTCTATCCACTTGATCTTAGTTCTTAAATCATTCCTCTTAATATTAATTCTTTTCATGTCTATCTTTTTATCATCGGTAAACTGCTCAGAATTATCTTATATGGGCAGCATATACATACATACATACATACATACATACATACATACATACATACATAATAAAACACTTAACACTCCTGGGATGGGAGCAAGAGTTGGGAACTTGCCCAGACCTTCCAGAGAGCTTGTATATATTTGGGTATGTGCCAAACATTTGAGCTGCAACACTGCAATCATCCAGTGGACATGAGTACAGAATTTGTTAGCAATCACATCCTATACATTTTTTCTTTGCATGCAGATCTCAGCAAGCTTATATTCTCCCCATAGTATTTCAAGTGGTTTAATGTCTCCCCACCATCACATTATTTGTTCTGCTTTTCATTTCCATTGCATGCTTTGCAGACCAGGCACACCAAACAAATAGCAACTTGTTAGTTCCAATAATAACAGTCATCTACCTAATCATTGTCAATTCAGCTGCTGGTTGCTTTGGGGCATGTCCCCTCCACTCACCCACCCTTTTCTCTTTTACACTTTAATTTCAGGACTCAGTAGGCAAGATCAAGCAGTTAGTTAACAAAAGTATGCTCGTAAAAACCACCCCTCGGATAGGTTCACAAAGGCAGTCCGCTTTTCAGTTTTACTGCAACTTGTGATCTGAAAACAGAGATTTTAAAGAGAAGCTTAGCAGATTTGCTATTTTTCTGATGTGACTGGAAGAATTTGTTAGGCTAACTATTTTGCTTAGTCTATGAATATTCCATCTAAGAACGTCATTCCTCTTAACAATAATAAAAGTTTTTGAGATGGAGAAGAAAGACCTTAATATCAGGGGGAAAATCAGCCCCATACTCCTAAGGCAAGGGTTCTTTTTGTGCTGTCATCATACTTCATTTACAAAGTGCCATGAGGAATTCCAATGTCAGCCATTTCTGTATTTCTGAGTTCTCTGGTGCTTCTTCTATTTTCTAACAACAGATACAAAACCCATTAAGGAAAAAAGAAAGACTAGTTGCAAAATGTTTGACTGGCAGCCCTAGGTGCCTTCTGTGAGGGAATCCCCTCTGAGAGGGATAAGCAGCGCAAATAAACATTACATTGGCAACTGTTCTAAAATAGCCTCTCAAATTCTCATCCCACTTTGCAGGCAGAGAAACTGTGAAGGTTCTTTCACCAAATTTCTTCAAAAGGAGGGCAAAATCTCCCATGGTTATTTAAAGCATGGAGTTCACCACAGGTGGTACCAAGCTTTTCTAAGGAGTTCTATTTTGGTTTTGTTTTCTTTCTTCAGTGGCAGCAATGACAGCAGACATCTTGATAACACAACCACCATTTTTCATGTGCCAAAAGCTTGGATATAAAGTTATCTGGGCCATTGTGGGGAATATGTCTTATTAACTCCAACAAGTATGCTTGTTTGTCAAATTTTTAAGGCCCTGACTCCATAATGACTTCAGGCTGGGTATAATATTAAAAAGAGTTTGCAGCAGTATAATAAAAAGAAAGGAACAACAATTGTCCAGAGAGAACAATAAGACACACAATCTGAACACAATGCATTCCCATAAGAGGCTTCCAACATATGCTAGCCCAAGGCCATGGGGAAGAACTGTTCTCTATGGCCCATTTAAATGAGACCTGGGAGAATTCTCTTACAGAGAAGAAGCACTGCAACAAAGGAGGCCCATTTCCTGGTTCTCATCAGATGATGTGATTTAATCAACAGGATCTGAAACATGCCAACTCTCTCTAATCACACAGGGCAGGCAGAAAGTACAGGAGTACAGGTTCTTGGAAATTTCCATTTAGTTTTAACTAAAATCTCCTTTTGTGGCCCCTTTGCTATGGCTCTATGGATAAGTCACTGACATAAGCCAGGGAGGATGCCTAATCCTTCTCATATTTTGTCTATTTCTGGCCAGTCACCTTGTAATTGCCTCTGCCTATATGTTTCTTCTGACCTCTCCTAGGGAGATGTTCCATGTACTTTGCCTCTTTAAACCTCAGCCTTACTACCTACTTCCAGTTTAACAATTATGTATAAAATCAGGTCACAGAAACATCCATGGGATCCAATTAAGGTATTTACCATAGAAGCAGGCACGTAACTCCTAAAAAGCATTGCCATTCTCAAAATCAAACCCCATGAATAGAATAGAATAGAATAGAATAGAATAGAATAGAATAGAATAGAATAGAATAGAATAGAATAGAATAGAATAGAATAGAATTTAGAGGTCTTCTAGTCCAACCCCCTGCTCAGGCAGGAAACCCTATACCATTTCAGACAAATGACAACGACACGTTTGTCATCCTAAAAGAAAATCAAATTAAAAGCATGCTTCAACGCTTAATGCCACAAACCCAGAGTAAGTTCACCAAAGAGATGGAGAAAAAGAAAACTCTTGCTAACCTCATCATCAAACTAAATGAAGGCATGCTACCTCCCAGGTTCACAGAAAATTGAACACACTGCCATGTTTTAAATTTATGAGGCAATCTTCATCAACAAAGCAAAAAGATGCTGAGGTTAGAGCATCCATTGTGGTCCGCTTTGATCTCTCAATGGCTTTCAATAACACCGGTCATGGTATCCCTCTGAGTCAACTCAGGGGAATAGGAGTAGGCACTGTATTATAATAGTTCTCCTATTTCAGGGTTTGTTCCATTCAGTATTGATAAGGAGTACAGAGGTCAAATCAGAGGCCCTTTTCTTTGTGGAGTGCCTTAGGACTCTATTCTCTCTCAATTTCCATTTAACATCTGCATGAAACTTCTAGGTATTCTGTAATCATGGAGTACAATATCATCAGATGCTGATGACACCCAACTGCACATCTTTACCCTCAACCAATCAAGCAATGCCAGCAAGATCCTGATGCCTGGGAAACTGTAGGGACATGAATTGGGAAATACAGGCTTCAGTTCAATCCTGGCAGGACAAAGTGGCTGTGGGTTTTAAGGCTATCCAAATTCAGAGAGTGTCCATCTTTAACTCTGCCCTTGGGTGAATTTCTCCAGTCAGAGCCAATATTTGGTTTGGTGCCCAATGTGGACTTTTCTGGCTCCTGTTCAAAGAACAAATTGTAGTTCTGGCTAGGGAGGCCTTTGAACAAGTTTGTCCTCTACATCAATTATGCCCATTGCTGAACAAGGAGGTTCAGTGACTTAGTGACCCATGACCCACTTCCTGCTTGGATTTCTTAACAAACTCTATTTAGGCTGCCCTTGAAGAGTGTTCAGAACCTGTAATTGACCCAAAATGCAATAAGCTCATATAACACTACAGCACCACTTCTGGTAAGCTTCTGGGTGCAATTGAAGGGTCTTGGGATCACCTATGAATGCTTGCGTGCAATTTGTAGGACTACCTATGGTTTTAATGGTTTCAATCTTTGTATACCATCTAGAGTCATTAAAAATCATTTAAATAAATACATGGTCATTTGCTATTTTTTCATAGCTACTTTTACAAAATTTTGGATGTTTGTCTAATGCCACATATTTTCAAACACTTCTGTATCCAATTGTGTGGAAGAGAATCAGGCTCATTGTTATAATCAGTACAAGCCATTTATAAGTTGCTTTTCTTCACTTGAGATTTTAGGATCATTTTATTAATCAGAAATTGATCCTTTGTGCCTGAACAGGTGGATACAGTGATTTTTTTGATTAAACAGTTCAGTATTTTAGTAGCTAACAAATTGAATATTGTTGGCAAGCAAATAATTGGACTGTAGTTGTTTACAGTCCTGTTTTTGTTTCTTATTATTATAAATGTTCTACTATTTGTCATCCATTTTCAATTTTCCTAGTTTATAATAGTTCATTAAATAGTCCAGCTTTCGTGACATCAAACATCTGACATCAAAACTCGAGCATTTTTTCTTTCCTGGTGCAGTCCAATCCTTAAGTTTCTTTGCTTACTTTTTAATCATTTCATGATGATGATAAATATTTTTACTCAAATGATGATGATACGATGGTGATGATTGTACATCCAAATGTTCACTAGGAAAAGATTATTACTTAAAGGGTGACTTCTTCCTGTTCACCAGATTCATCCTAGGCATATTGTTGCTGAGATCTTGTTGGTAGTATGAACTTGAAAAAACTCATAACATCTGAAATAGATCCAAAAATTCTACAAAGTTGCATTTACCCAGGGCAGACCAGATAACTCTAAGCCTTTCTGTTCCTATTTCTAATCTCTCTGAAGCTCAGGTCCTTATCTGCTTCTTTGGAACCCTGGCAAGCTTCAAAAGCTTAAAAGATGGTGCTGAGGCAGCAACTGCCACAAACAGAGAAATTTCCACTGTTCATTAAAACACCACTGAGGAGATTGGGGAAAGGAAAAATTGGACATATCTGCCCTCATATCAAAGTAATCCCTGCAATCATCAGTGGTCTCCCCAATTATAAAGCCTTGCAAGAGGGAAAGAGATGTTGAAAGAAAATGCTACCATTCATTCCACTTCATTGCTTCTCAGTATTTCATTCCCAACATCTAAGTTTAGCAAAGTTTTATGAACTGTCTTAGCTAGTTGAATGCCTTAATTACAGTTTTTATGTAGAAAAGTTCAGTGAGTTAATCTCTTATACTTTTCCACATCCTCAACCTCAATAATCAATTCCAGCATATTCCTTATCCTCTCCATTAGCCCCAAAAATCATTCTCTCAATCTGTTTTAAGATAATGACTAATAATCTTTATTGTGAGAATATTTCTTTCATTTGAAATTTCATCTCATTCTTCTTAAAACAAAAGGTGCTAGAACTTTAAAAAAACCCTCAGATTTTTAAAAAGTGTTTCTTAAAAATCCCTTCATACAGTTCTAAGTGCCCTGCACATTATATCCTGTTCTGATCAGGAATGGTTTGTAGACTTGTAGGCATTTGTCTTTTGATTTGATTTGTTTTCAGGCTAAATGATAGGGTGGAAGATCTCTGTTTTTCTAAATTCCAGTTCGAGGATTAAAGGGGATTTACACTATTTTAGCAGGGCTAAAGATCCTAGTCAGTCATTTCTGGAGTTCATATCCAGCCCTCGGAGTAGATCAAATAGTTTTTCCATGACTACATTCATGACAGCTTCCTCCACTGGCTGGGGAATTATGGGAGTTGAAGTCAACATATGGAAATTTTTGGAAGTTGACAAAATTGAGAAACTCTGGTTTAGGTCATCTTTTTCTCCACATTCTGCTGATGTAAAAGGATTCTTTAATATCCAGAAATTTTAACTCTTCTCAAAGTGACACTTTTTAATGCTGCTTTTTGATGCCCTCAGATTAATATCTATAATTCACTAGCTATATGAAGCAACACTGAAAATTTGCCATCAATAAATAAGTTGGACGCAGTTCTAGGCTATTATTCATCTCACAAGTGAAAGCAAGGGCACTCTGAAAAGGATGTCAAATAAAGAATCTTATCAAACTGTTATGAAAAAAGTGGCAATTTAGATATTTGGATGCCAAACCATAGCATAGATGCCATTTGGGTTTATTAAAAGCAGCTCTTCTATTCACTGTATCCCTCCATATGCCTTGATCATAGCCATAGCTCCATTGTCAAGGTCCTCTCACTAGAGTGTCCCTCTATTCCTTTCTCAAGCATTGTTACAAGTCATAGGGAAGGGTGGGTTGCCTTATCAAAAGATGAGTGCTGAGGATAGTATTAGTGGCAGACATTTCAGTACTTTTCCTATAAGATGTATATTTTCTTGCATTACTGTGAGGTATTGTGGATAATAAGTATGACAGCTAATTTCCAACTGGTAAAGAGGATCCATAGCTCTGGAAGAAGGCTCTCAATGGTTATTTGTACATTTTTAAGAGCCTCGGACACACAGAGGACATAATGCTGATTTGAGCCACTCCATCGCCATGTAGTATTTACATCAAGTGAACTTTTTTGTTCACTAAAATCAATGGCCCAATAAATAAATATGTGGAGAAATCCAAGTAGTAAAATAACTATCGGAAATATGATATTTTATTTACTGATCCATACTTTGGATTCTCCATCATGTAAGTGCTATGGGACAATTGCCCCCATTGCTCTTCCTTAAAATAAAAATTAAGGGACTCACTCTACGTCTGCCTTTTTGGGAAAAGAAAAGACAGCTATACAACTGAGTGGCTTGGATGCAGCTCAATAACTCTATCGATTTTCTCCAAAAGGCCTGGGAATTCTCAAAGCTCATTGTGGCCTATCATTCTTGGATTAAGCTCAGTAAATGAGCAGTTGTGCAGCTAGACTAAGAAAAACATCCCTGTTTATACAAATAAGAGTGGGAGGGGGGATATAAATAAATAAAAGTTTAAGTTTTCAAGCATGTGATCATTCTGGGTAACCAGGTCCCAGAAAGGTCTTTCTTGATCACAGCTTTTAAGATTACAGTATGTGAAAGGGATGAAAAATTATTTCAATGAAAAATGGGCATATAAATGGTAAGGGGATAGAAAAGTTACTTGGAGATTTATATTTCCTTTTATTCACAAGGTCCAAGCCATATAAATAATGCACTCAGCAGGCCTACAATAACCTTTCCTTTGACAGCTCATTTTTAAAAATATACTGATCCTCCCCTTCTAATGTCTCTTTAAAAAGCTCTTCTGAGAATCTAGCACTTTTGTCATCCCTGGTGCAAATTCCTTGAAGAAAGAATGGCATTTATCACAGATAATGCTGCCCACAGTATATAAGCAGCAATTGCAAGAACAAGCCAACACAGAGGAGATTGAGAGCTTGTGTATGCAATCTCATTTTTAACAGATTTATAAACTACTAACTGCATTTGACTAACACATTTTGTTTATTTGCTTGTCAGGAGTTCAAGGTGGAACCGCTCAAATATAATCAGTAGCTGGGCTTCTAGAGTGATTTTCAACATTCATGACTAACATATTCAAGTTTCATCGTGTGGCCACTCTCTTTTACTTATTCTTTCTTTGTCCTTAACTCCACCTGTAATCACTGCTATGAGGGCTATGATGGCCAACAGGTTTTCCCAAGGATGGCTTGGCCTTTTGTTTTGCACAATGATACCATCAATTCTAGTGATGACAATTCCATGAATCAGGAGAGCAGAGAGAATCAAGACTATGGCACCTTGAAAAAGTTATAGAAAGCAACAGAAAAAAATATAAAAGCAAGAACTTTCAACAAGGCAAGTATTTTGTCAGGCATTCTCAGTTCCTGAATCTGAGGAACATCTAAAGATCAGAAAATAATTGGTGTTACCAAATGCTTCAGTACATGAATCAAAACTTTGGATCAGCCCTATTAATGGTATAGTATTATTCATCTTTTTCTTTTTATAGAAAGAGAAAGTGAGTAAGGTAGCAGAAGAGAGACATTTGGCTAACAACAAGTAAATGGATCTGTGTACTTTAATAAAATGTTCACTTCAGATATGAAAATGTAGAAAAATGGAGGGGAATATGTTGTCTGTTGTGGGAAACATTGATCAAAATATGCCAAAATAGCTGTATATAAGAGCACTGCTGCTTACTTTGTATTAGGAAAGGACCATTGGTTGTGTTAAGAATCCAGGAAGAATGGGGCACTTAAGAACTGTGGTGCTAGAACAAAAATAAATGCTAAATGAATGTGGATTGGATACTAAAGTGAGTGAGCAATAGAAAGTAGTACATTGAAATGTTTTTTTATATTGAGAGAATGAACAAATATTGAATTGCAAAACAATAAATGAAGCCAGAATGAATGAATCAGAGACAGGAAAACACCAAAAAAGTAATGCTTCATATGAAAACAAAATGAGGGAGACATATAGGTAGGCAGGCAGGCAGAGAGAGAGGTGTAAAGACATGTAATATGAAGTAGTGTTCAGACTTGGTGGAAACAGAAATCTTTTCCAAGATGAATGGAGTATTTATTTGTTTTTTAGTCAGATTTGTATGCCATTCATCTCATGATGCAAAGAGACATTGAGAGGCTGAATATGCAGTATGGAATACTGTATAATATTGGTTATCTCCCAAAGAGAATACTGTCACAGGTATACATGTATGTATTTAACTGATCACCAACTAATCACAATGTCTATGGAAATTGTCCATCATCTAGGTCATGGTTGTACCAAAGGTGCTTTTTCAAAAGGCAACTGGACTTTCTTGTTTTTTTTCCTTGAACATGTTTCGCTTCTCATCCAAGACGCTTCTTCACTGAAGAATTGAAGAACTGAAGAAGTAGTGATGAGAAGCTAAATGTTTTGAGGAAAAAACAAGAAAGTCCTGTTGTCTTTTGAAAAACCACCTTTGGGACAACCAATCACAGTGCTGGTACATTTTCTGAAAGATGGTACTCATTGCCTTCCTTCCACTGAGGTTGCCATATTTTTCTTCCAACATTCCTTAGATTAGGGTTGCTGTATCTCAATTGCAAAACACAAAATGATGAGAGATGACAGTTGTACTCTAGAATGACACTCTCCTGGTATTCTTACAGAAATATTACAGATTACTAGAAAGCATAATGAGCTTTGCTGATGCAAATGATAAAATGAAGATGGAACATGCTCATGGGAGAAAATGTTCCCATGTTACACATTAAGCCTTGACACCCACAAATAAATAACATTGTACTCTCTGAGACATGAAAATTCTGGCCCAGGAAACTCTGAAAGGATTTATGAAAGTAAGGGTGATTTTTATCTCATTTCATTTAAGCACCAGCATGAATACTATTAATAATACTAGTTAATAGCAGTGCTCATATATTATGCTTACTCACATTGCTGAATTAATCTATTTTCTTGGTTTCCATGAACTAATCAAGCAAGCACAGTTTCCATAATACAAACAGCCAAGACACATCAACACAATTCCCCAACCAAAATCAATTTTTACGTTTTTTGCTCAGTCCTCATCTCTCCTGGTTAAATCTAAACACAGTTCATTAGTAGAAAACTTCTGTTACCTGATGCATCAAACTAATCCAGCCTGTCCATAGGCAGCAATCACTTTAGAACTTCAACATTCCCAAAAAAGAAAAGAGGGATTTAAATGTCTTTAATAAATAAAATGTCAGTGTAGAGCCACCCTCAAGTATTTGGGGATAGATCAGAAACCAAGGATAACAACAACAAAAAATCCTCTCCTTTTGTGTTATTTTACTTCCACTATTCTTCAGTCACTCCTCATGACTTAAATGTCTCTAAATCCCAAGGGATAATCCTATCAAAATTGCATCTGCCTCCCATTCTGTCCCAGCCTCTCAAATCTAGTTTTAAATCAATATTTCTTTCCTATCTCATGCCATTCTTGTCCTAAATACAGAACAACACATGCCAAGAGCCTCAACATGAGTAATGATTGCACATTTATGGTTGTTGGGGTTTTTTTGACAATAATCAAGAGAATCAGTTAGTCATCAGGATGACTTCATGGCACAGAATATCTTCCTGAAACACTACCATTTATACTTTCAAGTGTCTGTGATTACCTCATCTTATTCTGGCCTGCAGAATTTGGAAAATAATTACAAATTAACTTCAGAGCCGGTAATCCAGCTAGAATAATCCTGACCTATATGATTTTCCCCAGAGAAGTAACTCGTGGTTCTCCACTTTCAGGAGAGGCTTTTCACTGGCAGCACTGGCCTTTTAGAGAAGCTTCCTGGTTGAAATTAGATTGGCTCCCTCCCTAACTGCAGTTTAAAAACAATTCTTTCATCAATTAGTGCTGTTTCTTCTTTTCTAGTGTTGTTTTTCAACTATGCTTTATTTGTAGATTTTTACAGTGGATATTTTAATTGCATATGCCTATTGCCTATGTCTATGAACTGGTGAGATTCCTTAATTGGATTACAGTGGGATGCAAGTTTAAATAAGTAAATAAATTAGCAAGGGAATTAGGCACTAGAGGAAATTTATGCTTAAACAAAGCTGTGTGGTTCATTCAGTTCAGTCTGATCCAATCCAATTGTCTCTTCAAGCCATCAATTCCTCTACCCGCAATAAAATTCCTTATGCCACCAGACTTCAAATTTTGGGCTTAGACAACTTAGAACTATGCCAACTTCAGTTTGACCTAAGTGTACTACATAAAATTATCTGCCACAATGTCCTACCTGTCAATGACTACTTCAGCTTCAACCACAACAATAGATGAGCAAATAATAGATACAAACTCAAGGTAAGCTGCTCCAAACTTGATTGCAGAAAATATGATTTCAGTAACAGAGTGGTCAGTGCCTGGAATGCACAACCTGACCCTGTGGTTTCTTCCCCAAATCCCCACAACTTTAACCTTAGACTGTCTATTGTTGACCTCACCCCATTCCTAAGATGTCTGTAAGGGGCGTGCATAAGTGCACCAGCGTGCCTACCGTCCCTGTCCTAATATTCCTTTTTACTCTTACTCTTTTCATGTATTCAAATTATGTTTATACTTTTACCTGTTATCTTATATGTGCTTGACAAATAAATAAATAAATAAAATTTAAAAAATTCTAAGCCCTCTGTCTTACAGACTTTTGACCCAAAGCAGCAGGAACTGAACCAGAAACTCATGGTTGCAATGTAGTCTTTCATTTCCAACCTTCATTATAGTAAGTCTTCCCAAGACAAAAACTGAATACACATGAGAGAGAGGGAGAGAGGGAGAGAGAGAGAGAGAGAAGGATGGGCTCCAGCATGAGTCTGAAAGCTTGGAAGACTAACTCAGAACTGAGTCCTGCAACTCAGAATGGATCCTGCAAAAATTGAATAATTTGAGCTACGTTTTGTTTGTTACAGAGTCAGCAAATACAGGGGCAAATCTAAACCTATGAAACATTTGCTGAAGTTTAAGGATATAAAGTTGGAGGAGACTTTGGAGGTGTTTCAGGTTACTAGATGCAAGAAATCTATCCTCAAGCCTTTGCTTGGAGATTTCTAACCAGGAAGATCCATCAACTTGTATAATAAAATCATTGTCAAACTGTTTCCATCATCAAGATTGTTCATCTAATATTTAAGTGAAATCTATCTCCTATAGCACATTTCTTAGAGCTAGATAATTTTTATGCCAACAATTTATAGCATCATCCAACCATTGCAGCAGTAATATACAGTAATGTGGATAGGCTTTATATGGCACATTATATTGGCTAAATAATGCTATAAATCAATAGCACAGAACTCCTGCTGTCAGAGCCAACAAAAATCAAGTACTTTGTCCTAGTCTTTTTGTAGCCCTTTGTCATCTCCCTTGCACCTCTAGTTCTCTGTTTCAGATTAGACATATCTAGTTCCTTCAAACATTTATCACAGAATATGTTTTTCACCCTGTTGACTGACTTCATTGCTACCTTCTATCATTTTGTTGGGATTATAGAGATTAAATTCCTCTATAGTCTTCTTAAAATGTGATATTCCCACACTTAACAAATATACTAACTATATTAGTTAGAGGAGATTTAAAGGTCTAATAAAGCAGGGGTTGTTAGCCCCCGGCCCACAGACTGGTAGCAGTCAGCCACCCTTTGGGAACTGGGCCACGCAAGTGCATGAAGCTCCATTTGTGCAAGCAGCAGGCAAGCACGCAAAAGCATCACCGCCCCTCCACCACCTCCACCGCCCCTGCCAGTCACAGAGCCAGAAGTGTTGGGGATCTTTCCTTTAATAGAGAATAAAATACAACTAGTTGACACTTGTAAAACATGTTTCTATTAATGCAGATAGCACCTAGTTAATTCTGAATGAAAATTAACCATGATCAGATATGACTAGTAATCGGATGAGATGACTAGGAAAGGCCAGGCCACAATCTAAAACAAGAAGCTGAAAAAGTAGCAGGGAAGAATATAATGTTCAATCACACCCATACTATTGCTGCCACATGGGCCTATCTAGGTAGTTGATTAGCTCAAGTTGAAGCATGTTTTCTTTAACTTTTGTAGATATTTCAACAGCCAATGCATCTTATGGTGATGAGATGATATATGTACCATAACAATATCCTGCCAATTTTTTATGGGAAAATGTGGCAGAACACTGACCCACCATGTTATGCATCAGTGGCTTCTACTAAGCCAATTTTAGCTCTGAGTTATCCACGCCTGATATTCCTTCAGTCTATGAAATACTCTGCATATTCTACTGCTAAAGGTAAATTTATTTATTTTATTTTTATTTATTTATTTGTCAAGAACATATTAGGTAATTTATATAAATATAAGCATGAATTGAATACATAAAATAGATACAAATAGAGGAAATATTAGAACAGGGACAGTAGGCACACTGGTGCTCTTATGCACGCCCCTTACAGACCTCTTAGGAATAGGTTGAGGTCAACAGTAGTTAATAATAAATAATTTATGTATTATTATAAATAATTATTTATTATTGTAAATAATTATTTATTGTTTAGTTGATAATAAGTAATTTATTGTTATAACTAAATAAAAATACTCCTGAATAGAATCGATTTGAACTTTCAAGGCAATAGCATTTAATGGAACACCTGGCCACATCTCAGACTTTAGCAAACAGGGTGCAATAACATTTAGTGTCTTATTGTCTCCTTTAGATCCTGTAACATCAAAGGAAGGCATTATGTTCCTCACATTCTTTGTTTTACAACTCCCACACCTGGAGTGGGATTTACACTGATTGTGAAAAAAAGCCAAATTCAGTATATATGTAACAGATCTATACAGCAGTAGTCTATTTCCTAGAACTATAAGTCACATCTTAAAATGAACAGTATATGGAATGCAGTGCAGGGGCTCGTTTCTTACAAAGAGTTCTAGTTAAAGCCTAGGGAGTCTTATGTCTCAGGCAAGAGAGGTTGAAGGTACAAATGAGAAATGGAAACAGATGTGATTGAATGGCTCGCTAAAGGATTTAGCACAGTGAACCTTGGTCAGAAAAAAATAATTCAAATGCATCAGACAGCTCTGCCAGGTGTATCATAATTTTATTTTGTTCTCTTCACCATTATCTTAGATAGCCATATGTGCAAGACCAGGTGGCAATGAAAGCCAGCCAGCCAGGAGAATAATGTGAAGGGCGGTGAATAAAACCAGTATGCATCACCTGGCTCCCATCTCTACACTTTCTTTGGTGGTCCCATTGTGCCCAAAATTGACACAAGTTAATAACCAAGTAGCATAATTTAGTTATTTACCCTGTTTCCCAAAAAATAAGACATTCCCTGATAATAAGCCCAATCAGGCTTTTGAGTGCATGTGCTAAAATAAGCCTCCCCCCGAAAATAAGCCCTCCCCAAAAATATTTAAACGCAGAGCTGGAAATCAGGTAAGATGGCAAGAGGAGCCCCATTTTGCTCCACGTACCCTAAAATACTAAGACCTCCCTGAAAATAAGGCCAAGTGCTTATTTGGGGGTTAAAAAAATATAAGACAGGGTCTTATTTTCAGGAAAACACGATAGTTTCCATTCCTGATTGAAATTTCAAGAGTCTTCAGAAGCTTTATTTTTATGTGGGACTTAAATACACCGGAGCTACACTTTCTCTATGAAAATGGTGGGGGGGGGAGCATCTTTTTCTGAATCCAGAGAAAACAGATCTCCACTTGAGTTTTGGTCAACTGGATAGGAAAGTCCCAATATGTGACAGAAATGGACAAAGGCTCCCTATTCTTATGAGCATTTAGGAAGCATTTGTTCAATAAGGCAAACCCAAAGAAATAAAGATGACTGGAACATAACCTACCAGAATCATTCACATCTGGTTCTTTGTGCAAATATAAGTAGTGGTCCAAAATGAATAAACAGCACAGACTAACAACCCACTTTACAACTCAAGATCCACACAGGAAGCCTAAATTGCTTGAATGGCTGTTTGGAGCAATAAACTTGAGTGCAACTTTTCTTCTTTGCTTTTTTTCTACAAAGGTTATTACAGACCAAAAGTTCAAAGCTCTGCCCTCAAGATTATTAAGCCAGCATTGACGTAGGGTGGAAGGCCTTTATTATAGGCGTCAACTGCCTGCCAGAAACTTCCCATGTCACAAATTGTGTTTCTTTACAGCAAGGAGCTCAGGAGCAGCTAACCAGCAGGCAGTACCAAAATGCCAGCTTTAATTAGGACCCCAATTTTCCAACACATGTCTTAATTTATTCAGAATAAGTAATGTTCTTTACCATTTGGAGAGAGAGAAAGAGAGAGAGAGAGGCATACTCTTGGCAGACTGCTGAGCTGAGCAAAATAAAGTTTTACTCTATTCCCAAGAGGCTTGGAAATACTGGCGTCTTTAAAAGAAACTGTCTGTGGGTGGCAAGTCTAAGAATCATGACTTTAACGGAAGAGGCAAGGCTGAGGCAGCTGGCCCTGAGTTTCATTAAAGAGATTCTATTCTCATTCCAGATTCTCTCAGATTATTCTTATAAATTGTTAAATCTGCCACTGAAGACATGCCTGTTCCGTAGTTTCACAAGCTTTTTTCAGGTTATTGCTCAAAATAAATAAAACTCTTTTATGGTTGTGTATCTGTTGTGTTTTTAACTTGTAAACTGCCCAGCTTGGTTAGTGGGCAGTGATATAAATAGTTGGCCTACTATATCTCACTGGTGTCTTGGTTCTTCGCAAAATTTAAACCAAATCCTGTTTAATTTAATTTAATTTTTTTTTTGCTTGTTTAAGATTGAAGAACTTTAGCAATTTCTCTCTTGGAGAGTTTATTGAAGACTTTTTAATATCTGTATTTAATACATTATTGATTTTGTGAATTAGTTGTTAATTAACCATACATTATTTTATGAATTGTTGACAAATGATAGTCAAGATACAGGTTCAAAATCCCCCTTAGTCTTGAAATTAAATGGGTGTTTTGTATCAATATGTTAAATCTGTATATTGGAAATATACTGTACTGTACATCATATATACAATCATTTCAATACTTTTAATATTAATTAATGAAGAATAGCCATGCAAAGTTACATCATAAACATATACATGCATTTGTTCTGTGAGAAGATTTCTTTCCCAAACATCCTGCATAAAAATGCTTGAGCCCAGATAAGAAGACTTTTGACCAGCTAGAGACAAATGATGGTCCTGCCAACTCAGGAGGTCAGTAAGAGTTTACCTCAGGATGTTTCTTCAAGGCTATCCAGTGCCTTGCTATTGCCTGCATAATTTGCTTGCTTCATATTTTCCCCTTTATTAACCAAGCTCCCTCCACGCATTTTGCATCATTTTGTTGCTGATGCCACTTGTTTTGATCTATTACTAAATTACTTTTTTTTCCAATTAAGAAACACCACTGGGGCGATTATCTTTTCCTCTTGGTCTTCTACATTTAATTTCCAACTTAATCTATTAAGTTTCTATGGCAGCAATGGGCTAGTTTTAAAAACCATGAAAAATAGGAGACTCTAGTGTTCCAATAACAGTGATGAAATAATGGTTGGGATGGAAAAGAGAAACAGGTCATTCAGGCAATTTGTGAAATATTGTGGCCCTGCCAAGTTTAGTGGCAATGTGGAAGACCATTGTTATTTCAAAAATTTTAGTGATATTTTGATTTCTCCTTCATATTAAGAAAAGTCTACAAGTCTAGAGCTCATTCTGAGCTAACCTTTTTGGGTTTTCTTTACTCTTATTTATTGACTAAAGTAGGAAGGATTGTCATATAACTGTAAAGCTTTTCTTACTGTGACAGTATCAAACTTTCAATACCCTTCCTGAGTCATGTGGCAACCAGACAAGGTCAGTTCTTGCAGTCCAGTGGTGGGTTTCAAAATTTTTTACTACCGGTTCTGTGGATGTGGCTTGGTAGGCGTGACAGGGAAAGGATACTGTAAAATCTCCATTCCCTCCCCAATCCAGGGGAAGGTTACTGCAAAATCCCCATTCCTCCTGATCAGTTGGGACTTGGGAGGCAGAGAATAGATGGCGGTGGAGCCATTCAGAATTTTTACTACTGGATCTCTGAACTACTCAAAATTTCCATTACTGGTTCTCCAGAACTGGTCAGAACCTGCTGAAACCCACCTCTGTTGCAGTCTTACAATCCTAGTAAGGCCATGAAGTCATGGTGCCAGGTTTTGAAAAAAACCTAGGCATTGCTGTTGTTTTTTGGGATTGTCTGCACAGAATCTAACACTGGCTACTGTGGAAACTGGCTGCCTTCGGGTACCTTGACTGTAGTTACAAAGCTTGTAAGAGATTTGGATATCATCTTGGTTGGTATAGAATCATAGTGTGCTTTTTACGTTACACGTGTAAATCTGTTTGTTTGAACTAATAATAAATCTTAAAATCCCTTTATGAACTGATGTGCTTATTGTTTCTCAATACAAAAGAACCAATTGACTGGGCACCTGATCACTGCCCTAACACTTGGCAAAACACCAAGTTGAAAATCCATCCCTCAAGATTCAAATACTGTATTTTTCAGAGTATAAGACACACCTTTTTCCCCCCTAAAAGGGGGTAAAAATTTAGGTGCATCTTATACACCCAATGTAGCCCCGCCCATCCACTGGCCCCCACCCTTTGGCCTCTGCCTCGCAGCAGTTACCTTCTTGCAAGCAAACAGCAAGAAAAAACAGGTCCTTTCAGCTTCAGCACAGCCTAATTGGCACAAGTTGATTGGATCAGCCTCCCGACTCTCAGTTGATTTGCTCTCAGCTGTTTTGTGCAGGGCTCTGCTGCTTGCTGCAAAGAGGTAAATTGCTGGAGCAGATTTTTTTTTCCTTATGTTAATCAAGCTATACTGAAAATGAAAATAAAAGTAAAGCAGGCTGTTTGCTGTTTGCTGCAACAAGGCAAAATTGCTCAGAGGCAGAGGAGATTTCTTTTTCTTCTTTTCCTCACCAAAAAAGGTAGGTGCATCTTATACTCCAGTGTGTCTTATACTCCAAAAAATATGGTAATTGAATAAAGCAAACACCACTAGAAGGCATGTGTTAATTTCAAACTAAATCCTGTCCAAGGGCAGGAGTACTCCATGTGCTCTGGTATTGCTCTGTTTCCATTCATTGATAGCCATGAAAAAGGCAGCTGCAGAAGGACTCATGGTGTGGCATCCATCTTCCATATTAAGCCAGTTAGTTAAAGTTGTGGGGTTTTTTTTAACCTTGGTAACTTTAAGATATGTGAACTTCAACCTCCATTCTGGCTGGGAAATTCTGGGAGTTGAAGTCTATATATCTTAAAGTTACTAACGTTGAAAAGCTTTGAGAGACTTTCTGAAACACCATCCCTTTGGCAGCTTTTTTTTAAAAGCTGAAATACTTACAACTTTTAAAAAGCTGTCAGTATTATCTCTTGACAGTTCTCAGTAACTGCAAGGAGCCATTGCTAGGATACATATTTTAAATAGAAAAAGACAGAAGTTTAAACTCTGCTGGCTCAAGATGAATATGGTCTGCAAAGCGGAAGTAGTAGGTCAGCCAGTTCTGTGGCCCAAGAAGTTGAGCGAGGCTTTTGGAAAAGTTCCTAACTCCTTGTTTTCTTTATCACTGTTTTTAATGATTGTAAAGACAAGAAAAATGTCAAGAAAAACAATAGCACACATGGGAGCAATCCCAAAGAGATGTGTCCATAAAGATATCTGAGGGGAAGGGAGAAACCAACAGAAATGCAGTAAAAAGGAAACCAGATACTGGAAGGCATTTCACTCTGATCTGTCTTTCAGTTTCCCAATCAAATGATTCATTTTGCAGGAAGAGCAGAAGACCCATCCTTGTTCTCATTCTTATCAGGAGAGATTGGTAGCCCACATCCATGTGGCTGGAATTTTTATACTAGTGTCTCATAACAGTGAAATAAATAACGCTTGTTGGGTTGTACTTTCATGCTCAAACAATATCATTAGATAATAGCAAACAAATACAAATATGACTAGTAAAACAGCCTATAGTGTGTTCTTGTTAAAAGCCAAGCAACTTTCTTAAAAGTAGCATATGTAAACTCCCTATGCTCTAAAGCAGTGATGGCCAACCTTTTTGCCGTTGCATGCCAAAAGTGGGGGAAGTGTGGGGGGATTGTGCACATGCTTGCCCACACCCATAATTTAATGCCCCCCTGCACCCCACCCCCACCCCACACATGCACACGCAACACACAAACACACACATGACAGCAAAAAGGCAGGTAGGCCCATTTTTCGTCCTCCCCAGGCTCCAGAGGCTTTCTTGGAGCCTGGGGAGGTGAAAACGGCCTCCCACCTCCCCCCCCCACCACACTCCCGAAGCCCTCTGGAGGCCAGAAATGGCCCGTTTCCTGATTTCCGGTGGGCACGGAAGGCGTGAAAATCCGCTGGCCGGCGTGCACATGTGCACTGGAGCTGAGCTAAGGCAATGCTTGCATGCCCACAGATATGGCTCTGGTGCCAACTGTGGCACATGTGCCATAGGTTCTCCATCACGGCTCTAAAGAAAAGAAAGATTTTTGAAGGAAACAAAGGCTTTCATGAAATCCAATCTATGGATCTCCATAGCTAATACAATATATTTTCATTTTTCTGACTATTATGCTGTTGTTAAAAGTCCCAAAAGTGCTTTTCAAAAGGCAGATGGACTTTCTTAGTTTTTAGCTTCTCATCCAAGGAGCTTCAGTCTATGAAAGCACTTTGGAACAACCATGACCTGAATGATTGAGAATTTCCATACACAGTTGTTGTTAAATGCTTTTGAAACTATCATAGATACCAATTCAGTGATACCTATCGGCAACATGGTCCATGTGAATGATCATGGTAGAGACTCATACAATTAAATAAAATAAATTGACCTTTTTTAATCAAAAAATTAAGGAGTCACTAAACCTGACAAGACTTTGGTCTTCCCATTTGACCTAGTAGTAGCAATTTATTTTGTATGTTGCCATTTTATATACCAAATTCTCTTTGCAGTTTACAAAAAAACAAAAGAAAACCAGAAAATGATAGTTAATACAGTTAAATAACAATTAAAATAATAAAAAATATATAAAAGCAGATCAATAATATTAGAGGAGGGACAGCCTTGGATTTCCTACCTAAAGCAGGAGTGAAATCTAGCAGGTTCTGACAGGTTCTGGAGAACCGGTAGCGGAAATTTTGAGCAGTTTGGAGAACCGGCAAATACCACAACTGACTGGTCCCAGAGTGGGGTGGGAATGGAGATTTTGCAATATCCTTTCCCCAGGATGGTGAGGGAATGGGGATTTTGCAGTATCCTTCCCCTGCCATGCCCACCAAACCACGCCCGCCAAGCCACACCACCCCTGCCAAGCCACGCCCACAGAACCAGTAGTAAAAAAAATTGAATTTCACCACTGACCTAAAGTTTCCTTACTTAAAGATATGAACAAAAATTGAAGTATGTTTCTACCACTGCTTTGATATAAGGGCTTATTTTTAAAATCTTCTGGTTTAATTTTATTTTCGTTTTGAATATAGCAAGTCATAAGGCCTTGGGAAAAGAAGACCATTGTCCACAACATGTCATCTCTCCCTCATTTAACAATGCCTAGGGAATTATTTTCTGGTTTCAATATTTCATTATACGCCTTCTTCATAATGGATTTGTAAAGTGAAGTATAATTTGATAAGTAAATGAATTTATTAATCTTTTTTTCCAACTCCAAACTGGAAACTCGTTTATAATATATTATCTGGGAACATGCAGTAATTTTAAAAACTATTTTGTTTTTCAATTGAAATCTTAATCATATATATAGGGAAAATAGTTAGCATTTTCAAGATGAGAGTGTATTTACTTCAACAATCAAATTATGTGTTGGCTGGACATAAAAAATCTGTAATTAATGTCTTCTCAAGATACATTTGCTAGAGTTAGAATTTGGATCACTAAATACAAACTGAAATTTATTTTGTTTATTGAGAGAGAAAGCAAGGACTCAATATTCCCACTTAAATATGATGAAACATATCCCATATATGGAAAGGTATTAAGTTTGCTTGTATTTGCTGTAAAGATGATCATAAGTCACTTCTTCAGTTGTTCTTTTTTTCCCTTTCCTTTCGTCCCCCTTCTTCCTTTTTTTCTTTCTACTTTACTTGTCTTTTAAATTATTGTTTGTATATCTTTTACTATTGTTAAAATCTTTAATAAAATACTTAATATTTTAAAGTGTTTAATAAAGAGTATTGGGGAAAAAGCATCCCATGCAAGACAATTAAGGGACTTTGTTTTTCTGCTAAAAACAATGGATATGCAAATAAACAATGTATGCCTTTCTGCTACAAAATTAGGTTATCAATTAAGCCTATTGCAAAAAGAGTCAAATTAGTTTGATTAGACTTAGCTATTTAAATTCAGAAACAGATGCCTTTTTGTGAGTTTTGTATAGATTAAAAACAGAGTTCACATACAAAGATGGGATTACACACACTTAAGACAATACCTGGCAGTTTGGTTCTAACAGATGGCCTTCACAATTAGTGGGATAAGGCTTTGCCTTTTTTGTTCTTAGATGCTATTTAAATTCTCCCTGGGTTTTAGGTTTTAGATTTGATTGCACATACTTGTAATGGGCATTCCCAACCATATAACACTTAGCTACCCCTAGGATACAACCAGTGCCTTTGGCTAGTGAAATATATACAACTCCCAGTTGCCTAGTAGTGGCTGAGACTGGTTTAGCATGCATTTTACCAAGTGAAAGATGAACCAAGGCTCAACCAGAAAGCACTACTCTTCTCTGCTAAAAAATCAATTGAATCTAATGTGGAGATTTCATCAACTTCTCTCAGTAATGGACAATTCAAAGTCCAATAGCAGAAGCGAAGAACCATAGAAGTATTTTTTTGAGGGAGATTTCCTTGAAGGTAATACAAGAATCAAGTTACGTTCTATTGTTCAATGGCCATTCAATGTTATGATGATAGACTTAGAGAAGACTTAGACTTAGAATAACTTTGTCACTCTCAATGTACACAAATCGGCATACATTAAAATGAAATTTTGTTGCCTACAGCTCTCAAAGGGTCTCCACCTCTAATATGCACTACATAAACATGAGTGAGTAAATAAATAAATAAATAGGCATATACCCACATATATGATGTGGAGAAACAACACAGTTTAGTTTGGATGTATGCATGTACATAGTGAGAGAAACAAATCTTGTGAGTTTACCCAACGGATGGCATAGGGAACAAAGCTGTTACAGAATCTGGAAAGTATCTGCTTAGAGATACTTTGAAATCTCCTCCCAGAGGGGAGTAACAGAAACAGACTGTGAAGTGGATGTGTGGGGTCTCTAACCATACTTTGAGCTCTAAGCACATAGTGCTTATAAGCAGTATCCTGAATAACAGGAAGAGAACTTACTATAATTTTCTCGACTGTCCTTACCACTCTCTGAATGGACTTTCTCTCTGAGGCACTGCAGCCACCAAACTAAATAGTGATACAGTTTGTTAAAAATGCTCTCAATCTCTGTAAAAAGTGGCATTTACGATGGGTCTTCTGAGTTCCAGCTGTTTCAGCATCCCTGCAATCATGTGCTCATGAGTCCAAATGGGAACTAAAGTGTGAGTTACCATGAACAAGGCCTCCCATTCCAGGAATGGGTGTAAAAGCTTCCTTGACCAGAGTTGACACCTGCCCTTTTATCAGGATTCAAGACTCCAGGATGATATACAAATTGCACAGTAATTATCTCTGGAGAAATTCACCCCTATGTAGAATTAAAGGTGGAAACTCCCTGGAGCTGGGAGACCTTAAAACGCATAGCTACTCAGACTTGCTAGGGTTGATCTGAAGCCTGTTCTCCCCCATCCAAATCTTCACCAACTCCAGGGACTAGATAACATTTCTTAGTCTGCCCAGGGTGGCCATGTACATCTAAGTATCTTCAATATACTATTGATACAGTACCCCATATCAAGGGATGATCTCACTCAGTGGCTTCAGGTAGATGTAAAATAGGCAGAGAGGTTGCTGTGCAACTGGGATGCTTCTGTTCCAGCAGAAGCTGAGAATCCAGGAAAAAATGAAGATTGCACACCAGCTTTTTCTGCAGAAGCTCTGTGTGTGTGTGTGTGTGCGCGCGCGCGTGTGTGTGCGTGTGTGTGCGTGTGTGTGTGTGTGTGTGTGTGTTGAGCCCTGAGATATCTCATGCTGGAATGTTCATGGGTTTCACATCACCCCCATTGTGCACATTGGCTACATAGGAAGAAGGTACATAGGAAGAACTGCCCACGTAGGAAGAAAATAGATCAGGGGTGTCAAACTCAAGGCCCATGGGCTGGACCTGGACTGTGATCTGGACTGTAGGCCCAGCCTGGAAATAGCAAAGAACTGACCCACAATGCCTCTGCTAGCAAAACTGAGGCACTGGGAGCGTGCACAGCCCCCCCCCCCAGACATACACACCCTGTGTGGGGGCAACACGCTGGCAGTGTTGCAAGAGGCCATCCAGGCTGAAAATGGGGCACAGGGGGCAGCACATAGGAGACCCACACTCTGTTTTGGCCAGCAGAGTGCTTCAGGAGGCATCCATCCCATCTGCCATCTGTCCCGTCTCCCCCACCCCCCACCCCCGGCCAGGAGGACAAATATAATGCTTATCAGGCCCTCGAAGAAATCCAGTTTGACACCCCTGAGCTAGATGAATTTTAAAAAGAGCATTCAGAATTCCCAATTATTTCATCTGATCCAGAAGGACACAATTGTCTGTGGTACTGAAGGCTGTTGAGAGACCTAGCAGCATTAATAAGGCAATTTGCCCCTCTCTCACTGTAGGCCATTAGTGATAATGATCAATGCTATATTCATTTCAAGCCCAGGCTCAAATCCTGAGTGGAAGGGTCCAGATAATCCATTTATTCAAACTTCTTTGAATGTGGTGGTCCATCTCCTTCTCAATAACCTTAAATTCCATTTGAGAGATTTGGGACTAGGTAATTGACCCCTAAACAGCCATGCTACAGTTTTCATTAAGTTGCAAAAAATAAGACTTTGCCAATCCTGAGATCTATCCTTATTCCTGTAAACCATCATGTATGTTTCGTAACATAATTAGAGAATTAAGAGAATGGAGTTGGGAAAGCAGGTTTTTTTTTTTTATAATTCATTCCAATCTATTGCATTTTTTTCTTTTTGTGTTGCTTTTTATTTTCTGTAAGCTTCCCAGAGTCGCTTAGAGTGGGATAGCATCAAAATAAATAAATAAAAGCAAATCCTGTCAATTTTTTAAAGAGAAAGAATCTTTTCAGTATTTTCTAAACAGAAAAAAAAATCCTAAAGCAGCAGACCTATAAAAATGGATAACCAATGCCCTATGACCCCTAAAGATGTTGTTCGAGAAAGAATCCAAAATGAGGGTGGAGCAGAGGCTGATTTTATAAAGCCACGTCATTTTATTTAACTGGCTAGACTCTGGGAGGGCCCACTTGCCAGTCAAGTGGCCAGCTTGCCTAAATTAATTAATTAATTAATTAAGCAAGTAATAAATAAATAAATAAATCCCAAGATTTTCAGATAAGCATCTTGTGTTTTTCCAAGAGCACAAAATTAACTCCATCTGAGTTTGCTGATTCAGAGCGTTTCTGTCTGTGGTGTTACCACAGAAGGAATATTGATGAAGCAGCCAAGCTTATTCTTGAATTAAGAAGCCAAGAAAATTGGTTTCTATGATCAAATTTAAGTGGCATCCCCCACTCTCTGCTGCTAGTTGCATGAAATGAAGGGAATTAGTCTAGTGTTCTGCCATTTTGTAAATAACCCTAACCCTAACCCAATGCATCTGTTTTGAATGTTTTCCTGAATGTAACTTTAGCAAGCTTTGAGTTTGTAATCTAACATGTGGAAAGATTAAAACAAAAACTTGTTTGTGAATATTAAAATCTATCATGAGGTAAAGTGCAGAGCAAAAATTTATCTTCAGGAGGAGAAGAGAGAAAAGTCAGGCATATAAGAATGACTGCCAAATGTTGATACTTTTTTGGAAAGCAGCATTTCAGTATAATGAAATTGCTAAAACAAAAACAAAAACAAAAACAAACCTCAGAACGATTACATTTTTCCTGTTTATTCCACATAAAAGAGCGAACCTAGCAAGGCTTTAAAAGGTGATCACTAGTACCTGGAACTGAACAAAACTAAAAACTGAAACAAAACTAGCAACAATGCAATCTTTGTAGTATTAGTATCACATGACAATACCAGTTAATGACTTTATGGCCACCTCAATATCAATAATATAGAAATTAAATAAGACGGGAGCAAATAAACACCCCTGTTTAACTTCCCTCTCCAATAAGATACAGTGTTAATGTGAGCTCATTCTTCCTCTAGCTGCAATGTCAGTATATAGTTCAATAATTAGTTTAAGAAGAAGCTTATCAATATCTGTCCTAGCTGGTTTCTCCCATGGATGAGACCTCTCAATAGAATCAAAGGCAGAGGTAAAGTCAATAAAAGTGACTAGAGTTGTTTTATATGCCCGTTGGTATATTTCTGAGTAACAGCTTTTCACTCAATGGACAAAATTTCATTGTTAATGTGTACTGATGACATGGCTCTTATTTCCTACACTGAGATTGGCTATAGAGGTTTATTGGGCAGACTAGCCACTTACTATGAAAGGGAAAAACTGAACATAAATTATAATAAAACAAGGGTAGTTGCTCCATAGCTTTTCAATTGGGTTAAGGTCTTGGCTATTTCCAGATCATTCCAGCAGTGGAATAGGATTATCTTGAAATTCCCCCCCCCCCTCAAAAAAGTGGTGTTATTAGCCATCAAACCTCAAAAATACACTGGTTCAAAACCACATAGTACTGTATTACATGCTCTTGCTAGCAACTGCCGGTGCAGTCTGTATATGGATAAGTATTTTTGTGGATTCCTTTCTTTTGATCAAGCCAAAAATGTACAGAAATTCTATTTTTCCCCTTTGGTTTTTTTTTCCTCCCATACGTATATCATGTTTAC
This sequence comes from Masticophis lateralis, assembly GCA_030761175.1. Lineage (NCBI taxonomy): Eukaryota > Metazoa > Chordata > Lepidosauria > Squamata > Colubridae > Masticophis > Masticophis lateralis. The sequence continues at coordinate 319,515,978 of JAUDYJ010000001.1, read as the reverse complement.
ACTGTATAATGCTTTGGTTTCCTCCATCACTTTCCTTTCTGGTATGAAGTTATTAAGCACTTTCTTAGTAAAAATCATTGCTAATTGATTCTGGCTACCCAATCCACAGTGCCCTATCTCTGGTGCAAATTTAATAAGAAAATAAAATAGCTCCATATATCAATGAATTCTGGATCAGGGTGCTTTATTCCATACAGGCATAGGCTGCCAAGTAAAAGTTCCATTTATTTGATATTACATCATCCAATCATTTTTTTTCCTTAGCCATTAAAAACAACAACTAAGCTAGTCTTTTGTGTATTTACTCAGAAGTAAATCCCAGAGGAATGTGGAAAATTGCAGCTCAAGAAGTGCAATTCTGCAATTTCAAAGTACTGATCAATATATCAGTACCAGAAAAATGGATGCAATAGTTAATGTTCTGCAGGGAAAATACTTATTTAGAGATATATTTCTTTAGAAAGTTCCATAAATCTGAGCAGAAAATAGCATACTGCCTTAAAGTATTTTTTTAAAAAATATTTCAAGCTTTTTAGTATGACATGTTAATCGGTAACTTACTGTTGAAGTGCTAATGAGTAAAATGTAGACATTAAGAATGAAAAAAGAAACAAAATGACTATTAGGGCTGTGCAGATCCTTTGAAAAAGATGCTTCAAAATACATGGGAGGGATTATGAAGCACCTGTTCTGAGGCCATTCAAAGAGATACCGGTACTTCTTTTTGCATGTTTACCCTGTGGCTGCTTTGGAAGCTGCTCCCAACTGTAGCACCCTTCATATGTGTTGTTTTGCATTCTTCTTGTAATGGTCTGTGTGAATGACCTTGGGAGACAGGAGGAAGAGCTGCAGTCTAGACCCATGATGGTGAACCTATGGCACACGTGCCAGAGATTGCATGCAGCACCCTTTCTTTGGGCACGCAAGCCATCGCCCCAGCTCAGCTTCACCGTGCATGTGCGCACACTTCCGCCAGCCAGCTGGTCTTTGGGTCTCTGCTGTGCATGTGCATGGGGTGGGGCACATGCATGGGCCTCACACGCATTGCATTTTGGGGGTTCAAGCATGTGCATGCTTTGGGCACTCAGTCCGGAAAAGGTTAGCCATCACTGGTCTAGACAGCCATCATGCAAAAGGTATCCTAACCACCAACAGCAGCAAAGCATCTCAGAAGTTTTGGGGAAAGTAAAATTAAAGGAGGGGAGAAGTGCTTTCCATCTTGCAACCAATATCATCCCTTTGTGGTAACCCAAGAAGAAGCACAAACCATGAGTGCTAACATCACCCTTACTATAAGTATAGTAACAGAAGTCAGAAAGCACTTCTCCCCCCTTTTATTTTTACTTTCCCCAAAACTAAGAAGGTCCCTTCTGAGATGTTTCCCATGCCTCTTTTCCTTCTGAGATACCTTTTGCATGATGGTTGTCTATACCATCTGCTGTTCCTCCTATCTCCCCAGATCATTCCCTTAGACTATTAGATTTCCCTAGCAAAACAACGTAACTATAGAGAGCAGGAAGCATCACCCAAAGCAACTGTCAGACCTAGAAGCCATCTTTCTACCTTTGTGCCTTCAGGCTTCAGGCTTGCCACAAGCCTACCGTGGGAAGTTGGGAGGGGGATAGTATAGAGTGAAGAAGAAATGTAGCCAAAATAAAATACTTTATAGAAAGTCAAGGCCAAGGTTCCCTGCAGCTGTGTTGAGAAGAAAAGGAGGATATCTTCTGTTCCGGACTGTGTATGATTGGATGTGCGGTAGACATATGGGTGAGGGGCAAGGTCTTGAACTTTCTTTTGGATGTGGAAAACCCGGTAGCTCTCAGATTCAGGTTTTCCCAGATGTGACAATATGACATCTCTAAGAGCCTTGGTGGTGCAGCAGACTAAGTGCTGTTATGTAGCACTTAGCTGCCAGCTGCCTGCAATTAATGAAAGTTCAAATGTCACCAGGCTCAAGGTTGACTCAGCCTTCCAGCCTTCCAAGGTAGGTAAATTGAGGACCCAGACTGTGGGAACAATAAGCTGACATTGTAGAAACACCATTTATGGGGGAGCCAAAAGCACTAATAAGCAGGTATATACAAAAGAATTGCTATAAGTGCATTGTAAGCCACCCTGAGTCTTCGGAGGAGGGCGACATATAAATTGAACTAATAAATAAATAATAAAAATTAGCTTTGAGGAATTTCAAGCCTTGGAATTTGATTTCGTAGTTTTGGAGTTTGACTAAGTAGATTGGTTCAAATCCCTGCTCAGCCAGTTCATTGAGTGAATTGGGGCTAGTTATAAATCTCTCAGCCCAGCTGACTTCACAGGCAAGAATGTCAGGCAAAGGAAAACGATTCGATGTTTTTTTGTATTTCTTGGGCATAGTAGCTACCTGGTTGATTTAGTTCACTAGTAAATCCATTTGTTTACTATAATCCTGTAAACCTTCTCCCAATGCACAATAACCCACAAAAATAACACAATGTAGTATAAAGAGGATATAGGGTAACATCTTACGAATACTCTGGCTATCATGGACGTTTGCACATTCATTTACAGATTCTTGCCTAAAACAATTTATTTCTCTGTCTTTCATGAGAAAATAGATCTGTATTTCATTTGTTCCTCCCTAAATTCTTGATTTTCTGTCCACCTTGTCCAGTGCTGCTTTATTTGGAAACTCAGTATCCCAGGATAAATTTGTACTATGGTAGTACAAGCTTCCCGTCCCTTCCCTTCCCTTGTGCTTTACTGTTATTTTTCATCAAAGCACCACGTCTGTTATCCATTCCCAAAGTGGAACCTGTACATCTTCCCTTGAATGAATTCACCAGCCTGCAATGAGAAAGACTTCTTTTTAGCTTAATGCTATGGAGAGCTGTCATTGAAGTACACAATCCCAGGGTCAGCAATTACATTTTCCCTTCCTAAAGGCTTGACATGTGATATAGACAAGCTAGAGAGTAGATCTAGGGCCTTTCTTTTTGCCTTTATAATAAAACATACAGTAACCTGTATCTTCCCCTCCAAGCAAAGATTTTTAAAGCAGCTAACAAAAGCTTGCAATCAAAACAAAAACAGCTCGACAATAAAAATACAAAAATGCAACACAAATTATTTCTTTGAAAGGAAGAGAGAATATAATAGGAGAAAAAGCAGAGGCAATAACAATAACCAACTCCTAAGAGCTATAAAATCAAAAGCTGGTCTGAAAGAAAAATCTTCAATTTATTCTTACAGAAAATGCCCTCATGGATTTTGAATATATTGAGGAACACAGGAGAGGCAATCTTAACAAACACTATGCATGGAATTGAAAATGAAACAGTCAGTATACTAATGTTCCTACATAAATCCATGATGAGGCTGCAAAGTATGCTCTATTCTAGTCACCACAACTTTAAAAGGGCTGCTGTAGAAGTGAGGGGGGAGACACCTAAAATGATTAGGTGGTTATAGCAACATTTCTGTCAGGTGCAAATAATCAGGAGCATCCACAGAGTTCAAAGCACAGAAGAGTTTATTATTGCTACCTCTAATATAAGAATATAGTCAGCTAAGAGTCAAAGCTAAATTGCTGCTTGACAAGGGTCAACAAAATTCATGGGAGGCTGGACTTGGGTCACTTGTGGTAGCACAATGACTCCAAATTGATGACATATTTAACCTCACCTTCTAGATCAGCTTGCTCTTCTCTTACAGTTTCTATGAGGAAACACTACCGCTTGGAGCAAAGCTGGATAAGAAAAGACATGATCAAGACACATACAATTTTGCATGAGAAAATGAAAATAAACAGCAGTTATTTCTCCCCATCAACTATATTGGAATTTAACACTGAAATTAAATGAGGGAAGATTCAGACCTGGAGTTTGCTCCTACAAAATATAATGACAGTCTCTAGTTTAAGTTGATGCTGATGTTGACCCATAAAGCCCTATATAGTTCAGAGGTACTTTAGGGACTAAAGTACCTAAAGTTCCATGTGGAATCTGCCCATCCTGCATGATCTCACAGTCACTGTCATGTTAAATGCATTACTTTGAATTATTATTTCATAATTTCCAGAGGATCAGATAGTCAATGAGTACAACATGGAGAACGTATATTGTCTCTTGGATCATAAACTGTGGATGTTAGGTCCAGGGAGTAACAATGAAAAAGGGTTATAAAACTTTTGAACATAGTGTTAAGGTTTCCTAATGTACCTGATTGGATCCTGGACCCCATGCTGGACTAGATGGGCTCTTAAACTCCTCCAGCTCCTCCTTCACAGATTTCTAAATGCTTAACTCCTGTTATATTCCTCCTTTGAGGATAAATGCCAATGCTATGTTCACACAACATACTTAAACTTATTTTGCTTAACCATGATTACTTGAATAAATCAAAATTGGATGGCCACAAAAATATACAGTTAAGCAAGAAAAACCAAAAGTACACATATAGACTGAGTGAAATCAGTCTTAATAGTAGTAGGGGGATCTTGGAGTCTTAGTGGACAACCAATTAAATATGAGGTAACAGTGTGTGGTGGCAGCCAAAAAAAGCCAATGCAATCTTAAATTGCATTAACAGAGGGATACAATCAAGATCAAGTGAGGTACTAATACCACCCTATGAAGCCTTAGTAAGACCACACCTAGACTACTGCATCCAGTTTTTCTCACCAAACTATAAAAAAGATGTTGAGACTCTAGAAAAAGTGTAGAGAAGAGCAACCAAGATGATTAGGGAACTGGAGGCTAAAATATACAATGAATGGTTGGAGGAACTGGGCATGGCTAGTGTAGTGAAGAGAAGGACCAGGGGAGACATGACAGCAGTGTTCCAATATTTGACGGGCTGCCACAGAGAGGAGAGGGTCAAGCTATTTTCCAAAGCACCCAAAGGCCAGTCAAGGAATAATGAATGGAAACTGATCAAGGAGAGATTCAACCTAGAAATAAGGATGAATTTTCTGACAATGAGAACAATCAACCAATAGAACAGCTTGCCTTCAGAAGTTGTGAGAGCTTGGACACTGGACAGCCATTTGTCAGAGATGCTGTAGAGTCTCCTGCTTGGGCGGGGATGGGGGGGGGAGGAAGGTGTTGGACTATAAGGTCCCTTCCAACTTTGTTAATCTGTTAGAATAAACCAGTTTTAAAACCATAATGTGAGCCCCACACAAGCAAATTACATCATAATTCAGTTCAAATGGAACAAAAAAGTTAGGAATTTTCAGGCAGGTTTGTTTCAGTGGGAAAATTATCTTCTTCTCTCTCCCTTGATGCTTGCTCTACATCTTCAGAATGGAGCAAATTAAGTTTATATATAAACAATAGACTTTTTCCAAGTGTGCAGTTGAAGGCTATCATTCAAATCTGATAGACGAGTAAAACAAAAACACTACATTCTGATTTCACTTCTTGAGCTCATGATTCCAATTTCATCTCCATAAATAAGTCTTGATTCATATTTTAAGAATAAGCATATGTAAATTGATGAGGGGGGAGAGTCACAAATACAACAAGGAAGGAAGCCATGTAATAAATTAAAGGTTATCTTGAAGAACAAAGTCAATGGATAATTTACAGCCCATTGCTGGAGTTCATCAGAGAGTAGATTTATATTAAAAGAGCCATGCTCATTTACTCTGAGTCTCATCTTATGTGGTATATTTGTAATACAACAGCCTCGTCTAAATGGGTCAATTAAAAGCAAATGCAGGCTGGATTACAATAAAGAAGACGGCGCCATGTAAATTAAAATAGGATGATGATTGATGATGATGATGATGATGATGCCAACAACTCTAGGGGTAAATGCACCTCCTGTCGGCCCTGGAGGCCATCTTTTACTTTGGATCTTCAGGGCTGCCACACTTAGTGCTGTGGGAAACTGGGAGGGGGCATAGGATAAAGTGGTGGAGATATTTAGCCATAATAACATTCCTTTCTCTTAGAGTCAAGGACATTTGGGCCTGCACCTGGAGTGGCATGACTGGGAGGCATCTCCTGTTGAGACAGTGCATTGATTGGACCATGTGATGGACATGTGGGTGCAGGGGAAGGGACTTGGACTTTCTTTTGGGTGGGGAAAACCTGGAAGCTTTCAGATTCGGGTTTTCCCCGATGTGCCGATATGACATCTTTAATAAAATGGAACTTTGAGGAATTTCTGGCCTCGGAGTCTTCTTTCGTTGGGGATGTTACTTGGAACTTTGACACCTACATTCATCAGAGACTAATGAAATGGTTCACAAGTCAAAAGTTTCTATCACTCTTGAAAGTCTGAGGAACAAAGAAAGTTGCTGGTATTAATGATGGAGAAGAAATCTGTAACTGATTTCTATGGAAGAAAAAATGCAGTATCTGCCAAACGGATTCTGCCATTGCACAGAATCTGCTGATGTTGGGCTTTCTTCGAGTAAAGCTAAGAATTTATATAAGATGCACTTAAAAGATTGCCCTGGATTAAAAAAAGAGAGAGAGAGAGAGAAACCATACTATGACAATAAGGAAACAGAAGCATTAAAAAGTTTATTGGGAAATATAAACATTAGAGGCAGCTATTTTCAAAATTCCAGGATGACAGTCAAAATGGAAACAATTTTTTTTAAAAAAAACCATTAGCCTCCCACATCACTGATTATGAAAATAATTGAGAGGTGGCTGTAGAGATTTTTCTGCTCAGTAGTTGCCAGGAAATAGTACTGGAAGCAGGTAACCTCATTGCTGCTCACTGGCCTCCACATTTGTTACTATCAGTATTTGTTTTTGTTTTTTAAAATATTTTATTAAACACAAACATAAAACAAAAATACATACAAACATATATACATTGATACAATACAACAAAGAAAAAAATTTGTTACTATCAGTATTTGTAATGGAATAGACTTTACAAACTTCTATTTATTTGCATAAGAAATCCAGAAGTTTTGTTTAGAAAATAATTGGCGGGGACTAAAATAAAAAGTCAAAACCCATAAAAAAGCAAAAGTTAGAATATTTTGGACATGTGATGCGACACCTGAAAAATACGGCATATTTCACTTAACACTCCAGGGAAAAATTGAAGGCAAACGAGGTCCAAGCAGAAAACATCATAGCTTCAAAATCTAAGGAATTGTTTTGGACAAAACTCAGCAGCACTTTTTTGTGCAGCTGTTGATAAAAATAGGATCACCAACATGATCACAAATGTCCGATGATGGATATGGCACAAGAAGAAAAAAAGAAAAACTAAGATGGGGATCTTTAGAAACCACCAAACTCCTCAATCTGAGTTTAATCCAGAATTGTGGAATTCATCTCCCAGCACTCTAAGCAATGGCTATGTTGGTTAGATGAGATGAAACCACCCATCCAGAGGGCACCTAGCTGAGCAAAAGCTACCAAGGAGCTTGATCTATCTGCAATCAGCTCATGCAATCTGATGGAAATTATTTCCCTTCCTCGATTTCCTGTCTGAAACTTCATTGTGACTTAAAGGCCAAAGAGATGATATGTAGAATTCCAATTTCCTCCCCAGCTTCTGTTTAATTTCTTTGACTGATCTGAGCCCGTGTGCAGGAAAGAGTGAATGTGATGTACCTACGCTTTCCTCAACTCTTTTTAAAATCATTTTTTTTAAAAAATTATTCACATATATACTTTGTAACTACATTTTTCAATCATTGGCATCAATTTATTTGGTAGATTTTAAGATTTTAAAGACAACAATTGCATAGTCCCAGCCTGTGCAGGTGATTTGTGCCTGAAAAAATCTTTAAAAAGCAGGGAAATAGATAGAAAGATTATGCTGTTGTTGCACGCCATCCCAAGAGATGTCTTCAGTGAGATGAGAGGCTACATAAATGTGATTAATTAATAAATGCTTCCCAAACCCACTCATCAAAGACCCTCATTCATCTGCAGCTAAAGATATTATTTCAAAAATAAATTGAACATACCATTTCTAGGTTGCCTTTTGCAAGCCCTTGAACAAAATTTCATTTCTAGTATCCAGTGACAAAATCCTGCTTTCATCCCATGAAATTCCTGGATTGCATTGCATTTTTTCCTTTCTGCTTAAGAGAGATCAGCCAATTGATCTACTTGTCTCAATCGTGGTCTTCTTTGCAACAAGAATTGATCCCTTTTAACTGATAGCTTGGTGCTTAACGATTTTGTAATTGAGGCTGTTTACCTTCTGAGTAATTGTTATTTCTTCAAATAAGTGTATGAATACGAAAGGACAAATAATTAGGATTTATAATTATAGATTGAGCTTTTTGCTAACTCCACAGAAAAGTACTGAAAATTTATACACATTTCATGCTGCAGCTCTTGTTGTTATTCTAAACTTTAGTTGATCAATTCATCTTTTCTTATATTCAAAATGCCTCATCCTTTGCATTTTACAGCACATGAATGCATTCTATTATTAAAATTGCCCCATATTTTGTTTTATAGGACAGAATGGACGCTGACCAATTCACACTGCAGATAGTCTTCGACTTATGACACAAATGAGCCCCAAATTTCTATTGCTAGGCAAGACAGTTTTTAAGTGATTTTTGCTCCATGTTATGATCATTTTTACCACAGTTGTTAAGTAAATCATTGTAGGTGTTAAATTAGTAACATTGTTAAGTGAGTCTGGCTTCCCATTGACTTTGCTTGTCAGGTTGCAAAAGGTGATCACATGATCCTGGGACATTGCAACCATCATAAATACATGCCAGTTGCCAAGCATCTGAATGTTGATCATGTGACCATGGTGATGCTGCAAAGGTCATAAATCACTTTTTTATGCTGTTATAACTTTGAACGGTCACTAAACAAATGGTTGTAGGTCAAGGACTGCCTGTATTATATTCCCTGAATTTCTATTCCTTTACTGAAGAGTTATGCCAACAATGGTTCCCAATGGTTCCCACATGCTCTTTTACTGCTGCTCCTTCCCATATTCCAACTTCTAATGATAGGTATGGATCCAATTACAAAGGATGGATGTTACCAGATTCTTTGCAAGCATCCAAAAACCAACGTCTGGAATTTCAAAAAAGTTATACTCTACATCCTCAACCACCACCACCAATGGTTCCCCTTCCTATCTTTGGGCTTTATGGATTCAAAAATCCCTGATCATCTTTGAATTCAATAGTTGAGAGGAATCTATAAGTTCATAATTTTCTAATAATGGAAGTATATACGTACACACTATCAGTATATTCATGAACTGGAACAGGCATAGCAACAGGTCAGCCAATGGGGACTTTTTGGAAACTGAAACATAGTATTTGTATGGGGCCATAAGAAACAGTTTGGAGTCTGGGCGTGGCTTAGACTTGCTGAACTGTATATAAGAGTTGGTTTGGCCACTGTAATACATGCCTCTGTACAATATATACCCTCTGTATTGCTCTACTCTGTAACAACTTGCTTCTATGAATATTGCTTCTGTGTTCCTGATATTGTATGCTGATTTGTGCTGTATGATATTGTATATAAAGAAGTTTCTTACGTAGTTGGACCCTGCAGATTTGTGTGCTGGTCGGATGTGCTGCATATACTCTGAGACATACGCACACACACACACACACACACACACACACACATTCTGCTAGAGAGGAGTCCCTGAGGATAGGCTCCAGCACAAATCTGAAAGCTTCAAAGACTAAACCTCCGGTCCTAGTGAACAATCCAGATTGGATCTATTGTATATACATATTACGTAATATAAATCACAGAGATCATAGATACTATGTATTTTAATTAATATATAGTGAACTTTTTATTTTTATTTATTTGTATTCTGCCTTTATTATTTTTACAAACAACTCCAGGTGGCCAACATATCCAACTTATCTTCCTCCTCCTATTTTCCCCACAACAGCAGCAGCCCTGGGAGATGAATTGGGCTGAGAGAGAGAATGACTGATCCAAAGTCATCCAGCTGGTTTTCATAGCTAAAGGGGCACTAAAACTCCCACTTTCTATCCTGGTACTTTACCCTGGTTCTTTTAAGGATAACAAGTACAAGTGTCCTATTCCCTACTGCTAGAGAAGAAAAGGGTACCCAATAAAATTAAGAAAACAGGTAGCAATAGACAAATCTTTTTATTCACATGGAAAAGCTGAAGCAAGCCATTGTTGTATACATTTATACAAAGGATCTGGAGGGGAAACACAACCCCGTACATAGTAAGATGATAGAAAATATGGTTCCTTATGAAATGCAGTCATTACATACACTATCAAACTTTTCCAAAAGTTATTTTGTTTGGCAACAGTTTATCAACAGTCTCCACTGGAAAGTGGCTTTATTTAAAAAGAATAGAAAGAAAGGGAGAAAGAGCACAAAATCCATGCAGCATGTCTAGAAACAATCCTGAGAGTTTGCCTTCCTTAGAAAAACTGTAAAAAGATATATTTGTCTTTCAAAGTTCATAAAATGCAAATGCTATATTTATTGTTAAAACTATACAAAAATATGGACCTAACGTAATAATTACCCCCCCTCCCCCAAGAAAACATTTTACCCCACTTCTGTGCGATTTTGGCTGTAAACAGAGGATTAGATCCAGTCTGGTCATAGGATAAGTAGACCCACTGAAATCAAAGGAAATGAATTTATTTCAGTGGGACTGCTCTTGTGACTAAGTCTGGAACCAACTCTTTTTTTTCCTGCACTCAGAAGAGAGAAAAGCCACAGTGTAGTTAACAGACTTCATCAAATTAGATTAAGGCAGGGGCTGGCAACTTGATATCCCACCATCCCTCCCCAATTCAACACGTCATTGGTCCAAGATTGAACAATGACCAGGCACCCCAGGCATGTTCAGTGGGACAGTAATGATGGCGGGAGGAGCTTTTCAATGGTAAAAAAACAAGATGGCTATATTGGGGTAAGAGATTCCATGATGCCAACCCCTGATTAAGGAATTCTAGGAAAGGGGGTTAGTTATGAATGCAGTTAATTATCAGAGTTAGGGCAAAACTACGTAATACACATACACGTGTATAAAAGCTCTCATAGTGCTTTTCATCTAGTCAAAGAGATTGGAGGCCATTTTCAAAAGCAAAACCATGATGTGGTGCTTGACCCATATCCTACCTGGTAATTTGCTATCTCAAACACTCTTTCTAGCAGCTCTACAATAATGGAGTAAAGTGTCACCATTGAAAAAGTTTTCTCTCCCAAATTGGATTTGACTAGAAGTAGAAGCCGCTGGGTCTTTTATGCAATCATGTCTGTGCAATAACCTATAGGTTGACCTTTATTACCAAGGCTTTCACTGCCTCTCTCTTATGGCAGATCTATCAACAAGTAATCACAGGCCACTCTGGGACTTTGTAGTTTAGGAATGTTGCCCATGAAATTGCCTAACTGGTTAATCTACATATTAGAACTGCTGTCTGATAAAAGAAATCTTGGCCAATCAACTATTTGAGTTTTGGCTTTTTATAATCAATTAATTGTTAAATACATTTAAATGCACATAAATAAACAAAAGATCTGAAGAGGAAAAAGAAATGTAACTTTCGCTTTTAAAAAAACACATGTACAGGTATGTTGCAATAAGCACCACCTGAGAACAGACATATCTACGTAAGTAGCAGAGAGAACAGGGAATGCTACAATATGCCACATGCGGTCCTCAGCTTTTCCTTGTATTAAAAATAAGTTTAAACAAAAGATTTAAAATCTGCTGCTCAGTTAATCAGGAGGCACCTTTTTAATCAAACTTACGGTGTTTTCATTGACAAATGTAACAGATCAATCTATCAAACATTTCAGCCCTAATATTTGTATAGAAAAAACATGGAAAAAGCATGTTCGTCATGTTCTGAAAAAGAGTATCAAAACTTAATACAAAGCAAGTGTTCCAAAACGTCATTATATACCTTTCCAATAGATAATGTTCATAAAAATATATCAAATCCTAAACCATGAAAAAGCAATTACAATATAATTTTTTGTTGTTGTTCTGCTACATAAACCAGCTTTTCCGTGAAACAAGGAGGCAAATTCAGGTATGAAAACATAATTATTGCTTTTGCTACAATTTTTGTTTTGTTTTTACATATAGTCATAAATTACACTATACAGTAGAAAATATTTCATAGGAATACATTTTATGATTTGTTTTGATTTGCTGGTTTCAGTTCTAACAACAAATAGAAAATTAGGAAAACAAGTCACAAATGAATGGTAAAGGCACTTCGCTTTTCAAACAGTTCTCAGCATATTCTTTTCTGCTTTTCTCTTTTAGAAATTATGGTAAGCTTTGTACAATTCATAGATTGTTGAGGCACCATAAAGGTTTAGAACATTCCAATTCCTTGACAGTTTCTGGTTTCCACAACATTCCTTGTCGCAATAAATTCTCACACGTCCACCATCACTTTCCAATACACTTATTTTTCTTCCTTCCTTTGAAAGTTTGGTTCCACTGCCTTAAATCCCTTTACAAATGTTTTCAAACTTCCACTTCTTGTGCTCCATCTTGAATGTCATTGATCACTCCAATATCAAAGCAGGTGACTATCATGACATGCGACTTGCACAGATTTACACATTGCTCTAGTTCACTCGTCACTTGTTCTAATGCCTCCAGATAATCTTGCGATTCCTTATCAAGATCAGGATCAACCTCAACTAGGAGCATAAAAAACAAACAGAAGGTGTTTAATATCCAAACAAGCATTGAGAAATAATAATGTAATAATTTTAAACCAGCATTATGCATTAAGAATTTCTAAGAAAGGAGATTCAAGAGGAGGGATCTGTTGATCAGTCTATCCCAGGCACCTAATCGACCTAGTGGGATTCCAATGGAACTTGGGGTTCCTGAATCAGTTGCATGCTTCAGTCAAGGTCTTAGCTACTGTCTGGAATAATTTTATGCCCTTTCCTTGGTCAGGGGGCACTTCTCATGATCACTGAAGCCTTTATAATCTCCCAATTGGATTATTACAACACACTGTATATGTTCCAGTTATCACTTTTAAATTCTATATGCTGTGGGTTTCTGCCCATCCTCCTAAATCTAGCAGCTCATCCTCTGAGTTTCTTAAGTAAAACAGTGTTGCCTGGTGGAACCCCAGAATCGAATATTCTCTAGCCCCCTCCAGGAGATACTGATGGCTTTGATCCTGTTGATCCTTCAGGAAATCACTGAAGTCCTGGCTTTTCCACCAGGCATGGAGCTGGGGTATTAATGGAACCAGCGTGGTATTATCTTGGCGAAGGTTGTTGAGAGTGTGGTGGCATGACAGCTTCCTGGGTACTGGATGAAGCTTTCTATTTGGATCCGCTCCAGTCCGACTTGAGGCCTGGGCACAATACGGAAACAGCATTGGTCGCATTGGTGGATGATCTCTGGAGGGCTCGGGATAGGGATTGCTCCTCTATCCTGGTCCTGTTAGATCTCTCAGTGGCTTTTGATACCATCGACCGTGGTATTATGCTGCGCCGGTTGGAGGGGTTGAGAGTGGTTCTCCTCCTATCTCTCTGACCGGTCACAGTCAGTGTTGGCAGGGGGGCAGAGGTTGACCCCGAGGCGCCTTGTTTGTGGGGTACCATAAGGGTCGGTCCTCTCTTCCCTTTCGTTCAACATTTATGTGAAGCCGCTGAGTGAGATCATCCGTGGTTTTGGGGTGGAGTTCCATCAGTACGCTGATGATACTCAGCTGTACATCTCCACCCCAGGCCATCCCAACGATGCCCTTGAAATGATGTCTTGGTGCCTGGAGGCTGTGCGGACCTGGATGGGGAGTAACAGGCTTCGACTCAACCCTTCCAAGACTGAGTGGCTGTGGCTTCCGGCGTCCTGATATAGCCAGTTGACGCCATCGCTGGCTATTGGGGGTGAGTCATTGGCCCCCACGGATAGGGCTCTCAACTTGGGCGTCCTCCTGGATGCACAGCTGTCTTTAGAAGAGCATATGACGGCCGTGGCCAGGGAGGCTTTTCATCAGGTTTGCCTGATTCGCCAGTTGCATCCCTATCTGGATCGGGACTCTTTACACACAGTCACTCAGGCACTCGTCACTTCCCGCCTGGACTACTGCAATGCTCTCTACATGGGGCTCCCCTTGAGGAGCACCTGGAGGCTCCAACTGGTGCAGAATGCAGCTGCGCGGGGGATTATGGGAGCAAGAGGGCACTCCCATGTGATGCCTCTCCTGCACGAGCTGCATTGGCTTCTGGTGGTCTTCCAGGTGCGCTTCAAGATGCTGGTTACCACCTTTAAAGCGCTCCATGGCATAGGGCCTGGGTACTTGCGGGACCACCTTCTGCCGCTGATAGTCTCCCACTGGCCAGTACGCTCCCACAGAGAGGGACTCTTCAGGTTGCCGTCAGCCAGGCAATGTCAGCTGGCAACCCCAGGGGGAGAGCCTTCTCTGTGGCAGCACCTGCCCTCTGGAATGATTTGCCCCCGGAGATCCGCAGGATACCAGATTTCTGGGCCTTCTGCCATGCCCTAAAAACTCTTTTATTTCATCAAGCTGGGCTGGCGTAAACCCCCCCCCCCTTAGCTTTTTAATTGTTTATGGGTTTTAGTTGCGATGTTTTAATTTTGGGGGGCCAAAACTGTTTAATTCTTTGAAAAAAATTTAAATTTTGTACTGACATGTTTTTTATTCTTGGCTGTGCACCGCCCTGAGTCCACCAGGAGAAGGGTGGTATACAAATTTAATAAAATAAATAAATTATTGAATATACTCAATGCTAACCTCTTTTTTTTTAAAAAAAACGTTATGGGTTTTTTTAATGTTATCTTTTAAATTTTCTTGAATTTAAATCTAAAATAAATACATTAATAAATGTAATTCACTTAAAGGTTTTAATTTAGTTTTTTTTTTAAAAAAATAAATTTTTATTTTTCATCAACATATTTAAATTTACAGTCTTTTATCCATCCTTATACACTGTTTGTTCATCTTATTCTTTAACTACTATTAGCTAATTAATAAATTGTTCAGTTCCTTCCTTTGTATAATTTAATTTTTGTTAACTTTGCTCTGCCACCAAATTTTAAAAGAGCTCCATATTTTAAAAGTGAATTAACATGAAGCTAGAACAGAGAGAGTTTGAAGGTAAATTATGAAGAGATTGAGGCAGATAATATCTACCCAGTGGTAAGATTCAAATAATTTAACAATCGGTTCTCTGCCCTAATGATTTCTTCTAACAATCAGTTCACCAAACTGCTCAGAAAGTTAACAACTGGTTCTCCCAAAGTGGTGCAAACTGGCTGAATCCCACCACTGTATCTACCCCTATAGCTCTTCTTTTTTTTAATTAGATTTATATGCCGCCCTTCTCCGGAGACTCAGGGCGGCTTACAATGCGTTAAGCAATAGCCTCGATACTTTTGTATATTTTTTATACAAAGTCAGCTTATTGCCTCCACAAACTGGGTCCTCAATTTACCTACCTTAGAAAGGATGGAAGGCTGAGTCAACCTTGAGCCTCAAACCTTGCAATAATTGCAGACAGGTGAATCTTAATAACAGGCTATTAGCCTGTTGAGCTATCTGAGGCTCTTTTCTTTAACAATTCTGGATCAAAACATTGCATTAAAATATTTAGGTTGTACTATTCTTCATAATTTTCTGCCAATCAAGCACTTTCGCTATTCGCACTAAATAAATACTTACATTCTCCTTTCCACTTGCTTGGATCCAACATCAGCCTACATTTTGTTTCTTCCAATTCCTCTTTCAACAACTCATGCTTTGCTTTCATTTCCCTAATCCGTTGGTGACGTCTCTCTAGGATTTTCAGCTTCGTATTAAAATATATCAAGCCCTTTAGGGGACAAAAATTACTCATCTGTAACTCTTTGCTGGCCATCTGCTTGCTTTTCCCTATTTCCCAAAAGCCTACAGTCCACACCATTCAACTTCAACTACTCACATGAAGCCTCAGCAAGCAATATTAAACATTAGCTGAGTTCTCTCCCATCCCATCTTTGCTGAAAGTGAACTTTCATGGATGCTAATCTAATAAAGCAACCTTCTACAAGCTCTTAGGGCACTTATTGCCATTCTGAATTAATGTGCTCCTTTACAATACACTTAAATTACAACCATATGTACAGAAATTATTTTTTCCCCTGTGAAACGAGGAAATATAACTCCATTAGAAAAACAATAAAATTTCAAAATCCCAATTCTATGTGCAGGTGGGATGCTTAATCATGCCCCATCTGGTTTGCTCCATAACCTATGCTACAGTTGTCTTGCTTCATTTTAAACATGGTTTGAAAGTGGATGGGTAAAGAGCTTGCAGAGTAAAAGTAGAGGAGAGAAAACAAAACCTCTACTCCCATTTTATTTGTCTGATGTTTAAGCTTTCAGGACAACAAAAATAAACTATATATAAAGCTGAAATAATGGTGCCAATAAAATTCAAATATAATCAAAATTTTAAAAAGCAGCAAAACACAATTTACAATAATGGATACTAAAACATTAGAAACAATGTATAATAAAAGATCTGAGATTGATTGTGGAGTTATCAATTAACATAAAAATGCATACATGTAGCATTTGGGTGAGAAGTTATTTTACAAACTCCCTAACTCACTTAGGATCTCCTCCATTGGCCTGAGGGTTCTGCATTGAAACCATCCCCAATTGTGTGCACAACACAACTAATTGAAAATTTTATGTTTGCCACAAAATAACTAGCTCTGAAGAGATAAATAAGATGGAAATACATGACTTACCTTTTCAACATCCTGGAAAGGCTGTTGTAAATGAAATAAAAGAAGCAGTTATTTTAAACAGGTAGAAAACTAATGATTGTAATTCCTGTTACCTATCAGAATTAACTGGATTGTTTTGCCAATTACAAATAAATTAAACTCACAGCATCTTGAACTTAACAGAATTCTAAATGATACGTTCTGCCATTTACATAAAGAGTTAATGACCCTTTAGTGAAAGGAGACCCATAAAATTTCATCAGGCAGGCAATTATTATAAAGCCTACTCATAATGTATTAATTGATATTCTCCACTTACTCCATCAACTACATTAAACACAATTAATGGTAGACCAAATTATTTTCAATGGGCAAGACACACCAACATATCAACTATTTAAAAATGGCTTATGATATTGATTTAATTACAAACTGTTCTTTCACTGGTGTACTAGATTTTTAAGCTTCAATCTTGCCTCACAGATTGTGAAATTTATATTGTCCACTTTGTTGTAAAATGCATCCTGACCTCACTTTCCTCTTGTCGATGTCGCTGTAATCGTTCCACATCATCAATCTCATAAACTTTTATTTCAAATGGCTCTTTCAAAGTCCCTGGTAAAGGGGGAAGATCAACCCACTGGCCAGCAACATTCTGTTTTCTGCCCAGAGATGTAGAATCAGGAAGAGGAGCTGGAATCAGTCGACGGCGCTGGAAACCTGAGATTTAAAAAAAAGTGTCCTTGTATCTTTGTTTCCTAAAAACTCCATGAACATTCTAACCCAGACAATACTTAAAATACATATATATAGCCACATACATTTTGCTATCATAATAATTACATTATGTGCCTAGTGAAATTCTGTCACAGGACAATATAATCAAGAAGCATAATTGTAGCTGAAATTAAACAGTTTACACTGGATTCTTATGCCTACAAATTTCAGTTGATCAAAACTTCTTTCTTTTTCCCTCCTTAATTTTGTGATGCCTTAACATACAAAGTCTCTGAGTTTCCATTTCAAAGTGATTGGCAATCAAAGTAAACCAATAGGATTAGGGAAACATTATGACATCACAATAAGCTAAACAATGCGGTTGTAAAGCAAAAAAAAAAATCAGCCGTAAAGCAAAATTGATTACCATTATTAAAGGACTGTTCAGGTTGTTAAGCAAAGGCCTCATCCAACCATGATTTCCAACTTCCAAATGGTTTCCCCACTGAGTTTGTTTGCAGGAAGCTGGCAGGGAAGGTGGGCAATCATGATTACATGACTGCAGGGAAACTGAAATACCAGAACTCTGAGGCCCCATCCTAAGTCATCTTCATTTAACTTTTGAACTGAATGAATGGTCATAAATCAAGGACTATCTATGGCTCACAAACAACAAATCCAAACACTGACATTCAACTGTACTAGACTCCAGTCTCTCCCTGATCCAGCACTTTTGGGAAGAGCCAGCTCTTCAAGGCTTTTGAAAAAGCTAATAGAATGGGGGCCTCGATGGCCATAGCTGTCACTTGCTCCTTCAGCAGGAAACGTGAATTTAGGAGAACCCAAAGTTCCATGCAAGCTCTATTTGGGAGAGTACCTCCCAGAATCAAAGATGACATCTCACCAGAACAAGGAGACTAAAAAGTCAGAGCCACTCCATCTTGCTAGGGTTGAGTCAGAGTTGGCTCCTCCCCATCTGAATCCTTGCAGCCTCCAGGGCAACACTAAGGCAGTGCTGCCTGGTTGGCCAGAGGCTGATGATATCACACTTCATGCCACTAGATGATCTCTGCCATAGGCCTCATGTAGATGTAGAAAAAGAGGGTAAGAGATTCAAGATCTGAGACTTCCCGTATTGCAGGGTCCTAGAACTCAATCTCTCCCTCCCACCAACACCAACTAAAAGTAGCCACAGAGGAAGGGGAAGAACCATTATAAATATCCCACTTCCATAGCTGGTCCAGAAGAAAACCAGAAAGTTAGTGTGTTGAACAGATCTAGTAGGACTAGGATAGATGCATCACCCTCCATCCCAAGGCCTTATCCATAACCATGACCAATGATGTCTCAAAGCAAAGCCTTAACTAAAAGATGGCCAAATACATTTCATCCAGCCATCTGAAGCTGAGTGGCTACAACCCATTAACAACTCCTCTAAAAGGGGGAAGTTCATTTGGTAGAGATAGCCCTCTTCAGTGATCATTCATTCTGTGACGATTCAACGCTTTGACTCCTCTGAACAAGGAGATGTATCTTCAAAGCTGCAAACATTCCATATTCCATATCCCCATGGTGACATGATCACAATTCAGGCACTTGGCACCCAGCATACAATTATGACTGTCACAATGTCCTATGATCACATGATCGCCATTTGCAACCTTCACTGCTGGTTTCTGATATGGCTTCTGATAAGCAAAGCAATGAAGAAGTCAGCAGGAAGTCACAAGATGCAGTCACATGACAATATGCTTAACAACTGTGCACAAGTCACTGAACAATTGTAACGGGAACTATTGTCATAAATCAGCACAGTCATGATTTTTTTCTTTATGATCATTTATCCAATGGATTATCCCAAGGCTATGCTAGTTTCAAATTTTTAAAAAAGTTCATTAGCATATACAATTGTACTGATTTACCTGGAATTAATCCTAACTGAATTCAGACATACTTTTCAATAGGAATATACAATTAGTTTTCTTTCTTCCCAAACCTAGAACATTTGACTAAATTAAGAGTGGCAAAGCACTAAACACTCCAAAAGGTAAACTGTAATTTATCAGCAGAGGACTATTCCAATTGAGAAAAAAACTGTTTGTCATTTTAAAATGCCTTATAAAGCATTTCCTGGGGCAAAACCAAATACAAATCCATCAGCCATAATACTCTTTCAATATGTGGGCAACTTTACACAGCTGTTAGTATTGATTTGCAGGACAGACTTAGGAAGCTTATGTGCTATGAAAAGAGAATAGTTGCAAAGGCTGAAACGGGGTCTTTAAAACAACAGGCCACACAGTAAAATAAACTGGTTACCATGACTAGGAAGTACAATGTGATCACATACTTGTATATATACATCCTAGACCTGTGAGGAAATTGTACCCAAATATCATCTATGGCTTTTAAATTGGGACTGTATCCCTAATAGATAAATTAGTCATTTTAACGTTCTCCCACCAGGGATGGTAGATTTCAGATTTAATGTCAGCCTCCAGTGCTGACATAGTAAAGAGGGGGTTAAATTCCTGTGAGATTAGTAAGAGAGAGTGCCGTAGAATGATTTAGATAATGACCAATAGGATAAGGAAGCAAGCCAGGAAAGGGAGGGATGATGGAGCAGAGGTCATTTCCTGACTGCATATGAGTCCGTGAAGACATTGTTCTAACAAATAAAAGTTTTTTTTTTCTTTATTATCCAAATGTGAGGGGCATCTTATTTCGTCAGACAACTCCAGCTCGGGCAGACAGTCAGGAAATGACCTGATTCAAAAAGTGATGTTTTCCCTCTGACATTTGTGACAATAGTTTAACAATATTCATAGGGCTTTTTATTTGATAGTCAAAGTTTTGTTTATTTCTCCCAGGATTAATGCAACATCCTTTAAGGTAAAGAGATGTCATATTGGCAAATAGACATTCCATGCCATCTTGATGGAAAATTCTATGCAGAGTTAATAAGCCTGAGACTTCAGTAGGTTGGGAAAATTTTAAAAGGTCTAGATCAGGGGTGTCAAACTCAAGGCCCAGGGGTGTTTAGATCTGGCCTGCAGGGCTGCCCTGGAAATAGCGAAGGACCGGCCTGCAGTGCTTCAGCCGGTGAAAACGGAGCTTGTGAGGGCCACGTACCGCCCTCCTGAGCTCTGTTTTTAGTGGCAGAGGGCTGCAGGAGACCCTCCTAGCTGAAAACAGAGCTTGTGAGGGCCATGTGTGCTCCCCCCTTGAGCTCCATTTTTGCTGGCAGAGGGTTGCAAGAGGCCATCACAGCCGAAAATGGAGCTTAGGAGTCCATTTTTGCTGGCAGATTGCTCAGGCCACCACAGGTGCCCCCCCACCACCACAAGTGACATCATGCTGGCTATGCCCACTCTGCCCATGCCCACCCCCTAGATCAAATGCAACCATGATGCAGCCCTCAATGAAATCAAGTTTGACAACCCATGGTCTAGATGCTGAAGAAAAGTCTAACTACTGAAGAAAACAAAACCTCTGAACTCCGCTAGGTGTTGCCTAAAGAAGGGAAGCTGAGTATGGACACTCTGAAATGACCAGCTACTCTGGTCTCCTCTTTTTCCTAAAGTTTAGGAAACCAAACTACCTGTATATTATTCCCAGTAGCTAGAATTGTCAGTTGTTTCACTCTTCCTTCTTGTACCACTTTCTTTCTCAGACTAGAGAAATCTGTTTTTCAAAAGTTGAAGAGCATGATAATAAGCTCTTCAGTGAAAAGATGTTTTTCTGGAATTATTATGCTGGTGAATCTCCAATCTATTTCTAATTTCAGTTGATCCTTAGCTTTGTAGATTGTTAGTTCCATTAATCAGACATTTTAGAGTACTTTTTCCAGATTCCTTTATGTACTCATAATTTTCATTTGGGGACCTACCAATCAAAGATTTGTATGAGTATCTGCTAGAATTATACAATAACACTTTCAAGTAAAGATATCTTTTCAAAACTTTTTTTTGTATTTTGTGGGTTGTGGTAATCTGGTAGCCCATGATGGCAGTTGGTTTAGCTGAGCTAAATATAGACTAGACAAAGCCATCCATGCCATATTCAACACAGCCATTCACAATCCTTTTCATTAACATACAACAACATGCCCTTATTCATACTGTTCACCACCCAAGCATTATGTCTGTGTGTGTGTACACACAGACACAGACACACACACACACACACACAACTGTCCATCCTGCTTCATGTCCTGTTTATTTGCAGCTATTCAGATGAATCTAACATGAGATAATAGAATATTTATGGATAAGATGGGAGCTGTTATAACAGTGGATAGTATCTATTTTAAAGTAACTGCTTGCTTTTCTTTCATGGATACTTCCCCAAAAATATTAGAATAAAGAATTACATGGGAAGGGCTGAGAACTTTAATTCTTTTTACCTCTTCTTCAGGGAAACATAAACTGCCCTTGAAAACTTCAACCTCTTCCGTGTAATTTGTATGAAACAGAGTAAAATCTGCTACATCCCCATGGAGCAGCAGTCACACCTGCCCCATAATAAAACAACTGGTTCCAAATAGCCATTACTAGTTAACATGTATTTAGGGAGTTCAGTGACAGAATTTATTAATCAAAAAAGTAGTATTGAGGATCTGCCTCTTTCATTAAGCCATGCAGATTGATCATTTGCCTCTTAGGCTAAAGCTCAGCTGCTACTTACAAATTAAAAATCTGTCAGGTCTGAACATGCCTTCAGTTTCAAGGACTACTATGATGGCATTTTCTCAGATACCTTATTCACTAATAGGTTGGTTTAAGGTTGTTGACAGACCTGCTGCAGACTCAAATCAATAGAAATTCTAATACCAGGTTTTTGTAGTTATTGTATTTTTACCTGCTGATCTTTTCTTTGGGGATTTCAAACTTCTCATGCGACTTGGTGAAGACATCCCACTTTCGCTCATGGAATCATGTGCCGAAGAAGCACTGCCAGTGGCTTCGCTGTCACGGATCATGCTTTCATAGCCACTGCTGCCACCACTATGATAGAAAAGAGCTGTCCTACCCATTGCAGGTGGTAGTTCCCCACTCAAGACACTACTGTTATCACTCCCATGACCACTGCTGTAGCGCTGAGGTCTTCTTGGCGCAGTTATCTTACTGTATGGAGATGGCAGCATCTGGATCTGTGACTTCTCATCACTTAGATTAACTCCACTGTCATTGCCACTATCAGAGTCTGTCGAACCCCGGAAATGGCTCATCTTGCCTGAGCTTCCTGATGCTAGCTCATTAACACGACTATTGGCTGCCCTAATGGCCTGCTTAGTTCCCATAATTGTTCCTCGACCAGGTTTATTGTTTGTGCCTTGCGTGGACTTTGGAGTTGTTTTCCCACTCAAAGGAATGCTAGAGTTCTTCCCAGCGGACTGAGCCAAAGACTTCACAGAGGAGCTCAGAGACTTGGATCCACTAGCTGAAAGGTTACGACTCTTATTTCCACTAACTGCAGTTTTCTGGCTGGTAGCACTTTTCATCTGACTATTTTTGCAAGATACAGACATGGCACACGATGGAGGAGAGGTCAGGCCAGATGTATCAGGAGAAACTCCCAGTCTGGGGACTAGTCGGCCATTCCTGCCATTGCTAAGGCTGCCACCACCATTTTCCTTATTCAGATTAGTTTTTCCTCCCACAGATAGCAAGCTATCACATCTTTCAAGGGATGTGTGACTCCCATAACGATGGACACCTTCACTTTTTGATGCCTTAGCCTTTAAACTTGAAGTTGCTTTTGGCAAGGAATGGTCTCCTCTAAGGCTATATTTGCTACTGGCATTTTCAGCAGTACATAACCCAGTTCTCAGTCGTGAATCAATGTCATCCTCATGTTTAACTGCAGCAGCCCTATTAGCTTCTAATCCTAGACCTTTGGCTCCTCCGTTTTTTTGCTCAAGACTGGATTTACGAACAGGAGGTGCTGGAGGTATTATGCCATTTGGCCTGGGTAACATACTCATCTTTTGCTGTGCATTCTTCTTTTTCAGGCTCCCAATGGCAAAAGCAGTTTCAGAATTCCCTCTGTGCATAGCTTCTGTAAAAGCACCACTGCTGTGTGAGACAGGGACTACTCCCAGTGTGGTGGCTCCTCTTTTAAGCTGTGGAATTTTAGGGAAAACTTCAGATTTTTTAGTAACTCCACTAGAAGACTTGCAGCTCATTTCACAACCATCTACTACCCTTTGTGAACAGGCAAGTAATGTCTGGGATTTTAAAGCTTTAGTTGTGTTACCAAATTGTTGGGTAGATCTTGGTGGCTGCTTCTGTGTACAAAATGCCTGAGAATTTAAAGGTAACATATCTGTGGTATTAGTTTCCAGACGATTGTCTGTGCGAACCAACCAGGGATCATCAAACATCACATGTGGCTTTTGCAGTTCTTTATCACAGAGAGTATTATTATGAGTCAGAGATGAGGTAGCTTTTGTTCTTCGGGGAAGACTGGAGTGTATAGTTTCAATCACTGGAGTGTTTTGAGAATTAGAAAGTTTAACCTTTGTGGTCTGATCAGTGATGCAAAGAGTACTTCCAATCTGACACACTTTGGTTAAGTCATAGTTTTGAAGGCTTCTGTTGACTCCTGAGGCTGTCTTGCTTGAATTCATGCTCTCACTCTCCAATTCTGAAAAGCAAAAGCCACTATCATTCAAGGTAGTTTTCAAGGGAACAGAGATATTAGGAGAACCCAAAGTTAAAGGTTCCTCAGACTTGTGACAGCCATACGAGGGATGCATAAGAAAACCATCACTGGGATGGGCTCCTTCACTTCCAATTGTACAGATACTGACTTCACTTAGCCATGAGCTGATCGAGGAACGTCTGCTGCTACTAGTGAAGGGTTCTTCAGAAAAGGGTACAACAATATCAATGTTGACACCTGTTGTACTTGCCTGAGAGGTATAAGCATCAAACTCATCATTTATACTGCTGATGATACTAACTGGCCTAGAACCAGAGGCAAGAGCCTGAAGAGAGCAGTCACTATTAAAGCTGATGATGCTAGAGGGTCTTCCATTGTCCATAATACCACTGATAGATAACTCCTCAACCACTGTAAAGACAAGCTCATCTTCACCATTGAGTTCCACAGGCTTCTGCAAAGTCACTGTTGTTGTCAGTATATCCCTGTCAAAGCACGGGCCTCGGAAAGATGATCGAAATCTATGTACTTCAATACCATCTGCCTGCTGTTCTGTGTCATTAGTTATGGTGTTATGTTCAGTTTCACTAGCCACTTGTTTACTCATTCCCACAGGTGGAGTCCTGATGGAATTGTTGTGATCCACCTTTAGATATGCTTGTCTGCTTGTTACTAGACATTCCTGCTGCTGAGGTGGTGGAGGAGCAGGGCTGGGCAATGGTCTTTTCATATATGAAGTTTTTTCTTTCACAACCATTTCAGCATCAGCTTGACTGGATTCATGAGTCTTTGCACAATTACTTGTTGACAATTGACAAGAATCAGCCACTACTTCATTATTCCCACTGAAATCTATTCTCTTGCTTTCAGGTTTTGATTGCAATTTGGCATATTCTGTTTTTAAAGGAGATACCTTCTTTTCAGGGCAAGTGATGTTGTGCTGGAAATAAATGTTTTGTCCCTTTTTTGGAGTTCCTGTTTCTTGTGAAAATGGTTTTTTAAAGCCTCCAATAGGAGAAGATGGTTTGGATTTAGACTGCCCATTTTCTGCAGGCATGGGTACTGTGCTATTGGAAGCTACAGTGGTAATCTCTCCAACAGGAAACTTGACAGGTTCCTCACTTCCATCAATACACTCCAATCTTTCCTGCAATTCTGCAAAGGTGTTACACTTAAAGTGATCTTTGTCAGAGCTTTTTGGAAGACCACAATTGTCCTTGTTTCTTTTTTTGTTCAAAGAAGGGATTATGGGGACAAATTCCGGCGGGCCTTCATTATCTGTCAGCTCTCTGTCTGACAAAGCAGTACCATTGGAACCTACATAGATAACAGTGTCACAGGACTGCTCACTGCTTGAGGAATAATCATGTTCACTGGAAAGATTCAACACAGGAATGTCAGGATCAAGAGCTATAGTCCTTGGATGAAATGGTCTCAGATGAGGAGGTCGTCGTACGTGACCTTCTTCACATGAACTTTCTCCTCCAGATGAGCTGGATGCATACTGCTGATTGCAAAAACATAAATAGCAGAGAAGGATTTTTAATATTAAATGTATTCACAAGAGGACAAATCATGAGTCACTTTTTCATGTCCTACAGAACAGTTTTTGGTATTTATTGGAATCATTCTAATAGAAGGCACTTATGATATTTTTTAGTGATAACTTCCAATTTTCAAAAGGCAAAAAAGAATGATGTGGCAATTAAATGGCACAATCACCATGAAGGAACATTGATTGAATGGCCAAGTATGCAATATTTTGCACTGGGCGATAGGTTTTCATATAGCATGATTGTTTTAATGCTTACAGAATCTTGGTTTCAGTCCACATTTCACAATATGACTGTATTGTCATATGATCAGGAGTATCTGAAGCCTAACTACATCTGGCCAATGTTCAATTCATTCCAACAATGAGAGAGACTACAAATAGGTTCAGACTACAGGCAATCCTCATTTACCAATCACAAGTGGAATGCTACGCAATGCAGTCATAAAGTGAAATGTCATATGAGTGTGCTCAATTTATGATATCAGTTTTGACTGCCATTAAGTGAATCAGCACAATGCTGATTAACTGCAATGTCATGTGTTTGTGACTTACAACGTATTGCTGGCTTCCCCATTGACTTCGTTGGAAGCCAGATCTGAATGTCACAAATGATGGTTATATGACCATAGGATGCTGTGACTGTAAATACTGTTGATTGCCAAGCGATAAAATCACGATCACATAACTACATGGACACTATGACAGCCACAACTTTGAGGGCAGGTTACAAGTCTCTTTTTTCAATTCAACCATAGCTTTGAATGGTCACTGAGCAAGATGTTGATAAGCAAGGAGAAACTGTATTGTGCAAACTAAGCCATTAATATTGGATTTCAGAAATCATATATACTTGGCTTAATACTTAAGCCAATTTCCGAACAATGCATTCACTTTCATAGAAAAAAATTCAGAGAGACAGATAATAAAGGGAAATAGTTTAGTCACTGAATATTGAATATTTAGTCACGATTCCAAATGATCCTTAGCAATGAATCAAAACGTGAGTCAAACATTAAGAGTCAAATTTAAAACTTGAATTGGCCTATATTCCAAATACTAAATAAGGTCTGAAAAAGATCATGTAATTAGGTCAGGACAGGCAATCATTAGCTGTTAGTTGAAATGCATATCACTGTCCAGAAGTCAATGCAGATATTACTTACTTCCTGCTATTATCCATATCTGAATATTTGGTGTGAAGGATTTTATTGTATTTGATAAAACGGGTTCTTTTAGTATGATCGTACATCATCCATCAGTATGTACCAGCTGGAAGCGGGGAACTCCAATAAAAGACTAGTGACTTGCTCAAATTAAATCACCATTATTTCCTAATTACCTGATTTGTCTCTCTGTGCCTATCTTTCAACCATTGAATTTAGGGCTGCATCTAATGAAATAGTCTAAAGTAGCTTCTCCAATTCATTATACTTTAAAATAACAATTTGAGCTGCATCATAGCAAGTAACAAAGATGATGATTAATGAACTTTTATGATCATGACTTTGGTAATACTTCTGCCAAATATTATCTCTGATACATGTCTAGGTTGAAAGCTAGCAAAACAAATTAACAGTAAAGGAATGCTATAATCCTCACTGTGATGAACAAAATTATTTCCAAATTATAAAGTATTTATTTGCCTGCTCACACCAACCTTGGATTTCTTCTTCCTCATCCTGTGGATACGAGAGGCAAGTTGAAGTGTCATGAGACTTTCCGCATAACTTCCCGGAGAATCTGATATATGGGCTAGCATGGTTGTTCTACAGTTGATGTTCCCAAGCGATTCTCTTAGCAGCATTGTCAGTTTGTTATCCCTATGAAGCATGCAGAGATATAAACAGTGGTTTGAAACATTTCCACTTCTTGCCATTGTTTTTCCAAGCAGTCTATTTCTAAGTGATCACAACAGGTTTATGAATAAAAAGAAAATCTCAAGTTCAAATGAAATTTTGTGATTTTTCAAAAAAGGGAACAGGCAAGCTAATTCTAATTCTACAAAACAAAAACCAGCTCATAAGAGCAAAAAGAAGCAAAAATTGTAATGCATCATTTGCTAGGCGTTATATGACATATCTACAAGATAAATGCTAAGACTCTGAAAGACATGACTCTGTTAATTGCTCAGAGAGCAATTCACTTACTTGTATGGCACATGTTTGGCACCATTAATTAAGGCCAGAATGACACTGCCCAACGCAGATAGAGAGAGGCAGAAGGAACTTCCTCCATCCCGACTTTTGCTTAGCACTTTTTCACAGCTTCCCAGGTCAATGAGATGTAAGCGGCTGCGTCCACCTGACACTGAAAAGCCGTAGGAACACAGATATATATTAATTCAGGTCTGGATAGGATAATCAAAAATAAAATGGAAGGAAATAAAATTCTAATGGAAACAAAAGTTAAACACTATTGCCTATTACATGACTGCATGATAGACAAAATCAAGCAAACCAATAACAATGTCCAACAATTCACTAAGAAGCCTTTGAAACTCTTATTAATTTGTGAACTATTAGTTGCTTAGTTCTGACCATATTTTAGGATCAAATAAATGTGAACAAAATATTCTGAGTGTGTGTATATTTAAAAAAGTGAAGATATATACTTTATAGTTTAGAGTAGGAGTTTTAAAACCAAACCAATCAGGGTGGATTTGATTTAAATCAAGTTGATTTAAATCAGGATTTAAATCATGATTTAAATCACTAGTAAAAAAGCTTGATTTAAATCAACTCAACTTAAATCATAATTTTTAAAGAGCAACTTTCAACTCTGTCCCACAGCAGCTCCTCCTCTGACCTGCTATTGAATCACCGACGGTCCCAATATTGAAGAATATACAGCCTCATGCTACATAACTAAGCTCCATTTCATGCTGAATAAACTAAATTATTAATGTATCTTAAATAGAAAACTATCTTTAGATGGATTTTTAGTCCAAAAGCATTTTATTAAAATAAATTTGACAAAAATAAAAAAAAATCTGATTTAAATAAAAAAATCAAATTTATTTTTTTTTAAATATTTTTAAAAATCAATTAAAAAAATATTTTAAAAAACTATGTCCAATATTTTAATAAGAAATCAATAAAAATCATCATTTTTTATCTATTCTGAAACCAATGAAATCAACACAACATTAGGAAAGCATTTCTTGAATTCAAATGTTATTTTTAACTGTGCAGATCCCATCACTGAACTTAATACTTTGAACATTTCCACTTACAGGCAAGAAGCAATAGTCAACTTTGGATGACATAGCAATAACCTTGCAACAGACATTGATAAAACACGGTAACATTTCCTAAAACTTCCACTGGTCAGGAAGAAGTAACTACAGGTAATCTTTGATTTACAATCATCTGTTTAATGACCGTTCTAAGTTACAATGACTCTGAAAAAAGTGACTTTTGGCCATTTTTCACATGATTGTTGCAGCATCCTTATGATCATGTGATCAAAATTCAGGTACTTGGCAACTGGCATGTATTTATGACAACTGCGCTGTCCTGGAATCATGTAACCATCATTTGTAAATTTCCCAGCCAGCTTCCCAAAAACCAATGTCAAAGGTGAAAGCTGGATTCACTTAACCAACTTGTGTTTCACTTAACAACTGCAGTAATTCACTTAACAACTGCGGCAAGAAAAGTCATAAAATGGGGCAAAACCCACTTAACAACTCCCTTGCTTAAGAACAGAAATGTTGGGCTCAATTGTAGTTATAAATCAAGGACTACCTGTAGCAGTTAGCTACCTACAGCTACCAACATCTAGCAATCATCTCATGCAGAAATATCTCTCCACTTGTGTAAGAAGCACGCATTTCTATTTACATTTTAAATCCCAATGGATTTAGCAGCTGGACTTTTTAACACACACAAAGGTATGCATATTCCAATTCACATAGCTTTCTATCTAGTTGTCCGCTGACCACAATGGTTAAAATGGTAACATTAGAACCAAATAGATCCCGATTTCAACTGCCTACTCAGACATGAAGCTCCTTAAGTAAACTTACACTATTTTATTAGATCATTTATCAGTCAAACTACCACAAGAATTTTTTGAAAACAGGACTGGGAGAGGGAACCTACATGTTGACCTGATCACTTGGAGCAAAAGGTAAAGTATTTTTCTCCTTCTGTCCTCCCACTTTTAACAGAAGCACAATTGAGAGTGTTTTAACAAACTGCATCACTGTTTGGTTTGGTGGTTGCAGTGCCTCAGAGAGAAAGTCCATTCAGAGAGTGGTAAGGACAGCCGAGAAGATTATAGGAAGCTCGCTTTCTGTCATTCAGGATACTGCTTATAAGTGCTATGTGCTTAGAGCTCAAAGCATTGTTAGAGACCTCACACAGCCACATTATGGTCTGTTTCTGTTGCTCCCCTTTGGGAGGAGGTTTCAAAGTATTTCTAGCAGGACTTCCAGATTCTGTAACAGCTTTATTCCCTATGCCATCCGTCTTCCTTGCCAGGTACATGTACTGTATACATCCAAACTAGACTATGTTGTTTCTCTGTGTCATATAATGTATGTGGGTATATGCATATTTTTGTATTTATTTATTTATTTTGTCATGTTTATGTAATGTATATTGGAGGTGGTGACCCTTTGGGAGCTGTATGCAACAAAATTTCATTTCAATGCACGCCAATTAGTGTACATTCAAAGTGACAATAAAGTTATTCTCAGTCTCTAAGTCTAAGTCTCTACCCGCATGCCTGGTTTTCAAATTAAATATTCCAAAAAGCAATCCATTTTAAAGCTTTCTTGGCTAATACAATCAGCTTCTGTGTTGATAAAAATCAATTGCACTTCTTTTCAAAAATCTACGCAAGAAGAAAGCCAAATCTACATACTTCCTCCTTTGCCACTCTTCTCCATTCGATACTGATATATGTGAAGTGTGAAAAACATGTGTGAATTCCTCCGATCTTCTTCATCGCATTCTGGTTTGCTAGTACTCCTGGCAGCCAGCGCTGCATCGAGGAAAAAAGCTGCTTTCTCTGCTGTTGGGGCCCTCAATTCACTTTGATTCTGAAGCTGGAATATAAACAAGAAAACAACTAATTAAGAAGAAGAGAATAATCCCTGCTTCCTGAACAGGGGAAGAAGCCACAAGGGTGCTAAAAGAAACAAATATGTATACTGTGGGACTGGAGATTAAAAATGAAAAAGACAATTAAAATATATATATTTTAAAACTGATTGGAATTGTTGACAGGGGGGAAAAAAACCCCAAATGTCAGGAAAAAAGAAAAAGCCAGGCTTCCCACCTGTCCTGAGATTTTATACCTGTGTTCCACATATTGGATCCTCTCTTAGGTAAACCCCTGGGGATTGTCCATCTTGAAGACTGCCGGTGGCTACTTCAGCTAACAAATCCTTAAGGTTTTCATCTTTACCGCTGATCTCCACAGCAGATACTCGAATTGAGAAACGAGTCCCAGTCTTCTCCTTGCGCTCATTGATTAACTTGAAGAGCCATGAAATAGCACAAGGTACGATGCCAAGGCTCTGTGTGGAGTTATCTTCTCCAAACATTGTGTAGGATTTGCCTAAAATGGAAAGCAAATGTAATTGGACCACTAAGCACATGACTTTAGTGTCAGGAAGTGTGGGAATTATCAGTTTTCTTATTCAGTAGAAGGAAGAATTCTCCTGTTCTCTTACTCTGGCAAGAATCTGTTTTGCCATTTATGTTTTGAGAGGGTTCACATGCACCACGTGGATGATTTATGAGTAATTAATAAACAGATGAACTTCTGGAAGAGCTGACTTTCTGGTGAAAGGAGGAGAATGAAAGAAGCAATGGGACGTGAATGTGAAAGGAATGAAGCCACTATCCACACCCACATCCACAGTGAAACTTTAACAACAAGAGTTGGAAGGGACCTTGGAAGTCATCTAGTCTACCCCGTGCTCACACGGGAGACCTAAACTAGGAATTCAAACCACCGAACTGCCCATCCTTCTGATCGATAAGCTCAGTGTCTTAGCCACTGAGCCACCTAGTCATGCAGAGAATGGGCCTTGTCTTTCCTCAGACTACAAAAAGAAATGGAGGAAAGAAAAAAGGCTGCTTCATCCCCACCCATTTTTCAACAAATCTGTTCAGGCAGTCAAATAGCTACTGTCCCTAATACAGCCACCCTCTTCCTAAATATTCCACTGAAGAATCACTCGCAATTCCTGATATTTCAAGGAGAAGTAAATTAATTCTTCACTCACAAATCTTGGGGGGAAGGGGTATTGCATTTTATAAAATGTCCTAGTTACTGGTAATACTTGTCATCTTAGGCTGATGAAGGCAAAGGATCGAAGTGATGTCTGGAAGCTGTGCGGGTCTGGATGGGGAGAAACAGGCTCTGACTAAACCCCTCCAAGACTGAGTGGCTGTGGCTGCCGGTGTCCCGATATAGCCAGCTGATGCCATCGCTGACTATTGGGGGCGAGTGGCCCCCACCGAGAGGGCTCGCAACTTGGGCATCCTCCTGAATGCACGGCTGTCTTTAGAAGAACACATGATGGCCGTGGCCAGGGGGGGCTTTTTATCAGGTTCGCCTGATACGCCAGTTGCGTCCCTTTCTAGATCGGGACTCCCTACGCACAGTCACCCATGCTCTCGTGACTTCCCGCCTGGACTACTGCAACACTCTCTACATAGGGCTCCCCTTGAGGTGCACCCGGAGGCTCCAACTGGTCCAGAATGCGGCCGCGCGGGGAATTATGGGAGCGATGTGGCGCTCCCACATGACACCTCTCCTGCGCGAGCTGCACTGGCTCCCGGTGGTCTTCCGGGTGCGCTTCAAGGTGTTGGTGACCACCTTTAAAGCGCTCCATGGCTTAGGACCTGGGTACTTGCGGGACCACCTTCTGCCGCCAATAGCCTCCCACCGGCCAGTACACTCGCACAGAGAGGGCCTCCTCCGGGTGCCATCGGCCAGACAGTGTCGGCTGGCAACCCCCAGGGGGAGAGCCTTCTCTGTGGCGGCGCCCGCCCTCTGGAATGACCTACCCCCAGAGATACGCAGGATTCCAGATCTCCGGACCTTTCGTCGGGCCCTTAAAACCCATTTATTCCATCTTAGCTGGGCTAGCCTGATCCCATCCTCCGTTTTAAAATTTGAATTTGATTTTAAATTGGGTTGTTTTAATTCTTGGCCGAATAATATTTAATAATTTTTAAATTGTTTTTAACTTTTGTGTACCATGTTTTATTCTGGCTGTTCACCGCCCTGAGTCCGCAAGGAGAAGGGCGGTTTATAAATTGAAATAAATGAAAATGAAATGAAATTTCTGGGGTCTAGCCCTCATTTGGGACCTAATCAGTGAGAATAATTAGTAAATATCATAGAATCACAGAATGTAAGGACTGGAGAACAACTGGAGATCTTCTAATCTAAGCCCCTGTGCAATTCAGCAATCCACTAGAAAAATGCCCCAAATCAGTCTTCCCTTCTCCAGGCTAAATGTATTCAAATCTTCCAATAATTCTTGTTTAATTTTTCTTCACCTCGTCCCATTGGTTGTTCTACTCTGGACATCAGTTTCTCAAAGTCTTTCCTAAAATATAACATCCAGAACTGCACAATATTCATGTGATTAACCAATGTAAAATAAATAAGACCAATGACTTATCTTGATCCCAGAATTACACTTCTATTAATGTAGCATAGCATTTAAATCACATTTGATTTCTGCCACTCAAATGCTTTGAGTTTGTATTGGCGCCTCGTGATGGATATTCCTCCCCACATTGGCAGAGTATTTTTTACAACTTCCCCACTATCCTAGTTCACCTCTTACAGTTATCCAAAAAAGCTAGGATTTCATCTTAAGACATGTGGAAATATTTATTCCATTCTGAAGTTGAATTTTCCATATGTGAAAATTCGAGCAATCTCGATGGTGATTTTCTAACTGAGGAGTAAAAAAGGAGGACTATAAGTAGTTAACATCTGGTTTATAGAAACAAAATACCCTCTTCATACAAACCTTCAGATTATAACCAATGGCACACACCTTAATTGACAATGGGAGAGAACAAATGCAAAAAGTAGCTTTTACATATTTCATTATTAATCCATCGGTACTTAATTAATTTTTCCATTCTTTGTAACTTTGTAACCAATTAATTTCTGCAAGCTCTTTGCTCTCTTTGAATTATGACACACCTCTCCCTGAAAAAATCTGCACATAGATAGATAGATGCACATAGCTACTTTTTACTTTTTATCCAATGGTTTTTTTAAAAGAAAGATAAGAAAGAATGCACAGAACTTAAAGTCCCAGTGTAGAAATAAAGCAGGAGAAGTTTGCATAACTAATAACAAAGAAATTCTAATCTATTCATGTAGTCCAGGTTTATTGTTCCAAGAGCTGACAGCATGTAATTACCAGGTTGACATAGTAATTAACTGTAATGAATTTGGGAGCTCACCAAGCTTGACATGGCCAAAGCAAAAGATGCAACCATCTGCACCATTCACGACAGACTGGATTACTTCTGCTACTGTTCCAGAGCATACCTCAGCCTAGTAAAGAAGTTGGAAGTCAGTTAATAAGCATGGACTCGGATGCATTGTATTGTTATTTTTACATGAAAATGGTTCTTAAAACAATGTAGTTGCACATTTCACAGCATTAGTCACACTATTCGAGTCTCTATATTCCATTTTTTCTAATTAAATGTATTACATAAGCCCAAAATAATTTCCTATTCCACTGAAGAGGGTGCCATGGCGTGTCAATTCCATGAACTCAGTTAAAAAGGAAATGCTAACCAGCAAACATAGAATTAATATAATATCTCATCATCCATCTTTTTTTTTAATACTAGCAGACTATGTACTGAGGGTAAAGGTTCGTTCTCCGAGCTTGTGGGTTGGTTTCTGAACGTTTCTTTACCAGGCTAGGTAACATCTTCAGTGGAGTTTAGGGGATGTTAGTGTCAGACCCATCATAAGACCCTCACTGGAGACACCCACACCTAAGACCTTATAAAAAGAACACTGACACTGACATCCCCTAAACCTGTGATGGTGAACCTATGGCATGCGTGCCACAGGTGGCACACGTAGCCATATCAGTGGGCATGCAAGCTCAGTTCTGGTGCGGCCTTCTGGGCCCACCAGAAGTAGGGAAACAAGCTGTTTCCTGCTTCCGGAGAGCCTCGGGGGGGGCAGGGCCTGTTTTTTGCTGTCCCCAGCCTCCAGAGCCTTTCTGGGACTTTGGGAAGGGTGAAAATGGCATTCCACACTCCCCAGAGGCCAGAAACTGCCCATTTGCCAACTTCCAGTGGGACAGGCAGTTGGCAAATGGACTGTTTTTGGCCTCTGGAGGGCCTCCGGAGGATGGGGAAGGCTGTTTTCGCCCTCCCCAGACTCCTAGAAAGGCGCTGGAGCCAGGTGAGAGAGAAAAATGGGCCTACTGGGCCATTGTGTGCCGGGAGCGGGGGGGTTCGCATGTGCATGCACAGGGGCATAGAATTATGGGTGTGGGCACCCGCTCCTCCTTCCTGGCACGCAATGGCAAAAAAGGTTAGCCATCACTGCCCTAAACTCAGCTGAAGATGTTACCTAGCCTGGTAACAAAACGTTCAGAAACCAACCCACAAGCTCGGAGAATGAACCTTTACCTTCATCCTACACCTGAGCTACAGATATTCATCACTATAGCAAAGACTATGCACTGCCAAGGATGCTTAGGAGAAGGAAGGACCCTCAAACAAATGAATTTCATTTCACCCCAAATGAAAAATTTTGGAACTTTTCTGTTTTAATCTTAATGACGACAACCCCATCTCCTGGAATGCACACAGACACAAAGGGCATGCTTTTAAGTCTCATCTGTGTGCTGCGAAAAGGAAGAGAAATGTTGTTCAATGGGGAGAAAACAGATTTATTTTTATCAAATGGAATGGAACCATACAGGAAATCTAAATTACGCACACATGTTCTGTTACTCCTTTTGAGTTTCAGATTCATGTGTTATCTCCTGCCAGCTTTATGTTTTCTTTACTGGCCAGGGAGCCATTCAGGACAGCAACCGTCTGCTATACCATATGTATTTGGCCTGATTCTCGTCAGACAAACACCAGCTCCTGAGCTAAACCTATGCTTCATTGCCATTTTTCTCCCGACAACCATAATTACAGCCAACGGTTACATCATTAATATACTGTAAATTTAAGGTTAACCAAGTTGCCACATAAACTAACTTTAGCTCATTTCAGATAAATATTGTAATAAATGTCAACTATCTCAACTCATAAAGACAATGTGCAAATTAGCGGTAAGCCCACATTTCAAATTTTGAACAAGTACCACAGATTTGTTAATTTTATACTACACTCAAATCATAAAGGTAAAGTTCCCCTTGCACATATGTGCTAGTCGTTCCTGACTCTAGGGGGCGGTGCTCATCTCTGTTTCAAAGCCGAAGAGCCAGTACTGTCCGAAGACGTCTCCGTGGTCATGTGGCCGGCATAACTAAATGCCAAAGGCGCACAGAATGCTGTTTGTTACCTTCCTACCAAAGGTGGTCCCTATTTTTCTACTTGCATTTTGTAGGTGCTTTTGAACTACAAGATTGGCAGAAGCTGGGACAAGTAACGGGAGCTCACCCCATTTCACGGCACTAGGGATTTGAACTGCTGAACTGCCGACCTTTTGATCGACAAGCTCAGCATCTTAGCCACTGAGCCACCTCATCCCTTACACTCTAATCATAGGCAGCTCTAATTCTTAACCAAAATCAGGGCTATTTGAAAAATGCAAGAGAAATTCATGCTACAACAGAAAGAAAAGGGAACCATAAAACCCACTGACACCTGACCTTATGTTAGAAATATAATATGCTACTGGAATATTTCATCTAACCAAATAAACTGACTAAATACATTTACATACCAGACTTAATTGTATTACTGAACAAACTTATTTTCTGAATTTCCACAATATACTGTACTATATTCTAATCAAGCAGTCTAGGATTATGCAAGATGCCAAGCCACCAAAAAGCTTAATCAAGGTTAGTATATGATGTTAATGCAGACTTCTCCCATTGTTTCTGCTTAACCCATGCCATCAGAATTGGGGGGAGGGGAAAAGCGGAGAAGAGGGGATCCACAGTGATTGAAGGAGAACAGTCTTCCTAATTCTGTTCCTTTTTTGTTTTAATTTCCATGAATTGGACTATGTTGATAGAGAAAGCAACAAACCCACTATCAGTTCTACTTTCAAGAACAGGTTATTTCAATCTTCCAATTGCCTCCAATGGGACACTAACTTGTTTATTGCAAAAATTCTACAAAATCCATTGGAAAATCCTTCTAATGAAGAGTCCAGGACATCTTCTAAGGCCTTTTTTTTTTGTATGGATATGCAGTATAATTCTTCCAATGCTTATGCATAAGACTGCAGGGAGAGTCTGTTTTAGATATGGGTCATTGCTCTACAGTCGTACCTCATCTCAAAAGTTGACAATGATAGGCAGCCATTTTTTAGGGAGGACAGTTGGCCATAAACATATTTTCTCAAAGAGACATGTGTCTATGTTTTCTCAAAAACAATATGAAAACCATTGCAGCATTCCAGATTTTCCCAGTTCCTATGGGCTAGGGCAGGACTGTCAAACTCACGTCGTCATGGTAGCATCACATGATGTATCGGGACTTTTCCCCCCTTTGCTAAACTGGGCGTGGGCATGGCCAGCACATGATGCATCTGGCCCACGGGCTGCAAGTTTGACAGCCCTGGGCTAGGGATTATGGAAACTGAAGTCAACATACTTCAGAAAAACTACACTATCCATTTTATTCCATCCTTCCACAATCAACAAAATATTTGATGATCTCTCATAATGATACAGATAAGCCCAAATCTATAAATGCTATGCTACAACTAGACTAAAAAGGGATACTACAGAAGTCACAAGTTGTATGTATATGTTGCTTTAAACCACACAAGAAAGATAGTAGGAATATAATCACTGAACAGAATTACCTCTACAGATATTGCTTCTTAATTTCACATCTGGGCTAAATTAAAACAGCGTGAGGCCTTGCAAACTGACTATTAATTAGCATGCCTTCCCAGTAATTAAACCAACTAATTCAAAGGGAAAAAAATACTGTAAAAGAACTCTCTTGCCAGAATTAAATGCCATGGCAGCAACTCAAATTATCAGCTTTATATGCTCAGCTTTGGTACCTGGGATGCATCCTGGGGGAACACTGCATCGAAAGCAAACATCTTTGGGACAGCCACAGCTCCTCTTCGGTGACTTGCATTACAGCCACTTGTAGATGGATCATAAAGTGTGATCTGCTTTTTTCGTGAATCTACCTTCAGAAATGACATAGATTCTGATGTGTTGGGTGTTCCTTGTGATGGGCAAATTCTCACCATCACCTTCACCTAAAAATCATTTAAAAATATAGATTTTAGTCCAGTTACAAGTAAATAATAATGCTATACCTCAAATCCTTGCTTTACAACTCAGAATGAGATCATGTGTCCATCTAGTTATCTACTGAACTGTATATATTATCTGACAGAGGATTTCATAAAAGAATCTTTCTGAGTTCTTTCTGATGTTGACCTTTCATATGCACAGCATGTCTTCTTCCCCTGAGTTACAGCCCGCATCTTAAACTTGAATTAATTAACCTGCCGGGGAAAAAATATGATTGGTCATATAATTTGAAACACAGTTTTCCTACAAAATCTTTACATATTGTACCACTTGCATCTATGTAGGTGCTTACTACGCAGTGAGCTCCCACACATCATGCTCAGAATATTGTACAATGGAGAAATAAAAAGGCCAAAAGTAGGTAGCCTTATGCAGTCGTGTTTTACTTAGTCTAAAACTTATAGAAGAATTTGCTATTACAAGTATGTAATGACAGCTGCTGTCTTCAATGAATGTAAAGAGGGAAAAGACAAATTCATGAAAGATAGTTCTACCAGTGATAATGAATCATAAGAGCTAAATGTGATCTCCATGTTCAAGGCAGTATATCAATAAATATTAATTGCACTGCAATGCCAGCATTATGTAATGTTTAATATATAGGATTTGGGTGAGAAAAACTCAGATTCAACCTCTATTCAATTACAGAGCTGAATGACAGACTTTGTAGAAAATCAAGGAGTATATGAAATTCCATGCACCACCTGCACCACCACATACATCGGACAAACCAACAGAAGAGTAAGTGCACGCATTGAAGAACAAAAGAACTCAGTCAGAAAAGAGGAACCAACTTCTTCCCTGGTCCAACACCTTAAAGCCACAGGACATGAAATTGACTTTAAAAAGACCAGAACCATCGCCAAAACTTAATACTTTAACAACAGAATAATCAGAGAAGCCATTGAGATAGAAAAACGGCCACACAGCATGAATAAACGAGACGATACCTCCCACCTACCAGCCATTTGGAAACCCGCCCTTATTGACAAACAAGTCCCTAACACGACGAATGACACTAGACCCACGCTCACGAGAGCTACACAGGATGTCACCACCACACATCCACGCAGAAAGCAGACTCAAACCCACACTGATAATGAGGCACGACCAAAGACCAGAAGCCAGACCGCAGCTGCATCATTAGCCACTTTAAACCCCTCCAATCCATACATGAAGCAGACTGACACCCACCATGAAGAGCTCTCACGGCCACAAACACGAAGCCAAACAACAACAACGCAGCTCACCAGCTCAAATCCCCCTGCAACTCAGACTAAACCAAGCACAACCAAGCCTCCACCCAAACAGAACACACCCCCAGCCAACCAGAGCACAGCCAAGCCCCTAACCAATCAGAACACACCTCCACCCAATCAGAACACAGCCAAGCTCCCACCCAATCAGCTCACACCCCCACTAGCAGTTAAAAGGAAGAGACAGCTGCGATCTCACATTGCTCCTGGAAGCACGAAGCCGAGAACACCAGCCTGAAGATGACGAATGAGACTTCGTCGAAACATTGCCAAGACACTTCCAAATTTACACGGGAGAAGACCCGAATAACCAAAGACCTACATACAAACACCCGCGAAAACCTCAGAAAACGTGTGTGTGTGTGTGTGTGTGTGTGTGTGTGTGTGTGTGTGTGTGTGTGTGCACAAATACTGCATACTATATATTCTAGCCAAAAATATGCTGGATTAACTAAAACTTGTTAAAGATAGAAACAGATTTCTAAAAAAAAAAAAGCACCACTTCAGAGTGCTTTGCCATCTCTAAACATATTATATATTTACCTGTCCTATGAAATACTTCCCAATGTGCAGATCGGAACATTATTTTTATGGAAAACATCACGGTTAATTATCTACTGAAATATTTTTGGCTAAAAACACTTCACTACCAGGAATACAATATTCATCAAACATGTTAGCTTTGGAAAGTCACTATCTTTTTTTTTTTTAAGCATTTAGGTTTATTTCCCTGTTCCATCTCTCCACCATCTAATGTGATATGAATATGACACGACAGTCCTAGAAAATAACTGAACCTTAAAATAAAATAAGCAATTGCTTCAAAGCGAAAGTAAGTATTGTAGATGACACATTTGAGACTACTTTCCAATAAAAGCTGCATGAAGCTACTAGCAGTGTGTTAGAGAGGTCCCTTCGACCTTGAGAATGTTGCCAAGGGGCCAAGTAAGTAACATTTTCTGTAAATAAATATACAAAGAGGATATCAATTCAAAAAATGCACTGAAGTATAAGAAACTGTAGCTATGCATATTCTCTTTTTATATTTGATAGCTGGCATTTATCAGTGCTACAACAATGCTCACTTCAGTCATCATGATTTTACCCTGACTGACCTTAGGAGAATGTTAGATGTCAACAGCAGAACAAACTGATCTTCCAATTCAACTGAGATTATAAAAAAACGGTGAACCAAAACTGACTTTCTCAGCAACTAGAATCTAACAAATTGTCTCAATCAGGCATGGTCTTCAGTTATGCTATGTGAAGAATGTCAGACTCATAGCATTTATGTCCCATGGTTTATCTAGGAAAAAGAAAAGACTTTTCCAACCTAATTAAATGTTTTTGAGACATATTGACAGGCTTGAAAAATACAGTATCCAAAAGAGCAAAAGTCAGAAATGGAAAGAAACTAAGAACTA
Organism: Masticophis lateralis; assembly: GCA_030761175.1. Lineage (NCBI taxonomy): Eukaryota > Metazoa > Chordata > Lepidosauria > Squamata > Colubridae > Masticophis > Masticophis lateralis. The sequence continues at coordinate 319,475,189 of JAUDYJ010000001.1, read as the reverse complement.
TATCCTGACTGCAAAATTTGAATCAGGACCTGACAGGAATTTCCCACAGAAATAAGTAGGATATGCCAACTCCTCTGATTATACAGCGAGAAAAGAACATTGCTTTATCATAATTCTAACAGTTCATATTTAAAAACTGGAGTTTGGAGGGACAATTTTCAAGCCTCCCCATCCCTTCCTTTTAAGAAACAATCAATACAAGAAATTGATGTGAAAATACTTTCCACCCTGCTGCTCTTCAACATGAATGCAAATAGAAATGATAATAAATCTCTTCCATTCAAACTTTATGGGCTGGGGAATGTATACTTTTGCATAAATATATAATATCAAGCATAATTCCCAATTTTTGTATGCCTGTCTATGTACACCTATATGTGAGAAAGGAAGAGACCAAGACAGAAACAGAAAGTGATTGAGTCTGATGTTCAATACAGTTAATGGCTCTACAGCAAACAGATTAACAATATTAAATATTGTAAAATATTCTAGCCCTGCTTCAGATATCGGAGGAACAATTTCCCCTGTATTTATGTTATCAGTTAGCTATGTACATATTACAATCCAAAGATTAAGACATATTCTTCTCTCTAAATCCTATCTGTTGTATCTCAAACAAGGACCAGAAAAGAAGAAAGAAAATTCCCCCCAAATAGCATGTTTTTTTTTTAATTTGATTTATATGCCGCCCTTCTCCGGAGATTCAGGGCGGCTTACAATGCGTTAAGCAATAGCCTTCATACTTTTGTATATTTATACAAAGTCAGCTAATTGCCCCCACAAACTGGGTCCTCATTTTACCTACCTTAGAAAGGATGGAAGGCTGAGTCAACCTTGAGCCTGGTGAGATTCGAATTTACAGTAATTGCAGACAGCTGGTGTTAATCACAATGCTTTTTTTTTATTTGATTTGTATGCCGCCCTTCTCCAGAGACTCAGGGCGGCTTACAATGCGTTAAGCAATAACCTTCATATTTTTGTATATTTTACAAAGTCAGCTTAATTGGGTCCTCAATTTACCTACCTTAGAAAGGATGGAAGGCTGAGTCAACCTTGAGCCTGGTGAGATTCGAACTTACTAATTGCAGACAGCTGGAGTTAAATTACAATGCATTAGTCTGCTGAGCCATCAGGCCCTGGATCAAATACATGGCATCTCTCTTTGTTTTAATTCCCTACCCCACATCTGGAGGGAGATGTGAGGCCATCATCAGATGGAGGTTTTTAAAGTAGGTAACCCTGAAAGGAGGAGGAGGAGGAGGATGAAGATCAGAGAGATCTCAAAGGAAAAAACAGCTTTTTTAAACCTCACAGGCCAATAACCTGATACTGATGGAAATCCTTCTATCACTACTCACCATTCATTGCTTTAGGGATGAAGGTGCTTCCCTGAAGGTCACAACCTACACAACCTACACAATCAGCAACAGCAAGAAAGAAAATCCTCAGACTATAGTACATAAGGCTATTGCCGTGCACTTATGTGGAGCAAAGAAAATAAAAGTTATAGATGCCAAACCAGTGGCACAAAACTAGCAATGTCAAGGAAGAAAAAGGAAGATGTATAAGACACTAAATTACATAATTCATTGCAAGCCAATATTTCTCCCACAGATATGCAATCTCATTTGTGCACACTGAAAGCTACACAAATTTCAAAGTATGAATACACCAGACCTGAGATGTATTCCATTTTTTGTTTAGTTAATTATTTATAATTAATAAATCTTAATTATAATAAGGTTAGTTTTGTAGTCTTCATTTTAAGAGAAAAGCACTGCAGATTTTGTACAAAAATGCAGAGATATGTCTTAAAAACCTTAGAATTTGCATACCTCTTGTACAAAGTTGATCTACTCATGCAGATAAAGATACGAAGTTCCTCATATGGATCGTTTCATACTAAATGTCTAAGCACACATGATTTGAACATTAAAAAATTCTTCTATTTACTAGAAATTAACAATATCTTCTTTGAACCTACCTCTGCCACTATAACATCAATTACTGCATGTTCGAATCTCGCCAGGCTCAAGGTTGACTCAGCCTTCCATCCTTTCTAAGGTAAGTAAATTGAGGATCCAGTTTATGAGGGCAATAAGCTGACTTTGTATAAATATACAAAAGTATGAAGGCTATTGCTTAACATATTGTAAGCCGCCCTGAGTCTTCGGAGAAGGGTGGCATATAAATCAAATTTTAAAAAAAAAATCTGACCAAGCTTAGGAGATTTCAAGAAAAACAATATACAAGTATAAATATCTATTTTCTCATCCATCTTTTATTCCAAAATGGTTAAACAGCATTTAAATGAAAGGATCATAAAGGAGAAGCTGCTGTTGAGAGCTTACTTCTTTAAAATTATTGCTTTGGAAGGTGAGAAGCTATGTTTCAAATACACTATAAAATCTTATCGCAGGTTATTCTAGCAAATCAATCCATTGCAATATAGGCAATCCCTATCCCCAATGAGGAATATCACACTGAAACTAAATGACTATGCAGTTATAGAGATGGATCTGACTATGAACAAATTCACTATACTCCCACCACCTCTCTGATTGAGGAATAGCAATAGCATTTACACTTACTGTATATACTGCCTCGTAGCATTTTATAGCACTCTGGGCAGCTTACAATGTCTTTGCATGTTGCCACTAACAATCTTTGCATGTTGCACTAACAAGAGCCTTGGTGATGCAGCAGACTAAATTGTTATTAAGTAGCACCAGCTGCCTGCAATTACTGGAGGTTCAAATCTCACCAGGCTCAAGGTTGACTCAGCCTTCCATCCTTTTGAGATAGGTAAAATGAGGACCCCGACTGTGGGGGCAATAAGCTGACTTTGTATAAAAAAGAACACCGCTTGCAGGGGGGGGGTCAAAAGCCCTAATAAGCAGGTATATACAAAAGAATGAAGGCTATTGCTTAACACATTGTAAGCCGCCCTGAGTCTCCGGAGAAGGGCTGCATATAAATTGAACTAATAAATAATAAACTAATAAAATCTGGATCCTTAATTTACTGACTTTGGAAGGATAGAAGGCTGAATCAATCTTGAGCCAGTTAGGATCAAACTCCAAGCTGTAGGCAAAGTTTGCCTTTTAATCACTTTGCCACCAGGGCTCTGAGAAAGACTAAGGGGAACCCTGAGCTTCAGAAAATGAACAAAACAGATAAAAAAGACAGATTTCATTCATGAAAGCAAGACTTGTGATGCCCTACTATAAATTCCCTACAGTCTTGTACACCTTCCTAAAATCTGCCAGAAGCATAAGACTCTGAAAACTGCCAACTGATGGTCTCCCAGGGCCCCTGGATATATTAAAGACATCCCTTGAAACCAGAGAGTCAGAACAATATTGTATATACTCCCTTTAAACAATATTTGGAAAAAGTGGAGACTATTTTCCTACAGGAGATATGGTAGTAGGATATTTCCCTTTTTTTAGGTCTTTCCTCACATATGCTTCCACCAGTGAAATTAGATTTGCATGAAAGAGCAAGTCAGTAATATCAACTTTTCTTTCAGTTGTCATAAAGGGAACTATACAAACAAGGGATTGATCTGGTAACAATCAAGTCCAGCTAATATGGTAGATAAGTAAATCCTTTGAGCCAACTCTTTGTATTGATATTTATTTCTCTGTTGGCAAGAATCTAAACCTGTAGATTAAGATTTGGTCCCCTCTGCAAACTGTTTTGAAAAGAGATGCCAATTGCTGTAAAATGCAGATACTTTATTAACTGGAAACTTTAATGCCAGAATTAATAGATATTAACAGTTATATCAGGAAGACATAGGTCATCCCAGAAGATGAATATTATCTGTCTTGGTTTTTCATGGATAAAATGTAAAACAAACAAGGGTTGCTGCATTGAATTGGTCTTTAGATTTGGGTTCTATAGTCCTCATGGTACCAAAACAGCAATTTTCAATAAAGAAGAATTTATGTAACCCATAGAAAACAAAAAGCCCTAAGAAGGTCTTCCAAAGATGCACCGAACTTATCGTGATGACAGAGACCTCCCAAACACATGCAGAGAACAGCATCAGTATATACAATGAAGAGTATCCAGATATTTGAATCTAAATTTCATTTCCATGAAAGCTCAAACTCTGATAAACTGAGCTTGAATTCTCAAGGAAACAAACATACACATGTTTGTAGATGTTGGAGGTTTTCCTAAAATAGATGCCCTCAGTTGGTAAAACCTCACAGTGACCATTAAGGGATGGGAGAGTATAGGGTTTACCTCCTTCTAATCTGGTGGGTTCTATGTCTTTTTAAATGACTTTAATATAGTTTTCTTCTGTTTTGTTACAAGGTACAGAACAATATGACAGACATATATTTCAAGTTGTTGGTTATGTTAACTGCATGATCATAATCAGCGTGTTTAGAAATCAAGCTGTAAGGGTTCTTCTACAAACAAATTATAATTCCTGCAAATTATCCTAAAACAAATGCATGCATGGCAACCTCTCTAAGCATCCTCATAAGAATGGATGCTTGTCTTTATTCATGAGGCTGTCCGTATTATGCAAATCACAAAACTATCTTGCTAATTAACTGCTTCGGTAATTCTTGTGGGTTTTAAACATGGAAGATTCACATTAAACTGCTGAACTCCTCAAATTTATACATTTCAGTCTGAGTCCAAGAGAGAAGTGATGATGGGTGGGGTGTTCAGCAGGATTAGTGAAGGAAATCTTATCACAGTACAAAACTACCCTTTAAAAATAAATAAAAATAGCTGGGAGATAGAAGATTTGTCAGTGTATAAGAGGTCATGAATTGGAATAGACAACAAGTCAGCCAATGGGGACTATATGGTGACTCAGACAGTTTGGAGCCTGGGCATGGTTTAGCTTGACTATTATGTATAAAAGAATTGGTTTGCCTTGCATTATTGCTTCTGTGTTTATGTTTATATAGATTCTGTACTTCTGGATTCTGAGTTCTGGCTTCTGCTGCATGGGTATTGTATACATGCATCATGTTTTACATTATTATATATAAAGAAGTTTCTTTTATACATGAATCCTGATGAATTATTTACCTGTTGGATTGCAGTTGGATTGCTGCAAACTCTAACAAGATTACAGAAACAACATACACACTTTGAAATGTTTCTATTCCTATCATTTTAACGGCATGTTAAGCTGATGCTAAAATGAAAACAAATCAGACCAATACTCTCTTAAACATTCATATACTACTATTGAAGAAAAGGATCAGGGGGGCCACCATAACTGTCTTCCAGTACTTGAGAGACTGTCACAAAGAAGAGAGGACTGATTTATTCTCTCGGGCACCAGAGGGCAGGACAAGAAGTAAGGGTGGAAGTTTGTCAAAGAGAGACACAACCTAGAAGGAAGGAGAAATTTTCTGACAGTAATAGCAATTAATCAATAAATCAATAGTCTGGGATTGTAGGTGCTCCAGCACTGGAGGTTTTCAAAAATTGATTGGGCAACCACTTAACTGGGATGTTAGAAGATTCCTGTCTTGAGTAGGGGGTTAGGCTGGAAGACAGCTCTCTAGATGGCTCAGTGGCTAAGACGCTGAGCTTGTCGATCAGAGAGGTTGGTGGTTTGAATCCCTAGTATAGGTCTCCCGCGTAAGCAGGGGGTTGGACTAGATCCCTTCCAAGGTCCCTTTCAACTCTGTTACTGTTACCTCTGAGGTTCCTTCCAGTCCTATGAGTCTATATTCTATTCCTCTGAGGTTATGTCAGGCTTTCCAGACAGGGGTAACAGGGAAATGGACTTCAGCCTAGGAAAACTGTTTAGAATATGGACATTACTTAACATTATATCCTTTCAATATTGGGGGGGGGGGGGATTTTCTAATATAATCTACATTCATGGGAATCTTGATGGTTGCCAGTGAAGTACAGCCACATCTGATTTTGACCTAGCTTTGAAAAACTGACTGCTATAACCTGGCACCCAGTGAAGACTTCTAAGCAATGCCCTAAAGGAATAGCAAACACCTCTAAAATCAGCTATATCCCTCCATTATAGGTTATCCATTTTCCTACCAGAATATGTTCTTGATAAGACTCAATTTGTTTGCCCTATCCATTCCAAGGTTCCAGACTGGAGACTGAGACTATGTTGTTATTTCCAACATGAATTGGAAATAACAAACGAATTGAATATTCTGTATTTCAATACAATTGAAAATATTACTTTTCAATCCTTAAATGGTTTGGGAATGAATTACTGGAAGGGTAACTTGTATTACCTGTATCAATTATCTGCATTTCAAGACCAGGAATTGGAACTTTTTTTTTAAGCCTCTTTTAAACTTCGTTAAAACTTCTTACCACTTTAAGAATATTCCTAAAGGCTGGTTTATTTAGCTAAACATTTGTTTGAATGAATTGAATTGCTCTTAGCAGAGATCTAGTTAGAGTCAAATCTGATTCTCGTATTTTGGATATAATTTTGAGTTTTAACTTGCACTGGATTTAGGGCTGATTTTATTTATCTTTTATCATACATGATAATATGAGTGGATAAACTCTTTAACAGTTCTGACCCATCAATTAGCATAGGGAGCCTGAGTAGCATAGGGGAGTAATGCCTCCTACAAAGGCAGCATTTAAGATCCAGCTGCTGCAATTACTTGCGAGTTCAATCCCAGGCAGGCTCAAGGTCGACTCAGCCTTCCATCCTTTATAAGGTGGGTAAATTGAGGACCCAGTTTGTTGGGGGCAATAAACTGACTTTGTATAAATATAAATATACAAAAGTATGAAGGCTATTGCTTAACGCACTGTAAGCCGCCCTGAGTCTCCAGAGAAGGGCGGCATATAAATCAAATTTTTTTAAAAAAATGAATAAATGTGGGCCATAATCTCCTAGGTTGAAATTGGATATTGTATGATTTCTCTGAAGCAAGAGAGGCAAATGGCAGCACTACTCTTAGATCTTTGGGTGATTTGTAGTAGATTTGCAAAAGTTTCCAATCTTAATGACTGAATTGTAACAAGAATAAAATGATGTTTCCCTCTTAGATCATATTCCTGATATCAAGAACATATGGCAAGAAACTAAATATATAGCGATTTGTATACAGCTTTGAAAATAAAATCCTGGACTATGACACAAAAATCATTATTTTTGAAACTGGCTGCCATTTGTCCAGTAAACACAGCTTTGAAGTCTCTTTGGTTATTGTTTTCTGCTTGATTGTTTGCCTGGTGTTAAATCTTACTTAGCTGGTTGTTGGCTGGAGAGGATGTGTCCTGGTCTTTTTGTTTCCTTCTTAGTTTTTTAGTTTTTATAAAAATAAATAAAATAAATAAATAAATAAAATTGTCTCTTTTGAAGGAGAAAACCATACCCTCAAGAAAACTGGCAAGGCAAGTTACAGTACAAACAGGGAACAAACGCCACACCTCCCTTGTGATGTTACCTAGTTAGGTGGTGAAACATCTGCAAGCAAACAATCAAGTTCAGAGAGGACTCCACAATTCAATAACCCTCAATTGATTCAGTTGCTTTTCTTCCCTTATTTTTCCTTATATGAAAATTTTAAGGGGTCTAAAAACCCCGAATCTGCAAGTTATATACTTGTCAGTCATTGGTAGGACTGGGTGTGATTTCAGATAGGAACATCTGCACTTTAAGATGTTCCTATCTGAAATCACCCCCATTCCTACCACTGACTGACAAGTATAGACTGTAACTTGCAAATTTGATTCTAGATATCCTCCATATACTGCACTGTTTCTACATATGCAAAAATTGTTATACTAAGAGAACAACAACTGTATCAAACTCTCTTGGGACAACCTAAAAGAAGTACTATCATGTTACTCTTTTCAGACTATAGCCTGCATTAAGTGACAATTGATTCTCTTTCCCCCAAAGGCTGGCATGAAACACTTTTTTAAAAAAAGCAGTTATAGAATGAAATACAGTGTGTATTCCTGTGCAACTTTCCACCTTTTGATTCATCCATTAAAGGTATTCACTAGAGAGACAATTTTGTGTGCATCAATCATCAATACAATGCAGTAAACAAAAAGCAGTTTGGTTTATTATTTTATTATTACTTTATATTATCATGATAAACTTCATTTCATCCAACTTTCAATCCTATAATATATATATAATATATAATATAACTATTATTCTAATTTTACAAAATGCCTTCAGGCTTTAAAATGGAGGCTTTAAAATGCAGGGAAGGAGGGTGATGGCCAAATCAGATCCTGACAGGATTTGAAATGATTTATATTGGAAATTGCATTGAAGTTATTAGGAAACAAGTAGCAATAAAGATGACAAAATTAAACAGCTATTTGTTATCCATCCAATAACTGTCATAAGAAAAACTGATGAGGACACAAAAGCAGTTGAAGAAAAAGTCTATATAGGGTTAGTAAACTGTGTTCAGTTATAACTGATGTGAAGAAGAGCCTGGATAGCTCAGCAGATTAATGCATTGTGATTAACTCCAGCTATCTGCAATTACTGTTAGTTGGAATCTCACCAGGCTCAAGGTTGACTCAGCCTTCCATCCTTTCTAAGGTAGGTAAATTGAGGACCCAGTTTGGGGGGCAATAAGCTGACTTTGTATAAATATACAAAAGTATGAAGGCTATTGCTGAATGCATTGTAAGCCACCCTGAGTCTCCGGAGAAGGGCAGCGTATAAATCAAATTAAAGGAGAGAGAGAGAGAGATTTTTAAAAATGTCATTTAAAAAAATGAAAGACAAGTAAATATATGATTTCTCAATCAATATATTAAGTCATGGATATTTTTTCCTTTCCCCATGGAGAGAGAGAGAGAGGGAGGGAGGGGGGGGAGAGGGAGGGAGAGAGAGAATTTCTCCAAAGCACCTCAAGACAGGACAAGAAACAATGGATGGAAACTAGTCAAGGAGAGGACCAACCTAGAAATAAGGAAATATTTCCTAACAATTAGAATAATTAATCAGTGGAATGACTTGCCTCCAGAAGTTGTGAATGCTCTGACACTGGAGGTTTTTAAGAAGAGATGGGAAAACCATTTGCCTGAAATGTTATAAGATTTCCTGCTTGAGCAGGGGATTGGACTAGAAGACCCCCGAGGTCCCTTCCAACTCTGTTATTCTATTAATTCTGTTATTCTGTTGTTTTAAAAATTGAAAGAACTTTTGGAATAAAACTAGCATCTCCTGTTAGTTTGGTAAGTGACACTAAATTACAAATAGAGTCCTGAATAGAGTTCAAAGAAAAACAACATTTTGCATTGAAAATTACAAATAAAATTACAAATTATCTACATTTCCAGAAAGAGGGAAAAGAAAGTAAAATTAGAATGCAGAGCGCTGCTTGTTGTAAAAAGGATGTCTTTTTTTAAATACCAGAATCTGATAAATTATCTTAAATAGCACATTAATGTCAGAAACTGAGTATAATCTAACTTCTTTTGGTTGCAATGGCTTTTGAATATCTTCCTTACTAGTTTGACATTAAATTTAATAGTGCTCAATGAGACTGCACAAAGAAATTATTCCTTTTTTTTTTTTTTTTGGTACTGCACTAGATCATTGCCTTTTAACAGAACTGAGCTACAATGACTGGCACTTCTAAGTAACTTGCCACATAATATCTTATCAACGGGACTATATGCATTTTTCAGTGTATCTTAAGTTTTAAAAGAGATATAAGGCTGCCAATTTCTTAAACTTGGTTAACTTAATGGGCTATAGACAGGCTTATTACTAGAGTGAGTTCAGCCCTCAGTTTGTTGGCATTAATGATTTATATAAAAGGATATAAAATATATCATGAGAAATTGCTCTAAACGTGTCTATGTCCAGATATTTGTGGTATCAATTGCCATGATAGCATTGTCTTCAAAACATTATCACGTCACTTTATTTCAAAGTCAAATACAAATGTAGATCTGATTCATGTACAGCAGTAAGGTTACCATGTTGTATGAACCAACCAACAATAGTTTAGGCAATAAATCAAACTTAAATAAAAAACAGCTAAGTAACAGGATAACACAATGACAGCATTGGAAGGGATCTTGGAAGTCTTCTAGTCCAAGAAGACTCAAGGTGGACACCCTGTAACATTTCAGGTAATGGGTGCACAATCTTTTCTTTAACAACCTTCAGTGATGGCACACCTCACAATTTCTGAAGGCAAGCCATTCCACTGATTGATTGTTCTAACTGCCAGGAAATTTCTCTTTAATTCTAGGTTGGTTCTCTCCTTGATTACTTTCCATCCATTGCTTCTTCACCTTCAGATATTTTGGAAAACAGCTTGACCCCCTATTCTTTGTGGCAGCCCCTCAAATATTGGAACACTGCTATCATGTCACCCCTACTCTTCTTTTCATAAAATTAGATGCACCCAAATTCTGCAACCATTCTTCATATATTTTAGCCTCAGTCCCCTAATCATCTTTGTTGCTCTTCTCTTCATTCTTTCTAGAGTCTCAACATCTGGATTTGGAATACAATATTCAATACAATATTCCAAATTTGGTTTTACCAAATTTGGCATTATAAAGCAGTACTAACACTTCACATGATCTTGATTCTATCCCTCTGTAAAGCAGCCTAAGACCGTGCTGACTTTTTTGGCAGCTGCAGCACATTGCTGGCTCATATTTAAGTGGTTGTCAACTAAAACTCCTAGATCCTCCTCACAGTTACTGCTATTGAGCCAGGTACCACTTATTCTACACCTGTGCATTTGGTGTTTCCTGACTAAGTGTAAAACCTTATTTTTCTCAACATTCAATTTCATTTTGTTAGCTAGGCTCAGTGTTCAAATCTGTCACGATCCTTCTGGACCTTGAGCCTATCTTCTGGAGTGTTGGCTGTTCCTGCCAGCTTGGTATCATCTGCAAGTTTGACAAGTTTCCCTTCTATACCATCATCTAAATCTTTTATGAAGATATTGAGCATACTGGGCCTAAGATGGAATCTTGGGGTACCCCACTGCATAGTTTCCTCCATGTAAATGCATTTCCATTAAAGACTACACATTGAGTGTGGTTGGCCAACCAATTATGAATCCATTTGGCTGGGGAATTCTGGGAGTTGAAGTCCATCCATCTTCAAGTTGCTGAGATTGAGAAACACTTTTTTAGACAGATTATAGGATCCCATTCTCCATAAATTTTAATAAAGTCTACCAAGGAAATCATAGGGGTGCTTCATAATGACATCTTCATAGCACACTGTGTCATGGAGGGACATCCTCGAGAGTTACAAAAAAAAAAGTCAAGATGGTAGCTGCAACCATATGTTTAAAGTTGCTTTTTTCGTATGCATCAAGTGTGTCATGCTTTAAAAAGGAACAGGGCTTCAATTGTGTGGTCATGGCTGCCATCCTGATTTTTTGAAACACATACACCCCAATCCCTGTGGTGTCATGTAAAAATTTATTGAAAATATTCCAACTACATTGAGCAGAAATAATTCTTGCCTTGCATATTTTTAATATTTGTCAGCTCTCTAAAGAGGCCTAAAATGACCTCAAACTACTGAGACAGAACTGGAGAGTATAAAAACTGGTGACAAATCTAGCTGTTGTTAATGATACCCTTTCTAGTTCTATAATTTTGAGAATAAATTCTACCATAACCAAATTTAAATGTTAATGCAACTTATTTTTGAGGTCTCCCAAAACGCTCACATTTTTTAAGTTTAAAGCACTAACCTTTTCTCTTGCTCAATCACAGAGCAAACTTTTATCTGACAAGGTAATTTAGAAATACCTACACTGGGGAAAAATCCATGCAAGTTATAATACGTTTCTTTAGTTCTTGTGCTTTTTTATTAGTTTTTTTCAAAGCTGCTTATTTCTCAAGAGAAAAACTCCAAAGAATGACAAGTCTAATGGGAGGACGCTAATTTGCTACATAAAAACATATGTTTCCACGCCACATCCAAGTCAATGCGTCAATCCCCAGATCATCTTTTCCACCCATGTGCTTAAGTAATCAAAAATAATCCGTTGTCAGAATTTTTATGGCAGCAAAGAAGGGGTACAGTTGTGGTTGTGGCAGAAGTCATACATACATACTTAGTAGTCCCAGCTAGTTTCCTTAGTGCAAGAGTTAGGAAATGCACAGAGGAAAACTCACTGGGAATTGTGGAAAAGCATCTACAGCAAACCTGATCAACATCTTGCTACTGACCTTCCAAAGTTCTGAGCCCAACCACTAACTAGATATAGCAAACTGGCTATCTCTGTTCCAAACAATTTTTGCTCACAGATTGTACAATCCAACAGAGCCCTCGGATTGCTATTATCTGATGAAGACATGACTTTTTACTCTCACATTTTAGATTTAGTGACCACAAGCTGATCAAGCCCTTTGTCCCTTAAGAGCCTCCTTGTTAATATTATTTGTTATAGTATGTCTTATATTGTATTTTTAACAAATGTTTTGTTTTACTTGGTTGTATTATTTTACTTTGTTTTTATGGATTGTAATTCATCGTAAGATCCTCTAGATAGTAGATGGTTTATAATTATATTAAACTAGATAACCTGTGCCGTGTTGGGTTATTGCTTCAGAGATATTTCCTTACCTAAGGAAGTGACTTCCAACATCCTGCCAACTTCCCCATTAAGTTTCCTTGAGGGAAGCTGGCAGGGAGCATAAGAATCAACCTTCCTTCCTTCCTTTTTCTTTCCTGCCTCCCTCCCTCCTTCTTTTTCTCTTTCTTCCCTGCCACCCTTTCAGTCTGTCATTATCCTATTTCCTTTCCCATCGCTCCTTACTTACTTCCATCCTCCCTCTCCTTCCTTTTCTCCCCCATTTCCTCTCTCCCTTTCATCCCTTCCTTTTTCTACCCTCCCCTTCCTTCCTTCTTTCCTTCCTTCTTTCTTCCATTCTTTTTGACCCTCCTTTCCTCCCTTTCTTCCTTCCCTCTCCTACTTTTCCTACTTCCCTTGTTCTTCCCTTCCTTTCCTTCTGCATTATCTTAGCCATTCAGAATTCTCTTGAACTGTGAGATAGATAGATAGATAGATAGATAGATAGATAGATAGATAGATAGATAGATAGATAGATAGATAGATAGATAGATGATAGATAGATGATAGATAGATAGTTGTCGGCAGAAACACAGATAGATAATAGATGTAGATAGATACATCTTCCTCCCTCCCTTTTCCAAAGTTTAACAAACTGCATTAAATGTTCCAGAATTTCAACTACAAAACGTTAATAACCTTGTGATGCTATTTTCACATCAAACTCTATGTTGTGCAGATATATCTAGAACTAATAGAAAAGAATATATGTTGCTCAGGATTAAATTATGGAATCCTTGGTACTACATAGTTTGGTTGTTTTCCTACAGACATTTTGTTACACAACAAGGTAACATCTTGTTTTGGTTGATTCTAATTATATCCAAGGAACTGTTATAGTTTCTGGACATTGCATTAAAGCACTCCAAACATTTAGCATCCCAAAACATGCAACCAAAAGTATGGATCCAGTATGTAGACGACACCTTTGTCATAATAAAAAAGAACAACTACAGAAAACGTGAAACTATTCACTTCTCAAAAAGGGTAAAGTTCACAAGGGAAAAAGAAAATAACACACAGGATATTTTCATCAGCAGAGGAAATTGTGGCAAATTAGAAACAAGTCTATTGTAAGACTTCCCATGCAAACCAAATGTTCCATTACCAACCTCCCACAACAGCAGCTATGTAAGAACCCCAGAAAAAGGAAACAGAAAGAACCCCAGAAAAAGGAAACACTTATACAACATTTTCCAGCAAAATACAACATCTTCCACGCAATTTTATCATAAAATTGCCTGATCACACAATGCACAATAGTACAACCAATGCAAACTATGAAAAAGATAACACTGCCATAACATGAAGCATCTCAGAAACAACCAACTAAAGCCCTCCAATCCATCTTAAGTAAGTGAAAGACCTAGTAGCTCAAGAAGAAAAAACAGGAGTCATCTACAACATACAGTGTAAGGGCTGTAACAGCCCTATGTAGGGCAGACAGGCATAACACTAGCAGGACACATACAGGAACACCAATGAGCAGACAGAAGACCCAATGAAAATGCCTTAATTTATCATCAATTTGCTTTCCCTGGATGGGCCTTGGAGGCAGCTCAGGAGTGCAGGGCTGCCATGGCAACCATAGGGCTATCCTAAGTCATTCATGCAACAGTAGCCACAAATCAGACATGGTTTTCTTGTCAGAGCAATGGCAATGTGATCTGAGGGGGGAGCTACCTCTGTGTCTTTGTCATGATTAGATCACACCTGGTGATTTTGAGGTTCTCTTATCTCCCTCTGAAGGGAGGTAGCACCTATTGAGCTGGTCTGCCCTCAGCAACAGATGGATTTGGTGGGATTCCAAAGGGAACTAAGGGTTATACCTGGAGCTCTGTTGCACAGATCTGCTGAGACCCTGGTCATTTGGGAGGTGTCCAAGGCCTTCAGTAGAATTGTGCCTGGGACCTCTCTTGGTCCATTGGTCCCAGCACTCTTCATTGTTTATAGAAGAACTGAGAGAGCTGAAAAGGATCAAGAGACATCAAGAGTGCCGCTAGGGGAAGACAAGGAATGAATCTGAACATAAGTTAAATCTACCTTGGTAATTGCAGCAAAATTTCAATATATCTCTGCTCATATTGTATACATAGAGTGACACCACTTAAGGGTAAAGTGGGGGGGAGACATTAATCTTCAGGGCTGTGCAGAAGAATTCTGCACAGATAATGATAGCCAAATAACTTCCACATACTTTATACATGAATATGAAATAGGCAGCACCCATATTTGAGAAAGATTTCCCATAGTTTCAGTTTAATCCTAACAGACGTACTATTATCTATGTACCAGCACCTCTCCAAAGGCTCTTCTTTCGGGTAGCTTTCTTTGTAGCAGCTTTCAGATGCAGTTTAGCAAAAAGGTGCCAATTCAAATTAAAATTTATGTCTATCCACTATCATGATCTGCTTTTGAAGTACCAGGACTCTATAACCATGGATTACATTCTTGTCAACAGGAACAAACAGTTTTTCTGAATTAGATTCGATTCATTTCAGTCAGAATACATTTGGCTATCCAATTCTTCATTATTATTGAGGAAGCAACTAAGAAACAGAGATTTAAATACCTTTCCAATTCCTGGGTTGTCTTTGACTTTTGATACAGCTCTTAAAAGGCATGGTGGTGCTGGAGGAGGATACATCTGTAGGATACCACTATAATTTGTGGCATAGATAGAGACACCATGGGAGTGCAGCAAAGGTGCATGATGCTTCTTTTTCTTTGAGGACAGGTTAAGTTTCTGGGCAGCTCTGAACAAAACAAGACCAAGAAAAAAGTTAGCATTATTATATAGAAAGAGAATTGATATTGTTATAAAACAGATATTCAATACCATCACCACTTGTTTAACAAATCAAGCAATTTTACTCTATAATTAAATTTAAATGTCAGCAATAATAGAAATAGATTAAAAATGAAATGGAAAGATATTTGTGTAATTTTTCTCTCTAAAAGAGTTTCAGTTCTATTCTAAATTTTTTTTAAAAACTTTGGCAGAAGCCTAGAAGAATCAAATTAAAATCTGCCAGAACCTCAAGTCATAAAATGCTGAAAGAATTTCAAATTATCATTTGCAGGGCCAGATGGGCTTTTGCTGCTGCTAACATTTATACAAAAGTTACGTTAATTTGTACCCTAACAAGAGAAAAGGAAAAACTTTTGGCAAAACCAAATTAGTTGGACTGAAGCTTGCAAGAAACCCTCCTCTACCTATGTGTAAAAATCAAAAGAAGGATGGAAAGTTTGAGGGGGCAGAGGGGACGTGTAAAAGGGGAAGAGCATTGTGGTCTACAATCAAGTCCAAGGCTGCACAACAACCAGTTTGAATTTTAGCAGCATGGTTTTGGGTAGGGTTATAATTTTTTTCCTAATTTCATTATCTCATAAAAAAAGAAAATGCATTACAGTAGCAGCATTACTTTTGAAAAAAAAAATTATTTCCATGCACCAAAATAGGATTGCAAGCAATGGAGAGATCCATCTAGTTCCAGATCAAGTCCATTTACGATGTGTTCACTCCATTTCAACTCACATAAAATTCACATTAATCCATACAAAACATACATTTAAATTTAAATATCCATAGCCTTGCCTTCTTTCAAAATCAGCATTCTGAAAGTGGTTATATTAAAACATTGTTGATATATTATTCTGATATACTTTGTAAAGACGAAGAGTGAATGGCCAAATTTGAAAAGTGAAAAAAAAAATCTGAAGGATAACCACCTCACAGCCCATACATCAACAGCCATATCCTCCTGACTCCCTCAAAGCAGTGGTGGGTTTCAAAATTTTTTAGTAGCGGTTCTGTGGGCGTGGCTTGATGGGCATGGCAGGGGAAGGATACTGTAAAATCTCCATTCCCTCTCCAATCCAGGGGAAGGTTACTGCAAAATCTCTATTTCCTCCCAATCAGCTGAGGGAGAGAAAACACAAAATGTGGTCCCTGGGCAAAATTGCCTTTCTTTAGGCTTAATCTTCATCACCATTCTGCATTCATTCTGCAACCCTTGATTATTCCCCATCTTCCACTCCATCCTCCACCCATAGGACTACAAATATATTTTTTTCTAGCATACAGATGATACTTGTTTTGATGCATAAGCAACAATGATCATTCCTCAGCATGCAATTATGTTTGAACAGAACAATACACTCATTTTCCTTTTCATTGATCTTTTAACTTATAACCATGAAGTTACATACCATTATTTTAAATTGTAAAACCACCTTGAATACATTTAGCAAAAAGATGAAAATCTATTTAACGGAGTAACTAAACAAATAAAAGATATAGCATGCATTACGAGCATAATCAAGCCTGACTCTCAGTTCATTCTGCAAACATAACTTAACATCTGCCCACAAGAGGATTTGCAAGATGTATTCTATTTTAAAATATAGCAAGCATCTCTCTTGAGCACAAAATATGGGTTTATAACAGCATCAAAATAAAACTGAAATGCAGCATAAACCAAAGGCCACGGCACAATTTAATTTGCATGATGTTTATATAAACTGATTGACAGCTAGTACCAGAGTGTCTTGTGATTCTGAGATACTATTGATGTATTTCTGATACTCCTCCAGTTTAAGATGGTTCTCTGTAACTATACAGCCTTGAAATATTCAATGCTTTATAAAAAGACATCTTCATATTTTTGATGAATAGGGAATATTATGCATATTTTAGCTATCATGATATGTTGTAACACGGAAATAACAAATAGGAAAAAAATAGCTCTAGAGAATCTTTTCAATGCTCCATGATGGGATACATGAAATCCTGATAGATTAATGATTGCTTCAGTACATTCTGCAGCTAGAGTCCCCTTGAGAAAAATATATAAAAGAGAAAAATATGCCAAGATTGAATTATGCATCCAATGTTTATTCAGACACCCAGGCTGAGTGTTAATAGCCAGATACATTTAGTGCTCACAGGGGAATCCACAAATGAAAGATGTAGGTCAGGTATACAATAAAGGTGTTAGATTTGCACTAAAACCCAAGGCTACAATCTAATACTAGGTTAAATTCAAACTAAAATAATTGTCAAACAGAGAGCCAAAATTAGTTGGCATCTGGTTTTAATTGACTTTCTTAAAAATTGAAATTTAGATTAAACTGAATTTCATTTGAATTCTGAAATAATATTATAGAGACTATTTTGAGGTCCTTCAAAATTATACTTATGGGCCACACTTAAACAAGAAGCTATATTCCCAAGTTTAATATTTTGGCATTAATACATCATCCTTGGTGACCAAAAACGATTTCATGCAGCTTTAAATATAGATCCAAATATAGAATCATCAAAATAATCAGCATGTTTACTTAAATCAGGAACATTATACTAAAAGAAACAAACAAACAAAAATTAAAAAACCCTCAAACTGGAACTTAAGTTTCCTTCAGTATTGTATTACATTGCTCTACATGTGAAAATAAAAAACAGGGGGTCCTTAACTTACAACCAATTGCTTAGCAATGAAAAATGTGACTTATAACTAATCTCATAATTTATGACCGTTGCAGCATCCCCAGGGTCACATGATCAAAATTCAGATGCTTGGCAACCAATGTGTATTTACAATGGCTTGCCACATCCTGGGGTCATGTGATTGACAGCTGCAAGCTTCCCAGCTGGCTTCTGACAAGCAAAGCCAATTGGGGCAGCCAAATTCGCTTAACAATCACATGAATTACTTAACAACTTCAGTCTTTTGCTTAACAACCATGGCAAAAAGAGATTGTAAATTTGGGCATGACTCACTCAACAATTACCTTACTTAACAATGGAAATTCTGGACCCAACTGTGGTCATAAATCGAGGACTACTTATATGTTTAGTAAATAGTGTGCACATGTTGGCAGGACTGTGGTTCCCTTTTTTGAATGAATGTATATTACATTCTAGGATAAACAACATTATGCAGGTCATATCAAGAAAAAGCAATTAGCACTAGGAGCTGTAAGAAAAAAAAATAATTTCTATCTTCCCCTTCCTTTCAACTCATTCACTTTTCAACGTTTTGCAATGTGGCTTTCATTCATTTCTTTCTATGCAATTAAATCACCTCAATATGCTTCATTCACTTCATTGATCATTCACTTTTGTAATCAATCCACATTCATTCATCTTCTATTTATTCTTAACTCTACATCTTCTTGTTTTATCACAATTCCGAAGAAACCCATTGCTACTGAGTTCTACTTATTCTTGTTTGAGTTTTTCCTGATATACAGTATCTAATCTTCACTTCCGTAGACCAAAATGCTCAGAAGCACATTCTTACAATTGTTTTACTTCTTTCAGCAAGCATTCATGTTTCACAGCAGACCTCATAAAATTTACTACCTTTCTACCAGTGTTTATATATTTGTAAATTTCTCAATTTTTACATTTTCACTAAACTTTTTACTTAGATAGGCAAAATCATGTACTTGAAACTATTCATTCCATTTTATCTGTTGAACTACCCTGGTCTGATTCATTAATTTTCAGAAACATACTTTTCATTGCAACATGTAATCTATCTAATATTCATTGCAAGATCAAAGTACATGTATGTTTATGTCTTCAACTAATACAACTCCAATGATACCACAAGCATTCCTTATACATAATAAATACATTTTAAAAACCAAGAGATCATCAAACATCCTACCCTTATTTACTGCTCAACAGGAATCTCCAAAAAGACATAAATATACATAAATCATTGCATAATTCAAGCCTATTCATTTTATCATATGTGTTCTCTAAATCAATGAATATTTTTTGCTTTACTTAAAATGTGTTTTATATCCTTTTATGTATCAACATATGGGCAACTGGATTGATAGATTAATGTGCTATAAGAAAAATACCCTATTTTGAGCTCGCTGATTTGACAGTTGTATTGAAAATTTTTCCTTTAAAATTCTCATTTACTGAATTATTTCCTTCACAGAGAAGGAAAGCTTCCAATCACAGAACAGAAATTTATTTTTGTCAAGTTATCACTAGACATAATTTTGAATGGAAAAATATGGAAATGTTAGGAAGACAATTCAGACACATACTGTACTTGTTTGTTGCCCAATATTTAGAATTCATAAGAATCCTTTTGAGTATAACTTGAGAAATTTTATTTTGGAATCAGTGGAAGGGGTGAGGCAGAGATGTCTAAAGCTAATATTAAATCATTGGAACATGGTTAAACAGAAACCATGAAAAAGAAAAGAATTATAAACTGAACTTCTCCACAGTCCAGAATTCTTGATAAGGCAAGAACTGTGGGGGAAGTTTAGCTGAATATGTTAACAGCGCACAAAAATAAATGTTGGGCTGCTACATTTTTTTCTCCATTTTCTTCATACATGTTTCTGTGTGATGCAGAATAAGGCCATAAGAATGTCCTAATTTTCCATATCAGTTCATTTCATTAAGACAATCCTATGATTAATACATATGAACCACTTAATACTTAGGACAGAAAGTTCAGTGTAAATTCATGACTTCTCTCTTTCTCCCAGCAAGGTTCCATGGAAAATGCCACACAAGGAATAAAGGCTGTCATAAATAAAACTCTACCAGATACCTCTCTCCCACCCCCCCACCCTCAACCCCCCGCCCATCCATTGCTATTGTCAAAATGGCATGCTGTCCCTTACTATGGATAGATCTATTGGTAGAGCCATGGGTAGATACATCAACATTACTTTGTTCAGACTCTTTCAAAAACCACCATAGTCAGGAGGTAATCTTGCAACATCAATCTCAAAATGTATTACATGTGATCCTTGACTTACAATCACAATTGAGTACAACATTTCTGTTGCTAAGTGAAACATTTGTTAAGAGAATTTTGCCCCGTTTTACAATCTTTCTTGCCACATTTGTTAAGTGAATCACTGCAATTGTTGAGTTGGTAACACAGTTGTTAAATGAATCTGGCTTCCCCATTGACTTTGCTTATCAGAAGGTTGAAAAAGGGGATCATATGACCGAGAGACACTGCAACAGTTATAAATATGAGTCTGTTGTCAAGCATCCAAATTTTGATCAAATTTACCATGGGGATGCTGCAACGTATGTAAGTGTCATAAGTATCGTTATAACTTTGAATGGTCACTAAATGAACCACTGTAAGTCGAGGATTGCACGTATATGTGGTATGAAGAAAGATTTCATTTTGTCTGTCCTGACTCCAGGATTTAACTTTATTGAGGAAAAGACCAAATCTCTTATCTCCATTTTCTACAGATTATGATAAACTGTTATATTGCCTTTGATCAAGTTCACATGCGCATACATACACACAAATATTGTTGCTTCTTCTCAGAGAAAAAATTGAAAGCAGCTGTTATGGAGAGCAATTAACAGTGAGCACAATATGCAATCTTAATTTTACTTCAGCTGCATAATAAATGTCTCCGGAGCTTCCCAAAACATTTATTTATATATGAAAACATTCGGTGAAGCATAACCAACTGCCATGCTGGCTGGGTTGAGTGGAATTATAGTCCAACACATCTGGAGAGCAACAGCTTGGCAAGGTTGTTATAGAGGGCACTAAAGTTCCTTCTGTAGGGGCAATTTCAGAAGCACTACCATTCAGTAGGTTCAGAGCAGCTTCAGAAAAGCAAAAATTCAGGGACTTACATGAAATTGCAATACAAGGATCAAAATACAAAGATTGCCAAATAATTATTAGATTCTGAATAACCTTCATACTTGTTTGTACAACAAAGCTACCTGCCACTCCCACCCTTTGGAGTTTTCTGAACTATGATTTATATTGCACAGTCTGCACAGTCTGCTTTTAACAGCAGAAGAAGCAACTATCATCTTAATGATTTTCCTTAAAGGAATTTATTAAAACTATAGAGTAATGAAATCTAGCATGGGACAATGCCTGGATCAGCAGCAAAGGAGAAGCAATTTTAGTTCCCAGAGAGCTTGCCAATTTCAGAACATTCTCTGTGTACTAGTAATTGGCAAATATAGGCCAATAAATGCAGTCGCTGAGGGAAATAACAATACAGTTTTTTTAAAGAAAAAAAACTATTGTAATGTCTTATATGTTGCGTGGGGCAATTTACAATTCTATACTAATGAAGAAGAGTTACTGAAAATGTATTTGAGGCTATTTTTTAAAAGTCTGGGGTTTTTTGGTGATACGTACAAATATTTCTTGACAAATCTTCACATAAAATGTTACCAGAAGGTTGGACCATATAAATTGTTTTCAAAAATGATAGTCAACAGGGAAAGTACTTATTAAAAGTCTAAAATGAATCTCATGCATCTGAACCAGCTAATGTAGCTTATTCATATAGTCCATGTGGATTTGATGCTGTTATGTAACCAAAATATATGGCGATTAAATATGCAGAATAGCATATCAGATCATGGCAGATCATTGATGAGATATCAAGGGGAAAAAAACATGAGAATCAGGGTTCAGTCATTCACTACAACCATCAGTTCCAGCAACCCTGCCTCATAAAACATCCAACCAAAAATGAGAGAGGGAGTGACAGGGAGACATCTTTCCTCCCATTACTATCATTTGATAGATGTCAAAACTTCTTATACTTATGGTGGCTAGTTCCTGTGAGAAAAAAAAATCCTTCAGAATTGGCCATGAAATTGTTCTACATGTTTTAACAATCTAAGTTACAATCTTTCAACATGGGGTTAAAACAAAATTACAACAATCTCTATTGTGAAGGAACAGACATCAGTAGTTCTCATCGTTCTGTATAAAAAAAATGTTCTGTATAAAAAAAAACATTAATAGTTATTAACATAAATCAGACCCCCTTAATATATACTAATAAAATATATAACAATCATATCTAATAGTTTTCTATCTTAAGTATCCAGCATATTTATTATAAACTTCATGTTCTTTCAAAATGCACAACAATTATATCAAATAATTTTTCTATCTCAGTAGACAAATTTTCGTCTTCTCTTCATCTTCATCTTGATTGAAGTTAAACAACTATCTTCTGACACAATATTTATAAACTACTTCTTATTCCAGCTGCCCCCATCAGCAACCAACATCTCTCCATATATAAATCCCCCTGAGTGACTTATGTTTATAAAATCCAACTACAAAGGTATCTTGTAATCCTCTAGGTAGCTCATTCAACCTGACTCCTAGTATATCTGTTAAAAGAAAAAACAAATGCAGCTCATACAAACTGCATTCCCAGATGTGCCTTTAAAACTCTTTCAAATCCTACCAACATTTCCACCTCCTTCCTTCGGGTTTCCAAGATGTTTTCATCTTCATTTCCATCATCTAAATAATAAGTTCCAATAAATTATAATAGGGTAATCACAGATCATCTGCATATATTGCAGTGATCTGTTTAACTTTCTCAAAATGTCAAATCCAAATCAGGATGAATTATGTAACCAATTTTTAATCCATTATCATGTAAAAGTTAGATATCTGTAATAGATTCCATCTATTCATGAATATCCTTTAGACTTCAGAAAACGATTCCCACATCAAACGCACTATCCGCTGCACTTCCGTTTCAGTGGTTTTCAGTTTATTTCCTCCCTTGGCCCACTGCAGTTCAGTTTCAGTGGTTTTCAGTTTATTTCCTCCATTAGATTGTACTTTCTGTTGCTTATTCTCTTCATGCTTTTCCACTTGTGGAATACTGGGCCTCTGCTGTTTGGGTAATATTTGTTTTTCATCTCGAATTGTATATTTATCTCGAATTATATGTTCATCTTTCAATTCTTGCTTTGACAGTTCAAGGCCCGGTACCACTTCTCTTAAATCTCTGGAATCCTTTGTTTTCATACCTAAATATTCCAAAATATGATCATCTAGAAAACCACCTAATGCTCCTTTATCTTCTGACACACTTTGATTATTTTGATTTTGTAATTCCATCTGCATACATTGTTCCTCAACCTCTGTTTCAGACTTTTTATCCTTCTTATCTTCTTCCATAGTTGACATCATAGAAGAAGATAATAATATGGGGGCTCCCTTAAGAATGTTATTATAAAAATGTTCAGCCTTTTCAACGGTGTTTAAACAATATCTCACATCTTGATAACTCAAAATTACACCAACTGGTACATCCCATCTAAATGGTATCTTCCTTCTGTTCAGTTCCTTCACCAAAAATCCAAAATCTTTTCTGTATTTTAAAATCCTTGGTGGTAGCTCTTTATAAACCATAATTTGTGAACCTTCTACCTTTAAAGTAGCTGAATAAGACTTTTGTAAAATATCATCTCTTAATCTTCTGTCAGTAAAATAAACAACAACATCTCTGGGTAAATTCCTTTGTTTAGCCACAAGGGAGTTGACCCTGTAGACTCTTTCAATACAAGCCAAAATTTGATCATCTTCCAAATTTAAAAATACCACTAGAGCCTTAGCACAAAGTGTTCTTAGATTTTCTCTATTGTTCTCCCTTATACCTCTTAATCTCAAAGCATACTCCATAGCTTTAAATTGAAGCATCATCACATCATTCTCAATTTCCTGATTTTTAGCATCAACTTCAACAAATTTTTCCTGTAAATCTTTCATCTTGGAATCCAACTTTATACTAATTTCATCCACCTTATCTTTTCTTTTATGTACACTGAGAGCGTATGCACCAAGACAAATTCCTTGTGTGTCCAATCACACTTGGCCAATAAAAAATTCTATTCTATTCTATTCTATTCTATTCTATTCTATTCTATTCTATTCTATTCTATTCTATTCTATTCTATTCTATTCTATTCAACACATGCTTTATAAGAAAAGACTCTTAGGTATTTTCCCCACCATTTCCAATATACATATGGAAAATGTATCTACAATTGCTGAAGCCTGCTACAATGCTGGACTGACAAACCTCAACTACAAGTTGCCAATCCTGAAGCTGATCTGCCCATCTTGGAGCTTCAGTGATGCCACACTGGAGCTGAGGGATAGGGAGGGGGGGATTAGAGATAGCTGGGGTTGTGTAGTCAAAATAAAATACTTTCTCTTGGTAACCAAGGACCTTCTCACACCTGGCTGGAGGAAGGAGAAGTGATGTCACCAGACCAGCAGATAGTGCCTTGATTGGGCCATGGGACTGATTGTTTGGGGTTGAGGGAAAAAATTCACTTTTAATTAGGTGAAAACCAAGGGGCCCCTCAGAGTTGGTTTTCACCAGATATATGCCAATATGATATTTCCAATAAAGCTATTCCTTGAGGAATCTACATGCCTCAGAGTTTTTGCTTGTAATGGATCTATTACTTGGAACCCTGACACAAGTGATAATGATATTATTTCTACATAAAGCATTACAGTACAGATATATTGCAAAGCATAGGGGGTCCAATACTAATTTCTTCCTCCATAAATTGTTATAAGTTAGGTCTTCCAATGTCTTCAATACTATCTTCACATACAATTAGTAAGGCTTTACTTGAATTCATGAAGGATAATGGACATTAAGGTTAATAACAACCACACAGGTCTGATTTAAGCAAAACTCTTATAAGCTAAGAAAGCTGGAGATGCAAGTACCATCTTTTTCCTTGAGTTTGGCTAATCTTCTGCAAAAGACATAATGAAAAGGAGCTGAACCACCCATTCTACCACCTTCTGACTCCTTCCCTAATTAATGCTTTTGAAATGTCACTATATATTATTTTCTCCTGTGACTATGAGATCTACTGTCTGCATTTTGCTTAACTCTTTTTGTCTTTAATAGAAGTCTTTTAAGATGCTCCAGAGAGTTCTTCCCTCATAGTAAGGTGTCAGAGCAGAAAATAAAAACTAATATACAGCACATTGAGGAGCACTCAAATATCAAATGGCAAGGGATAGGCCTCTAGCTTGCTTTTTTCTCTGTGCAATTTACAGATTGCTAAATTGGCTGTTGCATAGCTGAATAAAGAAAAATCAAGAAAGAGAAACCCAGGAAAACCAATTCATTAATGGTATTCATCCAGGGAACCAAAATTGAAAATAAATCATTATAGTATGCCTGGATAATTAAAGAAAGGCCTAGAGTCTAAAACAGGACATTCCAAATTAGTGGAATCTGATAGATCTTTCACTACAATCTGCTGCAATAAGAGTAGCAAAGAGTCCTTTGGTATAAAGATGAAGCCATTTATTTGTTATGGCAATGTTAACAATGATTACTGGAATAGAGAATTTAAGCAAAAGAACATATAACAAGCTTCATAATGTCAATCTTTCTTCAAATGCTGAAGGCAAATCTAAATTTTAAAACCAACATCTGAAAAAAGCTTGATGTTATTATTCAAGACATGCATATTTTCCTCCAGGAAAAGGCCCTGAAAAATACCTGCAGTTTTGCAAGTCAAAAGGAAAGCACAATTAGAGATAGCATGATTTAGTTATTTATGAATCACTGAGACATTCAGCCAAAGCAAAACTAAAGTAGTTCTACAACTGATTTTAAAACACCTTAAATTTTGAGTGTGTGTGTGTGATTGTGTATAAATGCCCTAACATGTCAAGGACATAAGGGTCAGGAGGAGGGGTTTGCGTCCATACATTGGTTATGTTAATTTGTGAATGGTAGGTCTGTTTTTACCTCAGCTGTTCTTTTATGTGCATTTTTCTCTTTTTTTATGCTTTTGTATTCTTTTAACGCTACAATTTTTAGCATTTAATAAATCTGTGTGTTTAGTAAACACAACAAATTTTAACATTAATTATTTATATTATTTTATCTTAACTACCAGAGGTTTCTTTTAATGTTTTACTCATATCAACTGTTATTTTAAAAAATGGATCTTACAGAATTTGGCAAAGAAACTTTACAATGTCACACCAAGAACAGTACAGGTCAGCCAAGAGTTAATCCAGGAAATTAACTAATAAGTTAGAGCTAGTGCTTCAATGACTGACCAGCTAGAGAGATGCTGTTGGATGAACTAAAATCTGTTCACCATTTTTGATATCTTTTTTTAGATTTCTCTGGTTTGTATATATCTGCAAATAGGCAAAACAAGAAAATGGCAACAGTTGCACTCCTTTAATATAATAAACCCTGCAGTAAAATTTACAGGAAGTTCAACTGTTTTTCCTAGAAAGTCATTCACTTATGTTAAATGACTCAAAAAAGTCATTTAGCTAGCTTAACAAAATGACATTTTGATTGATACCTTCTGTTGTCTGAAGGCCATTTCTCACACTGAATTTCAAAGACACAGGCCTCGCCCCCTTTTTTGGTGAAAAAAAATAAAATATGCAAACTATTTTGGGTAATTCATTCAATTGGCTCCAAGCCAAACCAATGAACTTCAAAATACTAGTAAAAATTTGACACTTAATGGATCTGGCTCTAAGCCAGAAATGCAGATTAGCCCCATGCTAAAAAGTCATTTCCATGTCTCTTGAAATCAGGAATTTTTATCCTGTATATTTAATTTTTTTTTCAATAATTATCTTCCAATTCTTCAATTTGCAATGAAAAAAAAATAATCTGGATTAGATATTTAATAACAATAAATTTAATTCTTAACCCATTATCTAAACCTGAATTACAAACTAGGATAGTGATCTTCCAGTGATCGCCATACTTCATTCATTTTAAAACATGCTCTATAATGTGACTTTATAATTTGTAATTTTTAAAATACATATTATTAGTCCTATCAACAGGAACAAATGGAATTGCTGTTCACCACTTTGAAAAAAGATCCTGCATTGCTAAATCAAACCAAGGTCTATCAATTTTTCAAAAGTAGGGCCCAGATGCCTGGATTAATCCATAGCAGGATGGCAAATGAAATTATATGTGCACTTTCTTGAAGATCCAAATTAATTATTATCTAAAGCAAAGTAGTGAGAAATGTGACTATTGAAAATACTAGATACATATCGCCATCATCATATACAGGTAGTTCTCAATTTACGACCACAATTGAGCCCGAAATTTATGTTGCTAAGTGAGAAATTTGTTCAGTGAGTTTTGCCACTTTTACAATTTTTCTCATCAGATTTGTTGATTCTTAAATTAGTCACAATTGTTAAGTGAATCTGGCTTTCCCATTGACTTTGCTCGTCAAAAGGTCGCAAAAAGGGATCGTAAGACTCTGGGACACTGCAACCGTCATAAATGTGAGTCAGTTGTCAAGCATCTGAATGTAAATCATGTGACCATGGGGATGCTACAATGGTCATAAGTCACTTTTTTCATTGCTGTTGTAACTTTGAACAGTCACTAAATGATCTGTTGTAAATCAAGGACTATCTATATATCATGTGTACAGACCAAAGCTGTTTCCAGTAACAGCTTTGTAAACCAAGGTCTATCAATTTTTCAAAAGTAGGGCCCAGATGCCTGGATTAATCCATAGCAGGATGGCAAATGAAATTATATGTGCACTTTCTTGAAGATCCAAATTAATTATTATCTAAAGCAAAGTAGTGAGAAATGTGACTATTGAAAATACTAGATACATATCGCCATCATCATATACAGGTAGTTCTCAATTTACGACCACAATTGAGCCCGAAATTTATGTTGCTAAGTGAGAAATTTGTTCAGTGAGTTTTGCCACTTTTACAATTTTTCTCATCAGATTTGTTGATTCTTAAATTAGTCACAATTGTTAAGTGAATCTGGCTTTCCCATTGACTTTGCTCGTCAAAAGGTCGCAAAAAGGGATCGTAAGACTCTGGGACACTGCAACCGTCATAAATGTGAGTCAGTTGTCAAGCATCTGAATGTAAATCATGTGACCATGGGGATGCTACAATGGTCATAAGTCACTTTTTTCATTGCTGTTGTAACTTTGAACAGTCACTAAATGATCTGTTGTAAATCAAGGACTATCTATATATCATGTGTACAGACCAAAGCTGTTTCCAGTAATCAATTGTTTTTTTCCTTTTCAAAGAACACATATGTCCCATGACCTATTGTATTACATGGAGAAGGTATCCATGCACAGAGGTTACTAATTGAGTTAACCAGATTTTCTATAAAAAAAGC
Organism: Masticophis lateralis; assembly: GCA_030761175.1. NCBI lineage: Eukaryota > Metazoa > Chordata > Lepidosauria > Squamata > Colubridae > Masticophis > Masticophis lateralis. Next base: position 319,446,612 of record JAUDYJ010000001.1, on the reverse strand, counting down.
AAATTTTCAAACAGTGAGAGACCAAAAAATATCATGAAATAGAGATGCATAAAAGTCACACGTGTACATACAGGTTTTTGTACAAAACATCACTGCACAAACTCTTTATTGCGCTTGGCCTGGGAGTCTTTAAGATAGATAGATTGATAGAATTCTTTATTGGCTAAGTGTGATTGGACACAAAAGGAATTTGTCTTTGACACTTACGCTCTCGGAGTAAATAAAAGAAAATATATATTCGTCAAGAATCATAAGGTACAATACTTAATAGAATAGAATAGAATAGAATAGAATAGAATAGAATAGAATAGAATAGAATGGGATGGGATGGGATGGGATGGGATGGGATGGGATGGGATGGGATGGGATGGGATGGGATGGGATGGGATGGGATGGGATGGGATGGGATGGGATGGGATGGGATGGGATGGGATGGAATAGAACATAAGGTACAACACTTAATGATACAAATAAGCAATTAGGAAACAATATTAATATAAATCGTAAGGATACCAGCAACAAAGTTACAGTCGTACAGTCATAAGTGGAAGGAGATGGGAACGATGAGAAGATGAGAAGATTAATAGTAGTGCAGGCTTAGTTAATCATAATATTGGCTTTTTCTGGACCATCAGTCAAAACAGCATATTAGAGAGAGCTTATTTTCAAATTTAATAGGTCTTTAATAGGTACTGACAAAAATAAATCATATATTAGAAATCATAGCTGTACATAATATAGCTGTTCTCTTTCTCTGTAAATATGAGACATTTTTGGTGAGTTTTCTTCTTCAAATACAACATGAAGAATAAAGTTGGTTTCCAGGGATTATATCTCACTGAAATCAACTGGGCTTTCGCAATTGCCACTGATTGATGTGAGATGTATTTGTGACAAAGAAAATAGAAAAAGAAACACCGATACTATTAAAATGATAGCTTAGAGAGTTTTTTTTTTAAAAATGTCTTTGATTTAGGAAATCAGAATCTTAACAAAACCATTGTACCTGAAATTCGCATAAATATTCTTTGGTGGTTTAAATGTTTTTCAGGGCGAAGTAGACTCATTGAAAGTCCAGAGGATATAGGGCTGTTCTAAGAGGCAAATGATACATTAAAATGGGAAATGGAATTGGTCTTGCTACATAGCCAACACGCACTCCCCACTCCTTCACAGCACACTTTCCCATTGTAGAGGCACACAATAACAGTGCAGGAGACATCCCTGCTCTACTCGGAGAACTGCTACCTCAAGACATTCTCAGCACTTTGAAGTAGCAGGTTTCTGGTGAAAGGCATGGAAAGCCTGAGGAACTACCACCTCAAGCCACGTCCCAATGAAACTAATCTCTCTTTGTTCTCAGAGAGAGACTCAGCAAAAATCTTATGGGATAAAATTGAACCATAACCTGGAGGATCCTAATTCTTGCAGTAGAAAGTAAACATAGTTTTGCCTCTTGAAATGCTAATGAAGCAGCTGAGATTATTTATAAAACCAAACAACAGACAGATGAAGATTGCTTACTTCTTTCATCGCTGCCAATTATCTGCAGCCATAGGGCCGCATCGAGGATTAATGACATACTGTACAGTCCTTAGCCTCACTTCAAAACCTTCAATAAGATATCCATTCAGAACTTCTGTAATAATACCTATCTTTTCCTGGAAGCTAGGAAAACAGAGAGGAGGAACTCAGTTTTGATTACCCATTTTTCTCACCATTTCAAAAGCAAAAGTGAAACCAGAATGGCAAGAGAACAGTAGCCTTTGCAAAGAAACAATTGTGAGGCATAGGCATGAAGCAAATATTTACTAGGATGGTATTTAGTTTACCTCCCAGTGAAATTAATATGGTTAGAGTTTCTGCAGATTAATGGTAGCTCTAGGTGGTAGAAGATCCTTATAAAAGATATTTATAGTGAGAAATGGGAACCTGGAACCGTCAGAGACTGCTGAATTCCTACTCACCTGTAATTCTGACAGCTCTTACTAATTTAAGTTCAGCAACATCTAAGACAGGTGGGTTCCACTTATCTTTACTACCAGTTTGCAGCAGGAGCGTGCGTGCGCTTCTGCGGATGCACATATCACCCATGATGACGTCGTGGTGGGTGGGCAGAGCCTCCCATCGGTTTACACTACTGGTTTTATAGAACCGGACCGAACTGGGATCAACCCAGTCCCATCTAGGACTATGTAATCCTTGCTCTTATGGAACCTCTTACTGAACTACCCTATTTTCTGTTAGGTTCTATTCATCCTACTTATTGATTTTCTGGGCCCATATATACAGTTACCAAGTAGGAAGTTTATGGTAGTGCTGTCCCCAATTCGGGTGTGATCCTGGTGCCAAAGCCAATGAAGAACTCCAGACACGAGATGCAGGTTTTGCTTCCTTTTATTGGAGCGCTCCAAGAAAAGGGGTCCTGGCTAGAAAATGCCATTCTACTTGCTCCAGGCCATCCTTATTCCCTACTTCTAGATAAGGGATGCAGGATGTCTAACTCTCTGTTACTGTTATGAGGCTGTGAGGCGCTGTGAGGAAGTCAACTTAAGGCTCAGACTTAACCCAGACAAGACCGAGTGGCTGTGGGTATTGTCTCCTAAAGATTCTGTTGATTGTCCATCCTTGGTTCTGGGGGGTGGAGAAATTGTCCCCCTCAGAATGGGTTCGCAATTTGGGTGTCCTCCTAGACTCACAGCTAAGATTAGAGCAACATCTGACAGCTGTGGCTAGGAGGATCTTTGCACAAGTTTGCCTGGTGCACCAATTGCGACCCTACTTGAATCAGGAGGCTCTCCTCACAGTCACTCATGCCCTTGTCACCTCACGGTTAGATTATTGCAACGTGGTCTACATGGGGCTATCGTTGAAAAGTGTTCGGAGACTACAGTTGGTCCAGAATGCGGCTGCGTGAGCCATCGTGGGTGCACCTAGATACACCCACATTACACCAATTCTCTGTGAGCTGCACTGGCTCCCTATTGGTCTCCAGGCACAATTTGAGGTGTTGGTTATTACCTTTAAAGCACTACATGGCTCAGGGCCAGGTTATCTTCGAGACCATCTTTTACCACATAGCTCCCAGCGACCGGTAAGATCCCACAGAGTTGGTCTCCTCCAGGTCCCATCAGCTAAACAATGCCGGCTGGCGGGCCCAAGGGAGAGGGCCTTCTCTGTGGCTGCTCCAGCTCTCTGGAACCAGTTACCTCCTGAAGTCCGGACCACCCCCTCCCTATTGGCCTTCCTAAAAGCAGTTGATCTCGCTGTTGCGATCTTGTGAGATCCAGCCGTGAATGGTGTGAATGGTTTTTAATATTTTAATTTTAAATGTTTTTATAATGGTTTTTTAAATGCACTTTAAGCCGCCCTGAGTCTCCGGAGAAAGGCGGCATATAAATTGAACTAACTAACTAACTAAATAAATAAATCAGTTCTCTAACCACCTAAAATTGATACAAGTGTTATACATGGATATTCTCTATGAATAAACATTCTTTCTTCTTGCCAGACAGACTCCACAATTATAACCATCCCAGTTTTCTTTCAAGTGCATGCCACATCCTTGCTTCGTTTTAGCAGACAGCCCATCATTCGGGAATGGGTTACCTCCCCCCCCCCCGGGTTTCCTGTTTGCATGCTTAAAAAGCTAAAAATGAACTAGTATGCAGAAAGAGATTACAGCCATTCCTTGAAAACTATATAAATCCAGGCCATAAAATCTAAACTGCAAGTATATTTACATGGTGCAAATGATAAAGAATAATACTAGAAGATGCACAGCAGGCAGAAACCCACATGGACACTAAGTAAGAGGAGACCAATTGATAACTGCGTTGAAACCAAGTTGTCTTTTAATCCTGCCTGTGTTATGAATGGTTAATGTGGGATGCATATTAATGTAGGATGTACATAAATCATATTATTGTTGCATTACTCTTGGAATAAAAATTAAGATTTATCCATCAAACACAATTTAACAGCAAACAAGCCAAGTCTGAATGACAGAAAAAGCAACTTGACCTGCAGGCTTCAGAAGTGCATATTATGAATACCCCCAAAATTCTTTCTACCATACTAACAATAAGAAGACAAAATTATACATGTGGAAGAGCAGACAGATCTTTATCCCTCAGTCTGTCAAGGCTGTCAACCCTGGAGAAGCGTTACTCTAGTTAAATATATAATGGTACCAAAGAGTTGGAATGTCACCAATAAAAAAAAAACAGAGACAAAAACAGGTGCACACTGTCAAATTACCGCATGCTTGGCAAGTCATGATTATCACTGTAACTATGGAATGCTACAAACCCCAGGAAAGCAAAACTACTGAGCATGACAGCTGCTGCTCTCAACCTGCAGGGATGGGGGTGGGGTGTTAAATAAGCGATATCCAGATAAGGACAACTAACAAAAATAAAAATCAGAAGTTATTAAGGGAAAAGAAGGCAATCAGGCTAAAGGAGCAGACCATTTGAAGTTTAGACACCCAAAAAGTAGTGGAGGAAAAGCAAACAAAATCTTGCAGTCTGAAGATTGCTTGATGAGACTAGGAGGAATGTGGAGAGGAAAGGGGATTGGGATAAGAAATATGTATAACAAATGGATGATGGTGATAGTTCAGAAGAGTAGCTGATTTGTTAAGGAAGTAAAAAAAAAACACGAAGACAACGACAGGCAGCTCCTCTGTGTAACTTTTACTTTTATATTATGAAATAAATCTGCAGCTCTTTTATTTGCTGAAATATAAAGGACAACATGCCATATTAACAGTATTCCTACCAAACAGCTCGTTAAGCAGCAATGGTTTAAAACAGATCAGGCAAGTGATATAAATGGATTACCTGCTGCAGCAGCCAAAAATGCTAATACAATTCTTGGTTATATAAACAAAGGCATAGAATTAAAATCACATGAATATTAGCACCACTTTATAAATCCTTAGTAAGGCCACACCTGGAATACTGCACCAGTTTTGGCCACATTACAAAAAAGATGTTGAGACTTTGGGGGGAAAAGTGCAAAGAACAGCAACTAAGATGATTAAGGGCCTGGAGACAAAAAAATATGAAGAATGGTTGGGTATGGCCAGTCTAGAGAAAAGAAGGACTAGGGGTAACCTAATAGCAGTATTTCAGTATTTGAGGGACTGCCCCAAAGAAGAGGGGGTTGACTTATTTTCAAAAGCACCAGAAGGCAAGACAAGAAACAATGGATGGAAAATTATCAAGGAGAGAAGCAACTTGGAATTAAGGAGAAACTTCCTAACAATGAGGACAATTAAGTGGAACAGCTTGCCTTCAGAAGTTGTAGATGCTTCATCACTGGAGTTTTTTAAGAAAAGACTGGACAACCACCTATCTGAAATGGTGTAGGGTCTCCTGCTTAAGGAGGGGGTTGGACTAGAAGACCTCCAAGGTCCCTTCCAATGTTTTGGCAGGACTGTGTGGAGCCCCAGGTCAGAGCTATTTGCCAGAATCCTGCACTAGGGTTTGGAAAATTAAATTTTTATGTAGCCAAGAAGGTCACTGGATGATTGTAGGCCAATCACTGCTTCAAATTTTTATCCTACAGGACTGCTGTGAGAATAAAATAATCAGTGGAAGGACTATGTTATGCCTACATCAACTTTCTGAATAAAAGAAATGTCATAAATATAATGAATGCTTGCTGCAAATTAGACATATTCACTAACCCACTGTGGCGCAACCATTTAAAAGTAGACTTCCTTCAGCTGAATGTGGCTCTTTGTAGCAATAAGAAATTATTTGGCATCCTCTTATGAAAAAAAATGATGATGATATATTGCCTACAGCTCAGGGGCGGGTTCTAAAAAATTTTATTATCAATTCTGCGGGCATGGCTTATTTTATGGGCATGGCTTGATGGTCATGTGACAATTCTTTAGGATTTAGCAGAGGTACTGGTCTACCAGGCTTTTAACTGCTTGCAGAGCTGTACCGGTCTACTCATTAATTTTTGGAGGCATTTGTCTACTCATTTGTTTTTGGAGGCACTGGTCTACCCATTTATTTTTGCAGGCACCAGTCTGCTTATTTGTTTTTGGAGGCACCGGTCTACCACCACATTGCCTTTTAACACTGATCAGCTGTAGGGCAGCCCTTTGAAGCCCCAGGGCAAGAGTTTAAACAGTTTTTTTCCTTCTAGCTGATCAGCTGGGACTCAGGAAGCAGCAATAGATTGGGGGTGGGGCCAAATAAAAGATATGATTAACACGGGGGGTGGGGGGCAGGGGGGCAGAGAGCCCAGCTCCCAAACAAAGAGAAATGGTTTGGTGACATCATATCGTCACCACTACTGGCTCGGAGGAACCGGGCCAAACCGGGAGGAACCCACCACTTCTACAGCTCTAGAATTTCCTAGTGATCCTCCATGCAAGTCTGGTGAGGTTGATATAAGAAATGTACCTACTTACCCAACAGGAAATAATCCTGTTAATTAGGATGATGGGAATACAGTAGAGCCCAATACATTTCAAGGGCTACATACTTAGACACTTAAGTTGTAGTCTCTCCCTTTTAGTTGGTTTCTACCCCACTGGCATTTAATAGAAACTCAGTAGTACCGTATTTCACTTGCAACAAGCTTCAGTGCCTAAGGGCTCATGCAAATTGAGACTGTCACCTTTTGTTTAAGAAAAAAAAGAACAGCTTTGCCCTTAAGAGAAGATTAGTACTATGACAGATTTATGAAGTTCTAAATTGCAAAGCTGATCTCTCCATCCTATACTCTGTAGTGCCTGAATGAGAAAGGCTGTCTATACTTAATAGATGCAAAGTCCAAAATGTAGTAGTACAATTACATTTTCTTTGTGAATCCATAAAAGCAGAAGAAAAAGTGATTGATTGTTTGCAATACAGTACAGTACCATAAAACTGATTAAAGAAACAAGACTGGATCAGGCCATATAAGGCTGTTTAATAATACTGCCCTTCAATTATCTAATTCTACAAGTTACTTTTGTTAATTTCACCAAAAAAAAAGATAGCTTTGCAGGGCCTTATGGACTAGTCTTGCTAGATTCTCTTTGGTGGAAATTGTGTGTATCTGCTGACCACATACTGCTGGCAGAGGGTGTGTCTACCAAGCACATCAACAATGGATGAGATACTCAACGTGGATTTATTCAGTTTCTATATTTTCTGTTAATGCAACAGGAGATTCACCTGAAATTCTCAACTGCTTTTGTTTAGCAAGAGTTCAAGATAACATAGGCCAAAAAGACATGGCAAAAGTAATTCACAGTTATCACCACATTTGATCTATTGCAATGTTCTCTATGCAGGACTGCAATTGAAGATTATTTGAAAGCTACAATCCAAATAAGATGCAATGAACATGCTATTAGCAGAGGAAACTCATTCTCTTTTATTGGTTGCCAGGAGGCTTCCAAGCCAATTCAAAGTTCTGGTCATTAACCATGAAGCCCTATATAGCAATAGCATGGCCACAGGTTATTCTAGGGATCACTTTATCCTATATATAAATTATCTCTATAAATCAGGAAAATACATAATTCATTGGTTGTTCTGTTAAAATTTCTAGATTGGGTCTTCTAAAGGTCTTTCTTTCAATAAAAGCAGAGTAACATGAACCAGAAAGGAGGTCCCTTCTGTTGTTGGTCCCACGTTACAGAATATGTTGCCTCTAAAAAAGTAAAGGTAAAGGTTCCTCTCGCATATATGTGCTGGTCATTCCTGACTCTAGGGGGTAGTGGTCATCTCCATTTCAAAGCCGAAGAGCCAGCACTGTCTGAAGACGTCTCCGTGGTCATGTGGCCGGCATGACTAAATGCCAAAGGTGCACAGAACACTGTTACTTTCCCACCAAAGGTGGTCCCTATTTTTTCTACTTGCATTTTTTATGTGCTTTCAAACTGCTAGGTTGACAGAAGCTGGAACAAGTAACGGGAGCTCACCCCGTTAGGCGGCACTAGGGATTCAAACCGCTGAACTGCCGACCTTTCAATCAACAAGCTCAGTGTCTTGGGATGTCCATACGTTAGTGTCTTATTGAACATCCAAAGTCTTTTGAATGGATAATATAAAAATTAGTCTAAATAAAAAACAATGTACTTCACTGAGTTTCGTCAGCTTGTTCCCCTATAAGGCATATTAACTGCAGCTTTTTGGAATTTAAAAATAATGCAGTGGAATAATAGCAGATACTAAATCTTCCTACTCTTCCCCCATGTCTTTTGCATTCCCAAAGTAACATAATTTGCTAAGGAGAAACAGAATTGGACACCTAGATTGTATTCCTTTGAGATGTTTCTTCCAACATTACCTGCAGCTTAATAAAGGGATAGTTATTAGCAACACAATAATGGGGTGAATGAGACTAGTTTACAGTGATAGCACAAGGAAAAATAATTCAATCCTCACTCATCTCACTCTTGAAATCACTTAGGTTTTTTTTAAAAACTTGATCTACAAGCTAGGCAGAACCTAACAAATTATTATTATAATAAATAATATTTACGCAGACTTTCAGCCATAAAAGAAAAACTCATAAATTAATTTTAAAACTCCTACCATAATAGTTTTTCATCATTTGTTGTTGACTATATCCCATATACCAAGGTTTTTCATTTTCTTTATTTCTCTTCTTTATGCAGATTTTCCAGTGTACACTTGATGACATGCACAATTTTACCTCTCTGTCACCACATACCCTAATATTTCATTTTTTTGGCTCTCTCTCAATTCTAGACATAATTTCTATCTATCCAACCTGCATAGACACTAATCTTCCTGCCTTCAGACTGATTTCATTCCTTATTCTTCCTTCTGGTCACATTGGTCCCTCATACTCTCCTTCGTTAACCCACATCTTCAGTTTTGAAATGAGTCTCCCACTCAGCATCATTGTTGTTGTTTCCTGTGTTGATCATAATTTACTCCTGTCTAAAATTTCCTGTTTCTCATCTCCCTCCCTCCAATCTGATCACTCAATCCTCCTGCAATATTCTGTCTATTAACCTCCCTGACTTCTCCATTATTGTCAGCTTTTACTATCCTTCCCATCTAAGACTGCCACCTGCAAAGATATTCAACTCATACACATGTATCCCACCTCCTACACATGTGAGGTTCTTATCTAATCCCCCTCATACATTAGCACCCTGACTTTGCCAGGCACATTTGCTTTCACTCCCCTCAAAATGTGAACTCTTCATGGCAGTAAGCTTTCTCTCCTCTGTGTTCATAAAGTCCTGAGAAAAATGCACAAAGCTATTTTGGAGTTATAGCTTCCTGAGACTCATTTTTGATTATTTGTAATAAACATGTCCTTGCAGCTACCCATAATTCACCCCTCCCTTCAAATGTTAACACAGAATTCAACATGAGCCAAGCAAATGTTACTTTGCTTGCTATTCATGAGAGAAATAGAAGGCCACTTAGAGTGGTGAAGGAAACAAAGCAATATAATATGCAGTAATGTTACCAAGCCTAACTTGACATTGGAGTCTGCTACTGAAATCCTCACACTGGCTATGCATGCAACCCAAAGAGCTGACTAAAGAAACCAATAAAACAACATTCAAGCAATGCATTACACCTAATATTGTATGAGAACTGGTATACCATCAAGAAACAGGGATGTAGAAGATAACGGTGTACAAATCTTATGCCCAAATCAGATTTTTGATAAATTCTGAGTTATTAAGGAGCTTTCATATCACACAGCCCATCCAAGCTTTAATCTGGAGAGCACAAGCATGGAACATGAAAAAGTTATTCACTCTTCTTCTGAAGAATCATCAAGTAACAAAACTAGCCAATCAAGGAGGCATATAGTCATCATTTCCCTCAAAACTGGCATATAACATCCTGTGGATCTTGTAGTCAGTCGCCCACTCCATCATAAATTAGAAGCACCCCAATTTGTTTGTCAAAAGCAGATTGGTAGAACCCTTTGATCTGAAGGTGACAAAGGTCAACAGCAGGAAAGAGTCTAACAAACATGATTTATTCCCTCAGTAATCCACACAGGATGCTAGAGCAATATCCCAAATGGCTAATTGTTTCTCAAATACCCAAGGACAATTTTCTCTTCCACAATCAACAAATGCTGATCGTAAAGGCCAGTAAATCTATGCATGAGTAGTCATGCATTGTGTAATTTGAAATTAATGAAAAAAGAATATTTTTGTTATACATTGTTATCTTGAACTGCCTATGACAATATCAGAATATTGTTTCAGCATCATAGCATCTCTTTGGGATATGCTGATTTGCTCAAGGTCATTCAAATAAGTAAAGGATTTGAAATACGTTTTTTCTCATATCAGACACTGCAATAACTAATAAACTGCTTAGGTCAAACTCATTTATTAATGAATAACATTTTCTCTATTTTAAAATGTAACTAAATTTTCAAATGAATGAAATAAGAGACAATGGGCTTGACATTCCATCAAGAATTTGTGATATATACTAAGCAAAGGTCTTGGATTTACATATGAAAGAAAACTCAAAATCAGAGTTATCCTCTCCCATTTCTAAATGATCAAATCATGCTTGAAGAACATAATCCTATCTTACTTCAGCCAGAGTAAATTGACAATTCATCAACATCTTCACAAATATTTAAGAAAATATGAGGACTTTGTGTACTTGATTATTTAACATAATCAAGCTTTACACTAATCCGAATCAGTATTACTTTTTATTTTCATGGAGCAAAATATTTCACTGCAATGCACTTCTACACAGAAGAACATAAAATTTGTCTAATCATACTATAGTATAGTGCATCTCATGATAAATTTAAGGATAAATTTAACCCTATTTCCTGGACACATTGTTGAAAATAAATGCTCATTACAGGGACAGCTTTATTCCATGATAAATCTGATCTTTATTTGGTATCACACTTCATTCAGAGAGACTTCTCCATTATCACTACAGTACCTAAAAATGTCCATATAAATTTCCGTTAAAAACCTTGACTTCTCTCTATAGCCTCCAGTAATTTTATATGCAAGTTGTTAAAGAAATAAGTTGGTATCTGATGAGTCACAGAATCCATTAGCTTGTACTGACCTACATAACTACAGACTCAGTTATGCATTCTCCATCTGTCTAGATAGCTTTGCGTCATGTCAGCTCTACACTGAGCTGAAGTGCCATTATTCCTAGAATGATCAGGATGAGTAAACATTTCTAACTATTAAATACAGAAACTTGGAGGAATATATCAGCAACTTAACAAGGAAATAATGCTTGTTTTAAGAGCTAAAGCAAGACTTGAGGTGACACTTTACCAAGATTTGGTTTCAAATATTTCAAAAAAGGCTATTATTAAAATGTACAATATGTTTCTGTCTTCCTCTACCTTGATGAACATTCTGAAAGTGCTGATCATCACAGAATAATCAAGTTTAACGGGTTAGACATAATATATGCTTTTATTGTTGTTAATATATCATGACCTCCTTTCATGGAATTGTCATTCCAAACTACTGTTTCTTTTTTTGTTTTTTAGGCTGATGCTTTTAACTCGTTTCTATGGTTACAAACCAAGGTCACATCACAAAAGCCTGGACAGCAAGCAGTTCAGAAAGACAAAAGGCAGTTCACTGTATTAAATAATGTATGAATGTTAAGATGGGGAAAGGGGTGAAAATGAAAAGTATGCACTCCTAAAAGGAAATCTCAGCTATGAAGGACAGTAGAGAAAGTATGCTAATGGTTACAAGGGTTTTGACTAATCTTTGTATGCCATGAATGTTTAAGTTAATATGTGCATGCCTATGTGTGTATATATAAATATAAATAGCACAACTTGCACATTTCTTTTTAAAAAAACCTAAACCAATCCCTTTATTGATGATTATAAAAATATCATATAGTATGCTAAACTCTAGATTCATTTATCTGAAGTCTTGAAAGACCAACAATAGATTTAATATTAGGCCATCTGGCTGGTATACAAAGTTCATGCACCTTACAAATGGTGCCCATTAATATGACATAAAGTGCGTATATCTATATTTTCCCAAGAAAGAGCAATAATTTTGAGAAAACCACTTTATGGTGGATTGATTGATTGATTGATTGGAATTTGAATCAGTATTAACTCCTGGTGACTGCCTGGACAGGTCACTGCAGTTTTTTTGGCAATGATTAGCAGTAAAAGTGGCTGATCATTGCTTGCTTCCTAGGGATGAAAGAAAGTGACTGGTCCAAAGTCAGAGTTAGGCTGCTGGGGGTTCGCACAGGTTCGGGAGAACCTCTAGCTAAGATTCTGTGCAGTTTTAAGAACTGCACAGAATCTTAGCCCCCAAATCCCACTCCTGGCTGGCCCCAACCATCCCACCCCGTCCCTCCCAGGAGTCCCCTCGCAGCCTGTTTTGGATGCAGGTAAGTACAGGGCATACGCGGAGGCTTGGGGAGGGCAAAAAAAGGGGCCTACCAGAAGTTCAGGAAGGCCTCCGAAGCCTGGGGAGGCCACTTTTGCCTTCCCTGAGGCTTGAGGAAAGCCTCCAGAGCCTGGGGAGGGCAAAAACATACACACACCCCGCCATGGTGCAGGAAGCCAAGTAGGCCACTCCCACCCAGCAACCGGGCAGAGAACCCCTTGCTAAAATTTTTGAAGCCTACTCCTGTCCAAGGTCAACCTACTGCCTTTGTACCTGAAGCAGGATTAGAATTCACAGCCTCCAGGTTTCTAGCCTAGTGCCTTAACTACCACACTAAATCGGCTATGGTAATATAATCATATTTATTGATTTTATATATAAAGAGTGCGGAAATTACAATTACCAGCAATTTACCTCATGCATCCAATGGTAAAAAAAGGCAGAAGCTGTAATTCAGGAGCTCCTAGAACCCATTCCTACTTAGCTTTTATAAGAGGGCTCTACAGAGTGCACATCTAATTCATACCGTAAGTCTATATAACAGTTTTCAATAACAGTCATTATGTGCAAAACTAAGAATATAGGCACAAATTTGGGTTGTCCAAGAGTAATCATTTATGATCCAAATATCAACAGATAGTTCAAGGAGAGATATTTATTGTGCAATTGCCATGCCTCAAGCACAAAACTTTTACGTTCCATATTTGTAATGCTTATCTTTTCCTTCCTATTCTTGAAAACCTATTAAGGAAAGGAAAATGAAGCAACTGCATTATGCCTTTTATTAGTAGTACTACTAGAAGTTACTCATCTGGAAGAACACAAGGAAGGGAAGCTATCCTTCCCACTGCCACTATTCCATCATTATCCCGAAATGGCATACAAAACAATCCAAAGCTTCCTACACAGGTTCACAATGAATAGCCAAATGAACAATTTATTAGAACTAATTGAAGTGCCTGAGCCTTGCAAGTAAAGCACATTAGTCATTTAGCAGTTGTACTAATGTTGCAATGCTTCTGTTGCCATTTCATTACTGCTCCAATGACCTAATCATATGCTCAGTCACTGTTCAATCAGTACCCCGAGTCCTGACAAGCTGTCTTGTCAGGTTTAAAACTGGTAAGATCTCTGCTCTCTCAGTCACCTCAATTATTGACTGTATTTTATGGTCAATCTAATGGCCAAATGGTTATCAGCAAACCATCAGGTGCCTGTAATAGGAGAGTGACCCTCAGTTTATATGTATCATTAATGTTCATTAGCAAATAATTAGATTCTTTAATCTGAAAACTCAGAAGCATACAAATATGACTGAACATCTAATTCTAGAAATAAGTGTACTAAAAGGTTTTCTTTAAAGATAAAGCAACTAAGTGCTGCTCTGGGCTTTTGAGTTATAGAATTGAACTTCTAAGGGGTTATTTTTTTTTTCCTCCATCCAATGTAATTCAATGCAGGAATCCAAATTAAAACATCCCTGACAGATGGTTGCCTAGTCTTCATTTCCACATATCCTGTGAAAGGGAACCCATGACCTCTCTGGATAATTGGTTTGCCTGTTGATGTATTCCTAATATTCAATTAGGAAACTGAAGGAATAGAACATACAAATTACTGAACAGACTTATTTTCAACATTACAAAAGAATGTTCATATATAAGCAGAACACAATCAAGACAAGGTTGTGTGAGTAAGGCTGCAATGTTGTAAACATTTCATTTTGTTCATCCAAATTCCATCAGTAACTTTCCCCAATCTGATGTACAGCATCCAGACATAGTAAATCTTAGTGCTCCCCCCCAGTCCCTAAATCTCAACTGATATGTCCAACCAGAAGATATAGACCAGATATGTGAAACATGTTGTCGGGGTTCCAAGTAAACGAAAGAAGACTCCAAGGCTAGAAATTCCTCAACATTTTTCAATGTTCAGTTGGCTGAGTTTCATGTTTAATGAATAAAAGTTAATAATAACAATAATAATATAAATAATGCTTATAATGTTATGCTTATATATACTGTATCTATACATACATTTACCTCTATTTTATTAATCATCCTTAATTATAAATTTACTAACTTCTGCTTCTGTTTTCTATATCTATTGCTTTTGAGGCAAAAGAATAAAAATATCAAATATAACACCAGTACATAATTCAGCCTGATGAATTTAAGCAACCATTTTTAAATGATTTTTTTCCCACTCAAAATGGATGCATATTCTGCATTTATGAAAAGTAACTTTTCAAGTTATGTAGATAACTTGGATACTATCTATAAAAAGACAGATGGAATCAGTGTGAGATTAAAATAATGGCTTTCAAATGTACAGTACAGAATATTATTCAGGCATTCTTTCTCTTTTGCAGTTCAGCAGGAAGAAGAATCATGCCAAAGGGCCCCATCCTAGACTTTGTGTAGGCTGACTGGAGAAGTTGCTCCTCCTAGTACCTGACATACAACATAAACAGAGAGCATCATGCAACAAATTTATTATTTTATTTAATGCCATGCAAAAAGCAAAATAATTGCTTATGTATCACTCTGTGTAAAGGTTGTCTAAACCAGCAATTCCCAACATTTCTGGCACTGAGGACTGGTTTCGTGGAAGACAACTTTTCCATGGACAGGATTGGCTTTGTGGAAGACAATTTTTCCATGGAAGGTGGGGGGAGGGTTTCACACACAACCTAGGTCCCACATATGCGCAAATGAAGCTTCACTTACTCCCCATCACTTACACAGCCCAGTTCCTAACAGGCCATGGACCAGTACCAGTACCAGTACCAGTTCCTAACAGGCCATGGACCAGTGGGGATCCCAATCTAAACAGTTGTGAAGAAATTGTTTAAAAATACTGAAAGATTCCATCTGGGCATATAACTCACTGAGGGGTGGGGAGGCACTTCAAGTTATTCTAGACTAATAGCTCAGTTTCTTGGCAAGATTTTCCTTCTTCCTAGGGCGTGATGGTGTACCTATGGCACACATGCCACAGGTGGCATGCAGTGCCCTCTCTGTGGGCACATGAGCCACCACCCCAGTTTAGCTCCGCTGCACATGCATGTGTGCCTCCCGCCAGCCAGCTGGTCTTTGGGTCTCTGTCGTGCCTGCGCGGGGGTGGAGTGTGTGTGGGGGTCACACATGCATGCATGGGGGGCAGGAGGCATGCAGGGGCGTGCACATGCATGGGGTGGGGGCATGCACATGTGTGGGGGAATGGGGTATGTGCAGGGTCCACGCGTGCATTGCATTTTGGGGATTCAAGCATTCGCATGCACATGTGCTTTGAACACTGGGTCCAGAAAAGGTTAGCCATCATTGTCCTAAGGTATACAGAGAGAGCAACTTGGCTCAAATTGCACCCAGCTGCTTTTTAGGCTTAAAGTGGAATAAAAACCTATGGTTTCCTGGTTTCTAATCTAGTGTCTTAACCTCTATTTCTTTCTATTCTAAGTTTTAGAAGGTAGTCTTTTTTAATTTATCCTGGAACCTAGACTTTCTGAATGCACAGGCTCCTGGCAGTCTTTTCCAAAGCTTCTGAATCAGAAAATCTTACAAAAGGCTCCTACTTCATCATGAGTGAGGTCCATAAGCAAACTTATTTAGATGAGCAATCCCCCTTTTTTTTTGGTTTCCTATTGTTGTTAATTGTTACAGATTCCCATAAAGAATGCCAGAACTTATCTTGTGATATAATTGCTAAGAGCTCTTGTTAAGAAAAATCACAAAATTTCTCCAAGATGACGGGAAGAAAAGGAATTCACTGTAAACTCTACAGATAAGAGGGTGGACAACCAATGTTGTTGGCAAGTAGAATTATTCACTTTTATAACACAGGCAGGGGTGTTTTTTTTTTCCTTTTCCTTTCCTTCTTTTTTTTTTTTTTTTTTGGTGGGGGGGCGGGGGCAAAAGCAGGGTCAAAAAAGCAGGATTTCCAGCAGATGCACAGTGGGTAGAAAGAGGAGCTTAATTTTGCCATCAGTTCCTTCCCACAATTTCCTGTAGCTACTTTTTCCCCTCACTAGGGGTTTCAGACTTGTGCTGCCATGTATAATAATTACGTTATCCAAACAGCCTCACTGCATTCAATTACCTGAGCAATCCCTGAAAGGAAGGAAGTTTAAGAACATTTGGTTTGCCACCATTTAATATACAATGCAGCAGTATTACCTTATGAAGAAAGAAGCTGCTGCTGAAGTACCTGTGGAGACGCCAGCAGGAGCAACCAAACTCTGGGAACCGCCAGTCCCCATCTGGTCCCAGTTGTTTTGTCCTGAGGTAACTTGAAAATTAGAACCTTCTTTTCCACACTCTCCTGTTGTTGCCTCCTATGAAAAATTAAATTAATTTAATTTTAAAACAGAGTAATTTAAATTAAGCATCACTAATTAAAATTAAGCATCACTATGAGAAACTAGAGCCAGACTGAGAAGCCTACTGCAGAACTGCAGTTCTCAGCATGCCTCGTAATTTGCCCCTCTAGGTAGGACTGAAGGGAGTCATTTTACATGCAATAGTTCTCACTTGGTTAAGATGATATTGAATATTTAAGTGTCATGCAAAAGCAGTTACACAAAAATGGTATTAATTCTATTAAATATATACATTTCAATTAACAACATGATTTAAGATAAATAAAAGGCTTTTTGAATTAATCATTGATAAAGACAGAACTGATTACTTGCCTACTCGTATCACTTACTATTACCACAGAATTCTGCAACCTCCAATTTCAATACTTCTGGAAGATGCAGATTGGGGGAAAAACTGGACTGACCTTTTGCATGCTAAAGTACTATTTAAATGAATAAACTAATTGTGATAATACTACTAATAGTACTTAGTAATAGTACTAAGTGACACTTATCTTAAAACATGCTGTTTGGGGATATATCCTGGGATATATGAGGTAATTCCTACCAATGTACTTACAAGCTTTGGTAGGCCAACAAAATGGGAGTGAAGGTAGAATGTAGACAATAGAACTTAGTGAAAGGAAACAGCAGCATCAAATATGCAACTGTTTGGAAAACATAGCAAACATAGATTTTTTAAAAATATCTAAACGAAGAGACAAAAACATTTTAATAAAAAGAAAAAGAATTATGATATCTTGATGGAAATTAAAAGATGCCTGTGAGGCTTTGAACGATCCATATCATGTTGTTGCACTGCTTCAAATAAGTTCCATATCTGTGTTTTCCTACCATCATCTATGTCCAGCAATTGAGCTGATTTATATCTTTCTCAACCATGGTGGGCCCAAAATTATTTATTTATGACTGTGTGGGTGAGAGAGAGAGTAAGTGCAAGACATAAAGACTGCAATCATTCCATCTGCTAGATGTTCTACCAAATTTATGGACTCTTTTCCTATTGGTGAAAATTTTCATTATATCCTGCTCTGAGCAGTAGCAGATACAATATTCTATTTACAAGACCTCAAAAGGGAAGGGATTTGACAGTTTCATGAGTTACTTTTTACGGTTACCCTCAGATTAATAGATTGGATGATTAATTCATTTACATAAGGTGAGAAAAATTCACCCTGCAGTGATGATTTTACTTTAAAACATATCTTCAATTATATTTTGCCTCTGCAAAAAAATCATTGCAAGTATTCTTCTATGACTTGCAACCTAGCCAAAGGAAGTAGGATGAGAATTGACAAAAAATACTGTTTTCCCTTCCATGGACTATGCCGCTATGCTGCTAGAGGTGTTTCTTTCCCTGAATCTCTCTAAGACTGGAGTTACCAGCAATTCATTTTCTTTCCTCACCTAAGTAGTAGGTGAGGAGAATTTTATACTTCCAGGACCATCTTCCTAACACACAGGCAATCTACAACTATCTTCAGCCTTTATGCAGTTATTATTTAGAATGCTTTTTGTTAAGGATATAGTTGTGAGATAACCAGGACTGGTTATGAAGAAGAGCATAGAGCGTTTGTGCACAGAAACGGTGCTGAGAGTAGTTGTGAATAAACTGCATACAAACTGGTTTTTAAAGTATTTTACTTATAGATCAAGGCAAAATCATAGTCCTGTTACCAATCCAAGTCTTAGCCATGCATAATCAATCCAGAGATACAAATGATTCTACCGGTTTGTAGAATCATTCAGGAACAATATAAACAGTTCATAAAAGCAGTAATAAATAAACCATGATCAAATTGCCCATGTAAAGAGACCACCGATATCTACAACGTAGCAGCAGGTAACAATATGGTGTAATATCCACCAAACTGACCACAATCAAACTCTCCTTAAATACAGTTGCTACAGAGCTCATACAATCAGGATGCAGAATGACTCAGCAATACTCTTAAAGATATATTATACATATTCATACTGTAAACATATAATGTTGGCTTATATATTACCTGGCCAACTAGTTAGGCAATGACCATTTCCTAACATACTACCCTTTGGGCAGAATAATATATACTGGTTCACAATCTCAACCCATAACCCTCGCAACACATCCTATGTTTAATCGCACCCTGTGCCTTGGTGAAATTGTCAGCAATATTGTTTTCTGACATACAATATTCCAGTGTTATCATATTGCTCTGTATACTCTGTCGTACATTCAAATACCGAATGTCAGTATATTTAGACCTTGTCTTCACCGCCAAATTAGTAGCCATCTTTATAGCAGCTTGCTTGTCTTCGCAAACTACAATCGGATAATCTATTGTTAAGCCGGTATCTATCATTAACTGTTTATAATATATTAGATCTGTACACACTAGCGATAAACATGAAAATTCTGCTTCCATGGTGGATAGACTAATGTGTTTTTGTTGTATTGATTTCCAACCAATCAAAGAGTTTCCTAACATTATAGCTATACCTGATGTAGATTTTCTGGTAGACACATCAGTAGCGAAACTTGCATCAGCATATGCACTCAGAATGAGATCACGGTTAGGTTCCAAATATAATGCATAGTGCATTGTTAACTTTAAGTATCTTAATATCCTCTTTGCATCTTACCAATGTCGATCTGTTGATTCAGCACTATATCATGCTAATTGGTTAACACTATAAGAAATATCCGGCCTCGACCAATTGCTGATATATGATAGACTTCCTATCAAAGATTGATAGATCTCTTTGCTAAACACAGGACTTTGTATATCTCCTTTAAAATCCTGCTCCATAGAGTTTTTGCTGGCTTACATGAATCCATGTTATAGCATTTTAATATTTGGCTTATCTTGCTAGATTGAGACAATTTATATCCTCTAGCAATCCTAATAACATCCAGACCTAAATAATGTTTTATAATACCTAGATTTCTTATCCTAAATTTATCTTGTAGCATCTTAATGATCTCTATTGCTTCTTGTTCAGTCTTAGTCACTATTGCTATATCATCTGTAAACAATAGCAAAAATGACGTTTTATATCTATCCCCCTCTCCATCACTCCAGACTCTGTGACAACCTGCAGCCATGCTTACAGCTACTGAGAAAAGCCCCAGATTCCAAAATGGATAGCAAACTATCCTTTCAGCATTACTGCAAGTTTCTATTTTAAAAAAGCAATAAGCTATATATTTTACATCCTCCTATTAGTCAGCTAAGGGAGAGTGACTTGAAAAGTCACTGTGGCATTAATTAGCAAAAACAAGAAGTTGCTTTTGAACTTGGTTAGTGAGGGAATCAGAAATGGGAATCAGGCAGTATGGAAGTGTGCTGTTTCTCAAAGACTGTGAGATCATTGTATTTCCAGTTATAAGTAAGAGACAAGAGAAAGGGAATTACTTAGGAAGAAACTTAAAAGGCCTTTGTAGCTCTGGCCATTCACAAATGATGGCAAAAGATCCTGGAAGAGTTATAACTGGAATATCAAAAATTACAAATGGAACAGAAGGACATTTACAAGACAATTTACAAATTGTCATCTGCAAAATTTGGAAGCTGCTATGCTTTGGATTACATCAATTGAACAGATTGTTTAATCCAGCCTTTCTGAACCTGATGCTCTCCAGATATGTTGAGCTATAATTCTCATCATCTGTAGCCATCCTGATCCAGGTCTGATGGGAGCTGTAGTACAACATTTCTGGGAGAGTGCCTAATTGAAGAAGGCTGATCTAAGCCTATTGTGCTGTCATATGTTTGCAAACCCCTCATGTCTATCTGACAAGCTATTTTACACACTTTCCTGTATTCTGTATAGCCATAATAAGTAATAAAAAGAAGTCATATGCAACACTAAGCAAGATTCAAAGCATGACCAAAGAAACATAACACGAATAATGCATAAAATCTTTGTTACAGGTAATGTACTGTTAAACCATCTGATAAGCATGAGAAGATAGAACACTACAAACAGAATGGTTTTGTTTTACAGAATTATTGGTGCCTGGTAGAACTGTTTATCTGCCTGTGTTATAACTGTCAAGTATTATTTCTCAGTCTCACATCTCTTCAAGCATCTTCTGTTTTAAGAAGAACTTGCCAAATAGTCACATTGGTAGCATGTAACAGTCACATGAGCAGCCAAAAGAGCCAAGTTTAAAAAAAAACTTGTTTCATTTTAAAATATGAGGCAAAACAGGTCTAGGCAAAAAAGTAACCGCAAGTAACTGTGCCACACAAGGCTTTGAAACTGACAACCAATACTCTGAATTACCTCTGGAAACCTACTAGAAGCTAATGCAGCTCACATAACAGCAGTATTACATAGGCATATTGTGATATACCCGAAACTGTTAGTGCTAATGAATTCTGGACCACGTGATGCTTCCAAATGCTTTTCAAGGGCAGCCCCATATACAAAATATTGCAGTAGTCCAACTCTGATGTAACTAAGGTGTGTATGACAGTGAGCAGCACCTCCCAATCCAGGAATGGTCACAACTGGGTGGTTTAGATTGAGAAGCTAAAATGGAGAAGTGGGTTAAGAGATTGAAGTATCTTGCTTTAAGGTCCTTGGAGGAAAAGTGGGATAGAAATGTTCATCCTTATTCTCTTCTGTGATATATACCTATTATGGGTTTTTAAAGATCATCTATACCAGAGGTGTCAAACTGGCGGCCCATGGGCCAGATGTGTCACATTGAAGCCATGCCCACCCAACCTCCACGAATGGGGGAAACGTCGCAAAATGTCACATGACAGCAATGTGACAGCCGCAATCTATACTATCCTTCAGATAGTATCCCCAGCTAAACTGATTTATAATTATAATACCTTCTTTTGATCCATCTAAAAAGTCACTGATGTATGTGTATCAATATGAGAAATACAATCCCATTCAAGTATTTTCTTAGAAATGTCCAGGAAATCTTTTAAAAATGCTTAATTAGATCAGATGCCACAATACCTATTTTTCACTATCTCACTCTATGAGATAATGTGCATTTCTGCCATCTGAAATACTACTCTGACATTTCAAACTAATTAGTTAAAATAAATTTAGCCAAAAAGAGACAGTGTTGTAATGAAACACAAATGCAATTAAACACTCTCCAGGATGCCACAAAACTTTAAATTCTTTGCTGCCATAGATCATGTTTTACAGCCATCTCCTATGGTAATATGTTAGAGCCTTTTCATGGTATGCCACAAGCATTGCTCTGCATTTATTACAGAGAAGTAAGCAGAAACTTTCATGTCTTATTTGCATTTAGGAAGGCATCATATGAAATTTGAGTATCTAGTGGCAGAACTATGACAATCGTTCTGTGTTGAAGAAAGAATTACCATGATACTGCCACCAGATGTCCATACATTAGAATGCCCATCTGTAGTGGAAGAGCCTATGCACAAACAATTTTGCAGGCACAGATTGTCACACAAGTAAAACACTAATGAAATCAAACATCTTGAGTACAGGTTATGAGAACAATTGGGACCATAATCTCCATCGCTGATGCCATTGTAAAGTGCTATGTCACATGACTTCATCACTTAGTGGCAATTCCAACAGTCCCAGTTGCCATCATAAACTGAGGATGGCACAGGTCTTTAAACAAGGATCTCAAATTTAATTTCCCCATTGATTTTGCTTGTGGGATGTCACCACAGAATGTTGGAAATTGTGATCACAAGTCAATCAGGATGCTGCAACAGCCACAGCTCTGAGAACCAGTTTTAAGTATCATTCATTCAGTGCTGCCGAATCTGAATGGTTGCTGAATGAATGTCATAACCCCAGGATTACCTGTATAAGGAAGTCTATAAACAAGAAGCTGATCAGCCATAGTAGGCTTCTTCATTGCAGTTGCCTCCACAATAGACTGGATCAGTAAAATAAGGCCATTCTCCATTTAACTCGGAATCAGAATAGAGATGAAAGGGACCTTGGAGGTCTTCTAGTCCAACTTCCAGCTCAAACAGGAGACCTCACCTATGGCATTTTAGACAAGTGACTGTCCAGTTTCTTCTTAAAAACCTCCAGTGCTGAAACACAAGTTCTAAAGGCAAGCTGCTCCATTGGTCAATTGTCCTCACTATTAGGAAGTTTCTCCTCAATTCTAGATTGCTTCTCTCCTTGATTAGTTTCCATCCATTGTTTCTTGTCCTGCCTTCTGGTGCTTTAGAAAATAAATTGACCCCGTCCTCTTTGTGGCAGCCTCTCAAATACTGGAATACTGCTATATGTTCCCCTAGCCCTTCTTTTCTCTAAACTAGCCAAGCCCAAATCCTACAACCGTACTTCATATGTTTTAGTCTCCAGGCCTTTAAGCATCTTAGTTGTTCTTCTTTGCATGAACGCATGTGTACGTGTATTGTATACTCTCAATTTCCTTGAGGCAAAGGCTAATTTATGCAACATATATAAGGGCAAAAGTAGACAATAATTTCAATAAGTATTCCAATAATTCACAATTCAGAAACACTACATTGAAGGGGTGGGGTTGTTCTATAGTAATTTCTGATCAAACCTGTTTACACACACCTGTTTTTTTTTTTTAAACAGTGGTGCTCTAGGACAGTAATGCCTCCCATGTATCATCTGTTTGGACTTCATAGCTAGCTTGTTCTCAGAGGAAGAGGGTAAGCCAAATGTAGCTCTGAAAGTTTCAGAATACACAGAGAATCTCCAGTATAGAATTATGGAAAAAAACAAATCTCACTACCCCAGCACCTGCTTCTGCGGATACCAGCCCAAATTCAATGGTACCTCTGAGCCAAGGCACCAGGAACACAGAATTTAATTTATCAAAGACTAGAAACTGCAACCCCTTCTTGGATTACTGCCTTGTGGTGGTGAAGGGGCTTGCATAGCTCAATGAAGCTATGAGCTATGCTGTGCAGGGACACCCAAGATGGATAGGTCAGTTCTGGCAAAACGTGATCCACTGGAGAAGGAAATGGCAATCCAGTTTCTTTGCCATGAAAACACCATGAACAGTACCAAAAGGAAAAAAGATATGATGCTGGAAGATGAACCCCTCAAGCGGAAGGTGGTCAATATACTACTGGGGAAGAGCAGAGGGCTAGTACTAATAGCGCCAGAAAAAGTGAAGCAACTGGGCCAAAGCCAAAAGGACTCTTAGCTGTGGATGAATCTGGTGGTAAAAGGAAAGTCCGATGCTGTAAAGACTTTTTCTCCATAGAAACCTGGAATGTAAGATCTATAAAACAAGGCAAGCTGGACATGGTCAAATGAGATGACAAGACTGAACATCAACATCTTAGGAATCAGCAAACTAAAAGGGACAGGAATAGGTGAATTGAATTCAGATGACCATCAGGTATACTACTGTGGGCAAGAATCCCTCAAAAGAAATGGAGTAGCCTTCATAATCAATAAAAGAGTAGGAAAAGCAATACTGGGATACAATCCCCAAAATGACAGAATGATCTCAGTTCTAAGCCAAGGCAAACCATCCAACATCACAGTAATCCAAATCCACATTTTTTACTACCAGTTCTATGAGTATGGCTTGGTAGGCATGGTAGGGGAAGGATACTGAAAAATCTCCATCCCCACCCCATGCTAGGGAAAGGATACTGCAAAATCCCCATTCCCTCCCCACTCCTAGGGGAAGGATATTGCAAAATCTCCATTCCTACCCCACTCTGGGGCCAGCCAGAGGTGGTATTTGCTGAACTACTCAAAATTTCCGCTACCGGTTCTCCGAACTGCTCAAAATTTTCACTACTGGTTCTCCAGAACCTGTAAGAACCTGCTGGATTTCACCCCTGAATCCAAGTCTATGCCACAACCACTGGTGCTAAAGAGGATGGAATTGACCGGTTCTATGAAGCCCTACAGAACCTTATAGAATTAACACCAAGAAAGTTGTCCCTATCATCATGGGGGATTAGAATGTTAAAGTAGGAAGCCAAAAGATAACTGGAATAATAGGCAAGTTTGGCCTTGGAGTACAAAATGAAGCAGGGCACAGGCTGGTAGAATTCTGTCAAGATAATACGATCGTCATAGCAAATACTCTTTTCCAACAACTCAAGAGACAACTCTACACATGGACATCACCAGATGGTCAACACAGAAATCAGATTGACTAAGTGCTCTGCAGGCAAAAGTGGAGAAGCTCTATACAGTCAATAAAAACCAGGAGCTGACTATGGCTCAGATCATGAGCTTCTCATTGCAAAATTTAGACTTAAATTGAAGAAAGTAAGGAAAAGCACTAGACCACTCATGATGAATATACAGTAGAGGTGACAAATAGATTTAAGGAATTAGATCTGATAGACAGAGTGCCTGAAGAACTATGGACGCAGGTTCGCAACATTGTACAAGAGGTAGCAACTAAAACCATCCCAAAGAAAAAGAAAGGCAAGAAAGCAAGCTTATGAGCACAACTTGTTTCAGAATTTCTATTTTTAAGCAAGGCAATTGTCAAGTGAGTTGTGCCCAAATTTATATCTTTTTTGCCACAGTTGTTAAGCAATCTCTCCAGATGTTAAATGAATTCTGCAGTTGTAAAAGCAAATCCAGCTTCCTCCATTGACTTTGTGCGTCGGAAGCAAGCTGGGAAAGTAGAAACTGGAAATCACATGACCCCAGGATGCTGCATAAATACATGCTGGTTGCCAAGTACCCAAATTGTGGGGTTGCTGCAGTGGCCCAAATGCAAGGACCAGTCATTACTCATTTTTTTCAGTGCCATTGTAACTTCAAACAATCAGCAATGAATGGTTGCAAGTCAAGGACTACCTGTACTTCTGAATCGTCAGGAAGTCTAAACAGGCCAATTGAGAGAGAATGCAGGCTTGAGAACTTCAATTTGTATAAATACAGTGCTGGAAATAAAAGCTGTTACACCCTCTCTTCTGCTTCCAAGACTATGCTCTAATTTGTTCACACAAGCATCAGAACATTGGCCTCCTCTTCACTATTTTATGTCAGTTCCTGGGTCTCTAATACTATCTCAATTGTTCTGAATCCAACTGAATTCAAACTATGGTGCTTTATTATATCTTTGATATTAGCTTCCCACATAATGAAACAAACAAAATGTTAAAAGTTATGATATTTATGTAGTTACTTACTGAGCACATCTAAATTATATTACAGTAACCAAAGTATCTTTAAAATCCTCAAGGCATGTCACAACTTTTGAGCACCCCTAATGTTTGGAAAATGAAAGTTGAAAATTTTGACACGCCCACTACATCCTTAGCCTTGGATATTTGCAATGCTCTTTGAAAGAGGAGACAGTTTCCAATCATCCTAAAAAAATATTCTGAGGACTAGTGCTTTCATTACAACCTTGTTGTCATGTCTCTAAAAACCTGGAAATTACTGCAAATCAAAGCAGGCAATACCTAACTACAATTAATTCACTGTATAAAGAAGTTTCATATTTTATTTTCCTTTTCAGCAAAAGGAGACTCTTTATCTTTTTCTAACAAAACTAATTGCCCACATCTGAGAAACCTATGTTGTTGCTGTTTTTAAAAAAATGAAATGCCAGTAACATAACAATGCCAGAGTAAGCACTGAAAGCAGAATCTCTCCTTTCATGATTTATGTCAATGGAATAGAAATCTCACAAGCCCGGACACCAACTGTCAAAGAATGGAAGAATGGTGTCAGCTTGCCAGGATAAATTAATTAGGAAAACTACAATTTCTATAGATGATCCATATCACTCTACTAAATCTTTAATTACTCAATTAACACACTTAAAGTCAGCAGTTAAACAAGTTTTGCTATGCTGACAGAGGATAAAATTTTAAGAAAATCATCTCCCTCATTGAAACATTTTCTAGGACTTTTGTGGTAATATGATGAAGTGACCTGATGCTGATAGTTTTAAACCTAATATCTGTACATTTTCTTGAATGGTAAAGTATATTGGCTGCAGAGAAAAGAACAATACATATTCAGGATCAACAATAAAATGAGAATAGAATCTATAGATCAAAGTAGCTCTTCCTCTCTTGATAAGTCAGGTATATTAGATTACAGAAATTTTCAGTCAGCAAAAAACTATGTAGGTTGGGAAGCATGGTCATTCCAATCCATGGATCTCCAATATTTGGAGATTGTTGAGGAAGGCTTGAGGAAGAATGAATTATTTTATAACCATTACTCACTTCATCACTGTACAATTAGGTTATTGCAGTGCATTCTATATGGAATTGCCTTTGGAGATGATTTAGACAGCACAATTATACCAAAATACTCTAGAACAGCTGCTAAGAAGGATGAGAATATTTAGAACTACAGTATTGTTGCTTCCATCATTGCAATAATTGCCATCAGGGTTCAAGATATAATCTAAGCTCCCAGTTTTAAGCCATAAAAAAGACTCATATAGCTTGGCTTTCATGTACACCAGGACAGTCTGTTCCAACTACTGGTGGTTCATTTATGCATTCCAAGAAGAGATGCTGAATGTGCATCTCATTTAACTCAGAAGTTAAATGGGATGAGGACCAAGAAGTGCTCCTTCTCTATGGTGGTCTCCACACTATGGAAGAAACTTCTCCCCAGAATAGGGGGGTGGGGAGAAAAGCCCTACTAAACAGGTATATACAAAAGTATGAAAGCTATTGCTTAACACATTGTAAGATGCCTGAGTCTCTGGAGAAGGGCAGCATATAAATCGAACCAATCAATCAATCAATCAATCAATAAGACACTTTCCTGCTTGCTTCTTCATTCTGAGTTGGGCAGCCAGTGTGCAGTGCACCATACAAGATCTTTTTTTAGAAAAGAGATATTATATCAGTGATTGGATTGATTCCCATATGAACACTTAGCCGTCAACAGAACCTCTACCCATAAGCCACCAGGCCCTATGTAATTTTATTTCAAATTTTTGAATATTAAAAAGATTGTTTAGAGGGGCAAAGTTAGCAAGTAGAATTCTGCATACAGGTGCCTTGGCTACTGTATGTTCTTCTCTTTCCATCTACCTTTACAAGCACTATAGATTTCTCTATTATATTTTGTATAATCTATCGAATTTGGCCTAGTCATTTGTGCCTCAAGTGAGAATTCTGGGTTGATATTTTCTATGATTCATTTGTTGAGGTTTTTGGGGGCTGTTTATGAGATTTTTAAGAATCTTCCCCCTCAAAAGTATCAATACTTTTTCTTTACTGGATTGGATTGGCACAGAAAAAATAATTTCCTGCATAATTCTGACTTTTCCTGATAGACATACCCTGGTATCTGGATAGCTTTGCAAGGCCTTCACTGCTACTCTACTAAGTGCTAGCCTATATCCTAATTCTTGGTTGCAAAGCTTACATTAAGATCATGAATACAACTTTATGCCATAACCAAATGTTTTTCGTTGTTTTCAATCGTGCTTAGGATTGATTGAGATGAAGAGGGGCTGGTGGTACCCTAAAGAGACAAGAAACAGTAATACATCAATTTTCCTCTCACACTTCACTTCAATAGCTCATTATCCTTCTACTGTACGACCAACCCTTAATCACAGAGATCTGAGGATAGGGATTTGCTTCAGAGTCAAAAACACTTTTCAGAATCACAGACCCTTAGAGCCACTAATATTATGTGCCCCTTGTGGGGCAGATCAATAAGGAGCAGTCATATCAATGGAGAAATTTTTTTTCTGTGAGGAATAGCTCAACAAAAGGTATCCTTCTAGTATATATAAATACAGAGTTTATTCAGCTTAATAAATGCAGGCTGGAAAAAAGAGACAAGGTTGAGGAAGATAAGTGATACCAAAAATGCAAAAGAGTTATTTCCACCTCCTTTCCTGGCTCTATCACCTTCTCTTGAGATGAACAGCTATATAAATTTGATTAATAAATAAATAAATAAATGTAATCTTTAATTACAGTGTGTGATGCATTTCTTCTGAGCCTAGATTGAGGAATCAAGACCGATTTGCTTTTTATTGTCTCGTAGGCTCCAACTATAGAGCATTACCTTTAACTACCAAAGGTTACGGCCAGGTTTAAGAACTCTACTCTTTGGATGAGACACAGAGGAAGTATTGAAAGTGCAAGTCGAAGTACCTTGAGAACACTGATTTCTGAGAGAAGCAGGGATTGCTGGGCCTGTAATTTATAAAATTTAGGAGATAAGAATTAGGAGAGGACCAATTGTATGTCAGTGACAAATATCTGTTGCATGGGTGTTTGGATGTGGGAACAGAGAGGGAGGAATACTACAGGAAATGCTATGAATCTGGAAGAAAAATTATCAGTGATTAGCAAAGGAAGATATGACAGGAGATTTGGGGTGACTAGGTAATATTTTTCAAGGTTAGTTCAGATTTTTTAAAAAAATCTTATGGACAATATAAACTCTGGCTGGCACCTATGAGTTGGTTATTCATTATATGGCTCCTATAGGGAACTAATGGGGTATACACATTTCAAAAGGTAAGAAATGCTTCTTTGACAAAAAGGATTGTACATTTTGCCTTGGAGGAGGTGCTGGTGCATCTCCTAAAGAAACCAACTCTTGATCTAATCATATTGAATAACCATTTGAGGAAAGTATTGGACAAGGTGGTAGAAATACCAATGTAAAGACCCTGGATGAATGGGTTAATTATTAATCTAGACTTCTTTTAGATGGATTTCAGATTGAGGTGTGGAGCCAAAACTGCATCAACTCCTCTTATGAATGTCAGTCAAGAGGAATGGCCTTTTCTGTGTCTAGTTTATAACACTGAAGAAGCTTCACAAGTGGAAAAAGCACTGTAGTGTGAGCTGGTATAGGCTAGAATTTTACAACCTCTAACTACTCAGCCTTTCCCAATGTACTGTTTTTCAGCTGGGGTCAAACTAGAACTTTTCGCTGGTGAGAAATGGAAAATTTGGGAACTATATTTCAAATCTACCTGGAACACACATGGTGATGAAAACTAGGGCACAAAATGGTTCTTAGATCATTTAGGGCACTGGCCAGCACTAATCTCACTGTTGCTCTACATGACTAAGAATATGCGCAAAAGAGCTGGGCATTGTGGGAAAAGATTAATAGTAGTTGGCTATCATTCACAAAGTTTCAGTTATCATGAGTCATTTCATCATTCCAAAACCTAGAAATACTGAGAAGGGATCGAAAAACAGTGATTTACATCAGTAAGCCTTTCCTTTAAAAAGTGCAATATGAAATTCTTCATAGGTTTTGATCCTGTTCTGACTGGTGTATTGACATGCAAATCTAAAAGAGGTTAAGTAGTTTTATTACTTAGTTTAAAACATCTCACAATGGACATAGCTATTAGAATGAAAATGTAACAAGTTTCCAAAAACAGAAATGTGCTTGCTCATGAAATAATAATAGTCTCCCTTTAAAATGCTTTAGCTTAAAATTCTATGATCCATGAGTGTTAAATAGAATAAATATCATACAAATTTTTACTTTCCTTGTGGAATTTCGAAGGACATAAAACCTTCCTGGAAGCATATAGGCTGCATACACATATTTGGCCAAGATGTCAGTAAAATTATACACTACAAATGCCACTAAAAGTACAGTAAATGCAGTTTATGCTTTTTTCTAGAAAAATATTTCTCAGCATCAACTTTTTACTGCTCCTTGCCAATGATTCCAGTGGGGCTCATTAAAAAACAGCATAAGAGGAATTTTATGATTAAACTTCATTTCTATAGAGGTTTTTAATACCTGCAGCTGCTGCACAGTCACAAGAAAACTATCAGTGCTGTCTGTGTCTAAATATGCACTTCAGAGTTTTACATATTCAGTACAGGTAAGCTATCCCATAAAACATCTACAGGTAAGGATTTTGTACCTATTATTGCAACATTGCACTGTTGGTGATATTGTAGTGTGTATTCCTTCCATTCAACTGTGTCCAATTGTCCCTGCAGTTTTCTTGGCAATATTTTTCAGAAATTGTTAACCACTGCCTCCTTCCTAGGGCTGAAGGAAAGTGACTGGCTCAGTTGGCTTCATGCCTAAAGCAGAACTACAATTCATAGTCTACTGGTTTCTATCCTGATGCCTTAATCACTACACCAAACTGGTTCTCATTGTACTATATATTACTATATAATTTTCAAGTAAATTTCTCCCCATGTTATTTGTATTATAGAATCCCAGGGACATTTTAGCTATTAATGGCCATATGTCAGACCATCATAGCAAGCCAGGATGATTTTCTAAACTGCTAATGAGGAGCCAAAGTGAAATGGATTCTTCAAAGCAGCTTCCAAGCCTGTGGAAATATTGGTCATGCTGGGCTGAGAATCAGATAACTGATCAGAAGCACAATTTTGGATGGAAAGGCTCCTTGGGAGAAATGTTCAGGGTCTGCTTTGTTTCTGAACTAAGCAAGTTGGATTCAGATGGAGGCTTGCATCCTACATCAGAAAGTTTACTACTTGGAAATAATCTAGTGATGAAAACCACATCTGCACTTAGTATATTCCTGTAACCAGTTTTATCTTGAAATTCTAAACTGCTTTTCTGGATTTTATATCTAACTTTGCTTTATCTTCATTTTCTGGCTCTTGTTTAGCTTAACAAAAATACTGGCATTCCCTTAGAATAGATCAATTTGTGGTTATATTCCTTGTCTGCCTCTTGTATTTTAGAGCAGTTCACATCCCTTTGGGACAGCAGAGTTTATGGTGGAACAGGATGAAAGCTTACAAAAAAGAAACAGTTGTCTTTTTTTCTCACCTAATTATTGATCATGGAATCTGTTGTTCATTTTTCCTTTATGCAATAAAGGATATGCAGAATAAATCATCCCATTAGTCTGAATGCCAAAGGTTCAATCATACTAAAATAATTGCCACAGTGTAAATCTTGACTGCTAACCAGAAAACCTCAACAAGTAGTATTTGCCCTGCACCCAGACTCCTCACTCAACAATCCTGTATTCTACAAGCAATTACAATATTTGATAAAGATGGCTGCGGAGAAGATAGAGGCAACATACAATACATTCTTCATGATTTGTTATCAGAATAAATTCACATGGAATAATGGCAGAATCTCAAGATTCTTGTGGAAGCAATATATATTAAATCCCATCACAAAATGGAATTATGAGTTCACAAAGGCAAATACCCTGAATCCTAAACACACAAATAAGCCAACATACTGAATTCTACATTTTTCCATAAATTCTTGGCCCATGCAAACAGATCTGCCTAGAAACTAGACTGCAGCGTAGGAAACCCAGGGTGGCATTTCAAGATTCCCTTATTCTGAACTCCACGGAGAAGTAGGATTTAGAAAAGTTGTCAAAGCTTTATCTCAGTTGAAAATTACAATAAGTTGTAGAAACCTATAAAACAATTCGTTGCTGATCTTTGGAGCTGTCCAAAGTCTGGCACATCTTAAATATTGCCAAAAGCATGTCATGGTAATTCAATCCCTCCCTCCTGCAAAAGGCTATTGGGTGCAGAATCTTTCCCAATTCTTAATCTGCCTCCAAAGCAGAATGTAAAAAAAAAAAAAAACCCTACAAATTTGTGCACTTCAAAACATGACGCCATTTGATTCCTGTTTCTCTTCATGGACCAACTCTATTAGCTCCATCTCCCATTTAATTTCCCCTGGAATCTGGTCATGCAGTATAGTGGTTAGGTTTCTGATGAGGAACAGAAAAACTGTAGTTCACATCTATGTTCACCTTAACTTAATGCACACAGTTGTTATGAGGCAGGACGGGAGAGCTATGCATGCTGTGTTGAACTCCATGGATGAAAGATGACAAACCAACAACATGTAATATAAATTCAGCCAAGCCTTGGTATCTGTAGTTAGGGTTCACTGAACCTAATTGGATTAAGTTAACTCTTTTCACAAATTGTTGAGTCCAATACCTTCCCCAAATTTTATTTTATTTTTTTTAATTAAAGAGAGCTCATGGTTCTGTCAAGAAATTTCACAGAATACAATTCAGGAACTTTTAAATCTGTCTGCTTATGGTAGGTAGGCATAGAATTCAACACAACAGTCAATATATATGAAGTTACCCTTCTAGTTATTTTTTTTTAATTGTTTTAAAGTAGGTAACCAGCTTGGATTGACTCCTTTAAAATACCTTTAATTGTATACAAGTGCTATTTTAAAATCCTTATTAAATCCCTCAGTAATTGTTCCTTAGTTGCAGCAGAAAATTACCTCATCTTAGTTTCAAAAGTTCTATTTATATGCCTAATAATCCCATTATTGATTACTGTGACTATATTCTAATTATAAATCCATTACTGCCTGAAAAGTGAAATAAAATCAATAGCACACATAAAGAGGAAAAAGGGAGAATTAAAACTTCATTGTGCTATTATATACAGATTCTGTCATGAAACAATTCCATGTTATTAACAGGAGTATAATAAATATCTTTCAATTAGTACACCAAAATTGTTCTTGAGATATACAACAAAAATCTTGTTTTTTTGAGTTGAAATCAACTCCTGGGGACTTTCATAACTGTACATGTGTAGTTTCCTTGGCAACATCAAAGAAGTGGTTTACCTTGTGAAACATGACAGTCTTGCACTGGTTTTTGCACAACCAGAAATAGAATAAATGCAAAAATAGTTGTTTTATGTCGCAAAAGGTGTGTGTTATAATATTCACTGAAACCAAAAGTGATATGACTTATTTACCACATCTATTTCTTAGAATATTTTATTTTATTTATCAAATTTATTTGCCACCTATCTCACAATTCAGATGACTGAATGGCAATATTAACAATTATAATTGTTGTTGTTAGTTGCAAAGTCATGTCAAACCCATCGCGACTCCATGGACAACGGAGTCTGGCTTCCTGTCCTCTGGAGTCCATTTAAGCTCATGCCTACTGCTTCAGTGACTCCATCCAGCCACCTCGTTCTCTGTCATCCACTTCTTCTTTTGCCCTCAATCATTCCCAGCATTAGGCTCTTCTCCAGTGAGTCCTTTCTTCTCATTAGATGGCCAAAGTATTTGAGTTTCATCTTCAGGATCTGACCTTCTAAAGAGTAGGCAGGGTTAATCTCCTCTAGGACTGACTGGTTTGATCGCCTTGCAGTCCAAGGGACTCGCAGGAGTCTTTTCCAGCACCATAGTTCAAAGGCCTCAATTCTTTGGCACTCAGCCTTTCTTATGGTCCAGCTGGGAAAACCATAGCCTTGACTATATGCACTTTTGTTAGCAGGGTGATGTCTCTGCCTTTTAGTATGCTGTCTAGATTTGCCATAGCCTTCCTCCCCAGGAGCAAGTGTCTTTTAATTTTTTGGGTGCAGTCCAGGGGTGGGTTCCACCTACCTTTACTACCAGTTCGCAGCAGGAGCATGCGGGCTTCTGCGCATGCGCAGATCACCCATAATGACATCGTGGTGGGTGGAGCCTCCTGCTGGTATTACTACCGGTTCTATAGAACCGAACAGAACCGGGAACAAACCATCACTGTTGCAATCCCCATCTGCGGTGATCTTGGAGCCCAGGAAAATAAAATCTGTTACTACTTCCACTTCTTCCCCGTCTATTTGCCAGGAATTGAGAGGGCCAGATGCCATGATCTTAGTTTTCTTAATGTTGAGTTTCAAGCCAACTTTTGCACTCTTTTTCTTCACCCACATCAAGAAGCTCTTTAGTTCCTCTTCACTTTCTGCCATTAGAGTGGTATCATATGCATATCTGAGGTTGTCAATATTTCTCCCGGCAGTCTTATGAAGTTTTATTTTTCATCCCTCCAAAGACTTTACAGTAACTTAACTATCACCACAATCTATTAGTTTGCAGACAACATAAACATTATTAAAATAAAGAATTCTTACCCACTTAATGGTTTGAGGGTTTATTGAGAAGGGAGTTGGGAGATTGCTAAATTATTTCTGTTGTATTATATCTAAATCCAATTTTGGTCTCAAGGTTCTACAAATTTATTTTAAAGAAAATTTGAAACCTTTTTATTTCAACATGCTTTTGGCTTTATCTAACTGATTGTGTACACTAACCTTGGTCTGATTTAGAGTTTATCTTTCATTTTTGTGGTTTTGATTTTGTCATTGTTCTGGTTTATTTATTCTATGGGGGTATTTTTGTTGATATGACACACTATCCAATCCTTTGAGACTAGGCCAGAACATAAATAAATAAACAAAATATGATTATTACTTGCTCTACCCCAACATGATTAATTCTGTTCCATTTTTCTCAAACTATCATACGATTGACCTGCTCAAAATCTCTGCATTCGTAGCCATCCAGTGAACTGTTATTGAGTGACTGTGCTTCAAAAAGTGCATCCTTTTATACCAAATACCGATAAAAGAAACAAAGAACTGAAGAGATCTTTGAGGGCCATTGATGCACACACTTGCTCATTCAAAATCCAGAAAGGATGGAGAAAAATTGTGGGTACTCACCTAGACAACATACAAAACCAGAGACATTTAGGGGAGCTCAGAGATTCATATGCAACTTTAAGAAAGCCATATTATCGTTTCTTTTCCTTATAGCAATAGCAATAGCACTTAGACTTATGTACCACTTCACAGTGCTTTACAGCCCTCTCTAAGTGGTATACAGAGTCAGCACATTGCCCCCAACAATCTGAGTCCTCATTTTACCCATCTCAGAAAGATGGAAGGCTGAGTCAATCTTGAGCCTGGTGAGATTTGAACTGGCAGTCAGCAGAAGTAGCTTGCAGTACTGCACTCTAACCACTGTGCCACTGTGGCTCTCTTGTATGTGATATATTAATACATTATGAGGGGATACAGCAAATAACTTTTGTTCACAGTTCATACGTTGGCTTCTTTCCAATAAATTTACAGATTTTTTTTATCAATATCTATTAGAATCTTAACTGAAACCCAACTCAAATATATTTTTTTACATTCCTAAGCTTTTTACTTCATTATTTCTTGAGAGTTTACTGAAACCATTTGCATCCGAACAGCTGTCATACTTCATCCAGGGATTATCTCTAAACCACACACAATTTGTATTCCAGCTTGTTAACTCTGAGGTGAATAAAAAGCTATTATGAAAATGTAGCATCCATAATTACATTCCTCAATGGACAAAGAAAATGCAGCTATTCTACACAGAAATTATTTACACAGGCATCACAAAAAATAATAAGGCTATCTTTATGACAAGTTTAACACTGGAGCACATAAAGTGGAACTGTTACAATGAGGTATTTGGCTCTCTGACTATTGCTGTAAAATTGAACAAGACAGCTTAGGCTCTCAAGCTTTGTCCATCTCAGATGGTAATTCAAATACAAACCATGGCCACTAATTTAAACGTAAGACAACAAGGAAACTCTATACCATATTTTTTGGAGTATAAGACGCACCTTAGTTTTTGGGGAGGAAAATAAGAAAAAAGCTGATTGCTGGGTGGATTGGCCTTCCAGAATACCCCCAATCAGCTGTTCCCAGAGGTGAATTTTAGCAACAGGTTCCTTAGTTATGAGCTCTGTGCCTTGCTTCCCCCCCCCCCCCCCCGCCTCTGAAACTTCTGAAACTGTTTCGGGGGGGGGGGAATTCTGCCTCTGAAAGCCTTGGAAACAGAGCTTCAGAAAAAAAGTCTTTGAAGCTTGGTTTGGGGGCTTCTTTTCTGAAGCTTTGTTTCTGATGCTTTTTTCAGCCTCTGAAACCTCCGTTTGAGAAGCTGGGTGGGGCTACATTCGGAGTATAAAAGGCACCCAGATTTTCACC
Source organism: Masticophis lateralis (assembly GCA_030761175.1). Taxonomy (NCBI): domain Eukaryota; kingdom Metazoa; phylum Chordata; class Lepidosauria; order Squamata; family Colubridae; genus Masticophis; species Masticophis lateralis. The sequence goes on along the minus strand of JAUDYJ010000001.1, from coordinate 319,410,143 downwards.
CTCTTTTTTTGTGGGGGGAAGGTGCGTTTTACACTTTAAAAAATATGGTAATTTGTTGCCTATCTTCAGAATTTCTGCTCAATCCTAAGTGATTAGGGCTCAGTTTCTTGGCTGTATTACCGTACATGCAATAATTTTACTTGGTAACCATATAAATTAATTTTGTATTGTTTTAATTGTTTTTTTTTATGTATATACGATGTATATACGATGACCATATTGCTTGTAACATGCTAGTTAGCATTCTCCCACATTTTAATATTTTATGGTGAATTGTTTTCACTGTTTGAACTTGGTTTTAGGGCTTTCTGTTGACACTGTTCTGACTATTTATTTATATGGATTTGGGTGGGGGTTTTTTAATTTAAACTCTGGGAGGCACCCAGTCTCACATACATGAGATGGGTTACTATATCAATTGAACACTGTGAATAAATTTATTTTCTCTTTAGAATCACAATGTTACACCACAAGTTCTTCCCCTTTGGGGCATCCATGCAACACTACAATGCATATAAAGAAAAGGAGAGGTGCTCGTGTAGAAAAGCCACTTTCATCAGCCTTACTTCCACTTTCCCTGAAAGATGGCTGCCACTTACAGAGGAATGAAAAAACTTCTCTCTCTTTTAAAATGAGAAACAGAAAGGAAAACCCCACTAGCATCATTCCAACATATTTGCATTCTGGGTGATGCAGTGGTTAGAGTGCAGTACTACAGGCTACTTCTGTTGACTTCCGGCTGCCTGCAATTTGGCAGTTCAAATCCCACCAGGCTCAAGGTTGACTCAGCCTTCCATTCTTCCAAGGTGAGTAAAATGAGGGCCCAAGTTGTTGGAGGCAATATGCTGACCCTGTAAAACCGCTTAGAGAGAGCTGTAAAGCACTGTAAAGCGGTGTATAAGCCTAAGCGCTATTGCTATTGCTATTCTGTAAGTAAAGCATGGCAATGACAACTCTGATATTAGCTCTTGAATTACAGGTAGTCCTTAATTTACAACCATTTGTTTAGCATTGTTCAATGTTACAACAGCACTGAAAAAAGTGACTTACAACCGGACCTCAACTTATGACCATTGCAGCAGCATCCTCATGGTCCTCTCCCTCCCTCCCCCCCCACCCTTGGTCACTTGATCAAAATTTGAGAGTTTGATAATTGGCATGTATTTATGACAGTTACTATGTCCCATGGTCATCATTTTCAATCTTCTGAGTTGATTTTCAAAAAACAAAATCAATGGGTGAAGCCAGATTCATTTAATATTATCCCCTTAACAACTGCAGTGATTTGTTTAACAACCCCGGCAAAAAAAGGTCATAAAATTGGGTGTGAGTCACTTAAAAACTGCCTTGCATAGCAACAGAAATTCTGGTCCCAGTTATGGTTATAGATTGTGGACTATCTGTATTCTATCATTTGGAAAAGGGGTAGAAGGTGAAAAGCACTGGGAACTCCCAGGTTTCAGACACGAATAGTATTTGAAATGATCAGATGGATCATTACTTTTCATTCAGGACAGTAAAATGAATCAGTTATCATGCCAGTTTGCTGTAGCAGTTACAGGACTGGCCTAGAAATCATGAGACTATGAGTTCTAGTCTCATTTTAGGCATGAAAGGCAGCTGGATGCCCTTGGGCCAGTCACCTGCCTCACCCATCTCATAGGATTGTTGTTTGGAGAAAATAGGAGGATCAAAAATATTAAGTATGTGTTTGCCATCCTGAATTACTTTTAAAATAATACCGTAAAGGATAAAAATCTATTAAGTAAGTTCATTCCAAGAGATAATTCAGTATTACCTACCCGGTTATTTGGGCCACTGATTTCAGTGGGTAAAGAATAATTAAAGAAAAAAACCGTGTTGACAGAATACAGAAAAAAGAAAAATAGGATTCAGTGAACATCCCAACTCCTGGACCCCTTAAGACTTTTAAAAAGCCCTGTGATAGGCAAAAGCTTTTAAGACAGAGGCAACAAAACCTGTAACTATGTGGAATATCAGAAACAGTAGGCAATTACTTACTAGACAAGCTTGAGGAAGAAAACTGTTTACTCGGGAGATACTCCACATCCCTTCAAGGTACTGCTGAGCCTGGATTGTTACTGAGCTCAATGCCCCACTAAGGCCACTGGGAGCCACTGTCACTTGAACGCTGGAGTTTGGGAAGCCACCTGTACCTTGTGGCCACCCTAGTCCCTTCTTCCTCTCCGTCCCAGAGAAACAGCTTGTAGTTTTGCCAGGCTGCCTACCCCCCTGTCCAGCCATGAGGGACAAGTCCCTCTGAGAAGAGACACTGACCATGTTTTGGGAGGTCAATCTTGGTATCACAGCAGCCATTGCCGCAGCATTTGTGGGGGTTTCTGTTGCCTCTTGGCAGCTGGCTTGGTCAAGATTGTGGATGACCTGGATTGCTTCTTGCTTCAGCTGATTCAGGTGGGCAGCACAAACTTCACACCTGCTTTCCCCTTCACTCCTAGGTTTCTGTAAACATTCAGGCACTTGAATCTTGTCAAAAATTAAAGCTGATAATTGTGGGTCCTGGAAAAAAAGAAACAAGAACAGAAACACAATGAGTCAAGACCAAAGAATACTAGCTAAAAAAAGTTTTTAAAAAATCAAATATTGGGGTACAAACTATATTATATTAACCAGGTTAATATTAACTATTTACTCTACTGGCCCAGGACTGCCTCACCCAGAATCACAGCAGCTTCTTCTAGGCCTGAGGCAAACCTCTCTCAAATCTCTTTAATGTAATCTTGGATCTAAATGAGATATCTATTGCAAAGTCCGCATTCTGGCACTAAGCCACAATCTTTCTCCAAAAGCAATGGTAAATGATTGGGCCATCTACTATGATACAATATTTCTATTTCAACATGCAGTAGACTTTATGGTCTCCAGTGGAAGTCATTCTTACTACAGGTAAATATTCTAATTGTATATGCCCAGAAGTGAGTTTAGATTATTTTTCATTTAAAGCATACCATCCTCAAATATGTATCTAAACATTCTAATTCCATTTCCCCTGGACTTTGCCAAATGCACCCCTGAAACAAGGACTTACAAGGTTGGATAGTTTTCAGGAGTGAATCCTTCAAACTAAAAGCAATTTAAGATCTTTCAAATATAGTGCTCCAGCCTGTTTCAGGACTAGACCACCCCAGAACACCTTAAATCACTTTCATTTTGTGATTTGGGAGGATTTTTGGGAGGATTTACTTCCCAAAATTTCTGAACCATCCCTGGTTTGGTGGGGGAGATTCAATATGATCTAGAAGGAAACAAAAAGTTCCAGAGTTCTCAGGAATATTCCATTCCCAGATCAAAGAATTTAGCATAATCTTGTTCTTGTTCATTGGTTTATTAGAATTTCAGAGTTCCAATTTTGTAAAAAGTAGATCTTGGCAGCCTGAAATTTCTCTATACAGTTAATTTTAAAAAATCACACACTTAAAAAGAAATCTTTTAGGGTTCAAGTGTGAACTGTAACTTAGCTGTTAGATATGAGAGAAATACCGTTCTATACAATTTTCTCCTTGGCTGTGATTACATATAAATGTATTAGGCTATCACACACTTAAGCATCATCTGAGTCCTTGGCAGACCCTTCATAGTTGATTAATAAGCCATAATAAGCCCCATCACTCTATAATGCCCAGCATGAAAATGATTATCAGGCACTAACAATAGAGCTTGCGGTGCACTTGATAACTGCTCGTGTACTTGCCTTTTAATTAGCTCTCCATTTAAAAAACAATGATAACTAGGGATGGACAAATCCAGCCTGTTCAATATCACTTCACATCTCATTTTTTACACCCGTTTTTCATTCTTTTTCTGTATCACGCTGTGTTTAAAAAACAAAGAGTCTGCCAGAGAATGTGGCATTATACATTTCTAATGTAAATATTTGGGGACACACACATTAGGACACACTGTCCTAATGTAATATTTGGGAGAGGAAGCAATGTCCTTTAATGTAAATGTTATACTTTCTTTGTAATAATGTGTCAATTATATAGATTTTACCTGATTTTTTAAAGATAATGCATAATGCCAGTTTTTTTTTAAGATAGTGCCTCCAAATATAAAAGGAGCAACAAAAACTATATCCTGGAATGCATTAAACAGTAATCTAAATACATTTGCCCTCATTCCTAATAAAGTCTAATATACTTAAGTTCATCCTGTTCTGAAACTTTACTATTTGCAGATATTTTTTATTGAAACCACAACTACTTTTCAAAATATTATAATGAAGGAACCATGCATTCCGAAACACCTAAACATTAAAAAAAAAATTCTAACTTATCCTGTTAGCCTTTTTACTGTTATTTGTGTCTCTTAATAATAATTAGAAAAATTGTACTACAGACCATCCAACCAACCAGAAGATATCAAAGAATCATAGAGTTGGAAGGCACCTTGGAAGCCTTCTAATCCAACCCACTGCCCAAGGCAGGAGTCTTTATGCCATGTTGGATAACAGGCTCGGTGGTAGTACCTCCAGGAAGGATATGTCCTGATAGTTCATAAATTAAGCATGAGCAAGCAACATTTATTCATATTTTTTTATTTATTAAATGTATGTGTCGCCCATCTCGTCATCACAGCTACCAAAGGAGACAATGTAATTTTAGGCTCCATCAACAGAGATTCAGTGACAACATGATTCCATGCTGCTCTAGTCAAATCAAACCTGGAACACTGGCTCCAGTTTGCCATAAAACAAGAAGGATGCTGGCTAACTAAAAAAGTTACAGAGAAAAGCAAAAGAACTGGCAGTGACTCAGAGGTTAAATGTATGAAAAACTGTTTTAAAAATGGGTATTATAAAGAAGAGAAGAGAAGAATATGACATGACAGCCATTTTCCATTATTTGAAGGGGTGTCAAGGGAGGTGAGGATGTCTCCATAGCACCCCCAGATAAAACCAGAACCAGTGATTTGAAAATGATTTCAAATCTGAAAGAAGAAGCAATTTCCTGACTGTGAGAACTATTACGTAGTGGAACAACTTGTCTTCTGTAGTCATAGGTGTTCCTTCTCTGGAGGCTTCAAAAAAGGATGGGGCAGCAATTTGCCCAGAGAATAAGAAACAGACCTGAATTTACACTTCAGAAAATCAAAGGTGGTATAAATGAAGCATTGCTTCTCATAGTGCATACAGTTATCTCAGTTTCCCCTTGGTTAGTAAGCTTGTCAGGCTTTTCAATTTCATTAAAAGCCTATTCAACTGTTTTGGCATGAAGTGACAATGGAACAAATCATGACTTTAAATCATGGAAAAGCAGGGCTGCTTTCAACTCTCTACAAAAATACTGCTTGTCTTCAGTCCAACTTTTTCATCATTTGCAAAATCTAGATGCATTCAATTAGGACATCTTGAGCATGCATTTTATTTGATGAGGAATTCAAGAAATCTGTGAGATTTCTTCCATGATGATATGCACACCAAAAAGCTGATTTAACAACATCACATGCTCTTCTTCCACTAAGCGAGTTTACCTCATACTTTATTTCAGACTCAGGTGAATAAGAATAATAGTGAAAGGTATCTCCTTGGACTTGCTTCCCCAACCAATGCTATTATGGAGATCAAAAACAAAGATTAAATACAGTTTTCCAACAGACCTATGCAACTTTCAAGGGCTCATTTTGAGCTCTTTATGTAGTTAACATCTTACACAGAAAATCACAGGATAGACGAGTGGTTTCTTTTTAAATTTTAGACTGTAGGATTAATATGATGTAATGAAAGCAGACAAAGCAAATCACCTCTCTTAACTAAGACTATTTCCAAAACATCCTTCCAAATTAGCAAACCTAAGGTAAAGGTTCCCCTCACACATATGTGCTAGTCATTCCTGAATCTAGAGGGCGATGCTCATCTCCATTTCAAAGCCAAAGAGCCAGCGCTGTCCCAAGATGTCTCTGTGGTCATGTGGCTGGCATGACAAAGGCGCATGGAACACACCAAAGGTGCATGGAACACTGTTATCTTCCCACCAAAGGTGGTCCCTATTTTTCTACTTGCATTTTTTATATGCTTTCGAACTGCTAGGTTGGCAGAAGCTGGGACAAGTAAGGGGAACTCACCCCATTACACAGCACTAGGGATTCAAACCGCTGAACTGCCAACCTTTCGATCGACAAGCTCAGCATCTTAGCCACTGAGCCACCATGTCCCTAATTAGCAAACCTTTCCAAAACTTGTAAATAAAAATAGAATTATAGGGCTGAAAGGGACCTTGGAGGTAACCTAACCCTCTGACCAGGGCAGACCTTCTATCATCCCAGACAAATGACTGTCCAATATTTTCTTGAAAATCTCCAGTGATGGAGCACCTATGGCTCCTGGATGCTATTCTATTGGTTAATTGTTCTCACTGTCAGGAAGTTTCTTCTTAGTTCCAGGTGTTTAACAAGCTTCCACCCATTGCTTCTTATTTTACCCAAAGGAGGTTTGGAGAATAAGTTAACCTCCTCCTTTCTGTGCAGCCCCTCACATACCAGAAGACATCTATCATATCACCGCTAATCCTTTTCTTCATCTCATTGTTGTTATTAGTCGCGAAGTCATGTCCGACCCATGGCTACCCCATGGACAATGTTTCTTCTTGTCCTCTACCATCCCCCGGAGTCCATTTAAGCTCATGCCTACTGCTTCAGTGACTCCATCCAGCCACCTCATTCTCTGTTGTCCTCTTCTTCTTTTGCCCTCAATCGTTCCCAGCATTAGGCTCTTCTCCAGTGAGTCCTTCCTTCTCATTAGGTGGCCAAAGTATTTGAGTTTCATCTTCAGGATCTGAACTTCTAAACAGCAGTCAGGGTTGATCTCCTCTAGGACTAACGGGTTTGATCACCTTGCAGTCCAAGGGACTCGCAGGAGTCTTTTCCAGCACCATAATTCAAAGGCCTCAATTCTTTGGTGCTCAGCTTTTCTTATGGTCCAACTGGGAAAACCATAGCCTTGACTATATGCACTTTTGTTGATGTCTCTGCTTTTTAGTATGCTGTCTAGATTTGCTATCACTTTCCTCCCCAGGAACAAGCATCTTTTAATTTCTTGACTGTAGTCCCCACTGTGGTCACCTTGGAGCCCAGGAAAATAAAATCTGTCACTATCTCCATTTCTTCCCCATCTATTTGCCAGGAATTGAGAGGGCTGGATGCCATGATCTTAGTTTTCTTAACATTGAGTTTCAAGCCAACTTATTCATTAGGTTAGACATATCTAATTCCCCTAACCATTCCTTTTTTTAAAAAAAAATTGATTTATATGCCGCCCTTCTCCGGAGACTCAGGGCGGCTTACAATGGGTTAAGCAATAGCCTTCATACTTTTGTATATTTATATTATACAAAGTCAGCTTATTGCCCCCAACAAACTGGGTTCTCAATTTACCCACTTTATAAAGGATGGAAGGCTGAGTCGACCTTGAGCCTGCCTGGGATTGAACTAGCAAGTAATTGCAGCAGCTGGATCTTAAATGCTGCCTTTGTAGGAGGCATTACTCCCCTACGCTACTCAGGCTCCTTGTATGATTTATCCTGCAGACACCTTATCATCTTAGTTGCTCTTCTCTGCACTCTTTCTAGGGTCTTTTTTGCATTGTGATGACCAGAATTTGACACAGTATTCCAAGTGTGGTCTCACTAGTGTGGTATGAAGAGGTACTATTACTTCTCATGAACTTGATGCAGCCTAGAACTGCATTGGCTTTTTTGGCTGGTGCAGCACACTGCTGACACATATTTAAGGGATGACACCTAGATCCCTCTCACAGTTACTGATGTTGACCCTGGTACTGCCTATTCTATATATGCAAGCATGCATGCATGCATGTATGTATGTATGTATATATGTATGTCATAAATGGATTACATGGTTGTAAAAAAGAAGAAAAGCAGATATGAGAAGGGTTCAAACCAGTGGTGGGATTCAGCCAGTTCACACCACTTCGGGAGAACTGGTTGTTAACTTTCTGAACAGTTTGGCAAACTGGTTGTTGGAAGAAATCATTAGGGCAGAGAACCAGTTGTTAAATCACTTGAATCCCACCACTGGTTCAAACCCTTTTTTCTAAAATTCAGAAGTTATTCTATTTCATGTATATAAAAGTAACATGAGCAGTATTGGGTGTATCAACAGAAAAGAATATTTGTAGCTCAGGATTGTAGTGTAATGGATGTGTTGCCTAACAATGACATGTCCTCACTGCTTTCAAGCTTCTCTGGTTACCAGTCTGCTTCCGGCTGCAATACAATATGATAATTATCAAGCCCTTGGTGACAGCCCTGGCTACTTGAGTGACCTCTGGCCTCCAAATGTTTCTGCCTATGCAGTGAGGTCAGGCAGAATGGGCATGCTCTAGGTCCTGTCAATTAAACAGTGTCACCTGGCAGATCCCAAGAAGTCTGCCTTCTCAGTTGCAATGACTTGCCTTCTGGAATGACATCCCCCAGAGACTCACATTGCTCGTCCTTTAATGGCATTCAGAAAATCATTAAAAATTTGGTTGTTCTCTGAGGCCTTCGGTTGGGTGACTGCAGATCTCTATGGGGTTTTGTTTTTCTTTTAGTGTCTTTCAGTCAGTTGTGGTTTTTTCCCCTCCTATCTGTGCAGTTTTTCCTTATTAATTGTAAACTACCCAGAATCATTATCAAGTCAGGCAGCCTCAAAATTTAATTAAAATAAATAAGACATATAGCACATATGTGATTGATAAACTCCCTTAATGTAGGTCAGCCCCCTCCAGTCATCATTCTGGTTCCCTGCAAAGTACTTAACTCCTTTCGTTTTTTATTTTCATTACTATATATTGGCTATTTAGCAATTTAAAAAAAAAGAAAGGAAAATATACCAGTGAGCCAACTGACAGAACATTACTTCTGTTCCTCAACAGGTAGCACAAAGGACATTTTCCAAATTGTATGTCTAAATCCAGGCAATCGTAGTAAATACATCTAACATTAGCATATTCTCCTGCCAAAGTTAGATGTATCTATTAGCAGGGAACGAAACTCTTAACTATTTACCACCCCATTATTCCCTTTCCCTACAGACATATGCAAACTGTTTACCATATTAGTAAACTGATTTATGAGTTCTGCTGAAAGGTATTTTAATTATAGCTTTTCATTCTCTTTGGAACTGGAGACCTTAGGGGGGAAAGAGCTTTGAAGTTTTAAAGGAAGTTGCTGATATTCAGAGCAAAGGAAGGCCCCTCTCTAGCTACCTGCTGAGAGATGTTTTACACCTACAAGAGAAAACTAAACCTAGACTGGTCATAGCTACTAGCCATTTAAAAAGGATGGGGGGATCTACTCCTGTGCAGAAGCTGAATCTCAAAAGTCAGACTGAAAAGGCTGTAATATTGTTCTGGACATCACACAAAATAACTTTGCAGTAGTATAAGTACATATTGTAACCGGAGGGGCAGATCTGAATTAGATTGGGAAAATGTGACTGCTCTTCCCCCACTGATATATAAAATCCTTCTTCCTATTTCAAATGACTTGGGAGAAGAATCGCCCATACCATATATAAATACGATAATATGCATTCTATCCTAAAATCCATTTATAGTAAGAAAACAACAGGTAGTCCTTTACTTACAACCACAATTGAGCCCCAAATTTCTGTTGCTCGGTGAGACGGGTGTTAGGTGAGGGTGCCTCATTTGATGACCTTTCTTACCTCAGTTGTTAAGTGAATCACTGCAATTGTTAAGTTAGTAGCACAGTTGTTAAGTGAATCTGGCTAACCCATTGACTTTGCTTGACAGAAGGTCACAAAAGCTGATGACATGACCACAGGACATTGCAGCTGTCATAAATATGAATTTATTTATTGTTTATTTATTGGTTCAATTTATATGCTGTCCTTCTCCAAAGACTCAGGGCGGCTTACAATGTGTTAAGCAATAGCCTTCATACTTTTGTATATACCTGCTTATTAGGGCTTTTGGGTCCTCATAAGCGGTGTTTCTACAAAGTCAGTTTATTGCCCCCACAGTCCAGATCCTCAAGGATTGTGGAAGGCTGAGTCAACCTTGAGCCTGGTGAGATTTGAACTTGCAGTAATTGCAGGCAGCTGGCAACTAAGTGCTACTTTAACAGCACTTTAGCCGCTGCACCACCAAGGCTCTTATCATTTGCCAAGTGCCTGAATTTTGATGACATGACCATGGGGATCCTGCAATGGTCGTAAGTGTGAAAAACAGTCATAAGTCACTTTTTTCAGCGCCGTTGTAACTTCGAACAGTCACTAAACAAACTGTTGTAAGTTGAGGACTACCTCTACCATTAGACTGTTATTCATATAAGAACGTTTCTGTTGTATCTCTGTCTACTGAATGCGTACTTATTGAGACAAAATAAAAGGGATTTCTAGTTTTCCAGACATAACATGCATCCACTGAAAAGGTTTCTTTATTAGACTTTGTGGCATCCAGCAAAAGAGCTCTTCTGCACACAGAAGACATGGAAGTCCACTACCATATTCCTTCAGCAGAAGAAAATCTTCCTAACTAACCATTCATAAAGTACTGGACATGTCAGTCTATGATTAAGCCAAAGGCAGATTGCAAGCATGTTCTAGAGTTGCACTTGCTCTTATTTGATACTTGAAATGCCTTGGCCCTTACTTCTATTTTTAGGAGCCCATCTTCAATTTCCACACCAAGAAGCAACTATCATAGTCTTCAGTAAGTGTAACTCAACATGTTATGGAAAATAGCCAGCATGCATATTAGTATAGTGAAGAAGTGCAATACTGAGTTGTTAACCCTTTTCACAAACAAAATAGTAGCTAGTAAACCCAGGGAAATGCTGGGAAAAATTGAGGGCAAAAGAAGAAGGGGATGACAGAGAATGAGGTGGCTGGATGGAGCTACTGAAGCAGTAGGCGTGAGCTTAAATGGACTCCAGAGGATGTTAGAGGACAGGAAAGCCTGGAGGAACATTGTCCATGGGGTCGCGATGGGTCAGACACAACTTCACAACTAACAACAAAACCCAGGGAAAATCAGATGCAATAAGGCTCAGATTAATATATCCTTTCTGCCTTGCCCATAAGCTGTTTCCTAAAATACTGAGTCTTCCTAAAAACACAAGATCTTGACACAAGGGAACAGTGGGGGAAAGACTTAAAAGGACCAGTGTATCAAAATGTCTAACTCCCCACTGAATGATCAGATGGCAGCAAGGATGGATCTTGATGCCAGATCTGTTAAAATATTCATAGTTCACCCTCTTATCAGTGAATCTCAGGACACAATAAAAATCAGTAAAACAATAAAAACGTAACAGTAACAATAAAACCAACTACTTTCATATGAACTGCCTTGTTGGTATGTTCTTTTTCATTTTAAGTGTTATTCAACGAAATTCTCCACTTTATACTGTTTTAGTGCATTGCTTTTGGCTCTCTCGAGAAGAAAAGCAGGGCACAAATAGAATTATTGAAATAAACAAATGTTAAAATGCTTAAAGCTAAGGCCATTAAAGTAATTACCTCATGATTCAATATATATATTCTTGTAGAGGAGAGAGAGAGAGAGAGAGAGAGAGAGAGAGAGAGAGAGAGCGAGCATGGTGAGCTTTGGCCACTAAAACATATGCACGTCCTCTACTTTGAGTAAATCACTCCATCTTCCTTTGAGCTAAAGTACAACCATCAGTCTTAGTCTGGCCTTAGGAAATCATGCATTTCATAGTCCAAGAATCCTAATTAAAGCAGTTCCCTCCCTCCTTCCCTCCTTCCCTCTTCTTCTTCTCATTCTCTGTTCTCAAATAATGTATTTTTCCAGTAGTGGGGTGTACAGAAGAGCCCTCTCGGCTGATTTTAATATTAAAACAGGAATATATTGGGAAATATCCTCTCACAAGTGTGACCCTAATGCATTTAGGAAGACATAAGTATTTGGGAATGGGAGAAAGCAAAATCCAGGACTGCAATGGTTTTAAAAAGCACAGGAAAGTTTTTTAGAAAAATTATCTCCCATCCCTCGGGACTTTTCCATCTCCATATATTGTTTGCCTTGTTTAAAGATTAATGTCTGCATTGGTACCACACACCACAGAGATCATCCAACTAAAGCAAAATCAGTCTTACTGTAAGATTGTTACCAGACATTTCCACAGAATTTACTCTTTTTCCATTCTGTGAAACTGTACAGTTGAGAAAGAATAGAGATTATCTAGCCGAGTCCGCCAAATAGCCAAGAATTATTGTAATCTGTGCTATTCCACTACAAAATGCAGTGGGGGACGCTCTCTAATTCTAACTCCTTAAACTGGGGGATCCCAGTTGAATGGAAAATTTATTTATTTATTTATTTATTTAAATTTATATACCGCCCTTCTCCTAGTGGACTCAGGGCGGTGTACAGCCAAGAATAAAAAACACTCCAATACAAAATTTAAAATATTAATAAAAGAATTAAATAATTTTGGCCCAATAAATTTAAAAACCCAATAAGCAATTAAAATTTAAAACCCATAAAACTTTAAGCTTAAAAAAGAGAGGGGGGGGTTACGCCAGCCCAGCTTGACGAAATAAAAAAGTTTTTAGGGCACGGCGGAAAGCCCGGAGATCGGGTATCGTACGGATCTCCGGGGGCAAATCGTTCCAGAGGGCTGGTGCTGCCACAGAGAAGGCTCTCCCCCTGGGTGTCGCCAGCCGACATTGTCTGGCCGACGGCACCCCGAGGAGTCCCTCTCTGTGGGAGCGAACTGGCCGGTGGGAGGCTATTGGTGGCAGAAGGCGGTCCCGCAAGTACCCAGGCCCTATGCCATGGAGCGCTTTAAAGGTGGTCACTAACACCTTGAAGCGCACCCGGAAGACCACCGGAAGCCAATGCAGCTCACGCAGGAGAGGTGTCACATGGGAGCGCCCCCTTGCTCCCATAATCCCCCGCGCGGCCGCATTCTGCACCAGTTGGAGCCTCCGGGTGCACCTCAAGGGGAGCCCCATGTAGAGAGCATTGCAGTAGTCCAGGCGGGAAATGACGAGTGCCTGAGTGACTGAAAAGAAAATCAGTGGACTAAAAGGAAATATCCATAAACTTAGGGGAGGCTTGAGGCTATCTTGAATGGCAGGGGGACAACAGACCCAGAGACAAAGTAGAATGAAATATAATGGCTGAAATCCAGAAGCACTTTCGGCTGCATCAATTACACAATGTAATCCTATCCGTAACATCTTTTTTAAAAATCTACAAAGAAGATTAAATGTCTGAGAGAGAAATTCTCATCTTCTTTCTGACATGCTAGTGTTCAATATGCAAAAAGTATCTTTTGTCTGGAGGAGGTTTTGGTTAGATAGGCTCCTGAGGTGTTCTACTTACTCGGGGGAACTAAGCCTCAGTTTATAGGGCTATTTATAAAAAGAAGCTAAAATATGCAACATCAATATAACCCCTGGCATTCTCCAGGGGCAGTATCCCCCTTTCCCAAAGCAGCCAAGCATATGCCTCTGGAACATAAAGATAGCATGTGAGGATATGCAGAAAAATCCCTATTTTCCAGGAGTATTACTTCCTCAATAAGTTGTAAAATCCCTTTAAAATAATCACCTTTTGTTTTTCTTCTGTAATAATGAAATAACGAGAGGCAAGGGCCCTTTTTCCCCGCTGTTCCAACCCTCCATCCTGCACCTTGGCTCCCATGGAGGCCCCAGCTGTATAGGGTGATTACTTTTATTTTCCCACTTGGTGCAACAAAAACACCTGGATAATGGATGGGCGTAAAGGAAACACAAGTTACTGTTAGAAACATCAAATGTGACTTTAAACATTCAGCCAGCCCTGTTAAAGACATTTTATTGCCTTGTGACAATCCTTGCCCCCATCATCCTTGGATAATCTTCTCACCACCACCAGGAATTCTTCACCTTTAACAGCCTGAGTTCCACATAAAACCTTATATGGAAATGACACCCTCCAGTTTTACACAAGGAAGACATTAAAATCTGCAACAAATGCTACCAAAGGTGCTATAAGAAAGAGGAGGGAGCTGGGGAAAAAAGGAAGCCAAAGTAGAAGAAGAAAAGAAAAGAAAAGAGAAACCTAAACATATTGTCAGGGAATAATTCTGCACTTAACTATGCTTTTAAAACTATGAAAGGATTTTTCTCTCTTATGCTGTTAGTTAAAGTACATCCCACAGAATGCAGTGAACTTTTGGCCTGCTATTTTAACAATTCTAACAGAATTTTCATCCATCCACATACAGTATCTGCAGCTCATCAATGGTGTTCGCTTGAAGTTGCAGATAGATATGATAGAAAAATACAGGATAGACATGATCCTCTGGGATCTACTACTGGGCTACATTCCTTCTTGTCTGTATCAGTAAACAGAAACCCATATGACTGATATATGAGGATTGCTACATCTCTATCAGAAGGAGTGTTTCAGTCATATTTAAGTGAGGACATGGAGAGTTTATTTGTGGCTTTGGCAGTGGAATGCAATAATCCATAAGGGTAAGAGCAAGAGATTGGTTATGATAATTTGCCTCCATTAGTTGTGAATGTTCCAACACTAGTGGTTTTTGAGAAGAGATTGGACCACCAATTCTCTGAAATGGTAAAGGGCTTACTGTCTGAACGGGAAGTTGGACTAGGAGACCTCCAAGATCCCTTCCAATTCTGTTATTCTGTAGAACACAACTAGGCTTTCTGCTTTCATTTTTCCCTGCTGCATTTTTCCTTGCTACCTAACTCGTGAGAAAAGAAGCAAACATCTGGGCAACCATTATAGAACAGTGAATTTTTGTCTTATATGTAAATGAAGTCCGATAGCCTTCTACAGCACACACACCAGTGGTGGGTTGCTCCCGGTTCGGTCCGGTTCTATAGAACCGGTAGTAAAACCAGTGGGAGGCTCCGCCCACCCTCCACGACCTCATCATGGGTGATCTGCGCATGTGAACAGGTAGTAAAGGTAAGTAGAACCCACCCTTGACACACACCTAGTAAAACAGTGTTATTGCTTGTGATTATTACTGATCAGTTACAACATGATGATCACTTTACATTTCTAATAACCTCCGAACACCCCATGGTGGGAAATTATGAATGATAGTTGACTCTATAAGTACTCACTCTAGCTGGGGGGGAGGGGACTGACACATGGGTAGGCAGTTCCCATTCATAACAGATTCATTCAGTCCCTGGCTATTGCCTGAGCATCTCAGATGCCACTGACTGCAAGAGATCAAAACACATACAGGTGACAGCTCTACCCTACCTTAAAACATCTGCATGTGGCACTCAAATTTCCTTTGGGAAGAAGTTACAAATACTAATTTGGAAACTGTCATTCTTTTTAATCCATGAAAAGACCAAACCACGGTATGACTCTGGAGAAAGCATGAAAAATAATATACAATATATTTATTCATTCAAAGTTCTCTGAGTAACATACATAGATTAAAAACATATCTTACAAAGGAAAAAATAAAAATACATTTAAAACGTTAAACCAGCAAGCCCAAAAGAAACCCAAAGAAAACAACGAATTCAATAAACAAGCATTTCAAAATGCTGGAAAAAGGTTGCCCAGACACGAACAGAGAAAGTTAAAGATGTGCTTAAATATTTTCCACTGAATACTGTCAAACTTTGAAAAGATCAAAGATGAGGGTATTCTCATCTGTCTTATTACCTATTTCCTAAGATTCTTATGACTATAACTTCTTGTATCTAATAATTTATATTGTTTTTTTAGTATCCTATTATGATCTTTGTTGATTCCTTTAGTATCCTATGTGTATCACTGAGTGTTGCATATATGATTTATGATCATTGTATTTTATGATTATGATTATCATTTGTTGTGTGTATGTACACTGAGAGCTTATGCACTGAAGACAAATTCCTTTTGTGTGTCTAATCATACTTGGCCAATTAAGAATTCTATTATACTCTATTCTATTAGTATGGCCAAAAATTTAGCTGCTTAATTCAATTTGGGAACTGTAGAAACAAACAAAATTTGGGTTAAAAATGTACTTACTGTTCGCCAATATAAATCTTAGTGTTTGTAGTATCTAGTAAAGCCTGGAAAGAGTTCTCATCACTAACAGAATCATTCGCTAACAGAATCATTTGTGAGAGTGTTTACATGTACACGTGTATGTATAAGAGAGTATTATTAAGCTGCATCATTTGTCATTGTAAAGCAAGAAGAATCAATTGACAATTCTGTCATATATATCTAAAACAAAAGGTCTTTAAAAACCATCTGGACCACCAACTTTGAAGGATAAACCAGGAAAAGTAGCAAATGGACAGATCCTAAAAACATTGGAATAGTCCCATCCAATCCAACCAAACTATTTCAAAGTGTAAAATTTCACAAGTAAGCATTCTTAAATACCTACCATCTCACACTGAAAAATCACACTGAAGTTCTTTTCCGATCAGTAACAGAAGAAAGAAAGGTTGTGACCAACCTTAGTTATTTTGCTTTTAATTCGTTTTATTCTTTCAATTAAAGAATCTTTTAATTGCTTTTTAGCATATATCTTTTATATGCTAAAATTGCCAACAAAATGATCAACTTAATATAAGTATAAGTGTAAATTAGTTTTGTGTGTAAGACCTTAAAAAGATTTCATCAATGTTACCAATTGGAATGAGCAAGGTTGTTTTCAAAGCAACTTGTATACTATTGGAGACTATTAAAGCAAATACACATGCCATGCAACCTATGGCAGCTAACTAGAGAGTCTGCAAACATTCCAATTTTGCTAGCTTCCTGTTATTCCTAAATCAAGGAGACCATCAATAATTGGGCGACAATATATGGAAAGCGAACTGCACTTGTCTCAATGGGCACAAGTTGTGTTAGCTACTTCGATCACTTTTTAAAATGAAAACTTTCTCATAATCTTATAAAAAGAAAGAGAGGGAGAGGGAGGGAAAAGGAGAGAGAGAATAGAGAGAATGTCATTCATGCTCAGAATGCTGTAAAATATTATGGAACGCTATATAAATCTAAGTGCTATTGCCATTCCTAATCCAATGGGATTGTTCTGTGAATGATAATAGCTAAAGCAGAGTATTTCTGTTATTCAATTTTGCACACAGAATGAATACACATAAAGATACAAATATATAAAAGCAATAAATAAATCAGTAGATAAAACACAATACAGAACAACTCTATACATATATGTTTACTCAACCACACCTCTAGAGCCACATTTTCAATAAGAACACATACATCTTTTAAAAGACTTGAGATTCTTAGTTGAAATCTGCTGTTTAAGTGAAAAAATAGAAGAAGCAAAGGCAAAAAGTATTCTTTATCCTGCCTAAATAATGAAAATCATGTTTTAATCCAAGAAATAAGAATTGTTGAGCATTACTAATTTAAACTGATTTCTATGCATTTAAATAGAAACTTTCTTTAAATTATAGCATATGTTGCAAACCTAGTACTAATCTCTACATGGGGCTCCCCTTAGGGTGCACCCGGAGGCTCCAACTGGTCCAGAATGCGGCTGCCCGGGGAATTATGGGAGCAACAGGGCGCTCCCATGTGACACCTCTCCTGCGTGAGCTGCACTGGTTCCCGGTGGTCTTCCGGGTGCGCTTCAAGGTGTTGGTGACCACCTTTAAAGCGCTTCATAGCTTAGGGCCTGGGTATCTGCGAGACTGCCTTACACCGCCAATAGCCTCCCACCAGCCAGTATGCACGCACAGAGAAGGTTTCCTCAGGGTGCCGTCAGCCAGACAATGTTGTCTGGCAACCCCCAGGGGGAGAGCCCTCTCTGTGGCAGCACCTGCCACCTCTGGAATGACCTATCCCCAGAGATATGCAAGATATCAGACCTTCGGACTTTTCGTCGGGCCCTTAAAACTCACCTATTTCATCTAGCCGGGCTGACTTGATCCCATCCTTTGTTTTAATTCTAATTGATTTTAATTGGGTTGTTTTAAATTGTGGGCCGAAATTATTTAATAATTTTTTAAAATTGTTTTAAATTTTGTATATTATGTTTTACTTTGGCTGTTCACCGCCCTGAGTCCTGTTGGAGAAGGGCGGTATACAAATCGAATAAATACTAAATACTAAATACTAATCTATTTTTTATTTTGAAATTGGACCATGTTGAAACTGATATTAATAAAATCTTATAATCACTGTAAAGTGATTTATGTATTTGTATTTTCCAAACTTTTATCTAAGAAATAGTAATGTCTATATATATGTATGTAGATGTGTTCGATATATGTGTACACATGCTGTTTTTCTTAATACACACATACTTCCCAGAAAGAAATCAATGTTAATGACCTTTTAACTTAATTGTCTTCCTTATTTTATGCTGTCCTTCTTACAAAATTAGTTTTTACCTAACATGACTTGCTGCAATATCCATTATAATCCTCCCTATTGATAAAAAAAAAATTACAGGGAGAAATCTGCTTCCTGCTATCTAGTCCTTGACATAAAACAGAACAGTGATCAGAAAAACAGAGGCAATTCAGGGCAATCAGGAAATGGGGAGGATTAATGGTTTGCTTTTTTAAAAGGTTTACCAAATGTATCACACAAGCGGTATCAAAAGGCATTTGCCGATTTTCCCAAGAGAGTAAGAACATCAGTTATTTATCTAAGGGTAGAAGATAGTATAATTCATGCCATCCACCACATAAAGGAAAGCATGATACCCAAACTAATACTTTTTTAAAAATTAATTATTCCTCTCTTTAGATGCTAATTCAAGCATGCTGGCTTTTACCCTTGAAAGCCTTGATTTCTCAGTTTTGGAAACTATGTTCTTGAATGACAGTCTGTTCGGGATCCAAGTGACATCTCTCAGCTTCATCATTGTCCCACAACAAACCTACTTTTCTACAGCTCGCTGCAACCTTCCTGCTGCTAAAATTGTGCATTGCAGAGAAGAGTTATGAATGGAGAAACTGCTTGTCTACTATTATAGTATTGGCTTGTTGAAAAGTTTGCACTGGGCCCACAACTGTCTGGAATGAAGTTAGAAAACATCTGTTTTCCTGAAAAGAGAAAACTGCTAGCATGTTTTTGATACAATGTCCATGCCATTACCACAGGCAGTTATGTGACTTATGGTATCACACTAGAACTCTGTGATTTATGTACCTGAATCTAATGCCACAAGTACAAAAAAGGATGGAGTTGCATCAAAAGATCACAACATTCATTTTGTTATTGTTTCCATCACCACAATTTGTAATTGATGCTTATCAGAGGATCAGTCAAGAAAGTGAAGCTAAAGAATGGAAGCAAAGACACACTGATTTATCTTCTCCTGATAAAATAGCATTGTAGAGATTAGTAATGTGGCATCTATTATACCCCAGATTGTAACAAAGAACTCCAAAATTAATATTTATTCAAAATTTGAAGTGAAATATCATGTATCATCAAATTCAGACAGTAGAAGTTCATGAGGTTGCTGGTGAAATTTCTGGAATCTCACAAGATTTGGGCACTATTAATTTTTATTTATTTTTGTTATTGTTATTGCTTACATTATCACATTGGTTTGAATAATTCTATCCAAAAAGTTTGGCAATGCCTGAAATATGACATCTTCTAGATGAGGCCGTCCACACCCGTATTCTAGAGTAAGGACTGATTTTTTTAAAAAAAAATAGTTATTAGGGAGACACTTCAGAATCTTCGCAAATAAAAATGGAATGTGATCATCTACAACATGGAAATCAGTGAACCATATACCAAAAACTATTTCAGAACACTTTAGTATATGTATCACTATCAACACCCTAGGCTGAAAACTAAACTGAGCAGAGTTATCAATAGCAGTGACTGCTGGCAAATTCCCAACCACTTTAATTAGCAAACTTTATTTGCTTGCTCTTTTCATTTCATCTCACACAGCAACATTTAGCAATTTAGCAACTATAGGACATTGCATTGTCAATTAAAATTTTTGATATTCCACAAACAGGAAAGAAGGTATAAAAAATGGACCAGACAGGAGGCAGCTAACATTTTATACAACAATGTCACTTTATATCCAAATAATAAGAAGGTCCAATATTACTGCTTTGGACAGCAGTTACATGGCTTGTCATCATTCTCACTGTGGTGCTAAGTAGAAAAGCTGTAAATTACTATTGCCTTTGCCAATCTGGCTTTCTTAAGATGTGTCAGGATGACAACACCCATGATTTCCTGTTAACCTAATTTAAGAAATTCTGGGAACTACAGTCCCCACACATCTGGAGGACATCAAGCATGGGCAAAATCATTCCAAAGCAATCTTGCTCACTCAAATATTTAATAATTTAGAGCATAGGATGAAAGTGAGAGTCATTGTTCTATCAGTCGACAAATGAAGATTTCTCAGCAATCAGGGCCTGGCCTTCAGAAACCAGTGGAATGTCTTATTTAAAGTAAATATAACTGTATTAGGCTTTTTAACGATAGTATCTTTAAATGCTCATAACTATTAAATCAGAGAGACTTCAACTCCCAGAATTCCCTAGCCAGTATAGGAATTGAAGCCCACATATCTGTCAAGGTTGAAAAACCCTGTACAGAATAAAAACACAACATAACAAAAAGATACTTGAGAGAAAGATAGAAAGGAGAAAAAGTATGTGACTTTATTTTTATTTATTTATTAAATTTGTTTGCCACCCATTTTGCTGCAAGCCGACTTATTAAAGCTACATAAAGAGCTTTATAACTTTAATGAGTTATATTTCTATTTTATGATTGTTATAATTAGAAGTGGGTACGAAAGTAGGTAAGCGAAAATAGAACAAAATACAAGGAAATTCTAAATTCTTATCATTTTATAAACTCAATTCAATAATTTCAAAGCTCACCACAGCTCCATCATGAAATATAACATTCAAGAGGAGAGCATTTTAATGGTAATAATATAATCTGGTGGATTATTTTACAGATTGGTAATGTTGCATGGAGTGGTAAAGTTAATTTTTATGTTTGGGGTCTGTCCTATCATCACTATTTTTTGAGCTGAAATTATTATTTTTATATCAATCACTGTGTATCAAGAGTGCCCATGTTCTTGATTACATTTACTCATTTCTTCAATTAATGTCATTTTTCTCTGGACCTCAAGGTAGTTTACATGAAGATATAGATAGATAGATAGATAGATAGATAGATAGATAGATAGATAGATAGATAGATAGATAGATAGATAGATAGATAGATAGATATAGATATATAGATATAGATATATAATATTATAATATATATATATATATATACATATTTGTGTGTGTGTGTGTGTGTGTATCCACAACTACAACTTTGTAAGCAGAGACAAAGACTGCCCCAAAGTTACTCAGTGAGTTTCCACAGCTTAGGCTACATTTGAACCTAATCTCTTTAGACAAAGTCCAACAATTTCACCCTGATACTACAAATATTCCCAGTATTTAGAATCTAAATTCAAATTATAGAGCCAGGGATGACAAAAATAAAAGCCAAATTCGCACCTGATTGACAGTGTTGGATTCCTGATATGTGCTGCTCATCAACAGTTGATTAGTTTTGTTTTCACAAAGGAACAAGAAAGTGAGCTTCTGAGCAGTTTGATCAAAAACTATGGACTTGATTTATCTATGATACAAAATGTTCAGAAATTTTCTCCTCCAAAGTTTAATCATATATTACATTATCACTACTATGTATATTTCTGTATGTATGCATATACCGGCACATGCATGTGAATGTGTGGTGAAATGCACACATACACACATACAGGTACACAATAAAGTGCTTACAAAAACCAAATGGTGATGTGGATAAACAGCTCTTCTCTTGCAAGCAATCTGGTTCAACATAGGATTTGAGAGTTCCTGTTTCTGTGACTGGTAGTAGATTTTGGAAATGCCTTCCCTCACTTCCACACTTCAAAACTGGAGTGGAGTGGAGTGGAGTGGAGTGGAGTGGAGTGGAGTGGAGTGGAGTGGAGTGGAACAGAATGGAACAGAACAGAACAGAACAGAATTGTTTATTGGCCAAGTGTGATTCGACAAACAAGGAATTTGTCTCTGGTGCATAAGCTCTCAGTATACATGCAAGTAACAAGTGATAAATCATGATCATAGTCATCATAAAAATACATTAATCATAAATCATGATACACTTAGTGATAATCTTAGGATACTAATAATCAATTAACATAAATCATATTAGGATACTAAATAAAACACTATAAATCATAAGATACAAGCAACAAAGTTATAGTCATAAAGAAGATTAGGAGATAGGTAATAGGAAAGAGAAGAAGAATAGTAATACAGCCTTACTACATAGTTTGACAGTGTTATGGGAATTAGTTGTTTAGCACAGTGATGGCCTGGGGAAAAACGATCCTTGTGTCTAGTTGTCCTGGCGTTACACGAGTTAAACGTTACACGAGTTAATTCTGTTTTCTTTTTGCAGAAAATGATCCCAATACATTTCATCTCCCTCAACTCTGCGCTGAGATATGTCATGTTTTGTTTTTGGTGTATTTTTTTTTAAAGCATCCATCTAGCAACTTGTTGTTGCTGTTGTAGTGTCTTTAAGTTACTCAAAAGCCTCCCAAATGCTTTCATATACTTTGGTGGTCTCCCCTAAAGTTCTGAAGTTATACATCTCGACTGTTTAACAAATAAAACGAGCCCAGACACTGGAATGTGAACTGTGCTGGAAGCAGCAAATGAAAGCAGTCTGGTATCTGTACATCTGGGAGGCCCGTCAGTAACTTGATTGCTGTAACATCCTCTCCTCTTATCTTGCAGTCCGACTCCCCCTCCCTTTTGGATGACTTCATTTCTAACCTCAAGCAATTGGGGGGGGGGGGGGTGAGTAGAGGAGTGGAATTGTCCCTGAACAGGAAGGATTTCAACAAGTCATTGTAAAGTTTATTTAGGGGAAGGAAAACAAAATAAAGGCAGTAGCTGTGGTTTTAAAGTAATTAAAAAGACACAAAGCCCAGAACTCCGAAGAGATCAGTTATCACACTGAAATGTGAAGCAAAACACAGAAACCAGACTACACACATACACACACACACACACACACACACACACAAAACAGTAATTACAATCTACAAAATATTACTTTTAATCTCCTTTCTTTACTACCTAATTAAACAGATATTTTACTTTGGATCTGCAAAATGTTTCCCTCTTAATTTCATTCGATTCTAGCATTCCGTGTATTCTATAAACTACACGCACAAACTAGTTGGTAATTTTATGACTTTTAATTTGTACATTTATTGTTGGTTTTAAATAATGTTTGCATTATTTTCCTCTTTCCTGATTCTTATTAACTTACTGTAACTTTTATAGGCAGGGGGATATTCCCTCCCTCCCAAGCTTTATAGAAACACATGACTTTTTTTGTCACTATTGTTACTGCCTGTTATTGTTGCCATTTATACCACTTTATCTATATCACAGTACTATCATTTATAGTATAGCTTACACAGCTGGAAAAACAATTATAAATCCATTAGCATGTTTATAAAGCTAACCTGCTTTTACTGAAGTACTTACGAACTAATCATAGCTCTGCTGGATCAGGCCAATGTCTATCTTAATCCAGCACTTTATTTCTCCCAGCAGCCAACGAGTTGCCTTGGGGCACCTGTAAGCAGGAGGTGGAAACATTCCTACTGTGGTTTTCTTGCAACTGGTATTTGGAGACATGTTGCCCCTCCCACTTGAGAGCCAGTTTGGTGCAATGGTTAAGACACTGTGCAAGAGACCAGGAAATCAGGATTTATAGCCCCACCTTAGGTACAAAGCGAACACAGTGGATTTGGGCTAATCTTGCTCTCTTTGAGCCCTAGGAAGAAGATGATGGCAGATACTTCAGAATATTGTGCCAAGAAAATTGAGAGAACTTGCGGTCTGCTAATTTTTGAGTTCATGTCTTCACAACAAAGTCTCCAACTTGGTACCAGCCTGCTGATCAGATAGGCTGAAGCCTGACCAAAGAGATCCAGCAGTAAAGTGGTATTTGCCACCAGAAAAAGCAATGCAACCTCCTATGTGGTCATGTTTATTTGAATGGAGGATGATCTGGAGGGGAGCTTGAGGATTTATCGACTGCAGGATCTTCCAATTGTAGTACTGCCTCCTCACATTGTCCATTAGGTTCTCCAGAATACAAGTTATACAGAATACTTTCATGACAATCAAAGGTTTGTTATGCGGCTCAGGCAGGAAAGTTTGGGAAAGTTCTTCTACTGAATACTTGAGTACTACTGAGTTGTGCTGCTACCTCCCACTAAACAGGCAGATGTTTTTCCCTTGATTTTTCTCCTAGGCTTACTGAAGATGACAAAAGGCTGGGGAGACAGGAATTGTTTACCTCCCTGTTCCACTCCACACACACACACCCATGGGATCCCGTGATAACCACAGCCCCACTGTCCTGCCCAGGCAGCAGCCTTACTGGCCCATTTTGGAGTCAAAGCAAGAAACCACTGTGGAGGCAGTGTTAATTCAAGCAGCTTTTCAGGATCACTGTTGTGCTGTATGGGCATAGGGAAAAGCCCTAAGAGATTTCAACTAGTTGATTCTCCATAAATTCAAAGCTGCTATGATGATAATTCCATACATTAATAACCCTATGCTGTAGGATGAAATACTTTCTTCTATCTGCTCTACAATCCTTGCATTAGCTGTATTGATTGACTTTGGGTTTTAGTGGGACAAAGTTGGAATCATCTGAAAGGGCAGATTTTCTTTTTCAGTTAAAATCTCCCACGGTTTTCTATTAAAATTATTCCAGGGTTAGAGAAGAAAGTTTCTCTACACCAGATGGTATTAAAGCTGCAGTTGAAGACCAACTTAAACGCATTGGTGGTCTACCACTAAAATCTCTAGAAAAGATATATCTTTTCAAGTGACAATAGCAACACAGGGCTTGGGTGCCACAAATACCACCCCACATGGATACATTGTATCACCTAAACAAATGATGTACCTACCCAAGGATATGCAAACTTTTTTCAGGTTGCACTTAAATTCTATACAAATAGTCCTCGACTTACCATAGCAATTGAAATGGGAATTTCAGCAATGTGGTGGTAAAGTGTGACCACATCGCTTAGCAAAGGCGGTTCCAGTTGCAAATGTTAATCCCACATTCATTAGGCAAGACAATTTCCTGCCTGCTTTCCACAGCCAAGTCACTGGGGAAGCCAGGAGGTAGTTGCAAGTTCCAGCCAGTGTCAAGCAAGCTGGCAGACAAGAAAGTGGCTGCTGCTGAGTGGGGAAAGACATGAGGTGGGCAAAAGCATGCAAGAGAGGCACAGGAAGACTTCGGGAGGGTGCATGGGAATACAAGGAAGTGCAGAATGGAGGCGCAGCAAGCATTGGGTAGGATACAAAGGAGGCACAACAAAGCTCAGGAATAGTTGGGGGGGGAGATTTAACCTGGTGACTTTTTACCTTCCCTGTCATCTTTCCCATTGACTTTCTGGGGAAATCAGCAGGAAAAGTTGCAAATGAGAATCATATGATCACGGGACACATAAGCCAGTTGCCACGTGCCAAGATCATGGTCACCTGACTGCAAGGATTCCTGGGTTGCCGGAATTCCATGGACTGATCATAACCAACATTTATTCAGTGTCACCGAAACTTGGAATAGTCACTGATCAATGTAAATGGTCGTGGTGGCACAGTGATTAGAATGCAGTATTGCAGGCTACTTCTGCTGCCTGCCAGCTGCCTGCAATTTGGCAGTTCAAATCTCACCAGGCTCAAGGTTGACTCAGCCTTCCATCCTTCCGAGGTGGGTAAAACGAGGACCCGAATTGTTGGGGGCAATATGCTGACTCTGTAAAGCACTGTGAACTGCTATATAAGTGTAAGTGCTATTGCTATTGCTAAATCAAGGACTACCTATATAATATGAAAAGTTGGTGAGCCAAGATAAAAGCGCAATTGACGTTTCTCTAAAATGAAGTAATCTATTCCATATTATTCACAATTGTGGTCAAGTTCCAAAACCAAGAAAGACATGTTGCAATATTTGTCTCACATGAACTGTATGAACTGAATTGTCTCTTGCTCCTCTGGAATGTACTCTCCCTCCTGGGAATCCTGACTACATTCCGTCAATCCTGTAATATAAAGAATTACATTTTGTGGGGGAGATATAGAGGACTCTCTGGGCCATACTCCAGGATTACAGGGCCCACATGTTGTCTCAATTTACACATGCCTACCATGAGCTTTAAACACCTAAGCCACTTAACATAAAGGTCTCCTCTTCTACAGCACTTATTATTGCAAGAATGGCATTGCAAAATTTAAATATGAGTGCATATTACTATCCCCTCTCAATGTTATCCAAAGAGAAGCTATATCTAATTGTTTTTAAATGATTGGGTCTCTAGCCCAGAAGTATGAAATCTTCTTTTAAAGATGCACTTTAGAATAGATGGTAGTATCTCATCTCAGCAAATACTACTCATTAGATTTTATGGCTAAGGATATATCTAAATATGAGTGCCTCTCCATTTGCCTTTCTTTCATCATTAATTTGTCCCAACCATATTATTATATTTAGGCAACTGTGTGAATCAGGCACTTAACAAGAAACACTGCATTTAGCGAAGAGGGCCTATAATACAATGGCAGGACATATGTTCTGAATGTAAAAAGTCAGAGCCAAAAAAGATTCTAATCTGATATCCTGCAGGAATCTCCTAAGAACGGTCGCTATGGATAGAACAATGATATGACCTGGGAAAAGGAATCTTTCCATTCCCAGATCAAAGGCAGTCCTGATTCCTTAGAATTTGCCTGCCTCACAGCTGAAATCAACTTTGTGCCTATGTTTATTCATTTTATGTCCAGATTGTAGAGAGTACCAGGTTGTTGAATAAGGATGATATTTTGGATTACCTTTGATGTACGCTCTTTTGGAATTCTGTAGGAAATTAGTCACCCAAAGTTATTGCTAATTGCCTTGTGAGTGATTCATTGACTGGCTATTGCTGACTAAGAATGTAAGATAACCAGGCTCCTTAGAGGAAGCTCACTGACCAAGCAACCAGGGAGTATGGGCTGAAGCTTGTCAGTTCAACAAAAAGAGAAGATTTCTTCCCTATGGATCCTTGGCCAGAGAATACTTTTTTCAAGGCAGTGCATGTGAAGCCCTCTCTCCCAGTACTCATAAAAGTGGCAGGAACCCTTCTCTTCCACCAAGCGTTTAATTGTTAACTTAATGTTACTGAATTCAATTGTTATACATTCTATAATCTATATTTTAATTGTTGTAAACCAGCTTGCATGTTAGTATGGAGAAAATAAATAAATAATCACCTGTATGAATTTAAGCTAAAGAAGGCACATTCCAACTGAATGTCTGAAGAGACTTCCTAAACAATAAGAAAATATCAACAATGGAACAAATTATCTAACAAAATTGTGGACTAGCAATAAAACTTAGATTTATATAACACCTCAAAGTGCTTTACATCACTCTCTGGGTGGTTTACAACATCAGCACATTGCCCCTAATAATTTGGGTCCTCATACAAATTCAGAAGGATGGAAGGCTGAGTCAACCTTGAGCCCATCAGGATCGAACTCCAGGCTGTGGGCAAAGTTTGCCTGCCATACTGCATTCTAACCACTGCACCACCAGGGCTCCCCTTGATTCAATGTGAATTGGTAAGAGAAATTGCTTCTGCTTTCTTGCTCATTTATCACTGAGAATACCATCACTTTAATTCAGCCTGGTACTTCTTAAGGGGTTATGGACACAAATTTCAGTACTGAACCAAATGTGCACTTTTGGAAAAGTGCTCATTTGTATCTGTGTTTTTGAGTCAGTTTTGACTCCCAGTAATTGCCTGAGCAAGTCTCTGTAATTTTCTTGGCAAGAAGTGGTTTACTATTGCCTTCTTCTTCCTAGGAGAAGGAGTGATTGACCCAAAGTCACCCAGTTGGCTTCATGTCTAAGGCAGAACTAGAACTCATGGCTCCCAGTTTTTAGCCTTTACCACTATTCCAAATTGGCTCTTCCATATTCACACAGATATACAAAGTACTCTTTGAAGAAGTTATTTATACTAAGCATCCATTTCCATCCATTAAATCATAGGAAAAGCTAACCATTCTCTTCTTTCTGATAGCCTACCTGTCCACCAAAGAGTCAAAGCATAGGCAAGCTAAGAAAAGAGAAATTCAATAATTTTTCAAAAATATTATTTACACATGATTATAATACAATATGACTTAGTTAGTAATCATACCTAAGTGTGTAAATTGCTTACAAACATATATTCCATTACTTGCTCTTCCTACAGAAGTCCATGGCTCAAAGGACTATCCATGTAGTGCTTTTTAAAAAAGCTGTCATCAAGATATTAAGGATGAACAAGTTTCAGTTCAAACAGAAATGCATGGTACGTATGTATACAATCTTATGTATGGAGATTTGTTATTTACTTCATAAAGCATTACAGATAATTAATAGCTTATTTTATTTCCTTTATGCAATCCTGTATTGCCAAATCATGCTTAAATCGTATCTGCTTTCAAATTCCTGTATGTAATAAGATTAAAAAATGGAACAAAAAATATTTGGATGGCAGAGAGCTGCACTTAATATTTGGCCAGAAAGAATTATGTAATTTTTCAACACAACTTTGAGCTGTGGGAGCACCACATGTTTAAGTCCCACTTGCTGTACAACTGTTCAAGACACAGGCACGTTGAATAGAGTACACAATGCAAACATAGAAGTGGTTATTGTACAACAGCTGTTACACTAGAAGAGAAGCCTCGCTTAAAATAGAAGGGTATTATATAGTCTGCAGACAAAAGGTGTCCTTGAGTTTAATGTAGCTATTGACTAAGGTCTTCTCTTCATGTGTTCCAGATAATATTTATGAAAATTAGTAGGTCCATATCAAAAGTATACTAGAAGAATAAAGAAATTATTTATGTTAGCTGTATAACTACGAATTTATTCATATGCATGGATGAAGACATGTGTGTATATATACAACATTAAAACTAAACATGGATGTGCACAATTCCATAAGATGCCAGGAAGCCCAACCCAGATTCAGCCTGCATATAATCATTATCTTACATCATATTTTCCAGATAGTTTATATGCTGGATTGAATTATTTTGGCTACTGAAAAGTACATTACAATCATATGGGATTTCTCCAGCCTGAGACAACACATTTATTCTCTTTTTTTTAATACTTCCATGGGCAGAGCAAGAGTGAACAAATTAAAGGGCTCCTTGTATTAAATACACCACTATGTCAATTTTAAACAATATGGTTGTCCCAAATCTCAGTCAGCTTTGATTAAAATGATGTGCTCTTATGAGCAAACAGGATGCCGGGGAAGGGGAGAGTGTTGGATAGAACTATTGGGTTTGTGAAGCTAATCAGCTGCATTTAAGGACAAACTGTTTTGTTAACTGGATAAGGCTCTCTGCCTTTTATTTGCTTGAACTGAATATTTATTGCTTGTTGATCATAAATTTGAGGAAAAATTGAGAAAAATTTGAGACTAAAATCTGCAGCTGAATCTGCAGCTGAATACTAATCAAGTGATTAGCTACTGAATGAAGTCATATTCTCATGCAACAACTCAGTCCCAACTAGGGCTCTTTAACAAGAGGAAAGATACTTAACAGTTCAAATCCATGGCAAGGAAACAGGAAAGGAAATAGCAACAAGGATAATTTGCTATCAAGTTGAGCAGGAAGAACCACACTAATCTTTCACCTTCAGAAAACAGGCTTCAGGGTTGAGTTTAGTGACTGTAAAACAGTCAAGGCTCCAAACTTTGTAAACATATAACACAGCGGCTAACTTCTACGTTAAAAAGTTCCTAAAGAAGAAAAATATAAATAGGTGAAAATGTAAGTGTTTATAGGATCCATCCAAAGTTTCTTAATCAGCATCTAAGTTAATGCCTGCAGCAAACAAGCTGTAGAAATTGCGTTGGTTTTAAATATAGAAAATCAACATAGAATCTGAATTTTATCAATAATGTCAACAGGCCCAATAGAGGGAAATAATCCTGTTAACTGCCTATTTCTGTGCAGTAGTACCTGCCTGACCACTTTGATCTTGCAGGATTGGCATGCTCCGGGTTCTTTCAATTAAACAATGCCATCTATTGGGACAGGAGTGAGGAATGAGGCTTCCACCAAGATCCAAATGGCTCCCATTGTGCTGTTGTTCAGACGACCAATGAAGACTTGACTCTTCACCCAGGTCTTTAGCAAGGGAGAGTGAGACCTCTTGCTTCATTCCAAACTTGCCATCTTTTATTGATTTTATTGCAATTTCTTTGATTGTTCTGAACCACCCACAGATGTTGGGAGTCAGAATTATTAATAATAAGTTTATTATTGTTGTTGTTAATGAAAATTTTCAGGAACATTTCACAAAAGTTCCTCATTAAGGCTCCTGAGTAAGTTTTACAGACTTGGGATAAGAAGACACGTCCTTTTATGTATTACTAATTGATTAAACAATAGAAAGCAAAGTTAGGAATAAAATAAGCAATATTTTCAGGGAAGAGAAGTTTAGAGCTCCTCAACAATCTCTGCTGGAACCAGTGTTTTTTTTTAATTTGTTTATAAGTTAGAGAGTAAAGAGAGAGCTGGCTAAGTTTGTGGATGATACCAAATTATTTAGTGTGGGGAAATCCAGAAGATTGGGAAAAGCTCTGTGAACTCACTCCCAGGCTACTGAATTCTCACTAAAATAGATAGTCAATCAAATGGCAAACATAATTCAACTCCAGGAAGTATACAGTAATGTATTTTGGAACAACACACACACTCCACCTTAAATTTACTCAGATGTTGATGAGTTTGAGCTCTCTGTAACTAACCAGGAAAATACATTGGCTCACAGTGATAATTCAATGAAGATGTTGAGCCAATGTGTGGCAGCTGGGAAGAAGACAAATTTCACATCAGGGATTATTAGGAAAAAGATTGAAAATAAAACTGCCAACACTGTAATATCTCTGTCCATGTTCATCTGGAGTACTGTGTACAGTTCTGGTAACCACATTTGAAAAAGGATATTTAAACATTGGAAAAAGTGCAGAAATCTGCAGCCAAAGCTTAAACACTATCCTTATAAGAAAAGGGACAATCTTTTTCAGTTAGAAAACAAAAAACAACTGAGAGGAAAATCAAAGGATATAAAAGCCTAAAATGCATAGACAGGGAGGAAATATTATCCTTCTCTGCAAACACTAAGTTTAATGGACATTCACTGAAGCCTATTCAAAAAAGTGTTATAAAACAGAAAAGAAAATAGCAATAGCACTTAGACTTACAGTATATTTGTAAGACTAGACTTACAAATCTAGACTTACAAGTCTAGACTTACAGTAGACTTACCATTTCACAGAGCTTCACAACCCTCTCTAAAAAAATTTACAGAGTCAGCGTATTGCCCACAACAATCTGGGTCCTCATTTTACTGATCTTAGAAGGATGGAAGGCTGTGTCAACCTTGAGCCTGGTGAGATTTGAACTGCCAAATTGCAGGCAGCCGGCAGGCAGCAGAAGTAACCTGCAGTACTGCATTCTAACCACAGCACTACCGCGGCTCCTTCATAATTAATCTGTGGAAATCATTGCAAGATATTAATGATCCTTAAACTGGATGGTTTTAAAAGATTATATGAAATTCACGGAAGACAGGTTTGTTGAAGGCTATTGATCTTAAAGACTCAGTGTCCCCTTTGGGTGGATGACAACCTGACTCCAAATGCTAACTGCAGGGGGAACAATAGCAGGTAAGGGATATCCTTTCATCCTCTATTTAGGAGCACCTCAGAGGCATCTGGCTGGCCTCGTGAGAAATGAAATGCTGGACTGAGGTGGGCTTTTTCCTCCTCCAGCAAGGCTGTTCTTATGCTTCATGCTTTGATGTTCCATCGTTTTTTCTTTTTTAAAAAAAAGGTTTAAATATCTTTGCAACAGATCTGGCTGCTGAGAGTTTCCAAAACAAATGGAAAATCAATTACTAAAAGGTACCAATCCTAATGATGCCACGGAATGAGGAAAATGAATCTGTTGGCTCTCCTCCCAGAGCTGGATTTTCTGGCATCTCCATGAAGAATTTACCGAGAAAACAAACCGCTGAGCTGATCCAGAAATATTTCAGTGAAGGCCCATAAGGGGAGCAGATACGTTTCCAAAAAAACACATTTTCCATCTCTCTCTGTCTCTCTCTCTCTCACACACACACACACACACACACAGATGCATGCACAAGTGTGTGCGCTCACACTCCACAGCAGATGGACAGAGGGATCAAAGCCGTTTTTTAAAAAAACTACTCAGGGAAATCTGAAATGATGAATAATGTCCTTATTTTTCCAAAAAGGAAAAATACATTTAGAGTATAATGAAAATATTTTGACTGTTGAAACATACATTTGGAGTAAGATTACCTTCAGATACAATTTACATATCTTCTATAATGGGACTTTGCTGTGCTTCAGACTGAAAGGAGAAAAAGTGAGGGGGGGCTGGCTCTCAAAGACCGTGTGTCAGCAACTCTAGGGTTTTTGTAGAGATTATAAAGCTTACTTTAAGGCAGAGGTCTCCAACCTTGGCAACATTAAGACTTGTGGACTGCAACTCCCAGAATTCTTCAGCCAGCAAAGCTGTTGCCAAGGTTGGAGACCCCTGATTTAAGGAATTGTCAATGTATGCTATATTAGCATCCTCGCATGCTCCAACACTCCTTTTTCCTTCCAATCCAAAGCTTTGGTACAGCCTTATTGAATAAACCTGCCATCCAGCAGTTGCTTTTCTGCCACATTAATACATCGCTTTTTCCCTAAGGAGCTTAATATTTCTCACCTACCCTTACAGAAGCAATCAGCAAAGAATGCAACAATTCTTTAGACGGAGCATTCTTAGGGTACTTGAGACCTCATCCTGATCTTACACAACCAAAGCAGCTGGGAGTATTGGATTCAAACAGGTTTTCTTTTCATCTTTTCCTCCTTATTACAGACCAATTTTCTGCCACTAAACCTGACATAATTTGCTTGCAAATTTGTCTTCTCTTGCAAAGCAGCACATTAGGGTTGCTATGATATAAGGTCCAGCACATCTGCCTAGAGAAGAGGGTGAAACAAACGGTTTTGATGGACCTGTTCTTCTGCCCACAACACAGCAAAATTGCCCACCAGTGAAGGAGTTTATTTAAATGCTAACTGTTAGGATATGATTTGGGCCTAACAGTTGTCCAGGCAATATATGTGTTCTGTGACTTTAAGTTTTAATGCTGCATCATGCTGTAATGCTGAGTCATGCTATAAGTACTTATAGTTTAACAATGTATTTAAGCACGGTACTGTAAAAGGTTCAGTGAATGATAAGTTGCCATTGCGTGCGTGCATGTGTGGGTGGATCTGCTACCATCCGGGGTTTGTAGATGATAAGCTGCCATTGCGTGCATGTGTGGGTGGATCTGCTACCATCCGGGGTTTGTAGATGATAAGCTGCCATTGCGTGCATGTGTGGGTGGATCTGCTACCATCCGGGGTTTGTGAACCAACTACCGTTTGTTTGGTAAGAGTTTGTTTAGAGTTAACCGGTAAAGACTTGGACTGTTTAGAAGACTACGAGATTGTTTATTTCCCATTATAAAGAACATTTTTGATAACACCAGTTTGTGTGTATCTCTATCTCAGTGCTCTCAAAAAACGTTTTCTCTGTGCACTTCACTCTGCTAGTTGTTACACAACAACAATATCCTTAACATTGGTTATGGGCCCAGAGTGAGCCAACCAGAACTAACTAGGATTTTTTCAGAGTTAAACTGAGAGCTTGTTTGAGTTTGTGAGTAGTACAGACTGTGTTTGTTATAAACAATCTGAGTGAAGATGGCACTAGAACAAGCAGCAAATTTTTCCATGATAACCTGGCTGGACGGAACGAACTATGTATCCTGGTCTACAAAATGTAGTCTACTTTTGCGTAGAGAAGGACTGTGGGACATAGTTAATGATCCACCGGATGTAACAGCATGGGATCCTGCTGATGAAGAAGATGCCAAGAAAGTAGCCAAGTTTAACAGAGACAATGAACGAGCTCTTTGTATTATTGGACTGACACTGGGTGACCAGCAGCTTGTCCATATTCGTGGTGAAGAGTCTGCTGCTAGGTGTTGGACCAAGTTGAAGAGACTGTATGTTCGTGACTCTGTGGGTGCTCATATATATCTCACACGAAGATTATTTAGACAACATCTTCTTACAGGGGGAGATATGATGGCTCATTTGGAATCCATGACCAGAATTTTCCAGGAGCTGCATGAAAAGGAACTTGTTTTCTCTGAACTACAACAAGTTTACATAATTCTTTCTTCTTTGGACGATAGTTATGACAACTTTGTTTCTTCGTTAGAGGTTTTGTCCAGAGATGAACTGACATTGGCTGGCATAACCGGTAGGTTGTTGGAAGAATCCAAAAGAAGACAAGAAAGGGATCAGTTGAGAGTGCAACAACCAAAAGAAGATGAAATGTACTCAACTGCTTATTTTGTAAAACGTTGTTTTGCTTGTGGGGCTAAAGGGCATATAGCTAAATATTGTAAAAATAAGAAAATGCCTGTTAGGGACAATAATAGACCCAAGAAGGGTTGTAATTTAGCTATATCTAGTTCAACTACTGATGTTAACCAGGATTGTTGGGTTGTTGATAGTGGTGCTTCTCAATCTATTACTAGAAATAGAAAATGTTTTGTTAAAATGGAGAAGAGTAACCAACATGTTAAACTAGCAAATGGCTGGAAGGTTAAGGTAGCTGGAGAGGGTGTTGCTCGTTGGTCATTTAGTAATGAACCATTGCCTATGTTATATAGTCCTGGTTTAAAATTCAATTTATTATCTGTTAAATCTTTGGTACAATTTGGGTTTACAATAACATTTAAAAATGATAACTGTTTTATAGAGAAAGATGGCAAGGTTGTTACTGCAAGTTTAGAAAATGATTTATTCATTTTAAGGGAGAACCCAGTATTGGTGGCTAAGTCTAAGTCTGTTTATGAGAATGTTAAACCACATGATGAATGTATTCATCTGTTACATCGGAGACTTGAGCACTTAAATTTCTAGAGCACGAAGGATGGGATAAACTAGAGCGTGCAGATTTCAGACATGATAATAATACTGTTAGGATAGAGCATCATATCCCTGATGAGATTCCTGAGGATATAGATACTGTAGAATCCTCTATTAAGGTTGAGGAACAGGAGGTAGGTTTAGGGGAGGATGAAACTGACACATCTGAAATGAGTCCTGTATTACCTAGAAGATCTACTAGGGAAAGGCATCCACCAGATCGATATAAGGCAACTGTAGTTTGCCAAGGTGCTGTCAAACATAAAGCATGTTGTGAAAGATATGGATTAAGAATCTAAATCGTATGTATTGTATCTAAACTGTATATATTGTATTCAAACTGTATATATTGGCCTGTCCAAAGGGGAGCATGTTAGGATATGATTTGGGCCTAACAGTTGTCCAGGCAATATATGTGTTCTGTGACTTTAAGTTTTAATGCTGCATCATGCTGTAATGCTGAGTCATGCTATAAGTACTTATAGTTTAACAATGTATTTAAGCACGGTACTGTAAAAGGTTCAGTGAATGATAAGTTGCCATTGCGTGCGTGCATGTGTGGGTGGATCTGCTACCATCCGGGGTTTGTAGATGATAAGCTGCCATTGCGTGCATGTGTGGGTGGATCTGCTACCATCCGGGGTTTGTGAACCAACTACTGTTTGTTTGGTAAGAGTTTGTTTAGACTTAACCGGTAAAGACTTGGACTGTTTAGAAGACTACGAGATTGTTTATTTCCCATTATAAAGAACATTTTTGATAACACCAGTTTGTATGTATCTCTATCTCAGTGCTCTCAAAAAACGTTTTCTCTGTGCACTTCACTCTGCTAGTTGTTACACAACAACAATATCCTTAACACTAACATATATGCTCAATTCTTTCACGAGGAGCACCTAATCATATGAAGGACTGTTAACACCTAAATTAAAATATGCATAAAATTTCAGATGAAACAGGGGGTGCCTACATCTATGATTGAGGGCACAGTGACATTATGGATCGGGGGCAAAGGAATCCTGCATCACCTCTTAAATATGTGAAGACACAGGAACCTTCCTCATGTTTCCAGGCAAGATAACAATAGTAAGAAAAACATTTCATTTTCAGTTGCAGTTACTACTTCCTCTTTCTCAAATTCCCCTGGAGAACAATGCTATATGAAGATATAAAATCCAGTTTTGGGGTGTGATGGCTCAGTGGTTAAAGACACCGAGCTTGCCAGCTGGAAAGCTGACAGCCCAGGTTCAAGACCCGAGAACCACACGACAGGTTGTGTTACTAGCCCCAGCTCCTCCCCACCTAACAGTTCAAAAGCATGTAAATAGATACCACTTTGGTATCTATTTGCTAACAGCATTCCATGTGTCTTGCTGTACAGTCATGCTGGCCACATGACTACAGAAATGTCGACAACTCTGGTTCCCTTGGCTAAGAAAAGGACATGAGCACTGCCCCCTAGATATTTGACTGGACAGGAGGAATCTTTACCTTTAAAATTGAAGAGAAATTTAGAGGCAGAAGACTAGACACTGTGATTTTTTATTTATTTATTATTTATTTATTTATTTATTTATTTATTTATTTATTTATTTATTTATTTATTTATTTATTTATTTATTTATTTATTTATCTGTCTATATCAAAGAGACTTTTAATGATTATTAGTGCTGCCAATAAGAAATGCTGCCACAACTGAAGAAATAGCATGATAAAAATACCCTCAGTAAGAACTGTTGCACACTAGCCACAAACACAGTACTTCAGTGTTCAATTTGCAAAAGATTTAATCCTAATTAACTTGAGATGAATTTTAGTCCAATTGCAACATTTTTTTCAAATCACTCTTAAAGACCTTTTAGAAAAGAAATCCTCAGAAAATATTGTTTTATCTTTTAAGTTCAAACATTTTCAGATTATAAAGTACAAGATTAGAGATGAACAGTGCTGCTTTCATTTAGACTGCCTATTGATTCTTATAAGGATTTCATATGAATAGTTTTAGATACCGAACTGACTTAAAATAGAAATTTCCATACATTTCACAAATGGGTTTTTGCAAGACTAAATTATGCTTTCTCAGCTCTATAATAAATCAGTCTCTAAGATCTACTTCTTATAGTATCTTCCCACTCTCAAAGCAAATTTTCATTTTTATTTTAAAGGAGAGCATCATCCACATTTAATGTAGCTCACTAAACCAGAGTTGATTTAATCTGACATTCAATTTGAATTACTTCAATTGTATCTAGAAATTCAAAGCTATTGACTCTTTGAGAACATAAACCAATCATATATTACATTTAAAATTAGCCATTCTCATTGCTCATGTTCTTCTGGCTATATGGAAGAATAGCCCAGAAAGATAAGCATGTAAGAGATATATGTTTAAAACTGTTAATCATTGAGCACTTAAGGACAGAAATCCATATCAAATTTGAATATTTTTTATTACACTGTTTATCCTTCTAATAACAAAATTGGCTGATGTGTGCCACAACAAATGCAATCAAAATGGAGCTACTACCACAGAAGGTCTCTCAAGGCTAGCAGAATTTTAGATTTTTAAAAATGGGAATAGTTGAATTAAGGCGTTTGCACACTTTATCATTGCAATGAAAGTTTAAAAAGAAAAGCAGAATGAAGAGCAGAGGAGAAATGGGAAGTCCTATTTGACAATAAAGTTTATTTATTTATTTATTTTATTTGGAAAGAAATAGAAGGAACACTATTCAGAACTTCCTTTAGAATGAAAGACGCATCGGCAACATTTTATGATGGATCCTGCTATTTTAGCATGCAAAATGTGTCTGTGATCATTTTTGTCATAATCATATTAAAAATAAGAAAAATGAAACATACTGGTGTAATGCCAGTAACTGGGTGGATGGGCTTTGTGGTTTGTTAACAAAGCAACTGTATTCTCTATGTTGTATTTTTATTTTTTTAGTTATTTGGTTTCTATAGCTGTCCAGCTCAACAAGTGATTCCAAGCACATACATGATAAAGCATACAAACAATTAAGATGGTACAAAATACTATTTACATTACAGATTAACCACCCAGAGTCAGCCTGAGTTGGGCAGCATCAAAGATGAATAATCAGATGAAGAAACTTCAATCTTATGATAAAACAGGGGACCACAGTATTGATCTGCCTTTATGAATGAATACTTGAGGAAAAGGGGAATATTGGTGATAATGATTATTTTTTAATTAAAAACACAAATCGCTCAAATCTACAGATTCTACATTACACAGAATATATGTCTATTATGGTTGGA
Source organism: Masticophis lateralis (assembly GCA_030761175.1). Taxonomy (NCBI): domain Eukaryota; kingdom Metazoa; phylum Chordata; class Lepidosauria; order Squamata; family Colubridae; genus Masticophis; species Masticophis lateralis. The sequence continues at coordinate 319,371,690 of JAUDYJ010000001.1, read as the reverse complement.
TGTTTTCTTTTTCTCCATTTTTTGCATTTTTAAAAGTATTTTATTATTAATTTTAATCATTTTGATTGTAAACCACTCGAAGATATGACTGCATGAAAATGGCACAGAAACATAATAAATAAACAAACAACCACAAACATAGGCTTGGTATATAAATATGGTTGTCATGCAAATGCCATTTTTCATTGTTCATCATGGCATTTACTGCTACACAATCATCTTTTAAAATTTTAAATGCATCTCATCATGTAGAATGGGGAATTTTCTACCATCACAAGGCTTAAATAAATAAACAGGTTTGCAGGAAATTTTCCAATCTGCACAGAGGGCAGGAAAATGCTAACATTTCACCACATGGTTTGTTTACCTAATTCAGCAATTTAAAATATTTCCTTGACCCATCAAAGCAATTGTACTATTTGCAAATATGCATGTTAATAATCAGAAAGCTTCTTTCTTGAATGAGAATGTGGATGGGCTGCAAATTTAGAAACAAAGAAACATTTCTGCAACCACAGTTCTACTCTTTTTACTACAGAGATGATTAGTGTTTTGGTGATGACAGCTCTAATAAGCATGTTATTGGTGGAGCAGAAGAACAGCACTAGCAAGCTCTTTTCAGAAAGGATAAAAGAGTAAGAGAGAGTCATTCAATAGACTTCTATCTTGATGGGTATCAAGCCTAAATCCTATCATTGGCAGCATTGCTGGAAACACAAATGGCCACCATAAATGTCTACTTAGACCTGGACTTGTGTTGATCAGTGAAAAAAACATGAAAACCTGTAGACTGATAGCGTACAAAGCAAACCAGAGAAAGAGATTTTAAGGAGCAGAATATAGATTCTTAATTTTAAGAAAAATCCATAACCTTACAACAGAGTAGCTTATTCATGAATACATTATCAGAATAAGAAAGCTTCCACGTTTCCACAAAATGACTCTGTCTCTCTAGTGTAAAATATGTGGGAATGATGTTGAGAGATTTGGCTAAGAGAATACTCAGATAATAGACAGCATTGACACAGGTTCTTTTCAATATACCCAAGTCAGTGAGCTCCAAAACACAAGAGAACCAACACAATAGTACAGGTCCCTAGGCAACAAACTAGACTTCACAGGCTAGTACTCACAGCTCACCACTACTCCACTCTTCTTTCCCACTGCTACTAACAAAACAAACAAACGGCATCACTTTTTGGTTTAGTGGTAGTAGTGCCTGAGATAGAAGATCTGTACAGAGAGTGGTAAGAACAGCTGAGAAGATTATAGGAAACTCTCTTCCCATTATTCAGGATACTGCTTATAAGTGCTATGTGTTTAGAGTTCAAAGTATTGTTAGAGACTCCCACTTCACGGTCTGTTTGTGCTGCTCCCCTCTGGGAGGAGGTTTCAAAGTATCTATAGCAGGATTATACAGGTTTTGTAACAGCTTTATTCCTTGTGTCATCCGTCTTGTAAATTCACAGGATTCTTTTTCTTTCGCCATGTATTTTTATACATCTGAATTAGACTATGATGTTTCTCTGTGTCGTGTGTGTGTGTGTGTGTGTGTGTGTGTGTTTATATTCATAATGGTTATCTTTTGAGAGCTGAATGCAATGAAATTTCATTTTAATGTATGCTGATTAGTGTACATTTAAAATGACAATAAATATTCTATTCTATTCTATTCTATTCTATTCTATTCTATTCTATTCTATTCTATTCTATTCTATTCTATTCTATTCTATTCTATTCTATTCTATTCTATTCTACATCTCTTACTACTGTTTCCCCAACTACTATTCCTTATGAGTCATACTACTGGAGAAAAGTATCTTTGTAGCTGCTTTAGGCTGCTTTATTTTTCCCTACACAAGCCACCTCATTCCTTCTCTCCCACACACCTCCAGATGTCTCACACTACATCTTTTATAGTCAACATGGCAGTGCTGGCTTAAAGATGCTGGACAAGAACTGCACAACTGCTGGCTATTTTCTAGGCAGCATACTTTCTCACAGGCATAGTCTGCAGATAGGTAGTAGGTGGGACAAGCAGCTTAGAAGAGATCTTCCCTCGTGTCTTGAGCTGTAAAGGAGGCAGGGGGAGAAATGTACTGTCAAGATTGATGTCAGAACAAATCAAACAGAAAACAAAACCAGGTGAAGTAATTCTATGTTCCTATAAAGCAACATTGACAAAATCTTATAAATCTGAAAGTACATTTCTCCTACTTCTTCTCTACAGTGTGAGAAACCAAATAGAGTCCCTTCTGAGGCTCTTCCCACACCTATTAACTAGCTGTGGGCAATGTTGAATCTTATCTGACCATTCCCTTGGCAGTGTCTCTTTGCTCAGTCTTCCAAGGCCATTCCCACATACCATTATGCCTAGAGAGGAAGATATTCCTCCCTAGGAAAGCAGCTCATAAATGAATTCCAAAGTTATTTGAACTGAGCATATTTCTTTAAGAGAAACAATATGGAAAGCACGCTTTTATCCACAGAAATTGTGAAGATTTCACAAGACAATTGTAAGACAATCTGTCTTGAGTGCAGATAAAATAGTTAAAACTTCGCTGATTCAAGTTGTTTGCCAAGAAATCAATGCTGAAAAGGGAAATTGCTAGCAGAAGAATGGAGTGCAGGTAAGAATCATAGAATATATATTTGCATATAAGCCCATCTGTGGATAAGCCAATCCTTGACCAAAATACAACAAAAAATGTGCCCACACAAACAAACCCACCCACATTTTTCATGATCAGGTTGGTTATATGGAATTAATATGTACATAGGATATATTGCGATTCACTTGTGAATAAGCTCATCTATGAATAAGCTGATACCAATTTTGGCAATATATTTTAGTACTTAAAATTCTTGGCTTATCTGTGAGTATATATGGTAGATTTGGAAAAGGTCAAGTAAATTATAAAGTTCAATGTCTGCTCAGTGCAGGAATTCAAATGTAACCATTTCCAACATATGCTGCCTGAAGTCATCCAATAAAATGCCCCCTACCACTACCTCTCTGGAGTACTCTCTCTCTCTGTCTCTTGAATTCTCTCTTGAATTTCTTTTGCAATTCAGTCAATCTATTTTCTTGTACCTTTTACATCCTTAATTCCCTGTCTTACACTCTGAACAACAGAGAAAAGGTCCCCTTTTCAGTTCCTGATCTGTGCTTCCTCTTCCCTTTATTTCTTATTCCAAAACTGATTTTTTTTCCCAACTGTAGCGTGTCATTTCATGCAAGCCAAGCTAACTTTTGGCAAACTTTTGAAGAATTTAATGGCAAACACAAAGGTTTGCCAAAACTCAAAACCAAGAGAAGACCATGATAATTTGGGGTGGACAGGGAGGAGAGCTAAGAGAAACACAGCTTCAGATGTTCACTGAAAGAGGCAGTCTCTTCCTTCCTATCTCTTTTCTAGATCTTTTATTAAAGAATGCTGTCCTGTAAACCTAAAATGCAGTCACAAGCGCTTGGATTTAAAAGGTATGATAAATTAGAGAGTAAGAGAGAATGGGAAGAGAAAAACTGCCTAAAATGACAAAGTAGCAGAACCATTTAACTACCAACTTGCCTGAAGGGATCTCCAGAGCCATCAAAACAACTGATTCCGCCAACAAGCCAGATGCTGCTACCACTGCTGCTAAAACCTTTTCCGCTAACATAAGCCAGGAGATATAAAATGCTTAACCATAAGCAGGCATCAGTCATGGTTATTACTGTGAGACTGTGAGAACATCACCACCATTTCCACTAGAATTGTAGGAAGATTCTCAGTGGAAATTTTTCTCTCTTCTGTCCCATTGCTTTGGCACAACACTGTTTTCAAACATGATTTTCCTCCTAATTTAAAAACACATGGTAAGCTGGGTGTAACTGGAAGCAACCTGATGCTTTTTCCTGTGTTAACAACAGAACCAGGAAAGAGCATCGTCGGCTAAACAGGCGGTTACAAGTATTGCCAGAAAAAGCCCGGCTAATTTATCCAGCCTAGGAAATTCCAATCCTGTCCACCAATTAATAACTCAGAATTGACTGGTGTGTGTGTTTGCTTTTTTTTTTTTTTTTTTTGCTCATAATCCCAAATTTGATTTTTCAGAACAAACTTTCCCCAAGACCTTCCACTATTCCATTAATCAGCAGGTGGGAATACAGATATACTCTGTAAACCAAAGGGGAACATTTATAAAAACACACACATGCACACACACCCAACTGCACCACCCCAATCGCATATTTTTACTCTCCAGCGAGAGATACACTTTAGAGAGTTACTTCCTCTCCCCACCCCTTTTTCCCATTATTTTGCAATGAACAGGCTAGACGCTTAATCAAAGCCTCAAAAACAACAGGAACTAGTGGCTACTAGTTACAATGGGGTCAAACACTCCAGCCAATTCACTGTCCTTGAAGGCACTGTTTTAATCCACTTATTTCTTCCGGCAGCAAAAGCTATTAATGAAAGTGACTCGTCTTCACTCTGAAGCATCCAGTATTAAAAAGGCACTGCTTTTTCATCACCACCTCAATCAGTGCCAAACACTCACAGATTGTTGAACAATAGTACAGCTGAACCACATTTCCTTTTGCACGTCCATGCATCATTTGAGGTTGTACTTCATCACTGCCATTTCAAACTACTAGAGCCATGTTTCTCAACCTTGGCAACTTTAAGAGCTGTGGATTTCACGCTGGCTGGGGAATTCTGGGAGTTAAAAGTCCACACATTTTAAAGTTGTCAAGGTTAAGAATCGCTGTACTAGAGCAAAGGAGCTGAAACCTTTACAAATAAAATATATCAAAATATTCCTGTTTAAAAAACCCACTCACACAGCAGGTTTGTTGTAGGTTTAGCAGGTTCTGGAATGGCTGTTGGGACATTTGAAAAGTGCTGATTAATACCCTCAGTACCATAACTGAATGTCATCACACAACATAATCACTGATTATTGTTGCATCCCAGTTGCTTTTACTGAAACCTGCCATTTTAAGAGGTCAGGCCCAGCACCAGCAGAAGGCATTAGACCCTCTGCCAGGTCCTCTTCTCTGGAAGTATTCTGATAAGTGCTGGACATCTGCCATTTTAATGATCTACAATAGTCCAGACCAACCCTAGGCAATTACAGTGGTGGTTGGTACCAGCACCATGACCCAACCACTTACTGTTAGGTTGTTCTTCTTCAATGATAAATAGGAAAGTGGCCCTCAAGCCCTCTCCATAAGTATTCAAAAAGAGAATATTTTAAAAAAGAGACAAAGTATATAAACAATGTTTTCTAACCAAGAGCTCTTTAGCTATGCCAGGACTGTAATTCCCAGAACGCTCAGTCAATAATTGGATGATTTAGTACGAGTATAAGAATTATCTTTGTGATTGATTCTTAGACTTACCTGCCCCTGATACTAGTAGCTAAAGTTGGTTTCTAAACAATACCTACAGACATATCCCTGGATAAAGGGGAAAATTCTTTATAATGAGCAGCATTAAGATTATTGCTAATCTCAAAAAGTTAAGCAACTTTTGACATAATTGGTACTTGAATGGAAGAATGACATGAAATTTCAGAATTACAGACTTTTCTAAGAAATAGAAAAAGAATCTTAGAAGAAGAAAGTGGCAAACTATTATCAATGTTGCCAAGGAAAATACATGGTTGTGTCCCTATCTCTATCAAAATAAAACTTTATCTATTGTGCAGTTCTGGCAGAAAAGACAAAGGCCTTCTCCATAATGCCAGCAAGCCTTCCACAAACAACTTCCGCCTTCCCAAAATCCTGGTAGATCTTCCTGGTCATTTATAACTCAAAATATTATCACCCAGGTAATACACACCTTCACAATCATGTTCCTATCACCCTAAGTATATAATCAGTGGCTCTTTATATTCCCTCTTCCTAAATATTTCTGTCCAATTTCCATCGAAATTCTAATTTGGGATTTTTTTTCTGATTGGCATTAACACAACAAGGTACTCAATATCAGAAAATATCCTCTATATCCGTGCTGGCGAACCTATGGCACGGGTGCCATAGGTGGCACGCGGTGCCATAGGTGGCACGCGGTGCCATAGGTGGCACGCGAGCTCAGCTCCGACATGCATGTGTGCGCCAGCCAGCTGATTTTTGGGCCTTCTGGGCCCCCCAGAAGTCAGGTAACCCACTGTTTCTGGCCTCCGGAAGGCCTCTAGGTGGATGGGGAAGGCTGTTTTTGCCCTCCCCAGGCTCCTAGAAAGGCTCTGGAGCCTGGGGAGAGCAAAAAACGGGCCTACTGGGCCCACCATGCCATCAGGTGCCAAAAGCTGGGGGGGAGCTCAGATAGCTCAACAGGCTAGATAGCCTGTTATTAATCCCAGCTGTCTGAAATTGTGCAAGTTCGAGGCTCAAGGTTGACTCAACCTTCCATCCTTTCTAAGGTAGGTAAATTGAAGTCCCAGTTTGTGGGGGCAATAAGCTGACTTTGTATAAAAATATACAAAAGTATGAAGGCTATTGCTTAACGCATTGTAAGCAGCCCTGAGTCTCCGGAGAAGGGCGGCATATAAATCTAATTTTAAAAAAAACATGGGGGGGCAGGGCGCATAGAATTATGGATGTAGGCACGTGTGCGTGTGATCCCACCATGCTCCCCCTGCTTTTGGCACACGATGGCAAAAAGGTTAACCATCACTGCTCTATATCCTCCCAAAACTTTTTGGATTTGTGTCAAATTAGCATGAAGCATACGGAAGAATATTTTCATATGTGGAATAATTTGGAGAGAATCTACTCTATGAGGAACTGTGCCACTGAACTGATACAATATACTGAAAAATCAGACTCTACAGTAATGGTGATTGTGTCCAAAGCAAACACACCATCTATATTTTATTCATTAATAGTTTTATAGAAGAAACTAATGGCCAATTCAATATCTTGAATACCTTTCAGCAACCCTCGCCAAAATGACAAAAACTAACAAAATGCTTTATCTATCATAGAGCCAAGTAAACCATAATGCTATAAAGCTAGAGAATGTGTTGACATTTGCTTTAGTTTTACATGTTCATAAACTGGCCCCACAAGAAAGATAAGCAATTGCGTGGAATGATCCTGAGAAAAATGGCAACTTGTTAGATTGTTTCTCCCACATAAACCCCCAAACTCAGTTTTAGAAACACAAATTCGGAAAAATATTCAAGGTGCATAAACTCTACCTTTACTTTATAATGAGCCATATGTGTCCAAATAGCATTCAAGCCCCAGCTGAAGGAGGATTTTTTATTTTCAACAAAGGATCATGCAGTAAAATGAAAAGCAAATTCAGAGTCTGAACTATCACAGTTGCACTGACATATTTTGAGGCATATGGCAACTTTATAATGGCCGTTGGAGATGAAGAGTTGAGACTGTATCGCAGTCACTGGATTTAAGATGTTTCACATAAAGCAGATTCTCTTTGAGGAAAAAAACAAGGAGGGAAAAATTAACCCTGTGATTGCAATGTACCTGCCATCTGAACTCTTTCTCACCAAGGCTAGCAATGACATATTTTGAAAATCTTAGCAGCACACTGAGCCCAAATGTAATTTGTCCAGATTCAATTGATCATGTTTTCACTTTCAACCATTGGCTTTTTAAAATATAATTAATGACTTTGAGTATGTTATTCTAACTCAGGAAATGACTGGTTCTCATACAGAATCAATAAAAGATCATCAAAGTTTCTCTTTAACAAAAGGATTTATTTTTATTATAATTTAGCAAACAAATTAACGATGGCCTTGGAAAAGGTACCGCATGGCTTATAAAGCATTTCTACTCAATGCAAAACATCACAGCACCACACCCTGTGATCACATGACCATCATCTGGATGCTTAACAAACTGTCTTAATTATGACCGGTTGCCAAGAGCTCCATGATTATGTGATCGCCTTTTCCAACCATTTCTGCTGTAATGTAATTCAATGGGAAGATAGTTGGGAAGGTTGCAAGCTGCTGCCACTTGCCAAGAAGACTCCCTCTTGTCTCTGGACACTCACTGAAAGAGCTCCCTGTCAAAGGATTTGAGCTCTGTGCTTGCTTGGATTCAAATAAGGAACCCTTTCAGCTCTAGGGACTGGCTGAAACAGCTCCCTGCCAAAAGCCAACCAGGCATGCAGCTGAAATCCTTAGGTAGGAAGCTACAGAGATGAGATCCAAAATCCAAGCAGGATTTTCAGTCCCTGAGCAATGTGATAAGTAAGGAGTGCAAAATGCCTCAGGATCAGGGGTGAAATCCAATAGGTTCTGGAAAATCGGTGCAGAAATTTTGAGTAGTTCGGAGAACTGGTAGTGGAAATTTTGACTAGTTCGGAGAACCGGCAAATACCACCTCTGGCTGGCCTCAGAGTGGGGTAGGAATGGAGTTTTTGCAATATCCTTCCTCTGGAGTGGGGAGGGAATGGGGATTTTACAGTATTCTTCTCCTGGAGTGGGGTGGGAATGGAGTTTTTCTACTGCCATGCTGACCAAGCCACACCCATCAAGCCACACCATGCCCACAGAACCGATAGTAAACAAATTTGGATTTCACCACTGCTCAGGATGATATGGGAGGCCAAGGGCAGACCACATTCAAATATCTCTCTGCTCAGGGGCTGAAAATTCTATTTGAATGGGAGGGCTTTCAGCTCCTGGGCAGAGAGGCACTCACACTCAGACTGCACCACATACATATCCCTCATCCCACCCCCAGTGCATCCCACATACCTTATCTCCATCCACTCAATGGCCTTTGACTTAACAACCACAATCAGAAGTGCCATGATTTTAGCAGTCATGTGACTGCTCACTTACCTACCAGTTCACTCAACTATCAAGATTCCAGTTCCAAAAAATAGCCATCAGTTAAGGACTACCAGTAACCAGCTGCAAACTACAACACATTTTTAACAGCTAACCTAAATATAAAAAGCAGTGAAGGAAGTGAGAGTCGCTTTCGTGTCTAACTTACAGATTTCCACAGGATCCACTCTAATTATTTCAAATGAAAAAAGCACCTTTGACAACAGACTTTGTGGTGCTCTGGAAGGGTAGCAAATTATTAGGTGAGATATTTAATTGTTTTCCTGCAAGGGATGAAGAGACATGTTGTGGGGAAGAACTGATAATAAAAAACCATGACCTCTATTCAAATTGGGCTGTTTTCTGGCTATAGAAAAACACGAAGAATTGATACTGCAATTTTCTACTGATTTAATTTTTATATGTTTTAAATATTATTGTTAAACCCGATATCCCTTAAAAAAAACTAAGAAAAAGAAAAAGAAAATGGCAACCCTGGTCACTTTTGTGATATGGTTCTGGGAATTTTTTTTTTTTTACATTCCTCAAGGTTTACTACCAAAAAAAGGCTTCTGATTCTATCTGACAAAACAACTGAAGATTTTTTTAAAAAATCCTTCAAGTACAACTTGAGTCCTGATGACTAAATGGATTTGCTCATGTTGCTTTCTTGGCAATTAGATTACATAGCCTTAAACATCTTCTTCTAAATATGCAACTCCAGACAAGTTGAACCACCATTAAGATCAACACTGTCAACAACTGAAGGTGATGAAGGGTACCCTCAGCACTTGGAATAATGCCAAGTGGGGTAGAACTGTGATGAAACACGGATCTCCCACTCTGAATAAGATATGCTAGGTACAAGCAAAACAGGAAACCTAAAATGATCTGCATAACCTTTTTTCAGGCTAATATGTTAAATTAAAATCCAAAACATTTGAGGACAATGGGATGGGATGGGATGGGATGGGATGGGAAGGGAAGGGAAGGGAAGGGAAGGGAAGGGAAGGGAAGGGAAGGATTGCACTGAGACAGTTATTTAATCCCTACAAATATAATCAGAAATACAAATATAAAAGTTTTAGTGGTTGGCTTTGGAACCGACAGACTAGGATTTCATAATTTCTTCTAACAGCCAACTCACCTGGTGAATGCCAATAAGACTCCAGCTGAAACAGGAGACTTGTATCATCCTAGTCCTTACGATCACATTGTGCTTATAGGTGTGTGTATAATTTTTCATGTTTTTCACAATAGGGTATGCAATATTGTTCAATAAGCTTCAAATAATATTATGGCACTCTTGTGTTTATTGTAATAAGCGATCAAAATCAATTGTTTCAGGATAGTAAATATTCTTGCCTGTCTAAAAAAGAAATGAGCTGTTCATTTATACTAGCTATCTAGCAGAAATGCATCTCTCTTATCTCTGCCTGCATCTCTCAATGCCTGCGTTATGGAATGGCATTGTAGCTCCACAGTAAAGTCATCCATTCTCTCCAAAAGTTATCCAATTTGATCCTTAACTACACGGGCAAACAATAGATACAAACTCAAGGTAAACCGCTCCAAACTCAATTGCAGGAAATACGACTTCAGCAACAGAATGGTCAACGCCTGAAATGCTCTACCTGACTCTGTTGTTACATCCTTAAACCCACACAGCTTCAACCTAAAACTGTCTACCGTGGGCCTCACCCCATTCCTAAGAGGTCCATAAAGGGGGCGTGCATAAGCGCACCATCATGCCTACCATCCCTGTCCTACTGTCCCCATTTATTTGTATTCATTTCCTTCATTCATGTCCATGTTTATACTTATACCTGTTATCTAGTATGTTTGACAAATTAAATAAATTAAAATAAAATAAAATAAAATAAATATATACTGTATTTTTCGGAGTATAAGATGCACCTTTTCCCCCCAAAAAAGAGGGTGAAAATCTGAGTGTGTCTTATACTCCGAATGTAGCCCTGCCCAGCTTCTCAAACGGAGGTGTCAGAGGCTGAAAAAGCATCAGAAACGAAGCGTCAGAAAAGAAGCCCCCAAACAGAGCTTCAGAAAAAAAGAGCTTCAGAGGCTTTTTTTCTGAAGCTCTGTTTCTGAGGCTTTCAGAGGCAGGAAAAAAAGTTTTTTCTGAAACAGAGTTTCAGAAGTTTCAGAGGCAGGGGAAAAAAAGCAAAAAAAAAAAAAAAGCAAGGCACAGAGCTCACAACCAAGGAACTTGTTGCTAAAACCTCTCGGAACAGCTGATTGGGGGTATTCCGGGAGGCCAATCCACCCAGTAATCAGCTTTTTTCTTATTTTCCTCCCCAAAAACTAAGGTGTGTCTTATACTCCTGTGTGCCTTATAATCTGAAAAATACGGTATATAGATAGATAGAGATAGAGATAGAGATAGAGATAGAGATAGAGATAGAGATAGAGATAGATAGAGATAGAGATAGAGATAGAGATATAAAGAAATTAAGATCATGTGGCCCTGAAGCTTTCTTGGCAATAAAGCTAATACTGGAGGCTGGTATCCTGCTTAGCATCATGGCAGCATCTACACTCCTTTGGGTCAAAAAAGGAGGTTGATGGAAAATCAAGCAGGTCAGGGACTTTGGCGACATAAACTGAGGTATCCACGGATACGTTGATGATGTCCATGGGCACCATGTTGTGGAATCCCACCATGGTTATCAGACTTCAGCTCCAGACCCAGAAGAGCTCTTGCTAGAAAAGAAAATAGCATTTACTCCTGGTGTCTAACTACTTCTGACCACAATAATGAAGCCACTCATTTCACTTCATACTGCTCATGTTCTATTAATAAGAGTTTCTTTCCCTCTCGCTGCTCAGCGGAACAGAAAGCTGAAATTCAGTTGTCTTGTATAAATATAATGTTGATGCCTTGGGCTACTTTCCAAAAGCATCTACATTATATTTATACAAAACAATAAACAACAAAAATGGTCAATATCAAATTATAACTATGGCCTTGCTTCAGTCTAAGCAAACAACAATTGAGATATTGTTTCCTCCTTTGCTGCTAAGAATAACATTCCTGCTATACTAGCTGACAATTGTTTTGTCTGGAGAATTCCTTCTGATGTACTTACTGCCTTTTCACTGGTAACAGGATGCTCAGTAAGAGACTTTCAGACTGCAAGGAGATACTATATAAATAATAGGCCTTTCATTGCATATGCTATGAAGTGTCATAGTCCAATATAATTGGCACAATCAAAAAAGCAGGTCAGCTTCAATGGAAACAGGAATTGAGGCAGTAAGCAAACTCCATTTCTCCAAAAGGGTGTGCATTATTGCTTGTTTTCAATACATTATTGTTCCTATTGTTAAAATGTTTATATTAAATCTTGGAAAAAAAAACATTTGGGTTTCTACTGCTCAGAACAAAATTGAAAATTGCAATTTGTGGAGCAAATGCAGAGTTTTTTTCCAACTCTGCTCTATAGCATCCAGAATCATGCTCTGGTTTTGATGCATCTTCCTTAACAATTTCCAAAGAATCATAATGCTTTGATTCCAAATGCATAATGCTTTGGAATTGTTAAGTTACAAAATAAGGAATAGGAGGGGAGGGGAGTGTTTCTGGAATGTATTTTATTTGTTAAATTTATTTGATCTGGCTCTAAGCACTTTGGAACAGTGGAGTCTCCAATATTCTACTCATATATTAATTGCAGCTTTTGCAACAAAAGAGGTTGTTAATCTTTGTGTTATTAGGTTATTGGAGCTGCCACAAAAATTGGCATTCATGGGTCACAGTATTCTGCAGAAGAGAGTACTGTTGTTTCATTGAATATGGCAATTATCAAGCTTTTATATTTTCCTACACATGTAAGTATACTCCCTATCTGCAGCAGCCAATCTGGGGGAAAATGGCAGTAGCAGATGAGACTCTGAGTCCCATTCCCCATGGTATTGGGATGTATATGTTTTTTTATATATTGGGAAAAACAAAGGTATGTGTGAGGTTGCTGTTTGGGGGTGGGGGACACCAATATTTATTATAAAGGCTAGACCAGGGGTCAGCAACCTGCCACTCTGGAGTTGCATGTGGCTCTTTCACCCTTTTGCTGCGGCTCCATCATTCAAAATATGTGTCACAACCACCAATGTACGACACCCCCCAGCATGCGATTTATTGAGCTTTTCAACCTCTGGTAGGCCAACCATGGATAAATTCAAGAAAAGAAAAGTTTCAGAAGAAAACAGAATGTTTAATTCAACCACATATGCTAGTTTTGTGGCCACTCAAGAAATAGTCAGGCACTGGAAGGGTTTTGTGGCTCCCGGTGTTTTCTTTTCTGTGGGAAATGGCTCTTTGAGTGTTGAAGGTTGCAGACTCCTGGTCTAGACCTCCAGATTCAAACACAATCCAGATTTCACTGAAAATTGCTTAAAAGGAACATCAAAGACTATATATAACAATTCAACAAGCCCCATCACTATTTGGACACAAAGTGGCAGCTACAAAGCTCTACCAATGCATACACCAAGCAGTAAGAACAATGGGGTGGAATAGCCTTGGAGAAGGAGGACTTTGATTTCTGCATACATTTATTCCATATGTGCCTATCAAGCCTCTCTCCTTCCAGATTGAATGAGGGAAACAAACCAGTCAGATAGGAAATAACCACTTGCTTCCCTAAAGTAGCCCTCTAAACTGCTTGGCTAGAGATATCTTTCCCAGAAAAAAAACACTTTGCATTCACTTTTTGAAAGTTTATTTTTGTTTATTTATTTATTTATTTATTTATTTATTTATTTATTTATTCATTAATTATGCAATTTCTATGCCGCCCTATCTCCAAGGTCTCAGGGCAGCTCACAACGGTAAAGATGCACAGTTCCTCATTAAAGACAATATAAAATTAAAATTCCAATTTAAAACAATTTAAAATTCATTAAGAAACCCCCCATCAGTCCAGGCTGCGAAACAACCAGGTCTTCAAATCACGGCGGAACGAGCGAAGGTCAGGGGCCATCCGGAGCTCCAAAGGAAGTTGGTTCCAGAGGGTGGGTCTATTGAGGACAATATGATAGGGATAAGAGATGATTTGGTCAAACATGCAGCACGTTAATATGTAGGCCTATAAACAGTAGGAATGGAAAACCATAATTTTATCTTAAAATGGAATACTTCAGTTTCAGAAATCAAGAAGGTCAAATCTAAAGTTCTAAACTCCAATGATTCCATCAAAATTAAAGCAGTACTGGTCAATTATCATCACTGTTCTGTTTCCGATATGGATTCAAGCTTGTTGCAACTATTTCAAAATTGAGCAAGCTTTTCTAAATCTGCTTACAAGTCCTGCTTTAAGTATTATGTGCTGTCATGAAAATGTCAATTTTCAGATATCTGAAAGCTTCCTGCCAATCAAATTATCTTTTCATGTTACTTCCAAAACCACCAGAGCAGTCTAACTTTATTATTGCAATAAAGCTCCAAATCAACATACGTATCCTTGTTTCATAAAATGCTACTTCTGTAGAGATAAGTCAGGTGAAATTAAGAAAGGGTTATGACCACGATATCTACAGGGTTTTGTTCCCCCCCCCCCAACTTCTTTGGCACACTGCAAGCAGGAGGAATGAGCTTTTCATTTTAGTATTCACTGCAAAATCTCAATGCAGTTAGCCCTCACAATATAAGAGATCACATTCAGAAAGCATAACAAATAAGCCAAGAGCAAATGATGCACCATCATCAATAAACGTTATGCATGAGCAAACTCTTCAATCACCAATTTAAATCATTTTGCTTTAAGTCCCTCCACTCAACATTTCAACATGTCACTGTTTACCAGTTGCATATTGTTAGTCGTAATTACCATGATCTTTATCCAATGGAAAAAAATTAGTATGAAAATTATTTTGGAACATTCAGCTGGAATAAGGCATATGACTGGCACAAAACACAAGTGCCGACCACCATGGAATGCAGACAATCTGTGAGTCTGGTTCCTTCTTGCCAATTTCAGTGGTAGAAAATCAAAAGGAATTCAAGAAAAGTCCAAATTATTTTCTGTTTTACTGCTGCTAGCAGAAACCTAAGTTAAGTTTTCTATTCCTTACAATCAAAGGAACCTTTAATCATGGTAGGCAGCCTATTATAGTTATTGCAACTGTGGTACTAATTCAGCCTTCTAATTTCTGTAATATCTAACAAAATATGCCTTTTGTTTCAGGAAAAGATAAATGGGCAGGAGTCTCACACCATTACTCTACCTAAAGTTCAGGAATTTAATGCCCTCTCCTCTAACTGGGTTAAGAAAAACTGCCACCTGCAAATGGAAAGGTTTAAGAATTTGGAACATAAACAAATGTCACTATGCTAGTTTAAATTGTTAGATCTTAACCTTGGCAAGACATATGTTGCAATTTTATCTCAGATTAGTGGGTTAAGAAACATAGGAAGATCAGAAACATAGGAAACTCTCTTATACTAAATTGGCCCATTTAATCTTCTTCATTGACTGAAACAAAACTGATATTATATATGATTACAGCGGCTAGGTTACTGATTGGTCAATATTGGAAAAAAGATGTTATGCCTACTATTGAAGAATGGACTTTGAAGGTGGCCAGTTTTGCAGAAATGGCAAAGATATCAGCATATTTAAAGGACCGAACTCAAGAAACTTTTGTGTGGGAATGGAAGAAATGGATAGATTATGTGCAGAACAAATATCAAACAAAGAAGTATCAGATAGCTTTTAGCTGAATGTTATGTAGAAATTTATAGTATAGACAGGGGGCAGAATAGTTGGGGGGTATTGAATGATATGGTATGATTTGGATTTCACCTTGGGAAGTCATGGGGGGGAGGGGAGGGTTAGGGAGGGTTAGGGAGAGGAAGCCGGGGGGGAGTGGAAAAATTTATGTTTGTAAAACTTTTTCAATAAAAAATAAATAAATTGGCCCATTTAATCTTGTCCAGGGGTCTCTAACCTTAGGAACTTTAAGCCTAGTGGATATCAATTCCCAGAATTCCCCAGCTAGCTTTGCTTTGCTGGCTGGGAAATTCTGAGAGTTGAAATCCTCCAGGTTTAAAGTTCCCAAAGTTGGAGACCCTGATCTAGACTATTAACACTGTAGTTCTGAAGGTTCCAGGAAGGCAACTAATACTCATGAAATATGACTTCCCAAGAACCTGACCAATATCTAAATTATGTAATCCCAAGAAAGAAGCAAGCAGAAGGTATCTTTAATTCCTAGAAAGATTACAAACCACATTTTGTTGCCTGTGTTTGGTCATGTAATTCTCCCATAAGCATTCTAAGAAATGAAAACAAGAGGTGTGAGGCGAGATTACCAATGATCTTAACTGAGGTGAGAAGAGGATCCTGGAAAGGCTGAAATGTTAATGAACAGGTTACCTCAATTTGTTTTATGATAATGTAGTATTTTGTGATTGGCCAGCAACCAGTTTATGGGAATGCTGTCAAAATTCAAAATGTGGTCACTGATCTAACTAAATGGCTTGGGAATTCACCAGCTGCAAAGAGTTCAACTGAGGAAATTGTGTGTTTGTATGTGTGTGTGTGAGAGAGAATGAGAGAGGGGGGACATTGGCATAGAAAGCAATATTTAAAGACTGCAGCACATAAATTATCTCACCTTAGAATATGAGGCTTAAGCGAAGACAGTGACCTAAACTGCATCATTACAGAAGGTCATGATAAATTTTTCAGAGCAAGAGAAAACATATACCAGTCAAATTCACAAACATAAAAAGCCTAACTATATTTCAGAGAATAAGAGCAATGTTTCCCCAGTGCAAAATACTATTAAAATAAAATTAAAAGCTATATATCCATCATATTAAAATTATGCAAAATTCATACATTAACCCATACACATATATTCTATTCTCTCCACCTCCTACTCCCTACCATTCATTTCTTTTCCCTGGCTCCTTCAAAGCTGCAGATAAAAAATTAACAACATTGGAAGAAATAACTGCAAAATGCAGAACACGGGTATCAATAATGCATGTTTTTTACTTTATCTCGTAGGTAAATTGCTAGAGGAAATGGCTGTGAGATTCTGGATGTGTTATAAATTGCTTCTTCTTAGAAAAATCTACAAAAGAACAGAAGCATACCAGATTCCACTGCCATCAGTCATACAAAAACCATATCCCCAGCCCTACTGAAGAAATACTGGGCAAATAATTAGTTCTCTTGTATGTCAGAATTCAAGATTCTTGTGCGATATGATTTCCATACAGCAGATCACTTTGTGCCTCATGCCTCATCATTAAGATCCAGCTTAAAGGAGAACAATGGAAGTGTCTATGGAGATTCGCAGTCATCCAGGTCATGGTTGCCCCAAAAGTACTTTTTCAAAAGGCAACTGGAGTTCCTTTTTTTCCCTTGAAGACATTTCGCTTCTCATCCAAGAAGCTTCTTCTTCTTCTGAAGCTTCTTGGATGAGAAGGGAAACGTCTTCAAGGAAAAACAAAGGAAGTCCAGTTGTCTTTTGAAAAAGCACCTTTGCGAGAATGATGAAAGATAATCAGTTAAATTAGTGTAATAGCTTACAGTATTGATTTGCAACAATTTGCCATCTAAACTATTGTAAGGTGTTCTATATTAAGTTAGCCCAGAAGTTCATCAGAAAGTTTCTACTGGACTAAAATGTAGCACCTGGGAGACATGACAGTTATAAGAATTAAAATCCAAAACAACCAGAGAACAAAGTGGACTGAAATCCATGCAGCACAATTTAATAGCCCAAGTAAGAATTACAGAGATATTCTTCCTAAATTAGGCAATATATAAATTTCAACCATTCACAAAGATCTTTCAATCACTAACCGAATAGAAATCCTAATAAACGGAGTACTACATAAATTAGGGAATTAAACAAATGCTTTGAATATTCACACAAAGGCTTTGCGTTCAGCACTTGCCCATAACTCACTACTTAATGTTGAACTTCAACAAAGATATCATATTCCATTTTTGTTCCAAGAGATTTTAGCATTATATCCATAGAACTATATGAAATGTCTCCAAATAATTTGAATGAAGATGTGTTAAAAACTAAATGAAAAATTATCAGTTTCCTTCCCATTGTTCTCTTTAATCACTTCTGTGAAGATATTGGCATATGGTATTACAGCTTTATTAAATTCCGAAAGTGGTGATAGGAAATCTGATATTTAAGAACTATTCCTTTCCAAATTGGCTAACATTCAAAGAAGAAAAACTTACCCCAAAAAAACCCTTTTAAAAACAATGTTTTAAGAAGGAAAGGGGATGGAAAGCAGTGAGCCAAAAATGGTAGAAGGAAGGAAGGAAGGAAGGAAGGAAGGAAGGAAGGAAGGAAGGAAGGAAGGAAGGAAGGAAGGAAGGAAGGAAAACTAAAGCAAAAATTAGACCTTCCTTCGTATGGTACATGCTAGTTCTACAGCAGGAATATCCAAAAGAAAGCATCCAACCTGATGCCCCCAAATATTTTTTAATTGCAATTTTCTAACTTTTTCAACATCAGTTTCTAATATTGTTGAAAATACAGATTGTGCTTTATGCTGGGACTTGCTTTGCATTCCATTCATTAATAAAAAGAAAGAATATTAAAATAAGTGTAATTCTGGGAGGTGGTAACTTTGATAGTTATAAGAAAATATCAGTCGGCACCATGGATCCTGCACCGAGGATCAAGACACTCTGTCTGCAAGCATTGGCCAGTTATGGATCTCAGTCAAACTTTTTTATTTTAAGACACCAGCTCTATTACTATATTTAGGCTCAGTTCAATTTAACTGAACCCACCAATTGTTTCCTCAGGTTCCTGTCTTTGTTTGTAGTTCCTGGAGGAGGAGGAGCACAGCAGGTCCACCTGCTGCCGCTCTGGCCTTCTCTGCTAGCAGCAGCTGCAGAACCCAAACATATCCACTTATATGTAATATGGAACAGGGCAGGCCTGCACCTGTGGAGTTCTGTCCATGGAAAAAATAGGCAAGCAGACTAGCCAGTGAGAGGGCCCAGGACCACACGGATGGAAAAGGAGTATAAATAAGTTGCAATGACAGAACAAGATTTGTCACCAGAAGGTGCATTTTTGGACTCCACTGTGATGTATACCATCTCAATAAGGCACTGGTCAAGAGAAAAGGCTAGAAAGCCATAAGAGAATGGAAAGAACATGCCAGGAATATGCCTCCCATAAATAAATTCCTCTAGCATTCCAAGTGTAACAGGTGGAAAAGATGTGTGTCAGGGAGTTATCCAACAGCATGTTGCATGGAGATGAAACATAAGCAAAGTGATATCCCAGCAAAAATCTTGAACTCTAGTATCTACAGCAGAGGTGGGTTTCAGCAGATTCTGACTGGTTCTGGAGAACCGGTAGCAGAAATTTTGAATAGTTTGGAGAACCGGTAGTAAAAATTTGGAAGAGCCCTGCCCCCATCTATTCTCTGCCTCCTGAGTCCCAGCTGATCGGGAAGAAAAGGGGATTTTGCAGTAACCTTCCCCTGGAGTGGGGTGGGAATGGAGATTTTACAGTATCCTTCCCATGCCACGCCTACCAAGCCACACCCACCAAGCCACACCCACAGAACCGGTAGTAAAAAATTTTGAAACCCACCACTGATCTACAGTATATATTCTACTCATTCTAGACAATAGCCAAGATTATGGGAATTTTACTCCAAATTATTTGGAGAAAAACAGATTGACCATTCCTACTGCAAACAATTAGTTTCTTCCATTTCAAAAACAAAGCACATTATTATTATTAACTCCCAAATTATCTATCGTATTCCCACCTGGAAGATACAGAACTCTGTTTCAAAAAGACTAAGGCTCTCCCCAATCTTTTCTCCTATATCAATCAGTCCAATATTCTTATCTCTGAATAATACTATTTTCTGATGTAAAGGTTCAAGAAAGGAGAAATGGTAAAGCAAAAAAGAACCTCAGGTTGCATGCATATCATACCCATTGTTTGTTGTCTTCACTGGCTCCCAAACCATTTGAAGACTCAACCCAATTTGAAGTTCTGCTGAAGTAATATCTCCTCCTATGTATACCATGCATGCAATGAGCTCATTAGCAGAGATCTTCCACCAACTGTTCCTCTAAAGCAAGGGTGTCAAACTCAAGGCCCAGGGACTTGATCCAGCCCACGGGGTGCTTAGATCTGGCATGCGGGACTGCCCAGGAAACAATGAAGGATCAGCCCATAGTGCCTCTGCCAGTGAAAATGGAGCTCGGGAGGGCTGCATGCAGGAGGCCGTCACAGCTGAAACGGAGCTTGGGAACCCATTTTCGCTGGCAGAGCACTCAAGTCATCACAGGCGCCTCCCCTCCCAACAGAAGTGACATCAAGCTGGCCACCCCCCCCCCCAAGGTCAAACACAACCCTGATGTGGCCCTCAATGAAATCAAGTTTGACATCCCTGCTCTAAAGGAAGATATCGTACATAGGAAGACAGTATGTGGTCTCTTAACACTTTTTAATGGGATACCCTGCTCCAAGTGTCTTTTCTGACACCTACTTTAAAGTCTTTCTAGTAAGAGCAAAGATCTTTCCACCTGGTTTCTATGTTTGACACAGCTGTTTTACATGGTGAATTATTGTGGTCTGTGTTATCTGTTACTTGAGATGATGTACAGTTTTCCTTGGTTGTTTTAGTACTGCTTTACTGACATGTACCCAGAGGCAATCATAGGAAGGATTTTAAAAAGGCTTTGTGACCAAAGCCATGTTTTTTTTTAAAAAAGTGAAACAAATGAGGGGAGGGGAAAGAGGCAAAACTTCCACCATTCAGTTATAGCTAACATCTTGACTTTTTAACACACATACACCAGGGGTGTGTTCTACTTACCTTTACTACCAGTTTGCAACGGGAGCGTGCGTGCTTCTGCGCATGCACAGATCCTCCATTATGACGTTCGGGCGGGTGGGCGGAGCCTCCTGCTGCTTTTACTACCGGTTCTAAAGAACCGGACAGAACCAGGAACAACCCACAACTGACATACACCATTATTGTTCCTGTTTGTACTCCTATTGGTTTTCTTATTTTTAAACTGTATTTCATTTTAAACTTAATAAAAAAAGATACATCCTCTTGATTCAGATCAGAAGTTAATTCTATATAGCATTTCATTTGACTGCTAAAATGCCTACCTCAGCATTCAAAGTAGGATGCTGAAGTTAATCCAGCATCCTACTTCTCGCACAAAATATTTTTTTTCCAGAAACACTAGAGGCAGAACATCTAGCAACAGCATGCTTATCCCCTAAAACTGGTATTGGGGGTGGGGTTGCTGCTGAAAACACTATCTTCCTACAATCAGTCTATCATTCATAATAGCCCCTTTTCTCAGAAAATGTATCTAATTCAAATATAGCGAACAAGAAGAACCACATCACACTGAAAGAAAAGCAATGCGTGGACAAGCCCAGAAATGAAGGAGAAATTATCCTAGTAGTCAATCTTTTCCATGCAAGGGGGAGCCAAGCCCATGTGGAGAATCATCTGAAGTCACACAGGGTGAGTATTCCCTCCTGCAGCTGTGCTATTAACATGTCTGAGAAGCCTGAATCGCCATAGCTGAACACTTGGCAGGAACAATAAAGCCGCTACCGCGTATTTCAACAGGTTCAAAGTAACCTCAGATGTCAGGAGCAGATGCTCTTGCATGCTTCCCCTCCCCCTCTCCATCCCTCAGGACTTTTGAACTGGTTTGTGTGTTTCCTTCCCTTCCCTCTAATAAGCCAGGGTGCTGGAGAAATTAGTTGGGGAAAGGAAAAGAACAACGGTAATTACCCTCTGCCGCCAGCCTGGGAGGCCTAGATAAATTGCAGTCTTCTCTCTCCCTCCAGTCTAGATCCCTGATGGGGAGGTGGGGGGGTAGAGTACTAAATGTAGGCCCCAAGGGTCAGTGCTGCATAATGTACCACTTCACCTGTCTTTGTGAAACACTTCCCACACCCACCCACCCACCCAAACCCTCAGCATAAAGCTCAACCATCCAAGACAGCTTCCTTAGGGAAAGCACCAATCCCATTTATGATGCTTCTGACAATACCAAATTCTCCTTAGGCTTCCCCCTACAATAGAAGCACTAAAACTGTGAAAAATGTCTTTTTGCTTGTATATAAAAATCCATTCACATCAGGCCAAACTCTGCAGAAACAATTTTAATTCTGTCCTGCTAGATCCAAGGACTTGCTTAATTTATATATAACTATGGATTGTACGCATATGTTTACTTCTTTTCTGTCATATTGTAATTATATGCTAGATAAGTAATAATTTGATGAACGTTTGCAGGTAGATGCTTACCTTGTTCCAAGTTGTTTCTGAATGGCACCAACAATGGTAAAGTTGTTGTTTGCCAATGAAAACTTGCTCCAGAAAACCCGTCTCTACCCTATCTCTGTCCTTCAGCATCCATCCTCAAGTACTGTTCCATTAAGTAACTGTGGTTCAGCATCTTGTGGGAACCCAGCCAACATCATAGCATGTTGGCTAAACCAATCGTATGATTTATACATTAGGGCACAGCGTTGTATGAGCACAGGAAGTGTTCTTTGTTAACCCAGTTTAGAGTTTCAAATGTACATCAATCCAACCTTGGTCACAGTAATGCTCTATCTAATTCAGTGTTGCCTGCACCGATTCACTGCAGCAACACAAGATTTTCCAGTTGTACCTACAAATGCCAAAGATTAAATCTGGGACTTCCTGAATACAAAACGCATGTGGAGGATGCCTGGGTATAATCCCATTCCAATTATTCATGGCAGCTGGCAGGAGGTCAAATCACAATGCCAAGTTTCATTATGCCTTAAGGAGATGAGCACTGCAACCCATAGTCTGGGCTTGGGCACCAAAAAACCAGCTCCTGGATGGTGTCTATGACCTGGTTAATGTATGTGAAATTTTACTACTCATGAATGTCTGCATACCTCTATATAAATATTCTAACTCTATGTAGAGGGCGGGGTATGTGGTAGAATTGGGTCAGTCTTCCCCTTACATTTTTCCATTTGCACTTCTAAAAAGCACTCAGTAGCTAAATTACTTAAAAGTCATCCTATTAATATTCAATTAAATTTTCATTCCTTATCTATCTTTAAAATACTTTTATGTGGCCCTGCCCCCTTTTGAAATACATCCCCCCAATATATGGCATTCAAAAGACAACGTGGGTTTCAATCTAAAAATAAGTGTGTACCTAGGACAGGGATGGCTAACCTTTTTGCCATCATGTGCCAAAAGTGGGGAGAGCATGGGGGGGGGTTGCGTGCACGCATGCCCACACCCATAATTCAATGCGCCCTTTCCCCCCATGAACGTATGCATGACCCCCTCATGCTCCCCCCACTTTTGACATGCAATGGCACGGTGTGCCTGTTTTTCATTCTCCCCAGGCTCCAGAGGCTTTCTTGGAGCATGGGGAGGGCAAAAACGGCCTTCCCCACCTCCCAGCAGCCCTCTGGAGGCTGGAAACAATCCATTTCCTGTCTTCCAGTGGGCCAAAAATCAGCTGGCTGGAGCTAGTGCAACACTCGCGTGCCCACAGATATGGCTCTGCATGCCACCTGTGGCACATGTGCTTTAGGTTCGCCATCACGGGTCTAGGATGTAGAGAGGTATTCAATCTTTATTGTTTTATCAGTCTCTGAGAGCCAGTTACACAAACTCTTAATTGTATAATTTCAATCTTTATCATGCCAGAGTAAGAAAAATTAAAAAGGCAGATGACAGATGAAAGATTCATGAATGTTCAATTATGTGTTTGAAAATCACATGGAGTTAAAAGAACTGGGGGTTTCACAAAGACTTGCGTGTCTGCTGAGCTTAATGAAACAACTCTTTTACAGAATGATTTCAAGTCAAGCGAACCATCATTCTATTTTCATACCATTCTAAATCTGAATACAGAATCATCATTTTTGACTCTAGGAAGACAATTTCCTTCATTCATTAGCAATGAGTAAAGCTTCTGGCATCCACCTTTTCTATCATCCAAGCACCTTACATCCAACAAGACCAGGTGGAAAGACCTGGATGAAGCTGTGATGAAACAGCTAATTATAATAGCAAAGAATTTAAGTCTTCTGAATACATAGTCTAAAGTAACCTCACTATGTTTTCCAGAGAGCTAGAGCAGGGCCCAAAGGACCATCCTGGGTTTTTTTATGCTGACAATTTTTCTCAAGTTAGTATTAGAGATTATTTCTAATTCTTCTTTCCTTCTTGCCTGCCTGCCAGCCTTCCCTCCCCCATCTTTGAAATAAAATGAAGAGGAAGAGAAAATCCAATCTCACACAAAGGGAACCTGTAGCCCATATGTAGATACCATGGCATTCCTTGAGTAATGGTAGGGCAAAATGGCTGCCTCAGTCTTTCATCCCTTCCCAATTTTTTATTTTATGTTTTTTAGAACTTATATATGGATCCTAATATCAAATAATGATTCACAGTAAATATAAAAATAGAAGTACCCTTCTTCCCACCAGGCATCAGATCAAACAACTTCTGAGCTCAACTCCCCATCCTAGCCCAATGCTTGGGGGAAGAGCCTGGTCTTCATAGCCCTCCAGAAGGTTAAAAGATCTTTCAAATCTGAGTGGGAGATTGTTCAAAAGGGCCAGGTTGGCCATTGAGAAGCTATTGCACATTCAAGGGAAGAACCTGGAGAGCACCCACCCTGTCTAATCTAGTAGGATGGACAAATACTTTCAGGGAGAAGCAATCCCAGAAATAAACTGCCTCTATGTCATGGAAAATCTTCAACAAGTACCTTATATTGCATTTAGAAAGCAACCAAGGGCCAACTCAGCTCACACAGCAGTGGTGTTCACTCAGGTGAACCAGGGGTTAGCTGAAATTGTACATCCCCCTGCATTCTGGACCAGTTGCAATTTTCAGATAGAGTCTGAATAAGGATCGTCCAAATAGGCTGCATAGCAATAATCCAAACAGGAGGGACTGAAGTATGAATGATGCGACCAAGGCTTCCCAGCCCTGAATGGGCACAATTGACACACCCAATGGATTTGTGCAAAGCCCCCACTGTCTACAGCTGCTGTCTACTCTTCCTGGAGGAGCCGCAAGTTCAGGGACCAAATTGCACATCATATCTATCAGGAGGAGTTACCCCATCCATAGGTCCACATGCTAGCCTTGCCCACTATGATGGCCCTGTGATGTCACCAGACATGCCTCCCAGCCCCCAGGGCTGAATAAAGCAAAAACAAGATCAGAAATTACCCACTTCTGCTATGTGGGTTACCTTGAAAGGATATCCTGCTGCACCTACTATTTGGGGCTTTTTTCAGCAAACATGCAGATAATTGCTGTAATTTTAAACACACTGAAGAGAAAGCAAACCCCACTGATCTCAGTTGGACTTGGAATTGAGGAAGAAAGACTAGAACTATTCTGCCAAGTTACATAAGAAATGCTTACTTCCTGGCTCTGTGGAAAATCAACACATTGACCCATACAGAATATTCAGAGGTTAATACTTTCCACTCTTAACATCATCACAATGACCATTTTCCAATACAAAAAAGACTACACACTTGGAGCGCAGCCCAGATTTCTGTGTGTTAAAACTGCTTTTAGGAGCAAAAGAAACAATACTGGCAATCTTGTGCTTCTTAGCATTATGGCACATTTATAAAACTGGAATAGAGCAAGTCCACTTTGCAGGCTATTGTGAAATAGTGGGAAACATACGTATTTAATAACTGATTTCTTTCCATTCTCCATTTCCATCCACTATCACTCTGCTATATTTTACTATCCCCTTCCCCAGTATGTTTTCTTTAGTATTACCAGTGATCCATTTGTTTCATTAAATCACATTTTTGTCAATATAAAGGGCAGGTGCAAGGAGATCAATCTGTATCAGGAACACAATAAGGAACAACTTATTGTTTAAAAATCCCTAAGTGATGCTTTTGCAGTTACTCCAAAATAAAAAGAAGTAATAGTTACTACTTCTATATATTAATCAGAGATGGGCAATTTCTAGGTTTGGGTGGTGCTTTTGTTTTGCTTCACCCAGCCCTTGTAGGCCATGGTTGCTGACAGCACAGTATCTGAGCATCTGAGATGGCAAGACTAACCACATTGAGGCCTACAGATGCTCCTGCAATAGCAATAGCACTTAAACTTATATACTATTTTACAGTGCTTTCCAGCCCTCTCTAAGCAGTTTACAGAGTCAGCATATTGCCCCCAACAGTCTGGGTCCCCATTTTACCGACCTCGGAAGGATGGAAGGCTGAGTCAACCTTGAGCCTGATGAGATTCAAACTGCCAAACTACAGGCAGCCGGCAGGCAGCAGAAATAGTCTGTAGTACTGCATTCTAACCACTGCGCCACCACAGCTCATGTTTCCTTAACCATAACCACTGAAAATTGACAAGACAATTTCCTGTCATTTTGAGGGGGGAAATACCTACTGAAAATCTGCATAAAGTTGTTTAAGGCAGGGCATAGGAAGAGAAATGGGGGGTGCAGCAAAATCTGATTCTGAGTATATATCCCATCACTCGCCCATCAACATTCTACCATAGTGACCCCAATGTTGTCCTGAACCTCCCAATATTTATTTTAAAAGATTTATGTAGCTGCCTATATTGTAATAACAAACTTGAGTGGCCTACAAAGGAGTAGAAGAACAGAAACTGCCAAACCAAAATCAATATAATAGAAGAGCCTGGGTGGCGCAGCAGCTTAAATAGTGCTAAAGTGACACCAGCTGCCTGCAATTACTGCAAGTTCGAATCTCACCAGGCTCAAGGTTGACTCAGCCTTCCATCCTTTCGAGGTAGGTAAAATGAGGATCCAGATTGTGGGGGCAATAAGCTGACTTTCTATAAAAAAGAACACCGCTTGGGGGGAACCAAAAGCCCTACTAAGCAGGTATATACAAAAGTATGAAGGCTATTGCTTAATGCATTGTAAACCGCCCTGAGTCTCCGGAGAGTAAAATTGGAAGTGTCTTGGCGACGTTTCGACAAAGTCTCATTCGTCATCAAAGACCTACATACAAACACCACGAAAACCTCAGAATGTGTATATATATATATATGTATGTATGTATGTATGTATGTATGTATGTATGTATGTTTTCTGAGGTTTTCGCGGGTGTTTGTATGTAGGTCTTTGGTTATTCGGGTCTTCTCCTGCGTAGAATTGGAAGTATCTTGGCGACGTTTCGACGAAGTCTCATTCGTCATCTTCAGGCTGGTGTTCTCGGCTTCGTTCTTCCAGGAGCATTGCATTCAAAAAGTGAGTCAGCTGCCTTTCTGGGCTCTAGGAATAGCAATAGGACTTAGACTATATATCGTTCCACGGTGCTTTGTAGCACAGCCTGAATGGTTTAAAGTCAGTATATTTCCCTCAACAATCTGGGTCCTCATTTTACCAATCTTGGAAGGATGGAAGGCTGAGTCAACCTTGAACCAGTCAGGATTGTGGGAATCGAACTTCTGGCAATGTGAGCAGAGTTAGCCTGCAATACTGCATTCAATCCACCGCACCATCATGGCTCTTAATAACCACAGGAATGGTCAAGCCTCTGGTGAGCCTCTGTGAAATAGGACACTGAGCAAGGCAGGTTCTAGTCTGATCCAAATAGGGGCCCTCTTTTGTTTCTGGAAATATTTTGGGGGCATTGAGAAGTAAGCCCATCCAAGGATGTCTTGGCAGCAATTAAGTTATTACTTTCCTTAGCACACCCTTAAAAGAAGAAAGGCAGGGCAGATAGGCCTAATTTCTCCATCCTCAAGAATTTATCATAGAGGGTTCCTCAGAAATTGGTACAAATAAGACCACACAAACAGACCAGAGGAGAGAACTGCCTCATTTGATCTCCTAAATAAGAAACATTGGCTTACAAACTCTTCGTTGTTGTCTTTACTATCTTTGACAAAACTTTGTTTATAGATAAGATCCACAACATGGAAATAAAAACTACAACCAGCCCTGTCCAGAGTAGGATCAAGTTTAAGCAGGATTATGTGTTCTCTGCAAATCATTATACTCTGCAAGTAAACAATGGGAAATTAACTTTTCATTCATTGCTAACCAGACTATCAGAAGTCTTACAGTTCTGCAGTTGTTGTTGTTGTTGTTGTTGTTTTCATTTCACATTAAGGGAACAAAAAAGGACTGATCTAAACAAACCAGCAGAAAAAAAAACCTTCTCATCTTCCAGCTCTATATCCCCACTATTAACAGGCTTTGCATCAAATTCTGAAATATGACAACTTGATCTGTACAACTCAACATCATTTTAGCAAAGCCAATTTATATTTATAAATTGGGCAATTTATATTTAGAATCTATGGGAATTTAAGTTGTTCATAAAGGAACTCTTGAAGGACAATGGAAGAGTGACTTCCTCTGCATGACCTCCTTTCTCTCCCCTCTTATTACTGCAAGTTGCCAGAGAAGCATTGTTTGGAAAACAATACATTATTTCCAACCTGATTTTAAAAATTATTGTTATTAAAACAAAAAAGCTCCAAAATGTCTTATTTGTTTTATAAATGGCTTGTAAATAATTGGCTATAAATTTTCATTCTCTTTCTTCCTAATATAAAGAAAAATTAAAGATTATCCGATTACTACCTGGTTCATGCCCCAATGTGTACTCAGCTCTGGATTAGTGCATACTTACAAAATGCAATGCACAATGTTGCCATTGACTGTGACACGACTACTTTTTCCAATCAGATGCCTTCCAAAAGCATTGGGAAAGCCCCAATTCCCCAGACAGTACAATTGATGTCCTAACAAATCTGAAAGGTGTTAGGTTGGAGAAGGACAAACTCAGAAAGCATTGTGGATTTAATGGCAGATACAACATCTATAACACACCACCCTTGATGTGACAATAGCAATACATGCATCGTATCGTTTTGTACACTGTGTACTTCAGAACTTGCATTGCTGCATCTGGTGCAAATATATGTGATGTCATCTGCATCACGACATACATGCCATAATTTGGTGGACATCCATGAATAACAGAAGGATTTGATAATTTAATGATATATATGTTCAGATAGTCTGGTCTATTGCTACACAAATCAGCAAAAATCTAACTCTCTGTTAAAACCTTTTGAATGAAGCATGTACAGACATTGATTTAGTTAAGAAAAAACAGGAGGTATTTGGCATTATGTGTATCATATGTAATATTATTAACATTAATTTTGGATCAATACCTATTAATTAGAGAGCACAACAGAGGTTTTGGTTATCTAAAGAGGGATTGTCTTGCAAATGATACACTGCATGTGGACATTTCATAGAGCAGAGTTAGCTTAGAGATGTGACATTGGATCAGGGACACACAACTTCCTTCAGCTTTATCACATAAGTGTTACAGCTGAACACGCAGAGCTCCAGACAACTTGTTTTACCAAATAAATACATACCACAAAAAATTACAAGTTGGCAGATATTTGTTTACACAATCCACCTTCCTTTGGAAGATTTGGTCGTTTCCCCTACCCGTTCCACATCTACATGAAGCCAATATACTCAGTGATATAACTTTACCCCAGGCCTAATGGGGGAGGAGATGGAAATCATGACCCAGCATCTGGAGACTATGTGGATCTTGATAGGAAAAAGTAGGTTCAGGCTCAATCCAAACAAAGTCATTGTTGATTCAGAGACTAACTGGTGCCAGGACTATGACATCTGCAGCTCTTGACGGGATTGTGTTCCCTCAGAAAGAGCAATATAATGACCTGGGAGTCCTCCAAAACTCTCAGCTCCTTCCCAAAGAGCAGATGCAGACTATGGCCAGAAGGGCTTTTGCAGAGCTTCAACTGGTATAACTAGCTGCAGCTTTATCTGGGACAGGATGCACTGAATGTCACTTGCGTCCCTGTCATCTCTCAATTAGATTAATTCATTCTACACATGATTGTCTTTGAAGACCACTTGGAAAATTCAGCTAGGCCAGAACACAGCAACATGGGTCCTTAGCGATCAGCAACAATACTAACATGTTACACCCCTATTGCATGAACTGCACTGGTTACCAGTAGGTAATGCAATTCAAGGTGCTTCATGTGAAGCCCTTTAAGTGTCAGGGCTTTCCTCAGTAGTATCTACCCATCCTATAGGGAATACTATTCTAAGGGTCTCCATCTGCCAGAAGATACAATGTGAGGGAGCCCAATGGCAAGTGTTCTACATGACAATTCCCTCCTCTGGAACAGTTTGCCTCCTAAAGCACAGATGGCCCCCACCCCCATGGCCTTCCAGAAGTACAAAGGGACTCTGGCTTTTCCAGAGTCCCTTTGGGGATTAACTAAACCCAATGGCGCCCTATTCCATAACCGGAACTGCTATTTCAATTAATTCTTAATCTGATTTCGTATTATGTTTTTATTAGGCAAGCTTTGTAAGCCACCTACAGTCTGGTTGGTTACAGGCAACAGAAAAAAAAATTCACAAAGTCATAAAAGATAGAAGGCATCCTGATTATCTCAAGGATTTTTACTTTGCACATAAAACTTCTAAAAGTGAGGACAATTTAATGAGACTTTGTTGTAAGCAGAATTGATACGGTTATCCAACTGACCTCCCTAAGAAACAACACCTTTTCTGAGGTGGCAATGGAACACTGAAGGAGCTGGAAAGACAGATATCTCATTATATTCCCATCAAACATCTGGACTTTTAGTAAATATGGAAGAAATGGAATCATTATCACTTTACACACCTATTATCTGGTTGCACCTTCCAGTTGGCTGCATGTTTGACACTAGTGAGAAAGAGGCTGCATATCAGTGCCTTTAACAATGAGGAGGAGAATTTAGAAATAGACAGGTGATATCATTTCAGATTATAGATGACGAACACCCTCTGGAATGATTCCATTATTATTTCCTGGGGGGGGGTCATCAAAAACAGTACCTGATTGTTTTAATTTGAATTAGAACCATTCTATCATCTCATTCTACTAAAATCTAAAGCTGATGGAACACTAGCCCTATGGCAGTGACGGCTAACCTTTTCAGTGCCAAGTACTGAAAGCGTGTGTGACCCCTCCATGCGCCCCCCGCACATGCACGCATGACCCCTGCCTGCGTCCCACCCACCCCCATGCATGCATGCATGCCCCCCATGCATGTGCATGCAACCCCCCCATGCATGCGCAGCAGACCTCAAAACAAGCTGGCCAGCGGGAGGTGCATGCGCAGCAGAGCTGAGCCGGGGCTATGGCTCATGAGCCCACAGACAGGGCTCTGCGTGCCACCTGTGCAAAGAATTGTAGCATTTTCCAATACAAGTGAGACAACATTCAAAAGAATATTGACATGGGCACCCGGATCAGCCACAAAGACATCACATGACATTACTTGCCTGCACCTTACATGAGTACTCCTGATATCAAGAAGCTATTTCAGCTCCCCAAGTCACATGATTGATTAAGGATGAGGAGAACTGTATCTCCAAAACTGGATGGTCTCAGCTTTTCTATTCTTGTGTCTCCTACATGAATTACCAATGTAGCTAATTTTCTTTCTTTTTTTATAAAATAATTTTTATTAAACAGTTTGTCTTTAAAAACAATACAAAAAATTACACATATATAATAACAAAAGATGTCAAAACGTAACGTATTGAATATTACATAACATTAATGGTAATTTTACAGCATTTTGTATCAACTTACGTACTTTGCTTTTGTAGTGATTATCATCATTATCACTTTACACACCTTTACACAACTACTTTTGTAGTTCTCTATTCTATCATTTCTATTTACTACTCAATAGTAGAATAATCGCATTACTCAACATATATATATATACACATTATAATATTCATTTGTTCTTATCTACACATTTATATTCATTATATTTACCTCTCTTTATTTAATGTTGTTCAGTTACTTTCAGTTTCATCAATATTAAGTTAAACATTTACAATGTAGCTAAGTTTCATACCTGTATGTTTGGAGAAAGTAATACTGGCAAGTAAAGCAGACATATCAGTCTTCTCTACATGGCCTCCACTTCTTGACAATCCTGCCAGCAGCACTGGAAATAAAAGTAGCTTCCATTCTGTGCCATGTTTACCCAGGGCATTTAAGATCTGCCATTTTTCCAAGGACAACTCAACAGCTCTGTGAGGCCAGTGATGTTGAGAAGTGTCACTGATCTAAATCAAGCTTCACTTGGCAAACTGAATGTGAATCTCTGCTGTTCTGATTTAATGCTTTCACACCTAATGCCAGTTGCTCTTGGGAGAAAAACCATCTCATTCTTTACAAAATTTACTTCCAATTAAATCTGCACAGAATCAAGTGGTCAATGCACTTCAATTCCACATAGCCAGAAGCCTGAATGTCTTCGCATTACTTTCCTAAGCTTAAATTCTTTTACTAGCAATCACTAGACAGAAAAGTATATGCATAGATACCCAAACACCCACACAATCAATTATTAGCTGCTTTCTGAAGTTTAGGTGTACATTTGCTAGGTTCAAATTATCAGCTAGCCTTAGCTCCTAACTAAATGTAACATACTGATAAAAGGGAATATTTATAGTTGAGTCGAATGGTTTTTCCTAAATATAACATCTACATCTTAATTAATCCAGTTTTTCAACTTCCAATGCCACTAACATATTTTAATGCAGCCAAAAGCCAGACAGTGAGGGATTTGGCAAATATAACCAAATTTGATTATCAAGCACTGAGTCATAAATGGCAAATTTAACTCCAGCCTCAGTAGTACCTCCCAAAGCTCTCCTCACTAGTCATTTCTATAAGGTTGAATTCACACAAAAGAGTAAAATAAGCTAAAATAGGAGTTTGTGGTTTAGCCACTATCCCCAAATTTCATCTGATATAATCACATTATTATATACTTGGATGAAGTGAGCTATGTGAATGCAGATGTTCTATCACATCAATCTAGGTCAAGGGTTTTCAAACTTGGCAACTTTAAGACTTGCGGACTAACTCCCTGAATTCCTAAGCCAGTCAGTTTGTACATCCCTGATTGAGGTGTATTGCTCAATCCAGCCAATAATTAAATATTGGTTAGTAATTCCTAGGGTCAAACTAATCACTAAATCTGGGGAGTAAAGTACATGGAGCAAAATCTGTCCATCCATCTCTAACAGAACCCCAGACACAAATCTTTGTTAAAGCTAAGTTGTGGGAGAACAGTAAATAGATATACTAAATCAAACATCAATTCATTTAAGTTTTCAATAGCAGCTTCTTGTTCCTTAGGTTGCAGGCCCACCAGAAATTACTGGATTCCCTTAACCAGGGGTGTCAAACTGGTAGCCCACAGGCCAGATGCATCACGCACAGACCATGCCCATCCCAGCTCCACAAAGGAAAAAAACATCATAATACGCCACGTGACGCAATAGAATTTAACGTGCCTTAGACAGAAAATGAATTCTTTGCAGAAATTTTTGGTTCTGAAATGATCTAGAAATCATTTTCATCTGAGTTGTATGTGGGTCTAGAACAGGAATGTCAAATTCAAGGCCCGGGGACCAGATCCGGCCCGTGTGATGCTTAGATCTGACCCATGGGGCCACCCTGGAAACAATGAAGGACTGGCCCGCAGTGCCTCTGCCAGCGAAAACAGAACTCCGTTTTTGCTGGCAGAGGGTTGCAGGAGGCTGTTGCAGCTGAAAATGGAACTCACAAGGACCGCATGTGGCTCTCCCGAGCTCCATTTTCACTGGCAGAGTGTTGCAGGAGACTATTGCAGCTGAAAACGGAGCTCAGGAGCCTGTTTTCACTGGCAGAGCACTTGGGCCACCATAGGCGCTCCTGACACAAGTGACGTCGAGCTGGCCACGCCCACCTTGGCAATGCTCACTCTGCCCCCCCCCCCAAGGTCAAACATAACCCTGATGCGGCCCTCAATGAAATCAATTTGGACACCCCTGATCTAGAACAGGGTTAGTTCTAGACTAACCCTGACTGGACTAGAAACCAAGAAGCTATGAATTCTAGTCCTTCCTTAGGCCTGGGAGTTGGTTAAGTGACTTAGAGCCAGTCATTCCCTCAGCCCAACCCACCTCATAGGGTTGTTGTTGTGGGGAAGAACAGGGGGAAGGAGCTTTTTGTATGTCACCCTTGAGTGGTAGAAAAAACAGCAGGATGCAAATCAAATAAGTAAAGGCTTAACGAAACATACATCAAAGGCAAAACTGATATGCAAACAGTCTTTCCAAATACTGATTAAACTATCAGTATTTTCCTATTTAACAGAAATAAGTTACCTTCTAAGGATTAGAACTTAAAGCCTGCAGACACGATGTGCATCAATTGTAGTGCACAGATGACATGAGCCCTGAGCCCTGGGAGCAGAGATTCTATTGTCAACTTCTAGCAATGCGTAACTAACACTGCATCAAGGACAAGGATATATTCATGGCTATTCCTAGCACGATTATATGATGCAGTCAGTTCCCCAGCAGTACCAAAAGTCTAAAAAGGAACAATGACAATATTCAGAGTTACACACAGCGAAAGCACAGAACTGCCCTGTCAATGTCCTGAAGATACTGTGCATACAAAACGGTTCACTTCCCCTTCAGAGAGAGCAAAAGCTGTTTCTAGAGGTCTAACATAACTTTTAGGACTAAGTAATAGGAGACTCGTGCAAAGAATAGCCACTATGAAATAATAGACATCTGCTATGACCTAGCCTTGTCTGCAGATACTGACAGGGGCCAGATACTGCTTGGGGCAAGTGGGTGAGACAACACTCTGCACTGGGCACAAATGTACTCTGGAACAGGGATCTCCAACCTTGGCGATTTTTAAGCCTGGAGGACTTCAACTCCCAGAATTCCCCAGCCAGCAGAGTACACGAATGTACTCTGGAACAGGGGTCTCCAACCTTGGCGACTTTTAAGCCTGGAAGACTTCAACTCCCAGAATTCCCCAGCCAGCAGAGTACACAAATGTACTCTGGAACAGGGGTCTCCAACCTTGGCGACTTTTAAGCCTGGAGGACTTCAACTCCCAGAATTCCCCAGCCAGCAGAGTACACAAATGTACTCTGAAACAGGGGTCTCCAACCTTGGCGACTTTTAAGCCTGGAAAACTTCAACTCCCAGAATTCTGGGAGTTGAAGTCCACCAGGCTTAAAGTCGCCAAGGTTGGAGACCAGGCTTAAAGTCGCCATGGTTGGAGACCCCTGCTCTGGAATGTAGGAAGGCAAAGACATAAAAACAGAACAGGGCTTCTCAAATCCAGCACCTTCACGAAGTGCTAGGCCGTGAGAACGGCAACCAGCAAAGTGAGCCACGGAATGCACATTTCCCTCAGACTTACACGTTTGTTTGCTTGTTTGTTTCGCAGCTAGCAAGGCGAACTACCGCGCAATCCCGCTCTTGTACTTGGCAGCGCAATCGGCAGCGCAGCGCCCCAAGCGCAACACTCCGGCGAGAGAAAAACGATTTACAGGCGCAGGAATGCGTACCAGTTCCCAAGGCTATACAGGCTGCAGTATTTTCCTGAGGGAAAGAGGGCTCTCTTTTCCTTGTAGCCCCGACCGAAGCGAAGCAGCCTTAAAGAGCCAGGAGACCAGGAGGGCCATAGGTACATCGGTGACACATAAAGCCACACAAGAGTTCTAAGAATATATATATATATATTATACTCTCTCTCTCTCTCTCTCTCTGTCTCTCTCTCCACCTCCTACACACACACACACATACACACACACACACACACCCTCTCCTCCCTGCAGGGCTCTGGGTGCCAAAAGTCAGGGGTTTGAAATGTAAAAGCACCGGGAAACTCTCTCTCTCTCCCTCTCTCTCTCTCACACACACACACACACAGACGCCACTCCGGGACCCTCGGTCACCCGCAACTCAGACGAGACGCACGCAAACCTACCGGCGGAGCCGGAGAGTTGTAGCCTGAGGCCAGCTTGGCCGCCTGCCTCTTGAGTTCGGCCAGCTTGGCTTGGCAGCTTCTGCACCATTCCCCTTTGGCGGCTCCTTCGAAGTGGCCCAGCTCGCCCGCCGAGGCGGCTCCGGCTCCCTCCGGAGCTGGGCGACTGCCGCATCGGTCTTCGGGGACGGCCGGCTGGAGGGGTCTCTTGCGCTGAGGGAACTCGAGGGAGAGCGGCGTGATTTCGCGCCGAGAGCCGCCTTCGGTTACCTGCAAGAGACAAACGGAGCAGAGCAAAGATTAGGCGCTTTGGGACCCTGGGGCGGGGAGTGTGGGGGTGCAGAGGGCGAGACAGGACCCCCCCCCCCTCTCTGTGCAGCATTATAAGCGAGCTGAAGGGAACCTCCGGGAGCTCCAGCCCTTTTCCCCACTCACCCCCAGCACCGGCGGCATGTCAAATCCAAGCCAGGACTCCAGAAAGGGACAACGGTCTACCGGACTTTCAGCCGAGCAGATCCGGAGCTGGCAGTAACTATAAGAGCGCCGGCAAAGGGAAGCCTCCCGGCTTGGATCTAGCCAGCAAGCCCATCGCGGAACCGAGAAGCCCACGGGACGCAGGAAACTTCCAGCCGGGCACTCCTGCTTGCTTCTGCACCCGCAGAAAAGTCGCGGCGATAAGTCAATCCGCTCCGGCTCCCGCTGTTACATGATGCTGCCTCCCGTGTTGCCGAGTAGGAAAAGTGTTAAGGTTTGCAAAGTTCAAAAGAGAGAAGTCCCGGGCAGAGCCGACGAGGAGGAGGAGGAGGAGGAGGAGGAGGGCGGGAGGGGAGGGAACCTTAGCCGTTCTCCGCCCACCCTGGCGCTGAAAGGAGGCTGAGCGCGAGCACGTGGAAATGCGGGAAGGGGAAGGGAGGGGAGAGAAGAGGAGGAGAGGAGAGGAAGCCCCTTTGGCAGTTGTGCTGTTTTCCCTCCGGGATCCTAAACGCGAGGGGGTCTCGGTTGAGGGACGGGCAGAGCTGGCTGTTGAAGTTGCCTTTTGGGCCCAGGTCTGCTTTTAAAATCAGGATGGGAGAAGGGAGAAGGGAGAAAAGGATGGGAGAAGGGAGAAGGGAGAAAAGGATGGGAGAAGGAGAAAAGGAGGGAGGGAAATGTATAGGCATGTTATGAATTACGCTGCTTTTTTAAAAGCAATTCTGGGAATCTTTGCATTGGGTAAATTTATCACAGGATGACTCCCAGTCCCACTGACCAGAATCGGATTTATGGCTTTGCCTTAGATTTGAAACAAATCACTCTCTTCCTCCCAAATCTGAGCCTGCCTTCCTGAGTTTCAAGTAAACCAAAGGTATTTATCGCATGATTTGTTGGCCTTGTTATCACCTGAATCACTTTGTAATCCAATCTACTGAAGTGTATATTGGCTATGAAGCACTGTCTTTGAATACCCAAATATCTCTATCTCTATCCCTCCCTCTTTCTCTACCCTCCTTCTCTCTCTCTCCCTCTCTCTCCCTCCCTCCTCTCTCTCTCTCTCCTACCTCTCTCTCTCCCCTTCCCCCTTTCTCTCCCGCCATCTCTTTCTCCCTCCCTCGCCCCATCTCTCTCTCCCCTCCCTCCATCTCTCTCTCTTCCTCCCTCCCTCCATCTCTCTCTCCCCTCCCCCTCTCTCTCCCTCCATCTCTCTCTCCCTCCCCCTCTCTCTCCCGCCATCTCTCTCTCCCTCCCTCCCTCGCCCCATCTCTCTCTCCCCTCCCTCCATCTCTCTCTCCCCCCTCCCCCTCTCCCTCCATCTCTCTCTCTCCCTCCCTCCATCTCTCTCTCTCTCCCCCCTCCCTCCCTCCCACTCCCTCTCTTTCTTGATTTGAATTAGGTAAGGTGGATCTCTAGTTCAGAGACTTAATCTGGCCCATGAGTGTTACCAAAGTCCACTTTAGGAAAGACTCAGGTGATACTCCCATCTTTCTTCAGTAACTCCATGGCTCTGGAAAAGGTCCTTTAAAAATATTGGAGACTTTTGCATTAGATAATGAAACAGGATGGAGAAAAAAAGTCCTCAGTAAGTGCATAGGGAACCACAGAACGACCTGGAACGTAATGGCTCCTAACCACTCCTTGATCCTAAGGTGTGGAACCCCTTTGTAACCAATTACTTCAGAGTCAGCTGTACTATCACTTTTTTAAGTCATTCAGCTCCAGAAACAAACAAAATCCAGTCATTGACAGTTCCCCAGATTGGATATAAAGTGGGATATCTTCTACTCCTAAAAACTGAAGGGAAATGTCAGTGAACAAAGAAGCTTTATTAATATTTAATCAGTTTATTAGCTGCATCAGTTGCCAGAGTAGCTTTAGGCAGTATACAAAGATAAAATAATTACTTAAAACAAGGTGTCCGAAACAAAAATGGCAAGAATTCCAAAGCAGCAATTGGAGAGATGGGGTCCAACAGGCATCCAGATGACAGACCATG
Source organism: Masticophis lateralis (assembly GCA_030761175.1). Classification (NCBI taxonomy): domain Eukaryota; kingdom Metazoa; phylum Chordata; class Lepidosauria; order Squamata; family Colubridae; genus Masticophis; species Masticophis lateralis. The sequence continues at coordinate 319,333,502 of JAUDYJ010000001.1, read as the reverse complement.
AAGGGTTTTAGGTAACTGGATGAAACTAGGTGGGGACAAGCGCTGTAGAAAGATGAAGGGCTCAACTTTAGTTTCTCTTTGTATTGTGTTGACCCCTGGTTACTAGGTTGGAACAACTTTGAAAATTGTGTAAGATGTAGAGGTTTATTTCCTTCAACACCAGCATTCAGAGGCAGCTAGTGAAATTAATTGGCAGTGGATGTAAAAGAGACAAGAAAAAGTACTTTTTCACACTTGGTTCCTAAATGGAATTTGCTGCCAGAAAATGTGGTGATAACTACCAGCTTAGCTGATTTCAAGGGGGATTTAAAAGTAGGATTAGACAAATTCATAGAAGTCAGGCCTATCAACACCTATTATCCCAGGGAGAGCTAAAAGGAATGTCCACATTCCAAAGCCAGATAGGCTGGTAGGAAAACACTGATACTTCTTTTGTGGGCTCCTTAAAATCATCTGGCTGATACTCTTAGTAACAGGATACTGGATTAAATGGAGCCTTTCTCTATCCTTTCTCTACAAAGCCATGCCTGTGACACAAAATTACATACTCTTTTGCTCCCGTTTAATTCATCCAGAATAACAACCACACCCTGTTATGTATTACTCTTAAATTGACAGGTGTCTTTACCAAATTCTACCTATTTTGACTAAGGCAACCTGTTATAGCTTCTTATTTGCATGGTAATGTTAAATGAGAACCTGTTTGGTGTAGTTGTTAGAGACACTAAGCTAGATACTAGGAGACTGTAAAAACCATTTGGATGACTTTGGGCCAGGGATTCTCTCTCAGGTCTAGAAAGAAGGAGGCAATAGCAAACCACTTCTGAAAACCGTGCCAAGAAACCTGCATGGACTTCTCCAGGTGTTCACCAGGAGTTAAGAGTGACTCAAAGGCATACACATGAAAAGTGTTATATACCACACATACATTGGTGTTCAAGCAACATTTATGAATGGGAGGGTGAGCGTGGCACCCTTATCAGAGAGTGGTAACTGGTTACGGTTGTCACCTCATGCATATTCTGTAGCATTGGGTCCTACTTTAATCCTATCTAATCCCAAACAATGCCCCACTAGAGGAAACATTTCATTCTTGCAATCCCAAGGCAAACAACAAAATAGGAAAATCTCATGAGTCCTTTTAGGTTAATGGGATTGACTGAGTTTTTGGAGGGAACACAAATTATTTTAATGGCCTTTCTATTGCCCTATTTTGTAGACTATTTTGCAAGCCCCAAATCTGCAGCAGCATTCTGAAATGTGCTCAAAATTTGAATTGGCTGCACTGGCAGCCAATGCAGCTTTCAAATTGCCATTGTAGTCAATCAATAATGTATACTAGAACCTCTCTTACCCTCCCTTGCCAGTCTTGAACCTATTAGAGCACTGTTTCTCAGTCTTAGCAACTTGAAGCACACTTCAAATTGTCAAGGTTGAGAAACACTTGTAAGGAGGCAGCAGAATTGGTTAAAACCAGCAAGTTAAACAGCAACAAGTCCCTCTGAAGTTTGTTAAAGGGAAGTAAACCTACCCTTCCTCCTACCCCGATCTTATGCACACGCTTATTCAGGCAATGGGTGAGAATTTGAAGTAAACACACAGAGGATTGGATTGTATGGCCAGTTCACACTTTTTTCTTTGTTAAGATGGGGGATGGGGTATAAGTGTGTATCAACTTTTGAAAGTGCTGGTCTTAATCATTAAAGCTCTGAAGTGTTTGTAGCTTGGGGCTAGTCATCTAAAGCAGAGTCCTGCAACTTGCAGGATCAACTCTGATTTTATCACAAATTTAAGAACCAATAGGAGCTCACTCATAATAGTGGATTAAATTTTGAAGGGGAAAGGTTTTTAATCATTGCCCTTCATTTAGATAACTGGAGTCAACAGCTCTTCTTTTTATTGTAAATGACATCTTTTAATATATTTTAATCTACCTTCTGTTGATACGAAATGTCTTCACTCATAGGATATTACTTACCTTAATAATGCTGGAGGCATTATTTGTGTATCTCCTAGTAAAACTCTTAACTAAATTTTCTCAATGGTGGTCCCTAAATTTTAGAGCTTTCTTTATAAATCCTGCAGTTAAGGTATTTAAAGGGAACGGAGAAGTTATTTATTTAATGCTGCTTTCTTCTAAAATATGTGTGTAGCTGTGAAGTAGTTTTCTACAGTCTATGTATTCTTAGTTGTGTTGCAATCTGAATCTATGCCCAGTGGCTCTGGAAGAAAATTATTCAAAGTGAATAATATGAATAATAAGATAAATCTTTGGAAACTCACATATTCTCTAGGCATTCTTTTCCTCAGAGAGCTAGGATTCACTGCAATTCCCTCTCAGGTTTACCCAGGATACCAAATTGGGTTTCCTGCCTTGTCATCATGATCTTAATTCTAGATATCAGTCTGTAATTATTCAGTGACAGAAATGCAGTAATAAAAAGGTGCCCTTATTAGCATTGCTACATTTAGTCAAAGGCATCTGGAATCACACCTGTAAATGCATGTCCTTTTTCCATGTACAGTTGCTATGTAAAATGATTGGGAGTAGTTGCTGAATAAAAAAATCACTCTTCACAGTTTATAAAAAGCCCTTTCCTTTATTAGTACAGCATATTTCAGAATCTGAATTTAAGATTTGAATCAGAAATCATGGCCAGGCTCTTGGTTTGAATTTAACGGTGTCATTTTTTTCCTCGCGGCATTTTAATACATACATAGGAGCATCGTGCTTACAAGTTAAGGGCCTAAGTCAGGGGTGTCAAACTCAATTTCATTGAGGGCTGCATCAGGGTTGTGTTTGACCACATAGGGCCAGGTGTGGCCAGCTCAACATCACGTTGGGGGTGCCTGTGGCGGCCTGAACACTCTGCAAGTGAAAACGGGCTCCCAACCTCCGTTTTCGGCTGCATCGGTCTCCTGCAACCCTCTGCCTGCAAAAATGGAACTCCATTTTCGCTGGCAGAGGCACTGTGGGCTGGTCCTTTGCTGGTTCCAGGGCAGTCCTGCGGGCCAGATTTAAGCACCCCACAGGCTGGATCCGGCTCCCGGGCCTTGAGCTCGACACTCCTGGCCTAAGTCACCCAAGGAGCTCTATGGGTTTCCTGCCAATTCAGGAACAGGCAGCAGCTAGGGGTATGTCTTGGGTGCATTTCCAATCATATTCTCTCACATCATACTTAAAATAAATATTAAACAATGAAATGCCCCTCTTTCAATTTATATTTTTAAGGAACCAGAAATTAGTAAAGAAAGACTCTTAAGGTCCATTCAATATGAGTGCTTGGTACCATTTCCCAAACTCATGCTGTTCTGGGAAAATTATAAGTGATACCATAGATTTGAAGTCTGCTCACTTTCTGTTACACCAGACTGATTTTTAAAGCACTTTTTCTTTTTCCATTTTTTTAAAAAAAAACCTTCTTCTTGACTGCCATTAGAATACAACAATGACTTCCAAAGACCTCTAGGATTCTTCAGTGTGAACACAGAAAGAATGGTCAAGCTTGTCAGAATGTCTTCCTTATTTATTAGTGTGGTTCGTATAATTGGCAGATATTTCCAGGTTTGAGCTATAGTCCTCTAAATAAGGGATCTCCAATCTTGGCAACTTTAAGACTTGTGGATTTCAACTCCCAGAATTCCTCTTTAACATTTAACTTAGTTTTAACAAAGATTTGTGTCTGGGGATCTGTTAGAGATGAGGGGACAGATTTTGCCCCATGTACTTACTCCCCAGATTTAGTGATTAGTTTGACCCTAGGAATTACTAACCAATATTTAATTATTGGCTGGATTGAGCAACACACCTCGATCAGGGATGTACAAACTGACTGGCTTGGGAATTCAGGGAGTTGAAGTCCACAAGTCTTAAAGTTGCCAGGGTTGGAAACCTCTGGCCTAGGTGACAACAAGATAACAGCAGAGAGTTACAGGAAACCCTAACCCTGAATTTCTGTAGCCTAGATCCGGTAGCCTTTTATCCAAGGTCTCAATGAGAGATCTTTTCTCTTATTTGCTATGTAAGCCCTCTGGTTGGTGATAATAGAGATTGCACTGATCACTTCTTAATGTAGAGCTTTTACCTGAAAGGCTTAAGTTACCCATTTTGCTCTTGAACTCATATTCCTGGGAACACAAAACTTCATGGTCTGTGCATAGTTGCGTTCTCCATTCCTGATGTAAAGCATGAACTGAATGAGCTGCAGTGCCTCCCATTACAGGTGAGATGGGTATATAGGGTGTGCCGTATCCTGTGTATTGTCACTTCCCACAAGGAAGGCTGAACCCCAGCCAGAATGGCCTATGGGCCAGGTGTATGTCACCTTCAAGCGGTCTGAATCATGTAACCATTTGGGGGTGCCTACCTTTCACAGGTTGCCTGTGAAACTTTGAAAGGAACCCCAGAACTCAAAGTGAATTCCCAGGCATTCTCTTTAAGCACAGGCCCATTCCACCAATACAAGGAGTCCGATTTCAGATTAAAAGACATATTCTCTATAACTGTCTGGTTTGGCTGTGCAACCTAACAAGACAAACACAGACTTCAATGGGTAATTAGAACTGTAGAATAAACAATTATTACCAACCTGCCTTCCATTTGCATGAGTCAAAAAGAGGGCTGTGAAAATATCTACAGACCCCTCACACCCTGGATATAAATTGTTTCAACTTCTAACCTCAAAACAACGCTATAGGACACTGCACATCAGAATAACTAGACACAAGGACAGTTTTTTTTCTGAATGCCATCACTCTGCTTAACAACTTATTTCCAGAACACTGTCAAATAATTTACTAAGACTGTATTACTATTATTCTTCTCTTCCTTACTTGTATCTATCTCTTCCCACTTAATACTATAACCGTGTTGTTTATATATTTCAATTTATATTGTTTTTATTTGTTTCCTAGGACGATTTGATAGCTTATTAGTAACCTTGACTATTACTATGTGTTTTATCTTTTTATTCTTGATGAATGTATTTTATTCTCCTTATGTACACTGAGAGCATATACACCAAAGACAAATTCCTTGGGTGTCCAATCACTCTTGGCCAATAAAAATTCTCTCTCAAAATAGAAAAGAAACTGAAAGGAAAATGTATGTAAATAGAAAATCGGGCTTGCTAGAATACCATCTTCAAAATAGATTGAATTGAAAATAAATACAACAATGGAGAGGGAATGGAGCAAGGAGTAGAGGGACAGATAGGAGGAGAGAAGAGAGGAAAGGAGAGAGAGGGACAAAAGAAAGGGAAAAGGAGAGGAAGAAAGGGAGGGGAAATAAGAGTAGGAGAGACGGTTAGAAAGGGGGGAAGAGGGGAGAAATGGGAGAAAGGAAGGGGAAGGAGAGGAGGAAAGAAGAAAGTAGAAAAGGATAGAAGAAGGGAGGGAAGGGAAAGAGGGGAGAAGGAGAGGAAGGGTTGTTATAAAATAAGGGAGATGGAATGGTAGAAGAGCAACCCCGAATATATCCTAATTGTTTAGGATGAAGAATGAACTAATATGAAAGTTAAAAGATAATATGTATGATTAATAATGGATAAGAAATTGTACATTTAAGTATGTTTATGAGAAATAAAAATTTTAAAAAACTTTCAAGAAAAAAATTTATCTCTCTTTGCTTCCATGCTGGAGCTGCCCTCCATGAATTTCAAGCAAAGATGCATTCAAACAGGCCAGTTGCCAGGCACAAGGCTCAGTCCTTCAAGGGAGGAGTCCCTGGAAATAAGAGATGGCACTGGCATCTTTCACTGTCGCTTTCTTTACATCTCCATTGTCACACTGTCTCTGTGAGAGCTGCCTCCTTCTCTCATCCCCTAAGAGATGAATTGATGGAGATGATTTCTACAGAGGAACCCTGACCCGGCAGCTGGAGAAATTAGCATAAGGAACTAATTGCCTAGTCAGCTGCTATTTACTATGGAATACAATTACTGTGTTGTTTTAAATCCATCCTAGAGAGATAGGGGGGAAAAAACCTGCTCGTTTTTCTGTGTAAAGCATCAAGCCTCCAGCAATGTGCTGAGCCGCGCTCTGTGATGTTTCCACAAAGCTACTTTGCACAGCAAGGGTCCTCAGCCTTGTGGCTTCCTTAGGCTACTTCAGAGATGAGGCACTGGAGGCGCCATACAACCCCCACGCCCAAAGAACTTTGAGGGTACCTTAATATGATTGGAAGAATTGTTAAATACAAGACCGCAGAGCAATCCACCTTTTAATATTAAATGTCTTTATAAATGGAATAACATGAACTGTAGTTTTCAACATTGAACATGGGGTGCTTTCTAACGAAGTGAGATTCAATGGTGAAAAAAGTAAAGTTCTACATATGGACGAGAAAAACCAAATGCACAGGTAGAGTGTATAGGTTGTACCTGGCTCAATAGTAGTAACTGTGAGAGGGATCTTGGAGTCTTAGTGGACAGTCACTTCAATATGAGCCAGCAGTGTGCTGCTGCTGCTGCCCCCCCCCCCAAAAAAATAAGCCAACACAGTTCTGTGCTGCATAAACAGAGGGATAGCATGAAGATCACGTGAAGTGTTAATACCACTTTATAATGCCTGGGTAAGGCCGCACTTGGAATGCTGCAGCCAGCTTTGGTCACTACAATGTAAAAAATACGTTGAGACTCTAGAACAGGGCTTTCAAACTCCCAGCCCACGAGCCAGATGCGTCACATGCAAAGGGGGTGGAGTCCTGATACATCACGTGATGCCACCATGATGACACAAATTTGACACCCCTACTCTACAAAGAGTGCAGAGAAGAGCAACAAAGATGATTAGGGGACTGGAGGCTAAAACATATAAAGAACGGTTGCTGGAATTGGGTATGTCTACTTTAAGAAAAAGAAGGATTGGGGTGACATGATAGTAGTGTTCTGATATCTCAGGAGCTGCCACAAAGAAGAGAGAGTCAAGCTATTCTCCAAAATACCTGAAGGCAGGGCAAGAAGCAATGGGTGGAAACTAATCAAGGAGAGAAGCAACCTAGAACTAAAGAGAAATTTCCTGACAGAACAATATATCAGTGGGACAACTTGCCTCCAGAAGTTGTGAATGCTCCAATACTGGGAAGTTTTTAACAAGAGATTGGACAACCATTGGTCTGAAATGGTATAGGGTTTCCTGCCTGAGCAGGGGATTGGATTAGAAGACCTCCAAGGTCCCTTCCAACTCTGTTATTCTGTCATCAGAAAATTCACTATTTCAAGCAGCAGTAATATGCAGTTGGGAAGGCTAGTGCGGCTCCGGGTCTGGAAAAAGTTGTGTACTCATGAAGTTGCCAGCTGCCTGCAATTACTGCAAGTTCAAATCTCACCAGGCTCAAGGTTGACTCCGCCTTCCATCCTTTCGAGGTAGGTAAAATGAGGAGGCAATAAGCTGACTTTGTATAAAAAAGAACACGGCTTGCGGGCCCCTGAAAGTCCTACTAAGCAGGTATATACAAAAATATGAAGGCTATTGCTTAATGTATTGTCAGCCTACCTGAGTCTCCAGAGAAGGGCGGCATATAAATTGAATAAATAAATAAATATATATATAAATAAATAAATAAATAAATAAATAAATAAATCCTTTTTTCTTTCTACTCTGGGTGAACATCACATTCCCAGAAGGGTGTGGACAGGTCAAAAGAAGTGCAGAGGTGGGCAATACACAGGGGCTTAGGGACACCCCCAGAAGGACAAGTAACAGGAACACAGGATGCGCTCAGTCTAGAGAAAAGAAAACAGGTTTTGGGGGTGGGGGGCAAGGGGACATGATATCAGGTTTTACTTATATCAAAGGTACCATAAGAGGATGAGAAGCAGGAGCCCTTTCTATTGCCTAGGAGCAGAAATAATCGATAAACAATGCCGTTCTCTAGATTTTAAATATAAGGAAAAACTTCCAAACAATTTGGAATAGGTGATATCTGTACTATACAACATTAGAAGAGGCCACGCATCTGGAATACTGCATCCAGTTTTAGTCACTACATTATCAAAAAAAAAAAAAGATGTTGAGACTTTGGAAAAAGTGCAAAGAAGAGCAACTAAGATGATTAAAGGCCTGGAGACTAAAACATATGAAGAAGGGTTGCAGGATTTGGGAATGGCCAGTCTAGAGAAAAGAAGGACTAGGGGGTGACATAATAGCAGTATTCCAATATTTAAGGGGCTGCCTCAAAGAAGAGAGAGTCAACTTATTTACCAGAGCACCAGAAGGCAGGATAAGAAACAATGGATGGAAACTGATCAAGGGGAGAAGCAACCTGGAATTAAGGAGAAACTTTCTAACAGTGAAGACAATTAACCGGTGGAGCAGCTTGCCTTCAGAAGTTGTGCTTCATCGCTGGAGGTTTTTAAGAAGAGACTGGACAGTCACTTGTCTGAATTGGTATATAGACCAGGTCTCCTGCTTGAGCCAGGGGTTGGACTAGAAGACCGCCAGAGTCCCTTCCATCTCTATTCTGATTGAGTCTATCTACAGATGTTTTGAGTTCTCCATTGTTTTTGAAGTATTTAAGAAAGGGATAAACAGCCATCTATTGAGGATGGTTTAATTGTTTTTCCTGCAGGAAAGTGAACTAGATGACCCTTATGGTGCCTTCCGACTTTACAATTCTACAATTCCATATATGATACTTTAAAAGAGCATCTATTTGGCAAAGGGGTCGCTTGTTTTCATCCATCTATCAGTTCGTCCACAAGTTATAAACCTAAATTGCAGGATGCCAAAAAAAAAAACGTCCTGGTTGAGGGCATTTTTAAACATTTCTTTTTTTGATTCGTGAAGAGAATGGTTGGCTGTGGCTGCTTGAAACCACTTTCCTTGGTTGACGGCAATACAGGGGAGGAAGGTTTATAATCCGTTAAAGAGACGCAACCGCCGAGCTAAGGTAAAAGGCGTATTAGAGAAGTCAGTCAGCCTAATGCCGGCGACTCTCTGGTCCCTGTAGCTACAGCGCCATCTACCGGTCGCTTGTCGCTCTGCAATCGATCGTCAAAAGAAAATTAAGCCATCTGCGCTGGCAAAGAAGCGCGCGAAATTCACGTTCTCCGTGCGCTTTTAATTCCCACGCTCCTCCTGCCAAGCAACCTAGCCCTGAATACCCAGGATGACCACGCCTTCCTCTTTTCTTGCCCCGCAATCATAAATGTGTAACGGAAACTTTGCAGGTAGTCCATAAACTAGAATACATATGTACAGCTGGGCTCTTTTTATACACCTATTTCTGGATCTTCTCTTTATTGTTCTCAGATACACACGCCGGTAATTGAAACGCACCTAGCCGCCACCGCCCTGCTCAATGCTGAGCCTATTTCACCAACTCCACCCCACCCCCACCCCCACAATCGCTTTTCTGCACCCATGCCCGCATTTGGGTGAGGAGCTTTCCCTCCCCGATGCAAATGGCGAATTGTAAATGAAAAGGGGTGGCAGCTCCTGGGTTGACATCTAAGTTTAATCCGTCAAGGTGGAGACGCCCGAGGCTGCCATGCGGGCCGGCGTCCGCCTTCGCTCTCCGCCACGGGGCTAGCGCGAGCAGCCATCCACATACGCTCCCTCCCGCCTCCCCTTTCCAAGGGTTCGGATGTTTTCAAGCGCGATCTCAGCTTGCTTTCGCTCTACTTCCTCCGGCGCGCCACAGCCGCTCGCCCGCGCGCAACCCCCAGGCAAATCCCTGAAGGCAAAGTGAGGAACTCCGAAGGGAATGCACAGTTCGTGCCTCTTCGTCTCCTCCCCGTCCCTCTTTCTTCCCTGCCTCCAACCGACAGCTTTCCAGCCTCATCTCATCAGCCCACCCCTGAAGAAGCGACCGTCCCCCCCCCACCCCGCTGCGCGCCACCGCTGCTTTAGCCAAACGTGGCGCTTCGCATCCAATTTGCGAGCACAGCAGGCGAGGTTCACGAGAGGCGCCAAGCCACGCTGTTGGCCTGAGGGAGGGGATACGGAGAGGAAGGAGGGGTGAAATCTGAAGGTACAATTCAGAGTAGTCTCTCTTTTCAAATGCCTGAATTCGGGGTCCAAAGTCCTCAAGACAGAGCAGCCTTGGAACATGTACAGAGTGCCGTTCTTCCTCTCACCGGCACTGTCACCTACCAGGCTAATTAAACCTATTGGAATGAAAGTGTGTATCTTAAACCTACAGCATTTCAGAAAATAATAGCGCAGTGGGAGGGGGCGGGATTCTTTCATAGGCTGCTCTATACATTATTTCGTGTAAAGCAATGGCAAACGTGTGACTTTACATTGCTCCAAGGAGCAGGGGAGCGACGTACAGCTCGCCGGGTGCTAAATGAAACTTTCCACAGGGAACAGAGGGAGCCGGAAGAGAAATGATGGAGGAGCCGTGGAAGCGACCCATTGTAGCATCCCGCGCCGTGCACAGCGGGAGGTGGGGGGGAGAGAGATTTCATTAGCATTGGTTTCGCTCCCTCGTTCTTTCCCTCCCGCATCGCAATTAACCTGGGAGGTGGACAAGGAAGACGTGCCTTGCACTCGCGCATAACAATAAAGTGCCTGACTCCCAAGCCTCCCCTGCTTCGGCAGCTCGGCAGATCTTCGCTAAACTTGCCTAAATATTTCATATGTGGGAAACCTCCTTGGGCTCCAAGAAGTGGAGTGAGGAGAATAAGCATTGGGAGGGGAGGGGTGCTAGAGAAAGTCGTAGAGTCGCGCTTTGTTTTCCTGGACGCAGCTTTGAGAACAGAACGGAAAATCCACAAGGGAAGGTCGACATTAATAAAACTCGTGGCGCTATCCGCGGTGCTGAAAGCGTTTGGCGGTAACCTAAGGAACCTCCGCCGGTTCTAATCAAAAGTCCAGCGCGACGCTTCAACTTTTTTCTTTCTAACTCTCCTTCCTTCCTTCGCTTATTTACTGCCATGGCTCTAAGTTTTTGCTCCGTGTGTGGGCCGTCTAAATGGGGGAAGTCCGAAGCCCCCTGGCTGCTATTCCCTCCCGCCTGTTGGAAGCTCCCCAGCCACACCTTCTCTTACCTTGCTTTTCCTCTTGAGAAGGTGGCTGGTAAACCCGAAGATGATCTCGGAATCCAAGCAGAGCGCTCCGATCTCCAACAAACTGGGAGGTTTCCTCGTAGCGCTGGAAGGCTCTGTTGTTTTTTGAAAAGCCATAGTTTTATGCTTGGGGGGAGAGAAGAAGTGAAGGGAGATAATTGACCTCCTCGTCTTCCTGAGCAACAACCAAAGGGTAGCGGGGGAGGGTCACTGCCTGGTGGTCTTCTTGCTAAGATGCCCTCCGCTGTGTATGAAGATCCCAAGCCAATCCACCGATCTCTCTCTGCCTTGGATGAAAACCTCCTGTGGGAAGGGTAGGAGCGGCAGCAGTAGTAGCTCCTCTCACCGTCCCGTCCAGAATCTTGCCTCTCCCAGGTCGAATCCACCAGACAAGGAAAAACCCCCTCTGCCATCAGCTAGCCGGGGCTGAGAAAGTGCGCTCCAAAGGCGCAGGATGGGAGCAAATCGCCCCGTTGCCTACCTTGCCTTCCTCACACTCCGGCAGGTTGGGACCGGTGGTGGTAACTCAGAAGCTTGATCGAGATTGGCAGACTGAAGGTGTGTTCCGAGTGGAAGAGCTCGAGGAAACAAAGAAAGCACTTTCCAAATCTGGGGAGAGCGCAGAACCGGGAAACGAGTGGTTGCCTTAGGTGAGCTCTCGCTCTCCAGAGCAAGCGCGCCGCCCATCCATCCCGGCTAGCTGGCTTTGGCCGCCACCGCTGGCCCTCCTTCTTTCCCTTGGAGTCGCTGTCCAGCAGCTGATCAGCCTCGCTGAGCGCACCCTGGAGGCTGGCGCAGGGAGGAGGCAAGAGCGGCAGCAGCAGCAACAGCAACAGCCACCCAAGCCATGCTTACTCAGAGCCACGGAGCAGCAAAGTTGCTTGCCTGGCTGGCCAGGCTTGGGCATCGGCTGACGGCACTTCCCCTTGTGCTGCCTGTGTGACCCAGAGGAAAGATGCGTCACTGCCAGAGCCAACCTGACTCTGAGACACTGTGGTGCCTGGCTCAAGAGCCTCGTCCCTGCCAGCAGATGCCTCAGGGCTGGGGGGAAGAGGCAGCAGCTCCCTCCTTTCCTTAAACCAATACGCCTCCCCCCCCCACCCTGCTCCAAGAGCAGCTGTCTATGGTGACATCAGCTCACAGTGACAGACAAGCAATGCTTACCGTGCACTGAAGGGGAAGAGCAGGATCAATAGGTTCCAAGGATGGAAAGGGAAGGAAATGGGGAGCTGAGAAAGAGAACCCCCTCTTCAATACCTCATCCTCCTCGTCCTAACCCCTCCCCCAACCCCTATTTCAGGGTGCATTGTGAAAGTGAGTGCATAAAGTACTCCTGGAAGAATGAGATGGGGAACTGCCCTGTTAATCCTAAATTGGTGGTTCATTACACTTTGAGGAGAGGGGAAGAGAGGCCCTTTCTTTACCTTTCTCAGACATGGAGCCCTTCTCCCTTGGACCCAACTACCAATGCTCCCAACTATTTGAACAAAAGGCTTTTTAGACAGAGAAGGTACCACCATTCCTTGGATTGTACACTGACTATTTGTGCAAGTTCACACATGGATGTTTCTTCATTAATTACCATCAAAGGAGAATTTCAAGGTAGGAATGAAATATTACAAGAGCAAATACCCCAAGGAAGATTCCTACTATTTCTCAAACATGATGGTTTTCAATACAGACATCCTTTGTGGAAGAATGGAATTATATACATGCATACATGAACTAGACTGTTATTCTAGGGAAAGGGAAAGGAAACTTTTAGTTGTGAAGGGACTTGCTCAATGTTTTTTTGTGGAAATTTAAGAAAACAAAGTGGGTGAGTGTACATCACATATTTGACTACAGCTGAGTTTGGGTATGAATGATAGTATATTATCTTTGTTTCTGAACTGTGATACGCCTGTATCTAACATTATATTCAACACTCTAGTACATGGGTTCTCTCTTCACTGCATGAACAAAAACCACAGCGACATAATTTTGCTCCATAATTTTGCTCCTATTTCCTGCCCTCTACACTTGACATCTGAGGCAACCACATCATTTTGCCTACTGATGGACTACATGTATTCACACCTGCATCTGGAAATCTTTGGGGATCTCTCTCTCTACCCATACATCTTCACAAGTGGAAATGACAGGTTGTAATGGCACTAGCAACAAAATCCATAATAGTGCACATTAGAGTCAAAGCAATAAACTAACCCTAGTTCAACTGCTGTCTTTGCAAGGCTTGATTCACACATTAGACTAGGCTAAAACAGGATGGGAGAGATTTATGGTACAGGAATCACCAGAAGGAATCCAGCTTTTGTCTTAGCATATAATGGGAATCAAACCATTGCATGAAGCCAATTTTGCACATAGCATGTTATTTGAACACCAGAATTATATTTAATTAATTTAGTTTAAGGTTTAGTGTATTATGGAAACTCAAAGTGTACTACGGAAATGTCCCAAAGATGCTGTTCAAAAGGCAACTGGACTTACTTGGTTGTTCTTTTTCCTTGAAAACTTTTTGCTTCTCATCCAAGCTTCTTCAATTCTGGCCAAATGGTGAGGAATGGAAGGATTTATATTCTTTGCAGACATCTGGTCATTAGTACTCTGAAGGTTGGTCATTAGCTCTCTGATGATCAGCTCTCTAATGACCAGATGAGTGCAGAGACTATAAATCCTTCCATTCCCCACCATTCAGCCAGAATTGAAGAAGCTTGGATGAGAAGCAAAAAGTTTTCAAGAAAAAAACCAAGAAAAGTCCAGCTGCCTTTTAAATAGCACCTTTGGGACAACTATGACCTGTCGATTGAGAATCTCCTTAGATATCAGCACCTAAAGGTCTTTCACTCATCTGTTTGCTAGATTGATACATATCATAAGCATAGACAAAATGTGCGGGGATCACATCAATGGTCCTGAGACATATTTTGTGCATACATTACTCCCAATTTTGACTTGTCCTCAGTTCATTTTCAGTCCTTTAGTACTTAAGCAAATGCAATGTTAGTGAGTGTCAGGAGTAAATCTTTTGGAATAACAACTGTAGTTTATTTAATTATTAAACAATTATATGTGGCTGCCCAACTGGTGGCTTTGGGTGGCTTACAACATTAAAAATTCACAGCATAAAGCCCATACCCTCCCCCTACTTATCATTTATATCCTGGAGGACATAATATATGTGCAAAATTGGGTTTGATACTATACTTGAATAAGGATTCAGAGGAAAATTCTGGAAAATCAGTGGATGGTATTGCTAGATTAGCGGTATGATTTTTCTTTAGACTATATTTTTCCTTGATTCCTATGAAGTAGCCCACTTATGATGCAAATTGAATGTAGTCTGGAAACTTGGGTTCAAATTATACTAGAACCACTTATTGGCTATTCCCTAGTTCCCATCCCTTTATTCAATATAGCTGCAAAGTGACATTAGTTTCTATTTGAGATTAAACATAAACTAAAACTTAATCATAGTTGTGGCCAACTGAACCTGGCATCATAAATTATTATTTAATGTTGGCTTTTTCAACACATCAAATTAAGATTTACCCTAACCTGTTCTCTATTAAAGGACATATCAGCCTAAAAAGGAAGCAAATGGAAGCTTCAGATCTTACCTTCATAGCCATATTAGAGGACAATAAGGAACAATGCCATATAAACCCAAGATATTTGTAACTCATGTTTATAACATTTAACCACAGTTTAGCACAGGTTTGGATAACGCATTTAAGTTGGGCCACTAAGTTTGTTTTGTCAAGAGATTGGAATCCACATTTCCTGTTCTTGTGAAAAGCCCAAGAATACTCATCCTGTAATAACTGGTTAGGAGGGAGAAAATTCATATTCCAATTTAAAAAATCAAAAACCCATATTTTAAATGTTAAAGTGTTGAGGATTCATTCATGCTGCAGAGTAGAGTGGGCCAATCTTAAACATAATTTTGAATTACAAATATTCTAATTTTTGCAAAAGTACCCATTTGACAATGTCCACAGTTGCTCTTATAACCATTTCCTTTCACTCAAGGGTTGCACAAGTGCATATAAAGGGGATTGAGTAATGTGTCAAATAAGGAGCCTGGATAGCTCAGCAGACTAAGCATTGTAATTAAATCCCAGCTGTCTGCAATTACTGCTAGTTCGAATCCCCAGGCTCAAGGTTGACTCAGCCTTCCATCTTTTCTAAGGTAGGTAAATTGAGGACCCAGTTTGTGGGGGCAATAAGCTGACTTTGTATAAATATACAAAAGTATGAAGGCTATTGCTTAACGCATTGTAAACTGCCCTGAGTCTCCGGAGAAGGATGGCATACAGATCAATTTTTTTTAAAAAAATGGGGAAACTAGGTTCACTTAACAACTGTGTTACTAATTTAAGAACTGCATGGATTCACTTCACAAATGTGGTGAGAAAAGTCATAAAATGGGCAAATTCCCTTAACAAATTTCTCACTGAACAACCTAATGTTTGGGCTCAACCATGGTCATAAATTGAGGACTGCCTGTCTGTATTCCTGTCAGTGCTAATTTTGAAGATAGCAATATGTGAAAGACAATGGAATTCAAGTTCTGTTAGAACTGTGTGGCCATTGAAAGAACAGGATACATTAAGCTACCACATATCCTGAATGACAGTCACTACTTCTCAGCACAGCCCACCTCCCAGTATTGGTCTGTAGGAAAAATAGGAGGATGAAGAAATATAATATATATTCACTGGCTTGAGTTTCTTATTAAGTAATAAGGATAAAAATCTAATCAATAAATAAAACTAAATAAAATAATCCCTTGGCAAAGTAATTAGATCTTACCCTCGCCCTATCTCACCCAGAAAAGCCCTATGTGAGGATGTCCTGCAAGATTGTCTTAAATGGGCATTTCATTATTGGACAAAACAAAAAGCCCCTAATTACATTGTTTGAAGGACTTGTTGGGGGAAAGCTTGTGATTACATTCTTTAGAACAAGAGAGAAAAAGGCCATTACTCAGGCAATTTCACTTAAGCATTTTAGAACTTTAAGGGTTAATATGCACAATAAAACAAGTCCCTTCTGATCTCTTGAAAGACCTGCACTGAAAAATAATGTCTGCACTGAAAAATAATGTCACCATAGAATCTGCATTGCATTAACGAACAATGAGGGTACGAAATATGGATAACTATCACAAGGCTAATTCCATCCAAATAGGTTTGCAACTGGTGTGTCAGTTCCAGTTCGAAAAGCTTTAGCATTTTCTTCTTCCTTTGCTTCTTTACTCCCCACGGAGTCTCCTATTGATGCTTTTAATATAAACCACATCCAGTAGATATACACAAACACACATACATTAGAAACAATTATATGCAACTTCTATGCCTCATCAATCCAAATTAATATTCTTTCATTTGTATATGTGCCAAATGATCATCATGAGACTCAAACTCATGTTGGCAGACTTCCCTTTCGGTTGCCAGCATAGTGTGCCTGTGGCACAGCTCTGCCAGCTAGAAGAACCCTTTTCTACTGATAAAACAAAGGTGATGGATTTTGCCTCTTTGTGAACTTCCCGATTGTTCTTATCAGCTAGTGTCACGAATGGTGGAAGCAATTGTCTGGGGCTAGTCAGAGAGTGGTCATACAAACGAACACACCAGATAGGAATAAGAACATTCAGAGAAGGCAAAAGGATTCAGGATCCCAAAGATACATCAGCTCCATCCATCTATGGAGCCATCCATCTTGTGTTACTAAAGATGGGGAACTTGTAGCTGACCGTATATTGCTAAATTACAGTTCCCAGCATCCTTGCCCACTCACTGGCAAGAGAGAGAGAGAAATTGGTCTCAATTTTTTTTGGCTACGTTCATTTGCCACAATTAATTGGATCATGATCTAAACTTAGATTGGTTTTGGTTTATCTAATCACCCACGTCATGCGAACGACATAACTCAATAAAAATGGAGTAGTGCTTCCATTGACATGTTGTCTCCTGTTTTCTTATGACCATTTTGGAGAAGAAAGTGGTGCTGAGTAGGGATCAGTGAAGCAGGTGTTGCGGGGGGGTGGGGGGTTGGACCCAAGCAAGCATGCTGACAGGTACTGACAATCAAAGTGAAGAGGAGTAATGTGTTTTTGTGTGTGTGTGTGGAATAGTATTGTTCTTCTGTTTAAAATCTTTCCTCCTGATTGGGCACTTGCCTGACCAATGGGAAAGAGAAACCTTAACAATAGTCTTCCTGTGCAAGGTAAGCCTACCACATCTGGGTTATAAAAAAAAAATCAGGTGACAGCAAGGATTCATGAGATGCCTCATTTTCGTTGAAAAATTAGACACTTTGTATTCCCAAATAACAACATTTGACCCAGGTCCTGTAACTGAGTGCTACCAAAACCATCAGTTTCACAGAACTAGTGAATGACCTGGTTATATTTGTTCAGCTAATGGCTTCTTATATAATTATATCAACATACATAAGACAAAATCAGCCAACTGAGAGATAGGGACCCCAAAATGACTAACGAGGAATATGGAGTAGGAGGAAGACCTGGTTGGTGTCTCCTGAACCTTGGAACTCATTGGATAACTTTAAGCTAATCACTCGCACAAATCTCAGAGTGACTAAGAAACAGAACTCAGAATTGGGCTGGTGATACAAAGCAGGTAGCTCCATTCACAGGATCATGCTGCAATGGTAATAAGTAAGGTAACTCTTAGTGGAAAGTATAGCAGTATACTTGGCAGCCATGGAAATCTAATCTGAAATATGAAGAAATATGAACAGCCGTGGTGGTGCAGTGGTTAGAATGCAAAACTGCAGGTTAACTCACTGCTCACTCCAGGAGTTCGATCCTGACTGGCTCAAGGTTAACTCAGCCTTCCATCCTTCCAAGGTTGGTAAAATGAGGACCCAGATTGTTAGGGGCAATATGCTGACCGCTTAGAGAGGGCTGTAAAGCACTGTCTAAGTGCTATTTTTATTGCTATGTTCCTGTTTCAGTTATAGTCTTGGACCATTTCTGTCATAAATTGGACCCTGAAATCATCATTTACAATCAAAATATGAATCTGACGAAGCATAGATATGAATCCAGATTTTGCTCTACAATGTGAAATTAAGAAAGGCAAAAGATTTGTATTTCTCCTCCATTATTGCATCAGCAGGCTGACCGATGACTGCCTTTTTTGAGGTAGCCTACTCTCTGTTGAGAAGAAATGTACAGCTAGATCTCCCTCCTTGTCCCTTTATCATTTTGCTTAGTGCTTTGCCAATAAAAATTGAACAAAGTCTTGATTCTTAATGGTTAGAGTTCAGTGTAGTGTCTGGGTTAGCAATTATTATATTATCTGAGGCTTCTTCCGGCCTTTGCACTCTGATGAAATGGATAGGGTACTCTCAAGTATGACCTCTGTCACCTGTAATCTGGATCCATGACCTTTCCAGCTCTTGCTGATGAAAGAAAAAGGAGCATGTTTAGCTGAAAATGGGAGGTTGTCCACATGGAGGAGGGGTGGAATGCCTGCAGTCTTGAAAGAGGCTGTAGAATGACCCACTCTTTAATACACCATCTCTGGATCTGTCATAATTCATAAATATTGACCAGCCTCCAGTCTCCAATTCTTGGGGAAGAATCTTGACAGAATCCTGAGATACAAAGTGTTCTAGGTGAAAAATTCAAAGTGTTGGTTTTTATCTCTAAAGTTCCATATGACTTTGAAATCAACCCATTTAATTTGGAAGAAGCAGTTGATTATCTCCCATTTCCATGAAGTGAGGGGAGGCACAGCCAAGAAATATTTTTGTTATTGCCCCCAACTTAGGAAAGCCCTCTCAGAAGTCAGATTGCTCTCTTTTTCAATAGCTTTCTAAAAGATGATACAAATAGCATTATTATTTAAAAAATAAAAGTACTATTATTGTTTAGTATGCTGCTATAATTGAATGGAGTAAAATAAATCAAAAATCATTGTTCAATATTACCATAAAATAATAATGTATTTCCTGATTATTACATTGCATTTCCTAATGCCATAAAATAATCAATACAAAACATTTCTCAATACTAGTACAATATAATAATAACCATCATCATCATCATCATCTGCTGATGACCCCAAATGCAGACTCTGCAAAGAAGCGGATGATATACTGAGCAGTTGCAAGACAATAGCTCAGACTGACTACAAACAATGTCATAACACAGTCGCTCAGATGGTCCACTGGAACTT
Organism: Masticophis lateralis; assembly: GCA_030761175.1. Classification (NCBI taxonomy): domain Eukaryota; kingdom Metazoa; phylum Chordata; class Lepidosauria; order Squamata; family Colubridae; genus Masticophis; species Masticophis lateralis. Next base: position 319,314,274 of record JAUDYJ010000001.1, on the reverse strand, counting down.
GTGTCACAACTACCATCTGCCTGTATCAAAGAACTGGTGGGATCATATGCCTGAAAAAGTGGTCGAAAATGAGCATGAAAACTACTGTGGGACTTCTGAATACAGACTGACCAAGTTTTGGAACACAATACCCCAGATATTATGATTGTGGAGAAGAAAAAAGTGTGGATCGTCAACATTGCCATACCTGGTGACAGCAGAATCGATGAGAAACAACTTGAAAAAGTCACCAGATATCAGGACTTGAGAATCGAACTGCAGAGACTCTGGCATAAACCAGTGCAGATGGTTCCAGTGGTACTCAGCACACTGGGTGTTGTGCCTAAAGACCTAAGCAAGCACTTAAAAACAATTGGCACTGACAAGATCACCATTGGTCAGCTGCAGAAGGCCACTTTACTGGGATCTGCTCGCATAATCCGCCGATACATCACCCAGTCTTAAACGCTTGGGAAGTGTTCGACTAGTGATTTGGGATATGAAATCCAGCATGATCATCTCGTTTGCTGTGTATACTATCATAACAACAACAACGACAACAATAACAATAATAATATGAAAAGAAGCATTTAAGAGCCTGTTTAAAATATAAGAAATTGGACTCCAAAGGCAATTGAAGGGGAAGTCAATCCCAGAATGTAGGACTTAGATAGGGAAAAATATTAAATTGTGAGGTAGCCATTTATCATGAAAAGTTAATCAACGTTAACTGCATGATCCAGAGAAATGCACAGAATATGAATTGTAATCAATTTATTCAAACAACTGGGTGTTCCTCTGTGCGTGACCCAGAAAGTCAACACCAGAGTTTGTACTGATAGCACTTCCAAAGTTCCAATCAATATAGGAAATATGAAAAAAGAAGAGATGCATGTTGGAAAGATACAGAATCATGAATCAGATTATTGCAGGGGTGAACGAATAGATGGAGATCAGAATCAGAAAGACTTACAAGTATTATACTAATCCAAGTAATACGCCATCAAGGCATGTATTTACCCCATAGCCATTACTGAAGGACGAATAAATTCTCTGAATGTATTCATATGAATGAATTCTATTCGTATTCACGAGTAAAAGGTTACAAATTCTTGTAGTTTTATCACTGACGGTGTTACTCATTGATAAGAATTCCTAAATCAAGGTACCAGATACGACATCTGCAAATGACCGTGTTGAAAAAAAAAGAAACAATGGAAGGCGAAAGAGAAGGATTATCAGAAAAACAAAAATTCAGCCTTTTCCAGATTTAATTCAGGTTACTGAGAATTCCTCCAACTGGATATATACCTGTCCCTATTTATTATTGGTCTGGTCTTTCTTCTCTCTATATATAGAAAGAAAGGAAACATCAGACCCAACAATAAAGACAGAGTTCTTCTGGAGAACATATTGAAATAATCAGTTATTGCCATTGCTGCTGGTAGTGGTTATTATTGTTACTTAATCGTTATTAATTAGGTTAGAGAGGAATGGTTCATCAGTTTTAAATTTAATCTAATTTAATAATTTTATTAAGACAGTGGTTCAATATGTTAATTTGTTTGAAATTTTTATGATAGAATTTTTATCGATGAAATATTAACATGGATGTTTGTTTTAATAGTTGTGGAATAGTTATAAACCACCATGAGTCCTTGTGAGATTCAGCAGTACAATGGCAATAAATAAATAATAAAATAACAAAGCATAAAGGATGATGATTAACTAGAAAGAATGCAGAGAAGAGCCATAAAGATTATGAAGGACTCGGAGGCTAAATCCTATGAAGAATGATTAAAAGAACCATATATGGTTAAGCTTAAAGAAGAGAAGACTAAGGAGAGACATGCCAGCAGCCTTTCAATACCTGAAAAGTTATCACAGAGAAAAGGGTGTGGATTTATTCTCTCTAAATGCCCAAAGATAGCACAAGAATCAATGGGTGAAGGTTTTACAGCAAGGTGTTTAACCTTGGTAACTTTTAAAACTTATAGACTTCAACTACCAGTATTCCCCAGCCAGCTTGGGTGTTAAAGCAGGTCTCTTAATAAATATCTTATTTTTTGGGTGAATTAAGGCTTCCATTGTTGATAACCATATTGGTATTTTCACATAGTATTAAATACATTTTTAATTTTGGAAATATTGTTAGATATAAAGATTTGTTAACAGATAAGGCGGAATTGAAAGGGAAACAAGAACTGGAAGAACAGGGAATTGAAATGGATTGGTATATGTATATGCAAATACAAATACAAACAAGATATGAAAAAGATGTTGAACTATAGGGTTTTTATTTAGAGAAGACTGAGCTTGATAAGATACGGGAACAGAAGATAAATTAATTTTAAAATGTTACAATTTTTTACTAAATATAGAACTAGAGGAAGAACAAGTAAAAGAAACAATGATAGCCTGGGCAAAAAACTTTAGATATTCAATTGAATTGTATAAATGGCAACAATTATGGGAAAGAAATTATAAATTAACAATATCCACTGCATACAAGGACAATCAATATAAAATGTTTTATAGATGGCATATGCTCCCTGAGAAACTGGCAAAACTGTTTAAAGATAAATCAGCTAAATGTTGGAAATGCCACCAGTTACCAGGTTCATATTACCACATGTGGTGGACAGGCCCTGAAGTGAAAAACTATTGGAATAAAATTAAGTTATGGGTGGAGGAAATGATACAACAACGTATAGACTTAAAAGCAGAGCTATTCCTATTGGGTATCTTACCAGAGAAAATTAGTAAAGATAATATATATATTTGATTTTACATGTAATAACAGCAGCAAGGATTGTTTATGCACAAAACTGGAAAGCAGAGAATATACCTTTGGAGGGAGAAATAATTTTTAAAAATTTAGATTGTGCAGAAATGAATAGATTAACTATGATGATAAAGGAAAGAGAAGATTCAGAATATTTTAAGATATGGAATAAATTTTACTATTGGTTAGAAAAGGAATACAAATAAGTTTTTTAAAAGAGATTGAAAAAAATTGTTGCAGTTAGAATGTTATATTAGTGGAAAATCTTTGTAATGGACTTGGTGAGATTGAAGACAGAAGAGATAGAGAAGAGAAGAAACTTTTGAAGATAACACCGAAACGTCACATGGAAGAAATGAATGATGTACTAAATGTTTGTTTATCTTAAAAAATAAAAAAACTTTTTTTAACAAAATAAAATAAATATCTTATCTTATCTTGGCTGGCTGAGGAATTCTGAAAGTTGAAGTCCACGGATCTTAACGTTGCCAAGGTTTTACAGATCCAAATTTGAAATGAGGAATTTTCTGACCTTGAATCCTATTAAGATGTATAACAGCCTCCCTCCTGGAGTTGTGTAGATTCCATCACTGGAAATTTTCAACAAAGTTTGGTCAGATATTTTTCGGGCAAGATCTGAGTACTCCCACCATGGGTAGGGATTTGAACTTGAAAACCACCAAGGACCTTTTCCAGTTCTGTAATCATTGTATGGCAGGTTATGGCACTTAAACAATTATCTGGGTGTTGCTATATATGAATTCTTGTATGGCCAAAGAAGTTAGTTTAATTTTTCACTTCTTTCTTATTCGTAAGAAGAGTATGTTACATTTTAATGCTTTAATTATATAATTTATATGTATGATTAGAGGTGTTCGTGCTTTTTCTTCTCTTTTTGTATATTCAGTAAAACCTTAAAATTAAATCTAATGGACATTTAAGTAATATATCATATTCGTAACATGTTCATTGTAATAAACAGCGGTTGATGGAATATCTAATTTTTTTTCTACCAGGGAATAAGGAAGTAAGCCTTTTTACGGGGTAGCAGCTGGAGAATTGGATTGTGCAATTCTAAGACTTTTTTTCCTGGCCTTCAGGAATTCTCATTCACAAGCCTGTTTTCTGTTGCAAACCTTTCATTCTACAAATTATTCCAATGGAATCTATATGGAAGTGAATATTTGAGGTTTCCTAGTGGAAAGCAGCTTCCCAAACCTTAAGCATGCACCCCCCCACCCCAAGTTTCTCTTAAATAAGCTCTGACAAAGTGAAAAATCCCCCAGGTGTCCTGCTGATAACAGGGAAGTTATTAGTTTTCATTCATGGTGTCCAAACTAAAGTAAAACATCCACACAGGCGATCATACATAATAATGGACTAGATAAAGTCCATTTTTCTTGGGCCTTCTGAAAGCAATCCTTGGGTGTTAAAGCAGGTCTCTTAATAAATATCTTATCTCCTCCCCACAGAGGCCTGGCTGCAGATAAACAGACATCCATTACTGTATCTTTAATAATAACTCGAATTTCCATCAGGGGCCTTCAAAAAGGCTCCCCCTTTTAAAGGCCTCTTTGAGTGGAAGGCATTGAATCTTGGGGATGGAGAAAAACATGAAGACACAAATTGTGGTGCTTCCCCCTCCCCCCGCCCCCAACTCCATAGACCCATCTCTAGGACTGTTGAATTCACTTCTCTCTGCCTTCCACAACTGTCAACACGTGTGCTTTCTTCTGCTTTCTGCAAAAGCTTCAGAATTATCCAAGATTGTTTCTTCTAATATTGTCCTGTAGAACATGATAAAAAAATCCTACTCTGAATAGGAAACTTACTTTCAGGAAGCAGTTACTACTGTACTTCCCCTGCTATACAATTTTGGAAACAGACAAAATGTATGGATGACGGGGTTTTCACAAGAATCCCCACATATCATAAAAAGACTGCATTGCAAATGAAAGTCTTCGCTTCCAGAGCTTTAGAAGATAATTTTACCTCTCTGTACATAATTTACAAGCTCTCGGATTCCCTTCATATCCCCACATTTCTCAACTCTAGACAAGCTGTTGGATACTTTTGTTCTCAGCTTTTGCTCACTTTTCAGTTTGCCTTAGACAGCTTCAGTGAAGATCCAGTAATTGTTGCATTTCCTTCTCCATGTGTTTAACTTGCAGTCAAAACTGGATTTACTAAACCCGCTTTCATGTTTTTCGAAATGCAGTGTTGCCCAGGAATACAACAATGTTATTTGAGCACATAACATGATCATGAGGCACACAATACATAACTGCAGGAAAAAGAGAAGATGTGGAAAAAGTCAACTAGTTTTGACAGCAAAAAACATTTGTATTCACCACAGCTGATGTCATATTTATCTGTTTCTTCAGTATAGCATACAGCAACTCCAGCCATGTTCTTCTCTTCCTGAATATCGTATTTATGGTTTAAGGAATAAAATCTTGTTTGATTGCCAGTTCCAAGCATTCTGACCTGCACTTTAGAGTTGTTTGCATTTTTCCCATGCATGGTAATAAGATAAGCAAACATTTGTTTTAATCAATCTGAGTTTGATCCAGATAATTAGCCATTCAGAAAATCTATGGGTTATCTATAGCAAGGCAACCTTTTAGTGGCCAAGGGGCACACTTAGCATTATTGAGGGGGTAGAAGACTGCTTAATGAATGATATCATACCTTCCTTGTGAACAAGGCTGATTTGAGGGGGGGGGGTGTCAATTTTTAAGTGTGTTCCATGTTCCACCTCAAAATGACAGAAAATATGCTGTTGTTAGTTTTCAGCAAAGATGGATGGATGAATTCCAAGGGCCACAAAAAGAGAATCCGTACTGCCTTTGGAGCATAGTTTAACTACTTCTATCTAGAATGAAGGAAGCTGTTCCAGAAACTCTACCACTAATTCCCCAACTGATAGTTGGTGCTCACTATGATTATACTGGTCTGGATTCAAAGAGACATATGTGATATGAAGCACATGTGAACGCACACGTTGTACTTGACAGCACCTCCTCAAAGCAAATGTATCTAGTTTTGGGATCACATGACATCATCACATTTACAACTTCATTAAGGAGTTGTTGACTGGTACAACATGCATGCCTATGTACATTGCAAATTACCTTTTCCCTATTGAATCCAGATTTGGACACAACCCAGACTCCAAATCAATCAAGAGGAACAGGATTACTTATGATGCCATGTGACCAATCAGTTTAGGTTATGCAATATATAAAAAGACAGGTTAAGTCAAATGAAAACTGTTGTCATAAATAAAAACTTGTCATAATAGAAATAATTGAGACAACTGCATTATTCTATACAACTAAACAGATTTGTATTTGTTATAATAGAATTAAGGGCAAATTGAAAAAGAGAAAAAAATGTAAAACTATGCAAGGAACTATGCAAGCATTGTTAAAATAAAAAAATCAAATGTGAGAGTTACTTTTAGCACCAGTCTAGAAGTTCCTAAACGGAGGGAATAGTTACAACCTGGTGCTGTAAAATATACAGTATATATTATTTGTTTTAATGGATGTATTTATTGCTGTGTCTTGCAGCTAAATTGAATTTATTAAATATATTGCTGTGATTATATTTTTTTTACCATTTAATTTACGAAGAATGCAAAGGTTCGGTCTAGAGGACCCAAGGGAAATCTAGGAAACACTGAGCAAAATCCATGAAATTCAATGTAGCACACTAATCATGGTGGCATTATAGTATTAATTGCTATAATGTTATACTTCTAATCCTATCTTATACATTATAGCACGTAATTTCATTGTGAGAGAGAGGGGGAAGGGGCGGGAAACGGAATTAAATTTGGCTCAGTCATGTAACTTAATAGAGTAGTTTGAGTGTACAATCTCAGGACTGTGAGGTTAATGTCACACAGTACAATCCACCAAGGGATACCACAAGGACAAACAACTTCTGACACCCATGTAGAAATAGGGACGTTTGCTTCTTTGCTTTTTCAAGAGGTACCTAAGCCACGTAAACGATAATTAGAATTCATTGTAAAGATGATTTATCAAGTTCATCATTGTGTTTGAAAAGGCGAGGTCACCCATGAATGCTGATGAAATTTCCCAAGATTCCATCCCTAAGGGTTTTCTACATCTGCTGCCCTCTGAGATTGAGGGAAATAGCCCCCAGGCAAGCTTCTTGTTAATGTCAGACAGAAAAAAGGTAAGCATTTTGTCCAAGATAACCTTTTTCTTCCTTTGTCTACCTGACACAATCAGATCTTAAAAGAATATGATAATAGGGAACATATGAGTGTCCTTGTGGAATTTTTGGGTTGATAGTCCCAAAAGCAACCAGCATTCCCTAAAATGGATCAATAATCTATGAGGGGTAGTTGATGCTGAGAAAAATCTGAGAAGAGGCATCCCCTCCACTGGCTAAGTCATTTCACCTGTATGTCATAATCAATTAATTCTCAATCAAGATGAAGGCACAACTTTTCCTCTTCCTCCTCCTCCTCCTCCTCTTCCTCTTCCTCCTGCTCTTCCTCCTCCTCCATCCAATGTGACACTTTGATGTTTTTAAGTCTTTAAGAAGTCTTTAAGGACCATATAAAGAAGGGTTGTATTAATATGGTAATGCATATATACATGCTATTAGAATCCTACTCATGGCTCAGTGATATTTTTTTGCTGTTAAGAGCAATCTTCCCTTGAAATTATTTTATGGGGAACCACATATAAGCGGCACATGAGTGAGCAGAAAGAGCCAATCTTTGCACATCTTTTATCCTCTTTTTTTTTTCTTCTAGTTGCCCTTTTCTATCTGCATTTGTTTCTTTTCTTATAGAGGACTAGGATAGAATATTGTTGCAGTAGTCCTAATTATTTGGAGATACTTTTAAAATTGGGCCAAGGGCCACTGGTTGCCCAGCGATGACCTAACAAAATGGTAGTTCAATCAGACATAGCCTCAAGCAGACCATTAGATGAGTCTTTGGATTCTATTTTGAAGTTACTATTGTAATACCAGACGTGTTTTTTGCTTCCTCTAGCATCTAGGTCACATTTCTGAACTATCGCAACATCATTAATTTTTTGTTCTTCTAGCCTCTTATCTGGAAGAAAACCACATTGAAATCAATGAAATAATTTCTGAACGTTTATGAAAAAACGTATAGTTTTTTCATTATAACAAGTCTTAAGTTTGATTTTCACTTCCACTAAAAGTTCACTGAGATAATGGCAAGCCACTATCATGTGCCTCAGACATCCGTTTGCACGGGGATGATAATGGTCATGAAGGTGTGTGTGTGTGTGTGTGTGTGTGTGTGTGTGTGTGTGTGTGTGTGTGTTGCATGTCTGTGTGAATGTGTATCTGTGAGTGCAAGTCCCAGAAGTTTTCTTGTCATCATTTCCATAAGTTTTTGCCATTGTCTTCTTCCTAGGGCTGAGAGTGGGTGACTGATCCAGAGTTACCCAACTGCCTTTGTCCTGAAGGTAGGCAGTTGCCTTACACAGCCTCCTTGTTGCCTTAACCACGACCCCAACTGGAAAGCCTACTTTACAGAATTGTTGTAAAGATTACTAAGCTAATGTTTTGGTTGCATTTGCATATTGGTCTATAAATGCTACTTATTATTATTTCTATTGATATTATAGTACAACTGAAAGCTAATTCATAGTTGTCTGAGAATAAATTCCACTTAATACAATAAATTCCACTTAATACAATCTGACATAATTGATTAGACATGCATAGGATTGCACAGTAAACTAATTTCTGTTTAATGAAGTATGGAAAATATAAAGTAACACTAACTTATTTTCATAGACAAAATGCAAGGGTGCATAAATCTTAGGGATAGAAAGAAACCTATTATAAATGTAGTCACTTCAGGCAGAAATGAACAATAATGCAATCTTTAATATACATTGATCGACATAGGTTTGCTGCATTTGGGGTCAGAGTTTGTAATTTCGGGTTGGTCAATATGTGTTTAATGTGCAAAATGGTATTTAATTATCTGAGATGAGTAAAATGCTTGCATTTGTAATCAACTGAATTTAGCTATTTATTCTTGGTGAAGAATTCCACTTAATGGAAATGTACTATATTATCACTTCGATAATCCAGTTATTAACTGGGCTTTCAAGAAACACTTAGAAATATTAAAAGTTGCTTTTGCTCATATAGCAAGAATGAGGCTAGAGCAGACTGGAGGAAAATGATAATCTAAGAGTCCATACAAGCTTAATCGTTGTTAAAAAGAAGAATGTAAAAGGAAGCATAGGTTGCAATAGAGAAGCAATGAGTGCCTTTTTAAAAAATATAATATGAAAAAAGAGGTTTCTATCTGACTTAAGCTTCTACAATAAAAACACCTGAAAAATATTCCTAATGTTGGGGCTTCTATAAGTTGGAGTTCATTGAAATGTCACAATATAAAATGCTCAACTTTGTGAATCCATCTCTTCTAGGGCATTCCATTCAGTTCGATCACTTCATTCCATCTTTCCGTTTCTATCCCCTAAAAATTGTTCAGCATTTTCTATTCCTTAAGTACATTCACTCCACACTGAACTATTGTGGAGTGGGATGTAAATGTTATTTCTACTGTCTTTTGTGAATTTAGAACCCAGGTTTAGTGCTGTTTTTGAATGGTTTCAGCAATAGCGATGGGCAATGGAATAATATTGAATAACGTAAGCAGGAAATAATAGGACTCTGAAGAAGGTTACATAGGTAGTCCTCAACCTTTGACCATTATTAAGCCCCAAATTTATGTTGTTAAGTGAGAAATTTGTTAAGTGAGTTTTGCCCTGTTTTATGGCTTTCCTTGCCATATTTGTTAAGTGAACCATTGTAGTTTATTTATTTATTTATTTATTATTTCAATTTATATACCGCCCTTCTCCCCGGGGGGACTCAGTTGTTAAATTAGTAACATGGTGGTTAACTGAACCTGGTTTCCCCATTGACTTTGCTTGTCAGAAGGTCAAAAAAGGTGATCACATGACCCTGGGACACTGCAACCATCATAAATGTGAGTCAGTTGTCAAGCATTCAAATATAAATCATGAGACCATGGAGCTGCTGCAACAGTCATAAGTGTGAAAAAAGGTCATAAGTCACTTTTTTCAGTGTTGTCGTAACTTCGAATGGTCACTAAGTGAACTGTTGTAAGTCGAAGACTACCTGTATTTTGACAGAGACAACAAAGGGAAAGATTAAGGTATCATATGCCTGATATGGAATAGTGGAATGAGATAAATATAGATAATACCAAATTTAACATGTGCAACCATTGTTTCAAATACTATTATTGAATTATTGAAAGTGCAGTATGTTTAAATACCTTTCATCCACCAGAGTGAGAATGACAAGAATCACAGATTCCAAAATGCCATAAAAGCAACTGTAAACAGTGTTTTTCATAAAACTGTAAATAAAATTGTAAACAGTGTTTTCTTAAAAGACTAATTAAAACAGGGGTCTCTCCAACCTTGGCAACTTTAAGCCTAGAGGACTTCAACTGGCTTAAAGTTGCTAAGGTTAGAGACCCCTGAATTAAAATATCCAAACCAGTGGTGGGTTTCAAAATTTTTTACTACCAGTTCTGTGGGTGTGGCTTGGTGGGCGTGGCTTGGTGGGTGTGGCAGGGGAAGGTTACTGTAAAATCTCCATTCACACCCCACTCCAGGGAAATATTACTGCAAAATCTCCATTTCCTCCCAATCAGCTGGGACTCAGGAGGCAGAGAATAGATGGGGACCGGGCCAGACAGAGGTGGTATTTACTGGTTCTCTGAACTAGTCAAAATTTCTGCTACCGGTTCTCCAGAACTGGTCAGAACCTGCTGAAACCCACCTCTGATCCAAACAAAATCAACAACGCTTTAAATAAATGTAAACAAAAATGTCAAAGTAGATTATCTAGTTGAATTTGGCATCCCAAGTAGGAGACGCCTCTCCTGGAAAAGTCCTTTTCTCTTGTTCCTTCAAAACCATCTTCCTTAAGCAGAGAAAAGGTTTCCTTAGGACCTTAAGTCTTTACGAAGGCTCTGCTTGAGTTTAATGTTGAACAGTTCAAAGTCCAGGGAGTGAATGCTTATTTTGAAAGAAGAAAGACCAAAAAAAAGAGAGATGCCATTGTGACATTTTTATGGGACAGATTTCATTATTGTATTCATTCCTGAGTCAAATGTATATAGGGGGGTTATATAAATGCAAAACAATTCTGGGGGTATACAATAGTCAATAAAACAACAGATATAAAAATATAAAAATCCCCATTAAAATAAATATTACAAAAACAATAGGAAACTGGAAATTGAATACATAGGGAACAGCAAAGTAAACTGCTCTGCTCATTTTCTTCTTTTCTAGTTTCTGACAGTGGGTATATATGTGTAATTCACTAAGGCATGCTGAGATTAATGTTACTAGATAGGTTCACTTAATGTGCAATCACTGAAAGCTCAAAAAAGTAGGATTTACCAATGAACCACGCACTATAAGGATGGATGTCAGTGGTGGGTTCCTCCCGGTTCGGCCCAGTTCAGCCGAGCCAGTAGCGGTGACAATATGATGTCACCAAACCAGTTCTCTTTGTTCGGGAGCTGGGCCCTCCCACCCACTCCATGTTATTCTTACCTTTTATTTGGCCCCGCCCCCAATTTTTCGCTGCCTCCCGAGTCCCAGCTAATCAGCTGGAAGGAAAAGAAACTGTTTAAACTCTTGTCGTGGGGCTTCAAAGGGCCGCCCTACAGCTGATCAGAGTTAAAAGGCAGTGTGGTGGTAGATCAGGATGCTTGAAAAACAAATAGGTAGGCCAGGATGCTCCAAGAACAAATGGGTAGACCAGGGCACTCAAAAAACAAATGGGTAGACCGGGATGCTCCAAAAACAAATGGGTAGACCGGTACAGCTCTGCAAGCAGTTAAAAGCCTGGTAGACCAGTACCTCTGCTAAATCCTAAAGAATTGTCATCAATGTCATTGTCATTGATGATCATCAAACCATGCCCACAAAATAAACCACGCCCACAGAACTGATAGTAAAAAAATTTAGAACCCACCCCTGGTGGATGTTGAAAACAGAGGAAGCCATTGAAATCAGTGCTTCAATCACTGACAGGTGTGACATACAATGCATCAATGGGGTTATTATTCATTTGGATACAAATGGAGCTATAATATTAAATGTATTCTAGTGCAAACCTAATATTGATTTAATCTTCTAAGAGTTGGTAAGGCAGACGTTAGATTGGAACCTGCTGGTAAATTAATATTCTTGTTGGACATTCAAAGGTCTCAATGCAGATCACCCATTAATTTACCAACGGGTTTCAATCTACCTTCCTCTTCTAAAGAATAGAGGAGATAATATCTCCTACAAGCCTTCTCTATCAATGTACCTCCTTCTAAACTAGACCATTAAAAGTCCTAATGATAATAACATACATACAAAATTTGAGGGATATATTTCGATTCCAGAGCATGGTTTCAAGAGTGCCTAAAGCCAATTCTGCAGCTGAGCATACCCATCCAAGATTCTATTTGGTTTTGATTCCAATTATGAGGCTTAAAATTCATTGAAGAGTCACACTTAAATGGCAGAAATTAAAAATACATTTTTCTTAGCACTTATAGAAGGTAGGACAAATTGGGCATGTGAGCTCTGTAATCACATTGCCTAGAAATTAGCTCAAGTTAAAGAAATTTATATTGGCTTCTTGTATTTATAGAGAAAAAATTACTATTGTGTACTCTGTAGCCAAAGAGGAACAGATGGCAAAGTTGTGCCACAGGTGATTCTTGAGCCAGTGAAGAGCACTGAGCTTGGACCTGCAACAGGTTGAATCCCTATCCCATGCCTTGTGTATTTTTCCGCAGAGGAAAACCAAGATTTCTTTTTTATTATTATTTTTTAAAGTTTGTTTATTTATAACACAGTAAAACAATACAAGACATACAACACTTATATCCAAGACTCTTTTTACAGCTTTTTCATAGTGGTCCTTTCTTATTATTTACTATTTCCATAGATTTTACTTCATCTTATTCCAATTTACTATCTGTCCCCATCATTTTATTTACAATATATTTCTCTTTTTCCTTCCAATCACTAAATTGTATTTTATCAATTTTTCCCCTTATTTTTGACGTTTCTTTTTCTCCCCCTTACTTTCCTTCTTTGTTTTTCCAAGATTTCTTTTATAGCTAGTGAGAGGGAGGGAAGGAGGGAGGGAGGAAGGGAGGGAAGGAGAGATATATAGAGGGAAAACAGCTCCAATTTCTAATATACCGGTATTCTTCAATCTCATAATCCTCCATAATAATACCAGAAATTTCCTTCTCCAGCTTCTTCATCATAACCACCATGCAGACACTCATCTATATAGGATTTTAACTAGTTGTGAGAGTTTTCAAGCAAAAAAGTAACAAACTCTATTCTGAAATCTTCCATTTCTGTTAAAGTTCGCCAGATTTTAAATTTATTGGATTTGGTCTGCTTGTTGAGATACTCTCATGGCATGGCTACTCTTTAAGAAAAAGTGTGGGGTTGAGGACAGTAAATGTGGAAACAAATTAAAAATAGATCCAGGTAAAACATAATCAGACCAACATGAAAGAGGAGAAGGAGAGGCAAAGAAAGAGGGAGATTCTAATACTTAAGAGGATTGTGAAACATAATTCCACTGAGATCCCTGTGGAAGAGCTGGGGATGTGACTACTTCATTTTTACTGCCCAGAAATATTTATAGCTGCCAAAATAATCTGGCAATCCATGAGTATGTTCATTTTTGTCTATTTATTTTATTGAATTTATATACCGTCCTTCTCCCTGAGGGGACTCTAGCGGCAATGGCTGGCGGCAATGGCTGGTGTTTGTGACTCAACTCAGGCAGCAAAATGTCTTTAGTTGATTCTTATAGAAAAATGGGCAATATTGTCTCAATAACAGGAGATCCTGGGCTCCAAGTGCAAGCATACTTTGTGAAAGAGATATGCTTTTGCAGCCCATATATGCAGAACATATATGCAGAACAAGTAAAGGCCCTTCTCAAAATAAGTTTTAAATGTGCATGTTTGAATTATATATCCACAGTAATGTTAATTTTATCCCAGAAAGCATGCTGGCTGGAGAATTCTAGGAGTTGAAGTCCACGCATTGTTGCCAAGGCAGAGAAAACTGGGCTAGGGAACAGAGGAAGCCCAGATGGGAGGAAGAATCTGTAGGCTTCATGCTTTAATTGCGTTTTGTTGCAAAGGGAGAAATTCCTCAAGAAAGGCAAGTTGCTGTTGGGTAATGGAAAAGACAAAGACCATTCATGCTAGGGATATCAAAGCATTGGAGGGGGGACCCCATATTAGCTACAATATATCTGAGATATTCATCAAAATCAGCAGGAATTCTAATCTTCAGTTCCAACTCAGTTCCCCAAAGATGTAGATTGTTTCTGACAATTAGAAGCCAATGCATATCCATAGTAAGTAAGATTTTGATTTTGGTCCAGGCATATTGAAATGTGAATTTGAGTAGATTCACCCAGCTCTGAAGTCTTGGACAACTAATTGAAAAATCCTTACTGCAGACAGTTGTTGAAGGTCGGGGGGGAAAGCACCTGACATGTTCCTAATGAAAGACAGTTGCTGGCAATCATTTGCTCAGTTGTCCATAGCTGGGAGGCGTAGGGTTCCCTGCATAGAAGCTTTTCTAATTTCCATTCTAATTTGCAAGTCATAAAAAGAGAAGCCATTTGTGATACGGGAGCTTCCATTTAATTTCTTGTCACCCTAATCATGCCAGTTTAACCCTCACTTGCTTGCTTGATTGCTTTGCATGCTCAGTTGATCCATTGCCTTCTCCTGAAAATGTAGCACGTTCTCAACTGGGGCATCAGATATTAATCCTTCCTCTATGCAGCTTAAGAAAAAGATAACAAAAATACTGCAGCTTCAATTATTTCTGAGCAACTTGGCTGTGAGTTGCAGTCTAGAACCAGAATGCAAGAAAAACAAAATGCCTAATTATCCATAATCAAACTTTTGAAATTGCTTTATCCACAACTATGGCAGTAATGTGCAAATTGATTTGGATACATAGCTTCTAGGCCAATTATGGCTAACCTTTTTGCCGTTGAGTGCCAAAAGCGGGGGTAGTGGGGGGGAATTGCACGTGCACATGCCCACACCCATAATTCAATGCGCCCCGTCCCCCCATGCATGAGTGCATGACCCCCCCCCCGCTCTCCCTGCTTTTGACATGCAATGGCCCAGTGGACCCAGTAGGCCCATTTTTTGCCTTCCCCAGGCTCCAGAACCTTTCTAGGAACAGGGGAGGGCAAAAACGGCCTTCCCCACCCCACCCCCCAGAGGCCCTCCAGAGGCCCTGAAACAGCTCATTTCCCAACTTCCAGTGGGCCCGAAAGGCCGAAAAATCAGCTGACTGAGGTAGGGCAACACTCACATACCCACAGATATGGCTCCGTGTGCCACCATAGGTTCTCATGACAATTCTAGGCAATGTTCAGCTAGTCAAAATATTAAATTTGAAGTATATTCTGCCAGACAAATTTTACCATTTCAGTTTCTGGTATAACTTGCACATCAGTTCATGTAAATCCATTTGCCAGAATTCATTTATTTATTCATATGATAAATATAATTTATATATTTGAGATAAACAGCCCAGTTAAAACGTATGATTTAGAAATATAAAAATGGCAACTAAATACTATTACCATAGTTTAGATTGGACTGATGAGACTTTCAGAACTGAAAAAGATGTAAAGCTAAGTGAATTTCCTCTGAGAATTCAAAATTCTTAGGATAAATACAAAAAAGACTCACTCCTCATACCCATCGCTATTCATGAAATAGCAGCGCACACAAAGCATGAGCTGGATGCCATTCTTAAGTCTCACGTAGCAAAAGATAGTTCTCAATAAAAGTATTTTTACAGCCACATACAACAACTGGAGAAATATTTGGCGGACAATTCAGAAAGCCAGAATATCAAACCCAATTTCATACATGCTACTGAATATTGCTTCACAAACGCATGTCAGAATATGCATACAAGTGTACAGAGAACAATTGATACGGTCTGACTATTTTATTTACCTTCTTCAGGTATAAATGGAAGTTGCTCAATTTTGTCCACATACATTGATCACCAAGTGGATGTCATACCTAATGGAGAATTTCCCATAGTTCCCTCTGATTTAACTGTGCCTATTATACAATTATCAATAGCCAGGCAAGCTGTCAAATGTTTGTTTATGGGTAGCTAATTTAGTCTAATGGTTAAGGCACCAGACTAGAAACCAGGAGACTGTGAGTTCTAGTCCAGCTTTAAGCATAAAAACCAGCTGGATGACTTTCAGTCAAGCACTCTCTTAGCCCAACTCACCTTACAGAGTTGCTGTGGGGAAACTACCAGGAGGAAGGAGTATTAGATATGTCCGCTGCCTTGAATTGTTTATTATTTAGTTATTTATTAGATTTTTTTTTATCCCAGCTTTATTACTTTGTAAGTAACTCAAGGTGGCAAACATACTTAATACTCCTCCCTCCTCCCATTTTCCCCATAATAACCTATGAGATGAGTTGGAGTGGGAGAGAGTGTGAGAGGCCCAAAGTCACTCAGCTGGTTTCTGTGCACCAGGTGAGACTAGAATTCACTCTCTCCTTGTTTTTTATAAATATGATTTTTTAAAAAACATAGTTATTTTGTCTGAAACTATGCATATCCAACCTTGAGGGCATAGGAAGGCTCTTGCTATATAACCAGGCCATGTTAATGATTGTTATCTATATGTTGTAAGCATGTGCAGAGGAATCTGTGGTGTGATAATAGGATAATTAATTTTTCTAAGCAGGTTATGGGAGTGTATATAAAATAAAGCTATTATCACTAAGCAATGAAGACAGAAGTTAAGAGAATGTTGAAGAGCTGCCCCCTACTGGCTACTATTGGCAGATAGAGCCAAGTGTCCTAACTAAGGTATTGAAGAATTTTTAGGACTTTGGAGAGCTCCATGAGTTTCTGTGTAGTCTTTGGACCGGCTGCCCTTGACAAAACTGATAAATTAATGATATTCATAATCTTCAACTCCACAACCCAGAGAGACCAGAATTACTACAGCCAATTAAACCTTACATCCTGTGCAGAGTTGGTTATTTACAAAACCTGCAGACAGAGAAGATGGAGAAAAGCAAAGTTTATGCTAAAAAATTTAAATTTCGATACCTCTCTTCCCCCCACCCCTCAAATGTATGTATAAGAACAGGTATCCTTTTACAAGAACTGCAGTTCCCAAAAAATTTTTCTGTGCTTAACAATTATCACACCAGAACAAACATTGCATTTGCTCACTAGAAAAGTTCAATGAATTCCAATAAATCTCTTTCATGAACTTGATTTCCTGAGGAATGGCACTTTGTTACTTTTTTCTTCCCCCCTTTCTTCTGAAGCTAAAATCACATCTTTACCATTGGCACTTGTGCAGTGATGAGCTTCATAAATCAGATGCTTAACAGATTAAGAGAGTTGGCAGGGTCCTTGTAGGTCATCTAGTCCAACCCCCCACCCAAGCAGGAGACCCTACACCATTTCTGACAGATGGCAGTCCAGTGTCTTCTTGAAAGCTTCCAGTGATGAAGCTCCCACAACTTTTGAAGGCAAGCTGTTCCATTGGTTGATTGCTCTCACTGTCATAAAATTTCTCCTTATTTCCAGGTTGAATCTCTCCTTGTTCAGTTTTCATCCATTATTCCTTGTTTGACCTTCAGGTGCTTTGGAAAATAGCATGACTCCCTCCTCTCTGTGACAGCCCCTCAAATATTGGAACACTGCTATCATGTGTCTCCTGGTCCTTCTCTTCACTACACTAGCCATGCCCAGTTCCTCCAACCATTCATTGTATATTTTAGCCTCCAGTCCCTTAATAATGTCAGTTGCTCTTCTCTGCACTCTTTCTAGGGTCTCAGCATCTTTTTTATAGTGTGGTAATGCAGTATTCTAGGTATGGTCTTACTAAGGCTTCGTAGAGTGATATTAGTACCTCACTTGATCTTGATTGCATCCCTCTGTTAATACAAGTTATGATTGCATTGGCTTTTTTGGCTGCCACCACACACTGTTGGCTCATATTTAATTGGTTGTCCACTAAGACTCCAAGATCCCTTTCACAGTTACTGCTATTAAGCCTGGTTTCACCCAGTCTGTATGTGTACTTTTGTTTTTTCTTGCCTAAGTGTAAGACTTTACTTTTCTCTACACTGAATTTCATTTTGTTAGATAGAGCAGAGTGTGCAATTCTGTCAAGATCCATCTGGATCTTGAGCCTATTATCCAGGGTGTTGGCTACTCCTGCCAGCTTAATATCATCCACAAATTTGGTAAATTCCCCTTCTATTCCCTCATCTAAGTCATTTATGATGATATTGAAGAGTACTGGGCCTAAGACGGAAACTCGTGGTACCCCACTGCTTACTTCCCTATTACCATTAAGGATTACTCATTGAGTATGGTTTGTCAGCCAGTTACAAATCCATCTGATGGTGATGCTATCTATCCCACTTTTTTCTTGCTTACCAAGAAGTAGGTTGGGGTCTACTTTGTTGAAAGTATATTATGCCACAGTATTTGCTGGTCTATTAATTTAATTACTGTGTTAAAGAATGTAATGAGATTGATTTGGCATGATCTGTTTTTAACAAACCCATGTTGACTTCTAGTTATTATTTTACTTGTTTCTAGATGTTGGCAGATCTGTTTTTTTATTAACTTTTTCAGTATCTTCCTGGGTATTGATGTTAGGCTGATTGGTCTGTGCTTTTCTGGGTCTGTTCCCCCCCCCCTTTTTTTTTTTTTTTTTTTTTTGAAGATGGGAACCACATAAGCTCTTTTCCAGTCTTCTGATAGTTCCCCGGTGGTCCAGGATTTTTGAAAGATGTGGTACAGTGGTTCTGAGATGACATCTGCCAGCTCCTTTAGAACTCTGGGATGTAATCCATCAAGTCCCGGTGATTTATATTCATCAAGATCAGACAGGTGTTCTCTTACTATTTTTTGCTTATTTAAACTTTTATTTCTAGTCTGTCTTTTACAGTTACGTTTTTGGTAGATTGGACTATAGTTTCTTTTTGCGTGAATCAGTTGGATCTTCACTCATTCTAGCAGACATATCTGCTCTCAGATTACTATATAAGGAGCAACTCTCTCCCCTTAGATCAACCATCTGTCTCCAAAGGAACAAATAAAAATGATTTCAATAGGCAGGTAGTTGACACATGACTAATCTAAATAAAGGAGCTTTAGATCTCAAATTAGCAAATCAGTTTTCTGGATTCTTATAACATACTAATTCATATGTCATTTCATCATAGTTTATGAAGTCAGTCCAGTGGTCTGGGGTCACAAAAACACTGAAACCAAAAGTTATTAAAACAGACTAGGTTACATAATGTGTTGAGCCTAAAATAACCAATCACATTTTGGTGTGGCCTGTTGAATGAACCCAGCCAATTATTCAGCTTCCCAGAACATTTCTTCTCTATCCGCAAACCTCAGTGCAAAGATCATAAAACTTTAGCCCCAGAATACATTTTTTAAGGAGATGACCTGATTCATTTGGCAAAGATAATAAGAGGTGGTGAATGGGAGAACATGTTTCATTTGGCATAAGCAATGAGAGGTAGTGAAGAGGAGCATAAATAATTCACTTAACATGGATAATAAAAAACAAGAAATGAATATGTCTTGTGAATAATTCCCTCCCCCTCCAAATTCTCACAGGCCTGGGAAGAAACAGGATAGAAAGTACTGAAGCTTTTCAACTGGTCATTTATTTGATTGTAAATGTATTTATTTATTTATTCATTGCATATTTATTTATGTTATTTATTTATCAAATTCCTATAACATCTATCTCATGAATGTGGCTCTGGGCAGCATGGAAAAGGCTTCTAAGGATATTATGGATAGTCAAGAAGCACAACAAAAGTAGATAATAGGACAAGTCAATATAGAATACTCACTTGAGACACAAATGACTACTCCCAAGTTGTTGTTATTGTTGTTGTTGTTGTTGTTGTTGTTGTTACACATCAGATATATTATGTGAAGACCTAATCTTTGGAGAAGTCATGAATACTGGGAAAGGTAGCAGGAAAGAGAAGAAGACAATCAATAGCGAAGTGGATGGACTCGCTTACAGCAGTAATGGGTAAACCATTAGAAGGTCTGCAGCATCAAGTTGGGAATGAGAAAATGAGAATGAGAAAATATGTCTATGTTATCACACTTAATCAGTCAATCAGCAGAGATGGAGATGTATTTCCTGGTACAGTATTGGATATTTTCCCAAATAAAAGCTGGTTAATAAGATTATTACAAGAACCTAGTTTTGGTTGTGAAGGGCTGCTAGAGGTGTGACAGCTATGATTTGTTTATTCTACTGTGTGAATTGAGTCTGCGTATTCAAATTCTAGGCAGTCCTAAGGCACAATATTGACAGTTTCTCAGCACCAAGCTCCGATCTGGACCAGTCCTGCATTCACCTCAGATGGAGGGTACTGAATGGTAACAGAAGAAAAGGCAGCAGCCCTGTGGATGATTTTCTCTCTTGAAACCTCTCCTACATTTTCTTAGATAACCTGCTATTCCTTAAATTGAGGGATGATGTCTTATCATAAAGGGGAAAATGAACATGTAATTGCCAGCTATTTTTATTTTCTCGTACAGAAAAGGAAAGGAAAGGGGAAATTGCATAAGAATACAAATCCACTTTTAATAATCAAAACCAATGATACGTGTGTATGTGTGTGAGTTTGTGAGGTGTGTGACATATTGCAATTACATGATTAGTATTTCAGTTGTGTCGCATAAAAGTAAGAGAAATAACACGTGCATTTAAATTAGCGTATACAATTAGATTTTGTCAGAAAAACATGTAGGTAAACATCTTGTTTTTCACTTCAAGGAGCAAACTTGATCCAAGCCTGCCTATTTGTAATTCTAATGAAGTAATTGCTTTGACTTACCCGTAGTGGAAAAAAGGCAGCTTAAAAATACAGCATCTATGAAATATGAACAAGTGTGATCATACTGTTACGAGTGAAACTATGCAATTATCATACATATTGATTTATAGCTGTTTGGTTCGTATATAAAGATGTCTATATTGTTTTCTTGGTAGCAGTTCACAAGTAAAAAATGAACATGCATGAAAGATGGAGTGCATGTGACAAAGAGAAGAATAAACTACATTTATTCATATAGTGGGGTTGCCTTGCATTTATGCATTTCCCATCTCTTTTTTTCTTTAGCTTTCAATATTTTTATTAAATTTCAGCAAAGGGAAGGAGAAGGAGAAGGAGAAGGGGGAGGGGGAGGAAGAGAGAGAAAGAGGAGGAAGAGGAGGAAGAGGAGGAGGAAGAAGAAGAAGAGGAGGAGGCAGAAGAAGAGGAGGATGAGGAGGAGGACGAGGACAAGATTTGCAAAATACAAGCAAGTCTTTACTAAAACAAACTAAGCACAATTGGCAAAAATCAACTCTGTATTGAAGACTGAGTATACTTAATGCCCTTCACAAACAGACTCATTTCATCTTTCTATAGTTACACTTCTTCCTCACAATAGCCCAGGCTTTCCCAACCTGAGGCTGTCCAGGACTCTTTCTCACAAAATCAAAGTCAAAATGTCTGTAGATTGTGAATCCTGGGAGCTGTAGTCTGAACATATCTAAAAGATTCCTAAATGAAATATGCTATTTTTAAAAATAGCAACTCCAAACATTTTCTTTCGGGAGGAAGAAACATAAGATGTGGTGGCAGTGGAAATAGTGAAAATTTAGCTGGAAAGACGTCTTCCGAGACACGCTTTACTAGAAAAACAAAAGCATGCATCTAAGCCATCAGTCTTCCAGCTGCTTCTTTCGGAGTTTTATTGCAGAGTATCTCTCATATAGCAGCAGGTGGCACTATACAGCCGTGCTGGAGCATGACATGAACTGTAGAAAAATGGGATTGAAAGTTGGAAAAGATTTTGTGTAAAGAAAAAAAATGTCTGAGAATGTCCTATTATATAAATAAGTGATTGCAAGATAGATCTCAAAGCAGTATGATGCAGCTGCAGAAAGAAAGTGAAGGAAAGTAACAGAACCTAAATTTCCAAGTTACAAAGACATAAAAGTGATATTGTGAGATATGGGAAGACATTCAGAGGTAAGCAGGAAATAGTCACTTATGGAATGCTTAAAGAAACTCTGTGTGTGTGTGTGTGTGCGCGCGTGTGTGTGTGTGAATGAGAAGACTGGATATGAAAAAATGGCTCATTTGAAGGACTTTCATGTTAAATGCAACATCTCCCATGAATTAAGATTGACTCCAATGGCAGATGGACATGGCTGTGTAGTTTTCTTGCAGCAGTATAACAAAGCACTTAGACTTATATATTGCTTCACAGTGCTTCACAGCCCACTCTAAGCAGTTTACAGAGTCAGCATATTTCCCCCAACAATCTGGGTCCTCATCTCACCCACCTTGGAAGGATGGAAGGCTGAGTCAACCTTGAGCCTGGTGAGATTCGAATTGCCAAACTGCTGGCAGCTGATAGTCAGCAGAAGTAGTCCGTAGTATTGCACTATAACCACTGTACCACCACAGCTCAGTATAGTAGCTGGTTGCCATTTCCTTCTGGGAATGCTGGTTATAACAAAATAACAGAATAACAGAGCTGGAAGAGACTTTGGAGGTCTTCTGGTCCACCCCCTGCTCAGGCATATCATTTCAGATAAATGATTGTCCAATGATCTCTTCTTAAAAACCTCCAGTGATGGAGCACACACAACTTCTGGAGGCAAGTCGTTCCACTGATTAATTGTTCTCACTGTCAGGAAATTTCTCCTTAGTTCTTGGTTGGTTCTCTCCTTGATTAGTTTCCATCCATTGTTTCTTGCTTGGCCTTCTAGTGCTTTGGAAAATAGGTTGACCCCCCCCCCACTTCTTTGTGGAAGCCCCTGAAATATTGGAACACTGCTATCATGTCACCCCTATGCCTTTTTTTCATTAAATTAGACATACCCAACTCCTGCAACCATTCTTCATGTTTTTGCTTTGTGTGTTTGTAGGCGAATGAGTGCATGTGTGTTTATTTTCCAGTCTACCCTACAATCCTTTGATTTTTCTAGTAGAAACCCATCAAAGTATGCAACAGGCTTTCAGCTGCTTTGCTGAGGTCAGCTAAAGTTGTTTTTTTTTAAAAATCTACTGTAGGCTATCATGCAGAAGAGAGCAATTATTTACTCTACTGCCCTAGAAAGCAAAGTTAGATCCCATAGGTTTAGTTATTGGTTAGCAGTTAAAGGAGCTGCAACTTAAAATGCATTAACAGGAGCATAAAATTCATGTCACAGGAAGTAATTGTTCCATTCTACTCTGTCCTGGTCAGACACCTTTAAATTACTATGCCCAGTTCTGGATACCAGTGTTTTAAAAAAAGTGACAAATTTGAATGAATTCAGAAGAGGGCTACCAAGATTCTGAGAGGTCTGCAAATTAAGCCCTGATGGGTATGACAGAAGGACCTGAATAACCTTCAAAACACAACTGAAGGGAAATATGAGTGCAGTTTTCAAATATCAATGGGGTTGTAACATAAACATCTTCATCTTCAGATAGTGCTGGCTCTTCAGCTTTAAAACAGAGATGAGCACCTCCCCCTAGAGTTGGGAACGACTAGCACATATGTGCGAGGGGAACTTTTACCTTTAACATAAATATATGTGCCTAAATGCCCAAAATGTTTTAGGTTAAACCTAAAGGTAGAAGGTCCAGGTTAGTCATCAGGATAATTTTTCTGACTGTACAAACTATTAGGTGATAGAATAGGCCCGTGATGGTGAACCTATGGCATGGGTGCCACAGGTGGAACGCAGAGCCATATTGGTGGGCACGCAAGTGTTGCCCTAGCTCAGCTCCAGCGTGCATGCGCGCACCAGCCAACTGATTTTCAGGCCTTCCAGTACTGGCTGGAAACTGGCTGTTTCTGGCCTCCAGGAAGGCCTCCGGGGGGGATGGGAAAGGCTGTTTTTGCTCTCCCCAGGCTCCTAGAAAGCCTCTGGAGCCTGGGGAGGGGGAAAAACAGGCCTACTGGGACCACCATGCCATCACGTGCCAAAAGTAGGGGGAAGTGTGAGGAGGGTCACGTGCGCATGCGCAGGAGGGCGGGGCGCATTTAATTATGGATGTGGGCACACGCACCCACGACCCCCCCACGCTCCCCACGCTCCCCACGCTTTTGGCATGCAACGGCAAAAAGGTTAGCCATCACTGGAACAGGCAGTTAAGTGAAATAATGAATTCTCCTTTGTTAGAGGTCTTCAAAGATTCAATAGTATAGTCCCTCAGAAATTCCCTAGTGGTTTCTTCACTGAAGAAATGCTGTACTAGAAAATCTCTAGGGTTATGTCCTACTTTATAATTCTATTACAAACCTGACGACATTTCACCCTCCTTAAAAGTGGTATGATCACCTCCTAAATCCAACCAATCTCCCCCATTCATTTAGTTATCAAGGAACCAGATGGACATGGAACTAGCCCATAGGTTGCAGAGCTTGTATCCACTTCCCTAAGTTCCACAAGTTTAAAACTATTTTACTGGGAAACTATTGGGATATTTTTTTAAAAATTACTTTTATAAGTGAAAACTGCTGGTCTACTTGAGCACTTCAAATACTGAGTCATTCTGATCCATACTCCACGGATTGGGAACAGGGAATTACCTCTACTGTCCTGCTTCTCCAAAATATTCCAATTAATTTTCCAATAATATTTGATTTCTAATTTGGTAGGACTTTTTTTATTTTATGGTCTAGCTAGTAAGGCAAAGGTCCAATAAGGCCTAATAGGTTTATGCCTATAGAAAACCCTGAGTATTAGCTTTTATATATAATTTAGCAATGTCGCTCTAACTCAAAATACTTTGAGAAAGAAATTGTAGCCCAGAGGACATATGGCATAATACCTGATGAAATTCACACACACAAACACACTCAATGCAATGTAAGTTATCTAGTGTATGAAATGTAGTTACTAAGAGTTATTTTTAGATTTATTTCGTCTTGTCAACCCAATGAGTCCAGAGCTGCTTTACAATACTGTGAAGGTTAAACTAGTTATAGAAAAAGAAAGAAGATTTCTGCTCATGGCTGCTATAAAAATGTCATGGAATTATTTCTAATTTTACCATCAGGTTAAAAGAAGTCTCCTGGCTTTCTCTCTCTTTCTCTCTCTCTCTCTCTTTTTAAAGGGGGATAATAAATTCAAAGCAATTCAATGCTGGAGAAGCACCGTATGTTAAAACAATAAAGGCTGATGAATGGTTGGTTTGAGTCAGTTGGATGAGGATTACTTTGTATAAGGACTATAAGAATTAAAATACAACACATGAAGGGACACCAGGGTTGGTTTATGGGCAGCCATTGAGTGTTTCACTTCAGAAAAATCAGAAAATTTAACATGATTTCTTTTCAAGCAGGACCTCATTGCTTCCATCAGAATGACAATGGCAGTGTTGGGGCATTATGTTCTGTCAATCCATGTACATCATTGTGCATCAGTATGTACAATCTTCGATGTACATACTGATGCTTTTTTCATTGATACATGTTGGGGGTGTGTTGTTGTTTTTTACATTAGTGTCATGAAATCATTATCTACTATAGTTATAAGAGATTGGAGAAAAAGAAAAGGTACTTGGAATTTAGCAGCACTCAAAAATGACCGCTATGGGCAATTTGCCTCTTCCCTAAATAGAGGCAAAGATTATTACAAGGTTTAACAGAAAATGAATTTGGTCTCTTTCATGCTGTCTATGAATCCAGAAATTTTGTTGGTTCCAAAGCTATTGCTGCAAATAATTACTGGCAGTATTCCAGTTTTCCATTTTTAATTATAAGATTTTCTTTGAAAAAAAGAATAGTCAGTTGGGGTTGTATCCCAAAGGAAATATTTGGGAGCAGTATGATGTCTGTAGGCACTATATACCCTATCCCCACGATAAGCCACAGTTCCTTTCACGAGGAAGTTTGCTTCATATATCCTAATTTTAGAACAATCCTCCGATTGTGGACTAGGCAATTAGAAATCTGTGATTTTTCAGAAGCTGCTAACTACAGCTCCAAGCAACACCAACAAATAATATACAATTGAGGAATGCTGTTAACAGTTGTAATTCAGAAGTATTTTGAGAAATATGGGTGAATTTTAATCAGGCCAAGATCCAAACTCTAGTACGAAGGCTTAGGTTAATGAGATCCAAATTATAAAAGCAACATGACACAATTGTGACATAAGCACCACCCTTTTTGCATGCACGTGTGAAGTTGCACACATATACAAAAAGGATGGAGCTTATGTCACAACAGCAGAGATTGCTTCTGTCATTTGAAGAAAGTTTCCAATCCTGTACGCAGGATTGGATGATATAAAGCTGTACTGATTATGATAATAAAGTGGAAGATCCTTCTGAAAAACTACAGGGGGAGGCCTTCAACTCGATAGTCATTGGAATTGGTGTTGATTGACAACTCCATCTGAACCTTGCATTCCACTTTTGGAGTAGTGTTTTTGATATATATTACAAAATGCTGCATAGGAGTCCTCTTCTAAGTCAGCTCATTTAAGAATAGATTCAAATTTCTTTCTAAATGACTTCTTTGTTCAGTCCAAATGTGTTTCATATTCCTGAAATATGAAAACCTGTAAAGTTTATAATGCCTACATCAGTACTTTCCACATTATTAGTAGCCATTCTTCTAAGATTATAGAAATCCTGAAATGGATCCGTATCTCTTCTCAGGAGAATCTCAGATCATTTTGACCTTTGTCAGGTATGATAGGAATTAATACCTGAATGGGTATGCATTCTTACTTTTCCAATCTCCTCTTTCCTCCCTTTTTGCATTACACCTAGAGTAGAGATGGCAAACCTTTTCGGCACCGAGTGTCGTACTTGCCCTTACACACACGTGCGCTTCTGGGCCGCAATCCAGAAGAGGAGCTGTCCAGGGTGCATGCATGCACCCAAAAATGAACTTCCAGTTTAAACTACTGAACTTCCAGTTTCAGCCAGCTACTTTTTCAGGTTTCTGGCATGCATGCGTGTGCGACGATCAGCTGGTCGGCGCTCATCCTCATGCAGAAAAATGGAAGACCAGCTCTTCCAATTTCTGGCACTGCCACATGCAAAAAAGGCCAGCTGATCATCATGTGCATATGCATGCCAGAAACCCAGAAGAGGAACAGGTGACGTCATGCATGCCAGGCGACATAGCTCCATGTGCCACTTCAGGCAAGTGTGCCATAGGTTCGCCATCACAGATCTAGAGTTTAAGTATTTAAGTAAAGTTTTTGAAACTTGGAAAATATTAGGTAAGAGGCATGCAATCAAAGATACTCTTATGAAGCAGCCAGTCATATGATGTGATTCTTACAGTAAGCAAATTGTCTTCTTCCCATGCATGGTTGTTTCTACATTCATTATGGACAATTAAGAAGCTGTCAGCAATGATAATATAGGAGTGCTCCTTCCAGCCAAACCCCAGACAAAATGCACATGTTTTTCTAAATTTTGTTGGGCTTGTTTTGGCCTGCTACGGAGCTTGAGAAACACTGCTAGAGGGCCACCCTATGGTGACTCCCAGCAAAATTAAACTCATTATGCCACAGTTAATCTCACCTAACCTGTTTTTGATTTGAGACAGCTGAGTTGTAATACCTGTTCCAAGCAGCTTGTTTGACAGACTGATCCACCGGACTGGCTGGCATAGGTCAGCATTGGTGCAATTGGTTTAATTTGTTTTCTGTAAGATTAGGCTGCAGTGTTGGATGTGCTGACACACTTAATTCTCAGTTTTCACTAAATAATTCATGGAATTATTTCACTTAATTCACTGTGTCCTTTCACTTAATTTATTTTGAATGAGATTCATGCTATATAGTCCCTACATAGAGAGTTTAGAAGGTGGGAAATATATATGTTCAGCCATGAACCATATGAAACTTCTATGAAATGTTTAGGCAAAGTAACATTAAAAAAATTTAAAAATGAAATATATAGTGGAAAGATAGGGAATACCTTTCCAAATCATATCCACTAAAACCAATATAAATATAATCACATGCAAGTTGTTTAAAGGGAAATACATTTATTTGTTTATTAAAAGTATAATATATTGAAAAAAGACACAAAGGAGAGAGTAACAAAGTCTATGTTGCAGATTAATATCTTCTTTCATAGCAGTTTCTCAGTTAATAAAACATTCAAAATGCCATTTTAACAGGTGAAGTTTTCCGTGCCTGAATTTACAGAACATTCCTAATCAGATTCCCAATCTACCTGGTTCCACTGAATTTTATAAGCTTTATAGCAGACATATGACAGCAATTTCCCCTTTAATTCATTCAGGTACAATTTTCCATTTCTTGATTTATTTAGAAAATGCATTAAAATACTCTTGACCATTAATTCCAAATGCTCCCAATCAAGTGCCCTGAAAATGTGGTTAGACTATAATTCTCATCATCTCACCATTTTCTCAGTAATAGTGATTGGAATTATAAGATTTGAAGTCCAACATATCTGAATGGCACACAATGCTAGGGAATGTTAATTTATTTCTTTGCCTATTCCAGTCCTATGAATTATTATCTAATAAAAGACTATCATAACCAGGGCAAAAAAAAAAAAATCCAGCCAGCCTTTAGAGATACAGAAAACCCAGAACTTTCTCCTGAATTCTAATGGTTGACTGGGTATTTTCATCTGGAGTCCTAATCAAATGACTTTTATATAGCACATTATATAGCACAACATTATCCAGCTAGTGCTCTCTTCTCAAACTGATTCTTGGATTTCCTAAGGGAAACAAAGTACTAAAGAATCCATTTAGTGTAGGATTGTATTGTATATTTATGCTGTAAAGGTGCTAGGTAATCTGGTTAATAAATTAATCAATTTTCTGGATTTGTACCAGGGGTGGGTTCTACTTACCTCCTCTACCGGGTCGCAATGGTAGTATGCGCAGATCATTCATGATGACTCATCATTCATGAGACCATTACTACCGTTTCGCAAGAACGGGACTAAAATGGGAGAAACCCACCACTAGTTTGCACTCTACATTGAACCAAAAACTAACTTATTACATAGGGTTTAAAAGATAAATTGTGTTACTGAGAAAAAAAACCTAACCAAGACTAACTAACTTAGACTAACTTAGGCCCGGGGTACTTACAGGATCATCTCTTGTCTTCCTCCCATCATCAGGTGCACTCCCACAGAGTTGGCCTCCTCCGGGTGCCGTCAGCCAAACAATATCGGCTGGCGGCCCCCAGGGGGAGGGCTTTCTCTATCGGAACCCCGACCCTCTGGAATAGTCTGCCCACCGACCTCAGGACGGCCCCCGACCTCGTCTCCTTTCGCCGTGGATTAAAGACATGGCTGTTCCAATAATATTTTGATCGTGGGGTTGTATAGTTTTCTTTTTAGAATGATTTTAATGGGGATTTTAATTCATTTTAATTCGGTTTTACTGTGATTTGTATTTATGACTGTTGTATGTAAGCCGCCCTGAGTCCTCAGGGAGAATGGCGGCATATAAATCACAATAATAAATAAATAAATAAACAAACAAACTAACTAACTAACTAACTAACCTAGCATATTATACAAATGTGTCTCTGACTTCTTGTTTCATTATATTGTGTCAAAATAGCCAAGACAGATCTCCTTCTCTGATGAGAGCTGTAGCTCAAAAAGTTCATGCCTTTTAATAAAATATGTTAAGCGGAAAAGGTTACACCAAATTCATTCTAAATTTTGGCTACCATAAACAAACATGGTTTTCCTCCCTTGACACACGTTTATTGTAACTTGAGAAAATGACTGATGAATAAATGAAACCCCCAGCTCAGGCCAGTTCAACAGGAGGCACAACTAATAACTAATATTTGATGTAACTAGTCACAAGTTGTAAAAATGTCACCTCATGTTGAATGGAAAAAAAGGATTGGGTAACTCTTTCGTCTTTATGAAATTTTGCCAAGAGATAAAGAAAATGTCACCACACCTTTGTACCCAGGTATGAAACTGGGAGCAGCAACAGAATGGGAAAGTGCAATCCAGTGCAACCTACTTTTTCTCCTGATTCATTTTTTAAGTATATACATTAACAACCTGTCGTCAAAATCAAAAACATCACTTTTCTGGTTTTGAATATGGAAATAAATACATTGCAATTCATCAAAATGATTCATTGTTCTAATTACAGAAACCTAAATATTATGAATTAATAGCAATATATTAAATGTATGTGCTACCCAACTTTCAGAAACTCTTGAAATGTTGAAGGTTCTTCGCATAACACTGACTTAAAGATAGCTTGTTCAATTCAATTTTCTGGGTTTGAACCACATAACTAACCACATGGGCTGGGTTGCCTATCATGGTAAACTGAAATATGTTGGCCATGTTTTTTGTTCAGCAACCTTCTACACATTTCTTTCAACATAAGCCCAAAACATTACATTGCATACTTTTTTTTCTCTTTTGTGGAAGAGAGTGGAAGAATAGACTAAATTGTAATCTGAACAATTCTCTTACCTGGGAGTATATCTGATCAAAATCCAAGAAAACAAGTTTTGAGTTGAGTTCTCAGAGAATAAACACTTGGATTCCAAATCATTTATTCTGCAGTGGCAATGTTCTGGAGTAAAGTAATTATATCATTTTAACAACACAATTAAAATTACTTAGCCACCTGCAGAAGTAAATCTCCAAAGTGAATGCCTGATATTTCTGGTGTCTCTGCGTATTTATTCCACTGATATCAACAAAAGCTTTATTCTAAAATAAATAGTGTAAATGACACCAGAAACTATCAACCTTAGATTTGTATCTTCAGTGTCAGAATCTACAAAAATAAAACTTTATTCTTCAAAGTCAACCACTGATCTGGTTTTTTGTTAATTTTGACTACTATCCTTATCTTGACTTGAATAGCTAATCTGCTGGCACACTGAAAGGTACTGGTGATCTCATTCTATTGTCACAGATTGATAACCTGGCTTTTCATATAGTGAGAATTGTTTTATTTTTGATTTAGAATAACAAAGAGCTGTCAGTAACATGAAACCACATTTTACACATGAAATAAATGGCCCTATCTATTCCTTCCATTGGACTTCTCTGACCATCATGACAGCAATTTATAATGATTACTGTTTATTTCCCTGCAGTTATTTTTCTAGCACTGCTTAGTGAACAAAGTGCTTTCTATTTCATTTTGTTTTTTCGCCTGTCCTATTATTTTTGCTTTCTCTTTGCTCTTCAAAACTTGCAGTCATCTTGGGAACTATAAAAAAATTGTTTGGTTTTTTTTTTTAAGTTGAATTTGACATTCTCTGTTTTAAAATCTTCTAGTTATATTCTTTTCGTTTGTTTGCCCCCTTGACTCAGCATTTTTAAGAGGAGAAATTATTCAGAGTTTATTTCTCTTCTTTTTCTTTCTGCCTCATCCAGACTTTCATTGACTTCATCTTCAGGATTTGTTGTGGGGTCTCCTTGCAGATGGACCTAGACGGGGCCTTTCACAAAGTGGCTTTAAACCTCCCCCCCGCACCCCCCCCTCGCAAAAGACTGACTCTTCCTCCAGTGACAGCAGCTGAAGTCCGGATTGAGTTCGTCGTTTTTCTCTCTCTCACACGTTTTATTCCCCTTGCCCTAAATCCACAGGGTGGCTTCCTTTCCATCCCGCGATGCACAGGCCGTCCGGATCAAGTGGTCCTAAACATTTCACAATTATGCTACAGAACTGTTGAACTGTTAAGAACCACTGCACCCAGCAGGCTGAGAGAGCTTGGAGTTGGAAGGACAGGGCTGGCTGGGCTGAAGAAAGGGGGAGCGACCTCCCGGCCGCTGCCACCCTCCCCAGTCCCGCCGCCAAACAAAAAGTTCCGCGTCTGTCACGAAACCGCGGTTCACGTTTCTGCGCCTCCACGACCTGCTAAACCAGACGAAAAAGAAAAAAGGTGGAGCGGGGGGGAGGAAGCAAGCAGGGAAAAAGAAAAAGCGGAGGCATAAAAACACCACAGACAAGCCTGCCTTGGACCCAACTCCTCGCAGGCAGCGCCACTTACAAAATGCCAAGAAGATCCGGGCGAGAGACGCGCGCGCTCTGCCCCTCCGCCCCATTCCCGCGCCGAGGACGAGCCAAACCGGCGGCGACGGGAAGGAGGGAGGGAATGCCGGGTGCGAGCCCGGCGGAGCTTCTTTAAATTATCCTGCCGGAGCGTCTGAAGTCGAAGTTGGGCTGCCCTGTCAGGCAGGGAGAGGTGGGCACGCGCCCGGCCGGCTCCTCTCACTCTCTCCTCGCCGTCCCGAGCTGAGCTCGAGGTGCCTCGACCTGCTCTTCCTCTTATATACCCGCCCGACTCCTTCGCCGTCGCCTGCAGGGGCAAGCAAGAATGCGGCCCGCGCCCCTGCCGCGACCAGTTTTTCCAGGCGGCCTTTGCAACGACAGCAAGCGAGGTGGGGGTGGCGGGGAGGTGTGGAAGGGTGCTGACGGGGTGTGTATATGTGTGTGTGCGCGCGCGCGCGTGTGTGGTTTATGGTTTTTTTTTTCTTTTCCCCCACAGCGCTCATCTGGGTCGGTGTAAACGTAAGCAGGGAGCGGGCCGGAGGCAAACCTGTTCTGTGGCGCGTTTGGGCGCCTCCTGCCCTCACCCAGGTGCGCTCCGAACAGCCTCGTCATTGGGAAAGGAGTAACAGCGACAAGAACAAACAAACAAAAAACACAAAACTGCTCAACAGGTTGGGCCGAGGCCGCCGAGGTCTCCTTAAATCATAAGGGAAGCAGGGAAAGGTGGGGGGCGGGGGTGACGGCGAGTTTCTCAGGAAAAGCCAGGCTCCTTCCGCTTGGACTGTCTCGCACGCGCGCCCTTTGCCGGCACGTCGGAGAGTGAGAATCCCTTTTGCACAAGTCCCCGAGGAGCGCTGGGCTGGGGTGACAACGCGGTAACCAAGACGCTCAAACCAGGCGCAGGAGTGGGGAAGGGGGCTAACAGCAAGCCTCTTTTTGGATGGGCGCGGGGAGGGAGACTTAATGAGAAGGGCAAAGCAATTCCATGCGAACTGGCCAATTGATAAAACGTAGCCGTTTGGTGGCATGAGGTGTAATGACCTGGGAAAGTGAACTGCCTGGCTCAGTTCAAGTCCCACCGGTAAGTAGAAAAGTCACAGTTGGAGAATCACTTATGAACGTGGCTTGCACAGTTTTCCCAGCAGCTGCTTTTTCACCCTAATATGAGAAAATCTTCACCTCCACTTTGTCTCCACTAGTGTGCAATGATATATGCAGAATGGAGCCTTCTCCTTAGGTCAAGTGTTAATTTTTCTTCACAAATCAGCCCTTGACATGGGAGAATCAAACAGGGACCTTTTGGAAATGAGTTAGCTAATCAAGCCAAAGTTAGCCACCTTTCTGGATCCTTTTTTCTATTGTCAATATGATGGAAAGGTAAAATTCGTGGCATATAGCTGATTGTGAACCTTGTTTGCCTGAATCCTCTTTTCTGCCTTTACATGGCTACAAAAGGACAGGTGGCAGCTCTGAAGATGTTGGAAGCAAAATTAGCAGAGTTACAGAAACTAGTGTACAAAAAATCTATATCTCACCCCTTTGAATCCATAAAGGTAAAGATAAAGGTTCCCCTCGCACATAGGTGCTAGTTGTTCCCAACTCTAGGGAGAGTTGCTCATCTACGTTTCTAAGCCGTTTCTGTCCGAAGCCGTTTCCGTGGTTATGTGGCCACCATGACTACGGAATGCTGTTACCTTCCCATCAAGATGGTCCCTATTTTTCTACTTGCATTTTTACATGCTTTCAGACGGCTAGGTTGGCAGAAATTTGAAATCCATACATGTACAAAAAAGCCAGCATGATATTCAAGTAGTTAAATAGGGAGAGATCAGAATAAATCTGCTCTTGACCATAGAAATTACTGGGTAACTTAAGGCAAGTCATTGTCTTTTGAAAAATGATGGCAAGTGCATTCACATGAACACAGTGATGACATGGGCTGGATTTTCATAACATACAAGGTTAAAGGTGTTGATTGGTTTGTAGTTCAGTATGGTACAGCTAGCATGAGCCACTCAAGCAGTCTTTCTATTAGTTTCACTGGGCTAGAGAAGGTTGAGAGCATTTCAAGTCACGCAGGCATTTCAACTCTTCTGGAAGTGACTCAGCGGGTGGAACCAGCATTAAGAGTCATTCAGCCCTTCCTGGGTTCAAAATGTGGGTGGTGTAAAAAAAAAAAACAACTAGTTGTCAAGCTGGGTCATCCTATAAGCATTAACCTTCAGCTCAGCCGACACTCAAATAATAACATGCTCTTGCAGAAAACAATACATTCAGCAGCTGAACACAAATTGCCTTCAACATGAACCAGAATTCTATGGCAGAGTCCCATTCTGTTAGGAGCACAAAGACTTTCTCGCATGGACAATTGTACTGAATGCATGAAAACAAGGCTGGCATAACCTAAGTGTGGTCAGTAGAGGGCTGATTAATTAGCACACTGGATTTGAGAATGTTCCAATATGATAAATGAAACTTCTCTCGGTTTCCACATCTTTCTTAGTTCATCCTACAGACAAACTTTATAAAACATTAACATGCATTTTAAGCATTTTATGTAGTTCCTCTTCTTGATACTGAAACTGTTTTGGAGTAATTACTATAACTACAGATGTAATGATCCAACACATAGCATGACAATGGAGACATCTCAAGGAAATTCCCTATAGGGCAACAGGATCAGACTATGAGTAATGGTTTTTGCCAAAACGTTTGGTAATCCCATGGGCATGTCTTGTATAATTGACCTGTTTCCTGAACATAAGAGACTACCTTGGTTTGTTTTTGTGTTCACGTCTGTTAGCTCTGCACTTGCCTGAAACTGGCACTATCCAGAGAACTTAAAAGCAGAGAAAGGCAGAAGATGTGGGTTGCTATGCAAAGATGAAAAAAATCAAGTATTATAATCTGTTACTATCATAGAAAAAGACCTTTAGGATGTGTTTTTGGACTCAACCACCAAACTAATTTTCCCTTGATTTTAATGCCCCTTGAAGTTAGAATGAGGATGGAGAATCGTGGTGTTTTCCCTTAGGCAAAAAAATTGGCATTTACACAAACCACAACATTATAAGCAAACAATTGAAGGAAAGAGGTAG
This sequence comes from Masticophis lateralis, assembly GCA_030761175.1. Classification (NCBI taxonomy): domain Eukaryota; kingdom Metazoa; phylum Chordata; class Lepidosauria; order Squamata; family Colubridae; genus Masticophis; species Masticophis lateralis. The sequence continues at coordinate 319,279,208 of JAUDYJ010000001.1, read as the reverse complement.
CTGTGTTATACAGCACTGCCTGTTTTGTAGATAAAAAGTTCGTTGCTGGTACCTCTAAAAAGCACATCTGGGGAAGATGCACAGATAGGTTGGGTAAAAGTAAATAAAAGTGGAGATTATAGAGAGCTACTAACCAGGCTAGAGGAATTAATATGGTTGTGTTCCAAATTGGGCAAAGTTTGAATCCAGGACAGAGAGCAAATGGATTCCATTCACCAGAGACAGGATGAGATGATGCTTACCCACCTTATCTCCATTCAAAACTTTCTATCAGTTTCTGGTCTGGATTTCCCATTCTGAAGTTTTGATACAGCTGGCACATTTAAAATGGGAAGTGTAAAACAAGAATTTCTTTTTAAAAAATGTTACATGCATAAAATGTCTTGATGGAGAAGTGAGGGGAATGATGGAGGGAGAATATTCAATTTAGGGAGAATATTGAATTTAGTAATGAATTAATCTGTCCTGGACTCAGAATGGTTCTTGCAATCTGACCATTGTAAATACATGCCAGGAAAGCCCTGTAGATGAGTGAAATTATTATGGGGTCAGTGTATTCTAGCACTATAGGGCAGTCAAGGAAAAGATTTGAGATGGGAAGAATGGTGGCAAGTTTCAATCAAACGCAAGCATAAAATACTACTTTAAGTTTTGCTAAGTCCAACAAAACCTGGGCAGATGGTTGCTGGGATGGGATGGGACGGGGCAGGACAAGACAGGACAGGACAGTATAAGATAGATGCTTATAAAATTTTATGCAAAATTCAGATTAACAATTCTAACTTGGTTTGGAGGACAAGGAGTCACTGTGCTTTAAAACGATAAATGGGAAGTATTAAGATGAGTATTTCATAATATACTGTCATTCCATTCTCATTTGATAAGCCAGTGGGTCAGTCTGTTCCTCCTTTCTACACATGGTTTAAATAAATCCAGCATGATCATATGTTAAAGGTAGTTTATGTCAACTCGGGATGAGCCTGTAGGCATAAGAGTATTTTTTAGAAAAATTGTGGATAGTTGATCCTATTTTGATTAGAGTCTTCACTAAATGAACCACAGTGGCTTTGATAGAAGTGCTGCTCAGTAGGCACAATGAAAAGGACAAGAACATCATTTGTATTTGATTGCAAAATGACATTTGAATACTAGGCATTGCAGTTGTAAAGTTTGGTTGTTACAGTGTATGTTAGATTTTTTAAAATACAATTTTGTCTGCAAATGTGCACAGGATTGAATGGACTTTCCTTCAGTATGGCATATCTGATCCAGATTTTTAAAAACGAAATTAATAATTTCCCTATTTCTGGAAAGCAGAGATCAACCTTTCCATCCCCTTTTGTTAATTCCATTCTACCTGAGCTCTCTAGTTAATTTGATAGTCCAAAAACATCAGTGAACACAATCTTAATCTTGTCCAGTTAGTTTCCCTCCATTCCATTTAGTTTTTTATAGAAGGCCACTGAGCATGAATGCCCCTATTTATGTAAGCAGGAGCACATTTCTAATGCTTTGGTGCACAAATGAAATTAACAGTATTTCAGATTGGAAGTTACTTAATCTCAGTAATACATGGAAGACTTGTAAGAGAAAAGATATGTTTCTAATGGGAAAGAGTTTCAGGAGGACCAGTTAGAGTATGTGCTGTGGAAAGCCATGCTGTGATAAGATATTATTGTCATTCAGAGAATAATAACCAAGTCTTGCATTTAACTATATACCAGATTCATGATAGATGTACAAGAAACTGTTGCCCTGTCCCTTTAAGGTCTGCCATGAAAACATTATAGTGGGAAGAGTCTTATAGCTACCAATTCAGGTCTTCAAGATGCCATTGGAGTTCCAATAGGTCCTATAAAGGTGATAATTAAGGCCTGGAAATTCTTAATCTTATTACTTTGCCTGCCCTAGTCTGAGAATTCTGCTTCATTCAGGGCACCCTCAGCCAATAAAACCATAGATGCTAATGAAATTTACAACTTCTAGATTTTCTATAGCCTATTATCATTTTTTTAAAAAAAAATCCCCCCAATTCTCAGAGATTGCTTGGTCAAGTCTGTATTACCCATACTTTTAATCAACCAATGTGCAAAGTTGTTTTTGACAATATATTATTGTGGCTGACCATTAGCACTGCCAGCAACTATTTTGTGATCATAAATCCCTACTGGTTCCAACAATAACCTTGAAGCGGAATGGCAATAGAACATAAAATAAATCCTTTGTAAAGTAGTGTGAAACTACTTTTAGTTTCCCATTCACTCAGACCAGATGGGAAAGAGTAGGTTTAAATTAAAGAAAGTATGTTTTGGTCATAGATCAGGAAAAATATCTGTCTTGGATTTATAGCTTTGGGCAGTATATATAGTCTCTCTCTCCCTCCTCCCTTTCCAGATTCTTTACAGACATCACTTTGCCACACAGAATTCACTGTGTCTAGTATCCTAAGTTTTACATATATCAAAAGACAAAAGAAAAATACTGTCTGGGGATCTTCTGGTCTGCAAATTTTAACTTAATCCAGAGGTGTGTGTATAGGATGGAGAGTATATTTGCAAGAGGAGTTGTGCAGAATTATCACTCCAGGGCCTTTGGTTTTGCCTACTGGCTACAGCAGCTTCCTCTTCATAATGTAAGCTGGATGCTCCCCATCCTCAAGCCAACGCTAAGTAACCATTCATCATAGCCAATAGTCCCTTTACCTCCTATGGCTTATTATTTGGCTGCTTTCTGAGGTGGGCAGATTTCCTTTTAAAACACTAGACCGGAGCCATCCAAGTTTTTTTATTATTATTTTCTAAAAATGCATAAGAGACCTAGAGGCATATTGTACTTATAAATAAAATTCATGCTAGAAGTTGGCACTTTTTTGCAGCATGGCGAGATTCTACCTAATTTTATTTTTTAATTAAAATAATATATTTAAAAAGTCAGATGGGAGAGGGAATTTAGGGGATGGTGGAGGATTTGTTGGTAAGGCACTGACTGTCATGGGCACCAGGTGTTCTATCTCTGAATTAGGAAATACTCAGATCTCTTCTTGATCTCCAAGGCCCTTTTCAGTCCTTGGATAGTCTTGGATAGACCAAGATTCTTCATGCTAGATTCCCAGTCTGCCTTCCTCACTTGATAGCCTTTGATATGTTGACTTGATAACCCCATGTTAGCTGAGAATTCTGGGAGCTGTAGATCCGAAACATCCGATGAGTGTCAAGTAAATAAAAGTAGAATAATAGTTCAAGAAACATATATTAAGAAGAGAAATACAGGTGAGGCACTATCTTATGCAAGCAAAATTATGCACATATACAGTAATTGAGACTGCACCCATATATTGTTTACTTTGCCATTTTCAATTATAAATTGTCTCTGTCCTGGACAGTTTAAATTGGGTCTTCAAAGACACCATACACACACACCCTCAAAGCAGCAAGCATATCCAACACATCTTCCTCCTATTTTCTTCATAACAAACCTGTGAGGGAGATTGGACTGAAAGTGAGTGGCCCGAGGCAGCCAATTGGCTTTCATGTCAAAGATAGGATTTGAACTTACAATCTCCTGCTTTCTAGCCTGGTGCCCTAATCACTAGACCAAACTGGCCTTTATCATACTTGCTAGCATAAGACTAGCTAATTAATGGATGTTGAAAATGTAGCAGATCAGACTTAGGGGGATTTGGTAGTAAAGTTATCAAGAGACTTGATATCCCAGCTGAATTTGGTTTTTGGAGCTCAAACTATACATTATAATCCGTGTTCAATAGAAGAGAATATACAGTATATAACTCAGGTTTGTACAGACTTGAATAGGCTGTTTGGAGCAAACCCCACACTCACTACTACTGATCATGTTACCTAGTCAGGGAATGAAATGTCTGCAAGCAAATAACCAAGCTCAAAAAGCAAGAAGGACTTTTGTTCAAACAAAAACATGGGAAAAGCCAAGCCTTATTCAGGAGAAAACAAGTCTGTGAAATAAAATTCAAGATTATCAAGTCTACGAGACTCTTGCATATGAGTAAATTTCTCTGTGAAACCATATAATCAATCCAGATTACAGCAAGGCTTTAGTTACTGGTTTTTGTTATCAAGAGCCTTGCAGCATTATTTTACTATTTAGATGAGGGGCAGGTAGGTCACTTCTAAAGAAATTTTCAAAACCTGCCTTTGTTGATAAGACACAAGAAAAAAAACATGTCTGAGTGTATCCTCTCTGTTGAAAGTATGCAAAGTTATTATTAGTGTTATTTTTAGTTATGCATCTTTTAGCATCCTCCTTGGCTGTCTACATGTCCCAGTCTTTAAATGCCCAGTGAAAAAGTTTCTTTGTTGATATCTTTAGTTTGCATTGAGTGATCCTGTGAGAAGCCACCAAAATTACAAAGCACTCAACAGATTATTATTCAGTGGAAAACAAGAGATTCAGATGAGTATGTTGCATGAAATCAACAGTGTGAAAAGCCACTGCTCCAGGCAGCTATGGTTCCTTGTGAGTAAAATGCCATATTGTCTTAGACAACACACACACAAATCACTTCATGCTGAACAATTTCCAAATATTTTATTGAAAACCATAGCAGCACATCATAGAATAGAATAGAATAGAATTTTTATTGGCCAAGTATGATTAGACACACAAGGAATTTGTCTTGGTGCATATGCTCTTGGTGTACATAAAAGAAAAGATACATTCATCAAAAATCATAAGGTACAACACTAAATGATAGTCATAGGTTACAAATAAGCAATCAGAAACAATATCAATATAAATTGTAAAGATATGAGCAACAAGGTTACAGTCATACAGTCATAAGTGGGAGGAGATGGGTGATGGGAAAGATGAAAAGATTAATAGTAGTGCAGACTTAGTAAATAGTTTGACAGTGTTGAGCAAATTATTTGTTTAGTAGAGTGTCTAGTTCTGGTGTGCAGTGCTCTATAGCATTGTTTTGAGGGTAGGAGTTGAAACAGTTTATGTCCAGGATGTGGGGGTCTGTAAATATTTTCACAGCCCTCTTTTTGACTCGTGCAGTATACAGGTCCTCAATGGGAGACAGGTTTGTAGCAATTGTTTTTTCTGCAGTTCTAATTATCCTCTGAAGTCTGTGTCTGTCTTGTTGGGTTGCAGAGCCAAACCAGACAGTTATAGAGGTACAGATGATAGACTCAATAATTCCTCTGTAGAACTGGATCAGCAGCTCCTTGGGCAGTTTGAGCTTTCTGAGTTGGCGCAGAAAAAACTTTCTTTGTTGTGCTTTTTTGATGACATTTTTTATGTTAGCTGTCCATTTTAGATCTTGTGATATGGTAGAACCTAGAAATCTGAAGATCTCTACTGTTGATACTATGTTGTCTAGTATTGTGAGAAGTGGAAGTATGGAAGGGTTTCTCCTAAAGTCCGCCACCATTTCTATGGTTTTGAATCATGACATTTTAAAGGTAATAAAGCACATAGTTCTACTGTATTTGACATGTAAATACTTAACAGACTGAGGCATTTGAAATAGGAACATGCAATGCCTACTTGAGAAACATGAGAAATCTTATCAAAATTTTATTAAGTTGCTTTCAAATTCATATAATTATACCCCCATATCAGATTCTCTAGAAGGCTGATTAATTTTCACTTCACTATCTATAGAAACTTGCAAATTTACTCATCTGCTTAACATACTGATATTTTTTAATTTCTGAAATTATCTAAATTTCCCCTCCTCTCATACAGTAGGAATCTCTAAATTCATGCTAAGATTTGCTTTACATTTATCAAACTGAACATGCCACAAAACACCACAGAATATCCTCACTGTACAGTATGAGACTTCTTGTGCTGCATTCCAGACAGACATATCTTTTTTCAAGATAGGCCATTTCATTGCCAACCAGTTTTTCATTTTTTTTTCAATGTTTCAGGAGTACTGAGGATGTTCTTGGTTCTTACTCACTTGGGATCTGGGTGAAGTTAAGATTCCCCTCTTCCTCCTCCCCTCATTTTTTTTCTCTTTGTTAAAACCTCTTGAGTTTTTCCAGACTTGCTTATATCTTTTCCCATTATTTCTCTTCACAGAGGTTGATCTTCACAGAGGTTCCAGTCCTCTTGGCATCTTCACTTCACATATCAAAGAAGTTATTTGTTAGGCAATCTACTATTCAGTTTCTAACACAATGGCCAATAGCTGATCACATTGTTTCTTAGAATGCTAAAAGTGGAGTTATACAGTTTTAAGTAATTCTATATTTTATTAAGAAGGGTTGATTCACACTATCTACCACAGCAAAGAGCTCAAGAGATCTCAGTAGCAGAGAGCATTGCTCTGAGTGCAAAATAGCCCTTCTGAATCTGAAGTCCTCCCATCACTCCCAGCCTAGTATTGCCTATGGTGACTAGGGATAATGGGAACAATAATCCTATATATTGAGGTAATAAAAATTGAAGAGCAGCAGCAGTAAATGTTTCAAGTCCTAGTTTTATCAATGAATACTACAGTTTGATTCGGTATCATGTATTACTTCCTGAAAGCAAAATACAATCTGACAGGCTATTATGGGAATAAAGTTTGGATCTATGATATCCTTATAGGCAGACTATTTCTTTTAATAAAGATTTGGGTGTTTTTTTTTAAAGTCAGATATAAAAAAGAAATCTCCATACTAAATTAATCCTAAACATCATAAGCATTCAATTGCCTTTTCCAATCAGTTGTAGTTGTTTGTTTGCTTTTCTTCCTCACAATCACCAAGGAATATCATGTATCTAAAGTTTTGAAAAAAATGACAGAGACGGAGAGAGAAGGTTAGTTGCCTGAGTATTACTATAAAACAATACCTTCCTAGTCTTAATATCTGCCTAAATTAGCTACAGGTAGTCTTTGTCTTACAACCATACATTTAATGACCATTCGAAGTTACAATGGCACTGAAAAAAGTGATGTATGACCAGTTCTCATACTTAACAACTGTTGTCACATCCCCATGGCCATGTGATCAAAATGCAGGCACTTGGCAACTGGCATGTATTTTTGAGAGTTCCATTGTCCCAGGCTCAAGTGATCACCGTTTGCAACTTTCTCAGTTGGTTTCTGACAAGCAACGTCGATGAGGGAAGCCAGATTCACTTAATGAGCACATGATTCATTTAACAATTGCAGTGATTCATTTAACAACTGTGGCATGAAAGGTCATAAAATGGGGCACAGCTCAATTAACAACTGCCATGCTTAGCAATGGAAATTTGGGCTCAATTATGGTAAATCAAGGACTATCTGAATTGCAATGTGGTACTTGACTCTATCAGCATCTACTGAAATGTTACATTTTGTCTTCTGCATTTTTTGTTTTGTTTCTTGTTTGTTTTTTATCTGTGAGTCTGCTTTCTCACCCAAGTCATTCCAGAAAATATTTACTTCTCAAGCTGAGAACATAAAACACCCTCAAAATAACTTTTCTCCTTTCTGAATAATGTGAGTCTACTTAAATGTTGTTATTTAAGAAATGTTATATATATATATATAAACCCTTCCTTGATTGTTTCATATTTCACGGCTATTGTCAAAATATCTGTGCAAAATAATTCCAGTGCAAAAATGTTGCTGACAATTTGGTTGCTGGAATAGACAACTATTAAAATGCTGATATCTATGTATATATCAACATAATATACAAACATGTATGCTAGAAACTTTGCCTATGAGGGCTTGAAGACTATTTCATATCCAGAGAAAACTAGAAAGCATTTCATCATGCCTCTGAAGCAATGTGAAACTTGTTCCACATTATGGAAGGAGCCATTTTTCTAATAACCTGAAACCCCAATGGGGATTTTGCAGACTTTGTTAAATGGTTATAAAGAAAAAGAGAGCTGTCAGCAAGTGTGCCCTGAAGAGGGAGTTTCAGCTAATCACAGATCCACAACATGAGTACCAGCACAATACTTTTTTAAAATCCCTATTCATTTCATTTTATTCAGAATTTAAATCTGTCTGGGTATGTTACCAGAAAGTTTAACTAAGTAGCTAGAAAAACAAACGTGATACCCACTGTTGCCTTTCTAAAAAGCTGAGGAATATAATTGATTTGATTCTAGGGACCTCCTGTCTGTACTTGTTGATTTCAAAACTGACGACCTTGGAGATCTGGGATAGTACATACACTGTACCAGGATTCAAGGTTTCAAGTGGAAAAGGAAGTACTTTTATAATTTTGTACAGATTAGAAAAAAGAAGTATCCCAAAGTCTGTTTCAAGAAGTAGATTAATCTTGCTAAATCTTGTTTAAAAATAAAACCTTGGATAGACATCATCCTTGATCTAAGAAAGCAAACTAGTTTATTCCCAAAATGGTTTAAGCCCTCGCCCTATCCTCAAATTGTCTGTTCCTGGATAATACTCAGGAATAGTCCTTTCCACACATAATTGTGCGAGGAATATAATATACAGAATTCCCACCCAACACAACCAATTACAATAGCTCTAGAGACAGCAAATCTGGAGCATAGAAATTTGAGCAAGGCTGATTTGGAAACCGTCTGGACAGACGGACGGACAGATGGATGGGAGAGGGAGGAGGGAGAAAGAGAGAGAGAGACAGTCTTGTGATCTTCGGTTGGGAAAAGAGTTAAAAAGCAGCAATTTCACATGGGATTTGGGGATGAAGAATAGAAAAAGTGTGTGCTTGTATAAAAGAAACTTTGCAGTTCTGTGGTGCATCTATGTACTTAAATTTTGGCTACTTAATTTAGGGACCTGTTCTCACTCAAAGTTTATTCTGCTTATAAATGTACTACAGATACCAATGTTTTCTGAGCTCTTTAATACATAGAAATAAAATCTGGAAAGTGGTTAACTTTGAAAATCCTACAGTTCAAGTAAAAGAATTAGCTGTTCCTATAAATACTTCTGACTCTGAATACTTTCGGTCCTCTAGTGTGTGAATAAAGGATAATAACTCAGAGCAATAAGACTGGTCTGAAAACATTCTCATGGAATTCAGTGCAAACAAAAATGTCCTTTTTAGAGATGGACTGCGAAACCAGACAAAAAAGTAAACTACTGTAAGTTGAAGTTTTTAAAAAATCTGCATTACACATATTGGTTATTCTCACACACATACAAAAAAAACCTTTTCTCTAATTTCCAGAGCAACTTAGAAATCATTTTAAATCATTTTGGAAGTAATAAAACAAAGCTTGAAGATTTGAGAAAGGACAAGACTGAGAAGCAAACTAGTTGCTATTAATTTATTTATGCACAGGTCTATAATTGAAACTACAAAGTGCTTGCAGGTTAGCCAAATAATGTACTGAGTTGTATTTACATCACATTTGTCTTTGCTGAAACTGAAACATGCCTAAAACATTCTTCTGATTCAAGTGTCTTAACTCTCAGCCAGTTCTACACTCAAATCATTCTTGAAGCAGAGAAACAAGCCTATTTGCTGATGATTACTGTAAAAGTCAGTGGCAAAATGACAAACTCAAAGCAGAGGACCATGACCTCACTCATCCCATTTTCCACATTGTGTTGCATGACCAAATGATGTACAATGATGAATGCTCATTTTTTTTAAAAAACTTACCAAGTTTAGGATGCCAATTTATTGAAAAACTCAATGACTTTTGCATGCCCTGCAGCCTTGGCCTATGAAGAAAAAAAAAGATTGCAATGCCAGTAAGCACCATCACATTTATATACACTAAGGAGCATGGTGGCTCAAATGATTGGAACATTGGGCAGAAGTTTAACAAGCCCAGGTTCGAGACCTGAGAGCTGCCATGGGGCATGGTTGAGCTCTCATCCTGCACTCCAAGTCCTGTTGGGGACATGAAAGGAACCCCAACTGGGTGTTCCCAGGGCAATGGTGATGTCACTGGCTAATTCTTTCAACCCGGAAGCACCTTGGTGCTTCTGACTCAAGAGTAAAATTACATATACTGTACGTCCTCCATATACATAGCAATATCAATATCAATAACAATTAGACACTCTGGGTGGTTTACAATGTCAGCATATGGCCCCCAACAATCTGGATCCTCATTTTACCAACCTGGGAAGGATGGAAGGCTCAGTCAACCTTGGGCCCTGTCAGGATCAAACTTCAGGCTATGGGAAGAATTTGCATACTATACCGCATTCTAATCACTAATCACCAGGGCTCCACAATATTATAATATGTTCCTATAAGCATGTCCTGTTTTATTGTCCAGTCAAGGCTCTGTTCCAAAATTCTTCAATACTTAATACCTTCCCAGGAACAATTTTACATTCTTTGAAACTTTAGAAAAATTGGATCAATGTTTCTATTTCATAAAGTTTAAAATTACATTGTCTAGCTACACCCCATCCAAGAGTTGAGGACTGCTTGAAAGACACCCATTGTTTGAAAGAAAAAAAAGCGAGTCATTTTATTTTTCTTGGTCATCTGATTTTCTCACTCTTATGGCTGTTTATTTCTTCTGAGACTTTATTACATATTATGCTTCATGGGCTAGAAACCTCTTTCAGCTGTGCTAGCCGGAGACACATGAAAAATAGATAAATAACCTACATATACTATGCACACTTAATTAGAAGGGTTAATTCCATTAACTATTAAGGTTATGACTAGACGACAGTTCTTTCCCTCTTTACGTATGCACACATACAGAGACACACTGCAACTGTACAGGTATTTGCATAAAATTCATGGCAATTACCCATTTGAGCAATGTAATTCTTACTTGCTGGCCCAGCTACTTCTCTTTATTTGGAGGCAGCACTATCAAACTGAATTTACCCCAGTCATCCACGGAACAGATGTAACTCATGTACAGTTGGTCTTGCAAAATCTCCCTCAATGTGATTCCCATTAAAACATCTGAAAAAGCTTCTTACAAGGCTTTGAGCATGACCTAGCAATATTCCCTGCATCTAGAACCTAAATCAGAATATAAGGTATAGTCATCCACAGTCATTCTTACCACATTAGCTGGAGTGTTTCCATCATAACCAGTTTGATTCAGATCTACCCCAGCTAAATGCCATGCCAGCAGACCATCAAGATCTCCGTGAAAAGCAAGACTGCAAGAAAAATATATTATTATTCTAAATATTCTGAGTTCAGAGAAATACAGCTCACTTTATAAATACCAAGCTTTTATAGAACGATAATTAACCACTTTTCATTTCTGCTATATACTGTTTTCTGTAATTCTAATTAAAGTATTTTTTATTTTATTTATTGTAAATGCTTTTATGCTAAGTCATTTTTATGTCAGTCTCTAATGGGCTTATAACCATAAAATTCAATAATAAATCAATAAATATATTAATATATCAAAAATAAAAGGTACAATCAGTGTTTATAATATTATCATCATCAAGCAAGCACATTCATCCCAAATTCAAGTACTCTTAGACATTCTTGCTTTAGTCCCCAAGTGTACATTGAAAAATCTATATTGTTAAAATATCTCTTATCTCCTATCTATCTATCTTCAAGAGCTAAAAACTGAGTTACATGAAGAAAAATTGGCAGAACTGAGAAACTTAATCTTTAGAAGAAAAAACTGGGGAGAAAAAATTCTTTTTCTTTCTTTTTTGTTCTTCCATTTAATCATGTCTGATTCTCAGGGACAGGTCAAGTCCCTGCCTGGCAAGGTTTTTCAGAAATTGTTTGCCATTGCCTCCTTCCTAGGGCTGAGAAAAAGTGACTGGTCCAAGATCACCCAGCTGTTTTCATGTCTTCATGGTGGGGCTAAAATTCACAGTCTCCCAGTTTCTAGCTTGATGCCTTAATCACTACACAAAACTGGTGTAGCATTATTGTAGTACTCTCCACATATTTGAAAAGATGACTCATAGATGGAAGCCCTGTCTTCTAACATTTCAGAGTATAGTAAATAGAGTAATTACTCAACAATCAATCAAGCTCATCTTCAAGCTCATCTTCACTGGATGTATTCAAATAACATATTTCAGGGATGCTTGAATCTGGATTCCTGCACTGAGTAATAGTTGGATTCCATGGCCTAAATAACTCCTTACAATTCTATAATATAGTATGATTCTTGTGTGTAATTTTTACTTAAGATATTTCAAAGTAAAATGGTCCCCATTTAAATAATAATGCTTACAGTTTAGCAACAGCAGAGATTATAATTAATTTAAAACATTAAAAACAGAGTCTTACACTAGAATGTTAATTACGCTAACCATCTTCCTGGTTTGTTGGCATTTTCAAAGTAGTTTTGTTTTGCTCTTTTAATCTTTTGTGCTAGTTCTTCTGTTTCCATTAAATTGAGTTTATGTTTTATCAGTTCCATTTGTTTTTTTAAATTTCTTTTTTGTGGTTCTTTCTGTAACTCTGTTTCCAGACTTTTTACTAAAACCAATTTCTCAGAAATTGGGCTTATGAGTCAAAGCACTAATGTGAAATACTTAAAGAGTGTCAGGTTTGAAAAGTTTAGTGAAACACAGTAAGTGCATCAGCTGTCCTCCAATTCTTATAACGTGGACCTGGTAGCAATTCAAGAAGACTGGACTTGAAAAAAAACTGACCTTCGCTTTCTCCATGCAGACTGACACATTTGAAATCATAGTCCTAAAGAAATGGTTTATTCATGGAAGTTACATAGATGACTGAAGGAAACCGGGAAGCTCATTCAAATTCACTTATTGTGTTTGCCTAAGCTTTCTTCTTCAGCACCGATATTTACTCTAAACTGCATTCATCTTGTGGAGTCCGTGGTGCTCTCTGAGTTTAGTTGTTTTCTTGCAGACATTTCAATACCCAACTTGAAAGGTCTGTAAGAAAGCAACCAAGATCAAAGAGCACCAAGAACTCCACTGTTCAATCCTGAGCTACAAATATTCTCTTCTATTGGGACCGTAGTTCATTCATCTTTTCCAATCAATATAATCAAAGGGTAATGTTCTGTTGATATAGATTGTCTCAACTGCAGAGGGAGGAGTGGGTTGCTTTTCCAACATTCCATTATTAGAGAAAAACCAAAACTCTTAGCAGGTAAATGAGGCAAGCTGGTTATTCTTAAACAACAAAAAAAGCAATCTATGAACCTGTGGATAGACATGGTGGAAGCATGAATGATTTACTAGCATAGAAAGGAATGGAGAGGGGTAGTGAATGAGGTTACTATAAATTATCTTTACCTAAATGTCCTTTTCCTTTGTGTATATGATTTTAATTTCTTCGGCTTACTATTTCTTACTCCTTTTCTGTGATGATGATGATGATGATGATGTTATCCAATTAATCAAGTCCAACTCTGGATTATTCTATGAGCCAGGTGTCTCCACACCTTCCAATCTTGAACTATTTCTTTTAATTTTTCTATACTCTGGCTGGTGTCTGCTTTGATAATGCCCAGCCATTGTGTTCTTTGACAGCCTGGTTTCCTTTTACTGCTAATACTTTCAAACATTTCTCCAGTGAAACCCTTTTCTGTACTTTGCTTAATATTGCTAGTCCTAATAAAGAACAGAGTAATAGATATGAATTTATTTATGTATGACATGGCCATTTTTTCTTTCTGAGGAGGAATATTGTTCAAAGGAAGCATAAATCTAAAATGGGTGGATTTTAGCTTCTTGTGATTGCATCAATTGGGCCCTTCACTCACGTATTTTACTATTCATGCTTATCCATCTTGTGCAATATAATAATAGGGCCAAGATATCCTTGTTCCCTGCACTCTCTACTAAAGATACAATATCTGAGCTTTAAAAATCTGGACAATCACTAGATGGTAGCAAAGAGTTATTTCCACAGAGTTACCCCCTTGGCAGCCATCTAGTAATCATCCAGATATGCCCAAATATGGAACCCTATCTTCAGAATAATAAAATTGGTAGCTACAATATTTTTGGGAGAACCACACGTTTTTTAAAGGGTGAGAAACAAAGGGCTTGGAAAAGATGCCAGTAAAAGAAAGACAAGATTACAAAAGCCCAAATAGCTGAACAAGCAATACTGCTTGATGAATCAGCTGCATAAATTAACAAGGGCGTTTGGGAAGAAGTTTTCGACAGGCTGGTTTCACCCAGAAGGTGTGCCCATGACCAAAGGGAAAGAGGCACAGGCAGTTTCATATTTCACAACATCACAGCTATCCCATAAAATGCAGTTTAAAGGGGATGTCCTGCATTGAAGTTGCTTCATGTTTCATGTTTTTGCTTCAAAATTCAATACTCAAATACAATATGAGAACAAAGCAGTCACATAAGCATGTTATTATTTAATATTAAAAATGATCATATAATCTCCAGCCTCCTGAAAGATACTTGCCTCCTCAAGTTTCCAAACTAGAGGCTAAGGAGGCGTTGCAAAAGAGCAGGTAGGCAGGACATATAAGGTACCTAACGTGCTACACCTCACTTAAGAGCTGCTCCTATTATTAGGCAAAGTGAAGCAGCCACCTAAGGCAACGAAGGCTGGAGGACCAGAGAAACAGTCCCCTAGCCAATTCAGCTAAATCCTTGGATGGAACTCCATGTACCACATATCTATCCTGCATCAAATAAAGTAAGACTTTATAGTGGTTACCCATAACTAGAAAAATACCATTTCCTTTTCTTTTAAACAATGTATTATCTACAAACATTGTGGGATCTTTTCCTCAGTCAACATTCAATGGGCAGATAGATAGTTTAGAATGGTCTTGTCAAAGATGCAACTAATATATTTTAGAAGTTGGACCTTAGAAAAGATCTGAAGCACCAATCCTGTGCAGAGATGCATGGAAGCAAATTCCAATGAACATAAAGCAAAAAGCAAAGCAGACTCTACTTCAAGCTACAATCACAGGATGCCCGCCCCCACCCTGAGCTCCATTTTCGCTGGCAGAGGAATGCACAAGGCTGTTGTGGCTGAAAACAGGGCCCAGGGCACACACAGGGCCCCCATGGGCTCCATTTTCACTGGCAGGAGGCTAGCAAAACAAACTAAAAGAAAAAGAGAAAGAGAAATGTTTCCCCTTTTGCATTTGAGCATGCAAGAAGGGACAGGAAAGGAGAAAGGGAAAGATGAAAGAAAAAGAAAAAAGGGGAAGATGGGAAGAAAGAAGAAAGGGGAAGGAGGAGAGAGGGAGGGAAGGAAGGAAGGAAGGAAGGAAGGAAGGAAGGAAGGAAGGAAGGAAGGAAGGAAGGAAGGAAGGAAGATTATAATGAGAGTGAGGGAAGGTCTGAGAGAAGTCCTGCCTTAGCACTTGGCCACCACAGGTGCCCCTGACACAAGTGATTTCAATCTGTCCACCCACACCTCCCTGACCATGCCTCCACCTGCTCCCCCTGAGGTTAAACACAACCCTGATGCCGCCCTCAATGAAATCAAGTTTGACATCCCTTCACTACACCAGCAGGGACTGTTGTCCACATTCTTTGGATATCATTGGCATTGCCTCATGTTTAGATTACTGTGGTAAATTCCTGGCAGTTTTTCTGAATCCCTCTATCTCTCCCTGATCTTCGTTCATAACAATATTGCTTGGGGATGTCTTGGCTCTTCCATGTTATTCTCATGCCTTCATGCAATACAGGATTCTTCACTATCTCCCTATTCAGGTCACTATAGAGCCCACTATAAATTATTAGTGATTATATTTACAACCTTCCAGGATTAAACAGTACAATACAGAATAGACAATACCTGACTCAACAGTAGTACCTGTCACAGGGTTCTAGATGTCTTAGTAGATAACCACATAAATATGAGTCAGCAGTGTGCTGTAGCTGCCATAAAAACCAATGCAGTCCTAGGCTGTATCAACAAAGGTATAGTATCAAGACCACAAGAAGTGATAATACCATTCTATATGGCATTAATAAGTCCATACTTGTACAAAACTGCATCCGGTTCTGACCAACACTATATATAAAATATGCTGAGACCCTAGAAAGAGTGCAGAAAAAAGCAACAAAGATGATATGGGGTCTGGAGGCTAAACCATATGATGAATGGCTAAGGGAACTATATTTAGCCTAACAAAGAGAAGACTTTAACTTAACCCAATCTGATGCATGAAGTTGACTTGGCAATTTAATTTAAAGATTTGATTTTAAGACAAGATAACTGAATCACCACTTTAAATTGATAGCTCTGGAGAGTTTTCAACCTAACACACCTCACCAATTTTCTGTACACTAACCTCGGAAAAAGATCAAATAAGACAGAAAAATAAAGTTATTATTTTGTATGTTGAATGTGTCACCTCACCTTAGACTTGAGAGAAGTCAATGACATGTCACAAGAAGCAGCAAGGATTTCCCAGAAGAGTTACAGAGAATTGGCAATTTCATATTTTTCCTGCCTCTGAGGTCACTTCTCAACCCAGCACTGCTGATAAAAATATGTAAGCCTTTGGGAGCATCAAGCATTAGAAAGTAGGGGAATCAACCTGCTGAAACATCCCAGGAATGAAAATAAAAGTATACAGAACCAAGAATAACACCCATAGTTGATAAAATCATGGAAGGATGCCTGCCATTTTTAAAATACATTCTTTAGCACCAGATGGGAAAAGCTACACTCAGGACTGAGATAAAACCTTTATTCTCTTTGTTTTGTGAGCGACTGGAAAGCTGTAAAAGAATACCTCTTCTCCATTGTTCTGTACCAAATGGAAAGAAAGGCTTAAAGTGAGAATAATCACTTAAAGAATAATCTAGTTATGATAATGGCACCCTTTTGCAGATACTCCATTATTAAGGACTGGCCATAGATTAACCATACAATTACATCAGGGGTGAGTTCTACTTACTACCGGTTTGCAGCAGGGCCACGCACGCACACGCACACACACGTGCGATTCTGTGCAAGCGCAGAAGCATTTTTATGACATCGGGGTCAGTGGGCAAAGCCTACTGTCGGTTTTACTACCAGTACTATAGAACCGGTGCGAACCGGAGGCAACCCACCACTGAATTACACACTTTGTAAGACTGTAACTTCAATGAGTGAGGAAATAAGACCAATGTCAGGCTAAGTAAAGCAGCTGCCTTACTTTAGTTAGATACTGAGGACAGATTGTAGCATGGAGACAGTGAGGGTAGAGCTACAGTTATATCATGAAACCTGCATTAAGCCTGCTGTCCTCAAGTGGTATTAAAGAGAGAGAATGCCATCTTGTTTTTTATCTTGGGCATAAAATGTGTTGGACTTGTAAAATAGCACATTATTTTACAAAGTCTGAAACTATGTGCTACACGGTATCCAGTTTTTGATTGCTGCCATCTTCATCAGCACAACTAAGTTTCCATGGTCCCACCAATCTTACTGAATTACAACGCCTTCACCACCATCTACGCTGGATAGTCTTCTGGAAGAGATACGTCAGTAATACCAAGAGAGACACAAGTTTTCCACTGCTGATATACAGAATTCTGACATATTCCACGGTCACCAAAAATCCAAAGCCAGGATAGGAATCAAGTTGAAAAAGCAAAACTTACACAGAAATAGCAAAGAACAGGTAGGTGCAATCCTAGTGGTTCATGAAGACTTTTGTCTCAGAATAGGGACTATGTACCATTCACTTCAAAGAAGGAATGCAGAAAAATCTGAGCATCTAATGGAAGGAAACATAGAGCTTAATATGTCTACATAGAGAATATTTCCAGAGTTCCTTTCTTCACATAATCATCTTGGCTCCGTAATTACAATGGGTATTTTACTAGTTTTCAGTAACATTCATTCTATGTCTAAACAAGTTGTGGACCTTCTCAAACTAGGCTGCTCTTTCTGCTATGCCTCATATCCTCATCACCTTGTCTTTAGACTCCTATGGTTCACTTTACATGAGGCACCTTTGAAAGCAGCTCAAAAGCTGCAATTGATTCAACATGCAGCAGCCCAGCTATGCAGGAAAGCCCAATCGGGGTAGAAGCATTGCCTGAGTCTCTTGTCTCAGAGACAGATTTCTGGAACTAATTCAAGGTGTTGTTTTATAAATCCTTACTGATGCCTGTGCTCCCAGTTTTGGGAGGTTACAGAAGGAGAGTCCCAGGGTCACCTCTTCACATTGGTGGGCTTCACATTATGGCATGCCTTGCCTCTCACAAAGCAGCCAAGATTGCCTTGTTCTAAAGGGCTTCTGGTGCAAACAGTGAACCTGAACTATTATGGTAATATTATTTTTAGGAGTTTGTTATTCTATTTTGACCATAATGATATTATTGTAAATTGCCTTGAGTTGTTGGAAGTAGGGGTGTAGAGATATGACTGTATAAAGAAATGAATAAATAATAAATAAAATATCCTCATAGAAGGGCATCGCCACTTCTAAGATCAGTATGTGAGCTGAGCTTATACATTTCTGTCCAGCCCTCCTATCCTGCTTGAAAGTAGAAACAAGGATCCAATTTTGCAGCACAAATATTCTCATGATTTCTATGTGAGATTTTATAATACAGTTTCCATACCAAAAGATTAAGCCATTCGAAAGGCTTCATAATTTAATAATTTCCTTATTTTCTTACAGATCAAGATATCACCATTAAAAAGAATGGAATTGATTAGTACAAGTCATTTATTTAACCATACCAATCTCCTCATGGTTCACATATTGGGTTAATGATGTTCCTGGCATGGAAAAATTGCCTTTCAGATTTCAGTCCTTTCTCTCATTATGAGTCAGGAAATTTACTTAAACTGTTTCATCAGATGCATCACTAATTATGTCCTTTCCACCATCTTAGATATACATAAGATTAATAATATGGTGAAAGACATAAGTCTTCAACTAAACTTTAGATATCTAAAAGACCTGTTATTTAAATAAAGTTAAGAAAAAGGCCGAGATCTATAAAACTAAGGCCTTTATGAATCAATATTCCAAAGCAAAAACGGCAAATTGTAAATCATTATCTCTGTTTGATTACAAGATACAGCATAGTAGCAGAATTACAGATTTGCACGTTTGATAAAACACAATCTAAAAACTTGCAGAGGCTTAGGGGACTCAGGGAAATGCTGTATTTAAGTTTTAACACAAAACTTAAGACTTAGAGACCTCAACCATATGGTATATCTCAAAGAGCACAACACTCAAGAGTCCTACAAATGTTGCTCCAAATGGTCATTTTTATGAGATAAAAGAGAAAATATAAACTACATGACTAGAAAGTAATATCAACAGCATTTAATTGTAAGTAAATAGATTTAGTTTTTCTTCTGCTCTCATCTATTGCTTTTTGGAGTGCAGTCTCCATGCACAATTCAAAGCTAGGTGTAAGATAGTCTTGGCCAAGAAAAAAACGAGGCACTCTTTCTACAGGATCACAAGCCTTTTTGGGGTGGGGGGGAAGCTGTCCATGGAATTCAAAGCAAAACCATGGTTAATTGAAGAAAACATGGCTCAATAAACAATAAGTAAACTCAACCATTTATGCCCATTCTAGGCTGGACCATTAACTGAACAGCTTAACCAATTTCTTCTAAACAGGTGAAATTTGCCAGGGCTGATGCACAGCTAATATTGTACCTATCTGCAAGAAGGGGCTAGAGAAAAAGCTGGCAACTATAGGCCAGTGAACTTATCATCTGTAATACTGAAGTTAATGGAATTACTCCTGAAAAAAAGGATTGCAACATTTAAAAGTGCAAGCTTGATGGACCCAAAGCAACATGGCTTTACTACAGGCAGATAATGGCAAACTAATCTCTGTCTAAACTCTGTCACAAATGTTTGGGACAAAGGTGTGGACATAGCCTATCTGGATTTTAGTTCAGTGGATAGGAAGTTGGCTGAGGGATAAATTCCAGTGGGTAACCATGTACCACATGGTTCAGTCCTACGGCTGGTTCAGAGGTGGTATTCAGCAGGTTCTGACCAGTTCTGGAGAACCGGTAGCGGGAACTTTGAGTAGTTTGGAGAACCGGTAAATACCACCTCTGACTGGCCCCACCCCCATCTATTCTCTGCCTCCCGAGTCCCAGCTGATCAGGAGGAAATGGGTATCCTTCCCCTGGAGTGGAGTGGGAATGGAGATTTTACAGTATCCTTCCCCTGCCATGCCCACCAAGCCATGCCCACAGAACTGGTAGTAAAAAAAAGTTGAATCCCACCACTGGTCCTGTTGTGTTGAATATGTTCGTAAGTGAAATAAAAGAAGGATTGCTAAGTAAGGTTTGTCTTTTTGCTGATGACACAAAGGTGCATAATAGAGTTGACTTTTGTGGGGAATCCATAACATGGAAAATAATTCGGCATTGTTGGAAAATTTTTCAAAAATGTGGAAACAAGAATTTAATGTTTCTAAATGTAAGAACATGCCCTTAGGAAAAAAGAGTCCTCTGGCACGGCACAGTATTAGGGTTTAACACAGTATTAGGTTAAACAGAACAATAGGGGAAAAAAAAGATTTAGATGTGCTCATAGCAGATGACTGCAAAATGACCCAACAGTATGGCCAGGTAACTGTGAAGGCAAACAAAATTTTGGGATGTATCCAGTGCTGGGTTGCCCTCGGTTCGGACCGGTTCACAAGAACCAGTAGTAAAACTGGCGGGAGGCTCCATCCACTGACCCGGACGTCATCAGAAGTGATCTGTGCATGGGCAAAGGTAAGTAGAACCCACCCCTGGATGTATATCGTTAGAGGGATCACCAGCAGGGAAAAGGAGGTCCTGGTCCTGCTACATAGACCCCATTTGAAATACTGTTTTGAGAATACTTTTCTTGCTCATAACAAATTACCAATATTCTTGACAGGATATTGTCCTTCAGAGAACATCTCAAGAAGACTGCAACCAAACTGCAATCAAGGAATAATATCCTGCAAGCTGTGTGGATCTACCTGGAGTTCCACCCTGGGCAGCATGTTCATTACTGATAATTCTAGAAGTTGAAGTCCACTCATATGGAAGCCAGCTAGGTTTAAGAAGCCAGCCAAGGCTGGTGTCTGTTAAAAGATGAACAATTTGTGATCTAATTGAAGCATAGCCCATCACTTCTATCATCTTGTCCATCGAAAGCTTTGTAATAGGACTTTGTTGCCTACCTAGTCTTGCAAAACCAAATAAATTTAAACATCTTGCAGGGCACATACCTGGTGGTGGCTTAGTTGACTCACTTTTTCCAGGAACTTTTCTATACCTTCCCATCTTGAATCCTCCCAACAAGCATATTAAGTCCTGATGGGAGATTTAGATGTTTACAGCTGAAAACTATCTCCCAGATAGTGAAGATATTATCTTTCTATGTTGGTGAAAAACCTTGATAAGCGAAGTAGAGATTTTACATACAGGGAAAGTAATTCCACCTGGAGCACATTCATGCAATAAGTCTGCCTGTCTATATCTTTTTATGAATTTCCTATAAAACCTAGTAAGGATTCAGACTTTAAAAACATACTCCATATTTTATTTTATGAGAAAGATAATCTGGTATAAGAGGCATGGTCGAAGTTCTGTCAGTAGCCTAATTTTTTTCGAATAGCTATAATCATAAATGAACAGCATTTTAGCCTAGAAAGGGACTCCATTAAGAGGTTTGGAGTAAAGCATTTTTTTATTTCATTATCGAGGTTGTTTTATATATATAGGAGAAAGAAGAGGGATGGAAAGGAAAAGAGAATTTGATTACTTCTTTCCATCTAAATATTCTTATGTTTTCACATTTCATTCAGAGAAACAATCCAAAGATGAAAAGGACAAGGCTCGACTTTTTTCCTAAGTACAGAAACAGGGTCAGGGATGTCAGTTAAATCTGATCTCTGGTCAAATATGTTATTGCAGAGTCATTTTTAGAATGGATACTTATGTTCCTGCTATATACTTTCTTTCAGTGGTGAAATCCACTTATCTTCACTACTGGTTGGGAACGGGAGTGTGCGGGAGTGCGCACCAGTGGTGGGTTGCCCCCAGTTCAGACCGGTTCACAAGAACCAGTAATAAAACTGGTAGGAGGCTCCGCCCGCCAACCCTGGATGTCATCATAGGCGATCTGCGCATGCACAGTTGCTTTGCGCGTGTTCGCGATCCCGTTGCGAACCGGTAGTAAAGATACATAGAACCCACCCATGGTGCGCACCTCTTCTGCGCATGTGCAGAACCTTCTGTGCATGCACAGATGGTAAAAAAAAAAGTAATGACATCCTGGCAGATGGGCAGAGCCACCCGGCGGAGCCTCCCGGCGGTGGCACTACCGGTTCGGCAAGCCAGATAGAACCGGGGACATTTCATTGCTGCTTTCTTTCCTAAAACATGAAATTTGGTTTGGCAGTTAAGATGAGAGCAACTGTGAGTCAGTTCACATCACACCATAGCAATGCAATATACAAAGGGTCACAAATTAAGTGATACCTATACATTCTGTCAAAAAGGTTTTTTTTTCAATACTTGTTTTTCAGAAATGGAATCTATAGCTATGCAAAATATAGAGGGATAGCCAAATGATGCTTTGGGTCCATTTTGCATATCCATAAACAGCTCATGAGAGCTTTTCTATTATAGCATTTCTATTGCAGAAAAGCATTTGCAGAATTACCTCTGAATATTCCCTACCCTACCCATTCTTTTTAAAAAAGAAAGATACCTACTATTAATGCTTAATAATGGGACATTTAGAACTTCATAGACTACTTAGCACTACTATAGTATTCTCTTCTGATCTCTGGTCCAAACTTTACTGGAAAAACAGACAAATATGGTACAACTACTAATGGCACAGTTCCCTCTGAGAAAATAGTGGAGAATTCCTCCTTTCCCCAGAGAAATTAGGTGACATGGTCCTTCCAATGTGGTTGGGCCAAATAGGGCAGAGAATGTCAAAAGCTGTGTCTACCAGGCATCTAAAAATTATGGAAAGTGAAGCATAAATGTAGAAGGCACCAGATTGTAGAAGTCAGTCTATGAAAGTGTTTGGCTCTGAAAGCCACTATAAAATTGTAATAAAAATTTTTAATGTAAAATCAGGAGAAATTACTAAATACACAACATATAAACATATTAAATGTATTTAAGTAAATGTATATTGAAGTTAATTACACTAAAGTTAATGATCCTGCTTAGCCCAAAAAGAAGAGTTTGAAGGATTAAAAAAACTTACATAGAGATAAACATCCAATATAAGATCCAACTTTCCTCACCTTTTCAAACTACCGGTAGGTTTCCAACTTTAGTTAAAGCTAATAAATGTGTACACAGATTATACTTGTGCATATGCACATGCCAGAAATAATCCTTCAGGGACCAGAAAGGTGAAGTCACCCACATATATACAAATACAAAGAGACACTGTATACTACTGATTCAAATTAATTAAGTTCTCCATTTGATAAAATTGATTCCCCCATCTGCACTTACCAACTGTTCTCTCACACATATATAATTCTCAGAAACAGAAGTGTGTGCGTGCATGTACACACATTGCCCTTCCAACAGCCAAGGGCATTCATGGAAAGGAGTGAGAGCAGATTTCAAGATGGTTAACTTAACTGCATGACTAAGATCTCACATATTTTCACAAATAATGTAGGAGTAGTAACTGTGAGAGGGATCTTGGAGTCCTAGTGGACAATCATTTAAATATGAGCCAGCAGTGCACTGCAGCTGCCAAAAAAAGCCAACACAATTCTAGGCTACATTAACAGAGGGATAGACTCAAGATCACGTGAAGTATTAATACCATTTTCTAATGCCTTGGTAAAAGAAGGACTAGGGGTGACATGATAGCAGTGTTCCGATATCTCAGGGGCTGCCACAAAGAAAAGGGAGTCAAGTTATTCTCCAAAGCTCATGAGAGCAGGACAAGAAGCAATGGGTGGAAACTAATCAAGGAGAGAAGCAACCTAGAACTAAGGAGAAATTTCCTGACAGTTAGAACAATCAGTGGAACAACTTGCCTCCAGAAGTTGTGAATGCTGTTCTGTTCTGTTCTGTTCCTCAAATGGTGCACATAAATAGGGGTGTGCCCTCAATTACATGATCATGACATACTTGCCAGGTTATTTCCCCTTCCTCACATAGACAAACTGAACTGTATGGAAAAACATCAAATGAGATAGAATCCACTGCTCGACATTTTCTTTATATAGAACCAAGATATTGCAATGGAGTTTGGACTGGACAAATAGGGCACCAGGAGAAAAATAGTGAAAACTGAATGAATATTAATGCCCTTTGGAATAACATCAAAAGTCTGGTTGAGGAAAATCACTACAAATACCTGGGCATGCTTCAAATTGACAATATCAGGCATAAAGACAAGAAGGTTAGAAGTGAATACATCATGAGAGTGAAGAGATCTTAGTACAAACTCAGTGGAGGAAATTCCATGAAAGCAATTAACATCTTAGCAATTCCAATTATTAGACAGAGAGCTGTAATAGTGGACTGGACTCAAGCAAAACTAAAAGCTCTGGCTAGGGAGACCAGAAAAATAATCACAATATCATAAATCATGTCCTTCATCCATGCAGTAACGCTGACAGATTCTACTTACTAAGAAAAATAGGTGACCATGGAATGTTGCAAGTATATAGATAAAAGGGCATTAGAAGAATATCTGCAGGACTTTTCAGTTTTTCAGTTTTAAATTAAATTCTAAAGTCATCATCAGCATTGACAAAAGCAACGTAAGTCTATTGCAAAAGTCCCTCATTTTCAATTTGGCCTACAAGAAAGATCAAATGAAGAACTGAAAAGACAAGACAAAAATTACATAGCCAATAGTAGGCAAAGCAGATAACAAGAAGACCTGGCAATAGTTAAGAGAAGGAAAGGTGAAGAAACAGATAAAGGGCTAATTTTGGCAGTATAACACCAAACTTTAAGAACAAATACATATAAAGCCAGAACTGAGAAGACAGCAACAGACAGTGAATGCCACCTCTGCAAAAAAAAAAAACCCTGAAAAAATAGTTGGCTACCTAGTTTGTTGCTGTATGAAGATCACATAATCATACTACAAACAACAGCATGACAAAGTAACAACAATGGTGCATTGGAACATCTGCAAAAAATATCTTTCGCCTGCAAGCTGGCGGGACTACAACCTAGTTGAAAAGGAATCGAAAATGAGGAAGCTAAAGTGCTATGTAATTTTAGAATTCAGTCAAATAAGCATCCACTATATAACACTCCAGAGGGAACAATTATTGACAACAAGGGGAGGGGGGGAGGTCTGGATAGTGGATGTTACAATACCTGGAGAGAACAGGAGACAAAGGAAAGAAATGGAGAAAATCACAAAATACAAAGATCTGCAAACAGAAGAAGAATAACTGTGGCAAAAGAAAAGAATGAAAGTACCCAAGAAAGGAACCATTCCAAAGCAATAGGACCACAATATGAACACCATCAGCATTGACAAAATCACCATCAGCATCAATTGCAGAAGGCAGCTTTATTTGGAGCAGCTTACTTCCTGCAGTGATACCTTTAACACCATCAAACTATAACAGGTCCTTGGGAAGAACTTGGTAGGAAGATAAAAGTGCTAAATCCAGTCTGAACATCTGGCTGACTGTGCAATGAACCGTAATAAATAAAAGACTTCATGGAGAAATGAAACAATTATTTGGTTAGAAAAGCAATCTAAGCAAACAAAATATCTCAATAAAAGTTTATTTATGCAGTTATCATTTTTCTGATTGTTGAATGCAG
Source organism: Masticophis lateralis (assembly GCA_030761175.1). NCBI lineage: Eukaryota > Metazoa > Chordata > Lepidosauria > Squamata > Colubridae > Masticophis > Masticophis lateralis. The sequence continues at coordinate 319,253,610 of JAUDYJ010000001.1, read as the reverse complement.
CCCCAAAGCACTTTGCTGTCATCTGTGACTAACCTGTTAAACTGGATTTTCACATGCAGAAAAGGCTAAGTGGGTTAATCTATTTCCTAAAGAATATAAAGTTTTTTTTAAGCCACTCCTCTTAATAATCTTGGCAACTAAACAAGATTTTACGAAGCAGATTTTGAGCCTCTCATTCTTGGGAATTAATGCTACATTAATTGGCTTTATGGAATTGCTGTTTGGAAAGCACAAAACAGAACTAGACTCATATTCAAAGATTTGATGTCACTCCTGTGCTTCAGTACTTTTGAAAGTTAATAGTAGCTAACTAGCTTTTCCCTAAATTCTTTTTCTTATCTTCAGCAACTTGATTCATCTAAGCCAGAGATGGCAGAAAGTAACCGGGATCATATATAATTTTGCAATAGCTCAGGCCAAGAATTTTTGACTGGTCTAATAAGAAGGTAAAAATGAAGTTTAAAAGAGTTCTCTTCTTTGGCAGTCCAAATATGAATTAATTACCTCTAAATATCCCTTTTAAGTAGTTTCCTTTGGTTAAATTAGTTCTGCTTTCCAATGAATTTGTTGTTTTTTAATATAACTTCGTGTAGCCATAGAAATCAATTTTATCCTTCCAGATAATGGGCCACAACAGAGTTCCCCAGGTACAACATGGGCAGATTTTGGAAACAGCTAGATTAGAAATAAAATGTGTTTCTGTGAGCAGAAGATCAGCTGAGCAACACTTGGAAGTTTCAAATTCCCTCAGGTCTGAAATCAAGGAAATAAGTGGAAGAACCTCTAAAGCAAGGGTGTCAAACTCACATCATCATGGCATCGTCACATGACATATTGGGACTTTTTTCCCCTTCGCTAAACCGGGTGGGGGCAGGGCCAGCACGTGACATATCCGGCCCATGGACCGCAAGTTTGACACCCTTTGCTCTAAAGGACTGCTTATCTGCTGGGTTGATCAGTCTTCTGTGCAACCAATCAACTCACAGCATTAAGTTAACTGTAACCCGCTTGCAAAACACCTGTTTGTCCTTGCATTTTTGATTATCAATATCACATGTGGCAAGTTTAAGAAAGGCTGATGCATGACACCTAATAACAAGGTAAGCAGAACAATTAGGCCAATGAGTACATCAGGAATTTAGACAGCACTCTTTTGCAGATATTCACAGGAAACAGCTGTCACAAAAAGGGTCATGAGCAGATAGTGAAGTAACCTTTCAAAGTTAGCTTTGTTTACAAGATGTGTGTTGATAATGCATCGTAAGGTCTGTTTTAGTGGGCAATGATCTGGTATAAGATAGAGGGGCAAGGAAACAGTGAGGAACGCTGGCTATTCTGATGCTAATGAATAAGGTTCAACCATGCAGTAGATATTTGCAACCTGAAGGTGGATGCTACTTTCATTTTTGTCTCAAGCAGCAAAAAGACTGGAATCAAAGCAGGACATTTATTAATGCAGCGATTTTCAAACTTGACAACTTGAAAATGTATGGATTTCAACTCCCAGCAATCCCCGCCATCGCTTCAACCCTTAAATGTACCTCTCTCAGTTGCTTTGTCATCAATATTCTGCAATATTCTCTTTCATGTACAATTGCCTGATATAATGTAATCATTCAGAACCAGCTATATGGTGATGTTATTACTCTAACTCAGAGTGTAAGTCTCGCTTTCTGTTATTACTATGAATGGATAATTTATCTTCAATCAGATTTTGTTAATAATAAATCTCTAATTATTAGTGAAGACAGTACTTTTGATCTTCCTCCTATGAATCAATAAACACATTTATGACTTTGCAAACATACATAAACACACTGTCAAGGCAGATATGAGATCTGTGAGGATAAAGTTCACCAAACTATTGTCTCCCATCTAAACAACCTCCAGACACTGGGACAGAAGACTGCATTTCCTCTTCAGTTGATGGAAGGGGCAATATATATTTGGGTATCATCAGCATATAGATGCCTAATGTCAGATTACCTCCTCCCATTGGCTTATATAGATGGGGGAGATCATCTGGGGAGAGAGGACTGGCCTCTGCAGTTTCCTATAAGTCAGAGACTACTGGGCTGACATCACAGCCTCTAGACTAGATCCCTATGTTGATCCCTCCCTCCCTAGACTGAAAATGTCCATTCAGGAAGTAGCAGAACCATTAGATCAGGGGTGTCAAACTCAAAGTCCACGGGCCGCCCTGGAAACAACGAAGGACTGGCCCATGGTGCCTCTGCCAGTGAAAGCAAAGCTCAGGAGGGTTGTGGGCAGCCCTCCCAAGCTCCATTTTCACTGGCAGAGGGTTGCAGGAGGCTGTCTCAGCTGAAAACGGAATGAAATTGAGTTTGCCACCCCTGCATTTGATAGTCCCTTTTATTTTCACTTCTACAGTCAGTTCACAAATATACCATAGACAATGATATGAAAAGCCACCACAAGAACTGAAAAGACCAGAGGAGGTGCACTACCCTCATTGAGGTTCAAGAAGTTCATCAAGGAGAGTCATCAAAACATTCTCAGTCTCATACCTAGGTCTGAAAAAGGTTTAGATAATCTCTTACTCCTATGATGCTATCAGTGGTGGGTTGCTACCAGTTTGCCCTGGTTCGAGCGAACTGGTAGCAGTGGCGATGGAAGGCTCCACCCACCCGCCAGGCAAACCGGTAGTAGAGGTAAGTGAAACCCACCCCTGATGCTATCTGGATCTGCCACCGTCTTAACATCCTTCCCCTGAAAAGGAATTTTGGAAGTTGGCCAGTAATTTTTTTATTTTTATTATTTATTTATTTATTTATTTATTTATTTATTTATTTATTTATTTATTTATTATTTATTTATTTATTTATTTATTTATTTATTTATTTATTTATTTATTTATTTATTTATTTATTTATTGAATTTATATACCACCCTTCTCCTTGCGGACTCAGGGCGGTGAACAGCCAGATAAAAATACAATATACAAAAGTTAAAAATCTTTAAAACCCATATAAACTTTGGCTGACAGTTAAAAACAATTTAAATATTTAAAAAACAACAACCCTAAAACACTAAAAATATTAAAATTCAACGGGGATCAGGCTAGACCGGCGAGCTGGAAGAGATACGTTTTCAGGGCCCGACGAAAAGTCCGGAGGTCGGGGATCGTTCTCAGTTCTGGAGGAAGATCATTCCAGAGGGTAGGGGCTGCCACAGAGAAGGCTCTCCCCCTGGGGGTCGCCAGCCGGCATTGTCTGGCTGACGGCACCCTGAGGAGGCCCTCTCTGTGGGAGCGAACCGGCCGGTGGGAGGCAATTGGCGGCAGAAGGCGGTCCCGTAAGTACCCTGGTCCTAAGCCATGGAGCGCTTTAAAGGTGATCACCAACACCTTGAAACGCACCCGGAAGTCCACCGGCAACCAATGCAGCTCGCGCAGGAGAGGTGTCACATGGGAGCGTCCCGTTGCTCCCATAATCCCCCGCGCGGCCGCATTCTGCACCAGTTGGAGCCTCCGGGTGCACCCCAAGGGGAGCCCCATGTAGAGAGCATTACAGTAGTCCAGGCGAGAGGTGACGAGTGCCTAAGTGACTGTGCGTAGGGAGTCCCGATCTAGAAAGGGCCGCAACTGGCGTATCAGGCGAACCTGATAAAAAGCCCCCCTGGCCACAGCTGTCGTGTGATCCTCTAAAGACAGCCGTGGATCCAGGAGGATGCCCAAGTTGCGAACCCTTTCCGTGGGGGCCAAAGATTCACCCCCAATAACCAGCGATGGTGTCAGCTGGCTATATCGGGACGCCGACAGCCACAGCCACTCGGTCTTGGAGGGGTTGAGTCGAAGCCTGTTTCTCCCCATCCAGACCCGCACAGCTTCAAGGCACTGGGACATCACTTCCACGGCATCATTGGGGTGGTCTGGGGTGGAGATGTACAGCTGAGTATCATCAGCGTACTGATGGAATTCCACCCCAAAACCACGGATGATCTCACCCAGCGGCTTTACATAAATGTTGAACAGGAGGGGCGAGAGAACCGATCGCTGCGGCACCCCACACATTAGGCGCCTCGGGGTTGACCGCTGCCCCCCTGTCAACACAGATTGCGACCGGTCGGAGAGATAGGAGGAGAACCACCGCAAAACGGTGCCCCCCACACCCAGTCCCTCCAACCGGCGCAACATGATACCATGGTCGATGGTATCAAAAGCCGCTGAGAGGTCTAACAGCACCAGGATAGAGGAGTACCCCCTACCCCGGGCCCTCCAGAGATCATCCACCAACGTGACCAATGCCGTTTCGGTGCTGTATCCAGACCTGAAGCCGGACTGGAGCGGGTCTAAATAGACAGCTTATCTAGGACCATAAGATCCAGAATTAATCTTTTAAAAAATGAAGAAACTACTGCCTCCCTCTATAATAGCTCCCCTTGGTGGAGAAAGGGATTAACAGTCTCATGGATTCAGGTGGTCACTTCTCCACTTTAACAGGAAAGATGGTAAGGGATGCAATCTACACATGTCAGAGGACAACCTCTTCCTTGGAGGTCATGGGCCAAAAAGAGTCTTGGATAATCGTCTTTTGGGCTATTAAGAGTCAAGATTGCATAGACTCTGGCATGTAAGTATAACTGATGTCTTTCTCATTTTGATTAGTAGAAACTGTTTAACTATTCGATTGGTAGGAAGTTAGATAGAACTTTTGACTCAGGTAAATTAAAATTGAAACAAAAAAATATGAAATAATAGAAAAGATTAAGAATGAGAAAACAAATTGCACTGGTGTGTAATACTGAATTCAGAGTATTATTTCTAATTCCTATAATTCTGCCACTACTGAGAGCTGAAGAGCTGAGAGCTGAGAGCCACTACTGAGAGCTGAAGAGCTGAGTCTATAGGAACCATTTCATTTAAAGTTCTGCAAAACTCAATATTTATTAAGACTGAACAGGATTAAGATGCAGCATTTGTTTTTCTTTGCCAGCTATTACACATGAATGAACTATATTTATTTGCCCTAGTTTCTGGATTACTATAGATCTGTTACTGATATAGAGAATCAGCAAATTTATACATTCAGTGACTCTCTTGGCATACCTACCAAAATGTTCAAAATGATCCTTGCTCTCTTCTCTGATCTCAAAGTTTGGCCACTGTCTGGGAGAGAATTCTCTTACACCTCCAACAACTGAGCAGTGATTAAATGTATGCCAAAACGCCTGGGAAGGCATATCAGGGATCATAAAAGAGCAGCCTTCATCAGAAAAATCAATATTTGATTTTTTTTTAAATCACATATTTAGCTGTTAATTACCAAATGTACAGTTCTTGTCATTGCAGCAAGCCTGCTTTACTTTCATTTTCGTTTTCAGCATAGCTTGATTAGCACAAGAAAAAAAATCTGCTCCCAGCAATTTACCTCCTTGCAGCAAGCAGCAGAGGCCCACGCAAAACAGCTGAGAGTTGGGAGGCCGAACAACAGACAATCAACTTGTGCTAATTAGGCTGTGATGAAGCTGAAACGAGCTGTTTCTTCTTGCTGCTTGCTGCAAGGAGGTAAACTGCTGGGAGGCAGAGGCCAAAGAGTGGGGGCCAATGGGTGGGCAGGGCTACATTCAGTATATAAGACGCACCTTTTGGGGGGGGAAGGTGTGACTTATACTCCAAAAATATGGTGTGTGTGTGTGTATGTTTTCTGAGGTTTTCGCGGGTGTTTGTATGTAGGTCTTTGGTTATTCGGGTCTTCTCCCGCATAGAATTGGAAGTATCTTGGTGACGTTTCGACGAAGTCTCATTCGTTATCTTCAGGCTGGTGTTCTCGGCACCAGCCTGAAGATGACGAATGAGACTTCGTCGAAACATCACCAAGATACTTCCAATTCTATGCGGGAGAAGACCCGAATAACCAAAGACCTACATATATTTATATTTATATTTATATTTATATTTATATTTATATTTATATTTATATTTATATTTATATTTATATTTATATTTATATTTATATTTATATATGCATAGTCATACTTGCCTGCAGAGTTCTGTCCCAACATTCACAAGTTCTTGGCTGGAAAGGTGAGCTCCAGTTTTGCGGAGTAATTCAATCACTTTGTGATTCCTTTAAAAAAGAGGGGAAGGAGAAAGTTTTATTCTTCATCCCACTTGTGCTTTGATAAGAGCATCTACTTCAATTAATTGATAAGCAGAATCAGAGAATAATTTCCCACGCTGGATTTCCTTCACAGTGGGACCCTGAAAATCACATCAATGGTAAAGAATATAACAGAAGGGGGGGGGGAATGAAAACTGTACTGGGATCGCACCTTCTTGGATTTCTGAAGGTCATGGTGACTGATGGCTGTTTCCCCAACCACCTGGGCCAGGAGATCAGCTGAGCAATCTTGTGTTGTGATTTTAATGACGGGGATATATTGTTTATCTGGAGAATTATGGATCAATGCTTATTACCATTGTTTTAATCTTTGTATGCTGCCTTGAATCACTGTCATGACATAAGCAGCCATATCGATCTATATAAATAAAATAAGAATTCTAGAAGTTGCAGTCCCAGTACCACTGGGAAGCTGATTTGCATCCATGCCTCCATGTTAAATCACCACAACTTAACTGAGTATTTTCAACTCAAAATATATCCAAGTTTCAATCGTCATTAACCTAAAAACAGCACCAGTTTTTCACACGACCACTGCAAGCCCAAAACACTTTGCTGAAAGATCATGTAGTATTTAATACCATATTTCCACATATGATCAAGAACAATCCTTCAAAAGATTTCATAGTCCAAACAGAGAATCAATTCCCCCTTTCATGTATCACTCAGACTTTAGTAGTTTTGCACCAGTGGTGGAATTCAATTTTTTTTACTACCGGTTCTACGGGCATGGCTTAGTGGGCATGGTGGGCGTGGCAAAGGAAGTATACTGCAAAATTTCCATTCCCACACCACTCCAGGGGAAGGATACTGCAAAATCCCCATTCCCTCCCCACTCCTGGGGGGAGGATATTACAAAATCTCCATTCCCATCCCACTTTGGGGTCAGCCAGAGGTGGTATTTGCCGGTTCTCCGAACTACTCAAAATTTCCACTTCCAGAACCTGTCAGAACCTGCTGAATTTCACCCCTATTTTGCACCCTTTATTCCACTGACAACTTCTGTTATGCATTATAGTAATCTTAATTTTTACCTTCACAGTCTGCCTTATTACATTCACCATCGTTTCTTCCAACTGTACCTTGTTCTCAATTATTTGTTACAGCCTCCCCTTCAGGCCCTGCAATGCTTTGAATGCAATTCCCAAATTACATGTACAAGCATAGCATCTGTCTGTAAAACAACCACATTTTTTCCCATGATCCTGTGGCAGTTGCAGAGATCAGCATATGACCCCATAAGAACACTGTGGATGTTTTAAAGGTTTGCAAAATACATTCCCACTCTTGCATGTTGCAAAATCTTTTTTGGTAGCCAATCCAAAGCAATGAATAGTTTTAAATCACCTCAGATGTTTGAAAAAAACATCACGAGTGTTAAATTAGCCCATAAAATTGATCAGTAATATGGCAGAAAAAGCTAGATAAATTAGGGAGAAATATAGCAGAGAGCCAACATTAATACATTTGATATTTTTATGGAAATGCTACCACAATTCAGTCTATTTTCTATACTTATGAATAAGACTATTCTGAATCAGTTCTTTCTTAGAAACTGCTGGAACAATCACTGCTGCCTGCTTAGACTGCCCGTTGTTTTCCAATGGTTCGTGGGCCAAAGTATTTCAGCGCAAACCAGGGGTGCTATTCAGCAGGTTCTGACAGGTTCTGGAGAACCAGTAGCAGAAATTTTGAGTAGTTCAGAGAACCAGCAAATACCACCTCTGGCTGGCCCCAGAGTGGGATGGGAATGGAGATTTTGCAATATCCTTCCCCCAGGAGTGGGGAGGGAATGGGGATTTTGCAGCATCCTTCCCCTGGAGTGGTGTGGGAATGGAGATTTTGCAATATCCTTCCCCTGCTACGGCCACCAAGTCAGACCTACAGAACCGGTAGTTAAAAAGTTTGAATTCCACCACTGGTGCAAATCCTATTTTGAATTGAGATTTGAGGAAGACACTTCCAGCTTTTGAACATTTTAGTCAACATCAACAAAACAAAAGTAACAAATTGCAAATCAAAATAAAGCACCCACCCCCTCCCCAATTAGACATCATTGAATATTTTTAATTCTAAAAATTAGTAAGCATTTCATTTTGTTAAAACTACTGTTTGTGGTTTGAGAACCTTGCTAAGTGATCTTCCATACATATACCACTGTATTTCTTCTATACTTTTCCATTCATCAGAGACTCTTGTAAAGCACTTGAGAACCAGGCATGGCTTTTTCATAAGGTAATCTAGTGGCCCACTCTTAAAGATGATATAACACCTGTATTTCTGTCTAAAAGTAAGACAAAACCTCTGAAGAATGTAACATAGATTCCTTCTGTATCTCAAATAGATTAGAAAGCAAATCACAAGGTTTCAGTTTTTCAGGTGTAAAATTGTTTAAAGCACTCTCTACTTAGCTTAAGTTTAAGTAGCTTAGCATGGCAGATCTGAGCCATGAACTGGATTTCATTTTCTTCCTTATATTCTCGATAAACTACGTACACACATTTTTTAAAAAATATGTTACATTTCTTTTGTTGCACTATTAAAATCACAATATCGATGCAATTGTCCTTCTCCTGGAAGGCAGTATTATTCAGTCTTTATTGCTGAGCACAGAGGTATTACTAACTATCACAATTACAAACCTCCAATGTTTGCTTATTACCTTAAATACTTTATTGCAAGCATTCTATGAGAAACAAAATACCACTTTAGATATTTTCCCCTTTTTCAGTTGGTAGATAACTTATATTGATTTTCACTTCAGCCTGCAACGTACCATTTATATAAATAAATGTTCATGGAAAGTGAAGACAACTTCAGTTAGCTCATACCATGTTGGGAGGGGATTGAGTGAATTGTAAACTTCAGGAGTCCTCTTTGTGGACTCCTAGGTACTTGGAACAAAATACTCTGAATTTCATCCAGGTGTAAATTAGTGCCACAAGACTTTTTTCCTGAGGAAACATCCATGAGATTTTTTGCACTGTCAGTTCCATATGCCTCAAATTGCACAGGCTCATAGGCGCCTTTCTGTACCATCAAGCTACTTTGTAATGCACATGCATAGCTGAAGACAATGTGGAACCACTGATTACACTCCTTGCTAAGACCTGAAAACTCTTTTAAAGACATCAAGGGCTACAAATAACTTGTTTAATATTCAGGTCAAAATCAGAAGCAGACAGACAACTCACCTGATACAGAAATGTATAATGACTGGGTGGAATTCTTACTGAGTTGCAGATAATTATATACAGGTAAGTCAGTGCCTTGAATAGGTAAATTGCAAGCCCTGTGTCTCATTCTTTGTAACACAAGTGCTGGATTTTCTGAGGTAATGACAATGTGTCCCATTGATTTCAGTACATTTTAGGTGTTCTTGGTCTATAACCTGGATTAGAACGAGTAGGCAGGGCTTAGGCAAATACAAACTTCAATTTCAGCTTCTCATCTGTGTTATGAGACTGAACAGAAAAAGTAAAATAAAAGGTAAATTTTATAAAAGGTAAACCCTCTTGGGTTCAGCCCAACAATGGGAGGTTGTTTGAAGCCCCCTGGATGATGCTCCTCAGAGCAGAATAAAAATAGAAGAGAAATATATTGATCCACCTAAGAAGTGCTATCGGAAATCCTCACTTGGTAAGCCAGAGAATAAATCAGAAATATTTTACATGCAAAACTATAGCCCCACCTTAAACACTCTAAAGCATTATTATACATGATAAAGATTATTACAGTTGTTATGCTGTGAGTGGGTATTAAGATTCCCTAATGCTGACATCTAACATTCTTTATTTTTACATATGTTTTTAAAATAGTTTTTTGAAGGCTTACTTGGAATTTAAAATGCAAGCAAATCTTTATAGGAATGAGAATAGCAAGGGTATTTCCTTTCCTTCAGGAATTTAATGATATGCAAATGTTAAACCCAGGCCTCAACTTGATGGACTTTTATTTAATTCTTTAATTTTGTTCCCTGGTATGAAAAAAAGAATTGACCTTTTACATAGTCTTGACAAAGTTCAAACATAGGAAGCAATAGAGCAAAAAAACTCGGTCCTTAAAAGAGCCAGAACAAGATACCTATTTGCAGATGACTAATAGTGTTGCCTTTTTTTTTAAGAAGTCATAGAAGGCATAAATATTCTTGGATGTTTATTTTGCTTCCCCATAAAATATCCAACATTTCAAACAGGAATATTGATGTCTAAGGCCCACACAAGCTTTTTCTATCATACTTATGAACACAAAAAGCAATACACAGTTCTACCTTAAATCTCATAATTTCTTTTTATTGCTAAAGTTTATTTATTTACTTATTTGAGAAGAAAATGTTGTGGGAAATTAAACACAAAATAAACATGCTTTATGAGTGACTGGGCATATATGTGGGACTGCATATTAGTATGCAATAATTTTCCCTCACATAAAATGAAAGCAAAGGCCTATCCCTGTACAACATTATTTTTGCTCCAGTTGCAGTAATAATATGTAATGCTACCAGATTTAAATCACCCCATGCCATCATTTTAAGATTGGCTGTGAAATCTTCCAGCACATAGGAGCCTAAAGCAATCCTTCCAGACTCTACAAAATGATGACTAGTAAATCCCTTCTAACAAGAGCATAATCTTGAACCCGAATTCATTCTGTTCTTCCAGTCCCCCTTTTGGCAGCTTTCAAAAGATCAAGCTCCCTCTCTTATGGGAGTGGTAAAGCAAAAGAATCTGAATAACAAACTCATGTGAAATTCCTCAGGCAGCCCTGGGTGTGGTTAAAACACACATGCAGGCACATTGCTGTTTACAGGAACATTTTGCACAGACGTGTAGAGCAAGTGCTACCTCGGCTCAGTGTAAGTGTTTTTAACTTGCACTAGAAACTCTTAGGAAATTCCTCTCCTGTGTTCTAGGACCTGGTTAGGCATCATATTGTCACAGATTATTTGGAACAGCTGCCAAATATCTTAGGAAAATACTAATCCAGGAGTGTTGATCACAGTTTTAGCCTTGTGGACTGGTGATGATGGAAACTGTCATTCCACAATTCTGGAACTTATCAGAAAGCTACACTACAGCAGGCATTTATCTGAATCCTTAAAGAGAAAGCTTTACTAGTGATTGTTGTATAAGGATGAGCCACAGAGAAAGCTGTTATAAAACCAGCATTTAGATCTATTGCATCAAACTCTTTCCATAGATGCGAAGCAGGCATCTGCTTCGCATCTTTATTTTAATGAATCATGTACATAGAAATATATACAGTATCTGCAAAAACTGGACTTTCTTGTTCAATTACTAGGATAGGGACAATGAAATAAGCAGTAATAATTAGGATTAAAAGGAGAAAAAACAGATTGTAGTTTACAGAGAGGGGCATAACAGTACAACATGCTAAAATCCATTAAAATGCTCAAAAAAAGTCCCTGATTTTGAGTTAACAAAAATTTCTATATATTATTATATGCATAAAGATCTGAAATGTAATAGTTTCTTTAAGAATTTTACATATTCCATACAGAATTCTGATTTGATTCCAATTTGATTCCAAAAAGGTGTTTTGGGACATCTAGGGACAGAAATGTTGCATCAGTCAAGTGACAATTGCAGATGACAGTTAAGCCAGGAAAATATATGGTTACTTTAAAGAACTGCTCATAGATATGTTCATATGCCTACATATTCTAAAATACCTTTTTGAAATTGATTTCAAAGTTACAAACAGCCTTGATGAGTGAAATTCCATACAGCAGTGTATTTTCCAAAACATCTATCTATCTATCTATCTACCTACCTACCTACCTACCTACCTACCTACCTACCTACCTACCTACCTACCTATCTATAAAACTGGGCTTCAATTCATTCAGCTGCTTATGTCTTAACTTTTCCAGGGTGCCTGATTTAAATTACATTTTAATAAGATACCTGAACATAACAGCATTCATCAGTGGAGTAGCTCCTGATCGGTCTTTTGCATATACAGTTGCACCAGACTTCAACAGATGCCTGACTATCTTCAAATTGCCTTCACAGGATGCAACATGAAGTGGAGTGCGACCATCATAATCGCCAGAGCTCAAGTTTCCACCCTACAATAAAGTTGTTTAAAATGTATGTAAAATTGTATCTGTCTTTAAATTCTTCTTCAAATATTTACTGTATACCCGTATCTTTTTCTACATTATCAGGAATTGGACTAATCACAAAGAAGAAATGATTCTATCACTGTATTATTCATTTATTTAGTATTATTTCATTCATTCATTCTCATGAACTCTAGCACCAATGGAGAAGACTCACCTAAAACTACTTTCTGAATATCAATCTAGAACCCTTAAGGAATACAGAAATATAGCTTGATTAGTCTCCCACAGCATATGTACTGTATATAAAATGCAAATAGATTAGGGTGTTCTGCTTTTCAGCAGTCCCTTTTCATATGGAGAAAGACCTTGATGTCGCTAGTGGTACACGATCTCTTTTCAGACATTATTATATTAATAAATGAATCCTGCTCCCCCTCTTACATTCATGATATTCATTGATACAAACCCTTTACCCACTAATAAAATTTCACATAACAATCTGATGACTAGAAATAATAATACAATTTTAACAATTGGGGCAAACTATAACAGAGCCAAACTCACTTTTGAATTTTCCAGAATAACTGCATATTAACCAAAAATGTGGGATGCAAGAAGAATAAGATAAGAATTCCCCATCTGCAATTGTGAAATATTAAGATTACCTGAGGGATGTACTAGGAGTTAATGGAGTTTTAATTAGACTGCAAGGAGCAAAAGAGAAAGTTTGCTGCTTTCTACTCAAAAATATAAAAGTGTAGCAGTTATCTTAAGCCATTTCCAGTTTTAATCAGCTGTAATTTTGGGGTTCTTTCTAAGAAATACACAAGGCTTCCTGAAATTGATTATAGAGAATATAACATGTCTGGATTTTTATTTTCCTTCTAAATCCAGATTCTGGAGGCCATGGAATAACCGCTTGGAAAAATACATTTCAGATTAACTGGTGAGCAAAAATTGTTTCACACTCCAAAATAGTCATATAAGAAGAAATAAAATAAGAGGCAGTTACCAAGTCCTGTAAAACCTTTAGGGCAGTTAAGTCACCATTTTTTGCAGCCACGCATGCCAAAGAAGGAGTCAAAGCATCCCTTACAGCTGCTAGTTCCTGAGAAAAGGAAATAAAACTGTTAGTTACACATATTTCCTCCAACTGTGCTTGCATATAGTTGGACTTTTTTGACTATTTATTTATTAATTTATTTTATTGAATTTCTATACCGCCCTTCTCCTGAAGGACTCAGGGCGGTGCACAGCCACATTAAAACAACTGAGCGTACAAAATTTAAAAGACAGTTAAAACAAATTAAATCCCTTGGCTCCACAAATTAAAAACCCAAGAATTTAAAAACACCCAGTCCGAATTCTTCTCAAACTAGTCCAGTTTGTTGAAAAAGTAGGGTCTTAAAGGCAGGACGGAAGGTACGCAGGTCAGGGATCATGCGTATCCCCAGGGGCAATTCATTCCAGAGGGCAAGTGCCCCCACAGAGAAGGCTCTCCCCCTGGGGGTCGCCAGCCGACATTGCTTGGCCGACGGCACCCTGAGGAGCCCCTCTCTGTGGGAGCGTATTGGTCGGTGGGAGGCCGTCGGTGGCAGAAGGTGGTTTCGTAAATATCTGGGTCCTAAGCCATGGAGCACTTTAAAGGTGGTAACCAGCACCTTGAATCACACCCAGAAGACCACTGGGAGCCAGTGCAGCTCATGCAGGAAAGATGTTACATGGGTGCGTTGAGTCCCATAATCACCTGCGCGGCCGCATTCTGGACCAGTTGGAGCCTCCAAGTGCTCTTCAAGGGAAGCCCCATGTAGACAGTGTTACAGTAGTCCAGATGGGACGTGACGAGGGCATGGGTGACTATGCGCAAGGCGTCCCGGTCCAGAAAGGACCAGGAGCCTGTGTAGCGTAGAGGGCTAATGCCTCCTACTAAAGGCAGCAATTAACACCAGCTGCCTGTAATTTCTCTGAGTTCAATCCTAGCCAGGCTCAAGGTCGACTCAGCCTTCCATCCTTTCTAAGGTGGGTAAATTGAGGACCCAGTTTGTGGGGGCAATAAGCTGACTTTGTATAAATATAAATATACAAAAGTATGAAGGCTATTGCTTAACGCATTGTAAGCCGCCCTGAGTCTCCGGAGAAGGGCGGCATATAAATCAAATTAAAAAAAAAAAGAAAAAAAAAGGGATGCAACTGGTAGATCAGGTGAACCTGATAGAAAGCCTCCCTGGCCACAGCCCTCATATGGTCTTCTAAAGACAGCCGTGCATCCATTGTAATCAAGCACTTTAATTATTATATCTTTCTTTAATATGTTAGGGAAAAGAAAAGTTATAAAAATGAAATTAAATAGATATGAATGAAAGAGCCTGACATAGCTAATGGAAATTTCAGATTGTCTTAATGTGCTAAATATATAATTGTTCGGAGAAAACACGATGACTTTCTCTTCTAATGACAGAGACAGTGGTTCGTAAGCACAAACAAGAGAGGATGTATTGCACACATACATAGGTGTGGATTTCCATTCAATATCTGATTGATCTATTTGGGAAGAGACCTCAAGACTAGATAGACTTTTGGTCTGATACAGGTGGAAATATCCCTCTTCTTCCTACCTGTTGCGTTCCAAAACTAAATTGGGCCTGCTTCATTTGAACCTGACAGTCTCATCTCACACACTTGAACAATAATTGGATATTGTTGTCTAGGATATAGTCTTTGGACATCGTTGTCAATGCTCTTGATTGGTTTAAAAGGTTTTGTTTTGTTTTCTTGTTCTTTGACATTATTACATGATGGATTAAAGTCCTAGGAAGGGGTTGTCCCTCAGAGATTAGATATGGGTGCTGTTTTGTTTCCCTTTCCCTTTGGGTGCTCTAATTATGAATCATGGTTTCCAGTATCAAACTCTTATCAGTCTTTTACGGCTCTTGATGATGTGTGGTCTGGAATATTTTATCTTCATAGAGATAAAATATTTGAGCTTGTCCTGAACCTTTCATTTTATTCCTCACATTTTAGTACCATATAGAGCTCTTTACTGGCTGCCAAGTGAAAGCAGCTCAAGTTTAAATTAATACTACTTTTATTTAAAGCCCTACAGTCACACTCCCCAGTATCAGTCTGCTTTTATTTCCTCCTACAGTCTGGTTATGTTCCAAATAGCATGGTCTTATTTTGGTTTCTTACTTCAGGGGTGCAGGCTCAGATTTCAAGATCTGGTCCCACTTCCGTCCTCCCTTTATGTCTGTGGAAATCAGATACCCCTTAAAGGGATTTAAATATTATTTTATTAGTGGGTTAATCTGCTTGTTCCACCCTATCTAACAGTTCTAGCTAAGTACTAAAATGATTGTGGATGTACATACATTCAGCTTTGTTCTGTGGCATTATTTTAAATCTCCTGTTGTTGTATTCATCATTTTAGAGTTAATATTTGTTTGCTGTACTGAAGCTAAATTCCAAACTTATAATTTGTACTGTGCCTTAGTAAAAGAAAGCAATAATAGGGAAGGAAATCTTTTCACCATTGTATACCATAGTATTTCACAACTGGTTAACACCATGGTATTTCACAACTGGTTAAACTGTTCTGCAGTGTGCCCTCTTTGCTTAAACAAGTGCCATTTGAACAAGTACCTCTTTGCAGCTGATCAACAGATATTTTGCAATCTCTTGTATAAACTTGCAATCTTTGAGAGTTATCTGGGTTCCAATGGGCACAACAGTCATTTCTCCTCTCAGATTCTTGCTCAGCATCTGCATAAAGAAAAGCAAGTCTGAAATCCAAATAAATAAATTTAAGATAACTGAAGATCATCTACTCCAGGGGTGTCAAACTCAAGGGCCGGGGGCCAAATCCAGTCCACGGAATGCTTAGATCTGGAAACGGAGCTGCCCTGGAAACAGCGAAGGACTGATCCACGGTGCATCTGCCAGTGAAAATAGAATTCGAGAGCTTGTTTTCACTGGCAGAGCATTCAGCATTCATTTAACATGAATGATGTTGAGCTGGCCACACCCACCCTGGCTACATTCATCACGCCCCCCTGAGGTCAAATACAACCCTGATGCATCTCTCAATGAAATTGAGTTTGACACCCCTGATCTACTCCAATCTGAATTGACTATTCAAGCAGATCCTCCAAGCACAGTTTGTGTGGTGGTGGGGAGAGCACTGAGACTGAGATCTAGTCAATCTGTTTTGAATTAAATCACAATCCTTAGATTTTATGCAACAAGGAAACTTTAAGAAAGTAACCTTCTTCTTTAAGAAGAAGGAAAAAGAGATGGTGCAAGGTCACACAACTCAAACTTATTTCATCTTTTATGCATAGTATTAAGGATTAAGATTATATGTTACTTGATTTATTTAATGTGCACAGTGTGAACACTCACAAAAGCTATTCATTTTTTATGTGTTAATACTAATTTGAAAGATTCCTTTATTCAAATCCTGTAGATACTATCGCCTGTCTTATAATCATAAACTCAATCATAGAAGGGTAAAACTATGTTAAATAGCTTGCTGCTATTAAGATAAATAAGGAGAAGTACTAGTAGTAATAATCTGAGGCAAACATCATCAGTCACATTACGCCTCTATTTGAAATGCAGGAGAAGAGTATGAAATATGGGAGAATTTAGGTTAAGCATAGAAAGCATTACAGACATGAAGGAACTGCCTGAATGTACACTGTGCACTGTGTTCACTATCAAGAAGTTTCAAGGGTTTATTGAAGGAGAACTAATGATACAGCAGAAATCAAATCTCCTTCTTCTGGAAAGGTAAAGATAGAAGGGAGAATAGTTTCCTGAGAAGAGGAAAGGATGATGTCAGGGTAATGATTTAAGAGCTGACCAGCTGCTACAATGATGTAATACTGGGAATGAGTCAGCAAGGTTTTTGGACTGATATCACTTTAAGAGCCTATAATAAGAAAAGGCCCTGTTGGGGCGTATCTCTCTCTGTGTATGTGCTTCCATGCTGTAATTACTGTTTGAGGTCTGACTAGAGTATGTGTATGTATATATTCTTTGTAGATAAAACCACTATTTAAATACAAACCTCTGTTTATTGTATTTGCTTCTGGGTTGTCTCACATAGTCACATTGTACGCACTCTGACAGAAGACATGTTAAGAAGCCAAGATGAGGGCTGTGAAATATCAGAGATAATAAAGAATGGGACACCAAGGCATAGAAAGCCAAGTTTGCATCATGACAAGTCCCCAGAACCTTATTGAACCTTACAAAAGCCTATCAAAATATACAAAATTTATAATACATGACAATCCCCAAGTTTCCAAGTAGGCATATAATTCTGAACTCTAAAAAGTACACAAAATGGGAATTAATTTACATGTGTGCTGCACCTATGAACTGGATCTATCACAGACCACATGAGAAAGATACTATAGATAGTATTAAAAAAGTATCTGTGTTTGGACAGAAATTTATTTATGATCAGGGGCCTTGATCAGTACACCCCGATTCCTGACCTGCTCTTCATAAGATTTTCAGAAACATCATTCTTACTTACTTCATAAGATTTTCATGAATATCATTCAAACTTATCACCTTGAAAAGTTAGCAAGTTAGCAATGTTAGAAAGATTAGTCAATCTCCTTATAAGTTCTTGCTATGATAATAGACATGAATAAGTAGTCTATTTTTATGACATGGATTTGGTAAGTGGGAGTGTTTTCTCCTAGTTGACTTATTTGGATTTCAAGTAGTTTCCACTTAATAACCACAATTTGTATTGAGAACTCCATCACTAAGCAACATGGTAATTAAGTAAAACATCACATGACCATGCCAGACTTACAATGTAATTTCTTCTGCAGATGTTAAGCAAAGCAGTCATGGTCATTAAGTATGACATCAACTTGAGACTTAAAGCTGACAACCCAATTGACAAAGTAAGTTCAAGGACCAGTTGTAAAACTACTTCTTCAATGCTATTGAAGGTTCAAAGGATCACTAAACATAGCAGCCATCAACCAAGGACTACCTGTATTATATGAAATGACCCAAGTATGTGTGAAGTATACATATTTGTTGTGCGTGAGTTAAGGTTCCATGTCAAGCTGTCTCAAGAATCTAACCCTAACAAAAACAAAAGGCCATTGTCAACCACTGTGATCTGAGAGCCCTTAACCTGTAATATACCATAGCTAAGTCTGGTTCTGACAATAACACTGATAATTGTTTGGGAACAGAGGAAGAGGAGAGATTTTGGAATAATATTAGGGAAAGACTGAAAATAAAATAAGAACAATGCTGCACATACATGCAGAACGCTTGTGTAATGCAGAATTGTTCCCTGATTAGAGAGAATATGGGAATATACATGCCTAGTGATGCCTATCTATCTAGAAGCATGGCTGTACAAAGTTAAACAAAGCAAGAGTACTGTGGGAAAGACTATCTCACTTTTAGTACTGTTTAGGCATGTCTGAAAAAGAATAAAATAAAGAGAACATTGTAGGTGTGGGAATTTTTTAATGCTACTTTCCAGGGGAAAGTAGACCCCAATTTAGATAGATAGATAGATAGATAGATAGATAGATAGATAGATAGATAGATAGATAGATAGATAGATAGATAGATAGATAGATAGATGATAGATAGATAGATAGAAGGATTCTTCCCAAGCCACAGGATAACTTTTAGCAAGGGACATGTGTAGTTCTCTCTTCTCTCACCATCTTTCACTATCATTGAGTTAGCAGCATTCCTAACTCTAGTTACTAAAACATATACAGATTTTCCCCACAGTTCACTAGGTAGCCATAGGTCACAGGAAATATCTTGCAGTAGAATATGTAGAATCCTATTGCTCCATGGGTAAAGATCTGCAGTATTTTCTTGGTTTGCTATTTTGATACTAAACTTTGACCTACACGATAAACCACATTGTGGGCATATTGTGTGGGAGATTCTTTACTAAAATGGGCCTCTCTCCCATTAGCAGCAGCTAAATTAAGAATATTTTTTACCTATTTTGTACTATAGGTAAAAAATAAAAAAGGTACTATTGTTTTCAGCCTCTGAGAGCTACAAGAAACATAATGAGTGGGCAGCAATTGAATGTTAAAGACTTCCTTTGACTTTGGGATAGAATTTTTTAAAAAGTTCAGCAGGATTTTGTCTCTGAAGTTCAGCAGGCAAAAACTGATTCCGAAGATCACTCAAGGGAGTGGAAGTGAACTGCTCTGCTTATTTTTTATTTTGGGGCCAAGGCTAACTTGAGATGTTTGATACAGAATGAGAACATAATGTCAATATCATCATCATCATCATCATCATCAAATTGATAGAGGATGAGAATATTATGTCAATATCATGATAATGATCATTGTCATCATCAAACTGTCAAACATCCCCTGATAATAAGCCCAATCGGGCTTTTGAGCACATGGCATTAAGGCCAAGCGCTTATTTCAGGGTTCAAAAAAAAATAAGATAGGGCCTTATTTTCAGGGAAACATGGTATTAATATGAATCTTGAATGGACTTAGTCATGCACACTGATTCCACAGGGTGCATTTTCACATTAATAATCAAACAAATTACCTCAGTATGTTTTGATCTTGCTTAGATTTTTTGTAACTTATTGTGTTGAGACAGCTTAGCCAGCACCAAGTGCAGGCTGCTCTTTAAGCTTCCCTTGGCCACCAGATACTAGTTATTAGTTATTAAACTTCCCTTGGCCACCAGCACTTCGTGCAAGAAAGGTAAGGAAACCAGACATTCAAAAACTGAAAAGAAAAAGTCATTTTACCCTTTTCTTTTTATCAAAAGTAAGTCCAGGTTTGCTGAGGACATAGGATAACTTGGCAAGAGCAGCTTCTGGCGTCATATCTCCTCCTGGAATTACACCAACATCCATGAGAGTCTATATACAATGCCAAAGGAAAAAAATACAACTTGAATTAATGCACTGCTTTCTAATATAACTAGAATGAAAAACAGCTCTGTAAGTGCAAAGCATGATTTGGGGCAATGACAGATAATCCTTGACATACAACCACAATTGAGCACAGAAATTTTGGGTGAGATATGTGTCAAGTGAGTTTTGCCCCATTTTACAACCTTAAGTGATTCTGGCTTCCCCATTGACTTTACTTGGCAGAAGGTCGTAAAAGATGAAACATGACCCTGGGACACTGCAACCTTTATAAATAGCCTGGTGGCCTAGTGGCCTATAAAGAGCCTGGTGGCGCAGCAGCTTAAGTGGTATTAAAGTGACATCAGCTGCCTGCAATTATTACAAGTTCGAATCTCACCAGGCTCAAGGTTGACTCAGCCTTCCATCCTTCTGAGGTAGGTAAAATGAGGACTCGGATTGTGGGGCCAATAAGCTGACTTTGTATAAAAAAGAACACCACTTAGGGGGAGCCAAAAGCCCTACTAAGCAGGTATATACAAAAGTATGAAGGCTATTGCTGAACACATTGTAAGCCGCCCTGAGTCTCCGGAGAAGGGCGGCGTATAAATTAAATTTTAAATATATATATATATATATATATATATATATATATATATATATATATAATATTTTTGCTGATAATTCTATAAATAAAGGGAGGCTCTTTGTGATATCTCCTCCATTCGTGGTAATCCAGGATGACTCAACACAACATACATATACATATACATATACATATACATATACATATACATATACATATATATATATATAAACCTATTGACAAGCAACCAAATTTTGATCATGTGACCATGGGGATGCTGCAATGGTCATAAGTGTGAAAAACAGTCATAAGTCACTTTTTCCAGTGCTGTTACAACTTCAAATGGTCACTAAATGAAGGATTTTAAGTCACAGAACTACCTGTACTGATTGCAGCCCTCTGTTCAACCAATATTCTTCCAATGCTGCAAATCTCTGGAAGAATTCTTTAGGGCCAGCTTCTTTGTGAAGGAATTAGTAAACACAGAACCTCTCATCATGTTTTGCAATAGCAATAGCACTTAGACTTATATACCGCTTCACAGTGCTTTCTAAGCGGTTTACAGAGTCAGCATATTGCCCCCAGCAATCTGGGTCCTCATTTTACTAACCTCGGAAGGATAGAAAACTAAATCAACTTTTATAATGTAATAATGTTATTATTCCTTTGATTTAGATGTCAATATTATTTTGCTGGGTAATGGACCGTTGGTCCATTATAACAGCTAACTTATAACTATTTTTTAAAAATAGATTTCATTTGCTGACTTTCACATACATGGCACATTTTAAACACAGGATTTTTTTTAAATGATAATAATATCTTAATTCATAACACAAGGCTAATCAGGAATAGGGGTTACCTGTTAAAATCATACCAATAAGAAACAGGCTTTGTAGCTACAGTATAATGTAACCTATTTTTACTATATTTGTCATGCTTTCAGTTATTAGTTACTTTGCATATATTATAGGCATGCTTTAATTCAGCAATTGGAATATCCAGAATTGAGTTTTTATAACAAAAATTATCCTACTCAACCTTAAAGGAAAGCCATTGAATTTGGAATCTTCTCAAAATACATGCTAGATTAAAATAGATGAGCATGTTAATAGAACATTCCAACAGGGTAGTTTCACTCAAACGCAAATTGTATTCAGTATATGTCTCTCAACCATTTGCTAACGGCAAATCTTTAAGTCAAAATACTTCCTGGAAAAGCAAAGCCATTTTAAAACCAAAGAAAAGCAGCTATTATAAGCCTAAACAAGGCTTTTTAATTAAATATTAAAAATAAATAACATTTGTCTTTGTACACGACAGTCTTTGTCTATTAATTCGGCATAAAAGCACAACCTTAGAAGCAATTGGTGCAAGAACTAGTCAACTTTGGGATACAATGGGGATTATAGAAAAAGAAATTAAAAACTTCCAAGTGCCAGATCAGACATAATTCTATTAATTGGCACAACCACTTAAACTTGGTCCTATCCTACTTTTCAAATCACATCTGTCTTGGATAAAATCTGCCATTCATGCTATACCTCTTGAAAGCATTCTGTCTTGAGAACCATTCAGAAGTTTCAGCTGGTTCAGCAACCAGTGGCCTGCGCTGTTATTGGAATACCTACTGTCAACCATATAATGTCACTAAAAAGGGAGCTGCATTGTCTGCCAATCAATTTCAGTGTACAATTCAGGGTGATAGAATTTAAAGTTCTACATGGCTGAAAGCTTGGATATCTGCAAGATCCCATTCCACAAATTGAATTTGCCCATCCAGTAAAATCTAGTGCTAAGGATGCCAACTCTGAGGAAGTACTACCCACATGGATAGCTAACTGATGGCTCCAGACTTCTAGTTGGCCTACCCCCAGTTATTTAGACTACGTTATATTTGAAAGAGCAGTTTAAAGTGAAGATTTTGCTGCCTGATACACCTGAGCCTTCTTGTCATTATGCCCATGTTAATGATTCTTATGTTTTAATTGTATGGAAGCCATTCAGAATCTTTGGAATGGAGTGGTCCGTAAGAGAAGAACAGCAAATATGTTCACTAGCTAAGCATATTGTTTAAATCTGCCTTCTAAAACAAGAATCTTACAAGAGCGTTTAAGATCATGGGAATTATCTGGAAGCCATCAAGTTGGGAAGAGTGATTTAGATTGCAGAATTCCTCTCACCTTTCCTGTGGCATAGACTGATGACACAGATCCTCGCAGACATTGAGTGCAATTCAAAATCACAACATTGGAATCAGTAGCTTTCCTCAGCAAATCTAGTAATTCTGGACAATTATTTGGAGCATTTCCACTCCCATACGTCTCAAGTACAATGCCTTCCATAGAGCTCTGAAGAAATGCCCTTACCTGTTTGGAAGAGAAAAACTGCAGTGAGAAATTACTGTTCAAACTCATTGCAATACTATTTTATTTCTTCTTAGATCCACTCAAAATGTATAAATAATCACATTAGTTCTGTAATGAGGAATATAATGTTGTCTTTTGACTGGACTAGCATAGACCCATTGGTAAGTAAATGTTCAAAAAGGAACAGAAGTGCTAATTATTTAAGATTAATATGTGGATGTTACAAACACGCATGTGTATATAAACACAAAGTCTCACATAGATGCAAACACTTGTGCAAGAATCAATAGTTTATAGTATGTCACACCACTGCCAATGGGGGCTAGAGTTTCTGAGAGTTTCTAGGCCAGGGGTCAGCAAGCTGTGGCTCCAGAGCCACATGCAGCTCTTTGGGCCCTCTGTTGTGGCTCCCTGTCGGGTGTTCTCCCCCCTAGCTGGCCGCACCCTCGCCCTCCCCTACCAGTCACTCCTCGCCTGACCTAAGAAGGTAAGGGCAATGGCAGGGGATGGAGAAGTGGCCAGGGCAGAGAGAGAGAGAGAGATACGGAGAGAGGAGGAGAGAGGGAGACATAAAGAGATACAGAGAGAGAGGGAGAGAGAGTGGGGAGGAAGGAGAGAGAGAGAAATGTCAAAAGGGTTTTGTGGTTGCCAGTGTTTTTTAACAACTTGTTCTCTGCCCTAATGACGGCTGGGTAGGCATGGCTAGGGGGGATCATGTGATTGGTGGAAGTGAGTGACATCAAGTTGGCCATACCCACCCAGGTTTTGTGGCTCCTGGTGTTTTCTTTTCTGTAAGAAATGGGTCCAAATGGCTCTTTGAGTGCTTAAAGTTGCAGACCCCTGTTCTAGAATGATCAAGGGTGAGAAAAAGTATAACTAATATATACAGCACTGCACTGTGTACAAAGAAATGTTGACTAAGCAAAGGCAGGCTATACTCAAAAATGAAAAAAAATATGATGATTCAGAAAGATGCAGGTAATCTGCCTATTTTTAATTATAATGTGTTAAATTAATCTACTTAAATAAGGACATTGATATATGACTCCAGAGTGAATAGCTTGCGATTACTTTACTTAGAATTATAGACTTCTAACACAGACCTTGAAGGCCATCTGCTAGGGTTGCCTGTTCTAATCACAAAACCTTGATGACACAATGCAGAGAAATATGCTGCTTGAAGTCTGAGACAGTAGAAGCAGAGGGAAGATAAAAAATTTCAGATAAAAATTTCAGAAAATTTCCTATTTTCTTTGCTTTAACTGTGTCACAGCAGAAAATTAGGACATCTTTCCTTTGTTTAATCTATATTTGCAGAGTAGCCTCACTTCCTACCTAGAGCAGCACACTTGTGAATAGGACTGAAGCTCTATGAAAGGCAATTGGTAGGGTACAAGAGAACTGTAGCCCTAGACTTTTACTGGAGATGGGGCTAGGTTTAGACATGGTGAGGCCTCAAGCCATGAGAAGTTGTAGAGGCTCTACCTGACAAGTACCAGCAGAGAATGAAGCTGTGTAACAACTGAATTTGGCAAGGCTGCTGCCAAGATGCGTAACAAACCTGTGGTGGGAGGGGATGGGCCCTCTTTGAACAAAAGGTATAAGTACATGCAGAAACAAAGCACACATTAATCAATTATTGAGGGTCATGTGACCACACTAAAAGACTTAATTTAATTTCCCATATTTAAACAAAAATCTGACATTTTAAGAGAAATGTGAAACCTAAGTTATAATATCTTTGCATTATATCTAAATGTTGAGCTTTCTGTTTAATGTAAGCCTCTGCCTTCTTCAAAAAGAAAAAAAAATGAATTTAACATCCAATCTGCAAGTATAATGATAGAATGGAATCCAGTTTATCATTACTGTCATCTAAAACTTTTCGGCTATTATTTGTGAATAAAAAGTATGCATAAATTAATAGATCCATATATATATATATATGTTTTCTGAGGTTTTCGCAGGTGTTTGAATGTAGGTATTTGGTTATTCGGGTCTTCTCCCGCGTAAAATTGGAAGTGTCTTGGCGACATTTCGACAAGACACTTCCAATTTTACGCGGGAGAAGACCCGAATAACCAAAGACATATATATATATATATATATATATATATATATGTATGTATGTATGTATGTATGTATGTATGTATGTATGTATGTATGTATGAATCTTTGTCTTTTTTCATTTTTCCTATTGAACACCATTCTATTTCTCCACACTCAGTGCTTGCTGTAGCTTCTTGTTCATTGTAAAGATTTCTCAAAAGAACAATCAGTTACCCTTTTAAACTCCAACATACATTAAGACCAATCAATGGTCTTGCTATACAGTAATCAGTTTAAAAAGATAGAATTCTTCTTGTATTTTTCTTACTCAGTCCATTTTTGTGCTACATTAATCATCTGATTTTGGGTTCCTTCCTGAAACCTGCCTGTTTATTTGGCACTCCAGTTTTCATGGAGTGTATGGTTCTGTTCTTTGTAGATCCGTAAGCTAGACTTTGATTATGCAAGCAATTAGTGCAATACTTTAATTTGCATATTCTCTTACATCTCCCTTCTTTGGGATACAATAGGTAGGCACAGCAAACTTTTTCCAATCTCTAGCTTAGCAGTCTTGTTTTTGACATGGTGCTGCTTTGATTTTAACTATATCTTGTCTTTTAGTTTTAAACAGTTAAATAGATACTTCATCTGCATCTGGTGCTTTTCTACCTGACAGCTGTTTTATTGTACCCAACTTTCTAATGGAATTGATTTCTGAATATATACTCTCTTTGCAAATTTTATCTCTAAATCACATCTGTAAAGGGCTTCAATATACTTCCGCATCTTCTTTTAACCTCATTTATATCAATCAAATCTCTTCCATGATAACTCATGAATAATCCTATCTTAATGTAAAATTTCTTTTCTTCTTCTCTGATCTTCTTAAAAGTTTTATTTCTCCTTTCATCGCATTTTCTCCAATTCTTAATTGAGATATTTGTCTTTCACTTAACAGTGAAAATTTAATCATCTCCCAATTGGATTTGTCACATACAGTAACTTAACGCAGCTTCCTTTCTAGACCACCCTAAAGCTATAATTGATCCAGAATCCAAAACCCAAGCAATTATGGATTCCTCTCACTATGCCCATGTGACACCGCTACAGTAGTCCTCATTTAATGGTAGTAATTGAGACCAGATTTCTATCACTAAGCAAGAGAGACATTATGTCACTGTGCCATTTAGCAATGGCAGTTTTGACAGTCCCTGGTTTGTTAAAAGAGAACCTCAAGTAAGTGCAACTCTGGCTTCCTGCCATCTTTCCCCTTGACTGCAATGGCCAAAACTTTGAGGATCAATCTTAAATGCAATTCATTCAGTTCCGTTGCAAATTCAAACGATCACTGAATGAGTGGTTCTTAACTAAGGACCATCTGTACCAAGGATGAAATCCAGCAGGTTCTGACAGGTTTTGGAGAACTGGTAGCAGAAATTTTGAGTAGTTCAGAGAACCAGCAAATACCACCTCTGGCTGGCCCCAGAGTGGGGTGGGAATGGAGATTTTGCAATATCCTTCCATCAGGAATGAAGAGGGAATGGGGATTTTGCAGTATTCTTCCCCTGCCACACCCACCAAGCCATGCCCTCAAAACTGGTAGTAAAAAAAAAATTGAATTTCACCACTGATCTGTACTCTACAAGCCACACTGGCTCACCATTGGATTTTGGCTGCAATTCAAGGTGATGCTTATCATCTTTAAAGTTCTACATGTCATAGAACCAGTATACTTGAGGGCCACCTTCTTACCAGAGTGCTCCTTTATATACTCTGGTTTCATTAATTGAAATAATGTTATTGTGTGGGGCCCAGGAAGTGGACCTTTATGGCGGCAGCTCATATCTTATGGAACAACCTTTCTCCCAACTTATGGCCTTGACTTTGCTGACCTTTAGAAATGCTTTAGAAATATGAAAAGTGGAAAAAAGCAGAGGAGTGAAATAGAGAAAATGTTCTAATAAAGTTAAAAAGGTTAAGAAGAGGACTGTTATAGTATTAGGTATGGTATAGGTTAATATTAGTATTAAGTTAAGAATAGGTAAAATAATAAACATGACTGTAAATTGTAATTGTTATTGTATAAAATATTTGCAAAAAATATTTGTACCCAGATGACACACTGTTTAATGGAAGATGATGTTTGAATCAAAATAAAATTAAAAATTTGAAAAAAGAAGAAAGAAAGAAAGAAAGAAAGAAAGAAAGAAAGAGAAAAGAAAAGAAAAGAAAAGAAAAGAAAAGAAAAGAAAAGAAAAGAAAAGAAAAGAAAAGAAAAGAAATGCTGTCAAGACAGGCTGTTTTCCTGAGCTTCGGAGTCATGATATGTTGGAGCCATTATTATATGATGGTATTATTTCTGTTTGGATCACCATTTTATTATTTCATTATTGTGAGTTTACATACTATGGTTTTTTGTTCTCCATATTAGGTTTTGTTGAATTTTGTGAGCCAGACAAAAACACCTTAGTTGAGTTAGGTGGCCACATAAATATGTCAAATAAATTTTAAGTAGATATGCCCTTTTTCCCAAAGCTATGAGTTAGCATCTTGAATTTTACAATTGCCCAGGTAGCATTCTCCTGTTGTAAAATATTGCCTAATCTCTACCAGGGTCAACTAAACAAGCAAAACTGAGAGATCTCAATACAAAGTTATGTCAGATTTGTGAGTAAATTTCTTAGACACCAAGAAAAGATCTGGAACAAGTCAATTCTGTACAAGATAGACAAGCTCCACCTGAACTAAAATGGAACTAGGCTGCTGGCACATCATTAAAAAAAAAGCTGTAGAACAGCTTTCCTAACTGATCCCTAAGGGAAAGTCAACAGACAGGATAAAACAGTCAGGGTGGAAGGGTTTACAGATTTTGGAAAATAATATAAGTAATAGCATTGTGAGTTAATCAGTGGACATGACAGTCAGGAAACAAAAAGGCAAGATGTGGGAAAGGATCTAGTGTACAGTATAGGTGTTTCTGTGCCAATGCTAGAAGTGTCCAAGCCAAGAATGGAAAATTAGAATACTTTGTTGCAAACAAGGACATAAATACCTATGTACTATATAACAGAAATCTGCTGGAATGGAAAGAATTAATGGGATAGAATAATTCCTACCTACAAAATGTATATAAAGAACAGAAGATATGGGATATATATCTGAAGCTGTATTGTTTTTTTCAGGGAAGTGATCAGGATAAATAAAGCAAACTGAGATAACAAGGGAAAATAATTCTAGGATACCTTGAGAGGTTAGAGCATGGGTGTCAAACTGGTGGCCCATGAGCCAGATGTGTCACATGCAGACCACGCCCACCCCAGCTCCATGAAGGGAAAAAACATTGTGATATGTCATGTGACGGCAATATGACGTGGTGAATTTGACACCTGTGGGTTAGAGTAACAAATCACTGTTGATGGGATCCATCCAAGAGTTCATCCTGACCAACCTTCTGTGGGACTGTAAATGGCCCATGAATGGCTCTGTCAACACTGTATACTTTTAAGGAACTTTCAGAATGACCTATGCAGTCTATCTTCCTTCACGCTGTCAGACAGAGGGATATGTATTTTATATCATGTCAGAATGTACAGGATTTAATGTGACTTCTACCCTCTTTCTTGAATGTATTTATTTTTGCACAGTATATATCTTCTATGGTATTTTTCAGATACATTGACCATCAGTAGGTACAATATTCCTCACCAAAAACTGTTGAGTAAACCCAGTGGACAAGAGATCAGAAGGCTTGTCTTTGAATGACTAAAAAACAGAAAGCAAAGAATGGGAATAAATGAGCCATTTTATAAGTAGAGAAAGCCAAGAAATGAAGTTCTTCAAGAACCTAAATTAGGACCAGGGTTTTTAACTTTTCAAAAAAATATCCTGATTTAAGAGTAAGGAATGAACTGGCCAAGTTTGCAGATGATATAAAACTATTCGGAGTAATGACATAGAAAATGATTTTGAAAAGCTTAAAAAGGTTTTCGTTTAAAAAAAGCTTGATGAATGGTCAACCAAATGACTAGAGGTTCAGCTTAACTAAGTGTGAAATGTTGCACATTAGGCAACAAACTGTAATACCTCATTTATGCAATAGGGTTTGAGCTATCTGCCACAAACCAAGGAACAGATCTTAAAAGGATCTTATGATTAGCTCAGTGAAGATGTTGATAGTGTTCAACTGTGGAAAAAGTCAAATTCTATGCTAGAGATCATTAAGAAAGCAATTGAGAACAAGACTGCCAAATTTGTAATGGCTTTACAAATCTATGCTACATCTCCATTTGTAATACGATGTACAATTCTAGTCACCCCATTTGAAAGAGAATATACAGAGCTAGGAAAAGTGCAGATGATTATCAAAACAAATAGACTCAAACTTTTCTTTTAGTTTGGAAAACTAGCAAGTGAGACCTATAATACACGCATGGCATGGAGAAATGGGCATGGAGATATTTTTCCCCTCCTTCTTAAAACATGAAAATCGGGGCTTATATAATGACCCTCCACTTTATTAAGCTATTTGGAAATTACTGAAAACAAAGTTATTTGAGGGAGCTTTTGAACTACAAATACCGACATCTATTTATTGGTTGAGGTTCTGGTCTGTTTTTGTTGATTTTTAAACTTTTATACCATAGCTTTGCTATTTTTTTACTTTGGATTAGGATTAGGATTTTAGGATTTATTGGATTTATATACTGCCCTACTCCCGAAGGACTCAGGGCGGTGTACAGCCAACAATAAAAATACATATATCCAAAATTTAAAAACCAACTAAAAACAGATTAAATGAATTTGGCCCGGACAGAATTAAAACACCCCAATATAATTTAAATTTTTTTTTAAATTTAACACTAAAAACGGGGAGTGGTTAGGCCAGGCCCGCCTGGCGAAATAGAAAAGTCTTAAGAGCGCGGCGGAAGGTGGGCAGATCCGGGATCCTCCGTATCTCTGGGGGGAGCTCATTCCAGATAGTAGGTGCCCCCACAGAGAAAGCTCTCCCCCTGGGGGCTGCCAGCCGACATTGTTTGGCTGACGGCACCCGGAGGAGACCCTCTCTATGAGAGCGTACTGGCCGGTGGGAGGCTATTGGTGGTAGTAGGCGGTCCTGCAAGTACCCAGGTCCTAAGCCATGGAGCGCTTTAAAGGTAGTAACCAGGACCTTGAAGCGCACCCGGAAGACCACCGGGAGCCAGTGCAGCTCGCGCAGGAGAAGTGTCACATGGGAACGCCATGTCGCTCCCATCACCACCCGCGCGGCCGCACTCTGCGCCAGTTGGAGCCTCCGGGTGCTCCTCAAGGGGAGCCCCATGTTGAGAGCATTACAGTAGTCTAGACGGGAAGTGACAAGGGCGTGAGTGACCTTGAGCAAGGAGTCCCGATCCAGAAAGGGACGTAACTGGCGTAACTTATATATATATATATATATATATATATATATATATATATATATATATATATATATATATATATATATAAAAATGTTCATGAAGATCCGGACTGGAAGAAGCACGCATGCCTCAGGCATCCAGTGGCATTCAGAGATATGTCTAATTTCTGCATCCTCAGACTCATTTTTGTAAGAGAAAATCACAGTGTAAAGGGTTTGGCCGACTTTTCCAATGCAAATTACTCTTTAACAACCTCAAGCCATAAATAATATAAAAATGTTTCTCAAATGTTTCAGAAGATTCTTTTGCCACAGAAGTCCCCAAAATCTAGTAGCTTCCTATTACAAATATTGACATAACAGTGTTCTTGGAAGTGTTAGCCCCATCTAAACAAGTATTATAAGATAATTCATTCAATACTAATTCTCTGAGAGTATTTAAATATCAGCAATGAACCTGGGTAATGCCAAATATCTTTTCTCATTGCTTATTAATTAAATTTAATCAACACTCCAAACTAGCTCTGAGACGTTCTGAGGAAGTGGGAGACTGACCGCTGTAGCAGTAATTCCAGGGAAGACTCTCAGTAGTCCAACGTTGCTATTCATGTTCATATGGATCTCAAATTTCTTCATAGTATTAGCTCTCCATATGGTCTCCCAATTAACTGTGAAAAAAACAAACAAAAAATAATAATTCATTCATGGAATATTCTTTCCTATTGTGTTCAAAATCTGCCTTACAGGAAATCTGATTAATATTTACACAAAAATAACTACCAAAAATAACTGTGTATATATAAGGTATAACTACCTTATATATACACAGAACATACATAAGATCCAGAGTCCATAAGATGTACATAAGATACATGAGTCCATTTTATGTACATAAGATACATAAGATCCAGAGTCATGACAAGGGTGACTCTTTGCATGTGCGTGTTATCCACACTAACACGCAGCTCCTCGTGCATAACTGTGCCATCTGTGCATGCACATGGCTTTTTCATGCGCCCCATGTGCTGTGCATGCAGTCGTACAATCTGCATGTGCATGGTTTTCATGCACGCATGCATAGATGGCATTCGCATGCAAGCATTGCGTGCATGAAAACCATGCACATGCAGATTGTACGACTGCATGCACAGTCGTACAATCTGTGCATTTATTAAATAAATCAATAAAATCTAGTACCTTATAATTGAGTGAACTTTCAGCCACATAGCAAGATATTTTTTCCTCTCCTCTGACATTCTCACTGGCCCTGCAAGTCTGCTTTGCACCCTCCCATTCCCTTCCTATTTTTTTCCAAATATTGAACATTCATGGGGGTTGTAGGTCAGATTTTATCTTCATTCTGCCGATGAAACCCATTCCATCAATGAAAGTGGGTAATTTAATACAATTCAGCCTTCATTCATCTGGAAAGGAAAAGTAAGTACAACATACTAAATTTTATTGCATTCATCTTTTGTGAGTCTCCTTTTCTTCTCATAGGTAAGTAGTATCTAAAATTTGCAATATTAACCCAACGGGGAGAGAATCTGCCTTATATTACTCTGAAAAGTTCTGTGAGCATCAGTAGCACAGCATGACTCTTACATACATTTCCTTGAGTTCTGCCCAGTTATAGATCCAATACTGGCTCCTTTTCTGGACTTAATTTCTCATAGGAATTTCAGGTTTCAGATGGCCAATAAGAGATCATGCGTATGCACTTTTTAATAATAACATCAGCAATAATGATGTGAAATACAACTAATCTTCACCTTTTCTGTTTCCAAAGAAAAGAGGAAAAAAGAATTTAAGGCCCAAGCATGGTATTTTATATTTACTTAACCATAGACATTAATGCCATTCTTTATTTCAAAGAATAGTACAAAATTAAAATGAAGAACTATTTCAAAAGCATAACGTACAATTAGAAGATCCTGTGAAATTTAATGTTCTGAATTCTGGGGGGGCGGTGGGGACGGACAACTGAGACACAGAACTTTACGATCTCAGGAGGTCGTTTATGAATATGCCTCTTATTAAAGAACAATTCTACCACTGCAATGATTTAAGACCTTATTCTTTATCTATTTTTGCTCGGTAATAGGGAATATGGGCATATACTGAGTTGTGGAAAGTGGACTGCCATTATTATCCATGGAAATGAAGTATCCAAAAATTGATCTGGAAAAACACTATGCAATGCCTTATGGTTAATGCACAAAAGTCTCAGCCAATTAGAACTGAAGAAGCCATTGGATTTTTGCACAACACCTGTTTATAACAGCCCAAGTTGAAAACCAATATGTCAACACATTCCAAATTGCCCGAATAATAATTTTCAAGTGCTCTGTTATTACAAAGATATGAAGATGCTTAAACATAATTGATATATTCTGCTTCTCTAATCCCAGTTTCATTTTACGTACCTGGGGCAACAGTACCAACATGTGCCTGGGGGGTAGAGTGAAGCAAAGCAAGGCCACCTTGCCAGCCGTCTGCAATGTGACACATATTTCACACGTCTTTAAAAGACAGATGTTGTTACTCTTACCACTAAACATCTACAGAGTTTATAATGCAGTTACTAGTGATTAAATAAAATGGCAATGAATCAATTAAGTGTGATTATACATTGCAAGCCAGATGCCAGCTGTTTAACTAATAGTCATGCTTCAGTTCCGTTGCTGAAATGCCAAAACATTCATTATTAATTCTGAAAAATCTCACTATCCCTGTCTAGCAGACAATGAAACATAAGTAATATTAAAAGAAAGCTACATCCACAAGATGCACATTTGCGGACTATCCAAAATAATATCTAGGTAAGAAGTCTGGAGAAAGATATGTTCATTTACACTATATTATTATATTTTATGAAGTATCAATTTTATGAAAATTGCGTAGGGTCATTAAATATAAATAAATTCAAAATTAAATAAACATTAAAACACTAAAATAAAAAATACATAAATACAGAGGGATTGTTGATCCCCAAATCAGAATGTTTCTCTAGAGAACAGAGATGTCCTGAACTGATATTATTCTGTCACAGTTGCATTGGCAGTAGCTTATCTATGCAGTGAATATTTAAAAATCTTGTATCTTTAACGTTAACTTCAGGGAACTTTTGAATTAGGCCTCTTCAAAAGATCTCCAATGAGGATACAAGTATTACAACTGCTGGAATGTGACTCAGAAGAGATACTAGGGCAATTAAAAATAACACAGAAGTTTGTATTTCAGTAACTTTCTGTTACCAGTTAAGCTCCATAATGGGAAGAATAAGACCTGATTTCAGTTTTGAAAGCAAAAGATACAGCATCATATTTCATGAAAGTATCATTATATCCAACTCAACATTTTGCAGCAATTGTAGATTAATTTGTTTTCTGGCATCAGTATGACTGGCATCAACTTTACTGGAAAGACTTTCTTTCTCAGAAGATGTGAAAAAGAATTATTGCCACGTTGAATGTGTCTGATTTAGTGTTAGAAACTATATTTAATACTTTGGAATAATTAGAAACACCATTTTTGAGATGACATACATTAGCCATATTCAATTCGAATGAAAATACACAAGGTAACAAGATGAAAATACACAATTGGGAGAGAAGCTATGGCAATGATTTTTTTCATAACTGTTTCTGAACTTGGATATAACCAATTACCAGTACTTCTATTTCATTCATCCACTCATTCATTTGCTGAATTTATATCACAACACAGGGACATTTACAAAGAGGGTCTCATAACTTTATCCTTACAATAACTTCGTGAGGTAGGCTGGCTTGACAATGAATATAATTTCATAATTTCATAATTTCAATCTTGGCAACTTTAAGATTTGTGGAATTCAATTTCCAGAATTTGAGGATTCTGGGAGCTTAACTCCATGAAGCTTAAAGTTGCTGAGCTTGGGAAACACTGAGTTGTACTCTTAATTATGAATAAGCCCTGATAATGTTCAGTTCAAGTTACAGTTAAATATATATACTATATATAGCCTCTGAGTAAAAACAATTTCATTAATGGGCAGCCAGATCTACTACATATATCATTTATGCCTCCGAGTAGCATTGCGGATGAGTCACAGTCCTGAATAATTATGGAGAAGACACAGTCATTCCCCCCAGCTCTCCACCAAGACCAACTCAGAACTACAAGGTAAAACTTTGAAGGACATGGTAGGTGCCTCGTATTTATGAATTTCAGTCATCATCATCATCAAATACCAATAAACTTCTTAAGGTTAAAGGTAAATTTCTTTTAAAGGTGACAAGTTCAATTAAACTTACCCCTTAAATAAATTATATTCTATGGGGAACATCATTATTGACATGTAATGACTCTAGATTTACCAAAATCATCTGCAAGGAATCCAAGAATAGAGTTGGTATAAATCAGACATTATATTATAAATCAGAGATGCACTGCCTCATCTAACAGTGTAAGACTGACTATTTTTGAGCTCTGTTTGTCTTCTTGTATGCTTAAATAGGTACTCTGATGATAGGGCATGAAAGGATGGAAAAACTGGCTATGAAACGATTTAGCTGAGATCTAACCATTGCTAAAACACAGCTTATCATGTCAGATTCCTTGTCACATTGCTGGAGATTTCCTCTGCCATCCTGAATTTAAATAAATTAGTCAAGAGATGGATGGTCTTTTTTGCAACCAAAATGGCACACATTTTTTCATTGTTGTTGTTGTTGTTATTGTTGTTAAGATCATAGAAAATGAGGTCAGTAATGGCATGAAGCCACCTGAGAAAATGAGTCAAAATGTCTGAACCATTTGGCATTGGTTTGAAAAATGTACAGGGCAAAAATAGAACTTACTATATTTTTCAGAGTATAAAATGCACCGTTCCCCCCCCCCCCCAAAAGAGGGTGAAATCTGGGTGTGTCTTATACTCCGAATGTAGCTCCGCCCAGCTTTTCAAACGGAGGTTTCAGAGGCTGTAAAAAGCATCAGAAATGAAGCTTCAGAAAAGAAACCCCCAAACAGAGCTTCAGAAGCTTTTTTTCTGAAGCTCTGTTTCAGAGACTTTCAGCGGCAAAAAGAAAGCAAAAAAAAAGCAAGGCACAGAGTTCACAACCAAGAAACCTGTTGCTAAAATTCACCTCTGGGAACAGCTGATTGGGGGTATTCAGGGAGGCCGATCCACCTGCCAATCAGCTTTTTTCTTATTTTCCTCCCCAAAAACTACGGTACGTCTTATACTCCAGTGCATCTTATACTCCGAAAAATATGGTAGCTTAAGATAACATTTTTTTCTTTTAAAAAATTTCTCATGTTTTTAAAAAAGGTTTCGGGGTTAAGGGATTAAAATTACTTAAGCAATTGCCCTGAGGGGGTGAGGGTGGAGTAATACACTTTCCAGAGAAAAATTCTGATCTGTCCATTTGTTAATAAAATGTTTTCAACTTTTTTTCCCACAACAACACTGTATAGTTTCCAGATTGTACCAGCAACCTGCTCTGACTTCAATAATCCAAGCATGTAAAAAAGGTTGTATTTCATTCAGTAAAAATAGTCCTTCGCAATATGTAAATTCAATACAAATCTTAAATAATTGTAAACAAGCAAGAGTAGAAACCATTCCTACCTAAGATTCCAAAAAGCTATTACTAACCAAATCAATAGAGTTAGATGCTTCAATATTCTAACTTTGTATAAGCAATCAGTTTTTAGTTTCTGGACGATTACATCTTTCAGCAACAGGCACAAGTCACAATGATAAAAATTAAATCCATACACAACTTGATTTGTTATTTTCAAGGTTTTTAGTAATTGTTAAGAATCATGGATATCTAACCATGGGTCTGATTCCTAGTTCATTTTTCTGTTGATGCAGAAGGAAACTTTCTCCTGATTGAGATGGGACATTAATCATACAATCCAGAATCTTCCTGTCCAGGTAATCAAATATTCTCAGAAGCAGAACACAGACAGACTATGAAACTCCTAGATTTGTTCTAGACCCTCTGCTATGAGAGTGACCAAGCTGTTTCTTCTAGTAGTTGTTGCCAGTGCTTGGACATAAACAAGAGATAATAGCTGAAGAAACCAAAGACACTTTTTCATTAGCAAAAGGTATATTTGGAAACAGGAAAAAATTGATTTCTTAAAGTCTATGGAGAGTCTAAATCATAAGTGTCATGATTGTCTCAAAAGTCCTTTTTCCAAAACGCAACTGGACTTTGATTTTTTTTTTTTTGGTTGAAAACATTTTGTTTCTCATTCAAGAAGCTTCTTCATTTCATGATTCCTTATTTCAATCTAAACTAAAACACTTAGATGAGTCCATTCAAAGTTGCAGTGTTTGATCCCTAAAACTCTACAGAAAGAGCAGGGTAAATGCTCTCCTTAACAATGATCAGTGTGCTTATTATATCTCATGAGTTCATTTCAGACTTGTAAGAAGCATTATTGAGTGATGAAGGCCATACTTGCCTAACCCAGTGACCTGATGGCTAGGGATTGTTGTCGTCCAACACATTAGGAAGGTATCAGTACTGGAAGACTGGACTTGTCACTAGCCCTATTGAGCACTCCAAATAAAACTACAGTAGTGGGCTGGAATGAACATGGTTTCTTCAAGAGCCAACAAAGGCCTGATATACACCTACACACATTAATGACATGCAATCTGACATCTTAATTACATTGCATTTGAGATAATGTTATAATATCATGGCATTTCTGTTTTGATTTAGATCTGTGATACAAGCCACTTCATGTTGAAAGTGATGAAATGTAGATGTGGACATTAATACTTACACAAGCTGTTTGCCTTTTAGCTTTTTCTTCTTGTATTATTTTTTAGTCACCTGAGAACTATTATGTAGTACAATAAGGGATTAGAAAGCTACATCAGGCCAGTAGAGTTTAAGGAACATTTTCCACCAAGAATATTCTTCTTCATTAAATCAGCTACTATCATTTGGAGTATAGGGTGGCTTAACAACAGAATCATGCTTAGAATATTAACACTCCAGATGTTAAATTAAACTTAAAATATTATTAACCATATCATCATTCTGAAAATACTGTGATGTTCTCAATATCAGATGAACTGATCTCTCAAGTTTCCATGTCCACAGCCATTTTTAGAGCTTCATGGATGTCACTACCTTAAATGGTAGTAAATATACTACTATAGTACAGCAATAGCAATAGCACTTAGACTTATATACCACTTTATACTGCTTTTACAGCCCTCTCTAAGCAGTTTACAGAGTCAGCATATTGCCCTCAACAATCTGGGTCCTCATACTATTGGCAACCAAAGTAGTGCTTGAAGAGATGGAATAAAGTTCAGCCATCTTCTGAGTCCACATACTACCTCGATTGCCATATATAAGATGGCAGCTGAACACAGAGTGCATTGCAATAATCTATTTAAGAGATTATTGGTGCATGTACTACTGATGTGCAGCTATCTATATTCAGAAATGGACAAAGTTGACTAGTTGTGTATGCTGAACACTGACCTCACTGTGCCCCTAGTGAAAATTAGTCTTGAAAAACGTTTTTATTGAGAATATCATCCTATTGGATTTAAAGCCAATTCCTAAAAATAAGAACTATTTAGCCAGAGAATTTCATCAGTTTTGATCCATTCTATCACAGCCTGAAATCACTGATACAGCAGTTCAAATGTGACTACTGGTTCCTTCAGGAGAGGCTGTTTGACTATTATCTATTTACTGATGAAACTTCACTCCAAATGTCAGAATGACTTCTACTAGCAGCTTTCTATAGATATTCAAAAATACCAGGCAAGATGAACCTCATGGAAGTACACACCACAACTGTTACAAGGCTTTACAAAAGTCACCCCATCACCAACTTCTTTTTGGAAACAGCATCACAGGTAGGAATGGAGCCACTATAAAACAATCCAATTTTCAACTCACAGAGATGCTTCAGTATGATTCTACATCAACAGCATCAAAAACTGCTAAATAGAAGAATCAACAAAATGCCCTACTCCTATAAAGTTAATTACCAAGAGTAACCAAGCTATTGTCTGCGCTGGTCTGTGATGGATCCAGAAAAATCTGTAACATCCATTATTACCACAATTCACTAGTTATCAGTTCATCAAATCCTGCCCAAAAATGGAATGTTAACAGCAGATATTTCTGGATCCTCTTCAACTAGGGTCAGATCACTGATATCTTCAAATCTGTTGTCATCTTTCCTTCCATTAATGTGACATCCATTACTCTCTTAACCCATTCCAACATTGCTTGCTTCTGAAACCCACTAAGAACAAAGATCAAAAGGGCAGATAATGAAGAAAATATCTTGAAGAATGTTGTCAATTTCCTCAAGTCTCACTGGTGAAAGTGATTCTATAGTAAATAGTCAGGTGGTATGCTGACAACTTCTCCTAATTTTGGCAGACTTTAGCAATTTTGCCAATAAAGCACAGGTGAAATGCTCCCGGTTCAGACTGGATCACCCGATCCGGTAGCGATGGAGGCGGGTGGTTTGGAGAACCGGTAGCAAAAATCCCTGCCTCCCATCATGCCCAGCTGAGCCACACGATTATCAGAGGCTTTTTAAAAGCATTTTTAAAAGCATTTTTTCTACAACCTCTTCGGCCGAAAAAATACTTTTAAAAGTAAAAAAAAAGCCTCTGATGATCGCACAGCTCAGCTGGGATCGTCAGAGGCTTTTAAAAGCATTTTTTGCAGAAAAAATGGTTTTAAAAGAAAAAAAAGTTGGCCATGCCCACCTAGTCACATTACCCACCCACCCACCAAGCCACGCCCACAGAACCAGTAGTAACAAACTTTAGATTTCACCACTGCAATAAAGTGCATGACAAACTCATTGCTTTGCTTCTGCCAGTTAGAACTTGACAAAATGTCACATTCACAATCTTTGGAAAAGTTCAGCTGGGTAATTCAGTGGGACACAGTGGGTTCTTTGACACCATAATTAGTGCTGTGAACACAAACATTGTCTTTGCCCTCATAAGTACCCTATAGTAAGTGCAATTATATTCACATTGAGACTGTTAACATCTATGTTTCAATTATATCTTCTTCCATTTCATTATTGGTTTCAATAGAGGAGGGATGTTATGTTGATCAGAAAACTGTATAAAGCTGTCGGGAACTGCTACAATTTCATAAATCTTAGAAAGCATGCTAGATCCTCATTCCTGAAGATGAGAATGGCAATTGGGCTAAATCATAACAGGAAGTGATCCAATCATGACAAAGGAGTAACTTTCCCTCTTTAACTATCACTTTACTTTCCAGCAACTCAAAAGAAAAAAACTAGATCAATTGTTGCATAGTGTACCTGGCTTCTGATGCATGTTTAATGGCCATGAAGTTAGTCCATTTCCAGGATCACTAGCATGGGCATTGAGATCCACAAGCACCAAAGTCCTAACATTCTAAGGACCATTTTGAAGAGCACCAGTGTAATCCATAAACTGTTGGATTAGCAACAAAAAACTCTGTTTCTCCCTCCCCCAACCTACCACAAAGTATAGTCGCTGGGAAATTTGATCAATGGAGAAGGAATGTATTCCTTATAAAAGGTAAAGATAAAGGTTCCTCTCGCACATATGTGCTAGTCATTCCTGACTCTAGGGGGCGGTGTTCATCTCCGTTTCAAAGCCGAAGAGCCAGCGCTGTCTGAAGACATCTCCGGGGTCATGTATGCAGCATGACTAAACGCCAAAGGCACACGGAAAGCTGTTACCTTCCCACCAAAGGTGGTCCCTATT
Organism: Masticophis lateralis; assembly: GCA_030761175.1. Classification (NCBI taxonomy): domain Eukaryota; kingdom Metazoa; phylum Chordata; class Lepidosauria; order Squamata; family Colubridae; genus Masticophis; species Masticophis lateralis. Next base: position 319,213,323 of record JAUDYJ010000001.1, on the reverse strand, counting down.
TTTCTATTTGCATTTTTACGTGCTTTTGACCTGCTAGGTTGGCAGAAGCTGGGCCAAGTAACGGAAGCTCACTCCAGTACATGGCACTAGGGATTCGAACCGCTGAACTGCCGTCCTTTCAATTTACAAGCCACTGAGCCACTGCATCCCCACATATCCCCTATAGAAGACTGTAATACTACTTCACGACGTCAGGTACTACCTTATCTTGACGTTGTACAACATCTCTAGGCAGGATTATATGGGTTAAATTCAGGCCACCTGGCTCTCCTATCCTGGTCTCTATAACACAACCAGACCAGCCTGCTGATCCACAAGAAGATCACGGATATAAAATACTTCTATTGTGAACTAATCTGGCATTCAGCAACTGAATTTAGGAGAAGTGTTAACTAACCGGTTTGACTATTGGATCTTGGTAACTGAGACCTAAGAGCAGCCCTAAGGGTGCTGTATCTTCTGTGTCTGGGAAGAATGTTATAACCCCTCCACTTTTTTTTCCCCTGGCCCACAGGATGCCCTTCCCTTGGCTATTGCAAAAAGACATGAATCCAAGATAACCAGCAGGTGCACCCTGCTAATGATGGCATTCAAACACATGTTTGTAGATTTGGCTGAGTTCCTAATCCTTTAACAGCAGTCTGATGCGCAATAATTAAACATGTATAATAATTAAACATGTACTGGGATGAAGAAAAAGTGATGGGGAAAAATTTCACTTGCTTCATTTCCTCCCACTCTAGGTGGTGAAGATATATTACCCATCAGGTTACATAATCGAGTTAGGTTGCTTTTGCAGTCCTTGGGAATGTAGACTTGAGAGGTTTACAAAAGCAGAAGCACTTACATTGGCTGCCTTCCATTATCCAGTATCTGGAAAGACTTTCATTTCAAAACACACAGAACAAGAAGAAGCAGGTCTCCCTATGGAGATCAAGCACACAAGATGCTATTTAAGCTAGGAAAAGCCAACACACTATAAGTATTGCCAGCAAGGTCGCATGCAATAAAAGAAACCCTGTCCGAGAGCTGAAGAGACCAAACTAATCCCCTCATACAGTATTCTAGAAAGCAGTAAAGCTGGATCCAGGCTGCCATACAGGTTTGAATTCTTTCCTTTAAAGGAATACAATAGCTTTGAGAAGTGATCCCTCCCTAAGAGGGAGGGAGTGGGGAATCCATCTGCAAAATCAAACCTGAAATGCAACTTTCGGCTAGTTCCAATCTGCTGGGAAGACCTGACACTGTTTTTTCATCCCTTCTCTGCTAGGCTGAAAGTAGCTTAACCTCAATTACATAACTTTGCACGTTCATTCTGAGTGCAGAGAGGCAGCAATGAGCTAGAAAACCATGGACAGCCGATGGTGAAAGTTCTTGAACTGGCAAGGCAAGACACAAACAAATAATACAAGACAAAGAGAAAGACACATACAAGATCAATACAGCCACCTTCTCCTGGCCAGAACAAAATTATATATTCGCTATTACTGAAAATAACTGCAACAAGTTCTTATAAGCAAAGGTAGCCTAATCCATCCAAACAATAATGTTATGTATAAATATTCTTGTATTTATTGGGCAGGGGTGTTCAGAAGTGGCTTGAGCTTTTTAAACTGAATAGGACTGCCTAAAACTGGTTGTTAAAAATTCTAGTTTAATGGTTCTAAGTTGATTTTTTTAAAAAAATTATGTGGTTAATGAAACAAATATGTGAATTATACAAGAATATTAAACAGGGAACTCAGACTGGTCACAATTCCCTATTAAGCTGTCCAATGGGTGTGGTTAAAAAAATGTCAAGTGATGGGACACAATGTTCCAATCAAACTTCTGGTTGTTATTGTTTTAATGTGATGCACATAAAAAAGGGGACAGGGCTTCACCTTTTTGATTATATCCCTGCTATTGACTCACAAATCTAGGTTAACTATCATGCTAGGCAATGTAGTATTCCCCACGGCAGCTGAACATTACATGGTTTCTTTAAGGTCATCCAGACTGTTCTGAAGATCTATGTAGGAAAGCTAGCATCTCTCACAGATGGATGCCCAGCTTCTGCCAAAAGACCACAGTTCCAACAAAGAATATCTAGTAAGTGGGATTCAAATTTGCACTTATATTTGGTATACTGAATATAGGGTTAGTTCTGGCTCTGGGAATCTCAATGGCCTACTTACCAAGAAAGTTATCTTTTTCTGCCTTAATGAAACCTCTGACAACTGTCTTAGCAAGTGATAGCATATGTCTGCCCTTGTTTGGTTTGGGCTCCCAAGCAGAGTTGGCCTGGTGGCACTTGGACTGGAGGCCTCCAGGGACTACCAGAGTTGTAGATTCAGCTGGGAAGTTAAGAGAAGAATCCTAGAAGAAAGTGTGGCAAACCACTTTGTATTGATGCCAAGAAAACTGGATGGATATTTCTATGAAGCTACCAGAAGTCAAAATAAATGAAAGGAGACTGTTACTTAAGCTACTTGATATGGATGTAGCATTGCACTAAGTTGTATTTGTCCTAAACATATCTCATTGAACATGTTTGATTCATATACTGTATACTTAAATGCAAGTAAAGATTACAGACCATAATGGCTGTGCTATAACCATAAGCCAAAACTGAACAAGTCAGAATTGCTTTATTCCAATATGTGAAATTGATATGTTTGTCCACTCTCTAGTGAATCATTAGCACTAATTTAAAATCAAGGTGCAATTTTGCCAAGAGAACAGGGCAGGTGAAATGTTTATCCTTCCATTGGACATTTAATTTATAAATATTGACTGCTAGATTTAAGCGCTTTGGTTATAAAATGTTTTAATGCAATAAATCATGTACAATTAAAATGTAAATTTCATGCACGTCACTTTATGTTCTGTCTAATCCTATTCCTTAGCTGAAGAAGGACCATGACATCAATGAGGAATTATAGAATTCTGATATTTCTTCAACACGAACTGCTTGTGAACCCTGTTACTGAGGCATGAAGAGATGAATTCAGTTCAGGTTTATGCAACTTTAACTGAAGTGAATTCAATTGTGCTTTTATTCTCCAAGGGCCTTGGGAATATGTTATGTCCTACTCTAACCAACAGAAGTATGTATTTCATCAATAAAAATGAACACTAGTCAATCCTTCTCCAGGGGATTATACATGGTATCTGCTACAAGCAGAACTCACAAGACACTAAAAACACTCCTCTCAACAACCTCACTTGAATTTACCACCTGTCTTTACCATTTCTACTTTTATTAACCAGGCATTAGCCAGACATCGCTTTAGGTTTGTTTGTCTGGTTGTTAGTAAGTGAAATTGAAGACCAGTGAGATAAAATTCCTTGACAATGGCATCTTTTAGCGGGACAACTGGAGAGACAATAAGGAGGAACAATTGGACAAACAGTTGCAATCAGTGGATAAACTATAAACTATGTAAAGTATGTCATTCAAAAGTGACATAGGAAATAGGCTTCGTATCATGTCTGTTCTGAATAAAGAGAGAATTTAGGTGCTTATTGTAATACTGGCAAACAAACAAACAAACAAACAAACAAAAATGACCTCATAAATAAAAGATAGCGATGCTTGAACAACCTGGACCCATGTGGCAACAATCCAGGAAAGGGTTACAGATTAACTACAGCTTGAAAGCTGAAATCACATCATTCCTTACTTATAATATCAACCTCAGCATTTGCAAGCGGAGGCAGGTTAGGTGAGGAAAAGGCACTGAAACTCCCTGCATCCATCTTAGTCACCCGGTTTCCCCTGTACAGTTTATTATCAAAGTACAGGCACACCTACAAGGATGAGAAAAGAAGCATGTCAGTGTGCAAACCTTGTAATTAAAAGATCCAGCAGATTAAAACATACACACACATAAAGTTGACTTTTCTTTCTATACAATGAAAGCTACTTTAGAGAGAGTTATAAATATAATTAGGGTTATGTAGGAGGGTTTTATCTCTGGGCTGCTTTGAAAAGTGCTGTGTCTCTTTTGGATTTTGACAACAAAATACAGGTAAACTCCTTGTGAGATTTCCTTCCAAGAACAGGTTTGGCAGCTCTCAAGGTTTGTGATGGATCTCTGAAGTTAAAGATATTTTTAAAGGGGATAGAATGGGCTTTTAATAATGTGCAAAATCCCTCCGGAAGTGTTGATGTTTCTGACAGAGCGGACAAAATTGAGTTATTTAGAAAGGTAAGTAGAAAGTGAGTCTACCTAGATATCAATCAGGTTTCTGGGTTTCCCTTTGTGCAGATTGTCACAGCCTCTTGGTAGTAATGGCACCACAGATTAATCCCAATGAAAATTCAGAGTGGGAAACCTTTTGCTAAGTACAAGATTGCTCTAGACCAGGGCCAATGTTGAGTAATACTAAAAGCTGTATACCAGACACATGTGGAAGGTCATAGATTTCAGCATAGATTATCTGAAATAAACTATGCATCTTTCTATCATATTTTATTCAAATAATTGGTAAATTTCAAGCCTGATGAAGTTGATTTTTAACATTTATTTTTTTTGATGACTCTATATTAAGCAATGATACACTGACGTAGAAAGAGTACTCCTATTTATAGAAGTAGTAACTTCTGTTTTTTTGAAAAGACTAATTTCGAGAATAGGTAGTATCTATACAACCATTAAAATGATTAGGAAATCCAATATTCTTATGTGTACTGCAGGAAACTACTATTTGTAATATTAGAACTCATCGACTCTAACATTCAAGCAGAATCTGCTGTCCTGTAATTTCTCTAAGTGTTTCTTGTCCAGTGCCAAGACCTGGACAACAAAAGTAGAAATTTTACCAATGCAAAACATAAGCTATTATTTCCCATTAGAATTGTCAACGAAGATACTGAACTGATGGTTAGTATTTGCCTTTTAGGATCAGCTACCAACAGTAACAGAATCAATAGCTGAAACATTCTGCAGACCAGCACTTGGTGCAGTAGCAATGAAGGTCTTGGAAAATATATCCTGAGGTTGGTATATGTTGGTACCTATAAAAAATTTCCCTGTGACATTCTATAAAAGTGAAATAACAAATATTGATGCTTTTGAACTTTGTTGTCGGAGACTTCTAAGACATCATCTAAGAAATTGAACAAACAGATCACTGAACAAATCAACCCAGAGTTCTCACACAAGGCACAAAAGATCAGGTTTAGATTATCATATTCTGAACATATTATGAAAGGGCTAAGTTTGAAGAGAAGCTCTATTGCTGGGAAAGATGATAGAGAAGTGGATGACAAACAGAAAAGGTGGATGGACTCAATTACAGCACTTTACAGCACTGCTAGAAGACATGAAGGGTCAGGTTGGGGACAGAGCATCATGGATAAAATCTATGTATGGCACATAATCAATTGCTTCTCATCATTTGAAAAGTCCAGCCTAAAAGGAAGAGGAAGCCTAAAAGTGACTTTCTCTTTTTTAGCAGCCATATAGAATGGGTGGTGTGGTGTCTCAGCAGTTAAGAAGCTGAGCTCGTTGGTGGGAAGCCGACAGTCCAGGTTCAAGACCTGAATGCCATGTGATGGGATGAGCTCCCGTTCTCACTTCAGCTCTTGCCAACCCAGAAGTTTGAAAGCATGCAAAATGTGAGTAGCCACATGGCTGCAGAAATGTCTTCAGACAGTGCTAGCTCAATGGCCTTGAAATGGAGATGAGCACTGCCCCCTAGAGTCAGCAACAATTAGCAGAGTAAAATCTGCAGGGATTCCTTTTTTATATAAAATCATAGGACTGGAAGGGACCTTGGAGATTTTCTAAAATCTAATCCAATCCCCTGTCCAAAGCAGGAGTCCTTATTCCACCCTGGACAAATAGTTATCCAATCTTTTCCTAGAAACCACCAGCAATGGATTGCCCACAAATCTGTGAGACAAACTGTTTCACTGACTAATTGTTCTCACTGTCAGGAAATTTCTCCTTAGTTCCAGCTTGGAACTCCCTCTGACTAGTTTCTACCCATTGCTTCTTGTTCTGCTCTCAGGTGCTTTAGAGAACAAATCAACTCCCTCTTCCCTATTTATTTATTTATTTATTTATTTGTTTGTTTAGATTTGTATACCGCCCTTCTCCTTGCAGACTCAGGGCAGTGAACAGCCAAATAAAAATAGTACACAAAAGTTAAACAATTTCTTAAAAAAGCATATAACTTTGGCTAAAAATTAAAACCATTAACCATTAAATATTTTAAATACCCAACCCTATAATACAGATCTTAAAAATTCAGCGGGGTCAGGCTAGACCAGCAAGCTGAAAGAGATGAGTTTTCAGGGCCCGACGAAAAGTCCGGAGGTCAGCAATTGTTCTCAGTTTTGGAGGAAGATCGTTCCAGAGGGTAGGGGCTGCCACAGAGAAGGCCCTCCCCCTGGGGGTCGCCAGCCGGCATTGTCTGGCTGACGGCACCCTGAGGAGACCCTCTCTGTGGGAACGCACCGGCCGGTGGGAGGCTATTGGCGGCAGAAGGCGGTCCCGTAAGTACCATGGTCCTAAGCCATGGAGCGCTTTAAAGGTGGTCACCAACACCTTGAAACGCACCCGGAAGTCCACCGGTAGCCAATGCAGCTCGCGCAGGAGAGGTGTCACATGGGAGCGTCCCGTCGCTCCCATAATCCCCCGCGCGGCCGCATTCTGCACTAGTTGGAGCCTCCGGGTGCACCCCAAGGGGAGCCCCATGTAGAGAGCATTGCAGTAGTCCAGGCGAGAGGTGACGAGCGCCTGAGTGACTGTGCGTAGGGAGTCCCGATCTAGAAAGGGCCGCAACTGGCGTATCAGGCGAACCTGATAGAAAGCTCCCCTGGCCACAGCTGTCGTGTGATCCTCCAAAGACAGCCGTGGGTCCAGGAGGACGCCCAAGTTGCGCACCCTTTCCGTGGGGGCCAATGATTCGCCCCCAATAACCAGTGATGGTGTCAGCTGGCTATATCGGGACGCCGGCAGCCACAGCCACTCGGTCTTGGAGGGGTTGAGTCGAAGCCTGTTTCTCCCCATCCAGGCCCGCACGGCTTCAAGGCACTGGGACATCACTTCCACGGCATCGTTGAGGTGGTCTGGGGTGGAAATGTACAGCTGCGTATCATCAGCGTACTGATGGAACTCCACCCCAAAACCACGGATGATCTCACCCAGCGGCTTTACATAAATGTTGAACAGGAGGGGCGAGAGGACCGATCCCTGCGGCACCCCACACACCAGGCGCCTCGGGGTCGACCGCTGCCCCCCTGTCAACACAGATTGCGACCGGTCGGAGAGGTAGGAGGAGAACCACCGTAAAACGGTGCCTCCCACCCCCAGTCCCTCCAACCGGCGCAACATGATACCATGGTCGATGGTATCAAAAGCCGCTGAGAGGTCTAATAACACCAGGATAGAGGAATAACCCCTACCCCGGGCCCGCCAGAGATCATCCACCAACGCGACCAATGCCGTTTCAGTGCTGTATCCATGCCTGAAGCTGGACTGGAGTGGGTCTAAATAGACAGCTTCATCCAGGTACTGGGGGAGCTGCCATGCAACCACACTCTCAACAACCTTCGCTAAAAAGGGAAGGTTGGAGACTGGGCGGTAATTAGCCAAAATAGCCGGGTCCAGGGAGGGCTTCTTGAGGAGGGGCCTCACCACCGCCTCCTTCAAGGCGGCCGGTAGGGCACCCTCACGCAAAGAAGCATTTATGATCTCCTGGAGCCAGCCTCGTGTAACCTCCCGGGAGGCCAGCACCAACCAGGAGGGACACGGGTCCAATAAACATGTGGTTGCATTCAGTCTCCCCAAGGTCCTGTCCACGTCCTCGGGAGCCACAGGATCGAACTCAGCCCATAAAACACTCTCAAGACCTGCCTCAGTCACCTCACCCGAACTAACCCAGTCGGCGGCCAAGTCATCCCGAATCTGAGTTATTTTGTCATCCAGATATTGAACAAAATCCTCAGCACGACCCTGCAAGGGATCCTCCCGCGCTCCCGAATGAAGGAGGGAGCGGGTCACCCTAAACAGGGCGGCTGGGCGATTATCTGATGATGCGATAAGGGCGGCAAAATAGTTAGATTTTGCCGCTTTTATCGCCACTAAGTAAGTCTTAATGTGAGCTCTTACTAGTGTCAAGTCAGATTCAGAGCGACTGGCCCTCCAACCGCTCTCTAGGCGTCTTCTCCGGCGTTTCATCTCCCTCAGCTCCTCGGTAAACCAAGGAGATAAGTGAGTTCGGCGCCGGGTCAGACCCTATGATGGTCCTTCAAGTATTGGAAGACTGCTATCATGCTAAACCTTCTCTTCATATCTAGTCCCCTTAGTCAGTGGTGGTATCCTTATGGTTTAACAACCGGTTCAGTGATCCCGCACATTGTACGTGTGCACACACCAGACACCCACACACACCAGATGCGCACTGCATGCACATGACAATTAAACAGAAAATCACCTTCCGCGTTAGTGCTACGGAATTAAAACAGCTGAGGCGCGGCAATCCGCTCTGCCACGCTAATCAGCTGCGAAGATAAAGATAAGTAAAGCGCAGGAGCCGGTGGGCAGGCCCAGCTGATCGTCGAAGCGAACCGGTTTACTCCCAGCCGATTGTTGGACCGGTTCGCCCAAACCAGTCCAAACCGGTAAAATCCCATCCCTGCCCTTAATCATTCTGCATATAGTTTAGCTTCCAAACCTCTTATCATCTTTATTGCTCTTCTCTGCGCTATCTCTCTAGAACCTCGGCATCTTATTTATATTGTGGCAAGCAGAACTGGATGCAGTGTACTGGGTGTGCCCTTACTAGTGAAATATAGAGTGGTACTATCAATTCCTGTATGATGCCATCCCTGTGTTGATGTAGCCTAAGACTGCATTGGCTTTTTTGGCAGCTAGTGTACTGTTGGCTCATACTTAAGCAGTGGTCCACCACACACCTGAATTCCTCTCTTTGGTACTACTGTTGAGCCAGGTACTGCCTATTCTGTACTTGTGTATTTGGTTTTCCCTGCTATATAGTAGTATTGAATCAACAGCGGATCAAGTCTTTTATATTGATATATTCATCTTTTTTTTAAAAAAAATAATAAAGTTCCCTCTAATTGGTCTTTTGTTGCTGTTTGTATGCCTTGATATTATTTTTATAAATCAAAATATTTCTGAAACAACCTCCCAACCACCCCAGTCAGGATCTACAATGCAGCCCTTACAGGAAACAAAGAGTCTAAAACAGGGGTGAAATGCTCCCGGTTTGGACCGGCTTGAGCGAGTAGGTTGCGATGGCGGCGGGCAGTTCAGAGAACCGGTAACAAAAATCCCTGCCCCCGCACCCCATGCCCAGCTGAGCCGCGCGATCATCAGAGCCTTTTTTTTCTTTTAAATGGCTCTGATGAGCCAAACTCTGACCATCCCAGCTGAGTTGCCTGCTAATCAGGCAACTCAGCTGGGATCGTCAGAGCCTTTTGAAAGCATTTTTTAAAATGGTTTTACATGTAAAAAATGGTTTTAAAAGTAAAAAAAAAAAAATTGGCCATGTCCACCCAGTCACATTACCGCCCCCCACCAAGCCACGCCCACAGAACTGGTAGTAACAAATTTTAGATTTCACCCCGGTCTAAAAGCAAAAAATTAAAAATTAAAAAAAAAATGAGCAGACCTCAGGAATTACAAACTGTCCCGCAATCAACAGCGCTCCCAACAGGTTGGCTCTGCCATCATTCCTCAGTTCATATATTGGTATCTAAAAAAGAGAGAAATGATTACCAATTGCCGTTCAAAAACTCATAACACACTCAGCAGCAAGAGAGAGCAACTCCAATCGACATAATACAAAGCGAGTGTAAAGCCATGCATAATTTATGAAACATTCTCTTAACGTATGATTTATTGGAACATGGATGCATCTCTTCATCTCAACTATGGCAGATGGTGGAATTTCTTGTTTGGAATGTAAAATACTTTCTCCCACACCTCATGAAATTATCCTTGAATTTTTAACCATACTCCCTTTGTTGAGGTGGGAGAGGGAATAATTCAAAGTGGAAGTGAGGTCCCTACAATCCTTCTCAACATCTAGCCCAGGGATCTCCAACCTTGGCAACTTTAAGCCTGGCGTACTTCAACTCCCAGGCTTAAAGTTGCCAAGGTTAGAGACTCCTGATCTAGCCTATTTCTTTGCATTTTATTTATAAGCTTTAGCTAATGCAAAAGTTGAATTCCCACCAGCGGTTTGTGACAATCAGGAACAGTCTTATGGCAAGCAATTAAATAGCAAATGGTCAATAAAAGTAAGATATTTTACTGGATCTCCTTTTAATTGTCCTTTCTTCACAATAACCAGCATAGGGAGCTAAGATGATTTTCGGTGGTGGTGAAATGGAAGGGATTCATTATTTCTTTCCAAAACATTGTTCCCTGATAGAAATCATCCCTTTCAAACTGTTGCAAGCCCCTGCAACAGTAATGCCAGGTGTAAGGAGAAACCATTTGAATCAGGAAAAGGGAGAAGATTAAAAAATAAAACAACAAACTTTCAGCAGTACCAATATCTCAAGCAAACTAGTTGACTTTCAGGATATTTCCAATTAAAAAAAGAACACCATACAAGATCATGAATTGCCTCATTTCTCATTCAATGTATCCCATGTGCAAGTAGGGGTGGAAAAACTGTAAGGAATAATTAAAAAAACATATCTTCTATTAGTGGTGGGTTGCTACTGATTCGCCCCATTTTGGGCGAACTGGTAGCGGTGGCGGCGGGGGGAGGCCACACCCACCCACCTGGACGTCTCTGTGCATGCCCAGAAGCTTCTGCACATGCGCAGAAGTGCCGTGTGCGCGCACAAGCACGCACGCACCCACGAACAAACTGGTAGCAATGGGATTTGAATCCCACTACTGTCTTCTATGGCCAAAACTTATTTTTCAACATAAATGTATCGCTTAACTGAAAATTTCTTACCTGAGATCCTGTCAAGATTACGGTTTTGCCCAGATTCTCACACATGAAGGACAATGCTGAAGATGTATAAGCCATTGTGTCTGTGCCATGGAGTATCACAAATCCATCATACTTCTCATAGTTTGCCTGCCAATTTTTTTAAAAAAAATTGATTGTGGTGAGAGAAACAGTCAAAGGGACAAAGCAATTTAAATAATACAAACTTTTTGAGAATTGTGGGGAATAAAATGGTATTCAAGGGTCAAGTTGAGGGTAGACAGATTTCACGGTTGTTGGATTTATATCAATACAATCAACACCAACCAAGCACAAAAGTTATTAATTTAGAATTAAATAGCAGAGGGCAAGGTAAACTAAAACCAATGTAATTTAGTTTGCTTTCAGTACCACAACAAAATGAAACGGAGTTCTCATTTATAGTAGAGGTATTTTTTCAGTGAAGATGATATTAGAATTTGTCTGATCTCTAACAAGTAGGTAGAGAGGAAAAATTGTCTGTCCAAATGCACTTTTAAAAGGTCATCATGACCAAACATTCCAAGATGGCATACACTAGATTAGTTGGATGTATTGCCCAAGACTAAAAGAGTCAGCATCAGTTAGAGAATATTCAAAATGGAGGAATGACTGAATGATGTGGAGACTTATGATCTGTTCTCTATCAGGCAAGTCTGCCGGTCCATGTAGAATAAAGACTTTTTCCCCCATCCTCACAGAAATAGATGCTAAAACATAAACTGTAAAATAAAAACAAAGGAAGGACTTGAAAAATCTCAATAGAGGACAGCCCTTAGTGTATATCTGACCAATACAAGAAATACAATCAATAACCTCTTATTTATTTGAGTATGCCTGTCTAGCTAAGAAAAAAACCATAATTAATTCTTAAAGAATAGAGACAATATAAAATCTAGCGAGGGTTTTTTTTTCAGTCACTAATTATGACAACATTCAAAGACTTGTTCTTCGGTGTATAAATATTAATGATATGTCCTTAACCAGAGGAAGACTGCTAATTAAGAAAAGCTTAGCAGTAGCTTTAAAACAGGAATGTTAACATATGTAAATGAATCATATGGTCTGATTCCTTGTTCTTGCTTTTACTTTGGGGATTATACCATTTATGGGAGCAGACTAAGCAAACTGGAGCTATTGTAATAGTAGATATGGAAAAAAATGCCATCCTTAACAGACGCTAAATGCTAATGGAAGACTGCCCTCATCTGTTCAAAAGACAGTACAGAAAATACACAGGCATGCACATACACACAGAGTTTTCTTTAAATAAAATTAGAAATTTACATAGTCAAAGAATGAATATACATTTTTTCTATTAGTTCCAGAAATATAGATGCAACTGAATGTTAATGATAAATTCTAAGGTATCATTTGCCAAACTTAAAATAACATAATTAGTGGTATCTAGAATCAAATCATTGATTTTTCTGGTCCAGGACTAATTGTCTGACAGGCAATAGGTTTCTAAGATTTCAAGCAAGCCCTTCTCATCACCTGACTTCTTTTAAATTGGAGATGCCATGTCTTTTGCCTTTGTACTACGACATCTGACCTCTCATAATGTGGAAGACAACATTATTTATATCTAATTTTTTTCCCCTGAGGTAGAATTGGCAACAATTCTTTGTTCTCATGCCTGAAATAATTACAGTTTTCAATGGAGCAAAGGAAAGTAGATCAAAAGTAGATCAAATTGTAGGAAGCTTTCAAATTAGGATTTCTGGTTTACAATGGCAAATATATTTGAAAATATTAATTTGTTATTTATTTATTCTTTTATCTGTCCAACAACAAAGTTCTCTGGACAGATAACAAAATTATGCCATCAAAACCATTGGTGAAATTCAAAATTTTTTACTACTGGTTCATGGCTTGATGGGCGTGGTGTGGCTTGGTGGGCATGGCTTGGTGGGCATGGCAGGGGTAGGATACTGCAAAAATCTCCATTTTCACCCACTCTAGGGGAAGGATACTGCAAAATCCCTATTCCCTCCCCACTCCTGGGAGAAGGATATTGCAAATTCTTCATTCCCACCCCACTCTGGGGCCAGCCAGAAGTGGTATTTGCTGGTTCTCCAAACTCTCAAAATTTCCGCTACCGGTTCACCAAACTATTCAAAATTTCCACTACCGGTTCTCCAGAACCTGTCAGAAACTGTTGGATTTCACCCCTGGTGAAAACAGACAGAAACATTAATATAGCGAGATGGATAAAAAAAAGAAAAGAAATATCTTCAATATCTAGCCTGGCATTAATGGCTTAATTTTCTTAGTTGTCCTCTATTGTAAAATATAAGTATTACTGTGTTTTCCTGCGTATAAGACTACTTTCTAACACACAAAAATCTTCTCAAAAGTCGGGGGTCATCTTATACGCCGGGTCTCATTCTCCTGTAACCAGGCAGACCAGCCCATAAGGCTCTGATGAGCCTTAAATGACTCTGAGGAGGGTCGTCTTATATGCCCAGTCGTCTTATACGCCGGAAAATACGGTAAGTGGTATCCTTCAAGTATGCTTTTGTACAGGTTTAAGAACTAATTTATTTAATTCAGTAACTGGAATCACACATCTCAATTAGCCATTAGTTTACTTATATTGGGCTTCCTGAATAAACCACCATTGATTGCATTCATGCACTACCCAGCCTAAAGCAAAGAATCCACATGATGGCTTAGCATGATGTGTGAACTCACCAGTCTGTAAACATTTTAATGCAATAACTGCTGAGTTGTCCTCTTGGGTATGTTCTACTTCCAGGAGTAACTATTTTACATTTAGCTCCCATTGGAGTTTACTTACACCACTGTGCACAGTGAAAGAATCAGAATTAAGCATCTTTTAAGGAACCCATCCAAAATGTAACTCACTGGTTCAAGCATGATTTTAAATTAGAAAAGAGCAAGCTGGGGAGGGAGGGAGGGAGGGAGGGAGGGAGGGAGGAAGGAAGGAAGGAAGGACTTTAACATATTTTGTTCTGGATGGTGTTGCATTACTCTAAATAGACCTCAGTCACTCAAGCCCTGGTCATCTCACACTTGAATTACTGCAATGCACTCTCCAAAGGCTCAAAGTTATCTAGTTGGCTTTCATGCCTAAGGCAGGACAAGAATTCACCAGTCTCCTGGTTTTTAGTCTAGTGCTTTACGCACTACACCATTTATGATTAGGGTTATATTTATGATTAGGGTTATGATTCTCATAGACATATTTTATTTATACTGTATGTGTGTGTATATATTCTACTGTTTTCTATTTTACTGTTTTAAACATGTTTATTCATACAGGATTGTAAACCGCTTAGTGGACGACTGGAGCCATATGTAAATTCAAATAATATAAATAAATACCTTGAAGCTTACAGTATGTGTGTGTATATATATGTATATATATATATATTTCACATGACATTTACTAATCAAGCAATAATTTCAAACATGGAAAATATAATCCAATTGTTCACAATGGCCATCTTCTCTAGATCTAACTATTTCCTCTTTCTCTAGCTATTTTCCAAACCACCTGAAGGTCAGACAAAGAATAATGGATGGAAACTGAACAAGGAGAGATTCCTGGAAATAAGGAGAAATTTTCTGACAGTGAGAGCAATCAACCAATGGAACAGCTTGCCTTCAGAAGTTGTGGGAGCTTCATCACTGGAAGCTTTCAAGAAGAGACTCGACAGCCATCTGTCAGAAATGGTGTAGGGCTGTGATGGTGAACCTATGGCATGGGTGCCACAGGGGGCACACGGAGCCATATTGGTGGGCACGTGAGTGTTGCCCTAGCTCAGCTCCAGCACACATGCGCGCACTGGCCAACTGATTTTCAGGCCTTCCAGTCCCACCGGAAATCGGGAAACTGGTTGTTTCCGGCCTCCAGAAGGCCTCCGGGAGGATGGGGAAGGCTGTTTTTGTCCTCCCCAGGCTCCTAGAAAGCCTCTGGAGCCTGGGGAGGGGGAAAAATGGGCCTACCGGGCCCACCATGCCATCACATGCCAAAAGCGGGGGAAGTGGGGGGGGTCACAGGCGCATACGTGGGAGGGTGGGGCGCATTGAATTATGGATGTGGGCACATGAACCCATGACCCCTCACGCTGCCCCCGTTTTTGGCACATGACGGCAAAAAGGTTAGCCATCACTGGTGTAGGGTCTCCTGCTTGGGCAGGGAATTGGACTAAGGTCCCTTCCAAGTTTGTGAATCTGTTAATCTGTTAATCTACTGGAGTCTGTTAAAACTGTGGTGGTCTCACGCACCTTCAGCAAGGGTCCAAATGGAGGTATACCAGCAACTACAGTTTACAGGACTCACAACTAAACATCTAGACAGTAATTTGTGTGCCAGATTGATAGGATAATTCTAAAGCCCTTTTAGTTGAGAGACAAATTGGAACAAAGGAAAGGAGCACTGACTCACTGAATAAGGGCATACCCAATGGTCACACTTTGCTTTTGTAACCTTTAACATTTAATCTCCCTTCAGTGCCCTTTATCGCTTTCACCAATGCTAATCATCAATTAAATAAATGAATGATCATTTATTTACCATACAATTCTGCTTTCTTATGCACCAAGACTTTTGAGATTTGTGACATTGCACAACATTTCAAGTGCGGGTAGTTGAGAAAGAAAGTCATGTAATCAATCTGCCATAGGGAAGGGCCACTCTTGCAAAGGGAACATCGTGATGCCCCAGAAGAGAAGAGAATCAGGATTTGGGATGCAGAAACTCAGGATCCCACATGCTGGACTGCTTGGGAATGTCCTCAAGTACAATAGTAAATAAATAAAGAGATAATTATGAAGTCCAGTATTTAAAATAGCCTTACTGATGGTTTTGAACTCTGATGTTGGAGAAGACTCCTAAGAACAACAGGGGCATCAAGAAAACAAACCATTGGATCATTGAACAAATCAACCCGAAGTTCTCACTTGAGGACAAATGACCAGGTTGAAATTAACCTTCAGATATCTTATGCAAAGGTCTGGCTCTCTAGAGAAGGCTGTTGTGCTGGGAAAGGGTGGAAGGAAAGGGAAAAAGAAGACAACCAGCCAAAAGGTGGATAGTCTCAACTACTAGGCAATAAGTGTACTATTGGAAGATCCAAAAACCAGGTTAGGAACGGACTGTTATGGAGGAAATCTATCCATGTGGTCACTAAGAATTGATAGCAACTTGACAATACTTAATCAATGCATCAAAAGTGCACTACTGCATAGCAGATCTTTGATTTCCACTAACAAATGAAAATGATTTTTTCCCTAAACCACTAATACATTAGCTTCTGGAAGCTCGAACATATACCAAAGAACAGAAACATCAGTACAAATACACCTTATACAATTTATACACTTTATACACTTTATACACCTTATACAATTTAGATAGAACCAAACTGCCTGGGAATTCTGGGAGCGACAATCCAAACAAAGCAGTTATCAGTCCTTAGAACCTTTCCCCCACAAACCTGCTACTTTTAACTCCACTGAACAGAAACTTCAGTGATTAAATACTTCTGGGTCCACAGAACGTGTTCTTTATCAAGAAAGTTATGGGGTATGACATTCATCATTCCACTGAATTCTATTTTTAAAATTTCATTGTGTTTCAATAATGCCAGATTGCTCTGTAAATTGCTTATTCTTCTGCAAATACTCACTGGCATGCCATCTGTAAATTTTGCAGAATAAAAAGCAGCAATATACTACCATCTTGTGGTCATATGAATTTTAGCAGAAAGGTTTTAAAAACCTGTTTTAAGTGACTCATTGTATTATAGAATTATAGAACTGGAAGTCACTTAAAGTTACATCCAGTGGGGCACTGAACCGGATTGCGCCTTTGTGACGTCTCCAAGGGGGTAGATCCAGGAAAGCTCCCTGGTTTACCGAGGAGCTCCAGGAGATGAAGTGCCAGAAGAGACGTCTAGAGAGATGCTGGCGGACCAGTAACTCCGAATCTGATCAAACACTCTTAAGAGCCTTTATTAGGACTTATTTAGTGGCAATACGGGAGGTGAAGTGTTCACATTTTTCCGCACTTATTGCATCCGCTGATTCGCGCCCAACCGCCCTATTTACGGTTACTCGCTTCCTCCTTAATACAGGGGGAGTGGAGGAGCCCTTGCAGGGAGAGCTGAGGAGTTTGTGCAGTTTCTGTTGGATAAAGTCGCTCAGATTCAGATGGACCTGGACTCTGGTTGGAGATTGCCTGGAGGCCGTGAGGGTCTGGATGGGAGTCAACAGGCTCAGACTTAACCCAGACAAGACTGAGTGGCTGTGGGTATTGCCTCCTAAAGACCATCCTTGGTTCTGGGGGGGGAGAAACTGTCCCCCTAAGAATGGGCTTGCAATTTGGGTGTCCTCCTAGACTCACAGCTAAGATTGGAGTAACATCTGTCAGCTATGGCTAGGGGGACCTTTGCACAGGTTCGCCTAGTTCACCAATTGTGACCCTACTTGGATCGGGAGGCTCTCCTCACAGTCACTCATGCCCTTGTCACCTCACGGTTAGATTATTGCAACACACTTTCAAGGCTACCCTTGAAAAGTATTCGGAGACTACAGTTGGTCCAGAACGCAGCCATGAGAGCTGTTGTGTGTGCACCTAGGTACACCCACATTACATCAATTCTCTGCAAGTTGCACTGGCTCCCTATTGGTCTCCAGTCACAATTCAAGGTGTTGGTTATTACCTTTAAAGCCCTCCATGTCTCAGGGCCAGGTTATCTTCGACACCGCCTTCTACCACATAGCTCCCAGCGACCGGTAAGATCCCACAGAGTTGGTCTCCTCAGGGTCCCGTCAGCTAAACAATGCTGGCTGGTTGGCCCACGGGGGAGGGCCTTCTCTGTGGCTGCCCCAGCTCTCTGGAACCAGTTACCTCCTGAGGTCCAGACCATCCCCACCCTATTGGCCTTCCGAAAAGCGGTGAAGACCTGGCTCTTCCGGCAGGCCTGGGGCCGTTGAACTCGCTGTTGCAATTTGGCAAGATCCGGCCATGGATGGTGTGAATGGGTTTTAATTGTTTTTAATGGTTTAATTTTTAATGTTTTATATATGGTTTTTAAATGCATTGTAAGCTGCCTTGAGTCTTCGGAGAAAGGCGGCATACAAGTTGAACAAATAAATAAATAAGCTTTTGTTCTACTCATTCCTTTTCCTAGAACAGTATTTCTTAAAGTGTGATCCTGGAGGTAATATAAGACCCTTTCAGGGGTCCATGAAATCACCATTATTTGCCAAATATTGCAGCTACAGGTAGTCCTCGACTTGCAACAATTCATTTAGCGATCGTTCAAAGTCACAACAGCACTGAAAAAGTGACTTAGCCAGTGGTGAATCTCTTGTCCAGGCCGTTGGGAGCTGGACCTGAACAAGGAACAGACCATTGTCTTCAGACCACATCAGAGAAAAGCTTGGGAGCTGGAACTGTCTCAGTTCGAACTGTAGGCTCCTGGAAGAGCAAGGATGAAGCAACAGGCAGATGCGATGAAGAGACAGAAACTGAGGAATCCTGAGGAATTGATGGAGAACCACTGAGGCCAGTAACCAACTGGGCTTTATATAAAAGAGACCTGAACAATTGGGGCCTAAAGAGGCCAATAAAGGAGGGTTGGTCAGGTTCAAGACCCTCGTCCTCAGAGAGATCCTGATCCACAGGTATCTCACCTTCAGAAAGAGATTCCTCACTTGGATTAGCCAAGGATTCCTGTCTAGAGGTAGAAGCCATCGTAGTAGCAGGAGCATGAGTTCTGGCAGTGCTCCCAGTTTGGTCCGGTTTTTGTGCACCAGTAGTAAAAGTGGCAGGAGGCTACGCCCACCCACCTGGACGTCACCATGGACGATCTGCGCATGCGTTGCGAACCGGTAGTAAAAGTATGTAGAATCCATCCCTGTTTTTCACATTTATGACTACTGCATCATCTTCATGGTCACATGATCAAAATTCAGATGCTTAGCAACTGACTCATATTTAGGAAGATTGCAGTGTTGTGGGATCATGTGATCAATGACCTTCTGACCAACAATGGGGAATGCAGATTCACTTAACAATCATGTTACTAACTTAACAAATGCAATGATTCACTTAACAACTGTGACAAAAAAATTCATGAAATGGGGCAAAATCACTTAACAAATGTTTCACTTAGCAACATAGATTTTGGGTTCAATTGTGGCTATAACTCAAAGACTACCTGTATTTAACTCAATGTTATTTTTTATCATTATTTTTATCTGATAAAATTATAGTTTTTCATTAAAACATTTTATTTATATCAATATCTAATGGCTTTAATATAGTTATTTCACATGATTCAATTCTACAAATGTAGGCAATATGGTATGGATTCTGGGGCTCAAGGAGAACACCAATATCCTAGCCGATTTTGGGGATCCCTAGGGATCATAGCTGTCTTGTGGAGACAGCGAAGAAAGAAGATGCTGGCTGGTACAGATAGGGAATGAGCAAGTTCCCTGAAATGCCAGCATTAGTCTTCGACCCATTGGCGAAGGAAGGCAGCTATTAAGGAGCTGTCACAAGCCAGAACGGCCAGAATCAGAAAGAGGGAATGTAGGAGTGGTAATTGAACGGAGTAATTGTTGCTGGGTGAGTAATTGGCCAACTCACAGGTAAAAGGAAAAAAGTCTTTGACTGCTTGAAAAAATTATAGTGGAAGATTGGCGGCTAATTGGCACAGAAGGATTAAAGCGGAGGAAAAAAAACAGAACTTTAAAAATCAAACTTAAAGCCCTGGAAAAAATCTTCCATTTGGATTTAAAACTGGATTTGGCGGGGGGAATAAGACAAGGAAAAGAAGATAGAAAAACATTTTAAACAGTAAAAGAACTTAATGTGGAAAAGAGGAAATGAATTATTTGTGTATTACAAGATGGCTTCTTTGTTATGGAAAGGATTGTAAATCAGAGAAAGACAACTGCTGGCGGAGAGCTTGAGAAAGAGGTCTGAAAGAATTCATACAGCTCTACGAAGATAAGAGAAGAAAGAACAAAGAATGAAACAGTGCTGGCTCAAGTGAAGATTTGAATTGGACATTATTTAAAGGGGGGAGAATACTATATGGACTTGGAAATTTGAAATATATGTAAAGGAAAAGAATAAATTTAAAAATCTCAGCCTTTTAAATTGAAAATATAGAGAATTGGGAGGAGGAATATGAGACATTGAGGGAGATGTTTCAAAAAATAAGAGAAGCACTTAAGGGAAACAAAGAAGCAGAGGATTGGTTAGAATGCAAAAAAAGAGAAAGAGAACAGAAGAATGAGAAACAAAAGAAACAGATAATATTGGAGAAGAAATAATTGAAAATAAAGATAAAGATGATTACACTGAATTTAGCGGTGACAATAAGAATGGATAAGGGAAAATACATCTCAAATAAAAAAAGAAGAGAAATAAATGGGGAAACATTGAGAAAGAAAATTAATAGAGTTAAAATTAAAGAAAAGAGGCTGAAGGGGAGATACAAGAAAAGGAAAAAGAACATAAGGGAATGGGAGAAAGGGAGGCAAATACTAAGAAATGGAGTTGTGGAGAGACTAAGGGAAAATGGTTAAGAGTCAGTGAAAATGTTAATTTGTTAATAAAGAGAATGATGTTAGTGGTAGAAATTATATGTGAAAATGTTGTTAAATGAAATAGACCAGTAGGTGCAATGTGAAAGAAAGAATGAGAAAGCATTAAACGGAGAGAAATAAGTAACATAAGCATTAACTGAAATTATGATGGAAAACTGAAACTGAATGTAAAATTGAATGAAATCGAAGTGTTAAAAATGATTTAAGTGTTATACTTGCAAGAAGTAAAGAAGAAAAAACATATTGTTAAAAGTAAAGAAGATAAAGGATTGGAAGATTGTTTGGGTAAAAAATTAAAGGGAAAAACAGAATAAGATGAAATATACTGTTTATAATTAAAAAGATAAGAGGAATTGTGTGAAATATACTTGATAAATAAAAGATTGGGGTTGCCTGGACTCCATAGTGGAAAATATTAAATTGAAGATGAATATAGCAATAGAGAGAGAGGAGGAGAAGAGAGGTGTAAGGGAAGAGGAAGGAGAGAAAGGGAAGGAAGAGTAGGGAGGAAGGAAGGGAAGGGAAATTAGAGTAGGAGAGAGGGTAAGATAGGAGGCAAGAGAGGAGGAGGAGAAGGGGAGGGGAAGTAGATAAGAGAAGAAGAGGAGGGGAAGAGAAAGTAGGAATGAAAGGAAAGAGGGAGATGGTAGGTTGGAGAAGAAAGATTGCTGTACAATAAAAAAGATGAAATGGAAAAAAGGCAACCTGGAACAAACACAAATATATTAAGATAAAGAATGAATTGTTAAAGAATAAAAGAGAATAAATATGAATAAGCAGGAAAATTATAATTTGAGGGTGAATGAAGAGGTTGTTTATATAAGTAAGCAAAGAAATATTGAGATATGATTAAAAAAGGGAAAAAAGAAAATTGTGGCAAAAATTGCAATTGAGTAAAATATATTTGAATTTGATAAATTGTATAAGATAAGATATGGCCAATACTCTGTTCAAAAAAGATGTGGGTGAATGTTGGGGGGGGGGGCAATAAAACTTGATTTTAAATTTTTTTTAAAAAAAGTTATAGAAATGCATCCATTTTCATTTTTAATTCGATTAATATAACCCATACAAACCAAAGCTTTTTTGCGGTTAGTCCTCTATAATTTTTAGAAGTAGGAAGCGGTCTGAGAACAAAATATTTAAGAAAGAGTCCTAGAGCAATCTTGGAAGCAAGATCTTAGTTTTTAGAAGAGCATTTGTGTATCAAAAAAGAATTATTTAAGAGATGCTGGGCCATAACTATTGTTGTTCCAATGAGGTTCCTGTGAGTTTGCTCTAACTCATTCCTTAAGAAAGAAATCAGTAATAATGGAAATAGGAAAAATGGAAGATGGCATATAATAGTATGAGTTTAATAGGCAGCCATTTGAATCACACAACTTGTCAATTAAGAGAATTGGTTGGCTTTGACTATGTAATCATCTCAGTTAAAAATAAATTAAGGATTTGAAAGAACTGATGTTTTGGTGCTATATCAGGCAATTGATCAGAAATAATATCTGAGTTATTGATCATAAGGTGATTATGTATCTGTAACTAATAACAGATTATTTATTTTTAAAAATTACCTCAAGGCACTTGGCAATTTTGTCCCATTCAGATGGTGTCATATTTGAAGAATCTAGTAGAGGAGAAAGTTCCAGGATGGTGTAGATAATTCTTTTATCCTGGTTGGAAGAACTGTCATAAAAAGAACATCTTCTGAAATAAACTGTTTTAACAATATTGTTTTTCAGATCACTCTGGACAAAGGTATCAAGTTATAGTTGATGGGAAAATCTACAAACAGAATGGCTTTCATGCAAGATACTCCTGGCAACTTGTGAATGGTTGATCTGATACAGATGCAAACAAGCTTCAACACCCACCGTCATTCTGAAGTTAGGCAGTACCTAAACTGAATAAATAAATTGAATTAAACCCCTATACCCCTCTTTGCCTGTCACTGTGCAAATTCATGTTCCCTCACTCTCAGCCTCCTGAGGCGCCACTGTTCCACATTGTTCTATTGTTTAATTCTCTGCACCCATCCTCAACTTCCAGCTTTACCAACTCCACAAAATATAAAACTCCAAATCCTCTTTTGCACTAAATACACAAAAGCACCATTAAAAAAAAAATCTGTACTAAAATAGTGAGGTTTTCCTTTAAAAATCAGCATTAATTTAAACAAATTCAATTGTTTTCCATCTATTTGATAGTTATCTATTTTATAACTGTCTGGTTTGGTATAGAAACCAAACAGGACAGGTACAGATTCCAATGGATATTAAGATTGCAGAAAGAACAATTGCAACTAGCCTGCCTTCCATAGAAGACCTCTACATTGTGCAGATTAGAAGGATGGCTGAGAAAATACCCCTCACATCCTGGTCATTAACTGTTTCAACACCTTCCCTCAGGGTGGCGCTATAAGGCATTGTATGGCAAAACAACTAGGCTCAGGGACAATTTTTTAGTATTAGTATTTTGTATTTATTTGATTTGTATACCTCCCTTCTCCAATAGGACTCAGGGCGGTGAACAGCCAAAGTAAAACATAGTATACAAAATTTAAAACAATTCTAAAAATTCTTAAATAATTTCCGCCCACAATTTAAAACAACCCAATTAAAATCAATTAGAATTAAAACAAAGGATGGGATCAAGTCAGCCCGGCTAGATGAAATAGGTGAGTTTTAAGGGCCCGACAAAAAGTCCGGAGGTCTGATATCTTGCGTATCTCCGGGGGTAGCTCATTCCAGAGGGCAGATGCTTCCACAGAGAAGGCTCTCCCCCTCGGGGTCGCCAGCCGACATTGTCTGGCTGACGGCACCCTGAGGTGGCCCTCTCTGTGTGAGCGTACTGGCCAGTGGGAGGCTATTGGCGGCAGAAGGTGGTCTCGCAAATACCCAGGCCCTAAGCCATGGAGCCTTCATTCTACTGAACACATAATTCTCTGTGCTGTCTAATGTCTATTAATCCATGTAGTGTGGCTGTATATTATTATTCATAAATAAATATTATTTATTCTTATCTTCTTCACTCCCTCTTTTACTGATATTATTATTATTATTATTTTGCTTTGCATGTACACTGAGTACTTCTGTATGGAGACAAATTCCTTGGGTGTCTAATCACACTTAGTCAAATAAAGTATTCAATTTAATTTAATTTTAATTAATTTAGATAATTGGCCAGGTATTTGCAATTGGGTGGCTCCAATCCCAATATATCAGGAGAGAGTCAATGGTTGGAAAGGATTATTCTAGACACAATCTTAAATATTTTTTTAAAAAATATCCAGGATGTTTCACAGGAAATTCAAAAACTCATTAAAAAAAACATTCCAGTATTCCAAATACATACGGAAGTACCAAAGTGTCAACTCCAAGGCGATTATATAGTTGGGTTTCCTTGGCATATGTTGCATCATGAAGTATGGTCATCTTCTTCAGAGCTTCTGCAAGCTTATTGGCTTCAGGAACAAGACCTGAGAAATAAAATAAATCATGAATAAAACAATTTTCTCTGAATGTTTATCTGAACTTTGAGACTGAGATGCAGGTTGGTAGTAGAAACATGGTTTGCATGAAGACAACTCCGGGTTCATTCCTTGCCTCTCCAGTTAAAGCTAGACATATTCTTGCCTAAAACCCTGAATAGTCATTTCAATGATTGTGAAAATAACAAGCACAAATGAATCAATAGCAAAAGTTTACTATGATATTCCACTAGAACCAAAAAGAAAATTCATATAAACTGGTATCTGAAATCATAAAACATTGCTCATACATTTTGCTTATCTAAAACTGAAAAGAGGCAAGACGTGAAAATAACAAGGAAGGCTATCATCTGCAACAGATTTTACACAATCACAATATTGCTTAGTGCAATGTGTGAATGCCGTTCCTGTACTTTTGGTCCCTCCCAACTGAATCAACAACAGAGGGTCAGGCTTATACTTCAATTATTTCAGAAGAATCCTGAAATCTTTAGAATCAGCCCATTTCATTATAAAATTACTGTAAGCATTCAGCTTAATCTAATGCACATTCCTTATTGACAGTATGGCCCAGATTAATACAGATAGTCCTTGATTTATGATAACTAAGCTTGGCAATTACGGTCATAAATCATGATAGTTGTAAAGTGGGTCACCATATGACTAGAACCATTTTTGTGACCTCTTTTTTTTTGTGGTAATACCACAGTCATTAAGTGAATATCATGGTTGGTGAGGGAACCATTGTTCACTATGGATCGGTTTTTACTAGAAGTAAAACTGGAAGTAAACATTGGTTTCTGGCAGAAACACTATAAATCATGGCTACATAAATCGAGCTGCTAGAAATGGCCTAAAATATGAGCTGGTTGCAGTCATGTGATCATGGGGTGGATTTCAAAAGTGTGTCATAAGTCCCTTTTGAGGGGTCGGTGATAAATCAAGGACTACCTGTATTGCTGTTAAACAGTTTTAATTTGCCATGTGATCAGAAAAAGAAACTAGGTCTTCCAGTTCCTAAAAAATTAGCACTGTTTAAATGAAACAAAATTTTGCATATTATACAGTACAAATCCTGTTTCAAAAATTCGGTTTTCAGGTATGCAAGTATTTATCAAGAATAAGCATTTTTCCATGTTAGCCCTGCCCAATGAGGTGGTGCCCTTTATGTGAGGGGTTTGCCTTGTTCAGGAACATCTTACTCACTTGGAACAATTCTTTTACTATTACTCAGGCAGCTGGTGCAATAGGCTAACCGAATTGCACTGTTACAATAAACTAGCCAAATTACAGAGCTACTTCAAAATATCCAAACCTAAGCCTCCAAGTTTTCTTCCTTGTGTCTACAAGAAGAAGAAAAATCTAAAACATCAATTAAGGCTTCTTGTTATCATTTTATTTCGATGTATTTGAACACTTGAGCCAAAGAATCCTTCTGCAAGCTGCCCTGTATTTCCAAAAAGTCAGGAGAGAAAATGAAAGTTGGATCAAGAAGAAAATTGTGTATTAATAATTGACCCACACCCCTAGGCAAAAGCACATAAACACCCAAAGTTATTCACGAAGGGTGAAGTAATGTGAATGTATATCAAAGGTTCATGTTAAAAAGTGACTTATTTTGGTTTGATTTACTTCCAACTAGTATGGAACAATCCTACACATAACAAGTCAGGGAAAAGAAGCAAGGAATGGTCTCGGGCATTCTTATCGATCTTTTTACCAGGTTTTGCACTTATGCATGTATGCAAGGTATTAAGCAGGCTGCATTCCCTCAGCTCTGGATCATGCATTTGGGAAGGATGGAGAAGGAGTGGAAATTTCCAACCCCTGGATCATGTAATCCTAAAGAAAGCAATAGCAGGCTTAGAGTAGAAGTGTTAGCAGCATTCTGAGCCAATATACAAGTGCTTCTCCCATAGGGATACCTTGGAGAATATTTTGGGAAAATATTTCTCAGTTGCCTCAGTCTGGACCCAGCTCATTTGCAGACCTGGTCCTTCAAACTTTAATATTGTTTTTTAAAGAGCTATCTTGCTGATAGATGGTGGAGTCCCAGTCTCTTTTACATCACAGTATTCTGTTCCAACAGAGAATTAATAGAATAGAATAGAATAGAATAGAATAGAAGAATAGAATAGAATAGAATAGAATAGAATAGAATAGAATAGAATAGAATAGAATAGAATAGAATAGAATAGAATAGAATAGAATAGAATAGAATAGAATAGAATAGAATAGAATTCTTTATTGGCCAAGTGTGATTGGACACACAAGGAATTTGTCTTTGGTGCATATGCTTTCAGTGTACATAAAAGGACAAGATACATTAATCAAGATTAATTTTTTTTTAAAAAAACTCCTTCAAATCATGTTCAACTCCTGGTGGCTTCACAGACATCCCCTTTCCACAATCCTAATCACACTTAGCCCTTCCCCCGCCCCATTCACTCAATGAAATGATGAGACCAATGATCATATGAAATCAGAGTTGAAGAAGCTTGTTGAATGAGAAGCGAAAGGTCTTCAAAGAAAAACCAGAAAGTCCATTTGCCTCTTGAAAAAGCACTTTTGGGACAGCCATGACCTGGATGACGGAGAATCTCCATAGACATCAGGCTGTACTCTGGCTCATCTGAAGAGCACCAGATGGGACCCCCGTCGTATAAGGTGGCCTCAATCCGGCTCGATTTCAATAAGCGCTTTTATCCACGAGGGGGTGAAAGCGTCCCACGATGAATTTCTGCCGAGAGGCGCGTGCAAGGGAAGGATCCCTCTCAGCCTCACCAAGCGCCTTCTTACTCACTCACCCTCTGACTGCGGCACCATCCCGATCGTTCCCCCGGTGTTGATCACCAGCACCCACACTTCGGCCATGGGTCTGAATCCGATGTCAAGGGCCGGAGCGGGCTCGGTGTACGAGAGAGCCCTGCCCAGCTCGCCCTTTTCCTCTTCTGTCATGATGGGTCCCGGGTAGGAAAGAGGAAGGGACGGCGATATGGATGCCCCACTCGGGCAAACTGGGCATCCTAATACCGGCTCTTAGCGCCGCCCCTTTCCGGGCTCGCCGTCACCTATTGGCCAGGCAGGCCTCGTCCTCCCTTCCCAGTAGGGGGCGGAGGGCCGGGCAAGGGGAGAACGGGACGACCCTCTCCAGCTTCCTCCCGTTGAGCCACTTTGTTGCGCGGAGGTGACCAGAGAGGGCAGATATGATTCAGCTCCTGACCTGGGGAGGTTTCACTGCCCTCCGCCCTCTACCTCCCTCCCTCCCTCCGGCGCACTACGACCCTGAACTTTTCTCTAAGGGAGGAAAACAAAGTGCCCCCCCACCCGTTTTTTTTTAATTGAAAACCGGCGCTGAGAAATAGGCCAGGGCGACAAAAAACTGGTTGAAGAAGAGAGAGGACAGTCACTTGTCTGAAATAGTATAGGTCAGGATCTCCTGCTTGGGTTAGACTAGAAGACCTCCAAGACCCTTTTCAGCTATATTCTGATTCTCTCTTTAAAACTTTCCTGAGCCGCCTCAAAGACAAGCCCCCACTTGTTTTTTGGGTCGATGTTTCAATTATTAACGTTTTCGAAATCAAAATACAGGAGTGAAGGAGTTCAAAGCAAAAGCGGGGAGTGGGGGCGGGGGCGGGGGGAAGTATCTTGCTGGGTCAAACCAAGAGTTCAACATTTCTGTTCCGACAACGACCACATGCCTCCAAGCCTTCTCTTTCCTGAAGGGGCTCCTGTGGAAATCTCCGCGCTCGGCTGTTTGTGCTCTTATGTTGATGAATGCTCTCCACCAAATTCAGCGAGCTTTTATGGTGCCTTCTTAAATGCCTGAATTACAACGTTTGATCTTCTAATAACGGGAAAAGTAATTTTCCAATTACCACAGCATGTTGAAATTCAGTCAAAATGCATCGCCTTGCCTGTTATTAAAATTAAAAAGGCATTTGGTGCTCTAACCAGCTCTGGGATTTCATGCTGTTTTTTAAACATAGAAAGGCCTAGTACTCTATACATTCCAATAACACTCAAAACATATATCATTATTTTGTGTATTTTTTTTAAAAAAAAGCTCTCCCTCTGCTGTGGGGTGTTTGTTTTATTTTCCATAATAGAGCCATCTCTTGACCTTTATAATAACTGTACAGAATAAACACGGTTTGTACACCTTTTGTCCTTTTCTTTTTTTACTTCCTTCCATATATTTTGCAGGGAACAATTTAAGATGTTTTGGTGCCTGAGGTGGGATGTATGTACTCAAGCTAAGTAATTATATAATGGATTTATAGGGCTGCCAAACTCAAAAGAAAGTGGTTCTGGACAGCATGTGAGCAAATGGACAAAGAGTCATTTCTTCAGATTTCTCTAGGGTAGGAAAAATTCTCCTACGGCTATTTAATGTTCACATTTATCAGTATTAATAGTGAACTTGCCATGTTTGTTGAAAGAGGGCTTTTACTTTGCTTTCATTTTTGTTTTCATTTGCCACAATTGCTATTGCCTGCAATAACAACTGTGTTGGGGCCTTTGCTCCCTAGTGGCTTGGATCATTTTTCTGGAATATTATAGAATCAGAACTGGAAGGGACCTTAGAGGTCTTTTAGTTCAACCCCCTTGCTTAAGACAGGAATCGTCCTTATTGAGTGTTTTCATTGGACAAATGAAAACCGCTAGCAATGAAGCACCCACAACTCCAGGACACAAGCTGTTCCATTGACTAATTGTTCTGTCAAGAAGTTTCTCCTTAGTTCAAAGCTGGAACTCTGACTAGCTTCCACCAATTGCTTCTTGTCCTGCTCTCAGGTGCTTATGAAGAGGCAGAACAGTTCCAGTTGCCTAAAAAAATGTAATTTTTGGTGACTGACCCTGAATGGCTCCTTGGTTTATTTTACCAAAAAAAAAAAAAAAATCCAGGAAATGAAATTGTAGAAATATCTGGAGCACCAGTGAAGATGAAAAGCCAGTTTGAATTATATACACAGGTAGTTTTTACAACCACAACTGGGACCAGAATTTGCATTGCTAAGCAAATTGTTAAATGAGTTGCACCTGATTTTACACCCTTTTTTGACATGGTTGTTAAGCGAATCACATAGTCATTGAGCAAATCCAACTTCCCCCTTTGACTTTTCATGGTGATCACATGACCCTAGGATGCTGTAACCATTGTAAATATATGCAATAAGCTGACTTTGTATAAAAAAGAATACCACTTAGGAGGGGCCGAAAGCCCTACTAAGCAAGTATATACAAAAGTATGAAGGCTATTGCTTAATGCATTGTAAGCCGCCCTGAGTCTCCAGAGAAGGGCGGCATATAAAATCGAACCAATAAATAAATAAACAATAAATGACAGCTGCCAAGCACCGAATTTTAAACACATAACCATGGGGATACTAATGACAATCATAACTGCAAGGAATGATCCTGTTGCTTTTTTCCATGCTGTTCTAACTTTGAACAGTTGCTAAACAATTGGTTCCTCTTGGTGGAACATCAGGCCGCTCTCCAATAGCCTTGTTTATCTGCCAAACTACTGTGAACAATTTGTACTGCACTTTACCAATAAAGTCAATCAGATTTTAATTGTTCATGAGCAATTAATTCTATGTGGTAACTGGAACAAAGTCTGACTGTGTCATCTGTGTCCCCTTTTCAGCTTTCTGCCCCATAGGCTCAATCCATGCGCTCTAGGAGGGCAGAGAGGACATGGTCATCTGAAAGTTAGCATCACCTTTGGGAGAAGCTTTCAGACGAACAGTGGCACATTTCCTAAAGAGAACTTCCTTGGATCTGGTTAATTTCAGCAATTTTCTCCGGAAAGGGAATATTGGAGATTCTGCAATAGTTATCCAGTTAATTTTTATAACTACTGCAATTTCAATTTTTCCCTTTCTGGAAAGTGGTTGAAATGGTATTGGAGGTATCTGTGACAGCAACCTAGAAACATGTATAATATTTGAACCCTTTTACTCAAACATGAAATGGAAATGGCACTGGTCACTCCAATAGATGACCTTGGTTGGAACTGAATAAGAGAAGTATGCCTTTCTTGATCATTCTAGACCCCTCAGTCTGTCAAATATGATATGTTTCAAAACTGCCTCAAGGGATGGGGATTGGAAGCACTTGTTTGAAATTTATTTTACAAAATTTATTACCTATTCCAATTCTAATGAACTCTGGGCAGGGTACAACAAAATCAAGTGCAACAGACAGAAACAAAAGTAAATGTTTAATATAAACAATTAAAGTTAATGACCTGTCAACAGTCATTAGAGGAGGAGGCACCACCACCACCACCACCCCGGGTTTTCTGGACTCCCTAGCAACACTGCAAATATTCTTGCAGCCCTTCCTTGAAAGTCCAAAATACCTCTAAATGGCAGAACAGCAAGAACATAGCAGGTTCCTCTCTTGGTAGAAGACAGAGAATAAATAACTTCTTAGGAATGAAAGCAAACTCATTGGAATGATTGTGAGGATGAACATTTCTAACTTTCTCAAAAAAAAACAACACTAGAGTTTAGATCGCTGGAGGTGAGCTATTCAAGTAAGGATAGGGGTTGTGTCTATGGAGATTCTCAGTCATCCAGATCATGGTTGGAAAATCCAGTAGCCTCTTCGACAAAAAAAAAAGCACCTCTGAGATAAATGGCTATCTAATTTATATAGCACATACCAATGTTTAGGCAGAGGATTCTTCAACATACAGTTCTTATTATCTGGGGATTTGACTTAAATATTTAGCTTGAAAATTGTTTCCCTGCAACTGCCACCTCTTCACTTTAGCTCCTCTTCTCTGGAGAGAAAAAGTCACTGCCATCAAGTCACGTTGACCACCCCAACTTGGCATGCTGCAGATATTTGGGATTACAAAATGCATGCTGTTCTCCAAGCAGGCCAACATATTTCTGGACGAGAACCCTTACTATATTCTTTGATGGGCAAAATTCATCCAGCAGTTTTAACAGTTCTTCAGAGACCTTGATTTCCAGACATCAATTATCAACCTGGATGGCTTTGTTTAAGCATACTACTAGTAGTACTCAGCATCCCTCTTTAAAAAAATTGCAGCTAGGACACAATATTTTCAGTTGCAGCGTGACCTGTAATAGATTTTAACAAGAATGAAGCAGAAATGCATGTAGTGCACATTTCAGTGTATATATGCTTAATTTTATACCCTTAAGTATATAAACCAAAACATCTCATGTGAACTACTCCAAATTTTGCTCTGTGGTTCATCAGCAATAAAAATCAAACAGTACATGCATTAAAATAATGTTCAAATACATGTTATTGTATTTTTGAACATTATTGTAAAAACAAAAACAACGTGCACGTATAGTAAAAAGTTTGGTAACATCTTTTAAGACTAAAAAACCATTCTAATGAATTATGAGGACTTACAATAAAATCTTTCAGGCATAAAATCTTAGGTCAACCCATCTCATAGGATTGTTGTTGCTGAGAAAATAGGAGAAAGGGGTTTGTCATTGTTTTATATATAAAACTAATGAAGATGGGATAAAAAGTGTTGTTGTTGTTAGTTGTGAAGTTGTGTCCAATCCATTGCGACCCCATGGACAACGTTCCTCCAGGCCTTCCGGCCCTCTACCACCCCGTGGAGTCCACTTAAGCTCACACCTACTGCCTCAGTGAATCCATCCAGCCACCCCGCACTCCGCCATCCCCCCTCTTCTTTTGTCCTCAATCCTTCCCAGCATTAGGCTCTTGCTTCAATGAGTCCTTCCTTTCTATAAGGTGGCCAAAGCACTTGAGTTTCATCTCCAGGAACTGGCCTTCCAAAGAGCAGTCAAGGTTGATAAAGCTACCAAATGCTTTACTTTTTACTCTACTTTTGGCTACCATAAACAAACATGGCTCTGAACCTACAGTGTCCACCAGGTGGCAGCAAATTTCCCAAAATTAGTTATTGCAATGTTCAATTCCAAAAAAGCCCTAGTCGGGTAAAGTAAATTGGGCTGAGAGAATATGAGTGCTTGTTATCAATCTGAGTAACATTAAGATACAGTATCTGCCCTTAACTCCCAGAATTTTCCAGCCAGCATGCTGGCTGGGGTATTCTGAGAGTTGATGCCCATACAGTTGTGAAGGTTAAAAAACAGTAGTACTTGTTCTACTACCATACTACAGCATGCCAAAATAAATCTTATATTATGAAATGTTCTAAATAGTAAGTATATCTATTTTCTGGATAAAATTGGCCTCTCGTTTCCATTTGGGATCAATTCAGTGTGAAAAACTGAATTTTTATATAATGTTGAATGTTTTTATAACTTACAGAATGAAAACCAAGTTTAGCTCATAGTGCTTCTTGGTAATTTACTCAGCTCAGGCACTTAACTGGATTATTTCTTTCAGATGTTACTCCTACTTCTGAAGTTCACCACTAGGTAAGAGCCAAAGTAGAAAATACTTTGCTTTTTCCTGGAAAATCTCTCTTAATCAACATATATATTAGGCCAGGAGTCTGCAACCTTAAACACTCAAAAGAGCCATTTGGACCCGTTTCCCCACAGAAAAGAAAACACTGGGAGCCACAAAACCCTTCTCGTGCCTGACTATTTTTTGAGTGGCCACAAAACTAGCATATGTAGAAGTAAATGTTCTGTTTTTCCTGAAACTTTTCCTTTCTTGGATTTATCCATGGTTGGCTTACCAGGGGGTTGAAAAGCTCAATAAATCGCATGCTGGCGGGTGTCACACATTGGCGGTTGTGACGCATATTTTGAGTGATAGGGAGCCGCAGCAGAGGGGTGAAAGAGCCAAATGTGGTACCAGAGCCGCAGATTGCTGACCCCTGTATTAGGCTGTATGGAACAAAGGTATGAACAGTTTTTGTTTGCTATTGTAAACTTCATGTGGAATTGCAAAGTGATTCCTTACTATGGTACGGATGCATTCCCAGCCAGCAGTGTACCAACTGTGAAGCATGCTGGGTACTTAGTTCAATACCACATGCTTTCACAAGACATTCCATGCTTAGTATTAAGGCAATGTAAGGTAAGGAAGCAATAATGTATTAAATGTGGTGCAGAGGATATCATTCATTCTATGTTTAAGGGGGGGGGGAACAAAGTTAGTACAAGATGGGGATTTGCATTACAATGGTATGGCAATGAAGCTCAGTAACCTCTCTCTCCAATACTGAAGATCTGAGGAAAATTGCTTATTTTCACAGTTGCACTTAATAGCAAGGAAAGACCTACATCCACTTATACTAGAACTAGTGCTATCTTAAATTTGGTCGTCCTTATACAATAAGAACTTTTGTCAGTCTTGCAAGGTAGACCAAATAGGAAATAAAGCCAGGTGAGTGAATTCTACTTTATTGTAAGATAATTAACAGGATCTTGCAAGCCTGAAAGAATACTTCTCCCCTTCCACCCCATCTCCTTCACAGTCCAAGAACTTGGGAGAGTCCCCTTCTGAGCCTCTGGTGCAGAAGTGGTATTCAACAGGTTCTGACAACTTCTGGAGAACTGGTAGCAGAAATTTTGAATAGTTCAGAGAACCGGTAAATACCACCTCTGACTGGCCCCTCCCCATCTATTCTCTGCCTCTTGAGTCCCAGCTGATCAGAAGGAAATGGCAACTTTGCAGTAATCTTCCCCTGGAGTGGAGAGGGAATGGAGATTTTACAGTATCCTTCTCCTGCCACACTCACCAAGCCATGCCCACAGAACCGGTAGTAAAAATTTTTGAATCCCATCACTGCTCTTGTGCTGCCAACATTCCTGCCATGGGCTCAGCTACCTTTTATCTCACCATTCCCTTGGCTGCTGCCTCTTCCAACCTATCACCCAGGGGTCATTCTTAAATCCCATTAAAAAAATTTTTACAGTAAGACTCTTGCAGGAAAAGAAACCCCAGAACTTTAGTGATGGGTGACCCATCAATTTATTCTCTTACACAAATTTTTGATATGTGCTTGTCTGAAGAAAAAAAAAAAACCCAGATCCAGTATCTTGAAGCTTTAGGATCAGGATGGGTTAAATCAAGTTCAGATTAAATCCTATCAAGATGGAGTTGGTAGCGATTGGTGATAATCTAGTAACATTTGTCCCAGTAGTCATTTTGAAACAGATCATAGTCTCCCTGGTAGAAGTGACTCAAACCTACAAATCTTGGTTCCTACTCAATCAGCTGGTGGAAGGTGAGATCAGCACAACTGAGGCTCTATACCAGTTACCCCAATCACCAACTGGGCCACTATAACATGCTCTGTATGGGGCTTCTTTTGGAGATGACCTAGAAGCTACAACTGGTGCAAAATTCAGGAGCTAGTCTCTTGGCGGGACATACCCAGTAATATAGAATTCTTTTATTAAAATTGCTACATTGGTTCCAAGGCTGCTGGGTGTTCGCAGGGGTTCGGGAGAACCTCTAGCTAAGATTCTGTGTAGTTCAGAAAATCCCCAAATCTCACTCCTGGCTGGCCCTGCCCACCGCGCCCCTCCCAGGAGTCCCCACGCGGCCCGTTTTGGATGCAGGTAAGTGCAGCACATGCGCAGAGGCTTGGGGAGGGTGAAAAAAGGGCCTACCAGAAGTTCGGGAAGGCCTCCAGAGGGCCTCCGGAGACTGGGGAGGCCATTTTTGCCCTCCTCGAGGCTCAAGGAAAGCCTCTGGAGCCCGGGGAAGGCAAAAACGCCCCCCCCCGCCATAGTGCATGAGGCCAACTAGGCCACACCCACCCAGCAATCGGGCAGAGAACCCCTTGCTAAAAGTTTTGAAGCCCAGCCCTGTTCCAAGGTACTTCCCTGCCATACACCCCAAATCCTAGTCATTAACTTTAAAACTACTGAGAGTTTGAATTTAAATGCACGGAAACATAAATTTTTCAAATAAAAAAATAAAGCCTATGTAGCACACTACCAAGAAAATCAGGTATCGCCTTGTCAGAACAAAATCTGCCTATTGCTGGGCCAAACCGTCATTCATCTAAATTAATCAAAACCCTTCGAAGATACAATATAAATGTATTAAGCACACAAACAACTACTGTGTACACTGAATTTCCAGCAAAGCATTGGCAGCTTGCTGAGCAAACCTATGGAAAAGCAGAACCACAGCTTAATATATCTTTGGCCTACTAGATTTCAAAGATATAAGACAAAGGTGTAAATTTATAGCATGATGTTGGAACATTTTCGATCAAGCCATCTGGATAGCCTTATTACTTATCCCTTCCTAGTAGGTCAGCGTGCTAGCTCTAGGACCAGTAAATATCAACAATTTAAATTAAAGGACCACTGAGCCATGACTGATTCTTCCCTCTGGTGCTATTCAGGGTCAATTCAGCTTGCTGTAAATTATTTATTACAAGGACAATTCAGGGAGTTTACATGTAATGGGAAAGGGGGAGGAGCCTCTCAGAGATTTGCAAGGGATTGCAGCTCATTTGTGAGCTGCACACTTATCACCACACTGTGCATTCCAATCATTTAGAAAGAGCCTGTTGAGATCCTCAGTTTTGTGAGATACTGGCTAAACAATGGACCTTCCCTGCAGCAGCTCCCACTTTCCGGAGCAATCTTCCCCAGAGGCACATACAGCCTGTCCTTTGTTAGTATTTCATAAACAAGGCAAATGTCTATGGAGATTCTGAGTCATCCAGCTCATGGTTGTCCCAAAGGTGATATTTTTAAGAAGCAACTGGACTTTCTGGTTTTTCTTTGAAGACATTTCGCTTCTCATCCAAGAAGCTTCTTCAGCTCTGACTGGATGGTGGTGAATGGAAGGATTTATACTCCTTGCAGACAGCTGGTCATTTGCATTCTTTTAGAGAGTCTATGAGGCCACCTGGAGGTTTATCTCTGCCATCAGGGTCATCTGAGTGGTGCAAATTGGTGTAGAGCCTTCTTGGAACTGTTGAAAGGACTGTATTGTAGATTGGAGATAAATGATGTCGTATCCCCTCCTCAGGGGACCCTGATAACACAGCTAAACCTCCAGGTGACCTCAACGACTCTCTAAAAGAATGCAAATGACCAGCTATCTGCAAGGAGTATAAATCCTTCCATTCTCAACCATCCAGTCACAGCTGAAAAAGCTTCTTGGATGAGAAGGTACACATCTTCAAAGAAAAACCAAAAAGTCCAGTTGCTTCTTGAAAAAAGCACCTTTGGGATAAGCAAGGCAAGGTTATCCCAAATGACGTGATGACTGAGAATCTCTACAAGGTTTTGTTGCACCAGTAAGGTATCAACTTTTAGTGGTTTTTGACTGAGAACGTGCATCTTGTATATGTAAGCCTGGTTGTACGGCTGTGTATTTTTTATTATATTGCCATATACTGCACAGTCTTCCAGGACTGGGTGGAAAATAAATACATACATATTGTATTAATATGGTGTATTCAAAATACATTGAAAATAAATCAATTTTCCTCTTCGGTAAAAAAGACTTGTTTGAAATAATGAAGACGATTTTATGCTCACTTGCTGTTCTTTTACTCTCTTTGCAAAAAGTTTTTTAATGCTCAATAATTTTATTTTTTATTTTTCAGATATATTAGAAATTTAACAGCGAATAACTGAAAACAAGTACCAAAACAGGACATATAATTTTTCAGAATCTTTTGAAGGCAAAAAATAAAAACTTTTTTTTAAAAAAACTTTAAACATATTGTAAATAATAAACTTCGTTCATAAAAGCTTTTTATGGGAACAGGTAACTTAAATCTTAAATACACTTTTTTCCTGAAATAAAGGCATTAACAACAGAACATCTTCCAGCATAATTTAGGCATTTAATAACACCAACTTATGCAACTGGTATAGAGAGGAATTTCTCCTGCTTACAGCTGGCTGATCAGATTGATCAATAACAAGTGATGATCTCAGCTAAAAGGGGGAAATTAAGAAAGTTAATAATAAATCACATTATTTATGTAAGTAAAGTAAAAAAACTGAACAACTTCTAACTGCCTTCGATACAGATACAAATATAAAATACATTAACCTTTTCTCTAAAGTTCAATAGTACAGGTATTCCTCAATTTACAATCACAATTGAGCCCAACGTTTCTGTTGCTAAATGAGACATTTGTTAAGTGAATTTTGCCCCATTTTACGATGCTTCTTGTCACAGTTGTTAAGTGAATCACTACAGTTGTTGAATTAGTGACATGGTTGTTAAGTGAATGTGTCTTCTCCACTGACTTTGCTTTTCAGAAGGTTGCAAGAGGTGATCACATGACCCCAGGATACGGCATCCATCACAGATATGACTCAGTTACCAAGCATCTGAATTACGATCATATAACCATGGGAAAGCTGCAACGGTCATAAGCTTGAACAATGGTCGTAGGTCACTTTTTTTAGTGCCGTTGTAACTTTGAACAGTCACTAAATAAAATGCTGTAAGTCAAGGACTACCTGTACACAGTACTTCTATAGTCATAAACAGTTCTAATCATCAAATCCCAAAATTAAAACTTCGTTTCTTTCAGTTTCAAGCAAAAGTCCAAAAGTTGTCTTCATGTACAAAGTTTTTTAAAAAATCATTTTAATTCCTTTTTTTCTTTTGTATATTTTATCTTTTGTAGAAACAGACAGATACAACTTTTTATTTTTATCCCATCATCTTTGTAGCTCAAACTCAAACAGGTTTTTGCTTATATATTAAAACAAGATTAAAAAATAGAGCCTGGTTTAGCTCTGCAGACTAAAGCACCGTAATTAACATCCAGCTGTCCTATTACACCAGTTCGAATCTCCCCAGGCTCAAGGTTGACTCAGCCTTCCATCCTTTCTAAGGTAGGTAAATTGAGGACCCAGTTTGTGGGGGCAATAAGCTGACTTTGTATAAATATACAAAAGTATGAAGGCTATTGCTTAACACATTGTAAGCTGCCCTGAGTCTTCGGAGAAGGGCGGCATATAAATCAAATAAAAAAAAAAAACTTGGGGCAAAACCTACCTGGGTCCATTCATAGGATTTCTTATACCACGTGGGAGAAATAGCTTCACGAGGTTTGGATTTGCAAATCAAGCTGAAAGAGGAATTACAAATAAAAGAAAAATTCATATGAATAATATCCCTTCAATGGAGATCAGAAATAGGAAAATAATCTTCAAAATGCTGAAAGGATGTTACAGAGAAGGTCAAGACTTGTTCGGTCTCATTCCAGAAGGCAGAATGCACATTATAGGAGGGCTGATTCTGAGTAATGTTTTTTCTTTAAAAAAAGAAACCTTAACAGGGAATGAAGTTTAACAACGGAAATAATTATTCAGAGAGTGATGCTGGCCTTCTCTTCACTAGATGTGCTCAAGTCATCTAATTAATTAGATTTGGGCTCCTGGAATAACTGGAGCATTGGATTTCAAAACCTTTTTAAAAGGCCATTTCCAACTCTTAAGATTTTATCATTCTGTTAATTTTTTGGACCTAAAGCTAAAAAATAATTAAAAAGTACAGGTAGTCCTCAGCTTACAACCATTCGCTTAGTGACTGTTCGAAGTTACAACGGTACCGGAAAAAAGTGACTTATGACCATTTTCCACACTTTTGAAAGTTACAGCATCCCCATGGTCACGTGATTTACAGTCGGATGCTTGACAATTGATTGGTTGCAGTGTCCTGGGGTCACGTGATCCCCCTTTGCAACCTTCCCACAAGCAAAGTCAATGGGGAAACGAGATTCACTTAACAACCGTGTTACTAATTTAACCACTCCAGTGATTCACTTAACAAATATGGCAAGAAAAGTTGTAAAATGGGTCAAAATTCACTTAACAAATTTTTTACTTAGCAACATAAATTTGGGGCTCAATGACGGTCGTAAATTGAGGACTACCTGTAAAGGGTTAATGCAAGATATATCATATGCTCAAGTGATCTATGATTCAGAACAACTGAGATCTGTATCAGCCTTTTCTATTGGATGGAATCCATATGTATTGGGTTGTAACTCTCAGCATTTATAAGAAAGGAGGGGGAAAGGTTGGAAGTTATGAAAAGGAAGGAAATGGTCTTTAACAAAGTCCAGAAGCTCCTCTTCTAAATCTATACAAGGTAGTCAAATTATTGCACAATCTAAGGTTAATGAAGTAGCTCGGACAGCGGTCCCCAATCTTTCTAGCTCCATGGACCGCAGCGGAGGTAAAGAGGAGAGAATGGTTTCGCATGCACATGCCTCCCATTTGCACAAATGGAGCTTCACATGCTCATACACCGCTTCCATGGTCCAGTTCTCAACAGGCTGCAGACTGGTAGCAGTCTGCAGACCGAGAGTTGGGGACCCCTGAGCTAGCATGATGGACATTTCTCTGTCATTGCTTCAATATCCTACCACCTCAAATACTAACTGGAAGAATTTATTAAGTACATTCTGATGATAGAGAAATTTTTAAAATTATAATTTTAGTCATAGCGTTTAAACTTTGCACTAGCCAGGTGTATACAGATAATTATGTACCATCAAGTCAGGACTGATTTTTAGTGATCACATAGGTTTTCTCCATGATGAATATGGAAGTATGGATGTATATACAATATATTTATGTGCCTCTGTCTATCTATCTACTCATCCATCGATAGAAAGAAAAGCTATGCTAGCTATTTTTAGAATGTCTTAATGTGTACAGCAATTTGATTGCTACAGATTCTTCCTCTGCCAACTCCTCCCACTCTAAACTGTGCAAAGTAAAGCAGTATTTGTATTCTTTCTGTCTAGACATGTTTTTCAAATAGATTAATTACTCTTAGGTAGTGAAGACACATAAGACATACAATTAACTTAAAATGCAGATATATGAATTGCCTATGATTTTATGAAGTCATTCCCCCCTATTTTTAATGCACTTTAGGATCCAGGCACATTATTAATTTTATCTAATTCTATATTTTTTAAAAAAACTACAGAGCAGATAAATGGGGAAGGAAAGTAAACCATCAATTTCTCCTTGAATGAGAGTTTTAACATTATTCCTAGAATTGCAGAATTGCAACGGTAAGGAAAAAAATCATTTTTCTTGTATGCTGTTATTGCTCGTGTTTTTCATACAGAGGAATCCAACAAAATGTGCATCCTTACCTGATCACTGAGATTGTGCTGGGAGCAAGGCAACAATATTTCCACTCTTCCTATCATAAAACCTGAAATTATTCTCTTTCAATGTCTTCCTATTTTGGGGAGACTTGCACTTCTGATTTGTGATTTTTTAAGGCATTAGAAAACACAGGCTACTTACATTATAGCTAACTATAACTTCATACAAACCAAGTAAAACCCAAATGAATGTTGTATCCAGATGTGAACCTTAATATTATCCCATTGCATTTCTGTCTTTACTGTTTGTGGCACAATAACGTACAATCCACACAACGTGTTTGTATTCTGTTTATTTTTAAAAATTTAAATCCCAGCAGATAATGACATAATATGCTTCTTTGACCCACCTCAACCTCTTTCCACTCCCACAACACATATAATTATAAGCACAGCTCTTCTACATAGCCGCATGCACTTAAATCTTTTCCGCTCTATTTCTCCATCCATCCATTTCCAAATCCCAAC
Organism: Masticophis lateralis; assembly: GCA_030761175.1. Taxonomy (NCBI): domain Eukaryota; kingdom Metazoa; phylum Chordata; class Lepidosauria; order Squamata; family Colubridae; genus Masticophis; species Masticophis lateralis. The sequence goes on along the minus strand of JAUDYJ010000001.1, from coordinate 319,172,740 downwards.
ACTTCCAACTGCAACAACTGTATGTTTGTTCTTTTGAAATTCAAGTCTAGAAAACTAACCCTTTCCCCCCAAATAACACACAGTAGAATTGCCTATTAGAAGGTGGCTGTTCCCCTTCTATCCTCAAAACTTTCTCAATTGGGTTTTTTAAGCTCTGTATTTTTGGACTTTTCCACTGCCAATTTAAGCTTTCATAATTAAATCGATTCAGTCCACTTACAGCTAAAACAGAGTAAGAAGAAATAAATCACTGGTTGATACCAAAAATGACAAGATCATCTGGATGCTCAATAAAATTGCAGTAAAGAACTATGCATACAGCATATGAAAAGGTCCACTTGAGCCTGTTTTATATTATAGGTGATCTGTAATTAGATCTCTCCATGTTTTGATGAAAAACTAGCTACAGATTTTTAAAATGCATTGATGAGACTACACCCTACAATTTCCCAGGTTTAAATTGGCATCTTTATTGAGATAACATATAAAGAAAGAGCAAAAAAACACACAAAAAAAACCACAAAATCACCACTTTCATTCCTTCCATTTCTGGCTTTTTTATTTGTCTGATACATACCCTACCTTTCACTCAGGAGATTAAGACAGCAGAGATAAGATAGCACTTCCTTAGAGAAAAGGTGAAGGTGATTGGGGGGAGGAAACCTATTAACCAGCCTTCCTCTAGCCTTGATTTAGGCTGACAGACTCTGGCTTCCAGTTGGAAGAACTCAAGTAAATGTCCTTCCTACTGTAATTACTGAAATGCCCCCTCCAGGGTCATCTGCAGCAAGCCAAGATTTTGTTAAAATGACAAAGCATGTGTCACAACATCACAACACAAGCGGTACTCCTTATGCATTTCCATGTGACATCTGAGGCACAAAAGGGGCAGAGTTTGCATCATGATGTCAGAACTCATTTCATCATTTATCCCTCCTGTGAATGCCCATAGCCTCTTCCGTACAATTTACTACATGAAACGTGGAGCCAGGGTATTTTGGCTTAAGGCTAATATGGGAAAAAACAGCTAAATTTCCAAGGAGCCTTCTTTAGATATTATACAAAGATTCAACCTTCTGCATTTTCCTGTGGGTTTAGAGGATACCCAATTATAACACACAGGGCAGGGGTGAAATCCAGCAGGTTCTGACAGGTTCTGGAGAACTGGTAGCGGAAATTTTGAGCAGTTCGGAGAACCGGCAAAACCACCTCTGGCTGGCCCCAGGAGTGGGGTGGGAATGCGGATTTTGCAATATCCTTCCCCCAGGAGTGGGGAGGGAATGGAAACTTTGCAGTATTCTTCCCCTGTCACGCCCACCAAGCCATGCCCACAGAACTGGTAGTAAAAAAAATTGGATTTTACCACTCACACAAGGATTAATATAATTATAGAACATTAGACAAATGAACAGCCACATCTGCTTGTTCACACAACGCAATTATGACAAATAGAAACAAACATAAAATATTGAAGAGGTAAAGGAAAAATAGTTTACCTTAAAAGCTTTTCACGAGCTGTATTCTGCAATTGGGCAATTTTCTCAGGACCAAACTGCAACAGGCCTTTTGGTTCATCAGAGGTTAATTGGTTAATATATGTTCTCAGAATGTTTATCTATGAAAATAGTAATTTAAAAAAAAAACAAGAACAGTGACAGTTGGCAATTATGTTTTAAAAAATAAAATGAATTAAACTTTTTACCTTCCAACAAAAAGCATTTACTTGACTATATTTAGAAGGCTTTTAAATTCAAACTTCAGCCTATTAAAATTTGAGATATCCAGATTCTCAGGCCAACCTCTAGCCATTAAATTAATGATTGGATTGGAGAAAAATCATAGAAACTGAACTCCAAGGCATTTGTAATATCCCAGATTCCTCTTAAGAGCAAGACCATACAATTTAATCAACTCATGTTACCGCCTTATAAAGAAAAAGCACATGAGCCTGGTTCAGACAGAATACTTAATCAAAATTTTTAAAGTCATTGCTGTTGAACAAGTTAATGTGGCCTAATTTATGTTATTTTTTTTCCTTTCCATTCAATCATATCCAATTCTCAGAGACTGCCTGGAGAAATCCTACAGTTTTCTTGGTAAGGTTTTTCAAAAATGGTTTCTTCTTCCTTCTCCTGGAACTGAGAGAAAGGTCAGTTGGTTTTATGCCTGAGGTAGGACATTATACTAAGCCAAACCCTAAACACATCATATTATAGATTCAGCTACTGTCTAAATCAGGGCTCACAGGCCAGATCTGGCCCGCGGAATGCTTAGCTCTGGCCCTTGGGGCTGCCCTGGAAACAGCAAAGGAACAGCCTGCGGTGCCTCTGCCAACAAAAATGGAACTTGGCATGGCAGTGTGCAGCCCCCCCCCCCCCCGACTCCCCAAGCTCAATTTTCACTGGCAGAGGATTGCAGGAGGCCATCGTGGTCAAAAATGGAGCTCACGAGGGCCGCATGACGCCCTCCCTAACTCCGTTTTCACTGGCAGAGGATTGCAGGATGCTGCCTCAGCCAAAAACAGAGCTCGGGAGCCTTTTTCGCTCAGGCCACCACAGGCATCTCTGACATGAGTGACCTCAAGATGGCCACGCCCACCCCAGCTTCCCAAGGTCAAACACAACCCTGATGTAGCCCTCAATGAAATCAAATTTGACACCCCTGGTCTAAATGTTTTGTCTTTGCATGTAGTAAAGGTCTCCACCATTCAGTAAACTTTGAATAATGGACAATGTCTTTTGTTTCTGCAGCTGAACCCCTGACATAATGTGCATATTTTAAAATTTAAATTTATATCATAATTCACAAATTATTTAAACTAATGCAAATAAATGTCCCATGGTTAAGGCATCAGGCTAGAAAGCAGGGGACAATGAGTTCAAGTGCTGTCTTAGCGATGGGTGACCTTGGGGCAACCGCTCTCTTAGCCCAACCTACCTCGCCATTAAAAGGTCTTTAGAAATGTGTAATCTGCAAGTAGCCTAGGACAGAGTTCAAGAATATACCCACATTCCTGTTTATATAAAGGCAGGCATCAATTAGATGCAGGCAATCTGCCAAGGAAGCTGTTAAAACATTTGGAAGGCAAACTGTTACTTCCTCTTCAGGCAATGAATGTTAATGCTTTAAAATGTAGTATTTTATAAGCTAGTGCATACCTGGGGAAAACTGAACAATCAATCAGTTTTAAACAGATTTAAATGCATGGTATGGACATCCCCAAACATTTGTTAAGTCTGAGCTACTTTCCCGTTTCAAAAACTCAAGGAAAAGCAGCCTGAAAGACCAGAATTGGCATCCAATACTCTCTACTGAGGCCCTAGTAATCTAAGTGGGTAAAGTCAAATGGTTGAAACTTTTTTAAAAATACGGTAAAATTTAGGGCAACTTTAAGAATCAAAACAGGTATCTTAAGACTGGCAGAAACTTGATACTATATCAACCATATTTTTCCCCAAAGAGGCTGGCTAAAATTAGGGACATTTCTGCCTCTTAAGCTCCACATGTCCCCAAAACAGAGGAAAAAAAATGGTAATTGTTTCAGCCTTACCCATTTAAATAACATCACAATTTCATAAGTGAATTCCCTTATCATATTACCAAATACATTTGTTTTGCTGTCCCCATGAGTAGCATAGACATTCAGAAAGTTTTCTTTCTCCTATGTCATCATTATTTTTACTAGCCTTTTTTAACTCAAAAAAATAAACCCAAATAAAAACTTATTACAAGCTCCTAACTTTTTGGAGCTGAATAATAAAACTGAAATGGATCAGCTTCACCCAATTACCTCAGAACAGAGGCTCATTCATAAAACTTAAACTGTTTGTAGTTTCTGTAACTCCAACAAAATCTATGAGCTCCTTGGAGGAGTCACTATAGATCTTTTTTTTTTTTTTTTAATTTGATTTATATGCCGCCCTTCTCCGGAGACTCAGGGCGGCTTACAATGCGTTAAGCAATAGCCTTCATACTTTTGTATATTTATATTTATACAAAGTCAGCTTATTGCCCCCACAAACTGGGTCCTCAATTTACCCACCTTAGAAAGGATGGAAGGCTGAGTCGACCTTGAGCCTGGCTAGGATTGAACTCAGAGAAATTACAGGCAGCTGGTGTTAATTGCTGCCTTTAGTAGGAGCTTTAGTACACCACCATTCTCTTACCATCATTGTTTTGCAAAGCAATTTATGTGCAAAATGAATACACAATACAATGGCAAATTATTGCAGAGAAATAAAAACGTGCTAGTTTCATTCATGCATTGAATTAGGACACTGGTTAACAATGGCTTTGTATGTTGCCTGTTGTTTCATTTTATTTGTAAGGAATTGGTAATCTGGTTACTATAGGAAATCATACCATTTCGTTACCTTATTCTGCTGCAGATCCAAGATTTAGAAAATAGTTACATAATACTATGCCTACAACTGAACAAGCAAAATTATCTATCGGTTACAACCAGGCAATCTTGTTTCACAGAAACTAGACAGTTTCTTAATTCTGAAGAAGCCAGATTCATTCCAAGAAACTTAAGGGAGTAGGTTAAGATGTGACATTCCAATCATGTGCTGTCATAACATCTGAAAAGCCGAAGCACATTTTACCTGCGTTAGGTCATCTGCATCAATCTGCACATCAAATGCAAGTTCCATATCATGGTCTTGGAGAACTGGGCTTCTCAGAGTCTGGTTCCAACCCAAGCCACATAGGACACCTATGTATCTCGTTCTGCTTTCATCAACCCTGAAGCAATAACATTATTAATAGTTTAAGTGTAAGAAAATATAGCACCTATGCCTGATACATAATGTCATACCAATCCTATACAGACATAAGAGTTTGCATCATTACATCATTTCCATAAAAGGAAGAACTCTTTCCATTTGCAGAAAGCTTTTTTAACTGGTTTCAGTTAAAACGATGGATGAATTGAGACTTTCCTTATCCCATCATAAAGTTCCTACCCCCCCCCCCCACCTCCAATGAAAGTAGATTTCCAGGGGCTGCAAAGAAAAATGAGAGTAGAAGCATTTTTTCCCCAAAGATCACTAAGTTCCTCCTTGGAAATGTTCACATACCTGAGGTCTATCACAGGAGCAAACAGCATGCTCAGTAATGCTGGGAGGCCTGGGATATGAGGCATGAGAGAAGTTTCCTTTAGCATCATTGTTGAGCCTATCACCATAAAAAGCAAATTATTATGACCTTTCAAAACAAAAAAAGTCATACAAATAGTTATAATAGAAATATAGTGTAAGGCAGGAAAGATTATACTATGTACTATAAACCTGGGGTGTCCAACTTTGACAACTTTCAAGACTTGCAATTTTAAGACCTGTAGACTTCAACTCCCAGAATTCCCCAGTCAGCATAAATACTTTGACAAGGCATTTTTTTACCTGTTGCATTTACAGATATGGAAGCAGCAACCAGTATTTGTTGAAATGCATTCTCAGGATCATCAACTACAACCACAGAGTTTACGCTCTCCTTCTCTACCAAGATTGTTCTAAAGGACGGGAAAAGATTCAACATGATTTTTTAATGAGAACTTTTAGAAGTCCAATATTGCAACATTTTGTTGATGGAGTCAGTTTACTGAAAATTTTCCAAATGTTTAAAAATAAATACCGCTATTACTATTTAATAAATCTCTGTATACAACTCTTACACAAACCACAAAGGGCAGAAAGCAGAAAATAAATAAAAAGGAGGAGCACTTCCAGACTGGAGAATTCAAAGACCTACTGGGGTGGGGGAATGTGTAGGTTTTCCATCTCTACTTCCTTATTGGTTAACTAAAAGGAAAGGTTAGAAAAATGGGACTGGTGAAATGAATTGAAGATGCTGTAATCTGCAGCTTGCATAACCTTCATAAAGTGTTATGAATAGATAGGGTTAATAAGCAAACACAAAAATGTTTGGGCTGCTTTCAGTCTTAGTTCTTAATCAAAAATCTGGACAAAAGGGCAATCTGAAGCAGTGGTCCACCAGATATCTTGGAGATGCCTAAAAGCAAAACATGAAGTTTATAATCTTACACAGTTGCCACCAAAGTACTGTAGAACTGCATCTTACCTGAATCTGGAAATTCTGGTCATACTGCTGAATTTTAGGTTGTAGGCATTGAAGGGGCCAAGTAGTGTGACCTTTTGAAAAGAGAAAGAGAGAGAGAAAATGGGATTAAGAAGACATCTGTAACATTTTAGTTTGTTAGTTTTGGGAGTTGTCTTTACTACATTAATTGAAATACATTTTTTTTTGTCTTGGTTCCCTAGATAACATATACACTACCAAAAACCTCTTCTGAAGATCCAAAACAGCTTGTACTAGCATCGTAAACTACATTTTATAGGATTAGCATGAAGCCCAAAAGGAGGCAGAAAGCTCTTGATTTCAACAAAATATAAATAATATAATGCTTGGTAATTCTTTGAAGATACAAAAATCTTGCACACATATATCTTCTCTTCTCTTTGGTCACTTCCAAAAAGGGATTGTTTAAATAACATGTGAAACCTAAACTGCAACTAATCTTAATCAGGGTATTTTGAAACAAATCTCTCTTAATTCAAAATATAAAGTTGGTTGTTGCAACAAACTATAAGATTAAACAGGGAGGGAGGGAGGGAAGGAGGAAGGAAGAAAGGAAGGAAGGAAGGAAGGCTCTTGAAACCTCTTCCACAAAATCCCAGAGAGGTGAACTCACACCTACACCTATAACTTGATCTTGCTTGTTTTTCTGAACCAGAAATTGTCTAATTCTCTATGAGCAAGAAATTAACAGTACAAATGCTTTACAAATTAACTTTTAATAGGTACAAATATTTTTTTTTTTTTTTGGTTTTCAGCTGTTTTCACAATGGTTTTAATATGGAATGATGAAGCAATCCTGTTATTCATAGAAACAGGAAAAAAACCCAGGATTTCATACTTCAGGCAAATCATTAGATGCTCACTACTAACACGGGGGTGGGAGGGTGGGAGTGACAAAGACCTTTTAATACCCTTTAAACTTACTTTGCAGTTTGGGTTACTAATCCTCTTTGCAGAGCAGCTCTCCAGTATTTCAGTCAGGGCATTCTCTTCTCTTGAGCACATCTGGAGGGATACCGATTTATTCCCCTCACACCCGTCTGGCTTTGAAAACAGTTGTTTGAGAGTTTCATGATTTAGCTAAAGAGATTGGGGAAAAAGATTTTGACAGGTGAGTGAAACGGCAGGAAAAGAAATTTGTATTATTATGGTTGGTTGAACAGTGAGTCAGTCAGTGTTAAAATCTGGCATTTTTATCCACCTATCGCATCCTTCCCAAGGAGCTGACATAGGTCAACGTCGCATGTTTTAAGCTGTTCCAGGTAAAGCTGCTTTTGCAATTGAATGATGGTGATTCTATCAATGCAGATGGTGTTCCAGTGGTACTCCAGCTGTTTTGGAATTACACCTAAAGCGCTTATTACTATTGGTACTATTTTTGCTTTCTTTTGCCACAGTTGTTCTACTTCTATTCGCAGGCCTATGTATTTTGTGGTTTTCTCAAGTGAGGTACTGCAATGTCCATTATCTAGACTTGTTTTTTTATCAATATTATTATTTAATAGTTTATATTATTATTTAATAGTTTATATTATTATTTAATAGTTTATATCATGCCTTTTTCTATAGTATGTATCTATAGCACTCCCTTGTCTAATTTTGCTTCACAACCATCTCCTTTGGGCAGATTAAGTAAATTGGGGATAGAAGGGAGGGAGGGGGAGGGAGAGAGACAGAAGCCATACATTGTAACATACTCCCCATTACACCACACTGACTCCCACAATAAATACCTCATTATACCACCCCGTTCTCTTCAATGGATGAAAAGCACTCTGGCCCATTTCCTACTTCTTCTCACTTCAAATACAGAATTCAACAAGCTTACTTTTAATTCTTCCAGTGGAAGAGGCCATATCTTCAGCCTTCCTCATGACAAGTGAGAAATTCTTTCTCACACACAAGAAAAACTGTAAGGCTCAGCTGTACTAAGGAAAGTTTGAGAATCAAAGTCCAAGCAACAAGAAGAATAAAAGAAAAAATGAACAGAGAGAACAAAAAATTCTTGCAGAGCAAACACAAGATAATAAGCTTTATTCCTCAATTAAGAAGTGCAGTGAAAATAATTGAAATGGGAACCCACAACTGCAAGCTCAGCTGGTTCTAATCTGCCAAAGTAGCTAGTGAGAAGAAAGTGCCAGTTCAAGACATCTGTTTTATAATGTAGTTTACAAAAATAACATATTGCATGGAAGTTATGGTACTCTACTTGTGTCTTTTAAATGTATTAGGTGCTGGAAAAAGTAACAGAAGTTTAGAGGAAACTAAGATGTGTATTGTGGGACATGGTAGCTCAGTGGCTAAGATGCTAAGCTTGTCGATTGAAAGGCTGGCAGTTCAGTGGTTCGAATCCCTAGTGCCGCATAACGGAGTTGTCACTGCATTTTTTGTATTTACCAGCTGAGCTTCCTTTTTGGACTTTAAGACTTACAGTAGTTTGCCAGACTCTTATCTATAAACTACTGTGCATGTCCACATTCTTTATTTTTCCTTCTAACTTTCTTTGTTGGCCTGCCAAGAGGTAGTCGGGAATGCTGCCAACATGTAGTAATTAGCTAGTAAGGTGTTTCTATTTCTTTAAAATAAAAATGAGTTTCTTAGAATGTATCTCGGTTTATTTTCTCTTGAAAGTATACTCCAAGGAAAAACCACAATCCACCTCTAATTTAGTGCAATTACCCCAGGAAGGGAACCGGGCTGATTGCCACCCTGACAGGAGTGAGCTCCCGTTATTGTCCCAGCTTCTGCCAACCTAGCAATTTGAAAGCGCGTAAAAAATGTAAGTAGAAAAATAGGAACCACCTTTAGTGGGAAGGTAACAGTGTTCCATGCACTTTTGGCGTTTAGTCATGGCCATGGAGACGTCTTTGGACAGCGCAGGTGAGCACTGCCCCCTAGAGTTGGGAACGATTAGCACATATATGCAAGGGGAACCTTTACCTTTACCTTAAAATGTGTATTGTCTAAGATTTCATGGATCACAGTCCCTTTCACGAGATGCATGGAAGAATTTTACACATGCATATGTAAAATCTACCAGAGAGCTGGGAAGGGAAGGGAGGGGAAGGCAGAATTGTGGGGGTGGGGAGCAATAAAAACTGAATTGATATAATAAAGGTATCCTCACTATATGCTGTTGAGCTGTGTAGTGTAAGTAAGTTTACACTCTACTTAAATCATGAGAATGTTAACTCTCACCATCAATTTCAGCTCATCTGCTTCACAATAAAATTCATCTTTTCTAAATGTCCTTTTGTAAGGGCATTAGAACATGCCCCAAAATAGCATATGTTCCTGTGTACAGTCCCAAAAGAGAAGCACAATAGTGTGTTTCAACTCCTCAGTTTCCAGCATCCACAAGTTCAACCACTCAGAGCCCCTCTATGAGGGAGATGGGTGGTAGGGCAAACAGACAGAGACAGACAGATGCATACTATAGCTCAAATTGTTTCCCTAGCAGAAATAACATAAAGAGAAAAATCTCTTACTTTTGATTCATAAGAGTCATCTGCAGGTTCTGCATAGCCCTCTTCAATAAGTATGGTACAGATATTCACCATGTTCGCAATGCCAGAGCATTGAAACACATCCACATGCAAGATGCCATGTACAATTGAGAAAATCTTCACCATCAGAACATGGTCGCTAACCAAGGAAGCAAATCTTTGGTTTGCAGCATAACTCCACGGTTCTCCACAAACAAGAGACCATGCAGAGGGACGTATTCCGCGCACCTTGAATTCCAGAGCCTGAACAAAAAATATCAAAACAAAGAAAATGAAATAGTCTGACTGCCGCATTTCCCCAGAACCACTGTCCTGTCATTCATTAAAAACTAGAGAAAAGTTTACCTGAAAGGGAAGCTCTCGGAGGTCGCTTGGAATCTCTCGTAACTGGTCTAAAGCCACTTTTGATCTATTGCCATAATCTACATAGAACACCTGCACAACAAAAAACAAATGAAATAAAGTTCTTCCAAGGCTTAGAGAAGAAAAGAGTGCAATCCTAGGCGACAAATACAACACTTTACATAAACCCAAACTAAACAAAAAGTGGATTAACACAAAGCACAGAGCTGTTGTGAAAGTGGAGGTCTGCTTCATTCAAAACAGGACGCTATTTCCTATTGTTGCTTCAGTCAGCTCTTTCCATCATCTCCCCCAAAGAGTATTGTAATTGACTATTCTTTTCCAAACATTCATTGAAACATGGCCCTGTACTTAAATTTCTCCAAAACAAACCAAAGAGCACCCCAAAGAAGCAACCCTGAAAAACAATTTGATCTATGGATACCCCTGGATGCTTCAAGATATTCCTGCTAGTGCCAGCAAATGCCAGAAATAGACAGTAATAGCAGATATTTTTATGTGACTAGGAGTATATACATTCCAACTGCTGCTGCCCAAAACAGTACAACTTATTGCTCAATGTATATCTCAAATGGGAAGATAATACTGTAGAGCTACACACGGACTCTTGCTATTCAGAAGTTAGGATTTTTTAAAAAAATGAAAGTCTTCTATTCTGTCAGAGTATGAATATTCATGGAGTGGAATAGATCAGCCAACGAATAGGCATGGTAACAGGTCAGCTGATGGGGCTTGTTTTGGAAACAAGAAACTTAAGCTAGAAGTCTGGCATGGCTAAGCTCTGTGCTCAGATCTAAAACGAAACTAGTGTGCTGCTGGAACTGAAAGCAATCTCTTCTCTTCCTGTGAGTCTGTTGGTATTGTAAAATTTAGTTCATCTGTTATTATGTATATAAAGCGAAGTTAATGAATCCTGCTGAATCAGTTATCTGTGTGTGCTTCTAGATTTGATTTTTGCAAGAAACTCTGATATATTCCTTTCCAAAAGAGACCCATGTTTTTATTGTCTTTACTCCAAGCAGTACATAATGTATTTTTAAAATGTAAACAGAGACCAGTTATTTCTTTTCAGACGCTGCCATCTGTTTAACTTGTTATGCTAGACCAATATCTTTTAACCTTGGTGACTTAAGATGGGTGAACCTCAGCTTCCAGAATTCCCCAGCCAGCTTTGCTCTCCCCTGAAGAATTCTGGGAGTTGAAGTCCAACCATCTTAAAGTCATCGAAGTTGTGAAACACTGCACTAAACATATTCCGTACGATTATACTTGAACATACTCAAGGATTTGAAAAAGAAGCACCTCAGCACTGTCTCCAGACACATACAGGACTTGGACACGGTAGTACGTCTCTGTTTCCCGCTCAATAAAAGGTGCCAAACAAACCAAGTCTGGATAAGGGCGAATAGGCAAAGAGGTCAACTCCAGCTGACCAATCTCAGCAGACAGTTCTTGTAGTAAACTCATACTTCTTTCATCTGTTCTGTATCCACAGAAGTGCCCAACCTCTACAATCTGAAAAGAGCAAGATTTGTTTGTAATATCCGCTGACACATTACACACAAAGAAACAAGCCTGGTTTTTCAAACTGCTGTCAATTAACAGGATTCAGTTAATACTCAAGTTAAATGCAGAGTTTGGGAGTCAAGTAGGACAACAGAAAAACGGAAGAAATTTAAATGATTTATCTCAGGATTTACCCCAAATAATTATATTTTCAAAGTGACTATTTTGAGCGAATTATTTCTGTCCTCCTGTAACATTTAAATGTTTTTAGCTAAATTGCAAATCAAGCGCCCAGCTTTTTCTGCAAAATTAACAATGTTTTAAGGCCTTACTCTTTAAGTTAACTTACGAAGCTAAAGGTAGTTTTTGCTTAATGACCACAATTGTCATTGGCAATTCTGCCTCCAGGCAAGATGATCATTAAGTGAAGCAAAACATGAATGCAACAATTTATGACCTCATTTCCGCTACAGTGTTAATCAAATCAAGGGAGGTAATTAAGCAAGACATTATATGACCACAACTTGCAATTTTGCTGCCAACTTCTTCACTGACTCTGCTTGTCAAAAAGTGGCTGTGAAGCACTCAAATGTCAATCACATGACTGTGGGGATGCTGCACTGGTTGTAAACAAAAGGATCAGTCTTGAAGTTACTTTTTCAGTGCCATCATAACTTCAAACGACAGCTAACAGGGCAGTCGTTAAGCAAAGATTACCTGTATTGTGATTCACAAGCTTATGAAGCCGTTTTTTTTTTTTAATCAGAGAAGTGGGTGCTTTTCAAAGCCATCAAGGGAGCAGCCAAATATCCCGACTCTCAAATATCTATAGCCAATATCTCAGGGGCTGCCACAAAGAAGAGGGAGTCAAGCTACTATTCTCCAAAGCACTTGATGGTAAAACAAGAAGCAATGGGTGGAAACTAATCAAGGAGAGAAGCAACCTAGAACTAAGGAAGCATTTCCTGACAGTTAGAACAATTAATCAGTGAAACAACAAACCTCCAGAAGTTGTGAATGCTTCAGCACTGGAAGTTTTTAAGATGCTGGATAACCATTTGTCTTTGTAGGCTTTCCTGCCTAAGCAGGGGGTTGGACTAAAAGACCTCCAAAATCCTATCCTATTCCTATTCCTATTCCTATTCCTACTCCTATTCTATTCTGCAGGACGGAAAAGTCTAGCATTTAAAAATCCTGCCAGTAAAAAGACCTATCTTGCCCACTTGTGTCTTGGCACAAAATCAAGCCTTAAGATATTAAATGACTGGAGAGCTGAGATTTATAAATGCTTCCGGTGTGAAGTTTGACATAAATCATATTAAGATTTAATTTCCTAAGAAACTGTTTATCTGGATATGAATTTGTCTGGTCATAATAGAGGAGATGCCCTTTTCCTTTGTTACTATTACATATGGAAGAGTGTTTCCTGGAAGTTTTATTCAGCCACTTCCTTTGATTTAATTTGAATTTAGTTTAATAATTTAAACTACTTCTACAACATTGTAAGTATTTACATTTCCCACTTTTTGAGGATTTGAACGATTTTAAGTTTTATTCTATTTATGACTGTTAACTGTATGAGCAGAACCATCTAATTAGAAATAATATAGACCTGCATGCATGGGTAATTCATTCAAAATTTACTCACACCCAAAAGCTGATTTTCAATCTCCCCGCTTTTAGAGTTCACCCCACTAAAGTTGAATTGGTACTGCACATAACGGTACACAGAAATATTTATCACCTACCTCAGTGACACAGATAGATAAATCAAGACTATTTACAGTCTGCAGTTTTTCCAAGGTATTACAAAACTTCTGCATGGGAGTCATTGTACGCTTCTGAAAGTCGATGTTCACTCTATCAAAATAATAAACAAATGCTAGTCATTAATCATGTAAATCTAAAGACATCCCTGTCAGTAAGTTATGGAGACGTTTCGACGAAGTCTCATTTGTCATCTTCAGGCTGGTGTTCTCGGCTTCGTGCTTCCAGGAGCAATGGGTTCACCCCACATTCCCTTCATTGTATCTCTGCATTTCTCTCCTGGATGTGAAGCAGGGGCAAAATGCTCCCGGTTCGGACCGGATCACCCGATCTGGTAGCGATGGCGGTGGGTGATTTGGAGAACCAGTAGCAAAAATCCCTGCGCTCCCCCACCCATGCCCAGCAGAGCCGTGCGATCATCAGAAGTTGTTTTTTTTTCACTTTTAAAAGCATTTTTTCTACAACCTCTTCGGCCAAAAAAATGCTTTTAAAAGTAAAAAAGAAGCCTCTGATGATCGCGCGGCTCAGCTGGGATCATCAGAGGCTTCTAAAAGCATTTTTTTCTGCAACCTCTTAAGGTTGTAGAAAAAATGCTTTTAAAAGTAAAAAAAAAAGTTAGCCATGCCCACCCAGTCACATTACACACACACCCCACAAGCCATGCCCACAGAATCGGTAGTAACAATTTTTAGATTCCACCCCTAGTGTGAAGCCCTTTTATTTTCTATTCAAAGGATAGACGGTTCTGGCATGCCTCCAACAGAACCATTTCTTGCCTATGACTGTTGGCAGATATTAAAAAAAACCAAACAGTGGAGTAGAAAGGAGCTAATGAGAGTTACTCTTAATTCATGTCATAAGATGCCACATCAGGCAGAAAAAGTTATATGCCATGTTCTTGGACATTTCAAGCCTCTTCTCCATTTCAGAGTTTCACATCACTCAGTCTTTAGTATTCCAAACTTTGCATTTTGTTTCTTTTAAAGCTCATTTCCTATTAGACTCTTGCAAAGTATATTTTGGCTCTACTTAGGCATGCCTGAATCAAAGCACAACAGCTTCCCTGTCAAATAAGGAACCAAATCCCGTTTCATAATAACATACCTCATGTCCCTTAGAATGGTGCTACTTCCACCTGCCATTTTGTCCTCTATCTCCTCTGGGCAATGGATGTTCAGTTCAAATGGAATTCTCATCTGTGCCATTTTAAGAGCAAAATACACTGCAGGAAGTGTTTTAAAACGCTCTGTAGGATTCCGAGTAAATTCTACAAAGGCTCTAGGTAAAAAAATTTAAAAGAAATAAAACTGTCTCATTGGGACTACAATATGTGTGTAGGCATGTATGTACAAGCACACACACAAACATATACAGATATAGATATTAAGATGTTAGAAAGATGGTGATAGATGATAGCTAGATAGCTATATATAGATCATGGCTGTCAAACTTGCGACCCATGGGCCAGATGCGTCATGCACTGGCCACGGCCGGTTTAACAAAGGGGGAAAAAGTCACAATACATCATGTGATGCTGCCATTACGGCACGAGTTTGACACCCCTGATTGGATGGATGGATGGATGGATGGATGGATGGATGGATGGATGGAAATAGATATAGATAATAGATTTGCTCCCACTTCATTCACAAATGGTGTAAGAAAGAATGGAAGTGAGGTGCAGGGGAGAGGATGTGCAAAAGAAGAATAAAGTGAGGTAGGATATTGTTCGTAGAACTGTCCTAAGAAATGTTCCTGGTGCCATCTGATTCTCCAGGATTCCCAGGGAAATATACAGAAACAAAGCATGGCTATTAGGAGGACTCTTCTAAATATTGTTGGAAGTAACGTAAAACTGAAAATGTAGAGCAAGCAAAAGGGAACAGGAACCAAGAGAGGGACATTCCTATTTAAGTATTTTCTGTTGCTTCCTGGCATAATGATGTCTTCTTGCCATAATAGAGCCACTGTCGACACACAAAGATCTGAAACCACAATACAGAAATCTGAGAATTCCCAGTGGGCAAGAGGAGAAGCCAGGAACCTCAGAAGGGCTGTCAGAGGATTGACCGAACAAGCCCCTGGCTAAAGAGGAGAGAGAAGAACTGCAAACAATTACTCAGAAGATGGTTAACAAACAAAAAAAATGCATAAAGTGAAAACATATAAATCCACTTACTTGGTTCCATCATAAACAATGGATTTGACTTGACCACATTGTCTGAACAGAGATTGCAGCTGCTTGTAATACAGAAAGCCATAGTGAGGAATGTTCTTTAACTGTTAGGAAAAATAAGTATGCATCTTCAGAAAGGTAGCATTCTGATATTTTTAAACATGTTCTTTACATTATTTTAAAAATAACCATAATAATTAAATAACATGAATTACTCTTAAATCATTATTCAACACATATATTTTAAAACAGATTACCAGGGCAAATACCAGTTGATTATAAAATCCAACTCTCCTATCTTGAGCAGCCTAACTTCTATTAGTATCCAATTTCTGCCAAGTGTGACCTTACTTCCTGTTAGAAGAATATAGTTTCCTGGCTGCCATGAAAAGTTCTGGGTTTTTTTCTTTGTTCCTAATCTATTCTTCCAACATTTTGCTCTTCTCATCATATTCTTCTTTTAATCCGCTATAAGTGGACTTGAAATAAACTGGGAAATGGAGCAGCTATGGTTGCTGTGGCCATGAAAATGTATGCCATAATAAATACTTAAAAGTGCCACAAAATTCTGTTACATCGGCCACAAACGATTAATGCAGCTACTGTGTGGAAAATTAAGACCCCATTGTGATAGCCACTTAAAACTTGATTTACATACCATCACCGTTGTTTTGGGATCTCTGCCTGACAATTCCCTCACAGCAACTTCTTTATCATGGTACACAAAGGTAAAATAATTTGGATAGAAAGCTCCAGCAATCACCACCTGAGAAATAAGAGAGTGTCGTCATCATCACCATCACCTTTTTAGCCATTGTCTATCCATTTCAGGATGAAGGCCTCTTCTGCATGCTTCCTTTTGCCAATTGGGCCCGCAATACTTGCTGAGTTCAAGAGGGAGTAAGTTGCTGTAAAATGGGCATTTCTCTTAGCAAGCCCCTTCTTCCCTCTGCAATTACTTGTATATGATCATGTGACCCATGCTTATTCCTAGTTATATGATTTTACTCCTCTAACTTACATTAGTTTTATCCCCTTGGCTACAAAGCTACTTGGCCATGACAATTCTGTATGGAATAGTTCCTTAAAATATGAGGATGATTGTTTCACCATTTGTTACTACACCTTCTGAATGTTAAGTATGCATGCGTGGAAGTCTTGCAATAGTCTCAACATTCAGCTACAGATCACATATTTTCAAACAGAAGACGTAGGTATAACGTTTGGACATTTGTAATAAGGATAGGAAGGCCTCAATTAGGAACATGAAAAATCTGACCCCAAGGAAAATTACTGAAAATGTCTGCCTTCCTGTGTGTCCAACCCTTTTATTCTTGGAGGGAAGTAAGTGGCATACTGTATAAATGTACTGTAACAAAGAAATAATACAAAACACTAAACCATGCAAATTAATTCTATTTCCATATACTTTATATCTCATATCTAGAGAAACAAAGCGCTCATATTTAAAATCTAAAAGGAAGAAAATTATGATCACAAAATCCATGTATCTTTACTTTAATTATAGTTTTGTTTGTATGCTTCTAATCTGTACAATTAAAATAGAAAAGAAGGAATATAAAAATTCAAAGCCACACTCTGAAATTAACCTGTGTTTAAGTCTCAGCAGATTCATAAATATTTTGAATATCCTTGAAAACATTTCTGATATAACCAACTCTCTCACCTGCAAAATAAAACGCTGCTTATATGCATGCTCTTGATCCATGATGGGAGAATGAGTGTTGACATGCATATTGAATACGCCAATTCTTTTTTTCAACTCCTCATACAACTCAGCCACCTAAAAATTGTAAAATTGTTTTAAAGTACATGAGGACCTAAAAGGTAAAGATGAATCACTTTATTTTGTACAAAATAAATTCTCGTATATTTATGTCCGAGACCTAGGCCTTTGTTGATAACCTACCTAATATTACCTAAGCAACAGATTAAAGTTATCAAAAAGCAGCCACCCCATATTCTAACACAGTGATGATGAACCTAAGACATGCGTCTCAGAAGTGACACATCATGAAGTTTTGGGTGACATGAGCCAATGTTTACCATCAATAACTATTCTTGAAAGCACGTCCCTTTCTCGCACAAATTCTGGAAACTGCAGAAGCCGCATAAGAATGGGGTATGCTCTTGCATGAAAGTCCGGGATGTCCAGAAATCACAAAAGAGGCCCATGTTCTCACAAGGCCTCCACAGACTGTGAAAATTGCATGAGAACAGGGCAGGCTTTCATGAAGTTTTCAGAGGCCATGGAAGAGCATTTTCCAAATCTGATTCAAGAGCAAAGGCCTCCTAACCCAGAGCAGCCTGATATGTTGCAAGAGCTCGACAACAGAAACAGAATACTGCCTGATGGTAAACAATGTGTGACAGATCCTGGAGGATCTGGGCCACAGGGACATTCATACTTTGGGGGATGGTGCAAGGTAGCCCTTTAGAGTGGCAACAGTGATGTTAGGGCAGAAGTAAAGGTCTGGGCTTCCACTTCAGGCTTAGCCTTGGCACTGCTACCAAATGCTACTATTCAGGGTAGCCTAGACCTGGGGTGGCAGGGTTAAATAAATAATTGTTTCTCTTGTTTGAGGGGGGTGACATGCCAACAGATTCAATTTAGGCATTTTCCAAATTTTTGACATGCTGAGCCCAAATATTTCTTCATCAATGTTCTAGTGCCTCCCAGATGTGTTATGTTAGTAATTTCCAGAATTTCTAGCCAACATGGTATCTAGGAACTCTGAGAATTCTTTCAATAAGATCCTCAATTCTCAGTGTGAATATGATTTGAAAGTTGGCTGCTGAATGCAACGTTAGTTTTGCATGATAGAAATAAAGCAAAGCACCTATGGAAATTAACTGGCTACTGAGCAAACTGTTTAACACTGAACAGGAATAAGGCAAGTGATGTCTCCTTGGCTATTTCATGCACTTTAGTTTAATAATACAAAAATACTGTGTTGAGGACATGAATAAGTGTACTTTTCTCTGCATACTATGTGCATTGTTAATTAAGATCATGAATGCTTTGCAGTTATATAGCTGAATGATTCAGAAAGGAACATAGGTTTGAATATTCAGTAATTATGTTTGATCTGAACAATGGGGTGAAGATACATGGCAAAAAAACTAGAGTCAGTAATTGAATTTGTGCACTTGGCAGAATGTTTACCAAAGATACAGGATGGATGAGACATTTTAATACATATAAAAGATGGCAAAACAGAGTAGATAGCATGTGACATGCTGTAAGAATTGTCAAAAGAAGCAAAAATATTGTTTACAACAACGTGCTTCTGCCCACTTACAGAAATGAGAGCGTGATAAGAACATGAAGAGAAATAGAGAAGTAAGTTGAAAGGGCATTATTAGCCCCCTCCATTACTAAAGAGAAAGGGAGAGATCAGGGAAACAAGAGTGTTAGTAGATTAGAATATTAGTCTATATTTTCTCTTTCAATTTGCTCCCATTACAGAACTAATACTAAATGCAAGAGTAACCTTAGTGAAAGAGGATGACTCAAAAGTACCCATAAACAGTTTATTCTAATTGCCTACAGCAGGGACATGCAGTTTTGTTAAGCAGTGTCATGTGATTTCAGTCAACAAATTGCAATTTTCCCTTTCCACTCCACTTTAATAGAATTTAACTGAGATAGTATATGACTGTTTCTCTTATGTGTTTTATTTCTCTTGGCCATGAATAAGTCTACCCTTTCTCAGGAGAAAAGCTATTCTTGGAAGCTAAAGGCAATAGGAAAGTAAGTTTGCTTGGAAAGGAACATAGGTTCAAATTTACATCTTTGGGCACTAGGCTTCAAATGTTTATATTCTCTTGTATCACTCATAGCTCTCTTGTATCATTCATAGTTTGTTGTCAAAAGTTAATGTGAAAATTCCTACCACAAATAAAACTTCAAAAGTATTTTTAATACTTTTCAGTGACACAGAAAACATCCTGGGGATGCAGACCTGATTAATCTGGATTGCCTTTCTAAGTCATATTTGGAGAGCCAGGTCTTGTATTTCCATCTTAAAGGCACCAGATAGATGTTCAGTTCTAGTTTTGCCTAGGCATGGAAGTTGGCCAGATGACTCTGGACCAGTCACTGTCTCTCAGCCCATATTCTCTCATGTCTTGTTGTGTGGGAAAAATGTGGGGAGGAAGGAGTACTAGATATGTTCAACTATTTATAAAAAAATAATAGATGGGATATAAATAAAGTGAAGTGGCACCATAGGCAAATGATGCTTTAAAAATTATAACCTATTTGGAAAGGGGGGGGGGGAGTATTTCTAACCATAGGGAGTAAAGTTTTATTACCCTGAAAAAAAAATTGCAAAAATAAAAAGCCTATCTAAAATTTGCCACATCTACTACCAAATATCAGCAGTATAAACTGGAAGCTGCAAACAATACAACTAGGGGGCTGCAAAAAAAGTGTAATGAGATGGCCAAGCAAATATTTTTATGATGTGATGGGAAAGGAAGAACAGTAAAACAGGCAAAGAGATTATCAAATTTACCTCCCTCATTCTCTTGATGTAAATGTAGTTGGAACGGCCCCAGTCCACTTCATTCTGGAGGGGGAAACAAAAGAGTTAAAAATAACTAAAATTGTAAACAGAAGTTGAAAAAGCAACTTGCATAACTGCAACTGTTTTTGTTTCTGTGCCATGCCCTATTTTAAATCTACCAAGGTTTTGTTCTTGTAATCATTAGCAGCCTTCCAGAACTATTCAGGCAATTAAGCGAAGAGCAAACAATGAAGAATTTTTACTCTAGATGTAGGTTCTTCCCTAGCCACAGATTATGTGTCATGTGAGAATGCAAACTTCCATGCTTGTATCATGCAAGCACTCAATTTTTTAGTTGCAGGATATTTTATATGTGTAACCAGGATTCCAGAGGCAGGCTAAATTGTGGTGTTCAGACTCCCTTTAGCTTCCAGTTAAATTTACCAGAATTTCTGCAGGTGGGGCAAATCCAAAAGGAAGAAATCAAGAGAGTCCCAGCTCTCTACAATAATTAATGCTAAATACACAAAATCTTAGAGAAATCTAGCAACTCAAATTCATGAATATGCAGAGTGGAATCAGTGCATCAGTATTCCAAAATAGCTTGGCAGCTTAGAAAAGTTAGAAAAGCTTAACAATCATCTCATAAATTAAGACAGGACAGAAATATTCTAATAAACAAATGTTTTAAGGACTCATATCTGATTAGCTGCTTTCCTTAAAACAAACAACCAAGGTAATATTCTCAATGTCAGAGTTATACCAATCTGTTCAAATACTAGTGCTGGATGAGAAACAATGTTGTTAGTCGATATACACCAGATGCAAGAAAACTTTCTACACACAGCTGTTAGGATAAATGGTCTATTTGAGTATCAAGACTTAATTTATTAGACACAGATTTGTGCATGCTAATCTCTTCTCCTACAATTGGATGGGTTTCCCTTAGTTTCTCCTCCTTTCTAAATTTAGGACACTAATCCAGCATCTTGAAAGATCAAATCAGCACTATTGAAAGACGCAGAAGGGGAACATCCATCCCATCACAGTATACAGAACATCTGATCAAGTAAATATCCAAATTAACAAACAGATTACCGATAGAACTAACCTTTGGATGCCTAAGCTTTCCTTTTTGCCTGTTTGCTTGCCATTCCTAACAATGACAAAAGAAGTCATAATGTAATTTGTAATTGACCTTGATACAGCATATGAAATGCACATTGATCCAAAATCCTATAGCCAAATAGCTTTGATTTTTATTACATGGAAAACATTTTATATTGCCCTTCAATTTAAAATTTTAAGGACAATTTGCAGTAGCTCATTCAATAGTAATAATCAGTGATGGTTAGGAAAACTAAATAAATGCAGGCAGTAACACAAAGAAATCCCCAATTATGCCAGTAACATAATATATAAAAGCAGGAATAAGGAAAATTAGTTACCTTAAATGCATTAACAATTGCAATGCAATCACTATTGCTGTTCCCAGAAAATTGTAGCTTGTTCCTACAGAGCAAGAAGAGGTCTAAAATACATATATTCTTTTATATAGTATTCTCTATACTATTTCTTTCTGTTTTGGCCAACCTTTTTATTCATGAATTCAAAAAAAAGTATGTATGTAGCAAAACATATTTTATTTCTGAAATTATTTGCAGTTATATGAAAAAAGAAAAAAGTCAAGTCAATTAATATAGTCTTCAGAAACAGCAGAAACAAAAAGTCTGTAAAATATTTGGATCTGATGTGGAGGGCTTAAGAACATACAGGAACAAAAACCCAGCACCTGTCTGAGATCATTGAAACCGATGTGAATGCTTTAAAGAGTAGAAGTCCTATGTTCCATACATTTCAATGTAGTTCTACTAAACTGAATCTGAAGCACCACATAGCCCTAGGTACATTACATCAAGGGTTTATATTGTGAAGCTCCCAAGGCCTAATATGAATCTACATATAACCAAGCTTAAATACATGCAGCTGTTACAACTGCATAATGTCCTTTTGATTATCCTTATTTATTTGTATCCCATCTTTATTATTTCTACAAATAATTTATATGTATTGAACATATCCAATACATCTTCCTCCTATTTTCTCCAAAATAAAAACTCTGTTAAGGAAGCTGGGCTGAGAGAGAGTGACTGGCCCAAAGTCACCCAGCTGGCTTTCATGGCTAAGGCAGGACTAGAACTCAAATCTCTGGCTTTCTAATCTGGTGCCTTAAGCATTAGACCAAACTGGCTCTCTTCTGGAGAAAAAGTGGGATATAAACTTGCCTTCCATTTCTCGGTTGCTTCCCTTTATGGAATTTTAAGATGTTTAGAACCTTGGAGCAAATTTTATGAAAAAGAGTAGTATATATACACACAAATATGAAATGAACTATCAAATGTCAATAAATCAGATGGTGGCTTTAGTGAAAATACCTATATCCATCAAGATGTTGCTTGAACGGTATCACAAAGAAACTGTTCAAAGAGAGGGCTGCAGCTATAAGAGAGAGAGAAAATAACATTTATTGCTAAAAATTGTATTTGCCCTTTTAATCACAAAAAGGCAGCAGACTCAAGTTTGAATTTATATAATCTAATTATCAGATGCAGGGGACTAATGGGGTATTTATATATGTATCCATTTCTCATTACATCAGTATCTCTCTTCCAGCATCACTGATGTTAACGAATTTCTTTCATCAATTTTAGTACATTATTTTTAGGTGGCTCTTTGTCCATAGTCATGCATTTCTAAGTTTAAAGATCTGCCTCATTCTTCTTTTTCTATTTTGAACAGCTTGTAAGATATTACTAACCTAAGTTGAGATAGGTCTGTATTTGTTACTTACCTATTATAAGTGTTTCTTCCAGACATCCAAAGACATGTCCAAGAACTATTAGTTTGCCTAGGTGATGATTCACAGGTAACTGTGCCAGCACCTTTCCCAGAAAGGTCAACTCACCATCGTAAGGATTTCTTTCTTCAAAATGATCATTAATAGCAAGTGCTCCTAACTATTCCAAAACAAAAGCAATAATAATATGAATTGGAGACACAATCATGACTTTTAAGACTAACCTTTAGTATAAGCCAAAAGTTACATTCAAAGCTTGGTAGCAAATGTCAGGCTAGCACAATTTGCAGCCCATCAATGCTGAATGCACATATGTATGAATAATGACAAAACAATAGACTTTTTTGTGAAGCACGTGGTCTCATTCCCTGATTTCATTTTTAATTATTCACCTCCCCAAAACTGAATTCTGGAAATTAGTTATCCAAGCTCAGCAGGTAGCACTGGTTAGGCTGATTTACAGTGGCACAACATATACAAATTACAAATGTTACGGATTATTTAACTGTTCATCCTCCTATTAACCAAACAGATGGCTTGGTTTTGCAAAAAACAAAACAAAAAACAAAACCCATACTTAAAAAGAATTGTGTACAATTGTTTTTACTTAATGAAATACCGACCTCTTTAAGGTGCAGAATCGTGCGTTCAATATCACTGCTAACAGGAGGAGAGAGAGCGGTTGCTAACAGAGCTCTTGGTTCTCCCATGTCAAGCATCTTCACTTTTAGTACAGTAGTTTCCAATGGACAACGCTAAAAGGATAAATAAAAGTCCTGTGTTTGACACTCCCCAATTCTGTAGGGATATTTTTGAGGATTTTTTAAACAGGAGTAGCTGGTAAAGCTAGTTGCTTTTATGCTATAAGCAACTATAGATAACAGAACAGAATAACAGAGTTGGAAGGACCCTTGGAGGTCTTCCGGTCCAACTCCCTGCCATGTAGAAACATTGTCATATTTTTTATTCAATAAGCAGAAATACTATCTTTTTCTAAACGTGTACGTGAAAACTGTAACAAGCATATGGAGGAGTTCAGCTGATGTGAAAGAGGAAGCACACCCAGATGTTTAGGGCGATCTAAGAAAATGTTTCAAGGAGACACTGCCTTAGTTGATTTGCTGTAAGGCTGCCTGGAAACTTAACATTTAGTTTGCAAAATTTACAGTTTACCCAGGAGTAGTATTAATGAGCTGAGCAGCAAGAAGTGAGAATGATACAACAACATTCCCTATTACAGTACGGAAACTGACTTGGTCACGCTGATGGATAATCTCTGGCAAGCCCGAGATGGGGGTCATTCCTCCATCTTGGTGCTACTTGACCTCTCAGCGGTTTTCGATACCACTGACCATGGTATCCTTCTCAGACGACTAAGGGAGTTGGGAGTGGAAGGCACCGTGTTACAGTGGTTCTCTCCTATCTCTCTGGTCAGTCATAGTCGATGTTGGTAGAAGGACAGAGATCGACTCCTAGGCCCCTCGTTTGCGGGGTGCCTCAGGGCTCGGTCCTCTCTCCCCTATTTAACATCTACATGAAGCCGCTGGGTGAGATCATCCAACGATACTGGGTGAGGTATCAGCAATACGCTGATAATACCCAGCTGTATATCTCTACCCCGCATCAATTCAGTGAGGCGGTGGATGTGATGTGCCAGTGCCTGGATGCTGTAAGGGTCTGAAGGGGAGTAAACAGGCTTAGACTTAACCTAGACAAGACCGAGTGCCTGTGGGTACTGCCTCCTAAAGACTATGTTGATTGTCCATCCTTGGTTCTGGGGAGGGAGGAGAAATTGTCCCCCTCAGAATGGGCCCGCAATTTGGGTGTCCTCCTAGACTCACAGCTAAGATTAGAGCAACATCTGTCAGTTGTGGCTAGGGGGACCTTTGCACAGGTTCTCCTGGTGCACCAATTGTGACCCTACTTGGATCAGGAAGCTCTCCTCACAGTCACTCATGCCCTTGTCACCTCATGGTTAGATTATTGCAACGTGCTCTGGATGGGGCTACCCTTGAAAAGTGTTCAGAGACTACAATTGGTCCAGAACGCAGCTGTGCGAGCTGTCGTGGGTGCACCTAGGTACATCCACATTACACCAATTCTCCGCGAGCTGCACTGGCTCCCTATTTGTCTCCGGTCACAATTCAAGGTGTTGGTTATTACCTTTAAAGCCCTACATGGCTCAGGGCGAGGTTATCTTCTACCACATAGCTCCCAGCGACCAGTAAGATCCCACAGAGTTGGTCTCCTCCGGGTCCCGTCAGCTAAACAGTGCCGGCTGGCGGGCCCGCAGGAGAGGGCCTTCTCTGTGGCTGCCCCAGCTCTCTGGAACCAGTTACCTCCTGAGATCTGGATCATCCCCACCCTATTGGCCTTCTGAAAAGCGGTGAAGACCTGGCTTTTCCGGCACGCCTAGGGCCATTGATCTTGCTGTTGCGATCTGGCGAGATCCGGCCATGAATGGTGTGAATGGGTTTTAATTGTTTTTAATGTTTTAATTTTTAATATTTTATATGTGGTTTTTAAATGCATTGTAAGCCGCCTTGAGTCTTCGGAGAAAGGCGGCATTCAAGTTAAACAAACAAACAAACAAACAAACAAATAAAGTTAGAAGCCGTGTAACTGGCAACACAAGAAGTGAGAATGATACAACAACATTCCCTATTCTTTTTCTCACTTCCTTGATACTAAATGCAGAAAGTCTTGGCCAAAATCTCACTCCTCAAACTGTACATTCTAACAGTATGTGGCTTCCATTTTGCTCCTCAGATCCAAATGGACAACCACAACAATCCAAGGTCATACAAGAAAATGATCAAGAGAAAAATGCCAGCTGTAAAAAGAATGGGTTTTGTGGCTCTCCAAATGAACACTAAAGCAAAAGTTCATGCAGCCAAATGCAATCCCAAAACATAGGAATCAGCACTTGAACACCAATAACATTGACAAAATACCAGTCAATTGCAAAAGGCAGCTTTTCTTGGAACAGCTTACATCCTGCAAACAGGTCCTCCAAAAATTACTTATAACCTGTCCTTGAAATTACAACACACATACCACATACACATGGTCATAATTCAGGCACTTGGTAACTGGCTCACATTTATTTATTTATTTATTTATTTATTTATTTTATTTATTTATTTATTTATTAAATTAATTTGCCACCTATCTCACCATGTGGTTACTATAAGCGGCTTGCTCTAGGCAGATTTATGACTGGCTGCAGTGTCTCATGGTCAAAAGACCATAGTTTGCAACATTTTTAGCAATGTTGCAAACTGTGGAACATTCCAGGATTCTGGGGGAAAAATTCACTCAGGAGAATAGATTTGTTTAATGATCACGTGATTCGCTGAAAGACCGTGATGACCATTGTAAAAATTGTAAAATTGAGTCACATGAATTGTTAAAAAAAAGAATCAAGGTAACAGCCAGAGAAAAATATTTCTCTTTCAGAGTTGTGTATTGAATGTACCAGATTTAGGTAACAATTGTTTGCTGATGGCTTAACAATAGTTAAATAGTTATCAATTGTTCCTAAGAATGTCAGAATGTAAAACTGCCCTTCAATCATCCTTTGACGTTTTATCAGTGCGTTCTCATCACTTCCTGCCATTGTTCTGAAATAATGCTATTTTTTGGTGGTCAGCAGAAATAGAAGTAGTTTTCCCAATCTAAAGTCCTGCAAATGGGTTTATGTTATTCTTACCGTCATTTCAGGAACAGTGCTTTCCGGTATACAGTTTGCCCAGAAGTCTTTGTATACTAGCCTGTAGCAGTATCCTTTAGACACACGGCCAGCTCGACCTTTACATTAAAAGAAAAATCTTCAGCACTCACAATTCAAAAGCTGCAATACCACTTACACTTATTAATGGCAGCAGGGACCAGTATTGGAACACACTGGTTGCCTGTTCATAATAAAAGCCTCAATACCTCAGCACAGGCTTCTGGAATCATCAAAAGATTGTTTCGGTCTAGTGCAGGGGTCAGCAACCTTAAACACTCAGAGAGCCATTTGGACCCGTTTCCCATAGAAAAGAAAACACTGGGAGCCACAAAACTCTTCCCGTGCCTGACTATTTCCTGAGTGGCCACAAAACTAGCATATATAGTTGAATTAAGATTCTGTTTTCTTCTGAAACTTTTCTTTTCTTGGATTTATCCATGGTTGGCCTACTGGGGGTCGAAAAGCTTAATAAACTGTGTATCGGTGGGTGTCGCACACTGGCAGTTGTGGTGCATATTTTGAGCTACAGGGAGCCGCAGTAGAGGGATGAAAGAGCCACATGCGGCTCCAGAGCCATGGGTTGCTGACCCCGGGTCTAGTGCAATGATGGAGAATCTCTTGGGTTCAGAGTTCTCAAAAATTGGGAAAATGCTTAATTTGACTCTGCCTGTGTGTCATTAGCAAAATACTCCACAATGCAAAGGTTGTGAAATAATGATTTAAGACATATTGTTACAAGGAACACCATTTTTTAATTTAATATAGGATAATTTTAATTAACGCATTTTATGAATACCGTTGCTCTTAATCATAAATCACTGTACTTCAAATGTAGAATTATAGAATCATTGAGTTGGAAGGGACCTTGAAGCTGTTTTTCTAGTCCAACTCCTGGCCAGTGAATGAATCCTTATACAATCCTGGACAAATGGCTGTCCAACCTCTTCCAAGAATGGGCCACTCATAATTTCAGGGGCCAAGATGTTCTATTGCTTAATAGCTTTCAGCTATTGACTGTTGTCTGAAGTGAAATACTATCACAATTGTGCCAACCTTGGATAAAGATTTAATGATAGGAAAGGAACTTTCCCTCTCAATCCATCACATGCACACATATACACAGCGAAGTTAAATTGCTTTGTCATTAAAAGCGGCTTGGCCATCTATTCGTCACTGCTTTTATTTCTGAAATACATACGTGGTTACTTAAACCAGTGGTCCCCAACCTCTTTTGCACCAGGGACTGGTTTCTAGAAAAGACCATTTTTCCACAGACCAGGAAGGGTGGAGGAGGATGGTATTGTGTGCATTTACAGATGAAGCTTCACTTGCTTCCACAGCATGGTTCTGCAGACCAGTACCGGTCGGGACCCCTAACTTAAAACAACCAGTAGGAAGAACAAGTATGTATGTCTTAATGCAAACACATAACTGTAGATGAAGTAAATACTTTGACTGCACATATGTAAGGCAGACTCCACGGGTAAAATGTTTTCAGGATTAGGGTCTCCAAAAGACCTGGAACTTTATACAATGAAATCCCCTTACCCCTCCTCTGATCACAGCTGTTCTTAGATGCCCAACAAAGTCTCAAACTCTGATAGTTGGTATCTTCATCACAAACAAGATTTCTACTCAAACAAAAATCAATGACTGTGGAATAAAAGCAAAAGATAAAAAGAAAATATATTAGAACATTATGAAATACTTTTAAGAGAAATTAGATTCAATTCCACCTTGTGGGAACAAAACTATTATATATAACCTCAGATAACATAGTTCATGGTTCTCCCAACGCAGTTAAATGAAGGGGCAGAATCTGAAATAATAGCATGGAATTATGAAGTAGCTATGGGGATAGGATAAATACTACCCTATTTAGAATCTTTTCCTGCTAGAGTGACATTGCTTTACTGGAAGCAGATAAATTAAGATAATTGTTTTAATTATATTACAATGATATCTGAAATCCCTCATGGCTTTCTGTAATTTAACTCAGGAGTATCTCTTGAACTGAGCAAGAGTTTTTTTTAACTTTAATTAGAAGATTCCTTCCTAAAACTTCTTTCCGTATTTTCTTTTTAGAAAGCAAAACCAATAATGAAAATGCACATAAAGGAAGCAGAAACCAAATAAGAAACAAGTTATGTTTTCACTATCCTGTTCCTGGATTACAGAGGAAAACGGTATAAGAAACCATCTCATAAAGAAGATATAACATTGCTAGAAATACAATAGCTTTTTGATTTCCAGTCAATATTGTCCTAAAACTAGTATACTTTAAGTGAACAAAAAGAAAGAGTAAAAGCACTACTCTGCCAGTAAGTGCAGAATATATATACTGAATTTCCCATTCAAGATATGGGGGGGGAGGGGAGGAAGGAGGGAAGGAAGGAAGGAAGGAAGGAAAAAGGGAGGGAGGGAGGGAGGGAGGGAGGGAGACTGAAGTGGGTTTGTCAATAGCGACTGAATTTTTACTTTGTCAAGTGAATATCAAAGAAATTGATGAGATTAACTATTCAGATATGTCACTGATTTCCAAGGCATATAGAATGCTAATCTTTCTTTAACCTTAACTTCTTGAGTACAATTTCCTGATGCAAGAGTTAGAGTAACATCCCATGAAACTATTATAGCATACCTGATTAAATGTCACTAATTCTGCACTGTCACATTAAACCTATGATCCTACCTATTACTATCCAACATGCTGATTCTTTTTTTAACTATGTGATTCTATTTCAGCAGGGTTTAATTCACTATTTCAAAACTGATTTTTCTTTATACAGCCATTATAGTATGTGTAGGTGTTTTTATGGGTGTGTGATAATTTTTGTCTGTATAATTTATGTTTGTATTTTATATTTATTTTTAAATTATATTGTTTTGCATTTTCTTGTTTTTTCCCTCTTTTGCATTATGATAATAATAAAGTTATTAAAATAAATTAATAAAATACATAAAAATGCAAAATGTTAGTATATTTAGTTTGTTGTAATTGGTCACTTCCAATTTTAAAAGTTTCGATTTCTAGCCCAATGTACTATTTATTATTATTATGTGAGTTGACTGTGGAAAACACATCGAACCAAAATGGTTTTGATGAAGACCTCCTACAGCTGCTATGGGGCTGAAAATGGTACAAGAAAGTTTACAACTGTTCTATATAGGCTTATCCTTTGTCTGCATACAGTAACTACCCCACATCTATTCTCTTCCCTTTAATTTCTACCCTTTCTTACCTCTGAGGTGTTTGTCAAAGATAAACATAAACTATGAACAGGACAGATCAGAATAACAGAGTTGAAAGGGACTTTGGAGGTCTTCTAATCGAACACCCTATTCAAGCAGGAGACCCTATACCATTTCAGACAAGAGATTGTCCAATCTCTTCTTAAATGGAGCACCCACAACTTCTGAAGGCAAGCAGTTCCACTCATTAATTGTTCTCACTATTAGGAAATGTCTCCTTAGTTCTAGGTTTCTTCTCTCCTTGATTTAGTTTCCATCCATTGTTTCTTGTCTTGCCTTCTGGTGTTTTGGAAAATCGGTTGACCCCTCCTTTGTGGCAGCCCTTCAAATATTGGAACACTTCTGTGTCACCCTTAGTCTTTCTTTTCACTAGACTAGACAAGCCCAATTCCTACGTTGCCCTTGATGCTTCAAAAAAAATTGAATCAAAATAAATTAAAATGCTATACTTAAATTAATCCAAAGAGTTACCGATCATAAACAAATATTTAATAATTACTAGAACTAATGACATTTTTCACCCTTTTTTGCACAAATACAAGTTGGCATTAACATAATTTGATTTTTGCACAGAACAGTGCTTTTCTGAAAAGCTGCTGAGGGGGAAAGATTATAGTAAAGTTGTAGTAACTTTGCCCTTAACTTTACAGAAACAGCATTTTCAAAAGTTACTTCTAAACAAAGATTCTAATCACTGTCAAAACCAGATTACAAAATAAAAGAACAAAATATTCACAAACTTCATTTCCATAACATAAGAAACATACCTACCATATTTAACATCTGGTACTGTTACAGAGCTCTGTGCTATATTTGTAGACAGAAGGATCTACAAGGTTTTAAAATAAGATTTAAGACATTTAAAAAAATCTAAATGTTGACTTCATTTACAATAATTTCATGCAATTACAGATAGTGATGTGTGTTCTTTTGTTATTTACGTATTTCTTAAATTTATCTGCTCCCCATCTCACTATTGCAGTGATGCTCGGCAACTTACAAAATGTAATTATACATTCTGCTTCTCCAAATCTAAATGGAACCCAAATTAAAATGACAACTCATTCCAACAAAACTATAGTATTTAAAATGTAAAATTGTCATTTTTCACCTGGGGGATCAGAATTAAAATATCAAATTTTAATGAACTTCATTAATTGTTTGCCATCCATATATCAATCAATCCATCTCTTCCTTGTCCTCAGCAATATTTTACTGTAAGCATTTTTTATTCATAATTCAGCTAATGCTGCATTCTCATCCCCACCCTTCGCCTTCAAAATAAGAAATCACAGTACTAACTCCCTAATTAAAAACTCACTTTTCGATAACCAGGAACTGGAGCCAAAAACACATTATTCTGTTCTTCTAATGTGACGCTGGAGTGAAGTGGATATACTTGTAACCTAAAAAATTCATTTGAAAAACTGTACAAGGGAACATGTAGAAAGATGTATATTTTCCCCAGGCTGGGTCCAAAACAACTTATCTGAAATTATCAACAGATACCTTAGAAATATACACTGAAAATAAGACAGTACTTCAACCACTCTTGTTCTCTATGTTCCAGTCATCTTTATATATGTTTTATGACTTAACCTGTTGTGTGAACCTAGCTAATTGTGGTTTATTTTTTAAAACATTGTTAAAACTGATGGCACTTCAATATATTAACTCGGTCAACAAATGTGCTACTGTCTAATTCCATCTAAAGAGGACAAAAAGAATGTAATCATCTAGCAGAAGGAAAGCTGCATTGAGCCATGCAGCCAAAGAGAAAAACCAGCTCATTCTGGCGCTTCAATCCATTACTCTGGAAATTCCTTCCCCTCCTGTTTTACTCTGTATGCTTAAGGGGCCGTGCATAAAAAGAAAAACAAACGAAAAACCCCTGCAAAAAGCTTTCAGTTAGGTACAGAAATGGAGAAAACCAAAAAGGAGAAAAGGCAGACAGGAGTGGGTAGGAAATTCGTAACTCCTAACCACATGGAAAAAGAAGAAACAGATCAAAGTTGTCTGCAAATAACTAGTTGTGAGTTGCATGAATTGGGGGTGGGGAGATTCGTAAAGCCAATTTCATGTAGGAGTGGGAGATGACGGGGTTGCACAGCCAAGGATCATATAATACAGAGTCCTTTAATATTTCAAACTTCATTCATCAGGGCTTTGGCCTGTATTTGATGCTTTGACGAGGCTTCTAATCAATAATCCTTAAAAGAATATGCTCCCCGACAGATAAAAGACCACTATGCTTCCATTTCTTGCATCCCACCTCACGTAGCAATGAGATGAATTAGCAGACCAACAACACATTTTGCCTCTCATGCTATTTGCGTATTTCAAAATCCTCCTTTTTAAAAAACCTCCATACACATCCAGGGATATTCTGTGCTACCACATCAAACTCTGTCTTCATCAGTTACTTCAGCCTTACCCCATTCTTAGTGCACTGTCACAGAAAAGGCACCCAGCAAGACATTGTGTGACTTTTTAGAATGTCTGGCACAGAAAAGAATTGGTCTTACCTCCTATGAACCATGTTTGTGAGAAGCTCAAGCAGGTAAGTTATTTCCGCCAAACCTAAAGAGTAGAAAATAAAAAGTAATGATGCTTGTTTCCTCTCAATTAAAAAAATAATGTAAAATTATTAAAAAGAATAATTTGGAAATGTCTTCAGTTGAAAACAGCTATTTTAGCATCTCTGATTCCAGTTTAGATGGTGGGTTAATGTTCTCATTTTTAGTCATCATACTTATTAGGTGTGTAATTATTAGTTAATTAATAACTAATTATGCTATCTTATTATAACAAAACAAAGATCAAAACCAAGCAAAAGAGATTGCTGGGATTGTTGTCTGAACACAGCTAATTGTAATTAATTTAGTAAAGTAGGTTAAATATGTGAACCAAGTTACAATGATATTGGCATTTCATCCTCCACTTTACCATTAATCTTGGTAGTAAACATATCACAAACTGATTATTCTCAAACCTATAGTCCCTAAATGAAAAAGGAAGTCAGGCTTCATTGACCAAGTACTTATCAAAGACAGGTACTTTCCTAGAGTTGGCCAATTCACAAGCTTTATAGTACCTGCCAAAGACAAGGACTGTTCCCCCCAAAATGCACTCAATCTATAGTATTGCAAATCATGAGGCTAGGCTCCTAATCTAAAGAAAGTCTCAATTCAGCCATAAGTTTCCCCAAAGATGGAGCATATGCCATGCCGGCCAGATGACCACGGAGACGTCTTCAGACAGCACTGGCTCTTCGGCTTTGAAACGGAGATGAGCACCGCCCCCTAAATTTGGGAATGACTAGCACATATGTGCGAGGGGACCTTTACCTTTACCTTTTACACCCTGTTAATGCTTTGAAGGTCCCTGAAGACCTGGCTCTTAGCCTAAGCGTTTGGCAAGTTTAATTGAAGCCCCCTTTTCTTCGTTTTCTTTATTCTCATCTGGATTTGCTATATCTGACATCTTTATTCTTTTTTGTTTTCTTTCCCTTTTTTTAAAATGGTTAAACAATTTGTTAATTGCCCAGAGTCTCTAGGAGTCAGGTGATATAATTTGCAAAAGAAAAGGTTAACATTTTCCCCCCAAGTTAGAAAAGTAGTTCCTATATACTAAAAAATTACACAAAACAAAACTCACCTGGTAAAAATACTAGCACACTGCCACGTTCTGATACAAACTCCAAATTACAATCCCTAATATTAGAAACAGAGTTTTTGTCTTAGTTTACATTAAAGCAAATATTTCCTCTGAAGACCATCAATACATATATGCTTAAAGATTGACTCACACACTTTTTCTAGCACATTTCCAACTCAAGCAGCCTTTTAATGTGTAGACATCAAATCCCAGAATTCCCAAGCCAGACTACTGACAATTCTGAAAATTGAATTCTGGAAATCGCCATGGTTAGGAAATATGAGTTAACTGGGTAAACAGATCAGGGGTGGTATTCACTTACCTTCGCTACCGGTTTGCAAATGTGAGCGTGCACGCAGGGCATTCCGCCCATGCGCAGAGCATCAAAATCGTGGATAAGTGGGATGTGATGACCTCCAGGCGGGTGGGTGGACCCTCCCACAGCCACCGCTACCAGTTTGCCCGAAACGGATAGAACCAGCTGAATACCACCATTGAAACAGATCTATCTATTCACAAAGACTTACTTAAAGCTAGGCTTGTGGTAATATATACGGAGAGAGAAGCTAAAAGCTAATTATTCACTTATGCAATATTTAATTTGAAATAAACTGGAGTTATGTAACAAGCTTTTGCAGTAGGAGCTTTTTCTCTTATATCAGGGATGGGAAAGGGAAAGCTTTCCTAGGTGAAGGGCCTAAAGTAATATTGTTGAATTCTTAATGTTTTCTAACTTTGTTTTACTATGGAATACTTGCTGCTCAGTTTGGTTGTTTATTAATTAATAAGTAATTATTCTTGCTTATTATAACAGAGGAAAGGTTATTATTATAACATTATAACAAGCAAAAGAGATGGCTGGGTTTGTTGCCTGAACACAGCTAATTGTAATTAATTTAGCAAAGTAGGTTAACGATGTGATCCAAGTTACAATGATCAATCAATATCAATATCTTAGAATTTAGCACAACTTAAAATGATATTCGTTTCCCTTAAATAGTGGTTGAATTTGTCTATGTGTTGGGAGATTAAGGAATTTTAAGGTATTTTGACTGCCAATTGATGTTCATGGATGCATTCTGTCAATCTGCTCCATTTGTCCTATATAGTCACTATTAGTCCCTTTACATTACATGTTGTAGAGGACTTCTGCTTTTTGCTGTTTTTGATTGGTTATTGGGTCTTTGATTTTGTTTAAGATGCTTTGGAAGGATTTTGTTGATGTGATGTAGCACACATCTGGATTATCTCAGATACGTTTTTGCTGTTTGCGAGTTATCCTTTTCATAATTTATGATACGTCATATAACTCAGCATTTTTAATGAGATTATGTTGTTATCTGTTATATTGCAAAACACTGCATAGCTACCGTAATGGGTTTCCTCTTTGTGGTATTACTAAAAATGGAATCACCAGGATGATGTAATAGGAAGGGGAGGACAATATTTTAATTCCTTTTTGGTCCCTTTAAAATTAGGATAGAAATAGGAAAGAAAAGCTATTTGCTTGAGTGGTTGGGATGGATTTGAAGTTGGGAGACCACGAGTTCCAGTTTCGTTGGAGGCATGGAAGATGGATAGGTGAGTTGGCTTAATTATTTTCTCTCAGCTCTAGGAAGAAGGTGATGGCAAGCCACTTTCAAAAAATATTGCCCAAACATTTACAACTTGGCTCTGGAGTCACCAAAAGTTAGAACTGGCTAAAATGGAGTATTACAATACGCACACCCGCTACTGAAAATCAGCTACTTTTCTACTGAATTTTATGTGGCACATCCTGAGGAATGGCATATGAAAATTCAGAAGAAGTTTATGAATTGTTCACCTTGAAATTCTTGTAAAGCTATTTTAGGCCCTTAATAAGCACCCTAGGGTGCAGAATGGAAAGAAGGTAACGATTCAAGTTGAAAACTAAATTTGATTAAATTTAAATTTAATTTGATTAATTAAAAGCATTCAGTGTGATTTATCCTTCATGTGTTTTTCTCTTCTGTTATTTCAAAAATTATAAGTCAGAGCTACATTTGGAAGGGGACTCCAGGTTTTGAGCAGTTAAGTCTACCTGTTTTAGATCATAATATTTATTACATATAGTTATGCACTGAATGTAACAATAAGATCAACAAAATAACATTATGCAAGTGTGCTTTACGAATTATCGTATACATCTTTAGGTTATTCAGCTAAATGCATACAATGCTTTTAGCTGATGCTTGCCATAGTTAATATCAATCCAATCCTATAGCATTTTATTCTTATTTAAAACTTGGATGACTTTGAAATTGATTCCAAGGGCAATCAACTATATCTTAAGAGCAAAATGCTATACATTGCACACTTGTTTTTTTTCCCCCTTCTACTTTCCCAACATGCCTTCCTATTACTCCAATTTGTTTTTAATTGTTTTTCCTCCTAGGCCCGTGATGGCGAACCTGTGGCACGGGTGCCACAGGTGGCATGCGGAGCCATATCGGTGGGCACGCCAGCTCAGCTCTGGCATGCATGCGTGCGCCAGCCAGCTGATTTTCGGGCCTTCTGAGCCCACCAGAAGTCAGGAAACACACTGTTTCCGGCCTCTGGAGGGCCTCTGGGGGGTGGGGAAGGCCGTTTTTGCCCTCCCCAGGCTCCTAGAAAGACTGTAGAGCCTGGGGAGAACACAAACCGGACCTACCGGGCACAACGTGCCATCACGTGCCAAAAGCAGGGTGAACACGGGGCGGCAGGGCGCATAGAATTATGGATGTGGGCACACGTGAGTGTGACCCCAACGCGCTCCCACCGCTTTTGGCACGCAATGGCAAAAAGGTTAGCCATCACTGTCCTAGGCAATTAAGGTATCCTGTCTTGCTTCCAAAAAAACAATACTGAGATTCATCCACTCACTGTTTCAAAGAAATAACTATGTGGAGCCTAGAGACATTTGTGCAAATAAAGATGAAATTAGAAGCTGGTATTTTGCTTTACAGCATGTCAACATCTCATTTAACATTTTTGTAAATTAAAATGATTTTAAAAAATAAAAGCAGGCAGTGTGGTGAGTCATCCATAGGCACATTTGATTGCCTATCCCTGCCTGAGGAATAGAAGAACTCTTATATAAACGCAGATTATTTTTACATCTAAATGAGCTTTTTCTATAATGGCTTGCCATGTTGAATTTCATAATATGCAATCTGATCTTTTTAACAGGAGGAACCAAAGGCTACCAACTAAGCAACATTCTTCATACATGTTAGGCATTCTTTTATCTATGATCTTCTTCTTAAAACATGAGCTTATGGTTCCTTCAAAATTTGTCGAATTTGCACTTTTTAGGGAGCTTTACATGGTAATCCCCTGCAGTTACCAGAACAGCAAGCTAATAAATTAACAGCATTGTACTTTGAGGCTTATTAAAATAAAATTCCAAACTCCTTTTTGTGAATTTTATTGGACTTGTGTCCTACTGCAATCATGCAACTTTCACCATCAAGCTAATACCACTGAACAATATATTTTCTTGTTAGAACTCACTTCTTGAGTTTCTCAAACTGAATCTTTGTGAGCTGCACAAGAACAAAGAAAACTAAAACAGAAAGGTGATCTCATCCATGTGAAAGTCCTGAGCATACAGTATAAGATTAACCTAAATGGAGAAATGGTCTAACTTAGCATGAGGTTATTTTCTATATTACCACATTTAATACAAATTTGGTTCATTTTCATAGTTTCCTTGTTCACATGAGACTCTCAACAAAAAAAACAAGATTTTAAGTATTGGGATTAATTGAAGGTGTTGTAGTAAGTATTTTATTTTGATAACTTAAAGTAAGTCAGAGACCCAACAGAAAGAGGAAGATGGTTCAGGGAAGCCTTGTAGCATTTATTTGAAAAAGATCTTGTATTTTCATGATGCAGAGTAATTATCTGTTCAAAATTTTTTCCGTCAATTATTTTCTTGCAGCAGTGTAATATAGTTAATGAGGTTTTTTTAAAAAAAGCACTGTACCAAACTTGTCTTTTTAAAAATTATACTTGTATACAATTTAAAGTACAAAACGTCTCGATTAAAAATATATATTATAGTTTACATTTCTCCGCTCCCTAAGTGCTAAGCTTCAAAATGCTTACTAAATTAAATTGCTTTAATCTATTTTGCATTATGAACATATTTTTGACTTTAAATATCAAAACCAGATAAACTGAACAAAATCAGTTACATTGCTTTCCTTGCTGTTTCCCTTCAAGCATTTCATGTTTACAAAATGGAATTATATTAAACATCTTGCCTGCAGCTAACAAAGCAACTTCCTTATTCAAGTTTGCTTGGCAATTCACTCATATATAGTTGTTACTGAGAATATTTTGAACATGTTTTAAGAAAACATAATATGTAAACACTGATTAATCTGAGCAAAATTTTGCATAACTCTGAAAAAAAGTATAGGAAATAAAACAGAATAAAATCAAATATTGGGACATCTTTTGGTGATGTTTTCACTAATATCTCCTGCATGTTTTAATTAGACTTGACAATGTCTATTTTAGCATAGCAGTAATATATAATTATGCCAGTTATGGTGATGAGAGATGAATATGCCACCCCTTTAAGGAAAGGAAAAGAAATACTCAAAATCAGTAAATGATTTCAAAACAGGATTATCTACAACTTCCATAATAGCCTTACAAAGTCCAAGTAATATTGATAATGTCTTCATGATGCTCTCATGAGGCGGCCAAAGTCAACAAGGATTTTTTCCCCATCACAGACTCTAATACTACAATACAAAAAAAATTAAACTAGATAACTCCTTCATACAGGTAGCAATGATCTAATCTCAGCCAGATTCCAAATATCAGTATAGGCAGGATATGTTGATTTTTAAGAAGCACAAGTTTTGTCTTTGTTTTAAAGTAATTAAAAAGCAAAACACATGAGATAAATCTTCAATAGGTGCCATCTCCTGTTGTGAAAAGAATGTTCTTAATCCAAGGACATATTAATTTAAATAACCAACCTATCAAGAAATTAAGGTACAATCTTTCTTCTTGACACCTAATAACAATACATTAAAAGAAAATCAAGGTATACGTCTGTCAACTCTTTGCAAGATTCTAGAACATTCCAGGATTTGAATAGAATCAGTCGACTTCATAGAAACCATGAAGAAGAAAATAGCTTAC
Source organism: Masticophis lateralis (assembly GCA_030761175.1). Lineage (NCBI taxonomy): Eukaryota > Metazoa > Chordata > Lepidosauria > Squamata > Colubridae > Masticophis > Masticophis lateralis. Next base: position 319,134,129 of record JAUDYJ010000001.1, on the reverse strand, counting down.
CCATTTTCCTTTGTCTCCAGCTCATCAAACCACTGTATCAGAGCAACAGCAACTTTGTACATATCTGGGTGTATCAGTGGTTCCTCAATAATTTGAAGAGGAATCTACGGAGAAAAAAAAGGGGGAGTAAAGTCATTGCCGGCATTCTTGCACTACATAAGCCATTCTTTCACTGTAGGCAATGGAACAGAAACAGATATGCAAAGACCAAACAAAGATTTTGAGAGAATTTGGCTGAGGACAGAGAATAGATGTTACAACTGATTTGTTAATATTTTCCCATCCGGAATACAAGTAGTCCTCGACTTATTACCACAACTGAGCCCAAAATTTCTGTTGTTAAGTGAGTTTTGCTCCATTTTACGTCCTTTCTTGCCGTAGTTGTTAAGTGAATCACTACAGTTGATTAGTTAGTAACCTGGTTGTTAAGTGAATCTGGCTTCCCCATTGACTTTGCTTGTCAGAAGATCACAAAAGGTGATCACATAACCCTGGGACACAGCAACGGTCATAAATAGGAACCAGTTACCAAGCATCTGAATTTTGATCACATGATCATGGGGATGCTGCAAAGGTCGTAAGTGTGAAAAACGGTCATAAGTCACATTTTTTAGTGTTGTTGTAACTTTGAATACTCACTAAATGAACTGTTGAAAATTGAGGACTACCTATATACCAGATTGGTGAAGAAGAGTACAGAATAATTTCTAAGAGCCCCTTCATGTGAAATGATATGCTTTTGCCTCAAATGGGTTTATTTTGCATAAATAAACCAGGTAAGGTAGCATGAGAAAGGAGATTTCATCCCTAGTGGGCTTGCTGGAACAAAGGACGTAGTTGAAAGGTGTATATTACTTTAAAGCTTGTTTTAGCTCTGTTACACCATACCCACAACACAACTTACTTTGCACTGTTCTTTTCACAATTTCAGGCTCAAGGCCCTGAGCATATTCATATAATCAACCAAGTTTTCTGAATTCATTCTGTCTGTTCTACTGTGACTTCATTTCTATTTTTTAAGAATTGGACAACCATCATTTAATCAAGCTGAAATGCAAAGCCTTCTTTTCCAAGCAAACCTCCTTTAAAACTGCATGGGAGCTGTAGAGCAAACCATCATCTAAAGCATCCTAGTTTTCATTCTCAGTTAAGGAAAGAAAAGGTGGCTACTAAGGAAACAGATCAGTGAGGGGGGGAAAAGAAGAAAAATACATAGCAGCCAGATTAAAAAAAAAACATCATGAGGATTAAAGTCACATAATCAAAAGAAAAAGTAAGCCAGGAACCCAAAATAACTCCTCTCCCATTCACGAGGATGCCGGGGTTGGTGTATGTCAGTTAATCTACCCTTAAGGCAACTGCACATTTGACAGATCTAACCCAACAGCAAAAGGTCATCCAGTGAACATCCTGGTTATTTTTACAGTTGTCAACCCATCACCAGCAATCTTTCATAAATGTCAGATACTATTAAATCCTCCCTCCTGACACTATCCATTGAAGCTGACACATAATTGACAAAACCCTATCAAAGAGTTTCTATTCTTTTAATGTTTTTGCAAGCCTATTCTCTCTGCCTAGAGCATAGAGTCAATGATCATCATCTCCCATTGCCTCCTGTAATTCCTAACACATAACTTTATAACTATTAATCAATTATCTGGTATGATTCACCATTTCAACTGCATCATACTAGATGAACCCCTATAATAAGAGTTTTAAAAAATTAGCCATTATAATTTGTAACCAGTGTATCTTGCTCATTGAATTCAGATTTTTTTTCTTTCTTCAACTTAAATGGCTATAGTTTATTCAAGAAATCCTGGTTTAAACAGTGCATGACACATAGTAAGCGTATGAACTCAGGTACTGATAGTATGGAATCTTGTTAGATTTAAAACCAATATGATTTCAAAACTGGAGGAGGAGTGGCTCAGAGACTTAATGACACTGGAGATGGCCTTTGCTCCAATGATTCAAGTCCTAGCACTGTGTGGCAGGGTTAGCTCCTGTCACTTGCCTCAACTTCTGTCCATGTAACTATTAGAAAGCATGCTTAATGCAAGTAGATAGATAGGTACCATTTCGATGGGGAGACCAGTTGGTGCTCTGTGCAGCCAGTCAAATTCCTGATGGCTCTGAACCTTGCTGTCCCTAGTGTGAGGCAGCTCTGGGAAGGGGCCTTGGATAATACTGCAGGAAGAGCCCTCATCTTCTCTCTGGTATGAAACCAGTTCACCCTCCTGTGGAGCATCTTGGGAAGGGTGCAAGTGTGTCCTACAACAGGGCTGGTACCTTGGCAAGCCAAACTAGTACTCTGCACTTGCATTGTGGTCTCCTGGCAACTGTAACAAAGCCACACACTAATAGTAATTTCAAAACTGATTGGAAAATTCTCTATTTCAATCATCTCTGCTATTTAAATATTTTAGATAGAAATAATAATAGCATTTAATTACCACCCATGCTGCTTTACAGCATTCTCTGGGTGGTTTACAATGGCAGCATATTGCCTCCAACAAATTAGGTCCTCATTTTGCCAACCTTGGAAGGATGGAAAGCTGAGTTAACCTTGAGCTCAGTAGGATCAAATTCCAGGCTATAGGCCTACAATACTGAATTCTAAGCAGTGCACCAGAAGGGCCCCTTCTTCTAGATATCCAATGACAGATAAATCAAAGTTGGTTATTCCATACCTTAATATGACTAAGGACAGGCTTCAGATCATCCAAGTAATATTCGTCAATCGCATGAGGTTTTCCTTCCACTTGAAATACATAGGCTGGATACAATTTGTTGCGAACTGGTAGTGCAAAATAGTTGGCAAACTCTTGACAGTCAATAGTTGCAGACATCAGAATTACCTTAAAAAACAGTATTTTTAGAAGGTTCAGGCCAGGCAACAGCAAATTTTGATTGCCCAGAACATGTTTTCATCTTGTTCAAAAAGTTAGAATCATTTGAGTTTTCCAATATATCACAGTGTTTTAGAAAATGTTGAGTTTACTTCCTGGAGTGGTTTATAGACGTAGATGGACATGTATGCCATTGATTTTTGCTGCAAAGAGCGAACTACAGCAATGAAGTATAATCCATCAGAACATAAGGATGTTTTGTTTTTTGACATCAAGTATTTTGAAAGCCAGTCTGGTGTTAAGCCAGTGTGGTTGTTAAGGCAGCAGGCTAGAAACTGGGGGACCATTACTTCTAGTTCTGCCTTACATAAGGTACAAAGCCAGATTGGGCCAAGTTACTCTTTCTCAACTCTAGGAAGACAACAAAGGCAAATCACTTCTGAAAAAATCTCACCAGAAGTCAAACTGACTTGAAGGAACCAAGCTGTTTTGGATTATACAGTGGGGCAAAGAAGTATTTAATCAGCCACCAATTGTGCAAGTTCTCCCACTTAAAAAGATGAGAGAGGCCTGTAATTGACATCATAAGTAGACCTCAACTATGAGAGACAAAATGAGAAAATAAATCCAGACAATCACATTGTCTGATTTGGAAAGAATTTATTTGCAAATTATGGTGGAAAATAAATATTTGGTCCATATCAAAAGTTCATCTCAATACTTCGTTATATATCCTTTGTTGGCAATGACAGAGGTCAAACATTTTCTGTAAGTCTTCACAAGGTTGGCACACACTGTTGCTGGTATGTTGGCCCATTCCTCAATGCAGATCTCCTCTAGAGCAGTGATGTTTTGGGGCTGTCACTGGGCAACACGGACTCTCAACTCCCTCCAAAGGTTTTCTATGGGGTTGAGATCTGGAGATTGGCTAGGCCACTCCAGGACCTTGAAATGCTTCTTACGAAGTCACTCTTTTGTTGCCCAGACGGTGTGTTTGGGATCATTGTCATGCTGAAAGACCCAGCCACATTTCATCTTCAATGCCCTTGCTGATGGAAGGAGGTTTGCACTCAAAATTTCATGATACATGGCCCCATTCATTCTTTCCTGGACATGGATCAGTCGTCCTGGTCCCTTTGTAGAGAAACAGTCCCAAAGCATGATGTTGCCACCCCCAAGCTTCACAGTAGCATTCTCTCTCCTCCAAACACGACCAGTTATGTTTCTACCAAACAGTTCTACTTTGGTTTCATCTGACCATATGACATTCTCCCAATCCTCTTCTGGATCATCCAAATGCTCTCTAGCAAACTTCAGACGGGCCCAGACATGTACTGGCTTAAGCAGGGGGACACCTCTGGCACTGCAGGATCTGAGTCCCTGGTGGCCTAGTGTGTTACTGATGGTAGCCTTTGTTACGTTGGTCCCAGCTCTCTGCAGGTCATTCAATAGGTCCCCCTGGGATTTTTGCTCACCGTTCTTGTGATCATTTTGACCCCACGCGGTAAGATCTTGCGTGGAGCCCCAGATCAAGGGAGATTATCAGTGGTCTTGTATGTCTTCCATTTTCTAATTATTGCTCCCACAGTTCTTTTCTTCACACCAAGCTGCTTGCCTATTGCAGATTCAGTCTTCCCAGCCTGGTGCAGGTCTACAATTTTGTTTCTGATGTCCTTTGACAGCTCTTTGGTCTTCACCATAGTGGAGTTTGGAGTGTGACTGTTTGAGGTTGTGGACAGGTGTCTTTATACTGTTAACAAGTTCAAACAGGTGCCATTAATACAGGTAATGAGTGGAGGACAAAGGAGCCTCTTAAAGAAGTTGTTACAGGTCTGTGAGAGCCAGAAATCTTGCTTGTTTGTAGGTGACCAAATACTTATTTTCCATCATAATTTGCAAATAAATTCTTTCCAAATCAGACAATGTGATTGTCTGGATTTGTTTTCTCATTTTGTCTCTGATAATTGAGGTCTACCTATCATGTCAATTACAGGCCTCTCTCATCTTTTTAAGTGGGAGAACTTGCACAATTGATGGCTGACTAAATACTTTTTTGCCCAACTGTATATACACATATCTATACTCCAAAACTATAAATTTGCAGTATTTCTATCTTTACTAATCCTTTAAGCTTGATAAATTTGTAATACTTCATACAATGACAAGTTCCAAATTTGGATACACAATTTGCTAATCACTAATTCACATTTTAAAACTGCAATGTTCTTTTTTATTAACAAACTTAAGGAAATTGCATAAATGGCATTATGTGTGAAATAGGCCACATATAATACTGCATTCATCTATTGTATTAAATCATAATAATCTACCATTCACAAATCTGGTTTTAAGAAATTTGCCAAGGCAAGATTAAATAAATCACATTAAGATTTAGGGGGAGGCATGAATCTATCCAAAGAATCAAACTTTAGACATATAAGCAGGAAAATGCTTAAGTGAATGGAGCACAATGGCAGGAATAAATACCAATTTAATAAATAAAAAAAATAAAACTAAATCTGTATCTGGTCCATTCCTCAAACCTCCTACATATAAAAATGAGGTTTTTCATTTTATATGCAAATATAAAAATGTAGGCTTGTGACTGCACTCCCCCCCCCGCACACCCTTCAATTTGGCCCTTATAGTCCAAGCAACAGCACATAAAATAGAACTTTCTTAATACAATGTGCAATTTTAGTCATATCTCTCAAATTCAAATATGAAATATATATGAGAAAATATCACATTAATGTGAAGAAGAAACTTTCTTATATGTCTAAAATTAGTTCCAAATTTATATATAGGAGAATGTCATAAAACATTTTTGGGTTTAGGACTGACGATTAAAACCTGAGTGGTTTGTTAAGATGCAACACTTCCGTTTCAGGCCGGGAAATATTTTTAGCTGCCTACTTCATTTTTTATCCGCACCCACCTGCATCCCTGGGGTTGTCAACTGTCAATCAGGGGTGGGCTGGTGGAGGTTCGCAGGGGTTCGGGAAAACCTCTAGCTAAGATTCTGTGCAGTTCGGGGAACCCCCAAATCCCACTCCTGGCTGGCCCTGCTCATCCCTCCCGTCCCCTCCCAGGGGCATTGTGGCCCATTTTGGATGCAAGTAACTGCAGGGCGCGTGTGGAGGCTCGGGGCGGGCGAAAAATGAGCTGACAGGAAGTTCGAGAAGGCCTCCGGAGCCTGGGGAGGCCATTTTCGCTCTCCCAGAGTCTCAAGGAAAGCCTCTGGGTGGACAAAAACACTTCCTCCTGCCAAGATACAGGAGGCCGACTAGGCCACGCCCACCATGGCCACGCCCACCCAGCAACCGGGCAGAAAACCCCTTGCTAAAATTTTTGAAGCCCACCCCTGCTGTCAATGTCTGTTGAGAACCACTGCAGAGATTGAACACCATCCTCTTGAATTTCTTTCACAGTTGAGAGAAAGTAATTTTACAGCCATCAACTATGCATAGTTTTCATTGCCATAAAGTTGTTAATGTCACATTTATCCCTTCAAGCATTTTATGGGCAGAAGCCAATGTTTAAAGATGGATGCTCAAAAGGGGCACTCTGAACTTTTATGGCTACCCCCATATTAATGCCATGCAGACCTCTGAACTCTCCAGATGAGAACATTACCCCCCCCAATAGGGGGGGATAGGGACAACGGGATTGTTTCAAAATAAACTTAGTTGCAACTTTTAGATTTAAGAAGATTGAATTTAGCTTTTCAGCAGTTGGGGAACAATTTAAGCATTAGTAGCAGATGGCAGTGGAGAAAAGGCTGAAAACGAATCCAGGCATGGGAAGAAATTATCTTAAACTAAAGATTATTCACTTTCTTAAATACAGGGCAATGCTGAAGCCAAACATTTTAAGAATAAGGTACAGGTATTCTTTGACTTATGACCGTAATTGAGCCTGAAATTACAGTTGAATGTCACACTGGTTGTTCAGCAGGTCATCACAAAACTGATTTTACATTATTTTTTGTGTCGGTCATTAAGAAAATGCCATGATTATTAAATGAACACTGTGTTTGCTAAGCAAATCCATTGTTTACAATGGGCATTTGGGTGTTTCTTTGCCAGAAATCAAAAGAAAATCCCAATTTTCAGCAAAAAACAAAAAATTGTAAATCATGGTCATGTGATTACAGGACACTGCAAACACCTATAAATGTGGATTGGCTGCAGAGAACCCCAAATGCAATCATGTGACTGAGAGGTATGTGACATCACAATTTTGAATTTGAATGGACAGTAGAGGTAGTCCTCCACTTACAACTGCAACTGAGCCCAAAATTTCTGTTGTTAAGTATTTATTAAGTGAGTTTTGGCCCATTTTACGACCTTCCTTGCCACAGTTGTTAAGTGAATCACTACATTTAATAAATTAGTAATCCTGCTAAGTGAATCTAGTTTCCCCGTTGACTCCGCCTGTCAGAAGGTTGCAAAAGGTGATCACATGACCTTGGAACACAGCAATGGTCATTAAGTATGAACCAGCTGCCAAAGCATCTGAATTTTGATCACATGACCATGGGGATGCTATAAAGGTTGTTAATTGTGAAAAATGGTCATAAATCATTTTTTACAGTGCCACTGTAACTTTGAATGGTCACTAAATGAACTGTTGTAAGTCAAGGAGTACCTGTATCTTTGGGGGGGGGGGATTCTATAGTAACTTTGATCAGCTGTTAGCGAGGACTGCCAGTATTGGTGTTCTTTGTGAACGAGAAAAATAATGAATGTATGAACATGATCAAAAGCAATGAAAACTTTCTACAAACAGCTGCCTATATCCTATTTGTAAATGTTAATAACAGAAACTTAGGAACTTTTCCCCACAGCTGTGATAGAGTAGCACAATATTACTGAATAATCCTGGAAATTCTCAGTTACCTTCACAAATCGTGAATTTGTTCGCAGCAGTTTACGGATCACCAACAGCAAGAGATCCATGTCTTCTGTACGCTCATGTATCTAAAACATTATTTTAAAAGATGAAACAGTTCCAACTTGAAATGAGTTTACTAGAGATGCACATGGATTCTGAGATGAGCCATTAGCAAACAGCAGGCTTTCAAGTTATATAAAAGAGGAAGGTACACAGCGAAAGAGCTTTGCTAAAATACAGCTAATAACCTAAATGAGAGAGTTACGAAAGAAAGAACTAAATCAGACATGTATGTCCTAAGGCCTCAACAGTACTGTACAATTTTTAAAAGCTTTGAATATGGTCCTAAAATCTTCCAGCAATGGTTATCAAATTTTAATTTTGAATTTTTGGAGGGGATATAACATATATGCCAGGCTCAACTATTCAAGTGGAAAACTAAACCAGGATTATTTTTTAAAAAACTGGGTTCAGGGCAATCATAAACCATGTATCTTGAAAACTGCCCAGAGATGCCAGACATATAATTCACCTTGAGAAAATTAAAAGGTAAGACCCATATATAGAGTTAATCGACTTATGATTCATTTTACAACAGTTCAAAGTTATGACACAAAAAACATTACAACCTGTCCTTGCAGTTATGATTGTTACTATTGTCTCCTCTGTCACATGCTTGCAAATCAAGCATTTAGCAACTAGTTGTACATATGACAGTTGCAGCATCTTGCAATCACGTGATCACAATTTGCAATCTTCCTACATGGCTTCTGGCAAGCAGCATTGGGGAAATCATATTTGTTTAATGACAGTGTGATTCATTTCACAGCTGCAATGATTTGCTAAACGACTGAAGTAAGTATAACTGTGATCCTAAGTTGAGGACTACACGTATTCCAAAGAAATGGGAACTTATTCCTAAGGCATTAATGTCCCAAGGGTGCTTTTTCAAAAGGCAATTGGACTTTCTTTGTTTTTTCCTTGAAGGCATTTCCGTTTTCATCCAAGAAGCTTCTTCAATTCTTGGATGAGAACTGAACCCCTTCAAGGAAAAACAAAGTCTAGTTGCCTTTTGAAAAAGCACCTTTGGGACAATCATAACCTAAATGACTGAGAAACTCCATAGACATTAATGCATCACTGTTTTTACTGTTTAAGCAAATGTTGTATACTATATATCATTAATAGAACGCTCATGAAGACATCAGTTGCTTAATGCTTGATTTGCAAGCATGTGACAGAGGAGACAATAGTAACAATCATAACTGCAAGGACAAGCAAATGTTGCATACTATATATCATTAACAGAATGCTCATGAAGACATCAGTGTATTTTTTTAAAAGCATTTTTTTTTACAACCTCTTCAGCTGAAGGGGTTGTAGAAAAATGCTTTTAAAAGACTCTGACAATCCCAGCTGAGCCACGCAATCATCAGAGGCTTTTTTTTTACTTTTAAAAGCATTTTTTCGGCCGAAGATCACACGGCTCAGCTGGGCATGGGGGGACAGGGATTTTTGCTACCGGTTCTCCAAACCACCTACCGCCATCGCTACCGGATCGGGTGATCCGATCCAACCTGGAGCATTTCACCCCTGGAAAACATCCATAGAAAATATCTGTGATAATAACAAATTATACTAAATATAATTTTACATATGCATAATCCAAAGAAACCAGAAGTATTCAAGATAAACAGGCCAGTTTTAAATCGATGTTCTACTTTTCTCCAACGTACCTCATCTATGAAGATGTGGGTGAACTCCAAAAGACTTTTGGCTCCAACTACTTTCTGCAGGAGGACACCAGTTGTCATGTAAATCAACTTCGTGTTCTTTGTTGCAACTTTTTCTAAACCAACCTGGAAAGTTGGAAAGATACAGCACATGTTGCATTTATTTAGAAATCATTAGGAATACTGTAAATATCCATGATAAACTCACCACTACATTTTAAAATATGGAAGTATTAAATAGAAGCCCCACATTTATTTGAACGAACAGCATGGGTTGTAGCAAGTACTGCAATCTCACTTGCCAAAATAATTCCATGGTCTTTAAGACGTTACACAAACGGTTGAGAATAAATAAAAGGATACAAAACTTATCATGTGATACAATTTTCTTTAAAAAATTAAAATTAGCCCAGAACATTAATGTTGCATGATCCCCTCATTTTTAGATAATAGTATCCGTGTTTAAGTTACTGCCATTATGTGTCTTTTAAGTTTGTGCCTGTATTCCAATTATTTGTATATGATTTGTACTAATGTACTTCAGTGTCATAAAGTCAAAGACATTTTGGTGCTTAGTGACTTCTATTCTTTAGATGAAAGGAAGATTTCCCAGAATACGTTATGGAAATTTAAAAGCAAGATTAAATTATAACAATTTGAAGTCAAAAACAATGTATAATGCATTAATAAAACACTGGAACAGAAGCATTTTAAATGTCTGATTAAAGACAAATTCAGGAGAAACTATACAAACATATTTACAAAAAAAATATAAAAATATGAGTTTAGTCATCAAACTAGGGGATCGTAATGATAGACTACAAAAATACCTTTTAGTCAAGGATAGGATTTATCAGGGGAAGGAATCCAAGGAACCTCAACTGTAAGCTTTCATCCAAAATACCAAGGGCATAGATCCAATAGTGGTTGTTCAATGGACAAAAGGCTATATAGATTGAATTTCTCATCCCTCCTTCAATCTCAAGACCCATTCCCAAGAGTTGGCAACTCTTTAGACCAAATTTAGACATAAAGCAGCTACAGATGGAACGATGGGAAAGTAGACTCCTGTTCCACTTATACAACCTCGTGCTTTGACCAATTGTCTTTTCTACAGAGCTACATTTCTAATTTTAGTACACCCAGAAGCTATGAAAGAAATTAAATGAACTGTCTCTTGCAGGTCAGGGAATGAATTTTAAAAGGGGGGGGGACGCAAAACCTGGATGTGATTTCCATTGCAGAGATATCATGTGATGCAGGGTAAAACATTGCTCTACCTGGTAGCCCACAAGTTCACCCAAGGGCCACGATCTCTGCTTGCTAATCCATCTTGCAATGCTGCTGGCACCAATTCTCCTGGGCTGTGTAACTACAATGTTACAATAAATAGAGTGCTGTGCACAGTGATCCAACACATACTGTGGAAGTTGTGTGCTTTTGCCACTACCAGTAGATCCATGTACAATTACTACTGAGTGGTTTTCTATCAACGAAACTATCTGAAATTTAAAAAAATATATTATTAAAAGGATGAGAGACCCAAATCTTAAAATATTTTTGCAGTTCTGCCTTCTTTTTTATGCCTTACCACTTTCTTTCAGTCTTAAAAATTCTGAATTTCTCTTTTCTATATTCTCTGTAGAAAATTCTTGTTGCGTGTACTTTACAGTTTCCAAAACTGCTTTGTCTAACTTTTTAGCCTCCTCCACTTCTACCGTATTTGGCTGCCTACCCCAAAAAATTATCATTTCTCATCTTTTGTTGATCCAGCTACTAAGTATTCTCCTCTAGAACATCTGCATCAAGAGCAAGTCTCCAGATATTGTTAAATCCCAACGGTTGTTGTTTTTTTTCAACCCACACTTTTGAGCCATATTCCATAAAAGCTTTGTTTATACATGAATTTTCTTTTATTTTCCAATCTTTTTTAACCAACACTACTTTACTTCACATATATTTAATTTATGAAGCATTCCTTAAATTGCTGGAGTACAATCAGCAGAAGATTGTTTACTGTATTGTTAAATTCATTCTCCATTAAAACAAACATATACTAAAAAGGACACAATACACTGGAGAGTTGTGTTTAAGTCAAATGCCTGGCAAGTAGTATAAGACTATAGCCTTGCTGCCTTATTGTAAGGACTTCAGTTCTTTTTCCCTAGTAACTCTAAGTAACTCAAAGAATAATTTCTTTGAGACATTAATGAAGTGTGAATAACTGTGGCAACATTATCCAAACTAAAGAAAAGATTACCACTGTCACATCAATGCTATTGAAGAAAAGCATCTCAGGACATATACATCTCTTGAATTTGCAAAGTACAGTAATAGCCAAAATTGTGGAAACCTTTTGGGGAAAAGTGTATTTTTGAGGTTTGATGGCTAATACCACCACTTTTTTTTTTTTTTTTTTTTTTTTGGAGTTTCAAGATAATCATATTCCACTGCTGGAATGGCCTGGGAATAGCCCAGACCTTAACCCAATTGAAAATCTATGGAGCTGACTAAAGAAACTTGTTAGTCAGAAGCAACCCAGCAATAAAACCCAGTTAATAGAAGCAATCATACAATCTTGGCCTCATATTGTAACAGCTGCAGAACTAAAAGACTTGGTTCTCTTCATGGAAAGACACTGTAAGGTCGTAATTCATGCTAAAGATTACCCAACTAGTATTAACTGACGTGAAAATATTTGTATATCTCATTTTTCTATGGTGATAATTTTTGTATATCTCATTTTTTCTACGTGTTTCACTTTTCTTCTTTATACCATAACTGCTTCTCTAATAGCAAATCCTTCATAAAAATTATTACATTAAATTATCTTTCCATTGATATATAATTTTTGGTACTACTCCAAAAAACAGTGGTGTTATTAGTTAGTTTTATAAAATACACTTTCCCTAAAAGGTTTCCACAATTTTGCCCAATACTGTAAGTGGCATATTTACCAGCACTTTTGCCTCTGCACTTGTTGCCTTCTGAGGAAGTGAATTTCCCATTCAAAATAGGGTGAACAACATATCCAGTTAGCCTAATGTAAACTTATCTTTTTGCAGACAAGCTTGAAAGACTGAAAAATAAAGTTAATTCAGCATCAGAAAAATCATTAATGGACAAAAGCAAAAGAAATCAAAGAAAAGTGATGGAGCAGGGGGGAAGAAAGACCTAACAGTTGTAATTTTAATTATATTTAAAAATAAATTGGTAACCTCTTCCTTGTATCTTGAGATGGGCAAATCAGGGTATTTGTAATTGCCATCTGGTATGTAAGTCCCAAAAGTAGATTCATGCTGAGGTGATCCTGGAGACACTAATGAAGAGATAAGAAATGCAGGTTAATCAAAATACTGTACTCAGAGATCACAAAATCTAAGTTTCCATAGATCAGATCAGCAGTAAATACTGAACACAAATTAGCACAAGAGATTCGTGCAACTACTACAGTTTGCATCTCTTCTGAATGATTGCCTGTTTTCTAATCCAAACTATTTCTTCAACTGTGCATAAGATCTACAGTTGGCTCTATCAGACAGCAGCATTCACACAGTGAAGAAACCTGCTTTTGACAGGAATCATGTAAGAGGATGAAAAGAAATAACTGCAAGAACTAGTATCTCAATAATCTAACTGAAATTTCTTCTCATTCATATGCACCATTTATATTTTGCTATTTCTTTCAAGCATCTGAAATTTTGAATTTAGAAAGATAACAGTTGCTCTAGTTTATACAACACATTAAGCCGTAATGTTATTTATTCTTAATGTGCTCTGCGGACTCAGCAATGCAGTTAATAAATTGTTATTTGTTTATTAATTTATAGCAATGTAAAGTCATAGTTGCCCGTTCTTTAGCAGGTCTTGGTCCTCGTACGCATTGAATTCTTCCCAATACCTAGTACAGTGATGGCTAACCTTTCTGCCATTGTGTGCCAGGAAGTGGGAGGGTTCGCACATGCGTGTGCCCACACACATAATTCTAGAGGCCCCACCCTGCACATGCGTATGCGACCCCCCCCCTTGCCCCCAGCTCCTGGCACGCGATGGCCCGATAGGCCTGTTTTCTTTCTCACTTGGCTCTAGATCCTCTCTATGCATCTGGGGAGGATGAAAACAGCCTTCCCCACCCCCTCGGGGGCCCTCCAGAGGCAGGAAACAGCCTGTTTCCCTACTTCTGGAGGGCCCAGAAGGCCCGAAAATCAGCTGGCCGGAGCTGAGCTGGCATGCCAGGCAACATGGCTCTGTGTGCCACCTGTGGCACATGTGCCATAGGTTCGCCATCACAGACCTAGTATGTCATAATGTATTGGCATAGCATATGTGTAGATCCAAGACAAACGGCCTATTGCAATTGACAGATGAAAATTTTGTCAATGCACAGATTTTCTATTTGATGTCCAACATTCTTTGGTATGGCACTTATTGTTTTCTTTTAAGAATAACATAATATAAAGAATCAACAAAAGAATCTTTGCCTTATGTTCTTTGGAAATCTGAATACCTTATGCCCAACAAAACCATGCTGGCACTTCCAAAATTTTACTCATCACCTCTAAACCTTTTTTTACCTCCGTATAAAATATATTTTTTCTTTGCGCTCTAGGAGACAAACATCTGCTACATCTGCCAGCCTTCCAAGTGGAAGGCGAGTGGCTTCACCACTAGGCCATTACGCCGCTCTTTAGTCATCACTTCTATGTCCTTTAAACCAGAATTCTGCCAAACATCTTTCCAGAACCTTTAACAAAAATCAATCCTCTTATGTGTTTTGCATTCACTCTTATCAGGGAAATATTTGTAAGCAAACCTTATTAATATTTTAGCTCAGGTATTTCACGTCATACCATCTATATCTGCAGCCTTACCATCTTTCCACATTCTTTCTACCTTTTATGTCCTTTTCATCATTTTTTTTCTTGTGCTTGAACGTTTACAGAATTCATTTCAATATCATTCCTTGACATACAAGGCAATTTCCATACAAATTAGTATTCCCATCACAAAATTCTCCTTCCAGCAATTCCACTTCAGTTTCATCAGAAATAATTTCATCACTTTTATTTGTAATTCGCTTCACTCTGTTGCAAGCTTCTTGCTTCATTTTTCACCCACTTCTAAAACTACTTCTTTATTTTCGTCAAAATCATTCTGCATGTTTTCTCTTTTAACTGTTCCTTATATCCTGAATACATTCTTTGCAACTGAGGTAGTCCTTGACCTACAGCATCAATTCAGACACCAATTTTCATTGCTAAGTGATATTTTGTAGTTTCATTCAATTTTTCAAATTTTACTTTCATGCTTTTATTTTTATTTTTTCCTAAAGTTCTAGTTTTGACACTGAGGTAAGAAATTGTTGTAAATAGACCAGCAGATATAGAAATAGTCTATATGTTAAAATATCAGGAAGTAACTGAAATAGTAGGAAAAGAGAAAAATAACGATTGAAATGGAAATAAGAGGTGGAACGTTAATTAAGTTGAAAGATTTTAAGGTAAAAATGAAACAATTTGAAACATAATGTTAAGAATTTTAAAATATTTTGAGGAATATATGCAATAAAGGGAGAGAAAAACGGGGCTGCCTGGACACCACAGAAAAAAAGCACTGAACTGAAAATGAATATAGCAATAGAGAGAGATAGAAGGAGTAGGGAGATTGAAGGAAGGGAGAAGGAGAGAGAGGAACAGAAGAAAGGGAAGATGAGAGGAAGAAAGGAAAGGGGAATAAGAGTAGGAGGGAAGGTTAGATGGGGGAGGAAAGGTGGAGTGGGAGAAAGGAAGGGGAAGTAGAGAAGGAATAGGAGAGGAGGGAAGAAAGTAGGAAGGATAAAAGAAAGGAGGGAAGAGAAAGAGAAGAAACATTCCTGTAAAAGAAAAAAAATGAAAGGGAAGAAAGGGAACCCCCAAACACGTTTAAATATATTAAGATAAAGACTGAATTAATAAAAAGTAAAATTAAGGAGAATGTATATGAATAAGAATAGAAAAAATAGAATTTTAGGATGAAAGAAAATACTGTTTAGAAAAATAAGAATAGAAAAATTTGATTTAACAAATATGGAAAAAGAACACTTTGGCAGAAACTGTAACTAAGTAAAATATATTTGGATATGATGAATTATATATGATATGATATGATATTTATTTATTTATTTATTTATTTATTGAATTTCTATACCGCCCTTCTCCCAAAGGACTCAGGGCGGTGAACAGATTAAGATTTCATATACATATATTTTATAAACAGTAAATAATAAATTGAGTCAACTTGGTGTATCTACTAAGACCTTGGCATAGAATTTTGATGTTTATCCTAGCCCTGCTTGTTGAAATAGAAAGGTCTTCGGGGCACGTCGGAAAGTACGAAGATCTGGGATTATTCGTATTCCAGGTGGTATTTTGTTCCAAAGCGTAGGTGCCCCCACAGAGAAGGCTCTCTCCCTTGGAACTACTAGATGACATTGTTTTAATGATGGAACTATGAGTAGGCCTACTCTGTGAGAGCGTATTGGTTGGTGGGAGGTTATCGGTTGCAGCAGGTGGTCTCGTAAGTACTCAGGTCCTAAGCCATGGAGCACTTTAAAGGTAAGAACGAACAGCTTGAAGCGCACTCAGAAGGCCACCGGAAGCCAGTGCAGCTCGCATAGAAGAGGTGTTACACGCGAGCACCATGTTGCTCCCATAATTACTCGCGCAGCCGCATTCTGGACCAGTTGCAGCTTCCGGGTGCACTTCAAGGGGAGCCCCATGTAGAGAGCATTGCAGTAGTCAAGTCGGGAAATGACAAGGGCTTGATATGATATGATATGGTCAATACTCTATTTCAAAAAAATATGTGGGTGTATATTGGGGGGGAACCAATAAAACTTATCAAAAAAAGCCTAATTATTTTAATCTTTTATCATAAATAATTAATCGATAGTATTTCAGATTTACCTTCAAATAACACTTTCCAGAAAAAGGCACAGATGTTCACCCATGGCACTCTATGTTACATTTTCTCCTTTGAATCTGGATCTCTGCCTAATTTGGATCTTCCTAATCCAGCTGCATAATTACTTTGCATAGTTCTGGATTAGAGACAGCAGAATATTTTGTCTGCAGAAGCTTAGAAGAGCTGCAGGCTGCTCACTCCTCTTCAGTGGTGAAATGTAAAATTTGTTACTATCGGTTCTGTGGGCGTGGCTTGGTGGGAGGAAACATGACCGGGTAGGCATGGCCAACTTTTCTTTTTTACTTTTAAAAGCATTTTTAAAGCTGAAGAGGTTGTAGAAAAAATGCTTTTAAAAGGCTCTGACCATCCCAGCTGAGCCGCGTGATCATCAGAGGCTTTTTTTTAAACTTTTTTACTTTTAAAATCATTTTTTCAACCGAAGAGGATTTTTGCTACCGGTTCTCCAAACCACCCGTTGCCATCGCTACTGTGTTAGGATATGATTTGGGCCTAACAGTTGTCCAGGCAATATATGTGTTCTGTGACTTTAAGTTTTAATGCTGCATCATGCTGTAATGCTGAGTCATGCTATAATTAATTGTAATTTAACAATGTATTTAAGCAAGGGTACTGTAAGGTATTCAGTGGATGATAAGCTGCCATTGCGTGCGTGTGTGGGTGGATCTGCTACCATCCGGGGTTTGTGAACCAACTACTGTTTGTTTGGTAAGAGTTTGTTTGGAGTTAACCGGTAAAGACTTGGACTGTTTAGAAGACTACAAGATTGTTTATTTTCCACTATAAAGAAAACTTTTGATAACACCAGTTTGTATGTATCTCTATCTCATTGCTCTCAGCAACGTTTCTCTGTGCACTTCACTCTGCTAGTTGTTACACAACAACAATATCCTTAACATTGGTTATGGGCCCAGAGCCAACCAACCAGAAGTAACTAGGATTTTTTCAGAGTTAAACTGAGAGTTTGTTTGAGTTTGTGAGTAGTACAAACTGTGTTTGTGATAAACAATCTACGTGAAGATGGCACTAGAACAAGCAGCAAATTTTTCCATGATAACCCGGCTGGATGGAACAAACTATGTATCCTGGTCTACAAAATGTGGTCTACTTTTGCGTAGAGAAGGACTGTGGGACATAGTTAATAATCCACCGGATGTAACAGCATGGGATCCTGCTGATGAGGAAGATGCCAAGAAACTAGCCAAGTTTAACAGAGACAATGAACGAGCTCTTTGTATTATTGGACTGACACTGGGTGACCAGCAGCTTGTCCATATCCATGGCGAAGAGTCTGCTGCTAGGTGTTGGACCAAGTTGAAGAGACTATATGTTCGTGACTCTGTGGGTGCTCATATATATCTCACACGAAAATTATTCAACAAACATCTTCTTAAAGGGGGAGATATGATGGCTCATTTGGAATCCATGACCAGAAGTTTCCAGGAGCTGCATGAAAAGGAACTTGTTTTCTCTGAACTACAACAAGTTTACATAATTCTTTCTTCTTTGGACGATAGTTATGACAACTTTGTTTCTTTGTTAGAGGTTTTGTCCAAAGATGAACTGACATTGGCTGGCATAACTGGTAGGTTGTTGGAAGAATCCAAAAGAAGACAAGAAAGGGATCAGTTGAGAGTGCAACAACCAAAAGAAGAAAAAATGTACTCAACTGCTTATTTTGTAAAACGTTGTTTTGCTTGTGGGGCTAAAGGGCATATAGCTAAATATTGTAAAAATAAGAAAATGCCTGTTAGGGACAATAATAGACCCAAGAAGGGTTGTAATTTAGCTATATCTAGTTCAACTACTGATGTTAACCAGGATTGTTGGGTTGTTGATAGTGGTGCTTCTCAATCTATTACTAGAAATAGAAAATGTTTTGTTAAAATGGAGAAGAGTAACCAACATGTTAAACTAGCAAATGGCTGGAAGGTTAAGGTAGCTGGAGAGGGTGTTGCTCGTTGGTCATTTAGTAATGAACCATTGCCTATGTTATATATTCCTGGTTTAAAATTCAATTTATTATCTGTTAAATCTTTGGTACAATTTGGGTTTACAGTAACGTTTAAAAATGATAAGTGTCTTATAGAGAAAGATGGCAGGGTTGTTACTGCAAATTTAGAAAATGATTTATTCATTTTAAGGGAGAATCCAGTATTGGTGGCTAAGTCTAAGTCTGTTTATGAGAATGTTTAACCACATGATGAATGTATTCATCTGTTACATCGGAGACTTGGGCACTTGAATTTCAGGACGTTAAAAAAGACAGTGCAATTATCGGAAGGGATAAAACTACAAGCATGTACTAAATATCTGAACTGTAATGCCTGTAGTCAGCAAAAAAGTAGGGTTACACCAGCAAACCGTGTTAATGGTTTTAAAACTACAAAGCCGTTAGAGGTAGTGTTTATAGACCTAATTGGACCCAAGAAACCCAGTATAGGAGGTGCCTGCTATATTCTAAGCATAGTAGACCATTATTCAAGATATGGATTCTGTTATCTTATGAAAACAAAATGTGAAACATTCCAGCATATAAACAACTGGCTGCGTTTTGTGGAAAGGAAGCAGAAATTTAAAGTTAAATGCTTAGTGACCGATAATGGTACAGAATTTACTAACCAAAGGTTAGAAAAGTTTTTGCAGGATGCAGGGATCCAGCATAAACGATCTGCGCCGTACAGACCAGAGCATAATTCCTATATTGAGAGACGAGGACAAACATTACAAGCAATGATTAGAACTATGTTGGCAGATTCTGGTTTGCCTGAAAATTTATGGGGCGAGGCTGTTATGTGTGCTAACCATGTGCTAAACAACGTGGTTCATTCCTCTACAGGTGAGATACCATTCACCTTATGGCATGGGAGGAAACCAAATCTTAGTTATTTACACACATTTGGAGCCCCAGCTTGGGTACATATTCCATCTAGTGTTAGGAGAAAAGATCGACAAAGAGCCAGAAAAATGTTTTTCGTTGGCTATGAATCAAATCATAGATCTTTTAGATTTTGGGCACAGGGTACTACTAGTGTTTACTGTAGTGCAAGTGCTAAATTTCTAGAGCATGTAGGATGGGATAAACTAGAGCGTGCAGATTTCAGATATGACGATAATACTGTTAAGATAGAGCATCATATTCCTGATGAGAGTCCTGAGGATATAGATACTGTAGAATCCTCTATTAAGGTTGAGGAACAGGAAGTAGGTTTAGGGGAGGATGAAACTGAGACATCTGAATTGAGTTCTGTATTGCCTAGAAGATCTACTAGGGAAAGGCATCCACCAGATCGATATAAGACAACTGTAGTTTGCCAAGGTGCTATCAAACATAAAGCATGTTGTGAAAGCTATGGATTAAGGATCTAAACTCTATATATTGTATCTAAACTGTATATATTGGCCTGTCCAAAGGGGAGCATGTTAGGATATGATTTGGGCCTAACAGTTGTCCAGGCAATATATGTGTTCTGTGACTTTAAGTTTTAATGCTGCATCATGCTGTAATGCTGAGTCATGCTATAATTAATTGTAATTTAACAATGTATTTAAGCAAGGGTACTGTAAGGTATTCAGTGGATGATAAGCTGCCATTGCGTGCGTGTGTGGGTGGATCTGCTACCATCCGGGGTTTGTGAACCAACTACTGTTTGTTTGGTAAGAGTTTGTTTGGAGTTAACCGGTAAAGACTTGGACTGTTTAGAAGACTACAAGATTGTTTATTTTCCACTATGAAGAAAACTTTTGATAACACCAGTTTGTATGTATCTCTATCTCATTGCTCTCAGCAACGTTTCTCTGTGCACTTCACTCTGCTAGTTGTTACACAACAACAATATCCTTAACATACTGGACTGGGTGATCCGGTCCGAACCAGGAGCATTTCACCCCTGCTCCTCTTGAGCCCTCCCCACCTAGCTCCCCCTCCCCAAATCTCTGCCATTTAAGATGCCCACCTACTCCCTGGTGCTAACTGCCCCTGCCACCCAGCCGTGCCTACAGCCATACCCACACAACAGCCAGGTCTTCTTTCATACACTGGGCTTCTTTCACTAGCCCATGAAAGATAGCCCTGGCTATGCCAACACATACATACACACACAAAAAAAATCTGGCTAGAAAGGTTATTTTGATCCAACACATCTGAGGCCTTCTTTCATATGGCTTCTTTTATAAAAGAAGGCCCTGACTGGCTGCAAGACAATCCCCACATTGCATTGGTGTGAAAGAAGACCATGGGAAAGAAGATTCTGGCAGGTATAGCAGTGGCACCTAATGAAGTGGGTGCAAGGGGGGCAGCAGGGGCAAGTGGTAGCAGCAGGTAGATGGGCAGTCAAAAAGCAATTATATATGTGGGTGGGCCAGATCAGGCCTGAATTTTGGACACATTATCATAGAGGGGCTACAACAGCCAGAATTTTGAGTAATAAAGTCTCTTTATTCAGCACCACCATAACGTTGAACGGTCACTAAGCAGTGGCTAAGACGCTGAGCTTGTTAATCGAAAGGTCAAATCCCCAGTGCCGTGTAACGGGGTGAGCTCCTGTTACTTGTCCCAGCTTCTGCCAACCTAGCAGTTCGAAAGCACATAAAAAATGCAAGTAGAAAAATAGGGATCACCTTTGGTGGGAAGGTAACAGTGTTCCGTGCACCTTTGGCTTTTAATCATGCTGGCCACATGACCAGGGAGACATCTTCGGACAGCGTTGGCTCTTCAACTTTGAAATGAACACCACCCTAGAGTTGGGAATGGCTAGCACATATGCGCGAGAGGAATCTTTACCTTTACTTTACCTATAATGGAGTTGGCTGGTTTATATCTTATTTTGTCATATAAGCCCCAACAACCAGTATGCTTGTTCTGTACTTTAGTAACAGTTACACCAGTTACTGAAGTATTATGTTCCAGTATAGAGCAAATTTAAATATTTTCCTGATATTCAACCAAATATACTTCCTTGTAATTTAAGCCATTATTTTCTTGTCCTATCTTCTGGAATAACTCTGAACTATTCTTTGTCTTTCATATGACATCCAGTACCTGAAAAGAGCTATTATGTCTCTCTATAATCTTCTCCAAAACATATCCAATGTTTCTAATGGTTCCTCCTAGGCTTGTTATTCCATTTATCATCTAATGGTCTACCTGGATATGCTCCAGTTTGACAATGTCCTTCCTAAAATACAATGCTCAGAACTTGATGAAATATTCAGGTATGATCTGACCAACACTAAATAGAGAGAAGTTACATAATAACTTGCACTGTCTTCTTCAAACACTAGAGGTTTAGAACAAGCCAGAATCTTAACCATGGTCTGAAACAGTATTACAATCCTGGCTTGTTCTAAATCGCAAAACCCTATCTCCCTGGTTGTGATGCAGTAAATTTAAGTAAAGTGAACTGTTTATATCTGAGCTTAATAACCAAGATAACTAATTCTACAGTATGGTAACTAAAAATAAACCATACTTATGTTAAGAGTTATAGTGCTGATAATAAAATGCTACTATTAATATTGGGTTATTTTTAAGTATGCATTTCTTCTAAACGACTATATACTGTCACAACATTATACATTGGCTGGTATCCACCCCCTGGCAAATTCGAAGATGTCAGTATGGAAACATCAAGAGCTCTGCACAATTTAACCAAATGAGCTAGAAGATATTTCAAGCTGCTAAGAGAAATATTTCAAGTGTTGCTAGAAAAATCCCAGAAGTTCACTGACAGGTGCCTAGAAATGTGTTGGTTAATAACTAGAAAACTAAATTTATTTTTTTATATACAGTTCCAAACAGAACTGCAGGAAAACACTGCCTTGCATAAATGAGGGAAGTATTTTATTCCTATCTACTTTCTAGTTAAAGCTAAAACACATTTTAATCTTCAGTTTCTTCAGAAAAGATTCCCAAGGCACTACTTTATTCTTATAATAAACATTATAAATAATTGTAGTATAATAAGGTTCCACCCTTTATCCAATCCCTCCATTAGAAGACATAACAAAGGTGACAATATTATTAAACATTTATATTGCCAAACACTTCCCTTTTTCCTTATACTCATCATTGGAATTTCCCATTTAAGACACACCTTGCTTTATTTCCTTTTCTATATTTCTAAATGGACA
The DNA here is from genome assembly GCA_030761175.1 of Masticophis lateralis. Taxonomy (NCBI): domain Eukaryota; kingdom Metazoa; phylum Chordata; class Lepidosauria; order Squamata; family Colubridae; genus Masticophis; species Masticophis lateralis. The sequence continues at coordinate 319,111,553 of JAUDYJ010000001.1, read as the reverse complement.
AAATCTTTACCTAGCTTTTATTCATCAGTATTTCATCTACTTGAGTTGTATATGTAACATCAATGATCCAAACCAGTGGTGAAATGTGTTACTATCGGTTCTGTGGGCGTGACTTGGTGGGGGGTAATGTGACTGGGTGAGCATGGCCAACTTCTTTTTTTTAACTTTTAAAAGCATTTTTTCTACAACCTCTTCAAAGAGGTTGTAATAAAAAATGCTTTTAAAAGGCTCTGACAATCCTAGCTGAGTTGCCTGATCTTCAGAGGCTTTTGTTTTCTTTTTCTTTTTTCTTTTAAAAGAAAGAAAAAAGCCTCTGATGATCGCGCTATTCAGCTGGGCATCAGAGGGAGGGGTTTTTGCTACCAGTTCTCCAAACCACCCGCAACCATCGCTATCGGAACAAGCTATCCAATCCGAACCAGGATCATTTCACCCCTGATCCAAACTATTTAAAATATTAAATGTTTTTATTTGGCATAGTACTCTTTCTCTGGGTGCACATCTCTTGCTCTTTAATAAATTATTCTAGTTTTTTATAGTGCAAAATGTTCAGAGTCATTGAGATTCGTGCATTTTTTAAATCTATGTTGTCAAAGTGTGCACAGGTCTATCATGTGTACCAACCCAGGAGAATGGACGTTGGACTTACCTGATACGTCCTTTCTCGCAGTAAGTGGGGACGTCTGTCAGGATGGGGTGTGACTGGCTCTCTGGAATCCTGGCTGGGTCGACAAATTTGCATGGCTCCGCCCTCTAGTCCCCAGTGTTTCGGCGAGGGCGTAGTCGTCGACAGACGTGTCTTCCTACAATGAGAGAGAATGAGTAAGAGCCCTCCCCCCCCGTCCGGGACCCCAGTAAGTATCCAAGGGTGGGTCTGACAGACGTCCCCACTTACTGCGAGAAAGGACGTATCAGGTAAGTCCAACGTCCATTCTCCGCATGGTGGGGACGTCTGTCAGGATGGGGACATACCAAAGCAGATGTCCACCAGGGAGGGAATAGAGGTCAAACCTGTCAGGAACGGTGCACCGTCTGCAGCACTCTACGGCCAAAAGCCGCATCCGCGGATGCGAAGGAATCAACCCTGTAATGGCGGATGAATGGCGTTATGGTTGTCCACGTAGCCGCCCGGCAGACTTCCTCCAGAGGAGCTCTGGTAGCCCAGGCCGCGGAGGTGGAGGCGCTCCTCGTCGAATGAGCCGTTATCCTGGCCAGAACAGGTAAATGTTGGCGTTGGTAGGCCGTAGCGATGGTCGCTCGAAGCCACCGACCCAAAGTAGGGCCCGTGACCCGCATCCCAATGCAATCTGTTTGAAATGCCACGAAGAGGGCCTCCGTCTTCCGGAAAGACGCCGTGCGAGCAATATAAATCTTAATTGCCCGGCGGACATCTAAGGTGTGCCACGACCGTTCCAGCCGATGTACTGGACGAGGACAAAAATTCGGTAGCACCAATTCTTGGGCCCTGTGATACCAGGTGTTGACTTTAGGCACAAATGCCGGATCCAGGCGAAGAACGACCCTGTCTTTATGGATAATGCAAAGATCCGGTCGCACGGAGAGGGCAGCCAGTTCCGAGATACGACGGGCTGACGTAATCGCGACCAAGAAGGCCACCTTAAACGAAAGAAATCGGAGAGAAGCTTCACGAAGTGGTTCGAACGGAGATTCCATAAGAGCCCGCAAAACAGTGTTAAGATTCCAAGAAGGAAAGCGGTGCACCACTGGGGGTCTCAAGGAAGAAGCACCTCTGAGAAACGTCTTAATAAATGGATGTCGGGCTAAGGGGCCTTCAGGAAACCTCGGTAAAACTGTAGAGAGGGCCGCCACTTGCCGGCGCAGCGTGTTAGGGGCCAGACCTGACGAGAATCCGGCCACGAGGAAGGCGAGAACGTCCGACACCGAAGCCGAAAGAGGGTCCAAGGAGGTGCGGCCGCACCACGCCAAGAAGGCTGCCCAGGTGGCCTGGTAAATGCGCTTAGTCGAATCCCGCCTGGCAGCTAGCATAATATTAATAGCTGGGTCCGGAACCTTGGCCTTCACGAGGAAGCGCCGCTCAATCTCCAGACGGTCAATCGGAGATTCGCCGGGTCCGGGTGCCGTAGTGAACCTTGGACCAGAGAGAGTTGAGACAGGGGAATTGTCCAGTGTGGGGCCACCGACAGGATCCGAAGGTCCGCGTACCATGGTTGCCGGGGCCAAAGGGGAGCGACGAAAATCACCTCTGCCCGTTCCTCGATCAGCTTCCGAATGCACTTGGCTATCACAGGTAGTGGCGGAAATGCGTAGAGGAGGCCGGGGGGCCAAGGGCTCCGAAGGGCATTCGTAGCTTCCGCCCGCGGTTCTGGATACCGGGAAAAAAACCTGGGAACCCGGTGATTGGATGACGAAGCGAATAAATCGACGACAGGTATCCCAAAACGGTCCGTTATCTGCTGGAATAGAACATGGGGAAGAGACCATTCCCCGTGGTCCAGAACCTGACGGCTCAGGGCATCCGCTTGGACATTGAGGTTCCCGGAGATGTAGTCCGCTGCGAGAGACCGCAAATGTTTCTCGGCCCATGTCCCCAGGCGCAGGGACTCCGTGAGCAGCAGCTGCGAATGAGTTCCGCCCTGGCGGTTGATATGCGCCTTGGTGGAAACGTTGTCCGTCAGGACCAGAACGTCTTTGCCCTCCAGAAACTGCCGGAAGTGAAGGAGGGCCAGCCTGACTGCCCGCAACTCGAGGAAATTGATGTTCCTGAGACTTTCTTGAGGAGACCAACGGCCCTGGGCAACGAGATGTCGAAAATGGGCCCCCCAACCCTGAAGACTGGCATCCGTCACCACCGTGAGCCGAGGAGGATCCCGGAAGCACGAGCCCTGCTCCAGAGCCCGCGACCTCCACCAGTGGAGAGAAGACCTGACCAGAGGCGGAAGATGGAGGTGGATTAGCGAAGAAGCATGCCCCGATCGTTGCAGGGGAAGCAAAAACCACTGGAGTCGTCTGCTATGCCACCGAGCCCAAGGAACAATGCCGTATGTAGACACCATTTTGCCCAACAAACAGGATAACTTCAGGGCGGAGACCGAGGATTCGGCGAGACACTGGGCCACCAGGGACCTAAGACTAGCCTGACGCTCCGGAGACAAGGAAACCTTCAAAGACCTGGTCTCAATCACTGCCCCCAAGTGAATCAAACTGTGACCTGGCACTAAGTGACTCTTAGGAAAATTCACAGAGAACCCATGAGCCTGAAGGGTAGCAAGGACAGTATCCAAATCCCGGTGAGCCGCTTGCAGCGAAGAAGAAAGGACCAAAAGATCATCTAAGTAGAACTGGAGGCGAATACCCAAGGAATGGATGTGCCCCACCAAAGCTGCCATGATCTTGGTAAAGACCCTGGGAGCCGAGGAAAGGCCAAAGGGCAGAGCCCTATACTGGTAATGCTCCCCCAAATAACTAAACCTCAGAAACTGTCTATGCTGATGAGCAATAGGAACATGCAGATAAGCTTCAGTAAGATCCACTGAAGAGAGAAAGTCCCCTTGTCTGATGCACTGCAAAATGGTAGACAGGGAGTGCATTTTGAACCGGCGGTAAGTAATGTACCGGTTCAAAGCTTTCAAGTCTAAGATAGGGCGCCAACCCCCGGAATTCTTTTTTACAATAAACAACCGAGAGTAAAATCCGAAACCCCGTTGGTCTAGGGGAACCTTCTGAACCGCCCTAATCTCTAACAGGTGGGCGATGGAAGCCGAGACCAGCTCTCTCTTATACTTATCTCGCGAAACGGGACAAGGGGCAAAAACTTGAGGGGGATACGAGGAAAACTCCAAGAACAAACCCGACCTGATAGTCGACAAAACCCAATTGTCAGAAGTAGAGGCCTCCCACTGGTGAAAGAAAAGGGCTAACCTGCCCCCAATGGGAGCCTGAGAAACAGCACTAACGAGGTCTACGCTGGAAACGCCCCCGCCCTCCTCGAAAGGATCTCTTAGGCGGAAATCTGTTTCCTTGGCGAACCTGGGAATCTTGAGCGAGAGGTCTGAAGGGAGCTGATCTGTGAAGACGGTGCTGGTAAGTACCAGACTCGGGGCGAAAGGACTGGAACCGGGGACCAGAAGAAAAACGGGATTCCGATCTCCGGGATACAGACGGAAGGATCTTGCGCCGGTCCCTAGTTTCGACCAAAAGGGGATCAAGAGCCGGGCCAAAAAGACGACCAGGAGCATAAGGAGTCGACGCCAGCTGCCATTTACTCTTTAAATCCGCATTCCAATTCCTGAGCCACAGCAACCTGCGAGAAGTGACTGATGACCCAAGAGCTCTTGCCGCAAATCGGGAAGCATTGAGGGTGGCGTCAGCCGAATACTCCAACGCAGCTGTGATTTTATTCAAATCTTGACGTGAGCGAACATCCGATGCAGGGAGGCGCTCTTGAAGTTGCTTGATCCAAAGAAGAGCGGCTCTATTAAAAAAAGAAGCCGAGGTCGAAGCCCGGACCGACCAAGCGGCCGCTTGGTGACCCTTAACTAGAGTCCTCTCTGCCCGCCGATCCTCAGGCCGAAGAGAGTCTTCGGGAGGTCCCGCCGGATGAGCGGAATTGCAAAGAGCCACGATAGGGGGATCTACTGCAGGTGGAGATAAGGCATCAGACAAGGGCTGGGCTGAGTTGTATAATCGTTTGTCTAGCCCGTTTGGCCCAGGTCCAGCGCCAGGAGCTGACCACTGGCGAGACAACACATCTAGAAACAGCTTGGGGGCCGGAATGGTCTCTGGATTAATAGTTGGTTCAGCAAACATGGCCGAAGCAGGGTCAGCAGTCTCAGACGTGGAAGCCACAGGAGGAACTACCCCCAAGCGCGTGGTAGCAATGGCTTTATGAAGGAGGGAACGAAAAAGCTGAGGGCGGAAAAGACCAATAAATGGTGCCTGGTCAGGCACTGGACTTTCATCATCTGACAAGGCTGAATCTAGAAGTTCCCCGGGTTCAGACACCGAAGCTTGGTCTAGCTGATCAGAAGGATCGCCAGCTTCCTGATCAGACAAGGAACCTTCCAGAGACCCCACTCCGGCCTGTTGTGGAGCAGAAGATGGTTGGAAAGCAGGGAGCTGTTGAGGCAACTGGGGAAACTGAGGCCAGTTCCCTTGTTGAAAAAATTGAGAAAGACCTTGTCGAAAGGCTCTGGCTAACATCCCCTCAAAGGCCTCTGGTGTGTGAGAACCCGCAGCATGCGCAGAAGGAAGGGGTGGAGGCGCTGACTGGTCATCAGGGCTCAAAGCAGTACCGGCAGAGTTCGACTGAAATAATGGTTCAGTGCCTGGTTCCAGAATAGTATTGCCCTGGATTGAAACATCAGGGGAAAGCTCCCTGAAGGAGCTCCCTGCTGCAGATGGAGCTGGGGACCTGGACCTCCCCCTTCTGGAAGCATCAGGCAAGCTGACTTGGTGGGCAGCTTTGGCCTGGGCCTTCTCGAAGGCCTTCTCAATCGCCTTATGGCGACGCTCCTCTTCTTTGGAGGGACGGGAGGCCCCGCCCTCCTTTGACTTGCTCTTCTTAGAGCGCTTAGGGAGAGAAGCCCCTGCTGAAGTTCCCTCCAATGGATCCCCATGAGCGGGTCTCTTATGGGCCGCTGCTTGCCTAGAACTGTGGGTGGCTGGAGAATCCGCCATCTTGAAAATAACGGGAGGCCTGCATAAAGAAAGAAAATGGCGGCCGCTAAAAAAGGGCGCGCAAAAAAAAAAAAAAAAACCAAGCTCTCCCGCCACCCTGGTAGCCAGCCGCTATATTAGCCAAGAAAACATTCCCTTCTGCCGCCAGCCGAAGGGCTGTTAAAACGGCAAGGGATCCCCGTGTTTGCCCCCTCTGAGCCGTAGGCGCCCGAACCTCCGCAATATACACTCCGCCGCCAGCCGAAAGACTGTTAAAGCGGCAAGGAGGTGAAGCGCCCGCCATTTTAGCCGCCGCCGCCAGCCGCCAAGTTAAAAAGCGGCAAGGAAAAAAAAAAAAGTGCACCGCCGCCAGCCACAGGCTGTTAGCGGCGAGGGGGCTAGAAATTTGAGGTGGCGAGGGAGGAGGAAGGGGGGGAAGAGGGCGGCGAGGCGAAACAACCGAACTCCCCCCCCCACCGAGGGAAATTCACTCACAGCCACCGTCTGGAAGCCTCAGAAGGCACCGTCCTCCCTCACGAGCCCTGTAGCTCACTCGCACACACTCTCTCTGCTGCCCGGTCAAGGCCGGTTAATGCAGCGTCTGACAATGCTGAAATTCTGCAATCTCGAGGTCTGACAGAAAAACTGACAGTCCCAGTGTTCAAAGGACAGAGCTGGAGAAGACATGTCTGGCCAGCCAAGGCCGAGTCGAAACACTGGGGACTAGAGGGCGGAGCCATGCAAATTTGTCGACCCGGCCAGGATTCCAGAGAGCCAGTCACACCCCATCCTGACAGACGTCCCCACCATGCGGAGAAAGTACAGCCAACAATGATTCGTATCATATAGTGGTTTGTATCTACAATAGGAATATAGGAATACTATACATACATATACTACAAGCAATATCTAATCAAACAGCAATTACGGCAGGAAAAAAACTTGATGAACGAATACTCTAGCAGGTCCTCTTCTTATTACACAGGTTCTTAAAGGGATAATAGCCAAAGACCCTGCTGACTCATTCCCCTCATTCCATCAGCTGGTCAGCTCTTAAATTATCACCTTGACATATGTATACATAAATAATTAATGTTGTTGTAAGTACAGCTAATGCACTAATTAACTATCTTAATTAAATAGAAATGTCTGAGACCTATCATTCAAGTGTGGCCCCAAAAATATTTGTTTTAACTGTTCTGTTAAAATAAAGTAAGATTATTTGATTTGTGGTTCAATACATTGTGTTAATGCAGGCTATAGAATGGCAAAACAGAAAAATGGTAACAAGTAAGCTTCATCAGTAAAATCAACCAGCAGATAGTTGGGATACATAGCTGGAACAGGAGATGTTCACATTCTTGTCATCTCTGTGACAGTACTACAATTCACTTTATATTGAACTGTCCTTAAAGAAAATTCCACATTTACAACCTGACACAAGATGCAACTGCCTGATCAGTGTTAGTTACAGTTTAGTTAATTACAAGGCAGTCCTCAAATTATAGCAGCAATTGGGGTGACAATTTCCATCACTAAATGACATGGTCATCAAGTGCAATGTCACATGACTGCATCACTTAGCAATGGCAATCCCTGAAATCCCTATTCCTGTTGTTAAGCAAGGATCATGGGTTGTTAAGCAAGCACATTGAACTAAGAGAGGGGACATCCCAATTCCGCTTCATCTTAGATCAATTGGTAATATTTTGGCCAATCCCTCTCTCTCACTCCAATCTCTCTTCCTAGGGTGATTGTTGTGGAGAAAAATAGGAGGAAAGAGCATAAGATGGGAGGCAAACCAAATAGACAAATAAGTAATTTTAGGTTATCTACACTTGATCTTAATCAAAGAGCCAAGGTGTAGTATTATAAAGATCAATAGCTGTCCATAGCTGTCCATTAATTTACTCAATTTACTTTTAAAGTTAGGGGTCACAACTGGATCTTATGTTAATGAATTCAAAAGGTTAGGGTAAGGGCTGTGTGAAGTGCTTCCTTCCCTCTCTTTTCAAATTCCTTTCAGCCAGCTTCACTGCATATTCTCCATTCCTGGCATACTCAGCTCTTGCTAATGAAATGGATAAAAAACAAAGCCATTCCTTCGACTACAGTGTCTTATTGCAATGTTTCCCAAATGTCGCATTTCACAATCCATTTTATACTTAATACATGATTGGACAGATTTCTAAGATAAGAAGAAAGCGAGGAAAATACCTGGTTTACAGGAAGAACAGCTGCCACCTCTTGCCTCAAGTTCTTTTGCCTCCAATTGCCTATATCTTTTTATGTATTCCTCTCCATCATGTTGCAACCCAGGTATCCTAGAAGTTAAAAAAAATGATGAATTAAAATGAAAACTTATCATAAAAATCTGACTGACGAGTAATTTTATGAAGATGCATATTAGTTACGGGCCACAGTTTTCTGATCCAATGTTGATTGAGAAGTTTATAAGAATCTACAGAGGGAAGCCAAACAAGTTATTAGTGCTACTAAAGTACAGAAAGAAGAGTAACTAGCTAAATCTATTAAAGAGGAGGATAAAAGGGGGAAAAATATGCAATCATTACAAGGAACAACTTTAACGATATAAACAATGGAATTATAAATCTAGAAATGTCACATGAGGCAAAATTACAACTGCTGGTCATGACATATTGTGTTCCTTTACCAAGCAGAGATAAGAATAGACATATTGCGTAAAAACCTAAACTGGAACTGATAACTCTAACAGGTTTTTTTTTTTTAAATGACAGGGAACTAACTATTCCAGCATTCTACTAATGTCGTTAGTAAGAGAAAGTGACAGGGCATTAAGAAGGCAAGTAAAGTATGAAAAATTAAGTGGGGAAAAAAATAAGATGGAGCAAAGCCACTGGAAATTGCTCTCTTGAACACAAGCATTTCTGACAGCATCCCTTCACAAACCTCAATCATTTTAGGGCCTTATTTTCCACTTTAATGCCCAATTCTCTATCCCAGCATCAGTGCTTCCATAAGGAAAGAGCTGGAGGTTTCATGTAAAACGGATGCCAACCACTCTCAACCCAAGGGTGTGTTTTCAACCATACTGATGCTCTTATGCAACACCAATCTCTTCTTGACCAAGTACCTGTATCTCCTTTTTATCTCCTGGACTTCCTTTTTAAAGGGAAAGTTTAAGAATGTGCTACTCAAAATGGCAACAGCACCAACATTTATCTTTCCATACTTTAGATACTCTTACTTGTATTTATCACCCACATTACTAAAAGTCTATGGAGATTCTCAGTCATCCAGGTTATGGTTGTCCCACAGCTGCTTTTTTCAGGAGGCAACTGGACTTGTTTTTTCTTTGAAAATGTTTCGTTTCTCATCCAAGAAACTTCTTCAGCTCTGACTGGATGATGGGGAACGGAAGGATTCATATGCTTTACACATCTCTGCAAGGAATATAAATCCTTCCATTCCCTACAATCCAGTCAGAGCTGAAGAAGCTTCTTGGATGAGAAGCGAAACGTCTTCAAAGAAAAAGTCAAGTTGCCTTCTGAAAAAAAGCACCTTTGGGACATCCACATTACTGTTTGCTAGAAAATGCACAACTGTGCTATCACAGCAAATATAGATGCACCAAAACATTGCAAGGGAGCACTTAACCAAAGTCTGCTCTGTTGAATAGAGCATGTGGCTTTAACCTTAATAGTATATGGCAGCGTGTAGCACACAGCTGAAATTACACTGTCAGCAATAGCACACATACAGTAAATGCTAGCTCTCAACTTACAACCACAATTGAGCCCAAAACTTATGTTGCTAAGTGAAAAAATTGTTAAGTGAGTTTTGTTCATTTGTTAAATGAATCACTGCAACTGCTGAATTAATAACTTAGTTAAGTGAACCTGGTTTCTCCATTGATTTTGCTTGCTAGAAAATCACAAAAGGGGATCACGTAATTCTGGGACCCTGCAACCACCAAAAATGTGAGTCAGTTGTCAAGCATCCTAATGTAAATCACGTGGCTATGGGAATGCTGCAATGGTCACAAATGTGAAAAATTGTCATAAGTCACTTTTTTTACTGCCATTGTAACTTCAAACAGTCACTACACAAATTGTTGTAAATCGAGGACTACCTGCATATCTATTTTATCTGCATTGCACATTTACAGTGTAAGGTTGCCGAACAGATAGTAATTTTGAATATCAACAAAAAAAGGTTTTCTGATGTTGCTTCTTGTATTATTCTGATGTTTTTTAAATAAATATTCATACTCCAATTTGCAGATTCTCAGGTTAAATTCCTAACAGGAAAGGCTTTATCAATTCTTCAAAAGAGTGTATTGAAAGTAAAGGGTTTTTCTGTTTCCTTTTATAAAACTACTGCTTCAGATCACAAGAGGAAATAATGACGGGAGATTCACCGAAGATAAAATACTTCTTCGTATATTCTCAATCTACAGAATTTGCCACAGGCTGGTCATACCCACCAAATTGAATGAAATTTGTGACATTGTAAGCTCCTTATTAGTATGTGATAGGTGGCTGTGTAACACAACAAAGTACTAGGCTAATTTTGTGTGTTATCGCAGTACTGAACATGGCTAAAGAATGGAAATTTCTAACTGCAATCCTTGGAGAAAGAGGCCCTGGCAAAAGTAACCTTCCCCCCTGCCACATTTCAAATAGATAATTGCATTCTCCAAGGAACTGCTTTGAAGAATATTCAGAACCTTGATGCAAAGTGTATCAGCCTAGTTACTGGCAGGTGAGAGCCATTGTGTGCACATTCCAGCAATGCTGTATATAGGCTCTACACTGGTCAGCAATAGTACTTGCAGTATGTATGTATGTATGTATGTATGTATGTATGTATTTTTATTTATTGATTGATTGATTGATTGATTGATTGATTGAATTTCTATACCGCCCTTCTCCCAAAGGACTCAGGGCGGTGAACAGATTAAGAATTCATATACATATAAATATATTTTATAAACAGTAAATAATTTGTATAAAATTTGTATAAAATAAATAAATAAACAGTATCATTTGTCAGCATTCCAGAAAACCCCAACTCCAATTAGAAACTCCGAGGCAAGCATTTTCTCAAAGTTCCATTTATTAGAATAGGTATACTGGCAGATCTGGGAAAACGTGAATCTGAGAGTTCCAGGTTTTCCCTCAGTAAATCAAAATCCCCAAATCCATCCCCTGCACCTATCAGTCCATCACATTGTCCAATCACCATCCGTCCCATCTCGAGGTATCACTCCAACCACTCCTTCTCCAGATGCAGGACTGTCATGACCTTGACTGAAAACAAGAATGCTATTTTGTCTAAATACATTCCCTCTACTTTCCCACACACAAGAAGGTGGCAGCGTGGAAGCTTCCATTGCTAAGATGGCTTCCAAAGCTGACATCCTTATTTCAAATCTTTTCAGAATGCCAGTGCAAATTCTGAGGAGGGTATAGAGATTCAAAGGGAGCAGGAAATCAGTGTATTTCAGAGGTGGCACCAATCCTATCAACAGTCTTCTCCAGGAAATCCAGATAGCATCCTCCCTTGTGATTTTCAGACACCCTGTTAAAACCAATGATTACAACAACAAAAGTAGTCCCTGGGTTTACAGCCATTTAAAAGTTATTCAGTTACAACATTGGAAAATGACTTATAACCGATTCTCGCACTTATGAATATCACAGCATCCCCACAGTCTCATGTCTTAAAGTTGGGTGTTGACAACTAGCATTATTCACAATAGTTGCAATGACCTTGGGGTCACATGATTGCCATCTGTAATTTTTCCCACAAGCAAAGTCAATGGGGGAAGCCAGAATCAACAACAGCATCATTTGCTTAATGACATGATGATTTTGTAATATTGGGAATAACTTACTTAATGACTGCATTACTCAGGGATGGGAGTTCCAGTCCCAGTGATGATTATAAATTGAGGAATACAGTATACATCAAACAGATACTTTCAGTAGTGTGCTTTCTGCTCTTTGACTCAATTAAATGTATGTAATGACACTCAAGTACCATTCATACATTAATCTTAAAATACAAAATATTGAAATTCAAAAAATGTATGATATAATTTCAATCCAAGGTACACATATTCCAAGGTCTGACTTGTTAAATGTTTCAGTGAATTCTGAAAAAGACTGAGCAGACTTCAACCAATTTCCACACAGAAAGTATCACTTTTTTTCTAAACAAAGAGTCCCTTGGGAGTTGGGCGGCATAGAAATGCAACTAATAAAAAATAATTTTAAAAAATAATACTAATAAATGATAAGCTAGCATTCATAACAGTATGATGCTGAAAGTTTCAGGTATTACAATAACTCAAACTTGAAGGGAGATGTGGACTGTGAACTACAAGGTTTTTTTTAACAGACGCAGGATAAAAATTGCTTTTAAATGAACAACTGCACCACACAGAAGACCAGAGTGTGCAGCACTTTTTTAAAAAAAAAACTCTGGTCACATAGTGACAAATGCAACATTGTTTACTTTCTGTATCCATAAAGTCATTTATTCACACCTTCCTACACATGTTCTCTCCTTTAAAGCAATAGCTGACAACTCAGCGTTATTCCCTGGGGTTGGGCAGCCCAAGTGCTACATGATAGGGGAGAAAGCAACAGGAGCTAAGCCTCCATCAATTAGCATGTCTGAAGTAAAAACGACAGAGCTAATTATAGGTGGGAGGCGGGTGGATGGGCCTATCATGCGTGCAATGGCCAAATTGATCAATGATGTATAAAGGCGAATATCTCTGCAATGGTAGTTTTTACACTCTGACGATGTTAGCAGAGGCTAACGAAAGCTAAGTGGATAATATATTTTAAGTTCTGGAGATCACGATGTCTGTCTCTTCTTATATGTATATGACTATATATATATAGTCACTTTTATATATACAGTATATATAGTGACTACTAGAGCATGCTAATCATTGTATGTCATTATATATGCAATAATTCCATGTCATACTTTGAGTGAATGAACAAGAAAGAAAAATGAAGTAAATAAGATCCTTTGAAAAGTACCAGAACCAGAAAGATTTGCCTAGGAAGATTTCAGCATACGTAACACAGAGAAAAGTACAAGGCTGAAAACAGCAAGAGACGGTTCCCTAAACAGCAGTTGGTTCCCATCTGAATTGGATCAGACAAAGGCATTCTGGTGGAAAAGGTTCATGAGGTGTGAGGAAAGGGCTACCTTTGGATCGGTCAACTGTTTGTGAGGTGTAAATCTCGTAGCCCTTGGGGGCTATTGCATAAAATGAAAGTTCCATGTGAGAGTCTTGCCTCATTTTTTCTGGAATTCAATCCTAGTGTAGTCAAGCAAAAGGTTGAGTTAGAATGCCATTTTATGTATGTATGTATGTATGTATGTATGTATGTATGTATGTCTTTGATTATTCAGGTTTTCTCCCACATAAAATTGAAAGTATCTTGGCGACGTTTTGACGAAGTCTCATTCGTCATTTTCAGGCTGGTGTCTTCAGCCTTGTGCTTCTAGGAGCAATCTCCTAGAAGCACAAGGCGAAGATACCAGCCTGAAGATGACGAATAAGACTTCGTTGAAACGTCGCCAAGATACTTTCAATTTTACGTGGGAGAAAACCCGAATAACCAAAAACCTACATACAAATACCTGCGAAAACCTCAGAAAACGTGTGTGTGCATGTGTGTGTGTGTGTGTGTATCAGAGGTGAAATCTAGCAGGTTCTGACAGGTTCTGGAGAACCGGTAGCGGAAATTTTGAGCAGTTCAGAGAACCGGTAGCAGAAGTTTTGAGTACTTTGGAGAACTGGCAAATACCACCTCTGGCTGGCCCCAGAGTGGGGTGGGAATGGAGATTTTTACAATCCCCTAGGAGTGGGGAGAGAATGGGGATTTTGCAGTATCTTTATCCTGCCACGCCCACCAAAGCATGCCCACTAAGCCATACCACGCCCACCAAGCCATGCCCACAGAACTGCTTCCCTTTCCCTTTCAGCTCCAATCCAGGAGCCCTCAGGCAGTTGCTTTTACAACAAACTATTTTGTATCAAATTTATATTTGCTGATAAAGAAATAAAGGAAGACTAGTATATATCTATTTCAAGCTATTTAACTTGAAATTTAGCTTGAAATATTTAGCTTGAAATATTCATCAGCTAGCCATACCCTTACTTGGATATAGCCCAAGTTCGAATCCGAGTAAGGTATGGCTAGCTGATGAGAGCTAAATAGCTTGAAATAGAACTATACTAGTCTCCCTTTATTTATCAGCAAATATAAATTTGATACTATATATATCTCCAACTATTAAAACCTACAATAAAAACCAATTAAATAATTAAAATCAAGTAAAACAACATCAGGGGAGAGTTAATTTAGATGTCATACATAGTGCAACCAGTGCTATGGGTTCTCTGCTCTCAAGGGATCTCCAGGCCTGATTAAAAGTAACATGTTTTGAGGGCTTTCCCAAAATCCCTAAGGATTGGAGCTAACCTCACCTCAGGGAGATGGTGTTCCAGAGGGAGGTGCCATACCAGCAAAGTTCATCTTCTGAGTCCAATCAGATGGAACTCTTTAGCACAAAGGACCCACATGCCTCTCCTGCTGGACCTGATGAAGTAATTACGGTAGAAGTAACCGGGGAGAGGTGGATCTTCAGATAACATGGCACCATGCCATATACAGCTTTAAAGGTCAACCTCAGCACTTAAATTGCACATTGCAATCAGCTACCAATGCAGCTCATGAGCAGATGTGCCATGTGTGTCCTTCTAAGAATACCCATTACTTTCTCATCTGTTGCATTTTACACCAGCTGAAGCTTCTGGATGCTCTTCAAGGACAGCCCCATGTGCAGCATAAGACATTCAGGAGAGAAACAAGACATGAATAACTCTGAGCAGAATTAAACTGATCCATGATAGTTTTAATATGTATTGATAGCTTTACTCAGATTTTCTTTTGGGCTTTTGAATCAGTGTTAATTTCCTGTGACTTCCAGGACTTTATTGCCGAAGTTTTCTTCAGAAGTGACACAGTTGGCTTTGTGCCTGAGATAGGACTAGAACTCATAGCCTCCCAATTTCTAGCCTAGTGACTTAATCACTATACCAAACTGCCTCTCTCTATTCATAATGGCATCACATGTGGATGATACACAATCATCAATGCCTAGCTAACCCATGAAGCATGCACTCCAATGTAAATGCTATACTTTAACATGCATACATATTATTCTAAATAAAATTATAACTAACAAGCATCCATATAGCTCAATGCATAACAATATTTTTAAATGCTATGGCACAGGGAGATCAGCTTCTTGGCTAGTTTAATAATAGGATTAATTTTTGATGTTTGGTCAACGTGACATGAATCTCTTGGAAGACCTACTTCTGAGACATATTTTACGAACAAGTTCCTTTCTCATGTTGAACATTAAATACATCTTGCCAAGGGCATATAAAATTTTAGGCATCACTGGTATCTTACCCCTTAATCGTAGTCTACCACTAAAAGCACCTTACTATTTTGTCTAAAGATGTTATGTTCCACATAACAGTATTGTTCAAAACAATATGTGCCGGAGGGGTTTTCTTAGAATACAAACGGGTTCTCTTAATTACTAGTATCTTACACAAATGTCTTTTCCATCTCAGCTGATCTTTTTAACTTGGGATGCCAGTTAAATCTGGGATTTGTCATAGAAAAAACATATTCTCAACCACTAGTGAGCATCTGCTAGGAGTTAGATAATGGTTAACAGAATTCAAGGGCGTGGTGGACTTAACTTGCTTGTGGCCACATTGAGATTCTAAACTGAACCCTCTTTTAACTCCACCTCCAGATTCTGCCATTACTTTCGTTACAGTCTTTGACTTATGACAGCAATTGGGATTGGAATTGCCATAGCTAAGCAATATGGTTGTAAAATGTGATGTCTTGTGCCTGCATTGCTTAGCAATAGCAGTCCCAGGTGCTATTGTTACAGAGGAACATACGGTCGTTAAGGGGCAATCTTGCATGACCGTAACTTCCAATTTCCTGCCAGCTTCCCGACTGACTTTGTGGGAATCTAGCGGGGAACATTAAAATTCACAATCATGTACCTGCTTGACATTATAATCACAAGCCAAATGCCAAACACCTGGACTGTGCTCACTTGACTGCAGGGATGCTGTAACAGCTGAATCTATGAGGATCAGTCATAAATCCCCATCATTCAGTATTATTAACTTTGAATAGTTACAAATAGATGTAATTTGAGGACCACCTATATACTTATCCTTTCAAAGTAATTAGGTATGAGGAGCTATATTGTCATTGAAAATAAGCAACAATATTGGTAATCTATTTAAAGCAGTGGTAAAAAAGTAGATGCTTCATAGTATTTTTAATATATATACATAAATGACAGTTGTACATATTATTTTCTTCATTTCTCATTTGCTATAGATTTTTCTATCAATATATAAAACCAACTGACTCATTTGAGCTAATGTAGAATTCCTGATTAAGTTGAAGAACGCTGGCTCAGTATGATAAGTAAAACTGACCATTCTTATATGTTTAGTAATAGCCTGTTTAAACTGTTCTGCCTACAGATTTGAGGAAGATTTTTTTTAAAGTTTCCCATGAAAAGGTTTACTTTTGAAAACACATGAAATCTTATGAAGTAATCTCTTACTTGATTTCCAGACACACAACTCCATGATTCTCTAAGGATTGAATACTGAACTTTATAATACGTATCATTTTCTGTCCATGCTGTTTAAGTAATCTAGACTCTCAGATTGTTTACTGACTCCTTAATCCTGCAGAACTTTAGTTTTTTGATTATTCTGTAGAAGGGCTCACATTATCTAAAGTACATATTTTTCCTAACGTAACATCACCATTATTTAGCTTTCACCATAACCAAAGAGTTGTTATTGACCTGGCAACTATGCCAGCGAAGAGATAGCAAAGTATATTTTAATTCTGTCTGAAAATTTGCAAAGGCATTCTGTCGTTTTACATCCAGCTCCTTTCTCCACTTTTTGTAGCACCACACACAATGCAATGTGAAAACCTTCCAACTGAGGATGATTAGTACTGGCATTTGAATTTTTCCAACATACAAGCAATATCAGCTTTAATAACAGACACAGATGTCACCCTTTATGCAGCATGACATCTAAACTAGATTTGCAGGACTATTTTTCAACAACAGTTCAATTCAATACATTTGAAAAGTGGATTAACCAGGTGAGACCAATTCTTAAAAAAAATAGACTACTGCCACTGAAAACTATATTGGCTGAAAGAAGGAATTAAGATGTATTCCTTATTTGTTCTTCATATTTATAGCAAGAAATCCAATAAAGGGAATAGCAAATTGGCGGAGATTTTTTTTTTGTGCTATTAAAGTGGAAATCACCTACACAACCTCTTCTCCAACCTTAACCAAGCATAGGCAAACTGAGAAAGTATGTACTAGTATCAGATATGAACACTTATTTTCTCAACAGAGATAAAATCTAACCATGATCTCAATTCCATGGTGAAACAAATGTTTGCATTAATAGGATCCCCATGTTCCAGATTCTGGTGCAAAGGATGAATTAGCAGATACAATAACAGAAAAGGCAGAAATAAACAATAACCAAATCCTCATATTCTTCCTTCCTTCCTTCCTTCCTTTCTTTTTCTTTCTTTCTCTCTCTCTCTCTCCTTTCTTTCTTTCTACCTACATGCCTATATTTTGGAACTACCCATCTCCCTCACAGAGAAACTCTGGGTAGTGTACTATGGTTGCTTTATGGCTATATGTTATGTAAACCCAGCAGACTATACCTCATTCAATGAAGCATAATTTAGTGCAAATGTATGAATCCCATTGTAGAATATGCAATACTGATTTAGATGAAGAAAGAATCTGATGACATGATGTAAGGCAACTTACACCTCTCCTGCGCGAGCTGCACTGGCTTCCGGTGGTCTTCCGGGTGCGCTTCAAGGTGTTAGTTTTGACCTTTAAAGCGCTCCATGGCATGGGACCGGGGTATTTCCGGGACCGCCTGCTGCTACCGATAACCTCCCACCGGCCAGTACGCTCACACAGAGAGGGCCTTCTCAGGGTGCCATCAGCCAAACAATGTCGGCTGGCGGCCCCCAGGGGGAGAGCCTTCTCTGTGGGGGCACCCACCCTATGGAACGAGCTGCCTCCTGAAATTCATTTGATCCCGGACCTCCGTGCTTTCCGAAAGGCCCTTAAGACTTATTTATTCCAACAAGCCGGCCTTGCTTGACTGATTTTAATGGGGTTTTAAAATTTTTGGTACTATTAATCTTTGGGGTTTTAAATTGGGTATTTTAACGGGGTTTGAGACTTTTATTTTGGAACGCCAATCAATTTAATCTAATTTTAAATCCTTTTAATATTTGTATTATATGTGTTTTAATTTGGTTGTTCACCGCCCTGAGTCCCCCTCCCGGGGAGAAGGGCGGTATATAAATTGAAATAAATAAATAAATAAATAAATAAACTTTTAAGTTCACTGACACCCTTACATTAGGATGTTATTTCTTTTAAAAGCATAATTTTCACATAGTTTTTCTGAAGTGCTAGAGGAGGGGTGTCACACTCAATTTCATTGAGGGCCACATCAGGGTTGTGTTTTACCTCAGAGGGCCAGGGGGCTGTGGCCATGGTGTGTGGCCATGGTGGGCATAGCCAGCTTGACATCACTCCTTTTGGGGGCACTTGTGATGGCCAAGTGCTAAGGCAGGACTTTCCTGAAACTTCTCTCACTCTCATTATAAT
Organism: Masticophis lateralis; assembly: GCA_030761175.1. Taxonomy (NCBI): domain Eukaryota; kingdom Metazoa; phylum Chordata; class Lepidosauria; order Squamata; family Colubridae; genus Masticophis; species Masticophis lateralis. The sequence goes on along the minus strand of JAUDYJ010000001.1, from coordinate 319,093,106 downwards.
CTTCCTTCCTTCCTTCCTTCCTTCCTTCCCTTCCTCCTCCTTCTCCTTTCTTCTTCTTTCCCCTTTCCTTATTTTTCCTTCCTTGCTCTCTTCCTACCTTTCTTTTTGTCTTTCCTCTTTCCCCTTCTTGCATGCTCAACTTCAAAAGGGAAAACATTTCTCCTTTTGTTTTGTTTTTAGTTTGTTTTGCTAGCCATCTGCCAGTGAAAATGGAGCTTGGGGCCCCCACACATGCCCCCTGTATCCCATTTTTGGCCACGACGACCTCCTGTAGCCCTCTGCCAGCAAAAATGGAGCCCGCAAACCCCCCCCCCACAGCTCCATTTTTACTGGCAGAAGCACCGCAGGCCTAGTTTTTTGCTGTTTCCAGGCTGGCTACACAGGCCAGATTTAAGCACCCCATCGGCCGGATCTGGCCCACGGGTCTTGAGTTTGACACCTCTTGTTAGGTTAGGAATACATTTGTTAGGTTAGGAAAAAGAATTCACAAACCTGATAACAGCTATGGATTATAAATAAGAATTTCAGTTATTCGTTTTAGCAGAGGGATTAATTTAGCCATAAACAATATACACTAAGAATCTCACTGTATGCTGCTTAGTAGGTAGTCTTAGGTCTGAGATAAAGTTGCTTGAGATGAGCTTATATAAATCGTGTTAATTTTAGGGTATATACACGTATTGATATAAGATGAATAGGTAAACTGGGTGATGCAATAATTTTTCTTGTCACTAATACAAAGAAGCAAACTACAAATTTGCCAAAATTGCTCCAAAGTTTAGTCCAATGACAAAAAGCAACTGGGTTATTTTTAGAGCACAACAGGGCATAAAAATACAGCAGTGAACTGTGACCTACAGCTATGCACATCCAAGCATCACATCATCCAACCGACAGTTTTACTTTAGCTGGGAGCACATCTGGCTTGGTTTCAGACTACGATTATTCATATGACTACAGACAATACATTTAGCATCCATAGAAAGCTTCTGAAACTGTTCTCACTGGCTCAAGACAAAGTCTGTATGGAAAGGCAGAAACTCTGAATGGGCTTTGTGGAAAGAATTTCAGAGGAATCCATGTCAGAGGGTTCTGGGATCTCTGCTGATAGAAGGAAGTAAGTTATTTTAAAAGCTGGGATAATACACTTTTCTTAAGTGAGTAAAATGAGGAATACTTGTTTCAGACAGAACATACTGGAATAAACAATCACCACATCAAGCAGAACTCATCTATAGTCTTGCTGGTGAAATAGATTCTTTTCTACAAGTACAGTAAGTATAAGAATAATTCTAATTAAAAAAAATTGATGCACTAAAAATATAAATTTCTTACGAGTTACTCCAAATATCCATGAATTTTAGGATTCCATAAAAATTAACATTTTAATTGCATATATTTGTTAGTCTGCTACAAGTCTCTGTAGTTTTTGTAATTAAAATAAACTGTTGCAAATATATATAAACTAGTCTTTTCTCTAAAATCTAGATTTTCTCATGCCAGATGTTATTTTATAGATAGTATCTACATTTTGAATTGTTTTGTTTTGTTTACATTTAGATTGCAGAACATACAGAATACTATAGCTTAAATTGTCTTTGTTTTTGAAAAGAGAAATATTGAATTGAGATGGACTTAGCCAGTTCCTTCAAAAGGTGCTACAAAGATTAATATACCCAGAACAGAACAGAATAGAACAAAGCTAGAATATTTTAAATATCATACTGGTTTCTGGGAGGAATACAATTGCATTTTTATTGCACTATTACTGACAGCACAATCCTATGCCTGGGTACCCAGAATTAAGCTCTATTGAGTCCATTTAAACGTGGATACATTTGCAGTTTAAAACTGAGTGGCTGTGTGAAAAATGAATAACATTACAAAATTTAACTATCAAACTTGAGCGAGAAATCCCCACTAACCAAATTTCCAATTCACCTTTTAGCATTGGTATGTGCATGTGTCTTTTTGTTTCTATTTTTTAAATAGTTGTCAAAATGCCATTCTTTGGCTGGATAAAATGGCCAAAAAGTTATTCTTACAAAAGTGGACAATACCCTGGCTCAGAAGTTGTGACAAAGACACTTCTGAGAGAACTAAAATGGCATTTGAAAGAACGTGAACGGCTCATACAGGAGATTGAAAGTGGACACAAAATTCAAAAACCTGAAAGTGATTACAATGGATTAAGGAGCTACCAAAATCTTCAAATAACTATCCCAGCTACTGAACAACGACAACTTGAAATTCTTTGCTCTCAAATCCAACCATGTCAAACTGGAATCATACTCAGCAGGTAAATCTATTTTATCTATGTAGTATCACATAAGATTCAGGAAAGGGGAAAAGAATCCCCATCTTTGCAGCTTCATATAAAATGTTATTCCTACAAGAAAACGGTTTCAAATTAATTCAAAACTAGCATGCTTCAAACTAGAAGAATAATTCTTTTGAATGAGTTCAAAGAAACTTACTTTCTGGCAATATATGCAACCTTATTCGTAAGACCTCTGTATTGGTTGTGACATCTCAAAAAATGATGCTAGGATTTCATTTGTTCAAATTAAATAGCATGCAATGAAGGAATTTCCAAGATTTGCCCACAAAATATAATAGAAAAAGAATATGCCTTCAGCTTTAATTTTGAGCTTGGCAAAAAAATTAAGTATAACAATTCAGCACACACCACTTAAATGCTTACTACATATTCACAGCTCTAATATTTAGAGCACTAATATGTTTGCCTTCATATTCATCGACTACATTTTTATCCTGTCTCTAGTTTTAAAATCTGCATGGTATGATTTTCATTATAAACTAGTGAACCCGATTCACATTTGTTTCATGCAATTTTGATAAGAATAAGACTGTTTTTATCACAAAACAAGTTTCTCTACAATTCTTCAACATATGTATATGTATATGTATATGTATATGTATATGTATATGTATATGTATATGTATATGTATATGTATATGTATATGTATATGTATATTCAAATACATATATACATATCAACCTGCACATACAGCATATGGAATTTTAAACAAAACAAACCCAGAATAATTCACTGATTTCTCTCTAACCCTATAAAAGGGCTCCAGGGAAATGTCAGTTTGAATCAACTTGCTTGGACAAATTGGACAAGAAAAAAAATGCTTCAGCTGTTTGTACTGCAAACATCATTCTTTCCTATTCCCTATTTTTTTTCTTTAAAAAGCATTGCAAAAATCTTCTCTACCCCTGCATTTTTAAGAGACAAGTTGAATACATGCTAATAGAATGCAGGCTATTTGCCTTTTCTTTTCTTTCCTTTTCTAGATTTCGAGAGGTTCTAGCAGAAAATGATGTTTTACCCTGGGAAATTGTTTATTTATTCAAACAAGTTTTAAAAGAGTTCCTTACTAATCTTGAGAAAGAAGCTCAGCAAGATCAACTGGCTGATGCTTGGAATACAAATTGTTCCAGCCAATTCGCAGCATCCAGCACCAACTCCAGAAAAACAGACAAAGAGGAAATCCCCACTGTATCCAGCTATGTTGACAAAAATACACAAGGCATCCTTCCAACATTCTCCCACAGAATCTGGAATCTTCCCTATTACTACCCATCAAGTTAATTATTTTCTTTCGCTAATACTCATTCAGCTTACCTATAATCATTCTGTAATGATTCAGTACTCCAAAATTATCTTCCCATCCTCATAAATGCAAATTTAAACTTAATAACAACTACAGCTGGCATAGTCCTTAAATAAATAGGATGGATGCTTTATACTAATTAATAGTGTCACATTAAGATCCTTCTTATAGCAGACTTTTTTTATAGAGGTTTTATCATTTTTCTTAGCATTACTCCTGCATGGTTGCAGGGTCCCCTTGTTTTCAGTGCATTCACCTAATTATTAGAGCAAAGCTTAACAATGCATGATGCCATGAGGGTTTTTGTGTATCAGCTGTCTTGTCTTGCAGCCTGATGTTGATTTGGGCTGAGAGGGAATGACTAGTCCAAGGTCACCCAGCTGACTTCTGGGACTAAAGAAGGACTAGAAGCTGGATATTGTTATTCTGAGTCCACCACCTTAACTGGCTATGTTGGCTGTCTTTAATACCATTTATTTTGCCCCTCTAAATATGCAAGAACAAATTAAAGACTTAGCAATGTCCTGAAACATAGTCATGGTGAAAGATATTGACAGATTTTTATCCTGCAATTTGCTTACACAATGCAATCTTTTCAAAACAAAGATGTTGGAACTCAAATCTGAAAACTTAACAGGAAGAAAATAATTATCGATTTTATAAAAGATCCTGTTTTTAATAAACTGGAAACAGATAAGCTTTATGAAGGCCTAAAGCAGGTCACAACAATAGCACCATCTTTTGCCTTTTAAACAAACAAACAAAAAATAGTAGTAAAAGATGCCAAAGATACACTAGCACCCAAAGGACACTTTTTTTATATCGACACTTTGGAAAAATGTGTGCACATTTTAAGATTTAATCATAGATTTAAGACAAATATATATTTCTTCCTTTTATAATGGCTACAATGTGCTTCCACAATTCCCTAGCATGAGACTATTATCTGGGATATTGTGGAACAGTGTTTCTCAAACTCGGCAGCTGTGATTTCAACTCCCAGAATTCTCCAGCCAGCTAATTGAGGGAGTTGAACTCCTCACATCATGGCTGAGAAAACTGCTGTGGAGGATGCAAATAGTAGCCAGACTAGTGCTTGAGTATTATTTGCATTTACACAAAATTAAAACCTGAAAGGGAAGGAAATCTGCATGACAGCTTTATTTACATCCTGCAGAAATTCAGTAAAATTCATCCATATATAGGATGATTTGAAATGACATTCATTCACAGATTGTAAAAAAAATGGCTATATAAGACAAAATTCCTTTATCTGAAATAGTCTGATAGAAAAGCATTATGGCTTGCAATCCTTTATTACCAAAAAAAGAGCTGCTTTTTCCTTTGCTTCAAATCCACCAGAAAATATAAATACCTAGAAGCAATACATTGAATTAGATTTTATGCTGTAATTTTTTATGGAAATGAAACTAGATTTGCAAAGAAATGGGATTTTTAAAATTGCTAACATAGTACTTTTTTACCAAATGATGTTAATTTTTTGAAAAATCATGAGTAAGGTTAGCATGAGAGAGAGGGAGAGATTTGGATGAGGGTTAAAACTTGAACTAAATAAATGCTTCTGCCAGTGTGACATCTGCAGATGCAGAACTAGTTAACCTCCATAGGGTTAATTTCAAAGAATCATAACTTTAAAATGTTAAGTCAAATGGCTCAATATGTACAACATGCTGAACTAAAATATGGTTGGTTAGTATGTGTTCTATAAATTTAGTCAACAATGTTGATTTGGGAATCTCTAGTTAGGCTCTATGCTGAAAGCAATTAAAGAATTGTGAAAATTAGGTAGTAAAAAAAGAGCTTTAAGGTGTTTTTCTCATTAGCATTCTTTTGCTTCACTGTCTGCAAACAATATAAAACTGTGAAGTTAAAGCAACAAAGAAAAATATTATAAAAGCTGGTTAATATACTCTTTGAATAAATCTCATTTGATTTGTGATATTCTTCTTAGTAAACATGTTGACAAATGTCAACATGTTTACATTTCAGGACTCAAACCCCAAATTAGAAACAAGAAAAAAAAATTTACGATATATAAGATTGAAATATACACTGTTTCTCCATAAAGAGTTCCCATTTGTTTTATTTTCAGTTAGAATACTTACTACTCTACAAAAACAACACTCTGATAATTTAAACAGGCTAACATTACCTCAGAGGATGTTAAGTAATATATAGCTATTCGTTTTCAACTCTCCCTAGACAGGAGACTACAACCATGAGTACTTAAGAATTTAAAATTCTATAAACAGTTATAGTCTCATATTAACTGTGAGAACTATAGCCATATAGTAATTTTACATTTGCAGAGCAAGACACTAGTGAAAATAGTTGTTGAGATGAATAGATCAAATCCAAGATCTATCGAGCCCAGGCTTATTCCCACAATAGAAAATTTATTTCTATGGACAGACAGGGATGAACCAATTCTAAGAATTACTAGCATGCTATATATGGTGCTCATATAATGGCTGAATACACACATTACTATACTATAAACCCTGCTGTGGCTTGGATTTAGTCTGGTGTGTTGTGTACATAACCAATTGTATTTTATTAAATAAAGCATAAGAAAATTGTGGCTTACTGCTATATGGAAATTGTGAACACCATCAATGTTTTTGGTAACACTGAAGTTCTGGCAAACTGAGATTGACAAACTTTAAAAATGTTTAAAACCAAAACCAAATAGATAAATATGCTGCAGGAAGTTTATATAACCTGGCGAAGTTGAGCTCAATTCAGAAAGCAACATTCCTCACTCTTATTTCTCTCTGCTTTTTACAAGAAAACAGCAGTACATTCTTCGAGGCTCTGCCAGTTTAACAGTTCAGGTTGACTTTTTATAGTCATAATACGGTTTTTTTTACACACACACCATTTTCGGGTAACACAAAGTTTATGTTTTTAGATGCCTAGTGCTGCTTACTTTACAGAAGCTAGCTGTAATTCAGAAACAAACGCGCTGCAGCATCTTCAGACTTAATATATCATTACACAATTCATAATTTGAGGTAGGCCACCACCAGACTATTACAGACGGGGAGGCGGAGGTGGGAGGCGTTATTCTATTTCTAAAAACAAATCGTGCTTAATAATGTTAGTAGAACTTGCGCAGCGGTGAAATCCGTCCTATTGATGAATGGGGGATTTTATTTATTGATGGAAGGAGCTTAATTGATACCATTCAACAGTGAAGAACCGGGGCAGTTTTGGACTTTTCTAAGCAGCTTATCCTGTGAAGCGTGAGCTCGATGGAGAACTAGTTTTGCTGCAGGTCCCGGCCTACTTACACATTAGCGGCAGGCGCCGGCTCTTCAACAGATTCCACGAGAGGATGAGCAAACCCAGCAGCCCGGACTTCGCCCCCCAGGAATTCCACCCCACTGACCGCTTTGCCAATTGTGAACCAATCGTTGATCTGATCTACGGTGAGCTTTCGCAACATGGCTCGACCATAAGAAGCCGCGAAAAAAGAAAAGTATACTTTCGTTCAGCCAGCCGACCCACCGACCAGCGCTGAACTAATTAGTGGGCCCCGCCCGGCTATAGCCACGTGCCCAATTAGACCTCGAGATTCTGCACTTGTTCAGGCGAACCTGCAACTGGCCTGCTTGCTTTCTGATTAACTCGATTACGGTTTCCTAGTTTGGTACCGTATCTCCTATGCACGCTTAAAATGCACTGAAAATAAGCTTTATTTGTGAGAAGGGCGCAGGATTGCGCTTGAAAGCAATTCCGGTTGTATTTCAGTGTAGATTACCGCAGGTTTATAGTTAAAGTACACGCAAATACGGAACGAATTAGGTTTTCATGTTATCCTTCATTATTTAACCCAGTTTTCTTTCATATACTACCGGGAGATGCGCTGAACCATAGACTATGTGGTTACATTCACTCAGCACAGTACCGTAAAACGGGATGGCCTGCTGGGTGATTTAATGTGTTGTGAATTTACTCAACATAAAGCAAAGTTAGGGTTGCAGTCTTATCACACCACTTGGATATATATACAGAAGCTATTCATAACGTGATTCCAATTGCATTAAATTGCAGTTAGTTGTGCTTGTGTAACTCATTAATTCGGGGTTAACTGGCCTATAGCTAATGGAATTAGCCCAAATGGCTGCATTTGCACAAATCAACTGTAAGTCAACTATTCCAGCTGGGTTCTTCCAACATACTGAGCCATCAATTAACAATTCGCATCTCAGCTTTGTTTGATTTCCCAGAACTCCTAACCAGAAATTCTGGAATTTGTTATCCCCAAGCAGCATTACAACTTTCAGCTTTAGCACTTCAAATCCTGCATATGTGATAGGGTTAGAAGTACTTACCATTTGTTTGGTACTCAATGCATAAGCTAGAGCATGTCAGTGTCAACTGCCTTGTGAATCATCATATTATTTCCTATGGGAAAAATGTGTTCGATACACAGTTTTTGGTAGTCATCACATTTCCCAGAACCAATTAAAGATGAGTATCAAGGTACTACTGTAATTTGTTCTCTGGAACTTTATAAAAATGTTCAGGCATTCTAGTTTATAACTATAGCTAGCTTGCAGTTTAGCATGTGATACAAACCCAGTTAATCATGAGTTAGTATTTTGTAATGAATACAGCTTAACAGTACATTTCAAAAATGATGGTCTATAAAATTTCACAAAACCTATAAAACTATTCCATAAATCCTCTTCAGTATGTTGGAAGAAATATCCTTCTGGGTTCTGCTCCAAGTGGGGAAAAAGACACTGGAAACATGGAGACTGCTTGTAAAGATGGTTTAATGGTGGACAGGACCACATGGCTTAAGTTCCTGAACAGAAAAGGGCAGATACAGAGAATTTTTGGGTTTTATGCTCTCTGGCTTTGAACTTCCTGGGGTCCAGAAAGAGTATCCTGATTGCTTGTCAGACTTCCAGGGGGTGGGGGTCTTAGCCTTGCTGGCTGATGTAATCTTCCCAGATCACATGTGGTGAGTGTCTGTTGCTGTTGTGTTGGAGAGGTCCTTTGACAAAGGATTGGGTTTCTGCCTCTGGCCCATTAACAAAAGGGTGGGGGCAGGAAAGTGGGAGCTGCTTTGTCTGTAAAACATGCTTCTCCATTTTTTCATCCAGGGAAACATAATATTCTGCCTTTTTAATATTTCCTAAAATTTTTCATTCTTCTAGGAATGGGTGGGTACAATCCTACAAGTAAGATCAGGATTACAGTTTAAAATGGAGTCTTATCTTTTATTGTTAACTATCTGAATTTAATATAAGCCTCAAACTATCTCAGCAACGTCTCAACAGCTGAAATAAATTCAACAACGTCTTCCCTTCCTTCTATGTAATATTCACCTGCTAAACCAGACATCCTGCAATCTGTCAGATCTATAACTAACTTGCAGATTTACGATAAAAATGAAGTCTTGCATGGATAAATTGAAAGTATAGCAAATGAGCTTAAGAGATTTATGAATCTGCATTTCATCTTATGTGTATACTTTATACAGAGGTAAATCCGATTGAAAGTCAAACTACATATTATTTTAAAGACGATGTGCAATGTTTATTTTAAGCTGTGTTCTACAACCTGGGACCTTCCAGAAGTGCTGGACAATCCTAACTATGTTAAAACCAGCATAGCCAGTGATAGTTGACTAGGATGATTTATTCGGCCATGTCTCAGTATTAAGAAACCATTTTTAATACCAAGACATGGCAGAATAAATTATTGTGTTATAAAAAGGGCATTTACGGTAGTTTATGAAGGATCTAATTCAGTCTTTCCTGATCTGGATTCAACTGAAGCTGTCATAATTTTCCCTTTAGCTATTAATTTCCAGTAAACCAGGATTTGATCAAGTTGAAGACTGGATTTCTTCCATTCCTAATAACATTATATGCAGTTTATGTTGTGAAAAAAGTTCTATTTTGAGGTCATTCCATGTTACAACAATCAAAGCTACCATTCTTAATTGTGAATACTGAGTGGTTTTACAAAAATTTTAACCATTTGCTGCCCCTATTCAATAGGCTGCACTTCTATATTTAATATATTGTACTTTTAAGAGAACGATGACGATTTAAGGTAATTTTATACATTTTTACTTAGGAATAAATTCTACTGAAATCATGGCATACGCTTGAAGTGGAAAGCCTAAGCTTTGATTGTAAAATGTAAACCGAAACAAGTACAGTTCTATGCATATTTTTGGGAGGAGAGTTACACTGTATTTCTATGAGCGTATCATTCGTGGAAAATCAGACGCCTTAGTCCAGCATGAATTATCGGGGACAGAGCAGACTATACAAAGCGTTAGCCACAAGGGCAGCCCGATCCTATTCAAGTCGACTTAAAATACAGCGTCAATTAATCAAATAAAACAGAATTAACCCGCTTATTAGCGCCCTTGGTATTTCAACCTCTTGGATACACTTTATTGCATTTGGCAGGCTTATTTCTCTCTGCGCCCTGAATCTAACTGAAATAATAAATGTATCTGGCTAAACTCATGCGGCAGCTAACGCTCCTGCCCGTGGAAAAACCCAAAGAACGGAGCTTCCTTGAACATCGGTGTCTGTGCCTCGAATTGTCCCTGTTATTCGGAAGAACTGAAAATCTGCAGAAAACAAGCCAGACCCAGGTTTATTTTCCGGCAACGTAACAGCCATTGCGGGGCGGGGAACAGACTCTTCCAGCGCGGTCCTCCTCAACAGGGGGTGCTGTAGGCAGCCGAAGCCGGATGAAGAGCCGTTCTAGGCAGAACGCTGTTTCCGTACCCAGCAACCCTTGCGGCATCCTTACAATCAACCGTTTGTGACCTTTCTTTCCTGGCGTTTCTCTGACTTTGAAGGTGGGTTTGATGTTGCCTTTTGGGGGATAGCATACCGGGCTGAGAGATTTTTTTTTAACTTTTGCTGCCTGTCAGCGCCCGTCGTGCGCCTTGGGAATGTCCCAGTCGTTTGAGAATGAAATGGACGCCCCGTTTGTTGGGGAAGGTTACTGGGATGGGTCTAAGGAGCACAAACGCTATTATGACAGCCGGGGAAGGATTGGGAGTATAAAGAAAGACGTGTTAAAGCAGGGATCTCCAACCTTGGCGACTTGAAGCCTGGCGGACTTCAACTCCCAGAATTCCTCAGCCAGCTTTGCTGGCTGGGGAATTCTGGGAGTTGAAGTCCGCCAGGCTTCAAGTCGCCAAGGTTGGAGACCCTCGTGTTAGAGCACTTACTACCCCACTTTTACTCACGCCCTACCTTATAGTAGGAGAGCCTTGTTTAATCCATGATGGTAAAAACTCGAGTCTGGTAGCATCTTATCCAACTAACAAAGCTATTTAAAGGAATAGGTTTTCCCCAGCTGCAGTTCCTACCTGCCTCTTTAAAAAGTGAGGCTTGGGTAACCAATCCTAGAGTATATGAAATTCATTGCCACTAGAGGTGGAAGCTGCTATCATCTTTTGTTTTTATTTTCTTCGGGGTGGGGTGTGGGGGAGGAAAGCTGTATGAATTTATTAGGGGAGGATAGACCTACACGAAGCTATTATAGAAACTGTAGGTTGGCGTTGCCAGTGTGGTATACAGTGCGTTGTATTTTGATTTGTGTCCTGGACATGTCTGTTGTAGGATAGAAAATAATGGGAGCATGGGGAGGGGATGCTGCACCTGCTACATCCAGGTGATGGCGCATTCCCGTTCTCATTGCTCATCCTGCTTGCCTGGAGGTGCGAGAGCAGGGAACCCTGGACTCTGGCTGGTGTATGTGAATGCCAGGTCCGTAGCGAATAAGGCCCCCCTCGTACAAGATCTTATTGAAGAAGAGAGCGTGGACCTGGCTTGTATTATGGAGACCTGGTTGGGGCAAGAGTAGGGAGTGCCTCTCTCTGATTTATGCCCCCCAGGCTTTTGTGTATTACATCAGCCGCGATGCCAGGGAAGGAAGGGGTGGGGGGGTGGTTATTAGAGAAAGTCTTAGTCCTAGGGAGGTCACTGTCCCTCAGATAGGTGGGTGTGAATCTCTCTTATTGAAGTGGGACCCTGGAATTCAGTCGGGTTTGTTGGTCACATACCTATTTCCCAGCTGGGTGGCCACTGCCCTGCCCGCACTGCTCAATGTCTTGGCCGAGGTGGCAGTGGAACTCCCCAGCCTCTTGGTTGTGGGAGATTTCAATCTGCCATCAATCGGCGAGACATCTGAGATGGCTCAGGAGTTCATGGCCTCCATGGCGGCCATGGACCTGACTCAGGTTGGTCAGGGCCCAACTCATAGGGGAGGACACGCACTCAACCTGGTTTTTCTCTCTGGGCAGTGGATAAATGGCCAAGGTAGGGGGGATCTGTCTATTGCCCCCCTGCCATGGACCGACATTTCCTCCTTAGACTCGACTTTCAACCCGCCAACCCCTGCCGCTGGGAGGCGGAACTAGTAAAATGGTTCCACCCCAGGTGCCTGATGGATCCTGAGAGATTCCTGATGGAGCTTGGGACATTCCCTGCTTCCCAATCCTGCGATTCAACTGAGGCACTGGTGCCATCCTGGGAATGGGCGGCTACTGGGGCCTTGAACCAAATCGCACCTTTGCGGCCTCTGATCCGACGCAGATCCCAGGTGGCTCCTTGGTTTTCCGTGGAGCTCCGGGAAAAGACGCCTAGAGGAGTGTTGGAGGTCCTCCCGATCCAAATCTGATTGAACACAGTTAAGAACCTATATTAGGTTTTAACTTGTGGCGATGGAAGCGGCGAAGCGGGATCATTTCGTCGCTCTCATTGCATCTGCAGAAAACTGCCCAGCAACCCTGTTTAGAGTGACCCACTCTCTCCTTAATCAGGGAGCGAGGGAAGACCCCTTACAGGGCAAAGCTGAGGATTTTGTTCAGTTTCTTCAAGATAAAATCGCTCAGATCCAGATCAGTCTGGACTCCGACTGGGCAGAATCCATCCAGGAGACTTGGGGGCAAGTCTTGGGAGTAGTATCTGGGTTGAGTTCAACCTTGTTTCCGTTGATGAAGTGGACAGGATTGTGGATAGACCAGGTGCCTCCATGTGCGTAATGGATCCGTGTCTCTCCTGGCTTGTTTCAGCTGCCCGGGAGCTGACTGGAGACTGGATCCAGGCTATTGTCAACACTTCTTTGAGGGAGGTGATTGTCCTCACCTCCCTTAAGGAGGCAGTGGTTCAACCCCTCCTCAGGAAGCTGGCCCTGGATCCAGACTCATTTAATAACTATCAGCCGGTCTCCAACCTTCACTTTATAGCGAAGGTTGTCGAGTCTGTGGTGGCGCAACAGCTCCCTCAGTTCCTGGAGGAAGCAGATTTCCTAGACCCGTACCAATCGGGGTTCCGGCGTGGGCACAGCACGGAAATGACATTGATCGCCCTGGTGAATGATTTCTGGTGGGCCCAGCATGGAGGTTGTTCCTCCATCCTGGTCCTACTTGACTTCTCAGCGGCTTTCGATACCATCAACCATGGTATCTTACTGCAACGACTTCGGGGGTTGGGGGTAGGAAGCACTGTTTTACAGTGGTTCTCCTCCTACCTCTCAGGTCGTTCACAGTTTGTATGGGCGGGGGGGCAGAGGTCAACCCCGAGGCCCCTAACCTGTGCCTCAGGGATCAATTCTCTCCCCCCTACTCTTTAACATCTATATGAAGTTGCTGGGTGAGATCATTCGTGATTTCGGGGTGAGGTATCATCAATATGCTGATGATACTCATACTCAATACTACATGATTTAGGTCCAGGATATTTACAGGACCTTCTCCTGCCTGCTTCCCACCGTCCTGTTCGCTCACATAGGGCTGCTCTCCTCAGGGTCCCGACGGCAAGCCAATGTCATCTAGCGGTGCCCAGGGGTAGGGCATTCTCTGTGGGTGCTCCCACCCTCTGGAATGAATTACCTACCGAGCTCCGGACGGCTCTTGATCTCCGCTCCTTTCGTCGGGAGCTGAAGACTTGGCTGTTCAAGCAAATAGGCTGACTTTGATTCTGGGTTTATTATTTATCATTAATTAGTTATTTGATTTAAAATACAATTTTATTGTACATGTTTCTTAACTTATGTTCGCCGCCCTGAGTCCTTCGGGAGAAGGGCGGCATATAAATACCTGTAATAAATAAATAAATAAATAAATAAATATATCTCCACCCCGGGGATGCCCTTTCCATGATGTTCCACTGCCTGGAGGTGGTTCGGGCCTGAATGGGTAGGAACAGGCTAAGACTCAACCCTTCCAAGACTGAGTGGCTATGGATGCCGGCGTCTCGTGTTCTAGAAGTTCCATTACCTTCGGGGGGGGGAGTGTTTCCTCCCATCAAGAGGGCCCGCAACTTAGGTGTCTTTCAACAAATGGGTTGTCCCTGATCCTTGGGTTTTATTATTTTGATTGTTTATTCTTTTAACTGTGTTTTTAATTATTTTACCTTTTAGTATTGTATGTTTTTAACTTGTGTTCGCCGCCCTGAGTACTTAGGAAGAAGGGCGGCATATAAATTTTTGGTAAGTAAGTACGTAGTAAGTAAGTAAATAAATAAATAAAGTTGCCTCATCCTGAGCCTTTTGCTCATGTAGAATCTAAGCTGTGGCTTGGGTAGCCAAAGTTTCAATCTAAGCTGTGGCTTGGGTAGCCATAGTTTCACAGAAGATTCACAATTGGCTAAGTACACTTAATATAGTTTATGGTTAACTCATAAAAAGGTCCAAAAATTGGCTGCTGTTTACTACAGAAATAAAGTTAATAAGGGTGGGCTTTGGTTTCATGCTCAGTGGCTTGTAGTTGATCACTGTGCCAAATTACAGAATAATAGGCCACAAGTGTGATCTAAAAGAGCTCTTACTTTCTTGGGTAAATGAAGGACAAGCTAATTACATTCTAAATAAAGCCTTCCTATTCAGAGGAGTTTTTTTTTAAAAAAATAAGGGTGCCTATAGGTCACTAATTAAAATACAAATTTAAATATAAAATGCACATAAATTTAAGAAATAAACCAGTAAGCACAAGTTTACTTTCAAATACTGTTATTTTGTTCCTACTTGCAGATGCTGGCTAATATTTCAAAGTTGTGGGCTATCTATAAACCTTCAAAAGAATTTCAGCCTATTGTGTTTTCTGCGATCGTAACGGGATACCTTTTTTACAAAATTGAATTTGGAGGTAAAGTTTATATGCATGTATTCTGGAACTCTAGTTACATTTGCAGTTTTGGATTTATTAGACTTTTATCCCACCTTTTATTACTCAGTAAGTAACTCAAGGTGGTGAAAATGCTTAATACTCCTTCCTTTTCCCACCATCAACAATCCTGTGATGTGGGTAGGGCTGAGAGAGAGAGAGACTGACCAAGGTCATCTAGCTGGCTTTCATGCCTAAGACATGAGTAGAGTTCACTGGGTCTTGGTTTCTAGGCCAGCACCTTAACTGCTAAACTAAACTGTGTGCGGTCATTCATGCCCTGGTCATCTCTCACACACTCTACAGCAACACACTCTATGTGGAGCTACCCTTGAAGACTATTTACAGAACATAGCTGCATAGATAGTTCTGAAGGCTCTTTGGGTTGTACATTTAACACTGCTGTTGTGTGAGCTGCATTAGTTGCCAGTTTGCTTTTAAGTCTAATTCAAGGTGTTGGTTGTCACCTTTAAAGCCCTGCACAGCATGGGTGCAGGATATCTGAGGAACTACTTCACTATATGTACTAGGATTAGCCCATCCCATTCACTCCAGCAGAACAAGCCTACTTCGGATCCCATCTGCCAAAGAATTTCGCCTGGCGAGGTCTAGGAGAAGAGCCTTTCCTGCTGTGGCCCCTCCCTTTGAAATATAATTCTATTGGAGGTCAAGTTTCCCCCACTTTCCCGGTCTTCCAGAAGAGCCTTAAAACCTGGCTCTACCAGCTGGCTTGGGGCCCCAATAGAGGTGCTTTATGCTGGGGTGGCTCACATGGTAGAGAAAAAATCCCGTCACCTGTCCTCTTGATTTTTAGACATCATTTAATCTTTCCTAATTTTTAATAGTTTTGTATTTTTTATTATGCTTTAAGCCGTTCAGAGTTGCTGTAACTGTGAGAGGGGTGACATATAAATTTAATTAATAAACTAGCTCTTCTATCTTTTTTCTTCAAGATAGAAGACAAATAAAATTATGATCCTCAGCTATTGAGTGACTTTTATCACCATACAATTTTTATTTAGCTGGATGTATTGATGGATTCTCCTATATATTTTTTTCTTTGAATATAGCTTTGTCCTGATATGATCTATGTCTCTAAATATATTAGGAACTATTGTTTGGTCTTTTGATAATGAAATTCTTTTATCCTTAGGTGAACATTCAGCAGAAAGAAGAGCAGCAGAAAAAAAGAGGAGGAGTAAGTGCTAATTGGAAATGTATATAGATCTGTCATAATTATATATTTCATTAGATCTACATTAAGATTTTAATGTAGACCTTGACAGTGATTCTGCATTTGTCGTTAGTACCAAATCTATATATATAAAAGTGAAAACCACTCACATCGTAATCACAAAATCTCTAGAACCGTAAAGTCTACAAACATGAAATTTATTCATTTATTTTATTTATTAGTTCAATTTATATGCCGCCCTTCTCTGGAGACTCAGGGCGGCTTACAATGCGTTAAGCAATAGTCTTCATACTTTTGTATATACCTGCTTAGTAGGGCTTTTGTCCGCCCCTAAGCGGTGCTCTTTTTTATACAAAGTCAGTTTATTGCCCCCACAATCCGGGTCCTCATTTTACCTACCTCAGCAGGATGGAAGGCTGAGTCAACCTTGAAATTTGCCACATATGTTCCTCGTGGCTTCTAGGTGCTCACTAAGAAAGGATTTTTCGAAATGACCATCAAAGCATTAGTATTTCCTGTATTATTATTAACACACTTTGATGCTAAAGAGTTCTACTCCCCCTCCCCACCTGAAAAGAAATTTGTTAAATTTATATGCTATCCATTTCATTATCCAAAGCAACTCTTAATAAAATATTCAGGGGATGGGTAGAAGTTATTGTCAATTTGCTAAACTGAGTGAAACAGATGTTATAACAAGGGGAAACTACTGGTATTTTATAGGTTTAAAATCTGGATCCAGTCCATTTGATATTAAATTAAGCTAGTCACCATCTTCTCTGTATAACTTTTTAAATTCTGACTCATAATCATATGTTTTTCCACTTCTGTGTTTTTTCTTTTTTGCAAATAGCACTATTTTTGAATATACATCATTTTTATTCATAATTAATTTAAACTTATTTAAATTAATTAAACTATCATTTTTCAAACATACATACCTGAAAGAATCTAGCTGCAATTCTAGCTGTTGCTTTGCAGCTGGTGTTCATATTCTTGTATTGTAAGCAGTCATAACAATTCCATGCTACAAAAAGCAAATCTATTACCGTATTTTTTAGAGTATAAGACGCACCTTTTCCCCCTCTAAAAGGGGGTGAAAATTTAGGCGCGTCTTATACATTGAATGTAGCCCCGCCTACCAGCTGGTCCGCACCCATTGGCCTCTGCCTTTCAGCAGTTACCTCCTTGCAGCAAACAGCAAGAAAAAACAGCTCATTTCAGTTTCAGCACAGCCTAATTAGCACAAATTGATTGGATCAGTCTCGCGACTCTCAGCTGTTTTACGCAGACCTCTGCTGCTTGCTGCAAGGAAGAAAATTGCTGGAGCAATTTTTTTTCCCTTGTGGTAATCAAGCTATGCTGAAAACAAAAATGAAAATAAAGCAGGCTGTTTGCTGTAACAAGGCAAAATTGCTCAGAGGTAGAAATTTCTTTTTCTTCTTTTCCTCACCAAAAAAGGTCTTATAGTCCGAAAACTAAGGTGCTTGGCTGAGGCCTGTTAAAACTGCCACTGGATAATAGAAGGACTGATTATAATTATATAGTTATCGCGTCTTTCATATGCTGGTTCTAGCAGCTATGTATTAATGAAGGGAATGGATAAAATGCAAAAATGCTGTAGTTTATAATTATTACAAAATGAGACATATTGAACACAGTGTGATTGATTACCAAGTAAACATGCATAGCATTATGCTATTTTATATAGATTGTTGTAACATATTATATGTTTGCATAAAATAACACTTAGATTTGCATATCTATCATGACTTGAATGAGCAAGAGGAACAAACTTTGGAAAATTTATAGTTATATTTTCTGTATTGGAATAATTGATAGCTGTTATACGTAGTCATACTAAAGGTGTCTAAAATAATGAGCCAACTGTAACATCGTATGAATGGGCTGATCTTCCCACTTCAATCTCATATGAGTACTTTAGGTCTATGAAAAGTCTACATGACACTCTGGAGCAGATTTGGGCAATAAAATTGAGAAATATTTGGTGGAATCTTCTGATGCGAAAACACAATTAGGTAGTGCCCAGTGGAATATGTCATAGTATAATTGGTTGGTTGCTGTTTTTTCCCCATCATTTTAAGTCATAATTTTCCAGTAAAGTATAAGTATTTTATTAAAAATGGTTTATTGTTGGTCTAATTAAGATTATGTTATTTCAGGAACCAGGCCTCAGCATCATTAACACTTGCAATCTTCAGTATGAATTTTTGAATTGTCATCCTAGCCCTAAACAAGCTGAGCTACATCATGGGAAACTAATTATTCTGTAAGCAGTGTGCATCATTTGCACAGTGGTAACCTGCCATCTGTTATGGAGTAAATAAATGTGGTGTTCAAGAAGTGTGCCGAATATTTTATTAATCTATATTTCTTAGATGTAATCAATATTTTTTACTTATTTATTTATTAGACACTTTTCTTCACTACTTTTAATTGCTGGTCTTCAATTGTCCAGCTCCCAAATTGGCATGCAGTACAACATAATGACATTATACAACACAGTTATCTAAAATATAATGCTATATTTAGCACTCCTAGGGTTCAGGTTCCAGGATACACTACAGAAAACTTCAGAACATAATATAAATTAGATAAAGCATGTTAAAGCCAGCAGGATCTAGAATAGCATAAGACCATAACATCTAGCCAACCAAAACCAGAACCCACAAAAATAAAGTAGTTTCTATTTAAAGAATCTAAGGAAAATGTTTGCCAGCTGACATAGCTACAAAGTCAAGTATCAGAAAGCTGAAAAAATCTGAAGGCTGAATGTTTTTAGATAGTAACAGTGGATTGGCTCTTTCTATTCTTTCAGATAATTTTTTTGTCAATAAACTATCAGATGTGCTAACTCGGGGTACCTAAAAGTGAACATTGATAACAACAATAAAACTGCAAGGATGCATGAACCTGAAGTGTAAACATCAATTGCATGCTAGATTGCAGACAAAAACATAGCATGCATCCCCACAAGTTGGCATGGATCTCAATCACATACACAATCAGATACTCCCAGGCTTCATTGGAAAAAAACATTTGTATAAGAATGTATAGTTTTTCTTTATAATTTTACAAGTCTTTCCATCTCTCTTCTGAGATTCTAGCAGGCTGCTGCCATCCTTGGTCCACCTAGAATAATCAGACAACAAATGAGGTAAAAAAAAGCAAAATGGCAAAAAGTATTCAGTAAAAATGTGATCCAGTGATTTTCTATTACCTTTTCTTAAGATTCTATGATAATGAAGTTAGGCTGAGTTGGCTTTGCAGATAGAGTTGATCTTTACATTTTATGTATTTGTTAAATTTATTTGCAGCCCATCTGAACCACAAGGTGACTCCATCAGTTTGGCATCCATGTTATAGCACCAATTCTGAAGAAGCATATTTAATGGGTTTTGCATAATCACAATATAAAGTGCACAATATCTAAATTATATTGTTCATTCACTTTATGAATTTCACTTACATCCTCCAATTAGCACTTCTGCTATGAGAATAAATGTCTAGGATGTAATCAACATTTGATTTTTGTACATTTTGTTGAAATAGAATGGATTAGTTTTAAGAATATTCTAATATGGTAAGTATCCTTGACCTCTAAATCTTCAAAGGGACACCCTACAGCTGATCAGTGTTAAAAGAAAACAAATGAGTAGACCAGTGCCTGCAAAAAAAAATAAATGGGTAGATCGGCACAGCTCTGCAAGCATTAAAAGCCTGGTAGACCAGTACCTCTGCTAAATCCTAAATAATTGTCACATGACCAAGCCACGCCCATGGAACCGATAGTAAAAAAAATTAGAACCCTGGTTGAAACCCACCTCTGCTCTAAACCCTACATTTAATTTCACACCAGATACATTTTTGTTTGCCCTAAGGATATTTTTTTGTTTTGTTTTATTTTGTTCAGAGATAAATTCTTGTATTATTCAGATTATAAACCTGTTGTACAGATGCACTGTGAAAAACAAACCTAATAAGCACTGATGGTTATAGTCTGTGTTGTGGATTGAATATTGTACGCAGTATTCTCAGCTATAAATACCATTCAGCCACATGACAGCTTGAATTGGCTGTCCTTAAGTCAGTTTCTTCAGTATTAATACCAATATAAAACCATGAAACTGCCACTTGTTAATTTTGAATTAACAATGGTTTAATCCTGAAAAATAATGCAGTTTTGTCAGCCAAACGAGAAGTTCAGCCTAGAGAGTAGTGTGTAGTCATGAAAGTAAGATTCTGATCTTGTAAGCTAACTTTCAAATTTTAAAGTCTTTGGACCTTTATGTTATGCTTCTCCATGGCCATTGGATGGAAGATACTGCATTTAGCTTTAAAAGAAGTGTAACAATATGCCTTCCTTTAATGATTCCTACCTGATGGATTTCTGGAGGGCCATATTCTCCCAGGCCTTGAGCTTGGTTAGCTGGAGCCTCCCACAGGAAATTGGTAAATGTGTTGCCTAGTAGCTTCACCATCTTTCACTTCACTTCACTTCACTTCACTTTTATACCGCTTCACAGTGCTTTTACAGCCCTTTCTAAGCGATTTACAGAGTCAGCATCTTTTCCCCCAACAATTTGGGTGTCATTTTACCCACCTCGGAAGGTTGGAAGCTTCATTGGCTTGTATATATTCTGGTAAATTTGAAATACGGATGTCTTATGACTCAAGCAGATAGTTTTATATAACAAATGCCTTCTGCTGGGTTTCTGTCTCTAAAATAAAATAAAAATCCAGAGATGCAAAGCACTATATTTTAGCAGTAGATACAGGTCACGTAGATTATGCTGCCCATCCTGTTTATTTAACTAAAAGAAAAGCACACAATCTCTTTAGCAAACTTCCAATCAGTACAATTCTACTGTATAATTCAACAGAAGAAGTTTAGATAAAGTAAATGGATATTTCCTAAATTACATGTTTTTCAAACTAACCAGTCATATTCTCTTTGAATATACAGGTACACTTATGCTTTAAACAGTTGTGCGTTTTAAGCCCAAACAAGCTAAAAATAGAAGACAGGGACAAACATGTTTATAAAAATAAGGTTTATGTGCCAATTTTCATTTGTTTTCTTTATTCACCTCATGCCAGGAATTTCAATAAGGTGATCTCTGTTGAATTCATTATTAATTCATCTAAAGGAATATCTTACAGTTTTGAAAAGTTGTTCTCTGTATTTCTAAATCCCTCAAAAAGTAATCTGAATTGTATTCAACTTTAAAATTACGATTATATCCGGCAGGAAATTATTACTGTCGGTCATAGTTTACTTGTGTTTAATCATTGGAGACTAATGCCCTTTGTAATATTTATGTACAAATATATAAGTTCTGTCATTGAATACATAGTATAGACTTTTTTTCAAAAGTTCCCCATCCAACTTTTGTTTAGCTTTAGCTTTATAGCATCATGTCACTCAGGTTACGTTACATATTACAGTGGCCAGGTGTGTGGTTATCTTCACATGGATAACATAATGTACTGTAATGTAATGTAATTGGCTGTTGAGTAACAAGTCATTGCATACTTTCAGTTGCTGCCATGGATGTCTAAAAATTGTTTCTATTTATATGTAGGCTGGGAATCATTTTGATTACAGTAGGGTAGAAATGTGTTTAATTTCTAGGTTTAATGACACACTGAACTGTGATTTAACCACACATCTGGGTTTGCAGAATATGCTGGCTTACAATATAGTCAGCAATTTGTGATTCAGTATCTTGTAGGACTACACCATATGACTTGAGAGTCTCAAGCTACATAATACAACCATTTTGGTAACAGTTAAGGAGGCCTCAATGTGATCAGTAATCTTATGAAAGTTTATTTAATCTCCACATCATCTTGAATTTTAGAAGAGGAAAAACGTGGATGTATATGATCTCCATATTTTATGATTTCCAGTGTAGATTAAAATCTATATATTTAGTACATTCAAAATGAAATTAAATAAAAAGTATTGTAATTAATTTCCATCATGCAACTCAGGACAATAAAGAAAAGTATTCCTCAGCTATATGTTCTCCAAATCCAGTCTCACTTTTGGCAACATTTGGCTTTAGGTACCCTTCAGGCCAGATATTAAACTAGATATGGTTTTAGCATAAATGACTATTTCCAGATTAATTTTCTCCCTTTTCCTCCCTACCCTCCCAATATGTTCCCCTTCCAATGGGTGATGTGGGATATTATTGTTACAAGGAAAGGGGAAGCACTGAGTCAGCACTGAGCTTTTCTTTGTTATAAGAAATCAGGCATTTTGCAAAGGAAAGAAAAGAAAAACTTGAGCTGTCCTTGTTGCCATTAACAGTAAGAAACTATGATTTGCTTTCCTTTGATCAATTGGATGATGAAAAAAATTGGAATAGCTCCCAGCTGCTTCAAAGACTGAAAAAGGTGTTTAAAAACACTGATTTCTCAGACCATGATTTAAATCATTCTATGGAACCCTTTCAAACAGCATCAGCAATTTTACAGGAGACAAGGTTAAAACTTCATTACTATAAAATAAGATGTACTATATTAGAATGCACTGAACTTTTATAATTGCATTAAGAAAATTGCCTACATCCTGGATCCCATTGCAATTGGGAATGAAAAAAATCAGTTTTTGTTATTCATAAGTAATGAACTGCTAGAACAGACAAATTACTGTAACTATCAAGAGTTATGTTCTAAAAGGCATAGCTCTCATTGAAGCAGTAAACGTAGGTCAGACCTCTGTCTTTTAGGTGGCTCATGACAAAACACAATGCAATGCTAGAACCTTGAATTGAGTCTGAAAATGACTTCAAATTACAAAATTCATTTTTATGCAAGCATTTAAGCTGAGATGCAGAAGTTAATGGCTGCAGTTAAAGTGCAGAAGTAATAAATACAATAGGACAATAAATATCAAAGAGTAATAGATCATGGAAAGATATAAGGAAGGATCACTGGTTAAGTGGAAACAAGAAATGGCAATAGATACAATTTTTCCTAGGATCCACAGCTGTTGAATATAAAAAGAATCTTGCAGATACTTTTTGTACAAATTCAGCTTTGAATTAAATGCCATTTTCTCCCATGAAATGTTTCTTTTTACCCCTATTGAACTTTCTCTTGGCTGATATGCACACTTCCAAACAAACATTCCACCATTTGCATGTTCTAAAAATGCTTATAGAGCCCATTTGATTGCCATAGGCATTCTGTGAAAAAAATATGTTGATACTTTGCAGCTTCCCATTTAAAATTCATGCATATAAAATTCAAGAGCCTGGTAAATACCAGGTACGCTCTGAGAGGATACCTTGAATGTCACATGATGGACCACATCTACTGTAAACTCAATCTGTGCTTAATTAAAGGTTCTGGAGGTTGTGAATACCCAGTTAAATGAGCAAGTCATTGTCAAGCAATAGATGAGAGTAATGTTTCTCGACCTTGACAACTTGAAGATGTGAGGACTTCAACTTCCAGAATTTCCCAGCCAGCAATTTTTAAGTATTGAAGTCCATGTATCTTAAAAGTTGCCAAAGTTGAGAAACACTGGATTAAAATATTGTGCAAACAGCTGAGTTGGCATATATGAATACATTTAAAAATACAATGAGGTTAATAATAATTGATAAGCAGTACTGGGCGGGATTGGGATGTCATCAGCCAGTCAGCGTTAGGTATATGCAATTTCTGCCACAAAGAAGCTGAACAGGTTTTCCCTAAGAAGAAGCAGGAGGTGAAACACAGGCTACCTTAGAAGTATGTCTCAAACTCTCAACTAATTAATATTCATAGGGTGGTAGGGAAAGGAGACAAGAACAAATTGACACAAAGCTGTTATGATATCAAGGTTACATTTCAGGATTGCCAAAAGATTCATTAAACTTCACACTTAAAAATCCAAGGACTTTTGTTTTTATTCTTTCCAATCTGGTAGAACTTGGACAGTTCTTGGACAGAAATCATGCTAAGCAAGTCGTAATTCTGCCTCTCCACCTGTCAGCACAATTACTCCTTGAAATGAATACAACAGGACTAAACTGGGTCTGGCAGTGGAAGGTAGCAAAAGAAAGACTGAGTTTGAAAATCAAGCAGGATCTGGAGAGAAAAATTCCCAAAGGATCACAACAGGAGAAATATATTATGAGTAGTATACATGTTAAGCTCTCTCCTCTTTGGTTATGTAATGCAGAGGAGTGTGTATTTTATTTATATCCTGCCTTTATGATTTTTATAAACAGCTCAAGGCAGTGAACATATCTAATATTCCTTCCTTCTCCTGTGAAGTGGGTTGGACTGCAAGAGAGTACCGGTATTTATTTAAAATAATTTGCAAAAATATTTTTTCACTTAATATTTTACTTTCTCTATAATTTTCCACAATATATAGTAGCCAACTACATCTTAGCTTAAAATGTTCTTTATGTATAACCCATGTTAAATTACAGCTCCTTATCTCAAGTAAGCCAAGAAATTGGTCTAATTCAGTAAAGCATGATTAAGTGAACAGCTTTTAAATATCTTATCAAGTTTCCTATCACAAAATCAATTACCATCACAAATAAATTTGACTTGATGTTGCTTCCTCTTAATTTAAATTTTTAAATACTTCTAAAAAATTGAAATACATTAAATATATTCTTTCCAAAGCTTGTATGTACCTTTTCCAAGTCTCCAGTAACAATAATAAGAAATTATGTTCTCCCCCTACTTTAAATTAAGACCATGTACATCCCAGTGGGTTTTTAAATATCTGTCTCTACCTCAACCTCCCACTTTCAGGAAAGCCTTGTCCCAGGGCCTCACCTTGATGGAGAAGCGGAAGGAGGCGTGGACTCTGCCATCTGCATTCCTTGCATACCTCAAGTCGGTAGTAAGGGACTGTCACCTGTGGAAATTCTTTTAAAGTGCATTGTGCCTTTAGCCCATAGGGTGTAACATAGGAAGAAGACAGGAAGAATTACTCTTGCTCGAGTCATTCTATGTTTACAACTGCTATTAAGACTAAGCAAAGCTGCAGAAAGAGAAACCGGATTTGATTTTTCATCTATACATTGTATAGTATAGCACTATAGTTGTGATCACACATCCGAAGCACAAAAAAAATCAACCACATTTTAATGTAGGGAGTTTTGTGAACCCAAGTCTATCAACTTATGTACAGTGAGTTGTGTGAATGTAAAAAATAGAATAATTGAGTAGACTCTGGTAAACTGAGTAAGCATAACATCCAAATAGAGCCAACACCAATTACTGTTTACTGGTCTTAGCAGAGTATCGTAAGAAAATTTCAGATGGGAGTTCTAGTTCCTCTTGATATATTTTCCCCAACACTGAGTTTGCACTTGCACATATTACCTATCATTTGAATAGATCAGTGTTTTTTAACCTCAGCACTATAATCTATGGACTTCAATTCGCAGCTTAAAGTTCTGAGGTTGAGAAATACTGGGAGTATAGGAAACAAGAAAGATTACCAGTTCTGCAGTGGTGTTCAAATTGGGCTGCATCCCTTTTTTGTATTATTTAGGAAACATGTTTTTTAAGCTGTCATTGTCTCTCAACTGGAGACAAAGAGAAGAGGTGGTGTAGTTAGAGCAGCTATAAGGAGCCACTTTCTGCATCTGTGTTGGTAGCTGGAAAGATACCCTCAACATCATTACAGGGTTCAGACAAAATGAGAAGCCCTAGTAAAATAAAGATAAGCTATGTCTAGGCATGTTGAGTGGGCCAATATTATGTGGTTTGGTTAAGGTTTCATCCTTTCCTAATGAGGTGCACTTATTACATGATGTCATGGACAAGCTTGCTTTGTCTTTTGCAGCCTTTGTAGTGGCTTACCATGTCATGTGAACACAGCCTAACATTAACTAACTTTACCAGTTAGACCTCTGGGATTTATGCTACAGGAATATTTGCTGAGCATCCAATTTCTGATCTAAAATATTGACAGACTAATGTTAGAAAAAAAAGTATTGTGGTATCTTAAAAGACTAACAAGCGTCTTATCCTTAAAGCAACCTAATCCTCAAAGCTGCAAATCCTTAATATTTGTTAAAAGTTAAAAATAATACTCTGAATGTGCTGTCTACATGCATTCAGTATACTGACCCCCCCAAACGAGCCTATCATATTTTAGCCTAGGCTAGTTTGAAAACCAACCCAATGTGGTTAGTTTAAAATGAGCTGCTTTGCAAATTTGGAAGATTGAATTAATACGTTTAGCTGTGGTGCAATCAGGTTTTGCTGAATGTGGATTATTATTAAATAACTCACCTTTAAAAAAACTTTTAAGTGTGATATATATGAAAATATGAATCAAGTCAGTATTTGAGGGATCCATAAATCTGGGCCTCTTCTAAAGAGAAAGTGAGGTGTTTTGGGAGCCCCATATGATTCCTGAATTTTAAGATACATTTATTTCAAAACGTGTTGTTTCTATTTGTTTCATTTTACTCTAGTTTAAAAAATAAAATAATCGTATTTGCTATTATGCAGACCTTTCTGAATTTTATATTGCCCATGAAAGAAGGTTGGTTCTATGCCTTAGTAATTCACATGTGGTTTCTTGTTCACCACATAATCTACTTTTCTTCAAGATTTTAGCTTTTACTCCAGCCCTTGCCCAGATGAAGGTCTAAAAACCCAAACAAATTATACAATACAGCGGAAAAAGGAAACCACAGTAGAAACACTTGGAAGCCTTTGATATGCTGGGGTTTGGGGGAAGGAGTGTATAATAAAAAGAAATACATTTGTATCCCATTCCTACTATGTTTATTAGGAAGAAGTCTAATTTGTGGTTTAATTTCATGTGTGATGCAAATTTTATGTGAACAGAATTAGTGAAAAACTTTAATTTTACTTTCAGCTAAACACTGGGAGAGGTAATGTTAAGAATCATAAATTAATTGATCAGTAGTAGAACGGATCTCAATTTATATGAATTTGAGATTTACAGTATTTGCAATTATAGTGATCAATCCCAATGCATAAAGCAATTTAGGGAGGCAGAATTCTAGAGGAAATTAAGGATGTGAGCACATTTAAAAATAGGGTTTGACAAATTTAGTGTAAGAAAAAAATACTTTCATATTAAGTCAATGTATTTGTTACAAATGGTGCAATAAGGAGACGAGATAATTTTTTTTCTCAATGTTATTTTACCCTCATCTCTATTAATCTATATAAATCTATCATAGGAGGTTTAATTTTCAGGTTATTTTCTGTCCCCATGACCTAGAAGAGAAACAAGCAGAGAGGATCTATAAAATGATTTTGCCCCCTAACAGCAATACAGCCGATCCTGCTAGCAAATGCAAAAAAAAAAAAAAAAACGCGAGGAAAGTACTTGTAGGCGGCCTTTGCTTAGAGCAGCAATTCCTATGGTACTAGAAGGAAAAGGAAGTTAGCAGGATGCCAGAACTACTTCGCTCAAGACAGACTTGGAAAAACAGGAAAAACAGCCAGAAGGCAGCAGATCCAGTACAAATTGGGCCATTAAAAGCGCCAGGCAGCTTCTCCCAACTTGGTGCCTTCCGATTGTACAGAATTTACATTAAATGTCCCCAATCTGGCAATGATCGAACACACAGCATTACTAACGTCGTCCTTTTGAAGAGTATCAGATTGGAGAAAGATGAGGCCGTCGTATTTTTGTTTCATTAGAAACACAGCCTACGTTGACTTGAGAACAGCGGGGCCGACGTTAGCATAAAGCTGCCTTTTCAGATTGGTTCAGAATCATTATGATCACGAAAGGGAGCTGAATTCCGCGATCCTGCAGTGACGCACCACTGAACGCCCACGGAGGGGGAGGAAGGGATGGGTCGATTCTCCTATACACGCAAAGCTCGTGTAAAATCCACTAGAATCCATCCCCCCCTATGGCGAAAACCTTGCAGGCGCATTAGAAGGGTGGCTCCTTCCTGCATCCTAAAAGGCACCAGCAATAATAACGCGGGTTGTGTCACGTGCAACCCAAAGAGCAGGTAGGCGGGCACGCACTGAGCGCGCCTCGCATTCCTCTCTCTCTCTCTCTCTCTCTCTCCTCCCTCCCCTTTTCCTGCTCATTCCAAGGGCAGTGGGAAAGCCCCGCCCCCTTTTCTCTCCTACCTCGGCCAATCGGGAAGCGTCATCGTTAACCCCTGGCAAGGCGGAGTAGAGCGGAGCTGAGGGGGAAAAAAAAAAACCTCTGAGGAGAAAAGAGGAGGACGAGGCGGCGGCAGCGGCAGCGGCAGCGGCAGCGGCAGCGGCAGCGGCCGGGGCTTGGATTGCCCGTTTTTGATTCTGCTGCCGCTGTCATCACCGCCCGTAAGGGAGGACGGGAAAGGGGAAAAAAAAATATCACCAGAAAACGAGGACACCATTCCGCGAGTGGAAAATAGGACAACAGAGCCTGGCAACCGTGCTCGAAACCACCCCCTCTAATTCCGGTCCCGAGAGCTAGAAGGAGCGGCAACGCAGCCAGGCCTGGTCCGCGGTCGCCCTTGCTCCCCTTCCCTTCGTTCCTCCGATCGGCGTCTTGATTAGCACTAGTGACAGCGCCGGAAATGATGCCGGTAAGCAGAATTGCGGGTGGGTGGGTAGAAAAGAGGGGTCCGGTTTATTGTGGGGAGGAGGAGGAGGAATCATAGCGGGAATAAGCCTTTCTCCGTCCCGGGCGTTTGCGACGAAAGGCCGGTCAGAGGTAATCGCCGAAACAGCCTTACTAACGATCCGGTATCTGGGATCTTAAGACCTTGATTCGATTGGAGGCAGTTGTGGGGAGCGCCGCACGTTTTGGGTTTTCCTCCCGCCTCCCTTTCCCAACAGATGCAGGAAGGATTTTCCCTCTCTCTTCCCCCCCACCCCCAAACCTTCTGTGCCATAAGCAGTTGAATGTGACAGGGCCAGGCTGCTGAAGGTGGTTTTCCTGTAGGAGGTAATAAGGTTAAGTGTTGGGGTTATCTGAAGGACGGATCGGATTATAATCCCCCTTTATATATATATGGATATAGATATATATGGTTAGTTTCTCTCTCAGCCTTCCCTAAGAAAAGATAGATCAGCCTGTCAGGAGGATTTAAACCACCGCTGCCAATCCCCACCCCCAAACCATCAGTTGTTACTTCTTACAAGGTTCTTACACAACCTTACATTGCTATGTTTGTTAGGTTCAGGGAAAGGTTGGTGGTTTTTTTTTTTTTTTAAAAAAACCATTGGAATGCTGTGTCCTTTCTGTTTTTTTGTAGAGAATTCAGATGGGAAAAACAGGTGTATGAGCTCTATGGCTTTTCATCTGGCACAGTCAAGGGGTAATCTGAATATGCATCAAAGAAAAACATAGGATGTATGGTGGAAAGCTAGGATGAGACACATTCTTGGTGCAATCCTATGTCTACTTTTGTATGAATAAATCCCAATCCAGAAAGCCTTACTCATAACTGAGTATAGTTGGATTTCTATGTAACAGAAACAGGAAGTATTAGACGAGCCTGCATAGTTCATTCTGTAAGTTTCTGTATTTATTTATTTAAATAAATAATTTGTTGCCTCTTGGAAACATGCTTGCAAAATGTTTTGCTGCTCATCTCAACATAAAAAAATGTGACCTTGCTTTGGAGTTTTATCTTTTCCAACATGGATAGGATTTTTTAAAAATTTATTCTGTTTATCAGCAATTTGGTTTCTGTTACTTGGCTATGCTTTATTTTCACATATGTACATATATACATACATACATGCATACATACATGCATACATACCATCTGTAAAGATATAATACATTACTTATTTGCTTGGCTTGGAAAATTATTTTTCCTGAATTGCTCTTGATATGCAAAAGAAATTGCATGGTTTTTAGAAAAGAAGTATACCTAATTATACATTTCTTTTTATCTTCCAATAAATAAGGGAGGGGCAGGATTCCTTGTATTACTAACCATGTGAAAAACTGCTTGAACATGAGAATATGAGTAAGAAATAAATGTTGACTATGAATGGTGAAATTATCAAGTGTTTAGATGAAATTTCTGTAGCATTAAGCATTTTAGTAAGAATGAGACAAACCTATTTGGTTAACTCCCACTCATTCTATGATGATGGTATTTTACAGTTGTGAAAAACAGGGATATTAGAATTAATGAGTTTACAGAACATGCAGATGATTGTAGATCTCTGGAATGGAAAATATTTACAAGCATAATACATAATTGGGCAATAGCTTTATTAGACTGCATTTTGCATGGTTTCAAATTTTTGAGAAAGCATGAGTGATTTTTGTAGCATTTTGATTTGTCTTAGTTATTACTTAACTTGTTTTTTTCTCATGAATCGGCATGACTGTCTTTTTGTTTGGGTGTATGTAAACTTAATGATTGTCTTTGCAGTTCAAGATAACTTCCTGACTTCATTGAGTAGATTGTTCTTTAGATTGCATTCAGTAAATAGGTATAAGACATGTCATTAGATGTCGTTTTATGAAATATGCCATTTAGAAGTTTCTGCTTTCAAAGTATTAGCTTGCAAAATGATCATAACTTTATTAGAAAGCAGATATAAAATGAAAACTAATCACCTTTACAGGCATTGTACCGCTGAAGTGAACCTTCCATTTTCTAAATACTGTATGATTTCTATATAATTGTGTTTCTTAATAATTTTCGCTCAGATCTCCTTCCTGCTTTTAAAGATTATGGAGCACCCCAAAAGAGCTTTTGTTTCTATTTATTGATATTTACTATATTAAAAATTAAAATAGATACATTCACAGATGCCACCATTTCCCACTATTGTTTTATGGGATTTTAATATTGTATTGTTTTTCAACATAGGCTGGCAAATAATTTTGATTTTGAGAACTCCTGAGAAGGTCTTGGGAGCCTCCAAGGTCCTAGGGCCACACTTTAAGAAACATTGTTCTACTATATAAAGGTTTTAGCATTTTTATATTTTCCAATATTTCTACTCTTTTTAATATTTCTATATTTTATATCCACAAATTCACACATCAACTATAGTAATTTGATATTACATTACATTTACATTAATGAATGAATACTTCAGATCTTTTAGGAAAAAATAGTAGCAAGAAAGAGTTTCCATAAACTTGGAACAGATGCCTCACCCATTCCTGTAGTGAAGTCCCCTCAATTATTGCCTTATTTACCTTTTTTGTAGTTTCAACCTGCACCATTGTTATTTAGTCCATAAAATAGAACCTCTGGTCATGACCATAACTCATTCCATAACTTTGGTTATGACCTGAATCTAATTTTGGAAAATTGGCACTTACAAAAAAGATAATGCGGAAGGGGAAATCGGCAGTGAAAAAAAAATTGTGAATTTTTGGTCAGAACCCGATTTGGTCGTGGTCAGAAGCATTCCTGACCAGAAGTTCTACTGTACATTGACTTACCAAGAGTAAAGAAGAATCCTGAAGTACACATCATATACTATATACATAGTAATACCCTAGTATACACTGATAATATATTGCTGTCCTTTTTAAAAGTGGGATTGTGTAGGCTGTTAAGAAGATTTGGCTCCTATTGACTTAATCTCTGATTATTAATAAATCAAAGTCAAGGGTTTTGGAAAACAACAACATAGCCATAGGTGGCTATTAGATGATGAGCCAATAAAGCAAGTTAATACCTTTCCTTACCTAGGGGAGGTTTTATTTGAGCCTGGATCTTGGCTCCTTCATCATCAAAGGAACTCACTTAGAACAAGACCAGGAATGAATCTACTCCCTAAATTAAAAAAAAATAAAATAAACATAGTTATTCAGATTCCTTAACCCTAATTATTAAATTATATAAGGCCAAGTATAAGTATCAGTACTCTTATATTCAGCTGAAGTTTGGTGCTTCAATATCATTACTAGAACAAACATAATCACAGCATTTGAGAAGTATTTTGGGTCTGGATAAAAGATTTCAGCTGCCACAGATAGAGCTGAATTGGGAATTTATACAAGTTGTTCTTTATCTAAATTTGGAGCATATAATTTTTGGTCCAAAGTTAATGCTATGGAAACTAACAGACTCCCAAAATTGTGTGTGTTAGAATAGACAAAAACTTAAAGTTGAGTTTGAATTGTAAAACTGATGAATTATATTAGGAGTATGGACTCTCTGTCTCCTATACAACTGGAGAATAAGCTAAAAGGATTATTGCACAAAAAATCTTGGATATTGAAGCACAAAAGGATATAGCCATCCTCAGTAAGGTTGGCATATTGAAATGAATGAGCAATTTATGAACTATAAATGTACTTTTCAAATTGCAAATATCTAAATACAGAAAAGCCTAAATATCTTAGGGAAGTGTTTACAAATGCAAGATTTAAGCAGCTTGGATGCAATGCTTAAATATGAAAGATTTAACTAAATCCTTTGCAAAGAACTCACTTGCATTTGTGGAACTCCAGAGATAGAAGATACAACATATATATTATTTCAATGTCAACTTTATAAGAAAGAGAGTGACTAGTATCTTGGACCACCTATTCGGATTCTTATATTAAAACAACACACTTCATAAATGGTCAGAATTCAAAAATGGCTCTATAATTGAATAAAAGTCTAGTTGAGGTCTGCATATGTGGATCCAACCTGGGTAAATTACACTGGTGACATAGAAATATGGTTCACATTCTTTATTTTATTCTTATTTGATCTTCTTTTATTCTATTTTTACATACAGCTTTATTAATGTATGTTTTATATTTCAAATTATGTCAGTGAGACATTTTTCCATATAACGTTTATTTTTTTGAATATCTTTTTATTTATTCAGAAAATTAAGATAAAATACAAACTCCCAAAAAATTACAAAAATAAAATATTTACAAAGCATTAAAAAAACACAATGTACATTAAAAGGACAAAGAACAAAATCATATATACATACATGGTCACCTATAGTTGAATGTTGATAAATATGTTGCAACAATATTAATTTTCTCCCCTTGCAAAGCATGCCCAAAATTTATAAACTTCAGCATCTATTTGCAACCAATTTGACCTGTCTTATATATTTTTGAACCCTGAAATAAGCACTTGACCTTATTGCCATGCTCTCAAAAGCCCGATTGGGCTTATTATCAGGGGATGTCTTATTTTGAGGGAAACAGGGTTTATATAAAAGCCAAGTAGTTAACAGATGAACCAACAGCAACATTAAACTTAAAAGTCCTCTGTTAACAATCTATTATTGTATTCAACTCATAGAAAGTCTACAGCAGCTTCTTATCTATTATAAATCACCACAATCATCATTTCTGATCCTCCCAGGAGCAGATATCCTCATTTGATTCTTCATAAGAAAAGTTTTCCTTAAGATTTTGGTTGAGAATGTTGTCATAATTATATTTTATACTCCAGAATCATAAAGCTCTGTTGTCCTTCCCCTCCCCCAAACCCACCATCCAGTCCAAATTGTTTTCCAGTTAGGTATAGTAAATTCATTCCCCAATCACCATCAATCTTAAGAAAGTCTAGTTCATCATTCATTGATACTGTTAACTCCAAATCTGTAAAATCCATATCTCTTTCAGCTTTCTTTAGTGAACTTGCAGTTTCCAAACCAAGTTCCTTTTCAATCTGTCAACAGCAGTTTAGATTCCAATCCATTCATTTGTGAATCTAGGGTTTGGCTACAATTGCTTATGTTGGGACATCCTCTTTAGTTTGATTTGAACCATTATTTTCTCAAAATTTTTACCAAAGTTTTCAATTTGAACTTGGTTCAAAAGGATTCCCCCTCCCCTCCGAAAGGGCTTTATCTTTAAATTGGTGCATTGTTTGCATTTTTAATATAATCCTGTAATTGAGCATTTACAACCAGACATAAATAGTTCCTTTCAAGGACAGGGGAGTTAGATATACTGTAACAAAGTAGCCAAAGAAAAAGTTGAGATATTTCTCACAAGAAAGAAGGAAGGGGGAAAAGGAAAATTTCCATCAAAAAAGAGCTTTTTAAAAGTTAAAAAAAATTTGAAATACCTGTAGTGAAAATCTAATGCAAATGTGAATCCAAACAGGTCATTTTCACTACCCAGAAAATATACGTTGACTTCCATACAGAAAAAATGAAAGTAATTCAGAATTGCAGAGTAAAACAGTAAAAAAACATTGAAAAATTCATGTTAAAATCCAACAAAAGATTAGAGTAAATCAGCATTCAACCAATCACTTAACTTTTAAAAGAAAGATAATTCAAAAGTCGTGGCGCATTCAGCAACAGTATCCTTTGACTAAGCTGACTTGGGAATTCTGGGAGGTACTCTTGAAAAAGGATATTGTAGATACCATGATTAAGTACTACACTAGTTCTATTAGGAAAGAATGTAGCATCTGCATTTTTTTAAAGCTTGGTGTGAAGATGTGTAAGGGGAGATATGACAGGCATTTAAAATCATGCATGTATAATTAAATATATATAATATTTTTC
This sequence comes from Masticophis lateralis, assembly GCA_030761175.1. Lineage (NCBI taxonomy): Eukaryota > Metazoa > Chordata > Lepidosauria > Squamata > Colubridae > Masticophis > Masticophis lateralis. The sequence goes on along the minus strand of JAUDYJ010000001.1, from coordinate 319,058,637 downwards.
TCATATTATTAGATATTGGATTCATCTATTAAAATTAGGAGAAAGGATGATGAAAAGAGATCTAGGAAGCCCTCACTCAATGATTACAACTGGAGTTGGAGTTTCTATTGCTAAATGATATGGTTATAAAACACAATGTCACATGACTGCACTACTTAGTGATGGCTGTTCCAGTAGACCCCAGTTAAGCAAAGACTGTGTGGATCATTAAGTGAGGGCCTCATGTGATCATGATTTCTGACTTTCTATCTGCTTCCCCATTAACTTTGCTTGTGGAAAGCCAGTAGACAAACTGTGATCACATAATTGTGGGACACCGTGAAGGTCAGAAATTTGGACTGGTTGCTGGAATCACATGATTGCAAAGGTACTGAAACAGCTGAAACTTTGAGGACCAATTGTAAGTATTGCTTATATCCCGGTGCCTGGAGGCCATGCAGATCTGGATGGGGAGAAACAGGCTCAGACTCAACCCCTCCAAGACCAGGTGGCTGTGGTTCCCGATGTCCCGGTATAACCAGTTGGTTCCATCACTGACTATCAGGGGTAAGACCTTGGCCCCCACAGAGAGGGCTCGCAACTTGGATGTCCTCCTGGATACGCGGCTGTCTCTAGAAGATCATGTGACGGCTGTGGCCAGGGTTTTTTTTATCAGGTTCGTCTGATTCACCAGTTGCGCCCCTTTTTGGACCGGGACTACTTGCGCATGGTCACTCATGCCCTTGTCACTTCTCATCTGGACTACTGTAATGCTCTCTACATGGGGCTCCCCCTGAAGAGCACTCGGAGGCTCCAACTGGTCTAGAATGTGGCCGCGCAGGTAATTATGGGAGCGACACGGCGCACTCATGTAACACCTCTTCTGCACAAGCTGTACTGGCTCCCAGTGGTCTTCCGGGTGCGATTCACGTGTTGGTGACCATCTTTAAAGTGCTCCATGGCTTAGGACCCAGGTACTTACGAGATCGCTTTCTGCTACCGATAGCCTCCCACCAGCCAATATGCTCCCATAGAGAGGGACTCCTCACGGTACCGTCGGTCAAACAATATCAACTGGCAACTCCGAGGGGAGAGCCTTCTCTGTGGGGGCACCTGCCCTCTGGAACAAATTGCCCCCAGAGATAAGGATGATCCCTGACCTACGCACCTTTCACCGTGCCCTCAAGACGTTATTGTTTCAACAAGCTGGGCTGGCCTAAACGTGAATTTTAGTGGTTGTTTTATTTTTAATTATATTGGGGCCAAATTATTTAATATGTTTTTAAATTGTTTTTAAAGTTTGTGTATAGGTGTGTTTTATTGCTGGCTGTGCACCGCCCTGAGTCCCCTGGGAGAAGGGCGGTATAAAAATTTAAATAAATAAATAATAAATAAATAATATAATATAATTCAAAACTTCTTAAAATATTTTTAAAGATCTGTTTACTATTCCGATTGTGGTTTTCTCTTAATTCAAACTTAGTGATTTTATTTACACAGTAACATCTCTTTCCTTGGGACGTAATGCAGTTACCAAATTATGACAACCCTATAAACCTGAATTTAAGAGATAATGAACACAAAATGTCTGTTAAGTCAAAACTTTAGCGTACCCTTGAATTGCTTGAAGATTTCAGTATCTATTTAAATATGCATCAGATAGCTTTGCAGAACATTTATTTGAATAGGACACTTTACAAAGTGTGTTTGTGGAAGCAAAGCATCCTGCTTTAAAGCCTTAAAACAGCTATGCCCTTTTGCCATATGTGCTTATTCTGTTTATTATCCTAAGGAAGTGTTGTCGGCATGCAGTATGCAGTACCAGGGACAGCCTTTGAAGTAGCCATGTGATAGTTTGCTAAGATCATGGTTGCTTTACGCTTAGGAAAGGAGTATTTTGCTTTTGTCAATACATTTTTCACACCTTTCAAATGTTTTGCATACTTTTAATATTGTGTTTAAATTAGTATTATTTTTGAAAGTAGATAGATGCATTTATCGCATTACCTGTTTAATTTTATAACTAGAGTTTACATAAATATTTAATCTAGGTTCCCACACTAGTTCTCCCAGAATATAAAGATCTATATATTTTTATTGTCTGACGTTTCCTAAATTCCATTAATCCAAAATCCTTGCAGTTTCTCATTTCCTAAGAATTTTAAAGATCACCTAATTGTAGTATACAGCTATGAGAGGAGAGGTGCTAAATCTGTGAGTCTGTATATTTTCCCAAATTGTGAATAAGTTTTTATAATTTTGTTTTGATGTGTTGGAAGAAATGTCAATCTGGGTTCAATTCCAAGTGGGGAAAAAGACACTGGAAACATGGAGACTGCTTGGAAAGATGGTTTAATGTTGGACAGGAATCACATGGCATGAGCTCCTGAACAGGAGCACATGGCTTGAGCTCCTGAGTAGAAAAGAAAGAAGCCCCAGATACTGGGAGTGCCTTGGTTTTATGCCCTCTGTTGGGCCCCACCTCTGAGTTTCTTGTTCCGGTATGAGAAATGTATCCTGATTGGTTGTCAAACTCCAAGGTGGTCTAGGGATCTTAGCTAACTTTGTAGGTTGTCTCTCAAGCTTGTTTGAGTCTTGCCATGTGGTGACTTTCTGTTACTAGATGGGTCCTATTGTGTTGCAGATGATGGCCCATTGAGTGAGCTTGGCTGAGGCCTTAACGGCCCATTAACAAAGGTGTGTGGTTGGGGGGAGGCAGGAAGCTGCTTTGTCTTTAAAACATGTTTCTCCATTTCTCACCCAGGGAAATATAATATTCTGCCTTTTTTAATATTTCCTAAAATATTTCATTCTTCTAGGAGAGGGATGAGTGCTAACTTCCTACAAGTGATAATTGGATTTTCGTTATTCCAAATAAAATTTTAACGTGAGTTTTTTCTTTTACCATTCTGTTTAAGAATTGTATGATTGCATAGCAGCACCTTTTTAAAATAATGAAATAAACAAAACTTATAGGAAATATAATGCCACATATTGCCATTTTTGTAATTAGCATATTGTTAACTTTTGTATTGTTATACAAAAGAAATGTATACACCATTTATATAGTATAGCAACTTGCATATCTTTAATGATTCCTTCCTCCCTGGAAAATTTTCTATTTTATCAATTTTGTTGTATGTCTTTTAACTCATTGTAAATTTTGGTATACCAAAATAATAATATGTTCTCCAACTTTATCCATTCTTTTTAGCTCCATTCCCTCCTTACGTTTGATTTGAATGATGTGAAAATCTTTTCAAAATGATACCATCTTAGGGTAATATAAGATTTGGAAAAGATAGCACTATCTAGATTTTTCAAAGTAATGCCATATTTTTGTAAAACTTTATCTTGAATACAGAATAGAGGAATAAATTAAAATACATTTTGAAATTGTAAGGAGAAATGTTAAAATCTTAACTCTACAGTTACAAGTAATTCTTGAGATATGATAGCTCATTTAATGACTGTTCAAAGTTATAATAGATCCTTCCAAAAGCTACATATGACTTTGTTTCAAAGTTACAAATTCAGTGCTAAGGCACATGTTAACAGGCAGGGAGGAACCCAATCCAGGCCCCTTATGAGACAAGCTAAGAGGCTATGTCTTTGGGCAGAGAGGCTCCATTTGTCATTACAGGCTGAGCACATTTCAGGGGCCACAAATACCCAGGGAGATTGGCTCAGCAGGGCCACCATTGATTATGTAGAATGGCGCCTGGATCTGGCTTTATTTCAGGAGCTGACGGAATGCTTCGGACTTCCAATAATGGACCTCTTCGCAACCTCGAGCAATGCCCAGCTGACAAGGTTTTTTGCGAGTTTTGCAATTCTGGGAGGGGAAGGGGCCGATGTGCTTCGCAGCCCTTGGCTGCCAGGGCTCCTCTATGCCTTTTCCCTCCTTCCCCTCATCCTGAGGGTAGTAAGAAAGATTTTGGTGGAATGGGCGGAGGTGCTTCTTCTGGTGCTGCACTGGCCGCAGCAACCATGGTTTGCCAACTTAGTTGCCCTCTCAGTGGCCAGCCCTTGGAGGATACAGAGTCTCCCTCAGCCAGGGGCCTTGGTCCACCCGGACCCACATTTGCTCCAGTTGACCGCCTGGCATTTGAGCTGAGGTCTCTGGCTCAGGATAATTATTCCTCTACGGTGATAGACACCATACAAGGCTCAAGGAGAGCTTTCACGAACAAAATCTATGATGCGACCTAGAAGGCATTCTGCTCTTAGTGCTCCAGGTTGCATTTGAACCCTAATTCAGTGTCTGTACCCCAGATACTGGAGTTTCTTCAGGCAGGGCTGGATGAGGGGCTATCGCCCAACACAATCCGTCACCAGGTGGCTGCCCTGTCATCGGTCCTAACTTGCAAGGGGCTTGACTCTCTTGCTCATCACCTGACCATCTGCAGGTTCATCAGGGGCGCAATGAACCTACGGCCTCCAGTGGTTCACCAATACCCTTCTTGGGACCTCACTAAGGCTCCATTTGAACCACTGAGAGAGGCCACATTGTGTTTCCTTACCAGCAAGGTAGCATTCCTGGTGGCCATACCATCGGCCAGGTGGATATTGGAGTGCACTTCCCAGACGGATAGATGCACTATCTATCTGGGGAGATCCCTGTGTGTTCCACCCTAACAGAGTGATCTTTTGACCCTTCCTTCATACCGAAGGTAAACTCATGGTTCCACAGGACCCAGCAGCTTATCTTGCCCAACTTCTACTCTAATCCAGTGTACGCCCTGGAAAAGAAGTGGCACATGCTGGGCATCAGGAGGGCACTCCAGATTTATATCAAACGAACTTCCACTTTCAGGAAGACAGAGTTTCTCTTTGTGTTGCTCCAGCCAGTCTCCCTAGGAGCCAAGGTCTCACGATCGACCCTGGGCCACTGGATTCGAGCATGTATCGCCAAATCTTATGAGATACAGGCACTTCCATTGCCCAAAAGTATGTGGCCAAGGAGTGTGGGCACAAGTGCAGCATGGGCAACACAAGCCTCTCTGGAAGAGGTTTGCTGTGCGGTTACTTAGTCCTCACTGTCTCCTTTCAACAAGCACTACAAAGTGGACAGTAGGGCCGCCTCCAAAGGGTGCATGTGAATGAGGGGACTTTGGACCTGGCTGCGGCCCACCCGTAAGGACAAGACCGTTTTGGTATGTCCCATTCCTGGATGCTATCTCTGCTGTAATGGAGAAGGGGCGCTGGTCTTACCTGATACGCTCCTTCTCATTGAGTGGAGATAGCATCAAGCCCCACCCTGATGCCGGACTGGTCCTTGGCCCATCAGGGAAAGAACTACTGACCATGGCACATTGGGTCTGTCTCTATGCCTTCGCCAAAAGCTGGGGATCGTTGGGGTAGGCATGTCCTCACAGCTTTGACAGACTCAGTCCTATTGGCTAGCAGATGAGGACAACCCATTCCCGGATGCTATCTCCATTCAACGAGAAGGAGTGTATCAGGTAAGACCAACACCTCTTCTGCCAGAATCGTCAGTATTCACTTTTATTGAAATCAAATTTGCATATGTTGTGAATAATTCCATTTTTTTCTTTATACATAACGTGCATATTATAGACACTTACTTGAAAGGATTCATTATGTATACATCAATCTTCAAATTTATTAAGTCAGTGAATCATAATCTTGTTATCTTTCAGAACATGTAAATAACCTCCAAATTTCTCTTGTCAGCCCTTTTAAACTCATCTTTGAGAATAGTTCAGGAAATTGATAGAAATCTTTCTCCAAGATATGTTATTAGATCTAACTAATTTGCTATTGCAATTAATACTTACAATACTTGCTTATCCTGAGGTTTTAGATTAATTTAATTTAGGTTCTGAAATACCTTAGAGAAATTGAATTCCCTTTTTCAATCTTAATGCAGAAATCAATCTAATGTTTCTAAAGATAAATCTCTAATACTCTTCTGAATAATTCAACAAAATGTATCCAACAATTGCATTTAGAAAATCCAAGAATATTCAGTATAATAACACAGAAGCACACTGGTCATCACTTTTATGACAGATATGTGAAAATTATCATTCACTCTTGAAACTGATTTTAATATTGTATTCACAGTATTTAGTGACTCATGTAAACATGGACTTAAATAATGCTGTTATAAGTAACTTAATGAGTACATAAAACTTCTGGAACTTCCCTTTTCAAAAATATTGTTCTGATTTTCTAGCATAAATGGAGCTTCATTACATGCATGGACAATAATGTTCATGAATAGAATATTGGCCTTTTCAAAAAATGGTTTTAATATAGTAAAAATTCATTTCTTTTTGCATTAACCATGATTTTTTTTCCAAAGCACAGTTTTCTTACGGAGTTTCAATAAAATATCATACATAGGCCATTAAAAAAGTGGTGTCCATTATTGTGAATTTGTTCAACTGTAGTGAGACTTATTTTGTTTTCTCTAATATCATAACTTGATCCTCAGTCTCCTCATCTACCTTTGTAAAAGTAATTGTTGTTAATTTCAAAAGAGAACTTGATGTATTGCTGTGGAAATTTTATCCTGCAAAGCTGGCACTATTATTACATTGTATAGTTTATCATAGTTAGGAATAATCCCTTAGATGTGATAAACTGCAGTATGTGATAAAGATGTAGTAAATCAGTCTATGACCTTTTCAGAACATTTTAATTGAAAGTTACTTCAACTATTGAATGTCTGTTAAATACCGTATTTTTTGGACTATAAAATGCACGGACTATAAAACGCATTAGATTTAGAGGATGAAAAAAAAAGGTTTTGGCCTCCACACATCCCATTTTTGCCCTCCCCGGGCACCAGAAACACTTTGCAGGCCAAAACCAGGCCCGTTTTTGGCCTCCTGAACCCTCCGTGCATTTTGTTTTTGCAAAAAATGCATCTGTTTTTGGCCTGCAGAGTGTTTTAGAGGGCTGGAGGGGCAAAAACGGGATACGCAGAGGGTTCGGGAGGCCAAAAATGGGCCTGTTTTTTGCAAAAATGGGATATGCAGAGCAGAAGAGCGCTTCTGGGGGCTGAGGAGGGTGAAAATGCAACCCACGGAGGGTTTGGGAGCCAAAAACGGGACATGCGGAACACTGCAGAGTGCTTCTGGGGGCCGGGGAGGGCAAAAATGGGATGCGCGGAGGGTTCGGGAGGCCAAAAACAGGCCCATATTCAGTCTATAAGACACACTGAAATTTTCATCCATTTTTTGGGGGGGAGACAGTGCGTCTTTCTCCAAAAAGTACAGCAGTTCATATTTTTTTAAAATACTCCAATCTTTTATCACCTGTTTAGATACTTTACATGAAAGTGACCATAAAGATACAATGATTTACACTAAAATTTAAGTGCTGGCTGTGTTCACGCAAAAGCAAGAGCAATGTATTGTTGGATTAGACAACAGATTAGATTCAGATTTAATTCTATTGTGCGAGTTTAGCATATGGAGTTAATTATGGTTTGGGTTGTATGAAAACAATAAATTGGACAAATTCAGTAATGGTTAGTGTGTGTGATCGCAGTTAATTGATTATGTGATTATGTTTTCAATCCTTAGCAGCACATAGATAAATTTTCTCAGTGACAATCAAATTAGCCTAGTACATTTTAATTTAGCATGTTGTCCAAGAATAGAAAATTTGGTTAGATTTTATATAATTTTTATGTACTGATTTTGAATATCTGATGATATATAATAGAGTAAGCAAGAGTTTATAGTTAAAAATCTTAAACATTGTAAATGAGTATTATCATGTAATTATAACAACTCTTAATTGAAACTTCAAATATCTCTGTATAACAGAGTTATTCTGTAAAACACTTGTAGTACTGGATAGCTGCCCAATAGGTATGTTTTATGCATCAGAGGAGACTGAGAATTTTTATATTGCGTAGTTTGAGTTCATGATAGAAAAACATTTGAGCAGCAGCAGTAATATAAGAAAATGCTATCTTTAAAATTGCCTTCTCCATGGTTACAAATCTCAAGTTCTAATTACATTAGCACAATAGTTGGCATTTGGATACAGAACAAATAGTTTCCTTTTTAATCTGACTTGCAAACATGCTGATTTGAAAACAGTAACAGAAACGGTTTGAACTGTTGCTTTTATCAGCCATTAAATGAATCTTAAGAGTTTAAATATTCAGAACCAAGATTTGCTCAGTCAACTCATTTCTGATGGAGAACTCAGTTAATCGCAGACTTTGATTTGTTTCAGAAGTTGGCATCCTATGGCCCATGGTCAGGTTTGACCCACTATCTGAAATCATCTGATCCATATCCTCTAAAATAAATGTTTTATCCACCTGGAAGCAACAGTCCTAAAAAAGGAGGGCAGCCATTCTGGTGATGGGTTCCCCAGCTGCCTTGGCACATTCAGAGCAACAAGTGCCCTGCCCAGTGAAAGCAAGCTGTGAGGTAGAGCAAGGAAGGAGGAAGAAATGGTGGTGGGAGCCACTTTCAGAATGCATGTTAGCTGAAGTTGTATGGCAGTGACCTCTCCTGTTTCCTCCTTCCCAGCCTCCATGCACCCTATTTTTGTCCTGTCCAGTGAGCAAAGCATATAGATGAGCCCAGGGTCTGCCTGGAAAATGGAGCAAAAAGCAGCTTCTGCTCCTATGTGGAAGAAGAAATAATTGACCCCTGCCTTATTTCATGTATTATATGTACCATTTTTTGCCCACCATCCATATAGGTGGTGAAACAGGGCAAATTCCACCTTGGAATAATGTCTTTTTTTGCTCTCTTTAACTACCAGCAAAATAGCTCACCTGGTCTTTTTTTGTGGTTGAAGTTGCTTATAACTCATTTCATGCCTTCATTCTGATGTTGCTTTTTCAGGTACATTAACAGTTATCATCCTCAAATTCTTCCCAGCCCTCGCCTATTCGAGAGGCCTTTCATTTTCCTTAGGATCTACATAACTGTCTAAAAAAGGTGGATGCTTCTAAGCCATATGGAAAGTGCATCCAGTTTTTCCACCATAAATGTCTGATCCTGGAAGGTCTGCTGGGCTCCTTATTTGCCAGACCCACCCACATCTGGGATGGTGCATCTATTTTTTTATTTTCTTACAGGAGGATAGACTAGAATATTTGATTTACTGAACCTTCTTTTTAAATACTGAAATGCATATGAGAACCAGCAGAGGTATGTATCTGCATAACTCACATCTTTTTCAACAGTTCATATACTCTTACTAGCATAAATAAACTACACACACAATTGGCTGAATGGTAAAGTTTAGCTCCTCCTAGCAGTTTTGACTCAGTGAAAGAGGGGACTTGCTTGTGGGGAAACAATTGTATAAGAGTAGGAACTGGTTTATTCAGGATACTTTTTTTTACGTACTGGACTGGTTTGAATTCTATGCAGAGTATTTTTTGAGCTGGAACAGCTTTAGAAATTGGAATTGTAAAAATAAATATATAAATTTATACTTTAATAAATATTAAAAGCACAGCTGAAAACAGTGCCAATGCGGAAAAAATTGGAAGATAGCAGAAGAAACATGTGCAGCTGCACATAACTCTGAAAATCTGAACATTACATAACAGGAGAGGGAAAAGGGACAGTCATCAAGGAAGAATATATAGCTAACCCAGGATAGAGATTAGATCAAAAAGTCAAGGATGAACAACTATAAAAACTTTCCAATGTGTTCAGAATTTAAAAAGAAACAGATCATCTGTTGAATAAAAATATGTAACTAAGAGGAGATGGAACTCTTATTTTAGTTTAGTCTTCTCTGAAAATAACATATATTCCAAAATATGGCTGAGAAGACTAGGATTAAAAGACAAAATCAATCAATTAATTAAAATATTTATGTAGCCATCCATCTTATACCAGACACTGGGCAGGTCGCATTCAACAGCTAAAACAACATCAAAGATAAAACAACATTATACATACATATATATATTAAAACTAACAGACTTTAAAACCTGGTACCAAAGTTAAGCTTTCACCTGCAGTTCATCATCAAATCTACTAAACCTTAGCACTTTATTCCAGTGCTGGGGGGGTGGGGGTGGGGAACCAGGTCTTAAGTGCTTTTCAGAAAGCTAGGAGAGTAGAGGCTTGCCAAACCTCAGGGGAAGGATGTTCCTTAGGCCAGGGTCTGCCACATAAAAGGCACACTTCTTAGATCTCATAAGGTAGGGACCTCTGATCTGGCCCTGTACCATATAGGGCTTTAAAGGTAATGACCAGCACTTTGAATTGCACACGGAAGGAAACTGTGGGCTGGAGGGCTGGGACCCCACAAGAAGCCCACTCGAGTGGGGAGGGAGGGAAGCCCCAACCTGCCCGTCCTGGCTGACAGCTCTGCTCCCCTAGGAAGTGACCGCCGGGATCCCCTCTCTGTGTCTTTGGGCACACGAGCTGTCGCCTGTTGCTCTTCCGGATTCCGGCACACCAGCCAGCTAGTCTTCATGCGCACGGAAGTGCTGGAAACTGGAAGAGGAGCTGCCCAGTGCGCATGCGTACCCTGGGAAGATGATCTTCTGGTTTCCAGCATGCACATGCGCACCGGTCAGGTAGTCTTGGCATGCACATGCATGCCAGAAATCAGAAAATCAGGTGGCGCATATGTGCATGCCTGAAACTGGAAGATCATCTTCCCGGCATTTGCATGCGCACCGGGCGGCTGCGCGTGCAATAGGTTCGCCATCACGGCAATAAAGTGACCAAGGCATAAGTGACTGTGAACAAAGCCTTCCAATCCAGAAAAGAGTACAAAGAGATGCACCAGACAAATCTGTGCAAAGCTCCTCCCCAAGTCACAACTGCCATTTGGGTGGTATAAGTTTAGGAAGACCTCCAGATTGTGCACCAATTCAGTCTGAGGGAGTTCCACTCAATCCAGAATCATGAAATATTATCTGGGCTTGGAGGACCAAAAACCCAAACAATTCCATCTTGCCAGAATTGAATTGAAGCTAATTCTTCTCCATCCAGATCCTTACAGCCTCCTGGTACTCAGCCAGCATTGCCATAGTATCACCTATCTGTTACCGGTATCTGCTACACCTATCACCATCTTCAAAAAAAAAAGGTGGGGGGGGGGAACAGACCCAGGAAATTATAGATCAATCAGCCTAACATCAATATCTGGGAAGATACTGGAAAAAATAATTAAAAAATAGATTTGTGAACATTTAGAAACAAAGTTATAATTAAAACCAGCACATTTGTTAGATCATGGTAAACCAATCTTATTTCATACTTTGACAGTGACTAAATTACTAGACCAACAAAATGCTGTGGACATAATATACTTAGATTTCAACAAGACATTTGACTTCTTGGTAAACTTGAAAAATGTGGGCTAGACAGCATCACTACCAGATGGATTTGTAACTGGCTGACAAACTGTACTCAACAAGTACTCCTTAATGGTACTACATCTACATGGAAGGCAGTAAACAGTGGGGTACCACAAGGTTCCCTCTTAGGCTCAGTAGTCTTCAATATCTTAGATGAGGGAATAGAAGGGGAACTCATCAAATTTGCAGATGAGGCTAAACTGCAGGAATGGACAATACCCCAGAAGACAAGCTCAGGATCCAGAAAGATCTTTACAGACTTGAACAATGTGCTCTATCCATGAAATTTAATGAAGAGAAAAGCAAGGTTTTTACACCTTGGCAGGAAAAATCAAAGGTACAAGTACAGATTAGGTGAAACCTGGCTCAAAAACAGTAACTGTGAGAAGGACGTTGGAGTCTTAGTGGACAACCACTTAAACATGAGCCAGCAGTGTGTGGCAGCAGCCAAAAAAGCTAATACATTTCTCGGTTGTATAAACAAGAGGCATAGAATCAAAATTACTTGAAGTATTAGTATTGCTTTATAAAGCCTTAGTAAGACCACACCTGGAATACTGCATCCAGTTTTGGTCACCACATTACAAAAAAATATGTTGAAACTTTGGAAAAAGTGCAAAGAAGAGCAACAAAGCTGATTGAGGGTCTGAGACAAAAACATAAGAACGGTTTCAGGGATTGGGTATGGCCAGTCTAGAGAAAAGAAGGACTAGGGCTGACATGATAGCAGTATTCCAGTATTTGACAGGCTGCCAAGAAGAAAAAAGAAAAAAAAAAGGGGGGGGGAGGGGACAATTTATTTTCCAAAGCACCAGAAGGCAAGAAAAGAAACAATGGATCAAAACTAATTAAGGAGAGAAGCAACCTGGAATTAAGAAGAAACTTCCTAACAGTGAGAACAATTAATCAGTGGAACTACTTGCCTTCAGAAGTAGGGGCTTCATCAATGGAGGTTTTTAAGAAAAGACTGAACAGCCACCTATCTGAAATGATATAGGGCCGTGATGGTGAACCTATGGCATGTGTGCCAGAGTTTGCACACACAGCCCTCTCTGTGGGCACATGCGCCATCACCAGCTGTTTTTCTAGTTTCTGGTGCACCAGCGCACCAGAAAACAGCCAAAAACAGGCGTGCACCTCTGGCCAGCTGGTCTGTGTGTTTCTGGCGCTCAGGCGCGTGCACATGCACACACATGTACACACATTCCGGTTTGGGCCTCGGTGCTGAAAAAGTTCGCCATCACTGGTTCATTTGCAAATGCTAAAATTTGGATGAAATAGCAAATATATGAAAAACAAAAATAAGATGCAAAATGAACTTGGTAAGTTAGAGAAGTGAGTTAAATGAAATTTATCATTACCTGAGATTTCCTGATCTTCGTATAAATGCTTACCATTGTTTCATTTATTCTTATCGGAGTATATGGAACGATGGAAAATTGTAATATATAGTGAGATGTTACATATACAATATATAATTGTATTAAAACCATATTATTTTCTATTTAATTCAATGACTACTTTAAATTCTTTCATTATTTAGTCATGCATTTCCTAAGCTGAGGCAGTGGTTAATACTACACATTTGATTAAGTGAATTCTTCTTGTAAACTTACCTAATTAGGTGAAACCCAATCCACAATATCTGCTGTCACTAGGCTCTGTCTTGTTTCAGTAGCCTGGCTTATCTTCACACGTCATTATCTCTTGTATTCATTTACTCCAGAAGATGCCCATTTAAGTAGATTCTCACTGCACCCTGTGCACAGGAACTATTTTAGATTCTAGTTTTCACTGTATATTTTATTTTTTATTTTTAAAAAGTCACCTTTTTTCTCTGTGATTTACACATGAATCCTTTAAGAATGATTCTTAAAAGCCTCTTAAACTTCTCAAAAGAAAAAGTTTGTCAACATGGCAGGAACAGCATAAATCAGAGAAACAGAAAAGTAAACAAAATAATGAAAAAAAAGGTGAGAATGAAAACAACTATTTCATTATCATAATACTCTCACAACAATTCTTATAATTCGTGGGGTGGTTTGCAATTATGTATTACAGACGGTAATGTTTTCATGTTTAGAAATTTACTGTTTGTACATGAATTTGTTTTCACTTGCATGTTTACATTTTGTGCTTGAAATTTTTTTACATAATCTTTTAGAATATTATTACAATCACATTGTCTTGTAGATACTAGCTTACAAATTAAAAATTATGTAACAAATATTGATAAGGACAGCAGAGATTTTTGAAAATAGCATTTTTTTACATTCCTCTCATTTATAATATTCCATAATTAAAAGCATGCTGCTTGTAAGACAAGTTTTTGCTGTTGTTTCTTAAAAAATAGATTTTTTTTTTTTTTGGCTTTAATATTTGTGTGTGAATATTTAGTAGAAAATTCATTTTTCTATTATTTGGGATCCTTTATTTATTGCATATCTGGAGAATTCTGTGGTGGTCTTGACACCTGTATATTATTTTAGTGATTGCCTCCTGGTACTTTACAAAGAATAAAAGTGCAAAACAATTGTTAGTATTTTTTAACTCTGACCACATATCTGTCAGGTTGAAAAATAATGCACTATTTTGCAGTGAACAAGTGGCTATTGTATATTCAGATAGTTTTAGAAAGTTAGTTTCCATAGTCTGACCTTGCAGTTGTAATTTACAAAGTCCTGCCTTAGATTATTTTTACCAATAACAGTTAAATGGCTGTTGCATTTCCTGAATTTGTAGAAGAAACAATAAATTTCAATTGTCTGGTGTACTCAGTAAATCTTAAAATGTATGTCTAAAAATTTCAATGCCATCTCATGATACATTTCAAAGCCACTCTTAAGGGCATTTTACATGATTATTGCTTTGTGCAATTGTTCTTAATTTATTATTTGTACTCCATATTCTCTGTTGCCTACATTCTGTAAGTCTGAGTCAATATATTGCAACTAGACATTTCTAGTTATCTCTTTCTCTCTTTTAGCAAAATTGCTGTTGCTGCAGGAAAAAAGAGACTGGAGTTAAATAGGTTCTATTCTTCAGCAGAATATAATTTTATTGAACTACTTTCAATAGCAGACATAACTGATCACAAACAATTCTTCTGACCAAGAACTGTTGCATTGTTTTATCATTTTGAAGGGGCATTGCTTAGAATGCAGTACTGCAGGATACTTCTGCTGGCTGCCAGCAGTTCTCAGCGGCTCGAGGTTGACTCAGCTTTCCATCCTTCCGAGGTCGGGTAAAATGAGAACCCAGCTTGTTGGGGGAGATATGCTGATTTTGTAAACTCCTTAGAGAGGACTGTAAAACAATATGAAGTGGTATATAAATCTAAGTGCTATTGCTATTTCTTAGGAAGAAGAAATTATATGAAGTTGCCTAGTATAATAGGTAAAGAAATTTGTTTAGGTTCATCTTCTTAAAATGTTTTTTTTAATGTTGGATGTGTTATCTTACATTTTGTCAGCTTATTTGTAATATACATTTTTTATAATAGGACATTATAAAAGTCCCTAGTCATCTGCAGTTGCAATAAGAGCAAAGAAATAAATGCACTTCACTGCTCTTCCACAAGCTAAGTTCTAATAAAGGCTCTAACTTATGTTTGGTTGACTTCATCCCTCATCATCTTCCAACAATGCTCTAGGTGTTTCTTGTATTGTTTCATTTTCTGGAGCTCTGTCATAAACTGGGGGCCCTACGGGATCCATGATCACAGAGTCCATATACGTGTGATCCTATCCGAAGGCCCTTGTGTGCTCATTCCAGCCTGCAAGTAAGGCTGAAGCCAAAGCACCAGAGTCTTGGAAAAACCCCAGGTTCCCTTTGAAACCAATGTTCTTTTATTAGTGGCTATAATATTACTGGATGAGTGCTAGGGAGTGGATTTATTCCACTCATTCTAAAGAACCAACCACATTTATTTAAGGTCTCATTTATTGCAATTTGACAATATAAGCTATAATAAAAACCATATTACGGCTTCTTGACTAAATGGGATGCACTGCTTAAATTGGTGCTTGATTGAAAATCAGATGTATTGTTTTTGCTGACTTGAATTCTGATTGCCAGTCTGTGAACATAACATTCTTTTATTTCTTTCCAGTCTACTGTAATCAGATATAACATATCACCAGAACATGATTATTTGAGATGGGAGTAATTTCTTTTATTAATTGATCCTTAGGCAAATCTTTATTCTGTTCCATTTTTCAGTGAATATTTGCTGAATTTTATAAAGGCTCCTTGTTCTGTGGTTTAAAAACTCATTGTCTCAGGACGGTGCACCAAATTATACAGATCAGATTGCATGATTGAAAAAGTTTTGATCTAAATTGTACGGCGGTTTCCTGTTTTTCAGATGATATTGACTGTGTTCCTGAGCAATAATGAACAAATTTTGACTGAAGTGCCAATTACTCCTGAAACAACCTGTCGAGATGTGGTGGAATTTTGCAAAGAACCTGGTGAAGGTAGCTGCCATCTTTCTGAAGTGTGGCGTGGAAATGGTAAGCAATACTTTGGCATTCCATATTTGTCTAGGCTGGATTATATCAAGCATTATCATTTATCAACTGGTTTTCAACAACAGTTTAAAAGAAACATTATTTTGTGCCTGTACATTATGCACAATTTAGGCTGAAACTATATATTTTTTCCAGACAAGGGGTGATTCTTGAAAAATTAATACGAAAAACCAGCAGATTAATACAATATGAAAGTGTTTCATTTCCAATTATATCTTTATAATGATAAATTACAGCATAAATCAATCAAAAACATATTCATATATGTGTTATATTTACTAACTAGAATTCACATATTTAAATCCACTTTGAAAATGAGAGCTTCAAAATATCTATTGCACAGTTAGCAGTATAAAAAGTCTGAAAAATAAATTAATCTACAGTACATACCACAGAGTTTAAGAACAGTAAATACTGCAATGCTTAAGAACTAGTGGGAACAGATACCTTTTTAAAAGCCCCCTAAAGGCAACATTAGGCAGTTCCAATTATTTACTTTCAGAATAGCATTCCTTGGGTATGGACAGTTTTGATGTATTTGTCATAGTGATGCTTGCCTGATCTTAGAAGTAACTCAGGTATGATTGGAAGAGGTTATTATAAACCACATATCCATGTGGGTTTTGTAGAATTTTAACAAATCTGGATTCAATTTGGGGGAACTTAGCCTTCAGACTGAACTTTCAATTTAGCTCCAAAATTGTCAAATCATGAGGTTAACAAACAGGATCTGACTATCTAGTTTGAGAAGAATTAAAACAACTATATTATGTATCTGTGAAGTTTCTATAGCTTCTTAAATTCAGCACGCTACAGCAGCCTAGTTTTGTTAGAGCTAAGAAGGCTGCAGCAGCTAGATAAAGGCATTTCTGCCACCTCTGTTTCTACAGAGATTGAGTTTTTTTTCTAATTTCAGAGTTTTACAGTTGTCCAGGAAGCAAGATGTTGAGAAACAGAGATAGATATGTTTGTTGGATGGATGGATGGATGGATGGATGGATGGATGGATGGATGGATGGATGGATAGATGATAGATAGATAGATAGATAGATAGATAGATAGATAGATAGATAGATAGATAGATAGATAGATAGATAGAAGATAGATAATACAGCAACCCAGAGTTCCAGATAATTTCTCCCAGTTGTTTCATATAAATCTTAGATTCCATAAAAGACACATGGAACTCCACAGTATTCCACTAGTTACTTCCTTCTCTTTAAATTTTCCCAGCAAGAAGCATGCTACTCAATTTAGCACAATACCATTATTGTACTTGCATAGATAGCATGCTTTTAGTATGAACCTGAGTAGAGTTAAATGTGCATATTTAGCCTTAAACCTATACTTCTTAATAGAATTCTGATGGGATATTCTAAATGGAAGTGGTTTCTGCCTGTTTATTCTTAGTAAATGATAAAAAAGATGATTATCTTGATTATCATAAATTAGCAGTGGGTAAATATAGTAAACTGCCATGATCCTAAAAAAAGTGATAAAGAACAAATAAAAAATATTTAGGAATTAAGAAACAAGGGGATATTACATCTTAATGACATTCTTTAAGTCATTGCTATGACTATTTCATATTTTTAACAACAACTTGTTTTGCCAGACAGCAAAATAGAGGTGTAATATCCCCTTGGCTTTTGTGTGGGGCTGATGGGCTCTGTGGAATGTAGTAGTTTGCAAATTGTTTGAGTGTAATTGTTTCTGAGTGATAGTGACTAAAGCCCTATTTATAATCCATTTGCTTGCAAAATATGAGATCCAGTACTGTAGGGTGTAGTTGTTAACAGTGTTAGGAATAATACCAACACTGAAGTGCTAATCTTCATTATTATTTTCTAACTTATTGAGTTCTGAAAGGGTAAAATACTTATGGCATTCAGAAGGTTGCTGGATGACTGTGAGCCAGTTATTCCCTTTTACTCCAACCTATCACCCATGATGCTTATAATGGGCAAAAATTGGATGAGAGAGTGTGTATACACTACTTTGAGCTCCTAAATGAAAAGATCAGATATAAATCTAATAAATAAGTAATATTTTAAAAATATAAACATGGTAACAACTCACATGAAACTACAGTCTTGTGCAAACTACAATCCAGTTCAGCACTACTGTCATTATTTTTAGAGATTATATAATTTCAATTTGTGAACTTTTTCAAAAAGGTTTCTCTGTAATTGGGAGGAAGAAAGAATTAGGTTATCCATTGGAACCCTAGAATATTATAATTTTGATGGGGGAGGGGAAATGACAGAAAAATTAAAGCATATATCTTATTTTATATACTTGTTTACCCTTATTTTAAGTAAATTGCCAGTGAAGTGCTCTAATGAGTGATTTTTGATTTTGTATTCAGAACGACATATACCCTTTGATCATATGATGTATGACCATCTACAAAAATGGGGACCTCGTAGAGAAGAAGTGAAATTTTTTCTCCGACATGAAGAATCCCCAACAGAAAGCAACGAACAGGGTACACTTTTATTCTATAATGTTTGTTGCTGTATAATGGATATAATTTTTATGTGCCCTAACTTTTATCAGTTTATTTTTATTTATTTATTTATTTATTTATTTGTTTAGATTTGTATACCGCCCTTCTCCTTGCGGACTCAGGGCGGTGAACAGCCAAATAAAAATAGTACACAAAAGTTAAACAATTTCTTTAAAAAAAGCATATAACTTTGGCTAAAAATTAAAACCATTAACCATTAAATATTTAAAATACCCAACCCTATAATACAGATCTTAAAAATTCAGTGGGGTCAGGCTAGACCAGCAAGCTGAAAGAGATGAGTTTTCAGGGCCCGACGAAAAGTCCGGAGGTCAGCAATTGTTCTCAGTTTTGGAGGAAGATCGTTCCAGAGGGTAGGGGCTGCCACAGAGAAGGCCCTCCCCCTGGGGGTCGCCAGCCGGCATTGTCTGGCTGACGGCACCCTGAGGAGACCCTCTCTGTGGGAACGCACCGGCCGGTGGGAGGCTATTGGCGGCAGAAGGCGGTCCCGTAAGTACCCTGGTCCTAAGCCATGGAGCGCTTTAAAGGTGGTCACCAACAGTTTAAATTGAATCTGCCAGCATAGTGATTGTGTTGGCAATTTTTAACTACTGTAACTTTGAGTAAAGGTTATTTACAAGTATTTCTATAGATAATGATCCTTAAACTGGTGGGTTGCTCCCGGTTCAGTCTGATTCTTGTGAACCGGTAGTAACGGCAGTGGGAGACTCCGTCCGGACATCATCAGGAACGATCTGCACATGTGCAGAAGCATGCATGCGTGCACACGTTCCCGTTGTGAACCGGTAGCGAAGATAAGTAGAACCCATCCCTGTCCTTAAAGGTATGCTTCCTATCCTTTTGTATGAGGAATGGGCAAACATTATATATAGTGATGTGAGATACTGATGACAAATTTCTAGTTTTTAGTTCTAGTTTCTAGTTATTGCAGCTGAAAGTGGTGAAACCAGTTTCTGAACCTAAGGGGAAATTGATTTATTAATTATATGTATTATACCTATTCAGTTGTCGGACTTAAACAGCAATTAAATTATTTTCAACCTAAGATTATTTAAATTCTTAGATTATATTTTCACATGTATTTATTTATTTATTGAATTTCTATACCGCCCTTCTCCCAAAGGACTCAGGGCGGTGAACAGATTAAGATTTCATATACATATTAGATAGATAGATAGATAGATAGATAGATAGATAGATAGATAGATAGATAGATAGATAGATAGATATAGATATTAGTAAATAATAAATTGAGTCAACTTGGTGTATCTACTAAGACCTTGGCATAGAATTTAGATGTTTATGCCAGCCCTGCTTGTTGAAACAGAAAGGTCTTCAGGGCACGTCAGAAAGTGCGAAGATCTGGGCTTATTCGTATTCCAGATGGTATTTTGTTCCAAAGCGTAGGTGCCTCCACAGAGAAGGCTCTCTCCCTTGTATGATAGATGACTTAGTTTATGAAATATGTGAAACAAATATCAAATATTAGTGTTATTTCTCTACTCATTCAATTTATATATTATTAGGACCCACATTAAACTTATAATAATATTCAATGGCAAAGATAAACTGTAGAACTGTAAAATTAATTTTAATTCTTATAAGTGAATTCCTAGTTTTTAATTGTGGAAAACTTGGGAGTGAATGCTTTGAATGAAAGTAATCCATCTTGTATTAACTACTGTGAAACAATATCAGGATTTACTAGTGCTTGAAAATAATAGTTAAAATATTTAGGTTTGCTTTGACATTTTCCTTTTCAAACAAATCTTGTGGATTTGTAAAAATCTCTCTTTTTGGGACTGAACATTGTACATTTATGCGTTCTATATTTAGAATCTTATTTTGCCACCTGATACCTTTTACCTACAGTATAATTATAGGTCTAAAACACTACATATAATCCTGATTTAAATTTGTTTAGTCTACAGTCCTAAGGATCTTACTCTATCTAAAAGCTTTTTCATTTTGTTTTCAATTGCTAGCTTGTGGATTTTCAGTACTTTTAGGCAAGCTAAATTTTACTTAAAAGCAGCTAGGACTTTTTATTTTTTTCTTAGTTAGAAAAAGGAAGTGAGAAGCAGGACTTTTTAAATATACAGATAAAAGCCTTCATTTTTGCTTTAGGGAATAAGGGAAAATTTAGACATCAAAAGTAAGTAGGAATGAATGGATTCTTCTGGAAATTATACATAATACACACTACCTTTAAAAATCCAATACTAAGACTGAAGATTTCAGAATAACTGAAGAAATAAGTTTTAAGACTTTAAGTATGCTTTTATAAGAAAATAACTGATAATAAGATTACTTAAAAGGAAAAAGAACAACAAGAATATCTAATAAGATCAAAGGTCAAATAGTTATGAAGCTAGGGTCCATTTCAAAATATTTAACTTACTTGAACACTAAAACTGTTCAGTCAGCTGTTCAAATTGTTCAGCAAACACAAACTCCTCTAGGGCTGCACCCTTTGACACATAACAGTAGTATATTTCCCTATTCCATCAGTCTGAGGATTTAAATCAAGAATTACAAAATCAGTAGTACCAATAAGCAAACTCAAAAATTAGTAAGGGTTTTCGTGCTTTTGATTTAATATATCAAGGAAGAGCTCTCAATTTGAAAGAGATGTGTGTACTCTGCATAAAGGTAGAGCTTGTATATCAATTTAGAATGGAAATCCTTCTCTGCACCCCCACATATTTGGATATACCAGAAATAAAGATAAATAAGAACCAGTCTTACATCTGTTACTACTAGAATTAAAAGACATCTATAATTTTCCCTCTGACCCTTATTATTATTGTCATTGTTCTGCTCTCTAAATTTTGAAGGGTCCTTGGTGCCTCTGAGCTTGGTTGCTTTCTTACAAATGTTTCATTACCCAAACTAGGATCATTGGAGTTAGTTATCTAGTCAGGACACCAATGATGTTACCTAGTTTGGATAATGAACCATCTGCAAGGAAACAAGAAAGCTCAGAGAGCAACAAGGACCCCTCATTTCAATCCTGAACTACAAATATTTTCCTTTATCAGTCTGTTAAATTTTAACCCATGAGTATTTACTTACCTGTGATAAGATGAGTGGCTAACAAGTTTAATAAATAGATAAATAAAAATTGTTTCCTTGAAATTTCGGCTGTATTTCATCTTCTTTGTAGTTGTGTTTTTAAAGCTTTTATTCTTAACTCATCTATAAGTTAACATATTTCTTATTTCTATTCATTCTTCTTTTCAACACTATAATTAAGTCAGCCACTCCCAGTATTATTACAGAACAAGAAGCTGCAACTTCTATCCGATTTCTGGTTCATTTTGTATTCAATCTACATTCATCCAACACCCATTCATATTTTACTTTATATTTTCTTGTTTTATCACACATGCTTCCTAAGTACCCATTATTCCTATTTCATTCAACTTTTATGTGTTTTCTGACATATCCAACTTTCAAGTCTGTTTAAAATAACCATTGTGCACTGCAAGTTTACTTCTTTCTACAATATCCCAAATCCCGATCCCAGCTCCCATCCTTAAGGCACTGGAAACCATCCACATCCAAGCTAAACGATCAAGACAGATAGATTCTGCTCAGGTTCTGGCACTCATTGCATTAACCTGACCAGGCCCTCCATCCAACCATCTTATATATGTGTTCCTTCACACAACTCTTGTATCATAAACCAAACTTTCCTCTTTTTCTCCCCTACACTCTGTCCCCCAGTCTTACCCAAGCAGCAGAGAAGCCACTCTCCAAAAAGGATTGGAAGGCAGCAACCCCAGCCTTTTCCTGTCTCCCATATGAGGATAGCAAGACAAATAGACATAAAGGTGGTCAACAAAACCCCAGCTCCAGCTATCAAATCTTATAAAGCCACAATGTTCTTAATTTGTATGCCAGCAACTTCAGTCCTAGGTACTCCTGGACAGGCAAGGGAATCCACTGAAATGGCTGCTTTACAAATGGCCTCTTGAGCAGTAGTTGCAAGACACATGGCTGTCCTCTCACAGTTCGATTGCTCCTGCTCCTGCTGCCATAAAACACTTGGCAATGTGAACCCTCTACTCCAGTGGCCCCCAATCTTTGGGATACCAGGGACCTGTTCCATGGAGAGAGGTTTTTCCGTGGACCGGTGGGGATGTGGTTTTGCATGCTGCCTGCATCCCGCAGATGGCTTGTTGTGCAGTCCAGTTTTGGCATGCCACAGACCAGGGATTGGGGACCCCCGCTCTACTCCACTGGGGTCTCCACCAAGCAGAACCCCCTAGCCATGACCACATCCTTATCCTGTGCCAGTTGAACCTGTGTTTATATTCTCTGGAGCAGATGACCCAAGATGAAGGACAGCTAAGGTGTTAGTTATTTCTGCACATTCTGCTGTGCTGCTGCATCCTCTGGTGTCCATTCCACAGATAGAGTAATGGCTGCTGATCCATAGCACCACTGAGGTTCACTTCATGCTCACCAAGGAGCCTCCATAATGGAGGTGTCACCCACCCCCTGACTCAATCTCACTTGGTTGCCACCAGGAAAATATCAACAGGGTTCTACTGGCTTTCCAACCCCCTTGGTCCATTGCCACCATGCCAGCTCCCATTTTTTGATTTTAAAAAATATCAGAATTTGCATTTGAACAAAATTAAAGTATAGCTGTTTAGATCAGCAGCTTGGTTTTATAATCTTAGGCATACTGTTTTGTTTTGTTTTTTTAATTTAATTTATATGCCGCCCTTCTCCGGAGACTCAGGGCGGCTTACAATGCGTTAAGCAATAGCCTTCATACTTTTGTTTATACCTGCTTAGTAGGGCTTTCGCCCCTCCCCCCAAAGCGGTGTTCTTTTTTATATAAAGTCAGCTTATTGCCCCCACAATCTGGGTCTTCATTTTACCTACCTTGAAAGGATGGAAGGCTGAGTCAACTTTGAGCCTGGTGAGATTCGAACTTGCAGTAATTGCAGGCAGCAGGTGTCACTTTAACACCACTTTAAGCTGCTGCGCCGCCAAGGCTCTTCATAGAGAAATAGCAATCATAGCAAGCAAGTTGATACTTGGAAAAGATTGGGCAGTGAATACTCCACAGTGGCTGGTAGAAACTGGCAGGCTTAATAGAGTTTTGACATTCTCTTCTGTGAATAAAGTGGTATGATAATGGTTGGTATTGTTTACAAATAGGTAGGCAGATAGTCCTCCGCTTATGACCACAATTGAGCCAAAAATATATGTTGCTTAGCAAGACAGTTGTTAAGTGAATTTTGCCCCATTTTATAATATTTTTTTTGCCACAGTTAAGTGAATCACTGTGGTTGTTAAGTTAATAACACGATTGTCAAGCGAATCTGGCTTCCTCATTGACTTTGCTTGTGAGAAGATCACAAAAGATTATCATATGATCCATGACACTGCAATCGTTATAAATATATGCCAGTTGCCAAGCATACCAAATTTTAATCACATGATCATGGAGATGCTGCAATAGTTATAAGTGTGAAAAACATTCAAAAGTCACTTATCCCAGTGCTATTGAAACTTTGGATGGTCACTAAATGAATGGTTATTAAGTCAAGGACTATCGTAGTTGAAATTAGCAGCAGCAGAGATGATAGTTTTTGTGGAAAGGGTATAGTGAAGAAAAGTTTTTACCTTTCTACCATCTTAGCTATATAACTGTGGAAAACAACATAGTAGTTAAAACCGAGATAATGTCAATTCCAGTGGTATTTTAGTTGTTATTGGACTGAGGTTCTATTGAGATGTAGAAAAACAAACTTCTATACAACTAAAAAGATGGAAAACATTTTATTATCCTCTTCAGCATTTAAAATTTTGCTGGCCAAATCAACACACAAGGTTGGGCATTATATTTAGATTGTCTAAATGTTTACTAATGCTAAAATAAACAATTAAACAGGAAACTTAAATGTTATGTTTTTTTCCCAGGACGTCAGACTCAAAATCATAGAAATGGAATCTCTATACCTGTGGAGAAACGTACAGAAAATGGGGTATGTGGCAAATTGCATATTAACAGTATATGTATTTTCAAATTGATTTGTATTTTTAAACTTGGAATTTTGGCATCTTCGAGTGAGTTTTCATAGTTAAGACAGAAATAAATAAAGTAACATAAAATAACAATCAGTATTTTGTAAGAGTGCGTTATCTTGTGTGATTTTGGTAATTTTACTTCTGCAATCTTCTACAGTCTTAATGTGAGAATACCAGACTCTTGCATGTCTTCATTGGAATTTAAAAAACAAACACACATTAGGATTAATTAGTCTGTCTAGGGAAGTTATGCCTACTTTGGCTTTCTCAGACAGTATATTTTAAAATTTCTAAAACACATTTTAAAGTAAAATATTTTACATAGCTTTCTCCAAGGCAAACAATTTTACATTTTACAAATTCAGCAAAGATTTCTTTTACAAAATTTATGACAGTTAACAGCATACCTTTTTATTCCCTCCTGAATTTAACATTTTAAAAAAGTTTTATATGGAATATTTATAAGAATTTAACCCACTTATATTTCTGTTATACACAAGTTTTCAATATGTGTTATATATTCAAAACTGTGTTATTACTATTATCGGTATTACTACCGATAGTAGTAATGTAGACTATTAGAACAAATTTTAAATAGTGTTTTTTAAATATTCAGTGTTTACAATTACACAAAGTTTCAATACAACTGTTGTGATTGTGTGGCATCTTCATGTATTGAATACTATCTTGGAAATAAATACCACATTTCTGTCATTATTGTTAGTACCTAGAATGAATTATTTGCAGTATTCTGATATAATATATAAAAGAGCTTTATATCATATTAGCATCCCATTTCCCACAATAGACAGCTTTTAAGCAAATGCATGAACACAGTAATTTTCCTCCTCGCTGCTGCGCCGTTCCACCGATTGGGTTCCTTTCCGTTCTCATTGGATCGACTGAGTGCCATTTAAATTTTCCTCCACAGCTAGTCCCGCCTCCTCTTCACTGTGCATGTCCAGTCTTTTCACTCAGTCATTGGTGATTAGACTGGTGTGCCATAGCTCCGTCATTGAAAGAAAAAATTTTGCGCAATAAAAGGCTAATTTGTAACAAGAAACAGCTGAGAAGGAAGAGAAAAAAAGTAAATTGTAGCTGCTGCGGCGAGCGAGCGTTTTTTCCCGGCTGGGGCGCTCGCAGCCGTTTTAAATTAATGACTAGAAACTGGCGACCTACAGGGCTGTCAGTTTAGAATTCAGCAGCTGTTGGCCGCGAGCGAGGAGCTGGTTACCTGGTTCGCCAGCACAACCGCCCCGCTCATTCCCAGCCCCAAAGACTCTGAGAAGTTGAGATTACAAAAACAAGACAATAGTAAAACATACAGAAATAAACAATAACACAAGTTAAAATCCTGTACTGCATGTTTCAGCTCCAAATGATCTATCAAATAGTCATATCTTTTCAGAAATGACTTTTCATATAGTCATATGCTTCTGGATGTTACATTTATTTGCTAAAACCTGTTTGGTTTGTTTCTGTTCTTATTTTTTAGAAAGCAGAATTTTTAGAAAATTTAGGATAGCTATTTTATTTCAGTGATAAATGTTTACTTCAGCTATCCAACCCCAGTGGACTCTAGACAGCATAGAAAATGTAAAAAAAAACAATAAAAGTATTTAAAAACTTAAAATCATGCAGGCTTACAAGCCATACAAAATTCTATTCTGCATTGTTTGTGTTTTGAAATTTAAATCCACAGTCAAGTGTAAAAGTGGAACTAGCTTGAACTTCTCTATTGAATATGAAAAGGACAATGCATTGAGCTAATTAGACTTGACAGCTGTTGTGATCTTATCATGATTAAGCTTTTCACCACTAGCAAAATCCACTAGACTTTTTCTTTCATTGATTTCTGATGAATGCCCAGGAGCAATTTTCCATATTGAAGAAGGATTTGGATAAGAGGAGAAGTGGGCTTTTGTTTTTGATCCAAGAAGATACAAAGCCGCAAACTGAGGATGAAAGCTTATTTCTTATGAGATATGGGAGTTATTGACCAATTTAGCTTGTGAATAATATTTTTGTACTCATTAGTTTTACTATTATTAACAATACACATTTTATTATTGTTTCAGTAATCATACTTAGCTATGAAAATAAATGGTGAACTAAAAGAAGTACTACAAGAGATATTATATTTACATTTGGCAGTTGTACAAATTTCTTATGGAACACTGTCAACAATTTAGCTGAAAAAGAAATAATGTAATGAAAATGTGTGAGGCAAGTAAATGCTTTTTGATGCCTGTAGCATTACATTTAATCATGTGCTGTTTTGAATGTCTGTTTTTTGAGGTTGTGTCACCTTCATAAACATTGTGTTAACCACAATGTTGGAAAAACAAAAATAAAGTAAAGCTTATGGTATTTCAGAATCTTTTAATGAGCCTTAATCATAGCAGGTTAGAACATATCACACTAGGACGGCTTTGTTTCCTCTTTAAACATCCAGAAAAATCCAGTTTCCCAAGTCACAATTAAAAGGAATAGTATTTATTTATAGTGCTTAATGAGGCATTTCTATTATTCATAATTGCTTTTGAGTGATGAATTATAGTAAACACAATATACATATTTTGGCTTGCAGTTCTTTCCAGTTTCATTAAAAGGAGGATGGAAATCATTTCATCACTGAGCAGTCTTCAGTTTGTAATATCTTTTGTACATTTCATAGTGAACCGATGTGCACTCAATAGATTATCTTTTTTCTATTTACTTTAAAACTAGATTATATTTATTACAACTTTTATCAGATTATCAGTTATTAAAGAAAAAATGCATTACATGTTTTGAAATATTTGTCACAAAACCAATTCATGCCCTTCTTTTAAATGGATCATTAAGAAGTACAGTCTGATAAGCAGAGGAAATGACAAGAAAAATATTCAAGATTACCTTGATTCCCTTTGGTATAAAAGGAGGTGGGGTTTGGGGATTTCAAAGTTTTATTAAAATACCTACCCAGTTGAGTTTCTGTAGCTCTTGTGTTTTGTCCTGACTTATCTGGTAGGGCTTGAAAGTATCATTATTCTCTGTTCAGCCCTTGCTTCCAAGTCCAAGCACTTTCCATTGCTGTCTGGGACAGTCTGACCCTACCAAACAAATGTGGGGAGCAAAAGTTTGTTCTGTATTTGATTTCTATAGGACCTTTCTGGTATCCCCTTCACAGATAGGAGGGTAGACTAAATCTGATAAGGGAGGTGATGTAGAAGAGTACAGAGATCTTCTTAAGAAAGAATATGAGGGTGGTTATGTAAATAGCAAGTCAACCCTGAGAAAGAAATTGGGTTGTGGGAAAAAACCCTCAAGATTACCCCGCCTTGATTTTTTTGGGTACAAAAGTGGTCAGAGAGGAACTTGTGTCAGGTATTGAATATTATTATAGCCTGTGACATAGAATTCTGATAGTTCTTATGATCTCTATTTCCTGCTCTGCCCCATCTTGAAGGGCTGACAGTAGCAGACTGAATGAGGACATATAACTGAATGCACAAAAGACAATGCTTAACACACAAAAAGATAATGTATCTTTTTCTTAGCTGGACAGTTCTGACCTACTTCCTTTGAACTGCAGCTTGGGTTTATTCCTCAATTTAAATCCTTGAATCTTTGTACCAGATTTCAGCATAGCCAGCAGCATCTATTCTCTTTTAGGGAAATTTCAGCAAGTCTCAATTGCACAGCCAAAATACTGATTAGAGTCAGTTGTAAAAAGTATATGACTTCCTTGTTACAACTACTTCATTATCTGCTTTTCTGTTTATGGGCACAGTTCAGTACTGTTATAATAAATAATAACTTATATCAACTAACACCAGATTATTTGAAATACTACCTTTTCTCATATGAACATTTTGGAAGAGACCTTTCTTTCTGCATTCCTATTATCTGAGGAACACTTAGAAAGCTATTCCCAGAAATGGAGGTTTCCTGACAAAAGAAAATAATATATTCTGGCAGCATCTTTTTCTTCAAATTGGGTTGGATATAATGCTGCTTGAAATTATATTTAGTCTATAGCTAGTATTATTTGTTAATATTTACCGTATTTTCTGGCGTATAAGATGACTGGGCGTATAAGACGACCCCCGACTTTTCCTGTAAAAATATAGGGTTTGGGCTATACTTGCTGTAAAAGACGACCCCTCTTCCAACGCACACCAAATAAAAATTAAAAAACATCAACTGGCTCACCCACAATGTAAAAGCAGCTACGCTAGACCCAAAATGGCCCCTGCAACAAGCAGGAACCTCACACAGCCACAAAAAGCCCAAAAACCCAACTTTCACACTTCACACACACAAAATTCCACATACAGCTTTGTGAGATTTTGTGCGTTTGTGTAGTTAGAGTGAAAACACTACAGAAACACACTAAATCTCAGAAAGCTGCACAAATATTATTTTATTTTATTTTAATTTTTATTTTTATATGAAAGCTAAATTTAAAACTTCCTAGCCTAAAACTTAGACCTAGCCTTTAAATGGCTAGGTCTAAAAAAGAACAACTAAAAAAACCCCCAATTAACTATTTTTTTTTAAAGCTCCCAAAGGGGAAAAAAACTTACTCAATAGAACAGGGGTCTCCAACCTTGGCAACTTTAAGACTTGTAGACTTCAACTCCCAGAATTCCTCAGCCAGCTTTGCTTTGCTGGCTGAGTAATTCTGGGACTTGAAGTCCACAACTCCCTGCCTGCTTGATTGCAGGCAGGGAGATTCAGTTGCTTGCTGATGCAATGGATTGCAGGCAAGTGAAGCAAGGCAAGGGTTGCGGCTAGCAGCTAAGGTAAGCAAGCTGGAGGGGAGGAATTTTTGCTACCAATTAGCAGGCAAAAATTAGCAGCTGGGATTGGCAGAGCCATGTAAAAGGAAAGTTTTTTCCTTTTACATGGCGCTGGCCATCCAAGCTCTGGCGATCCCAGCTGAGTTGCCTGCTAATCAGGCAACTCAGCTGGGATCGCCAGCGCCGTGTAAAAGGAAAAAACTTTTTCTTTTACATGGCTCTGGTGTGTAACTTAGCTGATTAGCGGCAACTCAGCAGACAATTCAGCTTGGCTCCTCAGAGCCATTTAAGGCTCATCAGAGCCTTTCGGGCTGGTCTGCCTGGTTACAGGAGAACGACATCCGGCATATAAGACGACCCCTGACTTTTGAGAAGATTTTTGTGTGTTAAAAAGTAGTCTTATACGCAGGAAAATACAGTAATTGATTTGTCTTTAAATTGCAACTTTGCTGTTGCCCACAATTTAAAACAGTGTTTTAATGGAATGGTATATTCCATTATTATGAACAACGGCATAAGGAGAACTTTGGGAACTTTTTAAAAAGTAATATTAATAGTACAATTAACCACAATTTATATTGCTAGATGAAGTGTCCAATGTGGATATAAATATAAGGCCTATGCCTACCTTGAAAAAATGTGAGTTTTACAAAAAAACTTTAATGAATTTAATGAACTTAAGTTTAAGGACTTAATTTTTTAAAGCAACAGCATCTTTTTAAGCTTTCATGGTGGCCTAAAATATCAGAGAAATTCTATGCTACTATGAGGTGCAAAACATTTATTCTAAATAATTTTTGAAGTATACAAAGCCTTGATAAATATGAAACTTGATCATTAGTAAGCTCTGTCTTCACTGTTTTTATTTTTTTATCCAAATAGTTTCCCTTTTTGTTTAGATTTAGTTAATCTATTTTTTCCATAAAGCTAAATTATTGCTACTGTAAATTTACATTTTCCTTCACAAATGGATTCTGTGATTTTGTGAATTAATTTTAAAAAAGCATCAGTGATTATTTCAGTATTATTTATTTATTTTACCCATCGGTAGCAACAGGGTCAAACTGTTATAGATAACAGGTTATGGTTAGAGCAAGGCTGGTGGACTTCATCCCCTCTTTATCTTTTTCTACTTTAGGATTTCCAGTATGATATGTCCTACTACTCCCCTATTACCTTATCTTCCCAGCACCTTCTTTTCTTCTTAGTTGTTGTTGCCTCTGATAAGTCTCAAGCATATCCCAATGGTTACTCTACCTCCATTTTTTCACTGTCTTCCTTCTCCCCTATCTCTCTCCCTCTCTCATTCATCTATCTTCTTTCCCACCGCCCCAACAAACTGCTCCTCTATATGGATCAAAATATTTATTTTCATTGTATGAATAAATAAAAAACACACCTGTTGTATTCTGGATGTGGTCTGAAACATTAAAATCATACACATTTGGTTTCAGTATGGACAAACAAAATCAGCTGTTCTGTAGATGGATTATTTTTTACATCTATCTAGCATATTTTAAACAGATATGAAAAGACTATCTTCAAGTTTCCAGTCTGCAATTTATTTGGCACGTGTGTTTCTTCACATACCACTGTAGTGGCAAAATATATGAAAAGTACAGGTTGATAAGCGCAATCACATGCCAGGGAACTATATATTTATCACATTTCCTCTTCATTGTTTTTTAAGACTGCTGCTTCTAGTACTGGTGTGCATAGAAACTTATCTTTGGGAGTTGAAGTGTACATCAGCTGATAGGGATACTTTTAAATAAATGAAGAAAATAAATCACGCAGGCACTTCTGTTGAATAACGGAATTATTTTAATCATAATATATAGCATTCTTAGCAGTTCTTTGTCACTGGGATATGATAGAACTAAAAATAAAGTGAGACTTCACTGGCTATGTTTCCAATAGGTGATACTTACTTTGCTGTAAAAAGATTCCTCAGATGTAATAAGTTGAAGTATAAATATTATGCTTTTATAGAAGTTTTTCATTCATAGGTTAGTGTGGTCAGAATTATATTTGAACCAGTTCTATTTTAAGAGCAAGCTTTCTCAGTTAATAGAAAGAAGCCAATAGTTTGTTAGAAAGTGAAGCTCAGAATGAATTTTTGGAATGTGTGTGGGAGTAGTTATCTATGTAGAATGCCTTTTATGAACACTGGAAATGTAATACTATTATATTGTCAGTGAGTGCCATGAGGTTTTTGGGTCTTACATGATAGGCTCAGGTTTGTTTTGAAAAATAAATGATGTCATTCAGAGAACAACTATATAAGTAGTATGAGTACAATGTTCAGTTACTTGGGCTCTTAGACTTTAACAGGATTATAAATGTTTACTGTTGTTTTCTTTGAACTTTGTTTTCTAAAAGAAGACCTCATTCGAATAAGAAGAATTGCAGATATTTTTCATCCATTTTATCTGTACTGTAATTGAATTAAAAAGAATTAGAATTAAACGCTTGAATCCTTTTTCCGGAAAACTTTTTTACTTGAGAACAAATTTATTATGAAGTTATTTAATTTTCAAAGACTTGGCTGCCCTCCTTTGATGGGCCAAATATACTGGTTCTGATCTTTAAAATTTGCAGCTCTGAAGCTGAGCCTCTTTCCTGTTCTTCTACAACCATCTTTTTCTCATCTGGAGAATGAGGAAACAGCCAAGCATAATGCTACAGGTTTAAACCTTTGTTGTTATTTCTGTTTTGTTCCTATACCACTGCAGAATAGTCATTAATGGTAAAGATTTGTCTAAATGTGTAGAAAGTATATTTATGTCTAGAAGGTTATCATAATTTGCTGTTATGGACAGAAGGTAAAATGTTATAGTTATTTAGTCCTTCTATTATGAAATGTATGCACTTAACTGTAATATTTTGGGGGAAATACTAAATTAAATTTTCTTTAATGTCTTGGTGATTTTTATCTGAGAAGAATTTGCAGTTGGAACTGTATCCTAGTCACAAGTTAAACTTTTTCTTAAGACATCTATGCAAAAAACAAAAACAAACCTTATTGAAAGAGTCTAAGACATGGCTCAAAATATCTGGACAGAAGTAACTTTCTTTTTACTGGCTAGTATTCTTATTTCCCTCATCCTTTTTGTGTTTTTTGATTTAGACTCATGGATTTTAATATGCTGTAACGAAAGTTGTAATATTTAAACCATTAGGATTATGCATCCTTCTGTTGACTTTGTTTCGATAATTGAATATTGTATTGTTATGCACAATTATTTGATGGTAAACAGTTCCAAAGATACTGTTCAATTGTGAAAAATAAAATAATGAAAAAACATGTGCATTCATTAATCATGATGCCATACTAATTATCAGATAATTTTATTTGGTAGGCAGACCAGGCTAGCTTGAAATTCACAGTCCAAAACTGGTAGAAATTCAACATTATTAATAGAGAGGAAAAATAAGTATTCTGCTTTATGAAAGGAGAAAATATATTGTATATGAAATTGTAAAAACAGAAATCTTTATTTAGTAAATGTGTAGTTTATTTCTTTTAAAAAGTATGTTTTCCACTAATCAAGAAATGAAGCAATATGTTTTTGTTCAGTATAGATTTCATATTTTACAACCATAGAGTAATATTATCATATTTGTTATTTTTCTGTTAAATAATAATGCAGTATTATAAGGTACCAGACACCCATGAACCATTGAGTCATCCTTTCAGGAATATTTCATTACATTAACATGAAACAGAATAACAAAACATGTGAGCAAAAAAGCAGTGGGAGTGACTTCCAACTTCCTGCTGGCTTCCCTATTGATTTTGCTTGTGGGAAGCTTGTAGGCAGCATTGGAAATCACAGTTGCATGACTGGCCAGCAATGATGACGCTACAGCAGTTACAACTTTGCAAATACAAATGATGTGGAGATCCTTGAAATTTAAATGGGTATGAATGTATGGGTCTCAAATTTTGCACCCCAAATCAGATAATTTAAAATTTTAAATTATCAGATTTGGGGTGTCTCAATTCAAAAATGTTTGTGCTATGACATACAGTTGGGTTAATTGAAAGTTACAAACATACAGGAGAGCTTTAATAGATTTTCGGTAAGCCAATGAGTTCTGTACAGCATCTGATGTATAATAATATACATAGTATGTGAAAAATTTAAATACTTATTACTGAGTTTTTTAATTTTGAGGTTTGTTTTTTATTTAGGATTGTTCTAGGATTTTGTTAGTTATGTTACTGTTTTTTGTGTTTTTTATAATTCATTTTTTGGCTACTTTTTGCTAAACATTTAAAAAAAATTAAGAGACTTTGATGTGTCACGCTTGTAAAAGATATATTTAGTTTCAGGAAGCTAAATTTTCAAACATTTCATATGTAATGTATATGTGTCATTTTGGAGCTCTGTTTTGTCTTGAGATTGAGTAATAAATTATTGCTTGCTTTTAATTTTTTTCCACTTGTGAAACTATTTTATTATATCTCCATTGAATGCTCTTCCTTTTTTACAATTGATCTTTTTCCTTTATAGGTTGGAAATCCACGTGTTGAACTCACACTGTCAGAACTTCAGGATATGGCTGCCAGGCAGCAACAACAAATTGAAAATCAGCAGCAAATGTTGGTTGCCAAGGTAAAACTTCCATCAGACTTTGAAAATATACTCTCCAGATTTTTTAAATCTGACAGTACGGAAAATGATGTAATCAAGAATTGCTGCAATTCAGTACTGTTTTTCTTTGCTTAAAATGCTGCTATAAGTGTACATATGCAACTGATCTTACATTGGGATTCTTAGTGAAGGTAGCATAATTGGTGATACTGCATCAATGCAGCAAAAATGGCTAGGATATTTTATAAGGCAGTAATAGAAATACAACACATATTTTATAGCTAGGCCTTTCCTTTCCTTTCCTTTCCTTTCCTTTCCTTTCCTTTCCTTTCCTTTCCTTTCCTTTCCTTTCCTTTCCTTTCCTTTCCTTTCCTTTCCTTTCCTTTCCTCAATAGTTCTTTGGAGGTAGTATGAATTAAACTACCTAGACTATTTATTTCATCTCTAAGAATAACATCTCTGTTTCTTCGTCTTTTTTTCTTTTGGCTGGCCCAGTTTCACCTGTTTATTTGAGATCAATCGAAAATTTAGTATGGATGCTGTAGCATACTGTTTTAAACATGCTTACAGTACAACTGGACATAAATAGCATGTTCAGTTCTGGTGCAGAAAGAACAACCTATATTATGAAGGGACTGTAATGAATCCCCAGTGAGCAAAGGTTATGGCATATTTAGTTCAGAAAAGGAGTAAATAAGTGGACATGATTAATAGGTAAAAATTGTCCATGGTATATAAGCTATTTGTCTGAACAGGGCTGTATTTTATCTAATAAAATTCTAAAACCCAATTGAAACATAATTGATACAGTGTATATATTTTAATACTGAAGTATTTTAGCGTATGCTACTAAAATATGTGCCATATTAGAGGGCAGAAATGAATTTTAGTTTTTGTTTTGTGTAATAACAAAGTGCTGTGAGAAAAAAGGAAGCATTTCCTGCATTTGTTCAGTTCATAGGCTGTGATTTTAAAGAAGTGATATATATCTTGCTTTGGATCTCTTTATATCTTTGTAATCCTATGATAGTCACTGTTTCCTTTGGGAAGTTGTGTAATGGAGTGTTGGGACCAATTTTTCAGTGGAAGGAAGCATGTTCGAGTAGCAGGAAGTACACTTTACAGGAAACTTGTAGCTATGCTGGAATGAATAGTTCGCTTGAATTCTTAAAGTTTATGAGATTTGAACTTCTTACAGGTTTGACAGGGAGTTAATATTTGTTTCTAGACTCAAAAGGAAAAATATTGGCAGTCAAGAAAGCAGTTAACTAAAGACTAACTGTCTCAGCATGCTTTTAATACTAACAGACTAACTGGTAATATTTTTCTAAAAATAAGACAGAATGATTACATGTTGTACTTGTTTTGATAGGAACAACGTTTGCGTTATCTCAAGCAACAAGAGCGCCGTCAACAACAATCTGTGTCTGAGAGTGAAAAGCTTCAGAAACTTAAAGAACGAGTAGAGACCCAAGAGACTAAACTGAAAAAAATCCGTGCCATGAGGGGGCAGGTGGACTACAGCAAAATTATGAATGGCAATTTGTGTATGAGCGATTTCTCCCCATTTCTGTAATACTTGTTACTTAACTTTTTTGATCCATTACTTGGTTTAGAGATAGTCATGCAGTGAAATGCCTGGCAGACTACTGTGGTACTTCAGATATGGAAAAGCAATCATCTGAACCATTTTGAACATGGAAGCCATTTCTGCTATTACAGTTTTATTTTTCATCTCCTCAATTTTTCATGCCAAAGAGACCAAATGCTGTATCAGAATATAGCCAAGTTTACATTATTTTTCAGCACGTTGTGAGCACACACTTGATTAAGAATGAAGTTTGTGTGTAGTTAAAACTGTTAAACTTGGTATAAATTATCTGAGCAAAGCAAAACATTCATATATTTCAGTTAGCCAGAATTTTTTTAAAAAAAATATGGCTTATTATGTGAGCCATAATGGTTTACTTTACATATTGTTCACCATCCTGGAGATGAGAGGTTCCCATCCTTTTTATCATCCAGAGAGCATCCAAGATCTGGCTCTTCCCCCAGGCGCTGAGATAGGGTGAGGTCATAGTGGGAGGGGGCATAGTTTGATTATAAGATGAGTACCTATGCAAAAGTTTTACATAAATAATTATAATTGTGAGACATTATAGATTTACATACTATGCTTATTCCAAAAAGAAAGCACACGATCATATTTGAATCAGTCATTGGGTAATGAAACATCTGTAAGAAAACAACCAAGCTCAGAGAGCATTAAGGACACCTCACATAATGCAAAGATTGCAAGGATTTAATTCTAAAGTGTTGCATGTAATCTTATACTCATTGATATTTTCCATTTTCCATTTTAATTGTAGCTACTGAAATTGAACATATCAGTGCCATGTTCCAGGAGAAGCAACAAGAATTGCAAGCTGCAGTGTTAAAAGTGGACCAGCTTACTCAACAATTAGAAGATCTAAGAAAAGGGAAATTGAATGGGTTCCAGTCTTATAATGGACAGATGACAGGACCCGCAGCTATAGAATTAAAAAAATTATATCAAGAGCTACAGGTAAATAATTAAGATCTTTACTTATTTATTAGCAGAACTGTAGCCTTTTCTCTAGTTCCTTTGGTATTTTAAATACCAGTCATTTCTCTACAACAAAATAAAACAAAAATAGAGAATCCATCAAAGCTGAACAGGACGCATCAGCTATGTTGCACTAACAGTTCAGCCATAGATATTTATTGGGCAACTCCTACCAGTAATCTTTGAGTTATGTCAGCAGTTGGAACCAGGATTTCCATCACTAAATAATTTCATCATAAAGTGTAATAGCAGTCCTGATTGCCATTGTACCCCCATGACCAAATGGGTAATTAAGCAAGGACGTCATGTAGCTGCAACGTGGGAAGAGGCAGAAGTTCCAGGCAGGGAGAGTGGTGGGTGAGAGCTACAGGTGGGCAGTTGGGGGGACTCTATAGAGCACAGGTCATGAAATAAAATGCTGGGAATGATTTGCAGCCTCCCATTGGCTTCCCCATTGTCTTTGCTTGTGGGAAACCAATTCGGAAGGTCACAAATGGCAACCATGTGACCATGGGATACAGTAACTGTTGCAATTGCAACAGCCAGCTGCCAAGCATCCAAATCACAATCACATGACCACAGAGACACTGCAATGATTACAATTTTGAGAAACAAACTTAAGATCCCCTCATTCAGCATTGATATAACTTTGAATGGTTCCTGAATGAGTGGGCATAACCCGAGGACTAC
This sequence comes from Masticophis lateralis, assembly GCA_030761175.1. Classification (NCBI taxonomy): domain Eukaryota; kingdom Metazoa; phylum Chordata; class Lepidosauria; order Squamata; family Colubridae; genus Masticophis; species Masticophis lateralis. The sequence continues at coordinate 319,021,545 of JAUDYJ010000001.1, read as the reverse complement.
CTGTATCTCTGATAGTTTCTCCCATTCTACCAAATACAATAGGATGGGTATATTCAGGTCCCTTTTATGAAACTGTTATCCTGTGGAAATGAGAAGGTGTCCTTCTATGTCACAGTGCCTGCCCTGTTGATTGGGCGCTGCCTTTTCCTGAGATTTGGATGAACACATGTGTCTTGGCTTTTCAAAAAAGACTGTTAAAACTAAGATTTTTCTCCAAGTGTCAGGGCCAAGATACTAAGGGAACCTAATTAAAAAGTTAGCTTCACTTATTTTTCAGAGTGTGTTCCCCAGCATATCACGTAAAGGCCAACTATGCTTTTCTGGAGATCTTCAAATTAAGGGAAAAGGAGACTGTAGTCTAAAATTACTTTAAATCTTGTTACAACATGCCTTTCTACTCCTCAGTATATTCAGATCAAAAATAAGCAGAGAATGAGGAGGGAAATTACACGCCAGCACTTTTCTGCTCACCTCTGAAATGAGCTGAGCAGTAGCAGTAGGATACTAGGAGATCTAGAATGAACTTCTTGATATTAGCTCACTCAATTTAGATAGTATTCTGAGTTTGTCTGACTACCTTAAAACCTCACATGGTCACATATAGATTATTTTTGGTCTTTGTACAACAGACATATAGATTTCTACCTCTGCAAAAGTTGGTTTGCCGTGGGCTAGACCTGAAATTCTGATGGGATCTCCCTGCATAGATTTACTTTAAGTGAATGAAATTCCCTTACTTTTCTCTCAGTTCCTGAAAAAGAAGGTTTAGGTTTGGGTGTCTTAAACAACAGTCTCTTATCAAACCATTGAGTTTCAGAAATTTCTGAGATACACATGAACTACTGTCATTACATATTTTTTTAAATGAAACAAATTTCATAGCATGCGTGTTTAGATCCTGTCTGCTTGATCTTAATTCTTTTCACATTAAATATCTGTGAGTAAATTTGGATCAACTTTGAATGATAATTATTTTTTTTTAAAAAAATAGATTCGCAACAGGCTTAATCAAGAACAGAATACTAAACTTCAACAACAGAAAGAACTTTTGAACAAACGTAACATGGAAGTGGCTATGATGGACAAACGAATCAATGAGCTACGCGAGCGCCTATACAAGAAAAAAGTTGAGGCACGTCAAAAAGAAAACATCCCTGTAAGATAAAGTATTAAAAGGGCCACATTTCAGTGAGTTCTGTAAAGCCCAATGAATTTCCATTTTCATACAGCTGTAGCATTCTAATATCTTATGGAAATACTCTTAAATTAGTGAGAAATGTATAACTTTTTAAAATATTTATTTACACCACAGATACACGTGTGATTAAAAATGTGTTACGCTGGCAAAATCTGGTGTTTGTTTTCAATATTGCATAAAAGATTGAAACATATGAAACACATGACAACTTAGGGAGAATGCTCTGTAATCTGAAAAATACTAATTCTTGCACAGAATGCTCTTATAATTAGAACAGTAAAATAGTAATTGTATTTACTTTTTTATTAAACGTGCTTTCCACCTATCTTGCCAAAGGAGAAATGATCTCCTCTCTTGATTTTTCCTATCTATTGATATTTCTAGCCACATCCTTCTAATTTAAAACCAGTAGAATGTGAGTGGGAAACCTCTGACCATCTATAACTTGCTGAACCACAATTTTCAGAACCTTCAGCGGTTGTGGCCAATCCCGAGAGAAATCTGTCAGGTGTATTTTTGTAACATGAAAGGCTACAGTTTCTTGAACCTTACAACTGGAAGAAAATAGATTATATCTGAGATAATGTCTGATCATTTTTTTCTATTTTGAAGTAGACATCAAGTGATTTAAGTTTCCAGGATTGAAGGCATTAATAATATTAAGAAATACAAATTGTAAAGGTGTGCCTGATCATCATAAATGATTTTAAAATCATTTTTAAAAACGTGCTATCTCTTAAAACATCCAATAAGATTGAAATGAAGGAAGTGGAGTAGATGGCACTAATTACTTTTGAGCTTCTATGCAGCAATTCTAGCTTTTATTTATTTTTTAAAAGGCATATTAACACAAGTTTTGATTTGTTATTTTTTAGTTAAATCGGATAAATGGAACTTCCTCACCACAGTCCTCATTGAATGCTTCAGGCAGAGTTGCAGCAGTTGGGCCATATATTCAGGTTCCTAGCTCCAATAACTATGCTGTACCACTTGACCCAGTAAAACCACAGTCGCTCACAATTACTACTAGCACGACTCATGGAAGGTCCAAATCTGGTAAGTAGCTCTTATTGATTCTACTTGTTCTGTGCAGAGGGAGATGATAAAGGAGTATTTCTTTGGGATTATATATTCTTTGGGATTACTACTTGTCTGGAGTATCTCTATCTCTTGGGATAAAATATTGAAATAAAACAAAATGGTCCATGCAATTTTCTTCATTTTTAATAATCTTGAGATAAATATCTGTCTTGTATTTCTGTTTGGTATCTCTATGGATCTTCCAGATATGAGTATTATGAAATTCTACTATGAAAATTAATTGCAAGAAGCATAGAATTAAAAAGTTACAACATGAATATTTTTTTTTCAAAAACAGTAAGATTGCTGTTCAGTCATGTATATGTTAATTACATATGTGCTTCTTTTTTAAAGTTAGCCTTTTTTTTTCCTCTAGTAAATAAAATAATTTCCTCTAGTAAATAAAATTGAGAGCAGTTTCTGAAAAGATTATATACTAAGTATATAAAACAGAATATTTATTCAGAATACATCTAATGTCACATTTTTGTTCCTGTAATTTCTGGGGTGGGGTTGGGTTTTTTTTTTATTATTTAACATGTCATTTATCATTATTTTTTAAAATTTATACACATAACCTACTGGTATTCTTTCTCTTCTTTTAATTTGTGACCATATCTAGTTATTTCCTGTAGTTACAAATTATGGATATGGTGGACAAACTCCAGGTCTATAGAAAATTTCTGATTTAAACATTATAATGAATTGTCTTCTGTTATCTCTCTCGCTTCAATCTGGTGTGCACAGTATTCACTCTATCTTTTCTAAAATCTTGCATTAAGAATTTGTAGATTATTGACAAATTAAGAAATTCCAATTTTAATATGGGTATACAAAGTCTTATATACAGATACATGTTAAACACAAAAGAATGTTTAGAGATTTTGTCACATCCACCTGTGTATTTTAGATAAATGTGCATATGAGTTTTGGGGAGGAGGAAAGAAAAGAGAATGATTCAGACATTTTCATGATTAGTAAATCTTAATACCCTTTATATATGTTGAAGAAACACAATATTTTGATAACGTTAGCTGTGATGTCACTTTCAAAATACTGAGGATAATCTGTTTCCAAAGAAACATGAATACATGCGTTGTTCATCTCAAAAAGTGGTTTTTCAAAAGGCAACTTTTTGTTTTTCCTTGATGAAGAGCAACAAAATGTTTCATTTGTCATCCAAGAAACAAAATGTTATGTTCTTCCTCAAGAAAGGAAGAAATGTGCTTTTCCTTTTGAAAAAGCACATTTGAGAAAATTGTGACCTGGATGACTGAGAATCTCCACAGGCATGCATTGTTCATCCTCCTTTATTTATATGCTCTGCTGTGTTCAAACAAAGCAAATGATGTAATTTTAGAAACATTTTAAACTAATCTTTTTGTAACCCTAGAATACCTTTCTGACTAGAATAATTTGGAGATTTAAAAAAAAATTAAATCAGAAATGAAAGAAAGTTCACACTTTCATTTTTGATGTTAAGAATTTTTGAAACAGTTATGAATTCCCTTAATGGTTTCAGAAAGTAGGGAAAAGAAAAGTTTTCCAAAGGGAAAAGAAAAGTTTTCTTCAAGTAAAATTAGAGTTTTTGGGAAACAGTGCAAAAGTGCTTTGTCACTGTCTTCTAGGATATTTACTCAACTTCTTAATCTAGTTATAACCATTGGAATGTTTGATGATATCTCTATTCTAGTAATAAACCAGGTTTAACTTTTTGAGATTGGCCATATGTTGCCATGTAACTGGGCACTATGTTTGTAGGGCATCAAACTTAAGAGACTTTAGAAGTGCTTTGTCTTTCATTTATTTTGTGCGACTATCTGCATATGTCTTGCCTGAAATGAAAATGAGAAAACAATTCTCACAGCTATTACTTTGAATTTTTTCATATAATTAAATTAAAACCTGGAACTACACCAGTATACAGCTTGTATTTGAGTATATAGGATATTCTATGGTCTATATTCTATGGAATGCAGAAATAATCGCTTCAATTCATCTTTTAACATTCAGTCATTTTTTGTAGTAGGTATTTTACTCTTGTGTTTTGCTAATAGGTCTTGGAATTTTAGTAAAAAAAAACACACTCCACAAGCCAGAATTCTGCCATGTCTCTATCCTACATTTTAATATATATTCTGATATTAACTTGACTATGAAACTTTCCAAGACAGATTTTATAGATTTGATGTCACTTTTTAAAGATATTAAATTAAAGCAATCTTTTCAGCATAATTTATTTATATTTATAATATACACTCATATACATTATTTGCCTACTGAAATTTATTTTAAGGTGGTTTATAATCCTACATGAGATTTATACATGTGAAAAAAGTTCTTTAGAAATAAAACATATTTGGCTGCTGCTTCAGCTATAATTTTTTTTAAAAAAAAAACCCACATTTCCTCTTACTAGGCAAGCAGGCATGAAGTCAAGATGAAATGGCAGCAGGGAGAGTGGGTTTGAGCGGGTAGAGAAAGTTGATTTTCTGATTCTTTGTACTATCCTAGATGATGGTTATAGGTGGTCATGGACAGTATCAGACCTTGATGTCAGGCCTGAATGCAGCTCTACATGGTATCCAAGAAACAAAACTAATCAGTTTCGGAAATGTATGTTTTACAAACCATAATATATTTAAACCAACTATATTCTTCAATGATTTTTAACTCCAATCAAAAATCAAGCCATTTCATTCTCAACTGATTACTTTTCAGCATGTTAAATTTGAAGATAAATCTATAACATTTAAAATTGCTAATATTAATTTTAATATACTGTTATTCTGTTTTTTGCATTCTATTCAGCTTCTTGAAAGGTTTATCTTTCTAGGAGATTTAATTAAAATAAAATTATTCAGTAATTGATAATATATACATATTCGGTGATTGAGTAGAGGATCACAAAATGGATATTTAATCACAAAGATTGAAAATCATGCTTGTGTTTGGGAGAGAAATGTACTTATTGTCAGATTATTGAAATTATAAGAAAATATATATTTTAATAGTGTAGAATTTCAGTATTCTAGCTATATTCTCATTTATTAACTAAAAAGTGTGATTTAATTCCAGCTTTAAATAAATTAAATTAAACACAAAACCACAAAATTATATTAAACCACAAAATTAAATTATACCACAAAATGGTATATTCTAAGTTTCATCTTCAGCAGAATCTTTTCCTGGAATTCATGTACAGTAGCATGAAGTAAATTTGTGAGCAATGGTGAATATGGGACTTTTCCCCAGACGTGCCTTTTAATCAAAAAATCCCTCTCTCTCTCTTTCTCTCCCTCCCTCCCTCTCTCTCCCTCTCTCCCTCCCTGTCTCTCCCCCTCTCTCTTCCCCCCCCTCTCCCCCTCCCATGTGTGTGTGCATGTTCTTACATAAGCTGAGTATAGGATCTACTGTTTCTTCTGCTTCTTTGCACAATCAATGTTTTTCTTCTAATTAATATAATAAGTTATTAAACTTGTATGCTGCTGATTTGGGCACTCACAACAATCAAAGAAATTACAGTAAAACCGATAAAAGATAAAGATAGAAATTAAACATGGCAAGTGTGACAGACAGATGGAATGAAGCAAGAGGTCTCATTCTCCTTCCTCAAAGATCTGAGGCTGAGGTCGGGCCTTCATGGCTCTTCTAATAAACAGACAATGTGCTTCTGCCAATAAATAAATTGCACTGCTTAATTGAAGGAATCCAGAACACGTCAATCCTACAGGATTGAATCTTCTGGGCAGATATTATGGGAGACAGACAGTTCCTCAGTTTACCAGATCCCATGACATGTAACATCCTAAGACTGACAAAGGACCAACTCAAGACTATAATTTTGTAACAATGAACCAAAAAAATTATATGAATCAACTTAAATTCAAGTTAATTAACATCACTTAATAATAGTGCTAAATTAAGAGATATTAAACGTTTATTTGGAGCAGACAGTCTATAACAATTCTATCATATGCTATAGTTGTTGAAATCCTCTCCTAAACATATCCGGCTATACCATTCCTTGCTATATTACTACATGAGTATTGTACTACATGTAATTAATTATGTTTTGGGGAAATTTTCCTAAAAAAAATCTTGCAATTACTATTTTGTTAGATTCATTTTAGATTCCATGTTTTTTTTCTTTTTTTTCTCAGCACAAAATCATGATTGAAAAAATTAGGAAGACCTGCTTTTGTTCTATCAAACTAAAAATAGGTAGAAATTTAAGGCAGAAATTCTTAGTTAATTTAATATGCTTAGACATTTTAATGCCATTAAATATTTTGATAATTCTGCTTTAAGTAGTTTCTAGCTGTAGAATTAATGTCATGGGTCTTATTTAAATTGCACTCGTAAGTAAGCAAAATTGTGAATTCATAGTGCAAAATCACTGATTATAAATGCATTAACTATTTTACCCTTTCAAGAAATAATTATAGGAGAGAATTTCAACATCTATAGCATTGCTTTTTCTATCAGCTATTACTGTAATGTGCTAAAGAAGCTGAGACTTCTGAATGTAGCCATTTTAAATAACAAGTTATTTTTTTGTTATGAATAAGTTTATAGACTCTTGTAATTTGACCATGGTATGGAACAGAACAGTGCATAAATAATGAACCTTTAGAATTAAAAATAAATCTGGTTTTTTGGCTTTTCTGTTACCACTTTTATTTCCTTAATGTAAATATTTTTTTCTAGATCTGTTTATTCCCGAAGCACATCTTTAATGAAACATTTTCTTTTTTTTGAAGCTAATGATGGAACATGGCCTGCACTTAAACAAACTGCTGTAGTAAAGCCACCACAACTCTCTAATACAGACTGGAAGGAATCAAACATGGATGCAAGTTTAAAACAAGGAACTATATCCAGTCAACCTTTGTCATCTTCAGGCTTAGGAAGCACTGATAAACTGGTGGGTTTTTTATTACTTACTTCCCTCCCTTCCTTCCTCTTGCTTCATATATTAAAAATTTCATTGCTTTTACAGTTCGGTACAGAATCTGTATACAACTCATTTGTTAAAATGTTATACTATTGAGCTCCTTGGCAAAATTTTATGCCTCTTGTCATTAGATTTATATTTCAGTTATCTAGTGTGAAAAAGAGCAGTCTAATGAGCCTTTTAAAACTTGTTTTTTCCTTAGAGTCTTGATGTGGGCAAAATACCACCAACTATTCCTGGTGTAAATAAACAGTTGCCTCAAAACTATGGGACCTATCCAAGCTCTGTTCCTTCAGGACCAGGTTCCACTAATTCCTTGGAAAGACGAAAAGATGGCAGCCTGCCAAGGCCTAGTTCTACAGCTGTGAACCGGCAAAGACCTATTCCTTTACCACCCACAAGCAGCATTCACCAACCAAGTTCTTCACAGCAGATACAGCAAAGAATATCTGTGCCTCCAAGTCCAACATACCAACCGTCTAATACACCATTATTTCCAGGCGGTGATAGCAGGCCTGATCTCCCTTTAACAGTGGCCATTAGGCCTTTCTTAGCTGAAAAAGGTTCAAGACCCCAGTCTCCTAGGAAAGGGCCTCAAACTGTGAATTCAAGTTCCATATATTCAGTCTATCTGCAGCAAGCAACTCCACCAAAGAACTATCAACAAGCTGTGTACAGTACGCTAAATAAGTCAGTTAAAGCAGGTAGAATAATTTTATGCTACTTTGATTTTCTGGCTATGCTTTAGAAGTTGCAACCCTTTAGGAATTATGATCAGACTTGATTTGTTTAATAGTTTATTGATTGTTATTGTTTTTAATCTGTAAAAATGAAGTGTTTTAATATTGTGTGTGACCAGCCATACGCTAAATAAAATAAATAAATGTGAGATGTATATCAAAAAGAGATAAGAAAGATATATAATGAGGTCCTTGGTGCTTTCTAAGCTTGATTATTTTCTTGTAGGCATTTTATTTCCAAACTAGATAACATTTTTAAATTCATTTAGTTATTTATATCCCGTCTTTAGTATTTTTACAAATAATTCAAGGCTGCAAACATATCCACTTGACCTGTTCAGCCTCAAGGAGAGAAAATAAATGATTAACTTAATTTCTCTCATTCATGCTTCCAAAAAGTACTAACATTTTGGTGTGATAATTTGTTTCCTGCTTAAAATATGTCTTATCTCTGTTTACGTGCCTCTTTTAGGGGCCTAAAATAAAACAAACATGGTAAATAATTAGACATGTTTGGTCTTATAATTTCTTTCTCTTCAGGATACTTCTATTTCTGAAGATTGTAGAAGGGATTGGAGAGTTATATATGTGTATTAGGAGTTGTCAACCACTAGCATAAGTAATTTTGAATTTTTTAAGATTTAAAATTATATAATTCTATTTTACTTTTAACTGTTCCCTTCCTTATCTTTTCTTCTCAGTCTATGGGAAACCTGTTGTACAGTCTGGCTCAACATCTCCTTCACCACTTCCTTTCCTTCAAGGATCTTTGCCTGCCAGTACATCACAATCTCAAGCACCAAATGACATGAGTGAAAAAGAGCAAGAGCAAGAAAGTACTCCATCCTCTGGAGATAACAGTAACGTAGAAAATATTCCTCGTCCTCTCAGTCCAACAAAGCTCACTCCTATTGTTCATTCACCCCTTCGCTACCAAAGTGATGCTGATCTTGAAGCTCTTCGCAGGAAACTTGCTAATGCTCCTAGGCCTTTAAAGAAGCGAAGTTCTATCACAGAGCCAGAAGGCCCCAGTGGACCAAATATTCAAAAACTCTTATATCAGCGCTTTAATACTTTGGCAGGAGGAATAGAAAGTGCCCCTTTTTATGAGTCAAGTAAATCACAAGATTTCATCGGTACCTTGGCAGACGTTGATAATGGGAACATGAATACTAATGGCAATATTGAGGATCCAGTGTCAGTACCTTCTACAGTTCCACTTTCTGATGAGCCTTCATCAGATGCTAATGATAATGAATTACCTTCTCCTGCAACTGAGGAGTTGATCAGCGTAGAAACTACAAATCAAATTCCTGAGACAACTGAGGATGATAACAACAACAACCCCGCTATGGCTCCTCCTATTGAGCGGCCTCCTAGTCCAACACCCATGGGCAGTTCCCCAGATGATGATGAAGTCCAGGTGCTACCTGTTCTTCCTCCTGCACCTCCACTTCCTGTAGTAAGTTACAGAAAAACAGGAATGACATATTTAAAGAACATATTTTTAAATGAATGTGTTTTTAATTTGTCAATGCTCATATCATTTTAAGCTGTATGTCCTTTCTATAGCAAATTTCTCCGGTGCTGACAATATGCAACTTGGAAGGCTGAAAGCATAATTCATCAGTCAAATAATGATCACTTGCCAAAGTTTAACAATATTCCAGTTTCTGCATTCTCAAATAGGTGGACAGGAAGTCTAGCGGTTTGCTGATGACCTGTGTCTGTCTTTAATGAGTTATAAATTAGAGGCTATACTTCAAAACTTTCAGTTGAGGGTTTATGTTCCATAATCCAGTCGTAGCCAACAAAAGTAGGTCATACCAATAACTCAATACACCTTTAAGCAGGAGAGAGAGAAATAAAAAGCTGAATTTCTCCAATGTTTGAAGATTATTAAGATCCTAGAATAGCTCAAGTAGATTTTCAGTTGTATTGAGAGAATATGGTATATTGTGTTTTATACATACTTAAGAAAATGTGAAGATCAAGTTGGAATACATCTTCTATTTGTTGTAACTCATGTTCATTTCTAGCCTCTAACAATAGATTAGAAATGAAAATGGAGTCTTCATTAGATTGTGGATAATGAGATAGTGAGATGAACAGTGTATAAATTAAATAACTAATGAAGAATGAGACCTGAATAGTGAGATGGGTGATATATAAATTTAATAAATACATAAATTAAAATTTGGATAAATTGACTATTGTCACAGTAAAGTAGTTTAAACGTAACTATCATGTTGTTGCTTAGACCAAAAGGACCAACCTGAAGAAACCAGACTCGGAGAGAACTGGTCATAATTTGCGGGTAAAGTTCAATCCCTTGGCCCTACTCTTGGATGCCTCACTAGAGGGAGAATTTGATCTAGTGCAAAGGATCATATATGAGGTAAGCTTGGAAATAGGATCAAATTCATCAGCTTTGTTTAATACATAAAAATATTTTCATATAGTCATACTTGTTTTTCCCCTAGGTGGATGATCCCAGCAAACCTAATGATGAAGGAATTACCCCTTTGCACAATGCAGTTTGTGCTGGCCATCACCACATAGTTAAATTTTTGTTGGATTTTGGGGTCAACGTTAATGCAGCGGACAGTGATGGATGGTAAGGTATTAATGTGATATATTAATAACCCTTCTAAGAAGGGTTGGAGAAGAACTAGCAGCCAGATGCTAGTTGGTTTCATCTTAGCATATCTATTTATATCCTTTATTTGCCTTATATATTATATATCCAATATCCATTTTGTTTCAGGACTCCTTTGCATTGTGCTGCCAGTTGCAACAGTGTTCACCTTTGTAAATTACTTGTTGAATCTGGAGCAGCAATTTTTGCTTCAACTATAAGTGATATAGAAACCGCAGCAGATAAATGTGAGGAGATGGAAGAAGGATATATTCAGTGTTCCCAGTTCCTATATGGTAGGTTTCATGTTTCCTAAATTCACTTGCCATCTGTCCCAGTCTGGTGCCCTTCAGATGTTAAGATTGCAGTACAACCCTAATAATATCTGTCAGATGAAGAAAGCTTTTGTTTAGATTGGCCGCTGTAACAGTTGACAGGAAAAAAAGTTCCTCCTTGTTTGCTCAGTACATTGACTGCTTTTTAAGATTCCAGGTACCTGCTACTTTAAAATATCACCATTACATAGTATGGCCAGTGGATAGGCAGGACTCAATTCTCTCAAAGAAAATGTGTGTATGCAAGTATTATGTCAGTACGGGAGAGGATTTAAAAGAGAATGGAGAGATTATAAAGTAGATTGATATATTATTTTCCCATATTTGTTTCTATCTTTGAGGGAGTTCAGCAGTTAAGAAATAGGAAATATAAATGAAGTCTTTTTACTGAAAATGAGATCTAATGAGTTCTAACTTTAGCAGACATTTACTTTTTTGCTCTCATCATTGGGTTCTATTTTTAAGGCTTCTTTATCAGAAACCACAGCATCATAGCAAAATCATTGGGATTCACTTCTCCAGTCAATAGAAATTTCTTCTCTGGACACCAAATTATTTGCATCATATAGTGCAAATATGCACTAATCATGGCCAAGTAGAGTAAGGTGGGTTTTTAGAGCAGGGGTCCCCAATTTTTCCAGCTTTGTGGACTGAGGTGGGTGGATGGAAGATGAGATGGTTTTGTGCAAATAGAACTTTAAACACGAGTATGTGCACCTGTTACTTGCACAAAGTTTCACATGCTCACCCAAATTTTTTTTTGCCTGTTACTCAACTATGTCCAAAGTCCATTGGAGTTTGTATACCTCCCAGAAACCATTGAAGTTGGGAGTTTAATGAAGTCAAATAAATGAATAAATATTTTTACTGATGAAACAATGATGTAGGGATTGGTTATAGACTTTACATTTTTATTCCTACTGGTCAGAAGCAAGAGATTTTGATATTTTATATAAATTATGATTAAGTAAACTTTAATTTCATAATTGAAATATACAGTTTCCAATTTTAAAATTGTTCATTTTTTGTTAAAACATTTATTAACAGGTATACAGGAGAAGTTAGGAGTCATGAACAAAGGCATAGTTTATGCATTGTGGGATTATGAATCTCAAAACAATGATGAGTTGTCATTTCATGAAGGAGATGCACTTACAATTTTGCGGCGCAAAGATGACAATGAGACAGATTGGTGGTGGGCTCGGCTCAATGACAAGGAAGGCTATGTGCCCAAGAATCTCTTGGGAGTAAGTATGATATATATTTTATCCTAAATTGTGATATAGTGCCTAGGCTGAATATCTGATTATTCATACCAAAGCCATTACAAATTGTAGTATTTATTTTGAAACAAGGAATAACCACATTAGAAATCATTAAAAATGATGATTAATCTACAGCTTTATAATGTATTTTGATTCACCTCATAGCTTGAAGTAGTTGTCATAAAATATACCATTAGAAAATAATTACATGTGCAAATTACCATAGTGTAAGAATAATCCATATGAAGGGCTAGAGAATCCTGGTCAGTAGAAGGAAACTTTCAGTTCTTCATCATGGTCTCTGTGATACATATATATCGAGATCCTGTGCAGAAAGTTATGATGAGTGCCCTGTCCCTAGAAACCATATCTGTGTTTAACTATAGTTCTCCCCATCTCGGGAGTCTTTCTTTTAAATAATCAGAATACAGGTAATCCTTGAGTTATGACAGTTCACTTAGCGACTGAGTCAACTCTGTACTTACACGACACTATCCCAAGGTTACAAATGTCACCCTGATGCCTGGTTGGTGGTGATCACATGGCTGTATTATGAGCACTAGGCAAGTGTCCCCATTTATGGCCATTTGCAGCACATGTTCATGTGACTGCAATTTATATTTCTGGGTTTTGGCAAAACCCATAATTTTGGGCAGTAGGACACTTGCCTACTGCCCAAAATGCAGCCATGTGATCACCACCAACCAGGCATCGGATTCAAATTATAAGTATCCTGGAGAGGTCACTATGAAACCTGTTGCAAATGAAGAACTGCCTGTAGTAGACTTCTATAAGCATTGTCAGTCTTTTTTGATCACATCTGATACAACAGGTCCTCTCATCCAAGAGTAACACTTTGGAAGTATGTGTTGATAGATTCTACTACTATTAAATCATTTCCCTCAAAACTCATTCCTTCTGATAGTTCTAGATGCAACTGTATCAAAATCGGTGATTGATGGTTCCCAGCCTGCTTTGCAGGTTTAGCTGCAGATGGCTTTTTTGTTTATAAGCTCTTTGGCCACTTTTCAAAAAGCAGGGATTTGTCCCTGACAAAGGGCTTGGAAAAAGAGGCCAGCTGTCATACTATGGCAGGACAAAAAGAAGAGAAAAATAAGGCCCATGGTTTGCTCCAGAAATTTCTGTGGTGATCCTAGAAAAAGCATTTAGCAAGAATTATGCAGGTGTATACGGGAACAAGACTTATGCCAAAATTCATTAAAGCTCTTGAAAGTTTTGATCAGAGCTCTGCACGGGTACAGAGTCTGTGTGAATTCACTGATGATCACTTGAATATCTAAGTTGCAAGTAGATAACCTTATTTTCAGGGGTTTGGGGAAATGATTAGAAGTAAAAACAGCTCATACTGACTGAATGAAGCCAGAACCATACCTTTATTTCACTGCCCTATTTGGTGTTCCTTCTGATATCAGGCAAATCTGACAAGAACAGCATTCTTTAGATACAGTGGGGCAAAAAAATATTTAGTCAGCCATCAATTGTGCAAGTTCTCCCACTTAAAAAGATGAGAGAGGCCTGTAATTGACATCATAGGTAGACCTCAACTATGAGAGACAAAATGAGAAAACAAATCCAGACAATCACATTGTCTGATTTGGAAAGAATTTATTTGCAAATTATGGTGGAAAATAAATATTTGGTCAATATCAAAAGTTCATCTCAATTCTTTGTTATATATTCTTTGTTGGCAATGACAGAGGTCAGACGTTTTCTGTAAGTCTTCACAAGGGTGGCCATTTTGACCCCACGGGGTGAGAACTTGCATGGAGCCCCAGATCGAGGGAGATTATCAGTGGTCTTGTATGTCTTCCATTTTCTAATTATTGCTCCCACAGTTGATTTCTTCACACCAAGCTGCTTGCCTTTTGCAGATTCAATCTTCCCAGCCTGGTGCAGATCTACAGTTTTGTTTCTGGTGTCCTTTGACAGCTCTTTGGTCTTCACCATAGTGGAATTTGGAGTGTGACTGTTTGAGGTTGTGGACAGGTGTCTTTTATACTGATAACAAGTTCAAACAGGTGCCATTAATACAGGTTATGAGTGGAGGACAGAGGAGCCTCTTGAAGAAGAAGTTACAGGTCTGTGAGAGCCAGAAATCTTGCTTGTTTGTAGGTGACCAAATACTTATTTTCCACCATAATTTGCAAATAAATTCTTTCCAAATCAGACAATGTGATTGTCTGGATTTGTTTTCTCGTTTTGTCTCTCATAGTTCAGGTCTACCTATGATGTCAATTACAGGCCTCTCTCATCTTTTTAAGTGGGAGAACTTGCACAATTGGTGGCTGACTAAATACTTTTTTCCCCACTGTATATAGTGACTTACAGTGACATTTGAAATATTCTAAAGTAAAAATTCAATTGATAAATTAATGATCATCCTATGGTTATTTTAAGCAAACCAAGATATACAGTATATAATTACACTTTATATAGTAACAAGTTATTTTATTTCTGTAAAAAAGCCAAGAAGTATTTTTCATTGCACACTCATTTTTTTTTTACAATGCTTTAAAATTCTAGAAATGTTACAACTTTGTCCTTACATGTCCATCATTCTTTTGCACTTTGAAGTTTACTTCCAATTTAATGTTATTGCAGTTATACCCAAGGATAAAACCAAGACAGCGAACGCTTGCCTGAATCACTTGATTTGTCAATATTTTTTTCTGGGAACTGGAAGATGGAAAGTATACACTGGAGACATTTGCAATTACATTTCACCACAAATTAAAGCTATTCTTGTTTTAAATGGTGCTCTTGTTTAATATGATAGACAGCATTTGAGATTTTCGATCTGCAGTTTGTAAGTGAGGTCTGCTCCATATTAATCTGCCAATCATTGAGAGAGGTACTCAGTCTACAGTATTTTTTGCCAATTGAATTAAAAGTGCTAGATGTTAAATTGTAAAATGCAGATACGCTGTCTACTGTCATAGTTCACTGTAGCTACCCTGTTATGTCAAGAACTTTACAATTAAAATATTCAATTGAATGTTAAGTTTAATGTGTAAATCCTTAAAGATCTTATAAGAGTTGACAACTGGGAGTAATGAACAATCTTCTGATATAAAAGGTGTTTCTGACAGGACAGAGAAGCATTTATGCTGAATGGATTTTGCACACTTCTAAAAACTGCACTTGTTCCTTCACTTGATGTTTCTTCTTGATATTCTGCTTACAGTACAAATTGATCTTCCCAATATTATATTACCATTCCTCAGACACATCCCAATTTCTATTTCCTAGACAATGCTGGCTTAAGGAACTTGTATGTCTTATGAAAGAAAAGTGCAATAGTTGGAAATGGTAAGAGATAGGCTATAAAAGCTAGAAGATTCAATTTAAGGACTTTTAAATTTTATTTGTGAACGTAGGAAGGTGATTAAAAGGTTAAATAAAAAGACAAGTTGGTTCAATAGATTGAGGCTGAGAAAGGAAAGATAGTTTGTTTTTTGGACTGAAATAGTATCTGTGATTCTAGTGACCCTGCTTGCCAGGGTGAGATATGCAATAAACCCAGTATCTACTTTCAAGCAAAAAAGCACTTCACTGGAATACTAATTGTACATGGTTTTATATACAGAAGTCTATTTTGAATTTCCCATTATGTTGTAACCATGCTTGTTTTTTTGCCAGTAAACTCTAGACCAATTGGCTTTTCATTACACATTGTGCATAATTTATAACCATTCATGCAGTGCTGTGACTTGCTTTTATTATTGTTTAGCATCAATTGTATATATTGTGTGATGAGAAGTGAAAGGGTATTGTAAAAGAATATTTGCTAAATGAAATTGAAAGTTAAAAGCCTGCAATACACTGCTAATCCAGTGTGCACAATAAACTACTACTAAGATATTGTTGACATTTTGTGTGTTTGTTTTAACGTGTATGCTTTTTCTGAAAGTCATTTATGAAGTTTTCATTTATACAACACATCTTACATGTGCTATACTGTTATATATTCTCTGCATGCCCTTAGGAATAATGTGCTTAAATCAAGTCTTCAAATGGAATTCTTTAGAAACTCTCTGTATTTATATTTATTTTTTACTTTTTTCCCTGCTTAATTTGTACTTGATTTCATACCAAGTTTAAATTGACACCAATCTACATATTAGTTAAATGAATTCTCAATAGTGTTACATCAGACAAGCTTACATAGTATTTGATAAGATTTTATTAGCCAAATCTCAAATTATCACAAACATGTCTATAAAATCTCAAAAACAATTTTGCTGACAGTTTCATTCAAAAAGGCCAATTTATACAGCACTATTTGTAGTATTTGGTAAATCTTAATTTTACAACAAAAAAAGCTTTAGTCTCATGATACAAACCCCTCACCAGAAGAAAGGGTGATTCTATATAAAATAATACCTAAGGCGGATTTGATAGATCATTCGGATATATGGGGGGAAACCTGAGATCTACATTTCTGAAGAACTTTTTTCTGAAACAATGAGGATTGGTTTTAAATGAATTACATAATTTGTATTATAAAAGTTGTGCTATATATTTAGCAATAGTGCAGGTCACACTTCATTTTACATATTAAGTGCAGATAAGATTTAACAAAATAAAGTCATAGATGCAGAGCTCTATTTAAAGCATTAATAAACTGTATACATATTGCACACTAAATAAGTGAATACTTATAGGTCCAAATACTCACATTATAATTGGCCAGTGCTCACATGATGAACCACATTTAACATAGGAAAGGAGGAAGGGAGAATCCCTATACCATGTGTAAATAGCAAGTAGTAAGAAGCTTATTTTTAGAGTTGATCTTTTCCCCTCAATTCCAAAAAACTACCTATTGATCCCGAGATTCGTAAAGAAGTTTTGCTGCCTGTAAGATGACAAAAAAGGAAGTAACATGAATTGTCATTGTTAGAAACTATTGGAATTGCACATGCAATTCAGCAGTGGGGCTGAATTATTTCTGAATGCATTCATATTGCTATAATAAAAGAAAAACGCAAAGCAAGATATGCTAAATTTTAAGCTTCTAATTCATCAAATGGTACATGGAAAATTTTCTAGAATTTCAAAAGATAAAAGAACTATGAGTCTCTATATAAAAATCTGTACACAAATGCTTATGCTGGTTTATGTCCATAATAAAAATAGTCCTCAACACTACCATAATTGGAACCATAATTTCAGTTTCAGTCACTGCAGTTGCAGGCTGGGACTAGACCCATCTTTTTACATTTTTTGCAAGTCATTAAGCTAAACAGCAGTTGATGGGGGAAAAAAATCATTCAGATGATCGCAAGTCACTGCAACTAGCCACCAAAGCAAACCAGTTGCCAAATGCCCAAAATATGGTCACATGACTCTGGGAGTGGGGTATTGGGACATTTTATAGCTGCCAGAAGTGCCTAATTACCACGGGATTAGGTTAACAATGGCAAGCAGGATGGCAAACATTGCCATTTTAAATGATGCAGTCATATGTTTTGACTGCATCACTTAACAATGGAAATTCTGGTTTCTCTTACCGTTGTAAGTCAAAGACTACGTCAAGTTAGTGTATGTCTGTGGTAGCTAAACACCACTCTCTTTTAAAAGAGACACGGTTTTGATTATAATGGCATACCTGCCATGCAGATTTTGACTCTGAACTTCAGTGGATTCCCCCTGGTGGAAAAGACTATTGCTAACACCGTGTTTCTTGCCAATTTTCTATTGGCATCTTGGATGTTGATAACTGAACAGTAGATTAGGTTTATGTAAAAGTACTCCTAAAGGCATTTAAGGCGTAATTTAATTAGCAATTGCTTTAGTTACCTTATGCATTGCTGCTAGCCAGGTAGCTGATAGCTTTTTATTAGAACTGAAATCTTCACCAGCAGCAAATTTAATCTGTTTCAATTCATCTGATCCTGGTACTTTGTATTGAAGCAGCATTCCTGTAGCACGAGTATTGCCTCCTAAGGGGAAAAAAATAAGGGGAAAATACTTTATTTGTTACAAATACAAAGGGCTGTACCAAACCATAGCTGTTTTTTTGACAGAATGGATTCTATCACCAGAAAAATTACACATCCCAAAATGCAATCCAAACTGTGAGTAAAATTCTGAACCAGACCTAGAAAAAGGGGAACAAGAGGAAGTTCCATTGTGCAAGTGGAAGTTTACTCAAGTGGCATTAGATGTAATCCAGAGATTTACACTGCAAAGCAAATACAGCTTTATCTTTACAATGGTGACTGGTTAACCCATCATCTCTTTCTAGCCCCAATCACTGGTAAATACTGGAAAAAATACTGAGTAATGTATTAAACTCTTAAGTTATATAGTCACACCAAGAAATAATAATATGGAGAAAGCCACATGCAAAACAACTATGGCCGAGCAAGTATTCAGACTGGATAGCTTTGAGGTTATAAGACAGATATCTAACAGAATTAGTGTTTTTAAAGGCATTATATTCAAGAAGAATATACATTATACAAGACATTTTTGGACGATGTATGCTCAAACAGAACAAAACTATGCCCTTGAATTATTAGTAAAAAGTCACAATGTAGACGAGGCAAACATTAAATAGCTTGCAACAATGGAAAAACATGGAGCAGTGTAAAATAATTCGTAACATAAACAATACAGAAATTATTCTAAACATCTTTCAATATGGGGATTCTGCAAAATACAGATTTATTTACAATATTAAACTGAACTGAATTGAACTAAAACATGGTCATAATATTTAAGTCAGGCCACCTTTATGATTACATCCCAAGTTCAATACTACTTCAACAACAAATACTTGTACACATCTTCTCCATTACAAGTTGACATGTATTTTGAAGGTACAATTTTGAATAATTTTTTCCTATTAGATTGGTGGTTGAGAGTTGACTTGAAAACCGCAACTAAAACCACTACAATTAGTTTTTGAAAAAATCTACATCTCTGTTTATGACATTAGAAATGTTGAAGAAATCCTAACACAAAGGCAGTCCCTATTTATTCCTTTTTAGTAGAAAAAAAAATCAAACATAACAGTTCTAAATCCTTGTATTTGTACTTTTGCACAAATGCAGAAACTGCTGATTTGAGAATAACAAAGCGCATACAGGGGATGGCTTCTTGAATTCTTTCCAACACTTTAAAACAGTTGTATTTTTGATCACAATTGAAAATGTCATGTCAACCTTCTGCCCAACTGCCTCTCTTAGGGAAACATTGGTAGGTTTTTTTTTTCTGGATTTTTTTTTCTCTGAAGCCTCTGCCTGATACTGTTAAATTCAATCTTTCTTTTGCAATTCCTCCTATATCAAATTTATTCCCATTTTGTTATCCTGTTCTCAAGTCCATCTATATAATTTATTCCCAAGATTCTATTGTGTTGGAAAGAATACAGGTTGACTTAGAACTGGTTGCTTATTCATTGTTCTAAGTTACAGTGGTCCTACTGGGGAGCTACTTATGTCCCAGATTCAAAGTTACGATGGTTACCATTTAATTATATTAATTAAATTTTGAATGTGACATTATGTGAACCATAGTTAAGTTAGCTTTCTGGGATACCTAAACTGTGATTTAATAGTTTAAACAGCATATAGGTGATTCAACAATAGGTAAAACTAACATGACATTCTTTTCAGTTTTGTTTGATTAAAAAGAATCAACATGCTAAAAGAATCCCGAGTAGAGAAAAATATTTTTTAAAAATGGCTATCACTGAAAACTGATCTAGCAACAAGGCTGTTTTCTGAAGTATGTGCAATACTTTGAATTTCATTCCAAAATAGTATTTCAGCATTTCAATACATAAACAGAGAATGTTTTCTGAAGCTCTTCAAAGCAGATGCATATTTTTCTAGGTCCACTTGGCAACTGCAGAAAGCAGTCATATAGTGGTGAAATCTGAACAGGTTTGCTACCGGTTTGCTGGCTGTGCACATGCACCAAGCGCACGCTATGCGTGCACACGCATTCACACCAAATGTGCACTGCGTGCGCATGCGCAATACACACCAAAAGGAGGCTTGGTAAGGTAAGTAGAACGGGGGGGGAATCAGCTGTGGCGCACAATCTTGGGAACCTATTTTTTAACTTTTTAAAAGCATTTTTTACTATTGGTTTGGGCAAATAGGTAGTAAAAAATGTTTACAAAAGTTTAAAAAAGGTTCTAACAATCACAGCTGTACCACGCGATCATCGGAACCTTTTTTAAAGCGTTTTTTAACTACCTATTTGCCAGAACTGGTAGTAAAAAAATGCTTTTAAAAAGTTTTTAAAAAGGTTCCAACAATCGCATGGCACAGGTGTGATCTTGGGAGCCTTTCTTAAAAACCTTTTTAAAGCATTTTTAAACTACCTATATACCTAATTGCTCAGCTGATGGGCGGAACTTTTTTTTACATTTTTTTTACTACTGGTTCGGCAAACCAGCCCGAACTGGTAGCATTTCACCCCTGAAGTCATGGGAAAGACATGGCTGTTTTAAAAATTACATACTAAACAGGCTGAATATACAAATCAACTCCATCATCACTTTATACACTGTGTTCAAACTGATGTAATCAGACTGATCTTTTGGTAAGGCAGAACGAATCCTTTCCCTCAAGTAATTAATTGTGGCCACTGCCTGAAAACTATCGTTTTAATTCATCTGTTCAAAGCTATCACCTACCCAACTCCATCCTCAGAGTGATGCACGCAAGGGAAGTGACCATAGATGACTGTAGAATTGCAAACAGAGGTATTACAGGTTTCTCAATGTGACATATGAATCAGGAAAGGTAATGAAGCAACCAGAAACAATAATAAGTTCTGCTACTTCCAGAGTGAGGTCATAGTCTAAAGTATTTCCTCAGCTTTATTATGTACAATTCTGTAGAAATATAGGGTACACATCTGTTTGCGGTTGTGCTAAGCAATGTATTACATCTTTCCCACATTGTATCATTTTAAACTTACTTTAAATGAATGTCAAATATAACTTTTAGTGTCTTCCTAATCCAGATCCTTCCCTTTTTTTCCAACATCAAGTCAGGTCCTTGGCCAAAATAGTTTCACATCTTTGCTGGGGGAGGGGAGCAAAGTTGAAACCATCTCCTATTGGATTTATGATATTTATCCAGTGAAAAGCTTTTCCTTTTTACAAGCCTTTTCCCATCTCACCTAGAATTATGAAATGATTACATCTCTTTTTCTCACTTAAACAGAAACTACCCAACTCCAACTCACAAAACACCTCTGGCAGTTTTATTCATGACAGATAGATCTCTTCACTGGACCCAAATAAGTAAATACACACCTAAGTTTGGAGAAAAGCAATGTACCTCTGACCTATTCCAATAAAAAAAATACCAAGATACTTTTTATTGTTAATATTTCAGCCTAACACAAATTCTTTTAATGTTTAAAAGCTTAATATTTTGTAGCACAAGACTAGCTATCAGACAAAGAGGGGGGAAAAAAGAACAGTGTCTAGGTGTTGGCCATTGAATGGATCTGAATGGATCTGAAGTTCAGCCACTAAGGAAACATTCCCACAAAAAAACCTGTATCTGCACTAGGCCTCACATACTGAAGAAATAATACAAAAAGCATGCTTAGGAGTAATGAGTTCCAGTGCTGACCTTCCATAATGTGTTCACTTTCCAAGAGGCAGGTATAAGTATGAATGTCGTTTTCTACATCAAGGAAGCAGGCAAGCAATGAAGAGAAATGTTAATAAAAAGAAATATAGAAGGTTTAAAATGAAGATTCAATTTATAGCCATAAAAATTAAACAGATAGGATCAAGTCATTTGGGAAAATATACAGAAAGCTACAGACAAGAAATGGATATGAATGCAATCTAATCCAGTGACAGAATACTTGAAACATTGATCTCAAATTTTACTATTCTTTTTTTCCTGAATTCTCACCACATTTTTATGTAATCCAGTTTTAATGGTTTAAAAGTCAGCAAAATCTTGTATTTTTCAGAACTGGCATTAATGAAATAATTTATATATATAGTAGTTACTTTTGTGGTTAACACAATGTTAAGAAAAAATAAAAAACGAGCTACTTGCAATCCAAAATTTTCTTATAACAATGCGCTTTAATAAAGGACTGGCTTAATATTTGTTCATATTTGAGTTCCATATTATTTTAAAATGTACAAAATAGAAATATTTTTAAAAAACATTCTACAAACAATTATTATGCATAGTACCAGACTCTCAATGATTCTAAGTTGTTGAACACAACAGGTTTTATACACTGATTTGTTTAATTACCAGTCACATCTTTAGGAAGTCATCCTGTTGTTAATATCAGCTAAAAATAATTTCTAAACATTCCAAAAATAATT
Source organism: Masticophis lateralis (assembly GCA_030761175.1). Taxonomy (NCBI): domain Eukaryota; kingdom Metazoa; phylum Chordata; class Lepidosauria; order Squamata; family Colubridae; genus Masticophis; species Masticophis lateralis. The sequence goes on along the minus strand of JAUDYJ010000001.1, from coordinate 318,998,981 downwards.
CAGAGTATCTGATTTGCATGACACTCCCCATCATGTTTCTTGTTTTATGAGTTTATTTTGAATTAATATTTATTTCTATCTTAATTATCAAGCCAGTAGTTTTCTCCTTTTTTATACTGCAAATATCCTGTTTTTGTTTTGGTTTTTTTTGAAAAAAAATATAATTAGATATTAGACAGTCCCTCGGGAGAAGTCTCTCAGGAGAAGGGCGGTATAAAAGTGTAATTAATTAAATAAATAAATTAAAAATAAGGTTTGGAATGAAACAAGGACTGAGCTTCTCATGGAATACTTGTAAATTGTGACACTGCAAATACAGCTGCTATCAACCTTTTTTGCTAGCTTAATGAAGTGAGAAACAAGCCCTAATTACATGCTTACATCTGTGGCAGAAGCTATTCCCTAAAATAAATGTTTTATTATATCCAGAAAAAATAGGAAGAAACCCAAGTAAATTGGAAGTTTAAAGGCTCATACCTATTATAAGCAAGCTCACTTCAGATAAATAAACACTGCATTTTGTTTCCAACAATAAAGATTTCTGAAGTAGAATCAGTAACAAAATCTAAAAAGTACAAGGGGAAAATTCTAATGCTTTTATGAAAAGCTATGCTTATAAACTTCATAAAGGTAATATACTCAATTTGTTTTCAGGTTTGAGGTTCTTTTGGATAGGTATCACTAATATGTTGATGATACCTAGGTGAAGTGAGTGACATAGTGGACGTCCTTTTGTGGTCTGGAGACTGTGGGGGTCTGGATGAGGAACAAGACTTCAACTGAACCCTGATAAGAAGGGATGGCTGTGAGTGGGCCCCTCTGTATCCAGGAGTTTATCATCTTTGGTCTTGGATGAGGTTGCAATATCCCAGACAGTCCCGGTGTGTAACTTGGGGGATCTTTTGGATTCACGGCTCCTGCTGCATTGTGCAACAGTTCCTGAAGAGGGAGGCCCTCCACTCGATTACTCATGCTTTGGTCATCTATTGCAACCAGTGGTAAAATCTAAAAGTTGTTACTACCAGTTCTGTGGGCGTGGCTTGGTGGTGGTGGTGGGTAATGTGACTGGGTGGACACGGCCAACTTTTTCTTTTAACTTTTAAAACCATTTTTTCTACAACCTCTTTGGCGAAGAGATTGTAAAAAAATGCTTTCAAAAGGCTCTGATGATCCCAGCTGAGTTGCCTGATTGGCAGAGGTTTTTTTCCTTTTAAAAGCCTCTGCCGATCAATCTGCTGAGCTGGTTGCTCAGCAGACTAAAGCATTGTGATTAACACCAGCTGTCTGCAATTACTGTAAGTTCGAATCTCACCAGGCTCAAGGTTGATTCAACTTTCCTGATCTGTCCCCCTCTACAGATACCCACAAAAACACAGCCAGTCGAGGGTTAAAGAAGCACTTGGCACACACCCCAGTTCTTATCTCTAACTTGGCAGCGATATGCACACCGTCTGCCAAGTGCTTTAATAGTACACAGAAAGAAAATCACAACAAATATTCAGCAAAGTCTCTGATCAGCTTCAGCTTTTAGCTCCAATGACTACCCGATTGAGTATTTGTTCGTCACAGAGATCATTTACCACCACCCTGTCTTATATAGTCTCTGGGTGTGGTCCAGTGACTCATTGATCCTGTGACTCAAGTCCAGTGACTCAGGTCTATTCCCTCATACGTCTTCTCAGCTGCTGTAAGCGCTTATCTCGCCTTCTTTGCCGTGCGTCCAGGAATGACGTCTCTCCCTCACTCTCATCTGAGACACCTGTTTCCCCACTACTTTGCTCTCTTACAGCTGGCACCTGCGACGGTGCCAGAGGGGGCGGGCTGGGAGATCTGGCTGGCTCCTCTTCCTCATGCTCAGAGCTTCCTTCCTCCAATGGGATAGGCTCAGAGGACGGGGCCAAAACATTTCCATCCTTTCTAAGGTAGGTAAAATGAGGACCCAGTTTGTGGGGGCAATAAGCTGACTTTGTATAAATATACAAAAGTATGAAAGCTATTGCTTAACGCATTGTAAGCCGCCCTGAGTCTCCAGAGAAGAGCAGCATATAAATCAATTAAAAAAAAAACAAAACCTCAGCTTGGATCGTCAGAGGCATTTAAAAGAAAAAAAGCCTCAGCCGATCAGGCAGCTCAGCTGGGATCATCAGAGGCTTTTAAAAGCATTTTTTACCTCTGAAGAGGTAGAAAAAATGCTTTTAAGAGCCTTTGATGATCCCAGCTAAGCCGTATGAAAATCAGAGGCTTTTTTTTTTACTTTTAAAAGCATTTTTTCGGCCAAAGAGGTTGTAGAAAAAATGTTTTTAAAAATTAAAAAAAAAAGCCTCTGATGATTGTGTGGCTCAGCTGGGCATGGGCGGGGAGGGTTTTTTCCTACCGGTTCTCCAAACCACCCGCCTCCATCACTACCGGATCAGGCGATCTGGTCCGAACCGTGAGCATTTCACCCCCGATTGCAACCCACTCTACATGGGACTACCCTTGAAAAGTATCTGGAAGCTTCAACAGTGCAGAATGTGGCTGTGCAAACCATACCGGGTGCTCAAAGAAGGGCACATATACCACTTTTGCTCCACAAACTGCATTAGGTACCAGCTTGCTTCCTGGTCCAATCCTTGGTGTTGATCATCACTATAAAACCCTACATGGCATAGGGCCAAGCTTCATCCCATTACATCAGCCCATCCCACTCATTCAAGGAATTTCGACTGAGGGGGTCTAGCAGGAGGGCCTTTTCTGCCACTGCCCCATACTGTGAAACATGCTGCATTCAGAGGCAAGTAAAGCCCCCAATCTCTTGGCCTTCCTCAAAGGGGTCAAAACTTGGCTATCCAGCCTTACATGGGAGATACAGAGGTCCATACAATTGTGCGGCTGGCTGGCCCCTTGAGAACTTCCCCCACCTGTAATAACAACTGCTAAGCCCCCATCTTGGAATTTTTCTGAAATTTTATAATTTTATAATAATTTTTAATGTTTTTAATCTTAAATTAATTGTTTTTTAAAATTTTATTGATTATACTGTATACCACCCAGAGTCCCTGAGAGAGATGGGTAGTTAACAAATAAAATAAAATAAATAAATATTTGCAAGCTCCACTATGACAGCAATCAAGAAGTATCTGACAGTTAATTTATTTATTCAAAAATACTTTCACTGTGCACAAATGCATGTAATAATTATAATTAATCACACAGAAAATCTTGTTCATTAGCATACGTAGGTATTACATTAATCTGAAAGTGCAAACTCTACTAACATTCTAAACTGAATAGAGGTGTCTAAGCAATCACATTCTTAAGAAAAAATTCCTACAAACTATTTGTACTGTGTGGCCCTGTAATTGCTCACTATTGTGTTAACAATTGTAAATTCATGATATCACAAAATTCTCAGACTGGGTGTTTCTGAACTATTGTCATCTAAATAACTAACCCCCCTCCTTCACAATATTAAAATGATTCCTGAAGAAAGGCAGTCAGTTCCCATTTTTTACTTATTTATTTGATTGTATGAACATGTTCTACAGGTTCACGAATCTTTTTTTCCATTTTCTCCTCCACAACAATCATCTGATGTGGTAGATTGGGCTAAGAGAGTGACTGGCCCCAGAACACCCAAATAACTTCTCTTGCTGAGACATATTTGAAGCAGGACCATCTAATCCTGGTTCAGCAGCTTAACTACACCATCCTGATTTTTACCCTATATTTCAGATAAAATATGTATCCCAGAAAAAAAGAGACAAACATAATGCCTGCCATTAAGAAGCAATCTAAGAAAATATCCCAAGAAGTTAACATTAATTAATCCTAGGAAGATTTTACAAGAAACACACTAGGTAAAGAAAGCAGGATAAATAGGCAGACATTTGAAACGCAAAATTAAAAAAATGGCAATACAAAGAAACCAATGAGAAGCAATGAGAAAGCAAAAGGCAATTTGTACAGCTAGTAAGAAAGAACCAGGCAGGGAAGAGAGATGCAATGTATTGTGTTGTTTAGCCTGGAACATAGATACTGATAGAGGAATTCTGTAAATTATGGTTTCAGTCACAGAAACACTACAATCTGGAAGTCTTAAACTATGAAAGGCAAAACCCAGTGATTCGAGCTACAGGTTTCTACTTACTATTTATGCTTAATAACAAATTACCTCCAGGAGTAAATCCTTCAGTAAGAATTTGAACTGTGGAGATATGTGAAATTTCTATTTCATAATGGCTTTCTCCATCCAAAAATAGATACCTGCACGAAAAAAGAATGTTCATTTCATGTATATTAATTAATTCTTACATTACCAAGTCCCATACTAGAAAATAAAACAAAATCGCTCAGATCCGGGAAGGTCTGGCCTCTGACTGGGTAGATCCGGATGGGATAATCGAGGCAGATCTTGGGGGTGTGGTTTGGGAGGAGTTCGACTCTGTGGCTCCCGAGGACATGGACAGGATCCTGGGACGGCTGAATGCAACCACATGTTTATTGGACCCGTGTCCCTCCTGGTTGGTGCTGGCCTCCTGGGAGGTTACACGAGGCTGGCTCCAGAAGATTGTTAACGCTTCTTTGAGTGAGGGTGTTCTGCCGGCCGCTTTAAAAGAAGCGGTGGTGAGACCCCTCCTCAAAAAGCCCTCTCTGGACCCGGCTGTTTTGGCCAATTACCGTCCAGTCTCCAACCTTCGCTTTGTTGCGAAGGTTGTTGAGAGTGTGGTTGCATCGCAGCTTCCCCGGTTCCTGGATGAAGCTGTCTATCTAGATCCGCTCCAGTCCGGCTTCCGGCCTGGGCACAGCACGGAAACGGCATTGGTCGCGTTGGTGGATGATCTCTGGAGGGCACGGGATAGGGGATGTTCCTCTATCCTGGTCCTATTAGATCTCTCAGCGGCTTTTGATACCATCGACCATGGTATCATGTTGCGCCGGTTGGAGGGATTGGGGGTGGGGGGCACCGTTCTACGGTGGTTCTCCTCCTATCTCTCTGACCGGTCGCAATCTGTGTTGACAGGGGGGCAGCGGTCGACTCCGAGGCGCCTTGTTTGTGGGGTGCCACAGGGGTCGGTCCTCTCGCCCCTTCTGTTCAACATTTATGTAAAGCCGCTGGATGAGATCATCCGTGGCTTTGGTGTGGAGTTCCATCAGTACGCTGACGACACCCAGCTGTACATCTCCACCCCAGGCCACCCCAACGATGCCGTTGAAGTGATGTCCCGGTGTCTGGAAGCTGTGCGGGTCTGGATGGGGAGAAACAGGCTCCGACTAAACCCCTCCAAGACTGAGTGGCTGTGGCTGCTGGCGTCCCGATATAGCCAGCTGACGCCATCGCTGACTATTGGGGGCGAGACATTGGCCCCCACGGAGAGGGCTCGCAACTTGGGCGTCCTCCTGGACGCACGGCTGTCTTTAGAAGAACACATGATGGCCGTGGCCAGGGGGGCTTTTTATCAGGTTCGCCTGATACGCCAGTTGCGTCCCTTTCTAGATCGGGACTCCCTACGCACAGTCACCCATGCTTTCGTGACTTCCCGCTTGGACTACTGCAACGCTTTCTACATGGGGCTCCCCTTGAGGTGCACCCGGAGGCTCCAACTGGTCCAGAATGCGGCCGCGCGGGGAATTATGGGAGCGACGTGGCACTCCCACGTGACACCTCTCCTGCGTGAGCTGCACTGGCTCCCGGTGGTCTTCCGGGTGCGCTTCAAGGTGTTGGTGACCACCTTTAAAGCGCTCCATGGCTTAGGACCTGGGTACTTGCGGGACCGCCTTCTGCCGCCAATAGCCTCCCACCGGCCAGTACGCTCGCACAGAGAGGGCCTCCTCTGGGTGCCGTCGGCCAGACAGTGTCGGCTGGCGACCCCCAGGGGGAAAGCCTTCTCTGTGGCGGCACCCGCCCTCTGGAATGACCTACCCCCGGAGATACGCAGGATTCCAGATCTCCGGACCTTTCGTCGGGCCCTTAAAACCCATTTATTCCATCTAGCTGGGCTAGCCTGATCCCATCCTCCGTTTTTAAGTTTGAATTTGATTTTAAATTGGGTTGTTTTAATTCTTGGCCAAATAATATTTAATAATTTTTAATTGTTTTTAACTTTTGTATACCATGTTTTATTCTGGCTGTTCACCGCCCTGAGTCCGCAAGGAGAAGGGCGGTTTATAAATTTAAATAATAAATAAAATAATAAATAAATATGTTATCGCAGCCCCAGCATGTGGCTCGTCAGGGCTCCGCTCCGTTGCGCCCACCACCAATCAACTGAGCTGAGCTGCCGCCGCCGCTAACACTGGAGCCTTCGCTGCCAAGCAGATGATCAACAGGTTGGATCGGCCTCCCAGAATACCACTGATCGGCTGTTCTAGGTGGCGGGATTTGTTGCCTACTGCCACCGTAATCGGCGTAAACTGCTTAGAACAGCTGATCGGTGGTATTGCGGCGGGGGAGGGGGATTGGTGTGGCAGCAGGGGGGAGTGCGTCTTATAGTGCACAAAATACGGAATGTAGCAAAGATAATATTTTTCAGGAAAAGATTACAAGTGAATCAATTCCTACTAGCAAACACAGCACATTTCTTACCTCTGGTTGTTGGAAAGTCGACAAACCATCATTTCTGTTTTTTCTGATGTTCCTGGAGTTACGAAGAATGTAGCACCTCAAAATTCCAGGAATGGAAGAAAAAGAATTAAAGATACATTTTTAAAAATACAATATAATTAAAACAAGCTTAAAAGTGCAATTCTCAATCTTACTATACAGAGTTAATGTTCATTAACCTTTCTCAGAACTTTTGTTACTAAGAGGAAAAAGAAAAAATGGGCATATTCAGATTATTTCTATTATAATGAGACAGAGGTTTACCATTTTTCATTCTTGAATCCAAAGATGTATTTATACCAGAAAAACCCAAGCTGAAGCTCCAAAATTTATGCAAATTTCCCTAAGACCTGCAAATATTGTTACTGAAATGTAATAACCAAAGGGAAAGTTAATATGACTAAACTTGTACTGATATTACCCAAATTTAATAATATAGTTTCTGCCTTCTACTATCCATTACTGCCCTCAATATACCACTTAATGGCGAAGTGTCATTTTTGATTCAAATGTCACAATCCTGTTTTTGTCATGTATTTATTACTACTATTAAGCATACTATTAAGCACCCAAAGCAAATTCTTATATATTGTCTTTTAGCAAGTCAAATAACAATCTATATTCAATACTTACCATTCATAAGCACTTTGAGTTGCCTGTCATAGAATTCCATTTCTTTCTGAGAAATGAGAGCACATTCAGCACACTGGCGTACGGGATCAACGAAGTACATACGAGGCAGAGGCACTTTCTTGCTGCAGCATTTATCACAAAAGCATTTTCCACATCTCCTGCAGTGATGCTGGAATAGAGAAAGAGAGATTAACCAAAATTGGATCATTATGTTTAAAGTATTTGATTCTGCTCTATTGCAAATTTATCAGGCAGAAGAGAAATAAATACTGCAGTGGAAATACAAGGAGTATAAAGAGGATAAAATCCTGATATGCCAGGTTAAAAAAATACTTTACAAAAACAAAAACAAATTGAGAAAAATGTCTGAATTAAGTCTGAACTCTCATGTGCTAGAGAAAGCTGTCTTTGCAGATCACATTGTACTACTACTTTAGTTTCCATGGAAGTCTAGCAATCAGTCGATGAAAGTGCAGAATACAATAAGCAGTGTTTTCTTTCTCTGGTCTAAAAAAAACAAGCACATTCAGCAAGCTTCAAATATCAAATGCCCAGAGTAATTTAGGTGACATGGGTAGTGTAGAAATATAATAAGTATAAATAACTATCAGCAAACCACAATTAATGCTTAAGTACCAACTGAGCTAAAAGTTACATATTTAGAGAATATAAACAGTGCTTAGGAAGGAAGGAAGGAAGGAAGGAAGGGAGGGAAGGAGGGAGGGAGGGAGGGAGGGAGAGTGGGAGATACATACATACCATGTTTCCCCAAAAATAAGACCCTGTCTTATATTTTTTTGAACCCTGAAATAAGCACTTTGCCTTATTGTCATACGCTCAAAAGCCCAATTGGGCTTATTATCAGGGGATGACTTATTTGGGGGGAAACAAAATACATATATACATATACATACATAAATTCTGGAAGTATTAATATAACATACAAAGCCACAAACAAATTATATCTTATCCTTAAAGAATTGTAAAAATTCTATTAATATAAGGTTTAAATATACTCTATGAATTAGACAACTATGGGTTTTTTCAATTGTCCATGGTTAGGCTATCACATACAATGTGAAAATAACATTTGATCAAGCCAAATGTTTCCTTCACTATATGAAATAAACTGCCTATCCGAATTACGTTTGTCAAATTATGTTTTGTCAATACTCTTGAATGAATGCTAGATAGTAGTAGAGCTACTATGCCATCTAATTGCCATTCAGATTTTTATTTTGGCAGCCCAATGCAGTACTGCATCCTTATATCTACAGTTCCGGAACAATTTTTGCTACTGTAATTGCCTATCAAAAACTCAATGAAGTTGCTACACAAGAAATCTGGAAATTTATCATGAAATTGTTTCACTAGAGCATCAGCATTCACATCCCAATTCTTCAGCCAAGTAGCTTCAGCCAAAGGGTAACCTTTCCGATGTATCAAATATTGGACAGTCACTGATGGACAGTCACTGGGTTAGTAACTTTCACTATAGGGAAGGGACCTATGAATTTGGGTCCAAACTTCTTGCTGGGTACATCTTATCGCCTATTCAGAAAGGTGGTTGGAAAGACTGGTGTTTGTCGGCCTGGGCCTTATATCTTTCCGCTGTCTCTGCTAAAGATTTCTTAGTATTCTCCCAACCCTTTTTCAATGAGGTCATTCATTCCGTTAGGGACATAGAAGTGGGCAGCTCTCTAGACAACTCAGGCATTGGCACAAAATCCATGCCCGTAGTTATCTGAAAAGAGACAACCCAGTACTGCTGTGTACTGCATTATTATAAGCCACTTCTGAGAATGGTAGCAAGTCCACCCAGTTTTCCTGCTGATAATTGACATAACACCTAATGTATTTGTTGAAGGGTGAAAAGCTGAGCTAAGCCCCTGGGGCGATCCAATGGATCGTAGAAACTCCAGAATTTAGTAGTAAACTGGACCCCACAGTCCGATATTATTCTCCTTGGGACTCCATGTAGCCTGTAGATGTATTTCCCAAACAGCTTTGCCAGCTTCTTGGCCGAGGGTAGTCCGTTGCAGGCAGTGAAGTGTGCTTGCTTGGAGAATAAATCAATGACAGTCCAAATAACTCTGTTACCCCCACTGTCAGGGAGCTCAACTATGAAGTCCATCTCAATCTTCTCCAGGGTTTGGCCACAGCCTAGAGAAGTCCAGGGGGCTTCCCTGGTCTGAATTTCATGATGGCGCAGGTGGTGCAGCTCCTCACATAGTCTTCCACATAAGCTTTTATCTTTGGCCACCAGAATTGTCTCCTAATCAAACAGAGGGTTTTTAAAATTCCAAAGTGGCCCCCTAGTCGAGAATCATGACTCCTCTTTAGCACCAGGAGTTGTAGGCTGCGGGGCACATAAAGTTTACTCTCCTTCCATGCCAACCCATCTCTTAGAGTTAGTCCGCCTGGTTTTCCTTGAACCAGGAATCAGTCGAGAGCATCGCTTTTAGCTCCACGGTCAACTTGTCTTTGGGTAGGTTGGAACCCTGGCAGGTTTGCGCTCTGGTGCGGGCTTGGGCGGCTGGCTGAGTCTCCGAGATCATGGCATGAACTATTTCTTCCCGTCAGCTGTCAAACTGGGGCTTACAGGAGAGAGCATCAGCTAAAAGGGCTTTATCCCCCCAGGATGTACTTCAGGTTAAAGTTAAAGCGTTTGAAATATTGAGCCCAACGAACCTGCTTGGGAGAAAGTTTCCGCAGGGTCTTCAGCACCTCGAGATTCTTGTGGTCAGTCCACACCTCAAAAGGCTCATTAGCCTCCTCTAGGAAGTGTCTCCAGGATAGGAGAGCCCATCGCATCGCAAATGCCTCTTTCTCCCATACTACCCATCTGCACTCAGTGTCTGTTAACTTTCTTGATACGTAAACACACAGCATTAGATTGTTTTGGGCGTCCCTTTGCAGTAGAACAACAGCCACTGCCACGTCACTTGCGTCTTCCTGAACCACGAAGGGTTTATTTGGGTCAGGATGCTGTAGGATCAGCTCCACTGCAAATAGGAGTTTCAACCGTTCAAAGGATTTTGGACAGTCCATTGTCCAAGCTAGGGGTTGGCTAGGTTTTGGCTTGGTGGGAGATAGGCTGGTTTTTGGCAATTCTATCAAAGGGAGTGTGACCTCAGTGAAGCAAGGGATAAATTGTCTGTAAAAGTTTGCAAACCCCAGGAAGCTTTGGAGTTGCTTACAGGTACATGGGGCTGCCAGTCCAGCACTGCCCTCACCTTCCCTGGGTCCACTGCCCTCACCTTCCCTGGGTCCACCTTCCTTGGGTCCTGATTCAACACCCTGTATCCCATGTTGTCCAAGGACTCCTTATGGAACTCACATTTGGACAACTTTGCATTAAGTTTGGCCGCTAGGAGCTTTTTCAGCACTTGTCTGACCAATCAGACATGATCTTCCATACTTTTGCTGAATACAAGAATGTCATCAAGATAAACAAGAACCCCCTGATATAGGTGCTCATGCAGAATTTCGTTGATCAGTTGCATGAAGACTGTGGGCGCCCCTTGGAGTCCAAAAGGCATGACCCAGAATTGGAAACTGCCCAAGGGGCAGTTAAAAGAGGTCTTCCATTTGTCTCCCTCCTTTATGGGAATTCGGTAGTAGGCTTCTCTTAGATCTAGCTTAGTGAAAATCTTGCCTTTTATAGGTGGTTCAGCAAGTCCTTCATCAGTGGAAGGGGTAGGTATTTTGTATGCAAATGCCGTTCATGCCTCTAAAATCAACGCACAATCTCAATGTACCATCTTTTTTCTTCTTTAAACAGTACTGGGGCATCCATCCTGGATTTTGCAGGCTCAATGAACCCTCTGGCTAGGTTGTTATCAATGTGCTTCCTCAACTCGGTCATTTCAGCAGGTGTCATGGAGTACATTCTGGGTTTTGGCAATTTGGCTCCCGGTTGTAATTCAACGGCGCAGTCCATGGGCTGATGAGGGGGGAGGAGGTTACATTCTTCCTCCCTGAAAGCTTCGGCTGAGTCTGCATACAGACTCAGGAATCTGGTGTTCGCCTGGAGGCCTGTCTGAACAAACTGCTGCTGTTTCTGGTCGCTGGCCATTATGCGTAGATTGCTCTTTGGGGGGAGGGGCAAGGGGTAATGGGCCAACCTATTCTGATTTTTCAGTATCCATCTTCCCATTTGATGGTGGGGGCCCATTTGTCCAGCCTGCTCTGCTCTGCTGGGGTTTTGCTGTGGGGGTGGACTTCTCTGTCTAGAGTTATGGACATGGTATACCAGTCATGGAGATACTCAGGCACACACACCCCTGCCCCCGGATCCCACAGGCTTTTCTGACTTCTGGGTCAATAGCTTCTTTAAAGTAGTGTAGAAGTATGCTGTCAGGCCAATGTCCTAGATTCCCTGCAACTCATGTAAAGTCCCATACAAAGTCTTTTATAGGTCGATTACCTTGCTTCATGACCTTTAGCATGGCTTCGCTTTCATTTATGTGGTCTGGGTCCTCAAATTGGGAACGGAGCAATATAATAAACCCATCGGCATCATTCAGTTCTGAAGTGCCCTCATCGTGCAGCTGGGCTATCTATTCAGAAGACACCAAGTCCCGTTCTGATTCATATTGGTCCCCGTATTGATCTACATGAGCCCAGACCCTGCTGAGGAAATAAGCTAGTTTGGCCGGCGTCCTGTAAAAGGTTGCTCTGAAGCAAGCTGGCGTTGGCTTCATGGGTGGAGGGGCTCCGGCAGCGGCTGGCTGGGATAGAACTTGCTGCAGGGCTGCTCCTGGTTGCTGCATTTCAGCTGGCTGCTTGGGGACTTGTTGAGCTGGGGGGGGGGGAACAAAGTAGTCAGCTGCTGGGGGAGGGGGCCCGGCTGTTGAGCTGCTTGCTGTGCTGGAGGGAGGGGGGGCATTCCAGCCGGCTGCTCAATTAGTCCCCCCTAATTGGACTGTGGTGCCAGGATTGTTGGGCCATAGGAGGGGGCCATGAGGATCCCTGGAAGCTTGGAACAGATAGGGGGGGATACCACTGGCACTGGACCTATCCCTGGCTGGGATAAAACCCCCATCCGGGCGATATATTCAGGAGGTAGCATGAAGGCAGGCTGGCAAGGGCCCCCGAGAGGGGGGTTTTGCATTCTGTATGCCGGCTGCGCCTGGTGCCCCCCTGCTGCAGGATGGCCGTGGTGCGCTAATCCTCTCATTTCACCCCTGGCCGGGAAAGGGAGGATCTGCGCCCTACTAATCCCCCCTACATGTCCCAGATCAGGGAAGGTGAATGTAGGCTGCACTAGCCTCCTACATTCCCTTGGGAAGAGGGTGCATAACTCCCCACTTCCATCTGCTCCAAACACCCAGGGAGCCCAGTTAAGAACTGGCTTCGCATTGGGTGCAGCCGGTCCCAATCCCAGGAGTCTCCAGATCCCACAGCAGTCCCCATCCTCCAGTCTAGCTCACGGGGCGACTTCATTTCCCCTCCTGGAGCTGGGTCAGACTGGCAACTCTTCCAGGAATCTGACACCTTGGGCTGAGCTTCCAGCTAAAGGGCTTCCTCTGCAGCCTCCATGGCTCGCCCCATTTCTTCAGAAGGAGAAAGCAAGGGGTTGGCAATTCCTTGAGCATCCGCCCCACCCCCGGTGGGCCCCTCTTCGATTTCTCCTTTCTCTTCCATCTTCACTGAGTCTTCGCACTACCCGGGGTTTAGGTAGATGCTGGGGCTCAGTACCCCCTACAGCCCCCATACTGGGTGCTGTTAGGTTTTTAAGAGAGATTTGGGTTAATGTCAGCGTTCCAGAAAAACCCCAAGTAAAGACGCAGAAGCAAGCATTTTCCAAAGTTCTCTTTACTAGAATAGGCAAACTTGCACATCTTGGAAAACTCGAATCTGAAAAGCCCAGGTTTTCCTTCAGCAAGTCAAAGCTCCCAAAACCATCACCTTTTCCCCCCAGTTGGTCACATGCTCCAATCAACATCCGCTCCATCTCGATCCAGCCCCAATTACTCTTTCTCCAGATGCTGGATTGCCCTGACCTTGACCGACAGAAAGACTGCTATTATGTCTACTAACAACCCCTCTTCTTAATCCCCGCTCCTACTTTCCCACACAAGAGAAGGTGGCAGCATTGAAGCTTCCGGCCTAATGTGGCTTCCAAAGCTGACACTTGCATCCAAACTCTTACCTTTCTGGTTATGAAGTCAAACTTTGTATTGCACTGCATACATCTAGGACACTATAAAATAATAATACAAAGATATTTAAGTTTGACTGTTTCAGCCAAAGACTAAAAGAATACATGGCATATTATGTGACACAATACTAAACAGCCTCATTGGTTTACATGAATAAGCTTCATAAAATACTTCTACAGAGATCATTTTTTGTACCATAATATTCTCCTACTAAAAGAAAAAATACAAGATCATCTGGAGTTCAGATTCAAGTACAATTAGTATGACCCAGTTAAGGACATCTTTCTGAGATCACATCTAAACTCCAGATTTAAAACTGCCTGAAATCAATCTCAAATGTTACCATTTCTTTCAATGAACTTTTCACAACCTATTCCTGGCCACTTGATTTTCTTCACCTTTATACTATCTATTTTCAGACAGTGCTTGAAATATAATTTTACTTAAAAGGATAAAAAACACCAATTTATATTTAGCATAAAAATATGTTATACAGGGAAAAGAAGGTAGCCCTGAAGAAACAGAGGTTACTACAAAATGTTATCATTCACATATATTGTTATGAAGACTTGTATTTTACAAGAATCTCAATCACAAAGTTTTCTTCATCCACATAAGGACAATATATACTGCCAATATTTTTCATGATTCATGGAACATGAAGTATGTAGGGCTGCTGTGAAATGTACTTTATCCTATTGTTCTTGGACAACATTCTAAACTCCAACAGGCTTCAACCTACTTTCTAGACAAATATCTATTTCTGACATCATTTAACAAACATCTTTGAACTGGCATTATTTGCAATGTTGTTGAAACTTTGATAATTCATGATTTTCCAGTATTTGATAAAATACATACAACAGATTTAATTTAGCTAAGGAATTGTTTATTTTTATTGTGTCAATCTAGCATTTGCAAAGAATGATTTATTATATGTCTGTTGTCAATTCTGGTGTATGGTAGAAAAACTGCTCTACTGAGCACATTTACATCTTTCTCTTTTGTTTCAGTAGTAGTAACTGCCATTTCTACATCTTAAGATGCTGCAGCTTCTACATTCACCTCAGTTTTTCTTTCTAAGCCATGATTTGTTTCCCAGGTCTCTTAGCAATGTGATCAGTTTCTTTAATGTTTCCATGAATGGGAATTCCATAAATGAGCCAAGTACTTCTCTCTTCAAATCCCTCACCCAAACTAGTTTCTTTCACAAAACATATACTTATCCCATTAGCCATTATTGAAAGTAAACCTTATTTTTCTAAGACAATTCTTTCAATCACCTCCAATATTTTCAACAGAATTTCACTACTTTATTTCTTTATAGCCGCTCATGTTACAACCAATTTCGGATGGCTCCCAATCAAAGCACTGATAATAAGGACCCCTCTAATCAAGCCACCATTGTTTTCTACTAAGACACCGCCTGCTGGCGAACCGAAGAACAGCACATCAAGTTCTAGCCCCATTTTTAAGCGAGCTGTTCTGATGTTCTACTTGGAGGGCGATTTTAAGGCAGCACATTCGAAGAATCGATTCAACGGCAGAATTCAGGGCGAGCTTTGAGCATCGCAGCGGGACCTTCATTCCGGGGGGGGGAGGGGAAAACTCCCACGAGGGGAAAAGACCTGAATGTTTAAAAAAAAAGGGGGGGGGGAGATGAGGCGGAGAGCACCACTGAAGTTCCGCAAAGGCCTCTGCTGTTCCACGGTCCAACAGTCTCCGCAGGAAAAGGGACCGAAGCGACAGGCTTTGGCTGAGGGCGGCAGAGACTGGAAGGAGGGAGGAAAAATAACGCTGAATGAGGGTCCAGACCTGAGATGCCCTACCACCGTTACCTCCTTATCCGGCACCCACGGCGGCTCTTCCAGTCCGAAAGGGCTCTGCGTAGCCCGGCTTTCGGGGACCATTCGGAGCCCACTAGGGGAGCGAATTAACTTTTTGCCTTCAGGGGCCTCGCGCCCCGACATTTTCACCTCAAAGCTCGTACCACAGCCGCCGCCACACGGCGACGCGCCCAAACCATCGATCCACCCCAGCCACCCAATCCGAAGCCACCGCCCCGCCACAGCTATCCAATCGCCATCAGATTCACTAAAGGTAGACGTCTCTCCTGGCCAATGAAACGTTGAGAAACGATTCTCTTCGGGGGGTGGGGCAGCAGAACTGTTGTTTTCAACATTACAATGGTGGGCTGACTCCCCCCCCCACCACCATTGATATATACTTCTCAGCCAATCCCCTTCAAGGCATGTCAGGCCAAATGGAAAGTGAAAAGGAGAGAGAGAGAGAGAGTCTCGCACGCGTGCGCACAAAGACTAGGCAATAACGCCGCATGCGCCTTTTACATTGACAGAGAAGTTTATGAAAAGAAGCCGTGATCTTGATGACGAGCGAGGATTTCTGATTGGCTATTAAATCTTTCCAGCATTCTGTGATTGGCCCACGCTTTCCGCGGTTTAGGCTGATTGTTAGCGCCTTTCTCTTTTCTAAGGCTGCGACTGTTCACTGAAGGTAGGAGATCATTTAAAAGTGATTCTTGCTTTATAGGCTTCTGTCGGTGGAGTTTGAGTTGGGGGACTTTTGTCCGACTCCCCGTTCTTGAGGACACTGTTTAGCTTTCAATATTGGCATTTTTTTCAAGCTGGTTTTGAATTTTGAGTCTATAATCACATGTGTTTGACTGGAACTATATGACAAAGATCCTATGAAGAAGTAAACATAGGTAACAAAAGAGTTCAATAATATTTTTTTTCCATTTATTAAAATTTCTTTACTTTTACCTATAGAGGTGGAAGCTTTATTTTTCAGTGAACTGTCATAATTTTTTGTTCATTTTCAGAATAAAAGCTTCATTCATATTCTTCACGTGCATGTCTTACTGGATGTCTAACAGGCTAGGCTGTTTGATTCCAGAAGAATAGAGCAGGGAAGCCCCTTATCTGTGGGGCTTATTCTGTGTGATGATTGTAAAATAGCACTTGCATCCACTTTCAACATTCAACATGTCTTGGCCAATCTCATATATTCTTATATTTTTCCACCTAAGTACCATTGTCTCATGCAGTTTACGTGTGAACCATTCTTCACCCCAGATATTTTTTCACATCTTAGGTAACCTGAATGTAACTAAAATAAGCCAAGGAGCCTAGCAATTGCAAATCAGAATATAACACTAGTAACATAAAAGCATTAAAGAAAAATTGGAAAAATAATACTGAGATCAAGGAGCAAGGCTAATGTGAAAAACTACTTCAAGTCTTTCTGTTAGCATCTTTCTAAAGCTGTATCTTACTCAGTTTTCTTCCTCTATGTTACTTAATATTGTGTGGCTCTGCATTTGTGAAGAAATGGACTGGGATAAGTTTGACATGAACCCTAGAGTGATTGCAGCTATTAAAAAAGGTACATTACCTCTACAAATCCTTGTTTTCATATTATATGTCACCCCTTTATCATTTTTATATATTTATTGTGTAAGAAAACTGCCCTGCTGCATTTGACTAAGGGATTGAATAGACTACAGTTGCAAGTGGGTAAATGCTGATTGTGATAAGATTGGCTTTATCCAGATCTGAAAAGAAGCTAAGGTTACAATTTGAAATTTTTAAGAAAAAGCCATATTGGACTCACTTCTGAATAAACATCTGTGAGTGTGTCTATAGCTGATCATTGATGGAATTTTCTTAGCCTTGCTTTCACCTGTTGTTTAGAAATATGAATGAATGCATGACTGCCAGTGGTAAGGGATGTTCTGAATAGTTGAGCAACAGTGTATAATTATAGTTTCACAGTTTTGCTTTAGAAAAAAATACTTGCAAAAAAATAAATCTCTGCATTAATGGTGCCATGCTGTTCATGTCTACTTAAAAGTAAGTTGCATTGAGTTGAATAGGGCATACTAAGGTATATGATATAGAATTCCACAGCAAGAGAATAAAGTAATAACATGTCTATGCCCTGTAATATTCTCACTTTTCAAATAAAATAAATAGATCTATGTTGGTTATAGAGGCAATTTTCTTATTTCAGCAAATATAACATCAATTAAAGACATTTTCCATCTTTCGGGATCAGATCTGCAAAGGTTAACAAAGCTATCCAAGACAGATGTACAATATCTACTAAGAACAATTTCTTGTACTTTGAGAAAAAACTCTGTTTTTACAGGTAAGTTTTCAACTAGCTTTTTTCTAAACAATCAATTAAAAAAATATTAGATTACTATAAACCTGTAAATTGAAGGTATAGTGGGATTTGATATTCCAGATTTTTGTTAAAATCTAATTGAATCCTTTAACTTGCTGCAAAATTTGATGTATTTATGTCATAAAATGGTAATAAGGTACCTTTTTTCTTCTCTAATTTTGAGAACCTCTTTTATTCCCTTTCCACCTTATATTCTTTTCCTGCTACCAAAATAGAATGTTGTGCTTTTGCTGAGTCTTAACTGAATGCTTGCTGAAGATTTCTGAATCAGCTGATTAAGAGCCTCCATGCCTTTATTTTGTGAACCTCTTCAGGGTAATTACATTGAAAGTGACATACAAGTGTATTAAGTAAACCTGCTCTCAAATTGTTTTAGCACTCCAGCTATTTCAAAACAAAGCTCCCAGCACTTCCCAAGGCCAGAAGCTGAGTCTAGGCTGCCCAGTTCTAGATGGTTTGCTCCGAGGTGGAATTCCCCATACAGGAATTACTGAAATTGCTGGTGAAAGCTCTGCTGGGAAGACTCAGATTGCTTTGCAGCTGTGTCTTTCTGTGCAGTATCCATACAGATATGGTGGCCTAGAATCTGGTAAGAAATATGCTCTTTTAATCTCTTAATGATTTTGAGAAGAATTCTTCACTCCCTGCAGTGTTGCACACTATTGTATTATGATTATTAGCATTTAGGTTTATATAATGTCATGTAGTGCTTTACAGCATTCTCTGAGCAGTTTACAATGTAAGCATTATTAAAAGAAGGACTAGGGGTGACATGATAGCAGTGTTCCGATATCTCAGGGGCTGCCACAAAGAAGAGGGAATCAAACTATTCTCCAAAGCACCTGAGGGTAGAAGAAGTAGTAATGGATGGAAACTAATCAAGGAGAGAAGCAATTTAGAACTAAGGAAAAATTTCCTGACAGTTAGAACAATTAATCAGTGGAACAAATTGCCTCCAGAAGTTGAAAATGTTCCAACACTGGAAGTTTTTAAGAAAAGATTAGATAACCATTTGTCTGAAGTGGTGTAGGGTTTCCTGCCTAAGCAGGGGGTTGGACTAGAAGACCTCTAAGGTCCCTTCCAACTCTGTTATTCTATTCTGTTCTGTTCTATTATTTATGGTTGCCAGGGTTGAATCAAACATTTCATTTGCAAGCATGGTTCTGCTTACGAGCTCAGGTTTTTCTGTACAGATAGTCTTTAATTTAAAACCACAATTGAGCCCAAAATTTCTATTGCTAAATGAGATATTTGTGATTTTTGACCCATTTCATGACCCTTCATACCACAGTTGTTAAGTGAATTGTTATGGTTGTTAAATTAGCAACACAGTTGTTAAGTGAATCTTGTTGGAGCATAAATCAGCCCCGTTCCCCCCCTGGGGTAATTGTACTTGATTAGAGACAGGACGGATCTTGTGATTTCTAAGCTACTGCGCATACCGACAAATCTGGCTTCCCCATTGACTTTGCTTGTCAGAAGGTTTCATCAGGTAATCACATGATCCCAGTTGTCATGAGTCAGTTGCCAAGCATCTGAATTTTGATCACGACTGTGGGGATGATGTTCCAATGATCGTGTGAAAAACAATCATGTCACTTTTATCAGTGCCGTTGTAACTTCAAACGGTTGCTAAATGAACTGTTGTAAGTTGGTGAATATCTGTACTAGTATCCACTGCAGCTTTGGAAATGGACATTTTTGGTTGCAGTGGTTTTTGGTTATCTTTGGGACACGATAATTCCCAGGATTCACAAGACACTGCTGGTATTCCAGGTAACCTTAAAATGTGACTGTTTGCCTGAGATGGGGGTCATGAGGTTAAGGCAGTGTGTGGTTTTCACTGTATTGCATATTGTTGTCCTCAACAAATATTCTGTATTATCTATTTATACTGGGTTTTGCTATTGGTATTACTTTGCTTTTACTGAGTTTTTATTTTGTTAGCCACCCACAGTTGCAGTTATGAAATGGGTTGCCATATAAACAGATTTTTTAAAAAAGGAAATTATTATCCCTTCCCTGTGTGTGTGTGTGTGTGTGTGTGTGTTGTGTTGTGTGTGTTCCAGCTGACTGCCACAAAGAGAAGCCAGTAATTTCAGATGGCTTGGCCTTCATTACAGGTGCAGTTTACATTTGCACAGAAGATGTTTTTCCTAATAAACGTCTGCAGCAATTGATTGAGCAGCTGCCAAAATTGAGGAATGACGTTCCATCAGAGGTGATGCAGAAGATAAAATTTGGAAACAGAATATTTGTTGAGCATGCAGCAGATCTGGTGAGTATTTCATCTGGCTGTCAGTACTTCAAAAGTTTATTACATTCAATCTATGCAGCTGAAAAAGAGCTCTGATGCTACATTCCAATGTAGAATATGCATTTTGTAAATCAAAATGACAATTACTGACACTTAACATCAATTTTATAGTGCTGTTTTCATAGATGCCATTTCTCAGCAATTCTCTATAGAAAAAAGAGGTTATTTGTTTTTACAAAATATATAGTTAACTTTTCCCCCTCAAGTTTTCTTAATATGAAGCTAAAATACTGCAAACAACGCATTTAGAACATCCATCAAACTATGCAAAACATTAAAAATGGTCTCATTAAAAAAACCTTAACATATAGACCACATTCAACAGGTCAGGTTTGAACTTCCGTCCTGTGAAAAACAGTACAGAACGTCTGAAAAATGAGTGTTCATTTTTCTTCTATTTTATAATGAAAAGGTAAGCTTTTTGTTCTCAGAACTATGAAACTATGCTGGCGAAGTTGAAGGACTCTCAGAAGCTAGAGCAGTGTTGTTATGTGCCTAGTTTTTGGCACTAAGTCAACTGAATTATAAAGATTTTTAAAGAACCTTATTTTGGGTTTCCTGCACAACCCATCTTGCACATCTTGCTATCGAGAGAAAACTAAAAGAATCAGTTTGAATAAAAGCAGATTTTAATCCATCAGTAATAAATCCCAAGTCAGAGAGTCATTCGCTGCCTATTTTTATAATATATTGCCTTAAAATGTTATTACTGCCTTGAATTTTAATGTTGGGCATAGAATGCAAATTATAGTCGGCCTCACTGATTTATGTTAATTTGCATTTTGTTCTCCAGCTTGCCTCTGATCTTAGAACAGTTTGTCCATTAAATGATGGACAGCAGTAAAACTCAGGGACTGTGATCAAACCAGTCTGCAGGCCTCCACAAACTTGTACTCTGGAGACAAGGGTGTGGCATCACTGCCCTCAGTGAGGACAAATTCAACTAGAAGGGAGTAAGTGAAATAGAAAGGGAATCAAGGACAGGGGAGATTTCATTTGCTGTTTCAAAATTGGCAGAGAGGGGAATTGATTGGCACTTGATTACTATGCTGCAGGCGTAGAAAAACTTTCCAACTAGGCATTGCATGGCATTGTACTGATTTTAAAGAGAAATTGATCTGGCTTAATCAGTTGCTTGTTTTTCCTCTGGCATATTCAGTGTTCCCTTTGTGAGAAAATACACTGGAATTTCACAGGATACCTTTTGCTTAACATTATTTTTAATTTTTTTAAGGGAAGGAAAATGAAAGTGGAATGCCCAAGAGAAAAATGTACATCAAATGCTTTCCTTTCGTTCTTTCCAACCCAATATGGCATATTAAAAAGTCATTTCCTAAAAGGCCTCAAAATAATATTTAGAAAATGGCTGCAAGAAAAAAAATCTCAATTCATGCATTTGGGAGGGGGGGATAGGCAATGGTTCAGCATTCCATCACTCCTCTCTATTCTAGATCCCTCCCTCCTCTCTTGATCACATGACCTAGGGCAGCATGTTTGCCGCTTGGCCTATGCTTTTTGATGCACGTAGATATTGAAAGCTAAACAGATACATGAAGGAAGAACAGAAATTTGTATCCAGAGGCAACTCCCATGGATCTATCTTAATTAGACATCTGATGCAAACAGATATGGGCAGTGCAGATGTATATATCCTGATTAGTCCCTGGTGAGAAAATGCATGTGTATCCATGGAACACATTACTTGGTTAAACAGAAGAAAATACAAATTCCTCTTCTGGCCATTGCTGCTATAAAGCTGGGAAGAAATGAAAAGGCCTTTAAAAAAAAAAGTTAGGTGTTTATCACAAATACAAGGTCAGTGAACAATACACTCTTTTCCCTAGTGTTTCCTAGAGCTTTTTTACTACACATCAACCTTTGCAAATGCACCTTTTTAAACCAGCTTTTTTGTTCAGACCTCCATTCTTATTTGATGTATTGATACTCCATATAGATTCCTGGCAGTGTACAGTATAAAACAGATAAAACACATGGATAAAAATCATGGGGTAATGTCTTAATTACCCAGGATGATATTGACAAAGCATCTTCCAGTGACAACATGTAAACATTAAAAGTGCTTTTGAATAACTCCACTTTAGCCACCTTCCTAAATATTAATAGGGAATGAGTCACTGGGGAGGGAGGTTGTTTCAGCTTACTGGAACAGTAGCCAGAAGGGTAAACAAATGCATTAATGTATTGATAAGAACTTGCTTTCCAGTATATTAGTCCTGCATTTGGTTTTCCACTGGAATGATTTGTCAGCTATACTCCTTCCTTCCCAGTTTGATGCTCCATTGGGAACACAAAATAAAAATTGTGCAGAGAAAAACATTCATTCTATACCGGCTTGTGGGTTGCACTGGTAATAATGCAGTAGAGGTCTGCAGTTAGGATATATTTCAGTTTGGAGTGGGGTAATTTTTTAGAAGACTTAAATCAATTTGTGCTGGCCACAGTTAATCCTTTCCTGTTGGTATTTATTTCAGGGCTGATGGTGACATTAGACAGGACCCATGTCCAGGGGACTGACCGCTATTGGAAACCCTGGAAAAATATCACTGGTTAGAAAAATGCTAGTCCATTTTGGCAGAAAGAAGCTTTGAATAATCATATTTCCAAGCATGGAAAAGGATATTTATTCTAGGAAGAGATTGTTTTAGAATGAGGCGCCATACCAATAATCATGTAAAAATCTTAATGTAATCCTATTATGCATTCAGAAGGGTTAATTGGGACTTAGTCTCAAGATAATGTGCATAGATTTGCAACATTGTTGTAATTCTCACTCAGCTTCCTGACTCAGTAAAGCTTTGATGGATTGAGTATACAATTTGCTGTTTGCTGGCATTGCAAACAAATACAAAAGCTTGGAATAAGGATTACTCTAGCTACTGTAGTAATTATTGTGCATCCACTGGAGCACAGATTTATTTACAACTGTGCTGTACTTGACATACATCCTGCTGTATTTCCTTATTACAGGACACTTTCCATGAATGCATTACTAAGAGACTTAGCTTGCTGCTGTCAAGAGGAATGGTGCGGCTAATCATTATTGACTCCATTGCTGCCTTGTTCAGATGTGAATTCAGTGCTACAGATTCTCTCCCCAAAGCTAAATATTTACAGAAATTTGGGGCAAAGCTTCATAGATTAAGCTGCAGGTTCCATACCCCCATAATATGCATTAATCAGGTAAGATAGCAGTGTTTGCTTAGCCTAAACAACATCCCGCTAATTTCAGGACAGCTATATGCATCTAACTGGTTTTTAATATTTGATTGGACCTTGATTTAAACACTTAAATGAAATTCATAGTGAAGAATGGAATGTTTGCAAGTAAAATTCTATGTCTCACCAGAATTAAGGTTGGTTAATTAACTATGGTTTAGCCGAAGTATTTTATTTGAAATAAATAATTTGAAGTAAAATTCTTTCTTTCTTTCCTATTACTGACAAAGCATTGAATGTACATTGATTTCTTTTTCATATTCTAGGTAACTGATGCAATGAATGAGAGGGAAGATGCTGTTTGGAATACTCAAAGGTGAGTGGAAATAGAAATTCAGCAAGCACACGTGTATGCACACATGTGCACACACATATACACACAAAGTGAGAAAAAGAGATCTAAACAGATCTCATATATGTTGTATGTGTGTGGTAGTGTGCATGTGCTGGTATTGGGTACTTCTAACCCTACCTAGAATAACTCATTTTGAGTTGGAATGATGTAAGAATTGCAATTGGATTCTATAGCTAGCCCCGAACACAAGGTGTAAAAACCAGATTTTAGGTGGATTCTGTTTCACTGAAACAGTAACTATGATGAGTGAGGCTGTGACCAACCACAGAACTTTCTTCTTAGTTAAAATAAGTTTTCAACAGACAAAACGTCTTCACAGATTAATATAATGCAATGGAATACATTCTACCTTAATGTGATTCTGAAGCATCTAATATGATGTTATAACATTTGCTATGACAGATCACTCTTACAAACATGAAATGGACTAGTGCTGTGATGGTGAGCCAATGGTGCGTGTCCTGGCCAGCTGATTTTCGGGCCTTCTGGGCCCATCAGAAGTAGGGAAACTCCGGAGGACCTTGGGGGGGGGGTGAGGAAGGCCCGTTTTTCTCTCTCCCCAGCCTCCAGAGCCTTTCTAGGAGTCTGTGGAGGGTGAAAATGGCCTTCCCCACCTCCCCGGAGGCCAGAAATGACCCGTTTGCCAACTTCCAGTAGGACTGGAAGTTGGCAAACAAGCAGTTTTCAGCCTCTGGGGGAGGAAGCCATTTTTGTCCTCCCCAGACTCCTAGAAAGACTCTAGAGGCTGGGGAGAGCAAAAAACGGGCCTACTGTGCCATCACATGCTAGGAGCGGGGGGGGGGGGTTTGTGCGTCCATGTGCTGGGGCAGGGTACATAGAATTATGGGTGTGGGCACATGCATGCGAAACACCCCCCCCCGCCCCGCTTCCGGCACACGATGGCAAAAAGGTTAGCCATCACTGGACTAGTGCATTAATATTTAAAGAGTTCAACAAAATTGCCTTAGATAAGGGGTGTCAAACTTGCGTTGTCACGTGACGTATCGGGACTTTTTTCCTTCACTAAACTAGGCATGGGCATGGCCAGCGCATGACGCATCTGGCCCACGGGCTGCGAGTTTGACAGCCGTGCCTTAGATCAAACCATATCATTAATTCATTTATCCCAGGATTATGTAAATTTTGGACTGAGGGGAGCTGCACACTTCTGGAACAACAAAAAATAGATTTAACAATGGAATTTAAATGCAATAGTTAAATGAATACTATTTATTTCCGCTGTGTTTAATAGGATTTATTGCAAATGCAATTTGGTAAAAAAGTGCCGCAGGGTTTCCATGAGACTAGCCCAAGAAATCAGTTTAAAAAAGAAGCTTGCTTCCTCCTAGTTCAAATTGAGTAGAATATTTTATAATTGCCGGCTTTGTGTTTCAGCTGCTCAGCCAGGACTGTTGTTCCAGCACTGGGAATAACTTGGTCTAATCAGCTGTTGATGAGATTGATGGTGTGTCGTACTGTAAACCAAGCACTGACTGGTGGAGAAACACTCTATAGTAAAAGTGAGCTCCGAATGTTAAGAATTATTTTTGCGCCTCATTTGCCCCAGCATTTTTGCTATTATACTGTAAAATTGGAAGGTGTAAAAGGAATCAGGAAAATCAGTCATGATTATGAAGAAACATAAAGCAGTATTTTTAAATCATTTTTCAGTATAAAATGGAGTTAATATATTAAAAATCCCCAATCTGTTCCTGTGATTGTATCATCCTATTTATCTATTGCATTATCCTGTCTGCTCAGCAAAGTGCCTGCTCAGTAGAATTCTTGTATTATTTGATCTGGACTGTGCTCTCAGAATTATAGCAAACAATAATCTGAACTCTAGTTTAAACTACAAAAATAGAATAACAAAACTTTAGTTTATAAAAGAATCCCCTTTAGCAGTATAAAACAGATATATTACAAACATCTGATAAAATAATTTTGAATCAAAAAACCTTTGAAGGGTAAACTGTATTTCTAGAAAGGAAATTATTTGCTGTTAGCGATTACATTTACGTGTATTTAACACAGGATTAACATGCTGCACTAACAGTGCTTAGGCTTAATTAATAACTTAAGAGATCCATTTAAACATGCTGTACTCTTAAAATCAGGGTAGACAATTAATGGTGTGATGCAGCTTACAAGCATGGTTGGGGAATTCTTTTCCTGGGGAGATTTAGTTGGGTCCCATGTTTACCTTTAAGGTGACAAAACTGAAAATGTCTTTTAACTTTTTTGCTATTTTTAACTTATGAAGAAATATTTATATTTATATTCTGCCTGTGCACTAAATGTAAATATGGAAATATAACTTCCATTGCAGTCTCTACGCGGGAAAAAATAATTTGATTTTCTAGATTTCTAAAAATATAAAAATACACAAGAACCCCAAGAGATGAAACTTACTAGATAAAGTCCTCATGGTCCCCTATTTTAGGGAGAAAAGATAATAAGATTTAAATGTCCATATTTATTATTTATTTAAATGATTCATGTGGCTGCCCAACTTGCAAATAGCAATTCTGGGGAGTTTATACATGGCGAAAAACATTTTAAAAACACCTCACAGTAGACGTTAATTAAGGCCAAATCCCAACCGATTGAAATTAGAAGTCATTACAGAATGAGCTTATCCAGCATTGGCTCAGTGCCTGGGAGAAAAACAACTTGTCAAGTCTGATGGAAAGCCAACAGATTTGGAATAATCAAAATCTGATGGGAATAAAATTCCATAGGGCTGATGTTGTAACATAGAAGACAAACTTTCTAAATCCTGATAGATGACACTATTTCATTAGAAGGACTTGAAATATCCATACATACACCTGTTGGATTTCATGGGATGAGCAGAGACAGTCTGTTGATTAAACTTCATTATGATATTCTCATATCACTGTCAAATGTTGTGCCTATAGACTTAAGTTTGTTATACACTTTCTCCAACATCATATTTTGGGATATGTTTTTCCTAAATGCTGTAATTGATTTCTGCAGTTGCCTGAAGAAGCTTCTCAATGCAATTTATACATGATTAAATAGAAAGTGTTCCGTCACTTTGTATTTTGTGTCTAGAAATATTTTATTATACTGTATTTAAACAAAGATTCCCATTATCAGCGGGAATCCTATTTAAATAATATTTAGCCTAGTTGATCTTATTCATTAAAACATCTTCAGATCACAATTGCATGCTTTCTAGTAAATTATGAAATTACTCTATACTCTGTTTTAACACAGCAGCTTCTTGTGCTATTCTTATTCAAGGATAGGAAATCCTGGATTCTTTATTTGTCCAAACGAAGTATTTGCCCTGCCCATAAATTTTCTCTGTAGGAATACATGAGACTTTTTTCTTTCCTAATAATCTATACACTATTAAGCTTTTCTTTAAGCTTAAAGCTTTTAAGTTTTTTTTAATACCATATAGCAATTTGCATATACTTTAAATCATGATTAACAGTAAAAATAATCATCAAAAAGCTAGGTAAATACTAAAATAGATGATAGTAATAACATTTTACCATACTGTGAACAAATGTTGAGTACCATAGCAGCAATGGAGAATCTCAGATTTTCATTTATACGGAATCTTTTTTTTAATTATGTCAGAAATGTCTGGAAAATATCTGGTGGGAGTGTTTTGTCTCCATCATGATTGGAAGAATTAAGTGATACAACTTTTATTAGATTCCATTTTAAGCAGACTGCAGAATTCAATTATTTTACTACAAAAATTTAGATGACCATTTGATTAAATATCTAAAGATGAAGGTTATTTAAGTTTACAATGCAAACATTCAGCTTTCCTAATATAAACTATGTTTACTTACTTTAGAGGCTTATTAAAAATTGAGAATATGTTTAGAAACTTTCCAAACTAATAAAATACGCTTGACTTTGGCTGGATTGTTTTCCTGAAAATATTTGATTCCGTGTCTTATCATGTTGTCATAAGTTTCTAGCTTACTAGAAATACCATAATAACTTCACAGAGCGATGACCTGAAGATAAAATAAACAGTTCAAATTAAACAAAAACATGTCCTTGTCTCTAAGGCGATATTCTTCAGGGTATTTAAGACAGTACCACCCTCTCCCAATTCATTACTACATTTTTAAGGAAAAAACTTGTTCTCTATGGAGAAACAGGCAGCATTACTCAAGATTGTACATTTGTAACAGAAATTTATTTCATAAATTCTCCAAACGTTCATTTGAAATGTGAATCTTTACACAATAATCTTGAAGCACAACTTGTTTTTAGGTACACAAAAGTTGGGGATGAAACCCTCTGTAGAGAATTATGCAAAGGAATGGATTGGATATAGCAGCATAGCATGTATATACAGTAGTGGGGTGGATTCTATGAGATGATGGGGTGAAATTATAAAAATGATAGTTTGAAAGAACAAGGAGACAATATTCTGTGAACATACTTATTTTCTAAGACAATGTTTTAAGATGTTTAGACTTCCAACTTCCAGAATTCGTAACTGTTTGCTATGTTGTAACTCATGATGGCCATAAAGCTAATCCTTGCTTTTAACAGTCCTTTTTTGGGCAGTTGTTAAGCAAATGCAGTGATTGTTAAGTGAACCAATGGATCACTACAGGTAGGGTTTTGTAAAGTAAATGCTGGTTTTCAGCAAATTTCGTAAAACATGATCACAGAACACTGCAAATGATTGTACAGATGGCCTGGCTTTGAGTGCGCAAAGTGCAGTCGTGTGGCCGTGGGGGGAGCACAATTTTGGAACTTCAAATTTGGATTGAAGTACCCCCCTCCTTGGTCTGTTGGGACTTCCAATGGTTGCTAAGCAATCAGTGTTGAGGACTAACTGTAAACATTTCATGCACAGAACATTTCCGCCCCTTTAATAAAGAAATCACATTTATGTAGCTCTGTTTGATTCTTTATTTTTACACTTTGAGAGTAACAAGAAAGCTTTAAAAATGAAACAAATACTTCACAACTCTGTAACAGATTAAAACAAAAGAGACACCATGCTATACACTTCTGAAGAAAGTCTGCTTCTTTAGCCTAAGGCAAATAATTTGCTCTAACATCCATTTAAGAATCAAAATAGATTTAAGGAAATTGTGGCAAATTGAAAATATGCTTTTCTAATTAAAAAAAACAGACTTTATGACTTTTAAGAGCGCCAATTTTTTACTTTTGCAGATAAATTGATCATGCATTATTTCTTCCTATAAGAATAAAATTCCTCATTAGAACAGTTGTTTTAAAGAGTAAATGCAATTTTTTAAAATAAAATATGGAGAATCAAATCTAAAAGATTGATTTAGCCCATTTCCATTTTAATATTTTCCAGTGTTAAAACTATACTATTTAGAACAGAGGTGTCAAACTCACAACATCATGGTACCGACATGTGACTTATTGGGATTTTTTCCCCCTTTGCTAAACCGGGTGGGGGCACAGCCAACACGGGATACATCTGGCCCACAGGCCACAAATTTGACACCCCTGATACAGAACTACAGGTAGTCCTCAACTTACAACTCAAATTTTCTGTTGTTAAGGGAGACAGTTGTTAAGTGAATTTTTCCCATTAACGCCCTTTCCTGCCACAGATGTTAAGGGAATCACTGTAGTTGATTCACTTAAGTTAGTAACACGGTTGTTAAATGAATCTGGCTTTCCCATTGACTTTGCTTGCCAGAAGGTCGCAAAAAGTAATCATATGACCCTGGGACACTACAGCCATCATAAATGTGAGTCAACTGCCACAAGTCTGAATTTTGATCACATGACCATGGGGATGCTGCCAAGGTTATGTAAAAAACAATGCTGTTGTAACTTTCAACTGTCATTAAATGAACTGTTGTAAATCGAGGACTACCTATACAATTTATTTCCTTTTTTAAACTGCTACTTCGTTGATTTTTCTCTGATTATGGTATCCTTAAGTGCTCTGAAGTGAGTTTTGAAAGGACATGTGAATTACTCTGTTTCAGCAGTTTAGCTGAATATCCTGCCATTACACAATAGCCCCATCAGTGCTGCCATACATAAAGTGCACAGATGAAATGCCATTAGTTACCTCCAGTTTTGCAGTAAGTCATACATATAGGGTACAAAAACTATTTAATTTACTATTTGAAGCCATAGAACTGCACATTGATAATTACACACGGATTAAGAATTACAGTAATATGTTTTTAAAAGTAATTTTTTTCTGATTTAATTTTGAGATATACAATAACGAAATAAAGTTTCATAATTTTAAAAGGGAATATTCATAACTTCAACAAAATATAAACAAATTCTGGTAAAATATTTTTTACATTAATTTATGTTACAAGTATATATTTTGTACTTCAGCAGATTTCATAGTAGAGCAGAGTTCAGTGGGAAAATTGACCTTGTTAACAAATTGGTGTATTTCAACATTGTAAACAAATTCAATAAAACACTACACAATCTGTTTCAGAAATATATATAATAAAAATACTTAATTTTCCATAATCAGTGGAATTACTAATTTAACGCAAAACATCTTTTAGCCAGCTGATTTAACATTGTTAAATCTAAAAAGCATTCCTGCTTGCAAAGAGGAATATCTATAGTAAACATTATCTGAATTGTTTTCCATGAAGCATTTTCGAATCAAGGCAAGTGTTCTAGATCACCATGTTAACAAGATGACAAAGTTAGAAGGGACCTTGGAAGTCTTCTAGTCCAACCCCAATGTTTCTTTCAAAGATTTGTACTGGGGCTAATTATATTCTTGAGATCCTAAATGGATACAGGAACATCTATTAAAGATGTAGCTTAAGTAAACCCTATTTAATATTGCAACTTATTTTATTTATTTTATAAAACAAATAAAATTGTGACTTGGGTACTAATGAACAGTATTGTCTAAGAAAATATATAATGTAATGGGCAATTTAGATTATCACCATCACATATGATTTTAAAATTAAAGAAAAAACTAAAGAGAAAAAATCAATCTGAATAATGCTGCTGCCAAGACACTTAATGTGCAGATATCAGATAGATGAATATTGCAACTGAGCTTTCAATTCACTGCTGTTTTACTTAGAACCCCCAGAGTTGTGAGAAATGGCAATCTTCCTAACAGGAAGAACCCACATAGTTCCTGCTCATGCTACCATCCCTTTGTTTCACTTGAATGCCTCAAACTTATTTTTCAGATTACAGTTATGAGGTCTAAAAGGGATTCACTGACAGATGTGGACTTAATTGGATGGCCCTGTTGTTTCCAGAGATACATTTTTAAGACAGAATTAAATAATTTATTATGAAGAAGCATACTTGGTAGGGAAGGAATAGTGTTTAGAGATTATACAAAACACAGATTGTTGTTTAAGCTACTTCTGAGAGTGGAAAAAACCCTTTATAATAGGAGGTTTTGCTGGTGAGGGCTCAGTTCTTCAAATAGGTACAACAGATGCACAAACAAGAGTTATTTCTGCACCAAATACAAGATTCTAATGAAATGTATGTGATTTATTTTTTCACAATACTCACTTAAATTAGTGAAAGGCTAAACTATCATGAACTGGAAATATATAGTAACTGTTTCTGTAACATTGCTGAAAATAAGATATACTATATCCATAATTTCCTCAATAGTATATCAGTAGAGTGATAGTTTATCACAATTGCCCATCGCACAGCATGGCTCAGCCATAGGTTTGTGTATATCCACTTTTCTAATCAAATGTACTGAGTAAACTGCTTCAAAGAAAAGTATCAGGTAAATTTTTTCTCTCATTTCTTATTCACAGATAGATCCATAATAAGCAAGGCAGGATAGTTAGATGACTAAGAACCAAGTTTAGCACAGTCATACAGATTAGCCACAAATTTTTATTTTCCATATGAGAATATTAGTATTTTAGGTCATTCGCTTATTCATAATACATAACATACTAGATTTTTCTTCTAAAAATAGATCTTCCTATAATTTTCAGAATTTTAAGTCTAGATGACCTGAGAAGTCTGAGAATTTATTTCATCTCATCTGGAGGACATAAAAGTCCATAAATTCTACTGGACAGATCAAAATTTTAGTCCGGCCAAATGAAGACAGTTGTTATGGTTCATTCCTCTAAGCATACTACTATACTTTGTTATAAGATCAAAACAAGATGGCATTAAAGGGCTGCCCCCCCTTCAACTTTTTGGCAGCATATATTTTCAACTTTCATTTAAGTTATATGCATGCAAGAGGTAATTTTATAACAATATAAAGCTAAATATGATATTCACTTGGGAAAAAAATGTTACTAAACACAAAGGACAATGTAACTCACAACCATGTTACTGTACAGAAGAACATTTTATTTATGCATCTTTCTTAAGAAAATAAAAATGGAAAAAATTGTTAAAAATAAGAGAGACTAGTATTATTTTAATAACCTAACCACTTCATTCCAAAGAGATTTAAATTTTATGCCCTTATTCTCAAAAATATATTGAATAAGGCATATTTATAGTCCATTTTGAGTAACAGACTGAAATTGTATTAGAATATACCACCAATGTAATGTAAAATCTTTTCAAACAGGAATGCCAAATACAACAACTTAAAAATGGAGTCATTCTATTTTACTTCAGCTTTTTGGTTTCTTTATATTTGCTTTCTAAAATCAGTTCAGAATTTTAGAATTTAACTAAGATGATTAAGAACAATATAACCAACCCCATTGTTAACCAGCAAGTATAATTCACTGAGATTTACAAATGATATGCAATGTTCTCACAAAACCTCTACATAGTCACCAGCATTGACCAGATCTCAGTTTTCATTTAAAAACTGGACTTTACATGTAATTTTTATAAAACTAGAATACATTCCTTTTAGTGTTTTAATCTCTGCGGTTCACATTAACATTGATTGTACTGCAAGAAAGTAAGCAAAATGAATTTAGCTTGGTTATTCCTACTGGCCAGAGATTTAATTTTCTTGGTATACAATCATGACTTGCACACATTTCCTACTTCCTGCTTGCAAATAATAGTATTGCAAAATGAAAACAGATAAACATCCTTTCTTATCTAGTCCCCTGAGAAGAGAAAGACTTTATCACCCAAAGGAGTAATAAACCAATGGAAGATTGAAAAAGTTGCCACTAATAGGCTTTTTTTATTGTGACAAATTTCTTATGAGACCCTCTTGCAAGCCACAACTTCACAGTACAGTACTTATTTTTTTCCTTTTCTCACTCCAAACTGAAATAGAAGTCAGATTCAAGAGGCAGTATGTACTTATAATTCTGGATTGAGGAAAAAAAGGAGTGTTCTGTGGGATTAAAATGAAAACACTGAAAACCTGATGGGCTTAGTTTATTCTGCTTTTCCACATTAAAGTAAACTGCACCATTTTCATTAATTTTTAGACTGAAGAAAGCCACAATTAATTGGCTATTGTCATTTTCAAGAGGTGTCAAAGTTATTCCATTCTACTTAACCAGTACCTTGCCCTACGGATTTAAAATCTGAATGTCATAAGCTACATGACAATTTTCATATCTGTAATATATAATGTGTACAAAGTCCTTATTCCTTACAGCGATGAACTTAATGTAAATCTCATTCTAGCAAATGCATACCTAGTTAATAATGGATGCTCCTGTAACAGTTTTAAAACAGCACGTTGAGGAAAGCTTTTGCATTTTTTGTACTTCAGTTCCTTTTCTATTTTGTGGGCATATTTTCCTGTTTATGAATACTGCTATACAACTATCTGTAACACAACTCCAAATTGCTAGTAACAATGCAATAAACTTAGCATGCTTCAGAAAGAAGCTAATTACTAACTCTAGGATTCTTTAAAATGCCAGTTATTTTAAGAGAGCCTAGAAATAGTCCATTCTGTTATGTTTTTAACCTAGAAAGTGCTAAAAAGATCATAATGGGGATCCCCAAAACCTGTGAATCTCAGTGCTTCATGATTCATACGAACATTTTTAGCTAGCATCTGTTCCAGAACCTCAGTGGGCCAAATCAGTGTGACTGACACTCTTAGCTCTTGAATCTGTCAGACAACTAGTTCGTCCCTGCATAGGAAAGAGAACAGAAAGAGTTTATATACAGTTTTAAACTGTGCAATCAGTCATTTAAAAATACAAACTCCAAATGAACAAAATGCAAAATAAAAAACGAAGACAGGTACTGTTTACCTAAAATTAGTTTTAGGATCTTAACTAAAGTTCAAGATTGTTCAGCACACTTCCAATTAACTAGATAGGCTTTATTCCAACATGCAACAAGTGCATTTTGTAGCTTTATCAGTGCCTGATTCAGTTCCTTAAAGAGGAATCCAAAAAGCTCCAAATTAAAGTACCTTTTTCTGCCACAAGCATAAAATTTGATTTGCTTCTGTTCCCAAACTGTGGTTATCTGAAGAACACATTTTCAGTCAAATCATTCTTTATTAGACAAAGTAGCCAACTGTACCATCAGATTTTTTTTTTATCATGCTTGTTTGAAGAAGTGAGCAATTAAAAAGAATGTTTCTAAGATAGCATGTGAACACGAAAGATCTTCAAAACTGTTTTTTCAGAACTTAAGATATTTTGGAAGTTTTAAAAAATCCTAAATTCTATGATTTACATTGACTAATAAAGAGTTCTGCCACAGGATACTGAATTCATGAAAATATAGTAACTTCAGCAAACAAGAAAAAATACAATGTTGCATCCTGAAAATGCTAAGAGCTAAGATTATTTGTAATATAAAATGCACACTAAGTATCATATATATTATAAAAATAGAACCATTTTACATTTTTTTGATCTCCATGCTATTTAAATATTTAGCCTTACACCCCTATTAAGACAAATGTCTCACAAACTGAGGACTTTATCCCTCCAACTACTTTTATTAACCTTTGTTATTATATTCCACAAGATGTTGGCAGCATTTATAAATAGTTCCATTTTAAAAACTGAAGTGCTTAATTACTTAGGGTATTTTATTTTGGGCTTTATACAAATGCAAGAATATTTCAGACAACTGGAACTACTCATGTATAGGTTTTTACTCTCCTGGTGTTACGCATTAGTATTGAAATACCTGCTACATTGTCAACTATGTTAGTGAAAATTATAGGGTTAGTTAACAGCCACAACGTAACACTGGTCATTTAAACAAGACTATTAAATCAAACATGGACAAATATTAAGACATGTGAAGGAGAATCTTCATGCAGACATTATTAAAATGTGACTGAGTTAATATTTTGAGATCTCATTTTTCCCCATGGAAGATTGTAGCACTACCCAATGATTTTCATTAGCAAATACTATGTAGAAATTGAACTTTGAAAAAACAATCTTTATAAAAAGTATTGGTTGGAGTTTGAAAATTTTTTTTGCCAGTGTAAATCTTCCTGTGATTACTCAGGGGCACAATTTATTTTTATTTATCACCTCTTGGGACAGATTAAAGTTGCTCTAGAGTGGGGTATCAAACTCAGATCGTCACGTGATGTATCAGGACTTTTCCTCCCTTTGCTAAATCAGGTGGGGGCGGGGCCAGGATGTGATGCATCTGGCCCGTGGGCAGCGAGTTTGACACCCCTGCTCTAGAGAGTAAACCAAGCTCTGTGAGTAGCCTCTGACTTTAGCAAAAGCTGTCAAATAGGAAAAGCCACACAGAATTCCACCCACTGTTAATTACCTTCTAGACTAATTCTCCAGTTTACACTGCTGCGGGTTGACACTTAAATGCTTCAGTATGCTGGATATTGTTCAGATATATTTTAATCCTAATCACTAAACTCCAATAGCCACTTAAAATACCTGAACAGTTAAGGTAACGTTGCATACTTCAGAAAATGTTAATATAAAACAGTCAACAACAGTTTGTCTGCTTTCCCTTGATAATCAAGGTGGAAGACAAAGATGGTTCTGGAAAAGCATTTTGATGATTTTGAAAAACCATGATACGGTAAAATAGTATAAAAAGGATAATATTCCTGTAAGGGGGACTTGAATATCAATGAATTTGTGTAATTTCCAATGCCTTTAATATACTACAAGCCATTTCAGAATAACACTGCCAATACATAAGACAAGGTAATACAATATCTGCTACCTGAAATTATTTATAAATAGCATACAGATACCTCTCACAACTCTATTCTGCTTCCCTATTATGGGAAAGACAGTATAAGAGACATTTTTTTCCTCTAGCCAATTATCTTTATCATAGTCTCCAGATAGCTTCATTCATACAACATTTATTACTTTCTCTCTTCACTACAAAAGACATACATGGACAGATGCAAGAAATGCAAATCCACAACCCAAGAAGACACATTCAATTACACAACACCTGATTGTAGTCTGAACTGCATGGTTCTGTCACCTCATTTGCTATCTGTATGAAAGGCTTATTGTTTCTATTGACAACACTGGAATTTGTGCCCTAAAATATTCAGAGAATAGAAAGAGCAATGAATTAGCAGCAGTCAACAGTATATAAAAGGGTAAAACTGCAAATGTCGATGGCCATTTTAAATAAAATTGTTGGGCCTACATACG
This sequence comes from Masticophis lateralis, assembly GCA_030761175.1. NCBI lineage: Eukaryota > Metazoa > Chordata > Lepidosauria > Squamata > Colubridae > Masticophis > Masticophis lateralis. The sequence continues at coordinate 318,962,932 of JAUDYJ010000001.1, read as the reverse complement.
AGAAGCTTTGAAATAGATCGTTGCAGTGTTATGACATAAAATTAGGAATGAAACAGTATCAAACTTAGTTCCATGTCTGAGTTTGGGTTTTCATATGCCCAAATTCGTCATTTTATCTATAGCTATTTTAAGCCCTGCCAGTAAGGTCTAGTTGCATAAGAATATTATAGGGCTTCTTACTTGAAAATGATCTTCAGTTGTTTTGCCACCCACGTTAAGAATATTCATTGAACTGGCACGCTTCATGCTGGACAGTGAACATGCAATGATAAACCAATCAGAAGAGTTGAAAATGGAAAGCTCTGAATACACAAAACATATATAACAAGAAAATAATTCCTACACTAATAACACTATTATGACTGAAAGAAATACAATTTAGTATACACACATTTTCCTATATTTATCACAAAAGATCATAAAATTTAAGATTTTTTAAAGTACCATTTTATTATCAATTAAATTCTTTTATTCTTAACTGGTCAATTCCACCACAGACCTTCTAAAACTCAAACTGTATAAACCACCATACCGGTACTGTATATACGTTTTTTTAAAAAAAAAATCCTTTAGTTACGAACATGTCATTCATTCTTGGTAACTGAATGGACAAACAATTGTCCATCTTAACTTGTCCCTTAATAGCTTTAATTTAAATTAAATAATTTAAATTATTGTTTTTTAGAGATTCTCTTTTCTGGAGATAGTTTCTCTGATCTGGATTGCAGATTGTAGAATATAATACATATAAGTCATTGTCAAAATTCTGCCCTAATATTCTAACATTAGCCACAATCTGCAGAGATTTGGTAGCAAATCTTACTGTATTAAACAATGTAATCAACTCTTAAGCCCTAGAGGATGTTATTATTATATTTAGCTGTAACAATGTATATAAAACCTTGTAGAATTTCCATGATATATTCCAAGATTTATTGAACAATTATCCTACATTGAACTACAGCTATAATAATTTAGGGGCTTCTAAAATTTTAGAGGGTTTATCCTTAAAGATTTAAAACCAAGTAGCATAATACACAAATTATTGTTTTTCTATACTCTTGGTGTGCTCAGCACAGCAAACATTTGCACTAACTTTAAATGAAGTAAATGTAGGCAAAAACTGAACATATGCCAGCTAGGATTCTTATGAACCTTTAAGGTCTAAAAGAGTAACGTTGGGTGACTAATTAAACTTGGATGTTTTGGGATGAAAAACTTGAAAGAGTTGACCATTACCACCCAGTCAGTTTACAGTAGTCATTTGATAAGTTATAAGGTAAGGGTTTTTTTTAACAGTTTAAAATTTGCAATGGTTTATTCCCTGCACTGGCAAGGTCAGATTGTGGTGGCTGAAATTACTTGGTTTTATAGATTTGTGTTGGGAGTAAAGCAAGTGTATATCAGTAGACAGGCACACTGTATCTTTTGGCACAGATTAGCCAAAAGACAGCCCCAGCAACTCACCTATGCATTCCTAATGGTAAGTAGTACCATTAATATAACAAGCCTTGGAAATTCAAGCAAATTTATTATAAACTAAGGTATACAAAATAAGAAATATTTACAGTGTATTAGTGCCAACAATAACAATATATTTCTGCATATCCAAGAACTTCAATGCATGCATATTAAAATACAGGTGTTATCAACATAAAGCAGTAAGTCATGCAATAATTACATGTTACTTATTTATTTATATATACTGTTAAACAAATATTGTTAATCTAAAAATGTTTAACACAGCGCAGATATGAACATCTGAGTTTATTAGCTTTTAAATGAGAATTATCCACAGATGACACTGAAACATTAAATAATCAATTTGACTTCATACCCACAGTGATATCAATTTAATTGTTTTGCAAGACAAGTAGTAGTACAGTATATGGCCATTGCAAATAAGGAAAATCTTTGACAAGACAACATCTAGTTTTTAGTTGTTTCAAAATTTCCTTCTGCATTAGAATCTGCAACCAGGTCATGATACTGTTATTCTTGCAGCACCATTTCTTCAAGTATAAATCAATAAAGTACAGAAAATAAATCCTGAGGATTTTAACTAGTATCAGCACTAGATAGCCCACAAAAGACATGGCTGTGTAAAACAGGAGTGTGTAAGGGCTGAAACTGAAGACATTAGCATCAAGAGGCCTACCAGTTAATTTAGAGAGGTGGGAGGAAGAAGCCTAGAATGTTATCTTATGGCTACAGAGTACAGATGTACACTGTTTGTGACTTCTTTGCACTGTACTGGAAAATCACTGTTTATGGCTTCATGTCTGTAATAAAAAATTAAATCTAAGTCAATTTGATCTGAACATATTCTGCCTCGTGGAGGCTAGAATTGAATAAAGGAAAACCTATTATTTAATGCTGAGTGTTAATTTGATTTCCTTAAGCATGTTCACTAAACCATTGGCCCCAAGTTCTAAGTTGGAGGTAGGTAGTGGTGTAGATTGTTCTATAAAAAACAAAAACAAATCCAACCCTAAAAATTGACATTACGGGCCAATGTTTTACTGATCATGCATAAATATCATCAGGGACAGATACCACTTCAAATGAGATACTAGTTAGAGGTTAAACTATATAACAGTCTGTATTAAATAAAAGGAGGTCAGAATCTTGTTATTCTTCTAGCTGGGCAAATTCCCACTTGCAGCAGCATTCAAGGTGTCATACATGTTTTGAACCTATGGATTTATGATTCACAAACAGCAGTTTTCCAAGAGTGTAAAACTCTTAAGACAGGCTGTCAAAAGCAGTTTGTGATACCGCTCTGAGACCTGCTATTCTGAATCTAAAAATCATCTTGGCCGTTTATATAAATGTTTTAAATTGTTTCTTGACTCTTAGCATAATAATCATATTTACGGAAATGCAGCAGAATGAAAGTAATATAGGAACAAAAAGTAATAATAAAAATAAAAGTTATACACAAATCTTCATTTATTTCCTTCTCCCCATATCCAATACTATTCAAAAACTAATAGGTTTTTCACTTGTACAGATCAGAAAATGATTTCAAATGAATAGAAATAGCAGATCTCAGTGAAAATAAGAACACTTAAATAATACTGTTATTTAACGATATTTTATAGACTATATATTTTCAGAACAAAGTGGGGTGCTCTTTGGAAAGCAATGAAAGTAATTAAGTATTTTTTTATTTGTAAACCAAGCTTTTTTTAAAAGTGATGAAAGCATATGCTAATACAACATTTTAAAGCAATATAAAAGACCTGCAAAACGTATACAAATTTTTAGGTTGTTTTTTACTGAAAGACAAAGAGAAAAGGCTGGTTTTAGAAAAAAATACTGTTGAAAGAAACAAAAGGCACGTTTAAGTATATTTTAAGGAAAGAAGTAGATGGCTTTGGAAATATTTTGCTATTATTTATTGACTGAAAATCTAGTAGTTCAGAGAAAAAGTATCCCCAAAACGTTTAATTGTCTTATCAATAACCTAAATACTGAAATATTCCAAACTAGAAAGTGATAGAAATAGAAAAGATTATGGGATAAAGGCCCTGATGGTTACAAACAAAGTAAAAAGATAATCACAAGCAGAAGCAACCATGTTTACTGTAGCAAAAAAAGAACCACATCTGACTAGAAGCTTTCCTTGTTAAAAGAAAGACTTTCATTTCCTTTGTTACTGTTACCTGTTTGTCAAAGAACCATAGATAGAAATAGATTGGTTTCTATATTTCCAACAAGATTGTCTCCATTGTTTTTACTGAAAATGGCATTGCGTAACTTCTTGTAACAATTAATAATACTTTCATGTAATAAAACCTGTAACAGTTTATTTACTAAGATCTGGAAACAACACACTCTCTCTCTCTCTCTCTCTCTCTCTCTCTCTCTCTGTGTGTGTGTGTGTGTGTGTGTGTGTGTGTGTACTGATGATATTGATACCAAGTATATATTTTATTCATTACAAGGACTGGATTAAGAATTTCAGTCCATTTTAATATAACAATAATTTATTCGCAGGAATTCTAGATAAAGTAGATGAAACAGCTTTTATTAATATGTGAGAATTGAAAAAAATGTTACATGTTTACATGTTTATTAAATGTAAACAGGTACCCAATTAAATAGATCTGTACAGATTCAATAACCTAGTTTGATTAGATATTATATATACACATGCATCAATTTCTCATATACCAATTAAATCTTAATAACTTTTTCAGAATAAATTAAAAGGCTCCTATTTTGTTACTAAGGAGAACCTGCTAAAATTCCAGCCAAGTGCATTAATCAATCTATGTGGGATAACAGAGCAGTCAATTCTTGAACTAGTCACTTATATAATATCAAAATTTTTACAAAGCCATAATACTGTTTACAATCAAATTAAGGGCAAACTTTCTACAACTGTTTATGACCAACTTTCAATAACATCCTGTGTACTGCATTTTTTGTGCGAACTGCTTCCTGATTAAACTCTGGTGCATTCGCACAGCAGATAAAGCCATTACACAGCAGGATAGGCTTAGGCATAATTCAATTCCCATGTGTTGCAACACATCTAGAAATAATTACCCAGGACTTTCTCGTGAACTTCCTCCCTTCAGTTTTCTAACCAGCTTCTCACTGCTGCGTCTAATTGAAGCACGAAGTTTGCTAAAGGAACCACTGCGTTTTAATGATCCAGTGCCATCCTGAAAAAAATGAGCACGTTTAAAACCACAGAATCATTCATCCTTTGTCAGAGTTTAGTGACATCTAAACACCAATTGCTTATGTTCTGCTGTCATTGAAGTTATAAGCAAGTATCTCAATTTCAAAAAAATTTAACAAAAAGTTATTCTTAACAGATAAGAGTGGATAATCTCCAAGATCACTTTGAATCTTAATTCTAAGATTCTGTGATAATGGCTCTGAAATGAACAGATTAAAAATAAGTACACAGCATATTATCTATCAGGGGTGCATCACTTTAACTTAACCATGATGACAAGTTATCCAAGAATTACAATTCTCATACATTTCAATGAAACAAGTTTTGATAGGTAGTTTTAATAAGATAAAATGTTTTAATTATCTGAACACTTAATTGCTCATTTCCACTGAAATTAAATGGACGTGTATCAAAACAGTATAGGTAAAGGCAATTCCTTGCACAATAGCCAACATTTCTATTAGCAGCATAGACATCTAACCCACTACTGCATTCTATGCAAGCTATGATGCAATAATAAGAATACAACAAAAGCCCACCACCAAGCAGTAGCATTATAGTAACAGCTGAGTGAGCAAGATTTTATTGAGGCTCAATCTCATTTGACTCATATGTAGTAAGCAGATATTAAGAACAGAAGCATATGAGAGCACAAAACATTTTAAATTCTTGCACTTAACAGTATTCTAGAAAGTTAAGATGCAAGGCCATAATTTTACAATAATATATTTGGTGACATGTTACTTCATTTTCCAGAAGACCAGTTTACATGGTGAAATATTTGTTAACTTTATTCTCTAAGTAACTTGTTTATGCTTTATTTCAAGTTACTAATACCTTGCCATTTTTGGAAAATAAATCTTTCCATACACAAAAGGTCAGAAAGTACTACGCAGAAGACAGAGACAGACATCAGTTGGACTGAGTTTATTAGACAAATACACAAAGTCACCCATCACCAAGATTAGTAGAGAAAAGCGTAATTGCATTTTCACATGAATACTAAACAGCACTGCTAGTTTTGAATAAGCATTAAGTCAAGACATTTATATTGATGTTAAACCCTGTTATAAGTCTAAATACAATGTAAGCATGTGCCTTACAATTTGAATTTTTTTAAACTAATTACTTTGTCAAAGTAACTAACCTTCATGCCATTTTAATTTCTTGTGTAATAGCTTAAACTATCCTTCATTATAGTGAAACATCTACTTATGAATTTTCATTCTTAGTTTTGTTAACTCATCTGTTACACAGCAAATGGATATTAAGACTACATTCTAGAAGACTACATATCTGGCAAAGCGACACATATACAAGAGAAAGATCCCCTGTCCCAAATGTAAGAGACACCAGCACTGAAGAAGTGGCCATTTTTACAGGAAGTATAGCTGTGACAAAGATCTTAAGGGATTGCTAAATACACAGCAGTCAGTAGTGGAGAGAAGTTAGAGCTTGAAGATGGTGTACGCCCGTCATGCAGGAGACAGTATTAGAGTCAGAAAAGGCATCTAGGCCTGTCGGACAGAAATGGAGAGAGAAAAAGCTGGATGAAACTGTTGTGGAGAAAGTTCAACAGTTTTCAGTTTCAAGCTTGTTAATACTTGTTAACAGTATTTCTAGGTCACATAATTATGTGAATTGCTCCATATATATATTTAGCAGAGTAGGGGAAATTGAATATTTTTAAAATGAAAATAAAAGCCTTTAAGCAGGCCTTTGTCTTCTATTGCAAAACTCATAGCATTCGCATGCTGAAAGAATCAGAATCATCCTGTGAATATAACAAATATAACTGAGAATATATAGATTTTATAGCCAATGAATTTCCATTAAAAATACACATCAGCCAAAGTCCAAAGGGACCAAAAAAAAACTTTTTAAAAAACCAGAACAAGTTAGAATAATTTAATTTTTAGATACTATGAACAATACCAATGGGAATAAACGTGCTCATAATAAATGCATCAATATTCCAAAACTTAATTATACTGTTAAATTAACAAAGCAAGCCTCCAGTCCTTTACTAGAAGAAAAATAGAAGAAATGGCAAGAGTTTTGCAACGATAAATTGCCTAAACAGAAGAATACTGTAAGATTTGAAAGATACCTGTTAGAATACTTGTATTGTGGCCTCAACCTTTCTTTGAATAAATACTATTTATCAATTCCTTCTTTTTTGTTCCTTCGATTACCTGTTTTCCACCTAGATTGCAAGGAGGGAAGTGTGACAGTTCTAAATTTACACCAACCTCATATTTATTAGTAAGATCCAATGAGATTGGCCTGCCTTTAACTTAAACATCTAATGAAAACCTAGGCAAATTTCAGGCCTGACAAATCTGTGTGTACTTAATTAAACAGTAAAGCACCAGGGGCTTATAATTAAGGCTTAAGTTACCTTTGATGACAAAGTCAACCTAAACACTTGCTTTCAGTATCAGAAATGAACCCCTCCAGAGTCATCATAGCGAGATGGGTGGTATACAAGTTTCATAAATAACAATAAGTTTACAATCACAATTTATGTTCGCAATTTATTTTTATGGGATAAAAATAAATAAATAAATTTATTCAAGTTTTCTCCCAAGCTTTGATTGTTAAAGCACTTTTGAGGGAGAGGAAATGATTATAAAATAACAAAAAAATACTGAAGATTAGAAAACTATCATCTATGAGGAGGATCCCAACAGTTATACACATGGAGCTAAATTAGCACATTTATTCATATTGATAGATTTTCCAAAACTATGACAGCACAATACTGTATGTTAAATATTTAAAGTTTTAAAGTAACATTTTTTTGTATTTATTGTTTAAAATACTGTCTTGACCACTTCCACAACGAAGAATGTTGTAAGAATATGGTATAAGAATGAATAAAACACCCTGAAGCATTACTATCTTGGTAGGATAACCAGCCTTTCTTTAAAAAATATATATAATAAATATAAAATCTATCTTTAATCAAGAGGCTGTTCTGAACGATTTTAAATTTTTGTACCTTCTATTCAGAATATATAAATATACAGTATATTGTGTCCCAAAAAATATTTGAAATCTATTTCCATTGCAATTACTTGCCTTCAGTCCCTTGAGGACTTCTAGGAACAAATGGCAGTCTGAAGATGGCTCAGCGAAAAGCGGAGCTGAAATTTGCTGCTAAGAACAGGGAGCTGTCAAGTAGATCAGCTCCTTTGACCTTCTCTTTAGTGAGATATTAAAGAGAGTTGGGAATGTAAAAGAGAGATCCCTATCGTATTAAATCCCTATCGTATTAAATTTCCGTCCAAATAATTATTTCAATATCACAAACTGATAGGATTATTTTAAAGATGACTTTTCAGGCAAAGATAACATTTTAAAACAATGAAAAATGATTAATATTCTTAGAGAAAAATCTCAAATTTAGCAGTGTTTTATAAGAATATGATGGATATGTTTAAATTACAGCTGCATTTGACATGATTTAAATCTGGTTTACTCAACCCTAAAGACCACATATTATTCAAAGCAGATATTTCCATTTACAGGAAGTCATTTATTGATCAGAATATTTTAAAATATGGACTACTTGTGATCTAGAAATACTGTTTATTTCCTTGAATGCTCTATCAATCGCAAATCTGTATATATCTTAATAAAAAGTAAAACACATGCAAACAGTGCATCTTCCTGCACTTGAAAACTGAAGGCATGCCAAGCAGAGGAAAAAAAAAACAGGGAAGAGTACAGTACACAGTTCTAATTCGAACAGGAAAAATAAAAGAATAATGAAGTAATGGTGTTTCTATTATATGCTGATTGACTGTCTTAGCACTGTTAATACTAAATTGGAAAGAAAGTCAAAGAAAAGTCAAAGACAAAGATGAGCAGGAAAAAAAGTCAAAGAAGAAAGGAATGGAATAGAGCCATACAACCTTGGGGCTCTAAAACTCAGGCAAGATTTTAGAACAATAGAAGAAATCTCTGAAAAATATCCACTATTAAAATTAATCTACACTTCCAAATGCAAGATGAATTGCTATTGATTTCAAATGTATTATAAAAACAAAATTATCATGATGTGCTTCTGATGAACAATAATTCTATCTGCTCAGGGTATCCAGTTAAAAATCAAAGCTAGAAAACTATCTGCTGCTACAACAAGCAAGAATCATTATAACAATGATAAAATTATCAGACAAATAAAAAAACAGGTTCAATTATTTAAGAACAATACTGGCTTCAGAAAGTGCTTTTTGTTTTGATTTCTATGGCACACGTTTTGCATTACCCAATGGGAACAGATGGCATGAGATAAAAAAAAAAGTTTTTTTCTAAAAATGCAAGACTTCCTGGTATTTGGAAGCAGTAATTTATCCTGCTGTAGAAGCATATTTTATTTTTGCATTCTAGTGCCATGAAGTTTCAGAAATGTTAAATGCAGAAGTAGATTCTGCAGCACACCTTACAGCATACAGGTGGTCCTAGACTTATGACCGTTACTTGGGACTGGAATTTCTGTCATTAAGAGATGCAATCGAAAAGTACAATGTCATGTGGCCACATCATTTAGCAACAGCAATCCTGGCAGTCTTCATTGAATTTGTTAAGTGAATCCCACTGGAGAATAAGCGAGGATCAACTTAGATCTAAACCATTCCTGTTGCTCCCTCCCCATCCTGAGCTCCAGTAAGTTAAGGGAGCCTTCCTATCTCCTTTCCATCTCTGCCTTTGGCCACTTTGCCCAGCAGCACTCTTTGGCAGCGGTGGCAGCAGCAGCACAAAAAAGAAGCCCAAGGCCTTCAGCAGTCTCAGCCAGCCATCACTACTCCTGGATCCCTAATTCAGCATCAGCACTGCCAGCAACATGGAGTGCCACCTTAAGCCCCACGCTTGCAGCCAATAAGAGCCACAGCACAAAGTCTCAGCCACCACCACTGCCTTGCACTCTGCAAGTCCTGCCTCAGCCAGCTGATCTTCACCATCTTCTCCTCACTGCTGAAAAGGCAGGCCCAATTTGGCTATAGATGAGGCAGCTGCTGACTATGCCAGACCTTCATCCAAAGGCCACTCATGTCATACTCCAAATCATGTGTGCTCTTCTCACAATGCTTCAGAAATCTTCTGAGGCCTTCCGAAACATTATGGGAATCGTGCGCACAATTTGGGCCACAGTGAGTCCTATCTGCGGAATGGTGTGAGTAGACTTGGTGTGGCTGGCTGAGGCTAAAGACCCTGAGCCTATTTTAGCTCCACCACTATAACCACTATCACCACCACTGCCACCAAAAAGGCCACTTTGTATAAAGTGACCAAAAGGACAAATAACAGGTGGGGGGCAGAAGGGAAAGTGAGGGGAGCTGAAGAATCAATGCAATCATAAGTACAGCCAAATTACCAAGCACCCAAATTTTAATCACATGACCAAACTAGTTGTTCAGCACCACTGTAACTTTAAATAATGAAGCTGAACGAATGTTTATTAAATGAGGACTACCTGTATGGAAAAACGCAGTGGATTTCATTTATACAGAAGTTATTTTCACTTTGTTTTCACAATTCAGTGTCTAGGGTTTTTTTTCCCTTCTTTTATATCATTCCATCTGAGTTTACAGCAGTGTTTGCTTCCTGAATCAGCAAACTTTTTAAGTGATAAAGAATACAACCATGTGACTGTCATACTTTGCTTCCACTAAAAAAAAACATTAGCTTGATTTAGGCAGTGTATTAACTAGGACATTCAATCAGCATTCAAGCACGCACAGCAAGATCCAAATATTAATTCCTAGATTTTCCTCATTTGAGTATTTTCCAATTGATTTTAAAATACGTATAAAAAGCAGGATTTTTCTTTTACTGAAATCTGCAGATGAATATAAACCAAGAATATGTTATAACGCCAACGGAATAAAAACTTGACTGCACTGTGTACTGTACTCACCCCATTCCATTCTAAGCTCATACTCACTTCCTCTCCTCCATCAGGTCCACTCTCATACTTTACCACATCAATATTAAGGCTCTCACGGCTTTGTCTTCTCTCTATACTTTCTGGATCATTGAGTACTTCAGCAACTTTTTGTTTGTGAACATTGTCAAGTCCCTATTACAACAAGGGGAAGACAAAATAAACATCAGTGAGGAGCTTTTCAAATCTCTCTGCCTTAATGAATTCACAATAAATGAAGATTAGAAAATCCTTTTATAGTTTCCAAGATTCTATATTTATCCCCAGGGTAGCTTTAAATATGCTTTACTAGGATCTGTGTACTAAAAATCCTTCCTTGATCTTGTTCAATTTGTTAGGGCTTGACACTGGAGCAAGTCAGATTTGATTATGTCTCTTTCAATCATACGGAATGCACAATGGATGGCTCATCCAGGAGTCCTTCTCAGTCTCTAAGCAGCCACTAAATAAGCATCATACTCCAACAGAGTCCACATGCGTTTACCTAGTCCATGCAGAATATACATTAGAACAGGATTTATCCACATGGCCTACTTTCAACAAGTATGGCCAGTAACAGTGTTTCTGGACTCCAGGCCCTAACCCAGCTGGCTCACGATAGGTTGTGCTTGCCCTGAGATATCGTGTACTCAAAGAACAAGCAATACAGTGTACAGAGCATGAAACTGGTGCTCAGGCTGAAGGGCCGTTCTTCTCCAGCCAAAGTCATCATGCCATGAATTGTCTGACTGTTTTGCTGGTTAGGTGTGTGTACTCCATACAACTTTTTTAATCTTTCTTGTCAATGTTGAAATATGAAAAATCTGTATGCAGTAACTTTCTTTTTCAAAGATAGTTTGAAAGCTCCATAATCAACAAGACAAAGAAGAGAGAGAGCTCATAGCTGAATAAAACTAACTGTTATCAACGTAGTTTAAATTTGACTCCAAAATTTACACAGGTCACCTTGATTTGTTGTTGCTTTTGGGGTTTTTGGGTGCATCTGACAAGCAAGATTCCTGGACAGCTCTTGCAAGATTTTTTTACTTTGGTGCTGTCACTGATCATTTGTCCTTGTTTTCTATGCACTGCTACATTCTCTAGTGACCTTTGTTTATTGATTTGGAGACTGGTATTCATTTAAAAACTTAGAAAGGACTCCTTTATGGTCGGCCTCCTAAGCTCCTATGTATGCAAACTGTGATTCTGCTCGTCACTGATTAAACAGAGGTGCTTAGACAGATACTGAATGGTCATTTGTCAAAGATGTTAGCAGTGGATTCTTGTACTGGGCACAGACTTGTAGTCAGTGATGCATTTTGCTACAAAAATATCTTTGAACTTGTTGGTTTGGTCCGTTTATGGCAGGTTTTCTTTAGTATTGCATGCAATAAAGGAATACATATCCTTTGTTCCTAAATTTATCTTTCTTCTGCTCTAAAATAATGATGATATAATATCAAAAATTTAAACATTTAAACATTTTGAAGAACTTTTCCGTCTTATAGTACTTGCCTGTTTACGGGACCTCATTGCTGCCTCTTCTAGTGTTTCAGCAGCTTCAAACTTTCCTTGACGTCTGTAAAGTGCTCCAAGATTCTTTAAAGTAGTTGTAACTGTTGGACTGTTAATTAAAAATCAAAATTATTTCTGAGAGCAGTCCACAACAATCCAAGCTTGCAACAATCCTGCTTAAGACTGCATTGGAAGATTAAAAGCCCATGCTCATCTTAAGCCAAATTAGTAATAGCACTCAGACTTATATACCGCTTCACAATGCTTTACAGCCCTCTCTAAGCGGTTTACAGAATCAGCATATTGACCCCAACAATCTGGCTCCTCAGTTTGGAAGGATGGAAGGCTGAGTCAATCTTGAGCCTGTGGGACTTGAACTGCTGAACTGCTGGCAGCCAGCAGTCAGCAGAAGTAGCCTGTAGTACTGCATTCTAACCACTGCAGCACCACAGTAGTACATATTAATAAATTAATAAAGTAATGAGCATTTATTTCCTAAGAGCACTGAATTTAAATACTTGCTTGTTATAGAAATGTTCATGCAGAAATCAGGTTTCATATTGTAAGTAATTTTTGGATAACATACTTGCAAAGGGCACAAATTGTTTTCATAGTTATTTTAGTCCATTTTATAGCTAGTTCTAAAGCAATAGCTTTAAAGCATACAATTGCATTATCAATTTCCCTTTATTAACTTTGTTCAGTTTTTTTTTAAAGGAAGAAAAACTGCATAAAAATATATGATATATAATACTCTGCACTGGATTTATCATTTTTTGCTACTTGTCTCTTACAGCAAGCGTAAACATTTTTATTCCAATAAAAGAAGTAAAACCACATCTTAATAACATTTTACAAGTTCAATGCCACATCAATATTAAAAATAGGAATTGCAAAAATAACATAAACATATGAAGTGGCTCCTTCTCTCTAGGCACAGTGGTTATGGTGCTTGTCTAGCATAATCACTTTAGGCCACAAAATGCTTTTAATCGCTATAGTAAATACATTAGCTAAAGAGCAGCACTCTGTAGCTAGTGACTGCAGAGGGCTTTGCAAAACAGCATATTCAAGCAACTCAGGAATATTCTTGAGAATGTTTAAGATTTTTCTCTAGAGTCTAGACTCGTGATGACGAACCTGTGGCATGCGTAATCATATTGGTGGGCACGCAAACTCAGCTCTGGCACCCTTTTGGACCCACCAGAAGTAGGGAAACAAGCTGTTTCCTGCCTCTGGAGGACCTCGGAATGGGGGGTGGGGAAGGCCCGTTTTTCTCTCTCCCCAGCCTCCACAGCCTTTCTAGGATCTGGGGAAGCCCTTCTGGTGGGACTGAAATTTGGCAAATGGGCTGTTTTCGGCCTCGGAGTGGTGGGGAAGGCCGTTTTCACCCTCCCCAGACTCCTAGAAAGGCTCTGGAGGCTGGGGAGAGAGAGAGAGAAAAAAAGGTGCCTCCGGTCCCACCGGAAGTTGGCAAATGAACCATTTCTGGCCTCCAGAGGGCCTCCGGGGGGGGGGGGAGGCTGTTTTTGCCCCCCCCCCAGACTCCTAGAAAGGCTCTGGAGGCTGGGGACAGAAAAAAAAAACAGGCCTACCAAGTCATTGTGTGCCAGGAGCAGGGGGAGCGGGGAGAGTTGTGCCCATGTATGGGGCAGGGCGCATAGAATTATGGGTGTGGGCAGGCGCTTGTGTGCACCCCCCTGGAAACACTTCAAATGCTTCTGGTTTCAAGAATTTACTGCCCAAAACTGTCAAACTCCCCCACTCTCCAAGAAGAGCCTAGCCCAGTGGGAACAAAAATAATTATGATTCCTTTACATTTCAGAATTCATAGTATTGCTAACAGCCAAACACTACAAATGATTTGGGGAAAGTATACCTGTCAACTTTGCAAGCTTTGTACCAGCCTCCATATTCACCAAATATCATGCCATCTTTTTGTTTTCCCTAAAGTGAGAGCAATATATTAAGAAGCAGAAAAATGGAATATAAATTAACAACAACATATTTATTTATACATTCATTTCTGTTCTTTAATTCCTTACCTTGCATTCTTCTCTTTCCTCAGCGTGCATCCAAATCGGTTTGTTTTCATCTATGTAAGAGTAAAATATTGAATTGTGAAATAAAATTACCATTATTCCAGAATAATGGTTAACTAAACATTTTATAATTACAGTTGTGCTCATACGTTTGCATACCCTGACAGAATTTATGATTTCTTGACCATTTTTCAGAGAATATGAATGATAACACAAAAACTTTTCTTTCACTCATGGTTAGTGTTTGGCTGAAGCCATTTATTTGGGCAGTTTCTGTTGTCATTATGATTGAAAAAGAGTAAACACAGTTGATTGATAATAAATGGCTTCAGCCAAACACTAACCATGAGTGAAAGAAAGGTTTTCATGTTATCATTTATATTCTGTGAAAAATGGCCAGGAAATTATAAATTCTGTCAGGGTATGTAAACTTATGAGCACAACTGTATATAGAGAAATCTATCCTAGACTCTTCTAGTTTCTAAAACATGTTGGTCAGTGTTAACTAGTAGCTCTTACTTCTATTGTTGTAAAGATTACCCAATTCTATCTTTTTTAAAATAAGGTGAATGTCACAGAAAGTTATCTCATCCCATTGTGTCAAAATGCATCTACCTTCCTAGACATTGTGAAAAAAGGACCTATTTGTGCTATTTAAAGTAGCTTTGATCTCAACAGCCTTCAAATAGCACATTGAGAGAACACAGCTGTCTGCTAAGGCATTATAAAGTTTTTCATTGATCACAGTATTTCTGACAACTTATGCATCCTTGTTGACATAACTGATTTAATGCAATGAAGCCACTACACTGAAATTATTATATACAATCTGTATTTCTTGTGTGAAACAACACTCAGCTGACTTATTTTTTTTGTACTATATTTTATTACACTGGGCAGAATTCTATTATTTATGAAAAGGAGCCTGCTTTTAGGCTAATTGTAACCAATGTCATTTGAATGTTACAATTTAGGATAATTGTAACCAATGTCATTTGAATGTTTTGCTTTTAAAAATGCTTCTTCTATCCCTCATTCATTATGTACTGAAATAACCAATGATCTGCTGAGTCATCATTTTAGAGCTATTTCCTTATCAGATTCCTCAATGCATTCAACAATGGCAGAGCTTCTAATGTACTAGAAACGTTGTTAAAGCTTCAGGGAGATGTTCAGAGATGTACCTGTCTCAAAAGTAGCCCATGTTGAACTGTAAAGCACAGTCAAACATGAGGAGTTGACCACAGAATATGTTTTAAGACATTTTGGATTATGTTTTATAATACAAATAAAATAAAACATAAGATGTTTTATAAAATTCATCAAACTTAAGTCCCACAAGAGTCATGGCTCCTGGATTTTTGAACACATTCTGTTAAGTTAGCCCATTTGAGATATCTTGGTTGAAAATTTTTTGCACTATGTTGCACTGTTATGCCCAGCTAATGGTTGCAGACCTAAGAGTTTTAGAGAGGGGTGTGTGCACGCACACACACACACACACACCCCCCACACACAGGGAGTGAATTCTGTTCAATTTAAAATGGGGGGGGGGGCGGGGGGGTTGGGCATACCTCAAGTACAATTTGAAATATGTATCACTTGAAATGATCAGATCTGCAGAATTAATATAGAAATAAATATGGGACTAATATAGAACTAATTCTTAATATAAGATTTTCTGAAATTTGTATTATTTTTAAAAATGTAGCATGCATACGCCATATAATTTGGAAAATAATATCCGAGTCTAACATTTTTTCATAATACAAACATTTACCATCCACGGAGCCAAATTCTCTTTCATGGGCACGAGTAAGAATCTCTTTGTACAAAGTTTCTGCTTGCTTAAATTTCCCTTGTTTCAAATAGCAGGATGCCTGAAGAAAGAAACCATTACTTTAGCATGTTTTAAATTTAATTATCAGTATTAGCACTTGTGTAAGCATTTGTAGGACAAGCCAGCAGCTAAGTCACAGTTTCATATTTTCAGCAAACCAGAAACACAATGGCTTGCTTTTCTGCTTTTTATTTTATTATACAAACATACCAAATTATTCTTTGTTTTTGCTACATTTGGATCATCTGGCCCCAGTTTTGTTTGGTAGATCTCAAGTGCCCGCTGATAGTAGTATTCTACTTCTTCATATTTTCCCTGGTTCTGACATAGTAATGCCAGATTATTTAACTGTTTGGCAACATCTGGATGGTCTTTTCCCAGCACCTAGAAATAAACAGGAATTCCACATTAATTCTTTTCTTTCTCAGATACAGCTAATATCTATTTGATTGGGGTGTGGAGATAATCTTTATCTACTCTACGTATAGTATTCATTTTTTAATCAGTTAATGGCTGATTGAATTACTGCTATCACATTTACTCAATGGTGGACTGCTGCCGGTTCAGACTGGTTCGGGTGAACTGGTAGTTCTAACGATCAGCTGTTTGCTGTCTGGTCTACCTGGTAAGGCTGATATTTTGGATGGGAAAAGAAAGTACCATGAATGATTCTTCCATTGACTCTATTTGCGAAAATATATTGGAAGGCCAAAGCAAATTTTCTAGCACAATTAGGGGCTGTTTGGAAAATACTATCCGTAGAATACATAAGAGTAAATAACTATACTTAGTCCTTGACTTTACGACAATTGAGCCCAAAATTTCTGTTGCTAAGTGAAACAGTTGTTAAATGAATTTTGCCCCAATTTAGAACCTTTCTTGCCACAGTTGTTACGTTAAGTTGTTAAGGTAGTAACATAGTTGTTAAGTTGTTAAGCAGCTGTTAAGGTAGTAACTTTGCTTGTCAGAAGGTTACAAAAGGTAATTACATGACCCCAGGCTATTACAACTGTCATAAATGAGTCAGTTGCCAAGTGTCTGAATTTTGATCACATGACAATGGGAATGCTGCAACGGCTGTTAAGTATGAAAAATGGTCATAAGTCACTTTTTTCACTGCCATTGTAACTTTGAACAGTCACCTAAATGAACTGTTGTAAATCGAGGCCTACCTGTAGTCTCTGAAGGATTTAATCTAGTATATTTTCAGTAAACAAAAGGCTGGGCAATTAAATTGTTGTGATATGCCAATCATATTAATCTACCACACACACATATAATGCATTGAAATTCCCTTGTTATGTAACTTCATATTATTTCTTCAGACTTTCTTCTCATTTATTTATACCTTCCAATTTCATTAATTTCTTTATTCCATCATGTTTATAGAAAAAGCTCTGCAGGAGCTTCAGTTGACTGCTAGCCACAGTTCAGCAGATTGAATTTCACCGGCTCAAGGTTGACTCAGCCTTCCATCCTTCTGAGGTGGGTAAAATGAGGACTCAGATTGTTGGGGACAGTATGGTGACTCTGTAAACCGCTTAGAGAGGGCTGTAAAAGCATTATGAAGCGGTATGTAAGTCTAAGTGCTATTGCTATTGTTATCTTTGTCCCCTATTATCTCTGTCCCCTGTTGCTCAACTTCCTATCCTCCATCATGGTATTCTTACTGCTTTCTTCAGAATCTCCTTTTGCTCTCACGCTCTCAGACTTGAGGTAGCAAAGTGATAACACTCCCCAATCTTTTTCTTTTTAAAATAGAAATTCTGTGATTTAAGATAGTTCCCTTAGAATGAAAAAAAAATGTCATATGATAAATAAGGTAGGAGCCTTGGTGGAGCAGCAGACTAAAGCGCTGTTAAATACACTTAGTTGCCAGCTGCCTGCAATTACTGCGAGTTAAAATCTCACCAGGCTCAAGGTTGACTCAGCCTTCCATCCTTCTGAGGTAGGTAAAATGAGGACCCGGATTGTGGGGGCAATAAGCTGACTTTGTATAAAAAAGAACATCGCTTTGGGGATGGGGGGGTGGGAGGGGGCGGCGAAAGCCCTACTAAGCAGGTATATATAAAAGTATGAAGGCGATTGCTTAACGCATTGTAAGCTGCCCTGTGTCTCCGGAGAAGGGCGGCATATAAATTGAACCAATAAATCGAACCAATAAATACGCTTAAAACATTCATGTAACAACTATTTTAAAAATGTTTTGGGTGTTTTCTTTCCCCTGCTGCATGTGCTAATGCTTTCACTGGGGGTTGGTTTTTTTGGTATGTAGATTAGCTTATGAAACTACTTGTAAAAGGGTTTATACAATATTTCTTATTAACTAATAATAATAATTATTAATAATAGTTTTTGTCCTATTACAAATATTTTAATGTTCTATAATAACAAACTGTAATATATCCATATTACACCAAATATTTATAACAAAAAAAAATCCTAATTGCATGCATAGTTTTCTTCTTTACCCTGCGTGCATCTAGGGTAATCCTCAATTTAAAATTGGTTGCTTAGCAACTTTTAAATTCTGACGGACCTCTCTAGAGTATCCTCCAGGATACTTACAACCCATTTTTAAAGTTCCAACAGCCGCCCCCTCACAGTCACATTTTAGGCACTTGGGAACTGGCCTACATGGCAGTTTGCAGAATCCTGTAGTCATATAACATTTTACAATATTTTTGCCAAAAACTTGCCTTTCTGAAAGTTATTATAGAATTTGTTTGGCAAAACTGGACCATAGCAAATAATTGGTTCACTTAACAACCACCATCAACAAAAAAATTGGCAAAATCTGGTCAATCATGTGGATAACCTGCTTTATGATTGTCATAACTTACAAACATAATGGGCAGCTCCATTTTAGTCGTAAGTTGAGGACTGTACTGCCAATATTATATTTGTAAGATACCACCAATAAAAATAACCAAGGGCACAATATTTTAAATGTAATGGTATTCTGATTTTTATTAATATTTGTTTATTGAATTCTAAACTAATTTTACTGGCTTCATTTGTAATTATTGTGTTGTTTGTTAAAAGTATGTGGCAAGTTGCTATTATTATTACAATTTTAGGAGAGGTTTTTTTTGGTATATCACACAAAACTAAATAAATGTTACCTTTTCTCTGATTTCCAAAGCTCTCTTACATAAAGGTTCAGCTTCCTTATATTTTCCTCTTTTCCCATAAAGTACAGCAAGATTATTTAAAGTTGCTGCAACCTGCAAGAAAAACCAAACATTAGATCAACTACTACACCTGCTGAAATGATTTTTATAAAATCATTTCAAATAAATAGCTCACATATTATATTTTAGTATACATCAAATGTATTCAGTTTTTTGAACTGTGTATTCAAGAAATACAATTATAGACAATATCTGTTTCAGCAGAGGAATATACTGTACATTTGATACATGTATGAAGAAAGTAATTTAAATAGAGCTAAAAAGATTTGTATTCAGTTATTACAAATTCAAAAGAATTGAAGGTCCTCTAACTTCAATTATGTTGAACAATAAATTTTAAAACCTTCCTTTCAAATTTAACACATTAAAATGAATTTTAAGGAAAAGAATTTATGATAGGAAAAACAAAAATCTGCACTATATACAGACCGCGGGATGATCTTTGCCTAAGGTCTTTTCACGAATGGCCAGGGCATCATTCAGTAAATTTGCCGCATCTTTGTATTTATTCTGGTCCCTACATTGGGAAGAAATCATTAACATACACTAGTTTATAAATGCTTTATATAAACATTATATAAATATTCAACAGTTCACTTCAAAATATTGCACGTAGCTGTTAGTGAAGCTAACACTGAAGCTAAATCTTTACTATAGGACTTTGCAGAACCATCATAAGCGTTTGTAAAGACAATACTAAAATAAAAGTGAATCCAGTCCTTGGGTTTAACTACCAGACATATCTGAGATAAAACTATGTATTACTTAGCCTTGTGTAAACCTACAAAAATAAGAGGATTTTTTAAAAAAAGTTAACAGTTATGTGTCCTGGAATAGTAGGGTTAATAAGACTTGTAAATATAAAATTCTAGCTTCCAGGTTGAGCTCAGTGAGTGGTGGGGGAGGGGAGAAATCTTGCAGGCTACTGAGGAGTGGGAAGACATCTTTTTTCAGCAGTTCAGTTAACAAAACACATCTCAAGGGAGAACATGTCAGACTGTCACACCAGAGCCCAGACAGCCCAAGCACCCCTAGGCTAAATTACTTTTAACACAATAAATTGGACTTTCTAGTTCAGATGCCTGCAGAATAACACAAATAAGGATCACTATCTATCAGCTAAAGTTAGCCAGTGCTAACTATCAAAGAGATGAGCAGTCTGGGCATAGAAAAAGATGAGGTGGCAAGAATATAGCTAATCTTTTTCTGGGTTTGAGGAGACAATATGTTAATTATAGCAGAGTCTGTGTCTAATCCTATTTATTTTAATGAGGCTTAGTCCCAGATAGGCTGACACTGTATAAGATTGCTGTGTTTAATGACAATGTAGGTAGCTATTCTGTCTGCATGTGTGAACATCTTCATAGTGACAGGCCTCTGAGTTCAGAACTCTGCCACATAGTCTTATGACACTTTAAAATGAAATCCTGTGAATAAAACTGCCATCCTGAATTGATTACCTGGTTATCAACCTAATAGCTTGGTTGAAAGTTTGGCTTTCTTAAAGCAAGCTCTAGAAAGGGAAATAGAAGGTAAATGGAAGGGGTCTATAACTCTAGTTTGACTGAGGTAACCTACAGAACCATCTGCTCCATGCAGAATTTGCCAGTGTTGTTGAATCAGTCCACAAGCAGAAACTTCAAATCCCCTTTCATTGGAGCTTGGGCATGAAACATGGTGGCCCTGCCTCTCTAGACCAATTTACCCACAGGTAACATTTTGTGAAACAATAAAAACCTGGCCTTTCCTGTTAGCATTTGGGCTTTGTGTGTTGAATGTTTTTAACTGCCTTATAAATAAAACATTGCACTGCAGCATCAGTACATTCTAAACATGCAATATTTTTCAACTATATTTTTAACCTTACTAACCTGTATACTAATGCAAGTATATTCAACATAGTGGCAACATCAGGGTGATCATGGCCTGAAGTTTTTTCAAGGTCTTCGAGAGCTTGCTTACAAAGTGGTACGGCAACCTCATATCTACCTTGGGACGCATACTGAATGACAAGATTATGAAGGGTCCTTAATCTTGCTGGAATCTCATAACCACCTTGTTGGGCAGCTGCTGCTGCACTGCTATGTGGCTGTTGAACTGGAAATAAAATAATCAGAATAAGCCCATTAAATTCTGAGGCAAGGTTAGATTCCAATCTCCTGGAAGCTCATAAAAATTGGAGTGTTCAAAAAAGGTCTTTGGGACTTGACAGTTATAAATTTCTCAATGCAAGTATACTATATTCATTATAATTTCACCCATCATTTTATATTTTACTGTATGATATGATATTAATATTATGGCAATAGCTGCAACTGTTGATTTTATATACCATTTAAAATAGCCTTGGCCAAGCTAACAGTACTCCATTATAAACCAACCAATCAACCATTAATATAGTTGAACTGGTCTTCATTAGTAGCATATACACTAAGGTTCTACCTATAAAATATTGTATACCTATTACGCTTAATAATATGACATGCTTCTGTTTGAGATTACATCTTTTTGGACACTTTCTGTAAACAAAGTTAAAGTACTTCCATACCTCTTTTCTCTTCAAATTACCTAGTTTTTAGAAAAATCAACTCATGAAAGGAAGAAATGTTAGGAACCTATTCAATAATAATTGTTAGACAACGTAACTGGGCGGTGGATGGAGGGAACCAAGGGTTCTCCCTAATTTCAAATTTTGGGTGGAAGCTGACATAAGATAAGACTGGGTTTCAGAAATGAAAACAGATTCAGGGTGTAGTCTGATAAGTCTAGTAAAATTAATTACAACTATAACTTACTTCCTTGTCCTTGGTCATCTTCATCATTGGGGAATAAATCATCCAATGGCTCTTTGGCAGAATCTGCGTCTTTGTCCTCCTAAAATGTATCCCGAATATTCAGACTATTAAAATTGCTGAATGAAAATATAGATTCTTTTTTATTTTGGTTTGCACATGGTTTTAATTCTGAGGGGTCCTTGCTTCTCTCTGAGTTCATTTGTTTTCAGACATTTCATTATCCTAACTAGGTAACAACATCAATGCTGGTAAAGAGTGATGTTTGCTGTCAGTTTATATTCTAGTGACTTGCCTGTCTCTGTGGGTGGGGGTGGTTTTAGAGATTCTTTGGTTGGGCTGTTTACTGATAGCTCTTTGGCAGTTTTTTTTTTAATTTGATTTATATGCCACCCTTCTCCGGAGATTCAGGGCGGCTTACAATGCGTTAAGCAATAGCCTTCATACTTTTGTATATTTATACAAAGTCAGCTTATTGCCCCCACAAACTGGGTCCTCATTTTACCTACCTTAGAAAGGATGGAAGGCTGAGTCAACCTTGAGCCTGGTGAGATTCGAACTTACAGTAATTGCAGACACCTGGCATTAATCACAATGCTTTAGTCTGCTGAGCCATCAGGCCCCTTCTTGATTTATTTATTTATTTATTTATTTATCGAATTTCTATACCGCCCTTCTCCTTCCGGACTCAGGGCGGTGAACAGCCAATTTAAAACCAATAACAATACAGTGAGTTAAAATGTACTAAAAGTCCATATAAATTTAGGCTGAAAATATATCGAATAAAACATTTAAAACTCTAAAAATTTAAATAATTTAAAATAATTTAAAATTTAAAATATTTAAAAATAGGAGGGATCAGGCAAGTCCGGCAAGTTGGAAGAAATGAGTCTTCAACGCCCGACGAAAGGTCCGGAGGTCAGCAATAGTTCTCAGATCTGGAGGGAGATCGTTCCAGAGGGTGGGGGCTACCACAGAGAATGCTCTCCCCCTGGGGGTCGCCAGCCGGCACTGTCTGGCTGACGGCACCCTGAGGAGGCCCTCTCTGTGGGAGCGAACCGGCCGGTGGGAGGCAATAGGTGGCAGAAGGCGGTCCCGTAAGTACCCTGGTCCTAAGCCATGGAGCGCTTTAAAGGTGATTACCAACACCTTGAAACGCACCCGGAAATCAACCGGCAACCAATGCAGCTCACGCAGGAGGGGTGTCACATGGGAGCGCCCTGTCGCTCCCATAATCCCCCGCGCGGCCGCATTCTGTACCAGTTGAAGCCTCCGGATGCATCCCAAGGGGAGCCCCATGTAGAGAGCATTACAGTAGTCCAAGCGAGACGTGACGAGCGCCTGAGTGACTGTGCGCAGGGAGTCCCGATCTAGAAAGGGGCGCAACTGGCGTATCAGGCGGACCTGATAGAAAGCCCCCCTGGCCACAGCTGTCGTATGATCCTCTAATGATAGCCGTGGATCCAGGAGGACGCCCAAGTTGCGCACCCTTTCCGTGGGGGCCAATGATTCGCCCCCAATAACCAGCGATGGAGTCAGCTGGCTATATCGGGACGCCGGCAGCCACAGCCACTCGGTCTTGGAGGGGTTGAGTCGAAGCCTGTTTCTCCCCATCCAGACCCGCACAGCTTCAAGGCACTGGGACATCACTTCCACGGCATCGTTGGGGTGGTCTGGGGTGGAAATGTACAGCTGAGTGTCATCAGCGTACTGATGGAATTCCACCCCAAAACCACGGATGATCTCACCCAGCGGCTTTACATAAATGTTGAACAGGAGGGGCGAGAGGACCGACCCTTGTGGCACCCCACACACTAGGCGCCTCGGGGTCGATCGCTGCCCCCCTGTCAACACCGATTGCGACCGGTCGGAGAGGTAGGAGGAGAACCACCGCAGAACGGTGCCCCCCACCCCCAATCCCTCCAACCGGCGCAACATGATACCATGGTCGATGGTATCAAAAGCCGCTGAGAGGTCTAACAGCACCAGGATAGAGGAGTACCCCCTACCCCGGGCCCTCCAGAGATCATCCACCAACGCGACCAATGCCGTTTCGGTGCTGTACCCAGACCTGAAGCCGGACTGGAGCGGGTCTAAATAGACGGCTTCATCCAGGTATCGAGGGAGCTGCCGCGCCACCACACTCTCAACAACCTTCGCTAGAAAGGGAAGGTTGGAGACAGGACGATAATTTACCAAAACAGCCGGGTCCAGGGAGGGCTTCTTGAGGAGGGGCCTCACCACCGCCTCCTTCAAGGCAGGCGGAAGGACACCCTCACCCAAAGAAGCATTTATAATCTCCTGGAGCCAGCCTCGTGTAACCTCCCGGGAGGCCAGCACCAACCAGGAGGGACACGGGTCCAACAAACATGTGGTAGCGTTCAGTCCACCCAGGATCCTGTCCACGTCCTCAGGAGCCACAGGATCGAACTCAGCCCAGATAACACTCTCAAGACTGGGCTCAGTCACCTCGCCCGAACTAACCCAGAGGCCAGCTCATCCCGAATCTGAGTTATTTTATCATCCAGATATTGAACAAAATCCTCAGCACGACCCTGCAAGGGATCTTCCCGCGCTCCCAGGTGAAGGAGGGAGCGGGTCACCCTAAACAGGGCGGCTGGGCGATTATCTGATGACGCAATAAGAGCGGTGAAATAATTAGATTTCGCCGCTTTTATTGCCACTAAGTAAGTCTTAATATGAGCTCTTACTAGTGTTAAGTCGGATTCAGAGTGACTCGCCCTCCAACCACTCTCTAGGCGTCTTTTCCGGCGCTTCATCTCCCTCAGCTCCTCGGTGAACCAAGGAGATAAGTGAGTTCGGCGCCGGGTCAGAGGCCGCAAAGGCGTGACCCGGTCCAAGGCCCCACCGGCTGCCCTATCCCAGGCAGCCACCAGGTCCTCAGCCGAGTCGCGTGTCAGTGTCTCAGGAAATGGCCCAAGCTCCGTCTGGAACCTATCAGGATCCATCAGGCGCCTGGGGCGGAACCACCTAGTTGGTTCCGCCTCCCTGCGATGGGGTGTAACGGTCAGAAAGTCGAGACGAAGGAGCGAGTGGTCAGTCCATGACAAGGGTTCAACCCCTATATCCCCGATATCGAGACCACTCAGCCACTGACCAGAGACAAAAACCAAGTCCAGGGTGTGTCCACCGATGTGGGTCGGGCCCTGAATTACCTGGGTCAGGTCCATGGCCGTCATGGAAGCCATGAACTCCCGAGCCATCTCAGATGTCTCGCCGATAGATGGCAGGTTGAAATCCCCCATGACTATAAGCTTGGGGGTATCAACCGCCACCTCGGCTATAACATTGAGAAGCTCGGGCAGGGTCGTTGCCACGTGGCAGGGAGCCAGGTACGTGACTAACAGACCCATCTGCCCACCGGGACCCCATCTCACAAAGGCGGACTCACACCCGGCTATCTGAGGTACAGTGGCCTCCCTCGGACCCAGACCTTCCTTAATAATGACCGCTACTCCCCCACCCCTGCCCTGGGCTCTCGGCTGGTGGAATGCAAGGAAACCCGGTGGACACATCTCCACGAGGGGAACTCCCCCCTCGTGGCCCAACCAGGTCTCGGTAATACCGGCCAGGTCCGCACCCCCCTCTTCAAGAAGATCACATATGAGGGGGGCCTTGTTTACCACGGACCTCGCATTGCACAACACCAGCCGGAGCCCAGGGTCCTGAGACTCTAAACAACCCGGGGAACAGGAATAGCTCCGGGGACCGGGGCGCGCAATCGCTCGAAGACAGCGAGTGCGCGCCCCCTGCACATGATATGGTCCCCTGCTCTCGCCATATCTGCCCCTCCCACATAACGTAGTTATCACACCACCCTCGACCGAGGGCTCATTAAGGGCCCTCTTGCCTCCAGAAACTAAACCCCCCATGGCATCAAAGACTGTCGGGCCTGTCCCTTTCCCCCCCGGGTTTCCCCCCAAACCCACTCCCTCCCCCACCCCAGAACCCCCTAAAACACCCCTTAAAAAATTCCTTAAAAAACCCCTCAATCCCCTCTTCGCGACATGCCACCTCTCGGGGTCCCAAAACCCGTCATTAAGGTAGGCCCTCGATAGTGTGGAGGGCCAAACCTGCGAGAGGGGGGAATCTCGCAGGGCAAGAAGCGTCGACCTAGGAAGCATCCAGCAGAAGTGGGCAAGAAAGTAGTGGCTTGGCAAAGGTCCATGATCATAGTTCGAATAATGTCCTGAAGCAGGAACCAGATCAGACAGGAGAAAAACGCCACTACCCTCTCACGGTAGCGGCCAAAGAGTCTCTGCATTCTGTCTCAAGGGAGGGAGTGTCCAGACCACCCTCTCACGGTGGTCCAATCAGCAGGCGCGTTGGAAAGTCCAAGGCCACTCTCTCACCGTGGCCCGGCGAATTCGTCCTGCGATGTGGCACCCCCTCAAGATGGAAAACAGAATCGGCTCCACAGTTCCTCCCGTGAGCTGGCCTGACTTCTAATGGCCAGCCAGCGGACGATGGAATGCTGCACGAAAGATGGTAAAAGGCCAGGAGTCCAGGCACAGGCAGCTAATGGAGAAGCAAGCTTGATTTAAGGGCCAGCGGAGGGCAAACTAGCAGAAAGATGGAAAGCTGCTAGACAAGGCTAAGGGAAGCCGGAGTCCAAGCCCAAATTGCTGGTAAATAGGCATGGGGTTGGAGGGCCAGTGGAAGACAGGCGGGATGGGGGGGGGATGCTGAGGGCTTCACCACATCCACCAGCGCCCTCAGACCACCACCAGCTGCCAGCACCCTCTCACCGCCGTCGCCGCTCGATCTTCCTCGTTCCCTACGGCGCCGCCATCTTCCGCAGCGCCGCCCAACGCCGCCCAGCTGTTTTTGGGCGGCGGGAACCTCCGGAGGCCTGCTAGGCCTGCTGGGGCCTGCTGAGGCTTCGCAGCGGCTGCCCTCTCACCGCAGCCGCCGCTAGCCACTCGCCGCCCCTCGCTGCCATTCCACCCAATTTCGCCGCTCCGCGCCGCTCCCCCACCGCGCCATCTCCGCAGCGCCTCACAGCTGTTTGGAGGCCCGGAGACGGCGCGAGCGGTGGGGGCCTTTGAAAACACGCTGGTGGGCTACAAACCCACCCGCGTGTTGGCAGAATGCTCCGCTGGCTGGGTGGGGGGTCGCCGATAATCCGCGGCCCCCCCCCGGACCCTCCAAGCCAGCCAGACGACCCATCCTCAGAACGAAGCCCTGGACGCAGCCGCCATCTTGGGCATGCGCAGAAGGTTTGGTGCGTGCTGTGCCTGCATGCATGTGCCGATTGGGGTATTGCTTACTTGATTGTTGGTCTGAAGTTAACCTTGGAGTTAATCTGTGCTGATCTGAGTGCTGATTACACCACTAATCAGCACTCAGATCAGCACAGATTAACTCCAAGGTTAACAGTCAGATCAAAAATCAAATAGGCCATCAGTAAACAGCCCAACCAAAGAATCTCTAAGACCACCCCCACCCACACAGATAGGCAAGGCACCAGAATATAAACTGACAGCAAAGAGCACTTCTTACTAATACTGATGATGTTACATACCGTAGTTTGGGTAATGAAACATCTGCAAGAAAATAAGCAAGCTCAGAGAGCATCAAGGACCATCATTTCATCCCTGAGCTACAAATATTCCCCTTTATTGTTTTAATTCCATTGTTTTTCTTTTTATTTTGAAAACATAATCACCAAGAGTTGTTATATTGTGGTGAGATAAAAATCAAATTAAATCAATAAAATGTATAGCACATATAACATATTTAGATTAGAAGGTACATTTGGGAAAGATATAAATGTACTGCTTTAATTCCTGGCCTGTCCCATATTTATGTCCTGTGGCTTCCAACTCAAAGCCAAGTAAATACTGGACTCAAAAGAGGCTGCATTATAAAAATATTATAAAATTACACACTTTATGGAATTCAATATGAATGCAAGATTGACATCATGTACAAAGATCATGCAGTCTTTGTCAATACTTATAGATATTAAGGAAATTAAATCTGCTTTAAAAATTCTAAATATTTTCAGAGTAACATTCATTCACAAAAAGGAATTTAATTTATTTGAAGCTACTTACTGAAGGTGATATATCATCATCATATTTTTTTAACTGATTCATGAATTCAAGGTGCTTCTTTTCTTCTTCCAGTTGAGCCACAGACTGTTCACTTTTTTGTAATTTCTGCTGGGTATTAGCAAGTTCATCTCTTAGCCACTGGTTTTCTTGACATAGCCTACGAACTTGGGCACGTAATTTCTGCTTCTCTGATTCTACAGCATTTAGATGATTTGACAAAGCCATCATCACCTAGAATGCATCAAAAATTGTTATTTGTTTGATTCAGGATTCTAGCAGTTAAAAGTTTTGTAAAACAATGAGGAAATGGACATTGATTAGATAAATGGACAGATGATAGATAACTAGAGAGAGACATACAATATCCACCAACCAATAAATTAAAGAGGTGATTTCATTAAAAACAAAACATGGGAATCCATGACATAGGAAACAAAGCATAAGCATTAAGGAGAATAAAAATGCCTTAAAGTCTAAAACACTTATAAGACATTTATTATTAATGTGTATATGACATTTATCAGAGGGCAGTGTGTAGAAAGCAGGATATTAAAAATAGATGATTTATGATAAAAATAATAACTTTAATAAAAATATTTTAAGAATAATATATTAAATTTCTACCTATTGAATAATAGTCTACTATATGAAGTTGACATGTCA
The DNA here is from genome assembly GCA_030761175.1 of Masticophis lateralis. Lineage (NCBI taxonomy): Eukaryota > Metazoa > Chordata > Lepidosauria > Squamata > Colubridae > Masticophis > Masticophis lateralis. Next base: position 318,934,178 of record JAUDYJ010000001.1, on the reverse strand, counting down.
AAACTCTAGAAACAAGAGTCTGTGTTATATGTAAGTATGTATAAGTAAAGCTGTTTACTGATTAGTGACAAATAAGATATGGCAAAAAATAAAACCTACATGCAATGTGGGAAACCTAGAACAACAAAATAAAATTGTAAATTAATAAAATCAGAAAATAAAGAAAGTAGTTTCCTTCATAGGAATGTCAACTGATTTTTTAAATTCTCCTAGTGATGTTAAGAGTTTTTGCCTGACACCAAGGAACAAATAAGACTGTCCTAAAGACAGATGAAAACAGGGTGTATATTATTGTAAAAACGGCACTGTGTGTTGAAGTCATAGTTTTATCCAAAGCAAAGAACCAAGTTATACATTGATCATATACAATCATATTTATTGAATTAAAATTCCAATTTTCCACCTTGATTTTGAATATCAGAGATTAAATAAGGCTATTTTCATTCATTTTATTTACCTGAGCTTCACTTAGACCCAATTCTAGCATTTCCAAAGACTTCCGAATCATATTTGATTTTTCTTCCACCAGATTGGTCTCGTCATCTTTCTTTAAACATTTTAGTGTCTCAAGTAAACTCTGTAAGATGGAATTGTGCTCATTCTTCAAGGCTTCTAGGCCTTGAATAACTTGTTTAGTCTTGGAAATAATCTCATCCTGAGTGAGCTTTTCCAATTTGTCTTCTTTTAGATACACCATTGTGGACATGTTGTCATACATTCTAGGAAAAAAAAGTTCAAGAGATATGATTTAAATACCATTCAAATACATTGTTTCAATATTAAAGTTTTAGCTCACATACCATAATGCAATTTATTTACTAATAATTATGCCCAATAGCATTTATTTTCTGGAAACGATCACAATGATATGTAGACTTCATCTTCCCTCCCTTAAACTCAGAGAAGAGAGATTGTTGTTATATTATGTCATGTCCCTATGTAAGAAGCTTCACATGACTTTCATGCCCCTTGGGGATGGGAACATTTCTCTTTTTTCATACAATGAACATCCTATGTGATTTTTGTGTTTGCTTATTCTGTGGAACCAAATGATTTATGGCCCTGTATATTAAAGGTAGACTGTATATATCACTCTGATAATTTCTAATATCACCTGCTACAACCACTGAACACCAGGTCATCTCTTAAAGCTAATAAAATGTATAAGATCCTAAAACACATGAAAGGAAAAATTCATGAGTTCAATCCCTAGTAGAGAATTATAGAAATATTACAGAATAATATCTAGGTACCTACATTTCACAAGCCCCAACTAAGATGATCCAATCATGTAATACCTGTTTACGGTGGTTGATATACAGTATTTCCTGCTTTCTAGCAAAGCTAAACTGCATCGCATAGCTGATTCCCCCTCCCCCCCCCCCACTGTTCTACTTACCTTCTGAAGCCTTCTTTTGGTGCGTGCTGTGCCTGCATGCATGTGCCGTAAGCACCAGGAGGCGGCTTGGGAAGATAAGTAGAACAGCGGGGTGGGGGAGAGAAATCAGCTGTAGCGCACAATTTAGCTTTGCTAGAAGGCAGGATTTCCTGCTTTTTAGCAAAGCTAAACCGCGCTGCACAGCTTATCGTCAGAAATACTTGTTCGGAGGAACAGGTAGCTTTTTAAACTTCTGATAGTTAGCTTTTTTTTACTACCAATTCGCCCGAACTTGAATGAACTGGTAGCATTTCACACTTGATGGAGGCTATGTGAGGTACAGGTTGGGGAGGATGTATGGAGGTGCACATTTAGCCAAAGTGAAGCAAATGCAGAGTGGCTGGGGAAGGGTGCACGGATGGAAAAGTCTTATTCAAGCATCTTGCAGTTTCCCTGCTGGCTTCCCCACTGACTTTCTGAGGAAGCCAGAAAGGAAATTGCAAATGGTGATCACATGATAATTGGGCACTTGGCATCCAGCCATATACTTTCTGAAATCATTTCTTTTTTCTACTTTTCAGTGGAAAAAACAAGTAGAAGAAAAGCATATCAGCATCAACTATTAGAGTTAGCTCTATTCATTAAATACTTTTCTCAAGAGTTCGGACATAGGGAAATCAGTGGCTGTTCTGCCTGTCAATCCTGTTATAGCCATGCTTTGTTGCTCCTATTTCTTATCCAGTTCTTTTCTTTTCACAGAGACTGGTTCACATCATACAGAATAAAAGAACTATACAGTAATTGTCATACTGCTAACATATGCTCTAAATCTCAGGTAACCTCATACATTTTCATGGAATTATGACTTTTTAAAATCAGAATTTTAGACTATCATTTGATACTCCTAGCATAAACCTCCATAATTTTCATAATCGGTACATCAATTATCAATTCGGTATTGAGAAATTCAATATAATCTATGTTCTCATAGTATTTACTTCCTCAGTAAGCATCCCTTTTTAACTCTTAAACAATTTTGCATTCCTAGGTTTTAAAGTTCTGGGTCCTTATTTATTTTAATTTTGTTGCTGTTTTTATTATAATTTACTTGCTTTGCTCATAAGTATCTATGTTATTGTTATATTTGACTGTAAACCCAAAAAATAAATTGGCTAAACAACATATTCAAATATACGAAATAAATTAGTAAGCAAAAAAACTCAACAATACTTCCTACCATATCATGCCAAGTTACCAAACACTGAATGAAGCCTGTCATTCCCAAATCTGACCCAGGAAAGTACCAGTACCAGCAGATGAACCCAGCATGTAACTCCCCTCACTCCCAGAATCAATTAGATTTATAAATATTTTTAAAATATTGAAACTTCAACATATCTATTACTTCTTCAATCAATTTACCTTGACAAGTGTTAAAAATACCTAAACCAGAAGTTTCCAAAATTTCATCAATCACCATGATCCAGCTATGTATAGTGACAGCCCTATTCACCAACAGTTCCATTTACTAAGCGGTAAAATATCCCACAGTGCTCTATGATTTTGCTGCAACGCCCCAGGGTACCGCAGCATACTGCTTGAGAACAGGGGACCTAAATACAGCTTCTATGTTTGATAATTCTCCACATTTTTCAGGACAAGAACTTTTCTCATTACTTCCTTTCTTGTTTTCTATTTTTAACTACTGCCTTTTTTCATGTACTATTAACAAACCAGATACCATCCAGATGATTTGGCCATACTGGCTGGGATGAAAAGGCTGAAATCCAAAGTATCTGGACTTACCTTTAAAAATCTAATATTGAGAAACATTTTTATTTATTTATCAAACTTGTATGCTGACCATCTCATTTTTTTAAAAAAAACTTGTTTTACTTTAGAGTAGATAAGAAATTAAATCTGCAAATACCAATTCATTTTTTAACTTATTCTTTGTAAAAGTATTTCTGTACATATAATACATGAATACATACCTAGACACCAAATATCATTGACAAAGAAATTATGAGTCTCCTTGGTATTATTCTGCAATAAGTTCTATATTCTTTTTTTTTTCTGGACAACTACAAGTAGACCTTGCTTACCGACTAACTCATTCAGGGACAATTCAATGTTAAAACGGTAATGAAAAAATAACTTTACAACCAATGGCCGTGTTTATAACCTTCTCAGTGTCTCTCAGTCATATGATCACCACTATAGTCAATATACATTGTCCTTTGACTAATCCATTGTTCCCCCCTCTCCCCTCCACTAGAGATTGGAGAGGAAGGGATTATAAGAAGAGACTCAAAGGGGAATAGAGTAGGTTGTTTGCCTAGTGCAGATGGGACTGCTGGCTCCACCGCATTCCTTCTAATGTGCATTCCTCTATTGTGTACCTGCTTACTCTCTTATAAACATTTCTTCTCCAATTAATTATAAATATTAATTCCTTACTGCTAATTATCCCTGGAGAGAGCATTCCAAAGAGAGGTGGAGTGGGGGAAAAGGGAAGCTGAAGTAAAATCATTCGGAGGCAAAATGTCAGAGATGTTAAATTGATTACAGTAGTTTTGTTAGTTATGGGCAGCTGCTGCAAGCTTGCTATTATGGCAGCACAGTGAGCATTCCACAGGGCAGGGAAATGGGTAAAAAAAAAGCAGTCCCATGATTTCCTACATAGCAACCACTTTGCTTAACAATAGATGGCTGGTTCCAACTGGGGTCAATAAAGAAGAACTGAAGGTGATAGATTTTTGCAAGATATAAAAAAGCAAATCACTATGCTAATTCATGTATTGATCACTATTTTACAACAGTTATGTCATAAAGCATTATACACTTAGCTTTAATGTTCTAAACAGATTAACTTACTGAACTATCATACACAGAGAAATGTAGATATTTCATGCTTTTGAAATATCATGTTCATCAGATATCAACATATATCATGTTTGACATTAAGGCAGAAGTCCATGTTTTTTTCAGGATGGAGGCCACAGTAGGTCTTTTGAGTTATTCTAAAAATCAAAAACAAGATGTTACCTTAAAATTACATTTAATTTGGCATGAAGCATTGAGGCCCCCTGTTGTCCCAACTCTACATACCATAAATTATTTACAAACTGAAATAGCTGGTTTGATAAATATGTGGATAAAACCCAAGTTTATAGTTTAGAGTGATGTACACATCCAATTCATTCAAATACTACTAAACTGAGATCAAAGTCTTCATATTGTTTACTTTAGAGTATGTGGCCTCTTTAAATCAAATTTCCCTTTAAATCACACTTTCTTGCAGAATGTAATCCCAGTTTACGCTATATGATGATCTCAGATACTGGCTGGTAAATGAAGATTAAACTAATTTCCCAGTTATAAACTGATTCACAATCTGTGCATGAACTCATTATTTAAGAAATGGAGATAGTGAAGTAAGGAAGCAGGAGATGCTTCTTTTAGCTTAATTGAGGATTATTATGCATGAAACAAACTCTTGTGCAAAATCAAGTAATTCCCAATAAAGTCAGATTTGCAGTATTCCCATGAAAGTGAAAGAGAAAATTCCTGCAGATTCCTTTCAGAATTAGACAGTTCTGGTTATTTTCTGAAAGCCCACTTCAGATTATTTTGGCAGTTTAGCATAGCTATTCTTGTGAAACTTCTCTTTCCTAAACATTCTTGATTGTTCAAATTGACTTTGGGGCTGTTGGCAAATAAGTTAACTGAAGTCTGAATACAGATATCACTTCCTACATAAAACTCACAGCAAAATATACTGTTACAGGACAAGATATAGCTGAATAAATACGTACATTTTAAAAACTTCTTACAGAAACCTTCATCATGTCATGAAGAACTAAGTCTGAATTACACTAACATTATCCAAATTAGGCACAATTTAAGTAGCAATGGGCGATGGTTTTAGATTGAAGCCACATTCAAACTTCAGTAATATGCTAAGAACTATACCCTAAAAGTAAAGGTAACGAAAAATTAAGATGTGATAAAAGAGGAAAATGACCACAATGAAAGAGAAAGTGAACAAGGACAAGTCTATGAACAATGAAATGTTTCCAAGAAGACTACTCTGAAAGCTTTTTCAGACAGGGTAACATACAATTTTCCATTTCTACAGAAAAGGCTATTTTTCTCACTTCTAGTCCATCACAATAAAAAAAACTATTAGCAATTTACCCAAACCAAATAATATATATATGGTGCAAGCTTCCATAAGAAAAGACAAAACACACCAATTATAAAAACACAAGTAATAAAATAAATGTGAAAGATGGCATGCTAAAATTTGAGAAAGGCTCTTGGAAACAACTCCAGCTTTAGAAGCTTCTAAATAACTTCATCTTTAGAAGAAGAGAGCTAAGATGATCTCTTCTGAGAGGCTGCTTGGTAGGGTTGGCATTGTTACTGAAAAGTAATGCCTCCTCACCTCAGCTCCCAAACTTCCTAAAAATATGAGATCAATAGGTTTCTCCCTGTTGAATATGATGAAATTATTCTAAATCACACAGCTATACACAATCAAAAACAAATTTTTCAAGCAATAAACCTGATTACATCTAAAACAATGCAATTTAAGAGATAGATTACTTTCAAATACATGAAAGGTGAAGTCTGTCATAATTATATAATGTTACAATTGGCAATATGTATGGAATTCTTTTTACAATAGAATCGAATTCTTTATTGGCCAAGTGTAATTGGACACCCAAGGAATTTGTCTTTGGTGCATATGCTCTCAGTGTACATAAAAAGACAATATCAATATAAATCGTAAGGATACTAGCAACAAAATTACAGTCATGCAGTCATAAGTGGGAGGAGATAGGTATTAGGAACAATGAGAAGACTAATAGTACCATATATACTCGAGTGTAAGGCGACCTGAATATAAGCTGAGGCACCTAATTTCGCCACAAAAAAGTGAGAAAACTTATTGACTCGAGTATAAGCCTAGGGTGAGAAATGCAGCAGCTATTGGTAAATTTCAAAATAAAAATAGACACCAATAAAATTATACTAATTGAGGCATCAGTAGGTTAAATGTTTTTGAATATTTATTTCAAAGAAAAACAGTAAACTAGCTCTGTAAGTGCTTCTTTTAGAAATCTCTGACGATCAGACAATTCAGCTGGGATCACCAGAGGCTTTTAAAGGCATTTTTTTCCTGACTCGAGTATAAGTCGAGGGGGGCTTTTTCAGCATAAAAAATGTGCTGAAAAACTCTGCTTATACTCGAGTATATATGGGGTAATAGTAATGCAGACTTACTGAATTTTATGTATTTAATGATTTAAAATATTTCAGAAGCATAAATAGAAGAAGGCCTTCTCCACTGTGGCTCCCTCCCTATGAAACATCATCCCTGCAGAGATAAGATTGGTCCCCACTTTGACACTCTTTTATAAGGCCCTGAAAGACCTGGTTTTCCAATGGGCCTGAGGATCCCAGAGTGGGATGGAACTCATCAAATGGTTTATTTGACAGTTGTTGCCAGAGGGACTAGGGATTATTGCTTTTTTATTGTTTTTTATATTGGGTTTTTATTCTTGTAAACTGCAAAGTGAGAGTGAGTTGGGCAGCCATATAAATTTTCTTAAATAAATTCAGCCTTGTAAAGTCCTCAACTTACAACAGTTTGTTTAGTGATAATTTGAAGTTACAACAATACTAAAAAACTGACTGATGACCATTTTTCACACATAAAACGGTTGCAGCATTCCATAGTCATGTGATCAAAATTCAGATGCTTGGCAACTGACTCATATTTATGACAGTTGCAGTGCCCTGAGGTCACCTTTTGCAACCTTCTGACAAGCAAAATCAATGGGGAAGCTAAATTCACTTAATAACCGTGTTACTAACTTCAGTGCAGTGATTCACTTAACAAGTGTGGCAAGAAAGGTCGTAAAATGGGGCAAAATTCACTTAACAAATGTCTCGCTTAGCAATATAAACCTATATAGCCACTATTAAATATTAATATTTAACAAAAATATTATAAGGGTGAAAAGAAGCTGTTTACAAAGTAGCTTTAAATGTTACAATTCTAATCTTTATACTACATTAGCTGCAATTTTTGTCTAGTTATAATTTTTCCAGCTTTTTAATTAAAACAGCTTATTTATATTACCTATAATACAAGCTTACAGTACTTTCCAAGAAAGGCTAGAATGTTTATTACATAATTTGAAAATAGTGAAAGGGGAAAAATTACTTTCCAATGAATCACTGGCTGTGCAATAATTTTTAAGGTTGTTTAAATAAAGCAACTAAAACAAATCCATATTTTCTATGATCAAACATCTATTTCCACATCAGTAATCAAACATGGAAAATAAACTGGTAATAATTTTTCTAAAATATTTCATTACCCAAATTCCTCTACATATTATCAAGCTTATAAACACTTCATCCTCTTAAGAACGATCTAAAGCAAAAAGATTTTACTTTATATAGATTCTAAAAATTGAACATCAATTTCCCTTCTTCCTCCCTTCAAGAGAGGAATTGAAACAGCTCTTTCAGATAGTTTTGATTCCTATTGCCTTATGTGCCAAGCTACTCATTCTTATCATTAAAATAATCCTGAAATATATAGGAACTATGTTGCCATATACTGTGTATACTGAGATTTAAAATTAAAATGTGGATATCAAAGCATGGCTTTGAAGCAGATCAAAGAAATGGAGCCAGAAGAGTTACTGCGCTAATCCATATGTCCAAAGGGAATTCAGCCTACAATAAGAAGCCAGACACTGCATTACAGGGTACAATCTAACATCCCAAGGGCACTGAGGGAAGTAAGAGAAATAAACAGATAAAATAAGAAACAAAAGGAAAGAGAAGTAGGTGCAGATTTGGTTAGATCCTTATGGGGAACTCCTTAAGTAGAAAATGAAAGCAACATTTTTAAAAAAAGCTTCTACTATACAAACTACTATATATTATATGCTCATCTTCATTTTATAAATCTCTTCATTTAAAAAAAATGTTAGATACGTTCCATTTTCTTGATACATATTTAAAGGTTTAATTTGAAATTGCAAACATTAGAAAAACTAATGACCTAGTTTTTCTGAGCCTTCTTATTCTAAACCATATTTCATTTACTTACCGCTTTAAAAAAGCCACAAGTACGATATGATTGTTAAAATATTAATATTTTAGAGTTGATCTTTTTATTTTAATACTTTCATAAGCAACCTTCATTTAGCAATTTCAAAAATGCCATATTAATTCTATATAGCAATCCTATTATCAATCGCATGGAAGATAGATTACTGCAATATAATACAGAAATGTTATTCAATCCTGACTTACTAAAATTGATTGCAATAAATTTTGGCATATAAACTTTGCTAAATTAGTATGCATTAGGGCCACACTATTCCAAGCTTCAAGCCTGATATCTCATATTTTTCCTGATCAGCAGTTTGCTTGCTTCAATACAGTTACTGGTTTATAAACACATTAGGGCCTTGCCTAATGAATCTGTTTGACCTTTACTGTTCATGATTGTCCTTTTTATCATTCCAAGACTTATAACTCGGTCTTTAATTGTTACTGGACTTGTTTTGGCAATTTTTAGAAAAAGATATTTTCTATAACATTGCGTTATTTAAATTTATTTGGAAAACATTTATACTTTATTATTTATTTAATATACGGTTTCAAAATTAGCTCACAAAAACATACTTAATTCCATTTATAACTGATTCGTATAAATGCCTACTTAGACATATTAACTGCCAAATTCAACATGGTTTACTCACAGGTAAGCAGATACAAAATTGGAATCTGAGTTTAATTTTTACTTTATGTTGGTATCAGGCAGTTGAGTTTGACTTATGCTACAGTCTTCCTAAATTTCATTAAATTTCTCCACCCAAACTATTCCATATTGCAAAAGTGAATAAATACTTCCAGACAGTCTTTTAAAACTCATATATCAGTAGCCTAAAGCAAAAGGTGCAGCTTTGCTTTAGCTATTAAAAATTTAGTTCTATAAATTATTAAATAAGTTGAAATCCTGTCAAGATTATCCATCATAATGCATACAGATAATAAGCTTTGCTATTACATTTTTCCCATCCAAAATCTTCTAGCCATAAAAAGCCTTTTGGGGGAAGAAAACTGATGGCTCTGCCTACAAATTCAAAACACAGAAAAATGAAAAACAGAACTATCATTTTTCTGATCTCATTTCAGGAAAAAGCAAACACACACACAAACCCCAGAAATATCCATCTATTGAAGAAAACAAAGGTAAAGTATAGAATGTAAAAAACCCCAATTATCCAATAAAAAGATGCCAGGAAAACAATGTTTTCATACTTTATATGAAATACATTAAAAATCTACACACAAATCTATCTTATGTGAAGTTGTGAATGGTACACACAAGCTTTTAATAACTTTAAAAATTGCAAAACCCATCTGAAGCGATTTTTTTAATGCAGAAGAAAAATAGGCCAGAACAATACAGATCCGAACATCCAAAGGATCATACTTCCTTATGTCAGGCTCCAAATTGCAATATAAAATTGTCAAAAGCAGGGGAAGGGCAGTAAGCACAAGTGGGGGAAGTGGGGGTGGTCAGAGAAACACATGCCCAATGAACAAACTATTTCCTTCCTCTTCAATCTCTCTTCCTCAATTACCTAATATTTTTTTTCATTCTTAAGAGCAACATCAGCAGCAGAATAAGGATGGCTGTTGTCCTCAGAGATTAGTCCAGCATTTATAGACACCTAAATCAGCCTTTTCTTGTAGAATGAGAAACAGGCAATGGAAGATACTTTACACACAGAATTGCTATCAGCATCCTAAATCCTCTGTGTCTGGGAATATTCTATCCAGTCCTGCTTTTTCTTCATCTTCTCGTCCGTAGAAATTCTGTCATCCAGGTCATGGTTGTCCCAAAGGTGCTTTTTCAAGAGGCAACTGGGCTTTCTTGTTGTTTTTTCTTTGATTTCCAGAGAAAAAACTGCAGACTACAGGAGCCAGGAGCACTATTCAGGTGACCCTGAGGACACAGATAAACCTCCAAGTGCTTCAACGACCCTATATAAAAGGATGCACATGACCAGCTGTCTGCAAGGAATATAAATCCTTCCATTCCCCACTATCCTGTCAGAGCTGAAGAAGCTTCTTGGATGAGAAGCGAAAACGTCTTCAAAGAAAAAAAAACCACATATAGACAAGAAAAGTCCAGTTGCCTCTTGTAAAAAAAGCACCTTTGGGTCTTCATCTTCTCAGATGCTCCGCTCAACACGCCCCAGTGTGACATCCTTTTCTTCCATCACCCACCCATGAACCTATCCACTCCCACACAGGACCCGCTTCTCGTTTTCGGTGCCGCCGCTGGTGAGCACCACACTTTGTTCCTTTTCATCTACTCCCAATTCTACACGTACACACGGAGCTCTTCCTACAACTGGCGCCCGCAGCTGCCACCGCCTTGGCCGCTTAGTCCGAAGAGCGATCAGCATTTTTTGATGGGCGGCAGGCCGCCGGTTGCCTTGCTGGTGAAGAAAGGAAAAAGGATGCTGAGGAAGGCGGCGAGGACCCATGCCGATACTCACCCCTGCTCTGATTTCACCGCCCGGCTGGAAAGACCGGGCTGTCAATCACGGGGCGGGAGCGACCCCGGCACCGCCGTTGCCCCCCTTACACCTCCGTTTTCTCACGGCCGGGAGACAAATTCTTCCCGGCTTCCCAAGCCTGACTGACCGGCCTTAGCCCCACCCCTCTCCTCTCCGAAAATGGCGGTCCCTCCCGGCCCACAATTCTGCGCGTGCCCACAGCCATGATGTCACTGGTTCCGAGAAGCAGGGATGCGAAGGGCGGACGGAGAGCTGGAAAAGTTAAAGAAGCGCGAGGGAGGAATACGAGAAGGCTTTCCCCGCAAGCACGCATGCGCCACGTTGCGGGCGGGGAGGAGAAGCCGGGGTTTAATTGTGGCTGATCGATATCGGTAATTGTCAGTGGCTCGCGTTGTGATGGGACTCTCTAGGAGATGGGGGTGCCATCATTTCTTGAATGCCAGTGATGAAACGGGATGAGCGGGAGTGGGGGGGTGGGGGGCGGTAGGATTGCATCTTAAATCAACAACCACCTCCAATGTGATGTCCGCCCCTCCCCTTAGGGTCCCAAGCCATCTGGCAGAGCCAGGACTTCAGGCTCCTGCGGAAGGGTGGGAGCCAATTTGACTTCAGGGGGTAAGATGTTCCACAGGATCTCAATCCACTGCATCAAATAACAAGAAGTACTGTATAGCCTCATGGAACAATGGGGGTGGGGGGTAGGGGGGATGTATCTACTATTTTCAAAGTGGGGGAAGAGCTGCCCTGAGTCTTCGGAGAATGGCGGCATATAAATAGAATTAATTAAATTAAGAAAAAAATGGTAAAAGGGGCACATAGAATGATGAGCAATAACTTCAAAACAGTAGTTGGGTGTGATAACGTTTTTATACTGAGTGGGTTAATATATTCAATCGGATGTATGACTAAATGAAAAACAAGAATTTTTATCCTAGTATCCATGATACCATCTTGATAACTTATGAAAGCTGTACAGTATTTTTCAGTTCTTCACCATTCCCTTATGGGAATATTCTTTCTCAGATCTCAAACCACTGTACATGCAGATTTAAATGAATCCACAAACATTTCAGGAATAAGGAATTGGTTAATCTTTATCGTGTTGCAAAGTTCTTTGCTGTTTTCTTGCCAACAACAGTACCATCCTCTAGAAAATATTTCTGAGATCTGAGATCCCAGGACTCCTGGTTCATTATTTTCTTCATTTTAACTCTCAAATTCCCAAATTCTTTTGAAGTTTTTATCCTGGCAGACTACCTTTTTTCCCATTATGTTCTTGCAACACCAGTGAAGCATTTTATGTCACATAAAACGTAGGGAAAGCGTACGTGCTTGAAAATAAATATTAATCTAGAAAGTTGTACATGTTTCTGTGTGTTTACAAATAATAAAAACATTCATTTTACTTAATAACTATTCTATTAAATATTTAAAACCATGCAGATCAATACAATCCATGTGCTGGAGGATAGAAGCATTCCTGTTTCTATTTTCCTTACCTGTTTTTGAAGACAGCGCTTCTTCAGAAAGAAAGAAAAGAAGTAGGAAAGTACAAAATGCTTGCCAGAAAAGTTGGATCCGAAAAGGAGACAGCAAAAGGTTGGTGCAGGTAACTGGGAGAGAAGACAGCTGGGTGAAAATGCTTGCTGGACCTGTTCAAGAGTGAACAAATGCTTCCTATTGCTTCCTGAGTCTTCACCGTTGTAATTTTGGTGGCTGAAAACATGGTTATAAATCGAGCACTATCTGTAAACACTTACAGTAATATTTCTCTGGAAAGATGATTGTGATTGGCTTATGGGACCTGACTTTCGATTGTATATAATTTGTATATATGAAATATAAATTATATCTGTATATCCAAAAGTTTATATATATTTTTTTCTCTCATGGAGATTCACCTCATGATATGTTTCTAAAATGCTAGTTGTTTTACATATTATTTTAGACATTCCAATTGCTTGCCCTACATCTACTTTTTTATTAAATGATTTGTTGTCTTTAGATAACACCTGCCTACCAACCAAAGTGGCTGGCATTATAATTTACAAACTCCCTGAAAGTCATAAGGGAATATTTCACGGTTGCCTTGGAAGGTAACTTGGGAATATTTTAAAAATAAAAGGATGGAACCAAAGAAGCACAAACATCCACACTAAATTGGACAATCTTTCCTTTGGTTAAGTGGAAAAAATAAATAATAGAAGTCCAGTTTTTTATTTTATTTTAGAGAGCTTGGACAGTGGTGTGGATCAGAAAATATTTAGAAGTTAATAATGGACACATAATATGACTAAGCAGATAATCATTTATTCTACTAAATCACCAATCAGCCTTATCTGGAACAAAATTTCTAGGAAGAAAAAAGGGCTCTGTAAATTTATATTAGATTGGGTGAACCATGTCAGTATCTACATAGAACTCCATATATTCTCATACTACACTTACTGTACCTTGCAGCTGCTTTTTACAGGCTTGTCAGCTATCTGCAAGAATATCTGGCTGACTCTTTAAATGTAGGAAAAGTAAATAAAAGCATATCCCTCTGGGATGCTAGCATGTTTTGCTAGAGATTCCTCTATTAAAGAGGCTAATTCTGGAGCTATTAAAAGTTGATTTTAAAAATGTATTTCCTCTTTACCTCCTATATTCAACTGTAAAACATTAATATTACACTTCAGTTGTACTGTACATCTAGAGTATGGTCCCTTCAAGCCCATCTGTCCATTTCTTTTTGTCTTTTTAACATCTGTGTTGCTAATATGAGTACTCAAAAAGATTGCTATTGAGAGACATGAAGGTCATCTGTGTAATATTATACAGCAGATAGAAAAATGAAGCAGATGCACCCAAAATCCACAAGATACGATTCAGCCTCGTCTTCCTGTGTAAGCGGCAAAGCCTTCAAAATCTTTCCGTGTACAAAGCAAGCCTAACATTAACTGGTTGATACTCTTTTCAGGGAATTATATTACACGCATGTGCGCACACTATATTCTCCTTGTCTTTTGTTCTCTTGTGCAGGTCTCTGTTATTTCTGTTCATTGTAATTTGCTCACATTTAGTTGTGAATGCTGATAATGAAATTCGAGAATACAATAGTTCTTATGAATCATTCAACAAATGAATCAATTAGGGGAGAGGGCAGGGAAATAAATTGTCACAGCAAAATATGAAGTAATTTGAGTTATGTTTTCAATCATATGCATAGCAAAAGCTCTGGCTAAAAAAGAAAATAATTAACTTGGCCCCCAAAACAGGAAGGAAATACTGACTCAAATTATTTGTCTTTCTAGGTAGTCCAAGAAAAAACATTGGGTTCAGGAAATGACTGCTAGGATTTGATATATTTTATTTAATATATTAGTATAATTAAGTATAATGAGGTATTTTTCAAAGAATTCAATAAAGATAGGCTAAACACTGTTGTTGGCTAGTGACTATAACTAGTGTGAATGCTAATTTGGAAAAATTCCCATTTTGTGAGCAGAGACAAAATGTACTCTGTACAGAGTAAGCTGTGCTTCAGCTTTAAGCTTACTCTGTACAGGTATACAGCTTTTGTGTAAAACAATCTTGTAACCTCAGGATAACACGGGCTATTTTTATATATGATTCTAAGGTAGATTACTTAGCAGAGGATAGCACCAAGTCAGTTTTGTCTGTTGTTGAGAAGCTAAGCAAGGTAAGGTCTAGCTACTACTTGGATGGCAGATTACCAGAACTGTGACCTAGGTTGGAAAGTAAAACAAATACAACTCTGGATGAAGATTGTAACAAAATATTTTCTGTATTTTTTCCAATAAAATTGTGTAATACTATAGTCTACATGTATCCACAAGAAGTCAAGTTTGACTCAAGGACATCTTTGTATTTAGACCAACTGAGCAGATTGAGAAAAAAGTTTCCGGGCATTCTTTTAAAACAATACAGGTATTATGCTATAAAGATTACATATGCATATGCGTAGTTGATATTGAGTGCTGTTTTTTAATAGTGCAACACACACACACACCTCTCTAGCTTAAAGAAACATTACATACCAAGGGCTATTATCTGGGAGTGAGAGTTAATGAATTCAATGGAACTTACTAACGAGTAAGCATGGATTTAAGTTTGCTGAGCTTCATCTTTATTCAGTGAAGCTGTCTATTTGTGTATATGTTGTGAGAGGAAATATGTTTTCATCACATCTGGGAATCAATTAGCTTTACAAACTGCCATTTGCAGACAAATTTTTAATTATTAAACTTTTTGATCTGCCCCTGTACTTTTTGGAGATTGTGACTTCTGGCTAGTATATAAAGCTACATATTTACCTACATACAAATGCATATTTACAAGTTTATCACATATACACATTTACTAGAAAAGATGATTAGTATATAATGAGGAATTGGGTTTATTAACAAGATAGAGAAGGTAACCCTTTCAGTCAGGGTAACTTAAAGACAGTGTCAATTCTTTTTGATTAAGTGATATTTGATGGTAAAAAAATTAACAAATTGGAGCAATGCTTGTTAGTAGAATCCATAGAGGATATAATTTGGAAATGCTTATGTTGTAAGATTGTTGGTCATTAAACTAACACTGTGACCCTTCTATACTCAAATTATTTTCATTCTAGAAATTTCACTATACTAATATCTGATATGTAGCCTGAAACACATACCATAAAAAAAGATTCCACTAACAAGATTTCATGAGCAACTGGACAGCAGCATCTGTAACAGTGCTTCTGAAACTTGGCACAGCAACTTTAAAAATGTGTGGACTTCAATTCCCAGAATTCCTCAGCCACCAGGGCTGGGTGGCTAATTCTAGGAAAGTCCTCCTAGAATTTCCATACTAACCACATACATTAATGTTGCCAATTTTGAAAATCATTGATGTACACAATGATTATCTCACAATTCTTTTTCAGAAAAGTACTCAATCAAAAATAAAATAGCAGTTGGTGCACACTGTATTTGTGGATAGGTAAAAGAATGATCTACTTTAGAATCTCTTTGAATCAGACCATAATTATAATTAATAATGGAGATTGTGTGTTTATAAACCAGAGTATTTTTAATTATGTAAAAGAAGAGTGCTTTCATGGTGTATTATTATCAGCATCTTAGCGTTTCAATTTTTATATTACCAGCATCCTCATTCCTAATTTCTAACTCACTGGTTGTCTCATGTCCAAATAAAAAAAAAGGACCTGAAGAGGATGGTGTGATATTATTCTGTACCCTTTTCTCTCAATTTTCTGCGAATGTGAGACAACACAGATGCCATTTGACCTCAAATATCATTTTGTTGAATCTGGAATTCCAGTGAAAGGTTGTTGCTCTATGAATCCAATTGGATCTGATAGGGAAACTATATTCTGTAATAGCAGTTGCAATCCCAGAGACATTCATAAGAGCTTTTAGTTTAGTCTTAATCTGCCTCTTCCTTCTCTCGTCCTTTTATTCCAGTGAAATTAATACTTCAGTGGAGAGATCCAGTGAATAGCAGGAAATAATAGACATGCTTGGAATGCAATAACCATTTCCCATCAGATGAAATACCATGTAGAATTTACAGACAAGATATTTCATCATACTACTCACAATCTTACTGAAAAATACTAGACATTTTAAAAAAATTAACTTCAACTGGAAATCAAACATTTATTTTTGTTATTTCTATGGAGACCCAATGTCAGTGATACTTCCCTTATTTGGTTTGGACATTATAGCAGCAAATCAATTCTGAAAATCCATACAGTATTCTGAATATATGATACAAAATCAGTAATTATAAAGCAGAAGCTGCTCGGATCAGAATTATCTTTACTTCAGGGTTACAAAAGAATGTAAGATTCAGGAACTGAAGAATTCTTCATCTAGGCAATTAGTTGTTTTTTTTTAAAAAACGGGAATAATGGGGCAAAATTTTTTAAAAAAAACTTGCCAGTAAAGAATTTCTGAAACTTAAGTTTATATGCAGTTCTATACCTCTTAGATTGTCTAATGAAAAGATTGCCATGCACAGTACTGGCTTTATTTTTTCTTGTGGCCAATATAATTGCCTTTAGTGTGGTCTGTGCGTATACATTCTGAGTATACAGATCCCCTATTCATCTGGAGCTACTAGCATCCTCTAAAAATCTGCCCTAGAGGGAGATAAAATCACCCAGACCTATTATTAGAATACTAATGTCTGCAGGGGATGGAATGGATAATAGAAGTTGCTTTCACCTGCTTATTTATTTCCTTTACTGGAGGAAATGTGCCTGTGAATAAAAGCAATATTTCCATGTGTGGAAGGAAGGCACAATCTGAATCCATTAGAAGTACTGCTCTATGCAAAATCCACCAGGAACTTTTCTAGTCAGCCAGAAGTTGATCTCAATGAGCCTGTTTTCAGAATAAATAAGTTGGTTGCTTTAATGCCATGAGCAAATCTTTATACAACATGCCATACTATATATATTTTGAGTTGTGGAATAGTCACTGCTTTTCCATTAAACTAATGCAATCTATCATATATTTATTAGAGGCATCGGATGTGCAAATCAATAAATAAAGGGACTATTTATGTAAGGACCCAGTTTGTGGGGGCAATAAGCTGACTTTGTATAAATATACAAAAGTATGAAGGCTATTGCTTAATACATTGTAAGCCGCCCTGAGTCTCCGGAGAAGGGTGGCATATAAATCAAATTAAAAAAAAAAAAGACTAGATTGACAGACACAGATGACTTCTTCTAGAATGAATAACACTAATTATGAATTTTAAAAAATGAATACAATCAAAATGGAGACATGTTGTTTGTATTTAATTAAATGAAGCATTAATGTATTAATCCAAACTCATATTAAAATATTTCAGTCACTTAGCAATTGATGATGTGTAAAAAAGATGAAAGGATTGGACACTGTTGGTAAAGCAGAGATCATCTGGATCGTGCTGTCAACCCAGTTGTTTTTATATTTTCCTGGGGTCCATGCTGCAGGTCCAATATAAGTACAAGTAGTTCATATGCAGCCAGATAATTCCTTTTGTCTCAGGACCAGCCCAAGCAGGTTGCAGAGCGTCATTAGGTGTGTCTTGTGGGGCAGGTTTGGCATTTCTATTTCTCAGGTCCTTGGACCTGTCCATCTCAGATGTTCCCCATGCCACATCATAGCATGTGTTGTTAACATACTATTTTCAGCCATTTGGTCATGATTTTTAAATAATGCAATGCAGGACAAAGCAATTCATACCTAGCAACAAAAGTCTTTACTAGGCGGACCATTCCTAAATTATAAACTTTGTACAGTTAATCATGATGTAAATGACACAATTACAGTATCGTCTTCACGTATTACAGTAGTATAATGCTGGCATCTCCATGAGTGATAATTAGAGTTCCATAGAAAAATATTAAATTATTTGGATTATTTATAGTTGAAACAGTATTAAAAAATTACCAGTCTTTTATAACAAATGAATCACCATGACTAAGTATTAATTTATCTTACTCTATGAGTATCAAGGTCCTGACATATGCAGTGTTATTGTATGCAATATTAATCATTTTTATATTTAGACAGACTAAGAGCAACTCCAGTGGAAGGAAGACAATTCAACCAGGCTCAGTAAAGGAAAATTTAAATTACACTATATGACTGAAGTGTAATATATCTGTTTACTAAGTTCAATGCCATTTTCCCCTCACCATTTAATGTTTTGACTGGCATGAAGCTAAATTGTGAGATTGGGTATCCTTTTCTTTTTATTGTATTAAGCTGGAAGCATCTGGTATATAAATGAACAAGATAAATAAATAAATAAATAAATAAAAACAAGCATCTATATACAAATATATCAGAATGCTTTGATACTGTATACCTTGTGACAGAAACTCAATTCTTCGGCTCATCTTTGTTGAAAAAAACTAAAAGGAGAGAGAAGAGAAAAATTAGGCTACAATTAGTCTATAATTAATATTTGGGCATGCTTACTATGTAACTATCTTAATACACAGAGCCACTAAGGTAATACAAGAAACACTGCTGGATTTTATTTAAAGAGAAAATTAATATTTCTTTCAAAATAGTGTTATTCTGACCATTTTCAGTAAGCCATAACTGAAATTGGCAATATACTTAATTTAAACTTCCCCCAAAAGAGGAATGTTCTTCTACAGAAGGGCAGAAGCTGCTATTTAACCACTGGAGTGATTTTTTTAAGAACTTGTTAGCTTTAAATTAGCATAATGACATAAATGTAAATAGTAGTTGATAAGTCTGCATGCATGCACTCTGAAACATAAAATGTTGGTGTTGTATTTTTAAATGTCAAAGCTGCAACTTAAGAGTCAAATTTACCCAACATTGCTGTCTGTTAGTTTGCACTTCATTTCAGTCCAAATTTCTTCCACGCTTTTTCAAATGCTACTTGTCCCATGAGGAATGTGATGGCAAAATTCCGTTTGTACCATTCCCTACATTTTAGAAGCAAGGGAACATAGCAAAATCACGGTCATTTTGAGAAGATAAATATTGGGGGGGGGGGGGGGATATTCTGTCTTTGCATAATTAAAATGAACCTTAACAAATTTGTACTGTTGCAAGTACCTTTCTAGAAAAATACCCTACTCTGTACTATATGTGTGGGTATATGCAAAAACTGCATGATTTAAAGCAAAGTTCTGTTTGTTTTACTTTACATTCCCACTTATCTCAGTGAATACAAGTGAATACAATGTTTTAGGCCTCAGGATATCTGCCTCAAGGCCTGCTATTATCAGTTACATAGAGTATGAGACTGATGTACTACGCTAGATGAAACACAGTCAATGAAGAAATATTAATATAGAAAGTACAATGCAGATTGGTAGGTGAATGGCAACAGAGAAACAGATAAAGTCAGCTGGTGATTTGGAAACAGTTCCAAAAAGGTTATTAAATAAATTGGTTTTAAAGAAATAAATGAAAGTGAAGGGTAGAACTGATTTGACAAGTAAGGAAAGAAAACTATTCTGAAAAGTATCTCTCACCTATTATAGTATACATTTTTTTTCAAGTTTTTACTTAGGAAATCTTTGTAAAATTCAGCCATTTCTTCTGCAGTCAGTGATGCTTTCTGACCTGAAAAGGAAATGAAATCACAGTTTACAGATCAGAAAAAACAAATCTTAATGGTTAATTTCTTTGTTATTTATTATGACAGGTTTAATATCAAATTGAAATTGAAGGCAGGATATCCATATTAATAGATTTATGGCTCCCTATGGTCTCTTCTATACACAAACAACCATTCACAGAATGGTTGTATTATTTTAGGGATGGTCACATTAAAGAGCTATATGAACCCTGTATTATGGAAATGCTGTATGAATTATAAGCAGTAGCATTAGGAATTATCTTGGGCTACCTATCTATACCTACAGTGGGGCAAAAAATATTTAGTCAGCCACCAATTGTGCAAGTTCTCCCACTTAAAAAGATGAGAGAGGCCTGTAATTGACATCATAGGTAGACCTAAACTATGAGAGACAAACTGAGAAAACAAATCCAGACAATCACATTGTCTGATTTGGAAAGAATTTATTTGCAAATTATGGTGGAAAATATTTGGTCACCTACAAACAAGCAAGATTTCTGGCTCTCACAGACCTGTAACTTCTTCTTTAAGAGGCTCCTCTGTCCTCCACTCATTACCTGTATTAATGGCACCTGTTTGAACTTGTTATCAGTATAAAAGACACCTGTCCACAACCTCAAACAGTCACACTCCAAACTTCACTATGGTGAAGATCACCATAGTGATCTTCATAGTGAAAAAGCTGTCGAAGGACACCAGAAACCTGTAGACCTGCACCAGGCTGGGAAGACTGAATCTGCAATAGGCAAGCAGCTTGGTGTGAAGAAAAGAATTGTGGGAGCAATAATTAGAAAATGGAAGACATACAAGACCACTGATAATCTCCCTCAATCTGGGGCTCCACACAAGATCTCACCCCGTGGGGTCAAAATGACCACAAGAACAGTGAGCAAAAATCCCAGAACCACACGGGGACCTAGTGAATGACCTGCAGAGAGCTGGGACCAATGTAACAAAGGCTACCATCAGTAACACACTACGCCGCCAGGGACTCAGATCCTGCAGTGCCAGAGGTGTCCCCCTGCTTAAGCCAGTACCTGTCCAGTCCCATCTGAAGTTTGCTAGAGAGCATTTGGATAATCCAGAAGAGGATTGGGAGAATGCCATATGGTCAGATGAAACCAAAGTAGAACTGTTTGGTACAAATAAAACTCGTCGTGTTTGGAGGAGAGAGAATGCTGAGTTGCATCCAAAGAACACCATACCTACCGTGAAGTATGGAGGTGGCAACATCATGCTTTGGGGCTGTTTCTCTGCAAAGGAACCAGGATGACTGATCTGTGTACAGGAAAGAATGAATGGGGCCATGTATTGTGAGATTTTGAGTGCAAACCTCCTTCCATCAGCAAGGGCATTAAAGATGAAATGTGGCTGGGTCTTTCAGCATGACAATGATCCCAAACACACTGCCCGGGCAACGAAGGACTGGCTTCGTAAGAAGCATTTCAAGGTCCTGGAGTGGCCTAGCCAGTCTCCAGATCTCAATCCCATAGAAAACATTTGGAGGGAGTTGAAAGTCTGTGTTGCCCAGCGACAACCCCAAAACATCATTGGTCTAGAGGAGATCTGCATGGAGGAATGGGCCAACATACCAGCAACAGTATGTGCCAACCTTGTGAAGACTTACAGAAAACGTTTGACCTCTGTCATTGCCAACAAAGGATATATAACAAAGTATTGAGATGAACTTTTGATATTGGCCAAATACTTATTTTCCACCATAATTTGTAAATAAATTCTTTCCAAATCAGACAATGTGCTTGTCTGGATTTGTTTTCTCAGTTTGTCTCTCATAATTGAGAGACAATTACAGGCCTCTCTCATCTTTTTAAGTGAGAGAACTTGCACAATTGGTGGCTGACTAAATACTTTTTTGCCCCACTGTATATGTAAGAATATTTCTTTTATAACCAAGACTTATTCCAAATTCATGGAAAGTTATGGACTTCTTCCAGGCTTCTCTGTAACTGAATTTTAGTTATATTACTCTGTATCATGAATTCTCTAACTTATAGCTCCACTCTCAAGGAGCCTAATGTTCTTATTCCAAAATTAAATTTTCTGCAATAGAATCTATTTTAAAATACTAATTTGAGGATTAGAAACACTATAAGAAAATAAAATTTTAGCAAATCTACACCAAATAATACTCCAAGCCATTTTTATTTTAGTTTATTAAAAACTGTTGGATATGCATGATTTCTTTGATCAAAAGTGTGATATTAGTGTTTGACTTAGATTATATTCTAAGATTTAAAATCCACAAATAATATAAATCATTTATGAATGTGTGCCAAATGGTAAAATTAAATGATCTAACCTTTTTCATCTCTTGGCTGTATACCCTTGGCTTTCAGTCTAGAACAAATAAATTCTTCTTTTTCCTGAAATAGGATTCAATAATATTACAATATACTGGTTCTCAGTGTATTGGTATCATCTTATAAGTAACTATTATCAATCATAATAGTTTATTGCAAAATCCACTCCATCTAATATTTTAACTGGGAAAGATTCTCTTCAAAACAATTAGAGATTAATGTATCTTGCAATTCTGTAACAAACAATTCAGCAGCTATCCATTTTGATTTGACAATTAAAACTGAGAGAGGATCTACTTAAGACTAACACATTTGTACAGCAATACTTCCCCTTATAAAAAAATACACTGGCTCTAGCTTAGGGTAAATAAATAATTAAGTTTATGATAGTAAGACTTCATAATTGGTATTGGAGAAATTTAGAAATGAAAAAAAAATTAAAAATATCACAAATATAAAAATGTATTGTATATTAAACAGTTGAATAGTATCATTGCTTTAAAACAAATCTTCTACAAGCCTTAAAAGGGCATCCAGTGCCATCTAGTGGTTTTATATTTCTACCTTTCTAAATGATTGATTTTGATTTGTCCAGAATTCTTGATTCCAAGCTTGGGTTTCCTGCCTAAGTTCTCTCAGTCTTCGCTGCAATGGAGTTTCATCTTTAGGAACATAAAATATTACTGGTCGAAGATTTGAATATTGATCAGGTGGCCCAATCCAATCACAACAAGAATCTGAAGGCGGATGAAAACATGAAACCTTAAAAAGAGAGGAGGAGGGGTTAAGAATACAAAGAATCACAAATTATTTCAACATTATTGTCCAATGAAAGAGGCAAACTATAGAAACAATTATAAAGGAGAGAAAATATTAAGTAAAAATTTAAAGGATAACATTTAACACTGGGCAAAGTTCAAAGTTCAATCTTATGTCTCTCTTGTAGTTTAGCAAACATCAAATAGGACAGTGGTAGTAAAATGAAATAATCAGAGCAAATGTTTTTTAAAAATAAAAGAATGCTATCAAATTAAAACCTAGAAAAAGACACAATTAGGACAGGCAATCAATACAATGCACATAATTTTCCAAATTTCATACATAGATCCCCAAATTTTCTTTTCTTCCCTGATAGAAAACAGGTGTGGTATTCATATGTCTCCATAAAAATTAATATCTCTAGTTTGTCCTTAATCTCCCAAATGCTTAAATGTTTAGTTCCAAACCTATGATATCATGCATTGCTGAATATCCCCACTGTAATTTTCAGATCCTATTTTTAATGAGAAAACTTCAAGTGAAAAACTGATCTCCCCATAAAGGAGTAGCTCAATTGGAAAAAAAGAAAAACTAAAAAACAGAATACCACAAAGGAGTAAAGTTCATGGAAGACTGATAAACTAAAGCAACTATTTGTAATTTTAACTGCAGAAGAGTAATTGTGGGGATATTAAAATCTATCTATCTATCTATCTATCTATCTATCTATCTATCTATCTATCTATCTATCTATCTATCTATCTATCTATTTACTATACCGCCTTTCTCCTGTAGGACTCAAGGCGGTGTACAGTCAAGAAAAAAGTAAAGATACATAAACATCATAAAATTGATAATTATAACATAGATTAACCCAAATTAAATAAAACCCAGAATTAGATAATATTTTAATCATTCACAGTTGACATGTTTATCCCTGCTTGATTGAACATCAGGGTCTTGAGGGCACAGCGGAAAGCATGGAGATTAGGGATGTTTCGTATATCCGGGGGCAGTTCATTCCAAAGGGTTGGAGCCCTTACAGAGAAGAATTTTATAAGCAGCCCTTCAAAATAATTTTCCTGGGTAACTTGTAATACAGTATTCTGAAAGTGTAATTTAAAATTGAGGCTAACTATAATCTAACATGGCAAAAAAACCCCACCCCAAAATATTATTGGAGATAAATGGAAACAGCAATATAATTACTGATTCTTACTCCTAGTTTTGGGGGATTATTTTATAGCTTCAAAAGCTAACAAAGTAGGCATGTCTCATCCCAGATTTAGGGGCCATTACTGACCAGGTAGTGGCACTGGTGGAGAAAGGTATCAAAAGGGAGGATAATGTACTTAATGTGGTGACCCAAGCCCCCAAGCCCTTTATAAACACATAGAAAGGAAGGCAGGACTTAGATTACGATCGCATAACCACTATCCCTCCAATGCTACAGTGAGTAGTTGTGTTCCATCCATTTCTTGTCAAGCCTCAGGAAGAATGGTCTAAAGATCTACATATCCTTTAGGCAGTTCCAAAATATGAAGAGATTCAGGAGTCTTTTTAAATTGAAGCCATGCAGATGATGAAATGAATATTCAGTCCCAGACAGTTCGCTTGCTATCAGTTTCCAATTTTAACTTTTTCCAAAGTTAAAATTAGCTTTACACACAGTGCAAAATGGTAATCTAGGTAAGCAGTTACCAGCAGATTACTAGCAGATTACTAAAGCCAGCCTGAGCGGTTAAAAGTGCATTAAACAGAAGAAAACTTTTTTGTTTAATGAAAAAAGAATCAACATCTCATCAACAAAAGATGCAACGTGATCCTTTTATTTCACAGAAAGAAAACCAACAGTAATAAAAAATATACCTGAACGCACAAGTTATGCACAGTGCCTTGGCCCAGGATATGAGACCATCCTTTCACTAACTTCAAGCAGCTTCCTTCATTTCTCTGATTTGCTTACCAAGATTCGATGAATAAATCACAATTGGGCTGGATTCACAAAACACAGCTGGTTGCAAAAGCAACCAGATTATCGTTAAAACCTGGGCTACGTGAACCAAGCCACCGACTCTATGACAGCAGAAGAGCGTTACCCGGTGCCCTCCCGCAGTCTCGCCACGCTGGCTGGGAACGAGACGAACGGAAGGACGAAACTTTGACAGGGCACCCGGGTACCTAACTAGCCCCTTAATTCCCTCCGTGTTACCTTTCTCTTGGGAGGCGACGGCGAGTTCTTCTTCTCCGGGTCTTCGCCCGGCGAAGACGCTCCGGATACTGAGGAGGACGACAAAAACCTGCAGCCGAAGCAGCTCGTGACTAGGTAAGGGCAACCGCCTAGGCTGTATAGAAACCCTCGGTTCCTCACGAGCGCCGCCATCCCAGACAGACTGAGGCAAGGACTAAACAAGCGCCCGGAGCCGCAAGAACTGAACACGCCCGACGCTTTACGGCAACGTCGTGAAAGGCGGAGGGGGGGGAAGTGGGGGGAAGTGGGGGGAGGGAGATTTCCCTGTCAGTTCTCGCGCGCTCTCCTCGTTCCCTCAAATGGCGCCGGCGTTAGTGAACGCCGGGAGAGCGCGCGAGCTGGGCTGGCAGCGGGAGTGTTGCAACCAGCCTGGATCATTTCCGAGCCACCCTTGAGGTGAGAGAAAGAGCGAGAGCGGGGAGGGGGAGGGACGTGGCGGCGAAGGTGCTACGGGCAGCTGCTCCCATCCTGCTGTGCGCTTCCGAAGGACGAGAACGTGGGGATTGGAAAGCGGAAGGAGAGGATGGAAAGCCCGCAACGCCGGTTCGAAGGAAGGGAGCTAGAGGAGCGGAGCGACGTTAGTGGAATTACCTGACTCGCGGTGTCTCGGGTGGGGGAGGGGGGAGAGTATGGAGTGGAAGATGAAGGGGAGAAGACTTGCGGAATAAGGAGGGAAGGAAGGCAGGGATGCTGGGTGCTTGCCGACGGGCCGAAGGAGCTGGGCGAGTTGCAGTTAACATGCCCGGGTGTTTGCTGTTTAATTGGGAGCTTGAAAGGGATCCAGGCTTCTCAAACAGAGAGAGAGAGAGAGAGAAGCAAAGGCAGCCGGGCCTGGTAAGATTGCTTGGAGGGCGATTGTGAAGACTGGCATTCCGGCGAAGTTGGCGAGCCAGGGGCCGAATCAAACAAGGGGGTGGTGTGAGGAGAGGCTCGGCGGAGCCCTGCGGCCAACGGAGGTGACCTGAAAGCTGCTCTAAACGACCCCAATTGCTGCCCTTTCCGGTCCATCCTGTGGCGCCCTCCCCTATGCCTGCCTGCCTTTTCTCTCTCTCTCCTGTCAAGGTGGGCCGTTGAGAGAGAAAGGCGTAGAGAAGACCTCGTTTATTGGAAGGGACGAATCTGGATTAGATAAGGGGGGGAGGAGGGGAAGAGAAGGGGACTGCCTGGTCTCCCAAGGCGGGTAGGCCAAGCGGCTGTTCGGCTCGCCTTGCCCGTAGTCCTGGGGGTCCAAGCGCCCTTTTTAAGTGCAGCGGGAGGGCTTCTCGGAAGACCCGCTCTGCGTCAGATCAGGCGACTAGTCCGCACTACCGGCGGGTGTTGAAGCAGCGGCGTGCAGGGGGCGGGCGGCTATTTAAACGTAGCGTAGCTGACGGCAGAGGAATCCCGGCGGTGGGAGAAGGGTGTGCGTGTTAGATTTAGGTATTTAGTTGGGAATAGCCGCGTCTGAGGGTGGCGAATTGAGGCCCTTGTCGAGATGGGGCCGGGGGGTTGGGGAGGGGAAACCTGTGCGGAGATTGTGACGGCGCGGACGGGTCTTCCCCCGGTAAATAACTCCTGGTTGATAAAAGGTCTTTGGGAACGGGAGGGTGGGGGAACCCGAATTGGGCCCGGCGGAGCTCAGTGAATCGGATTCCCCCTGTTCTCGTCTCCTCCAGAACCCGAACTCGAACCCGTTTGCCTCCCTCCCCCCTCCCCCACGCGACCCTCTCCTCCCCTCCTTTAGCCGTTCCCGGAGAAGCGCCTCGGTGGCCAAAGCGGAATTAGATTGTGCAGCATTGTGAAGTCACTGGGAGGGGGGGCGTGGGGCGGCGGAGGGGGGGACAGAGAGAGGACGGCGGGGAGGTTGTCGGCGCGCTCTACCTGGGGGAAGCGGCCCGAGCTCGGGGCTGATTCCTGGCTACCTTCCTGCAGGAATGTAGGATTGAGACAGGGGCCGGGGGATCAAGCTCTGTGCAAGGGGAGTCGCTTCCCCCAAAGAGCTTCTCACTGGGTAAGTATAGGAAGGACCCGGGAGGGTTGGTGTGTAATAAGTGGCTGGGCTGAATGAGTTGCAGCTTATACAACTCATTTATACTACATCTTATATACCATATACTCACTTATACTACATCTTATATACCAAGATGTAGCTGGTAAACCACAATGTGTTTTGAGTGAGATCGGTGGACTGGACTCCAAAGTATTGTCACCCTGATAGCTAGCTTGTACAGTTTGAAATTACGAGGACGACTGTCTTTATCTCTGGAGAAAAGAGGAAAAGGCAAAAATATAATTGTATTTCTCTGGGATGACCGAAGAAGGGCAATTAGAGATATATCTAGTTTGTGTCTCTATTTTATCTGCTTTTGATACTAGAGGAATATTATGTGGGGAGGCAGTTGTACTGTTTTTTTCCCAATACATCAGCACTTGTTAAGACTTGCTTGTGGTATTTAAAGAGATTGGGGAAAGAAACCACTCTGCATGGAACTTTTTAAAAAAATTTAAAAAATTTTTTTAAATTTTTAGTGTTGTAGGGTTGTTGTATTTTAAGTATTTAATTGTTTTTAACTTTCAGCCAAAGTTTATATGGGTTTTACAATTTTTAACTTTTATGTACTGTTTTTTATCCGGCTGTTCACCGCCCTGAGTCCGCAAGGAGAAGGGCGGTATATAAATCTAATAAATAATAATAATACTTTTTACTTTTGGCAAGGGGTAGACCAATTAGATATGTTGTAAATTCATAATATGCATCAGATTTAAAGCAACTGACAGAATCTTTCAAGAAGATTACAGCTATTATATCTTCAAAAAGATGTTATGTTGTAACTGTACTATATTGTCTCTCAAATAAAACAATAGTGGAATACTTCTTCAGTACTTACAACTGCACATATATGTTTTTTAGAATATTTTCAAGCAATCTGTTACATTTTATTGTATTCTCCATTGTTTTTAGTTCTGTTGAAACTGGATGAAGAAAAAGAATGGATATGGGTAACCAACATCCATCTATCAAAAGGCTGCAAGAAATACAAAAAGAAGTCAAAGAGTTTGAATCTCAAGTAGTAGCCTTCAGTGGTTTGTCCAGTGATAGAGCTTACAAAAAATTAGAAAGGACTTTGACTAAACAGCTTTTTGAAATAGATTCGGTGGATGCTGAAGGAAGAGGTGATGTTCAGCAAGCCAGAAAGAGGGCTGCCCAAGAAACTGAGAAACTGCTTAAGGAACTAGAGCAGAATGCAAACCATCCCCAAAGGCTGGAGATAGAATCCATATTTAACGAGGCACAGGCATTGGTGGAACAGGAAATCACTGATTTTTATAAAGGAGGTAACTCTGTAACTGAGGAAT
The DNA here is from genome assembly GCA_030761175.1 of Masticophis lateralis. Taxonomy (NCBI): domain Eukaryota; kingdom Metazoa; phylum Chordata; class Lepidosauria; order Squamata; family Colubridae; genus Masticophis; species Masticophis lateralis. The sequence goes on along the minus strand of JAUDYJ010000001.1, from coordinate 318,905,378 downwards.
TTGAAGAAGGTTTACAGGATATAATTTTTAGACTCACTCAGGTAAAAACCGGAGGAAAAATTTCTCTGCGGAAAGCCAGATATCGCACCCTGACCAAAATATGTGCTGTTCAAGAAATTATAAGTCGTTCTACAAAGCAGCAGCCTTCCCTGCCATTGTCCAGTGATGCACATCCTTCCGTTTCCAAAATTAATTCTGTCATAGGAGATGTGAACAAAGCAAAAGGGACTCTTATTGCTGTGTTAATGGGAGTAAACAACAATGAGACCTGTAGACATTTATCCTGTGTACTCACAGGTCTGATTGCTGATCTGGATGCCTTAGATGTATGTGGCCACCCAGAAATAAGAAACTATCGTAAAGAAGTAGTGGAAGAGATCAATAGATTGCAAAAATATCTGGATCTGGAAGAAGAAGCAGATTCCACTTATGCTTATGACTTGGCACAAAACGGATCCATTATAAAAATAGAAGAAATACGCAAGAACATGAAAGAAGTTACAGCTTCCCTTTTAAAAATAGAGAAAGCTTCAGATTTGTATCTAAAGTCAAAGACAGAACTGCAAGGGTTAATTGCCCAGTTGGATGAAATAAGCCCAGGCAATAATCCATGCATCAGAGAAGCCAGGAGGCGAGCCGTGATAGAAGTACAAACCCTCATAACTTATACTGACTTAAAAGAGGCACTTCTTAAGCAACAAATCTTTGTAGAGCAAACAGAAACCGACGTCTCATCACAAAAAGCAATTTGGAATATTCTTGGAAATGTAGCTCAGATTCAGCAAGAGGTGTTGTCTTTTGATGGGAACAGAACTGATAAGAACTACATGCGACTAGAGGAGCTCCTCACCAAACAGCTTCTAGCACTTGATGCTATAGATCCTCAAGGAGATGAGCGCTCAAAAGTATCCAGGAAACAGGCAGTGAAGCTTGCACAGAACATTCTTTACTATTTGGACATGAAAACTGATGAATGGGAGTACTAAAATAATATTGGTCTTGTGTGCTAGATGTTGGTTTCTCTTTTGCACTTTATAACAGTCAGTCTCTTAAAACTACAAGACTAACAATTCCATCATTTGCTCATCTCTTTGCAGTTGAGTAAAAGTTGGATTGGGTTAAGCAGCAACTTTTTCCTGCTCGTGCAATCAGGCAGTGAAGGCAGTTCATGTACCAATTATGTTACAATTTTTGTCATAGCCTGTTTTCTGTTGTTTGCATGATTTGTGAAGAAGACTCCCAAAACTGTATCTCCAGCTGTTGCCTAAAGCTTTCTATATAAAATTCTACACCAAGACATAATACAGTCTTGCAAAATCAAAGCAAAACTAATGAGAAAATCCAGAGCAAATGTCAGTCAGCCTTAAGCCAGTTTAGATGTTTGCAGTTGTCTGGATCAATCCAGTTGCAATCCAAAGGATTAAATGCAAATTACTCATGGCTGTTTTGTGTGTTTGATTTAATCTTGCTGATCTTTCATCTGAGATTTTTTTAATAGTTTGGCATAATATGAAACATGAACATATCTGAAATATCGATATAAATTGTAATTTTATACTTTCTTCTGATTTCCATAGGATTATTTCAGAATTAAAAGAGTTACAGTCGATCACCTTGCACATTCTGGAGTTCTTATTATGTAAACTAGAGGAACACCAGAATATAAAAATGGTACTTTAAAGACAGAATGCACAGCATAGGTTGAACAATATATATTTCCTGAATTATGATGAACTTTTCCATAATCAAACGATCCTGAATTTTGGGTCTTAATAGCTGTTTAGATATTTTCCTTTAATTTTGTGATGATTTGGTAGATATTGGGCAACTTATCAAACATTCCTTTGCATTTTTAGATTGAGTCATCATTTCTTTTTCCAGACTAAGCTTGACACAAAAATGTTACTTTTTCTAAGATTTCATGTGCTGCTGTTACAGTTTAGAGTGTTGTTTAAAACTATTTTATTTTTCCAAATGGCTGTTCATGATTTATAAAGGCAGCAGATATTTCTTTTGACTTTTTTTCTTTCAATTCATCAGAATGACTAAACATTTCAGAAAACAGAATTTAAAAAGTAGAAGCATTGTTATGTATTACTTTAACTATGTTGAATAGGTTACATGTGCTATTCCTGAGTATAAAAGGAAAAATTGCTTTAGTTTTTTTAACATTTTGTCCACCACCTTTTTGTCTTCACTGAAGTCTCATAATTCATTAACAATATCTGATAATATTTCTGAATACACCAAACCTAAGTCAGATTAGCTATAATTTTCCCCTCTTTCTTATAAATTTGGAATAGGAGAAATCAACAGCAATCATATTTTTAGAAAGCATTGTTAGTATCATCCAGAAACCTGCAGTCAATTAATATGTAGAATAATATGTTTCTAATCCAATCTCCATATAGTAATCAAAATTATTGGCTTGTAGAAGATTATTTCTTCAATACATGATTAATGCATGCTGAGATATTACATTGATGTCTATGAATAAAGTTTTAGTATAGAATTAAAAGGCATAAGGCTTATTCTTGAGAAACAAGTGCCTTTTAAATGACCTTTGAATTTGTAGCACCTTGTAGCTATGACTACTGTAGTTGACTTCATGGTGTTTTTCAGTGAACTTTTTTTCTGTAGTATGGATTACTTATCAGTTACAGCTTTTAAAAAGCTATCATATTTGTAAATCTCTACTGTGATATTAGCAAACGCCTAAAACCTTGATGAAGTCCTTGGCCTAGTCTCATTGGCTCAATTCACTGATCATTAGTGTGTTTCATTTCTGTAAAATGTAAAAAGGAGTAGTAGCTCAATTTACTTTCAAATTAATTTTGATCTTGCTGCACAAAAAGGTTTTTTTAAGCTTGATGTATTTTTTGTTGTCCTAATATTTTGGTGAATCTATGTCAATTAATAGTTAATAAGAATCCAGAATGGGCTAATAAGCATTTTGGTAGCTTCATCATCCTTGATTTCATTTTGTCCTTTTTCTTGTTGCTTAAAAAGATTACTTTTAACTGCTTGTACTGTTCTAGTTTGGGTCTGTAGTAAATTGTCTAGCATATTGGATTAAAATATTTTCACTTTCATTAGAAGTTTTCATTCTAGCTACATGGTTTAACTTTTGGTCCCAAACTCTGCACACATAGAGTTTCCACATGATTTGGATTCCCCATTAATACAACTTTCAAAACAAGGGTTTTGAATACAAGGGTTTTTCTTCCATTCCCTTTCTCTCCCCCAACCCCCTTCTTCAACTTCCATGTGGAAACCATTGCTTATTTGAGTACTCTGAAATGAGATGGCAGATTAGACATGCAGTTTTTAGGGAACAAATAAGTAATTGATTGTATATCTACTTGTCCCTCACTTCACAGAAAACTTTTCACCAGAAGATACTTTCCTGAAAGGAAGAGAAATATGATTACTGCTGATACTGCTCTATCTCCCTGGATTCCATAAAATAAGCTTCAGTGTTTGGGGAGCAGCATTACATTAGGTGTTGGGAATTGTAACAGAAAGAAAGTTTATATTTGGATTTAGTTTTTATGCTGTTTATGCATCAGAAACAGATTCTTAATGTTGGCTACTAGTTACTAGCATCTTGCATGGGGGGAAAAATCTGTTTTCTGTCAATTCCAACTGTAGTGGAAGAAAAGAAAGTCCTTTATTCCCGTGCAGTTCTGAAGAAGTCTAGCAATGATTTGGGGAACTTTCTGGAATCGCACTGCGAGTGAGTGGTTTAAAAAGAATGGAAAACTGTAAAAACAGTTCAGAACTGTTTCCCTTATGCAACTAAAGGCTATTTTATTTTGTACCACATAGATACTGGGGTTTTTTTGTTGTTGTTATTTTAACTTTACAATTTTTCTATTAACCTTTTGCTCATATTTTACACATAACTGCAATGCTGTTATTCTAAACTTCAACACATAGGCTTCTAGTACACAGGGACATTCTTACAGTTCTCATGACTCTTGTACCTTGTAAAAGCTGCAGGTTTTAAAGAGAATGTGTAATAAAATTACAGTAGATATTGTAGTAAGAGCATAATTTCCCATTTTTCTATTTAAAAATAATATCTGGCTTGCAAATTTAAGTGTGCTTTGCTGATTTATATTAAGTTACTTGGTATAACTATAAATCTGATTTTTGCATGAATAAATATGAAAAAGTAAATATGATAAACCAAAATGAAACATTGTAAATTTGGTTTGCGCTTTTAAGAATATTCTTTTTCTACTTAACATGTAAGTAGGTTACAGCACATATTTTCCATTGCAATGATTTAACAGTCTATTCTGCAGTTCTGCATTGGACCAGATCAGAGGTTCTTTTTTTAATATAAAGGTTTTTGTGGAGTGCCATAGTATTTAGGGTGAGAAACATGTAGTTCTACTCAAATACATCATGATTTTGATTGTATTGCTTTAAATGTTCTGTTACTCTAAATAGTCGCCTGATAGCTTTCTGATATTTTTGCCAGCAACCATGAAACAATTTTGTTTTGAGCAATTTGAAATTAACTATTCCTATATGATTGGCAAACCATTGTAATCAGCTTTTATAATTAAGCTTTGTCTGGGCACTAGACCTGTAGTTGGTACATATTCTGTTGTATGTTAAACTTGAGAACAAGCAACCACGTGGCTGGAGCTTGCTGTTTTTTGAAGAAGTGTATTATCTCATGTTTATGTATTGCACTGTTCAGTATATACAGATTCAGAAATCAATAAATTATTTGGATGTTGTTTTCTTGACAATTTACTCCAGGACAGGATAATTCTTTGTATTGCAATGTGGGTTATGGGTATAAAATACTTTATATTCTTTGACATAATGTCTACAGCCATTACTGATACATAGATGGCATTAGAATGTTAAATTAGGATTTTTTTCTTTTTGATAAAAAAATATAATTATCAAAAATGGGGCTTTTTTTTTAGTTAAATTCAATTTTAGAAATAATATGTAACAAAATAATACAATGAAATGCATTCTTTCCTCAACTAGACACTGGATGGTCATACATGCCTGATCACCTCATGATTAAATTATGGCAATGTGCTCTACGTGAAGTTTCCCTTGAAAACCATGTGGAAGCCTCAGTTGCTTCAAAATGCTGCAACTTGAGCAGTAATGGGCACTTTTCATTATGCCCATGAGTCCCAAGCTGTGTTGGTTACCAGTAGGCTTCCAGGTGCCATTCAAGGTGCAAGTTGTTATCTATAAAGCCCTTAATGGCACAGAGCCTGGTTATAGCAATAGCACTTAGACTTATATACTCCTTTACAGTGCTTTACAACCCTCTCTGTAAAGCAGTTTACAGTCAGCAAATTGCCCCCAATAATCCTCATTTTACCCACCTCAGAAGGATGGAAGGCTGAGTCAACCTTGAGCCTAATGAGATTTGAACTGCCAAATTGCTGGCAGTCAGCAGAAGTAGCCTACAGGACTGCACTCTACCCACTGCGCCACCGTGGCTCATATCTGAGAGATTGCCTCATCTCCAAATGTTTCTGCTCACCCATTAGGTTGGTTGAGTGGGTTTGCTCTGGGTCTCCTCAATTAAACATCTTGCGGGGTCATTAAACCATGCTTTTTAAGTCAGTGCCCCCTACCTCTGGAAAAGAATATCCTCCAGAGATATGGACACTGGCATTCTGCAGTTTTGGAAAGCCCTTAAGACCTGCCTTTGTCCCACACTTTGGGTTACTGTAATTGCTTGTGTTTTTATTGTTTTAGTTGTTTTTAAACTGGACTGTTGGTTGTTTATGTTTTTAATTGTTTTCACTATTTGGATTTTGTAAGCTGCCAGAAATTACTGAAGTGAGCAGGCATCACATATTAAATTATTGTTAAAATGTAAAATTGCAACCTTAGAATCTGACTATCTAGGATTGAACTCTTAGATGAAAGAGGTGATGTAATATAACAACTAAATGCAATTTAATAGCCTTCCCAGTCAAAAAGATTTTCAAAGGGGCAACATATTATAAATAAAATAATTAATTCTACTTCCATCTTTCTAAAACATTCCTTTCTCCTGCTTTCCCCCCACACTCCATGGGGTTTGGCATAAGAAATAGAAGATGGTGAACTTCAAATTATTTCTATTCCTTTAATGATCATATCAGAATAAAATTTTACTGAGAGGAGAAGTTATATTTGCATGTCCTCCATAGTTAAGACTTATTTAATGTACTATAGATAGTTGGCAGAAAGAAAAACTTAAAAATGGCAGATAATTCATTTATTTGGTGTTTTAGGAGTTCTGTATTAATGTTCTGCAAAGTATCAACATAGTATGGATCACACCATTTTCAGATTTGGAAGCTAGATTTCACTTAGAGAGTGGTATGTTAATAAATATACCTACAATCATGACAGGATAAACAGAAGCATCTTTTTAAAGTCAGAGCATAATTATATGTATATTAAGAAGAGTGGCTTCCTTAAACCAATTTCATGCAGTGTCATTTTCCCTGGGAAATATGTTAGAAGAATTGGATTACCGAAGCAATTATAATGAACTTTGTTCCTCCCCAAGGACATCCTTATATTCTGGGATTTCATGGTAAATCTCAGTACAAATTCTGATTCTTCCAACTTTTTATATTGAATATTAGATGCTATTTATAATTTTCCTCCCAACCCTAGTTTTTGAGTTCTTTAGAGGAAAACCTTAAAATACAACTGGAGGTCAATTACCTTGGTGCTCCATTTGCAAGAGTGGATGAGGAATAGAAGGGAAGAGGCCAGGAAGCATATTTTGACCCCAGTATTGTGGGGTCAGACGTGCCTTTCAAGTTAAAATGGAGCACATATAGAGCATTTAGAGATGTTATCAGAGCTTTGTCATCTGTTAAGCAGCTATATTGCATAACTCTTGCTCTTTGGTGGTATTTTAAGATGAATATTTTAATAATTTTATTGTATGATGTTTATTATTAGTGCCAGAAGTCTTGGAGCAGATTGATTGATTGACTGATTGATTGGTTCATGGTTTTGTTCCACTTTTTCATGCAGGCATCAGATTTTGGAAAAGTTCTCTAGGGCAATCTACCTTATAAAAACTACACAGAAAAGGACTTTATTAAAAGAATTAAGGCATAAATTACATCTAGCTTACATTTATGTTTTAATTAATTATAGTCTCATTTGCCAAGTAAAAAAGAAGCAAGATAATCAAGCCATGCTAGCAGAATTTGCATGCACATTAATTTATATTAAAAAAAACCTCTTGACAAAGCAAGAATAGTTATACTCTTATGCAGTAAGTGACTTTTCAAGAAGAGCCAGAAATCTTAAGGGAGTTGGCTGGACAATGAAAAAATCATATAATGGTTTAAAATAAGGTATCTATAAGAATGTAGGAAAGAAAGGGAAATGGAGAAGGGAGGGGGAGAGAGAGACAGAAAGAAAGAAAAATAAAAAGAAAAGAGGGCAATGGAAATACCTATAACAATGTAGTAAATACAATGGAGTATACTAAAAGAGCCTGATTTTTATTGCGCAATTCAATTTTGTTGTTAGTTGCAAAGTCGTGTTCGATCCATCACGACCCCATGGACATTCCTCCAAGCCTTCCTGTCCTCTTCCATCCTCTGGAGTCCATTTAAGCTCACGCCTACTGCTTCAGTGACTCCATTCAGCCACCTCATTCTCTGTTGTCCCATTCTTCTTTTGCCCTCAATCTTTCCCAGCATTTGGCTCTTCTCCAGTGAGTCCTTCCTTCTCATTAGGTGGCCAAAGTATTTGAGTTTAATCTTCAGGATCTGGCCTTCTAAAAAGCAGTCAGGGTTCATCTCCTCTAGGCCTGATCAGTTTGATCACCTTGCAGTCCAATTCAATAACCCAACTCTAAACTCAATAATCCTACCCTAAACTGTAAGCTGAAAATATTCAGAGTATCCTGATGAAATAAATACGGTGCTCTTGATTGATTATGAGCCATGACATTGGCATCAACTCATAACAATCACATAGATATTCTCCATCATGATCTGTCCTAACCTGGTAATCTTTTAAGTCAGGGGTCCTCAAACATGGGCCTCAGCCTGGTGCTGGTCCACGGCCTGTTGGAAACCGGGTTACACAAGCAGTTGGTGAGCACACAAATCTTGGCATGCATGGGGAACTAAGTTGCACGTGCAAAACCTTCCTTCTCGCTGCTGCCACTGCTGCTGCCAGTCCATGGACCCAGAAAATTGGGGACTGCTACAGTATTTTAAGTCTTCCTGTGATGCACCTATTGACACTAACTGAGTACAGTACATCCATCTTGCTGATAGTCATTCTTTTCTCTTTCCTTCCATTTTCCTTAGCATTAGAGCCTTCTTCAGAGAACTGGGTCTTCACATAATATGTCTGAAGTAGAATAATTTTAGTTTGGTCGTTTGTGCATCGAGTAAGAACTCTGGACTGATTTGTTTGATGACCCATTGGTTTGTTTTATTGATAGTCTTTGTCAGTGGTGAAATCCAAATGTTTTTACTACCGGTTCTGTAGGCGTGGCTTGATGGGTGTGGTGTGGCTTAGTGGGCCTGGCTTGGTGGGCGTGGCAAGGGAATGATACTGCAAAATCTCCATTCCCTCCCTACTCTGGGGTCAGCCACTGGTGGTATTTGCCGGTTCTCCAAACTACTCAAAATTTCTGCTACTGGTTCTCCAGAACCTGTCAAAACTTGCTGCATTCACCCCTGGTCTTTGTGCTGTACTCTCAGGGGTCTTCTCCAATACCAAAGTTCAAAAGTGTCAATGCTTTTTTTGTCCTGGTTCTTCAAAATCCAGCTTTCAGTTCTATAAAATAGGGAATATCATGGCATGCACAATTCTGATCTTTGTTGGTATAGACGTACTCTGCATCTGAATATCTTTTCCAAGGCTTCATGGCTGTTCTACCAAGTGCTAGTTTGTGGTGCTTTTCTTGACTGTTCTTTTATTGATGACAATTGATCCTAAAAGACAGAAACAATTTAGCATTTTGATATCGTCATTATCCCTTCTATGGCTGGTTGTGTCCACTGTGTCATTTAGTTTGGTCTTCCTTGTATTTGATTTTAGTTCCATATTTTTCAGGGTGCACCCTGCCTTTTATTACAAGAGACTGTTTGTATATTTGCCAGTGTCAGAGTAGTGACACTGGCAAAGTCACCTAGAGTCATTTTCAGGTGAAATGGGTGAGATAAAAGTTGAATAAATAAAAATTCAATAGTGATGGTTATTGATATTTTTCCTCCAATTTTTAAATCACATTCATCTTCTTCCAATTTAGCTTCCCTTAATATATGTTCAACATATAGGCTGAATAGAATAAGGGGAAAGTATACGATGTTATCCCAATCTTTTGTCAATATGGAACAAGTCTAATTCACCATAGTCTATCCGTACTGTAGCTAATAGATATATAGGTGCAATTTTGGAAGAGGACAGTGAGATTTTCTGGGATTCCCTCTTTTCTTAGCATTTGCCACAGCTTGATATGGTTAAAATAATCACAGTTCTTTCTGTAATAAACAAACTTTTAACATTTGGCTTTCCCAGTTATTCAATGTGCATCAACAATAATACTGTATCTTGTGTTCCTCAGTTTTTTCTAAGGTCAACTTAATATCTGGGATCTCCCTTTCCATTTAGGTCTCCAATCTGCACTGAACGATCCTAAACATGGTTTTGGTACAATGCGAAAATAAATATATTGTATGACAGTTTACACACTGTTAAGTTTCTCTCTCTCTCTCTCTCTCTCTCTCTCTCCCCCCACCCCATCCCCTTTCCCACCCTCTCCCTTATTGGAAATTAGATTCACCTCTTCCAATTTAAACTTATGGAAATAAGGATTTTTCTTTTGTTCCTATAATAGTACGTGTTTGCCATGTTTTTAGTATGTATGTTCACTAACCTATTTCATTATATTTTGTCTTTCTCTGTTGAATTGCCCAAATAGTGTTCCATCATATCCACAACCTGTGATACTAGAACTAAGCCAGTTGGATAAACTGAGTATAGGAAGGTGAGGCAAAAAGATAGGATTGGTCTACATGACCATCAAATTCTATAAAATGAATAATCTGCTTCTACTTCATACAAGAATAAGATAGAAATGTAATGCCATTTCATAAATTCACTGATATTTCTTCTCACTATTTGTCCATCTATACAAGTCCTGTCAAACTGGTGGCCACACCCACCCCAGCTCCGCAAATGCAAAAAACATCACAATACGTCATGATAGGCCCTCGATATGAATGGCTTTGACACCCTGGTCTATACTATGATTGTAGGGGGCAGTGGTGGGTTAGCCCCGGTTCAGACCTGTTCTCAAGAACCAGTAGTAAAACCGGCAGGAGGCTCCGCCCACTGTCCCGGACATCATTATAGGTGATCTGTGCATGTGCAGAAGCTTCACGGGCACGATGCAAGCTAGTAGTAAAGGTACGTAGAACCCACCACTGGTAGGGGGCACACTGGCTGAGCATTTAAGATGCTGGGCTGATTGACTAGAAGTATGGCAGTTTGAGATCCAAGTACTGCATGATGGAGTATGCTCCCATTCTTGCCTCACTTGTTGCCAACCTAGCAGTTTGAAAGCATGCAAATGCAAGCAGTTAAATAGGTACCACTTCAGTGGAAGGTAATAGCATTCTATGAGCCTTCAGTGTATAGTCATGCTGGCCACATGATCACAGAATCATGACAATACTGGTTCTTTGGCTGTGAATCGGAGATGAGCATCATTCCTAGAGTTGGACACAACTGGCAGGAGAAACCTTTACCCTTTTTTTAAACTGTGAAGTTAGCATACTATTTATTTGCAATAGTGGTGAATATCTGTAGCTTGTGTGTACAACCTACAGCCAGCCTTTGAACCTCTCAGAATCCAAATCAACCGAACAACCAACCAAAGACACCCCTGGCAGTTCACCTCCCAATGACCATGACCCAGTGGTGGGATTCAGCCAGTTCGCACCACTTCGGGAGAACGGGTTGTTAACTTTCTGAGCAGTTTGGCAAACTGGTTGTTGGGAGAAATTATTAGAGTAGAGAACCGGTTGTTAAATTACTTGAATCCCAGCTCTGCCGTGATCTGATGTAATCTCCTTATCACAAGACCCATCAAAAGGCACATCACAAGACTCACTGATGACTCACAGCTGTATACAAATCATGATATCTACAAATATCTAATCATATGTAAAGCAAGGTAGAATGTGTATTGTTTCTAAAATGCTTAGCATAAAATGCATGTAACTGAAAAATTATGAGCTGTCTGTAAAAATTATGAGCTGCATGTAACATACATCTAGCTAAATGAGCTGCATATAACAGACATCTAGCATGTAACAGACATCTAGCAGTTATTGGCTTCTGTTTATAGAATCAAGGTTTTTGGGTTTGTTTTTTTAAAACCTCCAGTTTGGAGAGATCTTTTATCTAAATGATGACTAAGCATGTGGTATGTGGAAATTGAGCTTGATTTAGGTAAGCCCACTACATATTTCCTAAAATTTTTGTTTCTCATGGGCAATGCCCTATCCATGTAATTCATGTATCTTTTTTCTTGGCAAAGCACAAATTATTGTATTATTTAACAGTGGCAACAAATCTGTTCGGAAGCAAAATTTGTTTTCCAGCCATGCCTGAAGAAAGGCTGACTCTATACTAGAAATATTTTGTAAACATATTGTGGTGTAAAGTAATTGTATGCTTCCTCAAGTTTGAAATAATATTTCAAACTTGAGGAAGCATATAATATAAAAATAAAACTGCAACAGTTTTGATTGTTTTGTATATTCACTATGTGAACTATATATTATAAATATAACGCTTAAACATAGCACCCACTAATATAAAATGTTGTGCTTGACAAGGATTTGTCAAACTATACTGTCTTGTACAAAATGCTAATACCATAGTTATCCCTGATATCACTGAAGAATTCTGTGGAATAACAGAGTATAATCATAAGGACCAATGTTTTCATTTCCACAATGTATTATAGCTTAGTAAATAATACTTAGTAATAACAATTCTATCCTGACATAGAATGATAAATTCCACAACCCTACAGCCTAGTAAATTGCAAAGCCAGAAAAGAAAACATGTTCACGTGGATGAAGAATGGCTGTTTATTTTACTTTATGTTTTTTTGGAGAAGTACCTTAAAGGCTTCATGATACAATTAACTTGCATTTCCTTCCTGTAATTAAGTTTTAAGTAATTCAATTAACTATGGTAGTCAGTGTATTGATGTTGGGCTATGCAATGAACTTCATACCTTTCTTCAAGCTTGGCACTCGATGTCACTATCACAGTAGAGTAAAATCTTTAAATTTGCCATTAAACCTAAGCTAAAATTAAAAAAATAAAATAAAAAAGAATTAGACTCTCTGGCACCTATTACATAGATCCAAGATTCAGACAGTTTTGCTTTCATCTTTCACCTTTCATCTTTCATCTGTCTGAGTCAAACAATATAAGCTGTCTAGTTCATACCATAGGCTATAATCATATTCCTGAGTTTTCAAAGTTAGAACTAGTCAGGATAGTATAATTTATGCTTCATACAGAATAAAATTAGGACAACTATTTGATCTTGACATTTAAGACAACTTTTACTTTAAAACCATTTTAATAGAAAGAGTACCTAGTTGAAGTATTTATTTAGGTTGTATCTCACAGAGCAAGCTTTTATTTCAAAAATAAAATTAAAAATTGCTGAAAAAACACAGTTTATATATTTGGTAATGACTATTCAACATTTCCTTTCAGTTGACATGGCCTCCTATTTTATCTTAAAGTTTTCTTTTACAGAAGCAAAATTTTGTAGTACTAATAAAATAGAAAATATTTAATGAATCAAAAACTATTATAGATGCAGTTCATTTGTACTTTACATACAGATTTCTCTTAAGAATAGAATAGAATAGAATAGAATAGAATAGAATAGAATAGAATAGAATAGAATAGAATAGAATAGAATAGAATAGAATTCTTTATTGGCCAAGTGTGATTGGACACAAGGAATTTGTCTTAAGCAGCTGAATGTTGGAAATGCCATCAAATACCAGGGTCTTATCATCATATGTGGTGGACATGCTCAGAAGTAGACACTATTGGAGCAGAATTAAGACATGGTTAGAAGAAATGATCCAACAACATATTGATTTAAAACCTGAGCTGTTCCTATTGGGTATACTACTACAGAAAATTAGTAAAGAAAATATATACTTGATTATATATATAATAACAGCAGCGAGGATGGTATCTGCGCAAAGATGGAAAGCAGAGAAAATCCCTTTGGAAGGGGAAGTAATTAAAAAAATCTTAGCTTTGATGATTAAAGAGAGAGAGGATTCAGACGATTATAAGATATGGGGGAAATTTTATGATTAGTTAAAAAAGAGATATAGATAAAGATTGTGATAATTAAATAAGGAGAATGTTATATTAAATGTATTGTATTTTGCGGGGAAATATCGCAACAGAGAAATGGAAATTATCAAGGAGAAATGAAGATAGGAGGAGGAATAAAAAGTCACTGAAGAAACACACAGAAAGTCACGAGAAGACACACAGAAGGATTAATGTATTATGTGCTTGTTTGTTTTAAAAAATAAAAAAAACTTTATAAAAAAAGGAATTTGGCTTTGGTGCATATGCTCTCAGTGTACATAAAGAAAAATAAAATACATTCATCAAGAATCATAAGATATAACACTTAGCGATAATCATAATAATAATAATAATAATAATAATCAATCAAATCGTACTAGGAAACAAATAAAACAATATAAATTGTAAAGATACAAGCAACATGGTTATGGTCATAAGTGGGAAGGGATAAGTACTAGGAAGGATAACAAGAAACACTCTAAAATAACTATTTCTATTTATTTAAGTGCTTTAAATATATACAGCACTTGAAGTCTTCGTGACACAATGATTAGAATGCAGTATTGCAGGCAAACTCTGCCCAGAGCCTGGAGTTTGATCCTGATGGGACTCAAGGTTGACTCAATCTTCCATTCTTCCAAGGTCAGTAAAATGAGGACCCAGATTATTGGGGGCAATATGCTGACATTCTAAACCACCCAGAGTGTGCTGTAAAGAAGTATGGGGTGGAATATAAATCTAAGTGTGATTACCATCACTATTGCTATGACCCAGAGCCACCAGATTATATCAGTTGGGCAGAAGTGATTGGAAACAAGTGATCTTCTGAATTGCCAGTCTTTGCACCATGAAGGTCTTTTAAGTGACCAGAAGCATATTGGTACCTGGTGCAGCTCGTGGTGTAAGTGTTACATGGGTGCATCATAGCTCATAATTTCTTATGCTGTTGCATTCTGGACTACATATTGTTTGTGGCACATCTTCAGTGGATTTGTGCAATGATAATCTGAGCCATGCTTACAATGATACCAGGAGAAGAAATAAATTGCACACGGGGTCCATAAATTACAATTAATGTGGAATAAAATTAATGAAAGATAGAAATTCTCTGGATCCAGATGGCCCCCAAATCCCGACATTTGGCTTTTAGTACAGTTACCTATTGAGTCTTTTATTCACAATCCAGATCTTCACAGGCTCCTGACCCTGAAACAGAACTTCAACAGCATTGCGGGGATGGACAAGGGTTGAGATTATAACTGGGTAATCAGCATATTGATAATACCTAAACCCACCCTGGCCCAGGGGTGTCATATGGATATTTAAAAGGTGAGGGCAGAAAATTGAGACCAGAGGAATGCCACAAAGCAGGACCTGTTCAAAAGGCAACTGGACTTTCTTGGTTTTTTTCCTTGAAAATGTTTCACTTCTCATCCAAGAAGCTTCTCCAGTTCTGTCTGAATGGTGAGGAATGGAAGGACTTATATTCTTTGCAGTTATCTGTCTGTCACCACTGTGAAAGTCAGTCATTAGTTTCCAATAGTTGTTGAGGCCATTTAGTGTATTATCTATATCTTCAGGGGTTACCTGAATCAGAGGGCAAATGGGTATGGAACCTTCTTGGGATTGCTGAAAGGACTGGGCTGTAGACAGGAAATAGATGATGTCATATCCTCTCCCTCTGTTGAGAGAGGGCTTTTCAATTTTAATATAGGTGGCCTTTTTGACTCCTCTTTCAAACCAGTGGCCCTCTTTGTCTAGAATGTGAACTTTGCTGTCTTCAAAAGAGCAACATTTGTCTTTCAGATGCAGGTGGACTGCTGAATCTTGTCTTGATTGGTTTGTTCTCCTGTATTGTGCCATGTATTTACAGTAAAGTCCCCATTCTGGACAGAAAGGGCCACTGGTTTGAAAGAGGGGTCCAGTGGCCTTTTGAACAGTACCTTTGGGACAACCATAGCCTGGATGATTGAGAATTTCCATAGACATCAATTGGAATCAGTCCGGAAGGAAAGAGGAGAACCACTGTAATACCATGTCAGGAAAACATTGAAAATATTTCATTAAAACTAACATTTTCTAAAATTTTATTTGACATAATTGACACCCAGTATAATGTAAGGTTTGAAATGCTGGGCTTAGGAGCAAGAAAATATTTTTCAAGAGAGAGTTAATAGAACCTTTACAGGAAGAAAAGATCTTTCTATGGATTACATAAACATAGATTTGAAGAAGCAAATGTTTGAAATGACAGATTTCCACTTACTACATTTGTAATAATTCTGCGTCCATGAATAGGTGGCAGCATTTTGGTTGTCTGAATAGTGTTAGCTGAAGAAGGAATTAGGGTGACAAAAATTGATAAGCTGTTTTTCTGCTTCATTTTGGTTTTATAAGATCTATAACACAGATATTGTTGGAAAGTTCCTTCCCAAATTCCCATAAAACTAAGAAGTGCTCTAGATTATGCTAAGCATGTAACCATTTTTCAGCATTTTCTATCTATCTCATTACTTTCTGAAGATAAAATATGGGGTTTGGCACAGCCATTGTCCCACCTTACTCCACGCACAGAAGGAAACTCCTTCAAAGGAGTGTAGGGGTGAAACCAAAATCTTCAGGTTACAGCTGTGTTTCTGCACAGATGGAGGAGAAGGAGTTGTTCAGTTTTCCTTGGCTGGCAGCCCCCAGAGAGGAAGTCTTAGCAAGTGGCAGGCGGCAGCAGCTTGCAACTTATCCTGGCAGATTCCCATTGACTTTCTGGGGAAGCTGGCAGAGAACATTGCAAATGGCAACCATGATCATGAAGCGCTTGGCAACAAATCATATGTGCCAATAGGTACGAAGCAACCAGATTGTTGTCATGTGACTTTAGCGTGGTAGCGCAATGTTTTTCAAAGCCAAAGGTGCTTTATGGCCATCATAAGTACAGTCTATAAAGTACCCTTTCAAAGGCCATTCTAAATACTATTGTTAAACTATTGTAAATCAAGGACTACCTGTATGGAAAGGTGGTAACGCTGCTACAAACATATAAGGTTAGCTTAAACCTGCGGAGCCACCTTTTCAGGCAGTTTTTACTCAGGAAATTAATAATTTGAGCAAGTTGCATCTAACTGATCTTATCTAGGTCTGGAAGCTAATCAGGGTGGGGGCTGGTTAGTACAATACTTAGATAGGAAACCTCTGGGGAATATCAGGGTTGTAAGCTGGACTAGGTAGTTGAAAAACATCGAAGAGGAAGGCAGTGCCAAACCACTTCCAAAAACAGCAACAACAAAAACTGCATAGACTTGTTCATGAAGTCATTGGGAGTCAAATTCAATTCAAAGGAAATCTGACAGTTCTTTTAAAATATGTTTTCCTTCCAGGACCAAGAGTTTAACTGTGGATAAGAGAACAGATCTAAATCAAACAGTATACTAGGAATGCAAAGTAGACCAGGGGTTTAAAAACAAACAAATTCTGAGTCATTAGCAGAGAGGTAGTAAAGAATGTTAAAAGGATTCAGATTGTGATGGATGTCAGGTGTGAATTTTTCTTGACCTCTTGTCAGCTGCCTTGACTATGTATGACATCATGAGGAATTAGTTTGTCTGGCAATTGCGGCTTCTTTACTAATGATGTCAGGGTTGATAGTCCACACATTTGTCTGCTGTGAAAATAAAACACCTAGCATAACACATAACTTGTTTTACTTCAAAGAGTGTAATATGTGTAGTTATGTCCCTAAGGTTTATGAGTAAAGATTGGAATCTTAAGTGGCTTGACACTGAAGACGTGGAAATGTTAAACTGGTTCGTCATGGACTTCAAAAATAAAATCACGAGCAAGATGCTGCATGAACCTAATTTATTTTTTAATTTTATCTTAAAAAGTTGGATATGTCCCTTTATTATATTTAATTTCAAGCAGAGGAATCCATATACATTATTAAATTATAAAAAAAAGAAATAAAAGTAAAATTTTAAAAGATAAAAAATAAAAGCAGATGAAACTTTAAATGTGCCAATTAAACTAACTTGCTATTGAACAAAATCTATATTCATTTTTCTTTTGGACACGTATAGCGATATCAGTGCCAAGCATAAACTATTTATGTCAGCTTCTTTTTTGGACACCAGAAGTCTGGGGTCCAAACTAAGTGATAGTAACTAACTATCTAAGGTGATCTCAGAAATCTAAGCAAGGTCAGACTTGGTAGATTAGGGGTGTCAAACCCATGATAACACGTCATCACGTGATGTATTGCAAATTTTTTCCCCTTTGCTAAACCATGGGGTAGGTGTGGCCAGTGCATGACACATCCGGCCCGCAGGCTGTGAGTTTGATTCCCCTGTGCTGGATGATCATAACAAAAACTCAGCTGTAGGATAGATTGGGAAATAAGAGGGAAAATGTTTCCCCAAAGAAAAAAATTATTTGCTTTTAGGGGAAAAAAAGAAGTCTAAGTAGCAACATTTAAGCAGGAAATCTCTCTCAGACAATTTCCTCTGTCATGAACAGTGCACATATTCTGAAATTCAAGCTCTAATTCCGGTTTATAATATATAATTAGTTAACTTACAATTATATTATTTACTTCATTTGGAATGATTTGTAAGATTGCTTCCTTTTCTTTTCTTGTCATTTTTTCCTTTTCTCATATAAATTACTGTTTATTTTATTTTTTAATCATTTGGTCAGCCATTTCTGCTAATTGGAAAGGAATTCCAAAGGATTAGGAGCAGAGCTGATCGTTATTTGTTCACTTTTCTGAGATTCAAGCAATATCTCACAATAGTATCAGCAAAGAACAATATGGTGCTGGACTTGCTTGCATTTGGAAGGAGCCTAACCAGAAATTTAACTGGACAATTTTACCTAAAGAAAAAAAAAATGGCCCTTTGCTAAGTTTAAAAAAAGTTTCCCTCCAATTACACACAGCTATGATTTATACACACCAATGATGTTCCATTTAGCCTTCTTTTCTAAAAGCCCAATAAGATTTTTGTTTGCTGCAGTATTATTTCAGCATTATAAAATTATATGTGTCACAGAAATTCTAGAAACTTAACTTCTTATATATCTAGCAGAACCTGATGTGGAAAAGGTACTTCAGCTGCTTTAATATGATAAAGTGATATAAATGATTGCTTCACTTTTGAGATCTTCTAAATGTTCAGATTAGTTGCTGTGTTCATATATTGTACTACCGGTAAATCATAATTTAGTTCACCAGTTCACAAAATAACTGCAGGGAAAAGATGTTTGTGAAATGAAAACATCCATGTGTGAAGTTAATTAAAAACATATAATGCATAAGCACAATAATGAAGCCATCATCCCAAGAGTATGATCTATTGTGTGAACCGCATCTCTGCGAGATGTTTCTAGTGATAATTCCACTGTAGACTTTAACTTTAATGTGGAATTTCAGTATGGAGAATTTTTACCACCAGATGGCATTGTTTGTAAACAGTTTAACTGAGATAGCAACCAAGGACTTCCATGAGACAAAATGCTAATCAGTTAACACTCAAAGATTCAAGATGGATTCCCTGATATTATATGCAAAACCAAGGAATATGTATATTTTGGTATTTTATCAATGTAATATAATAGAATCTAAAATACTCAAATCAGATTCTATAATCCTTGGACATCTATACTAGTGGAAAAACAATGAAAATGTACATTGTAATATCCAACAAAAAATCAGGTCTTTCATACTTGTGCCAAATGCCAGAGGCAAGACTGTAAGTAATGGAGTTTGTATCAAAATTTTAAATATAAACATCGATCCCCTCCTCCCATGGATGCTGATAGGCTATTCAAAACTCAACCATCCACGTATGTCACTGATGGTCGGCCTTCAGCTTCAAATTTGCAAAGTCTTCCATTCCTCTTTCAAGACCCTTAAATTAGGTTAAACACAATAAAAAAGAATCAAGTAAAATTCCTGCTTCCTTCAAACAAAAACAGAAATATACAGCTCCACCTCTTGGCATAATTGTCTGATCTCCTGGGCCCTTGCTTCTCCCCACCCATTCAGGGCACCTCTGGCCACAACAAGGGTTCTCAGCCATAAATTAATGGAGGGCTTTACACTGCAGGCTATGATTCATATTCTTCCAGGTAGCTCTGCTCTGGAATGGACTTTCCTTTTCTGAGCCACCAGTTTATATTTCAAATGGCCACTAGGAGGTCTCCTTCCTTTGCTCTTGAAGGAGAAGAAGCCCAAGATACTCTCCATAGAGATGCTATTCATTAAAAAATATGTGGTCATGCTTTTGTGGAGCGTTAGCTCTACTATTTCCCTTCTAATGCTCCTGGTTTCCTGGGAATAAAACCTATTAAGCAACCCTTATGTTTGAATTGCCATAGCAACTCCCTCACAATGTCGGTGTCCTATTTCTCCCCCTTCATCCCACCCAAGCTCTTGTTTCGGAACTGACAGCTGTGATTTGAATGCTCCTTGAACCAAATCCTTGCATCTAGTGCTGCTTTGTGAAAGGAGGAGGAGGAGGAAGAGGAGGAAAAGGCGGGGTGGTAGGAACAGCAGCTTTTCAACAGAGCGTGTTGAGCTATTTTATTTAGGCTTGAAAGGTGTAGAAAGGCTCTTAACACTGCACTGTGCCAATAAGAGAACAAGTTTTTATAATGACCCCCCACACACACACACAAAAAAGCAGCAACAGCATCAGCAGCAGAAGAAGAAACAAGGATGGATTCAGTCATTATTAGACCACATACATGCCATGATTTCATAGGAGCGGAGGAAATCACAAGATCTGACCTTGTGTAAATTTAATTGCTTGAAAATCTCAGTGATTTATCTATAGCAGTGATGGCTAACCTTTTTTCCATTGCATGCCAAAAGCTGTGGGAGTGCGGTAGGGTCACACGCACGAGTGCCCACATCCATAATTCTATGCGCCCCACCCCCCCGTGCTCCCCCCGCTTTTGGCACGCAATGGCACAGTGGGCCCGGTAGTGGGCCCTGTTTTTTGCTCTTCCCAGGCTCCAGAGCCTTTCTAGGAGCCCGGGGAGGGCAAAAACGGCCTTCCCCCCCCCCCAGAGGCCCTCCGGAGGCCAGAAACTGTGTTTCCTGACTTCTGGTGGGCCCAGAAGGCCCAAAAACCAACTGGCTGGCACACACGTGCGTGCCGGAGCTGAGCTCGCGTGCCTACAGATATGGCTCCACATGCCACCTGTGGCACCCGTGCCATAGGTTCGCCATCACAGATCTATAGTGTTTATAGTCATTTGGCTTTTAAATATATGCCTGGCTATATGGATTACTTTTGAAGCATCAAAAGTTTAATAAAGGACTTGGGAAGTTTTCTGGAAATAAGGGTTTCCTCAAGACCCAACCTTTTTGCTTGCTCTTCTCAGTGATTTGTTAAACGGATATAAACAATGTTTTAAATTTTAAGTAATTTTAAAATGATAAGTAATTGCAGAAAACAGACCATTTGCAATGGTTCCAGAAATCCATTAGTACTATGCAGAGAAATTCTTTTTTATTTTTCTTATCAGTTCTCATTAAAATGTCTGAACGAACATTTGTTTTAGATTTTGCTTTTCAGAAGAAAATCCCCCTAAAATGCTTATGGGTTGAATGTGGGTATGCTGTTACGCTTAATTTAGTTCTAGGTGGCCTCTGGATATGCATGCAAATAAAAAATGTACGATCATCATGTCAATGATCTGCAATCTCTCTGGCCTTGCAGGTTTTAATTTAGCTCTAGCCAGTCACTTTTTAGTAACAGTACACTAAATTAGTCCCCCCCCCCAAAAAATCCCACCACAAAATCCTCATACAGCCAATTTTTCTGCATACAACTTTGGTTGAGAATTTTGAAAGATTATATGTACCCATTTGTAAACTTTCCACAGAGCTGCTTTATATCAAATCAGAATAATTTGCCTATTATAGTAATACCTTTTCCAAGAAATCTAGGACAGTATACATGGTTTCTTCTTTTCAGACTCTATAGTTGATTTGTATCCTCTAACTAGCTTTTTGCCTATAATGTAGAACCCTCATTCCCAATCTCCAACATAATACAATACTTAACACCTAACCCTCATGCTAACCTTAATCTGCAGAGAAGTTATCAGAACTAAAACCCAACTCTTGGGCTCCAAGATAAAGGTAAAGGTAAAGGTTCCCCTCACACATCTGTGCTAGTTGTTCCTGACTCTAGGGGGCATTGCTCACCTCCATTTCAAAGCCGAAGAGCCAGGGCTGTCGGAAGACATCTCCATAGTCATGTGGCCGGCATGACTAAACACCAAAGGCGCACAGAACACTGTTACCTTCCAACCAAAGGTGGTCCCTATTTTTCTATTTGTATTTTTTATGTGCTTTCAAACTGCTAGGTTGGTAGAAGCTGGGACAAGTAACGGGATCTCCCCCCATTACACGGGATTAGGGATTCGAACCACTGAACTGCTGAGCTTTCGATCAACAAGCTCAGCATCTTAGCCACTGAGCCACCGTGTCCCCGTATGGGCTCCAAGATAGGAAAGGTTAAAATCCACATCCATGCAACAAGCAACACATTATCTCACCAGGCATCACAACTGTCATTTGTTTACCTGGGCAACGTAGTGGTGGTGACACTGTGATAAGCCTTTTCTTCTGAAGAAGACTGTTTTGTGCCTTTTTTTAATTGTTCAGTCATGTCCAATTTGCAAAGGCTGCCTCATGCTGTCAGCCCCCTGCTGTTTTCTTGGCAAGATTTTTCAGAAATGGTTTTCCTTTGCCTCCTTCTTAAGACTGAGAAATGTGTCTGGCCCAAGGACAACCAGCTGGTTTTATGCTTAAGGTGGGACTCAAACTCATGATCTCCATGATTCTAGCCTGATGCCTTAACCATTACACCAAACTGGCTCTCTGTTCTGTATTTTCTGATCATTTATTCCATTCCCCCAGTTGGATTGCAATTGTCTTCTAAATAATAGGACATCCAGCGACCTGGGCTACAAGTTCTGGGACAATGAAATTAACAAACATCCTCCAGTCCCACCCAATTCATTGTTCCTACATGTAGGAATGTTCATGTATGAGCATTAAAGTAAAGCAAGTCATTTGTGGATGGATTGGAGGGAATGTGAGAAATTCAAGTGGATATATGAGCCTTCCCTGCCTACCAATCCTTATGTAGAAAAAAAAATTGCCATTCTCACACAAATGAGAGCACATGGCCATATGACTAAACTGATAGGAGATTCAACCGAATATGAGAATAACATGTTTACTATTTAATTTACATGAATTTACAAACCCTGCTAGGTATGCAACTGTTAGGCTCTTTTTTAATAGCCCTAACAGGAAATTTTTATTTCCACTGTTCACTCCTTACCATTGTGTAAGTCTTCTCCCATTTTAAAATAGAACATTCTTGGTTTTATACCATGGAATAGAAGTGCAAAATGGCTTTTCTCTTAGTTTCACTTTGAAACATCAGAGAATTGCAGCTGATTAGACCTCTAGATATGTGTCGTAAGATTCATTTGTACAACTGTTGGGGCACCTGAATTACAACTTTGTTTTGTTCTTCATTATAGAGCAGAGCACAGCACAGCACCCAGAATACATACAATACAAATGACGCATTGGCTATTAGCACAATATGCAACCTTTACAGGCAAACAGGATAGACAGAAGGAGACAAATGACAGGAGACATTTGAAACACTGGGGCATTTGCACATGTATGTATGGGTTTTACAGTCACCATACATTATCTGGGGCAGCTACCTGTATCTCCTCTCCCTCCTTGAGTCCTTCTTTTCTTTTTCTTTGCTTCCCACCATATAATTTAACACTTTCTTCTTTCTCTCACCTCCCCCTTTTCTATTTTTCTGAACCTCTGCTTCTATTCCCTTACCATCACTAGACGTCAAACATTGCCTTTTAAAAATAGAAATCCCATTATATTATTATACTGTGCCTCCTGCATTTTAAGTTTTGTGATGCCACTCACACAATCTTTTTGATGTTCAAGATCTCACGCTGAAATATATTACTAACCAAGGAGAGAAGCAACCTAGAACTACAGAGAAACTTCCTAACAATGAGAGCAATCAACCAATGGAATAGCTTGCCAATAGAAGTTGTGGGTGCTCCATCACTGAAGGCTTTCAAAAAGAGACTGGACAAACATTTGTCTGAAATAGTATAGAGTTCCCTGTCTGAGCAGGGGGTTGGACTCAAAGACTCCGAAATCCCTTTCAACTCCCTATGCCATCTCGGTTGGATTACTGTAACGCCCTCTACATGGGGTTGCCCTTGGGACATATCCAGAGACTCCAGTTAGTCCAGAATGCGGCTGCGTGGGTAGTTACAGGGGCTTCTCGTTACTCCCATATTACACCTCTCCTGCGCAGGCTGCACTGGCTACCGGTTGTTCTCTGGGTTCGTTTCAAGGTGCTGGTTTTATCCTATAAAGCCCTACATGGCTTAGGCCCGGGGTACTTACAGGACCACCTCCTGCCTTCCTCCCACTGTCCAGTGCGCTCCCATAGAGTGGGCCTCCTCGGGGTGCCGTCAACCAAACAATGTCGGCTGGCAGCCCCCAGGGGGAGGGCTTTCTCTGTCGGAGCCCCGACCCTCTGGAATAGTCTTCCCACTGACCTCAGGACGGCCCCCGACCTCGTCTCCTTTCGCCGGGGATTAAAGACATGGCTGTTTAAAGAACATTACGATCGTGGGGTTATATAGTCTTTTTTAGAATGATTTTAATGGATTTTAATGTGTTTTAATTGTGTTTATTGTGATTTGTATTTATGATTGTTTTTGTAAGCTGCCCTGAGTCCTTGGGGAGAATGGCGGCATATAAATCACATAAATAAATAAATAAACTCTATTATTCTATGTTCTATGTCAGTGTTGGGGAATCTTTTCAGTACCAAGTGCTGAAACGGGAGTGCATGAGCGCACACGGGGGAGTGCCAGAAACCGGAAGAGCAGTTCCCTGGCACGCATGTGTATGCCAGAAAGCTGAGCTTCTGGTTTCTGATGTGCGCATGCCCGCCAGTCACCTGGTCTTACGGTTTCTGGCAGTGTGCACATGCGAAGACCAGCTGGTTGGCGTACCTGTGCACGCTGGAAACTGAAAGCTCAGCTTCCCGGCATGCGTATGAGCACCAGGGAGATGCTCTTCCGGTTTCCGGTGCTCCTGTGTGTGTGAAGATTATGTGCTGGCCAGCACACAAATGCGTGCCAGAACATGGAAGAGCAATGGGCAATGACTGGTGTGCCAGGAGAGATGGCTCTGTGTGCTACTTCCAACACACATGCCATAGGTTTGCCATCTGGGTATACCTAGTTTCCTATGCCAGGTATAATGTACTTGCCTTAACTGTGAGGTAAGGGAATGAGATAGATGGCATATAAATTTAATAAACAAGCAAATAAATAAACCAAAGATGACTATTTCGCTGTCATGCAGCAAACCATGTTTGTTCCTGCAACATAACAGCCAAATGAGGTGATGCTTGAGAAAGGGCTTCCTGAATTCAGTTAACAAAGGAAACAAAGGAAGGTTGCAGAGCGAGTATTCAAAGGACCTTCCCTCCATTCACACACATAACTATCATCTATGGGAAATTCTTGTCCCCCTATGCCATCTGATCAGGGTGCAATAGGACAAGGGAGTATGGGGAGGAGAGGGGCAGTGTATGTTGCTCAAACAACTGCTTTCACAGAGACCCTCTCCGTGTTGTGTGCTTCTCAGCATTTCCTTACTGCATAAGATCCTTGAAATTCAAAACTGTAACACTAGCACTGTGTACAGTATTGCTTCTGCTGCCAAAGAGAAAATTAGGCACATGTAACTGAACCACAGAAAGGTGGTCTAGACCAAGGTTTTTGCTCCATGTAGCCCCCCCTCAAAGCACAGAAGTACCTGTTTGCTAGATTCTTCTCCCTCTCCCTCAAATCTGGAGCAATCCAGCAAGACTGGAGTCTTACAGGAGAAGTGAAAGGCAGCATGTTGGTTGTTTGTGGCTGCAAATGACTACGTGCGATGCTGGCGGATATGAGCGGCTGGAAGCAAAGCCCATGATCATTTCTCCTGCAATGTCATCCAGAGGCTCTCCTTCCTTATGTAAGAATCTAAAATAATGCGCAAGCCGATTCCAGAGTTTCATACCTTGTGCTACAGTTTTGCGCAGTCTGCATGAAAAGCAACCTCTCACAGAACTGACCTTGCAGACTTGTAATAGGATATGAGGTGATAGATAGGCTTTCATTTTCAGCAGGATAAATCCATTCATTAATTCTGCTTCCTTCTACATCAGAACTACCTCTGACAAAGTAAAACATGTGCAGCTTGGCAAACAGCCTTCAGTAGGAGGAATAGAAACAGAGAATTCTTTTTTTTTTTCCTCTTTGGCATCTGATTTTGAGCCTCCTTGCATAAATCTGAGGCTCCTCCCACTTCCAACCCAGATCCTCCACAATTCGGAAGTTGCTTTTTGTAGGAAAATCTTTGCAGTTTGTTTGTTTACTTTTTACTGCTCCTGGCTTCTGAAGACCAGTCGCTTTGTTACTGCCCCCATTCAAATGCCAGCAAACATAAAGAGGCTTTGTTTTTTTTCCCCTCTCTCTTTCTCCCCCTTCCTTGTCCCTTGGTTTTGTCCTCCAAGGGATCATTTTTATTCAAGTGTGATGAATGATGTGAGCAGAGTACCAGTCCTGGACAAAGGGCTGCATCAGAGCTGGCCAAGCGTACAGCTGCCTTTTTGTTTACCAAGATGAGAGATGTAACCTCAGAGGTAGAAGATAATAGACAAGACTATAGAAGAAGTCTGAGAGCTGGCTTGAGTCTGCTTTCCAGAAGCCAAGTAACCTTTATTAAGCATAAATCATGTCAGTTCTTACCAAGGAAAAGCCTCTGAACTCTGCCATTCATGTGACATGAAGTAAAGGAATAATAGTATTCATTTGCTTTAAAGACTGGTGTACACAGCCATTAATGGGGATTAACAATATTTTGGCTTGCTGAAAAAACAAAGTTTGCAGTCATCTATAATTATCCAGTTTGCAGTAGAACATTTAAGCATGCTTAGAGTTGGAACGGACTTGTAAGTCATCTAGTCCAGCCCCACTCAAGCAGAAGACCCTACAACTGTGATGGTGAATTTATGGTACCCGTACCAGAGGTGGGACTCAGAGCCCTCTCTGTGGGCATGCAAGCCGTTGCCCCAGCTCAGCTGTGCTGTGCATGCTCCCGCGCCTCCCGCCAACCAGCTGGTCTTCGGATCTCTGCCATGCATGCGTAGGGGCCGAGCGTGTGCAGAAGGTCACACACGCATGCGTGCGGGTGTGTGGCCCCCCATACACATTGCATTTTGGGGGTTTGGGGGTCCACACACGCATTCATGAATGCACACATGCACTTTGGGCACTCAGTCTGGAAAAGGTTAGCCATCACTGCCCTACACCAGTTCTGAAAGATGGTAGTCCAGTCTCTTCTTGAAAGCTTCCAGTGATGAAGCTCCCACAACTTCCGAAGGCAAGCTGTTCCATTGGTTTGATTGCTCTCACTGTCAGAAAATTTCTCTTTATTTCCAGGTTGAATGTCTCCTTGTTCTGTTTCCATCCATTATTCCTTGTCTGGCCTTCAGGTGGAAAACAGGTTGACCCCCTCTTCTCTGTGGCAGCCCCTCAAATGTTGGAACACTGCTATCATGTCTCCCCTGGTTCTTCTCTTCACTAGACTGACCATGCCCAGTTCTGCAACCGTTCATTATATGTTTTAGGCTCCAGTCCCCTAATTATCTTGGTTACTCTTACTCTTAATCTTGGTTAGATTCATTATCAACCAAGAAATCCCTGTTCAGTATAATATCCATTTGCCAAATCATCACACAATTGAATATTCTTCTACGGCAGTATAAAACTCAAAAAAATATTGCTTGATAGTCATAGTGTCAGATTTCAGCTGTGTCTATCAGAGGTGGAATAAGAACTGGAAGTTCTATTAATGCCTGCAATGAGAATTTTGGAATTTGTTGTCCTCTTTTCAGATAACATAAAATTCTTGTCAACTCAATTACCATAAAATTCTATAGCTTCCCTACATTGTACAAAGATTTTGGATTGACCATTCCCTTCTGACAACTAATTTGATAAGTTGACTATCAGCTGAGGTTTAGCTGATTAATTAGCAAAGCTCAGTATGAATAACAGCATTGTTTCAGATTATTACGATTTATTACAGAATTCATCAGTAGCACAAATTTTAATTAAGATTTGTTTACTTTTTTTGGCTTTTGTGGCTATAAATTATAAATGTTTTTTTTCCTAATGATAAATGAGTGTTTTCATTGATTAGGATATAAATAGCTTTATGCTCTTTGAGTGAGGCTCATAATTAATTATTCAATCAATTGGTTATTTAAATAATAATTTGAAATTGAGAGCCAGTTTGGTGTAGTGGTTAAGAGCTGGCCTAAAAATTGGGAGACTGTGGGTTTTAATCTTGCTTTAGACATGACTAACTCTGGGCCAGTCATTCTTTCTCAGCTGAACCCACCTATCAGGGATGTGATGGGGAAAAAAGGAGGAGGAAGGAGTATTGGTATACTTGCTGCCTTGACCTGTATATGAGAAAAAAAGGCGGTATAAAACTCAAAAAAATATTGCTTGATAGTCATAGTGTCAGATTTCAGCTGTGTCTATCAGAGGTGGAATAAGAACTGGAAGTTCTATCAATGCTTGCAATGAGAATTTTGGAATTTGTTGTCCTCTTTTCAGTTAACATAAAATTATTCCCACTAAATAAACATGCCTTAGTTGTTGTATGTGCCATTTACCCTCAACACATTTAAGACAACTAGATTCACCATTTAAGTTTGGATGGCAAGATGCCTTTGCATATCAAAAGCATGTTTTTAGTCTTCTGTCTGAATATTTGCTGTTTCTATCCTTTGAGAAATGAGGAGCTGGAATATTTCCAAATCAAAACAAGTGGGAAAGCTACATTGTCTGATATAAATAATGGGATGGGTCAGAGGTTAAAGAGACTTTGAGTCAAGCAGAAGTTGTTGGTGCCTTGGGGAACAACTGCTCACTCTTTTCCCTTCTTGGCTCTACTTAATGGCGTAAACTCTTTATCTTTTGCTTAACTTTTCAGTCACCCATTGCTTTCTCCAGATGTTGAGACTTCTGGAACTTTTGGAATAGGTTCAATTTAGAATAGCCCCACTACTGTAAAAAACAAACAAACAAACAAACAAACAAACAACCATACACTAGAGTTTAACATGAATTCCTATAAGTCCTGAATCTAACTGAAGTTATTTACAAGCTTCATGTGGGATGAAGTTGCCGTTTGACAATGACTTCCTGTGTTTCAGAACTAGCTTTATAATTAGTTTATGGCTCAGCAGCTCTATTATTCCTCCAGAAACAAAACAAGGTGGGGTAATGAGGGTCACAAAATGGATCCACTCCAATAGCAGTGTATCTGTTCCTCCAGTTTTCTTTTTAACAGTTTGTAAGCACCCAAGCTGTGTATGAAAATAAAGAGGCTGGGGGAAGGATTTACTTTTCTCCAATCCACTTGTACCAGCTTTGACCCTGTCTGAGCTACCATGCAGTTTTTGTTTTGTTTGCAAAAATCCAGAATAGAATAAAATAAACAGGAAGTGTTGGAAAACAAACCCTGCAAAGTTTGCTGGGACAGCTGCCAAAAAGGAACCAGACTTGCAAATTGCTGTCAGTCAGAGTTTGCAGTGTCATCTGTGGCATGTGCCAGTGCCTTAATTATTTTCATGGTAGGCCATGTGTAACGGCTGCATACTCCTGTTTTCCAATTGCTGTTTCTGGTGGTTAATGGGTTGTGATGCTAATCTCTCGACCAGTTGCAATAGCAATATTGCTAAAGGCATGAGTACAAAGTCCTCAAAGAACCTTCATGTAAAAAAATCCTAAAAATGTATTGACTAGTTTATGCCCAGCAGTAAACCCTAACATGGTTTGTTTGAATAGAGTAGGGACAAACAATGTACAATTCTTTCAATACATAAATAAATCATATTTTAATTATGATTGTGAATTCAGTTATTAAACCAGTACAATCCATACAAACAGATGCATCTGGATTCCAGTAAACTCCTTTGGATTTGTGTGTCATTGCTTTCTTTTGAAATTTACGGTAATCCAACCAACTTGGTTTAAGTGATCTAATCTAAAAACATCTAACAATGTTTTTAAAACTACAGCACACTGTAATTCTTTATTACAGAGTAAATAGCAACTAAAAGTAAGAAACTTCACTTTCAGACTGACTGAAATGTAAATATTTAAACTGTGTTGTTCAATGTCCAATCGATTCAGACAACATGCTACACAAAAATTTGGTTGTCTGGTTGACAGCTCAGTGTGTTATGTCAATGCAACCAATGTGGTAGTTTGCAGTTCAATGTGTTGTGCAAAACCAGGTAACTTGACTATTGCAGCAATTACAAAGTTCAATAATTATGGTTAGTGGATTTATAAAGAGTGTCAATGTGGGAAGCAATTTGGATATTTTTATTATTTTTAAATTTAGAAGAAAAAACCCTTGAAAGAATGGAGGAGCTAATAAAAAATTGAAAGGGGAACTCAAGAAGACAGTATGTATGTTTTAAAGACATTCTAAAAAAGGAAAGACATCACAGTAGACATCACAGTAAGAAAGGCAAAGTTAAATTCTGCTGAATGCAGATAAGACTTTATAGATAAACTATCTATCTATTATAGATAGATAATCTTATCTTGTTAATATTGTATCTTATATTTGATTACTTACAAATTGTAAAAAATATGCTGACATTTTGTCTCACTAACAATTTTGATTTATTTGTTGATGGCTGCACGCTCATTCCTTTTTTTTATCTTTGTATAGATTTACACAGAATTTTCTCATCTGATGAATTGAATTTTGTCAGAAATGAAACAAGACTTAGACAGATGTTCTAGAATTACTTCAAGTATTTGGAAATGAGATAAATATGATTACAATAAATTGAAAGTTGACTTTTATTTTGAAAGATCTTCCTATTTTTATTCCCCCCACATTATTTTAAGAAAAGCAAATAAATAACTGTTAAATAACTTTACTTTCACAGTGTTGGAAAGGGCTATTTAAGTCACTGAGCCTAATCTCCTGCTCAGTGCAGAAATCCAATTTAAAACATTTCTGACAGATGGCTGTCTAGCCTCTGTTCGAATGCATTCAATGAAGGAGAGGCCATAACCTATCTGGGTAATTAATTCGACTGTCAAGCTGTTCTGTCAGTTTTTCCCTAAACATTCAGTTAGGTTCTGTCTTTCTGCAGCTTAAATCTGTTACTCCATGGCTTGCACTCTGAGATGAGAGGTTAGGTCTTGGCCTTGTTCTGAGTGACACACTATCACAACCCAACAGGTAATTGCAATTTGCAGAGGGAAAATCTTGAAGTTGAAAAATAGAGGTTCTTGGCTGTTATAAAGAACTTAATGTGAACAATAGTTAACTCACTGAATCTGTTCCAAATGACTCATGACACCATGGCTGCACACAGTTGCATCCCTGTTCCTTTAGGTAGGAGTCCCAGCAACCCTTTAATACAGAGTTCCCTAACCTTTCAGGCTTTGTGGACCAGCGGGATGGGGGGAGGGGATGATTCCACATGAGCAGTTGGCAAGCGCATACAGCTCCGTTTGCATGAATGGTGTGCATGCACACCAACCACTCACACAAATGGAGCGCATGTGCACACACTCGCCTGCTGTTTCTACAACCCAGTTGCAAACAGCTCATGGCCCACTAGTGGGCCATGGCCCAGAAGTTGGGGACCCCTGCTTTAATAGATTGCTCTCCAGAATTTCCTCTTTATTTTATAAGTTTTGCAAACTTAAACAAAAGATTCTTACCATGTCTTAAATTGTAATTTTAAAAAATGAAGAGGTTGAGACCCTGCTTTTATGAGACAATGTTTCAGAATTTGTGTCTTTCTAGCTTATAAAAAGGATGCATCCGAAAAATAGGACTTTGGGCAGTTAGTGCTGGATGTGAAGCAAATAGTCAGATAAATGTTTTCTCCTTTACTCATTATGCACAATTTAGAATCAGCCAATGAAAAAAGTTATGGAAAAATCAAAGTAGATAAAAAGGAAGTGGATCCCCACACAATTAAACAATGGAATTCATTAACATATTGTATGGTACGATGATAGCCACCATCCAAAAGGTGTAGAAATGGGATTAAATACATTCATAAAAAGTAAGATTAATTGGTGGTGGTTGGTCATGAAAGCCATATGCTAGTTTTCAATTCCAGGATAATATGATTCTGAATACTAATCAGAGCAATACCACATCAGGAGTCAGGTACTGTTCTCCCGTCCTCATTTTAGAATTCCTGGAGGTTTTTCGCTAGGTACTGTGAATAACAAAAAGAAGGAATAAATATTATTTGGTTGCAGTCAGGATGCTCTGTTCCTTGTTTATGTTGTTAGGCATGTTTTTTCTCACATTAATAGATTTCTGCAGTTTACATCCTCTATAGAGTTTTAATCATCGGAGAAATTTGGTTGAGCAATTATCAAAGCTAATGTTCCTTTCATGTGAACTGCGTCGTTTTGAACAAATGTAAAAAAACGTGGGTTCTACTGGTTTTCTTTCAGCAAACTGCCCATAAATTATAAAGCTCTCTTCTTATACAGCTAGTTTCCAGACTACATTTAGAATCCCTGGGGGAGACTCCGCAGACTGTATGTTCCTGGCACACCAATCCAATACAGAGCAGTAAATGAAATGAATGGAAAGTGCCTTTAAAACAATAACCAAATAACTAAGTATAATAAGTATTCCATGACCTGGGAAAAAATGAACCAAAAAAATGCAGGTAAATATTTCTCCTTTTTTGAAATATATACTCCTTTATCTATGCTACCTGCACACAATACCTAAAAAGAACATCTAATACATTTATCATTTATTATCTCATTGTTTGATAGTACCCATTTTTGAAATTAATTATTTTTAGTGCAATTATATTAAAAGCAATAAGTTTTAATACCATTGATAGTGTACTTTAGTAGATTATGTATTTAAAAGCAGGAACGTAGGTGAAGGTATTGTTAGATATGCAAATGCTGATAGAAATGTAGTGGGATGTACATGGTATGTAGCAACAAATGTATGTTTGTTGAAATAAACAAAACTGGCTGTATAAAACGGCATGCTTCTTCCCAGCTTCTTACATGGAAGTAACAAGTCATAGGAGTTGGGTTTGTCAGGAGAAACATAAAAAGTAAATTAAATGCAAGTTATGTATGTATTAAATGGGATGGTAAAGAAATGTGCATGCTAAAACAAAAAAGAGATAGCATCATGACTGGTACAAATATTGAAGTGGGTTAATCATAATGGGAGGATAAAAGAGAAAGAGTGAATGGATGAATCAGAAGAAATGGAGGACTGACAAATCATGGATATTGTTGATGAGATCCCCAAAGAGACAGTTGAGAAACTTATCAAAGGCAATAAATATTTTGGTGCATGGATGTGAAAGGAAGGACAGTTTGAAAGGATAAAAAGGTATAGAGAGTTATACTGAATGGTGTTAGTGCAAATAAGATTTGAAGTTTTGTTTTTTCCTTTTAGTTCATGCTTTTAGTTTCTTTGGTTTATTTTTACTCCATTTTTGTGCCTTGCCTACCACTGCTTATCTCCAAATGGAATAATCTGATAACTATGCATATTGTACTATTCATTACCATTTTATTCCATAATCTTTTGCCACTCAGAAGCCATCTAACTAACACAATCTCACCACAAACGCACATGAATTTCAAAGGCCTGAATCAGCTGAGGAGCTGTCCAGCAGGAGCTAAGTTTACAGGGAGCTGTCCTCCCATAGCTCTTATAAAGCATCTAACAAGCCCAAATAGAAAACTCCCATAATGGGAAAAGGTCTCTTTTTGAAATTCAGATCCAACACTTGTTTCATTCAAAGTATGAGAGAAGATCTGTCAGGGCAAGTATAGGATATCAGTGATAGTTTTCAGATAAAAGTAAAAATTATAGCAAACATTAAAATAAAATACAAAATAAAGAATAATAAAAATATAATCATATTTAAAAATTGTTCAACTGCCAATTTGGTGCATGTAAGTGATGGGCAGATTGTGCCAACATGCAGCAGTTTATAGCAAGGAACAGCCTCAAACATCATTAATGAATAAAAGCGTCAAATAAAATAAAAACAATAAATGATAGCAATAAAAAGCATACAAAAAATTGATAACAGAAATCATACACAACTTATAAAGTGCTAAGATGAAAGAGGAAGTTCTTGATTATAAAAGTAAGCTCTCAATTTCTCATCTAGTGAAGATGGAAATTCACTGCTTTGGGAAGAGATCTTGGGCCTAATTGTATCTATATGGACATTCTTTCTAGGTGGCTCCCATGTTAAATTAATAGAGGAGGTACAGTATTCCCTCTTGGCACATAATGGGAAATCATTCATTTAGGTAGGCAAGATGCAAGCTGTAAAAAGGTTTTTATGTCAAAGCAAGTACTTTGAAAAGGACAGAAAACAATGGAAAGCCTATCCATTCTAGCAGGACTGTCAAGATATTTGATGGGAAGTGCCCAACAGAATCCTAGTTGCTTCATTCTAGACCCAATTTTTGCAATGTAAGTGCATATGCTTTAGATTTTTCCAGTTCCCTCTTAGTTAGATAATAATAGTACACAGTCAATCAGGTTCTTGGGGAAAAAATAAAGTTCAACGATGTTAATATAGCATTAAATTATACAAAATAATGGAATTTTTCTGTTTAAGAAATCAAATATATAAATTTGTCTGTATAAAGTTCAGTCAACAAAAAATTAATTATATATTTCTGGGAGAAAATACAGCATATATACCAGGCTGTAAAAGCTGCATTAATGAAATTTATTAAATTTTTCTATGAATAGAATGAATAAAAAAGCAAGATTAAATAATAAAATAGACTAGGTTTCATTTGTTGTTTAAAAACAAATGAATAGTAATAGTTTGCATGATCAAAAATTGTTATTTTCTTGTCATAGTGACATTTGTAAAAGGTTTCATTATTGATTTTTATTATTGTTGTTTTTTCTATTTTATAATTTCTTCTTTGATAGGTTAAAACAAAGATTGTACTTTATTATTTTCACTGCTTAAACATTTCAAAGCAATTATTAAACTAGCAAGTTCCTGGGAGTCCTTTAAATGTATTTTAATAGCCTATTCAGGAGGTAACTAATGTGTAGATCATGGAAGCTAAATCAGCTTTTGCCAGCAAAGGTCAAAGTTGATAGATCAAGTACAGATGAAAGAAGGGGCCATCATTCTTGTGCTTAGCTGAGTTCTCAGGGTGTTGAGAAGCACTCCAATCTGTGAACCCAGTCTTTGAGAAGGGAACACAATCTCATTCAGAGCTGGTAAAGTCCTCTCTAGTCAGATATTGCTAACATACAACACTTCTTCAGATTCAGCTTTAGTATATTATGTCTTGTCCATATGGCAGTCTGTAATCAACACCTCGTGAAGATGGAAAATAGAAATAGATCTGGGTATCACTCTTGTAGAGAGCCAGTTTGTTGTAGTAGTTAAGGCATCAGGTTGGAAACTGGACCAGTCATATTTTCCCAGCCATAAGAAGAGGCAGTGGAAACAAATTACTCCCTACAAGAGTGATACCCTGATCTGTTTCTAATGCCTTGGTAAGACTTGTAATACTGCATTCAGTTTTGGTTGCCATAATGTAAAAAAGATATTCAGACTCTAGAAAGAGTGCAGAGATGAGCAACAAAGATGATTAGGAGACTGAAGGCTAAAACATATGAAGAATGGTTGCAGGAATTGGGTATGTCTAGTTTAATGAAAAGAAGGACTAGGTGGGACATGATAGCAGTGTTCCAATATCTCAGGGGTATT
The DNA here is from genome assembly GCA_030761175.1 of Masticophis lateralis. NCBI lineage: Eukaryota > Metazoa > Chordata > Lepidosauria > Squamata > Colubridae > Masticophis > Masticophis lateralis. The sequence goes on along the minus strand of JAUDYJ010000001.1, from coordinate 318,870,036 downwards.
GAAGAAGAGGGAGTCAAGCTATTCCCCAAAGTACCTGAGGGCAGGATAAGAAGCAATGGGTGGAAACTAATCAAGGAGAGAAGCAACCTAGAACTAAGGAGAAATTTCCTGACAGTTAGAACAATTAATCAGTGGAACCACTTTGTTAGGTTGTAGCTTGTAGCTTAATCCTAACTTGTTGGTCAGGCAATATATCTGTTCCTTTAAGAACAACTGAGCCATGTAATCAGGGCTTGCTGAACATGTAATTAGGCTATAGTGTTTAAATAGCAGCACAGAGAAGTGTTCTTTCTTCCTGCTGATTCTCGCTGTTTTCTCTGTTGTGCTGTGTACTACTTTGATTGTTAGATAATCCGTGGAGGCGTTGGACTGGACTGTTATTGGACTCCACGTTATCTGGTACTGTATACCAAAAGCTTAGTGAAGTCTGTTTACTTTAGTAAGAGAAGATAGTATTGCTGGACTGATATTACTGGTTATGACCCTGGACTGATTTAACTAAACCGAGACTGTTTATCACTTTGTATATAAACTATTTTTCACCCGCGCTGCACGTTACTCTCCTTCCCTGTGTGTTTATGCTCTGCTCGTTGCAAAAGCAACACACACTTGCACACACACCCTAACACACTTGATCCAGAAGTTGTGAAAGCTCCAACATTGGAAGTTTTTAACAAGATGTTGGATAACCAATTGTCTGAAGTGGTGTAGGGTTTCCTGCCTAAGCAGAGGCTTGGACTAGAAGACCTCCAAGGTCCCTTCCAACTCTGTTATTCTGTTCTGTTCTATGCTATGCTATGCTATGCTATGCTATGCTATGCTATGCTATGCTATGCTATGCTATGCTGTGCTGTGCTGTGCTGTGCTGTGCTGTGCTGTGCTATTCCATGCCATGCCATGCCATGCCATGCCATGCCATGCCATGCCATGCCATTCTATTCTGTTCTATTCTATTCTATTCTATTCTATTCTATTCTATTCTATTCTATTCTATTCTATTCTATTCTTTCTATTCTATTCTAATTAGACACAAAGCCAGCCATATTTCTCAGCCCTAGGAAGGAGGCAACAGCAAATACTTCTGAAAAACCTTGTCAGAAAACTTCAGGGACTTGTCTGGGCACTCTCTGTGAATTGGACACAATTGAACAGAAGGGAAAAAATGGTGTGTATCCAAGTGAACACACCCTGTTAGTTACTTTGTGTAAATATTGAAATGAGGGGTGGAACAGAACTTTACAGTATCCACAGGTCAAAGATTTTAGGGAACAATTACAATCTCCCACTATTATCATCTAAAACCAGTTGTCAAATTTGGGGGGAAAAATCATCTCAAAGCAACGATACCCTGAAGTGCTTCGGAATGATTACATGGGTTGGTTGACTGATTCTATGAAAAGGTGCAGATGAATCAAATAGAACATCACCCTCTCCTAAATTGCGATCTTCCAATAGATTGCCCTGTAGAACAGCCAAAGCTGCCTTCATGCCATATCCTGATATGAAATTGACCTGCAATGTATCAGTATTGTCCAGGAGTGCTTTGAGTTGTTTAGCCATACCAATCCAGCCATCTTGAAAAAGAATGGTAGACTAGAAATTAAACTTCTAAAAATAGACTTTTTTCAGCAGGAGGTCAAGAAAGATGATATTATCCACTGGGGGATGGAGTCATAGAACATAACACCTCTCTCAATAGATCTTTCTCAGTCAGAACTAGCCAAACTGCATCAGGTCCAATGATTATGTAATAGCCTGAATTTACTGGAGCATCGTATCTACTTTCAGGCAAAACCAGGGGTGGATTCTACTCACCTTTACTAGTAGTTCGCTCATGCATGTATGTGCTCTTCTGCGCATGCATAGATCACTTATGATGACATCCAGGTCAGTGGGCAGAGCCTCCTGCCAGTTTTACTACCAGTTCTTGTGAGCCAGTCTGAACCGGGGGCAACCCACTACTGGGCAAAACCTAACCCAATAAGGCAATGTCAGTGTTCCAGAAAACCCCTGACTCCCAGTAAAGACATGGAAGCAGGCATTTTCCAAAGTTCTCTTTACTAGCAATAGGTAAACTGGCGCATCTGGAAAATCCCAGATCTGAAAAACGCGGGCTTTTCTTCACTAATACAAAGCTCCCATAACCAACCCCTCGCTCCCCTTTCGGTCACATGCTCCAATCACCATCGGTTTCCCCTCAGGCCAGCCCTTGACCACTCCTCCTCCAGATGCTGGACCACCCTGACCTTGACCGATATGAAAAACTGTTATTATGTCTACTAATTCCCCTCTCCTAAATCCCCCTCCTATTTTCCCACACATGAGGAGATGGCAGCATTGAAGCTTCCGGCTTAATATGGCTTCCAAGGCTGACAGGCAACACATTGACACCCATCCTACCATTTTCTTTAATGGTATCTTTAGTCTGCTTGTGAATATAAATGACTTTAAGAATAATATCAAACCTATCCAGTTTCCTGCTAAGAACACAAGATGGTCTTCTGTAATTGTGACTATATTCATCCCTGCAGCACAAGTGGCTCCCTCAAGTAAATTTCAGCAAATAAAATGATGGTAAATAAGAATCTGTAAACCTGGTTAAGTGCTAAAGATCAGAAGAGAGCAAAAGTTGCCACTATCTTCAAAAAAGAGAAAGAAGAGGACCCAAAAAATGGCAGAATGGTCAGCAGAATGGCCTTTTGAAGCATATTTGTGAGTTACTTGCATAGAATAATAATACTCAACATGGATTTGTCAAAACAAGTTGTATCAGTCTAACCTAATCTCCTTTATTTATCCCCATTTGATGAAGTCATTAGCTTGATAGATCAGAGGGATACTATGAATACACTGTATTTTGAGCTCATCAAAAGATTTCCCAAAGTCATCATACTGTAAATATTAATGATATGGTAAGGTATGATAGAGATGGATTCATAATAGGCTAAATAGCCTATTATGCTCATAAATTATTTTATGTCAATATGGAAAGTGATATTAAGGGGAGTACCTCAGGGCAATGTCCTACATCCTGTGCTGCTTAAGATTTTAATTAATTAATGACCTGAATAAATTTCAGTAAGATTGAGATTAATTATCAACTTTGCAGGTCTTGGCAGGTTTCAACATAGCTGAAATGAACAGGATGACATTCAACAGGGATGTAATACAATACCCTATCTTGAAGAAAATATAAAAAGTGCTAATAAAGGATAGATGAGACTTTATCTGATGATAGTATGTTTGAAAAAGATCTGGATATTTTAGTAGCGCAGAAGTTAAACATGATACAATAGCATGATATAGAGACAAAGGAGACAAATGCTATTTTGGAATATATTAACAGAAGCATAAGAATCCAGATCATGGGAAGTAATTGTCTTAACCTATTCAGTCTTATTCAGGTCCCACTTGCACTTGAACCCTCATGCAGATGCTTCTGACATTCTGGGGTTTAAAGTAAGAGTGGAAATTGACTTCTGAAATTGTGCTGAATTTACTTTGCTGAACCATATTTATTTATTTATTTATTAAATTTATATTGCCACCTATTTGCCCATGGCGACTCAAGGCGCTTTACAGAATATAAAAACCACATTTAAAAACAGTAAAACTAATAAAAAATCAAATAAATTATTATTTATTTTTATTAATCATATTTCTGGGCAGCTTACAACAATCGACAGTATACTAAATCACATATTGCCCCCAATAATCTGGGTCCTCATTTTACCCACCTCAGAAGGATGGAAGGCTGAGTCAACCTTGAGCCAGTGAGATTTGATCTGCTGATCTGCAGAACTAGCAGTCAGCTGAAGTAGCAGCAGTACAACACTCTAACCACTGCACCACCTCGGCTCAGGGATAGAAGGAACCAATATTTATTCTATCTTTCTTGCTTTTTTAAAAAAAATCTGTTTTAATTTATTCCTGTATAGCCAAAAAGTCTTCTTGATGGATTGTTGAAATCAAACTGTATCCCTAGTTATTGATCCAGGCCATGTTTTATTTCTTAAAGCAAACATTTCTTTCCAGTTGTTTGATTTACAAAAAATAATATTGTGGAGGACTGGGAAAACTAAACCTGACAGCATTGGCATCCAGCACCCATCAAATGTTGAGAAATATTCTTGGCTGACAACGGGAGGGACAGGATCAAACAGGTGTCACTTGAAGGCCACAAAAGCAGAGAGGAGGCAAGCGACTGCTTAAGAGAAGATTGGCCCCCCTCACCCACTAGAAGAATGCTTAATGAACTGCAATCTGTTAAAATGTCTGAGGTAGCCTTAACAATAGGACTATTCACCCATTATGTTCTCCTGGCCTTCTGTGTCAACCTATAGAATGGGTTGAATAAGGTGAAGGGCAGACAAAGGGAATTATTTGGGCTGACTCCCAATGCAGCAAGTGCTTTGGGCCCATTGAACTATTTTCTCTGCATTTATAATATAAGAAGTAAACAATCCCACCCTTTGAATAGATCCTTTACACATTATATTTGCACCCTTTATAAAATATCACCAGACAAAACATCACTAAGTGAACTGGTGTCTTTATTTCTTTACTTTTCCTGAGTGCCCTGATTTACTTACTTCATTTTATTTTTGTTAAAAATACTTAAGGCTACAAGTTGTAATGAATAATAGACAGGGGACTGGTTGCTTCACCGGCTGTTTTGAATCTAGAATTATGCAGAACTTGATTAACTTCTTTAGAATGGAATGAACAGTTTTAGCTGTTGTAAACTTTGTAAATAGTAGCATAATGTTTCAGTTTATGCATCTTTTTCCTTTACATTTTGATGTGCAATTAAATCATATTGACATATTTAGCCAAAGGTAGACCGTAAATGCCTATAAGATGTTTATTAGAACTTATTTATTAAACTGATGTCTTTCCTTTCCTTCAGGAGTTCAAGATATTGCAGATGGCAATTCCATCCTCCAATTTTTCCTACTAAAAAAGGCCTGTGAGGTAGAATGGACTGAGGAGAGAGACTGGTCCAAAATAATCTAGTGAGCTTCTAAGCCTAAAATAGACTTGTAATCTAGTGAGTTTCTAAGGCGAACAATAGACTTGAATTTGGGCTTTCAGAATCCTGTTCTAACACCTAAACTGCTATCCTGACTCCTGATTGGCTAAGAGTGTTATTTCTCTGCAAATAGCGTGGCTATATGTTATCTACCAGTGCTTAACTTTGAGGAACCTTGGCACTGAAATTCACCACAGTGGTTTGTTCTTGCAAGAAGAAGCAAGCAAGAGGAAACTGAAACACAACTTGGGTTTCTGTATAGGCTTGTTCCAGGTGCAAAGAGTCATTCTGCCATATTCAAATAGTGCAACAACCTCCAAAGCCACAAGTAGTTGCAGCTTTTCCCTTCAGGAGAAGCCCAAACAAGCTGGTCATGTCATCAGAATATGACAAGTTGCAAAATGATGCTGAGACTAAGTGGTCTTTTACACATATTTAATTTTTTATTAGTTTATCAAAATATAAACTACAAAGAAAATGAAAACAAAGGAAAAGTAAGGGAGGAAAAATGGGAAGAGGAAAAGTGTAGAGTAAAAGGAGAAAAAGAAAGAAAAGCATTGACTTTTCTTTTTAGCGCAGTAGAATAAGGTAATAATATACAGCCTCAACATTTTGCTTTTACGTAATAATATATACTAGCCATTTCTATAGCAATAAACATATTTAATCAGCAAAATCCAAAGTCGAAGTTTTATTTTTCCCCACCCCAATCACAAAATCCAGAAGCAGAGACTAAGTGATTTTGATTCTTTATCAATATTATGCACTGGCCAAATGCTAGATTTAGTACTTCTATTAGAATGTCCATCACTTGGAAATTGTTAGCTTCTAGATCAGGTTCTAGCTGTGGAAAAGAGCAGTGATTTCTGATGGAGAACAAAATTCAAAATACATTTGCCAAAGGATGTGGTTTATTCAGGCTTTTTTGTATTTGGATAAGCTTTAAGAAGCAAAAACCACATGGTATCATCAAGTAAAATTCTTTTCTTTGCTGTTTACATGTAAGTGCAGGGTTTTGAGCTGTCCATGAATCAAGCAGATTCTTGATGACTCCAAATTCTGTAAATAGTTTGCATAGGCTCATTTCAAGATTACAAACAGATTACTTTCATACCAAACAACCCTATTCTATTTCTCACATGAGTTAAATACGAATGGCCTAAGTAGATAATCTCATAGCTGCTGCCTTACAATTCATTCTGGGCCAGGATAAAACAGATATAGTAATGAAAGTTAATGAAAGAAGCTCCTATTAAAAAATAACAGTAGTAAGCTTAGCCTAATGTAAATCATGATTATTAGAAAATAAGTTTCACTTACTGGGTTATAGTGGATGTCATTCACATATTCAATGAAACATGGTATAATTTAATTAAAACTAAAAGAAATTATAATTAATATTGTGCTAGATGGACCAATAACTGTATCCTATGGAAAGCAGCGTCTTGGACTCCTAAGAATGAAGATAGGAGACAGAAAATATACAGTGATCATATAATTTCAAATAAGTGAATGGATCTCAGGTTTTTTTTGCTATTGTGCCAGCCCAGCAAAGGCATCTATATTTTCCAATATAATTGTTAAGCATTAGAAACCAATGTGGTATTGGTAGCCCTGGACTTGGTACATTCCTTTAGTGACCGAAGTTACAACAGCACTGAAAAAAGTGATTTATGACCATTTTTCACACCTACGATGGTTGCAGCATTCCCTTGGTCATGTGATTAAAATTCAGATGCTTGGCAACTGTATTTATGATGGTTGCAGTATCCCTGGGTCATGTGATCATCTTTTGTGACCTTCTCACAAGCAAGGTCAAAGGGTAAATCAGATTCTGTGTTACTAACTTAATAACTGAAGGGATTCAGTTCATAAGAAACATCCTAAAATGAGGCAAATTTCATTTAACAACTGTCTCGCTTAGGAATGGAAATTTTGGGCTCAGTTGTGATTGCAAGTCAAAGACTGCCTGTGTAGTGGTTAAAAGTTGGGGCATGACTGGAAACACTCAGTCCAGGTTCAAGTCCACCCTCAACCATGGAAACAGCTTCTGTGGTCTAGCCCAGTGTTTCTCAACCTCAGTGACTTTAAGTTGCATGGGCTTCCAATTCATAGAATTCTCTAGCCACCTAACACTGGTTTAGCCAAAATCTCAGACTCCACTATTCTGTATTGGTTGGTGTCCGATCAACCACTTCCTCTGGCTTTCAGGAGAAAATGAAAGGTCTGGAGTTTACCCACTACTTTGCTGCAGAGGTGGTATTCAGGAGGTTCTGACCAGTTCTGGAGAACGGGTAGTGGAAATTTTGAGTCGTTTGGAGAACCGGTATATACCACCTCTGACTGGCCCAGCCCCCATCTATTTTCTGCCTCCTGAGTCCCAGCTGATCGGGAGGAAATGGGGATTTCCCCTGGATTGGGGTGGGAATGGATATTTTACAGTATCCTTCCCCTGCCATGCCCACAAAGCCACACCCACCAAGCCATGCTACTCCCACCACGCCACACCCACAGAACCGGTAGTAAAAAATTTTGAAACCCACCACTGCTCTGCTGCAAGGGTTTTAAATGGAATTATGACCCAGGAAGCAATCTGTTCAGAGGAGAAAAGAGGAATAAACAAATCCAAGACTCACAGCAGCTCAATTCTTTTAAGGCTAATAAGATGGATTTAAATTATGGAGAGAAAAAAATAAAAGTGTCTGAAAATGTATCTAAATACAGTTGTAACTGAAACTTCTGAAAACAGTCTTGTGTTTGCAAAACTCAGATTAGAAGTTGCACTGTTGTGTCTCATTGCAAAAAATACCTTTGCTTGGTAGATGGAAGGACCTGGAGAAAGGCCTCTGAAAATGAACTTCTTCAGATTTCTATGTAGAAAGAGATTATATAATTGTAATACATTAAATTAGCACCATTAGATTAAATGATAATACAGACCACAATAAACATTTTGCATTATACAAAATTCTTTTCAGGGAGATCTGGAAACGTAAATGTCTTTCAAAGGGATTAGACAACTCATAGAAGATAAATTAGCAATGACTGCCCATGGTTATTTATTTAATTGGTTTATTTATTGGGGCCCTCAGCTGCTGATGCAACTTTATGCAGCATACAATGATACATAACTGAATCTCAGTTGTTGGGGAGAAATAACAGGAAAGAACTACTCCCTATATGACTTTCCAAAGAAATAAATTGGCCACTCTGGGAAAGGATCCGGGACTTTCGTTTGATCCTTAAGAGTTAATTGTTATTTTATTTATTTATTCATATTATATTTATATAGCTTTATCTTGCCACCATTATGTCTTCAACTGAAGTATATAGAACAAAATTTGAAACTCACTTTCTCCCTTATGTTTTTAGACTTTGGTTTAGTTAGTTTTTGTTTGTTTAGTTGTTGATTGCAGACACAGGATCTATTACTAGCAGGCATTTCCAAATTTAATTGAATTCAGCAGAAGAGAGACGAGACTCTGATGTATGTTTTCTTTTTCTCTCTCTCTCATTAAGAGCTTATTAAGACCATTTTTGGCCAAAATACACTGCTCAAAAAAATAAAGGGAACACAAGCAGAAGACATCCGAGATCTGAATGAATGAAATAGCTTTATTAAATACTTCGTTTATTACATACCGTAGTTTTGTGTTCCCTTTACTTGTTTGAGCAGTGTATAAACTACTGTATGTAAAGAACAAAGTATTTAATAAGGCTATTTCATTCATTCAGATCTCGGATGTCTTCTGCTTGTGTTCCCTTTATTTTTTAAAGCAGTATATTATTTCTACTGCATTCTAACATGATTTTAAACGTCGAAATGGAATTTACAAAGCCAAAACAAACCTCTACTCCCATTTTTTTTCCTGTTTACATATAAATATCCCATTACGCGATTAAACTGTTTTGTGACCCAGGAATGTGAAATAGTTATATTCACAGCAGGGGGCAGTGCTATATGCACATTGCTAGTTTAACTGTATCAGACATTTTAGTCACAAGGATTCTTAAAGGCCAAATGTAGAAACCGAAAATAGATAAATCATTCCATTTTCACTGGATCAGAGATGGTAGGTGCCTTTTAACTTGCAGCAGTGTGAACAGTTGCGCTTTTAAATCCAAATTGACCTCAAGAAGCAAATCACACTTCATCCACTAAAGTATTTTACATATATTTATAAGAATGTCCTCTCCGAAGTGATGTTAGCTTCTCATATGCAACAGAAACTGTCAGTTAACATAAGACACAGTGTTCATCTATGCTGGAAAAATCCCCATCACAAAGCAGGGAGCTACAGCCTTTCACTGCTTGCAAACACCCCTTAAAACAAATGGTGAAGGACTGCAGCACAAAAGTAGTTATGTAATGAAATCCGGCACATGGTTGTAACTGGGATGTCTAGGATGCTTTGAGGGTTTAAAGCCCGGTGGCTGAGGAATTCTGGGAGTTGAAGTCCACACATCTTAAAATATGAAAAAAACACTGGTTTAGATTTTCTGAAAACAAGATTCCTTGAGTTTTGAAAGAAAAAACAGTTTAACAGGCCTATTTTATATATGGAACTTTAAAAAAACTCAAATAGCAATGCTATTACGTAAAGATATAATGAACCACTCTACACAATTTTAGTCATCACACTGGAAAACAATGGGCAGATCTGGAAGAGGTGCAATCCAAAAAATAATTACAGGGCTAGAGCAGATCTATACGGAGAAACGTAAACATGGGCTGAAGGGCAATAGTCATCCATTGTTTCATAGTACCTGGTATTTGTGGTATTCTGTCTTTGGTTCAGGATGGAGTATACAAAGACCAAAATGAGTAGCTATTGATAGCCTGATCCTCCTTGTTTTGTTCAGCTCTCTTTTAAGCTATCTAAACTGGTGGCCAGAAACCTTAAAATATGAGCCTTGGTGGCATAGCAGACTAAAGTGCTGTTAACTAGCACTAGCTGCCTGCAATTACTGCAAGTTCGAATCTCACCAGATTCAAGGTTGACTCAGCCTTCCATCCTTTCGAGGTAGGTAAAATGAGGACCCGGATTGTGTGGGCAATAAGCTAACTTTGTATAAAAAAGAACACCGCTTAGGGGGCCCCGAAAGCCCTACTAAGCTGGTATGTAGCAAAGTATGAAAGCTATTGCTTAACGCATTGTAAGCCACCCTGAGTCTCCGGAGAAGGGCAGTATATAAATTGAACTAATAAATAAATAAATAAATAATCACATCTAATCATCTATCAAATTATACTTTAGCTAGCCATTGTGTAAATAATTGTTTTCTGCATTTAGTTTTGAAATGATGTCTAACCAAGGTCCCTAAACTCTTCAGTTCATTGACATCTTTATGAAGTTTCAGATTGCTTGTCTGCCCCAATTATGAAAATAATATAATAAATACTACATTAACTATTAGTACTATGAATAAGAGTAAGGAATAATAACTGTGTGTCCATCAATAATAATGAGTAGTCACATCAACTCTTGGGGGTTGATACTGTAATGACCACTTTGAGGTATCCTGGTCTAATCATGACTGATGAGATTTATATGACCTTTTTTCCCAAGAATTCAAGATAGCTCATGACAGTGGTTCTTAACCTGTGGTCTACAGTTGAGGGTGGGCACACGGTCGTCACAAGGAGTCTGCAAAGGCTTGAAGAAATGTTATGATTTAAATCTTAAGTCTTGGTGGTCCATGGCCATGATCAATGGCACAAAATGTATTTAAAGGGGGTCCATGGTGAAGAAAAGGTTGAGAATCATTGGCTCATGGCATTTCCCTTCCTTTAGCTCTACAACAGTAACCTTGTAGGCAAAGGCTTCTTTCAGACTAACCTCCTTCTCCCACACATACACATTATAAGGAAGTAATGCAGATATACCCCAGCTCCAGACACCTTTCCCCTTCAAATTTTAAAGCAGCTTAATCAGTGTTTGATATTAAACACCATAGTGTAGTGTTTACTGGATGTTTATAGATTTACAGATTCACAGATCTAATCCATGCATTGCTTTGCTAACTCTGTTATATTGCTTTACTGCGACCATAAATAAAGAACCAATTATGTTGGTTTCCTGACATAACTGTATTGTTCAGAGTGCCTCAGCAATGCTAGAGATTAGATTACATCTCTTGCAAAATTTCTGGGAAAATATAGAAGAACTAACTGAAGGACCTATTTAACCAGCATAATTAGTTGTGAGACATGGCAGCACTTGAAGACTTCGATTTAACAGGTTTGGTCCTGGTTAGCATTTAGATGCAAGGTTACATGGAAATATCAGGGTTTTAGGCTAGAGTGGGAAGTCAAACAGCATATGGGGAAAAGGCAATGACTTTTTACGTACTGTTGCCAAAAATGTGTCCATGAAATTATAGTGTTAAGCTCAATATTAAGGAGACTACCTTATTAATTAGCCTTTCAAAAAGACCAGGGCAGCCTTCCTTCTCCATCATAATCCATAATTTGTTTCAAAGAAATGAAAGTAAAGAGTAATTACAAATGAGATGGGAAGTTGCACTTAATCAAAATTAAAAACAAACATTATTTAAGTCTTTCTCCTGACTTAAAAAAATGATAAACTTTAGGTACAGTACAGGTATACTCTTCTCCTGGCCTAGCAGAGATCTTCACAGATAGAGAAAATGTTGGTTACAGTGCAGTTTGTTATGCTATCTAAATCTAACCATTTTAATTATGATTAGTTTATAACAAGCCAAACTATGGACTCGGCAGCAAGATTGCTGAAATAGATGCTTCCTTAGTTTAGTTGATGACATGCTAAATCAGCCTTCCAAAATCTACCACACTTGAAGATGACTAGACTTCAAGTGCCACAATTTTGAAGTTTGAAAATGACTGATCAAGCACATGATTTTCCAGATGCAGTTGGATTGCTACTCTCAGAACTCATCACTAGCAGAAACATCTTGTGCTGATGGGAACTTCTGGTAGTTGTGTTAAGCGATGGATTTAGCCCAATTACTCAAGAGACAAGCTATTTCTTTAATCAGTATTTATTGCAGGCCTGGAAGCTTCCTAGGCCCTAGGCATCATAGGTCACTGACCTCTGATCTCCTCTCTTCTAGGTGAACATCTGGAACTGCTGGACAAACACGTGGTGGGTGTTTATATACAAGGGAGGAGTGGCCAGAAGGTAAGGAGTGGCCAGGGGTCAGGTGGGGGTGTACATACTGTATTAACCCTTAAGGGGCTGGGCTTGAAGGTATAGGTACAGTTAGGCATTTACTCTGACAAAACCCCCTCTAAATGTCTAACTGGGTACAGGTATGCTTCGTTTACATAGGTACACATAATCATATATTTATACATATATATATACATATACAGGTCATGCACAAACACATATTTTTGACATTAGGTAGGCGTGTTGTTTAGCGGGTAAGGGTTTTGTAAGAATATCTGCGGTCTGTTCCTCAGTGTCGCAGTGCACTGCCTCAATGAACCCTATCTCTGAAAACTGTCTGACATGTTTGCATTTGATGTCTATGTGTCTAGACCTTTGCCCAATGGCATCAGCCTTTGAAATTTCTATTGCGGCCTTATTGTCCTCGTGTATGATTATGGGGTACAAGGGTTCAGTCCATATGGCGTTGAGTAGGTCATCGAACCACACTAAATTGTTCGCGGCCTTGGATAGGCAGACGAATTCGGCTTCGGTGATCGAGGTGGCAACGAGTCTTTGCTTTCCAGTGTACCAGTGAATGGGGGAGTTGTTGAGTAGCATCACGTAGCCAGAGGTGCTTTTCCTGCTCTTGATGTCTCCTGCCCAGTCTGCATCAGCGTAGCATGATAGTTTCGGCTTATCTGTTATTTCTGGTTCCAGGCAGAGTTGTGCATCCATGCTGAATTTTAGGTACCTGAGCAGTCTTTTGATGGCATTCCAATGGGACACCTTGGGGTTGCTTACGTGTCTGGATAGGAGGTTGACAGCTAGGGCGATGTCGGGCCTGGTCCAGTTAGCGATGTATAGCAGCGACCCGATGGTAGATCTGTACAATCTATTGTCGGTGAAGGGTTCCGATTCCTCGTACATGCTTTTCAGGAATTCTGGCTGCATTGGTGTCTCGCTGGGCTTTGCCTCTGTCATGTTGCACTTGGACAACAGTTCAGTGATTTTGTCCTTTTGGGAGAGTCTGAACCCCTTGCTGGTTTTTGTCACATGCACCCCTAAGTATTTGTCGATTCTGCCAAGTGACTTTAGTGAGAAGTGTTTGCCCAGTTCTGTGGCAAATCTATCGCATCTGCTCTTGTGCTTGCCAACGTATAGGATGTCATCCACGTAGACGAGCACCCCTTCGAACAGGTTGCCTTCTCTCCTTGTAAATAGGCACTTGTCTGCTGAGGTGGCCTCAAAACCCATGGATTTCAGGGCTTTGGCTAGGCAGTCATACCACCTTTTGCCTGATTGCTTGAGCCCATATAGGCTTTTGTTGAGCAGCCAAGTTTTGCTCTCACCTTGGTCATACCCTGGTGGGGCCTTAACATAGATTTCTTTATCCAGTTCTGCGTGTAAGTAGGCAGTCTGTACATCGAACTGGAAGACATCAAGCCCCAGGATGGTGGCTACCACCAGTGCGCATTTGACACTTTCAGCCCTGACGGTGGGCGAGTATGTGTCTGTGTAGTCTTCTGGGTACCTCTGAGCGAAGCCCTGGGCGACCAGTCTCGCCTTGTATAGGTTCTTGTTGTTTTCTAAGGTCTTGACCCTGAACACCCATTTGGTACCTATTGGTTTTTTGTCCCCAGGGGCCTGAGCGGGTGTGTATACCTTTAGTTCTTTCAGGCTCTCCATTTCCTTGTCCATGGCGGATACCCATCTTTCCTTTTCTTCCTTGGGGAGCTTAAGGATGTCCTCATATGAGTTGGGTGTGGTGAGGTTATCGTGGATGGTTAGGACATAGTCCTCTAACCTTTTGGGTGGCCTGTTTCTGCTCTCTCTGATTGGCCTGCTGGGGGGTGGTTCGGTCTCTTGCATGTGGTCTGCCTCCTTGTTCGAGAGGCGGTCTAGCTTTAGAGATGGGTGCCCTTCTTTCCACCCCTTTGTGTTTATTTTGTCGAGGCTGGCTTTGGGTGTCTCTATTCTTTTCCCCTCTTGGTTGTTTTTGGGTACGTTCCTGGGGGTGAGTGTCTCGTTGGAGTGGACCCTTGACCAGTTCGAGTGTTCGTGGAAGTTGGCAGATCGGGACACTACGAATCTGTTGTTGTTATCAATGAATCTGTAGCCCTTAGTGCCCGGCTCGTAGCCCACAAACCTCAGTCTCTTTGATATTTTCTCCCCCTTTCTCCTCAGCTGCCTGGGTATGTGTACGTCAGCTGGTGCGCCAAATATGTGCAAGTGGGATATATTGGGTTTTCTTTTATAGAGCATTTCGTATGGGGTCATGTTGATGGAGCTTGACCACAGTCTATTTAGCGTGTAATTGGAGTAGTGCAGTGCTTCTGACCAAAAATGTTGCCCCATCCCTGCATCCTCTAGTGCGCACCTCATCATTGTCTGTAGCACCCCATTCCTTCTCTCCGCCACCGGGTTCTGGAATGGCGAGAAAGGTGAAGATTTGTAGTGTGTGATGCCCTGCCCCCTCAACCAACCGGTGAATTCACTGGCCATAAACTCTGAACCTCTGTCTGTCATGATTTGTCTTATTTTCATGTTGTGTTGCAGTTCTATCTTTCTGTGAAACTCCTTAAACCTCTGAAATGTTTCATTTTTGCGTTTGAGGGAATAGACATACCCATACCTTGTGAAATCATCGACAATGGTGAGAAAGAATCTCTTTCTATGTTTGATAGATGGTTTGAAAGGCCCTACTAAGTCCATGTGTACCAATTGAAATGGGTATTCTGTGGTTCGTTTGGATTTTCGGGGTATGGCCTTGACCTTAACCTTTGACCTCATACATATGGAACACTCCAAATAATTATCACATTTCTTTACTTTAAGTCCTTCAGTACAATCAGACATTCTCTTAACAATAGGGAAACTGATGTGCCCCAGCCTCCTGTGAAGGAGGTGGGCGCAATTATCATGCAAGGGTTTTCCCAATGATACAGGGCTGTTTACACTTTGCTTGCTTTGCTTTATTTCCTGTTGTTCCCCCTCAACTCTCGTGTCTTCTTCTTCCCCTGGGTTGGTGTTTGCGTACATGTTTCCTTCCTCCCTTGCGTTTGGTGTAAAGTATGATAGCCCCCCTTGGTTGTATACGCTCCCTATTTCTTTCCCTTGTTGGATTATATGAGCTTTCCCGTTCTTGAACGTTACCTCTAGGTCTGTGTCTTGGGTTAGTCTGTTGACAGCTAGTATGTTAAGGGGTATTTCGGGTACGTATAATACCCCCTCTATTTTCCCTATGTGTGGTATGTGAGTGTCTCCCTTTCCCTGTGCTTGAACCCTGTTTTGATTGGCCACCTTGAGTTCGAGATTGGTCTTGCTGAGTGGCTCTACGAGCGTTGAGTTGTGTGTAGAGTGATGTGAGGCCCCTGAATCTAGGAGCCATGTGTTTTGGTCCATCTCGTGCATGGAGTTGGAGTGGCCAGGTCTAAATCCGTATGTGGGGCCCGGGCTACCGTCCCTAGAGCTGTCCCTCCGTCCGTGTTGCTTTCTAGGGTTGGGGGACCACCCTCTCCCTCTCTCCCTTGAGTATCTGCGCTCGGGTGATCGTCCCCCTCTGTGTTCAGTGCGCCTCCTATCCCTGCTGCTCCTGGGGCAATCCCTTTTTATGTGATTCTTGGACCCGCAGGAGTAGCACCCTGGGGCGTTCCCTGCTCTGTCTTGGAACTCTACCTTTCTGATTGGTCTATGTTCCCCTCTGACAGCGTGTCTGTCCCTTCTTAGGTTGTCTTCGGCTATGAGTTTGTTGGTTAGTGCGCCTAGCGTGAGGTGAGGTAGGTAAAGGCTGTCTAGTTGTAGCACGAAGTGGTCCCAGCTGCTGTCTAGTGAGTTTATTATGACGCTCTTCATGCTCTCTTCGGTGATAATTTCCCCCCTTTGCATGAGTTCTGCCCTGGCTGCGTTTAATTTGAGTATATGCTCACTTATGGGTACCCCTTGTCTGTGCCTGGCAGAATGGAACTCCCTAGATATCTTTGTGGTGGTAGCCCTGCACTGGCTGTAAAACATACCATATAACATTTGTAAAATTTCAGACACTGTGAGGTTATCATTAATGCTAGGGTACATTGTGGGGGGAATGGTGGCTATCATGATGCAGAATGCCTTGTGGTGTAGGTTATCAATCTCCAGAGACCAAGGCTTTTGAGGTGGTCTCTGAATTAAAAATAAGGCATTTTCCCTCATAAAGGCAATCTGTAGATGCTGGCTCCAATCTATAATATTACCCCCATCTAATTGTAGCTTTGGCATATTTGTACAAGCAGTCCCCACATGTCCACTGTTATTACTTACAGTGGATTGCTGTCCATGGTCCAGGTCATGACTGAACTCGCAATATGGCTTTGGAACGTCTGTTGCGAGTCTGTACTGACCTATCTCTATGTTTCTTCTTTCTCCTGCTGCAGGCTGCGACTGAGCATGTGCGAAGGCCATTTCGCTCTGGAAGCCATGGAGGAAGGTTCCTGCTGCTGCTGCTCCTGGGCCTAGGCCTAGGCCTACTGGTGGAGGGCTGGACTCACCCCTGGAGAGTCCGGTGCTCCCTCTGGGTGGCGGACACCACTGCTGGACGGCTGGATCTCCGGAAAAGAAGGGAAGAAGGTGAGGAGGCGAGGCGGTCGTAAATGGAGGACGGTTGGCGATCGGTGGCGCGGCGGTCGTAAGTCGAGGACTCCTCGTGTCCGGCGGCGCGGCGGCTGTGGCGGCGATGGCGGTGGGTCCAGTCCTCTGCCCCTGGTCCTGGGTCCTTGGTCGGGTAGAGAAGCCAGGCGGAGATCATGGAGGAGGTGAGTAGTCGGTCCTTCTCCTTGTCCCTCGTCCTCGCGTCGTTGGTGCGGCGGGTCCTGAGTTCGAATCCTGCGGTTTGTAATTTTTGCAGGCGAGCCAGTTTCGGCGTTCGCTTTCGGTGTGGGTGGCTTCCTCGGGTGGCTGAGGGTCAGCCAGCTCATCGAGGCTGGCTCTGGTGCTCTCTTGGGTGCAGGATTTTTTTTTCTTTTGTTTTCTGGCTGCCGCTGGGGGCTCGAAAGCGGAGCCAAAAGCCGCGGTCAGCGTTTTGATGGCATTTTGGATCTCGAGATCAGTAGGCGATCTCTCTTCTGCGTTTGTTTTTCTTTTTGGGTTGCTCTCTGGTTGTTCCCGGCCTTTTTCTGGATCGGGGCCTTTTCGCGCCAGAGAGTTTGAATCCTGGCTCCCCATTGGCTGGTGGTCATTCCAAGATGGCCGCCGGTGAAAGGGCGCGAAAGAGGATTCGGCCACCTCGTGGTCATTTGGCTGGGCTGGCCTACCTCTTCCTCATGCCATCTCCTCGTTTGTTGTCCCTGGGGCCTCGATTGCTGCACCTTGCTGCTCGAAGAGGCTTTGCAGGTTCGCGATGAGGCTTCTCTCGTTGTCATTTGTTTCCATCAGCTTCAGGATGGATAGCTTGAATTTATTTACTCTTTGTGCTGTTTTTCTTCCTAGGTTGGTACCTTTCTCTGGTGATCTCTCCTCCTCAGAGTAGGAGCCTTCGCTGGAGTACAGCTCGGTGCCTGCTGGATTCTCCTCCACTGTAGGATCCTTGGATGCTTGAAGCTCAGCCATCTTCTTGGTGAGTGCCCTCGTTTGTACTCTATCTGTTTCCTTGGGTAGGTTGCTTGGTTGGGGCATCACCAGTGAGTTATGGGCAAACCATCCTCTGCTACCATTTGTTAAGCGATGGATTTAGCCCAATTACTCAAGAGACAAGCTATTTCTTTAATCAGTATTTATTGCAGGCCTGGAAGCTTCCTAGGCCCTAGGCATCATAGGTCACTGACCTCTGATCTCCTCTCTTCTAGGTGAACATCTGGAACTGCTGGACAAACACGTGGTGGGTGTTTATATACAAGGGAGGAGTGGCCAGAAGGTAAGGAGTGGCCAGGGGTCAGGTGGGGGTGTACATACTGTATTAACCCTTAAGGGGCTGGGCTTGAAGGTATAGGTACAGTTAGGCATTTACTCTGACAAGTTGGAATCCCAATGTATCTAGAAGGCACCAGGTTGGGAAAGACTGCATTAAATTGTGACTGGAATGGGAGGATTACTTTTTAAAGGAGTAGAGGCAAAGGAAGTGGAAAAGTTCAAGGCCACCTAAGTTTATTTCATCATGCTAAATAAGGGAAAGGCATTATTTTTCTCTTCAGTGTCACAATCTGAATAATTTTTTGGGACAGCATTGCATGCCAATGGGGTTGGGATGAAGAAAGCAGTCGGTGAGGTCACAGTCAAAATGACTGAATAACAATATCACTTAGACTTATATACTGCTTCACAGTGCTTTACAGCCCTCTCTAAACAGTTTACAGAATCAACATATTGCCCCCAACAATCTGGGTCCTCATTTTACCAACCTTGGAAGGATGGAAGGATGAGTCAACTTTGAGCCTGCTGAGATTCAAACTGCCAAATTGCAGGCAGCTGGGAGTCAGCAGAAGTAGCCTGTGGTACTGCATTTTAACCACTGTGCCACCATGGCTCTTATGCTCTATGTCTCTATCTGGTAATGTACAGATTCCTTCAATTCAAATTTCAGTGCAGGGAATTTTATAGACATTTATTTTTTACAACATGGAAATACCATTGTCTATCTAGTTGTCTTTCCACTGTTTCCTATCGTCTTCCAGCTGAATACTCAATGGTCTAATCCCTCTTAGTGTTTCAAGTTAATTTAAGGCCAGACGGCTATTGCCCCTTCACTGGCTGTTTCTGATATAGCTTTTGTTATTTTATTCTCTCTTTCAATCATCCTCTTTTCTTTTTCCTTATCATATAGCAGGCTTTCAGGGAAGAGACAGATCAGTCTTGCTAGTGGTCTGAACGGGGAAGAGCTTTTCAAATTAGTCTGCGGCCAGAAATTGCCCACTCCCTATGCTAAATTCTAGTTTTTCCTAAATGTAGCTGTCGACATGCATCAAGATGGTATTGTCATAAACTTGCTGAAAATTTAATAAATAGTAAAAGATTTATTTCAATAGTCAATGGATATTGTGAAGGTTTCCAGAGATGGCCATTCTGAAAATGTCATACATCATTCACAAGAATGAAAACAGAATGTTGTGAGACTGAAGATGAAATGACTAATCAGAAAGACTGCTTCAGACTAGGAAGACAATAAGGAAAGAACAGTAAACCCAAATGGAAGATCATACTCATAAAGAGATCCATTAGGAAAAAACCTCACAGCTAGGTCATCTTAAAATAGAACATTTACTTCTGGAACACTGAGCATCATACTTCAATGAGAAATTAATATTGAAATATGGGGAAATGTCACTTACCAGACATTACAGAATGCTCCTTTCACCACAATCTCTAAAACAGTCAAAGAGATCCATCAGGTCCCGTTTGTCCATAATCCTTCTGGACTAGAACCAATCTCATTTCTTGCTGTAATCTGGGCCGCAAGGATACAATAGATTACTCAGATAACAATGTCACTAGGCAGTTGGGCAAAGAAGGCAAGGTATAATTAGGCACAACTCTTGCTGATTTCCATGGGAACAGTCCTCACTAAAACACTATGTAAAAGAAAGCACTCTAAATGTCCATTGTACCCTTGACTCTAGTAAATTGTTAGTGATTTCTTTTGTAAACAAAGGGGAATTCATTGCAGGTAAAATCCAAACTTTTCTGGTCAAAGCAAAGATAAGGAAGTAGAGGTCAAATGTTTGTTAGGACAAAAGGGCTTGGATATTCCAAGTAGTAATACCGTATATGTGAGTTAATTGCTTGGTAAATGAAAATAAATATTTTGTGATCTGCTAGGGGTCTCTGCAATCTGACCTCCTAAAGCTGCGATTCTCAGAAAGGTCATGATAATTAAAACAATTTATCTTTTGAGAGGTGAAGATTATTGCTATTACTAAACAAATATTTTCTCTTTCACTTCAGAGAATCAAAATGGGCTGTGGGTTTATGCCTCCTCCACCCATTCTTGTTGAATGAGTATTCGCCTTGCAGTTTATTCCTCCTCCCCCAGTTTTTCAGCACAGTGACAACTGAAATAGCAAGAAGTGGTTTGTATCTGCCTTGGAACACAATAAACTGAACACCACATTAGTGATTTGGACAGAATAGGGAATTCTGCTTAGCAAGCCCCACCCCCCACCCCCAAAAAACCCTCATCCAGCATGGTCCAATCATGCAAATAACATTACTCTAGAGCAGTGTTTCTCAACCTTGGTAGCTTGAAGTTGGGTGGACTTCAACTCACAGAAGCTGGGAGTTGAAGTCCACCTATCTTCAAGCTATCAAGGTTGAGAAACACTGCTCTAGAGCATGAGCAAATTTTTATTTTTTTAAAAAGCTGTAGCTTGCCGAACACTGACATTCTCCAGATATTGTTTATTTATGTAGTTGTTTATAAGCCACCCCTACTTTGACAGACTCAGGCTGTTTTATTATACAGCAGAAATAAAAACAGAAAAGATGAACAACTAAAAATTATACTACCAAATTTTACTACCAATTAACCAGATTAGATATACCACAAAACTCACCGTCATAAACACAGTAGGCAAGAAAATAAATATAAATAATCTCTATAACATTTATAAAGATAGCCCAGGTGCACTTTCCTAGCTGAAAGCTTGCCAAAACAGGGTTGTTTTTTTTCACCTTGTGAAAAGTGAGGAAGGTAGAGGCACTCTATACCTCTGGGAGCAAGTTGTTCTATAAAATGGGAATCATCAACAAGAAGACACATCTCCAGGTCCCCACTCATATCAGTCCACAAAAGTTGAAGACCCTCTACAGATCCCTTTTGTACACAAGGCAGGCCAAGTCTGAATGTTGAATGTTGAATTTATTTATTTTTTATTTATGTTTATTTATTTATTTTGTCAAGCATATATATGTCACAGTCACTCAGGCACTTGTCACCTCTTGCCTGGACTACTGCAATGCTCTCTACATGGGGCTCCCCTTGGGGTGCACCCGGAGGCTCCAACTAGTGCAGAATGCGGCCGCGCAGGGGATTATGGGAGCGACGGGACGCTCCCATGTGACACCTCTCCTGCGCGAGCTGCATTGGCTACCGGTGGACTTCCGGGTGCGTTTCAAGGTGTTGGTGACCACCTTTAAAGCGCTCCATGGCTTAGGACCAGGGTACTTACGGGACTGCCTTCTGCCGCCAATAGCCTCCCACCGGCCGGTGCGTTCCCACAGAGAGGGTCTCCTCAGGGTGCCGTCAGCCAGACAATGCCGGCTGGCGACCCCCAGGGGGAGGGCCTTCTCTGTGGCAGCCCCTACCTTCTGGAACGATCTTCCTCCAGAACTGAGAACAATTGCTGACCTCCGGACTTTTCGTCGGGCCCTGAAAACTCATCTCTTTCAGCTTGCTGGTCTATCCTGACCCCGCTGAATTTTTAAGATCTGTATTATAGGGTTGGGTATTTTAAATATTTAATGGTTTTAATTTTTAGCCAAAGTTATATGCTTTTTAAAGAAATTTTTAACTTTTGTGTACTGTTTTTTATTTGGCTATCCACCGCCCTGAGTCCGCAAGGAGAAGGGCGGTATACAAATCTAAACAAATAAATAAATAAAATAAATAAATATTATTATAGGTATAAGTATAAACATGATTATGAATACGTGAAATGGATATGAATAAACGGGGACATTAGGACAGGGATAGTAGATATGTTGGTGCGCTTATGCACGCCCCTTACAGACCTCTTAGGAATGGGGTGAAGTCAACAGTAGACAGTTTAAGATTGAAGTTGTAGATGTTTGGGGAAGAAACCACAGAGTCAGGTAGTGCATTCCAGGCACTGACCACTCTCTTGCTGAAGTCGTATTTTATGCAATTGAGTTTGGAGCGGTTTACCTTAGGTTTGTATCTATCGTGTGCTCATGTATTGTTGTGGTTGAAGCTGAAGTAGTCATTGACAAGTAGGACATTGTAGCAGATAGTTTTATGTACCACGCTTAGGTCAGACCGAAGACGGCATAGTTCTAAGTTGTGTAAGACCAAAATTTCAAGCCTGGTGATATAAGGTATTCTGTTGTGAGCAGAGGAGTAGAGGACTCTTCTTGTGAAATATCTCTGGACTCGCTCAATTGTATTAATGTCCAATATTAGTGTGGGTTCCAGACAGATGAGCTGTATTCAAATGACAATTCCCATCTCAAAACATAGGAATTTGTTGGTGGGAACAACGGGCATTGGTTTCCCATAACAGGATGCCAACTTGAAAAAGGCTTTTCTAGTAGAAAGCCCAAGTAGTCATCTGAATAACTGAACATTCAGAGGACTAGCAGGCCATTCAGAGATTGAAGGTGGATAATAATAGGACTTTTGAAGCAGCAGCATATTAAATAAAGGAGAAATAAAGGGAGAACTGCTTTTGTATAGGATAAAGCAATCTTTTTTGTAGACAGAAACAACATTTTGGGTTATGTGTTAGTGCCTAGATCCAGGATGTTTTGTTTCTTTGTTTATAGAAGTACAGCCTATTTGAAGGAAAGTATAGATGATTTTCAGCAGCTGCCAGTGAATTTAATGCAAAAATATGTGAAGTCCTTGGGGGTATAATGAAAAAGATTAGGAATCACATGCCAGCTATGAGCCATAGATTGCCCATGTTTGTTCATTCTTGCTTTAGCATCAAGGCTGAATTTTACAACAAAGAAGAAACCATTAGATTTGATTCGATAATCATTTGCTTTGCTCTCCACTCTTCCCTATACCTGAATACATAAACAGCTGAAATATATCTTCCAATAAAACTTTCCTTTTCATTAGCACATCTTAAAGCTAAGCAGTCCCTGGGATCCGACTTGAAATGAAAATTGATTTCTTCACACATTGCTGTCACAACATGAACAGCCCTGGAGGAGTTGAATGAGGTCATCCTGGCACATCTTCTCACTGCACACCTTTTCTCTCTAAAGCTAGATTAATATCTGGCTCTTTAGCAGGGAAGGATGGATTTAACCTTTATTCTCAGGGCTTGACTGACACTAGGAGCATATTTATAGCCATCCTATTATAAGGTGACCTGGACATTTATTAAAGTCTTCAACTGGTCTGTGCAGCTTGTGCCTATATGAAGGCAGGCCACCAACTCAAAAATGCCACACAATCTGGAAATCTTTCCAACATGCTCCAGAGAACTGCCAGGCTCTTGTTTGATTCCTCCTCAGTGAATAAATATTAGTTATCTATTCTCTCCCAATAAGATGTCCATTGATTGTCCCACTTGGTCTACTATACTGAAGTATGCATCACACTCTACTATGGAATGTAGCACAGAGTCATTTCATGAACCCAGGTCCCATTTTTCCAATCACTAAATGGGATTGCAGAAAATACGATTTCAGCAACAGAGTGGTCAATACCTGAAATGCACTACCTGACTCTGTGATTACATCCCCTAACCCCCATAACTTTAACATTAGACTGCCTACTGTTGACCTCATCCCGTTCCTAAGTGCGCATAAGCGCACTTAGAGGTGTGCATAAGCGCACCAATAAGCCTACTGTCCCTGCCCTACTGTCCCCATTTATTTGTATCCATTTCCTGTATTCATAATAATGTTTATATTTATATGTCTTATCTTATACATGTTTGACTAACTAACTAACTAACTAACTAAAATAAAATACAGTTGCTAGTAGGAAAATGGGATCTATCTATTTAATATAGAAAATCTTCTATGGAGATTTTCAGTCATCCATGTCTTGATTGTCCCAAAAGTGCTTTCAAAAGGTAACTGGACTTTCTTTCTTTCTTTTTTCTTGAAAACATGAGAAGCAAAACGTTTTCAAGAAAAAAAACCTGAAGAAATCCAGTAGCCTTTTAGAAAACACCTTTGGGCCGATCAATCAAACACTATAAGTTTTGAGCTTTCAGCTTGTCTCTTATAATAGCCTAAACACTGCAAAATTGTAATTAAGCTCAATATTGCATGTGAGTTCTTAATTTAGTCCAGGTTTGTTTCACATTATGCTCCAAATGCAGAAGATGCAGTTACCTTGCCACAGCTAAGCCAGTTGGCAGCCCATCTGGTATTCTGTGTAAGCCATTCTGATGTTCTATGAATGAAGACAATAAATGACATATCAAAAGGCAACATATTATAATATTCAATGGAGAAATTGTACTGTTTTACCATAATTTTTATGTTTTAGCACTTTTATTACCTTGTCTTATATTGGGTGTTTTAATGGATTGCAATTGTTTTATGAATGAAAGCTCACTGAGTATCAGCTGGAGCCAAAAAAGGCAGACCAAAGTTGAAAAATAGGTATTTTAAAAAACTATAGCTAATTCTACTTCTGCATGGAATTATGTACAAAGTGCTCTTTAACAGATATAAAAGACACCATCTCCTTCAAATCAAGCTCAACTCCTGTTTACTTATGAAGATTAAGCTTAGATAAACCTAACCTGGGGGCCTCCAGCCAACAATGTCGGCTGGTGGCCCCCAGGATGAGGGCGATCTCTGTGGCTGCACCGACCCTCTGGAATGGGCTACCCACCGAGCTCCAGAGGGCTTCTGGTCTCTGCACTTTCTGTACTGGCCTGAAGACATGGCTTTTCTGTCAAATTCCCTGACCAGTTACGGGTTTTTAAATTTGGGGATTTTAAATTTGGACTGTATTTTAGCTTTTTATCATTGTCTGTTTTATTATGAGAGCCACCCCGAGTCCCATGGGAGAAGGGCGGCATACAAATTTTAATAATAAATAAATAAATAAATAAATAAATAAATAAATAAATAAATAAATAAATAAATAAATAAATAAATAAATAACCTTATTTGTGCAAGAATCTGTTAAATCTATCCTTAGTGGAAAAATACTTTAGGATTTGGGAATAATGTAGCTGTTTTCTTCCTTTTGTTTTCAATCGTGTCCAATTCTTGGAGTCTGCCTGGCTAAATCCCTGCAGTTTTCTTGACAAGGTTTTTTAGAAGTACTTTTCCATTGCTTCCTTTTGATGGCTGAATGAATATGACTGGGCCAAGGCACCCAGTTAGCTTTATGACTAAGGCAGGATGAGAATTCATAGTCCCTCAGTTTCTAACCTGATGCCTTAACCATTACACCAAACTGTCTCTCATATTGAAAATAGGGTTATACTAAGTTTGATGACTGGTTCATCAGCTTAATACTGTGCTCATTATCTGTTCGGATAATGGAGCCAAGGATAAGCAAGTGGGATAAGCTTGTCCTTTACTTTAGTTTTCTATTCATTTTACAAATTAGGCTGTCTCAGAACAAATGTATATTAAACATACTCATACTCTGGGATGGTATTATCTGGGTATCAGATAATACACAATTTGAATAGCTGAATACTATTCAGTTTGAATACTTACATTCTTAATGTTTATTCAACCATAACGACAGAAATGTTCTATAAATGCATTGGTGAAATTGTTGTCTACACCATAGAGTCCTATAGGGCTGTCACATCACATGTTAAAGTTGTGAAATATTGTAATGGTATGTAGAAATACCTTGGGAGACAGGGCAAAAAGATGCAACCAATGGAATGATCAGATAAAAGACAGCTGGCCCACACAAATGTGGGTGGGGCAAGAAGCTCAAAAGAGACCCTCCCTAGTCTCTTGGCCTATAAAGGAGACAAGGGAAGAGATGTACTTTCAGACTTAAACAATTTTGTTAATGTAGTTTTACAATAAAGTAGAATTACCTCATGTTTCCTATCTGGTCTACCTCATAAAGCTGACTGATATGGGCTGAAAAAATCCAGACAATCACTAGAACCTACCAAATAGTGTCAGTGAGGTAGGCAAAGGGGGGGGGGGAGGAAAGCAATACCAGGCTTTTCAATAATGTCTTTATTGTTGTTGGATATAATAACAAAATCTTAGAAGCTTGTCATAGGTTGTCTCTACTACATCTTATCTCAAACAAAATGAAGGTAGGGTTATTTTGAGTTCCTTCTTTTTCAGGACTCAGTAATCTTTTCTGAAACTGCTCCCTTCATTCACCCCTTCCCTATTTCCAGAGCCAGATTTGTATTCAAGTACAAACAGTTAGCTTTCTAAACTTCATTACCAATATCTGGTGGTTATCTGGATTTTTGCAACCAAAATATGTCTTACTATAATAAGCTTTTGGTTCACAGAGCCTTTTTTCCATAAGTGTAGAGGTTTCTGCTTCTATTTTTCAACTAATTGTTGTTTCTTTGTTCAATTCCTATGGTCATCCATCTCAGTCAATGACTCCAGGGGGTTTACAATTTATAATTACTGTTTCTTCTGATGTCTAGATTTAAACAACTATGATTTGCTTGAAATCAGGAACTGAAACAGTTGTGTAGTTCTGGCTTGTTCATGAATTACAGTTTAAATAAATAGCTTATTTGCTTAAAATGGATACCTTGGGGAGCTGTGGTTTTTTTAAATTAAATATAGATTTTCCTCTTTGCATTTACTATATGGGAACAGATCCACATTAAGTATTTTATGTTTGTCCTACTGCACTAAAAGGAATTGGAAGTTAATCTTGTTTTGCTTTTTTCCCTTTATCCTACACTTTCCTCCTTTCCCTTTTCCCCTTTTATATTTTCTCACTGTTTTCATTTTCACTTGTATTTTAATAAGTTTAAGAACATTATATTTTAAATAAATAAAATTTAAAAGAATATGTTTTCCCGAAAATAAGACCCAGTCTTATTTTGTTTTGGGCCCCAAAGTAAACACCGGGTCTTATTTTTGGGGATAAGCCATGCCTCCCACACCCCGACACTTGTCATGTTGCTGCTTGATGTCTTCTGTGGCCACTCGTGGCCAGACGTCTCGTGGCTCGTGGTGCAACCCATGCAAGCTGTCTCCAAGCTGATTAAAACAGTTATAACTTCGGGAGGATTTTTTTTTTTTGAGGAAATAATGTTTTAAAAAACTACCATCAGCCATCATTTCCCTTTTGGCTAAATTCCTCCAAGTGCATTCCAGCCATTTCCACTTGACTGCACTTTTTTTCACTCTTGCTTCCCTTCTGAGATGGCAGAAAAGAATGTGAGCCAAGTATGCGTATGTTATGCTGCCGCTCACGGTAGGCGCCTCGAGGCTTATCGCACCAGTGCTGCCACTTGTGGAAGGATGCCACAAGGGCCGTGGATGCCGCAAGCAGTGGCATTGGTGCGATGAGCCTCGTGGTGTCTTGCTGCAAGTGGGGGGTGCGTGGGGCAGCTCCACCCCCACCCTTACCCTAGCTTGATTTTTACGCTTGCGGCTCACCCCACTTCGTACAACCAGATGATGGGCAGGGCTTAACTAGGGCTTATTTTGGGAGGTAGGGCTTATATTAGGCGCATGCATGAAAATCAGGCTAGGGCTTGTTTTCAGGGTAGGTCATATTTTGGGGGAAATATGGGTACTATAAAAAAGATGCAATATTATATTGTCCTGTGTTCTTAGGATCTAAAAGCAAAGTTTCTTCATTAGACTCCTATAATAACATCTCCGACTATTTTTATGTGTGCCGCATCCCTTAAATTGAAACTATGAAGGCAAGGCCAGAATGAAATTGACTGAAGTAATGAAATTAACAACCACTTACAGTCTCTGAAAAGTTAATTACTACCAGCAAATGATAGTAATCAACACATTCTGAAGGACACTGCAGCTAAAAAGCAATTAAGCAGTTTGCAGAGAAACATGTTATAAAAAGAACAGGGCTAGAGGGCTTTTTCATCTTTGTAAGGCTGTGTGAGCACTCTAAAGCAATCTTTTTACCACCAAGTACCCGCCAGACATATTGCATTGCAATTTGTATCACTTGCCACTGCAACCATCCTAACCCTGCAATTCTCTTTGATTTAACTTGGTCTGGTTCTCAGTTGTCACCAAAGGCCAGGGCTGGAAGATTAGAGACACAGTAATAGGTGCTATTTTATACAAAACATGCAATGTTCTCACTGAGTACTGTGGGGCCAGTGCTTACAGTATACAGTAAGGCTTGAAAAACTTGCTGTACTGAGAACTGAAGGGTATATCCCTGAAGTGCTGAGGTCATTCAAGGTGACTAGCATTGTTAGTCTTTCCAGCTACCTTGTTGTAACTTGTCTTCTCTGAGGATTACAATTCTTAAAAGATTTCTCATTAGCGTTACTACTGTTGTCTTACTATGGGACTATTAACATTGTGGAAAAAAGACAGGGAAGCATAGCTGTTTCCTGTTAATACTCTTCACACAGCTTAAGTGAGAAAGAAAATAAATGAAACCATGGACCTTATGATCATTCCAGAGTTTATGATTATGAATCAGTGTATAAAGAAAAATGTTATTCTGCAGTAAAGGAGGAGTAATTTATCAATCCAGTCCAGATGGATTAACTAAAAAGTTCTTTACTTCTTAGTATTTGCTATCAACCAAGTGACTGGGTAGAATACATTTAATTTTATAAAGATTTATTCTTTTTTAAGAAGACTATTATTTTAAAATCTACAAATATTGTACCAATGTTAAAAAAATCATTCTCTATTTTTCATACATAGGAATTCCTTCTCTAGAAGATACTAGATATGAAACATTCATGTACGTATCTTGTTTAATAACTGTGCTTTTTAGCTATAAATTAATACATGCTGAAATATGTATTTGAACTATTGATTTCATGTTTTACTTAATATGATGGCTGTCCCCATAACTATCAAAGCACCCTATCTTTCCAATATATATTTATTCAATCAGTCCTACTCAGCTATAATCTCAGATCCATCTACAATTGTCCTTTGAGAATTGAGAAGCAGTGTGATATACCAGTTAATGAGGGACTGATTTATGTTCAGCTTATAAAATCAACATGACTCATGTTGGTCATGTTGTTGATCTCAGATTCCTCCATACATCACCATGGACTCCCAGAGAAAACCCAGGATAGAAATGGATGGATATGGATGGAAATTAATCAATGAGAGATCCAACCTAGAACTAAGGAAGAATTTCCAGTTAGAACAATTAATCAATGGAACAATTTGCCTCCAGAAGTTGTGAATGTTCCAACTCTGGAGGTATTCAAGAAAAGATTGGACAACTATTTGTCTGAAATGGTATAGGGCACTGATGGCTAACCTTTTTGCTATCGCATGCCAAAAGCAGGGGGAGAGCGGTGGGGTCACAGCACATGTGCCCACATCCATAATTCTATGTGCCCCAACCCCCCCGTGCTCTCCCTGTTTTTGGCATGCAATGGCCCGGTGGGCCCGGTAGGCCTGTTTTTCACTCTCCCCAGGCTCCAGAGCCTTTCTAGGAGCCTGGAGGGGCGAAAACAGCCTTCCGCACCCCTCCCCAGAGGCCCTCCGGAGGCCGGAAACAGTGTGTTTCCTGACTTCTGGTAGGCCCACAAGGCCTGAACATCAGCTGGCCGGCGCACGCATGTGTGCCGGAGCTGAGCTCGCGTGCCCACCAATATGGCTCCACGTGCCACCTGTGGCATACATGCCATAGGTTCGCCATCACGGGTATAGGGTTTCTTGGTTCAGCAGGGGGGCAGACTAGAAGACTCCCAAAGTCCCTTCCAACTCTGTTATTCTGTTAAATATTTTAAAATAGTGGGATATTAGTATTTAAGGGTAGTTTTAGTGTCTGCTTCTTTGCCCTTTTATTGTAAAGGTATTTTGCCCTTTAGTTCCTTTTGCTTATTTATCATGGCCATGATGTTCCTAAATGATCCTTAATGAAGCACCCCTGAATATTCTTATTTTATTGCATTTGGAATTGCAAAACTGTACTCTTAAAATCATAAATTAATGAGCAATTAATAAAGTGTCTGCTGATAACATGGGAGAAACAGGAATTAAAAACCACCAACTGACAATTAAAAGCTCCCTTCAGAAGATACAGCAAGTGATCCAGAAGTAAGCAATAACATATTTACAGGTCTGATACTGCAATTGCATTTTATCTTTAAAAGAGCCTCTATCTCTCTCTATCTCTTTTTTTTTTTTTTTTTTTTTTTGAGAATGATCAGGACCACACTGGAATTGAATGAGTTGTCTACAGCATTGTCTGATAATGAAAGAAGGCTTTCATTTTAGACTAAAGGCTAGCAAAGAATTAGTTAGTGGCAATGATCCAAAATAATATCTCATGTAAAGGATTGAGGAAGTGGAATAAGTAGAATAGGGGAGGGTAGAAATGCTAGTAGGATGTTCAGACATATTGTTGTTTGCTAAAGACTGCAAAAATATTGGCCATATGCAGGGACTGTTTGTGTAAATGCATTTGGTAAGACTCTTGAACTCTGTTGTTGTAGCCAGAGGAAATAATAACGACATGAAGGATTTTTCCACTATCCAGTCCAAAATTAAACCAGCACAGGGGGAGTTGAATCACTCATTTTCAAATTAATTAATTAAAATGTAAATCCTCCTCTATGATCAAAGGAGGCTGCACAGATTTTGGTTGCTAAGCAGCTGTCCTTTGTCCAAAGTTATATTTGAATGCCCTTCTTGTGTCAGATGGGTTTAGGAAAGCATTTTGACTCTGACTCTTCCTATGCTTCTCCAGTGCATTTACAGATCTCTGCCAATGATATTTCAGACTATTATTTGGTTTGCAGTGTGGAAAATGCTACCCTTTGCAGGATTAAGATGCAGAAGCAAGTTTCTTTGTTGAAAATCAAAAGGAAAGACAAAGAAAAGCAAGGCTCTAATATTTGGAAAAATCACTGCTTTTTCCCATGAGGATTAGACCTTCTACTCAGGACAATCTGTTCCAGCATATCTGGCATACTTTGTGGGGTTTTTTTCTGAAACTGTAAACGTGGCATAGTTTAAGAGCTGAAATGAGCAATGCAATTGCTTATGAAAAATCCCCAGACATGAGCCATCTGCAACTCAATGTTTAAGTCCAGTTCATTTGCAATTGAGAGTTAGGCATATTCTCTTGGTAATAAATGTCACTTCAGGTGCTGAACTTTGACTAAATTATTCCAACTCTTTAAAAACTCTATAAAATATCCTAGTATATCCTATAGAAATATATTCCTCAACTAAATATATAATATAATTAGGGTTATCTGATCTACGCTGAAAAATCCAAATATTCCCTAGATATCAGTATAGATTTATAGCTTGTAATGGTCATTCAGATTTCTGTAGCTAAGATCTGGTTGTCCTAACTTGTCATGTTTCTAGGAAACAATGAATATTTGCACCTATTTTCGGTGGAGGGGGATTTCAATTGTTTAGTGGCCCTGAAAAATTGCTGTAGAACCTTTGCAAAATTTAACCAGAAATAAACATGTGTTTTCTTGAAACTTGTTCAAATCGGAAGTTTTGTTAGTTTCAAGGACAAAGTTTCAACCACCAAAGTGGACCTAGAATCTTAATTCAAGTAGACGACTTTACCTTGGCAAAGATGGCAAAATTGACACCTTTGGCTAAAGAAAAGGCTTTGACTCATTTTGTTTCCACATGGAAATCATTTTTTGCAGGAAACTGAAAGAAATGACATTTTGATTTTGAAATTTGATGATTAGAATTCTATGGGATTATAAAAATATAGACTTTTGTGAATTTAGAGTAAGAGTTTGATGGTTTTTAAATCTAAAATTGGAGATTGGACTAAAATTGTCCAGTACTCTATGGTCCAATGATGGTTTTTTTGATGAATGGATAGACTGCTGCCTCACTCAAAAATGAATTTATCACTGCCTAGACCAAACACATATTGTCTTTTGTGAAGCCCTGACTGGCCAGGAAAGATAGGGTCTAACAGGTGGCTAAATCTATAGCTCCACAGCCTTTGTCCATTTCTTGTCTCCTAGGCAGCATGTTAGCAAAGGCTACGAAGGCAAGCAACTAAAGAAAAAGAATATAATAAAACAGGAAGATGACTCTTACTTAGCAAACAGGCCAGCTTAAGTCAAGGTCATAGTTAGGTCAAGAAAAGGATATTACATTGGAAATAGGGGGTGACTTTTCTATTCATTGTGGAAACCTTTTAGATGTTTTGTTGTGAAATCCCATTTTTCCTGGCTGTTAAATATGCTTGCAGTGCAGTCCAAGGCACACACGAGGATGCCTTCCCTGCCAGATCATTCATATTTGTGTTTTGAAAGACCATCTTCTGTTTTTTTGAATAAAAATCCACTTGTATTTTTAAACCAACAAGAATATCTTTCCCATGGCTCATAGTAGAAGGGAATTTATTTATTAGGCCAATAATACATGCGGTCCAACATTCCTCATCCCTGGAATGGAATATAGTGGGCATCTGGAAGAGCTTTTGTTTATTTTTCACATTTGTACCCTGCCACAATCCAGAGACTTTTACTAACTTCCATTTGGAGCCTTGGACTCATTTGCCTAAAACCCCCTCCCATTTCACCTCTTGCTTGGTTCAGATCCTATTCTTCTTTGGGGCTTTCCAAGGTTGGAATTTTCTGAATTTGGAAACAGTTTGCCAGTGGGAACTGACTGGGGGTATAAATCAGATGTCTCTAACCCCAGAGAGAAAATGATCAATCCTCTAGTGTCTCTGTTCCAGATCAAATACTTAATCTGAAAACATTGCAGAATTTTTATAACCTAATGTGATTAGGTTTGGTTTAACCAAATATAGCCTTAGCTGGAATCCACAATTAGTCTTTCTCCATCTACATCCATGTTGCTTAGCCTGCATTGATCAATGCAAGCAGATATGCTTTCTCTTTGCTTGCATGCATCATGAATTAGATTTTCAGTCAGCTCTTCCCACTCATGTCAGGAGGTACTGAATTGATATTTGAAATAGCTTTGGTTAGAAGGGGAGATCTGAATCACTGTATGAATCAGGCCTTTTATTCTTTAGTGAGGATGAATTGAGTTCATATAGAATAATATTGTTCAGCTCCTTGGTAAGTAAAAAGCAAGAAAAATTGGAATGTCCCTTTCAATCATGCCCTGTTCTGAAAGACCACCTGAGCAAGTCCCTGCAGTTTTCTTGGCAGGGTTTTTCAGGAATTGGTTGCCATTCCTTCCTTCCTAGGGCTTAGAGAAACGGCCTGGCCCAAGTTACTAAGCTGATTTCATGCCTAACATGAGACTAGAACTCACCATCTCCCCATTTCTAACCTGATGTCTTTACCATAACACAAGACTGGCGTTCATTGTTACGTACCAACTATTTACCGAGGATCAGCAAAGGTCAAGAGGAAGGCCATTATAAATGTAATCAATCAATCAATCAAAAATCAAAGTGCACATATTTTACATCAATGCAATGTACATTAATGCCTATATTGCATCAACAGAATATTTAGAGACTTATATAAACCTATTTGGAAAATAATTCAAAGATTGTTATTTTAGATTAATTGTCAAATTTTGGATTGAAGGATAGGCCAAAATCCCAGATCTAATCCTCTCAGATCCAATTTAAAAGACTAAAATGGAATAGATTGATAGAGTGTGACTGATATTCTCATATTAATAGGTGAAATAACTGAGACTAACCACAATCTTATTGGTTATTTGCACCTTCAGCACAACACATTCCCAAACAGCCACGTTCTTCATTACTTTTAATAGCCTGTCTTCTACTGAGAGTTTCAGTTTGCAGAGTTGCTTTTTTCTCGTGTATTTCTAGGCATAATTCAATGTACTGATTATTAAATGTAAAAACTTTATGACTGAGGAACTGAACTATTTTTAAGAATCATCTTCCCTACTCCGCAACCATTACCAATACATTCATCAGCAGAGGCTTTGTTCCATGTCCCTTTCATTTAGAGAATTGGCTGCCCAGGACATTTTTATTTTAGGAATATAGGAAGACCATTAATCCAGCTCAGTATTATCTGATTTCTGAAAGTGACTATTTAGGGCAAGGTGCCCTCTCGATTTTGAATCACTATTTCCACAAGTCCCATTTCAGTCAGCATGACCAATGTTTAAGAATAATAGAATGTGGTCAAAACCACATGTGGTCAAAAACAGTATGAATTGCTAATTTATTACAGGATTTCAGAGGTTCTTTTTACTCTCTAGGTGCACGTACAGGACAGGTAAGCTTTTGATAGCTCCTATTTCTTGTTGTCTGCCTTAATTCCTTTTTCTTTCTTCTCTTATTGATTACAACATTGTGACTCTGGTTCTAAACTCACAATCCTTGTATTTACTTGCTATTTCGGACTGTTACTTAAATTCATACCAATTTTCACCAAGTTTCCTGGTGAAAGATGGGTAGAAAATCATGTTAATTTCTCTTTTCCCTACCTAAACTGGTGTGACTAAGTACAATAAATAGGAACAAGCTGTTGACGTAGCATAGCGAATAAGATGGTTGGGATTTGATTGTTAGACTTTTCTGTTTGAAGCAGGGTCAAGAGACATTTATGTTATAGTTTAATTTGGTTTTCCAAAAGTCATTTTTTCAAACAAAAATGTACTTATTTTTCAAAATTTATACTCCCCTAAATTTTCTGATTGAATTTGTCAAGAGAAAAATGTCTTTATAGACCCACCCAATGCAGAGAGCATGCATTTTTCTCTTGAATATATATTTGTGTATGCATGTGTGAAAATTATTTTTTATATTTCATAAATATCAGTGCAAAATGTATTAATACTGACTGTAAAAATACATCATTTAGGAGAAATTCATAAAAGATATGTACTGAGTTTTAAGCATAGTGTTTACATATTTTCGTACAGATTCAGAAACTGGATTAAAAATCTGGAAAAAAAGTAAAAATGGTAAAAAAATTAAAATGATAGGTTTACCTGTTTTAGATATTTAACTTTTACTAAAATAAATTAAAGATTCCAGGGAGTTTTTTCACAGCATACTGTAGATCAGGGGTATCAAACTCAGGGCCCGGGGGCTGGATCTGGCCTGCAGGGTGCTTAGATCTGGCCCACGGGGCTTCCCTGGAAACAGTGAAGGACCGGCCTGCAGTGCCTCTGCCAGCAAAAACGCAGCTTGGGAGGGCTGCCCATGGCCCTCCCAAGCTCTATTTTCACTGGCAGAAGGTTGCAGGATGCTGTCGCAGCCAAAAACAGAGCTCAGGAGCCCGTTTTCACTGGCAGAGCACTCGGGCCACCACAGGTGCCCCCAGCACGAGAGACGTTGAGCTGCCCTCCTGAGGTCAAACACAACCCTGATGTGGCCCTCAATGAAATCTAGTTTGACACCCCTCCTGTAGATGAAGCTATTTGCATTTAATACCATCTGATTTCATGCAATTTATCTGTGTTTTTAAGATATTTTGTGTTTAATGTTTGGAAGGCTATATTCAAAAGGTCCCTCTTAGGCTGGAAGGCAAGCAGGATCTACAGAATGGAAGTATTGGCTCCCTTTGTGCTAGCCAATATTGAGCAGAATTATCCTTTGTAATCCCTTTCTTTTTACCCATCCAACTTTCTCCCTCTCAAGTGATTCTAGGATGCAAAGAGCCATTCAGTGTGGTAATGCAAGCTAAATAGGGAATTGTGAAGGCCAAAATTAATTAAGGCTTCTGCAATTCTGTTCCATATAATGAGAGTTTTCTACAAGCTTCAGTAAGGTCAGCACTACACAGCATGGCTAAATGGAATGTTCATTGTCAGAAGAGATACTGTGCCACGCTTTAACAAACAAACAAGCACACACACACACACTTCTTAAAGTTATTTTTGCATCCCAAATGCTGCTGTCAAAAAATGACCCATGCAATGGTTAGGAAGAAAATATGCCTTTTAAAAACTTCCCCAAATATAATGAAATAAGAAGTAAGATAGAATGGGAAAGTATTAGACGCAACTGTTGAAGGTTTTATGTCATGCTTGTCATAATAGTGTGATAAGGGTCATTGATCCTTGAGGCACAGGAGAGTAGATCCCTTTTACCATCTGGAGCCAGGAAACCAAGCCCAATTCCTAGAGGCTCAGCATTATGCACCAGTGAAGGTGAATCTATCTCCAGAGCATCTGCTTGAGAGATGATATCCAGGCAGCCAGAAGCGCTATTGATCAAATAACAGTAACAACTACAGATCAGATTGCAGCTGCAGATACCATCTGTGGTTGACTTCATACTTGCACAAATTCAAGTTGACCACAGGTAGTGGGAAAGAACAAGAATGAAGGCAAACTTGAAAAACTGTTTTTTTCTCTTGCAAGTATTTCTGATTTCTGAACCATTAGAATACATTTGTCGACAGACCCAGTTTCTGCCAAGGAAGAAGACAAAGCTGGGAATGAGCCAAGACAAGGCCAAAGGTGGAGGAGAGGCGAGACAGATCTATGGTGGGAAACACTGAAAACCAATATAGTATCAAAGGTTGATCTAGGGCTGGTGACATCCAGATTGAAGACTACTTCCGTTGTGAAAGCAAACAAGTCTCTACCTTTCAGGCAAAACAATTTCATAGAGTTGTGTTGCACAATGACGAAATCTGAGATGAGAGTGCATTCTACATTCCCTTGAACCTCTACGGGAAAGAAGTTTATAAATCCTGCAAATTAATATAAATTAATATAATTAATATAATTAATTATATAAAATTAATATAAACTGTCATAGAACGGGTGGGGTGTGTTTTTGGATTTTAGATTGTGGTTTTTCATTGAGGTACACAGGCCAGAGTCAACATGTGTGAGTTTGGTGGCCATATAAATTTGTTTAATAATTAAATAAACAAACATTTT
Source organism: Masticophis lateralis (assembly GCA_030761175.1). Classification (NCBI taxonomy): domain Eukaryota; kingdom Metazoa; phylum Chordata; class Lepidosauria; order Squamata; family Colubridae; genus Masticophis; species Masticophis lateralis. The sequence goes on along the minus strand of JAUDYJ010000001.1, from coordinate 318,833,253 downwards.
ACAAATACATTGGCCGTCCCTCTGAGGCTTTCTCTCCCTCTGCTTTTATATAGTGTGGTGGAAGGAATAGTCTGAATTGGGTTAATAGTGTGGTATATTATGCAGACACTATAATTTAATAAAAAATGAAGCAGCTTTCAAATTACATCCAGTTGGTCCTCCAAGAAAAATTATATAGCAATAAAAAGACAAGTTTCTCCATTGCAAAATTCATACCAATGTCTGGAAGCCCAGAACCCTTCTCAACCATTGCTTGCCATATGGTCAATGGTCAACCCATATAATGGTCAAGTCATATAATGATACCCTGGCAGAACTTTCTTGGAACAGGGGTTCAAGGAACACTAAGACACTTCCCAATGAAACTGGATGAGATCTTATATCCTCCAAGTGACAGCATGTTTCCAGAATTATCAATAAAGAGATTTGACCAGATTGGACAAATAAGACCAATGTCTATCTTTATAGGAGGCCTTCTCCTGCTTCTTCTACTCTTATTGCTGATATTGCCAAGATTTAGTCAAGAGTTAGGATCTGGCAGATTCTGATGCAGAGCTGTACTATTAATGCTAACATCATAAAGTTGCTGTTATGTTAGAGGCAACATGTCTCTATCAGTTGTATAGAAATTTGAACTACATCCGTATACTCATTGTCAGGGGCTGCTGAGGGCTCGCAGGGGTTTGGGAAAACCTCTAGCTAAGATTCTGTGCAGTTCAGAGAAACCCCAAATCCCACTCCTGGCTGGCCCCATCCACCCCACCCTGCCCCTCTCAGGAATCCCCACATGGCCTGTTTTGGAGGCTTGGGGAGGGCAAAAAACAGGCCTACTGGAAGTTCGGGAAGGGGACCTCCTAAGGCTCTCCTGAGGGCCACTGGAGCCTAGGGAGGCTCTTTTTGCCCTCCCAAAGGCTCGAGGAAAGCTTCCGGATCCCGGAGAGGGAACCCCCCCCCCAATAGTGCAGGAGGCCGACTAGGCCATGCCCACCATGGCCATGCCCATCCAGCATCCAGGCAGAGAACCCCTTGTTAAAAATTTTGAAGCCCACCCCTGCTCATCATGACTTTCTCAGGAGCATCTGGAGAGCTCCTTTGAAAAGAGAATGCTAGATTAGAAAGAGCTTGCTCTTATTCAGCAACACTCTTTTAATAGAGGTAGTCCTCGATTTACGACCACAATTGAGCCCAAAATTTCTGTTGTTGAATGAGACATTTGTTCAGTGAGTTTTCCCCTATTTTATGACCTTCCTTGCCATAGTTGTTAAGTGAATTGCTGCAGTTGATAAGGTAGTAACCCGGTTGTTAAGTGAACCTGGCTTCCCCATTGACTTTGCTCATCAGAAGGTCATAAAAGGGGATCATATGACCCTGGGACACAGCAACGGTCATAAATATGATCCAGTTGTCAAGCGTCTGAATTTTGATCACAGGACCATGGGGATGTTGCAAAGATCGTAACTGTGAAAAGCGGTCATAAGTCACACTATTCCGTGCTGTTGTAACTTTGAATGGTCACTAAACAAACTGTTGTAAGTCGAGGACTACCTATATTGTTATGATTGTCACCATGGGTAGCTAACACTCTTGGTATTACTGCAATGAAGTATATGAAAAAAACAAGAAACAGATTACCTTGACAAGGGCTTAAAAGCTTTTCAGTTGTCTGCTTTCCTTTACATCTTGAATTCTTGGTTCATATCTCAGAGTCCCTGAAAATCTTTAAGCTATTCTATTAAAATAATATTATTAAGGAGCTTAAAAAAAAAGACCAGTGAAATGAAGCCAATTCAACTGTCTTCAATTCCAAAGCTGCCTCTTTCATTCCAATGTAATGGTACAAAAAGTGGGTGCCAGCTATGTCATCTGATTAAGTGTGTGCCACATATTTAATTTCTTGAAGTAAAAATTTAATGAAGCAGAAACACCAAACACATTTTTATACTCTAAAATCTCCTGCTGCCAGTGCATTCTATTTCACCACTTATTACAAGGATTCTTTCATTAAAAGCCCTTTTAAAAGCATGATAATAAATTGTGGAAAAAGAAAGAAAAATCAATCCCATCAATCACTTTCTTTCACTGGAGCTTTTAGTACTTTGCTGTTAATCAGTGCAGGATTTTTAAAAATCTAAATCTTTTCAAAAGGTTTGTGTTGGAAGTCCTTTAGCTGTTCAGTGGCCATAGCCATCGAGCATTTAAATATCTGGAAAGCCACCACTTCCAGGGATGAGCTTGGTACCAAGAGATCTATGAAATTCTAGTCCCCATCATCTCTTCTCAGTAGCAGCTCAGCGAGAGAAGATGGGAACTGCATCCAAGAACCTCTGGATCAGGGGTCACCAACCTTTCAGACCTCAGGGACCACTAAATTCATAATTTTAAATCCCATGGGCCACTAATATAATCTGCCTAATGACCGACTGGGTGGGCGTGGTTAGGTGGTCATATGACTGGCTGGGCATGGCCAACTCAATATCACTCACGTCAAAGAGCACTTCGCCAGCCTCTACTCGCCTCTCCCCTCCCAGCCACTCCTCGTCTCCCCGCCCGGGTTCCTTAGGGCCCCAACAGGAAGCAGTTGTTAATGTTAATGTTAATGTTAATTTTATTTCTATACTGCCCTTCTCCCGAAGGACTCAGGGCGGTGTACAGCCAATTAAAAACACAAAATATACAAACATCATAATTTAAAAGTTATTAAAATTATTACACAATTTCAGCCAGAATTAAAACCCAAAAATTAAAACTCCAAATTTAAAATCATTTAAAAAAACAGCTCCGCCTGTCGGAACAGTAGGGTCTTGAGGGCACAGAGAAAAACATGGAGGTCAGAGATCTTGCGTATTTCTGGGGGCAGTTTGTTCCAAAGGGCAGGAGCTAAGCAGCCACCATAAGAAAGAGTTGGCAAAACAGTTCAGTTCAAATTGGATCTGACCAAGAAGGAGGCTCAGTAGAAGCACCTCACTGAGGACTACGAGCATAGGCTTTCCAAGCAGAGGGAAGACTTGCAGTATTGCAGGACTTGCAAGGCCAGTTATAGGCGCCTGGAGGCTCAGCGGGCTGAAATGGTCAGCCAGTTCCAGGCCATGATGCTGTCCCACTGGAATAAGGACTTCTGGCTCTTCTCTACCAGCGACACTTCCCTCCAGCCTTTGCCCAAAGCCCTGCACCAGGAGGCCGAAGCAGACCCCAAGTCAGAATTTCTGCCCTCCTCCAACCCACACAAAAAGACCCCAAAGGGGTGGACTCTCTGCAGCAACACAAACATTTATTGCATATACCTGTCCCAGGGGCCGTAGTTTGAGGACCCCTGATTTAGTGCAATATAAAAAATGCAAATAATTTTTCAGCGGACCATCAAAATGTTCTCGTGGACCACCAGCTGGTGACTGTTGCTCTGGATGACACACATTCTCCATCATGATACTCTGGAATAGGATGCAGTGAACTTTCAGTTTATATAGTTATTCCTTCATTCTTTCTTACGAGGAGGATAGAAGTTTCCATTTTTAAAATCATTACTGATTCTTGTGAAGTCCAGGTTTGTACTCATGAATTAAAATGGGGGGAAAAATTCCCCCCTCCCTCCGGGTAGATTGCCTTGGGAAATAGGCTGTTTGAAGGGCAGGATTTATCCTTCATCTTTGGAGGGTGCAAGAGATGAAGATCACTGATAAACCCAAGGCTTACTATGAGTAATTCATGAAACAGGAAACACATAATTTCCCATTATTAAATTAGGCTGGAGTGGTATACTATTGCAATATATTGCATCAGTTTTCCTCCTCTGAAAAGCACTTTTTATACACATGGCTAAAAGTATGAGAATCTAACCAACGATTGCTTGGTTATTCCCACACTCTCTTATCTTGCCTGCAACTCTCTTCTCTAGCCACTCTGTCCAGCTGGGGATCCAGTTGCATATTTGCTGCAATGTAGACAAAAACAAGAGACCGCAAAGGAAAACACGGTCAGCTCTTCGTCCCTATAAATTAAGTTTATGTGATGTGTTCATATAAGCAAGATGATCTGTTTTGTTGTGATTTGTTCTCTGCAAATGGAAACATAACAACTTCTCAGAATATTCAGGAATTCAGAATTTGTGGTGCTGTGTGTGTGTGTGTGTTTGAAAGAGAGGAAGGAAGGGAAGGAGGGAGAGAATTACAAGCCATAGGTGGCAGTGGTGGGGAAGATGTCTGTCTGCTCTTGCATTCAAAAACCCATTATCATAGTATCCCTAGTAACACAAATGTTCAACTGAAGGACTATGAGACAAGAATTTAGGACAGCTCCTAATCTGTATGCTAGATAGACCCCTGAGGCAAACCAAGGCTGAGTATATTGCCTACAGATTTCAGAACAATAACTCTAACTGAGAGCTGCAGCACTTGTTAAATGGAACCAATCTCTGGGAATAATTTATGGAGAACGACAGTAATAACACTCTCAATGTTGCCTTGAGTGATCTGTGTAACTAGAATTACTTGCAGATATGTTAGGGAGGGATGTGATATTTTCTCCATGACAGGCCCTTGTGGACAGAAACAGGGACACATTTTGTGAAAGTAGGACAATCCCTGATGACATTTCAGGAGAAAGCAATCCTTTTCTGAAGTTTAGGGTCTGTCCTCATGGCATAACTATTCACTGACAGCACTATTTTCTCCCATTAGCCAGGACTTTAACCTTATTGAAGTTCCAGCCCCTGGATGAGACAGCCTTCAAATGTCATTAGCAGTACTGGTTTGAAAAAGTACCTTCTTCATTAATTTGACACTGTTCAAACTGAGCCTTTGAACAGCTATTATCTTTCGCCACCCATTTGCCTAGGAGTGTGAAGTCAGGTAACCAATAACAGGTATAATCAACAGGTGTGCTTAGCGGGATTGGTAGGCCCCACCCTCCCACTGGTCACATGGTCACTACTATAGCTTCAGAACAGAGCAGAATAAAGCAGATCTCGGCTCTCACTTCTGGAACAACAGGAAGTATGTTTGCATTTATTCACTTTAACAGTTTTCTTAAATAGCACCAGCTATGCCATTTCCCCATTTCTCATTACAGTGTTTCCCCCCCCCCCCCAAATAATGAGGATGTTGAACTGAGGTTTTATTACTCATATCCTATGTTTTCCCCCTATTTGTCAATTTTAATCACTTCTGCCTCCCTCACCATGAAGCAAATGAATATGAAGAAAATTTATCATTTTCAATTTTTTGACTCTATAGAACCAAGCTAATTGCTAGCTAATAATGACACGTTCTGCATCGCTTTTCTCTGGGTCTTGTTTTGGACTGGTCCCTTCCCATCTGTTTCTTTATTTCTTAGTATTTTAACCTGGAGGGTTAAAATACTAAGTACAACGTTGTACAAGAGTACAACTCTTGTACAACGATGGGACAGACCCATCGTTGTACAAGAAGCAGACAATCTTGAAATCAGAATCTCCCATTTCCAATGCAGTACATGTTTTTGATGGATTTCTTTCCTGGCTGGGAGGTGACTTGAGAGGGATGGCAGCAGAGCCAGAGGAGAAAAATCAATAATTTTGCTTGCATCTGTAGAAAGTTAGCAAATATTATATTTCCCCTAAAAGAGAAATAGAAGGGAGACAGAAACTCAGAGCCTCAATTCCTTGCCCCCAGCAGATATTTGGTATCCATTGAGAAGGACTGGGCCAGCCTATCTACAAAACAAAAGACCTTCAGCTCCAGGGTGATGGGATTAAGACATGACCCTCCAGAACATAATAGGATTACCTAGCAGCAGGGCTCACTGCATTACAAAATCACCTCAAGACATTGTATCAGCCCAAGGTTCAACCAAATTTTATTCAGACAAACATGACTCCACATGGCCCCATGGGAGTCTGACTACAGCTAATAGAATACATGTTCTTGCCACAGGAACAGGAAGCTCAAGGGCAAGGCGTAAGACAGGGTATAAATAACCTTCACTTCCCACTCCATTTGGACAGCTATCCAGAATCACATGTGCTTGGTGGTTCTGCTTCACCATTAAATCATCTTTCCAATCAGGCTCCATGTTTCCAGTGTCTTTCTCCCCACTTGGAACTGAACCAGATGGATATTTCTTCCAACACATCAGATAGTGATCACAAATCAGGACAACATGACTCAAGAGACACAGAGCAGGGACTAATGATTTGCTATAGCAAATTTTGCACCAGCATTGTTTCGTGCTGAATCAAAGTTGGGCAAACCAGTTAAAAATGAGGCTGAGAGAAATATTCCATTAAAGACAGTTGGAAAGTTATGTTGAGAGCTAGCAAAGCTGGTAATGTCAGCAACCAAAGTGTGTCCTAATCATAAGGCTGAGAAATGCAAAACAAATTATCCATTAAGCAATGGAAAAGGCAGGGAAAAGAAATGCCAGGTTTAAACTGCAAAGGTTACAAGAAGGAACTGCATTCTCATGTTGATAGAAAGCCATCAGGTGTTTACACACAAATCATACTAGTAAGCAATAAAAAATTCTTATCCAACCTGTTATATGGGGTGTCTGGATTACTGCTGCTGGGCTCACATTGAGGAGCCTGACAATGGGAGACATTAACCTCTAATGCCTCTTTCTCTATCACAGTCCTGGCAGCATCATTGAGTCTTATCATGAATCAGTGTCTGTCCCATGCTGTCATTCCCCATACTCAATTTTTTTCCCCAGGAATCAGTATTTATTCATTTATTTAAACTAAGAATGATGGAGTCTTTTAAGTCTACATGTAATTTTCAGAAAGAACTGTATCTGAACCATTCAATCAACAATTTATTGCCTTAATGACGCCACACAATAGAATCAATTGGTACTGTATACAAAACATAAATAATAAAGCTTTTAATTGTCCTTACAAGAGTTGTTTGCATGAATGTCACACATATTTGTCTTCACTGTGCTACTTCAAGGAGAAATAAAGCAACTTTTTTTCTTAATGACCTCTCTTCTAATGCAAGGAAGTTTTCAGATCTAAGCTGATTGGCCAGGAATTAGAATTACCTCTCCATCTTGTGCAGGGGTGGGTTTCACTTACCTTTGCTATCAGTTTGCTCATGCACAAGCGCTCACTTCATTCATGCATATGCCACTTCTGTGCATGGACGCCACTTCTCTGCATGTGTTAGTTGTATTTGATGACATCCCGGAGGGTGGCCAGAGCCTCCCTCTGCTGCTGCTACTGGTTCACCCAAACTGGGGTGAACTGGGCGAACCAATAGCAACCCACCACTGGTCTTGTGGGTTTCTGTTTTGTTCTGTTCTGAATAACTATGATAAATGCATTTTCAAACCCATACAGTATTTACCGAATTACTATGCTGAACTATAGAAAAGTATTTTTTTTCCAGAAAAATCCTTCCAATTATTCAGTCATAAATGAAAACAGCTCATTGAATCATCTGAATTCAATTTTAATAGAATATTTAAAATATTGAGATTAACAAACCTGACTGTGAATCTGTTTAAGCTAATTACTAATGGCTTGTTTTCCCCAGTGTCCTTAATGAAAGACAGATGCTTGAAAAGTGAAAGAAAGGAATATTTAGGTCTTTGGTTATTCGGGTCTTCTCCCGCGTAAAATTGGAAGTGTCTTGGCAACGTTTCGACAAAGTCTCATTCGTCATCTTCAGGCTGGTGTTCTCGGCTTCGTGCTTCCAGGAGCAAAATGTCGCCAAGATACTTCCAATTCTATGCGGGAGAAGACCTGAATAACCAAAGACCTACATACAAACACCCGTAAAAACCTCAGAAAAAAGGAATATTTGCTTCTACTTTCAAAAGGCAATGGGAATAAATGGCCCAAAGCCAGATGGGATCTAAGGGCAAACAGGGAATGGATTAGAAAAAGCAGATGGAGGAACACACAGGAATGTTCTTATAGGATCTGTGGTATAGCTAATCTGTACATGTCTTCTTGATGATGCTTGTTATATGTACACCTGATCAGAACATGCCTGAAACGTGTTTTGCTGTTCAGTCTATTTTTACAACTGATTCTTGTTCTGTTGTGAAACAGTGCTTTTCCATTCATATTATAGCAGACTTCCTCATGTCCACAGGAGCTCATCCCTGTTTTGTCAGGAGGCAGCTTGAAATGTTGCTAATTTTATTTAATTCTTTTTGGTGCATGAGCTGTCATTCTCGTTGGTGATACATAACAGGATGTACCCATGGGAAGAGCGGACACAAGTTTCTACAGGTAACTGTAATTGGGGTAGATAGCAGTGATAAATGGACATTGTATGCAAAATGCAAAGCCTCTCAACTTCCTGGTTTATTTGCATGATGAGAGGAAGTATACATTATTAGAGGCTTTTTAAGAAATCTGACTTTGAGAGAAGACCCAAAAGTGCTTTTTAAAGAGGCAACTAGACTTTCTTCAGAAAGTCCAGTTGCCTCTTGAAAAAGCACCTTTGGGACATCCATGACCTGGATGAGTGAGAATCTGCATAGACATTGATAGAAGACTTCTACCGGTGTTTGCCCCCATGTTTATAGGCTAAAAGGGAGAGTGAGTATGCACACAAGCCCTGTCTACAAAATCCATCCTTACATGGTACTAAATTTGATGCAAACATTTAAAACAGGACTGTAATACATGATGCATCCAGATGAATATAGTCCTACCTGTGATTGGGAGTTGCTTTTGGACAGCTGTTCAAAGGGAAGCAGCAGAATTTACAATAGTTTGAAAGGCAAAAATGGAATCATCTTCATTGGAAGTCCAAGACAAAGCAAGTTCCTTACCCCAGTGATTACCCAATTAATTCTGCTCCTGATTATCCATAGTGCATGTATTTCATTACTTCATTGCACTGATGATGTTACCTAGTTTGGGTAATGATGAACCAAGCTCAGAGAACACTAAGAACCCTTCATTTCAACCCCGAGCTACAATATTCTCCTCTATTGGTATATTTCATCTGCATAACATCATTCTGATTTTCTATTATCTGGCTGTTATGAAATGTAGCCAATATATTGAGCGCAGACTAACAGTAATTCAGAACATACTACATCATTGATCCATGTTTCATAATATGAGCATTAAAGCAGAAACACATATCTATGTGCGTGTGATTCATATGCCATTCCAGCCTAAAGCTCTACAGTTGACCTAATATTTAGGGCAACAAATTGAAAAGGAAAACAGCCACAACAATGCAGTAGAATTTCCTTAAATATGCCATTTTAAAAACTCCATACTGTTGTTGTCCAATTGGAACAACTCCATATTTAACTTCTTGGCATGTAAGATAATTGACCCCTGGCTGGAATATTTTGAACTTCCTTTCTCTTTTACAATCATGGTGCTACTTCTATTGTTCTTCTAGACAAGAGGCAGGAAGAAGAACTTGCTTGCAGCAATTTCCAGTTCTCTGGCCAGTGACCAAACTAATCTCTATGTTCTTTTTGGAAGGAGAATGTAATCACTACAAGTCTTTTTTTTTAACTGGTGACATCACACAACTCTTTGTACAATGCCACCTTGTCCTTACTTTCACCTCCACAACTGCAGTGTAGACATTGAAGACATTTTCTCAGTATGGCTATAACTAGCTGCTAATGAGATTGGGTAACAGTTTGTCCAAGAAGGTACTTATAACAAAGTTTTCTAGATTTGTCATCTAGAAATTATAAATAAAATTGCCATTTTATTTTCTTCCAAAGAAAATAAAATGGAAATATCACAACTAGTCTCACCTGCACTTCACAGGTTAATTTTCTCCAAAACACCTGAGGGTAGAACAAGAAGCAATGGGTGGAAACTAATCAAGGAGAGAAGTAACTTAGAACTAAGGAGAAATGTCCTGACAGTTAGAACAATTAATCAGTGGAAAAACTTGCCTCCAGAAGTTGTGAATGCTCCAACACTGGAAGTTTTTAAGAAGATGTTGGATAACCATTTGTCTGGTGTAGCGTTTCCTGCCTAAGCAGGGGGTTGGACTAGAAGACCTCCAACCTCCTTCCACCTTTGTTAAATTAAATATAATTAAATTTGTTAAATTATATGTGACTCAAAGTTAGCTAAGGTATGATTGCCGTTGTATAGAATTACAAACCATATATTTGACTTTCTATTCTTGATGTCTTTATTGGTGTCAATGAAAACATTTTAAGCCAAGAATGACAATGTATTTATAATAAAATACAGGACTGTACAGAACTGGGACAAACTTATTTACAGTAGGTGACCGACCAAAATAACCATTAGTTATCTCAGAAATTCTGCTAATTTTTTTCCTCAAATCTTTATCCTATTTTGAAATAGATGAAATATGGTTATTGTTTCCTTATTTCTAGGCTATAATGAACATAAACTGTTTTTTCTCCCAAAAGATAATCTTGAATTTAACATAATGGATAGATTCTGCCTTCTGCCTTTTAGGATCTACTATCAGCAGTCAAGAAATCATCAGTCAAGAAATACAGCACAGACTAGAATAGCAGTGAAGACCTTGGAAAAGGTATTTAGAGACCAGGGTCTTTCTGTACCTAGAAAGATCAGAATCATGCAAACAGTGGCTTTCCCTGTGACACTGCATGGAAGTGAATATTAGACTTTCAAGAAGCAGGATAGGAAGAGCATCAACACTTTTGGAGCTGGAGAAGACTCCTGAGATACTGTGGACAGCCAAGAAAGCAAAGCAAACCTGGATCATCAAACAAACCAACACAGAGTTTTCAAGATACAAATAACCAGGTTCAAATCTACTTCAGATACATTATGTAAAGATCAGGTTCTCTAGAGAATAATTCTGGGAAGGGTAAAATGGAAGAAAAGGACGACCAGTAGCAAGCAAGATGGATGGATTCAACTAATATCCATTGGAAGAATTGAAGAACCAAGTTAGGGATAGACTACAATGGAGAAAATCACTCAGCCCAAAATTATCTTGAGGCACTAATAAACAGACGCAAATCATCACAGTTTGGACCCACTATTTGAAAACCAAGGTCTCTAGACAGGTGCAGAGGAATAGAAAAGGAAAGAGAAAAAGAGGACTGTGAGCACCAAAAGGTAAACTATTGGAAGGTCAGAAGAACCAAGGTGGGGACAGCTTGTCCTGGAGAAAATCCATCTATGTGGTCACTAAGAATTAACACTAATTTGATGATACATAATCAGTCAAGCTAATGAATCTTTCTTTTCATGAAATGTTTCTGTTTCCCCTTTGTACCCAGCCTACAAACAATATGTAAAGATCAAACAAAGCCATTATGTTGTATGCAGATAAGGTATTTGCCAATCTATCACCTGAATTAAAGTGAACTTTGCCTCTAAGCTACGCAGGTACATTTTTTTTTTATTTGCATATAACCCTTTGCACATAGCAAAGCAAATGACTAAGCTTCAGAGTTCTTTTAAACTTAGCCAAGCCAAAACTAAGCAAATGTCTTGCTCTTATTGTTCTTGCCTTGGTCTATAGGCACTTTGATGCTTTAACCTTCAAATATTATTCCTAAAAGTTTTTTTTCTTGGTCACGTACCTCTTATGCTTTCATTAATAACCTTTTCAAAAATACTGATTAATCATCTAGTAGTACTTTCTCATGACACTACGGCTAGAATAATTTCAGTTTAAATCACCATAGTTTTAAGGTTCTCGTCTAATTCTGGGTATTTTTGTACAAGACAGGTTGTCATAAAAATAATTTGTCGTGCCTTCAGAAAATATGGAACTATTTAAAAAGCCTTTACAAAAAAAGAATCCATTCATTCTTAATTCATACCATGCATTCATACCCCTAAATATATTTATTATTAGCACAAAGCTTTCCCAAATTTGTTCCTTTTGTTCTATATTTTTAAGATAGTTTCATACCATTTAGAATCAAAGAAAAAGTATATTTCAATATAGTTCATTAAATGACTTCATCTAGTTTACTTGCTTAATACATTTTATAATTCTGCCCAGCTCACTATTCTATGTATTAAATTATTAGTAGTAGTACTTCACCATCCAGGCCAAACAAGTTTCACTTCAGACAAACTTTAAAATATGTTGAGCCAGAGCAATAATATTAACATTGTGAATCCCTGAAATATAAAAATTCATTGCTGTGTGATTTCATATACCTTTGAGTGTGCAGAATCCTTGCTGGAAAAGCTGGCAAGACATGGGAGAGATATCTTATCCATTGAAGGAAGTTAGCACCCACCCCTCTCCTAGAAGAGTGAAATATTTTAGGAAATATTAAAAAGGCAGAATATTATGTTTCCCTGGATGAGAAAAGGAAAAAAATGTTTTTAAAGACAAAGCAGCTCCCTGCCTCCCACCTCAGCTCCAGGGTGATGGGATTAAGACATGGCCCTCAGGACATGATCGGATTAGCCTTCTACCTATCTAGCAACAAAACTCACCACGTTGCACCTGGGGAGATTGCATCACTCAGCAAGGCTCAACCAAGCCTGAGACTCAGGACAGCCTACAGAGTTGCTCCTGCATGGCCCCATGGGAGTCTGGCAACCAATCAGAATACAAGCTCAAATTCAAAAGTCCAAAGTGGGCATAAAACTCTCAGCATCTCTGCCCTTTTTCTTCTTCACCCAACATCATCAAGGCATGTGATCCTGTCCACCATTAAAACCATCTTTCCAAACAACACCATGTTTCCAATGTCTTTCTCCCCACTTGGAACTGAACCCAGAAGGATATTTCTTCCAACACTATTTAGCCACCAAGCCTCCAAATGCATGTATCAGCTCCCTGCAACTGGAGAACTGGTGACTAAAGAGTGAGCTTCCCATCCCATTCTTTGCCACCCCTATTTGTTCTGAGAGCTGATTCTGAGGTTACCAGCACTGCAAGGGGTGTCGAGAGAATTAGCATTTCTCATAACTGTCCTCAACCACCACTTTTCTTGCATCACTTTCCAAAACTAGAAATCTGGAGAGCAGCTGCTAAGTGGGAGGGGGAGCAGTGGCTGAAGAAGTGGGGAGGAGGAAGAGATTACTCTTTGATCACCAGTTAAGCTAACTCACGGGTATGTTCTACACAGGGTCAGGGATTGTCAGAGGAACAGCTCAATTTCAAAGAACTGGACTCTTTCATGGCCAAGAACAGCATGGTCCTCAGAAACAATGTCCACTTAATAAGATTGCCATAGGACAGCTGACATGTGCAAATATATCCATCCTCAAGTGGGCAATTATTGTATTGTCCTCCCAAGCATTCTGGTAAGGCACAATATAGCTACTGCTATATTGTTTTTCATTAAAATGGCTATAGGGCCATGTTGGCGGACCTATGCCACGCGTTCCAAAGGTGGTATGCAGTGCCCTCTCTGTGGGCACGCGAACCGTTGCCCCAGTTCAGCTCCACTGTGCATGTGCGCACACCTCTCGCCGGCCAGTTGGTCATCAGGTCTGCCACACATGTGCAGGGGGCGGGGGCATGTGGGGGGTGGGTGTGCATTGCATTTTGGGGGTTTGGGGGTGTGCACACACATTCACGCGCACATGCGCACACACTTTGGGCACTCGGTCCGGAAAAGGTTAGCCATCACTGCTATAGGTTCAATGTCAAACTTTAGTATCATCAGGAAAGATAGGTCTTTGATACCCTGGAGAAATATTGTCCATTAAGAAAGAGCAACCTTCTCCAACACTTAAGCCAGTAGTGGTGTTCACTTACCTTTGCTACCGGTTCAGAACTATGAGCGTGCGTGTGTGCACACTTCTGCGCATGCACAGAACCTCCTGCACATGTGCAGAACGTTCATGATGATGTCTGGGCAGGTGGGTGGAGTCTCCGGCCACCGCCATTACCGGTTTGCCCGAACTGGGACAAACCAGTAGAAACCCACCACTGACTTGTACCCTCCATACATCTGGATCACAATCCTAGAATTGTCTACAGCCTCCATTCTGGATGGGGAATTCTGGGAATAAAGTTCCCTAGTAAATACCTACTCCCAGCCTTTACCTCCATATCTTGAAATATATGGAGAAAAATAATAATCTATTTCGAGTTTCTATTTATCATATAATTGAATGGCCTGTAGATATTGTCATTACTACATTTTAGCCCCATTTTTTTCACCATGTTCCTTGATATTCATTACTAGAACTTATAGATCAGTGATGGCGAAACTTTTTGGCACTGAGTGCCCAAACCGGAACGCGCACCAGAGCGCCAGAAACCTGAAGACCAGCTGGCCAGTGTGCATGCGCCCACCGGCCAGCTAGTCTTTGGGTTTCCAGAGTGCACATGTACGCTGGCCAGCTGGTCTTTGTGCATACAGGAAACCCAAACACCAGCTGGCTGGTGCGCATGTGCGCACCAGAAAACAGAAGAGTAGCTGCCGACAGTGCACCTGCCCAGAGAGAGGGCTCTGCGTGCCACCTCTGGCACTCGTGCCATAGGTTCACCATCACAGTTATAGATCATAGACCATAATCTCAAGGTCTCTAGGATGCTGTAGGATTTTGTAGAGCAACCTATCCAATTGTGCAAATAGAAGACATAGTTTTTATTACAAGCATGGAGATGTTCTACTCTTGATGCCCCAGAAATGGTACTAAGTTTCAGGAGTGGGGAGGGGGAGGATTGCTAATGCTAGAGCTGGTTAAATATTTCCCTTCCAATATTTTCACCAACCATTCATCCTCTGCAATACTCCTAAAAGAGCATTTCTTTTAACATTTTTGTTGCCATAAATTCATTCTCCACCTTTCCTTTGCTCATTTTCAGGAAAGGGATGCTGTCTTTTGTATTCTTGACTTTGTCCTAGGCAGCAAGTAGAATATAGACATTATTCTCCCCAAATCCCAGTACTCATAGTCATTTAACTATTTGATTGCCAAGAATCCTGAAAAGATTAAAGAAAGTTATATATAGCTAGGACAAGCAAGCAATAAATATTCTGAAAAACTAATTCACAAAATAACACAACTCATAGAATTCTTTGTCCCAAATATATTATTTCTGCATTGGCGGTCTTGTTTGGGAATCATTGCATAAGCCTAAACAGTACAATAACTTCTCATAGATGTCTTAAAAATTAGACTCTGTGGGGTTTCCAGTGAGTCTTTTCCCCTCAATTTATACCTGATTCTTTTCACTAGAGATCATAAAGATACAATCCATGTGCTCCATCACCAAGTTATGCTCTGTTCTGCAGTTTTTCATCTGCAAAACAGGAATGCTGAGTTTTGTTTTGGGATATATACTGGCAGTGTATATGTAAATACATACTTAGTTTGCAGAGGTCTCCATTTCCTTTCCCTTTCTTCTTTTCTCCTGATTAAAATATTAACAATTTAAAAAATGTTTATGAAGGCACATTGCCCTGACAATTCAGGTCTTCAAAAACTGCTTTAAAATCAGTTTAAACCACACAACATAATAATAATAATAGAAGCAAAAAAAAAATACTTTCTAAAATTGACACTGAGGCAGCCATGTTATTTTTCTAAGGGAAAGAGTTTCAAAGGGCCATCTTCATTATCAGAAGCTGTTGAACCAGAGTTTTTCAAATTTGGCAGAACTTCAGCATGAGTGGATTTCCTCTTCTAGAATTTTCCAGCCAGCATAATCTAAAATGATACTCAGTTTGAATCTCTGGCTGCATTTAGCATTCTGGGGGGGGAAAGTGAGGGGAAATAAAAAGAAGTTTAGCTGGACTCGACGTATTCAGTTTTGAGCTAAAAGGCCATTTCTGATTATTAGCAACAGTTCTTCTGAAAGTCCTTCTCCTAGTAATTCTCAAGTTCAGGCAAGCCTCGTTTCAGCAGCCTTGTCATGTGCCTTTCGGACCAAGTTGCAGAAAGAGGTCATTGCAGCCTTGGTTATCTGCCAGGCACCTGCTTGAAGGCTGGAGAAATTCCTTGCAGTCGGGAAGGACAAAAGAGACACTTTGTGCTAAAGGAGACATGTTGAGACTTGTGTGAGGAATGGCATTTTGTCCCCCTCTACCTTCAGACCACATTAAAGAAAGAAGGCAACCCAGCCAAACACCATAAATCCCAAATTGCCTTCCTGTGGAAATCAGTAATTGGGCTCTTGCTTTTAACTCTTTCAAGGGCAAACATTGGTACCAGTGGTGGGCTTCCAATATTCTTACCACCGATTTGTTGCGTGCACGTGTGCCTTCCACACACATTCCTGGATTTCTGTGCATACGCTTTGCTCTCTCATGCGCCTTCTGTGCCTCAGTGATGAGTTGCCCCTGGTTCGGACCAGTTCGCAAGAACCAGGAGTAAAATCAGTGGGAGGCTCTGCCCACTGACCCCAATGTCATCAGGAAGCTTCTGCGCATGCGCAGAAATGCGCATGCACGCAGGGCCCCGTTGCAAATGGGTAGTAAAGGTAAGTACAACCCACCCCTGCCATGCTTGCGCCCAGCCTCAAAAATGTGCCTAAATAGGATGTCGTAAAGGCATGGCACGGGGATGAATTCAACCAACAAGTATGGGTCGATGAAAACGGAGACTTTATTAAAAGAAAATAATAAAAGCTATTTTGCAAAATAGGGTGGGTATATCCCAGCAGATCTCAACAGAGGAGTTTTAGCCAGGAAGCCACATCTAAAATTTCAAAAGCATTACATTTTATAGTTCCCTATCCCGATGGCCCATTTCCCTCCTCCTTTGGATTTATTGGACAGGCTCTCCAGGGTTTCAGCTAATCCAAGTTGCTTCAAAGGAATATATTATCTCTCTCTTTGTTTTCTCAGATTACTTTCTCTTCCACACCTTCCATACCTCTCCTTACCTGTCCATTACACAACTACATAGCATCTCTCAGTTTTAAGAAATGTCTCCGTGCACCCTCAGCAGGCCCCTCTCCTATGCCAAAGAACAGAATAATGGCCACATGTCCTTCTCCAAGCATATGCACCATAGACATGGGAGAAGAGTTCCACAAAGCATATAATCTAACTACATTGTAAAATTCAGTCATATTTAGATCTTAATTTCATACATATGTTTTTACAGAGGTACATGTATTATAAATGCTTAACAAATAAATGCTTAAATGGAAAATACTTTTGTAGCAGCATAACATATATTGTACAATAGAATAACAAGTTTCTATTCAATCATTGCTATTCCCTTCATTACTATTTTATTTTTGAATTCACTTATTTCCTACAGTACCCTCAGTGTAGTTGAAAGGAAAGAATCAATGTAAGAACGGTCCTAGAAATAGTGTTTTTCAAACCTAGCAGCTTTAAGAAGTCTGGGGAATTCTGGGAGCTAGGTCCAACATCTTAAAATTGATAAAGTTGATTTGAAAAAACACTGCTCCTATCCACTGCTCCTTCCCCAGTCAATATGTATTGGGTCTGGGTAGGGACATTAGGAAGTACTGTAAAGTCAAGCAACCCATCTGTAGTTCACCTGAAAACCTATTATAAATTATACACATATGAGTTGACTTGCCCAGCTGAAACTTACCTGGGATTTTAAAGCTAACCCTAATCCTAACATAGCCAACCACAATTTATAATCAAAGAGTAGCTACTATTGAGCAGATGATGCTGTTTAGTTGTTCTTCAGATCAAACAAACACTACAGTTTGTCAGAGCAAAAATGGAAACCTTTAGCAATTTCATTTTCATTTGCAAAAGCTTTAGTTTTCAAGAAGATAAAAAAAATCTAATATTCATTAGAGCTGTGCAGCCTTTGAAAATGATTCAGAAGAGGCTATTTGGCGCATGCAAAAGTGCAAATAACCCCTTTTTTAAAAAAACGTTATTTCTTTTCAGGTGTTTATATGGTCAAAAAATAGATTTGGCTGTATTAAAGAGACAGCTCCTTAAAGCAGCAATGTCCAGTGTTTTTAATTTTTTAAAAAAGTGACCATTATTTACAGGACCTTTTGGAAGTCTGAAAATTGGGGTGGCTTTTGAAAAAGCAGTCCACTCCTGCTTCTATTTTGCTCTATCCAGACTCCAAATAAAGAGAGGGAAAATTCCCCCATGCAAGAACAGAAGTTGTCAGCTTAACCACCCACACCAGGCAGAATTCGTTCGGCTTGGGGAACTGCTAGTCTAACATTTTGTTCTTTCGGAGTGACAAATTAGAAATTCAACAGGTGGGGAGTTGCAACTTATGTTTCCCAGGGTGACCCTCATTACTGCCATAGTTTGCATTAGCCTTAGGCATATAATTCGGGGACATCTGCAACAGACAGCAAAGGATGAGGCAAATTCTTCTTTCTTTCCTGAAGCACTAGTGGGAGATCACTTTTTAGGCTTGGCTGACTGCTCTGGGCAGATTCCAGCTTGTTTAGGAAGAAATTTGCTCTTATTATTAGAAAGGTCTTATTATTTTGCAAGCATGTGCTAGGTTCAAATGAACCTTTAGGGCATTTTCTCAAGAAACGAGAAGTCATTTGTTAAAAAGAAATTGGAGTTCATGACCCAAAATATTTGGGGAAGTTAACAGTAAAACTATAAAATTGCTGTAGGCATTATTGGTAATGCTGTAAAGCTAGGAAACCATACTTTCAAAATTGTTAAGAGTTTTGTAAATGATAGGTATCAGAATTAGACCAATGTGAATATGTGACATTCCAAACTTGGAAGAGGGAAGCTTCTCCTGAGGAGATGCAAAGATTTGAAGAATTGGCTGACTGAAGACAATTCTTTTGGCTGTTGTTGTGACAATGAGACATGAATCTCAATTCTTTTGCACTAATTTATCAGAATTCCTTCCATTTCTTTTTTGTTTTTATTCTGAGTGTCCCACCATTTCTTACAATAATTATACTTCCTTCAAGAAGTCGTGCTTCTTATTGTTGTGAAGTTCTTAATATTTACCTGGATGGTTATATATAAACTGCTAAACTTTATAAACATGTTCACTGACAATACTCCTGTGTTGCCATAACTAGTGTTGGAATTAGCTATTAATAACAATTGTAATCTACAGCTGATTTTAAGGCACCCATTACCTTAGATGTAGAAATAATCAGATTTGTAGCCAACAAGATTCTTAGTCTCTGTGGCTGGGTCTAATCTCCTTTTCTGAACAAGGGATTCCCTCCCATCCTCTCCTGTTCTCAGCTCATTCAGATACTGAAAGAGAATGCAACTGTTAATATTTTTTTAATTTTCTTTTCTTACAAACTCCTTTTAGTTTATGTGATATCTGATATTATTGCCTTGAGTGCTTTTTATACAGGTAGGCCTCGACTTATGACCACAACTGAGCCCAAAATTTCTGTCGTTAAATTAGATAGTTGTTAAGAGAATTTTGCCCCATTTTATGACCTTTCTTGCCACAGTTGTTAAATTAGTAACATGGTTGTTAAATTCAATTTGACTTCCCCATTGACTTTGCTTGTCAGACTAGATTTCTTTGAGGGCTGGATCAGCATTGTAGTTCTCCCTGTGGGCCAGGAAGAGGGGGGGAGATGGGAAAGACGCAGGGGTGAAATGCTCCCAGTTTGGACCAGATTACCTGATCCAGTAGCGATGGAGACGGGTAGTTCGGAGAACCGGTAGCAAAAATTCCTGCCCCCCCCCCCATTGCCCAGCTGAGCCGCACAATCATCAGAGGCTTTTTTTTTTATTTTTAAAAACATTTTTTCTACAACCTCTTCAGCCGATCAGGCAAGTCAGCTGTGATCGTCAGAGGCTTTAAAAAAAAGAAAAAGAAAAAACCTCTGTCAATCAGGCAAGTCAGCTGAGATCATCAGAGGCTTTAAAAGCATTTTTTTACAACCTCTTCAACCGAAGAGGTTGTAGAAAAATGGTTTTAAAAGTAAAAAAAAAAAAGTTGGCCATGCCCACTCAGTTGTATTACCCCCCCCATCAAGCCACGCCCACAGAACCAGTAGTAACAAAATTTACATTTCACCACTGGATGGATGCCTCCTGCAGCACCCTGCCAGCCAGAACGGGCTGCGGGGGCCCACATGTGGCCCCCTCTCCCGTTTTAGACCTGAACGGCTTCCTGGAATATGGGAGTGCACACCACATTTTCGTCCTCCATGGTCTCCTGCAACTCTGCTGGCCGAAAAGAGGTTTTTGGCCAGCAGAGTGCTGCAGGAGGCTTGGGAGGCTGAAAATAGGCTGCTGGCCCCCCCCCCCCCCCATGGCCAGCAGAGGCACCACAGACAGGTCCTTTGATGTTTCTAGGACAGCCCTGCAGGCTGGATTTAAGCACACCAAGGGCTGGATCCGTCCCATGGGCCTTGAGTTTGACACTTCTAGTCTAGGTCCTTCCCAGAAATCTTAGCTTAAAAGATTTTGAAAGATATTTCTTTGAAGGTAATTTCATCACAAATCCATGCCAAATAGATTCGGAATACTGGAGTTGATTGAATCAAATTTTCCTCAGTGGCAGGAACTGCATAGGCAACAAACTATCTGACTGAGAAATAAGGATACACCCAAAATGAAATGAATTCTTCCCCCCCCCCCTCAGAAGAATGTATATAATGTATCTTTAAGATGTTTCTTTAAAAAATTTTTTTTAAAAATAAGATTTTTAATCTTTCATTTGTGGTTGAAAAAAAGAAAAGAAAATGACTCCAATTGGCATATGTGTCAATTAATTGTAGTGCCCTGAATATGAGAGGTAAATAGGGACACATGTATAAGGCAGAATTTAGCTTATGCTTCTTGGCACTAAGTTCTTTCAATAGCTACATCTGGGTTACAATAAATTAACCCTGACTCCATTACTCCTTCTTGCAACCTTTTAACTTTCCTTTTACTAATTCAGTGATTGGGAGTTCCATTTCTTGCATCTGACTCAAAGCCATAAACTTGCTAAGGGATCATTTAGACCAATGAGCCCTGTCCTTGTTCAATGCAAGAATTCAGCTTCAAACTTGCCTGTGACGGATGCCTTTTTAACCTCTATAAGAAAACATAACCGGGCTCCTTCTCTGAATAATTGATTCCACAGTCAAACTGTGTTGCTAGGAAATTCCCTCTTGCTCTCCACGTTCAATAGAGTCTGCCTTTCAGTAACTTAAATCCACTGTAACGTGTCCTGCACTCTGAAATGTTAGAGATTACAAGGTCTTGACCTTGTTCTATGTAATATCTTTTCAGTTATCTGCCAGGGCTATCAGATACCACCTCAGTCTTTTTCCTCGAGGTTAAACATTCCCAGTTTTTAAAATCTCCCTTCATAGAATGTACTTTCCAGTCTCTTGATTGTCCCCATTGCCTTGTTCTGAATATATTCCACCTTGTTGGAATTGTTCTTCAAATGTGGTAGCTAGAGCTGGATACAGTACTCAAGGATCTGGTCGATGCAAAGTAAAACTGACTAATTGCTTTCTGTGATTTGGAACATATACTGTATGTTCAGCAGAAGAGAACATATTGCTCAAAGTTGAACTGTTTGGTTCTTAGAGCTTTCTGAGCTTGACTGTATTTTCGTAGACATTTCATTATCCTTCCTTTGGTTAAATAATACAGTTTAATACTAAACTATTGCTGAGCAGTCATTGATTATGATTATTCAGCCAGCTGTTTATCAGCTTTTACCAATCTCCTAGCTGATAGCAATAGCACTAAGACTTATATACTTGATAAGTCTGATTATTCTGATTAAAGAAAAGTCTTTATCTAACTTGGTTTCTACTTGAAAACCACTGCTGAAAACTTGAAAACCATTCTTGCTAGAAAATAGCAATAGCACTTATCGTTTCTTATCTTATACAATTAGTCAAATTCAAATACATTTTACTCAATTACAATTTTTATCAATATCGTCTTCCCCCCTTTTCCTTTTTTTTAACATACCTCAGTATTTCTATACTTGCATACATAAACACCTTCATTTATCCTTAAATTCTAACTTTACTATTTGTACATATATATCCTCTTCTATTCTTAAACAATTCATTCCTTAATATATTTATATTTGTTTGTTCAGAGGTGTCTTTCTTCCACTTCATCTTTTTTTATTTTTACTGTACAGGAACCTTTCTCCTCAGACCTACCCTCTTCCTCTTCTCCTTCCAAATTTCTTTCACCTTCTTCTTCTCTTTTCTCCTTCCCCTTCCCTTCTCCTCCTCTCTTCCCCCATCTTACCTTCTCTCCTAGTCTGCTTTCCCTTCCCTTCCTTCTTCCCTACTCTTCCATGCCTCTCTCTCCTTCCTCCTCCCTTCCAATTCTTTCCCTCTCCTTCATCTCTCTCTATTGCTGTATTCATTTTCAATTTAATATTTTCCATTGTGGAGTCCAGGCAAAATCTGGGTCTTTATTTAACTGACTTCGGAAGGATGAAAGGCTGATATTTAACTAGTTTGCTAATCAAAATATTATGAAGCATTTTGTAAAAAAAACTTAGTGTAACATATTATGTTACAGCATTGTAATGTTTTAGGATAGTTATCTAATTAAGAGATAGGATTCATCATTAAAACTTCACAAATTCATAGTCTATTGCTTACAAATCAATCTCTTTATGATATGCACTAGCCCTTCCCAAGTGTTAGTGTCAGAATGATTGGTCTGTAGTTTCCTTAAAAAAAAATCCTCTTTTTGAAGATAAAAATTATGTCTTCTTCCAGTCCCCTGAATTATTTTACCCACTCATTTTATCCACTTTCCTGGATTTTTCAAAGACATTACATAAAGATTTGGCTAAACCACAGCAGATGGGTAAAACCAGTTTGTGTTCCAATTGAATGAATGACCTAAAAGAGCCTGATGGCGCAGTGCACTAAGTGCTGTTAAAGTAACACTTAGTTGCCAGCTGCCTGCAATTACTGCAAGTTGAAATCTCACCAGACTCAAGGTTGATTCAGCCTTCTATCCTTTCGAGGTAGGTAAAATGAGGATCCGGATTGTGGGGGCAATAAGCTGACTTTGTTTAAAAAAGAACACTGCTTGGGGGGGCCAAAAGCCCTACTAAGCAGGTATATACAAAAGTATGAAGGCTATTGCTTAATGCATTGTAAGCCGCCCTGAGTCTCCGGAGAAGGGCAGCATTTAAATCGAACTAATCAATCAATCAATCAATCAATCAATCAATCAATCAATCAATCAATGTAATAAACTTCTTACAGGAAACCAAGCAGGTTGCCAAGATGGAAGTTACCCTAAGAAAGGTGTTTGTTATTCTTATATGAAAAACAGGTATGTGTGACTAGATGATCCTGGACAGCTTCTTGGACGCTGTCATATTGCCTAATTTATTGTGTTGAAACACCCGCCCCCCCCCCATTTTTGTGTGTGGGTTTAGGAATGGATGCTGCCTGGGTTTTTTTGTTTTTGAGGCATACCTCTTCCTTCCTTGAAAAAAAGATATTTTGCAGTTATTTACAATGTGTAACTTGGCAGAATTTAAGTGAACCTTGCCTGATTTGGAAGCTATGAAGAGTTCCCTTGGATAATACTTGGATGTGGAACAACCTGAGATCCAAGTTTTTGCTACACCAGGAAGTAAAAGAATCTCAGAACATAATAACTTGTCTTGCTGCCAAAATGTAGTTCCTTGGAGCTAAGCTCAATTCAATGGAGACTTTTCTTAGTCACCCCCTGTCAATAAAGTTGCCATACTGCTCATGAGACTTTCTTACATTTTGAAATGGGCTCGAGAACTCAAATACGTGGCAAACTTTCCATTAACAGACAGGTACTTTGGAAAGTTGGCTAAAGAGTTCTAAACAAAAACAAAGCAGAAATCATGAAGTATGAAGCATGCTCCATTCAAACTTCCATTGTCCTATGTGCCCTTAGTTATTTCTTTTTCAGAAATAAAATACAGTACTTAAAGTAAAAATTGTATTAAGTGCTAAAAGACAATACATTCAATATCCTTATACTTCACTAACACAATGGATGCCACCTCAGTGATCAGATTCCACCCTCAGGAACAAGGCATTCCAAGAAAGAACATGTAGCATTAGTCCAAGTGGAGCAGGGTCTTCCTTCCACTTCTAATTCAGCTGGCCTAGCCATTAAACGAATGTGAGCCTTCCCTTTCTTGGCAGGGAAACCCTTGCACTACCCCATTAATGATGCAAGAGCTTTTGTCCTACTTTCCCACAAAAGTATTTGGTGTTAGAAGCGTGCCATAAAGATTTTCACCTCTTCTGAGGGGAAAAGCAGTCATAAGGCCAATTATGTAACAGCCTCTTCTTAGACGATTTGCTTTCCTGATTTTTAATCTGCTCAGCCGTCCTTCAAGTCTTATCTCTGCTACCCACAGTGGTTAAACAGTTACAGATTAGCACCAGAGCTGTAACCTACCTGTTCCAGGATTCATTATGTTTTTTCTTGTCAAGAAAAGGGCAAAATCAATTTCATATTTCAGGCAGATATATTAAACAGCCTGTACCTGGAGCGGATATATCTTGTACAGTTCATTGTATTAACTATCTGCAGAGATAAAACTCTTCAAATGCAAGAAGGCACCAAGAATGATTGAATCTTAAAACATTTGTGGTGATCAATAAAGTTTAATCTTATATGTAAGAATGATCAAACAAAGACAGCATTTGATGATGGAGAGTAAGAGATGAGACTATTGCAAACACAGCCTTTTATTTATGACTACACACAACTGTGCTTAGAATTTGTTCATACAATGAGTAGATGAAGAGGTGCAATTGTTCCTGAATAACTGTTGCAGGAAGAAAGTTGCAACCAAGTCCCACCATGAAATCCTACACCTGTGCTTTCTCATGATAGAGAACCCTCTGACCATCTTGTTTGCAGCAAATGTGTTGCATTCCACTGATTCGATAAAACTTTCTCTTATGGAAAGTATGTCTGAAGGTAAGCCTTAAGTGACTTATTCCAAGATGTAGCCCCAATGATTTATACTGACTTTTTCCAGATTATAAAGTGTGAAGATGACAACAACAACAACAACAACAACAAAACCAGTACTCCAAAATTACCATGGGCATCCAGAGGATTCTTCAGCATGACTTTGGCATGATTGTACTCCATACACGCTCTGCATTCACAGAGCTATGATAAGCCCAGGACATAGCTTCTTGAACAAGTCACAATGGCTTGGAATAGGCTCATGTATTGTGTTAAATTAAAAATAGACAAACCATGGATGGATTGAGCCACACTGTTGCTTCATTCTAAAGGGCTTCTCCATTCATTCCAGTGAAAAGATACAGATCTACAAATGCTAAACAGTGTGCCCAATGATATCCACCCAGTGAAGTAAACGAGGAAGCTGACTGTACTTATAAGCTGTGTGTGCAAATGTAGGTGTTATATTCTGTATCTAGGGAATGTCCCCATTCATTGAAATTACATGTAATATCTGTTGTCTTATAAATTGTCCCTTTAAGCAATGTCAGCGTATTTCTATTGAATCCATGCTTTATTCAAAGCTCCTGTTCTTTACTAGTGAGGGCTAAAGCCAACACTCTTGTGTATCAGGGCTGCACCACACTGGATTCAAAGATCAACAGGTACTTTGGAGTGCAAGGGCTGCCATGTTGTAGCCCCTTCAATTAACTGAAAGCAGTTTTGTCCTATCTCAGGGTTGGACTCCAAAGCAGAAGGCAGTTGTACATTCTAAGAGAAAGATGCATTCGGTTTAAGGAACTGCTGACAAGAGCTTGGTACACGCATCTCTGCACTCTGAACCTGTTTTTGGGTATGAATAAAAAAACATATGATGTGGTTTTTAATGGCCTTAATTGAAAGCCACACTAGACGTGTTTTGTATTCTTCTTTTTTTTTTAAAAAAAACAATAAATTTCTAAAGCAAATATTCAGGCATGAAAAAAAATCTTTATGGCAAACTCTCTTTGAGGGAGAAAAGTGTCGTTCCCCCCCCCCCCCACATTGTGACTTTTACTCTGTAAATCCCAAACTGCACCTATTAGCTATTAGTCCATCTTCCGTACCTGACAACTAGGCAAGCACTGTTTACTACAACAGTACATTGCCAAGACCGATCCGGTTAGTGCTCCTGCCTAGCTATTTAAACAAAATATCAATCTGACTATATATGGAATTGCTCTGGAAGCAGAGAGCTGGGAAAGTTACATTCAGAGGGCATATAGCAGAAACACTCTCGAGTCTGTATTTAAAATAGTTTTTTAGTAGCAAAGGTCAAATAACCAGTGTGACCCACCATTTCCTTAAGTGGCACACCGCTTTTAAATTGTATAGTTTCCTGCTGAAGACTTGGACACAAGGCATCTTCAGTTGACGGGCTCCCTCCATCAACCCCAGTGCTGGAATCACCATCTGCTGTTTTTCCAAGATCAGGGATTTGCAAACTAATTGTTCGAACGTTGTACACTCTGAGCAGGATCTCTGAAGTAGTGATTTCAGTAAAGCCATGTTCCTCCAAAGCTAAGCAGGTCCTTTGAACTTGCTCGATGCAAGGGGAAAAGGAACATATGCGTCCACCTACAACAGAAAAAAGGAAGATAGTGAATGGAAAACCAGCAATTTTAAGAATTTCATCACAATCAGAGTTCCTATAATGCTATTTAAAGCATGTTTCTGTGAACCATTTATTTCCAAAGAAGATTCATTAAAGCCAGTGGGATCACTCTTCTGAAGTAAATTATATAATGACTGTAGTTGCTGGTTTATATAAAAGGAGAGGGAACCTTGAATCTTATACCTTGCAGATGGTTGCAGGAATAGTTATGTAAAATGTGCAATTTTATGCATGGAAAAACTTCAACAGAATCAGGAATATGCAGAAT
Source organism: Masticophis lateralis (assembly GCA_030761175.1). Lineage (NCBI taxonomy): Eukaryota > Metazoa > Chordata > Lepidosauria > Squamata > Colubridae > Masticophis > Masticophis lateralis. The sequence continues at coordinate 318,806,620 of JAUDYJ010000001.1, read as the reverse complement.
TTAAATTTTTATTTTAGACTGCAAGTCTACACCACTGATCTGATTAAAACCTCCACAGAACTTAATGGTACTTGCTATTGAATAGATACTGTATGTACAGTATTGAACTATCAACAGATTTCTGCATCAGCTCTATGTCTTGTGTACCTGACTGCCACAAAACTGAAACAGTTTGTACCTTATTCTTATGCCTCATCCTTGATTTCTGCTCCAATTCTTAAATTCTTCACACAGATGTTAGCAGCTCATTAGAGGCAGTGACATTCTCACAATGCCCTGTTGTGTTTTTCTGAGAAGCTCCTAATATCCAGTTTGAAAAAATTGTGACGATATATTTGAACATATAAAGCTCTTTTCTGCTGGGTAAATTATTTGGAGCCAGAGGAAGATGTTAAATTTGGCTCTCTGTTTGCAGTGCTTATTGACAATAGCATCTCTTCAACTATCCTCTCCAACTAAACAAAATGTTCAAATGAATTTCCATCAATCTAATATGGCTTTTTTGTTTTTCCTTGGCAGGAAGAACAGCACTGCATAACTTTCTTTGCCTTTGTGCAAATCTGACACTCTTACGGATTTTTCAAAGCTGCCTGTTTTAGTATCAGTGTATATATTTTGTATTAAATAAGAAATCTCCTTTAAATCAAGCGAGACTCCTACTAACTTCACAGACTGGACCAGGTAGCTTTCTTGGCAACAATCCAGATGTTGTTTGCTACTGCTATTTGCAAGATGTTTCTTTGACTTCCCAGTTCACAGATCAGGAAGTTTTTTTTGGGGGGGTAGGGTGGGGACGGGGGATGTCTCCCATCCAATATCACTAACTCTGTTCTAACTCTATACTTTCATGAAACTGGGTGTTCAACCAATCATGTCATCTTATAATCACATCAGTAGAAAGCACATTTATATAAGATATATACAAAATTATTTTCTGGAACTAAAAATGATTGAAAATTGACAAGAGTTTACATGAGCACGGCTGGATTCAAGAAGTGGTTTCTATCTCTTAGAGGAGGAGTGTGTTGCCCCCACCTTTCTTGAAAGAGGTGGTTGTGGACACTGTCAATGGAATGGAATGGAATGGAATGGAATGGAATGGAATGGAATGGAATGGAATGGAATGGAATGGAATGGAATAGAATAGAATAGAATAGAATAGAATAGAATAGAATAGAATAGAATAGAATAGAATAGAATAGAATAGAATAGAATAGAATAGAATAGAATAGAATAGAATAGACCTTGGAGGTCTTCTAGTCCAGCCCACTGCTCAGGCAGGAGAACCTATAATATTTCAGATAAGTGACTGTCTAGACTCTTCTTAAAACATCCAGTGATGGAGCACCCATGATTTCTGGAGGCAAGTTGTTCCACTGGTTAATTGTTCTCACTGTTTGGAAGTTTCTCCTTAATTCCAGGTTGCTTCTCTCTTTGATTAGTTTCTTGTCCTGCCCTCCGGTGTTTTGAAAAACCAGCTATGTTGGATAACTTCTGCCCTGGAAACTGCTGAAGCTGCTAATCACAGATGTGGATTATGTGGATACTTTTTAGTCAGGTTTCGGGCTTGGACACATGATTGAAATAATATTAATCTTCTGTCAGGACCTGGATAGAAAGGGTGTGTCCCTCCTGGTCCCATTAGCACAGTTCACTATTATTGATCAAGGTATCCTTCCAACCACCTGCATGGGTTAGGGTCACTGTGGAGGTGACTCCACCGTATTCTGCTCCTATCGGAATGGCCAGATGTTATATTGTGTAATGGAAAGAAGGAATAACTTTGAGGAACAGGAGGAAGAGTTGCAACCAAGACAATAGTCAAATAAAAGAAATCTGAGTTCTTGGCCGAAATGCAATTCGCGAAAGTATCTCAGACATGATCCTCCCCAGTTCTCATGAAAATAAAGGGAAGAAGGGGGAAAGCACATTCAGACTTGCAAGATACTGTTACTGTAGCTTTATAATAAAAGTGATATTAGCTTGCATGTCTTTGGTTATAAATCTGATCTATCTTGGTGAGCTATCTATTGGGAGAAAATTTAGCATCTGTGATTGTTTCAAAATCGAGTATTTCAGGGCTTGGTGTTTTCTTCAATATTAAGTAACATCTATATGAGACTACTGGGAGAGGTTACTGATGATACTCAATTATACATTGTCAACCCAGGCTCAGCTAGAGAACAGGTACATAACTTGGGACTCATATCTCCTGGCTGAATGGCAGCAGAGCATAATGGTTGCTGGACCTCTGCTTAGTTTTGGATAGCACAATAGTTATAGATTTACTCAGATCAGAATGCCTTGGTGATGGGTAATTTATGCCCAGACCGGTGCAACATGGTCTATGGCTGACTGCAAGGGTGAAATCCAGCAGGTTCTGACAAGTTCTGGAGAACCGGTAGCGGAAATTTGGAGCAGTTTGGAGAACCAGCAAATACTACCTCTGGCTGACCCTAGACTGGGGTGGGAATGGAGATTTTGCAATATCCTTCCCCCAGGAGTGGGGAGGGAATGGGGATTTTGTAATATCCTTCCCCTGGAGTGGGGTGGGAATGGAGATTTTGCAGTATCCTTCCCCTGCCACGCCCACCAAGCCATGCTCACCAAGCCACACCACGTCCACCAAGCCACGCCCATAGAACCGGTAGTAAAAAAGTTTGGATTTCACCACTGGCTGACTGTCATTGGCAAACTTCAGCCAGACTGCAAGCATGAGAAACCTGAAATGGAATGTCTGGATGACCTTGGGGTAAGAAGGGAAGAAACGCTCTCTAGGAAACAACTGGGCAAGAGACACAGGAGCCCCCAGTGGCTTAACAGAAAAAGAAATTTAGGAAGGACCCTCCCTAATGAATCAAGCAATAAAGATGGCAAGGGAAGCTTATACTTTCAGATTTGCAAGATTCTGTTAAAGTAGCCTTACAATAAAATAGAATCAGTTCATCTAGTCATATTTCCTGTTTGGTTTATTTCAGAGAACTGCCATCAATCTTGTACATCTAAAACTACAAGCTTCCTGCCACCACTTTTAATACTTGATCCATTGCGGCGGGGGCTTCCTAAGTTTCTCTCTCTGATTGTTAAGCCACTGGGTGTGTGTGTGTGTGTGTGTGTGTGTGTTGCCTCTCTTGTTTGATTGGTTTCCTAGGCAGCATCTGTTCCCTTTATTCCTCAATTACAAAATCTGAGGCTGCAGAGTGACATCTATCTCAATGTCTTTCAGTAGGCTTCTGGACTCAAGGCATAATCCTATTCCGTATGATTCTGCTTGTCTTGACTAGACATGTTAAATGGATTTTCTCAAGATCCCTCTCCTGTCAGAAGTAAGAGAGGCTGGGAGACAGGCTTTCTCTGTGGTGGCACCCATATAACTAAGTATACTACTTTTATTTTTAGAATGGCTGCTGTGCTGCTGCCACTCGTGACAAAATGACTGTAACTTGTTGCTTATATCCTTGTGATTTATATTGATATTGTTTCCTAGTATGATTTGATTACTTATTGTACTGTATGACTGTCATTGGATGTTGTGCCTTGTGATTCTTGACAAGTGTATCTTGTCTTTTTATGTACATTGAGAACATAAAATAAATAAATAAATAAATAAATATGCACCAAAGGCAAATTCCTTGTGTGTCCAATCACACTTGGCCAATAAAGAATTCTATTTTATTCTATATACTGTATGAATGATCTCCAAGATACATCTGTCCCCTTCTTCTGCAATTTTGGAAAACATTAAAACATGCTTTTTCAACAGACTATTGGCGCCTAATGAGGAACAATGGGCAACTGTTTTATTGACCAATATGATTAGCATTTTAAAGAAGGTGAGAGTAGGGTTATTAGTCTATTGATGACTTAATACAATACCCAGCTGGTTGACTAGGATAATTTTAAAAATGTGGTTAATAAACAAAATGTAGGAGGTATCCCAGAGAAATTATTACTTTTAGAAGTTCATTAATGTTAATTTGAATGCCAATGGCTTATGAAAGCAAGACAGATAGTTCATAATTAGTGTTCCTAGGTCTACTCATTCCTCTGATAATTAGATTAGATTAGATTAGATTAGATTAGATTAGATTAGATTTATTGGATTTATATACCGCCCTACTCCCGAAGGACTCTGGGTGGTGAACAGCCAACAATAAAAAAAACCCAACTAAAATCAAATTAAATAAATTTGCCCCGGGCAGAATTTAAACACCCCACATAGTTTAAAACAGATTAAAATTTAACGCTAAAAGAAGAGAGGTTAGGCCAGGCCCGCCTGGTGAAATAACAAAGTCTTAAGAGCGCGGCGGAAGGTGCACAGATCCGGGATCCTCCGTATCTCCGGGGGGAGCTCGTTCCAGATAGTAGGTGCCCCCACAGAGAAAGCTCTCCCCCTGGGGGCCGCCAGTCGACACTGGCTGACAGCACCCGGAGGAGTCCCTCTCTATGAGAGCGTACCAGCCGGTGGGAGGCTATTGGTGGTAGTAGGCAGTCCTGCAAGTACCCAGGTCCTAAGCCATGGAGCGCTTTGAAGGTGGTAACCAAAACCTTGAAGCGCACCCGGAAGACCACCGGGAGCCAGTGCAGCTCGCGCAAGAGAGGTGTCACATGGGAACGCCATGTCGCTCCCATCACCACCCGCGTGGCCGCACTCTGCGCCAGTTGGAGCCTCCAGGTGCTCCTCAAGGGGAGCCCCATGTAGAGAGCGTTACAGTAGTCCAGACGGGAAGTGACGAGGGCGTGAGTGACCGTGAGTAAAGAGTCCCGATCCAGAAAGGGACGTAACTGGCGGATCAGGCGAACCTGATAGAAAATCCTCCCGGCCAAGGGCGTCAGGTGCCCTTCTAAGGACAGCCGTGAGTCCAGGAGGATGCCCAAGTTCCGAACCCTCTCCGTGGGGGCCAGTGATTCGCCCCCAATAGTCAGTGATGGCGCCAACTGACTATATCGGGACGTCAGAAACCACAGCCACTCGGTCTTGGATCGGTTGAGCCTGAGCCTGTTCCTCCCCATCCAAATCCGCACGGCCTCCAGGCACCGGGACATCACTTCAAGGGCATCATCGGGGTGGTCTGGGGTGGAGATGTACAGCTGGGTGTCATCAGCGTACTGATGGTACTTCACCCCGAAACCACGGATGATCTCACCCAGCGGCTTCACATAAATGTTGAACAGGAGGGGCGAGATGACCGATCCTTTTGGCACCCCACATATACGGGGCCTCAGGGTCGACCTCTGCCCCCCTGCCAACACAGACTGTGACCGGTTGGAGAGATAGGAGGAGAACCACCGCAACACCGTGCCTCCCACCCCCATCTCTACCAGCCGGTGCAGCATGATACCATGGTCGATGGTATCAAAAGCCGCTGAGAGGTCTAACAGGACCAGGACAGAGGAGCACCCCCTGTCCTGAGCCCTCCAGAGATCATCAACCAACACGACCAATGCCGTTTCTGTGCTGTACCCGGGCCTGAAACCCGACTGGAACGGATCTAGATACGTCGCTTCATCCAGGTGCCGGGGGAACTGTTTCGCAACCACGCTCTCAACAACCTTTAATTAATGCCAAAAAAGAAAAAAGAAAAGAAAAAAAGACAGGAGATACAAAAATAAATAGTTGATAAAGTCTTGACCAGAAGGTTTACATTATGCAGTAGAACAGAATTAGAGGAACAGGTGAAGAAAAGAAGAAAGTGCTTGTTTAAGAAACTGTTTCTGGAGGCGGGGGGAGAGATATTAAGTTTAATTTTGTTCACATTCTTATTTTTGCAAACTTAAGTTTATGTTGTCTATTTCTGCACCAATTTGAAAAAAGAACCTGCTTAAATCATATTTATATTTCTCCTAAAAGGAACATATACATGTTATGTTATGTTAAATTCCAAAAGGTGTCAGTTTTAAAGCATAACTACATTTCAGACTAAATGGGCGTTGGTACTTACCTGATACGCCTCTTCTCTGACTGTCGGGCCCGGCAGTCAAGATGGGAGGAGACTTGGTAGAGTTGCCACAGGACCGGGTCTACAATTTCAAGGAAGTCCCTCCCCCTCGCTGTAGGGGTCAGTTTTGAGATGAGGGAGAACTTGTAGACAGGCGTGCCTAGGACCAAAAATTCAACAAGATTAGAGAAACCCGCCCCCCTCCAGAAACCAGAACGAAGGTCCGCCCCCCCCCAAGCAGGGTGGGGCTGACTGCCATGCCCGACAGTCAGAGAAGAGGCGTATCAGGTAAGTACCAACGCCCATTCTCCTATAGTCGGGCACGGCAGTCAGGATGGGACATACCAAAGCCAAGTGTCCAGTAGGGAGGGAGCCGGCCGGACCAGACGCTAGGATGCTGACAGGACTCCTTGGAGCACTCTCCTTCCGAAGGCAGCATCCGATGAAGCATATTTGTCCACCCGGTAGTGCCGAATGAAAGGAGTTGGCGAAGCCCACGTGGCGGCACGACAAATCTCAGCGATGGAAGAGTGGGTAGACCAAGCCGCTGACGTGGCTGCACTTCTAGTAGAATGTGCTGTGATCCTCCGTGGGACTGGTAAGGCCTGAGCCTCATACGCCGCCGAAATGCAGGCTCGAATCCATCGCCCTAAGGTGGTAGAAGAAACCTTCGCCCCCAGAGAGGCAGGCAAGAAAGAAACAAACAAGGCGTCTGACCGTCTGAAAGAGGAGGTCCGGGAGATGTACACTTTCAGGGCCCGTCAAACGTCGAGGGAATGCCAACGCTTCTCCAGAGGGTGTCGTGGAGAAGGACAGAACGTTGGAAGAACTACTTCCTGGGTCCGGTGAAAGATGGAATTAATCTTCGGTATAAAAGAAGGGTCTAATCGCATTACGACTCTGTCCTGGTGGAATATGCACAGTTCCTTGCGGACCGAAAGCGCCGCCATCTCTGAAATCCTACGGGCTGATGTGACCGCCACTAGGAAGGCGACCTTCAACGACAGGTACCTCAAAGGAATGTCCTTCAAAGGCTCGAAGGGTGGACTAGTGAGAGCTAAAAGGACCTTAGGTAGGTCCCACGAAGGGTAACGGTGAATGATGGGTGGCCGGATGTTGGTAGCGCCTCGCAAAAACTGACGGACCAGCGGATCTTTGGAGATGGGTTCTGAAGATGAACTGGACAAGACCGTGGAGAGGGCCGCGACCTGTCGTCGGAGTGTGTTGGGGGACAGTCCTGAAACAAAGCCGTCCTGAAGAAATTCTAAGACTTGTATGATGGAGGCAGAAGTAGGAACATGTTGACCCCTGAGGCACCACTTGGAGAAGGCTCTCCAGGTTGCTTCATAAATACGGGTAGTGGAGGCCCGTCGAGACGCCTGAATAGTGGTGATGACTCCGGCCGACAGGGGAAGAGAGGTCATAATGCGCCGCTCAACCTCCACACGGTGAGTTGGTACCATTGCGGATCCGGATGTTGAAGGGATCCTTGGTGCAGGCTGACCTGATCGTCTGGAATTCGCCAGTGCGGCCCTACGGAAAGAGACCGGAGGTCCGCGTACCAGGGACGGCAGTTCCAAGAGGGAGCAATTAAGATCAACTCTGCCCTTTCCTGGATGAGTTTCTGAAGTACTCTGGCTATTAGATTGACGGGGGGGAAGGCATACAAAAGTTGACCCGCCGGCCAAGGACTTCGAAGAGCATCTACTGCTTCCGCCCCCGGGCACGGAAATCTGGTAAAGAAGCGCGGAAGTTGATGGTTGTCCGCACTGGAGAACAGGTCTACCGTCGGGAGCCCGAAGCGCTGAGTCACCGCCTGAAAGAGGGAGGGGGGGAGGGACCACTCCGCATTGTCCCATGGAGAGCGGCTGAGGGAGTCGGCCGTCCGGTTGTGAACTCCCGAGATGTGGGCCGCTTGCAAGGAGGTCAGATGACCTTCTGCCCAGAATCCCAGTTTTCTTGCCTCCCGCATCAGCAGCTTGGACCGTGTGCCCCCGAGGCGGTTGACATGGGCCTTGGCCGTTACATTGTCTGTCAGAATCAATATGTCTCGATGGAGAATGTGGTCTTTGAAGGCTTTTAGAGCGAGAGAAATTGCCCGCAGTTCGAGCACATTGATGTTCAGACGGCTTTCGGTTGATGACCACCGACCTTGAGCCAGGTGGGGGCCTAGGTGAGCTCCCCAACCCGACAGACTGGCATCTGTTGTGATGATCAGCCTGTGTGGTTCCCGAAACTTGGTCCCCTTGCATATCGCTTCTGAAGTCCACCAGGTGAGAGACTGGATCACTTGTGCAGGGAGCACCAACCGTGAGGCCGAATTGTCCCTATGGGAACGTTGAAAGGGAAGTAGTACCCATTGCAAGTCTCGGCTGTGTAGCCGGGCCCAAGGGACAATCCCAAAGGTAGAGACCATCTTGCCATGAAGGCGTGATAGTGACAGGATGGAGGCAAAACCTCGAGCCTGCACTCGGGAAGCGAGCTGTTGCAGACTATCTATCCTATCTGGGGAAAGGAAGACTTCAGAAGACAAGGTATCAATTACCGACCTTAGATGTTTAATTCGGGTGGAAGGGGTCAAGTGGCTCTTAGACCAATTGACCGAAAAACCATGGTCCTGGAGAACCTGTATTGTAGTTGCTAGATCAGAGTGACCCTGGTGCAAGGAGTTAGATAAAATAAGAATGTCATCCAGATAGAAAGACACTCTAACCGGAATGGAAGTGAGGAAACCAATAAGGGCCGCCATGATCTTGGTAAAGACCCTAGGGGCGGAGGACAACCCAAAGGGAAGGGCACAATACTGATAGTGTTTGGAATTATAACAAAAACGTAGGAATTTGCGGTGGGCCGGAAGGATGGGGACATGAAGATAGGCTTCTGTTAAGTCCACAGATGACAAAAAATCTCCTTCCCGTACACCAAGTAATATAGATTGTAGGGAATGCATCTTGAACCGGCGATATGTTAGGTGGCGGTTCAGGGATTTTAAGTCCAGAATGGGGCGCCAATCGCCAGAAGGCTTCTGGACGAGAAAGAGCCGAGAATAAAACCCCTGTCCAAATTCGGCCGGAGGGACCGGCTGAATGGCCCCAATGTTTAGTAAATCACTAATGGCCGCTTCCACGTGGACCCTTTTATTCCTGTTAAGAGAAACAGGACAACGTAAAAATTTACTAGGAGGGGAGGAAACAAACTCCAAGGCTAAACCAAATCTAAGAGTTCTCTTTACCCAATCATCAGTAGTAGTGGATTCCCATTTAGGGAGAAAGAGGGCCAATCGGCCTCCCAGTTTGGAGGGCAGTTGATGTCTAACGAGTTCTGCGAAAGGGACGGCTCCTACCACCTCTAGGGGCCCTTCTGGAGGGGAATCTAGGGGCCTGTCTGACCTGGTTGTCTTGCTGGAATGATCCTCTCTGCTGATAGGGACGTTGAGACCGCTGCTGGTAGAAGCCAGGATCTGAGGGCCGAAAGGAACTCTGTCGAAAGGAGGCCGAACCACGGTTGTCTGATCTACGAGACATCGCTGGCAAAATCTTCCGATGGTCCCTAGTCTCAATGACCAGGGTACTTACAGGACCGCCTTCTGCCACCTATTGCCTCCCACCGGCCGGTTCGCTCCCACAGAGAGGGCCTCCTCAGGGTGCCGTCAGCCAGCCAGACAGTGCCGGCTGGCGACCCCCAGGGGGAGAGCATTCTCTGTGGTAGCCCCCACCCTCTGGAACGATCTCCCTCCAGATCTGAGAACTATCACTGACCTCCGGACCTTTCGTCGGGCTTTGAAGACTCATTTTTTCCAACTTGCCGGACTTGCCTGATCCCTCCTATTTTTAAATATTTTTAATATTTTAAATTATTTAAATTTTTTAGTGTTTCAGAGTTTTATTCGGTTTGAATCTTCAGCCTAAATTTATATTGATTTTAGTACGTTTTAATCTTATTGTATTGCACTGGTTTTAAATTGGCTGTTCACCGCCCTGAGTCCGGAAGGAGAAGGGCGGTATAGAAATTTAATAAATAAATAAAAAATAAATAAATAAATGAGAAGGGGTTCAAGCGAGGCCCCAAACAGCTTAGAGCCCTGATAAGGAGCTGAAGCGAGACGCCATTTATTACGTACATCTGCCTGCCGATATTTCAACCAAAGCAGTCTTCGATTAGTGACTGCAGACCCCATGGCTTTGGCGGAGAATCTGGCGGCGTTTAGAGTGGCATCGGCTGAGTATTCCACTGCCGCTATTATTTTATTTATATCCTGATGCGTTCTCACATCAGAAGCGGGAAGACGACCCTGCAATTTCTTTAACCAAAGAATGGAGGCTCGGTTAAAAAACGAAGCTGCCGAAGCTGCCTGTACTGACCATGCCGCCGCTTGATGGCCCTTGATTAGGGTACGTTCTGCTTTTCTCTCTTCCGGGCGGAGAGCCTCCTCTGCTGGGCCCGAAGTAGGAGATGAGGAAGCCAGGGCCACTACCGGAGCATCTACGGTTGGAATCTGCAAAAGAGAATCATACTCCGCCTCCAAATTATACAAGTGTCTATCAAGACTATTAGGAATAGGACCCGTACTTGGATTCTTCCACTGCCTAGGACCTCAGCAAACAGTTTAGGAGCTGGGACAATCTCGGATTGAACAGCTGGCATCTCAAACAAAGCCGGATCTGGAACTGCCTCATTGTTCTGAGGCTGAGACTTGGTTACAGGGAGACCCAAACCAGTGGTGACTTGTGCCTTATACAGCAAAGAACGAAACATTTGTGGGCGAAATAAGCCCACGAAAGAGGGCTGATCAGGCTCTAGGCCTTCATCCTCTGACAAATCCTGGTCAATAATTGCCTGGTCTTCTTCCCCAGAGAGAGATCCTTGGCTGTCCCTAGAAGGGGATCTAGCCCTCTCAGAACCTTGTAAATTCTGAACCTGCTGTGAAGCCACAGATGGAGTATGGCGGCTGAGGTAATCTGAAACTTTGGAGGAGGCCTTTTCCTGCAGACCCTGGGCAATGCCCTGTTTAATGGAGTCAGCAATCAATTGAGCCAAGGCAAGAGAAATATCCAACTTTTGGGTCTGAATTGTTTGGTTTTCCTGAGCCATATTAGGTTGGTCAAGAGAGGTAGACTGAATATCCGCTTGTGAGGAAGACTGAGGGGGATCTTCAGTAGGGAACACAGAAGCAGAATCAGTGACCAACACCTCTTCAGTAACAGATATATCTGGTGACAAACTTAGTGCATTAGAGGCCTGAGAAGCTGGAGTAGATACCTTGGTGGAGGAATTAGGCAAGGTGCCTGCTTGAGGCCTACTCTGTTGCCCAGCACGAGAAGAGGCCCTATCACAGACCTTCTCTATGGTCTTATGGCATCTTTCTTCGTCCCTAGTCATCTGGGACCCTTTGGGAGCTTGCATTCTGGATCTTTTAGATGGATTGGGAGGATTGTTAGAGGATCCCTCCCCTGGTTGTGGCTGCTGGGGGCGCTTGCCTCTGGAAGATTTAGAATGAGCCCTGGCGTCCGCCATTACTAAGGGCTTTAATCTGGGCCGCTTTAAGAGGAAGAATAAGGCTTAATAAGGGGCCCTCCGATAACACTCACAATAATCCGACGCTTTCTTCCAGGCGCTTGCCAGCCGGCCAAGTCACCTGTAGCAGGAAGAGACTGAGGAGGCTTGTAAATCGAAGCGTTGTGTGTCTGAATCCTTTTCCTCCGATCGAGAAGCTCCCCCAAGCGGCAAGAAACACAGTGCGCGCCAGCCGGCTCAAACGCACTTAGAAAAAGGCGCGGAATCTCCTTCGCGCCAAAACCGCTTGCAAATGAAGCCGCTCCGACACCTTAAGAGGCCGTAAGCGGCGAGGCCGATGCGACTGAGCTAACTCGTGCGCGTGGCCGTCGGAATTGCCAGCCGGCAATCCAACCGAGGAGCGGTCGTCAGCGGAGCCGATCGAAAAACGCTCACGCTGGGAAGCTACTGTTGGAGAAGGCTAGCTGTTAATAAAGAATTTTCCTTCTCTCAATGTTTCTTCTCTCTCTTTTTTTTTTTGAAAGCTATGAAGAGCTGTCTCTAGGCACGACTGGTCCTAACTCGACTGAGTCGAAAAACTGACCCCTACAGCGAGGGGGAGGGACTTCCTTGAAATTGTAGACCCGGTCCTGTGGCAACTCTACCAAGTCTCCTCCCATCCTGACTGCCGTGCCCGACTATAGGAGAACAGCAATTTCAAAATGCAAATTACATTCACATTAAAATGGTAACTTCCCATCCCTTTTGATGACAGGCTAGATGCAGTGGTGAAAACCAAAAATTTTTACTACCAGTTCTGTGGGCGTGGCTTGGTGGGCGTGGTAGGGGAAGGATACTGCAGAATCCCCATTCCCTCCCCACTCTTGGGAGAAGGATATTGCAAAATCTCCATTCCCCCCCCCCACTCTGGGGCCAGCCAGAGGTGGTATTTGCGGGTTCCCCAAATTACTCAAAAATTCCGCTACTGGTTCTCCGAACTGCTCAAATGTTCTGCTACCGGTTCTCCAGAACCTGTCAGAACCTGCTGGATTTCACCCCTGGCTAGATGTAACTGCATTCTGCTTAACACAGATGTGTAGAAGAAAGTATTATGTCACTCTAGAATGCAATTAAGGGATCTTTTAATATAAATAATATAAAATACAATATTTTAGATTTAAGTTCATTTTCAAAGAGAAAAGAGGCAGCCAGGACTGGATTGAACTATTACGGTATATTAGTTTTATTTTCTCTGAGACAACACAGCATTTAAAAATCTGTTCCTCCCCAGTCTAAGTCAGATTAGACCAATATAGTACTCCAGGATTCTATAATTTTATGACTTGGCTGGAGACAGGATATTTCAAGTATGACAAGCAATAGAGCAGAAAGGCCAAAGTACAAGAAAAGCAAATAAAGATAATGTACTTTATGGAAGAGGATATATTTCTAACATTTAAGGAGCCACAATATAGAATAGATTTAGTCTGGCTTATAGTTTCACAATTTAAATTTTGCCTTATCAAATTAAATTTAAAACTGATTGGTCCACAGACAAATGCACTCAGATATGGATATCATCTTTTCATCCAAGAGTAAACAAAATGACTAAAAATATTAAGACACAAAGATACAAGAAATATCAAAAGATTAATTATGGGACTCCAAAGGATTGATCTAATTCTTTACTTTGTGTCTCACACAATAGGTAGCCCTGGGTGGACCGTAAGCAGCAGGTGAAGGAAAGGAACCTCAACTTTGCTCAAACAAATGGAAACTTTGACCCATGCTCTTAATCTATTCCAGAATTTTCTCCTATCTTCAAACTTTCATTTCCCTACTTTTCATTATCTCATGCAAGATGATATATACTTTCACTTTAGATTTTTTTTTAATTACCTATTTGTAGTAGTAAAGAGGGTGTGTGTGTGTGTGAGAGAGAGAGAGAGAGAGAGAGAGAAAGATTTCTGGAAAATTGCATAAAAAAAGAATGTGATTTCACATTAAAAAAGTTTTCATCCCCTTCTTCAGAATATGGCTAGAGCTCGTTCTAAACTTTCCATTTGCTTTGGAGAATTGTGTGATTATAAAAATGTCAACAAGTCCATTTTATTAAAATTAATAATAATAATGCCTGTTCATACATGTTTTGTTATAATCTGTAATTCATCTTACTTAATCTATTACAGGGGTGTCAAATTAGATTTCTTCAAGGGCAGATCAGCATTGTACTTTTCCACAGCCAGCCGGGGGGTGGTGGTGGTGGGGAGAGACGGGACGGACACCTCCTACAGCATCCTGCTGACCAAAACGGGGCACAGGGGGCTACACGTGGACCCCTGCGCCCCTTTTTGACTGGCAGAGTGCTGCAGGAAGCTGTCCAGGCCAAAAACATGCCACCTCATTTTGACCAGCAGAGGCACCATAGGCTGCTATTTCCAAGTCGGCCTCACGGGCCAGATTTAAGCACCTCGTGGGCCGAATCCAGCCCATGGCCCTTGAGTTTGACACCCCTGATCTACTACATGGTACAAAATGTATATCCAAAAATCCACAAATCACAAAATATCCCTATCATACTAAGACCCTGAAAAGAGATGCCATTTGCAAAATATGAGAATTTTCTTATACTTAATTGGCACACAAAGTGTGGAAACAAAATGCAGGACAGAGTCCAGATCCAACTAGCCGCAGAGTTGGAGATGTCCCAATCTCTGCTGAAAATTCATAAAATATAACAGCAAATGCACAATCTTTTCTTAATGGTTTTTAAAAATATGCATCATGTCAGCTATTCAGCATAAGAGTGCTATTTTTTTCCAAATGTTTTATTTATTCTCAAATAACAAAAGTACAGAACTTCAGTTCCTTCACATGCTCATGAAATTCTTTTTCTGAATCCATACCTTAGGCTATCACTTGCCAATATTTTTTTTTAACTAAAGAAAAATTAAAATAATATAAATCACGTAGGCAAAACATATTTATGGGAAATAACTGAATAGAAAATGTATCTTTACTTCAGAATTTGGATGATCTTAGCAGGTGCTTTCCTCCAAAAGAAGCAGGAAATAAATCTAATCAATAGGGAAAATAACATTGGTGACATCTAATAAGACTATTCTGACATAAGCTGTTATGGACCACATTTTATATCACTAGATATAACCTCATTAAAATGGAAGAAAGAATAGTAAGGCCTGGAGATCCTGAAGAAGAGACAGGATCTAAATGTAATAAACAAAGAAACTGGATGTTGTTGGCTGGTGGAGGGGAACAGCTAAGAAGGAAACAAAAAAGACCAGAACATATATCCTCCAGCAGCAACCCCCAGAGAAGCAGGGTTTAACACCAGACAAACAAGCATAAAATAATATCCTAATCAAGGAACTCCAAGGAGAAAATTATACCCATACGAACATTGGCTGTGCAACAGTGGTGGGTTCCTCCCGGTTTGTCCGAGCCAGTAGCGGTGATGATATGATGTCACCAAACCGGTTCTCTTTCTTCAAGAGCTGGGTCTTCCCGCCTCCCCCCCCCACGTTATTCTTACCTTTTATTTGGCCCCGCCCCCAATCTATTTGATGCCTCCTGAGTCCCAGCTGATCAGCTAGAAGGAAAAAAACTGTTTAAACTCTTGCCGCGGGGCTTCAAAGGGCCGCCCTACAGCTGATGAGTGTTAAAAGGCAGCGTGGTGGTAGACCAGTGCGCTCGGAAAACAAATGGGTAGACTGGTGCCTCCAAAAACAAATGAGTAGACTGGAACACTCCAAGAACAAATGGGTAGACTGGTACAGCTCTGCAAGCAGTTAAAAGCCTGGTAGACCAGTACCACTGCTAAATCCTAAAGAATTGTCACATGGCCATCAAACCACGCCCACAAAATAAGCCACGCCCACAGAACCGGTAGTAAAAAAATTTAGAACCCACTCCTGCTGTGCAAGTTACTGAATACCAACAGGGAGTAAATCCCACACTGATTATGTCATCTAGTTGGGTAATGAAATGTCCACAAAAAACAAGCAAGGATTCAGAAGATTACTGTGCATTTGGAGGACTGTGTTAATTTAAGAGAATGGTATGTATACATTATACAGAATAATCTCATGTGCTTAAAATGGAGAATTCAGGAGACTTTAGTTTTCTAGCCAAGAGTCCTCACATTTTTCTGAACATATAAACTGACAAGAGACAGCAACTGAAAATCCCTCCCAAGGTTAACAGATTGAGCAAATAAAACAGAAGTTTAGCGCAAACCTTGTTTAGCCATACCTATTTACAGAGAGTTTATTTTATTTATCATTGTAATGGTCAAGATCTTTTAAGCAGAAGGAAGCTTGTAAATAATTCAGCTTTCTCTGAAATTCTCTCTCAGTTTATCCCAATGTCACCTCCGCAGTACAGAATAGCATGCTGCAGATTTACTCAGAAAAGACATGTGGCCAAATCACATGACGGAATTAAAGGAGATGCTGTCCTGCCAGAAAGGGAGGCTGGCGTGATCATGGTTATGATGTAGCATCTCTGCAATACAGGCCTTTTGACACAATGGATTTTAATGGGGGTGGGGGACTCAAAAGGAAAAGAAAAATAACAGCGGGTGTGGCGTACATTGTTTTGCTGCTCTTCCCTCAATTCCTTCCCAACTCTCTGCCTTGCTTCTGAAGCTTCTCATGGAACAAAGTCCCTTACAAAAGACTGTTATGTAATCCAAGATAATAATACAACCTGCCTGCTAAAAATAAAGTATAATAAGGGCACTATATTGGTTTATATCTAATTCCTTCTTTGAAACAGGAAGAGAAAGATAAGCTCGGCATCTAAAAATGCCATGGAAAAAGCAGAATGATTCACAAGTTAGGCAGAATAAGGAAGCACATTTTGGGACCCACAATTCTGAATCTTCTCTATAAAAAAATGTGTATGACAAAATGAGAGTACAGGCTGAAACAATTCTGGCTAATAGTTTGGTTTTCTCTAATCTACTGCACTTTAGATGCATTGAAATCAGTTTAATTTGCAGAATTCCAAGCAGTCCATTAGATGCAGTTCTGTCAATGTGAGGAAGTGCATTAAATAAAAGCCAGGAAAAATGTGTAGGTGTAGTCCATGTTTATGTGTTTATATGTATAGAAATATCTGCTTTCATTTTTAAAAATGACATCCATAATGTAGAAGCAACACAAACACATTTAATTCATTTCTCTGTATCAGGGCTGCAGCAACTCGTTCTTCTGGGAATACCAAACATGCCTTATTGAAAAGTGTGGATAAAATAATACTTTTATATCTTGGTTCTCAAATCAAGGATTATACATATACATTTCCTGAGACTGCACTATGTTAAAATTAATGAAACAATTGATTAATTTTAACCCTTCCTTTCTCTAAGAAACAGGGGACTGTGTACTTTCTCTTCCATTGTCTTCGCAATCCTTTGAAGTACAATAAAATGAAGGATGGGCCACTGGTCCAAGATTATCTGATGAACTTCTTAGCTAAAGAGAGATTTGACTCTAGGCTCCAGTGGTAGTCTAGTATTCAATTGATACATAAATTTTTAAAAATGGCTACTTTAAATTTTGTATTTGAGATTAAATTTTATAAAATATTAGCAGAACAAACAAACCTTACCAACTGAGCTGTAAACCACAAAGATACTTCTGACATTTTTTTAAAAAAATGTATTCTTTTAATAAAAATAATTAAATAGGTAGGGGAAATGCAAATGTATCAGCTTCTATATTACATTTTGTTTATGGGAATGGCTCTGAGCTACCTAATATTCCACTGAATTGACCAAGGAACATCCAAGAAGGCTGGTTCACTATGCGGTATAACTGTAATAATAGTAATAATAATAATAATTTAATTGTCATTGTACGTGTATACAGTATACCCATACAAAATTCACTTAACACCCAAAGATCAGGTCCAACACACATAACAATCCCCAAACACACCCCCACCCACCACAAATTCCCCATCCCTAAACCACCCAAACATCCACATTTAACCCATCAGGCCCAACATAGCACCCATTTTTTTAAAATCACACCAGCAAAATGCCAACTATGCCCCTCCCCAGCAGATTGCCTAATTCCATGGCATAAAACGTGGCAGGTTATGTAATGTCTTGAATGTCTACTTAAAGATGCAAGGAAGATGCACTTAAATCTAAAGAAAGGCATTCTAAGAAGACAAAGGCTTCTTGGTTCTACCAGGAAAAGGTACTAGAAAAGAGATTGTTAAATGGAGATTATCGGTAAAAGACAATGAGAAACATTATGGAATAGAGCCCTGTACAGAGCTGTCACTGAATAATTAATTCTATTACTGCTCACTTGGTTATAAATATACCACATATGCAATGCTTAGATCTACTCAGGAATTAAAACAGACAGCAACATGGAATGCTTACTTATCATTTATCATGTATCTTTATATACAGTGATGCCCCCTTTCCCCTTTAAATGCTAAATCTGTTTTCCACCTCCTTCATTCTTTGCTCTAATTCACTGTAGAGGCTGTTGGTTAAATTTTTATATCCAGAAAATAGGATGCATGTCATTGACTACGGTCATTAAAATCACCAAACATCTGGAACAGATATTTCTTGCCAACCCAAACTGTTTGTGCTTTTGTGATGCCCGGTGCATTTTAAAGCAGCACAGAAGGTCGGGGATCTAATTAACAAATCACAGCTAACAGATAATATATTCAGGAGATTTGCCCACAAACTGATGGTGGTTGTTGCTTTTAAAGCAGAAGCTGTAAAAAGCAAGGGGCGGGGAGAAGGAGATGCTCTAATTCTTGGCATTTATGGAAGGGGGGGGGAAAGCATTGTGAAATGTCACCTCACAATAAAGGCTTTGTGCTCAGAGAAAGCGCTAGGGAGACATGAGAGCAACTGACAATTGTTTCCTACAGGCTTTTAAAGCGTTTTCTGTTCAATGGTTTATCCTAGAATGCAATGCATTGATGAACATAAAATGGTGACTGGTGATATATGCCACACTCTAGATAAGGAAAACGTAAGACTTTCCAATCTTTCAAAAGAAAGAAAAATATCCGTGAGTTGTTGAGATGCGCTTCCTAGGCTAGGCTACACAAATCATCTGTATCACCCTAGGGTTGTTTTTTTAAAAAAAAATGTTTGGTGAATCTACAAAACCTTGTTTGTCACTATAGCTAACGGATTTCCCAGCTGGGAACTGATTTGTTAACAGTACAAAGCAATCTCTAAAAAAGAACTGTAGTTTTCATTTCTGAATCACATACCACAGAGTTCTCAAGTAAAAAAATTAGAGGAGTTCAGTTTGCATATGTATTGTTATTAAAATAGAATTAAATGGATATTTTAATATTGTCAAGTATTGGCTGTCAGCATTATAAAGATGCTCCAGGCACATTTTGATGCAGTTTTACATTAAAGTATAAAATATGCTTAAGGATTTGTGAATTTAAACATTTATCATTATGTATTATTAATAATGACAACTATTTGTTCTGCGATGATATTTCCCAATAATTCTCAACATTACATTACATACAGGGGTGAAATCTACTTACCTTCCCTACTGGTTCAGAAGTGCATGCACCACGCCCGTCACATGCATGCGCAGACCATCTGAACATGCACAAACCCTTCTGCGCATGTGCAGAGGGTAAAAAACAAGTTACTTCCTGTTTAAAACCCGGAAGTAATGATGACCAGGCGGGTGGGCAGAGCCTCGCACTGCCGTCGCTACTGGTTCTCCGAACCACCCGCCGCCATCCCTACCAGTTTGGCCAAACCGTTCTGAACCAGTAGCATTTCACCCCTGATTACATATCTATATCTTACAGGGAGCTAATAGAATAATAAAAGGTTCTAAACGAATGAATAGAGAGAATGAAACATCCACAACACTATTTCTTGTCAAAAATTAAGAATTCAAATACCCCACAAATGTCTAGCCAACCTTTTATTTCAATTTCCAAACAGGGGAAAATCCACCCTCCTTCTAATTAATTAATTTAATTTAATTTAATTAATTTAATTAATTTAAATCCTGAACTGTTCTAATCAACAAGAAATATCTCCTAAAGTTCTACTGATATTAATCTCCCTCTAAGTCTTAAAATTTGAGCTCTGGAACAGAAACAAAAACAAATGCTGGATCTATATTATGGGTAAGCCCTTAAATTATTTGAATAGGAGGGCTATAAGCAAAATCAACAAAAAAATATGGAGCATGGATCTACTTTTTGCTTAAAAGAAAAAAAAAATCCACTAACATTTTCAGTCAAGGAAAATTTCTGTCCTTGAGAATGTTGGTGTACAGTTCCTGCAGGACTAATTTCCACCACAGAGATTCCCTAGGGAATCCTATCATGGGAACAAATGCCTAACGAGAGCTATGTGTGCCGTGTGAATGCCAACTTACCTTTTCCTCAAGTGGCTCCTTTGAGTGTTTTTCCCTCCCTTCCCTAAAACTACCACCACACAATTTGTTTAATGAGATCTGTATGTCAGCCCAAGTTGATATAGTAATTATCACAGATTAGTCCTGCTCACATTGAAAGCTGCGTGAGCCTTTTGATCTGAGGGAGCTGCCTTTAAGAATAAATGCTCTATCTAGAACTGTTGTGATGGAAAGACAGGAAAAACAATAAGACAGTCTGAAGCAATTCTTCCGTCCCACATCCATTCAATGCAGGGGGCAAATTGTTTTGATGGAAATGACTGAACTGTCAAGCTTCCAATTCCTTAGGCTGGAGAAAGAGGTTAGGCAGGAGGCCAGCAGACATTCTGATTTTGAGCTTGTGCAGATCAAAGAAGAGAACCAAGAAGGTGAAGAAAAAGGAAGCAGCACAAGAACAACATTATCCATTTGGATAGTCTGCTGTATATAAAAACTGTATCAGAGTCGCTTGGTAATTCATGAATTCCCATACGCTCATTGTTTCTTTCACAAAGCAAAGAGAATTTTTAAAACTATTTTCAATAAATACTTATTAAACATAAAATGTTAAATCTTTTCAGAAGTCCAGGATTTTTTTTTTCTCGTGATAGAAGATCAAGCCAAACTTCAATAGTACAATTGAAATTGCTACGGTTGTGCTATTGCACTATTGAAGTTTGACTTCAGTATTTATTGAAAATAGTTTTAAAAACACTCTTTTCCTCTTCATTTTTTTATCACTTGTAAGTCTGGGGGTTTGCGTTCCAGTTTTTCAAAAACTCACAACCTGGAATGAAACATGGCTAAATATTTACCTGGTGAGGTTGAAAGAAAGGAACATATATAGGGAGTCCTTGACTTATGACCACAATTGAGCCCAAAATTTCTGTTGCTAAGCAAGACAGCTGTTAAATGGGTTTTGCCCCATTTATCACCTTTCTTGCTACGATTGTTATGTGAATCACTGCAGTTGTTAAATTAGTAACATGGTCATTAAGGGAAGTTGGTTTCCCCATGGACTTCGCTTGTGAAAAGGTCAAAGAGGGTGATTACATGACCCCTGTACATTGCAAGCTTCATAACTACATACCAGTTGCCAAGTGTCCAAATTTTGATCACTTGACTGTGGGAATGCTACAACGGTCATAAGTGTGAAAAACGGTCATAAGTCACTCTTCTTCAGTGCCATTGTAACTTTGAATGTTCACTAAAGGAATTGTTGTAAGTCGAGGACTGCCTGTACGATATATTTGACTTTTGGATATGTTCAGATAGAAATGCCACTTTTTCTTGAAGTTGTACGAAGATTTCAGGAGGAACAATAAACACATATCTAGGATCACCATATACCTTATACAAGGCCTAGGATCCTATTTCAAGAATATGAACCTCATGGGCAATGCTCCAGGAGGTCATCTCACCCTATATTCAAGAGTGACTTTCAGCACCTTGCATGTTTGTTTTGTGTGGTTGCCATCCATTGTCTAGAGTCTAGACCTTTGCTACCAAGGACGGCTTTTATAATTGGTATATGGAATTCACAGAAAATCATCAGATTCAAGAGTTTGAAAGCATGTAGTGCTTTCATTCCCAAAGAAAGGTAAGATCTTTTATTAAGGATTTCATGCTTAAAAAAAACAAGACTAGCTCAACAAATATAACTGGATATTGTCTTCAGTGGACAAATACTGAATGTTTTTCCCATTCCAAGTAAATTTCCTAAAAGAGCTACATGAGGTAACTCCTAAATTTTAATCCTTGTTATTTCTGAGTTGTGCTGGGAAATATCCACTCTGGGGAACCAACGCCTATTGATATGGAGCAAGGATAAAGATCTGACATTTTTCAAATGGGATGAACTTCAGTTCCCACCAGGTCCAGCTAGCAAAGTAAGAAACTGTGGAAGCTGTGATGCAAAACACCTGGAAAGTTGCCTGCCCTTTGTGAGTAGGCAAAACTGAGTAACAAGTCAGCTAGAATACATATGATGCGGCATATGGCATTGTATTGTTTTTTATATTTTACTTTCATACTAATTTTCCCAAATATTAAGAGTGGGCAACCCTCTGGATTTTCCTTCAGGAAATTCAGTATGCTTCAAAATGTTATTGCACCATCACAACCACAACAGTAAATTACTAGGATCTCAATGTGGGGGTGGGGGTGGGAAGCACTGATGGTTTGTGGGAGTGAGGCAGCAGTATCCGACAACATCCTATCCACATTTGCTCAATGTTTAGAGCACACTAAAAATACTGCCTTGACAAAGAGGGGACAGAATGTCCTTTAAGTGAGAAAGTATGTGGGCAAACTGACATTTTGCTGACAAGGAAAACTGCAGGATTTAGCTCCTAGAGGAAACTCTGTGTGTTGTGTGTGTGTATGCATTCACGTGCAGGTGACTGTACTCCTGCTCTTGATTCATTACAATGTGCATTCATTATCAACAAGGTTATTATGAGTAATGTTTCCAATATTAAATACAATGGACAGGTTAGCTTTTCTGGGGGAAACAAACAGTTTTGTTTGTTTGTTGCATCCTATTGCACAAGCAATAATTCTTATCTTAAAATTCCTGTTCTTTGTGAAGAAGCAGTGTTCTACACAGTTTTTGGGAGAGAGAGAAAAGATTTATGAAGTTTTTCACACATATCCATCTGATGGGAGATGTACATTCTCACATTTGTATAATTCCCTAATGCGCCTCTTCTTCTGCTTTGTCCTCTGCCTTCTTTCTCAGTGCAAAGCAATTGTTAATTATTCAAGACTTTTAATGCTGCAGTCAGAACACTGTGCAGATTAAAATGTGCATAGCTTATTCTAACACAACACCTAGATATTTTAGTACAGAAGAAACCTGACCTGGTACGAGTATTTATTTATCAAAAAAACCTCCCAATTGCTTCCCATTTTTTAGAGAGACGTATTGTCTGTGAGAGAAAGAGGATACACTTGTCCTCAAATATAGAAACTATCAAGCTACCAACTGTGAAAGACAGATGTACGTGAATATGTGTGTAAAATGCTACATGTGCACATCTAACATTTCTCATTATATTTCTCATTATGTTGTCCTATGAATGCGATATCTGGCATGCTCTTTAGCAGTGTTTTTCAAACCTGGCAATATTGAGCTCTGTAGACTTAAACTCCAGAGTTCCTGAGCCAGCATCTTAAAGATGCCAAACTTGAAAAGCACTGCTATAGAGCAAGGCATCCTAGATGCTTAGCTCAAAGTTCCCTTTAGGAACTTGATGAACTGAGAGTTAAACTGAACAGGATTTTATTCTATGTTCCAGAGCAAGTTACAATGCCTCAATTGTGTGATCTTTAAGACTTCAATTCTGTTAACCCACCCAACTGGACTTTGAACTCACTGGAAGGGGAAAGAGCGTATGGAAATTGAAGTCCAACTCTTTGGAAGGCACCAGGTATGGAAGGCCAGCATGCAGGATGTTCACCACAGAAAGCCAATTATCTTTCTATAGAATGCTATAGAGCCGTAATAGCTAACCTATGGCACGCGTGCCAGAGGTGGCACGCAAAGCTCTCTCTATGGGCACATACACCGTCGCCAGCTGCTCTTCGTGCAGACCAGTTGTCTGGTGCACATGTGCTCAACAGAACCCGGCCAGTTGTTCTCTTCTGGGTTCTGGTGCTCCGGCATGCACGGGTGCGCTCCAGTTTCAGCACTCAGGGCCAAAAAGGTTAGCCGTCACTGTTATAGATAGAATCATGATGGGCAATGGTTCACTCTTGCTGTCATTGTGATTTTTTTCCAAGCTTGAGGAGTTGTCTTGGGTGTTTTACTACTTTACTGAGAAACCAAGTGCAAGATATAGCTAAGGAAGACAACTACTGAAGCTGTCTCTGAGCTTCTCAGGAATTTGTTTTAGTTCCAAAAGACACAAATTCTCTCTGACTTATATTTGTTCCTGTTCTCCCCCTAAACATCTATTAGAAATTACTGAGGATAGACTTATTCAGAAAAACCATGTGCTATTTAGTCCTCTTCTTCTTCAGACTGCAGCTGAGAGGATTGAACTCTCAATCTTTTTGTGTTGTTCTACAAAAGGAAATTAGCCAGGCTCTATATTAGAGCCTGGCTAATATAGAATTCTGACAGATGACAGCTATAGGATACTGTCATGGATCAAATAAACCCAGTGGTACATCCAGCTTATTATACAGGTAGTCCTCAACTTGCAACTATTCTTTTAATAACCATTCAGGTTATGACAGTATTGAAAAAGGTGACTTAGGGCTGGTCCTTGACATCCCTGTGATGAATGTCACAGCATACCTGCAGTCACACAATCAAAATTCAGGAGCTTAGAAACTGAGAATTGCAGTGTTCTGGGGGGACACATGATCTTGATTTCTCAAGGTTTCTGACAATGAGAAAAGCCAAATTTGCTTAACAACAATGACATAAAACTGGGTGCAACTCCCTTAATGACCAAATCGCTTAGTGATGGAACTTCCAGCTCCACTAAGTGCAGGACTATCTGTATCAGCTGACAGATCATTGAGTATCAAAATCTATCTCGGTACTAGAAATGTTCTGAATTATTTAATACATATGGAGTTATGCAAAACACATATTCTATCACTGAAGTGCAATTTTTCCTGCTGTATTAACTGTTACTAGCAGTATGTTTCTAAGATAGTAACAATATTGGCCTACTCTAAAAGTTCTGATAAATCCTCTTATCATAAGTAGATAGTGTGAAATTTTATCAATTAAAAAAATCACTAAATATTATTATTAAAATGGTATAACCCCTGATGCATGCATCCCTCTCCCCAATTATTTAGAGTAATCCTGTATTTAATGCAAATTCAGAATCAGAGTCTTAAGCTCCACCTGCTAGATACAACAAAACTCACTATTGTTTTTCCGAACAAAACGGCCCTTGATCTCGCCTGGGATAAGCAATGATCATGGACTTCAGTTCAATATCCCATCCATTTGTTGAAACATGAATGAATCAGGAACTGAAATGGATCTAAGGTTGTCATTGATGAAATACATAGCAACAAATCTCCATGACAATTCAGTCAAACATTGCATCTATATCTTCTACATATAGTTGGAGGCTGGACCTTTGCTATTTCCAAGCCGGCCCATGGGTCAGATCTAAGCACCCCGTGGGCCAGATCCAGCCCGTGGGCCTTGAGTCTGACACCCCTGCTCTACTGTACATTGATAGCCTAAAGAAGTTTTTTAACATTGAGTTGAAATGAAAATCAAGGTACTGTAATGAATGTAATAAAAAAAATATTTATCAGCAATGCTAAAAAAGGGATGAAAGGAACAGAGAGACTATGCAAGTTCAGCAAGGAAGCAAAATCTGTAGTGCAACCTCTTTGGGATCCTCCAAAATTCCAAAAATGGAAAGCACTGTTGGCAGAAAATAAGGACCTGCAAAAAGGCACGGCAAGCGTTATTTCTAATTCTTCCAGCTCTTTGCAATATAATAGGTTGGGAGGGAGGTCAAAGCATTCTGAGGACAGGAATAGAAGCAAAAGATGTAAGCTTAACAGACCATTAACTCTCAGCCTATTAAAATAATGAGCAAAGCTTTTCAGAGATCAGGACTGAATCATAGCAGTGGAGGAAAATGCACTCTTCCTCCTTACCTCCTTGTTAGGGATTTGTGGAATGTGTAAAATAAAAATTAACATCCTCTGTCAAATAGAATGGCGTATGTATAGATCACGGTTAACATTTAGCTTAGAGTAGCATTCTCCAATTTGTTCTTCTCTAGATTAGTGGTGGACAGATAAGAGGATGACTTGGTATTTACTTTCTAAAATCCATCCACACAATTGCTAATGACATGAAAAGCTTCTTCTCATAGAGTTTGGTTCTAAGAATTCTGATAAATAAGTACAAAATACTCATTCATGTTTTTCCCCCTGAGAACTAACAAAAGGCATCTAATTTTGGAAATAGTTGGCAAGATTTGCTGAATTATTCAGCCTATAATACTTCAACACAGTACAATTTGCTCATCTAAGAAAGCAGTTGCATCTTAAGGCCATTAGCATGAAACTTTAGGATGTAGGATTTTATTCTGATGATCTAGTCTCTGTAAATAGATTATTTACCCAAGAGGCAATGGAAATGGGGTTACATGTCCAGCTGCCAACATAATCTACTTAAGACAGACTCCCAGCAATCTCAGTGATGTGATCCCATGGACATTGACATGACCTGATACCACAAGACTAGAGCAGAGGTGTCATACTGGTGGCCTGTGGGCCAGATGCGTCACGTGCAGGCCACACCCTCCCTGTTCTATGAAGGGGAAAAAATGTCCTGATATGTCATGTGATGGCAATGTGACGCAGCAAGTTTGACATCTATGGACTATATAAATGCCACTCTCCACTGTAAAGTTGAATTGAAAGGAAAAAGAGCCTTCTCCTCTACAATACCACCATTAACATAGGTCTCCTCCCATTACAAAGTCTGCCTGGATTTACTTCAACAGAGGCAATCAATCAACATTCTATCCAGAGAATAGGACATGCAATGTTCTGGATGAGGAAACAACAACATTATGTCCAAATCACAAATATAGTATGAGTGGAAGCTCTCAAGTATCCTCATCATGCCCAAAGCAACAAAATGATTCAGTTCAGCTGGATCTAAGAAATTAATTAATTAGCAAGCTATGAACATTTTATTCAAACTTAACTGATAACGCAGGGATTTTGCTTGAAATTAAAACATGGATGACCTTTAACAGATCCAATGTTCTAGCTTTCATGGGATGATGGGAGTATCCTTCTATAGCTCCAAAATCTTGTTACATTAGTTTCTGCTCAAATTATTCCAAATAAAAGATCAACACAATTTAAGCTAAGTCCAGGAAATCAGGTGGTTTCTAGAACAAAAAAAGAGCTAATGGAGGCATTCCAAGACGTCCACTATGAAACAACACAGGATTTAAAATACATTAGCAGTATTTATTCTGCACAGAGGGATTTATATCCAGGTATAAGATTATAGAATTCCCCAAAAGTCACTTATCCCTGACTGGTTATATAAATATGTTTTGAATCAGGAGAACTGGATAGAAGAGAATAATAAATCTTTAGTCTCCATTTGGCATGAGCCATCAGTTAGTTTCTCTTGTTTTTAAGGTAGCTAAATGTGGGAACAATAATAGAAAAGAAACGTTCTGCCATTTTTTATGTAAAGAAGGACTTCCATTCCACAAGATAGCTATTTGATAACTGTGCTAAAGAAAATGACATTGCAAAATCTTTTGTATAATCTACTGTGCACTTTGTACAACCTATTCAGAAAACCAACACAAATTACTAAGGAATTTATATTCTAAAGTAACTATGCAATTGTTTTGCAAATTAGTGCAAGTGACTCTGTTTCCTTTCACGTACAGTTCTTTGGCTCCAACTCATGATAATTTCTCTAGTGATCCATTCAAGCTTGTAGATCATGCATTACTTAAGATGATTATCATGGAGAGATGACTATCCATGAGCAGATCACATAAAATGCATATAATAATAGGCTAAGAGTTGTTGCTGGCAAAAGACAAGGAACAAAGACGGAAATGAGCCAGAACCGCTATTAAGACCTAACTTTTGGCGATAAGCATGGTGAAATATAACTACTTCTCCGCCCCTAATGTGTCTCCTGATAATTGCCCAGTGGTCCTGTTTTAAGGCCACCTAAAGCAGGGGTCTCCAACCTTGGGAACTTTAAGACTTGTGGACTTCAACTCCCAGAATTCCTCAGCCAGCTTTGAAGAATATGTTGAGCATCTGCAAACCAAGTTGGCCGCATTCATTCTATGTCAGACTTCAGCCTTATAGCAGAGTCAATGGAGGTGGTCTGGAAAGAGTTTGAAGCCATGGAACCTGAGGAAGTTGACTGCTAGTTTGGCCACCTGCGTCTTAGATCCATGTTCCTCTTGGCTAATTAAGGCTTCACAGGAGGGGATGAATGAGTGGGTTTGGAGAACAGTTAACTCCTCCTTGAGAGAAGGAATGATTCCCCCCCTCCCCGGCTCTTAACAAGCCAGTGGTATGGCCCCTCCTCAAAGGACCATCGCTCATCCCAGCTAGTCTAGGCAGCTTTTGTTTGATTTCCAATCTCCCCTTTCTAGGGAAGGTTATGGAGAAAGTGGTCACAAGGCAGCTTCAGATTATCTAGATTCCTTTCAGTGGGGGTTCAGACCAGGGACTGAGTTGGCATAGATCGCTCTCATGGATAATCTCTAGCAAGAATAGGATACAGGTAGTTCATACATCCTGGCTCTTCTTGACTTTTCAGGGGTATTCGATATCATCAATCATGGTATCCTTCTGATCACTAGGGGTAGGCAGTAGTGTACTCTGGTGGTTTCTCTTTCTCTGGGGACAGTCCAGTCAATGCTGATAGAAGGAGAGATTTCTAGCACGTAAATCCTACTTTGCAGGATGCCTCATAGTTCTGTTTCTTTTCCTACTTAACATTTATATATGACACTGGGTGAGGTGATCCATCGGTTTGGAATGAGACATCATCAATATATGACATCCAGCTTTTATATTTAGCTTAGGCCCCTTACGTCCTGTGTCTGGGGACTATTGGGGACTGGATGAAGTAAAAGGGTTCTGACTCAACTTTAGCAAGATGTGGGTATTTGGACACCCCAGAGACAAGATTCTTTCACCTTTGGTTCTGGATTGGTTGCACTGTCCCAGACAAATGTCAGAGTCCCTCTGGACTCATAGCCCCTGCTTGAACAGCAGATGACAGTAGGTGGCTAGGACAGTCCTTGCAGACTTTTAGGTGGTGCACCAATTATGCCCATACCGTGATCAGGAAGCCCTGTTCATGACCTTGTAACCTCTAGGTTAGACTACATATAGTCTATACATGGGAATGCCATTCAGAAACTTCAACTGATGCAGAATGCAGCTGCGCAGGTAGTAAATGGCGCCAGATGTACAGCACATGTAACACCACTTTTGCGTGAGCTGCGCTGGTTACCAGTGTGTTAAAGCTCTACATCACTTGGGACTGAGGTAGCTGAGGGATTGCCTTTTTCCAACAGTCTCAACCTGTCCAACCAGATTGAGCAGAACAGGCACACTGCAGATCCCATCAATCAAAGAATGTCAGCTGGCAGTAACCAGATGACAAGCTTTTTCCTCAGAACCCTTTGGAAGTTAGAATGGTCTCAACCCTGTTAGCCTTTCATAAACTCTAAAAATCTGACTATGTTCCTGTGCCTGTGGACTGAATGTATTAAGGACCCTGTTTCCTGGTTGTATTGCTAACTGGCCAATAACCTTGCTCCCATGTATATTTAATCTGGACATTTTTAGTGATTTACTCATTTTATTGTTTTACAATATTTTTTAGTATTTTTAATTGTAATGAATTTTCTGAATTGTAAGCCATTCAGAGCCATTGACAGAGATGAGCGGCTACATAAATTGAATAAATAAATAAATAATGTATGCTTATCTGGACTAAAGCGAAAGGTTCATAAGAAATAGAAACAAAAGTGCCATTGAATCTCAGAATTATCAGCAGAAAGGAATTGTGTGTGTGTGTATGTAAGTCACACGTACGAATGCTATTAACAAAATGTCACAGAACATTTACATTCAGCAAATTATGCTACTATGTCTTCCCACACACTTGTAGCTCAACTTGAATATGCTTGACAGAAGTTCAAGAGCATTTTTCTATTATGCATAAGCCA
Organism: Masticophis lateralis; assembly: GCA_030761175.1. Taxonomy (NCBI): domain Eukaryota; kingdom Metazoa; phylum Chordata; class Lepidosauria; order Squamata; family Colubridae; genus Masticophis; species Masticophis lateralis. The sequence continues at coordinate 318,777,007 of JAUDYJ010000001.1, read as the reverse complement.
GCTACAATTGGTAATCAAAGACAAACCAGTGGGAGAAAGTTGTTTTTTTCCACTTGCTGCTTGTTAAAAAGCCCGAAGCATTTTTATTATGGTTATTTAAATTAATTAACAGTATCTGAAGTAGGGCATCCAATTTGTGAAATTAACTGATCTCTCACAGACAGGTACCAATCATTCTAACACAAGAAGCTGATGATTTTCTGGTTTCACTGTCTCCTATGGCCGTGATAGTGAACCTATGGCACGGGTACCACAGGTGGCATGTGGAGCCATATTGGTGGGCACGCGAGTGTTGCCCTAGCTCAGCTCCAGCGCGCATGCGCACACTGGCCAACTGATTTTCAGCTCTTCTGGTCCCACCGGAAGTCAGGAAACTGGCTGTTTCTGGCCTCCGGAAGGCCTCCAGGGGGATGGGGAAGGCAGTTTTTGCCCTCCCCAGGCTCCTAGAAAGTCTCTGGAGCCTGGGGAGGGGGAAAAACAGGCTTCCTAGGCCCACCGTGCCATTGTGTCCCAAAAGCAGGGGGAAGAGTGAGGGGGTTACGTGTGCATGCGCAGGAGGGCAGGGCGCATTGAATTATGGGTCTGGGCACACACACCTGCGAACCCCCACGCTCCCTCTGCTTTTGGCACACGACGGCAGAAAGATTAGCCATCACTGTCCTATGGCATAATCCTATGAATGTCTGGCTAGATATATCTTCTGTAGTTCGTAAGAATTAGTTATACATGCCATTGCAGCCTTATCATTAAACAAATAGTTAGCATTCATAGTTGACTCAAGAGAAATACTGGAGAAAGCAGGCTTGAGATACTTTTCCTGCTCTCTGGAATAGATGGAATATACTATCTATCGAAAACTGGCAGCTGCACATTTGATAAGACTTTACTGTGTGTGAAAATGACCACCATAATATTAATGTTAAAAGGTCTTACTCCAGTGTACAAAACTATTAGCAAAACAAGAGTAAGAAAAATACACTCTGGATTTGATAAGGATAAGAGTACATTTATCTTCTTTGAAAACATTTCAGATCAGGAAAGGAAGCCAAAAACATAAATCATCCTTTGATCTTTCATATGCTGGATTCAGATATTATTTGCAGCTTGAAAAAAAATGCTTCCTCTCCATTACTGTCTGCAAGCAAGGTGTAAGTTAATGCTATGACAGTTTTATCTGACCTATAACAAAGAAATGCATGCCTCAAATGACTATAAATTGGAGGGATCACATCTAAAATGCAAGTCTATAAGCTGCCTTTCACATCAGGGAGCATGTACGTGTTCACTTACATACTCAAATAAGCATTCGTGCTCATAGGTGCCTAAAATGGCACACCGTATTGAGGTCCAGTTTTCTTTTCCAAAGTAATATGTGATCTAAGAAAAACCTTTCTCCCTTCCTCGTTTTGTCTACAAAATTTCAGCCAATTGGAACTGCTGGAGGAGGGGTTAGGAAGAATATCCTCTGACTGAAGGTAAGTGAAGTTTGGGAAATTCTAAAATCACCTAGACTCCAAATCTTGCAAAACATGTATCAAATCATAGTGATGCCCTTCCTAGACTGTCTTTTCCCAACCTATTGTCCTCCAAATGTACTGGAATACAATTCCCGTCACAGCTATCCAGCAAGATAGCCAGGCTCAGTTGCATGATAAAAGTTATCATCCAACACATCTGGAAAGTAACAGGTTGGCATAAACTATCCAGCAAGTAGTTTTGAAAAAGATGCATACCTTCATGTTTTAATGCTAGTTTGGCATGGCCTACAGCTTCCCATGGGGATGGAATGTCCAGAAACACTGCATCTGCAATGTTGGTGACACCAAAGCCATTTTTGCAGACATCCTGAGTCTTGACAGTCACCAAATGCCCCACTTTGTGCTCTTCGAACTCCTCTATGGCTTTTTCAGCTCTCTGTTGGTGGAATTCCACTGTATACAGATGTCCTGTTGGGGCAATTGTCCTGATGATGGCATGAGAGAGAGAACCACTTCCAGTTCCTGGGAAGACAAAAACAATTAAATTAATTAAAACAAAAGTAAAATCAGGCAACTCTAGAGAGAGTCAAAGGCAGAGCTGCATGGATGCAATTTGGAGAAAATTAACTTAGTTAATTTGCTAAGATGGAAAGAGAAGGATTCTAGATGTTGTTTGTCTCATATGATTAGTGAGAAGCCACATTTTGCTAAAGAGTTAGCTAACCAAGCTTTCAGTTGCAACAACTACTTGTCACACATGAATCAGGTATAAAAGGAAAGTCTATAGCTAGATACAGAATTAGGCAGACAACCACATAATCACAAAAATTCAGTCCCAAAACATATGGAAAGTATTCACTTGGAAATTCATAATTATGCTCAAACTAAACATAATTTGCAAATAATTAACCTCTATTTGCATCCTGACAATAACTAAATTGTCAGATATGGAATTGGTTATTTGGTTAAAAAAATCTTAAGGCATTCTCTTTCTTTTTCCCTCCAAGGTTCAAGTTCTTACATGGAAAATAAAATTATCTCAGTAAGTGAGCAAAGACTACGTCCAAAAGTAGGATAGCCTTCCAATGGTTGGAAGATCTTGTTTTTTTCTCCGAATTATGCCTTCCCCATGTTTTGAACTGCCTTCATCCTGAATTACTAGCCATGTTGGCTGTAGCTGATGTAAGTTGCCATCCAAAGAACTGAGAAAAATACAAATGGCAAAAGGCTGGGTCACCACCACTTTCTAAACCACTTCCTCTCCACAATCAGCTGCTGATAAAATCTTACTAACCGTTCTATCAAACTTTTCTCTATTTTCTTCTTTCATAATTTTTATACGCAAAAGAGTGACCCAACTCTTGATCTTCGAGATGGCAAATACCCAATCAAGTTTCTAACTTTTACTGAAATAAAAACATGCTTGATCGTCCATATTGGCAGTGCCCACAAATTTCTAAAGAGGGATAAAATTCCTACAAAAAATATAATAAAATATTTGAAACAAAAGCTTCAGTGCTCTGGCTTATACATGCTATGTTCCCTAGCAAAGAAAACAAGACATGCTGCATTGTAAGAATGCATCTCACCTCTGATACATTTTAGAATAGCATTTTGTCTATTTTAGTGTTTTCAAACTTGGCAACATTAAGATCACATGTAAGATAATCCTGGCTGAGAAATCCTAGGAGTTGAAGTCCACACATCTTAAACTGGCCAGGTTTGAAACATACCGGCTTATCCACTCTGTCAAAGACCTTGCCTAAATCTTCTTATCCAGTAACTTTTTGCAACATCTCAAAGCATCTTGTCATACCTAAAATGCAATCTCTTGCCTTCAGTACATCTGCTGTAGCAGTGTGTCCACAGGTTCTTTGTCATTTTACCATAGATCCTACTCTTACTTTTACAGATAAAGATACTGCATCAAGAGCTCATGAGGCCAACACGCTTTGTTGAGTCTCTTGCCAGAGGGCACAACTGTACTGGGAGGGAGCTGTGCATCCCAGTGATGTAATGATTCCCCCGCCCCCACCTTGAGTTACCTTTGCCCTCGCTTTGGATCTCTTTGCATTCATCCCCAGAAGTAGCAGCAGGGATAGAAAGCTGAAAGGGCAACTACTTGGTTTACCGGTCTCAGTTTTCCACACTGCAGTCTTTTACATTTTTAATCAACTGCCTTTTACAATCAGCTGTTCAGCCATAGAAGAGACTGTCCTCCTTTTCTTTCTAGAACGCACAGTAAAACTGGCTGGTTGCCTGGCTCTTGAGATTAATCAAACCTCCGGTTTATGCCAAATCCGGAATCTGATGGTACTTTCTGGTTGATTTTATTTTTTTTGCCAAGCACTTGTGGTTCTTGCCAACAGAACAATCCCCTGTGGTAGCAGGAAGCAATCTGCTAAATTATCATTAAAAATCTGCCTTGGAAATACATAACAGTGCAGGGGGCAGGGAGAAGGCAGAAAAAGGTATTGTAGCTTAGACCCCCAAGAAAGAAGCAGCTTTTTTTTTTCAAAAACAAAATTCTATAAAGTTATTCCAAAGTTATTCATGGTTGCCATAGAGAGCCCTTTATTTGTCCCGTGCATCAGACTTTCACAGACATATTTAACTCTACAGATTTTTAATGATAATTTAGCAGATTGCTTCCTGCTACCACAGGGGATTGTTCTGTTGGCAAGAACCACAAGTTCTTGACTTACAACAGTTCATTTGTGACCATTCAAAGTACAACTGCACTGAAAAAATGACTTATGATCACTTCTCACACTAATGACCATTGCAGTATCCCCATGGTCACAACATCAAAATTCAGATGCTTGGCAACTGATTCGTATTTATGATGGGTGCAGTGTCCCAGAGTCATATGATTACTTTTTGCAACCTTCCGACAAGCAAAGTCAATCTGGAAGGCAGATTCACTTAACAACCATATTACTCACTTAATCACTGCACCATTTGACTTAACAACTGTGGCAAAAAAGGTTGTAAAATGGTGCAAAACCCACTAACAACTGACTAGCTTAGCAATAGACACACTGGAGTCAATTGTGGTCATAAATAGAGAACCCTATCCCTCAAAATGCGCGAGTGGGAGGGACGAAGGATTCACTTGAACAATCCTCCTTTCTGAGGGCAGGTGGTTCGGCCAAGTTTAGCACATCTTGCCAAATCGATTTCCATTTTGGTCATGAGAGACGAAGGCAACAACTAATCCAGCGTTTCTCAACTTTGGCAATGTTAAAATGTGTGGACTTCAACTCCCAGAATGCTCATCCTGTTTAATGTTCCCAATGTTGAGAAACTCTGTTCGAATGAATGCCAATTAATGAGCATATTTGTTGAAAGGTAATGGTCCTGCCAATTTTTAAAACCTTTTCAGAAGCCTCACCCAAGCAAAACAAAAACCCACAAAACCACCCTGAGGTAAATCCAAGCAACCATGCTGGAGATCTCTCTTGAGACAGACTCTACAAATGTTCTAACTCCATTTGCTGAAATACCCTCTCTGCCTTAATTGCTCCCTATCCAGCCACATTATAGATACAATGACCACATTTTCTTGGAAAAATAAAACAGAAGCCTGAAAAGAGGGCAACTCTGAAACAGGTTCATAAGGATTTATTTTTTTTTTAAAAAAAAATACAACTTTGTTGTATTTTTACAACTTTGCGTCACAAAGGAAAATTCAAGAGCAAAATCAAGGAAATAAACAATTAAACTGAATAAATCTAAAGGGCAGATTACTGAAATAAAGGTCTGACCTTTATAATAAATGACATATGGTCACTGTATTTATAGAATACGAATAAGCATTCCAGTTTATCAAAGTGCTATTAAAACCTCTTTTGGCATACTAAATGTAGAGATTAAATAGAAGTAAAGCAAAACATCATATTGAATACTAGGGAGTATAGCACAATGTTTCTGGGAATCGTTCTTTGTAGTAGTAGATAATATGGCCGACAGACAGATAGCTAATACCATTGTGCACACGTGAGTTTGACAGTAGCATCAAACAGGATGCAAAAGAACAGAGAATGAATTTCAAAGAAAAAAAAAAGACTCAAGCATACTACTCATTCTTGATTTTCCAAGGCTTGGAGCAGTAACAACCAGGATTATCCACAAGAATATAGTCAAAACTCAAAAGTAAGGTTTTATATATTTAGGCAAGAAAAAGCAAGTGTGTAGGTACAGACTAGGAAACTTGGCTTAATGCTAGTGACTGTGAGAAGGATCTTGGGAGTCCTATTGGACAATCACTTAAATAGGAGCCAACCGTGTGTGGCAGCAGCCAAAATAGCCAATGCAATCCTAGGCTGCATTAATAGAGGAATAGAATCAAGATCACACGAAGTCCTAGTTCCACTTTACAAAGCTAGACAGTCACTTACCTGAAATGGTATAGGTTCTCCTGCTTGAGCAGGGGGCTGGACTAGAAGACCTCCAAGGTCACTTCCAACTCATTCTATTCTATTCTAAGGTCATACTTGGAATACTGCATCCAGTTCTGGTCATAATATAAAAAGGTGTTGAGACTCTGGAAAGAGTGCAGAGAAGAGGAACAAGAATGATCAGTGAGTGAAGGCTAAAACAGGTGAAGAACGGTTTCAGGAAATGGGTTTGTCTAGTCTAATGAAAAGAAGGACCAAGGGAGACGTGTTAGCAATGTTCCAGTAACCCCCTTACAAAGATAGGGGGTCAAACTATTTTCCAAAGGGCCAAAAGGCAAGAGAAAAAACAATGGATAGAAACTAACCAAGGAGAGAAGCAACCTAGAACTAAGGAGGAATTTCCTAATAGGGGTGCTGCATCACTGGAGGCTTTCAAAAAGAGACTGGACAATCATTTTTCTGAAATGGTATAGGGTCTCCTGCTCGAGTAGAGAGTTGGACTAGATGACCTCCAAGGTCCCTTCCAGCTCTATTATTCTGTGTTCTAAAAAAGGCAAGATGGTGACATGATAGTAAAAACAAAGAGCCCCTTGTTTTTTTTTATGTGTGACATACCTGATAAAAACCCTGTAAAATAAAAGCAAGTCAAACTAAGTTCTTTCAGAGTACTGGCTGGGGAATTCTGAGAGTTGAAGTCCATATATCTTCAAGTTGCCAAGTCGGAAAACAGTGTGCTATAATAATGTATAGAATTTATTTTGGGGAGACATCTTCAAATAGCTCAGTCACCAGGCTATGGGATTATTTTTGCTAGTGTGCCAGTTGTTGTGAGAATAAAATACCTGAAGTCTGTGTGCCAAATTTTACAAATCACTATTCTCTGAACAACATCTGACATAATGAAACTTAGAAGTGCTATAGAGTGCCAGATGGGTTGCTGTTGTGCATCACCAGTTAGCTTTATGTTGTCCTCTTTCTCCACAGTTAAAATAGCTCCAGACTCCAATTTATTTATGCACAGATGCCATACGAGCTTTGAAAATGTAAATACTCTTTGACCAATCCATCTTCCATCCTGATCTCTGCAGGATTCAGTTGATTCAGACTTCTTTATTCAAATCAGAACTACAGGTCCTCCTGTGAAAGAGGAACAATTTTGCATCTCCAAAATAAATACAATGGCACGTTTACTGGAAGTTGAGTCACGGCAACATATATGAGTAGGCAGAGTCGTTGGGATGTAAATGTTTCAACTACTAAATCCTTTATCCCAGATAGGTCTCCCTGGTGAACCTATGAAGTGGTCTTAATCTTCCTAGGAACTGATGAAAGAACAGCATAAAAAATTTGAGACAGGTTTCTGAGGCCTTCACTTCTATTGAGGGAAGGATTTTCCACTTTGGCATAAATGCATTCCTCCACTCTTCCCTCAATCAAATCAATAGATTAGGTGTGAAACAAAACCCTTCTGGAGGATATATATGGGATCCCCCTAACCAATTTGCTCAGGTTGAAGAAGCTACCCAGATAATCAGTGAAAGTTTCAAATCAACAAGAAAAGAAGTCCAGTTGTCATCACTCAAATTCCAGACAACTCTACCTAGATGACTGAGAACCTTCACTGACGATGACATATTTATATATTTTGCATACAGGTAGATCTATTTCACAACCACAACTGGAATTAGCAACTGCAAGTGTGCTAAGCAGAACTATCATTTCCTCTGATCTCAACATTATACCTCTGCTATGCAGCCCAAGATTGCAGTACCCTATTTGGCAGTCACATTACACTTAATGTGTGATCTGTGTGCTTAATCTGTGATCTTCCATACTCCCAGGTCATTCAAACAAGAGGTACTGCCAAGCCAGGAACTACTTATCTTAAACTTTTCTATCTGGTTTATCCTGTCTAAAAGTTATATTTCTTATGACCAACAGCACTTTTGGTAGGGATGGGCATTCAACTTTATCAAAATCCTTTTGAGCCTTGAGCCTGTAACCCTCTCTCCCCCCAGCTTTGCCTCGTCTAAGTCTAACTCACCTGGAAGGAAGCAAATCATAGCTCAGCAGACTAATGCACTGTAATTTAACTCCAGCTGTCTGCAATTAGTAAGTTCGAATCTCCAGGCTCAAGGTTGACTCAGCCTTCCATCCTTTCTAAAGCAGGTAAATTGAGGACCCAGTTTGTGGGGGCAACAAGCTGACTTTGTAAAATATACAAAAATATGAAGGCTATTGCTTAACGCATTGTAAGCCGCCCTGAGTCTCCGGAGAAGGGCGGCATATAAATCAAATTTAAAAAAACAACAACAAATAGACAAATCATCCAGGAAGAGCATCCGTTGCCCACAACACGTTAAGAGATTGGTTAAGAATCCCTGAAGATTCTGGCTTGGGGAGAGATGTATTGTTCCTTGGCGAATGGTGACTTAGATGGATCCCACTATATGTCATCCTCAGCTATTAGGACAGGAGACAACATGCGAACTATTCAGGGTTGTAGCTCACTGTAGAAAGGAATGTGCAATTTTCCCTGGGCCAAAGGCTGCCCCAGCTTTTGAATCTGTCAAAATTCAGAAGACTACAGAAAGAATAGGCCCATATAAAATGGCCCTGAAATTCTGGATAGTGCAAATTAAATCCAACAAAAATTTACTAAGTTTAATTATATTAATTAACACTACATTCTATCTGCAGTTAGAGTGATCCCCATGCCCTCATATCCCAGATTTTAATTTTAAATTAAGAGGAATGCTTCATTTTCTTTTTGTGTAAGTCTATGGTTGTAATAATGTATTTATCAAAACAATACTCAAAAGAAAACACATGTTCTGTTTTACAAATATGCTTATGATCTTCCTAAGCACAGAGATTGTGGGCTTGGTTAATACACTTGGCAGGAGACACTTGGAGTTCCTTGACAAGCTTCATGTACCTCCTACGCTGCAGGTTAGGCCTCAATGCTGCAAGACTGCTTTGCAGGCATCATCTTTGCTCACTGAGTACGTGCTTTACATGCAGAAGACTCTTGTTGCAGTTCCTGGCACTTCCTTTAAAACAACGTCAGCAAAATCCAGCAATATGAAAAGCACCTCCTGAACCATGCAGGTTTTTTTAAAGACCACTAGTAACTGGGCTAGCTGGACCTAAAGTAAGATTTGGAATAGGACAGCTTCCTGTTCGTTTTGGTGGAGAGCAATCTGTTTTCTTCACAGACTAGAATAATACAGTAAGAAATACTCCAATATAGCTACTTCTGTTCCTTAAGCACATAGCTGATCTGAGAATGTTTTTTTTTAATTGCTAAGCAGTTGCATGTATTAATCAATATTTTTGGGGGGAGAAACCTAGGAGCAATTCCCAATCAATAAAAAGAATGCAAGAACTGTGCCAAACAGAAAAAAGGACCCTTTATCAGATTTTGTAGTCCCAAAGTTTCCCTTGATGGACCTCCTGATCCCTTACTGTTCTCACAGGCCAGTGTAACTAACTGTCAACGTCCGAAACAGAAGGTGCACCATACAGAGTAGATGCCCATGATTCAGTGCGAGCAAAGTGCAAATCCTAACACTGATTCTCTTAGACTTAGTGTCACCGTGCCAGATGCACTTCCTAAAATGGCAAGGAAATCCAGCCCTTTGCTAAGTTGCCCTGATTACAATCTCTTTAAAAAGTACAGCTGTCCATTCTTTAGCTTAACCAGAACACACTAATCATGGATGTGACTGGGGTACAAATGGGAGCAAAATTCTAGGTTGCTTCACACTGTTGTCCTTAAGGATTGTCCTCAGCTGCCTCCTTCCTATTTCAGGAGTCTACACTGCATACAAATGCCATCTGCAGACCACACACACTTTAGACCCATCCATATCCATAAGCCGCTCTGCTACAGCACAGCAGATTAAATATTTAATAATCTTATAATGTGGTGCTCATGGAAATTAAATTGCTGTATCTTAGATTCATGATTCATCGTCCAGCAGGGCGGGAGGAATTCCACCTGCACTACATGAAACGCTTTGTGCCTCTTGAGGCCTATGTCCAAAGCAGAGGCTTGGTTGCATTTTCCAGGAACTGTGAGGAATGATTCATCATTCCATACACGGAAGAGCAATTCCACCTACTCAGAAATGTCTATCTGAAATTTTACAACCGCTTCTGGGCGTCCGTTCCCCCCCACCCCACCCTTTGTCTTCTTATATAAACATAATTATGTTTTGCATCTATGTTCCTTTTCTTTCTGTTGAACAATCTTGAATTAGTCAACTGGTTTCCACCTGCCTTTCTTGCATTTTTTTAAAATAGCTTTTGGTTGTTCACTTTTTACATCTTTTCCCCACTTTCTATTTATGACTTTCAACTGACGACCTTTTCCCCTTTCTGCTCACTCCTTTTCTATGTGCACCTTAAACACTAGTTTGATGCAGGAGTTAAGATACTGAACTAGAAACCAGGGGACTGTAATCCTGTAGTCCTGCCTTAGGCAATGGGTGACTTCAGGCCAGTCCCTCTCTCTCTTAGCCCAATCCACTTCACAAGGCTGTTGTTGTAGGAGGAGGGGGGGGGGGGAGAAAGAGAAGGAGATGATGATGATGATGATGATGATGATGATACTGGCTTGAGCTACACAAAATAAATATGAAATATAAAGCTTATTTCTGTTCTACTGCATTTTTTTAAATCAGTGGGCAATATAATTCCAATTATTGAAATCCTAAAACTTGTGGCCTTGCATACTGGTAGATTCTTTTGATTAGAATTTTTTTAATTTGGGGGAAAAAATTAATTTTCCATTTATTTCTACTGTTCCATCATCAGATTCTTGATCATTTAAAAAATCTTTACATGTTCATATCTTTCCTTCTCTTTCTTTTCTTTTCATTGTTAAACAGCATATCCTGGCACTTTTAATAAGCTTGACCATCAAAATACTGAATACATTCAATACCAAGACCACATGTGGTTTACCGCTGCCTTAGCGGAGACATCCAAAAGCTGTAGAAGCTGCACATTTTAGTTTTTAATGCAGCTGAAAGATAAATCAAATATATCATGGGGAAGCAATTATATTAACAGCATATAATCAAATTTATTTTTTGGTTCCATCTATTATTTTTACTCATAGGCATAATACTGGGCAAAATCCAAGAATATTTAGAAGAAAACAGTAACCTTCTAGTAGAACAGAAAGGAAATAAAAAAGTAAAACAGAGATATAAAAAATCAACTTCTGATTATAAAATATTTTGGAGAATGGCAAAAGCCAGAAAACCAATTTACATAAAATCAGGATTATTTATTTATTTTATTCTTATTTTGTGTTTCTAGATCGCCCATCTCCCTCAGGGATTATAAAAACGTTCTTGATTCATTACCACATAGTTGGTTTATTAAATGTATGGAAACAATTGGTGTCAATAAAAACATTAGAATGTTTATAGAAAAAATAATGAAGATGTGGCAGAAATGGGGGTTGGAAATGAAAAAAATGAGTTTGTCAACATTAGGCGAGGCATCTTCCAGGTGACTGATAATCATTTTTATTATTTGTCATTGCCATGATCCCATCATTTTCAGTGATTTTGAAGAAATCTTAGCTATCAAACAACAAAATGTGCTAATAAATCTCACTTCGGCTTCATATGGATCATCTAAAGCTTTATGGAAAATCAGAAATCAAAATCCAGTCATTGACATAGTCTAGGGCGTGTCAAGTTTTTCAACTTTCAATTTCTAAACATTAGGGGTGCTCAAAAGTTGTGGCATGCCTTGAGGATGGTAAAGATGTTTTGGTTACTTTAATGCACCTTTACGATTTTTTTAAAAAAAATTAATTTATATGCCGCCCTTCTCCAGAGACTTAGGGCAGCTTACAATGTGTTAAGCAAGATTTATATTGCTTTATTTAGCTTCCTAGTATGATTTATACGGATTGCTTATTTAGTATCCTATGACTATCACTAAGTGTTGTATCTTATGATTTATGATGAATGTATTTTTAAGATGACTGTGATCATGACTTATCACTTATAGCCGTGATGGCGAACCTGTGGCACGCAAGAGCCATATCTGTGGGCATGCGAGTGTTTCCCTAGCTCAGCCAGCTAATTTTCAGGCCTTCTGGGACCACCGGAATTCAGGAAATGGGCTGTTTCGGCCTCCAGAGGGCCTCCGGGGTGGGGGTGGGGGGGTGGGGATGCTGTTTTTGCCCTCCCCAGGCTACAAATTGGATTTGGATTTGGATTTATTGGATTTATATACCGCCCTACTCCCGAAGGACTCAGGGCGGTGTACAGCCAACAATAAAAATACATACGTACAAAATTTAAAAACCAACTAAAAACAGATTAAATGAATTTGGCCCGGACAGAATTAAAACACCCCAATATAATTTAAAAAATTTTCAAATTTGACACTAAATACGGGGAGTGGTTAGGCCAGGCCCACCTGGCGAAATAGAAAAGTCTTAAGAGTGCGGCAGAAGGTGGGCAGATCCGGGATCCTCCGTATCTCTGGGGGGAGCTCATTCCAGATAGTAGGTGCCCCCACAGAGAAAGCTCTCCCCCTGGGGGCTGCCAGCCAACATTGTTTGGCTGACGGCACCCGGAGGAGCCCCTCTATATGAGAGCGTACTGGCCGGTGGGAGGCTATTGGTGGTAGTAGGCGCTCCTGCAAGTACCCAGGTCCTAAGCCATGGAGCACTTTAAAGGTAGTAACCAGGACCTTGAAGCGCACCCGGAAGACCACTGGGAGCCAGTGCAGCTCGCGCAGGAGAGGTGTCACATGGGAACGCCATGTCGCTCCCATCACCATCCACGCGGCCGCACTCTGCGCCAGTTGGAGCCTCCAGGTGCTCCTCAAGGGGAGCCCCATGTAGAGAGCATTACAGTAGTCTAGACGGGAAGTGACAAGGGCGTGAGTGACCGTGAGCAAGGAGTCCCGATCCAGAAAGGGACGTAACTGGCGGATCAGGCGAACCTGATAGAAAATCCTCCCGGCCACGGCCGTCAGATGCCCTTCCAAGGACAGCCGTGAATCCAGGAGGACGCCCAAGTTACGAACCCTCTCCATGGGGGCCAGTGATTCGCCCCCAATAGTCAGTGATGGCGCCAACTGACTATATCGGGATGTCGGAAACCACAGCCACTCGGTCTTGGATCGGTTGAGCCTGAGCCTGTTCCTCCCCATCCAGATCCGCACGGCCTCCAGGCACCGGGACATCACTTCAAGGGCATCATTGGGGTGGTCTGGGGTGGAGATGTACAGCTGAGTGTCATCAGCGTACTGATGGTACTTCACCCCAAAACCACGGATGATCTCACCCAGCGGCTTCACATAAATGTTGAACAGGAGGGGCGAGAGGACCGATCCTTGTGGCACCCCACATATAAGGGGCCTCGGGGTCGACCTCTGCCCCCCTGCCAACACAGACTGTGACCGGTCGGAGAGATAGGAGGAGAACCACCGCAACACAGTGCCTCCCACCCCCATCTCTACCAACCGGTGCAGCATGATACCATGGTCGATGGTATCAAAAGCCGCTGAGAGGTCTAACAGGACCAGGACAGAGGAGCACCCCCTGTCCCGAGCCCTCCAGAGATCATCAACCAATGCGACCAATGCCGTTTCCGTGCTGTACCCGGGCCTGAAACCCGACTGGAATGGATCTAGATACGTCGCTTCATCCAGGTGCTGGGGAAACTGTTTCGCAACCACGCTCTCAACAACCTTCGCCACAAAGCGAAGGTTGGAGACCGGACGATAATTTACCAACATTGCCGGGTCCAGGGAAGGCTTCTTGAGGAGAGGCCTCACTACCGCCTCTTTCAAGGCGGCAGGAAAGACACCCTCCCCCAATGAAGCCTTTATAATCCCCTGGAGCCAGCCTCGTGTCACTTCCCGGGAAGCCAGCACTAACCAGGAAGGACACGGGTCCAATAAACACGTGGTCGCGTTCAGTCTACCCAGTATCCTGTCCACATCCTCAGGGGTCACAGGATCAAACTCAGTCCAGATAAAATTCTCAAGACCTGCCCCGGTCCCTTCCCCCGAGACCACCCAGTCGGAGTCCAAATCTTCCCGAATCTGAGTGATTTTGTCAAAAAAACCTTGGAGCCTGGGGAGGGCAAAAAAACAGGTCTACCGGGCCCACTGGTAACCTATGTGTCGGGCGCACATGCACAGAGTGCGAGGGGGCATTGAATTATGGGTGTGAGCATGCATGCACACGACACCCGCCCCCCGCTCGGCTTCTGGCATGCGACAGCAAAAAGGTTATACATCATTGACTTATAGCTTTTATGTACACTGAGAGCTCATGCACTAAAGACAAATTCCAATCACACTTGGCCAGTAAAGAATTCTATTCTATTCTATAATTTAGACATGCTTGGTAAGTAACTACATAAATATCATAGCTTTTTAACATTTTGTTTGTTTCATTCATACACTATAAGAATTTTTAGCACAGATATAACAATGGAATTTGGCCCAGGGAAATGTGCTGCAGTAGCAATAAAGGAGGGTAAAATCACAAACAGTAATGGAATTGACGTGCCGAATGGCCAAAATCATCGGAAGCCATTAAGACGAAGGCTATCAGTATCTGGGCATTTTACAATTAGATAACATCAAGCAGGATCAAGCTAAAAATATGATTACCAAAGAATGGATCCAAAGAGTGCAAAATGTGCTAAAGACAAAATTGAATAGTGGAAACACCATCAAAACTATCCATACCTAGGTCATATCTTTGAAATAATAAACTATTTGAATTATTAACCACACAAAAGCTCAATTGGAAATTTTGTACTGAAAAATAAGAGAACTAATGACTATTCACAATGTACTAAGGTAAAGGTGGACTCTAGGGGGTGGACTCTAGGGACCACCCCCTAGAGTCGTTCCCAACTCTAGGGGGTGGTGCTCATCTCTGTTTCAAAGCCAAAGAGCCAGCACTGTCCGAAGATGTCCCTGGTCATGTGGCCGGCATGACTAAACAGCAGAGGTGCACGGAACGCTGTTACCTTCCCACCAAAGGTGGTTCCTATTTTACTACTTGCATTTTTTACGTACCGTATTTTCCGGCGTATAAGATGACTTTCTAACACACAAAAATCTTCTCAAAAGTTGGGGGTCGTCTTATACGCCGGGTGTCGGTCTCCTGTAACCAGGCAGACCAGCCCGAAAGGCTTTGACGAGCCTTAAATGGCTCTAAGGAGCCAAGCTGAATTGCCTGCTGAGTTGCCGCTAATCAGCTGAGTTACACGCAAGCCCCCTGTAAAAGGGAAAAACTTTCCTTTTACACAACGCTGGCCATCCCAGCTGAGATTAGCAGGCAACTGAGCTGGGATCGCCAGAGCTTGGATGGCCAAGCGCTGTGTAAATGGGAAAAACTTTTCTTTTACACAACGCTGGCCATCCCAGCTGCTAATTTTTGCCTGCTAATTGCTCCGTAGCAAAAATCCCCCCCCACCTCCAGCTTGCTTACCTTAGCTGCTAGCCGCAACGCTTGCCTTGCCTTGCCTGCAATCCATTGCATCAGCAAGCAACTAAATCTCCCTGCCTGCTTGATTCTCAGCCAGCAAAGCAAAGCTGGCTGAGGAATTCTGGGAGTTGAAGTCTACAAGTCTTAAAGTTGCCAAGGTTGGAGACCCCTGTTCTATTGGGTAAGTTTTTTTCCCCCTTTGGGAGCTTTAAAAAAAATAGTTAATTGGGGGGTTTTTTAGTTGTTCTTTTTTAGACCTAGCCATTTAAAGGCTAGGTCTAAGTTTTAGGCTAGGAAGTTTTAAATTTAGCTTTCATATAAAAATAAAAATAAAAATAAAAATAAAAATAAAAATAAAAATAAAAATAAAAATAATAAAAATAAAAATAAAAATAAAAATAAAAATAAAAATAAAAATAAAAATAAAAATAAAAATAAAAATAAAAATAAATAAAAATAAAATGTGTGCAACTTTCTGAGATTTAATGTGTTTCTGTAGAGTTTCACTCTAATTACACAAACACACAAAATCTCACAAAGCTGTATGTGGAATTTTGTGTGTGTAAACCCACAATGTAAAAGTTGTTTTTTTGGGCTTTTTGTGGCTCTGTGAGGTTCCTGCTTATTGCAGGGGCCATTTTGGGTCTAGCACAACTGCTTTTACATTGTGGGTGAGCCAGTTGATGTTTTTTAATTTTTATTTGGTGTGCGTTGGAAGAGGGGTCGTCTTATACAGCAAGTATAGCCCAAACCCTATATTTTTACAGGAAAAGTTGGGGGTCGTCTTATACGCCCAGTCGTCTTATACGCCGGAAAATACGGTACTTTTTTGCTAGGTTGGTAGAAGCTGGGACAAGTAACAGGAGCTCACCCCGTTACACGGCACTAGGGATTCAAACCGCTGAATTGCTGACCTTTCAATCGACAAGCTCAGCGTCATAGCCACTAAGCCACCACGTCCCTATTACGATGTATTACATCCGTGTAATGATACTGATAGATTATACTTGCCCTGCAGAAATTATTATTATTATTATTATTATTATTATTATTATTATTATTATTATTATTATTATTTCAATTTGTATACCACCCTTCTCCTATTAGACTCAGGGCGGTGCACAGCCAAGAATAAAAAACATATCAATACAAAATTTAAAATCATTAAAAGAATTACACGATTTTGGCCCACGATTTTAAAACAATCCAACTAAAACCCAACTGACACTTAAAAACTAAAATGGAGAAATGGAGACAGAGGTTTGCTTCCGGTCAAACTGACTGTCAAAGAAGAAAAGCATGCATTGGCCGATTATGCAAAAGACAACTATGAACAGAAGAAGCATTGATGTAAATTAAAAATGAGAACTTAACAAAGTACAGGAAAAAAACACTAATATTGAAATAATAAAATAAAAACCTGTACGGCATATTGGTAAGGAAAAGCATTACATGGTTACTGTCTACAAAAGATCAAGCAGAAAGTGGTTGAAGATAAAACTCGATAGTCGTTTAAATTGAAACATTCAAAAAAGAAATTGAAGGCTAGATTAGATGTTGACTACTCAAGAACAAGCTATTCAATGAAAACCAAAATTGGAAAAAATCATCACATGATTCAAAGTGCAGATTGCGCAAAGAAGTAGAAAAAAATAGATCACATACTCAGCTCTTGCAAGAAGGTTGCACAAATTTATTATAAATAATGACATAACACAGTTGCCAAAATGATTTACTGGAACATCTTTAAAATTATCACATACCAGTAATGAAAAATTGGGGAGAAGAGTTGAATAGTAAAAAATGAGCAAGTTACAACATTGCAGTATTTCCTAATACAAATTGATAAAGTCGTGATTTATAACACACCAGATTTAACTGTGGTTGAAAAGAAAAAGTGTGGATAATTGATACGGCAATAGCAGGAAATAGTGGAATAGAAGTCAAAGAACTGAAGAAGATCACAACATAACAAGATCTGAAAATCAAACTTGAAAGATTGTGGCATAAACCAGTCATGGTGATTCCAGGGGTTAACCGCAAACTGGGTGCCATACCAAAAAATATTGGACAGCACTGAGAAGAATTGTTTTATGAGAGTCCATCTGTACGCTGATGATACTCAGCTGTACATCTCCACCCCAAACCACCCCAATGATGCCTTTGATGTGATGTCTCGCTGCCTGGAGGCCGTGCGGGTCTGGATGGGAAGAAATAGGCTCAGACTCAACCCTTCCAAGACTGAGTAGCTGTGGTTCCCGGCATCGCGATATGGTCAGCTGGTGCCATCGCTGACTATTGGGGGTGAACTTTTGCCCCCCTCAGAGAGGGCTCGCAATCTGGGCGTCCTCCTAGACTCACGGCTGTCTTTAGAAGAGCATATGACGGCTGTGGCCTGGGGAGCTTTTTATCAGATCCGCCTGATCCGCCAGTTGCGGCCCTTTCAAGATCGCGACGCCCTACGCACGGTCACTCATGCCTTTGTCTCCTCTCGATTGGACTACTGTAATGCTCTCTACATGGGGCTCCCCTTGAAAAGCACCCGGAGGCTCCAGCTGGTCCAGAATGCAGCCGCGCAGGTGATTATGGGTGCAACCCGTTGTGCCCATGTGACCCCCCTTCTGCGTGAGCTGCACTGACTCCCAGTGATCTTCTGGGTGCGATTCAAGGTGTTGGTTACCACCTTTAAAGCGCTCCATGGCATCAGACCGGGTTACCTTCGAGACCGTCTCCTGCCACCAGTAGCCTCCCACCGGCCAGTCCGCTCCCACAGAAAGGGTCTCCTCAGGGTGCCATCGGCCAAATTATGTCGGCTGGCGACACCCAGGGGGAGGGCCTTCTCTGTGGGAGCTCCTACTCTCTGGAATGAACTGCCCCCAGAATTATGTAAGATCACTGACCACCGTGTATAGAAATAAAATTATTATTATTATTATTATTATTATTATTATTATTATTATTATTATTATTATTATTATTATTATTTGAAATAATTTATACAGCTTTTAACCATCTCTGGGCAGCTCCCAAGATCTGGGCACTTAGAAAATTTATATATTGATAAAATTTTCATTTTTCAATTAAAAAGGTTATACTGGTGGGACTGCAAATATACTACCCTGATACATTACAAAATCCTTGATTCTTGGAAAGAGAAGATATGAAGGCCAACACCAGCTAAAAAAATGGCAGCTGTGATTTCACATTGTTGTGTATATCAGTGGTCACCAACTGATGGTCCGTTGACCACTGGTGATCCATGAGAAAATTTTGGTAGTCCGCAGAAAAATTATTTGCATTTTTTATATTGCATTAAATCAGGGGTCTATGGCCCTTGGCTGGATATGTGCAGTGAACGTTTGTGTTGCTGCAGAGAGTCTCTTCCTTTGGGGTCTTTTTGTGCCGGTCAGAGGACAGAAATTCTGACTCGGAGCCTGTTTTGGCCTCCTGATATGGGGCTTTGGGCGAAGGCTGGAGGGAAGTGCTGGTGGTGGTGAAGAGCCGGAGGGCCTTGTTCCAGTGGGTTGCATCATGGCCAGGAACTGGGTGACCATCTCAGCCTGCTGAGCCTCCAGGCGCCTGTACCTGGCCTTGCATTCCTGCAGGTCTTCCCTCTGCTTGGAAAGCCTATGCTCGTAGTCCTCAGTGAGGTGATTCTGATGAGCCTCCTTCTCGGTCTGATCCAATTTGAACTGAACTGTTTTGCCAACTCTTTCTCATCATGGCTGCTTAGCTCCAACAACTGCTTCCTGTTGGGGCCCTAAGGAGCCCAGAGTGGTGGGTTTCAAATTTTTTTACTACCGGTTCTGTGGGTTTGGCTTGGTGGGCGTGGTAGGGGAAGGATACTGTAAAATCTCCATTCCCTCCCCAATCCAGGGGAAGGTTACTGCAAAATCTCCATTTCCTCCCAATCAGCTGGGACTTGGGAGGCAGAGAATAGATGGGGGTGGGGCCCGTCAGAGGTGGTATTTACCTCCGGTTCTCCAAACTACTCAAAATTTCCGCTACTAGTTTTCTAGAACTGGTCAGAACCTACTGAAACCCACCTCTGGAGGCCAGGCAAACAGGCAATGAGTGGGTGGGAGGGAGGGGAGGGGCGAGTAGAGGTTGGCAAGGTGCCCCTTGACGTGAGTGACATTGAATTGGCTATGCCCATCCAGTCACATGACCACCTAGCTACGCCCACCCAGCCGGTCATTAGGCAGATCGTATTAGTGGTCCGCAGAATTTAAAATTATGAATTTAGTGGTCCCTGAGGCCCAAAAGGTTGGTGACCCCTAGTGTATAAAACAACAAAAACAACAACAACAACGAAAACAATGATTTGCAAATCAATTTCAATGAGAAGAGATATCTGAGGAAAAAAATGCACTGGTTCTGGAAAAAACAATATCCAGAATCAGAAATTCTGGACCCAGAAAACAGACTAGCAGATCAAGATAAATTTATAATATGAAATAAAAGCATTCACAGAAGTAGAATTGGAAGAACTGCAAAGGCCTCTCCAGTGTAAAGAAATTGAAACCTTGCCAGAAGTAGTTCAGACAGTAGAGACAAACCAGAGATGGAAAAAAAAATCTTGTTTGGTTACATTTCTAACAAATATTTGAAATTTCCTCATGCATTTCTGACTTTATCCAGTATCATATATCAGTGATACATTATTTTATAAAAATTATCTTTAATGTAAATTTCAACTCTTTCTTCCACATATTCTCTCATTGGTCTAACTGTATATTGAAACCAATTGTTTTGTCTGTTTTATCATACAACTTTTAACTCATCGTCTTTTTCCATTTTCAATAAAAGTTTGTACTTAGTACAAATATGACCATCATTTGTATACAATTCTACATCATGTGGCAAAAGAAAGCAACTATACCTTTAATATTATTAACAAGATCCACCAATTCCTGGTCCTTAAGAAGACAAAAATGCCAAATCCAGCCTAAATATCTGGCTGACTATGTCAGTAACCACAACAATAATGGAATAAAAATCTGTAAACGTTGTGGGATTTTCTCCTTAGAATGTATGCATGAGATTATAATTCTCTCATGTTAAATAAGGTCAAGGTTAAAATCCTACATGTTCAATCCAGAAATGTTCGCCCACATTTCTTACTACAAGATTCCTCACAAGAAAAGAAAGTTAGGGATGTTTCCATTTGTGCAAGATGTTGCACAACCTTTTACATAAAGCCTCAAGACGCAGGCTAGCACAGGCTCTCAAGAGTATTTCCCACTAATGGATCACAGTACAGCATTGTTATTAAAATATCTTGGGAATTAGCCCATGACTTTCATCTCAAAGTATGACATTTTTAAGATTGAAAATTCACCAATAACAAAATAAAATACCCAATGGCAGAGCTTTCATCTGTACATTATCATTTACCAATCACACAAAACTAAATATTACATCCTACTGAAATAATGTAAATGAGTTACTCCTCATATCCCAAACATGGATGTATTTTATCAAGCAAATTGTCTGCCTCCCTTACATAGGCGATACAGTTGAGTGTTTTAAAGCAGAAAAGCATCCAGCATTCAACATCCAACCAGCTGGAGCACCACATTTTCTCATCTGCTCATAATCTGTTCAAAAACAAACATAAAATCTGCAAGCCTTAATAACATATGATTATAAATCCTGCCCATCAAGCTGTCAATTAAGCTCAGTAGTTTCAAGTCAGAATCAATGTCCCAAGTTCTTGGCAGAAACACAGAAATGCATACTTGCAATAGTGATTTATTCCAAATGGAACTACATCAAGCATTTTTTTTTAAAAAAAAATATTAATAAGGCCCAGCAAAGGATAAAGTACAAAAAGGCAAAAAGAGAGATTAAGGGGGAAAAAACAAAATCAAGGTTACAAAAGGAAAGAAAAAAAAGGGAAAAGAAAAATAACTTCCAACTTCTTTTCTGTACAGTTATAAAATACTTTAATCTCTTACTCTATAGCCAGCAATAATGTACAGTATTTCTATAATTATCAACAGTCCTAATAGTCAAAACCCAAAATTACATTTTCATTTCCTTCACAGAAATGGTGCAGTGGTTAGAGTACAGTGATGAGAGTACAGGCTACTTCTGCTGACTGCCGGCTGACTGCAATTTGCCAGTTTAAATCTCACCAGGCTCAAGGTTGACTCAGCATTCCATCCTTCCGAGGTAGGTAAAATAAGGACCCAGATTGTTGGCAGCAATATGCTTACTCTGTAAACCACTTAGAGAGGACTGTAAAGCAGTGTATAAGTCTAAGTGCTATTGCTATTTTCCAGCAAGAATGGTTTTCAAGTTTTCAATAGCGGTTTTCAAGTAGAAACCAAGTTAGACAAAGACTTTTCTTTAATCAGAATAATCAGTTTTGCCATCTTAGCCAATTCCACTAGTTTCAGTGCCTATTCTTCCACTCTGGGAATTTGTAAATCCTTCCATCTATGTGCATTCAAGAGTCTCGCTGCTGTTGTCAATTAAAGAAACAAAGTCCCATATTTCCTTTCAATCTATTTATCCATCAAGTCTAGAAGGAAAACCTCTGGTTTCATCTGTATAGTTATCTTAAAAAGTAAGAACAGCGTTCCAGATAAAACATCCATCTTAATTACTAAAAATCTACCCAACAATGATGGTTGAAATTTGTTTGATAAATCTTATTTAATATCATTCCATACCTTAGTAATATCATTCCATATCTTAGTAATTGCAAACATGCAATTCATATTTGTCAATGTGATCCCTGGATATTTAATCTTCAATTTTAAAGACGGCCCTTTTTACAACAAGCAGCTCCTGTCAATTACTGTCTAGCGTAGAGAAATCCAACATGAAGTCCTGGAGTCTCATATAGTTAAATAAAGGTTTTGATTCAGTTCCCAAAGACTGCTAAAGATTCTAAATCTTTTTATCATTTTAAAAAATGAGATAGAAAGGGGAAAATATTAAACACATAATTGGAATTAATACTTCCATTCAGACGCTACATTGAGCAATGAGTCCAATTCTAGATACTGCGCTTTAAGTAGAATTCAGAGAAATTGGAACAGGTTCAGATAAGCATCATGAAAATGATTGGCTATATCCTTGCTCCAAACACTTTTCTCCCCTAATGCTGCTCTTAGTTTTAGCAAACACTTCACCAGTTAAATAAGATCTCAGTTCAAAACAGGCAAGGACACACCACTTTCAATCATTCAACAGGATGCTGGAATGGAACCATACAGAGAAAAAGGGAAATTCCAAATACTTTTAGTCTGTAACTTAGTAATGATTTAACTGGTCAAAAAAATCAAAACCTTTTTTGGCTAACAAATCCTAAAACATGCTTGCAAATAAATCTGTAAAATGTATGGAGCCTATAAAAAAAGCACTAGCCTGAGCATATAAACATATAAAGAAAGAAACTTATTTAGTCTGTGGCAGATTCTTTGAATAAGTAAATCACCTTCCTAGACTTCCAGGGTGAACCAGCCATTTCAAGGCTGACTGCATCGATTTCAAGGAGGCTGAGATTTTATAAATTTTCATATGCATGCCTATAAATCCTTCCACCAGGACAATTATCTCGACAGAAAGTTCCTCTAACATGCATACTTATGAAGACCTCAGGAAAGGGGAAGAAGTTGAGGCTACTTTTTGCTGCAGATACAGAGAAGTGCTTTACTTAGGAAGGGCCCGTACAGCCCTAATGTAGTAAGTTCTTGTGACATATGGAAAAAGAAACAATTCCCCTTCCCACCCACAGATGCTTCCTGTTTGTTTCTCTAAATGGAATCTTTATTTATTCAAGTTTTAATAAGGTAGCTACTTACAAGACATGAGATTAAATCTGCCATCTTGAATTTCTCAACCTAACCTCAGGCAGAGAAACTAATGAAACGAGCACGGCAAAATTTCATTGGGTTTCCTAGTTTCAAAGTCAGCATATCAGAGGGTATTCAATCAAGAAACTGTTTACCAGTCATAAAGTTTCCCACAGAGAGGGGGAGAGAAAGAGAAACATCCTGCCAAATAAGGAAGCACAGCTACAGATGGCACTGGTGCAGTCCAAGAAAGATACCATCATATCAGAAGCCTGCCAAGATTATGCAATTGCATTACTTTCAACCAAAATTCATGTGTGTCCTTCTCTTAAAGTTCCAGTAGTAAAGACTTGGCTAGCATTACAGGCCCTGGCATTACAGCACACAGCAAAATCATAGAAGGCGGGTTTCTTGGGAATTTGGTTTGACTTATCCAGGCCACGACTATCTTAGTATTGTAGGCCTATGTGCATGATCCCATTTTTTTTCAATTTTTTAAATTATTTCAAACCTTTTGAAAATGTGTTCATATACAGTATTTCCTCATATAAGAACTGTTATATACAGTGTTTTATTTATTTATTGCTGAGACTTCTAAACCATTTTGGTCTTACAAATCTAAACTCTTTGCACAAACTAATAGTACATAAGTAAATATATATATGTTTTCTGAGGTTTTTGCGGGTTTTTGTATGTAGGTCTTTGGTTATTCGGGTTTTCTCCCGCGTAAAATTGGAAGTGTCTTGGCGATGTTTCGACGAAATCTCATTCGTCATCTTCAGGCTGGTGTTTTCGGCTTCGTGCTTCTAGAAGCAATGCTCCTAGAAGCACGAAGCTGAAAACACCAGCCTGAAGATGATGAATGAGATTTCGCTGAAACGTTGCCAAGACACTTCCAATTTTACACGGGAGAAAACCCGAATAACCAAAGACCTACATACAAATACCCGCAAAAACCTCATAATATGTATATATGTATGTGTGTGTGTGTGTGTGTATATATATATATACACACACACACATAAGTAATGTGTAATGTTATATATAAGTAATATATAAGTAATGTTTTAACTGATTTTTACTTCTTAAAAAACTTTAGAGGTCTATGACTATTTTACGTAGCAAGGTGATCCAAAGAACCCTATCAAAGAATGTTCATTTCTGGGCCCCTACTATTGTTATCTACCAGGGTGGGGATTCTTAGGGTACCTCTCTGCTGGAATTACTAAGTGTCTTACAAGTTGTCCAGATCCCAAGATATTTTAGGTTGTTATAATTATGTCTAGCATTTTGAATAGCACTCAGAAACAAACTAATAATCATTGCATCTCCTCCAGAAAAGTAGTTATGTGACTATAACAGTGCTCATTCAAGGAAGCTGCTGCATTTTGTACCAGTTTAAACTTTTGAATGGTTTTCAAGACATTCAAGCCTAATTAGAGATACTTATTATAGTCCCAATATGAGGTGACAACAGTATATAGGATATTATCTGCTCCCAAAATTCTGAGAAGGTTTTATAGCTGCTGCTGCAGCCAATACTGAGCCAAACTTCTGAAGGTCATGGTTCCCATTTATTATTCTAGGAAGAACCCGGATTCTGAACTTGCTTTTTCAAGAGGTGCACAGCTCAGTTTGGACTTCACCTGGGATCAGTCAGCTTCTAAACAGCCAGCTATTCTCTACTTCAGGGATTAAGCACAATCTTCTTTTCTCAACCTCAGTATCTTTCAAGGACCAGATCAAGACTTCTCCTGCACCTCCCCCAGGTGCAGAAATACAACTGGATATCTTGAACTTAGTGATACTGCAACCCACACTGGTTGATCTCTTCTAGAAGTTTTAGGTAAAAGTTAAAATAGAGAGGATCAAGCTCTGGATCATTCCATAGTGGACTCAAAAAAAGAGCAGAATCAATCCAGCACAATCTCAAAGATGCTTTTCCAAAAGGCAACTGGATTGTTTTTTCCTTGAGGAAGAAGATGACATTTTGCTTCTCATCCAAGTAGCTTCAACAGTTCTGATAGGATGGGCGGAGTTTTGGAAAGGAAACATATTTCTTTGCAGTCATGCGGTTGTTAGCATTCTCCCTGAGAGCTCTTGGGGCCACTTGGAGGGTTTAACCTGTGCCCTCAGGGTCACTTGTAACAGAGTGTAAACGGGGGGGGGGGGGGGGGTAGAATCTTCCTGGAATTGCTGAAAGAACTGCATTGTAGACAGAAGAGCAATGGTGTCTTATCTCTCTCTTCAGAGAGGGCTGCTCAGTGTTAACATAAACGGCCTTTTTCAAACCAATGGTCCTCTCTATCCAGAATGTGGACTTTATGGAGTACATTACAGTAGCTGATCAGCAAGATGACACAGATGTAACTGACAGGAGGGCTGACTAATATAGGAAAGGGTGCACTGCTTCACCAAATGGAGCTACAAAAGAGCTTTTTGGCAGTAGCTGCCATTCACTCTTTGCCTCAGCTTGCCCATATTGCACCCGATTTCTAATTTGTACTGGTTGCCAATGTGTTTCTGTATATGATTGGGCCTGGCTATCTGAGGTACTACAAGGGACACGGTGGCTCAGTGGCTAAGACACTGAGCTTGTTGATCGAAAGGTCGGCAGTTCAGCGGTTTGAATCCCTAGCGCCACATAATAGAGTGACCTTCCGATACTTGACCCAGCTTAGTTCAAAAGCACATAAAAAAATGCAAGTAGAAAAATAGGGATCACCTTTGATGGGAAGGTAACAGCGTTCTGTGCGCCTTTGGCATTTAGTCATGCCAGCCACATGACCACGGAGACATCTTCGGACAGTGCTGGCTTTTCGGCTTTGTAACGGAGATGAGCACCACCCCCTAGAGTCAGGAATAACTAGCACATAAGTGCAAGGGGAACCTTTAGGGACTGCCTATCTCTTGTGCTTTCTTTCCTATCCAGGACCATCTGACAAAGTGGGCATACTCTGGGTCCCTATGTTCATGGGGGACCCACTTTCCCTGTAGTAGAGCTGCCCTCTGGAATGAGATCCCCCATGAGAGGATTCCAAAAAGCCATGAAGACCTGGCTATTCTTGTAAGCTTTGAGGTAGGTTGCAAGGGACTTCTCTGTCTCTGATGTTTTTTGTTTTGGTTTGTTATCTGGGTTGCTTGTCTATGGAAACTCTCAATCATCCAGGTCGTGGTTGTTCCAAGGCTACTTCTTAAAAGGCAACTGGAGTTTCTTGGCTTTTTCTTGGTGTTTTAAAGAAGCTTCTTAGATGAGAAATGAAATGTTTTCAAGGAAAAAAAACCCCTAAGAAAGTCCAGTTGCCTTTTGAAAAGCACCTTGGGGAGTACTGTCTGAGTTACCTTCTTGTACTTATTTTTGTATTTTGTTCCCATCTACTTTGTTGTCATTTTTTTTATGTTGCTCTTTATTTGCCTTCTTCCCCCCCATCATTTGAGGTTGGACAGCATCCAAACTGAATACATAAAAATAAACAATTGTCATTTGTACCAGAAACCTCTGATAGAAAAGAACAAAAAGAAGCAACAACATTGCAGCAAGTCATGTCCCATTACCTGATTCACACACTATACTTCCTGGTTTCAGCTCAAGCATCATGGTGATTAAAGAGATATCTGTTGAATACAGGATTTGAGTTCTGTGGCGTAAGTTCAGTGTCCATAACTCTGGGGTCGGATAAAGGATGTACACCCAACCTCCTTTGCTGCAGGTCACCTTGGAACCATACTTCTTTCCAATGAGGTCGGTTGAGTGTCTAATAACACCATACTTAGTCTGAGTTTTACCACCATGTTGCACCTTCACTGGAAACATCGATTCATGTCCCAAGAAGACAATTGCGGTGTCCCCTTCTTTTATCGTATCTCCATATTCAATAAAACTCATCACGACAATGTTGCCGCTGGCAGGTTATTTGCAGCTAAGGAAAAAGGAAACAAACACACTTCAGAATCTCTCCTTGCTTCTCTTGATGTTAGCCTATCATTCTTATTTGTTCTTCACAACTACTCTTTCTCATTTAAGTTCCCCATCACCAACCCAAATAAAGCATCATTCCATAGTTCCAAGTCATGATCTAAAGATGACCTATGATCCTGAATAGCCTTTTTAACACAAGCAATTCACAAGAGAAATCAGTAATGTAACAGCTGGAGTGGTCAAGTTTAGTTCGCTAGCATCAAGAAGTCCGAAATTCAGTCTTTTCCACTGTAAGAACTAGGCACAGGATGCAGCAGTCTCTAGCAGGCTATCTAATATTGATACTTATACAATATTTGGGGAGTCCAAAGTCTGTGGAATGCATATTTAAATCCCAGTTCTTCTTTACATGTGAGTCAGGTTCCCATGAAATAGTAATTTTAGATAATTGTCCTGCAGAAGCACATATTCTCCAGTTTAACACCTCGCGAACTGGTTCCCTAAAATAGCAAATTCCTAGGAAGAGACTTGAACAGAAAGCTTTCAACTATCCTGCAAGGTCTGATAACTCTGAACAAGATTCTTGACACTTAGCATACATTTATACAGGATTTAACATTTGTGAGGAGGAGGGACAAGAACTGTACTCAGAGCAAATAGGACCATACCAAACATAATGTGGCATTTACTTTGCTGAGGAACTTTTTTTTTTCTTTTTTCATTGAAGCATATTTCCCACCTCAAATTAGTTAGAATGCAACCCATTTTCAAGAAGAGCCTGGTGGCGTTGCAGATGCCTGTTATTAACATTCAGCTGCCTGCAATTACTGCTAGTTCGAATCTCCCCAGGCTCAAGGTTGACTCAGCCTTCCATCCTTTCTAAGGTAGGTAAATTGAGGACCCAGTTTGTGGGGGCAATAAGCTGACTTTGTATAAATATACAAAAGTATGAAGGCTATTGCTTAACGCATTGTAAGCCCCCCTGAGTCTCCGGAGAAGGGCGGCATATAAATCAAATTTTTTAAAAAAACTGAAAATGAAAGTGGCTGAAAATGTTGCAAAAAAATGGTTAAGAAAGTGACATAAGCGCAGTGCGGAAGGGGGAACAGTATCTCAAGTTACCTACTCTGATTAGGTAGACTTAAGGAGAAGCAGCTTCTTCAGATACAGGTAAAAATTGGAGAAGAGTACATTCTGAATATTAACAAGCTTTTTAAAAAAAGGGATGTAGCAAAAAATTATTCGTGTTTATTGATTTTCATTTACATGTTAAATATCTAATGCCACATTACACTGTTATACAATTTTAATAGGAGGAGGAGAAGAAGGATTAATAATGCAAGAGAGTTATGCCTGACTGGACATTGTACCTTGCAAATCACCATGTCTATTCCAAAGGGTTTGGAGCATTACAATTACTTGACAAAAAGTCCTTTGAGCTCTTGTGCCAACATCACCATTCAATCTTTTATCTCAGCACCTAACTGCTGACCATCAAAATTAAGTCATAATTTCACGAGGCTCCTATGTTTTATCTAGTAATCATTAAATTACACTTGCCATATATTTGATCTTTGTAGATAGGGACAGGAGTAATATCATAAGTACAGTTGTATTTCCAACATGAGAGTAATCAGAATTACAAATGCAATTTAGAGTTAGAAAGCTAATGCAAGACTATGAATCTGCATTCTGACTTTATTAATTTATCTTCTGATTTTACATGCTAATGGATTTTTTTTTTAAATGAGAAAAAAGTAGACAATAGGACAAGATTAATTGGTAGGTAACATGAAAGAATTCTTTGAAAGAAGAGGTTCTACTAGAGTATTAAAGGATTGCCAATTTTAAAAAAGCTTTGTTGTTATACGACTAAGAACTTCTTGACCACAGCTATAAAGCAAATGGAAGCTTTTCTTGGCATTGAAACAAGTGGGAGGAAAAAAGGTAATTTGCTAGCTACTAAACAACAGGAACAAGGACATTTTTTTTTGTTGTTTTTAAAGAGAAAGAAAATGGCAACACTAGGATATAATGTACCTTGCAGTAACTTAAAGAACAATATAAATGTAACAGCGATTACTGGATTATTTCCTCTTGCTAAAGATTCTATACAGTACCAAGAAAGAAAAAGCTGTCAGAAAAAGAATTCCATTAATCTAATGAAATAAAACAATGTTTTAAAAAATTTTAGACATCAATGTCTTTCAAATTTCTCCTGGTGCACAGCCTTGGAATTATAGGCCATTTTATCATCTAGAGATAAAATTAGAACCTTAGAATGAAGCAAAATGCAGAAACCAACCTACTCATCCAACTTTCCCCTTGATCACTGTAGAAGGAGCCAAACTCTTAGAAATTAAGGACACTGTACAGTAGTTTGCTGAATATATATAAAGGGAAGCTGGACTAGAAAAAGATGAACACAGTTTTGAAAATGGAGGAAGAAACACCAATAATCTATGTCATGCTGATGGGACTAAGATTACATATAAAAGGTCAACCTAATAAAAATAGGCCTTAGATTTGACAGTGAAGATTTTGAAGTGGTACGCAGCTTCTGCCTTTTAGTATCAATCTTCTACACAACAGGTGTCAAACTTGATCACGTCACGGGGTGGATCATGATGTATCGCGACGTTTTTGCGGAGCCAAGTTGAGTGTGGCCTGTGCTTGACGTATCTGGCCCATGGACCGCTAGTTTGACAAGCCTTTTCTACACTAAAGGAACAAGCAGCAAAGAAATACATTACAGACCAGCTCTTGCTAGAGCAGTTCTTGAAGGCTTTGCAAAATATACTTAAATGCCATGATGTGTCTATATGTACAAAGATCAGAATTGTGCAAGCAATGGTATGACACATTATAGAAGGAAAAGTTGGACTTGGAAGAAGCAGGATAGAAACAGTATTTGCACTTATGATCTTTTGTGGTGAAGAAAACACCTAAGAATAAAATTACGAAAACCAACAATGGATCATAAAAACAAATCACAGTTGTCACTTGAAGCCCAAATGACCAGGCTCAAATGATCTTACTTTAGTAACAGTATGTAAAGGCCTAGATGTATGGAAAAGGTTAAAAATGCTAGGAAAGGTGGAAAGAAAGAAAAGAGGACATGTAGGAAAAGGTGAACAGAATCACTGCTGGAAGACTTGAAGGACCAGGTTAGGAACAGATTGTCATGGAGAAAATCTATTTATGTTGTCCCTAAGAGTCAACACCAACTTGATGGCACATAATCAATCAGTCAATTAACCTTGCTAAAGAGCCTTTTTCTCCTTTTTGTTCTCCAAGAGAGAACATACCATATATAGCTGATGAAATAGGTAGACTCATCTTTATAGCATTAGCAGTGGCTAAGCCATGCATAAAATTGTCTGGCATTTGTCTTCTTCTGCTGTGTCCATATATAATATTCCTATTTCAGCACTATACTCTGTGCATCTGATGAACCAGATGGCAGTCCACAATGACTGTGCAGTAATAATTCCTGAAGTCATGAAAACTTTTTTCCTCCATCATAAGAGTTCTTTCAATGTCTTTAAGACAACTGGAAAAACTGCTTTGCTAACTTTCCAGACTGAATTCTGAGGAGTATTTGTTGAAACCAGTTGCTACATTGGAACAAGATTTGTTTTGGGATACCAATAAACTGGGCTTTTTAAGGAGCAACTGTTAGATCAGGTATGTCCAGCCCACAACCCATAAGCCGCATGCAGCCCCTCAAGATAATAAATTTTAAAAAGAACTAAAAACAAATGCTATTTATATGCATTAATTTTATATGCAGCCCAAGACAATTCCTCTTCACTCAGTATGGCCCATGCAAGCCATATTTGCATGGGCCATACTGGACAACCAGGTGTTAGATGGAAGCAACTAGAACATATGTTGTGAGTTTCAACAGATCAGGTACAACATTCTACATGTGCACTTTTAATAGGCAATTAATATATAGAAGTTTTAAAAACTAAAGACATTTAAAAACCCCAGACTGAAAGAAAGCATGGGATTTTCATTATTTTATCCACCTCACTTTCACATTTCATGTTCCATTTTTCACCCTGTTTTGCACTTGTGACCTACAAACGACTTGTCCCTATTTATCTTTTCTATAAGAGATGTTTGGGGGGGGGGTGCAAATAGGTACAAGATAATACTTCTGCGTTGTATCAGACCATCGTTTGCGCTCACGATTATACCCCTGCTGACATCCCCTGTTCTTTAAAATTAATAAAATCGCAGGAGCCCTGCTTTCCTTTGCAGATCTTTGGAGATTTGTAAACTTTCCCCTTTGTAAAGTTTAAAGCAGGTCTAGCATGTCAAAAGAAGGTGCCAAAGTAGCGAATGGAGTGGCCCCTCTTGCAAAAGAGGCGACCGAAGTGCAGCTCTTGGTGTCGTTTCTCCGCCCCGACTTCCTTTAACAGCCGTCTGCTTTAATCCCGCTTCACTCTTACCTTTCCGATTCCCTACTTGCATTCAAGCAAGCAGCATCAGATCAAGACCAGAGCACAGTCTTGGCCGGTGCAGACACGTGTTTCCAGTACTTCCTCTCTCTTGCTCGTCGCAGCCGGTGACGTTGGTCGTCCCCTCCCTCGCCCTGACATAGCCGGTCTTGAGTGGGAGGAAGCTCTTCCCTGTTTCCAGCTTGGTCGGAGGTCCTTTTGCTTCCTTTTGCGGTGATGCAATTGGCGCCCTGTCTCCTCTGTCCCTGGCTTCCCATTAGTTGTGTGGTGCAATCGGTGCATCTCTGAGTGGTATTTGTTGTTACTGTTTTAAATAACCAGAGCCGCAAATTCACTCTTACACGAACGTCTCATTGTCGGGTTTGGCGACGGTTCCACCCCTGCTTATCTAAGACTGAACTTCCCTTTGAATTGAAAGGGACCTCTGAGTAGAGTGTAGGATTGCGCTAAGAAAATCGGTTCCTTTGGTGAATACACTGCGAACCGCGGTATTATTTCTGCAAGATCAGCTCTGTCAAGGAAGGCTTATATTGATTAAAGCTGGCACTTCATTTCTCCTTTACCTTCACTGTAATGCGATTACAGTATTAATCTCTGACATATGTTCCTGGTTTGGAGGAGGTTACATACATTCCTATACCTACTTAATCTGTGTGCCCATACTTACCAGGCTGTTACTTATTGTTTCACATTTTCAAAAATGTTGATCAACCCTAGAAATATTTTTAAAGGAAGCAGATACTTTAAAGAAATGCCAATTGAAGAGAGAGAGAAAATGCTGTGGGCCTTCCTTAAATGTAAATTTGCATAAGATCAAATAACATCTTACAGAATGCAGAAGATCTACCCATCACTTTTCGTATTATGTGTCAATGACTAAAACTGTTGCCTACCCAATATTTATAAACATTTTAAATCAGATGTGTTTCCTTGAAAGTACAGTAAGCCCTATTTTCTTCAATGGAATGTGCTGTCTGATATTGTAAATTTGGATTTTTTTTCTCCAGTGGCTTATTTACATTGCTTAGATGTAATTCTCACAGCACCCCTGTAAAGTAAAGATCTATGGTCACCTCCATATTGCCCTCTGTGTTGCTGAGATGAGGACTGAAATTAAGAGAAAGTGGATTTTTGTAAGTGGAGAATCACATACCGTAATTCATGAGGATGTCATGCCAGGTTAGTATGTACAGTGTAGAATTTCACTTTGACTTTCTCTACTATGCCAGTTCCCTAGCAATGTGTGTAGGACTGCAGCCTTGAGTCATGACTGAGGAACAAGCTAAACAAGCTCCAGAAAGAAGAAAGGGGCGGGCATGACACTGATGTATACTTTATATGGTAGTGAATTCTTTTTTATTAGCATATGGAGTTTGCCAAGAAATAGCTCCAAAGCAATGTAAAATGCTATTCACCGAGCAAGTTTACACATAGTGTAAACAAAATTAACATGATAAACATAAGAATAGCTTTGTCAATCAAATTATTACTTTGCTCCTATAATGTTGCTCTATGTTTTTTCAGCCTCTTAAAGAAAGCTCTTAGCTGACATAAGGATTGGGAAATATTTTGAAGAATAGCTCTTAGTTCACCCAGCAATTCAGTGCAAAGATTCTGCACATACTTTGTCTTCTAAAAAGGGATTTTGTTGTTGGGAACAAAGCCATAAAAAACAGTCTTCTTTAGCCTTCCAAAACTGATTCCTGCCATCTGATGTATGCAGAACATGTGGATGAACCGTTCTCTGTCTTCTGATTGCCACAGATCCCATTATCTGTGTGAAAACTAACTCCCTTTATCTTCGAAGCCATTGCATTTTATTGATTAAATAACAGAGGCCGAGAAGCACTGACAATGAACCCCCCCTTTTTAAAAAAAAAACTCAAAACATTCAGGGAAAATTACAACATATTTTTCTTACAAGAGAAAAATTGCTTATAATAAAAGAAAGCATCCTGACCAAAAAAACCTCATAAGTTTTACATCTTCAGATATTGCATTCTTACATGATTATAGCATACTCAGCTTTCATCGGCTTTAGGCAGAAGTTAGCTTACAAATAAATAAGAGGGTGGCAGCCTGGGAACTAAATCTTATCTATTTAATTTAGGTATGTGCTGTATTGTTATACTGCCATATTTCCCAAGGTCTCTCAGTGTATAGTTAAATTCAATGCTCATTAAAATAACTGAAGGAAATCCACCTAATAAACCATATAAAATAATATACATCAATAGTGTATAATTTATTGGTCATGTGTTTTCTTAGTGGTTTGGAAATTATGCTTGATAATTGGAAATGATGGTTGGTAATTCCTTCATTTCCCAGGTTTAGTTTAATACCTTCATAAACAGAAGTTTTATCCTTACCTGTAGAAGGGAATTGCCATGATAAAAATTGTATTTTTGCTATTGAATTGTGACCCATTACTGTTAAGGAGCAGAGAACCTTAAGAGACAAGAGTTTAGCACGCTATTCAAGAGTATAAGATACCACACATCTAGGATACCTACAAGCCTGGTAAGTTTTCAATTGCTCTTCATAGCACTGTGGTAGCCCTTCACTGTCCCACATTTTTATGTGATTATGGTTTTTTCTGATGTTTTTATTTTTGCATATCACACCTATAGGAGTTAGTGGGAAAGTTGGCAATGGCTGTCACCGTGTAGGTATTTTCATAGCAACCTGATATGTGGGAATGAATCAAATGCTTTGCCTGTTGCTTTTCCCTTTCTGCCAGAAAAAGCTCTACTTGCTAAAATAACTTGAGAAAATTCCACCTACTACATGCACCTACTAAATAACAAATGCATGAAGAAAGTTAATAAAAAGTTGACCTAAGCTTTGTTAATAATTCTTTTTAAGATAAGCAGTATTATTGCTGGCCATTTGACAAGTATAAAGAAAATGCTGAAATGTAAATCATTTTGCTATTTTTGTAGCAACCAAACCTTCATTATATTTCTTGGTCTCAGGAATATAACTTCAGCATGATTGCATAACATATACAGCTCTCCTGATGTAACTGAACCATAGCTCCTAACAATTCCACCCAGCATGGCTAATAATGAGGGATGCTGGGAAGTTTGTCAACATCTGAGGACAAATTGTGCATTCATGTGACACAATTAAATGTGTTAGGTTCATGTCCCCAAAGCTATGACATTCTTTCTGTGCAAAGACATGTCCTAAATCCATTAACATTCAGGAGCCATATTGGATAGACTGTTAGATTCTTTTGCAACATTTCAGAAATGTAAGCTTCTTTTCCCAAAACACTTTGTAGCATTTATAATTAAGCCACTGGGGAAACTCTTAGCCTGGCCCTAGAGTAAAGTCTCTTCTGCTTCCCTGATCTACAGTACATCCTGGAAATCTTTGCAGCAATTACTTATGAAGCCTCAATATTTGCTTTTTGCTTTATGTTTGGGCTATATAACGCCACAAGGTGTTTAAAAACTTAGCCATGGTAGTATGTAATGCTTACCTTCTCCTCCAGAGCTGTTGCGTACAAATTTCAGAGATGGTGGGAGTGTCATTTCTCAGCAAACTCCCCAAATACAGTGGTCTGCATCACACTCTTCTTGAAGCAGAGAACAACAGTGGTAATTAATCCACAGGGGAAACAGGGATCGGCTGATGTAAGCAAAAATAGGCAGATACTTATATCTGTTCATGATCTCAAGGACAAAGTTGCCAGTTTGCATTCACAAGGGTGCCATTAGAACATTGCTCTGGGTACTCCGAACCGAGTCCCCATTTGGCAAATACTGTATGAGCAACACAGCCTCACCAATAAACTTACTGTATCTGCTGTATCTAAAAGTGCCAGCATCAAATTATTCTAGCCAGATTCTAAAATTACATAACTGCACACTGAACTGTAGCTAAAGCATTAGTATATTTAAAATGCTGGCATGTGCATGCGATGCCAAAAACTTAGATCTAAGGGGTGCTATATTTGATAGCTGTAAGGCAGACTTTAAATGAGACATCACTTTTATTTGCTGACAATTGACTGCCCAAATTCTGACTGTTGGAAGCTTGCCTCTTTTTTTATTTTTTTCCTGCAGTCATCCTATTTTGTTCCTTGTGTTTTATGGAGCAGAGTAGAAGGCTTGAATTTAAACAATTGCCGTAGCTGTCTTCACACAATAGTTTACATCTGAGGATGATTTTAATGTTTCCCAGCCATTTATATCCTAAATGAACAGGAAAATTATATATTTTCCTCTCTTGCAATTTGAATTTAAAAAAAGAGTTGGTAACTCTGCTATTAGAGAGAGAAGGTTTTAGGAGAATAAGTTGACTCTGTGATTAACCCAGCCATCAAGTCTATCAGTTTTAAGTTAACCATGACTAAACATGTTATGCAAACACAGCTACTGCCTATTTTCTTTGAAGCTGCATTCGGATATCCATTTAAAGAAAAAAATACCATAATTTTGGGAGGGGGAGGTGTGAGAGGGAGGTAGCCAGGGTTTAGTTCCTCATTTCTATTAAAATTCTCATTCCACACTAAGTTACAGTATAGTTAGTTTGCTCTGAACTTGCCTTTTGTGTCTCCAATCAGCTGTATACATTTTAATAAATCATGGTTCAGCCAACACTGTCTAATAAGATGTGCCTAACGATAAAACCTTGTATGCATTATGTCATTTTTATTGTGGCCACGTGGTGAAGAATGGATAATGTAAGGTTATACTTAGGAGTCAGGTTGTGAATTATTTATTTTGATGGTGATAGCTATTAGGGAGCTATTTGGCTTGAAATCCCAAGGATGTATTCTGGGTGGCCTGTAGCCATCACTCTTGGACAACAACCCACCAGAAGAGGTATATTCAACTATTCCAAATACAAAATTACTACTGCTTAGAACCACTAATAATTTGTATCCTCCACGTAGTAGGCCTAGAACTTTTAAAAATAATTTCACAGCCAGAAATTAAGCTGGTGAAGAATTATTTGCATGGAGTAAGTAGAATTACAAGTTAAGGACACTCAACTTACGATCACAAATGAGCCCAAATGTTTTTATGTTTTTAAGTAAGATATTGGTTGAGGGAGTTTTACCCCATTTTACGATTTTTTGCCACATTTGTTAAGTGAATCACTGACGTTGTTAAATTAATAACTTGGTTGTTAACCAAGTTTCGCCATTGATTTTGCTTGTCAGAAAGTTGCAAAAGGCGATCACATCAGTCCGGAACACTGCAACCGTCATAAATATGAGTCAGCTGCCAAGCATCTGCATGTAAATCACATGACCATGAGGCTGCTACAATTGTCATAAGTGGAAAGCAGTCATAAGTCACTTTTTCAGTGAAGTTGTAACTTTGAACGGTCACTAAATGAACTGTTGTAAGTTGAGGACTACCTGTACTTTCAAAATCACTAGTAAATGAGAAGAAATATTTTGAGTTGCATTAGAGAGCAAACTGAGTTGTAACTGGTCAGAGGCATCAAGAATTTATGGTAAAGCAAACACAGAATAGGAAAGATCCAGGAGTACAATACTTTACTTTAGTATAAAATTAATGTAATTTAAGATAAAACTAGGCCTTTAAGGCTGGAATTAAAGGAAATTATCGTGGCGGGAGCTACACTAATGAGATAGGGTCTATTGGTGTTCCTTTGATTCAAAAAAGGTTGTGGGAAAATTCTTCAGCTTGGTCTATTTTTTACAGACCTCAACATTCTTGAAGTAAAGAGTTAAGAGTTAATAGAAGAGTGGCTATTACTGGATTTTTTTCCCTTAATGGAGAAGAGTCTGTACAGTAGCTTAGTTGCTCTATTATGAGCTAAAAAACAATGTATAAACTTTTTTCCTGCCTGTGAATGCATTAGTGGATGATGTTTCACCTCTGCTGGCATTTCTGTCTGCTGCTTGAATAAGAAAGGAACTACTTTAATTCAACACCTTACATTCAAATATTCATTCTGTCCTTTTTTTCATACAGGCTTCTATTAATGACAGATAGAGAACTCTTGAGGATTCAGTTGGTATTCTTTACTTTTCATTTTAGTATGCCCATCAGGTTGGACTCTTAATTTAACACAGTCCAAATCTGGTGTGTGTGTCTGTATGCAAGCTTCTCATATGCTGTGTTCCCATGATATGTTTACCCATACTTAACAGAGTCACAGTTTAAACAAGTAAACCCTATTTTCTGGATTCACATAACACGTTGACTATAATGTGGCTATGTATGGCTGTGACCCCAGTAGGTCTTTTGCATGTTGTGCAAATCCAGATTAATTAGGCAATGATTAGAGAAAGTACCCCAAGGTCACTTAGGGAGCTCTTTAGCTAAAGCTTTTGGCCCTGATTCTGCAGAAGACTTGGCGATGAATGTAGCTGTAATCTCATCAACCAGCTTGCATTTTAGAGTAACTTTGCTGCAACACACATGAAATGATTCATTAGAGTTGTTGACAATATAATGCCATATCCTGGTCTACATCTTGGACAAAGAACTAGTTCTACAAACATTAATTAATTTATTGCCCTATTTAAATTAAAGAAGCTGCCTATTTCATGTTCCTATACATGAAAGCTTTTCCTTGAGTGTTATCAAGCCATTTAGGGAGCTACATGAATGGAGGGTTCGAAGTTTCTCCTTCCTTTTTTCCTTCTGTAGCCTCTTGCTATTTCCAGTCAAATTCTAGCTTCTTAACTAAGAGTAGTACAGATTAGCCATAATCCAGGTTTTACCTGCTCTAAGAAGCAATGACAAGAAAAATGGCATTGATTGAATTTCTCTGATGTTTAAAGAAACAGAACTCCTGTCATAACTAAAATTGCAAACTTACATATTCACTTGTAGCTTGAATAGGTTCCAGGGATATTGTTATGACATTTAATTTCTTTTGGATAAAAAAGCCATAAAGACCGATGGTGTCTTTGCAAAATATTTTATTTAAAATTATGCAAGCAGAGTGTAATAATAATAAAAAAAACCCTAGGAAAAAGCTAGAGGTTCCATGATCCAATGGAAGCAACCTGTAAATTGAGGTAACAGAATGAGAGTCATGGACCTTTAAAATCCTTAAAATCCTGCCAAATGCACACACTCTAAGCATAATCCATGACTGGCCACAGCACTGGCTGGCTTTTCCTGGAAATCGATGGCTTTTTCACTACTACCTTCTGCCAGCAGCAATGAAGACTTTAATAATTGAGTAGAAGGGAACTTTAGTTGCATACTCAAGAAACAAAAGTACCTGTAACTTTGTATATTGTGAGATTGGTTTCTAAGCCAACCTTTGCTTGGAAAGCTGAAAGCAGAGCTGTCAGAGTACATTCAATATTATTACTATGATTGGTCAGACAGCCAGATGTATAGGTTGGATTTGGCATTTTTATCCACCTATTGAGTCCTTCCCAAAGACTTTTGATATTTGATGATGTTAAAGGCATTGCTTTTTA
Organism: Masticophis lateralis; assembly: GCA_030761175.1. Classification (NCBI taxonomy): domain Eukaryota; kingdom Metazoa; phylum Chordata; class Lepidosauria; order Squamata; family Colubridae; genus Masticophis; species Masticophis lateralis. The sequence goes on along the minus strand of JAUDYJ010000001.1, from coordinate 318,738,014 downwards.
AAATGTGCTAAAACTTTATCCAGAAAAATAAGAGTACTTCACAATTATTCGCTCATTTTCTTTCCCTGCCCCTGCCAAAAAATCATAAGGAAAGTAGAGCAGGTAAGAATTTGGATAGGAGACCACTGGGTAATACCCAGGGTATAGCTACACTGAGAAGTTTTTAAACAATCCAGAAAACAAACTGTTTCTGCATTATTAAAAAAAAAAACCACCACAAGGTTATGCCCATATTGTTGCAAGAATCTGTCTGAATCTCAAGGAGCCTGTATATTAATTTTTAATTTTAATTAATTTTTCCTTCACATGGATGAGTCTCACATTCCACTTGCCCTTTATCTGCAGTCTTCCTCCTACTTTTTGTTTTCATGACTTGATTGCAAAAGTCAAAAGCAAAAACTCAACCTGGCCGCCACAACTACAAAGGAAGCACAAACAAAAAAAAGGGGGCAGAGCATTGTATCACTTCAGCCACCATCTTGACTTGACACGCCATGGATTCCCATCACTTCAAATATCACTCAGCACAGGATGCAGATACTTATGTGTTGGAAATAACATTTATGAAATATCTGAAGGGGGTATTTGTTTTATTATTATTATTTGTGTAAACCCCCTGCCCCAAAACCACCCAAGGACTTGATGAGGCTCTTCCACTCTTCAAAACAGGTTTGTATCCCCCCCCCCCCACAAATAGCCCCTGTAGCTTTGCTTTAACAGTGGAATTATGTGTGAAAATTAGGAGCTGAAGTTTTGCATCATGAAGAGAAAGACTGGCATGTCTGCTCATTCCTGCCTCTTGTAACTGTTGTTGAAGGTCCTGTTGTTGCCCTGGTCCCAAGAGTCCCATAATGTACCCTTTTTCAGAGGCTGCAACCATCACGTGGAATTTTCAGCTCCAAGATGGCCTGATCTTTTATAATTTATTAAAGGGTTCCATGCTACTTTTCAGCCCTGACAAGGTCCCCACAGCAATTTATGTAACACAGAAAAGCCAGCAGCAAGCAAGGCAACATTAGAACAACATTTTAATAAGATGAATTAAAACTTCAGTTTTATTTTTAAAGAAAAAAAATAAGAACCAGTGGAATAATATTTTTGCTGGCTTATATTAATCACCTGCCTTTTGATTCTACCATGATTTTGCTGAGTAGCCGTTAAGGTGTTTCTACTGTTTTCTTATGCTATTATCATTCTGGTTTCTGATTTTCATTTCTACATTTTAAATAAAGCTATTCTAAGAAGTTACATGATCATAATTGTACATATTTATTATGGATTGTATTCTCATAACATACTGAATCAAAAACTACCCAGTTACATTTTAGATTTGTATATTGCAAAAACTCAGCCAAGCTTTAGTATAACACAGAAAATTGTGTTGATAAGATATTAGGTACAAAGCCATAACATTTCCCCTCAAATATCTTAGTTAAGACTTGCAAACTTACTGGATTATGGCTGTGGCCTGTTTCACATACATTGACTTGAACTGCAACCCAACTTATTTCGTTTCGTCTTCATACAGATTAGTGTCTCATGAGTAGCCCTTCTTCCCCAACCTTCTGACCCTGCACAGTTTCCCATAATTTTCAGCTGGGAAACAGATACTGAATCACAAGTCTGAGAAAAAGAAGTAAATCCTCAAATTCCACTCAGAACATAAATCCAGCCACTTTGTGGCCCTCAACAAAAATAAAAATGTTAAGCATTGGCCATTAAAGGTCTATCACTGATTTAGCATGTTGCATCAATTTGGTTAGTGGTTTACTGCTGTGTGAATCTTTATTTCTATTTTGAAAATTTTGTCTGTATGTTACTATCTATTGCATGTGTTAACTGTTTTCAACGTCTCAAAAAAGCTAGATATATATGTTTTACGTAAAGTAGAATCAATTACAATAAAATACTCAGTGACCCACTGTTATCTCATGCAGTATGACTTGAATTCAGAAGTGCTCGTAAGTTGATACTTTCTCTTTAAGATAAGATGGGTGTAATATTTAAAAAAAAAAAACCCTTTTCCTAGCCAGTATACTTGCTACTTGCCACAATATCTATATCCAAGGTTGAGCTTGAGCCAGTCATTCTCTCTCAGATTATCCCACTTTATAGAGTGGTTGTTATGGAGAAAATAAGAGGAGGAAGGTGTGTTGGATATGTTTACTGGCTTGAGTTATTTGTAAAAATAATAAGAGTGGGGTATAAATAAACTGTATGCAGACTTTTGTTCAAATTCAGTTAAAACTTAGAGTAGAAAATACCTAGTTTAGCCTATTTTTTGACCTATTTCCCCCCTTCCCCCCCTGTAATTCATTACGCATGGAAGTAGTAAAACTAACGAGAACAAAAAGCTTTGAGTGCTTTGAGCAGAGTTCAGACAAGGGCAAAGGGGCTGGATTTCTTTTCTATAGGGAAAACCTGCAAAGGAAATTCTGTTAGGAATAACAAAGCTTGACAGTTTTTCACACAGCATATAAAGAGTTAAAAGAATGTTTTGTCTGCCTTTTTAGCGGAGGAGATGACAGCATCCATGGAGCCCCCAGCAATCTGGAGCTTGTTAAACATTATTGCTGAAGGACTTTGTAGCAGCACCTGTTGAAATGCTGTTTTTCTCACTTGCACTTGGCCATCTCTGATAGAATTTCATTTTCTGTTCCAATACATAAAGACAAATAAGCAAAATTAGCATAAGCAAAAAGAGGAAATAAAAATTCTGCTCTTGTAAAGCCAAGTTTTCCAAACTGTCTTTAGAAATAAATTCAAGAGTTCACTGAATTTAAATTTATTAAATTTAATGAAGGACTCATGACTTTTGTGATGTTGCTAAACTATGGCACCCGTGTGGCCAACGGCAACATTGCAATTGTTCAACAGCTGGATGGGCACAGGTTCCATTCTAATTGACAAAGACCAATCTTTATAAGATTTAAAATATCTTAGACTCATGATAGGGTTCATCCTGTTGAAATTAACCTCATTTACTCCTAAGTATATTTACTTCCTTTGGTACTAAGCCTTACTATTCAATCAAACATGAAATGGGTTTAGAGTTGGTCTGCAGAACTCAATTTAGAACTGTTTGGAATCTACATTAAGGCTGCAGTTCTTAGACTTCCCCAGGGCTATATCTGGGCCTAGAATCTAGGAGGCTACAGTCTCCGGGTATCTGCTGAATAGCAGATAAATCTATGGGCAGTTGCTAAGATAATACAATGCAGAACAATCCTGTCAAAAACTGAGAAATTGTAACAGTTTTCTTGGTAGTTTACTATGTGATGAAAATGCAGCTAAGTAATGAATCGTGGTTAAGCAATGTCGGCTTTATCACAGCTGTTATGTAAATCCAATTACAGGGAATTTACAATCAACCAAGCACCGAATCTTTAAAGCTCTTGGCTTCATTTTTCTCCATTGTAAATACTAAATACTCTTGTATTCATTTTCACTGGGTGCAGAAGAAAAAACAGTGAATTAAGGGGGGGGGAGGAGAAGCACCTTGACTCAAACAGGTATGCATGGCATCTATCTAAGAGTCTCGATTCATCCTTACAAAAGAAAGCACATTTGCAGAGCTTTATTCCCAAGAATTGCATCAGCGGCGGTTTCCTGATTCCCAGGCATGTTGGTGCTTCATTCCCTTTCGGTGAGAAGGGAGGGAGGGGGTGGGTGGGCTGGCGACGGCATCCTTCGTAATTCCCTACAGTTAATGCTTCAAGTGACTCCCCTTTGTTGAAAGCCTTTTGTGGCTGTCTGAGACTCCGCTCCACGGCCGGGCATCTAACAAGGAGGCCCCACAGCAATTTGGGGGACCAGAGCTAGATCTCAAGCAAGGCGAGAAGTCTTCCCCACCCTGGAAGCAAATCTCCAATGGAATGAATGGAATATAAATACCAGCCAATAAGCAGCCGGCTTAGGGTGTATATAAAAGGGATGGGAAGGTGGAGGGAAAGGCTTCATTTCAGGCAGGTCTTTCTGGTGGAGCTTGCAAGAGGCTGAGAGCGCTTTCCTTTCGCAGCTCCTCTCAAAGTCTCGGTAAGTGCGCAGGGCAAGCGGTGCCTTCGGGCTTCGGATTAGAGCTTGAAGTCGCCGTGTTGGCCGGTTGGACGTCCGGCTCTGCGGCGGCTTCTGCTTTTCGGAGGAAAAAGCCCAGCAGACATTTTTTAAGGCACGAAAGACCAGGGGTTTTTTTCCCCCCCTCTCTCTCTGCGAACTCGCGTTTCTTTTAAAGCCAGCATCTCTCCCTGGCGAGAGAAAAGGAGGCTCGGGTTCTGGTCTCACGCCGCAACGATTGTAGCTGCTTTCTGGACCGAGAGAGAGAGTCGGAATCGCCACGTCCAGGATATGGACGTGTCCAAAGGAGAGCTCGGGCTCGGAGATAACGCTTCGATCTTGCAAGGGGGTTCCCCGGGTTTTACCCTTTATTTTTAAAAAAATCGACTCCTTTCGCTGGGGGCGCGATGCTCCGACGGCTCCCCCCCCCCCCCCCAGCATCTAGAGCCATTAGGGGTTTCGCGCAGAGCAATTAGCTACATTCATCCTCTGAGTTTGTTACGTAATGATGGTCCCTTTCATTTTCGAGTCGCCGCTTCTCCTTAGGCTGAGATGCCCCCAAAGCAAGCCCGTTTCTTGGCTGTGCACCGGAGGGAGGGAAAGAAGCCCGCTTGTGGTTCTTGTCCTTATAAAGCAGGGCTGTAGTTGAAGAGCGGTGGTCCTCTTCCCCTGTCTCGGGGGAGAGGGGGATACAGAGGGAAGTTGCGAGAAGCCTGGGTTCCCAACTCCCTGCCGCCTCCTGGCCACTTGCTCCCCAGATACACAGCCTTGCCGGAGCTGTCGCGCACTGCAGCGAGGCTGCTCTTGCCTTCCCGGAGCGAGGCTTGGGCAAGCCAGGAAGAGAGCGCGCGGGGAGGGGGAACTCGGCTGCGATGCATCTCAGCCAGCGCCCTTTTTGTGATCCACTTAAAAAGCCGCCCTCCCGCCTTCCCTGCTTTTCTCCCCCCAACCCGCCTCCCTCCGCCGCGGCCGCCACCTGCTCCTTCCGAAGCGCCTCTCCCGGAGAGATCCGATGGAGAGTCGTAGGTAGCTAACAGCCCCGCGGCCCTTTCCTTCTGCGGTTGTTTGTGCCAAAGCGCTGCGCATCCCTAACCGGCTTCTCTTCTCTTGCAACAGAGAGGAGGTGCCTGGGGGCGCGGAACCGAGGCAGCCCCGGTGGAGTGGAAGGTTTAGAATGTAGGGCTGCCTCCTTCGGCTTGCTTTTTGCAGGGCTCTGCTCTCCCGGCAGCCGGGCGGCTTCGCAAAGGGAACCCGTGGCGGCGGGGGTGAGGTGGGGGGAACCGCACAGCGAGGGCACTCGCTTTCTTTTCTGTCTTGCAGCAAAATGTCTGCTTTCTGGAGGCGAAGGTGACCTCTAGGACCAAGGAAAAGGGAGGGAGGCCTTCTTAGCGAAGCCCTTAAGACCTCCTGGGGGAAGTTAGGTGGCTGGCTTCCTATTCCTGGTTGCTCAGCCACGGATGTAGCACCTTGACCTTGGCCAAGCCTCTTAGCGCTGGCCCAGCCTGCCTGGCACAGCGGTATGGGGAGGAGTTGAGTATTATTTGGCAACCCTCCACAATTGCAGGTGCTCTGCAGACCAAGTGTTGAGTTGAGCAGGTCAGGGAGAGACTGCAAGGTGACCTTGTGCTCCCGACCAGCCTTTTCCTGTACAATTGAAGCTAAGTTAATACTTTGCAGGAGGCAAAATGATGGTTTCCCTCTCTTCTTTTTCTCCCCTCCCTTAGCTCCTTTCAGACAGGCCAGTTATGCCCTTCTCAAACAGCCACAATCTTTCCAAGATGAATTATTCTGCAGAAGATGAGTATCCGGATCTAAGTCTCCATAACAATCACATGGCTTCAGTTATGACCTTGGAGTTATATTCAAAGCTGAGGGATAAAAAGACTTCTAGTGGATTTACCATGGATGATTGTATTCAGACAGGGGTTGACAACCCAGGTAAAGGAAAATGGCTGCTCATTTAATTTCTCTCTATTCCTCATTTAACAAGGAAGCGCTGTGCTGCTTTACAAAACACGCTGTCTGTGAGAATCACCTTGCAGCCTCAAGAGTATTACATATTTTTTAAAAAGCTTACAGTGTTTGTGCGGAATCTTGATTGCAACCAGAATGGCTTTATTTACTGACAAATACAAACCTATTGATTCCTTCTGCTGATTCCCCCCACCCCCAAATATTAATGTTGAATGAGAAACTCCCTTCCCCTCCCAGGAAGCCCTAGTTCTAAAGGTATATAATTTACAACTGTTGTTCTTAAAATGAATCCCTGATTAAGAAATATAGCTGCTCTTTGGCAAATAAAGTAGGAGCAGATCTTAGTAGTGGGGATATTACTGCATTTTTCCTGTTAGTCTCTAGCAATATTGAACTTTAATAATTAGAAACAGCCTTCCAGTGAGACCATCCATAGTCAAGTTCCCCCAAGAGTCATGTAGCTGACGTTCTAACTCTGAATTTGAGCTAGAAATTGTGAGACAGTCTTTTTCCTTGTAAAATGTCATTCGGACTGGAGTTGATAATCCTGCCAAAGCCTGAGCTGGTGAACTTGGCTAATGCAGATTCAGGCTTTTTGCTCAGGCATGAAATCAACTGTGGCTATGGAAATGCAAAATGGCTGAAACAAGCCTGATTTAAATGAAATGGTGGTTAGTTGAGGTTAACTGTGTAATATATGATAGAGCTTTTAAAATTGCTTTTTATGCCCTTTATGCCTTGGAAACAGTCCTTCAGAAACTGTTAGATGTGCTGAAGGGAGCACCATAAACTTCTCTTAACCATTAACAAGGGGGTTGAATTAAGTGATGAAGTCACTCATAGTCATCATAGCTGCTATGGGCTACTTCTGGAAATAGACTGCTGAATACATGTTAATGAAAACAGTGATAAATAGAGCCTCCGTGGTCAACAGTCTTACATTTCAGAGATAACTGTAGTCTTGACATCCTATCTGCAAGTTTCATGAAGGCACCTCGGTAGCCATTTGTTGTGCACTGGATACCAAACTTGCAAATGTTATAAAAAGTCTGTAACATCAGTGACTGATGAATTATAATTTGATAATGATCTCTGATGAAAATGTGAATGTCTTCAGAGATGCTTAGTCTCTATGTGATAATGCGAGTGAGATGGATGGTATCCAAATTTGATAAATAACGATTGCATTCAGTTTTAGTGATTTCTGAGCATTAGGCATCTGAGCATCAGGCAACTTTCCTGTAGGCCTTATAGAAGTTGGTCCATTAAGGGATGGCCTTGCCAGAAGAGAAGTATCTGGTTTATTACAAAATTGATTGGTGATTTTTTTTTTCAGGCATTGATTACAGTTTTCCTCAATCTGGTACCTTCCAGACAGATTACTTTACAACGCCCATGGGAACCATTGGCTAGCAGATTAAGGATAATGGTAGTTTTCCACTTCTGAGGGTTGGCAGGTTAGAGAAATTAGCCCTGCTTGAAATTTCACTTTAAAAGTCTAAATAAGATTTCTCCATTGAGAAAATGGAGTTGCATTCACTATCATGTGGGTGCTTGTTTTCCTGTGATTCTATTTTGCAAAAGTATGTGTTGCAGAATGGATTTTGCCAAAAAGAACCCACCCCACTTTGTTTTCAGTTTGACTAATGTGTGCCAGTTGTAGAATTTGGACTGCCTGTTTGATACCTACACAGAAAATATATATAGTTCTGTGTATTTTTATAATAATAAAATATACAGATTAACGGAAACTAAGGTTTTAGGTTCGCCTAATTCTGAAGCATTCAGGGTAAACCAAATATTCAAAGCAGCTTTACTTTCAAAGAAAGTAGGCAGAGAGAGGGAGAAAGTTTTAAATGTGCTGCATTCACACAAACCTATGAGCAAACTACAAAGTCTAACTTAACAGAGAACTCACGGTGTATCAAAAATGTCTCTATACCTTATAAAGCTAACGACATGCAAAATCTAATGTGTTTGGAAATGCCAAATGCTAGAATGGAACTTTGAAACCAAAGGTCTTCTGGCTTGTTAATTCCTGTAGGCCATCCCTTCATTAAGACAGTAGGATGCGTAGCTGGTGATGAGGAATCGTATGTCACATTCTGTGACCTCTTTGACCCAGTTATTGAAGATCGACATGGAGGCTACAAACCTACGGATCAACATAAGACTGACTTGAATGCTGATAACCTGGAGGTAGAGAAGTCTTTAAAAAAGAAGTAAATATTTACGAGGGGTCCTTGGTTCTGAGCTTTCTTGCAGATGTTTGATTACCCTAACTTTGATTACCCTAACTGGTCAAAACATCAGCACTGATGATGTACCTAGTTATGGTAGTGAAATGTCTGCAAGAAAACCAGCTCAGAGAGCACCAGAGACCCCTCATTTCAACTCTGAGCTACAAATATTCTCCTTTATTGGCAAATATTAACAGATTGCTAATTTATTCTTTTGATGCTGTACCTTCTTATTCACACCTGGTAGGGCATGTTAAAAACTACCCATTGGTAGCTTCCTTAACCTAGAATTATTTCTGCAGCAATGGAATATGTTTACTGAGTGACATTTACGAAGGCTGCAATGTATGTTTAGGATTGGCTTAGGCCTCACTATTAGGTTTCTTTCTCGTGTGTAGACAGATCATATTTTTCAGGAGAGAATGTTTGTACATCTGAACATTCATTTAGAATCCTTTAGGCAATAAACAACATGATAAATTGACTTGTTCAGTCCTTTATGCCTTAGCAGTGGAGATGGATAAATCACTTCTATTATGACATGTAGGATTGAAAAGTATTCTATCACTATGTCTGTCAGTATAAAAAATAACTGTCCATGGCTAGTGAGCTGAGCTTGCCTGTTCATGGAAGAAAGTCATCTTTATGTTGGAGAGATTAATGCATTGATGCTCTGATTTCCTTCCAGTGCCCTCCAAATGTATTAGATTCAATTCAAGGACAGGTAAAGGACTAATAATAATGAAGCAAATTGAAACTTTACCTGTTTTCAAGCCCCTGCAGCAGAAGAATGGCATATTTTTGGTTCTAAAGTTACACCCTTGATTGCCAGTATCTCATTTCCAGAATGCAGATGCCCCCTAAAAATGGGCTTTTCTCTCCAAGACAATATCTCACACTTGCTTTATCTATAGGAATGACAAGAGTTGGTTTAAAATGCTTCTTTCAGATAAGTACTGACCTTGCTTAATACATCTGCTAGGAAAATTATGGAATGGCGCGATTTATCAGCAAGGCTGGCTCTAAAAGGTTGAAGTAGAAGCAGTTGGGAACTGGGTATTGGCTGCAATTTGTACAGCCAAGTCAATAAATCAATCAGAATAGAGCTGGAAGGGACCTTGGAGATCTTCTAGTCCAACCTCCGGCTCAAGCAGGAGACCCTATACTGTTTCAGACAAATGACGGTCCAGTCTTTACTTAAAAACCTCCAGTGATAAGACATCTACAACTTCTGAAAGCAAGTTCTTCCGCTGGTTAATTGTTCTCAGTGCTATAAAGTTTATACTTAATTGCTTCTCTCCTTGATTAAATTTAAATGAAAATACAGATTTAATATCACTTGCATTTAAATATGCGTCCAATTTAACTCTGAGTTTGCCATGAAGCTCTTTCCTTTTATAGGGTGGTGACGATTTGGACCCCAACTATGTTCTGAGTTCACGTGTCCGAACTGGTAGGAGCATTCGTGGCTTCTGTCTGCCCCCCCACTGTAGCAGAGGAGAGAGACGTGCAATTGAAAAACTTTCTGTGGAAGGTAAAATTCAGCATTGCTTTTGTACCAATCCCAAAACAAGTAGAACTGGTCTCAGTCCTGATGGTAATTTGATAATAAAAAAGAACAAGTAGATATATAGTAGGGTAGAACTACCCATGCCTTTTGCATTGTTGGTAGTCCTTAACTTATAATTGTTGACAATGATCTGGAATTACAGCCTCTGAAAGGGTGCTTTATGGCCCATAAAGCACATCTGGACATCACAAAATGTTGCACCACCACTCCTGCTGAGAGGACTCCTCCTAGCTCTAGGGGCTGGCTGAAAGAGCTGCCTTCCAAGGAACTGAATTCCTTTAATGGGGTGCAGAAACGGAGCTAAAATCCTATAGATTTCAACCGCTTCTTCGCATACCACTGAATGAATTCTCTTCTGTGCATGGAGGGGAGCTTTGGTAGGCAGATTTTTCAGCCAGAGACAAGATGGAGCTGAAAACTAAGCAGAGTGCATGGTAAGATAAGCATGAGATGCCCAAGATGAGGGAAGAAGGCCCAGTGCAGAAACACATGTAAGTATCTCTCTACTTGAGTTGAAAGTCCTGTTTGGATATGGGCATGGAGGATTTTTAGCTTCTGAGCAGAACCTCCCAGGACTTCTCTATTTCCCCCCCACAAGCACCCCACATTCCTTACCTGGGATCCTATCTATCTAATGACCAGTGCAATCACTTAACAATCACAACCATGAGTATTGGGATTGTAGTCATTGAGCAAAGCAGTCATGTGAACAGTCACATGCTATCTCACTTAACTGCTTCACTCAACAACCAAGATTTTGGTCTCAATTGTCATAAATTGAGGACTGTTTTGTTTAATAAGTCGCTTGGTGAGTATGATTGAACTATCTCTTGGCTGTTTCATATTAAATTCCTTTGTGTCAGCTAGAAAGATGTACCATACCTATAGCTCAGGGGTGGGTTTTACTTACCTTTACTACCGGTTCGCAACGGGAGCATGCGCAGCAACAATGATGACATTGTGGCGGGTGGGCGGAGCCTCCTGCTGGTTTTAGTACCGATTCTATAGAACTAGACTGAACCAGGGGCAACCCACCACTGCTGTAGCTGAATGCACCTTTGAAAAAGTCTTGCCTGCAGCAGAAAATTGAACTGCAGTTGCTCTGTTTCCCTTGCATTTACTTGCATTTATTCAAGTAAATGCAAGGGAAACAGAGTAACTACAGTTACAGCTCCTCCCGGTTTTTTAAGTGTTCTCATGTGTGGAGCTTTAAACACATTGTTGCAGCTACCATCTTGACATGAGCGTGTTTTGCAGATAACCCTGCTGGAAGATGTTCCTGAAAATAAATCCTGCTTCATGAGTATCAAATAACTGCATGTTAATTAATGGAGCAGCTAAAAAGCAGGTACATTGAGCAAAGTGTGCATTCTTCTACCCATTCCTGCCTCAAGACTCTGGAAAACAGCCCAGTGCCTTGCTCTGTTAGAGAATTGTTAAAAGTTAGCATGTCAAGCTGAAACTACCCTTTTTGCTGTCTTGGCATTAATAAATGGTAGGCCAGAATATGCATATTCTATTAAATAACTCATTTAAAACAATCTCAATGCTACAAGCCGCCCTATTCTTCCTTCAGCTTTGGCCAGCCTGGAAGGGGACTTCAGTGGGAAGTACTATGCTTTGAAGAATATGACAGATGCTGAACAGCAACAGCTCATTGATGATCACTTCCTTTTCGATAAACCTGTTTCCCCTTTGCTCTTGGCTTCTGGAATGGCCCGTGACTGGCCTGATGGAAGGGGCATCTGGTGAGTATTGCCAGGCAAAGTTGCCTCTTGAATATTGAGCCGTTCATTTAACCTTGATATTGCGATTTATAAATTCTTATAGCCATCCAGTTGTGGCTTATTCAACAAAGGTGGCTTCACAATATCATGGATTACAACTACGTGTGAAACTGGTCAGTGAGTTGATCAGCAACATGTGTATAGTAATTTAACATATTAGAGACTTGCTGGAAGACAGAAGCTCTTTTAACTTAAAATGCAGCTCATGTTATCTGGTAAAATACTGTAGTTCTGCAGAATTAACTTGGATTAACTCTCCTGACCCATACTTTTTTCTGATGAATTTAAAAAAAAAATAAAATAAAAATCCTAGCAGTGCAAAATAATATATACTTGTCACAATAACTTGGTGTTAACCAAAGAAGTTAAACACACGATATAAAGAAACATAATTACAGCTAGCTTATATTAACACCATTATTTCTCTTCTTTCCTTTCTGTGCTTGTAAACAATCCTTTCACGCTTTAAAGAACCTTTTGTTCTTAACTTCTTACCTGTTGCTTTCTCAAGACCTCATTTATTCTATAATAAATAAGGTTCTTTATTTATCTATAAATTTCAGGTACTTTACCCTAACCTGTTCATTCTTTCTTCTCACGTTTGTTTTCCAGTTCAGGTTTCATTCATTCCCTCACCACATTTTTTTTCATGCCAATCATTCATTTTGTATTAAATTCAAATCATTCAGCATCTATTGATTCTCATATTTTGATATTTTAATTTATTTTGTTTAATTTAATTTATCTTGTGTCTTTGGTTACATTTGCAAATAAATATTTGTGCTCTCCATATCCTTTACACATATATCTCTCATTCTTCATTTTTTGCAGCAATAATTTTTTTTATATATATTTTCCTACTTGTCCATCCAGGTCACCTAGAAGAATACTTTTTTCTTCATGGATTACATGAATTAAAAATATAGAGTTTTTTCCATAATTCATACCTGGTTTTTCCCATTATCTCTATTCCTTGGAACATTACATGCAAATATCAACAGGCTATGGATTCCTACATTTATGTACACCTTTATCAATGTAGATAACACATTTCATACTTAGACACCAGTTGTTTCACTCACAATTAACATATACCTTCATTTGTTATATGTATTTATTAATGGGTTGGTTTTACATTCTGATGAAAGAATTGATTGATGACTATTCTTGGGCAGTGTAACATTCCAAGGAGCCATGGTAGCATAGTGGTTAGTATTGCAGGCTAATTCTGCTGACTGTCAGGGGTTCGATTCTCACCTGCTCAAGGTTGACTCAGCCTTCCATCCTTCCGAGGTCGGTAAAATGAGGCCTCAGATTGTTGGGAGCAATATGCTGACTCTAAACCGCTTAGAGCTGTAAAGTCTAAGTGCTATTGCTCACTATTGGTATACCTATTTCTGAAGAAATGCATAACTGTAGTGAGTGCAGATTTCCCATTTATGTTACAAGCTTGGAAGTGCTTTTTATATTTTGTTAATCTACTAGGCAACCTATGCCTAGTAGATTGAATCAGTGTTTCAGACATATTTCCTTACCTTTCAGAGAATGATCCAAGGGTGGGCAAAAATGCAGTGGGAGCAGGAGTGACTTCTGAATTCCTGCTAGCTTCTCCATTGAGATTCCTAGTGGGAATCTAGCAGGAAGTATTTGAAATCCCCTTCCCTTCCAGCAAGCAGGTGGCTGATGTTGGGTGGGGAAAGAAGGGATTGCAAGTAGTCAAAAGTTATAGAAGCTTTGGAAGCTTTTTTGGTATGTAAACTTATATATGTTTATTCTATGCTTGATATAAAGGAGTGTGGAGCTTACTCGTTTTTGTCTTCTTAGGCATAATGACAGTAAGACTTTCCTTGTGTGGATCAATGAGGAAGATCACCTTAGAATTATTTCCATGCAAAAGGGTGGAAATATGAAAGAGGTTTTTGCTCGCTTCTGTTCTGGGCTAACCCAGGTAAATATATTGGAGGCACGTGGACTTTGCCCAGGGATCTAAGTTGGTGCAGTCTTCTCTACAATATCCAACTCAAAGTGCTGATTTAAATACAGTACAGACTTTAGGACAAACATATCAGGATGTAGTGATGATAATGGTTTCAAATTATCTGTTTAGGCAGAATTAGCAGTACAGTGAGCTTGAAAGTCAAAATAGAGATCCTTCCTGCCCTGGAGACTTCTTGGATATCACTCTCCCTGTTTATTGAAGGAATAGAGGTCAAATAATAGTGATGTATAATGTATATATTCCCTTATATCTCTGACTAGAAATCTTGAAAGACTTGCAGATTTAAGCCATTCTATAACTCAGTAGCCTGTCTTATACTAACAGATAGAAACTCATTTCTGAAGTTGCATATAACTAAGAGCAGAGAGGGCGTCCCAGCATAGCTTATAATGAGGTTTGGCCATTGCTTTTTCTAACATAATGGTGTCTATGTTGTGGTATGCCACCATAGTTGAGGTTGGGGGAAGTCTCTTTAATTATTTGTAATCTATACAGTAACTTCCTAAATTCTCTGGGCACATTAGGATGCCTAAAATGATAATATGTTTCTAAAGAAATAGCAATTAGTGAATCACAGAATCAAAATTTCATCTTTCATTCATTTAAGATGAAAATGTATTAGCCCTAGCCATCTATTAGGGATAAAACAAGAAACTTTATATTATATTTGCTTCTTTTTAGGTGGGGAGGGCTCTGCTTACTTTCTAGTGGTATACTGGGAACTGCATTTCAGCAAATGGACAGACAGTCCAGTTGCTAGGTGACTCGTCTCCTCCTGAGCACCTGCAGGAATGTCCTTGATTCCCAAGAGAAAGTATTTTGTTTTGACTACAAACCCCAACTATCTCTATTCCTCCCCTCCCTGTCCCTCCTCTACAATGTGTCAGTGCTGAAGTCTCAAAATGGCCTCAGTCAGGCCAGCTTCAGGGCTGACATTATTTAATGTTGGAATCTGCAGATATCTTTAAGTTGTGTTGCTGATCATGAAAGATCTCTTCAGTTTTCTTCAACCTGTGAAATGAAGAAGCTCTTTATAACTATCTGTATTTCTCTCTAGCTTGAATCACTCTTCAAATCCCAAAACTATGAATATATGTGGAATCCTCATCTGGGATACATCTTGACTTGCCCATCCAACCTTGGCACAGGTCTCCGAGCGGGAGTTCATGTTAAATTGCCGAATCTTAGCAAACATGAGAAATTTGGAGAGATCCTCAAGAGGCTTAGGCTGCAGAAACGTGGTACAGGTGAGAAAAGAAGCATGGGTGGTGCTTGTTTTATTTGATTGAAATCAGTGAACCATTTCGTCCAGGACTCATAGGCCAGATTATGGTGAATGATAAACATACAATAACACCCATTTAAACAATTTCTGAGAGGCATTTTAAAATGTAACAAAAAGTTTAAACAAAATGGCTGGGGGAAGGTCATAGTACAAACCAATGAGTTTTTGATGCAGATTTTTAAAAGATAAATATTCTCTTTCAATCTTGCTTTTGTATGCAGGGAATATTTTTTTTCCATGTAAAAGCTACGAAGTGCAAAATCCTGGCATCACTTTGAGTTATAATCAGTTATGTTCTCTCTAACATTGAGAGTTTGGCTTTGGGTGACATCCCTAATTTTGAAAAATGTCATACCTGTCTGTATTTAAGAAATATTTTTGCTCCTCCAGTTGGCAAATACCATCTGACTGATACTTATTCAGCCGAGCCAAGGTATTAATAGTTAAGAACGGATTGTCCTAAAATCTCATTCCGACAGCCCTCAACTTTGAAGTTTTAGCAGACATTAGGCAGATTTTTACAACAAGAGTCTTGATAAGAATTCTGGGGACTATGAAGCCCCAATATATTTGGCAATGTAGCTGCCCAAAGAAATGTGCTCTCTGAGTCCATGGGGATCAATCCCCACTTAAGACAGGAAGATTATTTTTTTGCCTTCCTGAGATAGCAGTAGCAGCATTGCTGTTCACACTAGTTAGGCATCATTCTGAGCAGGATCTATTTATCACAATCTCTCTATATCTAGTTTGTCAAGAGCAGGCGTCTCCAACCTTGGCAACTTTAAGACTTGTGGACTTCAACTCAATTCTGGGAATTGAAGTCCACAAGTCTTAAAGTTGCCAAGATTGGAGACCCGTGGTCAAGAGTCAACTTCCAATGACTCTTGGTGGCTTACAGATAAACACTAAAACAGTTAAAAACAAAAATAAGAAACAAAAGATAGCAAGATGACAGAACCTGGCTGGAATGGAAAGAAAGAGTCCAGGGAGTTTCACCTGCTCTTCCCAAAGGCCTGGAAGAACAGGCAGGGCTAGAAGACCCATTGAAACACTAGTAGAGCGGGAGCCATCCAGATCTCGGGGAGCAACCTTATTCTGCAGGGCAAATGCTGCTCAGAAGCTTCTGGCATCCTGATACTGTTTAATTGAAGGAATCTGTAATGCAGGCCACCCCAGCCAGATTAAATTAGCCAGGCAGATAATAAGCAGTGGTGTCAAAGGTAAAATAGTTCCCCGGGCAACCAGGCTTTATGCCATGTTGCGAAGTATCTATGTCGGCTACATGTTCAGGCAGCCTCCGTGGTTTTTTTTTCACGGTGTCCATCATTCTGAGAAAACACTCCTGTGACACATGAAGGGCGGCTGTTTAGGACTGGACCGCAGAACTGCTATGGAGAACCAAATACTTTAGGCAGAGTGAAACAGCGCTGCTGGTGGTAGATTATGAGAATACAGGAAAAATAGCGGGAATGACCCTATCTGGCACGTAGTCTACTCAAAAAACATAAAGGCTGACTTTCCAAAATGGCTGTTGTGGAGCCGAGGTCTATTCTAAGGCAGCTTACTTTTGATGTCGGATATTTCAAAGGCACGGTCCAAATGATATGACTCCCATAGCGTCCGATAGCTCACATGCACAATTCACTTCTGGAATTTAGGGACTACATGCTGCTTTTTTAAAAAAAAAAATTTGATTTATATGCCGCCCTTCTTCGGAGACTCAGGGCGGCTTACAGTGTGTTAAGCAATAGCCTTCATACTTTTGTATATTTATATTTATACAAAGTCAGTTTATTGCCCCCAACAAACTGGGTCCTCAATTTACCCACCTTATAAAGGATGGAAGGCTGAGTCGACCTTGAGCCTGCCTGGGATTGAACTCGCAAGTAATTGCAGCAGCTGGATCTTAAATGCTGTGTTTGTAGGAGGCATTACTCCCCTACGCTACTCAGGCTCCTTTTCCTTACTAGAAGCCGTTTGAAAGGAGGCACATCCAGATAAGCAGTTTAATTGGACTGAATTCTCATTTTGTGATCTTACGAATCAGAATCTTTAAGATAAACATACTGACTGGTTGCTTGTAAAGTAGCGCTGTTCAAATATACTGGAATGAGAAGTGTGTGTGTAATTACTTGAATTTGAATTCTGATCCCAACTTAACAATATATTCATGGTATCGTAAAGCAGGGGTCTCCAACCTTGGCAACTTTAAGACTTGAACTCCCAGAATTCCTCAACCAGCTTTGCTGGTCCCACAAGTCTTAAAGTTGCCAAGGTTGGAGACCCCTGTCATAGAGCGTTTAATTTGGGTTCCTAACTTCTGTTTTGGTTTGTTTTAGGTGGTGTGGACACAGCGGCTGTTGGGGGAGTATTTGATATCTCCAACGCTGACCGTCTGGGGTTCTCTGAAGTCGAGCTGGTGCAGATGGTAGTGGATGGAGTAAAGCTGCTGATTGAAATGGAGAAACGCCTTGAAAAGGGCCAGTGCATTAATGATATGATGCCGGCTCAGAAATGAAAAGCACTTTAATGTTCTAGCTCCTCATGCTTCTTCCTAACTTATTGGATGAATTATACACACAAAATAAGATGACGCTCCGATCAAAATCATGGAGTCAAAAGAGATTTTTTCCCACTTAGTAACATTGTAGAAAGTCTTCCATCCACATGTGTTAGAGTTTATTTTTTTGATGGCTGAAATATCACTGAGAAACTGAAATAAAAAAAATCATTTGGCCTGAAAAGTATCTTGATTTTGTTATTGGGTTAAAAAAGAATGATAAAAGGTAGCTAAAGCTAGAATCTTACAGCTGCCTTAAAGCTGAAGGAGCTAAAGGAAGAGTCTAAGAAGCAGCACAGACTAAGCGTTACATCAACTGACCACCATGAGTGGGGCAATGTCTATAGCAAGAGCTTTTTTTTTTTTTTTTTAAAAAAACTTGACAGCTTTAAGATGTGTGGACTTAAACTCCCAGAATTTCCTAGTCAGCCTGTATATCTTAAGAATTCTGCAGGATAATCTTAAAATCACGAAAACACCTGTGGTATTTCTGTGTGAGTTGCTGTTTTGGTCTTATTTCCAATCAGAAAATATTCATCATAGAAGGGTTCTCAGCAGAAGGTTTCTCACTATAAGGCCTGTCTCTTGTCCTTTAGACAAGTTCAAGCAGCTACCAAAGGTAGGTCTTTTAAAAACACAAAACTATTTTCCGTATTGCTTTCCATCAGCCAACCCCCAGGATGGACACCATGTATACCACGTTTATCCAATATTCTTTTACTTAGTGGTGACCAGTCCCATTATAGAGGTGGGGGAGAGGAATAGGAGAAATGGCTCATGTCTGCATTCCTTAAAGCAGTTGCTTTTTTTTGAAAGTATTTTGTATGTTTTCCAAAATACTTTCTGGAGAGAGATTCAAATGTTACACAAACTTCATATTTGGTGAACCGAGAAAGGGGCAAGGCCTAAACTTGTGCAACCAGTTAACTAAATGATTATATGAAAATTTGTTACATTTGTATTTGCTGCCTATCTCACTGTGGATGTATTGCATAAGCATATCTATAGCTGCTGGATTTTTCTTCCAACTATCTTCCCTTTCTTGCTCATGTCTAATGAGTGCCAAGGGACTGATTTTTTAACAAAGATGATGCAATTATGTCATTGATCATTGCTGATGGTTAGCATCCTGGGAATATCCCTCACCCTCCTTTTGGTGTCTCTAACAAGAAATTCTGAGTCATAACAGGATGGATTGCTCAAATGGGCCAGAAGGGAGGCTGTAAAGGACCATGGCTCATACAAGACTTCCAAAGAAGTAAAATTAATTAAAAAGTGCACCAGTCCAAGCCTTGTATCTCTTGCACTGGATCCACTTAAACCTGTAAGAAGATTCCACCTGGCTTGCATTTTTGACACTCAATTCCTCATTATTTTGCTTTTTTTTTTCCCCCACAGAAGCTTGGCTCCAAATTTTATATGGATTGCCATGCCTCCTCAACTGCTCATGATCTAGTTTGTAAATGCTTGAGAAGTAATGCTGGATCATTGTTTTTACTACAAATCTCTACAAATACCAGTCTTTTCCAGCATGTGTCCCCACCAGATGTGTAAAGTTCAACTCTTAAGGATTCTCTCTCATGATCATACCAGCAGGTAATTCTGAGAAGTGAAGTCCATACAACTGAATGCATCTAGACCTCCTCTTGTATCATGAGATACTGTATACTGCTTCTAAACATGGAGGTTTCATAGAATCATGGCTTTAGATAGATCTGCCCTACATCTTGAGGGAATATGCACTCAATGCATATTCCCTCAATGCAATGACATATCAATGCAATGGTACTACTCGGACATGGACAACAACAATGGAATCTGAGGATCTCCACATCTGCTAACTGGAGGAATGTATATTGTTCAAGGAACGAATCAAGAAGATATACAGGAGTCATTAATTTTGCCCATTATTTTAATCCAAGAGAATATTGTGCCTCAGGTACCAAAACCTGGGCATTGAATCAAGAAAAATGCCTAGATATTGACTTTTAATGGTTCTTGAAAGCTATAGTGGATTCTGGAACTTAAGGATTGCCTGTGACAGGTACTTCATTAATTCCTCTAGTACTTTTACCCAAACCTTTTCTCTCACAGAGAAAGATTTCTATTAAGGGGCACTGCATCTTATGTTGCATCAACAATCTAAGTTTTTAGCCCCCAAAGAGGGGGCTCGCAACTTGGGCGTCCTCCTGGACACATGGCTGTCTTTAGAAGAGCACATGACGGCCATGGCCAGGGGGGCTTTTTATCAGGTTCGCCTGATACGCCAGTTGCGCCCCTTTCTGGGTCGGGATTCCTTATGCACAGTCACTCATGCTCTCGTCACTTCTCACCTGGACTACTGTAACGCTCTGGGGCTTCCCTTGAGGAGCACCCTCCAACTGGTCCAGAATGCGGCCGCGTGGGTGATTACGGGAGCCACATGGTGCTCCCATATAACACCTCTCCTGCACGAGCTGCACTGGCTCCCGGTGGTCTTCCAGGTGCGCTTCAAGGTGTTGGTTCTCACCTTTAAAGTGCTCCATGGCTTAGGCCCAGGGTATTTACGAGATCGCCTTCTGCCACCAATAACCTCCCACAAGCCAATACGTTCTCATAGAGAGGGCCTCCTCAGGGTGCCGTTGGTCAAGCAATGTTGGCTGGCGGCCCCAGGGGGAGAGCCTTCTCTGTGGGAGCACTGGCCCTCTGGAACAAGCTACCTCCCGGGATACAATTGATCCCGGATTTCCGCACTTTCCATTAAGGCCCTGAACACGTTTTTATTTCAACAAGCTGGCCTGGCCTGAATAGGTTTTAGGGGTTAGTTTTTAATTTGTATAGCTTGGGGTTTTAAATTGGGAGGCCGATTAATTTATTTTTAGGTATCTTAACCTTTTTATTGTATGTTGTTTTAATTTTTTGGCTGTTCACCGCCCTGAATCCCTTCGGGTACAAGGGCGGTATATAAATTCAATAAAACTAAACTAAACTAATCCCAAAGGTGCTTTTTGAAAGGTGCTTTTTCATTTGCATCACTCAGGTGACCCTGATGACACAGATAAACCTCCAAGTGGCTTTAACAATAAGGAGTATAAATCCTTCCATTCCCCACTATCCAGTCAGAGCTGAAGAAGCTTCTGGGATGGAAAGTGAAATGTCTTCAAAGGAAAACAAGAAAGTCCAGTTGCTTCTTGAAAAAGCACCTTTGGGAGACAATCATGACCTGGATGACCAAGAATCTCCATAGACACTAAGTTTTGTGTTACAACACTAAGACACTAAATTTTGTGTTACAACAGGATTGTAATCAAAGAATCAATCCATTCAATAGCATACTGGAAAACCGCATGAACTCTCCAATGGTATTGAATATCAACTTCTATGTCAAATTAAAAAGAAAAATAGTAGGCTAGTGTTCTTGGTTCACGATCTTCATGGCTAGACAAATAGCCAAGCCTTAAGTGAAACCTAGCCAGCAGGGTTGGGGCCAATCTGATAAAATGAAATCTGAGCTCAAAGCAAGAATATAATCTGAGTAAGTGTATTAGAATTGGCCCTCCCTAGTTCTGTGGAACATAAAGGCAGATAAGGGAGAGAAACATACAGACTTGCAAGACTATTACTGTAACCTTATAATGAAGGTAGTATTCATATTCATATTCATGATTTTGGTTTTCTGTCTGGACTCCTTGGAACGGCTGACCCATGGGCAGATTGAAAATGTCCATAATGACACAGCATTGTGCCAAGTTTTTTTTAATGTTAGTTGCCAAATCTTAAAAACAAAAAAATGTCCCATACTTTAGTATGGACAGTAAGTTTTATTGCAAGTGAAGAGTGTTCCTTCCTAAGAGCTGAATCCATTGAATCAATTTAGATTTCTCTTTACTTCTTGATGAATATTTGTTAAAACAAATATATTAATTTTCCTGAAGAAATGAGTTGAGTTTTGATGAAATCTCCAATTCTCCAGCTGCTCAACTTACAAACAAATTGCAAAAACATCAGTTCTTGCCATTTATTAACGTGGAATCACTCACTGGAGTACATGGGGTAATCTCACAATCTCTCTTTTCTCTGACCAGCAATTTCAGCTGAAATGTCCTCTCTACTTTTTTAAGGAACATTTTCAGTTCACCATGTCCTCATTTGAAGCTCATAGGCAAAATGTAATATTTAAGAACATGAGGTTCAGCCAATCATTTCTTAATCATTTTGGAATTATTTTTTTTATTGCTCTTTAAATAATGAGACCCTTCGGCAATGGCAAGCTTCATGGCATTCACTGGGTGAGTTTCCGTCCATCCTTTGTGAAATGAATTTTAACTACAAGTTTAAGGTTTTTTTTAGAATTAATAGCAAAAGAATAACTAGAGCATTGATTTCATAAAGTTATAAACAGGGTCCAAATTGAATGTAGTAAGAATCTGAAATTAAATATAAGATTTTAAAAACATGAATTATTCATGTTTTTGCATTCAGAGGAAAGACATGCTAACAAAAGCAAATAGTTATAATTAGAGGGGAAGAACACTAAAATGTGAGCTGATAATGCAGAATGAAGCAAAATCTTTTAACAATGGATAACTGAGAGATATTTGTGAACAATGGGCTCAGAAGTTAGTTTTAAAGGTCTCTGCCATTATTGATAATGCTATGGAAGAGGAACAAGTATTACCGGATAAGACTGAAGTTAATTTTAATGTGCGTTTAAAAATGACTGCCTACAAGAAGGATGTGGAAAAAGATGAAATGTTGGCTATACAAATGAAACCAGTGAATGTTTGGTAACTAAAAAGAACATACAAATGATGAACCTAGAAGAGTGTCTTGGATAACTTTTCTAAATTAGATTTACAAAAGAGACTTATTTTTTGTCTTTTAAATTTATCTAAACAGTTAAAACAGTTGTGTTGTTCAGTAAACTTTTATTGTATTTTTACAGATTAGAGTTGAAAGATAATGTTTGGGAGACTTGTTTAATGATAGAAAAAGAGATGTATAATCACAGAAAAGGAGATAGAAATGGAAAAGGAAAAAAGTCAAGTGGGCTTATAAAATCAGATTTTTAAGATAGGTTATTTTTAGTAACCCTTAATGGATCCTTGCTGATTAGGATTGATGAGGTTTTAAAGATTTATAAGCAATGGGGTGAGATATGGAATGAAAAGACTATTAGTTGTATTTTAAGATATGCTGATCAGTTTAAAGTTGTTTATACTTGCTGGTATGAAGAGGAAAATCTGCATCTCCTCTCTTTGGACTTTTCCTTTTTTTCTTTGTTATACCTCATATTAATTTTCTCTGTACAATTGTTTAATAAAACTATTATTATAAAAAATAATTGAACTTCAGAAGGCAGTAAGAATTATGAACAATCCATTATGGAATAGAATGTAGGGACCACTAAAAATGAATGAATGGACTAACACTAGGAATGGAAAAAACAGACAGATATATTCAAGAAACAAATATTAAGCAACAGACATTAATCTCTGAAGATCATCATTTCTTTTTCCACAAGAAACATAACCTGGAAATCAGTTTCATCTGGAATGAAAATGTAATTTTTGCCTAGCTTATAGAGTTTCAGAACATACACAAATCTTAATTTTACTGATTTCTGAGATATGGGATATCACACAGTAGTCAAAGTCTCCTTGCTACGCTCCAAAAAACCCACACACCCATTGTTTTTGTCCTTTTTACTAGATTGAATTGAATGCTTTAGTTTACTTGTAAAATTAACCACAAGTAAATTAAAATTAATGGGAATTCAAAAAAGTATACAAGCTCCCTAGGTGGAAGTAATTTATATGCCAAAATGATTTGTAGAACTGAGAGCTGTTCACACCGTTTACAGAAAGAGATCAAATTAATCTCCAAAACAAAGGACTCACAATGGGAACGGATCATTTATCAAGGTCATTAGCATGAACTGCATTGTATTAAACAAAGCTGAATTGGGTGTTTCTTTTGTCAACAAGTAGAGATGCTCATTTATTTAGGTCCGTTTCCCAGGATTACCAGATTGATAGTAAATGAGGCAAGGGCAGTAAAGGCCAAATCAAAGCTCTGCATGGTTTTGGTTAAATCTCTGATCTGAACTCAGCTGTTGAAGCACATCCTCTGGATTCCCTGTAAAATTCCATGAAAAAGTCAGGAAGATGCTCGGGAAAAGCCTTGACAGAAAGCCTTCTTATGCCTCCCTAGGTTTTAGATGGAGCACCCACCTGCGTAAGGGTTGCAAACATGAACAGTATCAGGTAAGCAGAAAGTCCCGCCCCTCCTCACAAGGAACATTTGTTGGGAACAGCCATTTGCTTCAGCAAACACTTCTCTGGCTCTCATAAACCCTGCTTCGTGGACTTCGGATTGTGTCTTGTGGACTTTGGACAGTGCTTTGCGAACTCTGAACCTTGTTTGTGGACTTCCTCCTTGCCTTGTGAATTGATGCTGGTGATTATTGGACCTAGTTTGCGGGACTAGGTTGCCCCGACTATGGATGACTGCCTTCAGGAAAAATTGGGGGCAGAGCTTTACTTACACCATTGGAGGGCTGTCTTGTCACAGTAGCTGTGCAACAGACAGACTTTATTGGTAACTGCACTTCCCGGGGGACCCAGGACAAAATATCTTTTGTGGATGCCCTTTTTTCTCATACAACAGAAAATAATTGCATTTGGGTGTATTTTCTTTGCTAGCCTCATTTCAGCAAGTCAGCCTCTGCTTTCTGGATCAGAAGTTATGGCCCTCCTGTGGTCATGGTTTCTTTTCTAGCAAACCAGCCCAAACTTGTCCTTGCTTCCCCCATCTATAACCTTCAGTTCTGCTGTCTGATCAGATGTGGCCTTAGCTGGTAGCTGACTAGCTTCATAATAGAAAACAGACATTTTGAAGCACACACCCAATTGTGTGGCTGCATTTTTTCATCAACTGCATAGCAGGAATAGTATGGAGCAGATGCACTGGGAATGCCAACTGATTCTCATTTGACTGACTCATAGCTGTTGGGAACATGTGAGGGAACAAGAGCTGGATTTTTTACTTTTTAATCATCTGCAAGAAACAGAGAAGCCGGAGGATGCAGCTTTTGTTTCTATGGGAACTAGACAAATAAGACCCATTTCAGACAATTGTTTTGTTTGCAAAGGGACAATGCTTACATCCCCTAGTGCTTAGCTGGCCCCGAGTTAGCCCCCCTGCAGTCTTATCTTTATTACTTTGCAATCAGAGTTGGGACTAGGGGATCTTAAATTAAATTGTCAAAAGCTATTTCTCTTATTGTTGACAGTTTTTCTCTTGGGAATCTCTTCCTGCTACTTGCACATTGACTTAGTTGTGAACTGTTTAGGGCGTCATTAAAAAGCTGAACAGGCTGATATTCAGATTGAGCCACAAGAATCTTTTCTGCTCCTTTGTAGTCCTAGATCCCCAGGTAGACATCACAAAAGCAACATTGGTCCTTCTGCCTCCTATTTTCCCTCCAATAACAATCCTGTTAGGTAAATTGTGCTGAGACAGACTGACTGAACCAGGTTACCCAGCCAGCTTTTATGCCTAAGGCAGGATCAGAACGTGCGTCTCTTGGCTTCTAGGCCAGTATCTTAACCACTACATTAAACTGGGCTAGTTTAAAATGAAGCAGCTAAGATCTTAAGAGCTAAAAGACACATTTTAGTGGTTGGCAATTTGCTGTCTTAAGTTACTGGTTTTAATCAGGTTAAAGATCAAAAGAGCCTTCCTACTTCAGTATGCACTTACCTGATTTTGCCAAGATGTAGAAAAATCATTTTATTCTGTTCAAGCTCACCGGTCTTTTCACTCCTCCCCCTACTCTAGGGGGAGATTCCTCCACAGCATGAGACATTTTAAAAATAACTCTGATAATAGAAATTTGAAAACAAATAGTGGTTATTTGGCAATACACTAAATATAACAGTCCAGTCTTCAATGGTTTATAATATGTCTGAAGGAATTAGATCCTCTCCCCCCATTGCAATTTATAGGCTGGGACTGCAATGGCAGGAGTAAAACAATCTTGTAATCCTAATGCTTGCTTTCATTACAGCAATGTAAGACAGGTGGAGAGAATAGAAGGCAGGCTAGTGGAACATTATATTCAGTGGCAGATTGGATGACTATGCTATAAACAAGAGTTAATTACAGAGACTTGCAATAGAATCCATTGTTAAACTTATTAGGCAGCAGCAATGCTGAGATCAGTTTTAATTCCCAATAAAAATCAGTTGTCTCTTCCTCCCCCCACGGTAGCAAAGCAAATGCTCCTTAGATGTCCTCTTAGCCAAAGTGAGCTGTAATTATTTGCATAGAGACTGACTGTATTTATAAATCCTCAATTTCTCTCTCTCATCTTCACCATCACTGCCTCTCCCTAGGCACATCTACCCTTCCTATCAGATTGGAAAGAATGGGCACACTCCTAGTCCTTTCCCTTAAACTTTGCCACCTCATGAGATCTATAAAGCAGACCTTTTCTGTGGCAGCCCTGTCCTGTGGAACACCCTTTTCCTTGATGAAGTCCAGCAGGTCTCCATCTTTTTAGCCTTTTGAAAAGCACTTTTAAAGGCCTGGCTTTTTCCTTCAATCACTAGAACAGAGCTGTCAAACTCCTGGCCTGCGGGCCGGATGCATCACGTGCTGGCCATGCCCACACCGTTTAGCGAAAGGGGGGGGGGGGGAGTCCCAATATATCATGTGATGCTGCCATGACGTGAATTTGACACCCCTGCACTAGAATATGGTGAAGTGGATCAGAGATTTCATAAGAATGTTGGAAGTTTAATTTTGGTGTCAAGTTATTAATGTTCATGGCTTTAATAGATTTATGTTATGCTGTTTTTACTGATGTTGTCTTGAATGATTAGGAGCTACTCAGAATTTGACCTTAGATGGGCAATTTATATAAATGTTTTAAATAAACAAATTCACATGCAGAGCAAAAATCTGAAGCTTTTTTTCTTGCGTTACTCTTTTCAGTCACACCTTCACATAATTACATAGCTGTTAAAGAGATATACTGTGACTTTTTATTTGTAAGGCTCCACTTCCTGCCTTCCATTTTAAGAAAGTGACTAAAGGCAGACTTTGTGGTTTTAGTATCGAGCCAGTCTTTCCTGTAACCCTCACTTGAAGTTTTTTGTGTTTGTGGGTAGTTATCTTGACTTCCTGTGCAATTACATTTCCTAAGTCCTAATAGTAGAGACTTTTGCAAAGGCTAACACCAGACTGGAATTTAAAAGATGCCTTGCTGAGACTAAGCATATTTACTTTTGCTGAGTTCTTGAAACATTGTAGAAATGGCTTTCCACAGGCTGACATCTTCCAGATATACTGGACTACAGATCCCATAAATTCAACTGCAAAGTGTTAGCCCTAAAATTTTTCTTACTGAGCTACAGGGGTCATGTCAAATTTATAAAGCCTTCAAGGTTTTAGCCTCCAAGTAATTAAAAAGGGAGTGATCTTACTATTAACCAATATGTGGGTTGACATCTATTTGGAAGGCTCTGCTGCTTGTAGATATGACCTTCAGGTTTTCTTGGTAATGGCATTCCTTTTGAGTTGTATTGAAATACAGCAGGGCCACTTATTAATACTTGAGGATTTTACTGTATATTTAATTTTAAATATAAAATTAGGCTTTTCTTTTGAGTGCTTTATTTTTCTGTTTTTATTTGCATGCTGCCTTAAGAGTTCTGGAAAAAAAAAAGCCCACAAGTCTTAAAAATAAACTCAGATCTGTCAACAAACCAAATTGACCATGCATCTGTTATTATTTATTATAATTTCATCATTCATCTTTCAGCAGGTCTGTCTATTGAGGATAACCACCAGAATGTATATGTAATTTTTTTAAATTTCTGCACCTGAGAGACATCGTGTGGCCACCAAGGTCATTACAATTTTGTGGACCTAGCTTTGTTGCTCAGTTAGATATAAATTCCAGCGTTACTATATTATTTTATGTCTGTTACAAGAACTCTTAAATGATCCCTCTGACATCTTTCCAAATGCATAGACTTCTTAAAAACTTCACATCAGATTGATTATACCATTCATTTTCAAAAGTCTTCAATATCTTTTTTGGGAGCATCTTCTCCCTGCCTCCAGGTTAATAGCTGGGATTTTAAGGACTTATTCTTGCCCTTTCAGTCGATTTATCCTATTTATCCTGAATTTAATAACATTTATTTTTAAATCAAGATGCATAGGGTTTACTGTTATTCATAGACACAAGAGATCTACATATATAATAAAAAGATACATCTTTTGAAAAATATCTTGTCCTTAAAGTATTCTAGCCTGTTCTACATAAGTTGCTGGAAAAACACAATATATGAGTGGAATATTTGATGCTTGCTGAGCTTGGTTGTTTGCTTGAGATGTTGAGACTAACTATTATCAGTGCTAGTAATAGTCAATGAAATGTCTACTAGCAAACAACCAAGGTCAGAGAGTGCCAAGGACCCCATAGTTCAACCCTGAGCTACTTATATTCTCTTTTATTGGTACAATTCACAAGAACTGCGGAAAAGGAATTGGAGTAGCTTCTCCCAAGAAAGCATGTCTAAGGAACATGTAGACTGAGTAATTAAGTAGATGCTACAACATAAATATAAAATTTCCTAATTCATGTGTTGAGACCTGGATCACTGACTATGCTACCGTAGTTCTACATGTAAATGGACCATCCAGCTTCCACATGAATTTGGAAATGAGTAGTGATGTAATCAAATCATTGAAGGACGCCTATTTAAAAAGATAAAATCCAAGCTGACTTTGAACAAGAAACCTATAAGGTGCAGATTTATAAGAAAAATCCATGTTCACTTAAGCATTATGATACCTAGGGACAACTTGCAGTATTCAGTTAGTTTTTTTGCATAAGCCTTCATTAGCCTTAAGAGTAGGAGATAGGTTTTTAAATTCTGGAATATACTGGGTTTTTGCATTCATTTCTGCATTCTAGTGCTATGATTGCATTAAAAAAACAAGTATATTGTCATGTTCAATATACTGTTCAGAATATTCTAATAGTCATAGTATCTGATAAAAACTAAATTGAGACAGGCAGCGCTTCAGAATACCAGCACTTATTAGATAGTGATCAACATTTGTTGTTTTTATACCTGCCACTAAGATTTATACAATTGATTGACCACTGTGGGAAACTAAACTAGATAAGTTTCTTGACTGAATACCTCAAAGCTTTTCATACTTTTATAGGAAACAATACTTTTATATAGCTACAGTATAAAGTTAAAGCAGAAACAGTATTAAGAAATGTTTGGCTTAGTGTAATTATTTGTTTCAAGCAATATTATCTCATTGTTCTAAAAATTATATATCCCAAGCAGTATCAGGTATGGATCAACTAAACACAGGCACTGAACACATATTCGAACAGCAAATTGGAAATTATTATTAACATTTGAACTACACTTAGGATTCAACTGGAAACAGGAAGCCCAGAAAAAGAAAGTACAGTGGTGGTGTAAGCAAGATTTTGAGTTTCTCCGGCAATAATAGCATTTCCAAAAAAGCTGCCTCTCAAATGAGTAGTAAGAATGCTCTTACAATAGGCAGAAGCTATTTTCCTTTCCAATGTCTATGTATATAAGATGACTCCATCATACTGCTAAAACAAGCACCCCAATGTATCCCCTGGTAGAATAAACAGTAGCTAGTACATTGGGTGAATTATGAAGTAGACAATGGAACCTTTAGTTAATTAGGTGCTCTAAAATTATAAACCTTTGAATGAATTCAAAATTAATATGAGTACAATGTATGTTACTGACAAATAGAAACAAGTTATGGCAGGTGACAAATTTATTAGAAAACCTATAGCATCACTGGAAGGTTTGTATTGCAGAATACCTTTCAGCACAGAAATTATGAACATGGTAAAATCTCATTCAGCAAGTCTGCAGACTCTAAAGAATATATATTATCATCTTGAAACATCCTTTTTACTTCTCACTTTTGGCCTGGCTCTCCTCAGAACAATATAAAAATGGGCAATTTTTATGCATTAAAAAGTTCAATTAGCTTAAAAAGGTTTAAACAGGAAAGATAACAGGACAGATGGATACTCACCTGAAATTTTAAGTAATTGCCCTGAAATTATTTATTGCTTTGACAAAATGGAGAATCAGTACTTGCTACAGCCACTGTTGAACAATTGTTATAATTATAACTCTATACAGAATACTGTTCTTTTCTTTTTTTAAAAAAACAAAACAAAAACAAAAGTCAGTCACTTTGTGCTATACTACAGCAATGCAGGATTAATATAACATCTTTACAAAGTTTCAAGGGAGAATTACACATAGATGAAAAATGTCTGGAACATTCAGTATTCTGTATTACCGTTCTGGATTGAATTTTAGTTGGGTGCCTCCAAATGAAATATTGTAATTCAATTCACTACATTTTAAATGAAGTTTTTTGCCAGACCATATATCTAATATCTAAAATTATAATTAACACGATAATTTAAGCTCCTATCAAATTTGACTCAAAAGGCATTGATTCAGTCAGCAGCAGAAGATATATCATCCTATGATTTGATTTAGATAAATCATATCCAGTTTAATAAGGACCAGCAGTGGAGATAGCAGTTTGAAAAAGGCAGATAGTTACAGCCAATTCATGTAGAGTACACCCTAAAATTACTTAGTATCACCTGCAATGCAGGATCAGCAAGCCTTCTTGAAAAGCGTTTTAGTCATCATAATTACACTGAATGTCTGAAGCTTTGTCACAAGCTTAGAAAATAGAAGTTTAGATAAAAGGTTCAGGGATTGGATTTATGTACCCAGCATAACAACAAAGATTTAAGTCATTTACAACCCCCTTCTAAACTCCAGTGCATTGTGACTAAAATATTTTTAAATATGAAACTGTGCAAGAAAGCATATAAACCTGTTTGGATTTGCAGAAGCATTTCCAAATGAAAATTATGAGCTATCATGTCACTGGCAGGCAATCATCTCCATCCACCCACCCTGTTTTCAACAGCTTTTTGTCTCTAAGGGCAGAATTTGCTATATAGATGCAACTGATGATAAAGGAAGACTGGACCAGCAACAAGGCTTTAAGGAAGTTTAAGCCTCTGACAAAATTGAAACATGTGAGATAGACTTAGAATAGCTTTCCTCAATCCTCTAATCTCGCTAAACTTTTTTTTTTTTTACCATACCCATAATTCCCAGCCTGCATAACCAATTTTAAAATCTGGACAGCAAACAACTGGGAAAGACCAAATAAAATAAAAATTCTGACTGGACAGGTCATACTTTCTCACTTTTATAAACTATGCTGATAGTGTTTTGTTTATGATTTACATTATCAGTCATTGTACAATACATATAAGAAAGTTAAATTACTGGAATTCAAGAATTTTCTCTCTTGATCATTTTTTGTTGATCTGGTCCAGTTATTTTGCCATAGGAATTTTTTTCACACTAGAAATGCCTGAATATGTTTTTTTACTTCAAAATACATTATTATAAGGTAGCCTAAATGCAAAATTTATATCAATTGTTCAGGCTGTTTCTACAGTATTTCATTAGCAACAAGTTTTCCCTGCACCAGCTCCACTGAAATTAATGGGAGCTGAGAACAAACTTTTCAAGTAAAATTATAATGTGTACTAGAAAAAAAAAGGTGAGGATAAAATGCTCAACCAATTCAGCAAAGGAAAAAACATGTAACCTTGAAGCATTTCCCCCACAATTTTCATTATCATAATTAAGTAATTTAAACTGATTTCAGACTTAAATAATAATAAATAGGCAAAAGAAAAGAATGAATAATTTGGGCGGGGGGGGGGGGAATTAAATGTCATGAAAATTAATTTTAAAAAATACAGGAATAATGTTCATACCCACAAACCCAAACCTTCATAATCTTAAACACAACAGTGAACTGTGAAACTTGCGTTTACCAATTATTTAGTATTTTTAAGGGCTTTCACCTTGGCCATTTCAATTTTAGCACCAAAATTAACCTGGAAGATGTACTGGTACAGTTCTGATGCTATAAATGAATTGTTTACATATAATACTTTTATATTATAATTATACACACATACTGTACATTCACACATCCACACAACAGGAGGAATATCCATATGTATACATGGTGTGTTTCAGATTGTTTGTCAAGACTCAAAGCAATGGAAATAAAGCAGAAGGGAATATTTTACATAGGCAACTTTAATGCTGTAGTGCACTTATAAAAAAGAGTCCAACTTCCCTCCCAGCTCAGCAGCTTGTCTGAACTGTTTTGTTTTAATATCACGATCCAGAAGATGCAGAAGTTATTGCCCTAAGTATTCTATACATGACCATTGGAGTCCTCAAAAACGAAACAAAAACACTTGAATTTGCTACTTAATTTACAAACTCGATTGCTCTTCTCATTACAGCTTTAATTCATTGGCAATTTTGGAAGCAATGTTTTTAAAAGCTATGGATGTTCCCGATATCCGTTTAAAGCGAACTCCGTTCAGGGACAGTCTGGGTAGCTTACACACCTCCATCTCCCATTGCACAAGGTTTTCTGCATGGCCATCCCCATGGACACAGAAAAGCAAGAAACGTTCCCTCTGTTCATAGTCACAATTATTGGCATCCAGGACCTTGCGAATTTCCCTCATCATATCATTAGGATCCATTGAACTGGTAGTTTTCATGCTCCAAGTAAATCGTAGTGAACGGGGTTTGGCTTCCTTGCTGTCATCCTTCTGATCAACAGCCACGTTACGACTGAAATGAAATCAAGTTTCAGTATTCATGGATGAACCTGGAAATTGCTGTTAGTAAAAGCTATTGTCTTTTGAGGCATGCATTATTAAAAACATTCTTCTGTCAGTATTAAAAAGCTTAGGTTAGTGTTTAGCAAATACATGAATTAGACAGAGCCCTATAAAGCTAAAGCCAGTTACTTCCTCCCGAAAGCAGATGTTATGGGGGTGGGGGTGGGGGCTGCAAATGGAAGTGTGACTATGGTATTGCATATTACTTTGTTGCCACTTCTCTCCTCCAAATCTTTTCCCCTTATTGGTCATATTCCTATCCTCACAGAATACAAAACAAATAGGTTTGCCTATGCTAAATGTTATAGAGTATACTGAAGGAAATATACAACATTGGGAATTGGGGTTTTTAAGGAACAACTACACTACTCTTTAGGGAGAGCACAATAAGTTGGCGCTGTATTTTGAACCTATTAGAAAAGACTCCTTAAAAGTTTGTAATTGCTAGAAGATGACTTCAGACTTTAAAAAATTATATTTTCTTTAAAAAAATAAAGATAATTTTTCATGTTTTACGTTAGTAATATAGGTTCATCATATTATTTTATAAATTATCACTCATAATTTGTATTGGTCAAAACTGCCATTTATGTTTTGCTCCAGAAAAACAGCAAAATTAACATACATATTCCAAAACTGTTATACTGTATATACAGGTAGATTAGAATTAAAGTTATAAACTGTGATCTGGTTCAATTTACACCAGCAGCTGTTAAGATTTTTGTTTACTGGACTAGTCTTCTGGGTAAAAATACATTTAGGTCTGTATGACAAATGGCCTTATTCCTTTCCCAACCCAATTCCCTTACTCTTTGGGGATAAGCTAAGAGAAAATGAGGTCACAGGAATTTTTAGAAGTTCATACTCTTCTGCTTCTTGATCCTGTGAAAAATTGCCTTGCCCTTCTGAAAAGCACTAATCACCTAAATTCTAAAAAATATTAATCTAGTACTGTTAAATTGTGTGCATGGAATCAGAATTGCATCAAATGCTTCGGAGGTAACACTGTGGCATTCAAGAAAACAACTACATTTCATTTAATTTCCCAGCATGTGGTATTTTCTAACAGGATCCTAGAGGTGGTGGTGGTTGGGGTTTTTTAAGGCCAATAAAATCTATGAATTTATGTAAAAAATATTAGCTCATCATTCAAAGCCCTTGTAACAGACATTTCTGTGATTAAGTCCTAGTCACATGAAACTGCTTCTATGGCAGGATATTTTCCCATCCTAGGATCTCAACTGGCAATTTCAGCATGTAGCTCCTTCTTTATCTGGCAATGAAAGTAGCTTGCTTTTGGAACATTCTGAAGCTAAACAAGAGAGCATTCTTTAGCAGCAAACTACCTGCTGGATCTCTTAGAGCAGATTTATTACATTGCAACTAATATCATGGATTCTTTCTAAGGATGTGGAAATAGGTCCAGACCTGCATGAGAAATCAGAATCATGTACTTTGAATGACTTAATCACAGTTTTGCAGATAGGAGGCATTTTGGGGTTCAAATACTTAAGTCACCGCCACCAACACCCTTACATATCTTGAAGGAGGGGAGAACGAGACATACTAATCTAAGTTAAAATTTTAAGCATAAAACATTTTTTCCCTCACCTTGAGCCCTCATATCTCCCATTCCTCTCATATTCAGTCGGGAGCCTCAATGAAAACAATGCCGAAGCACAAAGAAAGCAGGAAAGAGAAGACAAATCTTACACTAGCACAAATAATGATGGCAGAACACTGCACACTGAAATCTCATTCAATTTAATTGCAATTCACTGCTTGGGTTTAAATACTGAAATGATCAGTACATTCAGGATATAAAGCATGCCTTTGTCTGTTCAAATATATTGGGAAGCCTCAGACATTTGCTGTTTGAGATATTCTAGAGATATTAGAAACAAGCTGGTTGTGAAAGATTTCAATTACTTGCAGAAGATGCTAGATAGGAAGGAAAAAAATTAAACCAATAAAAATTCATTTCAGTTTAAGATAAGCTAATAAAAACACCTTATATTTGTGTTTTATTTTCCCAGGATTTTAGCAGCATTTCTTTCGTAAAGAAAATTTTCAGCCAATTTGATAATTGCTGTTCACAGTATCCATATTTTCAGCTAGAAATTTTATTATTCTGTAATTTCATGTACTTAGAATACTTGTTAACAATAAATCTTTAAATAAAATAGAAATAATACAAGATAAATACATCTTAAGTCTCTCAGGAAGATATGAAAATAAACTGGATGTGAAAGAAGAATCTCAACTAACCTATATTTTCTAATTAATATATGGTTTTAAAAAGACATAAAAAGAGCCTGGTGGCGCAGTGGATTAACTGCTGTTAAAGTAGCACTTAGTTGCCAGCTGCCTGCAAGTTCAAATCTCACCAGGCTCAAGGTTGACTCAGCGTTCCATCCTTTCGAGGTAGGTAAAATGAGGACCTGGATTGTGGGGGCAATAAGTTGACTTTGTATAAAAAAGAACACCGAGGGGCCGAAAGCCCTACTAAGCAGGTATTTACAAAAGTATGAAGGCTATTGCTTAATGCATTATAAGCTGCCCTGAGTCTCCAGAGAAGGGCAGCATATAAATTGAATGAATGAATGAATGAATGAATGAATGAATGAATGAATGAATAAATAAATATATTTAAACTAGTTTTCAAAATAAATTTCTATGACAAAATTGCTGTCAACGGATAGATAAATAGCTAACAGAGTAATAAGAAAGAAATCCTTCCTTGGCACTGTAAGTTCAGAGCTATCTATATCATTTTTAGAAGTTTGAGATACTGGACTGAAAGTATGCTGGCAAAGTCTTTATACAGATCTTATCTGAATCCCTAATTGTGGAACTGTCACAGCTTTGTGTGGAATTTTAGTCAGACTGATATAGAAAGTTTTATCTCAAAAGTCAGTATAAAATATAGTAACAATAATATATATATTTGATTGGCTCAACATATTCAGGTTAAATTCTACATTATATTCTGTACAGGAAACAAGGCTGCAAGGCAGCATCTAAATATATTCTAAAGAGGCTGGCTGGCTGCTGTATGAAAATAAAGCTGATTGATATGAAAGTCTGAATTATTTCACAAATCTGTGAAAAATAAACTTATTTCTTTTTGCAGTTCAGTGCACTATGTATTACATCTATAACAATTTATAACTATGTAATCTAGAGCTCCATAAAAATGTGAAGTCCAATTCTGCAGAGCTATATACCATTTGAAAGTAGCATTCTATAGAACAATTAAAAGGCTAATTAATGTTTTAATATTAGAAGTACTGGTCTATAACATAACAATAGGAATATAACTTCTTCCATTAATTTGCGTTTGTCTTAGAAAAGGAAAATATACTGGAAGATAGCAAAAGTGAAATAAGAAATATGAACTTTGGCTTTAATTTATTGTTTAGGCACTGTGTTATGCAAGAGCGCTTGCATAATGATAAATTCTGTTAGTTTGTTAAAATAGTGATGCAAGATATATCCTAAACATTATAAATTAAGATGTTAATTCACATGGTAAGAACAACCTAATAGGAATTTATAATTGAAAAACTGGCATATGGCAGCCACAAAACCAGATGGCTTTTATGCTGTCAATTAAGCTGCAATTGACACCAATACAAGCAGAAAGTACTAAAATTAAAGTTATAAATAATCAATACATAATCAAAAGTGCTTTTTAGGCAGTCGTTTTCTTGGTGATCTCAGTGCCTGAATTATTTCTACTGCTGTTCTGTTGCTTCTTTTAACAAAGATGTTTTAATAGATTTTTATATTTTTATTACTTCATTTGGGGTGGTGGTGATTGGAAAAGAGTACTAGAAAGTTATAAACAAAGCTAAAATATTCACTGGGTTTAAACTCTATTGACAAAATAAAATGCATTATTTTTAAGTCAAAACAAGTATGCCCCTATTTGCTACTACCAGAACAGCTGTATAAAACTGCACTAAAAGTCAGACAAGGCTGTTATGATGGACACCACTGGGGAAATATATGGAAGACAAAACAAGTTAAAGCAAAATAAAATTTAATTGTATTTGAAATAGTTCTGCTACTGGGGAGAGGTCTTAAGTAATTTTACAGAAAGAAGTAGCAGTTTTATGTGCAGGAATGTAACATTACATTTGTATATTTTTGTCTCAAAAACTGAAATGAAATGTCTCATAAAAATCATATGCTTTCATTCAAGATTATTTCAAAAATCTAGTGGCCTAATTAATCAAGGTGCTCTCATAGAAAAATAAAAGTAGGCAATGTCTACAGAAAGCTGTCACTTAAGTTCGACTTTGAATGGAACTGCAAATATTGGGGAATACTGATCTTACTGAAGACTTGTGCTTTTCATTTCTTGTGTGAAATGAGCAACACCTATAACCACTTGGGATACACATTGACAACAACTTTAATTATCCAACTCTTACAACGTTATCTGGGCCTGCAAGAACAATGGCTGAATTCAATTTATAGGTGGCCCTCAACTGATGACCACAATTGGGACCAGAAAATTTGCTGTTAAGTGGTGTGGTTAAGTGAGGCATCAGGGTGACTGCACCCAATTTTACCCTTCGTAGTCATGAAGTGAATCATTGTGATAGCTAAGTGAGACATCACATGACTGACATGCAACCTTGCCACTGGCTTCCTTGTAATTTTTGCTTGTTGGAAGGCAGCTAAGAAAGTCAAAAAAGGCAATCGCTCGATCCGAGGAGGTTGCCAGTTGCTTGGATTGCTATCACTTGACTGCAGGGATGCTGTGACGATTGTAAGTGCACTGTTGTAAGTAACTTTTTTCCAGCAGCATTGTAACTTTGAATAGATACTAAATTACCTACATTTAATTGAAAACCTCAAGGGCTAACAATGCAGACCACTGCAAGCTTACAACTATACATGCAAAATAGTTTAACAGTCTTAACTGTTGTATCTATCAAACACTGAATGTGTATTTGCCAATAGAATGAATTCTCCCTTCTTCCTACGTAGTAGTACTGGGAGGCTATCTAGCAGCCAGGAGAGGGGAAATAAAGCAAAGGCAACTCCTATTGCATAAGAAAACTCTGCTTATAATGCATATGGACTAGGTGCAATCCATATGAAAGTGGAGAAGCTCTCAGTGAGAAGAATATGAAGCAAAGTGTATGAAGAGAGGCTGAAGAGAATGAAGGCAGTAACAAAAAATACAAGTACGGGCTAACTGATGACTAATTTTGCAAATGGCAAAGACTGTGAACCAACCAGCTCTAATTACACATATATGCAGTAAGCTACATTCCACTTTTTTTAAAACCAAGGAGTATGAAAAATCCTTCTCAAACTTGCAGAATATTCAGGCAAGCTCCAACAAGCTCTTCCTGGCTGCAAACTGACAAGGGAGAAAAATAGGAAGCAACAGCTTCTTTATTTCTCCTTTTCTAATCA
Organism: Masticophis lateralis; assembly: GCA_030761175.1. NCBI lineage: Eukaryota > Metazoa > Chordata > Lepidosauria > Squamata > Colubridae > Masticophis > Masticophis lateralis. The sequence continues at coordinate 318,700,283 of JAUDYJ010000001.1, read as the reverse complement.
ACATATTCATCAATATCAAACAAACAGCAGAAATACCACCTTCCATTTTTACCAACACACACACACACACACACACACACACACACACTTTCTGAAAATCTTGAAGATATTTAACACTGTCATTATCCATATTAATAGTTTATTTGCAAATCATAAATCGCTCCAGAATGTATTAGTGGAAATTTATAAGGTGCTGAAATAAAATGTGAATAATAAAGCAAGTTCTGAGTTACTTACCTGTTTCTTGTACATTACTTGTTTAAATCAGTATCACCAAACATCAATCTCCAATCACAAGCATGCTAAGTGTATTAGTATAAAGAATAAAATTATTTTTGGAACTATTGAAGTAAGTAAAGCGCACAAGGCATGCTTTGCATCTCATTATTCAGGAGTCCACAGGGATTATCATTAGTTAATATGAAGTTTTTTATTTTATTTTCTTGGGTTCATGAAAAGTATTTAGTTCTCAGCAGAAGGTTTAGTGTTGTTTCATTTTAAAAAAGAAAAATCAAGGCTAGAAAGCCAAATTCGGGGTTAATCGCAAGAGCTGGTTCTTAAAATATGAATAAAATCCTACCTTTTGATAAACCTGAATGACATGTTTCTAAAAGAAATTAAAGCCAAAATAATAATTAACAAATGGGTTATTATGAAATAAACTGAAAATCTATTCATTGTGTGAGACACAGAATAAGTCTAGCTGAATGAAATATGGAAACACTTCAAATTCATTAATTAAATTAAAAAAAGTTATTGAAATGGATGACCTTTCAGTAAGGTGAATTCAACATTTTCCTTGTCTGTGTGCTCCTAGTACTTATCAACAGTTGATCTGGGACCTCTTCTGAGTAACAGAGAATCCTTTCATGTCACTTCTGCTTTCTACATTTTATTATTAACCAAAAACAGCTAAATTAGGATAGTGTCTTACTATATACTATTGTAATAGATCACCGTTGACAGTATGGACATGTTCTGGAAGGCAATATAAAAACAAAGGATATCAGCCCTCAGAGGAAGCAGGTGGAAGACGACTTGCTTCACCAACCCACAAACGTGGATTCTCTCTACAATACTATCAGAACAGAAGATCTCACTAGGCATTCAAGAAGAAAAAGGTCATCAAAAACTGGATGGAAAAAACTGACAAGTAAGTTTTGCCAGTTTTTTTCTAAATTTCCTCTACATTCCCTGAGCTTGAGACAAATAATCAGGTGATTTAATAGGAGTGATTTAATCATTTCTGCCTGCTTCTCCCTATAAGCGAATATCTACATTTAAAGCAGTATATTTTAAAACACTGGGGACTTGAAAAAAAAGAAGAATGTATTTTTTCAATTTATTTCCTCATTAGATGACCTAAATCTACTACTTTTTTTCTATTTTTCCAAGGACAGAATCACAAATATTTCAAATAAGATAAAACACCCATATTTTGTTTAATGCTTTAAAAGTCTAAACAACATTGTTGTAGGGTAAAAATACATAGGCAAAGGATGATGGTTTGGGAAATATGTACAGATCATTCCAAGCATAAAAATACTACATTTTGGAGTGAAAGTTAAATATTTGGTCAGTTGTATAAATAACTCTGATCACTTGCAGAAATAATGCACATATTACATCTTTAGTAACTACATATAAAAAATACTTTCTGAATGTACATATTTTAGGAATCCGTTCTGAACATGGCAACATATATGTACATTATAAATAAGGTTCTACAAATATGATTAACTAGTCAAAAGGACTTTGCTTAAAAAGTATGCCAATAAATTATAGAACTATTTATGTATGATTCAAGAGTGTAGACGTGGATTGAAATACTGAGCAGATAGGTAACTACCAAGCACATTTCAGGAAGTTTACAGACATTCTTCAAAAAATTCAGATACAATGGGAACTCACGTTGTAAGTATTTGAATATTTTGGACTAGGGATGTACAATATTTGTCTACTCAGGAACAAAACATTTAACTCCCAAATTGTTGAATTTTGCACATTCCAGTTTTGGACTAAAATGACTTTTAAAAAGTAAAACCTCTGGTATTCAGTGAAAGAAATTAACTAGATGGCTCAAAAAATCCTCCACAGAGCTCTAAATTTTTGTTAACAGAACTCCAAACATTCTCCTTTATCCATACTCAATGTCCAAGTTCCCGCTACCAAATGAATAGTCGTAAGATTTGTATTGGATATCCAATGCATTAGTACAGGCAAAGATTAATATTGCACGTGTGGTTTAAACCCTAATCAGGCATCATTAAAATGATCTAAGCAATGGTGGAACAGTAAACCTTTCTTACAGAAAACAGCTGAGGAGCATTCAGAGATTTTTCAGTGAAAAAAACACAAGAACTTCAGTTAATCAAATTATATGCAGTATCCCAGACATTCAAATTTACATGGAATTATTGAAGGTAGAATTTGGTATCTTCTGCTTGCAAAACATCTTCTACAACAGGGGTGTCAAACTCAAGTCGTCACGGTGGCATCATGTGACATATCGGGACTTTTTCCCCCTTCGCTAAGCTGGGCATGGGCGAGGCTAGTGCGTGACGCATCTGGCCTGGGGGCTGGGAGTTTGACAGCTCTGTCCTACAACTAAGGAATGGACTTTACCCTTTTGCTTAATTAATTGCAACTGGGATCCCCTGAAACATGGGAGTTTTGGAGGTGCAGCTCCTAGTAATCAATAATTCCAAACAAAGATAAATGTCCACAGAAACAATCCTCTTTCTCACATTTCTTGTAAAATCTGCAACTGTAACTTTAATTATTTGAAAGCAGACAAAAAAGTGTAAAATATGTTGGTTGGAACTGTTGCCTTCTCAAATTTTCATTTTGAGACTATAGAGCATCTATACTCCAATCCATCTGCTTCTGTCTTTACAAGTCTAAAGCACTGAACATTAACATGGTACCTATAGTTAATTTTTTGTGTCCTGTATGTTGTGCATTTTGAGAAAAGTTCTTATAAAGAATGCTTCTCATTTTCTTGTGATATGCTAGAGCTGAATCACAATAAAACCACTAAATAGATAAACAGCAAAGAGACAACATTTCAGAAACGTTAGCCGAAAAAAGGTTCTGTTGGTAAGATTTCCTAAGTTATAACTTGGCATACGTATTTCCCTTGCCTTTCTGCCTCCCAATCTTCCCAGGGGATTCCCTTCAGCCAACAACAATATCACCACTTGGTATGTCTCCCTGTCCTGCCATCCCCCAATCTTCTCAGCACTTTTTCCTCCTACTTCTCTTTAGCAAACAGTATTCTCCTTACCTGGAACTATACAGTTCCATCCTGATAACTGTTGACTGTGCATGAACCAAAGTATTGGAAACATGCATATTTCATTCAGTTCCATCAGAGCTAATCCTGAATCCAACTGATCCAGGCACATGGAACAGTTTCTACACTCCTATTCATTAAAGTAAGCCGCATTACAGCAGATGTTCTACATCATAGTTCACATCATTTAAAAGGGTCGTTTTAATTGGCTTCCACAACTACACTTCTCTTTGCAGGACGAAAGCCTACTGTATTATCCATTTTAGGGTAACATTTGTCTGAGAGAAAACGCAGGCAGCTCCTTACAAAGTAATGCTCCTAAACAGGATTTATCATTTCAGTACTTTTATAGTCAATATTTAAGTGTTAAAAATAGTTACAGAAAAAAAATCACTGACACATAAAAATGCCACATGTATATATATATAAGTGTAACTGTTCAGTACTGAAAATTCCTGTAGTAATTATAACTTAGTTTGTGATTCTTTAAAAAATACATACCTTCTAGTTAGCTTTGAAGTCAATTTACTGAACAAATTAGTGGAGCCCCTACTTCGTGTCTGTGAAAGTGGTGTTGCTTCATGAGATAAACTAGGTGACGCAGGGGGTCCATTATAGGTGGCAGTGCGCCTTTCTCTAAGCTGACCATGGAAAGTACTACGACTGGCAGTTCCTCTTGGGAATCGGATACGATCAGGTGTTGTTGCACTGCTGATACTGTGAGTTGAAGCAACTGGTGTTCTCTGATCAGGAATGGTACTAGAATAAAGCCAAAGAGACCTTCAACATTTCAACTGTATAACCTCAATCATTTACAAAGCTGTGTTTACAAACAGCATAATATATTACTATAGCATACAAAGATTTGTAGATTATATTGTAGAAAATTATTTTTCTATATTGTTACATACATATAAATGTTGTACATTTTACAACACAAACATACAGCAAAATGGTAATACAAAATCTGTATATAGAGGAAAAAAGGTTTTATATAGATTAAAAACAGGCTAAAAAGAATGCAAAGAAAAGTCTTAAATGATTTTCAAAGTATTTTTGAAGAAGAAAAATACATTAGACATTTTAATTTAAAACGTTAATTCTAATATTTTCCCAAAGTTAGCTATAATAGAAGGCTAAAAGGAGTAAGGAATACTTAAAATATTGATCAAGAAAATATTTTTCCACAAGGCAACTGTAAAATGTGGTGGTGGTGGGGTTTGTTAGATAATGGATGCCAAATAGTTTGATATTAAAGAAATGTTTAGTATATTCATCTGAAGTTATCCCTTTTATTCTTTACTGGAGGAAAAAACTGTTTTTACATGCAGAAAAAGGTTAACGTTGACAAGGACTTGTGGTGTCACAGTCAAACATAGGATGTGTATTGGGGCAAGCTGTATAAATGAGCACCTCAATCAGCTTGTGAAAGAGCTGGATTCTGTCACAGCCAGAAAGAATACAATTAACTAGTGATAAACATGCAAGCTACTGAGTTGCAAAAAGCAAATAAGGAAACAAACAAAAACATCTCCCACCTCATATACATATATAACAGACAGAAGATTGTGGAGAAAACAACTTACCTAAGCTTCCTACTATATTTTCCTTATAAAAAGCTTTCAAGGCTTTCTATACATTTTCAGCTTTTAACTAAATGTCCTACACTAACACTTGCTTCTCTAGTCAATTATTTGATAATTTTTATTATTTAGATCTCATATTTTTGCCCATATTAGATAATAGTACACAGCTAAAAGGCCGCAGATTTTTCTGCCATTACCAGTAGGGAAAAAAAAGGTTATTAAAAATACTAATCAGGCTTACTATCAATGTGCAGCAAAATAACCTTTTGCATAATCAAGAAATATTAGGAAAAAAAGTATCTATTATGCCCCTTCAAAAACACATATGACATTTTATTATTTTTGCTTTAAAAAAGCAAACATATACACATTCCCAAAGATGTGCAAAGAGATTCAACTTCTTCCTCTTGGAGATTCAATTTCTCCAAAGAGTGATTATAACATCACAGGAAGAGATGTTACAGCAAATGAAAGTATCTTCCCCTGCCACCTACTTTCTTCTTCTTCTTCTTCTTCTTGCCTTCTCCCCTAAATATGCTCTATCAGCTGTTTGGTCATCATTCCAGACCAGTGATGGTGAACCTTTTTGGCACCAAGTGCTCAAAAGGAAGCACTTTGTGTGTGCGCACTCATCAGGGCTACAACCAGAAAGAGGAGCTGCCCAAGGGGCATGCACACGCCAAATAAGGTATTTTTGGTTTCCGGTGCGCACGCGTCAATCAGTTAGCAGTCCGCATGCTCACGTACATGTGTGTCTGGCCAGATGCTTCCAGCCCCCGAGGAGGAATCCACAGTTCTGCATTGAGGGGAGGAAGTGTTTATCTTGGGCGTTTGAGATGGGAGGGGCCAGAACGAGGGGCAGCACCAATGAGAATTCTTCCTGCTTGAGTATCATCGGTCTCTGGGCAGAGTCCTTTGGGACTTCACCTAAAGGAGGAGAGACAGTTCTGCGGGGAGAGAGAAGCGGAGAAAGTGGGAGGGGGGATCTTGGCATGAATAACCAACTTGGGCTTATTCTCTGCACGGAACTCTCTCCTCCAGTGGGTGAAGTCAAGGGAGACTCTGCCTGGAGACCGATGATGCTGCAGAAGGAAGAATTCCCATTGGTCCTCCTTCTTTCTGGACACTCCCAATTCTGAAGTTCGAAGAAGCCCTATTCCCGGCTCACAGACTAGCTCATCTAGTTTCTGGCACTGCCGCACACACAAAGGCAAGCTGATCGTCACGTGTGCATGTGTGCCAGAAACCCGGAAGAGGAACGGGCGACACCACTTCGGGTATGCGTGCCATAGGTTTGCCATCACGGTTCTAGACAATATGCTAAGAGAGAAAGGGGGAACTACTTGCCACCTGTTTTTAAACTTTAGAATTTATGAGCCAATATAAATATTAAAATGTTTAGTTACATTCTAAACTCAGGTAGAGATAAAAAAACAGCATGTTGTATTATATATTGATACATAATAGAACGTAAACTCACATAGAAAGCAATTATTCAAATGTTTTGAAAGTTCAGAAGAGACTGAAAACAAATATATGGTGGGGTATAATATGCATGTTAGTCTTCAAAGGCAGACATTTTTGTAAATATTTATATTTTACTGTCCTACAGTAATAATTCTTTTTAACATAGGTACAGTAATAAGATATTTTATTTTCAATGATGACAAATCAGGAAACACTAAAGTATATAATCACAAATTAAATAACTCAGCTATTAATTTAATGCAAAACTGCATTCCAAGCACCAAATATTCTAAAGTTCTCAACAGTATTTTGTTCTTCCCCTGGAATTTCCTAATCTGACATATTCCAGGAGAAAAATAGAACATTCTGGGAAACACCAGAATATTCTACGTATGCCTAGGATAGAATTTTGCACGTCTCTGTATTGTTTGCTTTTTTCATGCTTATCTTCTTCACTAAAAAGCATGCCTTTACCCGTATGCTTTCAATAATCCTGAAATAGTAACCTAAGCCTCCTTTCAGAAACTCTTACCTGCTTTCTTTGCCATTTTGAATTACCGAGTGTCTGTCTGCAGCAGTTCGTTCACTACAAACATAAGTGTTTCGCCGTGTCATAGCTCCAGGTGTAGTGTTGCTCTAGATAAAGACAAAGCATATTTGTATTGATTACCTAAGGAAGAGATCATTGCAGAATCTTAGTATAAAATGTAATTTAGATTAAAATACGAATATAATGTCCACTTATAACAGCTGCAAAGAAAGTCTAGTTAAATAGAAAAGAAAGTAAGAACAGAAAGGATTTAGGCAAAAATACTGGACAATACATGATAATAATATGGATGCAAATATACAGAAAGAAAAAATAACCACAAGCCCATTTAAAATATTTTGTTTAGGGACAACAGTACAAAAACAAAAATTAAACAAGTATTTTGCCTCTTACTTTCCAAAGAAACAATGTGTCCAAGTCATGAACAGTTTTCCATCAACGAGCTTGGAATTATCAGATATGACTGTTTAAAAAGAGATACGCAGCAAATAAACAATGCTTATTGGGCTTATTTATCAGGAATCAACATGCACCCATTGTGATTTAAGAGGAAACAATAATAGCTGGAAAGTTTTGATTTTTCTCCCTCTGAGTAATGCAATTAATTAAGAATGTGGGCCAGAAATGTCATAAGGCATTCCATTATGATTCCCTTTAACTGTTTAAATTTCGAGAAATTATGAAGTCACAAATGCAATGGCTTTGCAATGGCTGTTTTCACTAAGAATTTGCTTAAGCTATACACTAATTAATGTCTAGATACAATCTACTGTAGGACTTTTAACAGGTTACAGAAACTGTAATTTCCATTTAATTGTGGGAAGTTTTTTTAAAAAAATATAATTGTTAAGATAAGGAAAATTAGATGTACAATATAGCACATTGAAAGTATGTATCTATCTATAGTCTTTTTTATGAGCTAGTATAGAGATTAGCCCACCCAAGGGAAGTGGGTCAAATGGGGAATTGTCGGAATCCGTGTGTGGGCACAAAAGAGTGAAAGTCAGAACTGCCCCCCAAAAGCCCTCGAACTTTATCTAGTGTCACCCAGGTGAGAGACTTTAGCAATAAAACAGCTAACTGAACTCAATTATGGGTCTGCTTGTTTGCAACTAACAGATGGGTAGCTATGTAAATAGAATAAATTAAATTTTAGAACAGATTTTGTTTAAATAAGGAAGAACTTCATGACAGTAATATCCATAGTATGAACCAATCTATGGACTTCTTCTCCAACTCTGAAGGTTTTTCGAGAAGAATTTGGACTACATGATCCTCTTCCAACTTCATTGACACAATACTCAGTATCTTGCATTATGTATTTATTCGAACAATGTTGCTGATTCAAATGAAAAATCTTCTCTAGAAGATCTTAAGGCAGTTTATAACAGGACAAAGATGGAGAGAGATGTTTTTGGAAGAATAAAATCAGGAGTTGTAACAGACAGCTATTCTATATGGGAACTGTGATGGAAGCTTATTAATTTAATGGATTTCATTGATTATTAGTATTTTTATACAACTTTCAAATAAAAGTTACTAAAATAGATAATGAAAAAAATGCCATGCTGACAACAACAAAACAATCATGATAGCAGCAGAAAACAAATGCATTTTAAAAGTAAAGGTTAAAAAGATGTCTCTTAATTACCATTTTATAATATATATGAATGTTATAAATAACATTTTGTTTGTGTTTGTTTCATTATTAAGGAAAATGATAATGCTATTCTGTATTTTTCAGCAGCTTAGATCCAAACATTTTCAAGAATCACCTCAAGTAAAGTCAAGATGAAATAATCTAAACGCACACTAAATGAGCTTGAATTCTTAGTAAAGGAAGGCAAATATGATTTAATAGCTGTAATGGAGACCTGAGGCCATGGCATTCATGACTGGAAGATAGCAATTGAAGAGCATAATGTGTTAAAAAAAGAACAAAAGTGATGGGATGAGGACTTGTCTATATGTTAAAAATAGCAATAGCACTTAGACTTATACCACTTCATAGTGCTTCAGTCCTCTCTAAGCAGTTTACAGAGTCAGCATATTGCCCCCAAAATCTGTGTCCTCATTTTACCAACTTCGGAAGGATGGAAGGCTAAGTCATTCCTGAGTTGGTCTGTATCGAACTCCGGGCAGTGAGGAAGCCTGCAATACTGCATTCTAACCACTCAGCCACCCATTCTTGCTCAAAAAGCCAAACAATCTAGTGATACTGTGGAAAGTATCTGAATTAAAATAAGTGGAAGAATGAATAAAAGCAATATTGTTGATTACTGCTTGTTAATCAGGGAGAGAATTTAGATGTGGAAGATGTATATGTTAAGGATGTTTTGTATTCTTAATTATTCTAACTGAATAATTAAGAACACAAAACATCGGTATGTATATTCTCTTCTGTTCTAACTGAATAATTAAGGAAAATAATTAGGATAATTATAAGTTTCTTGGATGAGAAGCGAAACGTCTTCGAAGAAAAACCAGAAAGTCCAGTTACATCTTGAAAAAGCATCTTTGGGACAACCATGACCTGGATGATTGAGAATCTCCATAGAAAATTATTCTAACATTGATTGGAAAATAAAATCTGTAAGCATGACCTTTCAAGAATTCTTGACTAATTTTGCTGACAACTTCTTCTTTCAGAAGGTGGAGGAAACTACAAGATCATCTATTCATGACTGGGTATTAACAGATGGGACATTTTTTTGTTGTTGTTGAGTTATAGGAGAAGCAGGAATACCAGGGGAAAATGCTAATTCTGTTGTCCTTGATTTTAAGCGATATTCAAGCTGAATCACACCTGAATCTTGTAATTCGAAACAGTGAATTTTAATGAAAACATTGTTCAACTATGTGCCAAATTAAAAAAAAACGTGTACAGCTAATCACTGAAAATGGTAAAATAATAATAATACAAAAAATACAAGAAAAGGCACAGCTATTCAATTCTTATTTTGACTTGGTTACTCCAAACAAAATGGTATGCAACTTCCCAGGAGTGAAACTTAAGGCAGATGTATGTATGTATGTATGTATGTATGTATGTATGTATGTATGTATGTATGTATTTCTGTTCTATATTATGTCTGATTCTCAAGGACTGCCTTGATAGCTCCCTTCAGCTTTCTTGGCAGGATTTTTCAGAACTGGTTTGTCACTGCATCCTTAGTTTTGTACCTAAGACAGTGTCTCTAGCCTGAAACCTTAACCACTACACCAAATTAGTTCTCAGTATTACTTTAAATGAGTTTAAATTTATGGGACTAAATATATTGTAACTCAGACTGGAAATTTGCTGATGGTCAGACTGATTATGTTTGAGAAAGCCAGAACTGGGAAACAGATCAACCCAGAGAAGGTGCAGATGATTTTGTGACGACATGACTACGATGTCTTCACTGTCATAGATCAGATCTCCAGATGATACTAAGATATGCATTTTTCCCCATTTCTATTTCATTCACCTCTTTCACCTGTTAAATCTGAAAGCTTACCTGACTCTAAAGCAACAAATTTAATTACCAGAAGCATTTTCACTTTCCACAATCAAAGTTTCAACGAACGAGGTAATAATTCTCCAACTGTATTTTTGGAAAACTATATCATGTATCTGAAATGGGTCAATGTCCATTTCCCTTACAGAATTCCACATTAATACCCGGTCCAAAAATAATTAAAAACATGTATCAGTACCATAACAATGACTTGGTTCACCCTAAGGTCAAAGTTGACTCAGGAGGAAAAATACCTAATCAATAGATTTTCACAATCATACCCACATAAGAATCTATGGTGAGATAGTTCAGAATTAGATACAGCACAGAATAGACCTAAGATACCATGTTTCTTACTGATAAAAAAATTAATGTGTTTTACCCAAATTTCCCCTTAATACATATGGTTGGTTGAAAAGGAAGATAGACTTATAATTTAAAGAAAATCCACAACTTACATTGGGTGTAACAGAACTTCTTTTACGCTCAGGTATATCAGCTTTATTTGGATTGCTTGCATTCCCAAGCATAGGGCTAGCAGGAGCAATTCCTTTTCCTCCAGCTGCACTGCTGCTGGACTTCCTTGATGGAATCCCTTCTTCTTTGAGGTCATTGTCAGTAGTACTTGTCTGGCTCCTTTTAGGATATGCTACTACTGGAGGAATAGATGGACCGGCTGAAAAAAACAACAAAGAACTGTTGTATATTATGATTGCAAAATATCCGTGAAAATGTAATACCTAAGAAATAAGCACCTATATTCTAAGAAATATTCAGTGAAGACATTACCAACAATACATCTATTTTTCTTAACTTGCCCACTCTCTAGGGCAATTCTTTTGTTTTCTACTACTAGTAGAACCCAAGTGTAAAAAATTAGAGACATGTTCTAATTCTTGTAAGATTGAAGATAGTTCCAATTAAAAACAAGCTTAAATGTGGGTGAGGGGGTGGTGGTGTTACCTCCTGCTTTGGAAGAGGTATTATTATGTCCTTCCCCATTTTAAGATGATATCATTTGACTCCTCTGTTTTAGACAACAATCAGCCATTCTCCAACTTTTCCTGTTTAGTAAGGTTGTTGCGCTACAGCTTCACAGATTCCTGGATAAAATGTACTTGCTGGGCCCTTTCCATCCAAGATTCAGCCCTAGGTGCTGAACAGAAACGTCACGGTCACTCTTGTTGGTGACCTCTAGTGGTGCTAGCATTGGAGTAGTGCTCCTGGCATCACTTGATCTTAAAAATTATTCAACTTTTGAAACCACTGATTTTTTATTATACGCCTATTAATATGCAAATACATATTAAATATGGATGAAGGGGTTCTTTTTTGTTAATTTTCAAACACTCTTAGACATCTGATTACATTAGCTCTTTTGGAAGAAAAAAAGAAATAAGCTATGTTTATTTTTTGCAGCTGTTAACAAGAGCTTCAGAAATAATTTAATAATTTATGTATTTGTGAAATTTGTATCATTTCTTTTGTTCAAAAGCTTAAAAGTCTAGCATATAGAGTTTTCTCCTTTTTCCACAACAACAGCCCTTTGTAGTAGACTGGGGAAATGACTATCCTACAGCACTTCTGTGGCTAAGAGTAGATTAGACCCTGGGTCTTCCAATGCGAGTACAACATCCTAACTGTTACATCACACAAAAAATAATGCATCTTTTTTCCACTTTGTATCCAGGATGACTATTACAGATTTTTCTTTCTGCTGCAAATTAACTTGTCACAGAATCTGCAACTATTTTCTTTTAAAACAATGAGGGTTTATTTATTTATTTGTCAAATTTAGATGCCACTCATCTCATTCTCAGATGGAGCAAAGCTAAAAGGTTATACAGTTAAACATAATTTTGCTTTTATGCAGTTGGTAATGGTGGTTATTATAACTTAATCTGCACACACACACACACACACACACACACATACATATATCATCCCCATGTTCAAAGACACACACAATTTTTGCAACAAAAGAACACATGCTTTCCCATTGAATATATGTACTCTTTCCTTAGTTTAAAAACTTCAACATACCCTTGTCTTCAAAAATAAAGTAACTGCTTTTATTACATCATACAGAGCAAATTTGATTGAATTGTTGCTCTATATAATTAGGTAAAAAAAGGTAAAGGAATTTTGGTGGTTTTTTTCTCTGCTAGTTGTTGCTAATTATAGGGGTTCATTTCCGTTTCAAGGCGGTTGAGTCAGCACTGTCGAAAGACATTTCCACAGTCATGTGGCTAGCATGACATCACGGAGTGAACTGGTATCTATTTATCTACTTTAAATTTATATGCTTGCAAGCTGCTAGGTTAGCAGGAGTTGGGGCAAGGATGGGAGTTCACCCTGGTGTGTGGCACTCGGGTATCGAAACTTGGTTGCTGGCTTTCCAGCGGACAAATGCAGCATTTTAACCAATGAGCCACTGTACCATCCCATATATAATTAGAAACTTTGTGAAATAAATGACAGATTCCACACAGAAGAAAAGGAAATGCAAGTAAGAGTAAACATGAAGTTCTTCATGAAAACAAAAACACGAATGTGCATGCATACACATATACCATCAGACAACAGAACTAGAAGGAAACGTGTTTTGTGGGAAGAAATCTTGAAAAAAATGTGCTCATTAAACATATCCATTAGATAAGAATGCTATTTGATATTCTTTTTCTTATTGATAAGCTTTAAGTAAAATTATATAGTATAAAAATACTGTTTTAAAATTGTGCTGTGGATAATGGAAATAGCAAGAGATAAGCCAATAGACTGTATCTAATAAACTCCTATAATGGAAAGGTATTTGGGTGTAAATACACTGCTCAAAAAAATAAAGGGAACACAAGCAGAAGACATCCGAGATCTGAATGAATGAAATAGCCTTATTAAATACTTCGTTCATTACATACCGTAGTTTTGTGTTCCCTTTAGTTGTTTCAGCAGTGTGTAAACTACTGTATGTAAAGAACAAAGTATTTAATAAGGCTATTTCATTCATTCAGATCTCGGAGGTCTTCTGCTTGTGTTCCCTTTATTTTTTTGAGCAGTATATATAGCAATGTGTCCCAGTATGTATTTCATAATGAATATCAAACATAATCAAACATCCCTTTATTAGTTTTTAGAATTTATTTGGCATCAACATTTATAGCCCATTGTCTTGAATAATAGTTAAATCTGCAGCCAGAGAAGCTGTAGTACATAATTGGCCTCCACTATTAAATTCAAAACTTTCTGATTAGCCATATGCTAAATTCTTCATTGTTGGCAGTCTTTTCTTTTTCTCTGGAGGCAGAGACTCAACCTCTACACTTATGTGTTAGTTTTCTAGAGCATAAGCATTCTGAGACAATGAAAAGCCACTCACCATGGTCGCTGTACCTTCGCTGCTTCTGGCTAGAAGATATACTTCTTTGAACTTTGTGATGTGGAGACTGTCCAGTGCTATTGTTGAGATCACTACTTGGCCTGACTTTAGCAAGAGAAAGGTTGCTGCTAGAGCTTGAGTCACTAGCATCCAACTAAATATAAATAGAGAGGACAAAGGTTAGGTCATTAGCAATGTGGATCAGCATTCAATAAGAATATACAGAAAACTAAGTCTAGTTCTTTGTGGCTGACTTTACACATCATTCTAAATTATAATATGGGGAGGAAGGGGGCTTGGAATAAAGTGATGTATGAAGCTAGTCGTTATAGCTTTTTTTCACCAAACATAGTTAAAATAATTCAAGACGGGGTAGAAAATGTTTGTATTGTAAGAATTTTCTCAATCTTAATACTCCTGGAAAAAAAAAACAATCAGACTAAAGTTACTATTTGTGATTCTATTCTTAGCTACTGGTTGGGTGTGGTTGGGAAGATCAAAAATGGGGATATGAGTGTTTTGCCTGCCAGAGTTTCCTGCTCCACTTCCTATCTTAAATCTGAAAAAAAAAAGCTGCAAACAGGCCATTTTGGATTCTGATTACACAACTGCAGTGTGGTGGGAGGCTGCAAGCAGCCTTTAGACATTCTATCATAATTCATCCAGCTAAAATTAATTCAAACTGACAAAGCCCAGAATTATCTGTTTCCAAAGCTATCCAGCATTTTAAGATCAGAATCATGGGATTCCCTGTGACATTCTAGAGATATTAAAGTTGGACTTTGAAGAAGCAGGATGGGAAGAATACTGATAATGTTGGAGAAGACTCCTGAGAATCAAAGACACTGAATAAATCAACCCAGTGTTCTCACTTTAGGCATAAATGACCAGGCTCAAATTATCCTACTTTGGATGGTGAATATTTGTAGGTTGGGTGTAAGATGAAAGTAAAGGTTCATTCTCTGAGCTTGTGGATTGGTTTCCAAAGGTTTTGTTACCAGGCTAATATCTTCAGGCTAATATCTTCAGTGGAGTTTAGGGGTTACCTAGCCTGGTTAACGAAACCTTCAGAAACCAACCCACAAGCTCAGAGAACAAACCTTCACCTGCATTTTACAAATCTCTGAAGAAGGCTCTAATATTAGAAAAGATAAAAGGGGAAAAAAACCCGCAGGATGACTACCAGCAAGCTGGATGGATTCAGTTCGAAAGACGTGAAAAACCAGGATAGAGGATAGAGTTTCTCAAGGAGAAAATCTATTTATGTAGTTACTAAAAGTCCACAATGATTTGATGGTGCATAATCAATAATTTGATTCAACATTTTCAGCTGCTGTGGTTATTTGCTCATTTCCTAATTCCAATTAGGAACGAGGGAGAGGGGAGATAGATTTCATTTAAAAATGTTGGCCGCTATAAGAGAAATATAAAATTTCCTAGTGCTTCTGCTATCATTGCATGTTTGGTATCAGTTGGCAACTGCCAATGAATATTCAGAGCTTATAATACTTCAACAGCACTAAAATGAAGATGGCCACCTAATATCTTGCATCTGTATCTCCCCTGATCACAGAGACTCAATGTAAAGAGTAAATATTTATTTATCAGTAAATAATTCTGGTAATTTCTTTCTAGAACTATTATCTTTACTTTATTAATACTGAAAATCCTTAGAGTGTGTGTGTGTGTGTGTGTGTGTGATTTCCTTTCTCCTCCATTTTATAAAAAGGAAACAAATACATGTAAAATAACAAAAGCATAGAGAGAAAATGTAAAATCTTGCTTAAATGGAAGCATCGCTGTTCCAGAAGGGATTATTTCCTGATTCCTAGCCTTATGCCTCAACTATAACATCAAACTGTCTCTCCTAAATTTACTACTTCAAGTGTATTAAGATGCTTGTTATGTAAGCATCTGCAAACTATTATTTTTTTTATATTCAAGGGTATATAAGCTAATTGATATATCTTACATCCTAGTGTATTACGATGAGAACAAGCTGCTTGAAGTTTTAAATTCATGCATCTAGTTAAAAAGAACTGCTGCACAACTGATATGGGAATCAACTTGTGCTGCTAAATACTGAACACACGCATAGACCACACACATAATACTAATTTTAATGAAATATTAATAAAACAATATGGTTTATGATTATATTCAGCTTATGTTAGTTTGCAAAATTTACTTACCTCTGATGATTTCCTCCCCAGTAGTAAGTATGTAGCAGTGATTTCATCATATTTCATTTTACTGAGAGATTCCTGAATTTCTTCTTGAGAATATCCCATTCCAACCATAATATCTAAAAAGGAATTTTCAAGCTTGATTGGCATATTATATTGATTATAGATGTATAATAGAACACTTAACTCAATTTACAGACATATTATGGCAATACTTTGTCCTGTATAAATTTTCCCATTAAACAAAGCAGCATATTACAATGTACTCTATTTATTTTATTAATTATTGATGCTTCCTCTCTCAATTCATTGGTTACCTATTCTCTTCTGGTCTGCAATGTCTAATTCTGGTTCCACAAAAGGTTTAAGTTCATCATCCTCGTGTCCTGCATTGATCCATCTGTCCTTCATTATTTGCTGCAAATAAAAAGTTCTTATATTTTTTATATTATTCCAACAGCAACAAACATCTCTAGTAAAGTTCACATCATAATACTTTAGATAACTGAAGGCAAGTAAGCTTGCCTAATTTGAGAAATAAGCACTGGCACTTGCCTTTCCTTCTAATACTAACACTGCCTTAGTCCTATACACAGCAAAATGAATAGTATATCTTTTTAACATGTGGCAAAATTATTTTTGCCAAATCTTACTTTCTCATTCTGCATACAATACACCAGATGTAAATTTTCTAGCAATGGAAAGCTAGAATGATATCTAAAGAGGATCCATATTAAGAACTAGTTCAGGCTATATTGAAATTATCATGACTCTGTGACCTAGCCTTTCTATTACAATCCATAACATCCCCCTTCCCCCCCAAATATAATTTCTGAATCACCTTCTGTCGGACACTTACTGAAAAAGGAAGGACAGTATGGGATGTTTCTGGTATATAGGCTTACATTGATCCAAAGAGAGAAAGAAGTGGTCCCCTCAAAGGAAATAGGGGAAAGTATGGTTATCTAAGCAATCTTTAACTTCTTCCTAGGAATAAGATGGGATAGATGCTTGCTGCTAAAACAGACAAGTCTTAGTGACTATAATGTCTGTGTTCACAGTACAAAAGAAAGCAGGAGAGGCATGCTAATAAGAACCCTCTATCATTATATAGTAGAGGGTTAAAAGATTGGCTTCAATCAAAGGGATTCACTATAATTTCAGATATGCTATAGTCCTTTCCTTAAATATTTTCTATCTGTAACTTTTTCTCTTTTTTCCATTGGCATAATGGCGAATTTGTACAAAAGAATAGGGACATTTCTCTCACAAGGAGTCTCAAAAAGTCTGCTGATTGGAGTGCAGAGCTTAATCTTGAAAGGAATATCCTGTTACAGACAAAGAACCTAAAGGAATAGAGGCTGATTTAAACAGATTTTTTCTACCTCTTTTTGTTTTTTTCTTTTTTCTATTGAAGCAAGGAAGATTCTTGGGTTTTGTTTTTAAAAAAAAAAAAAAAAAAGTAAAGATGCCTAAACCTAAAGGAAGGGGGGGCTCCCCTTTGAATCAGATGAATAAAGTTGAAATGTCTCATGTGCAGAGACTTACAGAACAGGAGTTAAAAGAGTTAATTACAAGGTCCTTAGAGAGTGTGGTAGATAAGATAAAAGGTTCACAGAAGGATCTTGAGGAACTGGTTTCTGGGAAATATGACCAATTAAATCAAATCATTGCTCAAGTAGCCTCAGATTTCTCAACAGCGCTGGCTGCAATGGGGAAGAAAATGATTGAGATGAGTAGTAAATTTGAATCTCAAATACAAGAGTTACAAATGAAACTCCTGGAAGCAGAGGCCAATAACCATAATATTCAGAATGATGTTATTATGCTTCAAATTAAGTCTATGGAATCTGCAATTAGATTGAGAGGGATAAAAGAAGATAACAGAGAAAACCTAAGGACAACTTGTGCAAAGGCCTTTGCAGAATTATTAAAGTTACAAGATGAACTAATTTTGGGCTCTATTGTGAAAGTTTACAGAGTTAACTCACGTTTGGCTAAACAAAGGAATTTGCCTAGAGATGTTGTTGTCTACTTCACTGATAAAAGACTGAGAGATGATATTCTACAAAAGTCTTATTCTGATAGACTGCAGGTAGCTGGCACACGAATCAGGGTCTTCAAAGAGTTGCCTTCGAAGGTTTTAAAAGACAGGAAAGATTTTGATTTTTTGGTCAAGGAATTGAAGAGAAGTAATATCCTATTTAGATGGGATTTTCCAACTGGTATAATTTTTAGATATCAAGGTGTGAGACATTGTTTGAATACTATTGAAAAAGCAGAATATTTTTATCAAAATATTTTTAAGGGAGCACCGAAACATCTCAAGAATAAAAAGTCAAAAACAGAGTTTGCAAAATGTGAAAAGAAAGAAGAAAATCAAAGTGTGTTAAAAGTAAAAGGAGATTTTGGTGGTTGTCCAGAGGATTCTATTATGGATTTTTTGGATGAGAAAACTGAATGCCCCAGTGTTTCTGGGGGATTACAAGACCTTGAACTGCTGTAGGAAGATTCAAAAAACAAAGTTTTATATCGAGATGACCAGCAGCAGAGGTCCAATACTCTTCAAGACATGGGGGTTGATGCTAATCGACAGGAATTAGAATTTAACGAAGAAATCCGACTGGAAACCACAGGTGATAAATTCAAAGAGCATACTGAATCTGAAAGCATTGAAAGATTTGGAAAAAATGGATTAAGCACAATAACTGGTTAAAAGTTTATTCGAAATTGGATTAATTTTAAACTCACATATTAAAATGGATTATAAAAACTTTTACTATGAAGTTTATCCTGGATTGGACATGATATCCTGAGTTTTGATAGATTGCTGCAAAACTAGCAGCGATCATTGGTTACCCAATTATATATTTTGGTGGAATATATCGTCTAGAAGAAGACTAAGAACCTGAAAACATTTTATAACCCGAAGGGTTGAATTGCAAAGGGTGGCAGGATTTGAACTAATTTCAAAGGAACATCTGGGAATGCAGCTTTTGTTTGAAAGGCTGCAAAAGCCTATTTTTAGGTATAGTATAAGCTAGTTGGAATGATTTTTTCCTAGAGGAGTGAATATCTTCGTGGTTGGATTTTACTTATATAAAGTCACTCGGGGGGTTGTGTGGAGAAATGTTTTACTTTGCTGATGGGGGCAGCGGCAAGATGAAGATTATTGAAGTGGATTTATGAGAGGAAATATATTTGACATCAATCAAGTTGAAGAGAAGATCGAAATTTGGATTATATAGACTGAGAAATGAATTAAATAAAAGATAATCTTTTTTATGATATAATTGTATGATTATAACTACATATGCATATATATTCTTTGTGTTCTATGTTTTTGGGCTTTTTTTTTCTCTTTAGTTAAGGGTGTAGTTAGGATAGAACTATAATGGTGTTTTTAATTATAACTATTTTTTTTATTATAATATTGTTTAAATATATTAATGTCCGTTCTTGTTAGTTTGTTTTTTACTTTTTTGCCCTCTTTCTTCCTTCTCTTTCTTTTCCTCTTTCGAAATTTGTTTAATTTACAATTTGAATATTTAATAATCTTTTTCTTTTTCCCTTGTTCTAAATTTTGTTTTTTTTAAACTTGTAGCGGAAGTCAGGGGGGGGATAGGGAGGGAAAGGGTTGGGGAGGGACGATGGGAGGGGTAGGGGAGGGGGATTGGGGGGGGGGAGAAAATGGAAAAAATTTTGTATTGTAAAACTTTTTCAATAAAAAAAAAAAAGTCTGCTGATTCATTGTATCATGTCATGTATGCCTTTATTTCCATTGCTCTAAAACACTAAAGGCTGTATCCAAGAGTATTTTACCAGACATTTTACCAGACATTGTTTTCACCAACAGCTTACCAATACGATTGGTATTATGGAGGAAATTAGCTTATTATATTTTTCTCCTCAATTCTTAGATAGTATGGTATAGTGTTGTGGTGGAGCCAGGTTGTTCCAGCTCACAAGAGCCGATTGTTAAATTTTCTGGAATTCTGTTAGTTGACAGAGCAGAGCTAAGCTACTATGCCAAGCATGCAGATCAGCTGTTCAGTGTAGCAATGGAACGAGCAGAGCCAGTTGTTAAACAATTACCAGTATACCACATAATTGGTACTTAAGATTCCTTCACATAAAATAACTAACATGAAGAATAGTATTTGGGCTGCAGAACTTTGGACAACCAGATGGGTTCACTAATGGAGTAGATACTTTCTGAATTTTTACATCCCAGGTTCATTAGACTAAGGAAACAGCTAACAAAACGCATTTATCAAGATGGTTATATATTATTTCTAACATATCAGAACTAGTTGTTGAGAAACCATGGGAAAAATTGGTTAAAACAAACATCAAAGTGATTTGTGTCCTGCGTGTGGGCTTCTCAGAGACAGACTGCTACCATTAAAAACAAATACTTTAAATAAATGTTTGCTTTGATTCTAAAAAGCATGTTCACAAATCAGTTTGATGTTTGTTTTAAACAAGCGCTTTCTAAGGGAGAAAGGACAACATCGGCATATCAATTATTGTTATAAAGTCATTCAGTTATATTCAGACTAACAAGAACATTTCAGGTGGAACTTTTTTTAAAATTTAAAATTTTAAAATTCACAAACTTCTTTAAAATTCAGAAACTTAAAAAACACCAAGACAGAGTTCACTACTGTTAATGCAACGATTTCAGTCAACTGCATGGTATGCCGATTTTCTTAGTACAATATGCAATAAGGCAGCAACAAGATTTGAGTTTCTCATGTAATGGAAAGGACATGGGAAGTAGATTAATTATATCTGGTATAAAATATACTGCATGCATTTACTTAAGTATGTTTTCTCTTTCTGCAATTGAAAAACAACTTGGGAGATCCAGCAGATGAAAAGTTAGCAAGGAATATAATCTATGCAAAAATGAATGTAAAAATTAGTAAGTCTACTAAATGCGCTACAGTGAAATAAGAGTAACTTTATTGAGTATGCTATTACCTCAAGAGTGCCTCTTTTAGTTGGGTTTAGCACCAGGAAACGTTTTAGCAGGTTTTCACAATCTGTTGACATGTAGAAAGGAATCCTGTATTTTCCTCTTAACACTCTCTCTCTGAGTTCCTTAAATCAATAGTGATCAGAAAATTACAAAAAGCAGTCAATAGGCTGATAAAGATGAGAAATGACATAAGAAGTGTCTCCCCTCCCTCATCTTTTAAATATAAATTAGATACAGACCTTTAGGTTCTGCCCATCAAAAGGCAGAGATCCACTCACAAGAGTATAAAGAATGACACCTAAGCTCCAAACGTCTACTTCAGGTCCATCATATTTCTTGCCTTGGAAGAGTTCTGGAGCAGCATAGGGAGGGCTGCCACAAAATGTGTCCAGTTTATTACCAACTGTAAACTCGTTACTAAAACCAAAATCGGCTATTTTAATGTTCATGTCTGCATCAAGTAATAGATTTTCAGCCTGGAGGGGAAAAATAATGTGATAAGATTTGTGCAAAATTAATTTGGAAAAGTCAAAGAAACTTCAGGTTTTGAAAAAAAACCCAGTTCTTTATGAAAGGATAGCAAAAAGAGCTGATTTTTTCAAAACCTGAAGTTTCTTAATGACTTTTCTGAATTAATATTGTTTAGAATTGAGGAAAAAAAGGAAAGTTAAGGGTTAAAACTATTATTCTTTATACCATATGCTTTTGGCAGTGAGAAATTAAAATGAAACAATTAAGCAGAGTTTTAAAGGTAGACATTGAAGGAGGAAAGGAAAGCCAGGAAACAGGTTTAAAATCTTGGAACAGGACATGAAGAACTGAAGAAATAAGGGAAATTAAACAAAGATGCTGAAAGTCCAAACAAAGATGGAATTATGAGGATATTAAAGTATGCGCAATGTGGAATGTTGCTGTTGTTATGGTCTGGAAATAGACCATATCACATTGAGTATGAACAACTTTTTCTAGAGACAAGGAGTGATGGAATAAGAAACATAGACAGCGTGAGGCTATGTAAAGCTTAAAGTGAGAAGTTAGATGTGTTGCTTCTACTTTTGCATTTACAATCATCTTGTACTTGTGCAACAGAGCCTTATTTAGTATTAAAACCCATACTTATTTCTATCTGTTCCCCTAAAACATGTTCAAAATGGCAGCCAAATATTTGTCTTAATAACATGCCAAGCAATGGTCCATCTTTGTCACAGAATGTAATCCATTATTTTTTCAGACTAAACCAAAGTTAAATACAAGAGTAAAAAAATATGGGCTAAAATGCAAATTATTGTCACATAAAATTCTTTATAGTTCTCTTACCTTGAGATCTCTGTGAACAATATGCTTTTGGTGGCAATACTGCACTGCAGATACTATCTGGATAGAAAATAAGTTCAATGATAAAAATATTGTTTATAGAATCAGATTTTGCAGTCATATATTCTAGCAACTATGCTTAAAATTAAGAAAAGTTATAAAGGCAATACAAGACATATTATGAATGCTAAAGGGTGCCGGTTCAAATATATTTGTCAAAATTAGTAAGAATTATTCAAATAGTAGTATTTAATACAAGACTGAAGGCAAGCCTATTGCCTATTGTTAATCTTTCATTAGCAACCCAAGGAATTTTTAAAAAAATGTTCCAAGTAATTCCCATGTGTCCCAATGTGCCCAAAGGTATTCTTGAAATAAAATGATGAAGGTTCGTCTTTTGCTCTGTAGCATGTTAGTCCCCATATTCAAAAATAAAAATCTATTTTTAAAAATGAAGTGAAACTAGGAATCTGGGTGCTAAGAAAACTATTTTGCAGATTGTAATGGTGGTAACATAGTTATACAAAAGTAATTCACTGTAGAGTTCAAAAAAACTTACAGTGATAATATAAACAAGGATTTATAACAAAAAACCCAAGACAACCAATTTTAAGGAGGAAAGCAAATTTGCATGATTGCACAAGAAGCCTACATGACAACAAAATGCTCAGTGAAGATTTGAAAATTAAAACAGCACATATAAGAGACACATATAGGTGGAAGAAAGAGCAATGTACCACCTAGGAAGCGTGCACAGAGACAGTCCATAAAGTTGGTATTACATTGAGCACAAATTGGCAAATAATAAGGACAATTAAAAAGAACTCATTCAGAAATATTCAAAACAAAGAGAAAAAATTAGCATATCATCTGCTTAATTAGGACTGTAAAATACTAGCAGACAAAAAAAAAGTGACGGAAAACATAAATTACTCAATTCTAGCTTCTGCTCAAACTTCCTCAGTAAGATAGGATGTGTTCCTCTTGGCAATTATGAAGAGCAGAATAAAGGGGCAAGTCAAAAGCATGGGACTGAAGAAGTGTAATATGAATAACTTGAACTCTATAGAGCCAGATGCAAAGCAAGGGAATTTATTGATAATCCAGCTGAAACTCTATGAATTCTGCTGGAGAAATCCTGGTCAGGTAGTGAAATATCAGATGAATGTAGAGAACAAACATTGCTCAAAAAAGAAAGAGGAAGGTCTATAGAATCTCTTACAGCTGGGTTTTAGGCTAGAATGTGGGAGTGAAGGTCACATTTGTGGATAACCTCTGAAGGGAGTGGTGCAGAGGTAGTGCTCATCAAACTGGAGACAGAAATCATGTGGAATGCCACAAAGGAACTGTTTTGGGTTCTCTATTCTTTTAATATTTTTATTAATTATCTGACTAAGCAAGTGAACAAAATGCTTATCAAATCTGCAGATGACTCATTGGATGGAATATTAATATCCCATTCAAAAACTATTTTCACAACTTACAAAAATGAGCTAAAATTTAACAGATTGAAATATAATAGAGACAAAAGTAAAATTCTTCACTTAGGAAAAAGAAATCAGTGCACAAGTATAAGATGAGGAACATCTGGTATGGTAATAGCACTTGGGAAAAAAGTCTTCAAAAACAAGTTGGTTGCAAACTGAGAATAAGCCAACAATAAGATTATTGCATAAACATAAAATGAAATTTAAAAACATTGAAATCATAATACTTCCTTCTAGGCTAATCACACCGCCTCTCAAAGCTTGTGCCCAGTTGTGGGCATCATACTTCAAAAAGGAATTAGACAAACTGGAACAGGTTCTGAGAACAGCAAAATGAATTATCAGGGAGCTAGAAATTGAGTCCTATGAAGAAATATTGAAAGAATGGAGATATTTAGCCTGAAAACAAGAGGGAATTATGACAGCATTCTTTAAATATCTGAAATATCTGGAAAAAAGTATCAAACAGAAGATACCAAGACCTGTTCTCATCCCACAGGGCATAAACATCAATTTAAGATAAAGAAAGCACTATATATGTTTCAATATTAGGAAACATTCCACAATAATGTTTTTGCTTCTCTTTACCTGACATACTAACGCAGAAGAGACACAGACAAAAATTGTCAATGCCTTTAGGTTCCTTCATAGGACTGAGATTAGATTTAATTGCCTAAACAGTCTCTTCCTGCTCTGATTGGATTCTTCTATTATTCTTCATTAGCTTCTTGTAGAAGCAACAAATTATGTAGGAGTTACCTTCCCTTAATGCTGTATCATATAACTAAAGCATCAACATTGGTGGACTGCAGTGACATTGCTGAAGTCAATTTTATCAGTATTTTCCACCATGAACAAATGCATCTATCTATATGTTAAGGATGAGATCAATCACTAACAGGAAAACATCTTGAAATATTTTACATCAAAGTATTTTCATACCTGTCTAAATTTTGCTCTTGCTTCTTTTTCCTTCATTCTTCCATGTGCAACTAGATAATCAAATACCTCCCCTGTAATTAAGGCATACAAAAGGACCACTTAATGATAAAATAATAGTTAAATTATTCTTCACTGTGACAATAAATTTATAATTAGAAACAAACAGAACATTAATGTGTAATCTTCTAGATTTCATGTTATATTTTATTAAAAATCTTCAGAACTATAAACTGCTTTACCTTTTATCATTTTGGTTTTATTTTTTAATGCTTTACATTTTATCATTTTACATTAAGATTAATTTACTGTGAACATTTTGAAACTCTGTGGAGGATAATTGGAGGATAATTGTATTAGGTAAATCAAATCATTACAAGAAATGACAGCAAGAACAGAGCAGAAAGACTCTTTCTCACTTATAATGGAATTGGTATTCCAGTCGTGCTTTCTGTAATCTTAGTGAAGCAAGATAATCGTAACAGCAATAATAAATAACACCATATCTAATGTTGATTCAAAAACAGTGATTCATTTAGATTACTAGATTCCATAATTCAACTGCATATTGCATGAAAGAGACAATTTTGCCTGTCCTCAATCTCCTGCAATAAATGGCATTGGGTAATTAACAAGGAAGAAAAATTATTATTCTTTATACCATATAATTAAATTTTAGTTTTGCATATGATTCAGTAAGCCATGATTATATTTCTTTTTCTTTTTTCTCACGCTGTAGTCTATAGCCTATGGGACAGTTCAAATATTGAGAATGTTTGCATATTAAATAAGGTCAAAATTATTGTTGCAGCAATATCACAAAAAATTAGATCAATAATGGTGGAAAACTGAAGAGGTTTACAATGGCTTGTATCTTGTGTTAGAATGAAAAGTAAATACATGAATATAATAAGAAGGGGTAAATTGCCTGAATCAAATTGAATTTTCTTATACTACCACAGAAAGATTCCTCTCCCCAGTTATTAGCAATTTTCCATCATCTGTAGCCCCATATTTAGAGCCTTCAGCTCTCCTGAACTTTTGCACACAGTGATCCGCAGATGGCTTTGAGGATATTATGTGAGCTGCTTTCCCAACCTATAACAAATATAGTCCACATATTTTTAGAGAATTGGAAAGAATTTCAGAATAACATACGTTGCATTCCTTTGAAGCTCTCCCATAATGTATATAAATAAGAAATTACTTCTGCGTTAGAGAAGCAGAGACTGTGGTTACTATGCTTCTGTACTTGAGAGAGTTGCATCAAGGAAGATCCTTATAATTGTTTCTCACACTTGGAGTTTGCAAGAAAAACCTATGTCAAAGCAACAATCCCGCATCTTGGAAGATATGGGAAAGCTCTTCACAACCCCATTTTTTCCGAGTCTAGAAAATGGTGGTTTAACTTTCAACTATTTAGGCCCCACAGAAACAAAATCTCCATTCCAGTTTGGAAGCATGGGAATAAATACTACTACTACTACTACAATAAATAGACTGATCCAATTTAAGCCAACTAAGCATTCTCTCCTCCAGATGTTTCTAAGTTTCTGTTTACAGGTAGTTCACAAGTTATGACTGGTCACTAAGTTTAAAGTTATAATGGACTCCTGAAAAGCTACTCATTACCCGCTTTCAAAGTTATAACCACTGCAGCACCCCTGCAGTCATATTTTCCCTTATGATTGAGAGCAGGGATCTGTAGTAACCTCCTGCTCACTTCTCTCGCAATCCGGCTCCGCTGGCCTTGGGCCTGCTTTCATACTCCATTGAGTCCCAGACCCTCCTCCCCAACTCCATCACTGATTGCTCGCTTATTTACTGTAGAGCTCCGGAAGTCCAGAAGCTTGTGTTAGAGGCAGAAAGCAGGCTGATCCACCTCTTGGCATCCCTAGGCTGCATGGCTGTCCTGGAAGTGGACATCATTTTTGGAGCTGCCAAAATGTATCCGCTCCACAAATAGTGCCCGATTCCTGGATGTTGTCACGAAGCTAGCAGGGGTGCCAAGTGGCAAAACGGCCTGCTCTCCTTCACCAATGCAATCTCTTCTACAGAGGATAGGTTAGTGATTGGTGACAAGGGGTGAGGAGAATGTGGGATCTGGTGAAGTGGAAAGCAGGCCCAAGACTTGTGAAGATACTAAGAGGCAGTAAGTGTCCTGTGGGGGGGAGCCTTGGAAGGCCAAGGACAGGTGGATCTGGGCTAGGCTTCCCCCCACCTGAGGCACCTGTAACAGCTATATCAATAACCAGCCAGCAATCACTAATATAAATTATCCTTAGTTGTCACCATGTCACTACTTTAAAATGCCCCCCACCCCACCCCCGCATCAGTAAAATTGCATTGACTGTACAAAGAATAGCAGTAAGGAAAATGTAAGAAAATGTAAATTGCTTACTATCTTCATGTACTTTATTTTTTTAGTATATGGCCAGACAAGATATACCTTCATACTGTCTGAAAATTTGTTGGAAAGTATTTAAATAATGAAAGAAAAATAATATTCTTTCAACTGAACAAAAAGCTATGTACTGATTAAAGAAAATCCAATTAATAAATCATCCTAAATATAATACAATACAACAAATTTTAATCTGCTCAGAGTGAGTCTTCCAGGAACATGTATGCTAAGAAAACCATGCTTTCCTATATTATACTAAGTAAGATCTTTTCAAACCGGCTACAGTGAAAAAATAAAAGAAGACTCCCTATTTTAATCTGCAAATGAAGTATATTATAGCATAATATGCAAAAAAAGTAAAATAGCAAGTGAAAAAATGAAAAGGTTACTCAAAATTTATCAACATACTCCCTTCAAGGGAAGAACCGGTTGTGTTATAAATAGCATATACTGTACTAGAATATACTCATTTGCTGTTGAAAACTGAATTCAGGAACAACTCAGGTGTAATTAGGGATATTACTGATTATCGCCCACTCCAACTACCCCACCTGAGTTTTGTTCTAAACTTTTGCTGTTCTTATGTGTCAGTAATCAATTTGTTCTCTCTTTGCAGCAGCAATATAGCAAGGGAATTGGATGTGTACAGGTAATCCCTGGGTTACGAGTGTTCCCTTTGCAAACGTTCAAAGTTATGCAATAAGCGTCTCCTAGTGTTTGCGAACAAAGTCCGAAACTTTGAATCATGCAGCATCACAGCAGTTGTTTGCCCTTATGAAAAGCAACAGAGGCTCTGTAACATTAGTCCTGCATGTTGTCGGCTAAAATGGAACTTTGGAGGGAGGGGGTGAATCCGCCCCTCAGAAGCTCTGTTTGGAGTCTAGAGGTGTCTCCGGATCTGGCACTCGTAAACTCCATTTCAGCCTGCAACAGGGGAGGGCCGCGGAGGGCCGAACAGAGTGTTGGAGGGCCAAATGCAGTCCTCTGACAGGTTTAGGACTTTTCGCTGGCTGTTCCTGCTTCTCCATCAGGCTTCTGCCTCACAAGATTCTCCTCCAGCTTTTCTCCTCGGCTGACACGCCCCTGCCCATTTGCCCTGGCCAGCCGGCCATGGCCTTTCTGTCCCACCCGCTTAGGCATAGCCCATTCGACGCCACACTGTTCCTCCCGGGCTTTTAGCTTCCCAGAACGGTTAGCCGCCAGCCAATCAGATAGTTGCCAATGCTGGCAGCCAGACGCGCAAGGGTGGGAGGTGGGCGGAGTTCCCTTCCCTGCTCCCTTCCCCTTTTCTTTCTTTTCTTTCTTGATTCCCTTCTCTCTCTCTCTCTCTCCCCCTTCTCTTCCTCCTTCCCTATCTCTTTCTAAGGCTAGGATACCCACCCGAAAGAAAAACTCCTTTGGATGAAGCTGGTTTACTATCCACACCCCCATCCCACTCTTCCCTTCCACCCCTCCCCTTCTTTCTCCTAAAAAGTGCCTGAGACCATTTGGCTGCAGCAACTCCCCCCACCCCCACCATTGGCAACTAGCCGATTGGCTGGTGGCTAACTGTCCCGGGAGGGTAAAAGCCCAGGACGAACAGTGTGGCGTTGAATGGGCCATGCTGAAGTGTGTGGGACTGAGGGGCTGTGGCTGACTGGCAGTGGCGAATGGGCGAGGGTCTGTCAGCTAAGGAGAAAAGCTAAAGGAGAATCTCCTGAGGTGGAAGCCTGGCGGAGAAACAGGTGTGGCAAAGGGTAGAGGCGAAAAATCCCATTCCGCCCTCCAACACTCTGTTTGGCCCTCCCCTGGCCTGTTGCAGGCTGAAATGGAGCTTCCGAGGGCCAGATTTTCCCCTCAGAAGCTCCATTTAGGATGGCAACTTGCTGGACGAAGCCTGTGAAGGTCCAAACAGAACTGCAGAGGGGCACAAGCAACTGAGAGGCTGGACAGGAGACTGCTTGGTAAGTGACCTGGCACAGCAGATTGGGAAGCAATTGGGAGCATGAGGTATTTCAGTGGGTTGGGGAGGCCTTGGGTGGTCTTAGGCAGGTGGCCTTTTCCATCAGTAGGCTCCCCATGGTCTTCCTCACCCTGAAATACCTCATGTGCACTTAAGAAGCCTCACATTTTGATTAGCAAATGTGTGCGCAAAAGAAGGAAGTGATCCAGGGTTGAAATACTACTGGTTCAGCCCAGTTCGGGTGCTGTTAAACACTACCTGTTTGGGTGAACCGGTAGTAAAAAATAGCTGCCAGTTCATCTGAACCGGTATTTCCGATGATCAGCTGTGCCACATGGTTTATATTCGCTAGAAAGCAGGAAATCCTGCTTTCTAGTGAAGCTAAATCACGCGGCACAGCTGTTCCCCCCTTTGTTCTACTTAAGAAGTGAAGTCTTCTTTTTCCACACAAAGCACACGTTTAGCACATGCTGCACATGCGTGCACGTGCGGCCAGCAAACCGCTGGTAAACTGGTTCAGATTTCACCGCTAGAGTGATCTTATTCAAGGTACAAGATTCACTCACATGAATCCTTGGGTTACAAATGGAATGGGCAGGCACCATTACATTCGTAACTCAAGGACTACCTGTATTACTTCCACTTCCAGTAACACATAATAAATACATAATAACATTCTCATAACTTTAAACAATTATTGAACATATGGTCATACCAGAGAACTATCCGTATAGTCAATCTTAAAAACGGTTCATGAAACTAATCTCTTTTATAGGTTCTAGGCGCAACTATTTTAAATAATTTATACATGTACTTCCTCCTAGTAAAGAGGGAGTACATTCCAGAAAGGGGGAGGGAGACAACAGGCAATAGAGCCTGGAAATTGATAGTATGTTCAGATAGCCACTCCTTAAGATTCTCACAGGTTATATCTGTTAGGCCAAGGACAGCCGAGGATTTAGTCTGGCAAGATTCTGTCTGTGGTGTGTAACCAAATATAGAACTGAACTGAGTAAGTTATTGATAACTTACTTTTCCATATGCTCTATTGTCAAAAGCAGGAGAGAGATCAAATCACAATACAGTAACTGAAACACAGCAAATCTACTTTAAAATTTTACATGTAGCAGAACATCCCTGCCCCATTTAATTGTATGTGTTAAATACTGAATACAGATAAACAGAATCCTGAGTTATCATCTATCCAAATGGGAAGATTGGCTGGAGAGTCCCTGTTAAAGAAACTCCTGAATTCAAAGGCTAAATAGAAAGGAGGGCTTGGAGAATGACAAATCCATTAGCTGCTTTGAGTGGTCAAAGGTTTTTAACAACAACAATAAACTCCCAAAACAATAATAATCAGTGGTAATGGGAAAAGTTATAGATTTTCCAGGCATAAAAAATATTCCTCGGTGTTAACATCATCAATAAAATAGGTGCCTTCATGTACCTGTCCATCTTATCTCTCGTAAGCCTCTGAAATTATTTGCAATGCTGTGCAGGTTAATGGACTGAAATTGATCTTGGATAATCTAGCCCAAGACCGTTAAGTACTTTAAAAAACATTTACTGTACTTTATACCAAACTCAGAAGCAACAGAAAATTAATGGAATTGGTAGATAATCATAGTTCAAAGTTGACTGTTGGAACTTAGCCAACCAATGGTTTAGAAAAGGTTAACTTTTGCCTTTTTTAGATGATAGTAAGATTTTATAGAGAGGAAATGATTTGTATGTATGTTTTCATTTAAAAAAGGAAGACATGGTATAGTTTGTAGCTATCACTGAAATATGTCTTTTCCTATCTGCAAGACAAGCTGCATGATAACATCAGAGCAATAAAACACCTCATTTTTGGAAGACAATATAACATCAAATATTGGGACTGTCCAGAATATTAATAACAATTAAATTAAAAATTAAAAGTGTGATGAAGCCAAGATAGGGAAAAATATTGAAGTAGCAACTAAATTAATCATTCTCCTAATCATAGTAAAACCAAAAGGGATTAAATGTGATTTGAAGCCCAATATAAAGGGCATCCTGACCAGATTTAATTCATTTATAATTTTTAGAATAGTTAAGTAAATGAAACTAACTATGAAATGTACAAACACAAAATTATTTAAGGAGTAGCTGAGGATATGGAGAAGCTCTTTCTAAAATAAACAACTGTAAGTACTGATTCCTGAGGAGATAAAAGTATTAAGCTATTGTTAAAATTTAAGTTCTGATGCTTTGAAAAACATTTAAAAATTCTTTTATAATCTATTAAATATGAATATAAACTTTTCCCACAGTTAATCTTTAGTCACCAGTTAAGCTAATCAGTGTTCTTTATGAGCGTTCTTTATCATTGAGTAGAAGGAAGCTATTCTATGTAAATAAAAAAATCTGCCCAACCATTTTTTTACATTATGAGTATTTACCTGCTAAATATAAATAAATTGTTGTATCCATGAACAATCAGATCTCTTTTATAACTCTTAGGGACTGAGATTTCATTTTGTTTTCCAAAATGCAAAGTAAAGAGGAAGTAATAAAGATGTGATTATCTTGTTTGCAGACAATTCTTAGGCTTATTATTTTGATAGCTAATCAAAACAGTCTGTATATAAAATGTTTTATCATGCACAGATAAAAACGAAAGTTGCAAGTGATATACTGTACTGTGTACAAAGGACAAGCCAGTGTACAAACTGTTTATTTGCAAATTAACATGTTATTTGGGAAATATATTAAGCACCGAGGACATAAAAAAGAATAGAGGGAAAAATATACATTTCAAGAATTACACTTTTTATTTTCCCAACGGGATGAAAAAGGAGTTTATTAATATAACAAAAATACAATTACTTAAATTGGGCAAATAAATAAACAAGTACTAGTGTTTTTTGAAAGCATAGACATCTAAAGTTCTGGATTCCTATCCTAGATAACTTTAGAGTCCTTGCTTAATAACAAAGGAAAAATAATTACTGAAAATAATTAAGTATTCTTATAGTTACAAAGTGATAATTCTTAAATATCTTGTTCAAAAATAAATTTTTATATAAATAGAAGCTAGGTAAGCGTTTTGCTTGCAAACGTTTGAACTTACCTCCACTTGCATATTCCATGATTAAATAGAGTGTTTTTTCAGTCTCAATTACTTCAAATAATTTAACTGGAACAATAACAACAACCAAAAAAAGAAAGAGAAAGAACTAGTTTAGAGATGCTATCAAATATATGTATCTATATATAAAGTATATTTCATTCTATCTGTTATTCCAGTGAATGATGTCAAATACAAAATACATATTTTAATCAAATTCTCCCTGGAATACAAGAACAGCAAGGCATTGCTAAACATGAGAAACCTGGCTCCTTTTGAAAATTGCCATCCCAATTTTCTACTTAATGTCCTTTGGCTAGAAATGCTAAGGAATGAATCTACATAATATGTTGTTTTCACTGACTCATAGCCTCTCAAGCTGAACTACATATTCTATAATTAAAATCACAGGGGAATCTCAAAAGCAGTTTACAGGCAGAGATAAGTATTCACAAAAAAATGTCAAAAGCCTTGCTAAACATCAGCTGAAAAAAAGCTTTTTGCATTGTAGCAATAGCATTTTATTAGGAGATGCAGACCAAAATTGCAGTACTGAAACTACTTAAAGGTCAGACCTCTAAGTAGTTTCAGGAAGCACCAATTGATTATATTTTTGGAAGCAACTCCCCTCCCCCAAGAAC
Organism: Masticophis lateralis; assembly: GCA_030761175.1. Lineage (NCBI taxonomy): Eukaryota > Metazoa > Chordata > Lepidosauria > Squamata > Colubridae > Masticophis > Masticophis lateralis. The sequence goes on along the minus strand of JAUDYJ010000001.1, from coordinate 318,667,515 downwards.
AAATCAAAGGCTAATGCAGAAACATTTAAATGAGTCCACCCTGTTATTTCATAGTCACATTCAAGAGATTTAATACACTACAGTAGATAAGTAAACATTTATTATAGTCTGTAATATATAAGGCAGTTAAATCTATTGAAATAAAAAAGCTAAAGCAATAGAAATAAGATATTACCTATTAACAATCATAAAGGAATACATAACTATAACCTAGCTCTCCATTGTATACATCACAATTCTCACTTGAAATCAAAATCAAATAACAAGATTTGCTTTTACATCTTCTCAAGATAGCATACAAATTCATTAATGCTAACAATTTTACTTTAAAATCTGAACATTAACATTTACCATTAATACTCTTTTTTCTTAAGAAAGTCAGAAAAATGTGTTCTATTTACTTGACTAGGATTGGAGTAGAAAGTTTTATTAGGAAAAAGTAAAATGCTGATTGATATATATATATGATATGGAAATTATACTCCTCCATTCAAAGGTGCTTCATATGGTAATCTGAGGATCTTACTGGGCTCAGCAAATGATCAGCAAGCAGCAGGTGTGGAAAAGACTTTTGTAAAGTTACATTTTGTGCACCAATTGCAACCATTCCTGGATGAAGGATCTCAAAATTACTGATGCCTTACTGACCTCCCATTTAGCTATACTACATGGAACTGCTAGTGGAAAATATTTAGAATGGGCGTTGGCTTACCTGAACGCTCCTTCTGGTTGTCCTGGAGACAGCGGTCAGGCATGGGTAGTCCAGCGCTGATATGCAGGATTGAGTCAGCAACTGAGAAGCTCCGCCTCCACTCTCTGCTTCCCAGTTTTCTGATGAAATACGATAGTGCTGACTGACACGTAGAGCTGACAAGAAGGAAAGGTAGAGCCGCAGGAACCACCGAACCAGCACGGGCCCTAACAGAGTGGGGCTGACCGCTGTCTCCAGGACAACCAGAAGGAACGTTCAGGTAAGCCAACGCTCATTCTCGTTGTCCCTGGAGCCAGCAGTTAGGCATGGGACATGCCAAAGCAGAACCTATAGGGAGGGACCCGCCCGAAGGTGGAGCCTGGATCACCTGCTGAAGTACCCTGCGCCTGAAGGCAGCCTCCGCAGAGGCGAAACGATCCAGCATGTAGTGACGTATGAAAGGGGTGGGAGATTGCCAGGCGGCTGCCCTGCAAACCTCCTCTAAGGATGCCTGAGTGGCCCAGGCCACCGAAGTAGCCGCACTATGCGTAGAGTGGGCGGTGATGCGGTGGGGAACTGGAAGAGACTGACTTTCATACGCTCTGGTGATAGTGGCCCTAATCCATCTCTCCAGTGTAGCCGCTGAAACCTTCCTGCCGAGAGAAGCCAGCTGGAAGGATACCAGGAGCGATTCTGATTGTCTAAAGGAGGAAGTCCTGCGCAAGTAAATGGGAAGAGCTCGCCTAACATCTAAGGAGTGCCAAAGACATTCCCTAGGGTGGGATGGGTGAGGGCAGAAGTCAGGGAGGACCAACTCCAGCGAATGATGGTAAGGGGAATTGACCTTGGGAAGAAAGGTGGGGTCTAGTCTAAGGACCACCCTGTCTGGATGGAAGATACAAAGTCATCCCTCATGGACAGAGCGGCCAACTCTGAGACCCTCCTAGCCGAGGTGATGGCTAAGAGAAATGCCACCTTATAGGTTAAGAACCTAAGCCCCGCCTCCCGAAGGGGTTCGAAGAGAGCCCGTATGAGGGAGTCTAGAACCCGGGGAAGGTCCCACGAGGGATACCTGTGGATAGGGGCTGGCCGAAGTTTAGAAGCCCCCCGTAGAAACTGCCTAATGAGGGGTCTAGAAGAGAGGGACCTTTTTGGACCACAACAAAGGATGGATGACAGAGTGGCTATTTGCCTGCAGAGGGTGTTAGGGGCCAAGCCTGCCTCCAGACGATCCTGTAGGAATATTAACACATGCTCTGTGGAGGCAGAGGTGGGGGAGATGGAATTCTTGTTGCACCAGGAAGAAAAAGTTCGCCATGTGGAGTCGTAGATCCGTGTCGTCGACAGTCTGCGAGCTGTCTGAAAGGTACTGATCATCGTAGAAGGAAGCTGTCGATCGGTCAGCAGTCGCCGCTCAACCTCCAGGCAGTTAGCTGAAGCCATGCTGCATCTGGATGCAGAACGGATCCCTGACGAAGGACCAGCCTGGCTACTGGGAGGCACCAAGGAGGAATCAGGGACAGGGATTTCAGGTCCGCGAACCAGGATCGTCGAGGCCAGTGTGGAGCGATGAGGATTAGCTCTGCTCTCTCCAGGAGCAACTTCCGAATGACTTTGGCTATCAAGGGAAGGGGAGGGAAGGCGTACAGCAGCCCGGGAGGCCAATTGCTGTGGAGAGCGTCCAGGGCTTCCGCCCTGGTTCCGGAAAGCGGGAAAAGAATCTCTGTACCTGTCGATTGGCCTTAGTTGCAAATAAATCTACTATGGGGATCCCTAGATGAAATGTAATCTCCCTGGAGAGATTTGTGTCGAGGGACCACTCCCCTGGATCCAATGTCGATCAGCTCAACCAATCCGCTTGAGAGTTGTCCACCCCGGAAATGTGAGCTGCTTGAATCGATCTCACGTGTCTCTGCCCAGGTCGCTAGCCTCTCTGCCTCCTGCATGAGGTGACTGGAGCGGGTCCCCCCTAGGCAATTTATATGGGCCTTGGCTGCCACATTGTCTGTCCTGATGAGAACGTGCCTGTCTAGAACCTTGTCCTCAAAGGCCCAAAGAGCAAGGTGAATGGCCCGGAGCTCTAACCAGTTTATGTTGTGGGTGAGATCAGCCTTGGACCACTGTCCCTGCGCTAGGGAGGAGGACAGAAGGGCCCGCCAGCCGTGAAGGCTGGCATCCGTGGTTATGATTGTTTGACGGGATACGTGGAACTCCCTCCCTTGAAGGATGGCCGGAGAAGTCCACCACTTGAGTGACCGGAGGACCCTGGGGGGAAGAGGAACCTTCCGGGGGGAGGACCCTAACCGCTGCCTTTGGAAGGGAAGGAGGAACCACTGAAGCTGCCTGCAGTGAAGATGGGCCCAAGGGACAATGCCTATACAGGAAACCATCTTTCCCAGGAGATGGGACAGCGAGGCCAGGGAAGAGCTCCTCCCCAACCTCACTGACTTGACCAGAGACCGCAGACTGGCCAGGCGGTCCTGAGAAAGATAGACTCTGCAATCTCTCGTGTCTATGATGGAACCCAGATGATGGATGCGGGTAGTCGGGACCAGATGGCTCTTGGCCCGGTTGACTGAGAACCCGTGACTCTCCAGGACCTGGACGGTGGAAGCCAGGTCCTGACGAGCCCGCTGCTCCGAGACAGACTGGATAAGGAGGTCATCTAGGCAGAACTGCATCCTTACCGGCATTGTCCGGAGATGGGCCGCAAGAGCGGCCATCAGCTTTGTAAACACCCGCGGGGCAGAGGAGAGGCTGAAGGAAAGTGCTCGATATTGGTAATGACTGTTCACGAAACAAAATCTGAGGAAACGACAGCGTTCTGGAAGGATGGGAACATGGATATACGCCTCCGTCAAATCGATTGACATGCGGTAATCTCCCCTCCTGATACCCTCCAGGATGGTCTGGAGGGATTGCATCTTGAACCGCCGGTAAATTATCCGGAGGTTCAAGGCCTTGAGGTCGAGAATTGCTCTCCATTCCCCCGAAGATTTCTGGATGACAAACAATCAAGAATAGAAGCCGAGTCTGAGCTGCCCCGGAGGGACAGGCTCGATAGCTCGAATCTCGAGGTGGTGACTGATGGCAGATTCCATGAGGTGTTTGGTGGCTTTGTTTCGGGAGATAGGGCAGCGAAGAAACCTGTCTGGGGGAATGGAGATAAATTCGAGAGAGAGGCCAAATCTGATAGTCTCTCTCACCCAAGCGTCCGATGAGGTAGCCTCCCATTGGCTAGCGAAGAACGCCAGGCGGCCTCCAATGGGAAGCGGAACCAAACCATCAGCGGGACTTACGGAAACCCCTCCCCCTGTTGCCTAGAAAGGGTCGACGGGAGAAACCTCTGGAAGAGGAAGGACCCGTGCGGTCTTGAAGCCGAAACTGTCCGGCAGGGGGAAAATGTTGTCTACGAGTCCCTGCATAGGAGGGGTCTGAATCCCTGAAGGAGCGAAAGGAAGATTGGGATCTGGAATCAGAACGTCGGGACAAAGCTGGGAGCACATGGCGCTTGTCTCTGGATTCCACGAGGAGGGGGTCTAAGGAGGCTCCAAATAGCTTGGGACCTGCGAAAGGGGAAGATGCCAAGCGCAACTTTGATTTAGTATCAGCCTGCTACTGACGAAGCCAGAGCAGCCTGCGGGCCGCTACAGAACAGCCAATGGCCTTGGCAGCGAAGCGTGAGGCGTTTAATGTAGCATCCGCTGAAAATTCTAAGGCCACAATGATTTTGCTTATATCTTGTTGAGCTCGTAAATCCGAGACTGGAAGCCTAGCTTGCAACTGTCTAAGCCACAATATGGAAGCCCTGTTAAAGAAAGAGGCCGCCATGGATGCCTTAACCGATCAGGTGGTAGCCTGGTGAGATCTTACCAAGGAATGCTCCATGCGCCTATCCTCAGGGCGAAGGCTCTCTTCCGGAGGGCCCGTAAGGTTGGCTGAAGCTGACAATTCTGCTACTGGCTGATCCACGGCAGGGATCTGTAATAAAGAAGAGAGCTTGGGGGCCAAGTTATAAATCCTCTTATCCACCGAATTTGGGCAAGGGCCTGAAGCAGGGGCTGACCATTGGCGTTGTAGGACCTCCCTAAAAAGTTTAGGGCCAGGGACCTCCTCCGTCTCAATTGTTGGCACCTCAAAGAGGGGAACCGCAGAGGAGGAGGAGGGAGCACCCTCCTCCTGAGCTGCTATGATAGGGCGGGAAACTCCCAGGCCCGTAGTAGTCTTAGCCTTATGCAACAAGGATCGGAACAATTGTGGCTTAAAGAGAACCACAAAAGCGGGCTGGTCCGGGCCCAAGTCCTCATCTTCAGACATCTCTTGGTCCAGAGGATCTGGTATAGAAGAATCCCCTACCGAGTGATCTGGGGAACAGGCCCAGGCAAACCCTGCATCATGGTGATCCTGATCCCGTATCTCTCCTTCAGAGAGAATGGACCCCTCTACATCCACCAGGGACTGAGACTGACTAGAAACCCAGGAAAATGTTCTCTGACGGAGTTCCTGCCTGATTCCCATCCTTATAGCCTCTTGGATATAAGAAGCCAGATCGGTAGAAACCTGAGCCTCTTGTAAAGGAGGAGGAGGAGGGGCCAAGGAAGAGACAACCTGGGCCGGAGGATCCTGAACAGGGTCCCTATCTGGATTGGGGGGGGGGAATCAGATTGAGCCCCAAACAGGGCCTCATCAACCCTCTCAGTATCTTTGGAGGGGGGGGGGATTCTCTATCTGGAGAAAGGGCAGGTGAAGGAACCCTGGTGTTATCAGGAAGCTCTGCAGGCGTAACTACAGGCTCAGAAGGTGCAGAGGTTGGAGTAGGCCGGGGGCTGAGAATCATCCCTTCTTGGAAGGAAACCGCTTTAAGCGCTTTTTGAATGGCCTTTTCCATGGCTTGCTGCCTTTTTAGTTCCTCTTTAGTCAGGGCCTTAGGGCGAGCAGCCCTGGAGGCCTTAGAAGCATGGTGAGTTTTCTTGCTTTTCTTAGCTGGAACAGGATCAGCTTCTTTAGATGATTCCCCATGGGGCTGGTGGGAAGAGGCCTTGGGAGTCTTCCTGGAAGCCATCCTGAGGTCTTAATTTGGGGTGGAGTGGCCTGTAAGCAGACTGAAAGGAAGGAATTCCTATAAGATTTAAAGCTTTCCACAGGCTTAAAAACTGATGGGATTCAGCAAAGGGACAGCTTATGATTGTCCCATGTTAGGCTTTACTAGCACCCATGCCTGAAAAAGGGCCTACAGAGGCCTATAAAACGGCTGCCTGTAATCAAATGGGCCCACATGGCCACAAGGCTGAAACAAAATGGCTGCCAGAACTTCCAAAATGGCCACCGGGAGGATTCGAACCCTTACCCAGGGAAAAAGTGGCCTCCCGACCCCCCGAATCAAGCCTGCGGGGTGAGGGGGGGAAAGGGCTGCAGCTGAATGCCCACAAGAACCCCCTGCCTCCAGAAAAGCCCCTGATACCGACCCAAAGATGAATGCTGAAATCCTGAGAGTCTCAAACAGTGGTGGCTGTTAGCAGAGGCAGCGATGAGAGGCTCTGGCTGGCGGGACTCCGTCCAGCACCCTCCTCCAATTTTCAAGCCTTTCAGGCAATCAGGAAGCCAATCCTGGCTTATCAGAGAAAAGGAAAAACCTTTTCTGAAGAGAGTGAGGCCAGGCTCAACCAGCAGGGAACCTACAGCCTCACAAACAGCGGTTTCGGGAGCAAACCCCTTCTCGCTGTTAATCAACCAACCAAGCTGGGAAAAGACAAAGAACAAGGCAAGGAATGAAACCTTGCTGGAGCTCAGCTCTAACGTGTCCTGCTCAATCGGATTGAGTCAGGAAACTGGAAAGCAGAGAGTGGAGGCGGAGCTTCTCAGTTGCTGACTCAATCCTGCATATCGGCGCTGGACTACCCATGCCTGACCGCTGGCTCCAGGGACAAAGAGAATGAGGCTTTTTCTTCAAAAGCATATTATTATCATTTGGAAGAAATCAAAATGGCCTTTGAAGTAAACCAGGAAGAAACATTACTACTCAGTTTCCTAATACTGTATAGGTACATAATATCATTTAATTATTCATGCTAGTATATTATTTATGTTTAGATAGTGAAGTGATAGATATTTTTAGATTAATTTGAACAGAGATGCACATATAGTTACTGGAAGAAATTTACAGAAATTAAGGCAAACTTCTGTATTAATAAATCAATTTTCCATAATGATGATCTTCTATCTATATTACATTTGGTTAGTTAAGGCTTTGCCTCAGGCTAAGATTACAACATTTATTCAATTTTTGGTGAATTTATAATTCTTATCAAAGATCAAGTCTTCCTACATAAAAGGAAGAAAATTATAAAAGTACTAATTGAGAACTAAACATTGCTAATGAATTATGCTGATTAGAGACATACAAGATTCAAAATGATTCCTCTCAAATCATTATTCAAATCAATATTCACAGCTGAATCATATACTTAGATGACATCTCAAAAGATATATATTCTTTGCTTCTGTCAAATTAGAATCATACAAACACAGTTATTACTTAGTGTATGTGTTTTTAACTTGATGTTCTTTATTGTGACAGTGCCAAAAAATACTGTGTTGTAGTTACACATCCTGAGAAAAAGATGTTAATTTAAAAGGTAAAAAAAGAGAAAAGCATGGGTTTTTTTCTGATCAGTTCATACCAATTTTTTTATTATTTATTGGTATAAGATATAAGTAATCAGTGTTGATTGATCTTCAGAATTTAGTCCAACAATAATAGTCCTTAGCAGCTGCAAACTAGTTACTGCTTTATTCTCTTCAATATCCAAACTACAAAAATGCTAACTCCACAAAAATACATGCAGTTAAAATTAACTAATTTCAATAATGTTTACTTTTAAATGCCAATTAAGCTGATATAATCTCATTTGAAAATAAATGTGTACTTGGGTTATAAATTTAGCATGTGCAACACTGCTGAATGCTGCAGAGCTGCAGCAGATCCAAATACTTTAAGGACAAATGATGAGTCCCCTGAAGCTGAGGAAAATATTTACAATGAGACAAATTATTTTATGGATAACTATAGCACTTAGATTTATATACCACCCCATAGTGCTTTACAGCACTCTCTAAGTGGTTTAGAGAGTCAGCATATTGCCCCCAACAATCTAGGTCCTCATTTTACCAACCTCAGAAGGACGGTAGGCTGAGTCAACCTTGAACCAGCCAGAATTGAACTCCTGGAAGCAGGCAGAGTTAACCTGCAATAATGCATTCTAACCAGGGCACCACCACAGCTCTTTCCAGAAGTTGTACCTCAGCAGCAGACAAGACCAAAGGCAAACTCTCTTTGGGACACACCACATCAGATCTAATAGCCATTTATTAAGGCTATTAGATCTGAGCTGCAAAAAAACCTTTTACTGCAATTCAGTGGCCATCTATATATTTTTTCTGTCCGGATCTAGAAACCGATTTTCTTGCCATCCCTTCATATTTCCGTCTAAATTCCCTCCATATTTCTTTCATCCTACTTTTCTCTAGCAATGTTTCTAATCCGTTTCTTTCTCCCTCCCCAGTGTCTTATTCTATTCCCCGCCTTGCTTTATACTCTATTGTTCCCACTCCTTTTTTCTTTGTGCTCTCCCTCTCCTGTTAGCCTGAAGCTCCTCAACATATGTTACCCAGGTGAATGAGGGCTTATTGGACGTGGAGAAAACAGAAGCATAGCTGAGTGTTTGCTCAGAGCAGCTCAAGCCTTTCCAGAAAGAATTAATGTAATAGAGCATGTCTGAGCATTTGTAAAAAAGAATAGTGCCCAAGATAAGGAGACAGCCGTACAAAAGACAAAGCCAGGGCAGAATGAAACACAAAAAGCAGATTTTTCAATTGAAAAGCATTTCAAGATTTATCTAATCCACTTATTCCCATATCCCAACAATTAATATTCTTTAATATGCTCCAGAAGAAATTTGGATTATCAGCTGTAATGGATATATATACAATTGCTTCCTCTGAAAGGGAACAAACTGCAGGCAAGATAAAGTATTCATTTACATCCAGAAGGCTTCTGACTTTGAAAACTGCCTTCCCCTGCAGAATGCTGTAACTACTTGAGTTATGATGAGCCAATGTTATTTGTGAAACCTGCTCACAATATACCACAGAACGATTGGTGATGTTATGACAAGTACATTCATTCTACCTTGCAGCAAATAATTAAGGGAGAGGCATGCCCAATAGAATGGTTTCACATACAGAAGATAACTATGTGATCAATCTGCATACTAAGACCTTAGATTTTAAATGAATAAAATACATTTTGAGTATAGTTGAGTGAAACTGTGGAAATGTAGGAAGATATTGAATGCAGTAGGAATGACTGATGTGCTTTAAAAAATCATGTGGATTATGAAGATTTTAAATGTACACATTTGTACATATATTTTAAAAATACATATTTGAACGGATAAATAGATCTATGCAAAAAGAGAACATTAAAATCATACTCTACCTATGTTAGGATGATTTAAAATCTTCATTATCCTTACTTCCCTGAACAGCTAGAAAAGAAAATTAAAAAGTTAGTGTTAATGTGCATGTAAGAGTGTTACAACTGTGATCATATCTGAAGAGTCTAGAAAATTACAAGTATACCAGAAAAAAAGATGTAAGAGCTTTTCCTCTCTCCCTATACAAGCAAGCATACTTTGAATACCAAGTTTTAACACTAAAGAGATTTCAGAAGAACAATCTTCTTTCAGGTTTTCTTAATCTGAACATTAGATTAGAATTTTAGAGAGTCACTTTAGTGGTTAAGGCACCAGGTTAGAAACCAGGAGACTAGTTCTAAGATCTCCCTGACAACTCTTTCGCATGCTGCTTTGAACATGGAAACTTTGGGACCCTGGTAAGGTGATTTTTTCTTGACTTTGGGAGTTTCTCCCTCACTTACGTGTACATGTTCATTTGTGTTCAAGCTTCCTCTCCAACTTCTCATTTTTAATGGAGAAATTCAGAATTCAATGAGACAAGGAGCCTGATGAGTGGCAAAGGACGTTCCCTGGATATATTGGTACTTTTAGCCACCACATTGGGAAGTCTGTCTATAGAGTGTAAATTATAATAGTCATTCAAATGTTGGAAAGTTCCCTCAACTAAACAAGGAGGTAGAATATTTTTGGCCATTTTTTTCCTGCAGCCCATTATACCTGTCCACATTCATTCTACAGATATGCACTGCACTGCAAGAATTAGAAGGTTTCTAAAAATCATCTCTCCATTCCACTGGCAGACATTTTTAATCACCGGAATGACTACCATTAATTAAAGGTTCATAATAACTCAATAATACCTATGTTTTTCTCCCTTATATAATTTTATTTCATACATTTAATAAGGAACATGACAACAGAAGGTTTGCATTTGTATTTACTTGTTTCTGTGAAAGCACTTGCACTGTTTTGGACATTTAGGTATAATAAATAATGCCTTTTTAATTCTTTCCTATAAAATGTAAGATTCTATTTAAATGTGTAGCTGTATTGTTCTAAACTGAATACACATCTATTATAATATAGACATTAACTGGGAAACTAAACTGCTTGCTAAATTATTTTCAACTCAAAGTAAAGTATTTTCATCAAGGTGTTAAAATAAAGTAAACAATATTCATTTGACAGCTGGGATTTTCAGTTGGGAAAATTCCAAAAGCAAAGACTGATTCCTAAGAATTGCATGATCTGCACAATGGTTTCCTTTTTCTGCTTTTGAAGTAACCAAGGTTTCAAGTTGACACTTCAAACATTTGCTTTGTTATTTTCTGCTCTAAATAGAGAAAGGAGCAAAGCAATCAAATGGTTTTATTTTAAATCAGCCACTGCCTCAGAGATAATGCTTCCAAAGTATCATTTCATTGTGGATAGAACAGAGTTTTTAGAAAAATATCACTAAAAATTAGCATTCAAACAATCATCAAACAGCTATAAAATTTACCGAATAAATAATAGCATCATTCATAGTTTGGAAATATACATTCAACAGAAAATCCATCTCACTGCTGGAAACCTAAAAATGCAGCAGGGAATGTTCAATAGTGAAACAATGGGCAAGATACACTACTTAATCTTTCCTACACTTCCTCCTACATCTCTCCCTCCTCCAGTTGCTTTTCTACAGAGGAGATTCCTGATACGAATTTGCTACATAACTCAAGGAAACATTTTGGGTGATGGGAAGTTATAGGCATGGCTTATATCTCCTCCACTGCTCAGATTCCTAATCAGTTTGTAATCTGGATCCCTAATTTCAATCCATATAGTTCCAGACTGAGAAAGTGATCTGTGAAGATGCTGTTTCTATAATTTTTGTCCATTAATCAAAATGGCAGGCACAATTCCATTTATACTAAAGATTTGGGTATGAGAATGTAGGTATAGTACTTATTTCAGGTTTTTGATAAAAATTCTGAGCTTAGAACAAGACTAATTTTATTACTTGATTCCTTCCATTCTATCCATTAGAAGAGAAAATAAGTATGATTAAAATGAAATCATTATTCTTAAAATAACCCACAATGTTTAAAAATGGAAGACAGAAATGCCAGAAAAGACTAAGTAGTATACTTAAAAGATGGAACATCTAATTAACTTACCTTTTGTAGACTAGTTGGATTCAATTGAGTTTTGTCAATTATTTTTATTGCAACCTAGAAAAAATACAATTGTTTGATTTCTCTTAACTGTAGCTGTATTACAAAGCAGAAATATTTGATTGTTAATAGTACATTACCGAATGAACAAACAGCGCACAAAATCAATGTACTGTCAATAGTAATAGTAATAACGGATGATGATATATTAAATATATATGGTACTCAGCTACCAGTGATCCTGGGCAGTTTACAATTGGTCCCAAAGCTGGAAAAGTTGGGGAACTCTATTCTACAGCATCTGTATCATGTGGACATACTCAAGCAGCATATGGAATATTTTTGTATCTGCCTTCCAAAATGACTGAAGGAAGAACATTAAATTAAGCTAGTAAAGGCCTTTCTCAGCTTAGATACTGTAATATGGTTCAAGTATCTCACCAATATGAACAGATATGATTGCCTGCTCTGGAAAACATTCCTGGGCAACAGAGACTGTGCTTGTTTGTGGAGATAAGAAAGAAGACAAATGAACATAATGTATCAACCTTTGTATATGTATTACAAATCTGAATGTAACTGGTTGCAGCACCAAGAGATATTCTACAGCTGCAGAAAGAAGCTGAAAAGGGCAACCAACAATGAATTGGAGTCATCTGTTTATGAAAAATGATTACAACAGATGATTTTAGAAAACGATTATAAAAGTGCATAGGTGATACGGTCATTAATGGATAATAGCTATTATCATTATGTAGTAGTGGACATATGTAGTGGTTGCATATGTCCACTACATATGCAACCACTTCTAGTATTCTATAACTGCTAGGGAACAGTTGCGTACGGGGCTGCTTTCTTCATATTCTTTAGATCCTTTGGCATCTAGTTGGCCAAAATAGAAGAGGATATTGGAATAAGGGCCTTGTCCTAATGCAGAAGTACTCTTGTACTCTTAACTGAGCAACAGAATCCGAATCCAAATCCATTTTAGTGGCAGAATTCAAATCCATTTTAGTGGCAGATTTTTAAAGAATATATAAATATGTTTTACATAAATACTGCCAAGAATATATATGAAATAAAGAAATCTACATGTCAAAACAATATTTCTATAAAGGAGAATGTTTTAGCTTCTCGTAATGAATACTATTTATTGGGATTTCCAAGAACATTAATTTTAATAGTTTAATTTTACTTTAATTTACTTTAATTAAATTTTAATTTAATTAATCATTCTCCTTCATGGTTCACTGCCTTGTCATGGCGAAGGAGCTTCTGCAGCTCAATGAAGTTATGAGCTGTATTGTGCAGGGCTACCCATGATGGATAGGTCATAGAGTTCTGACAAAATATGGTCTACTGGGGAAGGAAATGGCAATCCATTCCAATATCCTTGCCAAGAAAACCCGAAGTATAGTATCAAAAGGTTAAAAGATATAATGCCAGAAGATGAGTCCTTCCAATATGCTGTTGGGGAAAAGCAGAGGGTGATTACAAGTGACTCCAGAAAGAGTGAAGCAGATGGATCAAAGCCGAAAGGATGCTGAGCTGTGGATGTATCTGATGGTGAAAAGAAAGTTCAATACTATAAAGAATAATATTGCTTAGGAACCTTGAATGTAAGAGCTATGAATCAAGATAAGCTAGATGTGAACAAACAAGAGATGACAATATTGCTCATCGACATCTTGGGAATCAGTGAACTAAAGTGGACAGGATGGGCGAATTTAATGTTCAGATGAACATTATCTACTACTGTGGGCAAAAATCCCTTAGAAGAAATGGAGTAGTCCTTAATAAAAGTGTGGGAAAAGTAGTTCTGGGGTAAAAGCTCAAAAATGACAGAATGATCTTAGTTTCAATCCAAGGCAAACCATTCAACATCACAGTAATCCAAGTCTATTCCCAAACACTGATGATGAAGGGGCTGAGGCTGACTGGTTCCATGAAGACCTACAACACTTTCTAGAACTAACACCAAAAAAAAGATGTCCTTTTCATCATAGGAGATTGAAATGCTAAAGCAGGAGATACATTTTCAAAAAGTAACTGAAATAACAGGCAAGTTTGACCTTGGATTATGAAATGAAACAGGGGAAAGGCTAGCAAATTTTCTTTTGTTAAGAGTTTTGTCAAGAAGACATGCTGGTCATAGCAAACTTTTCAATAACCCAAGAGCCGACTCTGCACATGGACATCGCCAGAAATCAGATTGATTATGTACTTTGCAGCCAAAAATATGGTGAAGTTCTTTACAGTCACTAAAAACAAGACCTGGAGCTGACTGTGGCTCAGATTATGAGCTTCTTATTGCAAAATTCAGGCTTAAATTGAAGAAAGTAGGGAAAACAACTAGCCCATTCAGATATGACATAAAGCATTTCCCTTATGAATAAACAATGGAGGTGATGAATAGATTTAAGGGACTAATTCTGGTAGACAGAGTGCCTGAAAAACTAGGAATGGAGATTTGTAACATTGTACAAGATGCAGCAACTAAAACCATTACAAAGAAAAAGAAATATAAGACAGTGAAGTGGCTGTCTGATGAGCCTTTACAAATAGCTGACAAAAGAAGGAAATCAAAAGGCAAGGGAGAAAGGGAAAGATATTCCCAACTGAATATAAATTTCTAGAGAATAGCAAGGAGAAAGCCTTCTTAAATGAACAATGCAAAGAAGTGGGGGAAAAAAATAGAATGAGAAAGACTAGAGATCCCTTCAAGAAAATTGGGGATATCAAAGGAACATTTCGTGTAAAGATGGGCACAGAAGCGTAGAGATTAAGAGAAGGTGGCAAGAATACTCAGAATAACTATACAATATACAAGAGTCTTGGTGGCTCAGCAGATTAAAATGGTGTTAAATGACACCAGATGCCTGCAATTACTGCAAGTTCGAATCTCACCAGACTCAAGGTTGACTCAGCCTTCCATCCTTTCGAAGTAGGTAAAAGACCTGGATTGTGGGGGCAATAAGCTGACTTTGTATAAAAAAAGAACACCGCTTGGGGGGGCTGAAAGCCCTACTAAGCAGGTGTATATACAAAAGTATGAAGGCTATTGCTTAACGCATTGTAAGCCGCCCTGAGTCTCCGGAGATGGGCGGCATATAAATTGAACCAATAAAATAAATAAAGATCTTAATGCCCCTGATAACCACAATGGTGTGATCACTCATCTTGAATCAGACATCCTGGAATACGAAGTCAAGTGGGCCTTAGGAAGTATTACCAACAACAAAACTACTGGAGTTGATAGTATTCCAACTGAGCTACTTAAAAATCTAAAAGATGATGCTCTTAAAGTGCAGCACTCAATATGCCAGGAAAGATCAGTTTACTTTCCAATCCCAAAGAACGGCAATGCCAAAGAATACTTGAAAGAATTTACCGTACAACTGACCTCATTTCACACAAGCAAGGTTACACTCAAAACCCTACAAGCCAGGCTTCAGGAATATGTGAACCAAGAACTACCAGAAGTACAACCTGGGTTTTGAAGAGGTAGTGGAACTAGAGATAAAACTGCCAACATTTGATGGATTATGGAAAAAGCAAGACAGTTCCAGAAAAACATCTACTTCTGTTTCATTAACTATGTTAAAAGCTTTGATTGTGTGGATTGCAACAAACTGTGCCAAGTTCTTAAAAAGTTGGGAGTACCAGATCATCTTACCTGTCTCTTGATAAACCTCTATGCGGGGCAAAAAACAATGGTTAGAACTGGACATGGAACAACTGATTGATGTGACAAGACTATATATTGTTACCCTGCTAATTTAACTTATATGCCGAGTGCCATCTTGTGAAATGCTGGGCTGGATGAATCACAAGCCAGAATTAAGATCACAGGGAGAAATATCAATAACCTCAGATATCACTCTTATAGTAGTGTAGAGGAACTAAAGAGTCTCTTGATGAGGGTGAAAGAGAAGAGTGAAAAAGTTGTCTTGAAACACAATATTAAAAAAATGAAGATCGTGGCATCCGATCCCATCACTTCCTAGCAAACAGAAGGGGAAGAAATGACAGATTTTATTTTCTTGGGCTTCAAGATCACTGCAGATGGGGACCACAGCCATGAAATTAAAAGACACTCACTCCTTGGGAGGAAAGCTATGGTAAACCTAAACAGCATATTAAAAAGCAGCGATATCACCTTGCCAATAAAGGTTTGTATAGTCAAAGCTATGGTTTTCCCAGTAGTAATGTATGGCAATGACAGTTGAACCATAAGGCTGTGGGCTGAACCAATGATGCTTTCGAATTGTAGTGTTGGAGAAGACACTTGAGAGTCCCTTGGACTGCAAGGAAATCAAATCAGTGAATCCCAAAGGAAATCAACCCGACTGTCCTTTGGAAAAGATAATGAAGCTGAAACTGAAATACTTTGGCCACCTAATGAGAAGAGAGGACTCATTGGAAAAGACCCTGATGCTGGAAAAGATTGAAGGCAAAGGAGAAGGGGATGGGAGAGGATGGTTAGATAATGTCACTGATGCAATGAACATAGATTTGGACAAACTCCAGGAGATAGTGAAGGATGTGCTATGGTCCATGGGGTCATAAAGAGTGAGACATGACTTAGCGACTGAACAACAGCCACAGTTTAATTTAGCAACATTTAATCAATCTTTTAGTTGTACTGTTTTAAGCTAAAACATTTTGTTAGTATTAATTATAGAGAAAAAACACATCTTGTTAAATGTATACGATTCTATGCAAAGTTCACATTATTTTAATTATTAAAATTTATTATATTAGGAAATTTATCTTGCAAAATCTAAAAACAAAAATGCCAGTACAAGACTTTACCTCTCTGCCAGTAAGGATGTGTCTGGCCAGCTTCACTTTTGCAAAATTTCCCTTTCCAATTGTCTTTAGGAGTCTGTAATTTCCAATATGAGGCTGCTCATCTGCACAAGAAGCTATAGAATTTCTACAGCGAGCCCCAGACCGACTAGTTCGGGAGGAAATTTCCTGTCGTCCTTCACTGTGAGAGGTATGCTATAATAAAAATAGAAAAAATTATGATATACTGTGACACAATAGACTCTAGAACTCATAATTAAATTGATATCAGATTAGGAGACACAAAACAAAATATTGTTTTGCAGTATGTTCAACTATTACAGATTTTGTTAACAGCTGGTGATAGCCATCAATTCAGATGACTTTAAAACAGTTTAAGTATATAAATTATGACAGTCAAATTAAAATTTTGATATTTAAACAGAAAATATTTCTGCTAATAGTTTTGGAAAAGCCAACAAGCAAACACTTCTTCTTTTTTTTTTTTACAACTTTTGCAGTCTGCCTATTGAACAATCTTAGTAGCTATTGGGAGCAAGATGGATTACACATGGATTTCATACTTTGAATTCTATTTTTTTTTCAAACGCAGTATAACGTAATAGTATTTTTACTGAACACACAGATTTGTTGAATAGTTTAAATCAGTAATACAAAGTAGGCATTTCTTGCAATGATATGGAGAGATTCTGTTGGTTTCCAGCATATTTCACATTTTAGTATGATGTAAAGTCAATATTTTGCATAATTATTTAAAATCTTTGGTAATATCAATTATAGCACTTTTGTCCTGTCTGCAAAAATAAATAAACCCAAAACCAACCATGTACCCAACCTCTTTTTTAAATAAACTTTGAAATAAAACTAAGTCATTATATTTATGAATCGTTTCCCTTTTTAATAATTGGATATGCAAACTTCATGATTTCCAAAGAAAGTCAAGTCCTCCCTTCTTCCCCACAACCACTTTTAAATAAAACTTTGCCTAAAGAAGAAATTTCAAAATCTTGAAACAGTTTTATACATTAGGTTGGTCCCAATGCATGTCCTGTATGACCTTGGATTTTGGAATTTTCATTAATGATCAATACTACATTATTCATTTATTACTTCATTCAATTTATATTGTTGCCCATTTGTTAAGTGATTTTTATTTTATTCCCAGTCAAGGAAGTCTAGGCTCCATCTATGTAATCCTTCTGTTGACAGGATAAAACACATTTATTCAGAAAACTTTCTTGCTTTTAAGCTGACAAAATAAGTTTTATTTTAAGAGGAGCTATTGGTTTCTTTCAATGAATTATTTTAGTGTTCTAACAATAATTTGATAATTTATCATTTTACCACTGATAGTTTTAAACACCTTTTTATTTTACAAGTGAAATATTTGCTTTAGACCAGTGGTGAAATCTAAAATTTGTTACTACCGGTTCTGAGGGCGTGGCTTGGGGGGGATTAATGTGACTGGGTGGGTGTGGCCAATTTTTTTAAACTTTTAAAACCATTTTTTCTACAACCTCTTTGGCGAAGAGGTTGAAAAAAAATGCTTTCAAAAGGCTCTGACGATCCCAGCTGAGTTGCCTGATCAGCAGAGACTTTTTTTCTTTTAAATGCCTCTGACAATCAGGCAACTCAGCTTGGATCGTCAAAGGCATTTAAAAGAAAAAAAAGGGTTTTTTTTAAAAAGCCTTTGATGATCCCAGCTGAGCTGCGCGATCATCAGAGGCTTTTTTTTAACTTTTAAAAGCATTTTTTTCGACTGAAGAGGTTTTAGAAATAATGCTTTTAAAAGTTAAAAACAAAGCCTCTGATGATTGTGCGGCTCAGCTGGGCACGGGGGGGGGGGGGGGCAGGGATTTTTGCTACCGGTTCTCTGAACCACCCGCCTCCATCGCTACCGGATTGTGCGATCCAGTCCAAACCGGGAGCATTTCACCCCTGCTTTAGACATATAATAAACATCCAGGTATGGTCAAAATATTTTCCCCAGCTTTTTAATAATCTAGACAATTTATTGTAAACATAAACTGGCCATTGCAATATCGTACGCAAAACTTTATAATTTTGATTCTATTAATGGAATTACAATGAAGTGGCACTGCCATATGTACTATATGAGTCTTTTCTTTACAATAATATTCTAACATCATTGTTTCTTCATATTCTTCCTTATATTTACATTTACTATTTCCTTTATATTTTTATTTATTTAAAACATTTATAGAGCTGCCCATCTTCTAACCAACTCTGGGTGGCTCCCAATCAAAAATTAAAACAACATATAAAATCATAGTAAAACTATAAAACTAAACACTTTCTTTCTTTCTTTTTTTCTTTCTTTATTATATTTCTATACCGCCTTTCTTCCGCAGGACTCAAGGAGGTGTACAGTCAAGAAAAAATAAAAGATACATGAACATCATAAAATTGATAATTAAAATTATAACATAGTTTAGCCCAAATTAAATAAAACCCAGAATTAGATAATATTTTAATCATTCCCAGTTGACATGTTTAGCCCCACCTGATTGAACATCAGGGTCTTGAGGGCACAGCGGAAAGCACAGAGATTAGGGATGTTTCGTATATCAGGGGGCAGTTCATTCCAAAGGGTTGGAGCCCTTACAGAGAAGGCCCTCTCCCTGGGAGTCGCCAGTCAGCACAATTTGACTGACAGTACCCTGAGTAGTCCCTCCCTGTGAGAACGAACTGGTCGGTGGGAGGCTATTGGTGGCAAAAGACAGTCTTGTAAGTACCCAGGTCCTAAGCCATGGTGCGCTTTAAAGGTAATAACTAACACCTTGAATCACACCGGGAAGACCATCAGGAGCCATTTTACATGTCCTTGTACTTCCCGCAAATACCTTTCCAATTCTTTTTCATTTTCTAAACTGATGCAGTAATTTATCTATACATTAACTTCAGTGTTGTTATTTTTTTTGGAAAATAATGAACCGTAATGTATTGTAAATCTCAAAGCAAGTAGATTTAAATCTATTGATCTAAATGTTCTACAACAGTTTGATCAGGTTTTGTGCTTTTCATTGTCTAATAACAACAATACTTAAATGAATTCACTTTAAGTTGAGTTTTCATGAATATCATTTTAGCCTTAGTACCGATACTAACACCTGATTTTTCTATTGGAATATGTGCTCAGAAATACTGTATTTATTAATTTGTATGGTTGCATGTCTGAGAAAGTATTCTGCAACTGGCTTCAGCTGGCAGCCTTCAGGGCTATATTAAAAAAAAAAGATCCTGCAAGTTTCAAATTGGCTCATCCCAACATAATGACTGCTACAAAATCATCAACCTTCATTCAGTGATTGAAGTCACTTGTTTTTTGAAACCATTTACAAATGTCAACGTATCACAAACTACTGAAGAAGCTATCTTTTAATACTTTTTGCATAGTGTTTCTTTCCTTGCAGTGCTCTATTACACATAGTTAAATAGCCCAGGATTTATCTTTTAGCCAACTTAGAATTATTTAGTTCAGCACTTTATGCTACATTAATTGATTTACTTATAACATTTACATAGCTGCCCATCTTAATCAAAAATTAAAAAAACATACAGTGGTGCATTGGTACTCAACTGCTTCAAAACTCATAGAATTTGGTACTTGACACATTTTGACATGAAAACATTGTCCTGGTACTCATCCTTTCTTTGGTACTTGATGCATTTTGATAGGAAAAGGGCGACGGCTGTGGAGAATGGACAGGAAGTCAGCCACCTGGGAAGATTGCTGACATAAGAAAAGAGACAGACAGAAAATCCTTCCTGGCCAAAACAAAGGATCATGTGGTAAATCATGTGATTTGTTCATCACTCCTCATTTTTAGTTCTTATCGCAGCTCCCGTACCCAATTAACAATGAGTACCAAGGTACCACTATACAAAAATATTAAAATTATAAAACCAAATACATTAAAACATTAAAACAACAAAACCTGGTGCCAAGTCAAACTTTTAATGCATAATCATTTAATCTTATCCCAGTAGTTGAAGGAAAAACCAGGTCTTCAGGAGCTTTATGGAAAGCTAGGAGGATAGAAACCTGCCAAAAGCCAGGGAACAGTGTAGGGGCTACCATAGAAAACGCCCTAATATCACTAGTCTGACTAGGGGTGGCGATATATGTATCTAATTGAATATCACTGGCATACTGATGATACTAAATCCTGTACCAATGGATGATCTCCTTTAGTAGTTTCACCTTAAAAAGGAGCTAGAAAGGCTGGAGCCCTGGGGAAACTCACACTGAAGGGGCCTAGGGCTCAACCATTCCTTCCATACCAACACCGAGACCAGCCATGGAGAAAGGAGGAGACTCACTCTCAACTCTCAAAGTCAATCCAGATAGATATCAAGATTGATGATACTGGAAATTGATACAAGATCCAGTTGGGCCAGAATGCTGTTACAGTGCTGTGCTCCAGCATGAACCCAACTGAAAAGGTCCAAATAATTCACTTCATTCAGGGACCTTTGTAGTTGTGCACCAACCACCCTTCAACAACCTTCCCCAAAAAAGAAAACTTGGAGACTGGACGAAAGTTGTTCAATACTATGGGGTGCAAGGATGGCTTCTTTAGAAGGACAACCACGTCCTTTAGGACAACTGTATCATCCCTCCTACAAAGATACATAAATCACTGCTTGGACTCAACCACATGTCATTTCTCAGGAGGCCTTAATCAACCAGGAGGGGCATGGATTCAGAGTATAGGTGGCAGAACTACCAGTAATAGTTCCAAGGACCCTGTCCATTTCCTCAATGACAACTGGCTTGAACTCCCCCCAGATAACAAGATTCAGACACATCTCTATCACCTCCAATGGATCTTATTAACTTTCAATTAAGTAAACATTATTCAACTTTTTCCACTGGTGACAAAATATTTTGAGCACACCTAAGAGTCTTAAAGTCAAAATGCAAAGAGAGCAAGACACAGGATAGAAAACTGGCATTAAAAGTAACATTCTAACAGTATTTTTTCACAGAAAAATATATGCAGAGTACGAGTTAAAGTAAGCATACATTGAGAAATCAGCAATGTGTAGGGAAGCATAAGTAGCTGAGATAAAAAGTAACAAACTCCCCTTATAAGAATCCAAAGTAAAGAATTCTAGATAAATTAATCCTAGGTAAATAAGAATTGTAAATTTCACAATTATTTCACTATTCTATTTCAAAACATTCAAGCTTACAAAGTATTCATGGAAAGGATTGGTGATTTTACTAACTACCTCCTTCTTAGCAACTGGATACAATTTCAGTTCCTGGTGATCTACAATAAAATCAGCAAACTAAGAACAGAGAAATAAATTTGATAGTTAATATATTCAGAAGACAGAAAAAAAGCCTGTTTTTTGGACAAAAAAAATATAACCCACCTTTTCACAAAAGTTTTCCCCTACAGATGTTCCAGCATCCTTTTTCATTAAGAAATAGGCGTAGTGAAAGCAAGGAGAAAAATAAATAGAAATAAACTTGTCAAAAAGGGCAGTTGAATTTTATTAGAGGGATATTTATATATTCTTTTTATTGAAACATATTTCACAAAGTTATAATAAGGAAACATTAACAATGATTAAAAGAGGACGTTAGCATTAACATATATGATAAACTACTGACTATTCTACAGAAATACTAAAAGATCAACAATTAAGACACATGGTTGGTTATAAACCTGCTAAAAGAAAAAAAACACTTTATCATAGAATGGTTAGAAAATGCATTATATTTTATAGGAATTTGTATTTATTGTCCATCTTTAAAATTTTATTTATAAAAACACCTATCATAAATTGCTGGATAGAAAAAATCCATTTTTTGGACTATGATGTATTATCCTAACCATACAGGTATAATAATAAGCTCTATGGTCAATCATCTCCAGAGGTCAAGTTCATAATTACTTCAAAAAAATTGATAATTATTGATAATTTTTATCAATATACCAATACTGTGAATGGATCTTGCGTATATGCCTCCACACTGTGCCTGGGCAGATGAAAACCATATTTGTCCTCCACACATTCTGCTTACTGAACTGTATACTCAGTCTCTCCTGCAGATAAGTTCAGCAACATGAAAGAATGGAAAATGACATTTCTAGGAAAAAGCTGTTGTCCCCAAAATACTGAACTAGATATTATTCCTTTCTTTTGCACTGCAACTCCTTAGCAGGTACAGATAGTCCTCGCTGAACAAGTATTCATCCCGCGATCATATGAAATTGCTGAATGAATTGTACTTAGATCTGGTCCTTGAAATTTCTGCCACTGCAGCACTCCTGTGGTCACATGATCCAAATTCAGGTGCTTGGCAGACCCCCCATACTTATGACACTTTAATGTCCCCAACACATCTCTCTTCTATCCCACCATCTCTTCCTTGGCCTAACCTTATATGAGCAGCTGCTAATCATGCCATTTAGTTAATAATGGCAACTGCCAGAATTGCCATCTCTAAGCAATGCAGTCATGAAATGTTGCACTTTATCACTAGTGCTAGTGCAAACCACTCCCCCATCAACACAGGCAGAGCAAGCTATTTTATATAAACAGGGAGCAAACCTCACATTCACCAGCACTGATAAAATTATCTAGCTCAGGGGTCACTAACCTTTCGGACCTCAGGGACCACTAAATGCATAATTTTAAATCTCACGGACCACTAATATGATCTACCTAATAACCGCCTGAGTGGGCGTGGCTAGGTGGGTATGGCTACCTCGATGTCACTCGTGTCAAGGGGAGCCTTGCTGACCTCTATTCACTCCTCCCCTCCCCTGCCCGCCTGGGCTCCTTAGGGCCCCAACAGGAAGCAGTTGTTGGAGCTAAGCAGTCCCATGAGAAAGAGTTGGCAAAACAGCAGGTTCAGTTCAAATTGGATCCGGCCGAGAAGGCGGCTCAGCAGAAGCACCTCATTGAGGAGTACGAGCATAACCTTTCCAAGCAGAGGGAAGACCTGTGGGACTGCAAGGCCAGGTACTGGTGCCTGGAGGCTCAGTGGGCTGAGATGGTCAGCCAAATCCAGGCCATGAGGCAGTTCCACTGGAACAAGGCCCTCCAGCTCTTCGCCACCAGCAGCATTTCCCTCCAGCCTTCGCCCAAAGCCCCAGGAGGCTGAAGCAGACCCCAAGTTGGAATTTCTGCCCCCCTCCAACCCACACAAAAAGGCCCTTGAAGGGGGTGAGACTCTTTGCAGCAACACAAATGCTCATTGTACATATCCGGCCCAGGGGCCGTAGTTTGAGGACCCTTGATTTAGTGTAATATAAAAAATGCAAATAATTTTTCTGTGGACCATCAAAATTTTCTCGCGGACCACCAGTGGTCCACGGACCACCAGTTAGTGACCGCTGAGCAGGGGTCACCAATCTTTCAGACTTCAGGGACCTCTAAATTCATAATTTTAAATCCTGTGGACCATTAATATGATCTGCCTAATGACCAGCTGGATGGGTGTGGCCAGATGGTCATGTGACTGGGTGGGCATGGCCAACTTGATGTCACTCACTTTGAGGGGCGCCTCGCCAGCCTCTACTTGCCCCCCCAGCCAATTCTCACCTGCCTGCCTGGGCTCCTTAGGGCCTCAACAGGAAGCAGTTGTTGGAGCTAAGAAGCCACCACGAGAAAGCGTTGGCAAAACAGCTGGCTCAGTTCAAGTTGGATCTGACTGAGAAGGAGGCTCAGCAGAAGCACCTCATTGAGGACTATGAGCATAGGCTTTCCAAGCAGAAGGAAGACCTGCAGGAGTGCAAGGCCAGGTACAGGTGCCTTAAAACTCAGCGGGCTGAGATGGTCAGACAGTTCCAGGCCATGATATAGTTTCACTGGAACAAGGCCCTCCAGCTCTTTGCCACCAACGGCGCTTCCCCCCCAGGAGGCTGAAGCAGATTTGGAATTTCTGCTCCCCTTGGACTGGTACAAAAAGACTCTGAAGGGGGAGACTCTCTGCAGTAACACAAGTGTTCATTGCATATATCCGGCCCAGGGGCCATAGTTTGAGGACCCCTAATTTAGTGCAATATAAAAAATGAAAATAATTTTTCTGCGGATCACCAAAATTTTCTCATGGACCACCAGTGGTCTCTGAATTTCCATTTCTTGCTTACCAGGATTTGGTATGGACAGATTTCAATCTTCAGATATCAGCTTTGTTATTTTGTTAAATCCCAAAATTAATTATTATTTTGAAATAAATTCTGGAATTATTTGGATCTACAAATACTGACGTTAGAGAAATTATCAAAAATGGAGAGGATACCTTTTTTATATTGTAGACATGTGACAAACATTTGGCAGGTAATTTCCAAAGAGATAAAAATGCTTGTCCAAACTTGCTGCTCAAAATGTTGAGGCAGCATATCCTCTCAGAGGTTTCCCATGGCTGCTTCAAGGACCTCCCATATTGTGTGAGCCAGCTTCAGGAGCAATCTCAGTGATAATGACCTGAATCAACTACATCAGGCTTTTGAAGCCATGACATCTGGACATTTCAAACACTGGTTCAAAGGAGTAGTTTGGTTGCTTCATGAAGCATCCCTCCAAATACATACCATAACCCTACCAAACAATTGGGAATAAGAAGTCATTGTCCATATACTGCAAATCATTCATCAATCTATGAATGTTTACATGTTCTGTAGATTAGCATAAACAGACGGTGAGATTGATTTAAGATGTGGATTAAGCCTGGGATACTTCAACATCATAACATTACACGTTACCAGTTTTGGATTAGTATATAGATTCACACCTGATCAACTCATAGCACTTACTCACTTGAGGCACAAATGGCTAGGCTTCACCTACTTCACATTTTATGAAATATTACTGTAGCTTTCTGGAGAAAGCTCTAATGCTAGGAAAGGTGGAAGCAAATCAGAGAAGAAATCAACCAATAGCAAGGGGGGATGGATTCAGTTACAGCAACGATGATTGTATGATTGGAGGACTTGGAAGGATGAGTTAGGGACAGATCATTATGGAGAAAATCCATGTGATTGCTAACACAATCAAATGATGGCACATCATCATCTTTACCTTGAACTCCAGAATGTCATACCAGAATCATGTTAGTATGATAATCTTCAGCAATTAGATTAGCATAGAAATCTTTGAATTTCTATGCATTTAATTATGCTTCTCTAATCAGGTGCTCTTCAGTCATATTGGACCAAAATACTACACTGGCTTGAAATTTTGAGGTGCATTTAATACAGAAGACCATTAAATTATTTGTTTCTGCTGAACAGTTGAATTATCTACTTAGCTTTTTCCCATGTGCAAATCTACCCTTTGGATAAAAATAAAGTTTCTTTTGTAAATAAAGTAATCTCTCAAGGAAATATGCTAGAGAGGCATACATATTGGATCACTACACTCACTTGCTTGAGAAGAGCAGCTATAGGAATTAAATTTAATAGTAAGAAACAAAGCAAAATAAGAGAGATATGAAACAGCCAGTGAATTTGTAACCAGGAGCCATGCTGCATTTTAAAAAGTAAAACTATGTCCAGAACAATATAATCTCCTTTCTCTGGATCCACTCTGTCTTCTGTACAATTAACTACAGTATTAAACACTGTTAAACTAATTGACCAGATTCAGTAGGCGATATTAACCAAAAGATCATCACTTTACTATGAACAGTTCAATTTTCTGAATACATATTTTAATATTTTTCTATATTCAAATGCTAATAAAATTCCTTCCAACAAATATTTAAATCTGAATGGAAACTACTGCACTACCACAAAAAATAGAAGAGGAATAGCATATTCAGCAACCACTAGGCTAGCAATATTGATCAATAAAAATAAGCAGCTGATTCAGCAACATGGAGTTCTCCTTCCTGTCATCTCTCAGTGTACTTTATTTCATAGGTCAAAGACAACATGCACTCCAAATATAAAATACTATCCACAGCCAATCATGAGACAGAACAAGACTGACAAAGCTGGGCATCATTATGCCAAAGAGAAAAAACTGGGGATAATTCATTAAATATTTGCATTATGTATCTCCTCATAGCCCAGGAGCATCTATGGCCCTTAAATTCGTATTATGGGAGATACTTTTCTTAGTTTTCATTTAATTGCATCAATTTATTTATTCATTAAATTTTTCTATCAAAGTGACTCTAGGTGGCTTACAACAACTAAGAACCAATTTTAATTTTGGTCATTGGTATACTATAATGTCATAATAAATAATATATAATAATTGGTCCTATTAATCACAGAGCACTCATATTTCCAACTTGAATTATGTCATATATCTGAATACCCGAGTTAAGAATTAGCAACCATTTTGAGGTAGGAAATGTATTTGGAAATTTGAGTGCATACCATGGTCAATGTCAGACAGCGGTTAATGGCTACTGTAATGGACACGACCAATTATATAACATCAATTTACTAGAAACCATGCTGATGAATGTGCTCTCTGAAATCCCTTCCAGAACCACAGAACATTCTGGACCACCTTATTACTTTTCACTTTTTCTATGGAAGTGTGGCCAAGAGTCATTATTCAAGACACAATTCAGTAGAATGGCACTCCCAGCCACCAAGATTTCTATAACACTCCTCAAGTATGCAGGCCCTACACCTTAAGAATAATAAAAAATACTATTAAAAGTGGTGGAACTCTCAAGAGGCTTTTACATTCTTACATGAAAATATAATACTCCTATGGGATCTCATCACTGAAATCTTGGGAAATTTTTGTAATTTTTATTTTCAATTTTACATACTTGGATGACTGCCCCGTTTTGTAAAATCGCATGAATGCTGGAAAAGGATGCCAACCATGTTACAAATGAGAATCTTACTAGATACTAGCACACTGCTCTACAGCATGCCAATTTCACAATATTATTTTTCTAATTAAAAAACAACAACAAATGAGACTTGGTAGATGCCAAGAATTTTGTCCATCGGCATTCTTGTACTCAGAATGCACATTTCCCATGATGTGGATACTTGGATTTATCACAAAATAAATAATGAATTAGTTAGGAACTGAGGGGATCACCTGCACAAAACAAATAATACTAAAACAAATTAGTTATTTTGCACAGAACATTCTGGCTTCATTGTTACTTACAGGAGAGAAAAAAATGCTGCTTTTTTCACAATCTGATATACTGTCCCAATCATGCCAAGTCTGTTCACTGATCAGTCTGTTCACTGATCAGACTACATTCTTACTGTCATCAACCCTTAAATGTAAATATAGCAACTTAAGAGTAAGACATAGGAAACCCTGATTCATCAATAATATTGTCAATCTAGGTCAGTTCTTATTCAGCTATTGTTAGAAATTATGTATGAAACCATAATAACATCCAATAGGCAAAGATCTGGGATTTATGTTAGAAAATATCTTTTCAGATTTCAATTTCATTATGCAACATAAGGCTACTTTAAGAAGTAATTTTTGCGCCCAAATTTCTCTTAGAGATAAAATCGCAAAGATATGTTAACCTTGGAATTTAGGTAAAGGTCAAATGTCAACTCTAATCTTTTATTTATTTATACAAGTGTGTGTGTGTGTTTCATATTATTTAACTGCTTTTGAAAAAACCCAAAACACCAATAACAAAATGCTGTGAAACTTCCATATTCCAATATACAAATTGGATAATGTGAATGTAACTGTTAAGTATCCCTAAAATGATAAATATAATTTATGCTTGATTTTCATTCCCAAAACAACTGCATTAATATTTATACAGGAATAACTTCATCTCTAATGAACTCAGTGGATTGTTTTTCTTCAGTTCTATTGTGTCAGATTCTGAGACTGCCTGGACAAGTCCCTGCAGTTTTCTTGGCAAGGCTTTTCAGAAGTGGCTTAATACTGTCTCCTTCCTAAGGTTGAGAGAGTGACTGACCCAAGGTCACCCAGCTGGCTTCGTGCCTAAGGAAGAGCTAGAACTGATCTTCCTGTTTCTAGCCTAATGCCTTAACCATTACACCAAATTGGGCCTCCAGTGAAATTGCTTCCAAGTAAAAAGCCATTAACACTGCATCATGAAAATAAATTATATGTGATTATATATTGGTTGTGACTGCCAGTGACTGAAGCAGTTTATAAATTCACAAAGATGCATCAGCAAATACACTTGATTCACATTCTATAGCAGTGTCCTAACCTCTACTATATAATTTAAAACTATATCATTTAAAACAAGTCACTTAGCATAGTCAGTTTGATTTATGAATTAATAGTACATATTTTACTACGAAGACCCTGGACTACTGAGAAAGACGGCACGGCAAAGGCACCACCACGTTGGAATACTGCATTGTTTTCAAAGAGTGATACTGATAAATCACTTACATTTTATTATTTTTAATTGAAACATAGTAACTGATATATGGCACATTTTATGGTGCCATAGCAAAGTCTGATTTCATCTCTTTATTTCATGCTACAAATGGGTCTTTTAATAATTGAGCAAGATGTGTAGTTAGTTCACAGTGCCCATAAAAATACAATTCAAACACATGCCTTATAAGAACCATGTTTTCCAAATTACCACAATTCAATTTTATCCAACCTGGGTTCTCCAGAGGTCTTAGACTACAACTCTGCTTATGTTCAACCAGTACAGCTATTGATTGCGCTAACTAGGCTTGATAGCAGTTGCGGCCAAAACATCTGCAAATATCAGACTAGGGAAAACAGGCCCAAGCCCCTGCAAGAATATAGTCTAGAAGAAACTCAGTAACAAACTAAATCTGTGTCTTGAATGCCTGGCAACAGCCTGTAGTTTTTTTGGCAGCAATTTTAGAAGTAGCTTGCCAGTTCCTTCTTCCTAGGAGAGAATGACTGGTCCAAAGTCACCCAGCTGGCCTTATGCCTAAGATGGGAACAGCTTCTTAGTTTCTAGACTGATGCTTTAACCACACCAAACTGACACTCAATCTAAAATAAATTAGGTTTATTTTAGGAACAGTGCAAAGACAATGGGGTGTATAGATGTATGTAAAATATTCTTAAGAATATTGTGTAAAACAGTTATTTCCATGTACAATCAAATGAATCTTTGACTAATAGACTATTTATGTAGAGAGGCTCCATTTTTCCCAAATGTTCTAATTTATTATAATGATGCAAATAACATTTGAATAAACTTAATGGAGGTTCTCTATTTTTAAAAATGCCTTGTCTAGCCTACTTTGGATACAATAGTCATGTCC
Source organism: Masticophis lateralis (assembly GCA_030761175.1). NCBI lineage: Eukaryota > Metazoa > Chordata > Lepidosauria > Squamata > Colubridae > Masticophis > Masticophis lateralis. The sequence goes on along the minus strand of JAUDYJ010000001.1, from coordinate 318,638,144 downwards.
AATATTTTGTGGGGGTGTTTCCAATGGTATCAAAAATGTATCAAACTGGAAGAGGGATTGGCCATTAAATGTAGGTTTCTTTATACTCCCCCCCCCCCCCAACGTTTGACAGCTGTGGCTGGCAAGGAAAATATCAAATGTGAAAGCCACCCCCTAGATGGATGTTGCAAGTGGAAAAAATATTGCCAGAATACAAATGAGCATTTATTCATGTTAAAATATGAATCAGAGCACTGAATATAGAATCTCACAGTAAAAGCCAAATTCACTTGTAGTGTTAAGCAATGTTATTTGTTTTAGTCTTGGTGCGATGTGCAACCCTACTCATTATAATTTCATGCTATTTCTGAATCATACTACAAAGACTTGTTCAACACAACATAAATAAAAATTCTAAACATGAAACCAGAAACAGAAACTCAAGAGTTTCTTGTTGGCTTATAAGCATAGTGAAATAATTCCAGAAAGTCAGGTCAAAAATTACAAGTTCAGAATAAGCCATCCTATTTTAGAATACCAAAACCTGAAATTGTTTATAGAAATAATTACGGCCAGCAGTTTTAAGAAAAAGTAATTTGCTACACTAATATAAGCAATTTTACTTTAAAAATTACTTACCAGTATTTTACTACAAGAAGCAAAAATAAGGCTCATTCAGCATTTTTTTAGAAATCAATATTAAATTGTAATAAACATATTTTCTAGTAGCTCCTGCAGAATATTATTTTGGAAAATGCCACCCAGGCTCCATTGGATAGCTTCTGTATGATCAGAGATGACAAACTTTTAAATAACAAAGTACTGAATTCATAAGAATTTGATAAGGTGCTTTTCATTTTAAATCCATTTCACTTAAAACTTTTCCACTACAATTGCCACATTTGCAATGAGGAAGTATTTCAACATTAGGTATTAAGGAAAAAAGCAATTGAAATTACAGATATACATTCTGAAATTTAAAATATCTTTAGAAGAATCGTGTATTCTATTCCTGTTTGACCAAAGACAGGCTAAAATTATATTAGCTACATTCATACAAGAAGTCAGATTTGCCTACTTCTTCTTATACAGGCCACAATACAATTACAGATAATATGCTGAGAAACAAAGAAGCATAGAAAATTTGCTCCCCAATTTTCTAAACCCCATTATATGGGGTTTAGAAAATTATATTATGTTTTTTCTCAAGGTATATGCATACTTCAGACTGACAAATGTTCTTTTTTGAATAACAATGGTACATTAATAAGCTATTCAAGTATTCATATACTCTGGAACTTCATTAATTGTATTGGAGTAGAAAATAAAGGCAATCTTCATACATGACTTCTAAATTACATTAAGTGATTGATGTAAACAATACTGAAAGATCTAAGGAAAGTCCATATAAATAATCTTACTAAATAATTCTCAGAGTGTCCATCATTCACAGAAATATCTAATTCTGAACAATTTTATCTAAAATGAAACTGAAAGCTTGAACTGAAGTTCAAAATGTTCTATAGCTGAATTTTTGATTTAACTTTTGCTGAACACAATTCTGCAGGTTGTATCAAGAGCTAAAGTAAACAAAGGAAAAAAGTTTCATTAACAATGATAGTGAATACAAAACCTTGATAATACAATTGTTCTAAACATATTTTCTTCTTGTGTCTAAACCTGGGTCAATCACATTCAATTAATAACAGTGAATTGATTAATAAGTTGAATTGATTAAAAAGCCATTATAAAACATTCAGCTATATTTAGCATTCCTACATTTAAAGTTCTAATGGAACTTAACATTTTCCTTTCTTGGAACCTAATAAGCTTCTAGTTTAGTATTAACTTGCAATCAAACAAAATACAGATAGAAGTACCGGTATTTATTACTTATGACTTAAGATCTCTATCAATCAACATGTTTCTTCTACAGTGCCAGACTTCTTTGATTATCTGTTAAAGTGACAGACCAAGACAAATGCTTAGGTTCAACAGTCTGCTTTTCACTTTAAATTTCCACAAAACATCTTTTATCTAAGCTGCTTGACAGTTAAAAATACCAGATTTTATCCAAAATAGAACAGAATAGTGTTTTTTTTCAATATGCATGAAATTAGGAAATGTACAATTTAAGGATGGATAATTCCTCTTCACTACCACCCAAAAAGGAATCAACTGAATATTACCCAACTGAATATCAGTATCAAAGTTTAAATAGTTAAAGGAAATACAAATTAGATATGTTTATTTACTGTAGATAATACTGTTGATTATCTGTCAGAACAAATAACCCATTCATTCTCACAATATATGCATTCATGATCCCTTTTTAGCAATTAGTATATTTTATGTCCAAGAACGTATGTTCTCCACTGTCTTCTGAAAGCATATTTTTAAGCATGAGAGGCTTATTTTGAAAAAGAAGTGAGAGAAAAAGCAGGATTCCAAAAACAATAGAAAAGGAAGGTTATTAGAACAGGCAGGCCTCATAAGACTTTTCTTGCAATTGACATTTGCAACAACCAACCTGTAAAAAATAACCATTATCAGATTTTCAGCTTCCATGAAACAAAGGTTGCTGCGGTAGAAAATTCCCTATGTAATATTAAGCCATATTTTAAATGAACATGGACTATTTCTCTATATGCTATCTCTTTATGTTTTTCCCCCCATTGAAGACAAAAGGTTTTTTTTATTAATCTAAGGATCTGCATTATCACTTATATTTCATATTATTGACATTAATTATTAAAATAGTATTCAGTTACTATGAAACTACACATTAATGAAGAATCCTTAAGCACACTCACGTTTTCAGTGTCCCGTTCATTCACCGTGGGCAATGGAGTTCTAGTAGACATTTTCATTCACTTAGCTGAAGCACCGTTTGCAATGGCAAAATCCAACTATTTATTATATAAAAATAAAAAAAAAATCCTAACACCTCCCTCCCTCCGAACACATATACATATATATTTACAAAAAAAATGTGATTTTACAGCATGATAGCAGTTATCAAGTGCCACCATCAAAGGAAAAGGTAGTACGGGGGAAGAGAAATTTGAGTGATTTTTTTTTCTCCACCACCGCTACCCCCTCTTTCTCATCTATCTTCCAGTCTGATAATGGAGCATTATATCCCCCTGGGAATCTTCAGGAATCATCTTATAGACAGATTACGGTCTTTAGAAGGTGGGGACGACAGATTAGAGGAGATTCTCACGCAGCACACACACACAAAAAAAACCCCGAGCCAAAAAAATTGTCCGGTGCCGTTAAGAGGAAAGAAAAAGCGGGGAGCCGGGAGAGATGGGAGCGGGTAAGGCGAGAGGTGCAGGGCGCTGCAGCAATACGGTACAGCCCAACTAGCAGGCTGCTGAGGAAGGAAAAGTGGGAAAGCAGCCGCCGCTTTCCGCGCAACAACTGTGGGCTGCGAAGAACCACCACCCAAAGCTGGTCAAAGGGAAGCGGGCCAAGCCCTCAGCCGTTTTCTAACTCTACACGGATCGCTTCACCGGGCCTCGGGCTTTCATGTCTTAATCGCGCCCCCTCCTCTTCCTTCTTCTCCAGGAGAACTCCCAACTCCTTCGCTGCCTACTATCCCCTATCCCAAAGGGAAGGCTTAGACTCAAGGAGAAAGACCCTTCCCGTCACAGCCTGGAGGCTTTGCCGGGTTGGAAACACTGTAAGAAGAGAACCCTCTGCTGCCGCCAAACCAGCTCCCTCGGCTCTCCCTCTCTCTGTCTCTGTCTCTCTCAACCAGTAGCCACAGCAGCGGCGGCGGCAACAACGCCGCCGCTCCCGGATGATCCAAGATGGCCGCCCGGCTTCCTCTGCTCCTACATGAACCGGAAGAGACCGCCCCTTGCACATAGGGACAGGCGACGGGAAGGAGGAGGGGGGGAGGAGGAGGCCGAGGGCGCAAGCGCAGGCGTGCGTGCTTGGTTCGCCTCTTGTTGCTAAGGTGTTTTGGCGGGGTGGTGGGGGGCGGTGTTGGAGGTGGAGCGCTTTTCGCGTGGAGGGAAAGGAGAAACCTCTTTTTGACAGGCTCTGAGGTCTATCCAGGCACCCGCACAACTTGAGATTCTCTTTTTTAAGGTTTCGAGCCTTTTTCATTAACCGAACTGGGTGCGAATCATTAAGGCGGGGGGGAATCGCACCTGGGGGGGAAATATCTAGCCATGGTTAGCCTCCAACACGAAAAATTTAAAGGTACCGGAATTCTTAGTACCTGGAAAAAGATGCTCTGAATAAGACAGACTTGGTCTTCGCTGCTCCAGAGGGCAGCCCGGTATCCGTGAGTGGAGAAAAAGCAGATGTTGGTGGGAACTAAGAAGGTGGGGGAAAAGCAGCTTTTGTTCCCTAACAAACCTCTGCGGGAATAGTGGATTCACCTTCATTGGAATTATTTAAATTGAGGTTAGACGACCGTTTCTCCTGAGAGGTAGCTGTGACTGCAATCGGCATTACCGTTCAGGAAGGAAGGGAGCCTTTTTAGAAGAGGCTCCGTTTTCTTCCCGAGAGCGTATTTTCAAATAATAAAACGTCGGCTACTTTTTCTTGAACAGGACATAACACAGCGTCAGACAAGAGTCTGTGTCTGGTGGCCCTATACAAGCGAACAGAACATAATTTACCTATTGTAGCGGTATATTATGGTTGAAAATTGTTGAGGACTTCTGGAATCTATCAAAGGGGATGGCAGATGTACAGATAAGAAATTTACTTCCTATAGTTAAAAGTATTTTTCATATTGTATAAAATGCTTTGCCTTCTCTTGAGAAATTCACTCTCCGTTTTATTAGATCTTGAAATCGTGACAATTTTGGTAGAAGAAAAATAAAAGTAGATCCATATTAACCATTAAAGTATACTCTGAACTTAACCCCAATATTTTTTATGTAAAGCGGTTTTTGATGACTCCTAGATTGTAAGGCATTTGCTACTCTGAAAGCTATTTCAGTTCGATCCTATTTGACAGTAGCTGATCTGATTTATTTAAGACACATCTGCAGAATATTTCAAATTGCCATTACATGAAGCTTTGCTTTAAAATGCTGGAGCTTCTGTTTCCCCTTTCCCTCTAAATTTTACTTTATTGTACTTCCCAGCTTCTGGGCTTAATTGGTCTTTTAAGAAAAAATATGTCATAACATGTTGGGCATGAATGATATCATCCTACTTATGAAAAGGAACTCTGAAGTCAAACCCACAAAGTAATGGCAAATCACTTCTATATCTTTGCCAAGAATATTGTAAAAAAAATGGCTGTAACATTTGGTTTGCATTTGGACGGTAAATGGTGAGACATCCTCCAATAAGAAAGTGGTCTTTTAAGTGCTGGGGGAGAGTGAAGAACTCCACACATTGACCTGGAGGGAATAAAATATATTAAACCACAAAGAAATCATGCAACTCAGCATATCAGTATTGAAAAGGTAGGGTTTTTTTCTTTACAAGAATGCATAATAGGAACATGGAATATGAGAAGCATAAACTAAGAAAATAATGAATTTGTCAAAGCAAAAGCAAAGCATACTAAAATGGATATTTTATGGATAAATAATTTAGATAAACTGAAATAGGCCATTTTAATTTAAATAATTACATAATATCATACACTATTCATAACTGGTAGCTGCATTAGGTAACCCAAATCCAGAGATCAACTCCATAGGAAGAGTAGAACTACCTTTATTGAGACAAGTTATAACAATAGAATCTAGCAAGTCTGCTTATGCTGTATTTCCCTCCCTTCTGATACTCCTTATGAATCAGAGAGGTTCATGAATCTGGTTGATTTTTGAATATTATTTTGTTTCTGGGGTTTAAAAAACATTTCAACCACTTTGTCTAAGTAACAATTCTTGCATATTTCCATCATGATCACTGTCCTTATTATCTACAAAGTATGAGTCCATCTGTGTAGCCTCCCAAATATACCAGACAGGAAACACAACAAGATGAACTAATTCTCCTTTTTTGTAAGGCTGCATTAGCAGAATCTTACACGTGTGAAAATACAAATCTCCCACCTTTCTTTTTACCATTGATTATTTAGAGTGGATCCTTTCTGACTTACTTTCTATGTCATTCAGTTGCAGGTTCTTCCCCCTTTTATCTGACCCTTCCCTAGGCAATATCTCTCCCCCACCCCACCCCATTTCACATTATGAAAGAGTAATGTGACAATGTTACTCAAAAAAGATTTTGTGAGACACTGTATGTGTTGGCAATAAACAAAAAGCTACTGCAGTTTAAAAACATGGGACGCCATTGTATATATTCTGTCAAATAGAAGAGAACCAGTGGTGGGTTGCTATGGGTGAACCAGTAGCGGCGGTAATGGGAGGCTCTGCCCGGACGCTTCTGTGCGTGCGCAGAAGCATCACGCTAGCACGCAACCACCAACCACTGAACCAGTAGCGGCGGGATTTGCAACCCACTACTGAAGAGAACCTATTGAAATGCCTGTAGCTGTAGAGGAAGAGGGAATTAAAATATTAATAGCTCTGTGTCATAGAAAATATGACTGGCTTTGAGATTGGAAAAGATTTGTATATATGCCTGTACAAAAGAAGGATACAAGAGAATGTGCAAACAGTGAAAAGCTGTTGCAAAAATTGTTGATGATGAAGTAAGACGAAATTGCTCTCTTATTTAATATATACAATGGTTAGATTATAAAATGACAGGATTATAAGAGAAGGTAGCTAGAATAAATTTAGCCTAGAAAAAATGACCTCTCAACAAGTAGAAACTCAAATATCATGTGATAGATGCAGATGAAGGCCTAGAAAAACTAATATGCTTGTCAGAGTTGAGGGAAATAGATGGAGAAGAGAATGGATAAAGTAGATGAATGGGATCAAAGAGATACTAGAATGTCCTTGGAGGAGCTATGAATTAAGACCAGTGACAGATTAGGAAGGCAACCCTATGTCCATTCAGTCAAGAGGTAGTGACTCCTAGCTACTGTTCAGTTTTAAGATCAGCAAATTTGAAGATCATAAATCCCCTCCATACTGCTTTTGAACAATTGGGGAACAGAAGCAGAGGTGAGATAAAATATGGAACATTTTCTGTTTTCAATCCCATATTGTGAATTATCGCTATAGCTTTATTAAATGTGCTTTATAAATGCAAGTTCCAAACATCATTCTTCAAACTGGCCTTCTCTGGCTATATGTTGTATCTTTTGATTTCATGTGCAGCAATTTTTTTAAAAAAAGGACCAAAGGATTCATTCATATAAATACATAGGTGATTCTAGCATCTGAAATATCTGTTTAAACACTTTCCCACCTACATTGTATAATAGTGGCAATTAATAGTGCTGGCATTTGTATAGTGCCAGGAAGCACCCTGTTTGAATTTTTGTATCATTTAATAGTTTGCTAGTTTAATATGTATAGTTAGTAGAATAGAAATGCTGAGTTGACTACTCAATATCCCATCCGTTTAGGTTGCAGCATTCAGTTTTCATACTCTGAGAATAACTAGTGAAATAGAAATGTTACTGAAATTGTTCTTTCCTGTATATGTAATTTTACAAATGAAGAAAAAGGCAAATATAATTGCAGTTCTGTTCTTAATTATAAGGAAGTTCTCTTAATGTGTAATCATTTACTCATCTCAAAGTATTTTAAGTCATAACTGTAGAGCGGATCTCTGGCTCTTTTTTTCCCAAGGGATCTCTGCCATATTGACCTTGCTAGGTATTTGTTTCTCCCTTCTTGCTCAATAGTGAGTTGTCCATGACTGCAGAGGCAAAAAGAAATACAATATGACCCCAGTCAACAGCTGGTTCTAGGCAAACAAGAACAGATGTATCAAAGGCAAGTAAAGGGAAACACATTGTTGTCTGCTGCAACAAAAGAAAAAAAGGTCTATTATACATCATTAACTACTTTATCTTACATATATTTTTATACATTGGATATAGTACTACATTTCACCAAATACTTGGAAAGTTACTTCAGTTGGCAAATACATATTGTTGACAGTAGAAGGTGGTGTACATGGTATATAGATTGTAAGAAATGAAGATTGAGATTTTTTTGGGCAAAGCTTAAATTTATACAAGATAAGACACATGATCCCCACTAATAGTCTGCCAGCTTTACTTTTGTTAATTTGACATTGATGAATATAATTGAAATTGCTGAACACTTATATTTTCAGTATTCAAAAATAATATGAAATAACTGCTTTGGCATATTTATACCCTATTAAAAATATTTATTTCACTTGTTCCCCTATTTATTTCAGAATGAAATTTCAATGTAAATCTAATATAAGTTGTCATGCAGTCTAATGTAAATTGAAATACATCTCTTTGTTTTCTATCCATTGTAATAACAGCAAAGAAAATTCTGATGGCGTTACTGATACAACAGAAGATGGTATGCATAGTGTACTTTGATATTTGAAAACCATTTGACAACTTGGTCAATAATGGTTTATGAGTAGCAGGTATAGGATAAATCAGTAATATGAATCAGTGATTGTGTATAAAAGAAGAAGCAAAAAAATAAAATAAAAAAGGAATGGACGGTTTTTCTACCTGAGTAATGTAAAAAGAATCAGTATTAAAAACAATCCAAATAGATTTGTTAAAAAATTATTTGCTGGGCAGTGAGATAGCCAAGGTTCCTGGTTATGCAAAGTTATTTCTGAGTGATTTAGAGTCCATAATAATTTCTCTAAGATGCAGGAGAGGGTGTTAAAAAGACTGTTGCTATTTTCTGTAAGCATGGGTATATATAGACAAGATCTTGGGCTTGCCTTGAGTAGTTCAGTTAAAACTGAACTGTGGCTGCTATGAAAAAGGTAAAGATCATTCTGGAAATCCTTAGAAAAAGATAGAACAACTGCCCCAAGATGATGCATTCCAGACTTACGGGACTTCCCTAGCTATAGGCTATCCTGATTAATGATTCTGGGAACTGAAGTCTCACATATTTGGAGAGCACCAAATAGAGGGAAATGGATAACAAGTCAAAGGGAATTTCATACAAATCTGTGTTACCAGCTCTCTTGAAATACTAAATGCATTTCTCTTAGAAATCATTGTAGAATATAGACAAATAGTTCATATCGGATAGGTCCCAATTGCCCTTTCTAAACAAAACAAAAAATTAATAAAAACATATATGTATGCTGTCTTGGACCTTACTCCTAACTAAACAAGTACAAGATCAGACTGTAAAATTTCCTTGGATTGTACATGGGGTGGTGGTGGTGGTGATTTCTTGCTATACAGATATAAAATTGCGCTGAAAATATGTCATTTATAGCATTATTAGTTAGCAACCCTGGTAATATTTATGATAAATTCCTTTCATACCAAAATCATTATTTTAATTAAAGATGTTTAATAATCTGTTAACTTCCCATAACGTATGTACAGGAAGGATACTCAAGCTGTGTAAATTAAACGCTTTTAAGAGCAATGGGTTAAATTTTTCTTAAGCATTTTTCTTTTGAAGATGATGAAGTCATGCCAATAATTTTGTTTAACGTGTTTTAAAAACAACAAACTTGTTTTATAGAAGTCTCCTGTTCGTATCACAGCATGTCCTCTTTGGCGAGTCACTCTCTTTGGATTCTCTACCTTCTGAGTCAGGCATGTTATTGCACCAAAACACTGTATTTCCTGTGTAGTTAATATAGAATCAAAGATTCCATTCATAATAGGAAGAAAGACATGATTTCAGTCTATATAGGAATTTTAAGTACAAATTAATTATTGGTAAGCTTGAACATTAATAGAAAGAAACTTACTGTATTCTGCAGCAATGAAATATGCAATCTTTGTTCTAAAAGGAGGAGGAAGAGAAGGAGGAGTAACAATAAGAGTAATAATTTGACAATAGTCAACTGAAACCAATAATGTGATTTTTCTACTGGATGGAATTGACAGTAAAATATGAGAATAATGTTTTTCCCTTCCCTTCTGTATTATTCTAAACTACTTGATAAAAGAAAATAAAAATATATACAACATTATTAAAGAAATTTGATTTCAAAATTAATTATAATAAAGTATGGATTCTAAAAATCATTGATGCTCTTGGGTATTGCTTTAAAGTGTTCTTTCTTTCTCCTTTGTGTATTTGTTTTAAATATGAGCAAACTTTCATTTGTATAGGTTTGCATTTAACACCTTAAAAAAGTCTTCACAGAACTTACAAAAGCTTACAATTCAATTTTGGATTTAGACTCTCTAATAATGGTAGCTATAATAGCAGGATTTTTATGTGTCCAATTCAGTGTGTTTGATGCGTCTACATTTCGTCAACTATCATAAATTGGTTACAACACCATTCTTTATTTCATTATGTAGTTTGTTATAAATTCAAATTCCTTATATAGAATTAGGTATAGGCAATGAATTTGGAAAGCTTCACACTTTTTCAAATCATTTGACGTAATATCCAAGAACCTGCACCATACAAGCATCAGTAGTGTTAATAATTGATACCCTGTTTCCTCCAAAATAAGACATCCTCTGATAATAAACCCAATTGGGCCCTTGAGCACATGGCAATAAGGCCAAGCGCTTATTTCAGGGTTCAAAAAATATAAGACAGGGTCTTATTTTCAGGGAAACACAGGTAGATGCACATTTTGATAACAATATTTAGACACCATTACAGGCTGAAGCAATCTGATTCAGTTGCTGATATTGGCTGTAGCAGTTATCTTCTCTTCTTGAACAATTGAGCCAAGATATTTAAATAATTCAACTTGCTCAAGATGAACTCTTTCAAAGTGGATCTCATAAGTACCGATGGTCAAGACATCTGTATAAGCAGACACTTCCACACTGAGTAGGATGTCATAAGCATCTCTTTCACTGTCTGCAAAAATCACATCATTGACAAACATTAATCTGTGATGAATTCATCTTGTCCAAATTTGACACCACACTAACTGGCATGGATTTTCTGTAGGACTGTATCAATCATGATGTTGAGCAGCAAAGGTAATACAATGCAGTTTTGTCTTAGACCAGTGAATCTTTAAATATTTTGCCATTAATGCAAAGAGAATTTCATGATCCCTCAAAAAGCTGCTGCAGGAAGCATAGTGTTTTAGCAAGCATATGTTCTGCAGTGAGTGCTTCCTGTACTGTTGATTAATGGGCATTATCAAAGGCTCCTACAATTCATGAACACAATTATCTTTCCAGTTCTGGTGTGTTCCTTGAGCAATTGTTATAATATAAAATTTGGACATAGCATCCTCTTGACAGAAACTCTTGACTTGTTCTCTTCTGAAGGCATTGTTTGACTGCTTTCATAAATACCTTGCCCATGATCGACAACAGGATAATGCCATGATCATTCTTTAATTGATTGTCTCCTTTATTGAAATTGGTACTATTATTGCCTTAAGAAATTTAATATTTCCTAAGATTCCCAGATGGTTTGAAGAAGTGGAGCCAACAATTTAATATATCACCACCAGCCTTAAGTAGTGGTGCAGAGATTATTATGTATGCAGTTAAAAGAGAAATGGAGGAAATTACTCATTCGCAAAAGAAATTGAAAGATATAATGTAATGCAAGTATATAGTCCAAACCATCCTATATATTAGATAAATCTAAAAATGAAACTTTTTAATCACATATCTTTCCTAAAGTTAGCATTGTTGGAATCTTAATAGGCAGCCAAACTTCCAAAGCAGAAACATTAGACTATTCTTTGTTTCATTTTGTGATGGGCCTTTTATAGGCACTCCATACCTTAGGTAGAGAAATACTTTTGCCTCATAAATCTACCACCTTATCTTAATTATGAACTAATTTTCCTTAGTTCATAAACAATCACATCTCCGTGTTTAAAAGAACAAAAAGGGCACAACTATATACAAACAGTATGTCCTAGACAAGAGGGACAATGAAAGATGAGATGGTTATGTAGAATCTAGAGCAGGGCTGTCAAGCTCGCGGCCCATAGGCTGGATGCATCATGCGGGGCCGCACTCCCACACCCGGTTTAGTGAAGGGGGAAAAAGGCACGATGCGTCACGTGACAATGCAAGTTTGACACCCCTGATCTAGAGCATCTACAGTATTTTTATGATTTCAATCCCAAGGAACAAATTTCTTTTAAATAAATACATCCATTCTTATTTTTTATTTTGAATGGGATTAGGAATTAGTATATGTCCTGCACTTTTTAGTTTAGAGACTCCTTATTTTAATTATGTTATAACTGATTATACTATTGTATGAATAAAGCTACTAGTACTACAAATTTGAAGAACCAGTATAGAAATACCTTCCTATACCTCTTATTTTGTACATTTATCTCTCCATCTGCCATAAAATCAGAGCTGGAAAAGGCCATTTAGGTCCATGATTGGTAGCAACTTACCGTATTTTCCGGCGTATAAGATGACTTTCTAACACACAAAAATCTTCTCAAAAGTCAGGGGTCGTCTTATACGCTGGGTGTCGGTCTCCTGTAACCAGGCAGACCAGCCCGAAGGCTTTGAGGAGCCTTAAATGGCTGTAAGGAGCCAAGCTGAATTGGTTGCTGAGTTGCCGCTAATCAGCTGAGTTACACGCAAGCCCCCTGTAAAAGGGAAAAACTTTCCTTTTACACAACGCTGGCCATCCCAGCTGAGTTGCCTGATTAGCAGGCAACTCAGCTTGGATCGCCAGAGCTTAGATGGCCAAGCGCTGTGTAAAAGGGAAAAACTTTCCTTTTATACATCGCTGGCCATCCCAGCTGCTAATTTTTGCCTGCTAATTGGTACGTAGAAAAATCCCCCCCCTCCAGCTTGCTTACCTTAGCTGCTAGCCACAACGCTTGGCTTGCCTTGCCTGCAATCCATTGCATCAGTAAGCAACTAAATCTCCCTGCCTGCAATCAAACAGGCAGGGAGTTGTGGACTTCAACTCCCAGAATTACTCAGCCAGCAAAGCAAAGCTGGCTGAGGAATTCTGGGAGTTGAAGTCTACAAGTCTTAAAGTTGCCAAGGTTGGAGACCCCTGTTCTATTGGGTAAGTTTTTTTCCCCCTTTGGGAGCTTTAAAAAAATAATTAATTGGGGTTTTTTTTAGTTGTTCTTTTTTAGACCTAGCCATTTAAAGGATAGGTCTAAGTTTTAGGCTAGGAAGTTTTAAATTTAGCTTTCATATAAAAATAAAAATAAAAAAATAAAAATAATAAAAATAAAAATAAAAATAAAAATAAAATAAAATAAAATTTGTGCAGCTTTCTGAAATTTAGTGTGTTTCTGTAGTGTTTCACTCTAACTACACAAACACACAAAATCTCACAAAGCTGTATGTGGAATTTTGTGTGTGTAAAGTGTGAAAGTTGTTTTTTGTGGCTTTTTGTGGCTGTGTGAGGTTCCTGCTTGTTGCAGGGGCCATTTTGGGTCTAGCACAGCTGCTTTTATATTGTGGGTGAGCCAGTTGATGTTTTTTAATTTTTATTTGGTGTGCGTTGGAAGAGAGGTCGTCTTATACAGCAAGTATAGCCCAAACCCTATATTTTTACAGGAAAAGTCAGGGGTCGTCTTATACGCCCAGTCGTCTTATACGCCGGAAAATATGGTAGTTTCTGCTTCAATATATCCAAGGAGGGAGAGTACTGAGCAAACTTCCTATCTTCCTGCAGTTCAGTTGACTACAAAGGGGATATATGAGGAAGTTATATGCTCAGACACAGAAAAAATTAAGCTATACAGACTAAGGTGGGAATATTTGTCACGTTATCACAATTATACAAAACAACCTACCAGAATTATATTAAATGTTTATGAGTGCTAAAAAAACCTTATGCATATGAAACCAAATATTTATTGAATCATATAAGCAAAGATAATTGGAAACAAAAAGAAAAATTTAGGAATGTTATCTCACTGAAATATTTGCCACAATGTAATAATAGTCACTTCTAGTACAGTGTTAAGAATATGCAGGGTATCATATGAAACAATTCTGACTCAATCATCAACTTTTAAATGTTTAGTCTATTATTTTATGATAGTCAAATGTAAATGGAAAAAGAAATTAATTCATTTTTATATATTCTAGTTCTTCCTAAAATTATATATGATCAAACTCTTTTTAGCTGCTTAAATCTATGAAAACAGAGAAAACCATCATCCAGTCCTATAGAATTATCTATCCATAGAATTCTATGTCCTAATGTTATTCGAGGTCCAAGAAGATGACTTTTTAAATACTCTAAAGTTTCTCTAACTTTCTACAATAATGCCTGTGTAACTAATGATGACTAATAAGGTTCCTGCTGACAGTGCAAAGTAAATTTCAATGTAAATGTAAAATGATGTCAAAATATTGACTGCAACCATCACATGTAGATGATAATTGCTTTTATTACCAATCCAATACAATGTGGTTTTACAAAATTTTGTCAAGCATCAGATAACCTTACACTGCTAATTCATATTCTTGACATACAATCTGAAAAATTGAAATCTGCACTGATTTGTCTTATCAGAAATACTGATTGAGGAAATAGGAAGAGTTGTTAAAAAGTCACCCAAATACTAAGTTCCAGGAATAGATGGACTACCAACAGAAATAATTCAAGCAGCAGGTGAAAGTAGCACCAGATGGATACATAGAATCTTTAATGCAGCATGGACCCAACTAACTGCACTTACTGATTGGTAACAAGCAGTAATACCACTGTGGAAAAACAAAGGAAGCAGTGAGTATTGAGTATTGCATATAGTATTGAGGCATCTTACTCAGTGGTGAAATCCAAATTTTTTTACTACCAGTTCTGTGGGCATGGCTTGGTGGGCATGGTGTGGCTTAGTGGGCGTGGCAGGGGAAGGATACTGCAAAATCCCCATTCCCTCCCCACTCCTGGGAGAAGGATATTGCAAAATCTTCATTTCCACCCCACTCTGGGGCCAGCCAGAGGTGGTATTTGCCAGTTCTCTGAACTGCTCAAAATGTCTGCTACCGGTTCTCTGAACTGCTCAAAATTTCTGCTACCGGTTCTCCAGAACTTGTCAGAACCTGCTGGATTTCACCCCTGATCTTACTCAAGTCATATAGGGAAAATGTACAACAAGGTAATATAAATGAGAATAAGACCAATTATAGAACCACAACTAGCAGAAAAGCAGATGAGTTTTAGAAGAAATAGAAAATACACAGGTGCAATTTTGTGCTTAAACATCTAATAGAAAATAATATTCAGTCTTCAATATCTTCATCAATGATTTAGATGAGGGGTTAGAAGGGGAACTCATCAAATTTACAGATAACACCAAGCTGGCAAGAATAGCCAACACTCCAGAAGACAGACTCAAGTTATAGAAGGAGCTTGACAGACTTGAACACTGGGCCCTATCTAACAAAATGAAATTCAATAGTGAGAAAAGTAACTCTCTACATTTAGGCAAGAAAAACCAAATGCACAGGTATAGAACAGATGGTACCTGGCTCAATAGACTAACTGCGAGAGGGATCTTGGAGTCCTAATGGACAATCAAATATGAGCACAACAAACAGGCTAGATAAACACAGCCAAATCCCATGAGTCAAAGTAAAAAGACAAACTAAAAGATAGCCTGCCCAGATGAGAAGAGGCAACATGAAAGGGAGCAGCAGCTGAGAAAACTGGGGGTGGGGGGACGACATTTATCTCCTTTCCTCAGACTGATGTGAGGTAAAAGTTCTTCAAATGGTTCCCCTCCGATGGAATAAAGATTTGGAAGAAGAGAAGAAGAATCAAGAAGCCCAGCCAGGATCAAACAAGGAAAAAGATGAAGAGGAAACAAAAACTTTGACAGAACAGAAATAGAAAGCAGAGACTTAAAAAGATAAAACACAGATTGAATTCTGTAAACTTTCCTTTTGTAAAATAAAAATCTCGATCCATCCATTGAAGGGAAATGCAAAACCCAATCAAGTCAGTCTGGTAATTGGTGGTTCAAAAGAAGAACCTGTGATAATTTAAAGCAATTAAACATCTAGGGAGACAAATCTCCAACATGAGAAATAGAAAGCTCCTGGCAGCTCCTGGCATAACTAAGGGAATATATCAGAAAGGCTGACATATGACCATTGTAATTTCAGTTCTAGCCTATTCATCCCCCACCTTGCATGCATGTTAGGACAGGCAATCTTTTAGCAGCCGAGGGGACACTTTTATTTTGAGAAGGCCAAAGGCTGTGGTGGACATATTAGTGAAACAGTGAAGTCATATTGATGGGATGTGGGGAGAGATTCTTAAGGGTCTGTCTGGGTAGTGTTGGATGTGTTGCTTTTTGGTTTAAAAAAAAAATACTGAAAGGAATATGGCCCCCTTTTAAAGAGCCACTTGCTGTCAGAGGTGGCCAGCTGGGGCCCCTTTGGTGGATGGGGCTGAAACCAGAACCACAAATAGGGAGGGACTCTAAATTCTCTGTCATTCCTTCATATAATTTCTGTTCTTCTCTTATGAGTGATGTGAAACTAGGACAAAAGCTGCACGTGATTCCCATGGTGAGATTTATCTCTGTAATAGACAGAATATAACCAGCCAATTTATGAAAGAGATAGTAAGCTTTTTTTGCACAAATTTGATCCTTCAGCCAGACAGTGTATCATGGGAGAGCAATCTGCAACCCTTCAACTTCCTGTTTTAGAGGCCTTTGGAGTTCCCCAAGATCACATTGCTGAAATTACGTAGCAGATCAGCAACAGTTGTACGTACCCACACACATATACACATCACATAAGGTTCAAAGGACATGTTCTCCAAGCTAAAATAAGATAGGTTTAAAAAATTCAGGCTGCATTCCCACCTCCCTGAATCAACACCACTCTAAGATCTTAGAGGACAAAAATGAATTGATGCATTTCCCATACATTATAAAGATTGACCTTCCCTATGTATTCCTAATTCTAATAAGGAATTATAAGATATATAGAGCTTTTCGCTGCCTATTCCTACTATTTTGCTTTTTCTATATTCATAAATATGAACATAATCTTGTCCCAAACTAAAATGGCTGCCTCTGTGAAAATGGAGGTTGAAACAATCCCCAGAATGATCTGATATCTCCATTACGCTTAACCAATATCAATTATTTACTTTAGAGGTGGGGGGGGGGATGGGTAGCCCAGTCTGACAGCCTGCTGCCTTGGATGGCATTGTGCTTTTGCTGTTTTTGCTGAAGAAATCTGTTAAACTGAGATTCGTGTCAAAACTGAGAACAAATCCATTGCTACCTGAATATATGAGCTAAAAAAACCTGATTTAGAAATCAAACCTAGAGACCATCCAAACCAGTGGTGGAATTCAAATTTTTTTACTACTGGTTCTGTGGGTGTGGTTTGGTAGGTGTGGTGTGGCTTGGTGGGCGTGGCTTGGTGGGCATGGCAGTGGAAGAATACTGCAAAATCTCAATTCCCACCCCACTCCAGGGGAAGGATACTGCAAAATCCCCATTGCCTCCCCACTCCTGGGGGAAGGATATTGCAAAATCTCCATTCCTACCTTACTCTGGGGCCAGCCAGAGGTAGTATTTGCCTGTTTACCAGACTACTCAAAATTTCTGCTACCAGTTCTCCAGAACCTGTCAGAACCTGCTGAATAGCACCCCTGATCCAAACTAATTTGTGGTTTGGACATGGATATACTTGCCCACCAAACTCTGAGCCTATTCCGGTGCTGTAAACAGTTGTACATAGATGCCAAAGACATCTATTATTCTACAAGTCCTTGTCTTTCCAAGGACTTGTAGAATAATGGACTGCAATGGAATTGCATCTTGTTTGATTGAGTTTGAACAGACAGATTAAGCTGCTGATGCTAGTCAACTCCAATTTTGAAATGTTTAGCATTTGCTAGCAAATAGATTTGACAAAAACTTCAGTAGTATGCTAATAACGCAGGAAATGATCAATTGTACTTCATACACAGTGGTTGCTGATTCATCATTAATTCATCAGTATTTTGCTTAAAATAGATTATTTTTAAACCTTCATGTTTGCAATCTTTTACTTCACATGCAGCTTTCAATGATGTTTATTTTTAGTTTTAAGTTTGTGGTCTGAAGAAGATTCCACAGGAAATTCTGTATCAGTGGAATATATTAAAAAAACAGGGATTTTCCCTGATTAAGTTTCATATATTAACAGAGATATGATCTAGAAGCTTACTCTTTAAAAACAACACAGAGCCTATAAATACTTGCCCCAGCTGTACCAATATCCCACATCTCTCCTTTTTTTGAAGGCACCTGTTGACATGAATGCCCCAAGTTAAGATTAGCAGCACAGTATGGAATGGGAAGGCACTAAATCTGTAGGCACTTTTAGCTGCCAACAAGACAATATAAGTTTAGACAGACACCCAGCTGCTCCATTCCAGAAAATCATATTGGTGGTGAGAAGAAGAAAATCCAAGAATATAAGCTGTAGTACTGTGGAGGGAGGGGGGGGGGGGCTAGTGGAAAGTTCAATACAGTATGATTTATTTTAATTGAATTCCCACTAAAATTGGTGGGAAAATGTGCTTCTATTTGGTGGTTTGCTAACACATTTCAGTAGTGTGTTGTGATGAACGAGAAAGCTGTGGCGTTTGCAAAAAATGGTCTAGGAACTGCAAGAAACATGAAGGCCATAAGTTGCCTTGCTCTGTTGTATGGAGCTCCCATGGAAAAAAGATGGTTTCAATCTAGATAACTTTTTAAGCGCTTCCTGATTCGTCTGAAGAAGAACCGCACTTGAGTCCTTTGGAGAAAAAATGAAAGACCTTGATAGTTTACAGGTAGTCTCTATGTACAACCAGTCACTTAGCGACAATTCAAAGTTATGACCTACTTGAAAAAAGGGGACTTATGACCCAGCTCCAAAGTTCTGACAGTTGTTGCTATAGTCATATGACTATACTTCAGATGTTCAGCAACATGGCTGTATTTGTGGCCATTTACAGCAACCCATTTTTACATGACCATATTTTATGGCAGTTTTGCTGAAAACTGGCACTTCAGGAAAAAGTAGTTTGGCAAAACTGCTCCCATAGTAAACAATGGGTTTGCAGTTATAACCACCATGTTCGCTTAGCAGCCATCACGAAATAGTTGTAAAATCTTTTGGTGTGATTTTTACAACCATTATGACAGGCCCATTACAATTGTGATTTGAAGACTAACTATATTACATAACTACGAACAGTTTTGATTGAGCCATGTCTGCCCCAATTTTCAAATCCTGCTATGAAATCCCTTTCTAATACATACTAGAAATCAACAGCTTTTTGCACTGCTGCCACAACCCAATATTTTTTTTAATGTTTCTTTCCTTCCCTCCTGCATCATGATGGATGTGCGAGATGAGTAGTTTAGTGATTGTGCTGTTGTGGCTATTGAAATATGAAGCTCATGGGATATGTTCGTGAGATATATGCATGTGTGATTCAACATCCTTCACAAATATGATAGCTACCCTGGGATTAACCTTCATTTCTCCGAAACATCAAGCCTCACCCTATTTCCACATCACCGTAGTGATTGTTGGATGTTTCCTTACCAGCTGGTAATGACTGAGATGGGTGAGACCGCAAAATCATTGAATTAAACTAATAGCTTTACTTTATATGTCCTGCACATGCATGATCAGGACATAACTATTTGGCAGTGAGTCACAACCAAAACAATGCAAATAAGACAGATATTAGTGCAAACATGAAATTTCATGTCAGTATAATTTGTGCCAATTGAAATATGGATGGATAGCACTCAGCAAAGGAGAAAAGCCCTGTATTTTTCAGTAATTCAGCTTCTGCCTCTATTCGTCTTGGGGAAAGAGAGAGAGAGGGGGGGGGGAGAGAGAGCGCGCATTGGCTCACAAATCACCATAATAGTTGCTTCTCTGTTGCTGCCATAATAGAGAACTGAACCAAATGATTCCTTCTCTGGCCCCTCCCTTTTTGTCATGACCCTGGGAAATAGGGTGGCTGTCATTTGGCTTAGAGATCGATCCGCTTCTGCTGTAGAATTGCAGACAACAGTTGCATATTCAAATGGTTTCCCACCCTCTCTCTTCTCTCAAAGCAGAGGAGGAGGAACTCACACAGAAATTGCTGTAACCTCTCTCTCTCCCTGTTTCTGTATTCATGGTAAAGCAGGGTTCAATTGTAGAGAAAAATAGGGAGAGACAGGACTATATGGGTTTGACCACGGCATAACAGATGCCCCTTTACCATCAGGGCAGAGTATAAGTTTAGACAAACAATTTTAATGAGCAAAAGAAGAAATTTTCTGAGGACCTGATACTACTACTACTACTACTACTACGTAGATCACATCAGAAAATCACTCTCACAGGAAGATTAGAATTTTACTTCGTTGAGAGACAGACCATAATAACAGAATCTTGCAAATTTTGTTGTGCTGTACTTCCCTTCTTCTTCTACCTCAGTGAATCAAGGAGGGATTTGTCCAAGTTGAATATTATCTTGTTTCCCAAGACTAAAAGAATGGTTCAGCCTTCTTTGCCTCGATCAGGAGTGTCAAACTCACAGTCCAAGGACCGGATGTGTCATGCACTGGCCACTCTCACCCTCAGTTTAGCGAAGGAGGAAAAAATTATGATACGTCATTTGATGACAACGTGTCGTCATGAGTTTGACACCCTGGCCTAGATAATGGTTCTTGCATATTTCAGTCAAGGTCACCTCTCTTATTCTGTAACTGAAGCCAGTTGGATTAGTCACTTTGTTCAGTTTCCCCCTGAAATCATTGATGAAGAAAGCACCATGTTTTTCTGACTTGAAATACATTATATTTAAAAAAACTTGCTTAAGAATGAAAATTAAAACTTCTTTCAAAATTAAGATTAAATTATTTTTACTTTAATCATGAAGTGTGTCCCAAAATGTGTGAAAACTACTTGCAGTTGACTAGATTGGATTTGTGCCTGCGGTTCATTCTGTGCTCTTGTATTACTTAAATAGACCAATCTTGGATGTCATCACAGCATAGAGAGTTATTCTAATAACATTTTGCATTGCTCCAAGGAGCAGAATGTCCTTTTGCTGACAACTAATACTGAACTTCTCATCTTTGTTGCATTTTTAAACATGCTGAAACTACCTTTACAAAGCGTATTTTGTAATAAATGGTTTATAAGGAATCTGGAGTGGTGAGTGGTATGATTAAAAAAAACTTGTTGGCTGTTTCAAACTATTCTGGGTAGTAAAAATCAAAAAGGATTACCTATCATTCCAAGCTCTTGCTCCAAATTGGGAAACAGCCTCAAAATGGCAAATGAAGTTCAGTATAAGAAAGTGCAGATTGATGTACGTGGATGTACAAAATGCATATTTCATGTATACATTCAAGCAGGCCGTGATCAATCAGGAAAAGGATTCTGAAATAGTGCTGAAAGCCATCCCATCAAGTTGCAGCATTTTAAAGCACAATTTAGCACAATTCAAGTGAAAATCTTCTCAGGGATGGAGGGAGGCAGGGATGCTGCTGCTGAAATAGGGGTGGGGCTTTGCCATTAGCAGCTCAGCATCATCTACTGAAAGGATACATTGCTAAGGACATGAGGGTAACTTCAGGGCTATGATCAGCGTGTCCTTGAAAAGGAAAAAAAAAGAGTACTTCTGGCAGCAGGAACTGAACCTTGTAGTTTAGAAAATGTGTAATCATTGTACGATACCAAAATAGCATAATGAAAAGATTTTTTGAAGAAAGGGAACAACTAATATACATTAGTAATACCAGTACAAATTTGTTGAACCAATATGTATTGTACTGGTGAAGTTATTGGACCAGGACTGTCTGTTTCTCCCCCTCCCTTTTTTTCTTTCCCTATCCTATCTCACAGGTATGGGGGTTATGCAGCTTTTTGAATATTGTTCTGAATGTGCCCTTCAAGGAACAAAACCCAACACTGCAGTTGAGCAGCTGCTGTAAGAGGAATCCTTTTTGTGGACTCAAAAGATTGACAGTAGTGGCTGATGACCAGTGATGAGGGTAGACTCCCTTCTGTACAAATACTGCTTCAAACATTTAGCTCCCCTAACTAAACATAGTGCATTTTTTTGCTTTGCAGCTGTGAGTGAGCATTATGCAAAAGCTATTGGGTGTTCATTGCTGCCTTTTATAAAGTGTAACATAACTACTGCAGAGTTATATTATGAGGCATCACAAGCCCATGTCATTGGTAAGTGTGGTTTATAATTGTGACCACTGTACCTGATATCACTGATTACTTTACACTAAAATTGTTTACACTATTATCGTGTTTTTCCCACATGAAGTAAAGTGTTCAAAGGGTAGTACATATTCATTGCAGTGGCTAAGCTTGACAGAAATCTGTTATAATTGATAAACACTAAAAAGCATTGTACCTGACATATTGCAGCCTTCAGGCATTCATAACTGGTTAAGCTTTCTCTGTACATTTGTATAGGTCATGTGCATCAATGATATCATTGCAATATGTAATGCCAGTTTTAAAGAATTCATATTTGTCATATTAAGTTCTAAGGCTTTAATCATTCCATCTCTACAAGCAACTCCTTGAAATTTGCAGATGCACCCTATCATTTTGTACAGTCATAGTGAGGACATCTAAGTAGCTTTGGGTGCTTTTAGGATATTCTTGTAGCACTTGGTCCATTGCTTTCTGCCAAAAGACTGGGACTGATACTATTTCAAAAACAATTCTATTACATAATATAGTGAGGAACATCATGGAATCTTCCTCCCATTTCCACCTGTAAATAAATTTTGCTACATCTATTTTGTTGAAATGTCCCCCAGCAAAATAAATTTTCTCAATTCTACACATAGAGTATTGCTCAGCCTCATCCTTTAGAATTGGAAATATATGCTGTATATAGGCCATTGGAGCTAATCAACCTTTGAAAGAATTCCTTCAGCTATCCTATCCAGTTCAATGCACACCTTTTTGTGTTATAGCGTATGGTACTGGACATTTTTGTGAAATTTGGATGTGGCATTTTTTTATAGCACGATTCTATTGTTGACATGCTTGAGACAGGGACAGCATTATTCAGTATGGTTTTTGGCTTACTCTTGGTGATAGGAAGTGAAGCTGGCAGCTTGTTGTTTGATTTCAATCCAGTAGCAACTTTTTCAGCAATAATAATCTACCTGTTTTCACATTTAAGTCCAATAAACTTAACACATTGCTGGTTATTGTATCTTTAATTTACATCACTGCAGTGAGAATTATCTTTTCTCTATCATGCATTTTTAATTGTATTTCTGTTGCCATGTTTTATTATATAAATTTCCAGACTAACCAGTTCTACATATTTGTTTAAATCTCATCCTAGCTCAGTGATGGCAAATTTATGACACATATGTCAAAGCTAACACACCATGATGTTTCGGTAGCATCATTTATCTACCTGACAACTGTTCTTGAAAGTATGACCCTTTCTTGTATGGTTTTCAGAGGCTGCAGAAGAATGGAATGTGCTGTCACATGGCCTCTGGACCCTGCGGAAATTGCACAAGAGGTCCATGCTGTCATGTGGCCTTCAGAGTATCCAAAATCATGTGAGAATAGGGCATGACAATTTTCAGAAATTGTGGAGGTTGCATGATAGTGGGATAGTGGGATTTTGCACAGTCTCCAGACCCATCCAAAGTTCTGTGAGAATACACCCTATTCTCATATGATTTTTGGAGGCTCTGGAGACCATGTGAGAGCACATCCCATTCTCATGTGGCCTTCTCTGCCTCTGAAAATCATCCAAGAATGGGGAGTGCTTTCATGACAGAAAGAGAACAGTGTCTGAAGGTAAGCAGCACACAACAGATCATGGGGATTGCTAGCCTGTGGGAGAAATCACGCAGTTCCTCAAGGCTTGTGTGCCTTGTGGAATGGTGCAAGGTGGCCCAGTTGAGTGGTAGTGACAGTGGTTGTACTAGGTGGCCAAACGTCAACAATGCTATTAAATGTTGCTGTTCAGGGTATCCTAGATTGGGTGGAGGGGGTCGGGGAATTGTGACAGGCCAACAGAATCAAGCAAAGCATTTTCCAAATTTTTGACATGCTGAACCCAAAAGGTTTCCCATAATTGTTATAGCTGTTGGCCATCATTGCACTGTGGTTACAAAGTCCAGAGTTTAATTACATGCTGTAAGAGAAAAAATATGTCCTTTTGCTGCCTTGCATCTCCCACCACTCAGCCTCATTCAGTGACCCTGGGATTTATCCAGAAATATAGTATTATTAATGATGGAGTGCAATGGAATCTGTAGTACAACCACTGTCACTGCCACAATTTTGTGTACTTATTTTAGTATCCTCCCTTACTTTTTTTTCTCTCCCAAATAAGCATGCTAATTTTTCCTCATAGGATATTGCTGAAGCCCTTTATGAGGTATGGTAGCCAGAACATGGATTTCCTGTATTCTCTGGTGGCGTATATATTGCAGACATGTATGAAAATGTTGCTACCTCATCTCCATTATCTCTTTCCTTATCAATGGCAGTCAGCTTCAGCATCATCCGTTTATATGTGAGGCAGGGGCATTCACAAAGGAAGTTCAAAACAGACAATATGATAGACTTTTAATCATGATGCAAGTCCTGATGTACACATGCCTCACACATGTACGAAGAGGCATGTACTGCAATGTCATATGCACCATCTAACCTATTTTGACACCCATCCAACCTATGGCTGCTACTGCTTTTTGCAAGGAAATTCATAGATTTCACATAAAGTTAGGACCACAGATACACCAAAATAAAATCACACTTAATCCTATTATAAAACCATTACTGTGATTTATAAACTATGGCTCTGAGTCATGTATTATGTGAACAACAATGTTTTTTCAACACTTAAGATAGTGTACTAAATCAGCCACTGCAGCTTATTTTACAAATAATTGTTAATACAACCTGGCAATTGACATTTTTCTTCCATGACTATGACCTTGAGAATTTTGAATTAATAAAATAAAATGCTAAGCCAATCTGCTTATCTAATGATGGACAATCTTGTCATCCTGAGATGATGGACATTCTTAGCCTAAACGGTTGGTGATGAGTGAGCAGCAGGAGAAGGCAGAGATCTTGGAAAGTGTAAAAACACCTCCTTTAGTATATTTGGATCATCTTTAATAACTGACATATGTGACTCAACTGTAGGCAATTGGCAAATAATATTGGTATGCTGACAGGCACCACATGCTACCTAGCAGAACACCATATGCAAAGCACTTAGACAAAAAAGTGATTTCACACTACATGCTGCTAACTCAAATCAAGCTACTCTGCAGAAATAAGAGCAGTTGTTTATGTTAATTCTCTTTAGCATGATTGTGTTTTTATCTCAGTGATCTTGAGTAACTGCTCCATGTGCACAAGCAAAATGAATAGCAATAAAAATGCCGTTGCAGCTGATGTGTGTGATCCAGTGGTTGGTTGCCTCCAGTTCAGACCGGTTCGCAAGAACTGGTAGTAAAACTGGCGGGAGGCCCCGCCCACTGCCCCGGATGTCATCATCGGCAATCTGTGCATATGCAGAAGCAAGGCACAATCCCTTTGCGAACCGGTAGTAAAGGTAAATAGAACCCACCCATGGTGTGAACATCAAATTAGGGGGTAAGGGGCTACAAACTAGGTAGGCAATTGAAGCTCTGCACTTTCTACCTGTGTGCAATATAAGTGATACACATTAAAAAGGGGCAGAGCCTTGTCTTGCCTGCCACTTTGAAATCGGTATCATTGTGGCTACCCCTGGTGTGGATACTTCTGTATAATATGGCTTTCAAATATTTGTTTTTTTTAAAAAAACCCACAAGTTTATGGTTCTCCTGCTTTTTAATTTATGACGCAATGTGTTTGATATTGCTGAAGACTCGACTATGGATGTTTCTTCTTGGCTTTTGTTAAATCATAAATCTTGGAGTGGCTAGATAAATAGGCAGAAACAGCAGTAGACCTGCGGGTTTGTGGAGTCAGTAGATACCTGATGATGTTGTCTCCTGAGATGCAATCAAGGAAAAGCAGAGTTATGTCTCAGTCAGTTATGTTCAAATTCAATTGGAGCACAAAACTTTCTGGATCTTTTAAAGGAATGAGGTGGGTTTTTTGTTTTTTTTTAGTTGACCACCAAGCAGGTACCACATTTTCAATTTCATCCTTATTTGAAATCATCAAGTACAGGCAGGTAGTTGTTTTTCAACAGAGTTCAAATTTCCTATCTGGAATTGAACTCACAGATCCTTGCATTTTAGATAAATGCGGAATATGCAGCACATTAGCTTTAGGAGTTACCCAGGTCCTGCTATACAGAAGTTACAGAAGAGATATCGAGAAACATCTTACATGGGGATCTAACATAATGCCTATAACTGCTCTGAGAGCTTAAGGGAAGATGGACTATACATTCCATTCTGACAGTTTCTCTAGATCTAAAGAAAGTAAACTAAATGAGCCCAGCCTAAAAGAAACATTTTTTTTAGTCGGGGGTGCACACTTGGAATTTTGAGTTTGTACTGCATCTCTTAGAATAAAGGAAAACACAATTATTTTAAACTCTGAATAGATTTTTTTAATAGAATACAGTAGAATATAATTCTTTATTGGCCAAGTGTGATTGGACGCACAAGGAATTTGTCTCCGGTGCATAAACTCTCAATGTACATACAACAAAGTGATAGGTCATAAATCGTGGATCATAGTTACAATCATTACTCATAAGATACAACAAGAAGTGATAAATATTATATACCGATAGGAGAAGGTAGTAATAAAGATGAGAAGGATGAGAAGGATAATATCAATGCAGTGCTATTACATGGATAAATACCTTTAGGCCAAAGCCAGTGCTGTGGGAATTAGGTGTTCAGCCGAATGATGGCATGGGGAAAACAATTATCTTTGTGTCTAATTGTTTTGGCATGCAATGCCCTATAGCCATGATGGCGAACCTATGGCTCGCATGCCACAGGTGGCACATGGAGCCATATTGGTGGGCACGTGAGCGTTGCCCTAGCTCAGCTCTAACATGCGCCACCTAGTTTTTGGGCTTCTGGGGCCACCAGAAGTCAGCAAATAGGCTGTTTCTGGCCTCTGGAGGGCCTTCGGGGGTGGGGCAGGGCAGGGCAGTCCTTTTCACCCTCCCCAGCCTGCTAAAAAGGCTCTGGAGGCTGGGGAGAGTGAAAAATGGGACTTGCAGTCCCACTGGAAGTTGGCAAGTGGGGAGGGGCATATTGAATTATGGGTGTGGGCACTCACAACCGCGACCTCCTTGCTTTTGGCACACAGCGGCAAAAAGGTTAGCCATCACTGCCCTATACCAATGATGGTTAACCATTTTGCCATCACGTAACAGGAGTGGGGGGAGCATGGGGCGGGTTGTGCATGCACATGCCCACACCCATAATTCTATGTGCCCTGCCCATGCGCATGCGTGCACAACCCCCCCCCCCACGCTCCCCACACTCCTGGCACGTGATGGTCCGGTAGACCCATTTTTGTCTCTCCCCAGGCACCAGAGCCTTTCTAGGAGTCTGGGGAGGGTGAAAGCGGCCTTCCCCACCCCCCCGGAGGTCTCCGGAGACTGAAAATGGCCCGTTTGCCAACTTCCAGTCCAACTTGAGAGAAAAATGGGCCTTCCTCACCACCACCCTGAGGCCCTCCGGAGACACGAAACAGCCTGTTTTCCTACTTCTGGTGGGCCCAGAAGGCCTGAAAATCAGCTGGCTGGCTTGTGCACATGCGCCAGAGCTGAGTTTGCATGCCCACTGATATGGCTATGCGTGCCATCTGTGGCATACATGCCATAGATTCGCCATCGCAGCCCTACAGCATTATCCAGAGAGGAGAAGTGGAAACAGATAATGTCCAGGATGTGAAGGGTTTGTAGAGATTTTCTCAGTCCTATCTCTGGTTCGTGCACTGTACAGAACCTCAATGAAAGGGAGACTGGTTGTAATTGTTTTTTTCTGCAGAGACTGGTTGTAATTCTTTTTTCTAACTATGCATTGAAGTCTGTACCTGTTCTGTTTGGTTGCTGTGCTAAACAGACAGTTACTGAGGTACAAATGACAGACTCAATAATTCCTCAGTAGAACTGTATCAGCAGATCCTTAGGCAGTCTGAGCTTTCTGAGTTGACGCAGGAAGAACATTATTTGTTGTGCCTTTTTAATGATGGCTCTAATTTAGGTGTCCATTTCCTTGGAGATAATAGAACCTAGAAACTTGAAGGCCTCTACTGTTGATACTGTGTTGCCTACTGGTTTAAGAGGTGGTAAAATAGGAGAGCTTCTTCTGAAAGAAAAAAAAAAGTTTTCTCCTAAACTCTGAATAAAATTATTTCTATAAATGCTAAGTGAATCAAAGTTACTCCAGTAGATGAAAGACAAGAGAAGAAAGTGGTCTGGAGAGAGTTGCTTCTGAAAATGTAAGTTGTGTTTTACAGTTTTAGAATATATTTTTTGGCAATATTACAGTCTCCTATGAGATGCACATCAATTGCATTCTTTCCTCCTTGCTAGAAACCCATTTTCTGCAATGAAATTGGAAACGAGCTGCAATTTAAGATGTGCTTCTAGGCAATATAAATCATGACTATATTTCCTGAATGGCCTATACAGTTTCATTGCACCTAAAGGAACATGGGATTTATTTCTCAGGTGTGTAAGAATAGAGAGGAAAAAACAATGCTGGGCAAAATATGATTATATATAAGGGAATAATTTGTCCCGAAACTTCAGTCATACTGTTTTGTTCTTTACTGTGATAGATTATGTGACTCAGAATGCAGGTTTTATGAACCAGTAAAACCTGAAAGTGTTTCTTATTAGATTACAGGTGAACGCTGCAGGTGAAATGAGCTAGCTTTGCATGACACCCTTACCTATGGGTAAGTTAGCCCAATAAACAGCATTTGTACAACATCCCATACTATAACATCAGAGCGGGGAGGCAGCGAATGCTGCGGGTCCCATCCCCGAGGGAGATACACCTGGTAGGACCCAGAAGAAGGGTCCATGAAGAGGGACCCAGAAGAAGGAGCCACCACTCCATGGTGATTCCCTCTCTCTGGAACATCATTCCCCCAGAGATTAGAATGGCCCCCACTCTAATGGTCTTCCAGAAGGCGCTGAAGACCTGGTTCTGCTGGCGGGCCTGGGGAACCCAGAGTGGGATGGAGCCCATTAAATGGCTCGTGTGATCTGCTGTCACCGGGGCAGGGGATGGGGGTGATTTTATTATATTATAGTATATTAATTTATTTGATTCTTTTTATTAGTTTTATTGTTTTAAATGTGGTTTTATATTCTGTAAACTGCCTTGAGTTGCCATGGGTAAATAGGCAGCAATATGAATTCAATAAATAAATAAATAAATAAATAAACAAATAAATAAATAAATAAATAAAAACAAACTATATGGACTGCTGCAGCACAACTTGCTAATATGTGATGGGTTCACTCATACTTCAGTGCTTCATACATCAGAATTGTTCATGGTTTCTTTGGAGTTCAGGTTGCTATTTTATATCTAATTTGGCTAACAAAAATTCTCCACAATTTTTATAGGGAATTCTTTTAGAGCGTTGCCTGAAAATATATGGTCTCGATTACTATTTCACCCATATTATTTACTTGAAGTGACTTTAATATGGTACTTGCTGGGCTTTATACTTCATTTGATGTTCACATTTTAATTGAGTTTTTAAAAAATAATATGTATAAGGTAAACAGAAAACAAAGTGCCAGTACCTATGATCAGCCTCCTCACATACTTTAAGGCCAATAGGAATGCTCAGAACCTATTTAGAAACTTGCTCACTTGCCCAAGAAAAATTAAGGGAAAAACAAGCTTAAAATAGTAAGGAGTTGGACGCAGGTATTGGTGCATCCAAAGAACAACCTCCGCCTTCTAATAAGTGGATGTAACTTGCAATGCTCACCACGGCAGCCAATTGTAAGGCTTCCCATAACCTTATCATAATATCAAGTATGCCCATCGGACCATCAGTTAAGAGGAAATATCTTGTTTTGGGAGTCTAGAGCCCTTCACATTGGCAACCTTCAGTCTCAAAAGACTATGGTATCGTGCTCTGGAAAGAGGTCCTAAACAGCATCTAGTGTGACTAAAAAGGCCAATTCGAGAGTGGAAATCCCTTCCACACTGAGGGCAGATACATTCTGTCCCCTGCCCAGCCCCCAGATTTTGCTGGTTCCGGGACTGCCTCTTTGCCTCAGGAAGGAGCCCTTCAGCTGCTGAATTATTAAACAATTTTGTGTATAAAATGAAAAAAACAAGGGAAAGATGAATTGAACATCCTGCCTATACCAGTTCTGGTGTTATAATTTCATTGCCCTGGCTGCTGCAGCAATAGCAATAACAATTGTAAGATAGCCAGTGTGGTGAAATAGTTAAGATTTTGGAACAATAGCTAGGATAACTTAGTCCCTCAACAATGAAAGCTGATTGGGTGACTTTAGGTCAGCCACTCCAGTCTCAGTCTCAGCCCAATCCTCAGTCTCAGGATTGATGTTTCACACAGGATTGATGTTTTGAAAAATATGAAGGAGTGTTGTATATTTGCTTTGAGCTCCTGAATAAAAAGCAGAAAAGCTGAATGAGAATCGAATAGTAAATAAAGTAGCACGTGGTTTCCATAATAAAATGATACAAAATCCTATTTGAAGAGGATGTAATCTGTAACTGTGGGTTCTTCCCTGCCCTTCAAATCTTTCGAGGTGCCCCCCCCTCTCTTTGTATATTTTTTATTTTATTTTTAAATATTATTCAACATCAATACATGAACAGCGTGGCATCTGGGTATCATTCATTTTGATACAAATAACAATAATAACATTAATAATATTTATTACATTAGTCAAACTTTTGTAATCTTAGTGTTAATGCATATGTTTGTATTAAAATATACCGTATTTTTCAGAGTATAAGATGCACCTGAGTATAAGATGCAGCTTAGTTTTTGGGGAGGAAAATAGGAAAAAAAAATCTGCTTATTCATCTGGCTAGCGTCCGTAGTCTGTTGTGCTTCAGCACATTAGTTTGCTGCAGTGATGAAATATAAAATTTGTTACTACCGGTTCTGTGGGCGTGGCTTGGTGGAGGGGTAATGTGACTGGGTGGGCGTGGCCAACTTTTTTTTAACCTTTTAAAAGCATTTTTTAACAACTATTCGCCCGAATAGGTTGTAAAAAAATGCTTTTAAAAGTAAAAAAAAGCTCTGAATATCGTGCGCCACAGCCACTTTTAGGAGAGAAAAAAGTGCGTCTTATACTCCAAAAATATGGTAATCCTTCATTATTTAGCTGTTCAGAATTTCAATGGGCCATTCTAATGCCAATCACAATATTATTTGAGCATACATAGTAATACCATCTTTCAACCTCTGATCTTTCCCTCTGGTTATTGCTTTTATTCTATTATATAAAATGTGTATTCTTTTTTCTATCTCTATTCTAGCTTTAGTCAAGCCACCATTATATTAAAAGGCATTTCTTTTCTATCCATCATCTCTTGCCCGTTTTAATATGGGATTAAAAACATGTATGCATAGTGTTCATTAAGTCAAATCAATATTGAATTTGTCTGGGCCTCACTAAATTCTTTGTCTTGGCCAGCACATTTTGAGTACCATCCCCAGCATGCTACTCAAAGACCAAGTAAAACTCATCTCCATCCTGCACATAAAGAGGTGATTCTGGACAAGCACTACAGAGATCACTGTAGGCAGGATACAGCAATGAGAAAAGGCCCACGTCTGTTTAATTTCCTTTTAATTTACATTAGTACTCAATGACAAAATATATTAAGAAATATACTATACTGACAATTGATATTAACAAATCTATTCTTAATGATGAAGGTGCTATGTAGGATAGCACATCAGGATTAGTGGCCCTTGGTAGCCTCGTTCTCTATAATTAACCATATTGAAACCAGTTGAAAACTGGGCTTACAGTATATGAGTTAATGTAGCAACTAAATAGAAGTAGGTAAATTATATTAATCTCCTTGGCATTAACAAAGATTGAAATATCCTTCTGTGATTTGCCAGATTCCCAACATAGATGATTACTGTACTGGTTTTTATTAAAAGTATACTTTATTCTTCTGTCCAAAAGATGGACAGGGTAATTAAAAATATAATATAAATTAACCTTTGTCCTTTTAGGCTTAACATTATAAAAAGAAAATATATAGAAAGTGAAATAGACAAGGAAGATAAAGGAAAATTAAATTAGTCAAGGAACCAGTATTTGATGGCAAATTATTCCAGGAATGGTCAGCTATGGTAGAAATGAGATATTTGGGGTGTTCTAGATGAATCCATCATTTCTGAAGCAAATCTTCTTTCCCTTCCTCACAGGGTAGTTGATTGCTTTGGCCATCACAAGAAAAGACCTTCAGCTCAGCTAGTCATAGCCACAATAAAGAATAACAGTAGCCCACTGCTTCATCTCGTCATCTAGAATGTGAGCAGCCTGAAGGTACCAAGCCGTGTGAATGCCTGTCCCCATCCCCCACTTGTGCGCCTCCCAGGCCTCACTATGTCGATGTAGATGAAGCCAGTGAGCAGCAGGTCCTTGAGTTCGTAGCCAATGCTACCAGCGCCCACCACCAGCACCGACATGGAAGCCATGGCCTGGGCCTGCTCTCCCTGCAGGCTCCAGATCCAGCCATCACCATAGAGTGGGAAGCACACTCCCAGAGCGGCCACTGCCTTGGCTGGAGTTTGGAAGCCACAGAGGCAGAGTTTGGGGGAGAGAAAGAAAGATTTCTGCTGCCTCTGCTTTTGGCTGCATGCAAGGAAAGCAGCAGAAGCAGCTGAAGTCCTTCCAAACCTCAGCCAGTGCAGCGGCCGCTCTGGAAGTGTGCTTCCCATCTATGGTGATGGTGGCCTGAGGCCTCCCCTTCCCCCCTGCTCCTC
Source organism: Masticophis lateralis (assembly GCA_030761175.1). NCBI lineage: Eukaryota > Metazoa > Chordata > Lepidosauria > Squamata > Colubridae > Masticophis > Masticophis lateralis. The sequence continues at coordinate 318,605,236 of JAUDYJ010000001.1, read as the reverse complement.
TCCGCTCCGCTCCGATCGCCTGAGTACTGACTGACCGGAGTGCCTGCCGGCAAGCCCGAAAAACCCATCTGCCTCGAGAGTCACCAGACTAGATGGCAATCAGGCCAGACTCTTCCTGGGGAAGGGAGTCTCATGCACACTTGCCCTTCCTCCCTTCCTCCCAATTTACTCTTTCCAGGTCCAATTTACTCTTTCCAGGTGCCCAGCAGCGAAACGCTGGGCAGCCATGCCAAGGGCAGCCTCGACAGTCACAGCTCAGCCGGCCCAGACATGGCCAAAGCTCCTTGACCGCAGTTGAGCTTGGCTGCAGTGGGCTGCCGGGCCTCCGCAGGCAGCGGTAGTGGCAACAGCAACACCTGCAGCACCTCAGTCATCCCTGCCGAGACCCGTGCCCAGTTGTGGAATGTAACAGGCCTTCTATTGTAGTCCTCTGTGACTGCCCACCATGCAAGCAGGCCTCTCTGCTGCCGGTGGAAGCCCTGCCAAGGAAGCCCGGGGGGTGGCGATGCTTGCACTGGGGCTGCTGTGGCGGGTGCTTGGTAGCACTATGCAGACATGGCACATGAGCGCGGGGCGAGAGTGGGCGGGCCACCACCATGACACAGGAGCAGCCGCTCGAGGTCTATGGTCGGTGCCTCAGGCAGCAAAAGGGACAGGAGGCGCAAGAATTTGCAGGGATGTGGCTGCCTTGGGAGGGTTGTGGGGGTGAGGGACCTATGTGTGTGTGAGACAAAAGGTGCTTATTTTGGGGGGCGGGCTATATTTAGGCCCACCCCAAAAATCAGGCTTGGCCTTATTTTTGGGACATGTCCCATTTTGGGGGAAACACGGTAGTATAATTGTCTTGTTTCCGTATTCTTTGCTCATCAACTGAAAAATAAAACTATGGAACTTAGTAGGTCATTTAATCCAGCTCGAGGCAAAAAAAAAAATAGCACTTGCCTGATACATATCTATCTAGCCAATGCCTGAAGATGTCCAGGAAAGAAAAATTGTGTTACAGTACTTTACATTTGGAGCTATCACTGAGCTGTTCCTATTGCATTTTTTCTCTATTTAACCAAAATCCTTCCTCTTACAATACAAATTAGTTAGGTTGAATCAAACCCTTGTAAACTGTAAATGTAGGAAAGTGTTCCTTTTCCTCTCCATAGCCTTTTCTTTGGGGTCTTATCTTGTTAAGATATAAGCCAGGGAACATAATTGTCTCATTTTATCACTCTATAAGCCCCTTGGGGAAGCTGTTGAGTGTCAATTTGAATTGAGAGGGACTGTATAATTTTTGCAGCCTCAAAGGAAAAAAATTATCCTATGATATCTTAAAGATTAAGTGATGCATTGTTGCATAAGTGTTTGTGGATAATTAAATTGATGTAATATATGGCTAAGAAAAATGTGTGATAGATACACTCAGCTGTTGTCAAGAGGGGAGGGAGAAAAAGAGGAGAAATGTAGGTTTGAGGAACAGGAAAGATAGTGACCATTACAATAATATGACACAGGTATTCTGGCATCAGTGAGACAGGTAATAAGAAACTGTAGTCTCAATTTATTCTACCTTCTTCTTCTTGTGCCATATCCGTCATTGGACGTTGGTGATCATGTTGGCGATCCTATTTTTATCAACAGCCACACGAAAAAGTGCTGTTGAGTTTATTCTATGAGATGTTAAAACTTTTGATGAATTTGAGCTTTTCTTTGATGAATTTTTTATTTGTAATTATTTATTTTAGGGTTTCTGATCTTCAGTGTTATATCAAAATATCCAGGAAAGTTGAACTCTTACCATCATAACCCCTTCCCCAGCTGCTGATTTTGGCTTGCCATTTCTGAAATAGGCCCATCTGTAACCTGTTTTAAAACCAGCCTAATACGAAGCAAATTGGACGATACTTAGACTCATGCCATGAAAAACTATGGATCCTAATTTATATAGAGCCTCCCTGGGAGGAGGGACATCAAAAAAGCCAAGTTGGTTGCCATGTGACTGAAACTTTGCCCTTTCTTATATGTCACATTCAGGGACAGGAGCAACTTGGCATTTAGCTGCTTGTTTGTGTGAAATTTCTCAGAGCTTATGTGAACTGGCCAGTGGATGACAGATCATGCTGTCATCTACGTACATTTTACACATACTTTACCCCAGTGCATCCTTTTTCACATCCCTACTTCTGACACCACAACAAGAAGGCCTAGATGTACTTTCTTCATGACTTGAAGAAGTATACAGAAGTAGCTTCACATCAAAACTCAACATGGTAACCACAACTTCACCACTAAAGCTCTACCTCCTTTTACATGTGACACATATAAAAATCGGAGAGGCTTTCGGTGGCTACTATCTTAACCTTTTCTACCACCCCCGCAGCTGTATTTTTTTCTTTTCTACCTTGATAGTTCATAAAATCAATATAGAAAATAAGAGGTAAAATAATGTAAATCAAAAAGCCCTGGTTCTATATTAAGTATCTTAAAATAATATATTCCTCGTAGTCTGATGAACACCTTAAATATATTCCTACGATACTCTATCCCACTAATGAAAAAATACATTTCTTACTTTAAATGCGCCCTCTTGCTGTATCCTTGCTGCATAGCACTAAGGACATTATTTACATATTTTTACCATATGAAAAACAACTGGGAGATATATAGGTATAATTTCTCAATTTGCCATATTTTTTAAAACACTGCTTAAGCAGTGCATCCTCAACCCACACCAGAATCATTAAAATTAAGCTTTAAAAAACCTCTTTTGGACTGTCTGCATGAAACAGAAAAATGTGATTTTTTTCCTTGTCAGAAATGTGACAAGAAGCAACAGATGGAAACTAATCAAGGAGAAGTAACCCAGCATTAAGGAGAAATTTTCACACAGTGAGAACAATTAATCGGTGGAACAACTTGCTTTCAGAAGTTGTGGGAACTTCATCACTGGAAGCTTTCAAGAAGAGACTGGACTGCCATCTGTCAGAAATGGAGTAGGGTCTCCTGCTTGAGTGGGGGTGGTGGACTAAATGACCTTCCAAGTCCCTTTCAACTCTGTTATTCTGTTATCAAGGAGAGATCCAATCTTAAAATGAGGAGAAATTTCCAGACAGTGAGGACAATTGACCAGTGGAACAGAACTTGCCTTCAGAAGTTGTGGGTGGTCCATCACTGGAGGCTTTTAAGAAGAGATTGGACAAGCATTTTGTCTAAAATGATAGTCCTTGAGCTAAATGATAGTCCTTGAGCAGGGGGTTGGACTAGATGACCTCCAAGACCCCTTCCAACTCTGTTATTCTGTTCTGCTAAAATTCTGTGTTCAGAAGTGTAGCATATTTCTTATATTTTTTTAAAAGTACTTGCCAATTAATAAATGCATTTTAAAATATCAAAATATAACTATATGTCCTGACACTGAAAAAATATGTTGACTTAGGAGAGTTTTTTGGCATGGCAATCCATTGTTTGGTTACCATCTTATTAAGAGATGGGTGGTTTAGAAATATGAAAAATAAATAAATATTAAAATATTTAATTTGTACTTAAAATAAACATGAGTTTGGAGACTTACTGCTAATCAGAATTGGGCTCAATAATGGAATAGCCTAATCTGGAATGTTTTTCTAATAGGCTATATCTAGAGCTAAGTAGTATTAGTCTTTGTTGTCCCCTATAGTTGGGATCATGTACTGCACCAAATACCAGCATGGTGTTTGACTTACTATATACAACAAAGCCAGCCACCCGTCAAGCCATGGCTCAGTATGAAGTGCAAATGTGTTTTAGAACTGTAGCTACTATTCCACACTGGCACAGAGTGAGCATGACAACCCAGTGAAGCAGATTTGATTGAAGTGCATTGATTGCCTGAAGGATAGTTTCATGATAAACTGAGAATTCCAATATAGATCTTCCTAGTCCATCTCAGGGGTGAAATGCTCCCGGTTCAGACCGGCTCGGGCGAGTAGGTAGCGATGGGGTTCGGAGAACCAGTAGCAAAAATCCCTGCCTCCACTCCCCATGCCCAGCTGAGCCGCGTGATCATCAGAGCCTTTTTTTTCTTCTTTTAAATGGCTCTGATGAGCCCAAGCTCTGACGATCCCAGCTGAGTTGCCTGCTAATCCGTAGCAAAAATCCCTCTCCCCTCCTCCCAGCTTGCTTACCTTAGCTGCTGGTCACACCACCTGTCTTGCTTCGCTTGCTGTACTACCTGCAATCTATTGCATCAGCAAGCAACTAAATCTCCCTGCCTGCAATCAAGCTGATCGGTGAGCAGCTCTATCTGCCTGCCTGCCTTCCTGCCTGCCTTGTACCTTCTATCGCAGGGGTCTCCAACTTTGGCAACTTTAAGACAAAGCTGGCTGAGGAATTCTGGGAGTTGAAGCCCACAAGTCTTAAAGTTGACAAGGTTGGAGACCCCTGTTCTATTGGGTAAGTTTTTTCCCCTTTGGGAACTTTAAAAAAAATAGTTAATTGGGTTTTTTTTAGTTGTTCTTTTTTTAGACCTAGCCATTTAAAGTTTAGGAATTTAGCTTTTATATAAAAATAAAAATAAATACAAATAAAATAATATTTGTGCAGCTTAATCCATCCTCTGGCTCAAGCTGTTAAAGGGACGAGAATTTGTGGCTCAGAGGTTAATACAACTGCCTAATATGCAGATAGCCCAAATTCCAATCAGGGTAAGGGTATGGCTAGCTGATGAGAGCTAAATAGCTTGAAATAGATCTATACTAGTCTCCCTTTATTTCTTTATCAGCAAATATAAATTTGATATATAAAAATATAGTGAGTGCGTGTGTTGATTAATCAGTGATTACATTGATTAAATGAAATTAAAGCATTTAGCTTTGTTTTGCCTTTTCTTCTCTTTTTTGCTTTCTTGTTGTTCCTTCAAGTTAGTGTTAATTCTTGGCAACTCCCTGGACAAGTTCTAGCAGTTTTCTTGACAAGATTTTGGAAGTGGTTTGCACTGCCTTATTCCTAGGGTTGAGAAAGAGCAATAGGCCCAAAGTCACCCAGCTGGCTTCCTATGTAAGGTAGAATTAGAACCCAGCCTTCTGATTTCTAGCCTAGTGCATTAACCACTACACCAAACTGGTTCTCCTTCCTTCCTTCTGATCTTATTTTGGAGAGTTATGAAAAAAAGTTGTGCATCAGGTTTAATCAGCTCAGGATGCTAGTACAGGTTTAATCAGCTCAGGATGCTGTATCCTACTGGTAATAAGATTCATATTAATATATCTTTAAGACCGATTGAGTTCAAAATGAGTTTAACTAGGGTTCCCCCCCTTCTCAGTCTCTTCCAAGTCTGTTTTCTTTTTCTTGGAAGCAGCTGACCATGGACTTCTTTTTTCTGGGATTGTTTTTTTCATACCTTCCAGTCAGTGGTGGGATTCTACTGGTTTGGACCGGTTTGGCTGAACTGGTAATTCCCACTTCTTGCCGAGAGCAAACCGGTTCTCTGTTGTTGTGAAAGTGGGCCCACACACCTGCTCCCCGGTTATACTGGCCTTTATTTCTGCTTCTGAAGCCCAGCTGATCAGGGGCAGCAGATTGAATTGTTCCTCTTCAGCTGTTTTCCTTGCTCCTTTCCTTGTTTGCAACGCGGAAGTTCAATTTTATGGAAACTGCGCATGCGAGTGCAGAGAACCGGTTGTCCAGCCGGTAGGATCCCCTGCTTCCAGTGTACCCTACCAGCCTTGGCATGACTTCTTGGCGTTCTTTCATCCAAATATTAAATAAGCTGACCAACTTTGATTTCTAAACCCTGATTTGGTAGTTAGATGCTGCCTCCTGCTGAGAAAAACCAAAACTGATCATACAGAAGATCTAAAGAAATTACCTCTATTGATAAATGAATGTTTCTGAAGGAAGAGACGACCCATCTTTTGGGCAGAAACATGGCTGTAGCACTCTTTTAAGTAGCACTATTTTCTCAAGGAGAATAAGCCATATCATACTCAAGAAAATTAAATCTCATTGCATTTATAATGGTATTATTTTACTCTAATGTTCTCAAATGTTCAAATCATATGCCTATTTTATAATTTTGCTTAATGTTTTTATTGGAGTTTATTTGTTAGCTGCTCAGTTATGAACTTGAGATAGTTGGCCATATAGTTGGTGCACTGAGGGAGCTCAACCAATCTCATTGTACGTATGTTGTGCAGTCAATAAAGATTTGAATTGAATAAATAAAATCAATAAATAATTCATAAATAATTCATAACAACCCTATAAGATCTAGCAGTATTACTATTATTTCCCATATTGTGTTGCTGCTTTCCAATAGCCAATATGGTTATGTATGTGGTAAAGAGACCACGTGCTTCACAGTTCAGTCTCTTAACTCACCCGTTGCATAGGAATGGACAACTCTGGAGTCATATCAAGGGCCAAACCTGGCAGTGGGTTTTGTAGAAAAGCTAAATTTTATTTATACATTTATTTCAATTTATACCCCACATTTACCATTTTTACAAGTAACTCAAGGAAGCAAATACTCACTACTCTGCCCTCTTCTTTCCTGACAATTCTCTGAGATGAATTGGACTGAGAGAGAGTAACAGAGTAACAGAGATGAAAGGAGGTCATCTAGTCCAAACTCTTGGTCAAGCAGGAGACCCTGTATCATTTCAAACAAATGACTGTCCAATCTTTTCTTAACTCTCTGATGATGGAGCACCCACAGATTCTGAAGGCAAGCCATTCCACTGATTGTTTTCACCATCAGGAAATTTCTCCTTATTTCTAGATTCTCTCTATGATTAGTTTCCATCTTATCCTGCCTTTAGGTGTTTTGGAGAATAGGTTGACCAAATCTTTTTTGTGGCAGCCCCTCAGATATTGGAACACTGTTATCATGTCATCTCTAGTCCTTTTCATTAGAATAGACACACCCAAGTCCTGCAACCATTCTTCATGTTTTAACCTCCAGCCCCCAATCATCTTTGTTGCTCTTCTCTGCACTCTTTCTAGAGTCTCAAAATCTTTTTTATATTATGGTGACCAAAACTGGATCCGATATTGCCAAGGTATCATAAAGTAGTATTAACACTTCATGTAATTTTGATTCTATTCCTGTTAATGCAGCCTATGACTTTGTTGGCTTTTTGGCAGCTGCACTGTTGGCTCATATTTAAGTGGTTGTCCACTAGGACTCTGAGCTACCATCTGCTTTTGAGACAGATACCACCTATTCTGTACCCGTGAATTTGATTTTTCTTAAGTTAAAACCTTACTTTTCTTACCATTGAATTCCATTTTGTTAGATAGTGTACAGTATTCAAGTCAGTTTAATGTCATCTGCAAATTTGAAGAGTTCCCCTTCTATTCTCTAATCTAAACCATTTAGGAAGATATTGAATAACACTAGGCCTAAAATGGAACCTTCCCTCCATGAAGATGTTCCCTCCATTAAAGACTATACATCGAGTACGGTTTGTCAGTTAGTTATGAATCCATCTGGCGGTGATGCTTTTTATCCCACATTTTTCTACTATCTTACCATGAAGTAGGTTGTGATCTACTTTGTCAAATGCCTTACTGAAGTATATTATGTCCACAACATTGATTGGGATTGGCCTGGTCATCCAACCAACTTTCGTATCTAAAATGGGACTAGAATTAACAGTCTCTTGGTTTCTAGCCGGGTGGTTTAAGCACTGGGCCAAACTGACTTTTTAAGTTATTTAATTTCTTTAATTACATGTTTAAACGTATCTTTTAATTTTTAAGATTTTTAAAAGGGCAACTCGACTCTAGGCAACAAGCAGCCTGACCTGAACTTCTGCCCTTACACCAGCCTTAAATTGACCATGTCTTAAAAGTCTATTTTCTTAGACAAGACCCTGTATTTCTCTACTTTCACATCACTGGCCTTTCCTTGAAGCTCTTTCCATTTATACAGTAGTGTCTTTTTTTCCCATTTTCTTTTAGGCTCAGATTGCAAGTTAATTATACCTTTGAATTCCTAATACTTAATGTATTATAATTAACATGGTAATACATTAATAAACCATTCTTTAGATACGGGTTTTCTGTTGCAGAGTAGAAAATAATTGCAAAAGTAATTTCGTGTTATAGTAGCTTTGGAAGAGCTATTTTTCAGCAAGTGTTGGAGCAAAGGGTTACTTTCCAAGTGGTCTGGTTCAGCTATTTCTATGGTAGACCCGGAAAGCATTCTTTTCTGGCTTCAGATGGTCCATGACCAAATTTTTTAGACCATTCACAGAATAAAACTGGGTAGTTTTATTGTACAGAAACAAAATGAAGTTGTTCCAGGCAATAGTAAAAGCCAAGGTGGAAGAATTTTCTGGTAATATTGTGTCTTTCCACATATGTATACTTGCCATGCAAAACCATAGAAACCAGGATTTCTATGGTTTCAGCCAAATACCTGTAACCAACATTACAATATTTGCTCTTGAACCATGGATAATCAAGTATATGGACTTTTGGACATGATTTTGGATTTAAAATAGCTTCAGTGGGAAAACTGCTTTTGCACTGAAATTGCTCTTGGCCGATTCCACCCAAGGAAAATATTCTAATAAGTCAGTTGAACTTGCTGGAGAAAAGAATTTTAGGTATATAAAACAGTCCGTTATGGAAAGTTCTAACCCTGAAACAATCTTTACCTCAAAATGTTTCATCTTGGAATATAATTACATGAAATAACCAGCTACTTGTGTTCCAATGTTTAAAAAGGAGGAAGAGTAACCTTTAACAATTCAGTGACACAGGATCATATATTGAGACAACAGAGTAGATTTGTTCAAGTTCTTTGGCAAGTCGTCATTTGTTCCTACTTTACTGTTTTTCTTGCTGTGATATTAAGTACTAAATATTTATACAGGTAATCCCCCGTTTAGGAATCCAAATTCAGTTCATTTGGCCTGTCCTCAAGTCAAATTTGTATATAAACCAGATAGCATTATATAATACCATATAAATTTTGCTAGATACTCATTCTTAACTATGGGTGCTTAACTAAGTGACATGCTGCAATTAAACTGGCTTTTCCAACTTTTCACCCTCCAATGAATACCATTATCCTCACAAACAACACTGACTTGAAGTTTGTACTGCACAAGAAACACATCTACATTTTGTTCTTAATTGCCCTTTAATTTCCCTTACCATCACTTATCAATACCTTTCTATATTAAAATGCTACATTTAAACAAACAGCTAGTGACTAGATCGGCATTCCAATTTTTCCTGCACTACCCAATAAGCTTTTTAGAATTCAGTCCTGATGATTTTCTGTCTCTGGGAACACACCCAAATCATTTGCAAAGCGCAGAGTAGTCACAGATGTAGTAAGAAACTCAGTTCTGTTTTATGTGCACTTTTCTTAAAAAAGAAAAGGCATTTAAATTGGGTAGCAGGGGAACATCAATTATAAATTTAATACAAGCTCACCATAAAATTCCCAGTCTTTCCTTTGAATCATGTATTTGTCATGATTTTATAGCTATTCTATATGGATTACATCCTAACCACATAGTAATTTTTCCCAGGCTACTGATATCTTAAGGTTTTATATTAATAATATCCTCCGTTTACTTCCCTCTCCATGAGTATACGAAGTGGAAAATGAAAAACGCTTGGATGGGAATGAAATGGGCTCACAATCTATCCAATTTTTGATTACTGCCCATATTAGGTTAGAAAAAACACTAAAATGTGTCGGGACTGAAGATTCCAAAACCAAATCCTTTATTTTCACAACTGTATAAATGTGCTCCAAGTATTTATGTCCAATACAAGTTTAAAAGAAACATGCCAGACAGCAAACTTGGATCAGTCTGCTGGTGTATTAACTCCTCTCATCTGTTAAGCTTAGTTACAAATACCAGTCATGGTAACATACATTTGAGTTCAAGAAGTATAGCACGATGTTTATAGCTATTATAGCTTGTGCATAAAGGTTGCACATTTGGCAAGAGATGCAGAGAAGTTGGAAACTAGGTTGATTCATTTTAAATAGCATCAATATCAATGTCATCCTCCTTGTTGTTTGCAGTCTTCACTGTTTCAACTTTAGGTACACTGGCTGTCTTGGAGTACACCACCTGCAAGAATAGATAAGTTCAGTTACAGTAACACTTACACATTTGAGGTTTTTTATTATTACAAAATGAGCAGCAAAGCACTGGATCAACAAATCTTTTCAACTTTCCTTTCAAATCAGAGCTTCTAATACATGTGGGTAAAGAACATTTATTTAAAGCTCACCTCAATATTTTCATCTTCATCATCTTCTTCCTCATTGCCAGACGATTCCTCTTCAGCTTCTTTCAGCCATTTAATGAATGGCTCTGCTTTGACACGAATTTCTTTGGCAAGCTCTTTAGAAACGTATTTCTTTGAGGCCTAAAACACAAAAAGAAAGTTTGAAACAATTTATGAGGACTTGTTTTATAAGTAGGGTATTTTAAACCCAAGTAGTATTTAATCCCAAAGATGGAACATTCTATCCATGAAATCTGACCTTGAATGGAAAAGTTGTTCCAAAGAACAACTACTTCAAGCTCTAGCCTACTTCACTCACAAACTTTTCCAGATCCTCACATTTAGAAAAGTAATCAACAATGCCACATAAATATATTTTGTGCTTGCCCCTCCCCCACTGAAGATTTCATTTAGAACAGGGGTGTCAAACTGGCAGCCCGTGGGCTGGATGTGTCATGTGCAGGTCACGCCCACCCGCAGCTTGAAGGGAAAAACCATTGCAAAATGACATGTGACGGCAACGTGACGCCGCAAGTTTGACGCCTGTGATTTAGAGTGTAGTTTTTCCTTTTCAGAATCAACAATGAAGTTCTATTAAGCACAAAACCTGCAATGCAAGTCATTTTTCAAATATTAGGGATTATGTAGTTTAGTTTGCAAGGGCTATCTTGATTTGTAAAAACTGACCTTTTCTGCCCAGCCCAATATGACTTCTTCTTCCAGAAGATCTGCATCATACATTTCCTTCAGGATGTGTGGAATTTTAGAAATCAGCTGTGATTGATGCATAGCTACTACGCACTCAAAGCCATGAAGAAGATACCGCTGGGCCTTCTTGTTGTTGTGGCAGAACTAAAATGTGAACCAGAATGTATTAGAAAATAGGTGTAAATTAGCATGTGTAGCCCAATTGCCTAATCATAGAAACTACCAGAAACAGAAATTTCACACAAATAAAATAAGCCAGGTAAATGCAGACTTGTCTTTAGACCTGGCTCAGTCTACAAACTGAATTTTCTAGAAATACTACATACTACATGCTGTTGTATTATTAAACTGCATGCACAAGAAGCTAAAATTTAATTCACCTTCAATGACCAATATAGTAAATGCCGAGGCCACCAATTAAAAAAAAAAAAACCCCACAACGTCCTCTTTTTTGATATGTGTTTTTATTCTGGATATGAAGCAAATTTTATACATTCTGTAGTGAATCAGATTGGGACAGGAAGCAGAAAGCCCTATCATCTTAGGAGAATATTTTTGATCCACAAAAAAACTTACACGCAAGAAATGGCGCCTGTACTTCTTTATCTGTTCTCTTATTTTTTCATCAAAGAGGACTTCAGTCAACACCAGAGGACCCATAGCTTTAACATCTAATCTTTCTGCTTCTGCCACAATATCTTTGTCGGAAGACTCTATGACACCTTCTTCTTTCTTTTTCTGGATCAGAAAAAACATTTTGTTTTAAAAGACATTTTTCAAGTTATTATTTCACTAGTTGAAATTATCCCATTTCAACTTTAAAAAGTTTTTGAAATGAGGAAAACATGCCATTTATCTGAAATACCTTAACAAAGTCAAACAGTAAATTGACTCTTTGTTCAATAGTCCTTTCTAGATCATCAGTCAATGTGAGTACTTTTGCACGATCAGTGATTTCATCCATTCTACGCCTTTGGGCTTCTTCAGTGGTATCTTCACCCCAGTCATCATCTTCCTCTTCCTAAAATTTACAAGGTAACTATTTTCATACATAGTTTTTAAAAGAAATATACACAATTCAATTACTTTGATACTGTGTTTTCCTGGAAAAAATAACCCGAGTTATCTAGTTATTCCCCTGAATAATTAACCATAAAATTGAGACATCTTTAATTACCAGAAAAATGTCACCATATGTTCACACTCATCTTCAAGAAATCACAACATTTACAATGAAACCATACATTTGTTGCGGCCAGATCTACTTACCCCTACATTTGGAGGACTAAGTTCTTCTGGTGGTGCCGACTGTGGTGGTGGTGTCTCAGTATTAGACACACAACCATTCTCTTTATCTTTGCCTTTTCTATTCTTCTTTTCTTTCTCTTTCTTGCCTGTACCAGACTCACTGCTCTCTGTAGACATTAGGAAGAGTCCAATGTAATATTTTTAACAGACATATATATCCAAAGATTTTTAATTTACAAACTCTGCTTTAGCCATCCATCACGTCAAAGTATGTGGGTGTACTTGGATAATCTTAAATCAGTCTGCTTCTGTACAAATTTTTGAACCACAGGAGCATAGTTTGTCCGATTACAAAGCCTATACATTCAACTTTTGGTTCAGTCTGAATATGTAACAAATAATGACTTTTCCACATGTAATTTATCAGACTTTTGACTGAAATGTTTTTCTAAGAACAATTTTATCTTCTATAATACAGACATTACAAGACTGTGGCAGATTCCTGCAGGCAAGTTAAGTGGGGGTATGACTAACAAGTAACAAGAAGTAAATATCAGTTTTTCCAAAGGTGTAGAAATCCCACTGAAGTTTATTTCTACCTCAAATAATTGAGCAACCAATCTGTTATAGACATTCTATTTTCTAATTTAAGGTTATTTTTTAAATTTGTAAACTAAAAACTAAAGCAACAGAAAATAAATTATGTACAATACTAATCCAAGTCTGCCTTAATTGCACATGGAATGTACTAGTACAGGTGGTCAGTCCTCATTTTATGACCACAAATGAGACCAAAATTTTTGTTGCTAAGTGGGACATGTTGAGTTTTGCCCCATTTTACAACCTTTCTTGCCACAGCTGTTAAGTGAGTAAACATGGTTATTAAACCAATCTGGCTTTCTCATCAACTTTGCCTGTCAGAAGGGGATCACATGATCTCAGGACAGTGCAACTGTCATGAGCCAGTTGCCAAATTTCTAAATTTTGATCATGTGATCATGGGGATGCTGCAATGATCATAAATGAAAAATGGTTGTAAGTCAGTTTTTTCACTGCCACTGTAACTTTGAACAATGAAATGAACTGTTAAGTTCAAGTACTATCTGTATTTGCTCAGTCACTGATACTTTCAATGCCAATACTACAAAGTTGAAAATTAATATATCCAATTACACTCCAGAATATATTTGCTTATAGAGAACATCATTAATATATTGTTACAGTCTGTATAACAGATGGCCTCATTTTTAAAGACCACTGGAATAGGTCAGGCTATGTTTAGTATTGCAAGCTTAAATTGAGATAGACAGTTAAGTTATCTACCACAGAGTGTTGCTTGCCTGCAGAAAACGGCACTGTTTTCCAGACCAGTTCCAACACACGTAGAAAACATCCTCCAGTTTCCTCCCTCAATTAAGTAGGAAATAAATGATCCTTCACTCACCAGGTGGGTTTTTAAGGATGAACGTGCAGAGTTTATGGTTTGTGTCAAGCATGCCTCGATAGCCACAGGCTTTGCAAGAGTTACCAATAGTTTGTTTCCTAGGGTTGACATGCTGCCAAAGAGAGCAATAGTTTCACTACCAATTATTTCATTTACATCTATATATGCTACCCCTTCTATTTTATAAAGAAAATAGAAACAATTGTTTTCTAAAGAAAATGAAACAGTAGAAAGCAAGCAATATATGCTCTAACTGGCTTGTGTAGAAAATTCTGGACTAGCTTGTTTTAATAGTTTTGTTTTGTTATAAAGCAGCCTGGAAATCTCCATTTTAAATTACTGCAATGTTAAAATGGCTAGAGCTACCTACTTTGGGAGCTTAGTACTTAACTACCACAAAGCCTACTGAAATTCACTCACAAGTAATTTGGTATATAATTAGTCTACCTTGTATTGTCACACATACTGTTTGTTCATTAAGTACTGAAGTATTCCTGTTTGAAATGTTAGCTAAATACGTCTAATTACAAGACAAGTATCTCCTGCCTTTCTTGAAAGAATTTAGTGTGACATGGTAGGCCACCTCACGGAAAACCTCAGGGTTGACCAAATACAAAACTGTTTCAGCGAGATTGCTGAAACTGGATTGCAGATATTAAAAAAAAAACTTTACAAATTTTCTTTATAAATGCTTAGCATTCTAGAAGCATCACCTACCAGATCAGTTTCAGGATTTTCACACTCAGGACAGAGAACAAATTTTTTAATGAACCCATCCAACATGTCTTGTAGCTTATTCGCCTCATGAGATCCATTGACAATGTAACGGTCATTCTTAACATCAAACTGGGTCTGCGCTCCCAGCTCACAACCAAAAAATTTGGTGGGATCTTTCAAGAAAGAAGAAAAATTAGGCATGAAGTTTTCTATGAACTATCTTCCCATTCACTTCTGACTAACCCTCTGCAAATTTATTTCATTTTATTCATTTTTAGCACCACTCAACTCCAAACTACTATACTGGGTCTTCCAGTAGTAGTTCTTCCTACTACTTTCTCCATCTGCTCATGAAAAAAGCAATATTTTATTATTTTACCACAATTTTAAGACCACCTTTAAAATTCACATCCATTAACTGTTTCTGCACAGAATCAACATTCCTTAGTTAATACGGAATGCCTCAAAACAATAATTATGCATTGCTTCAGACTACTATGCACAATAGCTATCATTACTATAAAAAGCTATTCAAGTCAGCTCTTTTCCTTTCTGCCTTAAAAATTGCTGACACCGTGAGGCAGAAGACAAAACTGTGTATTTAGGCTGACATAGTGACAATAGCACTGTTATTGACAGTTATCTCGCTCTTCCATGAGGCAATTGAAACTGAAAGAGGGGGATGAAAATGAGAAAATGGTGTGTACTCTCTCTCTCTACACACACACACACACACATACATACTATAGTACTATTGCATTTTCTAAAAAAAAATGTTAAAAATGTTTACTGATAAAATGGAGCTCAATGGAAAATTATTTAGAACTTACACGTAGGAGGCCGATTAAGCGCCTTTGCAACGTCAACCATATTGACGATAACTGTCTTTATCCCATTTCCTTTGCCCTCAACCTGAAAAGAAAACTCAAGTATGTATGATATCACACCATTAACTGGCAATTTTAACCCACATTTAAAGAAATAGTGAAATATCTACCTTGGCAATCAAACGGGGCATTTTGTAGCGATAGAACTGATCTGAAACACTGCGGTTGACGTTGACAGACATTTTGGCTTATTAGTAGCTTTATCAATAAGATGGAGAGATCTTTGATTGCAACTTTTTGGTATCTTCTGTCTGGAGAAGACGTGATGACATAAACGACTGCAAGAGTTCTCGGTCTCTGACATGAAAAAATTTTCGCCACTGAGGCTGTGAGGTTCTTGCTTGTATGCTATATTTCCCCAATACAGGTACCAATGGCTGCGCAACAGCTCTGCAATATTAATATAGAAAGCTTTTATACTTCACACACATGCCCGCATTTGTTTTGTTTGAATTCAAGCATCATTAACTGGTCTATGATTTTTATACAATACTCAACATAAAACCTCCAGCAAAAAGTACTGAATTATGAATGGTGATTTTGTCAGAACACTACAAACTTGGTATGATAAATCAGTTATGTTATAGACTATGTTTCTGGACTTGGTAATAGTTATAGCTTATTACATTATATTGTTCTATGACCAGCAATGAGGCAATGTTTTCACTGAAGTTTTTAATTGGTTATTATTTGTTAACCAGTTCTTAATTTTGGTAGGAGAGATATATTACAGTTTGCCAACCAATAGTTACTTCAGTGGTATCCTCTATTAAGAAACAGAGGAACTGTGGAGTTGAGAAAAATATTTAATTCTTAACGAGTAAAATATTCTAAAAAGTATCCCAGTGACCTAATTATACTATGCCTCATAATAAACATAATCGCTATTGAAAGAACAAAGCAAGGCTTTTATTCTTTTACTTAAACAGATGAATTTAAAAAACCCCGAATTTCTTTCTCTCCACGTGATCTACACACGTGCCTAAGTTATGAAATACAAATGAAGCTGTAAGAAAAAAAAATCCTAAAGGGGGGTGGGAGAGAAAAGAAAGGAACTCAAATTATTTTATCTTAGAGATAAAACCACGAAGAAGCTATCGCGCATAAACCCACTTTTTTTTCCTTTCAAACAAAATGAACTCCTCCCTCTCTTCACCCCAGCGTCGGAATGACTCAGAAATGCAGCAATTAAGCACTGAGTCAGCCCTAAATACAAAGAGGCGGCGGCAGCGCAGTCGCTGCTCAGCCCTCCCCGCCTCGCCGCCCCTTTTCCCGAACCCTCGAAAGCGCCCGAGCGGAGCCGCCCGCTGCCCTCCCCCTTCGCACACTGCGGGTTTAGGAACTGCGCCACAGAGCGCGCACTCCGCCCGCCTCTCTCCACCCCCTCCCCTCATCACGAGGACTGAGGCGCGGAAGACCTGGCGGCCGCCATCTTGTGGAGCCGCGCGTCCGTTCAAGGCGAAGCAGGGGGAGGGGGAAAGTGACCGCCAGCGGCGGTTAAAAGAAGACGCCACCTCCATATTTGCTTCTTTTCTAGAGGCATTGGACTACACGGCCCATCTCGCATCCTGTTTAGGGCAATACGGTCCAAGGCTTAAGTCTGGAATAGGAGTCCTCCTTGCCCTCCCCCCCTCCCGGCCGCTCCTTCTCGAGAACGAGCTCCGTTTTTGTAACGACCCCTCAGAGGGCAATTTCGAACAGGGAGCGGTCGCGGTGTCTTATCCGCCAGTCCCCGACAGACTCAACCCCGCCATTCTGTCCGATAGGAAGTTATTTGGCATTACAGGCCAGTACTAACACCTTCCACTTACACAAATGAGGGGTGCGTGCGCGTGTGTACGCGAACGACCCCCGCAAGCGCTCTTTCAGGCCGCCGCCCGTCTTCCTCACCATCCCCGCCCTCCGTCACGCAGCCCCCCCAGCAAAGAAAAGCCGTCCGCCACTCCATATGCTAAACCTCTCCCACCCGTCCCCCTTCTTTTTTTACTTACCGTTTTCGTCCAATACAGACATAAACCCAACGCTGCTCGCCCCGGGCTGTGACGAAGCCGAATTAGTACGAGGAGAACGATGGCGGAGCTGAGGGTGTCACCGAGCACCCGGGCGCTTTTTCTAAAGAGATACAGATGCGGAGGAGGCGGACGCCGCAACCGCCAGGAGAGGGGAGGGGGGGTCCAAGCGTCCTGAGGCGGGCGGGATCAGCGGGATCAGCCTTGACGGTTACTCTGCCGGAAGGGAAAGACCATCAGCTGAGGCAGCATTGTTAGTCGGTCGGCAGAGCGCCCGCACCTTAATTCAAACCGAGCTCAAATCTGCCATAGCGGCAGCATTAGGGTGGGTTTTTTTAAAAGGAGAGGGGGAGGGGCACAGCTGTAATGGCCGCCAAGTACCTACCTCTAGAATGTTCTCGCGCCGACTGAACAACACCGTCGCGAAGGCTGGGATCAATCAGCCGCCGGAGAGTCCACGCCTCCCTCCTCGTCGTATTGGCTCATCGTGCGCCGTTCTTCTTTTTCATTGGTTTCAGGTGCTTGTCAGTCATGATGTTAGGCGACCTCTCCTTATGTTCGCTTTCTTTCTTCCCACCCTGTCGGCTCCGCCGATCGAAGAAATACCAGCGCCCAAAAGGACATCACGTTTAACAACGCGAGCCAGAATGTCGCGAGAGTTATGCCGAAGGGGAAGAATGAGTCAGTGTTCTCTGTTGGGGGGAGGGGGAGGCTTCTTACACGTTCGCGTGCAGAGACTGCATGTTAAGAAATGCATTTTTCTGTACTACTGAACGCTACTATTGCATTAAAGGAGGGGTTGCATTTTGTTTTTTAGGCGGGAAGTAAATATATTTACTATATCTCGTTCAATGCTTTAATCGCTACATCCTTTTAGGAAGGGGCTGGTTGCCTTGAGTGTTCAACTGAGAAAAGTGCTGCAGTATTTGGGGCACGTTTTCCGGTGCAGAATATTGTGATTTAGTTAAGAAGCCGCTGGATAAAAAAATACCAAGAGTTGGCTTGTCAGCCGTTCTCATGTTTCCTGTAGTTCAGTTACGTGCTGCAAAGGTTGATGCGGTTCATTTGGCAGTAGTACAGTTTTTCGTGTTAATCTTCGGTATGCAGGAAAAGACGGAAGATTTATTTCTATTAAGGTGCATAGTTAAAAGTATTTAGCATTCCTGTATGTGAAATACTTTAAGATTTTGTTCGGGTATTCAGAATGGGGTATATAGGCCCTTAATCTCTAGGAGTCTAGGCCATCATAACCTTGATCTAACCCCAGTCATCTAAGGTGTTTTCAGACGAAAACAGCCTTTAAAACATTGCCACGCCTGGCTTTTATTATCAAGTAGATATGTATTGCATGTATAGACGTTTAAAAATAGAAATAAATTGTGGCAGGGCTCTTTAAGGAATCAGTGTAATGATGCAATTGCTGGGTATGTAATTCCATTGCATATGGTGAAATGCAGTGGAAGAACAAGGTGTTTGGAAGCCCAGGGAAAATAATTAAGGACAAATTGATTAGAGAATTGAATTCTTGAGCCTGCTTTCTAAATACATTTGAGAACTAAATTCCATTTTTTGCAAAGTGAATGAAAATAGTTTACCTATTATCAGAAGTTTTCTATTACAACTCCCCCATCTCTTTACCATTATACTATTCTCTCTGTTGCTAATATAGAGCCTAAGCCAAGAAAAGAGTGCTCTATTTGCTTCTATTAGCATTTGCTAATAATTTTAAAATGCCCCTCCCAAGTCTACCCACCACATACACACTCCAAAATCCAAAATTTGTAACAGGCCTCAAAAATAGAGAATTTTTTTTCAGGCTGGAATAACAAAAAACAATAAAAAATACCGTTTTTCCCTGTGGGTTGTATCTGACATGGAGAGTTGTGTTATTTATTCATATTACAGGTTAAAGACTATGTTTTTATCTTATGGTTCTATTTGCAATATGGACTAGTAGTATGCTAACTCATATTGTTCAAGGAAACTTATGTTGAATTTTCCAACATAATAATTATTTTAGTTGTTAGCAAAATTGTAATTTTATCCTGATGTGTTTCCCTATATTTTTATTGCTTCTAGTAAAAATGGATTCCTGCCTTTCTGTAGGTGATATTTCCTGATATTGAAAAATATCCCATGGATATTTCCCTTGGATAAATTCTGAAGTTTTAGCAAAGCAAATAATTACCTTTCAGAAGGTTTAACATATTACGTTATAACATTTTGTTTATTCATTTATTCATAGCTGCCAAATTGGAAAGACTCAAGGCGGTTTACATTAATACTCAAAATATCAGCATGCAAATAAAATGATGCTACATAATGGCCAACACTATTTCATTACAATACCCTTTCAATATTTGTAAAACAGTTCTAATGTAAACAATAAAAGGATTTTGAAGCAAAACATAGCATAAAATAACTTTTATAGTCTTTATCCCATTTCATTAAGAGCATGAAATATTGAGCTACTAATATACATCTATTTGAGAGGGATTTATAAATAATGAAATCAGAAGAAAATAAAATAGAGAAAAGATAATGATAACTATTATTGAAGAAAACCATTCACAAAGTTGATAAGTGCATACTGGTATTGAACTGATTAATACTGCCTGAATTTTTTAAAGTCTTTTTGTTTCTGTTCAGGTAGGAGAATAACTTTTAAGTTTTTAAGAATGGACACCATGTCAGCGATTAAGGCTAAATCATAATGTTATTTTGTTAGTTTGAGCTTATGCTGTTGTGGGCCCTCAGCAATTGTGGTTTATGTGATAAAACATGCAATCAAGTAAAGTAACTTGAACAGCTAAATTATTCCCACTGTTTATTGATCGATTGGTTCCTGATATAGCATTTGTGCTTACTTATTCTTTTGCATAAGCATTAGTTTGTTTCGAAGATGTTCCAAATTGTATTTTAACTTGATTTAACTATAGAATATGATTAAGCCAGATTCTTCTGGTGGATTCTGAATTGCTCTGGATTGTTTTAATCTTGGTCTATGAAGAAAAAGAAAAGAAGAAAAAAATCCTGTAGTAAGTGGTAGGCAATTTTGTGTGGAATGAATGTTTCAGACACCACAATGCTTTTGGACAACCTATTCATATACACATACACATACACATATACATAACCAACAAATTTTCTGGGCTAAGTCAGGTGTTTCTTGTCCCTGAACCGAAACATTTTGAGACAAAGAAAGAAATATTGATCTCATGCAGTTTTGTATGGAAGAATGGAGAAAATATAAAAAGACATTATTACAATAGAAGCATGTTCCTTTTTGTCTTGAGGACAAAAAGAAAAATACTACTGATGTGGCCATTCTCGATGTCACATGAAACAGGACTGGTGAAAAAGCTGAACCAGCCTTTGTGATTGCTAAAGAACGAATATGTGTTTTCTCTTTCAGTGCAGCTGACTGATAAGGAATTGATGGCTACTGCCCTAGATAGGTTTCTTCTTTCAGTCTGCTAAGCAGCAAGTTTTTAAAGATAGTTAACAGTAGTTAATCAAATATGTATATGATGCTGTTTGAAACAGGAGAGGTTAAAACATTCAATTAAAAATACTTAATAGGGAACTTTACATATACCGTATTTTTCGGACTATAAGGCGCTCTGAAGTATAAGATGCAACTAGCTTTTGGGGAGGAAAACAAGGGGGGGGGGGAATCTGCCTTTGCCTCCCAGCAATTTACCTCCTTGCAGCAAACAGCCTAGTCAGCTTCAGCACAGCCTGATTGAACACAAGCAGTTGATTGGCAGTTAGATTGGCCTCCTGGAATACCGCCTATCAGCTGTTCTAGGCTGCAGGGATCACCACCACCAGTTGCCACCCATTATTGCTGCTGCCTATTGCCACCTCAGTAGGCCCCATTTTTGGCCTCCGCACATCCCATTTTTGACTTGTTCCAGACAGTGGGGATCACTGCCAACTCCGCCTATCCCTGCCGCCTGGAATGGGCCAAAAAGCAATGATAGGCAGCGGTGACGGGTGGTAGCAATTCCTGCAACCTGGAACAGCTGATAGGCGGTATTCTGGGAGGCCGCTCCAACTGCCAATCAGCTGCTTGTGCTAAATCAGGCTGTGCTGAAGCTGACCAAGCTGTTTGCTGCAAGGAGATAAATTGCTGGGAGGCAGAGGCCAAAGGGTAGGGGCTAACAAGTGGGTGGGGCTTTGGCAACATTCACTGTATAAGACACAGACACTTTTTTTGGGTGGGAAGGTCTTATACACCGAAAAATATGGTAGTTAAAATATGGCAAAATATTTCATGTGACTAGATGGAGTCTTGACACAATTTCTTAACTACCTTCCAAAAATAAGATCAATATTGTATCAGTAATACAGCTATTCCAAGGAGAAAAATAGGAAAACCGGTTTGCTTAGAAAGCTGCCAGAGCATAGCATTTACTCTTTCACTTCCTAATGCAATTCCTTTGTTTAATGAATTACAACAGAACTATATCCTGCCAGAGGAGAATTCTACTTTGATTTGAATGGTGCATGAAAAAATGAAATAGGATTTAACCATGTTGTGACATAGACAGCTTTCATTAACAATTAATAAACTGCTATTAACAAAAAAGATTCCTTCTAAAATGTTTATTTTATGTTTATATTGCTCATACTAGAAAATTCAATCTATAAGAAATAAGTCTGCTGGCCAATTCTATCTTGCCAGTTATCTGAAAAATAAACAATTATGTGATTCCTGTTTTGAGGAACTAGCTTTTTGTAAAGGATTGTGTTAAAAATAAAACCATTATAGAATATATCTCAAAATGTAATGCCAGTTTTTAAAATATTATCTGTGTATTCTGCTTTTCCTACAAGATCCCCAGGTCGATATATATGGATCCATGGCTTCACCCCCTGTTTTTCTGGACTGCATATATAGGTTTGGGAAGCAGGACTAGTTCAAGATTGTTCTGTCAATGTTATTTGCTCAGAAGCTAGGTACACTGAAAATTCCGTATTTTTTCATCACTACAAATGTTTACAAATGCTATTTTTCCATTAAAACAATATGTTTCTACTGACAGAGTATTATGAGATATTTGTGAGCACAATTCATAATTTGAGGTTAAAATATTGTTTTTAAGAGCATATTACTTTTATAGCTGAGCTTATGGAAACCTCTGGGGCTAAATGGGAGGCAGGAGAGGGCTGTTGGAGAAGAAAAAGTTAATTTCTACACATGCTGGGGTCTCAGTGGAGTGAACTGCTTGCCATTGATGTAACAATGTATATTAATGTGATGTATTATATATTATAACAATTTTTGTGTCTTGATTGCTTTTTCAATGACTGCATTTGTAGGATTGGATTCTGCACATCACTGGAGTACTGTTGGGGTAGGGATAATAAGCCTGGAAGAACTGAAAAGCACTTCTATGTTGGAAAGATTGATAATCTCAGTCAATAATTAAATCAATGCATTTAACAGTTGGACTTTGAAATGGAAGGGAAATATCTGAAAGAGGTTTCCCTATGTACAGACAAAGATGAGGTAATATTGAATACAACAAAATTTATAACACTATTTTCTTCAAGAGAATATTAACAAACAACAGGCAAAGGATTCTGCAGCAGTAACAGTAGGCATGTGTTTCTATATATAAGTGTATCAGAGACAAACAGACATGGTTAAGACATTAAGCATTTCCTTGATTTCATCTGGGATGTTTTGAAGGATATGATCATAGTGTGGTTGTAAATCTAAAATATTGTTTCTATCCTTGTTACTGAATAATCAAGCCTTCCCTGAAAGAATCCCAACGGTTTGCAGCATGAGTGCTGCATTCTTTTTCCTCCAGCCTGAGCTTTTTAATGTGCATGCCCTTCCTCTCTATGTATCACAATGACTGACATTTTGCTAGTCACTGGAAAATGCTTATTGGTGCTTTAAACAAGAATGCTAAATATTTATATTGCTATTCACAGATGCAATAACTACTTTAAAGACAAAAGTCTAGTTGAAAAAATAATCACGTGAAGATGAAAGATGGAAGATAGTCTTTAAGAAATAAATAGGGAAGAATATTTTCCAGTTAGTTCCCAAGGTGTTTTAACTCTGTCATGTGGTCTCCTTAAAGCATTCTTCTCAGTGTGACATCCTTCTCTGTTCATTTTAGCTTTTGCAGTTTATTTTTTCTAAAAATATTGTTTTCTTTGCATAAGAAGAAAACTGCTTCATATTCTACTTCATAATCTCCTCTTGTTGAGGTCTTTGAGGCTTTGAGGAAAAAAGGTTTGCTGAATTTGGCTACTGCAGGGCAGAGTGGAAATGCAGGACTCTTTCATAATAACCCTAAGTCATGTGATTGGAACAATATCTTTCAAATTCTTTGGATGCTTTAACAGTTTGTTACTCAAACATTTTTCTCTGGCTCTAGGAAATTATTTTCCAAGGTTTAATTCCAATAAATGAGCTTTCTCCAGACTGATAATCCTTCAGATATATTGAAACTAAAACTCTTGGAAAACTAAATCTAAAACTAAAATTCTGACAGTTTGGGGACTTCGCAGATTGTAAACCCAAGACAGCTAGTCCTCAGAGTGGGAGTTCTGCAATAAATACTGAGATTTGGATTTTAGTTTTTTAATCTGTTCAGTGGACATGCTGTAAAATGTACTACTAGCCTAATATTTTAGAGGAGTCAACAAATTAATGGAGGGTATGTCTTTCAGTGTGTAGAAAGTTACCAACCACCCCCCTCCTAGAAGAATGAAATATTTTAAGAAATATTAAAAAAGGCAGAATATTATATTTCCCAAAAGGGAGAAATGGAGAAACATGGTCTTGGATACAGAAAACAGCCCCCACCTTTCTTAATAGCCCTCAGCAGATGTTAGCACTTAAGAGATAAAGAGCTTTTGAAAGAAGCCAAGTCTTTAGGTAGCTCTATTCATAGGCAAAGCAAATAGTCCAGGCAGAAATCCATTCAAGACAGGATATTTTGAAATTCCCTGCAGCAAAGTTTGAACAAAGGTAGGATTAGCCCTCAGCCGCAATAGGAATTGCCCCACACCCTTTCAGTTTGCACCATCCCCAGCAAACCAAACCTGGGAGCTCCGCTATGACCCTTACATAACCCCTACAAAAGCCAATAGAATACATGTTCTTGCACAGGAACAGGAAGTTCAAGTGCAAAGCCCAAAGAAGGTATAAAAACCCCTTGCTCTCAACTCCATTTTGTCAGCTGCTCAAAGCCACGTGTGGTTCAGCTTCATCAATAAACCATCTTAACCATGGTATCCTACTGCAGCGACTTGAAGGGTTGGGAGTGGGAGGCACTGTCTTACAGTGGTTCTCCTCCTACCTCTCGGGTCGCTTACAGTTTGTATAGACAGGAGGGCAGAGATCCACCCCGAGGCCCCTAAATTGTGGGATGCCTCGGGTCGGTTCTCTCCCCCCTGCTCTTTAACATCTATATGAAGCCACTGGGTGAGATCATTCGTGGCTTTGGGGTGAGATATCATCAATATGCTGATGATACCCAATTATACATCTCCACCCCAGACCACCCCAGAGATGCCGTTTCCGTGATGTCCCGTTGCCTGGAGGCGGTACGGGCCTGGATGGGTAGAAACAAACTCAAACTCAATCCCTCCAAGACTGAGTGGCTGTTGATGCC
Source organism: Masticophis lateralis (assembly GCA_030761175.1). Lineage (NCBI taxonomy): Eukaryota > Metazoa > Chordata > Lepidosauria > Squamata > Colubridae > Masticophis > Masticophis lateralis. The sequence goes on along the minus strand of JAUDYJ010000001.1, from coordinate 318,580,347 downwards.
GGCATCTCGGATTTCAGAAACCCCATCACTTTTGATGGATGGAGAAAAACTTGCCCCCGTTGATAGGGCTCGCAACTTGGGTGTCCTCCTGGATGCTCGGTTGTCCCTAGAAGACCATCTAACGGCTGTGACCAGGGGGGCCTTCTCACAGCTTCACCTGGTGCGCCAGTTGCGCCCTTTCCTGGACCGAGATGACCTTCGCACAGTCACTCATGCCCTGGTTACTTCCCGCTTGGATTACTGCAATTCCCTCTACATGGGCCAGCCCCTGAGATGCACCAGGAGACTCCAGCTGATCCAAAATGCAGCCGCACGGGTTGTTACAGGAGCCCCTCGTTACTCCCATATAACACCCCTCCTGCGTCAGCTGCACTGGTTACCAGTGGTTCTCTGGGTCCGCTTCAAGGTACTAGTTCTCACCTATAAGGCCCTACATGATTTAGGTCCAGGATATTTACAGGACCTTCTCCTGCCTGCTTCCCACCGTCCCGTTCGCTCACATAGGGCCGCTCTCCTCAGGGTCCCGACGGCAAGCCAATGTCATCTAGCGGTGCCCAGGGGTAGGGCATTCTCTGTGGGTGCTCCCACCCTCTGGAATGAATTACCTACCGAGCTCCGGACGGCTCTTGATCTCCGCTCCTTTCGTCGGGAGCTGAAGACTTGGCTGTTCAAGCAAATAGGCTGACTCTGATTCTGGGTTTATTATTTATCATTAATTAGTTATTTGATTTAAAACACAATTTTATTGTACATGTTTCTTAACTTGTGTTCGCCGCCCTGAGTCCTTCAGGAGAAGGGCGGCATATAAATAAATAAATAAATAAATAAATAAATCTTTCCAATCAGCCTCCATGTTTCCAGTGTCTTTCTCCCAGCTTGGAACTGAACCAGATGGATATTTCTTCCCACCATTGGTTAGTAAAGCAGAGATTAAAATAAAATTTATAAGAGCCTTGGTGGCGCAGCAGACTAAAGTTCTGTTAAGTAACACCAGCTGCCTGCAATTACTACAAGTTCAAATCTCACCAGGCTCAAGGTTGACTCAGCCTTCCATCCTTTCAAGGTAGGTAAAATGACCTGGATTGTGGGGGCAATAAGCTGACTTCGTATAAAAAAGAACACCGCTTTGCAGGGGGGGGGGGGGCAAAAGCCCTACTAAGCAGGTATATACAAAAATATGAAGGCTATTGCTTAACGCATTGTAAGCCACCCTGAGTCTCCGGAGAAGGGTGGCATATAAATTGAACCAATAATAAATTGAGCCAATAAAGTGAAGTCTCTATGTTTCTGGTTATGAGGTGCTCATTTTGATATCATGAGAACATGTCTAATTTTTGGTAGAAAAAGGGATGCTTAAGCAAAATGAATGTTTACTCTCACTCTGTAAGGCACTTTCTACTTTATAACCATGTGAAAATTAGCATTTCTAGCAGAGTTTATGGAGATGCTCAGTCACCCAGGTCATAGTTGTCCCAAATATGTTTTTTCGAGAAGCAACTGGACTTTGTTTTTCTTTGAAGGTATTTTGCTTCTCATCCAAGAAGCTTCTTCAGCTCTGACTGGATGTAGAGCAGTGGTTCCCAAACTTTTTCAGTCCACCGTCCCCTTGGTACTACAAACTCATCCTCAGTGCCCCCCACCCAGAGGTGGGTTCTACTTACCTTTACTACCGGTTTGCAGCGGTGCCACGTGCCCGTGCTCACTTCGCTCGTGCATGCATACGCTCTTCTGCACATGTGTAGAAGTGTTTTGGTGATGTTGGGGTCAGTGGGCGGGGCCTCCTGCTGGTTTTACTACCGGTTCTATAGAACCGATGAGAACCGGGGCAACCCACCACTGCCCCCACCCCCACCCCCTATAAATAGCATTGTTTGGAATAGCGGTTTGCACGACCCATTAAGGAAGATAGTAACAGTAAAATACACAGAATACAGCCATTCTTTGGCCTCCTAAAGCCTTGCCCACATGTCCCATTTTTGGGAAAAATGGACTCGTTTTTTGCAAAAATGGGGCGCAGAGCCTTTGGGAGGCCTGCAGGCTCCTCCAATACAAATGATCCCTGTAACAAAAATAGCTAACACTATTAGTTAACACTAAAGAAATCTGAATCAACCAATCTAGAGCAGTGATTCTCAGCTGGGGGTTCCTTTTGAATTTGCTGACCATCAGCCAGTGGGAGAAAGCAGTTTCACAGAGGAGGGGATGGAGAGGGCTGTGGGATGAATTCACACCCACTCCCAGACCCCCTTGGGATCAACTTGCAGGCCTCCCCTGCCTCCTCAGGTGGTGGAGCTGGGGGTGGGGGGATGCTTTTCAAGAAGTCACAAGGAGGGCTGAGAGCTGGTTTCTGTCCCACAAGTAAAATTTGGTCCAGAACCAACCCCAACTTTTATTTGCTCCTTGAACTCCTTGTCTTTGCATTTTTAACAGGTAATAAATTAAATTTCTGATGATGTCAAAATAGTTTAGTTTAGTTTATACTTATATGCCGCCTTTCTCCTGAAGGACTTGAGGCGGTTCACAAAGATAAAATAATAAAACAGTAAAATTACGACTAAAATACTCAAATTAAAACCCCCAAAAGATTATTTAAAACTCTCATCAGATCAGCAAATTTGTTGGAAAAGCCATGTCTTCAGGTCAGTGCGGAAAGAGCGGAGGTCGGAGGCCATCCAGACCCCATTGGTTAAACCATTCCAGAGGGTCGGTGCACCCACAGAGAACGCCCTCATCCTGGGAGGTGACTGTATGGAGGGCATCCCTGTCTAGGAAAGCTCATAATTCACCTTTCTAGACAGCTATTATCATGTCTAAAAGCAAGATACGCTTCATCTTTTGTCTGGAGTACCATTTAATCCAAAACCTTTTAATTCCAGAAGTCCAAGTTTAAAGAATGGACTTCTGGAATTAAAGCTCCCATTTTTTAGCTAAAACTTAATTCACACCTGTTAATTTTGCTTGAGCAGTGTGAATAATTGACAGTGTGATCCTCCAAAGGTCTGAAAAATATAACATTGATTTTTCTTTAGCATTTAAACGAGATAACCAATGTGAAAAAATGCATCAAGGAAGGACTGGAAAGCCAATTCATATTGAACCGTATTGGGTTTTCTGTTGTTATTTGAATAAAATGAAAAGAAATCAAATAGTGGTACCTAGTGCGGAAAAAGAGACGAAATAATGGGTCATTCTCAACACTTGAATTCTCTACACTTAAAATATCTAGAAATTATAATGGTTAAGTGAGTTTTGCCCCATTTTACGATTTTTCTTGCCATAGTTCAAATCAAAGTTCAAATCAAAGATTTCTGAGACCAATGTTGAATACTTAAATTTCGGTAGTCACCAATCCCAGTCTCAAAATGAGTTTAGAATCAGTGGGAGTCACTGACAACAATGAACTAACTAGCTACTGATAATGAGTCCAGTCCTGCCTTTCTTTTCCTTCTGTCCAAGTTTTGCAAATACTTTTTCCAGGTATATGTTTTATTCCAAAGTATACAAACTATTATTGTTAGGGAAAAAATGGGTCTTCCAAGCAATTTTAAAAGACATTGTCAGAATGAGTCTGCTCTCAGCCCCCCTTGTGGATCCTTTAAAAGCACCCCCCCACACACATATGTAAATGAAAAGAATAAGCTTGAAAATCCTAGCCTTTTAAAATTGAAAATATGGAGAATTGGGAGGATGAATATGAGACACTAAGGGAGATATTTCAAAAAGTAAGGGAGGCATTTAAGATAAATAAAGAAGCAGAGAATTGGTTAGCTTGCAAAAAAAAGATAAATGAGAAGCAAGAGAAACAAGGAGCTAATATTGAAAAGGAAATAATTGAAAAAAAAAGATAAAGATGATTACACTAGGTTCAACAGAAAAAAATGGAATAAGATGAAATGTACTGCTAATAATTAAAAAGATGAGGGGAAATTTTGAGAAATATACTTGATAAATGAAAGCAAGAAATGGGTTGCCTGGACTCCATAGTGGAAAATATAAAATTAAAAATGAATACAGCAATAGAGAGGGATGAAGGAAGGAGAGAGAGGGAAGGAAGAGAAAGGAGGAAGGGAAGGAAAATTAGAGTAGGAATGATGGTAAGAGAGGGAGGAGAAGGAGAAAGGAAGAGGAAGTAGGAAGGTGAAGAAGAGGGGGGAAGAGAAAATAAGAAGGAAAGAAAAGAGAGAGGTGGTAGGTTTGAGGAGAAAGATTGCTGTACAATAAAAAAAGATGAAATGGAAGAAAGGCAACCCCAAACAAATATAAAGATATTAAGATAAGGAATGAATTGTTGAACTTTAAAGAATAAAAGAGAACAAATATGAATAAATAGCAATAATTAGAAACACACATACAAACATACAATGTATTTTCTTTGAACAGAGTATTTGGCCGGTTCACAAATTTAAACAGTGTTTAGTCATTTCAATTAAATTTACAATTTCTATATTTCCTTTTTTCTATATTTATTCCTCATCTATTTTTTTTAAAAAAACAATATTACCCTTCATCCTCACCTCTAAAATTAATCAAATTCAATTTTCCCTTCTATTCTATATTATACCCCTTCCCATTGTCATCTATTTTTATATCCATCATCACATTGGTTAATTATGTAATATTACAGTTGTTTAATACAAATTCAACATTTTAATATAAATCGATTAGTTATATAACTATCGTTTTTGTATATTAATCAATCTGAACATAAATATTCCAATTATTTCCATGCAATCCAATTTCTTACAAATCAATTAATTATATTTACCAATAATAATAAACCAAATAATTTCCCCCATATATTCCTCCAAACTACAACTTAACCATTTCTGCTTTCAACACAATATACAATAGTATCTCAATTATTACAATTCCCTAGTTAAATAGAGCGTTTTTTTCTTTTGTGTTTTAAAATCTTGAACTCTCCTCTTTTGCCCTAAATTTCCCATTGTTTGCCCCTACCTTTTTTGATGAGGAAAAAGAAAAGTAATCTGCCTCTGCCTAATTTTCCAACCTTGCAGCAAACAGCAAAGGCAACAACCTGCTTTACTTTCGGTTTCACTTTCAGCTTGAATTGCACAAGGAGAAAAAAAATCTGTTCCAGCAATTTCCGCGAATCTAATGGGCTAATTAGCCTATGCTGAAGCTGAAAGTTGTTTGTTCTTGCTGTTTGTTTGCAAGGAGGTAACTGCACAGACCAAAGGGTGGGGGCCACCCTCCTTGCCACTTAGCGCCCCCCTGCTGCCCCCTTTTGCCTCTAGCGCCCCCCTGTCGCGCCCCCTTGGCTCTTACCGCCCCCCTAAGGCACCCTACCGCCCCCCAGGGGGCGGTACCGCCCACTTTGGAAACCAGTGATGTAGAGGAATGGAAGGATTTATACTCCTTGCAGACAGCTGGTCATTTGCATTCTTTTAGAGAATCATTGAGGTCACCTGGAGCTTTTATCTATGTTGTCAGGGTCACCTGAGTAGTGCAAATGGGCGTGGAGCCTTCTTGAAACTGTTGAAAAGACTGTGTTATAGATTGGAGATAGATGGTGTCATATCCCTCCCCCTCTGTTGAGAGAGGGCTGTTCAATTTTGACATAGATGGCTTCTTTGACCCCCCTTTCAAACCAGCAGTCCACTCTGTCCAAAATGTGAACTTTGTCTTTTAAATGTATTCTATTATGGAGGCTAATCTAAAAAAGGCCCGACAGATAACATATTTTGATGTACATTACATAACACTTGAAGCACTGTTGGTGTGGTATGCATTGATGGGTATCAGTTAGGAAAATTTAAAAGGATTAGGGTTTGTCAAATAATGATAGTGGAGATTTTCAATAATGATTACTAATCAGGACAGATTAATGGAGATTTCATCTTTCCCTATAGCAGTGATGGTGAAATTTTTTGGCACCGAGTGCCAAGAAGGTCACACGGAAATATTGCGCGCTCGTCGGGGCCATACTCTGGAAAAGCCGTACTTCCGGCTTCTAGCGCGCATGTGTGCCTGACGATCAGATGGCCAGTGCGCAGGCCAGTTTTCGCCACTGCCATGCATGTGCAAAGGGATCGCACTCCAGAATAGCCAAACATCTGGGTTCTAGCACACATGCAGCTGGCCGGTGTGCATGAGCAGGCCAATTTCTGGCATTGCCACACACACACGAATGGATTGGATTGCGGAAAAGCCAAACTTTTGGGTTCGCACCCGACAATCAGCTGGCTGGCGCATGTGCACGCTGGTTTTCGGCACTGCTGCACACACGAAGGACAGCTGATCATCACATGTGCCTGTGTGCCAGAAACCCGGAAGACAAACAGGCAAGACCGCAAGTGCCGGGCAACATGGTTTTGCGTGTCACAGGTTTGCCATCACAGCCCTATAGTATCTCCTTGAGCACAAGTACCAATTTTTCTCTTCATGTCCTATTTGAGATTTTTGCAACCGCTTGTCTCAACACTGCAAGAAAAGAAGAGTAGAGTCACTAACACATTTGGTGGGAATTAGGATTAGGGACAATAATCACACAAAATTAATCTAGAGCTATCCAAAATGGCAAAACCGTACCAGACCCATTAATTTGTGCACCCTACTTTTTTTATGCTGGTCACTGGGATGGGGATAATCCTTGTCTTTATCTCTACTTCTACCCACCAATCATGCTTCAAATTGTTTTCTACTGGAGTTGTTCTATGTATGAGATTTGTCTGTCACCTGAAACCAACCAGACTCTGGACAGCCTACATTATATTATATAAGGGAAAAGTAAATCCAAAGCATTATTGATGTGGGAGAGAAGTGAGCTAAATTTATTTCCTAATCCAAATCACTATGCCTTCACTGCTCTTACAGTAGTGGCCAAAAACATTTTGGGGAAAGTGTATTTTCTAAAACTAGCTAATAACACCACTTTCTTTTTGGAGTAGTACCATAAAATTATTTATCAATGGAAAGATAATTTAATCAAGAATGTAATGCAATAACTTTTTTGAAGGATTTGCTATTAGATTTGCTATTATTCTTTACAGTATAAAGAAGAAAAGTGAAACACGTAGAAAAAATGAGATATACAAAAATTATCACTTCAGTTAATACTTAGTTGGGTAACCTTTAGCATGAATTACAATCTTACAACATCTTCTCATGGAGCGAACCAAGTCTTTTAGTTCCGCAGCTGTTATAATGTGAAACCAAGATTGAATGATTGCTTCTATTCACTGGGTTTTATTGCTGGGTCGCTTCTGACTAACAAGTTTCTTTAGTCGGCTTCATAGATTTTCAGTTGTGTTAAGGTCTCGGCTATTCTCAGGCCATTCCAGCAGTGGAATATGATTATCTTAAAACTCAGTGGTGAAATATAAAATTTCTTACTACTGGTTCTATGGGCTTGGGGTGTATGTGTAATGTGACGATGGGCATGGGCAACTTTTTTTTTTTAACTTTTAAAACCATTTTTTCTACCACCTCTTCAGCCAAAGAGGATGTAGAAAAAAATGCTTTTAAAAGCCTCTGACAATCCCAGCTCAGTTGCCTGATCGTCAGAGACTTTTTTTTCTTTTAAAAACATTTTTTCTACAACCTCTTTGGCCGAAGAGGTTGTAAAAAAAAATGCTTTTAAAACCCTCTGAGCAGCTGAGCCGCGCGATCATTAGAGGCTATTTTTTTTAACTTTTAAAAACATTTTTTCAGTGGAAGAGGTTGTAGAAAAAAATGCTTTAAAAAATCAGCTGGGCATGGGGGAAGGGGGCAGGGATTTTTGCTACGAGTTCTCCCAACCACCCACCGCCATCACTACTGGATCCCGGTCCAGACCGGGAGCATTTCACCCTGTTGAAACTGCAAAAAAAAAAAAAAAAAAAAAAAAGGTGGTGTTATTAGCCATGAAAACTCAAAAATACACTTTTCCCAAAAGATTTCCACAATTTTGGCCACTGCTGTAACTCATCAGAGTGATGTTTCAGTAAGGTGGGTAGAATTTCTGGGACAGTTTCTGAATTAGGGAAGCATATTAGCTTTAAGCAGGCATTTCTGAGAAGTGGATTCTCTGGTTGCTGATAATACTTGGACAGGAAGAACATAAGTGCTTATAATACACACTTCTGCCAGAACATTATCTGCCATCTATATAATGCATCTGCATGACAGTTTGTAACACTTCTGATTATTTGTGTCCTTTTTTTGGTCAGGTAAGCACACTTCCAAACAAAATACTGGGGTGCATTGACCTGTTAGTTTTACTTTCCAAGAAAGCTTCAGGTACCCTTAGAGGTGGTGCTGCTTTTCAGTATGCCAGCTTCCCATTAAAATATTTTGTAATATAAAAAGTTAGATGACCTAAAAAAATTGTCAGGAAAAAATGTTTATGGGCACACTGCTGTCCCTAGGCACTACCCTGAAATTCTAATCTTAGGATTACAGAAAGAGAAGTTGAATGTAACCCAAGGGTCAGGCATTGCTTAGATCTGCAGTAACTAGATAGACCTTTGGTTTTAACCAATAGAGTTTTCCTAATGACCTCTGTCTGCATGCAATTGATAGCTTATCTGGGTCATGAAAGCAGTAATATAGTCTGCTTATGATACAAACTTTTGAGAAATTTCATGCTCTAATATCTTGAGTCTAGAAGATTTTGTAAGATGTTTTGCTCTTAAAATGTGGCCCATAAAAAGCTCCAGCAAATAGAGCTAATTAGAATAAAATAGAGCTAGTTGAATGAGTGAATATCTATTGGCTGATGCCCAGGATGAATTTTATCTACCCACTTCTCTTGTCCCCCTCTTCTCTCTTGAATAAGATATTTCTTTCCCCATCCCTAGATAGTTATGGAATGCTTTCTGCGGTCATAATTTAAAAGCAGCAGGGAAAGAATTAAAATGTGGAAACATGGGTGCGCTTGCTACTTGATTTTCCTTAAGAAGGAAAAATAAAGTTACTCTGATGAGAAATTGGCTAGACAGCCAATTGCTTTCATTGCTCCTAGTATCTTTTATAATTTCTTGAACTAGATGAACATGGGAAGACCGTAAACCATGAATAAGGAGCAAACAAATGCAGTTTCATTCACATCTCATTATTCTCCTATAGCTGTATAATTGTGCTGTTAATCAAGGTCTGAATGCCAAACCAGACCACTGCTATGGTAGGTAAAATCACTTGCGAACTGTGAGATGCTTTGGTAATAGCAACCTCTGTTGTGCCTCTTCTAAGCTACTTTTCTTTCACTGACTGTTGTTATTCACTTATATATTTATTTATATATTTAGCATATGGCATATCATACATGGACTAGCAATTCACTGTTACTGACTGCTGCAAATGCTTTCCTCTCTTAAATTAAGGGATTTTTTTTGCAAAGCATTTTGTTGATGATACACTTCTCAAAAAAAACCAAAAAAAAAAAAAACCCTTCAGTGTGTTTCTTCTATGAATTATCCAGATAGTATAAGTTCATCTCAAGAGCTGGAAGGAGGATACATATAGCAAATGAGTGACAAGATGATGGAGAGGACTGAGATGGTTGAAAATCATAGGAGCAAAACTGGAGTTTAGCTTCTAAACGCAATCTACACAAAAAGTAACAAGAAACTCACAGAATTGCAGCCAAGAAATGGGCTCGCCACAGTATTAAGACCCCAGGTTTGATGATAGAGCCAACTTTTTAATGCCTCATAAAAGTCCAGTAGGGTTGAGGCAAGAACCAAAAAACAGGTGCAAGAGCAAAACAGATTGTCTTGGATCCTGCCAGATGGCACTGCTTGAGCATGCCTCTCCTGCTGGATCCAATAGGAGGGGTAGATACCAGTGGGGAGAGATGGTCCCATTATTAACCTGCATGAAGGGTTTTAAAGGTGTCCACCGGCACAATTCCCAGAATTGTGTCTGGGAACATACCAATAATTAACAATAGCACTTATTGACTGACTTACTGCTCCATAGAGCTTTACAGCAATCTTCAATCAGTTTACAGTGTTAGCATATTGTTCCCAATAATCTGGGTCTTCGTTTTACTGACCCTGGAAGAATGGAAGGTTAAGTCAACCTTGAGCCAATCGGGATTGAACATCTGGCTGTGTGCAGAGTTAGCCTGCAATTCTGCATTGTAACCATTCCGCCACCACGGCTCTTAATGCAGCTTGTGAAGCAAGAGGACTTTAGCACCCATAACTGCCTGCACAGCATGGCATTTGCACAGCTGAAGCTTCCAAATGCTCTTCAAGGACATCCCCATGTAGAGCATATTGCAATTGTTCAAACGGGAGGTGACTAAGGCTTGAATGACTGTGAGTAGTTTTCCATGAAATAGGAATGGGTGCAACTGGCACACAACATGAAGCTGTGTAAAGGTGGTCCTTTACACCTGTGGTTCTAAGAATGTAGAATGTATACCAGATTTATACTACTTAGTGCTGCTGGGTGTTAGAATGGAGACAAGAGAAGTCTAACTTTTTGCTGCCAATTAGCGGTCACATGTTTTTGTGCAGCTCAGATCCAGTAAGTTTGCTTTTAGCAGAGCCTGCCACTGTGCACTCAACCAGATCAGTTGAAGATTTAACAGCTACATTTGAAAGAAAAAAGGGCTAAACTTGGTTAGTTTGAATTTGGGGAGGTCTGTATGTGTCTTACTTGTGGGAACATCTATTTTGGTAGTATATAGGTCAATGTTAAATGTTAAATTTAAATTTAACATTGTTAAATTCAAGTTGAGTCTGTTATGTTAAACCAGCTTCTGTGTACCGTCTTTAAGTTTTTTTAAAAAAATTAAAGTTGGCATTTGTGCTGTGTTCAGTGACCTCCAGATTTTACATTCACAAAAAAACTCAAGACAGTTGACCATGTTAAAAAGTTCAGAAACCTAAAGTCATCACTAACATAAAGTTCAGAATTTCATATAGATGGAGTGAGGGTTTTCTATATGTATATATATATGTATATGTATATGTATATGTATATGTATATGTATATGTATATGTATATGTATATGTATATGTATATGTATATGTATATGTATATTTGCAAAGTAAAGGTAAGGGAGTCCCTGCAGATTTTACTCTGCTTTGGAAATGCCCCCAAAGTCCAAGTTCATTACATCATATTGGCTCTTCATGTAGGTTGCTAAAGGTAATCAATAGTGTATGTTATGAAGGATTAATTTTTGCTCTAGGGGAAAAAAATTGCAAAATGCTTTCAAAAGGTTTGTGTGTTGTTTCAGTCACAGTGCTATTTGTTCATGTGCTATTCATTTCATCTGTTCTCTTCCTTGCTCTATGCAAACAGGGTGCCATTTACCATAGTAACTGCTTTGTTGCTCTCAGGAAGTCAGTGGAAAATGGATAAGAGAAACTGAACTTTGTGAGTACCTTTAGTGATAGCCAGAATAGTTTTACTATGTAAAGAGATCTAAAATTAGAGTCCCATTAAGAAATGTGGACTACAACCTTTACATAGTAATCAATCCCGAATGTATGAATTCTAATATTTTATTTTGCACATTTTCTATCCAATGCGCACACAACTGGTCCTTGCATTTACGACCATCACAGCATCCTCATGGTCATGTGATCAGATTTTGGGTGCTTGGCAATCGCTATGTATTTATGATGGTGCACCATTCCTGCGTCCTGTGATCATCATTTGTGACTTTCCCAATCAGTTTCCAACAAGCAAGCCAATGGGGGAAACCGGATTTGCTTAACCATTGCATGCCTCACTTAGCAAGTGTGGCAAAATAGGTCATAAAATTGAATGTGATTCACTTAACAACTGCTTTGCTTACCCATGAAATTCTGACCCCAACTGTGGTTGTAAGTTGAAGACTACCTGTATTGAAGTCTGATTGGCTTCCCTAAAAACTTCAGAATAGATACAGGGCATATAAGTGGCTGCCACTTTATCCTCAGAGATAGGTAGCGAAGTATTTTGGACAGATCCTGTGTTTCCTATTATACTATATGCTCCTGAAATCTGGATTTACCTAGATTTTGTTCTGATCCAATTCTCATGGTCAAGCTATCTACCTCAGGGGTGTCAAATTTGTGGTGTCACGTCATCACGTGACATATCGTGACTTTTTCCCCTTCGCTAAAATGGGGGTTGGCATAGCCAGTGCGTGATACATCTGACCGGTGGGCCATGAGTTTGACACCCCTGATCTACCTCTATAACTTTGTAGTTGCAGCATTGTTGCTGAGAACTTTGGAATTAAAAAAAGAAAAGAAAGCAGTGTAAGAAACAATCCCCCAAGGAAATCTACATCAAGCTTATTGCAGAGAGGATTGTTTGTTTCAGGTGCTTTAAAACTCACAGGACTTTCCAAAGATTGGCATCTGGAAAAAGCAAAAATGCTTGGTTTTCTTTTTTTCAGTGTGATTTGCCAGAGATTTCCAATGTTTTGATTGATTAATTGATTAATAATCCCACCAATGCATTTCATTTCCCCTTTTAGTCACACTCTTCTCCCTACTGGTGCTATGATGGGTGTTGAATGATCCCATCCATGTTGGATTCTCCAGCAAGACCTCTGTTGAGGTCTATTGGTTCTTGGTCCTTCACCTCATTCTTTCCTGTCTTGGTGTTCCTATCTGTCAAGGTTTTTGTAGAACAGGTGTCAAACTCACGTTGTCACGGTGGCATCATGAGACGTATCAGGATTTTTTCCCCCTTTGCTAAACTAGGCGTGGGCATGGCCAGCACATGACGCATCCAGCCCATGAGCTGGGAGTTTGACAGCCCTGTTGTAGAATATTATCTATTATATCACTGCCTTTTTTGCTATGGTAGTGATAGATGTTCCTAGGCTTCTGAAAACAAGTTTGATTTAATATAATTTTCATTTAAAAATGCTTGCTTTAAGTGATAAGCTTGGAGGATGTTGAGGAGAGAAGACTACCGTGTTTCTCCAAAAAGAAGGCCGGGTCTTATTTTCTTTTTACTCCCGAAAAAATGGCTAGGCTTTCTTTTTGGAGGGTTCTAATTATTGACTCACCTCGTGGCGGTGGCACCAACAGTCCCAACCAGCAGGAGCCCGCTGCTGGCCCACTTCTTCTGTGGCCGCTTGCCACCATTGCCCCAGCCTCCGTTTCGCCTTCAGGTGCCTACCAGAAGGGTTAGGGTTAGGTTGATCAATCCGGAGCTCTGTTTTTGGCTGCAGATGCCTTCTGCCAGGCATCTGAAGGCAAAACGGAGGCCAGGGCGAAGCATGCAACTGGTGGCAAACGGCTACAGAAACAGCCACAGAATAAGGCAGGTGTGTGACGTCTGGTAAGTAGGGTAGCTCCCCACCCTAGCTTATTTTTTACCTGTGTGTCTCGCCCCACCCCCTGCACCCCAGGGTGGGCAGGATCTTAATTAGGGCTAATTTTGTGGGTGGGGCTTAATTTGATCGCATGTGCTCAAAAACGTGATAGGGCTTCTTTTCAAGGTGGTTCATCTTTTTGGAGAAGCACGGTATATAATATTCAGCACACTTTAAAACATATAAATAATCTAGAGCATTAAAACAGCATCTAAAAATAAAAAGCTCCATGCCCTACTTTGCAGTATGTTACCAAATGTTTTTAGGAAAACCAGTGCACATAACGGGGATGAAAGAACTTTTCTGTAGGGAAGCTGTGCCAATTGATAGTGTAATCAATTATTTACAATATACTTGAGTTTCTTGTGTTGACCCTCAATTTAGTTTTTTTTTCTTTGCTTTGTAATAAAAGGAATCATAGTAGTGTAAATCCAAATAAGTACAGCAATCGAAATTGATGTATTATAAACTCCAATGATTTCAAGAAAAATTAGGAAGGATATTTTATCATTTTTAATTGACTAGCATTTTTATATTACAGGTATTTTTGAACAACTCAGTTTGGATTTGGTCTTTATTAATTTATAAAGAAGGCAAATAAGAGGTAGGACCTTACCAAAAATAAGGAGTTCCCCATCACATAAATTAGAGTCCAGAGTCTTGATAAAGCTCCATAGGGGAGTTTCCCATCAGAAAAAAAATGAAATACCCTGTCTTATATTTTTTTGAACCCTGAAATAAGTGCTTGGCCTTATTGCCATGCACTCAAAAAGCCCAGTTAGGCTTATTATCAGGGGATGTCTTATTTGGGGGGAAACAGGGTAGTTTTTCACATGGCAGAGAGTTAAAGTTTAGAATTCATTACTTCTTGATATGTGATGGTTACACAAGTAAAAGTAAACAATTAGATTACATTTGTATTTTTTCCTATTATGGAATGGACTTTAAGGCTCTTCATCTGCTCCAATCTGTGTTACATTTCTCCCCAGTTTTTCCAATTATGGTTATTTGTCTTCTGTAAATTATACCTTGTTTATTGGGTAAACCTTTTCCAGGGGTGAAATCCTACTGGTTTGGACCAGTTCAAGCGAACAGTTAGGGATGATTGGTATCAGTTTGCCAAACCAGTAGCAATCATCCATGGTGGCCCGGCCACGTCTGCCCGGTTATCCAGTCACCTGCTTGTCTGCTCGCTGCTTCCGGCTCGCTCACCACTTCCTTCCAGGTCACTCACTGCTTCCCACCACTCAGCTCTGTGCTTCCAGCCCACCCATCTCATCCTCGACCTATATAGGTTCCCCTTTGCCATGCAGCCCATGTATTCACTTAGCCAATGACCGCTTTTTAAGACGTCTCGCTCAGATGCCTTGCTGACAGCCGCTCAAAGAAATAAGTATTGCCAATAGCGGCCTAGCATGGCTCCCCAATCCCTGGCCTCGCGTAGTTCACGCAGCTGCCGGGGATCATTTGCGGCCTAGTGTGCCCCCCAATCCCCGGCCTTGCATAGTTTGTGCAGCCACTGGGGATTGTTTGTGACCTAGCGTGCTGCCCCCCCCTCAATCCCTGCCCTTGCGTAGTTTGCTCAGCTGCTGGGGACCATTTGTGGGCCTCATGCTGGCCCCCCAGGTTCCCGGGCTTGCCTGCCTGACCTGGCTAAACAGCCTGGCTAACTACGCATCTTCCCCCCAGCCTCCAGCTTGCTTACCTTCGCTCTTCGGACCAAATCTCAAGCCACTGGTCGCAACATCTGCCTTGCTTTGCCTGCTGCAATCCCATGGCAGCCTGCAATGCATCTCATCAGTGAGGAACTAAATCTGCCTGCCTGCCTGCCTTGTGCCTTCAATTGGGTAAGTAAGTGGGGTTGTTGGGGTTTTTTTTTTTTGCTTTAAAAAAAGAAGTTAACTGGAGGATTTTTAAAGATTTTTTTTTTAGGAAATAGCCATTTAAAATTTAGGAAGTTTTAAATTTAGCTGCTTTTATATTTTTAGATTTGTGCAGCTTTCTGAGATTTTATGTGTTTCTGTAGTGTTTCACTCTCACTAAACAAACACACAACATCTCACAAAGCTGTTTGTGACATTTTGTGTGTAAAAAGTGTGATAATTGATTTTTTGAGCTCTCTGTGACTGTGAGATTCCTGCTTGTTGCAGGGGCCATTTTGTGTGAAGTCCAGCTGCTTTTGCATTGTGTGTGAGTCAGTTGTGTTGCTTTTGTGCTGTGTGTGTGTAGTGTGAAAGTTGGTCTTTGAGATTCTGAGGTTCCTGCTTGTTGCAGGGGCCATTTTATGTGCTTTTACATTGTGTGTCCTCAGCTAATAAAGCTCCTTTTTTTCCTTTTACAGTAGCAGCTTTTAATAGAAAGAATGAAAAGGCAACAGACTTTGATAGGTTTCTTGGCCAAGAAACCAAAACTGGTACAACAACCATCAGAATTGACCGTGGATGATCCAAAACCATCCCAAGCACCACAAACACCACTACTTCCACCACTTGAATGCGGAGAAAGCAGCAAGTCAGGTATTCAGTCACGCGAGCCCGACATTGAAAGCATTCTTCCAGACTGCTGGACTATGCAACAGTACAGCCACTTTCAAGAGAAGTATGAGCGATTGGAAGTTTCAAACAAGAAACTAGGTTGCAAATATTGTGCGAAACATGACTTCGCAATAGAGAATGGTATTCTTGTACGCAGAGAATGGAAGCATTTCAAAATTGAGGCAGCTGGGAAAAATGAGGAAGTGCAGCCGGCGTTTCTAAGGAAGAAAATGAGAGAACACTTCACATTGAAATCGCACACCATTTGTAGAGACAATGTAAAACAAGCAGAGCAGGATGCCATAACAAAAGCAATGGACAAAATTTCTGAAAGGCAATATGGCGCCATTTCTAAAATGTTCAAAACTGTTTACAGGCTGTCAAAAGCATGCAGACCAATTTCAAGCATAGAATTGATAGAATTGCAAACTGAAAATGGAGTAGATCTGGGAGTACGATTGAATTCAAGGCAAGTTGTGAAAGTTGTTGAGTACATTGCAAATGAAATTAAGACCCAAATGTTTACCAGCATCATTGCACGGAATCTGAAAATATGTTTGATCATTGACAAAGCCTCAACAGTATCCTGCAAACCAGTTTTGATAGTTTTCGTAAAAGTTGAGGACCCAGAGGACCCAGCAACAATTTTTGTCGAGCTTGTTGAATTGAAAAAACAAGATACAGAGACAATACGTTCTGCAGTTGTGGAAAGTTTACATAAGGTTGGGTTTACACAGGACTACCTATAAAAAAAATTAATAGCATTCTGCTCTGATGGTGCCAGCGTTATACTTGGGAGAAAATCTGGAGTGAGCACCAGAATAGCAAAAGAGTTTCCAAACATCATCATATGGCACTGCTTGAACCATTGCCTCCAACTTGTTTTAGATGATGCCATAAAGGAAATAAAGCAAATAAATCATTTAAAAATATTTATTGATAAGATATGCTCTATTTTTCAGCAATCCAATAAGAACTGAATTGAACTTGACGAAATATCCGAAGAACTTAACATTAACATTGTAAAGATTGGTAGAGTTTTTGGGTCAAGATAGGCTGCCTGTAGTTTAAGGGTAACCATAGCTGTATGGTGTGCTTATCCAGCACTACATCGGTATTTTCATGTGAATGCAAAATACTCAGGTATGGGTGCCCGTCTGGAAAATATACATTTTAAAAATGAGTTGGCATTGATGATCGATATTCTGGAAGAAATCTCATTTCATTCAACTGCAGTGCAAGCAAGCAATATGGACATCATAAAGGCTGAAAAACTGGTGAGAAGATCAGTGAAAGCATTTGAACTGCTTACAAAGGGAAAGGGTCCGTACAAAAGAAAAGTTGACGGACTAATTACTTCAGAAACCTTCAAAAATATAAACTTTGTAGAAAATCATTGATTTGTTGGACTTCATCGGGAAAGACTTTTAGGAAGCATCATAACAAATTTGCAGAAAAGACTGATGGACTGTGAACATTTAAAAACAGGTAACCAATTGCAAGACACTACAAATAAATTACAATTTCTACATTTTTTGGTGCCAGAGTACTGGGATTTTTCAGAAGTAGTAGTTCCATGTTCTCTGAACCGCTTTTTCACTGCAGGAGTAGGGTCCCAGTTTGGAAGAGGTAGGCCAGTAATACTGATAGTCATGAGATAGGTTAAATTAGAAATGGTTAGGCAACTTCTGCTCTCTGAACATTTGAAGTTCATTTTCAAAAAAAAAAAAAAGTTTCTGCTTCTGCAGAACTTACAGCAATTGTTCTGACAATATCTTTTACTTTTTTAATACGGTCAGGAATTGCATAGCTCTTCGAATCTTTTTACAGCTTTTCCACAAAATCTCTATAGTCGTTGATGTTAATGTTGTAATTGAAAATGTCACCAAATGTGCGCAGTTGTTCTTTAGCTGCTGTCCACGGAACTACTACTTCTGAAAAATCCCCTGATACTCCCTGAGCTTGGTTGTTTACTTGCAGTCATTTATTACTTGACTAGATAACATCACAAGGATTCCATAGTACTTATACAGTCTGTGGGCTGCTTGTGTGAGTTCTAGGCTCTGGTTGTTTACTCCATGTAACAATTCACTTATTGGTCTTTGGTCCAATCCAGCAGTGCTCTTGTCATGTTTTGTGGGGTGTGAGGGACAATGTGTTTTTTGAATTTCCTTGATTTGGTTGTGTCATTGTCCAGATGTGGGCTGCTTCAGTCGGGTCTGCTACTGGCTGAGTCATAGTTTTTTGACCACGCCCCTTGCTCCTCCCTTTCAGGCTCAGTTTCGACTCAGGCGGCCTGAGAGAAACATCTCCTGCAGATCTGGCTCTCAGCCCAGGTCTGTTCAATTACAATTAAAATTTGTAAGTTTTTCTACCATTTAATTTACTTTATTTTTCCTTTATTTTTATTTTTAACTTTAACTTGCATTTTTTCCAAGGGTACGGGTCTACTAGGCTGGTTATTTTTTTTGCAGCCTACCGGTCTACCCTGTATTGGAGCGTCCTGGTCTACCAGGCTTCTATTTGCTCCTGGCGGTCACCATTTTGGAAGCCCCATTCGCACGCTTTTTAAAACTTTTTTCCTTTGGTGGGGCTTTTCAGACCTATACTACCAACCAAAGTGCAGGGGACTTAAACCTCTCTACCACCAATGTTTTCAAGCGATTCTCTAGGAAAAAGCCCAGAATGCTGAATTCGGCCGCTGCCGCCGCCTTCAGCTCCCGGAACCGACAATCAGCTGTAGAGTGGCCCTTTGAAGTGCCGCGGCTTTTTGGAGAGCAAATAATTGCTGCTTTACCACCAACAAGTTTACAGGAGGTTTTTATTAAGTTTTTGGCCTCAATCCTCCTATACCACCAATGGACTTTCTGCAGAAGGAGAGTTGTAGGGTTTCCCTGCTTTCTCCATGTGGCAATATTACAGCCTTGGATTTGGTGACTGTGAAGGCGCTCAACAGGGACTGTTTCTAGGGCCACCTGGACAGTCATCTATAGAACAGCGTATATCCTGCTCACATGTTGCCTGGCAGCCATTGAGCTAAACGCCAGAGCCTCTGCCATTTTGTTTCATCCCATGTGGCGAAAGTGAAACTAAATCTTTACAGTTGACATCTTGGTCACAGTGAGTTTTACTATTGAAATAGTGGATCGTTCTTCCAAAGGGGAGGGAAATACAATGTCTCCAGGAAAGAAAAATACTTGCATACGCAAGCACCTTTCTAAAGCAATAGAAAAAGATCTGGAAGGGAGATATAAGGCTTTAGAGAAGCAAATTACCAAGGCTATTATTCATGTGTTCAGCACAGAGGCTTCTCCTTCCCCCCCATTAGGAGCAAACAATTTCCACAGTCTAAGCGGTCCTTTTGCGGCTCTGGCTACTGCCAGTCCCGCAACCGTAAGTGATTCACCGCCAAATCCTCCCATTGGAGGCCGCCTGGCTCTCTTCGCAGACAGGTGGAAAGCCTCAACCCCAGACCTCTGGGTCCTCTCTATAGTAACATTTGACCTCCCTCTGGAATTCCTCTCCATACCTCTGACCTTTTTCATTCAATGCCCACCTTACAGCAGTGAGTCCAGACGCCAACTAATGGACCAAGCTGTTCAACACCTCCTGCAAATACACGACATAAAGAAGGTTTCCCAAAGTCAATGGAGGCAAGGGTTTTATTGTCTATCCTGTTTGTGGTTCCGAAACGGTCGGGATGTGTGTGTGTGTGGAGGGCAATACTGGATTTAAAGTCTCTCAATTCTTACATAGTGTATCACAGATTCAAAATGTGTTCACTAAACTCTATCCTTCAGGGGATTCGTCCCAACGATTTTCTAGTTTCCATAGATCTCATGGAGGCTTACCTTCACAAAGCATCGACAGTATCGCCGCTTCAGCTACACAGGAAAATATTTACAGTACTGAGCCCTTCCCTTCGGACTGGCATCGGCCCTGAGGGTCTTCACAAAGGTCCTGGCGGTCGTAGCAGCTCACCTCAGGCAACAACCAGTAAGGCTCCAGGCTTACCTGGACGATATTTTGATTCTAGCTCACTCTCACGACCAAGCCTTACACGATCTAAACATCACAATTCAAACCTTGAACAAACACAGCTTTCTGGTCAACCAGAAAAAGAGCCAATTAGTGCCAGTCCACCAACTCGTCCACCTCGGCGCCATTATCGATACACATCAAGGTGCAGTCTACCTGTCCTTGGAACAACGAGCCGACATCAAAGACATGATAGCTCACATTCACAGAAGCCTTTCTGTTCCATTGTCCACCTTGTCCAAGCTTCTAGGCAAGATGATCTCCTGCATTCAGATTGTTCTCTGGGCATGCCTTCATACCCGACACTTGCAGTGGTTCCTACTTCCTTTCCAAAGAAAGTGTCAAGCTCACACCACGGCCACTGTCAGAGTCCCACTTTCAGTCAGGCGATCGCTACACTGGTGGACATCACTCTCTCTAGACAAGGGATGTCTCTTGTCTCTTCATGGACCAGAGCAGACTCACCCTCACAACAGATGCCAGTCTACACGGCTGGGGAGCTCATCTCGAGACCTGACCAACCCTTTAAATTGGCTAGAGCTGAAACTCCACCTAGTTCTCACACAATTTCAACAGTTTGTGCAAAACCATCATGTTCTGGTGCTGACAGACAACATAGCTGCAAAAGCACATGTCAATTGTCAAGGGGGGACTCGCTCAAGACGTCTCATGGAGGAAGCCTTTCGTCTAGGCAAGTAGGCTGAGCAACATCTCCTCTCCATCTGAGCAGATCATATAGCGGGGATGGAGAACACCCAAGCAGATTTCCTCAGCAGAACCCAGATAGACAATGCCAAGTGGCAGCTCCACCCGGACATTTTCCAAGTGATATGCAACAGGTTCAGGTTTCCGAACATAGACCTCTTCACAACGAATCTGAACACTCAACTTCCTTGTTTCTTCTCAAGGTTCCCGACTCTGGGAGCGGAAGGGATCAATGCTCTCCGACTTACATGGCCACCCGGTCTTCACTATGCCTTCCCACCACTGCCTCTAATCCAAGCTCTGCTTAGGAAGGTGGTTGCCAACAGGGCAGAAATAATCCTCGTAGCTCTGCATTGGCCCCGGCGCCCGTGGTTTGTGGATCTGGTCAATTTCTCCATATCGCAGCATTGGAGGATTCCATCAGATCAGATCGTCCTGCGGCAAGGAGTCCTGATCCATCTGGAACCTCAGTGGCTCCAACTGATTGCTTGGCACTTGAAAGGGCCCTCCTAAGACGGGACATGTATTCAGATAGGGTGATTCCTACTGTACAGGCTTGTAGACGCAGGTCCACAGTTAGGCTTTACAATATCATCTGGCTAGCCTTTGTAAGATGGTGTAGGTCCCGCCAGGTCAACCCTCTTTCAGCCTCCCCTCCCCAGGTCCTAGAATTCCTGCAGGATGGCTTGGACTGCGGTCTGGTCCACAGCATCGTCCAGCCCCTCCCTCTGTCTCAGGGTCTGTACTGTTTGTTTTTGTTAATGTTCAAGGAGTTTATTTTCCAGTGTCCCGTTGGACCAGTTTTCTTTCTCTGATGGTGGTGGTTCTTGTTGGAGATTTTTCTTATGGCCTTCTTTGCCGAAACTGAGCCTGAAAGAGAGGAGCAAGAGGCGTGGTCAAAAAACTATGACTCAGCCAGTAGCAGACCCGACTGAAGCAGCCCACATCTGGACGATGACACAACTATTAAGAAATTTGGCCTTCAATGCCCATTCTCTTCATCTTTTGTTTAATTAGTATTGTTAGAGCAGGATGCTAGTCCTTATCCCAAAATGCTAATGCTAAATAACTAACTTGTTCAAAAGTTGATCATTCTTTGGTGACCCACCACTGAAAGTAACTTTTTTTGGAGTCTAAAAACTATAGTGTGGATGTTTTGACATAAGGATCGACAGGACTGGGATTTATTTATTGTAGAACAGTGAAGAATATTTTAGGGTTTTGTTTAAAAAACAAAAAACAGGCCAAGCTTATTTTAGGACTGCAATTTTCATATGTTTCCTGCCTCACATTGA
Source organism: Masticophis lateralis (assembly GCA_030761175.1). NCBI lineage: Eukaryota > Metazoa > Chordata > Lepidosauria > Squamata > Colubridae > Masticophis > Masticophis lateralis. The sequence continues at coordinate 318,558,499 of JAUDYJ010000001.1, read as the reverse complement.
CAGCAACCAATGTATTGCATTGGTGGAGTAGACGGATCAATGGTCTGACTCAATAATAAGGTAATTGTGTATATGTTATGCTAAAAGAGCTGCTCCTTCTGAAGCGTATTTGCCTTAATGAAGCAACTATTAGGGATTCATTATACTATTTCTATCAAACGTACCATGCTGTTAAGACAGATTTTTCCAACTTGGTGGCTTTCAGTTTCCAGAAATCTTAGCAAAAGTTATGCAGGTGGAAGTCTGCTTATTTTGAATATGCCAGGGTTGAGGAATATTGTAATAAGCTGTTGAACTGGGATCCGATTCAAGCTTGCATTCAGCCATGGAACTCATTTATGACTTTCATCCAAGGCGCTTAGCACAATCCACATTACGGCTCTTGTTTTGATAATAAAATGAGGGGACATACTGTATATTGTCTGGAGTTTCTAGAAGCAAGAAAGGATATAAAGATAAGAACAGGTAAAAAACCCTTTACAGGGTCTCAAAGAGGATTTTTCTGTCCTTTTTAAGACCTGAAGGATTGAATAAAGAAACTTATGAGATCAAGTCTTGTGATGCTCTTCTTTAAGATTATGGGACAACTAATAATCATGAGTCTTTTCTCTGATCTGTTTTGATTGCAAAATGCTTTCCATCAACAACTTGATTAATTTTTCTGTGATCTTGTGAGACAAATAGCATTTTCATTTGAGAGAGAATGAAGCCTGAAACAGGATGGCTTTATATCAATTACCTAATTTTAATTTTTGTGTATGAGATTGCTTGTCTCATTTGCGGTTTGTTTTTCATTTTGAGTTTAAAAGCTTTTATGGAGCATAAACTTTTCTGACTTTACTGAACTGTAGGTGGACATTTTCATTCAAGCTGAAAATCTAGGTCAACTATTCATAAAAATAACTCAAGTGTTCATTGTATAAAAGGTACAAGCCTCCAGCAACTAAAGCAAGTGATTTCAGCTTTGCACTTCCTTTCCTGAACTTTTAATCATTATCACTAACAAATTTAACATCTCATTTACTGTGTATAGTCACCATTTTTATTGAATAGGATTGTCAGAAAACTACAGACGTAGAGGACATATAATAAAAGAAATTATTTGTATAGTAATGATAGATTTGTACACAAGCAGAAAATCAGTGCAGTCATTCTCCAAAAGGATATATAGCAGTGGCCAAAATAATATTTCATTCATAAAGTAAGGCATAGGAAAACCTAATGTAGGTTATCTGTTTGTTTAAATATTGTAGAATACCCTGGGACTAAGCTGAGCTGTTAGAAATATATTCTACCTGGGTGATTGCTTTTATAGAATATGTTTTCAACAAGGTTTTAAATAACATATTTTCTTTCAGAAAAAGAGATAAAGACATTCTGTGTCCAAAAAACAAAACAAAAAACTGTGAATGTGTAAATTCTGCAGAATTTATTCAGGAAAGAATGGGATGAAGAAAGAGAAATTAGAATAGGTTTATAGCCATAGCGTATGCAGTTAAAGGCTGTCTCAGTACTGAATTTGCAGATTTGTCTAACTGACTCAAAATATCACCTAGCAATCGGGGACAAAGAAAATTATTCCAGCCACATCTGAAAACCCCATTCCTAGATTGAGTTTGCACTTCCAAACACAAGCAAATCTTCACACCTGTATAGGATTTCTCCATTTTGTGATCCTATCCATTTCAACCTGGTGAAACTGCAGCATGTTGAAATTCCATTTTATTTGCATGCAACAGTATAAAGAGGTACAGCATGGCATAGTACAATTTTTTTTAAAAAAAGAAGACATTTCTACTGTTATAGACATTTTTTGCCTATGAATACTGCCTCCCTGATATCTCTCTCGTTCTTTTTATTATGCCTCCATTTTGTTTACAGCCTTGTCAATGCTCACTACAGTACTGACTTATTTAGAGTTATTAGAGGGAGTGATACATACAGAAAGAGAAAGATCATGTCACAGGAAACATTAAGATATTTTGTTAGCTTGAAGTCACAGGCCTCTGTTTTTTTCCAGACATGACATTATCTATCCCTGTCCAATCCTAACAGCTATATGTCAGTAACATTGAGAATCCCAATTTACAGGATTATTTGGGTTGTAAATGTGTACAAGCATATTTGGCTTGTAAATATATAACTATAAAAGGCTACCATTATAAAACCATGTTTTAAAACCATTGCTCATAGGAAGGGAAACCCATATGAACTTCAAAGTCCCAGTTCTTTGCTATCCTTTTCTCCTTTGCTTTGTGAATTCCCTGTTTAGACATAAAAGAGCTTGTCCTTTGGGTGGATATTTGGAAAGAACAGCTAATGCTGAAAAGAGTCTTTTGTTCTTGCTGGGGATTGGTAGGGAAAATCAGTCCTGAATTGGTAATTCCCTTTCTCTGCCCTCCACTACAAAGAATGCTTTGTGATCCAGTCTAGCAAATGAATGGGCAAAGCATAAACAAACAAATGAAGCACTCTGGCATTTTAGAGACAGGATTTTGAATGTTTTCAATGGCCACAGCCCCCACCTCCTTTTGTTATCTAAAAACTTTTTTACAAAAAGTATTAAACTTAGTTAATAATCAAAGTAATATGTCAACCAAAATTTAGGTTTACAAATTTAGTAGGGTTTCTACTTGATATGGATCCAAATGGTCAGAAGGTACAAAGTACTTTTTTTTAATACTAGTAAAGTCCATCCCTTGGTGAGGAGTTGCGATACTGAATCTGTAATAGACGATGACGTTTGACTTAGATAGATACATAAATGCATGTCAAGCAAGCCTTACTTCTTTTTAATGCACCATCAGTTGTCTCAAAGCAACAACAAAATTTTTATCTATGGGCTGTGGTGGTATTCAGCTGATTCTATCCAGTTCGGGTGAATTGAGAGCGGCGGCTGTAGGAGGCTCCGCCCACCCATCCGGATGTCATCATGTCCCGTTTTTGACATGGACGGCTCTGCGCATGTGCAGAGATGATGCGTGCGAGGCGCGCGCTCACATTTGTGAATCAGTAGCGAAGGTAAGCGAATACCACCCCTATCTATGGGTCCAAAGACAAGAAGGCAGCTCCTCCTCAATCTGTATCTTGAAGCTGACTGAACCTTCTCCAATTCTGGCCATAAAATTATGGCCTCCATCACACCAGAGGCAGAAGTGTGTTTAAGGAGCCCAGAAGATGTGTGGTATTCATAGTGCTGGCTTTCAACAGAAGAATCTCAGAATAGATAGACTTCCATTTCTGCCCTCTGCTACAGTATCTGCTGCCTGAGGCAACTGCCTCCTTCTCCTTAAGAGTCCAGCTGACATTGCAAAACTTGTCCCCCAGCTTGTTATATTGGCACTTCTTTGAGACTTTCCTCCGCCACTCTCAATTGTCATTCTTTTTTTGTGGGTAATTATACATCAAGTACAAATTGTTATTCTTAACTCCCTACACCCAGGGGGTGGGATGTGACAATTCCAGTGTCTTAATAAGTACCCAACGTTTTTTCAAGGCCATTCATTATTCAGAACCTTATTCTCCATAATCAGATGCCAAGCTATAGAAGACCCTGGATTCAGAGAGTCCTTTTGCATATTGAAAAGCCGTGTGCTGTTCACACAGTGGCTTTGATGGACTGCATATTAAATAGTGAATGTCTTTGATTTCATGGAAAAGCAGTTATAAAGACCAGTTCACACGACCTCTGCCATACAGTAATACATATGTAAGTCCCCCCCCCCGCCCGAAACTGTTTTGTAGATTGTTGGGTTGTCTTGCCCACTTGCTCCATTTCCTGATAAGCATATGGAAAAGTCTGCCATTATTTTAACTTCCCCCTTTGTGTATCTTTTGGGAAACAAGGCCTTGCAACGTGTTCAGCTTCCAAATCATAGTAATCCTGGATTGTTAGGAATTTATAGATTGTGAAAAGAAGAGCTGTTAACTTTTGGAATAGTTTTTTAAAAAATTTATGAATCTATCAAGCTCAGACTATAATTTCTGCTCTTAAGCCTTTTCTTTCTGGATCATGTGTCAGCAGTCAATGATCCCAGGCTCAATGTGGGTTTTTGGGTTTTTTTGTAAGTTTTGGATTTGCTTTTGCCATCAATGCTGAAAACTGATGGCATAACTTCCATCATTTTGAGACAGGAAACTCTCCAAAGTATATAGTATGAATTTTATAGCATGTAAGCTATGTAGCATCAGTGTTCTGTTCACTGTGGCTCTCATCTATCAAATGTTAGATTGATTCCTGCTTTAGATGTTAATGTACATTAGTTCAGTTACTTTAAAACATAAGCCAGTCGTCTTGCCCATTCATCTTGGTGGAGGCTAGTTTAACTTCAATTCCTATCCTTAAGGCACCACAGGGAGCATGTTTGTGCCTCGCAAATCAAAAGCTTCAGTGTCTTGATGGGTAAATCTCTCTTTTTTAACCATTGAAATAGACGGTAATCATAAACTCCAGTTGACCTATCTTTAAAAATAAGAGTTTGTTCCAATTATAAAGTTGGGATAGGTCCTCTAATTTTAAGAAATGCCTCTTTCTCCAAAACGTTCAAGCAACAAGGTTCTGAATTGTTTCTCAATCCATTAATTTCTTTCATTTGTTCTCTTATCTGGCACTCTACTATCAGGGGCCAATGAAGACTCAAATCCAATAGGAGAAGGAAGTTTGAGAAGAGATGTAAGGAGGAACACAGAATGGATGGGATTTTCCATCTGGTAGTCCCGAGAAGTTCATTGGGGCAATAAAAAAACTTAATTCCTAATGATAATGGTTGTCATCCAGTGTGCTAAAACATGGGAGCTCTTGTAGATAAACATTGCCCTATTTGCTTTGTCAGAAACTATTAATCTCCCCCAAATGCTGTCTACCTGTGTAATCTACACATTGGGGCTCTGGCAAGGGACCGCCTCCCTAATTCAAAGGGGGTTTTATATCTAGTGCTAGTTGTTGAATAGGATATTCTTTTGCCTACAACTTATTTTCCCAGACAGTAGAAAGTCTTGGGCAGCCCTTAATTCAGGATTGAACCTTTTTATGCCCCAGGGAATTTTATCTCTATTATTCTGACCTTGAAAGACTATATGAGGTATGCCTATCAGTGCAGTGTGGAGCTGGGTGGGAAACATTTCAGCTTTTTTTTTAAGGTTTCTTTTTAGCACAAACTTCCACACCAAGCCCTGAAAATGTAAATTAAACAGAAAATCTTGCCACCCAAAATTGGTAATTTTCCAATTTGAGGATTTACCCCTTCCTTAAATTCAAGCCTAAGCTTGAATTTCCATTCAGAGGGGAAACCATCGGCACCATTTAATATTTTTATAATAATGCTATTACCGTTTTGAAAGGTGATTTGTATGATTAAATGTGCAGCTTATAGCAAGCAGCTATAGCCAGTAGTTTTAGAGTTACAATCACATTAGAAGTTCAAAACATAAAATGTTGATTTCCCAATTCCATTGATTTTGCTTTCTTCAACTCTTGGACACATCAGTTCCAATCTTTCTCTGTGATGAAACATGCAGCCCAAGATGGTGTACATAGCATATGGAAGTGTGACGGTTACTTGGACTCCCATGTCCAGACACCATAATATTGAAATGGCTGTTCATTATCTGTTTGTGCAACCAAGTGTGTTGCAGTCTAGGGATGGAAAGAGTAAGGTTGCAGCTGAGAGCCTTGCCTTAGATCTACACAAATCAGATTCTTATGTACTTTTAGATTATGGACAAACTAGCTGTGAATACCTTCATACACATATACACAGAGTGTGACTGAAAGCAGACAGACCCAGGTGTGGGTTTTAAAATTTTTTAGCAAGGGGTTCTCTGTCCGGTTGCTGGGTGGGCATGGGCGTGGTGGGCATGGCCTAGTCGGCCTCCTGCACTGTGGTGGGGGAGGGGTCGTTTTTGCCTTCCCCGGGCTCCAGAGGCTTTCCTTGAGCCTCTGGGATGATGAAAATAGCCTCCCCAGACTCTGGAGATCCTCTGGAGGCCAGAAACGGTCTTCCCAAACTTTGGTAGGCCCATTTTTGCCCTCCCCAAGCCTCTGTGCATGCCCTGCACTTACCTGCATCCAAAACGGCCCGTGTGGTGACTCCTGAGAGAGGTGAGGCGGGATGGGCGGGGCCAGCCAGAACTGGGATTTGGGGGTTCTCCGAGCTGCATAGAATCTTAGCTAGAGATTTTGCTGAATCCCTGAGAACCCCCAGCAGCCCACTCCTGGACAGACCTATAAGAATTTTCTTTACAAGTTTCTTGAATCTCTTCTGGTGGCAAATACACAGAGAGTTGAGGCTGCAGTCACAAGCTCTATGCAGAGATTCTATCCATACACGTATAATGAAGGACCATCTAGGGACAACACACAGGCGCCATCTAGTGGAAACTAAAAGATGCTGAAGAGAACTCCCTTTCTAGGTGGTAGTGTATTATAGCCCTTTATGCAGAGAGGTGGGGAACAGACAAGCAGTTGCAAGTGTCAGAAGGCCATTGCTGGACAAAGGAATAAGAAAACCGAATTAATTTATTCACATCTTCTCTTTTAAATTCTCAGGGACAGGGTTTTAAAACAAATATTGTACAGCCTCCCCTGTAGCTCCACTCTGTCAAATTGTGAAATCAAATTGTAACAGCTAAAAAAGTGAATAAACAATGAAAGAAAGGCAGAAGCAAACACGTCCTTTTACAATTTTTCTCTTCAACATCTGAACCTGCAATGGAGACTTCTGCAGCTGCAGATATGTTCCTTTAGAGTAGCTAATTTGTTTGCTTTCACCTGGCATTCCTGTTGGATGGAATGCTTCCAATCCCTGTCTGAGCTGTTTTAAGGCCAGGTCTCTTTAAAGATTTAGGAAAGTTTTACAGACTTGAATAGAGAAATCCAGCAACAGAATGGTTTTTTTTTTGTTTGCTTTTTATTTTCTCAGAGATTAGATCATGAGTTACATTCATATTTTTATTGGTTTGTCCTCCCTTGGAAGGGAAGGACATTTAGACTTCTTTGGGAATACTAATGTATGTATAGACAATATGTATTTTATTAATATAGTGAGGATACGGGTCTTGGTGAATAAATGTCTCTGAAGAATAGGAAGTCCTATATTTCCTAACATTCCATTCCATTTAAAAAAATACCACTTCAGACTGAGAGATGGGAGGTAATTTTTTTTAAAATAGTAAATGAATAATAAAAAAGATAAAAAATGAAGCTAGAACCTGATAAAAATTACCAGGTATCAAAATTATGCTAAATAATAAGAATCCTCCTCAGAATTAAATGGATATCATGTAAGGGTGTGGGAAGCCCCACTCCCTCCAGAAGAATGAAATGTTTTGGGAAATATTAAAAAAGGCAGAATATTACATTTCCCTAAAGGAAAAACATGTTTTTAGAGGCAGAAAACAGCACCCAGTTTTTCTTAATAGCCCACAGCAGATGCCAGCATTTAAGGAGAGAAAGAGCTTATTGAAAAAAGAAGCCAACTATCTAGTTGACTCAATTCATAAGCAAAGCAAATACTGCAGGCAGAAATCCATTCAAGACAGGATATTTCAAAACTCCTTGCAGCAAAGTTTGACAGCTAGCAAAAGCAGAATGGTAGAATTAGTACAGGAGCCCCTCACCCAAGATCCAGCAGAGGATGAAAGTCATTGGTCATAACAGGAATTGCCCAACACTGTTTCAGAACACAAGCCCCTTTACTGCACAACCTCCACCCCAACAGCATTTCAGGACCTGTATAAAAATCCTGGCACTCATCTAGCTAATTGTTCAGCTGACCCAGCACACTGCACACTGTCTTTGTGCATGGTTCTGTTCATCATCCGCCACTTTATTTTATTCTCGGCTTGGATCTGAAGCAGATGGATTTTTCTTCCAACAAGGGAATACTCTAGGTTTTCCTTTATTGGTAGGAGAATCTATACAGTCACAAGTTAGAATACTTGTGCTAGAAAGTTTACATTGTGTTCCTTCACTGAATCAGAATAGAATTAGAAATAGCAATAACATTAGCAATAACATTTAGGCTTATATATCACACTTCAGAGCACTCACCGGGCGGTTTACAGTGTAGAAGCATTATTTGCATATTGCCTTCAACAATCCAGGCCCTCATTTTACTGACCTCAGAAGGATGGAGGGCTGCGTCAATCTTGAGCCCAATTAGGATTGAACTCATGGCTGTGGGCAGAGTTTGCCTGCAATACTGCATTCTGTCCACGGCATGACCAGGGCTCAATGTTGATTTCCGAGATCATTTTCTGACTGAACTATTCTGTGATTGTTGTGTTGCTTTATGCTCAGTAATGAGAATTTACTTACTCACCTTGAAATGTGACATCTAATAATTATTAATAGATCAATAACCAGAGAGGTATCTGAGCCCAAGACTCTTCTGGCATGACTTGCCTTAATGAAAACTCCAGTTTTTGGTTTCAGGAAAGATCACTGGATTAAAATGCTGAAAATTGCTTGTATATATTTGGGGAGGATTCAGCCAGTTCGCACCAATTCAGGAGAACCGGTTGTTAACTTTCTAAGCAGTTTGGAGAATTGTATGTTGGAAGAAATCTCATTTTGTTTTTTTCCCATTTTACAGGGCCAATCCTGTAAGGAAGGCAGGAAGGAAACATTCTGGTGTTGTTTCTAGCCTAATCTTTACTACCCTGCTTACAGAAACTGCTTCTACGGTTAACCCTTATTACATTATAACAACTAAGGCGAAGCGGCCATCAACGTGAGTGACGTTGAGTTGGTCATGCCCACCCAGTCACATGACCACCAAGCTGCACCTACAGCTGGTCATTAGGGCAGAGAACCAGTTGTTAAATTATTTGAATCCCACCACTGGGGAGGACTCTAAATGAGGAACATCTGTTCTAATACCAAAAAGCACTATAGCTATTGTTATCTTTGACTTAATTTATTATTTACTGTTTATAAAATATATTTATATGTATCTTAATCTGTTCACCGCCCTGAGTCCTTTGGGAGAAGGGCGGTATAGAAATTCAATAAATAATAATAATAATAATAATAATAATAATAATAATAATAATAATCTTTCAAAAGATGTATTCAGTCCTGATTCCTTTGAGGTGGAAAGCCATATAAAATGGTTGAGGCTGAGATCCCACAAGATTAGCAAATCCCTGTGCTACCCCACTCACTTATACACACACATGTGTGGTTTATTAAAGAGAGTTTTATTAATGTTCCCCAGCAGTTCCCTTCATCCGGTCTCAGAACTGTCCCAAATAAAGCCAGCCATAACCAGGCCATTTTAATCCACAAGGCAATGGCCAATAGTCCACAAAACAAATGGAAAGCTGCTCCAACAAAAAAAAATTAAATCCACCAAGGAAAACCGAAAGTACATCCATGAGAACTCACTTGGCAAGAGAAGTTCAGCATCTCCAAGGCAGGAAGCACACAGAACAATCACACACAGCCATAAACCTGTTCCCAGCAACGCCTCCCTCTGCCTGCCATGATAAATAGCTTTCCGGGGCAGCCCATCAAGACAAATGGGACCTTCTCCCGAGTAATCTGGCAGATCTCCATTGCTATTGTCTTATTTCTGCCCTGTGTGCTCTGAGATCCACCATGGAAGGCAGCTTCTCCCCATCCTCTTCACTGACTTGCAAGCTGTTCCCAGCCGAAGCCTGTAAATCTCTTTCGGCTGGCAGTTCAGAGTCATTAATTAACCCTGTGCTGATGTGCCAGGAATGTGCTCATTCCCCCTCAAGCTGGCCTCCGAGGAAGAGTCAGAGGAGTCATCCAAAGGAGACCTAAATCCCATGAAATCTTCTACTATTTCCATTTGTTACATAGTCCATTTTTAAATATTGTATTTGTTTGTGATCAGTTCATTTGTTTTTCTGCTGATTTCAAAGACTGACTTGATCAGTCTTCTATTGTTTGTGCTTTGTAACTCAAAGACATGATATCATGAATTCCCTCCCCTTACATGCTCTAGTCCAGGGGTGTCAAATGCGGGCCAGGTGCATCACACAAAGGCCACACCAAAAATTGTCTTCCTAGTCTTAGCACATCTGACCCTTGCAAAATAAAGTCTACTTTTAACCAAGCTCGACCTCTAGTGATTACACGGATGCCCATATTGTTCTTTTGGCAATGATATCAAAATGTCTTCCAGGTTTTTTCAAGTTTCCACTCTAGCCAACAATTATGGGATTTTATGGTGGTCTCCCATCTTGTGCTAACCAATCTGATTCTACTTTATAACATAAGCTGTCGCCATGGTCACTCATGCCCTCGTTACTTCTCGGTTGGATTACTGTAACGCCCTCTACATGGGGCTGCCCTTGGGATACATCCGGAGACTCCAGTTAGTTCAGAACGTGGCCGCGCGGGTAGTTACTCTTGTTACTCCCATGTTACACCTTTCCTGCGTGGGCTGCACTGGCTACCAGTTGTTCTTCGGGTCCTTTTCAAGGTGCTGGTGCTCACCTATAGAGCCCTACATGGCTTAGGCCCGGGGTACTTACAGCACCATCTCTTGCGTTCCTCCCATTGTCCGGTGCACTCCCACAGAATGGGCCTCCTCTGGGTGCCATCAGCCAAACAATGTCAGCTGGCGGCCCCTAGGAGGAGGGCTTTCTCTGTCAGAGCCCTGACCCTCTGGAATAGTTTGCCCACCGACCTCAGGACGGCCCCCGACCTCCTCTCCTTTCGCCGCGGACTAAAGACGTGGCTGTTCCAACAGTTCTCTGATCGTGGAGTTGTATAGTTTTACAATTTGAATGGTTTTTATTGTGGATTTTAATTTATTTTAATTATGTTTACTGTGATTTGTATTGGCATTGTTATATGTAAGCCGCCCTGAGTCCTCGGGGAGAATGGCGGCATATAAATCACAAAAATAAATTAAATAAATAAATAAATAAATAAATAAATAAATAAGTCAAGCTTAGCTGGGGGCTGCCATCTGTAAAACGTTGCTGACATTTATCGCAGTGCAAGCATATTGGAAACCAAACGGGAGGAAAGAACTTGGCCAAGTTTGTTAATAACTCCTCTCCAAAAATCCCACATTTCACAATTGGTCTTTAGCTGCTGATACCAGAAATAAAAGCATGATGTCATTTGGCTTAGTTTTCACTCCCTTGCCCTAAATCAGATCTGTGTCTCTCATGGTTTAAAACAGAGCACTGAACTTGCAAAAAGGGAGGGTTGTTTTTGTACTTGAGATTTACAGCTTTCTTTTATCTCTCATTGGTCCACAATAGATGTTTTTTCAGCAAGCATGGAAAGGGTGACCTCATGTAAAAGCTCTGTAAGCTTTCCTCCAAATTAGAGTATAAGAATGCCAGAGCATTCCATAGCCAATGGTTTCAGTTTTGATTTCCCTGAAATGATACTGAATACGTGAAGGAGGTAAACAGTTGGGTATTATTTAAAAAAACTCAGGGCTCCTAGGACACATAATACATTTTTAGCAACAACACAGATGGAATATTGGCTCCTCCAAAGTCAACATGGGACCTTCCATATACAAACATATACAAACATGGGACCTTCCATATACAAACAGGAGAACTGGCAAGCACAGAGGAACCCCAGATTTTATACAGCCAACTTACTTTACTAACAAAGAATATTTGTAGCTCAGGGTTGACATGATGGTAGTCTCTGAGCATGGTTATTTTCTTGCAGATGTTTCATTACCCAATCTAGGTAGCATCATCAGCACTGATGATCGTCCCAAAGGTGCTTTTTCAAAAGGCAACTGGACTTTCTTTGAAGACGTTTCGCTTCTCATCCAAGAAGCTTCTTCAGCTCTTGACGGGATGGTGGGGAATGGAAGGATTTATACTCCTTGCAGTCAGCTGGTCATTTGCATTTTTTAGCACTTCGTTAAGGTCCCCTGGAGGCTTATCTTGTGTCATCAGGGTCACCTGAGTGGTGCAAATGGGTGCGGAGCCTTCTTGGAACTGTTGAAAGGACTGTGTTGTAGATTGGAGATAGATGGTGTCCTATCCCTCCCCCTCTGTTGAGAGAGGGCTGTTCAATTTTGACATAGATGGCTTCTTTGACCCCCCCCTCCTTTCAAACCAGCAGTCCACTCTGTCCAAAATGTGACTTTGCTGTCTTCAAAAGAGTGGCCTTTGTCTTTTAAATGCAGATGGACTGCTGAATCTAGTCCTGATGTGTTTGTTCTCCTATGTCCGTGATGGCGAACCTATGGCACGGGTGCCACAGGTGGCACGTGGAGCCATATCGGTGGGGATGCAAACTCAGCTTCGGCATGCATGCATGCGCCACCAGAAGTCAGGAAACAAACTGTTTCTGGCCTCTGGAGGGCCTCTGGGGAGGGTGGGGAAGTTTTTGCCCTCCCCAAGCTCCTAGAAAGGCTCTGGAGCCTGGGGAGAGCAAAAAAAGAGCCTACCAGGCCCACCGTGCCATCATGTGCCAAAAGGGCGGGGCGCATAGATTTATGGATGTGGGCACATGTACGTGTGACCCCACCGCGCTCCCCCCACTTTTGGCACGCGATGGCAAAAAGGTTAGCCATCACTGTCCTATGTTCTCCAGCACTGATGCTGTTACCTAGTTTGGGTAATGAAATGTCGGCAAGAAAACAAGCAAGCTCAGAGAGCACGAAGGATCCCTCAACCTATTTTAAAAGTACAGCTCAGTAATGATGGAGTAGAGTCAGCGGCTCTATAATGTTTCTCGGACAAAATGGAATGGAGGATTTTGATGGAGTCTTTCCTGCTGTGATATTTTGTGGCAGATCCCACTCCTTGATATTTGCTCCTATGTACATGCAATATCTTTGAACAAATGTTCATCTCTGCTAAATGTTTGAAGAAGCATACAACACATGCAGAAATTATCAGTCCTTGCAACAAAACTACACTGGGCAGAGCAATGATATAAACTGGATGGGAGAATAGGAGTTCCCCTCCCCCTTTTTTTCTGGGCAGGAGGATGGGGATATTTATTTATAGATTGTGCTAAACCTACTTTAAGATGTGTGCTATGTTTCTGTGTTACTGACCTCAAAATGATAGAAGCCTGTTCTGACAGTTTTGAATAATTCTGCCACAAGAATTCACTGATGTACTGAGACCAGGTTCTAGACTCTGGGGAAAAAAGTGATGCCAGAGTTGCATATGTCTCCAGATTTGCAGATTTGCCCATCCCTGGTTTATTGCAACTCAGAGAAAACAAATAAACGTAAGATTTTTAAAATGGGAATGAGAACATCCGCATAAATCACAAGATTTAGAAATCATTGGCATGCAACTCCTGTGATTCAGTTGGGGCTGAAAATAACTAAAAGTCCCCAGATGTTCCTTCTAGGGCAGAGCTATGCTGGCTGGAGAATTCTGGGAGCTGAAGTCCACAAGTCTTAAAGCTGCCAAGTTTGAAGACCTCTGCTCTAGGGCTTCAGATTTGTGCCTCTGATGAAGATAAATGAAAATAAAAATCTGCAATAAAAAGTACATATCATATAAAGTACACAATATAATCACGGTTGTGGGGCCATGAAGGAAGGTCTGAAATTGGGCAGGTTTCAGCAATAAAAGATATCCTAGCATTGTGCATTTGAATGTTTGAATTACACCTGGCAACAAGTGCATCTTTCGCTACGTACTCACCTTGGACACTTCTGTATACATCAGGCCCAAGTAAACTGGGCAGTAGCATAAAAGCAAAAAGAAGTTAATTCAGGGGTGAAATGCTCCCGGTTCGGACCAGATTGCCTGATCCGGTAGCAATGGCAGGTGGTGGTTCAGAGAACCGATAGCAAAAATCCCTGCACCCCTCATGCCCAGCTGAGCCGCAGGATCATCAGAGGCTTTTTTTTTTTACTTTTAAAAGCATTTTTTCTACAACCTCTTCCGACGAAAAAATGCTTTTAAAAGTTAAAAAAAAGAGCCTCTGATGATCGCGCGGTTCAGCTGGGATCATCAGAGGCTTTTCAAAGCATTTTTTCCTGCAACCTCTTAAGATTGTAGAAAAAATGCTTTTAAAAGTAAAAAAAAAAGTTGGCCACACCCACCCAGTCACATTACCCCCCCACCAAGCCATGCCCACAAAATAAGCCACACCTACAAAAAATAAGCCACGCCCACAGAACCGGTAGTAAAAAAATTTAGAATCCACCCCTGACTGAGTTGATGTGTTCTTCACAATCATGTCCTACTGTTGATATCACTGCACTGGAGATGGGAGAGAATAGGAGAAGGAGTAAAAGTGGACTTGAACCTTGGACTTTGTAGACCAGATCCAAATTTTAGTTCCATTTTAGCTTTTCTGTAATATCTAACTCCAGACAAAGAATTATGTGGCAGAGTAAAAAGAGAATAATTATATTTAAGCCTGGCAGACTTATTTTCTCCAAAGGCAATGAACTACTTTTTCTACCTACTTTGAAAGGACTTTTTTTAGTCCCTGGGTTTAAGGCGATTTATTCCTTCTATGTGGATTATATAATCAGCCAAGATTAAAATCTTTCCACTAGATGGTGGTATTTCAATGCACAGAAAACTCTGGATAGGACATCTGCTTTCATTATTGGCAGCTCGCTGTCTTAGCAACAAAATGGTTGCTAGCAGAATAATTGTTTAAATTATTACAACGAGAATAATCAAGACACATAACTCAAAAATAAAAACAGCAAACGGTCAATATCAAAACATCATTAAAACAATATATCAAAAGAAACGTAAAATTTGCTAATATAAACAATATTTAGACTTACCCCACTTGATGCAATCCTATATGTTCCACTATAACCAGTGTACAGAACAAAGCTGCCCTACCTGAGATCTCCACTTTCTGGTCAGCTAGTAGGGAAATGAGGTGCCCATCCTCAGTCTTAACTAAATGATGGGTTGTGGTTGGGGAAAAATTATATAATCCAAATATTCCTATTAAAAAGGTAATCCAGCAGGACATGACCCAGAGTTTTGATATCCTCATCACCACATGGGTAGAGATCAGTGGAGAGATTCTACCGGTTCTACCCAGTTCAGGTGAACTGGTAGTTGTGGCGGTGGGAGGCTCCTCCCACCCACCCGGACGTCATCATGGACACTCTGCACATGCACAGAAGGCTCTGCACATGTGTAGAGGTGGTACACGCTCTCACATTTGCAAACCAGGAGTGAAGGTAAGTGAATACCACTACTGGTAGAGATGTTTCTCTTTAGGAGTTTCTGTCCTTAGGCGTGTTGCAAAACCTGTCTCCTCAACCACTCAGAAGATGGAAGGGCATTATAGCAGATCAATGTATGGTATGGATAAAAATTAAAGAAAGAAAGAAGATTTGGTGGAAGATTTGGACACATGGAGAAAAGTCAAGATGATGGCCCCAAACATGTAATCGAAGCAACAACCACAATAACAAGTTCATGGTCTTCAAGGGCAGCTCCATTCAGAGTGAGTTGCAGTAATCCAATAGAAATGAGTAAGGTGTGGAAATAGAAACTGTAAGGTTTCATGGTCTGGAAAAGGCTGCAGTATCTGCACAAAATGAATATGTGTAAAGGTCCCTCTACCTAGAAGAACAGATTAAGAACATATTAACAGAGTTGGAAGAGACCTTATAGGTCATCTAGTCCAACCCCCCCACCCAAGCAGGAGACCCTACACCGTTTCTGACAAATGGCAGTCCAATCTCTTCTTGAAAGTCTCAAGTGATGAAGCTGCCACAACTTCCAAAGACAAGCTGTTCGTTGGTTAATTGTTCTCACTGCCAGAAAGTTCCTCCTCATTTCTAGGTTGAATCTCTCCTTGGTCAGTTTCCATCCATTATTCCTTTTCTGGTCTTCAGGTGCCTCCATCCTGGTTGCTCTTCTCTGTACTTTTTCTAGAGTCTCAACATCTTTTTTATAGTGTGGTGACCAAAACTGGATGCAGTACTCTAGGTGTGGTCTTACTAGGGCTTTATAGGCTGCTATGGCTGCCACCTTTCCTCAAGCAAGAGCTAATAGTCCCGGAGGCCCCCTAAATTGCACCATAGCTGTCTTCAATGGGAATGCTACTCCAGCAAGAAACAAAGATGACACCTCACCAGACCCAAGAGACCAAACACCCAGAGCCAAAAGTTCAGTTTGAATCAAAACTGGTTCTTCCCTATCCAGACCTTATGGTCCCATGCATTCTGCCAATATTGGATAATGTTACTATAGCATGGGATATATGTAACTGCTATCATCAGTTATATTGAAGATTCTGCATTCCATGCTGCCTTTTCCAGTAGTCTGATGTAGATACTGAAGAGGAACAATGAAAGATCTAAGCAAGGAGGCACCTTACATCTCGGGCTTAATCTGCCTTTCCTCCCTCCCCAACATCAACTGGAACCTACCACAGAGAAAGGAGGAGAGCTATCAGAAAACATTGTCTCAGTGGTGGATTTCAATTTTTTTTACTACCAGTTCTGCTTGGTGGGCATGGCTTGGTGGGCATGGCAGGGAAGAATACTGTAAAATCTGCATTCCCTCCCCAATCCAGGGGAAGGTTACTGCAAAATCTCCATTTCCTCCCGATCAGCTGGGACTTGGGAGGCAGAGAATAGATGGTGATGGGGCCAGTCAGAGGTGATATTTACCAGTTCTCCAAACTATTTAAAATTTCCACTACCGGTTCTCCAAAACTGGTCAGAACCTGCTGAAACCCACCTCTGATTTGTCTTTATTCTCAACTGAAGCATTATATTAATCAAATGCAGATCTTCACCATCTCTTGTTTTCATATAAGGAGAATACTTCTATATTCAGGGGAAAAAGGAGGGAAGATTATCTGGGGGCAAACAGAAAGTAACGTGCAAAGAATTTGAAACACACCATATTTAAAAAATATTCAGGAGAAGTCACATGATTTCCTTAAAAACTACTTTCTTTCTCTTTATCTATGATTCACATTTCAGGGATGAGTTATGCCCTTTACTTTAGAGAGGAAGATGGGTTTTTCCTTAGACAGCGTTTGGTTTCCTATTGCAGCCTATCTTGTTTCTCAGGCTTTTCTACTGTGAATTTCAACGCTGTGATGAGCTGCCTGGAGGAAAAGAAGGAATTTAACAATGTCAGGCTCATATTAACCCTGTCAGCAAGGTCATGGCCCCTTTTCACATAAATACAGAAATTGCTGCTCTGTGATGCTGGGGAAAAAAATGGAAAAGATATATTATGAGATTTGGGTTGAATGTCTTTTTGGCTGTGACGTTTTGGCCACGTGTTTTTTCACAGGAGGCATAAAAGAGGAAAGCTATTTTTTCTGATGACTTATTTCTTTCCTCTGTTGTAAAAGACCAGCATTTTTTTTTTGAAAAAAAGCAGTCATAAGGGGTAATACATTTTCTCTTGGTGGCTATTAGACTAGAAGCTGCAAAACATTGGAAGTTCATGGCAGATCTGTTGGTGTAAAGAGATGGAGTATGTTTGGATAATTGCTCCTGTAGAAAAATAAATTAAGAACTCCAACTCAATAAAAAGACATAAGAACATAGAAAACAACCTGCTTGATTCAACATTTGTCTCATATAAACATTTCCACTGTTTATCCCTAGAACCAGCGGTGAAATCCAGCTGGATCTATCCAGCTTGAGTGAACCAGTAGCGTCGGCAGCGGGAGGCTCCGCCCACCCACTGGGATATCATTATGTCCCATTTTTGACCCTCTGCGTATGTGCAGAAGAGGCAGATGCGCTCCCATTCCCGAACCAGTAGCGAAGGTAAGTGGATTTCACTGCTGCCTAGAACGGATATTAAAGGTCTTCCTAGGGGTGGGTTCTACTTACCTTTACTACCAGTTTTCAGCGGGGCCGCGCTGTTCTGCGCATACAGAAGCATTTTAGTGATGTTGGGGTCGGTGGGCGGAGCCTCCCGCCAGTTTTACTACCGGTTCTATAGAACCGGTGCGAACTGGGAGCAACCCACTACTGGTCTGTCCCCAGTGGTTCTGCAGGCAGCAATACATTAAAATTCCTAACTGCTGATAACTTAAGCCTCATGAATTTATCCAATCCTTTTTTAAGACATTGAAGTTATGATCATTTTCATACCTAATGCAGCAAATGCCATAGGTTAATTGTAGATGGTAAATTGGACTCTTTTATTGGGACAGGGTCCCCATGAACCTTCATAATATATGGACTCCATATTATCATGGACTCCAAAGCAACAGCTTGCTTTTTAGAGAGGACTTGCTGAACAAGCAATATTTATACAATTTTCTATATATATTTATCTTTCAACTACCGTATATTGCTGTGATAGATTATCAGTGTTTCTGCTGGTATCTTTCTAATAATTCTTCTTAACAATAGAGATGATGATGATGATGAAGTAGAAGTGGTAGTAGTAGTAGTAGTAGTAGTAGTAGAAGTAGTAATAGTAATGCTCCCTCTTCTCTTTTTCTCTATGCCTACAACCCTGTGAAGTAAGTCAGGCTGGGAGAAAGTGTCTGACTCAAGGTCATCAAATGAGCTTCCATGGTCAAGAGTGCAGTAGAACTTGGGTTCCTTGCTTCTAGTCTAACCATCTTGACTACGCCAACATTAAACTTGTGATGTAACAAGGAGGTGAGGAGGAGAGAGGACATTTTCAATCATTTGGAAGAACAATGTGAGCTAAAAGAGAAAAAAAAAGATCTTGACATATAGACTTGACATATAGTTATCTGTGCATGTATGATTTGTCTCTTTGTTTAACTTACCAGACTTTGGGTGAACAATGCTTATTTAGTATCCTTATTTAGTATATCCTTATCTTTATTTAGTACAAATATTTGCTTATTTGGTATGACTCTCACTAAGTGTTGTATGTTATGATTTATGATGACTGTATTTTTATGATGACTATGATCATGATTTATCACTTATAGCTTTTATGCACACTAAGAGCTTATGCACCGAAGACAAATTCTTTGTGTGTCCAATCATACTTGGCCAATAAAGAATTCTGTTCTGTTCTGTTCTGTTCTATATTACAATTATTCGTTGTTCTGATTCTTCAGTTTTGGTTTAGCCAGAATGCTAAGCCATAAAACAAGTTTGTCGCGGATGATTCCATAGAATTCATAACTAAGCCAAATAATTTTTTACAATAGTTAAGCACTATGGGTGTACCCATCATTGTCTCTGCTTCCTGATAATGTGAAATATTACAGTAAATCATCTCCAAGGCATCCAGGGACAAAAGGAAGCAGGAACATGTTTCTCCGGTTGTGTGAGGAAGAGTGAAGAAAAAGAATGGAATTTCCATCTGCTTAGACAGCTCTGACGCACATATATTTTTATATATACAGAGTTGCTTTGGATAGTAAGATGGGTGGCATATGAATTTAATAAATAAATAAACTTTGAAGGTTTCAGATTATGTCCCTTTTATTCACTCTCAATTAAAAGCTTCATTTCTTAAAATTGACCTAGCTTACTTTTGCAAAGCTCTATCTTACTCTCAGATACATTTTTATTAGGTAACACCCCTGCACCCCATTCTGGGCTGCAGAAATATCTGCAGCTGTTTAGTTATCAGTTTCCCCCACTCCTCCAAGTTCACTCGATGATTAGTTCTAGATGGCAGTATAGGGTATTTGCAGATTTATCAGATTGGCCCAGTAGTGGGTTTCAAATCCCGGCACTACTGGTTCGCTATGGGTAGCGTGCAGGTGTGCTCGCTCGCTTTGCGAGCACGCGGTGCTTCTGCACATGCGCACAGCATTTTTGATGATATTTGGGCAGGCGGAGCCACCCGCCATCACTGCTACCGGTTCACCCAAACTGGGGTGAACCGGTAGAAACCCACCACTGGATTGGCCATTACATGAAATACTACGTTGTACTAGGTGCTCTTTTGTTTAATCTAGCAGGTTGCTTTCATTTATCTACTTTATAAATGTTCCTCCAGGTATATCTCAGTACAAGAATATTTTTCATTTATTGCAATACACTGAACTAAAACTATAAAAATGAATCTGTTCCTGTCCCAATTATATCTTGTCCAAATGCTCTACAGAAGAGGACTATCGTCACAAACAGGAAATCCACTTTAAGTGTAATTTTTGCGTCAAAAGCAAAAAGCTTTTTGAGTACGTGCAAATGTCACCAGGTAACGGGAAATGTGTGAAAGAAGCATATTGATTCAACAAGTTTTGTTGGAATGGAATCAATCAAAAATATTTTTTTTTAAAAAAAACATGGACATTCACTTTTCTTTCGCTTTTCCTCATTTCACATTTATTTGTTCCGTATTACTATCATTAAGTGTTGTACCTTATGATTCTTGAAAAATGTATCTTCTCTTTTATGTACACTGAGAGCATATGCACCAAGACAAATTCCTAGTGTATCCAATCACACTTAGCCAATAAAGAATTCTCCTCTTCTCTTCTCTTCTCTTCTCTTCTCTTCTCTTCTCTTCTCTTCTCTTCTCTTCTCTCTCTCCTCTCCTCAAACACATATCCACGGAATAATAAGTATGCCATCTTTTTTCTTTCCTTATTTGCAATCAAATAAGTTTATTTAATTAAAACCATCTTGATATTTTTAAAGATAAATGGATTTTGAAAAAAATAGTTGAGAACATTTTCATCCAGTTTATACTTCTCTTTGTATATTGCATTTAATACCCAATCTTTCTTTCTTTCTTTCTTTCCTTCCTTCCTTCCTTCCTTCCTTCCTTCCTTCCTTCCTTCCTTCTTTCTTTCTTTCTTTCTTTTTCTCGTTACCATAATCAACAGGATTCTCCATGAGCTCAAGCTTATTTAAAGGGGCACCCCTTCCTCCAATTTTATTCTCACAACTCTGCTGGGTAGGTTGGGCTGAGAGGGAGACCCTCACCCAACTCACCTGTTAGTTTCCGTGACTGAAGTTTGGATTTGAAATCAGGTTTCTCAGCCCATAGTTTAATATTTAACCAGGGTATCACTTTGACTTTCATAGGAGCAAGTAAAGAACAGAACTGACATCCAATTACAGTGTTGCAATCAATTTTTGAAGAAGTGTTTCTAAAATAGCATGCCAGATAATCGAAAGGTGGAGGAAGCTACAACCACTGATTAATTGCTACATTGCCCCTTTCTGTTTCCATTCTGGAGAAGAGAGACTTGAGTTTTGGTGATTTGTGTGTTGGTAACCTCAAGCTGAAATTGTTGTAATATACTCTGTATGGGGCAGGGGTGAAATCCAACAGGTTCTGACAGGTTCTGGAGAACCGGTAGCGGAGATTTTGAGGAGTTTGGAGAACCGGCAAATACCACCTCTGGCTGGCCCCAGGAGTGGGGAGGGAATGGGGATTTTGCAATATCCTTCCCCTGGAGTGGGGTGGGAATGGAGATTTTGCAGTATCCTTCCCCTGCCACACCCACCAAGCCAGGCCCACCAAGGCACACCACACCCACTATGCCACGCCCACAGAACTGGCAGTAAAAAAAATTGGATTTCACCACTGGTATGGGATAACCTTTGAAAGTTGGTTTGGAAATTGCAAGTGGCCCAGAATGTGACAACAAAAATGATAAACAGCGCTATCATAAGTTGCCATTCTCAACAAATGTGGGGGGAAAATATTAAAATAACTACGGCAACACCTTTCAAGGAAAATGCATATAAAATGTTGTATAGGTGGCACCTCCCACCAGCAAGAATTGCTAAAATGTTTCCGGGTGCATCAGAGTTATGTTGGAAATGTGGGAAAACCAGAAGTACGTATTTCCATCAATGGTGGACTTGTATAATGGCAAAGAGGTACTGGAGAAGGATTAGGAATTGGATTAAGGAAATTACTAATGTGGACCTCCAATGGAAACCTGAGATATATTTACTAGGTATTTGCCCAGAGGGGCTGAGTAAGAAAAAATGATATTTCACCCTACATATTTTAGTCACAGCTAGAATAATGTTCGCCCAACAGTGGAAAGAAAAAGAGATACCGGCTAGTGCCCAAATTATAAAGTATTAGAATGCGCTGAAGCGGACAGAATGACGTATAGGTTGAAAGAAAAAGAGGATTCTGATTTTTTTCAAAGTTGGGACAGTTGGTATCAGTGGTTGAACAAAAGGATTGAGATGAAGTGAGGGCCTAAGTCAATATGAGGAGAGATATACTTATCTAGATTGAAAGATAATTGTATGAAAACCATATTTGGGGATTATTTACTTTATTCTGTGTTGTGGACATAATTATTTATTAATGAGGGCAGGAATATTATCTGCCGGGATAGACGTGTTTGTATGTTTAGTGTTATGAATGGGGGAGGGAGGGAGGGAAATGTGTGGTTTTTGTTTTTATGTATAATCAATGTTTTTGTCTTATGTTGATTTTAACTCGGAAAACTTAATAAAAATTATTTTTTTTTAAAAAAAATAAGTTTGCCATTCTCACAATCCCTTGCTGAAACATCTTCATTGGATTCTGATGATCTTCTCAACTCAGTTGAAGTACTTTTTTTTTTTAGTTAAAAATATTTTACTTTAATTTTCAATTATTTTTGAAGGAGAAAACTGAGTCTGAAGAACAAGTACAATAACACCCCACAGATTTATCTTGATTCTACTGTACTGCTACAATTATCAAACAGCAATATGAATTTATCTGCTTTACACACAACATATTCAAATTGGTATTACTGGATCCAAAAACTTATTTGCACTCCTAAAATGAAGTTATGTTTAATATGCACTTCCAATCAGGTAAAACCTTCCACAGTTCTGCGATTCATGCCACTCAACTGTTTAAATTCTTCATATTTAAAAAGTTCATAAAACTGGAAAATATAACTTGGTCAGAATACAAAATATTATATTAATATGTGTGGACCTCAAAAGAAGTACAAAGAAATAAGAATGAGATCAATTCCCACCCCACCCAGTTCAGAAGAATCTGGCAATTCATTTTAATATTGAAAGCTTCGTTTAGTCTGTATGTCATCAAGAATTTGCTGCAACTCTTCATCTTCAAACTGACCCTCTAAGATGGGAATTAAAGCTTTGGCCTCTTCAGCTGTTTCAGGACCTAGATTGGCTAAACATGCTAGTTCAAATTTATGGAGTTTCTTCTGGAGCAATAAGCTGCGGACACTAGCAATTGTCTCCCGGTTTTTGAAGCGGCTGAAGCGACCTGTATAATTCAAAGTTTTCATAAACAGTTCAGAAAGTTCTTGCTCATCTTCTACACTCTCATTCTGTTGTTTCCGATGTTCCAGAAGCATGTGCACTTCTAAATTTAGAAGAGTTTCAGCAGTTTCAAATTCCTTGGGAAAAACGAGCTGAGATGCATCCTCCTCCACATCTACGGCCCGAATGTCAGTACCTCCTACCGCCATTGTTTCATCTCAGTTGAAGTACTTTATTACTGTGGGGTCCCACGTCAAACTGTAGATCACATAATGACTCACTATAAACTGAGAGCAGATACTGGTCCAGTATCTGATTTTTTAAATATATAAACAATGCTGCACTTCAATGGTTAGATGGTCTAGACATTGTTATTTGAATATAGATCTTTTTAACATTTATATTTTATTGTGTTTTCCTAGTCTAGGTGAAATTTTGATATATATTGCTATAAGCGGCAGGAGTCTTATTATGAAATAAATCACTACTGGAGTCAAAGTTGGCTTTCCTTTTTTTAAAGATAAGGAATAGACATACAGTACATCCTTTTCTAGACTATTTAAAGCCACTGTTCTATTCTTATTCACATACTTTATATTGTTATTATTTAAGATTTAATCTTCAATTTGATTCACAGTCTGAGACTGGTAAAAACTTTAACAGTGGAACCTGGTGGAGCACTGGACTAAAGAGCTGTTAAATAGCACTTAGCTGGCAGCTGCCTGCAATTACTGCAAGTTCGATTCTCACCAGGCTCAAGGTTGACTCAGCCTTCCATCCTTCCGAGGTAGGTAAAATTAGGACCCGGATTGTGGGGGCAAAAATTGTGGAGTTTTATTAATTGCACTAGACCATAGCCTGTTTAATGTGTAGTTGGAATAGTGCAGTGCCTCTGACCAAAATGATTGGCTCATTCCTGCGTCCTCTAAGACACACCTCATCATTGTCTGGAGTACACCGTTTTTTTGTTCTACAACTCCATTTTGAAAGGGCGAAAAAGGTGAAGAAGTGTAATGTATTATGCCTTGTTCTTTTAACCATTTTGTAAAGTCTCTGGCCATGAACTCTGAGCCTCGGTCAGTCATTATTTGTTTAATTCTGGTATTGTGTTGTAATTCTACCCTTTTGTGGAATTCCTTGAATTTTTGAAATGCCTCATTTTTATGTCTGAGTGAATAAACATACCCATATCTACTATAATCGTCCACAATGGTTAGGAAAAACCTCTTCCTATACCTAACGGATGGCTTCAGTGACCCTACCAGGTCCATATGTACCAATTGGAAGATAGAGTCAGTTGTCCGTTCTGACTTCTTTGGCTTGCCTTGACCTTAATTTTTGAGCATTTACAAACAGAGCACTCTAAGTAATTGTCATAGTCCTTTACTTTTAGATCCTCGGTACATTCTAACATTTTTTTGACAATTGGGAAACTGATATGTCCAAGCCTCCTGTGAAGGAGATGTGCGCAATTATCATGGATGGGTCTTCCCATAGATACCTTATTTTTATCTTGTGACTTACAATCTGTTGTCCCCTGGTGTATCCCTTCTGTTTCTGTGTTTCCCTTTTCCTCACTAATGGTGTTTGTGTTTACACTTCTTTCGGTACTCTCGTTAGGTATAAAGTAGGGTAGACCGTCATGTATGGTTACCTCCCCAACCTTTTTCCCTTGATTGAATATGTAAGCTTTGCCCTCCTTGAACATTACCTCATTGTCTGTGTCCTGTGTAAGTTTTGTGGTGGCTAGCACGTTATATAGTATTTCTGGCACGTATAACATCCCCTCTATTTCCCCTATTCCTGAGATATGTATGCTTCCCTTCCCTATTACTTTGGCACTGCTTTGGTTGGCCACTGTTATCTCGATATCTGTCTCTGTGAGGGAAGTGAATAGTTTTGGGTTGCATGTGGTGTGGTTTGCGGCTCCTGAATCTAAGAGCCACATGTTCTCGCTTATTTTTTGTCTGGGGTTTGGTTTCCCATATCTGGAACCATACATGGACCCTGGGTTACTGTCCCTGGAACTTTCCCTATGCTGTGTCGTCTGGGGTTGGAAGACCACCCACGCCCTCGTTCTCTGAAAGGCCTGCGGTCTGGTGACTGTCTCCCTCTGCGATCACTGTATCCTCTGTCCCTATTGTTCCTGGGGCAATCCATTTTTAAGTGGTTCCTAGAACCGCAAGAAAAACATTCTGATGTACTCTTTGCCCTGTCTTGGAATTCAACCCTCTTGGCAGGTCTAGGGTCTCTCCTGGGCAGGTGGCGGTCCCTCCTTAGGTTATCTTCTGCAATTAAATGATTTGTAAGTGTGTCTAATGACAAGTGTTCTAAACTGAGACTGTCTAGTTGTGTCACAAAGTTGCCCCAGCTACTGTCTAATGAGTTTATAATTATGCTCATCATACTTTCTTCAGTTATTGCTTCCCCTCTTTGCAGTAGTACAGCCCTGGTAGCATTAAGTTTCAATAGATGTTCGCTCATGGGGACCCCTGGTCTGAGCCTGGCAGAATGAAAGTCCCTGGATATCCTTGTGGTGGTTGCCCTGCTCTGGCAGTAGAATAAACCGTATAACTTTTGCATAATCTCATACACAGTTAGATTGTTACCTATGCTAGGGTACACGGTGGGTGAAATACTGGTTAATAATAGACAAAATGCCTTGTGATGGATACAATCAATCTCGAATGACCAAGGCTTTTTTGGAGGTTTGGAAATTAAGAAGAGTACATTTTCTCTCATAAAAATAATTTGTAGCTGCTGGCTCCATTCTAAAAGATTTCCTCCATCTATCTGTAATTTTGGAAAGTTAACAGGTAGAGTTCCAGAACTGTTTGAATAATTACTTACTGAGGGTAACTGTCCATGGTCCAGGATGTGAGTGAACTCGTAGTAAGGCAATGGGATGCTTGAGCTAATGCAAAAAAACCCCTGTCAGTCATTTTTTTTTCTTCTCTCCTTGCAGGCGAGGACTGAGCATGCGTGAAGCTCATTTTGCACTGGAAGTCATCGGGTGAGGAGCTTACGGCCGCGGCTCCCAGGCCTAGGCCTAGGCCTGCCAGTGGGATGCTGGACTCACCCCTGGCGCATCTGAACTTCACGCTGGACATCAGGAGCTGTTGCTGGATGGCTGGATCCCCGGCGAAGATTGGCAGGAGGTGTGGGGGTGATGCGGTCATTGACTGAGGACCTCCGAAGATAGGCGGGGTGGCGGCGGCAGCAACGGTGGGCTCCAATTCGCGGGCGCTGGTTCCGGGGCGAACAGGGAAGCCTGGCGGAGGTCGCGGAGCAGATAAGCTGCTGGCTTGTCTTTCCTCCCTCGGGTCTTATGTCATTAGTGAAGTGGGTGGTGAGTTTGAATCCTGCCGTTGGTTCAGTCTGTAGGCGGTCGGAGTTCGGTGTTCCTTGTTGAGAGATGTCACTTCTCTGGAGGGTGACGGGGTCAATGCTTCGATGTCGATGGTCACTCCGTTGTCTTTTTGGACTTTGAAAGTTTCTTTGCGGTTTGTGGCTGGCGCGGGTGGCTTGAACGCGGAGCCAAACGCTGCCACTAGAGTCTCGATGGCTCTCTCTATTTAGGCAAGCTCCTGTTGGTTTGGATTTGTCCTTCATTGTTGTTTTTGGGTTGTTCCCCATTTATTTTGGGGTTCTGGTTATTTCGCGCCATTAAATTTGAATCCCGGCTTTCTATTGGCTGCTGGCCATTCCAAGATGGCCACCAGGAAAAGGGTGCGAAAATGGATTCGGCTGCCTTTGGGTCGTCCAGTTGAGCTAGCCTGTCTCTTGCTGGAGTGTGATTTTTTGGGTCAGTTCTGGGGCCTCGATTGCTGCTCCACGGTTTCCTAGGAGCTCTAGGAAGTCGCGATGAGACTTTCTTTGCTGGTAGGTGTTTCCATTAATTTCAGTATTGTTAGCCTTAGTTCATCTCCTCTTTGCGATGCTTCCTGTTCTCAATCGCTTGCTTTTTCTTGCTGTCTCTCGTCTCTGGGCAGTGAGTTCAGATCGTTGTCCTGCTCACTTTCAGTCAGTGTGGCTCTTGCTGTGGCACCCCGGATGTCAATTGTGCAGCCATTTGTTTAGTAAAAGCCCTCGTGTTTATTCTGTTCTTCTTTTCAGAATAAACAGCTGGTTCAGTCATTATTCAGAGTTTTGGGTAACCATCCTCTGCTACCATTTGATACAGTGATGGATCTAACCCAATAACTCACAAGACAAGGATATCAATTCTTCTTGAATCTTTTATTGCAGGCCTGAATTTACCCTAGGCCTATTAAGTCAATAACCATTGACCTTTGTCCTTTCTCTTACAGGTATACATCTGGAACTGCTGGATGACCTCGTGGTGGAAGTTCTTATACCAAGGGGGAGGAGTCAGAAGTAAGGTGGGGTTAAGGGAATGATAGGATATGTGATATGTTAACCCTTGCAGGACTGTGTGTGTGATGCAGATGAGTTAGACATTTAATCTGACAGTAAATGAAATAGAGACGAAGTAGAAAGGAATGCAGATGTCTGCAGTCACATGGGGGAAAAATCCCCTAATCTCTAAATTTCAAACTCTACTGGATGAGTCAGTTGGTTGTCTGGTGTGGAGCGTGATACTGTACAAAGTTTATATACAAAGTAAAGTTATGGTCAATCCAAGAATGAAAAAGCAAAGGAAAGTTTGGATTTGCAGTGTATAATCTCTTCTCTCATGAGCAGTGGATCTATTGTTGAATTACCATTCTTCAAAGTTTCTTGGTTGCTGTTTTTGATAGAAAAGTGTTATTTTAGTTTATCCTGTCTACTTTTCAAGTCCTTTCATTTGCACATATTTTTTCTGTAGCCAAAATGTTTCATGATAAAAGAGCCTTGGTGGAACAGCGGACTAAAGCGCTGTTAAAGTAGCACTTAGCTGCCAGCTGCCTGCAATTACTGCAAGTTCAAGTCTCACCAGGCTCAAAGTTGACTCAGCCTTCCATCCTTCCGAGGTAGGTAAAATGAGGACCCAGATTGTGGGGGCAATAAGCTGACTTTGTATAAAAAAGAACACTGCTGAGGGGGGGGGCCGAAAGCCCTACTAAGCAGGTATATACAAAAGTATGAAGGCTATTGCTTAACTCATTGTAAGCTGCCCTGAGTCTGCAGAGAAGGGCGGCATATAAATTGAACCAATAAAATAAATAAACAAATGGTTTTACATTAGGAAATCACTTCCTAGATAAAGATGTAAGAGTGTCAGGAAGGAGTTTACAATGATTTGGCAAGTGGAAGCAGTACATTTGGTCTTTTGGACTTGTCTCCTTTGAAAATAGCTTGCTCACTTTTTTTCCTATTGCTAAGGTGTACAGTAGTTCTTGCTTTTTTTTTTTTAAACAACCAAATGATTAATAAACAATGTTGGGTTTGACAAATGATGACTATTGCTTCCAGAGGGGTGGCATTTTCATTGGTTGCAACAAGCCCTATAAAACATTTTCATGCATTGTAAATATTAATAGTGCCTTCCAGCTATTTTTGGAGAGTAATTGGCCATGCTGGCAGAAGCTACTGGGAACTAAACTGTCAAACAATAGAGCAACAGATTGCCTGTTCCTGATTTAGGATGTTTGTCTATGAACTGCAGTTCATCATTATAAATCACAGTCCTACAGATGACTTGAATTACAATTCTATTCTTCCTAGCTAACAAGGTCAGATTTATATCTATATATGCAGATGTATATGCAACTTAATTTAGGCTTTCTTCATTGAGCAGAATGTTGGGATGGATAGCCTACAAGAATCCTTCCTATTTTATGATAGTTAGGACAACACAGAATCACTTGAGAATGCTACCTATGACCTAGCATATTCTTTCAGACTAGAAAAATATCTACTGAATGAATGGTATTCTAAAGTGGCAATCTGGAAGATTTGAAATCTACTTACATGGGTGTTGATTAAAATTTGTTAGCTTTATAATCAATCTTTTCTTCAAGAACTCAAGTTAACATACATAGTATTGCATTTTTTCCTCACAACAAAATCCCCATGGAATAGATTGGGCTGAAAAAGCAAATGGCCCAAATCAGCAGTAAACTTCCATTGCTGAGAATGGACTTGAACCTGGGCCTGCCATCCAAAATTCTAATCACTATACTATAGCAGCTATTGTTGGTGTAATAATTGATTTAGCTTGTTCTGTGGGATTGCAGTAAAGCTACCACTTTGGATAGTGTGATGGGCAAAAACAAACTCAAGTCATTCTAATAGTTTTTACCAGATTTGTAGAGTGTTAATGGAATAGAGTGAGTCGGTGGGACTCTTATTCTATGGCAGGGGTGTCAAACTCATGTCATCATGGCAGCGTCACGTGATATATCATGAATTCCCCCCCCCTTTGCTAAACCGGGGGTGGGCATGAACAGCACATGATGCATCTGGCTTGCAGGCTGCGAGTTTGACATCCCTGTTCTATGGTATCTTTAAACTAATCTTTTTCCAGAAGTCTTGCAACTAAAATTCCAAAGGTTACAGTATTAGGGAATTCTGGAAATTGTTCGACACAACTAGAGGATGCCAGATTGGAAACAATTGTTTTATGAGTATCCAAATACTCTTAGACAGGATCTTGACAATCTTGACCATGTCTTGTCGAAGTACTTTACTTTTTCAGCATGTCTAGAGTCATTTACAGTACAGTCTCCATTATTGTAGTGAGGTATGTAGACATTCTCCAGGAACAATATTTTCCCCATCTATTTTTTTTGGTGCAAGTAAGGTCATTCCATCCTTTGTTCTATGATATTCTTCTCATGAGTCTTTTGGAAAATTCAGTTGTTCTTTAGAAAGTTCACATTCTTCTCATGTTCTGCTGTATTAGAATCTGGCATGCATTAGTCAATCCTAGCTCAGTTACATAAATGAGATTTGATCCAATAGTGCTGGTTTTGTCTACAGCTGTACTTTTCAGTCTGTGGTTCCCAAAATATTTTTATTGAAGCAACAATTGACAAAAACAGGCTCATGTTCCATCTGATATTTTACAGTAAAAGAGATACACTATCCATGGACTGTTAACCACATACGAAATGATATTACAACCAGGAGCACGTACTATTAGACAAACTGGCATATCTGCCATGTAAACATGCAGACATTTCCTTCAAAACATATATTACCTTAATTGGGATTTAGCATAACTGCTGAAGTTATCATCATAACTAGTTCTGGTAATGCTACTGCTGCTATTACTTTCTTCCTTCTTGTGAATGCCAGTTTATTTGGGTATGCTAAGAATGTGATCTTGTAGAGGAGCAAGGAGACAAACTGCAAACGCAGCTGATTTATGTCTCCAAGTTCTGCATGGATATTGCTCAAGGGACAAAGGCAAGGAGGTGACTAAAGGGAAGTAATCTCTTGCTTAGGATATCTTATTATTATTTTGTCATCCATTATCATCCCTTGCCAACTTCCTTCAAGATTCATTGGGGAACCCCCAACTTCTGCAGGGAAATGATTGGTGGAGGGAAATGGCCTTCTCAGTGGCTACATCCAATGGTGAAAATCTCAAGGATTCAGATTAATACCTCACCCTTTGGTGATGTCTTGTGTGGTGATTAAAGCCTTTAGTTCCATCACCTGTATATATTTTATCTGTCATTTTCTTCTAATTTTATTAACTTTTTTTCAGATTTTTCTCTTCTTTTCAAATCCTTGTGATTCCGGAGAGGTGAAAACCTCTGATTGACACAATAATGCTTCTTTGTTGCTATTTTTTATAGTGTCATTTGAACAAAATTTATTTTCCAGATAATTAATAGGTTATCTTGGCCATTGTGACACTTCAATGGTTGCTTAAAGATGAACAGATTCTAGTTACAATACAGCTAACTAGATTCTGTGCAGCAGCACTAAAGATTCACTGGAACCCAATGAATAATCCATTATAACTATTTTAAACAACTAATGCAGTAAACCTTTTGATATTATCACTCTGTTATACTTTAGTAACTAAGAACCATAGGCCTTCACAATTTAAGGACTAATATTACATTATAGCTTAGGCTGTGCTCTTACATTCAACTGATAGGCTGCCAATGATGACTTCAACATAGATTTTATTTGTTGTTTGTTGTTTTTATTCTAGATTTTCAAATTAGATACTCTGACCATTTTTAACTGTACTGTTCTTTTGACTGTAATAAATATTTGACTGACTGACTCTTCATTGAAGCTAATTTTGTACTAGGTTTCATTGTTAAGATATCTCAGCATCTACATAGGTCCTAAAATATCAGGAAATGATTTTTTAAAAGAATTAATTACATTGAAAGTATATTTAAAAGCCTGGTTCAAACATTGATGTATTGGACCAAATATAAGAACTACCTTCGTATGTTCTACCTAAGGCTTTTCAGATTCAAAAGGAACGTGTTTTACTTGGTAAAAAGGAAAGCACAAACACTTCAAATGTATTCTGTGATCTGCTATGTCCTTGGAAAGAAAGTGCAGTCCTCAGTCTATTTCCTATAGTATAAAA
Source organism: Masticophis lateralis (assembly GCA_030761175.1). Taxonomy (NCBI): domain Eukaryota; kingdom Metazoa; phylum Chordata; class Lepidosauria; order Squamata; family Colubridae; genus Masticophis; species Masticophis lateralis. The sequence goes on along the minus strand of JAUDYJ010000001.1, from coordinate 318,526,903 downwards.
ATATAATATAAAATATAAAAATTGTTTGGGAAATCTAAGCCCTGTTCTTTTTGTGAGCCCATACTTCTCACTGTCTCAGTTTTTTTTCTCTTACCATCCCAATTCCAGAATATGAAGTATCCATGATGAGACCGCTGATAGAATCTACAATAGCTACATGGATGTTCTTAGATTGAAACTTTGATTTTGGGTATTACAAATTAGATTGATAGATCTTTATAGAAATGACTGGTTCATACTATTATGGTAAAACAAAAAGTTGTGATCTGTTGTTATTGCCTTATTCTAGTGCAGGGATGTCAAACTCAAGGCCCTGGGGACAGATCTGGCCCATGGGGCCGCCCTGGAAACAGTGAAGGACCAGCCCACAATGCTTCTGCCAGTGAAAGGGAGAGCTGCCTGAGGCCTTCCTGAGCTCCATTTTCACTGGCAGATGGTTGCAGGAGCTTGGGAGCCTATTTTCACTGGCAGAGTTCTCAGGCTACCACAGGCACCCCTGACACAAGTGATGTTGAGCTGGCCACGCCCACCTTGGCCCCTAGAGGTCAAACACAACCCTGATGTGGCCCTCAATGAAATTGAGTTTGACATCCCTGTTCTACTATAACAGAGAGTCGGAAATCAGTGTTTCTTTTTCTTTCTTTCCCTATCTTTCCTCACTTTTCTTTCCCCCTTTCCCTTTCTCCTCACTGTCCTCCTATTCAATACAATACTTTAAAGTATTGTATAAAGTATACAATACTTTATAACTTAATAAAAATGTATTCCCATGGAAGTTCTTTCTTATGGAGCACCAGCATCTATCCCCTTGCTTTTAAACCTGTAGTCTTTTAACTACAGTTATATGTGCCTATGTCCTGGAGAAGAGACGAACACGAGCTATCTGATAATAATTACATTTTAATGCATATTTGACAAAATACTAAGAACAAATACATAGAAAAAATACATAGAAATATATCTTAATTAGAAAAACAATGTCACAGTTAAAAATAAAGCACACTATACACAGCAACATGTTTGTATTCACAATTATGTACAGATATTATTAATATGTATATACAGGTAGTCTCTGACTTACAACAGTTTGCTTAGTAGCTGAAGTTACAACAGCACTGAAAAAAGTGACTTATGACCACTTTTCACACTTATGACCATTGCAGCATCCTCATGGTCACATGATTTACATTTGGATGCTTGACAACTGACTCAGATTTATGATGATTGCCGTGTCCCGGGGTCATGTGATCACCTTTTGCAACATTCTGATAAACAAAGTCAATGGGGAAACCAGATTCATGTAATGACTGTTATTAATTTAATAATTAGTGATTCACTTAACAAAGGTGGAAAGAAAAGTTGTAAAATGGAACAAAACACACTTTAACTAATTTCTCACTGAGCAACATAAATTTAGGGCTCAATTGTCATCATAAAACGAGGACTATTAGTAACGTCTTTCTGCCATTTGAGGCACAGTGTTCATTCATTTATTTCATCACAACAACCTTGTGAGGTAAGTGAAGCAGGGAGAGAATGAATAGCTCCAAATCACCTACTGCGTTTTATATAGCCAAGTAAGAATCTGAATGCAGCCTCTCGTCCAGAGGTCTCAAACTAGATTTTGAGGGCTGCATCAGGGTTGTGTTTGCCCTTGTGGACATGGCCAGGGTAGGCGTTGATGTAGGGGGCGTCTGTGGTGGCTCGAGTGCTCTGCCAGCGAAAATGGGCTCCCAATTTCTGCATGAGCTTCCCGAGCTTCGTTTTTGCTGGCAGAGGATTACAGAAGGCCGTCCCAGCCAAAAACAGAGCTCAGGAGCCCATTTTCATTGCAGAGGCACCACGAGCTGGTCCTTCGCTGTTTCCAGAGCAGCCCTCCAAGCCAGATCTAAGCATCCTGCGGGCTGAATCCGGCCCAGAAGGACTTGAGTTTGACACCCCTGCTCTAGTCAGTTCTGTGATGCTGCACTACACTAACTCTTATCTCAGGAGCTGTAAACAAAATGCTGAGTTAAAACTGGCCTTTTATAACGATAGGCTAATAGGCAAAGCTCAATTTACATTTGATTTCCATATGGTCATTTGTTTAATGTGAGAGAGCTTTAACTGGATTTTGTTTCTTAACTAAGGCTATGCCTAAAGTGCTCTTCTCATTCTGTATCCTCTGTAATTTCACAAAGGTCTTTGTTTTCTTAACTCCATCTGTCCCACAGAAAGCACATGCAAAACATGTGTTCTTCCAGGCAAATGCTTGAACAAATAGCAGAAAAATGAAACAACCTCTGAGTGTCCTATATGTACCACCTGTATGAGGTAGCTTGCAGGAGATATAGCCCCTAGTTTTTAATAGGGGAAAATGAGCCAGGATGAACATACTGGATGCTTCCTGCAAGATGATTTATATACAGGTAGTCGTCAATTTACAGCCATTCATTTAGCGACTATTTGAAGCTACAATGGCATTGAAAATGACTGTCGCTGCATCCCCATGGTCACATGGTCAAAATTCAGGCACTTGGCAACCAGCATGTATATATAATGGTTGCAGCATCCAATGGTCACCAGAATCATCAGTTTCTAGGCAATTTCCCACAAGCCAAGTCAATGGGAGAAGCCGAATTAACAACTGGAGTGATTTACTTGATAATCATGGCAAAAAAGTCATAAACTCTGATGTGATTCACTTAACAAACGCCTTGTTTAGCAACAGAAAATCTGGTCCCAATTATGGTCAAAAAATGAGGACTAACTGTTATTGGGTGTTACATTCCATCTAAACTTCACTGTTTTTTCCAGGGTTGAGTATTGAGTTATACAATTATGCCAGCAGTAGGATTTTATTAAATACAATATTTTCCACAAATGGAAACTATCCATTATTTAAATGGCACCCTGACACCTGAAAATAGTAATAATTATGGCAGTGTGACATCTCTATGAATCTCTAGCACACTCATAATACTTTTAACCGTGGCATTGGGTAAGGGCTTAATGTTCAAGATGGCACAAAGATGTTTCTTTCTGTATCGGAAAGAGAAAAAAACAGGGTGAGAAATAACAGAATAAAGTAGCAAGAAAAATGGCGAGATGAGATGAGAAACAGAAATTTTTAGCTTTGCATGCAGTTATAAGGAGCAGATTGGTGTAGTGGTTAAGGCATCAGGTTAGAAACTGGGAGACTGTGAGTTCTAGTCCCAACATAGGTGCAAAGCTATCTGATGATCTTGAATCAGGCTTTTTCTGTCAACTGTAGGAAGGAGGCAGTGCAAATTACTTCTGAAAAACCGGTCATAGGTCAAGGGCTACCTATATACCATCCAATGGTAGCAAATTTTGATATATATATATATAGCATAGGATAGTTCAAGAAGAAGCCAGCTTTTCTTTCTGCTTCAATCCTGCGTAGAAGTTACAAAAGGTACCGTATGCGTAGTTCAAATCAATAATGCTTTCAGCCTAATGCCTGAAAACAGCGATGATGATGATGGCAATGTGGCATCTCCACGAATGTTTAGCACAGTCAAAATGCTCTTAAGGTTGCTATTGGATAAGTACTTAATGTGCAGGATGGCATAGAGATGTCTCCGTCTGTATTGGAAAGAGAAAAAAAAAAAACAAAGCATGAAGAATGACAGAGCAACGTGGCGAGAAAAATGGCGAGATGAGATGAGAAGCAGTCATTTCAGCTTTGTGTACAGTTATAAGGAGCCAGACTGGTGTGGTGTAGTGGTTAAGGCAGCAGGTTAGAAACAGGGAGATTGTGAGTTCTAGTCCCACCTTAGGCACAAAACTACCTAGGTTGGGTCAGTTTTTTTTTGGTCAGCTGTAGGAAGGAGGTAATGGCAAACTACTTCTGAAAAACCGTGCTAAGAAAACTGAGAAGTATCATAACTGAATGGAAAAGAAAAACAAACAAACCATTTATAAAGGACAACAACAGATATTCAAAGAAAATGGAAACACGCTTCAACGTGCCCCTTTCAGCCACAAAAATAGCACAGGAAAAAAAGTGAAAAAGGAAGTAGCTCAGCAACAAATATTTCCCGTGGAGTGCTGCTTGGTTTTTTCAGGACAGAAGCTGCATTTCTCATTCTATTGTTATTCGTTATACATGGGAACTAATAGAAATTAATTTCTTAACTGAGAAGTATTGATGCCTTCATTTGAGAGTATGATTCACCATTATGGTTATTGTAAATCCTAATGGTTGTAAAACAGATCAATGACAGATCTGTTTTTACATTTGTTTTTACAATGTAATGTAAAATTAAATGATTTTACATTTGTTATTTGTGGTGGTGGTTAAGCAAATGTGATAATCATAAGGGCAAAAGCTGCGGTTCTTAAGCAAACCCACTGTTTCGCTGTGGTAAGGTTTTGTCAAAAGCCAGAAGTGCTGGGATTTGATCGGAAGCGTTGCGCGAGACAGTCGGGGAATTAGTGGGCTCTGATGAGCTCCGCGAAAACCCAGACTGATGAACCGCTGCCGAGAGGTCTTCAGATCAGAAACTTCCTGTAGGAACGGGGAAGAAGGAGAGGCACCTCGGAAGACCAAGAGGAACAGGCAAGTTCCTCGAAGGTCAGAGGAATCTCTCTCCGATTCGGCGGCGGGGGCGGCAGCCACTGTGGCTGTCGAGGAGCTGGGACAACTGAACTAAGTATTGAGCAGGAGCAGTGAATGCAACAGAGTTTTTGAAGCCAGGTAAGTGACAGCCAATCTACAGGTGAAGTAACAACAAAAATAATTATTTTTAAACTTGGAACCCCCGGCATAAAAATAGTTGCTAGTTAGTTAGTTTATTATATTTGTATACTGCCCTTCTCCCGAAGGATTCGGGGTGGTGAACAGCCAGCAAATAAAATACAAAATTTAAAACAGTATTAAAATCCAATTAAATTAATTTGGCTCACAGTTAAAACCCCTATATTAAAACCCATAATTTAACAATTTAAGTTAAAACAATTTAAAGGAGTAGGTCAGGTCAGCCTGGCTTGATGAAACAGAAATGTCTTTAGGGCACGGCGGAAAGTGTGCAGATCCGGGATCCACCATATCTCTGGGGGCAACTCGTTCCAGAGGGTAGGTGCCCCCACAGAGAAGGCTCTTCCCCTGGGAGCTGCCAGCCGGCATTGTTTGGCCAATGGCACCCTGAGGAGGCCCTCTCTGTGGGAGGGTACTAGTCAGTGGGAGGCTACCGACGGCAGAAGGCGGTCTTGTAAATACCCGGGTCCTAAGCCATGGAGTGCTCTAAAGGAGGTAACCAATACCTTGAAGCACACCTGGAAGACCACTGGGAGCCAGTGCAGCTCGCGCAGGAAAGGTGTTACATGGGAGCGCCGAGTCACCCCCATAACCACCCACACAGCCGCATACTGGACCAGTTGGAGCCTCCGGGTGCTCCTCAAGGAGAGCCCCATGTACAGAGCATTGCAGTAGTCCAAGCGGGACGTGACGAGGGCATGAGTGACTGTGCGTAAGGCATCCCAATCCAGAAAGGGACGCAACTGGTGGATCAGGCGAACCCGATAAAAAGCCCCCCTGGCCATAGCTGTCATATGCTCTTCCAAGGACAGCCTTGTATCCAGGAGGATGCCCAAGTTGCGAACCCTCTCTGTGGGGGCCAACAACTCGCCCCCAAAAGTCAGTGATGGTACCAACTGACTATATTGGGATGCCGGAAGCCACAGCCACTCGGTCTTGGACGGGTTGAGCCTGAGCCTCTTTCTCCCCATCCAGATCCGCATGGCCTCCAGGCACTGGGACATCACACCAAGGGCATCATTGGGGTGGTCCAGAGTGGAGATGTACAGATGACACTTCACCCCGAAACCAAGGATGATCTAACCCAGTGGCTTCACATAAATGTTGAACAAAAGGGGAGAGAGAACCGACCCTTGAGGCATCCGACACACAAGGCGCCTCGAGGTCAATCTCTGTCCTCCCGTCAACACGAACTGCGATCGGGCAGAGAGGAAGGAGGAGAACCACCGCAGCACGGTGCCCCCTATCCCCAACCCCTCCAATCAGTGCAGCATGATACCATGGTCGATGGTATCAAAAGCCGCTGAGAGATCAAATAGGACCAGGACAGATGAACAACCCTGTCCCGAGCCCTCCAGAGATCATCCACCAACATGACCAATGCCATTTCCGTGCTGTGCCCAGGCCTGAAACCCGACTGGAACGGATCTAGATAAACCGTTTCTTCCAGGTACCGGGGAAACTGTCACGCCACCACACTCTCAACAATCTTCGCCACAAAGCTAACGGGCATGGGGGAGAAAAAGAGGATGCAAGCGGAATTTAAAGGGACAAAACGCCAAAAATGTTAAGGTAAGGGTTTGTCAAAAGCCAGAAGTGCTGGTTTTCAGCAAAACCTCTGTAAAATATGATCATCTGATTGTTAGAGGCTGCAAATGGCCATAAATGTGAACATGACTGTGGGTGCGGGTGGGGATGGAATGACAATTGGAACCTGAAATCCGGATTGTAAATCCTCTTTTTTAGGTAGGTTATAACTTCGAACGGTTGCTAAGCAACCGATTGTAAGTCAAGAGCTACCTGTATACCATTCAACTGCAGCAAATTTTGATGTATATTTCATAGGATAATTGCAGGAGACTCTAACCCTTTTTTTCTGCTTCTGTCCTGCCTAGGAGCCACCAAAGATACAATAAGCGTGGCTCAAATCAGTGCAGTGGAAATGTTCATTTTTTATTTAAATGTAAAGAGATTTAGATGCAGTATACAACTAGTGCTGTGATGGTGAACCTATGGCATGTGTTCCACAGGTGGCACGCAGAGCCATATCCGTGGGTACGCGAGCTCAGCTCTGGTGCACATGGTCTGGTCAACTGATCAGCTCTGGTCAGCTGATTTTTGGGCCCACTGGAAATTGGCAAACAGGCTATTTCCGGCCTCCCCAGGCTCCTAGAAAGGCTCTGGAGCCTGGGGAGGGCGAAAAATGGGCCTATCAGGCCCACTGTGCCATCACATACCAAAAGTGGGGGAAGCACGGCGGGGGGGGGGAGGTTGTGCACACATGCATGGGGGTGGGGCACATAGAATTCTGGGGGTGGGCACGTGGGCGCCCGCTCCCCCCACTTTTGGCACACAATGACAAAAAGGTTAGCCATCACTGAACTAGTATAACTAGTTCTCAAAACCTTTTGAGATTTCAAGAAATTATGCTGCCTGGCTTTTGGAAATTGCATTTAGAGGGAATTCTGAACCCCCACCCCCAAAAGGCAACTGGACTTTGTTGTTGTTTTTTCCTTTGAAAACATTTCACTTTTCATCCAAAAAGCTTCTTCAGTTCTGGATGAGAAGCAAAATGTTTTTTTAAACAAAAACCCAAGAAAGTCCAGTTGCCTTTTGGAAAAAACGCACCTTTGGAAGAACCCTGACCTGGGTGGTTGAGAATTTCCATAGACAACTCTGAGGGATGCAAAATTGGGGTTCTGTGGTTTCAAAGGGGATGGTGAGAAATGCACACATTGCCCATTCTTGTGCAAGATGGTGGTGTTAGTGGCACAAAATCAGAGGAATTGTTATTGAGTTAGTCCTTAAAAGCAAATTCATAAGACTTTTTCCCCTTACCTGATATCAGGATATTTTCTAACAAGTGCACTGACTTCAATCTTAATAGCATCTGGATCTTGGAGTCTGATGATTTCAGCCAAGCTTGGGATAGCGGACTCCAGCCATGTGGCATTAGACCCCTAACAAAATAAAATAGATTGTTTAAATATTTCACTCGGCAAATTCCTACCAATAATGAATTCTCTCACCCATATACTTTGAAATAATGCTCAAAATAGGAGATGGGCAACCTAAAGCCTGCATACCCCCAACTTTTTTTTTGCAGCCTCATTGAAAAATAAAATACACTTTTTATATAGTAAGAGATAATTTTGTAATCATGCTTCTTTTATTTGCTCCAAAGAAAGTTAGAAGTGTATTCTTTCTATTTTTTTATCTTTTCTTTCCATACTTTTGTCTTTGTTCTTTTCTGTTCTTTTTCTTCTAGAAGTACAGGTTATTTATTTGTTTGTTTGATTGATTTATATGCCGGCCTTCTCTGGAGACTCAGGGTGGCTTACAATGCATTATAACAATAGCCTTCATACTTTTGCATATACCTGCTTAGTATGGCTTTTGGGCCCCCCAAGCGGTGTTCTTTTTTTTAATACAAAGTCAGCTTATTGCCCCCACAATCCGGGTCCTTAATTTACGTACCTCGGAAGGATGGAAGGCTGAGTCAACCTTGAGCCTGGTGAGATTTGAACTTGCTGTAATTGCAGGCAACTGGCAGCTAAGTGCTACTTTAACAGCACTTTAGTCCGCTGCACCATCAAGGCTCCTTAATCCTTGATTTAGGATCACAATTGAATCCCCAGATTCCATTGCTAAGCAAGACAGTTGTTAAATGAGTCACATCCAGTTTTCTGACATTGTGCCATGGTAATTAAGCAAATTACTGCAGTTATTGTGAATCATATAGTTGTTAAGTGAATCTACTTGCCCCATTGACTTTGCTTGTCAGAAGCCGGTTGGGAAGGTTACAAATGGGACACTGCATCTATCATAAGTACATGGCAGTTGCCAAGTGCCCAAACGTTAATCATGTGACCATGGGGCTGCTACCATGATCATAAGTGTGAAAATCAGTCATAGGTCACTTTTTTCAATGCTGCTGTAGGTTTAAAAGTTACTAAATGAATGCTGGCAAGACAAGGATTATCTGTAAAAGCAAGGACATATATATCGAACATTGAATAGGTGAAGCACATACATTTTGCTTCAATAAACAACCAAATTTCTGAAATTGGGAGTAGTGGTATTGAAAATTTCAGCAGCACCCTCTCCAATGATGTAACTTGACTATGATAGTACGATACTATGATAGTATTGATAATAACAGATTTTAATAAGAGATAATAGATAATAATAGAGATAATAATAAAAGAGATGATAATAATGATGATGATGATGATGATGAAGAATAAATATCACGACCTGGCCATCGAAACTACACAATTATGGATGAAACATGTAACAGTGATACCCATTGTCATCGGAGCACTTGGTACTATGTCCAAGAATTTTACAGAATACATCAAGAAATTGCAGCTTCCTACAGTAACACCGCGGAACTGCAAAAAACTGTGCTACTCAGAACATTGTACATTTTAAGAAGATACTTGGTTGATACCTAGGATGCTGGCAGCAATCCGTACCAACCAATAGCGCCAGTCAATATTTGTGATACATTTTTAAATGTTCAGTTGACTGAGTTTCATGTTTAATGAATAAAACAGATAACAACAGCAGCAGCAACAAGAACAAAAGGTGCATTTCCCTAATTTCTTGCTCCTGTCCAAAAATAATCATTGGATACAAAGTGGTAGAACCTCCCCTAACTTAGGGCGGGCGGACAGCAGTACTTTGTATATAGTCTCCCTGATGCTTCTATGTATTCCCTTATTACTCTTTAGAACAGCCTCTAGAACAGTCAAGAGTATTGGACTTGAAACATGCAATTAAAACTATCTAAAACATTGATCTACACTAACCAGTAGCTTTCATACACTGATTGGTAGCTTTTCATGTCCTGCTCAGAGAATGTCTGTATGTAAAGCATGTACTCTGAACTGAACGGGTGTACAATTCTTAATCTAGCAGGAACTTTTCAGAAGATTGTGAGAATTAGGCAGAGGTGAAATCCAATTTTTTTTGCTACCAGTTCTGTGGGCGTGGCTTGGTTGGCGTGATGTGGCTTGGTGTGCGTGGCAGGGGAAGGATACTGCAAAATCTCCATTTCCACCCCACTCCAAGGGAAGGATACTGCAAAATCCCCATTCCCTCCCCACTCCTGGGGGAAGGATATAGGGCCAGCCAGAGGTGGTATTTGCTGGTTCTCTGAACTCAAAATTTCCGCTACCGGTTCTCCAGAACCTATCAGAACCTGCTGGGTTTCACCCCTGGATTTAGGTTGGAAAGAGATGAGAGTAGGTTTACCAAAGATTCAAGTCTGCCTATCTCCTTTTACTGCCAAAATATAACTTCACAGCGTAGGTGCTAGTTGACTACCTGAGTTTAAGCCTGTTATCTATTTTTCCAAATCATCTATTTGTTAAACAGCAAAGCCTTTTCATTCTAAAGTGAACATTACTGGTTGCCCCAAGGTCAACAAGGCATCCAGACAGGTATTACAGGACTGAAGATGCAGACTTACATTCTCTGTGCAAAATTTGTACAAAATAGAGGCATGACTTCGGATAAGTTCAGAAAATTGATTTTGCTTCTCAGGAGATTTGAGTGTGATGTTTCTGCACATAAGCTTTTGAATGTATTTTTGGACTAGATAGAGGTGAATTCTTTCCATGATAACCTATAACAGAAGAAGCAGAGGTTAATTTGCTTAGATCACTTACAGGGGAGAAAAAAATTCTACTGCATTATATACAGAGTTATAAAAATGCCATCAACATGTACATAATTGGTTTCTCTTAAGACCAAAATAGTTTCTATGGCCTGGAGAGAGGTGCTCTAGACTAAACCTAAGAAAACATTTTTTGAGTATTTCCTTTAAAAAAATCTCTTGGAGCTACGTATTATAGGAAATCCTCAACTTACAACCATTTAGTGACCATTCAAAGTTACAATGTTACAATGGCACTGAAAAAAATGACTTAACAACTGATCCTTGCACAATATGACTGTTGCCCGAATCCCTAGGGTCACGTGATCAAAATTTGGCTACTTGGCTACCAGCATGTATTTACAATTTACAATGATTACAGAATCTGGGGTCATGTTACTTCCATTCCCAACTGGCTTCCATCAAGCAAAGTCAATGGAGGAATAAATCAAATTCAATGTTGGATACTTCAGCAAGGAGCCATAGGTAAGCTATTCTTCAGTAAGCAATTCCCAGCCATTCCATCCAGAGAGACTAATAGTGCGTGGTCCTGGGAGTCATAGATCAGTAATATCTGGTAGGTCCTATACAGCTCACTCCTAGTCTACACTATCTAGCAAGAGCTATACAATTTCAGATGGTTTTCTAGCATTACCTGGAGAGGATGAGGACTGGAAACTTTGGAATGCATAATAAGTCCGCCACCAAGTTACAATCACTATAGATTATTAATAGTTCATACAAAGTTTCCTGTTTGTAGTTTCTTACTCAGTATATAAACTACAGTTATCTCATATTTTAATGAAAATCTCATGTGATTTGATTTATGTATGTTATTTTTTGATTTGAAAGTATTGAGATTATAATTATGATTGTGAATGATGAGAAATAAACAGTAAAACTGCTACTCACCAACCAGATCAAAATCCCATTAACCATCGATTTGATGAGTTAATAAAGGAAAGGGATGTCTGTTAAACTGGAATCTCTACTAAATCTGATTGGGATTTAATCATGTATTTTGTATGTAATTTATTCATGGCTATTTTACGTATTTTATGCATGCATAAAATAGAAATGAGATTTTATTCAGCTGTGCTTTACACATGCATAAAATTATAGGCAGGATTTATGTATGCACATATTCTGACTGCTGCAGAACACTAAAGTGCAGATTTACTGTATAGAATTAGGAGGTGAAACAAACAGGTCTTTGCTTGTATTGGATTTTAGAAGCAAAACAGTAGAAGCTAAATCTTCTCATCAGCCAGTGCCTCATCAGGAGCCTTTCAAGGCCATAAATTCTTGAGGTATTAAAACCTCAAGCACAGATTCTATATAGAGGCCTTGACTGTTGCGGATTGAAGCAGCCAAGTTTTTCTTTAGTACATGGCATCATTTTCACTGCAATAAAGACACGAATCTTGTCATTTCCATACGCCTTCTGCTGAATAAGTCAATTCATAAATGAGGGATTAAATGAATGGAAAGACAAGATTTAGAATTGAGCATGATGTCAATCCTGACAAAAATAAGCCAAAATCTTCTAAAAGACAAAAAAGAGGCTCCTATGTTGGAATTAGAGAATGGGACTCCAAGTAACATTGGCAACTTAAGCCATTCCAAGACAGCTCGGCTAGGGAAAACTGGAATGATGCCATGTTCTTTTAAAAAATAGATGGAATAAAATTTTAAAAAGGAAAAAGAATAATTGTCCTACCATTTTGTCACTCCTAGGGATTCCAAAGATGCACTAACCAGAATTGTGAAATGGAGAGGAGGAAGGGATTTTTGATGCCTGAAAAATTCTGGATGTTTCTCTACTTCCAAAAGACAACTTCTCCCCTCCAAGTAGCAACTCTTCTCTCATGTTCTCAAATTAGGATTTCAGCAAAAATGCACACTGGACTGATCTAGGAAATAGTGTTCAGAAAACCCAGTTCTTTTCCTGCTGTCTTCATCTGATTCCATCAGAGATAATATATTGAAATCCAGACCAGAAAAGAGATATTTTTAAGATGAGTTTACCTCTTTGGGTTGAAGTCACCTTGGTGGTAATGAAAGGAAAATGGTGGCTCTCAGCTTTACATGTAAGCTGTGATAAAAAGCCTTTAAGTTTTTCCCCACCTGTAATTAGTTCTCAAGAGGGTGCAGTGGCCTAGCTGTTAAGAAGCTAGGCTTGTCAACCATAAGTTTCAGTTTGAGACCCCAGCACCATGTGCCAGGGTGAGCTTGTTTTTGCCCCAGCTCCTGTCAATCTAGCTTAATAGCGTTCTGTGCATACAGTCATGCCAGCCACATGACCATGGAAGCATCTTCGGGCAACACTGGCTCTCTCTGAGGAGCACCGCCACCCTAGAGTTGGATACAACTGGACAGGGGAAACATTTACCTTTTTTAAAATGAGTTTTAATGACTCAGCTGATCTTAGTTTATAGCATTTGCACCGTTCTAACAAATGGAGGCAGAAAACAGCTATTTCAGAAAGTAGTTAACTATGCATATACCATATGCACTGATTCCATTTCCACCTTTTGATACATTGGTTGTGAAGGTTTTTGTAAGAAGCTGAAGAAGCTTTTTGGATGAGAAGCAAAATGTCTTCAAAAGAAAAAACAAGAAAGTCCAGTTGCCTCCTGAAAAAGCACCTTTGAGACAACCATGACCTGGATGACTGAGGATCTACAGACTTTTAGCTATACAATTTCGGATGAACACCTTTTGAATGGTGTGGGAGTAGGAATGGATTTCCAGAGAAAAAATTGCAGACTACAGGAACCAGGAGCACTACTCAGATGACCCTGAGGACCAGTGGTGGGTTTCAATTTTTTTTTACTACCGGTTCTGTGGGCGTGGCAGGGGAAGGATACTGTAAGATCTCCATTCCCACCCACTCCAGGGGAAGGTTACTGCAAAATCCCCATTCCCTCCCAATCAGCTGGGACTTGGGAGGCAGATAATAGATGGGGGCAGGGCCAGTCAGAATTTTTACTACCAGTTCTCCAAACTACTCTAAATTTCTGCTACTGGTTCTCCAGAACTGGTCAGAACCTGTTCAAACCCTCTGCTGAGGGCATAGATAAACCTCCAAGTGCTTCAACAACCCTCTTAAAGGATGCAAATGATCAGCTGTCTGCAAGGAATATCATCAATTCTTCCATCCCCCACTATCTTGTCAGAGCTGAAGGAGCTTCTTGAATGAGAAACGAAACGTCTTAAAAAACACACACACACACAAAAGTCCAGTTGCCTCCTAAAAAAGCACATTTGGGACAGGCTTTTCTAAAGTTTCAAAACCATGTAAAACATGTTTAAAAAGGTAATGATGGAAATACATGTGCACGTAATGAAAAGTGATTTTTAAAAAACCCATATTTAACTCTTATTTGTCTTTCCCAAGATTTAGGTTGCATGAATTGGCTCACTTCATTCTTAGTATTAAATTTTGAAATGCATAAAAATGTTTGCACTTGCAGTTCCTTGCATCAGCTCACCTGGCGATGCGGGTTTTTAAGCTTCTTGAACACACAGATACGGGCATCCAGGACTGTAATTATTTCATCCATAAGGCCACTGCAGGAATCCCATTTCTTCTCTAACTTTTTCAAAAGCGTCTGAGGAACAGAATTTTTAAAATGTTCAGTTTTTTATAAAGAAATTCCCATAAATCCCCTTTCTTTGAGGAAAAACCTGATTAGGTATTTTTTAAACAGCAACTAATTCTGTTAGTTTAAACATGACTGGAGAAAAAAATTATAAACAAAGACACTTTCACTGTCCTTTCTCCTTCATAGCTCAGACTATCACACACTGGGCTCCATTGCTCTCTTAATGGACATCTAACATCAAAAATGTCATCAGAAAAGCACAACAAAGAATGTTCTTTCTGTGCCAACTCAGGAAGATCAAGCTGCCAAGGAGCTGCTGGTACAGTTCTACAGAGAAATTGTTGAGTTCTGCAACCCAACAAGACAGACCCAGATTTCAGAGGATAATTAGAACTGCAGAAAAAACAATTACTACCAACCTGCCTTCCATTAAGGACCTGTATACTGCATGAGTCAAAAAGAGGGCTGTGAAAATATTTACAGACCCCTCACATCCTGGACAAAAATTGTTTCAAAGCCTACCCTCAAAACAACTGCACACCAGTCAGAGTGACAGACTGGTGTCACCAGTCAGACTGGTGTCACAGTCACCAGTCAGAGCACTGCACACCAAGATAACTAGACACAAGAACAGTTTTTTCCCGAATGCCATCACTCTGCTAAAATAATTCCCTGAGACTGTCAAACTATTCACTAAGGCTGCATTACTATTACTATTAGTCTTCTCACCGTTCCTATCACCCATCTCCTCCCACTTATGACTGCATGACTGTAACTTTGTTGCTTGTATCCTTACAATTTATATTGATATTGTTTCCCGATTGCTTATTTGTATCCTATGACTATCGTTAAGTGTTGTACTTTATGATTCTTGACGAATGTATCTTAGCTTTTTATGTACACTGAGAGGATATGCACCAAGACAAATTCTTTGTGTGTCTAATCATACTTGGCCAATAAAGAATTCTATTCTATTCTATTCTATTCTATTCTATTCTATTCTATTCTATTCTATTCTATTCTATTCTATTCTATTCTATTCTATTCTATTCTATTCTATTCTATTCTATTCTATTCTATTCTTTCATTATAATTTATTTTATTTTAAGCATTTTTATGCAACTTTTCCCAGACATTCTTAAGATGGTTATGGACTTGTTTAACTTTGTTCACTTCTACAAATGTTTTCCGGGGAGACACTGTTTTTCCACTGAAGATTAAAGAGCAAGGATAATTATTCCATCAGGGAATGGGTAGTTTTCTGGGAGGCTGACAGACTTGTGGCTATTCTTCTTAACCCATGCCCATCCACCCTCCCCCTGCTGTTGCCTTCCAGTGGAAGAGAAAACTATCAAAAAACATAGTTTGCTTTTCGCAGTATAGTAGGATGAAGGTGCTTTTCCAACTTTAGAACTCCAGAGAAAGTCATCCATTCACCTTCACTGAATGGAGGTTTAGGTTTCATCTTATGCTTTGCCTCAGGCAACAAAGGATCTTGAGTGAGCTGGGTAAGTAGCTTTGTAGTATATATCTGTAAGAATACCTGTATCTCTGAAAATAAGGGATCAAGGAACACGTTAAATCCAGTCGTCTGAAGGTCATCAAGTATGGAAAAGATTTTCCTTTTAACATCACTCTCAGTTGAATCTGTGCTTTTTTCTGTATGGGTCCTGAAAATCCAATTAACAATGAATTAAAGGCCTTGTTCTTCAGCTATTTTAAAACTTCACTTCTTTTTGCTTACAGCAGCTTACAAAATCCAGTGAATACAATGCTACGCAAATCTTAACCAAAAAAGTATACATAACAAATCAGAATAATAACAGCAGCAATAATCATAATGGTTGCTAATACTAATGTAATCTATTCAATTTAGATGCTACCCAACTACAAGCAACTCTGGATAAAAGTCTGCATATATTGCACCTGTTTAGCATTCAGTCTCAAAAGGAAGCAGCATCTAGCTAATGTCTTGTGCTTGGAAGCTAAGCAGAATTGGGTCAAGTTAGAACTTTGAGAGCAGGGCCCCAGGGAATATCAGGACTGCAGTGCAAGTTGATTGGCAAATTAAA
The DNA here is from genome assembly GCA_030761175.1 of Masticophis lateralis. Lineage (NCBI taxonomy): Eukaryota > Metazoa > Chordata > Lepidosauria > Squamata > Colubridae > Masticophis > Masticophis lateralis. Next base: position 318,510,799 of record JAUDYJ010000001.1, on the reverse strand, counting down.
ATAAAATCCAGACTAGAACAATGGAAAGCACTATCCATATTGCTGTAAACACAGATGAGGCCATGAAGTCATTGCAATTAAAGCTCAACTTGAAGGATACCTTCCTTTTAGCATTAAATGAAGACATACCTAACAAGTGGGTATTTGAAGCTTTCCAAATCCTGACTTTTGGCTATAAGATCTGAGCTGCAAAATCAAGACCACAATTCAGCAGCAACAAAGTGATACTGGGTGGTGTAGTGGTTAGAATATAGTACTGCCGGCTATTTTTGCTGACAGCTGGCTGCCTGCAATTTGGCAGTTCAAATCTCACCAGGCTCAAGGTTGACTCAGCCTTCCATCCTTCCGAGGTGGGTAAAATGAGGACCCAAATTGTTGGGGGCAATTTGCTGACTCTGTAAATGGCTTAGAGGGGGCTGTAAAGCACTATAAAGCAGTATATAAGTCTAAGGGCTATTGCTATTATACCTTCTCCTGTCTTACTAAAAAATGTCATATGAAAGATTGAATTGACCAACTCTGTAATGGGCAGCATAAATCTCTCCCTCCCTCCCCCTCCATTTGGTGATGACTATGGTGCACAGAAGATTGCAACTTGGAATATAAAAGGATTAAATATTAAAAAGGATGTATTAACAAAAGGAAAAAATATGCAGGTAAATTGTCTGTGAAAAGAAATGGGAAAAATGCCTGAATGAAAGCAGACACATCATGCGGAGTGGAGTTGATGAATATATGCGGAGAAGTAAAAATCTAGGTCTAATTGGGGCTACCCTTGAAGAACATTCAGAAGCTACAATTTCATTTTCATTTCATTTCATTTATTAAATTTGTATACCGCCCTTCTCCTGACGGACTCAGGGTGGTGAACAGCTAAAAATTAAAATACAAGCAATATGAAAGTTAAAATAATCTAAAACATAATTAAATCAATTTTGGATTAAATTAAATCAATTGATCCAGGAGGCAGAGGCATGGACAGTTCTGGAGCCCCCCAGGGAGGCACATGTAACACCAGTGTTACAAAAGTTGCACTGGCTCCTGATTTGCTTGCAGGTATAATTCAAGATGTTGGTTATTACCTTTAAAGTCCTTTATGGCATGGGTCCAGGATATCTGCAGAACTGTCTATCTCCAATGGGATTGGCCCACCCCACTTGTGCTGGTAGAAGGGATCTAATATGGATCCCATAAGCCAAAGAATTTTGGCTGGTGGGATCCAGGAGAAGAGCCCCTTTTTTGGCCAATACTCCTACCTTTTAGAATAGGGCTGTCAAACTCCCAGCCTGTGGGCTGGATGCATCACGTGCTGCCCATGCCTGGTTTAACAAAAGGGAAATAAAGTCCCAATACATCATGTGACGCCGCCACGATGATGTGCGTTTGACACCCCTGCTTTAGAACATCATACCTCAGAAGGTAAGATCAGCCACCTCAGGAAAAGCCTTAAAATCTGGCCATGCTGACTGGTCTGAAGTCCTGAAGGAAAAGCTGCTGACTGGAGGTGGTTAGAACACTAACAGAGAAGGCACCCCACCTCTCCCCTTCAAACTCTTGTTTTTTTAGCTCATCTTAACTTCTGTAATTTGAATCAATTTTTATTTATAATCATTGAACATTTGTTTTATCTTGATGTAAGCTGCTCAGAGTCTCCTGGATTTAGAAATGGGCAACGAATAAATTTGATAAATAAATAAAAATTATTATAAAGGGCTATAATAAAGCATTACATACTTTCATTTAGGTTATTATGAGCATGTATAAAAGTAGATATATCTGTGGGTGATATTTCATGTTACTCTTCATTGAATGATGTCGTGGAAGAATTAAACATTATGCAACAGTTTGGTACAGATGTGATCCAGGAGGAAATAATTATTCTCATGGACAACATGAATACATAGTGGAAATCAAATGAGAGCATTTAGAAAAAACATTTGGCCTTTTGGAGACACAAAAATGAATAAGAATAATATCTGCTTAGAAACAAATCTTTTTGTTCTGAATAAATGATTTAAGTGTATTCATACATGTACACCTGGAAAAATGAATCATAAATCCTGATTCGATTGTTTATGATGAATGACTAAAAGAATTAGTAAAGGATACATGGATGAGGCCAGATTGCTTGATAAACAATTTTCTGAAAATAACAAGGTATGTTTTGGGGAAAAATGGACATGGATGAAAAGGAGGGAAAATGAAAAAAACTAGAGAGAAAATACAATGATTGTAAATCCTATTTGAAAGAGTATAAGATGAATCTCCTAAGAAAATGGATGGAAAATGGATGTAAGTAAAGGGTAGGAATGATGAAGTGGCTTGGAAGGGAATGAAAGAATTACATTATGAACTGCTATGGAAATCTGTAGTTATATGCCAAGGAGAAATATGAAGAAGAATGCTTGGGGTAAATAATGCAGTGAAAGAGATTATAGATAAGAAAAAAAAAATGAGAAGGTTCAAACATTTTGCACAGCCCTACTATGTAAGAAATTTGTAGTACTATCATTCTGTTCTTACCGGAAATTCTCGAAATTGTTAATGTTTGCAATTATTATCGCTTCAAAATATTTATTCTGGTTATTTTCTGTAATGAATGTCTCCAGTACTCTCTTGTAGCTAGAGAGATAATAAAAATGAAAACAATCATTAATAACTTACTGATAAACCAAGCATGCCATGTTATCACTTTACCAACAATTTGCTATCTTACCATTGCAGAAAAGTCAAGAGTTCTGTCAAAAGTAAAGCTGACATTTGCTGGCCCACCTCTGGAGTGATGTTCTCAGCGCACCTTTGTGCTCCATAGATAACCTAAAACATCCATCCCCCCCAAAAATCAAAGAATTAGTACTTTTAACTTTTTAATACATAACTCTCCCATTCTACAAGCATAATCATAAATATAAACATTCCCTCTAACAGGATAGTAAGCAAAATGAGATAATCTCAAGGAACAGAAAGAAATGCATACCATTTGAAAATGAAATAATAAAAAAAGTTCCAGAAAGAAATAGACGACGACTTCTGTTTTTAACCTTCAGATGTTACCTTTTGTCTGTGTTTTTCAACCCACTCCTCATAGCCCAATCCCATCTGATTAGTACTGCAAGCTTCCTTTTCCAGGCTGACTGAACCGGGAAATTCCTAAGGATGTTTGTGACAGTTTCCATTTCTATTCCAGAATGACAAAACTTTCCCAGTTCAGTAATTAAGTACTTCCTGCTTATGTTATAAGCTGAACTCTGTGACTCCACTCCAATAATCAGGAATGTTGAGGGTGTATGTCAGCACACTTTCAAATGAAAAATAAGAGTATGATGTTGGGAAACTTTGAAACTGGAATTGAATTTTGGGAATTTGCACTGATTCACTATATTTTAATGCATATTGTTTAATATTTAAAGCATATTTTGAAGCTGCAACTTTGTTTCTTTAAACCTGCCAAGTTAAAAGTTGAAATAGGATATGGTTTGTTCCTCTGTCAGGTAATGCAAAATAGGGAAATCCCAATTGGTTGAAGTTCTACAGAATCTGTAGATGGAGGTAAAGCAAGAAGCAGGTGTGAAGATCACATTTTAGGAAGAGGAAGATTGCAGTGTTATTGAAACATTTCTTGGTTGCCTGGAAAGCACGAAACCTGAGCAATCTGTAGGTAGGGCTGCAAGATTACCATTTTAGGAAGAAAAATGGCAAAAAGCAGCCAAAGTAAAGAGCCAATCAAAAAGTCTAAATCAGAAAGAATGGGACTGGGAAGCTAGTCATGAATGGGTTAAAAAAAGACTATTATGGACAAGAATCCAGCTGGCATGTCATCACTGCTGGGTACCAGATGCATGTCCCCACCCTTTGATCTCAGCCTGGGTTCTCTACTTCTGTATCTTCATTTACAACTAATTCATTGGGAGTCTAGTTAGGATTGGTCCCTTTACTGGAATATACATTTCAGTTAATTTGCTTGAACTCTTTTTAAAATAAAATTCTATATATGTACATATTTTAAAAAAAACTACCTCTTGCCAGTAAACCTTCACTGTATTAGTGAAACTTGCTATCTATTTTAGTTTTCTATCTTTAATTTTCATTCTGACATAAAATGGGAAATGTTATAGATAGGGGACTTCCCAGGGTCTGTAGGTCTATGTAGTGTTATTTTGGGGAGTGGTAGTAGTAATTGTGTGAGAATATGAGAATGTGTATGTCAGAAGAACAGGGTTCAAATCATAGAAAAAAATGGATTTAAAATGGTCTTAATCAAACCAATAGATAAGAACATCTGGATTCTGTTTGCACAATTCTCAATAATAAATCAATCTAAGAGTTTATTAGGCAGTCTAAAGATCTGGAATGAAATAGTTGAATGTAGGAATATTGCAAATGATTAGAAAGTTCCACATCAGGCCATCCATTATTTCAAAGTTTTATTGACTTGCTGTAATCCGGATATAAACAAAAATATTGTATTTTTCGGAATATAAGACATATCGGAGTATAAGACGCACCTTAGTTTTTGGGGAGGAAAATAAGAAAAAAGCTGATTGGCAGGTGGATTGGCCTCTCGGAATACCTCCAATCAGCTGTTCCCAGAGGTGAATTTTAGCAACAGGTTCCTTGGTTGTGAGTTCTGTGCCTTGCTTTTTTCCCCTTTTTTTCCTGTCTCTGAAACTTCTGAAACTCTGTTTCAGAAAAAACTTTTTTTCCTGCCTCTGAAAGCCTCTGAAACAGAGCTTCAGAAAAAAACCCTCTGTTGGGGGCTTCTTTTCTGAAGCTCTGTTTCGGGGCTTTTATTCTGAAGTTCTGTTTGGGGGCTTCTTTTCTGAAGCTTCGTTTCTGATGCTTTTTTCAGCCTCTGAAACCTCTGGTTGAGAAGCTGGGCGGGGCTACATTCGGAGTATAAGATGCACCCAGATTTTCACCCTCTTTTTTGGGGAAAAAGGTGCATCTTATACTCCGAAAAATACGGTAGTTTTGCTTTCCATTTTTTGTCTTGGCATATATTTTCCTTTTAATTCTCCCACTGAAATTAATTGAAAATTACTCTGCCAGATTGAACTATAGTAGTGTGCTAGAATTGGGAATGGGCTGATGGGGAAAAAAAGAAAAAAGATCCAGTGGAACCAAGATTACTCTGAATGTTCAGGAATGCCTTCTTGAGGCGCTTCCACTATCAGGGTAGATCTATAATTATGGATCTTTCCACAGGAATGCTGCGGTCCTGGAACAATTTTTCAGGAGTTGATTGCATAATACATACATAAATATAAAATATTTGTTATTTACCTTTATAACATCTATTGATAATTCACTATGATAATAATCATCCAATATCTCTGGTGCTGTCCCTTGAGTCCATCTCTTGACTTCTATTTTCAAACAATTGTCCAGACAACATCTAACAAAATCCTTTGTGAGAAAAGAAGACCAAAATATACAATTAGCAGCTATCTCTCTCTAGAAATGCACATATATTTAAATCTAAAGTGCTCTTAAAATGACTGAATAGCAACTCTGCTGCATGCTATGCTATAATTCCTCCACTAAGTGAAAAAGTAGCTAATGAACAAGGATTTTGAATTCTGGGCTTCAGTTTAATAGGCCTTTGCCTATCCAAGTGAGCTATGTAGGTGCTATGGAATGAAAGTTAATAAAGAGCCAAAATGGTCCATCCGTAATGAAGTGTCTTCTGGAAAGTCCCAAGTTGTTACCCTCTCTGGTAATAGCAGCACCTGTAATATTTAGGAATACATATGAACTTTCCAAAATAGCCCTTGGCTTCCTAATGAGGTTCTTCTGGGGATATGTGAGCGGAAGAAGGACAGACATCAGCATTAGGGAGACATTATCCAATTCTGGGTTTTTGCATGTACTATATATTGGACACCAGGTGCCGAGTGTGGGACTGCAAGGAGCAGAAAAATCTTTGCATCTACATTCCAAATTGTAAACTACCCAAGAACAGTGAGAAAAAACCCGATGATTGTATCAAAACAGGTACTACATAGTGAAGCTGGAGTTTTTCCCCATTGTATTAGCAGTGGAGTACTGAATAACCTGTAATAGCTATAATGGAATGTGGGAATTACCCTGAAAGATGGGAGAGGGGAAGAGATGCTGCTTAGGGAACAATCAGATAAAAAGGGGAGTAGTCCACAACTGAGCAGTGGGCAGAGAAATAAACTTAGAAAGGATCTGCTCTAATTAATCAGATGGCAAAAAGAGACAGTGCAAGATTTGTACTTTCAGACTTGCAAGCTGACAGTAGTTTAGTTTCAAGTGTAATATTAAATTAGAAGCGGCTTACAGCCACAGTGGTTTTGTTCACATACCACATTAAATCAAAGCTAAAGAAACAAAATGATGGCTGCAGTACATGGGCCTGGGGGTGGGGCAATCCAAAAAGCCAACATGGTAGGTGTGAACACAGAATACAAGTTTAGTCCTTATGTGTTAGAAAAAAAAGAGAAGCGCTTTGATCATGAGGTTGCACCCGCTTATCTTGATTTTTTTTTGAACCCTCAGATGGGTGAGATGTGAGAACTCAACCACTGTGAAAAGTGACAAGTTGAATCTACAACAGAAGAACAAATGTGACACATTGCACAAATTCTTACATGAACATCATAACTAACTTGAAAAGCTATGGAGTAAAACATAAACAGAATTCTTACCACTTCCTGAGTCAAGTAAATTTGTTCAAGCTTTTTGATCTGTCCCAACGGCAACAAGTTTCCAAGACTAGCTTCATCCAACTCTTTAACTAAAACACTATTGTTTTTAATGTCCCTGAAATAGTCAAAAAGTATCTCATCAGCTGGTAACGTATTCTTCCCTCATTGTTTGATTCAATTCCCAAAAAATCTCAATATAAAGCAGATGTGAAAGTAGGCTCTTTGCCACAGAATGCTTGGATTCCAATGTGAAAACCACCCATATTGTATGACCAACATTTCACATTTGACTTTTAAAGACTCCTAGTCTTCAAAAAATAATTGATACTGACCGCCTTTATAGTGACAATCCAAGCTACTCAAGCAGGAGTGAGAAATGCATTTAAAACATTTCAAAAAGAAGGCTTGATGAACTCACCTTGCAACTGGCAAGAAATCTAAAAAGCACTGGAATTGAATTAGTGGGGAGAACTGAGTACAATTGTTCAAAGTTCATTGAAAACAGACATTGCTTTTGAATATCCATACCAGGTCAGTGTTCTATTTCCTCAAACGGTAATTGAGGGCAGCTTACATTTAGATATTTTCAAGACTGCCTTTTATGCTACAGCCAAACTTCTTGATAATCCTCATTAGCGGTCTCCATTATTGAACTGGTTCAATTGTACAACAGCCTAACTGTATAAGAGCCTTGGTGGCGCAGCAGACTAAAGTGCTGTTAAGTAGCACCAGCTGCCTGCAATTACTGCAAGTTCGAATCTCACCAGGCTCAAGGTTGACTCAGCCTTCCATCCTTTCGAGGTAGGTAAAATGAGGACCCGGATTGTGGGGGCAATAAGCTGACTTTGTATAAAAAAGACCACCGCTTGGGGGGGGGCAAAAGTATGAAGGCTAGGTATTGCTTAATGCATTGTAAGCCGTCCTGAGTCTCTGGAGAAGGGTGGCATATAAATTGAACAAACAAATAAATAAACAAATAAACAAATAAATAAAATAAAATAAATAAAATAAAATAAATAACAGGTAACAATGAAAGATGCATTCTTAAGCCTATTCTGATCAACATAGGGCTGCTTTACACCAGCTTAAACTATTTGTTTATCTACCTCGGCATTATCTTCTAGGGATGAAAGGTTTTGTTGACTTCAACTTCTGTAATATTCATGATTTTTTTATAGTTCGTTTTTGTATTGGTTTGTACATTCCTTAAAAATTTGCATGAAAAATGGTGAATATTTTCAGAAGAACGTATTTTCATATTTCCCTGCCAATGTGTATTTCGGCAAACTATTTCCCCTAAGGCCTATTTTTAACACATTCGGATGGAATTTTCTCTTCATGCTTCCATTTTTGTATGCATTTTTAATAGGAATCTCAAAATTGAAGGCCAATTACTTTCCACATCAAGAGGTTATTGGATTACTGGTATGTTTCTGGAGTGGTTCAAGTTGGTATGACTTATGAAGCCCTATATTGTGTAGGGCCTGATTACTTAACTAACTTCTTATCTTCCATGATATCATTCTAACTAATTCAATCCAATAAACTTTGGTGGACTCCACGTCAGTTCAGTTAAACAATGTCATCTAAGTGGACCATAGAAGTCTATCTCCTCTGGAGTGATGCCTGCATCTGAAATATCCCTATGATATTTGTGTGGTTTCCATCCTGCTGGCATTCTGGAAATCCTTAATATCCTATTTTTTTAAATTTTTATTATAACAAATAGTGATTCACGCAATACATTTTCGGTTCCGTGGTGCAAATACATATATATATATACATATTTTTTACATGTCTTTTATTTGATGTTACTTCTTAAGATTAAGTTTGATTTTAAGGCTATTAAGGATAATAGTGCTCCAATCCTTAGAAATACAAATAATATTGCTCATTCCTCTATGGTCTTTATTGATTAATTAATAATTAATCTCTATACTCTATTTCCTTCTTTCTTTCTTTTCTCCATCCACTCATACCACATGTCCCACACCCTATAAAATAAAAAAGCCTTAATATCCTAATTGTTCTCCTAGGCTTTATGGTTACATTAGTTGGGCCACTGCTAAATTATGTGTAATTATACTTAATCAGATTCACCATCCGCTTTTGTTTCCTTTTATTTTTTATAATTATATTGTTTTTGCTTTATTATTATTATTATTATTATTATTATTATTATTATTATTATTATTATTATTTAGACTTATATACCACCCTTCTCTTTGCAGGCTCAGGGCGGTGAACAGCCAAATAAAAACAAAGTACACAAAAGTTAAAATATTATAAAAAGAGCAAATATAAATTTAGCTGATGATTAAAACAAAATTAATTTAAAATAGATATTAAATTCTAAAAACTCTAAAAAATTTAGCAGGGATCAGGCCAAGCCGGCGAGCTGAAAAAAATATGTTTTTAAGGCCCGACGAAAAGTCCGGAGGTCGGAGATCGTTCTCAACTCTGGAGGAAGGTCGTTCCAGAGGGTAGGAGCTGCCACAGAGAAGGCTCTCCCCCTGGGGGTTGCCAGCCGGCATTGTCTGGCTGACGGCACCCTGAGGAGGCCCTCTCTGTGGGAGCGAACCGGCCGGTGGGAGGCAATTGGTGGCAGAAGGCGGTCCCGTTAAGTACCCTGGTCCTAAGCCATGGAGCGCTTTAAAGGTGATTACCAACACCTTGAAACGCACCCGGTAGTCCACTGGTAGCCAATGCAGCTCTCGCAGGAGAGGTGTCACATGGGAGTGCCTGTCGCTCCCATAATCCCCCGCAGAGCTGCATTTTGTACCAGTGGAGCCTCTGGGTGCACCCCAAGGGGAGCCCCATGTAGAGAGAATTACAGTAGTCCAGGCGAGAAGTGACAAGAGCCTGAGTGACTGTGCGTAGGGAGTCCTGATCTAGAAAGGGCCACAACTGGCGTATCAGGCGAACCTGATAGAAAGCCCCCCTGGCCACAGCTATCGTATGATCCTCTAAAGACAGCCGTAGGTCCAGGAGGATGCCCAAGTTGCACACCCTTTCTGTGGGGGCCAATGATTCGCCCCCAATAACCAGCGATGGTGTCAGCTGGCTATATTGGGATGCCGGCAGCCACAGCCACTCGGTCTTGGAGGGGTTGAGTCGAAGCCTGTTTCTCCCCAACCTGCACGGCTTCAAGGCACTGGGACATCACTTCCACGGCATCATTGGGGTGGCTTTATAATTATATATTCATTAACAGCCGTTGTGGTGCAGTGGTTAGAATACAGTATTGCAAGCTAATTCTGCTGAGTGCCAGCAATTCGATTCTCTATAGCTCAAAATTGACTCAGCCTTTCATCCTTCTGTGATCGGTAAAATGAGGATTCAGATTGTTGGGGGCTGTCATGCTCCCATCGGAGTCTGACTCTGTGGAGGATGACGAGCTGCAGCTTGAGTTGACGGAGATCGAGGGGTGGCTTTGTAGGAATGTGGAGAGGAGCAGAACGAGGCAGCCCAGAGCCCCTCAGGACTAGGACAGCTTGTTAGTAGGGAGGAACAGGGGGCAGGATGACCGAGAAGGGCAAGGAGTGGAAATGAGGAGTGACAGAGCTCGGGCGATAAACAAGACCGCCCCCTCCAGATCCCAGAGTATGAAGAGTGGAGAGAAGGCAGGCCCAGCACAGGGCGACCCGATGACTCAGGAGGAGAGCGCCCTGCCCCTCTTCACAAGGCACACCTGGGGACTGAGATTTAAGGAGATGCTATGGGGAGGGACGTTTGTCAGGAACGAACACTGAATTTGTAGAATTTTGTATGCCATTACAGACGTCTGGAGTTTGCAGGACTGCTTGTTTCTTCCTTGCTCTGTGGACTCATTTCCTGGTTCCTTTCCTTTCCTTTGCTGGACTGCACACAGCCAAAGGCGTCTCTCTCTCTCTCTGTGAGTGTGCGTGCACTTTGCTCTGGGACTTGCCAAGAATGTGGGAGCGTTTGGGGGAAATTTGGAGCATTAAAGGTGAGTTTGAACTCTCAGCTGGCTGTATGGCCTTCGTGCCTTGTCCCAGATCACCACAGAGGCAATATGCTGACAATGTAAACCATTTAGAGAGGGGTGTAAAGCCTTGTGAAGCATTATATAAGTCTAAGTGCTATTGCTATTGCACACATTTTATTGTACCTTGCCTGGAATTGATCGGTGTCTAAACTGGCAAGACTTGCAGAAAAACCCGGATATAGTATAAATCATTACTTACTTTGGATATAAATTTTGTGCCCAGTTGAGAAGAAGGTAGTTGTCATCTTTGTTCAATTCAATCCCAGCAAATATCTCCATCTGAGATGAAAAGTAATGGTGGTAGAACTTGGCATAAGTGTCGCACACCTGAAAATGCTCAGGGTAATGGCATTTAATATGCTGCACCACTGTGATCAAGTCATTCTTCATAGTCTTACCCATATGTAAGAAAGTGTTACCAGTGCTAGAGAGGTCCCTTTTACAAACCAAAGGAGGTGCGTTCATTCGTTCTTCTACAGATTTCTGGATAGTATTCCTCCATTCCTCTTTCCATGTTTTGAGCTGGGAATGAATAGATCTTTCCTCCTCCTCCTCCACCCACATAATAACTGCTCTCACTGCATTATTCAGCAATTCTGGTTCTGTTGATGCTATGCTAATAGATGACTGTATGATGTTGAAGACCTCTTGATATAAAAGTTCTAATAAGTCCTCAATTTCAGTCTGATTGCCCAATATTTCTTCATCATTTTTGCTGTCCAGATTGCTGTTGGATTTTTTTTGCATGATGAGATATTGACTGGCTTCGTAAAAATTTTGGCTCTTAATCAGCTTCTTGATTTGGTCAACTGGCAAAACAAAGTAGAAATCAATGTCACGTGATTGACAGGTTATTAATTCATTCAAGTTATATTCCCCCAATTTCAAGTAAAGTCTACTCAGAGCAGTTCATAGTCTAAAAATGTAGTGATTTTTTCAAGGAGATAAGAAATTTAGATTGGTCTCTGTCAACTCTAAAGTTGTTCTCGAGGACTTCAATTTTTCATTTTAAAAAGGAGGAAAATACTTTCCGAGTATGCTATGTTGGGATAAGTCTTGTACTTCACAACTGAACGGTTGAGGGATCATCCTCAAATTATACTACTTCAACCATGGAAAACCATGTGTGAGCTCACCTTGATGGAATCTCAACTAAGAAAAATAATCCCACAGGGTTACTTGACTTTAATAAGCTTTTAGCATCATTTTGGACTTATGCTCCTCTAGGATGCAAATTCTCTCCAAGTAAAACCTGAAATAAGTAGACAAAATACTGGTCCAGGAGCCTTATATCTTGCTAGTTCTTTATTTTTCATTGTTAGTCAATGAAAGGTCTGTTACCTTATTTTGTTGATCAGTCCATTTTGAAAATAAATGTAATGCACCAATCAGGAAATATTTATTATTCTGGATGTCTACTGAATCCCAAATATCTCATTTCTAGAGATTTATATCATTTGCATTATGGCATTATTGTACAAATGACGCCAATAGCTCTTGAATTAAAGGCATGTAAGAAATCTAATAAAAACATTATAATCAATTGCAGAATTATATCAATATGTAATTTACACACATTTAATTGCTCTGTCTGGCTACAAAGAATTTATATTCCATGGATAGAAAAGTATTGTCTGTTATTTGGGAGTGGTTCAACATTTTGACCACTGCAAAGTTGACTGCAATATACTTCTATTACATTGTGGTTTGTGTCTCAGTCGGGTAGAAAGTTATGTTACCCCAAAGTTATGTTATGATACCACAAAATCCCTTTGGGTTTTTATAGAACTCCTTTATGATTAATAGTGATCAAAATAAACCAGGTATTCACTGGCAGAAGAATAATGTTCTTCTTTGAAGTGTCAATGAGTAGCAGTTGCCCTGTGTCATTTCTCTGAACAATTAGAAGTAATGTGTACATCAGCACAATTTTATCATAAATCTGCGATGCAGCACATGCAGAGTTCTGAAGCACAGAGACTTAGTCTTTCAACCTATACACTGAACATAGACATTAAGGGAAGCTGGAGTGGAAGAAGCTTAGTGTGGTTTTAAAGTTTGAGGAAGAAACATTAATACTGCATTGTGCTGATATATGATAGTTGAAAATACAAAGGATCTGCAAGCTCTAATAATACAGGTCAAGGAACAGAATGAAAAAATCGGACTAAAATTGAATATAAAGAAGACCAAAAGAGTGTCAGCAGGTGTAACTACCAGCCTTAGAGCTGATAATATTAGGATATTGAAGTGATAAATAGCTTCTGCCTTTTAGAATTGACCATCAAAAGTAAAGGAATAAGAAGCCATGAAATATGCTATAGACTAACACCTGGTAGAGCAGCCATGAATGCCTTGGAAAAGATATTCAAATATTGACTCTTTTGAAGGCTGATGTTGGAAAAAGACTCCTGAGAATTCCAATGGACAGTCAAGAAAATGAACAAATGGAACACTGAACGGAATTCTCACTTAAGGCACAAATGACCATGCTAAAGTATTCTATTTTGGACACATTATATGAAGACCTAGCTCTCTACTGAAGGCTCTAATGCTGAGAAGGCTAGAAGAAAAGAGAATACAAGACCAACCAGTAGCAATGAGTGCACTTTTGAAAGACCTGAAGGATCAGGTCAGGAACTGATCATCATGGAGGAAATCTATGTGATCATAAGAGTTGACACTGAGTTGATGGCACATAATCAATCAAAAGCAGATTGACAGTAATAACATCAGGAAAATCTCTTTGGCAAGGAATTTAAAAAGTAAGTCTTATCACAAGCTCCTCATGGAGAATCAGGAATGAATCTCTCTCTCTCTCTAATTAAAAGAAAGCCTGTTCTCTTTTTTGTAGATCATGTCAGTCCTTGGGGATGAAAAAGGTTCATATATCATGAATTAAGCATCAAATTGGGCATGATAGCCTACGTGACCCTTCTTGTCTACCCAAAGCCCACTAACTACTTCAGATGCCATTTTCTTGCATATTAGCAGATATAATTTTATAAAACAAGATTGAAATTTTCAAGATGGCTAATTCTGTTGAAATTTCAGCCAATTCACATTTGAAATTTTGTATTTCACCATTCAATTAAAAACATTTTCAGTTTTGAGATTCTGTGGATGACTCTTAGAATACTTTGAGTGCTTGATGCCTACTTTGCCAACTCTTCTTGTAAATCTAAAACCTGGACTACAACATATAGCAGGGGCTTCCAAACTTGGCTGGCTGAGGATTTCTGAGAGTTGAAGTCCACAAGTTATAAAAGTGCCGTTTGGAGATCCCTAATATATAGTGACAGGTTGTCTTTCCATATGATCATCATTCTGTACCTGTAATCGGCTGATGGTTTTCCTCCTGAGGTTTCTTTACTTTTCTTTTTCCACCTCTATCAAATAAATTACGAACCATTTTTTTTAGTCCCGTTTTCTGCTTGTCCTTATCATGGTCTGTTCCAGTGAGTTCCAAAGGTGATTGAGGACAATATTCAAGGGGAGGAATCTGCTTGTGGTTCTGAGTTCTCATGTGGTTTTTTGGATGGGCTTCTTCGGAGGATGATTCAATTGACAATGAATCAGAATCTGATTCAGAAGATGTCGAAGCTTTGGCCGTCTTTTTGTTTTCAGTCTGTTTAGGTTTTGGAGGACTGCTATAGAAAAGGGGCATTGATTTTAGCATCTTCTTTGAAGACCCTGCAAATTATATTAAGAAATTATCAGACTCCATAATTTTCATTCAGTAAATAAAAAGATAAGTAGTACTATAGGAAAAACAGAGATAAAACATTCCCAATATACTATGTCAATGTTTCCCCATTAGTTGAGATGGCAAAAATATTCTGAGGCTCAAATTATAATGTTTAACATTATCTTACAGTATTTGGATTCTATAGTATTCTACAATATGTGAGAAAAATGGATAAAATACTGTAGGTTTATAAAATACCTTTTGATATTATGAGTTAAAAAGTTTCAATATTGTGCAGACAGTCCTCAGGTTACAATAGTAACTAGGGCTGGAATGATCATCTCTAAGCAATTTATGTCACCCGACAATGTTGCTTAGGTACAGCATTTCCAGCAATCCCGGTTGTGGTTGTGAAACAAAGGCCGCATGGGTCATTAAACGAGAACCTCAAATGACTGTGACTGTGAAGCAATCAGTTCAGGATACATTGCAGTTTTTGCTCCATCTCAGCCATGTATCTTGAGTTAACCCTAAATATATGCAATGAAAGTAGATGATCCTATCAAGAACCTGTTCTGCTGATGAAAGACTTTTGCAGGTGACTATAGCTAATTCTGGTAAATAATGCTGACTTTGGTCCACCTCCACTACAGACAATGCAAGGAGAATGTCCGTGTAGTCTCAATTATCTATGCAAAAGATTTATGTTTTTTCTTGCTAAATCCATGCACAACTTACAAGACTACAAGGCAAAATTTCCCCATAAGGCAGAGAAAATGTATAGCAACCTAAAGCAAAATAATGACTGAAAAATACATGAGCAGTAGCCACCATTGTTTATTTTTCTTCTGAAGGAAAAAGGGAAATATTGACAGCAGGTCTCTCAAGGGAGGAATACAACCATAATCTAGCTCTAATTGCATCTTAGAAACAATGGCTCTATAATTTTCCAAGTTTAAAATGCTACTTAACAATTATGGGGAAAGTACGCATGATGTGAACTGTTTCCTTTCCCAAACTATACTCCAGAATGTCTATAAATGCAGACATTTTAAAAAAGTCCTTCAGAACGAAGTGCCTAAACAATGGTGCCTTCTCTGGATTATAGTGTGAACTATTCCTTGCCATTGATTATACTACCTGGAACTGATTGAAACTGAAGTCTAAAACATCTGGATAACATTATGGTTTATATTAAAAGCCATTACGATTAAACACTGGATTGTCAATCCATCCCAATGAATTGCATTTACCTCCACATCACATCTATACATTCTAAGACAGGGGTCCCAAACCCCTGGGGCCATGGCCTGTTCAGAACCGGCACGTAGCTCATGCACAACCATCACCTTGGCCCCATGCCTGTCCACAAAGCTGGAAAGGTTGGGGAATGCTATTCCAAAAGAATATCTATTTTCAAAAGTTGTTCAATTTCAATAGTTTTAAAAGACTACAAATTTATTTTTCATCCAAGTTTTCATCATTTTTTTATAAATAACTCTAAATTGTGAACATACCTAACATTCCATCTTCCTATTTTTCCTCAATAACCACCCAGAGGTGGGTTGAATGGAGAGATAGTGACAGAGCTGGCTATGACTCAACTGGCTTTCATACATACAATGAGACTAGAATTCACAGTGTGCCAGCAGTTTCTAGCCTGGTGCCTTAACCACTAGACCAGTGGTTTTCCAACCGACTGCCCAAAGTGCAATGTGAATGTGCCCTCCCCCCCGCATGCACCCCACCTCCTCACATGTGCGCAACCCCTGCACACATCCTGCCCCCATGCATGCATGTGCACGCGCCCCACACATGGCCCCCTGCACACCCACCCACCCGTGTGTGACAGAGACTTGATGACCAGCTATCCGGTGGGACAGCTGAACTGGGGCGATGGCTCGCGTGCCCACAGAGGGCGCTGCGTGCCATCTGTGGCACATGTGCCATAGGTTTGCCATTATGGCACTAGACGAAGCTGATTCTCTGCTGAAGGATTTCAGTTCTGTGCAAGCAGGGACAGAGCTAAAATCCTTCAGCCTCAAGGACAATCAACCAGCCCCAGAGATGACAGGACATACTCTTAACTGCCAGCAACAGCTCTTTCTAAGGAAGGGGTGCAAATGGCAATCAATGTTCATAGGGAACTTGGAAAATAAATATGAACAGGTTGCCTAGCACTCTGATCATGGGACTGGGAGGGTTTGATGCAATGTTTTTTGATGGTCAGAGGTGCTTTACAAGTCATAAAGCACCCTTTATGGGACCACTGTTAATATGAATGGTCATTAAGCAAATGGTCATAAATGAAAAACATTAGGTGCAAATAAAAATCTGTTCAAAATATAAACAATGAAAATGCATCAAATCAATTTTATTAATGCTTTTTTAATATCAAGTTTTAGCATACTGCTTGCAAAAAGAAAAGGAGGGGTATTTAAGAAAACGAAAAAGCATTTGATACTAGAACAAAGTCTTTACTTGAACACATTCCAATCAAATAAGTAAGTACTTTCATAAATTTCTCTAATTTCAACTAAACTACAGTATTGTTCTGTGGTTTGAATGCTTTTCATCAAACAATATAAACAGAATTGCTTGAAACATCGGTTAAGGAAGATTGCATAAAGCTGACTCTCCGCACTTTGAGTTATGAATATGATGTAATTTTAGACACAAACGAAGGTTTTATTTCACTCTATTTCAGAAGAAAATTTACACTTTTAAAATGAAGAGAAATAAACCTGGCATTTCAAGCCTCCTGAAAGAATCTAAAAAAATCTCTAGTCCTAAAGATGACCTTTTATCTTCAGCCCCATCTGTGTTCTATGGCTTGGCACACTTGCTTGATTGGATCACTGCCCATGGAAGTTGGAATTCTGTGGTTTCTTTGGGCTGCTGATGTGAGAGGATATTCGGAGACAGATGAAATTCTGTGATAAGCAGATTTCTTTCTATGCCCCATCCTTCCCTAACCTTTACTAAAAGAAGAAAAACTTTCTTCTATCTACGGTTTGCCTCTAGTGTTTTAATCAAACCATGATCTGACAGATTTCTCCTTGCAAGCCAAATCTTGCTTTCAGATCCTGGTTTATTATGAGGCAATTCAACTAGCCTGGTTTGGTTAAAGTCCTAAATACATCACAAATTTAGGCTTTCTTGTCATGTATAAATAAAATATGTAATATAAGATCTGAATACATGGTGTACCTGTGATTCAGAATATTGTACACCTGTTGGTTGAATCAAATTTAAAAACCACTAATACTGACTTGCCCCTTAATGAAGTCACTTTTTAATCATCACTGAAATACTGCAGTTTTGTTCAAACGTTTTAAGCCGTGGTTTGTTAAACTGTTAGACCGAATAAGCGAAACACGACAGAATGCATGTTATATTAGGCAAGTCTTTCTACTGAATGTGTGGGATATTCATAAAATTATAACATTGGAAATTGCTATCGCAACACATCTGGAAATCATCAGATTAGAAAAGGCGAACCGTGTCATAGTTTACAAGCCACCAATAACTGGATTTGCACAAAAGCCTAAATTTTACAGGTTTTTTAGCATGTGGTTTCCAATTCTGTAAATTCTTGGCCATGGGAATTCCCTGGCCATAGTTGCCATAATGCACTTAACAGATTACCAGGAGCTCCCCTAAATCCGGGAGGCCTTATTTTTAATTGAAGTCAATTGAAGTCAACTGAGAACGTCCTGGAAGTCAATTCCAGTGGTTTGTAGTTTTTCCAATGAGAAACTGGGCCCAGATAGAAGACAGGGAGGAGGTTAGGCGAATCTTCCCGGAAAGGCTATTACTGTACTTAAAGAATTTGCTGTTGCCAAAACACATGTACGATGTTTACTTTGCCTTCTCTTGAGCAATTCCAAGAAGGAAAAGGGCTGAAAACGCAGAAAGGAAAAGGCGACAATAAACCAGATTGGAGTGGGTGGGTGCAAAAACTTTAGCGTAATCCACCACTTTAATACATTGTGTTCATATATTACACTCACTCTCTGGACTTGCCCATAAATCATAAACTAACCAAGGGGCTGAAGTTGCACAAGATGCAAAATAATAATAATAATTACTGTGGAAAAAGAAATTATGTGTTATCCCGATCGTAATTGGAGCCCTTGGAACAATATCCAAAGGGCTACCCCGCTATTTAGAAATTCTAAATTTACCGGACTTGAATATTTTGACTCTACAAAAAACCATCTTACTCGGAACAGCTTACATCCTCCGACGATACCTTAACAGTTCCTAGGTCCTTGGTTAGGACTGGAGCTGCTGAGCTATTAACCAACCTCAAAGGCTGTGAATCTCACTACAGATTAACCAATAATAATAATGACGACGACAACGACAACAATAACAATAACATAACCAAGGTGAAAAGTAACCAAGATCAGAATCGGTGGCGCAAACACAATCCGAGAGCTAGATCTTTTTAATCGAATTGGGTAAATCAGCGCGAGGGGTCAGACTGCGAAAAGAAGCGCGTCGGAGACGACTTACTCGGTGTTGGAAATCAGAGGTAGAAGGCGAACAGTCTTTCTCCACCGGCGGGCTGATGATACACGCAGTCTACTTTTGCCAGAAGTTGCCACACGCTCAGGCTTATTATATACACAGGGAGGAGGCGGGGAGGCGAGGTCCACGAAGCCCGGGGAGAGGAGAGGGGGGGTGGGGGAATGGCTTGGAAACTCCGCCTAACCCGAAATGAGCCAAGAGTCTCTGGTGAAATTTCCCGGAAAGTGTGGAATTTCCAATCAATCAGCCCCTGCTTCTCTTCTCCCCGAGGACAAGTCGAGCGGCGGTCAGTCGAGGGAGATTACATCTCCGGGGAGCCTGGAAAAAAATAGCATTTTAGGGAAGTGGGGGGGGGGAAACCCCTTCGCCCTTCCGCGCGTTTTTGAGGGCCTACAGAAGAGCGCGAGGGCGAAAAGGCAGATGTTAACTCCGGGCGGCCGCCTTACTTCGGTTCCTCCACTCCGACGCTTCAACAGTAAAGCTTGGACCCCCCCCCCCACTTCACCGCCCCAAATATGGAGAGGGCAGGCAAGGCGCTGGAAAGGACCGCTGCCGTCCGTTGCCAAACCGTTTGCCCGCCGACGAAGGAAAGGAAAAGCCGAGCGCAAAAGCGTGCGGCTACAGGAATAGTCGCTTTTCTACTCACGCTTGCTTACTCACTTCTCCTCGAGCAGGAATTGCAGGCTTGCCTTGCACCCCCAACTGATTTGGAGTGTGTAGGTTGACTGGTTTTTTTTTTTTTTAAAGTGGCGGTGGCCACAGGTTGGAAAGACCATCTCGTGTCTATCCTGAGTGGTTTTCTCTTGAAGGCGTACTTGGTCACCCAAAGATCAGTTATTTTCCTCGGCAGAAAATCAAACCTTTCAGATAAAAGCCACAGTCTCTATTCAACCCCCGGTCTTTCTTTCTGCAGCAGGCATCCAATAAATACTAGGGGGCTCTTTGGTGCTCTCTGAGCTGGGTTGTTTTCCTTCAAACGTTTCATTACACAAAGTAGGTAGCATCATCATCAATAAGTACTGATGGTGTTACCGAGTTTGTGTAATGAAACATCTGCAAGAAAACAACCTAACTCAGAGAGCACCCAGGACCCTTCATTTCAACCCTGAGCTACAAATATTCTCTGTTATTTATTTATTTATTAATTTAACTTATATACCGCCCTTCTCCCCAAGCGGACTCAGGGCGGTGAACAGCCAAATTTAAAACACATATAGTACAAAAGTTAAGAGAAACTAAAATAGATTAAATAATGGCATTACCAATTTAAAATCCAAATCTGCACAATCAAAGATCCCAGTTTAAAATCCAACATTGATAAAATTTAAAAATTTTAAAAACCCCATTAAAATCGTTTCTGCTAGGCCGGCTTGTTGAAAGAGATAGGTCTTCAGGGCCTTTCAGAAAGCGCAGAGGTCCGGAATCAATCGTATCCCAGGAGGTAGCTCATTCCACAGGTTGGGTGCTCCCACAGAGAAGGCTCTCCCCCTGGGGGCCGCCAGCCAACATTGGCTGGCGGCACCCTGAGGAGGCCCTCTCTGTGCGAGCGTGTTGGCCGGTGGGAGGTTATTGGTAGCAGCAGGCGGTCTCGCAAATATCCCGGACCTCTGCCATGGAGCGCTTTAAAGGTAAGAAACAACACCTTGAAGCGCACCTGGAAGACCACCGGGAGCCAGTGTAGCTTGCGCAGGAGAGGTGTTACATGGGAACGCCCTGTTGCTCCCAAAATCACCCACGTGGCTGCATTCTGGACCAGCTGGAGCCTCCGGGTGCACCTCAAGAGGAGCCCCATGTAGAGTAGTCCAGGCGAGATGTGACGAAGGCATGGGTGACTGTGCATAAGGAGTCCCGATCCGGAAAGGGGCGCAACTGGCATATCAGGCAGACCTGAAAGAAAGCCCCCCTGGCCACAGCTGTCATATGCCCTTCCAAAGACAGCCACAAATCCAGGAGGACACCCAAGTTGCAAGCCCCCTCTGTGGGGGCCAATGACTCACCCCCAATAGCCAGCGATGGCACAAGCTGGCTATACCGGGACACTGGCATCCACAGCCACTCAGTCTTGGAAGGGTTGAGTCGAAGCCTATTCCTCCCCATCCAGACCCGCACGGCCTCAAGACACTGGGACACTTCGAGGGCATCATTGGGATGGTCAGGGGTGGAGATGTACAGCTGAGTGTCATCAGTGTACAGTTGGCAATGCACCCCAAAACTACGGATGATCTCACCCAGTGGCTTCACATAAATGTTGAACAGGAGCAGCGAGAGGACCGACCCTTGCGGCACCCTACAAATGAGGCGGCTCGAGGTCGACCTCTGCCCCCCTGCCAACACAGACTGCGACCGGTCGAAGAGATAGGAGAAACACCGCAGCACGGTGCCTCCCACCCCCAAACCCTCCAACTGACGCAGCGTGATACCATGGTCGATGGTATCAAAAGCTGCTGAGAGATCTAACAGGACCAGGACAGAGGAACATCCCCTGTCCCAAACCCTCCAGAGGTCATCCACCAACGCGACCAATGCCGTTAATACATACTAGATTCTAGATCCACCAACGTGACCAATGTTATTAATACATACTAGATTCTTTTCATCTAATAACCTTAGTATTCTTCTCCTTTCTTGGACAATATAGCTGTGGAAAGCTATATGGCTCTAAAACCCACCAGCTGATGATTAATAGGATGGTAGGCCAAAATTCTCTGCAACCAGAACTCTGCTGACTTTAAAACCTCTCATTGGCTTTCCCTGCCCTGATTCTCTCACCAGATGGGTTGCATTCCAGGGTGTATTATTTCCTGTTACCATATGTTGGAAGAAACATCCTTCTGGGTTCTGCTCCAAATGGGGAAAAAGACACTGGAGACATGGAGACTGCTTGGAAAGATGGTTTAATAGTGGACAGGATCACATGGCTTGAGTTCCTGAACAGGAAAGAGGCAGATACAGTGAATCCTTGGGTTTTTATGCTCTCTCTGGCTTTGCATTTCCTGGGGCTCAGAAAGAGTATTCTGATTGGTTGTCAGACTCCCAGGGGGTGGGCGTCTTAGCTAGCCTTTCTGGCTGATGGTCACATGTGGTGAGTTTCTGCTGCTATTGTGTAGCAGGCTAATCCTATCTTTTTTTGGATCTTTGGCAATTTTTACTATGGCTCTTCCAGAAGGAGGTAGATCTTTGTTATGTAGAATAGACTGGCCTAGGCCTTAATGACCCATTGACAAAGGTTGGGGGCAGGAAGTTGGGAGCTGCTTCAAAACATGCTTATCCATTTCTCATCCAGAGAAATATAATATTCTGCCTTTAATATTTCCTAAAAATATTTCATTCTAGGACAGGGGTGGGTGCTAACCTCCTACACATGCTAGTTGGAGATAATGGAAACTATAGCCAAGACAACCAGCAGGTTGAAGAAGGATAAGTTACATGGTATTTTTAGAAAAGGGTGGGTATAGTTCAGATGAGAGAATAAGTCCAGATTTATTTATGCCCTTAAAATCAATTTGTGTCATCCATATTTTCTGGCTACTTTTAGAGTGGTGGAGGAAGTTGGAGGTAAAACACCTTGCTATTTTACTCCTCCTAATTGTCAGGCGTTTACTGGCAGAGGATGAAGGTTATGAATAGGACAGCTGCCTTTCCCTCTGACTCTGCATTTCTCTTTTACTCACAGGCTGAAGCTCTGTCCATCTGTGACACCCACAACATTATTAGAAATCTTGATGAATCATATCATGCACTCTAACTTACTTAATACACTGTTGTATGAATTAGGGGATGGTGATGGAAATTCCCACAAAATCTGAACACCTGCGTAGCTATTTAAGTTGATCCAATTAGAGATAATTGTGGGATGCCTCAAATACTCTCATACACTATAGCCGTGATGGCGAACCTATGGCACGGGTGCCACAGGTGGCACGTGGAGCCATATCGGTGGGCACGTGAGCTCAGCTCCAATATGCATGCGTGCACCAGCCAGCTGATTTTCGGGCCTTCTGGGCCCACCAGTGGTCAGGAAACACACTGTTTCCAGCCTCCGGAGGGCCTCTGGTGGGGTGGGGAAGGCTGTTTTTGCCCTCCCCAGGCTCCTAGAAAGGCACTGGAGCCTGGAGAGAGCAAAAAACGGGCCTACTGGGCCCACCGGGCCATCACATGTCAAAAGTGGGGGGGAACACGGGGGGTGGGGCACATAGAATTATGGGTGTGAGCACACGTGTGTGTGACCCCCCCGCTTTTGGCACACAATGTCAAAAACGTTAGCCATCACTGCACTATAGGAACACTGGCTTATTATTTATTAATATCTAATAAATATATTTTTATCAATCATGTGAGAGAATATTTAAGATCAAGGATATAAAGACCTGGATCACGGATATCAAACTTGCAGCGTCATGTTGCCGTTACATGACTTTTTTCCCCTTTGCGGAGTTGGGGTGGGGATAGCCTGCGCAGGACACATCCGGCCTGCGGGCCACCAGTTTGAAAACCCTGCCCTAGATAGTATAGCACACAGATTATTCTTTTGGAACTCCTTTGTGTAGTCAAGAGGAGAATGTATAGTATGAAAGAGTATGTATGGTGGCGCAGTGCTTAGAATGCAGTACTGCATTCTAAGCATTGCTGACTGCCGGCTGCCTGCAGTTTGGCAGTTCAAATCTCACCCGGCTCAAGGTTGACTGAGCCTTCCATCCTTCTGAGGTGAGTCCAATGAGCACCCAAATTGTTGGGGGCAATATGCTGACTCTGTAAACGTCTTAGAGTGGGCTGTGAAGTGCTGTAAAGAGGTATATAAGTCTAAGAACTATTGCTAGTCCTTGACTTACAAAAGTTTCAGTAACTAATTTTTGTCTGCTGTTAACCTTCAAGAAGCTGCAATCACTTGGTCATGACTTCCACACATTTAGGTCAGTCTGGGATGGAGATTTAAAGTTGCTTTTGTACAGTAGACTCAAAGCAAAAATAAATACCCTGCATAACCTGCTAATTGCATCGCAGTGTGGATTGGTTTTTCTTCAATATATTGGTCCTTATATTTACAGGTTCACTGAGCCATTGTAAAAAGTCATTCTTTAAGCTGCTTGCCTAGTATAAATCTAATCAAAACTGTATGCCAACCTTATCTTTACTCTTAAGTATAAACATCCTATAATGCCAAGAGGAGCTTTGCCTCTGGGGCTGATAGCAGCTACCATATGGGAATGGGAGGTGGGGATGGAAAGAAGGGAGGAATCACATAACATGTGGCAAGAAGAAAAGAATTAATGTCCTCTTCTCCATAAACCGAAAATTTATTCCTGAATTGTCTATTGCAGCAATGTCAGAACTGACAGTGCCACCCATCTGTTTGGTGTTTATGTGCCTGTGGGTAAAGACCTTAAATAAAATAATATGCACAATTACTTTCTGTCAGAAGGATCTGGCAGGCTATTTTTGTGTATTTTCAGTTCCTTCCTGTGGAGAAAGTTAATTATTGGAATTTAGCAAATTGATAGAAGTTGCCGTAATCTTGTTCAGCTGTCTCCAGCCATGGACTTCTCAAGATAGTTTGGATGACTGACTCCATGATTCATGTATCCTCAATGCCTCTAGATGATAAGAACTGTGGTCCAGCACAACTGCATAATAACAGGCTTAGGAAAGGCTGTTTTGGTCCTTATGAGTCACAGTGGTGCAGTGGTTAGAGTACAGTACTGCAGACTATTTCTGCTGACTGCCAGCTGCTGACTGCCTACAATTTGCCAGTTTAAATCTCACCAGGCTCAAGGTTGACTCAGCCTTCCATCCTTGAGGTGGGTAAAATGAGGACCCAAATTGTTGGGGGCAATACGCTGACGCTGTAAAC
Organism: Masticophis lateralis; assembly: GCA_030761175.1. Classification (NCBI taxonomy): domain Eukaryota; kingdom Metazoa; phylum Chordata; class Lepidosauria; order Squamata; family Colubridae; genus Masticophis; species Masticophis lateralis. The sequence continues at coordinate 318,486,047 of JAUDYJ010000001.1, read as the reverse complement.
CACTTAGAGAGGGCTGTAAAAGTGGTATATAAATCTAATAGCTATTGCTATGTAGCTAATCCTGGAAAAGAAATTGTTGTGATGACTGTTGCAACTAAATGTTTATTGTCTTGCATAACAGTGTTGTTATTTCACTTCTGTAGAAAAAGCCAAATCCTACACAATGATCCCATCTGTTTCTACTTGGTGGATCAGCTAGAGTTCCTCAGCACATGGAATTAGATCCTGCATTAAATTATGAAATATTTATGAAACAAAACTGTATCAAAGGAGAGGGTTTGAACATGCTGTTTAATGAAACTGGATTTGGCATCGCACCCTGAAGTCATAATCTTTGGTCAAGTTTCTTGAACTTTTCTCTAAAAAGAATTACATTATTCTTCGTTTCTGATCAGTTCTAAATGTGGATGGAGCAATGGGTTGGTCAAAAAACTGGAAAAGAGGGAAGGGTGCACATGCTTTCTTAGAGTCTGTGTTGCAAGGCACTTGGGTGCATCTGAGTGTCTATCGTGAGAAGCAAGAACACTGCGAAATGAAATGAGGAAGAAGGCTTAAATTGTTAGTTAACATTACACAACTGCATTTCTTCTTTTAGAAGGTAACATCTCCAAAGAAATGGAGTATTTCAGTATTGTTCTTTTAAAACTTCCAGTTTCCACATTTGCTAAGAAGTAAACTTTTAACTGTTACAGAAAGTTTATTGTGTTTTATAGTTTCAGTGCCTGAGATGTTTGTTTCTTATGACTTCTTTTTTTTTTTTTTACAAAGGGCATCCAAATCAATTAAGAAATCTGAATGAATTTCCTTCAGATCTGAGGTTAATTTATGATGTGTACTTAAAAAATGGAATGATTGTGCACTTAAAAAAAAAAGGTCAAACTTTCCAAAAGATTGCTTCTTCCCAACTGGGAAATTCCACGAGTAAATTAAAAATGATGCAAAATTAAGCGCATATTTAATAACAAATAAAGGACAATATTTGTAGCACCGAATTGAAATGAGGGGTCCTTGATGCTCTCTGAGCTTGGTTGTTTTCTTGCAGATGTTTTATTACCCAAACTAGGTAACACAATCAGTGCTAGTCCTGATGATGTTACATAGTTTGGATAATGAAGGACTCCTCATATATTTATTTCTAGACCTGTTTCCTCCTAAAAAAATAAAGAACCAGTAGTACTATTTTTTTTAAAAAATTTGACTTATATGCCGCCCTTCTCCAGAGACTCAGGGCGGCTTACAATGCGTTAAGCAATAGCCTTCATACTTTTCTATATTTATACAAAGTCAGCTTATTGCCCCCACAAATTGGGTCCTCATTTTACCTACCTTAGAAAGGATGGAAAACTGAATCAACCTTGAGCCTGGTGAGACTTGAATTTACAGTAATTGCAGACAGCTGTGTTAATCACAATGCTTTTAGTCTGCTGAGCCACCAGGCCCTATTTGATAAAGAACTAAAAAAATACATTATTCAAGAGGCTGAAACACAAGCTTAATGTCTCAGTAGAAATTATATAGCTTAAGAAGATCAAAGTTATACAATTTTTAACAGAAATACAATATAATACAAATACCTAAAGGATGACACACCTCTAAAAATGATATTTGCTTCTAGTATTAACATTGTTAATTTTTTTCTAATATTAACCATATTTTTTTGAAGGTTGTGTCTTTTATATCTACCCTAGATTTGTAAAGTTCTTTCCTTTGCTTACCTTTTGATTGCAATTTTTGTAATTGTTTTATAATAAATAATTATTGTATGTTTTGGCATACATTATCCATACTTTTTGGTAAGATAAGCATCCAATAAATTTAATGAATAAAATGAAATAACAGCTTTTGTGCAGTTCACAAATATTAATGAGTGACTGTTGGTGACTCAGGCAGCCATATAAACCTGATTAATAAATAAAAAGTCTTAGTGGTGTACAACTATGCCTCAGTTATGAATCCTTTATCATTGAATAATTCACTGTTTGCAGAGGGTGTGACGCCAACTGCAAAGAGGGAAGGACAAAGACTCAGTAGCAAAGGACGTGTTTGGCAGGATTAGAAACGACTCCCCTCTGAAATCCACACAAACTGCTGCCTGCAAATTTAAACAGTTAAATGCATGATGACACAGTCATCTCACTTCCCTTTGCCTGATTCCCAAAGAATCATGATGGTGTTTTTCAAATTGTGGACCCAAATATATCAGATAATGAAAGGATCACCCAATGAGACATCCCCACTCCATTTTTGACTTTAAGGGTGTGGGAGTTTCTTTTTTTATTTTTGGCAATTCAGATGTTGGTGATTACAGCTGCATTTGTATAGGCCGTCAATTTCTTTTCATTTTTACCTATACCCACAAAATCTATTTACCACTTGAACTCTGTTATGTACCATAATAACAAAAAGGTGAAGGTAAAAGTATCCTCATGTCTGACTCTAGGGGGTGGTACTCATCTCTATTTCCTAGCTGAGGGAGCCAGCATTGTCCAGAGACATTTCTATGGTCATGTGGCCAGCATGACTATACACTGAGGCACATGGAATGCTGTTACCTTCCCATTGAAGTGGTCCCTACTTGCATTTGCATCCTTTCAGACTGCTAGGTGGGCAGGAGCTGGGGCAAATAATGGATGCTCGCTCCATCTCATGGTGTTCAGGTCTTGAACCCAGGCTGTCAGATTTCCAGTTGACAAGCTTAGTGTCTTTAACCACTGAGCTATTGTGCACCCTTTTAACAACAAACCTTAGCTCAAACATACTACTGAAGTATATTCTTCAACAGAAATCCCTGGCTACTAAAGGAATGAGCTTATCTATGGCCCAAATGAAATTTCACGTTTAGAGACTTCTCATTGCATTTACTAGTCATGCTTTTTTGAAGGGACAGTGCTTGTGCAAAATTACAATTTAACATTGCACAACAGATGTGGAATCATAGTGGATAACCACTTGAGCTCTTTCACTATTCTCCATTTTCTGAATTTTGGCATTTGTGTTGTTGCTACGATAATCAGTATGCTCCAGTGAGCCAATTTTCTGCTACCGATCCATGTTCATGAATCAGTTGACACCATGGTGAGACAAAAACTGAAGCAGCAATTGTGTTTTCACCGGCAGATAGTGCATTCAGGGAGGTGGGACCAGGCAGTGGCTACTGGATTTTTTGTAGGCGGAGAAGAACCTCTGCCTATGAACATAAGGAGGATACAACAGACTACATGACAGATTTTGTATAACCTAGGATCCAGGAGCCTAGTTTTGAGACTAAGATTTTCTGAACTTTTGGTCTGTTGGCTTGCTTTCTCAGCCATCATTTATCTCCTTTACTTTTTCTAGTTTAGTTTAGTTTACTTTATTGTCATTGCACCTTGTACAACAAAATTAAATGCCATCTTCAGTGTACATTATAATTATAAAAATAAAACACAAACACACATCCTTCACATTCTATGCAATTGAATTGAAAACCGATATTGCATTAATATTGCACTATACAGTAGAATTCAATATAGTTACTGCCCTGGCATAGAAGCTGTTTTTAAACCTATTTGTCCTTGTTTTTATTATCCTGTACGTCTGCCAGATGATAATAATACAAAAAAACAAAACAAAAAACAGTGCCCTGAATGAGATGGATCTTTAAGAATGTTTTGAACTTTCTTAAGTTTATAGCAGAGGGACCTATAAAGCTCTTCCAAAGAGGGGAGAGGGTAACCAATGATCCTCTGGGCAATGACGTTAACCCTCTGGAGTGCTGTCCTACCTGCCCCTGTGCAATTGGCAAATCATACACAGGTGCAGTAAGTTAAAATTTCTCCGTTCTTTAATTTTTCTCTCTGCTGCATGAACATGTATCCATAATGCCAAATGTTGAATAAAACTGTAAGCTAAACATCTTTAATATAGCTATGTTCTATAACAAGGAAAGACAATAAAGTCTGTATAGATGACAATGTCTCTGTAACCATCCTCATGACATCTGCCAGACTGCCCCCCTTACCTGGTTACTATTTTTTAACTATACTTCTAATTTCTAAAATGCAAAACTGTGATGCTATAGAGCAAAGGGTCAGCTTCTTTCTTGACAAGAATGCCCTTGGGTTTCCCATAGGATCGTAGGCCTTCTTAGAAGTAAAAATGGTGGCTGACTATAACCCATTGTTTGGTTGAAAAATGTTTCTGCCCAAAAGAACAGCAAAAGTAAAGCAGGATGATAAGGTGTCTCCTGAAAAGATAGAGTGACTGGAAGTTACTGTACCACTTTATATTTAGATAAATGGATGGTTATAATTTAGTCTATCATGGTAGTCACGTTATGAATGTGTACAAATTGGATGCCATACAAGGGCATTGTATGAGGGAGAGGGCTAGCTAAATAAAAAAAGAAGGTATGAGTATGAGTATTAGTACTGCTTTATAAAACCTTAGTAAAGCCACACCTGGAATACTGCATCCAGTTTTGATCACCACATTACAAAAAAGATGTTGAGACTTTGGAAAAATGCAGAGAAGAGCAACTAAAATTAGAAAAGGCCTAGAAATGAAAGCATATGAAGAATGGGTTGCAGGATTTGGGTTTGGCTAGTCCAGAGAAAAGAAGGACTAGGGGGGGCATGATAGCAGTGTTCCAGTATTTGAGAGGCTGAAACAAAGCGGAGGGAGTCAATTTAAGTTCCAAAACACCAAAAGGTGAGACAAGGAACAATGGATGGAAACTAATCAAGGAGAGAAGCAACCTGGAATTAAGGAGAAACAGTGAGGACAATTAACCAGTGGAACAGCTTGCCTTCAGAAGTTGTGGAGGCTTCATCACTGGAGGTTTTTAAGAAGAGACTGGACAGTCACTTATCTGAAATTGTAGGGTCTCTTGCTTGAGCAGGGAGCTGGACTAGAAGACCTCCAAGGTCCCTTCCAGCTCTATTCTGATTGATTGAATGTGCCCCCATTGTTCATAGATATTTCATGAGAGTACTCATATCCACATGTCCCTACCAACTCAGTTTCCTTAACTTTTTAAGGCCTCTTTTGAATGCTGTGTAAATATGGTTTGTGAAGTCAGGTATGTTGTGTAGTACTGCTGCCATGGATTCTTTCACTAGTTCTGGATTTATGGACACAAAGTGTGCTGTGACATTGAATGAAATGTTTGAAAGCAATTAGAAGACATGATGAAAATGTCTTAATTTCACAACATGTATAGACTGGGTAACTCTGAAGAATCTAGTCAACTAATGTATAACATTACATTGGCACCAGATAAGAGTCAATAGAATTCAAGAGGGGCTGGACTTAGACCATTTTTGGGAACATAAGGACTCTAAGCTTATAACTCACTTAGCTCCATCCTCACTTTGACTGCTCTTTTATAGTTTTAGAAGAGTTTGGGCAGACCCATAAGAAGTTTGTACAAAGAATATATACTTCAGTGCTAAGAACATATTGACATATGTTGACAAAAGTTTTCTTGACTAGCTGGAACTAGCTGCCATTTGAGAGGATAATTGCATATGAAATGAAGAGAATTAACAAGTACTTTCTCCTAAAGATAATCTAAATGCAGTGGTGGGATTCAAGTAATTTAACAACCAGTTTTCTCCCCTAATGATTTCTTCCAACAACCAGTTTGCCAAACTGCTCAGAAAGTTAACCAGTTCTCCTGAAGTGGTGCGAACTGGCTGAATCCCAGCAATGTCTAAATGGCTTTGACAATCTGAACTGGAATAAAGACCTATATCAGAATAATGGTTATATTGTTTTTGTCTCTACTTACCTTGCCAATTGTGTATCAGGTGAATAAGAAAATCATTGTAGCGGGAGCCAAAGTTCAAAGGAGCACAGCGTCTCTGGCACATTGCTTTAGATTTTGCAACTTTCAGAATTTTAAAAATGTTTCTGTGCATATTTTCACACTTGAGCTGTGTTTTGTAACCTTATGTATGTGACATGGTGTTGGAAGAAATGTCCTTCTAGGTTCAGTTCCAAGTGGGGGAAAATACACTGGATTCATGGAAGTTGCTTGGAAAGAAGGTTTATCGATGAACAGGATCACATGCATTGGAGATCTTGGGCGAAAAAAAGGGGAGAGATGCTGAGAATGTATGAATTTTATACCCTCTCTGGACTTTTAAATTTGAGCTTGTATTCTGACTGGTGTCAGACTCCCATGGGGCCATGCAGGGGTAACTCTGTAGGTTGTGTCCTAGGCTTGATTGAGCCTTGCTGGATAATGATAATGTAATGAAGGGGATTTGGGCAATTCCTATTATGGCTCTGCTTGAATAAGGTAGATCTTTGTTATGCAGAATAGACTGTCCCTTAATGGCCCATTGACAAAAGTGGGGTGTGTTTGTGAGTTTTTGCCTCCTTTTTAGGGGAAATATTCTGTCCTTTTAATATTTCCTAAAATATCTCATTTTCCTAGGAGAGAGGTGGGTGCTAACTTCCTACAATGGTTACTTGCTCTATCCATGTAATATTACCTTAGAAAAAAAGGAATGAAAGGAGAAAATGTGGATAGCATATAATATTATGCAGAGGAATTAGGTAATGGGATATACATTTGTCTCCCAATTTATCCATTCCAAATTATCTTCATATAGAATAATCTTCCTATAGAATAAATTGAGATTATCCAAGGAGGATGAATATTTTGAGATTCAGGTTAAATAAAAGTATTTAGCACATTATTAAACAATGGAATTTGAAATCTGAAGATATGGGGATCTTTAAAAAGGTAAAGATTGTGTCAATTCCTAGACACAATTGCCATGTTTTTTTGGTAATGACACAGGAGTGATTTGTCAGTGCTTTGTGAAGTGTTTAGATTTTTAGACTATTGTTGGGATTTCCCAGTAGGGTTTTTTGTGTGTGTGTGTGCAATTATTATTCTGGTCTTAACTCTGTTTCCCTTTTTTAGGGGAGGGTGGTTGGGAAATCAAGCATAGCATGGGACTTACTGTCATCTGACTGACTATTAATGTAGATCGTGTAAATTGTCTGGCCACTATGGGAATTAACATGGTAAACTAGAGGAAGGTTTGAGCAGCTGGTTGAATCTTTGTTGTTGGAGGAGTCAGTGGAAATAATCAACTCCTTGAGAATTAAAGGGTTTCAAACATTTGCATATGCTTCAATATTTTGATGACATTTCAGTCATCACCAAAACAAGTCAAAGTCCTTCTACTAAATTTTGAAGAATGTGATAGACAGTTGACTGGTAAGGAGAGTTACCTATTTTTTTCTCAGGGCTCAGACATCTTTTGATAGTCTATAGCCACACTTCTTCTTTTCAGACTGAGGCATGATATGATGGGTAATGTGATAACAATATAGCTCTATTGTGCACATGGTTAGGGCTTAGATTTTATCATTTTTCCTGAGGTTGCAGGACTATCTTCTTTTAAATAAAGTCTATTTTATGGCTTATCTTATTGTCATCTTTATTTTTTGCTTCAAAATAATAAACAAGGTTTCCAAGAAAGGAGGGTGGGGTGGGGAGAGAGAGAGAGAGAGAGAGAGAGAGAGAGAGAGAGAGGGAGGGAGGGAGGGAGGGAGGGAGGGAGGGAGGGAGGGAGGGAGGGAGGGAGGGAGGGAGAGAGAGAGAGAGAGAGAGAGAGAGAGAGAGAGAGAGAGAGAGAGAGAGAGAGGGGAATGATTTAAGGGAATTGTTTATTCTTGCTTTGCTATCAAGGGGTGGGGTGCTGTCAGTTCACATCTGTTCAGGTGAACTGGTTGTTATGATTCTGCGCAGTTCAAGAAACTGGCAAATCTCATCACTGGCTGGCCCTGCTCACCTCACCCCACCTTGCCCTATCTTGCCTCGCCCACCTTGGCCAGTGGCAAGAGTAACACCCATGCCCAGCTACACTCTGGCTCCTTCGCTCACTGCTTGCCCAGACAACACGGCCCAGTTTATCTCTGTGCCTCACCTATTTGCTTACTTTCGGTGTGTCCTACCATGCTGGCCATGTGTCATAACTGATCTCCACACCTTGCCTGCTCTGCTCACTGTGGCTGGTAAGACACCAGTTCCTGCCTCTCGTCTTACCCGGGGTCTACAGGCAGATGCCTTCTACTCGCCCTTCACCTCAGGTCAGGGGACGTGCCAATTCCCACCTCTGACCTTCCCCGGGGTCTACAGGCGGATGCTATCCGCTTGTCCTTTGCCTTGGGTTGGGGGACACACCACTTCATGACTTTCTAAAGTCCCCCCTGCCACTGCACTTTGGATGAGTGGGGGTTGCCACTGTGAGAATGGGTCTGGCAGTCACGATCTTTAAATGGGCTTTTATTTTGTCAGCCCAAGTGAGGAGAAGGGGCTCGGAATGTTACGTAGGAAATTACCCTATCTCTGCAGTATCAGTCCACCTGCGCTGCCCACCTTGCTGTGAGTGATGTTGAGTTGGCCATGCCCGCTCAGTCACATGACCCTCCCCCAAGCCATGCCCACCCAACCAGTCACTAGGCAAACCGGTTGTTAAATTACTTGAAGCCCACCACTGCATAGAACTATCAAAGTTCTACAAATGTTTGTATTTTTATTATTTTTCAAATATTCTTAGAAACTGAATATTTCTTTGTTTATGTGTAGATAGAAAATATCTACACATCTGAAAATATTCCAGCTGTATGCCTGTGTAGATACTTTTGGCAAATGCATTTTTATCTTAGAAGACCAAGAAATGTACATTGGCAATATATGATATGGGCATCCTACATTTCCAAAGGTTAGGCACTTTGTTATTATATTTAAATCAAGTAATTTATGATAGCTATTACTTTTCAATTGTATGGTATTTTCCACCATAAATTTCAAAATAAACCTCCTGTTTTCTTGGAGAGAAATTGAAATATGAAATATTCTATCATCATTTTAAGATTGTGACATTTTCCCTTCCTCACTTGTTTTTGAATACCCACATGTAAACACTTCTTCTTTAAAAAAAAAAATCTTTATTTACATTTATAGTTTAAAAAAAAGACAACAACACATCAAACAAATAACAAAACAAGACAACAGAATAAAGAACATAAATACATATAGATAATAACTCTGTAAACAAATATTTAATACAAATTTATACAGTAAATTCATACTATATTCTGGAGGAGACAAAACAACCTATTTTAAATTTTTAAATCAATCAGGTCTATCCGACCTCACTTTATATAATAAAATATTGTCAGTAAATACAATGCCTATTTATATTCTAATTTAATTTTGATGTTCTTTTTGATAGCCAAATACACCATTTTTCCCAAGATAAACATGTTTGTGTTTGGTCTCTATCTTTCAGTTTTTTTGGTTAATCTATCTGCTTCCGCACAATCCAAAATCTTCTTTATTATTGCTTCATCAGGTGGGATATTTTTATCTTTCCAGAACTGAGCAAACGTTATTCTCGCTGAGGTGATGATATGTAGTATGAGATACCACGAAATTTTTTTTACATTTTCTGGTTTGGAGCCAAGCAAGCATGTCTCTGGACACAATTCAAACTCCTGGTTTAGGATTTCTTTCAGCCATTTTTTAATTTTCCCCCAAATTTAATTGCTTCTAGACATGGCCACCATTGGTGATAATAGGTACCGCGTTCAAATCCTCATTTCCAACATACAGTGGACATACGGGAGGTGGGGGGAATACTTTTTCTCAGATAGTTTATTCAACCTCTCAGGCTTGACTTGCATTCTAAGGGGTGTTGTGTACAACTAAATTTAGAGCTGGCAAAATCAACTGCTGATTCAGAAAGGTCACTGAATCTTATCTGGGTTACATAAGGACTAAGGAAATCTGTCAAATCCATGCTAATATCCCTAGCAGAGAAGTAATGACTTGTTAACCAATTTGAAATTACAACAAGAAAAAAAAAAGTAGGTATGGGGATATATGTGCAGCTGCATACCAGTGAGAGGGGAGATCATGAGAAATTATTTAGAACAGTTATTGAAGATAAGCAATTTCCTTAGGAAGGAATTGGAATATATTAAATATATATTGGAATATATTAACAGCGCTATTGTTTTTGGTGAAGGTTTCTGAAGAAATTGGTAAAATTGCATATCTTTCACAATGAATTTTGCTATAAGAAACTGCTTTGCATTTGCTATTATCTACTAGATTTATAATAGCTAGAAAACTAAAGTGCATGCAGTTTTTCTCGGGATCAGTACTATTGTGTTCAAAAGTATTAGAAATGACATTGACTGAAAAAAAAATGAATACAACAATAAAATTACAAAGCCAATGTTTTTCTCTTGTTTGCTTCTTCAGAAAAAATGTTACTTGGATTTTGGATTCAAAACATATATTTGCAGAATCCTGGGTCAATATCCTCATAGTGCTAAACACAATGAACGTAGAAATAAAGCTTGTGGTATGACACCAAGATAATGAAAAGACATACTGTAAATCATTAGTGAGGAATGATAGTTAAGGTAGTAAACTAAGATTTGAGACACCCGGGTTCAAGTTTATTCTCAATCTTGGAATTTCCCTGGGTGACTTTAGTGAGTCATTGTACCTTAGCTCAACATATCCCACAATAGTTGTGGGGAAAACTAGAAGAGGAGTGCTGCCTTGGAGTCCTAAAGGAAAGGAACAATAAAACACTAACAAATATATGAAATATGGAACCAAACGGAAAGGGAAATTGGATTATAAAGGGAACAAGGAAGCCAAGGAATTAACCAAAATAAATTAACCAAAAGAAACTCCCATATATTTCCATTTCATAGGTTTCTATTAACATACTACCCCAAAATAGATATAGTGTAAATGCAGCAACAAGTCCATCGTTTCATGACAACAATTAAAGAGACACATACCTTTTGACATTATTATTCAAATTCCATTCCAGCAAGAATTCAAATTAAAGACCCTAAATCTTTAGAGGCTGGCCTGGCTGAATAAGAACTTTAAATTGGGGGGTTTTAAATGGACTGGGCCAATTGTTTAATTCTTTTAATTGGTTTCAATTTTTGTATGACTTGGTGTTTTATCATGGCTGTACACTGCCCTGAGTCCTTCGGGAGAAGGGCAGTACACAAATCTAATAAACTTAAACTTAAACTTAAATACATTAATCCTAACCAGGGAGTTGGGACTGAAGCACTCTTACCTCCAGTGACTGGAAAAATGATGCATATTTATTTAGAAGTAAGCCACATTGTTTCAATGGGGTTTGTCCAAACTATACAGTATGTGGTATGTTTCCTCACTTGATATACATCATTGAAACCATCTGGGATCAATATTACAGAGAAAACATATTAATAAAGTATGTCGGGAGCAAGCTAGATTCTAAGCAGTCTATGAATGAAAGTTGTTTCACCCAAGAAGTTACTAAAAACAGGAAAACCGTTCTGTTGTAGAAAACTCCTTGTCACAGCAGAACCCATAAAAAAAAAGCACAAATTTCTCAGAAACGTCTGAATATCCATAAAAAATAAACACAATCTGTTTCCCATCATGTAAATTCCAGGAGTGTGATAAAAGGCTGTCAGGAAATTTACAACATCCTGCCTCTGGCCTTACTCACACTTAACTCACCTTCAATCACAAGCCCCCCCCCTTTGAGACCCAAAACTTATTTATGCAGCATTGCTACATTCCTGTTCTTACATGACACTTCATAGGATCACCTATGACGTTGCACAGCTAACTTGTGCTTAATTATTAAGCAGCTGTAAGATTTAACGGATCAATGCTGTAACACTGAGCAGGTTTAAATACCCTGTTTATGACGGGCTTGAACCAAATTTGTGCAAAGAGCTTTCATGCTGTTGGGATTCAATGGGTACGGCTGGTTTTAGGATGGAGATAGCAATAGCAATAGCGCTTTGACTTACATACCACTTCAGAGTGCTTTATGGCCCTCTCTAAGTGGTTTACAGAGTCAGCATATTGCCCCCAACAATCTGGGTCCTCATACTGGATGGATGGAAGACTGAGTCAACCTTGAGCCTGTCATGATCTAACTCCAGGCTGTGGGCAGAGTGAGCTTGCAATGCTGCATTCAAACCACTAGGCCACCAAGGCTCCAGAGATATCTTGTATCCACATCCCATGGTGGGGGGGGGGGGTCATTGTCGGTGAGAGCTAGCTATCTGGTGTCAGCAGGAGAAAGCAGTTCTCATCACATTGACTTCACATATTGGCTATTCTTTTCCTTTACAGGCATGAAAGGCAAGTCTGACTTATGAAAATAACTAAAGGGACTGTACCACTATAGTATCCTGACTGGGATAACAAAGAGAAACATATCGGTTATTGAAGCCAATCTGAAGGAAGGATAATGGTCTTCATTGCAACAATGTCACCTTATTGATATAGTGGACGAAAATGACTAGACCAGCCACTTACCAAATCCATAACAATAGAAAGACCAATTTTCTGCTGTTTGTCTGCTGGCCCAAGAAAGTGAGAATGACCATGAATAGCCCCATCAGTCTATCTGGTGCTAAAGAAAGTTATACTAGCTTTTCTTGTTGATTGCTTTTGAATAGCTCAAAATACATGGCTATTTTGGCCTGTTCATAACTGAGATTGGATCTTCCTTTAGGTTGTAGTTTAAAGATTTTAAATGCCTCCTCTCTCCTTAGTTGTTTCTTGAAAAAGAACTGACTTTTCAAAAGTCAATGGACTTTTTTGTTTATGACTTGAAATTCATTTTTAAACAAATTGTCTGTCTTGAAGAGCAGTGGTATCCAATCTTTTGGGCACCAGGAACCGATTCCATGGAAAGAGGTTTTTTGTGTGCTGCCTGCATCCCATGGATGGGGCTTCGCTTGTTTGTGTGGTTTAGTTGCTGGCATGCCACAGACCGGTGACTGTCCATGGACCAAGGGTTGGGGGGCCCCTATTGTAGAGGACTGCACTTAAGTGAAAAGCAGGAGGATTCCATTAAATGGAAGGTCTGCAGGAGTGTCTACCTTGAGGGGGTGGGGAAAAAAAAGCAAGATGCAGCCATAACCTTGCAATTGAAGGTCTGTACCTTTTGCATATAAATGTAAATTGTAATATATTGTTAATATGTACACCATTTCACTTAATGTTGAAATAAAAAGTAAAAAATTCATTTCAAATGAGTAACTAATAACTTTGACTTCCTTTCATTGACTTTAACTATTTCCTGCACATAAACTACTGTTAGCACTAACAACACAGATCAAAGTCATGAGACTCATTAATCCCCATGACTTCAATTCTTCTTTCCCTATATCTCCACCAACAGCAATTTTCAGTTGGTGGTCCCCAGGGCAGAATCCCAGTCTTTTTAGCTGTTTAGGAACTCTGGAGCTACCACAAAATTTATCAATCAAATTTAGAGGAAATAATAGGAATATGCTATCATTGACCTTTGGAGGAACCTTAGTCAAAATCTTGGATTTTCTTGTCTACTTCTCTCATGCTCATTGAACTTCCTCCTTTGAAAAATAGAAAAAAGTCTTTCAGTCTGTATAAATTCCTAGTTGAAGGTTAGTTAATGTTTTGCAGTGTGTCACAAAAGTAGAAATTACAACATACTGATTTTTCCTTTCAACTTTATCGTTTGGAATTTACAGAACATTCACAAAGGGTTGCCAGTTTAGTTCAAATCTGACATTAATCCCCATGACTGTTATTTCCTTAAACTCCCTTCCACAGTCATTATGCAATATCTGTCCAAAAACACTCATTCTATTGGACTACATGGAATTCAGCAATAATTAATGGAAACTAGTAAAAATTTCATATTTTTAAATTATGACAGATATGCACTACATTCAATCAATGCTTGAATTTTGAGAATGCAATATTGCAGGCTAATTCTGCTGAATGCCAGCTATCAGCAGTTCGGCAGTTTGAGTCTCACTGGCTCACGGTTGACTCAGCCTTCCATCGAGGGGTGGTATTCACTTCCCTTCCTTACCAGTTTGCAGATGTGATTTCCGCTACTGGTTCGAGTGAACCAGTTCGAACCAGTTGAATACCACCTCTGCTTCCATCCTTCCAAGGTCAGTAAAATGAGAACCCAGATTGTTGGGGACAATATGCTGACTCTGTAAACCACTTAGAGAGGGCTATAAAGCACTATGAAGTGGTATATAAGTCTAAGTGCTATTGCTATTTGACGCAGCACTGATAATTCAGAAAATCTTTCTCTCTCCCTCTCATATACATATATCTGTTTACTTGTGAGAATACTCCAAGATCAGTCCATCCAACTTCATGGAATTCTGTTTCCCCCACAATCGGGATGGGCTCCTCCTTGTTGTCTTTTAGCAAAAAAGTCAAGATCATACTCTCAGAATCATGAATACTATCTTTAAGGATTTATGTTGATGATTTGGGATGAGTTTATATTGTTTCTATATATCTAGCAAGCTAGAGTTGCTTCTAAGTATTGTGAAATAAATAAGTATACACGCTCTTAATTCAGGAGATAAATTCTTGATTTTTAACTTGTTACCTAAATGTTAAATTTACAATTATCTGTATAATTGGATGGATTGTAAATTCAGAGGACAATTTGGCTGAAACCAATTTAATAGCATATTACCCCCAACAATCTGGGTCTTCATTTTACCGATCTCAGAAGGCTAACTCAACCTTGAGCCAGTCAGAATCGAACTCCTGGCAGTCAGCAGAATTAATCTGCAGTAGTTCATTCTAACCAATGCGCCATTATGGCATAATCAACCTAGATGCTATTATCATTATTTTTAATTCAAATAATGAAATGGTATACTTCTTAATCCTACATTTTCATATCTGGTGGCATAATTATTAACCTTTTGAGGATATCCAGATCAGGAAGCAGACTCCATAAAAAGTTTAAATCTATATATTTTTGATTAGGCTATAGTAATAGTATGTTGGAAGACTGACTCATTTCCTTCCCTTCCTCTTATATCCCAGGGATTTAGAAATAAGGGAGTTTGAATTTCTTCTTAATCTTTTTTTCTATTTTTTTCCGGGGTCAAGATAATGTTGTTTTCATAAGTGTCTGAACAGGTTCACCAATGTCAATTCCATGACTCCCTACAATGATTTAATTCAAATTGAATGGCAGAACCATCTGATTTGTAATGTTACTTTATATAAGGAAGGGAGAAATTTATTCATTCAATATATATAATTATATTATGATTCTGTGCCGAATGTTACTTCATCCCCAGATAATGATGGACAGGTGGTACTTTCTGATTTGGCCTTAGGAGAAGATTGCTTCCTCACCACCAACCATTGTATCAATCCAGTTATTATGGTAACATCTTTTGCTTCTGTTGTTTGTTTATTAAATTTGCAACTTGCATTTTCTGCAGGCACCGCAAGGTAAACAGTGCCCTTCTCTCTCAATTTTCCACAATAACATTATTATGAGATAGGTGGCCTGAGAGAAAATGACTACTGTAGCCCACTGTCACTCAATGAGCTGTGACTGAGGATAGACTTAAAATTCAGGCTTGACACCTGCATCTTCTAAGCCAGTCTAATACCTTAACAGCTATACCATACTTATTCATTTTTGAAGCTACAATGTCATGACTTTTATTGTACAGTGCATGTTGCATGTTGTACTTACAAGGATACCTATTTATTAAAAGTTGTCCAATTTAAATTTCTCCACTCTAAGAAATTTTTCACTCTATTGTTAATACATTTCTATGCCAGAGCTCAGATCCATTTATGCTGGTGTCTACTTGTATCTCTGCTGGTTGAAATACTAGCTCAAGCAGACTTTTGGGAGTCAATTTTAGCCCAATTATTACAGACAAATAGACACCAGTCTCTTCAGGAGAAAGAAATTACAGACAACCTGGTTTACATGCCTCAATTTATATCTATACTGTATCTGGAGGAAGCCTGAAGAAAGTGAAAGCAGAGAGTTTTGACCTTGATGAACAAATAAAGAGAAAACACATATTTTAATAAATTGAAAATAATCACACTGGCTTTCGGTATTTTTGTAGCTATTAATTTACAGTTTGAGAGACTGAATGCATGCTGGTAGAGGAATTTATTATTCTTAGTACATATCTCTAAATAGAATACAGTTTACATTTTTTTCTCTAAAAGTGAACATTTGACCTACAATATAATGCTTACTACATCATATCATCTTGAGAGATGGGAGAGTTGTGAGAGATTGTGGAAGCTGGGAAAGGAGTAGAAGGTGAGTAGATGTTGCCTTAATGACCTCATTATAGTAGAAGGTGGGGAATTCCTTTTACATACTGTGTATTATAGTAGAAGGTGGGGAATTCCTTTTACATACTGTGTACTTACCCAACTCTATCAATTCAGATACCTTACTAAAAACCTATGTAGTTTTTGCTTCTTTTATCTTATCCAGTACTGTAGGATTTAACAAGAAAACAAGTTATGACCTTGACATTCTAGCAACTGGTTTGACTGTAACAACAACAGCATTTCAGCTACTTGGAAGGGATTAGCTGACAAACTAGCAATGGGAACAAGTAAGGCAGAAATTCCACTGAATCATAACATCCTTAACGCAGGCATTTAGCTAATATGAAAAAGAAAGGTTTAATTATTTCTCCAGTTGTCCTGTACAAAAAAATAACTTGAAGTAACTACCCCAGTGGAGAATGCATATTGTTAATCAAATAGTGATCAAAACTGTCAAAACAGATGCTAGCAACAATAGGGAGGAAGTCACCTTCATCCTAGCATGTGAACAGGAAAGGTGGCAAGAGAGTGCAGGAGCCGTATTCTTCTTTGTTCTTATGTTAAGACAATGTCCCTTGATCGGCCTCTTCCTCATAAATGGTAACTGCATTACAAATTTTGACAAAAGTAAATTCATCCCATACTAACTTTATTACATGCATCAGAAGGAAGCTCCTAAAACTGTGTTTTCCTGATAATAAGATATTGTCTTATATTTTTTTGAACCCTGAAATAAGTGCTTGGCCTTATTATTTTGGGTGTGGGACTAGACGGGGCTCCTCTTGCCGTCTTACCCAATTTTCAGCTCTATCTCCCTAACCCTAACCAGAGGAAATGGTGGGGACCGGTTGTGCATGCGCTTAAATATTTTTGGGGAGGGCTTATTTTCAGGGAAACTTGGTAAAACCAGGACACCCAGAAGTCTAATTTCATTAAGTTTATAATGCACGTAATCAACTTCGTAAACATTTACCACTACAGTAGCTCAATCAGAGGGTATTTGAAGGGGATCACATTGAGAATCTGATCATGCCTTCAACTAAGACATGATCATGCCTTGGAAAACTAAACTCTACCTACTTGTGGCAAGGATTGTATAACTTCTAATATGCTATTTTGGAGATACTTTGGAGTGTAGTTTTATACGTTGGTTGGCACCTAGAATTGTGACAATGAAATGTATGGCCAACTTTATTTATGGGTTTTTCAGGAATTTGTTCAACCAGAAGCTCTTCTGACTAAATAATATCTTTTGGTTTATTCTATTGAAAATTATTTTCAAGTGAGATTAGCTTCTGTACAATGTGCTTTTATCAGATTTGTCTCCTTATATTTCATCCTTGATAATATAAAATTAATTTAGTATAGCAACAATTTAATTGCCTGGAATAAAGTATCAACTCTTAATTGATTGCTTAAAATGTATGCTGCCTTTCCACTGTGTGTTGATTTAACTAGCTAACACAACAAAACACAAATAATAATCAGTCCTAAAGACAAGCAAGCAAAATAGTAAACAATCCTCTGTTCATTACATATATTGAAGTTCACCTCTGTATTTTAAAACATCTGAATTATGTTTTATAAATCCTTTTAATATTGTACTATTTCAGATATTGCATGGAAGATTGTCAGATGTACATCTTCATGATACAGTCTAAGAAGATAGTTACACTTTGTGTCTCAATTCCACTTCTCCCTGAGCTTAATTAGTATGTATGACAAGTGGCCTAGTGTTTAAGACACTGGGCTTATGGACTGGAAGGTTGGCAGTTTGAGACCCAGACACCACATGAGAGGGTGAGTTCCCATTCTTGTCTTAGCTCCTGCCAACCTAGCAGTTTGAAAGCATGGAAATGTGAATAGGTAAGTAGGTGCCTCAACGTATTGTTATGCCGGCCACATGACCATGGATAATGTCTTCAGACAATGCTGTCTCCCTTAACTAGGAAATGGAGATGAGTAATGCCCCTTAGAGTTGGACACAACTGGACAGAGGAAACCTTTAAATGCACCTATACTTATAATATGAACATCCAGGCCAGAGTGACAGCAGAAATTCAGATGATATACTGCTGTCATACTGCTTTTATCGGCTTGCAGAATGAGCATTGTTAGGGAGTATGCAGGAACAATCAAGTACAGGAATGATAACATATCTCTGTCACCTTTGCTACATGACCAGATCTAGAATCAAGTTTGCTAATAGAATCAGGCTTTTTTTCATTCTGAGCACGAAATATGGGCAGCACCTGTGATGAGGCTTGCTTTTTCTTTACAGAGTAATTCCTGGAACAAAACAAAAGACTCTTAAATGTATATGGCTGCATCTTGTCATGGAAGGGGTGAGAAAAGCTGAACTACTGTTGCTTGATTTTCCTTGGCTCAGTATCATGTAATTAACTTGAGTATATTTATTATGTAATAAATAAATTGATGTACCTTGCAATGTGTGCTTCTTTCACCTCTCCCTTTCTAATGTTATATATAACCCTGATTGGAAAAATAAATACCAGTAAATAATTATACTGCATAGAACATGAATATTCTAAATTGTAATTAATATCGGTAGAATATATCCTTTTTTCCCCTTTCTTCTTTGCAGGTAGTTCTCAAATTATACCCACTTGTTCAGTTCCTGTTCAAAGTTTCAAGGGTGCTGAATGAGTGGTATTTATAACTAGTTTTCAGGGTTCTGACTGTCACAGTACCTCTGAGGTCACATGACTGCAATTTGGGTGCTTGGCACCTGGCTCATACTTCCGTCCTGCAGCCACATGATAGTTATATTTGCAACTTTTCCTGTCAGCTTCTCACAAGCCAGTCAGTGAGGAAGCTGGCAGGAAAGGCTGCAAGTAACTCTTGCAAGTTTTCTCCTGAGAAGCCCTACTACAGAGTACAAGCACCCCCTGCCCATCTGCATTTTATAGTGAACACTTACCCATAGTACACACACACACCGGCCCGTTGCTTCTGCTGGCCCACTGACACTCTCTAGCAATTAGCTATGTGTCCACCTCACTCCTGCCACTTTCCACTTAACAACCCATGCAGTCCTGGGCAGGGGTGGGTTCTACTTACCTTTACTACCGGTTCGCAACGGGATTGCACGTGTGCGCTCGCTTCTCTCTCTCTCTCTCTCTTCTGTGCATGCTCAGAAGCGTTTTGATGATGTCAGAGTCAGTGGGCAGAGCCTTCTGCTGGTTTTACTACTGGTTCTATACCAAACCGGGGGCAACCCACCACTGGTCCTGGGTGTATTTTCATTGTTTTAAAATGTTTTAGTGTTTTAATTATAATATATATATATTTAATTATAAGCTTCCCTGAGTCTCTGATTTACAGTAGATGGGTGGCTGTGGAAATTGAATAAATAAACTAATTGTGATTTCTTGGATTGCTGTCCCTAAGCAATGTGTTCACTATGCAACTGCATCACCTGGTGACTGTAATCCTGATACCAACTTGTAATTTGAGCACTAAATGTATGTAAGATATCTCTAAAGTATGTAAACAATGGAATATCAGTACTTGAATTACACTATATAAATATTATTGTACTGAAATAGCTTTATACCAAGGTTTATAATAACACAATACAAAAGAAAAAAAAATCTGGCAAAGGCACTAAGGCCTCTCCCTCCCTCCCAATACATTCACTTGCTGCAGTGGCGTGGAAAACTAGATGATTTCCTTACGAAGTGTTAGGAAATTCTAACCACTCAATAGAGAGGCCTCCAGCGTCACTGTGTATTTTCTCAATTGTTGTGTTGTTAAAGAACTAAAGGAATCCCCCAACAAACAGTTGTTTCTTTCTTTCTCTGACCTTGCATAACTCATTGATCACACTTGGAAATCACCATGATTTGGGCACGAAGGAGGAAGAATGTAGGATGTAAACGAAAAGGTTATACTTCTTTTTTTAACACTAAGACACAAAAGTTTAAGCATAATGGAAACATTGTTCTGCACTAAATTATTTCCTGATAGAAAAGCAGCTAACTGTAGTTTTACTTAGTTGGCTCAGGAAAAAATACACTGGAAAACAGTAGTAAAATAAAAAAAACCCCAAAAAACCTCAGAGCTCATATCTTAAAAAGCAACTTGAAATATTAAGGTAAGGACTGCTATGTTTCCCAGGAAAAATATTTACTTACTTTATTTCCTGGTTTGTTCTACTGTTGCAGAGCCTTGAACTACTAAAGGAAAAAAAGAGAGGGGAATTTTCTGCCCTATTTAATATACTGTATCCTTCTAAACTATGGCTTGTTTGAACCATTGTGTGTGAATGAATAAGCCACAAGGGCTGGGTTCACATTTAACACTAAGCCATCAACCAAGGTTTACAAGTCACACTTGGTTGGATTTACATCAAATACTAAATCAAAGCCAACCAAACAAGTCAGGACATAGTTTAGTGGGAGGTGTGACTGTGACTTTTCTTTTAGCATGTTTAGTGCTCAGGATTAGTGTGGCCCTTTCATGGCCAAAAGAGAGATGTGTCAATAGAAAGAGGAAAAAATAAGACCACAGTTTTGCACAGAAACGGCTTGCACTATTAAATATAGAAATAATTTGAGATACAGCAGATCATGGCATACTGAGGAATATTGAATATTTTTGTCCCGATGCAAACCATTGATAGGCAAGTCTGCACCTCCAGTTTAAAGTGGATTTGGATTGGAGGGTTCTTTAAATAAAGGACTATTCTCTGCAAAATTAAAACTTTTTTCCTTGATTCTTTTGAGTCAGTCTTGACTTCTGGCAGAGTGTCTGGACAAATGCCTGCAGTTTTCTTGACAAGGTTTTTGAAATGGTTTGCCATTGCTTTCTTCCTAGACTGAGAGACCATGATTGGCCCAGGGTCATCCAGCCTAAGAAGAGACTAGACTCCTGAACTTCCAGTTTCTGGTCTGATGCCTTACCACTAAGCAAACTGGCCTTCAAATTAAAATCAAAACATATGGTCATTTTAATGAAAGCTTCTTTGCCAGTATTTTTGTTTTGATGAAAATACCTGGAGAAAGAATCATGTTTTATATTTTACATATTATATAATGGAAGGAGGTGCCTTCCTTCCATTGTATAATAAGTAATGTATAAAACAGATTTGCTTGATAATTTCTCTATTTCAATGTTTGAAAATATCTGAAAAGGTCTGATTTCTTATTTAGCTTCTGATTACTTCAGATGCTTGGACTGAGATGAAACTGAGCCTAGGTGATTGGATAAAATGATATGCTGGAATTGACCAATCATGGTAAATCTCCAAATATGTGGTTGCTTTTGAGTTAACTCAAAACACTAATGTCCAAATGCAAAGCTTTCACATGAAGCTTTCTTCAATTTTTGCCCAATAAGAAACTCCCACTTACCTGCTGCTGTATAAACTTGATAATTGCAAAGAAAAACCTGGGATCTACTTTCAGGTTCAATGTGGAAGATTGTTAGTGGCTGTTGATTTCTACCACAATGGTAAATGAATAGCAAATTAATTTTCAAATTAGCAAAGTTTGCTATGATTGGCATTTAATTCTTATTTAATTCTCAACTATAAGATTCCTTCTTTATAATACATAAATATTGATTTCCTGTGATCAGTATTTCTATAGCTGTGCTGTAGTTAAAATTTCTGTTAAAACTCTTTCTCTAAAGAAGAACATGAAATGCATGCAATTCAGAGTCACCTTGTGGCGAGATGGGTGGCAAACAAATAATAATAATAATAATAATAATAATAATAATAATAATAATAATAATAATAATAATAATAAATTGAAGTACAAAAGATTTGTCCAAATTAAAAACCTTTCTACTCCTGTTCTTAGATGCATACATCTGTACAGCACCAGCAAGGAATTGCCAGGCTGATTGACTTCAGTAATAGCCTTCCATGATCTGTTGATGCACTTAAAAAAATACTATAAATTGATGGCATGAGCCCTTCATGAGCCCTAGGTTATTTTATGAAATAAAGCTTTTAGTTATCAATTGCCCCTGTTATTCTAATATGATAATAATATTATTATGTACCTTCTCTGCTGCTGCTGCAGCCCTATAGGATGTGACTGACCTCCACTTTCTTGGTTTTCCAGAAGATGAGACTGACCTCCGCTCTTCTGGTCTTCC
Source organism: Masticophis lateralis (assembly GCA_030761175.1). Classification (NCBI taxonomy): domain Eukaryota; kingdom Metazoa; phylum Chordata; class Lepidosauria; order Squamata; family Colubridae; genus Masticophis; species Masticophis lateralis. Next base: position 318,463,741 of record JAUDYJ010000001.1, on the reverse strand, counting down.
AGAAGAGCGTGAAGACCTGGCTTTGCCAAGTGGATTGGGGTTCAACGAGTGGTGTGCATCCCCGGGAGTGGTTGGTGACTTGAGTTTGCTTCCTCCACCATTTAAAACTCATATTTCTACTTCTACTTTTAACTTTGTATCTAACCTTGTTTTAAAACTGTATTTCTTTTATATGGTTTATGGTTTCCTTATTTGTAACTACCCAGAATTACTTCGACAGTGAAATGGGTGGTGTATAAATTTGACAAAGAAATAAATACTGTAAACAGAATTTTAATGATTATTTTACAATTTTTAACCGATTTGCAAAATTAGTATATAGATATCCAATTGTCATGGATTCATCATGTTTTTCAACAATCTGGATGTCTCCTAATGCAGGGGCCCCCAACTTCTGGGCTGCACCCACTAGTGGACCATGAGCTGTTTGCAACCAGGCCACAAAAATGGTGGGCGTGCATGTGCATGTGCATGTGCATCCTCACTTGTGCAAGCACTGGGCAAGCACCTGTATATGTGCTCCTTTTATGAAAGTGGTGGGTGCGCATGCATGCTGCTTGTGCAAATGGGGCTGTGTGCTCACATGCACTTGCCAACTGCTCACGCAAAACCATCCCCTCTCTCCCCTCTTCCCGCCGGTCTGCAAAACCGGAAAGGTTATGCAACTCTGTCCTAATGTGAATAATTATTCTGCCCCAGCTAGGGATCCCAAAGAATGTAGCACACATAAACTCCGAACAAAACCCAGTTTACTTCAAAACACAGTCCTTTGCAAATGCAGGCTGTTAATAAAACGTTCTTAACAACCTGCCAGAAATTCCACAGATAAGATAGAGTCTTACAAGAGTTGGCAGAAAGCCCAGAAGCCAGGTTTGCAGAGAAAATTCAAACTCAAGGATCAGTGAACGGACGAACACGAGTTGTTTCCTGCAGTTTTTTACAAGCTCTGTGCAAACTTAAATAGGCTAAAGGAGTGGCCCATTAGCCCCAAGCCTTACTCTCGAGGAGACCTACTCCTGAGTAATCACTCCTGCCTTTTGGCAGCTCTGCGTGCTCGTGCATAGAGAAGAGGCTCCTCCACTTCATCCTCTGCAATTAAAGGAGCCTCTGGAGGTTCTGAAGGCCCTGGCTGAATCCCTGCCTCTGGCACCACATCTTCTTCAGCCTCCTCACTGTCTGACTCGAGCACCGGCTGCACAAGCTGCTGGCACAACACCACACCAGCCTCCTCGTCGTCGGGATCAGCAACAATGCGCGCAGGCGGCTGGCGGGCCACAACAATAACATATTAATAATATTGATGCGTTCATATATATTTCAACATCCTTTTTGTTTTTAAGATACTATAACTAAAATGGTTGGTAATATTTTTTTCATTGTTTCTGATGTGGTACATCATTCCTTTGCTATCTAATAGTTTCTATTTTTGTGCTGCTATAACCATCTTATTTGTTTTCTTCAATTTGATCTTAGTCTCTGATCACATGATAACCCTTCCTTCCTCCAAGTCACTTGCTGACCCTGTCATATGCAGCACGCGAAACTATTATATTTAACCTCACCCATTATTTCTTCCTCTTTCTGTTGGAATAACCAAGAAAAACCCACAATAAACAAAGTTATTATAAGAAAATGTGAAGAAAGTAAGTTCAGATACGGACAATATATTGAAAAAGTATGCCTTGATTTTAAAAAATCAGAAAAAAATGAATATAACAGGTATTTGCAATCATTTCCCTTTCTCAGAATTATTTAATTGATAGGTGTCCCCAGGTGGCCATGATAGTGTGTGATAGTAGGGATTGAAGAGGTTCAACCACACTGTTTTGACTTTTTTTTACCACATCTTATGGACACCTCTGATTTAATCCAAGGCTACCTAATAAGAATATAAGCAAAACCTTGCTGGATCAGATCAAGCAACTGTCCAATTCAGATTCATACTTGGGGATTCAGGACAGGCAAGTAAATAACTTATGTGCTAGTTTGTTAAAGCATTTGCTGCACTCATTGTCAAATTGGTCAAGAATATGTACAGCTTTAAAATGGAATATTGCATATTCTTTGAGAAAAATCCCCTCACTCTGATAGTTCACTGCCCCCCCAACATTAGTCCTTGAGGAACTTCAGAAGCTACTGCAGGGTTCATGTAAGACTACAATTTTTAAGTTTGCCCACAATCATCCATAATTTTCTCCTCCACATAATTCTAATGGTAATGGTGTACATTTTTGGTAGTGGGGATAAAGTGGTGATAGCCCAACACTAGACAATTAGCTGATGCCCTGGAATTTGTAGGAAATAGTAGATGGAAAGTTGAGAAAAAAAATAAATGAGTGGAGTCTGAAGTGTCTGAAGTTTTCAATAAAATATTTTACAATGAGATAATTACTTTATTAAGGTTAAATTAAAGGGCACATTTTACTGTTCAAAAGGAAGGATATAATTTCAATCATAGAATTTTTCAAATTTCCACTCAGAATTGGAACACATCCCACAATGCTTTTCAGAAGGAACAAAAGAACAAAAGAGTAAAGATACAAAAGGCAAAATGAAAAATAGAGCTTAAGTAAAAACATTATGAAGTGGAATTTTCATGATATATTTCCCATTCCCTTCCATAATTTTCCTCCAACCATAACTACTACTGAATTATTTATCGTACATAACATTAGATATTTTTTCTTATGTATGTGTAAATAATTTTATCTGTTGTTTAAGTTAACTCTTTATTCTTTTCTTGGAAGCTGTATACAAAATGTTTCTGTCTGCCTTGCTATCTATATAAAGAAGCCATTCCTGCTTAAATTTTGTTAAACTTCTGATATGAATATGTAAGATCCCAAAATGTACTTGAGTCACCAGAATGCCAAAAAGAGAGACTCAAGACGAGGCTTGCAAAAAGAAGCAGATTTTATTTATGACCAAAACAAAATACTGGGTGGGTCTATATCCAGAACATACAGATGCAATGCATAAGAGGAGATAGTCATACCTTGGGGAAGATATGGCATCCTTTTTATACCCTCAGAGACATCAGTTTAGTACCCAATTCTGGCCCCCTGGCCCATCCCTTCCTTTGGCAGTGCAGTAAGGAAGTGGGGTGGGTGGGTGTTTAGCAACGTTGCTTCTTGAGATATTCACCAGGTATGGAGTGATACAGAAAAACATAATAAAGAAGTGAGATCACTGATAGAAACAAATTGCAGAGGCGGTTCTAATTCTTAGCAAAGCAATTCTTACAGAAGCAAAACAGCAAGTCAAACCAACTCTACTGACTCTACCAGTGGTGGGTTGCCCCCAGTTTGCACTGGTTCTATAGAACCGATAATAAAACCAGTGGAAGGCTCCGCCCACTGACGGTGATGTCATCAAAATGCTTCTGCGCATGCGCAGCTCCGTTGCAAACCGGTAGTAAAGGTAAGTAGAACCCACCCCTGGACTCTACTAATTCTACCTGTTTTATTATTATTATGTCCCTTCAAATATATATAATTAGTTTTGCCATAGCTGCATATTTACCTATTTTCATTTCTCAGTCTAATAACATTGTGATTTTAGTTTTAAATTTTTCTAAATATTTTGATATATTTCCTTTCAATACTTTTAAGGTTTTGTGTTTCCATGATTGCTATATGTGATTAAGTATCATTTCTTTATTACAGAATTTCCAACATTGATTATATTATTTGTCCAGTTTTCAATCATTGGTGGAATTATGTACCATATCTATAAAACATTTTATGCCCATTTTCCCCATAGTGATTCCCATTGTTCCACTGAGATTACTTCTTCGGAAAGTTGCATCAACCTTGGCAACTTTAAGATATGTGGAATGGCTGGTTGAAGAATTGTGGGAGTTGAAGCCCATACATTGCTAAGATTGAGAAACACTGCCTTAAGAACTCTCCTTCTTCCTTAAAATTATTTTTCATTCTTCCAGCAATTATTCAAGGTCTTATCACAACAAAAGGAGTATAATGTAATTAATTTATTTGCAGATTGCATGCTTGTTCTTCCTAGTAATTCAAGAAGAAAGATATCTCTCTTGCAATTGGAATTAAATATATTTCATGCAGCAGCAGGATTGTAAATTAACACTGATAAATATCTATAATGGTTCGTCACACAATTAGCCAAATATTGAGATCTGGGATAGGCAGATGTGGATGTTTGATGGTGTTATTATTATTTATTAAATTTATATGCCACTATCTCTCTGATAAGGCAACCCTGTGGCAGTTTACAGTTTACAGTTCATAAAAAGATAGATATAAAAAGAATTAAAAGTTTATAACTATCAGAAAAAAAGGAACCACTATATAAATATAGTGAGACTCTATCCTGAGTCTCCGGAGAAGGGCGGCATATAAATCGAACCAATAATAATAAACAATAAATTATAAAGCTTCTTTTAACTTTAAAAACCTTTCTTTAAAATCATATCCTGAAAAAGGACCAAGATAGAGCACAAGGGGGAGGGGCATAGCTGGAGAGGTATAGTTTTTTTGTTTTGCTTTTGATAATACACCTGCGTAAGTGACTGTTTTTTCTAGAATTTGCATGCCATCCTCATAGAACAAAGTACATTCAGGCTAGAGGGAAAAGGGTGCAGGATGGAAAAATGCAAATGAGGTGACGAAAAAAGGGAAATTGTGGATATTGTTCCTTCTTTTTTTTCCCACCATGGCCTTTTTTCAGTGTTTCCAATAATAAAAAGTACATTTTGGGCAATATATAAATACAGCTAAACATTAATAAATTCATTAGAATATTATTTTTTACTGGGACTGTTGTTGATTTGTTTTAATCAGCCCAATAACCAGAAAACTTTGAGATAATACAAGTTATTTAAAACCTTTGTTTGTTTGTTTGTTTGTTTAGAAAATATATATGCTGCCTAGTACTTAACAGCTCTGGACACCTCACAAAATAAAAGTATCCATTAAAATCATCATCATCTTCATCATCATCATCACTATTGTGGAAAAGAAAAAAGTCTGGTTCATTGATATTGCAATACTAGGTGATGCACGAATTGAGGAGAAACAGTTAGAAAAAATAACAAAACATCATGATTTGTAAATTGCAGTTGAGCAATTATGGAGGAAGAAATCAAGGTTGTACCAATAGTAATAGGAGCCCTTGGAGCAATATCCAAAGGGCTGCCTAGATACATGGAAATTTTGAACTTATTAGACCTAAATATTCTGACTTTCCAAAAAAAGCCTACCCTACTCAGAACTGCCTATATACTCAGATGCTTCCTTAACAGCTCTCAGGTCCTTGGTTAGGATTTGAACTGTTAAGTTTTTACCAGTCTCAGACTGTGAATCAAATTGAAGATTAAATCTTAAATAATAACAATATAAAGTATGTGAATAAGAATAGAACAGTGATATTAAATAATCTAGAAAAGGGTGTACTGTATGTCCATTCCTTATCTTTAAAAAAAGAAAAGCCAATTTTGACTCCAGTAGCGATTTATTTCATAATAAGAGTCCTGCCACTTATAGCAATATATATCAAAATTTCACCTAGACTAGGAAAACACAATAAAATATAAATATTAAAAAGATTTATATTCAAATAACAATGTCTAGGCCATCTAACCATTTAAGGTTGACTCAGCCTTCCATCCTTTCTAAGGTAGATAAATTAAGGACCCAGTTTGTGGGGGCAATAAGCTGACTTTGTATAAATATACAAAAGCATGAAGGCTATTGCTTAACACATTGTAAGCCGCCCTGAGTCTTCAGAGAGGGGCGGCATATAAATCAAATTTTTTTAAAAAAGTGCATCATTGTTTATATATTTAAAAAATCATGATACTGGACCAGTATCTGCTCTCAGTTTACAGTTAATCATTATGTGATCTACAGTTTGATGTGGGACCCCACAGTAATAAAGTACTTCAACTGAGTTGAGAAGGCCATCAGAATCCAATGAAGATACTTCAGCAAGGGATTGTGAGAATGGCAACTTATTTTTTTTTATTAAGTTTTCCAAGTTAAAATCAGCATAAGACAAAAACATTGATTATACATAAAAACAAAAACCACACATCTCCCTCCCTCCCCCATTCATAACACTAAACATACGAACACGTCTATCCCGGCAGATTTTTTTAAAAAAATTGATTTATATGCGGCCCTTCTCTGGAAACTCAGGGCAGCTTACAATGCATTAAGCAATAGCCTTCATACTTTTGTATATTTATACAAAGTCAGCTTATTGCCCCCACAAACTGGGTCCTCATTTTACCTACCTTAGAAAGGATGGAAGGCTGAGTCAACCTTGAGTCTGGTGAGATTCGAACTTACAGTAATTGCAGACAGCTGGTGTTAATCACAATGCTTTTAGTCTTCTGAGCCACCAGGCACCAAATAATATTCCTGCCCTTATTAATAAATAATTATGTCCACAACACAGAATAAAGTAAATAATCCCCAAATATGGTTTTCATACAATTATCTTTCAATCTAGATAAGTATATCTCTCCTCATATTGACTTAGGCCCTCGCTTTATCTCAATCCTTTTGTTCAACCACTGATACCAACTGTCCCAACTTTGAAAAAATTCAGAATCCTCTTTTTCTTTCAACCTATACGTCATTCTGTCCGCTTCAGCGCATTCTAATACTTTATAATTTGGGCACTAGCCGGTATCTCTTTTTCTTTCCACTGTTGGGCGAACATTATTCTAGCTGCGACTAAAATATGTAGGGTGAGATATCATTTTTTCTTACTCAGCCCCTCTGGGCAAATACCTAGTAAATATATCTCAGGTTTCCATTGGAGGTCCACATTAGTAATTTCCTTAATCCAATTCCTAATCCTTCTCCAATACCTCTTTGCCATTATACAAGTCCACCATTGATGGAAATACATACCTCTGGTTTTCCCACATTTCCAACATAACTCTGGTGCACCTGGAAACATTTTAGCAATTCTTGCTCGTGGGAGGTGCCACCTATACAACATTTTATATGCATTTTCCTTGAAAGACGTTGCCGTAGTTATTTTAATATTTCCCCCCCACATTTGTTGAGAATGGCAACTTATGTTAGCGGTGTTTATCATTTTTGTTGTCACATTCTGGGCCACTTGCAATTTCCAAACCAACTTTCAAAGGTTATCCCATACCAGTGGTGAAATCCAATTTTTTTTATTACTGGTTCTGTGGGCGTGGCATGGTGGGTGTGGTGTGGCTTGGTGGGCCTGGCTTGGTGGGTGTGGCAGGGGAAGGATAGTGCAAAATCTCCATTCCCACCCTGCTCCAGGAGAAGGATATTGCAAAATCCCCATTCCCTCCCCACTCTTAGGGCCGGCCAGAGGTGGTATTTGCCAGTTCTCTGAACTACTCAAAATTTCTGCTACTGGTTCTCCAAACTGCTCAAAATCTCTGCTACCGGTTCTCCAGAACCTGTCAGAACCTGTTGGATTTCACCCCTGCCCCATACAGAGTATATTACAACAATTTCAGCTTGAGGTTATCAACACACAAATCACCAAAACTCAAGTCTCTCTTCTCCAGAATGGAAACAGAAAGGGGCGATGTAGCAATTAACCAGTGGTTGTAGCTTCCTCTACCTTTCGATTATCTGGTATGCTATTTTAGAAACACTTCTTCAAAAAGTGATTGCAACACTGTAATTGGATGTCAGTTCTGTTCTTTACTTGCTCCTATGAAAGTCAAAGTGATACCCTGGTTAAATATTAAACTATGGGCTGAGAAACCTGATTTCAAATCCAAATTTCAGTCATGGAAACTAACAGGTGAGTTGGGTGAGGGTCTCCCTCTCAGCCCAACCTACCCAGCAGAGTTGTGAGGATAAAATTGGAGGAAGGGGTGTCCCTTTAAATAATCTTTTTTTTTCAAATAATTTTTATTTTTTAAACAAAACAAAACAAACAAACAAACATAAAAACATCATCATTCGATACAATTACAGACAGTATATTGGTCGGTTTGTGTCTTTTTGTGCTCCCTCCTCTCTTCAATATATCACTATTTTAAGGTTATTTTCATATATATAAAGAAAAAAAGAAATTCACATAGTTTATCTCAGCACAAATATTTCATGTTTATCTCCATTTCTTCTTGTCCATCCATTGGTAAAATAAATCCCATATCAAGTAGTATTGTTTATCTTCCTGCTCTCTTATTTCAAATGTCAATTTACTCATTTCAGCACAGTCCATCATTTTCTTAATAATTTCTTCATCAGTAGGTGTCCTTTCTCCTTTTCAATTTTTTGTATATACAATTCTAGCTGCTGTTAAAAGGTTCACAATTAAATATTGCAATTCTTTATTATATGTCTATGGTAAGATCCCTAATAAAAATATCTCTGGTTTCAAGTCAATATGTCTCTTAGTCATTTTTTCCAACCATGTGTGTATCTTAGTCCAATATCTGTCTGTGTCTCCGCATGTCCACCACATGTGGAAGTAGGATCCTAAAGTCTGATGACATTTCCAACACTTCTCCGGTTTATTCTGGAACATTCTGGCTATCCTCGTCAGGGGTAAATGCCACCTGTAAAACATCTTATACAGATTCTCCTTAAAAGCTGTAGTCATTGTCATTTTATAATTATGTGACTACAATTTTTGCCATTTCTCTAAATCAATCCCGTAAGCAAAATTTTTTCCCCACGCTATCATTGTTTCTTTAACTTGTTCTTCTTCCAGTTTAACTTCTAACAAACATCCATAATCAATTTTTTGATTATATGATCATCAGAGCCCTCAAAATCTTATCTAAGTTAGTCAAAACATTATAAAAACCTTCTTGTTTGAGATCTTCTCTATATCTGGAAAATATCTGCATATATGAAAACCAATCCATCATATATCCCTGATCTTCTAATTCCTGCTTTAATCTGAGTTCACCCTTTTCATCCAACAATTCACTATATCTAATAATTTGTTCCCTTTTAAGTGTTAGTGGATATGAAAAAGCTTCAATTGTAGATATCCAGGTTGGAATCTTCAAGTAATGGTATTTTTTGACCTTCTCCCAATTCATCCATAAAGCTTAATGTATCTGATGTCTTCTAAAATACCCTTGTATTTTTGTACCTTTGTACCATAAATTGTGGATTAAGGAATGGATATCTTTGAGAAATTCTAGATTATTGACTTTGGAGGGACATGATTTGTTGATGGGGTAGCATGCCCTTTAAATAATCTTGAGCTCATGAAGAATCCTGTTGATTATGGTAATGAGAAAAAGAATGAATGAATGAATGAATGATGGGTGATTAAATGCAATATAAAAAGTGTAGGCTGGATGAAAATGTTCTCAACTATTTTTTTCAAAATCCATTTATCTTTAAAAATATCCAGATGGTTTTAATTAAATAAACTTATTTGATTGCATAAAGGAAAGAAAAAAAATGGCATACTTATTATTCCTTGGATATGTATTTGAGAGAATAGAATAGAAAAGAATAGAATAGAATAGAATAGAATAGAATAGAATAGAATAGAATAGAATAGAATAGAATAGAATAGAATAGAATAGAATTCTTTATTGGCCAAGTATGATTGAACACACAAGGAATTTGTCTTGGTGCATAAACTCTCAGTGTACATACAACAATAATGATAGATAATTATCATTATTGTTAGTGGGAAGGCCTCTCAACCATGTTCTGAGAGTGGGTAAAATATGTTCTCCAAAAAACTGCTTTATGTTTTATATATTATTTTGATGGCTTATGTTAATTGATATAAATTATTTAATGACAGAAAAATATTATTAAGAATGTAGTTTGTTGTATGCTTGGCACAGTTCGCTAATTACCATGGCAATATCCCAAAGATGCTTTTCCAAAAGGCAATTGGACTTTCTTGGTTTTTTTTCCCCTTGAAAACGTTTCACTTCTCATCCAAAAAGCTTTTTGGGGAAAAAAAAATAGCACCTTTGGGACAACCATGACTTGGATGATTGAGAATCTCCATTGACAAATACCCAGGCAATAGTACAAATCTCTATTCATGCATGCATTTACAAGTTTATGCTTGCTTAACAAAGAGATTTGTATGGCTAGAAAAGTACCTTTCTGTATTCTGAATTCTTCAAATTCCCATTTCTCTCTCTCTATACAAATAGAAACCCTTTTCACCAGCTGGCAATGGTATTATAGAAACAAAAACAAATTTAAATGTAAATAAGGGAAGCTTGGTGAAATAGGAGTGCAGGTTAATGAGCTGTGGCAAATGTAAGACGCAAATGATTCTTTTTTTAAAAAAAACATTTTGTTAGATTATAGAATAAAATACAAGAATACAAAAGCAAATAGTAGGACAGTGGGGAGGAAAAGGGGAAAGAAAAGTGAGGGGGGAGGGAGAAAAAAAAGTGTTAACTCCTTACTCCCCCTGTTGCAGTAGAATAAAGCACTAAGATTGAACCTCATTTTTTTACTTTTCCATAATAATACAAACTAGCCATTTCTATAACAACACATTAATCTAATCAATAAAACCCAAAAATCAAAGTTTCATTTTTTTTCCACCTCAAGCACAACTCTCTTCTTCCACCCCCAAGTGAGTTCAGTCTGTTTCTGCAGTCTCCTTAGCTGGCTGCTTGTTGCTATCTTTATGAGGTCAATCTGCTTTGCTTCCCCCATCCCAGCGTCTTGGTCCTGTCCAAAGTTCTTTTCAGCTTTTCATAGCACACTGAGTCAATTGCCAAGAATTGCTCTGGTACCTCATGACCTCTTTCCTTCATTTCTTGCTTACAAGTAGTGTTATGTCCTTATAAGGACACCCGCCTGGGATTGGTCAAAGATCCTTCGGCGGGAGATTTGAATCCCTGTCAGTGGGCGGTGCGTCTGCCGGAGCAAATATAAGGAGAGCTCCGGCAGCACAGCGCCAGTTCAGTTCTCGTTAATAAACGTTGTTACTTGAACTCTGCTGGTCACTTCTTCTTTCCTGCGCCGATCGAACACTGGCGACGAAGGACTAGAGAAGAACCACCGCGTGGCACGATCGCCATAACGAGCTGAAGTCACTCAACGCGGACTGAGAGATGGCAATGCCGCAAGTGCCGTTCGCCTCGCTGGCTCCTTTCAACCCCAACCGAAGAAATGGAGCTCCTATATGATCCATTTCTGCCAATTCCTCCGGGGGAACGGATACAACAACTTAGACGACAAGAGGAAGAGGGCTCTCTTCCTCGCTCACTGCGGCACCGACGTCTTGGAGCTCGCCGTCAACCTCGTCGCTCCCAGGGACATTGAAGTCATGTCCTGGGTGGATCTGCAGACTGCCCTGCAAGACCACTATGCACCAACGGGCACCCCCATCTCGAATTGCTTCACCTTCCGCCAACGCAATCAGAAGGAAAGCGAATCTATCAAAGACTTTGTGGCGGCATTGCGTCAAATCGCAGCGAACTGCGAGTTTGAAAATGTTGACAATGCCTTACGCGATGGGATCGTCTTCGGGATGAGAGATGCAAGCCTCCAAAAGAAGTTCCTGAGCAGGAAAAGACTGTCCCTGAAAGACGTTCTTGAGGAGGCTACGGCTGCTGAAACATCCGAGAAAGCCGCCGCCGAAATGCTCCAGTCCCGAGGGATCCATAAGATCCGCAAGTCGTCCTCAGAATCTTCTGACGACTCTGCCACACCGTCCAACTCAGAGGGGGAGTCAACCGTTTTGAAAGTTTCCCGCCCATCTAGGTGGGAAATTCAAAAAGATGGCCGCCGCAACGCTCAGTGCGGCAGTTGCAAGGGACACCATCCCCGCCAATCCTGCCGCTGGCGTGACGCAACTTGCAGACGTTGCCTGAAGAAGGGGCACATCGCTGAGGCATGCAGAGCCTCTGATCCAGTTCCAGAGTCGATCAGGCCCCGGAATCCCGAAATTCGCCGCGACTCCCAGAGGTCATCCAAACGGTCCTCACTCCAGCACAGCCGTGACGATCGCAACGGTTCCCAGGGCGGCGCGGTGAACCAAACGACGATCGCCCTGACCAGTAACAACAGTGCCACCAAATTCCATGTGACACTGTTGGCTGAAGGCTTGCCGTGCACGATGGAAGTAGACTCTGGCTCCGTCTATTCCATCATTGACTGGCACCAAGTAAAGAGACTGAAGCCGGCACTTACTAAGCGCCAACTTGAACCCCTTCACTCCAAGCTGGTGGACTTCGGCGGGAACCCCATTGGCGTCATTGGACGTACCAGCCTCCAGATCGCCTTCAAACAGTTCTGAGGCCAGCTCCCAATCACCGTCGTGGAGCATAGCCGCCTGACCCTGTTGGGCGTGGAGTGGTTCCAGCCTTTGGGGCTTTCTATTGGAGGCATCCACCAGATTAGCTCGGGCGAACTCGACTCACTCATCGGAGAGTTCCAAGAAGTCTTCGATGGTAAGTTAGGGACCTTTACAGGGAAACCCATCTCCTTTAATCTGGACAAGGGGGTTACCCCAATTCGGCTCAAGCCCCGCCGGATTCCATTTGCCTTGCGGGCGAAAGTAGATGCTCAGCTAGATAAGCTGATTGCCCAAGGCATCCTGGAACCCATCGATCATGCTTCATGGGAGACTCCCATTGTGACCCCCATGAAGCAGGATGGATCTGTGCGCATCTGTGCTGACTACAAAGTGACCATCAACAAGGCGTTACCGCAGAGCGCATACCCTGTGCCGGTAGTGCAACATTTGCTTCACTCACTCGGCAAGGGCAAAATTTTCGCAAAGCTGGACCTGGCCCAGGCTTACCAGCAACTGCCAGTCGATCAGGAAACGGCGGAGGCTCAGACAATTGTCACCCATAGAGGCGCGTTTAAGTGCAACCGTCTCCAGTTTGGAGTCAGTGCAGCCCCAGGCATCTTCCAATCCATGATGGAAAGCCTTCTCCAAGGTGTTCCAGGGGTGGTGCCTTACTTCGATGATGTACTGATCTCCGGGGACTCAAAGGCACAACTCCTTGACCAGCTGAGGCTTGTCCTCCAGCGGTTCAGAGAGAAGGGCTTGAGGGTCTGACGGGACAAGTGCATCATTGGGGTACAGGAAGTCGAGTTCCTGGGCTATCTCATAGATAGTTCTGGCATCCACCCCACCAAATCAAAAGTTAAAGCTATCCATGAAGCTCCCAGCCCCAAAAATAAAGCGGAGTTTCAGGCTTTCCTTGGATTGCTTAACTTCTATGCAATTTTCCTCCAACAGAAAGCCACTATTGCTGAGCCACTTCATCGCTTACTGGCAAAGGCGGCTTCCTGGAGGTGGGGCCGTGAGGAAGAGTCTGCATTTAGAGCCGTTAAGCAACTTTTGACTTCTGACAGCGTGCTCATTCAATACAATGAGACGCTGCCCATCAGGCTCACTTGTGACGCTTCCCCCTACGGAGTCGGCGCTGTCCTCAGCCACGAACTGCCTACCGGCTGTGAAGCCCCCATCGCCTACTTCTCAAAGACTATGTCCAGTGCTGAACGCAACTACAGCCAACTGGACAAAGAGGCGTTGGCTATTGTCGCAGGGGTGAAGCGCTTCCACGAATACCTCTATGGACGGCGGTTCACTATTGTCACTGATCACAAGCCGCTCCTGGGCCTCCTCGCAGGTGACAAATAGACCCCGGCCTTCATGTCACCCCGAATGACTCGTTGGGCTATTTTCCTCGCCGGCTACTCATATAGACTCGTCCACCGGCCGGGGAAGTCCATCGCGAACGCCGATGCGCTAAGCAGATGCCCATCTGCTGACTCCGTGGAAGACCCAGCTCCCACACTTGAGCTGCTGCATATTGACAACGACAGCAGCTGTCCTGTAACATCTGCCGACGTGGTGTCGCACACGAGGAACGACCCCATCCTCCGACAAGTCCACTCCTGGGTCCTGAGGGGATGGCCGGCTCGAATTGACAGCGACGACTTCAGCCCGTTCAGCCGCAAGCAAGGGGAGCTGTCCACCATGAGCGGCTGTTTACTATGGGGAGATCGGGTGCTGATCCCCAGCACGCTCCAACGAAAGACTCTGGAAGCGCTGCACAAAGGACACCCGGGCATTGTCCGGATGAAAGCCCTGGCACGGAGCTACGTCTGGTGGCCAACGCTGGACAAAGACATTGAACATTGGGTCGCCAGGTGTAGCCCGTGCCAAGAAGTCAGAGCTGCGCCGCCTCAGTCTGACCCGACGCCTTGGGAGACTCCTAGCTCCCCCTGGTCGCGCATCCACATAGACTTTGCGGGCCCCATCCAGGGGCGCCACCTCCTCATCGTGGTCGATGCCTACTCGAAGTGGCTCGAGGTCATCCCAATGGCATCCACCACAACTGAAGCCACAATCCGAGCACTCCGGCGACTCTTCTCCACACATGGGCTTCCGGACGTTTTAGTCTCAGACAACGGTCCTCAACTTACGTCTGTGCCCATGGAAGCCTTCCTGGCAGGGTTGGGCATCCGCCATGCCCTCTCTGCCCCTTACAGACCAGCGGGAAATGGGCAGGCGGAACGCATGGTGAGACTCACGAAGGAGTCACTCGCCAAGATGGGCCCGGGAGATTGGCAGGAGCGCACCGACACCTTCCTGCTCACCCAGCACATCACGCCTCACTCTGCCATAAGAAAGTGCCCTTCGGAACTTTTGATGGGCAGAAGACTCCGGTCACCCCTGGACAGACTGCACCCTCAATACACCTCCGAGGTGCCCACCACTGCCAGCCGCCAACTCCGCCAGTTTGCAATCGGCGACGCAGTTTTCGCCCTTAATTTTCACGGCTCGCCCAAGTGGCTTAAAGCTACAGTTCACAGCACAACCGGCCCCAAATCATACCGGGTTGAGCTGGAAAATGGACTGGTCGTGAGACGTCACCTCGACCAACTCCGCAAAAGGTGGAGGGAATCGGGCGAAGACCAACCCGACGAGGTAGGCCTAAACCACCCCGACCAGGCAGGCCTAAACCACCCCGATGAGGTAGGCCTAAACCACCCCAACCAGGCAGGCCTAAACCACCCCGATGAGGTAGGCCTAAACCACCCCGACGCGGTAGGACCAAACCACCCAGACGAGGGAGGCCGGCGATACTCGAGAGGAGCGGGCACCCCAGCACCTAGCCTGACTCAAACTCCGACAGGGCTAGTAGACCAGGGGCAAGATAAGCCGGGAAACCCGAAGCACCGCGGGGAGGATGGCAGTCAACAACCCGAGACCCAAGACCTACAGGCAAACAACGGGAGCCAAGTAGACCGGGGACAACCCAGCAGGGGAAGCCAACATCAACCCTGTGAAGTAGGCAACCGACGCTCCAGGGATGGGGACCTCCATCCAACTCACCAGAAGGCCCCACAACGACCAGCCGACCGCACAGAAGACCAACCCTGCGAGGGAGGCCTCCACCACCCCGGCAGGGTAGGCCGACACCAACCCAACATGATCGAGCACCCCATCGACCAGAGGAAGCGGCGACCATCACCACCACGCCAGCCGCGCAGAGAGGGCCTACACCACCCCTGCGAGGTAGGCCTACACCACCCCAACAGAGCCGACCTGTCACCAACTCCTTCCGCCTGCCGCCCCGGGAGTAAGTCGGACTCAACCGGGGAACCCGGGGTCCTAACCCAACCACCACCGCCGAACTCGCACCCTGACCCAGACCAGCGCGACTCTATCATGGAGGGGACCCGAGGGAGACCCAGGAACCTACCGTGGCTCAGGAGTTCCGGACCGGTCGAAAGCAGGGATCCACACCGGCGGCACCACGATCCGTGCAGGAACGAGGCAGACCAGCATCGCCCGCAGGCGGAGGTCCTCGACCCGGCCGGAGGTTCGGGAACAGTGCCCGCATCCTCGACGGCCAGATCCAGCCCGGCACCGGGGAGGAATCCCCGAGCCGAGGAAGCACCCTCCGGCATGGAAGGCAACCATCCTGGAAATGGACTGCGCAGGTCAGCGCGATTACGTCGACGTCCTGTATATTTAAGTGACTATTTTCCTTGAGTGACTGACTGAGAACTAGGGGGGAGGAGTGTTATGTCCTTATAAGGACACCCGCCTGGGATTGGTCAAAGATCCTTCGGCGGGAGATTTGAATCCCTGTCAGTGGGCGGTGCGTCTGCCGGAGCAAATATAAGGAGAGCTCCGGCAGCGCAGCGCCAGTTCAGTTCTCGTTAATAAACGTTGTTACTTGAACTCTGCTGGTCACTTCTTCTTTCCTGCGCCGATCGAACAAGTAGTATTTTGGGAAGTGGAAGGAGGATAGGTCTCTCTTTCTGCTATTGTAGCTTCAAATCAGGGATGTATTCACTTACCTTCGCTACTGGTTCGCAAATGTGAGCATGCACGCAGGGCCTTCCATGCATGCTCAGAGCATCAAAAACAAGACATGAGGATGTATGGGTGGGTGGGCGGAGCCTCCTGCAGCCACTGCTACCAGTTCTCCCAAACCGGATAGAACCGGCTGAATACCACCACTGCTTCAAATGCTCTTCCTTGTCTTTCATCTTTTCCCTTGCCATTTCAAAAGTTGAAGTTTTATATGTTTCTGGGCTAGCTCTCTCTTTATGTTTCTCCCCAAATAGTTACATTTTCTCCATCCCATCCCTCCCTCTCATTACCTAACTTTTATGGTTGAATTTAGTTAAACTACAACTGGAGTCAGCAAGTCTGGAATGAATTTTCTATCTCTCCCCAATCTGTACTTGTTTAGCACCCTGTGCTGTAGCTATTTAGCCTACAGCCTTTTCTGTCTTGCAGCCAATTTCCTTGCAACCTTGAGTTGCAAATGTAAGTCCTGGTTGACATTGCTAACTGAATGCTAGAGTTATTAGGTAAGGTAATTTCCTGTTGGCTTCCCACAACCAAATGAGTGGGAAAGCTGGCAGGAAGTTGCAAATCCCAGATGGTTTGTGGGTAGGATGGCAGGCAGGTAAATGGCTCCTGCTATGTGAGGGAGGGTGCAAGAAATGTGTTGAGGGTTGGGGAGGGTGTGCAAGGGTGCACAAGGGTGCAAAGGGGTGTGTGAGGTTATAAGAGGAATATGGCAAGGGTCAGAGAGGGTGCATGAGGGGTGCAATGGTGTTTGAGGGAGGTATGGGGAGGGCCGGGGAAGATGCAGGAGAGGGTGTATGAATCAGAGGTGGGTTCTACTTACCTTTACTACCAGTTTGTATCATGCCTGCTCGTGCACCTGTGGGCTCTTCTGCACATGTGCAGAAGCTTCTGATGACGTACGGGTCAGTGAGTGGAGCCTCCTGCCGGTTTTACTACCAAACTGGGGGCAACTCACAGATATATAACTTCATTATAGACAAATATTAATGTGAGTTCTACTCCATTGCATTCCAGTTATATTCTAAGTTCCCAAAAGAATCTCTTGTAATCCCTAAAATGGAAGTGTACATAGCCAAAAGTGAACTGGAATAATAAGGTAAAGATGCATTCCTCATGCTTACTATCAGCACTAAACTTTAAAACAGATCTTTTAAAATTGAAAAGTAACTAAATAATGTTGCCAGTTTGGATTTCTTCTCAGGAAAAAGGGTGTACAGTAGTTTTTCCCCCTACAGTATTTATACTTGTAGGGGTAGCATACCACCTAGTGGTAGCATCAAGTTAGCAATGATGATAAGATGCTAAATGATGATAAGATGATATTCATTTTGAAATTAAAGCTAAAGGAAAACAATTTAGCAAAGACTGAAATACTATATATCAGTGCTTTCCAAACTTTTTTCCCTCATTATCCAAACAACATATCAAAAAGTCTTACCAAACTTCAAGGACCAGTCATGAATTCCTTCCTTTAGCACTGTCCAAACAGGTGCTGGATAAATGACCATAACTCAAGGACTGCTTGTATTATAAAAATACAATGAATGAAATTATTTCATTAGAATAGCATTGTTTAAAGTTTAATGTTTTTTTACATACTTGTTTTTATAATGTTGTAAGATGTCCAGAGTCACTAGATAGTCAGATGGGCATCATATAAATTTAATAAATAAAATAAAAAGATGTGGTTTGCAAACTATGCTTTATGGTTATATGAGAACAAGGCTACAACCATGGCTTACTCAATGAAACATGTTTAAAATAACCCATAGATTAATGTAAATTGTACATTTTATGGCGGCTATGATGAAACAAAAAATAATATTTCCAGTCAGACTCAGTAATGTTGGCATTAATATACCATAATGTATATTTACATAATAGTCGGCTTCCATTACCTCAGGAAAGTAAATTTTCTGAAGATGAACTACTGGCTGCTTGGAGAACATTCCTATCCTATATTGTATTTTTAGAACAGGGCAGGGGGAACCCAAACATTTGAAGAACCATTCCTGGAGGGAAGGGGAAATCTTCTGCCACTCCCTCTTTTCTTAACCTGGTTTAGAGTTACTGGGATTGAGGAGGTGGAAGAATGTGGAGTCTAGAGAGGTGTGGAGTGACTATAAGTGAAGATATGAGGAATGTGGCATTTAGCTGTAGGATAGAGGAATGGAGTATTTTCAAAATGTGGTGTGTTCCTTGCATGCCATGTCCAAACGTTGGCAGACAACTAATACCCAGCCATGTTTTAGGATTTAAATACAGCAACAGCTGATTGTATCCCTTCTGAATGCTGAACATGCAGGAATAATATGTAGGAATGGATATCATATGTGTCATGGCTCAAAGCACCATACTTGGTAACAGAGAAAATCAAAGCTGTATTATCTACACTAAATACCTGCATATTTAGTTAATAGTTAAATTAATTGTTTAAACATTATTTTGTTTTTTAATGGCCCCCCAATAATTGGGGAGGCTTTTAAAAATCATTTTGTAGGATTTTTAAAAATTAAATACAATTATTACCGGTGGTGGGATTCAAATAATTTAACAATTGGTTCTCTGCCCTAATGACCAGCTGGGTAGGCACGGCTCAGTGGTCATGTGACTGGGTGGGTGTGGCCAACTCAACGTCACTCAAATCGATGGGTGCTGTGCCTTAGCTGTTATAGTGTAATAAGGGTTAACCGTAGAGGCAGTTTCTGTAAGCAGGGTAATAAAGATTAGGCTAGAAACAACACCAGAATGTTTCCTTCTTGCCTTCCTTAGGATTAGCCTTGCAAAGTGGAAACAAAAGGAGATTTCTTTCAACAACTGGTTCTCTGAACTGCTTAAAAAGTTAACAACCGGTTCTCCTGAATAGGTGCAAACTGGCTGAATCCCACCACTGACTATTGCTTTAAAAGATGCATCTTGTCTGCTTTCCTATATAGGAAACATTGCTCCTTCTAATATGAGGTTTACTAAAACTCCCACAAACATAATCTAAATACAAAGAAAACTTCTGAAATAATACAATAATGGGACATCTTGCTTTTATTTATTTGCATGTATATACATATGCAACTGTATTTGTTCATTCTTCAATTGCAGTTTCTGAGCTTCACAATATCTGTTGTTCAATATGGTAGATTGACTTTGGTTATGTCAAAGACGAAATGACAGAAATAGATTGTAGTCTCCAAAAACTGATGAATGTTTCAGGTGTCACAAGACTCTTGACTGATGTTGTTATAACAGTTTAGCACAACTACCCTTCTGGAAGCTATTATAAGATGATGAACAAAATGAGCTTCTTCTGCATGTCCTGTGGTAATTGCTTTTTTAATAAGTAGTTTTAATTGTTAATGTAGATGCTGTGTAGCATCTTGCAGTAGCACTCAGCACCTACTTGAAGACAGACTTCTGGGATGACCATCAATGCTGTTTGACTTTCTCCCAAAATATCTTCCTAGGGAAGTTATTAGGCTTTTCACAATATATTTTTCTTGTATTTCCTTGTATATAAAGCTCCAGGAAATGAAACTAGTTTAAAGCTTCTATTTCTGATTTCAATGCCTTCTTCCAGTTTGATCTTGAGAATGGTCTGGTATTTTTATGAATTTCCCTACTTTTTAAGCCATCCCATCTATGTTGGGAAAGCAAGCACCAATAAGTTTTCTTTCCATGAGTGAGGCAATGGTCTCTCCATTGATAGACCTCCAGTGTCTTCCCCTTGTTGGTGATACCTTAGGATCACCTCTGCATTTTTGTGAGATGGCACTGTCATCTTAATTGGGCAAAAGGAGCCATTCATTTCATGCATGCAACATGAAACAACTTTGGGGAAGGTGGGATGGAGGTAATTAACTTTATTTCCATTTTTCTGTCAAATATATCCCCAAGTATTTTATCTTATTTGTAACCTGCATCTTTGAAATCTCCACCAGTTCCTCTTTTTGCTTTTTCAACATATTTTTAGTCATCATCTAGTAGCTGGCTTGAAAATTAATAAAGATAACACGAAGATAATGAATTTTATTTCCATTTTTCATAGAGCAGAAGTGAAGAGTATGGAGGAGTGTTATTCTCTGACCCGTAGCAACTCAAGGGAGGGTAGTGACTTCCGTTCTTTATTTTTACTGTTTCCAAGACTTAGACGTGAAGACAATTGCAGATTACATTTAAACAACTTTTGAGGGTTTAGGAAATAGAAGTGATGGCACTTATAAACTTATAAACAAGTCCTTGCTCTAATTTCAGACTGAGATGGCACCAGTTGTATAATAGAAATAGAAACAGAATAACAGAGTTGGAAGGGACCTTGGAGGTCTTCTAGTCTAATCCCCTGCCCAGGCAGGAAACCCTACAACACTTCAGACAAATGGTTATCCAACATCTTCTTAAAAATTTCCAGTGTTGGAGCATTCACAACTTCTGCAGGCAAGTTGTTCCACTTATTGATTGTTCTAACTGTCATGAAATTTCTCCTTAGTTCTAAATTGCTTCTCTCCTTGATTAGTTTCCACCCATTACTTCTTGTTCTACCCTCAGGTGCTTTGAAGAATAGTTTGACTCCCTCTTCTTTGTGGCAATCTGAGATATTGGAACACTGCTATCATGTCTCCCTTAGTCCTTCTCTTCATCAAACTAAGTCTCTTAGTCCTTCTCTTCATCAAACATACCCAGTTCCTGCAACCATTCTTCATATGTTTTAGCCTTCAGTCCCTTAATCATCTTTGTTGCTCTTCTCTGCATTCTTCTTAGAGTCTCAACATATTTTTTACATTGTGGCGACCAAAACTGAATGCAATATTCCAAGTGTGGCCTTACCAAAGCATTATAAAGTGGTATTAACACTTCACCTGATCTTGATTCTATCTCTCTGTTTATGTAGCCCAGAACTGTGTTGGCTTTTTTGGCAGCTGCTGCACACTGCTGGCTCATATTTAAATGATTGTCCACTAGGACTCCAAGATCCCTCTCACAGTTACTACTATTGAGCAAGGTACCACATATACGGTACCTGTGCATTTTGTTACTCTTCCCTAAATGTAGAACCTTACTTTTTTCACTGTTGAAATTTCATTTTGTTAGATAGTGCCCAATGTTCAAGTCTGTCAAGATCCTTCTGTATCTTTAGCCTATCTTCTGGAGTGTCCAGAAGATTGGCTCTAGATAATGCCCAGTGAACTGTTTTTTAAGAATAGATAATTCATTGTTTTCTACTTTAGTCGATCTATTACAGCAAAAAGATTATCTTAAACCAGTGGTTCTCAACCTTCCTAATGCTGCGACCCTTTAATACAGTTCCTCATGTTGTGGTGACCCCCAACCATAAAATTATTCCTAAAACTATCGAAAATATGTGTTTTCCAATGGTCTTAGGCGATCCCTGTGAAAGGGTCATTCGACCCCCAAAGGGGTCACAACCCACAGGTTGAGAACCACTGTCTTAAACCTAAAGCCCACTTTAGGACTTTATGTCAAATCCTTTTTGTGCATTAGGATAACAGTGGAAAGATTATCAGATTGTGAACTGGTCTGTAGTACAGGAAAGGGAAGAGAAGAGGAAAAGGAAGGAAGGAAGGAGGAAGGAAGGATGGATCAGAGAGAAACATTCTTGGCCAGCCTTTTCTCTGACAAGCTATTTTGATATGGAGAAGGAATTTCAAGCATAACATTCCTACATCCATAGAACAATTTTAAGCAGCATAATCCAGGAATTATTATGAAAATTTGTTATGAGAATCTTAATCTGAAGGTCAGCCTGCATATAATGTTAAAGCAGAGGTCGGTTGCTCCCGGTTTGCACCGGATCGCAAGAACCGGTAGTAAAAAAATGTAATAGTTCGGAGAACCGGTAATAAGATTGGATGGCCACACCCCCAAACCGGTTCCCGGCCCCGTCGCCGTTCGCTTACCCCGCCCACTCCCAATCTATCGCTGCCTCCTGAGTCCCAGCTGATGGCTAGAGGGAAAAAAACTGTTTAAACTCTTGCCTCAGGGCTTCAAAGGGCCTCCCTACAGCTGATCAGTGTTAAAAGAAAACAAATGAGTAGATTAGTGCCTGCAAAAATAGAAAAAAACAGTCCCTTTCAGCTTCACGTTAATTACCACAAGTTGATTAGATCGGGGTCCTGACTCTCAGCTGATTTGCTCTCAGCTGTTTTGCTCAGGGCTCTGTAGGTGCAAAGAGAGCTGGAGCAGTATTTTTCCCCCCTAACTATGCTTAAAAGCGAAACTGAAAGTAAAGCAGGGTCTTTGCTGCAACGTGACAAAATGAGGCAGAGAGAGATTTCTTTTTCTTTTTCCTCACCAAAAAAGGTAGGTGCAAAACTGCAAACAATGGGAAATTTAGGGCAAAAGAGGAGAGTTCAAGATTTTAAAACACAAAAGAAAAAAAGCTCTATTTAACTAGGGAATTGTAATAATTGAGATACTATTAATTGTATATTGTGTTGAAAGCAGAAATGGTTAAGTTGTGGTTTGGAGGAATATATGGGGGAAATTATTTGGTTTATTATTATTGGTAAATATAATTAATTGTTTTGTAAGAAATTGGATTGCATGGAAGTAATTGGAATATTCATGTTCATATTGATTAATATACAAAAAAGATAGTTATATAACTAATGGATTTATATTAAAATGTTGAATTTCTATTAAACAACTGTAATATTACATAATTAACCAATGTGAGGATGGATATAAAATAGATGACAATGGAAAGGGGTATAATATAGAACAGAAAGGAAAAACTGAATTTGATTAAGATTAGAGATGAAGATGAAGGGTAATATTGGTTTTTTTAAAAAATAGATGAGGAATAAATATGGCAAAAAGGAAATATAGAAATTGTAAATTTAATTGAAATGACTAAACACTGTTTAAATTTGTGAACCGGTCAAATACTCTGTTCAAAGAAAATACATTGTATGTTTGTATGTGTGTTTCTAATTATTGGTATTTATTCATATTTGTTCTCTTTTATTCTTTAAAGTTTAACAATTCATTCTTTATCTTAATATCTTTATATTTGTTTGAGGTTGGCTTTCTTCCCTTTCATCTTTTTTATTGTACAGCAATCTTTCTCCTCAAACCTACCACTTCTCTCTTTTCTTTCCTTCTTACTTTCTCTTCCTCCCCTCTTCTTCTCCTCCCTACTTCCTCTTCCTTTCTCCTTCTCCTTCTCTCTTCCTCCCTCTCTTACCCTCACTCCTACTCTAATTTCTCTTCCCTTCCTTCATCCCTCTTTATTGCTGTATCCTTTTATGCATACGGACTACTCAGAGGGCTGAAAAAGTTATTTTTGACTGGCCCTCGCACTTTTGACCAGTCCTTGAACTTACGACTGTCCTTACATTTTACATTTTTGCCCTATGTTGTCACCATAGTGAAGAGAAGCAGTTGTGAAATGAGTGACACCGTTGTTAAGAATGCTGCAATGGGCATAAATTATGACCAGTCATAAGTGCGAAGACTGGTCAAAAGTGCAAGGACCTGTCAGAAATCATTTTTTTCAGCCCTCTGGGTAGTCCTTTTCTGCATATGGACTATTCAGAGGGCTGAAAAAAATGATTTCTGACAGGTCCTTGCACTTTTGACCAGTCTTCGCACTTATGACTGTCCTCACATTGTACGTTTTTTGCCCTAACTTATCACTGTGGTGAAGAGAAGCAGTTGTGAAATGAGTGACATGGTTGTTAAGAATGCTGAACGGGCATAAATGTGAGGATGGTGATAAGTGTGAGGACCAGTCAAAAGTGCGAGGACCTATCAGAAATGACTTTTTTCAGCCCTCTGAGTAGTCCCTATACACATAGCCATGGCCACCCGGTCACATGACCAGCTAGCCATGCCCACCCAATCACATGATCCCCCAAGCCACACCCACAAAATAAGCCATGCCCACAGAACCGGTAGTAAAAATTTTTAGAACCAACCCCCATGGTAAAGCATGAATATAGGTAATAATTTTGTATTTAGAAAAAGAAAAGAACGTGAGCGTCATTGTGGGGAAAGAAGTTAGGATACTCCTAGATATCCAATTAGATCATAACTGTCATTTTATGGTACTATTCACATGGGAAGTGGGAGCAAATATCTGGACTGGCTAAAGCAGAATTAACAGAAAATTCTCTAAATATAGCGACACAACATTACCATATTGCTGATGGTAATTTTAATAAATAGAAGGCACAATATTAACAATGTCAATAATAATATCTGCTTCTATGGACAGACCATGTTCAAATGATGTTATTAAAAATGACAAATGTGGAACATTTTTTTTTGACAAGATAGAAAAGGTAAAAAAGTGAACTCATAACTGACAAGCCAAGATAATAGTTTAGAAAAGCATGTTTCACTGAATCTACAAAAGAAACTGACTGCGGTTTTAAAATTTAAAAGGGAAATACAAATAATAAAGCTAAGAGAATGACTTGGATTAATTTTTTCCTACAAAAAAGAAGCTTGTTAAAGTCTTGAAGAACTCAATGTGATGGGGCAATTAAAAGAAATAAAATATTACAATAATAATTGAATGAATTCAAGATTTAAAATGTTAGAAGTAATATAGAATTGTATATTTGATTAAGGTTCAGACAAAACATTTTATTTCTGGTAACTCTTAATGGACTTTCTCTTGATATTAAGACTGAAAAAATGATTTTTT
This sequence comes from Masticophis lateralis, assembly GCA_030761175.1. Lineage (NCBI taxonomy): Eukaryota > Metazoa > Chordata > Lepidosauria > Squamata > Colubridae > Masticophis > Masticophis lateralis. Next base: position 318,438,795 of record JAUDYJ010000001.1, on the reverse strand, counting down.
GTTTTGCTTTTGGATTTGTTTATAGATAAGGGACATGGGATGACAAGAGGAATGTCATAATCTTAGAGGAGATAAAGAATCACTACACTTGATCTTAGTCAAAAGGCCGAGAAGTCACTAAATTTGTTTATACTTATTGTGATGAAGGATGGAAATAACTTCTTTATATATTTATTTTCTCCTCCTTTAATATAGTGTTATTTTCTTTAGCTCTTTTTATTCACTGTTCTTTCTTTCAGTTTTGTTTGCACAGTGTTAGATTTTACTATTATAATAAAAAATCTTAATAAAAATCGTCCTGAGCCCTCCTGGAAGAGGGCATGGTCAGCTGGTTAAATTTCTGAACAGAAGCATGCAATCTTTTGTTACAAATCCCATGTATCATAAAATAATAAAAATAGGATCATGTTAATTCTTGAGGCACCTTGAACATTACTTGAATGTGAAAACTTGCTATATATTACAAGAGGCTGGTCTACAACTGTAATAAATGTTAAGTATATATACACAGAAACACACAGAGACACTCAATCAGTTTACTGTGATCTGATAGTTTCTTAATGTGTTGGGATTGAAACTCCCACGTTTCTCTGGATAGCAGGGTAAACACTGGGATTGTTGTCTGGAAATTTTGAAAGTTCATCTATTAGGAGGTTGTCAAATTAGGCAAAATGGTTTAGATTCTTCCAAAGAATGGTTATAAATTATATCTAGAATAATTTGGTAGTGCTGTATGGATTATTGAGATTATACTTCAGTAACTGAAATGCTCTTTGGTCAATTCGGTTGCATTGAAAGGTGATTACAATTCCAAGCAATAGAAATAAATTAGTGAACTAACTTATTTCTATTGCTTGGAATTGTAATCACCTTTCAATGCAGCCGAATTGACCAAAGAGCATTCATTTAATAATTATTTTTATCATTTAATATTTTTTAATATTTATTTTTTTATATCAGATAAGATTTATTTACTAAGAAAATTGCTTACAGAATATATAGGACTAATCCTATGTAAACAAATTAAATGTGCTTCTTTCAGTACCAATATTAAAAATTCAGCTAAATCTCTTGCAATTATAGCCTATTTTCTAAATAACATGAAGAGCCAGAGAATTAATTTGAAAAACCTCCTGGGGAAAGTCCAGTTAGAGATTACTAATAAGGAACTATATCTTTGCATAGAATCTGCTCTGGAGTTTCTGTAAATCCACTTGCAGTTCCTTCCTTTGCAAAATTCTCAGAGTGCTTGAGAATTGTTTTGGAGCTTGGGATAGTGTTGAGTATTGTTGAAAGTGGTTGAAGATGCAGCTGTTGGTGTTGCTTTCAATTATATACTTTTTCATCGCTCTGAAGCCTCCTTGACTACATTCTTCAGGTGAACAAGCCCAATGAGAGTTCCCTTAAGATGTCTTCTCTTGCAATTTAACTGAAGTGTGGGAAGCCAAAACGCTGAAGAAATGATGGCAGAACAACTGCTGGGAGAGTCACATGAAACCCTTGGTTGTCTTTTAAATAAATAAATGCACAACACTACATTCTTCCCACCTGAGGATTTCTAACGTTCTCTTTGGAATGGGTCTGGTGGCTCAGCAGAATAAAGCATTGTGATTAACACCAGCTGTCTGCAATTAGTGTAAGTTCGAATCTCACCAGGCTCAAGGTTGACTCAGCCTTCCATCCTTTCTAAGGTAGGTAAAATGAGGACCCAGTTTATGGGGGCAATAAGATGACTTTGTATAAATATAGAAAAGTATGAAGGCTATTGCTTAACGCATTGTAAGCCACCCTGAGTCTCTGGAGAAGGGCAGCATATAAATCAAATTTTAAAAAAAAGAATGCCAAGAACAAATTCCTTTTCATCACATTCAGTGAAAGTGGATAGCAAAAAACATATGTATATGGCATTAGCTAATTGCCTTCTCTGGGATGAGTTGTTGATTTGTTGTTTCCATTATTTTCAGCTATCCTATTTAAGAGTGACTTTAGGTATATTGCTAGTTTGGGATACGCCTGGGAGAAACATGGAATGTTACAACACCATTCTTATCTTTAGAAGGAATGCAGAATATTATATATATACAACTAAGAGACATCAACATGTTTTGGTTTTAGTATGCATCCCTGTACACTTATTTTCGGGGAGGTCTTATTATTTTGGGGCACATGGAGCAAGATGGGGCTCCTCTTGCTGTCTTACCTGATTTCCAGCTCTGCGTTTAAATATTTTGGAGGAGAGCTTATTTTCGGGGGGAGGCTTATTTTAGCGCATGCACTCAAAAGCCCAATTGGGCTTATTATCAGGGGATGTCTTATTTTCGGGGAAACTGGATACCATTTGAGAACCCGGTAGGCACATTGATGAGTCCCAAGTAAATATCATTTTTGAGGATTAAATAGTTTTGATGATGATGATGATGATGATAATTGCACAAAATCAGATTCTTATGAGGATTTTTTTTCCTGCACACTGCATCGTTTTGAGATTCAGTTATATCACAATCCATTTTTAATCTCTATAAATCTGGCATTGGAGTTACATTTAATAAAAAAACCAAACAAGATTCTTCTTGAAAGGGAAGCTCAATATGTCAGTTTTGAGAATACCTGCATGATTGTTCGGCTAGTTCGGCTTCAGCAAAATACCCCTATCTTATCCCATGGTACGGCATATGCAGTTGCTGATTGAAGCAGAACTATGGATAAAATAGGTGATGAGACTTGATGTGTCCACAACTGTAAAAAAAAAAAATATTAGAAGATGTCTGGTAGCACCTTTTCCAACAAATCTATTTTATTAAAAGACACAAGTTTTCATGAGCTGCAGTTCCATAGACAAATGCAATTCTCTTATCAAAGGAAAACCATTCTTTTTATTAATTGGTATAAATGTATTTTCTTTTCCTTTTTTTAGAAATAAGAAGAAGCTGACACAGAAAAAAAAAGGCCAAAACTACTTTTAATGGGATGCTGTGATTTAGTGCACTTCTTCCATCATTTGTATTTCTTTTGCAGGGTTTTTCGTGTTCTAAGCCTCCTTTCATTTTTCCTCACAGACATAGTTTTCTATGGTTTCCATAGAGACTGTTCTTAAATCCAGATCAAAAGTAGTCATTTTCAAACAAATTTTCTCTAAATGTATACTGGATACTTTTACGTATCCAGTGTTTTAATTTAATTTTAATTTTTTGGGTAATATTTTATCTTCCAAAAGAGGCAACATTAGGAACAAAAAAACGGAGAGCAAAAATAAATAATGCGGGATTGATGTCAGGGGAGCACATCTTTAGAAGCCAAACTATATAGATCTGGCTAATATATTGCATATGGTGTAAAAATAATGTCCCAGAACCTGTTTCTCCTTTTCTCATCCAGGGAAATAACATATTCTGCCTTTTTATTATTTCATAAAACATTTCACTCTTCTAGGAGGGTTGGGTGCTAATTTTCTTCACAAGTTTAGCCAATAATACATCAAACATCAGAATAGAGCTGGAAGAGATCTTGGAAGTCTTTTAGTCCAGCCCCTTGCTCAAACAGGAGACCCTATACCATTTCAAAGAAGTGACTGTCCAGTCTCTTCTTAAAAACCTCCAGTGATAAAGCACCCACAACATCTGAAGGCAAGCTGTTAATTGCTCAGTTAAACTGCCCAATAACCGAGAAAGACATTCCCTGAATGAGAAAAGTAAAAACAGGTTTTTAAAGACAAAGAGCAACTCCCTGCCCCCAGCAGATATTTGGTGCACATTAAATCTGGCCAGTTTATCTACAAAATAAGCTCCATGATGATGGGATTAAGGCATGACATAATAGGATTATCTAGCTCACCACATGGGACAACCAAGTCCCTTCATTACATCATCCAGCAAGGTTCAACCAAACTCGATTCAAACCACATGGGAGCCTGCAACCAATAGGACCACATGGGAGTCTGCAACCAATAGGACACATGCCCTTGCCACAGGAACAGAAATCTCATGTTCAAAGCTCAAGAGAGGGTATAAATAAGATTAACTCTCCATTCCATGAAATTTTAATTTAAATATTTTTAAGAGTTTGGTTAATTAATTTAGACTCTGCATATACTTTCCCATGAATGAAAAATACAGTATGATGATGCTGATTTTTTTAAAAAAAAATCTAAATGCTTACTACATTTCTTTCTTCTTTGCCAGAATTATTGACTGGCATAAACCAATTAAAATTAAAATAATTTTGGCAGAACAGAACTTGTTAATTTCATATAAATAGAAACCAGATATGTCAATCACTCAGGACTGGATTGCATAAAGAGAACAATTCTTTTTTTTTTAATTTTTTTTTCTCCTTTGAACTTAATTTAACAGTAAGAACCATTTGGAAGAATGAGTCATCTGTCAAAAAGCAATTTCTGTTCCCATTTTTTAAAAAGGTAGATAACACTTTCCCACTCTTAGAAGTAAATTCCAACCCTTTAACATTCCATCTTACAAAGAATACTGCCATAAAAAATAATTACTAGAAACAGAGAACAAGAAAAACATAAATACCATACCTATCTTAAATGTACAGTCTGAATATAGACATTGAACTCCCACACAACTGGTAAGTGTATTTTATTTCATTAAATCATGTCCTTCCAAATTTTGCTCTTCAGATTGATTTGGTTCCAGATAGAATAGCCAAAGATCATTCTTACTGGAATGATCAGATCTATAGTGTAGTACATTTCAAAGGTGTAAAGTTGAAGGTATCTAGTCTAAATCAACGCATGTGAATTTTGTAAGAGGAGCTATCCCAGTCCCAATTGATGTGTCTTCATTTATTAGTTTACTGCATTATATTGCCGAGTGTCTTTAAGAATGTACATCCATGGTTCTCTTTCAACTTTTAGTGACTGAACCATGACCGCTGAAGAGGCTTGGTTAGTATGATTTTGAAACAGGGACACCCCAGTCTCCCTATTTCAGCAACTACGATACCATTCTAGTTCCTAACCTATTCTTTTATTCTTGTAATATTAACTGGAGGGTGTCGCTTTATAATTGTCAGTGCAAAACATGGGATACCTGATCACCAATCTGTTGCCCTTCAGGATATTATTTGTACCCTATGACTATCATTAATTGTTGTACCTTATGATTCTTGATGAGCATATCTTTTCTTTTTATGTACACTGAGAGCATATGCACCAAGAAAATTCCTTGTGTGTCCAATCACACTTGACCAATTAAAAATTCTATTCTATTCTATTCTATTCTATTCTATTCTATTCTATTCTATTCTATTCTATTCTATTCTATTCTATTCTATTCTATTCAAGAGGCATTTCCTCTTCTGATGAGTACTGCAATTTTCTAACTGTAAATTGTTTTATACTAAATCATGAATATTTTTCCTTACAAAGTTACTCACCAGAATATATTGTAATTTCACAATAGGATTGTTGAATACTATGGTTCCATCTAGCTGTTTTGATCGCTACAAGTGAATTTAGCTGGAAAATATTCTGTCTCGTGCACACATGCAATAAAGGCTAATATCTAACACTTTTTTTTTTATCAGTGATTTAGGATTTCATCTTCCATTGTTTCTTAGGTGTTGACAGGCAAATTAACACTAAGGCACCCTGCAAGCATCTAGCACATTTATTTATAGAGGTTAATGTGCTAACTTGCCCAAGAAGTCAACTGCGCTAAGCAACCCTTTTCCACTGCATTAAAACTGCTATGACAAGGATATATAATTTGCTTACTTTTTTGACCATTTAGTACCATAATGGTGACAGAGGTGCGTGTACAGTATATGTGTGTTTTGCAGACAACATCAAAAAGATAAGATGAATAAGATTTTTCAAGAAACTATATTGTCAACAAGTCTTTAATAAGTATAGTATAAAATGGTATATTTATATATATATATATAGGTCCTGTTACATTTCTTTAGCTAAAAGGCAGTTGGGAACATACATTCAGTACACAATTTGTGCAACTCACTGTTGTGGATAGTGTCAGGTTCCATATATTTCTATAGGGAAGCTGACATTCTGGGGGGGGGGGGCTCCACAACGTATTATTTCAAACAGAGGAGTTTAATTCATGTCCAAGTTCTAGAAAGCCTTTTTGGACCTACTCGGAACCAAACAGGGACTTAGTTCTAGACATCATCTGAAGACAAATGAATTAACTCAGTTCCGGAGCAGTACCTGTGTTGTTTTATTAATTATCAACAGGACAACTGGACTGAGCTACTGCCTTTTGCAGAAGTGGCCTATAACAACGCAGTTCACACTAGCACAGGTTGGGCCTGTTGGACATTGGGCCTTTCCCCATCGTTCGTATTATTAACCCTGTCATGGTGGAACTGCAACTCCCAAAGTTATTACGGCAACTCCACCCCAATAACATTGGTAATATATGCCAAAAGTCTATTTCTCAGTAGGGTCAGCCCTGGCATGAAGATCATCCCATCTTCCCAGCTAAAGCAAGCAGGCACCTATATTGGGCAGCAGTAATAGAGACAGATGTTAGAAGCAGATCACTTTAGCGATGATGGCAAGGACATCAATAAATGTGGTGTGTGTAAACTATGCCTGTATTTTTACCAAGAAAATCACATGGATAAATCATCATGAGAAAATCTATCTAAGAGCCGCGGTAGCACAGCGGTTGGAATGCAGTACTGCAGGCTACTTTTGCTGATTGCTTGCTGCCTGCAATTTGGCAGATCGAATCTCACCAGGCTCAAGGTTGACTCAGCCTTCCATCCTTCTGAGATGGGTAAAATGAGGAACCAAATTGTTGGGGGCATATGCTGACTTTGTACACTGGTTAGAGAGGGCTGCAAAAAGCATTGTGATATATAAGTCTAAGTACTATTGCTATTACTAAGAGTTGACACTGAGTTAATGACACATCATCACCATCGACTCAAAATCTGAGGCTTGTTGCTTTAAAATTGCTCAGTGTTGCAGAAAGAATAAGACAAATGGAAGATGCAGGTTATTTATTTATCTAATTTAATAATACATTTAATAATAACAATATGTCTACCACCATGTCCTGTAACTTCATGCTATTTAGTGTTGTTTAGTGCTACTGGAACCAAAATTGAAGTATTGGTGACAATATGACAAGCATGGTTTAAATGTGTATAATGTCATAAGTTTTTTTCCTCTAAAAATGAAAATATTAGATAAGAAGCTGCAAATTTAAATGTTACCTTAAAATAATCTCCTGTGACTTGCTAGAGGTTATTATTATACTTCCACATAATAGCTGAATTCAGATTACTTCTGAAATTACTTGTGCATACTGTACCCTCTACATTTTCCTAGTGAAATGCTCATATCCTGGTCATGTCCCAAACTATGATATTTTTTACCTTGGGTTGGCCAGGGAATTGATAGTAGACGATAATTGAATCAAAGCTGTCTCAGACAAGAAAGTAAACTTAAACTGTATTGGAATAATAGGCAAACTAATCACCAGTAGTAGAAAGATAGTGGACACATTATATAAAGTAATCCATGCACATAACACATTAGAAAATGATTAATTACATGAGACAATTGCAATGGAATGAAAAAAAAACTCACAATATTGTAGTAAAACAGAAAATAATTAGTGACAAAAAGCATATTAAGTATTTTTGATAGTTCTAACATTTTGATGTGAGAAAAATGCAGATAATGGTTAGGAAAGCAAACATCACAGAATATTTTTTTATTTTAATATTTTATCACAGAATTTATTTCCTATTATTTACAGAAATTAGAAGACCAGAATAGCTTGTTTCTTCAACTTGTGAAAGAATCTAAGGCTTAGGAATAGAAAAAATACAGTCTCCAAAAAGAAACTCCCCTTGTCACATCAGTGTTTTGTGGGCATCTCTATCCCTTAATGACATACAAGTAGTGTCTTATAATATGGTTCTCTATTGTACTTCTGACATCACCCACACATTTCATTGGTCATTATATTTGTTTTGTTTTCTGGTATTTATTATTTATTTTGAAATAATAAATTATCAATAGATATAGCGTTTTAAGGTACTAATGTATAAGGCTACCCAACTCAGAACAACTGTAGACCTAATTGGTTGCATCTTTAGAGAAAAATTTGGTACGGCCTTCATTTGTTCAGTCATCACTTCATGTTTCTTGCTTACATAGTATCAAAGCTACACAGTAACATCAAGGATATAAACATTATTAATCTAAATTTTCCAGTGTTTGCTTTAAAAGAGACAAATAACCTATTACTATCTAGCGAAGGTCTCATGTAAGTAAGATTTGGACCAGGATCTTTCTGGCTGTTAATTCAAATGTTTCATGTAGGAGTTGGTAACTGTAATGACAAACTATTAAAAATATCAAGTAATCTAGATTGCTTAATAGTGAAACCACAAAATATAAAAGTAACTTATGGGGGTGGGATGGGTGGGGTGGGGGAAGCATTTTCTTCTGACTTTTCAGTTCAGTAAAGCTGCACAGTGAACGGACTCCAGAACATATTATGAATGATTCCAGGCAAATGACTTCTTTTTTTTTAATGAAGGTTATACTTTGAAAGAAATGAATGGCACCTGGCTGTTATTTTATGGAATATTACCTTCCCACTTTTTCTATTCAAATGACTTCAAGGGAATGGTTTACATTGTTTATCCTTTTATAACCCAGTCTGAAAGTTACTTTGCATATGTTTGACAGGAAGATGAAACAAATCCTAAGACATATACATTTTACTTGTTAAGAAGACTGAAATGTTAAAAATCTTGGCGTTTCCATCATTTAATTTCTCCTTCTGTTTCCCTGTTCTCCCTGTTCTCCATCACTTTTCATCAAACTGTCAAACAAGGCAGATTGTCAGAGTAAACTAAAGCTACTCACTGCTGTCCTTTTTTGTGCCCTTCAAAAACTAATATTTGTTGTTTGATGTGCAATGAATGATTTTATTTACATGCTTAAAAGTGTTTTTGTGTTCATCTGGAAATAAACTGTATACATCTCCTTCAAAGCACAATGAAACTATCGCAGAATTGCATGTTTGCAGACGAGTCAGCATTCTAGTTCCCTTGTTTTAGAACTCCATTAATTTTCAACTTTAGAACAGAATAGAATAGAATAGAATAGAATAGAATAGAATAGAATAGAATAGAATAGAATAACAGAGTTGGAAGGGACCTTGGAGGTCTTCTAGTCCAACCCCCTACTTAGGCAGGAAACCCTACACCGAAGAGTTTAATTGTCAGAGCCTTTGGTAGAAAAAAATGCTTTTAAAAGGCTCTGATGGGACTTCCTGTGGCTCCAGCAATTCAACTTTTAAAAAAAAGATTCTGGATCTAAAAGCTGGCAGAGCAAATACAGGAGAAACTAAATTGCAAGTACTATACTTTAACTCTGGAAAGTTTATTACTTCACTCTGAATTCTTATGGAAGAAAGGGAAAGTAAGATGGTGTTTAGCTTTAATGGGGCATGAAGAAACAAAACTTAGATACAAAGTATTATGCTGTGCTGAGAGCTCCTGCTTAAAAGAAGAGGATATTTTAAAAGGAGAAGGACTTAAAAATTATTTTTAGGGGAAAAAAAAGACTTGTACCACTTAAGGATTGGAATAATTGAATTAGTTGGTGGGAAAGTATAAAGTGAAAGTTTTACTGGAAGGAAAAAAAATGGCTGGTTTTGCTGAAAGGGACAAAGGCTTACCATTACATACATCAGCAAATACACAAATACTGACTGTGGATCTCTTTAAAGAAATGCTAGAATCATTTACCTCCTCATTAATGGAAAGACTGGAAGGGTGTTTTGAGAAGGTTTTTACTCAAATTTGCAGCAAAGATATAAGGGAAGATACTGTATCGGTATCCCAGATGCCAAATAATATTGAGATGTTGAATGAAGAGGAGGGAGAAACAACCCAGTTCAAAGCGCCTGTGGAAAATGGAGTGGATGTTCTTCAAATTAAGAAGGGAAGCTGAGAGGCTTGAAGGAGTCTAACCAGGAAATATTGAGAGAGATCTTTCCAGAAGTTCTGAAGCAGTCAAATGGAAAATTGTCAGGAGGCGTTGGGATTTTTAATATAAGAAGGATTCGAAATGGAATATTACAATTTCTTTACAAAAATGGACTCTCAATTCTAGTTAAAAAAGTGTGCTTATTAAAAGGAACTACTTTGCGAAGTGAACAAGACTGTAAGGTTCAACAATTCCAGCTGAAAACCCAAGAATTTGTAAAAATAAAAAAAAGCGGAGGAACAAGACTAGAGAAGAAGGCTCGCAAAAAAAGTCAGGAAAAATGGAGATGGAAAAATTATAATCCTCCTTGTTGGGGAGGATAGTAATAGTGAAAAAGAATTATTATACCTGTACTTAGGGATATGATTTGTTTTGTTTTGAAAAGTTATATTAGAGTGAAAATGAATGATTTACTTATATTTAGGGACATGATTTGTTCTGGAAAGCTATATTAAGTAATGTTATGTTTGAATTGTTATAGGCTACTGACTAAATTTTTACTTTTGTTTGGAAAAGTAATTGGAAAACAAAACATTGTTTATATTTTAAACAATGTTTTGCTCAAAAATCTATAAAAGTTGATGGGTTAAAAGGAAAATATTGTGGATGTTAAAGTTAAAGTCAGTGTAGATCTCTCAACACAAATTCATGGATTACAAGAAGGATATTATTTAAACTTCTATATTTTGTTTTAAGTCACATTAATGTTATGTAGTGGATTTATAGAGAATAAAATGAATAAGTTTATGTTCAATATAAATTTATGGGATGAAAAGTAAAATAGGGTTTTTTACAATATATTTTACTTGAGACTAGTTGAAATATTTTGTTAATGTGTTAACATATTTAAGGGTTGGAGATGTGATGGTTAATTGTAATTAGGCTTTGATTATGTAATACTGGAAGAAAGAAGACCTGCTTATTGAAGAATGGACAAGAATGAAGTGGGATTAACTACTTTCAAGCAATAACTGGTTTAAACAGTTATATTTAGATATGAACAAGGGGAGTTAAAGTGCAAGAGGAAGATAAATCTATAGATAGTTAGCGTGTGAGTTTTTTTGTGTATGTTTGTTAAATGCTATACCCTGTATTTGCTCTGGAAGGCTGTGGGGAGGGGTGTTGGGATAGGAGGGAGGTGGAGGGGGAAAATATGTGTAAAATTTTTTTAAACTTTTTAATAATAATAATAATAATAATAATAATAATAATAATAATAATAAAAGACTCTGATGATCCTAGCTAAGTTGCCTGATCGTCAGAAGTTTTTTTTTCTTTTAAAAGCAAAAAAAAAAAATGCTTTTAAAAGAAAACAAAAGCCTCTGATGATTAGGCAACTCAGTTGGGATCATCAGAGCCTTTTAAAAGCATTTTTTTACAACCTCTTTGGCTTTTAAAAGAAAAAAAATTGGCCATGCCCACCCAGTCACATTACCCCCCACCAAGCCACACCCACAGAATCGGTAGTAACAAATTTTACCTTTCACCACTGCCTCAGATGCTTTGGAGAATAGCTTGACTCCCCCTTCTTTGTGGTAGCCCCTGAGATTTTAAATTATTATCAATTTTTAATTGGAATTTCCAATTAATTTCATCATTGATTTATCACTGATTTTACTAAAATATCAAGTTTCCCCAAAAGAGTCAACATGCCTCTCTGTTCTCATTTGTATCCTAGTGCCTACAACTGATAGAAATCTGGTCTTCTGGAAATGTCCAAGAATTGAGCAGTCCATAGACATCTTTAGATGGTTTTATATCTGTGGCTCTTATTATTGTTTCTGCTTGCCTTTATATCGGTTTTTTGGTTGTGAATATTTTATTTCACGTTGATTCTTGTCAGTTGCTCCAAGAATAGGATTATTTAAATATTACTTAGGTGTTGAGCAATGCCTGGAAATGATCCAGGTTCTAATTCACCTTTAAATCTGTTGGGCAATTTTATCATTGTGACTTAATAGATTATTGTTGCATAAATAAAATAAAGAGAATCTGCCACCTCACATGTAAGTTGCTTTGATAAGATCATTGATTTTCCAGCCATTATAAACTGCAATAGCAGGTAAAAATATTTCTATTTCTTCATTTTAATTAAATTTTTAAATCTTTTATTATCTTCCTTCCTATATTTGAAGATCACCCTGACAGTTTCTGTTGAGTGCATTGGGTAGCAAAACTTTTAAACAAATACAAGACACTACTTCTGAGTTTATTGTTAAAAGAGAAAGGCTCCCGAATGTCTACTGTGCTCAGTGAGTTTACAAGCGTTCACTACACAAGTTGTCGTTTGTGCTAAAAAATCTCATCCTTTGTTATTTGCTAAAATGATGGCAGTAAATAGCTTTGAAGCAAGCAGTTATCTTTTAATCTGTTGGAAGACAATAATTCTTCAAAAATGGATAGCAAATTAGCACTTCCCCCCTTGTTTTATTTAAATTAAATGGCACTGAGTAATAATTTCAGCAACAAAGCTAGACTCCTGTTGTGCATTTCACCATGGAGGTTTCTAGTATTGAGTTTGAACCACCTAAAAGATAAAATTTTCTGCAAGGAAATCTGATTGAAATTCCAATGGAACAATGTTTTTGTAGTGATATCTACTTATCATCTGCTTATATTTTAAATATTCCACATATTAGGCTCAGTGGTGGGTTTCACTTACCTTTGCTACTGGTTGTTGTGACCCAGGTCCAAGTGAGTAGTAGGAAAAATCAGTCAGTGAAAAAAAACAAACTTTATTTGAACAGCTGAGAATTACTTCATTCCCAGTGTCGTTCGACTAAATTAAAGCAAATTCCTCCCAACCCAAATTCCTCAGTCCTATTGTAAACCTTGGTCCAATTAGGCAAACTGCCAAAGGCCTTTCTTGGCAAACGTTCAGAAGTCACAGATACAAAAATAAATACAAGACATAGACTAAGAAGAAGACAAAGCTACCAACATTGTTTTCTGGCAAAGCCCAAACACCATTGCTGGTCTGTTTTAAGCCTTATAGGAGGGGCCAATCATCTCTTGGCCCTACTCCTAAATTGTCCTCTTTGCTTGAGCTGCTCTTGCCTTCTGGCAGCTCTTCTCATGAGTGCATTAGGAACAGGCTCCTCCTGTTCCTCTGCCTCACTCCTATCAGTCTCTGGAGACTCTGGAGTCTGCACCTCACTCCCCGATGGCCCTGGTCCCATCTCTGCCTCTGACATAGAGCTCTCATCTCATGGCCCATGGCCCATGTTCTTCCTCAGCCTCCTTGTGGCTGCTGGCGGACCACAACACTGGTTTGCTTGCGCCTGTGTGCTCACTTCACTCACACGTGCACCACTTCTGTGCATGCGCAGAGCATATTTGATGACATCTGGGCGGGTGGGTGGAGCCTCCTGCTACTGCTGCTATTGGTTCACCCAAACCAGAGCAAACCGGTAGCAACCCATCACTGATTAGGCTATTTGAGAATGTATAATTACCGTATATGAAGAGGAAGATTGAATTAGGATTGACAGCAGGAATTTTTAAAAAAATTTTAAGGTAGGAATGGATACCTCACAGCTTGCTGACTTCACATAAACCCTGTCCCATTTTTGTAGTTATGAAAGTCTTTAAAGATAACATCATTAAAATACAATGACCAAATCATGAATTTCAATGGCATTTTTGCTTTTCTCAGAGCTTTTTTCCTAAAAGTGATTGAGTCTTCTAATGTTGTTTTGAGTAACTTCCAGTCCTAACTTATAAAACTCTTCATGTTTCCAGGGAGACTTTTATTTTAAAAATTATTAAACTTACCTATTTCCTATTTTACTATTTATTACTAAGGTTATGTTACACTGACATATCTCTTATTCCTAGACAGTCTATAACAGGGGTGTCAAACTCTATTTCATTGAGGGCTGCATCAGAGCTGTGGTTGACCTTGCGGGCTGGATGGGTGTGGCTGACTGGGTGGGTGGTGGCCAACTGGGTGGGCATGGCCAGATTGATGCCACTCCCCAAACTGCTGGCATGTGTCTTCTTCACACTGGGGAGACTGGGCCAAAACCATGCTGGCCTCATGTTTCCTCTTTGCATTGGGTAGACTGGGTCGAAGCCACGCTAGCCGGCCCCTTACATTTTCCAGGATGGCCCCATGGCCTGGATCTGACCATATTGTGGGCTGAATCTGGCCCGTGGGCCTTGTGCTTGACATCCCTGATCTATAACAATCTGTTCTTTTTTGCTGCTTGAACTCACACCAAAATCATGAGCCACCATGTAGCCATTTTCAAGTTAGCTTCTGCTCTGTCAAACTCAGTGGTGAGATTCAAATTTTTTTACTACTGGTTCTGTGGGCGTGGCTTGGTGGGTGTGGCATGGCTTAGTGGGCATGGCATGGCTTGGTGAATGTAGCAGGGGAAGGATACTATAAAATCTCCATTCCCACTCCACTCCAGGGGAAGGTTACTGCAAAATCCCCATTTCCTCCCGATCACCTGGGACTCAGGAGGCAGAGAATAGATGGGGACCGGGCCAGTCAGAAATGGTATTTACCAGTTCTCTGAACTACTCAAAATTTCCGCTACCGGTTCTCCAGAACAGGTCAGAACCTGCTGAATACCACCTCTGGTCAAACTGCTATTTTAAACTGCTGCTGAAGTGTTGTCTTAGTAGTTTCTCCATCTCGGCTAGGGTGAGAAAGAAAAAGTATTTACCAGCTACTCTCTGGTTGTAGTTTTTCAGCATTGCTGCTTCTCCTTTTAGTTGGTCTACTGCTGTATCCACTTCCCTGTCAGCAGTACGGACACCACTTCCTCTCCAGTTGACCTTTCTATAGCAGCAACTTTGAGGGAGACTTAAGTGTGAGAGATTGTGTGATGGCCACAATGACAGGACCTATAATTATTATCTTGCAATGGAGAGCCAGGAAGGCAGCTAACTATTGCAGAGAGTCACAATAAACTGGCCATTCTGCATAGTGGTAAGGAAAGTATTTGGCCCCAATTCACCATCTATTCTCGTGCAATACTGAATGCAATTGCTTCCCTTTTTTTCTTAAAAATAGAATTAACTCCTGATGGAAAAGCAAAATATAAAAACTACCACAATTGCAGTTTTATATGCAACATATACCAAATTTTCATTACTGTGAAATTTGATGGGGAATTTTCCGTGCTGGAGCAATTTCCTCTGTTTGATAATGAAAGTCAGTAATATTGAAACTTTGGCTTTATTACTTTCTTGTCCAGGCAGTGGCAAACTGAGAACATTCTGGGAATGTACAAAGTTTACCATTTGTCATAATCTTCTCAGTTTTACAGACATCTGGCTGAAGCCATTGGAACCCTCAGAAATAAGCATAGAGACCAATAGTGCTAATTTCTTACCAAGATCAGGTCTCTGTATAAATGTTCTATCTGAACTGGGCAAATCAGTTGCAGACATCTTTCATTCTTGGCTGTGATACTCGTTTATCTTCCAAGGTTCCTTTTGAGCAAAGAACATGCTAATTAACCATCAAGGTGTGCTGTTGATTGAAGTAGCCAAATCAAGGGAAAGGCACATGAAACAAAACAAAAAAAGCACCACAAACAGAGCAACCTATACTAGGGGTGTCAAGCTTGCATCGTCACGGTGTTGTCACATGACATATTGCATCTCCCCCCCCTTCGGAAAACTGGGCATGGGCGTGGTCAGTACATGATGCATCTGGGCCGTGTGCTGCAAGTTTGACAGTGAAGGTTCATGATTTCATCATTTGTAATTGGTTTCCTGCTTTTTGGAATATTTAACTGCAAATATGTTAAAGGATGGTTTGATGCAAAGAGTTATATGTATATGTATATGTACCATGTTTCCCCGAATATAAGACATCCCCTGATAATAAGCCCAATCGGCTTTTAAGTGCATGCGCTAAAATAAGCCTCCCCCCCCCGAAAATAAGCCCTCCCCAAAAATATTTAAACACAGAGCTGGAAATCAGGTAAGACAGCAAGAGGAGCCCCATCTTACTCCACACGCCCCAAAATAATAAGACCTCCCCAAAAATAAGGCCAAGCGCTTATTTCAGGGTTCAAAAAAATATAAGACAGGGTTTTATTTTTAGGGCAACACAGTATATGTATGTACATAGATACATATTCATACAGCATTTAAAAAGGGAAAAAAAATCATTGTGCTAATAGTTCCATATTAAAATACTCACAAGCACCTCTTCCCTCTCTGGATATTATTTTTTGAAATATCATTCAGCTATTGACTCTGAATTTGGATAGTATTCATATTACTGTCCTGGAATTTTTTGCCTTCTCAAAAATGGATAGTATATGTTCTAAATTCTTAAGTCAAAATGTAATATATATAGAGTTCTATTTTAATTTTTTTTTTTACTGTGTAGGGCCTATTAAAATCTTTAATTACAGGAGCAATAACTGATTCTATTGTCCCACTACATCTATATCTGTTGCTGGAATTTAGTTTGATTATATGCAGTGACAGAGATATAGTGAGTCTCCCACACATGGGTGGATCTTGCCTGTCCCACTGGTGTCTTCTGAAGAAACACCTATGACAACTGATTGAAAAGACTTTTCCATCAGAAATAAGCAATCAGACTGTATTTTCCCTCCTCATCTGCTGTAACTAATACCAAAGATCAGACTATATAAAATGTATAGCACATTATTGCATTGATATTTTTACAAGCAATATAAAAGTTCATAGTCTTAAAAAGCTTGTTACAGTGAAGTAAGCCTTGAGCTAACAAACTGAATTCACTTTGCTGCTAGAGATTTGTTTGTCTATTTGTTAGAGTTGTTCTTTTCATTAAAATGCTAAATAGATGGATTTCAATGGCAGCTAATTCTTTGGAAATTAAAGAATTGACTAAAATTGACTATTTTAGTCAATCAGCCACTTACACTATATATATTAAATAAAGCGATTCATTCATATATATTGAGCTCATATTATACAGTTACATTAAGATTAATTACAATTAAATTAAGTCCATTCATGCAATCAAGATAAAATATGAGAAATATATTACAGTATTGGTAAATTGCACTAATTTCTAAATAGCCCCCCAACGGAACTCTTAATGGCGAAGTGTTTGTTCAGATATAGAAAGAAAATAGAGTTCTTAGCTCTCTTGTATAATTGAATGAATAGATGTCCTTCTTGCCTTCTTATATCACTTTTGATCATGATTTATGATGTTTTTGCCTGAAAGTGGTACTTCTGGTTTCTGACAAAAACTGCTCATTATGAACAATGGATTTATTTAATTTATCCACACCCCAAAAGCAATCAGGAAATGATTGTGAGAATGAAGTACAAGAACAGGGAAAATTCATGGACCGAAGACATTAACTTGGAGATAAGCACTGCACTTTCCACAATGAATGAGACAGGAGATACTATCCAATAATTTTTCTAACAATTTAAGCAATACATTGAGTTAATCAAATTATTTACTTGCAATAATTGTGTTTGAAGGGAACTTTTCTAGCCTGCTGCTATTCAGCCCACATGATGGCAGCATAATAATTCTTCAAAAGGTGCTCTGGATGAAATACATTATAAAAAGTGTTATCTCTCTTTTCTCCCACCCCCACCCCCGTGTGTGTGTGTGTGTGTGTGTGTAGGGGATGGGAATTAATCCTTAAAGCTTCAGCTAATGCTCAGATACACTATTTGGGCCAAGGGTCCTACAACTCTAAAAGTAGGAGCCCAAAACACTTAGGGGAAAATTAGTTTTGATGGTGGAAGAATTACTATAAGATAATGATAGCAAATTCTTCAGTTTTTCCTTGAAAACAAAAAACACTGCTATCGTAGGATATGGCTGCTAATCTCAACATGGTGCCCCCAGAAGTGGATTATGGGTCCCAAAACTGGGAGGCTTGAGAGTTGTACGTCAAGTCTAGAGAAAGTTGTGATGCCTATTATACTATCTTCTATTTTGACAGAAGTGCATATTTATATAACCAAGTGTAAAAAAGAAGTTATACAGAGATCTACTGTATTTTCCTGCGTATAAGACTACTTTCTAACACACAAAAATCTTCTCAAAAGTCGGGGGTTGTTTTATATGCTGGGTCTCATTCTCCTGTAACCAGGCAGACCAGCCCGAAAGGCTCTGATGAGCCTTAAATAGCTCTGAGGAGGGTCGTCTTATACGCCCAGTCATCTTATACACCGGAAAATATGGTACATTTCATTTAACAATGGGTTTAGATTACAGGATGACAGAAAATTAGAAAAAAATCTTCCTACTGGAAAAGAGCAGTTGGAGAATGGAATGAGTTACCCAGGAAGATGGTGAGTTTGCTCCTCTTCATTGGATATATTCCAGAAAAAGCTAGACATTTGCGAGGGATGATATTAAACGGGATTCCTGCATTTATCAGATTTAGGCTCAATGGCCTACATGACTGGCCCTTTCTAAGACTATAATTTGGTTACTAGTTCTATATAATCAAGGGGGAGGGATCTGAACAATCTTTCTTTCTCTGGGCAATTCTCACTTTCAAACTTTTAAATAAACAAAAACACATTATGGGAACGATGTAGCCCAATGTACATTGACTTCAGCAAAGCATTTGGTAAAGGATCTGATAGCACTGGGATACTTTATTAAATGTCTTTGACAAAGTCAATTGGATTGAGATGGTGGGCTATAGAAATTGAATAAATAGATAAATAAAAAAATTTCTGATTAGCACATCCATAAGCTTTAAGTATGAGTTGGATGGCATGAACATTTATGTGCAGAGAGTAAGAGCCAGAGCCAGTGTGGTCTAATGGTTAAGGCACCAGGCTAGAAATGAGAAGCTTCTGAATTCCAATCCAACCTTAGCCATAACAACTGGCTGGATGACTTTGGGCCAGTCACTTTCTCTCAGTCCAACCCGCCTCACAGTTGTGCAGAAAATAGGAGGCAGATTAGATATGTTCAGCTTTTTGAGTTATTTATAAAAATAATAAAAGAATTAAAAATAAAAATAAGTGAATAAATAATTATAACAACACTCAGAAAATATTCACCAGTGGTTCCCCATTGAATTTGAAAGAGATTTCAAGAGGGGCACCACAAGAATAGTCTGCTACTCTAACATTTTCATTAAAGCTTTGAATGAAATACTGAGGGAATAATTCCCAAATTTGCAATAAATGCTAAGTGGGTAGGATGCTGTAACAAGATGAAATGATGTTCAAAGCAGTAGTGGTAGTTTAGAGTAATAGGCTGAAAGTAACCAAATGAAATTTAACAGAGATGAGTGCACTTAGGAAGCAAACATCAAATGCACAGATTGGATTTAAGAGTAGTCCTTGGAAGCTGTTTTCTGGTGTGATCGCAAAGAAGACGAATTCAGTTTTAGGCTGCATCAAAAGACATATGGTTTCCAAATCTCAGAAAAAAGAAGGATTCAATTCTATTTTGTTTTGGTTGTGAGCCCATGTTCATTTCTGAGCAGCAAACTGAAAGGGAGATCATCAGGGATCTAAAAACTAAACCCTATGAAGAGCAGCGGAAGGAACTGGTGTTTCAGCCTTGAAAAAGATGACTGAGCGTGGGATGTAATAGCACTCTTCAAATAATTGAAATGATTTCATACAGAAGAAGGTTGAGACCTATTCTCTTGTATTCCACAATGCAGGAAATAGAATAATGGATCTAAGCTACGGGAAGAACGATTCTGATTGAATGTTAGGGAGGGGAAAAAAATCTTCTTTCTACAGTGGCATGAAGATGTCCTTCATTTACTTTTATCTCCACCCATTGCAGAGGCAAGATACATGTTAATTTAGTTGTACAATTTAGAACAGGGGTGTCTATCCTTGGCAACTTTAAGGCTTGTGGACTTCAGCTCCCAGAATTCCCCAGCCAGGATGGGAACTCTGGGAGTTGAGGTCCAGAAGACTTAAAATTGCAATGGTTGGATACTCCTAGCTTAGAAGTAGAATCTTCCCTCTTCTCTTGGCATAAGCCTTGCAAATTGAACAGTGGGTGGCAATTACAGGTTGTGGATACATGATGGAACAATTAAGTTTCTACCAAGCTCCTATGTAGCCACTGAACTTAATGTGGATACATCCATCCCTCTAGACTCTGTTTTCCAAACCAATCTGCTTTTGGTAACGGAAATAGTTCTTTGAATCCAGCCTCTCTCACATCTCCTCATTTCTTCTACCACCTTTGCCAGAGATGGCAGCAGCTCAGTGGTAAAATCATTTTTTTTACTACTGGTTCTGTGGGCGTGGCTTGGTGGGCATGACAGGAGAAGGATATTGCAAAATCTCCATTCCCACCCCGATCTGGGGCCAGCCAGAGGTGGTATTTGCTGGTTCTCCAAACTACTCAAAATTTCTGCTACTGGTTCTCCAAACTGCTCAAAATTTCTGCTACTGGTTCTCCAGAACCTGTCAGAACCTGCTGGATTTCACCCCTGCAGCAGCTTCCCAGGCTGTCAAGACTTGGAAGGGTGCCCCAAAAAAGTACAGATGGCAAGCAGCTTTTTTGATGCCAATTCTCTGAACCCACAAAATTGATCTTTGGAATTGGAGACTTGTTGGCTAAAAAGCCAGTTTCCTGCTTCCCTTCCCTCATTCCCTTGCCACCAGGGAAAAGCTGCCTATTTACTGCATGGCTTATGTACTGCAGGTCCTGTTGCCTGGGGGGACCTGTTTTACTTGGCGGTGACAAGAATGTCAGCTAAAATGTTGATGCCATCTTTGATGGCAAGAAATAATTTTTTAAAAAATTCTCCTTACATATAGTAAGTATGTAAGGTTTTTTGCTGCCATTTCTCTGAACCCACCATGGAGTAATATGTGAAATCACATATGCTGGTGCTGGTTATTATACATGGGTAAACAATTGTTCAACATTTATTTCAAGGAAAAAATTAAAACATTGAAAAGGAACTATTAAAAGATAAAATAGCAACATGACTGCTAGACTAGCCACAAAGTATTTCTAGCTTGGAGATCTGGTAATTGTGTGATCAGAAGAAATAGCACAAGGAGCATGAAGGCACTCATGCATTTTTCACTGTTCAATAATGAAAGAAAAGAAAAAAGAATAAAACTATTCACCCTTAAGTAAAATGCAGTTATCATGGTAGAGTCAGCAATACCATATCTGTGCTTATCATGCCAATTGTTATAACCCTCAAATGGCATCTAGAAGATTGCCAACACTTTAGAAACAGCCATTAAATGGTGGAAATCTTGTAAAACCACCAAGTTAATATATCAAAAACTCCTGAAATTTTGAAAGAGAATTGCTAAAATCTTGCAAGATTTGGATTCAAGAAACAATAATACCCTTTATTACTATTATGCAAAACCATATAATGGCACCCAGTGTTTGAAAATTATGCTACTCCACAATCATAGTTAATGAATTGGAGTTTTGTGTATTGATGCACTTTGATGGACCTCAGTGAGATTTTAACATTATTAGAAAACAATTTGAGAATCATTGCAATTAATACGAACAGGATTGCCGAAGCATACTTAATAACTTTCCTGCAAACATATTAGAAATGAGCAGAAATGAAATGAGTATTCTAATAGGAATGTTTCTTGAACATCCATAATATTATCAAGTCCTTTGCAAAATCTAACCTGATCCTGGAAAATCAGTTTTATTCTGTTTTTAAATTTTGTATATATGTATTTTACTTTATGGCTATTCATCGCCCTGAGTCCTTTGGGAGTAGGGCGGTATATAAATCCAATAAACATAAACAAACACAAACAGAACAAATGAATAATTTTTAATCAGCTCCCAAAAGAATTGTGAGGGACTGCAGGTTCAGTAGATGCAAAAATTAAATTTGCAATTAGAGGTGCATCAGAAGTCCAATAAGCAATCTCTGCTAGCTGGGTTTACATATTACCTTGAGTAAAAATGTGGCTAGTATGGTTTGGCTTATCATGTTGTGCCTCATAATTCAGGCTGACTATCTCTTTCTGAACTGCAGGTGCAGATACAACTGCTATACAAATAGTTTGAATGAGGCCAAGACAAAACTCACATACTCATGAATTTAATAATTTAATAGTTTTCTTCTGTCACATGAACATGAAAAGTTTTAGAGAACTTGGAAGACTTGACTTAAGGGTTCAAGAAAGCCAGTTCTAGTTGTGGCACAATAAGACATATAAATCCAACAAATTATAGCCAACTGAATATATCATGGTTAAACAAGCCATGATTTAACACAATATATGACCCTAGTTGTTGTGTCTGGTTGAATCCCAGTCTCAGACTGAACCACGCATGCTTCTTCTTAGTCAAAATTCACCTACTAGGAGGAAATCCTTTCTAGGACATTTCTGATTCACATGTGGATAATCTAGTAATTTTAGAGTTGGCAGGCGGTGCTATTTCCATCAAAGCAGAGCCAAAATAAAGACTTTAGTATTATATTTATCATCTGGTTTCTTTGTCTTTAAATTGCTTGTATGTGTTGATGCTTTTCTCACTGTGTGAGTTTTCACTATTAAAAATATCTTCAAACAAATGTAGCTCTGCATGCCTAATTTATATATACAAACACACACGTTATGTACACAGAGCAGCGTGCAGCCCCATCCTCTGGTTTGTATAATCCTCATAATTTCACAGGAAAATTTCACCTACATTCTCCCAAATCTTTCCCAGCCATAAGGACTAGAAGCTTTCTTTTTGAAAGCCAAAGGACATTCTGAGATGCCTTGGCTGCCCATTTTGTTCTGAAATACCAAATCTCAATCCTTTGTTTCTGTTTTTCTTTCTAAACATGGAACAGGCTGCCAATGATTGTGCAGAGAAGGCCCAACTGCTAGTGCAAGGTAAATTGTTCCATTCAATTCCCAGCTCCCTCCTGTGAATTAATAAAAGCCTCTTTTCCACTTCTGAATGACAGAACAGAACTTGCTGTTCCATTTAAGTATTCATTTATAAATAAATAGCAATATTGACAGCACTTTCTGTCTAACTTACAAACAGCTGCTAGCTTTGCAACATTCAGACTCCAGGGACTACCAAGATCTTCAGGGTCATGCCCACACCAGAGTCCATGCCAAGATTTGCTCAAAGAGGCCTTCTCTCCTGTAAACTGTTACCAGGAAGTTACAAGGGGAGAGGAAGCTAAACCCATGGACCAAGATGTTCCCCCATCATCCCCAGACCATAACTTATATATGGTAGCTAATTGTTGTGAAGAAAACTTGCTAAAAACTAAAAATGCGGGGGGGGGGGGGCAGAACTGATTCGGTGACGTCATATCATCATTGCTACCAGCTGGGGAGAACCGGGCTGAACCGGGAGGAACCGAACACTGCCATCATCTCAGCCAGCACAGAAATTAGAGGGGGGCTTCTAAGGTTATTGGGATGAAAGGTTATAGAGGAAAGAATCTAAGCAATTGTTTCACTAGGAGTCTTGGTACCTCACTGCTTCTTTAGAGACCTTTCTCACAATATTTTTCTGCAAAAAGTGCAAGAAGTGTTAAGAGTGCCACCCTGAGCTCTTAGAATAATGAACAGAACAGAACAGAACAGAACAGAACAGAACAGAACAGAACAGAACAGAACAGAATAGAATAGAATAGAATAGAATAGAATAGAATAGAATAGAATAGAATAGAATAACAGAGTTGGAAGGTTCCTTGGAGGCAGTGGTGGTATTACCAGCTGGTTCTATTCAGTTTGGGTGAACCGGTAATGGCAGCTGTGGGAGGCTCTGCCCATCCACCCGCATGTCATCACATCCTGTTTTTGACTCTCTGCACATTCATGGAAGGCTTTGTTCATGCACGCATGCTTCTATTTGCGAACCAGTAGCAAAGGTAAGTGAATACCCCCACTTGCTTGGAGGTCTTCTAGTCCAACCCCCTGCTTAGGCAGGAAACCCATTTCAAACAAATGGTTTATCCACTCTCTTCTTAAAAATTTCCAGTGTTTGAGCATTCACAACTTCTGCAGGCAGGTTGTTCCACTGATTAATTGTTCTAATTGCCAGGAAATTTCTCCTTAGTTCTAGATTGCTTCTCTCCTTGATTAGTTTCCACCCACTGCTTCTTGTTCTACCCTCAGATGCTTTGAAGAATAGTTTGACTCCTTCTTCTTTGTGGCAATCCGAGATATTGGAAAACTGCTATCATGTCTCCCTTAGTCCTTCTCTTCATCAAACTAAGTCTCTTAGTCCTTCTCTTCATCAAACATACCCAGTTCCTGCAACCATTCTTCATATGTTTTAGCCTTCAGTCCCTTAATCATCTTTGTTGCTCTTCTCTGCACTCTTTCTAGAGTCTCAACATCTTTTCTGCATCGTGGCGACCAAAACTGAATGCAATATTCCAAGTGTGCCCTTACCAAGGCATTATAAAGTGGTATTAACACTTCACATGATCTTGATTCTATCCCTCTGTTAATGCAGCCTAGAACTATGTTGGCTTTTTTGACAGCTGCAGCACACTGCTGGCTCATATTTAAATGATTGTCCACTAGGACTCCAAGATCCGTCTCACAGTTACTACTATTAAGTGAGCTACCATATATACTGTAACTGTTCATTTTGTTTTCCTTGCCTAAATGTAGAACCTTACTTTTCTCACTGTTGAATTTCATTTTGTTAGATAGTGTCCAATGTTCAAGTCTATCTGTATGTGAACTCTTTGTTCTGGAGTGTTGGCTATTCCTGCCAGCTTGGTGTCATCTGCAAATTTGATGAGTTCCCCATCTATCCCCTTGTCTGAATCGTTGATGAAGATGTTGAAGAGTACTGAGCCTAAAACAGAGCCATGGGGCACCCCATTGCATACTTCCCTCCATGTAGATGCAGTTCCATTGAGGACTACATGTTGTGTGTGGTTGGTCAGCCAATTATGAATTCATCTGGTGATGATACTGTCTAACCCACAATTTTCTATCTTATCAAGTAGTAGGTTATCTTATTTTTTGAGGGAATTTATCTAAGCCATGCCACTAGAAAGCTCAAAGAGATAGACTTGTCCTGCATCTAGTTGAATGCATTTACAATACAAGAAATCAAATTGTTATCATATTCCCATCAATCCTCTCTTGTTAAGGATTAACTTATTTTTCTATGCCTTTACAAAGCTTCCTGTTATGATCTTTCCTCTTGCAAATTTCTGCCTGTGTTTCAGTTGTCTGAATGCTTCTTGAACTATAATACTCGCAACTGAATATAATAATTGAGTTTGTGCCTGATCAATGCAGAATAAAGTGGGACCATTACCTACAGTGATTTGGAAACTATACATCCATTGATCCAATCTAAGATTGTATTGACATTCTCATTTTCATTGATTTTATGTTGTAAGCCACCCAGAATCATTGGAGATGACGTGGACAGTAAATAAATTTCATAAATAAATAAATTGACATTTTCTATAGCTACATGCCACCGCTGTCCCATTTGATTTTAATCAATTGTTGGTCCAATATTTCTTTTACAAGTTCTATTGTCAATCTATGTATTCCCTACACTACACATACGAACTTGATTTCTTGCTTCTTCGGTGAAGAATGTTGATGTTTTCTCAGCCTCTTTTGATTCTCAATTTCTCAATATCAAACATTTTACTTGATACTTCAGTGGTCAATTCTGAATGAACATTATTTGACTGTTACTTTTGAACCAATAGTGCATTCATTAAATTGCCATGCCATATTTGATTTGACTATAGATAAGAATTTTATGGGATATTTTGACAAATGCTTTCCTGAAATCAAGATGTATTATGTCTACAGCATTACTGGTATCTACTAAGGAAATTACCTTATAAAGAAGTGAAATGCGATTAGTCTGACAAGATTTCTTGACAAATACATACCAATTTGCAGATCTAATTAATTATGAAAATCTCTATGTCTTTTCTAGGTATCAATAGCAGATTGACAAATGGTCTGAATTTCCCTTTTCTCTTTTTGAGGACTTTTTTTGTCTTTTAGTCATCATAACATATCAGTAAGTTTTCTTAGTATTCTAGGGTGCAATTCATGCAGCCCTGGAGTTTTAAACTCATTCAAAGAAAAAAGTATGTCTTGACCACATCTATCACTCTCACTTTCACTCTCACTTTCATTCTTACTCATTCTCACTTCCCATCTGAGCTTCTTATTCTATGGTTTACAATTGCCTTATGGCATATATTTCCATGCGTTGGTGAAGACTGAACCAAAATAACAGCTGAGTATTTCTATCTTTCCTTGTTACCTGGTATTTGTGAGCAGCGGTTAATCAAAATTCTTTTTTCTTCCTTTTATTTGAAACATATCTTAATCGGCGCTGTTCTTAGCATTGATAACTAATCTCAGTTCATTCTGAGTCTTTCTCATTCCTGACATTATCTGTATTGTTCTGAGCTACTTAGTGATCTTGACCTTTTTTAGCAGGAACATGGGAGTCGACAAGCAAATGATCTGTATGTAATGAGGTCACACAAATGATACGATATAGATTGTTGCATCAGACATCTTCACATAATCACATCTTCTGCATGATGATGGCATGATGCATTTGCCATCATCACAGCTTGTTACCAACACCTCTCCACTATGCATCTTCACTAAGCTCTTTGTGTAACCATTCTGGATTCTTCTGCTCTACACAACACCTCTCCACTATGCATCTTCACTAAGCTCTTTGTGTAACCATTCTGGATTCTTCTGCTCTACACAACACCTCTCCACTATGCATCTTCACTAAGCTCTTTGTGTAACCATTCTGGATACTTCTGCTCTACACTTTTCACTGAAATCATTTGTAATTGTACTTTGAATCTGGGCTAAGCACCTCATTCAGCATGAGAACCACCAATTGTTACAGGATATAGGGACAAAAAGAGGTTAGAAAAGGATAAGGATACAGAAGATAAGAATGAGTGGGTGCCTTGAGTGGAGCTGTGAGCCTCCCAATGTGGGTTGGCTAGTATGATTATTAAATAGGTAAAGGTAAAGGTTCCCCTAGCTAATTGTTCTCATTTCTGTTTCAAAGCCGAAGAGCCAGAACTCTTGTGTTGACCAACTCCGTGGTCATATGGCCGGCATGACTAAATGCCAAAGGCACACAGAACGCTGTTACTTTCCCATCAAAGATGGTCCTTATTTTTCTACATGCATTTTTTATGTGCTTTCGAACTGCTAGGTTGGCAGAAGCTGGGAGAAGTAACAGGAGCTCACCCTGTTACACGGCACTAGGGATTTGAACCGTTGAACTACTGACCTTTTGATCGACAAGCTCAACGTCTCAGCCACTGAGCCACTGCTTCCCTTATGATAAATAAATAAATAAATAAATAAATAAATAAATAAATAAATAATGTGCACTCCTGCTTCTCACACTTTGGGAAATGCAATTTGCTAGACAATTTGGCAGAGGAAGAGAGCATTTACTAGCAACCCCGCTGAAGTTTTCCCCAAGAGAAATATGGGTCATATGGCACAGATTATCCACTGATCAAATAGACAACACACTGCTAGATAGGAAGTAAACTAATCTAGAAAAAGGTAATTTTGTATGCAATATTATTCTCTGAAAACTGAAGAATGCTATGTGCTGTAAACAAGGTGAGGGCAGGGGGTCATGGCTTTGCATCCTCTCTCAAAAAGGCCCTTTAAGAATAAAGGTAACTAACATGGGTGCTTCCTCTCACCCTTTTCCTTGAGAGAAAGCTGCTTCTCCCACCCCCTATGCCTCTATATTCACACAGAGACACACTTAATTACTCCATAAAGGTAGTGAGTTGGCATGGTAACTTCATCTTGCTAAGTTATTAGTGTGTATAATGTGAGTTTTGATCAGTACTGTTCTAAATGGTTGACTTCTGTTTAATTCGCCCCATCTATAAAGATTGGGAAAGGTAATCATACATTAAAGAGAGCAAACAGAAAGTGGTGTGTGTGTGTGTGTGTGTGTGTGCAAATTCATTCCATAATTCATGCTTTACATTCTTTAACTTCATTTCTTCCCTCTGCAAATATTTGTTCACCTGCACTAATCCAAGAATTCTTTATTATCCTTTATTATTCAGGAGACCACATAATATGGTCAAGAAACAGACCTTTATTCTATACTTCATTTCAAAACATTAATTCTTCTTGATCACTATTTGCAAGATAATATTACAGACAATCCACTTTATTTTCCCTCGGTAGTAATACTAGTCATCATCATGATCATCATCATGTCATCATGTCATCATGTCATCAATCATCATCTCTTTAGTTAGGAAAGTCCTATGAAGATTCACAGTGTTGCAGATCTTTATGGCCTTCATTATTTCCTTGCAAAAAATAAATCACATGGTCATGCAATAAGCAGGTGACCATGCATGGTCAGATGATAGTAGAATAATAGAAGGAACCTTGGAAGTCTTCTAGTCCAACCGAAGCAGGAGACCCTACACCATTTCAAACACTCTTTCAAACAGTGTTGGAGCACCCCAACTTCTGGAGCCATTCCACTGATAGACAAGCTGTTCCACTGATCATTCTTTGAAAGACAGTATAAAATAAAGGAGTGCCTACTAAAGTTTACAAGTGAATGAGAAGTCAAGGGAATCTTTTTAAAGAAAATAAATACTAATACTAATTCAGCCACTTCTGTATGATAAGCCATCTTTTTTCCTCCTTCCTCCTTTCTGTTTTGATTACACACTTATTCCTTGAAAATGAAAGGCAACAACATCTGTCTTACAAGGCAGTGAAGAATTCTGTGCAATTATGGGTCCGGATTTGGTCCTCCATAATTTGTCTTGATTGACAATCACAATGTCTCACAAAGTCTCACAATCACAAAGTCTCAAAATTGAATATATTTTAAGTCAGTTAATTTTAACCTCAAACAGTAATCTCAAACACATATGTTCTTACTATAAGCATTTCTGTGCTAGTGTAAGTAAACTGTCTGGTCTTTTGGACGAACGAGTTAAGGATATCCAGGATATAGTAATGTAATGGAATTCTGATGACATGGAGAACTTCTGGGACTCCACTGTCTTTGGATTCAAGTCTCGTCAGAAAACAAGGAAAGATAGCTAGAATAGGTATAACTGCATTTCTGTACATTAAACAGACACAGTGCCTATCACTATGCTATTCTCTGCTACTCTTTCACCTATTGATCTTTTTTTATTTGGAAAACATATCCAGGCTGGGCAAATAGAGATATTTTACTAGAAGAGTACTCAAATCTTCTGCTTGAAATAAAATTCCCTATACCACCAGGCTTGAAATTTTAGGTCTGGATAGTCTCGAACTACCCTGTCTACATTCCGACCTATGCTTAGTTCATAAGATTATTTACCAAAAAGTCCTACCTGTAAATGTGTACTTTAATTTCAACTGTAATAACACAAGGGCTATCAATAGATTCAAACTCAATGTAATTCACTCTAATCTTGATTGTAGGAAATATGACTTCTGCAATAGAATAGTAAATGTCTGGAACACTCTACCTGATCCTGTTGTTAGTCTCACTAATCCCCATACCTTTTACCTTAAACTGTCTACTGTGGACCTTTCATGTTTCTTAAGAGGTCCCTAAGGGTGTGTGCCTACCGTCCCTGTCCTACTGTCCCCATTTATATGTAATCATTCTATGTGTTTATGGCTATGTTTTGCCTATTTATATCCTTTTATTTGTGCCAATTTTTTCATGTGTCCATGTCTATGTCTATACTATGTCTATACTGTTACTTGTTTCCTTGTACTTGTTGACTAAATAAATTAAATAAATAAATGAATAAATAAATAAATAAATAAATACTCCTAGGAAGACAAGGGGAGACATTACCCAATTATCTCTAATAACAGTGAACTCTTTCTTCAACTAGGAATTTATGTTGCCAGAATAGCAGAAACCATGAACAGGAGTCAGCATTAGCAACCTCAAAGTAGTTCCAAGAATTGTAAATTAACAAAACAAGGGGTGGAGGGAGCTCTAAATCCAGACAGTGGCATAGTTTTGCAATGAAAAGATGGGGAAGGAAGACTGGCATGTGATATGTGAAAGAATAGGATGCTTTCAGCAACCTTCAGTTTGATTCACATTTACAAAAGCTAGCAGTGTATTCATGCTCTTGCTTTGAATCTAGGTACTTTATGGAATCTAGGTACTTTTGAATCTAGGTACTATGGATAGAGATACCACTAATGAAAAAAAAAGCTAATGCGACAGTTCCTTCTTTTGTAATCCTCCTCCACTTTTCTTGCTTTAAGTAGTATTAAAGGCTAATCCGTATACAAACATTACATGCAGGCACACGTGCATATAATTTTATCCATCTATGTGCTTTTATTGGCAATGCAATTAACATTCTTGGCCAACCACTGCAATCAGAATACCTAAGACCACCCCCTCCCTGGCATCCTTGAAACTTCGTTACTTTCACTTGATGACCCAGTGGGAAGGTGGCCTTGCCCGTGTTCCTGGTGGTCTAGTCCCTCGCACTTTGGAATGGAATAATCATTAAGCAGAGAAAAAGGCAAGTGCGCTTTTGTTTGCCTCCTACATGATCTCTTTGAATCACCATCTGGTTGGCGCATCGTGCCTTTTAGTCCTCTAATGACACACCAAGTCCTGAGAGCTAAATAGAATTAAATACGCACCATTCAGAACTGGCAGGAGGAGGCACCATTAATAAGATGAATCATAGAAAAATTAAGCTTTTTCCTTGCATTGTAAGACCTGGTTTGTACAAAAGCAAAGAAGGAAGGAAGGAAGGAAGGAAGGAAGGAAGGAAGGAAGGAAGGAAGGAAGGAAGGAAGGAAAGAAAGAAAAGACCTTTTTATTTTAATAATTCCTCCCCCCTCCTCCCAAAATATAGTAATTTCCCCTGCGAAAGAAAACCCACACAAACTGCAGGTTCTTTTTCCTTCCCTCTTTCCTTTATCTATGAGTAAAGCAGAAAAACAGTATACAGTATTGGAAAGGGAATGTCAGATCTGCCCTCGCACTGCTTTGGCCCTGCTTCAGTTTGATGGCAGCCTGCCATAAATAAAGGGAGGGGACAAAAGGAGGGTTCGGGGAGGGGGAATGACAGGAACCAGAAGTGCCAACCAGAGACTACAGTCGAACGATCCAAGGACATAGGCATGGGAACCAAATGTGAATGCCCACCAAAGAGGCAGCAAACTTAGGACTGTTACCAAAACTAATTGTCCAACTAATTGGACATTATCAAAATGATCAAGTGGGGAGGGCCCGGGAGAAGGGGAAATTGTTGGCTTTATGCAGGAATATTCAGATCTGGCTTTCTTTACGTGTAACAACTTAGTTTTTGTAAAAGTATACTTTTAGCTACAAATGGAGTTGAGAGTCTTTCTTTCCTAAACACCAAAAATGGAACAGGGCTGACAGGGAGCTTGGGACTATTTCTTTACTCCATTGGATTACATTCACAGTTGATGCCACTGATCTACAATTGAGGGTCGTTTTTCCCACAGATTATTTTGTAAAATAGAAAGTCAAAGCAATGGCTTCCCCCACAGTCTCAGGCAGGTTTGGATTGATTGAGCCCAATGATGCAACAGTTTGAAATATTTCTTTCAAAAAATAAATAAGAATTCTATATCACTCTTAAGTCAATCAAGTTAACAAGAAAAGTTGGATTATGCAAGCTGCATAAATTCTGCAAACAGGTTGTTTCCAGCCTCCAGAGGGCCTCTGGGAGGGTGGGGAAGGCTGTGTTTGCTCTCCCCAGACTCCTAGAAAGGCTCTGGAGGCTGGGGAGAGCAAAAAACAGGCCTACAGTGCCATCGTGTGCCAGGAGCGGAGGGAGTTGGGAGGGTGTCACACGTGCATGTGTGGGGGCAGGGTGCATAGAATTATGAGTGTGGGCACACGCGTGCATCACACACACACACACACACACACACCTGGCACTCAATGGCAAAAAGGTTAGCCATCACTGCCCTAGGTGGATATCCCCACATCTCAGCTGTGAGATAAAACAACAAATCGAGCAATTAGTTAGAAGAGTTCCATGTTAACTAATATCTCATGTCTAGTTAAGAGGAGGAGAAGGAGAAGAAACAGGATACAGGGGTGACTGACCATGCACTAAATGTATTAAATTGAGTTGTTTTCATCTCTCTGTCTGCCATCCAGCTTGAATACAATTTTCACATACTGCTTGTCTTAAAAAAAAAAACTTCAGTTGTCAAGGAAATATTATAGTACTCCAAGTTATATTGTTATCTCAGAAATTCAATGCACAGGAATATATCCCTTTTCCCCACATACAATTTCTGGTTCCTATTTTTTCAGTTCTGTGTGACTTGGATATTGTGCAGTTAGTAAAAGGACAGAATATTGAAAACATGGTATTTGCATGCTGCTTCCCTAGTGCCTATCTATCATATTTTAATAGATTTCTGTTTAAGAATGGGCATGGGAGAATTAAATAGCTTATCTGGATAAGCTCTGTAAATGGATTGTGGCTGTTCAAAAATATAGTGATAGCACAACTACATTCTGGTATCAAAATCTTGGCCTTTCAGCATAACTTTAAGTTTCGAGCCAGTGGATGAAACTGAATTTCTTATGAAACACAAATACCTTGTGAAAATATATGTTCCTTGTCTTTTTCTAGCCCAATGGCACATACATTCTGTCACACTCTTTCTAGAATAAAGTTTATTTGAATAATATTGTATTAACATCTAATAGCCTGCACAATATAGACTGAGTGTCAGAACTTCAATCTGCATTTGCTCAGTGCAAATGCAGATTGCACTGAGCAAATGCAGATTGCCAGATGCCAGAGGGGACATCTGGCAAGAGGACATTTGACTTTTCACCTACTTATTTTCCCTGGAGATGATATCCCCTAAGAGATGGGATGGGAAGGGGGAAATTCCTTTGATCTGGAGTAGTAGATTAGTGGCAGAATGACTTGGAAGATGGCCAATGAGACCAGAGGAGTGGGGAAAGGAAAGGGAGGGTTTGGGGCCAGGAGGTCAGTGTTGGCTGCCATGGAGTCAGAGATCGATTGTTGTGCTTAATAAATGAGAGGTTTTCATCAAAGACTATTTGTTTGAAATGCAATTTGTTTGAGACAACATCGAAACCTGACATTGAGTATAATTTGACTGCTAGCTAGGACTGTCAATGAGAATGTATTCCAAACCAAGTGAGATGTGGCACTGGAAAGCTCTAAATGCTCTCACACCCAGTTTGTCAAGCTAACTACTTTATTGTATTATGCCTATAATACAAGAATCTCCTCAGTCTGCTTGCCTTCTCTTGGGAACAAACAGGTAAGTCCCCAAGATAAGTGGCGGTGAGCCCTAGGACTTTTGTGCACAATGACCCAAGGCTAATTTCCCACTTGATCCCTCCTCCTTGGCTGATCGGCAGTTTCCCCAATACAACCTAGAAATAAAGTCCTGAATATGGAATATAGTGCAGGCATCATGGGAAAAAATGGCAACCTAGAAGCTTGTGCAGTTTGTGTGTGTTTGTGCATGAAGCACTTCTTTTACCAGGGGTGAAATCCAGCAGATTCTGACAGAACTGGTAGCAGAAATTTTGAGTAGTTTGGAGAACTGACAAATACCACCTCTGGCTGGCCCCAGAGTGGGGTTGGAATGGAGATTTTGCAATATCCTTCCCTCAGGAGTGGGGTGGGAAAGGGGATTTTGCGGTGTCCTTCCCCTGGAGTGGGGAGGGAATGGAGATTTTGCAATATCCTTCCCCCAGGAATGGGGTGGGAATGGTGATTTTGCAGTATCCTTCCCCTGCCATGCCCACCAAGCCACACCCACAGAACCAGTAGTAAAAAAAAATTAAATTTCCCCACTGCCTTTTACTGAATTCAAATTCAGGTTGAAAAGAAAAATAGACTGGAATCTGTTGATTTTAAACTTTATTGTGGTCATGACCCAATTAGGAAACTGTTGATAGACTGCTGAAAAGACTGTAAGATTGGATAATTAAAGAGCTTACTATCACCATGGAATTAGGTTACTAAAAATAATAGTATTCTTAGTCTCGGGAAAACCAGATGCAGATTTGGTATAAAATTGCTTAGTCTGTGCTCAGGGGCATCAACAGCAGTGGTGGGTTGCCTCTGGTTTGCACCAGTTCTATAGAACCGGTAGTAAAACTGGCGGGAGGTTCTGCCCGCTGACCCTGACGTCATGAAAATGCTTCTGTGCATGTGCAGAAGAGCGCATACTACCCATTGCAAACCAGTAGTAAAGGTAAATAGAACCCACCTCTGATCAACAGGTTCCTTCATTCTTGGTATACATCCATCATCCTGAGCCACAATTTTGCACAGAGCACCAACTGTAGACTTTAGTGAGCTGGCCAAAAATATCAAATTCAATAGCTTGAAAGTGTCTGTAATTTAAAAACAACCTTTTCTATTCAAAAAAACCACATGGTTGATTCACTAACTTTTGCTCAACACTCTCATTGGACATAAAATGTCTGTTAAAAATGCTTAAATTAAGTCTGGATGTGGTACCTATACGCTTTATTACTGTAAGATTTTTTTTTTCTTAACTTCAACATTCTGTTCTTTGAAGGCTCAGAATACAGTTCTACCAGTGTTGCCTCAAAAACATCTAGCTAAAGATATCGAGTAAAATACAGTCTGGATCTTCCCTAAGGATAGTTGTATTATCCAATTGCAAGTCCCATTTTAGAAAGATGAAAACTATAAAATCCCTGAAAGGACTATAGACTCGAGAAAGTGTGTGCAATGTCATTTCTTTTGAAACTGACATTTTAGCTATAAAGGCTGGATAAGTGTTTAGAGTTTTAGAATGGAGGTGGCCAAAGACAAGGGCACATTACATAACTACCACAGTGCCGTTCAGCTGAGAATAGAGGAAAAGAGTGTTGGCGACTTAAAATAACATTTCAGAACCCATTTTTTTGTTCTACTAGTTTTATGTTGCCAAAATAAACTTTGGAAAAGAAGAAATGTGGGCTCCAGATGTGAAAGCGGATTTTATATTGCTGGCTACATTTCAGTGGTGGATTCCTCCCTGTTTGGCCTGGTTCTTCCGAGCCGGTAACAGTGACGATATGATGTCACCAAACCAGTTCTGCCCCCTGCCCCCCACCCCTGTGCCCCCCCACCCCCCGTGTTATTCTTACCTTTTATTTGGCCCCACCCCCAATCTATTGCTGCCTCCTGAGTCCCAGCTGATGGCTAGAGGGAAAAAAAACCTGTTTAAACTCTTACCGCGGGGCTACAGCTGATCAGTGTTAAAAGAAAACAAATGAGTAGACCAGTGCCTGCAAAAATACATGAGTAGATCGGTGCCTGCAAAAATAAATGGGTAGACCAGTGCCTGCAAAAAATAAGTGGGTAGATCAGTACAGCTCTGCAAGCAGTTAAAAGCCTGGTTAGACCAATACCTCCGCTTAATCCTAAAGAATTGTCACATGACCATCAAGCCATGCCCACAAAATAAGCCACGCCCACAGAACCGGTAGTAAAAAATTTTGGAACCCACCCCTGCTACATTTGTTTTGAAAATTTATTCTAGCTCTGCATGTAAAAAAGAAGTTTTACATTTTTCTCTCTGCCCTTTTTTTCCTAACTTGTTTCACTTAACTTGTAAATGTTCCAGGTCCTAGCATCCATATTAAATATAGGTAAAGTCCACTGTAGACTCTACTTAAAGTAAACTAAAACCTTAAATACCTAATAAAATGAAGTGACAGAAGTATAAAACAATGTCAAGTAGATGACTTGAAAGGGCTAACCTTTTCTACAATTGTCCACATGGAAAAATCTTTTTTTTAAAAAAAGCGGGTCAGGGATTTGATTGCATGGTTGCAATTGCTAACTTGATATTTTCCACACATACACACACAGCACTCAGCATGCACACACACACAAATACAGAGGTATTCTTCATTTAACAACATATTTGGAACCAAGAATTGAGGTGTTAAGCAAAGTGGTCTCTACGACAAATTGCAGCTGTGCTTACGGTCTTACTTCAGCTATCCTTTGCTATACAGACCTTCAAAGGTCAGAAATGTGAGGATTTGTTACAAAGTTACTTTTTCACCGCTGTTGTAATTGTCACTAAATGAATCAATTGCTAAATGAGGACTACCTGTATATACACAGACACATGCACACTGCGGACACTCCTAAAGGACAAAGAGGCAGTGTTGTGGCCTATTGGCTACTGGTGCCTCCAGCAGCGGAATCAGAGGAGGACAAGGTGTGGGAGTCAGGGTCAGCATCAAGGCAGCCTGAGAGCTCCGATGGGAAGAAGGAATGGAGCTGGCAGAGAGAGAGAAACGGAGGTAGAGCCTGGGCCATCTGTTAGCCCTCAGATGGAAAGTCAACAGCCCCAGGTCTGGAGGTGCCTGATGAGGAAAAGGAGAACAGCTGGGTCCAGTGCCTGATGCGCAGATGTGCAGAAGTCAGAGAAGAGGAGAGCAGTGGAAATCCATGGGCTGATCTTTGGGAAGCAAGAGCCACCGCTGCTAGCAAAGCCCCACCCTAGCTTTGGGGATAAAAGGCAGGGGGTGGAGATGAATAGAAGTGGCAGACAACTATTCATCTTCTGGCCCGACGGATTTATTAGCCTGCATTGAGACAGAAACTTTTTGCCGGGGCTCATAATAAAGGAATCTTTGAGTTAACTTCAGAGGGTTTGAGCTGGGTCAGAACAGGCATTTGCATCAGGTAGTAGATTTAGAACAGCATTAAACTCCTATTAGTTGTTGTTTGTCTCAAATGCTACAAAATCCATACCACAACAATGTAGGGGACTGCTATGAGGCCCCTTTTTACTCAGTGTAGAATGTACCCATGCCAGTGGCCTTTCATTAAATTCAATAGGTCTTTCTGATAAGTCGTTCTATTCTATTCACATAAACATTGCGGTCAAAGTACATTATTTTCATTTTCCTCCTGTCTGCTCATACACACCCAGTACAAACCAATTGTACAGACAATATACTCAGCTTTGCAGAAATTATCTCATTTGCATCAGTTATGCCACAGTGCAAATAATGTACATTATTTTTGGTGGGCTTTAAAAATACTATCTCCAAAATCCCAGAGACTTCTCCCTGAGATGTAACACTACAAAAATCCAT
Organism: Masticophis lateralis; assembly: GCA_030761175.1. Classification (NCBI taxonomy): domain Eukaryota; kingdom Metazoa; phylum Chordata; class Lepidosauria; order Squamata; family Colubridae; genus Masticophis; species Masticophis lateralis. The sequence goes on along the minus strand of JAUDYJ010000001.1, from coordinate 318,401,728 downwards.
TCTTTGCACTTTTTATGAGAAGTATAAATTAAATTTTTTTAAAAAAGTGACCACAAAGTCTAGCGAAAAAAAGTTAAATTAGTGACTATGATGCACATAAAAACAGTGGCATTTCAATCACACAATTGCAACCATCAACCTGACTTTTTTGATTATAGCCTGAGGACACCTCTATTTTGATTTAATAACCCATATAAGATTATTGTAAGTATAAAACACAGCACAGATAGAGGGGAAAATAAGTAAGGTGAATAAGGTACTATGCCTTGTTGAACCTTAAGAGAAGATGATGGGGAATATGACAGACTTTTGAAGTAATTAAAGGATCTACTCCAAAGGAAGTAATGAGTTTCCCTTCTTTATGTTCAAATAGCCATCAGTCTGAGTTGCTATAATATGAATTTCTGCACTAAGCAAGAGATTGGACTGGAGCTTTTAGATGATTTGATGATTCTATAATCCTTAAGGAAACCCAGCCCTTTCTACAATGACAGAAAAAGCTGTCAATTGAATACTGACCCTCTTTGCCATCATTTTTGATTGTCTGCATTTTGCAGTGCAACTACATAAAACCATAGTTTCGGATGAAGCATGGTCACCATCATGGAAAAATCAGATCAAATTGCCATGAAGGAAAAAGAAGTATTTTTGCAGAGAAAGTTAAAAATATCTTCAAATATTGTATAAAATTGTCCCATTCCTCATTTGTTTTCTATGTGTTAATGAAATTGGGATCTAGTCCATCTCGGGGGGGGGGGGGGAACAAATTTAGGCCCTTAAGAATCAGCAGATCATGTTGCTGAAGACCAGTCTATTGATGCCTGAAGAAAACCACTAAATGGGGCTCTCCTCCAAAAGCTGGTACCAAAATTTTTAAAGAGGAGTCAGCAGTATGGTGCATGCAGGAATCAATCCACCTGTTGTTCCCCCAAAACATTTCCAAGATTCCCCCTCTCAATGAAATGAAAGTTAATCTATTTAAAATAAAAAAAATGGTTCATGCCATGGTCAAATCTCACAAACTGAATGATCAATGTTGATTAGAACATACAGAATAACAGAGTTGGAAGGGACCTTGGAGGTCTTCTAGTCCAACCTCCTACTTAGGCAGGAAATCCTACACCACTTCAGACAAATGGTTATCCAACATCTTCTTAAAAACTTCCAGTGTTGGAGCATTCACAGCTTCCGGAGGCAAATTGTCCCACTGATTAATTGTTCTAACTGTCAGGAAATTTTTCCTTAGTTCCAAGTTGCTTCTCCTTGATTAGTTTCCACCCATTGCTTCTTGTCCTGCCCTCAGGTGCTTTGGAGAAGAGGTTGACTCCCTCTTCTTTATGGCAGCCCCTGTGATATTGGAACACTGCTATCATGTCACCTCTAGCCCTTCTTTTCATCAAATGTGCATTATCATTTATATCGAAGGAGGTCTGTGTAAATTGCAGTTTCCCATCCACACTTTTTAGTGAGCCTTGAGGGTATCAGCTGAAATCACTGTAATGCTAAAAATAGTTGCAAGCTAAGCTACCTACCACAGAGCAAATGTTTGTTGAATGGCAGCAGTGAAAAGAGTTGTTTCTCTGAGCAGACGGAAGGAAAATGAAAATAATATACTTTGGTCACAGTATTTATGTGAATAGAATAGAATGACTTATCAGAAAGACCTATTGAATGTATTGAAAGGCCACTGGCATGGGTACGTTGTACCAGGATCAGGACCAGGATAATTGGATGCATTAAAAAATAATGGCATGCTCTGCTGAGCTAGTTTAATAGGGCACTGATGAGGGTGACATTTAGGGAAGTGATGAAAATGGATATTTAGCCTAAGATCATACAGAATATATCGCCACAGGAGCCCACAGATAAACGTCTTACCATTTTGCTGTGTAAAGGCAGTTATATGTGAAAGCTTTTGTGCTTTTTGTATTGCTAAATCTGTAAGGTCCCTTAAACGGCATAGGAAGCAGTATTTAACTTGCTTGACTATAGACACTGTGGCTTAGCTCAGTTATACTGTATGATCCTGAGGGACTTCCCATAATCCAAGCTTTCTTGGTGAGTTGCTGAACTAGTCACTGGAAATACACTCTGCACAGAGGGAAATAAGGTGCCTCTTAGCCTTCAGGGCTACAGACTGGGTTTAGGTGTTAGAATCATAGACTCATAGGGCTAGAAGACATCTTGGAGGTCTTCTATTCAACCCCCTGCCCAAGGCAGGAGACCTTATTCATCCCAGTCAAATGGCTCTCCAATCTTTTCTTGAAGAGCTCCCACAACTCTAGGAGGTAAACTGTTCTACTGATTGATTGTTCTTACCATCTGGAAATTTCTCCTTAGTTCCAGACTGGATCTCTTTCCCACCCACTGCTTCTTATCCTGCCCTCGGGTGCTTTGGAGAATGTCAGCTCCTTCTTCCCTATGATAGCCGTTCAAATTTGAAAAGTGGCTATCGTGTTACCCTTAATCCTTCTTTTCATTAGGCTAGACATATCTCGTTCCCTTAACCGTCTCTCATACAGTTTAGCCGCCAAACCCTTTATCATCTTTGTTGCTCTTCTCGCACATTTTCTAGAGCCTCAGCATCTTTCTTGTATTGAACTGACCAGAACTGGATGTGGTGTTCCAAGTGTGACTTAACTAAGGCAGTATAAAGCCTTTCTATCACTGCATTAGACTCTGATAACCATGCCTTTATATTTCTATAAATATGATCACCAGGCTCGAGAAAAGCTAAGAGGGAAAGAATCCCACACAGTCTCCCATATAGAAAATTGGAAAGTGTTCAACTTGAAGGAAAGGGTTAAATATATATAACTATAGAACCTGGAAAAGTGAATCACACATCTTTCCATGTTTTCCTTCACAGACTGTGTTACTGATATTGAATGCAACTGAAGGCAACATCAAGTCATGAAACTTAATAGGTAACTTCTAGAACAAAAGGCCACATTATGCCTATTGGCAGATGAGAACTACTATGCCCTTTTAACCCTGGTATGTTATAGGCTTCCAGGTACAATTAAAATTAACTTTTTGATATGCTAGTCAAGATAATGGATTAGAATCTAAGTTTTAGTTTTCCTTTAAGACTCGGTAATTTTAGAAGGCGACTTTCTTTCAACCTAACCCAACTCCCAGCATTGCTGGCATCACTGTTCTAGGGAAAATAAAAGGTGAGAAAAGGTGAGAACATTATAAACATTACATGGTGTTGTACAAAATAATGGCAGGATAGAAATAAAACAATAATTAATAATAATAGTTTGATGCCCTGTCCTTGCAGGACTTCCTGCTTCCAAAAGAACCTATCCGTCTCCTTTTCACGTCTTATGTAGAGACGTTGACCATCTCCTCCCCACCCCCATGTGGTTTGAGGGTAGCAGGTAGCAATGTTTTTTTATCATTGTTCCCTCCTTTGGAACAACCTCAGAGATCCATATGCACCCTCCCTGGCATTTAGAAGAGCAGTCAAGCTCTATGAGCTGTGTCATAGAACTTTTATTTGTTAAGATTATTACTGGAGGACAATAAGAAATATTTTATAGCATTGCAGATTTTGACTATAAATATGTTTGTTGAATTTCAGTTCATTTTAATGTATGTAACAGGCATGGAGAGTGTTGTGGGAGTGGGCAGTGTATACTAGCTTAATAAATACATTTCTACACCACTAACCACAACTATCTCAGGCCATTTACCTGCAGTAATGAAAGATGGTCATATATACATGATTGCAAGGGACAATTCTTGGGGGTGGTTTTATTCATGTAAATATGTGAATACTTATTCAGAATTCATTCATTCATTCATTCATTCATTCATTCATTAATTCATTCATTAATTCATTCATTCATTCATTCATTCATTTTAGAGGCAGCCTGATTCCATATTTTAAACAGATCATAGATTTCCAGAGCAGCATGAAAGCCAAATCAACAATAAAAATCAACCTACACGGACTTAGCAGTCATTTTATTTCAAGACCGGGCAGAACTATCAGTTAAAAAAAAATGTTTGGGAGAACATTAGGGTGAGAACCATGCAGAACCTGGGGGGGAGGGAATATTATTTGGGGGGGGGGGCAGATGAAGATTCAGGAATTCTGTGATTAAAGTCCATACCTCTTAAACTTGCTGAGCTGGCGAAACACAGTCCTACAGTAACAACCATTGTAAATGACAACAGTGGCTCTATTTCAGTGATGTTGCTGTGATTTGTCAGCATGATATTGGTATCAATCGCAGCACATTCAGACTCAGCAATTAAAAGGTGGGAATCCCAAAATGGATCAGCTTTTATCTAGCTTGCTCAAAAGGAAAACTGTTTAAAACAGCTTGTTTTGGTGGCAATTCATAACAGCTTTTGAGGACAAGAATAAAGGACAAGGAGACCTGCTGAAACAAACAGCTATTATTAGATTTGGGGGTGGGGGTGGGAGAAAGCTCTCCTACCCTTCTTCCCAAGTTTGTCCTTCCCCTGTTTTTAATTAAGAGAAAATGGGCATGTTTCCAAGGGAAGCCTTTAGCATTTGGTGGCTGTTACTACACATAGACACACACAGATACACAAACTCTCCTTGCAGGTCCATGGGCTCTTATGAAAGTACTATGTGCCTTCCCCAACCCACCCACCCCCATCCACACTCTTGCCTCTTACATGACTTGTTACAACCACCTGGTGATCCCTGGCTAACACGTGCCATGCATTAAATAAATAAATCAATGCTACAATATTAACCATGGAGGTTTTTTTAACCTTCATATTTGCCCTTTACAAATAATTAATAATAATCCAGTGTGATCTTTTTCTGCTGCTAGACTGCTGGCTCTATCCAGGAATACTTTTTAAATTCAGCACTTGTGTGCTTCTGAATAGTAATGAAAATCAAATGAAAAGTGTACAGTCTAGGCTAGGGGAAGTTTGTTTTTCCCAAGGCAGAGTTTCAGAAAACCTCTCTGTTCCTCCTGAGGTGGCCGGATCGTTCTATCCAGTTGCTAAGATTTTATTCTCAATGCTTTTCTTGTTTGTGTGGAGCTATTTATACAATCATCATCAAGCTCTTTACTCTGCTTCTTAAAAGAAGAGGTCAGACAGAGAGCCTAGTACACGGAGAAGCTGTTTTCAGTTTACTTCTGATGGTGTCAAAGATTTCTGTGAGCTTGAATGAATCAACTCAATTCTGTTATTTTTCTGATGCTTTGGGAATTGGGAATCGGAAACATGGAGCTCCAAAACATTTGGAACAAATTGCTGTGATGAAAAATGACAAGATGTGCATCATGACGGTCACATCGTAATCCCCAAGGTTGTACTTTGTCCCACAGAAGTCATGTAGTTTGTATTATATCATATGTTTTGTCATTCCCTCCCCCAATAAAAGTCAACCTTGACTTACAACAGTTCATTTAATAACTGTTCAAAGTTACAACAACATTGAAAAAAGTGACTTATGACCTTTGTAGAAAATTCTTGATCATGTGATCAAAATTCCAGTGCTTGTCAACTGACTCATTTATGACAGTTGCAGTGGCCCAAGGTCATGTGATCACCTTTTGCAACCTTTTGACAAGCAAGTCAATGGGGAAGCCAGATTCACTTAACAATTGTGTTACTAACTAATCAACTGCAGTGATTCACTTAACAACTGTGAAACATTGTAAAATGGGGCAAAACTCACTTAACAAATGTCCCACTTAACAACATAAATTTTGGGTTCAATTGTGGTTGACTACCTAGGTATATAGGTAATTTGGACATTATCACTTAGGGGTGTACTTTTGTTGCCAGCAGTTTAATGGCTGTGGGTTGCGTTATTTTGAGGGGACAGCATTTACATTATTATACAAGCTGTATACTCACTAGTTTACATTGTAGCCAAGTGTCATTTCTGCAGTGTTTGTCACCTTAAAAGATAAACTTAAATATTTACAAAATGTGAGGGAGTGTACTCACTTCTGTGATATACTATATATATATATATAAGGGATGTGGTGGCTCAGTGGCTAAGACACTGAGCTTGTCGATAAAAAGTCGGCAGTTCAGTGGTTCGAATCCCTAGTGCTGTGTAACGGGGTGAACTCCTGTTACTTGTCCCAGCTTCTGCCAACCTAGCAGTTCGAAAGCACATAAAAAATGCAAGTAGAAAAATAGGGACCACCTTTGGTGAGAAGGTAACAGCGTACTGTGCACCTTTGGCATTGAGTCATGCCGGCCACATGACCATGGAGATGTCTTCAGACAGTGCTGGCTCTTCGGCTTTAAAACAGGGATGAGCACCACCCCCTAGCATTGGGAATGGCTAGCTCATATGTGCGAGGGAAATCTTTACCTTTACCTTTATATACGCCCATTCAGCATGCTTCAATTTTTTTAGTTTATTTTAATCAACAGAAACCAAAACTCCAGCTTCCAGAATGGCTTTTCTTTCATGGAATGTCTCTGAATACCTGCAGTTGAGAGATTCATTTGAAAAGTTAGAAACTGTCCAGAAAAAAAAGGGCAAAGATAAATAGGGATCATAAAGAGTGCAGGGTTTGAGGAAAAGGAATGGCAGAGAGAAAATTATTAGTCTTTTGCTACATTGGTGTTTTGTCATTGATCAGATCAGTTAAAGGCCTAGAGGCTGCATATATATCATAGACAAAGCTTAGTTGTAACCATCATTCAGTTTTAGGGATTAGTATATTTGTTCAATATAAGTCTCATTGACTTATATTGAATGAATCCAGAAAATGGATTAATTTAATAATCAGGTTAAGTATGTTATGTGAACAGAACTAGGGGTTACATGATAACAATATTTCAATACATGAGGGGTTGCCATAAAGAATAGGGAATCAACCTATTCTTCAAAACACCAGAAGGTAGAACAAGAAGCAATGGGATGAAATTAATCAAAGAGAGAAGCAACCTAGAACTAAGGAGAAAGTTCCTGATGGAACAAATTAATCAGTGGAATGACTTCCCTACAGAAGTTGTGGGTGCTCCAATATTGGAAGTTTTTAAGAAGAGATTGGACAACCCTTTGTCTGAACCCTTTGCCCCTGCCAGAGAAGGGGGTTGGATTAGAAGACCTCCAAAGCCCCTTCCATTATTCAATCTTCAACTGTTTACCTTCGTTCTATAGCTGCTATGAAAATGCCAAATACTCTTTTTGTTTGTTTCTGGACAATTTTCTTGAATTATCTTTTGAATTCAGTTCCAAATGGGTGCTTTGGAATATGTAGGGTGCAAATATGATATCTTTCATCTTTTCCCATCACTATACATGAGTTGCAGAGATGTGCTATGTTTACATTTGGGCAAGCTCCTAAGCATGTTTTTGGAATCAAAATGTGATAGAATATATTTACCAGTCGTAGTAAATATATTCTATTGAAAGCTAGAAATCATTTATTATTTTTGACTACTTTGGGGTATTGTCAGATTGTTGAATGTATATAATAGTCTGTTTTGAAATTTGAAGGAAAACTTTGCAAAAAGTCTCTCTCCTTCTTTATAGGTGCATCTCATAGACCTGGATTTATGCCTGTTCTAATCTGAGTCTGACAGGCCTGCAGGTGCAGTTTTTCATTTATCTCGTAGTCATATTACAAAAATATCCAGCATTGGGGGTATTATTTTGATACTCTGCCTTAAGTTCAATATATCTTTCTTTTGCTAACACTACAGAAAATCAATCCACGTGGGCAGGAAACTTTAGATGTTCCATTGCTAACATAGAAGAACAGAAACAAGTGGGAGATGCAGAGAATGGAATTTGCAGTGCAAATTGCAAGAACAACAACAACAAAAACAACAACAAAAAACTGAAGTGTCCTACCGGTTTGACGTCATGGCTCCTCTGGAGGATTAGGGTGCGTAGGGATTACAGGATGTAGAGTTTCGTCCCCTTTCACGCTAGGTCATCTTTTTTCATCAAGACATGTTGGTTGTCCTGGAACCACTTAGAAAGTCAGTTCGGGATGTCCCGATAGGCAGTTACCTATCTGTGGGAGGTTTTAAAATTATATTTTAAAATTAAATACATACAGTGCTGGGATTCAGCTGGTTCTCTTCAGATCAGACGAACTGGTAGTGGTGACTGTTGAGGCTCCTCCCACCCCCCGGATGTAATGCGCAAGCACTTTGCATGCGCAGAAGGCAATGCGCATGCACAGAGGAGGCATGTGCGCTCACATTGGCGAACCGGTAGGGAAGGTAAGTGAATCCCATCTCTGTTACATACATATATCAAATGGTTTGCAAGAGAGACTAGGCACTCCATCAATTAAAGCAGAAGTGTGGGAGGGCAGGGGCACACATTTTTTGACAGTGCTACCAAACCATTGAATCGGATCTTTAATTTTATTTAGTTTCTAAAGATAGAACATTTAGATTAAAGTGGTTGCAAATTTGTTGGAAACAAACAAATAGAATATATAGAAACGATCTATATACTAGTAAAACTCTCTTGTCTGTTTGTAACCTTCAATTAGCCCAAAGATTGCACTGTAGCACAAAATACTTTGAGTCAAGGTACTCAAATTGTTAACTTAAAGAATGCATACAAAATCTGGGACCCATTAACACTGTGTAATTGAAATTTCAAGAATTTGCACATCAATTGTATTTGCAAAATTGTGGCTGCTAAGCATTACTGCAGTCAAAGTAATCGTGATTTTCAGCACTCATTGCCAGCTTCCCACAGGAAAGTCAATGGGGAAACCAACTGGAAATTGGAAATTGCTTCCATTCCCTCTGCCTTTTTGCCCACTCATGCTCATTCTGTTTTTTTGTTTAGGTAAGAAAATGTCTCTGAAGGGATAACTTATTGGGTCACGGGTTGCCTTGTATCTGAGGTAGTATGTGCAATTATAGCCAAAAGTTAACTGTATGTTCTTCCAAAGATTGAATTACTAGATGATGGATTACACCAGATCCTTGCTTTACTGCTTATTAACACTATTATTCATTAAATAAAGCTGAAGAAAAGTTTATATATTAAAGAGGGAAAATAAAAATATTATTTTCATATTTAAACTGGCATTGCAAATGCCACAGCATAAAAGACAGCAGCTGTGTCAACAGTCAAAGACAAACAATTCAGTTAGTTAGCAAATGTGTAAAAGGATTTCTTTGAATTGTGATCTATATATTCTTTTCACTGGAGTACTTATTTTACAAAAATGTTCTTTTCCACTTAAATCTATTTACGAATCCTAATACATACATACTAGTTTTATGGACCCGTCTCCTCACCCATTGAAAGTTGCTGCTGAACTACCCATGGAGAAAAATCAGGCAATCAGGCAATCCCATTATAGTAATACTTTCCAAACTGAATATGATGAATAAATAAATAAAAATAAATCCTGAGTATGAGGCAGTATCCTATATGTCCCTTCCAGGGGTGAAATCCAGCAGCTTCTGACAGGTTCTGGAGAACTGGTAGCGGAAATTTTGAATAGTTCAAAGAACCAGCAAATACCACCTCTGGCTGGTCCCAGAGTGTGGTGGGAATGGAGATTTTACAATATCCTTCCCCCAGGAGTTGGGAGGGAATGGGGATTTTTTAGTATCATTCCTCTGGAGTGAGGTGGGAATGGAGATTTTGCAATATTCTTCCCCTGCCATGCCCACCAAGCCATGCCCATCAAGCCACACCACGCCCACCAAGCCACACCCACAGAACCGGTAGTAAAAAGAATTGAATTTCACCACTGGTCCCTTCTATTTTGAGGATACATGTGATAAAACAAGGATTTGATTGTACTTATGACATATTAATGAAAATGTGCCAAAATTGTGCAGCACTTTCTTTACCATTGGCAGGGAATGCTACATATGGCATGTGTAAATCCAAGGGGTGTGTATGTGTCACTTAGTTTATACCAGGTTTTTACTATTTTATTAAAAATCATTGATGGACATTCCTTTTTCTTATCTTGTGCCCTTAATTTATTTGGTTTATTACTTCTGATTTCTTTATTGCATTCTGCATAATGTTGATTACCCCCAAAAAGAATAGTGTGATGGGTATGTATGTGCGCATGTAATATGATTCCTTTTCTGTGTTCAATTTTTCATTGTTTTTCCTCAGCCATATTGGCTTCTTTGGTTGTTTTCCCCACCATGGAATTCTTCAAGTATTTGTCTCCAACAAGTATCTGGATAATTAAAGTCCTTGGGACAAAGCACATCTTGCTTTTTTGTTTTTTTGAAAGATCTGTAATTTTGGTTTACAGTCTCACTGGAGATTGGCTACCCCTTGGATAGGGAATTAGACTAGAAAACTAATAACTCACAGATTATATAATTATATCAAACATTTTCTGGCAGGCTGAGAAATTATTAAATTATTAATGTAAATACTAAGGTTATTTTCAAGATAATCTCGCCTTCTTGTCCAACTGAGTGACAACACAAGCCATGTCTTGCTAATCCATTTGTGTGATTCCTGCCTCTGTCTCTTGGAATTTGTTAGATCTGCTTTTTGGTTCTCATCTGCTTGCTGTTCGGTGTCAAAAATAAACGCTGTGAAAGCCTTTGGACTTTAGAGTCCAACATGACTTCCATTGAGATATCAAAATCTTCAGTTTAGAACACATTGACAAATAAGAAGCATGAGTCATTCATATTTTTTGCTTCCCATCCTCACTCCATGCAACAAAGAAAGCTACTTGCAGCTGTTATGCCCTTGTGATAATCCATGTGTCTATTTGAAAATGAATTATGGCAGAAGATGTTTTTTTTCTGCTGATCAAATATGCTTATCCTGTCATTTTCTTTGAAATCTTTGTCGGTTCACAGACATTCAAACCCTTCCTCAATTCTGAGAAGTACAGATATAATTGGGGAAAATAAGATAGTGAAGAGATGTGTCTTGATTAGGTACATGCTTTCATATTGCACCCTTAGCATTCGATCGGGTTAATCATAAGAAGTGGTTGCCACAGTGACACAACCTTGTCAATTTTCCTTTGTGCTTTCAGCTTAACTATCAGCATATTTCAGTGGCAGTTTGCCTGTATTCCAAAAGCTTAATTTTGAATTTCCGCAATCTCTATCCGAAATTATCTAGCCTTACAGAAAAGATAAGACTGGCAAAAAAAGAAAGGCTAAAATAAGGATGGGATGCAGTCAATAGAGAAGCTGTATTGACCACCATCTTTTCCTAAATCTGTCTTTCTTAAAATTGCCATTGATGCTATACTCCTATATTATCCTTGAAATTATTTCAGAGAATATATAGAAATAGCAATAACACTTAGACTTACCGTGTTTTCCCAAAAATAAGACCGGGTCTTATATTAATTTTTGCTCCAAAAGAGGCATTAGGACTTATTTTCTGGTTGGGTCTTATTTTCGGGGAAACAGGGTATGTACTGCTTCACAGTGCTTTACAGCTATCTATAAGCGATTTACAGAGTCAGCATATTGCCCCCAACAATCTGGGTCCTCATTTTACCGACCTTGGAAGGATGAAAAGATAAATCAACCTTGGGAAGGCTCAAACATAATGAAACTGCTAATTATATTTCATTAAAAGAATGTGTGCTTATGACAAATAATACTTGTTCTCATTTGCTTTTCCCCTGCTCACTCACGCATTCACTCACATTGTCAGATGCACAGAGACTGATATTGTCCAACCACTGAATGTGGATGATTTGAACCATAATTTACTTCACAGCAGATGGAATAATAAACTAACCACATTGCCTGAATTTGTCTAAGGGCATTGATCTGCATTTTAGCCTAGCGTATTGTAAAAACCCATGTTGTATCATGTTACTGTATATGAATCCAATTATTGCAGTAAACTATGATTTATGCCTGTGCTATGTGTAAATCAGCATACTAAAAAGCAAAGACATCACTCTGCCAACAGAAGTGCTTATAGTCAAGGCTATGGTTTTCCCAGTTGCAATTATGGCTGTGAAAGTTGGACCATAAGGAAGGCTGAGCACCAAAGAATTGAGGCCTTTGAACTATGGTGCTGGAGAAGACTCCTGCAAGTCCCTTGGACTACAAGGTGATCAAACCAGTCAGTCCTAAAGGAGATCAACCCTGACTGTTTTTTAGAAGGCCAGATCCTGAAGACGAAGCTCAAATACTTTGGCTGTCAGGGTGGCAATCAGCCCCATTCCCTTCCTGGGGTAATTGCACCTAATTAGAGGTGGATCGTGGCTTTTTCTTGGAGTATACTTTCAAGAGAAAATAAATCGAGATATATTCTAAGAAAACTTATTTTTATTTTAAAGAAATAAAAACATCTTACTAGCTAATTAGTCACATCTTGGCAGTGTTCCCGCCTGACCTCTTGGCAGGCGAACAAAGAAAGTTAGAAGAGAAAGAAAAGAATGTGGACATGTGCAGTAGCTTATTGATAAGAGTCTGGCAAGCTACCTAAGTCTTAAAGTCCAAAAAGGAAGCTCAGCTGGCAAATGCAAAAACGCAGTGACATTGGCCACCTAATGAGAAGGAAGGACTCACTGGAGGAGAGCCTAATGCTGGGAACGATTGAGGACAAAAGAAGAAGGGGTCAACAGAGAATGAGGTGGCTGGATGGAGTCACTGAAGCAGTAGGCGTGAGCTTAAATGGACTCCAGAGGATGGTAGAGGACAAGAAGGCTGGAGGAACATTGTCCATGGGGTCGTGATGGGTCAGACACGACTTTGCAACTAACAACACCATATGTAAATCAAACTATTGGTAAAAACCAATAATTTATTGGTTTTTATTTTAAAAAACCATGATTTATTCAATTATATGAATAAATGACTGGCTTGACTAATAATTACTGGCTTCATACATCATATAAACTCATTTTTTTCAGTTTGACTTACACAATATATGAATTCAATCAATTATCAGAAGCTTCCATTCTTAATTGAAGCAACAAACCTGTAAAAACATCTGGTATATTCTGCCTTACTAAAATCCTGTTCAGAGCACCAACCAGCCACCAATGCAATCTTGTATTGATTGAGAGTTATGGGAATTGAAATCCAACTTTGCTGGAAGGTATCAGATTGGAGAAGACTAGTATACATTAGTACATTTTCAATCCAGGCAACTTACTTTCTCTATTGCTTTCCTTACTTTTGATTACTTTAGCCTGGTACGGTCCTTGAATCCTACTGTTCCAGGAATCCACTGGGTATGAAAGCAATAAAAAATCTATTTCTATAATAATGGAAAACTTGTCCAGGTTTGTCTCAATTCTATCTTATCCTAAACAAAAACAATGTGGGTTATTTCTCATACTTGTTCAACCTCTAGATTGTAATCTTTTCACCAAATCACTCTTTAACAGTTTTTTCATACCTTCTCAAGGCATCCTTTAAATTTCTTTATACAACTTGGTATTGAAGTGAATGAAGGGAGGGATAATGATATCGATTTGAAGATGGCTGCATATGAAAACTGAATAAAGCAGCAAAATGTACACAAAAAAATATCCCTCAAATATGATGGTGGCCAAACTAGTAAGTAGTAACATTTGTGTACCAATCAACTAACATGTTTAAGCAACAAAGGGAAGGAATTATTAAACATTGCTGCTTTAGAACTTTATCTATTTGTTACAAGAAAATTCTTTTGACCCACTTTCCAAGCCAGGTCATGAAAATAAACACACTAGGCAACTTGCTTGAGGAGAAGGATAGTTTATTTGATGGCACCTTGGAGAGGTGTACTGTGATGGACAGTACACCTCTCAAAGTTGACCATGAATTGAAAGAAGGAAACAGTAATATTTAATATTTGTGTCACATGCTAATTCTTAATCCTTTGTGTGTTGAGGTGTTACAATTTTGGCTAAGGGGTCTGGCTCTGGCAGTTGTCTTTGTGTAGTCAGAAAATTTTCCTGTCATGAGGGCATTTTCTTTAGTTATGACTAAATTAGTCAGAGTTTACCTATTCCTTAATGGCAGATACGTTTTGTAAATTTCAGCCTATGTTTTAATCAGGGGCGGGTTCCAAATCCTGTCACTACCGGTTTGCTCGTGTGCTTAATCATGCTGCGCTTCTGCGCATGCGCAGAAGGCTGGGCAGAGCCTCCCACTGCCGCTACTACCGATTCACCTGGTCCAGTGTAAATTGGTAGTAGCACACCACTGCTTTTAATATAGCATTAAAGCAGTGGTGAAATCAAAAATTTTTTACTACCAATTCTGTGGGCATGGCTTGGTGGACATGATGTGGTTTGGTGGGCATGACAGGAGAAGGATACTGTGAAATCTCCATTTCCACCCCACTCCAGAGGAAGGATACTGCAAAATCCCCATTCCCTCCCCACTCCTGGGGAAAGGATATTGCAAAATCTCCATTCCCACCCCACTCTGGGGCCAGTTCTCCGAACCATTCAAAATTTCCACTACCAGTTCTCTGAACTGCTCAAAATTTCCGCTACCGGTTCTCCAGAACCTGTCAGAACCTGCTGGATTTCACCCCTGCATTAAAGGCTTAAGCAGTCTTTCCTTTGATTGTCTGGGAGTTACTTGATGGGGCTGGGGAGCCTGTTTTGTGGGACCTCAAGTTGACTGCCATGGAGTGGGATGAAAGATATGGCATTTGGGGGTATTTTTGTCCCACACTATAGTTTTGAAAATAAAGATAGATCTGATATCTGATTATTTTAACATGATTTCTCTTAATCTGCCCTTCCAGATGTACAGAATACATTTATCAGAATTTTTAGACCATTTGGAGATTTGTTAAATAAACCTGGCCAAACAAGAATTATTAGGTCTCTCGGGAAGCTTTGTCAAGATTTGGAAATGACACTGCACTCTGAGTGCAAAAGATAAGAGCCAAAATATTATGGGTAGACGACGTGCTATGTAGACATTACTGTACCAGAAATTGTAGCATGTGCCACTTATACAGAAGTGTATTTATGTTAATGATTGCCACTAAATTGGACTGAAAGGTCAGCACCACTTGAAGTCCAGCCAGCCTACAGCTATTACTGGCATTTATTTTCTTTTTTCTTCTCCTCCCCTCCACGCCTTCTCTATGTAAATTTCCCATTAGAAACAAGCAGCTATTTCTGTACCATCAACACATCTCAGATGACTTTGCTCAATGCAGGGTATAATTATCCAAACTGTGAAAAAGGAGGAAAAACTGATACCAAAACTCCTGTGAAAATGCCCACAACAAAATGTGAAATGATATTTATAAGCACCACATGAAAAAGCAGAGTCTCTTTTTTTTAATGGTTTAGATATAGCCAGAACAAGTAGAGAAAGAAGTCAGATTCATGAGGCAGCTATTTCTAGCATCTAGAACAGGGGTGTCAAACTCGCGTCGTCACATCATCGTCACATGATGTATCGTGACTTTTTCCCCTTCGCTAAACCGGGCGTGGCCAGTATGTGACACATCTGGTCCGCGGGCTGCAAGTTTCACACCCCTGATCTAGAACAATAATGTCCATCAGTTTCCTCACTGTATTATCTGTATAATACAGATAGTCCTCAATTTACGACCACAAATTATTGAGCCTATAATTTATGTTGTTAAGTGAGAAATTTGTTAAGAGGGTTTTGCCCCATTTTACAACTATTCTTGCTGCATTTGTTAAGTGAATCACTGCAATTGATAGTTAAGTTAGTAACATGGTGGTTAAGTGAATCTGGCTTCTGACTTTGCTTGTCAGAAGATCACAAAAGGGAATCACATGCAGGGGTGGGTTCTAAATTTTTTTACTACTGGTTCTGTGGGCATGGCTTATTTTGTGGGCGTGGCTTGATGGTCGTGTGATAATTTTTTAGGATTTAGCAGAGGTACTGATCTACCAGGCTTTTAACTGCTTGCAGAGCTGTACCGGTCTACCCATTTATTTTTCCTGGCACTGGTCTACTCATTTATTTTTGCAGGCACTGGTCTACTCATTTATTTTTGCAGGCACTGGTCTACTCATTTGTTTTTGGAGGCACCGGTCTACCACCAAACTGCTTTTTATCACTGATCAGCTGTAGGGCGGCCCTTTAAAGCCCTGCGGCAAGAGTTTAAACAATTTTTCCTTATAGCCCATCAGCTGGGACTCAGGAGGCAGCAATAGATTGGGGGTGGGGCCAAATAAAAGGTAAGAATAATATGGGGGGCGGGGAGGCAGAACGGGTTCAGTGACATCATATCATCACCGCTCCCGGCTTGGCGGAACTGGGCAGAACCAGGAGGAACCCACCACTGATCACATGACCCTGGAACACTGCAACTGTCATAAACATGAGTCAGTTGTCAAGCATCCAAATGTAAATCATGCTACAACGGTCATAAGTGTGGAAAATAGTCATAAATCACTTTTTTCAGTGTCTTCGAATGATCATTATTTCAGAATAATCTTCCCCAACTTGGCACCTCCAAATCTGTAGACTACAATCCACATTACTGTTGAAGCCAGCAGTCTACACCAGGGGTGTCAAACTGGCTGCCCATAGGCTGGATGTATCATGCGGAGGCCATACCGACCTGAGTTCTACAAACAGGAAAAATGTCATGAAACATCACATGTGTCAGACCTGAAAGCCATCTTTTATCGTTGGGCCTTCAGGCCTGCCACATTTTTCTACTGTGGGAAAACGGGAGGAGGAATTGTATAGAGCATGGGTGATATATAGTCAAACTAACATTCTTTTCTCAGAGACTCAAGGCCACGGTGCCCTTCAGCTGCCATGAGGGGATTGGGAGGTATCTTCAGTTTTGAATGGTACCTGATTGGATCATGTGATGGACATGTGGATGCTGAGCAGGAACTTAGACTTTCTTTTTGGTGGGGAAAACCTGGAAGTTTTCTGATTCGAGTTTCCCCATATGTGCCAATGTGACATCTTCAATAAAATGGAACTTCAAGGAAATTCAAGCCTCAGAGTCTTCTCCCTAGAGCTTCAGATGGTTTTGGTTCTGTTATCGTGGCTTTCAGAGCCTTCAAGGTCACACGCCAAAATTTGACAGCAGCATTAAACAATGGTGTTGCAATTTCCCATTGATTTTTCATGAGAAAAAAAATTGATATGCTACGCCTTGATAGGTTTTGAAAACTACCGGGAGAGGTGTAAAAAAAGAAGAGAAAACAGGTCAGGGAGTCATAAAAATGATACTGGTAGTTCCAAAAAGCTAGTGTGATAAACTCACTTTTGACAACTCTCAGAATTATTTCAACATCTCTTTTATACCTGAGAGCTAAATAGGTCCCGGAGTTACAATTGTAGCTGTATAGAATAAACCTTAATTCCTGGTATCCATATTCACATCCATATTTTGCAACAGCATAGGACTCATTTGCCATAGCTTCTTCCTGGATTGTTTTTGACTTTCTAATTGTGCTGCCTTCTGACTACTAACCATATCAGACATTGCTTACCCTTTCAAGATTAACTGTGATCAGCTAGGTTTTCCTGACAGCAACTTGATATAAAAGGGAATTTATTTCTATCACTTTTAATTTTATTATGCCAACTACTAAACCAGTATTTTTCATACTTGGCAACTTTAAGACATGTGGAAGTCAACTCCCAGAATTCCAGAACCAGCATGGGAATTTTGAGAGCTGAAGTCCACACTTTTTAAAATTGCTAAGTTTAGAAAATACCGTATCAAACTCTTGCCTTTGCCCTTCATGGTATTCACCACTTTGACATCCAGCATTTTCTCTCTTCCCTCATCCCCATATTTGCCTTTCTGTCATTTTCATAGCTTTCCCTCTGTTGCTTGGGCTCACAGCTGGGCCTGAGGGCATCCTGACATTTCATAAAGCTGCAGTTGCCTTCAGATGATGTCATAGTGTTTAGAGCCTCAATTTCTCATAAATAGTAATTTACAATGGTGACTGTAGGCTGATCAAAGTGTTATTTATGCATTTATTTCATTGCTTTCCTAATAATTAATAGCCAGGGGAAGGCAATATATATATTTTTAGCGAGGGAGGTGCCACACTTTTTGTTTGGCCTGTAAGGCCATTCACCACTTCCTAAGTGCTGATATGATATCTTTTTTTTCCCTTTCTGGCCCACTGCAAATGTATTTTACATTTATTTTTGCCAGCTTTGATTCAAAACTGCTTTTATGTGACCTGAGCTATCTTAAGCTCTTCAGAGCAGATGGTCTCCATCATTGGGTTCTGGATTAGCAGCCTCACCTTCAGTTGACGGAAGTACTTGCACATCCCTTCCTTTCAACAGTTGGTCACTGCTCTGTGAAGTCATTTCATACTTGGCTGCCAGACTGTTCTGTTCTCTGCTGGATGGCTACATAAAACTGTGGTTGATCCAACAACAATCTGTTAAGTCAGCGAACCATCTTCAGCCTAGAAGTTCATGCCCCATTCAATTTTCCTACCTGCCAATGGCGTCCTTTCTATTTTGTACAAGTTTGTATGAAGTCTGCTCCCCATTCTTTCTTTCAACAATAATATGTGATGTAGACATACCCAGAGGGGATTTTACAGTCTGGAAGTAATGTGGGAAAAAGCCTACATAGGCACTTGGGATAAAGAACAAAGGACAGGTGAGAGTTGTCCGTTCCTTTTGAGAAAATGGAGTAGACTGAGATGAAGAAAGGAATGGAAGGGATAATGAATGATGCTGGGTGGGGACTTGAGCAGTGGTGGGTTCCTCCCAGTTCAGCCTGGTTCAGCTGAGCCGGTAGTGGTGACGATATGATGTCACTGAACCGATTCTCTTTGTTCGGGAGCTGGGCCCTCCCCACTGTTAGTCTTACCTTTTATTTGGCCCTGCCCCCAATCTATTTGCTGCCTCCTGAGTCCCAGCTGATCAGCTAGAAGGAAAAAAACTGTTTAAACTCTTGCCGCGGGGCTTCAAAGGGCCGCCCTACAGCTGATCAGTGTTAAAAGGCAGTGTGGTGGTAGACCAGTGCGGTAGAAAAACAAATGGGTAGACTGGTGCCTCCAAGAACAAATGAGTAGACGGGTAAAGCTCTGCAAGCAGTTAAAAGCCTGGTAGACTAGTACCTCTGCTAAATCCTAAAGAATTGTCACATGACCATCAAGCCACGCCCACAAAATAAGCCACGTTCACAGAACTGGTAGTAACAAATTTTGGAACCCACCCGGGACCTGAGCCAGGTCATCTTAACAAGAGCCTCTAAAAGTTATAATCAGCACTACTGTGGAAGATCTTGTTTGTATTGGATTCCTCCTCAGATAACTGGTACAGCACATATATCAGAGTCTTTTAAAGGAAATTTATCTATTTTAAATTCAGTTCCATCATTATGGTGGGAATTGTATTGTATTTAGCTGTTGGCATTTCATCCTGTTTTTCATATGAAGTTATTTGTGTTTATTATTTTCTGTTTTAAAAATAGTGCTCAGTTAATGACAGTAATTGAGACTAGAACCATCACTAAGAAACACAATTATAAAGTGCAATTGCACATGACTGCTCCACTTAGTGACAGCAGTTCCATCGGTCTCCAGTCATTGTGGCAAGGGTTGTTAAACAAGGACTTCATGTGAACTTTTAACTTCCTGCTAGCTTCCCCATTTACTTTGTTTTGTGGGAAGCCAACAAGGAAGGTTGCAAATTGTGTTCACATGACTGTGGGACACTGAGACATTCAGGAATCTGGGCCATTTGCTGAGCACCCAGGGGACAGCTTTGCCAGTCTGAACTTCAAGAATGGTCGGAGTGACCACTCATTCAGCCCTGGTGCAAGTTTGAGTGGTCACTAAATAAGTGTTGATTAAATGAGGACTTCAGAAAATGCAGAAAACTTGTTTGTATTGAATAGTAGCATATACAATGACAATTTTTTTAAAAAGGTTTTGGTCTATATTAATGATGAGCTGTTATCTTGTGAAACAGTAAAAAAAAGGATGTTAAATATTAGTATCATTTAAAAAAAAGTACAGTAGAGATGTACTTATCAAGAAATCACCCAGTCATCATACTCTAATGAGGTTTTGCCACCCTGTGACATTTTCATTCTTCAAGGAGTAATAATTCCAGAAGTGTGAACATTGTATTTGGTTTCATTACTATTAGGTCATTGGAAACTGAGTTTGTTATTAGATCTGTGCAGAAAGTCAGACTTGATGGGGCAAAATGCAGACTGGAGTACACATGGGTGCAGAAAATGTGTCTTTTCTATAGAGTAGAGTAGAGTAGAGTAGAGTAGAGTAGAGTAGAGTAGAGTAGAGTAGAGTAGAGTAGAGTACAATAGAATAGAATAGAATAGAATAGAATAGAATAGAATAGAATAGAATAGAATAGAATAGAATAGAATAGAATAGAATAGAATAGAATAGGTTTATTGTCCAAGTGTGATTGAAATTTGTGAGACATACAAGGAATTTGGGTGCCATGAATGTATGCCAGCTGCAGAGGATGGCTGCATGAGCCCAGGAAAAATGTAGCTTTTTAAAGTGCTATATTGATGCCACACATACTCTTTAAATCTGCGTATCTGTACAGTACTGAATAGCATGCACAAAATGGAGTCTACCAGCATTAGGCCTCTCCCCAAATGACATTTTGGAGGGGAGGGTACATCCCATCGGAACTCAACTGTGCCCAACTGTAATGGACATGCTTTCTGGGAACTAAAATCCACACACCCTAAAGTTGCCAAGATTGAAAAACATTGGCTTAGCACATCATGGGAAGCCAAATCATAGTGATTTATTGGCTATGGCAGAGAGTTTAGGGGTTCTTGTTAACCTAGCCAACTCTAATTTGTTTCAGAGAATCATAATGTTTAAAGGGGCCAAGAAAAGTATGAACCCACTGTTTTTATTATTCAGACTGGAATCACAAGTAATAAGTCTGCTGTTATGAACTTATTCTTACATAGCCTTTAATGACTCTCCCTAATTTGCAAATGATAAGGTTCCTTGTTACATTATCTAGTCATTACAAGGATTACTCTGCAGT
The DNA here is from genome assembly GCA_030761175.1 of Masticophis lateralis. NCBI lineage: Eukaryota > Metazoa > Chordata > Lepidosauria > Squamata > Colubridae > Masticophis > Masticophis lateralis. The sequence goes on along the minus strand of JAUDYJ010000001.1, from coordinate 318,380,839 downwards.
CTATTAATTTCACACCTTTCAAATGCCAAGCACAGAAACTTCTGCTCTGTCATTTTTTAGCTGAGACAGAAGTAGGGTGGGGAGAAGTGTGTCACTTGAGCAAATTAAGACATCTTCTTAAATTCCATGGACATAAGAGCTTTTCTTGACCTTTCTTGGTTTTCAGAGCAAGATACCACCTGCTAGAATCTTTGTAGGAAAGAGAAGATTGAGCCACAGAGCTCAATATCTATATAACAGGTCAATATCTGGTTGCCATTTGGAACGAGAGTGATAGTTGGATTTGATTTTGTCTATGCAGCCTTTTGATATCATTCACCATGGTCTTTGTAAACCAGCTTCAGGGCTTGAGATCCATTTTGTGCTTGTTCTCCTTCTTCCTCCAGGTGTCGTTCCAGTTAGTGGACTGGTTCATTCAGGTCATGATTGTCTAACTGGAACCCAAAGGTGCTTTTTCAAAAGGCAACTGGAGTTCTGAAGATGCTTGGATGAGAAGTGAAATGTCTTCAAGGAAAAACAAAGTCCAGTTATCTTTTGAAAAAGCGCCTTTGGATTCTAGTTAGTGTTGATATCTGATCGAGCCCATACCAAACTGTGACTCTGAGTGGCATATACTAAAAACAAATCATAAAACAATAATATTAGAAAAGAACTCTTCCACTAAAAGCATCTGTTGGTGTTACTATTGTTGGTTGGACAGCCCAGCGATTTGTTGGGATCAGTATGTCTTCGCCCAAATAGACACTGAGCTGGAAAGGTGAAGTAAAAAAAGGAGTCTTTATTTGTATGCACAAGTGAAGTGGCTTCTCTTGCTGATCTCTCAGTCAAGAATGGAGCAATTTTCTGCTCTCAAGTGCCACTTGTATATGCTTTTACTTGAGAAAACAATAAGCAGAGTTCATTCACTGATTTCAGGAATTTGACACATCACTGACATTACTGCTGGCTTGTATACCCGTTAATGCTCATCTAAATATTCAGGAAATGTGTTTTTTATAATTCTAATGAACTTTTGAATGCAAAAGATCAAGCAAGACCTTCTTGATCAGTTCTTATTGGTGTAACTGCTTACTTATTCTTCCCAATTTAAGGGATCTAGTAACTGGAAGCAGAAAGTCTCTGATCTGCTGATATCATTATTGAAAGACAACGAGAAGGTTTGATGTTATAGACCATGGGTGTCAAACTCGCGATGTCCCGTCATTGTCATGTGATGTATCACAACTTTTTTCTCCTTCGCTAAACTGGGGGTGGGCGTGGCCAGCATGTGACGCATCTGGACCATGGTCCACAAGTTTGACACCCCTGCTATAGACAATACAGCCATCTCACTAAGTTGCCAGTTCATGGAGATCCTAAGCCTGTTGATACTACATGTTGTGGGAAACTTCCAGAAGGATATTAAGGATGAGGCCAGTCTCACCTCAGGGGAAATGATGTTCCGTAGGCCAGGCGCCACAGCAGAAATGATCTTCCATAGACCAGCAGATAGCAGATTCCACCAGATGTAACACATTTGTCAGGGGTGAAATTCACTTACCTTCCCTACCGGTTCACCTTCTGCACATGTGCAGAGGCTGAAATACGTGTGTCATGATATACGTGCGGGTGGACGGGGCTTCGCACATTCGGCCCTACCAAATTATGTGATCTGGATAGAACTGGCTGAATTTCACTCCTGACATTCATGGACAGGATCCACAACTTACCTCCTCTGCTGAATCTGATGGGCTGGGCAGATCTAATCAGGGATTGGGTTAGGGTTAATTTTAACCCTCAAATAAATTGGATACATGCTATGAAGGGCTTTAAAGATCAAAAACAGCACTCTGAATCGATTCAATTGCATGGCAACCAATGCAGCTTGTGAAGCAAAGCTATAATGTATGCTGTTCTTAGGAGAACACATGACTGCTTGTGCCACTGCATTTTGCACCAACATGACTCCCTTTTGCTGCCATTAGTAGTTTTTCCAGCCTTTTGCATCCCAGACCAGATAGCCCTGCTATGCAATGGTGCCTTCTAAAAGGCCCCTTCTAGAGTATGAAGCAGTTGGTTTCATAATCACTTGTGATTAGGTTCTGAAAAGTCTTGGAGAAGGTTACAGAACTTTATTGCCAGGCTGATTCCCTGTGAGAACTTTGCAAACTATATGAAAATGGTCATCGATATTTCAAAAAAGGTTCATTATCCAGTGGAGTGATAAATAGAGTCTCATGTTGGAAGTATAAGTAGGGATATTAGCATTCTTACTTTTGCCAAACTACTTTAGCTTCAAATTAGGGCTACCAGCTCTCACCTGCAAAAATCCAGATAACAAAATCTGGGAGGGAGAGTACAGTAAGAGCTCTCAGTCCACCTCAGAGCTACAACGATTTAAAAACAAAACAGTTTTGCTTCAATAAAGGAGAATATTTGTAGCTCAGAGTTCACATGAGGTGTCCTTGGTGCTCTCTGAGCTTGCTTGTTTTCTTGCAGATGTTTCAGTGGTGGGTTGCTACCGGTTCACCCCAGATTGGGTGAACCGGTAGTGGTGGTGGCGGGAGGCTCTGCCCACCCACCCAGATGTTTCCGTGCACAAGCGTCATACACATGCGTGAGTGTGCGCACACCCATAAGCGAACTGGTAGTGATGGGTTTTGAAACCTGCCCCTGAGATGTTTCATTATCCAAACTAGGTAATATCATCAGTGCTAGTAAGGAGTGAAGTTTGCTGTCAGATTGTATTCTGGTAGCTTGCCCTGTCCGTGTTGGTGGGGGTTGCCTTAGAAGTTCTTTGGTTGGGCTGTTTATTGTTGGCTCTTTGGCAGTTTCTTGATTGTGGTATTGTTTAATTGATTGTTGGTCTGGTGTTAACCTTGGAGTTAATCTATGCTGATATGAGTGCTGATTGCTGGTGGAGACGTGCTTGGTTCTTTTTGTTCTTTTTTGAGCCGGTGATAATCTCTTTTGCTCCAGTTCCCAGTCAGGGGTGAAATGCTACTGGTTCGGATTGGTTCACCCAAACTGGTAGGAATCAATGCTATCAGTTTGGGCAAACTGGTATTTCCTATGATCAGCTGTGCTGCACAATTTATATTCGCTAGAAAGCAGGAAATCCTATTTTCTAGAAAATCTAAATCGAGTGTCACAGCTGTTTCCCCCCCACCCCCGCTGTTCTACTTACCTTTGAATGCTCAGAAAAGGCTTTTTCAACGCTGTGCAGTAGCACCTGCAGTGCGCCTGCGGGTGGAGCGCACATTTAGTGTGCACTGCACATGCGTGTGCGAAGCGAACCGGTAGCGAAACAAACCAGTATCAGACTTCAGAGCATTTCACCCCTGTTCCCAATGCAGAACCAGAATATGCCATCTATCTCTCAGAACTAGTTATTGCCCTCTGATAAGACACAACTAGGGCTGATTCTGAATGGACGCAATGATTCATGTAGCAGTGCCCCAGGGGGAGAAAACTAAAAAGAAAATAGAATTGGGTTGCCCTCCATATTTGGAAAAGAGATGAAGTGCAAAATTTACCTCATTCACCTTACTCCATAATCAATCATTTCTTTCATGTTGGTAATCTATCTGATAAAAGTACTGGTTAGTAAACCGAATGCTTTTTCAAAAGGCTGCTTTCTCAGTAGGCTGCCTGCTTTGAACAGGAATAAGGCACAACATGACTAGGCATCCGAATTCTAGGCATTCAGACATCTATTTAGGCATTACATTGGTACTGGAAGGTAGGAAAACCTCTCTGGGAACATTTATTTCCATGACGTCCTAGAGATTGGCCGGTCAGCAACCCACAGGGTGTGCAACTGCTGAAAACTGGAGTTAATAAAAAGGGCTTTTTTTGCTAGAGTGAAACATATATATCTGTCAATAGCACAGTGAGTATATTTTTCCAGACTGCTCAATGTTTAAATCATATACAGAGAGTTAAGTGCCATCATTAGATTGTTAATATAAAATTAGCATGCAAATTTAGATAATTCCCTTGAGAAATGGTTCATCCAATTCAAATAATAAGTGTAACACCAAGCCAACCACAATCAATGATGAATAAAGCTAAGCAGTGTCTGCCCTGGTTAGTTTTGGGATGGTAGAAAATCCTAGAGCTATAGGCTTGATCAGAAAGTTAGAAAAAGGCAGAGGGAACCAGCTCTGTACTATCGCTACATGACTTATCCATATAATCCTGTGGAATTGAGTTCAATTTGAGGGTTCCTGATTATTTATTTATTTTGCTTTAAAAAGAGTTTCTGGTTGAAAATAGTCAGTGGCAGAAGAGATGATTTGCACACAGAAGATCCCAGTTTCAACCCTTGGCACTTACAAGGGCTGTGAAAATTTCTGCCTGAAATTCCAGAGGGGTAACTAGTCACTATAAGGTAAAGGTAAAAGTTCCCCTAACATATATCTGCTAGTCGTTCCCGACTTTAGGAGGCGGTGGTCATCTCTGTTTCAAAGCCGAAGAGCCAGCGCTGTCCGAAGATGTCTCTGTGGTCATGTGGTCGGCATGACTAAACGCCAAAGGTGCACGGAACACTGTTACCTTCCCACCAAAAAATAGAGCCTGTAGCTCTATTTTTCTACTTGCATTTTTTATGTGTTTTCGAACTGCTAGGTTGGCAGAAGCTGGTCACTATACTGAAGCCATTTGTACACAGCAATCTTGTTTTTATTTTCTTACCTTTCTTTAATTCTACTTTATAGAAGTTTAAATGAGAACAGCAATCACAATCAACTGGAATTCCACTTGAATGTTTCCAAGTTAGCTGGAAAGTAATGCTTGGATTTACAAAAAGTACAGTATTTCCTTTACTTGAGTTTAATCTTTTCCCTTCCATGTCAGCAGTTGATCTTAAAGGTTTAACATATTCATGAATAACATCCCAATGTACTGCATATGTCAAACAATACAGAAATAGCTGGTTGATATTTTACATGATTCATAAATTAAATTACCAGTTCATTCATTCAAGAAAAAAAAATCAAGGCTGTTGCAATTCATTTTTTTTAAAAAAGAGAAGGTTAAAATGTGGCTTCCTTTCATAGACTGTCAAAATTAATAGATTTCATGATACATTGGTACAAACTCAGAAATTACTGTGCTAATTCTGAAAGCTTTAAAAATAGACACATGTCCTTTATAATGGAAAGGGAGAGAATCTTTCAATATATCTGAGATAATTCAAAAGTTTATGCTTTTGCCTTTCAAATTATTTTTTGAAAACATCCATTTGTACCTTTTAACTTTCAAATGTAGAGCATCTCAGAGACCAGAGCTAAGCAGATTGAGAAGATGGCTGAAATTTTTTTGTGGCCAGACTTTTCATTCCAAGTTGTTTGTACTTCAGGGCCATCTGCAAGGGGAGGCTGGCAAAAGGGTTAAAATAGTGCTGGTTTTCATGTGTGTTTCCTTTTTCCATGTCTGTTGACATGGCTACTTGACATGATTTTTGAAAAAGGACCAGGCTTTGTGCAATCACAATGGCCGTCCTTACTTTTTTGACACCCCTATGATATCCCTGCTGCATTTTAAAATCAGTGTGGGCCTTTTGCACAGAGTGGACCTTTTCCCTTAACCCTAAAAGATAACAGAGTCTCTGTGAATTTTACTCCGCTATTTGTAAATGACTTTAGGGGGTGGTGCTCATCTCTATTTCTTTAAAACATTGACCCAACGCTGTCTGAAGATGTTTCAGCAGTCATGTGGTCAGCATGATGTCACACCATGACACATAGCGAAGCATGGAATGCCGTTATCTTCCCACCAAAGTGGTACCTATTTATGTACCTGCATTTTACATGCTTTCCAACTGCTAGGTTGGCAGGAGCTGAGGCAAGCAATGGGAGCTCACTCTGTGACAAACCACCAGAGCACAAATATTCTCCGGCATCTTTTAAGCCACTGAACCACGCCACTTCTTTTGCTGTAACCCTAACCTTTTTCCATTTATTTTTTTCCCCTTGGCTTTTTCGCGGGACTGCCAATGATTTAAATATTTTTGAAGTGGATTGTCAGTATTACTTTAATCACTGGCATTTATTATTTCTTAAATTAATTTTATAGTAGCTTTCTCAATCACTTGAACCTTTGTGAGAAGATTTACACCCTAATATAAGAATAAAGATCCTAAGGCTAATTGCTGCTGAATCACAGTTCCCAGAATTCCTCATCAGTGACCATACAAGATAATGCTCCTCTCATTCCTCCAACCTTGAAGTAAATTCTGTCAGCTTCATTGTTTTGCATTCCTTCTTCATTCCTCATATAGTCCATCAGTGGTAATAAAGCATATTAGGATGTTTTGGAATGTGCCATCTGTTAAAACTAATTTCCTTCCTTCCTTCCTTCCTTCCTTCCTTCCTTCCTTCCTTCCTTCCTTCCTTCCTTCCTTCCTTCCTTCCTTCCTTCCTTCCTTCCTGAGATTCCCCTAAACCGCCTTCTTATGCCTAGATAGTGTCATACACTGCCTGGCTGAACCCTGGAAATATAAAGTTTAGTGACACTCATTCTGTATTAATCATACTATTCACGCGTGCCTTCTGTATCTGTCATGAAGTCTAGATCAGATTTTTGTTTCAAATTGCCCTGCCTCATTCAAGAAGAATAATGTGGGGGAAGGGCAAACAATATAATTTTCCACTTCCTTTGATTTTCTAAAACTTCTGCTTTATTCTTTCATTTAAAAACCTTACAGGAATTAAAAAAAAAAAGCATGTAGAATTCAACATTTTATCTAGTCTGCCATTTTATCTAGTCTAACCAGTCACTTTGGATAGTGGAATGGACAGCATATAAATTTAAAATCAATAAACAAACAAACAAACAAACAAACAAACAAACAAACAATAAATAAATAAATAAATAAATAAATAAATTTTGCATGTAACAAGAGCCATTCCATGTTGAATAGAGAAGTAATAGCCTTCTCTTGTCTCCCTATGATCTAATCTGCAAGAACAGTTTTTTGCTATTACAGCTAGGATCAAAGCCTGCATTATTTTATAAAAAAATAATCTATGTCGAACTGTAGATATTTTCCTCATCAGTCAAAAATGTTTTAGGAGACGATCTGGTAGGCAGAACTGAACGAAAATAGCATGCCTGGATATTTAAGCTACCTGCTTTCCATCCCTGACCTTTATTACTGGAATGCTACAGGTTTCTTATATTTTCACCAATATAGCTTTTGAGGGTAGAGGCAACTTTGCTTGGAAACACATTTTAAAATAAATATTTGATATACTAGCTTACCAAATTAGATCCATGTAGGCTTTTAATTGATTTAATTACATCTGCAAGACATAGCATTATTGGAGTTTATACATAGATGGCAATTTACACACAAAAAATCTAAGTTTCAAAAGTGCAGAATCCAACAATATATTATATTCCATAAAACCGTTATCCACATCTTGTTTTTAATAGTCTACAAAAATATGACCAACTATTCTGAGCGTTTCCCCCTTCCTACAAAGCATTTCATCCAAAACAAAGGAAATACAGAAACAATCAATTAAATTTAGTAGGCAGGTCAATACTGTTGTACACGTATAAAATAATGTCATATATGTGGCTATGCACCATTGAATACATTTGTATTCCTGAAACAGTTTTCTCACTTTCTTTTCTCATTAATTTATAAAATTTACCTCTCTTAAAATTAAATGCTACTTAATAAAATGTAATTAAAACATTAACATTTAGCACACGATCAGAAAAGCGAAGCTGGAGCAAACCAACAGTCTATCTTGATCAGCATGTATGTTCCTACAGTAACCATGGAGGTGCTTATGATTAGTCCACAACCAAGACATGAACACAATAGTATCTTCTTATTTAGGCTCTTAAACAGCTGGTACTGAAAAATGCTTTGCCTCAGATTCTGATGATTATATAGCGATCATGGTTAGTTGACATTCATTACCCTATTTTCCACGAATTTGCCTAATTCCTTTTTTAAATCTGTCCAAGTTAATATCGTTTCCAGATCTTTGAGTCATGCAGTCTGTAGGTTAACTATGCACTGTATGAAAAATACTTCCTTCTGCGATGCCAAATGCCTCACCATTCAGTTTCATTGTATCAGCTTATATCCTAGCATTCTGTATAAATTGTGTCACCTTGAAGACATTTAGAGCTGCACAATGCAATCTGAGCTTATACACAATGGCATGAACGTGGGTTGGCTGGTAGCTTTGGAATTAAAAGGAGGCAGATGAAAAATGATGGAGGATTGTCATCCAGCTCTTCATTTTAAATAAAAATGGTATCCTGAAATGTATATTCAGCACTTTATCAAAACTACATTAAATCCTGTTGAGAACCACTGGAATTAAGTTATATTCCTACATACATTCACTTTTGAGTAAAGCCTTGCTGGATTTTCTTGGAAATACAATGCTCACAAACTAATTTCAGATGACTAAGGATCAGATATGAGCAGGTGGAGCAGTAGTTAGAATGCAGTATTGCAGGCTAATTCTGCCGACTGCCAGCAATTCGATCCTGTCAGGCTCAAGGTTGACTTAGCCTGAAGTTGGTAAAATGACGACCCAGATTGTTGAGAGAAATATGCTGACTCTATAAACCACTTAGAGGGGGCTGTAAAGCACTAAGTTAGTTATCATATTCTGCACAATTTGTATTCAAAGCACCTAGCAGACTGTAAGAGAGAATTGCTAGATACCCGAACGGGGTTTATGACTTCTAAGTTTGGTTTTCTTTTTTTTACTAGAGCTGAGGTGGGCTAAATTTAAGTCAGTCAACAAAAAGATCACTTGGTGACAAGATTATGACTTCAAATTTTTTAAAAATAAAGTCTATCATAACAGGACACATTGTATACATTTTAATTATTTTACTTTATTTTTGTGCCTTCCAGTCAATGTTGCTTTTGGCAACTGCCTGGATAAGTTCCTGCAATTTTCTTGGCAAGGTTTTTTGGAAGTGATAAGGCTGAGGGAGAGTGACTGGCCTAAGGTCACTCAGATGATTTTGTGCCTAAGGTGGAACTCTTGGTTTCTACTTTAATGTGTTAACCTTTAAATCAGGTTGGCTCCCTTATCCTATATTGGAAGTATAACCCCCCCCCCCCACAACGCAGCAATCCTACATGATGGAACCAGCCACCTATTATCCAAAATAATGAATTATCTTTTATACATAAACTGCATAATGCTCACTTTGTCCAAGAAAAATTTGTATACTTCCACCTTATTGCTACTGTTGCACAACAATTTTTAAATAAATATATTAATATTTGGTTACTAAGAATATATAGAGAGCAATCTTATTAAAATATTTTTCATTATACCGGTAATGAGCCTCATGCAGTGAAAAGGATCCTAAAAAGAAAATTTCAAGGATATATATATATATATATATATATATATATATGTGTGTGTGTGTGTGTGTGTGTGTGTGTGTGTGTGTGTGTGTGTGTGTATGTTTTTTGTATTAAGTCATCCTGGATTACCACGAATGGAGGAGATATCACAAATCTCCAATTTCTGCCTTTCAGCCCAATCTCATGGGCCATCCAGACAGTATCATATAGCCGACAAGCTATTTTTCTATGTTTTTAATATTTTTGCTGATAATACTATAAATAAAGGGAGGCTGTTATAGATCTATTTCGAGCTTATTTGCTCTCATCAGACAGTCATATCCTTACTGGGATTTGAACCTGGGCCGTCTGCCTGCAGGCAGACGGCCCAGGTTCAAATCCCAGTAAGGGTATGACTGTCTGATGAGAGCAAATAAGCTCGAAATAGATATATATATATATATATATCACATATAATAAATGAAACATCTTTGCAAATCCCATTTTGGCACCAAACCCAACCAATTTCATTCATTGTAACAGACTTTGGAATTATTAATCATTTTATGAGACTGGTATATGATTTGAAGAGCAATCATATCCATAAAAGAGGAAGTTTACAATCAAATTTAAATTCTCTTTTTCTTAAAAACAGTAGATGTACATTTAGGATAGTTTTGTGGAATGAGGGAGAACATGTATCTGTTTTCATTTTTATTTTTCAAGCATTGTAAGTGGGGATAGATAGAAGAAGTAGGTGGAGAAGAATAACTGAAGATAAAGCTTCAGTTTTACTCCATAAACATAGAGCTTCCCTTATAAAATTTCACAAGTTTTAACTTAGCAGAAGGAAACTTTATCCCTCTAAAGAACAGACCACTATAAAAATTTTCCTGTTACACTAGAGAAAGCTGCAGAGATGACCTTGGAGAAGGAACACCTCAATTAGTTAACATGAATGGAGCCCAGAAAAGGAAGAAGCTTTCAAGATCCGGCTACTATAATCTATACCAGTCAAGTAGTATTCTAGTATTTCTTGTGGTATCTGTTTCCTGATCTGATCTATCAATCCTGAAAGCCCGAAGCTGTTTTTCCCTTCCTTTCTTATACTAAAGAGAGTTAAGGCAGAGTTAGTTTAAGTTTCTTTCTAACATTTTATTCCTTTCAGGGACTAAATTCATGTTTTGCTAAATGCCACATTCCTTCTCTGAGATCATCTCTCTCTGTAATTTCCTACACACACACATTTCTAGACCAATCCTTCATTTTGTATATAAAGCTCCTTCTTTTAATAATGTGATTTACACCCACACAAATACACCACACAGGCATACACGCTCTTCTCCTTCAATCACCACTACCACTTTCACTTTTATGAGTGAAACTCTTTGGAATCATATAGTACTGATTGCAGCAACATAGAGGAGAGGGGAGGATTTCTATGAGGAGATCACAGTGAGCGCTGATAGAAGGTTCACCAACAAGGATTCCATATCTAAAGAAAAAAAATGTAGAGCATCTGCTTTGCATGTCTTCCATCATGTTGATATTCCAGAAGTTGTGTCACCAGGTGTGGGAACCCAGAAAACCAGTGACATTCTAAGATGGCTCCCCTATTGTGGCTCCCCTATTTGGACTCTCTCTGTACTTTGTGGTTTGTGTATTTTAATTTTTAATCATATTTTAATTTAATAATGGTTGTTTATAGTTTTATTATTATAATTTTATATCATTGTTTTATTTGACTGTTGTATGTCAGAGTCACTTTTGTGATAGGCAGCCATATAAATTTGGCCAATGAATAAAATAAATAAAAAAGTCACAATCTTGCAATCAAAACCTGCTTCTTTTTTAATGTGTGTCACAGGTGACACTTCAATTCCATGTTTGTGGATGCCATCTTGAATTTTTACACTCCCTTTCTATAGATATCCATGTAATTTTTGTATGGAGAACATTTTTCTCCAACTCAGGATTTTAGCTTTTTCCTAATGTTAAGCATGGCATATGGATAGCTGCTGTTTTGCTAGTTTCAATAAATAGCAAATCTTGTTTGAAAGTATAGTACAAATAGAATTTGGGAAATTATTAGAACTTTTAATGCTCACACAGGCTTCAATCTGTTAATCTAAGATTGGTAGATACTTTTAAAATAAAGCATGGATCCCCATATTAAGAAAACAATATTTAAAAAATTGAATACTTCTACAAATTTCCTTAGCTGGTATACAAACATATTAAGGCTGATGCTCATAATAATAATAATGATTATTTATATACGTCACAAGTGAACATTTATCATTCCCACCCATCCCAATGTTGTTTCAATAGGTTGAGTTTTGATTACTACCATATACACATAAAATGTACTTCAGTGTCTCGTCTCCCTGGAGAGCTTTATTTCAATATAATTACTTACAGAAAGAAAACTTTCTTTCTGCTAAAATAGTGAAAACTTGCCCTAAGACATCAAAATGCAAGAATCAAGTCAAGTTGAGTTACTCTTGAAATTAACACCATACAAATATCGCTTCACTTTATCATATCACTTTGTCATGACTTCTACCCAATCCTGGAGACTGTATTTTGGTGACCACACTGAAGTTAAAGCATCGGAAATTGTTCTTGGGAATAACTGCTATATCAGTTTTATCCTATTCACTGCTACTCTGGGGTTCCGCTTAAGACTCTCCCCATGCAAAAGCCTACAATAGATTAAATAATCCAAATAAAGCAGATGGTCTGAAGGGCATCATTAATTACATAGAAAATGCATCTTAATGTCTGTCCTGGCCATTTCTGTCTACTCTTTGTTCCAAAATGATAGTTAAAAAATTCAGCAGAGTCTATATACAAATGCATTGGAAATGTTCTAAAACAGCAATGACATAAGCAGTGTTCTCTTTTTTCCCTTTCGAAACAGGCCCAGTTAAACCAGGTTAGCATTTGGGTCACAAATGGTTTGCGCAAACAATAGAAAAGGCTGCTGAAGTTACACAAAACCAACTCGGTTCACAAACAATAATGAACAGCTATTTCCATTCAAAATGTACACTGGTAAAGAATTCCTTAAATGTTAACTCATTTTCTTTCAAATGCAGTGTTAATAAAAGGCTGGTTCCCTTGAATTTGCACAGAAAAAGAGAGAAGGGATAAGTAAAGATCCCTGCTGTGCACCACAAAAAAGGCAGTCCTAAATTCTCCATTTAATCCAGATTTAAAAGTGAAACTTGCATTTCTATACAAAAAAAGGTACAAAGTTAGAAGGTGACATTATATTACATCTATTATCCATAATATCACAGTGCTAGTTTTAAATGGCTAAAACAAAAGAGGTTTAATTGATTTAATATATTCTATGGCAAACAAACCCTGTGTCTTGGTATCAATACCAGATAGCTCTTTTATCTTTAAGAGGCAATTTCACTTACAAGTGCTAATTTTTTTTTTTAATGTTTGATAAGAATAGTTTTGCTTCTGTTTTTCCTTTGTGGCATTAATAAAAGGAACCAGGAAGAACTACCTAATGTGCTCCGTTTTTCCTCAAAGGAAATTGAAATGATATGAATCCCAGCCTGAAAAGAAGCAGTTCTAAAGCCCCTAAATTTCTTGCCATGTACTAACCTAATAATAGAACTAAAATTAAAACCTTCTACGGTTTTAAAATAGAGCATGGTGACAAGCCTTCGGAATGCGCCAGCTTTCCAATTAGGGTCCCACCACAGCTTCAGTTTGTTGAATGAAGTTCCTTAGTCATCCTCAGTTCTGCTTTCACTGGATTTTGTACTATCTCCTATGTCTTGGTGGGGTGAAGCACCTGGAGAGAAACAATTGTTCCTGTCTTAGAGAAATTATGATTAACCTAGCTACAGTTTGTTAAAGACACATAAAATATATGAAGTTCCTTTATCTCAAAAATTATACTAAGTCAGTGATGGTTTACCTTTTTGTTGTCACGTACTGAAAGGGTGCGCATGTGCCTGCACCCATAATACAATGTGCGTGTGACCCCCCCAATGTTCCCTCCACCCCCACGCATGTGTGCGTAACCCCCCACCCTATTTTGGGCCTAGCAGGCCTCCCTGCAGCTTCCTGGGATCAAAAATGGGCCATGGGCCCATTTTTGGTCCCAAGAGGCTGCAGGGAGGCCTGCTAGGCCCAAAGCAGGGTGGAGTGCTGCTGCATCCCCCCGTGCTTCCCCGCGCATGTGCATGCATCTCCCACATGCACCCCGCTCCCCACACATGCGTGGAAGAGGCCCAAAAAACAGCTGGCTGGCGGGAGGCGCACACACATGCAGGATGGAGCTGAGCTGGGCGAAGGCTCGTGTGCCTGTAGAGAGGGCTCCACATGCCAATTGTGGCACAGGTGCCATAGGTTCACCATATCGGTACTAAGTGATACAATGGGTTTGAATAATTGTAAATGGAAGCTGGAGGAAGAAAGGGTGCATGATCTTAGAAAAGACCAGGATTGTTCCCTATCATGGTGCTTGGTTCAAAGAACAGGTGGCTCGGTGGTCAAATGTTTGGTTTACACTTATGTAATTCCTTGTCATTTAACATTAATTAGCTGATCTAATGGGATTTGAAGACCAGGTCTGCCTATGCTTGATACATTAGAACATCCCAAAAGAGGAATAAGAATACACCAATTTAACTTTTTTTAAAAAAAAGTATGGGTGGAACACATGGTGTGCTAGTACAGGCAATGTCACACTCTTTTTAACAAGTTTCCCTGGTAAAAGTTAATTAAAATGTTCATACTTTCAAGATCCATCTGGTGTTGCTGAGCACAGGATCTCTGAGCAGCCAGAGCCTTCTTGTCTTCCATCGATTTCAGATCCTCTGGCGGCCAACGAAGCTCTCCACTTTCCACATCCCCCATCTCAGATGGCTCTACCACAATGGATGGTAATCTCTTTGACAGTTTTGGATACTTTTCATGGGCATCTGGAAAAGCCTATGAAGTACAATGAAAAAATTATTTAATTCCATTATGATGATCAGGTTGTAATGACATGTATAACGAAATAACTATAGGGACAAATGGATGTTCTCTGTTTCAATGTTTTAAAATGCCATTAAAGATTATAAAAAGGAAAAACTAGCAAACCCCATAGCAATAATTAGTACAATCTTTCAACACAAAACTTTCATAAACCAGGAAGGCTAAACTCAAGTTCTAGAGGAAATGAATGTGTCCATATTACCAACTAGTAATTTTATTTTTGGTGGCATCCTGTTGACTATCAATTCTCCATTGGTAATAATGGGCCATGGTGGTAACAGCTGCTATGCCCTTCATAATTTGCTTAGGGCTTCTTGTGAACTCGCATTTTCCATTTTATGCACCAGAAGAGAGAAAGGAATGGTACCGAAAGAATTCTTGTACCATGGTGCCATGCAATGTATCTCAATTTATCTTCAAACTTCACCTTAAACTGCTTATCTTAACTACCCTGAACATTAAAACCAATTAAAGATAGGCAATATTTTGAAGGCGAATTCAAGTAAAAGGTTTTTTTTTCTGTCAAACCAAGGAAAACTTCTTCCCTTTAACCCAGGGAAGAACATGTTAGAATATTTGAAACTGACAGAATGGGAAGGTCGACAGAAAGATGTGTTTCTTGGTATCATCCCCCCAAAACAAGAAGTTAGGCCTTCAATACTCATTGCCTCCTGCTATGGCCTCTTAGCTCAAAAATTTGCCAGTCTGATACAATTTCATTGGGCAATAGAAATAAGAAATAGTGTAGCATTTGTCCTGAAAAACCAAGAATCTTTACCTCCCACCTTTTGTTCTTTATTGACACTGCTATAAACAATGGATAATGGTAATTTACTGTGACATATTGCTATTTACATTCTATCATTCTGATGGTTAATATTTGTGTAATACAAATATACAATATTTAATCATCTGGCATGAGTCCAGCTGACAGCCTCAACTCAAACAAATGACAATTATTATGAAACCACAAGAGCATTTATACTGCAAATAGTAAAGAGCATGGTTACTTTAAACAGGATGATTTTTTAATACAAGCTTCATCAGATCAATCTTCATATAAATGATTCCAGATTTGGTTTCAGTCTCCTTACATGGAGGATTTCAAAGGCTAGATTCTAGGCAGAGAAAGAAACAGAACCAACTGCCAGTCAGAAAAGACTCCATCAATATTTGCAATAGAGAAGCACAGTTTCTAGCTATGCATGGATTTTCAATTAATTTCAAAACCCCAAGGAAGTGATAAGCTAATAGCCCTAATAAGGGCAAGTTGTCCATTCCTTAGCATGGATGGATGGAGGTTTTTAGCTTCTTCAAAATGCTTTGCACCAGCCAGAGACAATACTTCAAGGACACCTGGCCAGAAAGAAGACTGCAGGTACATTCCAAGGACGATTGTTCTGAAAATATCTGGTTTGAATATGATAGGACACAAGGGAACCAATGGGAGGCAGATGTGGGAAACAAAAGGTTTTCACTAGGGAATTGGCATAGAAACCTTAGGCCTGGATTTGCATTACTGTACTTCACTTGACTTTAGTAAAACTATACCTTACTCACAAAAATGGAGTCATGGATCATTCTTGCCTAAGGTTAAAGTTGAGGCAGGACTGGCAGGCATTTTGCGGTAGTGAATTTGTGGCCCTCCAGTTACTTTTCATGTCTATCAGCAGTTCAAACATCACAGCTCAATTCCGCTCAGCTAATAGCAATAGCAATAACACTTAAAGTTATATACAGCTTTACAGTCCTCTCTAAGTGGTTTTACAGAGTCAGCATATTGCCCCCAACAATCTGGGTCCTCATTTTACCAACTTCAGAAAGATGGAAGGCTGAGTCAATGTTGAGCTGGTGAGAATCGAACTGTTGGCAGTCAGCAGAATTAGCCTGCAATATTGTATTCTAACCACTGCACCATCATGGTTGCTAATATTTATTTATTTCGGATTTGTATACCGCCCTTCTCCCAGAAGGGACTCAGGGCGGTGAACAGCCAAAATTAAAATACATAAAGTACCAAAGTTATGAGAAAAACTACCAAGAATTAAATCCTTGGCTAGTCAATTTAAAACCCTAAATTCATAAAATTCCAATTTTAAAAACCAATCCATACAAGTTAAAAAAACCCATTAAAAAACCCTTTGGGCTAGGCCGGCTTGTTGAAATAGGTAGGTCTTCAGGGCCTTACGGAAGGTACGAAGGTCCGGGATCAGTCGTAAGCTAGGAGGTAGCTCGTTCCACAAGGTGGGTGCCCCCACAGAGAAGGCTCTCCTCCTGGGGGCCACCAGCCGACATTGTTTGGCCGACGGCACCCTGAGGAGGCCCTCTCTGTGTGAGCGTATTGGCGAGTGGGAGGTTATTGGTAGCAGCAGGCGGTCTCGCAAATACTCTGGCCCTATGCCATGGACTGCTTTAAAGGTGAGAACCAACACCTTGAAGCGCACCCGGAAGACCACCGGGAGCCAGTGCAGCTCACACAGGAGAGGTGTTAGGTGGGAGCGCCAGGTTGCTCCCATAATCACCAGTGTGGTCACATCCTGGACCAGCTGGAGCCTCCGAGTGCACCTCAAGGGGAGCCCCATGTAGACAGCATTACAGTAGTCCAGGCGAGACGTGACGAGGGCATGGATGACTGTGCATAAGGAGTCCCGATCCAGAAAGGATACTGGAAACTGGCAGAAATTATAGTACATAGATAGGAAAGAGGTATATATGAGCCCTTGAAGTAACTACAAATGGAAGGGCAAATGACCAAACAGGCCTTAAAATGGAGTCTTAAAATTGTTCAACCACTGAACGTGATTATCTACTTTTGTTTCTGTTTCTTGTTGTCAATTTGGAGAGTGCACATTAATTCACAGAGGATGGATTAATGTGCACAGTGGGTGCCACATTTGCTGCATTTGAAAAATTATCAAGCTTTTTAGATTCATGCCAGTGTAAATATGTGGAATGTGTCTAACCACCAGATTCAGAGCAGAGACTGAAATTCTCGGTCACCCAGGTATAAAATGTCTATGTCTCCAGACTTTAGAAAACAGAATATACCACATCATAAAAAGAATTATTCTTAATAGGAATGCATGTAAAATATGTATACTGAAGAATAATGAACAGAAACAACATATTTTAAGGATGAAATGCAGTACTTTCAAAAAAGTATATGGAAGGAAAACCAAAACAGACAAAATATTTTAGACAAAAATATGTATATTACAAAAAAACATGCAAGGAAATGGGTATGGATTTTCATGATTTTTTTTTTTACCAAATTTACCAACTAATGTAGAAAATAATTTAGGATGGGGAAAATGAGAAATTGAGAGAACTATTCAGATTAGCCTATTGTTATTTTTAAGGATTGCATGATACCCTTATGTCCTCATATACTTAATGAGAAAAGTTGTAAAGACAATACATCTGTCAATATATATGTCCCATTGTTGGAAGTACTAGAAGATATTTCATAGATATTTAGATTTACTGGTAATTACTGAGGGTTTTTTTAAAAAAAATAACCTTAAGGAAATGTCAGAAAACTGTAATGTAAATCTCAAAGCCTTCTGATTGTTTTCATCAAATGCATCTTCATTACTATCTCTTACTACTATAGGATATTTAGCATGCAATGGAAGAATAAATGTTTGCCATAAGCCTCTTGAGATCTCCTAGTAGGTGGAATTACAGTAAATGTCAACAATACTCTTATTTCTGACATTTACTTTAACAAATATGAATATAGAAAAAAAAGTAAAAAAGAATTCATGCAACATGTACGGAGATGTGGAATTGTTATCAATGCTATGATATACATTAATTAATATGATATTTCTTACCAGTAGAAGTTGCCCAAGGCAGATCTCCCTATTTTCCAATAAAAATGGCCAAATTGATCCCCTGCTGTTATGTAAATAGGTTTTCTTGGGAGGAAGTTTAAACTAACTGACCATCAGCTGATTGGCTGACCACCATAGCTGCAAGGTATATAAGGGGAGCTGTTTCCCCAGGTCAGTCACTGGGTTCTCACCCTAAATAAAAGAGCTGTTGTCACACACTGCCTGGCTTGCTGCGTCCTCATTCACCCAACTTAACATTGGCAACGAAGGTGGGATTTGAGACCAGAAGCCAGGGACAGAGCTGAATCCACAAGCCGAGAGAGAGACGGAACGGCCAAACCCAGAATCCAGCCAGGCGAGCGAGCGAGGTACTGGAGAATCACGAAATGATGTCTGCCTACACACCGCCAGCACCTTTCAACCCCAAGGAAGAGAAGTGGGGATCCTACATGTCCCGCTTCGAGTGCTTTATGGTGGCCAACGACCTGCAAGGGCTACCGGATGTGCGGAAGAAGGCCCTATTCCTGAGCCACTGTGGACCATGGGTGTTCGATCCATTCGAAGCCTTATCGGAACCAAATTCGGTCCACACCATATCATGGTCAACGCTTCAGACCCTGCTGAAAGACCACTATGCCCCAATGCCGTTGAAGTACGTCCAGCGGTACGAATTCCAGCAAAGACTACAGCAGGACGGAGAGTCGATCAGCGAGTACGTTGCTGCCCTACACAAGGCTGCAAACCAATGTGAGTACCAAGACTTAGATGAAATGCTCCTAGAGCAATTAATTTGTGGAGTGAGGGACAGCCGGCTACAGAGAAGACTGCTCGCAAGATCGAACCTGACCCTACACATCGCACTGGATGAGGCAAGAGCCCAAGAATCATCGGTCAAGGCAGCCGAAAGTTTACAGGGGACCATCCATGGCCGGGCAATGCAGAGGTCAGCGCCAGTGCACCGGGAAGCCATCAACACCGAGAGCGATGGGGAGTCTGACAAAGAAGTCTGCCGCACCGAACAGTCAAGGCAGGACCATCAAGGACCCCGGAAAGACTGTGCCAGCTGCGGAGGGGCCCATTCCTGACAGAACTGTAATTTCAGGGAGGCCATTTGCCGTTGTGAAAAGAAGGGCCACATTGCTAGAGTTTGCAGAGCCAAGCAATCGCAGAGCTACAAACCACGAGGCCAGGCCACCCAACCAGAGGCAGCGCTGCGCCGGAGGACCAATAAAGATGGCAGAAGCCGGAAGGGCGCAAAATATGAAGACGCCGAGGCCTACACCATCCGAATCAGCCAGACCTGCACCTCTCCCGGAGAAAAGACCTACACCACGGTCAAGATATAGGGACGGGGGTGCCAGATGGAGATCGACACTGGATCACCCATAACCATCATGTCGTGGGAAAACCTGAAGAAAGCTATCCCCAGCGTACACAAGCGACAGCTCCAACCTCAGCGGCGCAGACTGCGAGATTACCAGGGGAACTGTATCCCGGTAGAAGGAATCGGCGAGTTCCAAGTACAGTTCAGTGAGAAGTTTCCCCTCACCATCGTCAGCGGCAAGCTCCCAAGCCTCCTGGGCATGGACTGGTTCAGAGCCCTGGGCATGGGATTCACCAGAGTCCGCAACGTATGAAGCACCCTGAGGGATGACTTGATGCAGGAGTTCCAGGATGTCTTCAATGAGCGGCTTGGCAAGTATGTAGGGACACCCATTTCGTTCAACCTTAACCCCAATATTGCCCACATCCAATTGAAGCCTAGGACGGTACCATTCGCCCTGGAACCCAAAATAGATGTCTAACTGGACAAGTTAATCAAGCAAGGGGTGCTTGTGCCAGTCGACCATGCTCGGTGGGAGACCCCAATAGTGACCCCAGTGAAGCCGGACGGGTCTGTCCACATCTGCATGGACTATAAGTGTACAATCAATAAGGCTCTCCAACAGAGCACTTATCCAGTCCCAATTGTACACCATCTACTGCACTCCCTAGGCCCCTGCAAAATCTTTGCTAAACTCAATCTTGCGCAGGCGTACCAGCAACTGCCGGTCGATGGCACTACCGCAGAAGTGCAGACCATAGTAACTCACAGAGGTGCCTTCAAATGCACCTGCCTGCAGTTTGGGGTTAGCATAGCCCCCAGCCTATTTCAAAGCACCATGGAGAGGCTATTGCAAGGGATCCCCGGCATGGTCCCCTATTTCGACAATGTACTTGTCACTGCGGAAGATGAACAACAACTAAGGGGCAGGCTCAGACAAGTCCTAGAAAAATTCAGAAGTGCGGGACTTAGGGTGAAGTGCAACAAGTGCATGATTGCGGTTCCCTCAGTAGAGTTCCTGGGGTACAGAGTAGACGGCACTGGCATACACCCCACCGAGAGCAAGATCAGGGCAATCCAGGAAGCCCCAACTCCAAAAGACAAGGCAGAACTTCAGGAGTTTCTGGGACTTTTAAATTTTTACGCAATATTCCTGAAGGACAAGGCAACAGTGGCTGAACCCCTACACAGACTGTTAGCTAAGAAGTCCACTTGGAAATGGGGGAAGCCTGAGGCTAAGGCATTCGCAAACATAAAGAAACTGCTGTCAGCCAAAAGCTTTTTAATACAGTACAACTCTATACTTCCCCTTGTTTTAGCTTGTGATGCATCTCCTTTCAGCGTGGGGGCTGTCCTAAGCCATAGACTGCCAAATGGCCTAGAGGCACCCATCGCCTACTACTCCTGGACACTCTCCAGCGCTGAGTGGAATTACAGTCAGTTGGACAAGGAGGCCCTTGCCGCCATCTCGGGAGTAAAGAAATTTCACGAATACCTATTCGGAAGGGACTTCGACCTAATCACCGATCATCGCCCACTTCTGGGTCTCATCGCAGGAGACCGACCAACACCGGCAGCCCTATCACCCAGGATGACATGCTGGGCCATCTTCCTCACAGCCTACTCTTATCGCCTGGTACATCGACCAGGGGCGGACATGGGCAACGCCGACGCACTCAGCAGATGCCCACTACCAGAAAAGCTAGAAGACCCCACATCTGGCATCCCAATCCTGCTGATAGACGTTTTGGACTCGGGGCCCATTACATCAGCAGAGGTGGCGAGAGCTTCCACCAAGGACCACATGATCTGGAAGGTCGCGAGTTGGGTAACGAGAGGGTGGCCGGAAAAGACTGAGGGCGGGGAATTTAAACAGTACGCTAGGAAAAGAGACAAACTGACCATGCAAGGGGGGGTGTCTGTTATGGGGTGATCGAGTTATTATTCCCTTGTGCCTAAGGGAAAAGGTCTTAACCATATTACATGAGGGGCACCCTGGGATTGTTCGAATGAAGGGACTAGCTAGGAGCTATGTCTGATAGCCAGACATGGACAAGGACATTACCGAGTAGGTGGGAAAGTGTTAACCCTGCCAAGAGTCTAGGCCAGATCCACCGACAGCCCCGGTATGGGAGTGGGAGAGGTCCCTGATCCAGAATTCACATAGACTTTGTCGGCCCGCTTCATGGCCAGATATTCCTGGTCATAGTAGACACATTTTCCAAGGTGGCTGGAGATTAAACTCATGAAGGCCACTACCACCAATGCAGTGGTCAAAGAGCTGAGACAATTGTTTGTTACCCATGGGTTACCAATGTATTAGTATCAGACAACGGCCCGCAATTCACGGCCACACAAGGGATACCTAGTGGAGTTGGGAATCAGACACGTACTATCTGCCCCATTTCATCCAGCCAGTAATGGGCAAGCAGAAAGATTCGTAAGAACAGCAAAGGAAGCTCTCTCACGTTTAGGCTCTGGGGACTGGCAGGAAAGAATAGATCGATTTCTAACAGCCCAGCACACCACCCCTTGTACCGCAACAGGCCGAAGCCCAGCGGAGTTGTTAATGGGAAGAAAACTTTGAGGAGTCCTGGACAGACTAAACCCCAACTACTCACCCGACAGTTTCAAGGGGGGGTGGGGAGAGAAACTCAGGGAATTTACCATAGGGACTCCAGTTTATGCCAGAAACTATGGGAAGGGTCCACTATGAGAAACAGGAATAATCACAGAAATAACGGGGGCCAAATCATACAGGATAGACATGGGAGACGGGAAGTTTTGGCGCAGGCACATAGATCAACTGAGGAAATGAATAGCCACAGATGCCAAGAAAAACTTCAACGAGCCGTTCCCTAACTACCAACCAGAAACACAAACTACATCAAGCCTGAGTGTAGCAGAGGACTTAGCTGTCGAGTCTGGCATCCAGCGCTGCCCCATTGAAGAAGATCGGCCAGCTGGAGAAGTCACCACCCACAGAGAAGTCGAGAAGGTTCCATTGGCGGAGCAGGGAGAGACAGGGAGTCTCTCTGACCTGCTTGATGCCTACCCTCCGACTGAACTGCACAGGTCGACCAGGGTACATACACGCCCTGGTCACCTGAGAGACTTTGAATGTTAATTCTCAACCTAAGTGACTTCTGGAAGGGGAGGAGTGTTATGTAAATAGGTTTTCTTGGTGGGAAATTTAAACTAACTGACCATCAGCTGATTGGCTGACCACCACAGCTGCAAGGTATATAAGGGGAGCTGTTTCCCCAGGTCAGTCACTGGGTTCTCACCCTAAATAAAAGAGCTGTTGTCACACACTGCCTGGCTTGCTGCGTCCTCATTCACCCAACT
The DNA here is from genome assembly GCA_030761175.1 of Masticophis lateralis. Classification (NCBI taxonomy): domain Eukaryota; kingdom Metazoa; phylum Chordata; class Lepidosauria; order Squamata; family Colubridae; genus Masticophis; species Masticophis lateralis. The sequence continues at coordinate 318,358,002 of JAUDYJ010000001.1, read as the reverse complement.
TAACACCTGCCATATCCTTCTTTCAACTTATTGACTTTTATCAAATCCTCAGATAATTTCATCTTTTGCATGTGACTGATGATTAGATAATGCATCAGACATACACTAGAATTTGCAAAGAAAATTAAAAAAACTCAGGGAGATTCTCAAATTATGGTTAGTTCTAGATTGTACTTTTCTTACACAATCAACTCATCATGTTTGTGTAATTATGCAGGGAGAAATCCAGATGTCTCTTTTATTTGTCAATTCTCAATATCTCCTCACACTTTTTCCATAAACATTGCGCAAAGAGGAAAAGGTAAATTTGTTATATAAGCTATCCAATTTCAAATGTCTTGAATGGGTATTTTAAAACTGCAGCCTTAAGTAGGCTAGACTTATATAACAACTCATTCTGCCCAAGGCCATCCCTAAAGATACAGATTTATAACGAAAAGCCATTTCTCCAAAAATACACTGCAAAAACATTACTCTAAAATACAGTAATTGTGGCAAAGAGCTAAGTTTTTATAAATCATTGTAAATATGAAAATCTCAAATTGGCACACAATTGAGATAATGCACACTAGTGTTATTTTAATTATGTTTACTCTTATGTACAGTATTCTAATTGTTGTTCATAATGTTAGTTTTTGATTTCAATGTACTGCAAGCTACACTGTGAAAATTTGGTTTTGAAGAGTGACATATAAACAAATTAGGAAAATACAGTGCAAAAGTGGATTGCCTTATTTTCATTAGACTGAACAAAAACAGGATGTCACCCCAGCAGCCTCTGAGCTGAGTTGGAAAAATAACACTGTATGTTATGTTCATTATAGACCACCATTTCCGTCATTATTACCTTACTTAAGGCTACACAATGTGAATACTTGTTTTAAATGTGGTATATGATGCGGTAGGTCTAATGTCTTCACTCAAAACTATATTCTGCTGGAAAATCTGTCTTAGAACCTTAGAATGGATCCTGAATCTATGGGAACTTTTTCTAAGCTTCCAAATTACATATAAGAGAATGACATTTTGTCAGAAGGAGATCAGTATTTCCATAGTGAGCGCTACATTTAATGTAGATAAGGAAGTCTTTCATTGTCAAAAGTTGCATTTAAATCTTCTGCCATTTTAAGGTTGGAAACATATCTCCTAAATAGGGAAAACTAGAACACCCTGATCCTGCCCACCTGTATGACATAGTCCCACCCAACTTGTATCAGCACCCTATCATCTATAGTCTTCCAAAAAATGATGAAGTACAGTTTACTGTAAGATTACCTATATCCCTTATTTAGAGAGATAAGTTATCAAAAAGGCAATCTTGTATGATTAGTATGTATCACCATTTTCCAGTGCTTCTCCAAAATCACTGTAGCTATTCATGGGTTCTACATTCCAGATATTGTCTGTCTAGCACCTTGATCTTGAATCTACTTTTTAAAATCTGTCACTTGATTCACTGATGTAAAACCTAATAAGTTTTGGTAAGCAACTTTGAAAGTATTGTGTTTTGTGAAACACTGTCGTCTGCTTTTCAATTCAAAAGGAATTTAGCTCTAAGCTTCATCAAAATGATAGTCACAGTAAAACCTAACTCATAATCCTTCTTCTATATTTTATTTTTTCTTCATGAACATTGAGAGCATATGCACCAAAGACAAATGCTTTGGGTATCCAATCACACTTGGCCAATAAAGAATTCTATTCTATTCTATTCTATTCTATTCTATTCTATTCTATTCTATTCTATTCTATTCTATTCTATTCTATTCTATTCTATTCTATTCTATTCTATTCTATTCTTATATAAGAATAGAATTAATTTTTATATACTATGATCGTGTGGTGTCTCACGCTAGCTTATTCTAAGAAGCTAAATTCTTCTGACAGAATTTGAAGATGTGACCTTGTCTGACTGTAGCTTTGTATTCAATTTGCATACATACACTTACCTGAGTGGAAGTGCCTCCTTCTTCCTCAGGTTGGCTCAAGGTAAATTCCTCCATCACAGGTTCACGTGTATTCATTACCTCCGTCATGCTGCAAAAATCAGAACAGGCTATTTAAAATGTGAAAGACTTAAGACAGGTCAAATATTTCATAACATACATTAATTTTCTTATACACAAGCCAGAAAAAGTGCACTATGTCTTCTGTATTAATAAACCAAGCTACTATGGCTGTAATCTATTAATAGCATAATTCATATTAGTTGGATTCTTTGAACTGTGTTTATGAATTTGCAGGGGAAAACCCAGAACTATTTGCACTACAACTTTCAAGTTAAATCTTTCCATATCAATAGTGATTTTTCTCTCTTCTTTACTTCAAATCAAGTGAGAAAAATTAGTGAGACAATAAACCAAAGACAACTCAGAAAAATTGGATGGTGATTCCCTATGACTCAATACATATTTTGTTCCTTTTCTGAGGTTGCAGAAATGAGGTTGACACAATTGATGTCAAGGGAAATATTATGAGGAATGGATGAGTGGCTGTTCTAGCTTATTGAAGGGGATTAGAGGGGACATGATAACTGCCTTTCAGTATTTGAGGGTCTGTCACAGAGAAGAGGGGATTGACTTATTCTCCAAAGCAGCCTAGGGCAGGACAAGAAGCAAAGAATGGAAGCTTGTTAAAGAGAGATCCAATTTAGAAGGAAGGAGAAATTTTCTGACAGTGAGAACAATTATTTGATGAAATAGCTTGCCCACCCCCCCCCACCCCCGGAGTTGTGGGTGCTCCATCACTGGAGGTTTTCAAAAATAGACTGGACAACCATTTGGCTGGAATGGTATGAGGTCTCCTGCCTCGAGCTGGGTGTTGGACTTTTTGAGGTCCCTTCAATTCCTATAATTCTATGCTCTATATTTTTGTTCTACTGCTTTAAATGTTCATTTAAAACTTCAAGGACAAACTTCAAACCAGAACAAATCAAAATTATAGCCTACAATGAGATGCTACCTGCTTCAGTCATTTGCAGTGAGACTAGTCCCTAAAGAAAATAACTATAATTAGAAAGTTAACATACTCTGCCTGAGAAAATGTATAAAATGACATAACATATTGTTATGTGTATGAGTTTTGGTGGGAGATTCAAACTACAATGGGTCGCTTGTGATTGGTCAGTTCCCTGGCCAGCAGAGTATTTAAGGAGAGCTGTTTGCCTGTAACCTTTGCTGAAATCTCACTATACATGAAAGAACTGTTGTCACTACCTTGCTTCTGTCTCCTCAATCGCCCAACGTAACACATATGTTGAAATGCCTCACCTTTGTGGCTGATGTAATTAGATTGTTAACCTGCTCCCCATAAATTGCTTATAAGGGGAATGGTTTTTCTGGCACCAGGTGACAGGGGAAATTGGCCTTTTCATGAACTAAAAACCAGAAAGTATGTGGCAAGAATCAGTTGAAACAGATGAAATGTCCACTCTGATTCCACACTGCAGTGCTTTCTCAAGGAAAGAGTAGAGAGCAGGAGCAGATGACATTTGCAGAAGCAGTGAAGCTTAAGTATCTAAGCATCTTTTGAAAAAAAATAGTGCAGAAATAAAATAACTATAAAAATGCACAGATGATCTTCCATGCAGCTGAACAATATTAAATGCTTTAAAAACATGTTGCCAGATTTTTTTTTTTCAGTTAACAGCCAGTCACCAGGACAGAATGAGAATTGAAACTATTCTGACGTCCTTGTTCAATATCAATTCCATTCGAATTTGAGTGCTCTGTGTTGTGAAGCAACAAGAGAAAATAGGAAACCCGGTATGTTATGTTATACAGATCATTATAAGTTGGCATGCATCAAATTGTTTCTGCCTCAAGAAGGGCTTTGGTTTGAAGAAGCTTTGGATCATTAGCCCATTTCCCAAAGTCTGAGCCAAGGCCTGGCATGTCATCAAGCCACAGTTTTGACAATCCATAGAAATGTCTATCATGATTTTTGCTGTTCTGGCCCATTTACTGCTATCGTTGCTCCGGAGCTATGTTCCTGCTCACAACCATAACAATGAAGCTGTGATGATGAAGGAAAACAATGTAGCTCCTATTTTCAGAGTGAACGTTCTTTTATTCACTGCAGACTATGACTGCTTCTCTTCCTTTTTTTAGAACCAGTGATTTGAAAAGTTAGAGCTGTTGCCAGCTTGTTGATGCAAGGCATAAATAGCTATTCCATAGCCTCTTAATTAGGAGATATATTGGGAGATTTAAGACAATATATGCAGTCTTAAGGATAATAGAAACTAGATTGCTGTCAGCTTGGAGCCTTGTCTTTTACTTTCACAGAAAAAACTGACTATCTATAGTTATTCACTGAAGGTTCAGCACAATTCGCCATACAAATAGACATGCCAAATCATTGTTGCACGAAGCAACGTATGATATAAACTTGCTTGAATGTACATTAGGTTTTCCATTCAAAAGCCTCATGTCCATCCACAGTGATCTACCAAGACTTGCTCAAAGAATCTAACCTGCTGAAGTATCTTTCATTCAGTAATATGTACTGGCTTGTTCAACCCAGATGCCAGATATATGTAGAATAACTAGAACTATAGGAATGGATTGAGATGAGTGGTGGGTTCCTCCCGGTTCCGCCCGGTTCTCCCGAGCCAGTAGCAGTGACGATATGATGCCACCGAACTGGTTCTGCCCACCTCCACCCCCACGCCTCCCACCCCCGTGTTATTCTTACTTTTTATTTGTCCCCACCCCCAATTTATTGCTGCCTCTTGAGTCCCAGCTGATGGCTAGAGGGAAATAAATTGTTTAAACTCTTGCCACGGGGCTTCAAAGGGCCGCCCTATAGCTGATCAGTGTTAAAAGAAAACAAATGGGTAGACCAGTGCCTGCAAAAATACATGAGTAGATCAGTGCCTGCAAAAATAAATGGGTAGACCAGTGACTGCAAAAAATACCGTATTTTTCAGAGTATAAGACGCACCTTTTTACCCCCCAAAACGGGGTGAAAATTTAGGTGTGTCTTATACACCGACTGTAGCCCTGCTCACCTACTGGCCTCACCCTTTGGCCTCTGCTTCCCAGCTATTACCTCCTTGCAAGCAAACAGCAAGAAAAAACAGCCCCATTCAGCTTCAGCCTAGGCTAATTAGCACAAGTTGATTAGATTGGCCTCCCGACTCTCAGCTGATTTGCTCTCAGCTGTTTTGCACAGGCTCTTTTGCAAGCTCTTGTTTTGCAAGCTCTTTGCTTGCTGCAAGGAGTGCTGGAGCAGATTTTTTTCCCCCTAGCTAAAACGAAACTGAAAGTAAAGCAGGCTCTGCTGCAATGTGAAAAAATGAGGTAGGGAGAGAGATTTCTTTTTGCTCACCAAAAAAGGTAGGTGCAAACAATGGGAAATTTAAGGCAAAAGAGGAGAGTTCAAGATTTTAAAATCTTTGGTACAGCTCTGCAAGCAGTTAAAAGCCTGGTAGACCAGTACCTTTGCTAAATCCTAAATAATTGTCACATGATCATCAAGCCACGCCCACAAAATAAGCCATGCCCACAGAACCGGTAGTAAAAAATTTTAGAATCCACCCCTGATTGAGATGCTTTCATTTTTTCTCTGAACCAAACCAAGTGTTTGCATACTGAAGGGGTTTTTAAGGGGAGTTTTAAATAGTTTTAACATTTAAATATTGATTATTTGCTTGTTTTATTGTTGTGAGCCGCCCTGAGTCCTTGTCGGAGAGAGGGTGGCATATAAGCTTAATAAATAAATAATAAATACTGACAAAGACTAGCAAAAGTGGTACGTCTACAGGCTCCTTTCTTTCCTACAAACTACATCTGTAATGCACACAGCACAATGTAGTTCAGCCTACAGAGGGCAAAAACCTAGATCTAAATCTAAGGAGCAAGCTTCTTTCATCCTCTTGACAAAAAGCAGTAATTGGCAGATGAGTACATCATTAACAACTAAGCATCTGAGCTGGGGTAAATAAGGGGAAGAAAATGGCATAATGAAGATTACATTTACCTTCTAAGGACATGAATGGATTTGTCTCCTGAAAAATCTATGCTTGTTGCCAATGTTCGCTCTGGGAAGGAAGTGTTGTGCCAATTGCGTCAATCACGTAGAGCATCTCAAAAAGACAACATTGGAATGAATCAGAGGATGGAGTGGAAGTGACAAAGCTAGAAGAATGGGCATAATGAACCTGAGATAAAAGGAGAACAAGGGGAAGCAGGCAGTTCCACACTGAAAATTCTACAAAATTCCAAAAGAATATCCAGGAGAAATTTGTATATATAGTAGATAGACTACGCAGTTGCTAGGATTACAAAGGTGCTTGACTTTCTATCTACAACCATGAAATCTGCCACTGTTTCTCCTCTGAGGAATCTTACCAAAAATATAATATTCAACCCCCACCCACCCCCCAAAAAACCCACCTGATTTAAACTTATGTAGCTTTCACTGTTATTTCAACTCAGGATCAATAACTATGGATAATATGAGACTCAGAAGGTTTATTATATTTACCTGAAAGAAAGACTTATTGCTTTGTCAAATATTTTTTATTTAGTGTGCAGGGGTCATCTTATATTTACTGCAAATATGGCAAATGTTTCATTTTCGGGGTGAGGGTTGGAGGAAGTGTTCAGTGTCATCTTTTTAAAGTAAATACATTAAAAGTAAATCTGGGTTATGTCATCCTCATAATAAAGAAAGAAAGGCAGCATTGTGATTCCATTTTTGTTGAAAGCAGGATTTATTCAATTTATTGAGAATTTTATTTCATTTTTAATATTTTAGGGAGCCTTGGTGGTGCAGCAGACTAAAGTGTTGTTCAGTTAGCTGCCAGCTGCCTGCAATTACTGTGAGTTCAAATCTCACCAGGCTCAAAGTTCACTCAGCCTTCCATCCTTCCGAGGTAGGTAAAATGAGGACCCAGGTTGTGGGGGCAATAAACTGACTTTGTATAAAAAAGAACACTGCTTGTGGGGGGGGGGAGCCCTACTAAGCAGGTACATACAAAAGTATGAAGGCTATTGCTTAACGCATTGTAAGCCGCCCTGAGTCTCCGGAGAAGGGCGGCATATAAATCGAACCAATAAACAATAAATAAAATAAATAAATTTAGGACTAGAATAGCTCTGCTACGTGTTGGTTAACACTTAAAGTTACACAAAACACTTTCTTCTGAAAACTCATAATGCAACACAAAGGCAGAAAGAAAAACTTAGGAAAAAGACTTAAATAAACATTACCAAACAAAGGTAATGAATAAGTGTAAGTTCCCTCTTGTGAAGTAAGAGTTCCAGTCTCTACTGTAATTTTACTTTATCAGAATGCCCAGAGACATTTTTAGAAACTGAAAAGGGACTGTAGAGCTGTGAATGTTTCCACCTGACTGGAAAAAAGGCAAAAGTGAAAGAGACCTAATAAGATATTGGGCGTGGGGTGAGGAAGGTGGTATAGCAGTGATGGTGAACCTTTTCAGCATCGAGTGCCAAAACTGGAATGTGCATGCGTGTGCATGCACGCATGCTGGACCACTGGAAGCCCGAAGACAAGCTGGCCGGCGCTCACATGCCTGTTTTTGGGGCATTTTGGGGCCATTTTCAGGATGTTTGGGGGGCCGTTTTCAGGTCATTTTTCAGGACACTTTTGGCCAGAAAATGGCCCAAAACACAGCCTGAAAAATGGCCCAAAAAACCAGACTGAAAATGGCCCCAAAATGGCCTTTTGGCTGTTTTCTGGTGCTCTGGCACCTGCAAAGACCAGCTGGTGGGCGCATTGGAAACCAGAAGAGCAGCTGGCGATGGTATGCGTGCCCACAGAGAGGGCTCTGCATGCCACCTCTGGCACACATGCCATATGTTCGCCATCACGGTAGTATAGATTTTAATAGCACCAGGTTGCCTTTTGGAAAAGGTATATTGGTAAATGCTACTAATATACAATACTACTCGTTTTCTCAAAGAACGTATGACTTGCTCCTGAAATTATAGCTATCCAAATTAAGTTTACTGAAAAAATTAGATAACCTAAGAGAAGTTATCTGAAACCTATAAAAGATGGCATAGATATTTGCATATTCACTAATAGGAGTCCCTGTGGATTTCACTCTGCTAGTCATTGTGGCTATAGGGATCAGTGCTCATCTCCATTTTGAGGCCATTGAGCCAGTACTGTCCAAAGACATTTCCATGGTAATGTAGCCAGCATGACATCGCGGAGCACTATTTCCTCCCAACTGAAGTGGTACCTATTTATCTACTTGCATTTGCATGCTTTCAAGCTGCTAGGTGGACAGGAGCTTGGTAAAGATGAGTGCTCACCTTGTCACATGACACTTTGGTCTCAAAACCGGGCTGATAAGCCCAGCTTTTTAACCACTGAGCCATTTCACCGATCATATTCACTAAGGAGATTGGGCGGGGGGGGGGGGGGGAGGAACACTTCCGTTCTTCAGATAATATTCTAGTAAAATAGAAGCTCTTTCTCCCCCAAATATTGCTGGTTCTTCTGTTTATGAAACTAAATTCTTTCATACCTTCTTCAGTCTGTCCTAATAGAACCTGCCCAATCTAATTCTTTTGCACAAATTCTCAAATCCCCTTGCTTTTCTGCCCAATTTCCAGTCCAAAACAAAAAGCAAAGAAATTGTCTCTTTTCTTACACTGGTTTTCTTTAAGATGGTTGAAGAGTTTCACAGTCTATTGCAAACTTGGAGATGGAAATACAGTAAAAGCTGTATTTTATTTTGGCAATAAAGGACCCCCTCTCAATGTTTTCTCTCAAGGGTAGAGCTTAATAAGAGTTTGTGTTGAGGTGCACAGATTTTCTCTAAGACTTTCTTTTCATATTCTATGATCCTCCTGACAGACAAGGTAAACAGGGAAGCTAAGAATCGCACGACACTCAGAGACTGTTGAAAGATCAGCCCTACAGATGAAATTTTAACTGTTTATAATTTGGGACTTATGGACAGCCAATTAGAAGAGACTTACGAAAGATTGATTTTGAATATGATAACTGCAAGAAGATTATTATATACAGAAAGCCGAAACAATTCTAAAACTGGAGTGGTTTGTAAAGATTATGGAATTGGTGGAAGTGGCAAAATTGACCTGTTTGATCAGTGATAAGACAGCAAGTACTAGAAAAAGTTGGAGATCTCTTATGGACTTTTTGCTGAAAATGAAAAAAATGAAGTGATGATTTATGGATTTGCTAATTAAAAAGGACTGAATAGGAGAAAGAGAGAATGTAATTTTAATGAGAGAGGAATGAGAATAAGTTTGTAAGTGCTGTAAAAAAGGTTGGAAATTGCTTCTTAATATATCTTTCCTTTTTCTATTTGTATCTCTTTCTATACACCTTAATTCTCCACTACATATTATTTTTTTTTTGCTTTTCTTTACATTGTTTTATATTTAGCTTTTATTTACCTGTGAGTTTTAAAATAAAAATTAAATTAAAAAAAGATAACCAGAGATCAATGGAACATAATTATGGCCAACAGAATTGTGGAAGAAGGCAGACTTGGAGCAAAACCTTTAAAAATGTACAGCTGTTTTTCGGTCAGAAATGGTACCAAAGAACTATAAGCAAACACTAGCAGTTATTAAACAATTGATGACTCAAATTAAATGGCAGTGCATAGAATATTCCACTTTAACTTTACTTTAAATAATCTGGAAAATACAGAACAGGCTGCATTGCGTGTCTAAATCAGAGGTGGGTTTCAGCAGGTTCTGGCCAGTTCTAGAGAACCGGTAGCAGAAATTTTGAGTAGTTCAGAGAACTGGTAAATACCACCTCTGTCTGGCCCCATCCCCATCTATTCTCTGCCTCCGGAGTCCCAGCTGATTGGGAGGAAATGGGGATTTTGCAGTATCCTTCCCCTGGAGTGGGGAAGAAATGAAGATTTTACAGTATCCTTCCCCTGCCACGCCCACCAAACCACACCCACAGAACCAGTAGTAAAAAATGTTGAAATCCACCACTGGTCTAAATATATCAAAGAAGATGGTAATGGATGTCCCAAAATTCTTAGGAGATTCTTAACTTGGGGATGCTTCCTTCCTTCCTTGCCTGCTTGCCTGCCATTTTTTTGACAGTGGAACCTGGCTACAGATTTCAGTGGATGTTTTTGTAATGGGGGGGTTGAAGTATGTTGAAGGGAAAAGTGACAGGCAAATAGATTTTGATTAAACACTCTGCCCATTTGACCACAGCTACCCTCCGGATATCATGTTGCTTATTAATAGCCATTAAACAAGTCACTGTACACACACACACACACACACACACACACACACACACACACACACACACAGAGGAATGTTTGTACTGGTAAAAGGACTTGAAAAGTTATGAAAGACAGCAAATGTCAGAGTCCAACCCAGCATCCAGCCTATCCTTCCCAACTTAAGGAATCTTTAACAAGAAATATTTTATGTGAGCCACAGGCATTTCCCTAGAGTTGGAAAAGGTGTCTTTGCTGAAATGAATAGCAGTAGTGTGCAAGCTGTATACTTTACAGTAATTTGGATCATAGCCACAGAGGTTTAACAAACTTTCTTAGTTAGGAATCATTTCAGTCATAATGTAGAATAGTAGATTAATCAGGCAATGGTTTCATTCAAAAATAACAATTAGAAAAAAAATTTGTCCCTTATCTTTCAGTGCTCATTTTCTGAAAAGATCCTGGGTCATTACAATTAAAGAGATTCTAATACGCCACAATTACCTCTATATTTACAAGACAACTCTGTTTTCATAGAATATAGAACATAGAATCATAAGCAGTATCATATTATTTGTTGTTATGGATCTGTATAAAACTTGGCTTTTATTCTGGCTTCTATTCTGTTCCAGGATTCATTTGAAATCTTTAGGCAGTTTTACCCTTTTCTTCTTCCTGCTCTGACCAATTTGCTTATATTTATGATAAAAATAGGCTGAGATATAATGTCCAAATGACGAATAATAAAATATATTGTTTAAAAAGAATAGCAAATCTTTGTTCTCTAAATCACTGTTCATGATACTAACATCCATTTAAATGCTTGAACCAGGCCACACTTACATTGTTCTTGCAGCAAAATTTTAGCTATCACAAAAAAATAAAATAAAATTATAATATAGTGCAATCTATTCAGACAAGACTGTATAGCCCAGAGGATTTAATGTATGGATTTCCTTCCTTCCATCCATCCATCCTCCTTCCCTCCACCCTTTTCCTCTCCATTCTCCCTTCTTATATGAGCCTAAAAGCCAAATTTTATACAGATCCATAACAACAAACAATATGATACTGGTTTCATTGAGATAAAACAGATTTAAATATAGGAAGCTGTCTTAATCAAAGTTTAATTAAGACTGTTTGCTTGGGATTTGTCTTCCATAGATGCCTACTTATCTGGAGCAAATATATAATCTAGCATTTTACCCAGATACTGTAATATCTAGTTCATATAAGTGATATGGTTCACTTGCCAATATATTATTCTGTTTTTGATTTTTTAATTTGTATGTTCAGTTTTTCAAACTATATTTAGATTGTTCTTTCTCTATTGTGTTATGTGTATTTCAATCTGAGATCTGCTAATTTACCAATGAGAATGCTAATTGGAATTACAGAACTTGTTTGCAATATTTTCCCCCGACTGAACCATTGGTCCAGATGAGTGAACAGGCTGGCAGAAAAACAGCATTTGAATTCCTGAATTCCCAAGACAACAGCTTGGATTCCAAATTAACCAGAACATTTTGAAGACTTCTTGTAATCATCCAAACCTATTTTCCAGACACAATATTTCTCCAATATAATATTTGTACAATGGAACCAATGCAAAATTCTAAGCAAAAATATAGAGCTGTCTTGGTGTTTACATTCTTATAGCTGTAACCAACTGTCCATCTAACTCCTGCATTTTATAGTTATAAACATATCACTTGTATATGATTTTTTTTTTTTTTTGCTATATGAACAGAAGAAAATTGTGCTGGATACAAGTGTAATCCATTTACATTCCATAGTCAACTAGATTCTACCACAAGCATAACAAAAAAGGCACGGCCATTCTGTTGTTTTCCCCAATGGTTAGTACCATGGTGCTACTGTAGTTTTATAGCCCCATGAATTAATTCCTAAAATGATAGCTATCATCACATCATCTGCATTACATTTTATTTGTTTATTCCATGCTTTGCGACTATTAAGTTATTCCTGCTCTCAGGATAGGAAGATCTATTCCAGAAAAGCTTTAACAGTAAATTCAGCTAACTGTATACAGTGGCTTTTTAATGGAGAATAAAATATATGATTACCTCCAGCATTACCCTGCCTACCATAAGTTAGTCATTCATAGTATCACTTGAAGCGCTGTTCTCAATTCCAGGAACATTTGATCCTTCAGTACCTGTGACAAATCATCACTTGTCTGACTCACATCTTAGATGCCTCGAGCTAATAATTCCTCTCTATATAATGTCTGTATAGCTTGGTATAATATCCTACCAATTGCTTTACTGAAAGGGAAGGTGGCTTGTAGCATATCCCATTGAGAGGTTGGAGCAATAACTGAAACTTGCACACTGGCACTAGTAAATATTAAATATTGGTCAGATTATCCCAGAACCAATAAGGAAAACCAACAACAACAATAACAACTGTATTTCATATAATCACTTGCCTAGTGTTTATGTTTCTACTTGTCTTATGCCCTGGACGGTTCCTGTTTTGTAGAATGTTTTTTTTTTAAAAGGAATGTAGTTCAGAGCCAGTCAAAAGGTTAATAGCAATAGCACTTAGACTTATATACTGCTTCATAGTGCTTTTACAGCTCTTTCTAATTGGTTTACAGAGTCAGCATTTTGTCCCCAACAATCTAAATCCTCACCTTACCGAACTCAGAAGGATGGAAGGATGAGTCAACCTTAAATCTGGTGAGATTCGAACTGCCAAATTGCAGGCTGCTGGCAGTCAGCAGAAGTAGCCTGCAGTACTGCATTCTAACCACTGTGCCACTGTGGCTCTTATCCTTGACATATAGTATCCAGGTAAGTTTAGAAAAGACTCCCATGTAAATCTTCACATGTACTGTAACTTTTACTGTGTCAGGGTAGGGTGGTGGGAAGTGCTAAAAATTTCAAACACATGCGATTATGTGTCCACATAAACTAGGTTTCTTCACTTTTCTGCTTTCTAATAATAATTTATATTCTGCCTGACTCTCAGTGACTTTGTGTGACCTATTTTACTCTAAATAAATGAAAAGCTATTCCAGTGTCTTGTTCAGTGGATTATGATAGACAGGAGGGAACATTTGATCCCTATTACAAGTCTCATTGTCTTACATTTAAAGCATAGATAAATGATAGATAGATAGATAGATATAATTTAAACATTAAGTAATTTTAATGTTAATTTTAAACAACTTTTAAAATATTAAAAATAAACTTTGTACCAATAGGAAGACTTCAATTAATCAATATTTTTCATGTTGTTCAAATTTAATAAAAAAGACAGATCCTGAAGTTGGCTAAATTTTGATTATCAAAGGTTTTCTGATTTGGCTGTTATGATTTACAAAGGGAGGAAGAAAGGGAACTCTATGAGCAAAAAACCCCACATATCTGGAATTTTTATGACTTTCTGAATGTAGTTAACAATCATGCATATTGTAACAGCAGTATTCAATCTTACTGCCAAGGAGCACAAGACAAGATAGACCAATGTTACCACAATTTCTTCCTCTACCGCATTTTTAGGTCAGGTAAAATATTTCAAGACATCCTTGCCAGCTTCATGGTAAATATGATTTCATAGAATAATATGGTTGACAGGGTTCCAAGTAACTCCCCCAATGAAAGAAGACTCTGAGGCTTGAATTTCCGCAAAGTTCCATTTTATTGAAGATGTCATATTGGCACATCTGGGAAAACCCAAATCTGAAATTTTCCAGGTTTTCCCCACCCAAGTGAAAGTTCAGCACCCACATGTCCATTACATGGGCCAATCATCCACCGTCCAAACTGGAGAAACCTCCCAGTCATCCAACTCCAGGTGCCAGGGCAAAGCATCCTTGACTCTCTGAGAAAGGAATGTTATTTTGACTACATATCACCCATACTCTATGCAATCCCCCCTCCCAGTTTCCCATAGTAGAAAATGTGGCAGGCCTGAAGGCCCAAATATAAAAGATGGCTTCCAGGCCTGACAATGGTTGGAAGAAGGCATTTAAACCATCAACTACAATGTCATGGGTTGAGTAGAAATCCAAAGTTTTTTTTTTTTTTAAAACCCAGATGGTTGTCTCTCTATCTTCCATTTCATTACATCCAGGAAATGTCTATGGAGATTCTCAGTCATCCAGGTCATGGTTGTCCCAAAGATGCTTTTTCAAGAGGCAACTGGACTTTCTGGTTTTTCTTTTAGGATGTTTTGCTTTTCATCCAAGAAGCTTCTTCAGCTCTGACTGGATGATGGATGGGGAATGGAAAGATTTATACTCCTTGCAGACAGATGGTCATTTGCATTCTTTTAGTGAGTCATTAAGGTCAGAGAGGGGGAGGGATATGATCTCATTTATCTCCAATCTACATCACAGTCCTTTCAACAGTTCCAAGAAGGCTCCACACCCATTTGCACCACTCAGGTGACCCTGATGACACAGATAAACCTCCAGGTGGCCTCAATGACTCTCTAAAAGGAAGCAAATGTCCAGCTGTCTGCAAGGAGTATAAATCCTTCCATTCCTCACCATCCAGTCAGAGCTGAAGAAGCTTCTTGGATGAGAAGCAAAATGTCTTAAAAAACAAAACAAAACCAGAAAGTTCAGTTGCCTCTTGAAAAAGCACCTTTGGGACATCCAGGAAAAGAAATTTCTGGGTAATTAGTTCCACTGTTAAACTCAATCAGAAGAGAACTTGAAGGGACCTTGAAGTCTTTTAGTCCAACCCTATGCTCAAGCAGGGGATCTGATACAACTTGAGACAAGTCTCTTCTTAAAAACCTCCAGTAATGAAGCACCTACACTTTCTGAAGGCAAGTTGTTCCATTCATTAATTGTCCTCACTGTTAGGAAGTTTCCCCTTAGTTCAGGTTGCCTCTCTCCTTGATTAGTTTCCATCCATTGTTTCTTGCCTTGCCTTGGAAAGGCAATAAATGGACTCTCTCTTCTTTGTGGCAGCCCCTCAAATGCTGCTATCATGTCTCCCCTAGTTCTTCTTTTCTATAGACTAGCCATACCCAGTTTCTGCAACTGTTCTTCATATATTTTAACAACTGTTCTTGCTATTAGGAATTCTTTTTCCAAACAATCAAAATCTGCCTTCCTTTAGCTTTATGATTCCATGAGCTGAAAGAAAGGAACATTTAGGCTTCTTAATCCTAATCTTGATGTTCTTCATCCCATGTTCTTTCCTTTCTAATGCAATGACTCTTAAGGCACAACAACATTAATCTCATATTGTGTCTAATAGTATGGCAGTTCTTACGTACTGTTGACTCAAAACATCCCGTGCGGTTGCAGGATTCTCAGTATTTTACATTTTTGGCAAAGTCATTGTCTCTCTTTCCTAGTAGCCAAGTCAGGAACATATTGATGAGTTGAAGACAGAGGGGCAGAGGAGAGAGAGAGAAGGAAAAAGAGAAGGAGATAGGAGAGAAAGAAAAGGGCAGTGCAGAAAACTCATTTCTGTTTAATGATGGTACTTTTGAAATCCACAATGGCATCAAGGAAAACTTTGTCATGTTACATGATCCACCAAAAAGAAATGCCCTCATGTATGCAGATCTTTCTGAAAACCGCCTACTGCTTTTCGGATTTAAGTATTTTCTTTTTTCTTCCTTTCTCACTCTCCACCCTCCCCTTCTCCTAAGCAACTGAAGAAAGCAAGATATGTCAGAGACTACAAATCAGACAATTCCATCCTGTTCTTTCTTTCCAGGAGCCACAGTTCCCGCTTCCCACCCACGCTCTACTTGAGCTCTTCGGCTGCTCCACAGGGTTAGAGCTGCTTTCCTCTTCACAGATGTATAGATTAGTTATAAGGTTCTTTTCTTCTCAAAGGCAACAAAATAAACTGAGTCCAGAAGATACAGACATGCTCTGTGTGGAAAGGTGGTTCAGGGGGTGGGGGTGGGGAGGTATGGAAAGGTTTTTTTAAAAAATAAAACAATTTCTGCACTGATCTTCAACAATTCTGGAGTCTGAAAATGCCTCTAGGCAATGTCATATTTTCAGGTGCAGAGAAAAACAGAAGAAGCTTTCTTTTTTTACACTTTATAAATACAAATCTAGCAACTATACACTTCATACCAGTACCTAATTTCCCTCTCCATGTCGCTCCCAAAAAACACAAGTCTTACATATGTCAAATAATCTATAATGTAGGGGTAAAATCTAGCAGGTTCTGATAGGTTCTGGAGAACTGATAGAGGAAATTTTGAGTAGTTCAGAGAACTGGCAAATACCACCTCTGGCTGGCCCCAGAGTGGGGTGGGAATGAAGATTTTGCAATATCCTTCCCCCAGGAATGGGGAGGAAATGGGGATTTTGCAGTATCCTTCCCCTGGAGTGGGGTGGGAATGGAGATTTTGCAGTATCCTTCCCCTGCCATGCCCACCAAGCCACGCCCAGAATTGGTAGTAAAAAAATGGATTTCACCACTGCTTTAACAGCATTTTTTACTGCATTGTTTTCAAAAGTTACACTTTCCATTTGAAAAGCAAACCAACTTATATTATAAGCCTTTTGTGTTGATTTAGGCCAAGCTGTGGAATGTGCTCAGAAAAATGGGAAACCTGGAACTAATGACAACAGGTAGAATAAGCGGGCTTAAAACTGGCAATAGATATATCAAGGTGGTAGATAGCTTCTGTCTTTTGGGGTCAACCATCAACAGAAAAGGAAGATGCAGGCAAGAAATATAATTAGTTCTTGAATCGATTCATCAGGCTGGATTAGAATTGAGTGAATGGAAGTCCACAAGTTGATCCACTCATAAGCAGAAGAGAGGAAGAAAATTTTCTAATGATTTCTTGTTTCCTATGTAACATCCTACACCCTTTGGAAATCTTTTCTGGAGGTTTGGGAGATCTATAACAGATCCCAAAATTCCCAATTCCATACTTATCCAAATGTGTTGATTACTATAGTCATAATTTTCAGACTATATGGCAGCTAAAGATTTGGAGAGTCCAACACATCTGGACAGAAGGAAATCAGGGAAAGCTGAAGAATATATTTTCTAGCTCATGTAAGAAACACCTGATTTTATATTTAGAACTTCAATATTCAGTGTGTATTGGGACAGTAAAGAACTAATCTTAACTTTCTTTTATTCTACATCCTTTCTTATATTAGAGTATAATCACATCCAAAAGAATACAGTGTACTTGATCAATGCAGAATCTAATGGAACTGTTATTTCACATGTTTTGAAAAGTGGACTTCTATCTTTGCAGCCTAATACCATAGTTACTTTTTTAGTAGCCACATCAGACTCAACTTGTATTCGGTTTGTAATCAACTATAACTTCAAAGTATATCTCTCTTGTACTACTTCCAAGCCATACATCTTCTATCCTATATATGTGTATTTAATTTCTGATTCCTAAGATGAACATTTATTTTTGTCTTTATTAATTTTTAATTTTGCTTTTTCAAACCACTTCTCAAAATCATTCTCAGTATTTTCTTCTTTTAGTATATTAGCTATCATATCTAGTTTTAGATCATCTGTAGTTTTGACAAGCATTCCCCTCCATCTATTTATCTGACTAAGCAAAAATGTTAAAGAGGACTGTGTCCAGAATTAATACCTATAAAAGTTCACTTGACAGCTCTCTCCAATTTGATAAGGAACATTTAATGAATACAGTTTTTTGAACCATCTGTGGATACATCCAATAGATTTTTTATCAAGTTCTTCCTTAACTAACTTGCTCTGCTGCAGTTAAAATATATCAGGCTTATAGCATTCCTCCAATTTACTAAGGACATTACTCAAACAAAAAAAGATGGAATAAGATTAGTATGATGAAACTTGCTCTTAATAACCTAATGGTGAACTTTTAATAATCACAGCATTTTTCTCAAGATTCCTACAGATTGATCTCAATCCAAATACTGAAGTAAGAGTGACTGGTCTATAATTCTCTTGATATCTCTGATGTACCTGTAGAGAGTAAAATAGCATAGAGTTGTTTAGTTTACAAACTACTATCTGTTTTATAGCATAATTATACTGCAAAAATTATTTTCAGTTACATTTTGCACACTGGTCTCCTGTTTTTCATATTGAGATGTCTACAGAGCCCTTTTTTTAAAACAAAATATTATTTATTATTTTTTATAAATAACTCAAGAAGTCAACATACCTAGTATTCCTTCCGCCTCCTATTTTCCCCACAACCACAACAACCTGTGAGGTAAATTGGGACTGACCCAAAGTCACTCAGCCATCTTTCATGCCTAAAATGGGGCTAGAACTCAGTCTCCTGATTTTTAGCCTGATACCCTAACCATTAGACAACTAGCTCTCTAAAAGAAGGGCTTGTCCATCAGCATTATATATATGGTTCAAATAAAGAAAAGCTGAAGGAAGTTTTGCATCTCTAGTACTGACCTCATTAAAATATAATGGATATGGCAGCTGTTGAACTTGTTATCTGAAATAAAAGTAGAACAAAATAAAGAGAATATAATAACTTAAATGCAGGATTATTGATTCACCTGAGCTAGCATCTGCTTTCTAATCTTATAGTTTGGGAAAGGATTTGGAAACATTTGGAAAAGGATTAATGACTAAATTCCAAATGTAAACCTAGAGGCCATTGGCTAAGTTGACTAATGTGAATGGGATCTGTGGTCCAAAATCATCCAAGGGCCCAAAGCTGAGAAATACTCAGTTATATAAATTCCTCCAAAACGAATATTATATTTGAATTGGGTGCAAGATGTCTATCATTAGTTGAGGATAAAAATGAAAGGAACTGAGAAGTACATTGGCTACAATCTTTTTTTTAGCAGACTGGCCTTCATAGCAAACTGGGAATGAATAAGCCTCGGTCCTGCTGTTTGCCTGGTTAAACGACTCATGTTATAACAACTGGACATGGGTTTTCTAGGCTCTTCCTCATGGCTGTGTTAATATGCACATGTCCACTCCTTGAACTTTTGTTCTGAAATTCTGATTTGTCTAAGGCAGCTTCTTGTATGAAAGGGAAAGGGGAACATAACTTGTATGAAGTTGTGTTACATTTTCTGTATTTTAACAGCAATGCATTCATTGGTTGTGTCGCACATGCTTAACTTTTTCCAACCTAGTGGCTAAATTGGGACATGTTATGCTTGGCTTAGAGTGCATTAGATTTTTATGCAAACCAAGCATGTTTTGCTACGTTTCTGGGTTGTGCTAACAATGTCAGTATCAGTATTAATTGTGTTTGTTGTATGAATGCAGCCACTGCATACCATCCTTATTTAGATTAAATAGTACAATATTGTATAGCCAAGGAACCAGGATAAAGATGAAGTAAAAAGATGGAAAGATTCTCCATGTAAACCAAGAATACCTGATGAGCTCAGAACACTCACTACCTGTTGGCATGAGGGAAATGGAATTGAGCGTCTTGGAACAGGGCATGATGATAGGATGGTCAGCTGCAAAACAGCAAGGCTCTTGTATTTTTACAGCTATGGAAAAGAGGAAATTTGAGGCTGGTTTCCTTGGCATGATAGAGCTAAATCATTGAACCCAAGCCTGGCTAGATGCTTGTTTTCCATGAACATTATAAATCTTTCTTCCACATATTATTTATTTTCAGAGGAATTAGTCTTGCATTATTTTACAATACTCTCTTCAGTGTCATTATAAAGTCTATGCTAGCTTGTCCCTTCATAAATCTTTCTTTATGCTTGGGTTGTGCTGCATTTATCAAGTGCTATGGGAGCTGATGACAGGGTAAATCCTAGCACCTCCATCTTCTTCTTCCCCTTTTTTGGACAGAGCTTCAGTTTTGAATGTTCTCAATCCACCAAGCAGGAAAGCCTGCTAACTGTTCTTCATTGAGCAACTACGACCAAATGTCTCTACATGGTTTCCCCTAACAGAAGGATGTGTGGGCAAATCTTTCAGAACACAAACAAGGCCAGACAATTATCAAGAATGGAGAACAGAATATGTGAGAGATTCTAACATGTCTGTCTCCCACTTAGGAAAATTTCCACAAAGAATATTAGTTTCATATGGTATAGTGACAGAAATAATTTACAGCACAAGTAATTCATCTGATTTATACTGTGCCTTTCAAGACACTTAACAAAACTTGAAAAACAAATTATGAATATAAAAAGGTTAAAAATAAAGATTAAAATTAATACTAAAATAGGCACAAAAACATTTAACAATAAAAAAGGCTGGTAAAGGAGATGCAGCTTTTAACATTTTCTGTAAGAGAATATTAAGTGCATTACTTACCCCTTAGTGTATCCCCCTCCCTCTCTTCTCCCTCACGCCCTCCCACCCCTCCCTCGTCCCTCTCTCTCCCGCCCCCTCCTTTCCTCTCCCCCTCTCAGTATGTGTGTGTTTGCATAGATATTGGTGCAGGAAATTACATTAAGGTATTACTCAGGGGTGAAATGCTCCCGGATCCAGTAGCAATTTTTCCCTGTGGTTCGGTGATCTGGTAGGTTTACAGAAGGCAGAAGGTTTTGCGCATGTGCAGAAGGTGTGTGCATGCACATGACATGTGCATGGGATGCATGCGTTTCCAAACCGGTAAGGAAAGTAAGTAGATTTCACCCCTGGTATTACTCCTAAGAAAGTATATACAAGAGCTATGGTGGTGCATTGGTTAGAATGCAGAATTGCAGGCTAATTCTGCCAATTGCCAGCAGTTCAATCCTGAGGTTGACTCAGCCTTCCATCCTTTCAAGATTGGTAAAATGAGGACCCAGATTATTGGGGGGCAATATACTGACTTTGTATACCACTTAGAGAGGGCTGTAAAGCACCGTGAAGCAATATAAAAGTCTAAGTGCTATTGCTATTATAGATTGCTAAGGCAATCTTATGTATTTGTTCTGAAGTAAACTTTATTTTTTCTACTGCAGCTTTGTTTAGAATATGTGACTACAAACCAAAGTCTTATAGCAAGGGATCTCTAAATAAATGGTAGCAAGCCTCTGATGCATTTGATTTGCAATGATGTTTTCCTAAACTAAGCAAAAATGATGAGTTAACTTCATAATCCATATGTAAGTTGCCAATGGCAATTTCTTAAAACAGGTTTAGCAAATTAAAGGTAAGTTAGCTTTATCTTTGTTCCAGTTATACTGGTGATACATGTTTCTAAATGTTCTCAATTTTTTTCTGATGAATAATTAAGTTGCCTTTTGCAAATTAAGTCCTGCCTCAGTAATCATGTATTCTTCTTCTTCTTCTTGTGCCATATCCATCATCGGATGTTGGCAATCATGTTGGTGATCCTATTTTTATCAACAGCCGCACAAAAAAAAAAATGCTGCTGAGTTTTGTCCAATCATGTATTGGTAAAAAAAAAAAAAAAAAGCACATGCACCTTCCTTTAGAAATAATTTTACAGAGACTTTCAAAGCCTGTTAGGAATAATCCACAAAGCCTGTAGAGTAATAGAAAAAGTGTTTTTTGTTTGGGTAATAAAAACTAGGAAACAGGAATTATGATGAATAAATAGTACAGTTGTATAATGCTTTGGATTCAATTTCAAATATATGATTTGGAACACACAAAATATTATTCTCTCCCCACCACCACCACCACTCCTTTTTATGTATGCCTTTGAGACAGTATTGATTCCTGGTGATTGCGTGGACAAATTCCTGCAGTTTTCCTGGCACAATCTCAAAAGTGGTTTGCCATTGCCTTCTTCCAAGGTCACTCTACTGACTTTGTATGTAAGGTGGATAAGTGATACAAAGACACGCTGAAAGCCTCTCTCAAGTCCCTGGATATCGACACTACCTCCTGGGAAACCCTGACACAACGTGGCGCACGTTGATCCACCAAGGCTGCCAGACATTTGAAGACAGAAGAATAACCATAACACAAGAGAAGTGAGCACTCTGCAAAGCCAGAGCTTCAAATGCTGCAACAATGGTGCCCACACTGTCTGCCCAACATGTGGCAGAACATTCCGTGCCCTTATAGGCCTTACCAGCCACCTGTGGACACACCGTGGACAGCCCACAACCCGTTAGATGTCAAGGTCCTCTTCAAAAACAATGGACGAACAACAATATAGGGTGAAACTAAAACCCATTGCCTCCTGGCTTCTAATCTTGTGCCTTAACCATTATATCAACTTGATTCTCTACTACCCATCTTTAAATCTCTACTACCCCTATTCTTTAAATCAACTGTGTGCTCTTTAACTTGTAAATGTTTCACCCAAAATTAGAGTGGAAGGGATGAGGAAGTTTGTTTGTACTGTTGTTACATTTATATTCTGTTTGCTCTCCCAAAGGAACATAGCTATAAGTGAGCACAATGACAGCTAATGTTCTTACACACTGAATTATTAAGTCTGTTATGACAAAAAAGAACAGCAAAGTTTCTAAGTTTGATCACTAAACTGGGAATATAGGCATTAAAGAAACGTGTGATTCAAAAGAAGCAAGTATCAAAATATGTATTTATCTAAATAATTTATATAGCTACTTGTAGCCCTGGGTGGCTCACACAATTAAAATAACAACAAAACTAATATACAAATACAAATAAGCAACCAAAAACAAAACTGTTAAAATCCAATTAAAACTTATTAAAATCTATACTGATAGTTCTCACTTAACTACCTTAATTATGGCTGGAATTTCCATCGCTAAGCAAACTGGTCATTAGGTAAAACATCATGCAATCACCTCATTTAGTGACAGCAGTCCTGGTATGAGCCGCGGTGGCGCAGTGGTTAGAGTGCAGTACTGCAGGCTACTTCTGTTGATCATTGGCTGCCAACAGTTTGGCATACCGAATCTCACCAGGCTCAAGGCTGACTCAGCCTTCCATCCTTCCGAGGTTGGTAAAATGAGGATCCATATTGTTGGGGGCAATATGCTGACTCCGTAAACCGCTTAGAGAGGGCTGTAAAGCACTATGAAGTGGTATATAAGTCTAAATGCTATTGCTATTGCTAGTCCTGGTTGTATTCCCTAATTAATGGAACCCATAATAAGCCTCTTCTGCCTGACATGATGGGATGGGTAGATGTAACCAGGAAGAGGTGGTCCCTCAATTAACCAAGTCTCATGCCATGTAGAGCTCTATATTGTCATTATTCAGCACTTTGAACTGAACTTGGAAGCAAAAGTGCACTTATCCAGAAGTGCATATAACTGCCTGTGTCACTGTATTTTTCACCAGTTGCAGCTTCTATATGTTCTTCAAAGGTAGTCTCAAGTACAGCACATTAAAGTAATCCATGTAAGAGATAATCCAAGCATGAGTCACTGAGAGCAGAGCCTCTCAGAAGACAAATGGGTGAAACTGGCCACAAAATCTGAAGTTATACAAAGGACCTCGTATCTGTGCCTCAGGCAGAAGTCATGAGCCCAACAGGATCCTCAGGTCGTGCATAGGGTCTATTGGCAGTAGTGTCACCCCATCTAGCACCAAAGATGGTAATCTGAATGCCCCAAAACCCAAAGCCACCCAGTTTGCTCGGGTTGAACTGAAGCCTATTGGGGAGAGTAGGTAGGAAAGGATAAACCTACCTTCACAGATAAACTAATAGGGTTTTCTAATTTTCATCTGATTGTTAAGGGATGAATTAGGGCTGGGAAAATATGAGTTCCAGCACTCCTTCAAGCATAGAAGTCATCAGGATGACTTTGGGCCAAGATTTGGTGATAATATAAATTGGATGAACGAATGAACAAACGAACGAACGAATGAATGAAGTGAATGGCTCAACAAAAATGGCATCCTATTCTGCAGCTACTGAAAAAAGGAAAAAGATAAAATAAGTATCATTAGCAAATGAATAAAAAATAAAGTTAACAGCATTATATCCTTAGATAACTCCAAGAAGCAATGACACTTGGAAGACTGTGTACTATTTTATTGACTGCATATTAAAGGGATACAATAGACAGAACTGGGAAGATATAGCAAATAATAGCTGCAATAATCCAAGGGTTAGAACAACTCCCTCGTCAGAAAACGTTAGAAACTTTGGGGAATTTTACCTTTAAACAAATAATTTAATATGTGACAGAGTACATAAAATATTCTGCATATGGAGAAAGTGGGTAAGGAATAGTTTTTCTAGTTCTCTCACAATATTAAAAACCTAGAGCCAATTAATGAATTTGAATGGGAAAAGTCTAGATGGAAGAAAAATAGTATTGAATTGGCTACCACCAGTTGTAGTTGGACCACTAATCTGAATTCCTTTAAAAGGGGATTGGGAACATCCATAAAGGATGTGATACATCTTATAAATAGTTTGAATGTTTGCATTCAAAACTCTGTGTTCTACTATTTGAGATGTGAGGGTGTTTTGTCTCTTTCCAGATATTAGACTTCAGAAAGTTGTTTGGGTATTCCATATGTGTCTGCTGTTGTTCATACTGTACCATATTTCAGATACTTTCAGAAACAGGCAAACTTCCCTCAGAATGTCTGAACTGACACGTTCCGGGGAATATGAGAGTTTGCATGTCCCTTTCAGTTCCTATAATAGCACTGACAACAGATTACCATACCTCTAATATCAGAAGTAGCTGCCCTCTCTTTATCTATTATTGAGAAATGCAGGCAAGAGGTCACCACATTCATGTCATCATTTGTAGCATGAGTAGCAAAATGTTGTGTGTGATGGGCCTGATCCAATAGGGCTCTGCTGATATCCTCAAGCTCATAAACTGGCTAGACTAGCTAGGTCAATTTTGAGGGCTGGAAAGAAAACCATCTGAAAAGACAGTTCATTGACTAGGCTTCCCTCCTTACCAGCAGTGGGTTTAAAAATTTTTTACTACCAGTTCTGTGGACGTGGCTTGGTGGGCGTCACATGGCTTGGTGGGCATGGCAGGGAAAGGATACTATAAAATCTCCATTTCTTCCCCAATCCAGTGGAAGGTTACTGCAAAATCTCCATTTCCTCCCCAATCCAGGGGAAGGATACTGTAAAAGGGGAAGGATACTATTTAGACCCGCTCCAGTCCGGCTTCAGGTCTGGATACAGCACCGAAACGGCATTGGTCGCGTTGGTGGATGATCTCTGGAGGGCCCGGGGTAGGGGGTACTCCTCTATCCTGGTGCTGTTAGACCTCTCAGCGGCTTTTGATACCATCGACCATGGTATCATGTTGCGCCGGTTGGAGGGACTGGGGGTGGGGGGCACCGTTTTACGGTGGTTCTCCTCCTACCTCTCCGACCGGTCGCAATCAGTGTTGACAGGGGGGCAGCGGTCGACCCCGAGGCGCCTAGTGTGTGGGGTGCCGCAAGGGTCGGTCCTCTCGCCCCTCCTGTTCAACATTTATGTGAAGCCGCTGGGTGAGATCATCCGTGGTTTTGGGGTGGAGTTCCATCAGTACGCTGACGATACTCAGCTGTACATCTCCACCCCAGACCACCCCAACGATGCCGTGGAAGTGATGTCCCAGTGCCTTGAAGCCGTGCGGGTCTGGATGGGGAGAAACAGGCTTCGTCTCAACCCCTCCAAGACCGAGTGGCTGTGGCTGCCGGCGTCCCGATATAGCCAGCTGACACCATCGCTGGTCATTGGGGGCGAATCATTGGCCCCCACGGAAAGGGTGCGCAACTTGGGCGTCCTCCTGGACCCACGGCTGTCCTTGGAGGATCATACGACAGCTGTGGCCAGGGGGGCTTTCTATCAGGTTCGCCTGATACGCCAGTTGCGGCCCTTTCTAGATCGGGACTCCCTGCGCACAGTCACTCAGGCACTCGTCACCTCTCGCCTGGATTACTGCAATGCTCTCTACATGGGGCTCCCCTTGGGGTGCACCCGGAGGCTCCAACTGGTACAGAATGCGGCCGCGCGGGGAATTATGGGAGCATCGGGGCGCTCCCACGTTACACCTCTCCTGCGCGAGCTGCATTGGTTGCCGGTGGAGTTCCGGGTGCGTTTCAAGGTGTTGGTAATGACCTTTAAAGCGCTCCATGGCTTAGGACCAGGGTACTTACGGGACCGCCTTCTGCCGCCAATTGCCTCCCACCGGCCGGTTCGCTCCCACAGAGTGGGCCTCCTCAGGGTGCCGTCAGCCAGACAATGCCGGCTGGCGACCCCCAGGGGGAGAGCCTTCTCTGTGGCAGCCCCCACCCTCTGGAACGATCTTCCTCCAGAATTGAGAATTATCTCCGACCTCCGGACGTTTCGTCGGGCCCTGAAGACGCATCTTTTTCAACTTGCCGGTTTAGCCTGATCCCTGCCGCAATTTTTAGAATTTTTAAAATTTTAAAATTTTTAATGTTTGTAGCGTTGCCGCATTTTAATATTTATTTGGTTTTAATTCTCAGCCTAACGTATATGTGTTTTAATTTTTAACTTTTATGTATTGAATTTTTATTTCGGCTGTTCACCGCCCTGAGTCCGTAAGGAGAAGGGCGGTATACAAATCTAATAAATAAATAAATAAATAAATAAATAAAATCTCCATTCCCACCCCACTCCAGGGGAAGGTTACTGCAAAATCCTCATTTCCTCCCGATCAGCTGGGACTTGGGAGGCAGAGAATAGATGTGGGCAGGACCAGTCAGAATTTTTACTACCGGTTCTCTGAACTACTCAAAATTTCCCTTACCGGTTCTCCAGAACTGGTTAGAACCTGCTGAAACCCACCTCTGCTCCTTACTAAAAGCCATTCTGCATTTGGGTCAAGTCAGTATATATCATGCCACACTGACACAAGGAGCTGTCACTTTTTAAAAAAACTTCACATCATGGTGACAGTATTGATACATGTGTGGCTTGAAATGCAATTAAATATGAAAAAATCATTTTGAGTAACTTGACAAATAATGCCCAAAGTGGAATGATGCTTTTAGCATTGACAAAAAGAAAAGTGAATAGGAGGAGTACCATTAATTCAGGATTAAAATGTAGTGAGGGAGACAGATGGATTACAGTGCAATCCACTGAAATGAATGGCACATTTCTCAAACAGTGCAATTTGTTGTGAATTGTGTTCACAAAATTAGAGCCAATGGTCTCTTTAAATTCCCTAAAGACTGTGTTTCAGGAGATTTTTTGCCAGCACAATAGAAGGGACGTTATTTTTATTCATTTTGCTTCCCTCTTGCAGGAGCCTGTTTTAACTTCCTATAAATAGATTCCAGATGTGAAGAGGAGTGGAAATCAGCAAAATACACTTTCCTTCTAGTTCAACAGGTGGAAACTTCTTGCTGGATCAAAGCACCTTTTGTCAATAGAGGGACCTACTGGATACAACCCATAGGTACAATTTTAATATTCAGTCTCTGATTTGTGTAGCTTACTTCCAAGTAAGTGTATTTCAGATTGTAGGATTAGTACCATGAACACTGTATAGGGAGATGACCTGTTACAGCTAGTGTCTCAAAGGAAGAAATATAAAATTCTACCAAGGAGAAATGAATTTCTAGAACAATTAAGAATTGCAAAAACTTGAACTCATAGGAAATGCAGTGCAACATATTTAGAGCTGGGAAAGGGAAGGAAATTGTTACAGAAAGAAAATATGCAAACATATTTTTATTTTAAGAAACTAAGAAAGAGAGGACAAAGTGTCATTAAGAGTTTACAGCTTGATACACAGTATTAATGATAAGACTGAAACTTATCCCGCTTGTCATTTGGCATGGGACATACTGGAAAAATCCTGGAACAAGGCAAGAAACACTGATTAAGGATGGTCTTTTATTTTTACTTTAGAAGAAATACAGAACAGCTGATGTCCATTAGGGCCACAGATCACTGAGGATGCTTAATTGTTGCTTCCTTAGGGCCATCCCCCACACTTTTTAAAAATAATCATATCACAATGCCAATCAGTGGAAATAATGAAGCCTTCATTTATGTATCATCTCATTATAGATAATGATCAGAATAATTCTTATTTCTGTTGATTATCCATTCTTGCTTCTTCTTCCTTTCTTTCTTTCTTTCTTTCTTTCTTTCTTTCTTTCTTTCTTTCTTTCTTTCTTTCTTTCTTTTTTTTTTTTTTTGCATGCTAGAGGAAAAGCTATACTGGACCTAATTCTTATTAATAGAGAAGAAGTAACAGAGGGAGTTGAAGTTGCCAGAATGACCACGTCATATTGGAATTCAATATAATGCAAACACAAGCAATAGAATATAATCCAACCAGTGTCTTAAACTTTAAAAGAGCTGATTTCAGCAAACTCAGAGCCTAAGAAAAATTCCATGGATAAAAATCCTAAAGGGAAAAATAACTCAAGAAGCATGAGAAACTCTGACAAATATCGTAAAAGCCCAGTCCAACACAATACCATTGAAAAAGAAAAACAAGAAATCTAAGAAGAAACCAGCATGACTGCACAGATCTCTCTCTGACAAACTGAAAGACAAAAAGAATAAGTACAAAATATGGAAAGAGGAAGAATATCAGCAGATAGCTCGAATCTGCAAAGATGAAGTCAGGAAAGCAAAGGCTCAGAATGAACAAAGACTTGCAACAAAAATCAAAGATAATAAAGTTTCTTTCAACATATAAATAACAAGAAAAGAGTCAAGGAAACAATCAGTCCACAAAAGAGAGAAAATGGCAAAAAAGTAACAGGCAGTAAAGAGAAAGCAGAGCTGTTTAACTCATTCTTTGGATCAGTCTTCACTCAAAAAGAAACTATAGCCCAACCTACTAAAGATAGACTAGAAATAGTACCTGTAAAAAATAGACCAGAAATAAAAATTAAAATAAGCAAAAAAATGTATGAGAACACCAGTCTGACTTTGATATATATAAGTCACTGGGACCTGATGGATTACATCCCTGAATTCTGAAGGAGCTGGCAGATGTTATCTCAGAACCATTATACCATATCTTTAAAATCTTGGAGCACCAGGGAAATACTAGAGGATTAGAAAAGAGCTGATGTGATTCCCATCTTCAAAAACAACAACAACAACAACAACACCAGACCCAGGAAATTACAGACCAATCAACCTAACATCAATACCTGTGAAGATACTGGAAAAATAATAAAAAAACAGATCTCTGAACATCCAGAAATATATAAAGTTATAACTAGTAGCCAGCATGGGTTTGCTAAAAATAGATCATGCCAAACCAATTTTATTTCATTCTTTGACAAATTTAATCACAAAGTGATTAAATTAGTAGAAGGCGAAATGCTGTGGACATAATATACTTAAGACTTCAGCAAGGCATTAAACAAAGACCACAATCTACTTCTTGATAAACTAGAAAAATGTGGGCTAGACAGCATCACCACCAGATGGATTTATAACTGGCTGACAAACTGTACTCAAAGAGCACTACAGCCACATGGAGGGAAGTAAGCAGTGGGATACCACAAGGCCCTGTCTAAGGCCAGTACTCTTCAATATCTTCATAAATGACTTAGATGAGGGAATAGAAGGGGAACTCATCAAATTTGCAGATGACACTAAGCTGGCAGGAATAGCCAACACCCCAGAAGACAAGCTCAGGATTCATAAAGATCTTGACAGACTTGAATAATGGGACCTATCCAACAAAATGAAATTTAATGTGGAGAAAAGCAAAGTTTTACACCTAGGCAGGAAAAAACAAAGATATAACTACGGATCAGGCAACACCTGGCTCAAAAAACAGTAACCGTGAGAGGGACCTTGGAGTCCTTGTGGAGAGTCACTTAAACATGAATCAGCAGTGTTCAGCAGCAGCCAGAAAAGCTAATAGAATCCTTGGTTATATACATAAAAGCATAGAATCGAAATCATGTGACGTATTAGTTCTGCTTTATAAATCTTTAGTAAACCAAAACCTACATCCAGTTTTGGTCACCACATTACAAAAAAAAATGATGAGACTTTGGAAAAAGTGCAAAAAAGAACAACTAAGATGATTAAGGGCCTGGAGACAAAAACATATGAATAACAGTTGCAGGATTTGGGTATGGTCAGACTAGAGAAAAGAAGGACTAGGGGTGACATGATAACAGTAGTCCAGTATTTGAGGGGCTACCACAAAGAAGAGGGGGGTCAACTCATTTTCCAATGCACCAGAAGGCAAGACAAGAAACAATGGATAGAAACTAATTAAGGAGAGAAGCAACCTGGAATCAAGGAGAAACTTCCTAACAGTGAGAACAATTAAGCAGTGGAACAGCTTGTCTTCAGAAGTTGTAGGTGCTTCATCACTGGAGGTTTTTAAGAAAAGACTGGACAGCCACCTATCTGAAATGGTACAGGGTCTCCTGCTTGAGCAGAGAGTTGGAATAAAAGACCTCCAAGCTCCCTTCCAACTCTATTCTGATTGAAGAACCCTACTACTATGTTTATAAAAGCTTACTATATAAAGAGATGCAATCTTCCCACAGAGACACATGATGTACCTAAACACGTAACTAAATTTAATGATTCATTCACACTGGCTGCAAGAGTCACTTGGTTGTGAGATGGGCAGCATATAAATTTAATAAATAATAAGAAACAGAAATACTTCAGAGCATGAACTGATTGTTCTTTTCTCATCAATCAAATCTGTCAATGGGTGATTTATAAGAAATGTGATGTACCAAGAAAGCCAACATTTTTACAATATTGAAGAATTAAAATATTAAAATTTAATCCAGATTAAAATGTTTGTTGTTGCCCCAATCTGGCAAACTACATTCAACTATGTTTGTTTAAGAGCCCTGCACAGATATAGCCCCAATAATGGGAGGTCTACTGAATAACACAGAACTAAAAACCCTATGCAAAGAAGCCTCACTAGTTGCTAAGGCAACAGGACAAAGTTTTTATCTATCATTTGGGATAATGGCTCATATCTTCCACTGAAATTACAGTAACAGGATTTTTCTGTTGATTTCTCTTGATTTAATTAAAATTTTTCTTTATTATGTGTGTGTGTGTGTGCGTGTGTGTGTGTGGGTATTAAAATATTGTCAGCATCAGAATTCATGATAAAAGCAAAAGCATAAAACAATACAGGGAAAACACGGTAACAACCCAGTAAATGATAAAAATCAAATGTGACCCTTATTTCATATCCTAAGGTAGGGTTCATTGCCTAGGTAAGAAACACAACAATCTATCTAAATTGCTAAAAAGTTAAAGTTTTGAAGCAAGGTCAAATCTGTATAAGAAAAAAAATCAATATGCCAGTGTTTAAAATTGAAAATATCTTCTTTGCTCAAAGGCCATTTTATCCTTGATGGAGGCGCAGATAGCTGGAGAAGGCAATATCAATGAGCATGAGATTTTAAAACCCCCAAAATTGGTTTTGCAGTTAAGCTTCCTGGAGGAAGTGGATCCTAATAGCAATAGCACTTAGACTTATATACCGCTTCATAGCCCTCTCTAAGTAGTTTACAGAGTCAGCATATTGCCCCAAATCCCAATCTGGACAATCCCAATTGTCCCAATCTGGAACCTCATTTTACCGAACTCAGAAGGATGAAAGGGTGAGTCAATTTTGAGCAGGTCAGGATCAAACTGCCAAACTTCTGGCAGTCAGTAGTTAGCAGAATTAGCCTGCAATACTACATTCTAACCACTGCGCCACCACAGATTTTAAGGGGTGCAGAGCTTTAAAAGTCAGAAGGAGGCCACACAAATTGGGTTGGTTAAGGTTGCAATCCTATAGACTTTTATTTAAACCTAAGTCCCACTTATCCCTGTAGGTTTCTACGGCAAGTGTCTTTTGGGAAAAGGGTGATAATTTATTTATCTGTTAGGGTTTCAATATTTTAATGCTGTAAGCTGCCCAGTCGTATACGAGATGGGCAGCAAATAAATTTTATAAATAAATAAATTCATAGCCTTTAGAACAGCAAAGCTGGCTGGGGAATTCTGGGAGTTGAAATCTACTCATCTTCAAGTTGTCAAGGTTGACAAACACCGCAGAAAAATCACCTGCATGACCTTAGGCAAATCTGTAATTGTCCAGCACAGGATATGACCCAGCATTCTCAATACAAACCTAACTTTCGAACAGTAAACTCTGGGCTGGCTTTCAACAGGAAGAAGCAAAAGGTGAGAAAGT
This sequence comes from Masticophis lateralis, assembly GCA_030761175.1. Lineage (NCBI taxonomy): Eukaryota > Metazoa > Chordata > Lepidosauria > Squamata > Colubridae > Masticophis > Masticophis lateralis. The sequence continues at coordinate 318,325,819 of JAUDYJ010000001.1, read as the reverse complement.
CTGATAAGCTATACTTATACAAAATGGTTGTATTGGTTAAATTCAATTTCCCTCATTCTAGACCTCATTGTGCCAATTTCCTAAGGGTCTTAACCTAAAAGCGAATCTGTAGGAAGAACATAAACTAAGCACTGGGCAGATCATGGGAAGAGATTTCATATATAGGTTACAGAATAAATAAATGCTGAAGTAGAGACAGTTATCCACAGTTTTAATGTGGATTTTCATTTGCAGAGATTCTTCAGTGTCAAACGCAATATACCTCAGAACATCAGTAGCTAAGAAACTTCTGGTGTAGAAGACTGAATTTGTATTTATGATCTTAGCATTAACATCTCATAGACAGCAACTTGGCTACTATAGGGGGGGAAATGTAGAATTACACTCATTCACATGGGGCTGCATCATTGTATGTGAGATGTACTCAAATTATCTCCTCTTCTCACATACACATTACCTTTTTGTCAGCAGAAGTAAAGTGGCTAACTGCAATAAATGAAAATACCCCAGATCCATTGGACTCCAATGAGTGGAAATTATGAAGGATGGTTTTTATTTTTACATTTAAAAATGATGACTTTAGAAACAGGTGGATTTCAGTTAATAAAACAATGGTTAAGAAAAAAGCTCACCCCCCTGTGGCTCCTGAGGGAGGGGCACTCAGAAACTCTTATTATAAGTCAGGCAGATTCATATTTGAGTAGGTGGTACATTAGGCATTCTGATCTAAGGTTTTAAATTATAATCTGTACTTTGAATTGTACAGAAATCAAATTAATGTCTTGCTGGAGTAAGAATGGTAACATGAGTCAGGGCCCTAGTAATTGCATTTGGGATCAATTGCAGCTTCTCAGGATTCTTCGGGCACAACACTATAGAGAAATTCCCATAATGAGACTCAGATCTTACAGAAGGGGTCTGGGTCGCCATAGCTAGGTCAGCATATGTTTCTTCTCAATTGCAAAATACATCTACTTTTTCATCTTTAACAAAAATAATAAAGATTTGTTCCATGCTGAGCCTAAAATTGTATTCTTCCTATGTTGATAAAATGCTTGAACTGAAAACTGCTTTAAGGTTATCCAACAAGCCTGATTATTCTAAAGGCTCTATACCCGTGATGGCGAACCTATGGTACATGTGCCACAGAGCCATATCAGTGGGCACGCAAGCTCAGCTCCGGCGCACATCTGCATGCTGGCCAACCAATTTTCGGGCCTTTGGAGCCCACCAGAAGTAGGGAAACAGGTCGTTTCTGGTGGGGAAGGCCATTTTCACCCTCCCCAGGCTCCTAGAAAGCCGCTGGAGCCTGGGGAGGGTGAAAAACAGGCCTACCAGGCCCACTGTACCATCGTGTGCCAGAAGTGGGGGGGAAGTGTAGGTGGATCACACACTCATGCAAGGAGGTGCGGCACACATGCGTCCGCGACCTCCCTGTGCGCCCCTTTTGGCACGCAATGGCAAAAAGGTTAGCCATCGCTGCTCTATATTTTAGCCTGGTTCAAAGACCACAAGAAGCTACCCTATTTTCCCCAAAATAAGACATCCCCTGATAATAAGCCCAATTGGGCTTTTGAGTGATGGCAATAAGGCCAAGTGCTTATTTCAAAAAAATATAAGACAGGGATTTATTTTCGGGAAAACATGGTACCATTTCTTATCCTCTGAACATCCCTTCTTTCTTAGTACAAGGAGAGGAGAATTATATTTGTTTGTTTGTTTGTTTGTGAACCTAGTGGTTTACTTCATTTATGGTAATTTAATAAAAACTATCAGAAAGTGGTATGACAAAACCAAGGTCATTGATTATAACTATGCTATTAACTATTGTATAACATAGGAACTACTGTTTTCAGCCCACCTCTGATGACCACCTAGCCATGGGACTAAACAATAATATGTGTTGAATCTTCCATGAACTTTTTAAAAAGTTTGAATTGTAACACTCAGATGTCAATGGTTGCAATAAATAAAGCTATGAAGGTGTAATGCAGTGGTGCATTTTGAAGGCTGAAAAAAAAACCATCTGAAAAGACAGTTCATTGACTAGGCTGCCCTCCTTACCAGTGGTTGGTTTCAAATTTTTTTACTACTGGTTCTGTGGGCATGGCTTGATGGGCGTGGTTTCGTGAGTGTGGAGATATTATCTCAGAGGTCGGCAAACCGCGCTGAGTAAACAACATTTACCAGGGTCTTAATCTCATCAGGACAGTAAAACAGGATGTCTGGCAGAGACTTTATCTCAAAAATGCAAAGTATAAGGACCCGGCATGAAGGCATTGTCTGTTACAGGAAGGACATGAGGGAAACACGAAGAGTCCACGTGGAATTCATGCGCTTTCTTTAGACAATCAGTACAAAGTAAATGTTGGTTAATGTTTTGCCATGGCAGTTGTAAAATGACAATAAAAAGGAGCCTTTTGGATGGGGTCGGGGTGCCTTTTTACCAAGGCGCCCTCCCTCCCATGAAACCATTGTTCCTGCCTACGCATCTTTGTTCATCGAAACAACAGGTGAGCATGGCAGGGGAAGGATACTGCAGAATCTCCATTTCCTCCCCACTCCAGCAGAAGGATACTGCAAAATCCCCATTCCCTCCCCAGTCTTGGGGGAAGGATATTGCAAAATCTCCATTCCCACCCTAGTCTGGGACCAGCCAGAGGTGGTATTTGCCGGTTCTCTGAACTACTCAAAATTTCCGCTACCGGTTCTCCAGAACCTGTCAGAACCTGCTGGACAGCACCCCTGGTGTAATGTATTTATTTATCAGCTTTATATTCCACCTATCTTACTGTCTAAGTGACTCTAAGCAGTTTACAAATATAAAGTTACAATTTTGTGATAGCAAAACAAAAAACAGGGACATCTGGAAGTTGATTCATGGCAATTGGACTGCTTTTTCTTCTTGCGTTTAAATGTTTCGCTGCTTATCCAAGTAGTTTCTTAACTCAACTTCCAGACAATTCTACCTGGATGACTGAGAATCTACACTGACCAAAACAGGGAACCTTTTCAGTTGAGACAAAATCTGGTTGCACACATACTGTACACAGGGTAGTCTTTGACTTACGAACACAATTGAGCCCAAAATTTCTATTGTTAAGTGAAACATTTGTTAAGTGAATTTTGCCTCATTTGACGACCTTTCTTGCCCAAGTCGTTAAGTGAATCACTGCAGTTGTTAAGTCCATAATAGGGTTGTTAAGTGACTCTGGCTTTCCTGTTGAACTTTGCTTGTCAGAAGGTCGATAACATGACCCCAGGACACTGCAACTGTTATAAATACAAGTCAGTTGCCAAGCATTGGATTTTTTTTTTTTTATTTGATTTATATGCTGCCCTTCTCCGAAAACTCAGGGCGGCTTACAATGTATTAAGCAATAGCCTTCATACTTTTGTATATTTATACAAAGTCAGTTTATTGCCCCCACAAACTGGGTCCTCAATTTACCTACCTTAGAAAGGATGGAAGGCTGAGTCAACCTTGAGCCTGGTGAAATTCAAACTGGTATAATTGCAGACAGCTGGATGTTAATTAGGGTGCTTAGTCTGCAGAGCTAAACCAGGCTCCTATATTTTGATCAAGTAACTATGGAGCTGCTGAGACAGACATAAGTGTGAAAAACGGTCATAAGTCACTTTTTTTTCAATGATGTTGTAACTTCAAATGGTCACTAAAGGAACTGTATCCAAAACATGATTTTTAATCCTGCGTGGTTGAAAAGTGTTTGGACAATGACTGTGTAAGCCAAACAGCTTGTTAAAAATGATTTCTAATAATCAGAGATGAGTTTTCAGTGCTGAACAGCTCCTTGCTGTGAAATATACAAAATAGTAAAAAGGTAAAATAAATTATGCAAAGTATCAGAAGCCAAGATAATTACTGTTCTTCAAGGGATGGAGGGAGATTAATTCTGAGTGCCAGGATTGTGCAGGCTTCAGAAATGATTTAAATTATTCATCTCTCTCCATAATGTAATTCTTAAGGCAGCTGCACTTTTTTACATGTGGAAGTTGGGGGGGGGGGGAAGAACCTGCTTTAATTAGAGGCGCTGTACTCATGTGATTTTAGTCCTACTAAGTGCAAACAAATTTGAAAATGTTTTCTTGGCTCATTCTTCTTACATTGAAATTGATCAACCTGATTAGCAATAGTATGGTATAGTTGTTAGGATGTTAAATTTAGGATCTGAGAGTGTCAAATTCAAATCCTTCCCTAACCATTGAAACTCGTATTGTGATCATAGCACAATTACTCCAGTGATGAAATCCAAATTTTTTGTACTACCGGTTCTGTGGGTGTGGCTTGGTGGGCATGGCAGGAGAAGGATATTGCAAAATCCCCATTCCCTCCCCACTCCTGGGGCCAGCCAGAGGTGGTATTTGCCAGTTCTCCGAACTACTCAAAATTTCTGATACCTGTTCTCTGGAACCTGTCAGAACTTGCTGGATTTCACTCCTGAATTAATCTCTCTCAACTCAATCCGTCCTAGAAGGTTATTGTGTAGGGGCGGGGGGGAAATGGATAAGAAGTGTTATATATGTTGCCTTGAGCTCCTGGAAGAAGGCAGGATATAAATTTCATAAGTCATATCATCAAATATATATCATTCTCAGCTAAATAAGGACATATTTTAATTCATTTCATAAATACAAGTACTATCATATTCATAGCATAATTCCCAGTGTATCGCAAGCAAAAGACTTTGGTGTGATACTGTGTGTCAAAGTAGTTACTGCAGGATTAAACAAGACAGAAGTTTGTAATCATATAAAAGATGGCTAATGCATATAGATAAAGCTTCCTAAGTTTATGTAAAAAATAAACTGTTGGATGTACCTTGTAAATTGGTCATTGTATATATAAGGAGGAAGATGGGAGAACCAAATCCTAGACTTCTAGCTGGGCAGCTTAACCTACTTGAGGCCATTTCTGGGATGCTATGAGGATACTAAGAGCAGTGGTGGCACAGTGGTTAGAGTGCAATACTGCAGGCTACTTCTGCTACCTGCCAGCTGCCTGCAATTTGGCAGTTCGAATCTCACCAGGTTCCAGGTTGATTCAACCTTCCATTCTTCCAAGGTAGGTAAAATGAGAACCCAGACTGTTAGGGGCGATATGCTGACTCTGGAAATCGCTTAGAAAGGGCTGTAAAGCACTGTGAAACAGTATATAAGTGCTATTGTTATTGCTATTCTTGCCCTAAACAGGGGATTGGACTGGAAGACTTTGAAAATTCCTTCCCACCCTATAATCCAAAGAAGTTTTCTAAATTATAATATTAATTTTAAACATCCCCATGCCTCCTTCCCCTCCCCCAAGGATAGGGAAAATAGTTATCAATTAGTTGCCTTTAATGCTGGCAAATTAAAAAGAATACATCTGTACCATGTGGAACGAAGACCTACAGTAAGGACTTCTAAAGTCTTAAGTGTAATTATCAATACAGGATAAGATAGATGACAGTGAAAAGAGTGCATATCGGGGTGAAATACTCCTGGTTCAGATTGGATCGCCCGATCCGGTAGCGATGACAGCAGGTGGTTCAGGGAACCGATAGCAAAAATCCCTGCAACCCCCCCCCCACGCCCAGCTGAGCCGTAAGATCATCAGAGGCTTTTTAAAAAACTTTTAAAAGCATTTTTTCTACAACCTCTTCCGACAAAAAAATGCTTTTAAAAGTAAAAAAAAAAAGCCTCTGATGATCACGCAGCTCAGCTGGGATTATCAGAGGCTTTTCTTTTTTTTCTTTTTTATTTATATATACAGACTAAACAAAACAATAAAACAATAAAACAAACTAAACAATAAAACAGTAAAACATACAAAACATAAACATATAAACACAAAATCAAATATTTATCCGGATTATCGCAACTGTAGTCTGTAATCTTATTTCATAATTTAACTCCTCCTTATTTGGTCTTTCCCTTCTATCTATCTTTCTGGTTTATTATTGACTTGTATGTGTACTATGTTTTCCTCTTTCTGTATTTGGTAGTTCAATTTACTTCCTGACCCTTTTTCTCTTTTCTCTTTTCCAACCAACAATACCACCTTTTCCATACTAGATAGTAATCATGTTCCTCCCTATTTTGTAGTTCCTTAGTGAGTTTATCTAATTCTGCACATTCCATGGTTTTGCTAATTAACCTATCTTCTGTCGGTGTCTCACTACTCTTCCAGTATTGTGCGTATAGTATTCGTGCTGCTGTTATCATATGTATAATTAAATATGTTATTTCTTTTTCATATTGTCCGTTTAGTATTCCAAGTAGAAAGGTTTCTGGTCTTATTTCTATCTTTTGCTGTATGGTTTCTTCTATCTGGGATCTAATCATTTGCCAGTATTGTTTTGCCATTGGGCAGGTCCACCACATATGATAGTAAGTGCCTTTATGGAGTTTGCATTTCCAGCATGTTGATGGTGTATTGGGGAACATTCTTGCTAATCTGGCTGGTGGCAGATGCCACCTATAGAACATTTTGTAGAGATTTTCAGAGGCTTTTCAAAGCATTTTTTTCTGCAACCTCTTTGGCTGAAGAGGTAGTAAAAAAAAATGCTTTGAAAATTCTCTGACGATCCCAGCTGAGTTGCCTGATCGGCAGAGGCTTTTCAAAGCATTTTTTGCAACCTCTTCGGCAGAGCTTAGCTTTAACTGAAAAGTTAAAACAAAAAAAAGTTGGCGACGCCCACGCAGTGACATTACCCTCCCCCCCCCAAGCTATGCCCACAGAACCGGTAGTAACAAATTTTACATTTCACCCCTGGTGCATATGTTATACACAAATCTGTTTCAGTGAGAGGCGTTTGCATTTGGAAGGTTTCTTTGAAATTCAGGAAAACTATTAAAGCTAGACCTGTGGTCTAAGTATGATATTTTCCTGTAAATCATGGCATTATTATTTAAATCACACCTTCATCATTTCAAGCTCAGTTATCTTTAAAAAAAACTATAAGGAAGTTTATGTTCATGTGCTGTTTCAAATATCTAAAAACAGTAGGACAAAAAGAAATAACTTAGCCAGCATGGCTCACTGATACCACCTACAGCTAAATGAAAAACGAATAATCTGCTTCCAGTCTAAGAAACAAGAAAAAGAGATCCTGGCTGCCAGCAGGGGGGCAGGGGACGGGGGCTTATTTTTTTAAACCCACAACCCTAAGTTTGTGACCGCAAAGGGAAATGCTGACTTTTTTCCTCCCTAACAGGAAGATACAAAAATATACTCATTGTGAACATTCTTATGATGCCTTTGCTGACTACCAATCTCCAAAGTTTCACAGGAAAGTATTTACACCTTAAATTCAATATGTATGTTGTCAGTTTTCCAGGGCACAGAGGATTAATTATTTCTATAAATGTAAATGCAGGTGTGACATTGTCAACCTGATAGAAAAATGTAAAAACAAAACAAAACTGGCTTTTTCACACCAGCAAGTTAACTGCAAAGAAAATATTGCTGTCTTGAAGTGGCATCTCTGCAGAATGGGGGTGGGGGGAAAAGGAAAGAATCCCCCATATGTATGCTATGGGTATTAGATTCTCTTAATGTTCTAGTGTGGAACATTAGCTCAAACCATTGGTTATGCCAAGTTATCTCCAATGTAACACTCATTTGAGAGTGGGAAAAACATGTGCCTTCTGATATACATGCATGTGGAAGTGAAGGAAGACTAAAGCAGTGTGCAGCGGTAGCCAAAAGAGCCAATGCAATCCTAAATTGCATTAACAGAGGGATACAATCAAGATCAAGTGAGGTAACGATACCACTCTATAAAGCCCTAGTAAGACCACACCTAGAGTACTGCATCCAGTTTTGGTCACCACACTATAAAAAAGATGTTGAGACTCTAGAAAAAGTGCAGAGAAAAGCAACCATGATGATTAGGGGACTGGAGACTAAAACATACGATGAAAGCAGGGGTGGGTTCTACTTACCTTTACTACTGGTTTGCGCACTCGCTTTGCTCGCCCGCGCACCTTGCTTCTACACATGCACAGGTCACCGATGATATGCGGGGCCTCCCGCCAGTTTTACTACCGGTTCTTGCGAACTGGTCCGAACCGGGGGCAACCCACCATTGGATGAAAGGTTGTAGGAACTGGGCATGGCTAGTCTAGTGAAGAGAAGGACCAGGGGAGACATGATAGCAGTCTTCCAATATTTGAGGGGCTGCCAAAGAGAAGAAGAGGTCAAGCTATTTTCCAAGGCACCCGAAGGCTAGGCAAGGAATAATGGATGGAAACTGATTAAGGAGAGATTCAACCTAGAAATAAGTAGAAATTTTCTGACAGTGAGAACGATCAATCAATGGAACAGGTTGCCTTTGGAAGTTGTGAGAGCTTCATCACTGGAGGCTTTCAAGAAGAGATTGAACTGCCATTTGTCAGGGATGGTGTAGGGTCTCCTGCTTGGGCAGGGGGTTGGATTACATGACCTACAAGGTCCCTTCCAATTCTGTTAATCTGAGTAAAATATATGTGCATAATTACTGTGTGTACAGTTGTTTTTCCATGTCACATACTTTCAAGAGAATGAAACAATACTGCATAAACTAGTCAACATAAATCCATTGGTAATCAGTAATGGACAGCAGGTCCCTCAACTCTCTGGGAGAGACAAGAGTTCTGTTCAGAAAGGCAAGGGTATTAAATACATGTACTTTCTGAGGAAGCTACATCAGAGCAAACAAAGACAAAGCAGAATACGCAAGAAAAATAAGGAAATGGGTTTCGCAAATCTAGCATTTAAAAGTATTCAGATGTCCTCTTTTAAATCCTGCTGTGGCATCTGAGATCATATAAATTCTGAATTATTTGTTTCTTACCAAGGATTGTTAATGCCAATCTCTTCGCTCAATATGCCTTTGCTTGTAGCATTCTCTCTATTTATTATTGGTTCTGTAGCCTAAAGAATATGGCAAGTATAATTTGCATCTTTGTTCTTTCATATATTATGAAGATAAAATCTAAAAGAAAAGCACACTTTACAAGCGATCATGACACAGAGATATGCCCACCCACTCTTTTTGTCTTCGCAAGGCTAAAGGACAGGCAGATACACTATTTACAATATCAGTGCTAAGCAATGCCTCCAAGCAGATGAAGCTAGAATGTACAGAACTCCTACAGTTTCCTGACTTCCATTCTCACTCTTTCAGTAAGTAGAATGCAGTTCTAAACCCTGAAGATATGAAATGAAGATCGGCCAAATCAGATTTTGTATTTTTAAATATGCATACATATCCCATTTGCATAGAATGCCACAGTTCTAAGTTATTGTTGACAAGCAAATTTGCTGTTAAAATTAAAGCTGAAAATTCTAGTTTGTCTCTCTTCTCTAGAAATAATAATTTATAGCTTGTTATGGAGTCTGACTTGTAAAAGAAGCAACAATTTAGGATCTGAGACCAAATATAATACTTAACTTGTGGCTTTTTAGGTCAGCAGCTGCTCATGGGCTCATATCCTTTTTTATTTGCTCTGGAAATCCATAAACATAGTTACTCAATGCAAATGTAAAGTAAAGCTATATTAGCTGTGGCTTCTGAGGTTTTCTGTGCTTGTACAAAGAAAATGAGGAACTGGGACATTTTTTGAATTCTTAAATTGGGTTTTGTTCATCTGAATGCGGCCATTAAAACATACTGTATGCAATTCCACCCCCTCTCCAAACAAAACATATTCATTTTTTATCAGAACTGCCTGACAATTGTTTTTGGGTGCACAATCATGATTAGATTTAGGTTTGCAACTATGCAATGTGTGAAAGGATTTTGTAGACAAATCATTTTCTTTGACCTTTGATCCTCTTCTATAAAATGGGGACAGTCATTTTCTCACTGGGCTCTAGAGCTGGGGCATATGAAATAAAAGCTAATGATAGTAATTCATCTATACAATAGATGAAATATGAACAATGGCAATGTACAGACATACAATTATTTTAAAGATATTCATATGAACAGCTCCTTTTTAAAAAACAAATTAAGCTAGATCAATGTATTACTTATATGCTTGGTGTAAGAGAACCTGTATCCTCCTTTCTTCCTCTTTTTTCCACAATGGCTTCTACCCCATTTGTTTCAGCTGCCAGGGTAATCTAATGCATTTTAGAAGATTGGCACACTAAATTCATTTTAGTTTGTTGCCCCGTATGCAATGCAGAATGGCAGTTCTGGTTTCTGACTGAAAAGGTAATAGATTTATATCATCATCACCACCACCACCACCACCATCATCATCTTGATCGGTTGACTCAGCCTTCCATCCTTCCGAGGTCAGTAAAATGAGGACCCAAATTGCTGGGTGCAACATGCTGACTCTGTAAACCGCTTAGAGAGGGCTGTAAAAGCACTGTGAAGTGGTATATAAGGCTAAGTGTTATTGCTACTCTCATCTTCATCATTACCATCCACTTTAACTTTGTTAAACCTTCGCTTCCACACCATTTCATAAGATAAATTATCACCAGCTAGAAAACACTTTGCTTAACCAGAGGGAAACACCTGCTGCTTTAATTCCAGGGGAAAGAAAAATAAGCTACTGGGAAAAGTGAATTAACCGGATCCTACAAGTTCTGCTTCTACTCCAGAAAGGAAGTCTCTGCCCTCTTGAATGGGAAGAGCTGGCTATAAAGGAAGCTCAGCTCACAAACGGACAGACCAAGGCTCAACTAACAACCCATCTCCTCGCCCCGCTCTTTCCAGGCTTCTCCTCTGTCCCACCCTCCTTTCTGCCACCAGTCTGTGCACGCCCAGGGTTGCTCCTCGGACAAAAACGTTTTAGCGCAGGAACTCCCTGCCTTCAAGGTTGTCCTCCTGCAACTGTCTTTTCCTTCCCTCCTTCCCCAAATTCTGCATCAAGCGGGGGTCCCGTGCTTGGCGTTTTCCTACCTTCGCCCATCGGGAAAAGAGAGCGAGAGAACTATACGGTAAAAGCGTCTGGGCGGAGTGGATGTGATCTCCCGTTAGCCACAGCCGGAACAGCTGCAGAAGAAGAGAGCCTCCTCGCCAAGATCTCTCTCTCTCTCCTCCCCCACCCCATGGACCCTGCTTTTGCCACCACGCCCTGTGGTCTCTGAGGGCCCCAGAGCCACTCTTAGGAGTGGGGGGCTCCTCTTGAGCCCCCAAGAGAAAACACCAGTCCGACCCTTCCCATTCCTTTGGTCCCTGCCGCGTTTTTCTCCAGTCTCTCAACTCTTTCCCTCTAGAGTCTTTCTCCCCGCCACCACCATAAGGAAGCGCCCGGCTGCCCTCCACGCTCCCTTCTTTCTGCCTCCGAGCCCGGACCCATCGTTTGGCTCCTCCATCCCGCCCGACGCTTGCTCAGCCACTGTCCGGACTTCCTTCCCTGCTTCGCTTTCCCCAGCACCTAAATGCGATGAACCTCCCTCCTCCTCCTCCTCCTCCTCCTCCTCTGGCTGGCTGTTATAGCATTCCCGGCTCCCCTTCCTTCGGACGTCCCGTCGATGGGTCCTTTATCCGACCGGCTCGCGTGCAGCGAACCGGTGCCCTGCAAATCTCCTGGAAAACGCGGGGGCGCCTCGGCACTTGCCTGCTAGCGCCAGGAGCCGCGGCTGCGCTTCTTCTCTGCCTGCCGAGTCGGGGCGCGGGCTAGCTTAAGGGCTTCGGAGAGGGATCCGGGCAGGCACCGTGCGCTCGGGTGCCCATGCACCGAGCCGAGCCGAGCCGCTCGCCAAAGGGTGCCTGAGCAGCAGCGGCACCGCGCGTCAGGCAGGGGTTGCTACTGGCATCTCCGCTCCTGCTTCTGCCGCCCCGGTCCTTCGATGACATGCAAAGCAGCTCGGCGACTTTCAGGAAAAAGGAGAGGAGGAGGAAATGCGGCGGCGGGGAGGGGGAAGAGGCGACGGAGTGGCAAATCCCACCCCGTCTTCACTAGGGAGCTCTACCCTGCCTCGGATTCTTGGGATGCGCCTCCTTGAAGGAATTCAGGTTCCATGGTTCCCTTTGATTCTGTTTGTTTGCCCCTGGGGTCCCCCCCCCCCCCGCCGTGGGGGTGTTTTAAATTTTGACCCGCGCTTTGGGAGGTGGGTGGGGCTTGCCAAGTTTGGAAACTCCATAGCCACGCCCACAAGGACTTTCTTCTACTAGATGCCTCCCAGAATGTGGAATGAACCTTTCTGGCTTGGAGTAAGCAAAGCATTCCTGGGTAGGTTTTCTTAGCAACTATATATGGAACTATATTGCTTTTTCTGGCTTGTCTTTCAACTTCTTAACATGCAGGGGGTCCTCGACTTACAACAGTTCGTTTAGGGACGGAAGTTACAACGGCACTGAAAAAAGTGGCTTATGATCATTTTTCACACATATGACCTTTGCAGCATCCCCATGGTCATGTGATCAAAATTCAGATGCTCAGCATGGTTCATATTTATGACGGTTGCATTATCCCGGGATCATGGGATTCCCCCTTCTGACAACCTTAACAACTGTGTGAATAATGTAACAATTGCAGTGTTTCACATAACAAATGTGGCAGGAAAAGTCTTAAAATGGGGCAAAACTCACTTAACAAATTCCTCACTTAGCAACATAAATTTTGGGCTCCATTGTGGTTGTAAACCGAGGACTACCTGTATTGTAGAAGTGTTAGGCTATCCTGGTGGCTTTTGCACAAGGTCCACTAAGATCAGTCCTAGTCATCTAAATGCTACCACTTGCTGCTGCTGTGACCTGAAGGCTATTCTGTTTAATTCTGAAACCCATAAACCAGTGTTTTGGATGCTTGGCAACTGACTCATATTTATGACAGTTGCAGTGTCCCGGGGTCATCTTTTGCAAGCTTCTGACAAGCAGAGTCAATGGGGAAGCCAGATTCACTTAACAACCATGTTGATTACTTAACATCTGCAGTGATTCACTTAACAGTGGCAAGAAAGGTCATAAAATTTGGCCAAAGTCATTTAACAACTATTTCACTTAGCAACAGAAATTTTGGGCTTAATTGAGGTCATAAGTTAAAGACTACCTGTATCTGAAAATGAAACTGCCTGGAAATTGCAGACTTACAGGTTAGACTGGAAATCCAAGCAAATATTCAACAAGAAGGCAATGGCAAATCACTTCTGTAGTGTAGGAGTTATAGTGCTTCAGATCCAAAGCTGAAAAGAGCCTGGATAGCTCAACAGACTAAAAGCCTATTATTAACATTCAGCTGTCTGCAATTATTGCAAGTTCGAATCTCACCAGGCTCAAGGTTGACTCAGCCTTCCATCCTTTCTAAGGTACTGTATTTTCCTGCGTATAAGATTACTTTCTAACACACAAAAATCTTCTCAAAAGTCGCAGGTCGTCTTATACGCCGGGTCTCATTCTCCTGTAACCAGGCAGACCAGCCCATAAGGCTCTGATGAGACTTAAATGGCTCTGAGGAGGGTCGTCTTATACGCCCAGTCGTCTTATACGCTGGAAAATACGGTAGGTAAATTGAGGACCCAGTTTGTGGGGGGAATAAGCTGACTTTGTTTAAAAATATACAAAAATATGAAGGCTATTGCTTAACGCATTGTAAGCCACCCTGAGTCTCTGGAAAAGGGCGACATATAAATCTAATTTTTTAAAAAAAACCAACCATAGACTCTCGTGTTAATGCTATACTTCTCTACACTTCTTTAAAAAAGCTATACCTTTTCCTGGACTTATATGACAGAAACTAGGAGACGATGAGTTCTAGTCCTGCTTTAGACATGAAAGCTGATTGGGTAACTTTGTACCAGGCATTTTACAGCATTCCTTCAATAAGTAAGATACCTGGTTCAAATTCCATCAGCCCACTTTCTGGGTTTTTTTTTTAATATTTACTTTCCATTTCCTAGAAAGTAAATAAAGCTTGCTTAGAGCAACAACTAAAGATTAACTATTTTCTTCTTCTTCCTCCCCAAATCTGCAAAATATTTAACATTTATAGGAGCTGTTCAGTTGGCCATGATTTGAATGAAAGTCAAAAGAGGAGAGCAACATTGAATCTCAACAGTGAAATCATTCCATAGCCTCAGAAACCTTACAGTGAAACCTACTATGCCTCCAATGTAGAAACATATTTTAAAGTCTATACCAAGGACCTACCTACATAGAATATTTGTCTTAAGAAATATATTAATCAAAAAGTAATTTGTAAAGAGAAGAAATAGAAGTATTAATAGTAATTATTATTTGCCATAGTTATGAGTTAGGTTAGAGCCCAGACTTAAAATAGCAGAATTCGTTTTGAATTCTGGATGATTCCTAGCATGTTTAGTCAGAAATAACATCTGTGAAATTCAGCTCTCCTTCTGATTTCTGAACAGAAGGGAATACATAGAAGTCACTCCTTTCCCTACCAATGAGAACCATGCTGCACAAGAGATCCCTTGAGGTGAATCTGAGCAAGTAGCATAGCTTTCTCTAGTCCAGGGCTGCTCGTGATAAGGGAGTCAATCCTATGGTCTCTCCAGTAGTGGGATTCAAGTAATTTAACAACCGGTTCTCTGCCCTAATGATTTCTTCCAACAACCAGTGTGCCAAATTGCTCAGAAAGTTAACAACCGGTTCTCCCGAAGTGGTGCGAGCTGGCTGAATCCCACCATTGGGTCTCTCTTACGCCAAAGTACCTTTGACAGAAATCTGTCTCACAAAGGCCAGTCTAATATATATCTCTTCAACCAGGGGTGAAATTCAGCAGGTTCTGACAGGTTCTGGAGAACTGATAGCAGAATTTTTGAGTAGTTCAGAGAACCAGCAAATACCACCTCTGGCTGGCCCCAGAGTGGGGTGGGAATGGAGATTTTGCAGTATCCTTCCCCTGCCATGCCCACCAAACCACGCCCACCAAGCCACACCACACCCATCAAGCCATGCCCACAGAACCGGTAGAAAAAAAACGGAATTCCACCACTGATATAGATAAGTATGGATGCAGAGTTAAAATAACTCTCATCAAAGTGAAATATTTGAAAACAAGTGGCCAATGTGATTGTACAATCTACGGCTCAGATTGCTACATGCTGATACAGAACTTTAGAATTAAATTTCCAGTGTTAAAAATATGCAATATATCTTTGAAAAAGAAATGTCCAAGAGAGGTTAGGTATTTAAGACACTTGGGTTTTTAAGAGACTCAGAAGGATCTAATTGATTTCGTTAGGCAACCATGACATTTTATCCAAATGTTATTGGCTGACACTTCATTACCACCTCAATTAACATCTATAGAAGATTTGCATGCAGAATATTTTATCTGTCTACCCACTTCCTTGCAGAGAATTATAGTATCTGTATATTTCAAAGGCAGCAAAACAATTCTATTACTGTGAAGCAATATCCCACAGCTTCTATCCTAGGTGCAAGCATGGAAGAAGTCACTTTCACAAAGTATAAGGCTACATTAAAATTTGCAAGAATTACCAGCTGAAAGGTTTAGTGAGTTCAATGAATCATTAAGGTTGGAAAAAATGAGGTGAGATGGTTCAGTGGTTTAAGACGCAGAGCGTGTCAGCTGGAAAACTGACAGCCTGGGTTTGAGACCCGAGTGCTGTATGACCAGATGAGCTCCTGGTCCTGCCCATCTAGCAGTTCACATTTTCACATGAAAATGTGAGTAGATAAATAAGTACCACTTTGGTGGGAAATTAACAGCAGTCCATGAGCTTTGGCCACATGACCATGGAAATGTCTTTGGACAACACTGACTCCCTCAGTTACGAAATGGAGATGAACACCATGGCTTAGAGTTGGACCTACCTTAATTAAGTTGGAAAAGCTTAAACTCTTCAGAGCCATTTCTCTATACTAAAAAAGCAACTTCAGAGATGGCTGTCCAATTACATCCTGAAAAAAATAAAACTCTTTTAAGAATTCAGTTGGGACCATACATTTTGGTTAGCCATGGTAAATTAAAGTATGGTTTGTTAAATGAATCACATATCCATTTTCATATAACAAAAAAGCCCCATCCACATAGCTGCTGCCATTATTCCCCACTCCCTTGCAACTGAAAGCAATATTTTCATGCTGCTACACTGCAGTGTAGCAAAGCCTCAAAATTTGGTGGGATCATAACAAAAGTGCAGAAAGGAATCTCAAGATTAAAAGGTTAAACAAGATGGGCGTTCCAGCTAATCAGAAATTGCCTCTTGCTCCAGGAACACACTATAAAACCATCTTTGCAGTATTTCCTTTGGAGCAGAGTTGGCGTGATAGTGAATTGAGTTGGTTTCTCAATCTCATGGAAGCCACAAATTATCATGAAAGAGGAAGGGAGGAGAAATACCAATCTTGGATTGGACCAGTCCTATGGGTGGAATGGCTTAAGTAAAAACCAAAACTAAGGCTTAGCATAACGAGTAAACCCATTCAAAACCTAATTCCAAAATTCTTCACTATCATTTCAGATTTCTGGCAAGAATTAATTGCCCCTCTCCTAGTACCCCATTGCAGGAAAGCAGAAAGAGAAAAAATAAAATTATGAAACAAAGGGGAAAAAAGAGGAGTAATATAAAAAGAGATGGCCCCTGCCAATGCTGTCATGAAGTTTCTGTTAGATTCTCTCTCTCTCTCTCTCTCTCTCTCTCTCTCTCTCTCACACACACACACACACACACACACACACACACACACACACACACAAACCAGGGTTGGGTTCTACCTACCTTTACTACCGGTTCACAACGGGGTTGCACGCATGCACAGAAGCTTCTATGCATGAGCAGAAGCATTATGATGATGTCGGGGTCGATGGGCGGAGCCTCCCACCGGTTTTACTACCAGTTTTATAGAACTGGGGCGAGCCGGGGGCAACCCACCACACACACACACACACACACACACACACACACACACACACACACACTTCACATCCCTATTCTGTTTCTGTTTTACAGCCAGAGTTAAGAGTCTGGACTATGTCTGCCTGACATGGTAATCATGTTAGCTTAACCATATTATTTAACCATATGAAAATAAATTTGACAAATTAATAAATAATAAACAAATATTATGGTTAGCATAACCTTGGTTTATGCAGCATTGTTTCATATAAGAGATGGAATCATAAACTAACCATACAAAGTGGATTTGCACAATATACTAGCCTAAAGTATGACTATGGTTCAGTATATTGGGTGAACACAATATAGAAGAACCTGGCTGAATCCACAGAGCACACACTAAACCATAATATGAGGGGAATTATGGCTTAACATGTTGTGTGATTCTAGCCACCGTGGTTTAGTTTTTGATTTCTGGTTGTAAAGTACATTCAGTTGAGTTATGTGAATATAAATTATACATTTTATACTTCCAGAGTCCTTTCTATTTCTAGATAGCAAAGTAGAGTCTGGAAGTACCATATATTTTGTGACATTACCTGATCTTACAGATCTGTACCAATATCTGTAACCTTATTGCTGGTATCCTTACGATTTATATTGACTGTTTCCTAATATGATTTGATTGCTTATTTGTTCCCTATGACTATCATTAAGTGTTGTACCTTATGATTCTTGATGAATGTATCTTTTCTTTTATGTACACTGAGAGCAAATGCATCAAGACAAATTCTATGTGTGTCCAATCACACTTGGCCAATATTCTATTCTATTCTATTCTATTCTATTCTATTCTATTCTATTCTATTCTATTCTATTCTATTCTATTCTATTCTATTCTATCAATGGGATCGAGGAGTAAAGATATGAATATATCTTACAGTGTGCCTTCTGTTGAACTCTCTGAATCCCATGTCCTTTATGTACTAACCGTGCTGCAAGCCTTTAACCACACCAAGAGGGGCTACCTTTGGAGACTTTTAGGCATACTAGGCAGGTCCAAGAGAACAGTCAGGATAATTTGTTTCCCAGTAAACTTATAAATAGATCTACTGTATTTAAGCTGCCACAATATTCAGTCAAAGAGTCTGGCAGCACAGCAGACTAAAGCCTGTTATGAACATTCAGCTGCCTGCAATTACTGCAAGTTCGAATCTCACCAGGCTCAAGGTTGACTCAGCCTTCCATCCTTTCTAAGGTAGGTAAAGTGAGGACCCAGTTTGTGGGGGCAATAAGCTGACTTTGTATAAATATACAAAAGTATGAAGGCTATTGCTTAACGCATTGTAAGCCGTAACAAACTGGTGGAAAAAAAAAGAATTCTTTCTCAGTCTCACAGTTACTGTATATACATATTTATCTTGATGATGAATGAGGACCGAATGCTCTGGTATTTTTAACTAACTGACTGGAGTGACTTTAATGGGGCAACTTCCTGCTGTTGCTTGGCTTCCTGTGGCAGGAAAACATTCTAGCAAAACCGCCCTGCCATTAAAATACATCCATTTCTAGGAAGCTCAAATCATACGGTTGAAGGAAACCAAATATACTAAGTTACTTATTAATGAGCATTCTGAAATAAATGGGGGTATTAACCTGTCAGAAGGCAGATGATGGGGCTTCTTTAGACTAGTTTTTGCTTGAGCCATTTTTTGTCTCAAATCCACACCTGAATTCCAAGAGGGGAAAAAAAAACAACAACAACCCATGTCAGAATACAAAAGTCATGAATATATACATTATGTAGACCTACAGGGTGTAAGATACATCCTTTATGCTAATAATGTTTTTTATATCAGCAACAAGTGCTGTCTATGTGTTTTATCAAGGCTGATATGTAATTTTTTTCCTGCAGTCTTAAGCAAAATAAAAGCTTAGGAGAGGTATGATTCACTGAATCTCTAGCTTGCTGTTTTTTTTCCTTTATTTTCTTTAACGGAACTCAAAGCAAATTGACTGGGTTCCCATAATTTGCTTATCCGTGGTTAGCTCAGAAGGAGGCAATCCAAATAGGTCAGTGGTGAAATGTAAAATTTGTTACTACCGGTTCTGTGGGCGTGGCTTGGGGTGGGCTTGGTAATGTGACTGGGTGGGCATGCCCAACTTTAAAAAAAAAAACTTTTCAAAGCATTTTTTCTAATGCTTTGAAAAGCTTCTGCCGATCAGGCAACTCAGCTGGGATTGTCACAGAGGCTTTTTAAAAAATGCCTCTCTGACAATCAGGCAACTCAGCTGGGATCGTCAGAAACTTTTCAAAGCATTTTTTTAAACACCTTTTTGGCCAAGAGGTTGCAGAAAAAAAATGCTTTGAAAAGCCTCTGGCGATCCCAGCTGAGCTGCGTGATCATCAGAGGCTTTTTTTTTTACTTTTAAAAGCATTTTTTCATCGGAAGAGGTTGTAGAAAAAATGCTTTTAAAAGTTAAAAAAAAGCCTCTGATGATCATGTGGCTCAGCTGGGCATAGTGGGGGGGGGGCAGAGATTTTTGCTACCAGTTCTCTGAACCACCTGCCGCCATCGCTACCAGATCAGGCGATCTGGTCTGAACCGGGAGCATTTCACCCCTGAAATAGGTCTGCCTGGAACATGTATACAGAAAGAATGAAAATGCCTCAAGTATTTTACAGTGATCCAGGGGCAAGGGTTCATCCATCTCATTCCAACAGCCGGAGGCTTAATTTCATCTGTCATGAATCTGACCTTGCATATGATGAAGGAGGTTGTTGAAAGCCCACTTCACAATATGCCCATTAGACCCTAAGTGTCACAAGACTCCCTGCTTTCTTTTAGTTTCATGCAACACACTAGGTTTAATCATAAGTCACCAATAAAGGAGAATGTTTGTAGCTCAGGATTAAAATGAGGTGTCCTTGGTGGTTTCTGAGTTCAGTTGTTTTCTTGAAGATGTTTCATTACCCAAGCAAGGCAACTTTATCGGTGCTAATCCTAATCATAAATCAAGCTGCCTTACAATGCATCTGTATGTTGTGTAAATATAACTAACAGATTTGAGTAACGTCAACAAATCAACTTCATTAACATTTTTGATCCCGCTAAAGGGTAACTGGAAGCAATTGGTTTTATATCACACATATTGGTTGAACTCAATCACATTGTAGTGCACCTTGTGACAAAAAGCATTAGGAGATTGTGTCCTTAGTGTTAACCGAAATAGAGATTTTTTTTAAAAAAATTACATTCAGTTCCTACAGTTAGTATGAAAGGTGTAATTTATTTTCAGTAGTACAAAAGTACTCTGAAAAAAATTGAAGATCAACGTAGGAAAATTCAAAACAGAGAATAGGAAGGCTTTTAGAGTCTACTATTCCAACAGGCTGGTTGAAAATATGATTTTAATTGGGTATTTTAGTTTTGGAGTTTTTAAAAAACAAAATAGGGCCAAATTATTTTATATATTTTGAATAGCTTTTAAAGTTTTGTGGTACATGTTGTTTTTATCATGGCTGTACACCGCCCTGAGTCCCTTGGGAGAAGGGCGGTATAAAAATGTAATTAAATAAATAAATAAATAAATAAATAAATAAATAAATAAATAAATAAATAAATAAATAAATAAATAAATAAATAAATAAATTTTGTATGTTTGAGTTTGTTAATTCATGGGAGATTGTGCTACCGATGCTTGCTAGCTTTGGTGATATTTTCTGAATCCTTAAATACCAGCTGCAACAAAGCACCAGTGGAAGAAAGCCAGTGGAAGGGACGTCACCTTCCCTTCAGTCCTTGTGACCTTCCCAGATGCACCTGAGTGACCAGTGTGAGGCATTATGATGATCTACCCTTGGCTTAATCCATCAAGGCTTCTTACTTTTGTATATTCTTCAGCAGGAATGTGTTTAATCTGCTTTCCATCAAAGTTTGCTTTACATTTTGGGTTGACGACTCTACCTTAAGTATGCAATACAGGTTACCCTCAATTTACAACATATGTGATAGAGTGCTTATGCACTGTTGTAACTTCGAAGTGACCGTTTAAAGTTACAACAGCATATAAGTGACTTATGACCATTTCTCAGACTTACAACTGTTGTAGCATCTCCATGTGATTAAAATTCAGGAGCTCAGCGACTGGTTAATATTCATGACAGCTGCAGTGTCCTGGGATCATATGATTACTTTTTGTGATCTTTCTCCTTAAATCTATTTTCCATCACAGACCGTAGATTTCATGGTTTGCATCATCATCATCATCATCATCATCATCATCATCATCATAATAGAAACTTCATCCAGTAACAGTCTTGGGCTCCAATCTGAGAGCTGCTCAGAGTTCGATGGGCAGCTATTAAAATAAATGAACAAATTTGCAAGTTTTCCTGACTTAAAGTTTCCCTTTTTAGAACAAACTTATTTGCTTAGAATTTGCTCTGAGAACTCTTTAAGATTTGGCACAACTTCTAGGTTCTGAGTCAGGAGAGGAGAGCAAGAAAGGAGACCTTATCTCTAACAACAAACCAGTGTGACCTTCTTAGTCGTACAGAGTTCTTCAAGCAATCTGTACTGCTCTGACTGCCAGCCTATTTCTTTGCAGGGGAAGGTGGAAGAAGCTCAGAAAAATGTGTGGGAAACCGTACTTATCGTAACAGCTTGTGATTCAATGCTGGCAAATACTTGGGGCCTACTGACCTTTTCGTCAGCATGTAAATACTGGGAGAAATATACATTCACCCACACATATACAGTTCACACACATGCACATACATACACAGTATGAATAGAGGATCCTGGTGGAGCAGTGGACTAAAGCGCTGTTAAATAGCACTTAGCTGCCAGCTGCCTGCAATTACTGCAAGTTGGAATCTCACCAGGCTCAAGGTTGACTCAGCCTTCCATCCTTCCGAGGTAGGTAAAATGAGGACCCGGATTGTGGGGGCAATAAAGTAGTTTTGTATAAAAAAGAACACTGCTGGGGGGGGGGGGCAAAAGCCCTACTAAGCAGGTATATACAAAAGTATGAAGGCTATTGCTTAATGTATTGTAAGCCGCCCTGAGTCTCCAGAGAAGGGAGGCATATAAATTGAACCAATAAATAAATAAATAAATCTTAGCTGTCCAAGGTTTTAGAAAAATCAAGAATTTAAATGTTTCTTGGACTCTAATATGTGTAATGGAGTGGAATGCAGGGTGAAATACTCCCGGTTCAGACCGGATTACCCAATCCGGTAGCGATGGCAGTGGGTGGTGCAGAGAACTGGTAGCAAAAATCCCTGCACCTCCCCTCCCATGCCCGGCTGAGCTGTGCAATCATCAGAGCTTTTTACTTTAAAAAGCACTTTTTCTACAATCTCTTCGGCCAAAAAAAGTTAAAAAAAAAAAAAGCTCTGATGATCGCGTGGCTCATCTGGGATCATCAGAGGCTTTTAAAAGCATTTTTTTCTACAACCTCTTTGGCCAAAGGGGTTGCAGGAAAAAAAATGCTTTTAAAAGCCTCTGACGATCCCAGCTGAGTTGCCTGATTGTCAGAGGCTTTTAAAAGCATTTTTTTTCTGCAATCTCTTTGGTCGATGAGGTTGTAGAAAAAATTCTTTTAAAACTTAAAAAAAAAAGTTGGCCACGCCCAGCCAGTCACATTACACCCCTCCCACCAAGCCATGCCCACAGAACCAGTAGTAACGAGTTTTACATTTCACCACTGGTGGAATGAAATGGGTTGAGTAGGTAGAAGGGCTGAGAATATGACTGCACTTCCACAGGAAAACAATTCCATTGTGTGTGCAGCAAATAAGCCTGACAGGAACAGCATAATCTGAATCGTTGTTCTTTAAATGTCCATTTCCAATGTAAAGTCTTCAAGAATGAAATACCGTATTTTCCGGCGTATAAGACGACTGGGCGTATAAGACGACCCCTGACTTTTCTTGTAAAAATATAGGGTTTGGGCTATACTTGCTGTATAAGACGACCCCTCTTCCAACGCACACCAAATAAAAATTAAAAAACATCAACTGGCTCACCCACAATGTAAAAGCAGCTGTGCTAGACCCAAAATGGCCCCTGCAACAAGCAGGAACCTCACACAGCCACAAAAAGCCCAAAAAAAAAAAACAACTTTCACACTTTACACACACAAAATTCCACATACAGCTTTGTGAGATTTTGTGCGTTTGTGTAGTTAAAGTGAAACTCTACAGAAACACACTAAATCTCAGAAAGCTGCACAAATTTTATTTTATTTTATTTTATTTTATTTTATTTTATTTTATTTTATTTTATTTTATTTTATTTTATTTTATTTTATTTTATTTTATTTTATTTTTATATGAAAATTAAATTTAAAACTTCCTAGCCTAAAACTTAGACCTAGCCTTTAAATGGCTAGGTCTAAAAAAGAACAACTAAAAAACCCCCCAATTAACTATTTTTTTTAAAGCTCCCAAAGGGAAAAAAAACCTTACCCAATAGAATAAGGGTCTCCAACCTTGGCAACTTTAAGACTTGTAGACTTCAACTCCCAGAATTCCTCAGCCAGCTTTGCTTTGCTGGCTGAGTAATTCTGGGAGTTGAAGTCCACAACTCCCTGCCTGCTTGATTGCAGGCAGGGAGATTTAGTTGCTTACTGATGCAATGGATTGCAGGCAAGGCAAGGCAAGGCAAGCGTTGTGGGTAGCAGCTAAGGTAAGCAAGCTGGAGGGGGGGCGGATTTTTGCTACTTATCAATTAGCAGGCAAAAATTAGCAGCTGGGGTGGCCAGCGTTGTATAAAAGGAAAGTTTTTCCCTTTGAAACGGGGCTTGGCCATCCAAGCTCTGGCGATCAGGCAACTCAGCTGGGATGGCCAGCCTTGTGTAAAAGGAAAGTTTTTCCCTTTGCATGTAACTCAGCTGATTAGCGGCAACTCAGCAGGCAATTCAACTTGGCTCCTTAGAGCCATTTAAGGCTGGTCAAAGCCTTTCGGACTGGTCTGCCTGGTTACAGGAGACTGACACCCGGCGTATAAGACGACCCCCGACTTTTGAGAAGATTTTTGTGTGTTAGAAAGTCGTCTTAAACGCCGGAAAATATGGTACTCTTAACATCTCTGTACCCCCATAGCCCAAAACAATAAACAAGGAGAAAATGTACACATTAAATTATTTTGAATGTATAAATTATCCATTCACAATCTGGAAGCCTTCAGATATATTTTGACAATTTGCATTACTCTTAGCTAGTATGGTAATGGCTAAACTGGTTGGAGTTAAAATGAATTTCTTGTCCAAATATATCTGAAGGTTATAAGTAAGGAATGGCTTATCATTTTTGTTTTGTTTGATTGATTTTTATAGCTTACCATCTTTATCTATTTTTGCATCGCATACTCTATTACGGAGGTAATCTTGAAAAACTGAGAATTGATTTCTTTTCAGTCTTCTTTCTCACCTCCCCTTTTTGTATATCTATAACAAAATGCAGAATTTCTAAAA
This sequence comes from Masticophis lateralis, assembly GCA_030761175.1. Lineage (NCBI taxonomy): Eukaryota > Metazoa > Chordata > Lepidosauria > Squamata > Colubridae > Masticophis > Masticophis lateralis. The sequence goes on along the minus strand of JAUDYJ010000001.1, from coordinate 318,301,566 downwards.
ATCTGAGTAGTTTTTTATTTTATCTGCAGAGTTCTGTTCAGCTTGTACTTATACAGCAATTCTAAACTCTTCTGTATTCAATATTTGTAAAACATTGGATTAAGAATTCATTTCTATAAAAAATGACAACAGCACCATATTTTTTCTCCTAATCATTCTGCTTTGCTCAGACTGTTATGGCTACAGATGCTATGCGAAGTGACATAGGAGATCTGGTCGAAGATGGCTGCCAATCACAGAAAATCAACTAAACAAGAGCAGAACATAACATTTTATCACACATAAAATGCAATCAGGCAGCAGGACAAAAATCACAGTGATTTACATGTTTCACTGCACATCTACAAAAACAAGTTGAGTGGGAATTGGTACCAGGACTTTCCTAAGGAAAAAAATATTATTATGGGCAGACTTAAAATGCAAAAAGCAACGTTAAAACCACAATTTAAGCCATTTAAAAACTCAACTGAAGAGATGTATCTTGACTACATTTCTAAAAGCAAAGACGTAAGATGAATGGTTGGAGGACCATGGCTAGTCTAGTGAAGAGAAGGACCAGGGGATACATGATAGCAATGTTCCGGTATTTGAGGGGCTGCCACAGAGAGGAAGGGGCCAAGCTGTTTTCCAAAGTACCTGAAGGCCAAACAAGGAATAATGGATGGAAACTGATCAAGGAGAGATTCAGCCTAGAAATAAGGAGAAATTTTCTGACAGTGAGAACAATCAACCAATGGAACAGAAGTTGCCTTCAGAAGTTGTGGGAGCTTCATCACTGGAAGCTTTCAGGAAGACACTGGACTGCTGTTTGTCAGAAATGGTGTAGGGTCTGCTTTGACAGCGGGTTGGACTAAATGACCTATGAAGCCCCTTCCAACTCTGTTAATCTGTTAAACTGTCTGTTTCTCAGAGATTGGACTCAGGAGATTAGGGAGCCTGTCAGATATTGTTTATTATTGTTGAAGGTTGTCTTAGGCTATCATTTGTTTATTTAACTCCTGTATATTCTTATTTTACATTTTCATTTGGTATTATTATATTGACACTTTCTAACTGTGTCTGCTGCCCAGAGTTGCTTTTGTGAGATGAGTGGTCATCTAACATAAAAGCAGAGAAAACTAATTCCATCCGGCAGTTCAGTGGAGTTCTGTGAAACTCTGTGACTCTGATGTAGCCACGCCAAGATAGGATCTGCCTCTCCTACACTTTTCATGATGCTAAGCATTACGTTTACTGAAAGTGACCATCTGGTCCACTTTATAGATCACAACCTTGTGTTTGTCTGAAGGATTTGTTGTCCTCTTTTTTTAGTCAAAATGGAACCCAAAATCAATATACAACAGTACCTGTCCTCAAGTTTACAATCAGGGGTCTCTTTAGGGAATGGTTAAAAAGTTAAGTTGGATGATGTGATTAACCTCTCCCTGTTTTGTTTTGTTTTTGAATGTGGAGGGCTTTTTTAAATCTATGATGCACATAAAAAACCAAATGGAATTTATGCCATGCATCTGTCCTATTAACTAGTTTGACCATAATCTATCAACTTCCGTGCTTTTATGTCTCTGGAGATTCTCAGTCATCCAGGTAATGGTTGCCCCAAAGGTGCTTTTTCAAGAGACAACGGGACTGCCTCTTTTTTTCTTTGACAAAGTTTTGTTTCTCATCCAAGAAGCTTCTTCAACTCTGAGCTGAAGAAGTTTCTTGGATGAGAAGTAAAATGTGGAGAGGAGAGGAGAGGAGAGGAGAGGAGAGGAGAGGAGAGGAGAACTTGAAACTAGTAATCAATAGGTATCATTTGGAGAACAAAACACATATAAATTTCAACAATGGCACATAAATTTCCTTATAATGATGTGCATGTCTGTTTAAATCATGGTCATTATTTTTAAATTATCTATATCTATCTATCTATCTATCTATCTATCTATCTATCTATCTATCTATCTATCTATGCAGGTTTAATGCAAATCCGTATTTTTAAAACATTAACTGTGGTTTTCTCTTTTTGGGAGGGTGTCTGATGAGTAAAGGTAAATTTTAAAAAGGGAAGTTGAACAAGATTTCATGAGTATGGGCTAATTATTTCAGGGAAGATCACAAGCCATCTTTATTAGTAAATGAAAAATGATGTAAAAGATCAATAATTGATCACAGACTATAAAAATGCTCAATTCATCCAATAATTAAATGGAGAGCACCTAACATAGCTATTAGGTAGAACTAAGGCTGGTCAATGTCTGTCAGGACACTATCAGCATGGAAGAAAATAGCATACCAATGGAGTACCAAATAAATAAGTAATATTATGGAACCATCCTGCTTTTTTCTTTTACGCCCTTAATTTATTTTCACAAGCAAACACCACCAAGGCTCCCAAATTTGGATTGCAAAAATCTGGGCCACTACCAGATGGCACAAAGAAATAGAAAAACTCTTTTTCTGCCATCTAGTGTAGCAGCCCCCAACCTTTTGGATACTAGGGACCGATTCCATGGAGAGAGGTTTTTCCATGGACCAGAGTGGGCATGGTTTGGCATGCTGCCTGCATCCCACGGATGGGACTTCATTTGTTTGTGCTGTGTGGTTTGTTAGTCCACGGACTGGGGGTTGGGGACCCCTGGTCTGGTGCTCTTCTGAGATTTTGCAAGAAAGACCTGATTCCTCTAACAAAACTATTTTGCTGGTTAGGTTTTAGCACAGGAAAATAATAGTTCAGCAGACAATACATCCCACCAGTCACCAGAAGGGGTTTAAACGATTTGCCGCTAAGCCAAGAACAGATGCAAGCTTTCCCTCTTTGTCTGCTGTTTAATACCTCCATAACTGACTGCCTTGGATACAATTTCCAACCTGTCTTCACTTCTTAAATGGAGCTTTAAAATTCTCGATTCCCTTGTTATATTCTGTACACAAAAGAAGATTGGCAATGCTTCCAATGCCTTTAGAAAAGAATGGAAATACATTGCTAGACAGTAATTCAGCTTGTTGTCCTAAACAGGGGTGAAGCAGGATCTGATTTCTTTCAGGACAAAGTCCATAATATCAGATTGAAAATAATTCTGTTAACTTTAGATGCTTTTATTAATAGGAGACGGCCCCCATAATTTTCATCTCAAAGAAATAAAAGAGAGATATACAGTATTTTTCCTGTCTTGCTTTATGCAGGATGAACAAAATTTTTGAACCAGAAGGACACACTTGAAAATTATTTTTATTTTCAGCTTCCAAAGGCAAAATTGGCCAACAAGATGGCAGCTGTGACTGCATGATTGAAGCCTGGCCCTTTCTAAAATTTGGGTTATTAATACAACATACAGAACCTAAAATCATAGTAGGGTTTTAATTGCACAATCACAGTGCCATCATCTCTCCTTCCCCCAAAACACACATGCCCATGAAAAGATAGTATGATAGCAATGTCAGTATCCAGTTTGATCTGAAGTTTTTGGGTCTCCCCACTTTTTTTAAAAAAGGGAATAGGTATGTCTAGCCTTTGGATAGACAATACACTGTTTCCTGTGCTTCAAGTTTAAACAATTATGGTGATTTTGGTATTTAGCAGGGCCACTGCGAAACTGCAGAAGTTAGACCTTGAGACACAAGGACACAAGTTCTCATTTTAATTCCATCTCTATACTGCACTAATGAAATCTATTAAAGAGACAAGGCTATATCTGTTGGCCTAAGACTTCTGCCATTGGTTCTCTCTGCAATCTCCATGAGAACAGATGAGAATTAGTGATACATATCTGTATTTGCCTAATATGCAAATTAGCAAACCATCTCTTAACTGAATATATGTTCCCAGCCTGTACTTATGACAGATTGTATCATGTTGAAAAATTTGGGAATCACTGAATAGACATGTCAACTACAGGGAACTTCTAGGCATATTGAAAGCTATGCATGATCAGACACAGTGGTGAAACTTGAAGCTGAATGTTGGTGCACCTATTCAAGGCCACCCAATTTTTACTATATATTTTGCTTATATTCTGTTTTTCCTGTTACATGTTTTTCTTGTTTTTCTGCAAGAGTCTGACACACTTGTTTAAAAGCATAACGTGCATTTACTTTTGATTAGCAGTTTTATACTATTTATTATTGGATTTTCTATTCATTTCATAAAGCAGCTTACAATAGTGAAGACAATGCAAAATGTAACAAAACAATATTCATACGATTAAATACTTACTAATAGAGATGAAGTCCTCTATCCCCAGTTCTCTTGTAAATGAGGTTGTAACAAGACCAGTCCAATATGCAAGAAAAGTTTTGAAATCTTTAGTAGTTAGCAGATAGCAATAGCAATCTCAATAGCACTTAGATTTATATACTGCTTCATAGGGCTTTACAGCCCGCTCTAAGTGGTTTACAAAGTCAGCATAGTGCCCTTGACAATCTGGGACATCATTTTACCAACCTTGGAAGGATGGAAGGATGAGTCAACCTTGAACTGGTCATGATCGAACTCCTGGCAGTGGGCAAAGTCAGCCAGCAAATCTGCATTCTTACCACTGTGCCACCATGGTTAGCAGATATATATTTCTTGATAATTCTTTCTCTTCTCTGAATGGAAAAGCAGGAAGGTTGCCTGGATACACCCAACATACTTTTCATAAACAACAGGAAGAAACGTTGCTTCTGCTTTCCTTTGGAGAGAAACAGCATAGCTTAGCTGAACACATAACAAAAAAGAGAAAATCCTTTATGCTATTCCAATGTAATGATGGGGGGAAAATAATTCCTTTTGCTTTTTAAATTAATCATAGAAATCCATAGAAAGCGTTACAAATTTATTTACATACATATGTAAGAATACATATTCAAAGGCCACTGAGAGGTCAAGAAGAGCATGGATGGTTGCAGTATATCCATTTTGCTCCTGTCAGAAGTCATCTACAAGCATTATCCCTGTTGTCTCAGTCTTGTAACCCAGCTGAACCCTGACTGAAATGTATCCCAATAATCTGTTTCATTCAGGGTCCTCTGACAATTAAAGACAACGTGCCGTGATTTCTTCTTTCTGATGCTCTACAAACACATCTCCTCAAAATATGACACTTTATGGAATATTCATATCTGATCATTCTAGCTCCTTGAATCTTGCTCTGTTAAGGGCTATAACCAACCAAGTTGTTAAATTTTTGGAAAAGGGAACTTCCGGTTTGCGATCGCCTCGTCGCAGGGCGGCTCGCTTGTTCGGCCGCCGCCCCCGCCGCCTGTAGAGCCGTTTTTTTCGCTTAAAAGCGGCTCGAAAAGCTCCCCTTTTGTAATAAGGGGGAGCAAGAGTGGGCAGTGACAGGTTGAGCCCCAGAAGTGCAGCCAGGGGAGTTTTTTGAGCCCTGGCAAGCGCTTCTCGTTTGGGCTCCCTTTACAAGCTGCTGGATCTCCGAGCGGCGCGGGACTTCTGCTAGCCAGAACAAGACGGGGAGGAATCGCCAACGAACGAAGCTAATTTCTAAAGGATTTCAACCAGCTTGGTGAGATTTGGAATTTTTCTTGATAAGTATAATGCTCTTAAATGGACTTTCTCAACGCTGGAAAGCAAGCTGTCTGAGTGTAAAAGTGCTTGAAAATGGCGGCTGATTAAAGCAGAGCTAGTGAAAGCGGAAAGAAGAAAGTGTAACAGGAAAGTGAAAGTGTGCCTGCCTGTAATTGCATTGTGTTTATCTACAAGTTTTACAAGCTTTTTTTATTGCAAAAGTTAATGGATTTTACTCTTTTTCTGTAAAACTGGGGAGGTCAGGAAAAGGAGGAAGATTTTTTTCTTTTTTTCCAAGATTTAAACTCTGTTCAGGCATGGCTTCAAAGAGAACGGGGGGGGGGGATTCCCCCACACATCAGACAAAGGAAAAGTCAGTGTCAGCTTCAAAACAGCCAAAACAGTCACAGGACAGTGAGACAGAAGACTTGAAAGCATTTCTACATAAATATTTGGGAGAGCTTTCTGGTCAAATGAGCAAACTGGAGGAAAGGATGAGTAAAAATCAAAAAGAAATGAAAATGGTGGTGGGGGAAGTGAAGGAGCTGGTGGAAGAAAAAACTGAAGGATTACATCAGAGTGTAACCAAAGTAGCTACAGCTCTCACTGATGCCCTATTGGTGATTGAAAAAAAAGTGGAGGATTTAAATCTTGAAGTGGAAGCCAACAAAAAGGAAGTAAAGGAACAGATGTTTAAGGTGGGGGTGCAGAACCAGAGGTTTGAAGAGGAGATCACGATGTTACAATTTCGGAATATGGAGTTTGCCATAAGATTAAGAGGCTTAAGGGAGAATAATAGAGAAAACTTGAGGGCAACCTGTGTGGAGGTGTTGGCGAAGATTTTAAAAGTTGAACCAGCTGTGATTGACAATAGAATTGACAAGCTGTATAGAGCCAACTCACGTATAGCGAAACAGAGGAATTTGCCAAGAGATGTGGTGATCTACTTTACTGAGAGGAAATTGAGAAATGACATATTGCAGTGTTCCTTCCAAACTACGGTTCAACATGATGGCAACCAAATTGGGGTCTACAAAGAGTTACCACCAAAGATGCTAAGAGATCGGAAAGATTTTGGTTTCCTTGTGAATGAGTTGAAAAAGCGTCAGATCCCATTTAGGTGGGATGTTCCTGTTGGTATCATTTTACGACATGAGGATGTAAGATATCGCATTAACTCTGTGGAGAAGGCGGAACAGTTCTACAATAATGTTTTGAAAAAAATTTCAATATCACCCCGCTCTTCTACACTTTTACCTATTGAAGACATCTCAGTTGAGAAGGCTTCTCAAGAGGGGACTCAAGGAGAGGCTTTGCCAAAAGAAGGACAGGCTAATCAAGAAGTTCCAAGGGAGGAAATTCTAGGTGCGGTAGGAGGCTTTTCAGAAGATTCATTAATAGAACTTTTTGAGGTGAAACCAAAGCAATCTAGAGCTACAAGAGAGGTGGAGCCCGATCTGGATTTATTGTTGCAAGAACCTAAGGACCAACGTATAACTCGAGCTGCAGGGAAGCAAAGATTGGAGATGCATCAGGGGAAGATACCACAGGACGAGAATGGAATGAAGGGGAAAAAATCATACTCTGAAGCCGTGGGAGGGGCAAGACCGAAGACGTCGGCGGTTGGCGAGAGTCTTCGTGAAATGCTTAAAGGGCTTCAACCACTTTCAGAATGACGCTCAGAATTTTATCATGGAATGTGAATGGTTTGAACTCACCACAGAAAAGAAGAAAAATATTTCACTATTTGAAGCAATATAATAATGATGTTGTTTGCTTGCAGGAAACTCATATTAGAACCCAGGACCAGAAATTCTTAATTTCAAAAATTGGATCACATTTTATATCTTCTAGTGTGGCTAAAAGGAATGGACTTGTTTTTTATATTTCTAAAAGAATACCAGCTAAACTTATAGAAGCGGATGATGAGGGGAGATACATTGCAGTTGCAATAACTGTACAGAATGCTACGACGCTCTTAATTGGCATTTACGCCCCGAACCAGCAGCAGGAAAGTTTTTATAAAATGCTGAATGATAAAATACTGCAGTGGAATTACAAGTCTTTTTTGATTATGGGTGACTGGAACGGGGTGATTGATGCAACGCTTGATAAAAAGACGTCTGCTAAGAAAGGGAATAAGCTTCCACCGACTTTTTTTTCATTGAAAGAAGAATTAGAGTTGAAGGATGTTTGGAGAATTCATCATCCTAAGGAATTGGACTTTACTTTTTTTTCTGACAGACACAAATCTTTTTCGAGAATTGATTTTATGTTGGTCACTACTGATTTACTTACTATTGTGACTAAGACAAAAATATTTCCCAGAACCTTAACGGATCATAGTCCAGTGTGGATGGAGATAAATTTGGGTAAGAGAGAAAGGAGATCTTGGCGTATGAATGAAAATTTATTTAGATATGAAAAGTACATTATGGACCTTAAGAAAAATGTTAAAGAATTTTTTGACACTAACTTGAACAAAGGTACCCCCATTGAAATAGTATGGGATGCATCCAAGGCTTATATGAGGGGTGTACTGATTTATATAAATTCTAGATACAGATCAACACGTCAGAAGAGAAGAACAGATTTGGAGACAGAGATAAAGGAGAAAGAGCAATTGCTTATTAAGAACCCGACTGATGAAAAGGTACAATTAACGATAAAACTCCTGAAAGATCAATTTCAAATATTGATGGCGGATCAAACAGCAACTAATCTGCAATTTGCGAAACATAATACTTTTTGCAACGCCAATAAACCTGGCAGATGGTTGGCTTATACCTTGAGGAAACAACAAAATTCTCGTATGATAAACACTATTGAGTACCAAGGGAAACAAGTGCATCAGCAAAATTTAGTACATCAAGCTTTTTTAACTTATTATTCTAAATTGTACCAAGCTGATAAAATCAAAGAGGACCTTATTGATGAATATTTGCAGAATAAGAGAGTTACAAAAATTTCTAGTACACAAAGTGATAGACTGGACCGACCTATAACATCGGAAGAGATTTTATATGCAATAAAACAATTGAAATTATCTAAAGCTCCCGGCACAGATGGCTTGACGGCAGTATATTATAAGACTTTGCAAGAGGAACTGGTTGAGCATCTTAAGGACTTGTTTTGTAATATTCAGCAGGGGGGTAAAATACCCCCCTCGTGGAAAACGGCCTTTATTTCACTGATACCTAAAGAAGAAGAATCTGTTAAACCTGAAAATTTTAGACCAATATCTCTCCTGAATACGGATTACAAAATTTACGCTAAAGTATTAGCCAACAGACTGATGCCAGTTATACAAGATGTGATTCATGAAGACCAAGCAGGTTTTATAGAAGGTAGACATATGAAGGACAACGTCAGGCAACTTATAGATTTGTTGGAATATCTTGAGGAAAAGAAACAGATCTCTGCGGTGCTGGTTTTTTTGGATGCGGAGAAAGCCTTTGATCGGGTCAACTGGGATTTTCTAAAAAAGATATTGCACAAAATGGACTTTGGGGTACAGTTTATACAAGCGATTTCAGCAATTTATCAAGAACAGACAGCACAAATTATTATTAATGGCAGCTTGACTACCAACTTCAACATACAAAAAGGAACAAGACAAGGCTGTCCATTATCGCCATTACTGTTTATATTGACTTTGGAAGTGCTGTTGAATGCTCTACGGGACTCGGACAAACTGAAGGGAATAGTTATAAGGCAAAGAGATTACAGAACAAAGGCATTCGCAGATGATCTGATTGTTACCCTAACACGACCTTTGGAATCAATCATCCAGATGAAAACCATTATAGAGGAATATGGTCTGGTTTCAGGTTTTAGCCTGAACCAGAAAAAGACTAAGATGATAGTTAAAAATATGTTGGAACCACAAAGGAATGAACTTGAAAGGGTGGCAGGCTTTGAAATAGCTACAAAGGTGAAATATCTAGGGGTACAAGTTGCAGCATCTAATATAAAACTTTTTCAAAATAATTATGAGGAACTTTGGCATAAGATTCAAAAGGATTTTGACATATGGAAGAAGCTGCAACTATCTTTGCTTGGTAGAATAGCAGTGGTTAAGATGAACGTTCTACCTAGATTTCTGTTTTTGTTTCAAATGATTCCGGTGCTTAAAAATGATAAGTTTCTGATGGAATGGCAAGCAGGCTTAAATAAATTTATTTGGAACGGGAAAAAACCAAGAGTTAAACTTAAGATTATGCAAGATGCTCGAGAAAGAGGTGGCCTTAAAGTTCCAAATCTACGTTTATATTATGAAGCTGCAGTGTTGACACAAGTTGGAGATTGGATTGGAACAACTAAAAGAGAAATTTTGAATATAGAAGGCCATGATTTGCAATTTGGATGGCATGCATACTTACTTTATGAAGACAAGAGAGACAGTGTATTTAATAGGCATATCTTAAGACACGCCTGGTTGAGAGTTTGGAAGAAGCACCAGCTTCAATTGGATTACAAAATACCTTTGTGGTTGGATCTTGGGCATATTATGCCAAATATAAAGTCACTCGGGGGGTTGTTGTATAAAGAGATACTTTTTAATGATGGGGGCAGATGGTATTTGAAATCCTTGAACACCCTGTTGGAAGAAGGAGTCAATCTAACCTGGTTGCAGTATTTTCAACTTCAAGCAAGATGGAGAGAAGATCAGAAAATTGGATTGATGCTACATGAAGAAGATTTGGTGACTCAGATAAAATGTAAAGGGCCGATGCATATTAAACGAGTGTATAATTTATTGTTAGAAAGAGATTCAGAGGGTGAATTAGTTAAAGATTGCATGATAAAATGGGCACAGAATTTTGCAGAACCAGTAATGTTGGAAACATGGGAAAAGATTTGGGTCCAGAATGTTAAATTTACACAAGCACAGAACTTGAGGGAAAATTTTTATAAGATGTTTTATAGATGGCATTTAGATCCCAAAAAGCTATCATGTATGTATCCAAATGTTCAACCTAAATGTTGGAGGTGTGACTGTTTGGATGCAACATATTTCCATATTTGGTGGACATGCAGAAAATTGAAATCATTTTGGATTAAACTTTGGTGGGTAATGCAGAACATCTTGAAGAAGAAGTTGGAGTTTTCTCCTCAGTTTTTTTTGTTGGGAATAGTTAAGGGTTGTTCAGCAACTGATACTAGATTAATTTTGCACATGATTACTGCAGCTAGATTATTGATAGGTCAATACTGGAAGAAAGATAATGTGCCTACTATAGAGGAATGGATATTGAAGATGTCTAATTTGGTAGAGATGGCCAAAATTTCTGCATACTTGAAGGATAGGACCCATGAAGTTTTTGTTAAGGAGTGGAGGAAATGGGTAGAATATATGAAGAATAAATATCAAAGTAAGAAGTTTTAATTAGTGCTCAGCTGAATTTAAATTTTATATATTTAAGTAATTTAAAAGAAAGTTATTGAATTTGATAAATTTCTATTTTAAGGAGAAATGGAGTATTATATTTCATGTAATTGTATTTATAAGTTTGATATTTAGACTAAATGTTAAAGAGAAATGTATTTTTTTTTTCTGATATTCAAAGAATGGAATTTATTGAATTTGATTTTTAATGATATTTTACGTAATGGAATTTACAAGCTCAATGTTGGGAATTATAGTTAATGTTATATATTTTTAGTATCCGTATGATGCTCAAAACATGTTATTAGATTTTTTAAATAGATTGTTTAGGGGTAAGTGTTTTTTTATTTAAGGTTAAAAATGTTTTAAAATAAGGTTATAGAGTTTTTTTTTTTCTTTTCTTAGAGGGATCTCACCTTTAAAAATTGTTAAATATGTTAAGGTTGATGTTTGTTAAATAGCGGAAGTCAAGGGGGGTAGGGAGGGGTAGGGGGGTAGGGGGGGTTTGGTAGGGGGTCGGGAGGGGGAGGGGGAAGGGGGTCTCATAATAATAAAATGTAATGTAAAACTTTTTCAATAAAAAAAATTTTTTTTTGGAAAAGGTGGCAAAGCTAAAAGGTTGGTTTTTGTGAGATAGGTGGTTATGCAAATTTGATAAACAAACAAACAAATAAAAATAAATAACCCAGTACCATCCCCACATTCAACTGATCATACAACATCTAGAGATCTGTTACTGAGTGACATTAAAGTACAATCAATGAATACAGGAAAATATAATATGCAGTGGAAAACTCAATTATTTTTCCCCTGGGTGAAGCTATGAAAATGTAGACGTTTCTGTTGTATCTCATCCCCTTATTTATCCTTCTCTGTTCCTCCAACTCATGTACCAAAATAAAGGGATTTATTGTCAGTGGAAAATGGGCATCAGGCAAGTCACTGAGCCAGTTCTACATTTGATACACCTGTCAGATGGTACAGATAGCAGCAGGAGGATAATACTGTATATCCATTAGATAAATTAACTGCATTAGAATGATGTGCTCTTTCTCCTAGCACATGGATGAGAGAGGGAGACATGAATTGGCTTCCCTTCTGCATTTTCTCTGGCAAGTGCTAGGGAGAATCATATGGCTTTCTTTCCAGAAACCAACCTCCAATTCCTAAGATCTTCTTTCCACAGGAATTTCTTTGTTTCGGTAGTGATAACTGCAAGCAATAATATACGTAAAAACAGGATGGATTCAACGCATAAACAGAGCTAGCCGATCTCCTTTTTCCCTTTCTTCTGAAATAAGATGAGGGTTTTTTAAAACTTTCTTTTTTATCTGTGTTAAGCTATTAACTCACAGGGCTGAAGACATTGGTTTTCATACAATTCTCTTCTCAAAATAATGGGATATTATACCAGCTGGGGCAAGGTGACAGGAGGATTGATTGGTGATCCGAAGAAGGCATACAGTATCTGGATTGGAAGTTTTGTATCTTTGCTCTGTAAGGAGGGTTTTCCGATCCAAGTTGCAATCAAATATTATCCAGTGGGAAATAGGCATTGAAATTCCAATCAATAGACAGCAGAACATGGACCAGAGAGTAGACAGTTTAATCTGTTCACAAGTCTTCCATATATTAAAGAAATACATTCCTATGAAAATAATGGGCACTGTCTCTAAATTGCACTTACTTGTGTAAATCAATATGTAAAAATGCACTTCCTCCTGTTAGACATTGTAACTTAAGTGGTTAGGGGAGTGTGGTAGCTGAGGAGGTTAGAACGCTGGACTGACGATGAGCAGCCTCGCGTTTGAGGTCCATTGCTGTCACTGGGCAGTGTGAGCTCCTGTCGCATGCTTCAGGTTCTGCCAACCCTGCGGTTCAAAAGTGGTGACTGCAAGTAGATAAATGGATAACACTTTTGTGGGTAACACAGGGATGTGAAAGGAGCCCCCAACTGGGTATCTCCGGGCAATGGCCATGTCACCAGCCGAATCCTTTCACCATGGACTCAGAACTATTAGTATACCTACAGTAGGTGGTTGCTATAGAACCAAATGAAGGAAAGTTTTCACAATGTGTTAAACCATGGTTTCCTAACCTTGGCTTGTTGAATAAATACAATTGGCTGGCTTTACAGACAGTAAACCCATGTTTCTCGGTAACTTTCAGATGTGTGGACCTCAATTACCAGCGTTCTCCTGCCAGGATATTGAAGTCCACACATCTTAAAGTTCCTGCCATTGAGAAACACTGCTGTAAACAACAGATAGGAGATAGGCTGAAGGATTGGGGGCAAAACGAAGGGATCAATTATTTTCTTTGTGAATGAATTAGAATTGGAAATCGAACAACATGGCGAAAAGCAGAGATTAATTCATTCAACTTGCAAAATTAAAATCATCTATAGGTGAAAAAGAATACTTTGGAAATAGGACCACAGCAGTGCATTTTAGACGCTTTAAAATTCTATACTTGAATTTTCTTTTTCATTACTGGCAACTTCCCTTCAGTCTCTTGGTCTAGCATATTAAAATGTAGGCTGATAAAATATATATATATATTATCAGCCTACATTTTATATATTCCAAAGCCTGCTTTTTAAAATATGTGGCTTTCTAGCTGGTTCTGATATAGATATTTACAAAGGAGCTATCTTGCCTGATTTAATCCAATAAATCAAACAGAACTGAACAGTTGCTGCCGTTTATATTTTCAAAGGAGTAACAGGCTGTGCAACCCAATGGTTCTATTTTATTACCCAGCCACATCTAATTACCTCCACTTATTCAGCAGATTAGGTATAATAATAGCAATAATAACAGTCAAATTTTATTGCACTATTAGACTTTTCCTTTGTAAGTTGAAAATGGATTTATAGCAGAAGTTTTTGCAGTGCTGAATGTATCTAGCAATGCCTTTCTCTGTGGCTAAAATATGTCTATTCTGCTTTCTCAGAAGTACTGTAAACTCATTCATTTAATGTTCTGCCCTTTCTAATATTAATTAAAAGTTACTTGAGGACTGTTTCTGTCCAAATTATTACTTCCTGCTGACTTTGGCTAGGGAAATTCTATCTCAATGTGCCAACTGAGTTCTGAGTTCTTCAATGTCTGTTTGTGTTCAAGGAATGCATTTTATTGTTCTTTTCATTTCTAAGAGTAATAAAATACCATGGTGACATTTTTAAATGAATGAAAAAATATAGCAGATAATTAGTACATTAATAAACACCTCTCTCCTCCAGCAGAAGAAAATCTGAGACTTGATCGCTTATTCTCCCAAGCAAGAACAACAGGAAGCAATAAAAAGAATAGAATTCTGCACAAAGAAACCTTTTGGCTAGGCAGAATAAATACTAAACGTGCCACAGCTATAATCATGCTTTACAGCAAATGCAAACAAATAACTACAATAACCGAAACCTTAACAATGCAAAATAACCTAGGAAAATCCTATTGCAATACAGGTTGTCCTCAACTTATGACCACAATTGAGCCAACATTTTCTGTTGCTAAATGAAACATTTGTTAAGTGAGTTTTGCCTCACTTTATGATTTTTCTTGCCACAGCTGTTAAGTGAATCACTGCAGTTGTTAAGACAGTAATCCAGTTAATCTGGCTTCCCCATTGATTTTGCTTGTCAGAAGACTGCAAAAGGTGCTGACATGATCCCAGGACATAGCAGCTGTCATAAATAAGAGTCAGTTGCCAATTGTCTGAATTTTGATCACATGACCATGGGGATGCTGCAATGGTCATAAGTGTGAAAAATGGTCATAAGTTACTTTTTTCAGTGCCGTTGTAACTTTTAACAGTCACTAAATCAACTGTTGTAATTTGAGGACTACCTCTAATGTGACAATGGTATTACTGGGAAATTTTATTAACTATTAACTTTAGGGTTAGGGTTGACATTAGAATGGAACTGAAATATTGAATAACTACTTTAAAATAATCAAGAACATTGATATTAGGATTATATAAGTTTGATTAATGTAATAATTGACTGTTGTTATTTGTATTTATTTATTTATTTATTTATTTATTTATTTATTTATTTATTTATTTATTTATTTATTTATTTATTTATTTATTTATTTATTTATTGGTAGTACAGTTCATATTAATACCTCAGGGTGGTATTAATATGAACTGTACCCAGAGGCCACACCGTTCATGTATTGATGTTGATATATATTTAAAAATAAAAATCCAATAAACCTTGGGGGAAAAAACAAAGGAGGAGGAGAGGGGGAGAAGGAGGAGAAGAAGAAAGAAGAAGAAAGAAAAAGAAGTAGTAGTAGTATAAGGAGGAGGAGGAGGAGAGGAAGAAGCTCCCTTTTCCCTTATATTATCCTGACTCAAATCTCTGATTGTCACTTCTTCATACTTCAGGAATATGTATGTTCTGGGACTAAGTCCAAACCAAAGACATGTTGTGTGCCTGAACAAAATGCAGGTTTTGGACAGCCTAAATTTTTTGTGTGGAAAGAATTGTGCATACTACTTTTACATATCCACATTAAAGGCCTTCGAAGTAGTAAAAATAACATTACTTCTTCTAGAAATTGAGTCATGGCAACCATACTTCTTTTCTTGTTGGTTCAAAACATTTCACTGCTTATTCAAGTAGCTCCTTCAGTTTCTTGGATAAGCAGGGAAACATTTTGAATCAACAAGAAAAGAAGTTCAGTTGCCATGACTCAACTTTCAGAAAGCTTTATCTGGAAGACTGAGAATTTTTGTCAACATTTAGAGTAAATTATTTCTTCAAGTATATGAAAAAGAAAAGAAAAACACAGCAGAGTTGCTGCTATAGGCATTCTTTATTTCCAATTTTAAATATTTCCAGTAAAAGATAGAAGCATAGGAAACTATTCCTAAATATTTAATTACTATAACTTAACTTCTTCTATCACACTGATCTGCTCTCTATAGCTCTGTAGTTTATTTAGAAAGGCCATGATCTCTGACTTTTGTAAATGTATAAAATGTCCTTCATCTAAACAATAAGAGACAAGGGTTTAAAGATCTTTTTTTCATCCAGTCAATATCATTGAGAAAACTATAATATCATCTACATATAGAAGCCCTACTGTTGATTGGTCAAGAAGTTTGTGGGAGTGGACAGGATGGAACTTATTTTTGTTAAGGTTTGAACTGTTAAATTAACATAAACATCACACAATATAGGGACTCAACACAGTACAGGGACTCAAATGCAGTCATCCTTCAGTCAGTTTGGCAATATTGATTTTAGTACAAGAGAAGAAGATAATCATAATGGGGGAAAGAAGGAGCTTCCTGACCATTCCCTTCCCCATTATGGTGATTTTCCTTTTTAACTCAAGCGTGTGATTGGATCTCCTTATCTTACCACTCAATATTGTAACATAACTGCTTAGTAACTGGAAGAGAATTTGACTCTCTCATACTGGTGATGAATGTTAATAGAACAAAAATTTAATACAAAAAGTTGTTTCTTTAAAATCCTTCCTTGGTCCTTAAGCTGAAAATGATATATGAACATAGAATTTAGATGAAAAAATCTTTCTAGGATGGCCATTTTCTGCTTGTAACTCCCATATTGAGAACGTTGATCTGTGATATTACAAGAAAAACAGGGTAGAACTCAATTTTTAATTCTATATCTGGGTGGCCAGTTATATAGCTATTGCCTGTTTATTATTTATTTATTTATTAGTTAGACTTATATCCTGCCCTTCTCCGGAGACTCAGGGGGGCTTACAATGCATTAAGCAATAGCCTTCATACTTTTGTATATACCTGCTTAGTAGGGCTTTCGTCCCCCCCCTAAGCGGTGTTCTTTTTTATACAAAGCCAGCTTATTCCCCCCACAATCCAGGTCCTCATTTCATCTACCTCGAAAGGATGGAAGGCTGAGTCAACCTTGAGCCTGGTGAGATTTGAACTTGCAATAATTGCAGGCAGCTGGCAACTAAGTGCTACTTTAACAGCTGAGCTCGTGTGCCCACCAATATGGCTCCACATGCCACCTGGGGCACCCGTGCCATAGGTTTGCCATCACGGGAATAGGTGGTATAACTGGCTGGAAAAGAAGTCTAAAATTAATGTATAGTGAACGTTAAGAGAAGATAATACAACGAAAAATATATATTTAGTGTGTAGTAGATATGTATACACTGTATATATCATATAAATAAGTACTTAAGAAATAAGAATGTATATGTACACAATAAGCTGAAGGATAAATTGAAATTAAGAAAAAATTCCGATAGCAGAAAGCTGTAAAAGTGTAATTGTGATTTTAAAGGTGAAAAATGTTGAATTAAAAAAAAAGTTTTTTAAAAGTAATTTCATAATAAATTGCAAGACTTAGAGCTGAGAAACTCCGAAGAGAAAGAAGCATCTCTTAGTCAGGAGTCTTCTTTGTCAGGAGAAGAATCAGGATATATTTGCAATGGCTTGGGTCATTTGCCTTTCCTTGTTCTAGGAAAGGGAGGCTGGAAAGCCTATAAATAAATTTAAAAGATCACCTCCCTGAGAAAGCTCTGTAAGATTCTGTCTGTTGCCTGAACGTCTTCAAAGAAAAACAAGAAAGTCCAGTTGCATCTTGAAAAAAGCCCCTTTGGGACAACCAAGACCTGGATGACTGAGAATCTCTATAGACATCTATCTATTGTGCATTAGGCAAATAAGAAGTGTCCCTTCCTATTAAAGCTGCTTATAATAGCCCAGGAGTCAATTTTAAGACAAATCAGAGAAAAATGATGTGATATAACACTTAAAGGCAAGCATTGCACTGTAACTGGCAATGGAGAATTGTTTATGTACCCTCCAAAAAGAGACCATTTGAATTAGACTGTACAGATGATAAGGCAAGAGCAGTTAAGAATTGTAATATAAAAAATGGCACAGGAGGTTAGGGCTCAGAGATCCAGATACTATTTATAATGGGACTGTGCATGCAGCTGAAATGCCCTATATCCCAGAATAGAATGGTGTGGCAAAAAAATGGGGGAAAAAATATATTCCCTGAACTATGAAGATGAGCTACGCGCTACAAATTCAGGGTGGGTACAGAAATGAGAAGGGCTGAAGAAGAGAGAATTGAAGCACTCCACAAGAAAATGATATTTTAAAAACCTCTCAGGTTACTACTAGGGAAGTAAATATGAGTCACAAGTGAGTTTTCAAAACCACATATGATGTGGATGGGGGGGGGTTCCCACTTGGAAAAAAAACTGTGACTGGTGTGCTAAAGAAACTCTTGGCTGAGAATGGTAATGACAATGATGAGACATTTGCGCCAATAGTCAAGCATATTTGTATAAGGATTGTATTCAGCACAGCAGGAGCAAGACGCATATAAATAGATCATCTTGATTTAAAGGTTGCATTTCCTTTCTATTACAATTGTAAAAAATGTTTCATCAATCATTTCTCATATTTTTACCCTCAGGAATACTCTCATAAGCATACAGAATGCTTCAATCTCCCAAAGCCCCTATTCTTCTGGTGCAAATACAGGAGCAAAAGAAGGGGTTAGTATATTTTAATCTCTGAAATGATGACCATTACCCTGATGTATCTGACCATTAGTGCTACCAGATTTAAAGATTGTACTATGCTTTTGAGTCAGTGTACATAATATACTGCTTCATAGTGCTTTACGGCCCTCTGTAAGTGGTTTACAGAATCAGCCTCTTGCCCCAACAATTTGGGTCCTCATTTTACTGACCTTGAAAGGATGGAAGGCTGAGTCAACTTTGAGCTGGTGACAATCGAACTGCCGAACTGCTGGCAGGTGGCAGTCAGCAGAATTAGCCTGCAGTATTGCGTTCTAACCACTGCGCCACCACGGTTCTTGATGCCACCTTCTTTGATGTATGATAGGAGTCGTTCTAATAACATCAAAGTTATGAAACTTATGGTGCTACTAACACAGAGCGACACAAGGAATTCTACCTCCTCTCAATTCTGATCCCACAAAGACATAAAATTAAAATATTTGCCATGAGCTCACTTCTTTGTCAGTAGAACATAGCAAGCTAACACATAGTGAGTATGAATAAAGAAACTAATTCTGAAGTCTTGAAAGGTTCTGTTTCTTTCCTTTAATCGTTATGGTAATGTTTTCCTGGCAATGCAAAACATACATTAATACAGAATTAGTGCTACTATCTCCACTTAAACTACACATCACTACTGTGTTAAAATGCACTGTTTTTATGGCATTCATTGGATTGTACTGAGTGGGCAGCATGAATGAAGTTTCTATTGTCTCTTCCTGTATCCTGTTGCCCAGGAGGTGGCACATAGTAGATTCATCAAATTATATCCTGTAACTCTACTAATTGGGGCTAATCCTACAACATTTATTGGGGCGTAGGGAATCTTCTAGTCATGCTTTTTTAAAATAAATCCAAGAGTTTTAAGATCATACTCATGGCATTTTGTTTAAAAAGAAAAAGAAGAAAGGGTAGGGGTGGGAGAATAATCAGTAAGTGCCGAAAATATGCAGCTCACAACTCAAAAGAACAGTTGAAATCTGCTTAGCAATTTGTAACGCCTACAGTAACACAGGGAGGGAATGCTTCAGTGCGATACAAATCCACTTATCCCTTAACTACAGCTCCAGATCCTTCCCCCCCCTCTAAAAAGCCAACTCACAATCAGAAAAGCCAAGAATTATGGGGAAGAAGAGAACAGTATTAGGTGTAGGTTGTTTTTCTGTGTGTATGTTTGGAAGGAAGGGAGAGAGAGAGAGAGAAATTACATATTTTTCTTCTTCCTTCTTGGATGATATTATTTTATACCATTAATGTGGATTTTTTTTAGCACTCAGTGCAATTATCACCAAGGCAGGCTTTAACCTCAATCATTGCTAGGCTGTATCTGCTGACAGTTTGTGGATTCTTTCAGATCCAAATGTCTTCCTAACCTGACAACATTCTGTCAACAGCTCCATTAGTGCCTGAAAAGACCGGTGAAAATTTCACATCCTCTTTTGTTTGGTGCATCGTGTTATTGTCCCAAAGTTTTAATGTCTCCACACACTTTTTTTTTTGACAAGCTGTTGTCTTCTTTCTCAGCAGGCTCTTAGTGTCTTATTAGTCACATATTATTGATTCAGAATAGCTTGGTGCTGTATGATGGCTAAAATTATTTGATGCCCTTTGTTGCATACAATAGGCCACTGGCTTTTCACTTGCACATGAAAGTCAGCATGATATGATGGTTATTGTTCCACTTTCACGGCTGAAGAAACCTGGCTCAAATCCTCACTCAGAACTCATCCTTAATTATAGCATAAACATGTCTGGCTTTTGAAAATTATATTCTCATGTTATTGTCTTCATCTCTTCCACAACCAGCAGCCGGGGCTACTTAAAGTAATCTTTAAAGCAGCGCTTTCCCTTTTGTTAATATGGAACAAGTTACGGAAAGTGATTGGTGAATTTCCCTCGCTTCATGCCTTTCCCACTGAGCAGCACCCACTGGTGGAACAGACAATTACTAAACTACATTTCTTAAGAAACAATAGAGCAGGACTGTAGACAGGGCCTTCAACTGGTGGTTTTACTACCTGTAAAGTTGCCCATTAACAATTGCAGGTATAGATCTGATCCAATGATCCTTCAGTCTACTTTTAAATGCGAGTCTGATGCTCTTTTGATAAAAATCCTAATCCCACATTTAAAAAAAAAATATTGCAGGCATGGGATAACGGATGGCGCAAGACAGATATGCTAGAGAGAACTTCCTCTATTTATACAGCCCGAACTATTTGCAATCTATAAGCATAACCAAATTTGAAACATGTGTTTAGTGCATATAAGGAGACCAAGTAAGAACTGACAAGTACTTCAGATATCATCCAGGCAGATTTCTCTGAGGAAAGTTGATCTCCAGACTTTCTTAAAGGTCTGGCCCAAATTATAGTTGAGGGACGTGGTCCAATAAGAGCTGGGCAGATTCCAGTTCAATTGCATCATCAACCATACTGTTGCTGAGGTATCCAAGATCATGTCGACAGTAAAAAAAAAAAAAAATTGGAAAAGACTGGAAAACATGATATTGTAGCTGAAATGTCTAAAGATGACTAAGCTGCTACTTCTGGAGATGAGACAAATGTGATAAAGATATGTAATTTAAAAACAGTAGATTATGTTCATTCTGCAGGTAAGGAATGACAGCATGAGCTGCATGATTTTACATTATAACATTTTGTTTCAGAGGCAGCTGGAGAGCTATAATGTTATCTACATGGTTTAGACTCATGTGTAATCCAAGTACTTTCACTTAAAAAGTAGTAGACAATAGAAATGAGAAATAATTGATATGAAATAAGGCAGTAGCTGCCCATTGCCCAAAATTCATCACAATCGACCATGGTTTATTTTAATTGTGGTACAATTAAAATAAACAATAAATGAGGATTTAGCATCATGTATTAATTTTGTCCATATGGTCAATAATCTAATATTCATAATTTTTTAAAAAAAAACTATTTTGAATATTGGAATATTCTCTCTTTTTTCCAGATGCTCATTCAATTTGCCAGTCAGATTCACATGTTGATGCTTGCCTAGTCTCTTAAAAACAACCACCACCAACTCAATCATAAATTATTGTTACAACTGACAAATTCTGAGCAGCGCTATTGGGACAATCCTACTTCTGAGAATCATGTCAAGTAAATATGCTGTTAACCTCAGTAGTTCAGATCAGATAAGAGTCTTTTCTAAAAATTCCTAAGCAACGCATGGGAGCTGCTGAAACATAAACTGATACCACATTATTCCACTCTCTGTGGAATGAGATTGCTTCTCACATACCAGAGTTTCTCAAACAAACCCTTATACAGTAAGAAGCATCTGCGTATGTTCTTTGGCTCTCAGCTCCCATCAACATGGTCAGAGATGATGAGAACTGTAGCTCAGCAACAACTGAAGAACATCAAGTTCCCTGTCCCTCTTCCACAATCATTTCCTAGCTTTGCTTGGGCAGGGAATTGGGGAAACCATAAAGAATTCACCCAGTTCATGATTGTATAGACTTTTTATGCCTTGGACTCAGTGTCAATTCCTGGCAACCGCCTAGACTAGTCCCTGCAGTTTCCTTGGCAACGTTTGTGCAAATGGCTTATTTATTCCTATTTGTAAAATGTATTGGTCACCCATCTAACTTTAGGGTAACTCTAGGCAGCTTATAATAATAAAAAAATAAAAACTGTATAGGCTAAAAGATATAGATAAGTTAATACAAAAAGTCAAACACTGCAGTCAATTAAAGATGGGGAGGGAGATGAGATTTGGTGTTAATCTATCAACCGTTAAACATTGAGATGGCCTCCCATTGGATCCACAAGCTAACTGGCAGAGCCAGTTCTTTAGGCTTTTACGGAAGGTCTTGTCTTCCTGCTCCTAGGGCTGAGAGAGAGTGACTGGCCCAAAGTCACCAAGCTGACATCATGATCCGGTTTCTAACCTGATTTCCTTAATCAGTACATCAAATTATCTGTCTTATTGTACTGCATTATTATTGTTGCTGCTGTTGTTATTGCTATTATTACTATTATTTTAATAAACCTTCTAGTTTCAAAAGCGTCACTTGCAGATCACCTCATTTTCTCCAGGCTAATGCAGGATGAAGCACAAGTATGGACCGAATGAAATAATTATCACATGAATCAGTATGAACTTCATAGCATTAGAGTTCACCAGCAATTTGTTCCTTGCAAATATGACCAACATTGTGAATTAGTTCTTTCTAAGGCAGTTTTTAAATCTTGTCTTGAAATGCAATTTGCAGTTTGGAACAACGTATCTGGCTCTAGCAGTTTTAGAAAGAAAAGTGACAACCACTGAACAGATGGGAAATAGAATAGTTGTCTGGTATACGTGGAAATGAACATAGGGACAAAGGTATAGATTCCTTTATGAATTGCTAATCTAGTTTCATCTATCAAATTTATATGCCATTCATCTCATTATCGAAGTACTTTAACAATATATATGGAGTGCATACAATCAACCAGCAGGAAAAGAAAGCAGAATTAGCCAAGAGAAAAGTTATCTTCTTTTCAATATAAAGTGTATCTTTATATTCTGTATTTATCTGTATAAAGTGCATCTAACATTTCTGATATATTTTTTTAACATTAACATAATTCCTAACAGAGAGAAAAATTAGCCGGTGGAACAGCTTGCCTTCAGAAGTTGTGGGTGTTTCACCACTTGTCTTAAATTGTGTAGGGTCTCCTTCTTGACACAGGGTTGGACTAGAAAATCTCCAGGGTACCTTCCAGGTCAATTCTGATTGAGTTTACCACAGAGCGGTCATCTGCATGAAGATTGTTGCTTTTTAACCTGGCTTTAAATAGATTAGAGTGAGGAAAAAAGAACCAAGGTAGCACCAAGGTAGCAAAGTTTGTTCATATCCCCAAATTATTTATTTATTAAACCTATTTATATTAAACACATTTATATTCATATGAACTCGCATATGGTATCTTCATATGGCTTATGTCCGGGTTATTGAGGGCGGTAAAAGAAAAAAAGGGATAGTGAAGAACTGCAAACTGGGTTTTTGAATGACATATGCAATTCAATAAAAGCAGGTCCAAAGCGACATATATTGGAACAAAGGTATGTCCAGAGAAAAGGAATCTTAAACTCATAATGGAAATGAAAATGTCAAGCTGCCCTCAATGAAAATATCAACCCAATGTGCAACTGCTATTTGAAAAGCTGAATTGCGCATCAGGAATCATCAGAATAAAGAGAAATAAAAGTGCTGATATAACAATGCTGTCATATACATCTGTAGCGAAACTATAGTAAGGTACTACAGTAGGTAGGGTACTATTCAGAAAGAAAATCTGTAGCAAACAGCAGTCAAAATTACTAGGCAACTAAGATGTATTCCAGTAAATATAGAAAATAAAGCAGACAAGAGAGGTAACAGAGCTGGAAAGTCGTGCATAAAGTAGAAATAGAGCCTGTGGAGATTTCCCCCCCCTATTTATCACAATATTAAAAACCAGGATTACTAAATTACAA
Organism: Masticophis lateralis; assembly: GCA_030761175.1. Lineage (NCBI taxonomy): Eukaryota > Metazoa > Chordata > Lepidosauria > Squamata > Colubridae > Masticophis > Masticophis lateralis. Next base: position 318,277,643 of record JAUDYJ010000001.1, on the reverse strand, counting down.
AACTTACTGTTGCTAGATGCTGCCAGTTTAGGTGGCTTTTAATGAGAACTTGACAAACCTATCCAGGACACTATCTACAAATTTGTTGTGTAGTGGACTTGGAAGCAGAAGTACTATACACCTCACCTTGAATTCATAAAAAAGGAGGAACATAAATCTATAGGGTTATCAGAGGATATGGTCAAAAGAGTCAAGATGGCAGCCACAAGGGACCCACCTGGGTTACACGTAACACCTTTGATCACACCACTGTGGCACTGTTTTGACTTTTTTTTTTTTTACTATATCCTATGGACAATCCTATGAATCTAACATATGGATTAGTGGTGGGTTATCCCCGGTTTGGACTAGTTCGCAAGAACTGGTAGTAAAACTGGCGGGAGGCCCTACCCACTGTCCCGGATGTCATAATCGGCGATCTGCACATGTGAAGCGAGCGAGCGCACGATCCCATTGCAAACCGGTAGTAAAGGTAAGTGGAACTCACCCCTGATATGGATAAATGATGCACACAAAGGCATATCTTTACTCACTGAAATTAAAGTAAACCCCATTCTTGTATTCTCTGGGTTTATCCATTTTGGATCATATGTCAGCTATCTGACCTCACACTCCTGTTTTTCTGAAACCTGCCTGTACATTTAGCTTATCTCTTTCAACTGCCTCTCTGTTCTTCTCTGTAAGATTGCAAAGGCATTTTGTTTGCTTTCATATCTCATTATCTGGGCTTATAGAACTGGGACTTGGAAAGGTAGATCTACTGAGTCATTGCTTCATTAGGTAGTTTGTTCCAACGCAAAGGTTAGAAATGAAATTTGTTATTCTAAACTGTTTTAGCTCCCTTCTGTGGGAAAAAGACAGGAACAAATAGTTAATTTACTTTTAGCTCCCTCTTGTGGATCTTATGGATAGGTTTCGTAATAATTGAGCATTTTCTCAATTTATGAAGTTCTCTTGGGAGATGGAAACTCAATGGTTCATTGCATTAGTTTGAAGTTGTTATGAATAATCTTGTTTTTTTATAAAAAGAAAACAATTGTTGCTTTTCTTTCACCTGGAGGAATTGTCTAGATCTAAGACTTTCCTAATTGAAATGCAAAATAGCAGGTATACCATCAGCTTAGAATCAGCAATTTTGGGAATGCTACTAGAGCAATTACCTTTTCTGATTGAGTCAAGTTCAGTTTGCAAACAGACCTAGAGTTAGAGTGCTCTGACTTGGGGGTGGTGGTGAGAGAGGCAGGTTGCCAGTTGCTGGCTGCCATACTTAATCTTATAAAGGAGGAATGATGCTCCTCTAGTTCCTCTTATTTGACAATCTAAGATGTGGTGGCACAGTGGTTAGAATACAGTACTGCAGGCTATTTCTGCTGACTGCCAACTGCCTGCAATTTAGCAGATTGAATCTCACCAGGCTCAAGGTTGATTTAGCCTTCCGAGGTTGGTAAAATGAGAACACAGATTGCTGGGCGCAATACAGGGGTGAAATCTAAAATTTGTTACTACTGGTTCTGTGGGCATGGCTTGGGGCGGGCAGTTTAATGTTACTGGGTGGGCATGGCCAACTTTTTTTTAACTTTTAAAAGCATTTTTTCTACAACCTCTTCGGCTGAAGAGGTTGCAGAAAAAAATGCTTTCAGAAGCCTCTGATGACCAGGCAACTCACCACTGTTGAGGCAATGGTGGCTTACCAACTTCAACAATTTCTGGAGGAAACTGATTACCTAGACCCGTACCAATCGGGTTTCAGGTGAGGCCACAGCACGGAAACGGCATTGGTCACCTTGGTGAATGATCTATGGCGGTCCCGGGATGGGGGTTCTTCCTCCATTCTGGTGCTACTTGACCTCACAGCAGCGTTTGATACCATCGACCATGGTATCGGCTCCGGGGGCTGAGAGTGCAGGGCACTGTTTTACAGTGGTTTGCCTCCTACCTCTCGGGCTGTACGTAGTTTTTTTGGGCGGGGGGTCAGAGATCCTCCCCAAGTACCCTCACCTGTGGGGTGCTGCAGGGGTCAGTTCTCTCCCCCCTGCTTTTCAACATCTACATGAAGCCTCTGGGTGAGATCATTTGCAGTTTTGGGATGGGGTATCATCAATATGCTGATGATACTCAACTGTACATTTCCACCCTGAATCAACCCAGAGATGCCCTTTCCGTGATGTCCAGGTGCCTGGAGGCGGTGTGGGTCTGGATGGGCAGAAACAGGCTCTGACTCAACCCCTCCAAGACGGAATGGCTGTGGATTCTGGCATCTCCTGATCTAGCTACCCTGTCGCTTATAATGGGAGGGGAGTTGCTGGCTTGCTCTGAAAAGGCTTGCAGTCTTGGCATCCTCCTTGATTCATGGCTGTCTTTGGCAGATTATCTAACGGCCGTGACAAGGGGGGCTTTTGTACAGGTTTGCCTAGTGCGCCAGTTGCAGCCTTTCCTAGACAGAGATGCCCTTCGCCCAGTCACTCAAGCTCTCATTGACTCTTGGTTGGACTACTGCAATGCCCTCTACATGGGGCTGCCCTTGGGGTGCACCTGGAGGTTCCAGCTGGTCCAGAGTGCAGCTGCGTGGGTTGTTATGGGAGTCTCCCATTACTCCCGGGCAACACCTCTCCTGTGTGAGCTGCACTGGCTGCCAGTGGCCTTCTGGATCCGCTTCAAGGTGCTAGTACTCACCTATAAAGCTCTTCATGGCATGGGCCCAAGGTACTTGCAGGACCACCTTCTACCAGCCTCCCAATGACCTGTGCACTCTCATAGAACCGCCCTCCTCCGGGTGCCGTCGGCCAAACAATGTCGGCTGGCGACCTCCCAGGTCGAGGGCATTCTCTATGGCTGCCCTGACCCTCTGGAATGGGTTACCCACTGAACTCCGGACAGCTCCCGATCTCTGTACTCTCCGGCCTGAAGACATGGCTTTTTCACCAAATTCCCTGACCGATTATGGGGTTTTTAACTTTGGGGATTTTAAATTGGACCATTTTTTAGAATTTTATCATTGTTGTTTTAACTATATGAGCTGCCCCGAGTCCCATGGGAGAAGGGCAGCATATACATTTTAATAATAAATAAACAATAAATAAATAAATAAACTCAGTTGGGATCGTCAGAGGCTTTTAAAAGCATTTTTTTTCCCTACAACCTCTTTGGCCGAAGAGGTTGCAGAAAAAAATGCTTTTAAAAGCCTCTGACGATTCCAGCTAAGCCGTGCAATCATCAGAGGCTTTTTTTTTTTTACTTTTAAAAGCATTTTTTCGGCTGAAGAGGTTGTAGAAAATATTCTTTTAAAAGTAAAAAAACCAGCCTCTGATGATTGTGCAGCTCTGCTGGGCATGGGTGGGTGGGGTTTGCAGGGAATTTTGCTATCGATTCTCCAAACCACCCACACCATCACTACTAGATCAGGCGATGCCTGGGGCAATATGCTGACTCTGTAAACCACTTAGAGATGGCTGCAGAGCACTGTGAAGCGGTATATAAGTCTAAGTGCTATTGCCATTGCCTTTTCTCTCTTAGGTAAGAATGTTCTATATGTTATGGTTGTTAGTACTACAATACATTGCCCCAACCAAAACATTTTTACGATCATCCACTTTTTCTTCTATTCTTAAGAACTTTTCAAAAACAGTCACAGTGCTATGAACTGGATGCAAACATACTTTCTCAACTAGTGCTGCACATTGTTTATTGTGGCATTAAGACCAACATTGTTGATTTTTTTTCAGAAGTTTTATTTATTTTAAAAAATTATGGCTGCTTTTCTCATGCAGTGATCCTACCCAGTCCACAACCTATAAAAAGCAATAATATAAAAACAAATCAGCCCCTTCCATCAGATGGCCCAGGTGACCCCATGACACAAACTCATCCTAGCCCATTTCTTGGGGAAGAGACAGGTCTTTCTTACCTTCCAGAAGGCTAAAGGTGTATTCCATACACAAACACACCCAAATCTCAGGCGGTGAGCTATTTGAAAAGATCCAAGTGGCTATAGAGAAGTTGCAACTTCAAGGTCCCACTAGATGACAACGTTTGAGGAACTTGGAGTGTGCCCATCTGTCTGAGCTTGTGGAATAGGCAGATACCCTCAGGGAAAGCGAACCTGAAAATAACCTGTCCCTATGCCATGTAGGACTTTAAAGGATGAAAAATCCAGGAGAGCCAGGATTGACACACAACCCTCCATTTGGAATGCTCCAGAAGTCATCCCCAACTGTGACAAATTAAGTCTTGATATTGTGTAGCTCAGTCTAAATTCTAACTGAAAAAGGTCTAGATAATCTGTTTCATTCAGGACTCTCTGAAGTTGTAAGCCTAGTGCAACTTTCAACAACCTTCCCTATGAAGATTAGAGAGTGGATGGAAACAATCCAAAGAACGGTTTCGTGAGGAACAGGCAAATCACCACCTCTTTCAGAGTAGGCAGGATCATGCCTACATGTCACTGCCTGAGATAAATATCAGATCCAATCTGTGACACAAACCCCCATGTGAGTCCAGCTGTCAATAAGATGGTTCAGGTCAACTACTGCCAAGCTCACCATGGACTCCCAAGCCATTTCCAACTCCCATCCCAAAGAAGGCAAGTTGAAGTCCTAAGCAGTATGGGGAACTCCATTGCCAATTCAGCCATGGACTCAGGGAGCTTGGACAGGACTACTGAAGGAGGCAAGCAGCATGCACAATTCATTCCCTTCAGCTCTCACAAAGAAAGTCTCTCATCACTCCTCAGTGCTACTAGAGACTCCTAAATAACAACTGTCAGAATCCCACCCAGAGTCGTGTATGGTGGGGATTAAATATTAATATAGGAGTGTTATAATTCCTATGTTATAATTGCTTTAGAGCAATTAGCTTTATAGCAATTAGACTTATATACTGCTTTAAAGTGTTCTACAGCCCTCTCTAAGCGGTTTACAGAGTCAGCATATTGCCCCCAACAATTTGGGTCCTCATTTTACCAACCTCAGAAGGATGGAAGGCGGAGTCAACCTTGAGCCTGGTGAGATTTGAACTTGCAGGCATCTGGCAGTCAGCAGAAATAGCCTGCAATTCTGCACTCTAACCACTCCACGACCATAACTCATGGAAGGAAGGGAAGAGTAGAATACAGTTTCTTTTCTTGTCTGGCATAATTTGTTTTTGAGAAACTCATGTTGGCTCCCAGTAATAGCTATGCTTCTAGGTGTTTACAGATCTGTAACTTGAGTATCTTTTCCAGGATCTTCCCAAAGTGGTATGTAGTTTCCTGGATCCATCCCCTCCCCCCGCCCTTTTTTTAAAGATTGGAACCATATTAGCTCTTTTCCAGTCCTCTGGTAGTTCCCCAATGCTCCAGGATCTTTGAAAGATATTGGTCAGAGATTTTGAGATCATGTTTGCCGGCTCCTTCAGAACATCAGAAGTATGTGAATAAATTTTTGAGAAAGAAACAGGTAGCTTAGTATAGTTCATCTGGCTGATACAAGTATTCATAATTTAACAAATACAAGTAGTCCTCACTTAACAGCAATAATTGGGACCAAAATGTCCATCACTAAGTGACCTGATTATAAAGGATGATATCATGTGACTACGTAGCTTAGCAACAGAAAATTTTGGCATGCCCAGGTGTCATTGTTAAGCGGTTATGGGTTGTTAAGCAGTAACATCACATGGTCACGATTTGTGACCTCCTGCTGTCTTCCCCATTGACTTTACTTTTTGGAAGCTGGCAAGGAAGGATAGAAATAACGATCATTTTATAGTGTGATGCTGCAATACTGTTATCGAGAACCAGGTGCTGAGCACCCAATTGCAATCATGTGACTGTGGGGGATGCTTATGTGATTGACATAAAAATGAGGACTAGTTATAACTATCATTCGTTCAGCACTGTTGGAAGTTTGAAAAGTCTCTGCATGAGTAGTTTTTAAGCAAAGGCCATCTGTAGCTTAATCCAGTGTATTTTTCTGACTTTGCAACATTAAGATCTTTGTATTTAACTTTGTGGTAGTGCACTACCGTATAATGTCTATGTTCATACATGAGTACTGAAAATAATCGTATATTTGTAAATAAAAATTTACAAAAATTTACAAATTTTCAAATACAGACTAAGCAGCAGCATGTATGTAATGAGAAAGATTCCGTATTCCACATCAGTTCCTGGAAAACCATTTACACCTTCCAGATGCTTTCAGCTTATATTTGACTTTCCATTTTCCTCCACTTTAGTGCCTATTTTCCAAACTGCACACATAGTCATTTGAACTTTTGGCTTGTGAGAAGAAGCCAAGGAGAGCTTTTCATTCACTGAGAGTGGCTTGCTTCCAATGAAATAAAAAAGCACATTTTTTCCTGACTTCAGTCTGTGCAAGTTTTTGACCTTTATAAAAGCAAAGGTTCTTTGGAGCCAGGAGTTTAGATATTTAAAAAATCTTAACCCCCTAGTCCCCTATGTTAGAACTTGTGAAGCTGAGAAATAAAGAGTGGAACACTTCTGTTACCCATTAACTGATTGAAGCGTTATAAATGTCAATAGCCTGATATTTACTGAAGCAACTGCTATCCATCTCTAGGACTTCAGGGCACAGGGGACCCTGACTTCTCATTCATGTGGGTGCTTTTAACAAGCAATGTTGGCAGGCCTGAAGCTTTGCTACTCTGGATAATTTCAGGTAACAACTCTTAAGGGCCATGTTATTAGCATTAAAGGAAATGCTGTATATACTTTCTTGTTTCTCCAACGGAAACCTTTTCCAAGAAGTGGCTCCAAGAATGCTTTCATTGTGTACTGTATCATACTGATCTGCAAAGTGCAGATCAGTTTGACTATTAGATTATTCATCTATATTTTATTGGTAAAGCCAACCACATAGAAAATATTAAACATCTGGACCTGTGGATTAATACCATTCTTCAAAGCCATTGTTTCCTGAAACACAGTTTCATGTGTGCACCACAACTGTGTTCAACAATATACTACACTAAATCAGTAAACTGTGGGGTTTTTTTTAACTCAACCACAATTTATCTTTATACCTTGGTTGATCTAGTCTTTGAAGGAAATACTGCCAGAAAATTCAGACAGAGTTCAATATATGGTATGTGTTCTTTTTTTAATCATGTTTCTTGAATGTCGCTAGAGGGCACTCTGGTATGGTTTTTCCAACCCCCTCTTATTCATTCTTAAGTAATTAAAAAATGTTAGGATGGCTCCCTAGAGCATTCCTGGAGGTCACGAGGGCTCTTTCAAATTTACTTTTCTATGGAGCATAAAAAAGATGGCAAAGGCAACACAAAATTAAAATACAGAAGCAGCTGAATGGGAAACATCAAAGTGTGACTGAGTGGAAAAACAGATATGGGAAAGCATAGTTCTTATCTCTTCAATTGTAAACTGAGTTAAATTCTGTTCTTCCTTGAAAAGTTTCTATTCAAGAAAGGGAGAAACATTTTGTCTCTGCAGAAATCCTCAATGCAGGTATCATTTCCTTCTGCCTTTCCATCTAGGATTTTTAATAATACTAATGCACCACCTACTTTAGTTTCCTACAATAACCCTGAAAGGTATAAATTCTCTACGCTTGAAAATGTGCTAAATTATAATTGTGATTTTGCTTAATGGGTTGCTTGACTGAAAATCAAATTGCGATTTGATTTAAATTTGATAGCATACTAAGAAGGTCATGTTAACCGCAGCTTGGTTATGGTGAAATTAGCTTACTTTGTTTTCTCATGGTGTACAAACCTGGGCTACTGGCTGACTTATGATTAAACAAAACTTAGCCATGAAAATAAGGTAGATCTGCTATTTGCGTGTGTATATATACTAACCTACCGATACCTATCAATATGTGTGCTGGACTTTTAGCCTCCCTCTCCCAGATGTGGAAACTCTAATGATGAACAGCACAGGCTTTTTTTTTACTAATAGCATTTCCAAATAAATAGATGATAATAGATGATTGCTGGAATATCTGGACCAGGAGCAGAGAAGTCAACAGAATGGTTAAACTAAGTCAACAGCAGGTTAATTCTCATCACACATCATGCAACAGTCATCATTATGGTATCGCATATTAGACATGAGTGATTATTTATGATCTGTGTCTGTCACAAAAATAGCAGCCATGATGGGTATATTTACATTTAAACTAAATTTATGCCAATATTAAGCTTTAACTTCTTTAATTGTGTTTTTTCAATAAATCACATATGGTTAGGTTTACACAGCTCCCTAAACCAAAATCTTCAAATGAGTACAGGTAGCCCTCACCTAACGACCATAATTGAGCCCAAAATTTTTGTTCTTAAGTGAGACATTTGTTAAGTGAGTTTTGCCTTATTTTATGTCCTTTTCTTGCCATAGTTGTTAAGTGAATCCCCGCAGTTGATAAGTTAGCAACCTGGCTGTTAAGTGAATGTGGCTTCCCCATTGATTTTGTTTGTCAGAAGATTGCAAAAGCTGATCACATGACCTTGGGACACAGTAATGGTCCTAAGTATGAACCAATTGCCAAGCATCTGAGTTTTGATCACATGATCATGGGGATGCTGCAAAAGTTGTAACTGTGAGAAACGGTCATGTCACCTTTTTCAGTGCCGTTGTAACTTTGAACAGTCACTAAATGAACTGTTGTAAGTGGAGGACTACCTTTTGTCAAGGATGACTCACAGCCATATTATTCTGCTTCTATTTTCTTCCTTCCTCCATAGTTATGTTCCTGGGACTATCAACTAGAAAGGTCTGCATTTAGATGTATTTTACACAATTCTGTAAAATAGTATGTACATTGATGGCACACAGATTTTCAAGGCAAGAAAAATAATTCTGCATTATTTCTTTTAAAAGAACCTAACATCGAGTAAATATTATATACAAACCAATGGTGGGTTTCAATTTTTTTTACTACTGGTTCTGTGGGTGTGGGCGTGGCATGATTTGGTGAGCGTGGCAGGGGAAGGATACTGTAAAATCTCCATTCCCACCCAACTCCAGGAGAAGGTTACTGCAAAATCCCCATTCCTCCTGATCAGCTGGGACTTGGGAGGCAGAGAATAGATGGGGGTGGGGCCAGTCAGAATTTTTACTACTGGTTCTCCGAACTACTCAAAATTTCTGCTACCGGTTCTCCAGAACTGGCCAGAACCTGCTGAAATCTACTTCTGATACAAACTAAAAAAACCAACAACAATAACAAAGAAAAACAATCCATGCTTGTAGAATTTAGATTAAAAAAATATGGTACTTTAAAGAAATGTGGAAGAAGGAGCAAGAAAAAAGAAGCAAACTTCCAGGTCTGTAGAGTGGTTGAAAATCCCCCAAAATTGAGAAACAGAATGATAATGAAGCGATAGCTGGGTTTCTGTTGTGACTATACAGTAGTTAGGATTTTTCTTTTACAATATTTTTTCAACATTTTAATGTCTTTCATAGTTTCTAATAAGCCATAATATGGTTAATATGGTTTTAATTTCATGACCCTAGTCATTTTAGTTGGAAAACTATGTTTTATGGCTTAGCTGTGCAAACTTGGATAAAATAAGCCATAATTTAATACAGTTCCACAGAATATTGCAGGTCTTGGAAAATAAAAGGAAATTTTCCAAAGAAATTATACCAGTTGAGATAACATGAACTGAAATTGTTTGTAAATGCAAATGCTAAAATACTAAAAAAAACCAACAACACTAAAATACTTGAAAGCATGTTATGATTACTACTAAATTATTGGGTATATATAAAAAATAAAGCTCTAAATTATTGACTAAGAAGCTAAAACGCTGAAAAAATAATCTACTGATATATTATTAGAATATTTAAAATACAGCTAATATATTTAATACATTAGAATGTATTAAAATATTACTGAGCTGTCAATGATTGTTTATGATCATAAGCCAATGTCAAATATTTAATTTTCATTCAGCATAAAATCCAGGATAGATTTTTTTAATATACTGTATTAGATTTCCACAGGCAAAATCTCAGTTCTTGCCATAACATTTTTGGATCTTTTTCTGCAAATAATTTATATTAAATTCATACAGAACATAACATATTTTTAGTCCTAGGACAGTTATTAAGATTCTGCCCTTAGGGTAAGATGTACCCCTTAGGGTCAGTGTTTCTAACACACCATCCCTTCATGGATGTACTGTACATGTCATTGTTAATGATTGACGAGTCATTTTTAATAGAAAAGCAGGGTATAAATGTCATCTTCTTATTTGTTTTCACATTTATGCTTTTCTGTTCAGGGATTGTAACCTACCTTGTGAACTTTGAGACCCAGAGGAAATATAATACAGGAATCTAATGGGATCGTGTTGGCACCTGAAAGCCCCATTGTGCTGGACAAGCCATGTGAATAGGCCCAATGTCCCTTCCCTAAAAGCTTGCAGATGTTGATGAGGGACAGCAGATGGAAGGAACAAAGGGATGGAGGGATTGTGAGGTAACAGCAAGGCAATGCTTATTAGTCTGAGTAAGCTGCTTTCCTACATACCAGCTGTCCAACTACAATCACTAATTGATCTTGGTCTTTAGTGAATTGGTTCTTCAATGTCATTAAGAAATCTGTTTAACTTCACAGGAGATTTTTAAAAAAGATTTTTTGGATTTCGTTCCTGTAGAAGACATCCAAATATATTTTATAGAATGTTGCTTGATAGTGAAATAGGCGGCATATAAATTGAATAAATAAAAATGTTTTTTAAAAATTAAAGCTGTTACGTATTGCATAATAGTGTGAATCTTCTTTTTTCACCTCATATCCTACCATTTTTGTTCTATGAATGAGTTTTGTCAGAGACATCTAAAAACATTTCTAATAATTGGTAATCAATTTCTTCTTGAAAAACATTATAAATATCCATCCCCACCATGCCAAAAGGTACGGTAGTTTTTTGTTTTTTGTTTTAATTTCATTGAAGTCTAAATGAAATTACAGCCAAGGAAATCATGTTGGAAATCACCTTTTCTTTCTTGAAATTTTATTTGCTCCATGTCAGAATTCATATCCTTTATCAATTAGTGCTGAGATCTATGCCATTCCTCTTCCTTTGTTATCAGCTCCACTAGTGATGAGGAAATTTGGCATACAAACTATGCTAGTGCTTTTTCCGTTCCTAAAACTACTACTAATAGTGAAACATTGGTTATCTGATTTATTAAAATATAACCACAATATCATATTATAATCCTTTAATTGTAAATGAATAAGAATCTGCTCAATTTCCCAAGCAGCCTGCCTCTACCAGGAGATTCCCCCACCCCCAGGGAAACCCAAAAATTCTCTGATAATCCCAAAACTTCTAGAGTATACTAGTCTAGGAGAAGCCTCTTTTCTAAACCTTTTTTTAAAAATATTTTTTTCTTGTTGCTAGTCTGGTGTCACTAGGAAAAAGTTGCTGCTTTACACACACAGATGGTGGCTGGAAGAAGGCCTTTGTTGCTGTCTTCCCTCTTTTCTTCTAGAGATTTATGGTAATTCTTTCTTTGGTTTTTAGTTCTTCTTAACCCCAAATAAAAATCATGGAGCCAGAAAATATTAATCTACCAGAAATCTTACAGGAGTTTTATATTGGGACAAACAACATTGCAGTAAATCAGGTATTTGGTCAATTCATAGTAAGGGGATTGGAGGAATCCTGTAGGTTACTACACTGCTCAAAAAAATAAAGGGAACACAAGCAGAAGATATCCGAGAACTGAATGAATGAAATAGCCTTATTAAATACTTTGTTTGTTACATACAGTAGTTTTGTGTTCCCTTTAGTTGTTTGAGAAGTGTATAAACCTACTGTATGTATAGAACACAGTATTTAATAAGGCTATTTCATTCATTCAGATCTTGGATGTCTTCTGCTTGTGTTCCCTTTATTTTTTTGAGCAGTATATATTGTTTTACATTCCATGTTTTTCTGAATGTTCAAAATAGCTCACAGCAGAACAAAATAAACCTCCAAACTAATGAACAGTTAGCGCATTTAAAATTGTTATAGTAATAATATATAAGAGAAGTCAAGATCAATACCTGTATACTCAAAATACAGCTCACCTTTTGGGATTCTGGTAAGGAAAACTATAATATGATCTGGAAATCATGGGTGGAATGAAATGAAAAGATAAGCACCCAAAAGCTGAAGTTGCATGCTAACTGAGGAATTCTGGGACCTGAAGTCCACACACCTTTAAAAAAAACCTCTTTAGCCGAAGAGGTTGTAGAATAAATGGTTTTAAAAGTTTTTTAAAAAAGTTGGCCACACCACCTCAGTTATATTACCCCCCACCCCACCAAGCCACACCCATAGAACCAGTAGTAACAAAGTTTACATTTCACCATTGGTCAAGATCCTTCTGTATCTTGAGCCTATCTTCTGGAGTGTTGGCTATTCCTGCCAACTTGGTGTCATCTGCAAATCTGATGAGTTTCCCCATCTATCCTTTCGTCCAAGTGATTGATGAAGATGTTGAAGAGTACTGGGCCTAAAACAGAGCCTTGGGGGACTCCACTGCATATGTCCCTCCATGTAGATGCAGTTCCATTGAGGACTACACGTTGAGCCAGTGTAGCCTGGTTGATTAGCCAGTTATGAATCAATCTGGTGGTGATGCTGTCTAACCCATATTTTTCTACCTTATCTAGTAGTAGTAGTAGGTTATGGTTGTGTACTGATATTTCCCCATTTACTTACTTTAACTCTAAATGAAGGGCATGCTCAAAATATACCTAACTCCAAATCCCAGACTGATTTTCCTATAATCCAGCCTTATCCTATACAAATACTGTGGTACTCACACATAGTTATTTTCTTTTAAACAAGTTCTCCTAGGAATCACTTGGCAGGCATTTGATCAGACCATTTAAAGGCTTGAATCTCTCTCTTTAGAAGAGATTCTCATAACCCAAAGAAACTCTCTTCAACAGTAATATTCCACTGTGTTCGACATTGACAGAAAGGCAAAGGTGTGTTTCAGCAGGTTTTGACCAGTTCTGGAGAACTGGTAGTGGAAATTTTGAGTAGTTTGTAGAATCGGTAGTAAAAATTCTGATTGGCCCCGCTCCCAAGTCCCAACTGATCGGGAGGAAATGGGGATTTTGCCATAACCTTCCCCTGGATTGGGGATGGAATGAAATTTTCCAGTATCCTTCTCCTGGAGTGGGGTAGAAATGGAGATTTTACAGTATCCTTCCCCTGCCACACCCACCAAGCCATGCCACGCCCACAGAACCGGTAATAAAAAATTTTGAAACCCACCACTGCAGAAAGGCCAGGACTTACTGTGGAATTCTAGGAAATAACTCTGAAATACAATAAAAGATAAGCTCCAAAGACAGTTAAGTGGCTAATGTGGGTTTTGTAAAATACTAAATGCTTAAAATACTGATTGCAACACTCATACTCTTGGGTCTGTCAGGAATCAATAGCACTTAGATTCCACTCCACAGTGCTTTACAGCACTTTCTGAACAGTTCACAAATGTCAGCATATTGCTCCCAACAATCTGGGTTCTCATTTTACTGACCTTGGAAGGCTGAAAGGCTGAGTCAACTTTGAGCCAGTCAGGATCAAACTCCTGGCTGAAGGCAGAACTAACCTGCAATTCTGCAATCCAACCACTGCACCACCCTTGCTCCTTGGTAGGCCCTCCCTATCAAGTAAATAGTAAAATGCATAGAAAATCATGATAGGTAGGAAGGAAATTACAGCTTTAATTGTGATTACTGTAATATGAAATCGTTTCTTCATAAAATCTGTTCCTTTTCTTAATTTAATCTTTATTATAATAATGCTTTATTCTGCTACAATTCTGTATGAATGATTGGGTTCACACAGCATACTTAGCTGTGATGCGATTTGGTTTTTGTTTAATGGGCTGTGGGAAAGAAGTCAAGTTTATTCAGTATGGTTAAACAAATCTTGTTTTAGGATGACATAATAAAAAGGAAACAGATTGTCTGGGTCTATTTCAGTTAGGATTTAGGGCTGGTCATGGAATAGAAATGGCATTGGAGGAGCCATGTTGGCACAGTGCTTAAAATGCAGTATTGCAGGTTAACTCTGTCCATAGTCTGGAGTTTGATCCTGACAGGATTCAAGGTTGACTTTCCACCTTTCTGAGTTTGGTAAAATGAGGATCCAGATTGTTGGGGGCAATATGCTGACTTTGTAAACCACTCAGAAAGTGATGTAAAGCACTATGGAGTGATATATAAGTCTAATTATAATTAAATAATTTCATTGAAAGCATATGTGCATAGCAAAGGACACTAAAGGTGAATGCATAGTTGGCTTAGATTGCAATGTTAAAGAGGAGAGACTTAGATTTCCTATGGCTAAATCTTGGCTGTGATATGAATTCTAGACTATATTGACTGTTGAAGGATTGCTGGTTCCCAGAGACCCTGGGACAAAACCATTGAAGTGGAGGTGAGCAGGGGTTCCAGAGAAGGCCCACTGAAGGTAGAACAGGGGCTAAAGAGACAGTTCTACTGACCACAGATGGCTTTCATGAAAATTTGGAGAAGGAAGAGTTCACATACAAAGGGAATATTAATTATTTTTAAAAAGAAATTTTAAGTAGGAATCTAGTAATACAATACACACTACACACATACCCATAAGAACAGTAGTTACTTTAAAAATGCTGGACCAAATGTTAATCCAATCAACAAGTTGATAAAATAAATTAATTTTATATGGTTTTATATTGTTTTATTAGTTGTAAGCTGCCCAGAGTTGTTTTAAGATGGATGGCTATACAAATATTTTAAATAAATAAAATAAGTTCTGCTACTCATCAGAAGGAATTTGTGGGAGTGAGGGAAAGAAATAAGTTGCTAAAGAGCTAATTAGTTCCTCTTTAGCTGTTTTAATTAAATGATGCTTGAATTACTTTATATACCTGCAAATAAAACTAGTTACTGCCATTATGATGCTAACAAAAGAAAAAAAAATCACAAGCTGTAAGTGGGAATTTCAACAGCTCCTATTATTCCACAAAAACCTGGTGACACTGGCTTTATAGAATGTCATTACACAGGTCAATGTAAATTAACAGTCCAATATTTGTTTACATAAGCCTAAATCAAAGGTGGGTTTCAACAGGTTCTGACCAGTTCTGGAGAACCAGTAGTGGAAATTTTGAGTAGTTCGGAAAACCGGTAGTAAAAATTCTGACTGGCCCTGCCCCCATCTATTCTTTGTCTCCCAAGTCCCAGCTGATAGGGAGGAAATGGGAATTTTGCAGTAACCTTCCACTGCCACGCCCACCAAGCCACATCATGCCCACAAGCCACACCCACAGAACCGGTAGTAAAAAAATTTGAAACCCACCACTGGCCTAAATGTATATTGATTATAAGGTTTATCACTGTATTTATCTTAGGTGTTTCCTCTCAGAAGACGTTTTTTACAGATGTGTTAAACCAATGTTTATTTAATCATAAGTTATTCACTAACCAATAATAGGTTTGATAAGCACAACTTGTTAAGTTGTCAGGTAGGATGGATATCTTCTCCCCTTTGGATTTAACTATAAATTCCAATGGAAATAGAACCAGTAGTCAAGAACTATGAATTCTCCTTAAGACATAAATGTTCAGGTTTCAATTAACGTATTTTGAACATATTATGTAAAGATTTAACTGCCTCAAGAAGTCAGTATGGTAATGTTGAGAAAGATGGAAGGAAAAAGAAGAAGAGAACGGCTTCAGCAAGGTGGACAGACTCAATTACAGTGGTGATGGATGTATTCTTGAAAGACGTCAAGGGCTAATCTGGAGTAGATCATTCTAGAAAATGTCTGTATTGGGTTGGGTTCTACTTACCTTTACTACTGGTTCGCAACAAGGTCGCACACACTCGCACGCTCTTCTGCACATGTGCAGAAGCGTTCTGATGACATCGGGGTCTGTGGGCGGAGCCTGCCAACAATTTTACTACTGGTTCTATAGAACCTGTGCGAATCAGGGGCAACCCACCACTGGACTGCATATATGTGGTCAACACTGACTTGATGGCACATATGGTAATAAATAATTCACAATAGTTGGTACATACAATACTTTAAGCAAAAATTAAACAAACCATATCATGTCTTTTTACTATGTATGAACACAGCCACTGACAATTTATCAGCCTCCTGTTAGGTTTCAATAAAATTTTCTTAAGAATAACAATATTTACTTTGAAGACAGATGATGGATCATTGAGGTTTCATTAGGCAAAGGGGAATTTTGCTCTGGGGCTGGAACAGCTGGCAGAGTTTAATTATTCAATTGTACATTTGTCGAGGAAAGCAACACCTTAATGCAAATAACTTATTACCTTGTCTAGCAGGAAAAAAACCTGGAAGAAAAAAATCCGATTTGAGCAAGGCAATAAATTATAGCAGATGATCCTTTTCACGAAATGGAAATCTCTCAGTTCAAGAATCTAATGGGATGCTAATGGGAAGATGGAGCAGCAAGAGTTTATAAAGGACTGGAAAGGTTAATTATGGAAGCTAGTTCCTGTCTCATTATGACTCTGCTAGTCACACATCAATGACTCCAAAGCAGTTACTTGCTTTAAAAAGAAAGGTATGGATTTTCCTAATCTGAGGGAAGTTCTGTTTTAAAAAGTATGATTAGGACTGCCAAGAGATATAGAAAGATTTAACTAAATAGGTAAACAAAAACCTGAATAATAAATAATTAGAGCTGTTAACTAGAAGCCTAGCAGATAAAAAGATTTTTAAAAAATGGTGAAACTGAGCATTACAGTTCATCATTCTCTGACTTTCAGAAATGAGACACACAAAAAGACTGGTCATCAGTTACTGGTATCTCTTTATTTGTAACAGGAAAACCCAGTAAAATACCATCATAGGTGTGTTTTTAATCCATAAATGGAATAATAAGATCATCACTAAACATAATAGAATCCATTTCTGGCCATCAATTTATATCTGTGCAGAACAGAAGGAAAAAAAATTGTTAAATCATTTTTAGTAGAGGTAGCAGTCAGGAATGGAATTTTTATTTTTTTAAAATGGACCATTTAAATATAATTTATATTGTGTTTCATTATAAAATAAAATCTAAAAAACAAAAGTTAGAAATATAGAAAAAAAGGGAAAAGTGCAAAGAGAAGAAAAAAGATAATGGCTTCCAATTTTCTTCAGTGTATCAAAAAAATACACCACCAACCCTTTGCTTTAAATTTCAAAAGATTTCAAGCTATTTCTATAATTACAAAATCATTCTAATCATTATAACCTAAAATTAAAAATATCTTTTTTTTTCAGTTTTGGAAGTGGATTCTAAATAGAAACAAAGCTGGTTAAGTTCTTTTCTTTAACTAAAACTACTACTGGCACAGGATTAGGTTGTGCACATGAAACCATTTCAACCAGAGGTGGGTTTCAGCAGGTTCTGACCAGTTCTGGAGAACCGGTAGCAGAAATTTTGAGTAGTTCGGAGAACCGGTAAATACCACCTCTGACTAGCCCCACCCCCTTCTATTCTTTGCCTCCCAAGTCCCAGCTGATTGGGAGGAAATGGGGATTTTGCAGCAACCTTCCCCTGGATTGGGGTGGGAATGGAGATTTTACATTATCATTCCCCTGCCATGACCACCAAGCTATGCCATGCCCCCCCAAGCCACACCCACAGAACTGGTAGTTAAAAAATTTGAAA
Organism: Masticophis lateralis; assembly: GCA_030761175.1. NCBI lineage: Eukaryota > Metazoa > Chordata > Lepidosauria > Squamata > Colubridae > Masticophis > Masticophis lateralis. Next base: position 318,259,974 of record JAUDYJ010000001.1, on the reverse strand, counting down.
CCCACCACTGATTTCAACTCTGCCAGTTGGCAGAACTGGAAAGGTTGGGGACCACTGTTGTAAAATATTTGGAAATATCTATTTTCATTCCCCAATTCAGAGAGTTTCTTTTTTATCACATTTTCAGCATAAATAATACTGGTACAAATTAAAGCTTAACTTCTTAAAGGGGGAAATATATATTTGTAATTCACAGCACATTTTGATTCCATTATTTTTTAAGGAAAATAAAATAAAAACAAATGATAAGTAGGTGATTGATTCCCCCATTGTGCTGTGCCATCATGCAGCTTGTTTGATTGCTAGCTTGGTGTATAATTTATGAACCATGGTTTATGTTTGTATGTTGTGTTATCAAGAGGTGTGCTGTAACTTTCAAATTCACAATGTTTCAAATACGAAATACCACACTTGCCTTGTTTCATCTTACCAGGGGTGGTCCAATGCTGTTGTGAAAACACAATCTAATTGGTAGGTACATGAACCTACTGAACCTGCTGGATACAGAGTGGGAGTGCAAAACTCATGTCTCATAACTGCAGCAATAGGCGCAATTTTTGACAGTAAAATTCATGATTCAGTTGCAGGCTCTAGCTATTAACATTTGCATATACAATTTGTACATGTCTCTCTAGAAATTTCAATAGGTTTGAACTGTTTCCCTTTCTGTATCATACATTTCATACATTTAGGGGCTTCTTTAAAAAAAATCAATATCATGTAATCCCCTGGTGCAAGTAGAGATCTTCCCATCATTTTTTGACTACCTTCCATTCTCTAGTAAAGTCCAGTACTTAAAATCTTATTAAAGAATGCAATCTTGTCAATTTCATTTTTTTTGTTTTTGTTTTGCTTTAGGTCAGTTTCAAAATTCTGTTAGTAGTCCTTTCTCAAATATATAAATCAGTCACCTTCCTTCCTGTATCCCAAAGTACCAGTGATCTAGCAGAAAAGCAACAGAAAAGCAGGAGGGGAAAAGTCCCTGAGAGAATATCAATAGCAGAACATTTTGGAGCATGTTTCAATTCTGTTAGGGTTAGAGCCATAACATCTCTGTAGATACTGCTGCAGAACTAGGAAGACCAAAACTGAAAGGACCAATATGTTTATATATTTCTTGGATGACTAGCAGTCACCATTTGTTAATCTAATCTCCCTCTCAAGGTTATTGTGAGGATCAAAAAGCTGGGACGACAACTACATAGGCTGCATTGAATACCTGGGTGAAAAGCAAAACATAAAAGCAATTAAATAGAGAAGCTCAGCAGGCTTGGATGAATGGAAATGTTCAAATTGTACTCAATCTTTTCTGATGTGAGGAAGAAAGCCAATATTATCCATTTACTATTACATAACTGTGAATAAACACATAAAAAACAGACATATCTTGCTGCTACATTTCTGAGTATTTCCTTTAAATCCATAATGTGTTTTAAGTGGCCTTCATAACAATGGATGGTCCTATGCCAGTTCTCAATAGGCAGCCAATTGAACAAGCAATACTGGTTTTCACACAGTGTCCCCTGCTGTTTTGTTGTTTTTGTCTTTGGCCAAAGTACAATATCCACCACCACCCCACTTCAACACTTAGAAGGAAAAAAAAGGCATTTTTTTCAATATGGTACAACCTTTCCTGATTCAAGCTTATCACTGACAGTAAAAGTATTTCCATCTAAGCTTGCTTTGTTGCAATAAAAATTGGAGAATGGAACAAAGGATTATACAGTGTGCCTTAATTTAATCAGGTACCTCACAGGTAATTGGAATACTTTGGCTGAGGGCTACTGAATGGGCACATTATGTATCTCGAACTGAGTATTTTCAAGAACACAATCAAACATTCAAGGTGCACACTTCTTTCCAAGATATCTGCACTATAACATCTTACATTCATGCATGTTGGATTGTTGTTGATGGATGGGTAGGGTGTGTGTGAGAAGAGTACTACTTAAATTTCTAAGAATTCCATTACATTAGTTTCACCTTTAAAGGAAACCAGAGGAAGGAAAAGGCTTATATGTCAGTTTATGGGAGCATATATAAAATGCATGGTGCAAAAGTGTTGCTTTTAGAATAGTCTGACATATTTTTGCAGTTTGTTTAACCACTTGGCTTTTTTCCCCAAGACTGTAGTGCCAAATTTATGAAAAAGAACAGAGGACCCAGGGGAAGTGGGAAAGGCAATACCTATAAAATTCAGCTTTATCTTCAGCTTTATCTTCAGCTGAACAGTAGAAGCCAGGGCGCCGGCAGGAATGGAGGGACTGTGTAGGAGAAATTTCCTCTGCAGGAGATATTTACTTGTCTATTGGGATACAACAAAGGGAAAAGGAGAGAGAGAAAAACAGGGCTACTACATTATCTTTCCTGAGTAGCTATTCCAATCAGATGCCTCCCTTTTATCAATAATCACAGGCAACAATGGTCACGCTGCCTGAAAATTTGTGATTGTATTCCCAAAATATCTCAAGGGCACCAAGTTGGAGAAAGCTGGTATATAGCCCAAGTTGTTTCTACAATATGAGGACTGGTGTTTCTCAGTTTTCCCATTGGTTTCTTTAACTGATTAGTCCAAAACCCATGATCTTTGTGGGTGGACTTTCCTGAAACAGTTTCCTGTTGCCATCTAACACAGGATATCAGTCTTGTATTATCTACCAAATTTCTTGGAGAACAGCCAAGAACAAAAGACTCAGACTATACCTTAGTTTAGAAATCCTTTTAGAAAAAGTTACTTTTAAACATGTGCACTTTGAGGAATATTTCAGGAAGGTGCTGGTGGACACAGCAGAAGTTACTTTGTTTACATAAGGTTTAGCAAAAGCAGTTTTAGAACAATTTCACAAGACAGATAAGGAAATCATGTTTGTATTTTTCCACAGAAAAATCAGGCAGGAAAAAGGAACTGTTGGGACATATTTTTCCTTTCATAGCCAAGTCATTTTTATTTTTAGCATTCACCTCAGTTTTCAGCACCACCCCAATCCAAGCTTGCATAGTCACAAGGCTGAACTCAGGCAGCCATTGTGTATGTGAAAATCTCCAATTTCTTCATTCCCAGACAAGCAGCTGAAGCAAAATAGTCACTGAAATTTCCATGAGGTGACTAGCAATTGAAACATTACATCAGAAATTATGTATGCATGGTCTTAGAAAGCTATCTGAAAATGTGACACTATTTTGAATTATGCAAACACCTTGTTCTTGAAACCAGATGGTCTGCACATTGTTCTAGTCGTTGTTCTAGCTGTGCTAACTGTAATTTGTTGACTAAAGCACAGTTGGTTATATAATCCCAACTGAAATAACTGGCATCTAACATTCAGAAGTATACTAGTTCGGACTGATTATGAGTTTGCTTGAGTTTGTTTTGAATCCAGTTATTGTCATAGGTGAACATATGTGAATATTGCTTAATATGTGAAACATCTAATTAAAGCTTAATACAACATACCACGATAACCTTAATACATGTAAAGTGTAGCATCTAGAACAAAGAGATTGAAGGTAGTAAGTGTATATATCTCAATAACAGGAATTCAGAAGTTTGAAACTTCATTTTAAATTGCTACAAGAACAGTTGAAGTGATATCAAATTACAGTGGTACATCAGTAACTCATCATTAACTTAAGGTGACCAGATTTTAACATTGGTAAAGAGGGACACCATTGACCGGGTGTGTGTGTGTGTGTGGGTGTTCTAAATTTTTTACTACTGGTTCTGTGGGCATGGCTTATTTGTGGGCATGGCTTGGAGGTCATGTGACTGGGTGGGTGTGGCTAGCTGGTCATGTGACCGGGTGGCCATGGCTATGTGTATAGGGATTACTCAGAGGGCTGAAAAAAGTCATTTCTGATAGGTCCTCGCACTTTTGACTGGTCCTCACACTTATGACCATCCTCACATTTATGCCCGTTCAGCATTCTTAACAACCATGTCATCATTTCACAACTGCTTCTCTACACCATGGTGATAAGATAGGGCAAAAAACGTAAAATGTGAGGACAGTCATAAGTTTGAGGACTGGTCAAAAGTGCGAGGACCAGTCAAAAATAACTTTTTCAGCCCTCTGAGTAGTCCATATGCACAAAAGGACTACCCAGAGGGCTGGAAAAAAGTGATTTCTGACAGGTACTCACACTTTTGACCAGTCTTTGCACTTATGACTGGTCATCATTTATGCCCATTGTAGCATTCTTAATAACCGTGTCAGTTATTTCACAACTGCTTCTCTTCACCATGGTGACAAGATAGAGCAAAAACATAAAATGTGAGGACAGTCATAAGTTCGAGGACTGGTCAAAAATAACTTTTTCAGCCCTCTGAGTAGTCCATATGCATAGAAGGATACAGCAGTAGAGAGGGACGAAGGAAGGGAAGGCAAATTAGAGTAGGAGTGAGGGTAAGAGAGGGAGGAAGAGAGGAGGAGAAGGAGAAAGGAAGAGGAAGTAGGGAGGAGAAGAAGAGTGGGGGGAAGAGAAAGTAAGAAAGAAAGAAAAGAGAGAGGTGGTAGATTTGAGAAAGATTGCTGTACAATAAAAAAAGATGAAAGGGAAGAAAGCCAACCCCAAACAAATATAAAGATATTAAGAATGAATTGTTAAATTTTAAAGAATAAAAGAGAACAAATATGAATAAATAGCAATAATTAGAAACACAAACATACAAACATACAATGTATTTTCTTTGAACAGAGTATTTGGCTGGTTGACAAATTTAAACAGTGTTTAGTCATTTCAATTAAATTTACAATTTTTATATTTCCTTTTTACCATATTTATTCCTCATCTATTTTTTTAAAAAACCAATATTACCCTTCTTCATCTCCAATCTTAATCAAATTCAATTTTTCCCTTCTATTTTATATTATACCCCTTCCCATTCTCATCTATTTTTATATCCATCCTCACATTGTAATGTAATATTACAGTTGTTTAATACAAATTCAACATTTTAATATAAATCAATTAGTTATATAACTTTTTATATATTAATCAATATGAGCATGAATATTCCAATTATTTCCATGTAATCCAATTTCTTACAAATCAATTAATTATATTTACCAATAATAATAAACCAAATAATTTCCCCCATATATTCTTCCACAATTTAACCATTTCTGCTTTCAACATAATATACAATTAATAGTATCTCAATTATTACAATTCCCTAGTTAAATAGAGCTTTTTTTTCTTTTGTGTTTTAAAATCTTGAACTTTCCTCTTTTGCCATTTGCCATAAATTTCCCATTGTTTGCACCTACCTTTTTTGATGAGGAAAAAGAAATCTGCCTTTCCAACATTGCAAGCAAACAGCAAAGCCAACAACCTACTTTAGTTCCGCTTTCGTTTTCAGTTTGAATTGCACAAGGAGAAAAAAAAACCTGCTCCAGGACCCTTTGCAGGCTTTGCAGCTAGCAAAAGACCCCTGTGCAAAACAGCTGAGAGCAAATCAGCTGAGAGTCGGAGGCCGATCTAATCAACATACCTAATTAACCTATGCTGAAGCTGAAAGGGGCTTTTTTTCTATTTTTGCAGGCACCAGTCTACTCATTTGTTTTCTTTTGACACTGATCAGCTGTAGTGCGGCCCTTTGAAGCTCCAGGGCAAGAGTTTAAACAGTTTTTTTTCCCTCTAGCCATCAGCTCAGGAGGCAGCAATAGATTGGGAGTGGGTGGGGTAAGGGACCGGCGAAAATCGGGACTTTTTAAAAATGCTGCAGGATGCGGGACAAATTGTTCAAAAGAGGGACTATCCCGCCAAAAGTGGGACATCTGGTCACCTTACATTAACTGGTTCTGGGAGGCATAATGAGTACCCAATAATTTTTTATTATAAGAAATAATGTAGTGAGTCATAAGGTAGCTGACAACAAGTTCCCGCTTATGCGTTGAGTACCAAACAACAATTTTTTGGTGTCACAATGTGTTGAGTACCAAATTGGATGAGTTTCAAAGCAGTTGAGTACCAAGGTACCACTGCAATGGCATGGCATGCAATTGTTAGCTTCATTTTCTTGCTAGACATGCTTTATGAACAAAATCTAGCAACTAAATCCACTTTCACAACTTCCAGTTGAGGACTTCCAGGAATCTTTGTAAGAATCTCAAGATCACCAACAAACAATTCCTACGTTTATCCAGAAATAACAATTCTTAAATTTATTTTCAAGTCCCAGCTGTTTATTTTAAATAATATTTAACAGAGCATCACCATAGACATAATATTGAACACTTTTAGTATTTGAGACCAGGACTGTTGATAGATCTACTGTATATAAGAAGATCTCAGACTACCTCCTCAATACATTTGGTATAACTCATATGAAGGATCTCAGCTAAGAGCACTTAGGAGGTTCTGCAAGTCAGAATAGACAATTCAATTCCAATTCAGCACTTTAGAATTTTACATGTTCCTGTTATACAAAAAACCAGACTTGTGATACATAGCAATTACTGATCCTTAACACTATGTCTATGCTTGCTAGTGGTATATCTGAGAGATTTTGTTTGTTGTTTCTCATTATACTATTCTAACTGGATGTGAGCAAGTACTGGGTTCTGAAACTGTCTCTTTCTATATCTATTTTTGAAAATTGTATTTCTTACTACCTTTGCATTTTGAGTATTTAACGGTTCATTACCTTCAGTGAAAAAAATTATAATGAACATAGTCAATATTTTGCATTACATTCCCTTAAAAAGATAAATCTGATGACATAATATACCACCAGGCTTGAAATTTTAGGTCTGGATAGCCTCAAACTATAATGTCTATGTTCTAACCTATGCTTAGTTCATAAGATTATTTACCAAAACGTCCTACCTGTAAATGAGTACTTTAATTTCAACTGTAATAACACAAGGGCTATCAATAGATTCAAACTCAATGTAATTCATTCTAATCTTGATTGTAGGAAATATGACTTCTGCAATAGAGTAGTAAATGTCTGGAACACTCTACCTGATCCTGTTGTTAGTCTCGTTAATCCCCATACCTTTTACCTTAAACTGTCTACCGTGGACCTTTCATGTTTCTTAAGAGGTCCCTAAGGGGGCATGCATAAGTGCACCAGAGTGCCTACCGTCCCTGTCCTACTGTCCCTATTTATATGCAATCATTCTATGTGTTTATGGCTATGTTTCGCATATTTATATCCTTTTAATTGTGCCAATTTTTTCATGTGTCCATGTTTATGTCTATACAGTTACTTGTTTCCTTGTACTTATTGACAAATAAACAAATAAACAATAAATAACCCTAACTTTATATGGATTTTATTGCTGCTACACAGTGAACTGCAATTAAGTCTAGCATGTTATGGTAATGCAATCTGTCATTATTTAATTGGTTCAATTGTCATATGGACCCATAAAATTGGATTGAGTAGATCATGGTTAAGCATAAAGTGCAAAAACAATGTAAGAGTCTTGGTTAATTGATTCTTACTTTCAAGCGGGTAGGAATATCAATTTTTGAGCCTATCATAGCACTCCTTCAGAAAAAAACAGATTTTATCTCAAGATATCCACAAGTTGGACCCAACTAAATGGCTCTATCACCCCTACTTGGCTAATCTTGAAATCTTAATCAGAGTAAGACCTGGTTAATATTTACTGTAGATGGGAGACCATGAGGAAATCTCATCAGAGTAGGCTGGATGAAGATGTCATAAAAACATTCTGGAAGTGGGAATTGGAAGTAAAAGAGTAAGTTGGGAGCTTTGTACAGCTGTGTGACCAAGGAGGCTCAGAAGATAGGTTTAAGATGCAGATGGACCCCGGCAGACTTGAACACTGGACCCCATCTAACAAAATGAAATTCATTGGAGAGAAAAGTAAGGCTTTACATTTAGGCAGAAAAAAAATGTACAGGTAGAGATTAGGTGAAACTTGGCTCAATAGCACTAATTGCAAGAGGGATCTTGGAAAGCCTAGTGCACAACTGCTAGCTTGCACTCTGCTGCAGTCTCCAAAAAAGCCAATGCAATCCTAGACCGTATTAACAGAGGGATAGAATTAAGATCACATGAAGTGTTTGTAGTGCTTTATATTGCTTTGATAAGACCACACTTTGAATATTGCATCCAGCTTTAGTCACAATATAAAAAAGATGTAGAGATTCTGAAAAGAGTGCAGAGAAGAGCAACAACGGTGAGCCGTAGTGGTGCAGTGGTTAGAATGCAGTACTGCAGGCTAACTCACTGCTCATTTCAGGAGTTCAATTCTGACCTGCTCAAGGTTGACTCAGCCTTCCATCCTTTGCTAAAATGAAAACAGTTTGTTGGGGGCAATATGCTAACATTGTAAACCACTTAGAGTGGGCTGTAAAGCACTATGAAGTGCTATTGCTATTGTTTAGGGGGCTGGAGGCTAAAACGTATGAAAAATGTTTGCAGGAATTGGGTATGTCTAGCAGTGGTGGGTTTCAAATTTTTTTACTACTGGTTCTGTGGGTGTGGCTTGGGGGGCATGGCATGGTTAGTGAGCTTGGCTTGGTGGGCGTGGTAGGGCAAGGTTACTGCAAAATTCCCATTTCCTCCCAATCAGCTGGGACTTGGGAGGCAGAGAACAGATGGGGGATGGGCCAGTTAGAATTTTTACTACCGGTTTTCCAAACTACTCAAAATTTCCACTACCGGTTCTCCAGAACTGGTCAGAACCTGCTGAAACCCACCTCTGATGTCTAGTCTAGTGGGGGAAAAAAAGACTAGGGGCAATATGAGAGAAGTGTTCCAATTATTTGAGGGGCTGCCCCAAAGAAGAGGGGGGGGCGGGTCAATTTATTTTCCAAAGCACCAGAAGGTAGGACAAGAAACAGTGGATGGAAACTAAACAAGGAGAGAAATAACCTGGAAGTAAGGAAAAAAATTCTTGACAGTGAGAATGATCAACTGGTGGAATGGCTTGCCTTTTTAAAAGAGATTTGTCTCTTTTAAACAGCCATTTGTCTTTACTGGTATAGGACCTCCTGTTTGAGCAGGGGGTTGGACTATAAGACCTCCAAGGTCCCTTCTAACTCTATAATTCTGCTTCCCAAAATGTATCTTGAAAATCTTTCCCAGATTAATCAACTATGAGAGCCGGGCTGCAAAAATCAGAAATAGGCAACAACAAAAATCAGAAACCGAACACTTCGATGCCGTTTAATCGTATTTATTCGGATTTGATAAATTTGTAAACTCTCAGCCACTCATTCAGCTGCTGAATCACAGAAACGTTAGGGGGAGGGGTGTGGAAATAGATAAGCTCAAGTGTTATAATTTGCTCTATAAAAGATCGGGTCTGTGTTCGCCCAACGCACCGACCCTCGAATATCTAAACGAATATTGGCTAAATTTACCCAATCGGCTTGGATCCTTATAAACGGGATGCCCTTATCAGGAACGAGTAGGAAGTTCTAACAAAATCTAAAGCATTTGGGGCGTGGGAGCCAGGAATATGCTGACGGGAATTCCGGTGCTTTGCTTGTTTCAATCCACTTGGCAAAGGGAAGGGTTTGGATACGTGACGAGAAAGCGGCCGGTTTGTTTTGCTCCCAAGGGCTTCCAGGTTGCGCAACTCGCGAATCTGCCGAAAAGGTTTCTTCCCTGCCTTCCCAATCGAGGCTCTCATCCCTCCTCCTCCTCCTCCCCGACTTCCTGTTGCCCGGATGCTCACGGCCAGCGGGAGCGTTTCCTTAGGAACTACGGCAAGAGGCGAGGACCAAGTCCTTCCGGCTTCTTCTCGGGCCACTTTTCCAGGGCCCTCGCCCAGTGCCTTCCATCCTGCTCCCAAACGCTGGAGAGAGAGGGGCGGGGGGCGGGGACGGACGAGAAGCTGGGCTGAGTTGAGAAGAGGCGGCCTGCTTTGGAGAGGGGGGGGGAGAGGGGAGGGGGCGGGGCGGTTGCTTTGACCACCGGCATGACTTTGCCGCACCGCCTTCTCAGCGGCGACCGTCGCAACTGAAAACCGGGACTTCATCTTCCTCCTCCTCCTCCTCAGCCGTTGCCAGGCGAAGTGAGAGGGCGGGTCCGAAAGGGGAGGGACCCAACCGATGGACCAGCCGGGCCTGGAGCGGAGCCTGCAAGAGCTGCTTTTCGGAAAGGCCTCGCAAAATGTGGGCGTAGCGTGGAGGCGAAGCAGCCCCTAGTCTTGCCGGGCCCAGGGCCCGTCGGACGGTGTTGGGAAGGAAGCGCCTGGGTAGGCGGATGCCTTGGCCGCTGCTGCCGCCGCTGCCCGGAGCCTGAGGCGGCGGCTCTTTCCTCCTCCTCCTCCTCGCCTTCCCTCTCCGCCTCGCTCGGCCTCTCCCTCCTGCCTTGACCGACCAGTCGCTCAGCTCGCTCTCTTCCTCCTCCTCTTCACCCGCCGCCGCCGCCGCCACCATGTCGGCCAAGGTGCGGCTGAAGAAGCTGGAGCAGCTGCTCTTGGATGGGCCCCGGCGCAACGAAAACGTCCTGAGCGTCGAGGGGCTGCTGGATCTCCTGGTCGGGCTCTATACCGAGTGCAGCCGCGACTCGCCGCTTCGCAGGGACAGGCTCGTCTCCGACTTCCTCGAGTGGGGTGAGGAAGAGGAGGCGTGGGGGAGGGTAAGGGAACCGGGTTGGGAATATCGTTGGATCGGTTTGGTTTAGGGGTGGGTGGGGGCTTCCTCTCGGATCGCACCCGGCTGAACTCTAGGCGATCTGCTTCCGAGTAGGCAATGGATACGATTAAAAGCCTGTTTTTGTAGTGCGAGAGAAAGCGGGAGCGCCCACTCGGTTAAAACATGAGTTTTGAGATGATCGGGTTGGGGGAGTTCGTGGAAACCCGAGACGGAAATGTATTATAAGGATGGATCTGGCTGATAAGTGCTTGGGGGAGGTGAGAAGGAAGACTTGCTGGGTTAATGAACAGGAGGATGGGAAAAAGAGCGCATCTCCTGTCAAATTGGCCGAAATAGCTGGAGAAGTGAGGATTATTACCTGAATCATCCGGGATAGGTTCATTTTTAGGAGAACTGGGATGGTAAGACTTTGGAACGGAAACTTAAGCAATAAAGTGGCAATGGTGAACAAAGAGCACAATTTCTGCCCTAAAAGCTTTTACAGAGCTAAACATGGACATTTCTGGTGAGAAATGTCTGTTATGAGACTTTGGGAGTGGCAACAGTGAGGATGAAGGAACGTGTCTTCACTCAGTGATATGACTGATATACATTGAGTGCATATGAATTATAAAGAAGGCAGAAGAGCCAAAGTATTATCCAAGCTAGGAGAGCATCCCCCCCCCCCCCCTAATCATTCCTAATGATCTACAGTTGCAGAAATAGGAGTTGCATGAATTCAGTGGTAGCTGGATGAATAGGAAGATGGTAAGGCCAAAGGATATTGTGTCAATTCACTTTGAATTATGGATTTTGCCTGTCTAACTTATAAGAAAAGGGGAAAGTTAAAGTAGAATTGTATTGGTTACAGGTGAATTAAGGAGAACAGGATGTGAATGAAAGATATGCTGTTTCTGCAAAATCAGACCAGACACTATTTTAGGGCAGGAATTGTCAACATATGGAATAGCTCCAGACACTACTGATCACAAAAGAGAAAATAGAGAACTCAGTCTACAAGTACTATACATTAGAAAAGAAATTGCAGATTTTGTGAAAGAAATTGCACATTGTTGTCAATTTAAGAAAATGGGACTAATCAATATATCCCAGGCAGCTCTTGCAGAAATACTGTATTTATCTGAAATGAGAAGTGAAGAAAAGTCAGAAGACACTTTTATATTCAAAGCTGTAAGGAAGGAAGTGTTCATATCCTGAAGGTGACAGTTCGGACTGTCATCCTGACTAATATGGGGGGAGGGGGATGGATTAGATTCCATTAATAGCACAGCCAGATGGACTATAAGGAGAGATGTGGGATGAATTCAAAGCTAGAATTAGTTTAAATGAAGAATTTGGAGTCAGTGTTACTTTTAGTAATTGAGGAATACAATGTACCTTCTTGGTGCGCTGTAATATTGGAGGTTCCAAGAAATCCAGTGCAGCAGGGTAATGAGGTGGAAGGGAAGGAAGACAAATGCTTGTACCTCTCCATTCCTTTCTGAACTTTGTTTTTAAAACATTACAAGCATTACAAGAAAGGAAAAGAAAGCTCTGAATCCCCAGTGTAACTTCTGGAATTGAAAGCGATTCCACCAACCCAGTTTTAGTGTTCAGTAACCTTCCTGCCTAATTTTATTTTCTAGATTATTTTGATTTAGAAAATGGATGGGAAGTTAATACGCTGCAAAACAAAGCACCAGGCTCAACCAGAACTTGATTTTCAAAGATTCTTAGTGCTCCCTTAGCTTGGTTGTTTTTCTTGTAGACATTTCATTACCCAAACTAGGTAACATCAGTGCTAGTAAAGAGTGGAGCCTGCTCTCAATTTATATTTTAGCATCCTGTCAATGTTGGTGGGAGTGGTCTTGATGATTTTTTGGTTGGGCTGTTTACTGTTAGCTTGTTTGGCAGTTCCTAGATTGTTTACTTCTTGATTGTTGCTCTGATGTTAATCTTGGTGTTAATATGTGCTCATATGGGTATTGATTGCTGTTGGGGAGATGTTTTTGTTCCCTTTTTGGTTTGTTGATTGTTTCTTTTGCTCAGTATATAGATGTTGTTTATGTCTGGGTGACTGTAGATGCCGATTTGTCAAAGTGCCAGTTTTCCAGGAATTTTCTAGTGTTTTTGAACCTAGCATGGTCTAGGATGGTCACCATTTCCCAGTTGAAACTATGGCCAACTCTGTCCATATGTTGTGAAACTAAGGAGTTTTCATCATGTCTTCTGACTGCTAATTGGTGTTCATGGATGTGCTCTGCTACTCTTCTGTCTGTTTGTCCTACATGGCTGTTGCAGTCTTTACACTGTAATGTCGTAGATGACTATTGTTTTTTCTTCTCGGTCTGCTGGGTCTTGGTTTACTCATGTTTTGGAGGGCTTTAGTTGGTTTGAATGCTGCACTGATTCTATGTGGTTATAATGGTCTGTTGATGATTTTTCAGATGTTTTTGATGTATGACAATGTTAGCCTTTTAAAGGCTTGTGTTGATTGCACTATATTGGGTTGAGAGTGGTCAAGCAGTTTTTGATGAAATTGCGTGGATATCCATTTTGTTGAAAGATGTTGTATGGATGTTCTGTTTTCTTTTTCCACTGTTCAGGGTTGTGGCAGTCTAAATAGAATTCTTACACAGCTTCTCTTATGAGAAGTTAGGTTACTCCTAACCTCAAAGGTTAGGTAAAAGTTTTCAGTTCCACATAAACTTCTAAGGTATTCTTAGAAGAGGTGGGGGGGGGGGGGGGAGGAGAAGAGAGAGATTAAATTAAAAAATACCTGGAAAGAGGCATGATTTTGGAATATATCAGTTTAGCAGTTCCCAAATGCTTTTCTAATTGGTGGATTACTGATTAATGGAGTACTTCTGACTTTGCCTTTGTTTTGTAAATTCAATCCACATATTTTTCATCACTGACCAGTATAAGATATAACGCATGGGCTTACAAAACGTAGCTGCAGATTAACAGCTATAATTTAAGAATAGCTATGCTTATTAAGATGTAGAGAAAGTAAAGTAATGTTCATGGAACGTGAAACTCTGTATTTTGAAACTCAAAAGTACAAGACATTTACTGTGTTAAAGTATGTAAGGTTAATTATTAATTTAACTCTAATTAAACTTGCTATATAAATCCACTTCCCTTTCAGTTAGGCTTGATTAGGACTTACCCATTTTATTACAAGAGTTGTTTGTTTTTTTTAATTTCTCCAGGAAGTGATACCTATGAATATAAGTGATGAAGAATCTTTTACTTGCTCTTAATGATACTTAGTACAACACAAAATGTGAGAACATCTGGTTCTAAATTTCTGAATGGACCAGTGCTTTTTGTTTTACATTTACCCACTAAGAGGATTCATTTCCTGCAGTCATCTATTGACATCAATAAGCCCTTAAACTGAATAATTGAACACTACCTGTCATCTACTTTGAAAGCTCATAGAATTGATTAGTTTTGTGGCAGATATAAAGTAATACAGTGATCATGGTGGGTTTTTAAAAAAATATTTACAGTATATTAGCAGTTGATGTATATAAATTGCTGTGTTCCATTTTGGAGACTTAGTTTGTACGGGATGACAAAAACATTCATTTCTAGTAACAAATACTATAATTTGTTTTAAAGGTAGCCCATCTATTGTACAACTCTCTATTATATTACTAGAATTTATGAGACGACAAGTAAATGCTAAATAGTTCAGAATCCTGAACTTTTTTTATATACTGCCTTGTTACTATAATGGCTATTTAACCACTGCCACCACTGCCATTATTTTGTTTAAAAATATTCCTACTATTTAATTTGAGTTGTATTATAGAAGAATTAGGAAATAGTTGAACATTAATTCGTATGATGATGCCAATATTTGTTGCAAGAACTTTTGCCAAGGTACATGCAGTGGGAAAGTATGATTGCTCAGTAAAGAGTACATGCTTTGGATTTAGAAGATTCCAAACATTCTAAGCAAAGTGATTTAATAGCCTAATTCAGTACAAATCAGTTTTATATACTATGGGATGACTGAACTATAAACTAAATAATAGCCAATTTTAGTTTAGAGAAACAGAATTTGAAATAAAAGCAATTTTGTAATGAAAGGTGGGTAACTGGGTATAGATATCACATTTGAAAGGAAAAATGAAAATATTAGTATGCTCAAGTTTAGAAAACTATTCACATGACCAATGACCTAATCATTAGTGTGAATTCCTTTGCTAAGAATTAAGACATTAAAACATACAATTGTACAGAAGTACAATATTTAGTATCTGAAGTTGACAAGGGTGCTTTGGATACTAATACATGCATGTTGGAAACACCAAATTGTTTCTGTGGTGAAAAGAATTGCCGGTGATATCACTGTGGCCCCGAGGGCACCCAGAGGTTCCTTTTATGAAGTTGCCCACGAAAGTGATACCCATTTATTTACTTGCAGTCACTTGCCTGCTTTGCAATGGGAGCTCACCAAGCTCTGCATTGGCAACTGGTCTCAAGCGCAAGGCTGCCAATCGTCAGCCCAGCATTCTAATCTCATGAGCCACTGCATTCCTTGATGCTTTAGATGCAATATAGATACTGTTCCTGTACTTATTAGCTGCTCCTTAGAAGAAGTGTATCTTTTCCTATGCATGCTCCAGAACATACACACTTAACTAAGGAGTCTCAAATCAGCAGTCAATAGATATTCTCAGCAACTCCAGATATGTAGTAATGAGGATGAGCCTGGCCAGGAGCAAGGAGTAACATTGATGAGAGCAGAAACAGTATAGATAAGTATACCCTGTTTTCCCCAAAATAAGACATCCCCTGATAATAAGCACAAATCGGGCTTTTAGTGCATGGCAATAAGGCCAAGTGCTTATTTCAGGGTTCAAAAAAATATAAGACGGTCTTATTTTCGGGGAAACATAGTAGATAAAAAGCTTGATCAAAGCAAGGGCATTATTTTTTGGAAGCATATCAACAATTAGGATTATAGGAAAAGACACAGATCCAGAGTCCTGCACAAAAGAAAGTGTCTCAGAATAGCACAATAATCAAAATCTCTAGCCAATGTTTGTTTAATGTAGTGCTATAAGCTTTGGAAAGAGGGCTATTCCTTTATCCTCACACTTAAACTGCATTCTTTCATAACTATGGTGGAAATCATAGGAATTTTGTAAGATTCATTTAGCAGATTTCTTAAAGTTGACCATTCTCTCCACATCTACTAAAACAAAGTTGAGAGGATTTAATACATTTTCTATTAACCTTTTGAATTTCCAGAACTAGTTTTAAAGCTACTGACTGATTATGCAGCAACAAGTTGATATTGACTCTTCTTATACCTTTATTATTTGGGAAAGGAATACTGTAAGACTTTACTTATGTAGCTTGAACAATTTGTTAATATTTCACAGAGACTATTTTATTATAGTAAAAATAATAATACTAAGTATTTTGTATATATTTAAGTGAACATAGTGAACAATAATATGACAGACACATATAGGAGAAATTATGTAGATGGTAACACCTTGATATTTGAAAGCCACCATGTACCACAGGAAAGCCTTAGTTATTGAGATAAAACGGAAACGTTTTAGGGCCTTTTCTAGACAAGTTCAAATCTTGGAACCTCCATTGAATGAAGGAAGTATTTTAGGAAGGTCTCATAGAGTTAAGAGTATAAAAAAAAGATTTACAAAATAAATTATATCTTTACTTTTGCAAGTAAAATCTTATATTATTATTGGTTTAGTGTTAAATATAACTGATTGTGTAGATGATCAATAATCAACAATATATTGATTAAATTTTGTTAATATTTGGCCTTATTAGTATTCCTAGACATTTGGAATATTGAAATTATGATGGAATAATAAGTAATTTTCAAAATATTAAATATTAGTAACTTAGGGGATAACAAATACGTATCACAAAGAAATGTTAGTTATGTTTAAATGAATTAATGGAAAAAATAATAAAGAATTATAAAGAGAGAATGGTACTGTTGAAATTGGAAGATCAGGATTATGCATACTTATTTGTATTATTACTGTTAGCATTGTTTAAAAAAGATTTGACCCAGTCAATACACTGTCCATAAAATATTTATGGTGTGTATTATATTAAAAAATATAAAAAAATATAAAAAAACATTAAAGTCTGTTAATGTATGCAAACTAACATGATACCAGAATAGAAATTATGTAAAAGCATTGGTAGGCTTGTATATCATAAATATCCCATGTGGTAAAGCATGATATTCAGGGCTGTTAAACATATTTTCAACAATGCATTTAAATGGGAGTAAACCTCAAACTCCATTAGTAAAGCATTATGTAGCAAAGAGCCATTCAATACCCTGTTTCCCCCCAAATAAGACATCCCCTGATAATAAGCCCAATCAGGCTTTTGAGCACATGGCAATAAGGCTAAGTGCTTATTTCAGGGTTCAAAAAAAATAAGACAGGGTCTTATTTTCGGGGAAACACGGTACAAGCTATAAAATTCTGGAACCCTAAGAAGGTTAAATGTGAAAGTGGCAAGTTAACAAAAAAGCTGTTAAGAGGGAATTGTATTAGATACACATTTTAAGAACATGCTCTTCCTTTGGGCTTAGTGGGGAATTTGAATGTTAAATATGTGTGGCCTGGTTGTCTATTTCATCTTTATCTTTTTTCTGTCTTGGGTTGCAGTTGATATAATTAGTTTTAGTACTGCATTTTTAAATGGGATGGTGGTAATGTATACATCTATAACAATAATGGTATGGCTAACTAGTATTCCTTAATCCAAGAATGGTGCTTTGAACATAGAAGTTGGTTTTGCCTGAAGATTATGTAAATGCAGGATGCTTGTTTTCTAATTGCAGTTTTCAGTGTGCAAATAAGTTTTCATGTTTTACTGAATTAAATTTACCTTAATAAACTACTGAATAAGTAATTGCATCTGGTTTGATTGAAATATTTTAACGATTTATACCTCACAATCTTTTCTTCAAATCTGTTTACATTGGATCATACTTGATTTTCTGTCCATATAAATTGATTTAAAGGGCTACTTTTGAGAAGAGCATTAAAGTCACATCAGCAAGCCCTAACAGAATTATTATTACATTTGTACAATGTATTCCTTCAGGTCTTAATAGGGGTTTTAAGTTTCCCTCCTTTAGACAACTGGATAAAGTTGTATAAATATACATTGCATTTAGATCTGAATTGGAGAAGGATGCCTTGGAGGTAACATTGATACCCTCTCTAGGCCTGTTTTAAGATATTATCTGATCTTATAGCAAGGGTGTTCACATGGCTCTGAAGCATTGTTGCTTGCTTTTGATCAAAGTGATGCAAACTTCTACAACTGTGTATTGCAACAAATTATTCTTTAGTCATCACTGAAGCAGTAGGCGTGAGCTTAAATGGACTCCAGAGGATGGTAGAGGACAGGAAGGCCTCGAGGAGCATTGTTCATGGGGTCGCGATGGGTCGGACACGACTTTGCAACTAACAAGAACAAAATTTTTTAGTCATGCTAATAAGATTTTTATAAATGAATGTATTGTATGATACTTTACTTTCATTTGATACTGTTTAATATTGATCTGTCCCCCCCCTTCAGAGACCCACAAAAACACAGCCAGCCGAGGGTTAAGACTCACTTGGCACACTCTGCAGTTCTTATCTCAACCTTGGCAGCGATATGCACACCGTCTGCCAAGGACTTTATTGGTTTACACAAACAAGAAAATCACCTACGTAGCTTTGCCGTTCATCCAGCTTCCAAGACTACGAGGTTGCTCCGTTTGTTTAGCTGTGCAGTTAGCTTTGTTCGTCACGAACTTCGTGACCCATTGTACTGTCTTAAATAGATATGCTTCTGGGTGTGGTCCAGTGAGTCATGGATCCTATGACTCCAATCCAATGACTCAGGATTTCCTCATACGCCGCAGCTGCAGTACCCTTTTCTCTCGCCTTCTTTGGCGTGCGTCCAGGAATGACGTCTCTCCCTCACTCTCATCTGAGACACCTGTTTCCCCACTACTTGGCTCTCTTTCAGCTGGCACCTGAGCCGGTGCCAGAGGGGGAGGGCTGGGAGATCTGGCTGGCTCCTCTTCCTCCTGCTCAGAGTTGCCTTCCTCCAAAGGGATAGGCTCAGAGGACGGGGCCACAACACTATCCCCCACCGCAGGGCCCTTCCCCCGGGTCTGACGGTCGGGATGGGGTCGGGACGGGAACTGTTCGTGGAAAGTCCGCACCAGGTCAGGGGCCTGAACGGCAGATGCGTCCACCCAGGTGAAATCCTCGGCCCCGTACCCTTTCCAAGCGATGAGGTATTGGAAGCGCCCCTTCAGCCAACGGGAGTCCCGAATACTGTCCACCTCATACGTCGAGGCGTCGTCCTCGTCGGCTGCGGCTGGGGGGGCAGGCGGCGGCGGGCGGCGGAGACGGCTAGTGGGAGTCTCAGGGACCAGGAGGGACCGATGAAAAACGGGGTGGAGCCGCATGGAGCGGGGTAGAGTCAACCGATAGGCCACCGGGTTGATGACCGCCTCGATGGGGAAGGGACCGATAAAGCGGTGGGCCAGTTTCCTCACCGGCTGGTCCGTGGGGAGGTGTTTCGTGGACAGCCACACCCGATCTCCAACTTCCAGCGGTGGCGTCGCCCGGCGGCCGCGATCGGCGAACCGTTTATAGTCCTCTTTCGCCCGGATCAGCTGCCGCCGCACCAGTTGCTGCACCGCCTGCAGCTCCGAGAGGAAGTCCCGGGTCTCAGGAACAGGGGAGTCCATGATGGTCAACGGAAAAAAACGTGGATGGTACCCGACGTTGGCATGGAACGGTGTCATCTGGGTGGAGGTATGTTGGGAGTTGTTAAAAGCGAACTCCGCCAGGGGAAGGTACTCGGCCCAGTTGTCCTGCTGCTGGTTGACAAAACAGCGGAGGTACTGCTCCAGTATGCCAATGACCTTCTCCGTGCCCCCGTCAGTCTCCGGGTGGTGTGATGACGACAGACACACCTGCACCTCCAGCGCAGCCATCAGGCTTTTCCAGAAGCGGGCCGTGAACTGGGCCCCGCGATCCGAAACCACCCGGTCCGGCAGGCCGTGGAGGCGGAAGATGTGTTGCAGGAACAGGCGAGCCGTGGTACGAGCTGAGGGCAGGCCGCGGCACGGGATGAAATGTGCCATCTTCGTGAGCGCATCCACCACCACGAGGACGGTCGTGAACGTAGCGGACAGGGGCAGGTCAGTCAGGAAGTCCATGGAGATGGCTCCCCACGGTCTCTCCGGTGTCGGCAGCGGCTGGAGGAGTCCAGGAGGGGGGCCGGACGCGGCTTTGGCCTGTCGGCATGGCACACAGGACGTCACGTAGGCGTGCACGTCGTGCCGTACCCGAGGCCACCAAAAAGTCCGCGTCACTAGGTTCAAGGTCTTAAAGAAGCCGAAGTGCCCCGCCGCGGGGTTGTCATGGCACTGGTTCATGACGAGGGCTCGGAGCGGACTTGTGGGCACGTACAGCCGACCCCGGTGCCTGAGCAAGCCCTCCTCCACGGTCCATGGGGACGCGGGGCCGACGTCCGCTCTCCGCTGCTGCGACCAGTCGTCCCGTCGCTGCGCTTCCAGCACCTGAGTCCGCAGGTCCACCGGTTCCTGGACCGCGGCCAAGGAGTCCGCTGGCAGCACCGTCCGGGGGGAAAGGGAGTCCTTTGGGCAAAAGTATTCCGGCTTACGGGATAGCGCGTCCGCCCTCTGGTTGAGGTGGCTCGGAATGTATGTGACGTGGAAGTTGAACCGGGCGAAAAACAACGACCACCGGATCTGCCGCTGGTTCAAATTCCTGGCCGTGGTGAGGTGCTCCAGGTTCCGATGGTCCGTCCGCACCTCCACCTGGTGTCGGGCCCCCTCGAGGTGATGTCGCCAAGCCTCGAACGCGGCCTTGATAGCCAGCAACTCTTTTTCCCAGATGGTGTAGTTGCGCTCGGAAGGAGTGAGTTTCCGGGAGTAGTAAGCGCAGGGAAAAAGAGTGCCACCATCCACCGGAGCCTGTAGCAGCACCGCTCCAATCGCCACGTTGGACGCGTCTGTCTCAACCACGAACGGACGGTGTGGATCGGGGTGCCTCAGGACCGGCTCCGTGACAAAGGCCTGCTTGAGAACCTCGAAGGCCTGCTGCTGCGGGGGCCCCCACTGGAACGGAACCTTCTTCCGAAGGAGCTGGGTCAACGGCACGGTCAGGGTGGCAAAGCCCGGGATGAAGGTCCGGTAGTAGTTGGCGAATCCCAACAGACGCTGGACGTCCTTCACCCGACGCGGGGGTTCCCAACTGCGCAAGGCCGCCACCTTGTGTGGGTCCATCGCGATGCCCTCGGGGGTGATGATGTGCCCGAGGAACTCTATGGAAGTCTGGAAGAAGTAACATTTCTCCAACTTCGCATAGAGCTGGTGCTCCCGCAGGCGCTGCAGGACCTGGCAGACATGCTGGAGGTGACTCTCCGGGGTCCGGGAATAGATCAAAATATCATCCAGGTAGATCACCACGAACCGATCCAGCATGTCCCGGAACACGTCGTTCATCAAGTGCTGGAAGACCGCGGGGGCGTTGGTCAACCCGAACGGCATGACGGTATATTCAAAGTGTCCGTATCGGGTGCCAAATGCCGTCTTCCACTCGTCCCCCTCTCGCATCCGCACCAGGTTGTAGGCTCCCCGGAGGTCGAGCTTGGTGAAAATCGAGGCCTCCCGCAACCTCTCCATCAGCTCCGGGATCAGCGGCAGGGGATAGCGATTCCGTACCGTGATGGCATTCAAGCGCCGGTAGTCGCAACACAGGCGCAAGTCCCCCGTCTTCTTTTTCACGAAGAGGACTGGGGCCGAGAGCGGGGAGGTCGAAGGCCGGATGAACCCACGGGCCAGGTTCTTGTCCAGAAAGTCCCGTAAGGCGGCCAGCTCGGGCTCCGACATGGAGTACAGGCGTCCCGAGGGCAGGGGCGCGTTGGGCATCAAGTCCACCGCGCAGTCGTAGGGTCGGTGCGGGGGCAAGCGATCCGCCTCCTTCTCGCTGAACACGTCGGCGAAGGATGTCAGCTCCGGAGGCAAGGAGACGTTCGGGGCAGAGACGTCCTGGCCGGCACAGGTGTGGCGAAGGTGGTCGACACACTGCAGGCTGGGGAACGAGATGGCATTTCTCGACCACGCCACCTGAGGGTCGTGCGCCCGAAGCCAGGCCATCCCCAGGACCAAGGGGAAGTGCAGGTCCGCCGTCACATAAAACTGGATCGCCTCCTCATGGTTCCCAATGGCAAGGCGCAAGGGCTGAGTAGCGAAGTTGATGGGCCCCGCCACAAGTTCCCGCCCATCAATAGTTTCGACCCTCAACGGAGGGTCCACTGGAACCAAGGGAACCTTGTAATGGGCCACAAAGGCCTGGTCCATAAAGTTCGTGGTGGCCCCCGAGTCCACCAGCGCGTGCGCCTGGAGCCCCTCCGACCGGTTAGCCAACAACACCCGGGTGTTCAAAATCAGGTGCCGAGGGGGCTCACAGTCCACAGCCGCCGCCTCCGGCGGGGCATGGTCACCTGCCTGACCCAGAGTTTCCCCTAGGCCAGGCCTGACCCGTTTCCCGGCTGGTCACGCCGAGGCTCCGGAACAGGCTTGAGCGATCCACTCCGCTTCCGGGGACACGAGGCGGCGAAATGTCCAGCCTCGCCGCAATAGAGGCACAACCCCCCTTGGCGTCTCCGCATCCGCTCCTGGGCCGTCAGTTGAGGTCTGGCTGCTCCGAGCTCCATGGGCTCCTCAGCCGTCGCCACCAAACGCGGTACGGTCCGGGGCGCTGTTGGTACGAAACGCGGGGGTGCCGGCACTGTCGGTGGTTCCGGAAGAGCCCTACGGGGCCGTCGCCGTTGTAGGCGGGCATCGATGCGCAGGCATTGGGTCACCAGCGTGTCCAGGGTCTGTGGCGCCTCCACCCGAACCAGCTCGTCCTGCATCTCATCGCAGAGGCCGTCCTGGAAGGCATCCATCAGCGCCGCCTCATTCCAGGCCGAATCCTGGCCTAGCAATCGGAACTCCGCAATATAGTCCTGCAGGGGGCGCTTGCCTTGGCGGAGGTCTTTGATGCGCCTCGCTGCCGTCTGCACCCGGAGGGGGTCCTCAAACATGGTGCGCAGGTGTTGCAAAAAGCCCTGATAGTCCAGAAGCAAGGGGCTGTCTTGCAGCAACAGGGGCGTGGCCCATCGGGCGGCAGTGCCAGAGAGGGAGCTGATAATAAAAGCCACCCGAACCCGGTCATCCGGAAAATCCTCCGGCCGCATTGCCATGTACAGCTGGCACTGTCCCAAGAAGGCCGGGAACATTTCCTGCTGTCCAGAAAACTTATCTGGCATGTTCACTGGGCATCTTGGACGGGGAAGGGGAGCAGGTGGAGCTGCTACAGGAGCATTTCCCAAAGCAAGTTGTGCAGTTAGCTGTGCTACTTGCTGTTGCAGAAGTTGATTGGCCTCCAGCATCTGCTGTACCTGCTGCTGCAGCTGTTGGTCCATCGTGGGTTAACGATGGAGTTTTGGGTGACGAACAAGATGATCTGTCCCCCCCCTTCAGAGACCCACAAAAACACAGCCAGCCGAGGGTTAAGACTCACTTGGCACACTCTGCAGTTCTTATCTCAACCTTGGCAGCGATATGCACACCGTCTGCCAAGGACTTTATTGGTTTACACAAACAAGAAAATCACCTACGTAGCTTTGCCGTTCATCCAGCTTCCAAGACTACGAGGTTGCTCCGTTTGTTTAGCTGTGCAGTTAGCTTTGTTCGTCACGAACTTCGTGACCCATTGTACTGTCTTAAATAGATATGCTTCTGGGTGTGGTCCAGTGAGTCATGGATCCTATGACTCCAATCCAATGACTCAGGATTTCCTCATACGCCGCAGCTGCAGTACCCTTTTCTCTCGCCTTCTTTGGCGTGCGTCCAGGAATGACGTCTCTCCCTCACTCTCATCTGAGACACCTGTTTCCCCACTACTTGGCTCTCTTTCAGCTGGCACCTGAGCCGGTGCCAGAGGGGGAGGGCTGGGAGATCTGGCTGGCTCCTCTTCCTCCTGCTCAGAGTTGCCTTCCTCCAAAGGGATAGGCTCAGAGGACGGGGCCACAACAAATATACCAGATTTATTATCACATGTAATTAATAAAAACTAAATAGCAGGAAGAAATAGACAACATAACGAATTTATTTAAGTCCTTAATAATAGCCATGGATTTCACATCAACTGTTTGTCTCAGTAAAGATTTTCTAATAACCACTATGAAATCAAAACAAGTGGGACCCTGCCAAATCGCTTAGAAAAGATATTCCAATGTTCTGTTACTATCCGGTCTTCTGTGTATATCCCTTTCAGTTCTAATCTTAAAGCTTGTGCATGTTCATACAGATGAAGGGAGTGTATAAAGGGACATTGCTCTTGGCCCACTTCCATCTTTAAAATGAATAAATGAGTTTTGTAATGGATAAATAACTGATTCAGCTGAAACACAATGTGCTCTGATTATTGAAAGCACTGTCAAGGTTTCTGATGGTTGCATTTTGTTCATTTGTTCCAGAACTATCTTTAAAAGCAATCCCAAGTAAAGAACTTTACAGTAGCCTATTCTGTACATGAATAGAACAGGAATAATAGAGACTAGGTCTGATTTTGTAGTAAGGCTGCAATGCATAGAGTGATAAAGCTGCTGTTAGCAGCTATGACTGCTTGCATATCAAGTATGGTGTTAGATCTAGGGGGTTCTTACACTATTAATTTGATCACTGAAATAAGTGAAATCCCTTTCAAAACAAACTGCAGTCAAATTGACAAACAGAATTTTGTCTGAAGGAAAGGAGGTTTGAGAGACAAATGCTTTAGGGTGCTATTTTCCAAGGATGTACATAATAGCATTGGGCATATATTCCTTACGCACAGTCACTCAAGCACTCGTCACTTCTCACCTGGACTATTGTAACGCTCTCTACATGGGGCTCCCCTTGGGGTGCACCCGGAGGCTCCAACTGGTGCAGAATGCAGCCGCATGGAGGATTATGGGAGCGACAGGACCGCCTTCTGCCACCAATTGCCTCCCACCGGCCGGTTCGCTCCCACAGAGACGGCTTCTTTAGGGTGCTGTCAGCCAGGCAATGCCGGCTGGTGACCCCCAGGGGGAGAGCCTTCTCTGTGGTAGCTCCCACCCTCTGGAACGATCTTCCCCCAGAGTTGTGAACGATCTCAGACCTCCGGACTTTTCGTCCGGCCTTAAAAACTTATTTTTTCCAGTTAGCCGGACTGGTCTGATCCCATGGTTAATTTTTAGAGTTTGATATTAAATATTAATTGAACTGTTTTAAATTTATGTGCCAAATTTTATATTAGTTGTTTTTAAAATTGTTTTAACTTTTGTAAAATTGGTTTTTTTTTTTAACCTCTGGCTGTTCACCGCCCTGAGTCCGCAAGGAGAAGGGCGGCATATAAATCTAATAAATGAAATGAAATATATTACAATATTTCACAAAGTAAAAATCTATTTACAGTTGATGCATAAATCTGTATTAACTTTCCCTGCTAGGAATGTTCTTAAATGCTTACAGGTGTATAATTAAACAGTGATACAATTGTCAGTGATAGTTTAGTTGTTCCTAGGTAAACCTTGATAGTAGGCAACTACATAGCAAAATAGTTGTGACAGATAGTTTGAATTAGTTTTAAGATAGTTTTGTCGATTATATATGGTTATGCTTTGTGTAACATAATCAAGAATATTTATGTGCTTTGAATAATACTAAGATGAATTTCATCCAAGGAATAGGATTAGGATATTTAAAGATACGTGAGGAATTTACTTATAGTGTTTTTTGATTATGTGTCATTAACTTGCCACCGCTTAGCAGAAATCTAATTTGTTGGAGTTTATAGCATTGTCAGCAAATATGAAAAAAATGATACAACCTGAATATTGCATTCTAACAGTTTTTAGAATATGAGTTACAGGTAGGTAGGAACTGGATTTTTTGTTGCTAGGCAAAGCAATGAATTTAAGTGTATGGTACCTGATTTTACAATCTTTCTTTTTAAGTGAATAATGTGGTTATTAAGTGAGTCAAACTTTTCCTATTGACTTTACTTGTTGGAAACTGACTGAGAAGATTGCAAATGAAACATTTCAACCATTGTAAATTCATGTTGGTTGCCAAGGGCTTGAATTTTGATCACATGACCATGGGGGTCCCGTAATGTGAAGTGTGAGGATTGATCATACATCAATTTTTTTGCAATGATGTTATCATTTTGGTCACTGAATGAATGGTTGTATGTCAAGGACTATCTTAATAGCAGCGGGGTAATATACCAATGATAAAAATTTTTATACTGGCTTTCTCAGTGTAATATTCATTGTAGTTAATATTTATCTTCTGTTGATATTTCCATTATTGTAACATTTAATTTCTGCATCCATTTAATCATAAAAGTCTATAACTTGCTTGGTTTCTAAATCTATTTCAATAACTTATAAATAAGCCCAACAAATGTTAAGTTTTGTACAAATTTCTCAGTTTCAGTTAAGACTTTTAAATATTCAAGCCTCCCAGTTTTTGTAATTCCTTTTGAACTATACTGTTTAAAGGTCATGCCAACCATTCTAAAGAAAGAATCTTGAAAGCAGGCCTTTCATTTTCCTGGTTTCCCACTGCTTTGGTTTTCTTCTTATTATGCATGTCCCTTAATATCTGTCAAATCTGCATCCTTTTTGCCATTTCCCTTAATTGTCTTTTATATCTTTACCTTTGTGATTTCCAATGTCTCTTCAAAGACCTTATCCCTCAAATGCTAAGTGCTAAGAAGGAAACAAAAAGACTGGAACACAGCCTTTCCAGCAACAAACTTCAGATGCAAAAAAACTTATTCCTAGTATAAAATATAGACACATAATTAAGCAGAAAACAATACTCTAAACAAAGACCTGTTGAGGAAAAAAAATCAACTTCCATCAATAGTAGTAGGACCAAGCCATAGTGTATAAACAGGGATCAAACCTCACTTTCATTAGTACCGATGATGTTGCCTAATTGGTAATGAAACATCTGCAAGCAAACAATCAAGCTCAGAGAGTACCAAGGACTCCAATGTACAGTTACTGTTTTGCAGTGTTAGTAGATTAATATTTGTTTGTTAGATTTATATCCTGTCTTTTCTTTAGGAACTCAGGACATACATAATGCTGCCTCCTTTAATTTTTCCCCATACCTTACGAGGTAGGTGGGACGGAGAGTAATTTACTAGTCCAAATTAACCCAGTAAACTTCCATGGTAGACAGTGCATTTTAATCTGGGTCTCCCTAGTTTTACCTCAACACCTTAGTCACTATACATAACCGATTTTGGCAGAGCTGTATGGGGGGAGTCCATTCTACTGAGGGATGCTGTAATTTTTACATCTGTACTCCTGTACTTGGATGTAGCACATTTTCCATGTTCTTGACCACAAGGGTACAAAACACATAGTCAAAGCAATGCTTCATTTTCATTATTACCTATTGAAAATCAACAACTGTTTTCACTTCCACAGATTCTGGCTTTTGAAATCAATTCCATACAATATTAAAGTTTGAAAAATAAAAAGGAAACTCTACTTATAGAGGAGTAGCATTTCTGGCTGCTCAGCTGATGATGGTGTTTTAGTTTCATATTAACCTAATGTTATGTCAATTTGAGAACAATGAAGATAATTTCTTTGTATATTTTTTATTGTGTATAAACTGGTACATCAGTTCCATTTTCTATTTTGCACGTTTGTTTTGCAAAAAAACGGCATTCTAGAAATAAATTTTAATAACTGTCAAGTATATATTAAAATAAAGACACTGAACAAAAATTAACTACAACGTTATGCTCAACCTATAAAGTCTAAACTGAATGGGAGCTGGTTGAAGTTAATTGTTTAGAAACATGGAAATAAATAAAGTAAATAATTTATTGGGGGAAGAGGTGATAAAGAGATGGATATGCACTGATTTTTAACACTTGTAGTTTTGTATATCATTCACTCTGATTTTGCTCTTGGTATTTGAGGGAAAATATATAAAAAATACCCTGTTTTCAGTTGAAAGTTTCATTAGAGCAAAAATGATACTGGACACAATAATTGTAGAAAGGGAAATCTTTGTTGTGTACATTCCTATTAAAACATGTGCTGCCTGGAAATAATTTCCTTTGAACAAATACGAGTCTCCCATTGCTTATAAAGATGAAGACAGCATTAATGAAACATACTTGGAAATATAAAACTGTTTCATGTCCTCTTTGTTACCAAGAAGTTTACACAATGTGCTCATGAAGTTAGTACTTTGACTTGAAAGTATTTTATACTGGGAGTTAGACTTTCTGCATATGAACTTTGTGTTTTATCACTAAGCTGTGTCCAAAGACCAATATTACTGGTAAAATAAAGTGGGTTTTTTTTAGATAACTTATCTCCAGGAATATAAACTATCTATGCAACAGTTTCATTTTTGCTGTATTTTTTAAAAATATCTGTAACAGTCACTTCAGCAACAAATCTCAGAAGGTATACATTGTATTACAAATGGTTAATCAGTAATTCCAATAAAATTGGAATTTTATAATAAAGTTTATTCAATTGGAATGCATTATTTGCTGCTGAATCTGTAAAACCTTGTTGACTAGAAATGCATTTGTCATGAGTTCACTAAAAGAGATAACTTGAAACGTCTATAAGCCAACATTTTAAAAAATGAATTCATCAATATTCTACCAGGGCTTCTAAAAATTTGGTCTCCTTGAAACAATAAATGAATATTGTATATACCCCCCCCATGAAACTATTGGACTTCCCCTTGGTACTAGCCATTGTGTCAGCTATCAGATTAACATGAAATTGATTCCTTATCCATTCCATATCTGTTTTTAATACATAAAACTAGAATCTTATCAGGATCAGTCCCATTGCCAGCTTGTCTGATCCTGTTGCCACAGTCCAATTAAATGTTGGTAGTGACTCAACTCCTCATGGGCAAGCCTTATAACTCTCCTCATAACTCACTGCTCTTGCGACATTCATCATGGAAAGGCAATAGTGGCAGCACTTAGATTTATACACTGTCCCATCGTGCTTTACAACACTCTCTGGGCGTTTTACAGTGTAAGCATTATTTGCATATTGTTTCCAACAATCTGGATCATTTTGCCAACCTTGGAAGGATTGAAAGTTGAGTCAACCTTGAGTCCCATCAGGATCAAACTTCAGGCTGTAGGCAGAGTTTGCCTGCAATATTGCATTCTAACCATCGGGGCTCTTATTGAGTTGAGCAAAAAGTGGAAGCTTCAGGAATTCTCTGAAAATTAATTCACCCTATCTCTCTTTGCGTTTCCAGAATCCACTGCATCTCTTACACCCTTTATTCCCATTATATACTATGTGCTGTATATCTTCTTTCCCACTGCATATGTGTTCCAAAAAACGGGGCGGGGGGAACCCTCTGCACAAAGCCATGATCTTAGTGAACCCCGGTGTGTTGTGTTAAATATGTTAGGAGCCTCAATTTTTAGTGGGATGTTATAAAACTTTGATGTGTTCTTATTATATATTTCATAAGAGTTATTATATATTTTATAAGAGTTATCTGGTTAACATGGATAGCCATAGAAATATATTAATTAAATAAGCAAATTATATTGGGAGGAGGGGCTTAGTCATTCCCTAAAAGACATATTATAGAATCCTATAAATTCTTTTTGACATATGTCACACTAGAGTTGTCGGACGAAATAAGATGCCTCTCACATTTTGATAATAAAGAAAAAAAACCTTTTATTTGTTAGAACAATGTCTTCACGGACTCATATGCAGTCAGGAAATGACCTCTGCTCCATAATCCCTCCCTTTCCTGGCTTGCTTCCTTATCCTATTGGTCATTATCTAAATCATTCTACAGCCGGCTCTCTTACTAATCCCACAGGAATTTAACCCCCTTTACTATGTCAGCACTGGAGGCTGACATAGTGGAGAATTAGGTGGTATCTACCCTAAGTTCCTACTATTTAACTGTGCTAAAAATTACTGTAATGCTTGAGAAAAAATGTAGGATGTTTTTTAAAAAAATGCTTCCTACTGCATCAGAATGCAGTCTTTCCTTTTGCTACATGATGCTGAAATAAAACTTGCAATTCTGTTGCTGTAGCTTTTTCCTCTTTTTACTGGATGGGTTTTAGATTTTGATTACATGGATTTTCACTAGATGTCCACATCATGTCACATATGGTCTTTTTATGTAACAATTGATGCGATGTTAAAATAGGTTTTCTTTTGTTATATAGATAGGTATAGATAGAGTGATTTTAAGCAGTAAACTGTACCATCAAGACATATAATACAGAATAAGTACAGTTATTATAATGAAATGTAGAATGCTTTTAAAGTTTTATCTGATTCCGTTTTTCTATGGAATCTCATTTTGTTGTCTGATTAGCTTTTCTAGATTCAAAAGGGGACTCACGATCTATTTTAGTTTATCAAGAATTTGGACATTGGTTTAAAAACACTGATTTTTAAACTAGAGTGGTGGAGGAAGGGATAACGACAAATACAACTCTTTAAAAATCTAAACTAAATCTTTTCACATTATAAATGAAAGATTGACAGGGAGCAAAGCTTACTTCTATGACTCAAGAATGTCATATTCCAAAATTGGCTCTTGTTCAATAGAACTTTTCCCCCAAAATTTGGGGTGGGACATACTGGAGGTTCATTCTTTCTTATTAGGATAGATGGGTGGATCCCAAAGGAGTGAGCAGATTTTTGTTTGTTTAGGTATTCTGGTCCCAAACATTTTGTAGATTTGTTTTCAGTAGAGTAGCTTGTATCATTGTATTCACTTGTATGGGATTTGAAAAATACCTTTCTAAATATTAATCCAGAGTGCAGATTTAATCAAGGGATTAGTATACAAAAACACATTCTAAAGAATGGCTACTTCTCAAACAAAAGTTGGAGCCTGCGAAACATACCATGGGAAACTTTTTTTCTAGCATTCCTTACAAATTTAAAGTTTCACTATTGAAAATTTGTTTCATTACTGTAATTATAACAACACTGAGTATGATTCATGCATTTTCATGGATTTTTGCCCAAGGCAAAGGTTTGACTTTCATTGGCCTTTCAATCAAAACTAGATCACTAAGGAAGTAAGATAGGGTGAGGGCAAAACTGAGTATGACTGGTTATGTATTGCAATTCATTACAAGGAAGTGGAAAAAACAGAATGGTATACCACACCTTTGTGTTCAGTAATTGCTACCCTTTGCTCTCTATCTTTAGGTGGCAATATGTTCTGTACACATATTTACATTATATCCAGCAACAATAATAACTTCACAATGTATCCATTTTGAAGAAAAAGGAAAGATCTTTTCTTAAAGCATTTTGCATTTTGCTTTCATTTTGAAAGCACTGGATTTTAAAATTGAACTACCTGCTTATAAAATGTACTTATTCCTGCTCCCCTCCTCTCTCTCCCGAATTCTATTAGTTAAATATGATACAAACATGAACAGGCATGTCATTCTGTTTTATCAGTTACGTGTGAAAGGAATGACATTCCTTCACACTTCAAAATATATGTTTGTTAAAAAAACAATGCAATGAGAAAAATGTCAGAAAAGCACTTGCTCTTCTACAGTCATTGTATAATGATTCTAATTGGGACTGGGAATTTTTGTTGCAAAGCAAAGTGGTCATTGGGCAAAATACCATGTGACCATATGGCCTATGAGGTAGTCTTGGTTGTGGTAGTTAGGTGAGGACCTCATGCTTCCTGCATGGACCCATTGAGCTCTCTTCAGCAGATGAAGAGAGCTGCCCCACTGAGCCTTTTTGTCCAGCTCTCCCTTTTTGCCTATCTCCCCTCCCCACTTCTCTGTCCATTTGGCTGCCCTGCCCTGCACTGCCATTGTTCAGTCCTAGTTCCCTATACGCCCCCCCCCCCAGCTCACTTTTGATGTCGTCTTCTTCCTGCTGCTGACAAGGTGTGCTCGGCCATTGCAACTGTTGGCCCTTTGGGATGCCTCCATGAGGGATAGGCAGCGGCAGCAGAGCACAGGACAGCCAAAGGGGTGACTATATTGTGGGGGGTAGGAGAAGTTGAAGCACATCATGTTGTAAATATATGGATAGGCTGCCCATTTTGATCATGAAAACTACCATTTCTATCTACCACTCATTTGGTATCATTGTAACTTTGAAAAGTAACTGAACAAATGATTGATAAGCGAGGATCACTTGTAGTAGATTTTATATGCCATAAAAGCTGTTCATACAAGTAGCTAAGACTCATTTGCATTCCACCCAGTCCATTTTCCAGGTTTGCTTTTGAGAGGATAAAGTTGGGCAAGACTTCCCATAGAAAACAAAATTTTATAATTTTTTTAGGGTTATTATGTAATGCATACATGAATGAATGAATGTTTGTGTCTGATAACATTCAAAGGTCCTTCAGGAGTATTTATAAAACATCAGGGTTATTTCCTTTGTGTACTTATCTCTCATTTTCAAGCATTGTGGTTAACTGAAGATAGCCATTCTGGTTGCTTGAATGTAATTATAACGTACATTATTCAGGCAGTACTTTTTTCCCCTGTAAAAGAGAACTCGGATGAAAAATAAGAATCTTTTTGTTCTTATTTGATTCCGAAACACTTCCTCATAGTATACATTACCTTGCCCTCATTTCACCCTCTCTAATCGGCAGTAACATTGAAATAATCATGTATGATGTAGATCAAAGAGAATTTGGACTGTATACAGTCATATTCAGGCTATTTACAGTACTTATTTGAGATACTAATGTTTCTATTTGTGTATAATGTGCTTTTGAATATGTTCAGATGTATTATCTTTCTCTCTCTTCTCCCTTCTTGTTCTCAGTCATGAGCCTGAGATTTGTTCATGTTCGTACACCACTTCAAGGACATTTAAAATTGGATGGCATAAAAATAATTACATCAATACATTCATGTGTAGACTGTTTAGTTTAAGACTGTCACTCTAGAAACATTATGGCAGAATTGATATTAGATGGAGAAATGAATAGATCGGGGTGCCCAACCCCCAGTCCATGACCCGCACCAGTCCACTGCATACCAGTAACCGATCTGTCCATGCAAACAAGTAAAGCCCCATCCATGGGGTGCAGGCAGCGTGAGAAAGCATGCCCTCTGTGGTCTGCAGAAAAACCTCTCTCTACAGAACTGGTCCCTGTTGCCCAAATGGTTGACAGTCTCTGGAATAGATTTCTCCTCTTTATAAAGAAAGGACATTTAACCCTTCAAAGAATTGAAGGAGGACAGAGGGTAATAAACTTAAGATAAAGATTTTAAAATGTAGGTTACTTGAGGTTCATTTCTTTTTCAAAGTGAACCTGAAATTAGTTCTCCTTGTTTTAATTTTAATTCAAATTAGTTATGATATAATAATAATAATAATAATAAATTTTATTTCTATACCGCCCCTCTCCCGAAGGACTCGAGGCGGTGCACAGCCTAATTAAAAGCACAAGACAAACAACAATTTAAAAATTAAAAATATTAAATAATTTGTCTCAATATAAAACCCCAAATTTAAAAATCCCAAATTAAAACCAATTTAAAAATCTTCACATCGATAGCCCGGCCTGGCGGAACAAAAAGGTTTTGAGGGCACAGCAGAATACACGGAGGTTAGTGATCTTACGTAATCCTGGGGGCAATTCATTCCAGAGAGTAGGAGCTCCCACAGAGAAGGCCCTCCCCCTGGGTGTCACCAGCCAACATAATTTGGCCGATGGCACCCTGAGGAGACCCTCTCTGTGGGAGCGGACTGGCCGGTGGGAGGCTACTGATGGCAGGAGACGGTCTCGAAGGTAACCTGGTCCGATGCCATAGAGTACTTTAAAGGTGGTAACCAACACCTTGAATCGCACCCGGAAGACCACTGGGAGCCAGTGCAGCTCACGCAGAAGGGGGGTCACATGGGCACAATGGGTTGCGCCCATAACCACCCGCGTGGCCACATTCTGGATCAGCTGGAGCCTCCGGGTGCTTTTCAAGGGGAGCCCCATGTAGAAAGCATTACAGTAGTCCAATCGAGAGGAGACAAGGGCGTGAGTGACTGTGCGTAGGGCATCGCAATCTAGAAAGGGCCGCAACTGGCGGATCAGGCGGACCTGATAAAAAGCCCCCCTGGCCACGGCCGTCATATGCTCTTCTAAAGACAGCCGTGAGTCCAGGAGGATGCCCAGATTGCGGCCCTCTCTGAGAGGGGCAAAAGTTCACCCCCAATAGTCAGCGATGGCACCAGCTGACCATATTGCGACGCCGGGAACCACAGCCACTCAGTCTTGGAAGGGTTGAATCTGAGCCTATTTCTCCCCATCCAGACCCGCACGGCCTCCAGGCAGCGAGACATCACATCAAAGGCATCATTGGGGTGGTTTGGGGTGGAGATGTACAGCTGAGTATCATCAGTATACAGATGGACTCTTACCCCAAAACCACGGATGATCTCACCCAGCGGCTTCACATAAATGTTGAACAGAAGGGGCAAGAGGACCGACCCCTGTGGCATTCCCCATGCGAGGCGCCTTGAGATCAACCTCTGCCCCCCTGCCAACACAAACTGCGAGCGGTCGGAGAGGAAGGAAGAGAACCACCGTAAACGGTGCCCCCTATTCCTAACCCCCTCAACCACTGCAGCATGATACCATGGTCGATAGTATCAAAAGCCGCTGAGAGATCTAACAGGACGAGGCAGAGGAGCAACCCCTGTCCCGAGCCCTCCAGAGATCATCCACCAACGTGACCAATGCCAATTCTGTGCTGTACCCCTGCCTGAAGCCCAACTGGTATGGGTCTAGATAGATAGCTTCATCCAGCTGCCCGGGTAGTTGTCGTGCCACCACACTCTCAACAACCTTCGCAACAAAGCGAAGGTTGGAGACCAGACAATAATTAGCTAATTCAGCTGGGTCCAGGGAAGGCTTCTTGAGGAGGGTCCTCATCACCGCCTCTTTCAAGGCAGCAGGAAAGGCACCCTCAAAGAAGCACTTATAATCCCCTGGAGCCAGCCTCGCGTAACCTCCCGGGTGGCCAGTACCAACCAGGAGGGACACGGGTCCAATAAACATGTGGCGGCACTAATTCTACCCAGAACCCTGTCCACATCCTTGGGAGCCACAGGATCAAACTCCTCCCAGATAACATTCTCAAGACTACCCTCATCTCATCCGCCAGTCTCATCCAGTAGGATTCCAAGCCTTCCCGAATCCGAGCGACTTTATCATGCAGGAATTGTACAAAATCCTCAGCTCGGCCCTGCAAGGGGTCTTCCCACACTCCCCCCCCAAAGAAGGGAGTTGGTCACCCTAAACAAGGTGGCTGGGCGGTTCTCTGCAGATGCAATAATAGTGGAAAAATAGTTAGATTTTGCCGCTTTTATCGCCACTAGATAGGTCTTGATATAAGACCTCACCTGTGTCTGGTCAGAATCGGATTGACTAGTCCTCCAACTGCTCTCTAGGCATCTTTTCCGATGCTTCATCTCTCTCAGCTCCTCAGAGAACCAAGGAGCTAATTGAGATCAGCATCGGTTCAGAGGCTGCAAAGGCACGATGCGGTCCAAAGCCCCGGCGGCCGCACTCTCCTAGGCGGCCACCAGGTCTTCAGTTATAGAATGACAATACTGAGAAGTAGAGAAAAGTATACATGATCCTTTGTTTGTTTGTTTTGCAATTGAAAACATTGCCTAGCTAGATGATAGCACCTGGTTGAACTTGACTATTGTCAAAAAGCTAAGCAGGATTGGACTAAGATAATTCAAGGATGGGAAATCATCAAGAAATACCAAAGCTATAGGCTATTCTCCAGCTAATCGGGGAAGATCATCCAGGAACGGGTGCTCTTCTTCTCTGCTTGGAGACTGAGTCAAACTTTCTTGGCCATGCCTACTCCTGCCTGGGTGCTCCCCAATTCAACTCAGTCTTCCACGAGTTGAGATTGAGATTTAAGACTCACCCACTCTTCGAGATCTTCACAATGTAAGATTAACAGCATTGAATCATTTGGGCCGAGCAAGGCTCAGTGATTGCTGGTGAGTGATCTGGGGGATACCAGCTTACTGGGACTCTGTTTTCTACCAGCTTGTCTCTTAGCCAAGGTCCCTGCCCTTCCCGCGCTTAGCGGAGGGGGCATTGCCTGCTAACAAGCACCCCTTGGCATTAGTCTGCACCTGCAGAAGGGGAATCCGTCCCTGCCTAGATTCCTGTAGGCACACTGATGGTGGCCAGCGCTTTGGGTGCTTTGTGGGCCGCGGCAGGCGTGCTCATGGTGAGCCAGTCTACCATATCCGCGGCTGGTGCGTTAGGCACCTTTTAAGCCGTGGCAACAGTGCTCATTAGGAGCCAGGTTGTCCCAATTGCAATGAGGCGGCAGACGCAATTTGCGCAATTACAATGAAGTGGCTGGCGTGTCAGTCACCCCTTTAACCGCTGCAGAAGCATTCTTTAAGAGCTTAGCTGCCCAACCCAGGAAGAGCAGTTAGTGCATTAGGCACTATTTTGGCCACGGCAGGTATGCTCATGGCGAGCCAGACTGCCCATACTATGGATGAAGCAGTAGCGCACTACGCGCCTTGCAGCTGCGGCAGGAGTGTTCATTACAAGCCAGGCTGCCCTACTTGAAGTTGGAGTGATGACTAAGATTAGTGCCGTTAACGCCGCAGCAGGATTGCTCACTAAGAGCCGGACTGCACAACTTATGCATGGAGCGGCTGGCATGCTAGGCGCCATTAAGATTGCAACAGGAGCGCTCCTGAGGAGCCAGGCTACATGATTGAGAGGGCGGCTGGCGCACTAGGCACCATTCTAGCCGCAACTGGAGCGCTCATGACGAACCAGGCTGCTGGCGTGAAGGGCTTCGTACCCTTCGAGCCCACCAAAGACTGCTTTGCGGTGCGGTGGGGTTGAAGGCTCCTGACTGGTTGAGCCTCCCTCCCTGGACAGCATGAAGGGCTCATGCCCAAGCCCGCTGTTATCATTTGAATGGCAGGAACCTCCCAGCTACCAACTGAAGCGGGGCTGGCACGCTGAGCGCCATTGCAACCTTGGAAGGGGCCCTCATCTGAACCAAGTTGCCCGACTGGCATATGGGAGTCTGGCGTGTTCGGCTCCATTATGGCCAATCCTCGGGTGCTTATAATATGCAGGTGGCCCATTTTTATGTGTTTAGTTGCTGGCGCGCTAGGCACCAAAGTTCTTTCGGCCGCGGCAGGAGCTTAAGCCCATGAGGCATCTTATGGCTGTGGCATAGTCTTCCGGATGGACCAGGACTAACCACAGGGGACTAACCCCCTCGGCTCTATCTCGCCATGCCTCCCCCCACTTCGGCTCATGTAGCGGGGAGCACAGGGTATAGTCACAACAGTGACATTAGTGCCCTTCGGTCAAGGTGATTTTCAAATACCTTCATTGCACCTCGTCAGATATTCTGACATTTCAGCTGGAGGGTTCGGCTGGGCCGTTCTGCACCATCAACAGGTAACGGAGGCTGTTTTTTAGTGGGGGCGGGGCAGAGTTCTTAACTGCCAAATTGCCCAGCTCCCAGGATTCCCGATTGGGCCACAACGTCAGTATTATGCAGTCCCTCCCGCTTGTCTCCCCTAACGGCAGGAAAGTTTGCCACCTCAGCTCCACAGTTCGCTGCCACAGCTCCAGTGGCAACTGGGTCACTGGCTGGCTCTAAACCTAGGTGACTAGGGACAGCATTGCTTTCAGCAACTCATCCTGTCAAGGTCCTACAAGAAGCTGTGATTGACGGTTTAACAAATTATAAAACTATTAGGGCCAGGATGCCCCTTAGGACAACTTCTGTCTGATTTGCCACCCCTCTCGGGTCTCAAACTTGGTGGCCACTACCTTGTACATATGCCCCCTGGTGGTTGCCTGCAATGCTCCCGCCTTTCTCATTTGGCGGTTAGTATCAGTTTCACAGGGACCAATATACCTGCCCCAAGTCTGGTTACCCTTACTCGGTGGCCCTAAATGTTCATGGCATCATGACGCCTGTTCCCTGTGTGGAGGGCCTGCCGTTGCACCACCACTCCCTCCGTCTGGTCTGTAGGGCATCAGATTGCAGCAGCTGCTGCCCTCAGCTCCCTGGTTGACTCTTGCTACCCTCCGCACATCAGCATCTGCAATATCAGGCAGCTGTGCCCCCTTTGTTTAACATAGGCATTTCTTTCGTGGGGGACGCTGACCCTTGGAGTGATAGGTCTTCTAGCTCTCTGTGGGTGCAATTGTTTAACTGGCTCTCGGTCAAATGCCTCAGGGCTCTGGCACTCCCCTTCTGGAGAGGGGGCTTATGCTGGGCCAGAGGTCTTCTTGGACCAGTTGCTGACCCTTCTCCTGTCCACTCCCCTATTCCGGCAAAGGACCGTGATGTATATGACCCTCTGTTTCTTTCGGATCAGTCTCTCGGCGGTTTGACGGTATTCCGCGCAGGTTCTGCTTCGGGCGTGAATATCTATCTGCGAGACAGGGCTCAGTAATGGTGTTGCCCAGTGAGTACACGGCTCTGTTCGGTTGCTCAACCTCCTCCCACATTGGTTTGCGAGGTCATGATGGAGGGGGATAGCTTTATCTACGCAATCTTCTCCTATCTGGAATCTGCCAACCCAGTATGGCAAATGGGGTGGTTTCCGTAGCCGCATTTCCCGCTGCAGGACACTGTGTACCGGGATTGGTTATGGGCGGCGATGCTGGCCTTAGCACTTACGCTAATGTTGGAAATGAGAAACTGCCTTGGTCGATATGGGGTTCCCGAGATGTTGGTCATACACACCCTCAGTCACTTCCGGTAGGGCCACTGCAGTGCCGCATGGCTTCCACGAATTCCACATGCTGTTCAGTGGCTTCCGTATCATATGTCTCCCCTGTTGGGGGTTCTTTAATTAGTGTTCATGCCTCCTCGTGACACGTTCCATTCCATGACCCTCCTCACTCCGGGGGGGGGGGTGTTTACTGGATTCTAGCCTTGAGATCCAGAATGCAAAATTCCTTGGCAGGTCTCTGGCGATGCCCACGTATCCATCGGTCTTCGTCATCAGAGCATATTCCTCTGTTGCTGTTGATTCACACTTGGCGTTGTTACGGTCAGATGGCCGCGGGAGGCAGCGTGAGTGCACACATTTCTAGGTGGCATGAGTTGGCAGTTCAGAGGTTTCCTCATTGTGGGCCCACCTTTCAGCCTTGGATTCCAGTCAGTGCGAAGTTCTGGCTCTAGGTCCTCTCTGCCTGTGACAGACAGCGAACCTCATAGTCCGAACATGGTGTCGTTTGTTATGGTTGCCTCCATCGTCTAGTCAGCAACTTCCCTTCTGATTGATGGTTTTGGGCCTTCTTCCTACTTCGGCCATATCTGATTAGGGCTGATAACCACGTGCCAGTCGGAAACCGGTTATCTGTAGCCCTTGGTTGCTTCCCTGACTTGGTGACTCAGCGATAAGGCATGGAGCTAGTTGTTCAATCAGATCGACCATTTGGGCAGTCACATCCCAGGTACAGGTCTCCTCCAGGAGCAAGGGATTGGACTGGTTGACCTCCACGGTTCCTCCGACCGCAGATACTGCTATTAACCTACAATGTTTAGACAGTGATTTGGATCGGGGCATTTCCATCATGCATTCCCATTTAGGTTGCCGGCCTATCATCCTTGGAGGCATACGCTGAGGCCTCTTCTCTGACCTAGGGTCCATGGGTATCTCTCAGTGGATTGTGGTCCCAGATTCGCCACTAGGGGCACTCGAGTATGGCGGCACTGAATTTTGGGGTGGTTTCCATTATGTGGCTATGCATGGTCTCGGGTTTTTGGTGTATTACACAGTTGCAATTAGTACGTTAGGACGCCCTTTCCTTTGTCCATTGTCACCAATCTTCAAATGGCGGCTCCATTTTCAAGTTGCCTTGCCTTGCACTCTCGAAAGTGCAGCTACCATTCTGGGACCCTGCGGGGCAGTACGCCTATTTATACTTGCCCTTACAGTCTCGACGCGAGTTTGATCGCACCAGACATGATTCAAGGCTGTTTTAGGTGCAGGCCTTGTTGACAACTTTACAACCCCTTGTTGGTTTCCTTTGAATGGTTGGCCTCAGGCTACCCTCTCCCATGATCAGGTGGTTATGCCCTTGGTTGCCTTTGCACCAGGGTCCCGTCAGCTCCTTTCAGGGCCCACGCCTTGGGTTCCACGCGCGGCCAGCCACAGGGATGGGGGGGGGGACGGCCACCCATTCTACCCTGCTTGCAGATGGGCTCTGGCTGCCTTGGGGGCCATCGGGCCAGACTCTGGAGGGGACTCTCGCCAGGTTGGTTCAGGTCTTCCACTGGCTGTCCAGGTTTTGTCATCATTCACCCTTCCCTGTTGGGCCTGGCTTTGGTGACGCTGCAGATGACATTCCTCATGTCGGATTCAACCGTTCCTCCTGCCAAGTTATCTTTTGTCTTCATTGTACTCCAACAGTCTCGGTGCCCTATCTCACCTCTGCTGGGAGCAGGTAGGTCAGGAAACATTGACCAAGGGGTAGGGCTGCAGCTCGCTCACAGCCTGCCGGTCTCTAGTGGCTAGGGCTGATCACCTTCCAAAGGGCGGGCGGCCTCCTCTTCCCTGCCTCCTTTCACGGGTGGATCTCAGTTCTTCCACTGACTTGTTCCTCTGCCAAACAGGGATGGGGTCCCATCTCATCACCTCTCCCATCTACAGTGTCTTCCTTGGCCCGTTCCTTTGGGGTTTTCGGCCGTCTCGTGCCCAGGTTCCTTCCATCCATGTTTCTGGGCTGGCTGGTCTTGCCAGTGAGACCTGTGGCCGCAACTGTTTCGGGGGTCCTTTCCGTGTGGGGGATGGCGTTCCTCTCATTTCAGGTCTTCACAGAAGCTCTGTGGTGAATCAGAGGTCGGAGATGGTTGATCCTCGGGGGGAACCTTTTGCTCATCGACAGGGTTCCTGTCCCCGGTGTTCCTGGCCTTTCGGATCTTGGGACACACCCTTGCCGGTGGCCCTACTGTGTGTGTTGCTTCTCCGCCTCTGCTGTCTGTCATGGAGGTTGGTTCAGTGGTTTGGTCTCACTCCTTCCAACATTCCACCATTACAGCGGGATGTGGGCTGATTTTCGCTTGCCCTATGCCAGTGACAAGCAGTAGGGTTTGGACCAGACTGTCTCCCTCCCATCTTACTGACCAGCTTTGGTAAATCCCGTTCCTGGATGATCTTCCCCAATATGCTAGAGAATGGACATTGGTCCTACCTGATACGCGCTTTCTCAGCATGAAGGGAAGATCATCCAGCCCCACCCTGTTAACCGTCTGGTCCATAGTCTGGGAGGGTGCTCCTGTTTTTACAGGTGGGGAGTCTCAACCTTGCGCCTTTGTCAAACTGGGGAGCGCCCAGTAGGTGTGGCCAAGAAAGCTTGACTCGATCTCCAAGCAGAGAAGAAGAGCACTACCTGTTCCTGGATGATCTTCCCCTCACGCTGAGAAAGGGCATATCAGGTAGGACCAACGCCCAATCTCTGGTCACCTTAGAATTTAAAGGTAAACTAGTTCCATATGGTTGCCAGGAAAACTACATAGAAATGTTAGGAGACCTTAAAATGCTTTTAAAATAGTATGTTCCTTTAACATTTAATTTTGGGACAATATTCAAGTGGGATTTTTTTCATAGTTCCCTGGATAACTTAAAGTGTTTCTCTATAAGAGTGGGGTTTACAGAAGTAGGAAAAATGCCTTATTATTTGATGTTAAGTGCTCAGGAGAGATCTAGACATGTCTATCAACAGCAGGTGCCAGTTTTCCATTGCAGGTATACTTGATTCTGTTTGTAAATCTTCTATTCTGATATTTTCAGTATGCTGATCAATTTGGAAGGAAACTAATATTCCCTTAATTAAGAACCGGATACGTGCAGAAAATTTTGAATACAAAATGCTCCTTTTTTGATCAAGATGTCACTAGTTTGAGAGCATGAAATGAACTGTGTTTATAACTTTAGACTTCTCAAGCAAATATGGAATTTTTTAAAGTCAAAACAGCTGTTTCAAACTCAGTACAACCTGTTTTTCACTCATAACAGTATATAAAATGGACACAAAGTAGGAGTTTCAAATTTGAAATAGTTTGAATTTCAAAAAAAGTTTTAAATTCAAGTTCAAATTTAAAGTATTTTGTACACCTTGCTAATAATAGTACAGTAATCTAAAACTTTCCCTACATTTTCTGGTATTTTCAATTCATGTCTGATATAGATTTAAATAGAAAGAATTGTTATTATTATTAATAGAATAACATAGATCAGAACTGTACAACATATGGCCTGCAGGCAGCATGTAGCCTACTGAGTGGCCTTGTGCAACCCCATGGTGTTTTACTTTCAAAGTAATTAATTCACTTTCTTTACCATCCCAAACTTTGCTAGGCACCTCCAATATTCAGGTTTTCAGTGCCTTTTACAGCATCAAGATGGGAGCCACATGGCAATCTCTTGGAGAATACTAATGCAGAGGAGAGTTGAAGAAACCATGCCTCTGATACTGTGTGACATGGTGTTCTTTAATTGACTGACACTTTGTGCTACAAATTGTTAATCTATTGTTTTATTTTTAAAAGTTGTAAAATATTTTAAATCTTAAAAATGAAATTGTTATTTTATCTTTTCCCTACAACCTTATGAGGTAATTTACTAAACTTGTGTGAATCATCACTGACAGAGTTCAAACCTTGTATTAAGCTATTTTATATTACTTAGTAGGTTTTGGCTAAATTGAGCCACTAACTCTTGGAAAGCATGGTTCATGACTTTGTGTTGTGGGTGAACTATTAGTACCTACTGTAATACCTCAGTTGATTAGGTAAATCGTGACTTTCATACTCCTCCCCGCCCCCTTATGTGTCTGCTTTTTCCTCCCTTTTCCTTTCTACTATTCCTGCTTCAAATGACAATCTTTACGTTTAGCCAAGTCAGGTCCTCTCTTACAACTATATGTGTTCTCCTTCACCGCTCAATGTCTTGTATGTACCTAAGAGATGCAGGTGAGACTGCTGCCACAGAATCCGTTCTTGGTGGACTAGAATAAATAGAACTATTGTGCGAGTTACTGATTACTTGCTACACTTAATGTCATGGCCAGCTCAGACTCTGAAGATGAAGAGGAGTTACAGGAGGGTCAGCAACCTGAGTAGCCTGAGGGGATTCAGCTGGAAGAGTCAGGCAGGAAAAGCTAGCGTTGCTTAGAAACCAGGAGAAGCAGCTATCCTGGCCTCAGAAGATGAAGAGGTAGAACTAGCATCTTCTCCCAATTTGAAGAGAGGTGGGCTGATCAAAGGCACTCAGGAAAACTGTTGGCCAGAAAGAACCTCAACCCCCTCAATGGAACAAATCTAGATCATGTTATTTCTATATAAGAGGAGCTGTGTACCTGACATATCCATTGGCAACAATTCTCCATTTACCACACCACTGTATTCTTGAACCTCCTTAAGAGCCTACCCTTACAAGTAGTAACCCTGGACCCTCATATTTATTTGACCTTCTAGTACCTTGTTTACAATTTGAATTCTTTCTTACTTCTAATTTAAGATGATTGAATTTTTGTGGGCTGGGTATTTTGGGTATGAGGGATTATGATTGTTTGTCCAATCTTTTTTGCCATTTAAGTTCTGTTTGAAGACCTTTTTAGTAAAAATATAAAACTTACCTGTGTGTCCCGATTTCCATGGCTGGGACAGGACGTTTAAGAATTGTTCTTGTCTTATTTGGAAACTTCTTATAGTTGTTTGTGGGTGCATGTATTTCTGTAGAATATGATTATTAAAAGTGTGGCAAATTTGGAATAAGAATAAGTTTGCCTTTGGACTTGTTGCCTATTGTGGTATAATGTGTTTCCTTTATATAAATATATATTAAAATGTTCTAAACATGCCTTCAACTTTAATTTTTTGTGATTATTCATGTATTGTGCTAAACTCTAATGTATTTTTGGATTAGTATATTGTGTGAATCAAACCATTGTCATTTATAAACCATGTTTATTGCTTAATTAGTAGTTTAATCGCACTTGTAAGTTGTAGAAATGATATCAAAGAGGTAGTTAGCTTCTCCCTTTTATGATCAACATCAACAGTAAAGGAACAAGTTGTTAAGAAACATGTTGTAGCTCAGGGGTGTCAAACTGTTGGCCTGTGGGCTGGATGCATCACACACAGACCACACCCAACCCAGCTCCATGAATGGAAAAAATGTTGTGAAATGTCATGTGATGGTAACCTGTGCTGAGTTTTGACATCCTTGCTGTAGACTGGTATTCATGGAGGCCTTGAAAAAGACATTCAGATGTTGTGATGTGTTTATATCAAAATAGTTATAAACAATGGTATTCTCTGAAATATAAAAAGAGAAGTTGAATTTTAAAAACTGAAAGACTATTAGTGCTTT
This sequence comes from Masticophis lateralis, assembly GCA_030761175.1. Lineage (NCBI taxonomy): Eukaryota > Metazoa > Chordata > Lepidosauria > Squamata > Colubridae > Masticophis > Masticophis lateralis. The sequence continues at coordinate 318,215,871 of JAUDYJ010000001.1, read as the reverse complement.
TGAAGTTTTGTGTTATGGAAGACTCCTGAAATATACTATGGACATCCAAGGGGGGAAAAAAACCCTAAATGGATTATTGAACAAATGAACTCAAGAGTTCTCATCAAATCACAAATGACCACACTCAAATTTTCCTACTCCAGACACATGATGTAAAGATTTAACTCTCTAGAGAAGATTATAATGCTTGAGAAAGATGGAAGCAAAGGGAAGAACGGCAGTAAAGTGGTTAGACTCAATTACAGTAGTGTTGGACGTTCCACTGGAAGACCTGAAAGACCATGCTAGGGACAGATTGTTGTGGAGAAAAATGATGTGTGTGGTCATTCACAGTCAATACTAAGTTGATGGCACATAATGAAATCTCTAGGACCTGGCTTGATAAGCAGTTAATTTTATTTGAGGTGATTGAAGATAGTGCATAAGAATTATCTCTCCATGCACCCAGTAAACTACCAGTAAATTGTACTTCTAGATCTACTACCAGTATGGGTGTTACTTATAGATTACATAAGATTAGTAACTGAACATGGGATCAGTTGGTGTCCTTCAGAAAACCAGTTTTGTTCCTAATTCTTCCATTTGAAGATCCTCTGAAGATATCTGGGAAAGGAAAATTATAGACAAAGTTATTTACTGAATGTGATATTGCAAACATTGTGTTGACTGCTTTAGGAGAATTCTCCCAGGAATATATTTAAAGGTCCAATTACATTAAAGCAAAAGTTAATTGATGGATTTTGGTACGGAGAGAATAGAAAAGCCTGAGAGGTATGGAGCACAAATCTTCTTTATTGATATAAGCAAATCATCTTTTGATTTGATTGCAGTAATAAACATTTGAGTAGATATAAACAACATCAAACTAATTAATTGCAAATAACTTTTTTCTGATTGATACAATTAGGATTATTCATTGCATTAAAATATTTAATAGAGTACGCGAAGGATGAGGTAATAGTAGTAATATAGAACATTATACAATGGTTCTTTTAAATTCAAAGGCCAAATAATTATTGACCTGAAGTAGTACTTTTACCTTAGGAGCTTTCTGAAAGCCTTTTCTTCCCAAAGCTATTTGTTAATTTCTTGTAGCTAGTTGAGGTTCTTTTTTAAGGTTAGCACTTTTGTTTATTTTATTAATAAGAGATACATGCTGTATGTCTGAGAATTTTCATTGCCCACTTGCTTCCTTGCTTAGCTAGCATTTTTATTTGGACTAAAAAATGTAAGTGTGTTGGGGGCTTTTCTTTTTGGACACCTTTTTTTTTTTTAATTCATTGGTTAGTTGTTCTAGGAAGCCTAGATAGGGTTCTTTATATTAGAAAAAAGAACTGGCTGCTTCTTGACCATATCGTCTGTGATAGAGGTAGTAATTTTTGATGTCTTATTATCAGATCTAAACTAATATACAGATTGATACCAATCCGAAAGTTTACATCAGTATGCAATGTACAAACTTTAACTTGAGATTTCCTCTTATTTTCAAACAGCCAAACCATTTACCCAGTTGGTGAAGGAAATGCAACTTCATCGAGATGACTTTGAAATAATAAAAGTCATTGGCAGAGGTGCATTTGGTGAGGTAAGATACCTTTAAAGCTCCCAGATGACTAAGGAAACATACTGTTGACTGATTTTTCCAATGGAGGAATTCTTTGTTTTGAACCCACCTTCCTTGTACAATGGAAGCTAGAAAATTAAAGATGATCTGTTTGTACCTACGTGTTACATCTCACAATATTATATATAAATCAAATGTATAGGTTGCTGAATACATAGCAACCATGCACAGCATATAAATTAAAAACAAATACTATAAATAAAAACAAAAAGAAAGCAGGGAATTAATAGATAGAGCACATTAACAAAATTCTCACAAAAGCACATACTTCCTAACAAAGAGCTTAGGAAAACAATCAGGTCTTCCAAGACCTATTTAAAGAATAGCAAAATAAAGATAACGCAGACCTCTGGAGATTACTATTGCACAGTGTAGACCCTGTGACAGAAAAAGCATTCCACTGAGATCCCATCAGATGATACTCTTTTAAAGACAGAATCCGGAACATGCCCACTCTGTTAGACCTTATTGGAATCGGCAGAAAAAGTAGGAAAAAGATGGTTGCTCAGGTAGCCAGGCCCTATGCCAGGAAGGACTTTAGAAGTCTTAAATAGCACTCTTGAATTGCAACCAGAGGCTAACTGTAAACCAGTGCAGACTGCGTGCAAAAGTGTTACACAAACATTTCAAGGTGTGCCCATACTTCATACATTGATGCACTCTAGGCCAACTGTAGTTTTGGGGTGGTTTTCAAGGTTATTTTCACTGTTGCATGTTGCAATAGTCCACACATAAAGATAATAAGGTATGAATGACTGTGAGAAGGGATTCCTGATCCAGAAAAGGGCAAAGGCCGCTTGGCTATAGCTGGGATCTACTCTTCAAGCAGGAGTTTTGAGTCCATACTAGTTTTCTCCAGGGAAGTTCTATGCTATTTTAGAATTAAATACAAAGAATTCATTCAGACAAAAATACCCAGCCACTCAGTCGTATCAGGATTGAGTTTAAGTTTCTTTCTTCTCATCTAGACCCCAGCAGCCTTCAGACATTGGGATAAGACAGAATCATTTTGTCAGGTTGGGCTGGAGATTTGGTTCAATTAGATATCACCAGCATATTGATGATAAATGAGCCTGTGTTGATTAATGACATCACCCATCAGCTTCCTGTAAATATAAGCAGGCTGATGAAAACATCCAATCTTGTGCCATTCTGTTCCCACTTCTCAATATCCTTAATACCAGTAGAATTGACTGCACAATGACAATCACTGTAATACTGCGCCTCCATTCCTATTCCTGCAGTCCATCCAGAAGGCTACCATGATCTATGGTATCAAAAGCCACTGAGAGATCTGAAAAATTGCATCATTGCTGTCCTGAGGGAGAGGTTACTGACAAGTGATTTCAATGCCATCTCTATACTATGCCCCAGGGCAAAGCTAAAATTTTTGAGTCTGTCATCTGCATCTCTATAACTGTCTGGTTTGGTTCTGCAACCCAACAAGACAGACACTGACTTCAGAGGATAATTAGAACTGCAGAAAAAACAATTACTACCAACCTGCCTTCCATTGAGGACCTGTATACTACACAAGTCAAAAAGAGGGCTGTGAAAATATTTACAGACCTTTCACATGCTGGACATAAACTGTTTCAACTCCTACCCTCAAAACGACACTATAGAGCACTGCGCACCGGAACAACTAGACACAAGAACAGTTTTTTCCCGAACGCCATCACTTTGCTAAACAAATAATCCCTCAACACTTTCAAACTAGTTACTAAGTCTGCACTACTGTTAATCTTCTCATGGTTCCTATCACCCATTTCCTCCCGCTTACGACTTATGACTGTAACCTTGTTGCTGGTATCCTTAAGATTTGTATTGACTGTTTCCCTATGACTATCATTAAGTGTTGTACCTTATGATTCTTGACGAATGTATCTTTTCTTTTATGTACACTGAGAGCATATGCACCAAGACAAATTCCTTGTGTGTCCAATCACACTTGGCCAATATTCTATTCTATTCTATTCTATTCTATTCTATTCTATTCTATTCTATTCTATTCTATTCTATTCTATTCTATTCTATTCTATTCTATTCTATTCTCCAGGACAAAGTTTTCTAAAGTCCAATGAAAGTATAAATAGTTGTGCTTAAAAGATATTCTAGTCTCAGGACAAAGCTAACCTAATTATTTTCTCTGCTAATATTATTATTATTAATAATAATTAATAATAATAATATTAATTATTATTATTAATAATAATTAATAATATCACTATTATTAAATCCTGTATCAAGATGCACTGTTCTTACTAAAGATATCAGTATGTTATTGAATTGATTTTGATTGCCCCAAAATACATTTACATAATAGAAACCATATGCAATGACTTTCATTAGGATATTTTTTTCTTCAGTTGAAATAGTCATAGCTACTTTTCTATGGCTCTTCCTTATATCTGAAGAGACTGTTTGATTTCTTTGTGTGGCCTGGTATCACTTACATGATTCTCCAAAATATTTAGGCAGCAAGGATTTTTTTTCTCATTACTTGCTATCTGTTGCTCTTAATTGGAGAGATGTGAGTAGATTTCCCCCCCCCCCCCAATCAATAAAAACTGGAACAAAGAACACTTCCGCTAGTCCTCAACTTATAACCATTCGTTTAGTGACTATTCAAAGTTACAATGGCACGGACAAAAGTCATAAAATGAGACAAAACTCCCTTAACAACTGTCTTGCTTAGCAATGGAAATGTTGGTCGCAAGTGTGATCAGAAGTCAACAACTACCTGTAGTAAAATTAACTTTGCTGTTCAAGCCAAAACTTAAGGGGTTCATGAAAACTTTCTCCTATGTCAACTGTAATAAAAATGAGGGAACCCAATTCTGATGTCAGCCACTCCCTCTAGGAAACAAATTATGTCATTTTGAAAGCAGCCAAGATTCTTAATGGTGGAGACAAGTAGTGTTCACTTACAACCCCAATTTGGCACAGAATCTGGGTTGTTAAGTGAAGGGTCATTAAGCGAGGATACCCTTATTCCCTCCCATTTTTACAGCAGCTGTTATAAATTTTGCTCTTTGTTTCTTTGGGTGTTGTCTCTGGTTGATGTCTTTGTTTCCCCTTTAAATACCTTGTTTTCTTTTAATTTTTTTATCTGTAACATGCCAGAAGTCAGGTGGCTTCAAAACTGAAATGAATAAATAATACTAGAATGTCATAGAGTTATTTTTACTTTTTAAATTGTAGGTTGCAGTTGTAAAATTGAAGTGCACAGAGCGCATTTATGCAATGAAAATCTTAAATAAATGGGAAATGCTTAAAAGGGCAGAGGTAAGTATGATATTTTCCATTCAAATTTCTTTATAAATGGTACTAAAAATCACATTAAGCCGTTACTACTTAAGCATATAGGAGGTTTTTGGAGGTTTTTCATATTAAATATCATATTTATCACTTTCTGTATAACTATATTTAGTGATCTGGCTGGCCCAGTTTTTTTTTTCACATAGCATGATTTTTATTTGCTATGAAAACCATGTTAATTACTAGATGGAAGCTTGGACTTTGATTACATTGAAAGTCAGGATTACAAGGAAGATGCATGCTCAGTTCCATTTTTATAAAGAAGTAGATTTTGCAGAAATAAATCAATTAAGCATTGTTGATTATTAAATAAATAAATAGATTTTACATATTTTATTTGTTATAATAAAGATATTTAATATAATATGCATTATATCTTATTAGCCAACATTTATAAGTATGTAGATTTATACAATCTTATTTCTTTTGTTCAATCGTGCTTGATTCTCAGAGACTGCCTTGACTAGTCCCTGAAGTTTTCTTGGTATGTTTTTTTCAGAAATTGTTTGCCATTGCTTCCCAGTGCTAGGGCTGGGAGAAATTGATTAACCCAAAGCCACCAAGCTGGTTTTGTCCCTCAGGCAGGACTAGAACTCACAGTCACCAGATTTCTAGTCTGATACTTTAACAAGTTCACTCGACTGATGTATGAAAATATAGCCAAATTCAATAAGAATACTCAAATTTTAACGGGTTTTTTTTTGGTAAAGATATACAAAATATTTCAAATCCAATTGATTCAAATTTGAAATACACTCATTTGAATTCAAAACATCCCACTCAAATGGAAACAGCCATTATAAACAAAATGGGCAATTTCAACCACTTTGGCAATGGGTAAGGTGTGAAAAGGTCTCAAAAGGTTTGAAACAGCCCATTTCATATTCATAGCAGCAGCTTCTCAAAGTAGAATATTTTCAGCTCAGTATTCAGTTTCTATAGCTTCAGATATTTTTTGTATAATGCTAGGTTTTGAACAGGAAATTGCATTTGTAGTTGAATGTATACTTTTCATTCTAATAGGAATGTTTTATTCCTGGATCTTGCAATCTGTCAACACAACCTATTATCCTACCATTACAGTGTCCTCTTATCAATTTCAAAATTTTACAATATTTCAGTTTTTTTAAAAATACCTAGATGCTAACAGAAATCTCTCTCTCTTTTTCTCTCTATTCCATATATAGGAAAAGAAAACTCTTGACTTGCTTCTTCCCTACCACATTTGTATAGATTCAGGCTTATATACATTAGGAATCATAAATCTCTTTAAATATTTTGAAGAGGATACTGAATCAGTGTAGATTAGTTCCCAGTATGTTTACGTTGAAAAATCCTGCTGTTCAGCATTCTATATTATGAAAAGCTTTTTAAATATTTTAAGGAAAGGTCCACTTACGGTGAATTGCTGGGTATATTCCCAAAATTATAAAATATAGGTAAATGCATATGTGCCAGACTTTTAAAAAAAGTTATAATCTTTTCCACTAAAATAATATTTGCTGAAAAACTACCTTGAACATTATGTCATAAGGAGATTGATTTTTGTAGCCCTAATTGATAGCAGATTCAAAAATTTCTATCTTGCTACCTAGGATAGTTCAAATTATTAACCACAATTAGTAGTTCATAATTATGTAATTATACTTATTCTGGGATATAATGTCACAATGAAAGAAGAACTAGTGGATAATAAAACTATTAAGCAAACATAAGAAATTGGGTAGTTCATGCATGAAAGTAAGGGAAAAAGTAAATTGACCATGTGTTTCTGCACTAATTGAACTTAGTGAAGCATATTTTTGAGTGATGCATAGAAATGTTCTGTATTATGACCCTGAAATAATTATAACAGGAGGCAAGTGATGTATTGTTTAAGAATCTTCCACTTTTACCTTGTTATAAGTTCTATTAAAATGGTTGCAACAGTTTATAAATTATTCTAATTCCGCTTAACATATTAATAATGTTATTCATATATTTTGTAATACTTTTCTAATTGAAATAATATCTGGCCACAATATTATGGAACAAAAACAGATTATTATTCTCCAGGCCCTTAACAAACTTTATGGATTTATTCCCTGAATAGTATAAATGTGAGGTATTATTTTATATCAAAATAAATTGTAAAATAAGAAAGAAATCCTGCTACAGTAAATAGTAGATAACAGTTTCATAGATGGAATAGAACAAACTACCAATGAACCTCCAAAGAGAGGCAATTTAAAAGTTTAATGTAAGATAGATGAATTCTCTTTGCCTGTCTGATACTATCAAATGCTATCTGTAGTGTTAGTATCTAATTCTGAAATTTAGCTTTCTAATGTTTAAATGCAATTTATGATAATGGCTGGAGTTTGGAAATAGGGTTAATAGACGTTTGAATAAACTTGTAATTTTGTGGTTCATACTAAGTAGGAGACAGAAGTAAGAGACCCGTGCTCTGGATCAAAGAATTCAGATAGAAAATTAGATGGAAATATGTTTCATGATCTATGTTTAAAAATCCTAACTTTACTCTTTGTTTCTAGATACTAGACACTAATATGGATTTCACATCCTTTGTAACATACAGCCTTCACCCAGGATATTCATTAAAACAGAAGGAAGTACCTTTTCTGAAGTCATAATTATCTTCCCCCTTCTGGTTTCTTAGAAGTAGTCATGGTCCTCAAATACAAATACGATTAGTGGGGGTGGGTAGAGGGAGAAATAGGCTCAGAGATATGTGACTTCTATGATGCATGCAAAGAATTCAGCTCCCATTTCCAGGAAACATTATTGAATAAATTGGGCAGGTTTATATTGTCCATTCTCTAGACTTATTTTTGTTTTCTTTCAAGCAAACATTTTAAAAGTTTCTTGGAGGCTGTCAGTGTAGCAATAGCAATAACACTTAGACTTATATATCACTTCATAGTGCTTTTACTCTCTAAGCCGTTTACTGAGTCAACGTATTTCCCCCAACAATCTGGGTCCTCATTTTACCCACCTTGGAAAGATGGAAGGCTGAGTCAACCTTGAGCCAGTGAGATTTAAATTGCTGAACTGTACCTAGCAGTCAGCTGAAGTAGCCTGCAGTACTACATAAAACAAAAATGTTATCTCAAGAATCAAATGCTATCATGATTTTTAAATTTGATTTTTAAATTATTTTTGGTTAGTTATGAAAAGTTTTATTCCTTGGTTTAGATACTGAATTATTGTAGAGGTGGTATATTTATGAATGTTATAATCTTATATTAGATAAACATTAATACAATATTTGCATCCTTGTTTATTAAAGTCAAGAGATTAGTTAAACAACTTTTTCTCCTCCTTTTACTCTCTTATCTTTAGACTGCTTGTTTCCGAGAAGAGAGAGATGTTTTGGTGAATGGAGACTGTCAGTGGATTACAACGTTGCACTACGCTTTTCAGGATGAAAACTATTTGGTATGTGTGTACAACAAGCCTATAAGAAGTAGTTCGTAATCTGGTTTCTCAGTTCAAAATATTTTGAATTCTGAGCATTATCAATTGTATTTATCTGAAAGGAAGATTTCTCCTCTCGCTCCCCTCCAGTGAAGGGAAAGAGATTTTCATAGAATCATAGAGCTGGAAGGGACCATAGAGGTTCTTCTAATCCAACTTCCTACCCAAGTCAGGAGTCCTTATACCTTTTGGTCAAATGGTTGTCCAGTCTTTTCTTGAAAACCTCAGTCATGGAGCAGCCACAATTCTGGGAAGCAAGCTGTTCTGTTGATAATAATTCTCATTGTCAGGAAATTCCTCCTTATTTCCAGATTGAATCTCTCTCTGATGTGCTTCCACTCATTGCTTCTTATCCTAGAATAAATCAATATTCTTTCCCCCGTGACAGCCCTTCATTATTGAAAGATTGCTATCATGTTTTCCCTGAGCCTTCTTTTTGTTAGGCTAAACGTATCTATTCCCTTAGCTGTTCATTGTATGATTTAGCCTCCAGGCCCCTTACCACCTTTTTTGCTGTTCTCTGCACTCTTCCTAGGGCCTCAGCATCTTTTTTGTAATTTGACCAGAACTGGATGCAATATTCCAAATATAGCCTCACTAGTGCAGTGAGAAATGGTTTTATCACTTCCTGTGATCTTGATGCTATCCCTCGGTTGACAGCAGCCTAGGATTATGTTGGATTTTTGGGACCTGCAGCACCCTGCTGAAGCAGTGATTCACCAGGACACCTAGATCCCTCTCATAGGGATACTGTTGAGCCATGAGTATCCTGTGCCTTGGTTTTCCCTGCCTAAGTGCAGCACCTTACTTTCCTCATTACTGAAGTGCATCTTGTTGAATAGGGGCTAATGCTCAAGTCTGTCAAGATCATTCTGAATCTTGAGCCTATCTTCTAAAGTATTACTCCCAAAGTATTCTAAATCTTCCAAATTGCCCCCAGCTTGCATTTGTTAAAAATACTGGAACCGAAGAAATAAGAGTTAACAAGTATTTAAACAAAGAGTTGAAAAATAATCATTTCAGTGGAAGTAGAAGAAATCACTGTTATAGCTCACTTTCATCTTCTAATGAAGAAAAGACACAAATATTTATTACCACTCTCCATCTGTAATTGATAATTGATTGCAGTGGAGATCCTGAAAGTTCAACAAAGCCATCACTGGATAGAGAGGCTCTTCATTGCAGTTCCTTAGCTTGAAGGATGCTGAGAGAAGTATAGGGATACCAAATTGTATGAACAGAACTAAAATTCCTAAGCATTCTTTCTTGGAAATAAGGGACACAGAATTTAATGGGATTTAGTAGTATGCAGTTGTGATTATGATTGCAGCCCAGTATGGTGACCTCCAGTTTTCTTCTTGCAACTCAGAACCCAAGAATTTCTTCCTCACTTTACATTCCGCTTATATGGAGTAAACTAGGCTACATAGAACTTCCACAGCATAGCAGACTTACTCAAATAAACATGCAGAAATTTACAGTAGCTGAGCCCACATTTCTGCAATCTCTCATTGCAGTGAGTGTATACATATTTGTGTGTAATATGACTAGTTTGTGTGTCTCTATTTGTATATGCAAATAGGTGCTTAATTAAATTTACAGATGGGATACCTTATTTTACAGGCAATTTTTATTTGCAGTCATTAATTTAATTGAACATTTAATATTTGTCCTGGCTGTATTCTTTCTTGGAATGGGCCTCTGATTCTGTTCTTTTTTGAAGTGTAGTAAGGAGTAAGCATTTTTTATGAAATAATTTGAAATAGAAATTGGCAATCACCGCTGAAAAGTATATAAAATTTGGGTGTTTAGTCTAAAATCTAGAATCATCTTCCTTTTGGGTCAATATGTAACTGTTTATATTCTTATTTTAAAAGAGAAAAATATTCCAAAACAAATTATTTACAAGTTACTCTATTTTCTCTAGTTTGCTATTAAGTATAATGAGCTAGAGTTAACTTAATTAGATAAATAAATTGTTCAGTTGAACACTTATCATCTAGTTACTTACCTTGGCACAGTAATGTTAATGTGTCATTTTATACACAAAATCTCAAGACTGCTGTTAAAATCCAGAAGTGGCCAAACCGGTTTGTGGGCCAACTGTGGCTTCTGTAATGTTCATTTTCAGCTCTGAAGCACTTGCGGACAATAAAAACCGGAATAGTATTGAAAAGAAACCGCCTTTACAGTACAATCCTATGCATGTTTACTCAGAAATAAATCTTGCTGATTTCAATGAGTTACTACCAGGTAAGTGTGCATAGGATTACATCCCTGGTATAAATATTTGGAGGTTCCTAAAAGGTTTGCGTCCGATAAGAAGTAATAGCCATCTTAAAAAAAAAATGGAGGATGGGAAAAATGCAAATAGTTACTTGAGATATTCTGATTGCTTTGTGTCTTTGAGAAGGGTTGTTAAGGAAAGGAGTGCCAAAGGAAGAATTTCAAGTGTATGAAATAGAGGCAGTTTTTAAGAACCTTGACAAAAGAACAAATGACTGAGAGCTAGCTCCCTTCTTTGTTCATTGTATTGTTCATATCATATTAATTCACCCATTTATTATCACAGGGCTACTTTGCAGTCTGGTTAGGTAGAAGCCTTAACAATTTATAATTTGTCAAAATTACACGTTATAATATTGTTTAATAGTCTTTAAAAAGTTCAGTAGAGCACATTTAGGTTATAAAGTATACTTCCCCCATGGTTTCCCTGCTGATGTATGAGGCCATTTTTGATAACCTTTTCCTTTTTCTATTTATTTAAGATGTGGTCAGGAATTAAGATGTTCCTGAAATATTTTACTCTGATCTTACTCTTATGGTAAGAAGTTAGAAAAAAATAGGAAAACCAATATATTTAAATGAAAAATACTAATTAACAAGCAATTAGTATGTGTACTTTGGCTGATCTATATTTTCCAGATTGGTTGACATTTACTCTTGTGATTTCATTTCTCTAGGAAATACACTGAACTACTAAATTGCTGTTGTTATTTAGATTTAGTATAGCCGCCCATTCCTATGGAGTTTGGTAGCATATCTGGGAATCTTTTATCATATTTTTTTGACTATAACTGATCATTGCAGTGAACCCAATTAACTGGAAGGAATTTACATACATGAACATTTACTTACAACAATTGAGGCAGTGCATTTCGGTTTTGCAAGCAATCTTTTGCCCAGATAATGACAAGCCTCATCATAGTTCTTAACCTCAGCATAGTTACTGCATCATGTACCCACTAGGACCATATTTTAGCATACTAAACCATACATTTCATTGGTTTTTACAAATGACATTTGAATTATTTTCCCCCCAGCAAAGGAAAAAGGAAGAACGTTATGAGCATTATGAGCATTTTTTTCATTCCTGTTTTTTGTTTTAAATTATTCCTATGAGAATGACTAAGTTTGAAGTTATATTTCTTTAATTATGTTGTATGTATTAATGCTTCTCTTTTGTAAATAAGTATATGTATATGAAATAACCAGGATGGGGTGGGGAAGAATGTGTCTAGCATAATGATTATCTGGGAAATAGTTTAAGTTAGTTTAAATTCCCATCTTTACTTTAATTGGATAATTTAATCATTAGTTAAGAAGGAGCAGTTAAAGTCACTGTGTCCAATTAAACCCCTCACTTTGACTCCAGTTTCCACAAGCATATATTAAAGTTGTATTCCAGTGAACATTTCATTTAATCCATTTCATTTAAAAAGTTATGATATAATTCTGCAGTGATTCTTACCAGTAAGTCTTCTTGTTTTTTAGTATTTAGTAATGGACTACTATGTGGGTGGTGATTTGTTGACATTACTTAGCAAGTTTGAAGACAAGCTTCCGGAAGATATGGCCAGGTTCTACATTGGTGAAATGGTTCTTGCTATTCATTCCATTCATCAGCTGCATTATGTGCACAGGTAAGGATTCTTATTGTGGCATATAAATACAAATGGTCCTCGACGTACAACCATAATTGAGCCCAAAATTTCCATTGCTAGGTGAGACAGTTGTTAAGAGAGTTTTGCCCAATTTTATGACCTTTCTTTCCACAATTGTGACATTGCAGCTGTTAAGTTAGTAACATGGTTGTTAAGTGTGTCTGGCTTTCCCATTGACTTTACTTGTTAGAAGGTCATAAAAGGTGATCACATGACTTCTGGGTACTGCAATCATCATAAATATTAATCAATTGCCAAGCATCCAAATTTTGATCAGGTGACCATGGGGCTGCTGCAATAGTCGTAAGTATGAAAAACAGGCGTACGTCACTTTTTTAAGAGCCATTGTAATTTTCAACGGTCACTTAATGAATGGTTTTAAGTCATGGAATACCTGTATTAAGCTAATTAAATATAAAATAAAGCTACAGATTTTGAAAAAAATACGAAAACAAATGTTATATAAACAGTAAGATGTTGTTATGAAGTCTGTTATCTTAAAATAATGTTCCTATATATAATTCCAGATTGTGGCCATGCCCATCTTCAAATATTGTAAGTTATTAGGTGGCTCAGCTGACCAGTTTGCCCTTCCCTTCCCTTCCCTTCCCTTCCCTTCCCTTCCCTTCATAAGAGCATACAGTACAGTTTGCTCATTTCTTCCATCTGTAATCAAATAGTCTTTTGAATTTATAGAATGTATATTTCCACCCCTTCAGTTTTTGGTTGGTTCAATTTAAATTTCAGATTGAAGGGTATTGTATATAAATGAGGTTTAAGGCAAAACGTTGCAGGAAATTTCTGGACTCTGGCAGAAAGGTAGTAACAAAAGAAGTTAAAGAGAAGAGATGAGAAAAAAACCCTGATAATATATACCAATGCCATTTACAGTATCTTTCTGTACCTTTTTATACTTGTACTGTAAACCATCATTTCTTACATTGTAGGGAGATATCATTCAGTGCATGAAAAACTGATTTCAGGTTTTTCTTATACCAATTCAAAATCCAAGATTACTAGAACTTGTCCAATCAGAAGGAAAAAACTGAATGGAAAAAATAATGAGAACACAAAAGTGTTGAGAACACAGAAGTACAGCAGAAAGACTCTTATAGATACTCTGGCACCTCTGTTTAGATAATAGGTTGCCCATACATGGAACATTGGATTATAGTTTTGGGTTTTTATTGCCATGTTTAGCATTACTGCAAAATGATTATTTTCACTTTCAAAATATTTAGCTTGGTGAGACACCTTTGCTATTTAAAGGAATGTATTATTTTATACTAGTGGTTCTCAACCTTCCTAATGCCGTGACCCTTTAATACAGTTCCTCATGTTGTGGTGACCCCCAACCGTAAAATTATTTTCCTTGCTACTTCATAACTGTAATTTTTTACTACTGCTTTTGTGGGCATGGCTTATTTTGTGGGCGTGGCGTAGAGGTCATGTGACTAGGTGGGCATGGCTAGCTGGGCATGTGACCGGGTGAGCATGGCTATGTGTATAGGGACTACTCAGAAGGCTGAAAAAAGTCATTTCTGACAGGTCCTTGCACTTTTGACTGGTCCTCACACTTATGACCATCCTCACATTTATGCAGGTGCAGCATTCTTAACAACCATGTCACTCATTTCACAACTGCTTCTTTTCCCCATGGTGATAAGATAGGGTAAACGTAAAATGTGAGGACAGTCATAAGTTCGAGGACTGGTCAAAAATGCGAGGACCAGTTAAAAATAACTTTTTCAGCCCTCTTGAGTAGTCCATGTGCACAAAAGGACTACCCAGGGGGCTGAAAAAAGTGATTTCTGACAGGTCCTTGCACTTTTGACCGGTCTTCGCACTTATGACTGGTAATCATTTATGCCCATTGTAGCATTCTTAACAACCGTGTCACTCATTTTACAACTGCTTCTCTTCACCATGACGACATGGTGCTTTATCCAATGTGCTTTTTCACTTAGTGATGTATTATTGTTAAGGAGAATGTTTTCCAACCTTTCTGGGTTGATGGCCCAGATGAGGTGGGGAGGGAAAGGCACCTTTATGCAGACATGCAGATGGACAAATGGGGTTGCAAGCACATGTATGATGCAAACAGAGCTGCAAATATGCACGCAATGCTTGTCATGATGCTACCGGAAGTGTGGTATATGTGCATGCACACACACACACACATAAATACTATCCAGCTATTCTCCCAGCTTGGTGGTCCACAGATTGGGGACCCCTGTTCTACAAGGCAGCTTAAAATGCACTATAGTGACTTTCATAGACTTCTGCCAATGATAGGCAGCTTCTTATCATTATGCCACAGTCAGAAACTTGCAGTCAGAAGAAGCTCCTGAGCAGCATTTTATCTATGCCCTGCTATTGAGGTTCACAATTCATAGTGACATCCTTGCCCCAACAAACCATTCTGATGCATTATAAAAGGCAGCAGATTTCTCAGCTGACCAAATTTTGGTGATGCTTAAACTATTGACTATTGTACAATAGTCCAATGCATGTCTACTCAAAGGTAAATCCCTTGGTGACTTATTTCTGGTAGGTGTGTCTAAGTTTGGTCTGTTAGTAGTTTCAACTAATGTTCTTTTTTTGACCATCAAAAGTTTTTGCTTGCCAGTGAATTTATATGGCTATCTTTAAAATCCTTTTAAATGAAATTCTTGTGCAATATTCAGAGGTAGCTAGATAGTAAAGATAGTAAAATGTGAGGACAGTCGTAAATTCGAGGACTGGTCAAAAGTGCGAGGACCAATCAAAAATAACTTTTTCAGCCCTCTGAGTAGTCCATATGCATAAAAGGGTACAACAATAGAGAGGGATGAAAGAAGGGAAGGGAAATTAGAGTAGGAGTGAGAGTAAAAGTGGGAGGAAGAGAGGAGGAGAAGGAGAAAGGAAGAGGAAGTAGGGAGGAGAAAAAGAGGGGGGGAAGAGAAAGTAAGAAGGAAAGAAGAGAGGTGGTAGGTTTGAGGAGAAAGATTGCTGTACAATAAAAGAGATGAAAGGGAAGAAAACCAACCCCAAACAAATATAAAGATATTAAGATAAAGAATGAATTGTTAAACTTTAAAGAATAAAAGAGAACAAATATGAATAAATAGCAATAATTAGAAACACACATACAAACATACAGTGTATTTTCTTTGAACAGAGTATTTGGCCGACTCACTAATTTAAACAGTGTTTAGTCATTTCAATTAAATTTACAATTTTTATATTTCCTTTTTGCCATATTTATTCCTCATCTATTTTTTTAAAAAAACCAATATTACCCTTCATCCTCATCTCTAATCTTAATCAAATTCAATTTTTCCCTTCTATTCTATATTATACCCCTTTGCATTGCCATCTATTTTTATATCCATCCTCACATTGGTTAATTATGTAATTATGTAATACAGTTGTTTAATACAAATTCAACATTTTAATATAAATCAATTAGTTATATAACTATCTTTTTTGTATATTAATCAATATGAACATGAATATTCCAATTATTTCCATGCAATCCAATTTCTTACAAATCAATTAATTATATTTACCAATAATAATAAACCAAATAATTTCCCCCATATATTCCTCCAAACCACAACTTAACCATTTCTGCTTTCAACACAATATAGAATTAATAGTATCTCAATTATTACAATTCCCTAGTTAAATAAAGCTTTCTTTCTTTTGTGTTTTAAAATCTTGAACCTCCTCTTTTGCCCTAAATTTCCCATTGTTTGCAGTTTTGCACCTATCTTTTTTGGTGTGGAAAAAGAAAAAGAAATCTCTCTCTGCCTCATTTTGTCACGTTGCAGCAAAGACCCTACCTGCTTTACTTTCATTTTCGCTTTTTCAGCCTAGCTAGGGGGAAAAAAAATCTCTCGAGCAATTTAGCTCTTTGCAGCTAGCTAGCAACAGACTCCTGCAATGAGAACACATCAGCTGAGAGTCGGGAGGCTGATTAAATCAATTTATAGTAATTTATGGTATGCGAGGCAGCAATAGATTGGGAGTGGGCGGGGTAAAATAATGGCCACCAGCGATCCAATAGAGGCAAAGGGTAAGGGTCAGTGAAGGCGTGGGGGGGGGAGAGAGGGCTTTGGCGACCCCTGTGAAATGGCTGTTTGACCCCCAAAGGGGTCACGACCCCCAGGTTGAGAACCACTGTTTTATACCTTCTGCCTCGGACTTCTAAAAGCTGATAAATCCCCAATTTCTAGTTTATTTGCTTGTTATGTTATTTCTGCTCTTAACTAACTACAGAAAATGGTGATAGAATGTTTCTGGCTATCCTTTCTGCTTATTTTTGGCTAGAAGTAGCCAGTGTACAGTGTTTAATTGTATACAGACCGAGGGTTTCATGTGCATTTAGAGTGGAGAAGAACAGCAATGTATTTAATCAATGTATGAGCCAAGATGGCACAGTGGTTAGAGTGCAGCACTGCAGGCTACTTCAGCTGACTGCTAGCTGCAGTTCGGCAGTTCTTCCATCCTTCCGAGGTCAGTAAAATGAGGACCCAGATTGTTGGGGGCAATATGCTGACTCTGTAAATGCTTAGAGAGGGCTGTAAAGGCACTACAAAGAGATATATAAGTCTAAGTGCTATTGCTATTGCTAATCAAGCCAAAAAAAAAAAAAGTTTCATTCAGTTGTATTCAAATTGTAACTTTTAAAACAATTGTAATACGACTTTTGTTTTAAAATATTTTTAAACGCAATACTTATAGCTATAACAACGTTTTTCAATCTCATTTTTAAAAATTCCACAAATCCATTTAAATATTGAAAACCTATGCCATTGAAGGAAAACTTTTAATATCCTAATTGTCGGGCAATAAGTTGCTGTACAAATGAGTCCTATTACAGTTCTTCAAACTAGTGTTCTGAGCTTTAACCAAGGAAAGTTGGATACACCATATAAGAATACATCAATAAAATATATATAATAAATAAGAATTTTGTCCATGTCTGTCATGCAACAGTTTTATAGGTGTGCTTTTGAGCACTCTAAATAAATAGGTGAATTTCTGATTCATAAGTACCAGCATGGCCAGTTTTCATGCTGAAGTAACATAATGTTGCAATAAATATATTATGTAAGTTTTAAATCTACATGAAGGAAACTTCCTCATTTGCTTATGAGATTACATCTAGAATATGATGCTGTATTTATGAGGAATAAAGAAAATAATATGTTCTTGAATTTAAGAATACTCCTTCATTTTGACCTTTTTACTGCTGTTATCTTGAACAAAGTCTGTACATATTTATAAACATTAAGACAGCACCAAAAATAAACTTGTCTCACATTGAAATTTTCTTAATGTAAGGTGACATTAGTTACAGGATTAGGAAGCTCAATCACTCTACAGGTTCCTTTCTTTTAGATATTGTCAAATATGTAGCCCAGGGTGTTGAGCTTTCTGTGAAGTAGCCCCACTTGTTTGGAGCAGTTTACTAACTCCACCCTATTGTATTTTAGGAGAGCTGTTAAAACTTGTTTTTTAAAGAAGCACTGGGTGGGGATCTTGTATAAATTCTATTTGGTTGTTTCTTGTTTGCAGTGACATTAATTTCTTCTTAATAACTTATTATTTTGTGCTGTAGTTTATTAAGTATGCAGTTTAGGACAGTATGCATTGGTGGTTAAGGCACTGAATTAGAAACCTGGAGCCTGGGACCTCTAGGCCTCTCTTAGGTATGAAAGTGGGCTGGGTGACTTTGAGCCAGTTATTCTCTTTCAGCACAGCTCAGCTCAGCTCACAGGGTGTTGTTGTGGGGGAAATAGGAGACAAGTATATTCCCTTGAATTGATCAAACTATATATTTTTAAAAAGGTGGGAGCATCATTGTTGTTATTAAATTCTGTTCATATAAGAAGAGAATGTAAGCCACTCACCCATTACATGTGAGTTCTACAAAATAAAGCAACATATCTGCAGTATTTTATATAATAGACATTGCTACAAATCCTGAGATAACCTTTTTGTAGGTAAGTCAACTCCAGATTTGGCAAAGGAATTAAACAATAATAATATTGAATTTTGTGGGAATTTCTCAAGCCAATTAATCTATGCTGGCATATATTAAGTATGCAGTCCTCTTCATCATGGCTTTAAAGATAAATCTAAGGAATAATTAAGTCAGAAGCAAGCTGAATTGATTGCAAAAGGTTTGCTTTAATGTATATAATGTTATAAGTTCAGAATATCAAAAAGAGAATATTCATTTTTGAGATAGTTGAAACATATGGGCAGTTGGAAGGGTTGAGTCACTAGTTAGTGGATTATATATAAAATATATCTTGGAAGAATTGGGTTTGTGGATTATAGTACAAAACAGCATTCCTCACAAATGAAATCCAGTATTATATTGTTACTCCTATTTTGTGTCCTTCATAGAGCACAATTTAATGCTACAATATATATAAAACCATCACAAAAATGTACAATATTGAGAACTATGTGATTAAAAAGATTTTAATGTGTGGTCATTTCAGCAGGCCAATAGTTTCCCCATTAAAGTAATTTTTATATTGCTAAATACAAAATGGCTTTTAATAACCTTCAGAAATTACTATATTGCTTCAGGAAATCATTTGAATACTTACGGCTTTGATCAGAGCTAGCCAGAAAAATGCTATTAGCCTTTTAGAATAAGTATGTATGAGAAAATTGGAGGAAAAAAATCAGTGAAGTGAATTAATATAGCTGTCCATTAATGCTATTACTTGCTAATGCTGCAATGTTATGCATGTTTACCTTAGAGTAAGCCCCTCTGAGGTGAGTGAGGTTTACCTTTGAGTACACATGTGCTCCATTACTGTGTTTTGATTACACTGTACAGCAAAGAAACCTCTATTAGCTCTTAGTGTTTCTTTTTGCAGATTGTTTTCCTGGCAGAAAAAGTCCCTGTGTTAGTGAAGCTTTGAAAGAAATACCACAGTTTTAAAGCTCTTCAGTAGTTAATCACCTTCCTTCCTCTTATACTGTGAGAGGAAATGGGAGACAAAGTACGTGTTGTGCATTTTTATTGTTGAGTTTTTAGGAATACGTGTTCCAAAAGAATCTTCGGTAAACAGATGAGAAACATGTGGTAAAACCTGCATTATATGTGGTATTGATCTATGGTCTACTTCTTAGCCATAGTTTTTCTTCACACATTAATTCTGCTATTTTTTCAGTGTAGAAGATGAGTTTTCTTTAATTTATGCTAGGAACCTTTCCTTTAGAATAATTTCATAAATACACTGTCATGAAGTATGGCAGATATATCCTGGCTTTTAATGACCTTTTTTTGTCTAAACATGATGTCCAAACATTCAGAATGTTTATTAGACGTTATTTCTTGAAAAGTTAACAAATTTTCAAGAAATTTGGAGGCACTTTATATTGCCAACAAAGTCAGAACACAAGCTTAGCAAATTTACACATTATTATGATTCAAGACATGGGAAACAGAATAGATATGTTCAATTTAGCAACAAAACCAAGGCAATTGTGAATGTTTGCATGTATAAAGATATCTTTCATTGATGTTTGTGGAGTTATTTTTGGTGAAAACTATATAAACCGTATTAAAATATGCACTTTGAAGGAAACAGGAAACCAGGAAATTCTTTGTCAAAGCAGCACAGTTAAAAATGATTTAGAATAAATTATTCAGAACTTATTTAAATGCAGGGTGTCCCGGCTAATGTTTGAAGACCCATGTTTTGTTTCAGACTTCTGTACAAACCTGAAAAAATGTACAATAGCTACATAAGTGAACCAAATTAGATGCTCCAAATTATTCTTTCAAATTATTTTCAAAGTGTGCACATCCTATTCAGGGTGGGAATTTAATTGGGTAGGTTTATATAATCATAGTGATACTTTACAGTATTCTTTATAGTAATATTTGGGATTATTTTTCTGGCATACACAATTTGATCTTTTGCTGTTATAAAATGACCAGCTTTTAAATATAAATGATATAAAATTGTCAGTATCCTATTTTTATAACAACTAACTTCATTTTAATGTACATTTAGAACACCTGGTTGAAGGTAATGTTCCAACTATGTGTCTGATTTAAAATAATACTTTTTTCTTTTTTGAAAAATCAGAGATATAAAACCTGACAATGTTTTATTGGATGCGAATGGCCACATACGCCTGGCAGATTTTGGATCCTGCTTAAAGATGAGCGAGGATGGCACTGTATGTATCAAAAAAGTATAGTGGTTTTTTTAAATAGAATACTTAAACAACAGTGTGTTTGAGTTTGTTATTTGGAAGATAAACTGCAAAAGTACTACATAAAGATATAAAGTATATAGATATAGCAACATTTTATATTGTATCATTCTTCTGCGGTATATTTAATCACAAGTGCTATGTATACTTTATGAATAGCGTATCCTGTAATATTCCCATATATTTCCTCCCCTTATGATGTTTCATGGCCAGTTTAATTTTTTATTTGTACATAAGAAACTGGTGTTATGATTCTTTTCATTTATACTTAATAATGCAAGGAAGCATAAACTTTTCTTTTTGTATCTCAGTAATACTCATTGATCTATAGATTTATGCATGCGTACAATTACATTAATTTCTCCTTATAAACTATTTTACATTGGTTCTCTTCAAGGTACAATCTTCAGTCGCAGTGGGCACCCCTGATTATATTTCCCCTGAAATACTGCAAGCCATGGAGGATGGCATGGGAAAATATGGACCTGAATGTGATTGGTGGTCCCTAGGTGTTTGCATGTATGAAATGTTATATGGAGAAACACCTTTTTATGCAGAGTCACTGGTGGAAACCTATGGGAAGATTATGAATCATGAAGTAAGTGCCATGAAACGTTTGTTCCTCTTAGCTGTAATTTTCACAGAAATCAAAAATCTTTGTGTTTGTGTGCATGAGTAATTGCATTGCTCAATGTATCTTCTAAGAAAAATCTTCTGTGACTAATGTTCAGAACAGGTATTTCTCAGAGCTCTGTTGTTGTATACTTGGAATATATCGATTCAATTATTTCTGAAAACCTTTTCGCTGTATATTTTGCGGCAAAGCAGACTTAAAATGAGCACATTCAGCAAAAAATATAAGTACAACATATTGAAATTAGTCTAGACTAATAAAATATATTTAAGGGTTTTTCTTCAGACAAGCAATGCCAAAGATACATGACTTAACATTAAAAAGAAGAAAGTCTAAAAACAAGAATACTTAACAAATTTTGAAGCTCAGGAAGCCTTCTATAGTTTGTTTATTTTAAAAGAAGTGGTCTGAATGTACACATTAAAAATATTTTGTCATAGAAAAGAATATCTTCAGTTCAGATTTCCCTTCCTGTTCTTCAGGAGAGGTTCCAGTTTCCATCTCATGTTGCTGACGTATCTGAAGAAGCAAAAGACTTAATCCAACGACTTATCTGCAGCAGGGAACGTCGTCTAGGACAGAATGGAATAGAAGATTTCAAATCACATGCATTTTTTGAAGGACTCAATTGGGACAATATCCGAAATTTAGAAGCACCTTACATTCCAGAAGTTAGCAGTCCTTCAGATACATCAAATTTTGATGTAGATGACGATATATTGAGGAACCCTGTGAGTAATTACTGCATTTTTTTTTTTGGTTGTTCGTTTTCTACATCACTGATTTTCTAGTTCCTGAGGTGAATCATGACAATTTTTGTATGCTGCAGGGGCATGCTGGAAGGAGTTTTAGAGTTTAAAATCTCTGTTTCTAGCTGTTTTGATATGAACTGAACAGACCTGGAAATATGTTTAATGTTTTTACTTCTATTCTGCTTTGCATATGTAGACAGTGTGAAAAAAATAGCTTGTCTGATTAAATTTATTAGAGTAAACTTGATTTACCAGACTTCAGCTATGATAGAGAACTTGTTCTTTCGGACATCCCCCAAAACAATAAAATCTGATGATTTGTGTAAATTATATAATTTATGACCTGACATCATGACACAAATAATGTTAATTATCTTTTACCCTGAATAGTATACTAAATAAGAGTGTTCTCCAATAACAATTTGGAAACAGAATTCAAATTTTCTTTGACTTACTATAGTAAATTAATCTTAAATCTTTCTTAGGTCATCCACTTTGTAGAATGCCAATGCTTCTAAAAACAGCATGTATGAAATTCCTAAAATTAAAATATTTTTTCATTTCCTATATTAATAACCAGAACTCAGAGTCCAAACAGTACCAATTCATAAATTTATCATTTGATATAACCAGGGATATTTAAAACTTTTATGTTCTGGGCAGGGAATGTTCCATTTTTCCCCTCTGGGAGCCCTAGTCATTATTGTCCAGAAATATACTTTCTGAAGTAGGAATTGGTTCAATAAGGATGGGCCACAAGACCCTCTGCAGATTATCTCCCAGGCTCTGGGCTAGAATGGCTGGAGCCCCTTATGATGTGTTTTCTGTGTCTTTGGTTGGTTTCATCATCCTGTTTTTACTTGTCCTTTATCTTGTTTCTCTCTTTTGATTGGATCTTGAAAGATTCAGTGCATTCCCCGAGGAGCTGGATTGGAACATAGTACTTTGCTAAAACCCAATATAGAACATTTCAGCAAACCATTGAATTCATTCAAAATAATCAGTTAAACCTGAGCCTTTAGGTCATTCTAAGATTCTACCTTTTGTCTTTTACTTAAGAGGTCAGAAATAGAAAAGATCTTGGATGGCTTTTCCATGTAGTATAAACAGATACCAATTATTTTTATGCAATTCTATATATCTGTTTATTTCCTCCAGTAAATTTATAGAGATATCCACACTAAAATATAAATCTGTACTAAATATACAGATTTCTAGTGCTTTGTTCTGTTTGACATTGTGATCAACTTTAAGTTTAACTTGTTTCATATTTAAATACATTATCTGAATGTGTAAAGCCAAATTACCTTCTTAATTGTATCGGGTTTAATAAAGAAGATTGTCAGATTAAATGATTTTTAATATAAAAAAAGCTAAAAGCCTAGGGTGAGAAAGGATATATGTATTGTATAATACTTGAGTTCATGTGATTCTTAAGATTAATGTTCAGATTGAATCATATATAAGAAAAATATTGATGTAAAGGATTTTCTTTCTAAATGAAATTCCAATATCTTAATTTCTCAGATATATTCATGGTCAAACTACATTTCATGTTCTTGTCACATTTTATTCATTTACTTCACATCTAACGTGGACATTTCATTCTTTGCTTCAGAGTGGGACTGGGTTAAGTCAGAGTAATTTTTTTAAAAAAAAAATCAAAGGAGAAAATAAAAATAAAATAACTTGGTATGTAGAAAGACCCTTTACAGGGATGTTGAAAAATATTTTTTTTCCTATAAATAGAGAGAACCAGCATGGTGTAATGGCTGAGATGCTGGACTCCTTAATCAAGGAAGAGCTCTGGATGACTTTGGGCCAGTCATTTTCCCTGAGCTCACATCAGCATCAAGATTTGTGACAAGCCAGCTAATAAACAAAAAAGCCCTAGTTGCCATCATGCACTGATAGCTTTACCATAAGAAGCAGGTATGCACAGTGCAAAAAGAAGTGGACTTCACAAGCATGTGGACAAATGCTAAGAACACCCACTACAATGGTCTTTCTATAATTTGAAAAAACTATGCAAATACATTCTATGCAATAAAGAGATACCAGATCTCGTTATAAGGACAATTTAAATATTGTTCTATTAATAAACTAAGATGTTGTACAGATTAGATTTGCAAATAATTGAAGTATTTGTTGGAAGCGTGATTTAAGTTTAGGATTCCCTAAGCTACTTTTGTGAGGATAGTGCACCTTAAAAGGCAGGGTAAAAGGCTTTTTAAAATTCTTTTAAATCCATGCTTTTTCTGTTTGTATTGTGTTATACTCTCAGTTTTAAATTCACTCACCATGTTTTTGTGCAGGAGATGATACCACCTGGTTCTCATACTGGCTTTTCTGGGTTGCATTTACCTTTTGTTGGCTTTACCTACACAACAGAAAGGTAGGTTGAAAAAAAAGAATTACAGTTTAGAAAGCTCACATGGAGGGCCTCCAGCTCTAGGGGTAGTCTTTGTTTTTTTTTAATGATTAATTTATATAACACTATGAGGTACAAATGCTTTACGGGAAAGAAAAAGAGGTATTTTTCTATAATGACAGTATTGCAGAGTAAACGCAAGGTAATATATTTATATACATATATATTATTTAAGCTTGGAATTCATACGATCCAAGCCCATATAGTACATCAGCTGATTTCTAAGATTATAGAATATAATGCAATGGTTATTCTACTGTAAAACAACATGTTAGATTGGTTAAAAGACTGTGCTTTACCTTTGTGGGATTGGAGTGAGAAAAAACAGATTGCTGTTTATTTATCAGCTCGCTCAGTAGGTAAACATTTATATAACTTATATAACTTAAGATTGTACCAACTTTTCTGATTCTATTGAATTTTCAACAGAAAGGTTGCTGTTCATGGTTGATTAAACATGCTAATTAATGTGTGCATTGATTATTTTGGGTCTCAGCTGTTTTTCTGATCGAGGTTCACTTAGAAGTGTAATGCAGTCCAGTAGCATAACCAAAGATGAGGATGTTCAACGTGACCTGGAGAATAGCTTGCAAATAGAGGCATATGAGAGGAGAATACGAAGACTGGAACAGGAGAAGCTGGAACTGAGTAGGAAGTTGCAAGGTATACCTTCTCATTGGCTTTCTTGTAGTCTATCTGGTGGAATAATATAGTGTTATCATTTCTAACCATTATGTTTTTCATTCAATTTAAGAATCTACCCAGGCTCTTCAGTCCCTTCATGGTTCTACTCGCTTAACAATGAACACAAGTAGGGATAAAGAAATTAAAAAACTAAATGAAGAAGTTGAACGCTTGAAAAATAAAATAGCAGGTAAGTTTTGGAATACATTACTAAATCCAGTAATAAAGCTTTAATTTGTGCTATGCACTTTTAAAAAGCTGTGTCTCAGTTCTTTTTCTGGGGGCTCTTTCGTATGGCTATCCAGTTGGTTCATATTGTGAATTTGTAAAAACTTTCATTAAAACTTGGCTTGCCTTAAACCATTGGAGAAAGGTTTGAATCAGACTCATCTGGCTTTTGTCATACAAATTCTATTGTTTTAGACTATACCTATATAGTAAAGTATTCTGGTTTTCCTATGTTTTCATCTAGTTAATCTGTCCATTTTTTCAGTTTGTAAAATGCTTTTTAAAAAATGTGCATCACTTCTGTTGAAAAAGTTACAATTGTGAGTTTTGATTAAAATCCAATTGTTAATCCTCTTCTAGATTTGAATGTAGGGGTCATAACTGATTTTTTTCCCAAAATAGTTGCTTGCAGATGCAGCATAAATGCCTATTTTTTCAAATGTTTCCTATGGAGAGCCAGTTTGATGTAGTGGTTGGGGGCTAGACAGCCAGAGAACGTGACTTCCCTTGAACATGAAACCCAGCTAGTGATTTTGGGCCATTAACTTTCTCTCAGTCCAGTACCTCAAAAGTTTGTGGGAAAAAGAGAAAGCAGAAATATTAGATATATTTTCTGCCTTGAATTGGCCATTATACTGTATATAAAAACAAGTGGGATAACAACAATTAATTCCCTTTTAGTTTATATTCTAGAACTTCTAGAGTTTTTTTAAAAAATAAAGAACAATTCTACAACATGCATAACATATAGACACTTGCATGCATTTGTGTGTTATGTGTGTATATTGGACTTTTTCTTTCTGTTCAAGCTATATACCATATTATAAACCTGAGAACCGTAATATGACATCTGGGCATACCAATTCATCTACAAACCATTTTTGTTTGCCCTGCCAGATTCCTTGGCCTGCCTAATTTTTTTTCCAGATTAAAAAGAAAAGAAAAAAAGCCATCCTGGAATGCTGTAAACATAGTATCAACCTTAAATATTATCTTTAATTGCTACTGCAGATTAAATATAAGCCCACATTAAAGCAAAAATGAGATGTAATTTATGTCCAATAATTCATTAGAAATAGCAGTAAGAAGAATTGTTTACAATGATAAAGTAGAAGGGATGCCAGGCAGCGTTTTGATAAATCCATGCTTTGTAATTGGCTGTTTTTTCCTCCACCCAACAATAGCTATATTTATAAAAGTTCCCACAACATATTTTTAAAATTCCTAAAGTATTGGTTGTTCAGAAAGATTACCCCCCTCCCCCACCAGTTTTCCATGGGGGAATTATGACAGAAAGCCAAAGGGAAGATTTTATGTTTTATTTTCCCTCCCCTTCTTTCGTATTTTTATCTTTAAAGGTTCCCAGTTCTTGTTAGCTTAAAAGCTTGAATAATAAAGAAACTTTTGATTAAATCTCTGATGGCAGGAAGATTAATTTAAGCTAGAGATGACTGAGGGGTGGGGGCATTCATTGCTTAACTGAATTTCCTGTTTCTTCCTGTAATGTCTGTACCATGCATTAGCCTGTGATTGTTTCCTTCCTCTTCCTTGTGGAAAATATTCCATGAGAATTCTCATTAGTTCAATGAGAATTCAGAGAGTGATAAAAAGCTATTTTACTGGTGTATATTGTAATAGGGAAGAATTGTGATCCAATTTACGTTGTTTATCTTAACAAGAGAGAAATGTAGAATTGGAAGGTTGACTCAGCCTTCCATCCTTTCGAGGTAGGTAAAATGAGGACCTGGTTTGTGGGGGCAATAAGCTGACTTTGTATAAAAAAGAACAATTGGGGGGAGGGGCGAAAGCCCTACTAAGCAAGTATATACAAAAGTATGAAGGCTATTGCTTAACGCATTGTAAGCCACCTTGAGTCTCTGGAGAAGGGCGGCATATAAATCAAACCAATAAGTAAATAAATAAATAAATATCCTCTTTGAAAAGAAACTTCCCTGTTCATAGATTCAAATCGGTTAGAACGGCAGCTTGAAGATGCAGTGACCTTGCGACAAGAACATGAAGATTCCACCCACAAGTTAAAAGGCCTTGAAAAGCAATGCAGGATACTAAGGCAGGAGAAGGATGATCTTCATAAGGTATTGATTGTAGAAAATGCTTCATTGAAGTGAGATATATGTTGCCTAGGAAATAGAGGTATAAAACAGCTGGTTTGGCCAGATGAGCAACATAGTTTAAGAATGATTATTAGTAAAATATGTTGCTTGTCATATTCATATCACGTACTTTTTCTTCAGAGCATGGGAATAATATATTTCAGCATAACAGGAATTCTATAATATAGACATGCCAGTATTTTTTAGGATTACATAAATCAGCAATCTTCATGGCTGAGTAGACAATAATCAGAATCTAGGCTTTACTAATCCTAATTTCTTTATCTGCTCAGTTATATTTACTTAATAATATCCTAACTATTGGAGTGAGATGCAAGGTTTATTTAAAAGTGTTTTTTTATAAGTAAAACAAAAAAAGCCAGAAGAAATTTGTCGCTAAAATCCTGCAATTGCTAACAAGACATTTCATGCTGTAATGTCATAGCCATAAATCTAGTTTCTTATCCATGAACAACAAATGTCACATTTCATTAACTTTCTCTTACTTCCTCTACTGCTTTCCTCCATATATCAAAATCAATTGTGGATTAAACTGAATTATATCCTGTATATATTTTTGCATAAGGAAAACCTATACTACATAATTAATATAGTGATGTACAAAATGTTTTGAATTTAAAATTCTGATCTAATCATAATTCTGACACTTCAAATTCAGAACATTTTTGCTAATACCAGAACCGTGTCTAAATGCTTTTCGTGAGGTAAAACGGCCTGTTTCAACTTTGAAATGGGATGTTTGAGTTTCAGAATGGGATGTTTTGGGCTCAAAATATTTGGCACACCACTAATTGTACTGTTTGGGTGGGATACCATTTGAGAATACCAGGGCTATACGCTGGACTGGAAGTCAAAAAACATCATAGATGAAGAAAGTTGGTAAACTACTTCCTTAACCAAGCTAAAAAACCTACACAGATGCAATCACGGAATCACACTTGTTACTCAGAGTTACAAAAGGTTGCCAATCCTTGGGTTAGAGGAAGGCCAAGAGTCTAACTGAAAAGCCATGTACATAACTGTCTTAAGGTATTCCCTGTCTTTAATCCCAGTGAGAAACTGCTATTCCTGTGTAATCGCAAAAGAATAGATGTTCACCAAGAGAAAAGGTTTTACTTATTTCTTATCCCATGGCTCCTTTTGCTAGGAATTGCAGCAGAACCTTTCAAATTATTTTTTTCCCTTCTTCTGGGAAGGAAAGGATCTGCAAAATGCATGTGGAGAGCAAAAGCAGTAACCACAATAGAAGAATTTTTAAAAAATCTATATTATTTTTCTTTGAAGATGGAGGACAAAATAATTTGAAAGAGAGAAGGAAATAGAACAATGAAAAATGTAAGAATGGAGGAAAGATAAGGAAGAGAGAAAGAATCAGATGATGCTAGTTATAGTGTATAAATGAGTAAAAGTTAGGAGAAAAAAGGAAAATAGAAGAGGAAAAATAGAGAGAAATTAAAAATAAATATATAGTGTATAATGTATATCAAGCTGGTGATATAATAAAAGCCAATATTAATATTATATTGAAATATTTTTAATAGACTGAGGATAGGAGGAAGACGCAAAGTCATTCCCCCAAAGTTGCCAGGATATAATTGTAGCATGCTTCTGTACACTTTGTTAAGTACTATTTGACATTAACCAAATGTATCTTAAAACTCAGTATAGCTTTTAAATTGATTTGGGCATTTCCTTTCACTAGCAACTCCTTGAGGCATCTGAAAGATTAAAGATACAGTCGAAAGAATTAAAGGATGCTCATCAACAAAGAAAGCTAGCAATGCAGGAGTTCTCAGAACTGAATGAGAGGATGGCAGACTTGCGTTCTTACAAGCAGAAACTGTCTCGACAACTCCGTGACAAAGAGGAAGAAGTGGAAGTGATCATGCAGAAAACAGACTCTATGAGACAAGAAATGCGTAAATTGGAAAAAGCAAGGAAAGAGGTAGTTCATTGGGGTGTTTGAGGATCATGGATTTTAACTGATACTGATACCTAGTAAAGTTAGTGTGACTTGGTTTGCGGATTTACCCAACTGTTTAATTTGTGTGTGTGTGTGTGTGAAATTCTTAACAACACTTCTAGTTTGGAAGGTAATATAGAAAAAGAAAATGTGAAGTATTTATTGAATGGATACCGTCTATTATAATGTCTACATTTATTGTAGTTTTCTGGATTATGGTTTTATTTACCGCACCTCACATCTCTATAATAAAGCACTTTTGTTGTTAGAATTTTTATCTAATCATGACAATACCAGATTTTTACATTCTTTATATTGATATTTTCTACGTATCAAACAGTTTATTTTTACAACTTAATAGAATCTGCCTCTTATTTGGAGTGTACATTTGCTGTAAAAATAATCTAATCTAGATTCAGTGAAATCATTAAGATATGGTAGAAACCACTGCAATGAAAATAAAGTACGAGAAAACGGGTTTTTTTAAGTTTCAGAAAGAAATTATGAGAATATCTCAGTGTATCCTAAAATGACCTGTTTTTTACACTCTATTTTCCTTTTTCTGTAAGTTTTGCTTCTTTTTAAAATGGGCTTTAGTTTATTTTTTAGTACTTCAAGGATTTTGTACAACAGCTAGTTCCTCTTGATGTTGTGGAATTAATAATGGCTAAGCTCAAGTTGTTTCTATAATTAGGCTTATTTTTCTTTTTATAGCTAGAAGCACAACTTGATGATGCACTAGCAGAAGTATCAAAAGAACGGAAACTTAGAGAATGTAGTGAAAAAGCAGCTAAACAGCTGGAAAATGAACTGGAAACACTAAAGGTGACAATATGTTATGAATAATTAAACCATCTTGAGGCTTACTTGAGAACAAGAAGTGTGTGTGTGTTTAACGTATTCCATTTTACAATTGCAAACTATCCAACTATTTAGCTTTTCAGGAAGCTCAATACAATTACTATTAATTTTATATTCATATTGAAACATCTAAAACCAAATTGGCATCATATGCATTACATCTATAGTCAGTTGCAGATATTAGACATCCCCTAAAAATATTGGGTTAGGTGGTATGCTCCAAGTCTCATGGTAGAAATTGTTTTTATGGTTACTTGACAAGTTACCTACATTTTATTTATTGTTGTAATTTCAACTCACTATGTGATTCCAGGCATCTTAACAAAAAGTTAACAACAGCAACATTTAAAATTGGTCCACACACCTTGTGGTCCAGACACAGCCTGGTTTTCAAGTATTTCAAAAGTCCCAAAAATATCTGGGACTGTCCAGATAGTCCAGAAAATGCTCTTCTATAGAGGGTAGATATTTTCTGACAGTGAGGACAGTTCATCAGTGGAATGACTTGCCTCCAAAAGGTACTCCATCATTGGAGGGCTTCAAGAGGAGACAGGATAGCCATTTGTCCAGAATGGTATAGGATGTCCTGCTATGAACAGGGTTTGGATTAGAAGACTTCCAACCCTGTTGTTCTATGTTCTATATTCTGTGATGAAAGAGAAAATATAACTCCTAAGTCCCATAAAATGAGGCTGCTTAATAGACAGAACCCAGAGCACAGCAATCCTATTAGATCATAATATGGGCAATTGGAGACAGGTGGTCTAAAAAATACGTTTGTCTCATGATAGGTTTTATAGGTGATCACCAGCATTTTAAAAATATCCAGTAGTACACAGGTGATGGCTGATGCACACATGAACTTTCTCATGGCAGTGTATTTTGGAGTATCTGTAGCTTCTAAGTAATTTTCAAGAACATGCCCATATGAAGGGCATTGCAGAAATCCAGAGAAGAGGTGACCATAGTTTGAGCAACTGTGAGTAAGGCCTCTTGATTCTTGAATGGATATAACTGGCGCACAAGATGGATTTATGCAAGTGACCTCCTAACCTTACTAGCTACTATCTGCTCTTTGAGTAGAAGTCAAGAGGCAAGGAGGAGCTCAGATTGTTCACTGGTTCTGTTTAGGGCAGTGTAACATTGGAAGGAAGATTTCCACATCCAAGTAGCCTGAAATCCATAGCCATGTAACTTGCTAGTTCCTCCCCATCAAGCCACTAGACACTGAGAATCTTTACAGTATTTCTTGGATGGCCTAGAATTGAAATGTATAGCTAGGTGTCATTAGTGTACTGATGATACACAAACTCATACCAACATTAACCTCACACAGAATATTTGTGTAGATGTTCATTAGGTGTGAGGAGAGAATCAAGTCTTGGTACAACAAATAAACTATGGCGTTGGGCTAGATTTCTCCATCAACGTCAGCTGGAACCAAATCTGGAAGAAGAAAGAGAACTATCACAATAACCTCTTCTCCACTCCCAACTAACTGTGCAAGTACAGAAAGATCTCAAGAGATGATATTAAAGTCCATTCTCTCCTTATTATTGCTGTCTCAATACTGTGCCCAGGCCTGGAATTTGATTGGAAGGGGTCGAAATAATCCACTTTCCTCTGAAGCTGCAAGCCAATCACTTTTTCTTCCCCAAACAGGGGAGGGTAGAGATAGGTGAGAATTATGCAGCAATGTTGAATCCAGGAGTGATTTCTTGAAATGGAAATAGATAGATTACTGCCTCAAGTTCAAGTAGAAACTCCTTTTGCTCTCAAAGATGAATGTAGCATCATTTGGACCTAATCATGCATTGGAGGACATGGATCTACATAGATGGCCATGCTTATGGCCCCAATGACATAATATGTCAAAAGTTGCCATGTAGTTTATGGGATTTCCTTAAAATTTATTTATTTTTTATTTATTTATTGGAATTTGTCAAACAAAAATGAGAACAAGAATAAGAGAATAGAAATACAATGACAGGGACAATAGGCATGTTAGTGCACTTATGCATGCCCCCTCTACTGACCACTTAAGTATGAAGTAAGGTCCATGGAAGTCAGTTTGTGACTGAAACTGTGAAAATTTGTATCTAAGACAACATAAATGACACGATAAACTGTATAGATGCTGCTATAGGAAAAATAAGAAGGCACTTATGTTCAGCTGATAAGATGACTAGGCTAAAATACCTTTCCATGAGATGCTAATAATCCACACAGCACTGGAAAGGCTAGAAGTCTGTTTCCCGTTATAAAACCTATGTCATTCTATTCTTCTCTATGTTTTCTCATAGAGTTTTCTCACCTTGGAAAAAGTAAATGGCAGGTCTTTTTACAGAATATCTACCATTCGTATGGCTTAGAACTCTGGGAATTCCAATTTCTTGTTGCTTCCAAGAGCTAACCGATAACGTTTGAAGCATCCCTATTTGTCTCTTGGTTCAATCAAATATTTACTTTTGATATTAGAAAGATAAACTTTTACATCCTCCCCTTTTTAAAAACAATTTTTGCTCTTTTGCAGGTAAAGCAGGGAGGGCGCGGTGCAGGAATGGCCATGCAGGAGCATCAACAGGAGCTAGCTAAAGAGAACTCAGAGCTTCAGAATAAACTTTCATTTTATGAAGAAGAGTTGGTCAGGCGAGAAGCTTCCCATGTCTTGGAAGTAAAAAATGTGAAAAAGGAGGCACATGATTTAGAAAGCCATCAGCTTGCACTTCAAAAAGAAATCATGGTATTAAAAGATAAACTGGAGAAGGCAAAAAGAGAGAAGTAAGTACTGTGTACAGTTGTGTTTTGAAAGCTTATTTTTTTTAATTGTTCAAAAAGTATCTGAAATCCAAAAGTAAAGTAGAAAAAAGGTGTTAGCAATCTTTGGAATGGCATTTATGGGATTTTATTTCAATTCTAGGCACAGTGAGATGGAAGAAGCTGTGGGAACTCTAAAAGACAAATACGAACGAGAGAGAACAATGTTGTTTGAAGACAACAAAAAATTAACGACTGAAAATGAAAAGGTAATTTAGATTAAGCAGAAATATTTTATTAATCTCAAATAGTATGTAAATTCAGATTTTTTTTCAATTCTTCTCCCCAAAAAATCAGGAAATGGTAGAAATATTTTTGAACACTGTGTGTGTGTGAATATCCCTATACCAAGTATGTAAAAGTAAAGGAATCCCTGCAGATTTTACTCCACTAATCATTGCTAGCTATAGGGGGAGGTGTTCATCGCCGTTTCAAGGCCATTGAGCCAGCACTGTCTGAAATTTCCATATACCAAGTAGAACTTTGATGAATTATTTTGCTTTTTTAAAGAAAAAAATCACATATGTATGCACTTTGTCTGGTATAGGGCTTTCATTGTTTGGTACCCAATCTAGCATGTTATAAGCAGCTTGCGCTTAGCTTGAATTACACTTACGAAAACTACTAATTAATACATTCTCTTGTCACAGCTTTGTTCCTTTGTCGATAAACTGACATCACAAAACAGACAGTTAGAGGATGAGCTTCAGGATTTGGCAGGAAAGAAAGAATCTGTGGCCCATTGGGAAGCTCAGATTGCAGAAATCATTCAGTGGTATGTACCCTTTGGGGATCCAGAAAAAAAACAACAACACTTGGAGCTTTCTCAACAGAAGTAAAATTTGAAGATAATTGAAATGTATCATTTTGTGAATGTGATCAATTTCATAAATTACACATAACAGCAAATGTTTAATAGGTTAGAATATTGTCTTCTCTTTTTTCTCACTGTTACAAGCAATTTATTAATTCCATATTGATTAATTTTTTTTACAATGAGAGCAACTAAATATTAATTTTAATTATTGCCTACATTCCAACAGAAAAGTTTTCACTACGGCTCTCTTTCATTTTGCTATTTCAATATTTTTATACTAAAAAATCTGAGAGCTATAGTACCAGATAAGTAAGATGAAGCAGTTTCAGTTTTCAGTTTTATTTTATTTATATACCGCCCTACTCCCAAAGGACTCAGGGTGGTGGACAGCCACAAGATAAAACACATAAATACAAAATTTAAAAGCAAAATTAAAAAGCAAAACGGAATTAAACAATTTGGCCCAAGACAGATTTAAAACACCCCAATAGATTAAGAACAGATTTAAAATTTTCATTTTAAAAAGGGAAAAAAAGGGGGGGGGGAGTTAGGCCAGGCCAGCCTGATGGAATAAAAAGGTCTTGAGAGCATGGCGGAAGGTGCGTAAATCCAAGATCCTCCGTATCTCTGGGGGGAGCTCATTCCAGATGCCCCCATAAAGAAGTGTTGAATCTTTAAATATTTTCTTTCTTTTTTGTTTTTGAAAAAAGTTTTTTTTTATTTTAAACACAGACATAAAACATAAAACACCTCTTTTCCAAAACGAAGCATTGATCCGGTCACAAATTAGTACAAATCACTAACAATTCTTAATTTCCAATTAACACAACTCAATATTTTACACAGTTATTTCTCTAAATTCTATCAATAATGCCATTATCCCAAAAACCTGTTACTTAAATCTTAGATCCTAACCAAATGTCATTCCATTTTTCTCTTCCTTTTTGCTTAGATGGATATCTTTTAACAATATAAATTGTTACAATTATTATAAACATTTTAAAAATATTTTAATCGTTACTTCCATTTTAATCATCTTCATTACTTTACAACATAATCATTTTTATTTCTTAGCTGTTAACTCCAACATAATCATTTTATTTTACTATTGAACTCATCATTGTCATCTTTATTTCTGTTGTTAAATTCAACTCATACATTCCATTTTTGCTGTTATTCTCAACATATTCCTCCCTATTTTTGCTGTCCTACCCAGCATAATAATTTTTATTTTTGGCTCTTAATGCCAGCATTTTATTTTTACTATTAAATCTAACATCTTTATCTTTACCTTTGTTGTTAAACCCAACATAATCATTCCATTTTTGCTGTTACTCCCAGCAAAATCCTCCTTGTCTTGTTGTCCTACCCAACATAATCATTTTTGTTTTTTGGCTGTTAAACACAGCGTAATCATTTTTGTTTTTTGGCTGTTAAATACAGCATAGTCATATTTATTTTTTGGCTGTTGATCACAGCATAATCATGGTTAGCTTTACTATTAATCCCAGCATCCTTTGTTGTTTCCATCCATCTATACATTGCTTATTCAGTTAATCGTATTATCCTTTTTTATAACCATTTAACATTGAGACATGGTTCTTGCTTAAAGCAAGATATTTTCTTAAATTACATGATGATGATGTAACCAAAATAGTAAATGAATTTGTTTTCCCTTTGCAACAGAGCTTCATTATTTCCCCCACTATAATATTCTTCATAAATTTAATAGTCAGCCTGAATGGAAAAAATATTACATTCTTCGGTGACCCCAATGTGAAGGATTTGTCTAAGGGCAGTAAAATCTTATTATAGTTCTTCTCTTTAATATTTTCATAAATAACTCAAAGCAGCAAATATACCTAATACTCCTATCTCCCCCCCCCCCCATTTTGTGCAGAGTTAAAAATAAAATAGTGCCTTTAATGTTAAAGTTAATATTTTTAAGAGCAATATGACATTTCAGAAACGTCAAGAGAAATTTCCAACCATTTATTCGTAAATTTGGTAAGACAGTCTTTCCCAAGTATTTTCACCAGCTGGATTGTACTGAAATAAGCTACCGACAGACTTCTGTCTCTGTGTTGTATGTGATTATAGTTCCTTCCATTACTGCCTCAGTCTTCCCAGCCCACAAACTCTCATATTATTGACTTGGAGGATAGGAGGAAAAGGCCGAGAATTTAAACTCATGGGGAGAAATGTAAATATAGGGTTCCATTTCTCTGTGTAGCAAAAGGTAGTTCCTGTGGGTCTTCATTGTTGTCTGCAATAAAGTGGCTAATCTGTGTTGTGTCTGCCTGCTAAAGCAAGTTTATGAATATGGGTCAACTATCACATTAGATGTGACATTATTATTATTTACTTTATTCATTAAACATGAAACTCTGTCAACTAAATATTCAAAAATGCATCAGAAATACAAGTGACTGGTGCTAATGGTTGATACGGGTTGCTGCCAGCGTCCTAGGTGTCAACCAAGTACCTTCTTAAGATGTACAATGTTCCAAGTAGCACAGTTTTTTGCAGTTCCACTGGTGTTATTGCAGGAAGCTGCAATTTGTTGATGTATCTTATAAAATTCTTGGACATGGTACCAAGTGCCCCGATGAAAATGGGTATCACTGTTACATGTTTCATCCATAATCGCGTAGTTTCAATGGCCAGGTCGCAATATTTCGTGATTTTGTTTCTAGTTCTTTTTTTTTTCTGACACTGGCATCTCCTGATACCGCAATGTCAATAAATTGTACATTTTGGTTTTCGACAACTGTGATATCTGGTGTTATTTTTTTTTTTATTCTTATATTATAATATAATATTCCTTTTGATTGAAAGATAAGGTTCTAAAGCGTAATATCCATGGAGAAAGTTTTCTTTGAACTACTAAGCTAGCCTACATGGTAAAAATAGTCTTGACTTGTCTCTCTCATAGTCCTGAACATTGTGATTGAAGTAGCTGGTTTAAGTAATGTTTGGCTTTTGTCTTGTTTCATTTTAATTTTATGAAGGAACTGAAAGGGCCTTCCTTTGAAAGCCTCACTGGGCAGGAAAAAAAGATTTAAAGGGGTCATATTTCAAGAGCCACATTATAAATGAGACTTCCTCATCTTGAAAACATGAGGAAAGGAATTTCAGATATGAGCTTGGAATTTGTTCTATTCCTAACCAACAGCATGGTGAAATATAAATGTTTCCGCTGCAGAGGAAACATATTATAAGTGAAATAAAGTTGATAAAGGATAAAAGAGTCGTGGTAGCACAATAATTAAAATGCAATATTGCAGGATAATTCTGCCAACTGCTAGCAGTTCAATGCACACTGGCTCAAGTTTGACTCAGCCTTTCATCTTCCCGAGGGCGTAAAAGGAGGATCCAGATTGTTGAGAGCAATATGCTGATTCTGTAAACTGCTTAGAGAGGGTTGTAAAGCACAGTGGTATATAAGTCTAAGTGCTATTGCTATTACTATGTAGATCCCAAACAACAAAACTATAAACATGGAAAGAGTCACAGAATTGATAAAAATTGTTTAATCGTAGGTAGAAAAAGTGTCTTGTCTCTGCTAGTTTCAAATTTATGATATGTTTTCATTCAAGACAATATTTTGATAGTTTGAAAACTGCTTTACTAATGTTTTACTGTGACTGAATGCATATGAAACTTTTTCAAGTAACCGCTTGAAAGTTACGTTTCTGATATGCTTTACACACTAGGGTGAGTGATGAAAAAGATGCACGTGGCTATCTTCAGGCACTAGCTTCTAAGATGACAGAAGAACTTGAATCTTTGAAAAGCTCTAGTCTGGGATCAAGAACACTGGTGAGCATGGAAATGTACATGATTAGTTAATGGGAAAGCTTTATGGTGTCTGCTGTTTTAATTGCAGTTCAATCACTACCAGCTGGGTCTGCTGGTATCCTACTTAGATGCCATGGGAGAGTGAAGAGTTCAGCATTAAACAGGTCCCTCATAATCC
This sequence comes from Masticophis lateralis, assembly GCA_030761175.1. Lineage (NCBI taxonomy): Eukaryota > Metazoa > Chordata > Lepidosauria > Squamata > Colubridae > Masticophis > Masticophis lateralis. The sequence goes on along the minus strand of JAUDYJ010000001.1, from coordinate 318,177,966 downwards.
CAACAGAATCATTGCATCATCTTCTGAGCTATACCATGGCATAGATATAGTGCTTATGGCTGAGAAAAAATCCTCTCACACTTTTTTACTAGCCTCTGTAAGTGAGAGTCTGCTGCTCTAAAAGAAGAGGGAAAGGTTGTTTATTATTCAGTTGTGGTGTTTCTAAAACTCCTTGATATACTGGAACTGAAACCATGTTAAGAATCTATATGAACACCATGATGGCTCAGATCATTTGTCTATTTAACTCACCAACTTGAGCATATAGTTTAAGACATCCACAAGTAGGATATGAATTAAATTGTTTTCTACTCTTGTTGCTCCCAGTCTGTCATTTGTATACAGTATGCTGCTTCTTATGTAGTTATTCTGTGTACTCAGTGAGTGACAATTCCATGATCTAAGTGTTCACATCTTCAGCCTATGATTTCCACAAATGAATTATGCATCGAATGAAAGATGTATACTTTATCTATTAAAAATATCTGCTGGCGAGTTCTCATCTAATGAGATCTGAGTTCTATTATTATGCGAGATGAAGAAAAAAAAACCCTTCATCTGCTATCTCACTATTATACATATTTTCTAAATTTCATTATACCTCCTTTTACTAACCCTATTTTCCAGATTAGAAACACTTGACCAATTTGGATTTTTATGCCTTTTTTACTATTTCTACATCCTTCTTTGAGACAAAGTTATTCCCTTAATATGAATCCTTTTATATTTTCCACCATCCCTGGTTCATTGTTCTAAATCAAGACTGAAACTAATCACATTTGATTTAATCCTTTAATCCTTAAGAATTAAATAGCTATTTAAAGAAGGTTGTAGTACAGAGTAGTACATAGTACAGCTATGCTGGCTGGAGAATTCTGGGAACTGAAGTCCACAAGTCTTAAAGCTGCCAAGTTTGAAGACCTCTGTTGTAGTACTTTTATGGACAGCTTTTATTTCCTTTCCTTTAGTTTTTGTTTTAAGTACTACCTATTTTGAAATCCATTTGGGAAGAATGACTAGATTATAGTTATATATAAATAACATATTATTTAATGCTACAAGAAAAGCAGGAATTGGAGATAATATACAACCCAAAGAAAAAGAATATAGGCGTGGCAATGTTTCATAGGACAGGAGGTGCTTTCATCTGATGTTCCCTTTGCTCTTTTCTACCTCCTTTCAATATATTGGGAAAGAAAATGTTTCACCTATTACATGCCAAGGAAAGAGTGGTACTCCTGAGACCTGCAAGTTTAACAGAGGTCCATAATACAACATCCTGGTTAAGTGTTGCTGGCATTGCTCTCTCTTTTTTCAGATTGCATTTATGTGTATCTGATAAGAATGTAAATTTATCTGAAATCAATAGGAACTGATTGAGAAATACAGGTAGCCCTTGACTTATGACCATAGCTGAGCCCAACATTTCTGTTGTTAAGTGAGATGTTTGTTAAGTGAGTTTTTGTCCCATTTTATGACCTTTCTTACCGCAATTGTTAAGTGAATCACTGCAGTTGATAAGTTAGTAACCTGCTTGTTAAGTGAGCCTGGCTTCCCCATTGACTTTACTTGTCAGAAGGTTGCAAAAGGTGATCACATGACCTTGGGACACAGGAAGTATGAACCAGTTACCAAGCCTCTGATCACATCATTATGGGGAATGCCTCAAAAGTTTTGACTGTGAAAAATGATCATAAATCACTTTTTTCAGTGCTGTTGTAACTTTGAATGGTCACTAAATGAACGAGGAGTACCTGTAAAGAGTTATTCTGACATTTTTTCCAATTATATAGGATTTTTCAAATCAAACATGCACTCATTAATAGTCGTAAATACAAGTGAAATTTTTGAATAGCATTAATATTTAAAATGTTATTAATGTTTAAAATGTTTTTAATAATGTAGAGGAAATAACAATTGCTTGATGTAACAGGATCCACTCTGGAAAGTGAGACGTAGTCAGAAGTTGGATATGTCAGCAAGGCTGGAATTACAGTCTGCTCTTGATGCTGAAATACGTGCCAAACAGCTAGTCCAAGAAGAATTAAGGAAAGTGAAAGATGCCAACCTGTCCTTTGAAAGGTAATTTTTGAAAGGGCCGGGTCCTGTGTAATGATGTATTTTAACATGTATTAAAGCTTTTTTTATGCTGATCTCTTCTAGGTATTTGTTCCTTTCTGATGGTTCTCAGCAATTGGTATTTAATTTAATTGGTATAACTGTCTTTAGTACTGGAAGCAATATATCACACTCACGAATTATAACCATGAATAACATTTACCTCTATTATGGAAATGAAAAATAACTAAATTTAGGAGGGTTGGAAGAGCCACTCAACAAAGAACAGAGGCAGTAAAATATGTGGTGGTTTCATATGTCCCTGTATTTCCATTTTGTCATTTAGCAAACTAAAGGAATCTGAAGCAAGAAATCAGGAACTCTTGGAAGAAGTTGAAGGTTTTAAAAAGAAACTGGAGGAAAAATACCGATCAGATGCAGGTGAAAATTTAGCCAACATATGATTGCAGAATTATTACTATTGTTTGTTTATTTGCTTATGCATTTATTTATGTACTTATTTTTTAGGTCTTAAACTTTCAGATTTCCAAGTTTCCATTTTTGAGTACTTCAATACCTCTCCTCTTACGCATGATCTAACTTTCAGAGTGAGTATTAAAATGTTTTTTTATTAATAAATATTTCTCCTCAATATCTTTTCTTCAGTTGTCAGCTTAATTCTTCCACATCCTTTCTCAAATCGCATTCCTCACTAAAGAGAAAATTCATTGGTATCTTCTGGCATTCTTTACCCTTTATTATCTCACAACATGGACAGACAGACTTCTTTCTATACTACCCCTTTCCATTGAGAAAACAGACGAAGTAATATTAAAATAGTAAAGAGAAAGATTTAGATCAATGAGATCTACAATTAAACTTTAGAAGCTCTGCTGATCCACTATATTAACCAGTATTAAACAAGCACCATAGCTTGCAGTTGCTTTTGCCTAACAGGAAAAAAAATCATATATTTATACAGTTTTTGTAAGTATAAATATAACCCATTCTTGATTAATATAGCCACTTAAACTAATGAATTCTTTCTTTTTACTTCACATTTATAAATTCTAAATCCAAAATGTGGTTGTCAGTGTCATTTTTAATATTACTTTAAATGTGATACTAAACTTGCAGTGGATATACGTACAATAACAGTAAATTTTATATACATATCTGTTGGTTAGAAATGAGATGAAAAGGCCATTTCACGCAAGAGAAAAAAAGATATGTCAAGATTTACCATTCTGAGGATCAGCTTATCCATCTTTTGCCATTTTGCCAGTCAAATATTCAAAAAATATCACAGATTGGATGAAAATAGTCATACCCAGCTGTTTGTATCATAATGGTAGTGGCTGTTTGTGAAATTGTGGTCCATAATTTAAGCCTTTCACAGACTGTTTGATTTAAACTTCAGGTGCACATACCTGAACCATTTACAAATAAACAGTTTTCCTCTGAGGTCAATAAAGAAAAGTATCATATGGAATTATTAATGTTAGGTTCAACACACTTGATCTCCCTGAATTGTGTGGCTCATTCTATAAAACAGGAAAAATTGATATTGTAAATAAGATCATATGTGAGAATAAAATACAAGAGTTATTTTTTATTATCTCAGCAGCATTTGTACAAGTCTAGCTTCCCTTATTTCCTTTCCAAATGTTAAGCTAATTGTGGAAAAAAGGCAGATAGGTTTTAAGTCTTTGAATGAATAAAATAGGAACTTGTACTGTTTATTTCTCCAAGAATCTGGCTGTCGTTTCTAGCTGCAGTAAAACAATAAATTATTTTTTCCTACATAGTTAAAAGCCTTAAGTGACAGAGGCTGCACTTTTAATCAAAGTCAAGCATTATTCTTCACCAAATATTCCTTTAAGATATGTTTATCTATGCATATGTACATTTTCTTTTAAGCATGTATTCATGGTATCTTCCAAATATGATTGTAGAAACCAAAAACTGAATATGGAGCTGGCAACAAGTTTTGAAAGTCTATTCAGTTAATTTCTTCACTTAAATCTGTATTTCATTTGCTATATGTGGTATGATCAACATATTCACAGCATCTCCAGTTCACCTTTATTGAAATCCAGAGTTCCAGTCTGTATAGCCTTTTCCACTAAGATCACTGTCGTCTCTTTCAGCGAATGCAATGTTTTCAGAGATCCTTTGCCCAGAAATTCTTATTATTGCCATTGTATCAGAGAAATGGCATAGTTTTCCACCTGGACTGATTTTTTGAGATAATTATGTCTAAAATGCCTCTTTGCTATACTGACCACCTTCTTCAGTATTGTTGCATTATGGCAAGGCTGGGACCAAGAATTCAGCTCTCATTCTGAAAGTCTGTTTCAGTTGCAAGCTGATTTGTATGATGATGCAGTCTTTGAGCCTTGAAATTCAAAATCATTTTAAGTAGAAGAAGCAGTCTACTAGCTACAAGATGCTAATAATTCACCAGTTCTCCTCTTCAGGCTTTCAGTACTGCTGAAGATAACAGAAGATGCCTGAGTCAAGGCGACTATTATGTCATTAATCTTTCACCATGTTAAAAATCTTCACATAATGGAAGACTGAAACTAATTCCTATTCCAACATTCATCTTTTAGGTCTTTTATAGTCAGGATATCTCAGCCAAGCTCCTACTGTCCAAAATATTCAATAGCAGGCAATTAGACAATCTCAGCAGCAGGTAGTTGGACAATCATCAGTAAAGTATCCACCTCAAAAGCATTATGAGGTGTACACTATCAAATATGAAGGGGAAATGCCATAATATTAGTGGAATAAAGTTTGTCCATTTTCATTCCACTTGCCAGAGGTATTTTCAAGATTTCAAGCAGAAGGAGAATTTGCTAAGAATTAAAATCAATGGAAATAAAAAATCTACACAGCCTTGTTCAAATGCCTCTTCCAACAAAAGCCATGGTCTGTGAAGAGTTTACAAAGCATCAAAAGGAATCTCATTGTTGGAATATATCAGTCAGGAGAAGGATACATTTTTTCCCCCAAGGCAATGGATATACTATGGAACACAGTGAAGCAGTCATCAACAAATGGAGAAAATATGGCATAACAGTGGCATTACCAAGAACCTTCTAATTTGGGGGAAGAGAGCATTATGTCAGCATTATGAGCATTTACATTTACATTTGCCATCCATGTTGCTGCAGGACTATGGACAGTTTACAACAGTAGAATGTAAAATTATATTAAAAATGTAAATATAGCATTAGTAAAACAATGAGTTGCTAGCAAAAATAAATAATGAAAAATACAGCAATATGAATTAAAGGTAAGTGGAGAAAGAACGGATGCAAGGGAGGAGTGGAGTCTGCTATTAGTCTAATAGCCACCTCCAATACATTGTACTATTGCGTCTCCCTTTATTTTATACATAGTACAGAGACTTATACCAACACAACTTTTCCCATTTATCACAACTTTGTGGGATTTTTTTTCAATGGATGGCACCAGGCCCATTCTCCATGTCTAAAATAGCATTTTGTATCAATTGACTATGTCCTCGCTGCTTATTCTTGTTGTTATCTTTTTAATCATATAGCCAGGTCATTCCATTATTGCATATCCTGGATCTTTCTGTATTATGATGAAAGATATATAATGTGGAGGGGCAGGAGTCAATACTACTTTCCTTTCCATTGGTGAATCTTACATGCAAGCTCTCATCAAGAATAAAGACAAAGATCATTCTTCAGCTATTGAGCCATGTGTTATAAATTTAGCAATTGGTTTTGCCCATAGTCATCTGTACCCCTTAATGAGTGGCATGTTCATTCCACTCAGGGGTGAGTTCTACTTACCTTTACTACCGGTTCGTAATGGGAAGCTTCTGCACATGCACAGATCATCGATGACGACATCCGGGGCAGTGGGCAGGGCCTCCCTCTGGTTTTACTACCGGTTCTTGTGAACTGGTCCGAACCGGGGGCAACCCACCACTGATTCCACTCCTTTGAATTCAGATGTCCCTGGCTCTAGTTCTTCATTCCTGACTTCAAGGAATCTCTCCCGAAAATCTCTTATCAAAATTTATCCTTATTCCTTCCCTAACTGAATCATTTGGCTCTGCTTATCAAATCTCAGTGAGGCTTTTTAAAGATCAATGTTTTGAATTGCGGGAAAGCTGGTAATACCCAGTCTGCAGCCTGGGCAAGATAGATACCCAGTGGATGTTGATGGGAATTTATTTTGTGTTGCGATTATTTTTTCATGGAATGGAGTCTCTTTGTACCTCTTTCTAACTGTTCCCTCTTTAGCTGCATGCTGTTCCCACCATGGTGTTCTTGAACACCACAATGCACTGTTTTATTACATCTTGCTCATTGATGCAACACTTCTTCAACTGTCCCAACTTACTCTCTATCAAGTATGGCTGTTTTACCCAAAGCTTAATTCCCTCAACCATAAAACTTGATGGATTTAGTTCTAACCAAGTTAGAAATTCTCCCAGTTTCTTGAAAACCATTCTGGAAGGCTTCCAATGCAATCAAGTAGAAATCCTTTGAAGATATCCTGTATCAATGAAATTCCTCATAACAACAACAAATTTGTGATGTTTTGACACTCTCTCCTATATATACCAAGTTATGACTGCTTTCACCCTCACTGGGGATAGCTCTTTATATATTTTTTAACCTGCTAATAAAATATTTCATGAAAATCCTGGTAATCCTGTATCTGCTGATATGTTTGCCAGTTTTGGTTTGGAGTTTTAACCTTGTTCTCTTCATGCTAATACTAAATCATACAAGTCTATAGCAATCACTTTTATTCAGTTTTCATTCATGCCATAAAATGATATATTTGAAAGTACAGCAGTGGTTTTGTAGTATGCCAATTTGAATTATGATATTTTATTATCTTCCCTTTCCCACAAATCCCTCAATTTCAATGGAAACATAAAGCAGCAATGTCTATGTAGGATCCATGTAATTCAATAAGAGTGACAGAATTATTTGCAGTTTTTCTTCCAAAACTCCCCATACTGGATTGGTACCTGGGCTCAACATTTCACCTTTCTCCAACATTATGGAAGGGATGTCTGCTCTCAGATTGCTGCTATTTTGAAAAAAATGTTCTTTGATCACTTCATGATGATTAAACCCTCCAATGTGGAAAACATATTGAAGAAGACCCTGTATGTAACTGGACTTCTTCAATAGGCCATCTGTGACTTCAGAAATCCTTTCTCATAGTTGCTCAGAGGAACTATTTTTTTCATTTTCCTTTCTCCTCCAATGATAACTTTGACAAAAAGCCAACTTGCAAATAAACATCTTATTTGTAAATCAAACTCTAGGAGTTTGTATTTAACATGATTTTGGAGAGTAGTTAACATGATTGATAGTCACTTGATGGAGCTAGGTAGTATCTGACATTTTGTTTACATTGAACTTCGTATAAAATAAAGTGTATCATGGAATTATTACATCAAATAATAACATATTTAGCTAATAGCATGTTTACAGACCACCTACATATTTTAGATTTTCGAAGTGACATTATTTTCTTAACAATAATCATATTCTAACTATTTCCTCCTAAATGCAAAAATACACATGCAATACTTTAGGTCTATTTATATTAATGTACATATTTATTCATGTACAATTTGAAAACTCACATGTGTTTTTGACTTTGTCTATGTGTCAGATGAATTAACATAAAACATAGTTGTAGTGTTTCAAGTAATAAGCAGATTATTTTATTCCTTTATAATACATTCTGTCTTGTGACAGTAATGTGAAATACTGGTTAAAGTGTTTGATCGGTGGATGCAGATTCCAAGTTTTTCTTCATCACGGGATGATTTGGGTCACCAATCTCTTTCAGACCAACAGACAGCCCATGAGGCAGTTGTTTGAAAAAGAATGAAAGGAAAGATTACCGTGTGTGCCCCTGTAAATTCCCAAATACAACAGAATATCAATCTTATAATAAATTGGATTTCTTATCCACAAGCCTTTGCTTTTAGAGATGTCTTTTATAACCATGTTTCCTTCCTCCCCTTCTTCCTCCTCTACTATTTTTGCACCTGCATTTTGATTTGCGTATTCCATGCCATTCAGACAGTACAGCTTTCAGATACACTTTAATAATAATAAAAAAAACATAATTAACTAATGCTTTATGTAGATTTTGGCATTTGGTTGGACTTTGTAATCAAGTGGAATATTGTGTCTAATCAGTTTAAAAGAACTTCAGATGATTTGGGGAGGCTAACCGATGAGGGCTTTATTTTAGAAGGAAAAGTCAGTTCATGATTGTTCTATCAGATTAATTTCCATTGTGTTCTGGGGGCTCGTTTTTAGTAGGGGCAGAAGAACTCTCTTTATCTTTTTTTATTCTGAACAGATAGATTCTTTAACCTCGGATAACCTCGATCTTCCTATATTGAGTGACTATTGATGCTAGAAGCTAATTTTTTTGATTGTGTTTCTGCAGACAAATTCTGTTAGTGAACAGGAGGTGCAAGGTACCAAGGCCGAGGTGGCACTGTCAACTTCTGTTGCACCTGCAGAACAGCAGCAGCAAGAAGTAAGCATCCATATCCAAATAAACAATTTGGGGTATCCTAATATATGTGTGTCTCAATTAGAGATCCATGAGAAAAGAGTTTCTCTTTTCACGGCATGCTTCTTTGTAGACTTGTATCATGTTTAAATGTAGACAGTTGGCATGCACTTCATTTGTTTTGCTACTGTTTCCCTGGCTCTCATTGTCGCATTCAGCTGTGCATTTCTTGTTCTCTTATTTGCTTATCTTCTGCTGCTCGCTAAAGTGCAGGTTTTCCTGTGAGTCTATCTTGAGCTGCAAACTTGCTTCTAGTAAATTAGGGGCAAGCCAGCATTTTTCAGTAGAATCGCTAACCTAAAATTTAGAAGTAGATTTGTCAAATGTTGCAACACCAAATGTATATGGGATCCTGGAAAAATTATTCAGCTACAGTTTTTTGCAATCCAGGAACCAATTCGGCTTCAGAGGATGCCTGCTGCTCCTTCCCCCACCATTCAGTCCATTTCTCTAGCTGTACCAAAGGTAGGGGGCTTTAATGGTTTGTTTTAACAAAAAAAATGTGGGCAGAGAGTTAACATGTAAGGTATTATGCCTCATGCATGATCCATTTGCCAGTTTGTTCATGTCTGTATGTTAGCTATGTCTAAGCATGTTTTGGGGGGGGCGTATTTTAACCTGGACTAAGAATTAAAATGAATTCTGTATAGAATGATATGGAAGTGTTTTGGGGTGTTTTGTTTCCAGCTAATTCATAATGGGACAGGTTCTGGGTACTTCCCCAGAAAATACCTGCTGTATAAGTAGATGACAAATGCATTTTCTGTCTAAATCTTTGCCTGAGAGGGTATTTTCAGTCATTTTTAAAAATCAGTAAAAAACCCAGCAAGTTGGCATTAAAGCTAGCTTTTATTAAGAGTAGAAGTTTCTATTCTGATTGTGACTTTGACTATGCAACCATATGTGAAGGAAATGTCAGAGAAGAACCCTCTTATTTTCCACAAAACCTGGAACTGCTGTAACATTAAAAAAGAGAATAGCTTCTCTAGCCACTTCCACGTGTTTATAAAGTAAGTGCAAACTGTGTCCATCCAGTAAGTTTGATCTGGCAAATTTCCACATTTTTCCCCTTCCTCTTTCCCCTTCCCCCCTTCCCTTCCTTCTTTTTCAATCAGACTGGAAATTTGCTGGCTTGGATCTCCCCCCCCCTCGAACCTTAAATAAGTCTGTTACCAGGAGGAATTGACCTAGTTCACAAACCCCAAATTAGAACTTCGTATTTGTTTATATTATTTTGTTCCACAGACTTAAGTGCAGTCGATATTCAGTTGTGGTAGCCAGTAAGCAACTAGTTTTGCTATATATTATTAAGTGTGGTGATAAAAAAGATGTTGAGCTTCTGTAAAAGCTAATATAATAATGGTGGGTTAAACAAGCCTACATATTATTTCAGTTTCAGTATATGAGTGGATTTGACTGTAGGTTATAACTCTTAGCTGTTTGTTGATTATAATTTAGGCAGTTGCACAGTGTAGCTATTTTTTTAAAAAAAAATATCTGGCCCAAACTACTCTATACTGGACATGTATTTATTTTGAAAGAATGATTATATTGCTTTTGACAGTACAATTCAAATATAAATTAACCAATATAAAAACTATTTCAGACCAGTGCAAAAGTCAGGATAAAACAAACAAAGCATAATCAATAGGAAAGCACATTAATCTGTCATAAAAGCAAAACAAAAGAACAGTACCTATTTGAAATCAATATATTCTTAACAGTTCATCAAAAACTGAGTGGCATTAATCTCATTAACTGCTGAAAATAATCACAATGAACAGCTAAAGCATTATTCTGTTCAAAATAGTTTTCATATGAAGAGAGAGGATGTAATACACTGTGTCAGCAGCATATGAGGAGGAGCTCCTAACCAAGATCCATTCCAAATAAGGGTTTACAGTTGAATCAACCCCAGCCATCCACTTGATACGGAATTGATATGGAAGCTGATACACTGTCTCATTAATAATTTATCAGAGGTGTCAGTTTTTCAGTGAACTTTTATGTTGCTTTATTGTGAACTTATTTTTCAGCCTAAAGCTCATCAACTAAGTATCAAATCCTTTTCAAGCCCAACTCAATGCAGCCACTGTACATCTCTCATGGTGGGATTGATTAGACAGGGTTATGCTTGCGATGGTAAGTTGGTTAAATTTCTTAAACATTTGGGCATCTTAACAGCCTACTTGTGATTTGGAAAGAAAACAAATCTGTTTAAAATTTTCTTGTAGTAAGCATCTATTTATAGTAGTAGCATTGAATAAAGGCAGAAATTTAGTTCCCAAATGCATTGGTTTAAATTTAGCTTTAAATCTATTCTTTTTTATAGTATGGCTAATTGGTGTTAGATGATGTTAATGCACAGTTATGCCACACAATTCAGGGAATTGTGATTCTTTCTTAATTATTAAGATTATATACCATATTTTTCGGAATATAAGATGCACCGGAGTATAAGATGCATCTTAATTTGGGGGGAGGAAAACAAGAAAACAAGAATTCTACCTCTGCCTACCAGCATTTAAGATGGCGCTGCTTCATACTGCCCTCCTCCTCTTCCTGCAAGCAAGAGTTGCCTCAGAGACTCGGCTGGGAAAGAGTGTGTCGATTACTGATAAGTTATTTTCCAGAAAATTTATCAGGGTGCTCCTGAGATCTGCAGGGACTATTCGCTTTCCCCCAAAGAGGCCCCTAATATGCTCTGGGGGGAAGGGACAGAGCACGGCCTGAGGAACAAACCTCTTTGGGACAGTCTGGGGTGGAATCTGCCCGGCAGCTTTGGGGAACAAGGCAGGCACCACGATTTGCAGCTGGTCACCCCTCTGGCTGCCCAACGGGCAGCTCAGGGCAGACAATGGTCTCAATGCTCTCCCCAGCAAAGTGAGGAGCCACTGCCACTGCTGCCTAAGCCCTCTCAGCACCCAGGAGCCGAGCGAGAGCTCCTAAAGTGAAACATCCCTCCTTTCCAGCAACCGCTGCCCAGATTCCCCAATGCAATTCTCAGAGCCACGTTTCAGGCGGCAGGCAGCCAGTTCCCCTGAAATGTGCAGCGGGGAACTGGGGACTGTTTTGGATTCGGGGAAGGGATTGTAGTGCTGCCACCTGAAAGTGCTTTTCTTCCCATTGCACATTGCAGAGCCCCACACCCTCATCCTCCTTCTCAACAGACTCACCTTCTCTTTCCTCCTGGACAGATCCGCAGTCTGAAACGCAATGCACTTTTTTTGCCTCTGCACACACCATGTTTGGAATCAGGAAGGGTATCACGGGTCTGCTGCCCGAAAACGCTTTCCTTTGGAATCCTGATGCTGCTGCACATTGCAGGGGAACTGACCACCTGCCGCCTGAAGCGCGGCTCTGAGAATTGCATTGGGGAATCCGGACAGCGGTGGCTGGAAAGGAGGGACGTTTCACTTTAGGAGCTCCTGTTTGGTTCGCTCGGCTCCTGAGCATGGAGAGGGCTTACACAGCAGCGGCAGCAGCTCCTCATATTGCTGGGGAGTGAAGTCATTGCAACTATTGTCTGCCCTAAGCTGCCTGCTGGGCGGCCAGAGGGTGACCAGCTGCAAACCGTGGGGCCCACCTTGTTCCCCGAAGCTGCCAGGCAGATTTCCCCCCACCCCACCCCCGAGACCGTCCCGAAGAGAATTGTTCCTCAGGCTGTACCCCGACCCAGATCCTCACTACCTGGAACTGCCCGAAAATGTCTGAAGGGTGGGGGCCGGCTGATGGGCAGGGCTCCATTCGGAGTATAAGATGCATCCAGATTTTCACCCTCTTTTGGGGGGTAAAAAGATGTGTCTTATACTCCAAAAAATACGGTATACGCTGAACAATATAAAGCTATAAAATATATTTAGTATACAGATTGTTTTACTTGAATTATAATATATAATATTATAGACTGCTTTCCTACAAATTAGATGTTGATGGGAATTTCTTTTGAATAATGACACTAAATGTTTGGGACTTTCTCAGAATGTTTACCTATACATTGATGAAATATATAAAGAAAAATTAAGCTATTAATCTTAGGTGTATCTACAAGTTTCTATCTAGGAGTTCTAGAACTATGGGTCAGTACCAGCCAGATAGTTGCAACCTATATTTTGGGAAGGAGAGGGGAGATCATATCACTTAAAAAAAAAATTGGACAGATAAAGTGAGACTACTATCCAAATCCACAGTAAGGTATGCTCCCTGTTCTGCACATGTAGGCTACTTGCGTCTCATACTGGAATATTACATCTTGGGTGACTCAAGAAAATACCAGTTATCAGTAGTCCTTGACAAACTACCGTAATGCAATCTTTCCATCACAATCATATATCATAATGGTTATAAAATAGGCTAGTTACATTACCCAACCTGATTTTATGACCGTTTTTCAAGCACAGCTGTTAATCTAACCAGCGGTTCAATATGGGTGCAGTTTTGCCAAAAACTGGAAGTAAATGCTGGCTTTGAGGAAAGCTGTCATAAAACATTGTCATTTGATTGAGGGATGTGGACATGTGAACACAGATGGGGCCCAACCAGTGGAATTTCGAATGCATTTTGTAATTTCCCCTTTTCAGGTCAATTGGAACTTTGAATGGTCATTAAGTGACCTCTTGTAAATTGAGGACTACCTGTATATTAGAAATTAAATGGAGTTCTGATAACATTCAGGGGCAAAGATTTGCATAAATCTGGGAAATGCAAAATAGGGATGCATGCTTTTTTATTATTATTATAAAAATAGAAATAAAACTCTAAAAATAAAGTTTTATTTAGCTCAACAGATCTTGAATATCTTCAGACTTAGGTAACCGTTCCAGAAATGAAAATATTGGTTTGCATTTTATTCCTTTATCTGTAGATTTTACACATATTTATTGCAGACCTTTATTTCATAAGGAAAAAAGGGAGTCTTGCCAAACTAGGTTCCATTTTTTGGTTTAAAATCAGAACTCTAATGGGTCTTTTAAAGACTTAAATAATTGACCAGAAACAGAGTTGTTCAAAATTCACCAGGAAGAGCCTGGTGGCGTAGCAGATTAAAGCACCGTAATTAACATTCAGCTGTCTGCAATTACTGCAAATTCAAATCTCACCAGGTTCGAGGTTGACTCAGCCTTCCATCCTTTCTAAGGTGGGTAAAATGAGGACTCAGTTTGTGGGGGCAATAAGCTGATTTTGTATAAATATACAAAAGTATGAAGGCTATTGCTTAACGCATTGTAAGCTGCCCTGAATCTCCGGAGAAGGGCGGCATATGAATCAAATTTTAAAAAATAATAATAATTAAGTATGTATAAATTCAGGAAGAAAGAAAATGCCATAATTTTAAAACCTGGAGAATCTTTTATACTTTAAAATATAATATTACTGAAGCGTGATTATGGTTTAATGGAGCTCCTGCTATGATATATTCATTACTTTTTAATATGAAATAAATGAATATTGTGTTTGCCATTTTAAACTGGTCTTTCTTAGCTGCTGACTAACTATGGTGTGATGTCCTTTCCTTGCTCATTCACAATTCTGTTAGCCGGTTCTCTAGTCTATAGAATTTATTGTATCATAACACAAAGCTTAACAAGTTTACTTTTTCATCCTTAGTGTGTTCGTTTGCATGCCACGTTACCTGCAAAGACGGTGCACCGCAAGTCTGTCCTATACCTCCAGAGCAAGCCAAGAGACCCCTTGGAGTAGATGTTCAAAGAGGCATAGGAACAGCCTATAAGGGCTATGTCAAGGTAAGAATCTGGCAGAAAAGGAGGATGGTCCTTTGCACATATTGGCAGATGGTCAGAAATCAGATAATCAGACTTACTTTGCATAGTCAAATACCAGTTCAAATTTAGACATAGACAGGCAAATCTGGCTGTACAATGGAGTCCAGGTTCAGTTGAAAACTTCAAGCTGGTCGCTTCTTGAGGAATTCCAAACTTAATACAATTTCAGGTAAAAGAAATTAGAATAAAAACTTTAGGAGTCAAGCATGGCAAGATGGGATACAAGACATTGCTTCCAACCCCATCATCAACATCCAAACCACAGTTGTACCCAGAACAGTCTCAGGGTATTTGAAGCTTTCCAGTTCAATATCTTTCCCAGCATTTCCTTCTCCTCTAAAGATAACTTGTCCCATTATGGCTTATTGATTGCACCTTCATTACTCAGGATTTAATTATTATCAAATTGTTATGTTATTGCTGCTGTCCTCCAAAATCATGATTAAAAAAGATAGGTAGATGGAAATAATTACCAAGTTCAGTGGAGTGTCTGTGACATTTGAAAAAGTAATTATACAGCATAAAATAATGACAACAATCAGCAGCACTTAACTAAACTCAGCTGATCTTGAAAAGTTAAGCAGAATTGGGCCTAATTAGTACTTGAATAGAAGACTATTAGGAACTGTAACTTTGACAGAACTGGGATATGAAAAATATTCCCAGAGAAAGCAGGGACAGACGTTCTATATTGACATCTAGAATGCATGTTCATATAATCATTAGGAATTGGGCTTAACTGTTAGAGAATATGTTTGCAAAGTTTCTGTTGAATTTACATGAGCCAGATAAAGAGATTTAGAAAAACCTTTCATCTATCTATCCATTCATTAATTTATTATTTAGTTGTAAATAGACCTCCAATATTTCTGGGTGGCCTACAATTAAAAAAAATTAGATAAATACAGAAATAAAATAGAAATTGGAATGTCCTGCACGGGGGCTCAGCCATCACTCTACTCCCAAAGCCAGGGAGAATATTCAAGTCTTCAAAAGCTTCCTGAATGATATCAACATTGGAGCTATCTTGGGAGTTGGGGGATATCTTTCCAAGAGAGCAGGTGCTGCAACAGTGAAAGCACGCCTCTTGGAACCTGCTAAACGGCATTGCTTAATCAATGGGATCCCAAGTGTGCCTACTGTGCCTGATCTCACCAGATGGACAGAACATTTGGAGACCAGCCATCCTTCAAATAACCAGGGCTTATGCCATGAATTGTATAATGAATTGTTTTAGAAAGTATCTGATAAAATCCATTATTTAACAGTACAAAGTTGGAAATTGTTTTATAGGAATGGTGGAATTTTATTGTTTATTCAAGAGATAAGTATTCTTGTGGCAGCCTATATCAGAAATTATGGGGAAATTAAAATATATCATCATCATTAACTTTAAATTAATACTTTTAAAACAGATTTCTTATAAATTGATCCATGGCTTGAAAGAGTTTTGCTTATTTGATTAAATTGTGGCTTAATATTATTTGCAAATTCAGCTATTGAGAAAATGAGTGTCATGGAACTTAATTTCCTATGAAGAGATGAATCATAACATTCAAAAGATCACTTCAGGTTCCTTAGGGAAGCCAATCATATTTATTGAGCAATTTGCTAATTGATTGATTTGTTTGCAGCCATTGTATATCTAAAATGAAGAAGTTATAATATTTAAAATATATATATATTGTTGGAAATCCCTGGAAATATTTTTATGAGTCACTTCAATATTGAGATGGTATATACACTGCTCAAAAAAATAAAGGGAACACAAGCAGAAGACCTCCGAGATCTGAATGAATGAAATAGCCTTATTAAATACTTTGTTCGTTACATACAGTAGTTTTGTGTTCCCTTTAGTTTTTTGAGCAGTGTATAAACTACTGTATGTAAAGAACAAAATATTTAATAAGGCTATTTCATTCATTCAGATCTCGGAGGTCTTCTGCTTGTGTTCCCTTTATTTTTTTGAGCAGTATATATTTAATGAATAAACAATAAATTTAATAAATAAAAATGAGTCTTTGCCCCCTTTTATGATATGAATAATATATTTCTACATTTACAGGTCCCAAAACCAACAGGAGTTAAGAAAGGATGGCAGCGGGTTTATGCAGTTGTCTGTGACTGTAAACTTTTCCTCTATGATGTGCCTGAAGGAAAATCCACTCAGCCAGGAGTTGTTGCAAGTCAGGTTATGGATCTCAGGTTTGCAACCTTAAGCCACATCTTTTTGTAAGCTTGATTGTGTCAGAGAAAAATTAGCAAGTGAAGAATGACACAATCGCTGAATTTTCTTTGATGTTACATAGCATGCTTTGATACATTGTATATCATTTTGACAAAAGTGTAGACCACATTTGTATAAGATATGAGAGAATAGGTTTATGTTCTCACATGCTCTTGATTTTTTTCTGGTAGAAAATAATATAAATCTGTAGACAAAAGCTCTTTAACTTAGTGATTCAAATTTTACCAATTAATTTGTTAATTTCTTGTTAATAATCTTTGCTTTAGCAAGGATTTTAAATATGTAGTTTAAATTTAATAACATGTAGTGTTGTGTTCTTTTCCAGAGATGAAGAGTTTTGTGTGAGTTCTGTCCTAGCATCGGATGTTATACATGCAACCCGTAAAGATATTCCTTGTATATTCAGGGTATGATAATTTGACTAATTTGTACATATACAATTCATGTTTTACTTAGCTGTGATTGATAAAAAATAAAGCTTTACAGAATTTTCCAATCTAGGCATAACAATTTTTAGGTTTCCATAGCTACCCTATCAAAGATTGATTGTGAGTTTACAATCTTTTTATAATAATTTAGTCACAGAAATATATTTTATTATATTCTAGTTTTTTTTCTAATTTTCTTTTAGAATCTGTCTAAAAGGGTGATAAGACAGTGGTGAAACATGTTCAGCTAGTTTATGCAGTTATATGATACACATTTGTATGTGTATGCAGCTTGATATCTTTCACTTCTCTCTTGGGAAGAGATTGTCTTGTCTGAATCAAGAAGGTGAAATATTTATTTTGCAGATAGCCAACATAATTATATTTTGGTTTTGTTATCTGGCTTATAGGTCATATTTTATTTTTTAAAAATGTAGGTAAATTCCAGGTTACCAAAGTGTCTCAGGATGCTAATTTCATTGCCAGAATACCTTAAACCATCATGATGCCAAGTAATAAGGAAGGCTTTATTACACATAATACATATACCAATGAACTAGGAGCATTCATATCTGGAAATATTTTAGGGGCAAGAATTCAATCTAAAATTATGGTAAAATAAATAGTAAAATAATTTGTACTGCGTTGAAAGTGAAGTAATAGAAAGTTCTATGTCTGAATTAACATTACAGAGTACACTGCAACCAGGTTATGCTCATTATGAAGAGAGTATGTGTTGGATAGAACCATGTATTTTCTTCAACACATACTCTATTCATAAGTAATTTAATTTTACTTGGGTCAATTCTAGGAATCTGGAATCTACATGGTGTTTTTACTATCATTGAACTCCCACATTTTAATTTTTAAAGCAAAATTGAATTATACCTACAAGAATTAAGTGTCACTACTGTAGATATACATTTGAATAGAATAGTTTTTATACAGGTTTTATAAATGAGGGGTCCTTGGTGCTTTCTGAGTTTACTTGATTTCTTGCAGACATTTCATTACCAAAATAGGTAACATCATCAGTGCTAGTAGGGAGTTTACTCTCAGTTTATATTCTGGTGGCTTGCCCTATAAGAATGTCACCTCTATTGAGCTTTATAAACATATTCACAGGTTTGGACTATTTAAAACCATTTCTTAACTCTACCTATTGTTTGTTGACCCATTTCTACTAAAGATGAGAGTCACAGTGAGTGTGCCCTTATATAAGAAGCCTGATAAATTACAAAATAAGTGCAAAAGCTCTTGTTTTGAACACCAGCTAATCTTATTAATGCATAGAGAGAGAACTATAAGGGAGTCATTTGTATGGGAAATGAAACATCAAATGTATATACATTGCTCAGTGAATTGGAATAAAGAAGGCTGAGTTTACCAGGACTGGAAGTTTTAACTTAATCGGAATGAATTAGAAAGGAATTTAATTGGAAAGAAAGTAAGCATCCAAAGCTTACTTAAGTCTACACCTGAACAAATCTTATAGACAATTTTTTGAGTGGAGTCTGTGAGATGAGAGATAAAAATGAAGCAAGAATTTATTTATATATATTTGTAATTTTCCTTTAACAGCCATACATATTTTGTGGACAGTGTATTGACTGGGTCAATATACTTTTTACACAATGCTAACAATAATAATACAATTAAATATACATAATCATAGTCTTCCACTTCTAACCTTAACATGCACATTGTAATTATAATAAATTCTATTATATATCAGTGTGTTTAATACTATTTTCCCAATTTGTACTCATCTTCCCTCCCCCCCCCCACAATTTGTTGGGGTTTTTCTACATTCACATCTTTGTCTTTAAACATCTTTGTCTAATACCATTCTCTCCTTATGATTCTTTGTCACTTCTTCATAAATACATTGAAACAGCATCAATAAGTATTTGTTGTCCCCTGTTGAGTCACTAATAGTTTAATATATTAAAAATTATTCAATATTCCACCATAATTCCAATATCCCAATTATCTAGGAACACCAATAAGGCCAGTTATGAATAAGGTTTAATCAGTCCAGAAATTATATCTCCAAGTCCCCTAAATTTATAGTTCCTTAAGAGCTATAAGTTTCAATATACTTTTTGCACAAACAACAACAACAACAACAACAACAACAACAACAACAACAACAATAATAATAATAATAATAATAATAATAATAATAAATAATTAAGATACCTAATCATAGACTTCCACCTTCTAACCTTAATATGGTTAATATGGTTATTTCTTTTATTTGGGTTAAATCGCTAACGTAAAAGTTGGAAGTTATCTCACCCAGTTTCAATGCTCTGTCCACCAACCGCTTCAGCACATAATCTTATTGTTCCAGTTGTCACAGCTTGTGACTTGCCGAAATGGCCATCGTCCCTGTTGCTGTTCGGGAGAATTTTCTTCGGATCTAACAAGGAAATTGTGGTTTCCTCGTGATCAATAAAGCACATCTCCTTTCTTCACCACCCCCCATAGGCTCTCCCGGCAAACCAGATACCGGCTGGTTTTCATGGAGCTCGGTGGAGCTCCACTATTTCCAGACCTTTCCCGCCACGATGCCAACTGGTCTCCTAAAATGAAGCAAGAATTTCTGATTAACCACATGAGTAAAAACAATATGTAATTGTATCCATGTCACTATTTGTAGCAATATTTCTGGCACACTCTACAAAAAAGAGTAAAAGAGATTTGCCAGTAAATTTGTATTGGTAATGAATTAAATATAAACTAGAAATGAATTCATTGAAATTAAATCCAAGCACAATGTGGTGCCTTGCATGTTATTTCAACTCCCATTATTGCCCGCCAGCTTGCCTAATGCAAAGGATTGTGAGCTATGTCATCTAATCAACCTCTCCCAAGAACATGAACTTTACAGTCTCTCTTCTGATTCATAGTCTTAGGCCCAAAATCAGGGCTAAGAATGAAGATGATTGTCTATACTTCCAAGTTGGTTGAGGTGGGAGAAAACACTGAACAAATCCCTCCTGTGTCAATATCTGCAGAGTAGATGGCTTCTAAGAAATCAGAGTGTCATTACCCTTCTCTCTTTTGGCAATTCATTTATTCATGCTGCCTACAGAAGGCTCAGTCTGAAGCAGGCCATTTTGAAAAACACTTTGTCTGACTAGCATACATTTCCATTTTGCCACCTTGCTTTAATTGAGGCATGTCTTGTGTGGGTGAATTTCATGCAATTATTTTCCTTTTCTGTCTTCTTGTTCTCAAGGTGACGGCTTCTCTCTTAGGCTCTCCTTCAAAGACCTGCTCTCTGCTGATCCTAACAGAAAACGAGAATGAAAAGCGAAAGTGGGTTGGAATTCTAGAGGGACTGCAATCTATTCTGCATAAAAATAAACTCAGAAATCAAGTTATACATATTCCGCAGGAAGCCTATGACAGTACGCTGCCTCTCATTAAAACCAGCCTAGCTGCTACTATTATAGGTATGTTGGAATATAACAAGACATTCTGAATTTGTAACATTACACCTGTAACTGAGACTGATATATTGCCATCTCTAAATATATTGTTTCTTATTTTCATCTCTTGACAGGAAAAATTAGTAGCATGTAATTCAGTGATTGACTGATAAAACGAATTGATGTATGTTTCTCACTACTTGAAGTAGATATCAGCAATGCTTAGATGCATTGATTCAGTTTTGGTCCCACTCCTTATTGTACTAAAATAAAATTGTTAAGTACATTAACAAACAATGGATGAAAATGTGATTTAAAAAATACTAGAATGCAGAAATTGATAGGCTAACCCTTATAATTAAGGGAAAAAAATGAAACTGAATATTTTTTGACATGGGGCCTATTTTATCAATGGTTAGCTGACAAAAATAGGAGCTATAAACAGGGAAATATATAGAAGGATCAGTGACATAAGGAAGGTATGTTAAATTGGTTAAACAAATATTATTGTCATTATTAATATTAATATTGTTATAATTAATACTAATGTAATGAATAGTGTTGTAAATATTTTGACTATTATTTCCTAAAACGATTTGTACCCAGACAACACACTGTCCAATTGAAATTGAAATTTTTATATGTTATAAAAAAATTTTAAAAACCCAAATGTTATATTTCCTTCTCATTGGGAGTCATCATTTGTTTACTTGCTTGCCTACCTTACTTCCTTCTTATGGACAGTTGCCATCTGCAAGAACCAAAAGGATTATATTAGTGCCATGTATAATAATTTTAGAGTAGTAAGAGAACAGAATATTAACAGCAATTTGAAATGAGAAAGCATACTGCTACCCAATTATTTAAAAATATTCCACTTTCTTTAAATCATCTGGAATAGAACTATTTTTCCTCATTTCAGGAGATGGGATGAGATGGATGGGATTAACCCAGTATTCCGGTCTTGATTATAGAGATCATAAGAGCAACATTTACTGAAAAATCTGGTCCTTCATCTCTACCAAATTAAGCTCCAAAATAGAAAAATATTGGAGCACAGTCTCCTCCAAACCCAGAAGCGCTTTATCAGGTGGCAACTGGACTTTCTTGTTTTTCTTTGGAGATGTTTCAGTTCTTATCCAAGAACCTTTTACCGCGGAACATCTTCAAAGAAAAATAAGAAAGTGCAGTTGCTCTTGATAAAGCATCTTTGGGATAACCATGACCTGGATGACTGAGAATCTCCATAGACAGTCTCCTCCAAAGTTCTCCTTTAAATAACCTAAGGCCAATACTGTATAGTTTATATTGCTATACCTATTTTCCTATGAGCAAGCTTTATTAAATTCTGTGGATTTTTCATTTGCTTAGACTTGGATTGAATTACATTATTATTGAGGTCTGATATTTGATACCACAAAATGGTATCCAGTGCAGTTCTTTTAGCACATGCATATTTCGTCTATCAAATGGATGCTTTCTGTAAAAGAGTAGAAACCAGGGTTAGAATGAATATTTATATTAATAATTATTTTTCTCAACTTGTTACCATTAGATCGAGATAGAATAGCAATTGGTTCAGATGAAGGTCTCTATGTCATAGAGGTCACCCGTGACGGTAAGTAAATTTTGATTGCATTTAGCAGATATATGCCAAGGAATGAGCTCCATCAGTTAATTCTTGATTATTTGCAGTATTTCCTTATATAGAACTTGCTTGTCTGACAAGAGATGAAAACTCAGAATACCGGTTTATTTAATGAATTGTTAAATGGTCATTTTCATGGAACATTTTGGATGACACAGCTCTTACCTTTCACAAAAGGCATTTGTTCATTTAACAGCAAATGCATATTCATAGAGGCTAATCTGGTTTGTTCACTACTACTCCCTAATTAGCTAATAAGCTACTTTTGTACCTTGCTTGGAAAAAAAGAACCTGGCCACTAAGCTGTATCTCTGGGTGATTTGTCTTTTGACATAATAAAATTCATCACAGAAGTACCCTTTGGGATACTGTGGAAGTTTTAGGTAATCTAGAATGAGCAGCTTTTCAAACCCAGTTTTTTATCTTTACACAAATAATCATACATTCTTCTCTTCCTCTCTTGCCCCCCCTCACACACACACCCCAATTCCTCTTTCCATAAACTCAGTTGCAGGGGGAGAAACACACAATTTTGGAGCATGACCACAAAGTGGCACCAGAACCAATGAATATTAAATAACTTTGCTGAGACAGTTTGGTGATACAGAAAGAATGAATGTGAATTGAATTGCAAACAATTGTATGAAGGGAAAGTAAATGGGATGAAGGAAAAGGAAAAACCAAAGAAATTACAGTAACAGAAAATTGATCAGATCCTCATAAAGAGGTTACAAGTTTATCACATTGAGTGAATATGATTTCACTCAACTAGGGCTGCAGAAAAATCTTGGTTACATAGGAAAAACCTGGCTAAAAGAAACACACACACACACACACACACACACACACACACACACACACACACACACATATATATATATCCCCATCCTACTCTCTTTTTCTTATTTCATATTGGTATTTATTATTCCTCTTCTTCACTTGCATAATGTTTAGCTTATCCTGAATAGGAGTAGTTTGAGGGTGGGTGGGTGGGTGTACACATGTGGGTATACATATGTGTATGTACATGTGTATACAATATGTTAGGTTTGGAAATGAACTTGAGGTTATAGATAGAACAAAATTGAAATGATAAATAGCTTCTCTGCCCCAGAAATTAATTTAGTTATATATTCTATAAACATCAGAACTTTCTGAATGCTTTCCAAAAGCATGTGATTTTTAGCATGTTGGGTTAATCTGGTCTGGATTTGATTAGGACTTGTGGGAGCAAAATCAAATCTGTTTTATCTAGAAAGTAGGATAGTATGCACACTAACTAAAGCTAGAAAATGAAAAGTAGAAAAGCTAGCCATTTGAGCATGGGAAGCATTCCCAAACTATAAAAACTGTCTCCATCAAATTGAACTTGGCTCCTGATGACTAGATAGATATGCCAAATGTTTTTCCCCCCACTTGGCAACAGTAAAGAAATAGTTTGTTATTGCCCTTTTCAAATATATATTTTCAACTTCTCAAACTAGCCAAAAGCCTTGGGTTTCTGATGTGGTCTTCATCCAGATCTATTTCTCATTAGCTTTTTTTTTTTTTTTTTGGCAATCTGGCAGACTAATTAGTACAAAATCATCCAAGACAGAGTACATCTCCATTTCCTGTTATTCTGTCTACTGATCAAAACATTTTGGTAATGTCTTCATGAAACCCATTTTATTAGTGTTTGGGCGCTTTCCTTTGTTTTAAAAAAGGCAAGAAATAGAGAATTAAAAAATAATTCATATGTATTCATGGTGTACAGCTATAAATCCTCAAGTAATCCATCCAGGCAGATTCACAATAATATTAATTTGCAAGATAGTATGTGAGAGTAAAGAGGAAATATCATTCATGTTTATTCTTTCTAATCAAAAAGAATGTTGGAAAGGAATTATGTCATTTGCTTCATCCTTTTTCTCCTTCCTCCTAGTCACATGAGTGGAGCTAGCATTATTAAGGGGTTAGAAAGAATTCCAGAAGCTGTATTTTGCATGCTTTCTCTGCCTTGTTTGTATTTACATCACTTGCCGAATAGCAAATAGCCTTCAGGGGCTATTCATTTAAAGGAGTTTTTCTTGGTTACTCTGGAGGTTTTTTAATGCATGACCAAGCACTACAGCGCAGAAATCCTGCTACTATGTCATCCAGTTCCACAAACCCTCAGAATAATTATGACTTTTGGAAGGACTTCAAATATTAGCAGTAATGTTTAATACCCTGTAACTTGGATGTAATGTATTTGGATAATTGAAATAATTCTATCCGCCAACTAAATTGGCTGGCTTAAAAATTTTTTAACGGGTTAATTTTATGGGTAAAGGGTTTTAAATTGGGGAAGCCAAGTTGATTTAATTATGTTTTAAATTATTTTAAATTTCATATTGTATGTATTTTAATTTTGGCTGTTCACCGCCCTGAGTCCTTTGGGAGAAGAGCGGTATACAAATTTAATAAAACCTAAACCTAAACTTTCCCTTTTTGCTCTTCTTTATCGAAAATTCACTTCTGATTTCCAGAGCAATATTTCTGTTCCTATGCTTGTATTTATTATGCTGAACGTGGGGAAGAGACTTTTATGATTTGTTAACTAATTTCTAGAAAGGGGCTCTCTTGAGTATACAGGATAGAAGCAGATATGAGAATCTCTTTTTCTTGAGACTTTTGATCCTTTACATTCTGCAAGTATGCGTGATTTTCATATGGCCAATCTTAAGAGTTATGCATGGTATAGGTTTCATACCTAGGCACATTTTGTACAATGCCAAAAGAAGTAATGGTGTAATTCTTTGAATCACGATTTCTAGAGAATTATTGATAGTTAAATATAAATTATATCATGTTTCTCTGTACCAAAGAAAAGTAGATTATTCAAATAGGCATACTTTACACTTTCCATGCTTCTCTATTGTAATATTTTTGTATAGAAGTACCTTTGAAGAC
This sequence comes from Masticophis lateralis, assembly GCA_030761175.1. Classification (NCBI taxonomy): domain Eukaryota; kingdom Metazoa; phylum Chordata; class Lepidosauria; order Squamata; family Colubridae; genus Masticophis; species Masticophis lateralis. Next base: position 318,152,824 of record JAUDYJ010000001.1, on the reverse strand, counting down.
AGTTCGGAAGCTTTAGCTAATATACTTGCCAGACGTTTGACAGCATATTAAAAAAAATACTTATCCTAAAATACGTGCAGCAGAAGCCATTTGGTTTCTGAACCCAATTCAAAGGGTTTTTACCTGATGTTTAAATACCTGACTACCCATGTATAACCCCAGCTATTGGCACTCAGAATCTTCTGATTCTATAGGGAAATTAAGCTTTCCAGTAAAGAGGGCCTTTTCAGTAGAATTACTCATATTCTGGAACCTTCTCCATAACAGAGAAGGAGCAAAAGATAGAAAAATATGTACAATCTTAGCATAGCCCTTCTAAATATCTTAAAAGCTAACTTTTTGTAACGTTTACAATTACTCTTATTTTTGCTTGTCCATGTGCACTTTAGTTTTGATTTTATTTGTACTGTTTCAAAATTCTGTATGAATAACAATTGTTATCTTTTCCTAATATTTGTTCCTACTCCTCTCCTGGGCAGTGTGAAGGTTTCTATTGATAAAATGATTGGGAAGTGAGGTTTTGTGTCATGGATCCTTTTTTTCAGGAAACGATCCATAATTGCTTAGATTTTCATTTTCAGGATAAACTCGCAGCTCCACGTGTGTTTAAAATGAAACATTTTGCTCCTGCTAGGATAAAACTGTGCAACTTTGTTATTGATTGATTGATTGACTGTGTTTGGATGCAATTGTTCAAATTCATAATGAGATTTGTGCTGGTAAAACTATGTCTTTGTTACAGCAAAAGATTACAGATTTCTCAAACCATTACATTGTTAACATATCATGGCTCAACTTACACATGTTCTTACATGCATCTGTTATTTTCCCCAGTGATTGTTCGAGCTGCTGATTGCAAGAAAGTCTACCAGATAGAGCTTGTTCCCAAAGAGAAAATAATTGTTCTCATTTGTGGTCGGAATCATCATGTTCACTTGTATCCTTGGTCTTCCCTGGATGGATCAGAAAGCAGCTTTGATGTTAAACTTCCTGAAACAAAAGGCTGCCAGTTCATTACAACTGGAGTGCTGAAGAAGAGTTCCTTACCAAGTTTGTTTGTGGCCATTAAGCGACAGATTCTCTGCTATGAGATTCACAGAACTAAACCTTTTCATAAAAAGTTCAATGAAATCCAAGCTCCTGGCCATGTACAATGGATGGCAGTATTCAGAGACAGGCTTTGTGTTGGCTACCCATCGGGTTTCTCTTTATTGAACATCCAAGGAGATGGACAGTCTATAAACCTGATAAATCCCACTGATCCTTCACTTGCATTCCTTTCGCAACAGTCTTTTGATACCCTTTGTGCTGTGGAGCTCAGCAATGAGGAATACCTACTTTGCTTCAGCCTGTTGGGAGTATACGTTGATGCACAAGGTCGAAGGTCACGCATGCAGGAACTAATGTGGCCCGCGACTCCCGTTGCGTGTAGTATGTATATGTTTTTCTGTTTCTGTATCTTTGCTTCACTTCAGTTTGTGAACAACTGATAGGCCCAATAGCCGATTTGACTCAGCATGGTGCGTAATTTACATGCTCTCTAAGCTCGCTTCCAGATTTTGCAGAAGAAACTATTTAACAATTATGGAAATAGTGTGCTGGATTTGATTCAACCCTTTTTCTTGTTGCCTGCCAGTAGTATAAGCCATGCTTCACTCTATGTATTGTTTAGTGTGGTATATGAGCCTAGTCTTAGTGTGAAATCAGCCACTTCAGAGTCCTAAGAAAAGACAAGTTCCTCCTACAACTTTGTTTTTAGTAATATAGATAGAAAATTAGTCACCTTACTTTTATTACTCACTGTACTGTATGGATTTGTGACCCAGGTGTGGTTGGTACAAAGAGGGAGTTCCCTCTTCCCTTTTTTTTTTGTGTGTGTGGTGGGGGAAGGGTTTTGCTAATGTTAAATGCTACTCAGTGGTTCTTCTGGTGACACTTGCTTTCATCTGGGGTTGCTTTAAACTCTTGCTATTTTGCTTTGCCCTCCATCAAAATTGGAGATAATATTAATCAGACTGCAAATACTTGAAAACTCAAATTAAAATGGCTGCCGTTCATCCCAGCCAGAATATATGAATCCATTGCAAGAGAATCCCTTAAAAATATGTATTAAATCTACTGTTACAAAATAAGGGAAAGGTGATTTGGTATGATATTCAAAAGGAAATGCCATCCTTTTATTAAACTGAAAGGTTTTTGCTGGTAAACTGAAATCTAACCACTGAATGGGAAATGCTTCAGTTAATGTGCTGTCAAAAATGCTATCTATGGGAGGTTCTGTGTTTAGAGCAAGTTTTCCTTTTGAGTATCAGATAGAAATATGAGATAATTGTATGGCCACAGGAGTTGCTTTTTTTTAATCAGCATAACTAGCTGCCTAGAGTGATTGAATATCAGGCAGAAGTTTATTATGTAAAACCTTCTGAAAACATAGTAAGTAAACACCATTATTCATTAGACCTATTTGATCCCCTGTTATATGTTCAAAATGAATGTTTGAATATGGAAGTTTGAGTATTTGATTAAACTTGAAGGTAGGATATACATTAAGTAAGTATATAAATGTAATATTTCTTTTGTATAAAGTGCTAGCTATCGGGCCAGAATTTTGACTTTATCTGTTTCTTTCAAAATTCAAGTGCCCACCTGCAGTGAAAAGTAGAATAGCTCCAGCAAGGATTTTCGATCCTCATGAAAATTTTTCATAAGATACCATTCTCCAGTATTAAATCAGCTTGAGAAACAGCAGCGGTAAACACTGACGTGCTCAGTTTTATTCAAATATATGGAGCCATAAGAAATATTGGTTTTTTTCTCTCCAGGTTGCAATCCATCCTATTTAACCGTGTACAGTGAATATGGGGTTGATGTTTTTGATGTTAACACTATGGAATGGGTCCAAACTATCGGTTTAAGAAAGGTTAGTATCTTGAGTGTAGAGTAAAATGTGCTTTATAATTTTCTGAAAACTTCATTGCATTGTACTAAAGACTTATTCTAAAAAGCTTCTCTCACTTTGCCTTGATAACAGATCCGACCTCTAAATGTTAATGGCACATTGAATCTCCTTAGCTGTGAACCTCCTCGGTTAATTTATTTCAAAAACAAGTTTTCAGGTTGGTAGCCAGGTGGAGAGGGGCTTATTCTCATTGAATTTTGGGGAGTCTAATTTTAATTTAGTATATTGTACCTATTTATATTTTAGTTTTTATCATGACTTGAACATAGTATGACAAGGAAAAGACTGAAATAAAGTGGCTTTTATTTTAAAAAAATAGATAGTAGATTTTACTCTCTTTTTTTAGTGCTTCACTAAAAATAATAGCATCTATTAAGGTTTTAATAGATGCCTATTATTTTATATTAACACTTTTTTAAAAAAATAACACTATTTTATTTTAATGGTATTGTATAATTTATTTTAATTGTATTGATTTAATTAGCTAAAAGGAGATTGTTGTATTTGCGTAAATAAGACTATGGGTCAATTAGGCTATATCGTCATGATTAGTGGCATATGATGGAGACACTCCCCAGCCTTTACCTGAAGGTATCAGAAACCGAGGAGTAGAAACTCTTCTGTAAAACGACTGAATTAAGTCTCTTATTTGCACAGCCCTTTATGGAAAACATTACTAAAATTAAAGTATGCACATCTTGCAGTCAAGTAACAGTTCTAAAAAGCAATCTGTGATTTATGTGTAACTGGGCTATGCAGATCTAGAGATCTCCACAATATAATAGATGAAAATTTGGAGAACAGCCTGTAGGAGATTGTATCTTAGCTATGTAATTGCATTATATATATTTTACAGGAGGAGCTGCTCTTAGTGTGCCAGAAACATCTGACAACAGCAAAAAGCAAATGCTCCGTACTAGAAGCAAAAGACGATTCGTCTTTAAAGTTCCTGAAGAAGAAAGATTGCAACAAAGACGGTAAGGCTTGCCTGCTTTTGTCACAACCTGGGTGGAAAGGGAATCTTTCCCATGCTGAAAAGTCATTATTTGATACCCTTTGTTGATTCAGAGAGATGCTCCGAGACCCCGAGCTCAGATCCAGAATGATTTCCAACCCCACCAATTTCAACCATGTGGCTCATATGGGACCAGGAGATGGAATGCAAGTGCTCATGGATCTGCCATTGGTAAAACAACCCCCCGAAAAAATGTTCCTAGGGAAAGTCTTCGCTCGGCTGATTTGCCAGAGGATAAATTGGCCAGGAGTTTTGCAATCAAAACAGGAATACTCTTTGTTTTCTGAGGGGTAATTGAAATCATTAAGCAGGCCTAAGGTGGTTCCTATAAAGAATTTAGAGGTTGGCTGGAATTCAATCTCTTACACTTGGTTGTATTAGTGATTCCGGGTGTTTATCAGCTGTTTGTGTTTTAATTTTTTTAAAAATCTTTGTTACTTTTCATTTAACTCTTTTAATTTATTTCAATAGTGTGCTACCTAGAGGTCACACATAAATGGGCAGCCTTATACAAGTAGCCCTCAACTTACAATCATTTCTTTAGTGACCATTCGAAGTTACAAAGGCACTGAAAAAAAGTGATTTATGCTAATTTTTTCACATAGCTGGTGCTGTATCCCCATGCTCATGTGATCAAATTTTGGGCACTTGGCAACTGGCATGTATTTTATGAAGCTGCATTGTCACGGGATCATATCATCACCCTTTGTAACCTTCCTAGGCAGCTTCTCACAAGCAAATTCGGGGCGGGGGGGGGGAGAGCCTTGATTCCTTTAACAACTGCCTTGCTTAGCAATGGAAATGTTGGGCTTAATTGTGGTCATAAATTGAGGATTACCTATGAATTGAATAAATAAACAAATACTCTTTTCACAATGTCTATGGAGATTCTCAGTCATCCAAGTCATGGTCGTCCCAAAGGTGCTTTTTTTCTTTTCAAGAGGCAACTGGACTTCCTCTGAAGTTTTTCTTTGAAGGTATTTCCCCGCTCATCCAAAAAGCTGCTCCATTCTTCTGACTGGATGGTGGACAATGGAAGGATTTATACTCCTTGTAGACAGCTGGTCATTTGCATTCTTTTAGAGAGTTGTTGAGGCCACCTGGAGGTTTATCTGTGTCATCAGGGTCACCTGAGTGGTGTAAATGGGTGCGGAGCCTTCTTGGTACTGTTGAAAGGCCTGTGTTGTACAGATAGATGTTATCATATCCCCCCTCCCTCAGGTGACCCTGATGACACAGATAAACCTACAGGTGGCCTCAATGACTCTCTAAAAGAATGCAAATGACCAACTGTCTGCAAGAAGTATAAATCCTTCCATTCCCCACTATCCAGTCAGACCTGAAGAAGCTTCTTGGATGAGAAGTGAAATGTCTTCAAAGAAAAACCAGAAAGTCCAATTGCCTCTTGAAAAAAAAAAAAAGCACCTTTGGGATGTCCTTTCACAATGATTTGTTAGCTATTTCAATCCAAAATCTCTTCTACTATTGACACCTTTTCCAGTACTCCTATGGTCACAGGCGAGACACTAATCAGAAAAATACAAAGGATTCCATTAGTTAATAGGCCTGACTGAAGGCAGAGGAAAAGGGAAAGGAGAATCCAGACCCAACCTTGGCCTTCATTCTGAGGTGGGCATATGGGAAATGACGTCTTAATAGTCCCTGTAATGCTGTTTTGAGAGCTGTTGCCAGGAACTCACAAGGACGTGGAAAATGAAGTAAATTGCCAGGCGTATGATAGTGTTTCTGAATAACTCTTCTTTCCTCCTTCCTTTTCTTGTTTCTTTTGTCTAAAATAATAGAACGAATTTCCTTCCCCCTCATCCTCCCGACATTCTGCTCTGATATCATCTCCAACAGGCTTTGAGCACGTCTATCACATGAGCCCTATCTCTGCTGATCTCTTTCTCCAGAGTGACCATTCCTCCTCAATGCTTTCCTCCTCTTCCTGCCCCTCCTCTGCTTCTGTAGCAAGGGTAGGAGCAGCTCTTTAGGAATTGAAGTGGATGATCGTGTGCATTAGACCGCTCAGCTGGCTAACCTCTGTGTGAATAAGCTTGTGCTTTCCTGCCCTGAGTTCCGCAGTTAAAACAGCAGGCTGTCAGTGCAAAATCTAAAATCCCGTCTTCTCTAATAGGCTAATAATCTAGGATAAGAGAGTAACCATCCTTCCAGTGGCAGGAGGCAAAGAGAAAGCTTATTGGATAATACTCAATATTTGTTTCATTGCAACCGAACTGCCAGCATTTACTATCATAGCTGCCAAATGCAGCAAAAGTAAAAGGCAAATCATGTTCCCATTTTATCATTTGGAAAGCCTAGAGGCATAATTTTCAATCAAATTCTGTTCCTTATGCTGTATAATATCAGACTGTAATAGCACACTGGCAAAATCAATAAGATCACACAATTAATAGAATGTCACCAAATCCAAAATAAGGCACTAAGTTATAACTTTGGCTATGCATTAGGCTTCAAGGGGGAAATAAAGCTATAAAGCAAAAGATAATTTGATGTGGCTCATTCAGACAGACTTATTTTTCTAATAACTTTTGTAAAATGTCTCCAGCTGCTGGAAAGAACTGAGATTTAAATACTGACCTTTTTACTTGCTTTTTGGGGTGGAATGGCTATATTTATCCCCTCGCTGATTCCTTGAGCAACATACTTCGCTTTATATGATTCTCGGTAGTGAAGATGAAACAAATTTGTAAAAAAAAAAAAAAAGAGCTTCTTATACTTATTTCAGGTTTTAAATATTTTAAAAGGCTCTGTATTTAAAAAAGAAACTTAAGTTGAAAATATCCATCTAATTGAGTTTGGTTACATTTCTGCTACAGACTGGTTTACCTTCTTCACAAGATGAGAAGGTTTGTCCTCCAACAAGCAACATTTCACGCCAAGCACCTCACAGAAATAAAAGCTACATTTCATGGCCATCTTCAAGTAAGAGTCGAAGTAGATCTCTTTCAAAGCTATAAGCTTCATAAGCTTCTCCTAGGAGAGATTCTCAAACGCCTTTGCTTTGCAGGTGGCAGCGACCAGGGAGCAGCCATGCCCTTGCGAAGTATGTCTGATCCAGATCAGGAGTTTGACAAAGAGGTGAGATAAATCTCTATATCCTCACAGGTTTTCAAATTGTGAGGCGGATTTAGATAAATGATTGATACACTAGAGCAGGAGTTTTCAACCTTGGCAATTTTAAGACTTGTGGACCTCTTTTTTCTCTGCTCTCTCCTCATTGGAAGTTGAATCAGCTTTTCTGTTTTTTTGTAATAAGGAACAGTTGGTTTCCCTCTACCAAGAGAATGTTCAGAGATACATACTTTTTGTAACGTGGTATATAGCTTCCTCCACATATATTTTAACTGTCCTTTTGGATGTTACGCATCTCTCACCAGAAATTCTTAATAGGCTTGGCTTTACCCTGTTTCCCCTAAAATAAGACATCCCCTGATAATAAGCCCAATTGGGCTTTTGAGCGCACGCCCTCAATTGTTTCCTGATTGCTTATTTGTACCCTATGTCTATCATTAAGTGTTGTACCTTATGATTCTTGATGAACGTATCTTTTCTTTTATGTACACTGAGAGCATATGCATCAAGACAAATTCCTTGTGTGTCCAATCACACTTGGCCAATAAAAAATTCTATTCTATTCTATAAGCCGTCCTCGAAAATATTTAAACACATGTGCAGCTTGTCCCCACCATTTCCTCTGCTTAGGGTTAGGAAGACAGAGCTGGAAACCCGGTAAGACGGTAAGAGGAGCCCCATCTTGCTCCATACACCCCGAAGTAATAAGACATCCCCCAAAATAAGGCCAAGCACTTATTTCAGGGTTCAAAAAAATATAAGACAGGGTCTTATTTTCGGGGAAACACGGTACTGGTTCGTCTATTTTGCTTTATATAGACCCAAGTGAATGAATTGAAGGATTCCAATTTGGTTTTCTTAGTTTATTCCCTATACTATTAGGCAGCATTTAAAAAAAAATCTAGCTATCTATTGCTTCAATTAAAAAGGCATCTCTAGATGACTTATACATTAGGATTAAAGAGAACAAATAATATCAATGATACATTGGGGAAAAAACAAAGTGAGTTCATATGAGATTTTGTACTTGATTCAATGTGGGGCTTGTATGTATGCTTACATAGAAAGAGCAGTATATGGATTGTACTCTATGGATTGTTGCCTTATCACAGCATTTGTCTGAACAACTGCATTAGATACAATGTAAACAATCACAGCACAATCTTGACAAGTATATCTTCAAGCAATGTAGCATTTAATCTGTTGTCTAAATAAATTCTTCTTTTCCCAATTAAACTGACTGACACTATAACGCATCTGCTATGAAGCTAAACATTATGAATAATTAATTGCATTCCAAAATATCAGAAAATTGTCCAAGGAAGGACAGTGCTTTGCATGCCTGCTATCAGCATGATATCTCACAAAAGTGCTATGGATGCAAAGGCAGAGCTGTGGATATATTTAACTGCTTCATAAATCTCTAATTCTTTTTTGTACCACTTAATAAAAAAGATCACTGGTCAATTTTATCTTTACAGTCTGTTCTCAAACTAAGTATGGTGGAATTCTGAGGAAAATATACAATTGCATATTTGGGATAGTTTGGCTATACATTTCCTTGTTCATCTTTTGGTCAAACCATGTTCAGGATATAATTCCAACAGAATCTTTCTTTGCCTATTGCAAAAGAATATAAGAAAAGGAATGGATGAAAGGGAAATGAAGACCAAAAATTTAGATCCATCGTTTTGTGCAAAAATTGCATCTTGCTAAGCAAAATTAAAACTCTACATGTGATTAGGAAACTGATCCCGATGGAGATAAGTTTTTAGTTTGTTATCCCATGAAATATTGTGAGCAAGTTTGTGTGTAGTATAGACATTACTTATCAGTATGAGGAATATCCACAGTTTCTTTTTAGCGTTTTAGATGACTGTATTTATGATTATACATTTATTGCCCTGGAAATGCCCACTGTATATTGACATAGGTTCTGGCCAAGTTACTACTTTCTTTCATTGAAAGGATGTTAGCGAAGAACACTGGACATCTGCTCATGACTTTAATATATTTAGGGTTTTGAGGTTCAGTAGTTTAGTAGTTTTAGTAAAACTACTACTAAAATACATTAATATTGATGCTTCCTAATTTGGTAAATGAAACATCAGCAAAAAATAACCCCACCAACCTCAAAAAATCAGCAAGGACCCCACAGTTCAAACCTTGAGCTAAAATATTCTGTTATCAGTACTAAAATATCTGAAGTTGCCTGATGAGACTATGTTAGAATCTTAAGAATTTTGTATTTTTGAAGGCCAAAATCTCCTATAACTTAAAGTTATTGGGGAATATTCTGTTATAGAGAAGGCTGTTCATAAAATAGGTCTGTGAACAAATTCATGGATACCTATAAATGTACCAATACGTTCTCCTCAAATTTAATTTGTTTGATTTTAATATTTTTGCTTTTGTGAACTGCAAGTTTCTTTTTAGAACATTTGATTGCTCCTATTGGCTTCTGAGGCCGCCTGGACCTCGTTCTTCTGATTAGTAGTGATTTAAACAGAGCTATTAATCAGTGTAATCAATGACAGAATATCATTTATTTAAACAAAAAAAAACAACAAAAAGAAACATGAGAAGAAAGAGACGAACAGAAATTGTGTAAGAATATAAGAATATAGGTGAGGGTTTAAGTTAAAAATTTAGGAGAAAATATGATTTTGAAGAGGAAATTGGAGGAAGAATAAATCTACACTATTTTCACACTTCTGAGGGCACATAATAGGGTGGGAGATGTTAGATGAGGAGGAGAAGGGGTACTTTTAGTGGCAGTTGGCTGGGCCTCTCCTTTTGTTAGATTCATCTTTGCAGTTCTTGGTCTAGAAATAGAATGTGACTGGAAAATATTGTTTTTCTGTTCCTTTTTAACAGCCTGATTCGGATTCTACCAAACACTCAACTCCTTCCAACAGCTCTAACCCTAGCGGTCCCCCAAGTCCCAACTCTCCCCATAGGAATCAGCTGACACTAGATGGATTAGACCAATCAACCTGTGATGCATAACACTGCAGCTCTCTCCACTGTTTCTCCCATTTGGGATTGTCTGCTACATCGTAGAGCATCAAAAGCAGGACATCTGTCTCCAACAACAGTGCCAAGACTGATGCTTAATTTTTAGCATTGCACAAAAGTAAATTCCTGTATCTAGATTGTAGATTTGAGGGCATAAAAAGGAGGCAAGAGATCTTTATTGCTATAGTAACTAATTTTTTTTTTAATGTAAACTGTTCACTCTTACACTCAAGGTGGATCCATTTCTGCACAGCTGTGATACTCTCATGACATATAGTAAAGGCTACTGATAAAATCTTCATACTTAAGCTGAAAAAAAGAGAGATGCTGATCGTTTTTACTACTATACAGTACCAGGAATATTATTTTTCTATAGGATAATGTAATATCTCATTATCAGCAAATTCTTTTTAGGAAAAAAAAATGCAGACCTTTGCATACTATGAAGTAAAAGCAGCCTAGTTACATCCTTGGCTAAATATATTCTAAATATATTGTTTGTTTCTTTTTTCAAAATTTAGAAGGATGATAGGAAGTTGTAGGGCCATTTCCAGCTTCAGTAGAATAAAACAGGAAAGTGAAAACAGAAGTTCTAGATTGTGGCCTTTTAACTTACTTAGCCATTACATACGTTCTCCGCTGTATAAATGTCTTTCTACTGAAATTTTAGTCATGTACATAAAGGACTTATCAGAAATGTTTTATCCTTACCCTACTTTTTTAACCTGATTAGTTAGGACAGGGCTTTTTTAAAAAAACAACATACTGTTGGAAAACAGATTTTTACTGTTTTTCTCGCAGTCCATCTTCTCAAGCCTTTTTGTAATTTCTCTTGGATTTTTTTTTCAGAGTAAAAGATAACACTACATTTTAAAAAATTTTACTAGGCCAACATTCTCTTGAGATTGCTCCCCGATGGCTGCTTGTATGAAGGGGTTGTGTAGTAATAAATTGCTTCTGATTTTTCTTGGTAACCAAAGTGGAAGCTTAGAAGGGTGTGTATATGAGGGTACCTCGTCTCCCCCCCACCCCACTTCCCTTAATTCATTATATCCTCACCTGCATGATGATCCCAACCCCATGATTGCTCATTAAAAGTACTGAATGTGTAGGGGAGGAAATGCACAGCACATTCCTGTATATTTTGCAGCAGTGACATATTACATGTATATTTAATCTCATGCTTCCATGTATTATACATTTAGTAACACTACCTACGCACCCATCCTAGTGATCATGTTTCATTTTAAAGCGTGTAATTAATTCTATGGCTGGCATATTCAGTTTGTCATTGTCACACTAGTGTGCCTTCTGTGCCAATTTGATGACAGTTGGATGTCAATTGTTTTAAAATCTGGTTTCTATGGGCTAATACTATACCAATGGCTAACACTCTTTCCCAAGACACTGTATAGGACATGCACTTATCCCTAGTTTAAACCAAGTGGTTCTAGTCAACATTTAATTCTGTTTCATTAAGTGTTTGACAATATTTGCTCTTTCTCAGATTCTTGATTAATAAAGCTCAGTTTGAGCTGGACACTACTGCTTTGGGGTTTTTTTCTGGTTTTTACTCTTTTTTTAAATGTATGTCTCAAGTCTTTGTAATTATTGAATTGTGAGAACATTTTTGAACAATCTACTTGTCAATAAAGCAGAAGAGGGATGTTTTAAAAAGTTTCTGGTTGTCCTGTCATTAATTATCATTCGTTGTATGGCTATACTGTGTATATACGTACGATGACAATAAACTTTACAATTAGATAAATGCACATAATTCTTTGGAAAGATGGCATGATTCTAATCTCTACAGAAATAGAGAAAAGAAATATTTTGCAGCACTCTCAGTTGGGGCGAGAGAAAAACTCCTACATAATCAGGTTTGTTGGTGCAAGAGCTTTTATCAATTTTTGATAAAAAGAAAAAAGAAAACAGCTACAGCAGCAGCTGAAATGGGAAGAATGCTGTGTTCCCTTTTCAGTTTGTCAGAAAGGAAAACTTTGTTAATCTTTTTTTCCTTTCTTCTTCTGTCACCCATCCAACATCTGACTATGCTGAATTACCAATTTAATAATATATATATATATTAATTTATTAGGAATAACAGATGTTGGATGGGTTAACGTAACTGGCCCGCTTAAAGATTGCCTGCTTTGACAACTTTTTGGTTTGTTTTTCTCAGGGCAGATGGAAAACTGTTTACTCATTTGAGAAAATTATAAGCCATTATAATATTGGCACAAGTTCTTTGCTTTACAAAAAAGATCTTTGTGGAGTACTGGATTTGTTACCTATTTTAATGGACTGCTTACTGCTTTTTCTCTGATTTAATAGACTATATGTTAAATGTATATTTTAAAAATGTACTAAGGGTAGAAGAAGAATTACTAGTAAAATAGAATTAAATTTAGATGTTAGTTATTTTGTATCTTGTGAAGAAGATTTCAGTCCAGCCCATCTTATTTTAATAATAAATCCATTTGTTTTAGAGTGTTACAAGGTAGTTTGTTAAATGTGTTGTAAACATTCTAATGGCTTTTCTGGATTTTTGACAGTATGGACCACAGAATTTAATTACACATAACTTGTTTCAGGTAAAACAGAAGTCATAGAAGATTCTGCATAATTGAATACCTAGAATGAAATTGGGATGAAAGTGAGAATATGTGAAATGGCAGAGCACTTGAATTAGCCAGTCTTGTTTTATCTGAGGACACTGCTTAGCTGAGAACTGCCAATTTTCTGTACCATTTGGGAACACAGAATAGCTGGAGGATGGATTGGAGCCAATAGTTGGTAATGTTATCTCTTAGAACAATTATCACTGAAATGGGATATTCCAGCAAACCGATAGTATATTTTCATCCAAAAACAACCAAATCAAGACATTAAAAAAAACCAAAGACATTATTTTTTAGCTCTAATACAGAAATTCAACTCAAATATGTTCCTACAACATATTTGAGTTGAATTTACCAAACTTTTTTTTAAAAAAATCCTGAGTAGCAATGAAAATAATCAAATAAATTCAGTTTTTTAAAATTTTCAACATAAAGGTTTTAACTCATATAGGCTACAACATTGTGCAGATTTTTTCGCACATTGCTTATGCAAAAGATACTGGAAATGTCTTTTGCATAAGCAATGCATTAATTAATGGGTTGTTCATCAGACTCTAGTCATATGGCACTAGACCTGTGAGCCATCGCCCTAGTTCAGCTCCGCTGCACATGCACACGCGCCTCCCGCTGGCCAGCTGGTCTTCAAATCTCTGCCATGCATGCGTGGAGGTGCAGGCGTGTGCAGGGGGCGTGGGGGCGCTGTGCACACATGCTTGGGATGGGGCGCATGCACAGGGGGCCAGGGTGCATTCGGAGGGGCCGCACAGTTGGCATGTGCATGCCAGAACCTGGAAGAGCAAGGGGTAATGGCTGGCATGCCCGGAGGGATGGCTCTGTGACATTTCCAGCACGCGTGCCATAGTTTCGCCATCGTGGCTATAGGGCCTCCTGCTTAAACAGTGGGTTGGATTAGAAGATATCCAAGATCCCTTCCAACTGTTATTCTGTTATCTGTTAATTTCTATGTGGTATATCATGGAGCAAATATAAATATTGTTTACTACATGTCCAAAATGAGACATCATGATATTTTGAATGACGCCATTGTTCACCAACAGCTGACAATATCCTTGAAATCATGCCCTATTCTTGCACAATTTTCAGAGGCTGCAGAAGCCTCCAATCCCTCTGAAAATGAGTTTGTTTACTTGCATTTCATTTTTGTAATTATTTGATGTGTCTTTACATAACACATAGCACTACATATAATTGTATTTTTAAATAAATGAATACATAAATAATTGTTTCTATTTTGTTTGGAGGGGGATGGCGACATGCCAACAGAGTCAAGTTAGGCATTTTCCAAATTTCTAACATGCCGAGTTCAAAAGATTTGGTATCACTATTTTAGAAACTAACCTAAGAAAGAAAGTTCATAAAGGGAGCAGACTTTTAAAAAACAAGCATGGTGGAGAGAAAATCGAAATGGTGGAACGTTTGAAACCTGAAGAATGCCTCGTATGATAAATCATCTGTTTACTGCGTATATAAATGTGAATACTAAAGCAGTTCATTGCTGGGCTCTTATTAAATGTGATTGATTAACTGTAGTTCACAGATTCAACCAGTAGAGGGACTATTGACTACAGTAAACGAAATTGCTCAGGACACCAACCATTTTGTGTTATCTACCGGTTGCCAGGATACTAATTCTAAATCCCCTGATGCACAACCATTACCAAATCAATTTTTTTCCTCTTGTCAGCACGCTCAGGACGATGCTAGTGCTGTAGGTTTGTTCCCTACTTGCTGCATTCTTGACAGTGCTGCTGTGCAAACAACAGGGCCCATTTTTTGATGAACTTGTCAATCTTTGAGGACCTTATGCTCCATCCACCCAGATACTTTTCCTATTTAATAAAGTCTGGAACTATAGATGTAGCCCAAAAACATAGCTTCTTAGCTGCAAGACAAGCTTTCATGCCTCTTCTGCTGAGGGCCTATCCAGAAGAGTGGCTTACTGATAGGCAGAGTGACAAAGCCAGACAGCCAAGTCTAGAGAGAAGTAAGGCTTGAGGCAATGAGGAATCGCACCTCTGCCTTGGCTCTCGTGACCCCACAAGTCAGAGAACTCATTAAGCCAAATTAACAGAGAAAGACATGGCAACCAGTATTCAGAGTAGTAAACCTGAGCAAGAGTCCTAGTCCTAGTTGCAACTATTGTGGATTTGGCCAGTTCTTTAAGGTATACTCAGGGAAAAGCCAGGCAGCTGGGAAATCTTCCTTTCCTTTGCATTGTGTGGCCTGAGCTGAAGGGAGTGACATCCTATCTTTACAATATTGTCAACTGATGAAAGCTCAAAAGAGGGCCATTCACATGCACTGGAATTGCCTCCCAAGGAGAACCAGTCTTCTTTCCCCCCTAAGAACAAACTGGAACAAGACCTGGCTCTGTCTAATGCAGGCAGAGTGAATGTTGTGTTGTCAGTGAAGGTTGGAATCCGGCAGATGTATGACTTCTTATATTTTTGTGTATTACTTTACCTAATTATTATTATAGGTAAGTTCATTATTTTTGACAGGATTGTTTTTTTTTATGCTAACAATAATACTTAACTACCCATAACTTTCAGGAATGTGTGGCAGACAAAATAAACAATCAACTTCTTTCTACTATCAATGGCTGTTCTACCTTCTAGATGATGTATAGAGTGAGGTGTTTTGTGACATACTATTTCTCTGAGTTTGGTTGTTTTCTTGCAGATATTTCATTACCAAATAGGTAAACAATAAAAAAAACAATAAAGCAGTTATTAATAAACTACAAATACTGTGGAACCAACCTATTTTCCTCAAAAATCCTGTTGAAAAGATTTAGAATAACAGAATTGGAAGGGACCTTGGAAATCTTCTAGTCCAACCCCTTGCCCAGGCAGGAAACCCTACACCACTTCAGACAAATGGTTATCCAACATCTTCTTAAAAACTTCCAGTGTTGGAGCATTCACAGCTTCTGGAGGCAAGTTGTTCCACTTATTAATTGTTCTAACTGTCAGGAAATTTCTCCTTAGTTCTAAATTGCTTCTCTCCTTGATTAGTTTCCACCCATTGCTTCTTGTTCTGTTTCCTGAAGATAATGATAGCCTTCTGCTAGTCAAAAATTCTGAAGGAAGTATTCCAGAAGGTTGGGACCACAGGAAAAAAGCATTGCTCTTGGATCCCTGATCTTCTCACATCCCACATTTAAAGAACCCTAAAAATATAGACCTTAGACAATTATATTGGATGGCTTGGACCCATCTTGAAGACCTGAAGATTTTATAATTTTATAATATTTTTGGAAGCCAGGTATTCCACCACCAATATTTTCACAATCAAAATTTATGTGCTTATTTATTGGCTGTTTAAAGCAAACAATTTTCCCTGTACGTTCCTCCAAACCACATCTTAATCCTTTCTACTTTCACCACGATGTGCAATTAAAGAAATTTCATTTGTTACAGTTTCCTTAGTTAAATTTAAAAATATTCTAGCTGTTATCCTCTAATCATTTAGCTTTCCCCATATATTGTTCCAAATCATCAATCATTTCTACACCATAGAAACCATTATAAAGCATTAAAAATATTTCAATTATTATTCCAATTAGTTTTCAATTCATTTTCACCATCATATGATTTAACATTATTTCTTACTACAATTCATATTGCAATTCTAGTTATATACATCATATTCCTCTTTCATTTCTTTCCTTTTCTCCCTTTTCATTTTTATTTTTACCTTTTTCTTTCCCCTTTTTTTCTTTTGTGCTTTAAAATCCTGATCTCTCCTGTTTTGCCCTATATTTCCCATTGTTCCCCCTCTCTTTTCTCTTTTTTATTTCACCACTGTTTATCCCACTGTTTATCCCAGTATTATCATTTTGTATTTCAAAGTTCTGAATTCTTCTATTTTGCCCTATATTTCCTGTTGTTTTCCACCTTTTTTCTCTCTTTTTTATCTTTTCACTGTAAATCCCAATGTAATCATTTAAGTTCTTTATATTCTTTTTGTTCCACCCTTCTTTCCTTATTTGTCTCTTTCCATCCTCTTCATTTATTTCATTGTTAATCCCAATGTAATCTCTAAAAACCTCCTTTTTATTATTGCTATCCACATGTTCAATTACTTTTTCATATTTAATCACATTGTCTGTATCTTCTTTATTTTCAGCCTCTGTGTCTTGCTTCTCCGTCTTTATTTCCTTGTCAGCTTGAGTATGCTCTATCTCAATTTTTGTGTCCTCAGATTTTAATTCTCCGTGTAGCATTGTAGTTATTTCTCTTATTTCCATTTTCCATGACAAGTACATTGATTTAATCATTTCTCTAATTTCCTGCTCCATTTTATTCTTTTTGAGTTAGTATTAAAATGAAATTTTAAAAGTTCCATTGTATTCCTCCCCCCACCCCAAAGTCAAGCCACTTGCAGACAAAGAAATCCTCCCCAAAAGTTCTCACGGCTGTTATCTGTAAAGCTCAGAATTTTCCAAAACAAAGACCAAGTTGAAATGTTCCTTTTTACTCCTGAAGGTGTCTCTCTGCAATCCACAATTTCCGATTGTCTAACAAGTATCCATTTTGTTTCAATCTACATTAGCAATCTTAACTTTTTCTTTTTAGCTTTAAAAATATCAGATCAGTTTTATAGTTCAGTCTGAAATTAAACAGCTCTTTTCACTTCTTTTTTCCTTTTTCCTTTTGTTTATACAACACTTATGTTACAGGGCTTATTGTCCATTCTCTTTTGTTTTTCTTAAGATTCAAAAAAGAAAGGGGGGAAGAGGATCTATTTATTTCTTTACGATCCTTTAACCAATCTTGGGGTAATTTCTCTAGTTTTTAAATTTTTCCAAATTATTTTCCAAATAATTTTGTTCAAAAGTCAATTTTCTATTCGGGTTTTTGTCTCTTTAATATTATGCTTCAACATCCTCTTTTCTTCCTCTTGTGCTCATTAGCCATCATTTTGTCGCTAGGGGTCTTCATGTTTAAATTTTCTTTCCTTATTGTTGTTTCACCTGTGAGTTGGCTGCCACTCACCCAGCTTCAAAAAACTCCATTTCATTCACCGCTCCTGCTCAATGCTTAGCCCTGTTGCCCCAGCTTCGTGACAACCGCAACAGCTGCTGTCTCCTGCCGTCGAGTTATAGAGAGTTTCCTCTGACCTTCGAGGAACTTGCCTGGTCCTCTTGGTCTTCCGAGATGCCTCTCCTTTATCCCCATCCCTACAGAACGGTTCCAGTCTGAAGACCCCTTGGCGGCGGTTCGTCAATCCAGGTTTTTGCGGAGCTCATCAGAGCCCACTAATTCCCCAACTGTCTCGCCGCGATGCTTGATTCGTTCTTATCTTTAAGTTCCAAAGACAATAGTTCTCAAGGACTGTTGGGTCCAAGGGAAGGCGCACCTCTTCTACTTTCACTTTTATACTTGCTAGATTGTTGTCAGTCTTACCAAGTAGACCAGACAGGAAATGCAGATGGAGAAACTAATTCTACTTTATTGTAAAGCCACATTAACAGAATCTTGCAAATCAGAAATTACCATTCTCCAGCCATCGTCTTTGCTGCCTGATAACTTAGGGAAGGTTCCCTTGAGCCTCTTGCTCCACCTACTACACAGCTGTGGGCTATGTGGCTAAGATGCTGAGCTTGTCAATCAGAAAAGTCAGCAGTTCAGTGGTTCAACCAAACTCGGCGTGAGCAGGGGGTTGGACTACATGTCCTCCAAGGTCCCTTCCAACTCTGTTACTATTAAACAATGTTCCCTTCTATCTGACTGTTCCCTAGGTAGCGTCTTTTCACTTGGTCTCTCCCAAGTCTATTTAAACTTAATTATTTGTTTGTTTGTTTGCTTGCTTCCAGACCACCTCTCCCCCTCAGTTTCAAGAGAGCAACTAAGGCTCAGCCAAACCATTCACCAAATCCTCTGGGAAAAGCCCAAGCTCTCCCTGGAAACAGGCCCTATCAGCCTGTAGGGAAGATTGACACCACTGAGCCAAAAGAATCTAGCTTGTGCAATATTGCTGTTCCCTGAGTGGACATCCTGAGGGTGCAGAGCTGCGGGTAGCTTTTGAAGCTTTTTTTAATCTAGCTCCAAAAAGCCTGTGTAATCACATTTGTGGAAGAGTAGTACATCCTCTCCTGCGATGTACTATGGTAAGAAATATTGGCAATCATAGCAGAAGGCCACAAATAGGCCTAATTTCAAAAATAAATGCAAAGGGCCTTAAACTATTCCCTAAGTTGATAGGAGAGAACGCAATTCTCAAGCCCCCTCTTGTGTTTATAATGAGTGTGTCCACTTTTAGACAATCCCCATTCATTGTGATCCTCTGTCCCTCATCAACATTGTTACCTCAATCCCCCATGCTGCTGCGTGGGTAGTGTCAGCTGATTTGAGAAAATCACTTCAATAATCTTCCCCATCTTGGTTCCCTTCCTACAGAAAGACTGTGCTAGCATGATGTCTCAGCCAAATTGCTACAGTATCTGTTTTAGAAGGTTAATCACAAAATACCTGCTTATCAGAAGATAAACTTGCACCCCAGGATGCTGTCTACCATTTCAGTAGGGCCTTTGTGAACCCAAATGTATCTTTGGAAATAGATGCTAGAGGCTGATAATTTGTTTTGCATCATAGATGAGAATGAGGATGATTTAAAGTCAGGTGGGTTGGAGTCTGGTACTACATAACCCACTTTTAAGTTTTCCCCCACCCACTCACTCCCAAGGTACATTCTAGATCTGTGGTCATTGTCATCCCATCATTGCCACAAGAGCAATCTTTCCAATGCAGAAGAAAACCAACTGCATACAATCGCCACCTACACAGTGCAGGAATATCAATTAGCATTTTCCTCCTGGAGAGGGAGGGAGGGAGGGAGGGAGAGAGAGAGAAAGAGAGAGAGAAGAGGATCAAAACTTACCATGATATCCAAGCATCCCTATTGAATCTACTCACTCCACATGTCTCTCCCATCCCCATCGTAGTTACTTCTTTGAAAAGTTTGGAGTCTCTGCAGAGTTTTATTCTTGGGTGATGAAACGTGTCTTCCACAGGAAAAGAACAGAATGTGCTTTGTTAGCAGGCTGACAGAATTGATCACCGCTTTAATTAAAATCTTTTCAGTGAGTGACCTTAAGCTCTCACACTGATACTAATGCATCACAAATGAATCCTTGCTAGCAGAGGGAATCCTGACTCCCCAATAGGAAGGGACTAACCTAGGTTGATACCATGCCATCCGAAGCCGCTGCTTCTTGTCACGCTGCATGTTACTGTTTATTCTGACAGCCTCTCTTTTGACATCCAATCCTCCGATGACTTAGACTTGATTCTGTACGGATATATTTGTATGACATCTGAGTTACTCAAGCTGCCTGAAAAATCATGTTTTGCTGCAGAGCTAGTCAACGTTCCCAATAATTACTGCCTTTCCCTGGGCAGCTTCAGAAGACAGTGTTCTTTTCAAACACTGACACCAGTAACTGTGAGGGTGTCCTGCCCCAAGTGTCTTGTGATAGCCCATCTATGTCACTTCAGCCCTTTTACTCTCATTTTCCCAGGCATCGCATCAATTGCCTTCTTTGTATCAATGGCTGAAAGCATTCACTTCACGGCGTCTTCAATCTATCGTAAAATCCCCTGACACTTAGCCAGCATGCAAACCGATCTAAAGAGAACCCAAAGTTCTCTGCAGGGATGAGTCACCTTAGGAAACTTCCATTAGATGTGTTTGCCAGGCATCTACAGCCTATTAGAGCAGCTAAAAATCAAGATCCTTTTACCTTTTCCTGCTCTTACTATTTCTAACTCTTGTTTCAGGCAACCAGCATCTCTTTGAAGCTGAAAGGATCTTCATTTGCTTTTCTACTATAACATGAGTCAGTCATCCCGTTAGCTTGTTCTTGTTGTGAAACAATAAACACTGGAATCATATGAATTAATTGCCTCCATCAATGAGATGCAAATAGAACAGTCAGAAGGAAATCAGTTTAAACTACAGAATGGAAGGTGTGAAGAGTATGAAAAATATGGATGGAGCTTTTTAAAGGAATAATTAATAATCTAGGTTCTCTTTGACCACTAGATAATGCTCAGATATAAGCAAACTGCCTTCTGCATTATATCAGAGGCTAAATCTTATAAGCCCCGTCACTGTAATAAATGGGTTTTGATTATCACGCAAAACATTTTTGGTAGCCTATCACCTCTCTGCAGATTGGCAGCCTTTATTTTCATAAAGAAAAAGGGAAGGTTAGAAGTTTTTTGAATGAAAGGAGAAAAAAGCATTAAAATCTTGTAAATAGTATCTGCAAAGTATGTATATTATCAAGCTGTAACCCTCACAACAAGCCAATAGAATTAACAGAATTTAAATCTTCGTCTACAGATGCTTCCAAGCAAAGCTTTTATTTTGCAACAGTTCTATCTCTATTTTAAGAAAGTTGAAACATTGCCATATTCCATCTGTATTTTCCCAACACTTCTGTATCTTTTTTTTTAATGTTTACACACAGAGAGACACACATAATTATGATGGAAAAGAATGTTAAAGAAACATTATGGAACTCCCAGACTAAATTCATTTGGACCTGATTATAGCTTGAAATCAGAAAGAAACTATTTCTCATTAGAAATAACAATTATATGTTGTGTTTGGTAGTTTTTGGCTTTGTTTTTAAATGCTGATGTTGCATTTTTCTCACACATTTGTTTAACTGTATCTGTGAACTGGTTCTACTGAGAACTACTGTCAGTAATCAGTCTGCATATATAGATATTTTTTAATATCTTCATACTTCTGTTGAGATGCACAGAAATACTCAGCCCACACATAAAATTAAATAGCAGTTTCAGCAATTACACAGACTTAAAATTTAAGGGAAGTTTGGAATCATCCACTTTACTAAATGTATTTTCTGCCAGGGTTCTGTATTGTTCAAAGGCACCTTGAAAGATGAAATTCTTGAAAATCTACCCACTTTATCTCTGAGAGTTTCAGAATGCACATATTTTCTTTTGTTGTGCTTGACTTTTCATCATAGAGCTACAAATACAATCAGGCCATGATTTGTATGCATTGAAAAGTAGGCTCGGCACAAATATATTTCAGTGACATATGCTGCTCTCCTAGCTGCCCTTTTTGAGATTATCTAGATCCTGTAGGCAGAATGTTAAGTAACTATTCCCTTTCTTTTAACATATTATTTAGATATCTGGATGTGCCAGATTAAATAAAAAGTAGTGAATGAAATGGTATATAGATTTGGTAGAAGCGAAGTTTGTGAGGAAAGAAGAAGTGGATCTACTAACACGAATAGTGTACAATGGATTTATTTAACATACCCACATACCCCATCTCGTGCTTTTAATTACTTTGGTTTATTGTTCATTATCCTTTTTGGCATTTTGCATAACACTTCTTATCCCAAGAAGATATAAGCATGCATGGATGCAAGTTGCACAATTTGTTGACTTTTTGCTACTTTAGATTTTTCCAAGTTGGTTTCCAGAAAAATAAATATGTTAACATAACCTTCCCCAACTTGTATTCTTCAGATGTGATGGATCACAGTCTTGCTCCTTCTCCTCCACCAGCCTGACAATTATATTATGAGAGCTCCAGTGGTGGGTTCCTCCCAGTTCGGCCCGGTTCTCCCAAGCCAGTAGTGGTGATGATATGATGTCACCAAACCAGTTCTGCCCCCTGCCCCCCTGTGCCCCCCACCCCCCGCACCCCACCCCACCCCCCATGTTATTCTTACCTTTTATTTGGCCCCACCCCCAATCTATTGCTGCCTCCTGAGTCCCAGCTGATGGCTAAAGGAAAAAAAACTGTTTAAACTCTTGCCGCGGGGCTTCAAAGGGCTGCCCTACAGCTGATCAGTGTTAAAAGAAAACAAATGAGTAGACCAGTGCCTACAAAAATACATGAGTAGATCAGTGCCTACAAAAATACATGAGTAGATCAGACCCAAAATAAATGGGTAGATCAGTATAGCTCTGCAAGCAGTTAAAAGCCTGTTAGACCAGTACCTCTGCTAAATCCTAAAGAATTGTCACATGACCATCAAGTCACGCCCACAAAATAAGCCACGCCCACAGAACCGGTAGTAAAAAATTTTAGAACCCACCCCTGGAGAGCTCTATTCCTACTTATAGGAAGAGCATAAGATTGGAACAGCTTGTGCTAGCATAATAAGAGGATAAACATAAAAAAATAATTTAAATTAACTTACAGTGTAGAGTCACACGTGTACCCCTCATTTTCATGCAAATAAACATCTATGAATATAGATCACAGTTATTCTCCAACACATTTGCAGGCCACTCAACTGGGAAGTGTTGACTGGCTGGCCTACTAATAACAACTGTACTAAGGAAGGCTTGGAAAAGATGATATTAATTGCCTAATCAGACCAGAGTTTGACCATCTCTTTACTTCTCCAAATCTACACTTTGCCTGGGAACAATAAGATTAATTCTGAAACACATATGTCAAAACTCTGAGAATTTCATTAATAAGCCAAAATGCAACCATTGACATTCATTCATTCATTCATTCATTTATCTCAGTCAAAATATGACTCTATATTGAGTGTGTGGGAAAATGTTGCTTTTTTTTTCTAATAGCAATAGCACTTAGACTTATATACTGCTTCAAAGTGCTTTCTATAGTGCCCCCAACAAACTGGCTCCTCATTTTACTGATCTCAGAAGGATAGAAGGCTAGTCAACCCTGAGCCGGTCAGGACTGAACTACTGGCAATTGGCAGAATTGGCCTGCAATGCTGCATTCTAACCACTGTGCCATCATGGCTATTTAGAATAGCAGAACATATCATAGTATGATGTTGTCAAAGATTACAATATCTTTTGTAATCCTTTATGTTTCTTATGATCCACCCTTTATTTCTCCATTTAATATTTCTCGGCAGACAGCAAATCAACAGGATCTCCATTTGCATTCCTACTGCCTTGTGAATTAATTCCTTTATATTATTCTTAAACTTAAATTGGACTGTAAGAAAACATTGAACTGAAATTATTTGATAGTATCTCATTAGTGAGATTCCAAGGTAGGAATAATGATTTACAAATCACGCTGGATGGGTTCACACAATAAACTAGGCCCAAGCAAACCGTATCATAACTTAGTGTACTATGCAAACCAGAGGTTGGTTTCAGCAGGTTCTGGAGAACCGGTAGTAGAAATTTTGAGTAGTTTGGAGAACCCGTAGTAAAACTTCTGACTGGCCCTGCCCCCATCTATTCTCTGCCTCCCACATCCCAGTTGATCAGGAGAAAATGGGGATTTTGCAGTAAGCTTCCCCTGGACTGGGGAGGGAATGGAGATTTTACAGTATCCTTCCCCTGGAGTGTGGTGGGAATGGAGATTTTACAGTATCCCTCCCATGCCACACCCACAGAACCGGTAGTAAAAAAAGTTGAAACCGACCACTGGTGCAAACCCAACATTTTTATTTTTCTAGTTTCAGTCAATAAACAGTAAAGTAAACAAAGCAAAATCCTCAGAAAGAATAGCCAATCTTATATAGAAAATGCAAGAGTTCTGTCGCTACCAAATTCAATAAATCTACCTACATAAACAGACTTCACAGAAACTTCTATTTAGCTCCTGCATCTTGCAATAGAATTAAGGAAAACAAATAGAAACAAAATGTGGGCTTGGATTCATTTTTTGAATCCTTTTTGCTGGCTTCCAGTGTTATCTAAAATTGTGTGTGTGTGTGTGTGTGTGTAGTTCATAACAAGGATTGGTAGTCTTTTCCAAACAGTAGTATTTCATTATATTTTATTTTCAAAAGACCACTCCTGCCTTTTATACCAATGTAGCAAAGGTGAAGAATATACATATTTGCATTTCATTGATGGGGCCATCAATGAAATACAAGAAGTCATGGCAAGTTGATGCTCCCCTCTTTCTTAGCAGGACTAGAGTCCCTCTCCATTATTAAGAGACTTTGGAACACTTTTGACATACATTACCAGTGCTGCCAAAATATGACAGCTACTCTACAGCATTTAAAAGCATTACAGTCTGTCTCCAAGATAATGGCTCACTGGAGATGCTCAGATGGAAATTGAATTTTTTTTTCTAATATGTTTCCTGCCCAGATTAAATGTACTTCCTTTCTCTTTCCAAAGCTTTACTATCATAAATAGGAGTGAGGGAAAGGGACACTTTTCTCCAAGCTAAGCAAACCCAGTTCTGTCAATTTTTCCTCATGAATTCAGGATTAGACAACCTGATATCCAGATGTTTTCAACTACAATTTCTGGTCCTTTGTCATTGCTTAGGTTGGCTGGAATTGGTGGAAATGATTACAAGCCAGCAACTTTTTTTCTTAACCTGGTCCTTCAGTTCTTCCAATGACACATCCACCTGTACTGTAATTGAGTCTATTCACTTTGCTGTTAGTCATCCTCTTCTCTTTCCTTCCACCTTTCCCAGCATTAGAGCCTTCTCCAGAGAGCCAAGACACCTTTGCATGAAGTGTCCAAGTCGGATAATTTGGGTTTGGTCATTTGTGCTTTGAGGCCAACTCTGAATTAATTCTTTCTTTGTCTGCCCATCTTCAGGCATCCTCTCCAAGATGAAGGAAATGAAAGGCCAAAAAATTTAGAAGGTCCTAAGTTGCCTACTTCTGATTTAGGGCATGCCTTTAAGCCCCATTATCCCCTGTGCTGCCCTAGGGTGGATAGGATAGGATAGGATAGGATAGGATAGGATAGAATAGAATAGAATAGAATAGAATAGAATAGAATAGAATAGAATAGAATAGAATAGAATAGAATAGAATAGAATAGAATAACAGAGTTGGAAGGGACCTTAGAGGTCTTCTAGTCCAACCCCCTGCTTAGGCAAGAAACACTACAACACTTCAGACAAATGGTTATCCAATCTCTTCTTTAAAACTTCCAGTATTGGAGCATTTACAACTTCTGGAGGCAAGTTGTTCCACTGATTAATTGTTCTAACTGTCAGGAAATTTCTTCTTAGTTCTAAATTGCTTCTTTCCTTGATTAATTTCCACACATTGCTTCTTGTCCTGCCTTCAGATGCTTTGGAGAATAGCTTGACTCCCCCTTCTTTGTGGCAACCCCTGAGACATCGAAATACTGCTATCATGTCACCCCTAGTCCTTCTTTTCATAAGACTAGACATATCCAGTTCCAGCAACTCTTCTTTATATGTTTTATCCTCGAGTCCCGTAATCGTCTTCGTTGCTCTTCTTTGCACTCTATCTAGAGTCTCAACATCTTTTTTACATCATGGTGACCAAAATTGGATGTAGTATTCCAAGTGTGCCCTTACCAAGGCATTATAAACTGGTATTAGCACTTCACGTGATCTTGATTCTATCCCTCTGTTTATGCAGCCTAGAACCATGCTGGCTTTTTTGGCAGCTGCAGCACATTGCTGGCTCATATTTAAATGATTGTCCACTAGGACTCCGAGATCCCTCTCACAGTTACCACTATTGAGCAAGGTACCACATATACTGTACCTATCCACTTTGTTTTTCTTGCCTAAATGTAGAATCTTACTTTTTTCACTATTGAATTTTCATTTTGTTAGATAGTGCCCAAGGTTCAAGTCTGCCAAGATCCTTCTGTATCTTAAGCCTATTTTCTGGAGTGTTGACTATTCCTGCTAGCTTGGTGTCGTCTGCAAATTTGATGAGTTCCCCATCTATCCCCTGGTCCAAATCATTGATGAATATGTAGAAGAGTACTGGGCCTAAAACAGAGCCCTGGGGTACCCCACTGCATACATGTAGGTGCAATTCCATTGAGGATTACACGTTGAGTGTGGTGGGTCAGTCAGTTACGAATCCATCTGGTGGTGATACTGTCTAATCCACATTTTTCTATTTTATCAAGTAGTAGGTTACAGTCTACTTTGTCAAATGCCTTACTGAAGTCCAAGTAGTTATATTGACAGCTTTCCTCTGGTCTACTAATTTTGTCACTTTGTCAAGGAATGCAGTAAGATTAGTCTGGCATGATCTGTTTTTGACAAACCCATGTTGGCTTTTGGTTATTACTTCGTTTGCTTCTAGGTGTTAGCTGATTCATTGCTTGATTATCTTTTCCAGAATCTTCCCTCATATTCAAGTCAGGCTGATAGGTGTGTAGTTTCCTGATCTACTGGGTATTTTTTCCCCCTTTTTTGAATATGGGAACTACATCAGCTCTTTTCTAGTTCTCTGGCAGTTCCCCAGTGCTCCAGGATCTTTGAAAGATATAATTCAGTTGTTCTGAGATCACATCTGCCAGTTCCTTCAGAACCTGTAATTCATCTGGTCCTGGTGATTTGAACTCGTCTAGGGTAGACAGGTGCTCATTTACCATTTTCTTCCCTATTTTAACTTGTGTTCCAAATCTGTTTTTTGTGGTGCTGTTTTTGATAAGTTGGACTGTTTTTTCCCTTTGTTTAAAGACAGATGCAAAAAACGAGTTAAGTAGTTCTGCGAGCTCCCTGTTGCTTGTCACCTTCTTGTCATTTTCTCCCAGCAATGGACCAATTGTTTCCTTGACTTTTTTCTTGTTTTTAACATATTGGAAGAAGCTTTTTTTTTGTTATTTTTTACTTTTATCACAAGCCTTTGTTCATTGTGAGCCTTAGATTTCCTCACTTCATCTTGCAGGCATGGACTATTTGCTGATATTCTGCCTTACTTATGTGCCCCTCTTTCCACTTTTTATACTTGTCCTTTTTGTCATTCAATTTGTCAGAGAGTTCTTTATGCAGCCATGCTGGTTTCTTTTGAGACCTGTTTTTTTTTAATTGGTATTGTGCTAGACTGGGCTTTTATAATCTCACTTTTCAAAATTTCCCAAGCTTCTTGAGTTGTTTTCCCCTTGAGGATTCTCATCCATGGAATCTTTCCCATGCTCTAAGTTTATTGAAATTAGCTCCAAGAATCTAGACTTTGTTCTATTGCTTGTGCTTGCATAATGTTGAATTCCAATATTGCATGATCACTTTCCCCCAAGGTTCCTGCAGTTTCAACACCTTCTATCATTTCATCTCTGTTAGTGAGAATTAAGTTCAATATGACTAATCCCCTTGTTTCCTTCTCTACTTTTTGGGAAACAAAGTTGTCTGCTAAGTTTGTCAGGAACCTGTTTAATCTTCCACTTGGTGCAGAGTTTGTCTCCCAGTTGATGTCAGGGTAGTTAAAATCCCCCATTACTATTGTGGTGTGCTTCCTATATATCTTAGTTAACTGACTAGCAAAAAGTTCATCTAATTACTCTGTTTGGTTGAGGGGCCTACAGTATACAGTATACCTATGGCAATGTCATTCCCCCCCCCCCCCTTTTACATTGACCCAAATGCATTCCAGGCAGTTTTCATCATTGTTGTGCTCTATTTCTGTAGAGATGTAGTTCTTAATTAATTATGTAGTTATTACTTCTTAAACCAAATGGATGTGTTCCATTTGGTTTAAGAAGATATTTCTATACAATTGTGCTCAGAACTTGATGTGCTTCTTTGAACAGCAAAAGCTCTCCATTTCTTTTTCTTGTGGCCAGCAGACACTAACAGATTTTACACCTTAAACTCAGTAAAGGTCTGATTGCTTCACTTGCAGAGGATTTCTTAAATGAGGCAAAGATCATAAAGTTTGACTGGATTGCAATATCTCATGGAAGAACTGGGAATGAATATGCAATGTGCTATAACTGTTTAATTATGCCAGGGATTTCTTGTAGAAATCTGATGAATATTTCTGTAAACCAGCATTCCCCCCAATTTTTCAGAGTCATTGGAAAAGGTTGCTTGAAAAGGGTTGCCATTTCACAGGATATGGAGGACACCAAATGAAGGAATACAACGATAAATGATTAGAAATAAATTTCCATATGATGAGCTCCATTCATTAGTTTATTACCCACAATTTAATTCAGGCCACATCACACTGATCTTGGTATAATGCACACAACTGCACAAATGAAATCTGTATCTAAGAATAATCAGTGAGTGAGTCTTTTGACTGCTTGCAATGCATGACTTAAACATTAAGTTCTATTTCATCATATAAAGGGTTAATGTAGTAAAGTCTGCTATTTCTGTTTGCCATCTCCTCTTGAGTTTCCTCCACAGAATGTCTATTGGCTAAAACCTAGAAGAAGAAAAAGAGAAAATGTACATATTACATTTTCAGCAATTCCTGAAAACTAATTTGGAAACCTAGATGCTTTGAACAGAGAAGAGCTCTTGTAAGGTATGATGAATTCCTGCTATCCGTCCAGTATTTATAGTTGACAAAGTAAAGGTAGTCCTTGATTTACAACAAGCCACATTACCATTTGAACTTACGAAGCATGCTAAAATGCTACTTATGACCTGGCTTCAAAGTTCTGACATCACACATCCCTGCAGTTACATGACCACATTTTGGGAGCTCAGCAATCGGCCTACATTTGTGGCTGCAGGCAGAGCCCCTGGTCATGTGACTGCAATTTACTATTTTGTCAGAAACCAACATTTACTTCCGGTTTCCAACAAAAATCACCCCTATAGTGAACAGAAGGTTAATTTAATAACCACCATGTCTACTTAACAACTGTTGCATTCGCTTAACGGTGCTATATTCCCTTAATCATCACTGTGTTCCTTAATGACTACCATGAAAAAGGTCATAAAATCAGGTCTGGTCATATAGGTTACCCCATTATGACCATCATGACTTACAGCTGAATGCCAGGCTCAATAATTCAAGGACTATCTGTAACACTTAAATTGTTAATTTGCTCTACACATGACATTTCTGCATTCAGAAAACCTGAACTTTATATTTAAACACATTTTATAAATGTATAATATAGAGGCAAAGTTGCTTGGGTGACAAAAAAATCTCTCCTTTATTTTTACAGAAGTGTACTCTAGGTAACAAACAACCAAATATGCTAAGATATAATACTTTTAAAGGCGGGGTTTGTTTGTGTCTTTTGGTTTGGAGATTTGAACCAGATTAGGATTACAATGAGGTAATGGGTAACTTCCCCCCAACCCTCCACCCTATCTACTCAATTCTTACTTATTAGCTAATTGTAAGAGACTATTTAGGCCATCAAGTCTAGCCACCTAGTCAGTGCAGGAATCCAGATTTAAGAATGGCTGTTTTGCCTTGTTCAAACACATTAGTAACATGGAACCTACCACTACATGGACAATTTGTTCCATTGACAAATTTCTTTGATATCAATCAAACTCTACCTTCCTATAACATCAACCTGTTATTTAATGTCCTGCACTCTGAGAATAATTCTTCTCCTACTTCTATGTCACATTTTTTCAGGTATTTGAAGAGTTCTAGCATATCAACCCTGTCTTCTGAAGCCTAACAATGTCCTTGAATCTTTTCAGACAGCTTAATTTATAGTTTCCTGGTCTTTCTTTCTTCTTTGCACTTGTGTCAGTTTGTCTGAATCCTTCTTAAGATGTACTGTCTAGAATTAAGCGGAATAATTATTTTGTGTGATATTGATACTACTTAGCCTTTTTTCCAGCTACATCACACTACTGACTCACATTTAAATTATATTTCCATTTTCTATGGTATTAACCAATCTTGTGTCATCTGCCCAATCTTGTGTCATCTGCAAATTTGTAAAGCATTCCCACCACAAAGAAGCCATTAATATATATAACATGCAGAGCTCAGAGCCAAATGTTGTGGCAGTCCATTTAAGGTCTCCCTTCTAGTTTAATGTTGATAAATATTCTTTGTGCCATTTTGACCCAAGTACGTGTTTATATAATTATTATGCCATCCACCCCACACTTAACTAACTTACTAATTGGAATGTCATGGTTGTCCTTTGTCAAATGCTTTGTTGAAATCAAGATATATTATGCTCACAGCATTTCACAATCTAACCAAGGAAGTTGCCTGATCAAAGCATGAGATAAGATTAGTTTTGGAAGACTTGTTCTGGAGAAATACATACAGTAACCTGACATCTAATATTTAACACCTTATTTCACGTTGCTTACAACTCAATCTTTTTAAATTGTAGAACTGTTCAGACTGAATAATGGATTATTTTTCCTTTTTCTGAAGATTCATCATTCATCATTTTCCAGGATTTCTCTCAAATAATACATATTATTCACCTGCATGAATTTTCAGTATCCTAGTATGCAGTTTGTCTGACTTGGAAACTTATTCAAAGTAACATATTCATTGACCATGTTTCTATCAAAGTTAAGTTTCCATCTTGCCATTTCATCCTGCTCTTCAGAATTGCTTGTTGGAACTCATATCATTTTTTCAGAAAAGACTAAGTCAAAAGGTGAATTGAGTAGTTCTATTTTTCTTAATTACTCATTAATATTTTGCAACTTTATGGCATTTTTATCTGGCTTTTATTTTGAACACATCTGAAGAAGTTTTGTTGTTCTTAACATGCTAGTCCAACCTTAACGTATTGCTTGGGACACAGGAAGAGGGGCCACACCAGTACTAGTAGGAAGTGGGGGTTTGCTCTCTGTACAGGCCATGCTACTAGTATATAAAACGAGAGCAAACCCCACTCCCTACTAGTACTGATAATGTTACCTAGCTTGGTAATGAAATGTCTGCAAGAAAACAACCATAGGAGAGTTCAGCCCTGAGCTACAAATATTCTCTTTTATAATTAAAATCAACTTTCTTAAAATAAAAAAAAATCACAATCATCTTCAGTTTAGTTTTCCCTTACAATAAAGAACTCCACTATGATATGGTTTCTTTCTCTTTAGATAACTGCTATTTCAACTTCCAGACTATGTCTACCATATTGGTAGTATCATTGGCTTAATGAAAGTGGAGTCATTTGGTCCTATTCTAAGGGATTAATGAAAGGGAAGTGAACTCTTGCAAAAGCATATATCCAAACACTTCTGTTTTATGGCATACCTCTTCATGGGAAAGCTATAATATTTCTTCTTCATCAGGTTGAAACCAAGATTATAAACCTAAATGTTCTAATTTACTCTTAAATAATAATGTCAATCTATATCTCATAAACTGAGTCAAGGTTGACTCAGCCTTCCATCCTTTTGAGGTAGGTAAAATGAGGACCCGGATTGTGGGGGCAATAAGATGACTTTGTATAAAAAAAGAACACCGCTTGGGGGGGGGCACGAAAGTCTACTAAGCAGGTATATACAAAAGTATGAAGGCTATTGCTTAATGCATTGTAAGCCACCCTGAGTCTCCGGAGAAGGGCAGCATATAAATTGAACCAATAAAATAAATAAATAAATAAATAATAAACTAAAATGTTAACTCTTATTATTGTTTAGTATCTAAATAACATCAGCAGGCTTTAGATCAATATCAGCAGGCTTGGTGTCAGATTTATGATGTAAAACAATGTACAAATATTTATTTTCTATTTTTAATTTCACATCTTTGATGGATGGACAGCATTAGGGGTTAAATATACTAAAACTATATCTCTGGAAAAATTATGTCCATTAGAAAGCTATGAGATTTAATGTTTTTTTTAAAAAGGGTTTACCTTTTTCCCATGCCAAATTGAGTTTAGGGGAAATCCAAATTTGAAAACTGGAGAAAACATGGTAATATGAAAATATTGGATGGAAGCAGGGATAGTGATTTAGGACCAACTGATAAATGAAGATGAAATGTTAGCATACTGCTCCATCACTGGAGATTTTAAATAAGAGATTGGACCAGTGGTGGGTTCCTCCCGGTTCGGCCTGGTTCCGCTGAACCGGTAGCGGTGACGATCATATCACCGAACCGGTTCTGCCTCCCAGCCCCCCACCCCGTGTTATTCTTACCTTTTATTTGGCCCCACCCCCAATCTATTGCTGCCTCCTGAGTCCCAGCTGATGGGCTATAAGGGAAAAAACTGTTTAAACTCTTGCCATGGGGCTTCAAAGGGCCACCCTACAGCTGATCAGTGGTAAAAGGCAGTTTGGTGGTAGACCAGTGCCTGCAAAAATACATGAGTAGACTGGTGCCTGCAAAAATAAATGGGTACACCAGTGCCTGCAAAAATAAATGGGTAAACTGGTACAGCTTTGTAAGCAGTTAAAAGCCTGGTAGACCAGTACCTCTGCTAAATCCTAAAGAATTGTCACATGACTATCAAGTTACACCCACAAAATAAGCCACGCCCACAGAACCGGTAGTAAAAAAATTTAGAACCTACCCTTGGATGGGACAGCCACTTGTCCACAATGATATAGGGCACTGATAGCTAACCTTTTCCGGACCGAGTGCCCAAATGTGTGTGTGCGCACCAATGCGTGACTGAACCTGCAAATGTCCCCTGCATGTGCCCCGCCCCTTGTGCATACACGCGCCCCCTGCATCACCCTGCCCTCTGCGCATACGCCAATGCCTCCTGCAAACAACTGCAGCTTCTCACATGCACCTGCAGCCCCCCGCATGCACCCCCATGCATGCGCACGCAGCCGCCTGCACACGCCCCCCCCCACATGCACCCACAACTCCTCACATGCATGCAGCCCTCCGGCAGAGACTCGAAGACCAGCTGGCTGGTGGGAGGCGCATGCACATGCGCGGCGGAGCTGAACCGGGGCGACGGCTCGTGTGCCCCCTCTGGCATAATTGCCATAGGTTTGCCATCACAGATATAGGGTCTCCTGCTTGAACAGGGGGTTGGACTAGAAGACCTCCAAGGATCCTTCCAACTCTGTTCTTGTCTTATTCCATGTAAAACATAAATATCATCTATTAGATATAGCCCAATGGCAATATTTACGGTTACATTTGCTAACAAGATTGATTGCACCAGCAAACAATAACATTTTCAGTTTTGGAGATACCTGAAATACTAGAACAATTTGTTAAAACCCACTATTAATTTTTATAATTTGTTATCAATAAATCAATCTGATATGCAGATGTTAAGATATGAGCAGAATAAAGAATCAGAGATTCCTAATCTCTGTCTACTCATCTAGACAATGGAAGAGTATATTAACTTCTATAGCAAGACTGTCAATTGAACTCAAATTATGATTTATACAACAAAAATATTTATAAATTATTGGACTCTATTCCACTTGTATAGAAAAGGACTGTCAAAAAAAGCATTTTGTTGGAGAGTAAATAAGGGTAATTTTTTTAAAAAAATATATTTTTACAATGTCCTATACTTACCAAGTTTTGGGAAAAAGTAGTGGACTTTATTACAATTGTCAAAGGAAAGCTAAACTTCTTAGAGGATAGAGAACGAGAAAGAAAGACAGGGAGAGGGGGAGAGGGAGAGGGAGAGAGAGAGAAAGAGAATGAGAAAGAGAGAGAAAGAGAGAGAAAGAGAGAGGGAGGGAGGGAGGGGGAGGGAGAGTGAGAGAAAGAAAGAAAGACAAAGGGACTGAAAGAGAACGAGAAAGAATGAGAAAGAGAGGGAGAGAGGGAGAGAGGGGGATGGAGGGAGGGAGGGGGAGGGAGGGAGGAAGAGAGAGATGGAGAGAAAGAATGAGAAAGAAAGAGAAAGAGAGAGGGAGGGAGCGGGAGGGAGGGAGAGAGAGAGAGAGAGATGGGGGAGGGACAGCAGATTCATATTTATGACAGTTGCAATGTCCTGGTGTTATGTCATCCCTTTTTGCGTCCTTCTGACAAGCAAAGTCAATGCGGAAGATGTTCGTCTTTTCCATTTAACCAGACTGAGCCACAGCAACGTATGGCTGGGTACAGCTAGTACATAAATATATAGAAAATTGAGCCCTTACACTTGGGTTACAGGAGTTGTCAAATATGGGATTATCAAACCCTTCTACAATTGTTCCCCCGAAATCTTCTTGATCCCTTTTTCGTTTCCACAAAGAGGAAAGATTGAGAGAGGAAAGAGATCTGTGAAAATAGAAATGACAGAACATCAACAAAGACAATTGTATTTGATTTCTTAAGAAGCGTCACTGAAGTCTACTGAATTTAGTAAGTTATCAGAATTTAAAATCTGTGTACCATCAGTGAAAACTGGCCAAAAAGAGAAGCCACCCTCATCTCAGCAGTCTTTGTAGCAGATGTGTGAGCTAACATAATAATATGCAAGAAAAGTAAAATAAACTCCCAAAGTACAGTATACTTTGGTATTTTCAGGACTTTATGCTGCACAAGAATTGATGTCACTGTGATCTAAATTTATTTCAGAGCTGCAGTTTAGGCTGAATTAATAAGAGCATATATTCGACTATATAAAGATACTGAGTGATTTCTCAAACACACCCATTTAGGGGAAAGGAAAAGACTAGTAATAGGTTTCCAAAGACACAGTGAAATTGACATGTGAGAGACATAGCTAATTTGATAGTATATTGTCTTCCTTATGATCATAACTTTTTGAAAATAGCCTCTCTTTGATTTGACTACTTCATCCCCTGGAAAATGATATGTTTTGGGTAGCTGCCATGAAACAATGTCACCTAACGTGACCCTGTAGGTGTGCCTTTTTTTTTTTTTTTTGTCATACACAACACGTCTTTTGGAACAGATAAAGTTGGCTTTCAAAACCTGTTTTTTTCCCCCTCCAGTCACTTGGCTAGGTTATTGGAGGAGCCCATCTGGGAAATGATTTTGGAATGAGGACACACTGTGATATGGCCTTGGTTGTGTTGAATGGCAGTGCATTTCTATGATGTTTATGCTGTTTGGTTATTTTGTTTTGTGTTTTTAATTCTAAGTTAGCCATTCAATTTCCCTTTAGTGGCCATATATACATAGCTTAAACTAACAAACAAATTTATTTAGCCTGCCATCTCCAATGCCATGGAATATGCAGGCCTATCAGTATCAATTTCTAGATAACTTTTGGAACTGGAACTGAATGATGGTTCCATATTGTTCTTTACCCAAGGCAATATAATTGGGTTGTCCTTGAGGTAACAATTATAATGGCTGCCTATAAAGCAGTCAATGGAAACATTGCAGATTTGTTTATTCATTTATTTTTGCATTTATACATATACTTTTTGCAATAAATCACACAAGTAAAGAAACAGAAGAAGTGACAAAGCTTGGAGCAAGATTAAGCAAAGCATATTTTTAACCTTGATGCACAAAGTAGTTTAATACCTCAGAAGGAACTCATGTACAGTATCTACCTTTTACCAATCCCAAATACTTCTATTTCATCCTTGCACCCTCACCCAGAAGGGAATACATAGATGCTTTGCCCTCAATGCTATTGACCAGAAGATTCAAAATCTCCTATCCAGAATACATGTGTATATAAATGAGTCCCATCTATCATTCTTGGATGACAGACTTAATCATTCTTCTAATCACAAATTATCAGCCCTGATCTCAACAGGCAATTGGGTGTTTCTTATTAAATAACCAAGATCATAAAGCAAGAAAGTGAGAAGATAGTACAGCAGCAGTGAAATCCAGCAGGTTCTGATAGGTTCTGGAGAACCGGTAGCAGAAATTTTGAGTAGTTTGGAAAACTGGCAAATACCACCTCTAGCTGGCCCCAGAGTGGGATGGGAATAGAGATTTTGCAATATCCTTCCCCCAGGTGTGGCGATGGAATGGGGATTTTTCAGTATCCTTCCCCTGCCACACCCACCAAGCCACACCACGCCCACCAAGCCACGCCCACAGAACTGGTAATAAAAAAATTTGGATTTCACCACTGCAATATAGCTATAATACTTGTAACTCCTAGTGTGAATAAGGCTTTTTTTAATCTCAGGTATTTGAATGTTGCTTTTTTGTTTACTTTGGTCTGTGACTAAATTCTTTCCTCCTCCTCCTCCTCTCCATCACAATCACCCATCAAAAATGTCAGTCATTAAACACCTAAGCAAATGAAGATTCACAACGGCCACACAAAATAGTCCACCAATGTGACAGTGTAATTAAGGAGGTTGTCTCTTTGATTGTTAACCTCCTCACCTGGTGGGGGTGGGGGTGGGGGTGGAGGGGGCTGGTGAGAGCAAGCCTGAGCAGAAAGCCTCAGAAAATCATGTTTGATGGTGATATAAGAAGCTGAACTCCTTTTATTCCCTACAGCTACATAGAATCGCTGTTATTCCTTTTAAGATGACCTCAGTCACCCTGCAAGGTGCATAATAAATTTGATCCCATCTTTAAACTCTCATTATAAGTTTGTGTGGCTGTTCAGGAAGCTGCTCCTGGCTGTCTCTGCATTCAAAAAAGGAGCTTTCTCTGCATATTTCAAACCCTCTTGTGATGGATTAGTACAGCCCTCATATTTATAACAGGCACCACATGAAACAGATGTAATCAAAACCATCTGTTTGTAATGGTTCCATTTCAAATGGGATTCTGAAATTTAGCTCTCAGAAGAGCTGCTCTCTTGAAATTCCTATACATATATCTATTCCCCATGTCTTGCTGGGCTATTTCTTCTTAATATATGAAGGAAGAAGCAAGTGACTTTTTGACATGTCCTTCTGGTAGCAGAGGGAGCTACAAATCATGCCCATGCATATTTGCAGAATTTAATTTTTTTGTTCTGAGCTGTGGAAAGTATCCAAGGAGGCTCGTCTCCAGAGTCGTAATATTGCTTATGGGCATCCAGATTATTTGCTCAAAGCTTTCCTCTTTAGGAAGGGATTTTTCCCCAGGAGCGGTTTGACTTGAAGATGTTATCTATTTTCCCTGCCCACTCTTGTTAGTCATTCTTTTCAGTGTTTTATTGGTCTTTGTTTTTAGACGATGGCTAAAATCATTTGGTCTAAGTTATTTTAATTTTGTACTGATATAAATGCTGTTGGCCATCTTGAGCGCTGCATATGCATTAGACAGGCAGGAGACAAATATTCATATTATTAAATTTAAAAAAGTATTACACCACATTGGCTTTTTTTAAATGTATCTGTTATTATACTGAACCATACTTTCATGCAATTTGATCTTGGCAGTCTCGGAGGGGGGGAGTTAAAAAAGCACCACTTTTTTACAATCACCCCCCCCTCCAATTTCTACCCTTCATGGAGGGCATTGTTGTTTTTCTCAGTGTGGCTGCCAATTGGGGGATGGGGATGAGGAGAAGGAACATCTCTGTTGCCTAGGCAACCAGGCCAATGCTCCCTTGGATCTCCTAATGTGAACCCCCATGAAAATAATGGTGTGCCAAGCCATGGAATTTCAGTGCGGATGTTATTACTTCTCACATTATACCAAGAAGTTAGATGTGCTAGCTCTTATTCCGTGTGTAGTTAAACTATGGATTTTTCTTGTAGGCTTCTATTTTGTCCTGGAATGAGCTAGGAAGTCAGACGTTTGGTAGACTGCTGGGAAGTAGAATCATGTTCCCAAAGGATGGCATACTGTCAGAGCTTACAGTATTTATACATGGAACATTGCTCCTGATTAACATTGAGAAGATGTTATTTTTCCTCTATTGGTTGAGTCCAATATTTCTCAACCTTGGCAGTTTTATGATATGTGGACGAACACCCAGAATTCCTCAATTTGCATTCCAGCTGGGGAATTCTGGGAGTTGACATCCACAGATTTAACGCTGCCAGGATTGAGAAACAGTGAGTTAGACTGAACAAAAGTGCTCCCAGAGAATAAATGCTGTATCCAGTGCCTTAAGATGTATTATCCTAAGCTTAGCTGGGAAAAAGTCATTCGGTCCTAAAGCTTTCCTCCTTCTGAGAGGGATGAATTGGTCAAAATGTTGACTGATAGGTCTGGCAATTCCATCCATCTCAGTTCTCCTTGTACCAGCAAGCAAAGATATTTTTATTCAGACAGGCCCTTTGGCATATGAGCTGCTTTGACTGCTGAGCCAGCTGAGTATGAAGGTTTTTCCTTTTGATCTTACTTTTCTTGTTACTAACAGCTGCTGGAAGCTCTATTTTGGAGAGGGAAAGGTTTTGTTTATAAAAAATTAATGTACTGAATTTATAAATTATAATTTTCGTTTTAAAATCAAACAAAGGCCAACCAAGTAAATACAGTAGAAATGTCATTTAAATAGCAGCAGTACATGATGCTTATATTATATCCTTTTCTATATATCTTCTACTGTATATTAATAATGTAAGTATGCAATTTAAATTCAGGTTGTCTGAAGGGATTCCTTGAGGTTTTCCTTCATTCTAGTACATTAGTTTATTCCATTCTCCTGAGTCTTTTACTTCCAGATGTTCTGATATTGTTTGTCTCTAGCCAGGATGTCTTTTGATTAGGAACTGTAAAAGCTAAGGCTCCAGCTTGTCTGAAAGTCACCTAGTTAGAGAAGACTGAGAATTGGTCCATTCTCATTATCATCTCAAAGCCATTCTTTGTGCTGTGTTAAATCCCATAGTGACTTTGAATCTGTTTTTCTATTTCACTAATGCTGCCTATGTTACAAGTCAATTCCAAGGTCTTAGTTTAACTTGACAGACCTCTAAAGCAACTCTTGATCAATGTCTAATTTTTGTTTCTAGGTTTGGAATTCTCCGTTTATTTTCTTGAGCTTTCTTCCTAAAATTTCCAAAAGTCCAAAAAATTCTTCTCAAGGTGTAATATTGTATTTTTGCATCAATAGTAAGCCAAATATTTTAAAAAGATAGTTTAATGGAGATTTTCAGTCCATCTTTCCTGGAATCCCACACGATTCCTCTGAAGTTTAGTTCCAGAATCCTTCCAATCAGTGTACACTTGTAACAGCGATCTTCCTTTTGTGCTACTTGCCCAAGGAGCCCATTCTTAGATTATTCTTTATAATTTTTATCCTGGGATGAGAGTGATATCAGCAAAAAAACATTTCTGTTGTTGAACTAACTGGCTGACTCACGCCATGACCACAGGTTGACCAAACCTAGTATCATAAAACTCTTTAAAGCCAAATCCCAGGCTCAAATGTTATAAAACTCCTAGTTCAGATTCCTAAGATGCTATTCTGATTATCTTACTGTATTTCACATTCAGCACTCCATTTAATAATTGGGATGATCCTGATGGAATCTTTCAGCTAGAATGTCCATAGCTAAAAACTGGAAAGATAAAATTATGATATTGGAGCGCCGGTACCAGAATGTTTGGCATATAACTATAGCTGAGAAATTGACCTACTTTCCTCAACTGTGCTTTAGTCAACCTTAAAGCCTTTGCAAGTATATGGTCTGGTTTTATATCTTATGCTAACCATGGGGACTATAATGGTTTCATGTCAGCTTAATATGGGAGGAATATTAAAGAACTATTAACATGTGATTTTATGACTTGCTTTTCTTGTCTTCCTTTTTAACCCTTATACGTATGTGTATGTGTGTATATTGTATGTATGTATTGTACTTTTTATAGTTATTGTAATATCTTTATAAATAAAAAATACTTTAAAATCCTGGGAGAATATAAATAGAAAACAATTAACATTAGCAAATTACCAATTCACTATTAGTTATCCAACACAATGCAAAACTCTCTCCTTAGTCCACCTGAATGTCTTGCTCTCCATGATATTGGAGGGATGACATAACAATGCTCTTTTTATCCCTATGGCTTGAAGGAACCTGAGCCTTTAGTCCATGTATTCCATCAATTCCCTTCTACATCAGTTTAGGCCCTGCCCTGATAACTCCACCTACAAAAGAAGCTACATCTGTTCTGAGTATGATTTCATTTTCCTTTCACTGTCAAACCAGAATCTTGACATCTTCAGAAGAGTTATAGATGGTCTTTCAGCTGCTATTGCTTTATGGAGGAAAATACTCTTCTAATTTTAGGATCTTATAAATATACAAAGTTGTATTACTATCTAATCAATTTGTTTTATGTATTTAAAACTATTTAAATTGATAGTGCTACTATTTTTATTTATAGTGCTTTGTGGG
Organism: Masticophis lateralis; assembly: GCA_030761175.1. NCBI lineage: Eukaryota > Metazoa > Chordata > Lepidosauria > Squamata > Colubridae > Masticophis > Masticophis lateralis. The sequence goes on along the minus strand of JAUDYJ010000001.1, from coordinate 318,112,308 downwards.
TTGAATCAGTCTATTTATTTCTATAATTAATTAATCCATGTTTTGAGGACTGATAAATGCTAACACAAATAGTATAAAATCCTGATCAGGTACCATAACAAAGAAACTAGAGCAGTTTGAAAATGGTAAAAAGTACCATCTCAGGTTTTGATTTTCAAAAATGACATAGAAACCTCTGGTTAGAGCACTGCCTTTGATGCAGGTAACCAGGTTTCAAGTTCTGCCTGGTACTTAGCCTACCAGTAGGGTTCCTTGAGAAAAGACCTATTAATACTTTATCCGCCTACCTCAAATACAAGAGTGACATGAACCAGGAGAGTCATATCAATTCACTTATCACCCAGATCTCTGCAGTAAGCCTTCTAATGTTAAAACAGATATCTGTACAGATCTAAACTGATATCATGTTACATTGCCAGACCATGCCAGAGCTGCAATAGTAAAGGAACAAGCATTCAAGAAATACGATGCAGCCTAGCACTTGGTACAGCAGCTACGAAGGTCCTGGAAAAGATATTCAAGTGCTATGTATTTGTGCAATCATAATTGTTCAAGCCATAGTATGCTAGTGACATTCTATGAAAGTGAAAACTGAACTTTTAAGAAGCAGAAAAAGGAAGAATGTCAATGTTTTTGAACTTTGGTGAATATCATGGACAGCCAAGAAAACAAACCAATGGATCATCAAACATTTCACCTCAAAATCCTCACTTGAAACATAAATGGACAGGCTCAAATTATCCTACTTAATAACATGATGCAAAGACCTAGCTCTTTGGAGAAGCCTCTAATATTGGGAAAGGTACAAGGAGAGAGAAGAGGAAGATGACCACCAGTAAGATGGTTGGACTCAGTTATAAAGTCACCACCAGAAAATCTGAAAGATGAAGTTAAGGACAGATTGTCGTGGAGAAAATCTATCTATCTGATTGCTAAAAGTCAATAGCCCCTTGACAACCCATAATCAAAATATAATAAATGTATATGAGGAAACAGGCTATAGTTCTGAATCTTCAAAGAATGCTCGAATAGAGGTGAAGTAGCATCATTAAATACTTTCATGGAGCAACTATCTTGTGTCATCTTTTTTGAGGTGGATGGTATCATACTAAGTAAAATTGAGAAACACAATTTTGATGTAGTTGGAGAACTCCAGGCAACACTTGTAAGGAATTTTGCATTAGGAGATGATAAACCTAGGAAAACCGAAGAGCGAGAGTTCCAGTCTTCAGCACTTATTTGTGGTGTGCCACAGGACTCAGAATTCTCAATTCTGTTTTAAAACCTACATGAAGTTGCAAAGTGAGATCTTCTGACACAATGGGATGAGGTATTATTAGTATATCAATGATACTCAACTTAAATACAGTATCTCCATCCCAGATGCAGTGTGGCTGTTAATGCTATTTCCCAATGCCTGGAGGCTGTGGGGAGTCTGGACGGGGGTACAACATGCTTCAACTGAACCCTGACAAGATTGAGTGACTATGGATACAATTTCATTAGCTAAAGAATTACAGGTGCTGAAGCCCAAAAAAAGAGCTTTTTCTGCTATGGATCCTGCCACTTGGAACATCATTCTCCTAGAAGTGAGAACCACCCCCATCCTCTTGGCCTATGATAAGGGCAGAGGTGGGTTTCATCAAGTTCTGACCAGTTCTGGAGAACCGGTAGCGGAAATTTTGAGTAGTTCGGAAAACTGGTAGTAAAAATTCTGACTGGCCCCTCCCCCATCTATTCTCTGCCTCCCAAGTCCCAGCTGATCAGGAGTGAAATCAGGAGGGCCCTGCCATGCCCACCAAGCCATGCTCACCAAGCCACACCATGCCCATCAAACCGCGCCCACAGAACTGGTAGTAAAAAATTTTGAAATCCGCCACTGGATAAAGGCCTGAAGCCTTGGCTGTGCCAATTAGCTTGGGGTGTCCCATTCTAGAGGTGGCCAGTAGTTTAATAAGATAAAATCCCACCTTACACACTCATTCTTTATTTAACTTCTGGTTAATGTTAACTTTCAATTTTAAGACTTGATAATGTTAACTTCCAATTTTAAGACTTCATATTGTAATGTTTCTATTGTAATTGTGTATATTGCTTTTATGATATTATAACCCATCCAGAGTTGCTTGATGGTGAGATGGGTGGCATACACATTTAATAAACAAACAAACAAAATGTTAATGGACAGTCTGGTTTTCTCTAACAATCATGTTCTGTATTCAGGGTTTTTAAACATAGGAAAATGATTACACATATTTATTCACACCATACTTACCCAAGAAAACATACCACAGCATGTCATGTATCTATTACCTTAAGGCATCATTTTTATAAAGAAGAAGAGTAATTCCCAGAAAAAGCAGGGCAAGGAGGATTCCTATGACAATCCCAATGATCGTAGGCCCAAGATGGCTGATGATTCCTTGAGCATTCCAGTTGCTACCAGTGGCTACTTGTAGGTTGGCTGTCACAATGCCAAAGAATTTTCCTGGAAAATAATCAAACGTTACATATTATAATTGCAGGATGTAGTCCATTTTCTGTTAGGAAAGGCATAGCTCTTCTTCCAACATGCTTCTCTAGCTGATTTCCTCATTGCGGAAAGCATTGTGGCCACCAGCAAGTAACAATTATTCCCAAAAAGAGCAAACGAAAGCAGAAGCCGACCTCTTCATCTTTCTCTGTTTCCATTTTTACTATTGCAATGCACTTTCCCCAGATTTGGAAAGAAGAAACACTGTGGGATTGTTAACATGTTTATTCAGAAATAATGTCAGTTGCGTCCAATAGTTTTGGAAAGTATGTAAGTCTATATAGCATATAAAATACAGAATTATAAAAGCCAATGAATATACTACAAAATAACCGCTTATAAATTAAAACAGTAGAAATAATACTACGGTATGCACAGTAAGACCTTTTTGAAGATTTTTGGAGAGTTTGAGGAAGGAACCACCCTAATATGTAGAGTATGCAGTTGGCAAGAGAAGGGACTCAAATTCAAACTGTGGCATCTGCTGCTGGATGGATGAGGTAACAAATAATAGAACAGACCTTCATCTAGGATTTTGAAAGCTTCCTTTCATTCAGAGCAAACAATATTGGACTTAAAAGTAAAAAAAAGTCTGACTTGGAATAAAGCATAGTCCTTTAGGACGGGGTACCCAACCCCCAGTCCATGAATTGCTACCAATTCGTAGCATGTTAGTACCTGGGGCGCAAGGGGTGGCTGAGAGCAGGAAGCTCCATTTGCGCAAGTGCTGGGAAACATACACGAAACATCCCCTCCTGCCACCACCACTGCCAGTCCTTGGAGCTGTAAAGGTTGGGCACTTTTGATTTAGGAGATACATACACACTGTTATTGCTACTGTCATTATTGGTTATGGTGATAATCATAAGTATTATATGTCACTATTCTAATCATTGTATATATCAAAATGATGCATGATATTTTATTTTGAAAAAAATACAGCATTGCAGCAAGGGCTGTAATTGTACTACAAAATGCTGCAACAAAATAAAAGCATCTTCACATGCATACAGATAAATGCTTGTTTAAAGCATGTTAACCAAAGCAGCTAAATTATTCCTAGCAGTACATTAATGAAAGCCTGGCAGGGCAAACAGAAATAATATTTAGTGAATCTTTCAATGTCTTAATGCTTTATTAATGGCTTCTAGTACATTTAGCTTTACACATCTAGAGCCAGGGAATTTCTCTTTCTCTCTCCTTCTTCTCCTTCTCCTTCTCCTTCTCCTTCTCCTTCTCCTTCTCCTTCTCCTTCTCCTTCTCCTTCTCCTCCTCCTCCTCCTCCTCCTCCTCCTCCTCTTCTCTCTCTTTTCTTCTCTCTCTCTTTTCTTCTCTCCTCTCGACTCATATGCTTGTCACAAAGCAGGCACTGAGGAAGCTATTGGATGAAACACTTCATCTGGACATTAATGCCTATTCTAACAACCAATGGTTCTTTAGGGTTTTGGACAGATAATTTCTCTGTGTCTGGTAATACGATCCTTTAATTTTCGTTGCAAGGACATTTGGCATGCAAAGCCATTCTCCCATGCCCTTTTACTCAAGGAAGACTCTTGTACAGGCAAAGCACACTGCTTACTCCCTGGAGCTGGACCTCTAGAATAAGGACATACTACAGCAATATAATCAAAAGACTTACCATGGTCTGCTATATCCTTCAGGATGTCATTAGCCAGCTGTTCAGCATGAGTGCCAGCATAGGGTTCTGTTTTATTGT